>CM073127.1:23580066-28747566 GCA_037039145.1 Fundulus diaphanus
TAACTAGAAGATTTGTCAAAAAAGGAAAGTTTTAAGTAAGTATGACAGTGTGTCTGCCTCACAGACTAAAACTGGCAGTTCCACAGGAGAGGAGCCTGTTAACTAAAGGATCTGCCTCCCGTTCTACTTTTAGAGACTCTAGGAACCACCAGCAGACCTGCAGTCTGAGAGTGAAGTGCTCTGTTAGGAACATACGGGGTAATCAGAGCTCTGATATATGATGGAGCTTGATTATTAAGGGCTTTATAGATGAGAAGGAGAATTTTAAATTAAAGAATTACAATAGTCCAGCCTTAAAGTTACAAATGCATGGGCTAGTTTTTCAGTGTCCCTCCTGGTGAACTCTTTCTGGCACAGACTAGGATTTCATTCGTAGTCCATACAACTCAGCCCAAACATAACAGGGTTGTTTAAACAATGTCTTGTTTAAATACTTAATTGTCTCAGAGTATCAAACGTGGGACACAAACTGTCACCCTCAGATAAAAGTAAACTAGTCAAGATGTCCAGAAATACAGTAGCTGCAAGCAGGAATGACATTGGCAACTGCTCACATAGACAAGCTAAATGACTTGTGGAGAATAGTTTCAGGGACCGACATGATAAAAGGAAGCATGTTTGAAATAGTTGAAAACATGGTGGTGGCATCCTGTTATGGAGCTGGGTCTCTACCAGTAGTATGTATGGTACATTGAGTGGACAAAACAATGCAGAAAACTCAAGTCCTGTCAAATTGTTCAACTTTACATCAATCCAACAATGAGATGGTGTAAAACAGTGGACATTTAAAATGGTTAAAACAAAAACACATTAACAAAATGTATTCAAAAAGATAAGCCAAGCTAATATTAAGCATCTCGAATGGCTTTAACCACTGACCAATTACACTTTTGAAACTTTGTGGTCTAGCTTGAAAGACAGCCTTACGCAAAGAAACTAATCGATTTAAACAAACTAATAGCTCTGACAAGATGCGAGGTCAAACACCAGGCTTATACCAGGGCCTTCTTCAGGACTATAGAGGGTAGTACAGGGAAGGTATATTTTTTCTGCAAGTTAAGGGACATTTATCCAATTATATATGGGGTTGTATCAATATATTTAAGCCTTCGTGTATGTTTGACCATGTGTGGATAAGAAAATATATCAACAACTTATACAAACCTTGAAATGAACAATTCAAATAAATCAATAAAATACCCTAATAATTGACATTCGTGGCTATGAGTGTCATGAATGCATATAAACTTCTGACAGAAACCTTATATGTAGTTATAGTTAACACAAAGATGCGCACAAAGTTAGGAAAATAGAGTCAATGCTACATATTTCCTTTTCTATTAATCCCAACATAAATCCAGTGTCTTTAAAGAGAAAAAAAAACTTTGTTTGTAAATTAGGTTCAGACGGAGGGCTTGGCAGGGAATTGTACAAGCGAATTGAACAAGAGGTTTTGCCTAAACCCCAGATGCAATTAAGCAGCAGCTGAATTAATGTTCTTTTTACACAGAGCTCTGCAATTTATTTTGTAGTTAAAAAAAACACTTGAAAGAAAATGAGAAATGCCTAATCCATTTTCACCTTGGTTCAGCGTGTGAATGGGGAGCAAGTAGTTGAATACAAAAACCCAAAACTCAGCAAACACTGAGTATGTAATAGGAGAAGGATTGTCGGTGCCCTTCTTAGCGCAGGGCAGAAAATTCATGCCCTCAGCTCTTCAGTCACATGAATAACACCTTTAATTAATGGTGGGAAGGGAAGGGCTGTAAGGACATCTCCAGAACTGATGCCAGGTTTGTCATTTTTATTTTGGCACATTATTAAATTCTGCTTAATGTCATTGTTACAGTTTCTTCTTCAGCCTTGGGGCAATACTCCAACACCACTGACCTCAATTAAAAGTGGATTTTTACCAGTAGTTATTGTCTAAAATTATATCTCCTGAGGAAAAGAAGGTTTTGCATGAGAATTTAAGCACTTTTCCTCGACAACCACAACTAATTAGAGCTATTTCAAATATATTTAAAGTATCTCAATTTCTACATTTTACACTCAGTTTAGCTGTTCTCTGTGCCTGTAATATTTTTTAAACTAAATAGCATCCTGTTTTTATATTTGATTGTAATAAACACATCTTTAGCTCATGATCCCTTTTTAATAAGAAACCCTTAATCACACCAATTCCTGCTTTTATAATTCAACAGCTCTCTTTGTATGAAAATGTTAATATTTGCTTTTGGTTAACGTGTACACTCATTCGTCTACACTTATTGTGTAGAGTATTTTGCAAGCTGGGTTTTTCAACGTCATTATGTCAGTTTAACAATCACTAAAGTTGTGGAGATAAAAGTCCACCACTATTAGAAAAAGACTCTTGAGAGCTCACGATTAAGTGAACTGGGATTGTCTGTCAACTTGACTTTGGAGGCCAGTCAGCCTCACCGTGGGTGGATAAAAATGTTTTAGTCATCTCAGCTCTATTATTTTCTCTCACTCTGGCGCTCTCATCTCCCCTCTGTGATGCAGAGACCATCCTTCTCATAATTTCTTACATTATTAGCAGATGTTAGGGATTATTGATTTCTCAAGCAACTCTAAGATGAGTTGAACATTAATTAATGCTCAAAGACAAAGTTATTTGATTTTAAATTAAGATACACCTGACTACAGATTTATACATTATTATGAAGCAGTTGGACCTGTTAACTAACCTAATCCAGTTAATAAAAACTATTTTAATTTTAAATGGAATTTATTGGTAAATTCTTTTTTTTTATTCCTATATTTGTATTGTTTTTGTGTGTAAGTGTACCACGCTGCTCAACACCACTTCAAACGGTATCCTCAAGTGTCAAACATTAAGCACCCAGCCTGAAGGTCAGAAATTCAAGCAGCCCTGACCGAGGCATATTTTACTGTAGGGGGCTGTAATTGCTTCTGTATTGGAAGCCTAAAGGTAATCTGTATGGAGCCATTCATCATTACAGTGTCAAAAGACAGTAGAACAGTAACGCTTAAATTATAAGCTTAAAGACAGCCTCATCTTAGGACAAACGTTCATGAACTCCAGCAGAACCTCATTATGGAAAAGAGACCTTAGCAAGGACTTTGCTGGCAGGGATCCCACATTCAGCACCACCACGGATGCCTTACAAAAGTCTCCACATCTTGTCACGTTATAATGAGGAACTTTGGCTGCCTTTATAGGGATTTTAGGTAATAGACCAACACAGGCCAAGTATAAGTGTAAAGTAAAAGGAAATACATGTTTTAACAAATATTTTTAAAAATGGAAATCTGAAAAAACATCTTAAAAGGTTATCTTATTTTCTCTGATAAAAAGAAAATAAATATTTCAAAGTTTGTGTTTGTAATGTCATGAAATCATTCAAAATGAATAAAACCTTATAAAATGGCACACCTTTGTTCATTTTTTAGGGTGTTACTTCTTTATTGTACATTGGAAAATAAGTAAATAATAAATCTGTTGGATCTATCTAAGCATATCTTGTTGATTGAACATTATGGTTTCATGTACTTAGATAAGGCTATAATATAGTGTAGACTACTACATAATGTGAAAAAATTGCATATTTGCATGTTTAATTTAACTTGATTAAAACTGAATGAATCAATTTAAGTTTACCCACAACAGCAAGTATCTGAAAATTGAAAATGAGACATGAGGTCGCAAAGTAAAACTGACAAAGGTGCACCATTGCTATCTTGTGACAAACGTAACCTCATGATCAAGAAGATGTTTAAGAACTCATCAAAATTAACACGATGAGAGAAATTAATTTTCCTGAAATAATCTGTTACCCTGCTCGCACAGAATGTGCTGTTGGTTCATATGGGTTGTGTGCTTACCGCACACAAGCGTATTCTCCTGACCCGTCTGCTAGCCACTGAACTTAACATAACAATATGTAAACCTAAAGTAATTATGGGACAAAATATATCTGGAGAAATAAATTATGCACAACATAGGAGCCTAGATTGAGACTGAAAGTACAATGATCTCATACATTGACCTGTCCAATACACTGATCTGATTGCTCACAGAGTAAGGAGACACCTTTAATAATCCACAGGTTGCAGGATTGAACCCAGCGAGGTTACCCGTTACTTAAAACCCCACCCCTCGGTGTTAGTTATTCAAATATTTTTGGAGGGAATTGATTGAGTCTTGTTGAAGTGAAGTGACCAAATTGTCTAGAATTAACACAGCATTGTAGATTGCTGCAAAAGATTGGTGTGCACTTGAAATTAGTTTTAAATAATGTTATTACCAACCTCTTTCTTAAACAGAAAGAGGTTGTATATATATATATATATATATATATATATATATATAGATAGATAGATAGATAGATAGATAGATAGATAGATAGATAGATAGATAGATAGATAGATAGATAGATAGATAGATAGATAGATAGATAGATAGATAGATAGATAGATAGATAGATAGATAGATAGATAGATAGATAGATAGATAGATAGAGATATACACATTAAACTGGGATTGTATTCAGTCTTAAGAAATCAGTTAAAGAATCAGTTCATCATTAATAATTGTCTGATCTTATTTGATATTTTTCCAGAGGAGAAAATTATTTAACTGCACTAAAATAAAATACACTTTATTTTGCTCTAAGAGCAAAATATTTCACAAAAATTTGGATAACTACCCCCTCTTAGCTGGTGTTACCCCCTTTTGTTAAAATAATCTTTTGACAAAAGGGGGGCTTTGGACATCTTTTTAAGTAAAGCGTGTCCAACTCCTCACTTTCAGCTGGGACATGTTTGAGGGGTTTCTTATGTGTACAGAGCCCCATTTCAAGTCCCCCTGTGTGAATGAGATCTAGAGCTTCAGCTCAGCCCATGGCTTTCCATTTCTTCATTTCTTTGGTATATTTAATCTAATAGACAGTAGAATTCATGGTAGAGTCTATGATGGCGAGCTGGTCAGGTCCTGATGCGGTAAAGCATTCCCTAACCATGACACTTCCACCTCCATGCTTCACAGTTGGCAGGAGGTTCTTTTCCTGAAATGCTGGATTTGGTTTATTGCACACATGTCCTCTGAGTCTGAATAACTCAACATTAAACTCATCAGGATAGTGGAAACGTTGATTTCAAAATTCTTTTGAGACCTCTTTAAATCTCTTATCATATTAATAAGTCCTGCAATTTTGTCTCTGAAGTCTTTAGACAGCTTTGTTGATATTACCACAGTGTTCACACTCACTTCAGTCAAGAGCAAACAAAAAATATAGTGTATCCGATGCTTAAACAGATACCTCCTTCAAAATGTCTTTCTAAATGCTGATATGATATTCTCCTTATTTGGACCCTATGTGATATGTTGGTGTGGGATTTTAGCTATTTTAAACAGGAATAAATGTGAACACATTTATTTATGCTGATTTATTTCTGAAAAGAATAAAATAATTTACATTTCACAAATACTTCTGAAATATTTTAAATATTAATTGTTTAATCATGTTGAGTATTATTCAAATTGATATTAAATATCCATATGTTCAAATGTGTTTTAAAAAACAAGTTTCTATAGGGTACTGTTTAAGAGTTCTGATGGTTGTGTTTAAGGATAATTTAGAGGAACATTTGATCAAAATTGAATATACATATAATGAAAAGAATAACAAAAAAATCTACATGCACAAACACAAGGATTTAAAAAGTTTATTACATTGATAAAATGTGATTATTTTATGTGACTGGACCTGAGTTAAACAAAATACAACCTTAAATGGGCATCGACACAAAGCCAAGATTTTTACCAAAACACAACTAATGATTAATACTAGTTAAATGAGAAGTTATCTTCACTGTTTGTAATGTAAAAAAAAATAGAAAGAAAGACAATATATATATATATATATATATATATATATATATATATATATATATATATATATATATATATATATATATATATATATATATATATAATTTTTATTTTTATTTTTTTATTTTTTTATTATTTTTTTTAAGACAAATATTTTTACCACAAAGTTTTCACCAGAAAAAAAAATTAGATCGAAGTGTCTCCCGATAAATAGGAAACATCTGAATGCATGATTCATCACCAAACAAAGAGACCGGAACCCTGGAAAGACAGTACCTCATTATTTTTTCAACAATTTTTAGCCAAGGAAATACTGCAGACTAAGTATATAATAAACGTGCTGTACATCAAAGCCTTGGTGATGCTGTGGCTTGTGCCTTCTAGCATAAGTGTGATCCCAAAAGATCCGAAATCAGCAGGGAAGATATGCATCTTAATTACAGAAACACCGCCACATATCAGAGCAGCGGTTTAGAGGAAGCACAGACGAGGCATGCCAGAGTTGCTTTGTAAGAGCGGCGGCCAATTAGAGATGTTAAAGGGAATGACAAGTAGTCATTAGTGGTTAATCCCTCACTGCTGCACCTGCATGGTGACATCACCGTTGACACATGGAAGAGAGTTAATATGGATGCTTTCCTCCTCACATGCTACTCTGTTTCCCTAAAACACTTTTTGTGGTATTTTTAATTCAATGTATTTCTCCACCGTACAATCCTGCCAAAAATGTAAGGGACAAACAAACACACACACACACACACACACACACATACACAAAATAACAGTGGAATTGACCTTCGAAAACACTCTTGACTGTTTTCCAGAATCCAGATTCATGTGTAGATCTACTGCATGTGGCTGCGTAAGTGCTTCCCAGCTTGTCTCCATGCTGCCTCAAACATTTTACTAGCTTTATGTTCCCCAAGTCAGTGTTAAATTTGCTCCAAAAATATTTGAAACTATTGTAAATATTTGAGTCTCTTGCCCAGAACTAATTTGAGGATTGTTTCCGGCTTGGCTAAATACTGTGTGAATTGCAAACATTAAATGTTTAAAGCCAGAGAAGATGCAGGGGGTTGGATGAATCAGTTGCCATTACCCATGCAAGATAGTTTGTCACTCCTCTAATTACACACACTGTTATTAAAAGAGGGGTAGGAAGATATGGAAAAGTACCATGCACAGAAAGACCCTCAGGAACAATCCAGGAATACTGTTTATTAGCCACCTGTAACACATCAGCCTTGGCATGATAGACTGATTTATAAAAAGTTTTTAAAATGAGTTTCTACGTTCAATACATTTAGACAGAAATGTTTCCTTGGGATTAAAATGTGTTTCCCAAAAGTAGTCTTAAAGGGGCCCTAGTCACATACTACGACTACAAATTTCTACACCAGTAGCTCACTCTGGTTGCATACAAAGATTTTCCATTTAAATTATTGCACACTGTTGGCTTATTATATTTTTATGTCTGTGTGTTATACTTTGTTGTTAAGGATTATGCGATCACAGAGGCTGGAGCTGCAGAAAGCAGTTAACAGGGAAACAGCAGATAACCCACGTATGCCAAGGGCTTCACAGATGTGGCATGCATAGAGATATGGACAGTTATCTCGGGACAGAATGGACATGTGGATGTTCCTGAAGTCAGGCTAACAGTAGCTATGTTTACATGAACAAAATTTCACGATTGAAATAAAATGTATTCGGATGAAATAATCGGATTGTACTGTTTATGGCCACACAATCAAGTAATCCGATAGTAATGTGCGTGTACATGCACCTGGCTTTATTCAGAATACAACCTCTCTGACATACGCAGTTATCAAATACCCATAAAAAAACACAGAAGAAGAAGTACTTCCCTCTTTGCTAAACTACAAAAATAGTAAACAAACCAGTATTATACGAGTTTGTTTGTCTTCCGAGCGCCCAGGATGGACTTGCACCATATTCTAATTACGGTTGAAAGGTTACTGAGAAAGCACACGTTTTGAGGACTTTTGTTTTTTTTGAACAGAAAGGTTGCATCGGAAGCCCCGACTGTTTTGCTTCCTGATGTATTTCCGACACTCACCAACACTGAAATACGTCACGTTTACGTTGGTGCACATGCAAACTCGGGTCAGTTTGCCTCATTCAGAATAACTTGAGCCTGACAAGTGTTTATATGCACGTTGATCAAATTATCAGTTGGCATAAACCACCCCTCGCATTCGTAATACAATTTCATTCCGATTGAGCTTAATCTGATCACCATATTCCGATTGGCTGGTTTGCATGACACATTTTTATTCCGATCGGCCGTTTATTCTGACTACTTTTGTCCATGTAAATATAGCTAGTGACACGTATTCCAGAAGACAACATGGAAATAATTGACCAATCCTGGAGCAGGTCTTTGCTGATCCATATAAACTGATGTAAGCGAGAGGGTTGGCACTTTCACATCCGGATTTCTATGCATCTCGTATTGTTTTATGTATGAGAGTCCAATACAGAAGCTGTAAACATCCCTCTGCCTTGTTAGATTGAATATGTTAAAGTATAGTATTCTGTTTCGAGCATCATTCCTTCAAACCTATTATGCGAAAAGTGGAGTCCGCTTAAGGGGAAAAGAACCAAGGGTCCACCAGGCTGCTTAACCGCCAGCAGCCTGCGCTGATTCACAACAAAATGGTATTTCCGCCCGGACTTGAAGAGCGAAGGACCACTTCCGCTTCCGGATAGGGGACCACGAGGAATGAAAAACACAGCTGTGGCTGCATATAAAAAGGCGAGGAGATCCCTTTTTAAATATCTCCAATGTTTTTCTAAAGCACTTTGGCTGGGTCATTGACTCCTTAAGTGAGCTGCTTTTTGTACTTTTGAGGGCAGAGGAATGTTTCAGAATAATTAATAATTGAGAGGAGTAATACACAGATGTACCGGTGTAAGCCCGGGGGTCAAGGACCCAGCCCAAAACCTGGGCTGTGTCCAGCCGGAAGTAGTGTTCGAAGTCTGCTGCTATATACAGAGGAGCGTTATTTCCTTTTGGACATAGCATAAAAGCAACCATTCTGGCAACAGAGAGGCGTGTTAGACTTGGCCGGAGATGCATTGAGGTGACCACTTCTTCTTAGCCAATGGTGGCTAACCTGTTGAATTGACTGTGGAAATCGATGCAAAATTGTTAAATAGGAACAAGGGTCCAGGTGTCCAGGTGTTTGTGACATAAAGAAATGGATCATTATGGAACCAGAGGGTAACATTGGGTGCAATTCGAGTAATGAATAAACAAAGCGCTTTTGTGTATATTTACCATAACAACATCACATGACCAGAAGTATGATTTTGTGTATGCGCATAATGAGTAAACAAGGAGAAATAATGCAAGTCAGCAACATCCAGTGAAGGTGCAAAAAGAAATTTGCAGCAATGTACTATAAAGAGTGCCATACAGGAATGAGTATTCACATTATGTTTGGTATGACTGATAAAAAAAAACTATTTTTGTTTGCTTTTTATGACTTTTAGTGAAAACGTAGCTATCCTCCCACCAGTAGAGGGCAGTTGTGAGACAGTATAGTGGGAGCAGAGGCCCTGTTCTTCAATAAGCGAGTTGCAGAATTCAGCCTGCATGGTGCATTATGGGTAAGTTTGCGGAAAGCAACGAAGAGAACTATTATTCGTTTCAAGACACTGATTGTCAAATTATGCCGTCTGTCCTCCGCCCAAAGCACCTCTGAAGAGTCGTACGGGTTGACGGTCTCGAGATGCCCCAGGGCACAGGGTTATGTGCTGACAACACACACCATCGGTGATATGACGACATGCGGTGCCTCTGATTTAGACATGGTGCGCTCATCTACTATGTTTATTAACTTTTCTCTCTTCTTACTGGACGCATTTGAATAATTTGAAAAGTGACAGTGAGCAAAGTAATATTTCTGGAAGGCTGATTCCATGTTCTGTCTCTCTACTCTCTTCCTCACATGCAGTAAATCCAATTTTTGTGCCTAACTTTGTTCAGATGGCTCCTAACCCCGACTTTGGAGTTTTTTACACCGTCCTAAACAACACCAGGAAAATAGATTGTATCACATAATGTCTTACATCACGGTACTGTTTCCCTGTTTGTCAAATAATAGATTTTAAAAATCCACTATTTCTCTATAAAGCAAAAAGTGAACTGAAATGCATATCCAAGTATGAAACACATGGGTCTTCAGAAAGCTGCTTACACAGTGATCCCAGGACAACAACTAAACAAAGTGAAGCATTTCGTTTCTATGCTCCTTATCCCTGGAACTGTTTTTGATCAAAGAATTTGACTGATGAACTGTTTGAAACTGTTGTTTCTTTTATGCCTTTGATATGTCTTTCTTGACACGTTTTTCTTCTTTTACGAAGTCCTTTTATGCCAATGCTTTATGTTCTTCTTTACATCTCTCCTTTTGTGTGCTTTAAAGCACATTGGATTGCCTTGTGTATTAATAGTCCTATATACAGTAAATGAAGTTGCCTTGACTACACAGAACATTACACAAACTTAGGATATCCCAGGAGATTTTGAACAGGAAAACAGAGTCTGGGAAGACAGCTGTATGGACTGTTTGAACAAATGGACCAGCTATAGATCTGGCATGTTAAAGGCAAGACTTATGACAAGCCCAGAACAATACAATCGCAATAGTTAAGCATGGTGGTAGGTCATTAATGATATTGGAAGGTTTTTCTGTGGCAGGAACTTAGAATCTAAGAAATATCAGGTCATTTTTAAGAGGAACGGGGAGTCCTCTAATGACAAATTAGGCCTTGGCTGCCTTCTTTAGCAAGACCGTGTGTCATGCGTGGATCTGGGAACCCGATATTGACTTGTTGTTTAGCTTTTTAAAACGTTTATTAGAAAATAGGAGATGGTGGCAGAAGTGACAGGTAGGCACGAAAGGCAGAACACCACAGAATCAGGCTTGACCAGGTGATTGTGGCAGGAACTCGCAGATGACCAGACAGCGAAGGCAGAGACAGACTTGGCCAGATGTTGCCACCGAGTCCCCAGTGAGGGCAGAGCGAGACACAGAATCCCCAGGAGCAACCTGAACCAGGTGGCGCACACCAGCACTAGTGAAGCCAACTAGCAAGGACAGAGCGAGAACAGGTCCACATGATCAGCTGGCCGAGCAACACAAACACAAAGCACATGCAGGCAGCAAGACGAGAAGAGACATTCTGGCAGTGAGAAGTGAGGTGGGCAGGTATAAATAGGCAATGAACCAGGTGGGATGACTAGAAGATAATTAGTGGCAGCAGCAGGTAGTAGGGCTGGACGATAATTCAATAACAATATATATCGATCGATAGACGTATATCGCTGATAGAAAAAAAAGGTCAATAAAAAGTTCAATAGAATAAAAGTTTTCCTTCCTTATGCATTCTAGCCAATCATGTAGGTTAATATTACAGTCATTACATCCTCCCAACCAATCACAACGCAGACCCAGGAACCAAGCACCGCTCCCTTCAAAGAGTTCAGAGAGCACACGTTCTTTTTTTTACTTTTTAAAAATTTGCAGCTCTGGTAAAAAGTTGGTTGAATAAAGGGTTGAGTTTTAATTCAGTGTTTGTGTCTTTATCTAAAAATAGGTCGCTAAGCAACAGCATAAAATGTCCAGCGCTGCACTTAAAATACATGTTTTGAATTTGTTGATAATTATCAATATCGATCAATATGATTTCTATTTTATTAATATGTTTTTTTTCCTATATCGTCCAGCCCTAGCAGGTAGAGCTAATTATGGCTTAGTGCCGGCTGAGGGGAGCTTGAAATGGAGAAAGATCAATAAGTCCCAAAAATACAAACAAACAACCTCAAATCATGACATAGTGATCCCAAGCACAAATCTAAGTCAACCAAAGCTTGGTCGAGAAAAACATCCTTGAGTGGCCTTGGTCATCAAATTTATATTATAATATAAACAATGCAGCTTTGGCAAGGAAAAATCAAACATCACTGAGTTATGGACTTTTGCTCCTAAGGAATGGTCAGAGATTCTGAGGTTCAAGAGGTGTAAGAAGCCTGTCAGCACTAAAGAGAAGGTTTTCAGAAGTAATAAAAGAAAAAGGATGCCCCACAAAGTACCGTAGATGGGGTTGAACAATGCTGCATGTTACATAAGACATTTTTCATTTGAACTGAAAAGTTAGGTCAACTTCTGTTGTTGAGATAACTCAAATATGTATCAATCATTTTTGTTCAATGAGTTTTTTGTTGCCTATTGCAATTATCTTTCATCAGCATCATTACAAAGTCGTTTGTGGTGAGTGGTTTATATATCTGATTGCAGCTGTAAGTAGCCTGTGTCCATGATTCATGGAAGACTCACTAGAAGTTGCACACAATTATAATTATATTTTATATATTACAAGAGGAAATGTGTGATTTCTGCTCTCACCTGTTGATTTACGCCTCAAAATTCTTTCAAATTGCAACTTTATACAAAGCGTGTGGTGTCTGGAAAAGCAACTAAAATACAGTTTGTACTAATTTAGAATAAAATCCCACACGGGCACAGCTTTAAGGGGGCGGGGTGCATAATACAGATATGCTAACAAATACCACCTATACACTGTTCTCCATGAAGAAAGGTTTTCTGAAGATGCAGTAAATGCTCTTTTCCCTCAGGACAGAGTGAAAAACACTGAAACAAAGGACAAATTTATGAGCAAGAGCCATCGCTCATCTTCAGTCTCCTCCTGCTCCTGCAAGGGTTTCTTGTTCCACCGAAACGGAACAGCCAGTGGCTTTATCAAGATTTATGAGCTAAATCATCATTGGAAATATAAGACACTTGTTGGGGAATGAGGGCAGATTGGAAAAAGAGGGAGCGGTCAAACAGAGAAAAAGAGAAATGGTGCTAGTTGAAGAGGAAAATGAGACGAAAAAGTTGAGAGGGCAGCATAGAGAGTACGAACAGAATGAAAAGAAAATGAAATAGAGAAAAATATGAGGACCTTGGTATAAATTGATTTCCAGTCTTGATCCCGAAGACAAACAGTCAGTGACTTTTCATTTTTTACCCCTGTTTTTCTTTCCAATGGTACTGTTTGCTGAAACAAACAAGTGACAGAGCAGCAGTGATGAATGGCTAAATGTGCTTGATACAGATTAGGATCAGACACAGCTCTTCTATTACAAGCCAAGCAATATTATATCGATGCAGACTGATGATGTTTAAAAGCCTTTATTTCTGTTAGTTACAATTTTTCCCCCACCTCCAGCTCATAAAAACACAACATTTCAGATTACAATATTGCATCGGGCCAATAAAAAAAGTAAAAACATTTCTTGCAGAAATGGGGGCCAAATGAAAAGCATGTTTAATAGTAGTTTAAAGCCTTTTTTTTTTCAAAAGGCACTTTTAATCTAACAAACAAGCTTCTTTGAAATGCATATTCGGATTCATTGAGTATGACTGAGTATGACAGAACAAATGTGAAAAATCCCTGTAACGTACCAGAATAAAAAAAAACTTTTTTGTCTGTTTAAAGAGAACCAATACATGGATCTTATTGTCTTGAGATCCTCACGCTAGTCAGTGGATGAAAAGATAGAAGCATTATTGATATGTCTCACATATTTTAATAAACTGGTCATAAAATGTCTGCAATACCTTTCAAAGTGGACTTTTAGCTTTTTTTTTCGATTACAGATTTCATCATTCAAATAATTCAACTGACCTCCGAAAGAATATCTGTAAAAGAAGTTGACTATGACTGGATTACCATACGAGGAAGCAGGATATTCAGCTATGCATCCTGAAACAAAACCTTTTTACTTAGGTGGTTCTCTGTTTTCCTCTTCGCTTGATAAACAAGTCTGGTTAGTTTTGACTGAGAAAACATGCTCTCTGTTATCTTGCGGGCATTTAGAAAGGGTAAGTCTTTATTTAATGTCATCACATGAACTCTTTGTGTGATACGACTCTGCTTTTTATTTTTTCAAAGGTTTTTTTTCAGATCTGTTTGTAGGAATCTCATATCCTCCAGGGCTAATGGTTCTACACTGACCTCTAATCAAACTCTGAATTAATTGTAAAATATATTGTCTTGTCTACAAAGCAAATTAATGTCTTTTTTTGTTTTTTTCTTCTTTTTTGTAATAAAAACCAATGGCACGCTAAAGTCCTTTACTCGTTTTTGATCCTCTTGGCTGTTCAAGATGTCCTTGCTGTTCCTGTTATGAATGCTGCCGGAGAACCCGATATTCAGCCAAACACAGAGCTTCGCTATTAAAACGCAGACAGACAGTAATGGGCAGAAGACCAGAGGATGCAGGTGAGGTGAATGGCATAACTAAACTGACCGGGGCTGGACTCTTCTTTCATCGGAAGAGTCCAGCTGGCTGAGCACACAGGAACTGATAGAGGCAGAGCACACCACAAAAGACAAGACGAGACGTTCTGGCACAAAGTGGATGAAAGAGGCAGGTATATGTAGGCATGTGAACAGGTGAGCGGAGTTGACTCTAGTGCAGCAGGTGGATCTGATCAAGAGCAGAGTGGTGGCTGAGGAGTGGACAGAGCTGATAGGATGGTGGCTGATTCAAGAAACGTCCGGAAAAGTCCAAAACAAACAAACAAACAAACAAAAACCTGAATCATGACATTTCCATATTTTTGCCAAAAACATAAGGATATGTTTAATTTGCTGGCCGGGAAAGTCAGGTTCATGCTTTACATCACCGCTGCAGACCTTATTCCATTGTGTTTTCTGTTCAATTATCCTGGTTGAGGATGTTTTGTTACATTTGGTTTGTTTTACCGTGTTGTTTTTTTGTTTTAAATGTTGATTTTCAACTGTCTATCCATTTGCATTTTGTATATCACAACCCAGTTTTAGATGTTGGATAAAAGGTAATTAATCACTTATTTATACTGATGTCTCACATTCATTTTAGGTTGCTTAATTGCTTTTTCCCTTTTTTTCTACTTCACGTTTGTGATCCGTTTTGTCATTTGGATTTAGCAGACATTATGATTGTATGTTTTTGTTTTTATTTGTTTTTTTGTATTGCTTTTATTCTATTTTCATTTTCCCATGTTTTAATCATGCAAAGCGCTTTGTGTTGTCATTGTACTGAAATGTGCTATACAAATGAATTTGCCTTGTCTATGTCTGTCTGGAAGCAGTAATATCCCTCCATATTTTCTGATTTTATTTTTCAACCAACTAACAACTGCAAACAAAACTATGTTGGAATTATAATCACTGCAGTGATGAATGTGGATGCTTTTTGTCGACAGTTATAAATGTAACTTTATAACTGATCACATTTTACAATTTCACTGAACTCTGTTACACAAGAAATTTGTCTGAATAAAATGTAATCAAACTGAACAACTTTTTTTTCAGAGGGACCAAATGTAATCTGTTTCTAAGTACATTTTCCTCAATTTAAGTAAATTTTACTCTGACAAATTTACTGTGTACTTGAGTCAGGTGTGGGGTACAGCAAGATCATAAATTTATTTTGATTACTTTATTAGTAAAATTTCAGTTTTTAAATGTGTGTAAAGGCACACATTTAAAATATTGCAACTTTGTTTGTAGTCCTGCTTTAACCTGCAAGAAAATGCATTATTTTATCGATTGGTAAATGTTCAGGAACAAGTATAGGAACAAGTACAAAATAATGTAAGTTATTTTGTAATATTCCCCCTAACCTGCAGCAAAGTTTAATTTATTTATATTTATTTATGTTACTAATTTATTTAAACAGCATAACTAAGGTTATGCATTTTTAACACAAACCTACCACATCATTAATGATCATCTGTGTTAAGCAAATTGAATTTATTCATGTTGAATAAATTGAATATGTTGTCAATTAATCCAACATAATGTTGTTGTTTTTCTGCAATGTAGCAATATCATATCCATTTAAAGCAAGATACCTACGTTAACAGTATATTACTTTTCCTATTTAAACTAGGGCTGTGCATAAAAATTGATACAAAGATTAATATCGATCTTTTTAAAAACGATTTAATATCGATATTCTCACTTTCAATATCGATATACCTCCCAACCCCAAGGGGGCGTTATTACAGAGCGCCATTACTGTTCACAGCGAGGAAGTGAAAGTGAGAAGAATTTGCGTAATGGCCGACAGGATTTTAGAAGCGCCTTCATCCCTAAAATCTGACGTTTGGGCACATTTTTGGTTTCTGTGATGCGTTAAATGCATTGAACCAAATGCACTTTCTTTTCCTGTTAATATATCAGTACTCAATAAAACGAACATAAATATAGTATTTGGCTGGTTTTGTCGATTGAATGACTTTGAGCATTAATTTGAAAGTAATAAATATTGATATTGGAGTCAAATCAAATCAAGCTGAGCTACATCGAGAATCGTATTGTATTGTGAGCTATGTATCGCAAATTGTATCGAATCGGCTCATCCTAGATGATGGCCAGCCCTAATTTAAACAATACAGTTGTGTGGGATTTGCTGCCATAACTTAGTTAAGTAAATTCAACATGTTATTAGAGTGTGTACCTCCTGACCACATAAAACAAAATAACGTATTGGACATGTCTGTGCTGGTGTACCACATGAGTGCCTTAAAATTGACATTGTTTCTGAGGCTTTTCAACACAACAATATGTGACATGATGTGAGGTTGGGCTCATTTTTATGTAGTTTTAGGTTTTCTCTACCCAAACCTTTACATTTTAGCCCTCAATTCAAATCTTTTCTCCCATGCTTAGATCTGTAGATATGATCAATTTGATCAAAATTCATTATGTTAGGAGCTCTATAAATGTCAGCCCTTATTATTGTGCAACATGTGCCACCCTAATGAGCCAGAAGCGCTTACCAGTGAACTGAACACTTCATAGGATGACGAAAGTGTGCTTCTGTAAATTCAATCAACTGAGTCTGCTACCACCTGATTTTTTTTTTTGATGATTGTTTAATGAATAGGTTCAAGCCAGGTTGTGAACCAAATCAGCCTGGGCTGTGATTTTAATGATACATGCTTGTTTATTTCCAGTTGTCTAACTGAAACATGATTTTAGAGGTGTATTATAGAAGTACACTGGTTGATATATAAAGAGGGTTTGAGAGAGAAAATGGAAGGGAGAAGATGTAAATACATTAACAAAGAAGCGAGAAAGAGGAAGGTGGCAGATCAAGGTAAAGATTAAACCAGAGAAGGCAATCTAATAAAAACAAATTGCAATGACAAAAAAAAAAGAAAAAAAAAAAAAGAAGACAGAACCGAGTCCAGGTACAGACAGTCCAATAAAGCATCAGGAGCCAAGAACAGAAACAGAAAACACTGGGGACCCTGAGCGATGGAGCGAGCAGCAGAACAGAGCCAGTGAACAAGGGATGGGCTTTTGATGGAGTCTCATCTGGAGTGTTTATGACGAGGCAGCACCAGCAACATAATGAGTTGAATGATCAATCTCTCCTCCTTGCCCCGCTGGATCAATATCACTGTTTTGACAGCCCACATTAAGCTCTAACTAATTGCCAGATTGCTAAATGCTTTTAAGAAGGAAGAGAAAGAAAAAAAAAAAACATATCCAAGTCAATCAATAATGCAATCACGCAAGCAACCCTCTGCTGAAGGAGCAGGGATGTGCTCGTGTGTGTTTGTTTGCATGTATACGCGTGTGAGTATGTTGAGTGTTAAGGCCAAAATTGTTACCTACTTTATGAATTGCAGGACTTGGGGATGTTTAGGATTTGCTAGAGCGGGATTTGAGCAGCTGAGACATATGGTGAAGGGGATGAGAGCGGAGCGGCGGTGTATTTGGGGTTTGAATTCTGCAGCCACACCTGGGCTGTTAGTTGACTTTGCTCACAGTTGGACGACTAAACCACCATGACTTTACCGGCAATGGATATGACCCTCAACAGCTTCAGTGCATGAAAACATCTCCTGTGTAACTGCTGCTTAATGTTTATTTTATTTTGTTCATTTTTTTTTTCCTTATGGAGGAAATTCGACTCCTCAAAGACTGTCTGAACAATCAGACATCTTGTAAGCAATCCAACATGTTACCAGATTACGAACCACTTGAGAAATAGGTAAAGCTCAGTGCAACCTCACATTTATAAATGACAAGTAGTCAGTGTTTGACTGAGCACAACCTGCAGCTGAACAGGTCAAAGATATTTTGGAGCTTCAAACTTTGAACCCATAAATTAGATTTTTTTTTTTTTGCACAGGAACAGGAAGGCTGTTTCTGCAGCTGGATAAACACACGGACTCCAAATCAGCGAGTTCCCATACAAAAGATGTTTTTTCAGGCTTTTTTAACAACAATTTATCTAATCTCTGCTCAGCGGTATCGCTGTAATAGAAATTCCATCTCTGCCGAGTGAAAACAAATCGCTTGACTTAACTCAGCAAGAAACTCTGCAGTTTGGAATTTGGCCACATTTTTAAAAAGTTTAAATGGATTACTTTCTGTTGCGCACGGTGCCCAGGTTACCCAGGTGTATTGTTGCTACTGGCTGGTAGCATGATAGTAACACTGTCTGTGAGAGAATTCTGTAATTTCTAAGGAGCAATACTTTATTATATACAACAATCTGGAATATGCATTATGAAAAGAAAGAAGGGAGGAGAGCCGCTCCTGGAAAGACATTTCACTACCTGAGCCGTCACATCGAGTTGACTTAGCTGTAAGCAAGAAATTGACTCAAGATGATGCATTGCAAAGAACTCAGTGTTCAGTTCAGTTCTGGGGAAATTATCTAAACACTTGACTTGCAGAGCAGCAAAAGTAACAGAATCCAGTTACAAATTAGAGTGGAGAGTGTACATGTTCGATCACCCTAGTAAAATACATTCACCAGCAAGGGGAGAGTCAGCAGCTTTAGTATTCAGTGGTCGTTGCTGCTGCCCCAGGTGAGTTGCTTTAGTACACACACACACACACACACACACACACACACACACACACACACACACACACACACACACACACACACACACACACACCCTCTTCCAAAGACTTCCATTCATTTTCAAGCCTTTCTAATGCCTGACTCTGACCGTAACCCATAGCCAGAGCATACTTAATCCTAACCTAAACCTAACTGACACCTTAGTCCTAAACTTAACCCTTAACCCAATAACGAGAGAGAACTAAAAAAGGGTCCTCACTTTACATGACGTGTCTTTTTAAACACCTGCTCAGTTTTTTAAAAGGTACTTTTAATCTGACAATCGAGCCTCATCAGCATGATTCTAACTGTATTTCTCCAAATGTCTAATCCCCCAGACTCAATTCAGCTTAAATAACTCAATTGAAAGACGGTTGGCATAGCGGCCCTGACATATTCAGCTGTTATTTTTTCCTTGCCCCACAAAGATTTCTTACTTAACCAACAATATTCTCTAGTTTTAAATGTTGGATGTCTGTTTCATCTGTTAGGCGAAGTTTTCACCCAAACTACATGTTTGTTTATCTGTGAATTAAGGACACAATTCACGTTAATAAATCACAGAGTCAAAGGATATGTTTTAACCCAAGTATATTGAAAAGAGTAGATTAATACAAAGCATGTAATAATACATGGACCTTGGTCTGTTCCACCTGCAGACGTTAAATGTGTTGCTGCGAGCTTGTTTTCTTCTACTTGCCTGCCATTATGCAACTTTTTCCCCCCTTGCGACATTGTCAACTCTTCTCCTTTTCACTCTGCAACACTTCACCTGTAAGGGGAACCTCACTCCATCATCTGCACCCTTTGTGCTCTACACATTTTCTAAGAACTCTGTGTCCGAACTTTATGCTCTGTACTTGCATCCCGTTTTGTCTAGTTTCAACTTTGCACATCCTGCAACACTTCTTTTAGTCTTTTAATTCTTTGCTTTTAGCCTTGTTTTTAATTCATATTTGCAGCTCTTAGCGTTATACAGCTTTATAAATGATCTTAAGCAAAGGTAAAGATACAATAATTCTTCATTGATCTCTCAATATTAAATGCTGCGTTTTATATACCCTTCATATATGTATGTATATAGGTCTGAATATATGACGATGCAGTTTTTGTTTTTCTTATTTGCATTAATAGAATACATATTTAATAAAATTAAAACTTTGTCTTAAAAAATATATTTTTCTTGTAGAATAATCCGGTTGACAACCTTAAGGATATTAAAAAACTGAATTAGAGATCAGGTAGTCCAAAGGTAGTCCAAAGGTCTAGGTAGATACCAAATTCAGTGTAATTAACCAGCCAGGTTTAAACCATGTTGTCATGCAGAATAGAATAGAATAGAAATATCCTTTATTTGTCCCTCAGGGGGTAAATTCAGTTGTAGCAGCGGTAAAGTGAAAGGCAAAATAGAAGAGGATAGAATGACGGAGAGCACATCTGGCCGATCAAAATGTTTTCTTGCCAACAGAAAACTCAAAACAAAGTTAGGTGATGCTGTTTTGATGTGTATTTATCCTCAGCAAATCTGCGTATACGTGGCAACGGGTGAGAACGGGCGGGGTAAGGGGTGCCGGGTTGCAGCAGGAGTGGAGGTAGAAAGAAGTGTGGCTTGTCACACATCTTGTTTTGGTCTACAGACCGTGCCCAATGAAATTTTGCTTATTGCTCCTTTAAAAAAAAAATCAACAACAAAAGTGCTATTTACAAGACTATGGAAAAATAACATTGGAAATAATAGCAGGGAACAATAAATAACAAAAAAAAAGAATGTTTAGGGTAGCCCTCAAAGATAACTTTAGCCAATTTCACAAAATATTTCCACCACAAACCTCCTGCCTCTGCGCTCCCACTGACCATTTAGAAATCACCAGTGGATACAGTGAAACAGCTGAGTGTACAAACAGAGAGCGCAGGATGACAGGAGGTGCCATTCAGCATCAACATCATCACTGCACCCATACCGTTCTTTTAAAAAACAATTACAGTGGACAACCTCATTGTAGTAAACTTGGTTTTAACCTCAAGGAAAGCTTCAAATTTAAATGACATATCTCACCGTCTTAATCTTCTTGTTGGAAATGACTTCTGAGTCTTGTTTGCTTTTGGAAAATGGACTTTTGTGGCTGCTCACATGAACCACACATCATCGCTGCATCACTCCCCACAGAGCTGTTCGCCACTGTAGAAGTTCACAGTCTTTTCATAAAACGTACAGAGAAGGCATCAAAGTTCCTTTATCCTGCCTTGAAGTCTTTTGTGAAAGGAGCTCAAAGTTTTCCCGACAGACAATAGTGTCCCCCAAAAAGATGGCACCCTCAGCGTAAAGCCACCTCAGAACCCACTAGTGTCCTTTTTATCCATAGATTTTGAGCTAAGCAAGCCATCCGACAGACCTGGCAGTAGCACTTACCCACACTGGACTTCTGTTTTAAGAGTAACCAACTGGATCTTTTCAAATGTACAATTCATTTATTTGTTGTTCTTAGTTTTTTGCAATGACATCCGACAGGGGTTTGCAGAGCTGGAGAAGATAGAAACTTCTGTAGCAGTGTGCCAACACAAGATGATGACAAAGGGAATTTGCAAGATAATGATGTAGTTAAGGAATATTTAGATTTTACTGCACACTTCAGTTTGGAGGAATTACTCAATGGACACTTTTAGTGTGAACTTAAATTTTGTTTAGACTAAATATAAACCTCCTCATTTAGTTACATTTGAGAGACTGAACTCTTAAAATAGTGAACTTTCTCAACAACAAACAGTTTTAGGTTAGGGTTTAGCAAAGTTTCTTTCAAACATGTAAAGAACAGAACATGAAATTAATTCGTCAAACAAAATCAAAAACGG
Source organism: Fundulus diaphanus (assembly GCA_037039145.1). Taxonomy (NCBI): domain Eukaryota; kingdom Metazoa; phylum Chordata; class Actinopteri; order Cyprinodontiformes; family Fundulidae; genus Fundulus; species Fundulus diaphanus. Next base: position 23,601,750 of record CM073127.1, read on the forward strand.
TACTATTGTAATTATTGCACATGACCATTCAAACTGTTTTTCTCTGGAAAAACAAGGCCAAGCTAGAAAATCAAGACCAACACCTTCCTGTTCTGTTATACTTCCACAAAACACTGGGCGCAAAACATTAAAGATAAAAAAGACTGAGGTGTGCTCATGCATTTTTAACACAGTGGACAAAATGCCACAAACTGAAAGGGCAAGGTGTGAGAGCAGCTGGCCTGACATCTTCTTATTTTTACAATTCACAAAATGCCTTTTACTGGCTCACATGAAAGCCAGCGCTGAATGGTGAGGAGAATTGAAATGGGGTGCTAACAGAGAAGCATAAAGGACAAAAAGAGGTGCGGGAGAGGACGTACACACAAACATACATCCCCCATTCAGACGTAACACCCAAAAAAAGATAATCAAAACAGTTGTTTGAGAAAATGACAGAGCATAATGGCTTGGCACAATCACTACAGAACAGCAACAGTGTTGTTGTAATCATTTCCATGAACTTTAAGACCTGAGCTTGTTTGCCATGCTGACATAAATTTCAGTGCTCACTGTAGGTCATTTATTTTGGGTAGATCATATTAAGTATAATCAGACTTTATTATTGCAAATACTAAAGGCTATTATTTTTCCATCAACGGTCAACCAAATATGGATTTGGTTGTCACATATATTTTTAATTGGAATTTGTTAAATAAGTGATGAGGCCCAACAAAAAAGTCTTTATAATATTTAGCTATATTGTTATTCTAACACTTAGAATAACTCTCAAATCATTTTTTTCTTAAAAGGTATCAGAAAAACTCTTAAAACTGATAGAACAATAACTTATATTGCAACGGGTAGAGTTTAACAGTATTATTACATCAAAAGCACATTTTTCTCCATGTTTTATTGTCAGACACAAGCAAATAAAAGCCAAAAAGATCATCATCTGGTCCAATGTTTTACTTCACATCTTTTTTAATGTATCTTCTTTGAATATACATCTGCAGTTGAAGACATGGATTTTAAGAGAGTTGTGCTTTACAAGAATCAGCAATTTTGGTCAAGCACGTGTGATTGATTATCATAAATCTGTACCATAAACACAGAATACAAACAGCAGAAAGGGAAAATGAAAAGCAAGTTCACATAAAAGTGAAGAAAAAGCATCATTTGTTACAGTCTTTAACAGAACACCTCATCCTTTTAGATTTATCCAGCTTAATTCTTATAGTAATAGTTGTGGAGATAAATTTCAAAGGCAGTGGGGAGAGCAGCTCAAAGCTCTAGGCCAGGAAGGGTTCAGATGGTTCACTGGATCAGTGAGATGAATTAAAGTTAAAGCCCTAAGAGTGCGCCTTGATTGGTTAATTTGCAAAAGCTCAGAAAGAAACCGATGTAATGACATTAAAAGTTAAAAGCTGAATTTTGTAGACCTAACAAAATGTAACCAGTAATCACATAAGCTGCATGTGAACGTAAGTGGTATAATTCATGAAGAAAGTTCTGTTGACACGAATGGGAGAGTTGTGAACCAATATAAAACTAAACCCCAAATTAACTATTTTTTGCAGATAAATTGTCTATATTGGGCCTTAAGAATACTATCTTTATTTTACTGTGCAAAGTTCAACATTTTTGTGTAAACTTGTTTAATTTAGCAACATCTGGCCTAAAGTACTCTTAGAGCTGACCTCTTTGGATTGGAGAGTGGCTAATGCAGGTGATTTTTCCAGTTGGTTACAAACAGTACAGCTTGGTTCATGTCAATGTCACAACCCCGTGTTCGGGTATAAAATCCTCTCACTCAGTCACACAGACCCCTAGTCAAGTCAGGACTTGGAATTGCGAGGATTGATCAATAGCGTTTTTCACGTTAGCATTTTGTTTACTTTGTTAGTGCTTCCAAAGTTAGCCGATGTTAGCAATGATGCTGCTGCTAACATTCATTTACCACTCAGAAACTGGACCCATTGTCATCCACTGCCTCAGCAGCACAGGCTTCGGACACCGCTGAGTCAGCACCTTGAGCCAGCAGGCCAAACTGATAAGGTTCAGGCCCACTGGGCTCCACAAAGCCTCCCTGAACCCACTGTGACGAGGGGATGAAAAATCCTCCTCCTCAAATGGTTACTCTCCATGTTTCAATATGTCAAATTAAGCTAGCTTCCACTTTCCCTCGTCCTGACCACACCCTCGCTTAAACAATTTTGGTGATTTCAGTACAGACGAGAAGGCTTTTGTTTTGTTGCTGTTACGTTTTACGAAACAGCTTGAAAACAAGGACTCGGTGTAAGCAGTTACAAAGAGAGCCAGGTAGAGTAAAGGTAGGTTTGGCAGAACACATGGGTATCTCCTTAGTAATGGCAATCAGCCCTGTACTTGCAGAAGGTGAGACTAATGGAAAGGAGGTCGATTATAGTCAAAAACAGGCACTTGAAATGGCTAAGAATGGAAGGATTACCTCAGAGATTTAAAACAGTTCAGGGGTGTGTTGGTTATACCATTAGTGACTTGTATTATGTGAAATAACTGGTTGGAAAGCCTGTACTGTGACCAGAGAGACTGAGAACTGACAGAGATTCAGAATCAGCTGCTTTGACAAGCCCCTTAATAAACAGACTGAATTCTGTCATAAAAGCCAAGTACGACATGCAACTGTTTTGAGGTTTTTAAAATAAAAACCAATAGAAGATTTAGGGTTTGGGCTATTGAAATTGTTGGAATATTTTGAGAATTAGAATCATAGCAGCAAATTTCAAAGCTAAAGGCAGCATATCTGAGGTAAGGGGAGAATATTAAATGGCAGTCATAAGCAAGGAAAGACACGATAGACGTACTTATGCTTAATATGTGGTATTAGCTCAGAAGTGCACGTCTTTACTGACTAGTGATTCCTCTAGAACAAGATAAACTGACCTGTATAGCAAAACATCAATATGTGAGTAAGTAAAGAATGAAGCTAGAATTAATCATTTTCATTATAAACCTCGAGGAAGGGATATTTGTTTAGAATTGACATGTTCATCACCGCTTCCTCACCTGTCATCTCCTCACTGCTCGATTTCTTCCTTTTCTTTCATGTGAAATCTCCTCCCTTTTCTTCTCCTCCTCCTACTGCTGCTCCACCCCTTTCCCGGTCTGCTCAATTTCTCGTCCCTGTCCATATCTCTGCTATTAAAACAAATAAATTATTAAACCTATTGCGATAATCAATCAATAACACTTTTTCTTAGAGGGGTAGACCTCTTAATAATTTAATAATCCTTGGGTGGAGGGGGCTCTTCACCCACGGGAGCATGTGTAAGTGTGTGTTTATGTGCGAGTGAAAGTGCGCATGCGTGCAATCCCTTGGCGGTGCCTAACCTTTTGCATCTGTGTGCACCTGCGTGTGGCCATTATTTGCTTTGATTGAGACAGGCATTATTGAGGCAGACTGGCTCTGATGAGGGTCATGAAAGACTAATTAAACCTTTAACTCACATTTCCAGAGACGCAGGAAAAGACACCCATCAATGGATGTAATTAGAATGACTAAAGCACAGGTGCAAAGGGGTAAACAAACCCATTTCATGTTATTTTCCAAGACCTTTAGATTTCTTTTAAAGAAACAGTTTTTTTATTTAAAAATCATGTTGCTCTAGAAATGTAACACTACAGCAAATCCGTGCCTCACTGTGCCCTTCTACTCTTTGTGCCGCATCTACCATTGATGATAACAGATGTTATAAATGCCTCACAAATTTCTGCTTTTGTGCATTTTGTTACACTTAACAGTTTACATCATCAAGTAAACTTTAAAATCAAACAAAGGTAACCTCAGTAAATATAATGTGCAGTTTTTAACTGATGACGGTAAATTTTGTCCCATTGTTCTTTGCAAAAACGTTCTTGCATTCAGGCACATTGAAGTGTATAAGAGCATTAACGGCTTGCTTAAAGTCACGCCAAAGCATCTCAACCAGATTTAAATCTGAACTTTCATTAGGCCGCCTCAAAATCTGCTTGAGCTTAAAGTCCCAAAGACATGGCCAGACCTTCAAACCCAGGGTTTTCTGGTAAAGAGCAGACTTCAGATAAATGCCGTGTTTCTGAAAAACAAATTTTTAGGAAGATAATTAATTGCTGCAACCCTAAAAGTAAGTTAAACTACAACCACTGACAGAAAACGTGATAGAAAGCAAATCCAAAAGCTCAGTTATCTTTTCAGGTACTCTGCTCTACTGTGTCTTTGACAGACGTTGTATCATGACACATGACAGAGTAGAGCACTCGTGGACGGGCACGAAACAAGATTTTCACAACATTGCTTCGCAGTCAAGCGGATGTTGAAATAATGACTCACCTTTAAGAGTCTGCACTTGCTGACTTTGCAGTAGGGTAACTTGATCATCAACTGAAGCTTATACATTATATGGATTTCTCAGCATCTACGACACTGAAAAGATCTTTTCAAGGAGGACCTTTCTTTTACTTGCAAGGCAATGCCAAACGATAACTTGCAAACAGTGCAACGTTCTTCAGACTTACAGGCATCCTAAATAAAGATCTACTGAAAGCCCTTCCAAGAAATCCATCTTTTATTGCAGTAGCATAATGTCACTGTGAAAAATTAGGAAAAGTATTGGCAGCCATACTGTTAAAAAAATTGTCAGTGAGACAACAATTTTTCTACATTTCACAGGTTCAGAGCCTTCTAAACATCCCTTTGCACAATGTACTTTAGATACTCTAGATAAGCTGAAGTTTCCCTCCAAAGTTCTGTCTTACTCTGTCATCTCTCAACTCATTCAGGTTTGCTACAAGATTTTGGGCTCTGGCATAACATGGCTATGGAAGAAAGCTGAGTTTGTGTCTGATGAACCTTTTTGTTTAGCTGATTTTCATCATACGTTTTGGACCATGCATGAAATACCCAATGATTATCCATTTTCAGTTTTCTTGAGGCCATCAGATTTTATTTAAGACGTGTGCACTCCACAAGGTTTCCATGCCTTTTGAGGAGAAACAGGCTTATATAATCGCTGTTCCTCCACTGGACTTTGGAATAGGCATGAGGTGCTTTTCAGATCTCTTTTCAGTCATTTTCACAAAAAATTGTATTTCACCTTATGCGAACCTGGACTGCAACATAAAGCATGGTCTCTAAACCATCCCGCTCTGATGTAAAATCCAGCTCTCATGCTCATGCTTGAGAGGTTCACGTATTTTGTGTTTAGTGACACATTTTGGCTCCTGTGAGTCTGTGGTCTCAACATTTCAGGGAAGGACCTTTTATTCTCTCTTTCCAAAGTTTACTCTACTCCAACCTGCCTCCATCTATCAATAACAACGTTTCTGTCAAACAAAGAACTCTACCCTAATCCTTAAATTACCCCCTACATCTTGAAGAAGTATCACAAAACAACATGGATGATGAGGCTTCTTTTTACCCTAACAAGCGACTAAATAGTCCCTACTCTTTAATAACATTTTTGGTTGAAGGCCTGGGGAGGGAACAAAGCTACGTGTTGGGGCTGTTTTTAAACAATATTAGAGCAAACCATACATTACTTCCTCAGCAACTGTCAAGTGAATTAAAAGGGAAATAAGAAGCATATGTGTTTTGTCTTTGATGGAACAGTTCAGGGATGCTTAGGTCCTAAACAAGTCTGTTCATCATATGTCACAATGAATCCCCACCTGCTGAGGCTTCTGTTCTCTGTTCATCTGTTTATGATTGTATCATTTTTTGCATCGCTTTACTAATTATTTTCTCAGTTAAAGAACAAGATGGGAGCACCTGCATGTACAGGAAGGGAAAAGAAACATATTTTTTTATGTTTTAATATTTCTAGTCATGCCCTGAACAAGAATTTTCCTCGCTGATGCCATCCATTCGTCTATTTATTTTCTATGTCCTCTTTATTGTTCCTGGTTTGCAGGGAGGGGTGGCAAATAGGGGTTCTAGTCTGTCTCCTGCAGTCAGTGGGTGAGAGGCAGGAAATACCCCGGACTATTCTCCAGTCCGTCACACGTCCCCAATCCATTCTCTATGCTGAGTCTTAATCTGATATCTGCATTTTTTTTTTTCAGAATACATTTCCACACTACATATCATAAACACAAAAAAAAGCTGTTTGAAACATTGCCTTGTATATGACTGACTCCTCAGCAGCTCCGCAGAAATTTGAGATGCTTGAGATGACCAGCTATTTTCCTCTAGGCAACCACTGTTTCTGTGACGCTACGCTGTGAGTCGGCGGTGCACAACCAAGCGAAAATGATGCATACCATGCATACATGCAGAACCATATTCTTTCTGACAGATCTGCCAGATGTGCATAAAATGGTGGATAAATCACATCTTAGTTATGAAATATCTTCCCCAAAATGTTTAGGGCACTCTGTAACCATACACACTGAGGACAGTTTTCCTCAAGGTTTGGTTCCTTGGGCAGAGGAGATGACAGACTTTTTTTTTGCATGCCTCTTTGTGGCTTTCATGGACGAGATTTCAAGATGAAACAAACAGTGCAAGAAAGATATGTGATATGGTATGAGGAGGTTCGATCTCTGCTTTTTATCTCAGGTGGAGGAGATCTGCAGCTTTCAAGGGGATATAATCTAGTTTCAACCTTGCAGTCACGACATTGTAATTTTAAAATGATGGAAAATATAAGACAAACACACAAAGTACTTAATGTACCTGTTGCTGTACATTTCTCTTTCTTAACACCTTGATTCTTTTTTTTTTACCTGTGCTCCAAGTAAGAAAGTCCCTTTTGTTTTCACTTTAAGACAGACTAAATAACTTGACACAAACATGTTATTAGTGTGACCTAATCACGGGGGGGGGGGGGGGGGGGTGTTGGCCAATGGTTAGAGGCTCTGGGGTTCCCAGAATGGAGTGGGTGATTTTTTTTTTTACTAATTTCTGTTGAAGCATTGGACCACGCAATATGTTCCTAAGCACAGGAAGTCTTTGAAAATGTTGTACTCCCATTGGTACCATTAACCTGAGATGGATGTGTAATATTCTTTAGCATAATTTCGCCAGATGTTGGTTGGACAGAACCATGTGGAAAAGCATTTATAAAAGGAGGGTCCACCTTAAAAATACTTCCAGTGGATGGAAGAAACCTTGCTACACACACACCAACACAAAAACCGCTGGGTTATTTGTTTAACCCTAATGCTGGGTTTTGATGTTCAAATCAACGTTTTGGTAGTTTTAACCAAACATTTGATCAATAATTGTGACCAATGGTAAAATAGTTAAATCATTCTGTGCAATGTTGTTAATGTCAGTGGGTTCTGTTCATGACTTTAGTCCACACTGACTTTAGTCCACACTGACTTTAGTCCACAACAGCTTAAGCTAACATGAGCCTTTTTATCTGTAAAATAATAAGCACAAGCTACTGCTAGATGTGTTCATCATCAGCACTTTAGCCAAAGAATTGGTCATAAGTCGATATAGATAGAAAATAATATAATGTTAGGGTTAGGGTTAGGGTTATAAGCTTGTATGAGCTGTTATTTCTGTATTCCATCTTAAAGCTCGGTGTGAACTTCATATATAAGTCATATTTATATATTCTACTTGCCTGAATACATTTAGCTGCTGAAATGAGATTGGGTGATTTGGTTTTGCATTAACAAGTAACTGAACCGGTGTAGCAAAAACAGTGGACAGTGAGTATAATATTCATGACCAAACTTACCAGTGGTTCTCAAACTTTTTCTGTTGTTTGAAAAATGAAACATTTTCAGCCAGCAAAATATGGCAAAAAATAATATCAAGCCACTAATATCGAAAGAAAAAATACATTTACATAAAGTTTAAACACTTTCAGGAGTTTCTAAATGTTGTAGCTACTTCCACATTCATAGCTACGTTACCTGAATACAGTTAAGGCATTCCTCTGATGATTACCCAGAATCCCTTGCCACTCATACTTCTTATGGGAGGTACAGACCAAACAGCAGATGGTGCTGTGGGGGGCGCACCCCGCAGTTTGAGAAATGCTGTTCCAAGCCCTTTCTGTACAGGAGCCAGAAAAGGTCTGTCTCTGAGTGAACAGACTATGACACAGACCCCTTGGCTGTCAGTACAAAATGCTGATTGACAGTTTCAGATTGCAGGGAGCTGGACAAAAAAGGCCCAGACGTCCCTTTCCCCAGCCACTTGGTCCAGCTCCTCCGGGGCAATCCCAATGCGTTCCCAGGCCAGCCGGGAGACATAGTCCCTCCAGCGTGTCCTGGGTCTTCCCCTGGGCCTCCTCCCGGTGGGACGTGCCCGGAACACCTCACCAGGGAGGCGTCCAGGAGGCATCCTGACCAGATGCCCGAGCCACCTCAACTGGCTCCTCTCGACGTGGAGGAGCAGCGGCTCTACTCTGAGTCCTCCCCGGATGACTGAGCTCCTCACCCTGTCTCTAAGGGAGAGCCCAGACACACTATGGAGAAAACTCATTTCAGCCGCTTGTATCCGGGATCTCGTTCTTTCGGTCACAACCCAAAGCTCGTGACCATAGATGAGGGTAGGAACGTAGATCGACCGGTAAATCGAGAGCTTCGCCTTTTGGCTCAGCTCTCTCTTCACCACAACGGATCGGTACAGCGCCCGCTTCACAGCAGACGCCGCACCAATCCGCCTGTCGATCTCCCGCTCCATCTTCCCCTCATTCGTGAACAAAGTGACCCCAAGATACTTAAACTCCTCCACCAGGAGCAGCACATCCTATTATTTTAGAGTATTTGTTTTTATTGTGTGTTTGTGCTGACATATTTTCCATCCCCCTATACTATTTTTTTCTACGTTTCGGATAGATTTAAAAATAGTTGTAATAATTTCGGATTGGTTGTTCCATCCAATCTGCTGCAAGTTTCACAGCCACCAAAGCACTATTCTGGGTTATTTCCAGGAGCAGGTCCATGTCACACACAAAGAACAATGTCTGGTGCCGAGTCCTGTTTTTGTTTTTTCATTGTTTTATATCGGCACCGCACGCTCCGAAGCAATGTGGTGAAAGAATTGAAGATATAAAGTGCGGTATGCAGACTACCACACATTCAGATGGCAGACGTGTTCATGCTTACATATTAATTACCCCCCTGAGATGGTGTGTGTGCCAGTCTGTCTCTTTGTTTCGCTCAATCTATCATCAGCACTCACTCTGTTTAACCTTAACTACCTCTTGTGCACTGTGCTATCTCTGTACTGCTGAACATAGCATGTTTTATGTGTGTGTCTTAGTTTTATGGGCTGATAGGCATTTGAACCTGAAGGGTATGACTGCTGATCTCACTGGCGTCCGTCCATTGACGCCTTCAGGTCGCATTGGTCTGGGGTCTGACTGGACGCTGACACAGGACTATCAGAGCTTGTCGTCTCCTGGGATTTCTTTGCTTTCACAGACTCGACCTGACATAATGCTGACATAAAAGGTTAGCATCTTTATCTCCTTTGCTAAATTTCTTCCTTTTTACCGTTCAGGTCAGTCAAAATGGAATGTGTAATTGTTTTTACAAGAATATGTGCTTTACCGTCTATATTTCTCTGGTGTTGTGGTTCTTTTTCAAATCTCACTTCTACTCCAATGTAGATTAGAAGCAGATCTGTCGTTCAAAATCTAAAATTAAAAAGCCCACTTCAGGGATAAGTCTCGTCTAAAATTATGCACATGTAGGTGGACATTAAAATCTCTATCCCTGGGGAAAGTGGGGGGAAGCAGCCAGCAGTAAACCTTTTACTTTATTTGTTATGCTTGCCATACGAAATGTTGAAAGAAGTTTGAAAGCTAACATTTCAACGATTCTTTTCTTGAATGTCCAATATGTTTATTTTTAAATGCCATGAAAATAATCTTTGTCTTGTGACTTTTCTCCTTCTTATGACTTTTGTGCAGGGGTGCTGTGTGGATATTTAGCAGGAATGTGTGTGCGTCTCTGTTTAGCCACTGAGTATCTCCAATGTTCTGTCTACAGAGCACTATGTACTTCCTGTTTTCTGCTTTGTCAACCAGTGATAACCTGATCTACCCGGGGGAGAGCTGTGTGGGCGGTGATGGGGCGCATGGAAGAAAAAAAAAGAAAAGAGAGAAACAATGGATGAATTGAAACATGGAATTTGGCACTGTTTGAGGTTCAAGTATGTAAACGTGTTAAGCTAGAGTACTGTGAAGAACTATTTGCCCCCTTACAAATTTTTGTAAAGAAATTTAGATTTTTGCTCTTCTTTCTCTCTCTTAAATGTTTTTATTATAAAGCTTACACAATCTTCTTCAGCCAAATTTGGGTCTGATTACTGCCAGACTTGTAAAATAAAATAGGCACTGCAATGAAACCTGTCTTGTGAAATTAACTATGTTTTGAAAATCTCAAAAAGTAATACATAAAGTCCCAATCGTAAACAAAAAAATTCAAGGACACATCAAAAACAAAGTTTCTAACATCTCTAGGTCTCAAAAGATTTAAAAACCTATTTGTAAGGCTTCAAGACTGCAGCAAACCACAGTGAAAACTATTATCCACAACTGGGGATACATGAAACAATGATGAATGTTCAGACAATCAAAATTACTATAAGGGAACAGTGATGGCTTTCTCCAGGAGGTCACAAAAGATGCCAGAACAACATCAAGCACTGCAGACCGCACTTGCTCGGGTACAGCATTCATAATTCAACAATAACAAAGAGACGGGGATCTAAAAATGGGATCTATAGGAGAGTTCAAAGGTGAAAACAATTGCTGAGCCAACAGAAAAGAAGGGCCCATTTCACATTTACCAAACACATAATCCGTAACGACGTTTTACAAGACTTTTGAGAAAATATTCATTGGACTGACGAGACAAGAACCGTTTGGAGGTTGTCTGGCCTGTTACATCTAATATAAAACTAAATCATCATTAACAGTCAAACATGGTGGTGAACGTGTGGTCCTTTGGCGTGACTTTAAACAGGCCATTTATGCATAATAACTGTCCTATGTTGTTGGATTAAACAATTTTGTTTAAAATTTTTTTTTGCTGTTTGTATTACTATCATCATCATTTAGAAGAAGAAGAAGACTTTTGACTTTTAACAAAACTTTATTAACAAAAAAGTTCAAACAGTTAAACAATTTAGTTAAAAACAAGTGTCATTTACATAAAATACTTAAATAAGGAGCTTGTTAAATTGAAGCTCTCTTCCCTCAGATACTTCACATAAAATCTTGTTAAAACCCCACAACTGCATAAAATCATCCATGTTTTGTGTGGCTCTGTGGAAGTGAAACTCCAGCCTAATCCTGGCTTTTATGTTGCACTTCCACAGAGCCACAGCGTCAAGGTGAGGTCCTCCCTGCAGTCTGTCTCTACGGGACAAATAAATGGCCATCTTTGCCTCACTGATTAAAAAGTTTAAAAGTCTAGCTTTTGCCTTATTAATTTTACTTTGGCACACTCCTCCAATAAATAAATAATAATAATAAACAATAATAATAATAATAATAATGACTTAAGTGGTTTCTGTAAATTGTGGGTGTGTGAGTGTGTGTGTGCGCGTGTCTGGTAGTTTATTCTGTGTTTCTCTGGATCTGTGAGGGATTGGAGACCCGTCCAAGTAATAATAGTAATAATGTCCCTTCTATAAATTAAAAAAGGGGAACATCCAAAATCATTTGAAAACTTGTGGTACTTACTCTGCCTGTGTTTGCGTTTAAGCATGACATAAAAGTGGGAACAAAGAAAATCTTTTCCACTGCTCTATATAGTCAAAAAGGATGAAATCAGTGCACTTTAGTTGTAAAAGAACCAAAGCAAGCAAGGAGTCCTGGGATATTTTAATTCCCCAATAAGAAATAAAACAGCCACTTAGTTCCCTCATCAGAATAAAACAACACAGGCTTTAGATTCCCTCTATGTGGATCAGAGCATCCATCTCATGCATCCAGCTGCTGGACACAATACTGTTCGTTGTTCAAGGCCGTTTAATTGGTGTCAAATCTTCCTCGTTTGCATATGCATGCTAGGAGGCATCTCATTGGAGGAGAAGTGGGGATGGAAATGAGCTGAAAAGCAGCTGAGAGAGGGATAAAGAGAATGATGTTAGAAAGAGGGAGGCTAAATGGAGGAATGAATGAACAAACAAGTGGAAGGAAAAAAAAGACGGGATGTGAGTAAGTGCTTCTAGAAAAATCAGTCTCTCTGGTTACCACGGCAACGAGAGGTGCTAGTTGGCTTTGCTCCCCGTGTAACCAATTATATATGTGTGTGTGTGTGTGTGTGTGTGTGTGTGTGTGTGTGTGTGTGTGTGTGTGTGTGTACTAGGACTATTGATATGCAAACGAAAAAGCGGGCCCACGTGAGCTTGTAAAAATGTTTCCAGGGCATTTGACTTTAAACATAATGTGTTTGCATCTGTGATCTGTGCCAAGCTGCCTCCCGTCAGTCTGTTTTTAGCCGACGTTTCTGTTATTTAATTGCATGAAGAAGTGAGCAAAGCGCGACGATTTCGAAATGTTTGATGACACTTTCCAAAAAGCCGTGCAAAAGGGGGCTCAACAGCACAATCACAAGTGGCCCACTGGCAAGAGATACAATCCAATGCGTGACATGTTTACTTTAGACATGGGAAGTTAAAAAAAAAAAGTACTTTCTTTCATGTCTTGAGGGCAATTTCGATGTCATGTGACTATGATATTTATATTAAAATTATTTTGTGCCTGGATGTCATCTTTAATCTTTTCAGCTTTTAAATTAGCTTAATAAAACACTTTCAAATGCAAAAACTGTCAGGGGCCAAATTAATAAAAATATATTTTGTGACAAAATCACACAAATAAACCAATTTTGCCCTGCAAATTGTTTAATTACAACATTTCACAAATTGTGTCCTAACAGTTAAAGAAAAATTGCTAAAAAAAACTTTATCACAATGTAGAAAACAAATATCTTAACAATGTTAAGCTGCATCTTATACAGCATAAACTCCTACCCTTGTTAATTATAGTTGATAGTGTCACATCGAAGAGCCAACATCAGTACTTTTGAGTTATAGACGATCCCAAAGCGACATGATAGTACCAAACCACAAAACACAAGAACCAGTCACACCACTATTCTTTCATGATTTTAAGAGAACAAGCTTTGTTTCCTGGAAATAACAAAGCACCACCTTGTTTATTCTGACAGAATGAGTGGGCTAATCGTCTTTCATGCCATAGAAAATCACATTTTAATTACTTGCTGGAGGCCATACTTAATTCCCACCTTAGGTCTTCATGCTGTTTGAGTTGGTCTGAGAATGAAGTCTCCCACAAGTTGACACAGCCAAGTTTTCTATTCCATTTTTAAACACAAAGTTGTTTTTTTACCTGCGGCAAATACAACAAGAACCTTTCGACTTGGTAAGTCAAAGGTCTCCAGTGGCAAGTTCAATATCCAACATAGCTCACACACATTTAAAAAATAAATAAAAAGCAGTAGGACATGCCAATTGTTGTTCTTGGTGACCAGACTATACCAACGACGCAAGGAAACAGCAGTGACTGACTGGGGATGGATGGATGGATGGATGTTCCCAGACATTTACTACAGCAATAATATCTTATTGCATATGTAGCATACAAAATTAAGTCTTAAAAATGTTTCCAAACCATGAATAATATTTCCATTTTAATTATTTAGCTGAAGTGTATTTTCCCACTATTATTAGTTTGATACAATACGTATCAAGATTGTTGATAGAAATGTTTTTCCCACAGTTTACCTATATTATTACATATTAAACAAGGACCGTAGAAGGTCTGTGCTTTGTTGCTTTGCTCCCTTGAGATTAAATTTAAAATACTTTTAGAACTTCCTAATGAACCGATCACTTTAAAAGCCTAGACCTGAGAGTATCTTGTCTTTAAAAACCTAAAATGTCAAAAAAGATATATAATTTTATATTTCACATTTTTATAATCTGTGTTTTGACAATTTCGCATATGAAGTTCTAATTTGTGAAAACTAAACAGGGTGGTGTTCAATTCGTCATTTTATACTTTTGCAGTTATGGTGCCTATGTGCAACACCTTTTTGTATTAAATGGAGCCGTCTGCTGCTGCACGTTACGTACCACCCACACATGAGTTAATACCAGCACAAGGGACATTTTGTTGCCACTGTGACGATTATTTCATTTCTAACAATATATTCATAGTCTTCTGTAAGGCAATGTGGAAACAGTTTGATCAAGGGCACACACAAAAAAAAGGTTTTATCAGATAAGATGGTCACAGTTGGGTGTTAAATTGGGGTGAAGGGGTAAACTGACCCAGAGCCTGCTGAACCCCTCCATCAAAATAAAACTGTAGTAGGTGTCAGTCTGAAATAGGTGTGCAGATGTTTGGTGGCACAATATTCAACCGTCTTTAAAAGCGTATCTTTTCCTCATAATCTGGAGACTCCGGACTGATAACTTCTGCTGCTGAATTACAATACTCAACACACACACACATACATACAGCTACCCTTCCCGTGTGCTCTGCCATGACACGCAGCCCGTACACACGGGTCTTTGTCGGGCCCTTCTTTGTGAACTTGTACCTTTTCAGGGAGTCATTCTGTCCCTCTGTGGGACCACCAGTGAGTTAGAGAAGCTGCCAAGTCAGACTCTGGCACTAATTGGCTACACTATTAGACGCCCACAGAGCCACACTTTGACTACAGAAATGAGCTCATCAGTGTGAGGACGGAGATTGGGCAAAGTGCCTGCAAGAACGCATGAGACACGGAGAGGCAGGAGGGGGAGAGGGATTCCTAATTAGTGGTCTCTGCTGGACATGAGAAACCTGCAGAAGCACTTCAGAACCCTCCATCGCTGCAGGGCTCATACATTCATACGCATGCACAATATCCCCCCCCCCCCACCCCCCTTTTGACCTGTTTTCTTAATTGGTTGGATTGTGTTGGTGTTTGTGGCAGTGGCTGAAGGAAAGAGGGCCGTCTTTTGTGCGACGCTCTTGAGAACCTGTGATTGACAGCTGGGACAGGAAGTGAGGGCGTGGGGCTTAAAGTGGAAAGGAGCTTTTCTCTCTGCGCTGCTTTTCCCAGATTAACATGCCTTTCCAAATTCCTCTCGTCCTCCTCTGTGATTTCGCTCTCGCCTTCTCCCCTCTCTGCGTCTTCCTGTCCACTTATATCCATTTACATTGAGCATCACTCAGAGCGTATTTTCAGGACATTTGCACAGGCTTTTTGTCACCCCCCCTCCTTGCCCTTGTCATTTCCTGAGAAGAAAAAGATTATGTTACTCGGTGCACTTAAGCAGCGGAGGTACACTGCTGAACAAATGCTTGTACAACCGTGCCAATGAAGTGGAGTGATTGAGTATCTACTTATGCTCTATTAGCTGACAACAGTGCCGTGTAGACCCAACAGTGTTGCATATATCCAGGAAGTTTAAAGATTTATTATAGTTTTAATACCAATGAGGCCTAATTGAAAATGCCCTTTTAAAAGTAACAGCTAAGTTGACCAGGGGATTTAAAACTGTTTTGATCCTCCCGTTTGCTTAAAGAGAAATTATTTCCTCTCCAGTTTTGTTTACAAAACTCTGCAAGACAGACAGCGTTCAGAACATCTTAAAGGATCATGTATATTTTAGAGTCACAAAAGCCTAAAAATACTGAAGATATAAAACAAGTTGCTATCAGCCCTTCCACGGTTTTAGAAGCAGATACGTAATTGTAACGTGTAATTGTACTTTTTGCCATAAAAAGGCTTCATTGAGAATAAGAAACTATTATAACAAATAGATGTGTGTCGAATGAACAAATTATATAAACACTGTCCATAAAACAGACAGTTTTGATTAAAAACAGACCTTTTTAAAAGAAAATGTTCGGAATTAGATATATGGCAGCAGTAGTTGTTTACGAGCCTAAGGTTTTAGGTAAGAATATGTTTTCTTTTTAAGGTTTTTACCTTTTATGTGTCCTCTGTCAGAAAAAGTTACTGCTGCTGATGTGTGAAGGTCACACTAAATCAGTAATTGTTCTTACTTGGTTTAACCTAACCGCTTAGCTCAAGTCACAGCTGATTTTTCTCTGTGTCTGAGCCAAATGAAGGAGAGACTGTTTGACTCCACCTTCAGCCTGTTTGCATATCAGTTTTTAAAATTCTCT
Organism: Fundulus diaphanus; assembly: GCA_037039145.1. NCBI lineage: Eukaryota > Metazoa > Chordata > Actinopteri > Cyprinodontiformes > Fundulidae > Fundulus > Fundulus diaphanus. The sequence continues at coordinate 23,617,877 of CM073127.1, forward strand.
TCCATCCACCACATGTGCCCTTTAGATCCAAGTAACTTTTTAAAAGGTCAAACAACATATTGGGGGTAGACAAAATGTTGACAGGCATACAGGTACATCTCAAAGAATTAGAATATCAGGAAAAAGTCAAATAACTTTTGTCCTTCGTTTCAGAAAGTGAAATTCATATATCATAGAGATTCATGACAAATAAAGTGAAATATCTCTCAGTCTGGGTCTGTAAGATGAACATCATAGGGAAGAATTCCTTTGACACCCTCAACAAGTAGGATGAGACGCTATAGTTCATTGCAAAAGACGAATCCTGAACCAGACAATGTCAAAAGCAGCTTAACCGGCACCAAGGCAGCGTGGCATGGAGGTAATCAGCAGGGTCAGACATACTGAGGTGTAATGGAAGCCCAGGTTGCTTTGACAGTAGACTTTGGGTATTCTGTATCGTTTGGTCTGCTGTCTCATCTCCCTCTTGAAAATATCTATAGATTCTCTGAAAGGTGTGTTCACACTAAATGCGACAAACTGAGCAAGTGATTTACATGTTATCCCTATGCAAAGGCACATTCAGGAGCAGATCAACGCTCCGCGACGCAAACATGGGTTTTCGAGGATAGAGCAAAGCAACATTTTGTTCAAGTTCAAAAATCAGAACTTTTCTGTCAATTTGCATCATGTTAAGGGTCCTCCTTGTCCATTTGTTTAAGCACATAGACGTTTTTTTTGTGTGTTACGTATATGGACAGTACAATTAGGCTATATAATTCCATTGACCAATGATGGAATTATATAGCCTAATTGTAATATAGCCTAAACTGACCAAAGACGCCTGTAGTTTGTGTCCTAGAGGGCGATCCCTCCCCCCGCCCCAACGCAGGGCAGCACCTCCTCATGCTGGGTAAGACGGAAGTACTGCTGGCAGTGACCGTGATCCAGACACAGCTACAGGTGGTGGCTCACCAAACTGCAAAGCAGGGGAATCCAGGTTCCAAAAGTAAAAAGCCAGTCCACAAGCACTAGTTAAACCAACTAGCGAGAACAGGTCCACAGGATCAACAGGCTGAGTGACAAAAACACTGGGAAAAGTCCTTGCAGGCAGTGAGACCAGAAAAGACGTTCTGGCAGGGAGTGGTGAGTGAGGCAGGTATATGACGGCAGAGTACCAGGTGGAATGACTTGATGAGAATTAGTGACAGCAGCAGGAGGAGCTGATTATGGTACTGAGTGGTGGCTTGGAGATGAGTGGAGAATGATCAGTCCAAAAAACACAAAACAAAACCCCAAATCATGACATTGTCCTTAAATTGGCTGATTGAGCTGATATTCACCGGATAATTCCTAACAGACTGAGAGTCATTTGATAAACATTAAATAACTTAAAAAACGTGTATAATTGCACAACACCTGCTGTAAAAGGAAATCAGCTTCTCCATAAAGCTTGTCAGCAGAAGGAAGCATGATGTGCACTAAAGGTTTCTGGAAGATGGCTGCATTGACTGTGGACTTCAGAAGACACAGTGGACCAACACCAGCAGATGACTCGGCGCCCCAAATTATCACTGACTGTGGAAACTTCACACGGGACTTTAAGCAACGTGGATTCTAGATCTCTCCACTCCTCCACCAGACTCTGGAACACATCCATCTATCCATTCTCCAACGTGTTTTATCCCTCATGGGGTCACGAGGGGTGCTGGTGCCTATCTCCAGCTGTCAATGGACGAGAGGCGAGGTATACTCTGGACAGGTCGCCAGTCTATTGCAGGACTCTGGAACCTTCATTTCCAAATGAAAGCCAAAATTTACTTTAATCTCCAAATAGGACTTTGGACCGCTGAGCAATAGTCCAGTTCATTTTTCTACATAGTATTGAGTGCATAGAAATGAGCATACTTTTCAGAAGCTGTTTAAAATATCACTTTTTATTGATCCTGTGTATGCTAATTTTCTGAGATACTGAATTCTCTTTTTGAAGTGTATCTGTAGAGTCTGGGTGAAGATATCGTTGGAATAATGATCCAACAACTATATTACTGTAACTGTACAAGTGCAGTTAAACTTTCACAAGCAAAATTTGCAGACTATGTGTAGAAAAGTCAGAATTGCACAATCACTATGACTGGTCAATATGAGGAAGGCCTTTTTATTATGTACTTGACTAACATGATGCAATGCTGATTTCCTTTGTCTTCTATCTATTGGTATATGTCTCCCTATGGGGACTGATTCTTCTTCTTGACCTTGGCTTTTCTGGAGGCATTTTCTTTTTAAGAAGAACATACTGAAGTAGAAATTATTTAAATCTACCAGCCTGCATGTTTCGTCACAAGTAGTAAAGGGCTGGATATCATCTTATACGTTGTTCAATGTTCCAAATTTAACATTATCAGTCCTTCGGAACGTTCGACTGCAGTCACAGCTGCTACCTGCTAGCTTTGTGAGGAAAATCTGAGAAGAAAAGGTTGTAAAAATTATGCAGAAAATGCAACAGAATGACAGTACATGAACGAATCAGAGAGCAAAAGAAAACTAAGTCAAAAAACTGATCAAAAGTCCAAACTAAGTCCAAACTGTCTTCAATGTATGCCTGGTGCAGTTCATTTCTGTTTCTGCATGTGTTTTGGGTTTCTTTATATGTTCTGCAACCACTAATCTGTAGTGGACATCCTGAAAGAAGACTGGATTGGCAAAAGAATGGGTAAATATGAGAGAAGCATTCTTGAAAAACTGGGCGGTCCAATTTTATTGTAATCTTATCTTGACAGCTGTTTTATACTTAGATTTGCTGAAAGCTTCTCAAATGTCTAAGATCTTAAAAATTTAGAGTTCTAAAACAGCATTTGCACAAAAAAATAGTTTAGCAGGCGTATAGGTGTTATCTTGTGATCAAAATATTGAAATAAAACATATCTGTACATTCATATTTCTTTAATGGAGGAGCTTGGTAAGGGAGGTCCAGGTGTGACGTTATATTGTGAAACCAGCTAATTCAGCTATTTTTTTTTTAGCAGAACGTTGTTACAGCCACAAATTTGTATTCAACGCAACACAGCCTCTATATCTTTGAAGGTGCTTAGACGACATGTTTTAGAAACCGACAAGCTACTGACAGAAAGAATGTGCTCTTCATGTTGCTGGAGGATAACATTTCTTAGTGGGCTACACCTGAGGCAGCCATCAGTCAGCCCAGTGTTAAGTAGCAAAAACATGACAATAGAAAAGAAATATGTCTCTGTAATTGGGACAGTCGATGCGGGAGCTCACTTTTTCTAGTTTTTTAGTCCTTTGTTTATTGATTTACATTTCACAACAAAACTGGGCTATTACACATCTGACCACATGAAATAGCTGACAAGAAACTCCGTCCTGGATCCCACAGGCAGCAGAGCAGCTGTAAGACCAGGTTGATCAAGTAAGTAAGTAAACTTTGTTTATATAGCATCTTTCACAGATGAAAATTACAAAGTGCTTTACAGAGTGCAAATAGCATATGTCCCAATATAAGTTTAATAAAACAAAAGAAAGTAAGAATAGTTAATAAAAACATGAATCAATCACTAACAGTATATTCACTGTAAAAACCAGCCTAATAGGAACTGTTCCTATTAGGATGTAATAAAAACTGACTGATTTTTGACTTTTAACAAAGCATATAAACTTGTAAAATGTGTTTGATTGTTCTTCAGTTTACCATTAGAAAATGTAATAATTTTTTTAACATGTCCTGTCTGGCTGTGTAGCACTGAGAATTGCTTTGTTAATGTCAAAGAGAACCCAACAGATTTATTTTCACAAGTGGAGCATTCCTGCTTTTGCTATAGTGCTCCTCTTGATATATGTGCAAAAAACTTGATAGGACATTATTTTGGGATTATTTCAAATTCAATAGACACAGAAACGGAAAGGTAAAAGAGAAAGAAAGGAAGAGAGAAAGATAAGGCAAAATATTAAAAGGGAGAAAAGGTGACAAAAATAGAGCAAAGGAAAAAAGAGAGTGCAAAATAACATTCTCGGAGTCTGCTTTTATACCTATACCTACTCATTTTAGTCCAGAAACAGTGGAGGACAGGTGTATTTTATGTTGCACTTCGAAATTTAAGTTACAGCAATCTATAAAGAAGATAATTAAACAGGTAAACTCAATAGAAATATGGTTGGAATGATCTTGCTGAAAATACACTATAAGGAAATGCATTAAATTTTGTTAAAATCATTTATAATTTGATTAATATGTGTAATGTTAAGCTGTCTTAACAACTCGCAACTCCCTCCAACATGCTGGATCGACTCATATGCCAAGTTGTGAGTGATGGCTTCTTCTTAAGAGTGGTTGGAGTTTTTTCTGTGAAGTTATCAGTAAACAATACCTTGGCTGTAGTAGATATATGTCATAATGATGTGGGTTTGTAGAAAAGAAATCCTATGGAAGGCAATCTCAAACTGACACTGTTTGTATCCATTGGATATCTACCAATACAGACGTGTTAAATAATTTACAATTTGTGCTCCAATTCGGCTCGTTTACCAGATTAAATGTAGCTTTTTAAAATAACCTTTAGAGAGGTATTAAAAATACTTTTCATTAAGCCCATATTTCTGTATTAAAAATGTTTTTTTTATTGGTCTGATGTAATATTCTAATCTTAAATGTTGTCTTTACAATAGCTGTAAATGGACAATCATCATAATTAACAGAAATAAAGGCTTGAAAACATCATTCTGTGTGTAATTAATCTATATTTGCTTCACTTAGTGAATTGAGTTACTGAAATAAATTAGCTTTTCAATGATATTCTAATTTATTGAACTGGCCTGTAGCGCTGTATCACATATTAAAATGTTCAGTTTAAACTGTATCAAATTGCCTTCTAGGACTCTGAGGATTTCTTTGTTTATTTACTAGACATCTGTTTACTACAGGTGCTGATAACTTAGCTATCTTAAAAAAAGTCCAAACTACCCTTTTATGATTAAGAGATTTCTTTAATTCAAGACCAACATTTCAAAGATTTGTCATCACTTTTGTTCTGAGACACCATGCACCATCATGCTGGAACATTTGATTGCCATCAAATTGTAATAGGAAGAAGTTGCTTTTGAAGGTCGTTGGATATAGATTTATTTGTGGTATTGTTCCTGCAACAACATGCAGAAATTGCATCAGAATGCTTCTGTTTAAATAACGTACACAGGTTGTGAGGCTAAAACTTAAAATCGATAAAACATCTGCTCTATAACAACATTTTATCTTCATTTTGCAATTTGCTCTGATTTTTTTGTTGTAAATCATGATATAATATAATTCAGAAATGTTTACTTTTATTCTGCATGGCTGCAGAAACGTATATTAAGGGCTCTGCTCCATTAATGGCTAGTTCAGCAACAAAGCAAGTCATCAGGAGAGCCTAGGGGCCCTGGAATGGACCATTTATAAGTACCCAGTAAATATTCTGTTGGAGACTTTTTGAACAATTCTGTGACGATCAGATCAGAATATTCAGATAAGAGAGAAGCAGGGAAGACATGGAGAGAGGGGCCCAAAATCAGGAATCAAACCCCAGATGACTGCATCGAGGCCTCAGAGTCTAAATATATGGGGCCCTGCACTACCATCCGTAGTAAACTGATTTTAGGAGATTTTTTTATAACCAACAATTTCCCCAGTTGCAGGCTTTTCTTTAAAGGGGCCTAGTCATGTACTGACTTCATGAATTTCTACGGCAGTCTTTCACTCTGATTGCATACAAAGATTTTCCAATTAAATTATCACACCCTGTTGGTTTATTATATTACATTTCTGTGTTTCACACACTGTTTTTGCTGAATTTGTTAGTAAACAAAGCACTTTTGTGCACATTTACAACAAGACCACGTGACCGGAAGTACGATATTATGGATGCACGTGATCAGTAAATAAGGAGAAGCATTAGAGCCCACAGACATAATACGTTATGGCGTTATAATGAATAAATAGAATCATAGGTATATGTACATTGTTACTTGTGAAAGGTAATGCTAGTAGATCTGGTTTGTGCTGTGGATCGGTTGGTACAAATCTATGCGGCACATGAATGAGGTATCGTCTATGAATCGCCCCACTATGCCACTTCCAACATGGCAGCGACGCGTGATTCACCACTCAAAGCATTTACGCATATGTCTGTGATGGAGCAAAGTGACTCAGCAATGTCCACGGGAGCTGCGAAGAGAGAGTTTAAGTAACCCCTACCCTGTAGGTCAGGTTGGTCTTTGACCACAGCGTGCTGTCGCTTTACTGCGAGGCACTGCAGGACGGTCTTACTGGCTCTTACAGAAGCTGCGTTGTCGCCATCTTGCTTTCTGATAGTGCCACGGTTCTGCTTCCAGATGACACTACAATATTTATGTCTGCTTATCGTGGCCGGTGCAAAGCTATTTTCAGAACTTTCAAAATGGACAAAGTAAACATTGTCAGAATGAACGCTTGGCTTATATTGCTTTATTTGATGTTTTTTTTTTGTTTTCTTTTTATGGTCAAAATACGTGACTAGGCCCCTTTAAAGGCACCCATTCACAACATAAGCAGACAATAATTTCAAGCACCTCTGCCCCCCTTAAATCAGTCTGCTAATTTGATTAATAGAGCAACTGTACTCTTCATGTTTGCTTATATAGCCGTCAATAAATGCAATTGTAAAGAAAACAGCTGGTAAAATTATCCTTTACTTTGGTTCATACAGCCAACTTCTTGCAATTAATTACTATCCATCTAATGGCTCGGTATAATTATTCAACGCTGTGAACTGTCAAAATACGGTATTTAAAGCTGCAAAATTGCAAACATTTGTCGGTACTAATGCCTTTGGACATGATTAAGCTCCTGTGATTTGAAAAGACATGTTTGGTTTATATTAGCTTGTCTCGTTAAAACCAGAACATGCATCATTCTAATTTTGGTAAGCCAAAGTTCTCAGCCTCTATTGTTAAAATAAAACATTGAATTATCTGTTGTAAAAGTTGCACTTTATTCTTCAATTAAATATATCCAGCGATAAAATATAAAGGGGTCCCATTTTCCCCTCCATGCGTTTCTCACTATGATTCAGGCACTTCAATTAGAGCTGCTTCCCAAAGGATGAAAAGAAACCTTCCCAAGGACAAATCCTGCTGATTTAGTTGAAAAGTCAAGCAACAATAGATTTGAATTGTGTTGGTAATGGTGCAAAACCTTACCGTTCCAAGTTAAGTTAGGCAAAAATGAAGAAAAACACAAGAGTTTTCCATATTCACATTTTATTTCCCAATACTTTACTTTTACCATCATCTTTATGCCACACAATTTAAAATAGCCTATTTCTGCTGGTTTACAAGCCAACAAATAAAATACAGCCCACAAAGTGTAAACATCAACTGCTCCAAACATAAATAAAATAGCACACAGTTGTATATGACAACAAAATAACCACACACACACATACACTGTTCAGGGTTTTTAAGATGCTCATGGGCAAAATTTGTAAAGGACATGAAGTCCAAAGGACAGAGGAAGAGGATTAAAGGGGCTGAGATGGAAGAAAAGACAGGAAATGAAAAAGGCAAAGGGAAAGTGATAAACAGAAGCACACTTTAAGAGCTGAGCAGAATAATGGAATAACTTAAAATCATGGGCGCACACAATTTGAATTCATACACTAGAAATGAGTCGTACAAACATGCAGGATGCATATTAAAGACTGCATATGTTAAAAACAATACAAATAAAAACAAATAAGCCATGCACCATCTGTACAAACCAAAAAGAAACATCTCCATAAACTTTATAAGGAAAATCCCAAACTATTTCCCACTCTTAACACGCAGTACCATCTGCTTTCATTGACAGGAAGTTCTACAAATGAGCAAAACTTGCACTCAAAAAAAAAATAAAAATAAAAAAAATAAAAAAAGGTGGCAAAATTTCCAGTCTCATTTCTTTCTTAACATCACAACAATGTGAGCATCACCTTTTACTGGGCTCTGAGAACTTCAGAGGTGGTTATATGCAACACATAAAGCATGTTTAACACACAAATTTGTTCTTGGTTTCAAGTGTTTACTAGTTGTAGAAACAGTGCAAAGGATGATTTTGGTTTCTCACGCGCATGCTTTTTGTTCATACTGCTTTAGAATACTGCGGATTACGAAAACAAATAACACCGACAGTATACATTCAACCTAAACGTCTAACTGCTGTGCGTGTTTGAGTCTGTGTTGATATCTTAATTATATATCGAGTATAAGGTCCATTTTCTTAAAGAAGTGAACGTTTTACATTCATGTGATATAAAGGGTTTCAATTTGGGGTAAATGTGATCAACGGGGAAGAGAGGGGTTACAAATGAAGTCAGGTGATTTTAAAGCATGAAACACAAGGACGAGTCACCTGATGTTTCATGAACAAGGCAGGCTGGTTGGTCTCTCACTTGAAGGGAGGTTTTCATCAAACTGTTGCAGGTGATAGGTTTCCCTAGACTACAGCAGCGCCTGTCGCTCTGGTTATTTACATGTGAATCTCAGAGGCTGTATGGTGTCTGAGGTTTAGGAGGGTTATAGTTTAGTGCTGAAAAGGTGAAAACATTCAGTGAAATCCATCCCATATTTTTGCAGCTGCTAATACTGGTCTATCTGAAGAGAAAGGCAGAGGGTGTTTGCACCTTCAAGAGCAACAAGCTGCTAAGAGTGGCCTGACCAAAACTAATCCATCCCATAGTTCAGGTGTGACAAAGGCTTTTATGCGCAAGACGAGGTGGGAGGTGAGGCCTCTTTCTGTTTGTAGTGAAATATTTTAACTTTGCTCAACTAATAACCCAAGCACTACTTACAAGCTCAAACCACCATATGTGAAGGAGATTAGCACTAGTCCCTGTGATTACTTTCAGAGTCCGACAGCTGATCGAAACTCTCCTGGACTTCGCCACAGAGATCGCTTTCAGGCTCTGCGTCGTCGTCGTCGTTGCTTTCTGCGCTGTAGTCTATCGCCTCCAGAAAGGACGGTTCATCCTCCTCCAGCACATACGTAGTTGTGCAGCTGCTGTAGAAGCAAAAGCAAAAAAAGTTTTGTTAACGTGTCCTACGTAAGAAAGATTTACCTATGACCTTTAGATTCCACCCCAAGACTGACTGTCTTTTAGCGACTGCAAACATACAGTCAAACATTCTGCTGACCAAACCAAGAAATCCAGCACACGGGGTCTACAACATTTCCATTTAATATTTCCATACTTTTTTAGACTTGTTTTCTCCCATTTTTCATTTATTTGTTCCTTTTTCAACAACTAGAATATGTAGCATATATAGTATCTCGAATAAACCATGGTGCATTGTGCAAAACATAATTCAAAAACCTAAAATCAATGCATATAAACCCAAATTCAATCACCTAAAACATCTATTCTATCTACACTATTTGTGGAGATATTTATTCATGCATTTGTGGGTTCACACCAAGAACCAGCATTTTCATGCGTAAAATATTAAACCCAGTGCTTAATTTGGATGGACTAAAAGCTGATATCAAAGTGATCTAGTTTCCCCCTTTAATTTAACTTGGATATGAAAAACGAGTTCTCAAAACTATTTTTTTATTAGAAAATTTCCCTTAAAGAAGACAGAATAATTATGGGAGAACATTTGGGAATGCAAGTTTCACTTTTTTTCCTTATGTTCCAAACCTTGAAACTGCTAACCTAAAAACTTTCAAAATGACATTTGCTCGATAAGTTACTTAAAGATGATTAAAATGTCTATAGTGCAATTTAATTGATTTTTTTCATAAAACCAATACATAAATTTTTTTTTAACTTACATTCTAATTCTAAAAAGCATGATTAACAGCAAACGTACATCTATTAACTTAGTTTTAAATGATAACAAAATTCATGCAGCTAACAAACGGTGCTTGTAAACTCCCGCCAGTGAGGCTGTTTTTTTTTTCCTATGGGTCTTAATGGTTAAATGCTTGCTGGTTCTTTGAGGTTTTAGTGGCTTTAGTGGGTTTTTAATGGTGTTAATGGTCTGAAATGTGATCCTAGGGAGACAGTCGATCAAGTGGGTGGGGTGGGGGTGGGGGGGTTATAGACAATGAGCTCCCACCGAGCTCCCCTCAGTGAGTGCATGAGACAGACAGAGATACAGAGAAACTGTGCGTCAGTAAATGTACAGTAAGTGTGTAATGACAGACCGAATGTTATCGAATCGGATTGCAACCATTACAGGCCATTATAAAAATGCCACACTCCACTGACATATACAGCATTTATCATATATTTGATATGCATTCTATAAAAATATACAAATTTGGACTAAAATCTCAGTATTATTTACTTGCAAAGAAACCTCTACCCATTTAAAATTCTGTCTGTTATCATTAAAAGCAAACAAGATAGACCTCCCAATAGCTACAGCCATTGTTTGCATGCCCTGTTAAAACGGTAAGTGCTACCATACAGAGTCCTAGATATAAAACCATAAGTCAAGGATGAGAGTAACCAATCCCAAAGGGTACTCGCACAAACACTTTCGGAGTCCCTTAATGATCAGCCGCATAAATGATAAATGAATATATCAATATGAGGGTAGAGTACGTTACTAAGAAAGAGAGCAGAGAACGGCAAGAGAAGGAGCTGTAGAAATTGAGATTTGGGGTATAAATACATTCTTTCAAATTAACCAAGTTGACAAATCTCTGGAGAAGAGTGCTGAAGTATGGATATAAAAAGAAATAAAGATAACCTCAATGGTCACAGTTTGTGTTTGGCAAAGTTTAATAATTTAGTGGCCATGCTGAATAAACAACTATTTATCTGGCAGACAGATTTCAGGACTTGTAATTGAAAGGTCTGCGAGGCTCAACTGTATTTTTTTCTTTGCTTATTTGGTTGGTTCTCCAACGGAGGAGTGCTGATTCACTGTGAAAGATTTAAAAAAAATACAGAATAATAAAAAAAAAAAAAAAGTAGTACAGCAATTAAGAAAATAACTATATGCCAGAATAGGGCTACAAAATATATTGCAAATGTACCGTTAATCGCAATATCACAGATAGTAATGCGCATATTGCAACGAATCGCCTGGAGTGCAATAAGTGTTAGCTAATTATGTAAGCATCTTGCATTCAGACTCTCAGCGACTAATATGTTTGGTGACATTTGTTGTTTAATGCAATGTAAAAAGTTTGAGAAGGTAAAGAGGTGGTAAAGTTGATAAACTACAGCCAAGTTGTTTCATTACATCACAAGTCGGACAGAGGCGACCTTTTCATTAAAAACGTGTTTGAGATGGAAATTATGACTGTTATGATCCTAAAGCAGAGACACATTGATAACGCTTCATTTTTTTCTGTATTCATCGCAAGCTATGATGTTATCGCAAGTTTTACCAATATTATCGCATATCGCGACTTTTCCTAATATTGTGCCGCCTTATGCCAGGGCTAGCGTTTAGAACAGATATTATAGTAATTTAATCAGCTACACCTTTATGTCAGCATGTTTCCAAAAGCAACAAGGTATGTAGCTCAACTACACTGCACTTAAAGCAGCGCTGTGTAACCTTTAGCCACTAGGGGCACTAGACCTGTAATTTCCACAGGCAATAAGATAATTTACCAGTCTAGTAATAACGATGCAAAAAGAGAATAGGTCTTACATCCTGATTGCTCTTTAATCAAACTCGAAAAACGAATTATTTTGCAAGATCTGCTCTTTTTAATACCCTCACCCCTTATTTTGTCTTGCAGGGGGGGGGTGAGCAAAAAAGAGAAAATGTATTTTTGTCTTTATTATTTCAATTCCATTAAAAAGTACTATGATGTATGGTATTTGGTTGGTTTGTTTTGGTGGGGGTATAGCATAGGAACAAATTATTTAAATTTCCTTTATTCGTGTAATTTATCCATTTCTTAAATCAGTTAGTTTGGAGCGACCCCTATCTCCCCTTCTCTTTTTGACTTCCTTAGACAGTTTTCCTCTTATTGCTTCCCTCGGTCATAACAAACTGACTTGAGGAAAAGTAGAAACACGTACGGTTAAGGCTGTTGTGTTTAAGGGGAGCTCACACTGCCATAAAGCGGCGATCTAGGTCACATGATCTCTAGGTCCCTTTACCCATTCAGCGAGGGATCCGACCCTCTGTAGTTACAGAGTTTTTGAAAAGGGCAGTCCACACGGCGCATCTATACGCGCCAATGTCTGTATATTGACCTGAAAAATCATTTAACATATCTGAAATTAAACTAATAACTAGGTCAAAACTTACACGGCCTTGCTTTAACTAGTAACTGGAAAAAACAAAAACGTAAACCTGAAATATCACTTGTAGGGAGAGAAATTAGCTAAAGTGTTTATCTATTAGCCCGTAGTATTCCAACAGCCTCCGAAGGCCATTTTTCAATTCTTTATAGTTGCAGACAGTGCTGCTGTAACCAGACTGAGTTTGTCCAACTGGGTTTCCACAGGTTCGTCCAGCACACTTGTACAACTGGATTGTCTATATATCAAAACAGCTCGTGTGGTTTAAATTTTTTTTTTTCTTCAGTTATCAAATGTCGGAACAGTGTAATTAAAAAAAAATCTTGACAGTGACCATTTTCACCAAGTGTTATTGCTGTATAATGATTTTACTAAATGATAAAAAATCTGATCTTCATTACTGAGTCTGTCTGGGATTACATGAAGAGAAAAAAATAATTTGAGGAAGTGTACAGAAGACTTGTGGTTATTTATCCAACAAACAGCCTAATAATCCAAGTTCCTTCAAAAACTGTACAAGTGTACCGAGGAGAAACCCCTGCCGTTTTGGAGGGGGGTGTTGATGGAGATTTCTCCATTCATTCACAGCGATTTGTGGCTTAGACGAAAATAAACTGTAAAACTTAGCGTCTTGCATGAGCTCTAATTTAATTGTGTTCTTTTGCACCTGCCTCAAATTTTTCTGGTGTACTTTATATCTAATTTTCACATAAGCAACATATCCTTGGACAGGAAGATGGGGCTAGAGAACCGCTGGCAGCTTTCTATGCCAACAATATCAAAACAAAACCGGCTTTTTCAATCTTTTATAAAACACACAACAAATCTTTGTCACTGTAATTTGAAACAAGGAGAGGTTTAAATATTTTTTATCTCCTAAGTCGTTATCCCCTAAACATCTTTGCTTTGAATAGACTCCTACTTAAGTCCATAATTGAATGCAAATTTATTCTGGTCGTGCAGAGGGACAAGACTAGTTTACATGTTCAATGTGCATTTAAATCCACACTGTGCAGCCCTGTACCACTGACTGCTCAATGCGGCCGTGAAAACGTCCGCCGGGAGATGGAATTGATAGAATTTCAATGATGGTCGGGCCAGACCTGCATAAATGCATGTCTTTATTTGTGTCTTAAGTAGTCCATCAGAGGGGAAATGTAGATTGTACTGACAAATCATAACTTGTTTTAGACTATGTTTAAAGAGCAGCCCCACTTAACCACAAAAGCTGCGTATGTCCAGACTTAATGTTGTGAAAGCGCTTTTTGATTGGATGCCAGCATGTGGGCTTTGATCAGCCTAGGAATATCCAGGGTTTTACATTTTAGACAAAGACCATCCCGTTGACATCTGGCCTCAACAAGCATCTTTAAAGGACTGATCACATGTGGGGAGTCTGACGTACTTCAGTTCACACCTGGTGGAACAATGTGTCTCCAGTGACCACTTGTGATCAGATCTTCCCTCTTCACCACATATGAAAACATTTACTGAGGCTCCATGACACGCAGCTACAGCTGTGGCCAAAAAACAGGTTAACTAGAGCGGAACTTCTAATAATTCTTCTTAAAAAAAATAATAAAATCACATTCAATATCCCGAACAAAACTATTTTACATTCAGACAAATGTGTCTCAGATGCACCTGAAGCCAATTCACTGTGACATTTTAACAAACATTTCCAGTAACTCTGCCGTTATAGATGTAAGATGAGAGACAGGTTATTGTGTGATTTGTAGTATTATAGGCAAGGCGAGTTTATTTGAGTACATGAGTCCAGACAACATGATTACCCTTCTCTTAATCGCTCCTGGTCTCGTCTCCGAAAAAAAAAAAAAAGTAAAGGAATAAAACTCCTGGCCATATTCTGGCTGTAGTTCTCATTGCTATCTTTCAAACAGAAAGCCATTATGCTCTCATGTTTAGAGCTGGGCTGTTTTACTTCTGCTACGCTGCCACCCACTAGAGACGTCAGGTAAGTGTTCGCTTACTTCTTAAAAATCAGTGCATTCACTGTCAAACCAAGTGTCAAATTCTTATGCTTATATCAAAAATACACCAAACATTGAGGGCGGTGCATAGTGGTGAGATAAAGTCTTTAACTCAGGAAAGTGGAATTCAGTGCTTTAGATGATGTTTTAGGACCTCCTGGGTTAGTCGTTGTACTTCCCAGAATTGGACAGCCAATATTTAAATCATTGTTTCATATTTTCTCTATATATGGACAACGACTTTCAGTGAGGTTCATTGAAGTTTCAACGCCTCCTTCACGCCACACCAGGACCACAAATATTTCCAAATAGCCTAATCTGTCTTTACTGTAAAGGAGGGAAAAGTGCATGAGCTTTCTTTCAGAAAACTGACTGGCAGTGCCCAGCCGCATGTAGGAAATGGGCAATGTCGCACTTCTGTAAGCTCCGTATAGATGAAGAAAAGTCTAGTCAACACTTACTAAAGGGGCTTTAGAGACATGATATGATGGAAAATCTTAGTGGTTTTGAAGTAGTAACTTTTTAAAACCTTGGTAAACCTTGATATAGGTACCCACCCCTTGCTCACTCCTGACTGTAGACATGTGAGCCAATGATCTTCAGCCTTTCCAGCGATATACACATAGGCCTTCCTACCCAGAAAGTATGTAGTTATTCAGGTAAAAACGTTTAAATTTCTGTTCACGATGAAAATCAAATATATTCATGTGCAATTTTAATAAACTTGCTGTTTCTTTATGAACCAAGGGACATTTCTGGGGGGGGGGGGGGGGTAGCCTAGTGATCAGAGCAGCGCACTTCGAAGGCTGCTAGTTTCCTGGTTCAAATCCCACAGACTGCCACGGTGGGTTCCTGAGCAAAACCCTTATTCTCAGAAATGCTCCCCGGGAACTGCCCAGTGGAAGCTCGCAGCTCCTTAAGGGAGGGGTTAAATACTGGAGACATGGACAGCTTTAATTGGAATGTACAAAAAGTTGCAATGATAAATAAAAATTATTATTATTATTATTATTTCATCTCAACAGAAACACTGCACATTAGGTTCTGTGAGGCTCTATAAGGTAAGGGAGACCACTAGCTTTTGGGTTTAGAAAGGATAGACCCAGATCTTGACCACCACAGACATGGTCACGTTAAACCTAAACACCAAAACATCTTAACTGCAAGCACAGCATCAGTGTAAAAACTAAAGATACTGAAACTAGCAGCCAGTAATCTTTTTTTTTAATTCCTCAGTTGGGTCCAAGCATCTCTTTATGCAGCTGCATTAACTGGGTGTTATTATATACACGAATTAGACATAAAATTATGACCAGCAAAGATAGTCTGACCGGCTGGTGGCTATGCAGTCTTATAAACAACAAACTGACACACTGTGTATTCTGATACCCCTCTATCAGAACCGCCATTAACTTCATTAGCAATTTAAGCTACAGAAGCTCCCCTCTTGGATCTGACCACATGTTTATCTGTAATCTGGACCACTTTGGAACCACTTCTAAATTAATAAAGATGGCTGAAGACTAGAAAACCCCACAAGAGCTCTAGTTTTAGAGATGCTCTGACCCAGTTAAACTGTCAAACTCGCTCAAATTCTTACATTTGCCCGTTTTTCCCCATTTATAACACATCAACCTCGATGACCACTAACAGGTGCCAAAATGAAGAACCATTTTTGCCTGATTGGTGCATACAAGTCATTGACTTTGCAACAGGCTTTTCATTACACACCTGACGGGTTTTGAGTGTGTTCCAATGATATCACTCTCCAAATCCAACAAATGTTGGTGATTGCGGAGCCCGGTCAGCCTCTTGAGCCTCAGCATGGCCACACAGAACTGAGCTCCCATCTCTTCAAGCTCTCTGGTGCCGATCTGGAGTCCCTGGAAGGAACGTGCACACCAAAAGGCACATTTAGTGTCAGGGCAAAGCAATACACAAACACACAAAAATGCAGATATTACCCATGATATGGTTACTTTTTTTGTTTCAAAACATTCATAGCGACAGTTTGCTATAATAAGGAGTTACAGTCCATCTAAAAACTTCACACATTTTGTAAGGAAATCTTAGATGTAAAACCATGGAAACGCACATTCACGCAAATAAAATCTGCCCAGTGAGCATGAAACCCCACACAAAGTTAACCTCCATCTTACCCCAAAAAAACTTCCAAGTTTCTTTCCTCCGGAGGAAAACTAGAAACATCTGAACTTGGCCTGGCCACTAAAGTATAAAGCCACAACTCAATAGACAATTGTTCAGGCACATCCTGCCTTTCACAGAGAATAAGAAAGACATCCTAGGACTGTAAATTTAGTAGATGTTGACATTGGCAAAATTCAGATGGAAAGAAATCATCTGGGATGGGAAACCGTGCAGGCAGAAATAAAAGAGATGGTAATGATTCAAGAAAGGAAACAGGAGAAAGCATGGGAAATTATCAAAAGGAAAGTAGAACCAAAGCTTCCCCTGGTGGACATTTTAAGATTTGCAAGTACGCTTCAGCCCAAAAATATCAGCCAAACTATTAACATTTAATACGTTCATATTTCCTTCAACTTGCAAAATAATGAATTATATTTTTCAAAAAAAATGCACATGCAACATGCGATTTATTTATTTACAGTAGAAGCAGGCCAAAAACGCACTTAATTATAGGGTTTAATTCCTAGACAGGTCCAAAGAAAACATATCAGATACATACCTTATATTTGCCCTGATCACAGCCACATAGTGTGCTCTCCATGGTATAACTGCGCTTTACTCCAATCTCTCTCCAAACAACAACTCGTGCAGTTGACTCTTTGGAGCGCTCCACAACAAAACTGGAGCTGGCCATGCTGAAGGCGGGGGCGATCTGGGACAGGATCTTGGGAAGAGTCTGTAAAATATGTAAACTTGTTTTTGTTTTCAATTTTAAACAGCAGTAACTGTGGAAAGCTTTAAGTGCGTCTGTTAGCCCTTGATTCTCTTTTTAACCGTTGGCCTGAAACGAGGGAACCTGCTATTCCCAAACCTGTCGTTTAGTGACAGACTTTAAATGTTTTAGCTTTCTACCGATGAGTAATATGCATTACAAGACTATTACATGTAGCAAATGTACTTTTTACTAATTTTCCTCATTTCCTTTACAAGTTTTGACAGAAACTGTATCATGTTAGACCACGGCAATTCAAAACCACCACTTTTTTGTTATACATCAAAAACGTGACAGATCTGCCACATAACAAAAACTACCTTGAACTAGTGCAACCATAGTTTTAGTAGTAGTAGTTCAAGAAATACTGTGCACAGATCTACAGCGGTCTCTCTTGCTTCTGGAAAGCAACGTTTATCTCCAGCAACACGGAAGCATTGGAGCCAACCTGGAAGAAGCCAATAAACCACAGCTTTTTTTTTCTGAAAAAGTTCACCCTCTGGATAACAGCATGGGTTACTTCAGTATGAGCCTGCTTTGCTTTTGATCGTTGCCAAAGCAACGTCTTTAAATACGGGGGCCAACAGCTGCGCCCTTCAAGGAAAACAAAGCAGCGGGTCTGCCACGAAACCTATAACTTGATGCTGTGTTGAATATCTGAGTTAAAACCCCATGCAGTGGTCATAACTGGCAACTCCCATTGTCCAGAACAACACATGTTTGCCATGGAAACTGAACATGGGCTGGACAAGACATATGGGTGACGATGGAGTTGTAGTGACTTCTTAGGCAAGTTCTCTGCTTGGGCATGAAGAGATGCGACAGATGCTGGCCCTCAATAACAGCTGTTCACAGGACAAGAAAAATGCAATTTAATTTAACATCAGGGTTTTTTTTAATAAATATAAACTGACTAAATTACTATAAAACATAATATTTTACATATTGTGCTCCTCCAACTCAAGTTTTGTCAGAACACAGCTAACTAAAGAAAATGTGAGAAATGGTAATCATTCCAATCAAGTTTGAAACACTGAATGTCACATTAGACTTACTGAAAGATACCCAGGTTAGTTACATTTACAACTGGGGAAACAAATAATGATCTAAAGAAGTATTTTCTAGTCCGACGCATTTTAGTATACTGGTGTAAAGCCGTCCACATGTGAACGGGTCACTCTGAAGGTCTACGACACTGTAATGCCTTAGATCAGGCATCAATGCAGCATTTACTGGCCACGCATAAACACATAACTCTGGTCCTGAAAATTTCCAATAATGTCTAATCATTGTCTATTATGTTATTGTCTACTTTTGCATTAGTTAAGAAAATCATATCGCATACTTTTAAAATCTTAAATGGCCTGGCTGTGTCTTATCTCAAATCTGCAAATATTGACATAGTGGGAATATAAATTTAATGAAGCATTTCCACAAAACATTCAAGGGACCGATTTCTGTAACGTCAAACTTGAATAAGATTTTTTAGCATTTTTTGTCAATAACTGCTGAAGTGGACTTGTTTTGGTCGGCGGATCTGCGTGATGTAAAGTTAGCCATGGCCAGCTGTAACAGGACGTGAAGAAACCATGGACATTATTCCAGTTTCTTTACTTTTACCCATGGAAGAAGCCTTCTTAGAATACGAAAAAAATGCTGAAAGGTTTCGTGGGAGTAGCGGGTATTCAACCGTACAAATACGAGCCTGAACCTACAGCTGGATCTCTGGAATCAAGTGAGAACTCTTCACACTGGGATTCTGCTTGTGAGGACTGCCGTGGCCGACAAGATGATGCAATGACCAAGTTGGGGCTGTGAAATGGTGAGAACCGATCACATCCATGCCATGTTGTGCAATGTGCGGATTTAGTGCATTGTTAGGAATTTGTATTTTGGGGGCATTTGAAGATCTTCTGGCTCAAATCTACTCTGCATACCCAGAAACGGACTCAGGTGCTGAAACCCTGAGTTCCTTTAAATAAAGGTTAAAAACCTATTTGTTTAGAGTTGCCGTTAAATGTTAATGTTGAAGTTTGTAGTCCAACTTGTCTTATATCTTGACTTGTTGTTACTATTCCACTGCAATGTGCTTTCCCCTGTAATGTTTTCTTTTCTTATGTTCTGTTCATGTACAGTAATTTGAATTGTCTTGTTACTGAAATGTGCTTAACAAATACAGCAAATTTGTCTTGACTTGAGGAGCAATGCTATTTTTAGTAGCTTAGCATATGGTCGCATGGCACAGCTAACAGATATGTTTATAATTATGTTTAGACTGAGGTGCCGTGGTTCTTTGTTGAATGTTTTAGATATTGGGTTCATAGCACGATACACGAAAGACAGCGAGGTTGGCCCTGCTGCACCACATTCATGATGTTGTTCGTAAAGTAATCAAGCGTAGGTAGCTGACCGTTATAGGTGGGGATGTGCAAAATTATGTTCTCTTGATATAAACTATTCACCTGCTCTCTGTTGCGGATACTTATCACCTGTCTGCTATTTCGGGCAAAAGCGGCTGCTGCTTCAGCTTGTAGCAAATTGACCGCTTTAAAGGGGAAGTCCGGTCAACAAGGAAAAATCAGGGTATCATTAGCTATAACTAAAACTAATACATTTGTGGTTATGTAATGAACTTATCTTTAATCAATAAGAAAATAAAAACATAAATTGTCGTCTGAATCACTGTGTATGGGGGCTGACATGACTGCCCAAATATGGGCAGTAAGGGGCGTTTGACATCACATCCTGCGACGTGGAAGAGCGGAAGCGGCGACAGTATTTCTCTCCGCTTTCCATGCAAAGTCAATAGGAGCCGTTCTACACAGCTGCGATCATCAATAATTATTTCGGATTTCCAGAGGACTTCACCGCTGACATTCCCAAGAGCTATTGCTGAAGCAACAATGCCCACGTGCATGGCCATCGGATGTTCCAACACAGCTGGTAAAAGAGGAAAAAACATTGCTTATTTCAACACAGTCACTTCAGCGATCTCTCCTCCGCTGTGTGTGTGTGTGTGTGTGTGTGTGTTTGTGCGCGCGCCCTCAGCTGCAGCGCCGGTGCAAAGCCGTGCTCAGCCCAGCATGTGCTGGAATGCTCTTATATTTTAATACTTATACTATAATAATCAGCTAACTTAAGTCACTTCAGCGATCTCTCCTCCGCTGTGTGTCTGTGTGTGTGTGCGTGCGCGCTCTGCTGCAGCGCCGGCAAAGCCGTGCTGCGCGGAGCGCGCACACACACACACACACACACACACACGCGTGTATAGATATATACTGTAGGACCCGACTGAGTTTGATCTTGGAAAATAGTGCGCCGTGACAAACAGAGCGTTGAAACTTGCTCAACAGCGGGTCCGCCGAGTGACGTCAAAAAATGGGAGGTGACAGTACTATTCTTGACCAAGATGGATTCCTCCACATAAACATGATTAAATGAGAATTATTATTAATTAAAAAAACTTATAATTTTTTGCACAGTATGTAGTAGTTTTGTATTTAAAGTACTTTCAGCAGTTTGAATTCTGATTTTGACCGGACTTCTCCTTTAATGACGGCCTGTATTTGGAGGCTTCAAAGTGGCCGCTGCTCAGGCGGTCCCTCGGGTTTGGATTGTAATTCTCACGTCAGAGCTTACATTTCCAAGTCTTTCAAACTTTTTTGTATTTAGGGAAAGTTAATAATAAAAATCAATTTTTTCCGGCCCGGTTCGAACAGTTAATAGCAAATCACTGGACCAAGATGGACCTGTACTCCACCACTTGATGCTGTGCAACGGCTGTATGCCAATTGTCCTCGGTAACTCGGGTAACGTCACACAACTCAATAGTCACGGACTGCTGAACACGCCAGAAGTATTTTTTAAATGCATCATGATTAAAATGAAATAATATGACTGTCTTACTTTCCGTCTTTTATGTTAAGCATGTTTAGTGCTTCTAGTTTTATGTGATGTTGGCTTCAACACACTTCATTTAAGAGAGGTTCCTCTGTATGTTCAGAGATCCAAACTACTGTAAAATATAAAGGTGATCAAGCCTTTTCCATAGCTGCCCTGAAATTGAGGAATAGCTGGCCACTATATAGATGTGCCTCTCATGCCATAAATTTTTAAAATCGGTTAAAAACTAATTTACTTCGACCTTTTATTGGAGTCTCGTATGACTAACCATCCATATCCTTCTGGACCTTGCTTTCTGCACTGAAGTTCAGTCGTATTGAACAGGAATGGGAAATCCTAATCTGTTGTAAGGAGGAAATTGTCCAAAACACATCGGAATAAACTGCAGCATTAAGAGGTTCTTCCGCTAGAACTAAGGGTCTGAGTCCAACTCCTGAAACACAACCGCACACCATAATCAGTCCATTGGTGGTTTGGTTTAAAAGGCTGGGATGTATTTACTTGGCCTTGGAAACCCATTCCACGAAGCTCTCTGTGTATTGTTATTGAGCTGATAGACAACATTTGGAGATCTGTTGACTCTACAGAACGTCTGTGACCTTTGTGCACTATGCACCTCAATAGGAGCTGATCCTGCTCTCTGATGCTCTATTTCTTCATTGCCGAGTTGCTGCCGTTCACATTTACTTCCTTTCTTCTTTAATACCGCCAACACTTGACTGTGTGGGAACTTTCACAACTCTACTTATTGCACAGGTGGCATCTTATCACAGTACGACTCTGCAAATCCCCGAGCTCTTGAGAGCGACTCATTTTCTCACAAATGTTTCAAGCAGCAGTCTGCATGTCTAGCTGCTAGATTTTATACCCATGTGGCCATAGAAGTGACTGGAACACCTGGATTCAATGATGTAGCTAGGAAAGCAAAACATTATGGCTAAATAGCTTCTCGTAGCTTGTTAACAATAGATATAGAGTAATGGGTGGCTCTCCTCAACAGTTGAAACCAGATATTCACACACACAGCATAAGAAGCTGCATAGCTTTTTTTTTACTGTCTGATGTTAAATCAGGTTAAAATTTTTCAGTTTCTGTAAAATTTTAATTTCCAAACTTATTTCTGTTTGCTGAACCCCATCCGTTCATCCTTTCATCGATCCCTGCTTATCCAAAATTGGGCTGCATGGGAAACAAGTTCAGGAGGGACGGCACAATCATGAGAAGAATTTAATATTGCTTTTTTCAAATACAAAAGTTTATACATCACCAGTCCAAAGTTTGGACTCACCTTCTAATTCAATGGTTTGTCTTTATTTTTAATTCTACCTCTGGGAACTCCTTCAGGACAAATAGAAAACCATTTCCGGAGAATAAGCTCGTGAAGCTCATCGACAAGGTCAAGAGTGACCAAAGAGGCAATCAAAACAAAGGGTTTGTTATTTAGAAAAAGCTAAAATATACAAGATGTTTTGAGTCATTTCACAATTTTGTGTTTGATACACAATTCTACATACTTTTGAGTCACAGTTTTGATGTCTTCACTATGTATCTACAATGTAGAAAGTCATAAGAATAAGGAAAGGGCATTGAATGACAAAGGCGAGCCCAAACCTTTGACTGGTAATGTACAATAAGATTATTGTGCTCCTAAACAATTTAGAAAAGGTCAAACGATTATGTCATGGCCTTGTAAGCTTCTGATTAGAGCAACGAATAACATTTAAGTCAATTGAAGGCACACGTGAGTGTGTTAAGATATCAGAAAAAGAAGAGGGGCTTATTCTCAAGTACAACTGCATGATGCCGAAAGGTGCCATGTTCATCTGTTTAAACAATTACATGTTAGCAAAAGCACTACAGCAAAGCCCAGCGGTCATATTGTTTAGAAAGAAGATGGGCTGCTTGTTCAAGAGATGATTGTGTTTTGGTGCCAAATGTGTGTATAAATACCAATAAAACAACAAAAACAACAGATATCAGCTGAAGCATTATCCAGTGAAACAAGACCAACATACCGTATTTTCGGACCTTAAGGCGCACTGGATTATAAGGCACACTAAATATTCTTCCCGAGTGTATAATATCACTCCGCTCCTTCACGTACACAGCTCTCTCCTGAGAGGGAGAGCTATCCGTCTCTGTCGGGAGGACAGAGAAATTGGACTACACTGCCCCGTTTCTAACAAAAGGTCAAAATAAACATAACTTTTATATTGAATTAACTTACTAGGTTTATTGTTGCTAGCGCGTACTCCAGGCGCAGGCTGCCTAAAGGCTCCTACATACTTTGGCGTACTATCTGCACACTGTGAGCTTGGTGGACTCTGCTCTGACTCTCCGGGGACGTTTTACCCTTCATAGTCCAGCGTACTGTTGCCTACATTTCTTGTGGCAAATTCCTACAATTCCCACACTTTCTGCCAGTGGGACGAAGCGGCAGAACAGATGGTAAAATGTGTGATTAGCTAGCTGAGCAACAACGCCCGAGTATGTGGGGGCCTTTACATGAATGCACTTCTAGTTTAGACACTACAGTCAGGCAGTCTTGTAGACAGCTCAGGGGTCCGATCAGGTAGTGACACGGTGTACCGTAATGCTCTGAATATCCACTGAACGGAGCAGCTTCATTACAACCAAAGTTGTATCACATAAAATCAGTCAGTAAGCACAACCGTAATCATATATAAGGCACACCGAATTATAAGGCACACCTTCAATATAGAAAAATAAGTCTTATAGTCCGAAAAATATGGTAACCTGAAAGGCCACTCAGTCAGGTAGAAGCCATTATACCAAAACTATCATAAAACGTCAAATTATAATTTACAACTTCCATAGATTTTGGAGAAATATCCTGTGGGCTGATGAAACTAAAACAGAAGTAATTGGCCATAATGACCATCATTACATTTGAGGGAGAAAGGGGAACAATCCTGACTGAAGTACTGAGGCTGCAGCATCGGGTTCTGTGGGTTTTAAGCAGGGAAGAAGTGTAGGAGCCCACTTTTACTCAGTTGAACAAGTGGGGAAGGGGTTCTGTAGTCAGCCAGAGAAAGCTCCAGTCTCCCTGGTACATTCTCTGGCAGCTCGATTAAAGAACTTAGAATTGCAGGAATGGTATGAGGGAATATTTTAGTGGTTTTGGGACCTTTTAAAACCTCAGTTTCCGTTAATACTAGTAACAGGCCAAACTTATTAGGTTACATCAGGATATATAAGGAAACAAAATGTTGGGAAAGCTCATTTTAAAGAAAAAAAATTATGTACTGCAGAACACTGGAATACTTCAGTGTTGTTTACATTATGATTGTATTATAATGTAAAAAAGAGCAATATGGTATCAGCTCTAAGAGAGCACTAGCAGAGGACAGTAAGAGGTAGGATTCAGTGATTATTCATCATCTCTAGTAGAGTTACAAGCATGTAACGTGTCCTGTGGGTATGTGTGCATTTACCCTGTATCCAAGGTCCTCCTGTAAGTCGCTCGAGGTTGCAGTGATATTGGACTGCCAGACCGTCTCCTTCACGCTGCAGCCGTACATGAAGACATTCTTCTTTCTGGAATGGCCGTGGTAATCACAGAAGACCTGCACATTTATGGTCACACAGAGGATGCACATGATGCATACTGTAAAAAGGAGCCAAGGAGTAAATAACAAAAAACACATGTATACAAGTAATACACCAATTAAGAGGGATTGGACTATAAAAAGAAATCCTAACTAATACAAATAAAGGACTAAATTGCATCTTCCTAATCAAAACTATCCTTCGTAAACATGCAGAAAAGGAACAACCAATATCTTAAAGTTCCTGACGAGTATAGCAAAGAGCTCAGCAGAGTGCCTTGCTTGTGGAGAATCCAGAAATGAACTGTTGCTAAAGTCACTGTAATTATTGTTGTCATGCAGACGAACAGGATGTGCAACTGAACTGGAGTACTGGCACCACAATTAGGTGGTTAAAGGGAGAAAGGATGCTGCACAGTGCAAAAGGGCCCCAAAGTAATTTAAGTGCAGTTAATTAGAAGTCCTACCAGTGGTGCCCTTTGTATGTATGCAAGATACTGCAGCAGGCTCTTAGTATGGTAGATGGTGGGGTGGAGCTCAGGATTGGGGTTCTGCCACTGGCGATTCAAGTCCTCTCCACTCAGAGAACAACGATGACTACAGCAGAAAGGAGATGGCAGAGAAGAAGAATACATAATGGAGGAGAACAGAGCAACAGCTAAAGATTTAAAATGTGCCTTGAACTAAATAAGGCTGTGAACACCGTGCGGGCCCAACTTCAGCAGATGAGTGAACACTTTAAAGTTCTGCGTGTGTTACTTTTATTCCATCCCGGTGAACTCACTTTCCATTAATGACTCCGTCAGGGTTGAGCATGGGGACTATCTTGAAGATGTAGGCCTCTCGCAGGCTCACCGCCAGTGGGCTGGTGCCCATGAGGAACTCTAGCGTGCCCTTCATTACCCAGCTGGCGTTGGTCTCTCCGGGGTGCACTCTGGCTGACAAGAAGATCAATGGCCGATTCCCTAGAGCGGGGAAAAAAGTAAAGGTAAAGAATAAAGCATGTACAGGACATTAAAATAAGGAGCAAAAAACTAAAATGTGCACATTGAGCTAATATTTTAGTCTCCTAGGATGTCAATAAACCTCTGGCATAAGTGTCGCATCAAATGCAGAGGGAAATCTCTACTTTTTACCACCTTGCTTACATTCATGTTGCAAATTCTATGGGCATGACCACTGGAACTAAGTAAACGTGAGCGTGGTCTTTAACGGCCGTTTTTCAGTCACTGCATTTATAAATACGTTTGTTTTATGCTGGGACTGGCCAGTACACACGTGGTTCCATAAGTGGTACTTGTCTTTCGATATTGCTCCCAGATCTGCAGCAAATTCAGATAAATGAAGGCTAATATGCAGAGAAAAGTAAGATATGCACAAGAAAAAAAAATGAAGTTGCATACGGGGAAATAGAATAGGGAGGATTAATAATCATTTCAATGCAATGTTTTCATAGCTAAATAAAAATGTTAAATAAATGGAGTGAAATTATATGCCGCCTTTTCAGTCATATTGAGCACTCAAAACCCTAGAATCACAATCAACCAATCAGAAACACCCATGCAGCCATACACAGATTGGTAGGCAACGCTGGGTTTAGGTCTTTGCTCAGGGGCACATCAACATGTGTCAGGGAGAAGCTGGACCACCAACTTCCAGATCATAGGACGACAACCCCTGCCCACTGAGTCACAGTCCCTCTCAAAAAACAAAACAAAAAAACAACAGCTCCACAAAACAGTGGACCAAAACCTGTGGAATATATTAAAGGCCCAAAACTAAGTTTAAAAACATTCCTGTCGGCTATTTACAGAGATTCGCCTGGTTTTAAAGAGACCAAATCCAATCAAGCTACTTGGATGAAAAATCTTGCTTAGCTAAAGGAGATAAGATTTCCCCCTCCAGCAGCCAAACGATGATCTGTGTTTCACTTAGCAAATTAGATTCATCAGTAAAACTAGACTTATGATAGCAACAGACGGCATTACGTGTTTAAACATTATATGATGCTCAAGCACATACGTTTTGTTTCTCTGCTCATTTACAGGAACAGCCACCATGGTTCTTATTTTTTGTGCACAAATATTTTTTTGATTACTGACCAATTTTAAAATGATTACCCAAAGTTTTTGGAGTTCAGTGTGCAAACAACATGCCCAGCAGTCAACATTGTCTGTCAATAAAGAAGTACAATATAACTGAACCTTCCTAATTTTTCAGTTGAAATTATCTAAAATAGTTGCACCACACATGAAGCCACAACGCTTTTCTGGGTGGTCTAGACCAGGGGTCTGCAACCTTTACAAGTTGCAGCTACGTTTAGAAGACTCTTAAACAGTCAAAAACTTATTTTAAATAGGCCTTTTGTTGAATGTTTATTTTTATTATGATTTTATCTCAGTTTTATTATTCTATTTTTGTGCACAGTGCTCTGTGATTGCTCTGTCTGTGAAAGTCACTTAATAAATACTTTACTTACAAATGCTAAATTTTTTTCTTTAATCCAACAAAATAAAACTCGTTCAGAGGCGCTAATGTTACATGATGACCTGTTAAAAAGACAACTTCTAATTTTTCACTAATAACTGCTATAGAAAAAAAAATGCTTTAAAATAAAGAAAAACACACCTTTTGCAAAACAAAGGATGGATACATTTTTTTTCTATAGGATGTTTGTGGTAAAGTATGTAAAAAAAAAGATTAATTTTTCCAACCTAATGATAAGAAAATGGGTTTAAAAAAATGCAGTTATTTCACTAAAAGAACTGTACAAAACCTACATTTGATATTGCATCTATAGACAGACTAGGGTGAGCAAGTGACGTGAACTGGATCTTCAGCAAGCTGTATCAGATCTTTGTGGTGATCTGCATCCTTCCATTTGCCTGTCACTTTCCCTACTGAGGGACAATAAACTATATTTCTACTTCAAAATATTAAACGGTTCTCTGTCATTTTTAGCCGAAGATATTCAGACCCATCGTGGAAGTTAAAAAGAGCAACGCTGGAGCCGCAGCGTGCCTACTGCTGGTCTAGACAATACAACTGTAAATAATGAGACACAGGTGCATAAAGCAAAAGTCATTTACTTACTGAACTGACAGATATGATCACTGGATTTGGACTCGGGCATGGCGGTGATGGTTAGAAGTGGACAAGTGTTTCCGCCCAGGGTTTCGCACAGAACGTCCTGTCTCAAGTAGATCTGAGGGGTCCTCATAGCCTCCAGTTTGGAAAGATGCATCTGTATGAAGTGAAAAATTAAAGTTTTCTCTTACCAACAGACTTCAGGATTTGGTCCAACTCTGACTTAACCTGGCTTTTTAAAATGTATTCTTGCAATAGGGCATCAACCTGTGACTGATTCAGATGTAAAACTCAACAAACTTTGCTCAACATAAATGAGTATGGTTTAGAACCTTGAATGCAGTAGAAGCTTACAAATAAAACAACCCAATACTTCGACCAGAACTTGCTATAAAGGCTTGAGATGCTTAAGAATATGAGAATAAAGTGATACTAGCGTTTGGGGCAAATGAGAAAAAAACAGAACTATATTCATATTTCTTCTGTAAAATGCATGTTGAGAAGAAAAACAATAGTGAGACTACAACTTGTGGGACTACAGTAGTACCTTAAGCGTCGAGTATGTGTAAGGGTAATGATAGGCAAAGTAGCAGACGTCATCCTTATGGCTGAAGTTTATGCTGAAGGTCAGAGTATAATACGATTTCCCTTTCTGTCCCCCCGTTGCAATAGAACTTCTTGCAAAGTGATTCCTGTAAAGATCAACAGCAGAGAGGAAAGTCATTTAAAAACTCATCAAGTGGCTAATCTACTCAGTAAATTATTAGTTTCATAGCAGGAATATGCAACACAAATTTACAGAGTCCACTGAAAGCATCATGTTCAGATTTGGAAGATTAACTGATCTGTGTAGAACAGTTTTTTACAAAACATCTGGATGTAGTTTAAACTAACATCATACACATTCTTTCTAAAAAAAAAAGAAGAAAAGTGAAGATAGACAGTGAAGCACTGATACACTTTCTAAAGGAGGCCTTTTAAAAAATGCCTGAGCACTAAGTCCATTAATATGAGCTCATAATTTTTATTAATGCAGTAAAGTATCAAATATTATATAGTCCAGTGTGTGCTCCACGGCTAAATGAACAGTACTACATTAAAGTATGAAACTGCTGTAGTGTTATGCAACTCTAATACTAATAGCAAAGTTTCTTTAATGGCTTTTTCCAAGAGGACATTTCTGTGCATGTCCATTACAAATTTGTGATTTCACCTACTTATAGTAACAGATGTCTGTTCCTGTTCTGACCCAACGAGGCCTGCCGCTGATGGCCTCCTGCACAGAGTACATCAACGCCTGCATGCCTGCACACAGACAAACCCGTATAAACAATTAGGTTGTATTGCATTAAGCCCGCACAGTTGATTTGCTTTCCTTTAGGAGTTGCTTCATGTCTCACCATAGTTAAACTGGCTGTTTGACTTCTCACAGTTGATGATGTTGAAACGGTACGTAACCCCGACTCGCATGCCACTTACTTCAAAGTAAAACCACTGATGGTAGTGATTACTGTTGATATCCGCATTCAGAACAAGGTCATACTCATACCTGGAGATAAAACACAAAGAATATCAACTACAAAAAAAAATTAAAACAAAAATGTATTACTGATACAAAACGTGTAAAACAAATGAATGTAGAAAGGGACATACAGAGAAGTCCAAAATTATTATTAATCTTACTGCCAGGTTTTGACTGAAATTTTTTTTCATTTAACCAAGAAGATGTTTTCTGATAGGAAATGTGACAGGAATCCCTGAAAAGATAATACTAACGCTAATCATATATTTAATTAATAGGAGCCTTTCTTTACACTCGAGGTCACCTTACATACACAATATTAAAAAACAAAAAAAAAATCATAAAATTCAAAATAAAAAAGTGATGTAAAAGGAATCCCATCAATTTTGAAAAAAAAAGAAGTTTTGTCAATCTCTCTCTACTGTCTCCTCTTTCTTTCACCTTTTCTACCGTTCTTTTCTTTCTTCTCATTCCTCTCTTCTCTTCTACTTTATCAATGTAGTGTCCACATAAACATGAATTATTCCGTACATAATAAAACTATTTACATATGTAAATCAAGCAGAGCACTATGGCGAAAGCGATAATGCTCCACTTGTGAGAATAAAATCTGTTCGGCTCTTTCTGGCATTAAGACAACAATTCGTATTGCCACATTGCCAGACAGGACACAAAAAACAAAGACTTTTTGCCTTTTGCCTTGAACATACTGTAGGGATTAAGGGGAAAGCATTAGGCTGGTTTAAATCTTATCTGTCGGACAGATTCCAGTTTGTTCATGTTAATAATAAATCTTCCTCAAACTCTAGGGTCACCTGTGGAGTACCACAGGGTTCAGTCCTTGGACCAATTCTCTTTACTATATATATGCTTCCGATCGGAAAAATTATCAGACAGCATGGGATTAATTTCCACTGTTATGCTGATGACACTCAGCTATATTTATCCATAAATCCTGATGAATCCAATCAATTACTTCGACTGCAGTCATGTCTTGATGACATCAAAAGCTGGATGACTTTAAATTTCCTGCATCTAAATTCTGACAAGACCGAAGTTGTAATCTTTGGACCAGAGTCCTCAAAAAATAAACTTCTTAACCAATCACTTAATCTGGATGGCATTAACTTGGCCTCTGGTAATAAAGTAAAAAACCTTGGTGTTAATTTTGACCAAGACATGTCATTTAAATCCCATATTAAACAGGTTTCCAGAGTTTCCTTTTTTCACCTCCAGAATATCGGCAAAATTAGAAACATTCTGTCCAGGTGTGATGCTGAAAAACTAGTCCATGCATTTGTTACTTCAAGGCAGGACTATTGTAATTCTTTACTATCCGGAAGTACACAAAATGCAGATCAAAGCCTTCAGCTGATCCAAAATGCTGCAGCAAGAGTTCTGATGAAAATCAACAAGCGGGATCATATTTCTCCAATTTTAGCTTCCCTTCATTGGCTTCCTGTTAAATCAAGAATATAATTTAAAATTCTTCTTCTAACGTATAAAGCCCTTAATAATCAAGCTCCATCATATATCAGAGCTCTGATTACTCCGTATGTTCCTAACAGAGCACTTCGCTCTCAGACTGCAGGTCTGCTGGTGGTTCTTAGAGTCTCTAAAAGTAGAATGGGAGGCAGATCCTTTAGCTATCAGGCTCCTCTCCTGTGGAACCAACTCCCAGTTTTGGTCCGTGAAGCAGACACCCTGTCTACTTTTAAGACTAATCTTAAAACCTTCCTTTTTGACAAAGCTTATAACTAGAGTGGCTCATGTTACTCTGAGCTACCTTTATAGTTTTACTGCTATAGGCTTAGGCTACTGGAGGACATCAGGATCTAATTTTCTCACTCTATAGAGTTCTACTGTTCTTCAACTATGCATTACGTGTTGTCATTACTGCTTTAACTTTCTGTTCTCTCTCTTATCTTCATAGTAAGTACACCTGGTCTGGCGTTCTGTTAAATGTGACATCATCCAAAGAAGACAGATCACCCGCTATTATCATCTAATGTAGAACAGATTACTAGATCAATGTGTGCTTCTGTGCTTTTTGTCTGTCTTGTTGTGTCTCTGCTCTGTCTTCTGTAACCCCCAGTCGGTCGAGGCAGATGACCGTTCATACTGAGCCCGGTTCTGCTGGAGGTTTTTCCTTCCCGTTAATGGGGAGTTTTTCTTCCCACTGTCGCTTCATGCTTGCTCAGTATGAGGGATTGCAGCAAAGCCATGTACAATGCAGACGACTCTCCCTGTAGCTCTACACTTCTCCAGGAGTGAATGCTGCTTGTCGGGACTTTGATGCAATCAACTGGTTTCCTTATATAGGAACATTTTTGACCAATCTGTATAATCTGACCCAATCTGTATAATATGATTGAACTTAACTTTGTAAAGTGCCTTGAGATGACATGTTTCATGAATTGGCGCTATATAAATAAAATTGAATTGAATTGAATTTCGTGGAGGTTCCTCCATCTTTTCCTCAGTGTTAGTGTTTATTTAAATGTCTTTATACAACATATTTTTTTGCATTAGGTTGTTTACTATTATGGGTGCACACATTTAGTAAACACCTTTTTGTTTATTTCAATCATTAATTTCTCTGTTTTGCTGAGTTGGAAGGACTGGCTGGGGGAGAGGACTGGTTGAAAGGCAAACCAGGAAATGGAACAAACCATCAGGCTGCTGGAAGCAGGGGACTTGATGTTAAAGAGTCTACCTCTTTGTTTATCATTTATAAAAAGAATCGCATGTCTAAAATTATTTATACCTTCCTCAATAATGAATGGAAAAACTTTTACTGGCATTAGAGCAATATAACTGCTGACTTTGTGCAAGTTTCTACTGGTGTTTCGATGATTTATCTTTGGTAATGAGCTCCATGTCTTTAAGATCAGACGGCCTTCTTGCCATCACCTTCATCTTAGCTCTCTATATAGATTTGCCGTTAGATTTAAGACTCTAGCTGGACCGCTCCAAAAGATTAAAATTACTACCAGCTGGAGAAACATAGGAAAATAAAAGATTATTATACACCTAAATCTGCCAGGGGTGTGAATACTTTTGGGTTACCTTCTGTATGCCTATTTGGGTTTCACATCTTATACTTGCCACTTACTTTCTAACTTGAACGGCCTTCCTGAGGTTGCCTGACTCAAACTGAGAGTTGAACTTCAGCGATTCACCGTTTTCTTCAATCACAGGACTGCAACAGAAACCATTTCTTAATGCATGGAGAATCACCACATATCATCAGCTTTGACAAAGCTCTCAACATAATGAAGATAATAAATCTGTAATTGCCATTGCTGAGACTTCATTATAAACACTGGAGGCAAACCAATCGCCTTCCTTCATCTCAAACTTTTTTTGCAGACGTGGAGAAACTCACCTGGGATGATCAATGTCGTAAACGACTTTATCCAGGATATCATTAGGATGAATCAGCCGCTCAATGTCCTGAAATATCTTGGACCTACAAACAAGACCTAATTATTTATCATTAGAAGGTAGATGTTTTACATTTAAAACATCATTTAGAAATCAAGATATTGTTTGTTTTATATAAAACTAGCTCCAAGGTAAAAAGTTAATGGTTTTTAAGAATTTACAGACTGAAAAGCCAGTTTAGATTCCCCCACACACACATTCAGTTTGATTACAGAATTATGTTAACCTTTTGTAAAGATTTGACAAGAAATTTGACCACAAACCCATTCTTATTGAAACTTTTCTGAGAAAGTATTATTTAGAAGTCAAAATGTGAAAAACGTATAAAACGGGCAAAAATGTACATGGCAAGACTTGTTATTGGAAATCAATCAGTTATTTTGATATGCTGACTTTATCTCCGTCATGGAGGGTCTTGCAAAAGTATTCATACTACTTCACATTCTGTCAAACTACGAGCAAAAACTAGCAGCGTTTGATGTGATAGACAAACATTTGAGTTGTTCATAAGTCTGTTCTGCACCTTTCAAAATGAAAAACTAAATCCAAATAGTGACATCCAGGGTGTTCAGACGTTATTAGTAAAAGGTGACAACAAACATGTAGAAAAGGAAGCAATGGTAAGGTGAGTCCAAAGCTGAATACATAAAACACTGATTTAAAAAAAAAAAAAGTAACATTGCATATGACAAGGGAGGGGTGGCCTAGCGGTTAGAGCGGGGTGCTTGTGTCCTGGGAAAGCTACAAATTTCCCAGCTCGAATCCCACGGACTGTCACTCTGAGTCCCTGAGCAAGACCTTTAACTCCAGAATGCTCCCTGGGCGCCGCACAGAGGCCGCCCACTGCTCCCTAAGGCAGCGGTTCCCAACCCTGGTCCTCAACTACCCCTGTCCTGCATGTTTTAAGTATGTCCTCACTGCCATACACCTGACCTAAATGAATTGATTAATAGGCTTCTGTGGCATTGGATGACCTCATTTCAATCAGTTGAGCTGGAACAGAGATGCATATAAAACATGCAGGACAGAGGTACTTTAGGACCAGGGTTGCATAATGCTGTGGGAACACGGGGCAACCCTTGAGGACAAAAACATTTCAGAATCTGCACAGGTCTTGAGACTCGGGCAGATCTTCAACTTCCAGCAGCACAACAGCCCTAAACATGCAGCCACCACGGAAAGGTTTAGATCAAAGCACATCCATGTGTTACGGTGGCCCAGCTAGAGTCTGGACTTAACTATATTAAAAATAAGTGGCACTTCTCAGTCTAGAGAAGTGCAATGCTACTGGCAACATACCCCAAAAATGCTCTAATTGCAGCAAACTACAGAGCCCTGACTTGAGAACTACATCCAATGTGCTTGTCAATGAAAAAGGGGTGAGAATGATTTTGCAAGACACTGCACACCTCAATTTTCTAGTTGATATATTTCTTTTAGCCATTCCAAAAAAGTTAAAAAACAAAACAACTGCACTTTTTTCCAAAGACGTTTCGCTTCCCATCCAGGAAGCTTTCTCAATTCAAATGTCTGGAGTAACGTGGAGTTCCAAGCTTTATATTATTGCCCAAAAAGGCCTTGTTATAGCTTAGATAACACGCAAATAAAACCGAAACAGGTCCAACCCTTTGCAATGGGGAGTCGTTAGGGTCATCGTTGGCCTGGCTTACAGGGGAGATGTTGTGATTCTCTTATATAGGACATTTCTTGGCATTTTTTGACCAATCTGTATAATATGATTGAGCTTGACTTTGTAAAGTGCCTTGAGATGACATGTTTCATGAATTGGCGCTATATAAATAAAATTTAATTGAATTGAATTGATCACCTGCATGGAGGTGAGGATTGAGGTGAAAATTGGAAGGAATCAAACCTATTGCTGTTATAAGTTTTGGAAAGTTGAAACCTGAGTGGAATGATCATGGCCTGGATGACTGAGAATCTTCACCAGCATATTCTTTTAGCCACTATTGTAATTGTCTCACCTTTGAACGCCATAGATTCTCTCCAGAAGAGGTTCCTTAAACGTTGGAGCTACATGACCAAAGTAATCTGGGTAGGCCACCTCAGCATACTGTGGGACTGACTGCGTCCCCTTCACCATTTCAACATAAAGGTCAGGGTCATGGAGCGGCAGGAGCTGAGCAGTGTCTGGCACCTCGAGTACCGCAGCTTCGCCTCCTTCGTCTTCGGCCCCCTCTGAGCCACAATCTGAACCCACGTTGCTGCCTCCCCCACCTACGCGACGTACTGGAAAACCACCCAGGAGCAAAGGTGACTGTATGTGTCTCAAGTTGTTGACTGGGGATCCTTCATTCCTGACCCTCTCAGACCCGGCTTCCGCGCTCTGATTCTCTTTGTCCTCTAGGGAGACACACTCCAGTGGATGGGATAGCTCCTGCTCTATCATGTGGTCTTGAGAGGGAGACCTGCAGAAGGAGGGCGGAGCGGCGTGTCCATCGGGGGTTGGAATGTCGGCGTCCTCTTTCTTATCTTTGTCCTTACGCAGGTGGATCGCGTCCAGGTCAAGAGGAGTTTGAGAGCTAGCGGGGGAAGGAGAGGGCAGAGTCTGATGTTCCTTGACAGAGTTGCAAACGTCCTTAGAATCTGGTATTTGCTTCGGGGACGGGGCTTGGGCCGTGGGCACCATGACGGGCCGGGTGAACCGAGCTGATGATGATGATGATGAGTAGAGATATGTTGATGAAGATGTAGTAGAGGCACTCTTTGAAAGTTCAAAGCTATAATCCTGTAAAAAAGGAAGATACGTACGTTTTATACAGAGAAGATGGAATTCTGAGTGATTAGGTGGCAAAAATAGGTTTGGTATTATTTCTGCAAGACTACAAACCTGCCAGTGGCTCAATGATATTTTCAATATATTTCTATGGTAAAGATACCCGGGTCAGTCAGTACAATAGGCCTCAGAAAACCTCACAGGCAGTTCAGTGATGAGGCTATTGCTGGACATACCTAAAACTATTGTTGTAATATCAAGCATAATGTTAAACACTTTTAAGAGACCCACTCATGGACGTTTTGTTTCTCTCTCTCTGAACTCTGAACAGATGCTATAGGGTTAGAGAGCCTTGGTCACTAGCGGTGAAAGGACACAGTTTTACTGCATTCATTTCTAGTTAATATTTTGAAACATCTGCCAAAGCATCGTTACCTGAAAAAGTAGGACAGGTAAAATTATTTACTAGGTGATTTCTGATTATAATGTACAAAATTAACAGCCAATCAGAGATTTCCTAATAGACT
The DNA here is from genome assembly GCA_037039145.1 of Fundulus diaphanus. Classification (NCBI taxonomy): domain Eukaryota; kingdom Metazoa; phylum Chordata; class Actinopteri; order Cyprinodontiformes; family Fundulidae; genus Fundulus; species Fundulus diaphanus. The sequence goes on from CM073127.1 coordinate 23,653,840, forward strand.
TTAGCTGTTTCCGATTTCCCTGTAAGCACTTTAAAAAAAGTGTCATGTTTTGTTTTAAATGTTTGACCCACATGCAGATCACACTCGGTAAACAGGAGGCGGTTTAAGGATGTTTATTGAAAACCAGAGAGTAATACACGGGAGTGAATGGATCTGGCACGATGGAGGTGTGGAGCACGGGCGGGACACGCTCAAATCTAGGAGAGAAGGGGGGAGATGAAAAGACAAAAAGCTTTCAAAATATTTAGTTTCAGCAACGAGCTGTCTATTATTATTTATATTTGTATTAGAGGTGACGTAAGTGTGTGAGAGAAAGAATAGTAGTTGTAAAACATTATTTTTGCCATTTAAAAATTAATAAAAAAGGGATTTCAAGCTTTAAACTGGCTTTGGCATCTGATAACAAGCACAGCTAGTGTGGTTAAAATTACCAACTGGAAACATTTGTTTCTGTCTGCTCTCTCAAGAGCAAAGGTACGTCGACAGCGAACGAGGCGAATTTTACACGTTGCTCGCCTGCTGTTGGTCGCTTGACATTTCGCCTCTCGCTCTCAAATAATTCGGGCTGACAACGCAGCCAAATTTCACCCAGCTCGCTTCACCACGTCATCAAATAAGGTGGGCGTCTGTCCGCTTGCCGGTTCCTCCTGTCTGTTCAACTCACAATGGTAGGCATGTATTTTACAGAGCGAGTCACTGTGCTGTATGTGATGCAGAAAGCCGAACAACGCCGTCCGCGTCCCTGGGTCCACCTGCTCACTTGGGGTACTGGGCCTGGATGCTACATAGAGCTAAGATCTAAACCACTCGCTCCATTCGCTTTGTTCATGTTTGGTGTGAACAAGCTGTTAATGCTATGGCACAAGCACCGCAGTTTGTGTTTAGACCAGCAGTACCCCAATGAAATTATAGTCACAACTATTTATAGGCTCACTTTGAAGTAAATTAGCTGGAATGTAGAGTTAATGTGTGACAGAACCTGGATCAGGGAACAATATCACACCCAACCTAACCACATTCTGGTTTCAAGTTAGAAAACAGCAGAATTTTGCAATTGTTGCTCTTATTGACCAAGCTAATGACAATTTTGTCTTCAGTATATCCTTTGTCCATAAAATAGCAGAATTTGCACATAACCTTGTATTTTTGTCTCTGCGATTACATAATTTTGATAATATTATGTTATAATATTAAATCATCAGCTGTCATGATTAGTTACTCAGTACCAGAGTAGCCTTCTTACTGAATACTTTTTTACTATTGAGTAATTTCTTGGTTGACAACTTTGTACTTTTACTTGAGTAAAGAGATGTTGAAGTAGTGCTTGAGTCCACTTTTCTGGCTACTCTACCCACCTCTGTTAGTTCCAGTGAAAGAAACTCTGAATACTTCACCTTACCAAGACATTTTAAACAAGTCTGGGGTCCCAACTTTGTGGGAACAGTTTGAAGATGGCCCCTTCCTCTTCCAACATGACTGTGCACCCTTGTTAAAAGCAAGGTTCATAAAGACGTGGATGAGAAGGTTTGGTGTGGATGACATTGACTGGCCTGCTCAGTGTCCGGACCTCAGCCCGATAAAACATCTTTAGGGTGAATTAGAGCAGAGGCGGAGAGCCAGGCGTTCTCGTCCAACATCAGTGTCTGACCTCACAAATTTGCCACAGGAATGAGCCAAACTTCCCATAAAAATGTCCCAGAACCTTGTGGACAGCCTTCCCAGAAAAGTTGAGACTGTTCCAGCTGTAACTGATAAACCGAGGTCACATTGAAATTTAGGGATGAATTAAGAACTGGATGTCACTTATGTTCATATGCAAGTCATGGGTGAGATAATATTTCTGGCAATATAGTGTATTTGGAAATTATCTTGTGACATTATGTCCGTTTATTTCTGGCGAGTGGCTACCCGAGTCTTTTAAGGTGAACGAATACTTGTGGCAATATAGTGGACCTTACTTTGAGTCTAACTCAATAAAAGTCCACAACGAAGAGTAATGTTGTTAGGACAAGCAAGCACATAGCACTTATGTACTGTATGAAAAAAGATCCAGAATTGGAGTAATTTCTAGAGTAAAATGTGTTAGCAATTGTTCTTTAATGTTAATGCCCTGCTAAAAAAAATAAGGACTATGTTTTTATACTATTTTTATTTAAAAACAAAAAAAGGACATTGCAATATCATATTTTAGCCAATTAACCTACCTTAATCTGAATAAAACGTATATTCAGTGAAAAAAAGAACATCAGTGTTTAAAATGCTTACCTGAAAGTCTTCAGAAAGCTCTGAGAAAAACTTCTGATAGACCTTCAGCTCCTCAAATGGGCATCCAATGGTTCTTTTGGGATGTAGCTTGTTGAGATCTGTTTCAATATCATCATTCTGATTGAGAGAGAGAAGAAAAACAGTAAAACTGTACCGGAAACATAACACAACTGACAACAGGCACAGTTGAAAAAGTAAGCTGAATGTTTAAGGATTCATTTTAAATTGTTAAGTGACTGCCATCTGCTGGAAAGTAAGAGAAGTGCAAATATAAGAGAAGGAATGTAATTTAAGATATCAAACAGCTATTTTTAGTTAATTTATCATGAAAAACAATAGAAAGATGAGCGATACTAAACATTTCTAATAATAGCAGTTATACATCAAATCATTATATGTGAATGAAATAAAGAACTGGGTATTACCAGGTTACACTGATCCTTATCTTCTTCGTTGTCAGTATCCGTCTCTGCCTCTGGCTCCTCGTTATCATCACTTTCATCCACCACATCATCCACTGGGCACAACATGTACAGACACACACGTTAGTGATATGATCATTTCATGTTTTTGATTTTTGTCCATATCTTAGTCCAAGCTAAGGGTTTGACCAGCCAAGCGGCAGACTTTGGTCTCAATGAGCATCTTTGATGTGAGAGGATAATGCAAAATGTTAGACTGTGAGTAACCATGATTACTGTGTATGGAGCCAGGAAAATCATCAAAAGAAGCAATTTGGAGCATACATCTTGAAATACACATTTATAAGGAGCAGATGGTCTTAATTATGGCTCAATGTTATGCAAATATGGTACTTTAAAAAACTTTTTCACAATACAAACCCAATCTTCAGCGTAATTTATTTGGATTGCATGTGATCGATCAAAATAAAACGATGCAAAACTGTGAAGTGGAAGAGAAATAATGGATGGTTTTATCAAATTAAAATCTGAAAGGTGTGGCACACATTTGCATTTATATGCCAGTTGTGCCATTTTCACATGATGAACTGACGGTACTATGTGAGATGCTGAAAACTTGGCATATTATCAAATAACCCTGACCCTGCTTTAAGGTACTCCACAATTTTATCCCTGAATCGTTTGGTCTGTTTTTTGGTATGAATGATGCAGGTGTTTTTTATTAATGGTCTCCAACAAGAGTAAGGAGGCTTAATATAAAGGATTGTCAAACTATTTTTTTTTATTATTTATAAAAACTTTGAAATTTTCCTTACACTTCAGCTATGTTTAGGCAGTTAATATACATTCATATTCAATAAATTTGAATATTATTGAAAAGTGAATTTATTTCAGTAACTCACTTCACTAAGGGAAACACAAGCCTTTATTATGTTAATTATGATTTTTATTCCACCTCCAGCTAATAAAAAGACAGCATTTAAGATTAAATATTGTATCAGTCCAATAAAAAAAAAAAACATTGTTCACGCAGAAATGGGGACTTAAAGGTATACTATGCAACTGGGATTGATTTTCCAGCGAGGCGCCCCCCAGAGGGCGAAAGTAAAAGTGCACTGTCGTAAATATGCTCAGCTGTTCTCCTGGTTTATCCGTCAAGCCAGGCGCGGTTGTTTTGAGCTTAGCAGACAGGCGAACGCAACGAATACAAAAGTCGAAAAAACGGCAGTACAAACAATGACTAACACAGTGAAAGTATGAACATGCACACAGAGAGAGAGAAACCATTCCAATGCAGTGTTTCCCCTAGGAATTTGCTTACCGGATGACCGGCGGAGCGGGCGAGCGGGCGGGGGAAAGAGACAAGCTTTGCGCGACCGGCGGAGCGAGCGACCGGCGGGCGGGGGAAAGAGACAAGCTTTGCGCGACCGGCGGAGCGAGCGACCGGCGGAGCGAGCGACCGGCGGAGCGAGCGACCGGCGGGCGGGGGAAAGAGACAAGCTTTGCGCGACCGGCGGAGCGAGCGACCGGCGGAGCGAGCGACCGGCGGGCGGGGGAAAGAGACAAGCTTTGCGCGACCGGCAGAGCGAGCGACCGGCGGGCGGGGGAAAGAGACAAGCTTTGCGCGACCGGCGGAGCGAGCGACCGGCGGAGCGGGGGAGACAAGCTTTGCGCGCATATCGAGTTAGTTTTTTTTTTTTGGAATGTTGGGAGGCGGTAGCGTGAGGGAAACCCTACAATGTTACTTACAATCGCATCAGCAGAAACGCGAGGTCCGCGTCAGCCTTGCAGCCTTCTTTTTCTTTTAGCTCTCGCCATTCGGAAAAAGCTTGCCCGATGTTCACCCGTGTACGACTCCTTTCTCTTTCCAGAGCCCTTTTCCTCTTTCTTGCCTGCTCCGACATGGGCTTTCGCTGTTTTATCGCTGGTTCCGCCATGATAACTGCACAGATATCGCCACTGCGCTAGCAACAAACATGTTCTCGCCGTAAAGCAAGACCGACTCTCGCGATCTTGCACGAGATTCTGAGCCTGTGGGCGCGGGCCGAGGGCTCCTGCAGTTGCAAGTGCGGTATTTCCCCCACAGACCACCAGGGCGGCCAAGAAAACCTTTGTTCAACCTGAAATGACTCATTTAATCATCCAAAACGGTATGGAACACATTAATTAACTGAAAAATGTTGCATAGTGTGCCTTTAATGAAAGGTATGTTTAATACCAGCTTAGGTCGTTTTTTTTTCAAAAGGTGCTTTTAATCTGATAAACAAGCCTCTAAGAAATGCATATTCTAATCTATTGAATATGACTGTATACAACCCTTTAAAGGCCTGTTGCTGATATAATCTGTTTTCTGACTAAAAAAAGCCCATCCCATGCTAAAGCTTCGAGAGCCACTTGCATTAACAGTTGTGTAGTTTCAGCTTGTAGTATTTTTGTTGCATTAAGTACTAAATCGGGTTGTGGTAAATAGTTTAAAAGCATGTGACTATATTGGAATACGCTGGGGCTCCTAAACTGAACTGCACATAAGGTTGTGGCCGTGTTTTGTGCTCTCACCCCCAGGAGGCTGGCTGTACAGCTGAGCCACAGGCCCCCCCGGTGGGACATGCGGCAGCTGAAAGTGGAAAGCTGACTTGATGGTAGGCAGAGGCAGGCGATTCTTAGGAAAACACTTCCTCATGATGAGGCTTGACGTGTTGACCAGAGGGTCCAGCGTCCGCACCGGTAGACACTCCTGAAAAACAGCAAGAAAACAGGGCAGAGTCCCACCTGGTGCATTTGTGCCGTTTGCTCTCTTTTTTCCCCCCCACTGAGATTTTCTCACTCACAGTGGAGGAGTTGTAGAGGATTCTCATGCCATCGGCCTCCAACAATGCCTTTCGGCCCAGTTTGATGTTGGTTATGTTTCTGAGGCAGACCAGCAATCCTTTACGAATCAACATACATCGGTGTCGAGTGTCGTTGCGATGCCAATCTAGGTACAGAGCGAGCAAAACGGGCACGTGGCCACTGTCCACCACACGGCGAGCATTAGTTTCTGCACAGGGAAGGAAATGAAGCTGATCATATTCTGTTACGTGGTAGAAACACATTACTGGTTAATGCCTATTTGCACACTTTAGTTTCTTAGGGAATATCTGGCTGGACATCCATGCACATTGCACAGATCTGTAATTTCAATGTTTAAAATTATTGCACAGTACCTACTGTGTGCATGAGTGGAGCGTTCAGGTGATTAACTCATGTAACAGCGCAGCAGCCTACAGCATTTTTAAAGGGACTTCTTTCTGACTTTTTGACTCGGATCTGAGTCTTATTAGATCTTATTAGACTATTTGCATGCATTAAGCTTCTTAGGAAGCGTTGGTCAGTGCAATCCACCGATTTCAGTAAAATAAAAGAAAAAGGTATGGAAATATGTCTTTTTGTGTCTGTGTTTTATATGTAATCTGTGCGCATCCTGAGCCGATGTCTGTCTCATCAAAAATGTAATTATGGTAACACAAAATGACAATAAAGATTCTTGATTTGCCACATCACTTCCACACAGGGGGATGGACTGAATGAAGCGCTAATTAATCAAAATAAAACGTCAAGCACAGACAGATATACAGAATAGCAAGAGACTCCAGAGGAAATCAGGGTATTGAAAGCAGTCAGAAGAAAAAGGACAAGATATGCTACACTAGGTGAAGACTGTACTTATAAACTGCCACAGGATAAAGTAAGTTCAAATCTACAAAAACAGTTACTCACTTGATTTGAGCAGTGCTCCCAGTGCATCCAGAGCTACCCTGTTAATTTGAAAACAGGGCAAAGGGGTTACATCCTGATTGAAAACTCTGTCAGAAGAAGGTAAAAAACATGTAGCCTGTGGATACCACCCGTGTTTTATTATTCAGTGTTCATGCTGCCTCATTAACAGACGAAAAACACTCACTTAAAGAGGCTCGTGTTCTTCTTGCTGTACGGCCCGACAATCTTGAACATAAGTTCTACCACACCGTTCTTGCCCAAAGAAATGGCATTCACCGCTTTACATTTAAAAACAAACAAACAAAATTAGGTAAAATTCAGCTAAATAGAAGAGACAAAAACATCTATAGTTAAAGGCGACACATCATGCTTTCAAATCCTTCCTTTTCACATTTGAATCATTCAGTTGTGCTCCATCTAAAGTGGAACTGCAATGCTACAAAATCCCGGCGAGAAACATAATATATTTGCAAAATGGGTTAGCTGGAAGTCCATGGCCTTGTTTAGCAGCGGTGCAGCAAATACTGTGACGTAATTGTTAAAACATAATAGGGAATAGAGAAAACTGAACAGCTTGAAAAATATGACCCAAACACAATCTAGAGATATCTACGCAGCACCCGGAGAGACTAAATTACATTTTCTCTGCACTCCAAGAGACTCCAAGTACACAACAAGATGCATTTAAGGGCCAAGAAAGTGGATTTTGCATGATATGACCCCTTTAAGATTTGCTTAGCTCCCACATACTGAGGATGCATTTTACTTACAGTTGGTAGAGTAAACCCTGAGAACCTGCAGACAGGGCAGAAGCAGCTTTGTGTTGTGTAGGTGCTGTTTCATTACGCTGACGGTGACGTTCAGAGCTCCACTCAAACGTGCCTTCACTCCAAACTTTCTGTCTGAAGATAAATAAGGTTCAATTTCAGTGCGCAACTAACCATGTGCATTTACTGTACCTCACCGCAGATAAGCAGCACCTATGTTTTTATGTGAATACATTTTTAAAATTCATTACAAATGGTAATATACCCTGAAAAACATAAGACATACGAGTCAAAAGGTTTTGGTCATACATCAACATTTACTGTGAGTGTATAAAGTTTAACAATTAGAATAATGTTTTCAGTATCTTAAATATCTAAACCATAGGATTTTCTGATCAGTCACACCGTTTTATTTTTTACATCCATATTACTAAATCATTGATATTAAAGGTGATATAAAAATATATATAGAAGCACCTAATAAACTTAGGGTCTCTCTGACAACCTTAAAGTGGCCCTTAAAAGGAAAATGCACAGCAGTAGTTAAATGATGATTGAAGGTGACAATATACGGTGTTTTAAACAACGCTTACAACTGCAACTATGCTGCATTTATACCTTGAGGATAATTTAAATATACAAAAACAAACGTATGGATATTCATAACTGAGAAAACTAATATTTCCAATGAGACATGGATGCAGAAAGTCCAGGGAAAAAAAATGGAAGTCTACTTGAGTCTCCAGATGAAAAAAAAACGAACAAAATCGCTCAGGACTGGACTTCACAAATGATTTGCAAATATACACCTTTAATTAAAAAATGCTCCAGCATCATTTGTGTACAGTTTGATCCGACCGCACTGTTAGTTCATTTCATGATACGCTCAGCACAGCACGGAGAGAGATTCGTTCTCTTGGGTGCGCATTTCCAAAACAAAAATTTTTTTTAATACATGATCAAACCATTTTTATTGTTAGCGCCATAGATACCATAAAGTGACAAAAATATAAGTCCATATGGCCCATCCCAAACAGTTCTCTCCATATGCAGCAGCACAATGAAAATGTTTAAATCTAATTTGCACAACAAAAAAAAGCTTCTTAAGCTACAACGTATCCAAATGATTCGAACACTATTCGCTAATCTGATATTGTTGCCTTTTCTCCAGGTGGTAATTTGATGAAAACCTTTGCGAGTTATGTGTAGCCAATGGAAGAGATGTTAAATACAATGGAAGTAAGATGAGTGGTGGGAGCACTCACCGACTATGCACAAAACATGGCACTTTCAGTCCCTTTAATCTTGGGTGATAATGCATCAAGAAAAAATAAGCAAATAACAGCGGGTTTAATTCATGAAACGTATTGCATACACTTTTGCTTGTTGTGTACGAAGGACACAGCGGCTTTGATTCTGATTCCTGGTAAACCTTCACCAGGAAATAACTGAAAAAGCAAGTATCAGATTCTGATCGTCAGCAGATGATCCTCTGCCTAGATCAGGTAGTAGGCAATGAAAATAAATCCCTGTCTAATTATCCCCAACTGCAGCAATAAATTTGACTTTTTCCAAAGGCACATAAGATTACGGCCAACTTAAACCCAACACTGAACAGAACACAAAAAAAATGAACTGAAGTCAAAGAGCGGTAGAGACGTGAGAGGGATGGATAGACGGTGAAAGACCACGAGAATAAATGTACCTTTTGGTCCAACCTTGGCCAGTAGGGAATGGAGCTGCAGCATGAGTTCCTCACTGGGAGGAAGCTCATTACTGGCGGAGACCAGAATCTGGAATAAAACTCCTGTTCCTCCTTTGGAAACAAACACTCCCACTCTGCGCCCTCTGCCTAAGACAGAAAACCAAGAATAGATCTGTACTGAATAAGCTGAAACTTAATTCAGGACCAAATTAGAACCACTTGGGGTAACATTGATACGATTTATCACTACCCCATCAGAAATTGGGGAATCAAATTATACTATGTATGCTTTATGAACATGTATCATGTTTTACAATCATTTTCTATGACGTTTATAAATAAGTGCTAGACAGCTCACCTTAAAAAGCTTAATTTTTTTATTTTATGAAAAAAAAAAAAAAACATAAATCAGGGTTTCTTTACCAATTGTCAGCAGCTCACTGAGGATGTACATGATGTTCAGGGTGGTCTGGACATCCCGGCTGTTCTGTTAAAGCGACAGACACCACATATGTTAAAATGATAAAACATACTTGGCAAATTGTTGAAATAAGTACAATCTTCTCTAAACTGTTTAATTTTATTATTCTTAGGTGATAAATGTGAAATTAGCTGCAGAATTGTAGTTTATGAGAGAGCTCGGCAACCTTTAGAAATTATCAGAAGACTTCCCACTAAGGGCAAGAGAATATTGCTTAAATTACACCCTCTTAATTGAAAAAGAACCGTGATGCAAATTTAAATGACTCTATTGCAAAAACAATAGATGCATTCAGGAATGTTTTATTCTTGCATCTCACAAGGTTGAAGTTTAATTTTGTTCGTATCCACTGGATTACAATGATGTTTTCTAAAATGTTTTTAAGAAACATAACTCACTGGCTTTCAAGTGACACTTATTTTTGGTGTTAAATAATAGATCTTTCTTTCTAAAACCTGCATCTGAGACGAACACAGTCTTTTAAAAACACTCCATTAGGTGGTGGACTCACAGAGAGTTAACATAATAGACTGTTGATTCAAAGTAACCTAATCTTACTGTTGGTGAATTTTAGAAAAGGGAGTCTATTGAAAAGATCGCGTTACAGTACTGTGATGGGATAGCCTGTGGTTGAGTGAACATGTGCTGACCTCCAGAGAAGCCAGGATGACCTCCATTCCACTGGAGCCTTTGGACATCACCTCTTTTCCGCTCTTCTCTGCAACACCAGACAGTAAAAATAATCAGATTTGTAAAAACACAGAAATCTGTGCTGTTCAACAGAAGCAAAAACTTTTAAAAGGCACTTCCTAAGCCTCCTTTTTTTTTAAGAGTAGGTGATGACCACCATTACAAGGCTTCTGTGATTCCTTTTTGAGGTCAAACAAATGTCACAAAAGTTCAAAGTCCTTCAGAGGCTCGAAGGTAGATTTCATGAGTCAACATAATGCAACGTCTTATCGTTCCTGCGAGGGAGCCGTCTTAGCTGGAGAACTTGGCTTGTTTTTCCGTAACTGAAGTGTAGAGGATCGTCTCCGGTTGAATGCTTCAAACTTTGCAGGACTCCCATTCAGAAATGCAACGCAACAGGGGCCACGACATGGATCACAGAGGCTCTCGTTACAGCAGACAAAGAGGGAAAGTGACTTCATTGTCTGCCGAGGACACCTTTAATCCATTGTGTCTTTACATAGCAAAGAGTTGTTTGCTTCTAAATTGGTTCTTCACATCTTGTGTTAAACCTTTAAATGTTTTTTTTTAGCAAACTTAAACCCCTCTTTATACATAAATTACTTGGAAGACTGAACAGCTTATCAGTACTTGACTTACTCAGCCTCTCATAATTTGCCTGACATTCCATCTTTTTGCAGTATCCAACATTGATTGTTTTTGTGAGTACAACTAGATTAAAGGAACACATTAGACCACTCAAAAAACTAAGAAAAGAACCAGAGCAGATTGAAAGCTTTACATACTCTTTAAAATATGATGTCTATTAAAATATGTCTAGACAAATTACAATGACATGGTAATGAATATCAAATAAACGTAAAAAAAAATAAAAATAAAAAAAAATAAAGGATTTGAATGTGATGTTAACAGCGGCATTTTTTGATGTCCAGCAGTTTTGACTGCCTGGCACAACATGCAATAGCCAGTACATGTAGGGATTAAATGTGCCAAGTATGCAGCTCCTACAACGTTCAGGGAGGAAAATATGCCAACGTTACACTGGAGACCAAACAGGAATCATGTTCAGTCTGTCTGTCCACACACTTTAGACCAGCGGAGAGGGGGAGCTGCATCTTTTTAAAGGAGTTTTAATCGGGCCAGGCTTTTTAAAGAGCTTCTAAACAAATCAGCACTTCAACACCTGAAAGCTGATTGATGCCTTTCCGTAGAAACGCACACCAAAACAGAATTACCTACGTTTGAATCTCAGCAGGGTAAATTGTTACCTTTTCATACAAGTCATATGTAGAAATGCACAGAAACTTCAGCTGTTGACTAGACTCAGCTGGTTTGTAGTTGAATTGACCCTGAACAGTGAACGGCAGGTTAGGGAACATAAAAAGCGGATTATTTCGGATCGGTGAACGCACCATGCTTAACAGGTCATGCTGACCATAACAACTGAAACAAGACAGCAATTTTTGGTATCAGTGAAGTGTTTAAAATCAATTCATCAGAAGAAACTATTTAAAAAGGAAATCCTGTTCCATGACATGTCCAGATTTGTTTGCAATTCATTTAAGCAACGAGATAAAGACACTTAAAGCAGATCAGAGAAGGGCTGAATGTATTACAGTAGAGTTGCTCCGCTTTATCTTTTGAACTTTCAAACTCTGGGTATTATGGAAGATGCTCGATTTTAAAATGTTGCTAGCCTTTTGAAAATATCAAGGCTTTAGGTAAGGGTCTACAGTCCAGAGGAGTTCACAAGAATACCAGTGTTAACAGCGTGTAATGCCAGGCTATCGCTAATAGAAGATCCTAATTAAAGCCAGTTTGAAATGTGAACTTTGCAATCAGTTGGTCTTAGCTTTAATGTTTTTGCAAAAAGCAATTATACAGCAACTGCGCTCTCAAAACCTAGTGTGATGCTACCTCTACCCCTAATGTTATTAATGGATGCTCAGAACAGGAAGGCTAGAAACAAACATTTTCAATACTGTTCTTATATCTTCTTATTTTAGTTGTTACACAGCAACCCGGAGCTGCTGAAGTCGCTCTCAGCAGCCTGAAGATGTGCAAGATTAAAAATCCAACACAATATTCTGTTCAACATATCTCACATTTGGTCATTTTTGTTAATTCAAGTTAACTAGGGATGACTTCAATTTTCATAAATGATTTAATGAAACTGCAGAATTGTGCGCAAATCCAAATTCCAGCTTATCCCTTTAATTTGTCTATGTCAAAATCAAATATTAAATAGTCAAATCCCGAGGTCAAACTGAAACCGTAAATAATGTTATCATGAATTTCTATATTTTGGACAAGGTTTAGGTTTGAAAGACATTTCCAGTTTCCTAAACAACTTGCTGGTGTATTTTGTCATTCTTGACCCTACCTGATGCCTCTGCAGAGTGCAGCGATGGATAGTATCTCCTGGTGTACTGGTAATCCATTTTTCAGACGGCTTGAATGAGAATGTGCGCCGTTCTCCAAAATGCCAGCTTTGCTTGTAAGGCAGCACCCTTCTGAGCTTGATAGGCTAAAGCAAATGATGCCAAAAGGCAAAGAACTCCCGAAGCTTCATTGGTATGTCTGTATCCCCTCACGGCAGCAGTGATCTCTCTTAGATGTTAAAACAATCCACCTGCTCTTCTACCATGTGGGCAAAGATATCTGCACTTAGTAACAAGCACCTCCCTTCGGACCCTGCCAACAACTGAATCACGGCTTGCTTCAACAGAAGACTGACAGCTGTTTAATATACATCTCTTCATGTAAAAGGCAGTGAGATATAAGGGAATACACAAACATGCCATGGAAATAGACACTATAATAAGCCTCGGCTTTCCCTTGTTCTTTCTTTAGGCCTCTCTTTACTGCCTCCTAAGCCCCTAAGACTCTGAACTTAAGACAGAGTACAGAAAAGTCCCTCCTGGAGTGTATAGTTACTGTGAACAGGGTCACAGGCCCCCCTTCACGTCCCTCTAACCAACGTCATACTCATACACGTTTCAAGTGAGGGTTGCAGGCGAGGCTCTGACAGATAGCAAAGCAGTAGATGAGGAGGGGAACAGCTGTATATCATGATTGATAGAGTTACAGACAGACAGTTTTCCACTGCGCCCGTCAGTCAGAATGGATTAACAGCTTTCCTTTGAAGAGAGGAGAAGACCCAAATTATGTGAAGAGGAAAGATGATATTCAAGAAAGGTGAGATGGAAACAAGGTCAGAGGAAATGCAAAGCATGCTGGCAAGGGGAAAACTAATGATTCACCAAAATTCTGCATTTAATTACATAATGCAAGGACTCCCTGGGTGTTTTCCTTAAAGTTGTTCCCGTTGGTGACCAGAATCTGCTTATTTTTAGCTTTTTCCAACCAGAGAAAGCACGGCAGACCAAACTCTGCCGGGTCACCCTGAGTTCTTCAGTGGGGAAGTTGCTGCTGAGGGGAGGAAGAGCTGAGGTTAGCCGATTTCCGTATCAGAAAGATGTTTCCCAGGACGTCCTGCAAGTTTCTGTAAGTTAAATTTACGGCTTTTTTTTATTTATTATTTACACATTTAAATTTGATGACTAAAGTTATAGCTTTAACTTAGTTAAGAACTTAACCAAGCTTAATATAACCTTAAAAACTTAAATCAATTTCTTTTCAGCTGGCATGTTATTCCAGTGCTTTCACATGTTGACCATCCAACTTCGAACCTTGTTACAGTAGATGGTAAGGTTTATAAGAAATGACGGCATGGTTTAGCCTATTGAAATTCTCTTTTTAGGCCAAACCTCATTGCATTTACATTTTATGAGAAAGCAGTCAATACAATTAGAAGAATATTTTCATTGTAATATCCTAAACATACACCAAGCCAGTTTCAGCATTAAGTGACTTAGTATAATTTAAAAAGAAAGTTGACTGACAAATTAAAACAAAAGGCAGACTTACAATATTTTGGAGGTTTTTAAGCCAGAGTTGGTCTAAGAAGCCATTAAAAAGGCCACTGTATTTTCTGGCCGGTTTATACAAATCTCTGAGTCAAGGCAAGTCAAGGTAATTTCTCAGCAAATACCGTGCAGACTGATGTTTACATTGCTAATCACTATTGTTAAATGGTAAAGGCAGGTTGAAATGTAAACTCCAAAAGCATTTTGTCTGTTTTAAATTAGAAAAAGCCTATATCACAGCGACTGCTCTCACTTCGGCTCCCGATATAAAAAAAAATAATAATAAAAATGGACAAAAGGCTAGAAACCTATGTTTTTGAATGCCGTTACTTATCAGTCAAAAAGAAACCAGTTAAAATACAGCAGTTTTGAAAAAGAAATTAGGTAAAATAATTAATGCTTTAAAACTCAGATTGGAAACTGGTCAATAATCTGTGACTAATTGTAAAGACAGTTTTATACATGATTCAGTTTTTTTTTTTTTAGATAACCGATTCAAAAGCTGTTGAAAGTACACTTAGTATATCCAGCAGCCTGAGTTTATGTCTTCACATTGCTAGTTTTGCGAGTACGTGTTTGCTATTTACAGCAATGCCACTTTGAGAATAGCAGGCAATCCTAACATGTCACAACTGGAACGCTGAGAATGCTCTGCATATTTGCTTGATAAATGACCTAAACAAGAATCAAAACTGTCAAGTTTATTTTCACCACTTAGGCAAATGCATTTATCGAGTGCAAGAGCAAATCAACAATGCGAAACCGATATTTCAACTAATCCAAGCTTACAGCAGAGGCTCCCAGATAACAGGGAGACACTCATGTTACACCATGTTTAACACCGTGAGGTGGCACAATGCCTTCTTGCGATGTGATATCAACACTCCTCCTAAAGAGTAATAAGAAACTGGAAAGATCAGTCAATCTACACCTCGGCTGCTGCCGCACCCATCATCCCCATTTACACAGGAAGAGCTCTGAATAGGTTTCTGATTAATTATTAATTAACTTAAGTTCTCCTGCTTAAAACCAACTGTTTAAAGATGCACAGGGAACATAAAGAGAAACGTACGGTATTTTAATGTTTTAGGTGGAGCAACTGGATCAAGTCTACAGAGATGTCGCTGTTATTAACTGGAGACTACATCTTTGAGAACAGCAAAAGGAAAACTAGCTGAATAAAGCCGGTAGAGTGGCGTTAAGAAGATGACTTATCAGACCTCAGCAGCATGATATAAATCTCTGCAGGAGTTTAGTTGCTGAACATCTCTGACTAGCCAAAAAAAAAAAAGGCTAAAACATCACTTTGTAAGTTTAGATGTATAAATATTTAGTTCCCTAGCAACACTGAGCTAAAAGTAAATCAGGCTAAAACGCCATGTCTGCAATCAGCAAACGCTCTGAAGATCATCAAGTTCAAATTTTCTAACTAATCCAGAGCGCTGACGATGACAGCATCGTGTGCTTTTATGGAAGGTTCACTTTGCTGTTCACAATTTCGGCCTGTTTATAAATGCCCTTCAGAATCTCTTGGTTGAATCTCTATTTGCATTAACAAGCCAGTGAACATGTGAACATAATAAACGGGTGAGTTTTTTCCTCACCCTGCGTCTGTATGAGATGAAGGATCTTTGCTGTGACCTGTCTTGCCGTTTCTACATCTCTCAGCATGGCCTCCCCATTCATCCTCTCCAGCTGGCTGAGGAGCATCAGCACCCTGGAGTTACTGGGAACACTAGAAACAGAAACAAACAGACATTTAAACTTTTATCAAGCAGTGTATGTTCAGGTCTATATAATACTGCTTATGGCTTGCCTGGAACTCTGTGTGTGTGTGTGTGTGTGTGTGTGTGTGTGTGTGTGTGTGTGTGTGTGTGTGTGTGTGTGTGTGTGTGTGTGTGTGTGTGTGTGTGTGTGTGTGTGTGTGTGTGTGGACAACATTCAGTGTATTGGCCCATTGCCCTGAAATGCGCTGGTGAGAACCCTGGCCTCATTGGCCCCCTGTTAAATCAAGAATAGAATTTAAAATTCTCCTTCTCATGTATAAAGCCCTTAATAATCAAGCTCCATCATATATCAGAGCTCTGATTACCCCGTATGTTCCTAACAGAGCACTTCACTCTCAGACTGCAGGTCTGCTGGTGGTTCCTAGAGTCTCTAAAAGTAGAATGGGAGGCAGATCCTTTAGCTATCAGGCTCCTCTTCTGTGGGGCCAGCTCCCAGTTTTAGTCCGTGAGGCAGACACCCTGTCTACTTTTAAGACCAAGCTTAAAACTTTCCTTTTTGACAAAGCTTAAGATTAAAGTGGCTATTTCTGTAGTTATGCTCCAGGCTTAGGCTGCAGGAGGACATAAAAAAAAAATTTCTATAATTCTGCTGAGTTCTCCTACTGTTCTCCAGTTTTGCATTATTTGCTGCCATTTCACTTTCAACTTGTGTTTTTTTTTCTATCCATAGTAGCTACATGTGGCCTGGCATTCTGTTTAGCCGTGACAACATCCTGAAGTGGGTCATCTGCTGAGCTATTGCTGCCAACAACTTAGTCCTCCTATAGATGATACAGTTGGCCCCGTCGTTCACTGTTTAGTCCAGTCTCTCGCCATGACATAGCTATTGGTTGAGCTATTACTAGAGCTAACTGCATGTGCTGCCTTGCATCCTCTGCAGTTGAAAACTGACTCAGAGCTTATCTGCTTAGCTTGGTAAGAGGGATAGCTGCCACGTCAATGACAATGCAGACGACTGTCCACTGTGACTACATGCTCATCCTGGAGGGGTGAATGCCGCAAGTTAATGCAATCTGCTGGGTTTCCTTAGAAAACTTTTGAACCAGTCTGTCAGTAGGATTTGATCAAAATGACTTGGTGAATTGCCTTGAGATGACACGTGTTGTGAACTGGCACTATATAATTAAACTGAACTGAAACAACGCTTTTGCAAGGCACCATAATACTTATAAATATAAGCATCTTCATTAGCAACCCAATGTTACCAAACACAGATTGGGTCTGTTTATGATTTATTTATTATTCTACTAAAGCTGACTTAATGTCCGTTCTCGAGGGATTAGCTATTTCTGGAGGGACCAACCTTTTTCTAATAATGTGAACTTCCCTGACAGTCATGTAGAAGCAAGAGATCAGGGGTCCCTTGGTACAGCGAGGGCAAACAACCAAAAATCAAAACCCTGATTATACCCAGTAGAGCAGATGCTCTCCTTATAAAGAGAGAGACAGAGAGGAAAACAGGAATAGAAAGTGAGTGATCAAGAGAGAAAATTAAAGAAAATGTCAAGAATGATGAGAGAATGTAAAGCCTGAATGGGAAAAGAACAAAAACAGATGTAGAACCTAAATAAACCTAAGTCAGGGATGAAGAAAGATTATTTTTAGTCGTGACAAATTCATATGGCTGCTTCTGGAAGGCCATGTAATTATCTCCGCAGAGTGCTCTCTGGCACAAAGACTAAAGGTTTCTCCCCCTCATATTGTCACACACGGTGCGACCAGAAGATAAACAGTGGGGTCGGACGCAGCTCTGACATGTGTCAAAAGCTAAATCAGCGCTGGAACAGAACAACATCATAAAAGCGAATCAGGAGCAAAGAAGACCATAAAACAAAAATGTTTCTCTAAGCTACACACATTCCCACACATCACTGCCTCGGTGTGTGTGGCAGTGCACGCATCAGCTCACCCCTTCTCCGTGGCCATTTTGGGCTTGTTCATTTTTCCCCCACGTCAGAAGGTCATGTCATCTGCAAGAGAACAAAAACAAAGTCCACCTTACTAAAAGAGGACAAGTCAAAACATCCTACATCATTTGGAAACAAGCATGACTAACCTTCACCCCCGGTGTCGCTGGAGTTCCCACAGGACTCCCAAGTGGAGCCAGCCAAGCAACTATGCCAAAACCAGCTGACAATAAAGCTTAACTGTCCCCAGCTTTGAATGTACTAGTCTATAAATATGTGCAGGATTTGTATCAAACTGGCAACTTGCGAAGGGTCATAAAAGAGCAAAATGTTTTTCCAGCAAAACAGTATCGTTATATGGTTTTGGACTATATTTAGATACCCGATTAAAAAAGTTCCTGCGCATGTATATCAATTTCTACCTTATCCATTGGAGAAGCTTCCTCTTTAAGTTTTAGGATTTTGTAGTTGAAAACTCTTTTGTGCCTCCTCCTCCTTCAGAATATGCATTACATTTTCTTTTAGCATAGACCACCCCCAGTGCAGAAACATTACATAACAGCTTGTACAACCCACCAAGGCAGATTTGTTTTATATATATATATATATATATATATAGTAATCATTTTTGAATATTAACTTGTGCAAATGTGTAAAAATCCTACATTTCAATTATGAATGGCACACTATGACAAGTAGCAGTGCTGTGATAATTATAAACTAATTGTTTATATTTACAAACCCGAATACATAGGTTTTGCTACTAAAACTATTTTCATCAGTGTCATTTATGCAGAAGCATGAAAAACGCCTGTGTTTCAAAACATAAACCTGTCATGGTATTTTTGATTTAATTGGTTTTGTAAATCAGCCAATAATGGCTAAGATTTACATTCAGAGCTCATGCTTGCACAGCTCTAGGGTCATTAGTGAGATTTAGAATTAAATCGAGTGTGTTTAGCTGTGATAGTGACTGGATCATTGCAACAATGTTACTCTTTTCATTTAAAGCCATTCTGCTGTAAATATGGTTTAGTGTTCACTGCTGGACAGCTATCAGACAAATGGCCTTACATCTTCCCCTAAAATACGAGAACGGAGCAGGAGTTCATAGTTAGCTCACCTTCTGAAGAACAAGTTAAAATCCATTAGCCTGAAACCACTGTGACCGACAGTTGGTATGAGGTGTTAATCGTTACGCACAGTCTGATTTTTACCAAAAATCCAAATCTAATTTAGGTAAAACATCCAAACTATGGTCTCATCTAGCTGAACAATACTGCTCCAAATATATGCTGTGCCTTTTTACAAAGAGGAGGCTTTCTCCTGGCAACACTAGCCAGTTATTAAGTCCCCCCAGTTTGACAAATAAACCCGTGCCTGTCATCACCGGTCAGTTCATGTAACTGTGATATGAAATGTAGCAGACCCAGTGTGCCATGATGGACTTAAAACTGTTTAGAAACTACTTTAGTAAACCATGCCAGACTGATGGAAAACAATGTCTGCTTCTCTAACATGGCTGATGGACGTTCTACCTGGCATTGTATTAACAAGCTGTCTTCACAGCTTCAGAAACAGCCAGACCAGTATATGGGGTCTAGGTCATATTTTTACTTTACACTACTTTCTGGGTACATTCTCTGGAAATGTTTTTCTAGTTGCATTTCTTTTTTAAAAGAGTTTTTAATTCCTTTACAAGGATCGTGGAATCAAAAATGTATGCCACACTAGTTGGTGGCAACGGCATCGGCATTAACCGCATTAAGATTTAAAGAAATCCTCAGCTTGAGCTGTGCAAGGCAGAAGACTCAAACACTTAGTTCCCCTTAAGACAACAATAGTTAATGTTTTTTGTCACATTATTTAAATCTTACATGTGAACTTTAATGAGAACGGATTCAACACAAAGCCAAATGATGTGGGAACATGGAATAGAAATGTCCTTTAGTCACACAGTGGGGAAATTCAGGTGCAAAGTGAAAGTGAAAGTTGCAGGTTCACATATAAAAACATATAAAGAACAAAAAGTAGGGGCAAATTTACATCATAAAAAAAAAAAACAACCCTGTGCGCTTAAAAATAGCACACAGAGTAAAAATGTGCACAATATATTTGTGCAAAAAACAAAAACAAAACCATTTACAATAAATAAAAAAAAACTGCAAAAAAAGCTGGTATGTAAACATTTATTGAGTTTGTCGGGAGCAGTGACGTGTAACAGCTGCTGGGAGGAAAGGTCTGCGATAACTCTGCTTTGTGCATTTAGGACGCAGCAGTCTGTCACTGAAGGAGCCCTCCAGCTCTGCAACAGCTTCATGCATGGGGTGGGAGACACTGTTGATGTTTTTTTGCTCGAGTCCTTCCGTCTCCCACCCTCTGGATCGAGGGGTCATCCCAGCACAGAGCGGGCATTTCTGATGAGCTTATCCAAGCACTTCCTCTCAGCTGTAGATCAGCTGCTGAACCAAAAAACTACACCATAGAAGATCGCTGATGCCACCACAGAGTAAAAAAAATATATATATATATCTTCAGGAGCGCCCCCTGCACTCCATAAGATCACAGTTTTATTAGCAGGTAGCGTCTCTGGCCCCTCCTGTAAAGAGCTTCAGTGTTGTGACTCCAGTCCAGTTTATTGTTCGGTTGAACAACCAGGTACTTAAAAAAAAGTCCACCATCTCATTCTCAGTTCCCAGAATGTTTTCCGCTGTTGGTGTGGTGGGTGTGCGCCTGCAGAAATCCAACACTAGCTCCTTGGTTTTCCCTGCATTGTTTAGGAGATTGTTCTGCTGGCACCAGTCCACAAAGTCCTCCGTTTGTACTCTGAGTCGTTCTCACCTGTGGTGAAGCCGACGATGGCCGAGTCATCAGAGGACTTTTGTAGATGGCACCTGGGGAGCTGATGAAGCAGGAAGTGTAGAGGGTAAACATGAATGGGGCCAGGATAGTTCCCTGCCGGGCTCCCTTACTGCAGACCAACCTGTCAGAGACACAGCCCCGTGTCCTCACACACCACAGGATGCTAGTGAGGTCCGGCACCCACTAGGGCAGGTGCCGGTCCACTCCAGACAGCTCCTGCTTGTCCCTCTCAGATGTCCCAACTGAATACAATCAAAGCCACTGGAGAAACCAACGTACTTGATCCTCACAGTGCTTCCAGGTGTCTCCGGGTGGGCCAGAGCTCAGCGCAGGGGGTAGCTGATGATTGGGAGTGTCTGACCAAACATTTTTAAGAACTGGTTCAGATGATTTATCCTAAAGCTCCTACAAGCCTGGAACTCTGCTTTGTGATCTTAAACGGGTTTTCAGGCTCTTCCAAACACCTCTGACATTCTACCGCAGCTGATCCTCCATCTTCTTCATGTAGACGTTCTTTTCCAGCCCCTGAGCTTCGTCCTCAGTTATTTCTGCACAACGTTCAGCCTCTCCTAGATTCATGATCTAAAAGGTCTTCTTCTTCAGGAGAGCCTTTATTTCAGGGTTGATCCAGGGCTTGTTATTAGAGAAACATTTCCTTCATTAGGAGCAAAGTGTTTTCCAAACAAAGGTTAGTGTAGTCAGTGATGCAATCTGTAATGCTGTCATCGTTCCTCCCCCTGAGCAGCACAGAGCTCTTCCTACACAACTGAGCCGAAGCGGTCCCTCAGAGCTCTTTCAGCCTCCTCAGACCATCTCTTCACTGCGCGTCTCACTGCAGGTTCTCTGTGTACAAGGGGTTTTATACACAGGCCGGAGAAAAGGCACGGTTCCTACTGTGGTTTATGTTGAAAGTGATGGTGGACCTTGGCAATGTGGACCTTTATGTCATCGTTTCTAATGATTTTAATCATTTGCTTCCAATAATCTTGGAATATCCAGATGAATAACACACACATGCTTTTAAAAATCTAATTTTGCCCAGCTGAATACAGTCTGCAGCAACAGCTACATTGATCCAGGTATTTTTTACATATATATCGTTTGATCAAATTTACATCTCAGCCCTCTCTGAGATGCCCATCAAAAGAAGTAGTGTCCATGTTGTGCCTCTAGGGGGCAGTAACATTGACATAAACGTCTATATTCAAAAGAAAAAGATTCTGACCATGACTAAAGGAGTGTTAGGTTAAAGACCCGACTGGTCCACACGGAACAAGTGTATTGCATGTTTTCTCTGACGTAGTTTGATCTTTTTTTCTCCTTACGTTTATTGGAGTCAGAGGCAGGACAAAGTAAGATAGAAGTGTAACACCTCATGGAGACAGCTTCACTGTTGTTGTGAGTAGTAGTGCAGAACGGGATCTGCTGTATATGGGCATGCACTAAATTCACCTCGTCGTGTTTAATAAACTAGATTTTCCACAGATGCACCCCTGAGTTTTTAAAAATCTCAATTAAGAAAAGTAGATTGTAGCTGTTTTATTTTTCTCACTCAAAACTCTGTTGCAATGTGGAAAGCAGGTGCAAAAGCAGTCAAGAGCCTCTATATTGCAAAATATGCCTCTGGGTGTAGATAAAGTAAAACTGCAGGGGTGGTAGCTTATTAAGACCGTTCCTAAACAAAGCAACTACCAGACAAAATAAAATGACTTGTGAGTTATAAAAGCATTACTGCTTGGTAAGATTGCTTTAGACAAGGTCAAATTTATGGCCTCCTCCACCGCTTGCATCTAAAAATATAAGGCTTGAACGTACGGTATTTATGGTGGCATTAATCAAAACAACAACAAAAACTCAGAGCAAAAGAATTTTTTTTTAAGTGTGAAACATTTTTACATTTTTCTGAGGAATCAAATTGGCACAGGCATTCAGGATAGACGCCTTTACAGGCAGAGAAAAGAAGCCCAGAAACACATTTAGTAGTTCCCATATTTGTGTTGCCAATAAGATACAAAGAAACCCGACACACCAATAGTTAAAGAACTGCATTTGCTATAGTGTTTGAGTTTATGCCACAAGATTTTATACCACCCAGAATAGCGTTATGCCAAAATCCACAATGGAGTCAAAGGGGGTAGTTCAGAACTTTTGAAGTGAGTTTCTGTTCAAGGATTATACAAAGTTAATATCTAACCTGCAATAGTAAACTCTTTTGAAGTGTTCTTTTAGTAAAAAATCCAAATAAGTTGGCCCCAGAGTCTAAAGCTAATAAAGCTAATAAAGCAGACTTCTGGATCTTACAATGTCTTCGGTCTCAAAGACGTCATCTTTGATCATGCATATGCTGTTTTAAGAAGCTTTAAAATGTTAAAAGTAGAGTCTGTGCGCAACACATGCTGAAACCAGAACATATAAAGAGTTTGTGGTCAGAATAACCACCAATGGTAGTGCAATAATCTATTAAATTGTGTTCATTCAAACCACTACAGCTTTGTTTTGCTTTTTGTGCCTTTTCTATTAGGTAGCTACCCTTACTGCTTTTCTTGATCCGCTCTCAGGACTTGTTCACCGACCACACATCTGATTACAGTTTAAATGCTCATAAGATAGCACTTTTATAAACAAACATGATGTTTTGGAGACCATAAGCTTAAATGTTTGAGTGTCCAAGTCTGCTTTATTCATGGCCCCTCTTAGACAAGCTATTCCAACTACTCTGGACTTATTTTAATTGAAGATGCCAAGAGAGTTATATGGCAAGATATTAAAACTAATTATAACCTTTTAACACAACCCAAGGCTAGAATTACTGAGTTATCCCTTCAACGTAAACCTAGGCGTTTTACAGCCTGTGGGCCACATATCAGTGTACTGCAAAGGAGCGTTTGGATGTGATATTTGTTGGTTATTTCCAGTTATCATGAATGCACACTTGCATGTCGATAAGATATCCAGCTTAAGGATTAAACATAGAACATTGTCAGACCAAAAAAAATACAGTTAAATACATGAGTTTGTAAATTTTTTGACAATTGTTTTTTGTAAAGGACAGTTACTTAAAGTTAAATAAAGTTCAGTTATCAGTATGGCATGTCAAGTTTTATTGTTCAGTCACAATGACTAGTTTAACCAGTAGATTGGGAACCTCCCATTTACAATTAATGACTAAATATATTTTTGGGAATAACAGATCATCCAGTGACCTAGCTCTCAAAAATAATCACACTCATAGGGTAAGGGTGTGATTAGTTATGTAAAAGCAGTCAATCTGAAAATGTGAAATTCAATTTCAACTGTACTATAGCGTTGAATACAAAAAGGACCATCTTATCATCTAACTGTATTTATTTTTGTTTAACTCCATCTCAGAGCACGTCATCTGGCTGCTCCCCAATTGAGCCGGACCAGATAATTTAAGGTGGTAATTATGCTCTGAGGTGGAGCTAGGTTGTAGCAACAGCGTCGGGGCACACTTTCAGCAAACCAGTTAAACAGCTGACAAATTACACACAGTAGCTACCCCAAAACAGACGGTAGATTGGAGGATTTATCACAGACCTACACACTGGACAATCTCTTAAGGACGAATACTCGGCCTTCTCTTTACATTCTCTTCTGATCGCTAGTTAAAATGGTTGTTTGTTTGTTTTTCTTAAAGATGTTAAGTCGGATAGCCCAGCTAAAGCTTATGGCCCCTGCACCTGCTGGGCTGGTCACTCATTAACGGCCGCCTGTCTGCACCAGCAGGCCAGCTAACGCCGACATAAGCTAGCGGCAATGCTCCACATTTAGCACAATGCGAGCAGAGACAATGCAGCAGACCCTTACGGTAAAAGCCACAGAACGGAGTTTCTCAAACCTGCATGAAAAGGAGCCGCCGTCCAGCTGAGGGTGGACCGAGTCAGATAAGGGAGACGGCTACTGTTTGCCTCTGAAACGCCCTGCTGATGATGTAATGAGAGCGGGGGGAGTCTCTGTAGTAACGCGAGAGTAGCGACGGCTTTCTCTTTTGCTTGTTCTAAGCGTAATTAAGGTAAACCCAAGCGCTAAACGCGTTTTATTGTGTGATTTCTACGTTTATTTGAGCTTCCGCTGTTTAATTGTGTGCGTTACGCGCTATATTTTGAGTTGGAACGCCGCAAAGAACCAAACGGACTACAAGTCCCAGGGTGCCTGCGACCTGTGACGTAAAATGTATGCTCCAGTCTCTATGGTTCGAGGGGATTAAAAAATAAGGTATGTGCGAAGTTCATAACAGTTTAATGATTCGTGAATAACATTATTCGCATTTGTTATATTAGACACAGGGCAACAACCCATAGAAGATCCACAGCTGGGCTTTATTTGCTGTAAATACAGCCTGGGTAGCGTTGCTTTGCTTCCCCAAAGTATCAGAAACTGGTGAGAGCTAGCTAACACCATCTCGCGTCTTTGCCATAAGGCTGTCGCGCTTAGACCCATCGTTGTTTTTGGGAAAATGTCAATAGATTATTTGTGATATTTCTGTTAAAGGTAGCCCAACCAGTGCCCTCTATGTTTGACACATTTTAGTGCTAGTCTCTCGATTCAACATCCACGTCCTCCTGAAGTCGCTTTAATCAAGATCGTATGAAACATTAGCATCACATACCGTTCGTATTGGCTCATACTCGATCTGTTAAGGCTAATTATGTTGATATAATCGTGCACACATTTAACGAGTTCGCCCATTAGTCCATCTAACGCACCAGTCAATCGGTCAGAGGTCGGAATCGGGACATTTCTTTCCTTAAACAGCTCAAATCGGTGTTCGACAGTTAAAATAGTGAAACATCTGAATTACGTGTTGCTTATTAAATAGCTTATTAAATAGATCAAAACTAGGAAATCCCCTCCAACATTCTTGGTGTTTAAATTTAGCAACCAACGTGCACTTTGATGCCCCCTTTGGATACCGATCTGCACCGATCCCCAGTCCATTTGGAAATTGATTGGAGGGGACTGCACACGTCCCTGTAGTCAAAGTCCCACAATCACAAACATTGCTTAAAATAAACCAAACAAACTAACTAACTAAATCCACAACGAACATCTGACAGACTGCTGAATGAGCTACTTTTTGGCCAACAGTGACACCAAGTTGCACATTTTGTTTTGCTAGACAGCAGCTTAATTTAATCATATCTGTAAAACTAATGTTTACGACTGCTCTCATGGAAAGTAACAGTTTCAAATTATGTAGCGTTATGCTTTTCACTATAAAATACAATTCTAATGACGATTAACGATATGATAATTGCCTGTTCCTGATTTGAAGGCCACAACACAGCATTTGCATATGAAAACTCCTTTTTGTTACTAATAATGTAATTGTCAAATTTCCAGAGAAACTGTATTTTGAACAGCTATTAGCTGTAAGCCATCATCATCATTACCAAGATCAAAAGCTTGAAATATATCAGTGCAAAATGAATCTATAATATATATGACTTGTGCTTTTTTGGTCCTTTTATAATGATATTCTCATTTATTTAAACGGCCATTCACATTCTTTGTATTGTTGCTTTTGAGCTCCCAAAACTCCTTAATTATATTGATGGAGGGGGAGAATTTGGTGCAACTTTTCTGAAAATTCAGACTTCTTAGGTTATCTAAACCTTTGCGTAATGCTTCTCTCCTCTTTTCACTGTAAAGCATTATTAGTCATCATGGTGATGAAGTCATCAGTTGAGGATGATGACACCGGCTGGGTGCTGGGCATACCAGAAAAGATGAAGAACAATGCCAACTGGGTGGACATCACTCACGAGTTCAAGAGTGCCTGCAAAGGTAAAATGATTTATTATTATTATTATTATTCAACCGCTTGCAAATTCTGCAGATCTTAAAGGTATTCTGATTTTCACATCCCTGTTCCTGTCCTTTATTTTTTGCAGAGTTGAACCTTGGAGAATTGCTTCATGATAAACTGTGAGCATGATAAAATTACATCCACTACTTTACTACATGATTTGATAACGGCTTCTCTAAAAAAAAATCCCCAAAATTAAATTTTATGGCACCGAAAACAGTATTTGTTGTTGGTTCTTTCTACTTAACATCTTTCAGCTTAATGCTTTTTGTAATTGCCCTTGCTGTTTGATGAATCTACCATCATTATCATTACTTGAGTTCCTCAGAAGTGGACAGAGTGATTTTTCTCTTATGGTGCAGGTTTGGCTTGTTTGAGGCCATGTCCGCTATCGAGATGATGGATCCTAAGATGGATGCAGGAATGATCGGAAACCAGGTCAACAGGAAGGTGCTCAATTTTGAACAAGCAATTAAGGTACAACAGTAAAAGTTTCAAAGGCAGATTTTTTTTTTTTTAACCACTCCTCTTGCAGATTTATGTGATTTGCTGTAATATATCGAAGCCCAATGAAGCAGCTACTTTCAATAAGCTTGGTTTACCGTTTGCCATTCATTCCAGGAGGGCGCCATCAAGGTGAAAGACCTTTGTCTTCCTGAACTCATCGGGATCATCGACACTTGTTTCTGCTGTTTGGTGAGGGGGTTTTTATGTATTTTCAGGAGATTGTCTCTTTAAAGTTGACGTCTTTCTAAGAGAAGTTTAAAAGGACATGCAATATTATTTGGGTTTCTTTTAAATTATAGTAGCGGTTAGCCAAGAAATAGCTGTGGTTCATAGGTTGGATTTAGAAAAAGATTATTTTACTGAGTGACCACATCAGCTCTTTGCATTTTTTCTCCTAAAGTACTTTTAAACTGAACTGATGAAACCTTTATGGAGACGATTGATCCACAAAGTCTTAATTCTGCTGGTTTGAAGTTACCATAGATAGACCCACGGTGGGCATGAATGTCATTAATTTAGGGCTTTTTAATAGTGCATTTGAATTGTTCTTTTTCACTAGTGAAATTATGACACATCACATATTTAGTGTATTTTGGTTTGTCTGTTTGTTTGTTTTTTGCCTCTTTTTGATAAGAATTAAAAGCAAAAAGTGGATTACATTGTGAACTTTCTTTAATGAACACAAGATGGAAGTTATACTTTCAGGCCAAAATAAATACAAGGACACCTAGGCAGTCTGCATCTGGGTCATATGGCCTTTGTAGCCATCAGCAAGCATCTGGCACAGTTCTGCCTGGATATTAGACCTCTCTTCTTCAGTCTTGGTGGGAGTTCATTTAGATCTATTAGTTTCTTGGCACTTACCTTGTTTTTAAGCATAGTCCACAAATTGGCAATGCGGTTGGTGTCAGGGCTTTTGGGGTGAGCGTCCTTGAAACTTTGTGTTGATCTGCCTCCTTTATCCAATCCTCAAACAGTCCTGATGCGTTTTGGACAGTCACCTCAGACGATTGGATATTGGTTGGGACGTTCAGGAGCAACCCAGGAAAAAAGAAAAACAGACTGAAGTTTGTGATAAAATGCTGGAACACCAGAGTTACGTTTTACAGCGATGCAAGTTTTACATCAACATATAGATAGGCCAAAACGGTGCCAGGCGAGCCTCTAATCTCAGCATTGTCGAGCTCAGCGGAAATTTACAGTAGCCCACTTAGGTGAGCCAAATGCGTCTCGAGAAAAGTATAAAAACAGTGAAGTATGCTTTTAAGCTTTTAAACCTTATAACACTTTATTATTTGTCAAGCTCTGTGGTGGCAGCATCATGTTGACGGGCTCTTTTACAGCCAGCAGTTCTGCTGCATTCTGTACTTATTTGGGGAACATGTCTGATATCTGAATTTGATTCTTGTTTTTAAATCCTTTAAAGTTATCCGTTTCATCATCAATGCTTTGATTCAAATAACTAAATAAAAGCTCCAAATTGATGTGGCAAACCTTTTTTTTTTCAACGCTCTAGATCTTTTTTCCTCCTACAGCAGACACAGCAAAGCTCCTCTTCATCCGTGTGTGTTTTTACATGGGTTTACCTAGATAACATGGCTGGAGGGCCACTCCTTGGCACAGACCGTCTTCACCTGCCTGTATGTCCATAGCCCTGACCTCATTGAAGAGCCCGCACTCAAAGCCTTTGCCCTGGGTTTGCTGAAAGTGTGCGACATCGCGCGGGAAAAAGTCAACAAGGCAGCTGTGTTTGAAGAGGTGAGCTGTTGTGTTTCTGCTGCTCGTCGTGGGCCTAAATGTTAACGAAGGCCGCCGGCACAAAGTCTGGTCGCAGGAGCCGGTCCTGTAACTCGCTCGTTAGCGCCGCCGCGGTGCGTTTCAGTTCCACCGGAGCGGCTCGTTGACGAGTAGGCCCGGTTACGGCTGCACTTGGCAGCTTCCAGGTGTGAATGTGTGTAACGGAGTGAATGCGGTCAGGCTGTTGCCTCCGAGGGGGGGAAAAAAAAAAACTATCCCTCGATAAATTACAGGGTTTCTATGCAGGCTGGAAACGTATGGAATTGAATTACTGCAGTTTAAATGTCTGTACAAGTACGAATAAAGAAAATAAATAAGGTTGTGGGAAAATAATTCTATTTCCAGACTTTATTCCCTTTCCTGTTATTTAAACAATGTCTTTTAGTCCTTCTGTCCATGTTTTCTCTCTTCCTTGCATCCTTCCTTTCCTTTCTACCTCCATTGTCTTCCTCGTCTTTCTTCTATTCTTTCTTTGCTTCCCTGCTATCCTGTGTCCTTCTCTCTTTCTTCCCTTCTTTTGTTCTTCTTTCCTAGTTTTCTCCTTGGTTTTCTTTAAGTCATTCCTTGTCCTGATTCTTTATTTATATATTTACATTTTTTTACTTCTTGTGTAAGACCTCCTTTCCTTCTTTCTATCTGCCCTCCTTATTTCATTTCCTTTTTCCTTGTCCTTCCTTCCTTGTGTCTTTCTTTCTTCTCTGTCTTGTGTCCCACCCCTTTTCTTTTGGTCTTTTCTCTTTGTGCCATTTCTTCCTTCCATGAATCTGTCTTTTCTTCTTTCCTTGTGTCCTACCTCCATTCTTTCTTTCCTTGTGTCCTACCTCCATTCTTTCTTTCCTTGTGTCCTACCTCCATTCTTTCTTTCCTTGTGTCCTACCTCCATTCTTTCTTTCCTTGTGTCCTACCTCCATTCTTTCTTTCCTTGTGTCCTACCTCCATTCCTCCATTCTTTCTTTCCTTGTGTCCTACCTCCATTCTTTCTTTCCTTGTGTCCTACCTCCATTCTTTCTTTCCTTGTGTCCTACCTCCATTCTTTCTTTCCTTGTGTCCTACCACCATTCTTTCTTTCCTTGCGTCCTACCTCCATTCTTTCTTTTCTTGTGTCCTACCTCCATTCTTTCTTTCCTTGTGTCCTACCTCCATTCTTTCTTTCCTTGCGTCCTACCACCCTTCTTTCTTTCCTTGCGTCCTACCTCCATTCTTTCTTTCCTTGTGTCCTACCTCCATTCTTTCTTTCCTTGTGTCCTACCTCCATTCTTTCTTTCCTTGCGTCCTACCACCATTCTTTCTTTCCTTGTGTCCTACCTCCATTCTTTCTTTCCTTGTGTCCTACCACCATTCTTTCTTTCCTTGCGTCCTACCTCCATTCTTTCTTTCCTTGTGTCCTACCTCCATTCTTTCTTTCCTTGTGTCCTACCTCCATTCTTTCTTTCCTTGCGTCCTACCACCATTCTTTCTTTCCTTGTGTCCTACCTCCATTCTTTCTTTCCTTGTGTCCTACCACCATTCTTTCTTTCCTTGCGTCCTACCTCCATTCTTTCTTTCCTTGTGTCCTACCTCCATTCTTTCTTTCCTTGTGTCCTACCACCATTCTTTCTTTCCTTGCATCCTACCTCCATTCTTTCTTTCCTTGCGTCCTACCTCCATTCTTTCTTTTCTTGTGTCCTACCTCCATTCTTTCCTTCCTTGTGTCCTACCTCCATTACTCCCTTCCTTGTGTCCTACCTGTATTCCTTCTTTCTTACTTCTTTATTTACCTACTTATTACTGTAATTCATCACTTCTTTAGCAAAATCTGTGACAAGTGTTGTTTTATTTGATTTTAAAGATGACAATGTATAAAAATCAACAAAAGTCAGGCTAATCATTTTTAAAATGACCAAAAATTACAGAACTTAGACATGTTGTCTGGAAAAGTCTGGACTTTTTTTTTCTTTCATAAAAATGCCTTAAATATAAAAGAATAAAAACATTTAAGAGACAGATTGGATTAGATGGAAAATTTGGTAATTTACACGTGTCAGTTTGAGGTATGGTGATTAAGAACAGATAAGATTTGAAACATTGTTTAGTTTCAGTTTAATATGTATAAATAATGATTTTGCCCCATATTTCCTGTAGGAGGACTTCCAGGCAATGACTTATGGGTTCAAGATGGCCAATAACGTGACAGACCTGCGGGTGACAGGTGCGGGTTTATAGTGTTACTGGCTGGCAGCTTCTGCAGTTTGTTCAGATGAATAAGCAGCTTTCTTTCTCATGTAGGTATGCTTAAAGATGTTGAAGATGAGTTACAGAGGAAAGTTAAGGTATTTACTGCCTATCCGTAAAATTTCATGAAAAGGGCGATGGTACATTCTTTGTCCTGACGTACATCGTTTCTCCTCACAGAGCACACGCAGCCGACAAGGCGAGCAGAGGAACCCAGAAGTTGAGCTGGAAGTAAGTAAAACAAAATTGTCTTTGGAAGGAGCTTTTTCTTTGTTAATTCAAAACAAAGAAAACCAGTCCTGTTCACATGTATAATCCACACTCTTGTCTATTTTAATGTTTCTGTTTATTATTGTAACTGGTCTGTGTAGACCACTGCATGTAATGTGATGAATTTGTAATGTTTGATGGTGCCTGCCTTAGGACAGCAGATGCAGTTTAACTATTGGGCTAGTTCTGGCATATTTGCACTGAGGTTTTCCTGATTGGTTGATTAATGTGCATTGTCCTAATTCAATAAAAAAAAAAAATACCAGCCAGAAAAACCTTGAACCCCTGCTCTGTTTTTCCAGCACCAGCAGTTTCTGGCGCTCTTCAACAGAATCAAGTTTACACGCCTGCTGCTGACTGCTCTGATAGCCTTTACCAAGAAGGAGGTATGGTGCGAACGAAGAAACACACAAGATCAGAAAATTAAACGAGTTAAATGCATAAAACACAGGGATCTAAACATAAAATATATACACAGACATGTCAGTTTTTTTTAACAAAAACGGGTTTCCTACACATACTTGGAAAGTCTGGATAAAATGGGTGATTATTTTCATTCTTTTTGAAGGTCTCAATAAATATGAGGAAAAAAAGACAGGTGTAGAAAAAAAAAATTCAGATGTATCCATTTAAAATATAAAAGTTAAAATTTATGACAATTAAGGGCATTTTACATGTCTTTGGTCATTCATATATCACATTGCAACATGAGTTTAGGATTTTATATTATATTTCTATTAGGTTTTCTAACTCAATCTGTGGATCCTAAACTGGGACTGGTTTACATTTCAAACAGTGACCTTTGAAATGGAATAAGTATAAACTGTGAAAATGAGGTGAAAAAGGGTAGAAACCCTGCAAATAGAAATCAAGAAGCTTGTTTAGGTTGATGAGATAAAAGTACTCTGCCTTGTAATGTCTTGCACAGCGAGATGTGACTGAAAGCGAGATTGATTGTATTTGTGTGTTTGATATTTATTACACTCTGTAAAGCACGTTGTCTGTTTATCTGTGAAAGGTGCTATATAAATAAAGTTTGCTTACTTACTTACTTACCAGACCAGCTCGGTCAGTGAGGCCCAGAAGCTTGTGGCTCAGGCAGCCGACCTGTTGCCACCCATTCATTCCAGCATCCAGTATGGCATCCAGTCCCAAAATGACACAACTAAAGGAGGTAACACACACTTTTACCAAATTCTACCAGCCCTGGCCTACTCAAGATTTTTTGCAGTCTAGCTTAAAAAATGTGATGTACTGTGTGTGTGTGTGTGTGTGTGTGTGTGTGTGTGTGTGTGTGTGTGTGTGTGTGTGTGTGTGTGTGTGTGCGTGTGTGAAAATGGCAGACCACCCCATCATGATGGGCTTTGAGCCGCTCGTTAACCAGCGACTGCTGCCTCCCACCTTTCCTCGCTACGCCAAAATCATCAAGAGGGAGGACATGGTGGCGTACTTCAGCAAGCTCATAGAACGCATCAAGACCGTTTGTGATGTGGTCAACACCACAAACCTACATGGCATACTGGTAAACGCAGCATAACAAGTTACTTAGTAACACAAACTGTTTGTTGTCATTATGTTTGTAGAGAAAAAAAATGTTTTGTATGTATATTTGTCAAATGCTTCAAATGATTTTTAGTTAACGATCCTGAGTCTTTGTTGCTCTCTTCTATATGCAAACGTGGTTTCCAGGATGTTTTATGGATGAAGGCTCTCTCACTCTTGCTTTGTCAGGACTTTTTTTGTGAATTCAGCGAGCAGTCGCCCTGTGTGCTCTCCAGATCTCTTCTCCAGGTGTGTGAATATGAGTCACTGTTGCCCTCGTCTAACATCCTCACAGTTGGTGTTTAAAATATACCTAAAAAGGTTAGAATTCACATGCACTCTCCAAACATCTTGGTACCACTAGTTAAGGTGTGTTAAACGTATTAAAATGTAATCTTTTGTCAGAGTGGTATAATGTAAAAACAGGAAAAAGATCCAGCTTTCATTTTGGTGCTTTTATTTAACAGTGATAAAATATCACACATAAGATATTTGTAACACATACCCTAATGCCATAATAGGTGGCACCCCAGCAGAATTTATTTGATATAAATCTAATCAAACCCATTTAATGTAGTATTTACTTAACATGAGTGTCTAGGAATGTTTCATTTCTAATTAAAACTTAAATACAAACATTTGAATTTCTCTAAACCACTCCTGAAAATGGGAAAGACAACTGCATGGCATCTAAACAAGCCAGATGAGTGTTGATCTTCGTAAGTCTTCAAAGCTATTGCTTTTGTTGGGAGGGGAGGCAGTATCGTAAAAAGCACTGAAACAATAACAAATAGTTGTGCTGAGCTGAGCATATTACCGAATTTTGTAATAAATCCCAGTTGGAGCAATGAGCACCTGAACGCAAATTACATTGGATTTGCTTGTTAATGAGCCAGTAAAGGACTTGGAAACCTTTATTGGGACAAATCTATCACAACAGCCTTTTGTCTGTATTGATGACAACAAACCTGTGCCCAGGTTCATCTATCATGGTGTCCCTCTTGGTTCCATTTTGGGGTCACTTTAAAAATGGTTCTCCGGTCCCTGCGGCATCAGAAAACCCCCACAACATGTTGCTTCCACCTCTGTACTTCACGTCAAGCTTGGTGTTCTCAGATCTGCAAACGTCTCCCATTTTAACAGTGACTATTATGGCCAAACAATTCAGTTCTAGTTTCCAAAAGCAGGGTTTTTGTCCCTGCGTGTATTTGGAAACTCTAATCTGGCCCGTTTTCGTTGGTTTAGTAGTAATTGCTTTTTCCTCTCTGAGTGGCCTCATGTCAGTACAGGACTCATTACGCCGCTGGAAATGACTCTGTCTTATCAGCTTCAGCCAGCCTTTTCACAAGATATTTGCTTTTGTTCTGAGGCTAATATGTGCATTTTGATCAAATCCCGTTCAGAATCTCCTTGCCGAACAGCAACGACGGCTGGACATCCCCATGTTCACCATACTGGGTTACAATTGGTTCAACAGAAAAAAGCAGACGTCATTATCTGGGCTTTTCCAGACGATTTAAAGCGTAGAAATCTTAGCGTAGGTAAACTTCTGACTTTAAACAAAACAATCAGGAAAAGCTCACGGCATTCTGGCATTTAGTAAAAATAAATAATATTGATAATATTTAATAATAAATAATTGAAAATGTTTGGTCTTATCTAATGTCACACAGAGAGATAAAACGAATACCTGCCCTTTTATACATGGCAGGTAAACCTCTGCTTTTAACTAAATTTACTTCATAAAGTAAATTTGTTACTGTTTGACTTTATTTAGCTCATTTTTTTCCCTGTAATTTCAGACGACCTTCCTGATAGATAATAAGAAAGTGTTTGGCACTCACCTGATGCAGGACATGATTAAAGATGCCCTAAGATACTTCGTTAGCCCACCTGTCCTCTCCTACAAGTAAGTGCACAACCAGTTTTAGAATATTCTGATTATTATAATGTATTATTATAATCAGTAGATTTGAATCAATGCACTTTAAGGTTAGGATTATAAATGACCTATAAGTGTATTCTTCCCATCTAGATGTTGTCTCTTCAACAACCACCAGGCCAAGGACTACATTGACTCCTTTGTTACTCACTGCTCCCGGGTACGTTGGCGTCACGGTTCATATTCTGTGCATTCAGTTCGTTTCGAAATACTTCCTGGGATTTATGCACATTGATTTAGCTCATTGGTGGGGTTACAGGCAGCTGTGCCCAGTGAGATACGACAATAACTGCACGTATCAAATTGCTGGATTAGCGACACATGGACTTAAACCTTGTTGCTTTGTGTCTGCGCAGCCTTTCTGCAACCTCATCCAGATCCACGGACACAACCGAGCTCGGCAGAGGGACAAACTGGGACACATTCTGGAAGAGTTTGCCACACTGCAGGACGAGGTGCGATTCAGCCGTTTCCCTTCTCTTAGAGTTCAAACAAAACCCTCAGTGTTTGTTTTTTTTCCTTTGTATCACAAGTTGGATTAGACTGGAGAGTCGTGTTGGTACAGTGAAACATTACGTTGCTGCACTTTCATGAGATGCTCGTTTTTATTGTGCTCTGCAGGCGGAGAAGGTGGATGCAGCGCTGCACAGCTTACTGATGAAACTGGAGCCTCAGCGGCAGCATTTGGCCTGTCTTGGCACTTGGATCCTCTATCATAACCTGAGGATCATGATCCAGTATCTGTTGAGTGGTTTTGAACTGGAGCTTTACAGCATGCATGAATACTATTACATCTACTGGTACGAGCTCATGGCATTTTTCTCTGGCTTAAACCTTCAAACATATCAGCTCCGTCCGCATGAACACATGTCAACTAAGCCGTTGTTGTTGTTTTGCTACTGCCAGGTACTTGTCAGAGTTCCTCTATGCGTGGCTGATGTCGACGCTAAGCAGAGCGGACTCCTCTCAGATGGCAGAAGAGCGGATTCTGGAGGAGCAGCTGAAAGGACGGAGCAGCAAAAAGACCAAGAAGAAGAAGAAAGGTGCGGCTTTCTTATGATGAGCTGGACCTGAGCCTGCTTAGGAGCGTTACTTGTCCATGTGGACGTGAGACCCTCATGTACGATGTCTTGAGAAATTATCCACGCCTCTTGAATGTTTTCAGCTTTTGTTGCGTTACAGCCACACATTTGTATTTGTTTTTATAGGGATTATGTGTGATAGAACGACAGAAAGTAATACATTGTTATAAAGCAGAAGGAAAAGCACACTTTCTTTTCAAAAGGTTTGACCAAAAAAATCTGGAAAGCGTTAGAAGCATTTTTATACTCAGCCATCCAGTTAATGTGTTGTATAACTTCTTTCTGCTACAATGCCAAACCTTTGCCTATTCTTGTACACCAATCAACACAAGCTCAGTCTGTGAACAGTTAAAGGAATATAGCCACGTTATATGTTTATTAAAAAAAAAGAACGAAAACCATTTGATCATGATAAAATAAGGTTATATACGCCAAGCCCCCATCCTGATAATGTTTTGATGGTCCTTTTTGTAGATAAAAATAACCCCAGCACCGGGCGCGATGACCAGATAGAAACATATGTGGCGCCATCTAGTGGCAGTATCACAGAAATATCATAATGCCGATTTGCTTAATTAATAAAACCGTATTAAATAATGCCGGACCGAGCCTGACCATCTGAAATGCCTCACAATCAAGAATGATCTTGTACCATTCTTTATTGTTTCGCTGGGAGATGCTAATAGCCGTTAGCTGCTTCCTTGTTTTATCCCCTGCTGCGCATGCGCTATTTTGCATTTCCTCTGTTATTAAAAAAACACATGAAAGGCTTCAAAATCACAAAAGTCAATATTATTTGTGAGAAATTTGCAATCATGCACAAGGTGTCCAATAAAATCCAAGTTTGTGGCAAAATATGAAAGGTTCAGTGGGTGTGAATACATTTTTAAGGTACTGTACAGCTTTTGTTCACTGATAATATTTGGTTTTTCTTTGCAGTTCGCCCTCTTGGCAAAGAGATCACCATGAGTCAAGCGTACCAGAATATGTGTGCCGGCATGTACAAGGTAGGCAGGAATCCGTGACGGTTCACACCCTGTTCTGACCCGCTAACGGACAATATTTTGTCCTTTCTGCTTCCCTCCTCTCAGACCATGGTAGCGCTGGATATGGACGGAAAGGTGCGAAAGCCTCAGTTTGAGCTGGACAGCGAACAAGTCCGCTACGAGCATCGCTTCGCTCCCTTCAATAGTGTAGTTACCCCTCCGCCTGTGCACTACATCCAGTTTAAGGTACCGTCCATGTGCAGCATATCCAGTAGAGCCTTCACATTGTCTTCTTCCTATCATCCTATCTCAACCTTTTCTCTTCCTGAGCCCCCTCCTTACTTTGCTGTTCTTCCCGTCTCCAGGAGATGTCCGATCTGAAGAAGTACAATCCTCAACCAGGTTCTGCAGACCTCTACCTGGCCGCCAGCAAACACTTCCAGCAGGCCAAGCTCATCCTTGAAAGTGTGCCAAACCCAGACGCTGAGGTCCGGAAGTCGAAACTGTCGCTAAAACTATCTTATTATGCTATGGTTTTCAAGTTTTACAAGCTCATACAATTAGATAAACGTAAAAGAATGGATAAAAATGCAATTCCTACAGCAATGAACTTGGTGAACTAAGAAAAATCAACAAAGAATTTTAAATAACTCCTGGTGGTTTAAGATTTGATTAAGCATCTACCCCTTATGTCCATCCACTGGTCCACTTTTAAGAATGTTGGAACCACAACACTTTATTACTCTTAATTTATTGATTTCTTCTCCATTATTTCTGACTATCAATAACAAATGATTAATTATTGATGGCAGGTGAACCGCATACTGAAGGTGGCCAAGCCCAACATTGTCGTGATGAAGCTCCTAGCTGGAGGCCACAAGAAGGAAACCAAGGTAACGCCCGATTAATGTATCTGTACTATTTCAAAATGTGTGTTTTTAAAAAGCAGGCAGTCTGTTTTCAGTCCAGGACTTCTTTTAGCTGTTGTTTTATACCAGCGCCGCTTCATTGGAGTGTGACAGACTTTACTTTCCTGTATCTTCAGGTGCTGCCAGAGTTCGACTTCTCCGCTCACAAGTATTTCCCTGTGGTTAAGATCATTTGAATCCCACCGTCCCCGTCCTGAAGTGTGCAAATGCTCTGACCCAGTCCATGTTTGAACAGTAATAAAAACGCCCAACTGTAACATCACGGAGAGGAAGTCTCTTGTTTCTAATTTTCACTTTAATAAGGTGAAACCAGACCAGGACTCATTTCATCTGGGCTTGAATCAGAAACAGAATCCAGATTTGCATTGGTGTATGTTTGAGTACGCACGGTTATTTTTTTTGTTATTGTTCTCTTATTTTATTTTTTATATCCGGGCAGATGTGCTAAGAGTTGACCGCTGAGAAGCGCTTTCTGAACAGGGTTGTAAATAATACTGTGCTGGTGTTTGCATATCGTTAAACCATATAAAATCCGTCTGTTTTAGTCTTGGTGACAAGTTGAGTCAGAAAAAACTAAAGCATACAGTGCAAAAGTATTCACTCCCACTCCCCTTGGCTTTTTACCTATTTTGCTACTTTCGAATCTGTAATTTCGATGTTTTTAAATCTTGTTTTATGTAATGGATCTGCGCAAAATAGTCTAAGTTGGTGAAGTGAAATGAGAGAAATATAACAAAACAATTATTTTCAAAAATGGGTTGTGCATATGCATCCACCCCCACTGCATGAAGCTCTAAAATGTTCTGGTGCAAACATTTACATTCAAAACCTGCATAATTGATTAAATAAAGTCCGCCGGTGGGCAATCCAAGTGTCACATGATCTGTCAGGATGAACACCTTTTCTGAAAGGCCCCAGAGGATGCAGCACCACTGAGCAAGAAGCATCACCCCATGAAGACCAAGGAACTCGCCAAACCAGTCAGGAACAAAGTTGTTTCGATGATTATGGCTGTATTATTAAAATTAATTGATTTCTCAAATAACATTACGTAAGACCATTAAACGGTTGCCTGTGCACCTTGCTTTACTGCACTTTTTACCTCTACTCCAATTACCATTAATATTCTGGGACGCAGTAGTGCTGCTGCCTTGCTGACCTTCGATGGAGTCAGTCTTCTGCTTAGCCTAACATGTCTGTATTAAAAATCCTGGTTTTGGTGGACTGATGTTTTTGAGAAACTGGATTTATAGACTTTCGTTAGCTGTAAGTTATAATCATTAAACTTTACCAAAATGTATCTTTCTGAAGTGTTCGGCCCATTACAGATTTCTTTTGTTTTTAGGCTTTTCTTTTTGTCAAACTTAGACTATGTGTTTCAGATGATCAAAAAAACATTGATATTGAACAAAGATAGCATGGGTAAATATCTTAAGAACTTTTCAAATTATGACTATTAAGTGAAAAAAGCAATCCACACTGGCTTGGCCCTCTGGGGTGAAAGTAATTGCCCCTAAATCTAAAGCTAGTTATGCTAAGTTATGCTAGCTAAAACAGCCACAGCAACAACTGACACCAAGCTTGTGATAACTGCTATGATCCTTTAACGTCACCACCGAGGAATTTTGACCCCCTCTACTTTGCAGAAATATTTTTTAATTCATCCACATTGGATGGTTTGAGTATAAACAAAGTGTTTTAAAGTTATACTACAGTATCTGAACTGAATTTAAGTCCAGACTTTTGCTGTGCCTGCTGTGGATCCTTGCCCTGCTTATGAAGAAAGTGGGTTTGGGCTTAAGGTCCTGTACTGATTGCTGGACACACGCTTGCAGGAAGACCAAAATTCATGATCTGGAAAAACCCTACACTACCACCACCAAGTTTGAACTATAGGACACATTATCAAGGTCGGCTTTTTCTGGCAACGTTCACAATTGCTACATGTTTTCTTCATATGTGGACAATGGCAATTGTTATGGAAAAATGTCATTAGTTGTTATATTAATCAGCCATTTTTATGGAAAATAATGAGAGGTTCTTCTGGTCTCTAAACTGTGTCTCCCCTCTGAGGCAAAAAACATGCACAGCTTCACAGGGTGTTTGGTTTAAGGTCTGAGAGCTATTTTAATGGTTCTTGAGGTCATTTGGGTTGACCCCTGAAAGGACAAGTTGGGTACTAAATCAGCCTTACTGCATGAAGACCTTGAGAGAACAGTCTCTTTGTTTTAGGAGTAGATAGAACCTGGAGCCACTGTGTCTAGGCCCAAAACCCACAAACTAATCGGGAGGGGTGATTCAGTCTAATAAAAGGATGTCTTTGCGAACCCTTGATTACACAAAGAAGCTGCAATGGCTGGGAGAAGGACGTGGGTAATATACCAAAAACTAACCTTGTAAGTTCTCTTTGTCTCTTGGAATTCCAAATGAATTAAATATGCATATTTTAAATGTTTGCATCTGATAAATTGTTTTTCCTTTACTACCAAATTTTAAACCGGGGTAAGACGGGCCTTCAGAAATGAGCAGGAGCAGGCCCATATTAATTTCAACACTCTCACACTGGTTCCCCGGCTTCCCAAAGTCTCAGATGTGGCTTTGTAACCCTTTTTCAGACTAATAGATGTCAATCACAGTTTATTAAATTTTTTTTAAAGAAAGAAAAATAAATCATTGTCATTGCAATAGTACATTCCAACGAAATTTGTCTTCAGTATTTAACCCATCCCCTGGGAAGCAGTGGGCAGCTATCACAGCACCCGGGGAGCAATCTGGGGCTGAGGACCTACAGTTGTGGTCAAAAGTGTACATACACTTGTAAAAAAATCATAATGTTATGGCTGTCTTGAGTCTTCAATAAGTTCTACAACTCTTATTTTTCTGTGATAGAGTGATCGGAACACATACATGTTTGTCACAAAAAACAGTCATAAAGTTTGGTTCTTTCATAAATTTATTATGGGTCTGCTGAAAATGTCACCAAATCTGCTGGGTCAAAAATATACATACAGCAACAAAATTTGTCAACTTTGGTGATGTAGCGAGTTGTGTCAATCAAATTAGCTTCATGTCATGGCCTCTTCACTTCTTCTAAGTGATTCTGATTGACTACAGCTGTTGACTTCTCATGAGCCCATTTAAATAGGGCTCATTTGACCCAGTGATTAGACTCAGCTACAAAAGCTACAATGGGAAAGTCAAAGGAACTCAGTGTGGATCTGAAAAAGCGAATTATTGACTTGAACAAGTCAGGGAAGTCACTTGGAGCCATTTCAAAGCAGCTACAGGTCCCAAGAGCAACTGTGCAGACAATTATACGCAAGTATAAAGTGCATGGAACAGTTGTGTCACTGCCACGATCAGGAAGAAAACGCAAGCTATCACATGCTGCCGAGAGGAGATTGGTCAGGATGGTCAAGAGTCAACCAAGAATCACCAAGAAGCAGGTCTGCAAGGATTTGGAAGCTGATGGAACACAGGTGTCAGTCTCCACAGTCAAGCGTGTTTTACATCGGCATGGACTGAGAGGCTGCCGTGCAAGAAAGAAGCCCTTGCTCCAGAAAAGGCACCTTATGACTCGGCTGAAGTTTGCTGCTGATCACATGGACAAAGATAAAACCTTCTGGAGGAAAGTTCTCTGGTCAGACGAAACAAAAATTGAGCTGTTTGGCCACAACACCCAGCAATATGTTTGGAGGAGAAAAGGTGAGGCCTTTAATCCCAGGAACACCATGCCTACTGTCAAGCATGGTGGTGGTAGTATTATGCTCTGGGGATGTTTTGCTGCCAGTGGAACTGGTTCTTTGCAGAAAGTAAATGGGATAATGAAGAAGGAGGATTACCTCCAAATTCTGCAGGAAAACTTAAAACCATCAGCCCGAAGGTTGGGTCTTGGGCGCAGTTGGGTGTTCCAACAAGACAATGACCCAAAACACACATCAAAAGTGGTAAAGGAATGGCTAAACCAGGCTAGAATTAAGGTTTTAGAATGGCCTTCCCAAAGTCCTGACTTAAACCCCATTGAGAACATGTGGACAGTGCTAAAGAAACAGGTTCATGCAAGAAAACCATCACATTTAGCTGAACTGCACCAATTCTGTCAAGAAGAGTGGTCAAACATTCGACCTGAAGCTTGCCAGGACCTTGTGGATGGCTACCAAAAGCGCCTAGTTGCCGTGAAAATGGCCAAGGGACATGTAACCAAATACTAATGTTGCTGTATGTATATTTTTGACCCAGCAGATTTGGTGACATTTTCAGCAGACACATAATAAATTTATGAAAGAACCAAACTTTATGACTGTTTTTTGTGACAAACATGTATGTGTTCCGATCACTCTATCACAGAAAAATAAGAGTTGTAGAACTTATTGAAGACTCAAGACAGCCATAACATTATGATTTTTGTACAAGTGTATGTACACTTTTGACCACAACTGTATCTCGGGGGGGCCCAGAGTGGCAGTCTGCAGGGATCGAACTGGGTACCTTCTCAGAGCGCAAGCACACTGCTTTAGCCACTAGGCCACGTCTCCCCCGTGATGTGTTGCTCGTTTCAGCCATCAGAGACGTTTGATTTAAATTCCTTATTGTATCTCTGGGTCGGGTAATAATCTTGTGGGTTCGGCTTGTGAAGTTGAACTAAGCTTTCTAAAAAAATATATTTTATCAGTTAATTTACAATTTAATAATGGATCAATCGCTTTTTTTCCAGAGTACCAGGTTTTGTTGACATCTTTTTTCCACTTAATGAAGGAAATCAGCATCTAAAAACTCAGATTATTTCTCTGATGATCTCAAACATTTAAGTGTGACTACAAATCAACAATGGGAGATATCTGTGAGGGTGCAAACACTTTTTCAAAGCAGTGTATTATGGAAGTGGGCCCCCATATTGGAGGCAGTTTTGGACCTCCTCCAACTCTGGACTGGCTCTGCAGAGGGCACACTCATTTACAAATTAATTGAAATTTTTAAATATAGCGTTTAATTTGACATTTAGCACAAAAATTACAGAGAAGGATCAAAAAAGTACACATTTTGCATAAATGGCAAGACTCATATTTAAAGGCATCAGTCTGTAGTGTGTTAGTAGTGCTGAGTTAACATACAAAAGGGGAATAAAGTGTTCTTTGTTCTCTGCCTGAGCCCATAAACTGACACGTGTCCGTTCTGTGATGGGAAAATGGTCGCCTTGACATAAGGTGTGAGTTAAAGTGCAACTTTAATTTCTCAGTTATGGAAATAGCACAACAGTCATTCAAATTTATCTGACAAAAGTGAATGCATGGCCCTGAAACAGCTGCATTGTTTTATCTATGGAAAAGAGGGGTTGTTAAGGAGAAATGCAAGTTCAAAGCATTCAAATGGATTCAATAGAAGTATTAACCTTGGCATGTCTAGATGCTATCTTGACTGAGTAAACATACAAAAGTACAATCATATTCAATTAATTAAAATATTATTGAATTGTTCATTTATGTCAGTAATTACATGTTATAGAATTACACAGACTGA
Source organism: Fundulus diaphanus (assembly GCA_037039145.1). Lineage (NCBI taxonomy): Eukaryota > Metazoa > Chordata > Actinopteri > Cyprinodontiformes > Fundulidae > Fundulus > Fundulus diaphanus. The sequence continues at coordinate 23,697,024 of CM073127.1, forward strand.
TGATGTTTTAAAGCCTTTATTTCTGGTAATTATGATTTTTTTCATGAAATGGGAGCTTAGTGAAAAGCATCTTCAATACCAGTTTAAAGGCTATTGTTTCTTTCTTTTTTTTTACTTTTAATCTGACAAAGAAGCCTTTTAGAAATTGAACATGACTGTATATTTATGAAATTCCTGAATAAAGTGTGCCATCTGGATCACACTGACCCACTGCTCAGTATATCTAAACTGGAATTTTAGATAGTTCAGTTTCAGACACTACGAATCATGCCTGAAGCAAGAAATAATCAATTACAAGAAAGTATTCAAAAAATGTTCCATCTCCAACAAGACGTTTATCCATAAAGGAGAAGGGTTGAATATGAAGCACAAAGGGGTTCGCACCACCAGGAAACAACTCCATGGATCAGTCTGTGGTGTGAGATTATGGAACGCTCTGAATGTGGAATCTAAGCAATGTCTAAATATTAACAGTTTTAAAACATGATATGAAATATGACAATGAGTATAGAAACTGTTTTTGCTTCATGTGGGTATGTGTGCATATTGTGCAACTATGCATGTGTATGTCTGTTTATGTTTGCTGGAGCATCTCCATGTCTCTACAAGTTTATTGGGTAATTTTGAACATCTAATAATACATATTTAACATACAAATAATACTTCTCGAATCATGGTTACAATTTAAACATGAGTTTATACATTTTATAGAAATAATAAGGCTTGGAGTATATCATGTAGGAAGAAGGGATGGGGATAATGTAAGCTTACACTTTTACCTACAAGTGAGACCTGCAAACAACTTTTTCTTTCAGTCAATTAAAGAAATGAGAGCAAACACACAAAAAGTAAAGACATGAAAGGTCTCTAGTAGAACATGAACATCACGAAATAAAACAACTACATCAGAGGTTGTTTTTATTTTTAACATCACACCCTCCCACCTGTCTCATTGCTGGCCGATGTTACGTATTAGCCAATGGGAAACGTCCTCCCCACTCTGCTGGGCTCAATATATGTGGAGAACATAGGTGAAACGTATCATTGCAGTGATCCACATGAAGAGGGACCACAATGAAGCCTTGCTTTGTCTTCGTTTTGCTGGTTGCTGGTGAGATTTTTGTTTGATTCATAACTTTTATATACAGCGAAATAGAAACTTTATGCACAGTAAATTTTGGCAGCGTACAATTTACTCAAATTGAGCAAAATTTACATTTGGTCCCTCTGGGGGGGCCGGGGGGGGGATGCTTCAATTTGACTGAATTCTACTCAGACATGTTTCCTGTGTAGTTTTAGAGAGGCACTAAGTGTTTGCAACTAAACAGGTAACCCTTAAGGCCTATAAACGTTCTGCAAAACAGAATCGTGTTCTCACACCCAGAAAAAAAGGACATCGTTCTGCTCTTGCAGCTGGATCTTGACTATGATCCAGGCAGAAACTTTTTCATTGTGTGGTGTCCAGGAAATCCGAAGTAGCAGTGCTTCAGTGGGAGAACTTACTAGGAGTTCTGCTCTTTGGTTCTTGAAGTAGAAACTGTCCATGCCAACAAGATGTTTTGTTCTTGTTCTAGCAAGCATGATTAAGGGTGGGGGGGGGGGGAAATCTCTGTTTTTGAGGATATCTTGTCGGCCTTTACGTGTAAAGCACAACTGATTTAGCATGTTCCGGACAGATGCAAAGACATATGCGGTTTGGGTAATTGTTGTTTCGCGCTGCTACTTTTCTTTGTGCCAGGTGCTGCGTCGGCGTTCGTTGAGAAGAGGATTCTGGGAAGTCAGCCCTGCAAAAGCAGCAGGGGTTACCATGTCGAGATAACGTCTGTTCAGAAGGGGAAGTACTGTGGAGGGGCTCTGCTCAACGCCCGCTGGGTCATCACAGCTTCTCACTGCGCAGAGCAGTAAGAAAAAAGGAATTCTCTTGTGCTTGCACGCAATTCGAATTTAACCAGGTTCTCAGCACAGCTACTGACACGGAAACATTTTATTCAACTCAGAAAATTGGTCTGACTGCTTATTCACATAACTATTTTGCCACATCAAGTTCCATGTCCTCTCTTTGCAGGGAGGTCAAACTGCAGTTTAACATCAAGTTGAAACAAAAGATTAGTTTTTGGGAAAAAACTGATCAAAAGATTCCAAAAGAACAGCAGTTTACTTTTCAGGACGATGAAGGGAAACCCCATGACATTATGCTCATAAAACTGAGTAAGGACGTCTCTGCTGATCTACCCACCATCAGCTACAATAAAAAAGACTGCGTGAAGCCAGAGGAGCATGCAGATGTGGAGATTGGTGGCATGGGAGTAAAGAAAGCAGGTGGGAAACCAAAAAAAAAAAAAAAGAAGGAATGCTGCCGTTTTAGTGAAGTCTCATTTCTGATCTGTGAAATCCTCAGGCGGTAAACCTATCAATGAAGTGAGTTGTGCCACCACAAAGATCACTCAGTGTGGTGAGAATGATAAACCTGACAGTAAGTACAGCAGCGATGATGCTGCAGTCATGTGCGCCTTCAGTCCTGGCGTGGAGTCCTGCTTTGTAAGTCAATCCTTAGGTTTTATGTGCTTATTATGGAGCTTCTCTCTCATTCTGGTTGGGCTGTAGAGCGACCCTTCTGGCCTCTGTTGTTTCAGGGTGACGCAGGCACGGCTGTGGAGTACGGAGGAAAGTTACACGGAGTCATCGTTAGCCAACCTGTGGACAAGTGTGCACAGAATATTGTAATGCTGAACATCTGTCACTACATTGAGTGGATGGATAAAACCATGAAAGACAACTGAAAAGTGCAACACTGAGCTCATAATCGACTATTAAAGCAATCTATTAGAATGCATTGTGTGCGTCTTTTTACAATGAAACTGAAAAAAAAAGCTATTCACCTACACATGGCCACTCTGTAAAGCCGTGAGATGAAGATGTATAATTAGAACACTGAGTAAAACATAAATATGGAGGATGAAAACCAGTGTATTAAAGTTTCATGTTTAATATTAATACGCTGATGTTGAGCTATGAGCTGGGTGAGCTTCTGGTGGAGGATGTCAGAGCTGATTGTGCTAAAAGCTGAGCTGAAGTCTACAAACAGGATCCTGGCGTGTGTCCCTAATGTTATTATCAGCGATAGGCCTTTTTTTAGTGAGGGTAGGGGGTATCCTTTTGGTTGAGCATAAACTAAATGTGTGATTCGTTAAAAAAAAAAAAAGCAAAGCAAAACATCCATCCCTTGACTACAACCTGCAGCCGCTGAGTGAGAGGCAGGGTGTGACGGGTTGCCAGTTCATCACATGGCAACCTAAAGTTCATGCTTTTGGGCTGTGGGTACCTGATAAGAACCCATGCAAAACTCCACACAGAAAGAAATTGAATTTACTCTAATCCACACAGGGACAAAATTATATCCATACAACCTACAAGCTATTCATCAAGCCCCACTAATATTTGGATAAATATTATTTTGCGAGCTGCAGTGAAACCAAAATAATGTCTGCAGTCATGGACCAACTTCTGTTATTGTTCTAGATAATTTCAACTTCTCATTAAAGAATCAAGAATCTTAAAGGTGGTGATTTTTTATTTATTTATTTATTTTTTTGAGACAGACACCGGCTTAGGATGTACACAAATAATAAATACTGGCAGAAACAACAAAAATAGCATTTTCACACGTTTTCACTATATTTTCATCTTAAGAGGGTAGAATTTGTCTTTTAAGAAATAATTCGTACATTTTTAACAGGGTTAAAGTCACAGTCATTCCAGCAGCTTGATGTTTACCTGCTTTACCCAAACCAGAAGTGTCAAGCTGTTGATATGAGGTGAAATGTAAAGACTTAGGGGGTCCTGTGTCTTGATTGCCTGTATCACTGAATGTGAAACAGCCTACAGCATGATGTACTACCACGCTTGTTTTTTTTCCCCTAAGGATATTTAATTTGAGTTATTTTGCAGCATTATTCACTGTTAGCACATAGCACATACATTGATACATGCTTAAGGGTTCGTATTTGTGCAATCTATTGGTGTGGTTTATTAAGGGCAAAGGCCTCGTCCTGTCATGGCGATTGGATGCAATTTGAAAAAGAATGTGCTTGGGAGATTCTGACAATAAGTTATGCTGTATGCTTGCATGTTTTTCTTCTTCTTTGCTGCACCTCTTTTATTAATTATTGGTCACGAATGTGATATATGGGATATAAAGAGGTCAGGAACATCATATCACATGCAAGTCGCTTTATGCCCACAATTCCTCGTTAATGACAAAAAAAAAATTGTCATTATTTTCTTGTCTGTAACGAATGAAGAGACAAAATATGATAATAAGGCAGAGAGAGAAGGTTTTGTAGAGAATCCTGCAGAATCCAGGAGCCCTCTGCTGGCGGATGTGCGCCGCAGTAACCTTTGAGATCTCTGGTGGGACCTGTTCCAGTATTTCACACCCTGAAACCCAACGAGGGTATGCACATAACTGAGCTCCCAGCGGCTATCGGGTGAGCATTGCACATGTCAACACATCGTCAAAATCTTCTAATTTTTAGCAACATAGGCATGCTCTAAATTTAATCCAAATGGTGTCAGCACTTCAAATGTCTGCAAAGAAATGCTGCGACTCTCTAAAAGAAAGCGACACGTAGAGAAGAAGGCAAGAAAAGGACGAATGACACATAATAAAGACAGGAAAGGAGGGGGGGGGGGGGGGAGTTTACCATAAAACCTTTAGGTAAAAAAAAAGTTTAAGGATGTTTTCTTAGGTGTTTGGCTGTGGTCTACCAGAGCAGGTTTTAGATGTGTAATAAATGTAGAATATCAGTATGTGTGATTTTTAATAATAATTAAAAACAAATAATTGCTTCATTATCAAAACCCCAGAGATGGTGCTGGACACCAGCCTGTGACCCTGAACAGGAATATGTGGGTACTGTATAAAACAACAGATGGATTTAACAATTACATTGAATTTCCATCACGTAAAGATGGATCACATAGCTTGATCAACACAAAAATCAAGTCAAATCATATTTCACAGCTGAAACACTTAATGTTTATCGCTCAAGTTAAATCATCCGTCTTTGTAAAACATCTAGAGAAAGTTTTTAATCAGCTAGGGGCTTAAAAACTAACGTAGAAGATGGGATGTCTTTGGAAGCGAGTCAGTTTAGTTGTGTTTTCTAGCTCACCTCTGCCATATAAATATGAAATCTTTAAAGGTGGTTTTGGGTCTTGACAGTCTGTTTTTTAAGCTAGTGACACAGCATATCAATGGTAATTATTTAGATAAAGCGCTATACCTGGCGTCTTTTCCTCACATCAATGCCTGTTCTTACTTTGTGTTTCCTGATACGCTGAATATCCGACACCTTGCTTCTTACCCTATGAACTTTCCCTCATTTTGTCCAAACTAGGTGAAGAAGGTAGTACTTTACATACACAAAAACAGTTACATTGTCATGATAACAAATTATTTGTAATTGCCATATCAATAATTTTATTAATAATTCTAAAAATTCCAAATAAACAAACACATGTTTGCAGAAATGTCTAAGGATCATGATAGATTTCCACTCAACTCATGTTCCTGTTATTCTGGGAGGTTTAGTACACCTGATTGGCAGCATTTGGAAGTAGAAGATTTATAGTTTTTGGACTTCATTGTTTTTGCTGTTTTGTTAGTGTTTATCTTTTACAGATTCTGGTTATTTCATAGGATTCATATTTTGTGCAGCGCTTTGGTCCACCATTGTTGTTTCATATGCACTGTAGACATAAACATTGACTTGAATCCTGACAGAAAACCTTCCTTGAAGCTGGAAAAGGGGCCAACACTGCTGCTAAACAATGTTGCTAAACAAACATTTTGAATGCCCAAGTAGAGCTATAGTGGGATGATGTGGATCAAAGCATATTCATTCACTGAATGGCCTAGTCAAAGTCCAGACCTTAATCCATCTTGAAAATTGTTGAAGACTTCGAAGTTGCTCTTCACTGATGTCTCCATCCAATCAGACTGCTCTTGAGTCATTTTGCAAAATATCTAAAAACATGCATCATTTCCCTTCCACTTCACAGCTTATATAAACAAATCATTCATACTACTTAATATAGTGTGTAAGTCTGATATGTCCTCTCTACATGTTTCTGCCACTGCCATGCCTGAATTTCCTCATTGTGGGACAATAAACTATTCTTTTCCATGAAACATATGCAAGTTGGTAGCTGCGATGTGACAACATGTGGAAAAGTTCAAGTGCTATGAACGCTGTTGCCAGCCACTTCAACTCGTCATAAATCTTTATTACCTCCTAAACGCCAAGCTTGCTTATTTCAGCCCTCCCAAAAGATTTAAAAAGACAGTCTTGTCTTTACGCACACGGTGAGCAGAGAGGGTTTAGACTGATGATATAAAAGTCAATCCTCAAGTGTTCAAAACCACTACACCATTTTATTATTCAAATAAAGATGAACAATTGATGTAAGCATTGGAGAGAATCTAATCACACCCTAAAATGCCCTAAACAAGGGGTACAGGAGCTCATGAGGACTGGACTTCAGCACAACCTGGGGCATTTTAGGCCAATTTTTTCAGGGTGTACTTCTTAGTTTCTCTCAAGCGTTTCCACACCTGAATCAAATGAAGGGCATGTTTGGGCCTCTACAGAGCTGGATGAGATGCTGATGAGGGAATCCAGCCATTTAAAACCGGGTGCACTGGAGAAGGCAGGCCTCTGAAAGTTGCGGGAACATAGTTCTCGAGGACCTGCCCCCTTTTTGAACATTTCCGCGGGTCTATCCCTCAAACATTGACATGTTGCATAAGGAAGAGCTTTCCTTTACCCTGCTTGGCTGTAAGTCATGTTTGTTGTGTTTGTCTTGAGACAGAGCGGCCTGCTCCGCCCCCCTGGCAGCGTAACTTGAGCTCGTGTTTTAAACCGGGGGGAATTTGACTCTGTGATCCGACAGCCGACACTGTAAGCGGTTTAATGCTCTGGCTTGTAAAGTGAAAGCACTACTCACATTTATTTGTGGCTTTTCGGTTAGGGAAATGAGACCTTGAACATTCAAATACCAGAGAGATACGACGCACAACAGATACCGCGTGCGGTTTTGGTAGGGCTATCTTTTTATTGGTGGAGATAAATGGTTGTAAGACGGGTATCTGAACGAAAGCATTGCATCCTAATATAGTCTTAAATCATATTTTCTTATAATATCTGAATAGCACATTAGATACTATGACTAAGATGCACAAATAAATAAGTTGAATAAATAGGTCAATAGGGTAGTCTCCTCTACTAATTAAATAGGCGATAGGGCCTGTACTCATTAGTTCTCCTTCATGGTTTTATCGATCCACTCCATGTAGCTGCAGATGTCCAGCATTACAATATGCTGAGCGCAGTTATCCACGGGCTGGCTAACAATGATTCCATGTAGATGTCCTTCGTGCTCCACGGCTGAGCCTGCGTCGCCCTGAAAAATCAGAAATCACACGCAGGAATGCTTTACAGGTTGAGCAGAGTTACATAGATATGTATGCGCGTGTGACTATACGGTATGTTCAAAGTAGAACGGTTGGCTTACAAAGCAGGACTCCACTCCGGGGCTGAAAGCACACATCGTAGATTCTCCGCTGCTGTACTTGCTGTCAGGTTTATCATTCTCACCACACTCAGCGATCCGGGTGGTGGCACACCTCACCTCATCAACCGGTTTGCCCCCTGTACATTCAAAAGTCCAGAAACGTTGCTTCCGTCTAGAGACAGAAATGCATTCATAAATGATTTAACTTCTGATTCGTTTTCCTATTCTCACCTTTTGCCTTTGCTCCCATGCCCCCAATCTCCACTTTAGTTTTTGGCTCTAGCTTGGTGCACACTCCTGAGTGAAAGCTGATGGTGGGAAGTTTGGCTGACATGTCCTCATTCAGCTTGATGAGCATAATGTCATGGGCTTTTCCCTCCTCATCTTTGAAGGTGAACTGCTGCTTGGTCGAAACGGTTTGCTCGTGTTTATTGGAGTTTCCTTTGAACCAAGAAAAAGCTTTTGTGACGAAGGACACGTCGTTGTTCACGCCGAGCTTCACTTTGACACTCCTGCAAAAGAAACAACATCGCAGGGACATGACACGATGGGATGAGGTCAAGCTGTCTGAACCGGATCATTTCCCCCGTCAAACAGATCGACACAATCCAAAGTATGTAAGGGCACAGGTAAAGTCTTACTGCTCTGCACAGTGAGAGGCCGTGATGACCCAGCGGGTGTTGAGTAAGGCGCCTCCGCAGGACTTCCCGCCCTGGACAGAGGTTATCTGGACATGGTACTGCCGGTCCTTGTCGCAGGACCTGCTCCCGAGAATCCTCTTCTCAACAACCTTTGATGCGGCACCTGAAAAAATGAGAAAACCGCAGCGATTCAGACGTTTAAGGCCTGGAAATCCCTCACATGTACAACGAGTCACTTCTAAGGTCTAGATTGGAGCGAGTTAAATTTTACATTCATTAAAATGCTAAAGAAGATGAAGAAGTGGGGAGAAAGCTCACCGGCGACCAACAAAATGAAGACAAAGCAAGGCTTCATTGTGGTTCCTCTTGATGTGGATCACCCCTGGTGTCTGTCTGGCTGATGCTCCGTCTTTTATAGGCCTTATCGGATTTTGGGGGATTTTTTTTTTTTTTGGGTGTTGGCTTGCCTGGTTGGTCAGCCAGTGACGAATTCCCCTCAAACCTGTTTTATCATATTGCATCAGGGCAGTCAAATGACCTGAAGAGGCCAGAAGATAAACTGAGGTGGCAGGGATGGGCGAGTTAAATGAGATCTGGACAGCAGCAACATGTGAGCAACTAGAGACAAATGATCAAGGCAACCTCATAGTAAAAGAAGTTAATAAATTAAAATGTATCATGTTTTTGTGGAATGTTTGTGTTCAAGAATTATTTATTCACTCTCATATTCAATAAACTAGAATAAGATGATGAGGCTAGTTTGGCAGATTAAAAGTAGGCTACATTTGAGGATAACCTTAAAGCAGGTACTTTTCATTAAAACAACATTTCTGTATTAAACTGGTTTTCTTATTAACCAGATGTAATCCTCTGATCTTAAATGTTGTGTTTGTACAAGCAAAAAATCCTTATAATTAACAAAATAAAGGTTTGAAACACCGGTCTGTGTATATCTAATGTGCATGATGTGTTTCAGTTAGTGAACTGAGTTACTGAAATAAATTAACTTTTCAATAATAATATTGAAAAGTTAATATTAGTTAATATTCCAATTTGAGACGTGTTGTGAACTGGTGCAACATAAATAAACTGAAGTGAGCTGATTTATTGAATATGGTTATAAGTCTTTTTAGTTAGTTTACTCACTTAGAATAGGACAAATTAACAGTTTGTGTCCAATTAATGCGATAGGGCTTCGTTTTGTTTGTTTTTACAACAACAAATCCTTTATTTCTTAGAGTATTCAAGATTTTTGGCATTGAATCAGTATAAATATTTTGTTCAGGCATTGTTGCAGCCATGCATTGCATAAAATTAGTTTAAACAATTTTTTTACTGTACCTACAACAGTTAATTTGGATTTTTCATCTGTGAGAGTTTCCAAAATTTAGTAGAAATATTATTTATGTAGCAGCTTAACCTTTATTTTTTCCATTTGAATTTGCATTTGAAAAGTTGGATCTGGTCTAAGGAAGGATCAGAGTTTAGGCGAAGTAACACTATTATGACAGCTCGTTTTTACTTATGTGAATCATATAAAAATGTCTTGTAGAATTCTGACAAGTGTACCTTTAGTTTTCTGCTCCAAATTGCTGGATGACGACTCTTACCTTCGTTAACATGAACTGAAAACAACGTTGAGGTTAAAAAAAAGAAAAAAAACTTTCTTTGAGCTCACTGTTTTGCATTTGTAAGATAACTGTAGCACTTTAAATACTGTGGTATGCTTTTATCTGAAACCACACGTAAAGAGATAATTATGCAAATTCTTTACAATCAAATAGATTACCTGCTTTCACGTTGTTCTTATTTGTGTATCCGTTAGATGTAAAAATTATGTTCTTGCAAAGTTCTGTGGAGATCATGTATTACTTTAAAAAAAATGTTATGTGATGTGTTCATAGCAATAGAAGTCCAACACCACTAACAAGATCATGCACTGTTTTCAGTTCAAATTATATTTCTACATGACTAATAATTGACTCGTAGGTGTAGTAGAGTAATAGAAAAACAACAGATCCTAGAGTTATGAAATACATGCTGGTTATTCTGTGTGACTGAATAATTACTTGAAAGGATCAGTGTGGAAAAACAAGTGGCCCTAAATTAAGACCATCTTTAATTAAGATGCAAGACCTCTTTCTACCACCTCCGTAACATTGCCAAACTCCGTCCCATTCTCTCCCTCCCAGACGCCGAAAAGCTGGCTCATGCCTTTGTCTCCTACAGACTGCACTATTGCAACGCACTTCTCATTGGGATCCCTAGAAAGAGTCTTCAGAGGCTTCACTACATTCAAAACTCTGCAGCTAGGATCCTGATGAGAGTGTGGAAACATGAGCACATTACCCCCATTCTCCATTCATTACACTGGCTTCCCATCTCCACCAGGATTGAGTACAAGGTTTCCCTCCTCACACATCAATGCATCCATGGACATGCCCCCCCACCTCAAAGAACTTATCAACCCACAGAACACAACCCGCTCACTTTGCTCCACTCACTCAAACCTCCTCCACCTTTACATGTTTTTTCTCTCTTCTAAAAATAGCTTTTTTATTTTTTTTTATGCTTTTCTCTTTTTTACCTGTAGTACTTTGAGATCTTTTGATGGAAAGTGCAGTATAAATTAAATGTATTATTATTAAAATGTATCCTAATTAAAGATGCCCCCCACCACAGCCTTAGTCCGCCCACATCTAATATTTGAAAAATTTGCCTAAAGGAGGCGGTGCCCGGTGGACCAGGGAGGATGCAGGGGTCAGAGCAGGGCAGGGTCTAGGCAACTATCCATCCATTCATTTTACCACACACTTATCCCTGTTGGGGTCGTGAGGGGTTCTGGTGCCCATCTCCAGCTGTCAATGGACGAGAGGCGGGGTACACCCTGGACAGGTAGCCAGTCTGCCGTGGGGCGGCCTGGGCAACTAGAACAAGGTAAATAAATGCAAAATCAACTGAGGGCTAAGCTAATAAATCACTTGCATCAAAAAGATCGCAAAGCTCACTATTCCAACTCGCTACAGAGGTGTACCAGACAGAGACGCTTTTATACCCCACAGCGGCAGCGCTACTGACGTCAGCTTTTCTGGGTGACATCACAATATCTTTTGAGCCAATAACAATCCTGATTCAAAATTCAAAAGGCAGTACACTCGTTCAACACGAGGAGGGCGCCACACAGGAAACTTTGGACACAAAGCAGGATCTCAACAAATGTGCATTTCATTTGTCAAAGTAATGACCGGGACATGTAGACAGCATCTCGCCCATTGACAGCAGGAGATAGGCACCAGCACCCCACACGACCTCACAAGGGATAGGCATTTTAGAAAATGGATGGATGGATGTAGACAGCACCATAAGACATCCATGCATACAGTTTATTAATGATTCAAGGGGTTAATTGTTACTTTAAGGGCAAAGGTGGCAATTGTTGTACTTGTTAGATTGTGCATTCCTCTGATAATCTAGATAAAATGCTGTTCCAGACATTGTTTGGAACAACGGATGATAGAGCAGCCAGAATGGCAAAACTCACCCAATGATCAGCGGCAGATACCTGTGGGTACTTTAATAATTAGTAGATGCCTTTCCGGTCCAGTTGTTGAAAACCCGACTGGAGGGGTTAAAAGAACACATTTGCTGGCCTAAAGAGAAACCGTTGTAGCTTTTTGTGAACCGGGGAAAGGGAGAAGGTTCTTTTTGGGTCTAGGGACCACAGGGCAGGAAGCTTTTAAGACCCTAAACACTAAATTCAAGCCCCAGGATGCTGCATATCATGGTGTCAAGCCTATTCATCACATACGGATTCATGGATCAGTTTGAATACATTTAAAAACTTAACGAGGACAAGTTGCCTGATCCCGAACGTGAAATACCCCTAGAACGAGTGTTTAACAAGACAACCCCAAACACCCCAGTAAGCAACCAGCAACTTCTTTTCAGTTCACTGAGACCAACATCATGTAGTGACCCACCCCAGTCCCTGGATCTTAATCCAATAGAAAGCGTGTGTGGTGACATCAAGCATGCCGTTTCTGAGGCAAAACCAACAAATGCAAAGGAACCGTGGGACGTGGTCCAGTGGCCCTGGCTGGGCAGGAACGCTTTCCACTGCAGGACAGAAGTTGGTCGACTCCCTGCAACAAAGACTTGAAGCAGTTCTCAGAACCGATGGCTTTGGGTTAGAGTGGGCAGCGCTCCAAACCCGTTTCCTCATATAGAAAGAAAACAAGAATTCTGAGCTTTACACACATTTTTAAACACTACTATAAACCGGAACCCGATCACACATGACCTTGCCGATCATAACTGGGGGAAATAAATGCAACTGACAAATTACACAAAATACAATATTTATAAAAAAAAATTTTTATTAATCTCTACTGTCAATAAAAGAACAGGATTATTTAAATCTTTCACTTTAGAATTACAGCTAGGTTGCATTATAAAGAACAAAACAATAACAATCAAAAGAAAACATTTTCTCTTTAGGTTAGCACGTTTGCATGTTACAAAAGTTGTTTTTTTTTTAAACACCAGTCGCCATAAATTATTCTGACATTACAATTAAAGTGTCTGCAAATTACATCAACAGACAATATTTTAAAAAAATGACACAAAAGCGAAAAGAAAACAGAAGAGGAGGCAAACAATCCGGTACTGAAGGAGTTTTGTCTGCAGTTTTGCCGTCAATTCTACTTTAAATAATATAATAATAACACTAAAACATTGCAGGCTCGCTGTTTATTAGCCGGCATGTCGCTTTGAACCTGACCTCAATTCCACCCGAACACATCTGCCTTAAAAGGTTTGACAATTTGTTCATTTGGATTAGGAAAATAGGCAAAGCTGCTTAACAGCTTTTATGAACAGCTCTTAAAACATGTGATCAGGTTTTGCGTTAAGAAGCAGGAAATAACTAAGCATCATAAAACAACGCAGACAGAAGACAACAAATGGTGAAATTTGAACATACAGAAGTTTTTCCACTACGTTAAAAATTATGCAGAACAGTTTTGATAACTAAAAAAAAGGGGGCAAGATTTACAACTCCCCCCCTTTATTTCACCAAGTAATGATCAAACTTTTGTCGCCTTCCAACCAGTCAGCTGCACAACATCTACACTTTCAATACAACATAACAGCCCCAAGCTACAGCAGCGAAATCATTCAGATATGCAGAGTGTCCGAAGTAGAGAACCCCCGACTACAAGATCACTGTAGTCTTGGAACAGGCATCTGATGATAAAGCATTATGGAAATCCTAATCTACTTTACAGCATCTACATTACAAAAGACATTATAAAGGAAATAAAATGCACCTCTTCTCCTCCATAGAAATCACATGGCAAGCGATTTTCCTTCAATGCGCTTTGATCGACTTTTTGTTCCGCTGGTGCCTACAGCTAGTTTATATTTGCACTTACCCAGTTTCAGTCCGGCTTCAGCCTGAAACGCACAAACGCGGCTCAGAGTTGCCGTTCCCTGGGCCGGCTTCACGGAGCCACCAAGCACGACACGACGTCCCTGCTTCGTCCAAATGTCTACAGTAATGTTACAGCAATTATTAGACGCCCCTGCCGACAACGTCTTTGAACATTCAATCTACCAGAGAGTCAGCAGCTTCAGACGTTGACCAAAATCCAGTCAAATAAAAGAGCAGATAAGGCATGGAGCAGCAGCGTTTAGGATCTACAGATGAGCCTTTCTAGCATTTCCTTGTTAAGAGTTTTCCAACAATTTCCCACTTTACTGATGTTAGATATGCAACGCTGCAAATCACAACCCATGTGATGTTTTCCCAGAACAATGGACAGCTCCCCTTGAAATGCCTGAACCCTACTATGGCATGGAATTGAATTATTGAATATAAAATGTATCGCAGTGAAATGATGTTTCGGACACATCTGAATCATCTATAAAAATTAAACATATTCATGAATATGTTTGTTTTTAGAAATTAACAATAGTGAAAACCAACCGCTTTTAGGCCACATTCATATCAGAAAAATGTAACAGGAAACTATAGACGGGAACTGCCATCTCCTTCAGTTAAAGGAAGAAGAGAGTAAAGAATATGTAGGAGATCCGAAAATACTGACTTAAAGTAAATTCAAATACAAAAGAAAAATGTTCTAGGAGAAGCTATCCAGAGGAAAAGTTGAGCCTTGCTAAAGATGCTATATTGAGAATTGTAACGCAGAGCCCTCTGCTGGTTGAAATGAGCAACGGCACCCTCCCAGATCTTGACGCCGGTCCCAGTATTTCACACTCTGAAACCCAACAGGTGTACGTTGATATCTGAATTCACAGCTGCTTTCGCGTCACCATAAGACATGTCAACGCGTCACCAGAAGTGTTTCGTTTTAATCTGCGTCGACGTGGCCCAGATACCGTGGAGTCTTGAGATGTCTTCAGCCATGTTTGGCATTCACTAAAACGGCTGGAAATGAAACGAAGCGCGGCAGATGCTCAAAGGAGGGGGAAAAAAAAGCTTAACTGATCGTCCAGATGGTTTGGTTTTTTTCCGCTGAGTTTACTCGGCCGCTCGCTAGGAGCTGCCGAGCTGAGGGGAACGCAACGTTTTCTGTTCTCTGGATGGGAGATTTGCGGGGTTCTTCTTCAACTTTGTCTCTGCAAAAACAAGAATTCCACTCCGTTAGCCAAACGCAGTTACTGGTGCTCACCTTAAAGTGAATTTAATTCAGTAACTCATTCAAAATCTAACACTCAAATAGATTCAATACACACAGAGGGATGTATACAGGTAAAAGCCAGTAAATTAGAATATTTTGAAAAACATGATTTATTTCAGTAATTGCATTCAAAAGGTGTAACTTGTACATTATATTTATTCATTGCACACAGACTGATGCATTCAAATGTTTATTTCATTTAATTTTGATGATTTGAAGTGGCAACAAATGAAAATCCAAAATTCCGTGTGTCACAAAATTAGAATATTACTTAAGGCTAATACAAAAAAGGGATTTTTTAGAAATGTTGGCCAACTGAAAAGTATGAAAATGAAAAATATGAGCATGTACAATACTCAATACTTGGTTGGAGCTCCTTTTGCCTCAATTACTGCATTAATGCGGCGTGGCATGGAGTCGATGAGTTTCTGGCACTGCTCAGGTGTTATGAGAGCCCAGGTTGCTCTGATAGTGGCCTTCAACTCTTCTGCGTTGTTGGGTCTGGCATTCTGCATCTTCCTTTTCACAATACCCCACAGATTTTCTATGGGGCTAAGGTCAGGGGAGTTGGCTGGCCAATTTAGAACAGAAATACCATGGTCCATAAACCAGGCACGGGTAGATTTTGCGCTGTGTGCAGGCGCCAAGTCCTGTTGGAACCTGAAATCTCCATCTCCATAGAGCAGGTCAGCAGCAGGAAGCATGAAGTGCTCTAAAACTTGCTGGTAGACGGCTGCGTTGACCCTGGATCTCAGGAAACAGAGTGGACCGACACCAGCAGATGACATGGCACCCCAAACCATCACTGATGGTGGAAACTTTACACTAGACTTCAGGCAACGTGGATCCTGTGCCTCTCCTGTCTTCCTCCAGACTCTGGGACCTCGATTTCCAAAGGAAATGCAAAATTTGCTTTGGTCAGAAAACATGACTTTGGACCACTCAGCAGCAGTCCAGCTCTTTTTTTCCTTAGCCCAGGTGAGACGCTTTTCGCGCTGTTTCTTGGTCAACAGTGGCTTGACACGAGGTATGCGGCAGTTGAAACCCATGTCTTTCAAGCGTCTCTTGGCGGTGGATCTTGAAGCACTGACTCCAGCAGCTGTCCACTCCTTGTGAATCTCCCCCACATTTTTGAATGGGTTTTTTTTCACAATCTTGACTAGGGCGCGGTGATCCCTATCGCTTGTACACTTTTTCTGACCACAGTTTTTCCTTCCCTTTGCCTCTCTATTAATGTGTTTGGACACAGAGCTCTGAGAACAGCCAGCCTCTTCAGCAATAACCTTTTGTGTCTTTCCCTCCTTGTGCAATGTGTCGATGGTCGCCTTTTGGACAGCTGTCAAATCTGAAGTCTTCCCCATGTTTGTGTAGGCTTCAGAACTGGACTGAGAGACCATTTAAAGCCCTTTGCAGGTGTTTTGAGTTAATCAGCTGATTAGTTTGTGGCACCAGGTGTCTTCAAAATTTAACCCTTACACAATATTCTAATTTTGTGACACACGGAATTTTGGATTTTTATTTGTTGCCACTTCAAATCATCAAAATTAAATGAAATAAACATTTGAATGCATCAGTCTGTGTGCAATGAATAAATATAATGTACAAGTTACACCTTTTGAATGCAATTACTGAAATAAATCAAGTTTTTTTTAAATATTCTAATTTACTGGCTTTTACCTGTACTGTTCTATTCTAGTAAGTATAATACTTTTAAAACTTAATACATAATAACTGATACATAAACGTAATACAGAGATATGGTATGGTGAAAGTAATCATGTTGAGTGATGACAAATTTTTTTTGTCTCGGACCCATTTGCACCTTTCATAAGGAGAGTGGTCCGCATTAAATCACTGCTAATAGAGCTTATTGTGCAGAGTGCTCTGTCCAAGCATATTAAGAGAAAATTGAGTGGAAGGAAAAAGTGTGGTAGACAAAGGTGCTCGAGTAAGAAGGATGACAGGATTGAGAGAAATGCGAAGACACAGGCAAGTATTTCAGGGAGATTCACAAGGTCTAATCTTTAGCCGGAGTCAGGGCCGCTGAAGAGAAATGTGTCCAGGACGTGGGCTGCAACTGTTGCCTACTTCCTGTGAACCCAAACCACAGAAGAAGACTTTTTGAGCGTCTAACTTAGAAGGAGGATGATTGAGTTCCAAGGAACTCTTTCAAGAAGAAAAAATATTTTCTTTTGGTTTTGAAATCAAAATTCCAGTTTGGATGAAGAGTGGAGAGAGTTCTAGCCGCTTTAGGTCTAGGGTGAAGTTTCCACCGTCCAGTGTTCATTCAGAAAGCCGTGCCCTCTGCCGGTGTTGGTCCACGGAGCTCTTAATAAAGCCCAAAGTCAGAGCAGGAGCTTCCCTTTTAAGACGCGTTTTATAGGGATGCTGACTGCCCACCCTGACAAAAGTACCAACATCTACTTTAACGACCATGGTGAGCCTGACTGAAGACGGACACCAGACCCAACCATGTGGGCGAGCTGAAGGCTGCTGTAGAAGCACCCTGGGCTTTCCATGCCGCTCTGCACTGATGCAGTTTATGCCAAAAGAGTCCAGGCCAGGTGCCCGGCGTATATACTGTACCGCATGCGGACGTGACTTTTAACAGCTCCGTGTTAAAAGTCACTGTCATTTAAAAACTGCATGTTTAGGAACACAAATTTGTGGCTTTCATTCGCTGTAAGCCGCATTCTTCAAAATTAACTGGAAATAAATGCTTGAAACACATCCCTCTGTCTGTAGTGACTACATATGAGTTCTTAATTACTACCTGAAATATTAGAAATAAATCATTAATTATTGAGATGCACCCGCACATAATGTTTACTGATGAAAATGTAGGGCACAATGGGTTGATATGATGCAGAGTTTAATCCTATACCAATAAGTTCAATAAGAAAGCAAATAAGTCCCTGTAGCACCTACCTTAGGTCTAGTACCTTAGATCTGAGCAAGTGCAGCTTGTTTGTCGGCTTCAAACTCTCCCTCGTTCTCATCGTCTCCGTTGTAGTCAGCCATCTCCTCCTCCATGTTTCGATCTGTCACGAATAAAGTAGAAAGCAAAACGATTGGTTCTGCAACCGCACATTTAAAAAGAGAAAGATTTGCAGATCTTTCTGGCCGTTTTACTTCTCTGCTCTCTCTCCAAGTCGGCTCCGCCAACCACCTGCTCGTCCGTGTCATATTCGTCGGCTTCCTCCAGCTTCTGACCGGCGTCTGTATCTGGCTTTCCTTGACCAATCAGCATGTCCTCCATCCCAGGATCTGCTTCTGAAACATTTGCCGTTTAGAATGAATGTCCATGACAGAGACAGGAAATCGATGCTCGGTCCTCTGAGATCTTCACCGTCAGTCTGGGCGCCGTCCTCGTGAACGTCCATCACCTCTATGTCTCTATCGCCCGTCAGATTGTTCGTCAGACCCTTTCCAGGCGTCGCCTCGGCCTTTGCGGTTTTACCCTCTCCCTCGTTCGGCGGCAGCTTGCTCCGAGTGTCTGAAGCGGTTGACAGAGCGGTCTGGGATTCGACTTTAGGAAGCTCGTCGCTTGGAGGCTGTTCTGAGAAATCTGCAAGTGATTTTTTTTTTTTTAAACCACAGTTTTAATATTAAATGTAATTATCACCCAATTCTTAATCTAATTACCGTATTTAAGGTGCACCGGATTATAAGGCGCACCATACATTTTTGAGTAAATGTGAGGATTTTAAGTGCAAAACACGGTAAATAATCTTTAAACATGTACCTAAATATGCATTAAACATACACTAGGACCAATGCAATGTTAGTTCAAAAGCTATTAGTGAGCTAAACAGTCGGGAACTTTACTTTTTTGCTGTTTTCCATTTAGATGAAATAACTCGTGAACCACAGCATTCCTGCTTTTCTCTTACCTCTCTCAATGTTGATATTGTTGGTCAGCAGCTCAGAAGCTTTATCCCTTTTGCCCTGAGGGATGTGTGGATTCTGGCTCGCAGCAGCAGCTGTCGTTTCACCCTCGCTGGGAACAGCCTTCACCGTTGGGTCTTCTTTCCCACCGCCAGTCTCTGCGTTTTTCTGAGCAGGGGCGAAGGGTCAAAAAGCATTCTTACAGCGCTTGCATCACAGATTAAACCAAAGACCAGACCAGGAGAACCCACTCAGCAGAAAGTGGTTCCCCCCCCCGTCCTTTATAATGGGGCTGAACCAACATACGAGTAAGAAAACTGGGACGGTCTGTTTGCATCACTGTGTTGGATAGTCACAATCACGTTCAGCTTGACCTGAAACGGTTTCAGGGTTTTCACTAAGTAAACAAAACAACGTTTATCATCCCAGATAAACAGTAATCGTTCTTAAATCACAGAGTATATTAACTTCAACGGTTCATTTGTCATCATCTTCTTGCCCCTGATCCCAAAGCAGAGACATCATTTTAGCTATGAATCAAAACAGGAACGCCAAGTTACCTGGGCTGGGTCAGCTGGAACTGGGAGGACTTTCTGCGTGTTCTTCTGGACTTCTAGTTTAACAGCAGCCACCTTCTCGTCACACAGTTTCTTTTGGGACAGCACCTGGGACTGGCAGTGGGCCCTGCAGTAAGATAAGACATTCCTTTATTGTCCCTCAGTGGGGGAAATTCGGCTGTGACAGTGGCAAAGACACAGACGGAGTTACACACAATTTATAGTAGAGAAAAGAACAAGTTCTAAAGCAACAGAGGATGGGCTTCATCAGAAACGGCAAAAATGAAAAGCAAAAAATAAGATCGACCGATGCAGGTTTTTTTTTTTTTTTAAGGCCGATACCCGGGTATCGGGTCTCAGTCTAACCGATACCCGATATGTGCCGCCGATTCTTTGGGGCTGATTCTTGAGGCTTTTTTCTTCCTCCATTTACAGGAAATATAAATGACACAATAATAACAAATATTACAGAAGTCTGAAAACCTGATATTAAACCTGCGAGTATTAACAATTAACAAGTTATTAACAATCGGCCGCATTTTGAAAGTTACACAGAGGAAACCTGCGTCACGACTCTTGCGGCAGCGCTTTGTTTAGTCACAGCGAGATAAAAAAAAAAAAAAGCTTCTTTAGTAGAAAAAACACTGACCCCCACTGCAGTGTACGGACATTATTTTATGGAAATTTAGATGCTGTAAGCGTTAGGGATTGGTCATTACTTTTAAGTGGATACATAATTCTCCATGTGAGCGAACACAGTGGCAGCTGGCGATCAGACGTGGGTTTTTAGACACGCGCTGCTGTTCCCTTCTGCTCACAGTGAGACAGAGACAGACCTTCAAAGGCGAGATACAGCTAAATGCGCCAAAGAATCGGTATCGCCCGATACCGATACAGGAAGAAAACGCAAATATCGGCCAAAAATATCGACCGGCCGATACTTTCCGTCGACCTCTAGTGACAACCCTATTAAAAACCAACCTTTGGAAACTCATAGCAAACACGAAAGCGTCTCCTTACATGTCAACAGTGAGCTTATTGTTGAGGGCGCTCGTGTCGGCTTTGCAGCTCTGCAGCTCTTTCTGAAGCTTCCTCAGGTCCTCGTTCTGCTGATTAAGCTGACCTGCGGACCAGACACAAGCACAGCAAGAGACGTTTGCTCCACCGTCCTTCCAGCTGACATGGCCACGAAGCCTAGGAGGCACCAAAGGTTACATTTTAACAGCTACCTTTAAGTTCCTCTATGGTTTTGGTCATGGAGGAAATGTTTTCCTGGAGTTTGGCCTGCGGGGGCAAAAACAAAAGTAGCGTTAATCTTAACGGCGGCTTTCAACTTCGAAATAAAAGCCGTGTAGTTTGAACAAAGAGAGGAATCGGCAAATCTTATTGATCTAATGATAACTACTAAGTCGTCAATCCAACGCCGAGCGGCTGTGGTGATCACCTTCTCTTGGCTGTGGGTGTTATGGACGTCGTCGAGCTCTTTCCGGTGAACGCTTTCAATGCGACTGATCTGCTCCTGAAACGCTTTCTTCTTCATCTCTGCTTCGCCTCGCTCGGCCGCTCCACGTCGTACCCGGTCTTCCAGCTCATTCAGCTTGGTCTTTGGCGAAACACACAACGATAAAAATCCGGATCAACCTCACATCATCTCTCTTTGGGCTCATCTCAAAGGCTGACGTAAAAAAAAAAAAAAAAAAAAAACGGCGACACGGGTGATAATGACGGTATTCGTGTGAGAGGGGAGAGCTTCTGTACTTTTTTTTTTTTTTTATTTCTCTAGGAGCCGTAAAAACTCCACGATGACCGAAATATTTTAGCAGGTCTCAAACCCGCTCTGGCGACGCTTAAACATCTGCCCAAACACGCGTTTTAGATTGCGCTGAAAATGAAAAAGTCAGCGAACCGTGCAGTAAAGAGAACTTGTTTTTAAAAAGGATCAAAAACACAAGCAAGCGCACATTACAGATAAGGCCAGAGCAATGCTTTAAGCGGGCAGTTAAATAAGCTGCATGTTTCTCAGATTTCAAGCATTCAGAAACTTGTCAGACAGGCGAGCGGTGCAGAAACTACAAGCTGCTCCCCTGCTTTGCTGGGACCCTGTGGAAGTACAGCAAACCCCTCCCTGCTGGCTCTGAATACGATGCGTTTAGGTCTTAGACCCTGGGTTATGTTGAATAATGATAGTTTTCACTTTACTGGCTTAGATTAAGTTCGGCCTTATTAACAGCAGGACTCTGGACAAAGCAACAGCTTTCTGATTCGCTAATTTGAAGTTGCCTGCTAAAAACTCAGGTCAAAGAAAAGACGTTTGATTTTCACTTCAGATTCAAGGTTAGAACTTTGGACCCAACGTCAGCACTTTATCTCATGACCGGGATTTATCTTTAATACTTGACTGTTGATTTAAGGCGCCAGATCTGTGTCACTGTAAAGGCCAGATAAAACTCTCTCAGCGTACCGGTTCATTGAATCTGGGCCTTTTTTTTTTTTTTTTTTTTTGCACATCACAGCAATCGCCACGTTGTAGTTGTCAAGGTTGGCCCTCATTTGTACCTACGCCACGCCATCAAAACCTCCTTTACTGTAGGTTTAGATAGACCAGGGGCCTGAAACCTTTACAGCCTAAAGAGCCATTTTGCCTACAGCCCACTTGAATTAAACTCGTTCAGAGCCGCAAGTGTTGCCTGGCCTTTTGAAAAAAAGACAAGTTATAATTTTTGATAAAGATCTACTGTAGGAAATATGTTGTCATCGTTAAAGAAACGCCCTTTAGCGGCTACTTTGGGGTTTAAAAAAAAAAGAGAGGATGGACAGGATGTTGATATTTGTGGATAATGATGTAAAAAAAAAAACAAATCCGTTTCCAACATAATGAAAAAATATTGATTAAAAATTAAATATTACTGGCACTTTTAGCATCATTCTGTTGTGAAAATTAAAACCAATTATTCCAAGACAAAACTGCTAAAACCTGCATTTATTATCGTTATCACATTTAAATACCATAATAAAAATATAATTTGTAGCCAAAGTTATTAAGAGCCACTGTGAAAGGTCCAAAGAGCCACAGGTTGCAGACCCCTGAGATAGACCAACTTCAACGTGGGTCAGATGGAGGAAATTACAAAATGAGCAACACCAACAAAGTTCTGAACTAACGCAGGCGTGCTTTTACAAACACGTGGTACACATCAGGGTTTTTTGTCAACCCCTTGGCGGTCCAGCTCTACTGCTGACATAGTGAATTATTGTTTGTTAAGCTGCAGGATTGTGCATTTAGATTCCAACGGCACATTGCTGCATGCACAGTTTAGCTTCATGCAGAAGTTATGCTTCATGTGGGTTTCCTGTTTAATTTTTGAAGTAGGTTAGTCTGAACGTCTGATCGAACTGCGGAAAATAAGACATAGAATTTCATTGTTTTCACTGTTTCCGCCACATGAACTACAAGATCCTTCCCTGCAAGAAACAAGTGATCTTCATATTATTATTTATTTATTTTTTTAACTGTAGAGCAGAATTTGGAATTCAGTGCAAACGACTTGTTCTGGCTTCAGATTTTGTATAAAAAATAAATCAATCAATCAAAAAAAAAAAAAAACACTTAAGTGCGCACAAGGGCAAGCTGCTTCCAGCCCTTATCCGACTCATCGAATGGTGTCGCGTTTCGCAACCCAGAATGCAATAAGAACTTGATTGACTGTCGTAGTGGAGGAAAAACAGAACGCACACCAGGGTGTGGCAGACATATGAGCCAAGAAGGCGTCGACCAGAATTCATCCATCAAGGGAAAACAAGAAAACCGACTCATTCGTTTCATCCGACAAAACGAAATCCCCACGTCCGGGTTCGCCTACCTGTAGCTCCAGGTTGTGAGCGCTGGACACCAAGTAGTTAAAGCCCAAAACCAAAATACAGGCAATTAGGGCGGCGACCATCAATGTCGGGGCTCTTCCTCCACGCCGACCGTTCCCCAGTCCACCCATGGCTGTCGACAAAGCGCATACACACGTTAAATCACTCGCAGCCGAACCGCTGCTTAGTTTGATTTTTTTTTATATACATATACATATATATACACATATATACATATATATATATATATATATATATACACATATATATATATATATATATATATATATATATATATATATATATATATATATATATATATATATATATATATATATATAGAAATCCATGTAAAAGCCACACTTATCACACTGCACGTCTCGAGTCAGCAAAAGAAAGACCTGAGCACATGAAAATGTACTTCGCCATACAGATAACAGAACATGTTTAGCAAGAGATATTGGAGACACCACAGCGCCTCTGGGCCAGTGCTTTGTAGAACCACCGTTCGCTGCAGATGCAAGTCTTCAGAGTAAAGTCTCTCTGCCAGCTTTGCTGAGCTTTCCCTGCTCTTCTTTCCACAACAGCTCAAGCTCAGTCAGACTGGACGCAGGGCGCCTGTCAAAATTCATCTGTAGGTCCTGTCACAGATTTTCAGTGCGCTGATGAGCAGCAGGTGTTCGTTTCCTGCCAAAGGTAGCATTTTCCATGAAGGTCAGGAAGTCCAGGTGACGTCTATTCTGAGCAGAGTACTTTTTTTTTTGCATAGGTTTCCTGCGTCCCCGACAAGCCGTGTCTAACAGCCTTCTTCCGTTAACAGCCTTCCTTTTGCCACTTTTCCATAAGGCCAGATCTGTGGCGTACACAACTAATCGTTGTTCTGCCGACAGGTTCTCCTAATGAGCCGTGGATGCAGTGTCCGAAATTAACTTCCTGATTCACCGGCCAAGTTGGCCGGTAGATGTAAAAATCAACCGGTAGATGTAAAAATCAACTGGCCAGGCATATTTTTTACCGGCCAAAATATTAAACCTCACCAGACCTCAATTTTTATCAAAAATTAAGAGTGAGATTATTTTCATTTTCGGGGGCCGTGGTTGTCTGGACCCTGGAAGAGAAATCTTTGTTTCCTGACTTTGTTTGTGGTGTTTCTCCCCCTCCCCCTCTTGTTTTCTGTTTTCCCCAGAGGTTGGGTGTACAGGCTGGAGCCACTTGCCCAAATTGGTTCATGGATCAAGGAGCCAATCAAGACTCAAGACAACCGTCATATAAGGTGTTCAGCTGAGTCCAGCTGAAGGGGCGGATGAGGGCTGACAAACAAACAAACAAACAAACAAACAAACAAACAAACTTTTGGTGTTGCTTGGCTGCCTGTTGTGTAAAATGTGGTGGTGGTGGTGGGGAGTTTAGAGACTAGGTAAGTTTGGGGACCCCATACATTTCCACCACGTAGTTTGATCTCTGTTAAAAACACTAGGTAAGTAGGCTGGTGCCACCTATGTAAAGTTCTGTGAGCTGTTTTGTTAGTTTAGGATAGTAAGGGTTTTTTTTTCTCTTTATTTTTGCCTTAGATGGTAGAAGGTAGGGCTTGTTTTGATTTGTTTGGCACAGTCTAGTGGTCTCTTTCCCCCCCCCCCCCCTTTCCCCCCTCGGTTTGTAAAACCTGTTTTGGGGGATTGTTTTTGTACAAACAATAAATCCCGTTAATTATTTTGATACATTCACCAGGCTCCCGTCTCATATTTGTGGTTGTCGTGTTACCCTCCCTCCTTCGGTGGTGGGGGCCGTAACACAAGTGGGGGCTCGTCCGGGAGCTTCTTTTTTTTCCTGAGCTAAGTACAACCACAATATTTGCTGGGTCCTTGTGACTGTTCAACAATGAGTTTTGACTTAGGTGAGTTCATTCACACTCCTTGTTATGAGAAGTTGGAAAGATGTCGCAAGGATGACTTGCTGTGCATTGCAGAACATTTTGATATTCCTGTGAAGAAGCATTTTGCTAAATGTGAAATTAAGAATATCATTGTGAAGAGATTGATTGAGTTTGAAATCCTCATGGATTCAAGTAAACGTGATCCAGAGATCTGTGATGATCCTGTTCCTTCTATTGAAGCGTCTGCCATAGCAACTCCCCCAAAGGCGTTGGTGGAACCTGAGGCGCCACCTGGGACTTTACCTCGCTTTGATCCTGTCTCACCAGACTTCAGTGGATCTACTGGTAATGTTAAGCTTAAGGTTCGGCTAGCTCGCCTTCAGTTGGAAGCACAAGAGAGGGAGCTGGTACGGAAGGCTGAGTTTGATTACCAACTGGAAGTTTGTAAATTGGAAATCGAGGCTGAGAAGGAAATCAGATTAAAACAGCTCGAGATGGAAACTCTGAAGCTTTCACAGAGCAGATCAGCTGATCCTACGCAGGGTTTGCCTGTTAAGAGCAAGTTTGACGTCAGTAAAAACATTGCTCTAGTGCTGCCTTTTAGAGAGTCAGAGGTGGATTCCTACTTCAATGCTTTTGAAAGGATTGCAGTAGCATTAGAATGGCCACAGGAGATGTGGGCCGTGCTACTACAATGCAAGCTGATGGGAAAAGCACAGGAGGTTGTTTCATGTCTATCTACAGGGGATGGCATGAATTATGAGGTACTGAAAAAGTCCATATTGCGTGCTTATGAGCTTGTGCTGGAGGCCTACAGGCAAAAATTTAGGAATCACAAGCGATCTAATGGTCAATCGTATATGGAGTTTGCACGGGAGAAAGGAATGCTTTTTGATAAATGGTGTGTTGCTAGTGAAGTAAAGGAAAACTTTGAATCTCTTCGCAAGTTGATTCTGCTAGAAGATTTCAAGAATACATTACCTGAGAAAATGGTAGTTTTCTTGAATGAGCAAAAAGTGGCTTCACTAGCAAATGCAGCCATTCTGGCAGACGAGTTTATGTTGACACACAAAAATGTGTTTCTTTCTGCACCTCGCTCAGATAAAGTTTTGGCCACCCATCTGCAAAAACCTGAACCTGTTCAGACAGAAGCCCAGGCTAGAAGGTCATTTCCTCCACGGTAGGTTCGGGAGTGCTTCTTTTGTCATAAAAAAGGTCATGTCATTGCTGACTGCCTTTCCTTGAAAAACAAGGCTTTGTCATCGCAACCAAAAGGTGTTGGTTTGCTTAGAAATGTGTCACCCCCTTTCAACCAAAAAGATAATGAGAACGATCTAGATCCTTGTTTTAAACCTTTTGTTACTCAAGGTTTTGTTTCCTTAACAGGAGACCCCAAAGATTAGCACCTGATACAAGCTCAGAGAGTGAACACCCAATAGCTCCTGACATTTTTCCCGCTTGTGTACTAACGAGAGCCCAGACAAAAAAATATGGTCTTGACTTGTCTGACTCTTTCCTTGCCATGGATCAACCTTCTGAAGCTGTAAGATCTGAGAGTGGCCGTAGATCTGAAAGTGTATTTTCTCTTCCAGATGTAGACACGGCAGACTTACCAGTTTCGAGAGAGGAACTTATTGCCACACAGAAACGGGATAAAACTCTGATGAAATGTTTTTCTGCTGTTCTTACACAGGAAGAAGCCAGAGGGAAAAAGGTAGCCTTCGTGGTTGACCAAGGTCTTCTGTTGCGTCGCTGGGCTGGTGACAACTCGGAAGACTGGAATGTCACATATCAAGTAGTTTTGCCAACGGAGTGCCGCAGGCAGGTACTAGCTTTAGCACACGATCATCCACTGTCGGGGCATTTAGGCATAAATAAGACTTATGAAAAAGTTCTCAGGCACTTCTTCTGGCCAGGGCTCAAGTCTGCTGTTTCACAGTATTGTCGTACCTGCCGGGTTTGCCAAGTTGCTGGCAAACCAAACCAAGTTATTCCCCCTGCTCCTTTGTCACCGATTCCAGTAATGGGTGAACCTTTTGGACGAGTAATAGTTGACTGTGTAGGGCCTTTGCCAAAGACAAAAAGTGGAAAATATTGTAGTTGATTATAAAAGGCACAATAAGAATTATCACATTTATATCCAGGCAATAAAAACACTACAGATTATCATTATTCTATCCGTGTTGGTCTAATTTGTGAATGAGGCAGAGTTTCATCAAGCCTATACAGTCCAACATTTTTCTCTCAGCTGCAACAGTTAAAGCACGCAGGGGTTCGCGCTGCGTCTTTACGCATGATCCAGCTGCTGGATTTTACCCTCGTGCGCTACGCACTGTAACTGCGCCTCTCTCCTCCCTTCCCTCGGAGCGCACGTAGTTAAATGCAGAATTTTTAAAAACGAAACTTATAAACAGACTAATGGGCGTTTTAGACTGTATCTGGTTAGCAGATCTGTTTTCTGATCCAGCGTGCAGTCATGACTGGTTTTGAATGAAAGCTTTATCTGGGAGCCACTCTCCCCAGAAATAAGATGTGATGCTGAACCAGCTCCGCAGAAGGCTCTGTGAACGGATCATCCGCAGCCCAGATGGGCTTTGTTTTTTTTTTTTTTTTTTTTTTATTTGGTACAAAGATTTACTCGCCATGTGGCAGCTAGCCCTCTGAAATTCACTCGCCAAACGGGAAATTTACTCGTATTTGGCGAGTGTTCATTTCGGACCCTGCGTGGATGTCCACAGCTCCTCCAGTGTCGCCAGATCAGGCATTCAGTTTAGGTGGATTGACAAGTAAGAGCCGTTTTTTTTCGTTCCATTTTTAGACGATGGACTGATCAACAGCATGCTCTCCCTGTGCATGCGTGGGTTCTCTCTGGGTACTCCGGCTTCCTCCCACAGTCCAAAAACATGACTGTTAGGTTAATTGGCCTCTCTAAATTCTCCTTAGGTGTGAGTGTGTGTGAGTGTGTGTGACTTTTGAGGGCAGTTGATGGCCCTGGATTTTATCTATAGGGGCTATGGAGAGCATACAGAAACTGCACACCCATCTTTTCCTTTTATTATTTGACCTACGTACCACGTTTCCGTTTCCTTCCGCATCACAATAATGCGCTAGTGTACTACGAGCTATCGCTTAAAACCCCAACAAAATACACGAAGGCTTGCATTTGTAACGTGAAAAACGTAAAAAAAAAAAAAAGAGGTGTGAATGTTTTATCAAGGCAATGTAAGATCTGCACTCTCACTTCGTTTCTTACTGCAAATTGTTTGGCAAAGGTGCAAAAGAAGAAGTCTATTTGGCTGAATGTTGCCGAGCTGATTTCACCCGAAACCCCACAACTAACGCTTCTCTGGAGACCAACAAACGGGTAAATGATAGGAACTCAACATACGTTAGTTTCCTGGACCGAAGCTAGTGTCAAATGTGCGCATGGCTGTGAGGTAAACAGAGGTGGCCATTTATTTTTCTAACGATCATCGTCGTCGCACAACCGTCAAAAAAACGGCTTCCGTTGACTCGTCGACCAGGGGTCAACGCCGAGAACCGCTCCCATGGGAGCCGGTGTAGACGAAGTAATGAAACCAGAGCAACCAAAAGGGAAAGACAAGAGCAGCCAGCACAGCTTTAGTGTATCAGAAAGCTAAAGCTAGCACTGTTAGCAACAAAGATTCCTCCCAGTCCGCGTTAAGGTGGCTGATTGAAAAAACAACAACAAAAAAAACCATCTACTTACCGGATATGAACGTCAGGCAAAAACAAATTCACAAAATGTGCGGTTTATGAAGGGATAACGTGCAATGTATTTAAAAAGCAGACCGCTCTTCAAGGAATAATCAAAGCTGCAACACTCGGTAGCTTGCCAGTATCCATCCCTGTGATAAACGGCCAAGCCTCGACTGTGTGAGGCGCCAGCAACGCCTGTGTGAGGCATAGGAAGGAAATCAGTCCGGCGGGGCCTCTGAGGGCCGTACGACATTCGCAATGTTTACGTAGAAAAAAAAAGAAAACAGAAGTGTACATTTCCCTTTGTGCAAGTTAATGTCATAATTGAAACAACTAAACAACGTTTTTGCTCTAGGAAGACACGGTGTATGTTGTGTTGCGTGTGTAATTTATAGTTTGATTAAAAGTCCAATTTGACAACCAAACATTCTGCAATAGCGTAGTTTACAGAGAGCACGAGAATGCAACACCGACAAGCTGTTTCACTTTTTTCCCCTAAACTGTCTGTAGGATATGTACTCTATGTCTTTAATTTAGGCAAAATAGTAAATTAAACACTTAAATGCCAAAACTGTTATGAGTTTAAATATGTAATTAGATATACAGTTTTTGATTGATCTATTCCATCATCCATCCTTCAAGCTATTAGATAGATAGATAGATCAGTCCTTCAATAAGTTTTTGTGCCAATTTTGTTTACCATGTCTTCCCTTCTCTCATCTTTTCATTAGGAATAATAATAATTATTATTATTATTATGTGTTATTATTTGTGTGTTAATAATAACACACAAAAAAAGATAATGTTCAGTGCACCGACAGCACCATTAATATGTTTGGATATATCCCAGCCACCGAATAAGACAACAGAAGAAACACGTTAGTCAAAGAAGGCATTTGGTTTCTCAGTATTTCAGTAAAAAAAAAGCTTTCTTTATTGGTCTGGAATATCCTAATTTCCAGAGAAAAAATATATATCATTAGCCATTAACCAAAATCCAAAGTGCAATGAATCTAAGGATTTCAGTTCTTTGTTTTAATTACTGACATAAATTAAGTTTGGTTTCTGAATAATTAAGGCACACCTGTATTACTTGTGTTATTTTCACACTCGTGTCATTATGTCGTTCTGTATCCCTGTGTGGGCTTCTGCTGTACACTTAATGTAACTTTTCCTGCCTGCTTCTCTTTATTATTATTTTCATCATCACCTTTGTAATTTTTTCAAACTAAGCTGCGTGACAGTACATTTTCACCTTTTGCACACAAAAAGCCTTAACAGAAAAGAGTTACCATTATATCATAGCTCAGTTGCTGTCCCCAAATAGCACTTTATTCCCCCTTCAGCCCCTACTACTGCAATTTATGAGGTGCAATAAAAACAAGACGTCAAGTAAGGTAAACTATCTAAATGAAATAAATCCTTATGCTTGATTTTAGGAGATTAAATGTGACACTTTACATTCATAGCAAAGGATAACATTAAAACAAATTTATTAAATAAAACACACCATCAGAGAAACTCATGTCATTCCATTTTCAAATACAATACATATGAAATCCAAAATAAAATGGAAAATCTACAAAATGAAACAAGCGAAGGATTAAACATTGATTTACATCTTCTGTGTCAGGTGAAGACAAGAATCCATAATAAAGTATATTTTTGTATTCATAAGAAACTGCATGTGTGGTACAGAGATGTGCAGGAAAATATTACCAGTAAAACAAACAAACCAAAAAAGATAATTACATACATTTATTTAAAAAAGGGCTGGTTGTACACGCCCGTCCCTGTTACCAACTAACTAACTATTAAGAGAATCTGGCTGTTTAAATAGTTTCCGTTTTATGTATAAACTGTATCAATTAGATACATCCGAGTACAGTCTACAAAAAAATGGTCAATAATAATACTTTTCCTGTGAATATAAATGTATAAACTTTCACAAAAGAGGATTGGATCGGTGCAAATAGGCATGGTATACATCTGGATACTCTGAATCACGTCAGCCTGGAGGAAGAAACTGTCTTAGTGGTGGCAGATTTTTAGCTAACAGTGCTTTGTGGCGTCGGCCTGAAGGTAAAAGTCTACACAGTTTGTGTGCAGGATGTGTGGGGTCTGCAGAGGTGCTAGCTGCCCTTTTCCTGACTGTAATGAGAATTTAAATAAATTAAGTTGAGATGAGTGAAGATTCAGTCGTATCAGCAGTATTCCCCCGGAACTCTTATAGATTGTTTTGCGGTCACCTGGACCTTTTTCTCTAACACACACATTCCCAAGCTCAGTCCCTGGTATTTGCAATCTCAATTCCAAGCCTGTCTTCCACTCAAAAGCTTATTTGAAGGTTTCACCAACAAAAACTCTTTGTAGAGTTCTCCAGTGATAGGCTACACACAGTAAGGGACCGTAATCAAATCACACTCCTCACCCTGTGAGGAGGAAAACACTTCTATGTTAGTTGTATTCGAATTTTCTTGTAACTCCAACCAAAGACATGTACAAGTCCAGGTTGGAGGAGATCCTCGCTGCAGACCTAACTGGACCTGCTCTATTTTGTGGATGAGCAAAACCACACAGTGATGGACAAACAGGATGGACTGAATAACGGCAGCGTAGAAGATGACCAGCAGCTCCAGTGGAAGGTAGAGGGACAGTGTGTAAGGATCAGCTCAGGTCCCAGGCAGTGTGGGGGGTGTTCTCCAGAAGTCCACCGTCCAAAAATTCCAGGTGGTTCTGACAGCGCCAGTGGACCAGCCAATCCACCACCTGTCTCTATACAGACTAATCGCCCTTCATGGATAAGAAAACGCTTTGAAGTCTCCCCTGCGGTTGCCGGTCAGGTGGAGGCTGGCACAATGAGCTGTGTGAGCTTCAGCTGAAGGATGTCTGGGATGATGGTGTTGAGGGCTGAGGTGAAGTCCATAAAGAGGACCCTGGTGTTTGTCCCTGGGTGGTCGAGGTTCTGCAGGATGAAGTGTAGTCACTGCTGGCTCTCAGGCATGAGGCGGAGACATTGTCAGGTCCTTCCTGCAGCTTTTCTGGTCTTTTGACACTAAAAGGTCCTATTCACATCTTCCTCAGAGAGCTTAAATCCGGGCAGGGGGTCGGTTTTCATTCCACAGAATCTGTCCCTTGCATTTAAAGTTTCTTAAAAAAAATAGAAATTCTAAATAACTTATATGATTTCTGGTATTTATTGGCTTTCTGATTGCGCAAGAGATCTTGATTTTATTATACATCATCAAATAAGCCCGTCAGAGAAGGTGACAGAGACAGATAACGTCCAGTCGTGGATCTATGGAGTTCAACACAAAGCCACAAAATCAGTAACATAGATGAATATTTAGAGATTAAGCCCTTTTGGACAAAAAGTAAATATTAAACATTTTCTGTTTAGTGAAAACATTACCTTCTATTTGGTATTTCATCACTGGAGTTATCCTGCAGTAAACTTGTATGCTGCTCCTCTGCATTTCCATCCCCTATAGCGACTGTAATCATGGAGAAAGACAGAAGCATAAAAACAGAATACTGTAAGCTCAACGAGAGGATGAGGGATGTAAGTGATCTTAAGATCCACTAAGGTCACGACAAAATAGGGTTGGGTGATGAAGAAAAATGCATATCGATAAAACAGAAATCATGTTGATCGATATCGATAATTATCAACAAATTCAAAACATATTTTAAGTGCAGCCCTAGCCATTTTACTCTGTTGCTTAGCGACCTATTTTTTTAGATACAGAACACACAAAGACTGAATTAAAACTCAACTCTTTATTCCACCAACTGTTTACCAAAATTGTGAGTTTTTATAAAAGAAAAAAGAACGCGTGCTCTCTGAACTCTTTGAAAGGGGCGGAGTTATGTGACGGAGCGTTCCTGGGTCTGTGTTTGTGATTGGTTGGGAGGATGTAATGATCGTAATATTAACCTACTAGAATGCAATAGAAAGGAAAACTGTTATTCTATTGAAATTTTTATTGGCCCTTTTTATTCTATCATCGATATACTTCTATCGATCAATATATATTGTTATTGAATTATCGTCCAGCCCTACGACAAAAGTAAAGAGTGATGCAATAAAAATAGTCGATGAATAAGCACGGCTCAAATGTACTTTTATCCATGCTTTGCAAAAATTCTTAAGGTTGTCTATAGGTCTGTCTAATTAATTGGTAACATTTGTGCTCCCTTGTACAGGGCAGCAGTTGGGTTTTTACATAGTCTATCTCAGCAAACCTTTCCAATTACACATAAAATGGGATTTAACAGTTAAAGTAATATTCCATAAATTAGAATATAAATGCTGATGAAGCTCATTTGTCAGATTTAAGAACCAATTAAAGCAGCACGGGGTATCTTTTTAGCCACTAGGGGCTCTAGACCAGTAACTTTCAGGTTTAGTAATCTACGTAAAGGGGTCCTTGGAAAACTTTTACCGCAGCTAAGGGGTCCCTGGCCACAAAAACACTGAGAACCCCTGATCTACATTATCCTAAGAGTCACCCATTGAAACAGGAAGAGGGAGAGGATGAGGCAGAGCCAGGGGGAGAGGGAGAGGGATACGGAGGGGAGCTCCGGGAGCCATGGAAGACGAGGATGGGGCAGAACACAGGCTTAATCATCTGATTATGAAAGGCTGCAGGAACTTCAACAGAGAAGAAAAGCTGACATCCAGGTTTGTGAACTATATTTACTGTATTTTGTAATAATAACCATGGCCATGACAAAGCCATGGTTATTAGAGGATGAGAAAAGTAGAAGCGTGTAAGGTTAGCTTTGGTGTTTACGGGGAGCTCAGATCGCCATTAAGCGGCGCCCTTGGTCACATGACCCATCTAGAGGCGGATTCGCACCTCTCGAGTGATATAGGCGAGTGTTTGAGAAGGGCAGCCCACACTGAGCATCCATATGTGCCAAGTGCTGAATATTGAGCTAATAATTGGGTCAAAACTTACGGGTGCTGCTTTAGCAATAACAACCTTTAAGCAGGTATTAAACATACTTTTCATTAAGCTTACATGTATTTGTTTTACTGGTCTGATGTGATAATCCAATCCTAAATGTGTTTTTATTAGCTGTAAGTGAATGTTTACAGAAATATTGTTTACAGAAATGTTTTCAGAATATTTACAGAAATAGAGACTTGAAAACATGAGTCTGAGTGTAATTAAGCTATATAATGCGCTTAACTTAGTGAATCAAGATACTATAAAAAACAATATCAATGATATTCTAATTTATTGAATATGAATAATTTACTGTTTAACATGTTATACTATTAGCTGAAATCACAACAAGTACTAAAATACCCATGAATCCTTACCACCTTTCCTGATCTCTGTTTCAGGGCTGTTGTCGTGGCTCAACTCGGTATAACCGGCTCGGCTTCGCTCCGAGGTGGCCTGGACTCCATATCGCTCCCTCCAGGCCTAAAGCAGAAGCCAAAACAGTCACATAAACACCTGAAAATGCTTTACACTACCAAATACGGTCTCAGTGAGAAAACAGAGTGAAGTAAAAAAAAATAATCACTTGCAAAAATGATGTATTGGAAAATAAAAAATACAAAGAGTCTTTACCCATCTTCGATTTTGGCCATCCTCTACTTTTTGCCTCATTCTCCTTTCTAGAAATGAACAGAATTAAGCATTCAGTTAAGCTCATGAGCAATAATTTCTTATTAAAAAGAGTAAAAAGAAAAAAAAAACATGTACGTAATGTATCTAACAAGATGGTTCTCACAGAGTTTTCATTTCGGACTCAAATTTCTAGATTTTTCTAGTGCTTCTTATAAAAATCTGACCATTTCAGAGTAAATATTGAATTTAAAAATGTGTAATTTGGTTTTATTGGCGGTATGTTTCACAACACCGGAGTTGGCTTCTGATTTGGCAGTGATTTAAAGACCTATTTCATGACTATTTTAGTCACCTGGAATAACTTAGACTAGAACTATTTTAATATCTACTCCATTTAAATCAGCCAAATCAAGACTGGACTGTTATACGCCAAGTATAGCTTATTTCCATTTAAACTTGTGAACTTTGAAACATTTAATTGATTTTTAAAAATAATCTATAAACTTTTATATATATTATATTATATTCTATATATTTTTGAAAAACTGTTACTCTTAACCTTTATATGGATGAAATAATGAATACAAGTGTAGAGACACAAATATTTTTTTCCGATCCCTATACAGACTAGGAAAAAGTTAAAACCAAATTCAATGTTTAGAAAAGTAGAAAAGAAAAACACATGATGCACATTTACAAGTTCCCAGTTCTATATTTTGGGTATTTAGTAAAATGTGTTTTCATGGTTTCATGTCAGTGTACCTCGCCTACGTACCAGTCTAGACGAAACCATGTATTTAGTATCGTTCAAATGAAAGGTTCAGTCTTTTCAGATTATTCAGCTAAATGGTCAAACGTCCCAGAGTTCGCCTTTATAAATGTATTTTGCTTACAACTTTTGTTTACAAAGTTTGGATAAAAAGCTCAAACTATAAATTGTTTTACAAAATGCAGGACGGTTGTGTGTATCTTTAGGAAAGAATAACTTTTGGTTTTAACCAAAGGAAATGAGCATACCATATATGCTTTAAAAGCTTTTTAAACAAAGTGAAAAAAGGGGGGAAAACCCTCACAAGCAATGAGCTATGAGCAGTAAAGTATAAGCAGATAAAGAATTAGGAGTTTAGAAATACTATAATAAATTAATAATCTGACCATATTGTATTTACAAGCATCACCAAATGTATTGCAGGCATACAGAGTCTGAATGTGTGGCACTTTAAAGATTTAGACACCTTTATTGCAGTCCAGGCAGTTCTTCATAACACTGCATACAACAATATTACATATAATACAGCAACCTGAGATATACTGTGCAGCTCTATAGGAAACTTGAAAACATGTATACCAATACCTCAGGATTATCATACACTGAATATCCTCTGGTCCCAAAATGTTGCAGCAGGTGACTGAACCAATTAAAAAATATTACCTCTTCTAATCAGCTCCTTGCCTTCATCTACCAGGTCAGAGGTCCAGTCGTCGTCGGTAAAGTACTGATAGAAGCCCAGGAGGTTTAAACAGCGAGAGCCCAGCCTATAAAAAAAACATTTAAAGAAACACAATTACAAACTATGGGCAAGTACTATATTCTATTTATAGCACATTTTAACCAAAAAGGGCCCATCAGAGCAGGGTCTTTGCTATATACATAACGTCTCACGTGACAGAGAGCAAAGAGCTGATACTGGATGTAAAATGTCCGTCCCAATTTTGTGTATATAGAAGTTAAAAATCTAAGTTAAATGTTTTAGCTATCACACATTAATCAAACTCCGCAATGGTTAACTGCATCTAAAATACATCAGCATTATACACCAATTTTCACCTAATATTCCGCATTCTGTTCTGGCGACCATCATATAATATGGGATAAATCGATCTAAACCTTGCATAGTTCTGTGTGGTTG
The DNA here is from genome assembly GCA_037039145.1 of Fundulus diaphanus. Taxonomy (NCBI): domain Eukaryota; kingdom Metazoa; phylum Chordata; class Actinopteri; order Cyprinodontiformes; family Fundulidae; genus Fundulus; species Fundulus diaphanus. The sequence continues at coordinate 23,733,335 of CM073127.1, forward strand.
CTTTACTTGTAAATAGTTGCAATGCAGAGCAGCAACACCAACATCGGATAATAGATGTAGAATCCATCAGATATGACCGGCAGCAGCCGCATGGAGCCCATAATCTGACAGGGAAGCAAGAAGACAAAACATGCATCACTATATTTGGTTTGAACACAAAGATGAACCTTTATTTATTTATTTTTTTCTGTTTCCTAAAGTGGGTCGACCAGTGAAGTATTTAGTAGTTTGAATGAGAGTGCATATAAACTCACAGAGGTGTAGGATGTCTGTATTTTGTCCTGGTGTGAGAAGGCAGAGTCCATATGAATTAGGCCCAAGAAGTTGAGACACAAAGGAGGAGTCAGACGACAAAACAGCCTTAGTAAAGAAAGACAGAGACATCACCGGAGATGTCATGTTACGATCACCACCTATCCTAAAACGTGCTTGATTTTAATCTATAACATTGTTTATTTAAATCTCAGTAAAAGAAAATGAAAATCAAGTATTTAAGTAGAAGAAGAGCACATTTTCAAAGCGATTAATACTAAATCTTAGAATAATTTGCCTCTTATGTAGGGCTCTACGATTTTGCCAAAAATCAAAATTACAATATATTTCAACCCTAATTGCGATTGAGATTTAATTTTGACTTGTCTCTGGATTAACCACAAGCAACAAGAATGGCCTGTAGTTAAAGGTGTTTGTAAACAAGGACTATTTAAAACAAGAAATTTCACTGTTTTTATTAATCAGAATATTATTATTCAAGAGAAAAGTTTGTTGAGTTGGACACCAATCCTTGTCGAACATAAAGTGCAACCAACAAACAAGTCTACGTATTAAACAGTTTGACCAGTACTTAATGCTATGATGAGATTCCTGAAAGTTTCTGGTAAAAAGAGGATGATTATATCAACCCTAAATCAAATAATAAAAGTAGATTATCTCACTGCTGGAATTCTCTTCCCTTCCATGTGGAGGCAAACCCACTTTAAAGGACGAGTCTGATCCGTTAATTTGTTACATAGCCAAAAATTGCAGACCTCTGCGATTTGGAAATTGTGTTTTCTTAAAATTGCGATCATACTTCAAATGGGATTAGTTGTGCAGCCCTACTCTTATGTAAACTTTCTGTAAGAAACGATGTGAAATCTTTCAAGCCTTCTGTGCGACGGACGTACATGCCGCTGAACTGCAGGCTGTAAGCGTCGGTCTGGTGATGCGGTATAAGGTGATAGTAGTTGAAGACCCGTATCCTGAACACCGTGGAGTAGACGCACACGCACATGAAGAGGATACTGACAAAGCACACCATCTGGTGGACAAAAAGGTAAAGGGTAAAGAAATCGGGTTAGATTTTTAGTAAAAGGCAAAAATCTTGACTTTGATGCCAAAATCTTGGTCGGGAAGTTAACAGGAGTTTACCTCAATAAAAACGCTTTGTTCAGCTTTCTGGATGAAGATGGCAAACAGCGAGAGGACAGGGCGCGTGCTGAAGAAGGTGCACTCAGACCAGACGACCGCGACAGAGAGGAGAGACAGGAGCACCGCCAGCAGCCTGCAGGAAGTCTTCCTGAACACACACTCCCAGTACCACTCTGAGCACCACAAACAGAAGGAAATACAGGCCATGAATGGAGACACCGACATATCAAATATTCCAAAAAAGTTACTTTTTTCTGAAGTTTGAAGACATTTCGCTCCCCATCCAGAAAGCTTTCTCAATTCAAATGTGTGGAGTAGTGTGGAGTCCCAAGCTTTATATTATTGCCCAAAAAGGCCTTGTTATGGCTTAGATGACAAGCAAATTAAACCGACACTGGTCCACCCCTTAGCAATGGGGAGTCTTAGGGGTGGACCAGTTTAGTTACCTTTTGGGCAATAATATAAAGCTTGGAACTCCACACTACTCCAGACATTTGAATTGAGAAAGCTTTCTGGATGGGGAGCGAAATGTCTTCAAACTTCGGAAAAAAGTCCAATTGTTTTTTTGTTTTTTTACTTTTTTTGGAATGATCACTGAGAATCTTCACCAACATATCAAATACTGTAGATTCTAAATAATTATCAGACAAACATCACTGCATTCATGACTCCGGTGTGTGATAAAAACTGAACTCAGACCTAATATATTCTTAACAAAGCATCTGTTTGCAAGCACTTTTATGATTTGTGCAGCAAAAAACAGCATTTTATCTTCGTTTTTCATGCAAATACAAACACAAGTAGTTTGTTCAAACCAGGGCCATACAGAGATTATAATTTGAACGTCTGCATAACCCTAAAAAACAAAAACAAAACAAAAAACAAAGATAATTTTCGGGATAAAACAGATCAGGCCAGTGTTATGTACAAAAACCTGTAATAAACTAAAAAACGAAATCTCCCCCCGATAAAGATAGCGAATGTACTTTTATATCATTCAATGATAAAATGGTTCATATCCACAGAATTTTGTCATTGAGGACAGAGAGTAAGACATCTGTTATCACACGTCCTTGGCTGCACTGATCACAATGGTACAAATGTTCACAAAGGGGCATAAAAAGCCTTAGAGTGAATGGAGGTAAATGAGGTTTCTAAAAAAAAAAAAGACAGTACATCCAGTCACAAAAATATTATATATGCTGAAATATTAACACATTAGGAAATTTACTTCATCTGCGAATTGAAGATTCTGGCTCCGAACGAACTCACCGACAGTCGGGGTGTAGATGAATCTGCGGAACCAGCCGAGTTGGTTCGAGGTGGGGCTGCTGGTGATAACTCGTAGCGCACTGTTCTGGCTTTTAGCAACATCTTCCAGATGAAGGGCCTCATCCAGCAAGAGGGACCACTGAACCTGAGCCTGGCTGTGCCTCTGCACTGCAGAAATCACCTACATCAAACGCAAACAGAGCCCCCGCTTTACTTAACTCTCATTCACACCTCAGGTCCGTTTCCTCAAAGTCGCAGATGAAAAGATGATAGTTACCTTTTCGTGAAGTTTGATCAGCCCGCGTTTGGTAGGAACAGCGCCGTCCTCGCGGCCGGAGTGTTCCACGTTTCTTCCCATCTCTTCCTGGTACCTCGTGGGACACTGGAATTCACATGCAGGTTGTGTCACTGGGTTGTGGCATCGTGCAACATCAAAAGGCGCGCGTGCACAGTGGAAGGAAGTGTTGCTTCGTCAGCTGCGGGCCTTGTGTATGTCCCACCTTTGTCAGAATGGTGTCCACGCATTTCCTGAGACCGTGGTTGAACCTTACAGACCTGTCGATGTCGCTGACCTCCTAATGACCGGAAATAATGTTCGTTTTTTTTTTAACAATTACAAACAAAAACACAGTGAAGACCAACGTGAAGGTAATAAAAAGTTTTTTTGTTTAAAAGATTTTCCGATTTAGCTGAAATATATGTAACCTAAAAAAAACAAAAAAACAACTCACCTCCATGACGTCTGCTAGGGTCTCCTCGGCTGCAGCTTTCTCAGTTGCCAGCTTCGCTACCTTAAAGTAAGCCTTGGCCAGCAGGAATTCGTTTGAAGACGAGAGCCAATAAGATCGCGGGATTTCCACCAAGCCGTAGCCAAGCAACAGCACCAAGAGGAACAGGCCCCAGGTGTTAGCCGCTGCGATACCGATGGTCTGGAGCCCTGTCCTGCATGATTTTCATGATTTTAAAATAAAAGCCCAGAGAAATGCCAGCAACGTGTGATGTATTGTTCATGTATTTCGCTTACTCTGGATGAATTCTAAACATTTGACGTACCAAGAAAGTTTCAGGTGGAGGTGAACGGCCGCATAGATCAGCAGGACGATGAAGATGAGGAGGTAGGTGCCATAATAGATCGCATTTTGGATAAGAGCTGTTTTCACCTTCCCCAGGATGGAGAAGGCTCCAGAACGTGCATAGGACTGCATGAAGGGCAACAGCAGCCTGGGCAGTCCCACACACAAGAAAGACAGAGTCAGCACATACTGATACATTTTCTTTCTCTTAATAAAAAGTGTGATTTATCCTGCAGTGTAATCATTGGTCTGGGAGATGTAAGGAGTTTCTCACCATGTGAGAAACTGGGAAGTCCAGTACACAACTCTCCAAAACACTGGTAGGACACCATCTGGGATGTAGCTCCAGGACTTCACGCAGAAGTTTGCCGCACTGCAGTCGGCGAACATACACACAGAGTCACAAATAACAAAGATCAAACAGCTCTCAGCAGCTCTGCAAGCTTGGTTTGGGATCTGTGCAAGGTCACATTAGCAAAATACTGGATGCAACTTAGCTGAAATCTCAAAATATGGAAACTTTACAAGTAGAAAAAAAACATTACCAGAAAAAAGTGTGTCCTGGGTCCAGATTTCAGTTTTTAGAATGTTGGATGAATAGAATGAGATTTATCATAGCATGGCTTTCAGCTCAACAGCGTATGGCACCGATCAGAAGTTATTTGTGTGTGTTTTATTTATCTATAATTTAGTTACACCTTTTGTTTTTGGTCTTCTTTTGCATATGATGCACTTTCGCTCTGATGAAAAAATTGCGTACCTTTATCCAATACACTGAAAAAAGTATTTAAGTGTGTCAGAAATCACCACAAAAAAAACCAAAAAAACTATCTTGAAGCTGTTTTTTATTTGCTGTAACAAATGAAACAGATCGTTTGGTCTGATCGGCTATTTCAAAAGCTCAAATACTCAGAGCTTACGGGTGGACACAGAAAACTGCAGAGAGGTAGCAGCACTCACAGTTGTAACCTTTAGGAGTCAGCGTTGAGCATCCATTAGATATTATAAGCATATTATTATTATTATTATACGTTTAACAGATATTATAAGTTTAACAGCACACAGTTGTCTATTTGTGGCTTTTTTATACATTCGTCATAACAAATCTGCAATAAGTGGATGTTATCCTTCAGGCACCTGGTAAAAGGTGTTTGGGAGGTTTCCTTCCAATGCAATCCCACTGTTGTCTCTGCCAACTACACAGACCTGTATGCAACCTTGACCACATGCACTGAATAGCTCTTAGAGAGGCTATTCTTCTATACGTGAAGGAATTCTTCCCAGCAGAAATGATGTGGGTGTAGTACTTACTGACTAGGTCAGCAATCAAATATAACAGGCAGATATTCCTCATGTAACGCTTGGAAGAGCCTAGGGCTGGGCAGTATACTGAGATTTTAAAAAATATCAACAATTTTTTTTTTCAAAACATATAACGTGAGACTATATTGTTTATATCAACATGGTCTATGTTGCATTAGAATTATACTTTAACGTATTCTAGTAGGTTGTTTTTCAGCCGTTTCTTACATTTATCTACAACCAATTTGGGATAAAGCTTTGCTTCAGAGATGTCTTTTTATTATTACTTGATGAAAAGAAAAACATATCGAGTTAAATGTGGTATGTTGGCATTCAGCTTTATTATGTTTGGTTCATATCGCCCAGCCTTAGAAGGGCCACATAGTAATTGTCAACATGGAAAATATAAGATCTGCATAGACTGAAATAATTTTTGCAAAATGGGTAACTACGAATTGAAAGAACTTTCTTCTTGCAGCTTAACTCTGTGACAAAGTTGCAGAAAACATTAGCTTACCCAGTAGGTCTGAGAACCACACCCTTGTAAGTTTTCTTATATTGCTGTCACAGGAAACCACTGAGCAAATAACCTAATTTGAAACGCTAAAATAAGAGATCCACTCATACTAAATAGAGAGGCTCAAGGAAATAGTCTAAGGACTGGAATCAGGTGATTTATAGGTTGCTCGCCTCTAAACAGCCTCAAGATTCTGATCTGAACCAGTTAGCGTTTCCCTTTTGAGTTTTCATAATCAGGGATGTATTTATACATTTTTAGTTAACATTCTCAAACAGCAGAAGTTAAGAGTATAGTACCACTAGCAGATGATTGTTGGTTTCTAAAGCTTAAAAGCACTTAAATTCGTTGAAGCTTAATAAATCCCCCCCCCCCAACTAAAAAAATTAGTTTACCTTGAAGGTTGGAACGAAGCTAAACCAGGGTCAGGCTGATCAGACTGTTCGCGCTGGGATGCAGAGGAAGTGCTGTTTGAAAAGTCATGAATGCACTGGTTGTAGATGGTCTAAGGAAAGAGGAGAGCAAATGCAATGACATAAATTACATTCAGTGCAACCAACAAGTGAAAAATGCATGTTGCTAAAGTAAAAAGGTTTGTATGGAAACCCACAGTCTACACTTGCCAAATCACCATTATCTTCCTAAACCGGCAGTAATAATGTTTTTGATTCTATATTTCATCAACTCATACCGTGCTGACATCAAGTGGCAGGATGAACACGATGAGGAAGCAGAGGTACCAGGACAGGAGCGTCCCTAACAGGACCAGGCGCTGCTGCTTCCTCAAATCTCCATAACGATGGAGAAGGTAGAGGACCAGGAAGAAAACCGCAACAACCACAGCAGACAAAGCAGCAGCCGTCATGCCGGTAAATGATCAAACCCGATGTCCAAAGCTCATGATGGTGGCCGGCCTGATGGGAACCAAGAGACAGAGACGGGAAGTAAGACAGGAGCTCATGGCTACAGGCTTGGAAATCAGCTCTTATCTGTAAAAGAGCAGATATCCAACCTGACCTCGTCACTCTGGGCATAAGGGCTGGGATGAAAGGACGGGACTGAGAGACAGAAAATGAGAATCAAACAGTACAAAAGATTGGAGATGTGAACAATCGATAAAAGAGGGGAAAGTTAAAGGACAGAAACAATAGGTTCAAGATTCAAGGAGTCTTTATTGTCCCCGTGGGTCAATTTGTTGCACAGCTAGTAGTGTTAGGCAAACATTTAAACAACAATCACTCAGACACAATAAAAGATAAAATGCTGAGAGATCATTTTATACAGCATTAACAAAGATCTAATGCTGAGTGGATGTGCATCAAAAGGGGGTAAAAGATCAAATAACAGGAATAGAAGAAAGCATGTTACTTTGTAATAACACAGTAACACGTATTTGTTTACGTTGTAAACTGACATGAATACGAAAACATCACCGTAAATTCGTCACCAGTTTGAACGTGTTATTGCTTCTGTCGTTGTAGTTAAAGAGTGTTTACCAATATTTGAAACGTTATATGTAGTAAAATCAGGTCCAGCTCCAAGTGACCGCATACTTGCTTTATTAGTGGATTGTGCTGGACTTCATAAACCATAAAGCCTCAACCGGCAGACGAGAAATGACTCCAGAAATCTAAATCTTACCTTTGACGATTCCTTGTTTGGCTAAAAGTCAGCTGACTGTTATCAATTCCGTTTAATTTTCCTCGCAAGTCCAACTGCTGTACGAAACCTTTGAAACTACTTTGCGTAACGACAGTAAGCTACGTGTACCGTCACGTGTCTTCATGACGCAGCAAGGAATTGTGGGTATTGTAGGAAACAGTACAAAGGGAGGTGAAAGGAGAGGGTTAGGGGTTACCCCTAACTACTCACTGTAGTTCTTATAAAATTGACCTTCTAGAGTTTATAAACTTAAAATGCACTCTAACACATGTAGTTACTTTCTTTCTTTGTTTTTTTTTCTTGCATTTTCTGTTTGTTTTTAGAATGTATCGTCTATATATGTACTATGGCCCTGATTTTGCTCCGATTGTATTGTCTAATTAAAAAAAGAAAGGAAAAAAAAGAAGAGAAATAAAACTTCTTCCAACTGTAAATTATGTTTGAACAATAATCGTTTTCATGATGTAAGGCTTAAAATGACAGTGACACGTCACATAACGAAGAAAATAGATAGTTGTATTTGTTTAAATATAGCTTAATAAATAAGCCAATGTTGACACTGCAAATACAGGCTTGGTGAATTCCTGTCAAACACTGATCTTAGAGTTACAAAGTAACAAACAAATAAACACAGGAAAAATAAGTGTGTTTTTAACTGTGTAAAAGTTGTTATGTGTTTTTAGCTTGTATTCCCTGGCTGCTTTCTTTGTGTTAAATAATTTGTTCTAATGTCACAGATATGTAAGGACTTATCAAAGTGCTTGAGTTGTAAAATTTCACCTTCCCCATCAGTTTGCTTGCTTGGTAATTTTGAGGAAAGCCCTCTGGGGAATAAAATAGTTTACATGGTTTTCACTGCACTATGTTTCGCAAAGAAAACTATCCTCATGAATTGGAAAAGTAAGGAGAATCTCAGTATCAATCAGTATAGAGATCTTTTGTTGGATCATATTAATCTTGAGACAGCATCTGCATCCACATCTGATCGATCTCTTTGGGCTCCTTTGATTAGCACCATCACTTAGTGGAATGGGGGGCGGTGGGTTGCTTCCTGCAGGGCGCAGTGGCTGGGTGGAGGGGTTCCTGGGGCTCTGGGGGCACTCGGAGTGGGGTGCTTGGTGGGTCTGACTCCGGGGTCTGTTGCCCCCATCTGGGAGGAGCTTGGGAGGCCTACGGGTGGCCTACAGCGCCGCTTGCGGCGCTCTTGGGGAGCTACGCGGTGACGGACGTGGGTTACTGACCTGGTAGCTGTGCTGTCGCTGGGTGGGTCCGGGGTGGGTCTGGGGGCCTGGGGTCCCTGGGGCGCACCGCCCTCGGGCGGGGGCCCCGGCGGGGCCTCGGGGGTTCCGGTTCCGGGGGGTGTGCCGCTTGGGGTCTGGGCCGGCGTGCGCCCGGGTGTCTGCCCCTGCACGGAGCCTCTGGTGCGCTGGGGGGCCTCAGGGCCTGTTGAGCTGGTAGGGGGGCATGGTCATTAACATCTCAGGGCAGATGCTCTTCCCCTTTTTTGGGTTGGCACTCTGCTAGTGGGGGGAGGGGAGGGAGGGGGAGTAGTGAATTACCCAGCCTGTCGAATGTATGGTGAGATGTATGAATGTTAGTGTTGGGGAGGGGTTAAATCTACGGTTGGGGGGGGGGGGGGGGGGGTGGACGTTCTGGTGGGCTTGTGTCCGGCCCCCTGTCCCGGTCCTGGTCCGGGTAGTCTCCCGGTGCGGGTTTCGCCTGGGGGGGTGGGGTTTGGGATGGCTCGTGCGGGCTGGATGGCCAGGGTCCCCCATCTTATTAATTTATTTGTTTATCTATTTTTATTTATTTATTTATATAATATTATTATTATTATTAATATTACTATTATTATTATTAATTTTTTGGGGGGGGGGGGGGTTAAAGCCAGTAGGCTTGGTGGGTGGGCTGGGGGAGGTGGTGGTGTTGGTCCTGGTGGGTGGTTGGCTGGCAGGCCCTGCGGCCTCTCCCCCGCCCCCGGGCTATGGTGGTGCCGCTGGAGGGGCCCCTTTCTCCGGGTGGGGCTTTCGGGGAGCGGGGGTGCCTATTGGAGTCAGTAGGGGAGCTGGCTCCCTGGGTTGGCTCCCCAGTCCTTTGCTCCCCATCCCCGGACTCCTCCCTCTGCCTGCTCCATCACGCCGCCACACATGTAGGTCCTTGGGGAGGGGGCGTTAGTGGAGGTTGCCACTTTCTGGTGACGTCCCTCTCCCCAATTTTATCATGCATTTTAGACACTTTCACTTCAAACATTTTCACAACGCACATTCATGTAGGCCACGATATGGGCGGTTGGGGGGAAGACGTCTGGGGGGGGGGGGGGCTTATGTTGTGTGAGCCTCGCCTCGGACGGCTCCCTTCACCCCCTCTCGCATTTAGACATTGAGGGTTCTGGGTAGTTGCTTGGAGGGGGGGCGCTGGCACCAGCTTCCTTCCGGAGGGGGGGTGGGCTGTGCCGTGCACCCCCTTCGGTGCTCCCAGTTTTAAACACACCTGAGATCAACATGCAACAACACAACATCTGAGCGGGCGTAGGGAAGATCCGGGGTCTTTTGCACACCCCCGATCTCCGATCGCGGCACGAAGTCTGGGGCCTGGAGGAGGTGCGGGCCACTGGGTCCGGGGTCTTGGCGGGGGGCTGCTGCGGGTAGCCAGTGGCTTGCCGGGTCTGGGGCTGACGCCTCTGCTCTCCCCAGGAAGGGATGGGGGGCAGGGGTGGCTAGGGTAAGGTCGGGGTGGGAGGGGGTTTATTAGGTATATAGTGGGTGAGGGGGGGTTCTGGTCGGGTGGCCCGTACGGGTCGTGTTGGCCCCCCCTCTTTGGGGGGCCTGATCCGGGGGGCGTCTGGTCCAGGGGCGGGGCCGGGGGTCGGGCACAGGCAGTCGTATAGTTGAATTGTGGTGACCCCCCCCCCCCCCCCCCACTTGGGATTTTTGGATGTGAATGCTATGTGGGAATGTGTGTACAGCGTCCTTTTTTTGTGTCTGTGTGTGGTGAGTGGGGCACTAGGGAGGGATGGTGTGAATGAGGTTTTTTTTTTTTTTTTTTTCCAGGTTTGGGTCCGGTCCGCTCCCTCTCCCAAGAACATCTCAAGTCTCCGATAGGTGCGGAGCCCATCCCCCCACGTCCTGCCCTCCTCCGCTGCGTTGGCGGGCGCCTTGGCCCTCTGGCGCGGTGACGGTCCTCGGGTTTGGGGCGGGTTCCCGGGTGGGCGCCGGCCCATTCCCGGCGGTGGCTTCGCGGGGCCTGGCCCCCCGGGGGGCGGCCGGGGCCCCTGCCACAGGGGCAGGGTGCCCCTGGGGCCTCTGGCCCCCAGGGCCCATGGCCAGGACCACCTCAGCGCGACTGGCTGCCGGCGGAGCCCACGGGCTCGTCCCTGCGGCTCTTGGGGGCGTCAGCATTGTGGTGGCTGGGGGGTTTCCTCAGGGTCGTCTCTCCTCTTTCATCGGGGGGGGGTTGCAGATTTCCTGTGATGGCCCCTCTCGGGCGCACTGCTTTGGGGGCCCCTTTGGGAGTCCGGGGTTATGGGTCCCCTGACCCCTGCCTCTGTGCTCGGGGAAGGCGGGTCTTTGGTTCTCCACAATCACTATCGAGCTATTTCCTTCTGGATAACTTTCACCTAAACTAGTGCATTCTCACAAACTCCCACAGGTGCTGGGTCCCAGGTATTAAATGTTCACTAATATATAGAAAGCCTATAATTTATTTAGTTATTTTCTTTCACTTTCTTTTTTCAGGTATCACATTACACATGTCAGCTTAAATAATAATACATATGATTTAGCAATGGTATCAAGGTGTTACTCGATTGTATCTGTTGCTTTATGTCTGTTGGTTGTGCTGTTCTCTTTGCGTCTCTTTCCAGGTGATGGAGCAGACAGAGGACGTTTTATCATTCTCTTCCTTTTATCTCTTTTTCTTTCACCTCTTCTCTTTCTTTTTTTCTCTTCTTGTTCTTCCTTTACTCTCCTACTTTCCCATTGTAGTGTCCATATAATTTGAAATTCTCCCTGCAGGAATCACAATAAAGCTATTTACATGCACAAATCAAGCGGAGCATTATGGCGAAAGCTGTTTGCTCCACTTGTGAAAGCAAAATCTGTCGAGCTCTATTTGGCATTAGGACATCAATTCTTATTGCCACATTGCTAGACAGGACACTGGGAAAAAAAAAAAAAATTAGTTCTAATGTCATGTCATTTAACTGTGCCAGTTTCACATGGTTTCAGTTTACATACTTTAGGTACAGTGCTCATCACCGACATCAGTGTCTTCTTTTGGATTTATGGCTTCTGTTTTATCTTTTTTCAGGGTGGGATGATGATATAAAATAAAATAAATTAGAAAAATGTAAATCTAAAAGAGCACCTCAAAGAAGAGCCATGAGCCGCTGTGCCGTCCATCTTATCAAGACTAAATGCATACTATATAACAGAATTTTATCTTATTTTTTACAGAACTTGTGCACAAGTTTAAACATACCGTGCATTTGCTAAAGGCCAGGTTAAAATTATACATACAGACTTGAATATATATACATGTCCACTTACATGTGGAGAAATGTGAAGCCACGTGCTTTTTGAAGCCATCAACAAGGCCTGGGCGTGTTTCTGGCTATATATTTCAGTGATTTTCTTACAAGAAATGGTATAGCTGATTTAAACTGGTTGGTTTTGAATAGGGTCGACTCCTTCTTCTGTTCACTTTGGCCAAATGCCTCAACCTTTGTCTCACTTGTCGAAAAGATCAAGTGAGACAATACACTCCATGTTGACGTTAAACTAGCTTCACCGTGGACAGTAATACGAGTGTCCCATCAGCTTCCACTTCATGAGTACTGCTTGTTTGTCAGTTGTTCCTTAACATCCTAGCCTATTTCCTTTCATCCGATGGTGACTATTTGGATCAGGCAGTTGAAACTCGGACGTTATTGGATGTTCTAAAGACAGATCCATGCTAGGAAACCAGACGATTTAAATGAGATCGACAAATCCTGTAAAGAGGATAGGTCAAATGTCAAGGAGGACATTTGACCTATCTTCAGAAGCTTGTTGGTGGCGAAAAAAACACGTTTGATGGACGTGCAACTAGCTGAGGAACATTTATCCAAATACTAATGAAGGTGTATTTATATATATTTAGCCTGAATATATGATTGTAAGCCTCTGTGGATATAAAAAACCTCCAGAATTAATAAAAACTTGCAAAACAGTCCTTTTTTAAAAAACTTTATTCAAGTTGCATGTAATATAATCATTCCACGATGGAAAAGTAAGGGTTTGAATTCATCTTTGAAAGCCAAAAACATGAGGTTCATGCCAGTAATAATAGGATGTAAACATCTGATATAACAAGCCTTAACATGAGTCTGAGTTTGAACAAAAATATTTGAAAAAAAATAACAATTTAGGGTGTCTTGTGTCAAAAGACCAATATCAAGTTGGTTAAAGCACCCCAAGATCCATTTTTCTCAATTAATAAAAAAATAGCGTGAACAGAATTAAGACTGACATCTTGATGGAGGAAATAATAATAATCATCTGAACAGAACTGTTCACATTAGAACAAAACACATTGGGTCAACATACTCTCAAGATAAAACCAAAAGCTTTGCTGTATATTAAAAAATGTTATGAACACATCTACTGAACATAATAAGATTTTGTTCCCAGTTAGTTTTTTCGAACGAATAGCTTCCACCATCCCAATGAAATTTCGTCTTTCATTTTTAAGCATCAAAGCTGTCAAGTTAAAAGCAGCTCATTCACATACTGTAGCACAGGGGTCACCAACATGGTGCCCGAGGGCACCAGTTTGCCCCCAAGGGCCACCTGTGGTGCCCTCAAGCCCGTTCTAAAAAACAGCACACCCCTCCAGTGAGCTGCATTTAAAATGCTATTTTATTCAGTTGCCCTTCCTTTTTAATCATACTTGTATTTACATAGATTTAAAATGTCGAAAGCATTGAAAACATATTTATGTTATATAAAGTTAAGGTGAGCTTGTACTCTTGTAGTTCAAAGGTCAGTACAGGTAGCCCTTCGTATGACACAGTACCAATGAAGTAGCTCTCAGTTTCAAAAAGGTTGGCGATCCCTGCTGTAGCAGATTCCGTAGGAACACATAGATTTTTAATGTGACAGACCTAACTTTTCTCCGTTTGTTTTCCTCATCATTCATTGATATCAGATCCACATGTTTTCTCTCTTTTTAAATCATAGTAAGGTTACAGTGTAGAGAGTTTGCCATGTATTCTAAAGGCTTTCTAAACCATCAAAGTTCAAACAAGCAGAAAAACAAGCAGTGAAAGAACCCATCTTCTGTCTATTTCAGGAGAGGAGCAGAAGCCACAGACACGGGTCGTCCGCATACAGAGGGCCCAGTATGTTAAAACAAACTGCTTGGTGCTCCAGTAGAAGGTCCATGTGGCACAGCACATCGGGGAGCAGATGTTCTACGAGATCTAGAGAGAGAGTCCAGTCTTCCACTGCTCTGGAAATATCCAGTGTTTCCAGTAAAACTGATCCAAAAACGTCCAAAGACTCTGTCCAGTCCTCCAGGATATATTCCAGCAGCTCCATCTGGTCCATAAAGGTGTTTGGAGCTTCACGTGTAGGCTTACATAAACAGTTCATGCAGAGAAGTGTTTCACATCCGGTTTGCATTGTTCATCCATTTAGCTTTGATTCGTAGGGCTGATCACATTTCCGTGTTTCTGAGATGAGTTACCTCTGTCTTTTTTCCGCGTTGTCTGTCTGACTGGCCTGATCCAGTCACAGGACAGATAAGAGCCCCTGACAGGTGCTTAGGGAGGCCATCTGCCTGCCCGCAGGCTCAGCCTGTCCAACCTGCTTAAAACAGATTAGAAATAGGTGTTTGACCATTCAAGCCTACAACATATTTCCTCATATGTCCTGAAGTTTTCTCATGGAGAACCCCATATGACTTAGATTTAATGCTTTTATGTTCTTTTTTAAAATTTTCTCACATTAAGTCAACACAAAAAGGAATTACGAGATATTCTATCATGTACATTTTTTGTATGTCTTGGTGCAATATAAATAGTGGGGAAATAAATGCATAAAAGTCATGTGTGATTGTACTGTGAGAGTCAACCTGTCAGCCAATCTGTTGTGTTTTAATATAGAAGCAAAATGAAACTACATATTTTTTTAAATGACTTGTTACACAAGCATCTTTCTTTAAAAGGAAACAACCAGTTGTTGTGTTTCTGTCGTCATACCATCATCTGCGATCCCAGCGCCAGTCTCAATGCAGACTTCTCTCCTTTTTGGCAGCATCAGGACCAGGACAGTCAGTCAGATTCTTCAAAAACTTTCCTTCCTTGAGCAAATATGCTCTTGAACAAGCAACTGAATATTCTATTCTATTCTATTCTATTCTATTCTATTCTATTCAAATAAACTGTAAAATATTAAACTGTGTAGTTGCCACCACTAGGGGGAGGCAGTGTTATTGTTTCAGATCTTTTCCAGTCCAAAGTCTTGTAACAACTTAAGAAACTTTTGTGTTTACAGTTGCAAGTATCTATTTTATCGATCTGCTACCAAAAGAAATTACTATTTTGGGTGACATTGATTTTTATTGATAAAATGTGTTTATTTAATTTATATTAGTTTATTCCTAACATCCATTTAACATCCATTAAAGGAAGACCTAACATCCATAAAGAAACAAATGTCCTTGGTGATAGTCTGAAAGGCAGTTTTGATATGAAGACTATAAACTTTTATAATCTGACATGATAGTTATCTTTTCTTTTTTCTATCATCTCCTATTTATTCTTTTGTCTCTTTAATCTCTTGTAAAGCTGTGCTTCACTTTCAACTTGTTAAGCAGAGAAAAGAAAGGTGTCATGTTCAAATCCTAGAGAAGATCTTCAACAAAGCCCTGGTCAGGTTTCAGATTATCTCCATTGGGATCACAAAGTGAACATCATTTCAGAAACCTAAACGCTGTACCCATAAAACTTTATACTTTTTAAAATGAAATGCACTAGAAGTATATCCCCGTTTATTTTGGAAGCTTTAAATATATATATATATATATATATATATATATACTGTATATATATTTCAGTTGGCATAAAATATTCATATTACTTAGAAATTATATGATTTATAATATAAATCAATTAAAAAATATATATGTATTAAATAATGCAGAGCGTTGTGAAACTATTCATACCACATGCGATTTTTTTTAATGCTACAGACAAAAACTTTAAGTTACTTGATTAGGATTTGGATGTGACTGATATAAAGTATTTTATCATTACTAAATGAAAATATTTTTTTTTGTAAAAATGAAAATATAAAATATGAAGACCACTGAATCAATACTTTTATGAACCAATTTCTTTATTTTTATTTTAGCGCTTGTACATCTTTAGATTGAAATATTTGCCAGATCTTTGCAAAACAGCTCAAGCTTAGATAGATTGATGTAAACATCCATTTTAAAATCCTGCTTCAAATCCTCAGTCGGGTATACATGTACACTTTGACTAGGCCAGTCTGACACAAATAAACCACCCCATTGCATCTATGGCTGTACATTTAGACTTATCCTATTGGGAGGGGAATTTCCTCTCCAAACCTTTGCAGATTCTAACAGGTTTTCTTTCAGGATTGTCTTGTATTTAATGTCATCCATCGTCCCATTAACTCTGTGAGATTTCCATGTCCCTGCTGAAGAAAAGCACGATGCTGTCACCACCACGTTTCACAGTGCAGATTGCCTGTTCCTTCTGGATGAAGGTAAGGTTTCATATAATCAGAGGACCTTCGTCTACATGTTTGATATGTCTTCTTCGTGATCTGTGGCAAAACGAGAATGTCACAGCCTGTCCTTCAATGAGGGCTTTCATCTTGTCACCCATGATCCAATCTGTCAAAGGCACAACTAAAAGCTTCTCAACACATTCTCCTACCTGTGCAGTGGGTCTCTGCTGCTCCTCCAGTGTAGTTTGTAATTTATCATTAATGCTCTCTTACCTGACCTGTCAGTTTAGGTGGATGAAAATGTCTTGATAGGTTTGCAGGTGTGTCAAATATCTTTCCATTTCTAGGTGATGGATTGTACAATTAGACGTTCAAACTATGTGATATTGTTGTAATTTACTTCTGCTTTAACCTTCTGCACAACTTTCTCCCTGACCAGTTTGCTATGTTCCTTGGTCTTCATAATGCTATTGGTCCCCCATTGTTTTCTGACAAACCTCTGAGGCCCTCACAAACCACTCGATCTATGCTAAGGTAAACTTACTCATTGGCCAACTTCAATAACCGTATTTTTTGGTCTATAAGTCACTCCGGAATATAAATCTCATCAGTCAAAAAATTAGTCATAAAAAGGAAAAAAAAACATATATAAGTAGCACCTGACTATAAGTCGCAGGATCGGGCAAACTATGAAAAAAAGTGTGACTTATAATCCGAAAAATACGGTACTAATTACGGGATTTCTGAAGGCAACTGGTTCCACTGGGGTTTATTCAAGAGTGATAAGATGAAGGGGCTGAAAATGCATGATACTTTTTAAGATTTTAAATCTTTCTTTTGTAAAAACTGTTGAAAATCATCTCTCACTTTCTTTCACTTCAAAATTTATGTACCGCTTTCTGATCATGTAAAAGCCCAATAAATTACATAAAGGTTTGAGGTTGGAACTTGACAACAAGTGAAAAGTTCAAAGGGCTGTTAATGCATTTTTTTCTGGGCACTTTACACTCTTACTGCCACAATTATTTGTTTTTTGTTTTTCAAAGATCAATGCTGTCTTTTTGCTGCTCTCCAGAGAAAATCTTTGATCAAACACAAATGTCCTTCAAAAACTGGGGCGAGTGCAACTGCTCTGGACACAAGCTGTTATGTTGCCTGACATGAGGCGCTGCAGATTCAGCATACAAAACTTTATATTTTGTTTTACCTAAAGTTGTCAATCACTGTGTTTAACAATTCAGTTCTGAAAATATAGAGTCTGCAGGACTGGCATTTGAAAAGGAAATGGAAAGGTTGACAGATGAATTTTATTTTCCTGTTTAGTTAGCTCTGTTTTTTTGCCAGTATGTAGTAGCAATACTGTGTTTTAGTCTTCCTCTGTCTCTTTTGCTGCTGTTTTGTTTTTGCATCTTTCTATCCAGCTCAAGCATCTTCTCTTTCCCATTCCTCAGCATCTGGACGATGAGTGACTTTGACTGCATCCAAGTGTTGCAGTCAGCTCAGTGAGAAGCCGTGTGTGAACGACCTTGTCTCCCAGCGTGCTCATTGAGCAGCTATGAGACCTTTGGGTTTGAAGTTTGCAACATTTGATCCATGGGAAACCCTCGCACACAAAGCTGCTGGTGTACAATGTGGCCCCAGTTCCATGTGTCCCCTGAGGGCCACTGCACACTGCAGATCTTATGACCTGTCCTGGATACCTCTCCCCACTGGGAATAGACCACTCCCATCTTGCTTGGTACAGTAACCAGGAGCAGGTAGAGTTACATACCTGCTCCTTAGACAGGTACTGCAAATTAGGGCTGCAGTTGTTTATGGATAAAATGTGTTTGTAAGCATCTATATACAGTGGGATGGGAATTTTATATAGGAAACCATTTAATGACATAACTGTCCCTGGAGCTGCTAAACCATGGCTTATTTTCAAAACCTTACTTTGCAAAAAACAAACTTCCCTGAAGATTGTGTAATTTGATTACAGAGGAGAGGAAAATCAAAATGGGGAAATCAACTTTTCCTCATTTTGCACTACATACAATCGTTTACTCATTCTGTCATGATTTAACAAACTTAGGTATCAACATTTGAAATCTTCTCAGTGATACCAATGTGACACCTTTAACAAAAAATAGCCGATAAACAATCCACAGATAGTCACGCCAAGACTTAACAAAATAAACCAGTTTTGTTCCACATTCCACTCATAATTGGTTTAACTTAACTGAGTGCAGACCTCTGATAGTTTGAAAGCTGCTGTGACTTGCAGAATACAGAGAATCTGCTTGATATAAAGCAGGACAGTTTAAAAACAAATTAAAGGCAAATGAAATATAAATATTTGTGTTTTTAAGCCAATTATGTTTTTTGTGGCATTAATTGTGGGTCTATGGAACATACATACATACATACATATAGATCATTTATTGTTTTTCCTTTCATGATGATTTTATTTTGAACTCTCTCACTCATACATGCCCACAAACCTTTTTTGATCACAGAAAAAAGTTAAATTTTACGTAATTATGATATCGGGGTGCCCAAATTTTTGGCACATGGGCCGGATTTGTCAGGTCAAAAGTACTCAAGGCCAAAAAAGATTAATAAAACAGAAAATAACAACAAAAGTTATGTTATGAATTTCTTTTACCTTCTCTGCAAATGTGATAATTTTAATTAAACCAATTAGTCAGATTTTCTGTTGGACAGGGATGTGTACATCACTGTAGATCCAGCAGTTAATGGATTTTGCTCACATGCCGTATTAAAGAGGGTCACCCAGTTTGGAAATTACTTTGGGCTCGATTGAAAACAACTGAATTCTTTTTGCTTTAGCAATAAAAGAAGAGGATTTTTGTCAGCATTTCTGTGAAAACACTTGTTGTATTTTGCTCATTTTAACACATGTATCTGAAGAACATTTTAATGCCTCTAAAGTCTGCATTTGAGCAAAAGTCATTGGATAGATGTAGTTCTATTTACTATGAAATTAACAAGAATCTAAAAAGCGTGGTTATTAAGAAACGGATTACTTGTGTTGCACCTAAATAAACTACCAAAATGTTATCAGTACAGATACAAAAAAAATATCCTCTCTTTATGTCCTTGCCTTAAAAGTAGAGTCTGCAATTTTTCTTGAAGTTCCTTTTTGAATAACTGCACATATGCAAGACCACCTTACCTGCTCTTCCGCTCCTCAGGGGGATTGAGTGTAAAAAATCTCCCAAATCCACTCTGGTCTTACTTCTTTCCACTGAGGCCTTCCTCTTCTTCTCATAAACTTCTACGCAGTTTGCTTCTTGTGTCTCTCAGCCATGTTCAATGTAAACAGTGAGAACAGCGGCAATACAATGAACAGCTAACACCGAAGCTAACCGCTAAGCTAACCGGATACATAAACACTAGAAGTATGCATGCGCAGCCAGCAAGCGGAAACTAACAAGGAACGTGCACACACACTGGCGTTACGTGAACGTGTCAGAATGATTGGCATGTGGGACAACCAGTAGACAAGGCGATAAGGGACAGAAGGGGGTTACAGCAGGACCAAAACTCTGATCACTGCCATTCGGACTGAATGACAGGATTGGTCAGAGTTTTTACAGACCAGCAGCTCTCACAGAGATCTAATTTTTAACCTCCTTTTTCTGAATACATAAGGCATTGTCTACTGTAAGGATGGAAGGACCATTTCATCCAGTATAACAAAAAGGCTTTCTGAACAGGATTACCAAATGTAGCTTTAAAAATACGAAAAACCAAACTAGGGTTCACAATGATAAACTGAGCCAGACTAGGCTAAAAGTGGCCCTGCTGCAAGCAAAACCGATGCAAGCAAGAGTGATTGAATATTTTCATCTTTTCATTGTACTTTCATCTGTATGACAGTCACTCTCTGGATCTTTGCTTTGAATGGGAGTAATGGTGATAGCTAATATTTTGTTTTATTTTATTTAAAAAAAAACAGTTAAGAATTTGAGCCTGTTGCTTTTGGTGTGGTTCAGTATTCAGGGAGAATTTAGCAATTATCAACTTTGGATGAACCTTAAATACAAAACCCGCTCCACTGAATGAAGACAGATTCTAAGTACTGCTTTCAGTGGTGAAGCATGTAACCAAGAGATCATGACTGAACCACTAACAATGAAACTAATAGATGGGTTCTCCTAAAAAATGTTACATCCCTCCCACAACAATTAACATGCAGCAATAGGTACAAAGCTGAGTTCAAGTAACTGCTGAAGCAATAGGTGTATGTTGAGATAAGTTTGAAATTTTCTAAAAAGGATCACTGAAATTTGTGACTAATTGCAAGTTTGGGATTGAGCAAGAAGAGTTGTTGAAAGATATTGTTGGACCACCATGGATTTCCTTCATTGCTATCTCTTCGTCCAAACAAATGTCATAACAGCAAAGATAAAGTTGGATCAGCAGCACTGACAAGATAACAACAGACAATGCATTCTGCGCAGCATGTGACTCAGTCTAAAGCCAAAGTGTTGAAAGAAGCTGTTCAGTGTTTCTGAGACCCAGGAGATGACAGAGAAAGATCCTAATAGATTATGTTTCCCAGACGTTCATAGACAGGAATCACTTTTTGTGTCCTAAACACCGATGCTCATCCTGGAGTCTCAGGTGAATTAGGATTTAACCAACAGTTATAGCAAACTATGGTTTAATTTCACTACCTAAAAAAAGCTTTATCTCCATTTCTCGTTCACGTTTTGGTGTTTAGATTTGAAAGGTCATCTAAATGCTTACTATCTGCTAACTTTAGCGTACCGTCAAATTTGTCTAGTCTCTGGATTTTTTATTTGCTAAATCACAGCTAAGAGTTGTATATCTAATGATTATTGGTATCTGTGCCTCTGTGGAGCCAGATGAACAGTGCGACAAAATGCTGGACTTAAGTTTATTTTCAAAATGCACCATGCATGCAGTGAAATGATAGCCGTGACAAACATAGCTTAAACTGTAACAATTGTGGTTATGACGCTTCCCTTTTGAATTGTTTGTACATATTTACACAGTGCCAGTCTGAATTATTCATATTAGTTCCTTTGCTTTGAAAAAGTATTTGCCCCCTCACAGTTTTTTGTTTGTTTTTTATCACATTTAAATGTTTAGATCAAAAAAACTAATTTTTATATTAGACATTGTATGCCATAGCAAAGAAAAAGGCTGTTGTATTTCATTTATAAAGGGGCAAACTGTAGCTATATGTGAAAAAATAATTGCCCCCTTCGGTAAGTGGATGAATTATAATATAGCAAATTATGTTGTTCAACACCATGAAGAAGGCTAAAAGATCCCAAAAAGCAACTCATCATTTCTCAGTCTGAAGAAATCCCAAACACATGACACAGTCATTGATATCTGTCAGTCTGGAAGGGGTTACAATATGACTATGTCTAAGGCTCTGGGAATACAACCATCCATAGTAAGAACCATTATCCATAAATGCAGAAAACATTGAACAGTTAGGAACTTTCCCAGGAATGGCCAGACTACAAAGGTTACTCCAAGAATGCATTAACAAGTGATCAAGGAAGTCAAATAAGAAAATAGAATTAAAAAAAACAACAATAACAACTCATTTAGTGTCAGTATTCATTATTCAGGAATAAGAAAAACTGGATCCATGGGAGAGTCCCAAGATGAAGATCTTTGCCACCCATATACTCTCAATATTCTTGATGGCAGTTGATGCTGCCAAGAGTGGAAAAACCTATTATTAGATTTAGGGGCAATTACTTTTTCATGTAAGACTAGATCTGTTTGGATAGATTTTCTCCTTGTTTGAAAAAAAAAAAACAATAAACCAAATCATCATTTGAAAGCTGCATTTTGTGTTTACTCAGTTTACCTTGGTCTAATTTATGAAGGGCCCTTGTTCACTATAGTTCCCAGTGCAGCCCTTTGCAAAAGTATCCACACCCCTTGAACAAAATGATGCATTATAACTGCAAACTTAAATGTATTTCCGTGATACACCAGCACAAAGTTGCTCCCAGTTGAGAAAAGAAAGAAAAAGAAATGGTTTTGAAAATCTTTACAAGTACAAATCTGAAGTGTGACAAGCTAATGTATTCAAACCTCCTTTACTCTGATACCGTCCGTCCGTTTTCTTCCGCTTATCCAGGGTCGGGTCGCGGGGGTAGCAGCTTCAGTAGGGAGGCCCAGACGTCCCTCTCCCCGGCCAATTGGGCCAGCTCCTCCGGAGGAATCCCAAGGCGTTCCCAGGCCAGCCGGGAGACATAGTCCCTCCAGCGTGTCCTGGGTCTTCCCCTGGGCCTCCTCCCGGTGGGACGTTCCCGGAACACCTCACCAGGGAGGCGTCCAGGAGGCATCCTAACCAGATGCCCGAGCCACCTCAACTGGCTCCTCTCGACGTGGAGGAGCAGCGGCTCTACTCTGAGTCCTCCCCGGATGACTGAGCTCCTCACCCTCTCTCTAAGGGAGAGCCCAGACACACTACGGAGAAAACTCATTTCGGCCACTTGTATCCGGGATCTCGTTCTTTCGGTCACGACCCAAAGCTCGTGACCATAGATGAGGGTAGGAACGTAGATCGACCGGTAAATCGAGAGCTTCGCCTTTTGGCTCAGCTCTCTCTTCACCACAACGGACTGGTACAGTCCGCACCAATCCGCCGGTCGATCTCCTGCTCCATCTTCCCCTCATTCGTGAACAAGACCCCAAGATACTTGAACTCCTCCACTAGGGGCAGCACATCCTCCCCAACCCGGAGAAGGCACTCTACCCTTTTCCGGTTCAAGACCATGGGCCGTTTCTCAATATGCGTTCTTGAGCGTTCTCGTGTGCTCGTGACACGTCATCAGCCTCAGCCCGAGCACTGTTCTGATTGCCGAGAACGCCAGAGCGAGAACGCGCCACATCCCCGGATGTTGTTCTCGCCCGCCCTCTTTATCGAGCATGCATCAGAGCAGACTTGTGCGTTCTTCAGACTGACCGCTTTCCCAGAATGCACCGCGGCAAGATAATTTTTAGGCTTTTTAGATATTAAAAATGTTGTTTTAAAAATTTTTTCAATAAGATTTATTGTGGTGTAGTATATAAATACTTTTGAATGTTAAAGAAATGCTAAAGAACTGTGCGTCTCATGACGTCACAAGTACGCTTCTGTTCTACACCATACGTGCTGCGTGCTCGCGTTCTTGTCAAGTCCGATCTTCCTGTGTTCTCGCCAAGACCGCCAAGACCGGACTTGACGAGAACGCGAGTCCGTACTCGCGTTCTCGTGAATTGAGAAACGGCCATGGTCTCGGATTTGGAAGCACTGATACTCTGATACCCCTATATAAAATCCAGTGCAACCAACTTCCTTAAGAAGTCACCTAATGAGTAAACATAGTCCACCTAATGTCACCTTATCATACATACAGCTGTTCTGAGGACTTTGAATCATCTTGTTACAGAAAAATGCTTTATAAATAAACTTGCCTTGCCTTGCCTTGCCTGTGAAGTTCTCAGACTAAGGATATAAAACACTGTTCCAAGCTTTGACATCTTAAAGGAGTACTGTTTTATCCATTGTCTAAAATGTATGGACAGTGGAACAGCTGCAAACTAAAAGGCCAGACAAGGAGTGCTTTACTCGGAAAGTAGCCAAGAAACCAATGCTAACTCTGGATGAGCTGCAGAGATCCACAACTCAGGTTGGAGAATTGGTTAACTTGACAACAACGAATTGTGTCCTCCACAACTGTTGCCTTTGAAGAAGAGAAGCCATCACTGAAAGAATATCAGTTGTGGAGTTTGCCACCAGCCATGCAGGGACACAGCAAATATGACAAAGAAGAGGTTTTGGTCAGATGAGACGAAAACTGAACTTTCTAGCCTAAAGCAATATCATATATGAGGCAGAAAACTAACATTTCACATCACCCTGAACAGATCATCACCATTCTGACACATGATGGTGTCATGCTGCAGGGATGATTTTCTTCATGGTAAGATGCCTGGAAATAAATGCAGAACAATCCTGCAGAGCTACAGTGGAGTGGGTTAGATCAAAGCGCATTTGTTGGTTGGAATGGTCCAGTCAAAGTCCAGACCCAAATCCAATTAAGAGTCTGTGGCAAGACTTTAAGTTGATTTTCAGAAATGTTCTCAGTTCAGTCTGACTGACCTTGATCTATTTTGCAAAGAATGGGTTGAATTTCAATACTCCAAAAGATTTGTAACTACTGCAGAGACAGATCATTTTATACGATTATTGACCCCAGAGGCTGAATACAAATGCATGACGCTCTTTTTGCATTTTTTTTTTTTATGTTGTGAAAATTCCTTTGTCTGTGTGTATCACATAAAATTACTGTTTAATCATGAAAGTTTATGATTTTAAGATCACAAAATGGGAAAAGGTCATGTTGAATGAATACTTATGCAAGCCAGTTTACTACGTCTTTCTGTGTTGAGAAACTCACGTTATGTAACCATTCAGTCCTAAATGGATCTGGGGCGTGAGTATGTCGTACATGTTTGTTTGTTTTGTGTCACCGGTGCATCGAATGCTGGGTTTGTGATAGACAACTGACTTGTTCAGGCGACCTGCTCGTTGATTCCTGGGATGTGCTGGAGAGGCGGAGCCACTCTCTGGTCCCGACACAGCCAAATGGACGACTTTAACTCTGCTTGTTAGATTATGCGAAAATGTAATCAGTTTGATCATCCCTGTGCACAGATTGAACGCACAATTTAGTAAAGCATGAGAACGGATTTTCACTGGCATTGGTTTTTTTTACCTGCTGATAGACTTTGGTCTTGAATTTTGCTTTATTTTGGTATTTCATATGTATTTACATTATTCTCCTAGGTTCCCAGTGTGCTTTATCAGCCACTTTTCCCCTTTTCCTCACTTCAACTACAGTTACTTGCCTTCGCTGAGCAGCTGCACTAAGTTTCTAATCAACCACCTGCTTAGTATTTTTCTTATTATCTCTTATTCTTATTTTTGGTTTTTATATTTATAATTTTTTTCTTTTTTTAATCAGATCATGCTGGTGGTTCCACCAGCCTTTTTCCACAAGGTCCTTTTGTGATATATCAATCTTAGTTCCTCCCTAGACCTTAGTTTTAGTAAGTTTATGATTTATTTTGTTAAAGTAAAGTTATTAAGTTTAATCAGCCATCCTGCTGTTTCCTTCCTGCAGTTGGGTCCTGCTCCTCACCATTATATGAGGCTATGGTTACATTTACCATCTAAGGTCAATTTAGAGGATTGTGGGATGACGTTTACAAGATCTGGACACGGTTTACGATGCAGGAGTCCAGAGAAGGGCCAGACGCATTGCCAATGATCCCCCCACCCGGGCAATGGACTCTTTGACTTCCATCAGGTAAACGCTTCAGAAACATTAAATAAAAAAACTGATAGATTCAAAAGCAGCTTTTTTACAAAAGCTGTCAGGGCTCTCACCCTCTGCTGAGGCGGAACAATTCATACAGTTTTGTGGGAAATTACATGTTACAAACACTGCTGGTAATGGCTTTTTGCACGCTCTAATTTCTCAGGCGATGCTTGAATGCACAGTTCTGTAAACGAAGGCTCAAGATCACTGC
This sequence comes from Fundulus diaphanus, assembly GCA_037039145.1. NCBI lineage: Eukaryota > Metazoa > Chordata > Actinopteri > Cyprinodontiformes > Fundulidae > Fundulus > Fundulus diaphanus. The sequence goes on from CM073127.1 coordinate 23,758,894, forward strand.
ACAGAATTAACTGTGGGCAAGAGTGCATTATTGAGGGAGCGTTCAGTGATCAATTCATACAGTAATTCATATTGTTTGCAAAGGGACTGATATTGGACATTTTGGTCTCGGATACGAATCTTATCAGACCCAAAAGACTATTTACATGCTTTAAGCTTCTCTGGAAGTGTGCAATTCTTGACTTTTATAGTCGAACTATACGTATATCGTTCCATGTGAATTAAAAGAATCGTACCTACCGAAGAACCTTTACACCTCTTTGTGTTTCTGATTATGTTGTTAATATCAGAGTACACACCAAAAAAGGAACGTTTAAAGTGTCTACCTACCTGCAATAAACTCTTGAAAAACAAAGGCCCTTATATTACTGGTAATATTCCTAAGACCTTTTCAAGGTTCAAGACAACAGTTTTTATCTGAACACTAACAACAACCTGTCCACAAAGTATTTGCATCATAGTGGGAGACTTTTGCATAATTTAAAACACATTACCGCTCCACTTGGAATTTGCCTCAAACTAACTCAAACCAACCACTGTAATAATGTGCAGCTCATTTTTCCTAAAGCGAATCCAAATAATCCGGAGCCGAACACACAGTAAAAGAGAAGAAAAAGAATCCTTGGTAATTTCAATGAACTCTGCCTTACATTCATACAAATGCAGCTACTGTTGTTCGTTCGAAGCACTGATGATCTTCCTCTTCATTCTTAGTACACACAGACCTAATAAAACACCTCAGGACAAAATAACACGTATGACAATCCATTACCTATTCAAATCTCAATTACAGAAATCCACAAACATTTCTTGTACACCTCACTGCTGAATCAGCACCACAACATAGAACTGTTCATTGTGCAGTGCTCCTGTGTCAGGTTAAGCATTATTTTCAACAACACACAGAGTTGCTGTCATCTTCTCATCTTCTAGAAACCTCCATCTACCCTTGATGTGCAAATGGCATTGCTTTTTTGACAGAAGCTGGTTAACCAGTTGCCCCGCTTGCAATTGGCAAATATTTGTTTTCAGTTTAACACGATAAATTTTCCACAGGATTTTTTGTTTGTTTGTTCTAAGGACAGACTGTCACATGGACTTTGCATGGCACACATGTACTGAAATACCACAGAAGAAGACCATTTTGTTGGTTACTTGGAAATGTTCCAGCATCATAAGCACACTGGGCTTTGTAGAAGCCTTCAGAAACTTTTTTTAACATCTCGTGGCATTATAAACAGATAGGTCAGTGTATTTTCTTGATGTTTTAAGTGACAGGCCTACAAAAAAGTAATCCATGGTCGTTCTGGATGTATGTTTTGGGTTGATGTCCTGCTATAGTACTTTTTAGCAACCTTTGCTACTGTCACAAGTCTTTTTCAGCCTCTAACAGGTTTTCTTAAAGGGGCCTAGGCATGTATTTTGGCCATTAAAAGAAAACAGAAACAAAAACAACACATTCATCTTCAAATTAAACAATATATGACAAGCGTTCGTACTGATAGTGTTTATTCAGTTCTCTTTGAGCCTTTTTGAACTTTGCACCGGACGAGATGAGCAGACATAAACATTGTTTATGCTGGCAGTACCGCAGAACTATCAGACAGCAAGATGACGGCAATTGGCACAGCCACTGTAAAGGTCATATTGTTTAGGATGTCAGAAAGAAAAAAGCTAAGTTTTGATTTAATCCGACCGTCTTAAGGTGCGTTCACATCAGACACGAATTCAGCCACAATGTCACCACTTTTGCGTGCTGTCGCTCACCTGACATATCGCTGGCCGTTCGCATGGCAGGCAACAACGGGGCGACAAGCCAGAAATACAGTAGTACAAAGGCGCTATCTAGTGACGCTTTCACTTAACTAACACTCCAGCCTCCTCACTCACTCTTCTGCAGGCCTGGTCTTTTCTGGACTCGTCTCGGTAGTAATAATTCAGCCAAATTAATATCCTGGCCACACCAGATTTCTACTTGCAAAAATGTTTTTAAAGCCTTTATCATTTTTCTTCCACTTGAAAGCCATGCACATTTTTATGACCGCCAATCTCATGGCTGCAGCAAGACAAAGCAGTTTGGATTTTTTAACACACTGTTAATCAATCCTGTTTTAATAGATGGGGTTCCTTTGACTGTGTTGACTGATTCTCCGCAGGAATCTCCAGTCAGGCTGAAGTTATGAAGCTTGAAAAAAAACAGTTTCAAAGGACAGCTGAGAGGGACAGAAGAAAACAAGAAGGCTCTTTTTCTTTCTGGGTTTTGAAAAGCTCATTATTCCTCAAGTTCGCCTCTGCCTGAAAAACACCCCCCTTCTACCTTATTTCACTTTTTTTAGCTGCCCCCCCCCCCCTTCATTTCCCCACAAGCCCACACTGTGCAACTCAGTGACTACCCCTCTTCTGTAGGAGCACCGCCTCCATTCTCTCACTGGCTCTATGGCTCCCTCATCCCTGACACTACGCCCTCCTTTCCTTTCTCCTCCCCTTTCTGTCTCCACTGAATATCTCTTCAATGCTGGTTGTATAGCCAGCTCGTAGCCAAAGAACCCCTCTTCCCCGCTCACACCGATCCAAGCTTCAAGCCTGAACTTTTCCCTGGAAAACTCTGACACTGCTCCGGAGGACCTTATTGTTGACGTCTAAAGGTACGGAAAAAAAGTTCCTGTGTTTTTCTACTTTAGCATCTATGATAAAACTCAGAGTTTCTGTCTATATTGACCTGCTTATCTAAACCAAACTGTACACGTGTGTGCAGAGAAGGAAGTTTGCAAATCCTTTACAGCTGCAAGCAGAACGCTGGTGTCTCACAATGCAGCTTTTCTTGACTTGGACATTAACCAATCTTTTGTAAGCAGGATTTCTAGCAGTGTTGCTTTTTTATTGTTCAAAGACAAGAGCAGTGAGAAATTTTGTAATTAGATACTGATAACTTATTTTTGTAGTTGCTGTGTGTTTCAACAAACTAAGATTCATGTCCACCTCTCATTGTGGACCTTTCATTTACGTTTACATCATGTCGGTACTTTGAGCAGACAACTACCACCCTTTAAACCAAAGGAGAGGTGTGACCTCGGGGGCAACAGGACAGACCCGAGTCATTGGTACATCTACAGCATTTTCATCGCTGTGGAGGCCTGCTTGTGAACAGCAGCTCTGCAGACACTGGCCACAATTATGACTCAAAGCAATGGAGAAAACCCACAGCGGGGCCGCGGTGGTCTTCACCAGATCCGGGCTGGGATCCAGTCCAGATCGCTGCTCGCCAAGAAGAGAGTGGAGAACATCAAGAAGGATGAAGTGAAGGGGTTCTTCATGAGAAATGCTTTTGTCATTCTAACCATCGCTGCTGTTATTATAGGTAAGGAACGCTTATTCTTCTCTTGGACCCGTGAACGGTTTAAATTCTGGGCTCTCTGCCCAATAATTGATAAGCTCCATGTCACCCTGCAGTACAACAGAGGAAATAGACAAATCACAGAGGACCTAAGAGTGTCAGCTCTAATGTGTTTAACAGGCCAGTCTTTCCTTGACCCTGTGGCTGACCTTTAAATTCTCTCTACTGACCTCTGAATTCTACCCAGGAGGAGGCAAAGCTGACCCAACTGAACCAAGGACATCTGCAGCTAGAAATACACCAAGTCATGACAGATTGTTAAATTTAGGATGCCAGGATGCTTGTCAGGCTGCAGAATCTGTCACCTGGAACTGTCAGTTCATTCGAGTTAGTTAGAACAAACGGCTCATTGGGAAAGAAAATTGCCTCCAGTGGAAATAAGTTGCAATTACTTGCCCTGTTCTTGGTTTAGCAGTGTTGCTCGACCATTCCTGGGTGCTATGTATTATTTTTAAATTTACCCCTTTGCCTCCACATCTCGTCTCCCTGCAGGTATAATCCTTGGATTTTCCCTGCGTCCATACAAACTGTCTTACCGTGAAGTGAAGTACTTCTCTTTCCCTGGAGAGCTGCTGATGAGAATGCTCCAGTTGCTGGTGCTGCCGTTGCTGGTCTCCAGTCTTATCACAGGTATTATATAACAGCTTTGTGAAATGACAAGCCGAACAAAACCAATAAACACGCTGGAACCAGAAAGAAGAGGTAGATTCCTTTAATAAGCAAAAAACGAATAATAATTCCTAATTTCTTGGAACCGCTGCTTTCAGGGGGGAAAAAAAGTTTTGGTGTGATAAAAGTAAGGCAATAAAAAGGGTTATAGGGGAGGTTAAAAAATATTTAAAATGACTTCATTTGACATGGTCATTTGAATAGAACCAATAGTGACAAGTGCAACGTCAACCAAGCCTGGACAGCGTCGGGCCCATTGTCCATAGTAGCACACATTCCTGTTCTGTGTTACCTTAACAAGCTGACTGAACAAACAACCCTCCTCAAATCAGTGACGCTCCGGTGATCACATCACATCACATAGTATCATAAGGTTAGGAAACAAGGGTTAGAGAACAAATATGCAAACAAAATAGAAATTAAATGTTTTTTTGACAGAAAGAAAAGGAAATAGAAAAGAGCTTTACATGGTATAGCGTATCAGTGAAGTTTTCATGTTGCACTACAACCACTTGTGCTGGACTCATTTGATCCCATTCATTAGCAGCATCAGTAACTCTTAACGTTAGTGAATATATGTAAATATATTATATGAATATATGTAAGGAGCAAAGCCAAAGTGTTCGAGGCACAAAGTGTTGCCCTTGCCTGTATCTAGTTTAAATATACAGCAACAGATATAGACAGACATCCTCAAAACTAGTCTAATGGGCCCTAGTTTTGCCTTCGTATTACACAACTTAAAGACAATGCAACATGTTCCTCCACCTTTTCGTATTAACAGTATTGTATTACCCTCATTCCCCCTCCTGTGTGTCTGCTCGGCAGGGCTCCACAGCTTACTTCTCCTTTTGTAGCTATAAAATTCTCCCCCCTGTGTCCTCCAAAGCTGTTTCGATCTTCAGCTCCTCTCACATTTGGTTCTTTGATTTTGGATCTACGTCTATGGAGGAAGATTCTCTGTCGTAAAGCATAACAGGGCGATGTTGTTTACTTTTCTGCGGCTCCGCTGACCTATGTATGCATCGTGCACGACAGGGTGAGCCAGCTGTTTCCTAAGCCCACATGCTTTGTTGCGTTCAAGGACAGTGGTGGATGATCTCATGAGTAACATCCAAACATGATGACTCCTGCTCTGAATTAGATGTTTTGCCTGGTAATGACGGTTTTGATCTGAATGTAACATCACCAATTATTCTGCTCAGAGTATTTTAAAATTTGTGAACCTTTTTCCGTGCCATCCTGTGTCCTCCTCGGTTGGACTAGTGTTTCTGAGAATCAAAAACAGGAGGCCCCCTTGTGCGTTTACTATGGACCATGGCCTCTTTATGGAAGGGAAAGTTATTTTTACCACCCAGTGGTTAATTTCACGTAACCCTGACTGACAAATACTAGAGGAGCAAATGTCCGGCGTCTGCAGTGACCGACAGGGAGAAAGCCCAGTCTCCTGAGGAGATGACAGAGGCACATCTTATAATAGTCTGCTTTGTGCTACAGCAGAGCATAACATCAGCATCCTGATTCGTTCATGACACATGATCGCAGCCACAGCGTGTGGGAGTCCCAGAAGTGCGCCCTTCAGCTTCAAAGCTGTTTGTCTCCGTTTAAAGAAACATATAAATAATCAACAGTTACATATATTACTGAAGCAGTGTTTTTATATGTTTAAATATTGTTTTCCTTTTTGATATGGCCATTTAGGAGTGATTATTGCAGAAGGATTGCAGAAGGAATTAATTAATAATTAAATATGAATTAATAATTAATTATGGGTTTAAATACATATTGATTTAAATTTTTAGCTAAATTTGGGGATTCGGATTATAAATTCATGTTGTTGTTTTTTTAAGCAGTGCTTTAAAGCCATTGCATGCAAGTACCAATATGATGTACCCTACTCTTGTACCCAAAAAGACATTATAACTTATAGATTTAACTAAACCTACAGTAATTGTATCACCAAACCAACATGAATCAAATCTAGGTTAAAAAAGTGTGAAATGAAGACTGCAATGAAAAATTTGTTTATTTGTTATTCACAGCCTTTATTGTATTTAATCTTAAAATGCATTCCACTGCTTAATATGGATGAATAGAACATGGATGTCTTCTTAATCCTTAAATTATTGCTCATCCACTGCCAAATCAATTAGAAGGTAATGTTGAAAATTTTCTTAGAATAAAAAACACTTCTACAAACACATAAAAATCCTTTTTTCATATGAAATCCTATTTGTTGTCATTTTCAATGAGGACATTAAGACGACATGATAAAAATAAAAAATCTAAATAATCTATCTATCTATCTATCTATCTATCTATCTATCTATCTATCTATCTATCTATCTATATATATATATATATATATATATATATATATATATATATATATATATATATATATACCTGTAAATTGCAGGTCTTTCAATTTTATGAAGCTTTAGTTTTGTTTGTTTTTTGGGTTATTTTATTTGTTCTTTAACATTTGTATTGAAAATAATTAATCTACCAGGCCACTGTATTTTGAGAAGAAGAAAAAATCTTGTAACACCTCAGCCATGTCTTTTTACTCCACTTCAACGATTCAAAGATTCTTTATCATGGCCTGAATTAACCAAAAACTTTTTTCAGCAGCGTTCATCCTACTCGGTTAACACATCAGAAGCCTTTTTATCTATATGACATTAAGCAGGACTTTGGGAACAACCCATGTCTGCAGTTTCTACAATCACTTGACAAAGGCCTTGATTCTGAGCCTGAATAGTGTGAAAAGACTTGTCCCATCTGAAGGTCCAGCTTGCGAGCTGATTCCATCTGTTAGAGAAGCTCAACTGAGAGCCTAAAAAACTTCCAGTAGACCTCCGAGGGGCCCTGATGTAGGTATTTTGAATTGAATATAGTGGGGCCCCAGAAGGTAAGAAATGAGGGAAGATGAGGGAGGGTGAGCTGTAAGGCGGATGAGGAGGAGAACAGTGGATAGAGGCTTATGAGAAAGAGGCTTATGTGGTCCACTCATTAATCAGAAACAGAACATAGAAGAAGAAGCTTTTATTAGTTAGATAATGCATTTTTATGCATTCTCATTTAGTCTTGTATCTCCGTCACACTCAATTCAATATAACCTGAAAACTAAATAAGTAATGAGAGACCACCAAAGTGTTTTTATATTGCAAAGATTAAAGAAGTAATGGTGGAAGACAGCAGCGAAATGAGAGAAAATGAAGGGCTGGGGAAAAAAAGGAAAGGAACTTACGCTGAAGATATCTATCCAAGCACAAAATGGAAAAACTGGAAATTCAAAATAAGGTCAAAACATTTTGAACTCATAAAAATACCATAAAGGATATATATATATATATATATATATATATATATATATATATATATATATATATATATATATATATATATATATATAGAGGTTTTTTTTCAGCACACTAATGAACAATCACATGCTTCTGTACAGACTGTAATTGAGCCAGGTTATTGCATAGTAGCTAATTTTCATTTGTAGTCCAGAGGCAGGAAGACTAAACAACACAAGACATAATGACAATATACAGTATCAGGCAAATAATCACATTAACAAACATTCAGACAAATTACGTTTCAACAATAATGATTTTTGTTTCCGGAAAGATTTCTAACAGAAGCTGAAATGCATTGCATAAATATTCATACCCTCTGAGCAGTTTCACATTTTGTCACATTACAATCGCAAAACTTCAGTGTATTCTACTTAGATTTTAGCCACAGACCAACACCTTGATTTCATTTTTTATGAACTGACAGACAAGGAAAGAATTAGTCCATTAATTAGTCAAGGAGGAGCTGCAGAGATCCACTACTTGTGTGGAACAGTCTGGAGACATGACATTTGTCTTGCTCTCTTTACATCTAAGCTTTGTTGTAGGTGGGAGATGTGGGTGGGGCATTAAAAAGCATTAAAATAGCGTTTTGCATTTTGACTACTTCATGGCCAAAATGCTAAACAGCAAACTGACTTTGAACATCCACCTAAAAAACACAATCAACACTATGAAATATGTCATTGGTGGCAGCACCATGCTGTGGGGATCCTTTACTTTGACAGGGACAGGGAAGCTGGATGGAAACAAATGCAAGAAAATCAGAGCAGGACTAAAATCAAACACAAAACCTGTCAGAGGTTGAACTAGTTCTGAAACTTGGGGCAGGAGGTTCTGCTTCCAGCAGAAAAATAACTGTGAACAGACAAGAAGAGCTACAAATTTATATCCATTCAGAGTCAGATGTTTGAGTAAATCAAACTGAAAATCTGACAAGATGGGAGGGTCGCTGTTCAGACACACACCATCCAAATAGACTGAACCAGAGGTGGTTTGTAAAGAAAAATAGGCTAAATGTGTTAGTGTGCAATGTGTAAAAATATCCCAAAAGATTTAACAAAAAGTTTGGACTCCGGGAGGCTGAATACAATGGACATAAAACTTTTCAGGCTTTTATTTGTAAGAAATATAGCATATATCATTTACCTACTGCTTCACAAGTGCACACAACTCTGTTGTGGTCTGTTGTATACAATCACAAAAACACATTGGAGTTCGTGGTAGTAACGTGACAAAATGTGAAAAAGTTGAAGGCGCCGTATGTGCTGTGTTTTACCCCGACTCCCACAAAGCCTCTCTGATGAGTGTTTCCCCCCAAACTATAAAGAAAGTCATTCAACTTGCACTCCTTCAATCTGGTTCCTTTTCGATCTTTTGAAAAGATTGAATTAGTAAGGCTGCATCTGTTGTTGCCTGGACAGCAGTCTGGAGATCATTGTGTGTACGTGCAGGGCGGACTAAGTCAACAAGTTTTCCCAGGGTCGTCAGACAGCGAACGGGAAGAAAGCGAACAGCGAATGAAAGACCTGCAGCAATAAGATCAGTGTGTTAAAAAAAAGAGCGGTGGGACAAAAGATTTGGGGAGAGACAAGAAGAGAAAAGGACCAGGGGTGCAAGGAGGCACCCTGAAACAAGAGATGGTGATGGAGGGCTGGAAAAGAGAGGAGGGGAAAAAACAAGGGAAGGGCGGATGAGGGAGGAGAAGGGGAAGATCAGAAAAAGACGGAGTAAAGCCTGAGCCCTGGACATGAGACGAGAGAAACAAAGAGGGGCAAAACTGGGGCGGGATGTACACCTAAACACGTTTGTACTTTTTGTAATGAAACTTTTTCTTTGATACTTCTGATCAGTTTTCTAATCCTCTTCCGTATCCTGACTCATTCCCAAAGCCCAAGCCAGACAATCAGGTTTTGACCCCTGAACACGGCTGACCCTCTGAGACATCCACAAACTTCTCAGCAACCGTACCATCAAAGAGCTGTAAAGGAATACATATATCTTGCCGACCCACAAAGCTTTCACAGCCCTGAAGAAAGATAATAGTTGAAAAGGAGCATTTTAAAGCAGCCCGTCCGTCTCCTAATTCAGTTCTCTTTGTGACTTTTACCCCCATCTTTGTCCCTATAGACTGGGGTTATTGTGGGGACATCAGCTCTCCATTCATTTCAACTTTTTTGTAATTTTGTAGCAAACTTTGTCTCCACGACACAAATTTTTGCCTGACGCAATAAAAAAATTTTTTTGTTCTGATTTCCTCTGAAAAGCAAGGCAAGTTTATTGGTATAACACATTTCAGTAACAAGACAATTCAAAGGGGTCTTCTCTGTATGAGACATCACTCGTACGTACAGTTACACCTTCCCCTGGATCGTTTTCTCCGAGGGACAAACATTACCCTGGATTCAGCCGGGGCAATCAGCGGCTATCATCTCGGCACGCTGTGCTCACAACAAGCTAATGACACACACACAGAGGGACGAGCAGGATACTGCGGACACAGAAGCAGAGATCGTGTACTACTCCATCTTGAGGACGAAATTACAGTTCAGGACCTATATTCCAGATATTTTGCCAATGCAGCTGTATGCAAATTTGCAATGAAAAGGATGATTTTATTAGTTTTCCCCAAAGGGATTTTGTAGCAGGTGGTAGTTTTCCTGCAGTAAAGGTCGCAGTCAGATTGTGTTTCTTGTGGCTCTTTGTTGTCAGAGATGATAATCCAGCTGGGTGTATTCCCCCTATAATTACAGGACCTTTTCCCAGGCTAACTTGGCACATGCAAGCACTGAAATTAGCGGCACATCAATGCTATCCTGACTGTCACGGGGAATAATGAGCAAAAATTCCAATGAATAACTCATATCTACAGTATATCTCAAAAGTCAAAACAACCCTGTTAAAATGCTTTCTAAAAGGTGGTTTGTGTAAAGACTAAGGAACTGAGATTATGACAAATTATTTAAAAAATGTATTGTCCTGTACAATTCAGCTGGAAAGTAAAAATAGTTTAGATGGAAAACTATTTTAAAAATAAATCAAACAGAACATCTGTTGGGTTGCCTGAAGGGGGCTGTGGAAAAAAGATGGCCTCACAATCTGACTCAGAGATCTTTGCAGTAAAAAGAGCAGTAATGTATTGCAAACTTCAAATCCTCATAAACTGAAGGCGTCCTACTAAATAAGGGATATTATTTTGGCAATATGTTAGTTTCAGGGTGTCCACTCATGTGCAAGCAAGCTGTCAGGTCCGGCTTTATTTGCCATAATTGTGTTCAAAAACATGGAATTTGACCTTGGAAAGTGCCTGCTGGTTTTAAAGTGCTTTATAATGAAAGCTGGCTTGGTTTTACACGCTCACAGCAAACAGACGCTATGGTAGCTTTTTGTCACGAATGTTCAGATATGTCCCCTAATAAGTGTTTTTATTTTTCAGCAGAGTTATAAAGGATACATCGCAAAAAATAAAAGAGAAAAATCCTGGTATTTTATATAACTTTTAAAATATTTTTGTTAGAGTGATTAGTTTGGCGGCTGCAGAAAAGACACCCTCCTACAGCAGCAAAAACGTCCAAGTTTGTGATTATAATGTATAAAAACAAAGCATTTCAAAAGTTACATTTTTTTCTTGATGTTTGAATGATTTTGTCCTGTTTAGGTATCGCTTCTCTGGACAGACGGGCTTCGGGCAGAATGGGTATGAGGGCAGTGATCTACTACACTACCACCACTGTGATTGCTGTGTTCATCGGTATAGTCATGGTTCTCATTATTCACCCGGGAAAGGGATCCAAGGACGAGTTCACCAAGCAGCCGCAGATAGAGCAGGTCAGCCCTGCTGATGCCTTTCTGGATCTTATCAGGTATTCAAATAGTGCTTCTTAAACAAGGAAAACGAGCTGTCCCGAAAAATCGATCAAATACACAAAAAATAAGACAACAGCCACCTGTGTTGAAAGTGATCATTTGGTCTTGTTTTTCATTTATTTTGGTCATGTGTCATAAAAAAAAAGAGAAAATAAACAGTTCAGTCTTCCAATAGGAACTCAAAGGGTCAGAAAACTGTGCAGGTGGGAGCAGCGCTTATTTCAGCCACTCTCTTCCTTTTTGAATCAGATCCTAAACATCACATCCTGACTGAATAATGACAATTAAAGGGCCTTTTGTGGCTTTGCAGTTTGCACAGTCTCACACTCAGATGCATGTGTTCAAAGTTACCTTTTGAGTTTAGTAACTTTTAAAAAACGTAAATTGTTTAAAAAAATGTGTACAATGTAATTTTTCACATTAAAGCTACTGTTTCTAATCATAAACACGTTAGACAGAAGCAGTTGTTATATATCTAGTCTTCAAAAAAACAAACTTTGTATTGTGTTTTTTTCCCCCACAGAAATATGTTTCCTCCCAACCTGGTGGAAGCTTGCACCAAACAGGTATATTTTCTTCATCGCTAACTAAATGCTTTATTACTCAATAAGTGTAACATTATCTGAACCGGTTGGTGTTATTAAAGGTTTCTCTAGAAGAGGGTTTGGTTTCATAATTTTTTTCCAAACTCGCATCACCAGAGTCCTTCTAGTGCAAACATCTCAGGTGAAAATTCACATTTTGTTAGCCACGTAATACAAACTGATAATTATTATTAAAACCTATAATATGTCACAAGAGTTAATATCTAAATCTTACATCTTAATATACATCTTTTCTGAAAGAAGTTGCCATCTTCCTTACAAAATGTTTTTTTCGTCATTATTTCAGGATCTGTATTGCCTTTCTGCTTATGCAATAAGCAGACTATCAATATTATATTGTATTTTTCAGTTATACTACTAATAAATATACCAAAGCCAGAGTAAAAAAAAACTAATTAAAGTTATATTGGAGGATGCTGTTTGCATTTTTTTCCCATAGAATTGGGCTCATGAGATTTTTGTAATCTGAATTAAATCCCAGGGGGGAAATCCCAGCAATACATTTCTCAGAATTTTAGGGGTGGACAATAAACTAATTTTAGCTGTTGAGATCCTTACCAGGTTTTCACTTTAATTTCCTTATTTATGCAAAAACACACTTAAAGAAGATGGGTGGAGAGATGGACCGGCGAGAGGGCGGGCGGCTGGGCAGAGGGGCACACAGGCAGGCAGATATGTAAGATTTCAAATCAGAGTGATTCCAAAAAACCCACCAAAATAGCCCTTTAATATTGCAATAAACCATAAGCTGTGAATAAAATGCCATTATCAACCATAGCCAACTATAGCCATTGACTGGACATGTAAATAATAGAAAAATCTTTTGGGACGTACATACTAACGTGTCCTCGAGACCATGAAGCCCTGGCCAGAAATCGATGACTTGCAAAAACATCTGCTCCTCCAAGCTTTAATGTAAAACAGTGTTTTGCTGATTTTATTATTATTATTATTATCATCACTGAGCCTGGAAATAAAATACATTTAAATAATGGTCCGCAAACCAGGAATGAATCCAATCGTCTTTGCCTCTCTTTAAACTCCAGTTCAAGACGCATTACGTCAAGAGAGTAATCCACGTGACTGTTACAGTGAACGACACGACGTTCCTCCAAAACGGTAGCCAGCAAATAGCCCAAGAGGAGATGATTCCAGTACCAGGATCGGTGAATGGAATTAACGCACTGGGCCTGGTGGTGTTCTCCCTGTGCTTCGGTCTGATCATCGGGAACATGAAGGAAAAGGGACAACCCCTGAAGGACTTCTTTGACTGCCTCAATGAGGCCATCATGAGGCTGGTGGCCGTAATAATGTGGTATGTGGCAGAAATGTGATCTGCAAAGGTAGATGATCAGAAAGAGACAACACACGATAACATGTTTCCATCCTCCGTTTGTGTAACTTACTGTCCTCAGGTATGCCCCTGTGGGTATTTTGTTCCTCATTGCTGGTAAAATCATGGAGATGGATGACATTTCAGCCATGGGTGGCCAGCTGGCAATGTATACAGTAACAGTTATTTGTGGCCTGCTCATCCACGCCATCGTTGTTCTCCCGACGCTCTACTTCATCATCACCCGAAAGAACCCCTTAGTGTTCATTGCGGGGCTGCTGCAAGCGCTTGTTACTGCCCTCGGAACCTCTTCCAGGTTTGTGATTTGGCTGATCCTTGTGCAGAGACAGGAATGGTCTCCATGAACACTCGTACTGTCTTACAACCTTTCATACCAAGACGCCTCTGTCCTCACACAGTTCTGCCACATTGCCCATCACTTTCAAATGCCTGGAGGAAAACAACAAGGTGGACAAGCGCGTGACGCGTTTTGTGCTCCCTGTCGGAGCCACCATAAACATGGATGGAACAGCTTTATACGAAGCCCTGGCAGCCATCTTTATCGCACAGGTCAATGACTATGACCTGAACTTCGGACAGATTCTCACCATCAGGTAAAGCAAATTTTATTCCTAAAACATATAAGAATATTTATTAAAAAGAATAGTAATAAATAAGGGAGTTTTTTTTATCCCACTATAAATGTATTTAGTAGGATCCGAGTCTCTGATTGATAAATTCAGACTTAACAAAGAAATGTTTCTGCTGCATTCTCTTAACCAGAGTGGAACGTCTCCAAACCCCAAAAACCACAGCACCCCATTGCAAAATGATGTTCCCATCATCTGTCGTTTATTTGAAAAGAGACACTTAGCACTAGAGCTAACGGAGTATGATACCAGTGTTTTACTAAAGCAGAACTTTTTTCCTCTTAAAACCACAAATCTTCTGTGTACTTTATTGGGATTTTATGTGCTAGTCCAACACACAGGTATGTCTTTTGTACTAAAAATATGTATCCAATTCCTCTGAATCAACCTTTTGTAGAACCACCTTTCACTGCAGTTACAGCTACAACTCTGTTGGGGTGTGTCTTCTGTTTTTGCCCATTCTTCTTTGCTCAGGTTTAGTCAGATTGGAGAACATGAGTTTTCAGATCTTGCCACAGAATCTCAGCAGGGTTTAGGTTTGGACTTAGAACAGTCTCGTCTCACACATTAATCTAATTCTAATTGCCCTGTATTTAACTCCATCCACATTCCCATCAACCCTGACTAGCTTTGCTTTCTCTCATGAAAAGAAGCATCCCCACAACATGATTCTGCCACCCCCATGCTTCATTGCAGGGATGGTGTGTTGTGGTGTGTGCACTCTTATCATTCCTTCATGCATACTTTTGCATGTAAGCCCAGAAAATTTGGTCTTTTATGGTCAGAGCACCTTCTTTCATAAGTTTATCCCTAAAATGGACTTCCTATGGCTTTCCTTCAACGCTGCTGTTACTCTTGCCGCTCTTCCATATACACTGCAAAAAAGGAAACTAACAATTTTCTTGAAATTAGTGTATTTTTCCTTGATTTGAGCAGGTAAATAAGACTGCCAATGATATGAGTATTTCTACCTCACAGATAAGATAATTAGATATTCTGCACAAATAAGATGATGGAGATTAATTGTTTCTATTCCAGGGATGAAAATACTCATTCCATTGGCAAATAGTTTTATTTATCTTCTCAAATCAAGGAAAAATACACTCGTTTCAAGACAATTTTACTTACTTGTAGGTCCCTTTTTGCAGTGTAAGTAAAGTTTGTGTGAAAATGCACAACGTGGATTTGGTTGTGCAGGGTTGAGCTGATCTTTGATGTTCCTCCTGCTCATTTTGGGCTTAGATGAAATTATAATGAGGTGGACGTTATTTGCCAATTGGGCACCTTTAGGAGGCAGTTGGTTGTTGTTTTTTTCTTTTTTTGTAGAGGAATAGAAGTAAAGGTGGTTGAAAACACACACATGCCAAGCTTTTCATGTATTTGTGAAAAAAGAAAGAAAAAAAAGATTTGATGTTATACTTATTTCGCCCTTGCCACGATAATGGATTGACCTCATAAAAAATCCCACTGAACACATCAACATTTCCGGCTGTTATGTAACAAATTGAGGAACGGTTCAATGAATTTGAGGAATGGTTCAATGAATGTGAGTGGCTTTTCAAGGGAGTGGCATCAGAAAGAAACGCTTCAGTGGTCAAAATGAGAAGAGTACTGCAAAAGCTGAATAACGTTTTGGGGTCTATCGTTTCCTCCTCAGCATCACAGCCACGGCGGCCAGCATTGGAGCAGCTGGAATACCTCAGGCAGGCCTGGTGACCATGATTATAGTGCTGACATCCGTAGGCCTTCCCACAGACGACATCTCACTGATCATCGCTGTTGACTGGTTCCTGTACGTATCACTGAGAATGGGGTCAAGAGTATCTCACTTTAAATGGCAAAGTTTTTGTTCATAAAATAGTACCACTGAACATCCCAATCGCTCTACTGTTTGCTTATTGGCTGAATTTTGGACATGCCACACAGTCGTCGCTCCATTTGGACAGCCTTGGTCCTTTTTCTTGTTTGTTTTTCTTTGTTGGTTCATCTTGCAATCCTCTGTTTCTGCTCCCTGACTGTTTTCATGTCATCTCTCTGGTTTCTCTCAGCGATCGATTGCGCACCACCACCAACGTCCTTGGTGACTCCATCGGAGCTGGCATAGTGGAACATTTGTCCCGCCACGAGTTGAGACGCAACGACCTAGAGCTGGGCAACAAGATGGTGGAGCAGCCAGAAAAAAAGCCATACCATCTCATTTCCCAGGAGAACGAATATGAGAATGAGAGGCCCACTCCAGACGAGACCAAGATGTAGTGATGAAATTTACAGCCTCTATTAAAGATAAAAAAAATCACTATGTCATGCTGCACCATATTCTCTGTTAAGCCCCCTTGGGTTTTCAAATACCCTTCTTGCAATAATGGTGGTTTTAAATGGAGTTATACTATATTGTTGGAACATGTTTCAGGGCATAAAAAAAGGCTGTGAGGCTCTTTCTCCCACCCAGCAGGTTGGAAATAATTCACAGTCATGTTGTTGTTTTTTTCTGATGGAGGGATTGGACAGCAACTGGTGGCTATTTACCATTAGGAATGAATTACAGAGCCTAGCTGTCTGTGGACTTTGGGCAATATTTCCAATTTCTGTGATAAATGTAATGACCAATGTCATTCACTAGAGGGAGGTATTTCTGTAATTTTCACCACCAGCAACATAACAGCTCTGATGTGCACACAGGTTGATGGCTGCTTTGAGACTGATGCTTTAGCTGTTGTTGTGTCGCTGGTGATTTATATGAAACGACTTAGGGTGACTCTGTATGTAGACTGATGAAATGTGTCAGACATGATGCACATAGAATGGTTTACCAAACTCTTTATTAGAAAAGGGGCTCCTTCAAACCTCAGCGCAGACACTTGTGGCTTTAAATGTGTTGTACAGATTTTCTGTTTGATTAGAGGACGATGTTTTCTACCTGTAGGCATACATTCTTTTGGGTCCTAACTGACCAAAGCAGTAAGTAAGTAGGTTTTTTTTGGTACGCATTATCTGGGATAACGTGTCATCAAGTACCTGTGCTTTTGTTACACAGCTTCTTCAACCAGTGGTTATTGTTAGAGCTGTACAACTGAACTACTCGGCCTGTTTTATCCCATGCAAACTTACTCAGCCGAGTTCGCGATGACTTACCAACCCCAGATGTCAAGCCATTCATTTTCAACCAAAAACCAAACTCAAAAGAAAGCGGCAGATTTAATCTAATTTTATACAAGCACGTGAAAACCCAAAGACGGCTGTGACGTCGAGTAGAAAACACGCTCAAAGTTTTTATTTCTCAGCAAAAGTCAAAACATTAAAATTCTGGGCATTTTACAGATTTTTATTTTTTAAAGAAGGCTTTCGTTGTATGTGATTTCCTGTGCTCTTATGTTATTTTTCTTACCAGCTTGTTTATCTTGAGAATGAATGCGATGCTTACATAATAACTTGAGACGTACATGCATGCGTACGTTAAATCAGATTTGAAAGGGTTGGAAAAGTAAAACAGGTGTCAGAATATGCTGCCTTTTATACTGTACCATACCTATATTCTGGCTTATGTTTCTCTGAATAGTCTGTTTCTCATTTCTGTCGGTTTAATAATACTCTATGTTAAACTCATTTATCTTCAGCTGCATTTTTAATTTGTCTGACTTGCTGTTTTTTTTATTAACCGATTAAATATAAATATTAGCATTTTCATGGATTAATCCAAATATAGCATACTTTTACAAAGATGTAGATAAATGTGTATACAAATTTTATTGATTCAAACTGCATTGGAAATGCTTTCTTGAGGGTTGGATAAATATATATGCATTCTTCTTTAACTTTATCACCAATCTAACGTCCCCCCCAACCCACCCTTCCACCTGTCTTTGTTTTTTTTACATTACACACTTACAGAAATGGAAAAGTTCATTTGTTTACAGTCGCTCGTGCCTCACCTGGTACAAGTGCTTCTCATGAATTCACTTGAAAACATATTTGATTGGATAACTGTAGTTTTGACTTGCATGAAGTATTTTTAATAAAAAAATAAATAAATGAGTAACATATTTGCTGGTATGTTCATCATTTTGTCATCACAGTTTTTTCAAACACTTAAGTGCCCACTTAAAACAGCTTCCCAGAGGAACTTTTTTGACAGCTGAGTGAATGAGGCAAGGCTGCAACTTGCCTGAAGGTGCATTGATGGCTGCTGTAAGTGGTGGCTGTTTTAATTTCCACAAACCATGATCAACAGGGGAAACTTCTGCCATGTTCAAGTTAGATATTAATTAAATTCCCTGCAAAAGAAAGGGAGAGCATCTCCATAAAACAGACCTTTAAAAGTAACGGCCAGAGAGAGGACACGTTTTTTTTTTCTAAATATTGTTTTGCTAATCCAGCCATTAGCTTTATATTAAAACAATATAACTTCTCAAGCAGTGGAGAAATTTCCCTAAAATGCATTTGAAGAACAATTTCTGGAGGATCTGGTGTGTATTTGATGCCAAATTATCTGTACATACTGCAGTTTTAAAACAGCTTTCTTTTATTTTGCTGCCATCAGAATCTTGTCTGTGGATCATGATTCCAGCTTCCATCAATTTTCTACACAGGCCATATATTGGTATTTCTTTAAATACTACACAGTGATACAGTACACAACTATGCAATTTTATATTGTATATTGTAAATTTTAGCCTATTTGCAACTGCTTTATCTCTGCCCTTCTTCAAAACTACATTTAGGTGTTTGGGTACTAGAGAAGCTTGTTTGTGTAACCTAAAATCTTTTGCATGTTTCCACACTTTCACTAAATTCTTCATGGGAAGTTGTATTGTTAAACCTTTATGGGGCCCCTTTGTCAAATTTGAGTTTTTTATTTTATTTTTTATTTATTCTTTTAATCATCTGTTTTTACAAGGCGCTCTAGTTTGCAGACAGGTGGAATTAGCACAAATAAAAACATTGTACTTGCAGAGCTGTACTGTTAAAATACTTGCAGAATGTACTTTGTGGGAATGGTTTGATGCTACATCTGAGTAAGTAATTTACAAATATTATTTCTTTATAGAATGTTTCAGTTTGAGTTATATTAATACACCAGTAACACCTCAGAGACACAGCCTTAAAAACTGCACACACACACTTACATACAGACAGACATACAGTCACGTGTTCCCTTTATTAGGTGGAACTTGCTCAGTTGGACCCACTTTTGCCTCAAGATCTTCTTTGTGGTACAGATTCAACGAGGCTGCTGAAATATTCCTCAGAAATTTTTGTCTGTGTTGACATCATAGACTCAGCCATTTACTGCTGAGTTTACATTCTTAAATTGCACATTACATTAAAAATTGTTATTGTGCAGATCCTCCATACTTGAGTAATAAAACGTATTTGACTTAAATTTAAGTGATAATGAAACCTAACTATTTGACGTGAGTATTTCAAATAGTTAAATCGGGTAAATGATCTTTAATAGATTAGAAACTATCAAATTTAGTTGAGCAAATACAATTTATTAATCACTTAATTTATTAATGTGTTTTGCACAATTTTTACTCTGAAATTTTAATTAAAATCTAACCGAATGAAAGTACAAGTTTGTCAATAATATTAATTTCATTCTAACAGGTGTTTTATCAGCGTGCATAGATACATCGGGGAAGACAAAGTTGTCTTACAGTGCCCCCTATCGGACCAAACGTGTAAAGTTGCATGGCATTTTGTTTGGCGCCGATGGAGGGAGTCACTCCTGAGATCTTTGGTCAGTCAGACGACAGAACTTCCGGTCGGCATTTTGTTCTACGAGAGGAGAGCCTCTGGATGATCGCAAAAATCGTCATTTTTCTCATTTACGGTCGAAATTGGCTGTCAACCTTGTTTACGTCGGCACAGACCGACTGAAACTCCGAAGAACGAATGTTTTCCCATGAATATGCGTTGAAACATTCACCCTCGACTGACGGAAGAAGAACGAATCGGTCCGACCCGGATTATTGTTGATAGCTAGCAGGCTAGCTCGTCGGCTAGCTGGCGAGCCAGTCGAGTTCCTTCTGGAGGAGCTGCGAGAGAAGAAAGGGGGAGCTAGAGATACGAACACAAACCAAGCTAAAACATTGCCCTCCCTTTGGACGCAACATCCGAAGGTAAATGCTAACGCACAGTTGCTTCTTGTGTCGATAACTTAGGAACTGCAATTATTGAAAACAATGTTATTAAATGTTCTCTTGCAAGACCACCTAAGGCGTCGTTAATCGTTGACCGGGAGGTAACGGAAGCTACTAACTAGCTAACCAAGCTAGCTAGGTGTGTTTTTGCTCTGCCGAGGCGCACGGCCCTCACTGGATGTCATTTGTCGAGCCCGAGGATTGGGCCGTTGCCACGGAATTGCTTTACCCGCACTTGCCCGTACTTGTACTCTCAAAACCCATCACTGTTTTTTTTCTTTCCCCGAACTCAGTTTAAAAAAAAAGGCCAATAGTTAGCAACCCCCGACCAGCGCTTCCTTGTATTTGAAATATAAAGAATAGCTTTCCCTTCTATTTAAACAAGTGGAAGCATTAGAAGCCAACTAATAACAATTACAGCTAGTTAGCACAACTAGCTAGGTAATAAAACACAGCGGTTGTTTGTTGGCAAATATTACCGTTGCCGCGGACAGTGTTTTTAATTTTTATTTTTTTTGTAGCTCGACTAAAGGGCTTGCGGGTAAGAGCCAAACAGTCGAGAACTTCTCGGCAGTTTGACGATGGCCGTTTGTGAGCGTTAGCTCGGCTGTTCAGCGGATCTAAACATCAAAATAGACGCTAACGTCAGCTGTGGGGTGAGCTCGTTGTTATCGCGGGGATTTATTTAACGGCGCTGTGTTGTTGTTTTCTTCCGAGCCCTGCTGCCCTTCTGCCGTGCTAGTGGCGGTTTTGGCTCGGGGAGTTTTTTTTTTTTTTTTTGCCTGAGCACAGCCTACTTTGTCTAAGCTGTAGTTTGCTTTTCTGCCGTGAGTTCGCTGGACGTTTTTGTTGTTGTTGTTGTTGTTGTTGCTGCTGCGAATGAAAACTGTAGCGAGGGGTTTGCAGCTACTCGGTAACTGTTTGCTCCTGGAGGATGCAGCTTCCCCCCCACCACCACCGCCACCGCCACCCCACTACTGCCGCCACCATCATAGTGCATCTGTTCCTTTGTGCTGCCTCCTGCCTGTCAGTCTCACAGCTGTCAACCAAGAGCCAAGCCCCTGCGTGCAGGGGGGAAAACCACACGGGCTGAGCATGCTAACGCTGCCACCTACTAATGTACAGTCTGAGTTATCCCTCCGTTACAGTTCTGCGTAGGGTAGACTGCGACGTGTGACCTGGATTGTGTGTTCTCATCTCTCTTTGGGGAGGGTAATAATGGCTTTTGCGTGGCTTCCATGTGTGTTGGATTGTCGGTGAAAACACTGAGCATTTTGTTAGAAGTTATCTTCAAAGGTGCCACGTTGTGGTTAACAGCGCTGCACGTTTTTGGCATCCCAGGTTCAAAGGTTGTATCGTTACAAAAAGGGCGTCATTGCAAAAAAAAGAAGAAATAATTACATGCAGGTTGTCCGCGCTGGCTTGCTGTTTTGCATGTTGTCTTTGTCCCAGTGACTAATGAAGTGCAGTTTGATGGACAAAAAGTTTGACACAGATGCTTCTCGTTTAGGAGACTGAAGGCGCCGGACAGTTTGCCTGAGATGCCAGTGGGTCTGCCGGAGACTGCACGGGATTCTTTAAAAAGGTATTAAAGGTCACCGTGTGTCAGAATTGACACCGCATGCGGTGTGAGCGCGCGTTAGGCAGATGTTTGTATCATCCACGACCTGGTAGGCGGCTCCAGAGTCGGCGAAGCATGCACTGAATATTCACAAACTCCTTGTTGCTCTTCCGTTTGCCTTACCTCTTACAGTATATTCGCTCAGAGGAGCTCTGCTCGACATATCGCAGATGTTTCGTTGTGGCACGGTGGCTGTACGCAATATCAGTATTGCAAAGAGCTGCTGCTATTGCAATAAATATGAATTACATTAGGTGACATGGATTTATGCACTCTGAGCCAGCAATATATTTGGTGATGCTTGTTGTTTCCCTGCCAAAACAGCACAGGTAGCCAGGTGTAACCTTTTCAATAAAACCAAGCTGTTAAGATGGAAATAATTCATTTGGCTTTCCCATTATCTGGGCCCTGTGTAGAAAGGCATTTACATCATCTAGCATTATTTGGTGATTTGTCGGAAGTCATGTTGTCATCGTGACATTGATCAACAATATTGCAAAGTGCACGTTTTCCTAATGCCGCGATGCTCTACCTTAGTGGTGAGGAGAGTCTGCAGAGGGAGCTCATTTATGCAAAGCTGCAGATTTTATAACTTAAAGCATAATAATACATAATCGATTTTTGTTTAGACAAATTCATTTTACTGAATATGTAAAAATCCGCCAAACAATTAGTCGTACGTACCCATGCTTTGCATAGGACTGATCCTATTAGTAAATCAGTGATTATTAAGGAGATTATGTTATAATAGGAGCAGAGGCTTATGTACTGCTGTACCTATTGAGCTGCATCCTTCAAAGTTCTTTATGTACCGCGGTACGTGCGTCTGTTTTCCCAAATGTTTTCCATATATGTAGTGGCTTTTATCTGTTATCCATTAAAATGTGTGGATGTTGTGTTTGTGCATTTAAATGAAGCTCTAATTAGTCTAAAATCCCATCTGTCACACATACAAAAACACGAGTGATTGAAGATCTCAAATTTCCTCAGAGCGTGGAGAAACAACAAACAAGTAAACAAACCCCAAAAAACCAAGTGTACACCAGTACTGAGCCATATCGCTTTTGAGGTAAAATACTGTTAAAATTTAGTTTGCAAGTTTAAGATCTAAATTTAAATCTGTTATTGTTGACTTCTTCGATAAACGAAACGTCAACATGTTCTCAGGTACAGGTCAGATCATCGTTAAAAAAACCCTCTGTTTTCATATCGTCTCCTGTCCATCGCTGATTCCTGATCTTGTCCGTTGCTGTGACTCTAACCCCGCTCTCTCCAAGGTGCCAGGAGATGTGAGGACTGGTGTTGTCCGTCGACCCCCTGATATACCTGTGTATCAACACACTCCCCCGCCCTCACCTTCAGCATGAATGGGGATATGCCCCATGTTCCCATCACCACTCTTGCTGGGATCGCTAGCCTCACAGACTGTAAGTATCTTCCTCCCCAAACCAAACACCTGTCAAAGTTTGTGAGGACATTTGAGGCAGACGTTTTCCGTTTTAACAAGTTCAACTTTTCAGATTTGATTTCATGCTGTTACATATTTTTTTTTTGCTGTATTTTTTTATTTTTATTTTTGCTTAACTTCCTTTTCTCGCTACTTTCTTTCTGGACAACCACGTGTCCTGTAAGTGTGTTTAGTCCTTTTCTCTCATTGCATTTTGCATTTTTCCCCCTCTTTTTTTCTCAGTGTTGAACCAGCTTCCGCTTCCTTCCCCTCTACCTGCCACCACCACTAAGAGCCTCTTGTTCAATTCGAGGATAGCGGAGGAGGTTAACCTTCTACTTGGGTGTCGAGATGAGAATCTGGCCTCCCAGCTAGCCCATGGCCTCAACCAGGTCTCCACGGAGCACATGTGAGTGTATCAAAGTGACCCGGCCTCTCGTTTTGTTCCCTGATGAAAAGCGTGATATGAAAGCAGGGAGGAGCCAGTCTGTGGAAGAGGCTGACATTTACATAAAATGGCTTTAAAGTTGAGTAAAGCATGACGACACGAGACTGGCTTCTGCTTCTTGGCTGTTAGAGATGTTTGAGCATTATGTTGCGTTGCTCTTTAGGATGTGTTGGGATCCCTTTTTATTTTAAATTGAGTCATGGCAGACGTATGAAGGATAATGCAAATAGATGCTAATGGTTTCACTGCTGCTAAATGTACAGGATGCAGGTGTTGAATAAGAACATTTCATGTCGGCTTTACTGTTTTAACTGTAAATGTGCTATATTCTTAGACTATAATGAATGTATTACAGTGCATGATTTGGTCCTCATCTTGTCCAGATTTAACTACATACTTTGCGTTAGCATTAAAGGGTGACCACTTTTGTTGTGGACAGTACAAGGAATGCATATATATATATATATATATATATATATATATATATATATATATATATATATAAAACTGTTTGCCTTTTGATGAAAGTTACTTTAAAGCCATCGTTGGATAACAATGTTCGCTGTTATTTATGTTATGATTGCAGTGGACGGCGGTTACGGTATGTTTTAGTAGTAAAAGCAAATGCTTTGTAAAAGTAAAATTCAAACGCTAGTATTCCTAAAAAAGCTGACAAACGTAAACAGAAAAGGACAGCCCCATGATGGCGTCCTGTCGGTCTGAGCTCCCCCGTCGAGGGGAAGCACACAGTGTCATACCTTGTGCTTCTCTTCTGTGTCGAACAATTAAACTTTACAGAAAGTCCACAAAAAATAAGCTTCTCTTGTTTTGTTCAAAAGATTTAAGCAACCAGAGATCTGAATTATAAAAAGTTGACCAAAAGCGTCAATGGAATATTATAGTTGACGTTGTTGCCGTTTTTAAGTAAAGGCTTTTGTGTTTCCATCAAATGTCTTCTGGAATTGAGAAGTTATCTGGATTCTTTGGTACTGACCAAAAGGATAACAATTCTAAGACATTCAGATTTATAAAAAAAAAATCCGCCTTGGTTCCTGTTTTTTTTCTCATTTTTGCATGTTGCTTATTCATTTCCCCACTAGGCAACATTACTTGAGCTATTTCCATATTTCTGCAACATTTCAGAGAACTGAAGGATAACCTGGGTAGCGATGAGCCAGAGGGAGATGCACCACTGTTGCTGCAGACCATGCTGGCCAGGAACCCTGGCATCTTCAGGGAGAAAAGTATGGGAAGAATTTTTGTTTGACCATGTAATGGAATATTATTTTTAGGTTTCATGGTTTTAACTGAAGATTTTTATTTGTTTGTAAATAGATGTTATGCAGCAACCAATGGTACCACCTTTTAAGATCACCCAAAACTCCATGCATAGCCCTGCACAGTCTGCAAACTTCCAACCAGCTTCAATTTCTCCCAATCCGTCAAGGTGGGTTTGGTCGTAAAATGAGCCTGACTGTGGAAAATCTTTAAATATATCATCATACGAACTGTTGCTTTACCTCGGTGCAGAATAGTAGATTTTTACATCAGACCGTCTCTTTAATTTGACTCCTCTGTTTTTGAATTTGTTTGCCCACTTTCTGTTCTTCATTGCACTTAGCCGGTTTGTGGGGCCACAGACTGGTTCCAGTAGTCGGTACATGGGCCAGCAGAACAGTCCCGTACCCAGCCCCTACACTCCTCAGAGCCCCGCACCGGGTTACATCCAGCAGTATCCCCACCAACAGCCGCCCAGCTACAACCAACACCAACAGATACAAGGTGAGAGTGGATGTGTGAGCGTGCTGCTCGGTCACGTGGACACACGTGGAGGCTGGACGGTGAAACTTTGGCGCCGTGCATCCTTGCTTCTGTTCGTATTTTATAAGTCATTAAAAGAAAAAATGGTTTAAACGTAAACTAGGGATGCACCGATGTGAACCGATCGGTTTGGACCGATATCGATATCCGATATTAATATTGCTGTTATGTCCGATAACCGATATTTACCTGTTTGTGTGTGTGTGTGTGTGTGTGTGTGTGTGTGTGTGTGTGTGTGAGCACACACATTTACATTTCTGTGATCGTCCAATTTTGTAGAGTTTTGTACCAACTGAAAGCTTTGCTAACTCAACTTTTGAATGTGAGTTCTAATCTTGATTGACACACTGATTTTGACACCGTGAAAAACGACCACACTGCTGACGTTGCATTTCTGCGTCGTAAATCTTTAAACTTTTGTGACTTAACGTGATATCTGGTCAGTTATACCAGACAAATATTTTTCGCGTTACAGATTGTTTACAATCTACATTAATAAACGAATCTTAATTAAAAAAAAAACTCTCCTGTTTTGCTAACTGTGTCTAAAAAATGTTGAAAAAAAGATTGTACAATAATTTGGACGTTTTCACATTAATAGCGCACATTTTATCCTCTAATCAGAGCCGGTTTTTAGATCTTGCTTTTGGTATTTGATATAATTTTAGTGCTGTGTTTTTATTAGTTAAGACGTTTTTCCATGTCAAATAGAAAGATTGCATGTTGTATGTAGATAAAATTGGCAGCGTCCTCGTCAGCAACGTTCTTTCATGTTTGAGGAATAACTTTATGGTTTCTAACTTTATGGTTGTGGATCTTGAATTTACACGTTTGATTTGATTAGTCCGTTAACATAATGGTTACAGTTCGTCAGCAAACACGGCTCAGAGCCAACGCAAGTTTTCTAGGTCAATAAAAATATTTAGCATGTGTGTATCTGCAGCTGTTTATTTAAAGCAGTATTTGCAGCCTAGAGGATTAAAATAAATCTGTCCCGTCATTACCATCCAACATGTTTCCAGTGTAAATTTGTGCTTATGTAAATGCTCCTGTTTTATTTATTTGTCTGTCGCAATTTTCAATATAATCATCTTAAAGTTGGATTACTCAAAAAAATAAAAATGTACAACTTTTATTGTATTCTTTTGGTTCTTTACGTTTCCAGCGTCAGTGGTGAGCCCGATGGTGCCAGGTGGGATACGAAATATCCAAGACGGCAAAGTGTCAGGGCAGCTACCCAACGCCCCCAACCACCATTCAGACAGGCACGGTACGGACGACTACCTGAACACGGTGCAGCGGCTGGGGAGTGAGGTACGCCTGACAAATCCTGTTGTAAGACCGTGGCTTTAATAGAAGATTTGGAATAAATGCTCTTACGTTCAGATTATTTCTGCTTTAAAAAGTTTTAGTCGGTGTCCGATGTAAAGGGACCAATTGATGTGTTTTTTTTTTTCTTTTTTTGCAGGATGGGGATTCGATTATGAGAAATCCTTCTTTCCAGCTGAGGTCTCCTCAGTCTGGCTGCTCTCCAGCGTCGAGTGAGGGAACCCCCAAACGTAAGGATTCCTAGAGTAATACAGTCCGACAACTTTGTCTACTTTACTCATCAGTGTGAAACATGTATAGTTTTAAGCCGTCACTCCTCAGTATTGCTGTCAGTGGTTATTTTGTTGCGTTCTTTTCATTTTAAGCTTCTTTTAAAAAAAAAAAATGTCATTCTCTAAAATGAGCTTCTCCGCATCTTGCTGCTTGTTTGCAGCGGGTTCTCGCCCGTCGCTGATCCTCCAGTCGCCGCCTCCCTACGCGTCCTCGCCCAGGGAAGGCGGACCTGACCAGAAGCATCATCTCCAGCAAAAAAAGAAAACTCCGACGGTGAAAGAGGAGAAAGACATGTATGACATCGTTAGCTCTCCAAACAAGGACTCTACGAAACTCACCCTCAAGCTGTCCAGGGTTAAGTCAAATGAATCCGATCCGCCAGGTATTCGTTTTCTAAAACTATTTCTTGTATATTCTAAACTATAACGGGGGGAAAAAGAAGCTTCTCTGGGGGGGCAGGTTGTTTAAATCCAACCTTTTTTGTTTTTTCATGCGTTTTATTTATTTACCAGGTGACGTTGTGCCGGGCATGGATCAGAACTCGGACAGTATGGAGGCAGAGCTGGGCTTTCAGCACGTTGCCGTTCTCCAGCCAAACCTGGCCGCCCGGCTGCAACAGCAGCAGGTGGCGCAGCAGGCGGGTGGAGCGGCTGGCCTGCAGACCTCCAGTTCGCCCTACGATGAGGCGGAGCTCGATGCTCTGGCCGAAATCGAGAGGATCGAACGGGAGGCAGCCAGTGAGAAGTGCTCTAAAGAGGTTCAAGATAAAGGTGTGTTGTTGTCTTTTTATGTTGTCCAAATGTTCACGCCAGTATGCTGGGAACGACAACATGGGTTGAACGGATCTGTTCGTCTTTTTATAGATAAGCCACTTAAGAAGAGAAAACAGGACTCTTTTCCTCTTGAGCCTGGTGCAGCAGGACCAGGGGCCCCAACTGGGGCCCCAGGGAGTGGATCAACTGGAGGGGCCAATGCAGGCAAACTGACCCCACAAGAGGCCACTGCAGCTGGAAACGGTGCCAGCCGCCCTCCCCTCATGGTGAGCATCGACCTCCAGCAGGCGGGGAGAGCTGACGGCCAGCTCGACCCCTGTCTGGCTGCCCCTATTCCTGCCCTTGAAGCCCAACGCTGGCCCGAAGAACCAGCGAGCGGGCCGGCAGCAGTGGAAGGTTCTGACACAGCTTTGCGGTTGAAACCGGACGGACGACCAGAGGTCATCAAAAACAGGGTTGACAAACACGACGGTAGGAGGGAAGGCCGGGAGTCGTCCAAGCACCGACACCACGAGAAGTCTTCAGATAGACGCGGAGAGCCACCAAAGCCATCGAGTCGAGGGGAGCACGGACGAGACAGGGACCGAGAGTCCGACAGAGACAGGCGGCATCGAAGCGAGGCCGGCGGCAGAGACAGGCGGTCCCCCGATTCCCGCTCCAGGAGCGACCGAGATAGGTCCGGCTTCCTGGCCTCTTCCGCCGCAGAGCCCGGTCGGAGCGGCGCTAGACAAGACGGATCAAAAGCGGCGTCTTCTTCCACTGGTGCTAAAATTCCAGATTCTTTCCCTGCTCAGCTCCTTGGAGGTCATACCGGAGCACTGAAGAACTTCCAGATCCCCAAGGTGATCTGGGCTGAGCAAACCAAAAATGTGTACCCGCCTACCAATCATTCAGCTGTCACTGCCTGCAATCTCACAAAACCAAATCATTCTCTGGCTCACTCTTGATTTTTAGTTTCCCCACTGTTACATACATTCTTTTTTTTTTTTTTTTTTTTTTTTTTTTTTTTTCCAATTCTGGTTTTTGTTTTTAAATTCTGTTAACACATTAACTCAAACCTAACCATCTGTTGAGCTTAGATTTGTTTTGGTTGGTGTCCATATAGAAGTAGTTGGTGGACACGTAGAAGCCAGTACGTCAAGGAGATCTTCCACTGCGGTTAATAGTTTGCTGAAATCTGGCCTGAAAAGCAACGTCTCTTCTTTTGGTCAACTCTTACCTGCCGCTAGGTGGAATCATCTTTAGAAACGCTGCACCAGGATGTGCACAACGGTTCGTTTCACCAGGGCTCCATGACAGTCAGGTGCTGGTCTAAGTCATGCTAGAATTCAGTTGTATTAGAAACGCGGCGTAGATGATACGATGGCTGATTAGAAGCGCCTCTTGTGGTCTTGTTTCAGAATTGAAAGCGGAGGAAGTCCCCCTGAGTGGGACGTTGGGGCAAATATTGTCTTTAAGTAGCTTTGTAGGTCTTGTTGAGTAGGAAGACCGTTGCGTTGCTTTTGTCAGCAATGGTTGTAATTCTTTTTATCGGGATAAAAATATGTTTAATTGACTGTTTGCGTGAATAATAGTTTAATCCTGGGTTTGACGAGTCCTGCTTGCCTTCCGTTGGAGTTGAACTTGTGAAGTCGTATTCTGAGAAACTGAAGCGCTTGAAACACTTTGGAACGTTTTGTAAAAGTAAAAAGGGTCGGTTAGCGTGGGCTGTTTAGTCATTATGACCGATGGTGTACAGTAGAACTATTAGAACTAATATTTTATTATAAAAACAAACATCTTTCTGCACAGATATGACAGATTCACATGATAAAAAGAAAAAAAACATAAATTATTCCTACTGATTTAAAAATATATATTTATAGTTATATTTATGTACATAAGCAAAGGTTTACAACAAACACACGCTAAAAATGGTAGTTTTCCAGTGTTTATTGTGTAGAATATTCCCCTTTTTGCGTTTCTGCTCATCATAGAGTAGAAGTAACATAACTAAATTATCAGCTGATTTGTTAATAAATAATTTTGTTAATCAGGCTATCGGCACAAGTAGTGAACCTACAGTTGGCTGCCGCTCAGCTGTGTGTGGTGGCGCTGCTTTTGCTCCAAACTGTGGCTGGCTCTCCTTATCGCACCTTGAAGCATTTCCTAAGAGGCACGCTTATAAATTCGGGGAACGCTGTATTTGCCCGCTTTCATCCAGCTAACCAGCAGCAGCAGGTTGGGAAAGGCGGCACCGCTCTGTGCCTTTGGCTCATGTGATCATATAATCACATGAGCCAAATAAATGGATGATAATTAGCCAAATGTTGCAACCAGGCCAGTGCTTCAAATCCACCGGTAAGAATAGAATCAGAATATTTTATTTGTCACCGCGGCGAAATTGGTGAGGTATAAAAAGGAAGACGTGAGATTTTTGTGTGTGTGTTGTGGATTTTGTGCAATGACTTTTCTGTCATTGCCCTGCAGTGTTGACCTTTAACCTAAATTATGAGCAAGTGGAATATCTCTTTATGTATTGGCTCTTGGGTTTCTGGGAATTACCATCAAAATCACAAACCTTGTCAGTTTGAATCATTTTTTATTTTATTTTTTTCATTTTATGCATTTCTTGGTTTTTCTCTGTACGTCGTTTTTATTTTCTATCTAAAAATTATCTAAATCATGTTCGCAGGCATTCAAGCGTGACACGGCTGTGTGTTGTTGTTTTTTGTTTTTCTTGTAGATTAATCGTGATCGGGAGAACAGCGGGTCAACCGAAAGTCAGATGTGGGGCCAGCCTAAGGTGAAACTGGAGAGGCTAGGTCTGGTGAAGGACTTTGAGAAGCGGCCCAAGCCTGTCGTGGTGTTAAAAAAGCTCTCAGTCGACCAGATTCAGAGAATCATTCGGCACAGCAAGTCTGGAAAGAACAGGTTCTCAGGGAAGTCGGGAAAAGGTGAGAAACTGTAGCCATGTAGCCAGCTGCACGCACGCTTTCTGTTCTAAACATATTTTCTTCCTTTCTTACAATTTTTCTTTAGCTCCTCATTAAGGTCAGTTGTTAACTTAAAATGTTACTGTCCAATTTTCAGGCGGTATGGACCCAGATGTTTTAAAGGAGCTTCCCCCAGAGTTACTAGAAGAAATTGAGTCAACCATGCCGATGTACGAGAGGGTAAAGATGAACAAGAGGAAACGAAGTACTGTCAACGAGAAGCCCAAATATGCTGAAGTCAGCTCAGATGAAGACTATGACGCAAATGGAGAATGTGAGGAAATTTGTTCTCGGCTTATCTTTTTTGTTTTCGAGAGAGTTCCTTTGAGGAATATTGAAACGTTATTGTCGGTCCAGCATGCGTCGGAGATTGTCGGTGTCAAACGTCATTAATCGCCGTTGTTTTTGGTGTTTGATGCCAGAGGAACCGGCCGCAGCTGGTCTCCGGGCCACACTTAGGACACGTCTGAATTAGAAGATTAGGATTCTGACGTCCTTCTTGAATCTTTGCAGCGGCAAGGAAGCGCCACAAACGGGAAAAAGACAGAGCCTGGGAGTTCGAAGAGAGGGAACGACGGGGTTCCGGGGACCACCGGAAAAGCGGGCCCCGGGAAGGTCGGCGAGGCTCCGGCAGCCGCTACCGCGACTCCTCCGAGGAAGATTCGCCTCCGCCCAGCATGAGTGAAAGTATGCCCCGTGCATTGGAAGGGTTTTCTTTTTAAAGGATGTGTGCAGCACGGAAAGAATTGCCACATTTTATACGTTTTTTAAAGTCATTATTAACCTCCATATTAGATTTACATTGAAGTGAAATGCTTTTTATGATAATACTCAGAAAGATGGTTTTCATGATGGCCAGTGGGAAAAAAAAAAATCAGTTGATGCCGTTTTATCAAAGTCTTTAAATCTAGGCCACAACGAAAAATTTCATTGCAAAAAATGTTTTTTCCCGTACCCAGTTGCCAGAAAAATGAAGATGAAAGAGAAGCAGAAGAAACGAAAAGCGTACGAACCGAAGCTCACCCAAGAAGAGCTGATGGACTCGTCCACGTTTAAAAGATTCCTGGCAAGCATTGACAACATACTGGAAAATCTGGAGGATGTGGATTTCACTACCATGGGTGTGTATCGGCATTCATTTATTTTGGGTTTGCAAAAACACTTTAATTCAATTTTGCTGTTTATCTAACTTTCTTCCCCCCCCCCCCCCCCCCCCCCCCCCACAAGCAGCAGATGATGATGAGATACCTCAGGAACTGTTGCTTGGTAAACACCAGTT
This sequence comes from Fundulus diaphanus, assembly GCA_037039145.1. Taxonomy (NCBI): domain Eukaryota; kingdom Metazoa; phylum Chordata; class Actinopteri; order Cyprinodontiformes; family Fundulidae; genus Fundulus; species Fundulus diaphanus. The sequence continues at coordinate 23,790,885 of CM073127.1, forward strand.
GAACGACCTTGGCAGCGAGTCTGCCAAAATTAAGGCCATGAGCATCACCAGCAAGGTATAGTAGATGATGGTCCAGAATCTCTATTTAGACCCATAGTTATGTGTGCTGATTGGGCCAAATGGCATCTGTGTTTCTGCAGATCCCATCAGATAAACTGGTGAAGCTCCTGAACATCCTAGAAAAGAACATCCAGGATGGATCCAAGCTCTCTACCTTGTTAAATCACGTGAGTGCTTTCTCTTTGGCGCCTTTTATCTCCATCTCCTGAATGCGCTAATGTGTAGCGATTTCCTGGACGGAGCCGAGTTGCTCCGCCTCTCACGATGAGATCCGCTTCCGCTCAGGAAATCTATTCCACAGTTAGCAGCCAGCTAGCAGAGGCGGATGGAGCCTAGCACCGTGGCTAACCAACTTTTAATCACAACACGCCCACTCTGTGGAAATATGTCACACCTGAAACACCGCAAAGCAAGACCGCAGTATATGTTTACAAATCCGTTGCACCGAGAGGCGAAAGCTCCGCCTACAATACAGCGGACTTAAACATCGGGAATAAAACCCGCTGAAGAGCACCGAGATGTTTTAGCCAACACAGCCGACTACGAGCCGGGCGGGCTGTCCACGGACTTCATAGTCAAGACATTTCCTTCATTTCTTGTGACAGATTTATACATTTCCCGCACTTTCTGCCAGTTTGGCAGAGCAGGTTATGGTATGCTAGCAAGTTTAATGAGATAGTTGAGTTGCTTAGCAGCGTCCAGTCTCTACCAGGCAGCCACTGCACTCCTGGCTGCCGCTGCGCATCATCGCTACACCTAGCTTGGAGCAGCTCGGTGTCTCGGCTCGCCGCCACGCATGAAACTGTTAAATGTGCCGAGAAAAATGACGCTAGTTTGTGCAAACGTGTCGGCTGGACGTGCAGAGACCTGAGTACGCACGAGTATGTGGGAGCCATTAAGTAGCAGACAAACTTGACAGCTATCATCATCATCATCATCATCATCGTGGGGTTACCATGAATGTTTACACTTAATTATCCCGCTGTTGCACTTTTTTATATAATATTTGGGATTTATTGCTGAACCAGTAGCCTATACTTTATTTGTGCTGATCACATGAATCAACACTTTGAATATTATTAATAATAATAATAATAATAATGTTGTTGTTTATAATCTACTTTACAATTTACAATTATTTCTTGGATTTTCATAAACGCTGTCAATTTGAAACCCGCACAGTTGAACATTTGTTTTCAGGATGGGATTTTTCCTGTGAACACGATTTATTGTTTTGTTACTTTTTCTAGTATTTTGGGATACATGCTTACATTCATACATAACATACTTGCCTGTAGAAAGGAGTTTTTTTTTTTCCTCTTACAGCCTATTAAAAAAAAATCAACAGTGTGACGATACTAACATTGAAGCACAAAGAACTCATTTCTTTATTTTCTCCCCTCAGGACCACGATGCCGAAAACGAGGAAAGACTCTGGAGGGACTTGATAATGGAGAGAGTCACAAAGTCTGCCGATGCCTGTTTAACAGCTCTTAACATGATGACCTCACCACGCATGCCAAAGGCTGTATACATAGAGGATGTCATCGAGCGGGTGCTGCAGTACACCAAGTTTCACCTCCAGAACACACTGTATCCACAGTATGATCCTGTCTACAGAGTGGACCCACATGGAGGTGAGTATTCTCCCTTAACGTGTTTAGCTTAGAAAGCAAAGGTCTGATGTTGGGGTGGTCTGTTTGAAGCTTTAGCTTAAAAAAAAAAAAATCTAAGCTAAGTACATGATTCATTATCGTCAAAAGCCCAATTTGCGCGTCATGGGCATAATTTATTTACATTTACCATTTACTGCCAGCGCTAGCCAGCTGTATACCAGAAGGCTACAAACAGAAGAAAATGATGATGCTTCATGTAAACTGGAGGAAAAATCACCCTAGAAAACTTCCCTGGTTACTGAAGAGGTGCTAGCAGTGGAAAGGGACCTCGAACAGACTACCTCTCCACCAGGGATTTTTTATTTTTTTTTAATGTGTCGATTTATATTCTGGTGGTCTGATTCCACCCTGGCTCCTGCAGTGGGAACGACAGGGGAAAGGAATGGCTGTAGAAAGTCGTCCTGGTTCCAGGAAAAGGTTCCTGCAGCTGAAACGCACATTTGCTCAGCTTAAAGATGTTCTTGAGTGCTGTAGTCGCTCGGAGAAGTCTGAATTTGTTGAAGTTTTATTCAAATATTGTTTTTATAACCTTCTTATATGCTTTATCATGCAAGCATATAAGGATTTTATAAAAAAAAAAAAAAAAAAAAATGAATCCATTCTCAGTAATGAACATCTCTTCTGTTTTTCCATCTAGGTGGATTGTTGAGCTCCAAGGCAAAGCGCGCAAAATGCTCCACACACAAGCAGCGTGTAATTGTGATGTTGTACAACAAAGTGTGCGACATCGTCAGCAACATTTCTGAGCTTCTGGAAATCCAGCTTCTCACAGACACGACCATCCTACAGGTAAAAACAAACATAAATGTAAAAAGATAACGTTGGAATCATCCTGGTAGAAACCTATAAGTTCTGGCCTTTTTTACCTTTTGTTGTGCAGGTTTCCTCTATGGGAATAACTCCGTTTTTCGTGGAGAATGTCAGCGAGCTGCAGTTGTGTGCCATTAAGCTCGTCACAGCGGTGAGTCTTCCTCTAAAGAGAGAAAAATTGTTTATATGAAGGCAATTACAGGAATTGGTTTAATGAGTCATCTGAACTAATACATATAGTAGGGCTGGACGATATAGAAAAAAGCGTATCGATAAAATAGAAATCATATTGATCGATAATTATCAACAAATTCAAAACTTATATCTTAAGTGCAGCTCTGGCCATTTTATACAGTTTTTTTAATAGAAGTTTTTAAAAAAAAGAAGGCTCGCTCTCTGAACTCTTTCAAGGGGGCGGAGCTTGGTGACGGAGCGTTCCTGGGTGTGCGTTGTGATTGGTTGGGAGGATGTAATGACTAATATTAACTAACGAGGCTAGAATGCATAAAGGAATTCTATTGAACCTTTTATTGACCTTTTTTCTATCATCGATATATGTCTGTTGATCGATATATATGGTTATTGAATTATCGTCCAGCCTTAACACACATATATATATATATATATATATATATATATATATATATATATATATATATATATATATATATATATATATATATATAACTTATAAGTACTTTATTGTAAAATTTGAGATGCAACGTATTTTTTTTCCATAGTTTTATCCTTTTTACTATTCAAGGTATATTGATGATTTCCTGGTGTTGCAGGTTTTCTCGCGTTATGAGAAGCATCGGCAGCTTATCTTGGAGGAGATCTTCACTTCTTTGGCCAGGTTACCCACCAGCAAGCGCTCTCTTAGGAATTTCAGGTAGCTTCTTTGAACATCTGTTCATGCTGACATGTGAAAGTTCACCGTGGCTCGCGCCAAAGGCTTCCAGGTTTTCCTGACATTTAGGTTGCCCATAGTGATAGCAAACGCGTTGCCCTGTCTCTTTGTTTTCAGGTTGAACAGCTCAGACCAGGACGGAGAACCGATGTACATCCAGATGGTGACCGCCCTGGTGCTGCAGCTGATTCAGTGTGTGGTCCATCTCCCCAGTGACAAGGATGTTTTTGAAGAGTACGACAAGGTAGGATGCAAATGATGCAAATGTGTTCTTCTTATTAGTGTAAAAATGTCCTTTAGAGGCCTGTTGTCTGATTAATCTTGTTTTTATGTTTTTAAGGTGGATCAGGACGTCCTGATAACCAACTCGTATGAGACGGCAATGAGAACAGCACAAAACTTCCTATCAGTCTTCCTCAAAAAGTAAAATTACAGTTTTAATCTTCTTCATTTACGTCGGGTTTTTAAGTTAAATGATTGTTTTGCTTGTTTTCAAGAATCTTTATTGTCACCGTGGTGAAAATGTTTTGAGACAGACCCCGGCTCAGGATGACCCCAGATGACATGCAGACACAACAAGGCGTGATATACACTAAAGCCTGTAAATAGTCACGGCGGTCTGATAAGACTCGAACCGAGTCCAGAAAGTCCGATATCAGTCCCTGTGCGAAAGATATGAATTCATCACTAAACACTTCCACTCATGCCTGCAGTAAATTCTGGGCAGTAATCTTAAGCCTTCGTTTTACAGAACTGTGCAATCAGACATTCCCTGAGAAATTACAGGCATTACCAGAAATGTGATCGTAACATGTAAACAGACCACAAGCGTCTCAGCAGGGGGTGATAGCCCTGACAGCTTTTTAGGAAGAGCTTGATTTTGAGTCTTAGTAGTTTTTTTTTTTTACCTGATGGAAGTGGGTCAAACAGTGCATTGCCTGGGTGGGTGGGTTCTGTGGCAACAGGTCTGGCCCTTCTCTGGACTTGTGCAGCATAAACCATCTCCAGATCTTGTAGACGGCATCCCACAATCCCCTGCGCTGTCCTCAGCACCCGTGCCAAATCCTTCCTCTCCTGCACTGTGCGGCTCCCATACCACACTGTCATGCTGAGACACAAAAATGCTTTCCATGGTAGAACTTGACGCTCCAGCACTTCCCCGTGTATGCAGAGAGGAGCGTGTTCCGTCTTCCTGGACCTCCTGTGGTCCAATATGAGCTCCTTGTTCCAGATGGTGGGTCTCATCGTTATTTGAGATGAGACCCACCACAGTGGCGTCATCGGCATACTTCACAGCCATGTATGTGGGGTGGACAGCAGAGCAGTTGGTAAGGAGAGCAGGAGGACACAACCCTGCGGTGTGCCGGCGTTGAGGATCAGTGGAGCAGACGTGCGTCTTCCTATCCTCACCGCCTGGGGTCTGTTGATTAGGAAGATCCAGGAGCAGAGTGGTGCAGGTAATCCCAGGCTGTGGAGCTTCAGAGCCAGCATGTCTGGAACCACGGTGTTGAAGGCTGAGCTGAAGTCCACAGATGGCGTCCAAGCGAGGGTGTTGGGATGATGCAGATGAGTCCGAGCCGAGTTGAACTGCCACGATTTCTCCCTGGGAAGCAGGCAGGGAGCATGGAGAGCTGCAGGGAGAGGTTGAAGATGTTCAGAAAGACCGCTGCTAGCTGGTCAGCGCATGATTTTAGCACCTGACCTGAAATATGGCTGGACCTGCAGCCTCGCTGGTGTTGACCTTCTTCTAATAGGAGGTCACGTGGTGCTGCTGCAGGACGAGGGGCTGATGCTGCACCTCTGGTTTAGGAGGATGTTCAGAAGGTGTCAGGGAGAGCCGGGTCATTGCTGGGCTGCTGGGCTGTGACGGTCCTGATGCCTCTCCACATGTCACGTGGCTTGTTGCTGCTGAAGTCATTCTTCTGCGTTAAAACGCTCGGCTCAGACTGATCACGTCAGATCCTGATAACTGTCGAGGCTTTTTTCTCATTATAGAAGCTTTTTTTTCTGGTAATATCACAACTTTACGCTCGTATCATCACGCTTTATTCTGGCAATATTATGACTTTGATCTCCTAATTAAAAATCGAATAAGTATGGCCCCATCTATGCACTTTTGAATCAGTAATGATATTTTTTGTGTTCTCTTTTATTTGAAAAAGTATCGAAGTACATGTTGGTACCGATACCAAAATGTTGGTATCGTGACACCAGATGAAACCATTAATTAGACCATTAACCAAACCTTCCGTGTTACACCCATAAGAATGATGCTGTGACCGATCTGTGATGTCAGATATTTAGTTTTATTCCTATAAGAACAACAACAAAACAGAACGACTCAGGTTCCAGCATCTATTAGATACACAGTGCCCCCTACTGGCCAGTTGCTCAACCTAGTTACCCAGTTCTGCACAACATTAATGAACTCAGTCAGAAAATCGTTACACCCACGTATGTTACGTGTTTGGCCTTAGCCACTGGCGGGTACGCTATTTCAACCAAGTGTTTATTTATCCAGTTATTTAGCAGGTTTTGTTTTCTCAATCAACTTTTACTGCTCTGTCTTTATGTTTAATACTGGTCCTTGTCTTTATTTTTTTTAAATCTTGTACTAATTTCCTTTTGCCTCTTCCCTTTACATTGTTTTTACCTTCAGATGTGGCAGCAAGCAGGGAGAAGAAGATTACCGGCCATTATTTGAAAACTTTGTCCAGGACCTGCTGTCAACCGTAAACAAGCCGGAGTGGCCTGCAGCAGAGCTGCTGCTCAGTCTTCTTGGAAGACTGCTGGTTAGTGTGGATAACTCTTAGGAAGTGTTGAGCACGTTTGATTTGTCCAGTTTGTGGTAATGAAAAAAACACTTTCCATAACGACTTAAATGGTATAATCGTCGCCTTTCATTTGTTCTGTATTTAAAGTACTTCTTCTTCCCCTCTGTTTTGTTCCTCTCAGGTGCACCAGTTCAGTAATAAACAGACAGAAATGGCTCTGAGAGTCGCATCTCTAGACTACCTGGGCACAGTGGCGGCCAGACTCAGGAAGGACGCCGTCACTAGCAAGATGGACCAGAGATCTATCGATCGCATCCTGCAAGAGGTAAAAAAAAACAACAACTTTGATTTATCACAGACTATATTCAGCCATGACACAGAAATAGGCTAAAGTTTGTTAGATTACATTAGTGATTACCAATGTTTAGTTATTTTGATCAGCAGATTTACACCTGTATCCTAATCTGAGCAACTTTTAAATGAGTCATTTTGTGTTGATGATTGGATCCGACCATCTTTATAAGAAGCGGTTTTGTTTAAGTGAAGGTTCTGACATGTGGCGCAAGACGTTAGCAGAACAAGATGTCAAGTCAAGAGCTTCACCCATGTTCAAATCTGAAACCATATTTACTGTTGATCAAATGATTTCTGCACATTCAAAGAAAAAGTAGGTCTTCTGTAACTAAATGTATTCTTATTTCTCATTGATGGGTGTTTTAATACGTTTAGGAGGTAATGGCAGACCTTTTGTGGAAGTATTTTCTTGAAAAGAAAGGCTTTCTGTGTTTCCAAGAGGCAAAAAGGTGTGCTGGAGTAATCTGGAGGCCAATCTTAGTTTGGTGTCCGGAGGTTGTCGGCTAATTTCAGAACGTTTTTGGATGTAGCTGGACCGTGCGTCCTATTCATGCAGCCTCCCTTTGTGAAATACCTAAAAATAAAAGTTTTGCTCTGTTATTTTACCTCCACGTTTTCACCCTGTCCTTTTTGCTAGGATTGATCAGTGTGTAATGTGCCTCTGTGATTGTGTAGTCTCCAGGCGCTGACGAGACGCAGCAGCTGCAGAAAGCTTTACTGGACTATATGGAAGAGAATGCCGAGACGGATCCTTCTCTGGTGGTAGGTTTACATCAGTCTGAATATACTATACTGTACATATACTATACAACACGCTGATTTTTGATACATTTTTTTAAATGGGATGCATGTAAAACGTTCTAATAGATAAATGCGCTGTACAGTCACAGCACTCAGAACCTTAGTTTAGTGCAGGCATGTCCAAATTGCAGTCCTTGAAATACAGTCCCCAACTGTATTTCAAGAAAGATCTGGTCCACCAGCACATGTGGCTGATGCAGACGGAAGATTTTAGTTTTTATTTAGGTCAAAATTATTACAGAAAAGTTTCAATCTTACAGTTGAAAATGTTAAGTACAACTGAAAGCATTCATCTTAAACACACTTTTGACATTCCCTTTAATTTCATACTGACAACTATCCAATGACATTTAATTACTCAAATGCAGACTTTGGTGCATTAAAATCTGCTTTGAATTCAATTATTAAATTTAGCTAATTACAGCAAGTGTTTTCAAAGAACTGGTTCTTATAATACTACACTAAGAGGAGTAAAATGTATTATTGTTAAAGGGTCAAATTTAATTTTTCAAAATTATTTGCAAACTGGATGAACATCTTTTAACATAACAAATTTATTTAAAATGAACATATTTTGTAGAGCAGGTAAAAAATATATAATTTAAATAATATATAATTTTTAATTTTTTAAAAATAAAATAATTTTTTGGTTTAAAAAGAAAAAAAAAGTATTAATTTTTCGGCCCTCAAGTTCCTTTGATTCGACAATTTTGGCCCATGTACTGAGAAGTTTGGACACCCCTGGTTTAGTGACTTCAATATGTATTCTGTTCAAAAAGCACTTTTTTTTTTCAAAATTCTGAAAGCTATGCTAAAGATGTAAATTGTTTTTTTTTTACTGAAATTATTACACTTTATTAGTACCTCCTGTCTAAGAAAAGACCTTTCACCCTATTGAGCCTAATCTGATACGTCGTCTCTGTCTTCTAGTTTGCTAGAAAGTTTTACATTGCCCAGTGGTTCCGTGATGCGACCACCGAGGCCGAGAAGTCGATGAGGAACCAGAATCCGAAGGACGAGGACTCATCAGACGGACCCCAGCATGCAAAGGAGATGGAAACAACAGGGGAAATTATGCAGCGGGCAGAGAAACGCAAGAAGTTCCTGCGTAACATCATTAAGACGACGCCGTCCCATTTCACCACACTGAAGTAAGGATTTCGTGTTGCACTGCTGTGCTCCATCTTTGCCGTGTGCGTAGACCTGTTGGGGCGCTTCCATGACATGATGTGGTTCTGGTTAACAGGGCTCTTATCAGCCTGCTGTACCAATGGTTTAACTAGAACCGTCCTTTTTTTGTTCCTTCTCCTCAGAATGAACTCAGACACTGTGGACTATGAAGACTCCTGTCTAATCGTGCGTTATTTGGCCTCCATGAGGCCGTTTGCCCAGAGTTTTGATATTTATTTAACACAGGTAAGATGCGCTATCTGAATGTCTCTTTTAATGAAGTTAAGTGACAGTGACTGCCATAAACCAAACTGTTAATTTTTTAAAAATGTTAGAGCTGGAACAATTAATCGGATTAATTGGTTATTGAAGTAGTCGTTAACTGGAGTATACAGGCTCTTGAATGGGCCATTTGAAAGAACAACCCACTCAGAGCAGTAATTGAGTCAAAACTGTTCAAAAAAATAAATACATTTTGCATTTTTGGTAAATATGCTCTACCCAAAATGTCTCAAGTGGCACAGTGTTAGCTTTACCAGGTTCAAATCCTGTAAAATAAATAAATAAAAATAAAATAAATATTCTTTGGACTATAAGGCACACTTAAAATCCTTAAATCGTTTCAAATTGATGGTGCGCCTTATAATCCGGTACGCCTTATATATGATTAAAGTTGTGCTTACTGACCGATTTTATGTGGTACAGTAGGTAGTAGTAGCACTGTGTCTTTCTATGTTTTTACCATTTACGATGTGCTATAAAGTTGATTTATTTTTTTTATTATTTTTAAACTACCTAAGTGAGGTATGTTAATCTACAAAGAGTATCTCTTTTTAGAAAACACGATTAATAAAAAAAAAAAAAAATAGATTAATCGACTGTTTAAACAATTGATAGCTGCAGCTGTAAAAAAAAAGGTATTATACTAAGAAAAATATTTTTATAATATTATTTATTGACTATTTTCTGTTTTTTTTCTTCTTCTTTTTTTTTTTTTTACCCCTGCATTTGATTGTATGCTAGATTTTACGAGTTCTTGGGGAAAGCGCCATCGCTGTCAGGACTAAAGCCATGAAGTGTCTGTCGGAGGTGGTGGCTGTGGACCCCAGCATTCTGGCCAGGGTGAGAAGCCATGTTTGTCAGGAGCATCATTCCACGGCTTCAGCTTTGTGCTTAGTATTTTTTATATCTGTGTTGTTTTTCATTACCCCCCCCCCACTCTTTGTGTCTGATCTATTCATTACTGAAACAAATGATCTCAGTACAGTCGTCCGCTATAAACTCATTGCACTGATTTTCCGTCTCTTTAGTCTGACATGCAGCGAGGCGTCCACGGTCGTCTGATGGATAACTCCACCAGCGTGAGAGAGGCAGCTGTGGAGCTGCTGGGCAAGTTCGTGTTGAGCCGACCCCAGCTCACCGAGCAGTACTATGACATGCTCATTGAACGGATATTGGTAGGTTGTCTCTTCACTGAGTCACTGCTGTTGCTGTCTCTCATCACAGTAGTGAATCACAGCAGTAGGAGCTGCTGACCACACAGGAGCAGCAAGCAGAGTGCTGAAATGCTTAAACTGTTGCATGGTGGCCAAATAAATGTTACGTACGTTTCCTCGTGCTACCGACATCAGGAGTGGTCTCGAGATGAGACCACTGAGAGTCAAGTCAAGGAGCGTTATTGGATGAATTGTTTGATATAACTTCCCCGTTTGTACAGTACAGACGAGACAGACGCCGGACCCTGCATCTGATCTGTGCTATTAAAATGTGGACCTTTGCTAAATATTTTGATAACTGCTCTTTGGGTTGTAATTGTTTGACTGTGCCCCTGTCAGAAGAGTCGCTGTGTGCGATGTTATTTCTGATGCCTGCAGATTTTGTTGGAGGGTTTCTGGTATCTTTAGGCTTAGAAACCTTTAAAAAAAAATAGCCCGTAGGTCAAAAACTGTGAAGGTGATTCCGTACAGAAGTGCTTCGGTGCTAACGAATGGTTAATTCATGCTAAGTGTTTGTGGCTACATAATTAAACGAAGGAGTTTGAAACAACGGGATTGGAAAAAAAAAAAAATCTTCTTTTGTCTGGGTTATTAAAGCCATCTGTACTGAAAAGCAGTGAAAAATTACCGTTTTGAATTTGCATCTGGTTAGTGAACATATGGAGGTTGTTGGGGTGGTTGTCATGGAAATGTTAAAAAGGGTTCATGCAAAGTTCACCTTTTTATTTCGGTCTTATACTGCCATCTGTTGGCTAAACGGCGCTCTTGGTCTTTGTGCATTTTTTTTTTTATTTTTTTATTTTTTGTAAGTGGACAAGAAACTTTTTTTAATGTAATCCTTTGTGGAATGGTAAATATTGCTGCTTTTCTAATATTCTTTTTGATGCACAGGACACCGGTATCAGCGTAAGGAAGCGGGTAATCAAGATTCTCAGAGACATCTGTCTGGAGCAGCCGACGTTCAGTAAGATCACTGAGATGTGCGTGAAGATGATCCGCAGGGTCAACGACGAAGAAGGCATCAAGGTATGGATCAGCTCCAGCTTTCCGTCGTTTAAAAATCTTTATTTGCTTCCTCTCGTCTTAACATGATACGATACGTTTCCTAAGTGGTCTTCTAGGTATATTTTCCATTATATCGATCTGTTTTAACGCTCGGTGGTCTTGTGCATAAACATTAGAAAGTTTTTTTTATATCTAATAATGCATCTGCACAGAAACTGGTGAATGAGACATTCCAGAAGCTGTGGTTTACTCCAACTCCAGCACACGACAAGGAGACCATGACCAGAAAGATTCTCAACATCACTGATGTTGTAAGTTTAGCTTCCGGTTTGGTTCTTATGTGATCTTTGACCACGATTCATCGAGGACTGTGGTGTCATGGGGAGCCCCGTATAATATGTTATCTGCTCCTCTCTGACCTCTTTTAGGTTGCCGCGTGCCGAGACACCGGCTACGACTGGTTTGAGCAGCTGCTGCAAAATGTACGTTTGAATTTTTGCGGTTGGTAATTATATTCTGATGGATATTCAAAGCCTCGTATGACCTGCAGTGTTCTCTCTCTCTTCCAGCTTCTTAAATCTGAAGAGGACGCTTCATATAAACCAGCTAAAAAGGCCTGCGTTCAACTAGTGGACAATCTGGTTGAACACATCCTTAAATATGAAGAATCTCTTTCAGGTATACAAGTTTTCTTTTTATAAACGCAGATATATTGTTGGATAGTGACTGGGTTTCTTTTGTTTGGCTGTTTTCTACTTGAATCCATTATATTTTGTGCAGATAGAGAATTTGATTAGTTCGCTTACTTAAAGGCGATCTCTTTTATAGGTGGTAAGGAAGTAATGGCTGGGTGTGTTTTTATCTCTTTCTGTAGAAAACAAAGGAGTAAACTCGACACGGCTGGTGGCGTGCATCACCACCTTGTACCTGTTCAGCAAGATTAGAGCGCAGCTCATGGTCAAACACGCCATGACTATGCAGCCTTATCTGACCACAAAGTGTAATGTAAGTTCTTCCATTAGTCTGTTTTTTCATTGGTTTCAGCACCTTTAAGTGATCGGGCTATAAATTATCCTTCAAACCGTGCAACATCAAAAAAAAACTGTTACCTACAGTGTTGTTCCCTGCTTGTGGAGCAGGTTTAGAAAGATAAATTCATAACTTATATAGATTCATTACACAGAGTTAAATATTTCAAACTAAGTGACAAAAATGTTTTCCACAGTATAATTTTTTTTTTTAGATGCACCTGTACGTGTAACCAAAACGGCAACACGTTGCCGAGGTGGGCTGCCACCTCTGTAAACCGTCATTCAGGTTGAGTATGACAGACTCTCCCACATTTGCTTTCCCTGCAGACTGCCAACGACTTCATGGTGATCTGCAATGTGGCGAAGATCTTGGAGCTAGTGGTGCCCCTGATGGAGCACCCAAGTGAAACTTTCCTCGCCACCATTGAAGAAGACCTCATGAAACTCATCATCAAATACGGCATGACGGTGTGTGGCAGCGGCTTTTCACAAGTTCTTTTTTTTTTGCGATATGAAATGTTAAGTTTAACAGCAACGGCCTTTCTGCCTTTTTTTTTTTTTAGGTGGTCCAGCACTGCGTGAGCTGTCTCGGGGCCGTCGTCAACAAAGTTACACACAACTACAAGTTTGTGTGGTCGTGCTTTAACAAGTTCTACGGTGAGATACGTTCCCCTAACAACTCCGTACATGAAGTGTGATGGGCAGCAGCCATCTAAATGTTGTGTTCTCATTTTTATTTTGCAAGTCTGGCCATACATTTACACCAACAAACAAGCGAGACTTGCTGATGTATTTGTTTGTTTTTATTTTTTTTATTTATTCCTCAGGTGCACTTAACAAATTCAAGATTCAGCATCAAGAAGACCCCAACAGCACAACATTAGTAGCAAACAAGCCTTTTCTGCTGCGATCGCTCTTCACTGTGGGTGCCCTGGGTCGACATTTTGATTTTGATCTGGAAGAGTTTAAGGGCACCAACAAGGTGGGACAACAGATGGAGCTCTGTGTTAGAGCCTTGATTCAGATTAGTGGTTTTAAGGCTAAGAAACTACAAGTTGGTCTCATAAAGTATATTTTTATTAATATATTATACTTATTTTCATTATATATATTTATTTATATATATATCTGCATCTTTGTTGTGTGCAGGTTATTATCAAGGAGAAGGTTCTTGAGCTGCTGCTGTATTTTACCAAAAATGAGGATGAGGTGGTCAAGACCAAAGCCATCATTGGTTTAGGTAAAATGACTGTTTTTCTATCTCTTTTGCACCGTTTTCAGACATCTTCCAAGCCATCTCGGGTTTTTGTTACTCAATTTTAACCGGATTTATTTCTGGAATAGTCTTGGAACTTGGAACAAACTTAATGTGGATCAGATAAAAATATCAGATTTCTTCAGAGCACTGGGAAGACGGTTCATAAAATCATGCACAAATTTCAATTAGGTCTGAATTCTATCTTGTAATTATACGTTTATTATGTTTCTAGAGCAAGTTCACAGTTATATATATATCAGCTTAAGCAACAGAAAGCAAATTGTTTGCTAAAAACATCTTTAAAACATCTTTCACAATCCGGAAGCCGGTATCTTGCCATTTGTTCACGAAACCATCTGGAAAATGCACAGCTGGCTTGACGTCCTCTTCCTTTGGTCCAATCTCGAGCACAAAAAGCAAGCTTAGAAACGAGCCTCGTATAAAGTAGAAAACAACTCGCAGGTCTTAAATATGGCAGGTGAGCAGAAGTCAGAAGACTTTGAGAGAAGATCCACCAATCATTGTTGCTCAGCTCAACAGTCCCGGTGTAATCTGAAGGTCTCACCCCCAGACCTGGGCCTCTTATCCAGCTAAGCGTGGACCTGGGAAATTAAATTGCTCTGGTGTAATTGTGTTAAAATGCGCAGCGGACTTTCATAAGCCAAGGTAATGGCTGAAGGTTCCTGCAGCTAAGAAGGAGCTCAACTTTCACTGTAGTCTTATTCTTTTTGTGCTGAACTTGCCACTTGGAAATATGCCACAAAAATAGTTACCAGACATTTTCCACCAAGGTTTCAGTCTATTTCAGTCTAGATTGAACCGTTTTCTTTAAAAGACGTTGTGTCTCCAGTCTAACTCTGAGTCCGTCCGTACAGAGGACACAGGAGGTCCTCGTACATGAACTTCTGCAGCTGCTTTAGTGTCGCTGCTGACCTCTCAGCAACCTTGACTGATTTCCTTCTTGTCTTTTTGATTTTATGTGGACTAACATTCACTTTGGTGTCACTGTGGTCCTATTATTGATAAAGGTTTTCTCTGAATAGGAATATATACATATAAAGCTGTAGACTTTACATTTCCTGTTAATCAGACGTACTTTAATTGATAGATTAGATTTATACCCAAGAAGACCGAATGTTAAAATCGTATCAAAGTAAAATAAAACGTATTTTCCTTTACATACCAATGCAGGTTTTCCCCTCCAACAGATTTGTTTGTTTTTCATCTGTATTATGTGTGATAAAGGTGACAAACTTTATCGTGGGCTCAAAAACCTACCACTGTGATAGCGTTGTGTACAGTGTCCAGATCCGCTGTACAGGAAGGCACTGTCGTTGACCTTCTCTACATGTCAAATTGCTGTTTTCTCTCCTCGCAGGTTTTCTTGTTATTATGCATCCCAGCCAGATGTTTGTGCCTGAGGTGAAATCCTTGTACAATGGCATCCTGGCTGACAGCGCCTCCTCCATCAACCTCAAAATCCAGGTCCTCAAAAACCTACAGACGTACCTGCAGGAAGAGGACTCGAGAATGCAGGAAGCAGACCGAGAATGTAAGTGAAGTCTGTACATTTCTCCAGCTCTTTGACATCACGCCCTCTAACAACACGGAGAGGGTTTTCAGCGTGACGCCGCCGGGTGCCGGTGTCTGGGCTTGTTGGCTTCAGTGCGATTCCTTTGGGGAGAATTGAAGTTGCTGTCCGTTTCCAGGGAAGAAACTGTCCAAACAGGAGGATCTGAAAGAGATGGGAGACATTTCATCAGGGATGAGCAGCTCCATTATGCAGCTGTATCTGAAACAGGTGTTGGAGGCGTTCTTTCACACCGAGTCCAGCGTGCGGCACTTCGCTCTCAACGTCATCGCTCTGACGCTCAACCAGGGTCTCATTCATCCTGTACAGGTAAGTCGCCAAGGCCCGAACAAGGTCAAGATCTCTTACAGACGTTTATCTGTCCCTTGCGTGTCCACCTGACTTCATTTGTTTCCTGGTCTTTGCAGTGTGTACCCTACCTCATTGCAATGGGAACAGACCCAGAGCCCAGCATGAGAAACAAAGCCGACCAGCAGCTGGTGGAGATTGACAAGAAATACACCGGATTCATCCACGTAAGGCGCTGTTCAATGGACAGCTTTTAAAATAAAAGGACGTTTTTGAGCCTCAATTAACTGAACAAACTGAAACAGGACTCACTCCCCTCCCCCAATAAAAAAAAACACATCAAGTGACAATACAGATGTTAATTTGCAACTACTGACCCCCTTTGACAAAGCTTGCAGTTTGAAGGAAATTAATAACATTTTGAAATCCTGTTTATATTTCAAAATGTTATTCAAATATGAAAAGGAGCTTCTAGTCTGTTCAAAAATATACTTTTGTGGCCAATTATTTCTGTTCCACTGGTTGCCTGCAGACTAAAATTGTAAATATGAATTGTTTTGCAACATATTCTGCATGAATGTTTTCTTTTTCCTATTTAGAAGTGGGGGAAAAAAAAAAAAATTGCAGCCACATTTTTCAGTCTACAACACAACGGTGAATTGTTTGAGATTTCTGCCGACCCCTAAACCCTTTTCTGTACCATAACATTACAGATGAAGGCCGTTGCTGGGATGAAGATGTCATACAGTTTGCAGCAGGCCATCAATTCATCTCGTAAAAGCATCGTAAGAGGCTTCAGACAGGATGAGACCCACTCGGCTCTCTGCTCCCACCTTTATACGATGATCCGCGGGAACCGGCAGCATCGGAGGGCTTTCCTCATCTCATTACTGAACCTCTTTGATGACAGCGCCGTGAGTCGGCGCCACATGTTTTTAATAGATCGCTTTTGCTAATTGGCGCTTTCTAATAAATCAGTTACATAAAGTATTAATCGAAAGCGTAAAAGTCTTATCAGCGCGGTCGGTTTTGCACCAACTCTGTTTTGTCCTGGTTTGTGTGCGGTTCTGCAGAAGACGGAAGTAAACATGCTGCTGTTCATCGCCGACAACTTGGCGTGTTTCCCGTACCAGAGCCAGGAGGAGCCGCTCTTCATCATGCACCACATAGACATCACGCTGTCTGTTTCAGGCAGCAACTTGTTGCAAACCTTTAAAGAGGTGGGTCGACAGCATCGAGGTTCCTCCACAGTTTGGAAAAGTCTAATATAGCAGAGAATTTGTTTTCAATGTTTTCCACATTTGGATGAGCATGGAAAAAGAATAGGGTTGAGCAGTTTGTGTACTTGAAGTCTTTATTCCTTTTTCTGTTGTCTAAAAAGGCCTCCATTTTTTGTATTTTACTACTTTTTTCTGTTTGTTTTTAAGTTTGTCTCTTTTCTTCCTTGTGTTCTACCTCCTTCTGTCCTTTTATTATTTCCTTTTATCCCAAAGTGCCATATTGTAAGCCGTACAAATACCTGTCTTATATTCATTTTCTATTTTAAAAAGGACTGACAACTGGATAGATGAGTCAGGGGGAAAGTATTGAAATTCTACATGAACGATGTGTAGAAACCCCGTCAGGATGTGCTTCTGTGTAAAAGCTTGTCTTTGATGAGAAATGATGTTGCAGAAGCCCGGATGAAGAAAAGGGGGATACTTTACAGAAAATTCTTGTTTTTTTCTTTCTTATTAGCTTCTACTAAAGGAGCCGAGACGTAAGGAAAAGAAAGTAAAGGTGTGGAAAAACGTGTCTGAGGGTGAGGATGAAGAAGAAAAGATGAACTGCGATTCTTCCAGGAGCGATGAAGAGGAAAACTGCAAAAGTGACATCGTCGAAAATGAAGACGAAGACGGCAACGTGATACATCGGCCAAAGAAGTCAAGAAAACCTGTCGAAAACTCAGAAAGCTCGGATTCTGAATCGGACTTGGAGGATTTGGATGTTGAGGACGTGGAAAAAGTAATGAGGCTTCTGCCAGACAACCCCGCCGGGCTCTTGGACTTTGCCAATGCGGTTCAGGGTATCCTGCTTCTGCTTGTGCTCAAACAGCATTTAAAGAACCTGTATGGATTTTCTGACAGGTAAGATCTGCCAGCAGGCAAGTCCAAGCTGTGGGATTTTCAGCCATATTAAGATTGCTGTTTGCTCAAGTCATTAAAATTAAAAACGGCAACAACAAGGTATTCCTCCGTTTAACATATGCTCACAGCAACAAGAACCACTGCAGTGTCGGGTTTTATGGGTTCTGATTCATCCACTGTAGTGAAAGTATAATTCATTTTGGAATACTGAAGTAAATAGTTTGGCTTAAAATTAATTATACCTCTTAAAGATATTAAAGGATTTTAATTTGTTTCCGTTCAACAATGATGTCTGTTTCTGATTGGAAATGGCTGACATTTGCCAAAATATATCAAGAAAATATACGAGGAGTATAATGTTTATGAAAAGTAAACTTCTCTGTTTTTGTTTAGATTTTAACCAAAAAATGTCAAGAATTTTGACAAGCTTTTCAAGGGTCAGAGGAAGAATGTTTATTTGGCATCAAGATAATCAGACCCTCCTTATAAATGCTGACCACCGTTACCGTTGTGCTTCCTGACTGATTTTATGTGGTACAATGTACTCAAAAATCTGTTAAAATGCGTAAGTACGACTTTGGTTAGCAACGAAGCCGCCCTGCTCAATGTATATTCAGAGCATTACGGTACACTGTCACTACCCCATCGGACCCCTGAGCTGTCTACAAGACTGCCTGACTGTAATGTCTAAACTAGAAGTGCGTTCACATAAAGGCCCCCACATACTCTGGCGTAGTTCACTCTGCCGAGGTCCGCTAGCGCTCAAGGCGGCCGCCGTGCATACGGGCACTACGTGCAGAGCTCAATTGTTACAACCACGTACGGGGTGTCACAGTATAAACTTCTCGGCAGCAAGAAGTCTTCACATCGAACTGTTTAATATGTGTCACCGAGCTTGATACACTGAGCTGCTCCAAGCAGGCGGTCTCCAGGACGCGCGGCATCACACTGGCAGAAAGTGTTGGAATTGTAGGAAGTTGCCACAAGAAATGTAGACACCAGTACGCTGGACTATGAAGGGTAAAACGTCCGCGGAGAGTCAGAGCAGAGTCCGCGCAGCTCACAGTGTGCACACAGTACGCCAGAGTATGTAGGAGCCTTTAGGCAGCCCGCGCCTGGAGTAGCGCTAGCAACAATAAACCTAGTAAGTTAATTCAATATAAAAGTTACGTTTATTTTGGCCTTATGTTAGAAACGGGGCAGTGTAGTCCAATGTCTCTGTCCTCCCGACAGAGACGGATAGAGAGCTGTGTGTACGTGAAGGGGCGGAGTGATTGGGAAGAATGTTTAGTGCGCCTTATGGTCCGAAAAATACGGTGTATTTAATTATGCACACCCTTATATCTAGAGCAGCATGACGTATCGAATGAGAGTCATCGTGACATTATTAAAGCACGCAGCATCACGGTTACAGAGAACTGCTTTAATGTGATATTTGTTAGGCTGTAACACATCAGGGGCCGTGCACCCAAAGCCTGCCTGCCAGAAACCTATTCATGGATGGACTCCTTAATGCCCACCCCTGTTCTAGATCCTAGTGTGGAGATGCTAATGTTCACAGAGAGCTCTGGGGACATTGTGATGCTGGAAAAGAAAGCTAAGAGGAAGGGAAATGTGTGTTAATTATAATATCAGTGTTTAGCAGAGCTAATGATATTTTGCTGACTTGTGTGGATTTTCCTGTTGGTAGGAACAACATAATAAGTTTGTCTTTCACTGGAGGACATTGGAAAAAAAAAGATTTTAGTTCTTTAAGAAGAATAAAAATGAACGTATTCTGATGTTTTGCTGCAGGAGTGATAACTTTTTACACAACCCATAGAGGTATCAGGATGGTTATGTCAGGGAATAAACCAGGATTGATGATACGTGAGTTTGTCGAAGGAATGTTGAAGTTCTTGGTGGAATATTTTACCACCTAAATCTGGTGCCAAGGTGATAATTGGACAACCCTAGAAAATAAAGTCCTGTTCCGTTTATTTAACATGAGTAATGTAACCTAAGTTCAGCTACTTAAAACGTTCTAATTTGAAGTCAAACAGAAGGAAGACTTCACATTTGGACTCGAAAAGTTCATGACTTAGCAAAGGTGGGAATCTCACAGCGCCTGGAAATCATGAAATGTTCTCTCTCTCTCTCTCTCTCTCAACAGTAAGATTCAGAAGTACTCTCCGACCGAGTCAGCCAAGGTGTACGATAAAGCGGTGAACAGGAAAAACAACGTGAACTTCAACCCTAGGCAAACCATGGACTTCATCTTCAACAACATGGGTAACGCCACGCTGACGGAGGATGTAAAAAGGCGGATAGTCAGACAGTACCTGGACGTAAGTAGCAAAACGGCCGCAGATGCATTTCTTTGCACATCACTGTTTTTTTTTTTCTGCAATTTATCGGAGATTTATTTGAAGATAACTTCTTGCAAAACTATACGTCCCCCCCAGCTGTGTGTACATTTTGTTTCCGGGTGTTACCATCTTTCATATGATTGTCTCATCGCATACAGTTCAAGGTTCTGATGGAACATCTGGATCCCGATGAAGAGGACGAGGAAGGAGAGGCATCTGCTAGCGCCAACATCCGTAACAAAGCCATAAACGCCCTATTGGGAGGCTCTGGGCCCTTATCAGGGCCCAGTCCGCGCAACCAGGCGGGACCGGAGACCGATGACGACGATAGCGATATCGATGAAAGGACCCCAGGGGTGAGACGGAAAACTTCACACCGTACTTAATAGCTCCCGTTGTGCCGTCACTAACGTTGTTGTTGTTTTTTTGTTTTTTTTTTAAACTTTGTCATCTCGGCAGTCCTCTCGAAGGTCGAGGCGAGCGGGCGACTCCTCGGATCCAGGCCGAATGAGCGAGACAGTGGAAGCTATGGATGTGATCGCCCTCTGTTGCCCCAAATACAAGGACCGGCCGCAAATAGCTCGAGTCACCCAAAAGACTGCCAATGGATACACCATCCACTGGATGGCGGGCTCTTACTCGGGACCCTGGGCAGAGGCCAAGAAAAGGGACGGGCGTAAACTGGTGCCTTGGGTGGACACTATTAAGGAGTCAGACATCATATACAAGAAGATTGCCTTGACCAGCAACCACAAACTGAGCAACAAAGTTGTACAGACTTTACGCTCACTATATGCAGCACGGGAAGGAGGGGCTAGCTAATGGCTCCTGTTTGTTTTTTTTTGTTTTTGTTTTGTTTTTGTTTTGTTCCCCCTGCTCCATTTCTACTTTACGCAAATCTTCTCCTTCCCTGCTCCTGCTCCCCCTCCTCAACCTGTCACCTCCAAGAACACAGCCAAACTTCACTGGATTCCTACCTAGCCCCCTCTTCCTCATTTTTTTGTAAGAGAACACAAGAGGGCAAGAATATTTGACACTACATACTTTTACATGACTTATTCTTGCAAAAAACGACACAAAACACGAGACTTATATTAGAGGGACTGCTCATGTTTCGCTTGTGTACATGTTCAGAGGATAGAATCCTGAAGGCATTAAAGGAATAATTCACCCCAATTATCCCTTAGAAGGCTATCAGAAGAGACCCGGGGGGAAATGTTTCGTCAACATTGTTGTGGGAGCTCCTTCGCTGTTGTGCAGCAGATTCTAGTCATTCATTTCTACTCCCACTGTATCATAGTTTAACATGACAAAAAACTAAAATGTTTATATCTCTGAATACGAAAAAGCTGTAAAAAAGAAAAAAGAAAAAAAAAAGAATAAAACCTTAAGTGAATGTTGGAAACTTTTCTTTTTGATGTTCTTATTAAAGTGTTTTTTGGAGTTTATTATACAACTAGCACCCTGATGGTTTTTTCCTTATAGCTTTTAGATATTTTGGGGGGGAGGGGAGGGGGGGTGAAGAAAATACGATTTTTCTTTTTTTTTTTGTTCACGTTTATTTGTCCATGCTGTACAATGGCAGAGTCCTCTGAATATAATTTATTCTATTTCGAACTACGCATGCAGTATATGTGGCCTATTGCAGGAAGATATTTTGTAAATGTAGATTTTTGTTGTATTAGGTCACCCTAGTAATAAGAGGAAAGGGATTCATACCCTTTTGGTGGAACAAATACTGCAATAAATTTTTTACTTCTCTTTCTCACTTGTCTGCTCAAAGTGTGAATATGAGTTCATTTTAGAAATGAAAAAACGAAAACTATTGACTGACGGGGTTGTAACTGCATTGAAGTGATGAGGGTGAAGCTAACGTCAGTAATGCCAAGCATTGGTTTGACGTCCATAGATTCAAAACAAATTACATGCCGTATGTTTCTCCAATATAGAGGGACTAAACTGCCACAGTTCCAACAAATAAGCTGTTAAATATTTCTATACCGTATAATTTAAATAAAAATTTAAATACATTAAACAAAAGAATCAATCTTGCAATAATTTATTTGTTTAAAACAATAGGACATAACTTATCAGAATGTGCATTTCATATGTAGAAAAGAGTTTAAAGTATTTTAAAGAATTTTTTTCTGTGTCGGGAATTTGTTTAATCTGCCGGCTTTATACGTTAAGTCGGTATGAGAAATGGTGATTGGTCTGCCGTAGAGTTGCTCTTCAGGTTAACCAATCAGCTGTTGGTCTGTTTGAGCCTTATGGAGGCACTTTGAATGATTTCATGATGGGCTCTAGCACAGGAACTACTAAACAATTATATCTGATTTTAACACAGAATTTTATTTAAAATTTTTTTTTTACATTATTTCCAAATTATTGTTAATTACCGACAAAGGGTTTCTTCAGAGTCCTAAAATTAATCAGCTTAATATTACGCCTTCAAAAGTCTAAAATATCCTCAGATTTGCCATACTCGTCCTTCCATTATTTTTAGAAATTCACTGATGACGTGTTTGTTCTCTGATGTGTAGCTTTGGCTGAGGTATTTGATTGTTACTATGCTGTTGCAAAACTATGTAACAGCATAATGCAGGGAAGTTATTTACCCTGTCAAAAGAAATGTATCCCTAAGCTTCCCCGCACACCGTATTCTGCTTCTGAAACCTGCTCAGTGCCTCCTTGTATGTTTAAACTTTTAAGTAAAGTATCACAAATGTATAAAGATTTATTTTACAAAGACTATTCTGTTGCGGCACTTTGGCCATTGATTTTTCAAACGTTGCATAGTTGCTTTTTTTTTGTAATTTATATCTGTTTTAAACATTTTGAATAATTGAGATAACGTTGCATGTGTCCTAATTTTTATTTTATTTATTTTGCCACTGAACTATGAACCGTGCGCCATAACTGATCCAGCTGCAAAATTAGGTCCTTTACAAAGTAGATACGTCCATTCATCCCTTTGTGTGATGATCAAGACATCTGCTTATTGCTTTTTTGATTTTAAAAACAAAACTGGTTACATTTTCCGTCATAGGACAGGTGTCCTGCAACTTTTAGACGTGTCCCTGGTCCAACACACCTGGATCAAATGGCAGTCACGTTATCCAGAGTCCAGCTGACTCAGGCGTGTTGAAGCAGAGACAGAAATAAAAGTTGCAGGACACCAGCCCCTGAGTATGGAAATCTGTTTCATTCAAAATTAAATAAATACGTACCATTAATAAATATTCCACCACATTAATGTCCACATGAAATAAAACAAAACTTTTTTTTTTAGCTTATTTTGTCATTTATTTATTTACATCAAGATTTATTTATTTCATAATGGAATTATATTTTTTGTGAAATATAAAGTAAAGCTACTTTATATATTTCAGGGACATTTGTGTTTTTTTAAATAAATTTTATTTCAGGCTCTTTTTATTTCATGTTCGAAATGAAATAAAAAGCGATTTCTGGTCTGGTCAAAGCTTTGCGCAGCAAATTAACGCTCTCCAGTTGGAGCGAGGATTTCACCCACTCTGAACGAACTGCAGCATAGTCACTAACTAGCACCAGTTAATGCGCTAAATAAGGCTAAGATACTTTTTTTAATATGATTGGTTTAATATACAGTTGTTTTTTTTAGCTATGCTGCCTTCATCAATGTAGCAATAAGCATTTAGACTGTCAAAAAACTAGTTACAAACAG
The DNA here is from genome assembly GCA_037039145.1 of Fundulus diaphanus. Taxonomy (NCBI): domain Eukaryota; kingdom Metazoa; phylum Chordata; class Actinopteri; order Cyprinodontiformes; family Fundulidae; genus Fundulus; species Fundulus diaphanus. Next base: position 23,814,289 of record CM073127.1, read on the forward strand.
GTTGGTTTTTGGGCCCCATGATAAGAAATTCACAATCATGTTAAAAGCTTATATATATATTATATATATATTATATTATATATATATTATATTATATTATATTATATATATATTATATAATATAATATATATATATATATTATATTATAATATATATATATATATATATATTATATATATTATATTATATATATATATATATTATATTATATATATATATATTATATTATATTATATTATATATATATATATATATATATATATATATATATATATATATATATATATAGGGCTCGGGGAAGATCTAGAAAGAGCCTGGAAGGTGAAGACAACAGTGGTGCCTGTTGTCATTGGGGCAGCAGCCCCGACCCTGGAGGTTGGGGGCTACAGAAGTAGCTCCAACAGATACCTGGAGAGACATCAGACATCTCAGTCCAGAAGAGCGTAATCTTAGGAAAAGCTAAGATCCTTAGAAGAATCCTAAAGCTCCCAGGCCTCTGTTTGGGGCCCAAAATTCCTGACGGCACCCCTGGTCACAAGCACCAACAGCTCACCAATTCCTTCTGCTCATTCGGTTAGCAACTAACCATCATGCTAAATCCGGCTACTGTTCATGAACAGTTTACACAAAGCCCTGTCAGCATATCAACTTTTAACCAGTCTGTAAAGTTTTATTGCGCTGATTTGTTTGTCCACAAACTTCAACCAGACCGCAGCAGGTATACAACTACAGTGAAAGCATAAGCCAAGTGAACCTTCCCATCCCATGTCTTCCCAGTCATTCAGCGACGCAGTTCACCCAGTGTTATAACCAGACATTGCTTTACAGCACTGAGTACACCCTCCACCAATTGAGTTGAAGGTCTGACTAGACAGAGCCGCTCCACAAAAAAACTTATCTAAACTTATCTAAAACAATCTGGAGTAAAAACAAACTTAATAAATAATTTTATATAAAATAAAAGTCCCTGAAATACATAAAGTAGCTTTACCAAATAGGTGTCAAAATAATCATAAAATAAATAAATCTTCAAATAAATAAATTCATTTTGAAATAAAAAATGTAAATTAATTAATAAACTCTGAAGTATGTATATATATATATATATATATATATATATATATATATATATATATATATATATACATATATATATATATATATATATATATATATATATATATGGTGCAACATTCATCGGCAAAGTGTATGGCTCATGGTTTTGATATGGACATGGAAAAATAAAATAAAAACATAAAAACATAAAGAAGATATACATTTTAGACTTAAGATTTCAATAAGCTTATGACTGTTACAGTTTCCTTCTGTAACATATTTCTTCTCAGTATTAGGCCTGGCCTCAAAAAACCCATGTCAAAACACTTATGTTCACTTGAATATACAGTGAACATTGTGCGCCAAAACAACGGTTTCTTTTGAGGCAATATTTTTTTAATAAACACATGCAGAGTTCAATGCCTGTTGCGTGATAGTTTTTTTTTTAATATCAATATATAATTGTTGATTTTATAGTGAAATTGGATGTAGTTTGTCGGGAAAATATAACAATCACATGTAAAATGATCTTAACTTAGACGAAAAAGAAAATAATAATCTAATATTTTCTTGGGGATGCTAAGGGGGTGCCATGACTTTACTAGGGGGAGCTATAGCACCCCTAGAGCCCCCCTGACGCGGCCACTGATAACAGTATTTATTTATTTAATTAATTTGGAATAAAACGGCTCTCCATACACGAGGACTGGCGCTTAACGCCTCAAACGCGGCCAAGCATTTTTGGACTCTGGTGCTCGCCGTACAGATGTGACGTCATCGCTATTTTGTGTTTAAGATTGTTTTTGGCGGTTCTTACGAAAAGCGTCGGGTGAACGGTTAATTTTGTTAACTATAACCCATCACAAATCCTTTGGGATATGGATCGGTACGTGTCAACGCTCTCCTGCAGAGTCGAAGCTATCGTGCTTCTAAATTCAGTTAAAAATGTCGACGCCTGCTTGGACGAGCCGTCATTGTTGACCGACAACCGTTAACAGCTGCCGCAATGTTTGACGAGCAACTGATCTACTTTTATATCCGCCGTTTTTTGCATCTCGCTGTGCTAGCTTGTATTGTTTCTGTTGGGTTATATTTACTAAACAGTTTTTTTTCATATATACCTACTAGCTAGTTAGCTTAACACGCTACTAAATGTACACAGTAGACGTATTAGCTAACAACAGTGGGTTGACTGTGTAACTAATAACAATTAGTAGTTATATGTCTTGCATTTTATGTATTGTAGCCGTCCATTAGATCACGACCTGTGCTTTATTACGTTGTTTCTAGTGGGAGGAAGAGCCGAGCAGGCAGCAGACCGTCGGAGGTGCCGATGAGGGTCCAGGACAGCAACAGGATGAGCATGTACACAACACCTCAGAGGTTTGTTTAGGTTTGTTTGTACCTCACATGTTAAGATTTTCTGATCTGGTGCATCTTTCCTTGAAAAACAACAACAATACTGCTGATAATTATTCTCCTGTACTGGCTTACTGCCTCAATGAAAACTACCACTAAAGCTTTCTGGCGTTATTTACCACCAATTTATGGATCACGGGAAAAGTGCATGAGCTTATTGGTTATTAAATTGATTCACATAAATTATATGTGTCCTCATTTTAAATCATAATTAGTCTTAGGAAGCCTTATGTTGAACTCACTTGAACCTTGTGACACATTTATATTTTTGACAGTTTGCCACTGTCACACCCGTATTTCCCCATTGCGGTGCAATAAAGGAATTATTTTTCTTATTTTTGTAATGCACTTAAAGTTTATGTAAATTATCACTGATATGTTGAAAGTACTGCTTCCTGTTGTGGCACGTTTTGGCTTTTGATTTGACCTTGTTTTATATTTTTAAAAATTGCATAGTTTTTTTTTTTATTATTATTTAATTTGCTTCTCTTTTCTGCATAGCCGAAGACTTCAGATAAACTTTGTACGCATCCTGTTTTTTTTTTTTTGTAAAGGTATATATTTTTCAGCTTTATTTCATTAGTTGAATGATGCGCCTCATTCTGCTGTGTATGTCTTTGGATTTCCTTGCAGTAAGCAGCCTTCCTTTGGAAAGCTCTCTATGTCCAAACCCCCATCAGCGAACTCTGAAAAGACGACCAGGTTCTTTGGTCCCCGGTAAGCAAATAATATTTCCAAAACCTATAAAACGGCAACACATTTTCAATTCCAGCACTATGCATTATGCATGGGCTGGTATGTGATTTTCATAGCATGGCAGCGTCAGTAAAAAATACCAAGGTTTCATAGTGTTGACACAAACATTTTAAACAAAGTCTGACATGAGCTGGTTGCTCTTATTTAGAACTGGAAAGCAATGATAAAGATTCATGCTGCTGTTAAAATTGGTTTATAATAACATTGTTTAACTATTTTCTATCTGTTTTTAATTGATACACATTGACAAAAACTGAAAAAGGCTAATTTTAATACTAATTTTACACGGTAGGAAGGGTGTAACAGGTTTATCTGTTTTAAAAACCTTACCTGGTTAAAACCTTGGCAATGCTTCATAGCCATGCTTGGGTATAACTAGTTATTCTACTAGCGGTTATTCATGAAATGCTTTGTTTTATCTCTGTAGCATGTAAGAAAATTGGGATTATCTTGTCAAATGTGCTGGTGCAGTAGGTAGACGGGTTCACTTTAATATCAGGCAAGTTTCCTGCAAGTATCTTACCTCTGTGTTGCTTTGTCACAAGTCTTTTTGCTTTTAACGGCGATGTGGCTCAAATGCAGAAAAATGAATAGTTTAGAAATATGTGTTGTCCCTTAACTGCAGGACCAGTGGTGCCAACATGCGTCGCAGCAGTGTCATTTCTGCTTTTGGAGTACCTGAGAAGATGAAAGATACCAGACCCCTCCATGATAAATCCTTTGTTCAACAATGCATCAGGCAGCTGCACGAGGTAAAACGCATATTTGGACGTAAAGGTCATCTATGCTGATGCGAGGCGGTAATTTGTGTGGGTGTTTTGAGTTGCCAGGTTTTCAACCTTGATTTTCCACGATTGTTTTTTACAATTTATTTATATAGCACAATTCAGTACAAGACAATACGAAGTGCTTTACATGATTAAGATATAGCAAAATAATAAAATGTAGATAGAAAATAGAATAAAAGCAAGTAGGGATAGAATGTAGTAACAAAAAAGAACATTAAAAACAGTAAAACTGTTTAACTAGAACAGTCAAAGGCAATTTTAAACAAATGTGTTTTTAATCTTGATTTAAAGGAACTCAGGCTTTCCGCACTTTTACAGTTTTCTGGAAGTTTGTTCCAGATAAGTAGAGCATAGGAACTAAATGCTGCTTCTCCTTGTTTAGTTCTGGTTCTAGGTATGCAGAGTAGGCTGGAGCCAGAAGACCTTAATGGCATGGAGGGTGGATACACTGATAACAAGTCTGTGATGTATTTAGGTGCTAAGCCATTCAGTGATTTATAGACTAACAGAAGTATTTTAAAGTCTTTTCTCTGAGATACAGGGAGCCAGTGTAAGGACTTTAGAACTGGGGTGATGTGCTCTACTTTCTTAGTCTTAGTGAGGACGCGGGCAGCAGCGTTCTGGATCAGCTGCAGCTGTCTGATCCACTTTTTTTAATCCACCAATCGATTGTCTGAAATCTACGAAACTGTTTTATTCATTTTTCCTTGCAAGGATGTTGATTGAATATTAGTAGTGCTGCTGCTTATCGCATGGGTGAAACAAAAGAATCAGTGGACCCGTATTCTTGGGTTTCCGACTTATCCGATTTTCTTTTAACTTTTGATTTTGATTTCAGTTCTTGACAGAAACTGGTTTCCCGGGCATGCTGTCAGCCAAATCTCTTCAGTCGCCCTCCACCAAAGAGTTTGTGAAGATGTTTGAGTTCATTTACCGCCAGCTCGATCCAACATTCGAGATGCCGGACTCCAAAGTGGAGGAGGAGATTCCAGCTATGCTCAAAGCCTTGAGGTGAAACTGCAGTCTTCATACCTTTTTGTGTCATGTGGACTCTGCATAGTATTCAGCATACATCATGTTTAGAGAGAATATTTGAGGGACTCATAGAAAATGTCTTTATTTTCATACCATCACTAATTGATGGGGAAACTGCTGACTTTCTCCATATGTTTCTTCAAAGGTATCCCTTTGTTCTCTCAAAGTGCTCGATGTATTCTGTCGGAGCGCCACACACCTGGCCTCAGGCCCTGGGTGCCCTCATGTGGCTCATAGATAACGTCAAGGTGAGAAGAATATAGGGCAGAACCGTTTATGGTCTACGGAGGAAAACAATCATGAAAAATCTTTTTTTTTTTCAACGTTTTCCATCTAACTACTGTTTGTGCTCCAGATCAACTCATGTTTTAGTAAGCAGGAGCTGTTCAGTGAAGCCTGGGAGGATGCTGACAACACTGAGGAAGGCGCAGAGTATAACAAGGTACTCTGCCTGCTTTGACTCACAGTAAAAAGAAATTCAGACATTAAGGACGTACAAAGCTGTTTTCTATGCATGTTAGATCAGTGCCTACAGCAGAACCGATGGTCGTCAAAGTCGATGCATTTTAATGCTCAAAATGTTTTGATATGGCAGTTTTTCCATGACTACACGGCTGAAGCCTACTCCAAGTTCATGCAAGGCGAGGACATCTTCGAGGACGAGGACGAGGCCTTCCTCACCAAACTGAGTAAGCGCGGCAGCTCCCAAAAAGTATGAATGATCAGTGTGTTGGCTCAACTCGACCCTGAGGTGATTTGATACCCATGTTCAATTCAATTCAATTTTATTTATATAGCACCAATACGTGAAACATGTCATCTCAAGGCACTTTGTTTTAAAGACCAAATTAGAGTTCAGTCCAACAGAGCGTTTATTGGGGGTAAAACAAATTTAACGAGAAGTGCATTTTCCTCCACAGAGCTGCTATACAACGTGGACCAGGCCCTGCTGAAATCCTTGGAGGAGAAACACGTGTTGGTCATGGAGGAATTGAAGCGCCTGGAAAAAGATAATCAGACGGTAAGAACTTTATCTTGCTAGAAAAAAAAAATGCTCTATAGAAACTCATTTATGACTACAATCTGCAAAAAAAATTTCTGCCTGCGCCCTTCGTTGTTGGGGGGGCCTGAACTTTACAGGCTCCTTTCAGTTCAGGTAATTTTTGGGTCCACCCCACTCTCCACAGGACCGTCTGATGACGAAGAGGATGGAGCTGACGAAGATGCAGGCAGACCTTAAGAAGCTGCAGAGTTACCAGAGCAACCACGAGACTTTTAAATCTAACCTGGAGAGAAAAGCTTCAGAACTGGCTGAAGAGCTTGAGACCTCTGGTAGATACACGGTTGTTGTTTTAAAATGTCCGCACCACAGAGTTATGGGAGCTTCACTTCTGGAGTCTCGACGTTTTCACTGACGTAACGCACGGCCACTAATCGGTTCAGTTCAGTTTATTTACATAGCACCTGTTCATAACAAATTTCATCTCAAGGTACAGAAAACGGATCAAATTTATACGCAGAGTGGTGTAGTCACTTTAATCTGCTTATGCAGACAGATTTCATGTCCATTCCAAACAATTCCATCCTTATTATAAAACTATGAAGACAAGTTCAGTTTAATATTCAGTTTTTTTTTTATTTAAGGAAACCCAGCCGATTACATTCAAGTCAATGACTTTGAATTAACCGGTCCTCCTTAACTTTGCAGCAGTCCTTCATACTAAGCACTAAGCAGACACGTCCACATTTGTTTCACCAGTTTTATCAGACGAATAAGTCAAACAGTCTTAAAGACTCGAGTCGGTATGGTTTTTGGTTTCAATCAAGACAAATAAAAAATTTATTTTTTCTTTTTTTTTGACTGTAATCAGCAGTTAGTAAATAGAAATCTCTAAAAAATAACTAGATTTTATTATTTAGGAACATAAATATTGGTTATCATAGGACGGGTGTAAATTAGATTTTTTTTTTTTTTTTTTAAATGTTATTAAAGGAAACTAAGCTACAGCCAGTGCCTGGATAGATTAAACAATAAAATCACTTGAAAATGGTCAGTGATTTTCAGGAATGCTTGAATAAAACTGGTAAAATTTGAACTTCAAATATTTAAATTGGTGTACAATGTTGGGATACATACACATTCTAGAGTACCGTTTGCTTTGATGAATGACTCATACAAGCGCAGCTGGTCGGGGGGGATCCTGGCGACACCGTACTAGTTTGTCACGCATCACACGCTGCCCAGTATTTTGGGATGCTTGAATGCTAAACGGCGGCTTGATTTGGACGTCTCTCCATCAACAGTGGTGTTTACATTCGATTTAAAGCAGATTCTGATTTGACAATGTCTCAGGGGAGCAATTAAGTTCAGCGTGAAGCACGGTTGTTGAACAATAAACTGGGTTGGCCGACGTTTCTTTCTCCATCGTCACGTTAGCTGATTAACGTTTTTCGTACAAATGCACAAACCTTTGGACTTTTTAACAGAAATCCAGCACAATCTGAGTCAACCCACAAAGTTTCCCGTCGCATGAAAGTATTCGGCCTTTCTTTGTGTTCATTCTGCTGTCCGGCAACTTTTCAGTCAGTCATCTGGAGACTCTGAAGCACGAACGGAAAGAGCTTCAGCACATCCAGCAGAACCAGAAGTTTACTCCAGCTGACGTGGAGAGGATCAACAGCGAGAAGAGGGAGCTTGAGCAGACCATCAGCAGTCTTAGCAAGTCTCTTGAGGACGCCGAACAACTGAGGTGGAACGAAGAAATCATGCTGGCAAAAGTGAAGGAGACGGTATGTGCATCTAAAATTCACTGGCGGGTGGGAAATGAGACCCTGTTGGGCTCATTGGTTCTACTTTAATTTACTTATTTAAGGATGTGTGCAGTATAACTGTTCTTGTGTGTTACCTGTCAGGTTGTATCCAGTAGTAGGTGGATATTTTCGTCATATTTGTCACAAGTCTTTGAATCTTCTGTTATTTCTTTTGATCCCAGTTGGAGCTGAAGTTGGCAGAGTACCACAAGCTGGCCCGGAAGCTGAAGCTGATTCCTCTGTCGGCAGAAAACTCCTGCGGTCACGATTTCGAGATCAGGTCATTCGAATGTGGGACCGACAGAGAAGTCCAGATCCAGGTGATCCCAGCTAATAACAGCGCAGTTTAAGGAAGGCTGTGGTCAAAACGTTTTATTTGGCATCAAATGGGAAATTCTGAAGCTCTGGACCTTTTATTTATTTGTATTTTGTGTTGTAGATGTTTCTAGCAAAGCTGAACAGTGAGGTCGAGGAAGAAAACAGCCGCATAACGAACCAGAAACTCAACCAGGGAGAGATTTGGGAACAAGTAATACTTCTGTTTTTCTTTTAAATGCGCAAACGTCGCAGACATATCTTTCTAGGATGTTGTCATTACTGTTTTCCTCCTTTTAAGGTCCATTCCAACACCGTGGACAAGTCCAACGATCTAAACCGGATCAGAGAGCAGATCCGCAAGCTGGACGAACGGCTTGAGACTGACATGCTGGTACGACTCCCACCAGCTTATTGTTTAAAAAACAGTTGCTTTATGTGTGCGGTGCCAAATGGAGTATGCTTGTTTATATAGGAGCTCGCCCAAGAGGAGCAGCAGTGGGCAGCAGAGCTCGAGTCTGTGGAAAAGCACCGCAAGCACCTTGAGGAGAAGGTTCGCCACGGTTATGATGAGGCTGTGCAACAGCTGAAAGCAGCACAACAACAGTAAGCAACAGCTATGAATGCCTCTGCAACATGCACAGCGCTAACTATATTCATTGTCAGCCCTGGTAAAGACATGGGAAAAAAAACTTAAAATAAATAAATCTTTTATTGTAGTTAGCGGTAAAACACTGGAGTGTAGGGAAAAAAATGCAGTACATGTTTACTGAATATTACAGAGGGCCCGTCTTTATCATGCTGCTACGCACCGTGAGCAGGATGGTAAAAACATCTTCAAAGCTTAAAGGATATCAGCTTTGAGTGGCATCTTGAGGTCACCAGGCATCCATAACAATCAACAGATGATAATATGATTATAACCCAGTCTTGTTTTTTTTTTAATTTTTTTTATTCCTAATAATAATAACACCTTTTTATTTTTTTGTTGCCAGACAGTCATGGTAAACTTGCACGATGAGCAACACATAAAAACGACTTTGTTATTAAAATGCAAACTCAAGATAAAAACATTAATACTATAAAACTGTCAGATAAAATATGAATTGTCAAAAAAGGGTGGACAGTGCACCGGTGGTAGTTGGGGATGCAGTGGTCATGTTGGCGAGGCAAGTCTAAACGAGGGGGTTCAAGACGAGTCTTGAACGTGGCTGGAAATGAAATTGTACGACGGTCCGGATGGAGGGCGTTTCAGAGTCGAGGGGCAAGACGGAAAGATCTTAGACCCATGGAGGAAAGCTGGAGCGGTTAGAAGTGTGGCAGAGCTTGATCTTGAAATACGGGAAGGTGTGCAGCGGTCAGCAAGTTAAGTTTAATGTAGAGGGGCGAGGTTATGGAGGGCCTTAGATGTTGAGTGGATTTTTAACTTCGGTACGGAAATGCGCTGGAAGCCAGCGAGGGTTTTCAAGACAGGTGAGATATGCTGCTTGGACAGCGATCTGGAAATGATGCGGGCGGCAGCATTCTGGGCCAACTGAAGCTCATAAAGATATTTGTCGGGTAAGCTATCTAACGGGGCATTGCGGTAATAAAGCCGAGATGTGACCAGGAAGCAAGATGAACGTGTGCAGTTATTTTTGATGGAGAGAGTTTTGTCAAGTACGTATTGTACTATCACCGATGGAAATGTATGGAATTTGCTAAACTTCACTGGAATCTTAGCTGCAACCCGCTAAGGGGGCAGCTCATGCCCACTGACGTATGATAGAGGATCCGGAGTGGTGTGAGCCTGGTTCTCTTTACCGAAGGTTCTGGGAACCTTGGTTGTGTGTATTAAAACATGAACTCTGGAGATGCCGGGGCAGAAAAGAACAAGTGTTGACTGAAAATGGGTCGTCACCGACTCTTTTAGCAGGACGGCGATCCGAAACGTTCGGCTAAATCAACACCGGCTTCACCCGTGTTCGTCTCAGTCCCCAGACCTAAATACTGTAGAGAACCTGTGGGGTGAGCTGATGAGAAGGGAGGACCCAGGTCCCTGGATGGACTAGAGAGGTTGCACTTAAGAGGAATGCTCGTAGACCCCTCTGTGGCCTACACGCTGGTGAGGTGCTAAAGAATAAAACGGTGTTGGCCTTTTGGCTACAAATGTGTCCGTATTTGTGCCACTGAAGATTTCCTACCATGCGGTTTCTGTTTTTTCCCCAGTTTCCATATTAAAATTCTGCCTACTGTCGAGGTTTTTATGTTTTACAGTACAGAAGGCACCCTGGAAAGTAGACTGTAGAAAAGTTTGGACGTTTTCCGCGAAGAATGCGGAGGAATCCTGTGTTCATCACTTGTTTTAGTTGCAGACTTCCACTGCCAACTGTTCAGCCTGGTATTTTACTGTCGTGCAGGTTTCTGTTTTTCACGTTTTCATAAAATCCGATTTATAAATCAGCTCGACTATCCTGTGACTGTGACTCTGTTAAACGCAGTAGATGAACTCGGGTAACCGTCCTGGACTGGTTCGTGTCCAAAGTCAAGTGAAACTTCTTGTAGTGCCCGTTTAGAAGACCGAACGAAGTGATGGATCATTAAAGAGTCGCCGTCGTCACTCACTCTGTTTTCCTATTTTCTCTTAAGGTATCACCTGGTGCTACAGGAGACAAACGAAGTCAAGAGAACAATAGCCAACAACCTGGCTTCTGTATTCACAGCAGCTGCTAACCACCTGTCAGTCAGTGAGGTAACGTTGCTACACCTGTTTCCTCAGAACTTAATATATCTTTTCCTCAACAGACAATTACTGTATAATATGTGTCACAGCGGAATATCTGAACATAGATCTTTCCACGGGATTGTTTAGGACTTTTCTGCGTCACGCAACCCATCTCTGTACACTTATGATGTCACAGGGACTTTTCCTAATATTTTGAAGCACAAGCGGAAGCAACTGTCATTGAACTGATTTATTTAAATTGTCCAGGTGTCACGGCGGTTAATATAGAAAGCCAGTGATGCCAGAATCTATCCATTGTGTTGCGAATGAATTCGTTTCATTTCTATTGTCAAGTGGAATTACATTTCTGGAGACTAAACTGTTTGTTGGAGCAAACTAGTTTTTTTTTAATCTAGATGTTCCACTGTATTTGTAATCTCTTGCTTCCCTAAATGCTGCCGGGTAACTTTTCTTCTCCTTCAACCTCTTGAGAAGCTGCACTTAGCTTCCCGCTCTCACTGCGTGTGTCCTGTGCTTTGATCTCCAACAGAAGAGTCTGGAGGATCTGCACAGAAGAGTGCAGCGCATGTCCTCAAAGGGCATAGAAGAGGACGAGGCAGCTGTTCAGCAGCTGTGGGAGCTTTTAAGGAGCTTCCAGTTGAAGGCTGACTCTCTTTGAACGACTGGACCTACCGTCTTCTGTTTGGAAAAGATTCCCTCTCACCATCTCTGTTTGTCTTGGTATTCACTGCTTACTAAATTTCATACTCAACTAGTTTTGTTTACGTTCGAAATGTTCAGCTCATGTGTCTGAAAAGGCAAAAATATATCAACATAAATTAAAGTATTCTGTTTTCTTTTTCTCAGTATTCCTCTTCTCTCTATAGTTCTTTGAAATGTTTAGATGAAATAAAGCCACTAGATGGCAGCACACGTGTACTGACTGTTAAAACTTGTGGCTTTCTATTGGCCGAAAGCTCAACGTGTTTTTTTCTTTTTTAACTTAAGTTATGAAAAGTTTTTTTTTTTTTTTAACAGCTTCTTTGTCATATTAAATGTTCTTAATTTCTTTGGATGTCCTTCTCAAACTTAACGTTCCAAAGGGAGTTTTGTGAATAGGCAGCGGTTGTTGCTTCTGTAGCCTGAGCCAGCATTCAATCTGCACACAGGAAAAAAAAAAAAAAGAACACACTTCCATAGCATAATGTACACTCTGTCAAAGGGAAGGCATTCATCAATAAATGGGAACACAAAAAAGATGTTTCTCCCAACTTGATCAAAAACGTAAGACGCAGGCTGGTCATGAAGGGGCCAACTGAGGCTTTAATGGTGCTGTGGGAGTTCCAGCCTCTCTCTGTGTTTTATGTGACAAGATCTGTTATGTCCACATGCCTAATTGAAGGAGTAAAGCTGTTTTTTTAAGTCTTTTATCCCTAAGAAAACCTCCTGAAACCAAACCTAATTGTTGGACAACGTTTCCAAAAAGGAAGTTTGGCAGGAAACGGCGCCGCACATCAGAAGAACCCCAAAACGAAACGTGGCCGCACCATCGTGGTCTCTGCTCGCGTTTCTTCAAATCAAACGGGCGTTTGTTGATGTGAAAGAAAATGGTGAACGGTTCCAAATTCCAGACGGATTAGACTCAGAACCTTCAGATGTCTGCTAGGACTCTCAAGATGGATTTTGTTTTCCACACTCACAATGGGCCCAATGGAACTAAATGCAAATCTCTTCACCTTACAAAAACATTGCATCTCAACACCCTTAAGATCAACCGTAGATTATACACGGCTCATTGTGGTTAATTATCACCGAATTTCTTTTGCCGTTGGAATATGAGCGGACCGGCCTCCTTGGGAGCTATCAAAGTGAAACAACTGATCAGGTACATGGATGAAGAAACAAATATTTGGTGCAGAACGCTAAACAGGGATTTCAGGTGGCGTCTAACTGAAGCCGCCCCGTCATGTATGGAGGGGAACATATTAGGCCATTTTTACGCAGGGAGCCTATGAAAAGTGTCGGCTCTGTAAGCGTGGGAGAAATGTTTTGGCAGATGTGATGGGAAGAGATGAAGTGACTGTGAGGGGCTCCACGGTGGGGTGTGGGAATGAAAATGTGATGGATAACTTCCACCACCAGCAGAAAACGCCCTGGACCGTGTGTGTGTGTTGGCTTGGGTGGTGGACATGGGAGGAGCGTTCTAGCCCTGGGGAGCGGGGGAAGGCTGGTACCTTCCTATCACTGCTACGGGCACCTCATCCGGCCAAACAGCAGAGTGTGTTTATCAGATCACTTATGGGCAGGTGGCATCTGTAACCGCCATTTTGAATGACCTCAGCCTGTGCAGGTATACTTTTTATAGCACAGGTTCTGTTATTTAGGGACGGAAGTGCTATGCGGTGCTCTCCCGCCGGGGACGTTAACACAACCCAGCTCTTGTCAGGACTCTATAAGCGTGTGTGCTGCTTATGGAGAGAAGAGGTTGGGTGGAAAGCATGGAACCGAGCACACTAACCAGAGATCATCCCAGAATCATGCATTATGGGTTCCTCTCACCTAGAAATAATCTGCACTCCAGTATGAGATATGGCTAAGACTGAATGGGTGCAGTCTCTTCCCTTTTCTCTTACAGCTCTCTGTCAAAACGCCACCGTGAAGCCGTAGGCCCACGCTCTGAACGGCTCCGGCGTTTTGAGCGCTGTTCCAGCCACTAATTGTCTCCAGATTCAGGAGACAAATCAACCTTTGCCTTAGCTGTGTGCCAAACACACAGAGAGAAGTGGTGCAGCCACTGTAACGAGAGTCTGACTCAAGACTGCCGTCTGTCTTCAGCATTGTAGCGCCTGAGGATAAACATTCAAAGACTGAACCGGTTTGGCGTCTCATGGCGTCTGCCAAATATGTGGCGTGTTGAGTTGTGAGTGTTTGTGTTGCAGGATTTAACAACATCTAAGGGTGACTTATTCTATTAACAGTGAAGAAAACATTTTAAATGATTTGTTTTCTTTCCAGTTTTTGTATATCACAAAACCCTGACTTTTTAAGGAGGGTGTGACCTAAATTTAGGTCACACCCTCCTAGTCCCTAGTTAACTAGGGGCGATATCGCATGTTTCTCAATGAAAATTGCATCTATTTCCCCTCCATTCAATTCAGATGATTTCAGTTTAATGAGATTTTATTAATCTTGATTGCCATTTATCCCAAAGGCTTGATGGCAGTTGTTGCTGCCATCACTGCTCAAGCAGTTATCAGGTTCAGGGAAATCACTGTTTCACACAGGGGCCGGTTGGTATGAAACTGCATTATTTATGCACTTACGTTAACTTTGATATAAAAATTTGTTTGATGATTTCAATTCTTCTATTATGACAAAAAGACAAAAACAAGAAATCGGTGAGGGGGAAAAGACTTTATTATTGCACTGCGGGTTTGTTAAGACGCTTATTATGGGCAATAAAAGCTGCGAGAGATCTTTCCTGTAGAGGCCGTGTTGCAGCAGACCTCTGACAGAAGATACTGTTATTGTTACTGTTCTTTGGAGAGGAAGGCCAGGGTTGTCCATCATGGTTTTGTATTTTATAATCCATCGTTCTCTGGCCGGTCAGGTTTAGAGGTTCCTGAACAGTCCCCAGAAAAGAACCCGCCCATCCGTCCATCTCCCCAGCATTACTGATCCTGGAGCATTTCCACTTTAGGAAGGGACTCACCCTGGAACCTGAATGGAGCACTCCACCTTTTGTTGCCTCAGATTTGGAGGAGATGACTCTAATCCCTGGTGCATCAGAATCCAGAAAGCTTTGAAGACTGCTTTTTTAATCCCATCATCCATAAAGAACACTGATGAAAAGCTGGGATTCCTCAGATACAGGCCCTCCTCTTTTAACGTGGATAATGCCTCAACTCATGTTGCTTAATTGTAACACCGCTGCTACAAGGACACATGATCTGCAGCTTGGGGCTGATGCATTAGAAAATGATCTTGATTCAATCCTTATTGAAAGAAAAATGGGTAAATTTGACAGTCCTTAATTTAAACCTACGATGGACTGTAATAGTGTCAGATCATCTGCTCTTCGAATCACTGCTACATCGCACCTTAGCATGTTTTTAAAGCCCATGTTTCCCTTTGATGGCTGCATGTAATGTGTACCTTATAGCAGCTTCTTGAGTGATTTGACTGCCTGTTGACAGTTTGTTTAGTTTTGGGTCTCAGTGTGAAAGACCATAATCAGGGCATCATTTGTTCAGGTATAGATCAAGTGAGTGATTGGTTAGAGATTTTTTCCATTTGATCCAACTGTAAGGGGAAAAACAGTTTCTTTTTTTGTAAAATACAAAACACACACACACACACACATATATATATATATATATATATATATATATATATATATATATATATATATATATACTATAAATAATTCCTTGATGTGATACTCAGGCAAAGCTGGTAAAGGAGTTGTGGTTTACACTTATCAGCACTCTCCTTTTAACATAAAGTTTTGCTACAGGTTTCTCCAACATGTTTATTTTTATGTTACATTTTTTACACCATTGTTTTTGACAGATGTGAATTCAAAACATGACAAATCTAGCATTTCTAAATCTATTTGTAGAAAAAAAATTACAACACAGTATTTATTAAATACAGAATCATAGTTTCAGTTTGTTATACCAACAAATGATTACTTTATGTAATTTTGTATTTCACTGCAGAGCAGGGATTAACTGAGCAGAACAATCAACAAAATTTTATTTTGGAGCGTTTTTTTGTGTTATCTAAAACCCAAATCTAGACATTTTAATGCTAAACCAATTGGGGCCCTTTAAAACATAACGGCAAAAGCTTTTTTAATTTTTTTTTTTTTTTTTTTTACCGAAGTTGCCATCATGTTGGCAGCTTGTGCTCTGATGTACAATCTAAAAACCTTCTTCAACACTTAACACACACACACACACACACACACACACACACACACACACACACACACACACACACACACACACACACACACACACACACACACACACAGTGTTGAATGGCTTTTATGCTGATCGTCCGCTTCTTGTTTTCAGCATCAATTCCTGGCTGTGTGGGTACATCGTCTACAAATATACATTTCTATGAAGAAGCTTATTAATAATCTGAAGGATTTAGAGACTGCATGAAATCTAAGTTAAAGTAAATGCTGCAAATTAATACTTCTAAACTTAACTTGCCCTCAAAACCAGTACTGATTTTTTTTGACACACCCATAAAGGCAACCGCAATGTCCAGACTTCACTGCTGTTCACCTTAAAGTGTAACTCACCCCAAAATTAACATTTTTGCAGATAAGTTATATAAACTTGGCCTAAGGGTGCTACTTTAATGTAATTGTGTAATTTTTATGTGGACTTGTTTAGTTTTGCAATATTTGTCTTAAAACCGTCTTAGTGCTGCCCTCCTATGGTTGAACGGTGGCTATTGCAGTTGAATTTTCCTATTTGTTCAAACGGTACATCCTTTGATCATCATAGCCCCGCGTTCGGGTATTAAAGCATGTCAGTCAAACATGCCCCCGTAGCAAGTAACCTCGACAGTAGTCAGTTTGGGAGCATTGATAAGTAGTGTTTAGTGTTTGTTATTGCTTTGAATGTTAGCCAGTGTTAGCAATAATGCTGTTAACATCACTTTACCATGCAGAAAGTGCATCCATCTGTCCTCCACTGCCTCAGCAGAACCAGATTCTGGCTTTGTTGAGTCAGCGCCTTGAGTCAGTGGCTCGAACGGACAACGCTCAGACCTGCTGGGCTCCACAAAGCCTTCCTCAACCAGGGAAACCTCCCCACATTTAGGCCTGTCCCTCAGGGTCTTTTGGCACTGCCCACTTTGCTGGCATTTTTCAAAATTTGTCTGGTGTGAGTTACACTTTAAAAGGTCAGTAAAGGTCTTTTTGGTTTCTCAGGGAGTGTTTGTCTGGACATCCAGGCAAAATGCGCAGTTCTTTAACTTGAAGATTGAAACTTTTGCTAATGACTCTTTGCACACTTTTAACTTCTCCAGGAATGTTAGTCTAATATGCTCATACAATAGCACAGTATTTTACATTGTCCTGTTGACTGACTGCTACCTGTCTTGTCAGAATCAGAATCAAACTTATTCAATTCAATTCAATTTATATAGCGACAATTCACAACACATATAATCTCAAGATACTTTACAAAGTCAAATACAATCAAATCACACAGATAGATTGGTCAAAAAGTTTCCTATCTAAGGACACCCAGCAGATTCAATCAAGTCTTGACAAGAAGCATTCACTCCTCCTGAAAGAGCGTAGAGCCACAGTGGACAGTAGTCTGCATCATCGATGGCTTTGGAGCAATCCCTCATATTGAGCATGCATGGGATGACCAGATGCCCAAGCCACCTCAACTGGCTCCTCTCGACATGGAGGAGCAGCGGCTCTACTCTGAGTCCTCCCCAGATGACTGAGCTCCTCACCCTCTCTCTAAGGGAGAGCCCAGACGCACTACAGAAAAAACTCATTTCGACCGCTTGTATCCGTGATCTCGTTCTTTCGGTCATGACCCAAATCTCATGACCATAGATGAGGGTGGGAACGTAGATCGATAGGTAAACTGAGAGCTTCACCTTTTGACTCAGCTCTCTCTTCACCTTAACAGACCAGTACAGCGCCTTCTTCACTGCAGATGCAGCATCAATCTGCCAGTCGATCTCCCGTTCCATCTTCCCCTCATTTGTGAACAAGACCTCGAGATACTTAAACTTCTCCACTTGGGGCAGGACATCCTCCCTGACCCGGAGAAGGCACTCTAGCCTTTTTTCCGCTCAAGACCATGGTCTCGGATTTGGAGACACTGATCATCATCACGGCCGCTTCACACTCAAGCATAGATGTGGTGTCACAGTTAACAGAATGCCAGACCAGGTGTATCTACTATGAAAAGAGAGAAGAGACAGAGAGAACAAAAAGTTAAAAGTTGAAATAACAACAAACAATGCAATTCACCAAGTTTGTGAGTACAAACTTTAGACTTTAGATTCTAATGCTCGCTTCCAGTGGCGTCTCTGGCATGATGAGTTAAGTCGGGCACAAAAACTCAACAGCTATCAACAGCAACTAATTTTTTTGCGATGCATACAACCTGACTTTGATCAATTTTAAATTAAGCAGAGACATTAGCATAAGACAACACACTAGAAATTCCATTTTATAAAAGCTAAATGTAATTTGGTTCTTATTAATAAAATTAGAAATAAAGGCTCACTCATATTGTTCATTTATTGCACAGAAAAGATACACATAAATCCTTCAATGAGCTAGCAAGGACAACCAACACTAGATTAATATTTGCTTTTAGTTTAAATTATCCTATGTTTTATTTTGTTTAAATTTTTCTACATTTTATTCCAACTGTTAGTGTTTTTACTTGCTTTTATTCTGTTTTTATTTTTCCATTGTTTTAATCATGTATAGCATTTGCATTGTCCTTGTACTGAAATGTGCTATACAAATATATTTGCCTTGCATGCCCAGATGGTCGCACACTAGCCGGCAGAACCTAAACGTAACGTGTGCAATTCAAGTATCTTGATTGGATGATCCGAGCTTGGGGCCACAGGATTTGTGCCCCATGGCTGTCTACTGTTGGGCATGCGCACTGCGAATTCAGATGTCCATTATTTAAACAAACGTTGGTGGGCCAGCTCCAGTATCAAGGTGCCTCAAGAGGATTTAACCTACTGAGCTTGTCAGTTTTATAGTGATATATAGACATAGTTGGAACACACCGTAGGGTGTGTTCCAACTATAGAGGAATCACACTCTTAAGGTGGTAAGGTCTATTCAGGGGTTCTGGAAAGGAGGGTCCGTCGGATAGTTGAATCTCGGATTCAGGAAGAGCAGTGTGGTTTTCGTCCTGGCCATGGAACACTGGACCAGCTCTACACCCTCAGCAGGATCCTGGAGGGGGCATGGGAGTTTGCCCAACCAGTCTACATGTGCTTTGTGGATCTGGAGAAGGCATTCGACCGTGTCCCCCGAGGGATCCTGTGGGGGTACTCCGGGAGTATGGAGTACCGGGCCCTTTAATAAGGGCTGTCAGGTCTCTGTACGACCGGTGTCAGAGTCTGGTCCGCATTGCCGGCAGTAAGTCGCACTCGTTTCCAGTGAGAGTTGGACTCCGCCAAGGTTGCCCTTTGTCACCGATTCTGTTCATAACTTTTATGGACAGAATTTCTAGGCACAGCCAAGGTGTTGAGGGGATCCGTTTTGGTGGCCTTAGGGTTGCGTCTCTGCTATTCGCGGATGACGTGGTCCTATTAGCTTCATCAGGGCGTGATCTACAGCTCTCACTAGAGCGGTTCGCAGCCGAGTGCGAAGCGGCCGGGATGAAAATCAGTGCCTCCAAATCCGAGACCATGGTCTTGAACCGGAAAAGGGTAGAGTGCCTCCTCCGGGTTGGGGAGGATGTGCTGCCCCTAGTGGAGGAGTTCAAGGATCTTGGGGTCTTGTTCACGAATGGGGGGAAGATGGAGCGGGAGATCAACAGGCGGATTGGTGCAGCGTCTGCTGTGAAGCGGGCGCTGTACCGATCCGTTGTGGTGAAGAGAGAGCTGAGCCAAAAGGTGAAGCTCTCGATTTACCTATCGATCTACTTTCCTACCCTCATCTATGGTCACGAGTTTTGGGTCGTGACCGAAAGAACGAGATCCCGGATACAAGCGGCCGAAATTAGTTTTCTCTGTAGTGTGTCTGGGCTCTCCCTTAGAGAGAGGGTGAGGAGCTCAGTCATCCGGGGACGACTCAGAGTAGAGCCGCTGCTCCTCTACGTCGAGAGGAGCCAGTTGAGGTGGCTCGGGCATCTGGTTAGGATGCCTCCTGGACGCCTCCCTGGTGAGGTGTTCCGGGCACGTCCCACCGGGAGGAGATCCAGGGGAAGACCCAGGACACGCTGGAGGGACTATGTCTCCCGGCTGGCCTGGGGACGCCTTGGAATTCCCCCGGAGGAGCTGGCCCAAGTGGCCGGGGAGAGGGATAGTCTGGGCCTCCCTACTGAAGCTGCTGCCCCTGCGACCCGACCCGGGATAAGCAGAAGACAACGGACGGACAGATAAAGAAACAAATGTTTATAATAGAATTCTATTGGTAAGAGAATCTGTCTTTTTTACAATATTGCTCTATGAAGAATGATCATTATGATTATTGCAAACATAGAGTCAACAGCGACATCTGGTGGGGCCAGGTCCCACTGGCCCCAAATGTAAACACCACAGCTTGCTTTGTGTAAAAAAAAAACAACAACAAAAAAAACCAGGCGGACAAGTAACAGTAAGCAGAACAACAACTACAATGTATAATAGAAAAAAGACATTTCAGGGAAAAAGGGTAGGGGCAGTATGGCTACACTGACTAAATTGTTAATCAGAGTCGCTGCCTGGGGGTCTCCTGAAGTCCACTGTTGTCTCTAGAGTCTTTACTTGGTTTGGATCCAGGTTTTTCTAAGCGCACCTGTAGACCAGCAGCTCCTGCCTGTATGTAGACTCATCACCGTCCTGGCTCAGTCCAATGGCAGTGGGTTCTGTCAAACTTGGAATCTGCAAACTTCAGGAGTTACACAGACGAGGCATCAGATGTGCAGTCATTAGTATAAAGAGAGAAGAGGAGAGGGGAGAGGACACACCCCTGGGGTGTGCCAGTGTTGATAGTGCCCACTTCACTGCGATATGGAGACATTTCTATCATATGGCTTCAGTGACAGCTTCAGTGACTCAAAGAGCAAATAAACACGCTATGTGCTGCTAGTCCACATTCTTTAGTGAAAAGCAGCCTTTAAAGGTGCAAAGCTTAACCAGAGTTTGTTTCTCTATGACTCGGGTAATTCCTTAACTTTTTACAAACAGTTTTTTTATTCTGTTGCTTTTTGTATCAGAGTTAGATGATGCATTAGTGACAGGTAGAGCAAGTGGGTAGGATATATCCAATTTCTGTCAGTGTGTCTCGCTCTGTTAGAGCTGTACCGGGGTTACAAAGGCACTACAAGAGGCCCTGAGAAGGTCATTTCAGAGGATGGAAGGTCATAGAGGGGTGGTACAGGGGCTCCGAGTCAGGAGTTTAAACTCGTAGCTCCCTGTGAATTATTTTCTGCTCTTGTGGGATCCATTTCAGAGTTCATTCGCCTCAGAAGGGAAACAGATGTCTGTCATGAAATAACATGCTTTTAAATGATTGAAAGGTATTCATGGAATCCAACACACTGGGCTTACATTTAACAATAACCTACTGACTCAAGGGTTTTGAGCTAATACCACAGACTGGTCATCTAATCTAATGTTCCCTTGTGAGCCAGAGTATGAACTTTACATGTAACTACCATGAAGTCTTAATCCAGACCTTTGGTTGAGTATATGGTCATAAATGGCAATCTACAAATTAAAATTCCCAGGGAATGTTTTTCACTGGGACAGTAACACAGTTCTGTCTTTATTCTATGGGTTTTTTGTGGGATTACATTTATGCAGTGGTTCAACATTCACATTGCATGGTATCCTGCTGTGGATTTACACTTTATATGAAGTACATGTGCATTATCATCCCATTTCTTTCCTCAGGTGCAATGTTTGTTCTTTCTTTCTTTAAGCCTAACAATATAATATTTAAAATATGACGACAAATTTACATAATTTTGCAATTTTTTTAAAACTCCACTTAGCTGAAATTTCCTTTATGCAATTTTGCTCTTATTAGATGAAGAAAAAAGTTAAAGGTATAGTGGAATATTTTTAAGGAAAATTTAGGTAAGAAATGCCCTAGTCACTTTTTGAATAACTGCACAACATGTTCTTCTGTTCCTCAGAGGATCGCGTGAAAGAATCTCCCAAATCCACACTGGTCTTATTTCTTTCTTCTGACACCTTCCTCTTCTTCTCGTAAACTTGTAAGATAGTTTGCATCTTGTGACTCAGCCATTTTCAAAGTATACAATGAAAGCAGTGGAGCTAAAATGAATGGCTAAAACTGAAGCTCACTGGATATATAAACACTAAGCTGGGCATGCACAGCCAGCAAGAGAAAACTAGCAAGGAATGAGCTCTCACAATGATGGTCCCTCTGACCACTGGCGGTGGTCAGAGGGCCTGGTGACGCCAGTGTATGGCAGCCTCGCCTCTGTCAGCCTGACCCAGGGCAGCTGTAGCTACTAACATAGCTCACCGCCGTCAGGGTGTGAATGTGTGTATGAATGGGTGAATGACAAAGACTGTAGTGTAAAGGGCTTACAAGTACAAGCCATTTACAAGCCATTTACAATGATTGGCATGTGGGAAAATCAATAGATACAGGGTTTATACAGGAATGAGTAACCCTAATTTAATGCTTTTTAATGCTCTTTTAATGCCTGTAGAAATATTCTTAATGCCATCAACAAGTACCCATATATATATATATATATATATATAACGTATATATATATATACGTTGGACGACACGTTGCCCGTGGAGGGGGGAGGGGGGAGGGGGGGGGGGGACGACAACACGTTGTCCGCGGACCGAATCGCGGAGCGGGGGTTATCCATGTGTTTTTTCCCTGCCATTCACGCACGCGCGAAAGCAACAACAACAAACCGCGTGTTAACGTCACTTTTTCTCGCCAAGATAGCGCTGCGGGAAACCCTGTATATATATATATATATATATATATATATATATATATAAAACTTGTTGATGGCTGTGTTCAGACACCAGAGCACCTCCGCATGCAGTATGGCATTGGCTCCAAATGTTGTTCGCGGACCGTCTGATTTCCTGATGTTAGTGGCGGTAGAGCTTGCGCCAGCTGCTGCTGTGCTGTTTGCGGTAGCTAATGCGGACGTGACTGCATTGGTTACAGAAAAGTAACTTGACATTGTTAGCTGCTGTCTGCTCCTTGCAGCTGATCTGTGGCTGTCTGCAGTGGTGTAGTGGTCCCTGGAGAAGTGGGTATACTCTCAATGTTTGCCCTTTTAGACGCAGCTCAGAAAAATGCCGTTTTAGAAACAATGACATGTAACACTGCTCTATTTAATTTACCCAAAAATCCATCACTAGGGTTTACTCATTTTAGCCTAAAACATTTAGATTAAATATTTCCTTGAGCTACTACGTGAGGCGTGAAAGTACTATTGTCTCTTTTTTTTAAAGATTTTATCCAGCTTCTGGCTGGTAATGTAAAATTTTCTTTGGTTTATATTGAAGGAATTCCTACACTACATCCAGAATCAACATTTCATTACTTTACTGTAGGTTTTTTAATATAGACCTAGATGATAAGGCATAAGTCCTAAATTGAATGAAAATCTATAGAAAGAGATAAAGTTAATGATGAGGAGAACATCCAAACTCAAATCTCTTTGTCTTTGCAAATCATGAATTGTCAAATATACCAGCTGAAACACCCAAAGAACTGTTGATCCTGTTGATTTAGACACCCTGACAATGAATGTTTAGCCCCTCGATTTTAAAATGGACGGTGATTTTAAACTTGACAGTCAAAAAGGGACCTCAGTTAAATCACTTTTATCATGCAAGGAACAAAGCAAAGGTAAAACCTATTCTTTCAAGGCAAAAACATGGAAACACTACTCTAAGCCTTCATTTCATCATGGCTGGATTAGTGTAATTCTCTTTATCTCTGAATCGGTCAGTCCTCACTCAAATGTCTGCAGCTGGTTCAAATGCTGCGGCACACCTTTTAATGCAAAAACATAAAATAAAGCATATTACCCGATCCTGGCCTCCCTTCACTGGTTGCCTGTTTATCTTAGAGTTCAGTTTAAAGAACTTCTGATTGTTTTTAAGGATTTGAACAGCTTACTATTATTATTGTTGTTGTTTTAAACTGTTGAGTCTTTAGCCAAGTCATTTTATTAGATGTTATTTTGTTTTACCTCCTGATAAAGTGCTCTTTAAATAATGATGACAATGATGATGATTATGATCACAAGAAACTTTTGCATCATCACCCAGAAGCTGGAAAGAAAAGAGACAAAAAGATTTTTTTAACCTCACTTAGTAACTCAAGGAATTATTTTAAACTAAATATTTTAGGCAAAAATATTAAACTGTTTATTGATTGTTTTTTTTTTCCTTCAATCCCACCATTATGTTTAGTAATTTCTGCCAAAAGCTGCAGCATTTTCATTTAATCCATCTGAATGTAGTATTTGCAAGCCCTACTCTGATTGGATGGAAAGAAACCTGTCTGTGATTGGCTGGTGAGGTGGACAGTTTTTGAAGTCGCCAGTGCACACAGTCGAGCGACCGGAGAAACCACAGACATTATATATTGTGTCCATGGGAAAAATAGCCGAGCGAGCGCACAGCTGGTATTGACCGTGGAAGTAGCAGGTCACGGCAAATAAAAAACCGAGCGCGAGCGAGCATAGTGGATTGAGAAGAGTTTATCAGAGTTGAGCGCGCGCGTGATGTTTAAACGCTGAATACCTGTCTCACTGCGCGCTCAAACAAAAGACACAAATATCGCTCCAGAAGTGGGTATACGCAATGCTGACTGGAAAATAAACGGGTATACGCCGCATACCCGCGTACACCCTGGACTACACTGTCCGACTTCATGTGAGACCGTGAAGCATCGACACTCTGTACAGCTTTTTTTTTTTTTTTTAAAACACGGCAAAATCCTTCCTCATCCTTACCGTTGACAGACTGCAGCCATGTCCCGAATTCCTCGTTTTCCATCCACTTTTGTTGAAATTTGCATTTTCCCAAATCTTTCTCCGCCTCGAGCTTCTTTTCCGAACATAACGGCTTTACGATCAACCGGAAGCAGTTCCGCGCACAACGCGGAATCAGTTATATCTGATAATATATCTGACGAAACTGTTTTTATGGCCGTATTTTTTTAGAAAAAAAAATAATGCCACCAATGATCACATTTAATGACTTTTAATGCTAATTAAGGCCTTAATTTTAAAAAATGTCATTTAATGACTTTTAATGACTTTTAATGCCCCGCGGAAACCCTGAGATAAGACGATTCCCTCGGAACTCGAAGTTAAAGTTAAGTTAACAAAGGGCCTTCTTTACTTTTTCCTTGTTTGCTGCCCTCAGCTGGCTAGGCTAGCACTAGCAGCCTGCTAAAATCTCTGTGTAAAAAAGCACATCAAGCTTTGATTCAAACTTACCAGTATAAAAATGCCTCAAACACACACACGTATCAGGATATGGCATTGAAAGTGATGTTTGGTCGTCTCACGGCTGCTATCCAGGGTGCATTCTGCGTCTCTTTGTTAGTTCAGAGATCCAAGCTCCTTGGCTTTGATTCCATGTTGGAAACAATTAAAAACTCAACCCATCGTTCTTTTTCCCAAAGCGATCTTGTGAACGAGTGTGACTGTTAATGACACAGTACGTTTGCCCTAAGTTTTTATGTTTTTACAAACAAAGAATAGAAAACAAATGCAGCATTGTGGATGAAGGTAGTGTAATCAAACAGAAGCCTGTTTTCAGATTGCCAGGTATCCCAGAATGCAATGCTGTTGTTACGTCACCCTTTCAAGCCCCATAACTGTTTGGGGTTTTTTTTAGACCAAGAGAGACTGTCAGTGATGTAGATGCCAAGAAATTTGAAGGACTGAACTGTTTCCTCACACTAGCCATATAGATGAAAAATCTTTGGTGATCTCGACTGTTTCCCAAAGTCCGTTATGAGTTAATTTGTTTAGTTGTGTTTTTGGAAGACCTTTCTTATAAGACCTTAAATACCTAATATTCAGTTCGAAATGACCTTTTAGCATAATGGTTTGACTACATAAGTTAATAGTGTGGTGAGAAAGTGAACAACTTAACAAATTTTTATATCCATGAGGTGTTTATGAAATAAGGTTCCTCACTCTAACTGTGTGGCAGATACAAACATAAAACATAAAAAGTACAATGTGGATTCACACAAATAAACGTGGATACCAGCGGATTCTTCGTTTTTTTTCCTCAGGAAAGTTACTACAAAACTGTTAGAATGTGGGATTGCAGAGCTGCAGGGGTAATTCAGGATGAGGTTGGAAGGTAGATAGAGATGTAGCAGAGATAAAGTGCAGAACAAGAAAAGGATAAACGGAGGTCATCTGGGAAATATGACTGGTAGGTCTGGTTAAGCTCCTGGGGTCTTAGGCCCACCCGTACCCACAAAACTCAGTAATGTGTTTAGAAAGAAGATTAGTGCAGTTCCACTCGGTACCTTAACAGAGGTGCTTGAGAGCTGTATGTTTACAATGTTTAAACAATGAGAGTAATGAACACTCAGGGATTAAGAATGTATGCTATGGGTATTTTACCGCATTCTTAACCTTGATAAACTTAGAATGACAGCTGCTGTGTGTGAGATGCAAGTGTCAAATTTACATTATTTGTGTAACACAAGGTCGTGTACGGGCGAGGAAAGTAATAACTATGGGTCTGACATGAGTTTTTATTGATTGCATTAAAATTTTATGGCTATTAATGTTTAAAGCTGTTTAGAATTGTTTCATAATATATAACTTTAATTCAACCACAACTGCTTCAATGGATAGAAATATCAAAAATGCTAGACATGTCGGTAATATTCTACCAGGGTGTGCATATTGAAACCAAGCAGACTGAGACCAGCTTTGTACTGTAACATGGATTTTGTTCTGCTGAGAAAATAATGGTGAGGCAAACATGTGATGAAAAAGTTGAAAGTAGAAAAAACTACCGTTGTGTGGTGAACTCCATCTAAAGGTCTTAATGTTTGAATTTAAATTAGTATTGTGGAAAAGGTGTTCCATATTTGTGCTTTTGCTTTATGTAGCAGGGATCTATGATTTTACAAGCATAGCATATACTGAACGCCTTCTGCTAGAGGTAAGGTGCTAATAATCCAGAAGTACTCCGCAGAATCCCCATTTATAAGGAAAAGTCTGTTCCTTTACTCTATGTTTTAGTTTAATTGTCAGTTCCCTTATACCCAGAATTAAGGCAAGTTGCTATTACATGATGTCATGTCACAATCTCAGGATATATATATATATATATATATATATATATATATATATATATATATATATATATATATATATATATATATATATAATGTTTATTTCCTTATGATTAACATAGTTCATCCTAAATTTCTTGGCATCCTGTTAGTCTGGTGCAATATTCTAATCTTAAATTAGAATCTTAAATTTTTATTAGCTGGAGGTGAAATAAATGAAAAATAAATCACCCTCCCATCCTCACCACTTTCTACGGCAGCTGTCACTCTTCTACAGAGGAACAATACCGACCAGCTGCATCGCTGGCTGGTCTGGAGCCTGCAATTCCTCAGACTGGAAATGTGTAGAAAGAGTGGTGAGGACAGCGGGGAGACTCAACGGGACTGCATTTCCGTCTGTTCATGACACTGCTCATAGATGCTGCATGGCCAGGGCTCAGCCAACCGTAAAATACCCTTCCCACCACCATCATGGACTGTTCAGCCTGCTGCCCTTGGGCAAAAGGTTCAGCAGCTTTGAATGCAGAATAACCAGATTCCACAACAGCTTCATTCCACATGTCATAAGACTGCTAAACTCCCAATGATCCCCCCCCATGCATACACAACAAGTCACTATAAATGGACACGGTGAACTGTATTGCACTGAGTCTGCATTATCATATGGTCCAGTCATTGCTGCAATTCATCCTGCTGGTACATGAACTTGCACTATTCTTATTGTCTTACACATAACTTTTCTATATATGTAAAACAGTTTTTTATATATTTTTTGGATATACTCTTTCTCTTTTGTCTTCTGTTTTTACTCGGAGCCTTGCAACAAAATTTCACTCAAGTGTACATTGTGAATGTGCAGTTGAATGACAATAAAGTCTGTCTACACTCACCGGCCACTTTATTAGGTACCCCATGCTAGTAACGGGTTGGACCCCCTTTTGCCTTCAGAACTGCCTCAATTCTTCGTGGCATAGATTCAACAAGGTGCTGGAAGCATTCCTCAGGGAGTTTGGTCCATATTGACATGATGCCATCATGTCAATATGGACCAAACTCCCTGAGGATGTTGATTTGTCGGCTGCACATCCATGATGTGAATCTCCCGTTCCACCACATCCCAAAGATGCTCTATTGGATTGAGATCTGGTGACTGTGGAGGCCATTTGAGTACAGCGAACTCATTGTCATGTTCAAGAAACCAGTCTGAGATGATTCCAGCTTTATGACATGGCGCATTATCCTGCTGAAAGTAGCCATCATGGGTTGGGTACATTGTGGTCATAAAGGGATGGACATGGTCAGCAACAATACTCAGGTAGGCTGTGGCGTTGCAACGATGCTCAATTGGTACCAAGGGGCCCAAAGAGTGCCAAGAAAATATTCCCCACACCATGACACCACCACCACCAGCCTGAACCGTTGATACAAGGCAGGATGGATCCATGCTTTCATGTTGTAGACGCCAAATTCTGACCCTACCATCCGACAGTCGCAGCAGAAATCGAGACTCATCAGACCAGGCAACGTTTTTCCAATCTTCTATTGTCCAATTTCGATGAGCTTGTGCAAATTGTAGCCTCAGTTTCCTGTTCTTAGCTGAAAGGAGTGGCACCCGATGTGGTCTTCTGCTGCTGTAGCCCATCTGCCTCAAAGTTTGACGTACTGTGCGTTCAGAGATGCTCTTCTGCCCACCTTGGTTGTAACGGGTGGTTATTTGAGTCACTGTTGCCCTTCTATCAGCTCGAACCAGTCTGGCCATTCTCCTCTGACCTCTGGCATCAACAAGGCATTTCCGCCCACAAAACTGCCACTCACTGGATGTTTTTTTCTTTTTCGGACCATTCTCTGTAAACCCTAGAGATGGTTGTGCGTGAAAATCCCAGTAGATTAGCAGTTTCTGAAATACTCAGACCAGCCCTTCTGGCACCAACAATCATGCCACGTTCAAAGTCACTCAAATCACCTTTCTTCCCCATACTGATGCTCGGTTTGAACTGCAGGAGATTCTCTTGACCATGTCTACATGCCTAAATGCACTGAGTTGCCGCCATGTGATTGGCTGCTTTGAAATTAAGTGTTAACGAGCAGTTGAACAGGTGTACCTAATAAAGTGGCCAGTGAGTGTATGTATATATCTATGTCTACAGCTAACAGAAATAAAGTGTAATGCCAGAACAAACAGAGAACCCAATATCTGAGCCAGACATTGTTGCGTATTTAAAAGGTTTATTCATAGGACAAAGCAAGCACTGGTGCAGGCAAGGCGCTGACGGCTCTGGGCAGGGACACACAAGCAACTGTGGGCAGATGTTCTGTGGTGACTCTGGGCAGGATCCGCGGCATGGTAGCTGACAGATTCCAAGGGCGAGACAAAGCTCGTAGTCGTGTTACAGTCCAGTTCAAGTCCAGAATACGAAAACCCAACGAGGTGTCCGACAAGGGCAAGGCAAAGCGAGAAATCCAAAAACCACGTCAGAAACTTGGCAGGCAGGCAGAAATGAACACTGGACGTTTACTCAGTGAACGTCTTCAATAGTCTGGCACTGGCTGACAGTGGAAGACCTGTATGGCAACAGCAGATGACCAGGTGAGCTGAAAAAGACTGATTGGGTACTGGCAGATAGGAGCAGGTGTAGCTGATAATAATAATAATAATCGCTGGGTGCAGAGGAAGATGCACAGACAGCCAGGCCAGAGTCATAACAGTACATCCCCTCAAGAGCAGATTCCAGATGGCGAAAAAACTGAAACAGAAATCAACCCAGACTGGGTGGGCAAGAGTCCAAAAATCTTCTAGTTGTTTGACAAGCCAGACTTAAGTGGGGGAGTGGTGGCCTAGTAGTTAGAGAGCAGGATGTTTGTGTCCTGGAGAGGCTGCAAGGTTCTTGGTTTGAACCCCACAGACTGTTGCTCTGGGTCCCTGGGCAAGACGTTTATTCCCAGAATGCTCCCTGGGCGCCGCACAGTGTCAGCCATCCCTAAGGTATGAGTTAAATCAGGGGTGGCCAACTCCGGTCCTCGAGAGCCGGTGTCCTGAAACTTTTAGAGGTTTCCCTGGCCCCACACACCTGAATCAAATAGCACAATTAGCTCCTCAGTATGCAGTCAGGTTCTTCAGAGTCCTGCTAATTAACTGATTATTTGACTCAGGCGTGTCAGACCAGGGACACATTTAAAGGTTGCAGGACACCGGCTCTCGAGGTGTCCAGATGTCGCTGTGGACTCTATGTTTGCAATAATCATAATGATCATTCTTCATAGAGCAATATTGTAAAAAAGACAGATTCTCTTACCAATAGAATTCTATTATAAACATTTGTGTCTTTATCTGTCCGTCCGTTGTCTTCTGCTTATCCGGGGTTGGGTCGCAGGGGTAGCAGCTTCAGTAGGGAGGCCCAGACGTCCCTCTCCCCAGCCACTTGGGCCAGCTCCTCCGGGGGAATCCCAAGGCGTTCCCAGGCCAGCCGGGAGACATAGTCCCTCCAGCGTGTCCTGGGTCTCCCTCTGGGCCTCCTCCCGGTGGGATGTGCCCGGAACACCTCACCAGGGAGGCGTCCAGGAGGCATCCTAACCAGATGCCCGAGCCACCTCAACTGGCTCCTCTCGACGTGGAGGAGCAGCGGCTCACATCTGGGATTGCTCCATTGGAGATGTTTTTCAGAATCAGGGGCCTTATCAAAAATCCTTGCATACGATTGGATAAACCACTTGTCCCTCATCTTTACTGACATGCGGCTTCAACCGCTCACATTGAAACCAACATCGAAACTGAAACCATCACTTCCATTAACAAAAGCCTTCAAAGCCGTTCTCTGGTGTTCTTTTAAATAATTAATATTTGGCAGATTGGACAACACTGATGAAATAGCAGCATCAATGTTACCAGGTGACCAGATTTCTCTAATGAAAACCTGAGACGTCTATGATTTTGCTAGGGGGAAGGCACATTCAGCTCAGCAATTCTACTGCACCAGGACAGCAGCAGGACCAGGAAAATACCTCCTGCTGCGTTAAACTTTTTTCCTCCATCATGATACACATCAAATCGGGGACATTTCCAGGACGGCTTCTGCCGGGGACAGGTAATCCAAAACAGGGATTCGGGGACGTCTAGTCACCCTTGCTTCCTCGCTGCGAGCCACCATTGTTGTCTGAATCCAAACAGTTGTTTCTCTGATACGTTACATCTACTAAAATCCCGCCTGGCGATCCTGATTGGCTCGTCCCTTGTAGGTGGTATTGAAATCCCTCCCAATGGCAGCGATTCCAGATGGATGTGTGGAGCCGTGTGTAGCTCTGCGGAACAACAGCCATCTGGCGAGAGTCAGGTTAGTCAGAAAGGGCTGTAGAACAGTTTACCTTTACATTCATGACTCTGTGGACTCTAAAAAATGCAATAAAAACGTTCTTGTTAAAACAGGCTTTTGTTGAATGTTTATTGTCATAATGTATTTTTTTAAGTTTAGTTTGTTTTTAATCAGCACTTAATTTTAAGTTATTTTAATGGTTTACTGTACAATGCTATGTGAGGGTTTTGTCTGTGAAATGTGCTTAACAAATAAACTGTACTTACTATGTAATGTGTCTCACTTTGTGAAATGAGTTGCTGAAATAAATGAACTCAATAATTATTATTTCCATAATATCATGGTTTTTTAGGTGTTTGGTGTGATGATTCTGGCACTGGAGCTGATTCTGTTCACAGTTAATACCCCTTTCCAGTCTCCACCCCGTTGCAATCAACCTCCTTGGAGAACGTACATGTCCCCGAAGCTTGTCCAAATAACAGACTCTTTGTCCCCGAACTCCTCAGACAGAAGGTCCTGGACTTCTGCCATGGTTCCCGTCTGTACGGCCATTCTGGCATTACCAAGACCTTCCGTTTGGTCCAATCTCAGTTTTGGTGGCCCACCTTAGTCAAGGACGTCAAGGAGTTCGTGCCTGCCTGTTTTCTCTGCAACCAGGCCAAGGTCTCCCGTCGCCCCCCCTCTGGTTTGCTCCATCCGCTGCCCGTGCCCTCCAGGCCGTGGTCCTGCCTCTCGATGGACTTTATCACTGGTCTACCGACCTCCGAAGGCAACTCAGTCATCCTTACAATTGTTGATCGCTTTTCTAAGATGGTTCATCTGGTTCCATTACCTAAGCTCCCTTCTGCTAAGGAGATGGGGGTAATCCTGGCAAGGGAGGTCTTCAGGCTGCACGGTCTGCCAGTTGACATCGTGTCAGACCGGGGTCCCCAGTTTGTGACCCGTTACTGGCAGGAGTTTTGTGCCATGCTGGGTATTTCCGTTAGTCTGTCCTCCGGCTTCCATCCCCAAACAGATGGCCAGACGGAGAGGGTTAATCAGGAGGTCGAGACTAAGCTCCGTCTCCTTTGCCAGTCCGACCCCGCCAAGTGGGTCCAGAACCTGCCCTGGGTGGAGCACGCAATTAACTCCACGCCCTCTAGCTCCACTGGTCTCTCACCGTTCTTTGTAGTGTATGGGTTCCAGCCACCGGTGTTCTCCATTGAGGAGGTGGAGTCCAGGGTCCCGTCTGCCCGGCTGTCTGCCCTGAGGTGCCAGCATGCCTGGAGAAGGGCTAGAAGGGCCATTCTCTCTGCCTCACAGAACCAGGCCCGGGCTGCCAACCGCCGACGGGTCCCAGCCCCGCAGTACCAGGTGGGAGACAGGGTCTGGCTTTCCACAAGGGACCTTCCCCTGAAAGTGGATAACAAGAAGCTGGCACCTCGGTTTATCGGACCATTCTCCATCTCCAGGGTGGTGAACCCGGTGGCGGTCCGTCTCCGCCTGCCCCCTGAATGAAGGTCCATCCTACCTTCCATGTTTCTCGAGTCAAGCCGGTTAGAACCTCAAGTCTGGCTCCCGCCTCCGCGCCCCCACCACCCACCCGGCTCGTTGATGGCTCTCCTGCCTACACGGTGAGAAGGATTTTAAAATCCCGTAAGTGGGGCAGGGGCACGCAATATCTCATTGACTGGGAGGGCTATGGCCCAGAGGAACGGCAGTGGGTCCCCTCTCTCCACATCCTGGACAAGTCCCTCATCAGGGATTTCCATAGAGCCCACCCAGACCAACCTAGGGCGTCTGGAATCCGCCCTTGAGGGGGGGGGCTCTGTGATGATTCTGGCACTGGAGCTGATTCTGTTCACAGTTAATACCCCTTTCCAGTCTCCACCCCGTTGCAATCAACCTCTACTGGTTTCACCTGTCTCCACCTGCATAAGAGCTCTGTCCTCGTCAGTCTCCAGTGCCAGATCGTTTTCGAGCCTTGTGTGAGTAACTTTCCAGCGTTGTATCTTCCTGTCTGTCCCAGCACTTGACCCCGACCTGTAACCAGTGTTTTTGAGCCTGCCTTTTCCTAGCCTGTGTCTGCCTGCCTGGTCCCCTGTCTCCTGGAACCCTTACCCTTGGACTGCCTCCTAGTGTATCGGATTTTGGATTTGGACCTGGACCCCCACTTGGATTTTCCCCGTGTACCTCGCCTGGATTGCTGGATTCCCCGTTACTGGACCTGGATTGCCTCGCGACAAACGCCCTCTGGAAAGCCCCTAGTCTGACTGACTTCCTCCTCAGCCGCTCAACGGCTTCAGTCTCGCCTGCGGACGGATCGACTCCCGTGGCAGCACGTCTGTACTGCCCGGCTCTCCTTAGTATAAGGTCAGTTCTCAGCAAAGTCTCTCCGCTCACTTTACTACTGAGTCTAAACCTGTGCATTTGCCTCCAGGACGTTCCAGCCAGTGAGCGCGAACCGCGAGAGCCGACGCCCGCCTCCGCAGTTTGATAATAAACTTTTAAGAGCGTCACTGACCTGTTGTGGTGAATCTTGGGTCCAGCTTTCGGTTCATTACAGTTTGGCCCACATGCAGAACACAGTCGGGAGACAATAAGCAGTTAAAGATGTTTATTTGGCTAAATAAGAGCTCACGTAGTGAGCCACGGGCGGAGAACGGAACGTCAGGGTCGGAAGCGCTGCGGGAGGAAAAAGAAGACAGATTAACTCGGGTTTTAGTGCGGGGATTTACGCTACTGTAGCTCAGCTTACCGCCAAACTTGGAGAACCTATCCGGGGAGGATGAGTGGAAGTACGGACTCTGCAGTTCTCTACCTCTGATGGAAACAGGTGAGCTGGCTGGGGGAACACAGGTGGGGAGCCCGAGCAGCGCCACGGCGGAGAGCAAGCAGGGAGAGCAGCTGAAGGAACCTGAGTGAATCCAGGAAAGGGAACTCTTGTCCGGCTTGGTAATACCAAGTGGGCTCGAGGGGAATGCCAGAGCAGAATCTGAGCTACAGGGATTCAGGAACCAGTCTTCAGCGCACGGAGACAAGACGGGTGAGTAATCCAAAGCACGCACGAATTGTGAGACAAAGGTTAGAACTTGAATCTGTAGTATCAGCTTCACAGGAACAGAGAACTGTCGACAGGACAGTGGCCACTAAGCATACCACAACGGTTTAACACTCCGGCGTCCTTCAGCTGACTGAGTGCTCCTTTTCAAACCTCCACTGGAGCTGTCGAAACCAGCTGCAGGTGCGGGCCACGCCCACCTGTTAACTACAGTCACCTGTGGAGGAGAGTTAGTAGAGAACAGGCCGCGCAGATAGCACGGCCTGCAGAATCCTGACACATAATATTAGTTTTTTTGCATGACTAGTAAAGGTAAGTTATAAAGAGGTTTTATCCTAGATTTTGAGTGTCCTAATTATTTTCTGTGGGCTATGCATAGGGTGTAACTTGAAAACAAAGATAAAACGTTTCTAAAAGCTTTTTTTTTCTTTTATAAAGTAACAGATTTAGCAACCCATATGGAAAACATATGTATAAATCTTATCAAGTTTGTATCCATGTAATGCATGTGTAATGCATCAGACAGTGAAACCAGATACAAGATTCTTAGTTAATTGGTACGAAATGAAACTTATATAATTTGGGTACTTATCAAAACATTATGTGATGGCAAATTCACATACAATATCCGTAGTAGAAAAATATAATATCAAACTTACATGACTGACCAATCATCAGTGACACTAAACTACTGCAAGAAACATTAAATACTTGTGGTGGGTGTCACAAATGTAAAACATACATAAACTACAACCAAATCTGATGATAAAATTACAAGTTAATGCATGAGTATATAAAATGCAGGTGACAGTTGACTGTAAAATTATTGCCAACTTTAGAATTTTTGCCAAATATTTTAGAAACATTTCAAGTATTTTATAAAGACTATTCATTCCATTCTTGTGGGAGAAATACTTTTAATATGGCACATGATCAACACACTGCATAAATAGTACCTTATCTTTTAGAATAATTGTCAATACTTAGTTATCTTTTCACATAACCCGAGGTCATTATACTGATGCTTGTACCAGTACACGACTGTTCTTTTGTAATTTTCACCAAAATACATAAATGTTGATAATAGGCGTTGCACAATGCTTAACATAACAACAAAAGTAAATTTTCTTCACAGACGTCCAATTCCAGTTGTTACATTAATAAGTGTTTAGAAAGTTTCCTTATCAGCTCAGGAACCCAAAATGAGCTTCCTTTTTCTACCATTTACAGCAATGTGTGATCAGTAGCTGACATAAAATCGAGTTGAACAGTGGACATTGTATGTACACACATGGTCTAACTATCTGAGTTGCATTTATAGCTTTGTGAAAGCCTGTGGGAAAGTGGATGCTTGACATTTAGCTCAGTTCAGTTCTGATTAGAGAACCTCTGGCCAACCTCTGCACTGTGCAATTGCCACATTTTTTAATATATGGAAAAAGATATACAAAACATGTATGGAAAAGATATGTTAACATATGATTTACTTATACAGAACATAAATAGGATTCTTATGATACTTGTAAAATTCAGTGTATCATATTGTATGAAATAAATGCAAAAGTGGCCACTTTCAAGGGTAAATCATATAAGCCTTATATGCTGTGCAACATATGAAACATAAACTGGAGATGATTGAATTCAATGTTTTTTTTCTATTTCTTTTCCATATATGGAAAAGAAGGAAAAAATAAACAACCTTTAAGAAAAAGCTTTTTGGATTAAAACCAAAGAATAAAAATCAAACAAACTAAGGATTTAAGCCAATGTCTCATCCGTGCATATGTACATATACATTTAAATTAGTACATAAGCTTGTTTCAATAAACACACAACATGACACAGCACAGGTGTGAGGTAGTGGCACAGGGTTGGAAAGCATTTTCTCAAGTTTCACATAAATATTTTAACCATCTGACACCTCTCACTGGACAACATGCAGCCGATACTTTTCATTCACTGGAACAAAGTGGGTCAAAATATTATCTTCCCCTATCCTGTAACTTCAGAATTAATGATCCAATCACATAAAAACTCCAACAATCTAACGTTGCTTTAGCTGTTAAAACCCACATGGCCTTTTTCTTTTGATCTTTCTCGGTTGTATTTCACCGCTATGACTTTACTTTCAGTACAGCAAAATTTAAAATCCGTGCAAAATTCAAAACATTCTTTGGGGAATGTTTTTTTGCTCAGTGGACCAGATGCTAAAAGACGGTGCCGACTGTTCCTTGTTGTCTTTCACGTACCACTGCCAAAACCCATGTATATTCCATCTCCAAGCGTGTGTGAAAGGGAGAGGTGGGGGGCTACTGATAAGTGGGGGATCTGCAGCTGATGGTCCAGACTGGAGGTTTGGCGATAGTACCAGTTGATGATCAGTGCTGCAGTGCTCTGTTTTGTGTTGCAGAGACAGCGCCACAGTGTGTTTTTTTACAGCAGTGAACTCTGTCAAGGGGCCAAACCTCTGTTTTCAGGATCAAAATCCTTTTATGATGTAAGAAGTTTTTGATCGGAAAACAACTTTCAAACTGCTTGGATTGCGAGACGATATCGGATCTTTGGGCTCTTTTGTTCAGACCACAAATAGATAAGATTATTGTTGCCTTGTAATGTCATCAAAAAGCTCAGCTGGGTTCCTTCTAGATGATTTTCCTTTCACCCTCTGTGACTTATGCAGAAATCACGTAGCTTGAGTCACACTGGCAGACTCTGTGCTTCAGCAGAGCCTCACAGAGCCTCTTATGAACAAGCATGTTATATGACATTTGGTTATCATCAATGTCTTAACTCAACCAATACACGGAAACTCAGGCATACAGACAATTTTTTTTCTCTTGTAAAAAAGCTTCTCAAGAAATCTGAGTACCAATGCTGCTTTTGAATATCATCAACACAGAATTACTTTTCATCACTAAACAAAGTGTGCCACAATTCAACTTCTGCTATCTTTGCTTTTTTGTCACTTATAAAGGTTTCAGACATTTTTATGACCTGAGTAACACATTTTTTATTTTTGAAGGGGGAAAAAGCTATTCAAATCAACCAGGCACATGTGAAAAAGCTGCAGGGGGCATTTCTGGCCTGCTCTTCTTTGCAGGATTGTTTTATTCAGCTACAGCCGAAGGTTTTCAAGCTACAGGTCAAAATCTGGAATTAATTTTCGACTTTGACAAACCACTTCAAAATCTTTAATTATTTATTTTTTTTGCTGTATTTGACCCTTTCAGAGGTGGACTTGCTTGTGTGCTTTGGATCATTGTCTTGCTGCAGAACCCAACTGCACTTGGGCCTAAGGTCCCAAATCGATGGCTGGACATCTTCCTTCAGGATCTTTTGAACCAGCAAAGCAACCCCAGACCATCACACTACCACCACCATGTTTGGCTGATGTTTGGCTATTTTTACTTCATATTCATCAGGGCGCGCACCTTATATATGTTCCACTTTTGTCTCATTAGTGAACATAACATTTTTGCAAATTGAGAAGGGCCTTTGTATTATTTTTGGTCAGCACTGGTTTTTGCTTTGGATCTCTTTTTCTTTTTGTTGAATCATAAACATTGACCTAAAACCAGTGAGGCCTGCAGTGCTTTTGATGTTTTGCTGGGTACTTTTGTGACCTGGATAAGCTGCTGATGCACTCTTGGAGCAATTTTGGTGGGCCAGCCACTCTTGTGAAAGTTCACCACTGTTTCATTTGATAATATTGACTCACTGTGGTTTTCTGGATGCCGATGGCTGTTCCTGAATTTGTTTTTAAATCGGGGAATTATGTGTGGCTTTTTATTTTTTTTAATTTTTGAATCATCCATCCATCCGTCCATGGTCTAGACCCGCTTATCCATGCAGGGTCACGGGGGAACTGGTGCCTATCTCCAGCGATCATTGGGTGAAAGGCGGGTGGGTGAGCTTGTAAATATCATTAAAAAAGTGTGGTGGATCTCAGAAGATTTATGATTACAACACGCAACAACACAACAATTTGAGCAGGCGGAGGGGGGATCGGGGTCTTTCTCAAACCTCTGTTCTCCAATTGCCGGCCGGTGTCTGGGGCCTGGAGGAGGAGCGAGCCACCTGGTCGGGGGGGGGGTCTTGGCCGGCAGCTGTTGTTGGGCCCGTGCGGCTTGCCGGGACTGGGGTTGACACCTCTGCCCTCCCCGGGAATGGGTGGGGGTGTGTGGCTAGGGCATGGAAGGAGAGGGAGTGGGGGTGATAATTATTCAGGATTTATTTGGGGGTGGGCTCTGGTTGACTAGCTCGCCGGGGCATGTTTGCACCATCCTCGGGGGGCCTGTCCCGTGGGCCGTCTGGCCTGGGTGCGGGACCGGAGCAAGAACTGGGAAGGTTGGGTTGTGGTGGAGTCCCCCCCCCCCCCCCTTCCCCATCTTGACTTTAGGGTACATGTACCGGGCCCGGGTGCCTGGTCCTCCTTTGGGGTTGGCACCTAGACCTGGGAATATGGGATGTGCGTGATGAATGCAAATATGTGTACACCGTCACCCCCCCTCCCCCCCTTTTTTTGTGTGTGTGTGTTTGTGGGTTGTGTGTGGGGGCACTGGGGTGGGAGTGAGTGAATGAGACTGTGTTTTTTTTTTTTTGTCAGGTTGGGTTTGAACTGTCTCCACTTAGTGCGGAGCCCATCCCCCCATCCTGCCCCCTGGTGCATTGGTGGTAATCGGTGTCTGTGGACGGGTGCCGGCTCACTCTTGACGGCTGCTTCGCGGGGCTAGCCCCCCGGGGCTCGGTCGGGGCCCCCGCCATGGGGCGGGGCACTCCTGGGGCCTCAGGTCCCTGGGGCCCATGGCCGGTTCCACCTCGGAACCCATGGCCCCCAACCCCCAGGGCTCGTCCCCGCGGCTCCTGAGGGCTTCGGCGATATGGCGGCTGGGGGGTTTCCTGGGGGCCGTCTCCCCTCTTCCCTAGGTGGGGGGAGGGGGCAGATTTCCTCTGTTGGCCCCTCTTGGGCACCTTTACTTTGGGGGTCCGTTTTGGCGCCTGCCCCGGTGCTCTGGGGGGTCTTTGGTTCTTCACAACCACTATTGAGCATTTTCTCCATGGATAAACCTTAAACAAACACAAGCGCACTCTCATAAACACCCACAGGTGCTTGGATCCGGTTACTTACATACTCACCAATTTTTATCTTCAGCTACCACTTTATACATTTCGTATTGATTGAATACTGTATATAATTCAGTGATGGTATCAAGGTGTTGCTGTATTGTATCTGCAGTTCTATATCAGTTGGTTGGGCTGTTCTTTTTACATCTCTCTTTGCAGGTAATGAAGCAGACTGATGAAGTTTTGTCAATCTCTTTCTTCTGTCTCCTCTTTCTTTCACCTTTTCTCCTTTTTTTCCTTCTCATTTTCTCTCCTCTTCTACTTTTTCAATGTAGTGTTCACATAACATGAATTATTCCCTACATAAATCATAATAAAACTATTTACATATATAAATCAAGCAAAGCACTATGGTGAAAGCGATAATGCTCCACTTGTGAGAGTTAAATCTGTTGGGCTCTTTCTGGCATTAAGACAACAATTCTTATTGCCACAGTGCCAGACAGGACACTATAAAAAAAAAAGAAAAAAAAAAGAAGATTTATGATTAAACAAACGTAGTGATTACTTATTAACATAACACCAGGTTGGTCTGGATTGTTTATTTTCCTTAGACTCTTCCAGCACTTTACATTAAATTTAATTCGATAAATATTCCCCCATCTTTCTCAAATAATCAATTTATAGGTGAAGAACCCAAATGGAGAACTGAGGCAGCTAGGAATGAAGACTGGATTATTTCCTAAACCAAGGGGGATACAGAGAGTAGATAACGGTGAGGAACATACTAACTCGGCAAAAGCAACAAAACTTGACAAATATGAACTTGAAAAGAGCAGCCAAGACAGCTGAGGAGGATGACAGATGGTGAAAGAGTAAACAGGCCAAGAGACAGATGACAAAGGAGGTAATGAGTCCATGTGAGACAGGTGTGCTGATTAGTAACCATGATCAGGTGAGATAGGAAAGGAGAACAACACATCCATCCATCCGTTTTTCTATACCTGCTTATTCCTTGCAGGTGTTGCCTATCTCCAGTAAATAAGGAGAAAGGCAGTCCATCAATACCAACACAGAGACACACAGGAAAGGCAACCATGTACATACACACTCTCACCTGAGGGCAATTTAGATTGGCCGTTCAACTGAACATGCATGCTTTTCTTTTTTTCTTTTTTACTGTAGGTGGATGATGGAGTAGCTCACAAAAACAAACACAAACCAAGGCATTCACAGGTGGAGTGTCCAAAAAAAATAAAAACTGCCTTGGATTCAAGCTTCGGGCCCCTAGGTCATAACAGATTTCCACAAAAAAAGGAATGTAACAAATTTTAAAAAAAGATACATTGAAATAACTAATTTACAAACCAACAGCTTCTGCAGTGCGCCATTTTCCACATTCATGAATCTAGTTTCACCAAAGCAAAAACAAAGCTAATCAAATAATACCGAGAACACGGTGATAACTTTGATAAAACTCAAAGTTGGATGAATTTTGAGCAAGACAAAAACAAAACAAAACAAACATATCATTCACATGAAGTTGAGGGGTGTATTTCGTAACATTTAAATGAAATTAAATTTGCTCAGCCAGGACCTAATTGCTGTGACTACCAATTAAGAGTTCTCTATCAAACGAAACAACTGATTAGTTGATGCCTCGTTTGTTGTTTTACCACGGGCTTGTGAACCTAAAAACAAACACGAAGCAGTTTACATTGTACGGGAGACTTAGTGCTTGTCTCCAAAGTTTTCCATATATCAACAACCTGTCAACTAATACAGTTCCCTCGGTATGTAGCACCTGTCTGGAACACCACCCCTTCACAGTCAAACAGAGAAACACTATCCGTTCATTACAAGCTCATCTGTTGCCAGGAACAAAGGAACAGACGACTCATCTGAAACCGACACTACGCTTTGACTGCTAGTCGGCTCTTGTGGTTTCCTCTGTTGTCTGGAGCAATAGGTGACAGTATTGTGATTTATCCTTTCTGTACTGGGCCCAGTAACAGTTGACACTTGGGATTGGGTTTTACGGTGCTCATTGGCTGTGAGTTTGTCGTTGACATTCTAGCCTCTCTCTCTACAGCCCCTTCGCATGGAAGATGTCAGAAAAACAGCTTGTAAGCAGCTAGAGATTTTGTAAGACTAGGGCGTCCTCGTCATGGCCTCCAACAGCAGGGTACCTCAAGGCTGTATACTTAGCTCTATTTCATAGACCTGTGTCTTATTTTCAACCTGAATCAGAAATGCAATGTTAGTCCAAAAGGAAATTAGATGTTTTAAGGA
The DNA here is from genome assembly GCA_037039145.1 of Fundulus diaphanus. NCBI lineage: Eukaryota > Metazoa > Chordata > Actinopteri > Cyprinodontiformes > Fundulidae > Fundulus > Fundulus diaphanus. Next base: position 23,855,902 of record CM073127.1, read on the forward strand.
ACTACGAAAGGAGACTCTTATTGGAGCCACTGTGTTGTTGAATTGATGTTGTGAAGAGGACTCTCAGGGTGTCCAGTATGTTTTTTATTTTCATAAAAATATTTCTTTGGAGGAACAGCTATAGAGGGATCAGAACACAACAGACCTATAAAAAACAGGCAACACTTCGCAACACACAGACCGCTCTGCCCCTTCTTGTGGACAGCATTACTGTTGTGTACCCAGTCAACTCATTTGTCCAAAGGATCACAAAGCATTTGTATTCCTTGTTTAATTGTCTTAATTTTAAATACACAAGACTTCGCCTCTCACTCAATAACCGCTCGAGATAGGCATCTGCCTCAATATAAAATCTGGTGTTGGGCCTAAATTAAATCCCTGATAGCTTCTTTCAAGAACTGCTCTTTAGAGAAATAATGATTGCTTAAACTGAGATGTCGAGGGGAAAAAAACACACACACAAGGTGAATTGAGTCCAGCTATTATCATCTAAAGCAGTGTTTTTTGATCCTGTTCCTCGTGTACAACTGTCCTACATAGTTTTGATGCGTCTCTGCTTCAGCACGCCTGAATCAAAAGATTGCATTACCTTCTAAGCAGCCATCAGGGGCTGCAGAAGCCTCTTCATCACCAATTTATTTAAGAAAGGCGTGTGGAATCAGGGCAAAAGCCTAAAACATGCAGGACATTGTGTCACGAAGACCAGGACTGAAAACCACTGATCTAAAGAACATAATAGATACATCCTCTGTTATCCTTTCAGCAGGAAGAAATTGTAATTTATGCATACTTGAAAAATCTCACTTTGTTTTTCTGCTTCAGCCAAGACTCTGTTTCTCATTTACAGGTGGCCCAAAACCCTGCTGCCAGACTCTGCACCAATACCCCATTTTACTCTTATATTACCAGTCTGCTTGCTTCTCGTCTTGTCTGTAAAGTCAGAAACAATCAGACTCCCACGTCCTACTCCTTCTACTCCTTCGAAACCCTTAAGCTCTTCTGATCAAGACCTCCTTGTTGTTCCTAGCTCCAAACTGAAAACATCAGGATGTTGTGAATTCGCTGTCTTAGCTCTGGATGCACAGGCCTCCTGAGTGTTTTAAATCAGACATAAAAATCCACTTCTTTTCAAAGTGTTCTTCCGTCTTACTCATCTCATTCAGGTTTTTTTCCCCCTAGGTTCAAATCTGGGGTGGAGTGTTGGCCAAGTGGTTAGGGAGCCAAGCGTGTGTGTCTTGGACAGACAGCAAAAATTGCCGGTTTGAAACTCAATCTGACACTCCGGTTCCCTGATCAAGACCCTTGACCACAGATTTCTCCCTGTGCACCTCCCAGTGTGGCAGCACTGCTCCCTTAGGGATGGCTTAATCACAGAGGCAAATTTCTTCCCTGTATAAAGGGAAATATGTATTTTATTATTTATTTTCAAGCTAAGGTTGTTTTACTCAATTTTCAAGATATTTTCAGAAAAGTATGATAATAAAGGATATTTACTCAGGAATTTGTAGCTGTAGTATTTTTTTATCTTTTAAAATCTTGTTTTTGTTGTACTTCTTGTGTATTTTAGCGTCTGTCAATTTCTAAGCAAAGATCAAAGAAGCATACTTACTATTCACTTTTGCAGTACAGTCTAAAAATGATGTTAGGATGTTACAGAGGGATGGCGTGCGGATATCTGCAGCGTTTGTTCGCCACAATTGAATGTGCACAATGCTAAGATTTGATTCTTCAAACCCTGATATGCTGTGGTGGATAAATTCAAAATGCATTTGGTGTTATTTAAACACAAAACACGTCAATAATAAGTCTAATCCCTCGTTTTTGATGTGCTGTAATAAAAGCAGTTTTCTTCATTAGGTTAGTTAGGGGGTAACTTGGTTTAAGCTTTTCTGACATAGTCACAGATATTACAGACAAGGTTTCTTTTCAAAGATTTAAGCTACAAATTTTTCCCCATTACAATCTATGATCAAATATTACTACAGCATGTTTAAATTTCATGGATCAATGTGTCTTGACATTATGAGTTTAATTTTTACAAAGCTGATGGAGCAGAATCACAACCATACCTGAAATCCTGAATGCATCCGTGCTCTGACTGTACTTCTTCGTTTTTGGGTAAATTCGGCCAAAACGTACGGGGCAGAATAGATAAGGCGATTAAACAGATGGAAAATTACTTGTTGGGCTGAGCTGTTCAGTGAGGCTGCGGTGACTCAAAGCTATAAAGGGGAAATGTGAGAGAGCAGAAGCAGATCAAATATCGACCACACTCGTTATTGAAGTGAGACACAGCTTCTGCTCCTGAGTTCTCCAGTTCCAACACCTTTGTCTTCATTGTCATCTCTTGATGTTTTTCCATCTTTTAATCACACTGTCTCTAAATATTCCCTCCTTTCTCTTTTAACATCAGCTCCAAACCTCTCGGTTCTCTTTATGCTGTAAGATCTTCCAGCACTTAAAGTCATCATCTTGCCTGCTTTATGTTCATTTAGTGGAAGTGCTAAGCTATAGATCATATTCTCTTTGTAAAGTACAACTTCCTGTCATCCCATCTGAAAGAAATTTAGTCTTCTCTTTTCTTGTGATTTTTTTTCTTCTCCTACGTCATCAGGACACAGGCTAACAGCAGCATTGCTTGTTTTGACACCAAAAAAGACAATAATTATTCTAAAGGCTTTATTGTAAATCGAGTTCCAATTTTTTTTTAGTTTATGAGAAAATGTATAGACATTTTTTTCCTGAGGATAAAGTTATTTGAGAAATATTTTACAAGAACCATGTGTTGTTGTTATCAATGTTCATTTACCACAAACATCTAATCAGGTCAAGGACTTATGAGTTACACTTAATATGTTGGAATAAAAATACCAATCAAAACAGATCATTTCAGTTAGAGGTTAAAAGAGCAGAAATTGAACTGCAGTTCTGTTTTTTTGCAAGGATTTATAATCATTTTATTCTTTTTACAAACCGGTCTTTTAATCACAAGAGGATAATTATTTATTGATGGTTTTAGTCACCCGGCTCTGACACAAACTGGAAAATCGGGATAAGCCAATAATAAAATACTTAAAATAAAATAATAAAATACTTAAATACTGTAAAGATAATAAAAATGCCATCTACAAAGGACTAAACGATATTTGTTTTTTTTCTTTGTTTTATTAGTTCTTTATTTGGAATTTAAGACAAAACTGGTAATTTAGTGTCATGTATTACCTCCCATCATGGTGTTGGCAAGCAAGGTGAACAAAGAGGCAGCCAAACCACAGAAACACGGAAAAGTTAATGTTTGTAATCAGGGATGTAAAGCTTAGTGTACCTGCTGAGAAGATGTTGATTTTCTCCCCTTTTCAGTCTTTGTCATTTGAAAATGGGGTCTTAGACATACTTACTGCAGTGGGAACCATGATAAATCTGGTTTTGAAAACTTAGCTGTTAAGCCATAGGCCAATTTTGTCATTGTTCTTTCAACCGCTGGGTTAAATCCAGTCCTCTTTCATGTTTATTTTCACACCTATTAAATGAAAAACTCAACCTGCAATGTGATTACTTTTATTCTGTGGGAAAACAAATGGCAGCAAAAAGCCTGCTCTGCTGTACTGCCGCAAACTTATGTTTGGAGTTTGTTATAAACACTGCTGGGACTTTTACTGGAACCGCATGTGCTGCGGTTGGACAAAAAGTTTTTTTTTTTAAAACAAATACTCAAGCTGAGCTTGACAGAAAACAAAGGAAAGAATATGTAAAACAGCATCTCATACCACCCTGGAGGATCTGTGATCTGTATTAAAGTGCATGTGAACCAGGGCATTTCAGATGAGAATAACACGGTCTGTAAAAGCAAACCATCCTTCAGCAGGATAGCCAGATAAGAGATTATCAGAATGGACCTTATCTTTCAGTGTCATGTTTTGCTGCTCAAACAAAACATTTTAAGGCTTTCTACACATCTTTACATGGGATGCCGATAAGGGGGGGGGGGGGGTCTGAAACTTTTTTTAAGCCAACAAAACTTCAGACAGCAGATGAATCAGTTATTGTTTGGTTTCAATGTTTCCTAAATGTTCTAATTAACATTGTCACTGTTTTTGTAAGTTCTTTAGGATGACGTTAACCTCTGGGGAACTCTGCGTAGCAAGCAGTTAGTCAACACTGGAATGTCACATTTGATAAAAAGACTCATTTATTCAGGCTGCTCTTATATAAGCATCAGACAAATTAAACTTAACGTTATGCAGAAGACATGTGAAACATCTGAGATATTAGCGATGCATTTATTTTATGGCATGGGCGTCCAAAGAGTTCATGAAGAGACCACAAACATGCAACAACTTTTATTCAAAAGCAGACTTGGGCGGACCCATTTGCTAAACTTGGGTGAAAAAGCTAACTTTTCCAAAGGAAGAGTGGCCCACGTCCTGTTCCAGTTGCTAGATAAAATTTTCTTTGAAGAAAATTAACCCCAATGATTGCATGCCTTTCTGTTAAAAAGATCTATTTTTTTAATCTAAAATTTACGGATTCCTGTTTAACAGAAATGAGACTTTGTTTTATTTAAACATTGTGTAGTACTTTATTGTTGAACATGTAAAAGTACTTGACAAGTCAGCGTTCTATTTAACTATAACTGAACGACTGATACGCAAATGGTGCAAAGGGAAAAGCCGCATCCTTACTTGACTTTGCAGGAAGTCTACAAAGAACCTTAAACATCCCCTCCTAATGCATAAACTCTCATCGTAATCGGCTTGATGTAAACAATTATCAGATCCTGACATAGCCCTTCACGGCAATAAATAACATGTATTCCTTTATAAAAGTGTAATAAATATCAATAAGTTAAAACATTGTGAACTTCATGAATTAAATATCATACGCGATTAACATATTCCAGAGGGAAGAGTCTTTATTGCAAGAGAGTTCTTTCTTTCAGGATCAATATCAAGAATCAAGAGTCTTTATTGTCATTATGTAACCATAATGACATTTTGTGAATGTTTGTAGTTTGAAAACTGTAAAGAGAAATGATTCATGTTGCTGGAGATGAGGCGTAAAAGAAGTGAATCATTAAAAGGAACACTTGAATACGGCCACCTGTTGAATTTCATTCACAATCCCTCCGTGAAGTACAGCTTTCACATAAAAATGTAAGGACAAAAAAAAAAAACCCAATTCAACATCTTTTTTCAAATGAAACATATTCAGTCAGCAGATCCTTCTAAACACAGCCACATTTTCTGGCAGAATGTTTCCTCACGGTGTGGTAAATGAGGTTGTCGTCCAGAAACGAGAGGTCATCGTCAAACGCGATTGGACGACAGCAAGCCTGCAGGGGCGTCTCTTTGGCGGGGAGCTTCCTTTTGTTGACCAGGTTAAAGAGGATTTTGTCATAGTTGGTTTCGGACTTTCTGCAGGGTCCTGAGCAGTATCTGAAAATCATTTCCTCACTGGATTTGTAGCCCAGGCCGAGGTCCGTTACGTTCAGCTGAATCTGTCTCAGAACGCAGCCCTGTCCCCGTCCAACGCCACCTCTTCTTCCGCTCTTCCTGCTCATTTCTCCTTTATTTTCTCTTCTCTTGTCTTTGCTCCTCCTCAGCTTTGCTCCCTTCCTCCTCTCTCTTCTGTGCCGAGTTCTGCTGCTCCAGTTTTCGCTGAGGTGGGAAGAGAAGGAGGTAGATGGAGGCTCTGCAGAGTAGGAGCGACGCACTCTTCTGATCACTACTTTGATAAAGTCCATAACATTTCTGTCACTTTGGATGAGCTCCTCAACGGTGTCTGAAACACATTAATACAAAATGTCAGTATCGCAAAAACATGCCTGATGTCAGTCAGCTCTCTTTCCTGGCTGGTTATTAAAACTATATGTTGTGTAGGTATGTAGTTTCTTTTATTCCCATCAATCCATCAATTTACTTTACAAATGGAATCCATTTATGATTATCAACAAGACAGTTATGAATTGAAATGTGCTATAATTAAGATATATCAGCCATTTATGGTCATCATAAGAGAGCAGTTCTGTAATTTATTTACAAATTAATTTCATGAGGTTTTTGCTGGAGGATAAGGGAACTTGGATCCTTTAACAAAATGGTAAACGTTCTTACAGGCCAATGCTACAAGCAAACGCTACGACAATGATGTTTGAGAGCATAGGACAGAACGCAAATTCACATTTACTTCAGGAGTCTATGGCTAAAGTGTTGACAGATTAAACAGTCCCATTTACTTGTGGACTTTGTCAAGAAACCATACTTGGTTCCATCCCCTTTTAGTCTATTTGTTAAACTGATAGATAAATATTTGTTTAAAAAATGTTCTCATTTTATTGCACTAAAATTTAGAATGGAGAATGGAGACACTGTCATGGTGCAGAGGACTGCAGTAGGTACATTTTGTATAAATGTATTTTTTACACATTTGTTAAAACTGTCACTACATCCTCACAGTGAACTATGAGACAGATAATCTGTGTAAAAAAATCAAGCTCCTCTGGCTTCTCCCAGTGGTCCTACTGCCATTTGCAGAATTACACCACTCCCGGTCATTAACAACCAATCAGAGCCAGCAGTAATGTCCGGTTGTGATTGGTCAGTCACCCTTGTTCAGTCACACTGAATGCGGTGCAGATCCGGTTGCGGTGCCGCAAGGAACCCAGATAACTAAAAATCAATAAGTCAACTCACATGAGTTGCGTGCGGTTGCGGCTCCGGTTACCGAGGCCGTGCGGCGCTGCAAAAATATTCTGCAAGAAGTGAAGTTTGACCAGATCAACTGGATCAAGCTTCTGAATTTCACATAATTTCACAAGCTAAACAGGAAATGTCAGGTGCTATACAATATAAAGTTCTGGTGAATTTCAGAATAAAATCATCACACCAACTTAGGTAGCTTGACTGGTGTAAACAAAACGCCGATACAGAAACAAAAAATGAAACTAAAGAAACTAAAAAATGAAAACCATGGCCGTTATCTAATAATTTATAAGGGATAGCAACAGAAAGGACCACATGAGCTGCTGTTCTCGTCAGTGACGTTTCCGCAACTGGAGCCGCAGTTGGCCTAGGAGCAGTGTGAGTAGGGTTTGCGGAAAACCGGAACTGGATCAGGACCGCAACCCGCACCGCATTCAATGTGAGCAAGGCGTTAGTCCATGCTTTTCTCAAAACTCCCTACTGCAGCTTTAAATTGTCATGTTTCACTGTTGTTGTTTTTTCAGGTATCACAATTTTTTTAGGTTTTAGCAACTTTCATTTTTCTTATGGCTTGGTTTCACATTTTAAAGTAGGTTCTAGGGTTCAGAGCTGAGTTTACGTTGATCTGTTTTTCTTTATTCATTTGGTCTTCCACTTCTTTTAGTCCTCTCAGTTGCTTCGGCCTCCTTCAGTGGTTGTCAGCTCCTCCTGTTACTCCCTCCTCCACTCCGTGCTGGCTAGTCTCCAGGGATTCGCTCCTGTTATCATCCCATAGCTCTGAGTTTCTTTGGGGTTTTGTCTGTTGATTTTGGTGCCTTCGGCTGTTAGTTTTGGACTACTTCTAAAGTAATTACTTGGTTTCACACCATCCCACCTGCATTTTAAGCCCTTCAACACATCTTAACATGACAGATGTATCCTATGAGTAAGAGCCTTGCTAAAGAAGCAGGTAAACTCAATATTATGTTATGGACAGCTGTGGTGACCTCAAGAATGTTTCGGGTTCCAATCTGTACGGGCCTTGCTTTATGCACTTCACATGTTTCCCTGTGCATGCCAGGGTTTTCTCTGGGGACCCCAGCTTCCTCATACAATCCAAAACATTCACGTTAGGCGAACTGGTGATTTTAGATAGATTTTTGGACGTGAGTGTTTGTGGAGATGGTTATGTGTCTCTCTGTTGACCCGTCGATGGATTTAGGAGCTGTCTACAGTGTATCCTGCCAGCGATAGTTGGGAGAGACTCTGAGAAACACACAACTACTATGTATTTTAGGTTTTAAATTGAACCAAAATAGCAGATGAAAACACAGTTAACATTGAAAACATAATTAAGCTTAAACGGCTCCTCTGAATGCCTGCTGCATATGCCATTCTTTAGAGTCAACATACATTAAATACTGTGATGTAAAACTCTTGTTTTAGTTTCACAAAAGTTGGTGAGACTTCGCACCTTCAGTGGGCTTTATGAACACAAGTTAAAGTGATTACTTCAGTCGGCATGTTTCGGTCAAAAATATACATATTTAAATTGTCTTCAAAAAGTGGACAGATTTTTGGTCATTTCATCAAAGCCTGGAAAAAAGTTACTAAGTATTTCCACTTAAACATTTAAAAACACAAATTTAAACAGAACTGCAAAGGAGGTAAACATAAAAAGTTTGGACTTGATCCAGGATCACTTCCCTGTCAGCAAGCCTTTTAACCTACTGACCTATTGGAATATGGTCCACAGTCCACTATAGAGGATGTTTTGCTTTTGTAGAGGTCAACACTTCCCTCATGTCAGCTAATTGATCATATCCATTCATTTATTTATTAAACAGAAATGTTGACATACATTTTGAACTGCATTCGCTGTGTATTAAGTTGAATTAAGAATAGAAAAAAGTGGTTATTTTTGTAATACCTGACATTGAACAAATAGCTAGAAGCCTCTTATATTTCTAACCCTGGACATATTTTTAAAAATTCAACAAGATACTGTTTTGTGAAACGATTATTGTAATAAATGGATGTATAAAGCATAAAGACTGGCGCCTCATTGCTGGAATATGACTGGAATTACCAATCACCAAATCCACTTTGAATAAAACTTCGAAAAGTGGGAATGGTTACGTTTTTAAAGTTACAATAAAGTGTGTTTCAGTAAAATGTTAAGTAACTTCTTTCACAAAACATTAAACGCAACCAAAAACGTGATTTATGGTTTAAGACAATCAGAAACGTGATAGTCGAATTACATATTTTTCAATCGATTTTTTTAATTTATTTTTTTAATAAAGCATATTTGCATAACTATAAGCGCTTACATTTCCCGCCTGTGTCCCGTCTGCCAGCTGTCTCCGCAGGGGTTATGTCCGGGGAGATGACGGACAGGCGGATCTGAACCGGCGGGACCTCCAGGGGACTCTCCGGCGCTCCCTCTCTCCTCTCTGCGGGTGCAGGCTGCTGTCGGCTCCGGAGCAGCGAGCTGGACCCCACTGCACTGAGCAGAATCAAACAAGTGGTCAGGCTATCCCATAACTTCATGGTCCACTTCAGTCCGACAGAGGGACATGGCGCGACACGCAGTCCGAGAGTGTCGTTTGACGAAAACCAACGAAAACGGGTCGAAGGGGATGCAGAGGAGGCGCTCGCAGTGTCCAGAACTCCAGGACTCCTCAGAATCTCTCTGCAACATCAGGAAGACAACCCGCTGCTTGGGCTCGTTTGCAGCCTCTCGCACAGGTTGTCATTGAGCAGGCGGATCTTCTTCAGAGAGCAGCCCAGCTGACTCGAGTCCAACCCATTGAGCATCCGTCCAGCCCGGACTGGCCGCGCACAGCGGCTGGGTCGATGTGGAGAGATGCTGACGTCTAGCGGTCCTTCGCCCGCTTTGCTTCCGTCTCCTCCCCAGGCAGACTGCCCAGGGGGGGCTTGCGTGCAGATCCAAGGCTCGCCCTGGGACCCAGAGCTGCTCCTGGTAGTGGAAGTTATGTTTTGGGAAAGTTTTGTAGATGGCCGGAAGGGAAAGCGTGGTGGTTTCACGCTTTCAACCGTCCAGGTTCTGGCGCATGTGCTGAAACGTGTTTCTAAGCGGCCGCTAGAAGCAAAAGGGGCCAATTAGTTTTAGTGCAGCGTGTTTTGATTCATGCTGTTTCTAGATGACACACCTGGATACAGTTGACACCCTTACAAACACACACCAGGCATGAAAGTGTTTTTTTAAATGTCTTTTCAAAAATCCGAGACTTCTAATGTAATGTTTTAGCTCTATAGCTGACTAATAATTGATTAATTTTTTCCTTTTTATTTTAAGTAAATCCCTTTAATGCACTCAGTATGGAAGGCCATTGCTGTCACTGCAACGTGGAAAAAAGTGATTTCATGCACAATATGTCAAATCACAATCATCATAGCAACATCCATGTGTGCAATGTTCATGTCGGCTGTGCACTGGCTGAATGGACCGCAGTATTGATTACGCTTTCATATTTTAAGAGCTGCGCGTTAAACCTCTGCTTTCTGATGTATACTATTGAATTAAGTAACTGTGATCAGGAGAGTGGTGGAGAGATTGTAATAATGGCTAAAAAGAAAGCAATATTAATTAACACAGAATATTTTTATATACATATTCATATTTGTTTATGAATAGAAATAGTATCTCTTAATAATGAGTAGTTATGTGAATATGCATAATGTTTCAAATCTTTAAGATGAAATGCACTGTATAAACACCATGATGGAAAAAAGGGATTTGTATTTCATAATTAGGAGAGGCTAATTATGAGACAGCATTTGAATAATTTTTTAGTTGTCTGAATGGGATTCTATAGAATAAAATGAAAGAGAAAAATCAGAACAAAACCAAATAGTTTTTCCTTGTCTTTGACTACATCTGTTTGAAGAAAATAAGGAAATAAAAGTCAACGACAGTTTAATGAAACTTAAAAAATAAGAAACAACTATTGCTTATATATCCATGTTAATAATATTCGTCTGATTTTTTTCCCTATTCATTTAAAAAACAAAGCAAACCACATTTAGCTGTATGGTGGCATCATTTTAGACCAATTCAGGTAATATGATTATCTGTGCTGAAATTAAAGGGAATAATATCTGTGTAAAGGATTCAGGTTATCGCATCAATGTAATTCAAGTAATTAAAATGCTTGCATACATTCATGCACTTTAAGTCCAGAAAGAGCTAATCAGGGGAAATTTGTAAAGAGAAAGAAATATGGATGTGTTTCACAGGTGCAACATGTTTCTATCTTTGTGTCTCTGCAACCTTGTTCATGTAATGTTTCTATGGATAAAATTTAGCACATAAAAAATATGCAGGGCTTTACCTCGGCACCTTTTCATATTCTGCAGTTTAGTTTAGGACTGTCAAGCCAGCAAATATTTACGCACAAAGCTACTATGAAATACACTATGTCCACATGCGCGCACATTCTTGCAAATATTGCAGATAACTGAGCGCACAGATCTGAAATGAACCCTTAAATCATTGTGTTTCAGGGTAGAAAATGTTTTAGTGAGAAGGCCAAAATAGTTCCTGGAACACTCTGAACATACAAGAAAAAAAAACCTTTTAAAACGCTGAATGTTTCAACCATGCACAAGAACTGCTACCTAACCCTCTAATTACTCTGAAGTGGCTTCCCTTTCCACACACTTGTCAACTTCCCTGGATGGAAATATCTCTTCCTCAAGCTGTTAAACACTTGTGAAGCAGGAAATCCACCAAACAGATGTCCGTTTCCTTTCTTGTGAAACATATGGGTTTCCTTGCCACAGAGGTGCCGTACAGTTGATCAGATATTTTGGGGCCCAGTTTCTCCTGTAAGAGGTCATTTCATTTAAAGGTAATTTTATGCATGGTGGACAACTTGGGAATGTAGGCCTGGAACAACCTGCAGTTTAGAGAAGCTTAATGCAAGTAAAGATGAAGGATAACCTTTGTTCAGGAGCTTGTTTCGTTAGTTCAAAACTTGAATTGATTGAAGATCTGACAAAAATGTAAATTTATCCAAAAATTTGTCAATCTGACTAATATCTTTTTAAAGTCATCTAAAAATCTGGTGTTGTTGTTGTAGTTTTGCAGTTGAATATTTTCAAGAAACTAACAGTAAGTGGAACAAATGTCTTCTGACTCCATTCAATTTCCAAGAACTCAAAACTGATGTGTGTACCATAGCAAAAACACGGTCGTTAACCCACCAAACATCCATGTGTTGCTGAACAGATTCACGCTTGTACTGTGATGGTGAAATTGTCAACATATGGACCAGAAGTCAGAGCAGTTTCAGACTGCTGAGCCTCTCACGCTGCTGTAGACTCCTGATTTCCTTACAGACAGATTCACAAGAACAGATCCATCTATGTATTTACTTAGAAATTAATAAGGAGGAACTGATCCCCAGCCTCTAATACAAAAAATACATTAAATAAGCTTTAACTTTGGAGCAGAACTTAACAGGCAGTCATTTCAAGACCAAATGCCCTTAATTGTATATTAAATGGATTTGCAGATATTAATTCAAATTGCTCTTTAAATGCACAAATAAACGTGTCACAGAAGTTAACTGATAAACATCACAAAACATTCAACATAGATATCAGAGGAGAACCTTCTCATAACTTTGACTCTCGGATGAGCTCATGGGGACTTTCTAATTTCAGCTGAAGAATTTAAAAACAGCCTCCTCTGTTACAATGAACATAATTCCTCACAGCATAGATCATCCGACCTAGAAGTAACAGCAAGAAAATTACATCTTGAGTGGGGTTGGCTCTAAAATTAGAGATGGTATATTTTTATCTTTAGTAGGTCTGTTGTCTTTAAAAACAGGGATATATCAAAATAATGACAGATGAAATTAGAAATCCAATCCATGATTGACCAAAAGCAAAAGCAACCGGTTCCCATGACCAGTATAGGTTATGAATGAATTGAAAAAGCACATATTTTGACCCATTGCAATGTTTAGAGAGTAATCAACACCATGTGCTGCCGCTGCTGCTTTGGCCTGAGGGTGAGCGCGATCAGACTGCAGGAGGTGTGAGAGTGAATGCCGTCCGCTTCCTTAAACCACAGGGAGTTAGCTGGTGTTAAAGGAAGGTCATAATAGTTGTAACATTTCAGAATTAACAATTTAATCTTAGATTATCCTCCAGGTAGAGTGGTCCTGAATCCCTGCGACAGCAAGTTATGATACCTAAAAAAAAAGAAGAAAAATGGTAGTAGTTTTCCTACTGAAATTAGGAACAGTTTTAGATGTTTTGATATTTTTAGATATTTATTTATCATTTTCTGAAATGAACATTTACTTTTACATTGTTTAAGACTAATCTTTGTGTCATCTGTGACATTGTTAGTGCTATGATTCATTAGTGGACACTGCTTATCTCTGCCTTTATGATTAAAAACTCTGATAGTGACCATGGCGGACAGTATGAGTTTGAAATGCAACATGATTATTCCTGCAGGGAAAAAAACAATTTAAGTTTCAGCTAATGTAAAATAGACTTGTTTGATACTTTAGTGCAAATACTGAGCCTTGTCCATGTCTGTTTGACAGTAGATCTTTTTTTCTGTTTGTTTTTCAGTCTGTCCAGGTCTGTTTTTCCTGTTTGTTGGTATTTGTCCAGGAGAGGGAACCATTGAGCTCCATTTTCCGCAAGATCCCACACTGCATTTTTCCACTTCTGAACTCACAGGTTTTCCAACTAATTCTTTCCAATTTTACACTTATTGGCAGTTTAATTTGGGGAATTCATGTTATTACATTTGCAATAACTTACTTCTAATTAGGTGACACTTGAATTTACTTCAGAACTGAGACAACCAATAGGGAATGGAAACGTGAGAGAACCTACAGTTTAATTAAATCTATTTTATGAATTCAGTGTCACCACAGAAGTCCTCACTTCAACAATAGAAAATGTCGAGACCGATTAATGTTGTCATTTAAGAATGAAGAATCAATAAGCTTTATTGTCATTATGTATAGTCTTTAGCAGCTAATGGACTCATTTTCAAGTCAACAAATCAGACAACAGACTGCAATACTGTGCAATTAATTTAGTTACAGAATTGGATGTCTAAACAGACAGTCTCCAAGAGATTGAGTGGGAACTGTTGTCCAGATGCTCAACCACCTCTCCATGTATGCAGAAAGGAGCCTGTTCAGTCTTCCTGGACCTCCTGTGGGCCAATACGACCTCCTTGGACTTGCTGCTGTTCAGGATGGGGTTATTCCTGGAGCATCGCTGAGTAAGATTGCGGACCACCTCTCTGTAGTGAGTCTCATCATTGCCGCAAATGAGACCCACCACAGTGTGTCGTCTGCAAGCTTCACCAGCATGTTTGTGGCGTGGACAGCAGAACAGTCGTGGGCGAAGAGGGTGAAGAGAGAAGGGCTGAGGACACCACCCTGCGGTGTGCCGGTGTTGAGGATCAGTGGGGTGGATGCACGTTTTCCAGTCCTGACCGTCTGGGTGATGGAGATAATCCCAGGTTGTGGAGCTTCAGAGCCAGCATGTCTGGAGCCATGGTGAGAAAGGCTGAGCCGAAGTTCACAGATAGCATCGTAACAAAGGTGTTGGCATGCTGCAGATGAGTCCGAGCTGAGTGAAGTGGCAGCGAGACAGCATTCCCTGTGGAATGATTTTCCCTGTAGGCAAACTGCAGGCAGTCCAGGCCAGCATGGATGGCGTCTTTGATGTATTTCAGGAGGATCTTTTCGAAACACTTAATGATGACAGGTGTCAGCGAAACAGGACGGCGGTCGTTGAGACAGGTGATGGTTGTTTTTTTGGAAAGGGCACGATGAGGGATGATTTCAGGCAGGTGGGAACCACGGAGAGCTGCAGTGAGAGGTTGAAGATGTCCAGAAAGACCCCTGCTAGCCGGTCAGCACATGATTTTAGCTTTTGACCTGACAGTCACCTGACACCATGTCTGGACCTGCAGCCTCGCTGGTGTTGACCTTCTTCAGATTGTTAAAATGGTGTTCTATCATTTGAAATCCACTCTAAACATGACTTTCAAAATGCATTTTATTTTCACAGTATATTGTTTTACTTGTTACACTGTGATGTCAGGAGAATGAATATCATTTCATACTTCATGCCGTATTGTAAACTATTATCTTCATAAGTAACGAGATCAGCTAAATCTTAAGAAATTAAGAAGGAAAACCTATTGTTTTGATTTTTTTTACCTATTGTGAAACTATAACACTTTTTAGTGGAGCAATATGCCTGTTCAACATTTTGTTTTGAGACTAACATTCATTATTGACATATCATGTTTAATTATTTAATGCTCAATACATTCAGTTATACATTTCACCAGCCGATGTCTAAAACTGCATACTATGGCCACACTACATTACTTGGAGGCCTGAGATTAAGACAATGTCCATCCATCCATTTTCCAAACCGCTTAATCCCTCATTCACTGGGCGAGAGGCAGGGTACACCCTGGACAGGTCGCCAGTCTGTCGCAGGGCAACACAGAGAGACTAACAGGACAAACAACCATTCACACCTAAGGACAATTTGGAGAAGCCGATTATGTTTTTGGACTGTGGGAGGAAGCCGGAGTACCCGGAGAGAACCCACGCATGCACAGGGAGAACATGCAAACTCCATGCAGAAAGAACCAGGGGTGTACTTGAACCCAGGACCTTCTTGCTGCAAGGCAACAGCGCTACCCACTGCACCACTGTGCAGCCATTAAGCCATTAAGCCAATGTAACTGTCTTAATGTGAGTATTCATATTATTATTATTTTATTATTGGGCCCTAATAGTTTGTTCATCGTGTAAGTAATTCTACATTTTTGACGGGTTATTTTTAGAGCTGTCAGTGCTTTGTATTATGTGACAGTTTTCCCCAAAGATGAAGGCCATTACTGAAAAGAGAATGAAAGGCAACATTTTATTGAATGTAGTCAACGCTTCAATCAGCTGCAGCCCTCGGGGGAAACATCAGGAAGACAGGCATTTTGTGCAATCTGAAAACAGTTCAGTTTGATTTGCTTCAACCCAGCCATTTTTCATGGCGACATTTATTGTGCTTTTTAACTGTTTTGATGTGCCTGACTGCTGGCCTCATGAGCTGTGCACCTCTTAGTGGGTTAGCATGTTCATTTACCTTTTTATAAACTAAATTCATAAAAAGGCTTCTGTCAGCTGTTGTTTACTTAGTTCTGTATTATGTAGCAGTTACAGTGCTAAAAGTAAAAGTGAAGGGATTTCCATCCAGCTGTTTTATACACTGTCCCATTTATTTGGGAAAAATGTCTTGGTATAATGCAGAAGAAAATTGCAAGAAATAAAATACAATTTTAAAGAATGCACAAAACCCTTTGCAATTAATTATATTCAATAAGACACATCTAAAGGGAAAAAAAAACGTTATTTAAAACACAAAGAGAACACACATGGTTCAATCAAGGTCCCACTTCTTAAATTGAATGCAAATGAAAAAATATAGGCCTTCAAACAGATTCAAAATTGTTAAGATAAGATAAGATAAGATAGGCTTTATTGATCTCACAATGGAGAAATTCACAATGTTGAGTAATATATCCTTGAATCACTATATTCAACAGATATGAACAGGCAAGGTGATGTCTTTATTTTATAGGCTAAGTTATGGCAATCTAAGAGCAACTGGTTCATTAACACGAGCTTCTTGCTGCAGTGGAGTAATGCTAAAGTTATTCTTTAAACATTGGGCCAATCCTATCCAAAACCTTATTATCTGCTGACGAAATCTTTCCTGTAACAGAAGAATCCACAGTGCTGAGGAATATAAGCTTTAAGACACTAAACTTGTGCCCTTTCCAGGATGCAAGCACCCAGCTCTAACCACTAGGCTACCGCTCAGATGTTATAATCAAACAGTTACAAACTGTTAAGTAGCCAATTGTTTTTTACTCTTATTTGAGTAATTTTTGGATGACTACCTTTTACTTCTAATTAAGTTGGAATATCTTAAAGTAGTGCAACTCTTGCTTGAGAAGAATTTTTGGGTACTTTACCCACCTCTGCCTGGGACATAGTCCAAGATAAGTTATGTATCCAACGACACATGAAGATACTATACGAGCAAAATTTTTAAAAAAAAAATCTGAATGTGGGTGACTGGTGTAAAAATTGAAGTTCAAAAGCTTTGAAAAAAAGGAACAATATGCCTCCATGAATGGTTGCTTTTTTCATTTAACTTACTCTTCAAAATTTGGCAAAAGTATACACTTGATGAATGAATATTTAAAAAGATTTCACATTCTCCTCATTTATTGGGTTAAGTAATCACATAATTTAATATGCTTCTTTTTAATGAAGATGGAATATTTGAAAAATTCCTCTCAGAAAATAAAGTTGAACTGGGAGACCAGGAGAATAAAATTTGTAGACGTGATGACAAAACAGGCCTCATAATTTACATTCTGTGTATGTTTTCCTCTAAACGTAATCAAATATAATGAGAAATAAAGAAAAATAATATTAGAAATGTAACATTCCAGTTTAAAAATCTGCCCAGATTTCCTTCAGCTGTGTTTTAATAGTCCATTCTGCCACAAAGGTAAAGAATGACTGACAATTAACTTCAATCTGTTTAAAATGTCATCTGCCATTTGGTGCTTTGTTAATTATTCATGAAACGTTTGTCTCCTTTCAAGCTTACTGAAAGAAATAAGGTGTGTCTCAAACTTTTATCAAGTATTATAGCCTACCTGGTTGAAACCTTCCAACTATACAGCAGAGATAAGTGTGTTAAAAAAGACAAAGAGACACTGCTACCCTTTGACCGTTTTAATAATTATTATTTAGAGCTAATGTTAGTTCTGATTTTGTTTTAAAGTTTTTTTTTTGCACCAACAGCCTTTTTTTGAACAGCAATCTGATAGGAAAGAGGATGAAGGGAGAAGGGCAAGAAAATTCAGCAAATGGAACGAGACCATTAATCGAACCAATTGGGCCGAGGACTACAGCCTCTGCACTTGGTGCGCCGCTTCTAATCAACTGAGCCACCCAGTGCCCCATGCTGCTTCTTTTGGTGTCTGTAGTCAGGTCATCCCTTCACAGCTAAGGTTGTAGAAGGCTAGAATAAAACTTCAAGCTGATATCCATCGCTTTGTCTACTCACATTTTATGCACGTGTTTCTGTTTGGGCTATTTGAGACATACACTGCATCTGTAACGAACATGAAATACTTTTAAATAAACAACTACTCTAATGGTGGCAGAATGTAAATAGTGAGGCTTAATAAGGCTTAATAGGCTTCAAGGCTTAATAAGTAAGGTCATCTCAATAAATTTGAATACCATGGAAATCTTAAATAATCTAATCTGTTGCAGTCAGTCAGTTCAAAATGTAAATTATTATTTATTACATATGGAGGGACATTTTTTGTTACATTTTAAGATTATGGCTAACAGTTCATTTAAATCCCAAATTTGAGGAAATCATTACATATTACCAATTGTTATTACAGCTATGTTAGCCTACTGAAAATCATTTTCCATATACTTTGCATCATATGCACTTGATATTTGATCTGAGTTTTTTTTTTTTTTTAGATGACTCACTGTGTTAATGTGGCGTTCAGGAAGCCCGGGTTTCTTTAATTGCAGCATTCAGTTCTTCAGCAATCCTGCCAGAGGCAAGTGGCGTTCCCCAGAGTACGACGTTGCAGAGCTCTCCGAGTGAACGTATTTTTTTCTATCTTTTACTTTTTATTCTTTTATGCTGAGTTAAGGCACACAGGTCTAAAAGTATCTATGAACTGGCGACCTTACTAGAGCTGAGAGAGCGCAGTCATCTCTCGTTTTTTGACCCGAACACGCCGGAGTCATACCATGGAGCGAACACGCTACACGCTGGACTCAGAGCTAGGCTCTCCTGAGAACAACAGGCCAAAGCGAAAGCGCGGCAGATGGGGAGAAACAGACCAAAGGCTCCAGCGCTTGGTTAGCAACGGAAGGCTAACCCTCCTGATCGTAGTGCTTGCAAACATTCTTGACAGAAAGACCACAGGTGGTGAGGAGACAGTTGTCCGCTGAGCTCGTTTTCAGCACATGATCCCCACAGGGCTGCTGCCTCAACCCCAAACTCTTCACCCTGTACACAAATGAATATGTCTCAACCCAGGACAACACCATCATCATCAAATATGCGGACGACACCACCATCCTGGGGCTCATCAAGGGGGGAGACGTGTCGGTATACAGGACTGTGGTAAACAACATTCTTGTCTATGGAGAGGAGAATGACCTCATCCTCAACACAGACAAGACAAAGGAATCAACTCTGGACTTCAGGAAGAATCCTCCCCCTCTACAGCCACTTTTCATCACAGGGACTGAAGTGGAGAGGGCTGACAGCTACAGATTCCTGGGACTGCAGGTTACATCCGACCTGAGCTGGGCTCTGAACACCACAGCCACAATGAAAAAAGCCCAGCAAAAGCTTTACTTCATCAGGCTGCTCATGAAAGTTGGACTGAACTATCGCCCTCTCACCCAGGCCTACAGAAGACTGATGGAGAGCATCCCCACTGCGGGCGTCACTGTCTGGTACGGGCACACCACCCAGGCAGAGAGGAAGGCTCTGCAAAAAGTCATAAAGACAGCAGAGAGGATTAAAGGGACAAAACTCCCTACCTTGTGTACGTGCAGCGCTGTCGGAGAAGAGCAGAAGGAATCATCAGAGACTCTCTCCACCCAGCTCTTTCTCCGCTCAGACACAAACGCTGCACGTACAACCCGAGACACAGCAGAGCGGACAGTATCACCACACATACAACTCGTTTTTTTCAATAGCTTCTTCCCCACCTCAGTCAGACTGATGGCTAAACAATATCTGCTGAATAACAATACATGTACAATACTACCTCATTGTACTTGTGCAATATGTTACCTGTGCAATATGTGAATATGCAAATATGTGACCCCCCCATGACATTGTCTATTTATTAATATTCATAATATTTATTACTCTGCACACCACCACCTTCTGTATAGCACATCCACATTTGAATAATGTAATGTTTTTATAATGTTACTTCATAATACCTTACCTGTTAATGTTATGTATTACATTGTTATATTTTTGTTTTTTTAAAGTTTCTTTACGTCTTTATGTTGACCACAAGAGCCCTGCACAAGAATTGCAACGTGTCTGGACTGTGGTATATCCCAAATGGTTAATAAAAATCTGGAATCCTCCACATTGTTGGGTCTGTTGTCTCTTATCTTGCTCTTTCCAATACTCTAAATATCTCCAAGGAGTTTAGGTGAGGCGCAGTCGATGGCCAATCCAGCTCAGTGGCACCATGTTCTTTAAGGTACTCGTGATTTGGTCAGGGTGGTCAGGGATCAACTCCTGCTAGAAAAGGTAATCATCATCTCAATGAAGTTTGTCATCAGAAGGAAGCACAAAGCGCTCCAAAAATTTCCTCGTAGATGACTACGTTGCCGGTGGACTTCAGAAGACATAGTGGACCAACATCAGCAGATGACATGGGTTCCCAAATTATCACTGACTGTGGAAACTGCGCCCTGGACCTCAAACACCTTGGATTCTGTATCTCTCCACTTTTTCTCCATACGCCATAATGAAACACAAAAGGTTTCATTACTACTGATGTACACCTTAATACAAGAAATTCAGCTGTTGTAGTCCATTTACTGGAGACATCTGTATGTCAAAAGCTCCAGTCAAAGTTCATGTCTTGTTAATATCCCCAAGTTCTCACATGAGTTTGGCTTCACAATCTTTTTAAACCCCATGTTTTCCTTCCACTCAACTTTACCATTCATATGGTCGTATTGAACACGCTGGGAAGACCAGCATCATTTGAAATGACCTTATGTGGTTTTTCCTCCTTGTGGAGGGGGTCAATCCCTGTGTGCTGGATAATTGTCCAGCTAGCCAACTCCCCCAGGATTGTGCTGACAAGAAGATTTCTGTAAAAAGGAATCAATTTTGAGCACAATTGATTGTTATTCAAATTTTCCAAGGAACAGAATTTGGGGTTTTCATTAAGCCATTATCACCAGAATTAACAAAAAAAAAATATTGCCTGAATTACTCTGAGTGTGTTTGGGATTTTTATTTTCATTTGTGCATCTATTGTTAGCAATGTTACCTGTTTTTGTATGTGTATTGGGGTGCAGCACTGTAACATGGCCAGCCAGATTGATAATGTGTAGCACTACCGTTCTACACATTATCAATCCCGAACTCCTCCTATCGAATCCGTTTGGGGAAAGGAGGGACATTGAGCAGAACTCTCCAAGCTGATTGGGTGAAGTGACACATAGTGTCCACCTACCAAAGGTTGGTTTTAGCCAATCACGGTATCAAATTACAACGTAAGCAGCAGACATCTCGAGAAACCACAAGAAGGTAAGTTAGGCAAGGCCCTTCTTGCTGTTCTTGATGAATATCCTGGATTCTGACAAAACAGGTGTGATAGCAGCAGCTGCTTACGCGTCCTCCGGCGCTGCCATGTTTGTGTCAGTTCGGCTGTGGGCTTGTCAGCTCTTGCTGTTGCACCGGTATGTCCCGCCTTAAAACACAACACTGCAAGGCGATTGGCCCGAACCATTTTTTGTTCGGACACAAACGGTTGAAGCCGGAGAGGTACAAGATGGATTCTCGTGTGTTTGTAGAGAATTAATCTTACAGGCAAGGTTAGCAGCATTGCCCTCTATGCAACGTATTTCTTGCATGGGAGACGAGGACACCTTAACTGTGAATGCATCTAAATTATCTCACTTTTGAAATTAATTTATTGAAATAAATCCACTAGATTTCAATTTACAGAGGTTGAATAATTATGTTTAACATAAACTGGTTTTCAAAACTAAATTCCATTCAGAATATATATAGATTTTGTCTGGGGTTTCAAAACCTAAGTCAAAGTCAAAGCTTACTGTGTCAGTAACAATAGGAATAGTAATGCAGGTTCATCTGGCCAATTATTATGCAGAGATAAAGTGGGTGCTGCATTCATTGACAAAAAAAAAGTTAGATTTGAGCTCATGGCCAAACTCTTTTTGAGAAAAAAAATACATCAATTCATGTAGGATTTTATCCAAATATTATTATAAAAGCACAAACACTAACTGCACAGATCTTACTGTAGCCAAGTGATCACAACACAACCGCAGACACACATGCAGAGCATTAATATTCAGCCCGTTGTTTGAGCGTCTCCCCCCTGCTTCTGCGCCAAGACATGCTCTCCATCTGTGTCCAGTGTGCGGATTAGACGCTTATTATCCTCTTAGCTCTAAATGCCCCCACGTTCCTCGCACTTGGTTTCGAGGCTCATCTGCTGTCTCAGGCGAACCGGGGCGTAACACGACAGCGATCTTCATGCGTAAAAATGACCGTGGCCACCATTCATCGGGGTTTGTGATGACGAATTAATGGCTGAATTGTCGGGACAGCCCTCTCCGTCGACTATCAGAGCGCCTGTCAGGGGCACGGTCGTCGGGCTGTTTGTCCGTTGATGACCCACCCCACTGATCTTTTGCAGACTGTAATCTTATCAGTGTCAAACCGTAGCTGTCCTTTCCCCCGCCACAACTCCCGTGCGTCTTCGCAAATTTGGATAAAAGAAGAGCTTTCTTCTGAGGCAACTCCTACACCAGCAAAGCATCCAGTTGTACAAAAAAGTTAAATGCGCTGTTGGATGTGTCCTAAAATGTGGATTTGACCAAGGGAAGTTATGGATCTTACATGTAAAGAGAGGAGTCTTCTATACTTACTTTTCTTTGCTATCTGCTCTGCCAGCGTTTGTTTTGGTGCCCGACGATCAAATGCGCGGAGATCTGGTGAGTTCAGCCTATAAATTCAGCTTCCACAAACTGTAGTAGGACTGGGAATATGATATATAACCCTAATAATCAGAACTGTGAAATAAACTTGAAATATGCATGGAAACGTGTGGATAATGGCTAAGCATCTTTCTTTGTGCCAGTGGCTAAGTATTTTCAAAATCTTTTGTTGTCTTTTATTTGTGGAAATAAAGAAAACTTAAGGTCCAATAAAAAATGCATATAATAAAGAAAACATACACGATTCATTTTAAAATAATTTGATGTTTATACAGAGACATAAAAAGAATTTTTTTTTCGAAACAAAGCTCTCCTCTGTTCCTGACTATTTTAGTTTAATAATTGCAGTTATGATAATGCATATTTTAAAACTAATATTCACACCTAACATGATGTACTGAAGATACATTTTGGTTCAACATTTTGGTTCAACAGTTTCAGACTGGTAAACATGCTTTGTTCTGGTTTTGTGCTTCAGCTTTTTAAATTAAAAACTGAAGAATAAAAGTAAATAAAAAAAAAAAATGCTGTGCACAAAGAAAAACTGGGAATCTTGAGGGGATAAAATGAAGTGGACGTTAAGAAATGTGTCTACTTTGTTAGCAATCGAGTGGATTTCATCAGTGAACCATCAGACTGTAACAAACAAGAAAACAATTTGGCAACTGTAAAAACAAAAAATACAAACTACTACTTGGCACAAATGCACAAAAATATGTTGCAGAAGATTTTTTGCAACAATGACAATTGTCCTGATCAAAAATGTTGGCAAAATAAGTGTTTTATCCAAAGAACACTGTCAATGATAGTGCTTTAGAAGGATTTCACTATTATGGTTTCATTATCCAGGAGAACAATAATCCTAATTGTAAATCCAAAAAGATCAAAGGGGTGAAGAGGTGAAATATTATTAGTTGATCAACTAGAAGCACTCAGTCTAATTACAATCCAATTGCATTTTATACTAGATGAAGATCAGACTCACAATAAGAAAACACATCCACAATAAGAGCTGAAAGCTGTTTCAGTAAACACCTGGAGCAGCATCATTTGTGGGTTTCACTGCAGTGGCAGATTATGTGTGAACGGTGCTCTGGGAGAGTCCCTTCATCTGCGACCCCCAACCCCTGCTACACTATGAAAACATAATTTATCCAAATTCCCTGGTTGGGCAGAGCTAAAAGTAACACTTAAAGGGTTAGAGGAGAAGTCACATGACGACTTGTGCCTGAAACAGTGCTTGATCTTCCTATTGTCAGCAGCAAACAGGGGGCGCCTACTCAATACGGGGTTGCCAACTCTATATCGACTGCACCTGCATGAAAACACACACACACACACACACACACACACACACACACACACACACACACACACACACACACACACACACACACACACACACACACACACACACACACACACACACACACACATCCAATGCCCTGGGCAACTGCCCATAATGTCATTGTCAAAAACTCCCACCAGTTCACTGCTACGTTAAACCCAATTATGAACATGGGGATTTCTACAGCTTCTATAATTCAATCGTCTCATCTGATTTTTACATTTCTAGATTTCCATTGCACATATTTCTACATAAATATAAACCGTTCCCATGATACTCTCAAATTTCCCCACTTAGGCAAGGCAAGGCAAGGCAAATTTATTTGTATAGCACAATTCAGTACAGAGACAATGCAAAGTGCTTTACACGATTAAAATACAGGAAAATAAAAACAGAATATAAGCAAGTAGGAAAAAAATGTAGAAACAAAATAGAACTTAGGGACAATGGGTGATACCATTCTATTCTACTCTATTTTATTGTATTCTATTCTAACACACATGGATGTGTTAGAGCATCTATAATTCAACTTCTGTTTTACTGAGAATATTGCCAGAAATATGTAGATAATTTCTAACTTATGTTATTGCTCATGAAGAGAAAACAAAATATCATCTGATGTATTTTGCAGAAAATATAAAAAATGTGTCAAAAATGGATGAATGGTTAATTTGTAACATGCTTTGTTCTATCTAAAAACCAGTTTTCACGCCCACCATTGTGCGCTTTTCAGCCGAAATCCTTAGATTCCAACTTAATCAGACCCTCATCTGTTCTTGTCTTTCTTTGTTTCTTTGTCCCACTTCCTTTCCTTTACTCTCCATCACTTCCCCTTTCCCTCACTGTCCTTCTCTCTGACCGCTGATTTTTTTCCCCCCAGCCCTCACACTCTGAGACCCTCAGGCCAATGGGGGTTGACTTTTACATCTCTCTGTCTGCATAGTGCCCCCATCACAGCTTAGACTGTCAGACATGCACAGGGCTGATGTAGCTCTGCATTTTTGAATGCCAGTGACATTTGTATTGTTTTTTTTTTATTTGCTTGCAGTTTTGGTCTGTCTGAGATCTTGTTTTCACAGAGGGTATAGGGCTCAATGTCCACATGCATTACATCAGCTTTTAAACAAAAAAGCTGGTGGTTTCAGAAGGGGGTTAAAATTGAATGGTCTTTTTTAATTCCTTGACAGCTTCATTCTCCCATTTGAATAGACAGTTAAATAATTGATGGAATAATTCAGAAGCGTAGCTTTTTTACTCTTATTGTTATGCATATCCAGCATTATGAAGTTGTTATGAGAACCATGCATTTTAATGAACCTTCCACGACCACTTCTCGCACTTGAACTTTTGTTTGGTGAAACACAATTAAAAAGTAATCAAGACGAGAAACGGTTACTATTCTTTAAAAAAGCACTTTGTTTTTATCCCTTCAAGCTCTATCTCTCTCTGTTCTTCAGAGAAAAATATCTGCTGGCAGCTCAGTGGTCTTTTTTATTTTTTTTAAAAGACAAAAAGTCTTGGAAGAAAACCTTTTCGATATAACTGTAAAGGAGGAGACATTGAAGCAAAGGGAGCGGTATTGTTCATTTATGGTGTACTTGTGTTTTCAAGTATAATATTACTGTTATATAAATGCAAAATTTTATATAGCATTACCGAAACAAGCTGCTTTTGTTTGTATTCTCAATCTGAATAAAATTTTGATTTGTTAGTTCATGTCAGAATCAAAAATAACTTGTAAAACAGAGTGGAACAATTATTCTATATAGAACCTGGAAATTTAATTCTCACTAATATCAGGTTGAGGAAAGGGAATAAATAATATGGGGTTATGATATTAAAAAACAAATGCTTTAATGAAGCATTAGTCCGGACACAGTAGTTGAATCCACATAGTTACAGGCACCTCACAAAATTATCTTTTTTCCCCTACTGATTAAAAGTAAATCAGACTAAACCTTTCCTGGGTTAGGTCAATTAGGATTATCTGTCCATTCATCATGTCCAGGGAGGAGATGGGCTCTGTTTTCCAGAGATAATGTGTTTTATATATTTTTCAGCAGAAAATACACATAAGCCCCAAAACAATAGCAAAAGACTTTCTCATGATGCTTACTGCAACTTGTGGGGAAAGTGATGTTGTCCACAGGGAAACAATTCCTTTACCAACATCTAGGCAACTTTGCAACAACATCATCAACAACAATAAAGATATTTAAAAGACAGGTTGACATATCTCTATTTTTGGAGACATGTTATGTGGTCTCATGAAACTTAAATTGAGGTGTTTGTGTTTGGCCATTATGATCACAGTTAGTTTTTGGGGAAAAGGGGGAAACCAAAGAACAAGCACGTAGCAACACGTAGCATGCTGGCGGCAGCCGTATGTTGTGGGGGTGTTTTGGTGCAGGAGGGATTGCTGCGCTTCACAAATTGATGGCCATTATTGACGCAAAATCTCACATCACAGCCAGGAAGTTAAAGCCACAAATGGGTCTACCACACAAACAATAGACGCACTTCTTTTAAATTTGAGAGATGATGTTCTTCAACATCATTGATTTTTATAGGGATGCATTTGTGTAGCATAATGCCAAACCTTGAATAAATATATTTTAGCTTAAAACTGTTACCATGTGTTATTGACATACTCCTGGGTTTTAATTATTAAGTGGAGGTGTTCAAAAAACGTTCAAACTTCAAAAATGTTGAGTGAAATGAGGCTCAACCTTAGGGTTGTTACATTACATCTGATGATCCATAATGGAGAATCATAATTTTCAAATTTGCAATTTAAATATCTAATATAAAAGTCATTACTTTTATCTGTGTGCTACATCAAAATTATATTTTTTTTGGCAGGGGGGGGGGGGATAATGATTAATTACCCCTATTTGATTTTAGTGTGACAAACGTCACTTCTTGGGAACACTTAGTGAGGAAAAGCGACACCATTTCAGAATTTCAGGCACAGAATTATGGCTGCTACAGATAAGGTTGACAGGATGAGAGGTTATGGAAATATTCATTCAACTGTCTCTATCATGTCTGAAGTGGACAGCGGCCTCAAAGGATTTAGAAGGGCACTTGGCAAACACAGACCAGCGGTGATTCTGAGATTATCTTCTTGATAAGACAAGAGGGCATGTCTCAAGCCTTGCAGAGTATCAGTAGATGTAAGATGTGTTGATTTAGAGAAAAAAAAAACACCACCTGTGAAGTTAAATCTAACCTTACTAATTGAAGCTACCTAATCTTCACTCATCTGATATTGGCCTTTATTTTGTCAGTCAATATTTTGGGAATCAGAGAAATGTAATGATCTCCAGGTGAAAATAACACTTCTTGTTATATTTAATACACAGTTTAACTTGATAAGCAGATTCACACAGCTGTACAGGGATGCCTTTTCAAACAGAGTCTTTTTTCTTTAGTGAATTCATTTTTCATCTTTTAAAGAGGTTGAACGGGTCATCTGTACTTTTTGCTACATCCCGACTGAACTCTTTATACGTCGGTGTTAGTCAGGGATGCCCCACACGACTGCAGATGATCCAGAATGCTGCAGCTTGTCTGACATGAGCTAAAAAGCGTAAACATGTTTTCGTTGTACTTGCTGCTCTTCACTGGTTCCCTGTTCACTTTAGAATTGACTTTAAAATTTTGTCGTTGACCTGTAAGGGCACCGAAATTACAGGCTCCAGGGTATCCGTCTTACCTCCAGCAGCCTTAAGAGCCCTCCAGATCCCTTAGATCTAATGATCACTTGCTTTTAGCTGTTCCAAGGTTCAGCCTGGTCCACAGAGGTAATCAGACCTTTGGAGTTTTAGCCCCAGAAACAAACTACCCCTTCGTACCAGATAGGATAGGCTCCAGCTGTCAATGCTTTAAGTCACAACTAAAACCTCACTGGCTTTTAAACTGTATTTTATTGTCTCTAAAAGGGACATATGTTTTTAAGTTCTTCCTTTTCACATTGAAATCATCATCCGTTGTGGTCCATATAAAGTGAAACTGCAATTCTTTGGCATTGTTAATTTACCCCCATTTTGGTGCGGTCTCTAAAAGAGGCACTTCACCCCTCCCCCTCTCCAGTTTCGTTATCACCAGATTTAATAGTATTAATTTCTATTAAATATGGTGACAACGATACTGTCATGTTTTGAGGTAAGCATCTGACCCACATGCAGGAAATCACTAGGAGGCAATGAAAGTTTAGACTATTTATTGTAATAGAATCTGTGAATGCCTGATCCGGGAAGGGTTCCTTTAAAGCGGAGGGAGGAATCGCTGTGAGAAGAGGAGTTGGTCATTGGAGCAAATACTTGAATCAATTTTGAATAAAGATGGCAGCAGGTAATTCTTACTAGTCCTGGAGATGAAATTGGAGCAAGGAGAGGTTCTCAGAGTCCATGTTGAGGGTCTGTTTGGCAAAATTCTTCCGACAGATATTTGATTGTTAGAGGGCAGGAGGTTTACGCTGGAGGGAGAGAGGACACCACACAAACATAACATACATAGATCCCTGACAGATCTGACGTGGAATAAATAAAGTGTGGGTATCTTTTTTGACTTTGATTCACAGCAAACATAGACCTCAGATAAGAAATAGTTTTTGGAAACTAGAAAACTGGAAGAAGAAAAAAAAACAGCAGTAGCTTCTGGCCGACATCTGCTGTTTTGGCATTGAAACAACTTAGTTTTACCTTCTTAATGACTTTACCAGCTCTCCACCTTTTAATGTGTTTTACTCTACATTAAACAAGAAGTGTCAACAAATATGAATATGAACACTAAAAATTAGGTTATATCGGCTGATAACCATAGCAACTTGTCTGTTTCTTGCTCCATCTACAGCTAATATCCTTTTGTCCAGGTCATGGGTCTGCTGCAAAACCCATATTCTGATGCCATGGTGCAAAGTGAGATAAAACCTGAAGCATAAACAGAGTTGTCGTGAACTACCGCCATCAATCAACCAGTTCAGCTGTTACCATGGAGACAGAGAACAGGCTGGTGGACAGGTTTTACTGACCAAGGATTCACACTGATTTGACAAACAAGTCCCCCTACTGCTTAGGTGTCAAGCTGTTTCACCGATCCTGCTCCCCTCCCAAATGTTTTCTGATCATATACATCTGAAGGAAGACACGGTCCAGAAGTTATCTGGACAAGAGAAATCTATTTTGTTTTATGTTTTTACTATATACATGAAATGAAAAATGAATCCCTTGATACTATGAAAGGAAACTACAGCTCACAGTAGCTGAATATATCAGATTGTATGTTCTAAATTAAGCTTAGTTTATGTTTTGTCCATGTTTATCATAGCGTTTCCCACTCAGAATTAGAGATCTGTGCCAATTCATGCGAACTTTGGGTCACAACAGTGAGGAGACATGGATGATTAGGTGTCAGCCTACATTATGTGCTCAGATAGACGAGTGTGGCCTAAAGGTGTGAGTAACAAGGGGAGTTCAGGGCAAAGAAAAGCTCAGTTAGCATTAACACTTTACATTAAGGTACACAAAATTTGATCAACTTCTACAGAACGCCTTGGGAACTAATCAGGAACTAATAGGTAGTTAACCATTACTTAATTAGCTTAAATGCCCTGAATAATTAACAATATTTACCAAGCTTCTACAACCACCAGGCACCTATGTTAAAAGCAGTATATAAACTTTCTATAACTTTCTGAAGCTCATTATCCATATTTATAACTGAGTATGACTCTGGATTTGTAAGACGTTGATAGAATAATTCAGGCAGAGAATTTAACACTAAAAATAAATTATATCTTTGGGTGTCAAAAAGGCAGAATGTCAAGATAATTCTCTTAGGTCTCAGGTTCAGTCTTCTTTAATGGTAAGGGTTTCTCATGTGGTTCTATTTTTTCTTCCTCAAATACATTTTTTTATATCGACAGTTAAAAGGGTATATAAGTGAAAATACTATTAAGCTTATGTTTCAAGGAGTTTATCTTTCATTTACGGAAATAATTATATTATTTACCCATTATACCTAATGTCTGTAAGCTATGAGTGCTGTAACCAAAGTCAGATTCTTTGATTGTGCACACAGCCATGGCCAATAAAGCAGATTTTCATCTGAAAACACACAAATAAGTGAAATTATGTCCTGGTCAGTCAGAAGATATCCACAACAGTTCTTTGAAGCCATGTCCTAGCAACCCATGTACTTCCCTGGTTGTCCCTTGTTGTTTCCTCACTGATTATATTCTATGTCTATGTTTGTATAAACCAGATCGTCTAAGTCCTCCATTAGACATCCAGCTGGAGACAGTCAATTGTAGCGCCTTCAGTGTGCGATGGAAGATGCCCCGCAGACATGTCAGCACAATCACTGGATACAAGGTAAGCGGTTCTACGTAAACATTTAATGCAATTATTTAATAGTCTACATTTCAAGTGATGAATGTGTGCTGTGCTCATTCAAAAAAATTCCTTACAGTTTTTATCTACCCGCTGGCCTTTGGTGGACATGTTTTTTTTTTTTTTTCATTCTGAAAGTAAATGGTAAATGAATGTCCTTCTACTAAGTAGAACATCTTAAAGAAAACAAGCCAAAAAAGCAGAAACACTTTTTGAATCCTCACAAAGGTTTTCAAGATGGAAAATAAATCAAATTTCCACAGTTTTTTTTCTTGAGTGGCTGCTCATTTCTTTCTGCATGGCCGACACACTCTTCTCTCCGCTTCTAAAGTGCCCCTGAAACCCAGTGTCCAGGAAGATGGCCATGAGGAAAAAGGACACGTTATTTTTTAACTTTTACGGGTTTGAAGGGAACTCGTTCAATGCCAAATGTATATGGTTCTTTTTCAGGTGCAGTCTTGCTCTGAAAGATGTCGCCAAATAAAACAGAAACTACAGATACACTATACATAAAAACAAATAAAGGGGATTATTTTTTTAAATTATTTTTTGTCTTTCTTGCAAAGACTTACTGTGCATAATTTGTATTAGTTAGAAAGTGACTGTTGAGTGCACATGCAGTGTTTGCATTGCTTCTTTCATTTTTAAAAGTCACCTTTTCAGCACTGGTCATGGGTTTGGGGTTCTCTTCAAACCTTACATAACACACCAGAAGTTTCATCCTTCCTTCCTTGAATCAACCATTAAGAAATTGTGGATCAGTAACTGTGTAGGCTCTGCCTTTGGCCATATGTCTGCACTAAGAGGATTAGCCAGGACACTAGCTTCCCTCGAACGTACAGGGAAGAAAATGTGTTCTCTTGCTTTGTAAGTTAAATAAAAGTCTTGTTTCTTCTTAGTACGTCCTTCTCGTTGGACATGTATAATTTGTCGCTGTCCTAATAATGTAAAAACTAAACGATATTAATGGATTTTTGTCTATGTGTTGCTTAGGTCTTTTACACAGAGATAAAGAATGGCCGCCCAGTTAGTACAACATCCATCATGGAGGTGCCTCTAAGTTTGGACATGCTAACCACTGTGAGTATACGCATGGAGATATTTGTTGTCTGTCATCAAAGAGGCTGGAGTATAGCTCTTAGACTGGAACGCTGTACCCTACCGCTACATTTTGAACGGTCAATCTGGACAAGGAGCAATGCTGGAAAGACAGGGGTGATAAATAAATGCATATTTTCTGAATATGATTAGAGAAGTGTTTGTATAGATTTGAGTACTCGTTTTTATTATTAATGTCTTTAGTGTGTTACTTAAAAGTAAAATTGAAATAGCCACTGATAAGGTACGCATGCTGAAGGAACAAGACTTAAAACTGTTTTTTTGTGGCAGGGATAGCAGAGTTTATAATGACAATATATTGTAGTTGCTGGTATCACTGGTCTTTCTGCTATACAAAAAATAAATAAATAGTGTATTTCTCTGATGAATAAGCGAGTAGTCTTGACCAGTTGAAAAGGACATGCTGGATCTTGCGAAAGCAATCATACCTCTTAAACATTTTTGCATTTTGTCACATTACTGCAAAAAGCTGCAGTGTATTTTAAAGTGATTTTATGTGATAGACAAACAAAAAGTAGTGTGTAACTGTGAAGTGAAAGGAAAATGATGCATGGTTATAAAAAAAGTTTAAAAGGTGAAATCTGAAAAGTGCATGGTTTATTTGGGTCAAAGTATAAACTAATATGCAAGTGTTTGAACATCTCGCAGAGCACTGTCTAATCCACCATAGGAAACTGAAAATACTACAACTGCAAACCTACCATAATATGATCAACCTAAACCGACGGGATGAGCAAGGAGGGAATTAATGGGAGAAGCATTTAAGAAGTCAGTGATAACCTCTAGATAAACAGTTCAGGAGGTAAATTCTGTGGAGAGGAAAACATTTAGTTTTACACTTTGTAAATCTGATCTTTATGAATGTAAAGACCAGACTCCACGCATTACCCCATGTGCAACATCTATGTCATGAAACACTGTACGGGTGGTGTCTGAGATCATCAACAAAAACGTTAATAATGCTCGTGTCTTATTTGCCACAGTCGACAGGTTAACAAATCCTCCTGTGTCCGTGGCTTCCGAACTCCATTCCACCAGGGCCTGCAATGAATTTGCAAACTCAAAGAGAAAATCTTAAATATTAGAGGATCAGTTTGTACATCCATACCAACTCCAGAACCAAAGCTGTATTCAGCTGTAACCTACACTGACAAAATGTCCCAATTCAGCCAAATAAACTACAGAAGCTTAGAGCAGATCATTCAGCAGCTAAGTTCCTCCTCCTGCTGCCTTGATGTTCTACCCACAGTTTTCTTTAAGAAAGTTTTGCCTGTCATAGCGTCTAATTTGACTCAGATAATAAACACGTCCCTTCTGTCAGGTGTTTTCCCCCAGTCCCTAAAACAGCAAATATCAAACCACTGCTGAAAAAGAACAACTTAGACAAACTACTTCTCCAGAACTACAGGCCCATATCAAACCTCCCCTTTATCAGTAAGATTATTGAAAAAGCTGTATTTCAACAATTAAACACCTTCTTAACAACGACCAGCCGTTTTGACGTTTTCCAGTCTGGCTTCCGTGCTCACCACAGTACAGAGACCGCCCTTATCAAGGTGTTTAATGACATCCATATAAATACAGACTGTGGAAGAACCACCGTGCTGGTTCTGTTGGACCTCAGTGCCGCATTCAATACTGTCGATCACTCCATCCTGTTAGAGCGCTTGGAAAACTGGGTCGGCCTCTCTAGTACAGCTCTCAACTGGTTTAAATCCTACTTAAAGGACAGGGAATTTTTTGTGTCAGTAAGTAACTTTACATCCCAGACGACAAAAATCACATGTGGAGTTCACCAAGGGTCCATTCTGGGCCCGCTCCTCTTCAATATCTACATGCTCCCTATTGCTCAGATCACAAAAAACAACAACATCAGCTACCATAACTATGCAGACGACACACAGCTTTACATCACCATGTCACCAGGTGACTATAAACCAGTTCAAGCACTGAGGAAATGCTTAGAAGAAATCAATGCGTGGATGTGCCAAAACTTTCTTCAATTGAATAAAAACAAAACTGAAGTAATAATCTTTGGACCAATAGAGGAGAGATCAAAAGTTAGCACACAGCTTCAGCTGCTTCAGCTAGAAACCACTGATCAGGCCCGAAATCTGGGAGTAGTGAAGGACTCAGACCTGAACCTCCAAAATCATCTAAAGACAATTACAAGGTCAGCTTTCTATCACCTGAAGAACATTTCCAGGGTTAAAAGACTAATGTCTCAGCAGGATCTGGAAACACTAATCCATGTATTTACTTTTAGTCGAATTGATTACTGCAACGGTGTTTTCACAGGTCTGCCTAAAAAGTGGATCAGACAGCTGCAGCTGATCCAGAACGCTGCTGCCCGCGTCCTCACTAAGACCAAGAAAGTAGAGCACATCACCCCAGTTCTAAAGTCCTTACACTGGCTCCCTGTATCTCAGAGAATAGACTTTAAAATACTTCTGTTAGTTTATAAATCCCTGAATGCCTTAGCACCTAAATACATCACAGGTTTGTTATCAGTGTATCCACCCTCCAGACCATTAAGGTCTTCTGGCTCCAGCCTACTCTGCCTACCCAGAACCAGAACTAAACACGGAGAAGCAGCATTTAGTTCCTATGCTCCACTTATCTGGAACAAACTTCCAGAAAACTATAAAAGTGCGGAAAGCCTGAGTTCCTTTAAATCAAGATTAAAAACACATTTGTTTAGGACTGCCTTTGACTGTTCTAGTTAAACTGTTTTACTGAAATATAATTAGTTTACTTTGTATTCCAACTGTTTTTACTTGTTTGCTTTTAATTTTTATTTTCCCATGTTCTATTTTGTTTCTGCATTTTATTCCTGCTTGCTTCTATTCTGTTTTATTTTCCTATATTTTAATCATGTAAAGCACTTTGCATTGTCTCTGTACTGAAATGTGCTATATAAAAAAATTTGCCTTTGCCTTTGTTAAATAATAGGCAATGGTTCTAAATACAGGGCAATCCCCAAGATAAAGGTTGTAAAAGACTTTAGACTAGGGTGGGACCGTAAACATACAGCCAGAACTACAATGGAACGGTTTGAATCACTTCAAAGTTGCTCTAAACACACACTTCTTATCCTATCTGATGAACCCTGAGCTGATTTGCTACATACCATGTGGGGGACAGAGCAAATGTATAAAATATGGTACTCTGGAGAAATGACACTGCACATCACCCTGAATGCAACATTCCCATAGGGGAACTTGGCAGTTACAGCGTCCTGCTTTAAGAAAGCATTTCTTCAGCCGGGACAAGGGAGAGTCGACTGAAAATGGATAGAGCTAAGTACATGGCAATCCTGAAGGAAAACCTTTTAAAGATTACAAAAGACTTGAAACTGGGGCAGAGGTTCACCTTTTAGCAGGACAACTAAAAAAAAAACACCCAAACCTTAAAATGGTTTAGATCAAAGCATATTTGTGTTAAAATGGCCCGGACCAAATCCAACCAAGAATCTGTGGCAAGACTTCATAACAGATGTTCACAAGAGCTCTTCATTCAATCTGACTGAGTTTGAACAATTGTGTTCAGGAAGAACAGCCAAACTTTTCAGATGTGCAAGGCTAGCATAGACAGGCCCCCGAAAGAGCTGTACCTGCATTTGAAAGTCATTCCAAGAAGGATTGGTTTACAAGGGCTTGATACGTATGAATGCCACACTTTTCTGATTTCTATTTTCTATGAAAAATCAGATAACCATGTGTGCCGTTCATTCCACATCACAATTATGGGTTACCTTGTGTTGGTCCATCAAATAAAACAATTAATACAATAAT
Organism: Fundulus diaphanus; assembly: GCA_037039145.1. Classification (NCBI taxonomy): domain Eukaryota; kingdom Metazoa; phylum Chordata; class Actinopteri; order Cyprinodontiformes; family Fundulidae; genus Fundulus; species Fundulus diaphanus. The sequence goes on from CM073127.1 coordinate 23,891,116, forward strand.
AAAGAGTGTTGAAACATGTAGCTTTTGTGATGACTTTGGAAGTTATCCATGATATATGTGTTTATGAAAGGAATGACAATTATAAGGTTTTGTCTTCATAAAGAAGTGGATATTGTTTTAGTGAGTATTCTAACTGCTCAGTATCTCAGCACTGAGTTTGGACCCAAGAAATGGGTGTGAACAATACAAGATTGTAGAGTTTAGTAAGTCTAACTGTGCAAAGAGGTTGGGAGAAGTTCAGAAAAATAGATGAATGTTGATTTGTCTTTTAAGACTTTCTTTGTGAATTCATTATTTCAACTGATGTTGCATGTTTTTGGCTGTTTTATGCGGTGTTGCAGCACTGCCCTTGTCTCACATAAATTTCTCCTTTGGGAGATTAATATAGGAATTTTGACATTGACCTTGATTGTTCTTTATCAAGATACGTACTGTTATGTGACTGTAATACAATACTAGTAAAATATAAGAAAAAGAAATTGCAAGATGAGATTGTTAATAGGATTGTGAATAACTTTTATCTCACCGAGGTAAAATTCTAAGAAAATTCTTATTTTTTCCTAAAATGATGTCACTAAGAGCTACTTTGAGGATTCTTTGGGAACTGAGCTCTATTTTTGTGTGTGTTTTATAATTATTGCATAGTATATTCTGATATGAAAAATAATTTTACAATCTGCACTTTCTTATAGGGGCAATTTGATGGACAAGCCAGCTTTGTAAGTAACATTTAGCCCATTTGTACCCGTTTTCCCCCAACCTTTTTATCTTACCACTCCTCTAACTCAACTTCCCTGTCCTTCAATAATTTAAGTGATCGTTTTCCTAAATGTGCTTTGTAGGACGTAGATATTGGCAACCTAAAGGTGAACTCTAAGTACAGAGTCAGTGTCGGAGCATATGGTTGGGCCGGGGAGGGTAGACCTAGCATGCCCAGAGACATCAGTACTGCTTCACATGGTAAGAATATGTGAGTGGAAGACACTGGTTTCATAATATACATTAATATCTTCAAGCAGAGCACTTCAAATCACGAATAAATCAAATTCTGTTTATTTTTCTGCTAATAGAAATGTGCATGCCTCCTTCACCCCCAACCCAGCCGGTCGTCATAGCCGTATCGGACACAGAGTTGGCTTTATCGTGGCAGGAAGGAGAAAGTCAGGGCAGCTCCCCTGTTCTTCACTTCTTGGTGGCTTACATCAGGTTGGTCAAAACTCATTCAACATTTGTGAAATGGGAAAAAGCAGTTGATAAAATTTCAGACAAATGAAGTACATTTTTGCTCACGACAAGAAGAAGTCCTCTTCTTCAGTAAACTAGGTTGACCAGAATGGGCACTTACTTATATGTATGGACAAAAGACAGAGAAAGCCTTAACATAAATGAACATAACATTCCTGAATGAATAGCTTTTCCACCGGTGGGGTTTTATAAAAAAAAAGAAATGAAAGGGAGGCTGAATTTTCACTTCATTTTCTCCTATTATGTGCAACCATGTAGGATGATAAAAGTGGAATATTCAGAGAGCCACCTTGTAAAAATCTGCTCGATACATTAGATTTATAAACAATACATTTTGCTGTCATGCACAAGAATTTTGAAAAAACAATTTGAAATGTTATGTGACTGACAGCTTTATACTCAAACCCCGTTTCACATCAAGATGTTCCACTAATTAAATTATTCTAATTATAATTTATCAATACAAAAATAACAATTTATGCCCTGATGCATCTCGATGATCCAGGTAGAAAAATGAAAAAAGCTGAGTAGGTCCGGTGGACGGGTTTGATAACGGTTTATCTAAATAGCTTGAAAAACATTCCTATTCACTTAACAGCCGAGATAAATGACGGCATAAAATGGTCGGTTTCATGACTGAAACAGCTAAACAGCCAGCAGTTTAGCGCAACGCAAAGACTGAGGGTAGAGCCAAAAGCTGTTATAGTTTACTTAAATGGCATGAAGTTTTATGAAATGCATCATCAGATGCAGAACACAAGAACACTTCTTTTAGATCAGCATTGGACTTGTCCTGTAAATCTGCATATTTTGAATCGCTATTGTCAAATTGACAATCGCAATGAATTGCTTGGATTCAATATTTGAAAAAATAAAATATTTAGGAGGAGATTATATTTCAAAGACTGTGCATGCAAATTCTGCATGTCAATAGTATATCTGGTCTGTTAAATTTTAACTGAACTCAATGCCAACAGCTGTGAACTAAAGCGCACAAACAGCGGTGTGGACATTGTGACAAAGAAAAGGATTGAACAGTTAATTGGTTGAATTAGATATTTTGATTGCAATATTTAGCAATTCTGTTGCAGTCAAATGTTCCCCAGACTTCACACAGCCCTGTTCCCCTGATTTCGTCGGGAACTTGTACTTGGCAGCAAATGAGTCCAACAAATCCACACCACCCATGTATTTATTGTAGGCTACCACCATGTGAGGCCTCAACCCTGCATATGATTTGGTGACTTTGTTCCAACGTTGAATCGTGGTAATTGTTCTGGTCCAGCAAAGGATGACACAAAAGTGACTGCCCTGTTTTTGTACCATCTCACAGCAAAGGTGCTGTGGTCTGCCTCCACCCTGAGATCAAAGCTTCCTAGACAGCATAGATTTTGTAGTTCTGACCTTTTGAAAGTGTGGAGGCAAGCATCTTTATAACATCACCCAAGTTCAGGTCTGGCTTGTCTTCCATCGATGCTGCATTGGTACCGATTAAAGTCACAGCGGATGCCAGAGGACCCAGTTGTCACCCACAATTAGAAGCTCCATGTATGGACTTTGCCTTACATATATTTTCTTAAGATGCTAACTGTCTCCTTGAATGGAACTATCATCAACTGAGTTATGCTCATTCCCCGGAACACTTACATCCACACAGTCAAGATTATCTACACTTGTCCCCACGCCCATACAGTAACCATCCTGTACAACCAGTGTCTTGGTTATGATATTTGAGCAAACAAAGCCCAGAAAAACAGCTGTATATGTATCTTAACAGAGAAAGTACAGTCAAAATGTCAAACACTGCTACTGGAAGGACTTGAAATACCACAACAATAAATCATATTTTCATTCAGAATTTAGAAATTGCAATTAATCAAATGCAATATATTTATAGTAGCAAAATTAAGTGTTTAAATAATTTACACATTTACCATCCAACGTCATTGCAAGGCTAATGAATACAACTTAATGACTATGTAAATGTGGTCTTACGAGAAAAATAAACTTTTATAGGTTGGTTTTGGTATAGCTATATATATATATATATATATATAGCTATGTATATATATATATATATATATATATATATATATATATATATATATATATATATATATATATATATATATATATAAATATTCCTAGAATATGATCTTACCATAAACATCTTATATAATTTGCTTCTGAAAAAGGGTGAAAATGGATGAAAAGTACATCTATTAATCTAGCTATGACAAACTTTAATTAATTCCTGTAATATAAAAGAGTTTGCTTTCTCAGATACAAAACACGACACACAAGTTCCCTAAACCTAGAAACTGGTTTTACCACCCTTGGTTGCATCAACTTCGAGAGTTTGTGATAACTGGCTATGAGTCTTTTAAAGGGGACAAATTATGCAAAATCCTTTTTTTTAGCCCTTAAATATATTTTGTTTTGTACTTGGAGTCTCTAGTAATGCTGAAAATTTGAATGAAGCTGGTCAAAGAGCTGCATAGATATCCTAATATTCTTTTAGAGCACAACTGAATGATTTAAATGTGAATAGGAAGATCTGAGAAGCACTATATGTCCCCTTTAACATCACTGAGGAGAGGTTTTGGTACACTGTTCTTTGTTTTAATGCAGCTGTATTGGGCAGGTTTTTTGAACAGGAATAGCTTGTCATGTCACAGCATCTTAATTGGATTTTAGAATTGACTTTGACTAGGCCACACCATAACCTTAGTTTTGGTATTTTTAACCAGGCCAGCCAGATTGATAATGTGTAGCACTCTAGTTCTGCACATTATCAATCTGGGACTGCTCCCATTTAATCTATTTGGTGAAATAAGGGAATTTCAGCAGAACTCTCAAAGCGACAACCAGTGCCCGCCTATTAAAGATTGGGTTCAGCCAATCAAAGTATCAAAGCAGCAGGCTCTATGAGAAACCACAAGAAGGTATGTCCCACCTTAAACCACAATACTGCAATGTGATTGGCCCAAATCGTTTTTGGTTCAGACACAAACGGTTGAAGCCGGAGAGGTACAAGATGGATTCTCATATGTTTGGGAACGCACAAATACCGTGAGAATTCAGCTTGCAGGCAAGGTTAATCAATTATCGCAGGTGGTCAAAGTCCTAAAGCAACAGGGCAGTCCCAGACCATCTGTTCACCACATGTTAGATTATAAATATGAAGATTATAAATATGAAGGTCTTCTCTTGAAATTCTGTGTTAGTTTTATGCCAGATGTAGCAGGACTCACACCCTTCCAAAAAGTTCCACCTTTCTCTCATCAGTCGACATAATATATTATAATTAGGGCCATCATCAAGATGCTTCCCGGAAAATCTTTTGTTTTCATTTTGGTTAGCAGTGGATTTAACTTTTTGAACTCTCCCATTAATGTAATTTTTGCCCAGCCACTGTCTTGTTGCGAATCATGAACACTGATTATAATTGAGGCAAGTGAGATGTGCTGTTCTTAGAGGCTGAAGGCACATACAAGGTTGTCAGGGAACGCTTTGAATATACTGTAAGTACTTCAGTTACATTCCTTCTGCTTCCTTGTCTGTCAGGAACAAATGAAAACTGAACCATCAATCCTAGGAATAATTTTGTTTCATTTCTGTGTATTTTCAACATCAACTCGTGGAAACTCCTGTGACGTTTTGTCCAATTATAGGTCTAGCTATAAACAACAGTATGCAAACCGTTTTTTTTTTTAGCCCAAACCCTTTCCCCGAACCCACTTTCTCTCTCTTCTTGGAGATGCTTAATGTGGATGTCCACAATTCCCTTAATCAAATATTTCCACTAAAGGTGGCTTATTTTATTCGAGTATTTGAACGAGAACTCTGTAAAACGCAAGGAGGTTAAGCATAGTTGGCTGGTTTAAATGCTCTATTTCTAAATAAAAATCCAAGACTCCTGTCAGGTAATTTAAAATTAAGATAAAACTAAATTCTGAGGATATTTAACCAGCAATAGCTGTTTATTTTATTTGGGCCCACCGCCTGCAGGGCAACATCTCGGGATCCCCCAGAATGAGCTGGAGGATGTCTGAAGTTCCCTCCCGGATCTGTTGCCCCCGCTACCCAATCATGGACTAGCGGAAAGATAACGGATGGATGAGGAAATATTTAACATTTTCCCACTACTAAGCTCAACCTTCAGCTCATGGTTCATCTAAATGTGCTTCCTCCCAAATAAGGCTGTTGCCTACACTGGTACTCTCATTTGGTCTTGGTCCCTGCAGTGGAAACGACATAGAGAGAAAAACAGATTTAGAAAACGCTCCAGGTTTCTGACAAGGAAACACCTGTGATGGAGAAAGACAGTTAAACCATTAGAGGACATTCCTAATGAGGCGGTGCACCTATTCCAACCATCGAGCTCCCTGAATGTGAAGTTCAGATGTTCCGTTCTCTTCCTCTGTCAGCATTTGTGCTCTCACCCTGAGTTCCTTCACCTCATATAAACCTCACAACTGTTGTTATCCTTTAGCTTTTCCTGCACACACAATAAAGCCGTGATTGTGCAGCCTGCCCTTCAGCCCACCGCTTTGTAAATAATCTGTTAGTGGTGGAGTGAGGTCCATTAGAACAATGACTCACAGAGATGTCTGACATTGGCGACGGCCATCCCAAAGCCTCCTCCTTTGGCTCAAACAGACAGTGGCTCTTGGTTAGACAATTTGCCCATGCTGTAAAATTTATTACTTAGCCTTACTGTTGGCAAATTAAGCTTTATGAGTCTTTATGCAATGTAGAGCTAAGATAAGCTGATCACCTCTTAGCCCTTTATCCACTGTAAGAATCTTTTAATCCAAATCTTGGACAAGAAGACATAAATAAGTGCATTTTACGAAATGACCTTTGTTACTTTAAATGTTTTACTTTAATCATCTTAATAGTACAAACACACATGATATGTTACAAACAAACCTCTGGTGAAAGCGGCATTGCATTTATACGTCTTCCAAATTGAGATTTATTCAAAGTGAAAACAAATTCCAAAAGCATAAATCAGCAAGGAAATTCAGTGGGTGGTCTCTTAAAGTTTAAAATATGTGTAACAGTGCTTACCCGTAAACATTTTGGAGGCTATTTATTTAATTACTTATAAGTGCATCTTAATGGCTGCAGAAAACGATAGTAGTCTGGCATGGGCATCAAACACATAACTCAGAACATACAGCTCTCTTTTGTATGCATCTTTGCTGGTCTGTTCAGTGTAACCACTTGTGTTTTGACACCAGGGTCAGTTGGGACATGAGAAAGAATGAATTTCATTCTCTTCCCATTAGTGTTCAGCCACACGCACACACACACACACACACACACACACACACACACACACACACACACACACACACACACACACACACACACACACACACACACACACACACACACACACACACACACACACACACACACGTGTGCGCGTACGACAAAGAGCCACACACGTCTAGACTCCGTCTGCAGTGAAACTGAGGTCACAGTTGAGTAGCTTGGTTCCCTTTGATGATTCCCCAAACCTTATGTGGACAATATTTAATCAATTTGTTTTTTAGTAAAATAATACAGGTGAAAAAAAACAAACACCATGGAAGTATTAAACAGGCGGTTAAACTGCAGGGCTGACGTTTGCAATGCGGAGCCTGATGCCTTTGATTGAGTGATTGCAAAGAAACGGAGACGGAAAAAGAGATCGTCTTTTACTGTGGCTGCCAGACATGAATATGTGTCTCTGTCTGGTTTTGCATGTGCTGGTATTCACTCAGAAGGGCCATCTCAGATGCAAATCCTTCTCTCATTTCGTCAGAAGAGGCCCTACTGAAGAGACGCCTTAGATGTTCTGTTATGGCTGAATATAAAGAGACAACAAAAGGCTCATTAATTAATTAATAATCAATATTTTTTTTTAACTTATTTGTTTATGTATTTGTTTATTTATGTATGCATATAATTTCCTGCTAACTTTTCTACCATCATTAATTGAAACTAAGTCAGCTCATTGGTCACTTATATTTTTTTCCTCCACCGTAATGAAATTAAATTATAATAAGTATTATCTTTTTGAGAGGCCAGGGTTTCTCTCAGATTCAATGGGAGCAGTCCCAAATTTCTCTTTTTAATCATTTGTTTCTGATCAAATCTCTCTACAAAATGTGCCCTGAGAAACTGTTTTCTTGTATTTCCATTCTATTAATATTGTAATAAGATATACTTGGTTAAAGGAGAAATAAGTGGAATTTCATTATTTGAGATAGAAAGAACAAAAAAAATGTTTTCTGTAGTACTACAGGTAGATTTTTAGACGGAATATGGTATGACGTCCCACACCATCTCTCTGTGTTGTTCTCTTGTTTACGTAGCCGGGCCGGTCGTGCGTACACACGTATTTGCACGTGGGTGCGGGTATAGGTGCATGTGAACTGCTGCCTCTCAGGGCTTAGCCCCTCCCTGCCCATAAAATGCCACCATCAGAGCAGCGTAGCGTGAGAGCAACATGGCGGAGAGCACGCCCAGCAGATCGAAAAGTTCCCTCGCTAACAGCATCATAAAGTCCTGAGCAAATTACTTCTTCACAACTAGACATGTTCCTCTGAAAGGTAATGCTGTTTTTCTGTATATTTATCCTTTGCGAATATGCGCATTCGAGGCAACGGGTGAGAAAGGGAGGGGAAATGGGGGGCCGGGTTGCAGCTCGAGTGGAGGTGGAGGAATGGTTTGTCACACATCTTATTTTCGTGTACAGACAGTGCTCAACAGCCCACCTAGTGGCGTAATATCGCTTATTGCTCCTTTAAATCAACATTAGAGTGCTCAGAATAAAATTTCCAAATATAATTGAAACATTTCTTGGCTTTTGGAAAATTAGATGAAGCTTTTATGAGTGATTACAGCTCATATAATTACAAGTCTGCAGCAGAAGCTGTTAATCATTCTTCTTTCTTTCTTTCTTTCTAAAAAAGAAGAAGAAAAAGGAAAATTAGTTGTCAATGTCGGAAACAGTATGATATGTCCTCGCTCTGTTTTTTTCCCCCTATGTCTCTATGTGTAACGCTCTTAATCTCTTATGTAGGCCAGAAATGGACACGGAGTGGACTTATATACGTGAACCCATTGAGACCAACTCCATGGTTTTAAAAGGCTTGCTGCCAGAAACCGAGTACCAGTTTGTTGTCAGAGCGGTCAACATGCATGGCGTGAGCCCACCCAGCCACATCAACAGCCCCGTTCGAACTCTTGGTAAGGCCGGATGTTGATCTCTGTCACTTTATCAGCAGAAATATGTCTTTCTCAACAAGCCACGTCATCAGTGCATTTTAACAATAGGTTGAAACTATTCACTTTGTGTACAAAAATGCAGTGATTGTGTTTGTTTTTGAACCATCAAAGTCACTATGGAAGCTGTTATATCCTACAAAGGGTTTGCAGTAGTTGTGAGCTGTGTCTAAAATGTGCTCTTTGTGGTCACATGGGCAGTTTTTACTCAAACAACTCAAGTGAAACGAACCCTAGATATACATTCTTTGCTACAAAACATGTTTCATGTATTATTATGTATGCCGTTTTTTGCTAAGATAAAAAAATTCCTTTTGATGAAATTAAGCAGTTTATGGGTCATTACATTAGAATGTAATATAACCACAAATCATAATCTAGTGAACTTGTCCACTCCTCTTTTTCTCCTTAGTTCAGTTGAAAGGTTTCCTACTTTGTTTTCATCTCTAGAGAGAGGAACACAATAATTATGGACCATATGCTTGATAGTGGCTCTTGAACTCCAGCTGAAGCTCAACACCTCATGAATATCCCCCAAAACGCCTGAATGAGCTTTGCTTCACAATGCTCTCAAGGCTGTAGCTATCCCTCTTGCTTATTCGTCTTCTTCTTCCACACTTTTTCCTTTCACTGAATTTACCGTTAGCTCGGAAACAGTCAGCGAACTCTTATGCTTACTACCCTCCTTGGGGTGGGTGGCAGTGACTAAGTGCTAGACAACTGTTGAATTGATAAGAAGACATGTTTTTTTATCTTTGTATTGGTCTTATGGTTTTATTGGTCTTTTCCAAATTTAGAACTTGAGAAACACAACCTGTGACTTTAGCTACGTGTGGACAAGGCCTTAGATAGCATTATGTCAAAAGAAGGTTTTTGTCAGGTTGTTGAGTTCGGGGAAAGAACCAAATTGCAGACAAATGGCCAGGAGCCACATGTTGAGGTGGATGGTGGTTAATTAATAACGATAAAGCAAAAACTTAAAGGCAGGCAGCTAAAACAGGATGCAGGAACACAGCAAGGAGAACAGGGGTAGCATAATGGAGATCCTGAAAAAGAGTGAAGGTGGGTTGACTGAATAAATAGGGAGGAGAACAAAGGGTAAGGCAGGTGAAGCAATTAATGCAGGTGAAGTAAATGGTGGTAATTAAGCTGGGTGAGAGAGAAGGGCTGGGACAGAAGGAAAACAGAACCTAACAAAACCATGATGAATGAACAGATGTGGCAAAAATAAACCCACAGCTAAACTAAAGACAGGCAGGAAACTAGGGATGTAACTGAAACAAGAAAACACTACTAAATCATAATGAATAGAAAACTAATTACAGGAACACGATTCTACAGATAATAAAAAATATTAAAATGAGAAAACACAAGCAGAACTACAGGATCCCCAGGCACCTAAAACTAAGTAATCAAACCCCCGAGGGATCCTGACAGCTTTGTGGAAATATTGAAGTTTCATATCAAGACATCAACCAGGAATTTTTATGGAGCAGTTAAGGCTATGTGTACGTCAAGTGTACATAACATCCTGATTGTCTGATAAACTCAAATTTGGTTTTCATTAACTGCTTATCAAAAGTAATGGGGAAAACAAAGTGTTTTTTGTAATTATGTAATAAATCCCCATATTGTTTAAGTTTCACTTCTCATTGTGTTCTTAAAATGAATTGCCTTTTCTATGATATACTAAGTTATTGTGATGCACCTGTAACATCATCCATTATGCTGTCACAGCTAAACTGCGTTAGTGGTATTGAACGCTTCGGACTAGATTGAGAGCTCAAAATCCTTTTAAGGCCAAATTGGGACAAAGGTCGTGTTGAAGATGAAAGTTACATGAAAAGAGACTAAATGAGCCATTTAGAGAATCACAGAGAAACACATTGACAGAGGCTGAGCAATACAGAAGCATTGTTTCTCAGCGGGGGATAAAAGCGGGTTATGTCCCTGTCTTATCAGACAGGATTAAACGCTAGATGCCAGACCCCTTCACCGCCGTCCACGCTAATGGAAATGTGCACACATGCACACAGTGGGCCACTGCTTGAGGGAACAGCAGGGGTGGGACTGAGTGACTGACTTTACTTGGCGCTCTTTATGCGAACTTGTCTGTGTTTTGGCCAGAAAAACGGTGCTTTTGACTGAGGGTTATGCAACTGTTACACAACCGTGTGCCGCACTTGCTTTTTCATGTTTTAATGTAATTTGGCCAATTAGCAGTTCAATCCTTGCCTCCGTTTCCACTTAAAGGCTGATTTGCGTAATGTGATAAATAAAATAAAAAACATTTCCATTAAAATGTACACTATACTTAATTACAGTGAATACTGAAAGTTGTTTACTGTTCATGATAAATTGTTTAATACACTGATAATTGAGAAAGATGTAGAGTGATGTAGAGTGAGAGCAGCGTGGAGGCAGCTGGGTATTATAATAGAGAAATGAAGGTTTCCCAGAAGTAAATGCACAAGAATAAATATATGGGGTTGAACAAGCTTACTTAAATTCTTATTTGTTTCTTTTGTAGTGTTGAGTGCAGAAAGGCAATTTTAAACAACTTCAGGATTCTTGGGAATAAACATAATATTAGTCAGAGTTTCAAAGTAGTCAGACTGTCTCTCTCTTTTAAAGTTGCCCCAAGTGGCTGTTTTTTTCTCTCTGTAATTTCCACTACAATTGTTTTATTTAATCAGTAATTAACAATTTTATTTAATTCACTCTTTAATTCACTGCAATTTATACAGCATAACAAGATCCTTGTTAACAAGATCCTTGTTATGCTGGTATGAACTATGATTGTCTCTGTAGCAGAAACATCTGCAAAGAAGAAGAAATCTGTGATTTGGGTGCTTGTTACAAACACATTTTGTTCTTTTTTAAATTGTCTCTCCTTAAATATGATAAATGTTTCACAAAAAAAGCATTTTTTTCATCAACGAGGTGATTCTAAACATCTTGTTGATGAAAGTTTGCCCTTCATTAATCCAAATTTCAAATTTTCTGTCCCCAGGATATTTGACTCATAATGAAGAGATAAACGTGTGTTTTAGGCTCTGAATGTGATGTTTACAGCCTAGTGTTTTCAAGGGGAAACTTTTCAGTCCATGGTGAATGAAAATCACTGTCATGTATGATTAAAATGGAAAGACTTCTTGTAAATCTAAAAAACAAAAACAAATTCATGACAGTCTTTTAACTTCTACATCTTATACTTGTGTCGTTTTTGCTGGATCGTGCTATTTGTCTAATAAAAAAATAATAAACATGCTTTTTGGCTGTGTCAGTGCATTTTGTTGATGCTTTTTAATCATTTATATTTTAGATATAATGCTGTAATCATTATTTTATATGCCTCACGTTTGTGACAGGTCCATTAGATGTGGGCAGTGGGGATCTGACGCCTTACAACACAGATTCCAGATTTAAAGATGAAGATGGATTTGATGTTGATGACTCAGATTATGATGTCTTTATCGAAGAGGTAGTTCTTACATGTTAAAAGTTTAAATCCAGTTTCTTTTTTTCTTGGATGCTTGGAAAAGGATGCCTGACTCAAACTGCCAAGTTTAAAGTATTCTTATACCTGTTTATGCCACAGTTGAAGCCATTTCCGGGCATAGGTGAGAACAAAGGGAAGTCCCAACTCCGTTCACACCCTGGCCCGCCATCTGATCAAAATGTTGTTTACCGCATGGACAGCGAAGTCCCTCCAAATGTCACGGATCAACCAGTTACCATGAGCACCTCGCCCATATTCCCAGACTTCACAGATCTGGTTTTCACAGTCGTCTCAGAGCCCAGCAGTACTGCCGACACCCCAACTACTGCTCCACAGACCACTGCCAAGTAAGATGGATTCATATTGACTACATTACTTGATCAACTTGTCTGTTGTAGTTTGTCATCAATCACATGGAAATGAGGTGAGGCCTGTAGTTTCAACAACACATTTATAATTACAAATTAAATTTATGGATGTTGCATAATATTTTGGACAACTATAAAAAAGGACACCTTATACAGGGGTGTTTTTTTTAAACATGAATATTTTAGTGTACACAGTTCATATTGTTGCATGTGTTTTTAACATGGATTTTGAACGGCACCGCTCGGAAATGCCGTGAGTTTTTCCACGAAGGGTTTAAATAGAAATTATTCTATTATTTTCTATCGATGGACTAGAATACATTTTTGTTTTCATTGTTGCTTTTTCTTGATGGTTTTTTATCTCTTTTTTCCTATATTTTTTATATTAATATACTTAATTATTTGATTTATATGGAGACTGGAACAGGAAAACGTCTTGCCAGTTTAGGTTGTCAGTAGGCAGAATACCCTAAATGTGGCATATAAAGCAATTTTCTTTAGAAGATTTAAGTGACCATACTTTCTCATGTTTTTCTTTCACATCAGCCCACCGTTGCCCACCACCACTTCCATTCCTGCTATCTCGCCCTGGCAAGGTGAGATACCCCGTGTGTACGACTTGACTTGCGGTGATACTGTGTGTCCGCCTGACAGCTTCTGCCTCACCGATTATGAGAGCGGAGGTTCACGGTGCCACTGTAACCTCGGACGTAGAGGAGACACTTGCTCTGAGGGTAAGACGCGGATTGGTGTAACACCTGCTTTGCTCTGTTTTCACTTTCTATGTGAGAAAAAACTATGGAAACCAGATAGTTGCATTCAGTGTGTAAAAAGTAGTAAAACATGTTTTTCCTCACAGTCTTACATCAAACCAGGCCAAACGTTTCCTGTTTTAGGTCAGGAGCAAAATTATTTCTATTTGCTGGCAAGGGTGGCAGGATCATGTTGCGGATGTTTTGCACCAGGGGGACTGCTCCAGAAAATAGATGGCATCACGAGGAAAGAACGTTATGTGGACGTATTGAACAACCTTTCAAGACACCAGCCAGGACGTTAGAGCTTTTGCAGAAATTGATCTTCCAAATTGGCAATGAATATAATTATGCCATCAAATTAGCTACAAAGTGGTTTAGGGACAACAAAGTCAATATGTTGGAGTGGTAATCACAACCCTCTCATCTCGGGACTTTTGAAAATGTTGTGGGCAGAACAGAGCAGAGGTGTGTCCAATCAAGCATCCAGGAAACCGGACTCAGGTACAGCAGTTCTGTCAGGAGGACTGGGCTAAAATGCCAGCAAAATCTCATGAGAAGCTTTTTCAAGGATCCCAAAAATTTTGACTCAAGTCGTGCAAAAATAATGTTAGTCTTTGACAAAGACTCCTGGATAGGTGCCGAAACATTTTCAGAAAGAGCTGAGCGCATTTAAGCCTCTTGCGATGACCCGCGTAACCGAGAATTTGCACAGGCATCTACCAAATAATGAGGAAATGTAAGTAAACGTCGGAATTTGGGGAAACATAAAAAAATATTATCTGTCTTATTATGCTGGCATTCACCAAATAGAAACAAAGGTGGTATTTCTTTTTTCTTTTCTTTTTTTTTAGGTGGTATTTCTAAAAGACATAAAACAGGAAAGGTTTGGTCTTCATGTGCATTATGTTTAAATATCTGATATCACCTGTTTATATCTTGCTTTCATACTAGGAGACCACCCCCCTAAAAAACCAAAACAAATAACTGGTGTTTTTACCATCCTGCACTATGCTTCTAATCATTTGGAGCTGCTTTGCTTCCATCTTCCATCTATTTCTACTCATCTTGTGTTTTGTTCTTCTGCAGCGGTGACAGTGAACTTTCCCAGGTTCTATGGCTTCTCTCACATCACATTTGAACCCCTGAAAAATTCATACCAGACCTTTCAGATCACTTTAGAGTTTAAGGCAAGACATTTAGTTGTTTTCACACCATTTATTTTCTCTCCCCGACAAGAATTGAGCTTGAAATGTGTTGTTTCTCTGGCACAGGCAGAATCTGAGGATGGCTTATTGCTTTACTGTGGGGAGAATGAACATGGCCGTGGAGACTTTACCTCTTTAGCTTTGGTTCGAGGCAAACTTCACTACAGGTGAATGGGGACTCCGACTTTTCATATGTCCAATGTGAAACTGTACACCGATTGTGTTGCTGCTGTTTGTCTGTTTTCTTGTCTGTAGCATCCAGTTTATCCCAACACATGCAACAGTGCTTTGCTTCCAAACAGTAATACAAATACAAATCTACTGTGTCAATGCAAAATCTTTCAAAACAAACTAAACCAAATGGTTATTTATTGTTAAAACACAGCTATGATCTAGTGATGCAACACGTAGTTATTGCCTGTATCCAAGCTCACACAAAAGGTAGATAATACTACAACACAATTCACACATTTCTGTCACGTAATACACAAATATTTATATGATTGTACTGTTGTGCATTTACCCAGCCATTATTATGACATCATGATGACAAGGGAGGAGGCTAATGGTATGGAGCTAAAACAGTGACAGCGTGCATTACATTGAAAAGAGATCTGGGATTGTAAATTAGACATTTTTCAATGCCAAATCTCTTTTTCGATGTAATTGCAAGTGATTTTTCAATGTTTAATTTTTCAATGTTAGATTTTACAGTGCCAAATCTATTTTCAATGTCGCTGCAAGCTGTCACTGTTTTGGCTCCATACAATTGCACATGCACAAGCATGAACATAAACCTAAAGTAAATATTGCTGACCGTTCAACTGTTAAAGAGAAAAAAAAATATGCGTACGCTGTATCCTCAAAAATATCCCTTTTCTGTCTCTTCAGGTTCAACTGTGGCACTGGAGCTGCACAGATAATCAGTGAGAGTCGTGTTGTTCTTGGTCAGTGGCACATTGTTACTATATTCAGAGATGGCATGAGTGGTTGGCTCCGCATGGACAATGACAATCCCATATCTGGGCGCTCACAGGTAACCGAAGGCCATAGAAGTTACACGATGGAAATGGTTTTACAGTGCCTTCCAAAAGTATTCAAACTACTGGACGTCTTCTCAAATGTTACCAAGTTAAAATCGCAAACGTCAATGTGCTTAAAGGGGATTCTCTGTGCTCCAGGATTTGCCTGACACTGAGGACCCCTGGCTGGGAGTGGGGGGTTGGCGGGGGGGGGGGGGGGGGGGGGTCTCCACTGTCTGCCAGCAGTGGGGCAATTTCTTCCACACCTGCTCCCATTTTAATCACACTGTAGCTCCTCATGCACTCAGAACTGTTGGGCCAGAGGGGATGGTATTCTTACACCCCTGTAACCTGGATGCTGCCTCTTGGGTTGGGCTGGCCCTCTGCTAGGCATGTGGGGCCCTGTATTCTGCAACTGCCTCTGGGCTCTATGGGGCTGCTGGTTTACTGGGTCCCCTTTGCTCACTTCTTATCCCTGGAGGGGTGATGCCGGTGGCCCTCTGTATCCATCAGTGATGGATGCAGAGGGTGATGCAGATCACTGTTCATACACACACGTATGCACTCATAATACAGAAGCTGTGTTGCCCTGTAGTTCTCTCCATTATTATCAATAGTTTTGTTCCATATTCTTGTAGCTCGTGTTGTTGCTGTCTGTGATTTTTTGGATGTTTTTTTTCAGTTAGTTTTGTCACTTTGCAGCCGTTCATGGTTGTCTTTCCTCGGTGGCTTTAGGATGATTTTTTTTGTAGCAGTTGGTTGTTTGGTTTTGTCATTTTTGTCAATATGTTTTCTTTGTGTCTCTGTCCTTAATCTGTTTCTCTCCCCCTGTCGTGTTTGGCATCAGTTTGTGCATAATACCAGCAACAATATATACAATCAAGGGTTGGGTGTCAAGGGAGGTAAAGCAGATATGTTTGGCATAACTATAGCAGCCACAGCACTGCTTGATATGAAGCTTGAAATAACAAGGAAATAAATAAATAAATGGGATTTTTTGTGATAGATCAACACGAAGTATTGCATAATTGGGAAGTAGATGGAAAAGGACACAGAGTTTTTTTAATTAAAAAAAAAACTGTTACAAAAGCAAATTTGAAAAATGAGGTGTGGATTTATGTTCTCACCACATTTTGCTGTTATTAGCTGTTGGTCTTTGAGGGGTTTTCTCTACCTGCTTTGCACATATAGAGACTGAAGTTTCTGCCCATTCTTCTTTGTGACGTTGTTCAATCTATTCATGCCATTTTGTGTACCTTCTTGACATATGCAGGATTGTAGGGGTGCTTGTGTCTATTACCAGTCACTGACAGAGGAACACAGAGACCCAATGGACAGACAACCATGCAATAACAAAGCCCAGGACTGCTTAGAAACACTCTTTAATCTACTATTCATGTTTTTGAATGTGGGAGAACCTAGAGGAGAACATGGCAACTCAATGCAGAAAGGCCCTGATCACGGTTTAAACCCGTCTATTTGCTGGGTGGAAAATTGTTAACAAAATTCTCAGACTTACGTTTAGATTTTGACTAGGCCATTCTAACACGTAGTTATGCTTTGATCTAAACCTATATATTTTATCTCTGGGTGTATATTTTGGGTGTCCAGCTGGAAGGTAAACTTCCCTCCTGGTCTCAAGTCTTTTGCAGCCGCAAGAGTCACCGCACGCCTTTTGGTTGTTAATGCTCTCCATGCCATGCTTGTTAGTTTTGGTGGATGTCTCGGTAGCTTTGTAGTTGTGCCATACTCCTTCCATTTTCAGATAGTGAGCTAAACAGTGCTGTGGGAGATTATTCAAAGCTCGGGACAATTTTTTTTAAATCAAACCCTGCTTAAAACATCTTCACAGCCTTTGGCCTTCTTGATGCTGTTTGTTCTTTGATGCTGTGGTTGTTCTTTCACAGAACAACCACATTTATACAGAGATTCAATTACTCACAGTTGGTCTCTGTAAATTAATTAGCTCAATTCTGAGAGCAACTTGTTGCGCTTGATTTCATTTAAACTTTGTAAGCATGCCAGAGTTTTTAGATTTATTTGTAAAAGCGTTTTGAAAATCAAGCTTTATTTTCCTTGGACTTCTTAATTGCACTACTTTGTGTTTGACTTTCACATAAAATCCCTATAAAATTTTCTTGAAGATGCAAAATGAGAAAATGTTTGAAGGGAATAAATACTATTGCGAGGCACTGTATGCCTTGTATTACTGGAAGCAACACACTGATGAGGCCCATTTTGGCTGTCAGATGTAAAAGCAACATATTAGTAGTTTATTGCCAAAAAGTATTGGATTCTCAGAAATTAGTTTGCCTTCAAAATGACTGTGTTTTTACTGTCACAGAAGACAAGGCACATTTTGTTCTTTTCAATCTTGTTCTTTCAGGGTCAATACACTAAGATTACTTTTCGCTCGCCATTGTATGTGGGTGGATCTCCTAGTGCTTACTGGCTGGTCAGGGCAACGGGCACAAATCGTGGCTTTGTAGGCTGCATTCAGAGTCTGACCGTCAACAACAAGGCTACAGACATCAGGCCATGGCCTCTGGGCAAAGCTCTCAGCGGAGCTGATATAGGTGAGGGATACATGGCTTTCACGTGATCTTTCTTTCTGCTTCATATACTGTATGGTTCATGTACTTTCCTCTTTTTTAAAAATAGCTGAGCAGGTATCTGTGAATGAAACACCAGCAAGGACATGTATTAATAGAAGACTCTATTAATACATCTATTAGAAGACACTAATAGAAGTTAGTGATGGCGTTCATAAGAGCAAAAGAAATCAAGAGAAAATGCATAACGATGGAAAAAAGATGTCAGATACAAACAAATATTGTTTTGGAGCTGACAGCACAGAATAGATTGTTTAGCAAACTTTGATGTACACAGAACTTCATACATTTTATTACTTAACTGTAATCTAATTTTATAATTTTTCCAAATAATCATTAATGTGATATATAATAGCAAAATATGATATAAAACAATGATAATAGAACATAATTGATAAAGAAAATAAATAAGCCTTGTATTTCCAGTAACAGGTAAAAACTGAAACAGTTTATTTTTCTTGTTAAATGCATAGATGTATGTTATGTCCAGTAATGTGAGGCGGGTGCGACGATGAAGTTATTTAATCTGTTCTTCTTCACCAGGGGAGTGCAGTGACAGTGTGTGCGACATGGTGAGCTGTGCCAATGGTGGCGCTTGCTTTGCAAACCGGGCTGATGGCTACATTTGCCTGTGTCCACTTGGCTTCAAGGGAGCCCTTTGTGAAGAGAGTGAGTTAACAGCATTGACCTTTCCATAAGGAACACTCAGGTATTATTTACGCTTGATTGTAAAAAAAAAAGAAAAAAAGGAAAAAAAAAAAAAAGGCTGTCATGTTGAGTTTTTTGTGGTAATTACTCCACATTTTGGGGGCAAATTGAGGAAAATTGCCTGAGATGATGATTATTAGTTCTAACATGATTGTGAGGGGATTTATTGCATGTTAGAGCGACGTTCCAACAATTCAACTTTCCACTTTTGTCCGCCCAGCACGTTTCTCCCACCGGATTGTCTCCATCCTTTCAGTTTTCACCAAACCTCGCACTTACTTATGTTTCTTTCCAGTCCTTCCCCTTTGTTCTTAGCTGTTATTTTCTCATGTCCTTTGTTCGATCCCACAGGTTTCGTTCTGTCCTCACCCCTCTTCAATGAAACCGTGTTTTCATACGCCGTCATCCGGTGGCCTCAGTCCCCACAGAGTTACCTCTCCTTCATGGAGTTTGAGGTGACGTTCTGGCCGTCACTGCCTGACGGGGTGCTGCTGTATAGCGATGACGCAGGCAGCAGAGACTTTCTTGCCATCAACATGGTGGACAGATACGTAGAGTTCAGATTTGACTGTGGCTCTGGAGAGGCTGTGATAAGGTAATAAAGATGACCTCTTATCTCCTAGTCTGTTTCCTTCTGCTACTTATTTCTAACGGTATTAAGCGCGTGGTGATCTGTGGTGCAGGAGTGAGGAACAGATCAGCCTGGAATCCTGGCACGAGTTAAGAGTATCTCGCACTGCTAAAAGTGGGATCCTGCAAGTGGACAACCAAAGGCCGGTGGAGGGCATTGCTGAGGTACCTGTCAAACACATCACGGAAGCGTAAAAGTACGCAACGGGCAAATAAACATGGTTTTGTAAACGTGAGCGTCTAATTGAATTAAAGGAACATGATTTAAAGTTGTGTCTTTGAATGTTTGACATTTCTGACACCATTTACGATCATTAGTTCTCTGTTTCCTGAAGGAAAAGGAGAAGAAATATTCCTTACTTTTTGTTGTTTAATTGAATTCTTTGGATTGCAAAGGCAAAAACTCACAGCTAAATATGACTTCATAATGTTCATTTTTAACAACAGTAAAGAGAGTTTTGCTGAGTTATTTTGAGAACCACATGCAAACTGTTTGCATGTAATATTCCTTTTGCCTTCTCTAACATTTTGTGCATTCACATGGAAAGTTTAGATTGTATTGTAAAATTGTTGCATTCAGGGATATTTCTTTTAAACCCATTTCAGGAGCAAAACAACAGGAATGTGTTTATGTAGGCTTATGTATTTGTAAATAATAGATAAATACCCACATCTAATTCTTAATATTCCCGAAGAAATAATTCACAACTCTCTGGTATGTCCGTTTCAGGGCGCTTTCACGCAAATCAACTGCAGTTCACCGCTCTATGTTGGAGGAGTGCCAGAATATGAAAAAACCAAGAGGACGGCGGGTGTGATAAAGCCCTTTACTGGCATCATTCAGAAGGTGAGGGCCTCTGTATTTGAGCTTGTATCAGAAATTAAATATGAGATGTGATGCATTTGGGGCATTGCAGCCTATCAGCATTGGATAACTCACTTAGATTTCCACGGGATAGTTTTAATTATTCAAGCTTTAGAAACAATACTCTCACAAAGAACTGAAAATAGTGACAATTGGGAGTACTGCTTCCAGCGATGAAGCTGGATGAAAATATAAGGCTCTGTCACAATTTACAACAGTGAATGTTATAAAATATGCCTGTGATGTCCTTTGTGCATTTGTTTTCATCTTCTTCCTCTTTGAACTTCCCCAGCTGATTCTCAATGACCGCACCATGCCGATCGCTGTTGGCTCTGCTGGGGGTGTGAACATTGCAAACTCAGCACACCCCTGTGTGCAAAGTCCCTGTGCCAACGGAGGGACCTGCAGGCCAAAGTGGGACGACTACGAGTGTGACTGCCCTCTAGGGTATGATGGAAGGCACTGCCAGAAAGGTCAGTGGGAGGAAAGAAACATATTTAACCAATGAATGAGACGCTTCCATTTCCCTGTTGTTGCATGGATGTTTTTAATCAATACACACAGTCATGGGTTATTTAAAGGTTGCGAGATGATGAGGCACGGACTAGCTCAAACAATATCTAGGTCTTTTGAAATTTTAGCAGGAGAAGGACGTTTGACTTGTGATGAGAGAGCATCAGTCTTTAAATATGAAGTAAATTACTGAAAAAAACGTGTACGTTCAAGTTAGTTTCACGATACTTTTAACAATTATAAACAAATAAAACACACAAAAATACATACAAATAAAGGCAAAAAGCAGAACAAGAAAGCAAAAATACTTTCCTGTTAAAGCTTTTTGAATTTCCTGTTCTGTGGGATTCATTATGTTTAGCCTAGATTATTTATTTAATGATAATGGACATCTCATTTGCTCAAATCTGTCTGTGCCTTCTTTCTTAATGCTTTCATCAAACAGAGTGTGGGAATTACTGTTTGAACAGTAAGTTGTCTTATATAAATTCAAAAACCAGACATAATCTATGGATATATTTATTTTGAATATACATTTTTCGTTATATTAGTTTCCACCCACACACAGAGTAGCATTTAGTCATCTAGGTTAGGTGGTCATTGGATGCATGCAGATAGCGCCACCTTGTGTTCATATGAAATCACTGCAACATTCCTCTCTTCCCTAGCTGTGACTGAAGCCATAGAAATCCCCCAGTTTATTGGCAGAAGTTACCTGACTTATGACAACAGAGATATCCTTAAAAGGTTGGTATTTGCCATGTATCATAGCTGACTCTTCACACTTTAAAATTCTAAACTGCTCAAAATGTATAAATAATAAACGTGAATTTTATTTTCTCTTATTTCAGAGTGTCTGGGTCCAGGACAAACCTTTTCATGCATTTTAAAAGCACAGCCAAGGATGGCTTGTTGCTCTGGCGCGGAGACAGTCCAATGAGACCCAACAGTGACTTTCTCTCCATGGGGCTTCAGGATGGGGCTCTCATCTTCAGGTGTTTCTTCCAATGTTTATATAAAATGGGATAAATTATACTAAAAAAGGTCCAAGTTGGCCTTCAAGAAAAGTTCTGACAGACCTTGAACTTTTGTCACATGACAACCACAAACTTCAACATAGGTTATGGGGATTTTATGTGAGACCAACACAAACTAGCACATACTTGTGAAGTGAAAGTAAAATAGTTGTTAGTTTAAAAAAAAAAACATTTTACTAATAAAAATCAGAAGAGTGTGACATGCATTTGCATTCTGCCTCCCTGACTTGAAACTTTGTAAAACCACCATTTGATGAAATTAGAGTTGCGAGTCTTTTGGTATGGGTCTCTACCAGCTATATGTTAACAGTAGAGACTGAAGTATTTGTTTCTTCTTTGCAAAAAAGGTCAAGCATGATCAAATTGGGTTGATTTCATCTGTGTGCAGGAATTTACACTAGAGCTGCTCTATCATGGCTGCTATATCACAATATCTATGTCTGCAGTAATGCAAATGCAAAGGACTGCTTCAAGTGACAGGAACTCACGCTCTGCATGCCACTAACATAATAAATTTGTTGGAGAGACTCTCAATGTTCATGAAGCCCACATCAAATGTTAAATTTAGTGGATTAAATGCTAAGGCTAAGTGACATTGTGATGATGGAGAAGAAAGTAAAGAGTCAGGAAAATGTGCAATGATTTTGATCAATTTCATCAACATTGAATATTCCAATATCTTATCACCCTTATTTATACTGAGGTTACATTCAATCTCTTTACTAAATAAATGACTTCTGAAGTTAGAGCCGGTTGCAGGAAATTTCACACAGAAGTATCAGAGATAAAAGGACTGAAAACAAATGTTCATCAGATTGCTTGTGAAAGAAAGTTGTAACATCAATGGATCAAGTTCCTTACAATTCCCCAGTATATACACTTTTTTTTTCTGCTTCATCATCCTATAATCCCATTTAAAATATGTTGCCGTTTGTAATTTTACAGTAGCAAAATGTGAAAAAATTCAAGGGGCATTAATACGCACGTCAGAGCATGGAAAAGGCAGACTTCAACAGAAGAGAACTGTTTGACTTCCAAAGATCAAGAAGTGTTAGAAAGGAAAGCCGGTGACAATTAACTGCCTTTTGGAGAAAAAAGTGTCAAGGAGGAAAGTGATTCCTGAAAATGGCATTAGTACTCATCTGCGTCAACTGCTACTAAATCCCTTGTATGCCTTTCTGTTATAGTTATAACTTGGGCAGTGGTGTGGCTAACATTGTTGTCAACGGGACATTTAATGATGGAAAGTGGCACAGAGTGAAGGCTGTTAGGTAAGCTCAAAGATGAAATATCCATTAGGAAGTCCAGTGGATTTGTCGTGCACTGAGGTATCGTTCACTATGTTTAACTTTAACTCTCTTTAACAAAGACTTTTCCTCCATGTACATCAGGGATGGCCAATCAGGGAAGCTGACGGTTGATGATTATGGAGCAAAGACCGGCAGGTCACCTGGCAAGATGAGACAACTCAATATAAATGGGCCTTTATATGTCGGTAGGTGGTTTATGTCCTGTCAATGTTACTATGTTTTTGATTCCTGAATTTCAGTCTTCCTTTTTTTTTTGCTGTATCTTCGTGTTCCTTAACCCAAGGTGGCATGAAAGAGATCGCCCTTCACACAAACAGGCAGTACCTGGGAGGATTGGTGGGTTGCGTGTCCCATTTTACTCTCTCCACTGACTATCACTTAGCTTTGGTGGAGGACGCAGCTGATGGCAAGAACATCAACACCTGCTCCAACTAAAGGATTCCCCCCCCACCCCATGAGGGTCAATTTTCAACCTGTTTTCTAACTGGGTCTGTCACCCTGAATCTGACTTGCCAGAACCAAAGCAGTAGAAACTAATGTGTTTTGTTTTTTACTACTATCATTTTAAAATGCATTAAAGGGTGTGTTGAAGGCACCCTGAACAGAAGAACAGTGTTGTTACATGAATGTTTCTACGATCTCTCTGGCCTGCAAAGTTATGAAGTTTATTGTAATCTGTTATAAATTTCTGGTGTAAACAGTTCTGATCTGAGGCTGACTTCAGAGGCACGAGTGTTTTATGTGAAGTCATGTTGCATTCATAGGATGTCATGTTCTTAGCAAACATTAGATAAATAAGAAAATAAACAAAGACAAAGAATTATGGGACAATTCCCACCATATATGTACTTTTTTTTTTTTTTACTGCAAATCCATCTTTGATTGCTGGAAGAACCAAGTGATTCAAAGAAACAAAATTCACCATGAACTTGAGAAGCTAGCAGAGATAACCTTCTTTCCAGATTATTTTGGTTTTGGCTCTTCAGGATTATCGTTGTCTTTTGTGTGATGTTGGTTCATTTGTTTTTTTGTCCTTAGTTCAATACATTTTTTAAAAGTGTTTTATCAGGTTAGAATTTTCAGAGTATTTAGTTTTACACAGTAAAGGGGTCAGCTGCCCCCCTCCCCCCCATTCAGCTTATTTATCCTTCATTTGGATCTTTCAGGTTCAGTCACATGAAATTTTGATCTTGACACGGGTTTATACTGGTGGTAATGTCAGACGGCATTGGTGTCGCCTGACAAAAACCACATTTAATGTGTGTTCCAGTCTTTAATTTGTTTCCCATGCTCTGACACTAGTAAAAAAAAACATCTTATTTAGTCAATGCATCCGTACAAGATTAAAAAAAAAAAAGTTTTACCTTGTAAAACTACATTTAGCTTTAAAATATGAATTAAGGCTCCTTTCACTCTAGCTTAAGACCACACCGTGACATTAAAAATCAGCCAGGACATGGATGATTCTACAGACTCAGGGATCGGTCATCGGTCACGTCGATCGGTCATCAGAGAATTTAAAGAAACGGCTACGTTGGCCACATGCAGAGGCGACAATCTGACCACACTCATACCCAGCTGCAATGCTTCCTGGGTAGTTTTACATGCAACTGGAGGCACAGTTACTTTGCACGTTGCGTCCCGTTGCAAACCAAATGACTTCCCCAGTCAGCTGAACTGAACAAGCTAAAATCTCCATCCCAGTAAACACAGGTCTAGGATCAGGCCTCTTGTTTCTAGATACCGGTATGGTCAGGATAGAACTGCCAGCTGTGGAGAAGTCCTCCCACCTTTATGAAATACTAGAGTTTTCTTGGTTGCAGTTTAAAGGCAAAGTGTACTTGTCATGTTGTCAGAGAGAAGTGCGGGATCATAGGCTTTATTATAACATTTCTAGTTTGAATTTTGTGCACATGATTCCCTCGAGGTATGTGCTCAGGGTGCTGAGCGATATTAAAACTATCGCATATCATTCATGAAACTAATGAGCTGAGAAAAGCACTCATGGCATTTACTCCTTCACGGCAATTCTGAAACTGCAGAAACATCTGATGTGTAAAGGTGAATAGTGCTGTGATACCTATGATGGTAGCACTGTGGTATGATGGCTGGGAAAGCAGAAGTGGAAAACCTGTTTGTTGGGTAATAAGAACACAGTAGCACCAGGACTGTCTTCACAATGGAATTAAGTTTTCAAGATTCAGGACAATTCAGCCACGTTTGGACGGTCATGGTTCTTGTGGAGAATGTGGTGAGGTCTACACGCAGAGTGAAGGGGGCCTGAGCTAATCAACCGGGTTGCGTATAAGGCATTCTGAAACATGTTTTGTTTGGTTTATAGCAGTGTTAGATTATACAACATCTTTTGTTGCGGTTCACATTATGAACAGTGTTTGTGACGCAGAATAATCAAATGAGACCTTAACTGAAGATGAGCGATGCAAAATACCAGCGCTCAGGGGCAGGAGTCTCGCATGTTTCAGATGTTACTCCGGTTCGGCAACTGAATCAATACTTCATTACTAGTTCTCTAGAGAACTTGGTTTCATACTGAGGAGGTAATTAACCTTTGGAATCAGCCGGGTCGCAGCAGGCACACAACTAAAACATGCACAACAGCAGCCATCAGGACTGTAAGTTTACACCACTGCTCTAGAGTAACTTAATGTACCTTATTTTTCCTTTCTTCTTTAATGTACCTTACTACAAGCTGTTTTTACAAACTCGACCATGCAATACTGTAGATATGACAGGTAGGTCTGGGTGGATTTTCCAGTGAAAGCCACCAACCAGTTTGACATTCAATAATTTATTTTAAAACATCAAGCTGAAAAGATAAAACGATTGCGGCCCTTCTGATGTGCAAAGTACTTCAAGAAAAGTACTTCTCAAGAAATGTATCATGTCCCTGTGGAATGTGAGTGTAAGAGGAATACAGGTTTTGCATTAAGCCCCGTGAATCAAGTAGCATGTCTTTTAAATACTGTAAGTGACCTTAGATTGTAGCAAAATGTTGGTGAACGTGTAATGTCTCTGTTAGCTCAAGCTTTAGCTTTGGATTTATATTTGCTGCCAACCTTTGAAAGCATTTATGCATAATTTGTGCTCTGTTTAGGTTTGAGCTTTTTTTTTTTTTTTTAAGAACTATGGATCTGAAAACGTTTGCATCCGTGCAAAGTAAATGAATAGCCATGCCTTAACCCCCACTTAAAATGAAACGATCTTGTTACATGTTCTTGGACCCTTTATCCAAATCCTCACATTTGTTACATGGTTAGCACTGCTTGCAGGCTTGTCAAAAAGTGTATGCTTTGAGGAGTTTTTTTCCTCTTTTAATTTTCAGTTGACAAAAGCACAATTTGTAAGGAACAATTTTACGTCTGCTTCAAAAAAGAAACACACCAATTGTGGTAAATATTTGTATTTGGTGAATGTGTTACAAACTACACTGTGGATTAAATAACTTATCTACCATTTGTCAAAGATGTTGCATGGACATTGTATTTATTGTTCCTGTCAAATTTTCTCCAAATCACGCAATATGTGTCTCACTTCAATTTACATCTTTGTAAATTAATCTAATTATATAAAATGTTGTGTTGATTGCATCTTCATTTACAGTGATATGATATTTTGATTTGTATAGTCGTGGCTGAAAGTTTTAAGACTGAGAGAAATCTTGTTTTTCCCAAACTTTTTTCCATCAGATTGTTGTTTTGGGTGGCAGTTTGCATTTATTCTTAGTAACAATGAAGAGCCATAAAATAAAATAGAATTAATGGCAAAGTACATGAAAGAAAAAACTATTTACTCAGAAAAAGCCCTTATTTGCACTTTCTTTTAGCTTGGACACACAATAACCTGCTAGCATCATGCCAACGAACCTCGGGGGAAAGGATTAATGAGGACAGGGCAGCTGATATCACGATATCGCTCTGCGATTCTGAGTGAATTGGACGGGCCGAATGGTTACTTTAAAAAAAAATGAGCGGTGCTTGAAATCCTTCTTCTTTTGTAAACCATGGTTACCACCAAGTAAACACAGACTATCATCGCTGTTTTGCGTTATAAGGGCTTCAGGCAAGGATACTACTCTGGCCAAGATTGCAGCCAAATCAACCTGATCTAGGGTCAAGAGGGCCAAAAAAGAAACCATTTCGTTCCAAGAAAACAATGCAGCAGGAAATACCAGGATTGGACTGCAGAGGACTGGGGTTAAGATATTTTCTCCAATAAAGCTTATTCAGAGTGTTTGGCAGGTCCAGAAAAAGAGACAATCCAAAAGAAAAAAAATGTGAACCATGCAACCCCTCCTGCGTCATGTTGACAGTGAACTATCCTGATATGATCCATGTGTCGTTCAAGAGAGCTGGCTTGCTCAGAATCTTTCCTAAAATCCTGCCATGAATGAACAATGAGATCAAACATCTTCCAAGAGCAACGTTTCCCAAGAACCCAGCAGCAATTAAATTTTGATCTGTGGGTTTTTCATGCTTGAGGGAAGACCATGTCACAAGGAAAAACTGATAAGCAGATCAGAGATCAAAACATACATTTTAGACTAATGGCCAGAAAAACTCCCCAGTTACTAAACCCAGTTGAGAACGTGTGGTCATTCTACACAAGTGAGAATTTAAATAAATAAATAAATGAATATCATGTCAACCTAATAACAATGATAGATTAAGAAAGAGTTACCATCGGTCAGGAACACTCCTGAGCAAATTGGAAAAGAGGAAAGGCTGACACTGTAAGTATTGAGACTTTGAATAAACTTGATGTATTTATAAACAACAGTTTTTCTAAAGATATAAGATGTCTGTTACTGAGCATCAGTACACTGTAGACACATTTCACAGCATGATTTAACAACACTAAAGTTGTGAACAAATGTGTAGAAAATATAATTGTTGTTAATCACAATTTTAATTATTTGGCCATAACTGTATGTTGAAATTAGGGCCTGGTTTGTGTCGCTGAACATAACAAGTGGCCCTTTCAACCTTATCTATTAGGACAGCTGCTAAGACACACATGGCAGTAGTAGTAGTAATAATAATAATAATAATAATAATAATAAATATCTGATTTGATACAGTTCTCAGACTTATGAATGTTTAAAAATGTTTGATACTGGGACTGAGTACATTAATAATAAACAGAGTGAAACACAAGTTAAAATCTAATTTAAGAGTAACTTTTATGCAGTATTAGAAATGATTTCCGCTGCCTCTTTTATAATACATCTGTAGCCATCTCAGGGGTTACAGAAGAGTGAAATGTCAGAAAGCTATAAAAGAAAACTTTAAACCAGCTGATCTGAATCAAAGAAAATGGATTTTGTTCCAAAAATGTATTATAAGTCTTTCTATTACAAGCAAAATGCAGTTCTTGATAGAAAAGTGGTCTCCCAAAAGAAATTTTATTGTATTTTCCAACTATGTTAGTAATGCTCTTTCTATGGGTCATTTCAGTCACAAAAGCTATTAGGTTTGATATTCCCTTTGAACCTTTTCTGAATGGTTGACATTATTGTTTTTTTTAATCTCTGTGGCTAAAACATTTCTCTGTTGATCTGCAAAAAGGATTTCTTGATGTATAATAATGTAAGGTAATAATTAACCCACATTTTACCTAAAAAAGCTAATGAACCATTTCTTAGCTTCTCTTCATTCAAGACTGTTTGATTAGATGACATCTTAAATTTAAAGTAATTGTTGTGAATATTTTCTTTAAAATCTTTTCCAAACAATGCGTTTCTGCTTTCAGAGTAGAATATTACAATAATTCATAATCGTTGCTGTAAATTATATTCCTAAAAGTTCCCAAAGATTTCACACAAACAGTGGAAGTGGGACCAATATTTTGCACTTTTTTTCAGACCAGGCTATTTAGCCATGGTCATCCACATCATATCACAGTTTAAGGTTAAAGGTCACATTACAGGATTTTCCCAGATGTGCCAAAATCAATAACAAAGAACAGAAGTAATGGGTTAAGGTTTGATTTCATTGACCCATGTAATACTGTGTTCCCATTTCATTAATGCAGTTATTAAAACCGTTATATAACCCAAACTCTCAGTGATTAATTTGGAGGTCAGTATTGACTGCAACACAGCAGCAGTTTATTTTATCATGAACATTAGTACATCATGCTGGTCTAATAAAAGCACATTTGGGTTGTTTGATCGTGAATTACCCTTACAGCTGAAGTCAGATATTTACATACACTGAGTAACAGGCATCTTTCTCTTGCTGTCCGATATTAAAACTGACAACACTTTCTTTTTTGGTCAGCTGGGATTGCCAAAATTATTTCTATTTGCTGAATGCAAGAATTACGAGAGACGTTTTTCATGAATTCGTTTTAAGTCAAAAGATTACATACATTCCCCTGCTGGGAAAGCCCAGATGATGATGTCATTGCTTTGTAAGGTTGTAATAGGCTGATTCAAAACATCTGAGATAAAATGGAGGCACACCTGTGGATGTATTTTTTTAACATTATTGTGGCACTAGTGAGGAGGGGTGCCAACAGATAGGGGGAATAGCCCTCGCCATGGGCCGGGATGTCCATGGCGAGGGCTAGGGCCTCTGTATATAGGTGGCTCACACTACCCCAGCCTCACAGGCGTGCCCCTGTGGATGTATTTTAAGGCAACATTTCAAACACACTGTTTCTCTGTATGACATCAAGGAAAAAAATCTAAAGAAATCAGGCAAGATATGAGGAAGAGAACTAGAGAGCCTCTAAAAGTTTGGTGCCCCCATTGGAACGTCCTGCCATCATACCCTTCAGGGAGAGGACAGCTTCTATGTCTGATAAACATTTTTTTTTATGAAGCGTGTGGGTACTGGTCGCAAAGCAAAGGCAAACGGCATTGCTAAGATGCTTATGCCATTGTCCAGTGAAACAAGTCCTGTAGAAGAATGGGCTAGAGGCCACTCAGCGTGGAAAAAGCCATCACTCCAAAAACAACATAAACAAACAGATTCTGATTTGCCAATGCGCAAAGCAACAAGGACCTTAATTTTTGGAGGCATCCTGTAGGCTGATGAAACCTTGGCCACAATAACTGTAATAAAATTTGAAAGAAAAATGGACAAAGTTTTACGCCTGAGAAAACCATTTTAACTGTGGGGAGCAAGGGGGGAGAGATTCATGTTGCTGCGGATTTTTTGCTGCATTACAGATTGATGCCACACATAAAAAAGATGGTATCATAAGCAAGGAGCATTGTGAAAAATTACTGAAGCCACAAACCTGCAAGGAAGTTAAGGTTTGCCCCAATTGGGTTTTCTAAGTAGACAATGACTCCTTGCATTTTGTCCAATGAGTTACAAAGTGCCATAAGAACAATAAAGTCTTTTGAAGTGGCATGAGGGTTTAGAAGAAATAATGAACAACTATAAAGATTACTTCTTAGCGTCTTGGTTCTGTCATTAGTACATATAAATTTTTCTTTCATTCGTCATATTTGTTTTAGTACACCGACAAGTAAGGCAGCGTTTTCTTGTGTTTTCAGAATGACTCGTTCCTTTTTTCTGTACTCCTTCTGAGCTTTGAAAAATTAAGTTTAAAATGCAAGACGTTTTTGAAAGCTGTGAAACAATCCTAAAAAGAGAGTGTCTTAACACATAATCACAGGACTATGTCAGTGCATGGAAAATTAATTTGTTAGTTTGCCGCCCCAGAAATGGTTCTGTAATCAAATGGAGCAAAACACAATCTCATAACATAAGAATGAGAAAGCAAAAATATAAACCAATACATATTTCTCTTCATATTAAGGTTTGGTTGACAGAATCCTTAGTATTGCAATTTTAAACAGGAGAGATCCATCCATCCATCCATCCATCCATCTCTGTAGGGTTACCCGGGACTGGTGCCTATCTTTGGTAAGAATGAGGTTTTTATATAAAATGTACAAAATAATTGCTTCATGACCATTAGTGTTTCTTAAGTGGGAACAATATTTAGAAATTTTGAAACAACCAACTCTAATCAAAAATACTGAAATAAATTTGTGAGGAATATATCAAATATTTCTGGATAGTAAAAACCTTCATCTTAGCTATTCATTCATGAGAGGTTAATAGACAGAGTTTGACCTTTATTAGTTCTTGGAACGTGGATAAATGGATTTTTGGTACAGCACAGCCTCAAACCAAGTTGTCATGTGATAGCCCACACAAGTGTGGGTATTTATATAAATGTGTGTGTCTGAAACTGATTTTCTGCCATTTAAATGATGTCTTTCCAAAACTCACAGTAGTTGTCAGCTGACAATTGCAAACATAGTGATAAGAGCTCAATATTTTTTTTAACAATAGTATTTATGTTCAATAAGACATTAATTAGAAAATTGTTTGTATAAGCTAACAAAATTTCTGTACCCAACAGCAAATATTTCTGTAATATTCTGCTAGAATATTACATAAGTATATATAAATAGAAAATATTACAAAGTAATGAATAATAATATATTTTTTAATACAATGTAATATTATTCATCCATTTCTGTCATCTGTCTTCATGCTGCTGGTAACACAGCAGCCCAATATCAAAATGGGTTAGTAAAGTATGATATTATTAAAGTTATACAAATGTTTCTTACTAAAGCATTCATTCCTGGCTTAAAATGCATTACTATTTGGCTAAAATTAATCTAAATCATTTACTTTCCAAACACCTATGTGTATGTGACACAAATCTATTTAAAAACACTTTCTTAAAGAGTATATTTTGGTCTTACACAGTTAAAGTTACCTTTGTGAAAGAGCTCCTTTGATCCGTAAGATCTTCTGCCTGGTTATTCCTTGGCCCAAGTGATTTGTAATCAATGCCGAGGCAGGTTTGGTTCTTTGTTTGGATCACAATTTGGTGCCATACTGAGAATTTAGATAAAACAGTTGTGAAAATTTTATGTTATGACAACTGTCTTCCTTTGTATGATATTTTGTTTACTCATAAAATGTGCTATTTTAGATCTCCCTTAACTGTTGTTAAATTGCTACAAACAGTATGAGTGTAACCAGCAGGATTCCTAGTCATGAAAGTTTCTTTTAAAATACCATGCTACTGTGAGTCTATGAGTTAAAAGCCAAAGCAGGAAATACGTTTTAGTTGTTTTTTTGTTCTTTGTTTTTTTTTTTGGCATCATCCTGAAAGCTGCTTAACAGACACTATAATACACTATAAATAAAAAAATCCTAGGCAACCAGAGAAGATATTTGCTGATTGGGGTAATTTTTTCCCCTGAAATATTATTTCCCCAATATTATTGTTTACATGAAAAGTTTGTAGGGTTCCTTCACGGGATCAGTCTATGGGGCTATGTGTGCTCAGGACTGGAAGAAGAGATCTTTGTTTCGTGATCAAAAGCATTTATATCACATCTTTCTTTTCAAGAAATCCTAAAAGCAGTCAAAAATCACATTTCATGGTTGCATCATCCCCAGAGATAATGCTTTGGTCGCATGACTCAGCAAATGGAGTTTATAAAAATTCCTCTAGGGTCTCAACACTCCTCAGACATTCTAAGGCAATGTTGCTGCTCAGTTTGATAGCTCTGCAAGTGCTCTGTTTAGTGCACTGCTACCCCAATGGTGCTCCTACCGGTGCCTGTAAGGATATGATGCCTAAGCATGCAGGAGTTGTCCCTCAGCCATCACCAGCTCCCTACAGCATTCTCACCAACACCAAGAAGTATCAGGCTGGAATGCCCGTTACAGGTAAGATGGCTTATGCTCCACTAAAAAAAGAATACAGAAACCATTTAATGTGTCATTCTCATTCAGGGAGTCATTGCAAGGTGGCCTCAGTAAGCATGTTTGGTTTAGGTAACTTCTGTTTTGGTATTCATCCCCGCAGTCACTATTATTGGACCACAATACAGAGGGGTGCTTCTGGAAGCCCGAACCGAAGGTTTCAATGATGCTTATGGGACCTGGAAACTCCCTCCTCCAGACACCAAATTTCTCCAGGTGCCTTGAACGTTCAAATCAAAGCTAAATGAAAGGAGATGTCATCTGCAAAAACTCAACTTTAAACTGCTGCAGTTTTTTTATGTTGTTGTTTACATTGTGATTTATGTTGGGATGGTATTCACAAATCTTCTAAATTAACTGTAGAAATTATTTGATATGATGATTGACAGCGGTTTTTAAATTTGTTATGCACACAGTGCTCAGGGAATCCAGAAGGTGCTATGACTCATGCCAACACCAACCTGAAGGGTAACGCCACGGTCTACACCTGGATACCACACGACACTGTGAACCCCATATATTTTATGTAAAGTCACTTTTTGTGTTTTCTATATTTTCAGGCCCTTGTAAAGCTTTTTTTCTCTCAATAAAACCTTTTGTTTGTGTACCTAATTTTTCTTGTACATGTCTCGGTGTTTTTACAGTTTTATTTATTTTCTTCTTCAGGGCCACAGTGGCTCAGCAGCGGACCATCTACTGGCTAAATGTGAGGTCCAACATTCTGACCAACGGTAGGTACAGTACACCAGATTGTGAAATCAAAATGAATGCATAATTGTTTGACACCATATCTTATGATTTTTTTTTTTTAGAGAACATGGATGGTCTTAAGCTGGCAACAGATGCAAGTGCAGGAATGGCTGAAGAAAAACCTCTCCTTCTCTTTGTGATATGCTTTTTGGTGTTACAGATTCTGGGGTAAACACCCTTGACTGTTCCTGGCTGTTTAAGCGGATTACAATAATAAAAAAGTAGTTTTGACCATTGATTATTTGACATCAAAAAATTATTGCAGCTCTGTGTTACATGAATCAAGCATATTTGTTTCTTGTTTTATGAGATTTGCTCTGAATACAAATCATCATGATTGTTATGTCAAACTGACATTATTGTACCAATAATTGATAAAGCTATGATTTATTTAAAAAGGACAGACAGGAAAAACGAGAGAAAATATAGATTGACAGGCAAAAAGTGGGTTATGTGTGACATGCAAAAACCTAACGGCGGTGGTTTGTTATTGACTCAATTTCATTTCAAGTATTGAAGAGCTTGTAATGACCTGCTTTTTCCACATGGCTTGATCTCTAACCTAGATTCCTGGCATGGTGATGAACAGAAACGCTAAAGAGGCTTAAAACTTGCATCACATGTGTCTTTTGAAGCTCAACATCCCACATTATCTGTCAGGTCACTGTTTATGGTCGTTCTATGCACTTGAAACCAGATGAGAAAACATATATAATTAAATTTACCTATATTCTGCAAAACATGTGTTCCTTTTTTATTTAATTAATTGTAAATTGTAAGTCTCTTACCTAAAGTAGTAATAGCAGTTAGAGTGGTTTTAGTTTTTAAACATTTATTGGGGCATTTTAAGGGTGTTATGCAGTGTCAGATTAGGCAGGACAAAAGCACAGACAGGAGTTCTGAAGCCACACGGTGAGTTAAAAGAGAGTTTAATAAGAGAACTGAGCAAATTTACAGAATGTACATGAGGAGAACTATACATGGAACAAAGGCAAAGCAACGCAAGGATCCAGCAAGAATACAGAGGAGGTGTGATAAGTGCCTAGTTCGCACGAAGGTGAACATTAAATTTAGAAAAATTGTGCATCCACACGAGAAGATGCAGTATCGCTGAAAACACTGTAGTAGATATCCCGGGTCTATTGGCGGCACAGTGACACTGCTACAGAAGCACGCAAAAAACCCCGGGCATGAACAGACAACACGTGAAGTACAAACAGCAACTGTCTTCCTCACTGTTCTCTGAGGGGGCTCCAAAAGCATATGGTTCATGTGGTTTTCTGTAGCAAGTTGGATCTTATAGTTGTAGAACAGGAGCAGTAGATTCAGCTGTAACATAACAAGCCCAGTATTTGCCTTAACATGAGTGCAAGACTGAACAGTGCCATGTTTGTTGTTATTTGTGAGAGTGAGGCGCATGCAGAGTTACAGAGAGAAGTGAAGCTACAAGGTAATTGCTTCAGAAAAGACGTTTACACGTGTACACATGAAAATATTAAACCAATGTTTTGAACATTTAAAAAAAATATTGTTTTTAATCTTCCAAAATGCCGGTTCCATGTGGGTGCAATGTCTAAATAACAAAATAACTTTTGGATACACCTAATCCCATCTCCGTGTGGACGGGGCCTGAGGGAAGTAAACTAATAAACAGAGAAGTGGAAACTGAACTTAGACACCAAAGGATCTCCAAATCAAAAGGGAAAAAGCCTAACACTAAAATTAGAAAACATACCAAAATGCACAGAGGAAAGAATAAGAGAAACAAGTATGAAATTAAACATAAACGAATTAACAATAAGCAATTTTCTATTTAAAATGATGTCATTATTTTAGATAGAAAGAACTAAAAAAAATAGTGATGTGAAGAACTAGAGGTAATATCTCAGATGGACTATGGTGTGACATCACATTGCATCTCTCTGTGTTGTCTCCAGTTTCTTGTTCACATAGCTGGGCTGGCTGAGCGCGTGTGTGTGTGTACAACCATGTGAACACCTGCCACTCAGGCCTTAGCCCCTGCCTGCCCTAAAATGCCACTGTCAAAGCAGTGCAGCGTTGGAGCAACATGGCGGAGACCACCCCCAACAGATCAAAATATTCTCTTGCTTACAATATAAAGTTATGAGTTATTTACTTCTTCACTTGAAATGTTCCCCCAAAATGTGATGCTGTTTTGCTGTGTTTTTATCCTTTTCAAATATGTGCATTCAAGGTGACACGTGAGAAGGGAAAGGAAGGGCTGGGTGGCAGCTGGAGTGAATGTAGAGAGAGGCACAGCTTGTCACACATCTTGTTTTGGTCTACAGACAGTGCTCAGGCTGCTCCTATTGGTGAAATGTTGCTTATTGCTCCTTTAAAAATGACGAACAACAGAGGAATCAAACTTACTTGAAAGTAAACAGAGAGTATCAAAAACCGTCTCTCCATTGGAAACCCTTTTTGCCCAACTATTTAAAAACAACAACCCTAGAGGGAGGGAGGTGTACAAACACACCTCAGGCCGGAACTGCTACTGATTAAAGAGTCATTAGTGAGGCACAAAGAGACCGCCGCTGTTGTTTCTCAGCATTGACTTTATCTGGTAAGAAACGATTTATTTCTTACCAATAATTATCTCTGTCAGGATTGTTTTTCCTTTGTGTCTTTTCCAAATGGAAGCGAAAATATTTCACAGGAGGTTCTGCTGAACTGTTGTAGCCCTTCGATCCATTACACGTGTAGCATTAGCTTGAAGAGACTTTTCAAGGCCAGAAGGTATATTGCTGTGTGAAAACTAAGTGTAGACAGACTTGTAGAGTTAGTTATGACAGTTACTGTAATGCAGCCAAATCTCCATATCATAGGCACTGAAATGAGACTTCTATAACTACTCTGAATATAAAGTAGCCTTCCACAAGTGAGAAGGCTGATACCCTTGAACATCCGGGTTACAATGGTGATCAGAAGCAGAGCAGAAATTATGACATCTAAGATGAATCCTGCGAGAATTTTATTTTTTAAAATCAGATTTTTGTTGTCTCAAGCAAACTTTCACCACTGTGGTGAATTACAGGCAGACTCGGCTCATCACAGAGCCTCTTTAACGGTGCCAGTTTGTTAAGTCTCCAAGTATTGCTCTTAGATAACAATTCTTGTGACCTTTTCTTTCTCATCGAATAAATCCCCTGAAAGGTTTTTACTTTATTAACTTAAATTTAAGCTGAAACATTGCTATCACTGTTTTTGTCTTGGATAGCTATTATTTAATTTTAGGCAACAGACACCATACAAACACTTTGATGCTTACTTTGTTGACAGTCAATGCTTCTTTACGTCGATGTCTAGTGAAATATAGATTTTTCAAGAGGCTTATAGGCCTGCGGTTGTCAGAAAGCACCCAACAATCAATTATAATTAGTATCTTTCCTTTGCGTGCTAGTTATTTATTTAACAGGGATTCAAGCCCATGCAGAGCACCAGCTAGTTCAATAGTAAATGACTCATTGACATGTGGAACACTGAATCACAGTGTTGAGGTCATGCACTTTACGTCCCAAACCACTGATGCCTTTATTCATAATGACAAAGTATATGGTGCACTGAAACAGAAAAAAGCCACATGACGCAATCAGAAGAATGAAGACCATCCTGAGCATTGTACCACAACAGATCGAAGGAATACTTTATCAATGTATGAGTACTGTAAAGAAGTAACACACTCAACATATTGAGATAATCCTTTGAATGAATTTATCCGTCGCTTTCAATTTTTTTGTAGAGCTTTCATTGAAAAAGGTATGAGCTTTCAATAACAGCACCCTGCTGGTTATTTTTAAGCTTCTTTTCAAGACCCAGAAGATTTAATCCCTTTTAGCCAGAAAATATGTTTTTCCCTACAGTTTCTACATAAAATCTGGGGATGTATCAAATGACATTCCTACAGCTTTACATATAAGCCTAGTGTTTATGCAATTACTGTTATATCGCTAAATATAATAAAATGGATTTAAATGTTGCGCTGTGCTACAGTGGGTAGCACTGTTGCCTTGCAGCAAGAAGGTTCTGGGTTCAAATCCAACCCTGGGTCTTTCTGCATGGAGTTTGCATGTTCTCCCTGTGCATGTGTGGGTTCTCTCCGGGTACTCCAGCTTCCTCCCACAGTCCAAAAACATGATTGTTAGGTTAATTGGCCTCTCTAAATTGTCCTTAGGTGTGTGAATGGTTGTATGTCCTGTTTGTCTCTCTGTGTTGCCCTGCGACAGACTGGCAACCTGTTCAGGGTGTATCCCGCCTCTCGCCCAGTGAACACTGGAGATAGGCATCCGCAACCCCATGAGGGATTAAGCGGGTCAGAAAATGGATGGATGGATTTTAATATCTTTTTTTTACAGAAGCTTAGACATCAACAGCACTAGGCTGGTATAAAAACTATTAGCCAAAGAGATTCCAGTTTGCTTATTTTATTGATGAATCTTTCTAACACACTAGTATTAGATATAAAGCTCCACAGTGCTTGGCCTGGTCTTTTTATACTTTATGCTTTTGTTCAATGTGGATTTTGTTGGATGCAAATTTTCCCATAGTTAGAGAGCATAGGAAAAATGTGTTTTACTATGCTGATGAAACTAATTTAAATTTGTCAAGAAACTCTGATGAATCAAGGCTGCCATGCATTGGCACCACCAGGCCCTCTGACCACCGGCAACAGGCAAAGTGGGTGAAGTCTCTTGTCCAGGGTCACAACGACTGAGACTATCGGAGCGAACTCCCTAGCTTCTGCAACACTCAAAACTTCAGTGTTATTCATGCTTGCACGGGTGATAGATAACGATACATGTAGAGGCATGGATGTGTTTAGTACTGGTCACAAGAGGGAGCCAGTGTGTTTGGATATATGTCTGCGTGTGTGTATGTGGGTGTGGCTGGGCGTGGATGATGGCCTGATAATTATCACCTGTGTCTGCCCATGGAGCTTTTTCTTGTCTTTTGTTTGTGACAGAGAGGGTTGACATAGGGGCCGATATTTTTTTGTTGACCGCAAAGTAACAAATCAATAACCAAAGTATTTTTCTAGTCAATATACAAACTTGTCAAAGTGTATTATGCAAGAAGAAGAAAAATAAACACCCTTCAACCAGTATTGGAGCCAAGTTTCCTCCTTCAGTCAGCGAGTCAGACAGACAACTACGTCCTTCCCTCAGTGACTAACCTAGTTTGCGATAGTCACACTACAATACATAAGAACCTTTCAAATAAATAAATAAATGCCCATAAGCAAACTTAAAGGTAGAGTGGATGAGTTTTCCGGAAATGTAGGTAAGAAATGCCCTGGTCACTTTTTTAAGGATAGGCTTGTATGCAAAAGGTCCGACCCTGGTACGCAAATGCTCAGGTACAGCTGTGAGGGATGTGTGGAGTGGGATGAGAGCCTTCACAGGGTTCCAGAAGTCCACTGGCATGAGGTTGGAAGGTCGCGTGGACCGGGCCAATGAACTGAACCTATTTTTCAATAGACCCCTTGCAACCACGTGACTCGTTACCCAGAACCCCTTGCGTGGCGGCCATATTGGTTGGCATGCCATTGTCTACACAACGCGCCAACATGCAAACAAAGTCTTACGTGGATGAGTTACAGCCTTCTGATAAGGCAGCTTACTTCGCTAAATGTGCAAGGATCGGTAATGCGGACCCTTTGGCTCTTCCTGATAAGGTTTTTTCTAGTAATCCCGATGATTGGCCATCAGTTTGCTACGCGGATCTGGTGAACTACCTTGTTGTCACCCACCCCAACGTACAGTGGCGATCAGATGAAGGCCTACAAGAGTTTGGAAGCGCACAAACAGTTCACTGCCGGATGGATACGTGAACTGTCTGTTTGTTACCTGAATGATGTAGCAGTTGTCCGTGGAAGGGTGAGTCTAATGTTTTTTATTCTCATAACTTAGCCGGGCGTACACTGTACGTGCTGGCCGTCTTTTTCCGTACGGGGGTGCGGGCCGGGCGGTCTGCCGTGCCGCGCGGCCGGCGGCGTGTCTCGTCTTTCCTCTCTCCCCTCCGTTCCCCCTGACGCCCGGTGCCTCCCGTGGTCTGGGTCCCTGTCACCCACCGGGGCACGAACAGTATGAGCATTCCGGTCGCGCCGTACACAGGTCGTGAGCGGTGATCTTTTAAACCCCGCGGTTCCGTAGCTGAATATAAGTACCACGACTGAAAAACTCGTAGAGTGTATGCCCGTGAACGGGCGGGAGGGGAGGTGGCGATCGTTACACTGGCCGGAGAGCCGCCGCTGTCTGGAGCAGCACCCGCTTCCTGCTGCTCCAGACAGCGGCGGCTACAGCAGCAACGGCGGCTTCTCCGGCCGGTGTAGCGATCGCTACACCGGCCGGAGAAGCCGCCGCTGTCTGCTGCTTCAGACAGCGGCGGCTGCTGTAGCGCATTAACTCCGCTTCTCCGGCCCGTGTAGCGGTCGCCACCTCCCCTCCGCCGCTATTTAAGTAGAACAATGAATAGAGCAGAATTAAGTTGTATTTACCGGAGATGAAGTGTAGACTGCAAATTCTCTCGTAGTATGATGGATCCCCCAGTCCATTGTGAGTGTCTGCCTGCGCTCTTTTCATTGAAAATATCCATTTCTTTCTTCTTTCCTCATCCTTTGGTAAACGACAGAAACGTACATCCAACGATTTGGAATGCCTCTGTGTGCAACCGGGAGCACAACAAGTGGTAGGCATTGTTTAGATTCCAAAAATAAACGAACTAAAAGTACGCTCTAAATCACCCGTTTTGTCATGTAGTAGACGGGCTGTCAGGCTAGCGTGCCCACCAAGATGGAGGCGCGCGCCCCCGATCACGTGACTGTGACGTCAGATGCAAGGGGTCTATAGGTTTGATACTGCGGCCCATCCCCCACAACTCTCTGCTGCTGGCTTCCCTACAACGACCACTCCACCTTCCCCCACTCCTCCTTACAGACCCCCTGTCTGCTCCTCACCACCTCAATCCACATCCACTGACTCCACCCCTCCCCCCTGCTTCACATCACGTCCTCCACAACCTGAGGACCTCCCCCCTCCCCCTACTGTTACCTCTACAGTGTCCTTCACTCCTGACCTAGTGAGAAGACAGCTAACCAGACTCCACTCCGGCAAAGCTGCTGGCCCTGATGGTGTATTCCCAAGGGTGCTCAAAGCTTGTGCCTACCAGCTGTGTGGAGTACTTAGCCTAGTCTTCAGCCTGAGCCTGCTCCTCCAGAGAGTCCCCGTGCTGTGGAAGACATCCTGCCTCGTTCCTGTGCCAAAGACGCCGCGTCCTAGCGGCCCTCAGGACTACAGACCGGTGGCACTGACGTCCCACATCATGAAGACCTTTGAGAGGCTAGTCCTGGAGCAGCTAAGGCCCATGGTCAGGCCCTTCACCGATCCACTACGGTTCGCCTACCAGCCCCACCTGGGAGTTGAGGACAGCATCATCTTCCTGCTGAACAGAGTCTACACTCAACTGGACAAGCCATGTGAGAATCATGTTCTTTGATTCCTCCAGTGCATTCAACACCATCCGTCCGGCTCTACTGGGTGAGAAGATGACGGCGATGCAGGTGGAGGCTCCCATCGTGTCCTGGATTGTTGATTACCTGACGGGTAGACCACAGTATGTACGCCTACAGAACTGTGTGTCTGACAGGGTGGTCAACAAAACTGGGGCCCCTCAGGGGACTGTCCTCTACCCCTTCCTCTTCACCCTTTTCACCTCAGACTTCAACTATTCCTGCCACCTTCAGAAGTTTTCTGATGACTCAGCATTGAAAAGGGTGATGAGAGTGAATATAGGACTGTGGTGGGCAACTTTGTCACTTGGAGTGAGCTGAACCATCTGCAGCTCAACGTGACAAAGACTAAGGAGCTAATAGTGGATCTGAGGAGGGCAAAAACACCTGTGACCCCTGTTTCCATCCAGGGGGTCCCTGTTGACAATGTGGTGGAGTATAAGTACCTGGGAGTGTACTCTAACAATAAGGTGGACTGGACTAGAAACACCGAGGCGGTCTACAAAAAGGGCCAAAGCCGACTCTTTTTCCTGAGGAGGCTGAGGTCCTTTAACATCCGTGGGACGATGCTGAGGATGTTTTATGAGTCTGTTGTTGCCAGTACGATCTTCTTTGCTGTCACATGCTGGGGCAGCGGGCTGAGGGTTGCTGACAACAACAGACTGAACAAACTGATCAGGAGGGCCGGTGATGTTGTGGGGGAGGAGCTGGACACTCTGACGACCGTGGCAGAGAGGAGGATGCTGTCCAGGCTCCAGTCCATCTTAGACAATGTCTCACAGCAGAGGAGCTCCTTCAGCAGAAGACTCCTCTCACCCAGATGCACCACAGAGCGCCACAGGAAATCATTGTGATCATCAATGTTTACAACGCCTCCCTCAGTGATTCAGACACCCCCCCTCTGTAATTGACATTTATTCATTCTTTGCACTGTTCTTGCACAAGTCACTATCACTTTACTTGGATTTATAGTTATACATATGTATATATATATACATGTATATATATATATATTGACTTATATATTTATATTACTTTGTGTGAAATGTTGTAAATATATATGTAAGAATTTGTGTATATCTGGAGCATTTAACAAAAGTAATTTCCCTCTGGGATTATTAAAGTATTTCTGATTCTGATTCTGATTTATAAAGGAAAGTCGCATGCTAATGTGCATGCACATGGTTTTATAAATCTGTTTTTTTTTCGGTGTATGCTGTTTTTTTGGGTGTACATACACTTTTAGTGTAGATTTTACGCAATACTTTATAAATAAGACCCCTGGTCCGTGAAGCTGAGAGGGCTGAAAAATGGAGACAATATCTGTGAGAGTAGCTTGGTTCAATGATGGAATAGTCAGGCAGAAGAAGGCAGGCAGGTCCAAATGGCTGGGCTAGGTGCGAAGTCAAGACAGTCCGGGCTGTGTCTGGAAATCAGAGAGCCAGACTTTTGTACAGTTCTTTCTTAAAATGTTTAGACACCTGTCCAGGAGTCTTTGTTAATTCTGGGGGCTAAGACTTGAGCAACTTGCAGTTGGTGCACAGCTGTTTTTAAGCACGTGGGGGCCCATCCTCCTAGGTGCATTCTAAATCAGATGCAATGTATCCTCCA
Source organism: Fundulus diaphanus (assembly GCA_037039145.1). Classification (NCBI taxonomy): domain Eukaryota; kingdom Metazoa; phylum Chordata; class Actinopteri; order Cyprinodontiformes; family Fundulidae; genus Fundulus; species Fundulus diaphanus. The sequence goes on from CM073127.1 coordinate 23,933,831, forward strand.
TGGAGGCCGATGGAGGATGGGCCTACATGTCCTTAAAAACAGCAGCGCACCAACTACAGGTTGCTCAAGTGTGAGCCTCCAGAATTGACAGACTCCTGGATAGGTGTTGAAACGCTTTCAGAAAGAACTGAACGAAAGTCCAGTTGCCTCCGATTTAAGCCTATTTGCTGTTGCGATGACCCGGATAACTGAGAATTTGCGCAGACTTCTTTCTATCTAAAATATTGAAATTTTGCTTATTGTTACTTTTAGCTGTTATACTGTGAATAGTGTGAAATCTCTGTTGATTATATGAACAATTTTTAGATTATTCTTTCTTTCACTCTTTTATTTTCCAAACATGTTTGAAATAAACTAACATTGTACATTTCTTTTTTCCCCAGACATCTCAATAAGCTGTCACACATCAGCTTTCATTCCTTTAAATGTCACTGGTAAATTTTGACAGATCCTGGGCTTCTTCTTTCTTTGACAGACATTTATTTACTGATTGGTCAGAAATAGATTGTTTTTAGTAGAATTTGAATGTGATTGAATTGGACCATTTTAATCTAAATATAACAAGTGAGATCAAAATAAACTGTTATGAATCCAACCTAAACAAGATTTGAATTAGGCCTGTGTACGTGTGTGTGTCTGCTTTTTATCTCGAATGGCGTGAGATTAAATTTTTTATCATTTGGCGCTATAAATGGAGTAAAACTAATCTGAGCAGCACATCCCACGTCATGCGAAGTTGCAACAGGTGTATTGATGCATAATTCCCAGCTGACATACAAACATGAACGCAGCAGCTGTGACAGGCTCAGTGAAAGTGGCAACATTAATCCCCAAACATACATCTGTCCATCTACTTTGTGGTAAGTAGTGCACAAGGTTGCACAAGTGCATAAACAAAATGATATGGTGTGTCAAACCACACACACGCACACACAAAAAAATGACACACTGCACATTTACAGACAGAGTAAATGTGAGTTCTTTTTCAAGACAGACCAAATACTCATCCACATGCATGAACACTGTTCAGATTAAGGCTTCTTCTTGCTTGAGGGGTTTAGTTGACATCTCTCTCTGAACTCCGCATTCTTCGTCTCCCTTCATCTCCATTTATTAAAAATGTCCAGCACCATAAAAAGCAATGACCGCCTGACGGGCTCTTTTGACCCTTGTCCAGCCGACAGTTGTGCAACCAATATTTGAGAACAGCTTGCTCGTGTCAGAAAGTGAGCCCAAAGAAACTCCAGATATTGTCTTAGAAATAAAATGTTCTATTGTACAATTAAATAGGATCAATGTGAACATGTAAACGTGCACGTCATCTATGGCACATATTGTGTTGAACAACTTAAAAATTTATGCTGTACATAAATCTAATGAGATGGGGGGTGGGGGTTAAATTTGTATGGAATATGTCTGGAAAACAGATGTTTTTATGTTAACAATAAATATGCAACAAGAGCTCAGGTTGTATTTTAAAAACATAGCTATTATAGTTTATTTATAGCTTCTCGGAGACAGGTAGTTCATCTCCAAATCAATCTGCTTAACCATATGAGAAAAAGGTTTCCGCTCTTCACAAAAACGATCATTACTTTACTAAATTAGTGTTTCTACCTCAACAGCTACATTTAATTGACTATGAACTTTAAAAAAAAATGAAATTAAAGGCTTTCTCGTTTGAACTAGCTTTTTCTTGAGTATTTATTTGATTGTATTATTTTTATTGTGTGTTATTTTATCTTCTTTTATCTGCACCATTTCAATAGTTATTTTATTTTATTCTGTTTTATTGGTTTTCTGTACAGTGCCTTTGGGATGGTTTTGTCTGTGAAAGGCGCTCAAAAAGACTGATGATTCTGAGCACTATCACATGTTCCACCCCATCACCAGCCAATGTGAATTTCAAATAATATCACGCCATTATAAAAATATTTTTGAGCCGAAGTGGCTGTTGACAGTTTTTGTGAACAACATGTCAGTTATGTAAGAATGTGGTAGTTAAAGGGTTAGAGCTCAGGGCTCGGCTATATTACATGACAGCGGGGGTGGGAGGCAGAGTGATGTGCGAAAGACAGAGTGAACTGCATCCCAGAGCAACATGGGACAGTGAAGGAGATGGAAAGATAGAAAGAGAGGAGAGGTTGGAGCATGGAATACAACTGGTGTGATGACTGAAGAGGTTGCCGGCAAATGCTGAGTGGACTGACAGTGACATTGCGGAGCGAGGGTGGGATTTATTGTGCTGGAACGACATAATAATTTCAATTCTCCCAGTAATAACAGGAAATACTTGAGAACTACAGGTGGAAGACCGGCTTTGGAACTACGGCGCAAAAAGAGAATGAAAAAGTGGACGCTGAAGATTTGGAGAGCATCTGGACATCATTTCACGTTTGGTAGCCAATAAATATAGTGCAGAAAACCGTGCTCACTTTTCTATCTAAGACTGAGTTCCATTTGCAATTTTTTGAAAGTGCTGCGCAGATTAATTATAATGAGAACAATGTGTGTGATCTAAAAAAAAATAATTGATTGAAAGTTAAATTCAAAAACCTGTGACATCAAGATGCTATACATCACCACCAATGGTAAAGTAATGGAGGCTCGACACTGGCAGAAAGGATGGGATTACCAGTTGGTACAACTAATGCATACCGCCAGGTTGGAAATCCTGCCAAGATGTTTGAATCATGTGGCCCACTGAGAGCATGGAGCCAGCGATAGCACCCAGCAAGAGAAGCTTATTCAGCAAGGTGGATGTGCCCGACCATGCTCACTATATCTTCGCTTTCTTTGTCTTTGTTATTGGGGCACTCGGCATCACTGGGAACGCCCTGGTTATGTTTGCTTTCTACAGGTGAGTCTGAAATACTTTTTAAAAGATTAATTTTATTTTAAGCATTCCAAATGCAAAGTTTTAATCCACTTATATAGCCCTTGGACTTCGCTATGTGAGCTCTCCTTGTAAAAAAGTACAACAGCGTCTGGGAGCCCATATCTGAGAGGTATATTAAACTAGGGTGACTCTATTATTGCTATGGCACAAAACAACAATAAATGTGAGGGGACTGGCGGCGTAAATTAATCTAAATTTGAGATAGAAGATCAAAAGGAAAAATATATATTTTTATTCAGTTCATAAGAAATGTCTTTATTGTCCCACAATAAGAAAATGTGTGCCTCACAGTGATTAAAATAACAAGCTAATCTAACCTAAAGCTATTTCTAAAGCAACATATAAGGAATTTATCAAAAAGGCTAAAATAAAATAAAAATAAAATTAGATAAGAATTTCACTATTTTTGATTATATGGCATATTGAAGTAAAAGAAAATTATATATTCAGGCAAACAGACAAAAGACCAGCAGCCAATGAGAAAACATGCAATATGCATGATTGTACAGCAACATCTTGGAGTAGCTAAGGCATGCGCAAAGGTACCTTAGCATCTGAGAGACTAGTGATAGTCAGATAAGAAAGTGCTAAATTTATCATTATGTAGGTTTCCAGAAAGATGATCGTTATCTATAAAACAGTCCTTTCGGTATTTAAGGTATAGCAAGAAAAAGTTAAATAAGGACTTTTAATTAATTTTTTTACACACTTTTTTCCTTTTCCTACGAACTGTTGCAGTCAATTTATTGCAATAAAGAATTTGAGCATCAAAAAAGCAAAAAACAAAACAAATAACATAAAGCAATAATGCAATACTCAAATAATTTAAAGTTAAATGTGATGGCAAAAAAAAAAAAAAATCACCCTTGTCATTGAGACAAGCATGCATGGTTCTCCTATCAAAATGTTGTATCATTGTACAAAGCAATCGCAGCAGAACTGCTTAATCTTACTCTTATGAGCTTTATTTAATTTCACTAAAGGTAATTAGTTCAAATATTTATGTAAGCTGTCGTCAAGGATGTTGTGCCATACGCAAAATAAGAAAGCAATAAACCTTTCAACCCATTACCTTTGTGGATATTGAAATTTTCTTAGCATGAACAAACCTGGCTTCCCTCTAACAGCAACATTTTACTCAGCAAAGTATCACAGGTTACAATGTTATTTCCCAAAAGCATAAACTGATTGAAAATGTGCATTTTACCATGAACCCAACGCATCAAACATCTGTAACTGGCCATTAAATGTACTCCGTCCATCAGGTTAGGCCAGATTTAGGGGACTTCTTTCAAATCATTTGGAGAGATGAGTCATTCTGGAGGTTAAAGTTAAGACTTCTGTTGGAAGTCCTGGAGGGAGTACATGCATTACGTGCCATATAATCTGGAGAAACTATGAATTCTCATTTGTGCCACTGATGTTAAATGTTCCACAGAAACTGGGTCAGTGTGTGTGTCTGTGTGTGGGGTTGTACATTTGTGTGCGTTCTGGGGATTGTCAGGAGCACTCAGATTGCATCTGTCTATCAACAAAGATTAAATGGTTTCTCCATTTTGTTGCGCAGACAATTTGAGTTCTAACAATCAGAAATGTGTATGTTGTGATCACTTCTTCGAAAGATATTTAATGTACAACCAATTTCTTGCTTATAAATAGGGACATTTTTATGGTTTTACATGATGACAGATTCTTGCACAGAAAAGGAATTGGTAATGGATGAATTTCCTTATAGATACCTATGTACTTTACCAACAGAAAAGCACACAAAGGAAAACAAACGCGCACATCTTAACACATTCAAGATGCCTAATCCTAATTCCACACCATTTAGTTCTAGCTAGAGATCAATAAATTCAAACTAGGATTCAGGTTAAGTGTTTTAATTAGTGAATAGCTCAAAAAGCAAACTGTCAATGTTACGCTTATTTCTACCAACTTAAAGGAGCAATGAGTAAAGGCTGGTTCACACAGCTAAATTTTAAAATTGTCGGCTGATAAAAAAATCATAAATATAACAGGTTTGCTCGTACAGTGTGTGCTGTCCGGTCACACGACAAGCAAAACATACCACATACGAACAGATTTCACTCAAATCTTGCAAAACCTTTTGAGATTAAATGTGAGTTTAGAATAAATAAACATGGATGGCGAGGAAGAATAACGGGGATAGATTGTGGACTAATTTTAACAGAAAAAAAAACACTACAGAAGGCAATGGATAAAAGAGGAAAGACAGCGTGAAAAGGAGCTCTGTGTTTGCGACACTATGATATAGAGGTGAGTTGTCTGTTTTTTTTCTCGGAGTTTCCCTCACCTTGCTTTCTGATTGGCTACACGTCACATTCAACAGGCGCTGTGCTTGTTTGTCTTCGGCAGGACACCACACAGAGTAGGATATTGGGCCTAGACAATTCAAGTTGTTAGATACTCCTGGTTTGAGGTGTACACACACGGCAGGAATATCTCTTAAGATTATTTTAAGAGCCATCCCGATGCATGTCGGAAGGGGATGATCGGGGCAAAAATTGGGCAAATTATCCTGCCGTGTGAATCAGCCTTGATAATGACACCTAGTGTTTCAAATCGGAACAATACACAAACTCTTCGGAGAGTGTCGCGCAGGTTGCCAAGTCAGGAGTGACGAGGACATGGCACGGCTGAATTCGAGATGTAGAGTGAAGACTGTTCAGCCAAAGTAAGTTGCTATTGTTGAATAAACAGCTTGCCCACAAAGACAAGGAAATCCACAAAGAGCCAACAGTCTTGCACTGACAACAGCCTATGTCGTTTCCTCAACAGTGCTGCTGTGAAACGCAGCCAAATACATGCCCCACTAACCCCACTAAATCTTTACTTACACAGGATGGGTATATGCTGTTGTACTCTGTTCTATTTCTGATCTGCTTCTCTTACTGGCCTCCATGTTTGCAGGCTGCTGCTCTTTTTCCAACATAAAATGCCAAATGCTGCGCTCTGTTTCAAGAACCCTGGGAACTCTCACATGATTGGCTAGTGAACCTGGAAGTAAACAGAGGCTACATTGCACCGAAGTAGTTCCGCACCGTACCTGTAATTTTGAAAGGAGAAAAACTTGACTAAGGTCTAGTCCACATGTAGCCGGGTATCTGAGTAAACGGATACATTTTTTATGCGGTTATGTCTTTCATCCACACCTAAATGGCGTTTCACGGCGCTGACATCACATGTGTTTGCCATTGTTATAGACTTGTCCATAGTGGAGTAAAAAATGAACGTTGTCAAAGAGGTGCTGATTTCTACGTTGTTTTTGTGATTGACTGTTAACAGTATGTGTCTAGTCAATGTTAAACTGGACAAATTCACTAACCTATTGCATCTCTGGGTCATTTATTTCTACTGAGGTTACCTGTACAATTGCCTGTCTTCTGTATTGAGACTTCAAAGTAAAAGCAGAAATGGAACATTTTAAGCATTAAAGGTAGTTCAGATGCTTTTATTTATTTCTTTTTTTTACAAGGCCAGTTGCACCAATATGTTGATGTGCAAAGGAGAAAAAAATTCTTGAATGTCAGCTGTTTTACACAGACACAATGCTACTTAAAATCTTTTTTATTTTGAAGGACTCTACTGTATCTGGCTGACTGCCCCCAATGCATCTGGCACGTTTAAAACAATGGTCAGTGGTGAATTTAGACAGGCTTATGTGGATGAAAACAATGTGGGGGAGATATTCCTTTTCATAAATTCCCGGCTACGTGTGTACAAAGCCTAAGACATTGTTGATGGAGAGGACCGATGTACATAGGGAATGTTACTTCCATCCTGGGTGACAAATGAGAAGGTTTTTGATCAATTTTACAGTAAGTTTCTTACTTATTGCTCCTTTAACAGTACTAATTTCATCACAATCTTTTTAATACTTTGAACCCCCACCGAACAAGTATTAATACTCAAACAGGAAGATTAGCCAGAAGTAAAAATAATTTTAGGTCTTTTAATTTTTCTTTTTAAACAGTGTCTTGAAATGACAAGAGGCTGGCCACTCCTTTTCTGGGCCTGTTTTTTATTTTCAAAAATAAGGTGTTAGGTTCAGATGACTATAGAAACCTGATTTTATGATAACCTTGTTAGAAGATGTGGAAAAACATAACAACTTTTCATTCACCAAAGAGATATATATGTATTATTTGGTTGGCACACAAAGCAGACACTGTCAACCGCCTGGAGGACAAGCATGAAATAACACATCTCAGAATTTCTCAGATAAAATATTTTTAATACTCATCAGCACCAAGTTTTTTTTTTTTAAATTAAGCATTTCATAAAAAAAAGAAAAAAAACTACCACTTGTTTCTGTGCTGTTGGATTATTTGACATTTAACTGCTCAGTTTTAATTTTGTTTAGTTACACAGATAAGAGCGATGACCTAATCTGACAACATCTCTTATTATGTAATGAGTTTTGCTGATAAACTGGGTAGTCTATATGTGATTCAGAGATTAATTTGATGCTTGTTTTACATCCTTATAGCATTTTAGTGTTGGCAGAAAGAACTGATTTGTTAAAATTGGAAAGCGAAAACCTGCATCTCTTTTAAATATATTTGCTACTTTAAAAAAACAATAGGTTGCAGCAGTTAATGTGATTTTGTTATATAGCTATAAGGGCTGTAAATTAACAGTTGCTAAACTGTATAAGCAACTGAGAAAAAATTGTAATTGTACATACAGTACAGGAAGGGTAAACACTTCTCCTGGGCAGGGATTGCAGGTCACATTATCAAGCAGCAGAGCAGTCCTAAAGAGCTGATCCAAGAACTCCTCTTCAAGGAGGAGGAATAATGCCAACGCTGAAAAGGTTCCCCGTGGATATTCAGTCAGACAAGTGATGTAACTCTTTACTTCAACTGAGGCAGTTTATGAAAAACTGTCCACCCTCAAAGGGTATGAGTGACTGATGGTGGAAGATACACTAGCTAATTCGACATGTTTTGTCGTATTTGGAAATTTTGGAGTTTCATTTACAGCTATTTCTGGTTTGAGTTGCATTATGTGAAATTATTGTAGTTTGGGCCACCTAAAATAACCACATGTAAGACAGTAGTCTTCACATTTTTATGGCATGTGAAAAAGACAATTTAGAATCTTCTATAAATTACTACTATCTGAGATGGGATTCATCACCCAGTTAAATATAACAAAGGATAAAATTGTGATCACTAACAAATCACTCTAACACAGGATGATGAAGCATCCATCCCTCCGTCCGTCTGTCCATCCGTAGTGGATATCTCCAGTGGTGAATGCAGTTATCCCCCCCCCCAAAAAAAAAAAATGCATGATTGCTGTGGTAGTTGTTCCCTTGTTGAAAACGATCACCACCAACACCGAGGAGGAGGGTAACGGAGTTAAAATAGACAGCGCCAAGCTTGAGTGTTGCAATTGAGGTAAACTTATTTACCTCACTTATTTACTTATTTACCTCTTTACCTTGGGGGTGAATACAATTATTAAAAGGCTAGATTTCTTCTCCCTTCAAACAAAACATGCTATCTTTTTATGTGTCACAAAACTCTGTTTAGAAATACAAACTTAAACATAAAAATAGTTTACATCCCCACAGTTTTTTTGCACAGTTTTTTCATTTGTTGTAAATAGTCTGTTGCTGTTTTTTATGCACAACTATACACATTTATTTTGTACATTTCTTAAATTACCCTGCACCATTGCACATTTAAAAAAAATCCTAGTATGCTAGTTATAACTATACAGTTTTATTTTTCTTATGGTGCTTCCTATCTAAGGAAACCCAGCAGATTGCATCGAGTCTTGACAAGCAGTCCTCCTGAAAGAGCGTAGAGCCACAGAATTATGGTGTTTTTCATTTCTTTTTATACTTTACCATTGTGGGTATTTGCACGCCCCCATTTTTCTTTAATTGTGCTGCTGGTATATCTGAATTTCCCCATTGTGGGACATTAAAGGTTATTTAAATTCTGTTCTAAATGCTACCCTTTGACTGAATAATCAGTACTCCTTCACTGAAAACACAGTCCATCAAATTTACATTTTTTTCACTCTTTTTATGCTTCAAGAAATGTTTCATGGATTCATTAGGATGTAATCATTGCACAGTTACCAATATGCTCATAAAAATCTAACAAATAACCAGAGCCATTTATACAAAATCACCGAAATATTCTGATTGATGAATGTAATGTTAGAAATGACTCTACTCAAAGGTTTGTACTTTTTCCTGTTTGCATAGCAACAAAAAGCTGCGTAAGCTGCCTAACTACTTCATCATGAACTTGGCGGTGAGCGACTTCCTCATGGCTTTCACACAGTCTCCCATCTTCTTCATCAACTGCCTCTACAAAGAATGGATGTTTGGAGACACGGGTGAGTCTCATTTTTACCTAGTAAAAAAAACACTTTCTCTTTAATGAACTGTGAGATGGTTTATTTATCCATCTATTTTTTTTTTGCTGTGTTCATTTATTGTAGGATGTAAGATCTATGCTTTCTGTGGTGCCCTTTTTGGCATTTCTTCCATGATAAACCTTCTGGCCATCTCGATTGAACGGTATCTGGTCATCACCAAACCACTGCAGACCATGCATTGGAGCTCCAAACGGAGAACAATTTTTGCCATCTTTCTCATCTGGTTTTATTCTTTGGCTTGGAGTCTGGCTCCTCTTGTTGGCTGGAGTAAGTTTCTTAACACTGCTGTTACAGAACTGTGTATCTGTTTCAAACCAATAGGAAAATGCACAGCTATAAGAAAATATCACCTTTCCATACATTTGATATTGTAACACAATTTGATTATCAGCTATTCCAGGCTGACACACATTATTTGGACATATAGCAACATTCACATTATTTGGACATATAGCAACATTTACATAACTGGTACACAAATGTTGGGTAAAGGACCCACTAACCCTAACCCACTAATAATATTATTTCTCTTGCTACCCTATGCTGACACTCTGTCTGCTCTAACTTACTAAAACCTTAAACTGACAGCCGCCAGACTTATTTTCTAATCAATTCCCCACTTGAAGGCACCAATAGAACATTTAACTTTCATCCCCAGAAGGTATGTTAACTCTGGAAGATGGAAAAACGTATAATGAGAGGATGACGTCACAGCAAAAGTAAAATACTAATTTTTTGACCCTTAAACACTGAATTTTACCACCTTCATCACAATACATATACACGATCCACAACTAAGGTGCATCAAAATTAATATACACAAATCCAAACTCTAATAGGATCTTATATTCCTCAGATAGTGTTTCATTTCTTCATATTTAGACACAATTACCATAACCAAATTCTAAAAACTGACTAAGTGGTATTTAAAATACTCTATGAATAACTAATTGACTTAAGGCTGTCAGTACACATGCATGTATACTTGGTCAAACAAACCCTCAGAAAATGGTTGCATCTGCCAGATGGTTATTCACCCACCAACAACACAATCAGATCGATCTGGCTTTCTTTAAACCTTCATATATCTCTTCTATCCCTCTAGGCTCCTATATCCCAGAGGGCCTGATGACATCTTGCACATGGGATTATGTTACATATACAGCAGCTAACAGAAGCTACACCATGATGCTCTGCTGTTTTGTCTTCTTTATCCCACTTGGAATCATCTTTTACTGCTATTTTCGAATGTTTCTTTCTATACGAAAGACTGGAAGGTACTTTAACCTAAATATGTTTGCACATGTGCATATACCTTAAATGTGTTATCAACAATGCAGCATTACATTCATTACCTAAAATCTGTCGCTGGCTCTCGGATTTCATTTACCTGCGTTCTTTATCCTGCTTCATTTACAGGGAGGTTGAGCGTTTGGGCACTCAGGTCAGAAAAAGCACTCTTATCCAACAGAAGTCCATCAGGAGTGAGTGGAAACTGGCAAAGATCGCCTTTGTTGTCATTGTGGTGTTTGTACTCTCCTGGTCACCGTACGCCTGTGTCACATTGATTTCCTGGGCTGGGTAAGATCTATTTATGGATGTTTTTTTTAAAGTTGGGTTCTGTAGTGCATGAATTTGTTACAACTGTCAAGCAAGGTCATGTTATTTAAGATCACACCTAGCAAAAGTAAAACACACAATAAGTTTGAGAGCAAAGGCAGCAACTGAATAATGTATAACTTCATGTTGCACTGCAATTTCTGAGAATACTTATACCACAAAAAACAATAAGAGTTTAAGTAATCTTTTTTTTTTTAGCTAGGACTTCAAATTACTGTGCAAGAGATTTTCCAATAATTCCTGCTTGCATTAGAGGAAGAAATCTTCAATCAAATATATAATCCCCAACATTATAAGACTGTCATCAAGTCACGTGTGTTGGACATCCTGAATATGTTATCATTGCACACAGAGACTGTTCTTTCAAGTTAGATGAGTCTCACTGGTCACACTGATGAAGGAGGGGGCAAATATTCCATATTCTTACCCCCAGAGACCACTTCTCAGTCTTCGACACGCAGACATGCAAAATGGTATATATTTTTTAAACCGCTAATGTGGCTGAGATGTTGTGGTTCAAGAATGCATTAAAAAATCTTTTTTCAGAGGCAATGGATTTTGCAATAAGAGTCGTTTTTCTGGGAATGAGGGTGATTTCTGGAATTGGTTTTTGATGAGTCATTATATGGTATTGTCTCACTAGGAAGCTAAGTATCTCATGATGACGATGATACATAACATATGTTGAAGATGAGAAATCTGTTCATTTGTCCTCCTGTAATCTTATTGTAACCTTCAATAAGCCTCTTGTACCTTTGGCCATAGACTGGATTAAAATGAAGTTGCGTCAATCTGAAATCACATCTTTTTTTTCTTATTTTTCTCTTGGGGGCGGTAGCCTATGCATGCAAGCACACAAACACATCTAAGCGCATGAGCAAACATCAGATGGATTTAACCAACCGTCCCAGCAGATGGCAAAAGTTAATCTTCAACAAAACATGACCCCTTATAATGTCACAAAGCACAGAAATGAGAGCTCACTTTGAGTTTTGATGTGAAGCAAAGCAAACAACTGCAGAGAACTGAATGAACAACTGTGCTTGGTGCTTTACCAAGTGAGAGTTTTAAGTGCCTTTTTTTTTTGCCTTTTTTGTCTCATCCAGTCATGCCAACATATTGTCTCCATACTCCAAGGCTGTCCCTGCAGTCATTGCAAAGGCCTCCACAATCTATAACCCAATTATCTACGCCATCATACACAACAAATACAGGTAACAAACAATCGAGTTTTTTTTTTTTGACTACCCATTTTTATTCTTGTTCTTAAAGAATTATCAAACCTTTCCCACTCTCACTCTGGCAGGGTTAGAAACCAGAAATTGCATGAATATTCAGTATGTGGCATTAAATCAGGAATTAAATAAGACAAATCTTTCCCAGTTTTAAGTAATTTGGGATTGACAAAATGTATTTTATTTGTTAGATATTAGAAAAAAAATTAATGAGATACTTTTTCTAACTGTTTGTCTTGGGTTAAATGTTTTGGGTATGTATGAGCTTCTCAGAATAGTTTGCTGGAATTTTGGACCATTCCTCCTTCAGAACTGCTGTAACTAAATACGGTTTGTAGGCCTCTTTGCTTGCACACACGTTTTCGGCTCTGCTTTAAAATTTTCTTGGGACTTTGATTTATGGTGGCCTTTCTGAAACTTTACTACTTTGTCTTTGCAGTCCACTTTTTTGACTAATTATGATTCAAGTGATAGTCCATTTGTAAAAACCCTTTGCTTCCAAGCATTGTCTTACTGGCTGATGCAATTATTATGCTGATATCGCGCCTGATTTCTTTTCAGTTTTCAATGAGGTTATACAAGTGTGTTTGTGGTGGCTCCTTCAAATACACCCACGTGTGGGACTGTATTTAACTCAAATGGTTTCAATTAGAAGCATCCAAAATTATTACATTAATAGTTAAGCTTTCCCAAAATGTTCAAAGGTATAGTAGTTTTTAATGGATGTAAATATCTGAAAGTTAAAGTTTTAGAAACTCTCTCATTATTGTTCCATTTGGCAAACAGGAATCATTTTGGTAATCATGACTGACCCAAAATAGATTCTCTCACTTACATGCTATGAGAGAGAGAGAGAGAGAGATTCACTGTATCTTTATATACTGTACTGTAATATCTAGTTTGAAATGTTTGTATCTAAATTGTGAAGAGCTGCAGCTCTCTGAGAATTTTAAAATCTAACATGAAAAAATTTGTTAAACACTGCTCAGATATGTATCATTAATTGTATGGCTGTGTGTGCCAGTGATTAAGTCTCTGTATGTGTGTTTGCCTGTGTAGTGTGATGAGAACAGCACTTGTAGAGTTAAATTTTATTATTATTATTATTATTATTATTATTATTATTGTATATGTTAAGGGACTGCAGATACAAATTAGTTTATGCTATAATCTGGTGCATGGTGACGTTTGTGCTGTACATTGTCCCTTTTTAAATAAAGTTATTATTAAATTGCCATCTATTCTTAAACTCAACAGGATGACTCTGGCAGAAAAAGTGCCCTGTCTGTGGTTTTTGTTTCCGGCTCCCAGGAAGGAATGCCTGTCCTACTCCATCAGCGATTCCTCTCTCAGGGACTCCATCATCAGTAGACAGTCCAACACTTCCCGGACTCATTTCCTCAACGCTTTGCCCAACCGCATTGATATGGTAACTATCCACAGCCAAGCTCGAATATAGCCACATGGATTTCTATATTTACTCACATTTATGGATTTTATTCCATTTATTTTGAAAGAGCTATATGCATAATTTTCTGTCAGTGCTTTTCAGGGATTTTCCTTGCCTTTGCCTCCGTTCTTGATTAACAAATATACTTATTGATGGGATTTTGTCCTATTCTGTCACTTTTGGTATCTTCTTTTTTTTACCAGGTATTGAAGGATGTGGAGCTGGAACATCTTGAGAGGAAGTCAGGAGACTCCTTCAAAAGCATGTCATCATACAGGCAGTCATACAGAGGCAGGTCCTGTAAGAGGCCATCTGAGCAGAAGGTTTTTAACAAGTACACACCAGCGAAGGTGAGATCATTCAACTCAGTTAGTGATTTCTTTGATCAGGATAATATTGCTTGAGCAAACTCAAAAATAACACATTTACCTTTTGTTATTACGTCCATTTGTATAGCGACCACCTGCTCTGAGTGACCCACTGAGGACCCACAACCATGACCTGGTTTCCAGCTCTCTGACCATTGCCACTCTGCCGTTACTTGTTCTCACCAGGAGGCGGAGTGAGAGTTTGACCGATGAGATTTTACACACATACAACGTGAAAAGTGACGTCAGAGATCAGCTAAACAGCCAGAAGAGCAGCTCTTTTGATTCCCTGAATCTCGGGAATAAACCCTTTGCTGATCCCAGGTCGCCTCAGAGCATTCCTCGCATAATTGTTATCAGTCCGACCTCTGAAAGCGGCATCATCAATCAAGATGGCGTCCGATTAGAAGACAGCATTGAGGCAATGGACAGCAACGTTTTTGTTAGTCTAAACTTCTCAACAGAAGTATTTGAGGCAGTGAAACTACTCTCTTGACCACATGGAAATATACATGTTTAATTTTGGACTAAAAGACAATCAAATGGACAGAGGTCAAGTTCCTATCCTTTTTCCCAGCGTGTTGAACTGTGATCTCTCCTTTGCCACAGAAACGGCAGAGCATAAGAAATTTGGGAAATTAAACAAAGTATACCGTTTCTTGTGTAAAGTTCTCTTTGGTTGGGAAAGATGTACCTATAAAGGGTTGCTGCATGTTTTCTCACAAAAAAAAAAAACAATAATGTTTTTCATAGCTTGAGACAGTATGTCACAGTTAATGTTTATCTGGTGAATCGTGATGTGGATTGAAAAATCTTTGGAAAAGTCTTCTGTTATTCTTAAAATCTGACATTGCATTGAAATAAGTGGCAGGTAAGAAAAAGGGAGCTATAACGATGAAAGAATTTTGTTCTCCTTTACTCCTTTAAATCAGAAAGGAACTGAAGGAAAGCACAGCAATAACATGCTGTAACCACGTGCTTAAGCGAAGATATTCAGTTTCATCTTGTTACACTAGTTTCCGCAGGCCACATGGACCAGGTTTAAACTGGCAACAATTCAGCGGTGTAATGAAAAGCAAAGCTGTTCAACCCCTCAGGAAAGGTAGGATATCTCCCATAAAACCATGACATTTCTTTCTGTGCACAACGCTCTGATACTACCCTGTAGCAGATGGGCAACTGGTGCAACTCGGCAAATTAGAATCCCATGAAAAACGTACCTTATTTCAGGAATTCAGTTCAAAATGAGAAAATGTGTCATAAAGGTTCTGCATGCATAAAGTTAGCCAGGTGGTGCTGGGGGTTTCTTCCTGTTAAAGGGGATCTCTGATTCCCCCTGTTGCCACAGTCATGGTCAGGATGAGGGACTGCTGCAAAAGATTAGAACATGATATAATGGCCTGTTCACTGTTGCTACACGCTAGTTCAGGAGGAATGATTGCTGCTGTCAGGGACTTGATGCAATCTGCTGGGTTTCCTTAGAAAGAAAACTTTTACAATTGGAAAATT
This sequence comes from Fundulus diaphanus, assembly GCA_037039145.1. Classification (NCBI taxonomy): domain Eukaryota; kingdom Metazoa; phylum Chordata; class Actinopteri; order Cyprinodontiformes; family Fundulidae; genus Fundulus; species Fundulus diaphanus. The sequence goes on from CM073127.1 coordinate 23,949,338, forward strand.
AACTAAATTGAAATGTATGCAATTGACTTTTAATCTGCCTGAATGATTAGAATAAAATTACTACACCTATTTCTGTATATAAATTGGATTAATTTAGAAAGTGTCTGGAGACAGCATTTGCTGTGAACTTGTCAATATTATGGTCATGGTCAATATTATATTTTTTAGACAATTAGAATTTAAAGCCAAGTAGGCAAACCATAACATTGGGATATAGAAGTGTTGGCCTACACAAGACCGTTGACACCCTCCTCAAGGAAGGTAAGTCCCAAAGTGTGTTTGTTAAAGAAGCTGGACGCCTACAGAGTTGTGTATCGAAGTATAATAACGGAAAGTTGTGTCGAAGGCAAAAGTGTTGTAGAAAATTGTGAAACCCACTTGGATAACCACAGCCTTGAGAGGAAAGTGAAGCAAATCAAATTTAGTGGTTCGAAGCCTTCCTTTTAGATCAAACTTTCATATGGAAACCAAGGTCCCCGTCTGGAGAAACAGTTGAGAGGTTTCTTTGGGCCCCATGAGAAGTTTCCACTGTCAGAGATGATTTGGAGAGCATGTGTCATCCACTGGTGTTGGTCCAGCGTCTACTATCAAGTCCAATATCAGAGTAGCTATCTACCAGGAAGTTATGGAGCACATTATGCTTTTCTCTGCGGACAAGCTTTATGCAGATGCTGACCTAACTTTCAGCAGGACTTGGCACTTTTCCCACAATAACAAAAAAGTACAAATACCTGCTTTACTGACCACGTCATGACCCTGTTTGATTAGCCTACAAACTAGCCTGACTCAAACCCCACCTAGGATCTACGGAATATTGTCACGGAGATGACAAGAGACACGGGATCTAATACTGTAGATGAGCTGAAGGCTGCTATCAAAGCAACCCAGGTTTTCTCAACACCTCAGCAGAACCACAGGCTGCACTGATGCATTAATTCATGCAGAAGGAGCTACAAGCAAGTGTTAAATACATATATGGGGCAGGTGTCTATCTCCAGTATTTTTTGGAAATAAAGTAGCTTTTTAATGGGAATCCAACTTACTGGATTTCACATATATATTATCTAAAGTCAGTTTTATTTTATTTTACGTCCTTTTTCCAGTTTTATTTTATTGAAGAAGAAAGGGTATCAAATACACTTTTTCATAAAAAAGTCCTATGGGGCTTTTTGTTTTGTGATCGTGTCAACAGGCTTAATATTTAAGAAAAGAAACCTTAACAACAATTTAATGAGAAAAATATATAATTTTGTTGTGTAATATCAATTTGTTTCAGCCACTTTTGTTGGGAAGATATTATACTTATGTTAATAAATGTTTGCAGTATCGTTACAATGGTTCTAAAGGAAATAACTTTTATTTTTTAATATGATTCACAAGAATGCTTTCTTTACATTAAAACTGGCATTCTTCTTTATTTACCATTATGGAAACATGTGCATGTTTAATTAAAACTAAAGGCTTCATTTCTGGCCCAAAGCAGCTGCAGTAGCTTTAGTAAGTTCTCCAGTTAATTATGCCATTTGCAGACGTTCCTTTAAAAAGCCTAAGCAACAAAGTAGCATTGCAGGATGCAGTTCACTCCCTCAAATGAAATTAGAATGGTGCCAATTTAATTATGTTTCTTTTACAAAGCATTCGGTCAATCAAAAATACTACAGAGATGTACATTTATGTCATGGTTGAGTTAAGGTAATGAAAATACCAATTGTAGAAAAACATTACAGTTGGTTTTGGTTACTTTTCTTACACATAAAATGCTACAGCTATGAAAATGGTTGATATTTCTTTGGCTGTCCTGTAAAATGTCAACATATTGTATTGCAAATACCTTTTCTTTAGCAATGGTATAACCACATTCATGGATGAGATTCAGACAGTTCACATACAGTTTCCTCTGATACCTGTTTGTTCTCATCAAGTATGAGTTATAATCTTCACATCCAAAGCCCATTATGGTAATTTCTTTGTATTTATAGTTGTTGTTCATTTTTAATATTGAGTATCATCTGGAGCTAATTTGAAAATGTTGCTGATATGTTGAAACGTTTAATTCACCAATTCACATCCATACAGGTCAACTGAATAATACATTTCTGTATGTAATATCTTTTAATGTAATAAAAATATTGTTTTACTGTAAATTTAAACATTGTCTTGGCAGCTGAGTTTATTGGATCACATAAAACATAACGAGCTGCCTAAGGTGGGAATGGCTGTTTAAGTTTTACCAATAACACAGAACATTGATGATTATTTCATCAGTGCATGTCTGAAATGGATACCCCCAAGCCTTTTGTAAACAATCGAACAAAAAAGTTTGAGTCACAAGACTCTTAAAATTTCGATAAAGGTTAGGTTTGGATATAGATGTTGTATATTGTCAGGGACAAACACATATTTTTTGCCAGTATTCCATCTTGCTAATGCCAAAATCATTGCCTACCAAAGCTTATTTTATTCCAATTTTTACCAATGTTTGTAAATAGGAAGCCAAGAGATTCAATTCCTGTAAATTATGTAAAAAGTAGATTATTGTAAGAACAAATCCTACTTACCTGCCATACCTTGCACATTTTCTCCTTATAAATGTCCCTGTTGTACTTCCAACAATGGCTTTAATTTCACCCTGTTACTGTTTGTCCGAACCTTTCCTTCATCCTTTCTGTAGCTTGCTGTAAATGGTAAATGGCTTGTACTTGTATAGCGCTTTAACTAGTCTTGACGACCTCCAAAGCGCTTTACACTACAGTTCAGTCATTCACCCATTCACACCCTGACGGTGGTGAGCTATGTTAGTAGCCACAGCTGCCCTGGGGCAGACTGACAGAGGTGAGGCTGCCATGCACCGGCGCCACCGGTCCCTCTGACCACCGCCAGCAGGCAATGCGGGTTAAGTGTCTTGCCCAAGGACACAACGACAGACACAGACAGAGCAGGGAATCGAACCGGCAACCCGCCAATTGCAAGACAGACTCCCTAACCTCTGTGCCACATCGCCCCTGTAGAGGTTGTATAATGGTTAAAATGTCAGACTGTGGCTGCTGTGTGTTCTGCTTTGTGCTGCTGTGTGTTCTGCTTTGTTTTTCCTTTTTTACCCCATTTTAGACACTATTTCTGGTATAAAAATGGTATCTATATTAGCTACATATAGCCGAGACATATAAAAATGATGTGATTGTAAGTAGTAAACTTGTTTTAAACTCCACTTTGGCCTTCCATTTTTGATAAGAGGACAATGTGAATACTTTTATGTGTCCAACGGGAAGCAATGGTTATTGCTGAAAAGAAAAGATTAGTATGAAATACGCTAGAGCTTCGAACCATGCACACTTGGTCCTCCAAGGAGGTCAGTGAACAAATAAAAGCTTTTCACATCCAATGACTGTTGTATTTCCAGGTTGAACTTGATATGCCAAGAATAGACTGTTATTGATGAACGATATGTTTTCAGTCAGAAGTAAAACTGTCGCTGAATTGAGACATATGCAAACCAAAATATATGTTTGTTGAAATTCCAAAGATTCACAGTTTTAAAACAATTTGTTGGTAAAGCTATTCATAAAATTACAAGTCAACCTAAAGGCTTTCTGTGTGTTCTCACTTGCTTTTTGAGCTTTATCGAGCAAGAAAAAAACGGAAGGACAAATGTGATATTTTACAAACAGAGATTTACTTGTTTTTCAAGAATAGCTATAATAAACGTCATGTTGATTTGAAGCTTGCAGAGGCAGAAATGTCAGAAAATCCCCCATCCAGATGTCAATTTAACTACCAAACCTACTTTGCTCTTTTCTGGGTGAGGGAGAGCGAGAGTCATCCCTGGGTGTTACAGATGATGCGTGTTGAACAGGTCAGCCATCCATCTCAACCACAAGACAGCCACATGAGACCACCAGCACGCTTACATTCACATCCTCAATGTAAAATGCCTGTTGACGTGATATGCAAATCTTTGGACTTTAGGTGGCTGTGGTTGTGAGTGCAGACTGGGGTGACTGTGACTGAGTGACTGGCAATTTGAGTGGTCAGTATGACTGGAAAACCCTGTCCACTTATCATTTCACAAGGAAAAAACGTCTTATGTAAAGAGCAAGCTATATTAAACAAAGGTTATAGGCAGTGCCCAAATGATTTGACTACATATTTGTCCCAGCAGTGCCTTGGCATGAGTTTTCTTTGAGAAGGTATACAATTAGTTGACCAGAAGCAGCACTGCCATTTGCATTAAATTTAACCCTTTTTAAATGCACAACAAACGTAATGCCACAAAATGCTTTGTAGTACTTGAGCTTATTGATACAGCAAATCTGATTTGAAGTACACTGGCAGCAAAAGGCCACCAGAGGGAGCGTGAGAACAACATTCAGAATGTGTTTCTTCAAATGCTTCTGGATCTTCTTTCCTAAATTATGGTCATTTAGAAAAACAAACCAAACCAAGTACTGCAGTAAAGTCATAGGAAATGGATAATCTCCATAGAGTTAGAATGTCAAAACAATGTTTACCGTGTTTCAAAATAGCAACAAAAGTTTAGCTTATTCCGTTTCTGAACACAACACATTGAATGCATGCTGCAAAAACACATTGGAAAAAAATAAAACTGTTTTTTTTCCTGTTTAACTTTTCCTTGACCAAAATTATTTGTTGATGCTCTATAATTAACTCATAACTTTGTCTCTAAATACTAATAAATAAAAATAATTTTAAAATATCTGATCTGTCAAACAATTCTTATACAATAATCTACATATATAGCAGTATAAAGGGCAATATTTTTTATTTCTCTTGATGACATTTAATGTTTCTTTTTACTCACCTTACCTGAATTCTCCCGTTTATGGTCAACTTACTGTACTAATTTATCAATATGCTCCTAAAATGTTTTTATTTGATAAAAATGTAGCTGTTGAAGAACACACAGTAATTGTAAATTAAGATTTCTGCCCCAACGACTGGATAACAAACACATCATCCTTGCCTCTTCAATTGCTTTTAAATACAACATGTAAGTGGTGGTTTTTTTTCAGTTTCAGGGTAGAAGTAGAGTGTGTAACCAACAGTTCAGGTGAAAATTTGCACCATAAACCCAGTGAGTTTGAAAATTTACGGCAGTTCTAATGTGAATGTAAACCAAGTGTTAGCAAATCTGGGGGTTATTGAAAACATACATTATGGGGTCTAAAATGTCAGTAAACAAATGTGTACAGCAGTTAAAAAAATGCTAATTTATAATAGTGTATTGACTACTTTTTACATGTAAGGACATTCTGAAAGCTGCATTCCACTGAGATTTCAATGTGCATTGGGTTTTCGGATGTATTGTCTTTTTTTTGGGCCACTGCAGCTGTCTTCACATTGTTGCTCTCTGACTGAAGTTAAGAAATGCAGCTGGATCTTGTATCGATCAAAAACTGAAACGACCGTTGCAGAATAATGCCGAGCTTTCCCAACAGGTTGAAATGTTTTACCACCATCCTGTAAATAGAACTGAAAACATAAAAGGTATGAATTTTTAGTTATTCAGCATTTGAAACTTGAATTGTCAGCCAAGTAATGGGACCAGTTATCATGAGTAGTTAATGAGTACTTGCCATTAAATACCACATTAACCTAAAAGCAAAACTGTTATTCTGCCAAACCACCATGTTAGGAGGAAGCAGCACAAACCTCTGCAAAAAGAAGAAGAACAAAGGAATAAACATTTTCCCTACTGTTATCTGAACAGACTCACCTGCTTTCAATGTCATTCTTCACTCCTCAGTATTTAAGCTCCCTTGTTTCATTTTTCCCTGCTGGTGTCTTCTGTTGTACTCTCCCTGCTTCCATGCCCTGTTTTCCTCATATTGAACCTTGAAAGTTTCTTTGATTTCAATTAAATATTTCTTTTTATAATGGTTATCCAGAGTTCATATCAGCATTTTGGTCCTATTCCAACATCTTTCATGACATTGGCTACTAGGCTGGAGAAGGAGTCTATTTACTACCAAGTAAGTTCGGGAGGTTGAAATACGGAAGACAAAAAAGAAAAAAACAAAACAAAAAATAAATTAATAAAAAACAACAAAAAATACCAAAGACAGTCACAGCACTACAGAAAAGGCAAAAAAAACCCTTAAACCACCAAGTCTCCATGAGCATTGCGAGTTGTTTTCTGTGCCAATAAGTTCTATGTACAGCGTGTCAGGAAAAAATATTTTCTGCAAATGTAAACATGATGAGTTTGCAAAATGGTGCTCAGACTTTAACTAAAATTGTGTGCTTTGTGAAAAGAGAAAAAAACTGATTTTCTTCAGTGACAAATACTCTAAAAGAAAACATGTTTGAAACAGCAGTTCATACCCACTGTTAAGTATGGTGAAGAATGTATTATACTCAGCAGGGCCCCTTCTTTCAAAGACCCAGAGAACCCTGTTGAAGTGTTGTGACATTTTTAATAGAAATCTGGTTACCTCTGCCAAGAAAACCCAAAATGGGTTATCTTGGGGGGCTTTTGTTAAGATAATAATCCAAATAAAATTTTTATGACTTCCGTACCACAGTTTATAATGAGAAAGATGACATCTCTTAAAGTGATACAAATTACTATGTCAATGTACAATAACTCAGAATTACTTCAGTATGCAACCTGTGACTATGTTATAAAATATTGGCATAGGTTTCCACATGCCAGCTTAGGCCGTTTGTGTTTATGAAGAATTTAGTCCTCCCAGTGAAATCTCAGTGCTTTCTTTTTATGGCTTAAATGGATAATGAGGAGTATATTTGCTTATATTATCCGGACCATGGGTGCTTTCAAGAAATCAATCTGTTTGCTATGTTTTCAAAAAAGAAAATTTTCTCCCCCAAAGTAACCAGAGTTCAAACTGTTAAATAAGCTGTTGAGTTATGATTATTATTTCTTTCCGGTATAAAGATCCTAAGAAAGTCTAAGAAAGTCCTTTACCCAGATTTACTTATATTGGGTTGCCTATTTCTTTGAAAAGCAGCCTCATTTATTGAACAATTATTACTCTAACAACCATATCATTATCCAGTTAGGGCCTTAACTCCATGTGCCTCCGTTTGTTAAAAATAGTACTGGCAATTGCATTAGTGTTGAGAAATCAATACGAGACTCTTGTATACCCTTCACAGTCCAAGTAACAGTTACCGGTACTTGCACCGAAAGCAAGTTAACCCATGTTAATGGGCTGGGGAGTTGTTGTAGAGTGACTGGCTTATGTGTGTTAAAGTACTGTATACTGTATCCATGCAGTATACTGCAGTCACTTCCTTAACACACATAAGCACAGACTAAAAGCTGACTGAACATTGATGCTCAGTCAGCTTTTAGTCTGTGCAGGATGGGGCAGATGCTCTTACCTTCCACAAGGTAAGACGTGTTGCCTCTAAGCTCTCACTCTGGCACCTGAGGGATGATCACAACTATAAGCAAAGAGGACATACATGTATAGATCTGTGTTTCTCAGGGATCTTCAGCATGGTAATACTCTGGCGGTTATTACTTACAAATGCAACTGAAAAATCTAATTTGCATGCTAATATGAAATCTGAACGTCCAAAAGAGACCCGTTCTTCCTCTCGCCTCAAACTGTTAGTTACAATTGTAAACATACAACTTCACCTTTGACCTTTCATCTTACTTAGATAGTAGGTTTGTTCAGTTCATACTTTTTCAATCTCTTTCCTTTCTTTCTTTGTTTACCGTATTTATTTGTCCTTTTTCCGGCTTTGTACAAGTCAGATTAGTAATGGCTTAGCCTGTTGACATTTCTTGTTTTATAAGAACACATTCTCCTGAAATTGATAGGGAGCGCTCTAACCATGCATAATTCATTATCCATTGAAACCTGGGTCATGGCATTGAGTGAATGTACTTAAAGTAAGGCACAACACTTGATAATTACAACAAAATCAGAATGCTTAAGGCTTTGTAAGACAATAATGACTGTTTTCAAGAGTATCAAAAAAGAGTATCAGGCTGCATAGTGGTATGATTTGCAGTCAATTATGAGCTGCAATAGTGGGAAATTTTACTTTGGTCAATTTCTCTAAGTCAGAATGATCTAAACCACCAATGACTGCAAACAAATTTAACATCTTCTCACAATCTTGGACCTTATGCTTTTTTTCCGGAGATTCTAATATTGTTAAATTGCTTATTTTTTTTGTACTGTTTTGCACTTAGTGCGTAAACACTAAAAAGTCAGTCAATCCTAAGGGACAAAAGAGGAGCGAGAATGAGGGAATGGATGGATAAAAGGTTGTCTGGTGAGTCTGATTATTGGTTGAGGAACAAGAGCTTCTGTCTCTGCAGGTAAATGACATGGAGCTATTGATAATCTAAAGAGCTACAATTTACTAACTATAAATATTTATATTTAATCTTATATTTAATACCTACATTAACAAGTAAATAAAGATTATTTAAATAACTTATGAAATGCATTATTAAATATTTAAATGTAGAAATCATTACTTAAAGGGTAACCTTGCCTGCAAATTAAATTCTTGCGGTATTTGTGCATTCACAAACATACAAGAATCCATCTTGTCCTGCCCTCGTCTCAACTTTTTGGGCCTGAACCAAAAACAGTTTATTACAGTATTATGGTTTAAGGCAGGACATACAGCTGTGACAAAAGCAAGAGCTGTCGAGCAGCTGAACCGAAATAACCATGGCAGCGCATATAGTTATGCGATAGCTGCTGCTATAAACATATGTTTTGTAAGAAACCACAATTTCTTCTTTGAAAGAAGCCCAATGAGCTTGTAAAATTCTGCTTGATGTCCCTCCTTCTTCGAACGGATTCGATGGGAGCAGTCCCAGATTGATAATGTGCAGAATGTAGAGTGCTAGTTCCCAGGGTTCCTAAAACAGAGCGCAGCATTTGGTATTTTATCTTGACAAAAGAGCAGCAGCGTGCAAACATGGAAGCCAGTAAGAGAAGCAGACCAGAAATACAAGAGAACACAAAATGATACAACTATCCTGTGTAATTAAAAATTCAATGCAGCAACGGACCGTTGAGTAGATGGGGAGGGTCTGTATGTGTTGTTCCGATTTTAACCACTCTGTGTTGTTATTACTTATTGTTCCTTTAAATCATGCAAAATCCACTTTTTTAGCCCTTAAATAAATTTTGTTGTGTAATTGGAGTCTCTAGAGCCCCGTTCCCGCTTCAGGCAAATGTGTCCAGGTCAGACGTTTTAGAACCAGTGGGGATGCTCAGATCAGGCCCAAATCTGATCTTTTCAAGTCACATTGGACCATTTCCATACGTGGTCCTGAATCTGATCCGTATCTCAACTTGAATGTGACTCCAGTGGAAACCATCAAGGTAGATTTAATGTGTCTTTGACGTCACTTTCAATTCAAACGTGTCACAACTTTGCGGCCCAGCTGGAAGTGATAGCAGTTAGCATTAGCAAGGCAGACAGCAGTTGCCTGCCACAGTGCTACTCAGGAGAGGCAGCAAGATTTTATATCTCAGCAGAACTTCTACTCGTGACGACTCGGGTAGACAAGTTTCACAGCCAGAACTACGGAAGCATATTTGCTGGTTTCTGCTAAGAACCTCCGGTTTGCACGGTCACTGGATATTTTTTGGTTTGCGGTCTGAGTTGTGACGGAATACAGCAGCTCTGTATGGTGTTTAATAATAATAATAATAATAATAATAAAAGAGCTACGTTGTCCCCCCTGGATGAACTGCCCCGACCCAAAGCAAAACTCTGAGAAACTAGTGGGGCCAGCTGTCACGTAGACCATTCCAGAGTCTTCCCTGCAGCAGCTTTATCCACGTCCTCGTCACTTATTTTACAGGTGCCATGCTTGCGGTGAGCTAATCAGCCTTGTTGAATGACGTCTCTGAGTCATGTAACAGGCTACAGTGGACCTCTGCACCACTGGCATGTATGCAGGCTTCTCTGTCTGAGTGTGTGCATATGTTTCTGTGTGAACGAGAATGTTAGGGAGAAATAGCGCTATGAACGAACAGAGGGATTTTTATAATAATTTTTTATATCAAAATTGCGTTTGGGGTGGACTCTGTGGCGATTGTAGTAGATTGCCAGCAAATCGCATACAATAAGACAGATATGCGAGACTCATGATAATGTCAACTTTCAACAACTTACTCACAAATAACAACATATTAACGAATAAATATGTTCATTGTAAGGTGAGCGAACTTGCTTTTTGGAGTCTCCATCTCTCCATTCTCCGTAACCACCCAAGCGTTATGGCAGGAATCATTCATTCACTGGCTTGCTTGAACATCTGCCTTCATGTACACCTGATTCCTAAGTTTGCGTATTGGGACACATCCGACTTTATCGCTATGTATGTACTGATAAGCTTCCGAGCTTTTCGGCTGTTCGCATTTACGGACTCAAGAAATATGTTTCCTCGTTGTAACACTAGGCTGTTTCATCATATTATCCTCCTAGTTCAACCACCTTTTATGGGAACTAAATGAGAATGCACCCATTTTAGAGCCATCGCCATGCAATGTAAATAAACGTGGACCATACTCAACCGGAAATGACTAGCAGACACAGCTTAATTGCAGAAGTAAACCAGAAATGCCTGTGAAACTTGTCCATAGGAACCGTTTGGATGAGGGGCGTAACGTGCAACGTTCATATAAAACCCTGCAAACGGAGGATTGTAATTGCATTTCAACGGAGGTGGGGGGGGGGGGGGGGGTATGCGCTGATATTATGAAAAGTTGCCCTCGACTTCCTAAATTTAGGAAGTTGTTAAAATCCTTGCCCCAACAGATCTGGCTGCATCCCGCTGCCAAACAGTCCTATGTTTAGCCAAAACAACTTAAAATGCCAGAGTTTCACTTTCTTTTTATTCCCCCCTCAGCACCCGCTGAAACAATAAATGACTTCTGTTGGACACTTAAATAAACCTATTTCTTCCATGTTTGCTGGAGTAAAGCAGGCTCCATGAAGTCATTAATATTTTTCTTTTGAGCATATGGATCAGTTTGAAGCCACAAACAGTTCACACTGGAGTCTGATATAGGCAGATTTTAAAAGTAATGGAAACTACCTCACCAAATAAAAATAAATAATAAGAAGATTTCAGAAAATATTGGAACTGAGCATTAGGACCTGTAGCCTAGAAGTGCAGAAAATTTAAATGTAGTCTCTCCAGGAGCTGCATTGATATCTTTATATTTTATTTTTGTGGTCCAGGCTACAAGTGCATAAGTCATCAGTTGTTCATTACACCATCCCCCAGCATACTTCAAAAATGGCCAAACGGAGTGAAGTGGAACACTCTGTGACAAGGAGGGGGGCGGGGTGTGAAGTGCCTCCACCGTACCAAAACGAGTTGCTCTCAGTAAAAAACAAAAAAAATAAAAAGATAAACTAGATACTCACTAGATGGTTACTAGATACCTTTAACATGTGATTGTATATTGGAAGGCGTTACTCTCCACCACTGTTATTTACTGTGCCCCTAAATAGGAGGCTGACAGAAGCAGGTGATGCCCACAGTCTTAAGTGCTTGATGGTCTCTTTGACATTTGTGCTCCTTATATCCCAAAGGAAACATTACACTTGGCTTTTAAATATCATCCTTAGAATGACCTCGCTTTGACCTATGCATTAAGCAGTTGTGTGTACAACATATATGAGGTCCAAATGCTGTCTGTGTGTCTTTATGGCTACACCACATGTCTGTGAAAGTGATAAAAATGGATCAGTTTGCCCCCTTTTCTGTTTTAAACTAGACTGTCAGAGGACTGAGACATATGTCTCCTGGTGCACTCCTCTGTCCAGCCCTGATTGCTTGGCAGAAGGGGTGGGGGTGGGGGTGGATGGGGGCGGGGCGGGGTGGGGTGTGGGGTTCTCTGTGAAAGTGAGCCGTTGTGAAAATCGATGGTGTTTAAAAAGGAGTAAATTATAATAGCATTATCTCTTAATTCTGCACATGCTTTCAAGCAAAATGTTATTCACACTGATATCTTGGGTTATTGCAAAGTATGTGCTAAGATTTTACACAAAGGTGATAATCAGAAAGTTACAAACTTATCAAGTTATCAAGTTTAAAGTAAAATGGCTCACTTCTTGAACACATTTGTAAGAAAGGGGGTTTTCCATCATGCAAAGCTACAGATTGTGTTTTATGTTGCAGTCTCTACTGTAAAAAGCCTTAGAGAAAAAAAAAACTATGTGTGATTAACTGTACAAAGATGGGTGGAGGGATTAACTATCGGCTTATATTAGTCTGAGAGGGTCAGACTGATTAGATCGGGGGCCAGACAAAGAACACTTCCCAAAAATAAACCATTACACTGATGTTTTCAGCTATTTGTAGAAACTAAGTAGGAACATGTCTGGAAAATAATCATTGCACATGCAAAAAATATATTTCATCAGCTATTTTACAAAATAAAAACTATTTCTACATTAAGTTTGTGTGCAACTTTATATTTTCCTTTGAACATCTATTTACAAATTAAACTTTCTTAACATCCGAGAAGGGTGGAAAGGAGTGACATCAAGAGATTTGTGTGTACTTTGTTGAGGTCAGAGCTCTTTGTAGTTGGTAAAACATTCCCTGGAAAAAAAATGTCACACTAATTTACATTACCATTATTCAGGCCAGTGTTGTTGTGCCTGAATTTAACCTGGAAAAAGGGATTTATAAACAACAGATATTGTATATTCTATCAGGTTGTGGTGTGTATTTGTGTGTACGTGGGTGGGTTAGGCTAGCTTAGGGGTTCAGCTGTGGGAATGATGGGTGTGGGTACCTCTTTTCTTTCGTGGATGATGTATTAAACGTCATTCGGGGGGGGGGGTACATTATCATCCTATTAGTCTCAGGGTGACCATGTGTGTGTCTGGCAGCGAGTAGCTAAGCTGTGATCTTTAAGCATGTGGAGAAGGGAGCATATGGGGACTGGAACAGACCATTGGACAGGACAAAAACCCTAGGGTGCCTGAGTTTTCTGTTCTTCTGCACTCTCTATTGTTAAGGTTTTGTATAATTATCCTGTTCCCCACATATCCCCCTTTGTTCTGGTTGCAACAGATTTTAGCCACTGGCCATATTTGACAGTCCAAGCTAGTGATCAAAACATTTCACTAAAAAAGAACACAGGGGAGGAGGGGGGAGGGCATACTATCCAGGTTCAGCATGAATCCTTCAAATACTGCATTCAATGGCAAATTGACCAAATTTTGTTGTTGAACATAAATATGAGAGGTGTGTGCAATATAAAAAAAACTCACCTATTTCATAGTAAGATGATGATTATCATTTTAGTGCAAGTTACTATCAAGTATTTAGGAAAAACATATAATGGAACATTTATAGCCCAGTAAAAAAAAATTTCCATTTGTGAAATTTTGCAAACTAGTGTCAACTGCAATTGTTAGTTATCCAGATCTTTCGAAATTAATTGTTGTGAAGTTATTATCAGCAAGGCTTCCTTTAACTGTAAAATAGAAGTATTGCTGTAAGTTCATAGAACAATGAATAGATCCTAAGAGTGGTCAAACAGCTAGTTAGACAGAAATTTAATTTGAGCATATTTTATCAAATTAAAACAACACAAACTGACAAGGTTTCTATTCAAGGGAAACAAAAATGTATTGCTTATATTAAACATGTACACTTTCACAAGCACTATTTAGCAAGCTTGCTTATTTCTTAGTTGATCAACAGTGGAGTTATTACACTGAAGCTAAATATGTCGGAGCATACGCTGAACTGTAGCAATCTACCATATCAGCTACACTAAGTCCAACAAAAAAGGAGTAAACGTTTGGATTTTGCGATAGGTGGACATATGTGCAGCTACATTAACGATGGTAATTTCCTGTGCTTTCCCAGGTTTTGTTTGGAAATTATGCCAGTGGACTCATGGTCAGCTAAACGGGTGGATTCACTGATCAGGTGGCTTGACACAGCCATTAGCCTGGACTAGCTTAACCTTAGTATAGTAGCAAAAATGTGGATTGAATGGGAAAACATCTACAAACTTAACAATGTTCTCTTTTAAAACTGTTGTTGATTAGTATCGGCTAATCTAGTGTTGTGTTCCACACATAAAAACATGATCACTTTTAACTTTCTGTATCGTAAACTTCACTTTGTAAACGCACACCAATATCTTATCTACCAGCTATATGTAATACATTTCCAGGGAAACCTTTCACACTTCCAAACATGAATGTTTAGGACATCATTGACTGACAAACCATTCACAATGCAAGCCAGATCAAAGCGTAGCTCTCGTGACCCTTGCCTTGTTGTTCCAGTATATCCCCCGGTTTGCTATGTGTGCAGTCTTTCTCCTGTGTTATTCTTTCGCTTCTCTTGGGTCTGCCTTGCAAAGCAGCCGATGATAGAGGCACTCAATTTCAAAACAATCAAAGGTGTGCGTGTCTGTGTGCTTAGCTTTACCTCCAAAATCTTGTCACATTCAATAATAATGTTATGGGACTTTTTCTAACATTTGAGGCACAGGTAGAAACAAGTACCTGTAAACCAGTTTTATCGTTTTATTCTTTCAATTGCAAGCTCCGAGAAAGTCACAAAAGTATTGCCAGCTCTTGAAGACAGTGTTGGGTTTTGGCTAAGAGCAAAAAGCTCTAGGATGGATGGAGCATCTTCTTGTTGTTCCTTAAATCATAATGAAAGTGGTTTGTTATTACGGAAATTAAGAAAAACATATATAAAACATTTGATAAAAAAATAAAAGCCCTATACCCAATCCAACAATCAATCTATCTATCTATCTATCTATCTATCTATCTATCTATCTATCTATCTATCTATCTATCTATCTATCTATCTATCTATCTATCTATCTATCTATCTATCTATCTATCTATCTATTTATCTATCTATCTATCTATCTATCTATCTATCTATCTATCTATCTATCTATCTATCTATCTATCTATCTATCTATCTATCTATCTATCTATCTATCTATCTATCTATCTATCTATCTATCTATCTATCTATCTATCTATCTATCTATCTATCTATCTATCTATCTATCTATCTATCTATCTTAGGATCTTAGCTCTTACTAAGATTGCGCTCTTCTGGACTAAGATATCTGATGTTTCTCCAGGTATCTGTTGGAACCAATTCTTCAGAGCGGAGGTTACTGCCCTGAGTGCTCTGATGGCCACGGGCACCACTGTTGTCTTCACCTTCCTGGCTCTTTCTAGTTCTTTCTTGGTTCAAGAATGGCAGTCAACTTCCCTAGTTTTGTCCACTCTGCTTCAGACAACAACACCAGTTTGTGCCTCTGTTTGCCCAGAGTAGCGATCACTGCCTCTTTGTTCTTGAGAAAACGATAGGTCATAAATAGTGTAGAGTTCCACCTTGTGGAAACATCCTGAATTAGGGGTTCCTTTTCCTGGCCAAGTGCCTTTTGCTGCGTATACAGTTCCTCTATGTTGGCTGGGCTATGTCTGAAATGACCCACTGTCTTGCGGCACTTTGTTAGTACATCATTGAATCCACAGCTGTCCAGGCAAACAGTGATGGCTCTCTGCAAAATATGTGCAACACAGGGTATGTGCTAGAAAGGGACCTGTCTTTCTGCTGCCATCATGTCTCTAGCACAATCTGTGCCAATTGTTGTAATCTTTTGCTCGATTTCCCAGGAATCAGCTACAGAAAAAATCTGGTCTGCGCAGTTTAACGCATAGTCTGTCATTGTTCTTTTGTACAGTGAGGGCGAAAGACGCTAAATGCCAGTGTTTCTTGATAACGTATATGGTGTGTGCGGTCACGCCAAGGTAGTTAGAATTGCTCACGGAGGTCCAATGATCCCCTGTCAAAGCATCAAACTCAGCTGTCTTCAATACGTCTTGTTTTGTCTGCTCCTCATCATCGTAAAGCTGCTTGATCTTGCTCGCCATTGTTTTTCTACATGGTAGTTCGTAAGCTGGGTCAGATGTTGCTATTTGTAACATGGACTGTAACCCTCTACCGTCTACCCCTGAGAGGGGTCTACAATCTACAGCGATCCGTTTTGCCAGAGACTTATCTAATTTTTCAGATGTAGACTTACTTATTTTGGCTTTGAAGCTTGTCATATGGTCCAATGTAAGCTAGGTGCTGCATTTATTTATGCCACGGCTGTGGACGCTGGCATTAGCGTTGGGGACATCTGTGCTTGCCGCAACATGTTTTGCATTGAGATGATATTTTAGGCTTGAATAACTTCAGTGATAGGCAAACTTTTTTGCGCAATTTGCACACAACAATACTCGTTTCCAAGGTCCCATCAGATCGTCTTTTGAAGCAGAAGTTTGCGCCCAGTGGGCCAAGAGCAGCTACTTCATCACTTTTTCTTTTGTTTTTGTGGATATCGCATGTGCGTCCGCTTTATGGGCTTGCCAGGAACATGCAAAAATAAAGGTTCCGGCTTGGGACTTTTGCATGTGAAAAAAATGTGATTAATTGCGTTATAATTTTTAACCCGTCCAAGTCTATGTAATTAATTAATCGAAATTAACACGTCGAAGTTCCAGCCCTAATCTATATCTATCTATCTATCTATCTATCTATCTATCTATCTATCTATCTATCTATCTATCTATATATATATATATATATATATATATATATATATATATACATATATATATATATATATATATACACACACACACACACACACACACACACACGTACATACAAACTCATCTTTGTGGGTCCCCATGCTCACTTGATCAGTGAGATTTATACATACATTCCCATGGTTTAAGACAAAGATAATAGATTAGATCTTGTTTAACCTGCATACCGACAACATGCCTAATTTCCAGCATTTCTCAGCCTTTCTCTATTTTTTTCTCCCCCCTTTGTCCTCTCATCATTCTCCTTTCTACCTTGTGAGGAACTTTCACCTTGCCTTCTCTAATGTACATCATCTCTCTTCTACTGTACAAGGAAGAACAGTACTGTCAAAATGGATACAGTAGGTGATATAATGATTAGAGCCACAATTATTAATGATTATGCTCTTCAGGTTTAAATTTTTTCATCCTACGTTTTCTGTGATCAGGTTTACTGGTAAATCATGCTCAATGACTTGGTATTAACATTAGTGCTTTAGCTCTGTTGCCTTCAGTTTTTTCAGATGCAATGAATCCATTCATAGCAAACATGTCTCTAATAAAGGGCAAAAAAATCTATACAAATTTGAACTTTATTTTACCCTGAGGTCTGTAACATCTCAGTGTCAAATTATTGGTGGTAGTAACTTTATTGCTGACGAATTTATGAGAGTAATTATTTTATGCTGTCAAAGTTAAAGACTAACTCCACTTTGAGACATCTGCTGCTGATTTTAGCTTGAGCGCTGCGTTTTACTACTCACCTCTCTTGTCAAAGAATGGTGAATAGTAACTTCTTTCTTTTTTGGTATCTTCATTTTTCTTGAGGACAGAAACAACACTCTGCCTCTGACTTCTTTGCCAATATCAAATATCTTTTAGGTAACCCAGCTGCATGGACTAGGCACAAATATAAACTAAATCATATGTACCTTTTTAAAGGAATCCCGGGGGGCCTCAGAAAAAAACCATTGTTATTTTTAATCCTAAATTCAATCTCTCAATCACTTTATTTGCCTATACGGAATTTCTTTATGACAATTAATTCTAAATATAAAAATGCAGCACACAAAAAAAAAAATCTTTTCATTCCACTCATTTTGTTGGCCTCTCTCTGAAGAGGGGTTTTTCCTGGGTTTTGGGAATATTTTTTCCTCAGCTTCTTGTTTTCTACTGACACTTTATCTGACTTCAACTCCGTCTGGCATCTCCTCCTGTGTTTGTCCCTTTTCCATGTGAAATCCTCCATTAAATGAGTGTTTGTAAGGCTGTACTAAGACACCGTTCACCATTCGGAGCCATGACTTAGACTCTGTGTGTATGTGTACTGTAGACAGGATCAAGTTGGGAATGACATAAGGATCTAATTAAACCAGTGCTATATGGGTATAACTGCAAAGTCAATATTAATCTGTCTGGACTAAAAAGATAAAGTGAATAAAATCCAGCACCAAGATAGAAAAACTGCTAACAGTCAGGATAAAAATAATGAAGGAACGGAAATATAAATAAAGCAAAAGTTTTTGTGCTGCATTTGGCTCCACATTGCGTAAGCATAAAAGCCAAAATGCACTAGGGATCATGCTAGAGTTTATGTAATTTAATTTCTTGATTATATAATTTTGTTTCCTTAGCATTTAAAGACTGGGAAGCTGATAAAACAGTCTGGATTCCCGTGTATGAAGTATACCATATTTAAAACAGACTTGTTCAAATAAAGAGCGGCGATTAACAACCTGCTACCCTTTGCGCTATTGTTGGAACGACTGCACTGGTGCGGTGAAACACATTTCTAACAGGAATGAGACAATCCTCTGTTTATGTGACTTCATCAACCTCAAGAAGACCTTTTCATTGAATCCTCTGGGATGTGTTCTTTGGTCTTGATCATGGTTACTTTTACCTTAAAGGAAGCGGCCCACAGCAATGACTCCATGTTCCCAAAATATCCAGATGAAAGCTAAACTGTCCTCTCTCTCCTTTGGTCCCCACGTCCCCCTCCTATGCCACCCCTCCCTCCTCCTGTCAGTCTCTTTGCGTGTCATGCTCTCACACTCTTTTCTATAATCCAAGTTTTCCCCCTCTGCGTCACCCCCTCGGTGTTTACCTCTTCTACACCTTAATCTTACCCTTCATATTATCTCCTTCATTTCTCCTCCCCTTGCTGAATCTCCTCCTCTTTTATCCCCTTCTACCCTAACCTCTGCACATTCGTCATCTCCCCTCCCTTCCTCCTTTCTCTCCCCTCCTCCATTTTTCCCCTCCCACTGTCATTAACTATAGTATAAAAGAGCATTGCATCCCTCTTTGGCTCTGTCACACACTGTGGGATTGCTAGAAAGGGGGTGTGTGAAGGGGAAACTACATCGTCACTAGTGTCTCACTGGAGTTGTGGTCCTTTCTGGAATTCCCATTGAAGAGGTATGTTGTTTAAGTTTGTGCTATGACACCAAATGCTTGCACAAAATTGCACTAGAATGAATGTTTAGTTAATGAAGGTCTGTTTGTAAGAGGGCTGCACATTTCTCGCAGAACAATTTTGCAACATACTGCAGAAAATGTAACTAATTCAATAAAAGCAGTACAATGTGCAGAGTTGTATAGAAAATAAACTTCTTTTTTAATCTTAGACAAATAACAGCAATTAAAAGCTAAAAAAGGATGTAATGTTTCCAAAAGTAAATTTTTCTCATTTTAATTTGACATATTTTTCTCGCCTCTTTCCTTTGTAATGCTCCCTTGACCTGTCACATCCACCAAATTTTCTTTACTTTGCTTCACACAAAAAAACAATTTTTTCTGTCATACCACACATACAATCTTAAAGCAGCATAACAGACCTTTTAAAGCCAAGCTCTAATTACTTGATCTGTTGTTTATCCCCCCCCCCCCCGCTACCAGCATCTTTTCTAGTGATCAATACTGAACAGCATAATTTAGAGAGACCATGAGTGGGAACTACAGCGTCACTCTGCTGGGGCCGGCCCCTTGGGGCTTCAGGCTACAAGGAGGAAAGGACTTTAACATGCCCCTCACCATCTCCAGGGTAAGTGACAAAAACAAAGAAACCTATTCTCGTTTTCTTTGCATTCCACTTCACTTCGAGTGTCTTTGTCAAAAGTGTAGCAATCCAGGTTCTGGCACAAAAATCTTGGCTTGGCTTCTGATGCTTGAAGAAGTAAATTGACGGTCCCTTGGTTTTATATGCTAGTCCCATAGCCTTCCATTGCATTACCCAGACAATCTTTCACACACAATGTTCCAAAATCTGCTTCCCTCGTCACTTTAGATGCATTGAGATCTAGGAAGAAGATAATCCTTTTTTTATGTTAGTAAAGACTCAGTTTTGTTATCCTTGGACGTCTGCAACATCCACATCAGTTCTGACATAAAAATGCACAGTCATGAAGAATGTCACAGACACTGGCAGCGCACACAACACTGGTGCCACAGATCTGATTATGAATGGCTTGGCAGATCCTGTGCCAATACCCTTTTGGGGCCATTTTGGGTTGCCATGTTTGTATAATTAGTTTGGATGTGATATTTTTCCCCACTGATTGAAGCCATGTGAACTCTTATCCCGGTCTGTGCCTGTATGTGTGAGCTTGAAGGCTGGAGTCAAACATGGAGACAAGATTATGAAAGACACTTTTTGGAAAACACAGAGCAAACATCCAAGATTGAAGAAATAAAAAGAAAACAAGAACATTACTCAATGACAAAACATTCAGTGCTGTTACATAAAAAAAAGAAATTCCTCCTGGGCTTGAAACTGTTTTGAAAATAAAAAATATAAAAAAATAATTTTCTTATAAAAACATTCAAATTCCAAAGAAACGAGAGAATTCACATTACCGTGCAAAGCTGGCAGTATGTAGACTGTAACTCTGTTGGCAGTTGACTCTGAACTGAGACTGCAACATCACACTGTGTATTGATGTGGTTTGACTAAAGCACTGCTTGTCCTATAACCACACCTTTCATGTGTGTTTTTAGGTCCCTATTACTTGGCTTACCACAAATTCATTGAGGGTTTTATTGGTGTGGCAATCTGTTTTTTCTCCAAAAAAAGTAATCTGCTGCTGTATTGAGAAACTGTAATAGTAATGCAATTGTCAATATATTTATATGTTTCGGAGAACTGGCTGAATCTGAACTTCTTTCAGTCTAAGTGGTAAGTGAGTTTGTCTATAGTTGTCAAAAGTCCTTCTGATTTATTTAAAGAATTATTGCTACATAGATTGCAATGGAATGACTGAACTGAGAAAGCACATCATTTAAATGTAAAGCAGCACAGTGTATGTTTTGATCCAAGTATTAGCTTAATTTGAGCTATGATAAATGATTTTTCAGGTCAATGTACAGCACTTGGTGTGTCTGCCCTTCTTAAAAACCCGCCTATTTAACTTGAGAGGGTCGGATGCGTCGCTGACTGCCATAGCAGCAAAATAAAACAGATATGACACTTACCTGATCACAAATATTTTCGGTTCTCTGATGCAGGATTTAATCTAGTCGGGTGAATGTGGCCTTGTCTTTACAAGCAACCACATTACTTCTCAGTCTGCTGGTTCAAAGTGGTCTGCTATCAAATTCCAAAACACGGAAGAAGACTGTTTAATTTTCCAACAGTGCAGTGCTGCCAGTGGCCTTCAAGGGCACTAAATCTGGAAGTTGCAGATCTAGTGATCCTAGTGGCTAAAAGTCACAAGTTAAAAGTGCTGCTTTAAATCACCAAGAAGAACAATGTATATCACCCACTTCATGTACTAGCACCCGTGGTAAAAATACGACAAAGCCCTTCATCTCTCATTGCAGCAGCATAATCTTACACTGAAAACTTTAGAAAAATCTTATCTTTAATTTCAGTAATTTTTTGTAACTTTTATTTCACTTTCAATATTCCCTTGATCAGTGTTAAGGAAACTTAAGGTATAGAATAGAATAATAATCATTTGTGAATGTCATCAATAAAGTGAATGGAAAGCAAATGGAAAGTAGACAGATACAACAAAATATTTGTAGTCATAACAGCAAGTTATGCTGAAATAGGTACTGTAAAGTAGCCACTAATAATGGGGAAGATGAGAGAACACGTCATTAGAGTAAGGCAGATGTGTGTTGAACTTTAAATGTCTGGGAAAAGCAACAACACAAAACTTGTCCATATTTACAGACAGAGCAGTAATCAACTATTTAAAGCATCTGACACCATCCTGGATGACAAAAGAGTGAAAAATAAAAGTTATCCAAAGCTCCCTGAACAGCAGCCTTTTTTCAGTGAGAAAGTTGTTGTAATAAAAAAGATTAA
The DNA here is from genome assembly GCA_037039145.1 of Fundulus diaphanus. Lineage (NCBI taxonomy): Eukaryota > Metazoa > Chordata > Actinopteri > Cyprinodontiformes > Fundulidae > Fundulus > Fundulus diaphanus. The sequence goes on from CM073127.1 coordinate 23,971,272, forward strand.
CTTATTTCAAGGCTTTTTGCAAATCTGTATTAACATGCTTATAAATGTGGATGAAAATTACATTTTCGTCTGAAAACGGATATAAAATGTGCAGTTTATACAATTAAATCACCTCTTGGTGTTAACATTAATTATCCAAAACCCTAAAACACTTGCCAAACAGTGTGTTTAGAGTACTCTACTCCAGTATGAGTCAAAGTAACATTCTCGTTAATGCCATTACTCATTTCCTAGAAGAGCTTTGGTTTGTAGTGATGTGTTCAGTTTAAATGATTGCACCTGGCAGTGTTTTTTTTTATTTTTATTTTTTTTGCACACAGCTTTAGACTTCAACCCTGAGAAGCCAATGACAGTCCGTTTGTTTGACTCAAAAAGTAAGATGTCACTCTGAAGATCATTTATAGCGATCCTTCTTTCCTCACCATAACATCCTATTGTGTAGGTTCCTTTCCACTTTGAGTTTATCACTCAGAATTTGCGCAACACATGGATCATTCCACACAAACATAACATTTTCAGTCAAATACCAAGAGTCAAACCGACTCTAATCATCACCGCCCTATTAAATCCGGCTAATGATGGTGAAAAGTCAGCACATGTGGGCACATATACCTATGCAAACTTGAACACCCAAATTAAAACACACGTTAGAGCCTTAGAGCTCTGCCAGTCTAACCATAGTGTTGGTTCTAAGCAGAGACCGCAGAGCAGGGGTTATTAGGGAATGCAGCACTACTGCCAAACCACAGTTAGACCAACAGCTGCTGTTGCTAAGGTCAACACACATGTGAACAAAGCATGCATTTTGTTTCTAGTACAATATGTGCATGTAGTATAAACACGTAGCATCCTTGCAAGGATGCAATGTGATACTTGCTTTTAGGCATATTGGCCTCATTTCCAAATTCATCTTTTTATTTTTAACTATTTACATGGGGAAAATTGCTGGTGCTACATGCTCAAGTCCCAGTAAAACATGTTAACAGCTTACCCCGTTGAGGTTGTCCAGAAGCAGAGATGAAGAGGAGAAAGCAGCATGAACAGCGTTATAGAATAGGTTCCATTGTGTTATTCAACCTCATATAAGCACCATTAAAGTGAGTAACAATGCCTGTGCTCTTATTCAAAGAGGATTTCAGTAAGAACTAAGAGTTTTGGGCTGAGGTAAATAGCTGTTTAAAGGATTAAAGAGCCGCGTGTCAGTTCTAGGTTAAAAAGATTTTCTATCTTTCCTGTTTGAATGAAATACATAAAGCATGTTTTTGTGAGAAGCAAAATGATTCTGATCACTCAAATATATCTTACCTTAGATATAAGTTTTGGATTCCGATGAACAGAAGTCTTTCTGTAACATTATTCAAAGCTAAAGGGAAATCAATAAAGTGAATCAATATATAAACCTTTCAAATGGCAATCTATTTGCACTTTCCACTGCAAAAATAGTTTAAAGCAACCCATGGGAGAAGATGCATTAGACGTCTAAGAATAGCCTGCTTTTTATAATCACTCAGTCTAAGAAGAGTGGCCTCACATCTTCTGAGTACAAATCTACTGGGCTGAAGTTCGGTATTCGTTAAGGTATATTTTCTGGTATATTAAAAAAACATGTATATAAATTATCAGGTTATTAATGGCATCTATCAAGCTATTTGAGATAAAACACATAGCTTTCCTGTTCCATTTTTGCACTCCAATATTTTCCACCTGAAACTTTAAGTGTTGATTTGCGCATCGATGTGTAATTTCCTAAATGCTTAAGTTTAATTTGATTTACTTATTATTTGAGGCTGATGTTTGAATGTCTATATGCAAATAATATATTTTATGGACATAAAACACAAGAGTTTGGTATAGCATCATGATCCATGAGTCTGGGTTTTGATTTTCTTTTGTGATTTGATGATTTCCTTGTTTATTATGTTCCTATGTTGTTGTCATATTCAGTTGTTATTTTCACTATTGTTTTGCCATATTAGTTCATATCAGTTCAAGAACTCTGTTAGCCCACCCCCATTGATTAGTATCAAAAAAGTCAACTTTCTATTTCTGTTTTTTTAATGTATGATCTCTACAGCAAGTCCTGCAGCAAATTAGTAGTGCAGTAAAAAATAATATTGTTCACTATTATTAATATGTATTCTATTAGTGTTTGAAAATAATCAAAAGTGGAATATGCATATCTTATAGCATTTAAATGATGTCAGGATAATACATTTTTATGTGTTTTTTTGATGACAAATATTTTCAGCTTTTACCCCAGATAGAAAACATCCTACGTTATTTTATCTTTCTCAAGTTACTAACAAATGAAAGAAAACACTGAATACAGTGTTCTAGTCAAACTGTTTTACTGAAAGATCATTAGTTCAAGTTTGTTGTCCAACTGCTTTTAATATTTGCTTTTAGTTTCCATTTTCCCATGTTTCATTTTATTAAAATTTTTCTACATTTGATTCCATCTTGCTTTTATTCTGTTTTTATTTTCCTATATTTTAATCATGTAAAGCACTTTGCATTGTCTTTGTGCTGAAATGTGCTATACAAATAAATTTGCCTTGCCTTACATTGTTGCATCCAACATAGTGCATGTAACCATTTCTTAGCTCTAGTTACATATGTTTTTAAGGACTGCTGTTTCAATTCAAGGAACAGAATCCTCTGAGGCCAAAGAACCTTTACAACCCTGGCAGAACAATGCAGCCGAGTCATAACAAACTGCAGTAAATTCACAATGTGGATGAGAGAATAACTTATTGTTAAATGCTGCTATAATGGATTTTCCACTAAAGCTGTTAATCCCGTTATGTCTCCTCGGCCTTCCTCCCAGGATGGCTGCCTGGCCTCATCACGCTTGTTCATAATAGCAGTGGAGTCCAAGGACTCACAAGAATGGAAGCAAAAGAAAATGGTTTGGCTTTACAGTGGCAGCTTTTCACATTATCAATCATATATTTCTAGACCAGAATTAACTAAAGTTTGTGAAAAATATCTAGTATCAAACATAATGTGATTTTGTGAGAAAAAGCTTCCCTCATGAAGAGTCAATTAAGTGCAATATCACGCCTTTCAGTTACCGTAATATAAGTGAAACCAAGTGATCATCAAAATGAGAATTATTCTTCCAGCTGCTGTCCTGACATTATTGTCTACACAAACCTCAAAATGCTTCCTCCAACAAGGACTGTAGATTGCCTCGGTTTCTTTAACGAAGGTTGGTCCAGCAGATTCTAAAGTACTGAACATAATTGTCCTTGTTATCATTACAGTTAAAAATAATCCTAGTAATCATAAGACTGTAACCATGATAACAAAACAGCAGCAATAGGAAGGTCCCAATCAGAATATTTTGTGCCTAACATCTATCTGACTCATTTAGGGTTAGATATTTGACAATACCAAGTCCCAGTTGGATGCTTCATTAAAGTTAATAAAACATTGGCATGTAGATGCTTGGGAACTTTAAAGTCCATTAAAATAAAATGGTGCACTTCATCAATATTGTATGGCCAACAACCTACTGAGCAGCAGATTTGATTTTAACATGAAGGGGACGTGAAGATGCCATTTAGAAATAAGTCAATCTAAAACCTCTACAAAACCCTTATTTAGATTGTTACACACTGGACTAAAAGGATAAAGATACGGTATTATTTGAGACAGTGATATGTCAATACAAGTCCCATATATGAACAAAATATGGGAAGATTAGTTCCTCTTTGTTTCCCAGCTAAAAAAACAGTAGTCCCCTAATCAAGGTGGGCTGTGTGTTCCCCGGTAAGTACTGGTTCACTACCCATTAGTACATGATTAAGTAGTTCCCAGGGCATTCCCTTGTAGTAAATCAAATTTTGTGTACCTTATTGTAAAGTGTTACCGTTTGTCCAAATAGTTATTTTTCAACAGCGGTTTGATAATTGCAGAAGGAACATTGGATTTTAATCATTTATTGAGAGGAAATAAATATGGAAGAGTTCCTATAATGCTTGTCACTCCGAATTACATCTCTTGGATTGTGCTTGTATGGGGATGCTTGCAGACGCTGCATATTTTGCCCAGAGCTCATATTAAACTTTATGTTGCTGTGTTCATGGGGTTTGGCAGCTGTGGCTGTTGAGTTCCCATAACTCAGTTGCAACAGTCGTTTATCTGTAAGCCTCAGGCAGCTATTTTCAATCTCACCATGGTGCTCACCATCAGTCCAACAGTATGGAGTACACCAAATTAAATGTCTGATGTTTAAACAAACCGTAAATAAACAGGAAAACTGCTCCCATTATTAGGTTACCGGATGTGATGTCCCTGAGTGACATTAGCCATTTTAAATTAATGTGGTGGTGTCCTAATTTATTCCTCACAAGAAATTCAATTCCTTTAAGTGACATTTTACCAAAAAATGACAACCTCTTTTATTTTGTTTAATTGTTTAATGATTTGTCTTAAATTGTTATATGTCAAAATATGCTATAAAAACAGACTTTCATAGGCATCTCTAATTTCTTTCACATGACTTTGTTTTAAAAGCGTTTCCATAATATGTGTACACATTTGATTGTTGATATATTTACCATGGCAGAAATCATTCTTTAAGCTGTTGTTTATTGTCAAATTTATTCTGACTAGCATTTGAAGAATTGCTTAATTTTGCACAGTACAACCTCTGGACAGTATTGTGTACTCTCTTATAAATAAATAATGTGCCTTGCTTTGTTTTATCGTATGTGCTCTAGTTATTTCATTGGAGGATGTTGTGTTTGTTCATTAATCATGGCCAATGTGTAGCAGAGACTGAATCAACATCTCTAACATCAAAATGTTTCTTTACTAAAGCAGTTAATTGGACTTGATTGTCCAATTATAATTTCCAGAATGTGCAATTGAAATCAAATCTTCTGTCAGCTTTAGGGTTCAACCAAACAATGGAAGCTGAAAATGAACATTCTGTTATTTGGGATGATAAATCGTGTCGGGGAATATTGCCGCACTCTTAACACGTTATTGATGGATACATATATGTGGGCTGACATATTGTCTGCTCTACCTCAGACTCCAGCACCTCTTTAATCTTTTGCTTCATTTCTTTCTGTTGTATTTCTTTTCCTCTTTCATTCATCTTACTCACTCCTGTATTTCTCCTACTTTGTCTTGTTAAACTGTCTGGACCGCTTCATCTAATTTGAAAAAAATGTTGTTGTTTTTTTCTCCGCTTTTGCTAAGAACTAAAAACAAAGCAGTTATAACAAAATTGTCAACAGATGTCTCATTTGATGTAATTTTTGGCTTTAAAATAAGTAGCCAGCTGATAAACAGAAAGACGTTAAATGTTACAGAAAAAACAAATTGTTCCTTCTGTGAAATTCAAACGTACACAATAATAAATGGTCATTTGTGTTGGCAGTTTCACTCTAAACTTTAACACTGTTCTTTTGAAGCAGAATCATAAAAATAAATATATCTGAGGTTACATATGGAAGTAACTTTGTACATGACCAAAGTGGAACGTATGATTGGCTCTGAGTTTCAAACACAGACACAGAACGTCTGCATATCATCTGTGTCACTCAGTGCACTAAAAGCAGGCATTGTTCAAGGCACTCAGACCCATCACTGTGCCTACAAACCAAACAATGTTGGAGTCTTCTAAAAAAACTTTTACTGATCCATGTTGAAAATATTTGCAAAGCTCATATGTGTTGAAATCGGACATCGCTGGAAGAATATTGGCAAGCTCATCTATTTTAAAGTCTAAAAACTCCCTACTAGTGTATCAGATTCTTTCTCTTTCTTTGTTATACAACAGTACTTCTCTTTTGCAAGAAATGATAATAAGGCAGTGTTATTCTACACATGGGAAATATAAAACATAACTTATTAGGATGGCTGGATATATTACATTTGCTTAACATTCCATTTTAAGCTCATTTTTTATGACTAATAATCTGTTCTTGTTTAGGCTAACTTGTTCTTCGGACACTTCATCTACAGTGAGATCAGTGTGCACCAATTTTACAAAACGAGCCATTTAAATTCCTAAATATTTATCTACTCTGATTAATTTATAATGGAGCCTTCGTGCATTCCTTTGTCAGTGTTCAGATGATCTGTTCGGAGTCCAAATATTTTAAATGGCAGCAATAAATAATTTTTAAACAAATATTCTCTCTTGCCCAAAAGCAGAACAGCCTGTTGATAAAAACTGGAGATGTTTTTTTTACCACCTACAAACTTCACTAGTCAGGCTCACATTGACATTGGTCAGACAGGTGACCAATAGAGGTGGGTAGAGTAGCCAAAAATTGTACTCAGGTAAGAGTAGCACTACTTCAACATATTTTTACTCGAGTAAGAGGAAAGAGCAATCAGCCAAGAAATTAGTCAAGTATAAATAAAAAAAGAGTATTCCCTAAGAAGGCTACCCAAGCACTGAGTAACTAATCATAACATCTAATTTAATATAGAAAAGTGATGTAATCGGACAGACAAAAATATAAAGCTATATGCAAATTCTGGTATTTTAAAAACTAAAATGAAAGCGTATACAAAGGATAGCATAATTACAAAATAACAAATTCAGGCAGTATTCGGCCAGTATGCTGCAAGTATTGCTAAATACTTGCAGCATACGGAAAATATTGAAAAAAATCTCTAAAGGTTGCTTTGTGCTTGACACACGTAGGTTCCGCGCAGAAATGAGACGGCGGATACAATGTCTGCAGCATTTATGCTGTTTGCGGCTCTTCCTCTGAAGTAGCACTATTCTCCTGGACTCTAGAGGGCAGCATTTCGCTCCTACGCCAAGCATACTATACCCCACTACACTTAAAAGTAGAAAACACAGTTGTTTCCAACAGTTAAGCCTCTTACCTTCTTCCAAGAGTAACAGTTTCTATCCAGGAATTGTTAATAATTTGTTGATCTGGAGAAGCACTTGCTCATCCACCATGTTTTCCACGCGGGACGGTCCGCGTAGATAGAAATATTTCTAGATGGAGCTGGAGTATGGACAAGATATGTCCGGTATGGGGACTGCTGGGTTTGGGGTGGTCCCACCTCCACCCCCATGATGGGGTTCACCTACCAGGTCTGGGGACTGGTTACCCCTCTGGGGTGCCGGCACCTGGACCTGGGAGTATAGGATGTGTGTGGTGACTGTGATTGAGTTTACATCATCCCTTTTTCTTCTTCTTATATTAAGGATAAGAGTCTTAGCATGTGGGTCACTAGGGTGGGAACGTGTGAATGTTACTGTGTACCCGGCTTTCTGTTCGTCTTTTTGTCAGGTTGTGTTTTGGACTGCCCCCTCTCCTAGGGCATCTCAGGTCTCCACTAAGTGTGGAGCCCATCCCACCGTTCAGCTCTCCTCCATTGGCTGGTGCCTTGACCCGCTGGTACGTTGATGATCCTTGGTGGTTGGGGCTGGGTGCACGGGTGTGTACTAACTCACTCCTGGCGGCTGCTTCACGGGGCCTGGGCTCCATAGCTCTGTCAAGGCCCCGCTGGAGGGCGGGGTGCCCCTGGGCATTGGGATCTGGGCCCATGGCTGAATCCGCTCTGGCATAGCCAGCTGCCGGAGGAGGCGCAGCTCCCGGGGGCTTCAGCACTGTGGGTGTTGGGGGGTTTCCTGGGGGTCTCTTCTTTTCTTCCCTGGGATAGGGAGGCAGCTATCCCTGTGTTGGTCCCTCTTGGGCGCCTTTTCTCTGGGGGCCCTTTCAGGGGTCTGGGGTTCTGCTTTCCCCGGTATCTGCCTCAACGCTCTGGGGGTGCAGGTCTTTGGCTCCCCACAACCACTACTAAGCGTTTTCTTATGGATAAACCTTAAATATACAAGTGCACTCTCACAAACACCTACAGGTGCTTGGATGCAGGTGCTTAAAGATTCCCTTCGATACAGATAAACCCTATCGTTAGCTTTGGCTTATACATCTTGTATTAAATAGTACCACTTATTTTTCAGTGATGCTGTCAAGGCATTGGTTACTTGTACTTGTAAAAGTTTACTGCTAGGTTTTACTGTTCTTATCTATATATATATCTGCAGATGTAGAAGCAGACTCTGAGGGTGTTATCTTGTACTCTCTTTTTTGTCACCTTTTCTCCCTTTTAGCATCTTGTCTCATGTTTTTCTCTTCCTTTCTTTCTCCTTTACCTTTCCGTTTTTGTGTCCATTGAATGTGAAATAGTCCCAAGATAATATCTAATAAAGCTTTTTGCATATATATATATATATATATATATATATATATATATATATATATATATATATATATATATATATATATATATATATCAAGCAGAGCACTATGGCGAAAGCAGTGCTGCTCCACTAAATCTGCTGGGCTCTCTTTGGCATTAAGGCAGCAATTCTTAACTCTGCACTGCCAGACAGGACATGTAAAAAACAACAACAAAACAAAATCTTACAATATATATGTGTGTTCTGTTCTCTCCAATAGATATTTGTGCAGCGTTAATACTGCTGTTTCCTGTCACAGCCTAAAGGCATAAATTAAATACCCTGGGAAAGCTGAAGCTTCAAACCTTTTGCAGACTGAGGTAATATGGATGTCTGCCTCTTATTTTCACGATGATTTGTTGAACTGTCTTTGATATGAAAATTGAAACTACTTTTAGCTGTGAAACCTCTATTTCACTATAATAAAAAACATAGGTTACCATTATCTATCCAAGACAACTGACTGCTGGAGACCATTGAAATTAAAACTGATATATCAAATATTTGCAACACCAACTAAAAACGTACATTTTACAATCTTACTTCCTTAAACCAAAAGATATCTTTTTCTCTTTTGGAGGTTACTTTAATGAAACGTGAATCACTGATGCTTAAAATTAGAGGGAGAATTTGTAAGTAGGGGCCAGAAGTAGAAGACTAACAGGGGAAAAAACTGAACTGGACCTTTTGTGAGTTCGTCCATAACAATCCTAAGCAGGTTAGCCGAAACACACGCCTGGAAACAGGTCAAATGTGCTCAATTAAGAGCCTACAGATGTGCCCAGTGGCATTCTTTTTTTCTTTCTTTCTGTCTCTGACTGCGTTTCATACAACCCATTTAATCAATGTTATGTCTAGTCCTTCATTACTTGGTTCTTCAAGCTATATGAGTCTGAGAGTGGTGGTGAGTGATCTTGCGTGTGTTGGGCTAATATGACTATAAAAGGGTTGGGGCCGCAGAGTCTTTACACTAATCCGGCTGCATAACCTCTTTTATTGGCCCTGCCTGTGTCTGTCTTTACTTCTGTATGTGTGTGACTGTGGATTTGTGTGTTTGCCTGTAAGACTGTTACTGTGTGTAGTATAGAAAAAGGTACAGGTCAAAATACTCTAAGATCCTTACTTAATAGAAAAAAATGCTTTCTTGTATGAACAAAGGGTCCAACTTCAACACTTCATGTCATTTAGTGTCAGTAAAAAAAGAATCAGTTCATAGGTACACTTAGTCCAAAGTTGATCTGGGTTTGGCGTGTGTGTTCACAACAGCAGCACGCGAGGTCCTTTGTCATGGAGTTAAAAGAAACAAATTACCTCACTCACATTTGGACACATGTAGACAGTCAGTGCGATCAGGAATGGTGGGAGCAACAGCTGCAAGCAGTAGGGCATTTGCTTAAACTATATCTCAATCCTGTTAATTATTGGGATAAACACAAAGAACCGAGGAACCAGTGTATTTAGTCACTCCACTCTATAGATACAATACTTATGGAAACTTAATTTTTTTCTTCTTCATACAACAGCAGCATAATCAGCTATGTATGTAGAAGGTATTTGTTTCTATTTAAGTTTTTCTTTGCAGCAAGAGTTGTGTTCAAAATGATAGCCCAACATCACCAACCAGGTCAATCACTATCTTGGGTAAAGATGGCAAATAATTTACTAATAGTAGGTATAGTAGAGTAATAGAAAACCAACAGAACTAGCAGTCAAGATGTGCATACTGACGGTTTGTGTAATTGACTCCATGTTGAAAAGGCTGTGTTCAAAGATAAAGATTAGATAAAGGCAGCAAATGCTGCATTCCGCTCTGCAAATCTGAGCAAAATGGGTTGTTCCACAGATTACTCAGAAAAAACAGCGTTCTTTGATTTAAAACTTTGATTGGAAAGTGGAAACCATTTAAATTAGTCTGTTCAGCTGAAATGCAATGCAAACAGAAATCAGAAAGATGTGGAAGAAAAGAGAAAACTATCATATAAATGGATCAAAGAATAGCTATAATAGCAAAGAATCTGCCAACGATCAGCTCCAGGGTGAGGCAGGTCTACAGTTACATGTGAGTACTGTAACAATTAGAAGGCACCTACACAAAGCCAAGATTTATTTTTTTTTTCAGAGAAATTACCCCACAAAGACCCATTGGTGAAAAATCTGCACGGGCAGCAGAGGTTACAGTTAGCCGAACAACACATTCACTGACCTGGTAGCTCAGAAATCGTGCAATGGGAATGATTTTCTAAGTGTGAGTTTAGGGTTATCTATCTATACCAGGCATTACAGATCAGTCTGAATGCATAAACATACATTATTTTAAAAAAAAATTGTGTTGGGTGTTTTTAAATTTGAAAACAACTCCAAACAGACCAGTAAGCGAGGAGCTTGTTGGACCAACAAGATTAATGTTAGGAAGTGGGCAGACAATTCCCCAGACCTTCTTCTTTAAACACACTGCTATTATTTTAAAAACAACTGCGAGTATGAGTCCTACTGGACCGTTGCTTTGGAAATAAGAAATTGTTAAATATTGCAGCAGGTCAAGCCTTGAAAAAAATTGTAGTTACTACAATAAAAAACAAAATCCTTCAGTTTGAATCTCTTTTAAATTAGCCAATTTCCTTCTCTGTGTAAGTGAAGCAATTAAACCCTGTCTAAATATTTTGCATGCACTTGAATGAAATAATGGAGCCCAATGAATACCAGTCAGGAGAGGTTTATTTATATTTTATAAAGCCCGTAAACCTAACAGCCATCAACTTCTGTTTCTTCAAATTCTGTGAGGGTTGTGTGTGTCTGACTGTGCAGTGTCTTATTATCCTTTTTGTACCTTTTAAACAACATTTTTTCCTACAAGATCATTGACATAATGACTTTTTATGAGCGATTAATTACTTTGCTTCATCTTTAGAGTGAAGTAACAGTTCAGGGTGTCTGTTGCCTCAGGTATTTCCTTACACAAGCTGACACATTATAAAACACAGATGTTAAATTACTGGCGCTTCAGCTGCAGTTTTAGGCATTCAGCATCATCAGCTTACAACATGTCCTCATTTTAAAAGCGCATTTTTTTCCAAAAAGGAAAAGATTTTCTCTTCTCTTTTTAGGAGATCTGGGCATCCAGAGAGAGGGAACTTTGACCATTCCTCTTTGCGCAAGCTCTAGATCATCCAGACTCCTCAGTCTTGTCCTGTACACTTCTTTCTTCAGTTCCCCTGCAAGGATCTGTGTTTGCATTTACTAGATGATTGATTTTTATGTATTGTGAACCATCTCTGCCTTGGCTTCACCATATGTTTGACTCAAAGATATCAATATTTCAAGTTTGAATTAGCTAGTGTGAAACAAAGTAAGTTCATGTTTTTCTTCACACCAAATCAATCAGATTTTTTCCCATAAAGGTTAAATCAATTACGCTTCCATTGAAAGCATTTGGATATTATCTAATGGTTGGTATGGAGATTTGATTGCCCCTAACATGTTGGCCTCAGCTCCTAACAGTGAGCCAGGAACTGTTTTTTCTTACATATGATCCTGCAGACAGAGCATCGTGGGAAGATATTTATCGGTGGTATAAATATTATAGAACAGGGATTGGGTTAGTGGATCTCCCTGTTCTATAATATTTATACCACAGAATGTATTACTATGATTAATATCTGTCATTATAAGTTAATCGTGGGTTCATAGAAGCTTTGCTCAACCTAATGAAGGATAAATTTACATTAATTTAAAAAAGAATGACAGGCCTATTAACCTGACTGTCGCCAGATGGATTTCTTTCCACAGAGCGCCGTGTGGAGTTCGGCGGAACTACATCCATCTGGCGAGAGTCAGGTTACAGGGCTATAGGAGTACCAACACAGATTGTGTAGAGCAATTTGTGACCAGTAAAAGCAGAGTAGAGAGAATAAAGAACTGCTCCTGCTATTTTACATGTACTGGGTAATGTAACTAGACCCCTCATTTTGTGGTAAAGAGCTAGGCCTTCATTGATCTTCCTCACATATTTCTGAAACAGAATGAAACCGTAAATCTTCTGAAAGATCACAGAGAGAGTGTGTGCTCCTCAAATCGCCTTGACCTCCCCTGTGCTGCCCAGTAATCCTGGCTGTAATGTTGCCGGTGATGGGAGACAATTAAAGCTGTTTGTGGTTTCTGCGTTTCTACAGCTGACGGATGGTGGGAAAGCTGCTAAAGGAGGTGTTGCAGTCGGCGACACGGTTCTTTCCATCGACGGTATTTCTACAGAGGGCATGAACCACCTGGAGGCCCAGAACAAAATCAAGAACTGCACTGGGAACCTCAGCCTCACTTTGCAGAAGTAAGCAATGACCTCACGCTCGCCTGCGTCTCTGAGAAAAACAATTTATGTTACAACAATTAATGTGCAAAAGTGACAGGTTGTCTTTGTCCGGATGTAAACACCAGGCTCCAAAAGGACCCTTTCAGAGCAAACAGGGAAAAAAAATTAATACAATCTGTGTAACAAATTTACACACTTCCCAGTTAAACCTCCGAAGATCCCCCAACCAGGCAGTTAATCACTGCTGCTGTAGTAATGAGTTGTTGTTAGTTTTGACACACACTGACACAAATAGTTCTGCTTAAACTATTTATTCTCTGATGGAAAGAAGAATAACTAAAACAACAAGAAAAGCATATCGCACGTGGAGGATCAACTTTCCCCCGAGACCTAATTCTCGACTGGAATCCTCTGCTGTGTCGATGATTTATCTTCAGCATTTCTGCTAAAGAGTGTGTATGTGTGGCTTCATCTAGGATCTCATGTGGTTTGAATTGGCTGGTTCTTTGGCAGCGAATGTTGAAGTGTGTGTTTTTACTTTAACACTGTGAGATGTTCAAGGCTGCAACACGTTCCCTTCATGAAAGAAAGGAGAGCATTAAAACACCCCAGCCAAAATGAAAACACAAAATACAGATTATTGTAAACCAAATTTGAAAACTGTATGAACTACCTAGTTTTCGCTTAGGTTTTTGTGCCTGTGTCTTCTTGTCTCATTGTCTGGACTTCTCATTGTGCTCCCTCTCATTTGAGCTTCCTGTGTTCTCTCATCCCTCTCCTCATTTGAGCCTAACTGAGCATATCTTCTAATCTCCATCCAAATGATGACAAAATGAAGATGTTTACTTTTGGTCTAATGGCAGCGAGCGTCTGCTTGCACTAAACACTCCATTACTTTTTGTAAACCAGCGTGTAGCTTTTTTTTATAGAGTAAATTACTGTGAATCAAACAAAGTTTTTTTGGAGGTTCCTTTGAACGATGAGAAACAAATAGTAACGGGATATGAGATGACTTAACTTTTGGAAGTAAGGTCTCTGGTTTTTATGGAATGTTGTTTTCAAACTCATGACAGTGAATATGTACCTTAAAACAGCATATAGATGTGCAATGACTTGAAAAATTATTTGTAACTCCTACATTTTGTCAAACTGTGTCACATTACAACCACAGACTTCAATGTGTTTTATTGTGAGTTCCCCCCCAAAAATCTGAGAAGCATGGCGTGTATATAAAATCACCCCATTTTACTGTGATACCTTTTAATAAAATGCAGTGATTCCACAGTGACCTCTTAGGTAATTAAATGTACATGCGAGTGAGTTTTATTGTCAGTATAACTACAGCTGTTCTGTGAAGGCCTCAGAGGTTGCTTAGAGAACACTGGTGAACAAACAGCATTATGGAAACAAAGGAGCACGCCAGACAAGTGAGGGATAAAGAGATGGAAAAATCTAAAGTAGGGTTAGGAGAGCATTCATTTTACTCTTTCAACGTGGAAAGCTTGTGGAGACATACGAAAAAGACTTAAAGCTCTGGTTTCACAGAAAGGTGCTAAGGTGGATGATTCAAGATGGCTCAATACAAATGTACTATACACTTTAAACCATGTATAATTTTCCTTCCACCTTTCATTTTTGCTTCTTTGTGTCAGTCCGTGATATAAGATTCCAGTAAAATACAATGAAGATGTGGCGGTACTGTGAAAATATTTGGAAATGCTGGAGGGAGATGAGTACTTTTACAAGCTACGGTAAATTCTCTGCAACTTAGTGACAGCAAGCGGTAGCTCCAATTACTAAATAGGCTGTGACACCAGCATAATTTAAAATGAAAACTGAACGTGGAAAGAGTGGGATGTGGTAAAATGCAAACTGACAAATTATGACATTGTTAACAAGCCTAATAATGGTGTAGCGGGAACTAAAGCTTTTATCATGTTCAGTGCATTATTCAACCCACTGATCAATCAGTCTTTGTACTGTGATTTATTCGCCGAGTCCATTATAATCTACCATTCTAGTCTTTGCTTTTTTTCCTAGTTTATAAATGAGGATGGTAAACTACACACTAAACATGTTTTTGTATTTACTTGTTTAGTAGTCTTTGCAATTTTTGTTAGTGTTTTTATTTATTGGTGGCATATAAAGCTACACACTTCTAAGCGCAATTGTCATAATATTACATGTTGCACAGCGTTTCTGTAGAAAAGTGAAACTTTTCTACAGCAGCAATAGGACGCTGAAACAGGAATCTCATCCCAAGTATTCTCTTTGTGATATTTCTACATACTAGCTCTTTCATTTCTTTACAAAAAATATAGTCTTCAAAGTAAATAGCTATTGAATAATGTGTTAATGACTATCTGATACAAATGTAATGGTGGTGAAACGTAGGGCTCTTTGAACCACAATAACATTGTCAGATTGGAGTTATTTCAAGATGTCACACTTTCATTCTGGATCTGGTCCCACTTTGATTAGTTGTCATCTCAACCCTCCAGTCCAAACCTTTTTCTGTTCCTGTCACAAGAAGAACAATCTAAAAGTAATGTCAGAAAAAAATTGTAAATTATTTAGACAACCACCAACAGGCATTTGAAAAAGCAGTTTGATAGAAACTATATGTCAAATTCACTAATTTCCTGAATATTGCATTACAAACAGTGTCTTTCCTCTGACAACTCTCACACAAACAAACAGAAAACATTCATGTTCACAAAAAAAGGAGCAGTCATACTTTTCATAATGGGGTTAGTTCATCCATTACTCATACAATCCTAAATACTGTAGCTCACAAATCACCATAACAAACTTTTTTTACATACCCTTTATAACCTGACTCTGAAGAACATCAATTGCAGCTATATCTGAGAGAAAGTAACAAATAAAACAGCATTTAGTAATTTATTTCAAGGAATGCTAAAGTTAGCAACAGCTCAATTATGGATAAACATTTATATCTAAAAGAGATGAAAACTTCTAATGAATATACTCTATTATTTTCTTCAGTCCTGCTCCAGAAACCTTCTTTGACAAATCAAAGGTTATTGGTACTGTATGTACAGGTTTCTTCATTTTGCCCCAATCAAGTAAATAAGTGGGGAGCAATATGTTCCATATATGTTCAAGCAGTAAAAAATTAGCTTGTATGTCCCTGTAACTTCCACCTTGCAATGCTTTCTAAATAACAGTGGCATCAGAAAAAGACCCAGGATTATATTGACTATTTAACTTTTTGGAAGGTTGAAATTTTTGTTTCAGATGCCAAATAACATGGTGCTTTGCCACTACCTTGAGGTAATGTTGAAAACAAAGCTGTACTACAAGGTGCCATTAAAAAAAACAACAACAAAAAAAACAGACACTTATTAAAACCATATTTGGGAAATATTCTAATTTATGGTACTCACGTGAATATTCAGATATTTTGAAAGAAGTGCTCATTCACCTTACTGGAGCCCTACTTTAAAAATCTAAATTATAAGGAACAGTGTTTAGACAGACTGATTAGAAAAAGGAACAAATTAGATCTAAAGGCTAGATGGGATGGGATGAATGACAATATTGCACCATTTCAAAGATTCCTGCATGTTGAAAACAATATTTTAAACAGAAAGGATGCATTTTTGCAGAGAGGTTAAAATTTAAACAGCTTGTGTTGTGTTTAACTCCAAAAAACATTCGTTTAGCCAGGCTCAAAAAAAATAAAAAAGTAAGAAAAACAAGTATAATCTTGGATTAGCATAAATCATTTGCTAATCTAAGGCATAGATGAACAACAGTTTATTGGCTAAACTGTTTGTGCATTAAGAACATAACCATAAGGATTACAATGCTTTTTATTCACTACTTTACTTCTATAAAGTCAAAGTGACGGCTATCTATTTGCATCTCTTGCCATTGCTTAATTCACGAATGTGAACAAAATCAGTTCCAGGGTCCAGGGCTCATTGGTACTTTGATGGACATTCTGTGTATTCAGACAGTGTCACACCCGGGTCAACATCTGGGCTTTATTGAGTTTAAACAGCGGAAAAAACATGCTTCATCCCGTTGTCTCTTTAAGATTTTATAGGAGTCACTCTGTTCTCTTTTCCCTTTTCCCTTCCACCAGCACATTTTGATTGGGTTTGTCGCTGGGTCACACAGCAAATGGAATGATAACAGTGAATAGACAGGGACAAAAGTTAACAATGCATGTGCTGTCCGAACAAGTACTGTTGAAAAATAGACAGCTTATCCTATTTCTACATAATTTATTAATTAGAGAAGTGATGATATAAAAGAAGACATGATATAAAAAGAGGCAAAGTAAAAAAAAAAAAATGCAAATTTTTTTAACTAAGGGGTATAATTTGTATTGGCTTATTATGAACAAAGAGTAATCTTGGAACAGAGTCATTCATGAGGTAAAAAACTGGAAAAGAGGAGAAATGTATTAATTTTAAATATGTGACTGCAGTGTCATAGTGTGCATTAACTGTACACAAATTTTTGCAGAACAATCTGTGAGGCTTCAATTTTACAGAAAAATCTTATAAACAGTGAAATAAACAAATAGGTAAGCTTGGGCAGCCGCTAGAAATCTGTGCCCTGTGTGAAACAACAGTACATTTAAAATAAATTAGATAAAGAGGTCTTTAATACTATTTCTTCTTTAATAAAATATCTCAGATTTTCCTTGTGAGTGTTGACACATCATAATTCTGGTCAAAAGCAGCTTCTCATAAAGACATTTATTTGATGACGGTTTTTATATTTTACAGACACATCAAATTGAACAAAATCCATTTTTTATTTCTATAAACAATGAGTAACTTATTTTTAAACTTCCAACTTGGAATGCCGGTGGTTGTATATTAAGCATACGCTCACCAGAATGTGTTATGAATGAATGATGTTGAATAAAGATCCTTTGATTAAGTTGTATTATCCATCCCCACAACCTGGAACACAATGATTCTAACACAGAAAAATAATAATTTAATGATTCCAGTCTGAAGAGTTTGCTCTCAGACAGGAACCACATCTGTCTGTAGATGCTCTGTTCAGTGTTGTTTCCCTGTGTCGGCTTGATTTGGTGCAGTTAGGATGTTTCTTAGTTGCGTTTAGAGAGAAGAGACAAACCAAAAACAGAATATGAAAACAGGAGAAATGTTTAAGCTTAAGTCTCTGACATCAATGTGTTGTGTGTGTCTGTGTGCACACCTTAACTTCACATAATTAGACTGGCTGAAAAGGAAGAGGATTTTTACCTAAACTATTCAAACAGTTATGCTATTTCATTTACATTTTCTCCCCATGTTCCTGGGCGCAAAGTCTCTTTTGAATAAGCTATTTTTCATAATCCAAATTCATAATCCATTGACACTGCAACATCCAAGACACAGTTTCCACTACGACTTGAAGATCACAATATATGCTGAAACATTTAAGACATTTCCAATATGATGAAATTTTTTTAATTATGTTATTGTCACTAAGCTCTAATTTACATTCAACAACATACAGTAACATTTGTCAACATATCTTTTCTGACTGGAAGTAATATTAATGTTTTAGGATGACTCAGAGAAGGTTCTGACTTGAATCTGATAGGAAATCTGTGGAAGTAGCTAAAGATTAGGGTGATGGAAAGAATGCCTTTAAACCTCCGAGACCTTGAGTTAATCACCAAAAGATAAATCTTGAAGATATCAATAAAACACACAAAAAGCTGGTCAGCACCTATAACAAGGGTTTAATTGCTGTTATGCCAACAAATATTTTTTCTTTCATTATCAAGGTCTCAATAAACAAAGAAACAAATTCTCCTTTTACTTTGTTCCAATGTCATTTGGGAGATGTCCGTCTCATTTAGTTAGTTGAATGAAAAATTATTTAAATCTAAATCTGCCAAGACTACAAATGATTTTTGCCAAGAATGTATATTAAACAATGTCAAACGGATTTAACACAAGAACTTGACCGGTTAATTTGAGAAATACAAACCATAAGGCTGTGAATAATAAAAACGCACTTCCATAAAGATTTTTTTTTTGCGTATGTAAAGAGTTTGCACAAGGAGTTACAGCGTATAGGACTTAAATCCGAATGGCAGCCTATGTTGTGTGTAAATTAAAGCATCTGGAAAGAAGTAAGGTTCTGTTAAACAAAACTGGTTTGAGATTCTGACCTAAGATCAGTATTGTCAGGATGATTTACATAATGCTTACTCCTTCGTCCCTTTCTTCACAAACCACATCAAAATCCAAAGAGGCAAAAGACTGACTGAAGGAAAATAGTCTCAGTTGTTGTTTTACAAAACACAATAAACCTGAGTCTCCCTTGAGTTCATGATTTGTCTTGGAATGCACTCTGTATTGCTATGGCTTTTAAAATACCTATTTTTGGTTTTTGACATATAAGGTCCCGGCCTCTTCGTTCAAGCAGCGGGACAGTTAATGCTGTTTCCCTGCCTGTATTGAGGATGTCATAAAAAAACTCTTCTCACAGCAAGACGGAGATAAAATCTTCAAGCCATTAGCTTGGTTGGCATCTGTACACTTAAAGTTTAACAGTCAATTTTCTTTCATTTTATTCAGAGCTATGAAGAAAATAACAAACTTGATAGCCCTGGAATTTCTTCATTCAATCAAGCGATTTTATTCCCCATGTTTTGCTTCAAGCTAAATTCTGCTTGATTTGACCAGCTCCCTCTCCCCAAACATCCCAAAAAGATTTTTCTTAAATTGACTTGTTACATTTTACAGACTGAAAGAAACATGTTACAAGACTATAGCATGGGCACATATTGTAACATATACTATGTAAAAAAAAACTAAGGCCGTCTCTCAATATGCGTTCTTGAGCGTTCTCGTGTGCTCGTGTGCTCGTGACACGTCATCAGCCTCAGCCCGAGCACTGTTCCAATACCGAGAACGCCAAATCGAGAACGTGCCGAATTCCCCGGATGTTGTTCTCGCCCCGCCCTCTTTATTGAGCATGCATCAGAGCAGACTTGTGCATTCTTCAGACTGACCGCTTGCCCAGAATGCACCGCGGCAAGATAATTATTAGGCTTTTTAGAAATTAAAAATGTTGTTTTAAAAAAATGTTCAATAATATTTATTGTGGTGTAGTATATAAATATTTTTGAATGTTAAAGAAATGCTAAAGAACTGTGCGTCTCATGACGTCACAAGTACGCTTCTGTTCCAATACACCATACGTGCTGCGTGCTCGCGTTCTTGTCAAGTCCGATCTTCCTGTGTTCTCGCCAAGACCGGACTTGACAAGAACGCGAGACTGTACTCGCGTTCTCGTGAATTGAGAAACGGCCTAAGATTCTTTTCTCACTGAGATGAGGTAAAAATAAACGTTAGGTCATTTAGGATTACCAAAGTTATTTTTTTATGTGTTTTATTGCCCTAATATTTGTAAATATTTTTTTAGATATTTCTCTTACTTTCACCAAATTGAGAAGTTAACACGCAGTAATTGTTAAAGGTAGAGTCAGCAGTTTTTCCGGAAGTTTCCCTAAGTCCCTTTTTGAATAACTGTGCATGCGCAACACCGTCTTACTTGCTCTTCCGGAGTGTTATATTGAGTCTCTACTGTGTTACTGGACAAGTGAAACGTGGAAAAATGGCAGATAACCGAGAAATATAGAAATAAAACAGAACGTAAGAAGATACTGTCAAAAGAAGGAGCACCAGGAAAAGAGAAAGAAATACCAAACACAGAGATACCAGTAAAGCAGGAAGGAAGCAGCTGCTGAAAGGAATGAAGTGGGTGGTAAGAAAATTTAAAAGTTTGGAAAATATCCTTCTTTGGAAAATGTCAGGATTTACAAAAACAAAAAGGGTTTTCCTCCCTGCTGATGGCTTTGCCTTGAGTCAGTCTCCTTTGGGAAATTACAAAGTTTCAACATTTAAAATGCGCTCATTACTACAACAACTATTCCATTTAGATGTACACCAAAGCATTAAACTGTTCATTTCTTCCAATTATTGTATTCCTCAACAAAACCCCCTTTGTATGTTGCCGTAATGTGCTTCAGCCATTAGTGCCTGGCTGAATGGTTTATTCCCTGTGGTAAAGCCTTTCTGAAGCCTGTGACTGTTTAATAGGTCTCTGTGTATGTTTTGCTTGGTTTTCACTTTTAATGGCACGGCCAAAAGATCTAGGGTGTTAAAATGTCAAACCAAGACACAACCGGGCAGAAGTGCATAAATTATCAAGATTTTTTGTTTAGTACAGGATTATAGTGTGCTGTAAGATCAGTATAATTGGTATACATAACATCCGTAGTTAATGAACAGGCAACTGCTCGTTCAAAAGGTCAAAAGCAGCTTTTTGTTTTGCTCATTTGGGTCCATTTCTCTTTTATCACTTTGGATTTCTTAGCTGGTGCCCAAATAGGGTAATTGCTGTTTTTTTGGCAAGCGGTTTCTTTTTTGATTACGTTCTGAAATATGGAGTCATGGTTTACATGCATAAACCATAAAGCTAATAAGCTTTTTTCACAAAACATTTCCATCCGAAACCTGTAAAGATAAGCTCATGAGCTGCCTCTGTTCATTCATCAGTGGAGACGGTAACATCCCAAACAGCTGTACGTTTTCTGAAATAAAGCGCGCAGTGTAGCAAGACAGGAGGTATGGTTTGGCATAACAAACCATACGTAAACATTACTTATAAAATCTGTTTTGGGAAGTGTCCCCATACCATTTTTTCTTCAAAATAAAATGGTAGATGAACAGAGTGTAGCAATCCTGTAATGACACACAAATAAAATGCTTCAAATTTCAGATAAATATCTCACTTTCTTACTTTTTTCATGATTTAATGGTCTTGATCAAATTAGTGGGACAAAAAGTATATATGCTGTTCTATTCTATTTTATTTGTGTTCAAATTTTTAAATCTTGTGGCTGACTTGTTACACAGCAATGCTAACTTACCCCTATACAAATCATCTGATGCAGGCCTCTGACTACCTTACTTGGCAAGTCAGGGGTGTAGGGGCTACTTCTAACCAACATTCTCACATTGACCTTTCTCAAAACAAATGGAAGTGGAGGTCCCTTAATTCCATCGTGAAGTATTTTGTGAAAGGGGCTTTAGATTACTACTAGTTTGAGCTCTGGGTCAATTTACATCTTTTTAAGACTTGGATTATTGTGATAGATAATGACAGGAATAATCATATTTACTGCATGACTTTAGTCTATATTGTTTTTTTCTACAGTTTATATTGCAACCCAACTGATAATGGTTCTAAATTTGTGAAAAATCCAAATGAGGATATTATTCATTATAATCCTAATGAAATGTAAGAGTTTATGGCTCCTGATCAAACCAAAACAATCCTTAACAGCCTCCTCCGGGTAAATAATGTTTGTTTGACTCACTCAACTACATTGCTTACCAGAAAAATATGGCTAGATTAGAAAAGATCAACATAAATCAGGTTGGAAGCAGGCACAAAATGTCCATCAGTCACATATGAATTGAGGCATGGTTGATACAAAACACCCTGTGGTAGCCGGCTCCTTTCTTGTAACTGAAAAAAGTTGGTTCGACATCACCAAAAACGCAGAAATGGTGAAAAGGGTAAAATGATCAGCACCCTCAGCGTAACCTCTCCGGTTAAGTATAGTGGTATTTATTGCAGTAGGGTTTTGCTAGTGCGGCATCAATTTACAGGTGCTGTTATCTACAGTCATGAAGTCATGAATTCTCTTATGAAGTTCACCTCAGATTGATAAGTTTTGTTTCACAAAAAGTGATCAGTCATTGAAAACAGCAAGGGTGAAACTGAACATTTTGTACTGACCGAAAACATAAGCAAGCATGCATATACATTGAAATGATCAGACAGAATCAAACTCAAGCGGCTGCCTGGGCTATTTTAAGTTCTGAAGTGGGCCGAATGACAGACAAGGGGTGGGGAAAGGGAGGTTTACATAGAGTCGGGTATATGATTTCAGTTTGTTTATGTTGCGTTTTCATCAAAGCCACAACACAGTTTCTTGCTTACGCAGGTCATACCAATGTACTGTATAACCATATCACAAACCCAACAGTCTAAGTACAACATGGAGAATAAATAAAACTGTGTAGGACGAAAATACACAAATTAAGCAACAATATTTTATCTGTTGTTTTAAAACGGTTTATAAAAATTTCCAGTTTACTAAATCCGAGCTTTTCCTGGTACCACCATACTGCCGCAGCACAAACAACATTAGTAAACACCAGCTCTTCTTCTAGGTTCAATGTTGTTTACTTCAGTTTCTTTTGAGCAGTTATGGAAATTTTCTCCACCACACTGCTCGTATGAGGAGTATCTTTGTGAGGCAAAGATCAATGTGCTTGAACTTATCTTTTATTTTATTTAGGCGTTTTAACACTATGTTGCAGCTAACTTCCATCATATTTACCTTGCAAAAATGTTTACCCCCAAAGGCAGCCTCATTATACCAATAGTGATACTTGCACCACAGTCTGAACAACCATTGTTTTTACAGCATTGTTCTTTCAGATACGCTTTGTTCATCTAAAATGTAGTTTCTCTTTAGAAACATGAGAAAGCATGAGTTAAATAACTAGCTGTTTGATTTATGGAAGGAGTAATGTGGTTACCTGATTTAAGGTAACGCTGATACTTTAATAAAATGACATACTGCCTATTTTTAAACCCGCAATGAAATGGGACCCATTTTGTAAGCTGTGCTTACTTGGAATTGAGCTGCAAGTAACAAGAACAGCATGTCTGGATGAGTTCAGAATTCAGAGAAAGAAATCTTTGAATGATTGCACCTAACCTGCCCTATTGGCAAACATTTGCATGGCGCCACATTAAAAGAAGTAACTAACACAGTACATCTGTATGTATACATTTTGTGTAACTTGTAAATCAGCATATTTGTGATCTACTATCTATTGCTGCAAATGTCTGTAGCGCTACTCAAGGTCCCCTCTCTGTAGCTGCCATTGTTAGTAATTTGATTGATAGTTGCCAAAGTTGCTCCAAATCCTATGCTGCTACACTGAGCCCACCTGTCTCTGTCCCTCACTGCTTTTTGGAAGTTGCTAAACACCATCTAAAACCGGTTGCTGTCATCTTTGGCAACGCCCGCTGAATCCGCCTCTGATATCTTAATTCCAGGGGAACAGAAAGCACAGCTTTACACACCTGTCTCAGCACGTCTTTTTTCAAGTCCGTTATTTCTTTCCAAATAAAATACAAATCCTAGTAACATTATAGTGAGAGAAGGTAGCCCACAGATACTATGACGCCAAGAACATTGTGTAAAGATCATCTGTCTTTTCGGGTTTTTTTTTCTTCTTCTCCACTGTTTGCCAAATACGTCTTAAGCTTGGCCAACAACACTCATCTTCATGCCTGCCAGGATGGTTGAAGGATCCACAGTGATTTGAAGAGTCATCTGCTCTGACGTAAAAGGAAAATAAGAGGCTATATTTGTTATTGTAAATGATGTTGAGTATTTGCATTAAGCGAGTTGAAACACATTGAAACCATATATTGTATTCCCAGCGATCTTGTTCCACATCAGATGAATGGCTATATAATAAATTCTCATTAAAACATTTTGAAACACAGTTCATAATTGTTCCCAGACCTAATTTGCCATCTTCTCTCTTGGGTCTCACATTTAACTTCAGGGCTTTCTGTTATTCTCTAAGTCTGTCCGGGTAACATTCAAATTCCATTCTGGGCCATTCCATTGAGTTATATGTATACATCAATATGACATCATTTTCGGCTCGGCCAAAATGTGTAATTATACACAGTTTTACTGCTTTCCTACTTCTATTTATGGTCAAATTGTTGTGTACATCTATTTTCAGCTGTGTTCAGACTTGTAGGTCAAGAGAGGTTTACTCATTTCCACAGCCAAGGAAAAAAAACATTATATATATATATATATATATATATATATATATATATATATATATATATATATATATTAGGGCTGGGCCAGTTAATTTCGCGTTAATTCATTAGACTATTAACGGCGATATTTACTTTATCGCGCATTAACGCATGTTGCTCACATGCTTTTATTTTGTGAAGGTCTGTTGCTGCGGTGTAGGGGTTTGAATCAGAACAGTAGGTGGCGATAATGCGGCAATAACCTCGCTGTCAGCCCAGCCTCGATTCAAAGAGGAAGAAAGGTGCTGGCCGGAAAAAGGAAAACGCGGAAAAAAACTTTCCCGCAGGAATTTGCTTAGGCGAGGCGGTGAGTTGTCGGCCGGAACAAGTTTTGTGCGGATGACTGGCGGAGCGGGGGGGGGGGTGTCTGCATCGACGCCGTCGGTGAAGTCGCTTCTCGCTTCAAAGTATCCATGTATTTTTGCCTGTTTTTTCCCTGCAAGCATTTCAGTTTAAAGTTCTTCCAGCAACGAATATGACAGAAACAAGTTAGTTGTAACAACTGCCAAGTTAAACTTTCTTATCACCGGAGCACCTTGAGCTTAACATATCACTTAAATGCCAAAAACACTGTAGACATCACCAAACAATTCAATAACTCAGAGAAGCTAACCAATGTAATGGCGAAGTGGATAGCTACTGTAGACCTTTTTTTGTGCTTCACACTTTGGTATTGAACATAAAATGGTAATGCTGCTCCCTGCTGTTACCTCAGAAATTGCCTGTTTTTGGTAGATTTTTTCCCCATAAAGAGAATTTCCTGTCAGTGGCAATAATCTTTAATTTATTATTATTGCTATTTTTTGTTTTACATGTTTAAGTTGAGCTTTACACTAAATATGTGTTACTGATAAGTGCTACAAATGTTACACTTTTGTTCATATGGCAGCAGAACATTAAAATAAAAGTGCTCTTTACACTACTTTTGAATTCATTCTTGGAGTTTGCGCATACAATGCGATTAATCATGATTAATCGGGCAAATTATGCGATTAATCGCGATTAAAGATTTTAATCGTTGCCCAGCCCTATATATATATATATATATATATATATATATATATATATATATATATATATATATATATATATATATATAAAAGAGTGATGAGGTTAAATATGGGGCGCTGAATTTGGGAATCATTGCAAAATGGTCATTAAGGGAAAAAGTAGTAATGGCGAAGTCTAAAGCTTGACATGGCATATTTCTTCACCACTACTGCATCTCTGCTCAGTGCTCATATGCTGAAGTGTTGCAGTTTTATAGCTCAACACTTCAACACTTGTGTTTACTATTCAAGTTAGTTGGATTTTAAAATGATTGCTTCATTGCTCATAATTGTACAGCTTAATAAAGCCTGCAGGTATGAGAGAGCATTTCATATATGTGTTGGGAAAGAGTCAAATGCAGAGGAGGCAGAAAATGTATCAGATAAACAGAAGTAAAGAGGTCGATTGAAATTATTGAATTAAAAGTAAAATTGCTAGAACTCCTAAATATACATGGTAAAAAAATAAAATCACAAAATATTGCATGTGCGTGGGCACATGCCTGAGGGCTGCTAACTGTTATTGATATCTATAACCTCTTGAGCAGACCTCAGGCCAGATGCTCACCGTGGAACTCACTTCCTGTTCCAGCTGTGGATCATCATGATAAGTCTTTATGCTGAGACGTAAACCCTGCTGGAGTCCAGTCCATTTGGCCTGTCGCTCTTCACTTTGATTTATGCAGTTTGTACTTTCTGTCCTTGCTGTTTTAAAAATTATAGTGAGCTGCCAGACATAAATACAAAAAAAGCAACAATAAATGAAATGTCTCTTCCGCTTGCATTCTGACTAAACAGGCTTTGGACCTTTTATTATTCAACTGTTTTGCTTCCTTGCATAAAAAACAACAACAATGTGGGTGATTTGATTAGCCCACTGTGCCATTTGTTTTTCCTGTGGAACCTCACCATGTAAATGATTAGTGAAAGAGACAAAAAAGGCTTGTTCTGCGCAGAACCCAAATTTCAGAAACTATTCATTTGTAGACCGAAATTTACACCGGTGATGGATTTAACCTCTGTTATTCCAGAAATGTAATTTATGAAGCAGGTTAAGTAAGGTTGACAGCTTGACTTAGAGGATCCCAGATGTATTTCAAGAAATCTCTCTGGTCTTCAAAGTGTATGTTTTTTGCTGACACAGTCATTAGGATTGTCAGGGAGCAATTTTTTGTGGTGTACAGACAGTTCTTGTTTACGCAGGCTGCCTGCACACCAAAAAAGGATTTATTGATCTAATCAGTTGCACTTTAAATCTTAAAACTAAAGGCAAAGTGCTAAATATAGGAGAAGCTATTGTTTTTTACATTAATTCCTTTGCTTTGGCCTCTCTGCATTAAACATTTTACAAAATGTTGAACTTAGGCGCATTGCTTGTCTTCATATCAAGACTTTTGTATTACATTTTTAACTCCTAATTGTTATTAACAAACAATCAAAATGAAGGTTTTAACTATTAAGGATATGTCACACTGTAATTCCTGTGATATGCATTGTATGCAACACACTTTGGCTTAACTTACACAGCTGCTCCATCATAATTAAACACTGGAGCACAGTTTTATAATCAATTTTGTATGGAACAAACAGTGGAGGTCATTAGACAGAACACATTTAACTCATGGTGCAGAATTGTCTCCATTTAAGTCCACCTCTCCAGCACCTCTACACCAATGAAAAGTATGAATAGGAACAACAGGTTAAACTGACAAATGGTGAGGATTGAACAGTCCTATGATACCACAATCCTCAAAACACTGCAGTTTCTTAGGAGAGCCCCTTGGGCCGCTACAGTATTTCACTCCTAACACTCAATTATTTGAAGTAGGTTTTTATAACAAAACTAAACTTTAAATCATATAATATAATTATTTTCTAGTAGAAAGCAATTAAGCTGACAAAATAATTTAATTGGCTCCCTAACAATCATAAGCAAGGCAGTGCATTGCTGATATGAAAACAAAGCAAACCCATGACAGGAGCTCAAGGTGTCCTGCCACTAGCTTGACTTCCCACCTATTTCAATTCAATTCAGTTTTATTTATATAGCACCAATTCACAACACGTGTGATCTCAAGGCACTTTATAAAGTCAAATTCAAGCAAATCATACAGACAGATTGGTCAAAAAGTTTCCTCGCTAAGGAAACCCAGCAGATTGCATCGAGTCTTGACAAGAAGCATTCACTCCTCCTGAAAGAGTGTAGAGCCGCAGTGGACAGTCATCTGCATTGTCGATGGTTTTGCAGCAATCCCTCATACTGAACATGCATGAAGTGACAGTGGAGAGGAAAACTCCCCTTTAACAGGAAGGAATAACCTCTATCAGAACCAGGCTCAGTGTGAACGTCATCTGCCTCGACCGCCTGGGGGTTAGTGAAGACAGAGCAGAGTTGCAAAAGCACAGAAGCAGACATTTATGCAAGAGTCTTTTCTATGTTATATGGTAATGACAGATGATTTGCCCCCTTAGATGGTGTCACAACTAACACCAGACCAGATGTACCTTCTATGAAGAGAAGAAAAAGACAGAGAGAATATAAGGCTAAAGGTTGAAATAACAACAAATGTGTTGGAGAACAGTAAATGGAGAACAGTAGGGTAGCTCAGCAGAGTGAGAGAAATAGATCTTGATGTCCTCCAGCAGCCTAAGCATATAGAAGCATAACTATAGAGATAGCCCAGGGTAACCAAAGCCACTCTAACTATAAGCTTTGTCAAAAAGGAAAGTTTTAAGCCTAGTCTTAAAAGTAGACAGGGTGTCAGCCTCAAGGACGAAAACTGGGAGTTGGTTCCACAGGAGAGGAGCCTGATAGCTAAAGGATCTGCCTCCCATTCTACTTTTAGAGACTCTAAGAACCACCAGTAGACCTGCAGTCTGAGAGTGAAGTGCTCTGTTAGGAACATATAGGTCAATTGGATCTCTCATATATGATGGGGCTGTATATGTGAGAATGAGAATTTGAAATTATATTCTTGATTTAACAATGAAGGGAAGCTAAAATTGGAGCAATATGATCTCTCTTGTTGATTTTCATCAGAACTCTTGCTGCAGCGTTTTGGATCAGTTGAAGGCCTTGAACTGCATTTTGTGGACTTCCTGATAGCAAAGAATTACAATAGTCCAGCCTTGAAGTAACAAATGCATGGATTAGTTTTTCAGTGTCACCCCTGGACAGAATATTTCAACTTTTAAAATCTAAAATGTAGTTAACTTTTTACTTATCAAACAATATACATGCAAAAATGTACATTTCTGTGGTGCAAAGTGATTTAAACACACACAGTAAGGTTGGAATCGTTTTCACTCGATTTTCTTCAGTTTTATCACATCAATTACATTGAAAAAGGAGACAGTGAGGGAAAAAACAAAAAACGAGACCATATCACTGCTTTTCCATTCACACCTCTGTTTTGAGGTGGGGGACAAGGCACTTGAGTAGAATTAACCCTTTTTCCAAAAACAACAAATACATTTTAGACAAAAGTAAGCAAACAGGCAAATACAGATCATCAAAACAAATTACACTAATTTATTAGAATTATATCCTGCAATGAATGGATAGACAATGGAATCCTGCAACTTACTTTTTTAATTTGTCTAGAGAAGTGTATGGTAGAGGAAATGGACACCACTGTCCCTTAATGTAGCCTTCACCAGCAAATGCCTTTGCAGTTTAATTGATTTTTTTTAACTTCCAATGTAGAAACTCAGTAAAACATACATAGCAGTGGTTTATTCTACCTTTAACCTCCTACTTTGCACTTTCTTCACACATATTTATTTTTCCAGTTGAAATGTTGTTGGTTCCCTCTCCGCTCTTCTTCTGGCTCTTGCTGTGTTAGGGTTTTGTGTTCTGGTGTTGACTAGCAAGCTGCTGGAAACATTACCTCCTTTCTCCTGCCTTGGCAGGTTTTGACTTAATGTGTCTGTTTCCTCTCATGATTTGTGTTTAAGACTCCTCAGGGTCCCGGTGCACCGCAGAGTGTTTTCTTGGACGTCGAAATGTGCCAATTTGTTGCTATGTTACAGTAGAAAGCAAAGTTGTGGCATTCTCTGTCACCTCTTTAACTTCTTGTAATGATCCTATAAATTTCAGAAGTCCATGATTTAAAATCAGTGGTCAGGCAGACACACAAACAGAAGCTGTGGCCAGGACCTGGTAACTACAGTTCTTTGTAATCAAATAATGGCTGAATAATTCACTCATAAAAACATCCTTGAGCTGAAATCTTGAATTAAGCCTTGAATTCAAAGTGAATCATCAAAATGGTAACTATTGTTATGCTAATGCTACATTAGGTATGATCAGGCCATCTGACAGCCTTCCCTGGGCCTGGGACAACATAATCTAAAATGGGCCCCTGCCCATGATATTCTGTAACAAGTGGAATATTTGCTGTTATCTATCTTTGCAAGACATGCTTGATACTGTATTCTGTCGCCTTGTTTCCACATGTATGCCATAGTTTCTAGATGATATTTCTGCTGTACAAAAAGCTAAAAGTGACACAAATCCCAAAAATAAATCAATAATTAAATTATTGTGTATTATCTGTAATTATTTTAATTGAATAGGGACTATATTTATCAAATACTGTAAAAAAAAAAAATTTAATATTCTTAAGGATTTAATTTATTGCTCCATGCAGCAATTAAATTGTGGAATGTAATCTAATCTAATTTGAGTCAAATTTATAATAAAACCATACATAACATTTTTTTGCTTCCTGTGCTAAAGTACATCATGAAATATTTTCTAACTGTTACCGTGTCTCACAAAATAAACGCTAACATCCAACTAGTTTAGCTGCACAGCTGCAGGTGGCCTAATAAATCAATGCCACTAACACTACTACAGAAAAGGTAGCATTGGCCCCTCTGAGTGATACTGATTTGTAAGGCGGGGCCATAAAATAAATCCATGAGGTCTGCAGCACAAAAAATATTTATGATAATTTTGTCATAGCTGTCATACAAGTCACTCCAGATGCAGATGCATGCAGCTGACATTTGGAAACCAAAGGGGCATGAGTTAAAACTGTAACTACTATAAACCTGAGCAGTATGTGTAAGATATGTGTGTCTAAGATCCAAATGCACACTGTGCCTTTTTTCTGTGTAAAGAAGGTTGAGTGCCATGTTAAACATCTGCATCGGATACAGTCAATCAACATGTTTCTTAGATTAGACACACCGGAGCTTCATCTGCTGCTTTCTTTGTCCCCCTGTACTGGGCGCTGTAGTCTTTCATTGTATCTTACACTGTCATTCTTGTTTCCATCTTGCCCTTGCAATTCATAGTTGTTCTGGGCTTCTGACTACCTCGTGAGGTAGGTCAGGTGTGTCCTCACAGCCAGTGTGCTCTCCAGCACAGGTCCTCTATTGGAGAGAGATCTCACACGCTCAAACAATTCACATTCACATCCACTCAGGTCATGACAGTCATTTTGTTAAATTTGCATGCTTCAAATAATTAAGGCAGTTCTGAAGGCAAAGGGGTGTCTAACCCGTTACTAGCAAGGTGTAAATAATAAAATGACCACTGCATGTATGAGACCTGTATGCTCTGTCTGAAAACAGAAAATGGGTTCTTTGGCATTAACCTAAATGCTGTCAAACATTCTTGAAGCCAACATCTTCTATCATCTCATCTTGTGTGCTGAATGAGACGTTACACCCCAACAGCTGATAAGAACACGTAACAATCTTTGAATTTAGCATCTGAAGCAAAGTGACTGTGATTGCTCTAATATGGAGCACTGAACTGCTGTTTTTCCACACATTTATTTAAATGAGTAATGTTATTGGAGGGAAGCTGGTGCAGTTTAAACATAGATTTTTCCTCTGTCTGGTCAGTGTCAGGGTTTCTTTGAGCAGTCCATGTGATGTCATTCTCTTTGAAAAGCCTGCAATGGCTTCTGCCAAGACAATTGTGGGAGGTAGACAGATAAGGAATGTGCAGGATATCACAAAAACACACTTGCACACTGATAAAGTGTAATGGGCTTGAAAAAAACCAAACCTCTTGAACCCAGAATACCACAGCATGAGATCTGAATACCTTTTGTTTTCTGGTCTGGCCTAAAATCAAGCAGACTGATTAATTCAAAAACCAGTTTGAGACAAACTCAGACAAACATATTAAAATAATAAATATTGCTGTCGTTTATATTTAATCACCTCAAGGAAGGTATGCTAAAGATTCAGTTTTGTCCCTCTAAAAGTTACACTACATATGCATTATATTGAACCTTTAGTGATAACAATCCAACACCTTGGAGATTATATTTATTATTTATTTATTCAAGTTTCAAAATAAAGAAAAAAATTTAAAAAAGAGTCGAAGATCAAAACAAAAAGCCAGTGAGGTGTCAGAAAACTGGGCTAAAAATACTTGTGCGTAATAATAAAAATTAATCAGATATTTTAGAAAAAGGGCAGAAAAAATGTCAGTGGTCAAACTGTTTTAAAGCAAAAAAACTAACTTGGTTTGCTATACTGTGCGTTTTTGTGCGAGTTTAAATTCATTAAGCATATTTGCAGGCCAGATGCCATGGAGGGAATAAACTGGTCCTTGTAGTCTGTGTTGTTGCCCTCGCCCAGAAACGTTTCCCAGGCTAACTTCTCATGGCTGAAATCACTGTCACCACACCCAGCATACCACATCACGGTATGTGTGTGCTTTGTGAGAATACACATTGACTTGCTTTTATGCATTCATTACCTTGGAGGAACCTGTCGTATAAACGGAGGGACACTTCTATAAAGACTTAATTTGTTGTAAATACAATTCAATGTGTTTAGCTTGCTAAGAAAAAGATATGTTTGATTGGAAGGAAGAACTTTGGCTCACACACAACAGTTACCAACATCATTTCCATCTTGATAAGCATTCTTTAATTTGAACATGCCTCCAATGCATTAGGTCAAAGCCAAAATTGTTCCTACCCATGGCATATTTGGATTTAATACAATTTTTAATCAGCCTAGCAATTTGTTTCATAGCTGCTCTATCAATGCACTCGACCCCCTTGTACCTGCCAACTAATCTGAAAACCCTAGTATATGTCCTTTCTAATAATTAATGAAACAGTCACTTCTGACATCAAACCATTAAGACACATTATACACACACACACACACACACACACACATATATACATACATATATATGTATATATACATGTGTATATATATGTATATGTATATATACATGTGTATATACATGTGTATATATATATATATATATATATGTGTATATATATATATATATATATATATATATATATATATATATATATATATATATATATATATATATATATATATATATATATATATACATACATCCTGCCATGTTTGATCATTGTCTACTCTCTGTAGCATCCTACCCATCCAGCTTGTGTCATGCTCCTCGTAAATAACACCACTAAGTAATGACACCTGTCATTGCTTGGTGGTTCTTTTTACGAGGATGTCCAAGCAAGTCTACTAGGGGTGAGGAGGAAAAGACTCTTGGACGAGGGTGAGAGGAATGAAAAAATAAATATCTATATATCTTATGATGTTCAAGGATGGGCCAGCACAAGCTTATTACTATCATCTCTGTTGTTAAACAAAGTCTGTTATGCTGTGGGACTAGTCATGGTAATTTAAAACATGACAGGAAACCACAGAGGAACTCTAACAGAAAACCATTTTGCAGAATGATCAAGGTCTCAAGATAAGAAAGGTGTCTAAAAGAAAAGGACACATTAGTGACCAAAAGACATTGGTCAAAAAATGTCATTGTATTATTTTCTATCAGAAAACACACCAGTGGTAACCCAGCAAACTTTTTCCAAACCTGTACTTTTCAGCAGTCTAGCTTGCATAATACTGTCAAAACACTGTCAATGTTGCAAAAGGGGCTGAGGTAAGTTTGTCGGCATTTTTCTTTAGAGGCAATAAGCTTTTATTTTTAATGAAGCCAAACAGGGCTGCCAATCTCTTCCTGTACTAGTCTGTCTTTCTGGGTTTGTTCATAACACAGCTGGTGGCATGTTAATGCATGGCCCAGGCAACAAAGTTCAGTGGTGTCATTTGAGTAAAAATAGACCGGACAGATTAAAAAGAAAGACAGAACAAGGAACCCTGGATAACCCTGGACATGTGTGTCTTTAGAAGAAGAAGAGGTGGTACTTTTATTTATTATTACTAAACATACAGCTCTTGTTTAAAACGAGACCTCTTCAATTATTGGCCGTTTGAATAAGGTAAACATGATCATTTCCGAGGTGTTCACAAGTTTAAAAAAAGTTCAGCCTCAACCATGAAAAATATTATTCTGATATAAATCTGTATTTGGACCAGAATCATTAAGACCACAGAATTACAGATTAACAGTTGTTCTTTTGGAGTAGATTTTATTATAGCAGGTAAACTCAAATTCGATCCTTAATTTAATAACCTTTAGTAGTGTTTCGTGGTTCATGGAAGCACTCTGTGACAATCTACTTGCTCCCTAAAGGTATGCTTACAGTTACGCAAGAGGCTGGTCCACTGTGTCAACTGAACATGTGACCGGAGCAACATCAAACTCAAATTTCTGCCCAAAATATACTATACATACAGCAAACAATGTGGGAACCACAAATACTGTTGTTTTTTGGGGGGGCACAGTGGGAATATTTCCAATATAACATATTTATACTTATTCACTAAAGGTGGAGGAAAATCTAGAGAGATGGAGGTTTGCCCTGGAAAGCAGAGGAATGAGGGTTACCTGTGCAAGACAGAATACATGTGTGTGAATGAGAGGGACCGAAGTGAAGCTGTGATGTTATAGGGAGCAGAGAAAAAGAGGGTTGAGGATGTTAAGTACTTAGGGTCAACAGTCCAGAGCAATGGTGAGTGTCAAAAAGAAGTGAAAATACATGGCCAAGCAGGCTGGAATTATTGGAGAAAAGTGTCAGATGTGTTGTGCGATAAAAGAGTATAAGCAAGAACGGAAGAAAAGGTGTACGAGACAGGGGTGAGAGCAGCAATGTTGTTTGTTTTAGAGACAGTGGCACTGAGGAAGAGACAGGAGGCAGAGCTGGAGGTAGCAGAGAGGATAATGTTGAGGTTCTCTTTGGGAGCGACGAGGATGGATAGGATCAGGAATGAGTCCATCAGATGGACAGCTCATGCTGGATGTTTTGGGGATAAAGTCAGAGAGTCCAGGCTGAGATGGTTTGGACATGTACAGAGGAGGGATAGTGAGGACATCGGTACAAGGAGGTTTAGGCTGGAACTGCCAAGCAGGAGGCCTAAAGGAAGACCAAGGTGGAAATTTACAGATAGGGTTAGATGGAGACAACTCACTCGCTGTTTCGACCTCTGAAAGGGAAAAACCGAGAAAAGAAGAATAAGACACTTATTCACTAAACTAGTACACCTAAATAAGCTAAACTGTTGTTTAAATGAGCTTCTCCTCATATTAGGCCCACCCAACCTGCAGATATTTGAAAGTACAGAGGAATGGACCAGTTTCGGTTCAATCTGCTGGCTTAATGGCTTTAACGATCGCCCATTACTAAGGGGTGGACCTGTTTCGGTTGAATTTGCATGTTATCTAAGCCATTACAAGGCCTTTGTTTGGGCAGTAGTATAAAGCTTGGTATTCCACTTTACTCCAGACTTTTTGAATTGAGAAAGCTTCCTGGAGATGAAGTGAAATGTCTTCAACTATGGAAAACAAGTCCAGTTGCTTTGTTTTTTACTTTTTTTGGAATGACCATGACCTGGATGACTGAGAATCTTCACCACCAAGTAAAGATCAATTAATGTGGCTTGGTTGCTGCTCATCTATCCCGTTGTGTAATAACAATTTACAAATGAATTCACTCCGTAAGATATGTAAATCCAATAATTAGGGTAGTTGGAGAACACATGAAAGTGCCTGTAATGCAAAGGCTATGGGTCTTCCAAATTATTATATGAGAAAATAATTAAACAGATAAAAAGAAAAAGCCAAAAATGTGCATGTTCCTAAAACAAGGGACTTTTCAAAGAGCAATAAAGTAAGATGCTAGCTTAACCGTATAAAGCTTTTTTTCTTGTAGAAATAAAGACTGTTAAGTTTGCAATAACAACCCATTTATTTCTCAGAATGAAACCTCCACCAAAGCATATACATTAGCTCTAACATTGAACATGTATAATCTTTCATGCAGGTTTGGGGACTGAATGCGTAATCTGAAGCTGTGGCTTTTGGAATATAAATTTGAGGTTGGCTGACAGCTCCTCACGCTACAAACACCATAGAAAGACAAATTAGAGCTGACCATGAGAAATAGCTGTTTTACCTGTCATGATAATCACTTTCAAATTGAACATTACTTTATTTTGCCAGTCTAATCAAAGAAGACAAATGTTGGTCAGAGCTCAGAATTGCTATTTTTTCCCTGATCTGCTCTTATCAGGCTGATTAGCAGGTAAAACGCTGAAGAAGTATGTTTTTTCTCTCTTTTTCATTAAATACATCAAAATAAATACTTCTGGCATTTTCAGTCTATAAAAATGTCAGTCTAAAGCCTTCAGTGTTTTTGAGTTTAGAAAAACTCAGGTTAAGTTTAGGTGTACCAACTGTACATGTATGCTTTAATGCGTTATGTAAAAATTATCTTCAAATTTCTTTGGTTTCTGTTAGATTCAAAAGTGCACATTTCCTCTTCAATTCGTTGCAATCCTTAGGAAAAACAAATCTGAAGCGGTCAGAATCAAAACTGGCAGATCGGACCACAAAGAAAACAGAAACTGTGATTGGCCAAAGAATCTCAACTTTCTCCAAAAGACAGATTTCCTTGGTAAAGTTTTCTTATGTAGCAACATTTCTACATCAATTAAAAATTTTTGGATAGTGTAATCCTTAATCAGAAAATAAATTGACAAAACGCCATACTTACTACTTAATTGACAGCGAAGGTCAACAGAAGTTCAGCAGGAATTTTTGTAAATCTGTGAATTTCTTGGTGTAAAACATTAAATTGCATTTGATCCAATTTCCCAGTTACAATGAAAAGCCTTAATGATAACATTAGACTCCGGCTTGAATACCTCATCCATTTTGGTGTATGACAGCAACCTATTTCCATGTTGCTGTTTTCCTGTTATAGACGCTTTGTAATCAAGGCAGCAGCCTTCTGGGATGACGGGGTCGTATTTTTAATCCCTACTTAATACCCCAGTCTTCCCCTTCATGCCTCCTGTGCCAGACATATTTCCATACGACAAGTTGTGCAACTGAGAGCTGTCGACAGATAACTGAGTACTAGGTAGACTATTTACAGTATAGTGTGTCCATGGAAACTTGCAGGCTGACACACTCTTATAGAGGCTATAGGAAGTATGGGGTGTGTTCTGTCAATCAGGAATATATTTTAAGCTTTGCATTATTCTGTTTTCAGTTGAGCCTTTATGGCATACGTTGTCACCGGAAAATAACGCAAACTATAATGTATTTCTATTAGAATTTTGTGTAATAGACCGAAAGAAAACTCCACCTTACTGAGAGGTAGAAGGAAAGAGACCCATGGTTTAAAGGAAAATCTAAAAAGTCATGTGCACATTGGTTCAGTCCATTTTACTTTGACACCCCTAAATTAAATAAACTCCCTTTTTATTCAAATTGTGGAACCCACTGAATTTAATTTTAGTATGAAAGAGTATGGAGAAACTGCACACCTACAGAGACAATGGCTGTCCACCTAAACTGTCTGGCTGGGGAAGGAGAGCTTAGAGGAGCAGCCAAGAGGCCCACAGCAACTCTGGAGGGGCTGCAGAGATCCACAGCTCAGGTGGAAGAATAAACTGATCACCTATTGGTTGTGAACTCAACAAGTCTGTTCTCTATATAAGAGTTGCAAAATAGTCACCCTGCTGAAAGAAAACCATGAAGTTCCCCTATGAATAACACAGCAAACACATAGAAGAAGGTGCTCCGTTCAGATGAGACAATAATTGGGCTTTTTTGGCCCACATCCACAATGTTGTGGGGAGGAAACCCTATATCCAGACCAGTGAAACCTGGCAGTGGCAGTATTATGCTGTGAGATCAGGAAAGCTAGTGTTAGTTGATGGGAGGATAGATGGAACTAAAAAGGAAGGCAATTAGGAGGAAAACCTGTTGGAAGCAGAAAAAACACTTGAGACTGGGTAGAGATCAAGGTTTCATCAGAGCAGTGAGCTTAAATGCACGACACTGGAATCATTTAGATCAAAAGGATGTTTTTGTCTTTGTAACGGCTCAGTCAAAGACCAGGCCTAAATAGAGAATTTGTGGGAAGATTAGCCATCTTATTGTCACAGATGCTCAGCATCCAGTCAGACTGAGCCTGAGCAATTTTGCTAACAAAAGCAGGTCTAAACATCTGTCTGTAGAAGTGCAAAGCTGGTAAAGACACGCCCCAAACACATAAAGCTATATTAGCAGTAACAAGTGGTCATTGACATGGGTGGGATGAATACAGGTCCACTTAGCAATTGTACACTTATTTGTGTTTGTTTATGACATAAAATCTCATTAAATAGATTAAAGTATGTATTATGTTAAAAAAAAAGTAAAAAAGTTGAAGGAGTATGCATATTTTGGCAAAGTACTGTACGTCGGAATTGAAAATGCTGATACAAATATTCCAGTTGAAACCATAGTGATAAGTTTTTAATCTTTAACCTTTTAATTAATGTTAAAGATAATCGTTGTTAGAGCCAAGTATAACTTTAATTGATTACTAATGAGTTGTTTTAAATAGGATTTTCCTAGATTTCCCTCTTAAAATCGTTTCTTAAGATAGCCTCACTCCAAGTTTAAAGAACATGGTCACAGTATCAGCGCGTTGCTGCCAAACCAGTGGGAAACAGGAGTCGAGCAGAAAAGGCCATAGATGTATCTGTATCTGCGGACTAATGTGTTCTTAAGCACGGCGAGAGTGTTGGTTCAAATTTAAAGGGCTGAAGGACACGGAGCTCCCTGAGGAAGGTTCCAGAGGAGCTGCTCTGAAAGAAATGCAAGGCAGCTGACATTTGTATGTCTTCAGTTACAGTTTGGTTTACTTAGCCTCTTGATTTATGGTAACTAATCTTTGTCTTCCTTTGTACTGTGTTTAATTGAATTGTGGAAAGTTATTTATTAGTTATTTTTATTTCTTAAAAAAAATGTTATGATTTTTTTGGGGTCCTACCAGCTGTTGTGTAAATTTGTTTTTACTTATAAAGTTTTGTTCTTAAGAAATAATTGCATTGTAAACTAGTTAATTCAGCAAAGGCTCATGTCAATGGATTACAAATAATTTCAGCCAAATAAATGCAAGGATGGAGTGCTAAATCAGTTTGTTTTCTGAATAAACTTAAGTGTGTGTGGGCTTGCAAGAATGCTGCTAAAAAGGCCTTTAATGGACAACCTGGCACAAACAAACGTTTACAGTATAAAACACTAGCGTATCAGACCGATACGGGCCTTAACTGAATAAAACCAGCTGCTTTAAAAAAAAAACTTGAACAATACCACATTTCCCCAATTTTGCAACTCACATTTCGCTCTTTGGCATGCAGACACAGCCAGAGCCGTTTGGACTCTGTCAGAGCCGATGACAGAAACCTTTTCACATTGGTTTTAACGCTCAGAGCTCAGGCTCGGCTGTTATTCACTGTAACAGCAATTCTCTCTCCTTTTTTTTTTTTTTTGAAACAGTATTGTCTTAAGCTTTGATAGTATGGTTTCAATAAATATCAATAAATACTTTTGAAGAGTTTTGCGCAATTTTAGGCTAGAGGTAAAGAAAACAAACATTAAGAGATATTTCTAGACGAAAAGGAAACGAGGTTTGCAATAATAGTTCGTGCTTTTTTTCTTTTCCCTCCATTCCAGATCCAGTGTTTCTAAACCCCCTCCAGTGGCACCAAAGGTAATGTACAACTGTTTTCTTAAAGCAAATCTGAACCTTTTCTGCAAAATACATTTTCAAAACATGACCCTTCTTTGAAAAGTAAAAAAAAAGTGAAAACAAAAATCAGAATTACACATTTCAACATATTGTGCTATTTGCTTGGGTAGAGATGTTCTGTTTTTTTATTTTTATGAAGCAGTTGAATATTGATTACAATAATTCATCCTGAAAAGTTACTGAATTGAAAATAGTGCCTTGAGCTCATCTTTTAGACCGTCACACCCTTCTGAAACAATGCTGTTCAGAGTTTTTGTTGCATGTTCTCACTTATCTACGTTGGATTTTTTTTCATGAAACACATTAAGAAACAATGATGCTTTCCTAGAAGCCAAACGTTACACTTTTAGCCTGCAAGAATGAATACATTATTAAACAAAAAGTACACCATGCTATTGTTTTATTGGTCATCCGTATGTAGGAGGCATCAGTGTTGCGTGCTTTGATTTAATTTGTTTTTGTGTGTATTTGCATGTTCTATGTTTTGATATTGGTAGGATAACCGAACAGATCTCATAAAACCAGTAGCCATCACCCATCCCTCTGCTCCACAACATCCCCAGTCTCAGTGCTCTGCCCCCTACAACAAGACCCCCAAACCTTACGGGTGTTGCCGATCTGAGGGTGCATGCTCTCCTTCACCCTTCACCACCTTCATCCCTTCCCCATCCTCTGCCTTCAGTCCTGCCTCATCCTACATTAGTCCCCCTCCTCCTCCTCGCCCCCCTTCTCCTCCTTTGGTCTCTTACCCGCCTTCCTCCTCCTCCTCCCCCTCTGTCCTGGTTCCGCCTCAGCCATCGGTGTACAACACACCGATCAACCTCTACTCCACTGAGAATGCTTGTGAGGTGGCCATGGGGCAAAGGCGGGGCTTGTTGGAGAGTCAGGGAGGAGCCCTACCGCAGTTTAATGGGTGAGTAATGACTGGTGGACTTGTTAACCAATCACATGAATTAATCCATTGAAACCATGAATCATCCTTTTTTCATAAAATTTCTCCTTGAGACTTAGGAGTTGTCTCTCTAATTATATCAAAGGATTTCTCCACTGTTGTCACTGACTTCATACTGAAAGATATGTCAACAACATTTTGATTTGACTTGGGAGGTTATAGTGAGGCATTTGTGACACCGTCCTGCCTCTTATATTTTAAAACATGCTGTTTTAACAAAGAAAGAAGAGACTTGAATACTCAGCTTGACAAGTCAGAGGCATCATATGTGGTGAAAAGTATAGACCACCTCTGATCAGATGTTATATACCTTCATCTGCAGTTTGACCGTCTGCAGTAACACTTTATTCTTCTGATGGGTTGGTGAAAAACACATTGTAGATTTGTCCTTAATGTTAATAATTATTTGTTTAATGTTGACTTTTTCATCAACTTCTAGCATTATGACACATTTAAATCAATTTGTGTTATACTGTCCATCCTTTAATCCTTTCCAAAATTACCTTTTGGGGTAGAAACGCCTTAGATGCATTTTATACTAAAAAGATGTGCAGCGTATTGGAAAAAAATATTCATACCACTTTAACATTTATTAAACCATTTTGCCATGTTTTAAACACAAACTTTGAAAACCCAGTGCCAAAGACTTAAACTAGGGTGGCACTCCCTTTTCAGCAGGATAACAATGTTACATCAAAATGTATTTACGCGTTAAAATAGCTGAGTCGAAGTGCAGATGTTAACCCAGATGAGAGTCTGTGGCTCTCTCTATCCAATATGACTGAGTTTGACCTACTTAGCAAAGGAGAATAGGTAAAGATTTCAGTCTCTCTAGGCTCTCTAGATGAGCTGCCAGAGACATCCCACAAGAGATTGCAATTGGAGCCGAAGATGTTTCTACATAGTGATGCAGAAGTCTGCATATTAAGGCATGCTACTCCCTTTTTATTTATCAAAAAACATGAAAAACCATGTCTCATTTTGCATCATGCAGCACTTTGTTTTGAATGAACATATAAATCCAAATAAAATACTATTGAAAAGACTATTGTGCAATGCACCGTATTTCAATAGGTTTTTACTTTATATTTCACTACAAGTGGGGTCATTATTTCATGTCAGTTCAATGTAATTGAATGGCTTCATAGTGAACCTTTTTCCTGCAGGGGTTAAAATTTTGTGTTAGTGATAATTTAATAATTTCAGTGACAATTTAAGTCTCCCTTTAAATACCACATTCATCTTTTTTGTGTGTCTTTACTAGATTGGTTTATAATCACCAGCTTTAATTTTCCCTGCACCATCCTTCTGCCCCTAAAGTTCTTGTTGCGCTCTTTGACAACAAAGATCCCATCATTATCCACCTCTCTTTTTCTTTTTTGATCTGAGTGCCTGCTCTCCTTTCTCTTGAGGCAAAGTGAATTAACAATGCTGTGACGTATGCTGGGTATATATATCCTGCACAGGTAACTTGAGCTAAGTGGCAATCGGCGTTAAATCAGTCAGCCTGCAAAGGTTTCAGCCTGAAAGCCATGTAGATTTAAATCCATGCTAAGCCTCTTTATGGAGCTTCATTAAGAATCTATTCCACTAGTTCATTTCTAAGAAAATAACGGCATCTCTTTCTCCGACAGTCCAAACATAGCAGTTTTCTGCACAACACACTGCAATCTTACACCATATAGCTACACATACAGAAGCTGAAACTTAACTCTGATCTTTTAGGGTTATCATCTGTTTGTTGACTCATTTTGGTCATTTAGCAAAATAAATAAATAAAATAATTGCGCTGTGAGTTTTTCTACCAGTTACAGTTTACATGCTTAACTGGATAGTCTTTTCAGGAAATAATAAAAAACAAACTGGTCAGTGTGGGCCTACAACCTTTAAAGATTATTCTCCAAATGATTTGTTAATCCGCCTTTCTGTGCCTGTTTAACCACAGAGACTTCGCTCCAGTCTGTTTGCAGATTATTCCTTTTTCTTTTGTTGCTGGAGTGATGTAAACAAGCTGGTGTTTCGGGACCGCATGCTGATATGTCCTTGCCTCTTGCTTGCTTGTTTGCATGCTGAGTGATTTGTTTCAGAAGGGAGACATGAACAAAATGTTTTAGTGTTAATGCAAATAAAGACTTTTGTGCTTTCTGTTTTCTCCTCATTTCATTCCTTATTTTTCTGCTTTGCAGAACACGTCTCGTCCAGTCACAAAGTTAGTGTCTGAAGCATGTCGAGTGTTTGCTCTGGTGATGCTTTCAGGTTCACCTGTGAACCTCATTTTGTTTCACTTCTACCTTCGCCTTCTCCTTTCGACTGTTAACATTTGGATTTTCCTTTTTCCTTCAGTTGTCTCATCATTATTTATAGAGTTTCTAGTTGCATTTGTGGTTCAGGTTTTGTGGAGTTTGTGGGCAACGGATTACAGAATCAAAGCAGAAGTCAATGTGGAAAACACAGGAACTCTCTGCGTGTACCTAATCAAATCGATCTTGACACTGACCAATTAAAGTGGCCAATCAGAAACTGGACTCTCAAAACAATAAGTTAATTTCATGTTAAATCATGCAGATTACACTGTGTAAATAATGTACTGAATATTACTATATCAGACGTATGCGTACAAAATAATGTGGGTGTAAAATGTAAACAATAACTCACAACCAGCTGTTTTTGATATTAAGGTGGGGGGTGAGGGGTTTGAGCTTTTGACAAAAAAAAGCTATTTTGCACATTCACCCAAAGAGGATTTCTGTTGCTAATTTTCATTTCCAGTCCATAAATTAGCCATTGAATCTAAATTAAATACTGCATCATTCTGATAACAGATTCTATAAAAAACTGTTTCCAATTTCTGAAACCTTTGCCAAAAGCAATTAAAAAGGTGGTAATGATTTATGTTCTGTGAGGTGGGCTCAGAAGGAGGACCCTAAAAGGTCACCAATCATGCAAGAACCACTGCAGACCTGAAATGTGTATTTGTCACCTTCAGATAACCTTTCACTGTTAATGTTCTGAGTCAGCTACAGAATAAGGAGGAAGTTGTGCAATTCATCTTGTCCAAGGATGCAGGTCCCAGAAAGGAAAACATAAGTGTTCAAAGTTAGCTGTTTTTCCTTAATTTGTCAAAAATAAAAAGTTTTTTTAATTGTGTTTATGCAATAAATATGTGTCAAAACATAATTTACATTCTCAGTTTCTCAGAAAAAGTCTACTTTTACATTTTCAGAGCAGCATTGGTCCAAAATTAAAAAAACGTTAATACCTGTTGATAGATCAACGCATGTTTAACCTTACCAAATGGGATGTGTCAGAATCCCCTTTGCTACATGCAGTGGAACATTCTCACTGATATTCTTGTTTATATCCAATTTAACATGTAGGTATTCAGAATTTACTCACATAAATGAAAGAAACAACAACAGCAACACTTTCAAATATATCTAAGCTGATAAACCAGTATTTGCTTGGGACTCTAATAGCAATCAAACAAGATGTCTTCTGACTGGCCAATTCAATTTGTCTCTACCCAGTCTGTTTGTGGTTGATTCATGCATTGTAACTGATGTTCAAAAAGACTGCAAACTGAATCACAGATATTGCCTTTATTTCTACATTTGTTATTTTGATCCACAGGGGTGTAAAGCAAACCTCACCATGCCAAAATATTATCGCCCATATTTGTGCCCATATAATTACAGATTTTTATTGGTTAAAATTCATCATAATGGATGTGTGCTTAATTTTCCAAATACTCAGGATTATATTGTGCAGAAACTGCAGTTAATCAAAGACAATGTAAATCTTTAGCAGGTAGCATATATTTTCTTAATGTAGCATTGCCATCTTTACAACGGCAATAAATCTCTGTGCCTACATCGCTGTTGCCATAACAAGAATGTGTTGAGAGACACTCATAAATCAGAGTATTCGGTGTGCCTGGGGCCGATAGGAAGAGAGAGTATATTTATAGGTGATTGATTAAGACAAGGCCATGAGAAATACTCAGTGCCTTAGTGTGTCTCAATGTGTCTGTTTTTACTGGGAGTTGATT
The DNA here is from genome assembly GCA_037039145.1 of Fundulus diaphanus. NCBI lineage: Eukaryota > Metazoa > Chordata > Actinopteri > Cyprinodontiformes > Fundulidae > Fundulus > Fundulus diaphanus. The sequence continues at coordinate 24,015,764 of CM073127.1, forward strand.
TACTGACAGTTTGCAACAGACATGTCATCAGCTTGCTGCCAAGCAAGACTTAATCCCTTACTGTACATGCAAGCATGCAAACACAAGCTAAACACAGCTATATTTTAAATCTGCTTCACATTAATCAAATCTAAAAAAAAGAAGAAAAAAAGAAAAAAATTGACTAACAGCAATTCGACCCCTGTGGGTTTGTAAACAGTTCAAATGCACCACCATGTGGCTGAAAATAAAACTTAAATGTTGCTATTTGACAGAACATAATGTTTTCTCCTTTGTGTTGCGCTCCTATCAGAGGTCATGCCTTTTCCTTCTGTCTGTTGGCTGATTTTTACGGAACACGTTTCCATCAAATCATTTCCCTACTTTTTAATGGTTTTTCCATTCCTTTGTCCCCTTTCTTTAATGCTGCATTAGTGGACCTCAAAATATGTTGAAGTAAGTCACAGTTTGTTTGGTTTTGTATAAAAGATGTGAATGCTGCCGTTTTATAGTCCCCTCTCTTTACGTCAACTCTCTTGTGCCTTGTTCCGCTCCTTGATTACCAAGAAAACCCCATCAGCAGCAACCAAGGTATCATGCTGGTGTAGACATTTCCCACCAACTACATTTAACACAGTGTGGTGTGGCCCTTTCTCTACTCTAATAAGCACCACTGGGTGATACAGTGTCATCTCATGTCATCATCTAACAAACTCATTTCATCCCATTAAACTCGTTATGGAGGTTGTCACCTGAAAAAGCTGGGAGAATAAAAAGATAAATAAGCTTTTACTGGTGTCCTCTGACTTCATCTGTCCCTCCTTCCTCAGAATTCCCAGGAAACATGTTGTGGACACAGACATCCATTTTTACCATGTGCCTTCTCATGCTGATGCGAGCAGAAAGCGCATAATGGAGGACACGGAGGACTGGCGTCCACGCACAGGCACCACCCAGTCCAGATCTTTCAGGATCCTGGCTCAGATCACAGGCACGGAGAACGGTACGATGGGAACTGAAAGGCACAGTTTTACGCATCACTTTAGTATCAACTAATACTGAACACCTCTAATTGTAATTAAATTGATAGCTTCTAGTACATTTCAAATAATATTAATTTAATTTCATTTTTTTACCTTCTAGTTCAAAATGAGGAAGTTGATACATCAAAGAAGACAAAGTAAGTGCATCTGAAAGAAAACATTTTCATTTTCCTCGTTTTCTGCATAACAAGATGGTGATTGCTTTATATACAGTACTGTTGTCATTCAAATTGCATAGTTGAACGGCTAGTATAAAATCTCAATGTATAAAGTGAACAGAATGCCTTACACCACCTCTTTGAGGCATAATTTGAGCAATCAGTCATGCCAAGTTCCTAACACGTAGACAGCCAAGGAGGGGTCCCATCTGATCCTGAGTCAAAAATGCAGTACAATTTTTCCAAACATTTCCAAAGCTTAACATTTTGTCTGCTTCCTTTTTTCATGTTACTCAATGTTGATTTTAGACCCCTTTTGTAATGAATGTGCATAACCGTCAACGTGTGTGTCTCCTGGGTTTTGTTCCTCTAATCGTTGTGGTGGACGGGACAGCCTTGTTGTGCTGCATGTGATGTAACCCATGATTGTGTGTTGAAAACCGGGCCTCGGTTGTGTCGTCCTGTGGCGTGACCTGTTGACTCCATGCTCTTGTTGGTTTGCCGTGGCACATTACTGCAGGGATTGCTTCCATTTTGTCCGTGTTGGTGTGTGGCCTTGATCATAAATCAAATGTTTGGACATAACGATAACTGTATGTCTTGTATATGTTGTGATTTCTTTTTATTATTATCTTTGGGTCTCCTTTATTGCAATAATGATAGTGAACATTTTTAAGTCCTCTTAATATAAATGTTTCCTGTCTGTCGTCAGCTGCTGTTGATAACTGGTATCCTGCTTTCCTGCTGACATGGGCCTCTATCCATCTCATTGTAGTTTTGTTTAGGATAATTATTCTCCTTTATTTAAGTTCTTCTTTCATGTTTCTTTTCTTGCTCTATTCTCTTTTGTTTCTCCCCGTTTACCAATGTGTTCTGGATGGCAGAGAGAACAAGATCGCCACTCGGCTTGTGGTTGGACCCAAGTACAACGAGCTGAGAGACTGGCACCACGGAGTGTCTGCTCGCACCCTAAATGTCCAGTAGACTATGTGTTTGTGTGTGTTTGTGGGAGTGTTTGTTGACCTGTGGGTGTTATTGGTTGTATGCTGGTGTATTTGTGCATCACTGAGGTGTAAGGTGTCTATATGAGGCAGATTTCTAAGAACAGGAAAAAAAAGATGTATGGTCTGGTGACGCTAAAAGGAAGTAGAAGAAAAGAATCCTGGGATGAAAGCTGGACACGTGTTAGCTTATTTTGCATTTTTTTGCATCTCCATGGGCTTCCTGAGTTTTCAATCATTTCACGTCAAACAAATGTAAAGCAATAAATTAGAAAGGAGATGGGCTTTTCTAAAACTTCATCACATTATTGCATATCTCCTATGTGTTTTGGTGGCATAGGAAGATATTTATTAAAAGATAAATCACCTTCATGCAGATTTGATGCTGTCCCTACACAATCTGATCACAATCTAGACCAGGGGTCAGCAACCTTTACAACCCGCAGAGCCATTTTTTCGGTCCAGCTAAACAAATTTTGTTTAGAGCCACAAAGGTTACACATCTCTTTGAAACAAGAGCTTGTTTTTATAGTATACTATAGGACATTTGTTTACATTTTTTTAAATTAAAGATCAACAGTTTTTATTATTTAACCAACAGTATTTTTACGTTTAGGTTTAATACATTTTCTTCAATTGGACATTTGATTTTTATAGCAAATAGCATCAAAATGATGAAAAAGCATATGCATATATTGCAGAACTAAATGCACCCTAAAGCTAGCAATTTTAAATTACCTTTACATTTAGAAACATTGACCAATTTTTTCTCCCACATTTTTGGTGTAAGTTTTAAGAGCCAAAGCTGAAGGTGTAAAGAGCCACATGCTGCTCTGGAGCCACGGGTTGCAGACCCCTGATCTAGACCAACCTGTTTAAATGATCCAATAATTGCTTCGCATTCAAATACATAAAAAAAAATAGATTTCATTGCAGCTTTTATATATATATAAAAAAACGTCCCTCAACTGAAAGTCAGTTTTTTGGATTTCTGAGCATTTCATTGTTTTTTTTTGTATTAATTTGCACCTTCAGAGTTAATAAAGTCTCATGTTGATTGATTACATCTGAAACAGCTGAAACCAAATAGTTACATACACTGTATAAAAAGAGAAATTACCTTATTTTTTTCCACTGTCGGACATCAAATCAGACTAAAGCTTTTCTGTTTAAGGTCAGTTAGGATTTCCAAAGAATCAAAACTTTATGGGCAGAGCTGAATATTGCAAACAGAGCTGCGAATAATCGGACTCAGTTGCACCAGTTCTGTCCAAAGGAATGGGCCAAAAATAAAACTCTGAGAAGCTTGTGGAAGAATACTCAAAATGTTTGTCCCCAGTGAAAGTTTAAAAGCATCAAAAAGTAAGGAAATATATACAAACATCTGAATTTAAATAAAGTAAAATAATATTCTCTAAATATTCTGACACTTACCAAATAGAAACAATTTTGGTAATCCTGACTGTGCGAAAACAGAAACGGTTCAGTCCAACAGTGAGAAAAATGGTTATATGTAATTTTATACAGCATATGTAACATCATACAGTACGCCAGGAAAGACAGAACTGGTATTTATTCTCTTTTCCACAAATTTTGTGTTTGGGGATGTTCGGTTAAATCGATTTTGCATCCAGCAATAAAACGTTTATGATTTAAACATTTCTGTTATTAAAATAGACTATATCTTCAAAGATGAACAGTCAAATTACTACAAAAAGTAGTAATTTCAGTAAAATATTTTGCTTTGTGTACCTTCGATTTTTCTTTTGTTCATTTATGCTTCCTTTTTCAACTACTTTCTCTGTACATTTTAAACTGCTCCAGGTATGTGTGTATGCATGGTCCTGCCTTTCTGCCAAATACATTAAATGTATAAATGTGTGTTACAGTATGTAAAATTAAATGCTGCATCTACTTTGAATGTCGATAGAAGGTTCAATTGAACGACACCTTGCTGAGGAAAATACCGTGTCTTTACATTTCATCTATGTATAACTGAACAAGCGACAATGGCAGGCGATGGCCCCTTGAAATAATTTTGTGCTCCTCATTCCACTTTTTCCTGATTAATCCATTGTGTCATTTTAAAGCAACTGAGAAGTGAACAATATATTAACAAGACAATATCTTGGTGCAGCTGTGCTTCTGTCTGTAAAACCCTCATTGCACTTGCTGTTAGATATAATTCAGGATGCCAGACCTGTCAGCCAGATGCAAAATAAATTTGGGGACTATAAAAGCAATCAGTTTTTGTCCTAATTTTACAAAATGATCCTAACACCTGTGATATTGCTGCTAATGTGCTTCTTCCCAAAATTAAAACTCTACGAGAAACAGATGCGAGAAATATGCTGTCAGCTTTCACCTGATTGTTCACAAACGGCTGTCTGATTAAAGTGCATCTGAACGAGGAACTTTCTGTACACCTGAAAATATGTAAATAAATACAAAGGCACTCACATTGATTGGTTTAATTATTAAATACAATCTTTTTAAGGAGAACATCTCTTCATAGCAGATAAACAAATGTGCCATTTTCTAAATGAAGATGAAAGGGGAAAAATACTGGTTTGATTGTTAATAATGAAATCCTGTATTATTTAAGTAACTGATGCTGCACTACTGTATACTTCCTTGTGCACTCCCATTGTCAGTTTTCTTTTCTTTTTTTGAAAAGAAAAGTTCTTACAATAAAATTTAAACACATCTTGAAAGATAAAATGCCAGGATTCATTAAAAACTCATTTCATCTGCCCAAATAAAGGAAATAATTAAAATTATACTGAACATTCAAAGACATCGATCAAGTGTCTTTCCAAATATGTTTGCCATTTGATGGCCTTTTTCTTAGCAGATATCTAAGTCTTGTGGTATACAGAAACATCAGCTGTTTGGTTTATGTAGACCGCTTTTCATTATATCATTGTGTCGCATAGTTTCTATAATGAATATAATGAATGGCATTTTTTTTTAAAGTAATAAACACTTGTTTTGAGAGCGTTCAGTCATTTTAACCAGAGTTCATGTAGTTATGAGTGAACAGTGCATAGGTTTACATAAGAAAACATTTTTAACGCCATCCTGCTGGTTGAAGCAATCAAAGTCTTGTTTGACCATCTACAGTTGCATCTCAGTATATCAGAATGTTATTGAAAAGTAAATTGATTTTGGTAATTCAATTCAAAATGGGAAAATTATGTATTAAATACCTGTGATATAATGGCGACCTGTCCAGGGTGCACCCCGCCTCTCGCCCACTGACTGCTGGAAAGAGGCATTGGCCATATCCCCCTGCGACCCTGCACGGATAAGCGGCTATAGACAATGGATGGATTAATTCATTACATAGAGTGATAATTTCAAGTGTTTTTGTCTGTCAATCATGATGATTATGGTTTACCTCTGATTAAAACCAGAAATTCAGTGTCGCAAAACATTACTTAAGACCTTTAAAAAAAAACTTTTGAAAACAGAAATGTGGGCCTATTGAGCAGTATATCATTGTCCTGTATAGTATACTCAGTATTTGGTTGTGGCGTGTGGCTCTGCTGAATTGTTAAAAAAGCCAACGTGTCTTCCAGTTTGTCTGCATTGTTGGGTCTGGTGTCTCTATCTAATCCTTCATAGATTTGTCATGCAGCAAAGGCCAGAGGAGTTTTCTGGCCATTAAAGCACCGTTATACCATGGTTACTAGCTGGAAAATAAAATCAACATTTCCATAAAGCTGAACATGGAGGTAAGCAGGAAGTTTTACAGAACTTCCTGCTCTGACTTTGGACTTCATATCATAGTGGAACAACATCAGCCAATGGCGTGGCTCCCCAAATAATCACTAACAAAGAGAATTTAACACTACACTTCAAAAAGCTTTGATTCTGTGCGTCTCTATCCATACCCTGGGACAAGACTTCCAAATTAAATACTAAATCTTCTTTGGCATTTTATCACTTGAGATTACTGAGCAGCGATCCCAAAGTAATAAAACGCTTGGTCTGTTCAGTCCATTTTCTCCTTTGCCCAAATAGGAGTCTTCTAACTTGTTTTTATCTGTTTGTGGGTCCATGAGTGGCTTAACACAAGAAAATACAATAACCAAGGCTCTGAAGAAGTATCTGTGTGGCCAGTTTTTAAACAATGACTCCAGTTGCAGTCCGTGCCCTGTGTGTCTCCCCCAAACACTTCAGCTTGCCTTGCTTTACAATTTCGCATGGAGTTGCAGCTGGTGCTTTTTCGACAACACTTCACCTTCCACTCAACTTTCCAAATTATATGCTGGCATACACCACTCTCAAACAGTCAGCTTCTTAGCAATTACTATTTGAAGCACCTGCTGTTGACGCACAGAAAAAATTAAAACAGGCAAGCTACTTAGTGGATCATTAGCTTAATTGTCTCATTAAATGTAAGACACATAGTAGTACAGGTGGTACATGTCCTCATTTAAATCCCCCCATTCATCTGTCATTGTCCTGTGAAGCCATTGAAACAATCACATAAAGACTTTTGGAGACAACCAATAAACTTTCAATACTCTTTACTTGGGCCAAGTCCTGTGGGAACCCTGGTTTTGAGCACTCTTGGTCTGCTTTTCATTGCTACATCAAATGAAACTCTTTGTCACAAACCAGCCACCAGTGATTGATTATGATAAATCCATTTTGAGTTGACCAGGTACTCCTAAAAATCAGTTTAGTGCAGAAATATTTAAGCTAGGATGGGTGGTGATAATTAATGCTTTCCAAAACCTTTTGATAGTGACGAGACTGATATTTTACCACTTCCTTGTGTCCTTTCTTTAACTTGTGCTAGCACTTTTCCTCTGTCACCACTAGATGGTAGCAGAAATGTGGAAAGATTTTGAGCTCACCTTGGTCATGACGGTGGCAACCATGAATTCAACACTACAGTGGGAAAACAGTATAAAAGATTTATTTATTTATTTATTGCTGCACAAGAACACGTAATTCCCAAAACAACAAAAGTTTTAGATTGCTTAAAATATTTTTTTCATAGCTGTACAGTTTATTCAACCTACTTTTCTTGATTCTTTTCAATTCAAACCCAAACTAATCCTGGCGTTGATTTCTTTTCGCTGCATTGCTGCAAAGACACTAAGATTCACTATGTTGCTCTCACATCAAAGCACTTCCCACCCTCCTGCCCCCGTCACAAAGCCCCGAGTACCCCCAGATAACCTGTCCAACACCAGAGCACTGTTCACAGTTAATGAAGTGTGCCAATCCACCACAGTGTTTATGTGGGTTTTTACCCCAACACAATCATCGGGGCTTCAGAGTGTTCCCTGTCAACAACTAAATCCCTTTGAGATTATTAAAAAAATAATTCCACTCAATTCAATTTAGCTTTGCGCTTGTTTCCTCGTTTTTTCTATATAATTTACAAAAACTATACAGTACAAAGCCCAGAGAGACTGTATCCAAATGTAACAAGCTAACCATCTGAGCTCTAAAAAATGTTCACCAAATTATCACCACTATTAAAATTAATTGTAATCAGTTAAAATCGATTACAATTACTATTTATTTTGCATTGTTTGTGTATTAAAAATGTTTTTCTTATTTATTCTTTGAACTCTATGTTTTACACATTTTAAACATTTGCATTGAAGGAGCAAGGAAATGGGAACATTTTCATTAGGGGAAATGCAATGCATCAAATTAGATGTCAATGTGCGAGACTTGGCAGTTGTGAGGGATTTCTTTAATGTAGTTTATTTGCAGGCTGTTACATTTTTAAGTGAAAACCAAAAAGGTCTGCTTGCAATTAGTGTATTGGTCTAGTTGGATGGACTTTCACTGCCTAAACAAGATTGGTTTTGGTGGCCTTAATACCCAAGCTTGCTGCAAATGTTGGGGCAAATCGTGATGATGGAAAATAAAGACAGTAGTGAGGAAAATGTGGGATTATTGCAACAATATTGAAATTGGAGGTTTTCCTAGTATCTTGCAGCTCTGGTTTTAATCTGAGCATGATGGTCTGGTTTCATCCCTTTATTTATTTGTGTAGTGATTCTCTTTCTGACTGAAATAAATTAATGAACTTGCAATGTTTGCTTGCTTGTTTTTTCCTTATGGTTTACACTTTTGTGGAGTTTTCTTTTTACAATCACAGTGAAAAAATAGTTTGTTGTTATCGTGTAGTTTGGCAGTAATCATCAACAATATGTTGACGTTTTACATCCAATCAGCCTTTTCTAAATAGATCTCAACAACCAATTCCCAGATAGTGTTCATATGTCATCACACTGTTTATAGGAAATCCCATTTAGGCGAAGTGCAAAGCTATTCCCTTTGCTTTTACATAAAGTAGTTTTCCCACTTTCATACACATCCTGGAAGATATTTAGATGAACAACTATTTTTAACCAGCAGCACAGATAAAGGCTTGATCGCACTGAACATGCCATGCGTGACCCTGAAAAGTCTGTTTATTCAAACCATGCCAGCACCACAAGACACTGGCCATGTGTCTGTGTGGCGACAGTTCATTGCTACTATAACATTCTGTGGTCACTGTAAAACAACTTGGCAGCATCTCAGAGAGATCAGTCATCAGTCAGCGGTAACAACTGGACACAGCCGGACCGTGAAGCATTAAGAGGTCTGCATGTGTGTGTGTGTTGGAAAGGGTGTCTTTATAAATAAATGGATGACTTTGTCATAGTATGAGTGAGAATATCCGCACATGGATGGTATAGTGTGCGTGTGAGGACTGAATTTCATCCAGAGAATATCATGGTGCTAAATTATAGACCATCTGTTGTGTGGCAGGGAGATCTGCTGGACAGCAGTCAGCTATGTTAATGAAACATTTGTTCATTTCTCAAATGAAACCCACACTTTTATGAGATGCGTAGAGCGAGCTCTTCTTGGAGCTACAATACACATGTTATTTTACATGTGTAAACACTCAGGAATAGGAGATCTGCTCCGTTTGCCTCATTAAAATTCCGAACAAAGGTCATGATTTGATAGCGTATTGAACATCAGCGTTCATCTAACACCGACACGGTACAACTAGATGCCTCCTAAAGAGAGGTATGGTATATAGCTGGAGTTTTCGTATGCAAGTGTGAATATATTGGTAGCAAAACAAAAGCAGTGAAAGACAAAAGCGAACAAATCTGTTCAGCTCGCTTTCCTCCACTTCCTCTTTAATTATCCCTTGCTGTTGACAGCATACATATGTGGCCCGGTGAATCCAGATGGTCAGAGTTAACTGAGCACAACCAAACCCGACACCAACATCCCAGCCATGTAAAACATATTCAATTTCACATGTAATTTGTCTGATTGGAGGAGAATATTAACACACTCTCTGTTATTGAGTTCTAATGAATGATTAACTGAGGAACATCTTCCCTGCTCCATTTGTCACCTGTCATTAGCCTGCTACTGTGAGTAATGGGAATGGAGGTTGTTAAAATGCTGGGACGGACTAAATAAATAGATACTTTAACGATATTTCCTATTATGGCTTGATGTGGTGTGTTTGTTCTCTTCCAAGAACATTCTGCTTAATGAGTTGATGCCCACTGAATATTTTATTTCCATTCAGATAGAGCTGTGACTTACACAAGGTTAGTTAATTTAGAAAGAGCTGTTTTGTTTATGCACCAAATTTCCAAACTCTGTGTTTAGTTTGGGCAGAAATCTGTCAAGCATCCCAGGAAAACTCTTTAAAACATAAAGTTTACAGTACTTGGTTCTTTCTGTTCCAAATGCACTTAATCCATATTTAAAGTCATGAGCTCTTTGTTTTAATTTGTTCTTGGTTTGTTGAATTTTCCTCTATCTAATTAGCTATTGTATGCTCTCTAATTAAATATGCTATATCAATGCTCCATAAAAAATAGGCATTGATTTAATTGTGCACAACATCTTGACTGATCTAGACGTGTACAGGGGTGAAGAAGGAAGTGAAACAGGGCCTCAGTATCACACCTCCTCCATTGTTTTTAACAGTCAGCACGAGGTGCTTTTCTAAACATTCATCCTCTTAAGCTCATCCCACAAGCTTTGGGTAGAAGGTTGATTTTATCTTTGAGAACATTTTGATTAGTATTCCGCAGAATGTCTTAATAAAGAGTCCTGTCTGGCAATGTAGCAATAAGAATTGTTCTAATGCCAAAAGGAGCCCAACATATTTTACCTTCACAAGTGGAGCATTACTGCTTTTCCCATAGTGCTCCGCTTGATGTATATATGCAAGGTGTTTTATTAGATCTGGGACTATTTCATGTTAAATGGACACAGAAATAGGAAGATAGAAGAGGAAAAAAGGAGAGAAACAGATGAGACAAAATGCCAAAAGGGAGAAAGAGTGAAAGAGAAAGAAGAGGTAAAAGAAAAGGGAGAGAGCAATATAACATCCTCTGAGTCTGCTTCTACACCTGCAAAGAGATATGAAAAGTATTACAGGTACAAACAACCAACACCTTAATACCATCACTGAAGAATATACAGTATTAATTAAAATGAAATGTATAAAGTGACAGCTGAAGATAATAATAGAGTGTTTCTGTATAGAGGTGAATCTGTAAGTACCTTAATCCAAGCACCTGTAAGTGTTTTTGAGAGTGCACAAAAACTTACATTTTAAGTTTATTTCAGATATGTTAATAGAGAGTAAAAATTATAGCTATATTGTCCTATCTCTGGACTGCTTGTTTTCCGCTGCATATAGTAGAATTTGGTGTGACACATGTCCAGTGGCCTCTGCTCCCAGACACATGAAACACAAAATGATTAGCTCATAATGAAGATGAAGAGAGATGATCCACAGCCTGATTGTCTCCTTCCTATGACCAACTACTTAGATTAGGGCTGTGCAGCCTATAGACTGATTAGCTGGAATCAATGCTAACACAACAGTCATCTCGGTTCATTTGTCACAATTCATGTCATCGCACTGTAACTTGTTTACCCACCTCTGTGTATCTTGATCAGATGCCTTTTAAATATTTTATTGGTTATAGTCCATATGTGCAGAGATTAGATTCTACTTTTATTTAACAAAAAAAAGTACTCAATGTTGCTTGGGAACTTGATATTGTTTTAAATACATCTTAATTTCCTGTCTTGAAGTGTGGTTATTATTACATCCAGGCCTATTGTCTATCCGTTGATTAATGAACACCATCCAAATTATTAGCCCAATTAAATTTATGTTTTCACAGCCATTAGTATTAATTCATATTACATCTATGTCTTATTCATTATGCTACATTTTGTGATGTTTTCCATACTGTACTAAGTTACCTTCAGTTTTCCTCACAAAGTGATATCCTTTTTTAATTGTATAGATAGTGTCCATGTTGTTAATTAGGTCATTTAAACTTCTCTTCCATTTGTGCCTCTTGCATCTCTTGCATCCCTCCCATCTTTCAAAGTGGAATAACTCATCAGAGCCTGATTTAGTACCAAATGGACAGAATTTCATCACATGATTAATTTCATTGGACTTTTGCAACTTTTACAGTTTTACTTGTTGCTGTTAAAGAAAATAACAGTATGCAATAAAATTGCAAAAAAGAAAAAAAGAAAAAGAAAAAAATGCAATGGGCTTGAACCAGCAATGAAAATTTATTTATTTATGGTTTGGGTTAAGGTTAGTTTTAAAAAATAAAATTGACAAATACTCTTTACATTTTGCACAGTGTATGTTGGAAAGTTACTAGTGTAGTTTTCAAGTTCCTAATGAAACTAAACCAGATTTTCCAGGAGGGGAATAATTGGACCTTCAATAAAAAGTTTATAGCTGCTCTTCTAAATAACAGTTTAAACATTTCATGAGTTAGATTATTGCAATATTGTGTTCCAAATTCCTGATGGATCTGAACCAGATATAAAAAAAAGATGGTATTTGGGTTTCAAAATAAAAATGAGTGACCTTAAAATAAAAGCGTTGCTCTTTCATAAGTAAATTAAAACAATATTGTTTAAAAATCAGCGGGTGATGCCTCAAGATATTGCGCCCATTAATGATTTTCCAAGTTGCTCTAATGAGGAGTTTCAATACTTCTGACAAAATCATGCAAAGCTAGAGTCTAGTATCAGACACAATTCAGCACAACACAACTAATGTGTGACAAATGCATCAACTAACATGGCTTAAAAGGGACATATGCTGCTTTTATGTCCTTCCTTTTCACATTTAAATAATTCAGTTTTGGTTTATATAAAGTGGAACTACAATGCTTTGGTCTGAATTCCTTATTGTTGCCCCACAGCCACTCTTTTGCCCCTGTTCTGAGGTGTGTCTGAGAACAACGTTTTGGTGTGGTCCCTTTAAATGAAAAATTAGGCACTTCGAAACCCAACCCCTCCAGGTTTCAGAGCCACCCTTTAAGACATTTTTGTAGGATGCTGGGTGACAGAGAAATGAATCGTGTGCGTTAATAGACCCAACAATTGAACAATTGCAGCGAAAAATAAAAATGGCAGATTCACAAAATTGGTAAGCCAGAAGTCCATGACCTTGTTTAGCAGCTCTGCAGCAAATACTGTGAAGTAATTGTTAAAAAAAAATGCAATAGGAATAGAGAAAACAGAACGGCTTGAAATATATGACCAAAGAAGAAAATACAGATATTTATGAAGCCCCTGGAGAGAATAAATGTATATTTTCTGGACTCCTAGAGACTCGAGGTACACAATTATTTGTGTACCATGTGTTATTTTGTATGATGTGTTCCCTTTAATTTTTGTGATGCACCACAATACCTCTGACATGCGTTCCCCTTAATGTGTCATTATTTACATGGTGGGGACCAGTTGAGCAATAGAAAATGACTGGACTGTATGTACCAAGTGACAGAAAACAAATAATAATAAAAAAAAATCTGGATTTATGTGTTATACAGTAACACATATGAACCACAGCTTGTTTATAATACCCAGGTTGTGAAAACGGACAAAACAAAAAATGCATGAATGAGTTGGATGGGCTTTTAAAAGACAATATATAGTATTTTTGAAATAGCACACACACATTATTGATGCTTTATGCACTGATGCTTGTACTTTGCTCTACAATGCTGTACAACTTGTACAATCTCGGTCACTCTGACTCCATTGCTTTCAGTATTTTCACTTTTACTATGTCTGTCTCACTCACATAAACATTCAGACACAGCTCAGAGTAACTATGACTACAGTTGCCATAACATTTGTCTGCCATGAGTTTCCTAATAATCAGACGCGAGGGGAAAAGGTTGTGGTGATCCAAGTGTTGGCATTGACCACAGTTATGTGTTATGGCTGCAATGTGTCTGCAGAGAGACTGTTAGCCCACCCAAGCTAGTGTGCTGGCATTCAAAAACATACACATGCAGATAGACGTGCACATTGTGTCAAAGGGATTTAAACATTGTTTTGTAATATAAGGCTTACGCATAACATAAATAAAACAGCATATGTTACCCAGCTTTGTGTTTGAACTCTTCACACCATCTGTCTGACATATGTTGTAAAAGTATATTCAGTATATAACACCCTCCTCCCTGCCTGTTATTACTGGTCATCTTACTTCAGTGGCAGAGTGCAAGAAAATCCATGCAGTTAATAAACATATTCGGTGTAAAAACACTGCAGTACAACATGAATCTCTTCTTCGGAAAGAAACTGCAGTTCTCTTACATGCACAAAATATTATATTCCAAGCTAAAATAAAAATGGGGTATTCACAAAAGAAAAAGGAACGTTTGAACTGGTATCATTTATGTGATCAAAAGAGGAATATCATCTTGTCAAGGGGAGTGGAGAAGCTTAAGGTTCTTGGGGTCTTTTTCAAGAGAATGGAGCATCTGTCAAGCAGGAGATGGACAGATCGGTGAGGCCGCCACAGTACTACGTACGTTGCACCAATCCGTTGTGGTGAAGAGAGAGCTTCGCCTTTCCGCTCAGCTCTGATTGGTCTACATCACTACCCTTACCTATGGTGATGAAATTAGGGTGATGATTGAGGGAAGATCCCTTAGAGATACTCCCTTAGAGATAGCGTCAGCAGTCTGACCATCCAGGACGGACACGGAGTAGAGCTGCTGCTCCTCCACATCGAGAGGAGTCAGCGGGAGTGGCTCGGATATTTGTTCCAAATGCCCCCTAGACGCCTCCCTTGAGAGTTGTTCCAGGCATGTCCCAACTAGGGAGGAGACCCAGGGGGCGGACCAGGACACGGTGGAGACACTATGTAGAGGCCATGTCTCTCGGCTGGCCTGGGAATGTCTCAGGCTTCTCCCAGAAGAATCGCAGGAGGTATATGGGGGAGAGAGAAGTCTGTGCGTCTCTGCTAAATCTGCTGACTCCGCTGACCTTGCGACCCAGTCCCAGATAAGCGGGAGACTGCGAGTACTTTTGTTTTCTTACATTGTGGCAAAGAGATTGTGGCTGACTGCACTGACAAAATACCCAATGATGACCCATATACAGTTTATCAGAAGAGTCCACCAGATTTAGTTTTATTTGTAACACACCAGTCTAAAACATCACAGATTCTTCACCATGATTAATAGTAGACATTCGACTGGAGTATTTGTTACCGAAAAGCTTAGGCTTACTCTGTTCTGAGCAAAACACACACAGCAATTCAGGTTAAAGTCTCAGCAGATGTTCACAAGTTTCACAGCTCCACATATTTTTGTTTCTAACGGTAGGACAAAAAGGCCCTTTTTTGCTCTCCAAGAGTCAGTTAGCAAGTAGCTAGAGTCTAACGGTTGTTGTAAAGACTTGATGGACGCAAAAAGCCACTTTTTTAAAAACCAGCAGACAAAAAGTGACATATGGAGATTTTAGTTGTTGTTTTCCCTCCCTTGCTATCCTGTCCACTGTAAAAGGTGACAAGATTAAAGTGGAGGCCTTTCCCAACCTAATTAAAAAAAGGTTTCTTTGTTTATGTTTCATTTATACCCCATGAAATACACAGTTGTGTATTTCTGAGAAGTAGGTTCTGCCTCCGATGAACTTAAAAAGTTAAGTGTTAAAGAAAAAAAATGCTATTGTCATATAAATTTGGAAGCGATCCTTGCTGATATCAATAATTGGCCGACAGATGTTATTGAAATCAATCATTTCTAAAATGAGATTTTTTCTACCTATAATAGAAATCAAAAGCTTTGTATTTGTTCAGTTTTTTTTCAAAGTGTGTTTAGATTACTGTAAAAAAAGCTCAATTGTACTTTTAAACTATTTATCCATCTTTAATACATTTTTAAGCATGTTAGCAGCATGCATAACACTTGACAGAATTGAATTCCCAACAAACACTAAGAAAAATTGTCAGAAAAACACTTTTCTTGGGTAAAAAAAGAGTGAAACCTCCCCAATATAGATTTAATGAACTGTGCATTCTAAACGAAGAAAAGGTTTTTGAGGCAAAGGTTCAGCCTTACTTAACTATTCTTACAAGGACATATTTTGTCAAAGACTAAATGAATATGTTGCCAGAATGTGTTTCTATTTAGAAACGGTGTCACCTGTAAATTTTATAGACATCAAACAATTTACATATACTTTACCAATTCTGTTTCTATAGCTGGACTCAGGGATCTCTAACTGCCCGTAGCTGCAATTAAGAAATTATTTGTCTCATCAGCACAGGTGATTGATGCTGATGGAGACTTTTTATTGTTACATCAGGCAAAATTATTACAGACCATTTTAAATCTTCTTACAATTGAAAATGTTAGATACAGTATTCACCTTTTATAGCAACACTTTTTACATTCTCTTTAATTTAATAAAAAAAAGAATCACATCTATCAACAAATTTTACTCTAATGCAGACTTTGGTTCACCAAAATCTGCTTTTATGTCATTTATTAAAATTGGCTAAATATAACAACTGGCTCATAGAAAGACTGACTGAACAGACTTTTTATGGATTGTTTTCACAGGAGCCAAAAATAATTTGCTGGATGACCATCTTTTAATAAGGAAATTGTGGAAGTTTTGGATCTACAATGATTTACATACACATCCCTTTCCTACAGAAAATCTGACTACCTATTTGTGAACTAGGTAAAAACAAAACAAACTAAATGTATTTGTATTTTATTTTTTGGATCTTCAACATAGAAACATTGTTTTCTCTCCTTCTAAGCATTTGAATAAACCCTTTCCTATGCTTTTCATTATCACACCAGCAGAATGGCTGGCATGATAGTGTTTTATATGAAGCATGTAGGAAACATATGGTTGAAACAATGCTCACAAGGAAGTTAGGAACTGCACTATTTTAAATAAGGCTCTGTATTTAAACTGCCCCCCTCTTAATGTGTTTTGCAAGAAAATACAAGCTCTGAGGTTTCTGGTGTACTTCTATTGTCTGGTATTTAAACTAAACAATAAAACAAATCCTGGAATTTGTGACATTTTAGGTATTTCTTAAAAACTTTTGATTTTGATTTGATGGGAATGTTTTTTACTGTGGTAATCTAAATTAAATCACAACCCAATATACGTAGTTTGAACACTTTGTTTTCTCCATTTGTATTTCTGTACAGTGAGGAGAATGAGGAAATACAGGTTAACACCCACGAATCCGCTGTTGTCAAGACAATGATCAAAGGAACTGCTTCAAACCACGGTAAACACTGTATGTCGATAAGATGGACTTATGATTATGTTTTTCTTTTCACTTTTTCACTCAGTCACAAAGCAAGTGAGTATAAGTTGCAAATATTGCCAGCTGCCATTATTGCCCCCTGCCTAAAATCAGATTTATGGGCCTGATATTAGTGTGTAACAAGTGTGTTGCCCAGATACTGAATATAATCTTGAACAATATGTTCCTTTTAACCACTAATACATTATTATGCCCCAACTGCCAAGGCTACATGAAATTTGTTAAATGGTGCATAAATTATTGTGACAAATCGGACTGAGCTGTTTCCGGTAGGGTGTGCCTATGGTGTTTTTACAGAAGGCAAGTCATCGGGGTTTGTACGCGAACCTAAAAAATATTTAAATCTCCAAACAATATCCATTTACTATAGATGTTTTGCTAAATCTATTTTTTTTCATATGATTTGTCATTTGTAACTATATAAACAGATTAAAGTGAATTGAAGAAAAAATTGCTTTTATCTGTTCAAACATACGCAAACAAACAAGAAAGAAATCTTGGCTCTCACTTACAGCCTAATGTGAAGCTGCTTTACGGTTGTGAAACCAAATGTTGTTACAGCCAATTTGCAAGAAGGGAAAAGCCTTATTTTCCGTGGCTCAGGTTTGACATGTGTTATGAAATAGGTCATTGCAGTCTTTCTCGTGTTTTTCCTCAGTGGAAGGCCATTAAAAAACCCACATCGGCCCCTGGCACCTTACTCAGTAATACATGCAGTGGCTCTGTTTTGTCAGAATGATAATATTTATAGAGAGGACCTGCTGGGAGTAATGAAAAACAACTCTTTTGGAGGCAATGCATGGAGCTGAAGTATAATTCTTTGACTGTCAGTGCTCAGCTAGTAGACTCTGAGTTGATATTATGTCTGTTATGTTGTTTATTGTGTTGAAATAATACACATGATTTACTTAGAAATGTTTAAAAAGTATTTATTTTACAGGTGTGTCGAAGAAAGATAACCCTAGTTAATGCAGAATGCAGATTTTAAATAATGATTTCATTTATTAAAGCAAAAAGATAAGAAAACCAACCTGACCCTATGTGAAAATGTTGCCCTGTAAAACTTAATGACAGGTTGTGCCGTTGTTGTCGGTAACAGCTGACATCAAGCATGTGGGATGCTATTTGTCAGTCACATCTCAGTGGAGGAGGACTTACTCTTGTTTGCAGGGTATTTTTTTTAATTCTGCCACATAAAACAATATTTTAAAGTTCATGACACAGCTCTTCAATTGGTTTTACATCTTGAAAGTTCCTTTCATCTCGTCGTTCCACAAAATATTTCCCCAAAAATCTTGGAGATCATCAAGATGGGTCTTTTTTAGGCAAATGTGAAGCAGGAGTTTTTGTTCATTTAGTCAGCAGTGGTTTTGGCTTTGGAACTGTTCGCACCCAGTCTCTCCTTTTTATGCTTGAATCTGAAACACTGCCCATAACTGAGACAAGTGAGGTCTGAGGGCTTTAGATGTTTTGGTACGGTTCTTTTGTGCCATCCTGGATTAGTTGTCAATGATCTTGGAGTAATTTTGGTACGCCGGCAGAAAGGTTCACCTCTATTCCATGTTTTTCCATTGGTGATAGTGTGGTTCACTAGAGTGCAAAAGCCAGAGAACTGGCTTTATTAAATTTTCCAGACTGTAAGATGTCAATGACTTTGTTTCTTACTTCTTTTTTAATTTCTTTTGATAAGGGCATTTCTTGATTTTTCGATTCCACAAGATGTGATTAGGGCTAAGTGAGGGTTAATCTGAAGAAAGGTGTTCAATCAGTTATTCTATGATTAACAGGTAACATTTTACATAGAGCTGGGTTTGTTTGGAAAGCCCAAGTGTGTAAGATTTACACACTGGTGCACCATTTAGTAGTCAGCCAAATTAATTACAAACAACCTCATCTTCAAGTGTGTAATACCAGACCAGATCTCAAATAACCAAATGTGGGACTATAGGATGCTTGTGAGGGACATTGCGGGACACGTAACTTTGCAATGTGCCTTGAGATGACATGTTTTGTTAATTGGTGATATTTAAATAAAACTGAACTGAATTGACTTGAATGTAACCAACACTATGATGACGTCATACATTGTAATTCAACACAGATCGCACATTACAATAACCTCTGCTTTGCCTGTTATTGCACAACAATATATTACTACAAAATGACTTATTTAACTTTTTTTAAGTTTAATAACACTGTTATATTTTAGCCCTGTGACTGGCGACCTGTTGTACCGGATGTACCGCGCGTCCCACGCCTCTCACAGGGACAGGGAAAACACGTATGGCTGTCAATTTCGTTGCCTTTCTGCTACTGAAATCAGAAATGGCGACACAACATGGCGTCTCCCATTGGGTGCACGGCCACTTGTGTATTCATAAACAACTCATTCTAAGCTAAGAGAAAGCTTTCATTTGTGACTTCATTTTTATTAGACTTTGCCAGAGTATTCATTTCTAAAAATAATACTTGATTTTTGTAAAAGTAAAACCAATGTTCACTGAATTTTCTGGCAAGAAAAAACATCTTTTGATTTAAAGCAGGTAAAATGTTTTGACCTTATCTAGTAAGTTACTCACATTTGATACTTACTAGCCCTTAAAAATATTTTTTGTCCTCATCTAAAGAGAAAGTGTAAAATGTAACATATAGTCTTAAATTCCAGCTTAAAATATGTCTTTAGTTATTTTTAACCATAACCACATACAAAAAACATCTACATCTCTAGTGTGGGAGGAAGAGCTAAACTCTGTGTTTAGTCAGGTGCCTGAATTTTAGTGGATGGAAGGTCTTGGTGGTCCATGTGTGACTTTGTGTGCATTTTGGAGTGTGTGCATGAACATAAAACCGAGGAAGGTGTTAAAAATAAAAAGAATATTCTGTGTTTCTAAAAATGGATGTTGTGAATTCATGGCTGCAACAACAGTGGTCAGCGAGCAGCATGTACCAGCATAACACTTGTTGGTTGTGTTGTCAGAGAAGTTAGAGGTCAAATGACCTGTCTTTGTTTTTTGTGGCTTTGTAAAAAACAAAGACAATCTCACAGCTTTTGACACCATAAGACCTTTCTTTCATATCTTCCTGCTGATACTTTGCAGATACAGAGTCAGAAATTTCTACCTATTTTTCTTTGCAAAACAGATCAGATAGAGAGCGTCTGTGGAAAGCAATTTCTTAAGTCTTACCAGAGTGTCTCCTTGGGATTCACCTCGATACTTTGGGTCATCCCAAGACACGAATATGCTTTTATTTCAACAATTCTATTCTACTTCTGCCAGTATGCTTAGGGTTGTTGTCCTGCTGGACTGATCCTCTGCCCCATTCTCAAGTCATCTGCAACGTCTCATAGCCTTTAACCTCTTTTTTATGATTGTACCCCTCCTTCCACTTCACCAATATGTTGTACTTTGTATTTGTATGTAATATTAAATCTAAAGATAATACCTTGAGGTTTGTAACTTTGATGTAACAAAAGATGAAAAAGTTCAAGGTCTTCAAGTTCTTTTGCTGGGCATTCTATATAACTGTGTCTTTATCAAAGCAACATCTCATTTCTCTTTCCTCCAAATCCTGTAGGCCAAAGGGTACAGAGTGGCTTGATTACGCCGTCTTTTGGAATGAAGGGTAATGGCAGTGCCAGTGTCCTCACGGGTCCTGTTTCAGCCCGACCTGTGCCTCAAACCCACCCTAAAGATGAGGACACCCTGGTCCAGATGGCAGAACACATTCCTGCTGGGATGCGAACCCCCATGTGTGCCCACTGCAACATGGTGATCAGGTTAGAAACTGCTGTTGTAACTAATATCAAGGCTTGGTTCAAATTTTCTGCACTCCTACAGTCCAAGCACCAACATAATTCTTTTAATGACTAAAAATAAGGATTTTTGCACGATACGTCCCCTTTAATTGTTGTGATGCACCACAATACTCCTGATACAAAATTTAAGTCATATTTGAGTTTTTGGCATTGATTGATAATAATGTAGAGATTCTTTTCACGAGAACGGCAGATTGGCCTCAACAGAACCAATAAAACCCAAACACTTTGCCTAAAATTCTTTTAATGACTAAAAATAAGGATTTTTGCACGATACGTCCCCTTTAATTGTTGTGATGCACCACAATACTCCTGATACAAAATTTAAGTCATATTTGAGTTTTTGGCATTGATTGATAATAATGTAGAGATTCTTTTCACGAGAACGGCAGATTGGCCTCAACAGAACCAATAAAACCCAAACACTTTGCCTAATATATAAAATCAACAATATTGAATATAATTTCAAGGGATCTGGCTTTACTCTTTTTCAAGCACATGTATACATAACCAGTAAATTAAATTATAATGTTAAAGGGAAAACTGTTCAATTTCAGTTTAGTTTTCTAATTTTGTATGGCACAAAGATACCCAAGTTGCGGTTCCAAAATATGTTAATAGTGCTTTGGGAATCCCATATGTTTGTCTCAACTTCTTTGCCCCTGCCCATATGGACGCTGTAATTTTTCCATGCCAATTTTCCATCTTGTTAAAACAGAAAATCTCTGAAATCCACATGCTCACTAAAATGCTGCGATTCAGCTCTTTTGGCTGTGGCTGAAGAGAGGTATTATATTATCCAAAACCTGAATGGATGATTCAGTTGTCCAAACTATAGATGGAAAAAAACAGACACATCCAACATTTCTGTTGTTTTAGCTAAAATGGGTGGAATGTATACAGAACCATCCGAGATTATCTAAGGAAAAAAGTGATAAAGACAAAAACACTGTTTCTCGAACAATTCAGCTGAAAGCTTGGAGCAACCATAAGGCCAGGTTTGCTCTACAACACATCATAATAGATTCTCTTCCTCTTTGTTTCTCCGGCATACATTCTCTCTTTTCCGGTAGCAGATTGCCATGACCTGAATGTTATCTGCAACGGTGTCACCTGACACGACGTGGTACCAAGGATCAGGTTGCCCATATGCTAACAGCTGTCAGCATGGGCTGCTGTCAGACACGGCTCAGATAAGCACACCCATTGTTCTCAGTGAATTGGGCTACCATGTTTTCTCACTTTATTTAATCATCAAGAGTGGATACGGCTAAGGTGCTGTCCAGGCTGAAGCAAAGTACTCCTTACATTGCTAGATTTCTAAAGTGTGTTCTTGTAGTTATTATAGAGATAACTGAAACAATTTGCTAGTTAATAACCTAAAGCATAAGTAACAGTGCAATGCTGTGATGTAGGCCTACCTTACAACATATAGCAGTCTCCTTATTTGTTTGTACCCCTGGCTTAGATGTGTAAAAAGACAAAACAATTATTAGATTTCTGTTGTAGTAGCATAATCCAAGGCCTTGTCCACATGCAGCTTGATATCTGGGAAAACTAATACATTTTTATGTGATTTGGTGCTTCATCCAAACGAAAACTCAGTTTTGCATCACAAAAAAATATATAATTTCTGAAAACTCAGGCCAAAGTGGGGATTTGAGGGGAAAAAATGGGCATTGTACATGGCAAAACTGAGTTTTAGGGTCCCACGCATCACAGTCTGCATTACAATTATTCAGTGGGGAAAAAGTCAGGAAAAGTAAAAAATAATAAAAATAAATACCAAACAGTACTAGAGTTGCTGTCACCATTAATAATCCCTGTAAAATAAATGTGAGCACAGCATTATTTTGGTCATTTATACTTCACTTTTTTAGAAAGATCAAATTATCTTGTGATGTTGTGTTTGAAGGAGGACCTAAGATCAAAAGAATAATAAAAAGGGAAACGTACAAAATGTAGTCAAGGGTATAAATAACTAAGAAAACCAGCAAGCCTATATACAGAGGGGAAGTGTGATGAATGACATGGGCTACAGGTGTGACATGTCTTTTATTGTATTTATTTTAACAAAGTACATCCATAAAAAAGGCCTATTCATAAAATCCATCCATCCAAATATTTCCATTTTACATGCTACTTTTACATCACGGACAGAGGGCCTATTTTTAAAGTCATTAGAGCAAATTCATAAACTGACAAACTGAACTAAACAGACGCCAATGTCAAACTGAACTCACATCAACAGGAGACGTCAGCTGAAATAATAATAAAAAAGAAAACCTGAATTTAACAGACGTCAACACATCCATATTCCGATTTACTTTTTAGGCTAATTATACACAATTTAAACCTATTGCTATTTTAACAACCAAGCATTTCATTATTATCTCTTATCTGATGTATTTCTGATGTTTGGCACTTTGTTTTACCTTGTGTTAAAGTGCTCTTTAAATAATGATAACAATGATTATGATTATGATCAGAATAAACTTTTGCATCACGTCCCAGAAGCTGGAAAGAAAAGAGACACAAATATTTTTCACACCTCACTTAGTAACTCTTAGTAACTCTAATATTACAGCATTTTGATTTAATCCATCTGAATGCAGTATTTGCAAGCCATACTCTGATTGGATGGAAAAAACATGTCTGTGATTGGCTGGTGGAGTGGACAGTTTTTGAAGTCGCAGAGCAGAAACAGCCGAGCAAGTGCACAGCTGTTGTTGAGTGTGGAATGAGCAGGTGCACGCGAGCAAAGTTGCGCGCGAGCAGAGATGGAACTGAGCGCGAGGAAAGACGGATAAGAAGAGTTTTTCAGAGTTGAGCGCGCACCAGACCAGTTTTGAGCATTGAGAGTTGTCTCACTGCGCGCTTGATTGGTTCCTGTGCACTCAGACAGAAGGCAAAAATATCGCTACATAGTTTCACAGAGCTGAGCGGCAGCGCTGTCTTCTTCTGTCTTCTTCATTGTCTTCTCGGGCCTCCCCTGTGACTCTTTGGCGCCCCCCAAGGGAGGCGCGCCTCACCTATTGAAAACCACTGGCTTAGAGTATGCGCGGACTCCGTGCAGACGTCTGCGGACTCATGTCTGCGCAAGTATGTGTGGGCCTTAACAATACATAGAACACAAGAATTAGCTTAGAATGGAAGTAACTAGAGCACAGACAGCGAAAAAACAGAGACACACAGAAATCTGAAAAACCTAAACACCTAACTACCGTAACATATCTAACAACTTTTTCTTAGTATCCACAACTTCCTTGGGTTATATATATGCTGTGACAATTATGTTAATGTCTTATAGCGCCTCTCGAGATGGGAAAGAAAAAAAGAACAGGCCATTCAACCAAGAGAATCTGTAGAATTCATAAATATTAGCTTCAATAAATTAAGTACTCATCCAAACTTGCCCCTCTCAACAGTCAGAGCAATATTAAAAATTTAGATCAACTGAAACTGATGTTGGTATCGTGGTGTGAGGGTGGAGTGCAGCCATATTGAGTTTGGGTCCCAGCCCATGGACATTGCCATGAGTCCCCCCCCCTCTCTGCCCCGTGTCCTGTCAGTTGGTGGTCGGGTAAATGCCACTAGTTCCACCCCCTGCTGCTGCAACATTCCTGTGGGACTCCTTTGGTTTGTAGGACGGACTCTCTGACGCCGTTCCAAAATCAGAAATAAAATGTCTCAAAATCTGTGTTAATGAGGTGCTCCTGACACTCACAAGGATTTAGCAGCTGTAATAACAGTACAAATATGCAAAAGAGAGGTGCTGCATACAGGATTTACATAATAGTTTTCCTCCATGTCCAGGTCTGTGCTAGGTCCCGCCCTAGTCATTTCTGTCCAATAGGAGCAACGATCACTTGCAAAAAGTAAAATGTGAAATCAAACTGTAGCAAATGAAAGAAAAATAAAGTCTGCTTTTGGTCCGGATCAAACAGGCGGACCGAAAGATTTTCCTGTGAATACGCCTTTCTTAGTTTTTATGGTAATAGTGTGAGCTTTAATTTTATATCACTATGTATTAAAGTGAAAAAGAAGGCATTAAGTTTAATGTGAGGAGAGAAGGAATCATTTTCCATAACAGGTCACCACAACCACTGCCTCTGTGTGCCTTAACAGCGGTATTATGTCTGTCCTCACATACACACAGCAGTCACCATTCTCTTCCCTTAGAGGGAAAATGTAGCAGTTCTTTTCTGTGTAATGTACCAAAAGAGTCCTTCATGCCATTACATGACTGTGCTCATTTCTAGTTGTTTAGTTCAAGGTTCTCAAAAAAAATGTGATTTATGAACACTTTTATGAACAACACTGGGACCCAATTCTACCTTCCTAACACCAACAGTAATCAGGGTGGTAAGGGTGGAAAAAAACCTTAAAGCCCATTATTAGAGACCAACAGCAAAATGGCAGCATCTGATTGCGCAAATGCAAAAATGATTATTTCATTTTAAAGATTTTTACTTCCTTTCCCCGGGGTGGTAAATAAAGAGGGCCATGCAGCAGGATTTAACATTTGTACTTAATATTTTTTCTCATTTCAGAGGGCCTTTTTTGGTTGCAATGGGAAAATCGTGGCACAAGGAGGAATTTAACTGTACCCACTGCCATACATCTCTAGCAGATATAGGCTTTGTGGAAGAAAAGGGATCTGTTTATTGTGAACACTGCTATGAAGATTTCTTTGCGCCAACCTGCAGCCGCTGCCAGACCAAGATATTGGGGGTAAGTGCATATATATATATATATATATATATATATATACACAAATATATGCAAATGAATAGGAGACTATAAATTTGCTGGAAATGTCAATAGATATTTTATGTTTTTACCTGCATAATAGTTATCAAACACTAAATGAATATTGCAACAAAGAAAATCTCTAATGGGGAGTCCATACATGCTGAGTTCTTGTTAACCTCCATTTTCAACCAGGCATGTCCCTGCATTCTTGGAGTTTCTGTTTCCATTAACCCAACTATTAACTGGCCTTGTGTCTTACCTCAAACCTACTGTTATTGCTGCAGAGATTCTTCACCAGTCTTCATTTCAAATGTTTATTCTGTCTGTAAATATTATCTCACGAAAGAAAACACTTCTGAACTTCTAAAATATGAAAATGCTCCCTCAATCATAAGATCTACAAAAAGACTGTTGCATTCTATCTTGAAACCTTTAAGTTGAAATATGTATGATGACCACAACTGAAACTCAGGAATGCAGTGTGTGATCTAAAGTTAGAAGAATTAGCCTTAGAGACCTTAAAGCTTGCAGGTGTGGTTTAAACCCAAAGTGCCAAGAAGCTAAAATCAGATTTCTCGGAGCAGCTCTGACATTTATCCCTCACATGTTCTAACCTCTTTAGCCACAATCCTTTCAACCCTCTATTTCTCACACATCTTTAACCGGCTTATGGCTTCCTATTAACCTGTTTTTCTCACTCCTGTTCTCCTAATCCTTCATTTTACACTGGGCCACCAACTTCCTTGTTCTAATAGTTTAAGGTGGGAAAAAAATCAGGAAGTCTATCATAAGTCTGGTCATGGGACTGCATTAGAAAAAAGATTATTGGGAGGTGTTCAAAAGAGCCTTGTCAATTAATTTCTGTAACACTCTGTTGAGAAAGTAGCAGTATCCATACACATCTTTGTACCAATCTGTATGTTGTCTCAGACTATAACCAGTGTTTTGCATTTTATATTCAGGAGGTGATTAATGCTCTGAAACAAACATGGCATGTCTACTGCTTCATGTGTGCTGCCTGTCAGCAGCCAATCAGAAACAACACCTTCCACCTGGAGGATGGAGAACCCTACTGTGAACAAGGTCAGTCGAAATGGTGAAACATCAGTCTTTGTGCTACTTTTAGATTATTTCATCCAAATGAAATATTTTCCATTACTGTAATACTCTATTAAATTTAATTACATTTAGTTTATTCATTTAGTGCCAGGGATGCACAGTGGAGCAGTGGGTAGCGCTGTTGCCTTGCAGCAAGAAGGTTCTGGGTTTGACCCAACCCTTGGTCTTTCTGCATGGAGTTTGCATGTTCTCCCTGTGCATGCGTAGGTTCTCTCCGGGTAGAACCACCTTAGGTGTGAGTGTGTGTGTGTGAATGGTTGTTTGTCCTGTCTGTCTCTGTGTTGCCCTGCGACAGACTGGCGACTTGTCCAGAGTGTACCCTACCTCTCGCCCATTGAAATGCTGGGGATAGGCACCAGCACCCCTCGTGACCCCATGAGGGTCGCAAGTAAGAAAATGGATGGATGGATATACTGTATAGTGCCAACCAGTGTTGGGGAGTAACGGATTACATGTAACGACGTTACGTAATTTAATTACAAAAAAAGAGTAACTGTAATTCGTTACAGTTACAATGAGAAAATATGTAATTCAGTTACAGTTACTTCCGAAAATATTAAGAATTACAAATTTAGTTACATTTTTTAAAAAATATAAAGAAAAACCTTTGCGAAATATGTAATGATATTTTTATTGCTTCGCGCCCTGTATCGCTGTTTCCCGCTACGGCTCCTTGTCTCTATCACTCTGATGATCCATCCTGTGCTGGTGGAGCCTTCTGAAAGAACAGCAAGCGAGCGGACGTTTTGCGGTTTTATTTGGCTTAATTTTAAGGAAGAGAAAGATGCAACAAGGCGCTTTGCAATCATGCAGTCTCTTGTTATTCACACACAACAATAAACCGTGAGAGCCGACGTGTGTTGTGAAACTGCAAAACTTTGTCTTAAAGGAGAAGTCCGGTCAAAATCAGAATTCAAACTGCTGAAAGTACTTTAAATATAAAACTACTACATACTGTGCAAAAAATTATAAGTTTTTTTAATTAATAATAATTCTCATTTAATCATGTTTATGTGGAGGAATCCATCTTGGTCAAGAATAGTACTGTCACCTCCCATTTTTTTACGTCACTCGGCGGACCCGCTGTTGAGCAAGTTTCAACGCTCTGTTTGTCACGCCGCACTATTTTCCAAGATCAAACTCAGTCGGGTCCTACAGTATATATCTATTCACGCGTGTGTGTGTGTGTGTGTGTATGTGTGCGCGCTCCGCGCAGCACGGCTTTGCATCTAACAGACGGGGTTTCAGTTTCAGTTTGCAGCAGAGCGCGCGCACACACACACACACACACACACACACAGCGGAGGAGAGATCGCTGAAGTGACTGTGTTGAAATAAGCAATGTTTTTTCCTCTTTTACCAGTTGTGTTGGAACATCCGATGGCCATGCACGTGGGCATTGTTGCTTCAGCAATAGCTCTTGGGAATGTCAGCGGTGAAGTCCTCTGGAAATCCGAAATAATTATTGATGATCGCAGCTGTGTAGAACGGCTCCTATTGACTTTGCATGGAAAGCGGAGAGAAATGCTGTCGCCGCTTCCGCTCTTCCACGTCGCAGGGTGTGATGTCAAACGCCCCTTACTGCCCATATTTGGGCAGTCATGTCAGCCCCCATACACAGTGATTCAGACGACAATTTATGTTTTTATTTTCTTATTGATTAAAGATAAGTTCATTACATAACCACAAATGTATTAGTTTTAGTTATAGCTAATGATACCCTGATTTTTCCTTGTTGACCGGACTTCCCCTTTAAGCGGAAAATCAAACGCGCGTCTACACAGCTCAGCGTTCACAGTGTTGCGTTCGTGAGCGTCGGAAAGCTATGGTGCATTCAGGAGCACGGGACATTTCAGTTTTACAACGAAAAAGGCAGAAAATGTCAGTTCTGAACAATATAGTTCCTCCTATAAATCCGTTTAGGATTAATGGGTCATTTAGTACTTTGATGGACCAAATCCTAGGTAATGTGGGGAAGGGGAAACATTTTAGAAAAAAAATCAGAATAGTGTGGCATGCCTTGATATTCAACTCCCTTTTTTAACCTTAAATTAAATCCAGTCCAATTATTCCAATTAAGTGCCTTAAGAAAGTCACCTAATTAATTAACCAAATCTATCTGTGTGTAGTTTAATCTCTGTTGGAATGAGAGGATTATTAGAGAACATTAGAGAACTGCATGTATTATTTTTGCTAAATAGCACAAGCTCAATCTGAGTCAATGGATGATGTTTGTGACCATTATTTTTCAAGTCTTGTCAAAAATGTTCTATTGGATTGAGTAAGAAACTTGACTTAGCCACTCTGACCCATCAGTGTTCTCACTTTGGTCGAAACTGTTCCATTGTAGCTTCAGCTGTAGGTTTAGGATGACTGTTTTGATGAAATGTCAATCTCTGTCTCATTCTCATGTGTCATCCAGTGTCTAAAAGGTTTTATTTCAGAATTTCCACGTATTTAGCTTGAATTATGCTCCTGTTAACTCTGACCAGCCTGCCTGTCTTTGCTCAAAAGCACCCCCCATCGTCAATAAAGCATAGCCACAGCATGAAGCTGTAGTCAGGGAGATGTGCAGTGTTATGTTTTGCATTTTGCATGTTGCTAAGAAGGTCAATTTCAGTCTTATCTGATCAAGACACTTTCTACATGTTTCATGTGTCCCTTATGTGACTTTATACAGGACCTCTTATGAATTTCTTTCACCAGTGCCTTTCTTCTTTCCACTGTTCAAGGCCAGATTTGCAGAGGCCATTTTCAATACTTTTCCCATCAACAGATTGTTCCACCTAAGTTGTGGCTCTCTGCAGCTCCTCCAGAGTTACTGGGTGCCTCTTTCCTGGTTTAGTTATTAATCATTTTGTTGTCCAACCTTGCATTTTAGAGGTGGACAATTGCATTCAAATTATACACAGGTGGACTCTATTTACAACTTAGGTGTCTTCTAAAGGTTGGCTGTGGTGGACTTAATTAAGGATATCAGATTAGAAGGGACCAAATGCATATGCATTCCAAAGGTCTCAGACTTTTCTTTCAAAAAAAACAACCAAAAAAACATTTGAAAACCTTTTAGAATTTTGCTTTTACTTATTTTTTTTTAATGAACCCCCCACCCAGAAGTGGGATAAACTGTGGAAAGGTTCATGGGGTTTAAAAACTTTTTCAAGGCACTGCATCTTGTCAGCAGCAGGCATCTACGTTTGCTACTCTCTTGAAATAAATACAGGCTGATGGCAACAGTTGTAGTTCTGCTATTGTATAATGGTTGGGCAGGAATCCTATATATTCAGACAGAATCCAGTATGTTTAAAATGTTGGCTTCTAGATATATGGTGTTAAAATAACCCCACTGTTTATTTCATTCATGAACTATTAATTATTTTGGCTGCTACAATGTTAACACTATTCACGCTCTGGAACTCCCTGTAGGTGTATATTAGCCTGCATGATATGTCTGACTAACAGCTTGTGCAGAGAATACCCTATTTGTAGCATATATTCAGCTAATTCATCTCAAAGAGCTATCAAGAAAAAAAGTAATTAGGGTACATTTAAATTAAATTACTGTACAAGGAATATTAGTCTATACCATCCATTACAACTCAATAGAGCCCTGTTCAATCCTTTTTTATCAGTTATTGCCATATTTTAAAAGCCACTGTCTGAAGTTCACTTTTTAAGGAAGTCAGTGGGTTGTATCATACTGAGAATAACTAAAGTCCTAAATTCAATCTGTAGGTGCATCACTGCTAACATCCCCATCGGTGTGGGTTGCTGGATATAATTAGCTCTGAATACCACTTAGAAGCAGAATTAGGACAAGTGTGGGTTACATGTGCTCTGCGTTTCAGTATTTTTCTGATGTGAGACACAGTTGCTCACTACCTGTAGGCTTCTGAAGGGTACTGTGTGGGTACCGGATGACTGTGCAATCCACTGATTGGACACATTGGCTAGGCTGATTAGGCTTGGAGACATTTTAGCATCCTACAGTGGTAACACCCAACAGTCATATGTAGAAAAGTACAAGTTGCCTTGTTATGAAGAGGAGTAGTTGGATATGTATTTAAAGCTGTGGTAATAAAGTTTGAAAAAGCAAAATGCTTTGGTGTAATATTCTTGCTGCCTGACTCTTGTGCATTTTTTCTTCGAGAATCTCTGCAAATATTATTACTTAGTAGTAATAAGTATTAGCCTTTGTCAGTAAGAAAAAAAATCCTGACTGCTTAAAAAATTTGCATCTCTCATTCTTTGTTTTTAAAACAGACTTTTACAGCTTGTTTGGGACTAGTTGCCATGGCTGTGAGTTCCCTATTGAGGCTGGAGACAAATTTCTGGAGGCACTTGGTTACACCTGGCATGACACCTGCTTTGTTTGTGCTGTAAGTGAAAATCGTTCACACTTGAAATTTACATCCAGGACATGACAGATATAGTGTGATCAAACATAGTCATCTTTACAATTTTTTTTAGCAATGTAAAGACCCATGATAATTTTTTAGTTTTGTTTTTAGGATCTTGCTATAGGTGTGTGTTTTATGCCATTCTGCTTATGCCACAGTTAATCAATTACTGTTCAATTTTAAACTGTGCGTATGTCCACTGGCTTCTTTACAGGTGTGCTGCACCTCTCTGGAGGGCCAGACCTTTTTCTCCAAAAAGGATAAACCTCTTTGCAAGAAACATGCTCTAACGGTGAAGATATGAACCTTCAAACGGCTCTCTGTCTTTGCTCTCTCTTATCAAAGGATGCAGAAATACTGACCTCCAGGTTGGAGGTTTCTCCTTTCAGAGGACGTAACAATGCTTATATTTACTGGGGGTTTTAGGCTTTGACTAAGTTAAATGTGGAAACAACTAAGCAGATTAATTTTATTTTAATTCCTTAAAAGGGACATATCTTGCAAAACCCACCTTTTTATCCCCTAATTGCATTGTATTGTATACCTGAAGTCTTTAGAAATGCAGACAGTTTGAATTTAGTCTTTCCAGGAGTTGTGCAGATATCTTTATATTCTTTTTGGTCATATTTTTCAGTATTCTCTGGGTTCTATTATGCTTTTTGAACAGTATTGTCACAGTATTTGCTGCTAAACTACTAAACAAGATCATGGACTTCTGGCTTAACAATTTCGAGATCTGCCATTTTTATTTCTTGGAGCGATTATGTAGTCCAAGGATGCCGAAACTACGAGTGGATAAGTCATCAGTTAATCATCACACTGTCCCCCAGTATACTACAAAAATGCCCGAACAGGGTGAATTAAATGCTTTACGACCTGGAGGGTGGTGGGGTGTGAAGTGCCTCCTTTACATTCAAAGAGACCTCACCACAACGAGTTGCTCTCCGATGCACATCAGGGGTAAAACGAGGATGTAGGGGTAAATTATCAAGGAATTCCGAGTACTGTGGTTTCTTATATAGACCACAACTGAATGATGTCAATGTGAAAAGGAAGAATTGAAAAGCGTGATATGTCTCCTTTAAATAAATGTATTGTACTTACGCACACAAGAAGTTGCACTGTTAGGGTATTATCTTTGTAACACCACAGTTATTCATTTTCCCCTAAATAGAAATACTATTTTTTTTTATTACATGATCCTGATATTACTTTTGATTGTGAAACACATGGCTGGTTTGTCTGTAGACATAGAATAGAATCTGCCCCACTTATTACAAATCACTGGTTCACATTGTAAAAACAAGAAATGTACAGCATATTCATACGTAAACCATGAGAATGACATGAGCAATTATTATCCATGAAAGCATTACAATTTTCACATAGTTAAATCTGATTTACAGATTATTAGTTATTTACATTAACCTTTGCATTCTTTTATGTCTTTATATTCAAGAACTATCTTAAAATAGAGCTCAAAAACTTAAAATCTGCATTAATATGAACTAAATTTGGATGTACTCATTTAATTGAAGGTTTGAACTAAGCTGCTTGGATAATTATTGGATTTGTCATCTTAACTGTATTTTCAGGGCATCTGTCAAAAAACGTATTTCATGTTACTAAACAGGCAAAAAGGGATACAACAGTTCCTGTTATATCCTATATAATAAAGGTTTTCTATTCTTTATTCTGGGGGGTTAACCAAAACTCCCAAAACACATAATTAACAACAAATAATTAGATAACAAGTGTTAATGTTTTTTCATTAATTATTCTGTTATATTTCAATTTCACCTCAAAAAAAGATCTAAAAGACAGATTTTGCAGTAGTTCTTCAAGATTAAATTGTTTAATTGTTTAAATCCTTCAATCACAGTCTGTACCGTACAACTTTTTTACCCGGAGGAAAGTTTGAGTTTGTTGTTTTTTTGCAACTTGTATGGTTAATATCATTTATAAAAGGGGGGAAAGCCTTATTTTATACTGAATTGGTGATTATTTGTATACCTATTTTGGATTTGAAGGGTGTTTCATTGCAGGACCAAAAACGGGGTTGTAGCGTGTGTGCAATGATAAAAAAAAGCATTTAATTGTCAATTTTTATTATCTATCACATACGTTTGAAATAAAAAATAATAATATCCGTGTTGTTTAATAAATTATGATTTTTCAACCCTCTAATGTTGAGTGTTTCTTGATTTCTGCTCACAATGCTGCCTGTCTCTAACTTGTACAGAACGCTGCTGCCCAATTTTTAACAAACACGTCTAGATGTGAACACATTACCCCTGTGCTGTCGTCACTCCACTGGCTTCCAGTCCGTTTTAGAATTGATTTTAAACTCCTGCTGTTTGTTTTTAACGCCATTTATGGCTTGGCCCCCTCTTACTTGACTGAGATTTTAACTTTTCGCAATTGTGGCAGAGCCTTGCGCTCCTCGGGTCAGCTTCTGTTAGAGGTCCCTAGGTCAAGACTTAAACAGTGGGGCGATCGCTCTTTTGCCGTTGCTGCTCCCAGACTGTGGAACAAACTACCCCCTAACATCCGCAGCGCTACTGACCTCAGCCTTTTTAAAACGAAGCTTAAGACCCACTTTTTTAAATTAGCATTTAATTCTGACCTGGGTAATAAGGTCTCTTAGGTGTTCCTCCTTCTGTTTGCTCCTTTCTATACATTTTTGGAAGGCTTTTAACATCCAGCAGCGCTGTACCACTACAGCACCTTTTATTGTATCTGTATGTTTTGTATGTCTTATGTATTGTTTTATGGTTCTATTGTAAAGCACTTTGGGTACCGTTCGGCTATTGTAAAGGGCTATACAAATAAACTTGATTGATTGATTGTTTTTAATGACACTGTTTTACTAGCTTAAACCAATATTGTCGTTAAAGAAACAAAGTGACTAACTAAAAAAAAAACTCTTATTGCACATGGTGTCAAAAAACAAAATTCAACATACTGCTAAGGAAGCCCTCAACAGTTACATATAAAGAAAGCCATGTATACCAGGCTAGGAATAGAGAATGTTACACCAAAGCAGTCAGATAATTAACTGAAAAGATAAAAGTAGATTTGTTATAATGAAAAATAACCTTAACAGTTCCCACACTGGTTATACAAACTGTTATATGCAAAGCAAACAGAAAAGAAAAAAAAAACAAACAAAAAAAAAAACACTTAAGCACGATATGCACCGATAAACACTTTTTTCAGATTTAGTCACTCCAGAAACAACTAGATTAAACGCTCCCGAAAACAAATGTGTACGCCAAGCCAATGTATGTTGGTAAAAGCCAATTACAAGTTGATGGTTAACAAGGTCAGACCAAGATAAGGCTCTGCACATCCCAGTTTGTAAGTCAGAAACTGTAGACTGTGAATAAAAAAAAAAAGCCGTGATACTCCATTAAAGTTTCAGGTTGCATTTAGGGAATAATGATGAAAGAATAAAAATAATACAAACAAAAAACAAATGGATAACACATATGTCTCACTGAGAAGCAAAAAATAACTAAGATGAAAAAAATAATACATAAAAGGACCACCATGCAGAAAAACCGACAGAGTGGCATGAAATTCTCTCAGTTTGAGGTTCTTATCACAGTAGTAGCACAAAAAGGGAAAGAACATAATTTGATCAAAGTACTTTTATTTAAAACAATAACACTAAAATTGTTCTTACCAGTGCAAGAAAAAATAGCAACAATCTATTTATAACATTTATCATGTTTATTTTATTAACAAGGACTTTAGCAAAAATATAAAATAAGCAAAAGATGTCCTAAGTTTTAAAGAGCAGATTGCTGAAAACATCATTTTTGTTTTTCTTAAACATAAGCGTATGTTAGCTGGTTAATGAGTCAGGCTCTCTGCTTGAGTGCTGAGAAGACATGCTGATTGTATGTTGTCAAGTGTACTTCTAAGACAGTGTTACCTTTATAGGAGTGATAGTTTGGTGTGTTTCAGCTTTGACTGTTTGTATTGACTGGAAATACTTTGTCTTTCTTTTAATACTTTTATCACACTATTGTGTATCTGCATCTGCAATGAAGATATTCTGTATAAAGTGGATAATACTATAAAACTGCTTTCCTAAGAATTTGATGTCAGCCTGTTTCGCATATTACTTCTGCAATAAACCCACATTTTACTTTCACATTATACAATCTGCCAAGGTCACAGGCTGTGTGGTTTTCACTGGTTTGGCTTTGGACTACGATCCTCATGCAGGCTGTCAAAATGCATTCAGGGCTTAAATTATAAGCAAGGTTGCCGTGTGCTATCCTTAACATGTTTTTTTCACCAGATTCTGCTGAGAATCTTGTTTCTCAAACTACACGGAAAATGGAGGATCATCCAGTCTCACTGCTTCTTGCATTCCAGCAGACTGTGTCACCACAGCTGCTGTCTTTTGTTTGTATCATATCACAATGTTGCACTTGTTCTGCAGTCCCTAGAGTTGACAATGGTTACTGTCAACTCTAAGGGCTGCAGCACAACAAAGTGGACTGGGTCTTAACATTGGTTGGTCGACTTTAACAACTCCTATTCCATGTCGGGACCTTTTAGTTGACTGAACAGTTATAGATCATGGAACCAAAGTATAACCTGAAAGAGGCAGCTGAAGCATACATACTTTCATATCCAGTTAAAGCCAGACTGCCATGAATTTCTTCTTAGTCCTATTCAGATATTATAGTAGTCACCCAATGTCAACATTACTTAACCTCATGCAATGCTATGTAGAAGCCCTGTCCGTACTGATGAATATTTACCCACATTGGCATGATAACTCCTCAGGGGTGCTTAATAAAACCACAGATCCACTTGGAGGTACTCATAAAATGTAAGGCACCATCCATCAATAGAATGTGTTTCTATCAAAATCAACACTGATTATAAATTACAAATCTACTCAATAGACATTACAGAACTCAATGGTTTTTTTTTTTAAACTGCTTAATTTCTTCATGTTTAGGCATACCTAAGACATGCATTTTCTTTTTCTTTTTTCTTTTAGATATACGTATGTCAATGTCAACTTTATTTATACAGCACTTTTAAAACAGTTGCAGCTGCTCCAAAGTGCTGTACAATTATCAGCATATCCACCGAAAGAAAAGTAAAGTAATCATATGACTTCTTTCAACAATTACAATAAATCACGAGGACTTACAAGCCAATAAAATTATCTAATAGATAGATATACTAGCCTGGGATGATAGGAAACAGGATGACAGAGGCTTAAGAGTAAAAACAATAAATAAATAGGGTTCTTCCTTCAGCCATCTAACTGGCAGTGCACAACAAATAGGGGCAGTGCTGCATTACTCTATGCTCTATACAGCCAGAGAAAAATGCCACTAACTCAGCATTAATTCTGTGATTTTGTTTAAGGACTGTAATGCTAATCATTTGCCTAGACACATTTTCTTGTTTTGGCAATAAAGAAAACAAAGTACAAGAGGTATCAATGTAGGCTTTGGCTGTTATTTACAAACCTACCCCTTCTTTGTATATCTGACATTATTTTTACATTATATTCTTAAATAAATGTGTAATTGCTGTTGAAATGGAAGTAAATTTGAAAAACGGAAATCATTTTTTGTGTTTTTTTTGAAACAGTGATTGAAAATGCATCACAATCACCTCAGTAACACAATAAATTGGAACCTGGAATCCTAATACAGATTCACACAACATATGAAGCTCATTGGACTTTTAGTTTAGCTTTTACAGTCTTCAATATGAAGAAAATTCCAGCCGTTTTTAAGTCTTTGACACACAGCTCACCTGAAATAATACAGTTCTTTTGCCTGTAACAGACACATATAAAGTGCTATCAGCATAAGCTTTTGCCAACTGACAAAGGACCACACCATCTTTGAACGTCCAGCAACTTTTGACAATACTGCATAAATAAGGTTGTGATAACAGTGGAAATAAATAACTTTTAGTTTTTTTCAGTGAAGCAGAAATGAAGAAAAGAACATAAATAACAACACTACACTAAGTAAGTGTTCAATTTTAGCATTACATTTACACAAGCAGGGGCTAAAATAAAGATTTCTACATATATTTTTGCACACTGGCTCTTTTGGTTTAGCTTTTAAAGTCTTCATTCTAATTTACCGGAGGCTGGACACCTGTTGTCCTCCTGGAGATGAACTTCAGGTGTGCTGGTGCCTCATCAGGTTCCTTCTCAGTCTTCAACGCCATG
The DNA here is from genome assembly GCA_037039145.1 of Fundulus diaphanus. Classification (NCBI taxonomy): domain Eukaryota; kingdom Metazoa; phylum Chordata; class Actinopteri; order Cyprinodontiformes; family Fundulidae; genus Fundulus; species Fundulus diaphanus. The sequence goes on from CM073127.1 coordinate 24,052,909, forward strand.
TGTCTGATGAGCGACCTGCTTCTGGCGTCTTCACACCTTCTGCTCCGGCTTCGGACCACACCATAGCCATTGGCTCCCCACTAGAAGGCATCCTACAGGAAAAAACAAAACAAAACAAAAAAACAATTATTTACTGTTAGATGGTTTGTAATGACAAATAAATAAATACAATTTAAAAAACAGCATTTTATATTTAACAATACAGCCTCTGATACTAAAATATAGAAAATAACACAAATGATAAATACATTTTTACAAACTAAAGGATTATAGATTACAAGTACTAGAAAAACAGGTATGTTTTTTTTCCACTTAGTTTTACATCAACCATGCAAGCTTTGTGTGTTGTCAACCCCATGCTCTAGCTGTAAACATGATCTCCAAAGCTATGGATAGATGCCTTTGTTTTATTAGCAGAAATCTCCAGTAAAACCACAAAATACTATACAAATCTTAGTCTTTCCGACTTAAATATAGAAAAAAAGGCAATCTTGTCTTTCTTTCTAGAGAGTCCATAAAACTCCTGGTTTTATGAATCTATTTTACCCAAGCTTCACCTTACCTGCTTTGCCATTTTACGCATATTCCTACTCAAAGCTTACCCAGTTACAGACAAAGCCTGCATGCTTTTTTTTTAGCTAGATAGCATACATACTGACTCTTACTACTACTATTTGCATGCTAGTTTCTTGCAATACGGAGAAAGGATATCCTCCTCTTCTGCTGATCCTCTCTCCAACTCACAGTTCTCCTCCTCAATCAGCCTTCGAGGGGTCTCAGGTGCAGTGGTGCTTCCAGAAATGTTTCACAGGGGTGGTCAGATGGGGCCACTTCAACTGTTGGGGTGGCACAAAAAGTTTTATTTTATTCTACTGTTGTAGTAAAGCTGCCTGTAGAAAACTATCTTAAAGACTTAAGTGAACGCCCACTAATATCTTTTGGTTTATTGTTTGATTTTTAATGTTATTAATGATCTAATGTGCATTGACCAATAACAGTACAGTAAACATTTTGAGTTGAACAACAATTCTTTTTATAGTGTAATATATTAGGGATAAGGTGTACACCTGAATGACCAGACTAATTTGACATCATATCCAACCAAAACTCAAAAAACACTCCAAATGCTCGCGAAACAACAAGTGTCCAGTGCCTCTCATACCACTCTGAGAAGCTGCGCAGCTTCTTTTGTCAGCATGAATTCTCGTCCGTGATTGGATGGCTGAGTGACTTGAGGAAGGTTCTTTACCATAATGACCCCAACACAGGGTGAAAGAGCAAGGAGTTAACTTTCAAAAACAGTTCGATATTTTTCGACGGGAGAAAAAATGAAGCAACACATCTGTCCTAAGAGGGTTAAAGGACTGAAAAGGCAGGGGGGAAAGATAGAAGTTTTGGAACTTACTTAAAAAACATAATAATCATAATAATTTATTCTCCAAAACACTCATAAATGTGGATGATTTGAACTTTCTGCTTCTTAGCTGAACTGATGGTGGGTGGGAGTTGGGGGGGGGGGGGGGGGCGCTGATTGAGCAGCCCGTGAGATTGGTGCTTTTTTCTCTGCCCCTGGTCCTGAGCGAGACTTGAGTCGGAGAAAAGTGCTCCAACTTCGATCTGGAATCAGCGCCAGTCGAGCAGCAACAATGATCATATAAAGGTGAATAAATTATTTAACATTTACGGGGGGGGAAAAACAGCCGGGTCGGTTTAGATAGTGAAGTCGGTTCGTTTTTCCTGCGCGATCTCAACCGAGATTGAAGTATGACAGGCTTGACTCTTAATTTGTCTGCGGGTGTTGACAGTCCACGCGTGAGGCGGATTTAGGTACTTACTGTGTAAATTCGCCTCTCTGCTTTTAGAGCTCCAACTCTTTACAACGACGAAAGGTCAGTCCACGCGCTAGTTTACTTGTAGGTTTGTGCCTGCGGTGATACGTTTCTCCGCTCACCGCTGTGTGACTTATGTCTATCCCCCCACCCAAAAGAAAATCAATAAATGTAGGCCCATAACCTAGACCTTGGTTTGCAGTGATTGTAATGCCACCCCTTGTTATCATAACAAGCAGTAGACTACTCTTCTGATTGTGTACTGGAATGCCCATCGTGTTTTTCTATGGCCTGAATTTTCATCATTTCATTATTCTCGTCACCTATCTGAAGATGTGTGCATCAGTTGCTTTTAGCTCCTTTAAAGACAACAGCATGCAAACTCTGTGTGCCTTAGATTTGTAGAGAGGGTTCCCCTTTTCAAGAGCACAGAGCAGGAAAAACACACACACACTGAACAACAGCCTGTAGCAATGAACAATCCACAGCCCAGTATTCCCCACGCACCACACTTATATTCACAGGCATGTACTCAGTGTTCAGCTCTCCCTCTGAGTCCAGTAACCAGTTCCAGGTGTTTCTCAATGTGGGTGTGTATCGGCATGTGTGTGTGTGTGTGTGTGTGTGTGTGTGTGTGTGTGTGTGTGTGTGTGTGTGTGTGTGTGTGTGAGCTGCGATGTGAAAGTGTCTATCCAGATGGCACAGTACCGTGGCTCCTCCAGATCTTACCGCACCTCATCTGTGGGGGTGCAGGGGTTAGAAGACAAGGGGACCCCGCAGGAAAACACTCAGCAATTATGAGACAGAGAAGCCGAGTTCCAGACGTGCATGCATGTGTAGAGAAGAGTGTGTATGGGGGGATATGTTTGTTTTTCCTCATCTGTCCATTAGAAAATGTATGCAGTTGTTGGGTTTCAGGTTAGGAATTTATCATGCAAATGAAGAAAAAAAAAATTCCACTCTTCAACTGAGTCTTAGCAGCTGTGAACAAAATAAATTTTATCTGTGTGCAAAATAAAATATATAAACTAAAATGGCACAGACTCTTGGAAATTCACATCACATTGCTGGACCTTAATCGACTCACTAAGAATAGCAAATCTGTCAGAAACAAACTTCATTTGTGCCTCTCTGGAGAGAAGCTGAACGAAACACCAAAGGGAAAAAGCTAACCGGGGGAATTTTCAATAAATTCTCACAGCCCTTTCAGTTAAAATCTGTGTGAGGTCATTCAGTATGAGATCAGTCTCTAAATAAAATGAGCAAAACATGCCCCTGTAGGAAATGATTTCTGGTATGAAGGTACACCCAGGTTTTAAAAAGCTGTGATTTCAAAACTACAAAGCTCTTTCGTCATGTTGCTCCTACGGTTTAAATTTTTTTTTAAAGAAATGCAGGAAGAAATGACTGGATTTTTTTCACTCTTTATGGAAAATAGAGTCATGCAGGACTGCCCCTCCGCCACCTTTTGCTGCCCTGCTCGTCAGATTGTTGAAAGAAGGTTCTTATGACTTTTTACCATGTTTACAAAAAGGGAAAATTGAGCGGTTTCAAAGTATTTATGGTAAAAAACTTGGGCAGTTATGACGTGGAAGCTAAAGAAGAGTGAGAAATTGCTCCTGGTAAAGGTAAAAATGTTTTACAACTACAGCTGAGAAGCTACGAGCTGCAAGTCTGTGAAGCAGCCAACTTCAGGCTCACTACCAGAGCAGATAGCCTGACTATTTTACTAGCTAATATCAGCTTGTTAAGACTCCCAATGTTAATGTGTATGTTTTATGCTCATCCTTTCACTTTTATTTCAAAACTGGGTTTAGTAAAATTTCAGTGCTTAGCCTTTGAATCAAATTATTTGTGCCATACAGTTTTGGGAAATGTTCATGGGTGGAAAATAACTTGCAATATAAGACAGTAAGTGAGACTGCAGGGTAATAGGAGCTTGAATACTCTTCAGGTGAAGTCGAGGACAGTTTGCTGGTGTTAAGCCTTCCTTAGATCAATTTCCTCTATTTGGAATGCAGTGTTTCCCGCAGGAATTTGGTTATGCGAGGCGGGGGTTGTTGGACCGACTCGCGGAGCGGAGCGGGGGGGGGGGGGGGGGGGGGACGACGACGACGACGACACGTTGTCCGCGGACCGACTGGCGGAGCGGGGGGGGGGGGGGGGGGGGGGGGGGTTGTTGGACGACACGTTGTCCGCGGACCGACTGGCGGAGCGGGGGGGGGGGGGGGGGGACGACGACACGTTGTCCGCGGACCGACTGGCGGAGCGGGGGGGGGGGGGGGGGGGTTGTTGGACGACACGTTGTCCGCGGACCGACTGGCGGAGCGGGGGGGGGGACGACACGTTGTCCGCGGAGCGGGGGGTATCCATGTGTTTTTTCCCTGCCATTCACGCACGCGCGAAAGCAACAACAACAAACCGCGTGTTAACGTCACTTTTTTTTTTTTTTTTTGGGAATGTTGGCGAGGCGGTAGCGTGAGTTTGGCGAGGCGGCCGCCTCGCCAAGATAGCGCTGCGGGAAACCCTGGAATGGGAGGCGATAAGGATCAAAAACAAACCCAGATAAGGCCCTCCAGCCAGAGGCTGTCCTCTTGAAGATCTTACTCGTTTTTAATTACTGTGTCAGGGTGATTTATTGAGATGTTCCAAGATTTTTCTTTATCTGAGTTCCTAAATCAATCTTTCACAAAAAACATTGTAATATTCTGAAATAGTAAATCACAAAAAAATAACCTCCAAAAAAAAAAAAAACTCCCTTTTGTCACCAAGATCCAGGCTCTGTCTTCCTAACCAAATGGAAAAAACAGACACCAAAAAGTTGCTGTTGTTTAGCAGCATAAGTGAGCTTCAAACGTCTCACCTACTGAGAATGAAGATAATCTCTGGTGGAAAACAAATTGACGCAAACTTCACCACAACTTGATTTATGTAAAAGCTTTAAATGTCATTAAGCAATGAGGTTCAAAGAGGGTGGGGAAAGGGTTCCAATTCAATGATACAAGCAGCTCATTAAATGAGTTTTATACATTTTAGGTTTAAATTGTCAGCTGAAACCTAGAATTGCACATTAAGTAGAAGACTGCTGCTGGCTATATTCATAGATATATTTAGAGAAACCTCCATAAAGCTCTGTTTGGATACAGTCCCATAACACTTTTTCACTAAAGTCTTAATGAACTGACAGCTGTAATCCAATGTTTTGGGCTGTTTTCTCTAGTTTTTGAGAAGTGACACAAGACACTTGACTCCACTCAACCCACTTCTGTAGGACATGTTTTTTGTAGAAGATTGTGTACACACTCATTATACAATTGCTTGAAGAGAGTCTTAAGTATTTAGACTGACTGTTTATAACAGCACACAGAGCAGACCAGGAGCAGACTGCCCTCTGTAAACGGTAAACTAAATAACCCACATTTTCTTTGTTAAAGGTATACTATGCAACTGGGATTGATTTTCCAGCGAGGCGCCCCCCAGAGGGCGAAAGTAAAAGTGCACTGTCGTAAATATGCTCAGCTGTTCTCCTGGTTTCTTCGTCAAGCCAGGCGCGGTTGTTTTGAGCTTAGCAGACAGGCGAACGCAACGAATACAAAAGTCGAAAACACGGCAGTACAAACAATGACTAACACAGTGAAAGTATGAACATGCACACACAGAGAGAGAGAAACCATTCCAATGCAGTGGAGCGGGCGGGCGGGGGAAAGAGACAAGCTTTGCGCGACCGGCGGAGCGAGCGGTGGAGGCGGAGCGGGGGAGACAAGCTTTGCGCGCATATCGAGTTAATTTTTTTTTTTTGGAATGTTGGGAGGCGGTAGCGTGAGGGAAACCCTACAATGTTACTTACAATCGCATCAGCAGAAACGCGAGGTCTGCGTCAGCCTTGCAGCCTTCTTTTTCTTTTAGCTCTCGCCATTCGGAAAAAGCTTGCCCGATGTTCACCCGTGTACGACTCCTCTTTCTGTCCACAGCCCTTTTCCTCTTTCTTGCCTGCTCCGACATGGGCTTTCGCTGTTTTATCGCTGGTTCCGCCATGATAACTGCACAGATATCGCCTCTGCGCTAGCAACAAACATGTTCTCGCCGTAAAGCAAGACCGACTCTCGCGATCTCGCACGAGATTCTGAGCCTGTGGGCGCAGGCCGAGGGCTCCTGCAGTTGCAAGTGCGGTATTTCCCCCACAGACCATCAGGGCGGCCAAGAAAACCTTTGTTCAACCTGAAATGACTCATTTAATCATCCAAAACGGTATGGAACACATTAATTAACTGAAAAATGTTGCATAGTGTGCCTTTAAGAAAGGAAGCCATGCATAGTTAACAATTATTAATTTTTTTAGGGGCAGTTCTGCTGTAAACCATTATTTTAAAATAGACAATTTTCAAAAGTTGACCAAACACATAATTTCAAAAAATGGCAAAGTCAATAAGTTAATTAACTGTGTATGTTTGATCTTGGTGTTGTTACTTTTTATATCTAATGCTCAGGGCGGGGTTAAAATATTTAAGACACTTCTTTTGAGCAGTGGTCTCAAACTCCAGTGCAACTTTTAGATGCATCTCTGCTTCAACACTCTTGAATCATATATTAGCAGTAGTGAGCATAGCTAACCAAAAAGTTAGCTGTGCAAACTCATAATCTGCACACAAAAATATTAGCTTTGCAGCGGTTAAACCCCAGGGCATTTGAGGAAACTAACGCTAGCCGCTAACAAACGGCTGTCGGTTTGTGTCACACCTCTTCAGACAAAAGGTGCTGCACGCACACACACGACGCATGATGAACATGTGCAGCGCTGCATGTTTGACGGCATAGCTGTTTTAGTCCAGAATAAATGACTTTTAAACTTTAACTTTTACACGGCAGTGGATAAGATAAGATAAGATGTAAACAGTATAAATGAACAAGCAACCAGTCGCTGGTAATGAGCGGACCTGGAAACACTGCTAGAAGCTTGCTGGTCGGTAAGGTTGTCATTTGATGCACAAAAAGACGATTCATTGCAGCTACAGTATGCGACTGCGGTGGAAAACCAACACTACATATCATACTGAACACACATTCCCAAACATGGTGGTGAAACTATCATGCTGGGGAGATGAGTTTCTTCAACAGGGACAGGGAAGCTGCTCTGGGTTTATTGAAAGGTGGATATTGCAAACTTGTTAGAGGTCCCAAAAGACTATTTTGGAAGGGTTAACTTCCCAAAGGACAGAAACCCTGAACAATCAGCCAAAGCCAAAGTGGATCAAAGCGTTTTGTTATGTTAGACGGCACAGTCCAAGTCCAGACCTTTTTTTTTTAAATAGGTGACAGATTGTTGATTGCTGCGCACAAAGGTTATCTATTTAGTCTGACCTAATTTTATGCTAATCTGTAATATTGAATAAGAAAATGTAGTCTATAGATGTGCTAAACTGGGAGAGAAAATAACCTTGTCTGCATGATGAATTCCTGCAGTATTTGTGCGTTCACAAACAAAAGTATCCATCTTGTACCGCTCCGGCTTATACCATTTGTGTTCGAACCAAAAACGATTTGGGCCAATCACGTTGCAGTATTGAGGCTTAAGGCGGGACATACCGGTGCAATGAAAGCAAGAGCGGTTGAGCTCACAGCCGAACCAAAACAAACATGGAAGAGCAGGAGGACTCACGCGTAGCTGCTACCATCACATCTGTTTGATAAGAATCTACAATTTCTTCTTTGAAAGAAGAACAATAAGAAATTCCTTGACTAGCTTACTTGTGTTTTTTTTTCTGCTTACGTTTTCATTTGATACCGTTGATTAGCTAAAACCAACCTTTGGTAGGCGGGCACTTTGTGTCACTTCACCCAATCAGCTTGGAGAGTTCTACCGAAATTCAGATTCAAATGGAGCAGTCCGAGATTGATAATGTGCTGAACTAGAGTGCTACACATTGTCAATCTGGTTTGCCAGATTAAGAGACATACCCCCAAAGGACTTTCTACTGTAACTGCGGCAAAAAGTGGATGTAGAAAGTATTGATTCAGGAGGGGCTTGATATATAAGCACACGACATATTTCAGGTTTTTATTTGTAAAAACTTTTGAAATTTCTTTTTCTCAGAATCATGCTGTACTTTGTGATGGTGTACCTCATAAAATCCTTATTGCAATGTGAAAAAAACGTGAAATAAATTCAGATGATAGGATGACACATCTAGCTATATATGTTTATGTTTTACCAAGTTAAATGAGAATTAAAACGTATTCAGGAAAATAGGTGTGACAATGTTATGGACATCTGTGATCTTGAATTTGCGTCTTATTTCCTAATAGAAGAAACTGAGTCGGAAGAGGATGCTTTTTACGAGACAGTCAACTACACATACCACACATGCTACAGGCTGAGTTTATAGTCTTTATCCAGCATTACTCATAATTTAGCTGCACAGTCTTAATCTTAAGATCCTTGACTTTCTTCTTTAAAAATGTGGGCATTTAAACAAATAAACCTCCCCTGATTTCCTGATGCGCTTATTTTGTCCCTGCTCTCTATAAATCAGACATGGCTCAGAAGTTCAGCCACTCCTGGTGGGCTTTCCATTTTCCTTTCCTTTGAGAAATGTGACCAGGAGCTGACTTAGACAAAATACTAGAAAACTTAAAGCTGTGCAGTTGTGTATAATCATAATAGCCAGTGAATCTTCACAGAACACAGTACTACATTGGGAGTAACTTAGTTGATGGTGTAAAGAAGGTTTCAGTGATGATTTATTAGGTGGAATAATGGGCCACATGATCAGTTTAAGCCTGTGTCCCACAGGGTGGATGTAAAAACATACTACCAGCCAGCTTCTGATCTCATCATTTGGCTGTTTTCTTTCAATGCTCTCACATTCAAGCAGTTCTCAGTGCTCAGACATAGAGCCTTTTCTCTCTTTCTTTGTATTTACATTTTTTTTAAGAGTGTCATGCTTGTAATGTTGTGCTTTGTTAGGCTTTTTAATCACTCACCACAATTTGGTTACTGTAAATATCAAAAATGGATATTTTAATGATGTATTATTTGCAAAAAGAGCCCTGGTTCCAGACACCAGTCGGGCAAGCCCTAAGGATGCTTAAGCTCATGAAGTTTTCCTTTGAACTTAGAGGCTGCTCTTTGTATTTTTGGACCTCTGCTGTTTTTTTTTTCTTGTCTTTGGTTTGGTGGAATTTTTTACAAGGGAAAGCCCTTTGGTACACTCAAAGGGAAGGGAAAAAAGGAGAGCAATGATGGAGTGACGACTGGGATACTAAGAGGAAAAAAATAGGTCTGAGTAAGGAATGATAACCATCTGGATTCACTTTGTGACAAATTCATCCCTTATGCCCCCCCAAAGCATAGACCTCCAATTTCCATGGTGCTTCCTTTAAGGTGCCATTCCACCGGTGATGGCAGAAACATTTGCCTAAGAGCAAGTGTCATTGCTGAGCTTCAGGAAGTGCCTTCAGTATGAGGTCTAGACATCCTTTGATTGCTAAAGTCTTCATTAAAACTAATACTTTCATGAAGTGCGGCTACTAGACCTCTAGTTTTTTTGGGAGTTTTTGAAAGACAAACAACATCTGGATAAGCCACAGTCAGTCATTCTTGATAGACAGAGGTATCAAGTGTCAGCTTCCTGGGTTCTTTGCTATGTATATAAATTACTTCAAGCTGTTGCCTAGTATTAATTTTCCAAGAATGTTTTAGTGATTAAAGGTCAAACTGAGTGATAGAAAACCCTGGCTTCCTGCGTTTTTGTAACTTGTGAATATTTTTTAATATTTGATAAAATCTATGATCTAATTTTATCACTAAAAATACTTAAAAATCCTACTTGCTGTTATGTATATTGAGGAGTGTCTTTTGTTTTTTTTCTCTTTGGCTTTCTGTAGTCTTTCACACTTTTGCATTCAGGTCAACTTCTGGAGTTTTTATTTATATCATACAAACACAGCTAACAGGCATTTCATACAGACATTGACCTCATGGAATTTGTCTGTTTTCTCATTTAGCTGACTATTTCCAATAATAATTTTGAATTTAAAACCGAGCTGTAAACACTAGGGAGCTGGGAGTTTGCATCTGACTTAGAATGCGCCTAGGAGGATGGACCTCCATGTCCTTTGAAAACAGCAGTTCACCAACTGCAGGCTGACAAAGACTCCAGGATAGGTGTTGAAAAATTTCCAGAAAGAACTGAGCAAAAGTCTGGTTGACTCTGATTTAAGCCTGTTTGCTGTTAAATGCTTGTATTATTTTGGCTATTTAAAGTAAGAATTGGTTCAACTGATAACGTGTGCTTGGTGATTGGAACATTTGTACTATGTTGATTAGATGGATGCATTTAGTTAGAAACATAAGACGCAGACAAGGATTCAGATGCTATAAAACACATAACGTCTTCATGACGACACATTCTTTCTTCAGATATCACGTGAAGGGACCCTACTTTTAGGGCTGTGTCTAAGTTTAGAAAATGGATATGCTGCCTTGACACGAGGCTATTGTTCTTCGGGACGTTGCCTGCGTTGTTTTGTAGTAAGCATCTCAGTGCTGAAACTTGTGTTTAGAATAAATGGTTAAGCTAAGCTCTGAAGTCGAGTTATCCTTAGAGTGTGTTTTATTTTTGGTGAGGTGCTTAGAAGAAATAATTGAACCAGAGGGGAAGACAATGTGTAAAAACATGGTTAGAGTGTGTGTTAACACCTTCCTGTTGAATCTTCCTTTAGAATAATTGAAAAAGTATTTATTCAAATGTTTCATTGCATTTCCTAGTCATTTTGCCCTTTTGCCAGTTCTTACCTTTGCAGTTTTTGGTTGTTTCTTGCCCAAGTTATTTCAGGTATTTAATGGGACAGTTTACCACAGGATGTTTTATGAGTCGGTTTATATTTGCAAGGATGCTGCTGTTGACGCCCTGCTTTCAAACTGAGTCCAGCTTGCATTGACTCTTCAAAGCACGACCCCTTGGGTTTAGCCTCCAAAAGGACATGATCATTGGAAGCATCACAAAAAAGACAGAGGGTGATTGGTAAAAAAACGTTAAGGTAAACTTATTGTTTTATTTTTTACAATAATAATAATAATAATGTTGTTTTTCCAACTATTTGGAGCAAAAATCGAACTTGAACGATTATTTTAATTAATTGACGAATGCTAACAGGGATGAAACGGAAATTTGTGGATACAAAAATCGGGGTACGGAATGAAAAAGGGGTGAATTGATCCAGAGCCAGATATATATATATCAAATATATTTATATTTAACAATACTCAGACGACAGCGGTCAAAATTATTCTCTCGTGGGTCTCTTTTCCACATTTTCCTCCTTGGACTGGCTTCTGGACAGATAAGCAGCTAATGTGCTGCTGCAGATGTACTGTTTTGTACCACATCATAAATACCCTCCTGGGTGAAATTGCATCCACGCTGCTCAAGCAGACACCACCTTCCCATGAGACGAAAAATTCATGATGGGCCCATCAATATGTTTTCTGATGACGTAATTCCATATAAATTAAATCTGATTGATACCAAATTAAATTTACCCTCTAAGATATCGAATCTGATGCATATGAAATCCAATCTCGAGCAGGCCTGTTTCTTCACTTATGTGTCCTGTGGATTTCTACATATCCATCTTAAAAGGCAATTACAATGTGAAGCAGGCCTCTGGGAGTCTTTAAATTGTGTCTTGTGTCACAGTGTACATTATGGTATTATTTTATTGATTATGTCAGCCACAGGAGAGTGTGCTGTTGATGAACATCTGCTGGCGAGATGGCACCTAAGTATTTATGATTTGATTTTACTGCATTTTTTCTGTATCAGTAATCACAGGGATTACTGATACAGAAACCTGCAACTTGAGGTAGATCAAGCTCAATTTAACGAATAGGTCCAAGGTATAGACTTTGACAGTCTACATACTGTAGACAAAGGGCTTTAATTTTATGGATTTAATATGGTGATCTATAAAAAACTGTACTAAACAGATGGCCAGCACCCAATCAGCTCCGTCATTTCTGGGGAAAAGCATGATCCAAACGGCCAAAATTAGAGGTGGAGCATCCAAGACAGGCCAGATGTCCCTAACAGACCCCTATAGGTTCCAGGCCCAAAAGCCATCAAGCAGATAACTACGTATTAGGTCTCACAGACAATTATGGCAAATCACCATAATCTCCTGCATTTCAGCTCATGATTTCCTTTGCCTAAAACAGATTATGACTTAGACTTAGACTTAGACTTAGACTTTCTTTATTGTCATTTTGTATACACAGAGTGCATACAGAACGAAATTTCGTTTTCACACAGCTCAGAAAGATTGCAGTAACTCTACAGGATACCTTGCGGTGAATTTCAGTACAGGATAAAGTGCAGTGATAAATCGCAGTCACTTACAGGATAAGTTTCAATTGACTTCCGGATAAAGTGCAGCAGTGAACAGTAGGCAGTTGAAATGTAAACAGTGTAAAACAAATGTAAACAAATATGCAGTAAGGTGCAGCAGTGATTTAAAAAGTAGACAGTTGCATTGTACACAGTTTTGCAGTGCGTTTCCCGCTAAGGTGCAGCAGCAATTTAATACAATGTGCAAGTGTGCAAATGTGCAAATCAGCGAATCGAATGTGGTACACAGTCCGTTTTTATACTTTAGCAGTTCAGCAGTTCAACAGTCTGATGGCAGCAGGGAAAAAGCTTTTACAGAACCTAGTGGACCTGCAGCGGATGCTGCGAAACCTCTTTCCAGAGGGCAGCAGGGAGAATAGTCTGTGGTGGGGGTGTGAGGGGTCCCTGATGATGTTACGGGCTCGAGACACACAGCGCTGCGATGAAATGTCTTTTATGGAGGGAAGAGGAGCCCCGATGATCCCTTCTGCTGTCCTCACCACTCTCCTCACGTTCTTCCAGTCGGAGGCACTGCAGCCTCCACACCACACAGAGAGACAGCTGGTCAGAATACTCTCTATGGTGCTTCTATAGAAGGTCGTGAGGATGGGCGGGGGCAGGCGGGCTCTCCTCATCCTCCGCAGAAAGTACAGTCGTTTCTGTGCCCTCTTCACCAGTGACGTGGTGTTCACAGTCCAGGTGAGGTTGTCCGTGATGTGCACCCCCAGGAACTTGGTGCTGCTGACCACCTCCACCGCTGAGTTGTTGATGAGCAGTGGAGCCTGGTGAGGCCGGTTTTTCCTGAAGTCGACGATGATCTCCTTCGTCTTCTCCACGTTCAGGATCAGGCTGTTGTCTCTGCACCAGCCCACCAGCTGCTCCACCTCCTCTCTGTAGTCCTGGTCGTTGTCGTCTCTGATCAGGCCCACCACCGTTGTGTCGTCTGCAAACTTCACGATGTGATTGGTGGTGAACCTGGGGACGCAGTCGTGTGTCATCAGGGTGAACAGCAGGGGGCTCAGGACGCAGCCCTGAGGGGAGCCCGTGCTGAGGGTGATGACATCAGAGGTGTTCTGTCCGACCCGGACTGACTGAGGTCTGTTGGTGAGGAAGTCTAGCAGCCAGTTTCGTAGGGGTGTGTTGAAGCCCAGATGCTCCAGTTTTGCCACCAGATGTTGTGGGATGATGGTGTTGAACGCTGAACTGAAGTCCAGGAACAGCATCCGCACGTGCGTGTTCTTCTCCTCCAGGTGTGCCAGGCTCAGGTGAAGAGCAGAGGAAATGGCGTCCTCAGTGGAGCGGTTCCGTCGGTAGGCAAACTGGAACGGGTCGAGTGTTGGGGGGAGACTGGAGACGATGTGTTCCTTTACCAGCCTTTCAAAGCACTTCATCATGATGGGAGTCAGTGCAACAGGCCGGTAGTCGTTGAAACAGGTGACTTGAGGTTTCTTTGGCACCGGAATGATGGAGGCAGACTTAAAGCATGCTGGCACTGTGGCTTGGTCCAGCGAGGTGTTAAAAATGTCTGTGAGGACACCAGCCAGCTGACCTGCACACTCCTTGAGCACCTGCCCAGGTATGTTGTCGGGGCCTGGGGCCTTCCGCGGGTTGACTCTCCTCAGAGTCTTCCACACGTCGGCGGTGTCAAGGCAGAGGACCTCCCCTTCCTGATGGGGAACAGCCTTCACTGCTGGTGTGCTGTTTAGTGCCTCAAACCTCCCAAAGAAGTTATTTAGTCCATTGAGGAAGTCAGCATCAACTTCACCCACCGGGGGGGAGGGGGTGTTGTATTCAGTGATCGCCCGGATGCCTTTCCACATGCTCCTGGTGTTGCTGGCGTCATGGAAAAGCTCCTGGATTTTCTGACTGTGGTTCCGCTTTGCTAGCCTGATGGCACGGTTCAAGTTGGCTCTCGCTGTCCTCAGTGCCTCCTTGTCACCAGACTTGAAGGCTGAGTTCCGTGCTTTCAGCGCTTGACGGACCTCCGCAGTAATCCAGGGTCGTTGGTTGGCTCGGGTGATGATGGTCTTGGTGGTGCTGACGTCCTCAATGCATTTGTTGATGTAGGCTGACACAGTCATGGCGTACTCATCAATGTCGATCTTGTCCTCATAAGTTGCTGCAGCTTTGAACATGTTCCAGTCAGAGCACTCAAAACAGTCCTGGAGCGCCTCCATTGCTCCCTCAGTCCACACCCTCACCTGCCTCGCTGTTGGTTTTGCTCTGATCAGCAGGGGCCTGTATGCTGGGAATAGCATCACGGAAACCTATGCCTTATGCCTTATGCCTTTTCTCAGTTGGTTTTACGTGTTTAGAAAAATGTTCATTTAAAAATTGATGCTAATATGTAGGCGTCACCTACGTCCAATGCTCACCAGTTTTATTGTCAAAGTTATATAGGTGGAGCAGTGCTTTTACAAGCTAAGCCCCTTTGAACCATGTCGTCTCGGCTTCCTGTGTGTGTGTGTGTGTGTGTGTGTGTGTGTGTGTGTGTGTGTGTGTGTGTGTGTGTGTGGGTGCGTGAGTGTGTGTGTGTGGGTGCGTGAGTGTGTGTGTGTGGGGGGGGGGATCTGTGATCCCATCTTGCTGAAATTAGTGTTTTGGGTTGAGATGCACAGATGAAAGTTGTATGGGTAATTCCAGATCTCTTGAGTAAAGCTCTGACCAGCCAATACGGATTTAATAACAGTATTCCAGCCTAACAGTTCTCTATAAGAAAGGTTATGTTTTATGTGAGGGAGCAGCTGCTATAAAGAGGGTTTTACTGTTTTAAAAGAAAGAAGAATTTATTTAAGAGTTGACATATTTTAGCATAATATTGATTACCAGTACAATTAGAAAAGGTATGCATTGCTAACTACACAACAAGCTCACTATTTGTTGCTTAGAAAATGTGGACCTTTAAGCCTGAAAAAAATACTCTTAAATGTTCTTGTCAATTATTTTCTTCTGTGTAAGAATGGAAACATAATGTTTTTCTGAATATTTTGTAATAAAAAACAAGAGAGAGAGAAAGAGAAAGAGAAAAAAACAGATTTCCAAAAAAGTTAAACATTTCAAATTCAGCAGGTTCTATAAAGTTCTGAGGTTGATCTCTCAAAAGGACAAAACAGGGGAACATTTCAGTCATTGGCTCTGGGTTGATTTGACCCTTTGCTAAATTAAACAAAACGTCCCCCAGGCAGGTATAAATGAACTTGCTGTGGCAGACAGCTCACTCACAGGTCAAGCATACAAAATGATGGAGCACCTGCCGACGTCTCGCTCCCTGTTGTAGCAGCCTTTATTTACAGCCAACTGTAAAAAATAAATAAAAATTAGGTCGCCAGATTGCTTTGGTTTGGTTCAAGCAAACCATAGTTTGTTTCCTCACATTGTCTGGTTAATTTGGGCAAGTGTGAAAGCTCAGTCCTACTAATTTCAATGCAGCGTGTTTTCTTGTGTCTTTGCTTGTGGTTAAAAGTCCTCTGTAAAGGCATCTGTTAAAGTTTTTAATCACATGTGCTAGGGTTAAGGAACTGGACAAAGCAAAAAAGGTCAGACACCCACCCTTGACTGCATTCCCTCTTGTTACCACATTAAGCTTCTAAATTGCAATTCCAGACTGTACACAACCTCACATGTTCCTCTGGTGCTTAATTCTTGCAAACTTCATCTGAATTCCTCTTCTTTCTATAATTCTGTTCAGATCTACTTTTCTCTATTGAATCTTGGTGACAGTAGGGTTCAAGAAAGAGGTATCTTTGTAGCAACAAAAGCTGCCCTAATGTTGGGGTTACATTAGTAAAAGATAAGGTAATAGGATGGCGAAAGCCAAGTTGTCAGAGACTCCCTTTGTCCAAAGGGGAAACACAATAAAGAACACCGGGCTTTCTAGTGTTTCCCCTCGGTTCAGGTTCTAGCTAATCAGCAGTGCACACAGCCGTGACTGTTCTGTTCCAGGGGACTGGAGATGGAGTCAGGGAGGGGGTAGACAGGATGAGGGTCCAACTTAAAATGGCCACATAGGGGTGGAAGGAGGTAGAAAGTACATGTGTCTCTGACATGTGCTTCTGTCTTATTTTTGCCTGGAGAAACCCTCCAGGGGCCAAAGAGTGGTTCATTTTATTGCACATGTAGACAAAGACAAATTTTTGCCAGCAGTACAGAGTCACTTAATAAAGCAGAGTTAAGTGAGTTGTGTTTTTTTTTTTTTTTTAAGGCTATGTTATAATCACTTTCAGATGTCAGAGTAGAGAAGGGGGTAAACTGGGAGAGAAAGGATTGGTGTGTGTGTGCAAATGACAAGACAAAGGCGGAGAAGCACATGGACAAAGAAAACTGATATTGCTGTCAAAGGATGTTCATGTAGTGTCTGCTAATAAATATACCAGATTGGCTTATATATTTAGGATTTGGAAATATTGTATCTGAACAAATATGTTTAATTCATGTGTCTACTTCTCTTTCACTGATTATATTTCTGAATTCTTTAATCCATAACTCCTTTCCTGCTTCTTGTTTCCTTTTCCTATTTCCCACATGAAGATGTAACTGAGTGCTCACTGTTCATTAGCAACGTTGACCTCAATCTAGAAACCTGTGGGTGGTATGTTTAGTTTCTGCGGCATATCAAGGTGTGTTCCAGCAATTGAGTGCTCGGCCTATACTTCCATTAAGCAAGACTACGTTTTAATTACTGTCAGATGGTGGGCAGAGTCCTCATGTCTGGAGCTATTTACAAGGCCCGGAGCCACCTGGAAGGGGAAAGGCTGGGAGGTGGGCAAAATCCACCCAAAGAGGCTGTCCTTTGTTGTCTGAAAATGTGTAAATTGGAAGTAACACGAGTTTATTGATTCTAATATGAGGAATTATTTTGTGTTAATGCCCATCTCCTAATGTGTAAGATGTCTGCATTGTCATTTCCAAAATACATTTTAAACATCTGATGCTATCAAACAACAACAACACAGGAATACACTGACAGTAAAGCCTAAAGCTATTGGTCTAACTGTATCACTACAACAGTGATTTTGTGGCTTTCAGAAAGTATCAAAGGGCAAACTTTGATTTGGAAAGAAAAATGTTAGCTGTATGTTGCATGAGTTGTATGTTAATGTTTCTCTTTTACTTTCTACTGTATTGTAGAATAATTTTTGCTCAGCAACAACAAACGAACACTGATGGTGGGCAGAATATATTAGGCAGGAAGTGAACGTTTTGTCCTCAGCGCTGATCCGTTTGAAGGAGGAAATGTGCAAGGATTTGAGAAACTTTAATGAGGGCCAAATTTTGATGGCTAGGCAAGTTGGTCAGAGCATTTCCTATAGCTGCAGCTCCTCTGAGGTGCTCACAGTCTGCAATGGCCCAAGGAAGGAAAAGTGGAGAACCTGTGAAAGATTCATGGGTGGCTTACTTATACATGTGGAGAGCGAAGGGCGGCCAGTGTGGTCCAATGGTCAAATTTGTAAGTATAAAGAGAACTTAACAAAGAGGAAATTGGGTGGGTTATATTTAAAAATGTGGTAAATCCAAACTCTGAACAACATTGCCATATATCGATATTTAGTTAACAAAAACTGAAAGAAAATCCAGAAGCGGTGAGTTTAAATAATTGGTGCACTCCATAATCCAGTAGGCTGGAGAACTACCTTGAGTAGCAGTAGCTTAAGGCAATGACCTTTTTATGCTCTATGATCTTTGAAGAAGAATTTGAACCTGTTTTCACAGCGCCGCCTCATATAATTGTTGCTTGAGGACATTAGTTTATGCACAGCTCTCTTAAAGTCTGCCTTAGCGTTTTAAATGAGCAGAGCCTTTACCTTTGACTGGGTTACTGGAGTATATGCATTTATATTTAGTCAGTCATTCTGTCATAGATTTTCTGTTATGCTTGGGATCATTTGTCTGTGTGAATGTCTCAGTCATGGCCTCAACTTTGATTTAATACTTTGCTATACTCACAAGTTCATGGTCGATCAAAAAACTGGAAGGTGCTTCGCTCCTATGGCTGTAAATAATAGCAAAAGTTCATCTCTTTATCCCGTCTTTGACTGCTGGTATTCCTTTGTTTCTGCTTATGTGCTCTTAAGATACTAACATGGCACTGTGTATTATTTCTAAATGTCTGTTTCCTCTTTAAGGTTTTACTTAGATGTGGGTTTTGGAAGTAGTGTTGGTGAATTATAACCTGGCCCGCTGATTGATAATGTGCAGCACTATCGTTCTGCACATTATCCACCTGGGACTGCTCCTACCAAATACGTAAGTGACACATAGTGCTCGCCTACCCAAGGTTGGTTTTAGCAAATCAAAGTATCCAATTAAAACGTAAGCAGCAAGCATCATGCGAAACCACATGGTAAGATAGTCAGGGCACTTCTTGCTCTTCTTCTTTCAAAGAAATCCCTGGAATCTGACAAAACAGATGTGATAGCAGGAAGACAGCCATAAAAACAGTGATTGTGTGTTATGTGAATTAGAAAAAAATGAACAGAAGCACCTTTGGTGTAAAATAAGGTTTCATTGTTAACTCATTTGACTACCCTAAAGACAAATAACTCCTCTTCATACTTGGCTTATGTAAGAGTATGTCATTGATGTCACCGGTTTAAAAATCTCAACATTTTGACTCCACAGATTTAACTCTGCTGCGTGTGATGTCGCAAATCCTGATAAAATCTGTTTAAAAAGTTGCTTTCAATAGTAAAATAATCTCTGACCAAACTGGATGATATGTTAGAAGGATTAACAAGCTCAGACTGGCACAGACCTCTGAGGCCTGAGGCTGAATCGAACAGATATGGGCAAAGGATGTATGAATTATATTAAAAAAGCCCTCCTTGACAAGCAGCTGGGAAATTAGAAATGTTTTTATAGGTAAGGCCAAAATTGTCTATATAAAATATTCATATTATTAGTTTATTTATCTTATTGCTGTGATTATGTTCTTAGAACCTCCCAATTCTCTAATAATCTACACATAATTTAGGATTGCTTTTTAGAGTTTATTGTAAAGCTTTTAGAGAAAACCAAAAACAAAATGATTTCCTGTCCAAGTCCATGTAATTAAGCAACAAGAACTTGCTGTAGCTACTCTATAAGCATGCCCTGTGCTGCAGGAAATTAAGGCTAATCTGGAGGACTGTGAACAGTTTTTGTGGCTAAAGGCATTTCCAAGGTAAAGTGACTCTGCTTCAAGATTGGTTTTGATCCCATATGAATTAGTTCGGCATGTTTGCAGTGCCCTTCTTTTTCCCAATGCAATGTTTTCTCTCTGTCTTTCTAGTTTACTTATAGGTATATATTTGAGACCACAATTTCAGCTTTGTAAATGTATATTTTTTTCTCTAAAAGGAAGCTGGAAAATCTGAGAATCAATAACTCCACTGCTTTTGGAAAAAGTCAGTACATTGTTATGTGGCATATGTTCAACATGAGTATTGTTTTGAACCAGTGGTTAAGATATTTACTCATCATTCATCACATAAATCAACTTTAAATTAAATGTCCTGTTTCAGAACTGGGATTACAAAAATAGAAATAGTGCTTATACATAAAGTTGGCTTGGCATAATGTGTGAAAATGTTCATTGTAGGTAATTTCAAACAATAGATATAAATTGTAACTGGGGGGGATAACCGTAATTCCTAAAGGAGGAGCATGTGATGTCGCACTTGGTATGCTTTGATGTGGTACTATGTATCTGTGTCTTTATTGTTTTTGAGCCCTTACCAAAGAAAGAACAAAAGAAGGAAGAAAGAAAAGTATCTTATAACAAAGTGGCTCAAGTTTCATGAACTGATGTTGTTTTGATCTTTGAGACATCCAACTCCATCAATCACCCTGTAGCTTTGCAAATAGTGACCCTCCCACATCACAATTCATTGAGCAGAACACTCATCTGGTAGAAGACATCAAAAACTACACAATGAAAGGCCCATAAAACTACAGTTTTTCTGTGAAATGAAAACCTGTTTTTCATTTTTAAACTTCAAAATGGATGGAATTGAACTGTCTGAATGTTTATTCGGTGTTGAACAAACTAAATAGCATCAAATCAGTGAGAATAAAAGGTACTAAAATGGAGACGATTTTGCCTCTCAACACAAACATTTATAAACTTATAAGTTTTGCTGGTATCACTGAAAATGGTTCATGATTTAGATTTTATGAACCACTTCTGTGAAACATTTAAATATGTATGGAACATTTTAAGACTCCTGAAATGTGTCCCTTATTTATGAAGTGTATCTATTTGTTTCTTCTTCAATCAGAAAACAGTAGGGTAATGTTGCATACTGTTGCATACCGTTCACTGTCTACTGCAGTGTTCACAGTTTCACTTCACTCTATGTGCCCAATATGCGCCGTTCGTATCGCTTGAAACATGTCGTTCACATCACGGACCACTGATGTATATGTAAATCACTGGTTCCATTCGCCTTGTTTGCGTTCAGCCTGAGCGTACCTGATAGCGCTAGATAGGGCTTCCCAAAAAGAATACCAGAATTTGATGAGAACTTTAATGCCATTTTAATATTGTGAGGTCCTGCTGCATCACAGTGAAACAATGCAGGCAATTTAGATCAAGAATAGAACAAAAGAAAAAAAGTATCATCTGGTTTGTCCCAAATTTGATAAATTAGAAGTTTGCCACAAACGGAATGTGAGAACTCATCCTTTGTTATGCTGAAAGTTATTGTTTTTTCTGTGGATGTGTTTTTTGATTTCCTGAGTGATCAAAAGCCTTTATTATGGTACTGCATAGATGAATAAAACTAAAATATAGAAACAATACCACTTTCACATGCCACTGTTTGGTTGTGGGGAAGATATTTTTAAATGGAAAAAAGCCCAGTCTGAAAACGGACCACTGAAGCTCTTAAGAGCGGTAACAACAAAAATGGACACATTTTAAATAGATAAATAAATGCTCATCTTGATTAGTACAAGAGTGATTGAAAAAAGATACATTGTATGCCTGTAAAAAAAAGGTAAAAAAATGTTTTTCATAACACTATATAAGAAAAGTTACATTTTTGCACTTAGGACCTTACATGTCACATTGAGGTGCAAAAAAAGCTGCCGAGCAAACAAAGGGATAAGATTTGTTAAAATAACTGGTATATAAATGTATTTCTTTGCTTAAGTTTCATGGCCAATAGTGAGCACCATCATGAAAGGTCTATAGAAGCAGAAATGAGTCAGATCCTTCAGACTTGTGTTTTCATGACACCTCCTAAAATTCGCTCTGCAGTGATCATCATACATACATGCATTTAGAGACACACAGCTCTCTCTGCTTCATGACGCCATACTGCACTTTTACACCTCAGGGTCTGTTGGCTGGTCAAACAAATCACATCAGTGTATGACAAGTGCATGTCAGACAAATTTAGTCAAAAACCGTCAATGGTTATGTTTAGCCAGCAGGGGTGGTCTGCAGATGCTTTGACACTGACTGATGGGGGAAAAGGGTTGAAATTAAGTAGAAATATTAGGCAATGATATACAGACAAACTTATTTTTTAGATATATGCCAGGGACTAAACTCAGAACCAAACATAGCTTGGACAGTTATTATATAGACTTGTAAACATCAATATGCAGGTCTCACAGTGACTTTTAGAGAGCCCCTCTTTTATCATCTTCCTCCCTGTGTGTGGTGGTAAGATGAACATGAGACTTTGTGTGGCCACATTTGTCACTGTTCCAGATGCTTTAACCTTTTATTTGTGCTTCAAACGTTTTTAGTTTTATGTAGTTATGAGCAAGTCTAGATCAGTGGCCATCCAGTCATCTCCTAGCTTATGAAGACCAATGCACTGCTCTTACTTGAATAGCCTGTTCTCTTGTCTTTCCCATTTTGAAGTGTAACTCAAAGTTGTTAGCCCGTGTGTTATGTTGTACTTATACCACAGCAAAACGAGCATTGATGGATTACGAATTGAATGTTTTTAGACACTCTTACTAACTCAAAAAGCAAAGTTTAAAATAGCAAGAAATACTTCAGTTGTATTTATTTTTTTATAATTGCTAACCATTCCAGTAATTACAATTGTGTTTAAGCAATTCCTTTTAACAAGGGATTTGTCCATGCTAATACAATTAAACTAATAAAAATACTTAAATTAAAAGTAAAGATTCTTTTTTCTCTTTTTCTTAGTTTACAGCACGAGCTTATTCTACTAAAACAAAAGACTTCTTTGCACAATCTTAACTGGGGTGCTGGTGAATGTGGAGGGCACAGTATGTTCTATTTCTGATAGATATTATCAGCCAGGGCTGCACAGTAGCGCAGTGGGTAGCGCTGTTGCCTTGCAGCAAGATGTTTCTGAGTTTGAGTCTGACCCTGGGTCTTTCTGCATGGAGTTTGCATGTTCTCCCTGTGCATGCGTGGGTTCTCTCCGGGTACTTCGGCTTCCTCCCACAGTCCAAAAACATGACTGTTAGGTTAATTGGTCTCTCTAGAATTGTCCTAGGGTGTGTGTGTGTGTGAATGGTTGTTTGTCCTGTCTGTCTCTGTGTTGCTCTGCGACAGACTGGCGACCTGTCCAGGGTGCACCCTGCCTCTTGCCCTTTGAATCCTGGAGATAGGCACCAGCCCCCCTCGCGATCCCATGAGGGATGAGTGAGTCAGAAAATGGATGTATGGATATTATCAGCCATGACCCCTAAATATTATTATGTTTAAATGTGAACAAGAAATGACCAAATCCATATGTATACAATTTATTCTCCACTTTTTACAAGCTTTTTTGTTCTCTTTTGTGCATTTTAAGTTGTGGGTAAAAAGTTCGAAAGAGCGAGCTTTACTATCACAGAGTAATGAGAATGTGAGAGTAGGCCAATGCAGCATTGTCTTGTTTAAAGACAAAAATAGTATTTCAGAACTAGACAATGTTAATATATACAGAATCTCACCCAGTCTAATTCCCATTATTTAATACAAAACCTAATACTGATGAAATGATTAAACTGCTTTAAATATTGTGTGTGACTCTGTTTGTATCCGTATGCTACTCCTTCATATCACTCTAAATTGGAATTTCTTTGGTACAATGTTGATTTAGATTTGTGAAAACTGCATGTGTGTAGAGATGCCACAGTTTGGACATTTTGCACTGGTTGCACTGCCATACTATATAAATTCCTCTCAAATAATTGCTTCTGTGCATTTTGTTACAATGGGATATAGCGCGATGTCGGTAAACGACTGATGTCAGTGTTATTACCCATATTTTTCGGACGATAAGGCACACCGGGTTATAAGGCGCAATAAATATTCTTCCCATATCACTCCGCCTCTCCGTGGACACACATACTACCTGAGCGGGAGAGCTATCCGTCTCTGTCTGGAGGGCGGTTTGTAGTCAGTGTGAGAGAGAGAGAGAGAGAGAGAGAGAGAGAGAGAGAGAGAACGAGAGCAAGAGAGCGAGAGAGCAAGAGAGCAAGAGAGAGAGAGAGCAAGAGAGCGAGGGAGAGAGAGAGCAAGAGAGCGAGGGAGTGAGAGCGAGAGTGAGAGAGAGAGAGATCTTATGCGTGCGCAAATATCCCCCCCTAATTTAGTAAACCCTTTAGGGTGACTTTTCAGATGCGACGATCATATTCCAGTCAGCAGGAAATAACCCACTGTCTGGTCGAGTAATAATGCCACAGCAGCAGTGGCCGTAACGTTGCAGTCTTCCCGGCCAGACTCGCCTGTCAGCAGGTCTCTGCCACTCCTGACAAGTCCGAGCAGGATTAAAATTGGCTCATAATCCTGATGAACCGACTGCACAGATGAAGTTTGGAGGTGTACTTTCTCGCCTAAAATCATCTTAAAATAACTTTTTGTGATAAATTAAGGTTATATAATTGATAGGTTTGTAAACTCCTCATCTCCTTACTCCACCCATGAGGTGGAAAGTTTATCGCAACCCCACCCCCTCAACAAGCCTCGAGAAAGCAGAGAAGTACTGGGTCAGTTGGGGGACCAAAGCCCAGGAAAGTAAAGCGCGGGTAAATTAAATTAGTCAGTTAAATGTGTATGGAAATACTACCCGTGATTTGCAAAGCCCCAGGAAAAGGGGCAATTGTTGCCACTTGCTTCCTCGTTGTGAGCCACCATTGTTGTTTGAATCCAAGCAGTCGCTTCTCTGATGCGTCACATCTGCAAAATTCCCGCCCGACGATCCTAATTGGCCCATCCATTTTATGGGGTATTGAAATCCCTCCCATTGATGGATGTGTGGAGATGTGTGGAGCTCGGCAGAACTACATCCATCTGGCGAGAGTCAGTCTAGTTAAATTGAGGACTAAGGTGTCAATTAGGTTTAGGGTGGGTTTAGGTATAAACCAGTAAAGATTAGGATTAGGGCTAGGGTGAGGGTTCGGCCATAGAAAGGCTTGAAGATGAATGGAAGTCTATGGAAGTCAAAACACAGTCCTCACTATGTACATTAAAGAAGGATGTATGTGTGTCTTGTACGCATTTACACATTTTATTAGTAAAGTGAGGACTTTGATGCAAAGTGAGGACCATTTTTGGTCCGCACTTTTTTCTGGGTTCGGTGTTAGGTTTAGGACTAAGGCGTCCATTAGATTTAGGGTGGGTTTAGGTATATACCCCCAAAGGTTTAGGGTCAGGGTTAGGCAATAGAAAGGGTTTAAAATGAATGGAAGTCAGGGCCTCAGTAAGTGTGTGTGTGTGTGTGTGTGTGTGTGTGTGTGTGTGTGTGTGTGTGTGTGTGTGTGTGTGTGTGCGTGCGTGTGTGTGTGTGTGTGTTAGAGCAAGAGACCAACAGAAGTTTCTCAGTGATGTTATGTGTGAGTAGAGGGTAAAAGGCCAGGTATGCTGACTGACT
The DNA here is from genome assembly GCA_037039145.1 of Fundulus diaphanus. Classification (NCBI taxonomy): domain Eukaryota; kingdom Metazoa; phylum Chordata; class Actinopteri; order Cyprinodontiformes; family Fundulidae; genus Fundulus; species Fundulus diaphanus. The sequence continues at coordinate 24,077,950 of CM073127.1, forward strand.
GCCACATTACCCATACGCATGAATCAATCTTCTGTTCAGACATTTAGCTATTTACAGGCTCACATGAATTTGATCATGTGTTTTCTTGTAATGGTTTTCTAGAATGTCCTAAAGCTTGTAAGGCAGCACTGTTTCACTGGAAAGAACTTTAGAAGTTGGAGGATGGTTGGTGTCTGCACCTGAGAGCAACAGAAAACTTCAAAAAATATAAGAACGGAAGACCAGTGATCTCTCTGAAATCAACAAAATAAGAAATGTACTAATTTTACTGTGGGAATGCATGAGATATGCTTGCAACTATTTTCAATAAGTACAAGTCATATAAATTGTGTATATATGAACTAACCTTAACCCTAAAATAATACAGTTGTAAATATGAAGACCCCAAACAAAATGTAATTTTCCTTTTGGAAAGTGAACCAAAATGAGCAGTTTAATGACGTCTGTAAGAATATAGTTATAAGAAAAAATAATAATACAGACAGACAGAGATAAATAGAAAGAAGAAAATACTGAAATCAGTATTGCTGTTTCAAGCAACTGGCATTAGCCTCTTTCACAAAAATGTTCCAGTAAATGACCTTAAAAACAAGCCCCTACTTAAACTGCCTCTAGCCATACATAAATTGCAGTTGTCGTTAATGATGTTGCCATGGCAGAATCACAGGAAGCGTGGAACATGGTGGGCTCAATATAGAGTGCTGTGCGCAAAACGTCTGTCTACATCTCCCAAACATATTGCTGGAGTCAAACATGCATCATGAAAAATTTTAATGATCTATTATTAATTACAACAAACCACCGTGGAGCCACTGTGTGGACCTCTCACCCACTCCACAAAGTTACTCTGTTCTTAGGTTTTAGTATACCTGCAATTAAGAAAAATACAAAACTACCCTATGTTGAAGTAAGCGTTGGAATTAGGGATGGACACTTATTTGTTATCGTGAAACATTTCGTATCGTGATCAGAATTTTAGCCACGCTATATGTAAGCAGGGGTGCCGCCAAGAATTATGGGCCCCATGACAAAAAAAAAAGTCTAAGTCATCCAAAAAGCTCACATTTATATATGTAAATTTTCTTTTTTGGGCCCATGACAGTCCCCCCCCCCCCCCCCCCGCTTTACAACGCCCCTGTATGTAAGCCATGTAAACCTAAGATAAAACATTTTGAAATCCTTTGAGTTTCCCTTGTTAGTTTTTCTTCTAAAATAAAGAAGCAAATGGGTAAGAACTGCACTTTACAGAATAAAAAAGTTGAATGCCTCTTTAGCTATTATGTATCCAAACATTACAATAGAAATATGCTATTTTTAAAAGGCATAATGTTGATTTCCTCAAAACTATAGAGAAAACTTTTGTAGTAATTTGTCACTATGAAAACAATGTTAAAGCAGGTCCAGGATGCAACATTAAAAGGCTGAATTAGTTCAGCTGAGAAGAAAAACTAAATACACAAATGAATAAATAATAAATAGTTGTCATTGTTGTAGCAGCTTTCTCCTGTAGGGAAAGAATTTCTCCCAAGGGAAACAAATAAGCACGCCTTGAATCTTGAGTTTTTCTTGCAAGCTGTCGGATTTCTTCTGTCATCCAGTCCGTGTGTGTTTTTGTTGCCTATTGTAAGGCTCAAAGTGAGTTGACAGTTTGTAGTAACTAAGTGAAAGAAGGGATTTGCCTAGTAATCTGTCTCACTGATCCTTTCTGAAAGAGCCAACTGTTTGGCACACATCCATGACCCGCCTGCTCCTGATACCTGAAGGCCGGACTGTAAATTGACACCCACAGTAGCATTGTCTGTCGTCAGATCAGACGAAGCAATCCAACACGTTTGGTAGCATAACTAGTTCCCAAAAGGCTATCAGCTCTTTATGAGTAAAGTACAAATATTGTGCCGGGATCTCACTCGCGTTTCTGTCATCTTTCAGTGTCGCTGTTTGTAAGGAGGCAGAGATGTTCTGTGTTTATGGTATGTGTTATTTTTTCTCTGCTGGTCAGGTCATGTCAAGCAGAAAGAGATAGAATTACTTTGTTAAGACTTGCTAGTATAAACAAAGATTGACTTGTTCACTTCACTGTCATACAGGACCTGGTAGATGTACTCAGTGTAACCTATGCAAACATTTTCCTTGATACTGATATCTTCAAGCTGAGTTTTAGATTAATCTAAGCTGATACACAGTCAGGGTTCACCCTCTCCCTCTTTTAAACAAATGTTCTCTGTCCTTGGATGAGAGCTGTTGCCAAGATGACTCTGAGTAATTAATCCTGTTCCATATATCTCCCTTTCTTCTCAAAGACAAGTCTAATTATTGTCAGTTGTTATCTTTTCTAAGACTGCCATCAAACCAATGTTTAATTTTTTTTAACAAGTGTAAAACTTTTGAAAAGAAAAAGTATTTTTTTTTAATCTGCACAAGGCTCTTGTGTTATGTGGTGATTATTAAGGCATGGCATGCTTTTGACTCCCAGGATCAGATTTCATTGCAACTATGTGAGCTAAAGGAATCATTATTCTGGACGTTTTGACCCACAGCAATTACCAATGTCGTTTTCTTTGTCGTTAACTGGATGACACTTTTACAAGGGTAAATGTATGACTGTTTTCCCCCCCTTGACAAGTTGTGGTTTGACCGATGTTTTAGAATTTGTAGACGCTTTGATTTACGTCAAATCTGCTCATTTTAGCACCTAACGGGAATTAACCTCTTTGTCAAACTGTGGATCTGACTACAGGGTATTACATGTGCAACAGACCACAGACAGGCGCACAACTCATACACACACACACACACACACACACACACACACACACACAGAGTGGCGTGGTTTATAGGGTGGTAATAAAAAGCAAAGCTGCGCAAAATGAATCCAGTGTGAATTACAGGTTTTCAAAAGCTGTGTTTTCTTAGAGATGAAGAAATGGACCCGCCCAGAGAGTGATATTTATTGAAGAATTATTTTGTTGAGTTTCATTTTCCAACTATACAGTAGGGAATCTGTAAGACCTGACCTTTCCCTCACTTCATCCCATCAAATTAATTTGGAATCCAAAAAACTGCAGGCATTTGTTTTATCTGTATACTAGCATCTACTTCAAAAAAGGGGAAAACATGGTTAAAATATGCCTAGTTGTTGGCCTTGAGATGTTCAGGCTGTACCCTGTCTCACCTGTTGCAAGCCTGGATAGTGACCTTGAGCAGGATTCAGTGGTTACAGTAAATGAGCGAGGGAGTTTTGTCTGAAGGTTTTACATGAGGTGAAAGAAACCTCCTGTGTCAGTGTCAGAATATTTTACTTGTAATGTTGGAATTAAGTTGCTGTTCTATTGAACATCTATTTCTTTGTCTTCAAAAGTATTGGCTGCATTAATCATGTTGTGACATTGTGTGCAGGTACAGTTCAACCATATGAGGAAACTCTGCTGTGAAAGCTGAAACCACATTTGTCAACCCAACACCTCCAGGTAAGAACATAATTTGTTGTGTGTAAGCAAATTTTATTTATTTTTAGCAGATCTCAAAAATAATTCTTACTGTGAAAATGCTGGACAGCATGTCTAAAAACTTTAAGAATAGATAAGTGCAGTTAGATTTTTAGCTAAAGTTGATATACAAAAAAAAACCTCGGAAACAAGCATATGCACATTACTATTGATTAAATAACCTTGTTGGGAATGTCAAACTAAAAAGATAATATTCTATCCTAGACTGACCGACAGCAAGAGCACATTTACCGTCATACACAAAAAAAGGCTGTCATTCATGCTTGAGACATGTTATATGGACATGTAAGAGAACTTTGCCTGTTAAACTGCACCTTAAACTTCATCCTTAGATAATGCAAAAGGAATAGGCATGGAGTGATGTGCTTGTGTTTTTAGTGGCAGCCAGGTGTCTCCCATTTTGATGAGCTGTAGATGTGATAATTGAGAATAAGTAAGATCCATTTATAAAGAGTTACTCAAGCCTTTCTGTAAAATAATTAAGGCAAATAATTACTATTTCTAGACTTTAAAATTTTGAATAAGATTTTGGTTTTGCCTTTGAACCTTTGAACACAATGCTGATGTGTTTGCCTAAATAGAAATCTGAGTCTTGAGTTATTTTACTACATGGTTTAAAGGCGTTATTGCCAATCTGGGATGTTATGACAAAGAAGCAGAGGAGACAGTGAAAGGAATCTTTAGACTTTAAATACAGGTAAATGGGCTGGAGTAATATTTAATTGAATTGCCTTTATTGTCCCCTGTGAGGGAAATTAAGTTTCAGTACAACCCATCAAGAGAAAGACAAACATGGGTGGCCAGCACTTTTCTAGTCATGCTGGCCACTCAACATGTGTCACAAGAGTAACATTCACACAGCAGCTCTACCAAGTGCTCGCACATCCATACACCATTAACATGTAGTCGAGGAAGCTAGAATTGAACTCAAAGCCTCTCCGATTGCCAGACAACTACTTTATGCCATAGGTATCCCAAAAGAGGTACAACTTGCTCTCAGAAGAATCCAAAAAAAATCTTTTACTTTCTGATATGGTTCCCGAGCAGGAGCACACACAGAAAAAAAACTGTATTGAGCCAAAGATACAGAACATATCATGTTTAAAGTTAGAAGTTGAACCACTACAGAGCTCTGCCATTAAAACCAACCCACTTTTTCAGGTGGTCAACAAAGATTTTTTTGGTTTATTGTATCAAAGGTAGCCCTCAGGTCCATTGAAAGCAGTGCTACATTGTCAACAGATTCTATAGTAAGCAATAGGTTATTTACCACTTTAGTGGTGCATGTTGTTACAATGATGAAGCCTAAAAATGCTGAACTTTTCTGTCAAATTGTTGCTCTTCCATTTTGCGATGCTTGATTCTCGTAGAAGGTTACTATTTATGGGCTGCTGGCACGTTTCATTACTGATGTAACTGGAGAGGTTTCTTTCAAGCATGTAAAATACCACCTGACACATTCACAAACGCACATATAGTGAAAGAAATGTTCATGTGAACTTACGTGTATAGTTTCAGGTGTGCTGGGAACAGCATCTTTCAGCATGACGAGGTTCTAACCTGAGTGAGGAGCAGGGCCAGTGTAATGATGTGTAAATGTAAATAAAAGAGATGAGGGAAGGCGCTACTTGTGAGCTCATGAACAGAAATGAAAAAAAGCCTTTCAGTGTTTTCCATTACATCTGACACCATCGGCTCCTGCTTTGTAGTTACTGCTGTGACCGGACTGGATGCAAACTTTGTGTTTGACTGATACATACATTTTTACTATTTATTGCTTTGAACTCATATTTTGCTAGTTCAAAACGCACCAAATGTAAGATAAGATAAGCTTTATTGATCTCACAGTGGAGAAATTCACTTGTCACACATCGGCTTAATAAACAGAAAAAGGTGCCAAAAGGGGGAAAAGGTGCATAAGGTATAAGGTATATACAGTGTGTTCACATATATACAGTGTATCAATAAATAAAAGAATAAAAAATAAAATAAAAGTACAAGGGAAATAAAGCAGATATTTAGGAGCCTAAGTTAAGCTTAAGTAGTTATCTGATAAAAAAATATCTGAAGGAGGTGTGGCTTCATAATTTTATTTGGAGCACAGGTTGAAATTAAGTTTTTGTAAGATGAAAAAGTCAACCGCGCCCCGTTTTAGAAAGCTGGGTTAGTGGATATTCAGAGTCATTTCTGGGGTAAATTCCTGCAAACCCTGGCTTTTCCGTTTCAGAAAGCTCAGAAGCCTTGACCCTGAGTCAAATTATTACACCAAATTACTCTGTGAAACAACCCTGCTACCGAGCAGAGGTCTTTGGGCAAACTGAGTTTTTCTTAGTTTTTAGCTGAGATCTGCAAAAGGAAGAGTCAGAAAAGCATGTTTCCTTTCTGGAATAACCTGTATGCTGAAATGCAAATACGTCAGAGAAAACTGTGTCAGCAGAGGCTGATCAAAACACGATTAAATGTCTTATCATTTCTGGATTAATATATTTTTTTCAAGTGTTACCGTTTTCCACCGCTGTCGATGATTTATCTCAATATTCTCAGCCCGCACATTGCTTTTCTAACACGATTTCTTTGTGCTGCAGCTTTTTAATAACGTAGGGGATGCAGAAAACATTTCAGAGGCAGCTATATGTCGCCCTTAATGTTACTGTTGCACTCAGTTATAGTAGAGCTTAATAGTCAGAGACCGACAAGGTTAATAAATGAACTACACAGAACAAAAGCCATCATTTATTTTGTATCAAATTTTGAGACTTCCAGTTCTAATTTTCCATTCAAACATTCCCCCCCCCCCCCTCCCCCCCCCCCACCACCACCGTTAGGTCTACGGCAAATTTCTTCACTTAAATAATCCCGGCTTTACTTAAATTTAAATATAAATGTAGCCTATATGATGGATATAAAGTGAGGTTGGCATAAATTATACTCCTATAAGAAAATATGTGTCAACTCATTTTTAGAAGGATGGGTGAAGCCAAATTCTGGCAAAAAAATGAATGAACATATCAGTTATTTCAATTACTCACACCATCCCATCATTAATTGCATACGTTGATTATAGTCAATTAATGCTTTAGTTGAGAATGGTTAAACATAACAACTTATAATTTAACATTACCTTAATAAACTGTATTTTCATACTTCATCATGATTTCCTTTCAATGCCTTTCGTAATCAATGCGCCCTCTCCCTTTTGTGTTGAATGGGTTAAGTGTGAGGATACAGCTTTAATTCTCCTTCAAGTAACACTCATATCACTCAAGCATCGACTTTTTCAGCAATTCTCTGCCGCCAACTCGTTTTTTCTGCAGCAACAGCATTATTTCTTTTTTGTTAGTTATGGTTTAACATTCTCCATATGCCTTCATGTAAGATTTTTAATTCCAATCACACAAAATGTGCACTTTGAGGCTTCTTATTTCATGTCGGGCTCGGGCTCGTGCTTAACTCTGGGTTGATAGGACGCTGAGTTTGGTTACCTGATTGATATCACCTGTTCTGAAACTGAAAATGATGAGTATGACAGCGTGAGGTAGAGCTACTCAGAGTAGGTGCTTTCTACTCAGGGTAGATCGGCCAGTCTTTCTGAAATGGGACCCTGGTCGAAATGGGAATCAGAACCACATTTAATGTTAATAAAATTTAATAACAAATCTTTAGACTATTTTACAGAAATCTTAAAAAAAATGTCTTTGCTTGTTTGTTTTTCAATATAATGACAATCACTGCGAGGTTTGGGCAGTTATTTTTCTCATAAGCCCACATCAGCCCTTGTTGTCAAGGGCCGGACCACACCTTTCCAGGTATTTACTACTCTACATCTTGTATCAATTTTTTTTAAATTCATTGATACAAAGCCTTCGTATGATGGTAACCTGCTGAAAGAGTATACTTTAGTGCTTACTTAGGAGATTAAATGTGTCACCTTCAAATAAAAATAGTTTTTTTTAATAATAAGACTTCAGATTCCTAAATCCAGAAATTCAAGGCAAAGTTTTGATTGTACATAGTTCTTATCAATTTCAAGCAACTATATTTAATATATATTGTTTTCATTTTTTTCAATTAGCATAGGACCTATCATTTGAGCAATGCTATAGGAGAGATATTAAAATTAGCCAAAAGGGATTAGTAAAAAAATGTTAAATGGTTTACTTCATTGTAAAATGAAGTTATAACCTGAAATTACATAGGTAATACTTACACATCGTGCTCATGTTTGAATTAAACTTACAAAAATAACATTGTCATGATGCAGCCTGGATGGCTGCACTCTGAGCATTTCCTGCCTCCTCCTTTCCCAGTGCAGCCCTGATTACACCTGCTCACACCACTATATAACTCACCTCAGTCTGTTTCTCGTCGCCGGCTCCTCTTCAGTCATTACCAACACCAAGCTTGTCTAAGTCCAGTTCGCTTATGTCTCCTTCACCACCAATCCTGTCAGTTCCAGTTCTCGTCCGTCACGTCTTGCTTCTCGTCTGTCAAGCTAAGTACCTGTTTGCTGCGCTGCTGGATTTGCTCCTTCGTCTTCGTTGTCTTCTGGTCTACAGTCCTGATTCCGCAGCAGCCCAGCTCCTCCGGATTTCTCTCTGCTGCCCTGTGGGATTACCGCACAGTTTGGATTTATCTGCTGCACCACAGGGATTCACAAGCAGTCCACCTCCAGATTCTGTCAGTATCTCCGCTCCGTTCCTGTCAGCCAGCTACTGCACCCTTCAACTCCCGTTTGGTAACAGACTCTGGTTCTCATCATCCACTACCCACTGTTTGCAATAAACTCTCAAAACCAGTCTGTGTGTGCGTGCTCTGTCCGGGTTCATCTAAGACAAATCATGACAAACATTAATCTCTGAATGTTTTTCCCAATGACAGGACCCTATTCATCAGCTGTTTTATTCAACAAAACAAACAAACAGACAAATACTATTATTATTAGACAAAATGTTAGGCTACAAAATTTTACATTTAATAATAATAATACATTTTATTTGTAGGTGCCTTTCAAGGTCACCAACAAAAGTAAAGACAGATAATACAACTAAGAGTGAGTAAATAAAAACTGAAAATACACATTAAAATAAGAGTTCAGATAATTGGAACACCTTGCCTGTTGTTTAATGTTAGGTGTATCAGTAGTTTGGGCTTGACTGAGTTTCAAACCTGCAGGAGATTTTCTAAGGCTTGATTCACTTGTTTGTTTTTGTTGCCCGTTACCTTTAATTAAAAAGTGATGGTTAGGGTTAGTGTCACTGCAGGTTAGTGAAAGTAAATTTTTTCACATGCTTTAGCAATCTTTGGCCTTCAGCAGCAGAAGAAAGTAGGCAGTGTTCTAACACGGGACAGTGAGGCTTTTTAGATAATCTCTGTTTTGGATACAGCAAACTTCTACGTTAACCTCTGCAACGGCCGCTGTTTACCAGCACGGAACTGTATCCACAGTGTAACAGTGTTTTTTTTTTTTTTAGGAGGCATTCCACTGTGCTGTGTGAAAACAGAAAGCACAATGGCTCCTGTAATGCAGAAAAAGAAGAAAGCATATGAAAGTTTAGTTTTCTCATAAAACCACAGTAATTTGGTTAAAGGCAAAGTCCTGCTGCAGGATTTGGCTTTTATAAACTGATCATTCTTAAATGGTATCATGTGTCATTCACACATCACGGCTCCTCCCTCTCAGTCTTCCCGGTGTTCATACATGCTCACTAAAATGTTTGACTGAAACACGTCCGCCTCGACCTTGAGGGTGTTAGCAGCGTTGACGTTTGTTTGGACAATGATTCAGTTCTTCAGACTGCTGCAAGGTCGCACGGTTGACATCAAAGGAAAGAATTTCTTCCTGGGCGATGCTGAGAGAGCTTTGTGTTTATTCTAAAACCGACTGTCTGGCTGAGTGTGTTTCTGTCTGTCTTTGGCACTGCTATCTTCATTCCTACCTTGCCTACCTCTGTACGCTGTTTTCTGCACAGCTGTCTTTTTGTGACTCCTGCCTAACATTTTGTATCCGAGTCACTGTTTTATTTTTCACCTCTCTGGGGTGCCTCCAAAGCTGTGTAGCTTAGCTTTAGGAAGAGAAACAAGAAAGTAACTGGATGTTTTTATTTTAGAAGCAGAAAACATTTATATCTTTCTATATTACACTGTCAGCCCATTGTGGATTTATATGGATTGACTGCATTTGGCAAAGCCTTCTGTGATTTTCACTTGAATGCAAGTTTACAGGAACACCTGATTGCTCAATTTCTCTCAAATTGTTTGGCTTAGGAACACTCCTTTAAACCACAGCCAGCTGAAAATATTTGCAAAACATGCAACGTTGGTCTCTGTGGTTTGGGTGTTTTGCACCTGTCTCTCATAACTCATTGTGTTCATTTTAACACAACAAGTCTGGTCAGGATGAAGTGGTTTGTGCTTTGGTTTCTGGCAACAAATCTGATTGTTTAAGGCCACACAGGTGGCGAGCAGCAACACAATATTAGGTCATGTGAACCAAGTTGCAGGAATAAATAAACCCATGCGCACACAGGGTAAATAGAAATGCAATTGATTTAAAATTCTAACATGATTAATGCAGTCAGCAATTTTGTCAGCAACAATGCTCTACTCTTTAAAGAATACACACTGAATGATTTAATAGACTGTCTTGTCGCAGGGTTGGATGCACCGCTGTGTGCATGCAAAACAGAGGAATTCATAATTCATATGCATGGTTAATTGTGAGGATATCCCCCGCCCCCCAGGGATGTGTTTTGATTTTGCTGCCCTCCACTCCAGCCAGAAGAATGGACACATGGAGAGCTGGGGGTGAAGGGGACCATTGGAAATGGTAAAGGACACCTGTGGGGCTTTGTGGGGCCTCTTCATGATGGACGTGGTTCCGGTTCAGGTGGCAGTAATTTCTTTAACCCATGAGGAGGGGAAGTGCAGCGGCATTTTGAGCCTGTGTGTGCATGCATTTACCGTTTGTGTACTGATGGATGGATGGCAGGGTGGGTGGATGGGTGGATGGATGGTTGGGTAGGTAGGTAGGTAAGTAGGAATATTTTTGTTTCACTTATAGGTGAATTGACAGGGTCTGCATCGCATTCAGTATGTGTAAGCAGTAAGATTGTAGATGTCCACAGATGAGGAAGCTGTGAGAACATTATTGGTTATTCTAGAAGACCGGCCTATGACATTTAATAACACGCTCTGGACTTCTCAAATTGAAATAGCATGTGAGCCTCCACAGTATCAAGGAAACAGATGAGGCCCTGAACTAGTAAAGCAGTAAAGCACAACTTCACATACACCAGACACACAAGTATGCTGGCACACATTTGGCTCTAACCCGGCCTTCAACAATGGCACATTTGTCCAACAGCTGATCTCCATATGATAAGGGATAAAAGAATATTAGGCGGAACACCCACACACACGCACGATTATGTCCACAGATGGTTATCGTATTTACATAATCATTAGCAGTGGGTGAGACTCTGTCACGATCTGTGCGGCGTTCCCAATGGTTTCAAAAGGAATTACTGTTTCAAAGATACTGTTCACACATATATACTGCACATATGTGAATTTATGTGTGTGTGAATAGAGGAATTCAGTCAAGTAATTGGGAGTAGACAAGTTGTCATTGCTAAGAGGCCATCCTGTTTTTTGGATATTTTAGAATACACTTACTGAAAACTGTGTCGCTTTCTTTCTTCTTTATTAGTTGCCATTTCATCATTACTGGCAAATTCCTGTTTGTTTGAAGATTTTATTTGGCTTTATTTCTAACTTATTTTAACTTCCTTGCTCTAGAATAACCAATATATAGCAAAAACTGTAAGTGTCAGATAAGTTGGTGGTGTCATTGCCACTCATGGATTTTTCTCTCTTTGCAAGAGGAGAGCGAGGATGACTCTTGCCTAAAACCCCCCTGTTTGGAGGTGGCTTTGTAACAATCAAAAAATTGTTACAAAGCCACCTTCAAGCTGAAAATGGGAGTCTCGCTGCTCTATACAGAACTGCAGGGACTTGTACACGCCAATATAAAGTTATGGCTGGTACGATTACCAAAGTTTGTCCTTTAGATAAAATTGGACTGAAAAGGCACTTTAGAATCTAACTGGAAAATTGCCTTATGCATCATAGTAATGCATTTTAGAGTTAAAAATTGAGCCCGAGCAAGTTGTCCAAAATAGTATTTTCCAGAATAGATTGGAACAAGTTCTTAAAATATCTGTACAAACCTGCTTCCAGGTAGAAGGAATGGATATTTGAGAAGTGATATCATTTGAAGCCAATTGAACAAATTTAAAATTTTATGATGTATGATTTCTATGATGTAAAAAAAGAAGAATATAGGAAAAGCACACATTTTTGGAAGGAATGGCTTTGGACTGGTACTTCAGCTTTTTGGAGGGGAGATGGGTTAACATGCCTAGAACATTTGGAATCATTTTTGACCTTTGCAATTCTGCATGAGGTCAGGTTTAATTTTATGCCCTTCAGCGTGATAATAAATTACACTGTATTACATATATATACACTTTTGTCACATAATGTTTGTTTTAGTCTTTTAGCATGTCAGTAATTGTAAGCTGTGAAGCTTTCACATTGATATATATATTTTTTTCTTTAAACTAAAAAATCATTTGGAGTAGGGGTGGGCGATATGAAGAAAATCTAATATCACAATATCTTTGGGCTATATCACGATACACGATATATATCACGATATGTTCAAATAACCATAAATAACAAATGTTTTTAGCCACATAGTGCCTAAAGTTGCATTGGTATATCTCATATTAACGTGTCAATTTTTTGTTTTTTGAAAAATTGATTCCAAAATAAAAATGAATTTAAAATGTTTAATTTTAGCCATTTTTTTAACCACAGCTGCACATAGAAGCTTTTCACAAATTACAATATTGTCACATTAAAGCTCTTTCATGGTCAACACTGGACCTTAAAAACAGAACATCCCAGCGGCCAAAAGGAACACCAAGGAAAAATCTGACAAAATAAACCTGAAATTAAAGGTGCTTTTTATGCTTAAGACATAAAAATTTGTATAATTAAAAATGTGACAATCCCAAAAACAAAAGCTTGTATTGTGACTATAAAATCAACTGACCAGTCGCAGCTACATATTCAGAGCATCTCAAAAATATTTCCGTTGCTCTTTAGGTGCTGGGAAATTTTAAACAAGCATTTTTTTCTGTCATATGGGATTTAGCAAAAGAAGACGCCAGTTTCAACAGTTTTACGGCTGGTTTAATTAAAGTTCCCTTCGGTGTGTGTGTGTGTGGGGGGGGGGGGGCACACGCGGAGTTTACAAGAGTCTTCATTTTGCACTGGATTCCGCCTAAAACTGTTCCACCTAAAACTGGATCGTTTTAGGTGGAACTAATTTGTGCTACTGCTACCTTTTGTGGCAATGGTGTTACGGCATGTTTTGCAAATTACCGCATTTTGTTCGACCTCCTTCTTGTGAAATCCAAACCACTGCCTGAAACGCCCACTATCGGCGTAGCTCTCGCTGTCTCGTCAACGCAGGTAAGCGTACGTGCTCGTTGTTGTGTGTGCGCCAGAGCGCTTACTGGAATAAGCAAGTATTGCCAATAATTAAGTAGGGTACTTCTTTGTGACAGGCAGCAAAAGATTGGAGGAGCGAGTGATGCGTTAACAGCATGTGGGAAAAACTAAATTCACAGTGAATTAAATACAGCGGCTCAATCTTGCCATGAAAATCTACACGCGATGGTCGCGATAAAGTCATTTTAACTATCGCGCGGAGGGAAACTTGAGATACATCGAGTATACTCGATATATCGCCCACCCCTAATTTGGAGTATGTGTTTCCCGAAGAAAGAAGCTATTGGTCAGATGTGTACTCATATGCACAACCCACTGTAAATCCAGCTCCAAAAGGTCACCTTGGTAAAATGATCAAGGTAATTTCTTTGTATTATAATTTGATCTTTTGCTGCCTGTCACAAAGAAGTACCCTACTTAATTATTGGCAATACTTGTGAAGATGTATAAAAACATTAAAATCTAATATCTAGACCAAAAGGGAACTCAATATTCAGCAAGACACAGTGCTGCCCTTTAAGAGATTTATTTAACAACAAAGCCTTGGTGCAAACAGGTTAACCTTCTGCTGGAGGAGATGAGCAGAAGGGCTAAAGCAGGAACTGCGTCCGTGAGGCAGGCTTGGATCATACTGGACTGATAGATCCAAAGGGCTTGGCAAGGTTCATTGTCATGAAACAGTCCAGGTCGTAGTCCAGAAAACAGAAGGCCGATGGGGTGTCCAACAGAGGCAAGGCAAGACAAGGAAATCCAGAAAACAGGAACTAGACCATAAACTTGGCAAGGCTGGCAAGTACTGCTGGACATATTCTCACTCTGTGGCTTTCAATAACCTGGCCCTGACTGTCTGTGGAACCTCAGTATATAAAGGCATTGAAACCGGTGCAAAGGGCCGTCTTGACTGTGCTGAGGCTGAGGGGCACAGGTGCAGCCGATGATCCTAATTACTGGGTGCAGAGGCAGCTAGACAGACAGCCAGGCCAGAAGATGACAGAACATGACTGCATTTTAATTTTAGGAGGCTATTCTCATACTCTAACCTTTTAAGATGAGCTCTGCACTCCAACTTAACTTCTCTTATGGAAGTAAAAATGTTAAAACACATTTGTCAGTCTGGTTGGTTTCATTTAAAATGTCCTGGTATTTCAAAGAGTTTGTGATGTCATGTATTCTAAAAAGGGTTGTGTCTTCTCTACAAGTACTTGTTCCCCCTCATTCAAACAGACTCCATAATTCATGCGTTCATGCGTCACAAATAGAAGCCATTCTACTCGATATGGTAATTCCCACCAGCTGTGTGGCACTGCAGCAAGACGGACAAACCTCCATCAAACCTCAGAAATACAGGTCAAATCTATTTTTGATTGATGACAGAGAAAAAGGCGTACATTTCTAAAAACCAGATGAGCTAGACAGGAAGTCAAACACAGGAGGAGTAAAGCGGATCTGGAACATTTCAAAGTAAGAGGGGAGGCTGTGGATGCATAAACCAATCTTGCATGCAGCCACTGTGGATTGCCGCATGGCATGTTTTGAGATTAACCTTAAAAAAATAAAAGATAATTTAAAAAAAAGAGTTACATTGATTTTGTAGGGGCTGGTAGGGTTATCAATAACTGTGGAAATTCCTAATGTTAGATTTTTCCCCCTCACCTAAACAAATCTACTCAAATTAAAGGTTTTGGTCTCTCACTTTCTCAGTGTGAAATTATGCTACCGTAATACAAGGTGAGTATATTTAAAAAATGTTATACATCGTTCTCAGGCTATTTTAGTACTTGGGGAGGTGTATACAAACTTGGATCAGTCTGCAGTTTCCTCATACACAGAGCTCTCTCACATATGCATGTAAATGCATGTTAATATGTGTCACAACTCAGTTTGGAGTGCAGAGTTCATCTTCAGAGGTCAAAGTGTGAGTGCAGTGTTTCACTGTTTAGAACAAGTCCTCTGTTATATGCCAAATAGACACTGTTCTTAGTGTTTTCTCAGAGAGACACGGAGATAGGGAGAGATTTTGAAAAGAAGGGCAAACAGCAAAGAAGTTGATATGGGTGACTGGTTAGAGGTAAGGTAAGAAAGGAAACAGGCATTCATGTTTTCTGGTAACTGACTCAAAGACATCTTAATGATCCTATAGCAGGACAGGGTATGTTGCACATTATATGTCTGACTCAGTATGTGTGAATATGTTGTGGAATTTGAACATAAACTTCCACGGATGTTTTTGGCCTTTCTGATAAAGGAGGGAGAATGCATGGAGGCGTGAATGCATGTTTTGTGGGTCCAACATTCATGCTTTTCTCCTGACATAAAAGGTCTGTGGTTGTTATACGAGAAGCTGTAGTGAACCTAAGGATCGCTGAATAGTGGATTCTCTATGTTTGGTTGTTGGACCAAGTCTGCTGACCCTACCTCTGACCCCACATCTGCTTTCTCTGTGCATGTGTATGTGGCAAGCCAAAGTAGCTTAGATCTTACAAGTTATAATTACAGTCAGGAGTGAAATGGCATAATGTAGCTAATATTACTTTTTGATGCATTTCTTTCAAAATTATTAGCGCACTTTTTTTATTTAAATGATATGCACTGTTGTTGATCTGTACTTGGACTGATGCTAGAAATTTGCTGATAGTTGACGGTGAGACTAAATCATACAAAAAAGGCAATCAGTCAAGATATTTTGTTGCCAAAACTGATCTAAGTCATTTAAGAATAAACTGGGTTTCTTGTTTTTTGAGAGCTACAGTTGTTTTAACTCCCAACAAGAGTTTCTGCGGCACAGCTTTTGGTTTCTAACCTGATATCCTACTCAATATACAGATAGTCTTAAACATTATCATCTCATACTTCTGCTGTAAATGTTTTCACATAAATTAGTTTGTAGAATTGCTAGGCTAAGGCTAGATTTTCTGATTTTTTTTGACACGACTCTTTGATAATTCGTGCTGTTACGTATATTTGTTCTATTCCAGTTCATCGTGTGCAGACAAAAACCGGAAATCAACTTATTTTTTTTGCAGATAAATTGTATAAATTGGGCCTAAAAATTACTATCTTTAAGTTACTTTGCAAATCTTGACATTTTTGTGTAAACCTGTTTAATTCTGCAATAATTGGCCTAAAACCGTCTTAGTGCTGATCTCTATGGGCTGAAATGTGGCTACTGCAGTTGAATTTTCCTATTGGTTAAAACGGTACAGCTTGGTACATGTCTATGTCACAGCCCTGCTCACAGGTTTAAAACCATCTCAGTCAGACACACGGCCCAATGGTGAGTTCGGAGTTGGAATTGCAAGTGATTACTGCTTTAGCATTTGTTGCTCCATTAACCCATGTTAGCAATGATGCCGCTAACATAACATTACCACTCAGAAACTGCACTCATCCTGTCCTCCGCTGCCTCTGCTGTGCCAGCTTCAGGGATTGCTGATCCAGCGCATTGAACCAGCAGCTCAAACTGAAAAGTCTCTGGCCCACTGGGCTCCACAAAGCCTCCCTCAACCTCCGGTGATGAGGGGGGTGTAAAATCCTATGCCTCAAAAGAGCGGTCTGTGGTGAAACCACAGGTGTCACCCTGGTCTTTCTCCATGTTTCAGTATGTCAAATTAAGCTAGTTGTCACTTTCCCTTGTCCTAACCACATCACAGCTTTACCCCTCTATTCAACCTCACACTTGGTCGTGCACCTCAGTGTCTCTTCGCACCGCCCACTTTTGGTGGAATTTTTCAAAATTTGTCCTAGGGGTGGGGTTATGCTTTAACATCGGGGTTATTTCCGCTTTACAGAAAATGTTGGGAGTTTAAAGTGACGTTAACTAGTTAACTGGGTATGTTATCTGTAAGGTGTTTATTTTAGCTCTAGATGTGATAACTGTATCATATTAATACTTGCTTTATTACATGGAAAGCACTGTTATTACTTAAAACAGTGGTGGATGCATCTCCTGTGGCATGCGGTTTATATTGGTCTTGGAAAAAAAATGTGAACACTTTTTTCTGTTAATAATAATGGAAAGGAAATATTTCAGGGGGTTTCCCGCTTCAGACAAACCAAGGTGGTTGGGGGGAGATTCATTACCTCATACGACTGAATGGATAGCTGAACCTTTGCTAACAACATTTAAAATAGTTAAAACCACAAGATTGAAGGGATGGAAGACTCAATATGAAGCCCCTTTAAGCTGGAAACCCATACTAATGTGTAGTTTAAAAGCTCATGATCCTGTGTTGTTTCTTAATACAATACATTGTTTTATTTCTTTCAGAATAGAGACACATTTTTATAGAAATGAATTGCGTATAAAATCAGAACTTTAGAAACATGTTTCTAAAACTAAGAAATTTCTTTCCTTGATAAATTTTGTGTTTTCATGATAGAAAGCTAAAATCTGTATTTAAAATCGAAATAAATTTAAATAGAGCTCTATTGACTATTACTGTTGATGACCTAAAAGTGTTTTTGACCTAAACGCGTAATTGGTGTACAATGCTGTTATTGTAAGGATCTGGACCTCTAGGGTAAATGGCAGTTCTGTATATATGTACACATCCTGTTGTTTGTTTGGTCTCATTCTCAGTGTCTTTGGTTATTGAAGGAACTTACTGTATTTGGTTAGGTTCTGCGACACAGCTTTTTATTCAGCTTTAAAAAGTATAGTTTGATTCTAACCAAAAATTAGAAAAAGTTTTCAGTATGTGTGTGGGTGCGTGTGTTTGTGTGTCTGTGTGTGTGAAATGACTGCCAGCAAATGCGTGACCAGTCTCACAGTTCTTGTTCCATATTTAGGTCTTAGAGTTCAAGGGTCAGGGGGCGTCGGGAGACGGAATGAATGACTGCCTGTTATCAGGTGGCAAACAAAAGAATGTGTGTGTGTGTGAATGTGTTTAAGTGAAAAACAGGAAACAAAGATTGACTGAATGACAGAAGGAACAAGATGGAGTTAGAGTAATTATGATGGATGGAAACGCAAACAGCATAAAGAAACTAATGCGTGACCACAGTCACAAACCTGCATTTTCTTCAGTTGTAATGATATATTTAGTTCTTTTTCATCCTTTTCCCCTTAATGTTTATCAATGAAAGATTGACAATACACAGTTGTTTTCTTATAAACGCTAAAATCTCTCAAAAACCTCCTCCTTCTTTGAGTTTACTACTCTGCCATAAGAGTTTTTGTACGTTACTGTGTGAAAAAATAACAAAGGCTTACTATAATAAATGAAAATGAATAAAAGAGGGGCATATTCTAAATTTTTCTGTTCTTCCAATGAAATAGATTTTTTTTCTCATCAATTTAAGATTATAGTTTGAAAGGTTTGCTTACAGTTACAGCAAATATTTCTTTATTTTTTGTCAGGCTCTTCTATCTGCATCAATGTGTTAAACTTTCTGTTTCCTTTCTCAGATTTATTTTAAAAAGTCTGTATTTCACTCCTTTCTCTGGGTCCCCTGCTCTCCCCCATCCCCCCACTGTCTGTTTTTCTCCCTCATTTCACGACTCCCCCTTTCTTCCCCTGCTAATTGCCACCCCGTTGTAGCATCCCGGGAGCCGGGAACTCATTAATTGGTGAAGAGGAGACAGGTGGCGCCACTATGTTGTGATGTTTCTGGTTAGCTGTGTATGTGTCTTCCCTATGGTGGTTTTATGTTTTTGGGTGCACCTTTGTTTGCATGCAAGTTTGCACACTTGTGTGTATTTGAATGTATGATTTCTATATGTGACAGTGTGCTATGTTGAAATGGGTGTGTGTGGGTTCCCTCGCTTGTTAGCAGCACAGAGCCCCTTCTCACTGTAATCTCTTTGTTTATGCACTGTGAAAAGGGCCTGACGGGGGCCTGAACTCCCCACGCTCTCATCCTACTGCGCCACTCACCCCAAGTAGACCATCATGCTTCACCACCGCCAGCCCGACACTGGGATTGCTCGTATCACCTCCCCCACCTCATTCAAACAACGTGGTACTTCTTTTGTCTTACCCTCATAATAACCCAATCTTAAAATGATACATATTGCAACTGTTTTGCAAAGATGCACATTGCCATACAGATGGATGTAATGGTTGCATAAGCTCAGGAGGCAGGGGTGTGCCGGAACTGCAAACCATGTTGGTGGTAATAACAGATGTCATAAATAAAATAAACAGCAACTTTACTCTTAGAAAATAAAGCAGCAGCAGGGCGACTTGCATTTTCTTAGGAGACAATTCTGACAAGATATATTTTCATTGAGGCCGGAAAACATGAAAAAAAAATCCTTTCTGGTTTTGTACAAACTGACAGGCAGACTTACCTTTGCGTAAATCTGCCTGCTTCCATTTTGCCTGTCACTTTGCTGGTGGTACACCTGAATTCCCCCACTGAGGGACAATACAGGACATTTCTATTCTATTATTCTTGCTACTATTCTTGCTTTTTTGAACAGTCACAGTTCCAACCCTCCTTCATTTTCTGGGATTGGAACCAGCAAAAGCGACCCCAGAGAGACACTGCACGATGCAAGGCTCAATTTGCTCAGGCATTTTTGGTTTAGGTGGCCTGTCAGATAATATCTCTACAGATGATCCTCATAAATATCTAGAACATTAGTATTACGTTGATAAACAACTTTTAAAAAATGCTAAATTTTTCATTTTTACATACAGGGAAAAACCCCTGTCAGAGTTTTGGTTTTAACAAATGTTTTATAGAATGTTCATTATATTTCTTGGTGCCACTAACTATAAGAGTTTAAAGTTGGCCATATTACTAAAAGTACTCATGCAAAATGCCACTTAAGGATTTCACTGTAATCATGTTTAAATTTTATCTAAATGTTAATAATGAAGTATTGTTATTACATGAATAATGTAGTAAATGTAGCCTCAGTTTTGTCCCTGTTACATGATGGCATACAATAATTAGCGTCAGGTCATTTTTTAAAGGTTTTTAAATCAGCAGGCTACTTTATGCACATACATTCTTTAAAACAAGGTTAGAAAGCACAACATTTGGGTTAGCAATAGCTGCATTTACATGGCCAAAAGTAATCGTAATAAAGGGCTGACTGGAGTAAAAAAGCGTCATGTACATAAAACAATCAGAATATGATGATCGGATTAAGCTCAATTGGAATGAAATTGTAATCCGACAGAGAGGTGGTTTATGCCGATTGATAATCTGATCAACGTGCATGTAAACGCTTGTCAGGCTCAAGTTATACTAAATGTGTCAAACTGACCTGAATGCGCATGTGCACCAACGTAAACGTGACGTATTTCAGCGTTGGTGAGTGGCGGAAATGCATCAGGAAGCAAAACTGTCAGGGGTCTCGATACAACCTTTCTGTCCGAAAAAATAAAAGAGCTCAAAATTGTCGATTACTCAGTAACGTTTTGGTGAGACGGGCGGAAGGGACAGACAGGTGTAAAGCAGATGAGGATCTAAGAGCACGGGAGGGGGTGTGAACATGCAGGAGGCCTGACAGATATGGGGGGGGGGGGCAAGGTGGTGAAGGGCCTTGAATATCACCATGAGAATTTTGTATTGAATGCGGAACTGCACGGGGAGCTAGTGGAGCTGTCGGAGGACTGGGTGATGTTGTTAGAGGGAGTTCTTGTTATGATGCGACCAGCTGAGTTCTGGACCAGTTGTAGTTTATGGAGTGATTTCTGAGGACAGCCAAAGAGGAGAGAGTTGCAGTAATCCAGTTGGGAGGTGACGAGGCTGTGGACAAGTATGGCAGCAGTGTGTGGGGTAAGGGAGGGACGGAGGCGGTTGATGTTTCTTAAGTGGAAGTAGGCAGACCGAGTAATGTTATTGATATGGGATTGAAAAGATAAGGTGCTATCAAGGATGACACCCAGACTCTTAACCTGGGTGAGATGGAGGAGCTGTCAATAATAAGTGGGAAAATATCGGTTTTGGAAAGAGTTGATTTAGTGCCAATGAGGAGAACCTCAGTTTTACTACTGTTTAATTGAAGGAAGTTGTTGGTGAACCAGGCTTTTATTTCACAGATGCAATCTGTGAGGGAGGTGGGCGGAAGAGAGGACGATGGTTTTGTGGTGAGGTAGAGCTGGGTGTCATTGGCATAGCAGTGGAAGTGGATGTTAAAACTTCTTCTGGGTTTTTTATTTAGGGTAATCTGATAACTGCGCATGTCAGAGTGGTTGTATTCTGAATAAATCCAGGTGCATATACACGCACATTATGATCGGATTAATTGATTGTGTGCCCATATAAACATGTACAATCCGATTATTTAATTCAAATACATTTTAATCCCATCGTGAAATTTTGTGCATGTAAACACAGCTACTGTTGCTAAACATTAGGACCCCATTGTTGTCACACAATCACTGTCTCCTTCACTGTTTTGCTGTTACTACTTACCACATAGTCAACTACTCTCTTCTCTTTCTGCTTTCAATCTGTCTGTCTGCTTCCTTTACTTTGTTATTAGATACACATTTGTTGCTTCAGTAGTCAAAGCTACTGCAAATGTATGTTATTTTCTCGTTGTTTTGCAGGTTCTGCCTGCTGAGTTTTCCTTCTTTACACAGCATTTTAGCAGCGACCTTTGTCTTTTGGCTTTCCATTCTGCATTCTCCATTTTGCAGTTGACACCGTGTGTAGGATTCGATTGCAACGGACATCATCTGGGCATTATACCTTGGTTTGAGTGCAGTTGAAGCTCTGTATTTCTTATTTTAAACAGTAGACAGAGCTGCAGATAAAATCTGCCTGAGTTCATAAACTGGTTGCAGAGGAAGAGGCTAGAGAAATTTCATTCCTAATACAACTCCAAAAAAATGTTAGGTAACTTTTTTTTAATAACCTTTTTAAAAAGTCTTCAAAACATTTAGCAATAATAATCCCCTCTGCGTTTATACTGAACCATGCATATGCTGACAAATAATTGTACAGGCTTTCAGACTCTTCCTGGCTGCTCTTCCTGTCTGGCACGTACCACTCGCACTGCACATGGACTGTTGCAAAAATAGGGATGTGTGCAACCTAGGGATTGGTCATGTTTTGTTTTGCTTTGTTAAGCCTGGTTTGGTGAAGCTATGTGCGTGAATTGCAGTAGTTTATTTTAGACTAAGACATTTTTAAAGCAATGTCTGCTTCACACCTGGGCACATGATCTGCATTCTGGATGTAAAGCAGTGAAGATCTTCTGATCTAACTGCACTTGCAAGGGACTACTATGTAAGGACTGGGTTGCCTGTGAGTGCTTTGGTAAAAAAACAAAAAAACAAACAAAACAAAAAAAAAACACACTGTCATGTCAGAATCTTCAAGTCTTCAAGGACTGCAGCAAAATTTCCTAAAATCTTTAGAAAATAGTTCCTAGAGGAGTCTTACTGCTCATTCTTTTCAGGGAAACATCTGCAACTAAAATTAAACATCTAAAATTAAAAATTTTAAATAAGATTTTCTGAGATTTTAAACCTGTTAAAATACTATGAATAAAATAAAATAAAAATAAAATGAATCATTAGTTCAACTGTTGTTCAAATGTTTAAATTACTTATGTGGTATTATGTTAGCTGACATTTATTTTTTTTTAGAAACGATTCAAATTTTTTGTACTAATCTTGCGGTGTAGAAAAGGGACCTGGGTTTCAAAAAGCAGTCTTAAGTGGCCCCAAAGTGTCTCAAATGTGCATTTTGATGCACATACTGCTCATAGCAGAAATACATGTGAATGAGAGCATTTCTAATGTTTGGCTATACTAAAACACAGTACCCTACATGTGAAATCAGAAAAAAACAAAAAGAAAACCACTAGAAGTAAACGTCTGGAGTGACGATGGTAAAAATTATTGATAAGTTATTTTACCATCAAACATTTAACAGCCTTTCGTAGAAGACTATAATGTATGATAAATCAAAGCTAAATGTAGATAGTTTGTGCTGAGGCTGCAGTTCTAAATCAGAATTTTAGGGAGTGAACTATAAATATAAATTGGTAAAGTTTTATTCTATGTGAGCTGAATTTTAAACTAGTCCTTGTGAAGGCCGATTTTGCAGAATAAATTACTTTTAACTCTTCCCACAAACCTTTGTAATATCATAGTGCCAATTAAATTGTTGGATTTTGTTTAAATTCATCTACGTTATTTCAAAGAAACTCAATAGACTGATGGTAATCGATGTAATGGATGAAAGAAATGAAAGGTATTGCATTAATATTTTGAAGTGGTATTTAAGTGTATTATGTTTATTATAATATTATAATATATATTTTTATTTTGTTATTTCTTTTCTTATTCTTTGTTCTGGATCCATACTCCGCTTTGTAGTGTTAAAGATAATCTCTCTCTTTGTAATTGTTTGGTAAAGTCTATAAGGGAGAACACATACAAAGCAGCAGTGTTTTGCTTACCAGATGGTGTTATCAGCCTGGTAAATTGTGGACCTTTGGCAGCTCTAGAGGAACTGGTGTCATGGGCAATGAAGTGTAAATGAATTTGTTCCTCCTACGTCTGTGTGTGGATGGATGTCCGTCTTTCTATCAGTGTGAGTTCTTGTGTTAATGCAGGTGTAGGGTTCACAGGCAGTGTGTAGGTCAGGTTCCAGCCCCGGGTGTCACCTAGTTGTTTGGCCCTAAACAAGCCCCAGAACAGGGAACGATCTTTTCTTTTCCTGTAGTTTTTCAGATAATTTGTTGGGGCTTCAGAACTGTCACACGCAGTAATCAGAAGTGAACTATTGTACCAGACTGGCCTATTCTTGGCTT
This sequence comes from Fundulus diaphanus, assembly GCA_037039145.1. Classification (NCBI taxonomy): domain Eukaryota; kingdom Metazoa; phylum Chordata; class Actinopteri; order Cyprinodontiformes; family Fundulidae; genus Fundulus; species Fundulus diaphanus. The sequence goes on from CM073127.1 coordinate 24,101,761, forward strand.
CAGAAAAAGAAATAGTCATTGGCTGCAGAAACACATGTAGCTCTTTTATTAGCATGAGGCCCCACAGACTTAAGGGCAAAACGAGGTTAGTTTAAAATGGTTAATTGGAATGACCAGAAGCCCGTGTTTGCATATCAGTGCTCGTGGCCAGTCAAAAAAAGTTGCCAATGATTTAAAAGTAAAAAATTTTTCCTTCACAAGATTAGATATTTAGATATTCATCCCCTTATAAATTTGTCTACTTATTTCATAGCTAATAAGTAACGACCAAATTGTGTTTTTTTTAAAAACTGCTGCTCCAAACGTTTGCTCTAGTGACAGCTCAACAGCAACGTCACTACTCTTTCAATTAGTTCGCCTCATGACACGCATGTGCCTCCTTTTCAGCTTATTGAACTGTTGCCAGCAGGAATTAAGTAAGTTCTTTGGTCATGCTCCCTTGCATGACAGGAGTTGTTACTGTCTTTGATACAAATTTTAGTTTGTGCTTCTCATATTTTTATGTCCAACGGATTATATTAAAAAACAACAACTCTGACACAAGTCCCAGTTAAGCATCAAATTTCATATACATGGTCACTCAGTATCCTCTAGTTGTCTTTGTAATTATCCAGGACCCAATCCAATCCAATAAATGCAAAAATCATAAGACATGAATAAAAATCCCAGGAGACCAGAAAACGTGCCTGTGGATGCTGCATTTTGATGTTTGCTGGTAACAGTGTCGATGACAGTGCAGACTGCTTCATCATTGGCAGAGGGCGGAACCTATGCTGTTATCGCAATAATGTGTAAATCCCCATGGTCGATAATACGGCCTCATGCTAACAACTAGCACCTAAATGTCTTTACTGCGCAATATCTTTTTGAAAGTTACATGTCCAGAGTTGCACCATCTAATATTCACAAACACAGCCAGACCCCCCTCCTCTCTTCTAGCTGTTCGCCTTAGTTATGTCATTCCGGAGTAAATAAAAACCATCCATGGTAATATGGGTGTCTGGAGCTAGTGCGGTTAGCCACGTCTCACTCAGGATAATTAAGCAGCTCCCTGTGTAACCTCTCTGATGCCTGGCAAGGGCTGCCAATTCATCCACTGTGTTGGAAAGGGATTTCACACTTTCCATGATAATGGATGGGATGACAGGTTTGTACCTTCTCCTTCTCAGCTCGCGGGGAACATTGGGTCGCTCAGTAGGAGACAGCACAGCGGCACTACCAAAAGCTAACTGCTGATTTCTGGTGTAAACAATAGCAGCCTGGCTGCTCACACTGTCTCTGAACACATTTTGGTTTTTCATGGGACCATTGGGCATGTACTTTAATTGACTGTTGCAACGACAGGCTTTTTTTTTGTGTGTGATGTCATTCCTGAGCTGCTGCCTTGTGGGTTGTTCTACTCACAGATGGAACAGTGGAGCAGTGTTGGTATGTGCCACCAACCTGAGTAGTCACTGAGACTGTTGTACTTGCAATGGTATTTTGTAATTTTGGCTGTGCGTACACACGGATTCTGAATTTTGGGAGACCATAAATGGTCACCTTTGAAGCCAGGTCCCAAAGTGAAGAAAATTCCAGATGTTGGTTTCTTTCTGTACATACGAGCTGCATCTTTTCTTAAATGTTGGCATCATACCTCCATCTTTCTCTGTAAACCGCATGTGGCTTACTCTCACAAATAACGACAACGATGCTGCAATTCGGGAATCTTCCTTTCAAATTAGCCTGTTTTACACGGCCAACCCACATAAAGGTCACGTTGAACATGTGTAAATGTTTTTTGTCTGATCCATGCAATTTTGCTGTGTCTACATTATATGGGTTTTATGCAGATGTCTGTTTATTGTGTGTGTGTGTTTGTGCCATTTATGTACCCGGCATATTACAGCACTTTCAGTGGTGCTGCGTCCTCTAGTATGAGCTTTTTTTCTTTTTTTTTGTCGTTTATGAACATTTTGTCTTTGTGTAGACTAGGCATACAACCTAGTGAATAAAATAAATTGCAACATTAAGATATAAGAATTAATTTTTAACCAAATGCAGAATACCTAATGAGATTTTTTTGTTTTCTAAATATTTTTTGCTGATACCTTAAAAGTAACGTATTATCTACTCAGCCATGGCAGCCAGATAAACTGTTTGTTAAAGTTGCAACCGACTCCATTTTTGATTTGCAACCTTTATTTAGTTACAGATGGCAGTCATTGTGAGGGAGAAAAACCTTGTGGGTGGGTGGCTACAGTCTGTGATCCTCAGTGTTTGAAAATGTGATTTATGAATCACTATAGTAGGCAGGGACAGATCCCACGGAGCAGGTGGGAAAGCTCCCACTCAGGATCTTCTTTGTTTTTCTTTTTTTCTACCTTGTCATGCCATTTTTAACATTCCACCCATTAGACCAGTTGTTTCCTTCTTTAGCAATGGTGATCCATGAGTCTCTTCTATAGCAGTAAATTAATTTGCCTTCTTCCACACTCAAAATGAATGCGTGTGCTTTTGTGTATTTGTCTTTTACAACATACTTAACTATGTTGAATCAATTTATTGGATTAATTTACAATTTGTGTACCTTTTAGTGAACTATCAGAACAATGCTGGAAAAATAGTACTTTACGTGTCACTTTATTTAAAAACAGATCTTACTATCTTTTTTTAAACAATATGTTTACTGACATTTTGCTTGTCAAAAATGGGCATGTGTTCACATGCGTTAAAGGAGCAATATGTGTAATTTCCTTATTTTACATAGGAAGAACTAAAAAATAGGTATGTGAAGAACTAAAGCTAATATTTCAGATAGACTATGATCTGACGTCACACCGCATCTCTCCATGTTGTTCTCCAGTCTCTTTTACATAACTGGGGTGGCTTTGAGTGCGTGTACATGCATATGAACAGCTGCCACTCAGGGCTTAGCCCCTTCCTGCACTAAATTGCCACAGTCAGAGCCGAGCAGCCTTGAAGCTACATGGCGGAGACCACACCCAGCAGATCAAAATGTGAGGGGAAAGGAGGGGCCGGGTGGCATCTATAGTGGAGGTGGAGAGATGTATAATTCCAGTTTACAAATATTTATCCATTTGACATACTAAAGGCTATATACACTTTTTGCATATATGCTACTCTCTTTCTAAAGGGAAAGTTCTTAACATTTGCCTCACCCAAAATTCAAGACTTGTTTTTGTTTTTTTAGCTTGCAAAAGGCTTATCTCTATTCTTAATTTCTGCAATCACTCTCCATGTATATGTGATGATTTGTGTATAATCCTAAAAATAATAAAATTGGATTTATTGGAACATTTTTAGAATTTATTATTTCTTTTATATAATAATTATTCTATTATTTATTTAATATGCTCACAGAACCTTTTCACATCAGGGCATTCCCGCATACAATGAAATAAAGTTCCCTTTCCTTCTACAAATTTTCTACAAACATCCAGGATATTGCTTTTGTACCTCTTTAATTAATTTAATTGGGGTGATGTATGTTCTCATCAGTCAAAATGTGTAACAGTCAAAATCTGCTAATGATTTTATTGAGTGTGGGCTTTAGTAGTCCAGGTTTTTAAACTATCAAATGGGAGGTAATTGAGTTCGTCATGTAAACTATCTTTAGATACAAAATGTTTCTGTATTTCAATTTCTAGCTGTTGTCTCACTTGTAACTTTCTAGATTTAGTTGAGGTATAACTATTTATGTGTCCTTTTAAAGAAAGCTTTAAATGTCAGAATCTCTTTAGCACCAACATTCTTATTTTAAGTAGGCTCCGTATGTCGGGGCTAATGTTAGTTTTTGTATCACTGTTGGCTTCTACGTTAACGCTACGTTCTCTGCTCTAAGACCTAAAGTGTGCTAACTGTGCTTGTGTGACTGTTCTTCCCAGCTTCTTACCATAATTTGGCATCCTTGCTTCTTAGTTGTAGTGTGCACATGTTTTGAAAGGTGTCATTAAAATCAGCCCTAAATTTCAGGATTTTGAATGGAGCAGAGATAAGCTTGACTTTCTACCTCATACCCATAACCAGAAGTCTAATAGCTATCATTATTAAAAATATTACCATAGCAATAAACAGTTTTGGTATCATGAAGGGTTGCTTTTCTGATGATGTACTTTCGTTTTTCCTGTACCTCACTCTGCACCCATCCCTGTGAGTGGTTATATGCTAGTCGTAAAGGGATAGAGTAACATGATTTAAAATTACTATAACAAGCTGTAAAAGTTTTTCCCAGTCAATCAATAGGCTTCCATTAAGTTTAAATCTTTTAGCATCTACCGTTTGGAGCCTGTGTGTCTGCTTGCATCTGAGTTTATGCCTTTAGTGTCAGGTAGGTTTTAAAATGGCTAAACTGATTTGTTGAAGGATTTACATTTATTTGAAAGGGAAAATTTGGATTATACTTAATGAAAAATTGAAGTTTACAGTAAATACTGTTTTATTTTGTGAAGTGAAGAATATAGTTTGGGCTTGAGATAATAATCACACATCCCCTAAGTCCCATTGCCACTGTTTTTCGTGCTGCCTGGTAAAGTAAGGTGTCCCATTTCTTTTAGTGGTCACCTAATCCTTCAAACAGAGCAGGAAAGGTCCATTTAGAATGTTAGAGGACCACCACGCCTTGATTTCCCCTAGAAATGGAACCTTCTTATCTAGCAGCAGGGTTCGAGAAAAAAAAACAATAAATAGTTAGAACAGCTTTGATTTGAATGAATGCAAGTTGAAAATTGTGTAAAGTGAAGCTTAGTTAGTAATGGGAGAAAACTAGAGCAACGTTAAATAATATAATATTATAGACTAATATATAATATATATATTAGTCTATAATATATAGACTAATATATAATATAAAGTCTTTCTAAAAAAAATTCTTTGGTTAATTGTGATTTGAGTAAAATCTGCCTTTTGCTTCATACATGAAAACTTACCAGCAACTAGTTTTGTACAGATTATCCCAAGGCAGCAATCATGCAAAAACTGCGAATACTTCAGTCCTTCAGTTACTGTATGATCGCCAAAGAGTGTTTTCAGTCGTACTGCACTTTACGCTGATTCTAAGAAGATTGGACTTTTGAGTTTTCAACCTACCACTCACCACCCAGAGCCAATGGTCAACAACTGATTCTTCTGTGCAGCTAACTCTGGCCCCTCCTTCTTTAGCCCATATGGTAGAAATTCTTTTCAAGCAATGAAAGAACAATAAAGAAACAATCCCAGTGGAGGTCAGAGGTGAGACTGTCACTGCTCCATCATCACGCCTTTCTTCCCACTCTGTGTTACCCTGACCGAGTGGTTGTAGGTGTCTAGATGGGTTAAAAATGTTTTAGTAGACCCCAGGCACCAGACCAAATGTTGATGAAAGTGTTTAACACCACTGTTCATTCCCAACCCGTTCTGACTTAATTTTTCTTCCCCTCTCCACAGTTCCTTGCTGACTAGCTTGCATGCTCCAGGACATTTTTAGAACCACTGCTTTGACCACCAGTAAATGTTAAACTCCTTTTTCCTGCCGAGGCAAAGAATTGAACAACAAAACAAAAATTATCTTTCCTCATTAAACCACTGTGTGGATTTTCCTAGGGTGGAGAATTTCAGAGCAGAAATGGACCTTAGAAAAAGAAGAAACCAGCTCAACTCCCACACACAGTGTCTCTCATGTTCCACAAGGCATTGAGGCAGAAAGGATTGCTATGCAGCAGTGAATGAGAGTGAACAGACATGTTTAAAGTAGATCATGTTAAGTTGGTTGTTGGTTTAAAGACAAATTGAAGTGAATAGATGGGGATTAGCAGATGTACTGCTGAGCCACAGAGGTGTTTCTCCAACCTAATCCCCTTGTAGCCTATCCCTTCCTGGTCAGTTAGTCAGTTCGCATCAAATAAAAGGATAACGGTTTCTAAAAGTGAACCACAAAAGGATAAAGTGGTATAAATTTGGTGACTGTGCATTATATACAGTTCAGTGTGACTTGAAAAGTTTAATCCAATATTAAGAGTTGAGTTAGAGGCTTAGAGTTGGATTGTTATTGATGGCCAGCGTTTTAATTTCACAGAACTACTGCAGATTTTAGGTGTTTGAAACCACATGGAATGCGTGTGGCTCTGCACCAACTGAAGTGGAATGGACGGATGTTTCTAAATAAAGGTAGATGGGAGGGATTTTTTTATTGGAAGATCAATTTCCCTTTGTGCCACAAGCATAAAAGGTATCACAAACATGCAAGAAACTTGAATATATTTAACATTAGAAATCTTTCCTTTTCTTATGTAACCAATGTGTGGGGGTTTCCAGTGCCACCAGAAGTTTTTTTTTCTCTAAGACTCCACATGTCACAATTGACAAACTACAATCTTCACAAAGTGAGCTACTCTTGTCTTTTTTTTGTACTGTGGAACACACGCTATATGGACAATTAACTATCCATATATTGTTTTAACCTCAAAGATGCTTTATTAATTTCTCTCTCTAATCTTTTACAAGGTAGAGCCAAATGGACAAGTAATGAATGACAGGTGATAGTAAAGAAAAAAAAAGACATATTTAAACATGAAGTGTTAGTTCTTCTAGGACTCTGGCTTTGATATATAGCAAAAGTGCGTCAAAGTAAGCTTTTGAAACCAAATTAACAGAAGTTCCTGATGTCTTGTATGAAGTGTACTTTAAAATACATCAACAGTTGTAGTTATACTTAACTCCTATGCTGTTAACCTATCAGCAGATTAGTTCCCCCGGCTCAGGCTATCCGTGCAACGCACGGGTCTGCCGACATGTGAATGTTTCAGGAGCAGTGCTTTTCAGGGCCAGCCCGGTTTCCTCCAGGCCTGCTGAAGAGTAAGGTCAAACTGAGCTGAACTCAAAAGGAGTTTTGAGTGAACACACTGCTTTCCAGTGATTGGCCAAGGGGGCATGGAGAAATTAGGTTTTTCTCTGAGGAAGTCCAGAAAAACTGAAGCACAACAACAATAATATGACAACCACTATGAACAGAGTGGGTCAAACCAAAATATAATTTTATTATTTGCAAACTATGAACCACACCTGAAGAAAAAAAGAGTAAAAAGTACACTTAGGCTTTCTATACCTAGGCACACTGTATATCAGATCTGTGGATTAGATACGTGGATTTGTCTAAGCTTTCTCTCAATTTACACACATTGAAAACTATTAAGTTTTCAATGTGTGTAAGTTTCAATGCAAACTTTCTGCATGTGTGTATGCAGAAAGTTTTTTGTTTTCGTTTATACCTCTTTAACAGAACATAAGGTTAGAGTTTTACCAAATTGGCGATGAATAATTGGCCACAGCATCTCTTAGTGGCTCACCTCTGGTAAACTAAATCTCCTACAGATTAAAATCGATCAAATAGGTTTTTCAAAATTGAATAAAGATAAACGTCGTAACATCCCTGTTAACAAAAATTTACTTTCTGAAAACACAAATATAGAAAATGTTCTCTTCAATGAAAGATGTTTGAAATATTTCATTGCATTCTATCAGCATGCTGAAAATGATTCAGACTGGAACGTCAGCTAAGGGACTGACCTCAGGGATCAGCTGTGGTATTTCGTCTGAATGAGCAAAAGCCATTCAAATGCTATTAATCTACGAAACAGAGAACCATTCCAGCTGAAGATTCAGATTCAACTTCATTCATTGCCTAAATTAGAAGCTTTACAAAGTCTGCTGGTTTACGTCCTCTTCTCGTGTGCTCTCTTAACTCTATCAATTCTTCCTGAAAGGTTGCCATGCTTCATTATCATCTGTTCTTCAGACATCATTCCTTCAATCAAGTACAGCCAACTGTCATTCTTTTGAGCTTTCTTGTCACTAGCCTTTGTCTGCGTCTGTTTTCTCCTTTGGGTTTACTGCTCATCCTTTGCTTGTGCCAGTGTGAGCCATTTATCATGCACCCAGCATGAGGGTGACTGGTGAAGAAAAGCATGTGTGCGTGTTCATTTTGTGTGAATGTGTGTGATGCATGTCTGTGCTGATTTGCTTGAAGACAAGATATCATATGTAGATTGAGAAGTGACCCCTTCAAAAACAGTTACTCAAAGGTATTGAAGACTGGCCCCATGAAGCTCACAAACACCCACACTCACACAGTTTCACAGCTATTGGGGGCAAATGCTGCCACAGTTTTTAAAAGGCTTCCCGCAGTTAGACATGCTTGAAATGACATTCTGGTTCACTGGAGAGGGGGAGTGAGAGGAGGAGTGGAGAAAAGACAGACAGAAGCAAAGGCTCCCCTCTTTGAGAGAGGGGAGGCAAATTTGCGCTTTACAAAGCAGTTAAAAATATGTACTATTAACAAGTAAAATATCTTAAAGGGGCCTAGTCATGTACTCTGACATTATGAATTTCTACGGCAGTCGCGCTCTCTGGTTGCATGCAAAGGTTTTCCGATTAAATTATCGTGCCCTTTTGGTTTATTATATTTTGTTTTATAGTTTGTTTTTGCTCTATTTGTTAGTAAACAAAACACTTTGTGTATTTTTCCCATAACAAGACCATGTGACCGGAAGTAGGGTATTGCACATATGCACAATGAGTAAACAAGGAGCAGCAATGTAGCCGAGCGAGTCAGCAATGCCCAGAAGAGATGCAAATAGAAAGAGGTTAAGTAACCCTAATGCTGCGTTCACACTAAACACGTTTTGAGCATCAGGGGCATCTGGTTTACATGCAAAGTCTATGGTGGACGCGCCTCTAGGAGCGTCGAGAGGTACGGTTTCAACCGTCGGGAACAGCGTGTTTTGAGCTTTCGAGCATCTGAGTGTCCGAAGTGGCAGATGCTAGAGTTGAAAAATGTAAACTTTTGCAGCTGGAAGTGGAGCATCAACCAGTCAGAAAGTGGGGGATTTACCAACGGGATGGAAGTAGCTGGGAAAGCGACAATGGAGGACAAAACCTTTGTTGCTGTTTATGCTCATCCTATATTCCATGATCAGTCGAGCTATCACTACAGAGACAGTAAAGGATCTTACTTGCAAAAGGATTAGCAAGGCAGTTGGGATCTCAAGTAAGTTATCAAAACTTTTAACAGTAAATATTTCCCCGCATTTGAGGAAAAGAACAGGGTAGCTCCTCCCAATGCGCATCAGACCAGTCTGTCCACAAGTAGAGGACGCATTTAGTGTGAACGCACCATCACCCTGTAGATTGGGTGGCCTTGCCAAGCTGTCACTTTACAGGCGAGGCATTGCAGGACGCTCTACTGGCTCTTTCAGTAGCTGCATCAATTGTCACCATCTTGCTTTCTGATAGTGCCGCAGTACTGCCAGGAGATGCCACAACAATGTTTATTCATGCTGATCACACCAGGTGCAAAACTCTTTTCTTGCTCAAAAAGGACTAAGTAAACACTACCAGGATAAACGGTTGGCATATATTGGTTTATTTGAAGATGAATATATGTTTTTTGTGTTTTATTTTATGGTCAAAATATGTGACAAGTCCCCATTAAGTAAATAAGATCATTTTTATTTCTATATCATTGTAAAATAAAGCCTCTGACAAAATTTAATATTTCCATGTGATATTATTATTTGAAACCAGTAAATTGAAACTGTTGTTAGCTTTTTTTTTTTTTTAAACAATCTATCATACTTCATATTTTAATTACTACAAATGCAACATGTCTTTTTCTTCTTTGCCGATACAGATTTTTGACCGGCCAGTTGCGATTTGGACCAATTCAGATTTTTTGTTCCGCTACAAAAATATACCTTAGTGTGCGGGTATTAACTACAGACCTGACATATAATCAAACTATGGAACTGCTGTGCTCCAAAAGGACTGTTGAGAGTCTATGTAGCTTAAACATTAGAGTTGCTCCAAACAGGAGTTTCCTGACCAATATTGAATTCAGGTTTTCTTTGCGCTCTGAGCTGTCGACTATGATTCTAAGCCATTATTGAATTGAATTGAATTGCTTTTATAGTCCCCCGTGGGAGAAATTACATTTCAGTACAACTCATCAAGAGAAAGACAAACATGGGTAGACAGGCCACTGAGACCTTGCTGTCCTTTTCAAGGTGGTGCCTTTTGCACATTATAGAAAATAATACATTGGAATGATTGAGGGGGGAAACAGTGCATTTAACTTATCAATGGACAGTAGGAGGACACAGATAAAAAGATAAAAACCCTCAGCACAAAAAACAACATACGCTCAACATCTTAAGCATAACGGGTAGGTGCGATTGGTTCACGGGTGGGGGGCATCCCAGTCTAGTTCCCCAAGTGATCCGCGCGCATCCAACCTAGGTTTCCCGTCCCAGGGGGTAAAAACAAACAGGTACTGGGAAGGTGGTGAGACAGAGGGGGGTGTATTTATAGCCATTTTCATGTGTGTGTATGTGTGCGCGTCAGTATGGGCCTATGACTGACCAGTAGCCCCAGCACCCCCAGCCGTAGTCTTAGATGGTATGTTATCAGCAGTTATGATTTTTTTTCTTTCCAAGGACGGTACCATATTAAAAGAAACAAATACGTTGGAGTTTTTAGATAGAGGTAGTAGTTCTGAATCCAACGGAAAATAAAGGAATCAAAAGATTGCCCCTGTTTATAAAGCAACTCCTAGCTTCCTCCCTTTTACCTGTTTTCATTAGGTTAAAAAAGTGCATTAATGTACTTGCTGTTGATTGATTTGTGTATGGAGTGAATATTGTGGGAGTTCCTAGGTGTGCTATACTTCATAAATAAGGTGACCTGTTCATACCTGATCCGAGCCAATAAAAGGGAAAATTGGCCAGTTCTAATCTCTTGTCAACTGATTGTTGCAACATTACATTTTACTTCTCGCTCTATGTTTAAATCACAACTAGAATTTCATTGAAAAATTGCTGGACATCGGCAACGGGTATGGAATCTGGTATTTGTGCAAACGTTTAAAGGTGCTACAGGAAAGGTAGCTGTCTCTTCATCAAGTACTTTTGTTTTCTTTCTCTCTTTGAAGAAATGATCATCCTTATCCCCATTCTGTGACTAATGAAAACCAAAAAAGTGGAAAGTAAAAAAAAAAAATATATATATTTATCTATACATATTGTTTCATATTTATATATCTACATATATAATGAATTGAAAAAAAAAACAGCTCTTCATGTGGTGATAGATCAGACCTGTGATGCATTTTTTGATGCTGAAAGGAAAGAGTTCAAAGCAGAAACATACACACACAGACACACAGAGTTATGTCAGCAGTAAATGCCTTAAAGGCAAGAGGATAGCTCTGGAAAGGAAATGGTCTATTAGAGTGTCTCAGCCCATTTATTTATTAGTATAAAAGCCTCTGGCCTGGGTGATGTAATCTCTAACAGCTCCTTTAAAGTGTCTCTCCCAGCCACCTGAACAGCTTACCACTGTGAGAAAAGGTGTCCTATGCAAGGTTCAAGGTATCTCAATACAAATTTTAAAATGTTCACGTATAAAACTTTGCTCCCTGTGAAAAAAAAATTCAACCTTTAGCACAGTTATATATATATATATATATATATATATATATATATATATATATATATATATATATATATATATATATATATATATATATACTTTGTTGTGTGTGCCCTGTCTGGCAATGTGGCATTAAGAGACTATTTCATGTTCACTGGACACTGAAACAGGAAGGTAAAAGAGGGAAAAAAGGAGAGAAACAGATGAGACAAAATGCTAAAAGGGAGAAAAGGTGAAAGAGAAAGAGGAGAGGAAAGGGAGAGTCTGAGTCTGCTTCTACACCTCCAAAGAGAGATATAAAAAGAACAGCGAAACCAACCGATAAAGTATTACAGGCACAAACAACCAACGCCTTGTAACTATCACTGAAGAATATACAGTATTATTTAATACTATTATTTACTTAGTCTTTATTTATTTTATCTTTTTTATTTTTCATGCTTTCATGTGTTTTTATTTAGTACTTACCTGTTTTACTATGTAGCACTTTGGGATTTGTATAAATATTAAGTGCATTACAAATCCAATGTATTAATTATTATTATTATTGTTATTATTATTATTAATAATAATAATACAAAATGTATATAGTGACAGCTAAAGATAATAATAGGGAGAGGGGGCAATTCAAATATTGTTAAATATTGTTTATATAGTTAAATATTGTTTTGCACATGAATGAAACTGCCTGTTTTCTGATTGCAGCTACAGACCATCATTTTAAGGTCAACACTTACAGGACAATGTAGACGTATTGTAGAGCTGAGTTAAAAACTGACATCCCCTTTGTTTTGGCACATCTTAAGTTGCCACTTTTTATTCTTACTTCAGCTCCTGAGCTGCTGTCGAGGGTTGGCATTTTTTATCAACTGCTCACCCCTGTGGCTGTCAACACAAAGGACCTGACCCCTATCTTCACAGTTATGGTGCATTCTCTTTGTGCTTGGAAGTTGAATTTTGAAACCCAGTTGGAAATACAAGCGGAACCGTTCCATGAAGTTTGAATTTGAATCTCAAACACTGCATGTGAAATGTAGAACTGAGGAATAAACTATTTCTTAGCACTCTGACAGTTTGCATCAACATACCTCTGCACAATCCTTATTTATGTACAACTTCCTTTGGTGTTGAATGCATTAAACGTAGAGGCTTATATTGCTATTAGCACTTTGCAACACAACAACAATGGAAACCTATTGGTTTTTCTAAGTAGAACATGCTCAACTCGGCTTTGACGGGATTCCCAGATCTAGATTGGCATTAGGCCACAAATTCACACAAATTAGGAAGTGTGTATGTATATTTTGATATCACTAAATTACATAATATATATTACAACTGGAAGCCTCGATGAATAATGAATACCTGACAAACCTGGTGGTCAGCAGCACAAGAACGCCACAGGAGGCATTACTTTCCCTACTCATTTCAAGTCTATATACCTTAGAAATTCAGCACAAGCGATAGTCCTGTCCTCTTAAAAAATACTATCAGGACTCTGCAGTTATTGGGTGAACCAGAAGTGGACCAGAAGTTGAGTTCAGAGAGTTGGTAGACTGCTTTGTGTTGGAACAATCATCTCATCTTAAACAGATCAAAACAAAGGAGATGATTGTAGATTTCAGGAGAAACATGAATATATAAAACACTATTTCTATCATGGGAGAAGTGGAAGCTATGGAGAAGTATACATATTTCAGTTGTCACCTAGACAAGAGACCAGAGAGAAGACAAACAGGTAAAGCTATACACAAGGAGGGGTTAAGCAGACTGTACTTCTTGAGGAAGCTTAGTTCCCTCAATATTTATAGAAAATGTAGATCTTCTGTATGGCTGTTGATGTCAGTGATCTACTTGGACACATCAGTGTTAGTGATTAAGAAAGCGAATCAAACTGATAAAGAACTCTTGCTCTGGTCTGTGGACTGCGTTGTAAGGCATCCTCTTCACGAGACTGTAATAAAACAAAAGAGCCTCTTCAGTCAGAATCAGAGGCTTCTTCAAATCTGCTGTAATACAGACTGTTCCGTGAGATCCTTCCTGCCCACAGCTATAACCACTTCTAACAACTAAGAAGGAATCTAGAAAGTTAGATTTATTGCAACATTTAATTTCCCTCTTGGATGAATAAAGTATTTACAATTTTTTTCTGAATTAATATAAAATTGTTTTTTCAGAAGACTTTATGTTTCAGCCTATTTTAATTTACAGTGGTTGTGATCCCCTCCTGTGTGTGACACTTATGAAATAGGGTAGGTCATGATATCTGATCAAACCAAATTAACTCTGCACAACCTCCTGTTGACGGAGCATTATTTTTAGTAGACATGTAGGAACACATTTCCTTTTTCAAGACTCTGAGTAAGTCAGAAAGCATTTTTAGATCACAAGTTGTTTGTTTGGGTACAAAATGTCCCGCAAAAGCAGAGGGTTTTAACATGTACCTGGAAAAAGTTGGAAAACAAAAGACCAAAACAAGAAAAGCTCAACATTTGCAGTAAAGAAGCAAAACGTCTAGGAGCCTCAGTTACGAGCCTCATGTTTACAATAAAGCCATCGCTCACAGCTTGCCACTGCTCCAAAACGCTGTGTAATCAATTATAATATTATTTTCTCAACTCACACCTTGCAGGTAGAAGTTACAAACAGTTGTAACAAGCCCCAGAATCCCTCGAATCCCAATGCTTGTTTTTAGTTCCCTCCATACCCTCCTAACTTTTTTCCCCTTAAACCCCATCTTGCTCATGTCTGCTCCCTGCCCCCGTTTTCTTTCCATCCCTGTGTGACTGAATATGTGTGTGTATGTGTGTGTGAGCGAGTCAGCCCTCCCCACAAGGAGAGTGAAGTTAACCCCCACTGCTTTCCTCTCTCTCTCTCTTGTCTCTTTCTCTCTCAGCTGGCCTCGCTGCTACTGTCAGACCAGGTTGGAGGACAATCAGCACCAACGGCTGCTGCAAATGCTGGTGTGTTTTGTGTGGTGTGGGCTTTCTCACTTTGCAACAGACCCACACACTCACACAGTGGCTTGCATGCCTGATACTCCCCCCCACCCTGTCCTGCTCACGCTCCCTCTCTGACACATACTAGACACACTCACTCAGACGGGGAGCCAGTGTGTGTGAGCGGCGGAGCCTGGCGTTTGGAGAGAGCTGAAGAACAGAGCACAGTGGAAAAGTGAGGAGCAGAAGAGGGAGACTTGTACCATGCCAAGGCAGAGAAAAGCGCCGAGAGGCTGCCTCTGTCTCTGGAGCCGGAGTCCTCTGTTATTGCTTGGACTATTTTCTCTCCAACAACACGCCAGCGGTGAGTTAAAGTAAACTTTCTCATTCACTGCTGCCCTTAACACACGGGCTGTTTTTTTATTTTTCCTTGGCTGTGCAGGGATGTCGCGCTGCTGCAGCTCATTAGATGCGCTCTTTTAACAGTATTAGAAAAGTGTAAACTGAGCTTGCGTTTTCTTTGAGTTGTGACCTGGGCAAGCACACTTAGAGGAATATTTAATCAGCAGCAGTTTTAAAAAGGAAGTTTCAGCAGAATTAGTTTATCAGCATTTATCACCCTTTATTTCAGTTATGTGTTTCTTTTGTCTTTTTTACTCTATAATCAGTGAATATATTTCTATAAATAGCTAATACGTTTAAATATATTATGACAGTTGTTTGAACATAAATATTTAAAAAATATATTACAAAAATATTAAAAAGAATTTAGGTTTTTATTGCACCAGTTCTTTTTGCAGAGTTCCATCGGTGTCAGCGATTAACAATAAAGAACATACAAAAAATACTCCGCCATGGACTGACAGTTGTTACAACTCCCAGCATCTGTTCCATTGAATGTATCCATGTTTTATTATCTACAGTGGGATAATTGAGGTGTCGTAAGGAGAGTTTGCCAGATACATCTTCATGATTTGTCACATCATCATGAATTTAGGAAAGATCGGCTTTTTGCTTTTAAAACTTTGTTTCTTTTTCATATGATTTCATAGGTTTTTAGAAGGTTGTATGAGGATTCATTTCGAAGCTGTTAAAAATTTGCGCACCTAGCAAATTTAGTGTTAAAGGAATGGTTTAATTTTACTAACATTTTCTTCTTAAGGGAAGTAATATTAACATTCTGGAGTGGCACAGGCAGACTCAGACTTAGATCTGATTGGGAACCTGTAGAGATTAGGGGGTTGGCAAAGAGGCCTCCCAACACCCCACAGATAGAGCTCATCCCCAAAAGTAATTATCAATATACCATAGGAAACCTGCAAAAAGCTGGTCAGCAGTTGCCATCCCTCTCTCTTGTCTGTCTCTCATGTCATTGTCACTGGCTGGATATCCGCTGCAGTTTCTACTCTTTCCCCTGAATTTGTTTTGACGCTACTATAACCAACTCTTGGATGAGTAGTTGTTAAGAAAATTTACACAGGCACACACATACAGAGCATTAGAATGCTTTTCATAATAACAGTGTCCGTTTGGTCTGAAAAGTCCCAGAACAGCAGCCAGGGAGTGAAGCACATCTGATATTAGATGTTATATTTACTGGTGAAAATATACATTTCAGTTTTTATTAAGGAAAAAAAAACTTGTTCCATGGTTTTGGTTTCAGATTCTGAGATATAATTTAGCTACAAACTTACTGCACAACCTTTTCATGCATGAAACAGGTTGGTCCTTGATATGTGGAAATTTTGGCAGAATGCTCAGAATGTTTCAAAAGATTCATTCAAGGTTTCATCAGGCTTTAAATCAGTTTCTTCAAAATTCCACAGAGACGGCACTAAATCTTGCTTTCTCATCTTTTTTCCCCCAAATCCACTTTTTTAGGTTATAGTGCTTCATAATGCTTGGTGGACGATGAATACACAAATAGTTTTATCTTAAAAGCATTAGATAAAAATAGGAATAATTTTGTATTAATAGACCAACAACACAGTCACATAGAAAACAGCATAACTTGGCTCTAATTTTTGCACAGCCACATGTTAATAATCTCCCCTACTGACAAAGATGCCTAACTCATGACAAAGTAACATCATAGGTGTCCATGAAAAATTCAGTTTGGTAGTATTCATGAAGTGTAGTGAGATGCTATGAAAGGTGCCAATGTTTTCTTGGAGTCTGTAAAAGGTACAGTTAGCTTCTAAACACATCTTTATGAAGTGAAATTTATAAGAACACCCTTTTGTTCGATGTATCTTAGAGATAATTGATGTGTAGGAGGCACTGCGTCACTGCAATTCCAGAATTTTTGCCTTTAATTCACCAGCCAGGCTAATGAACAGGCTAGTGATGTTTGACAGTAACGCATGGGAGCGTTACTACCAAACCACACCCTAGAGCCAAGAAAATCAGAAACATTGATGTAAGTCAGCCGCCATAAAGCTGTGACACATACCAGTGGCTAGTTGAATTTCCCCCCCCCCCCTTCCATCTCAGACCTATCAGAAATCTCACTCATTTAAGTCTTGTCAGACACTAACTACATTTACATGGACGTACGTAATTGGAATAAAGGGCTGATCAGAATAAAAATGTGTCATGTAAACACAGCAATAGGAATATAGTGATTGGATTAGGCTCAATCAGAATGAGATTGTATTCCGAATGAGACAGGTGGTTTATGGCGATTGACAATCCGATCGACATGCAAGTAAACGCTTGTTAGGATCGAGTTTTTTTGAATGTGGCAAACTGACCTGAGTGCGCATATGTGCCCCACGTCAACGTGACATATTTCTACTTTGAGTGGCTAGACACTATGTCGGGAAGCAAAAATCTCTGTGCTCCCTATACAACCTTTCTATTGGAAGCATTAATGGAGCTCAAAATTATTTATTAATAATGTTTCAACCGTAATTAGAACCTGGTGCAAGTCCAGCCTGGGCACTCAGAAGACAAACAAACTTGTACACTACTGCTTTGTCTGCTATTTTTAGTTGTTCAGCAAAGACGGAAGTACTTTTTCGTCTGTGTTTGTTAAAGGGAAATTTGATAACTGTGTATGTTAGTTGTTGTATTCTGAATAATGCCAGGTGCATACAAACTCACAGCATGATCTGATTAATTGATCTTGTGCCCATATAAATGGTCTTATCGTGAAATTTTGTACATGTAAAACATAGCTAATGAAGCTGTAGAGGGGGTCATTTAAATGTTCTGACATTACATTAAAAAACTATTTTTTGGTTTGGGATGTTATTTAATTATTAAAGTTGAATCAAATAAACCTGTCAGAGATTTATTTAAAAACATTTAGATCAGGCTTGCAACAGTCCTGCTTATTTGTTGACACATACAGTAGATGACTGATGGATCTGGAGAGTGGATCATTCAGTGGTTGACACACAGACGATGGATTGCTCGGAAAGCACATTTTTCTCCGACTGAACAGGCCAATTTAAGTTATTCTTCTGAAAGAAAGAAAGTAAAAGAAATAAATTGTAAGTAGTTAAAGCAGGTGCAGTAAAATTATGCTTTTTCAAACATGTTTTTGTTGTTGTTGCATTTTTACTTCTATATTTTAGCTTTCTCTTCCCACACTCTCACTATGAAACAACTAAGACTACCTATGAGCTGAATTAGGTCTAGAGTCAGCTAGTGGTTCTGCGGTTGAAGACAGGCTGCTGACAGCCCCTCTGTTGTTATGTCTTTCAGAGGAGCACAGTTTGTCCTTTGGCATTTTTGTCATTGTCTCTGGAGCAAACAAATAAAGGACCTTCTATTCATTAGTTTACAAGGAGAGTGGGGACTGACTTCACACACTTTGTAAATTACACACATGCACATATTTTGTGTTGTTTCACCTACACAAGGCTGTAGCCCTCAATGTGAGTTCTGGGAAGTGAAGAGGGAGTGTGATAGCTTACATTTCATTGTCCTTGGTGGGAATAACCACTACTGTATCAGTTTTCACAGTCAAAGCCTTCTGCCAGTTGCTTTGCTTTTGTCACCGCTTTCTAAAAAGGCTGTGGCACATCGCAGGAATAAATGCTCAGTTTTAAAGCAATACAATTTTTATTGGCTTCCTTTGTTCTGTGCAAGACTACTGATATTGATGAACTTGTCATTATGTCCATGCTTCATTTTTTTCATAGAATTTTTCTCAAAGATCTGCTTGTTGTATTTGTGTTTGGGATTCAAACGTATTCAGTTTTTGGGAAGAAGTTACCATCCTTGTAGAAACGTGACTTCAGAATTTCAGAATCAGATATTTTTTGTTAAAGGATAGTATTTTGAAGTGTTACTGTTCTTGAGAGCGTTATAAAAAATATGCTTTTACTCCTCAGTCTAATTTGTTTCTTTTTTTTTGGCCAGGACACATCTCTCAACTTGGTGGAAACTGATTTATATTAGAACCACTAATGTACAGGCTTTGGAGGTGCAAGGTTAAGTGATTCTGTTAGTAACAGAAAATGTGTATAAGGTGTACTAAATGAATTCACACCTTGGACATGGTCCTTTCTTTAGTACATACAGTGGTCTGCCACAGGGTGAAATGACCAAAACAGGGTCAAGAGGACTCTTGGTAGAAGTCGAGTATGACATCTGAATGACAAAGCACTGACTCGACCTAATGCACAATGTTTCCCATAACATGTCTAGGGTTGATACAAACATTGAAGGGATGGTTTTATTCAAATGACCTCTAAAATGTTCAGTTAATAGAAGTGTGGACAGTTTGAGACTGAAGGGTATTGTATCCTGTAATGGATACAGATCTGGTAACTTCTATCCCAGTCAGATTACCAGTCTGGCACTGACTTCTTAGGACGCAGCTGGAGCTGAGGAAGTAGTGTGTGTGTGTGTGTGTGTGTGTGTGTGTGTGTGTGTGTGTGTGTGTGTGTGTGTGTGTGTGTGTGTGTGTGTGTGTGTGTGTGTGTGTGAGAGAGAGAGAGAGATACAAGTGCACTTTGCAACTGCTTAGTGCCCTTAAAAGAGGTTAAAACAGAAAAAGAAATGTGCTTCAGGTTCTTCAATGGATGTTGCAGCTTTGAATCCAACAGAAACAGTGGGAGTACTTGGGAGTGGCATTTAACAAACAAAGGTGAAATGCAGGAGTTTTCAGTATCTATCGTGCTGATCAAAGATCAGTTCAATTCAATTTAATAATGCTTTATTAATCCTAGAGAGAAATTAGACAAAAGCTGATCTGAAAGGAATATTGGCTGATTACAATCTGTGGATCAATGCTTGTCTAGTTAACAGTCATAGTTCAAAGCTAATTTCTTACTTTGTGCTGCTTGTGTCTGCATAGGAAAAACCTTTAATACAATGTTGTTATTTGCAAATAGATTGGTGAGTAATGTCTGTTATTCCAAGGTTTCTTACCAGCATAACATTACCTATTACTTTTGTCCCAAATCCATCCTATTTAACTGATATAACGGCTGTAACAATGCAAACGTATTATTGAAAATACAGGAAATAAAATGTTTATAAATGCACACTTTGTCTGAGAATACTTTTTATAGATAGAATCTATTATATTTGACAGATACATGAACGTCATGCTATCTATATGTTGTTGTCTCAGCAAGTAACTGTAAAACAAGTAGTGTTTTTTTGTTGTTGATTTTATGCACTGTGTTCTCTGTGGCTCTGATGGTGGTGGACTCGACCAGAAAACAACACTTTCTCCACATCTTCAGATGTTCTTTAACTGTTTTTGTTTAGGAATTTACTATTACATGTATGTTACAATTGCAGTTTCTCCTAAATGAAACGTATAACTGTCTTCAGAAACATTTTCTAGAAACATTAGTTATGTGGATGCTTCAACGATTATTATGAGCTGTAGTCCTGATTGTGTGGGCTGCACATCATGGTGAACACAATAAAGTGATGGACAGATAACAGGTGAGGAGGAGCAGGGCATAGCTGGCTGTCACAACTGTACCACAGAGGGACTAAAGGGCTTAGAGTTTCCATGCAGTCATGCTCCCTCCTTATGCTTCTCTCTTTCTGCTCTTGGTATCTAGATATATTATGTATATAGATATATTTAATTGAGATGGTAAACAGGAAAAGGAGAGATAATTAACAAACAATACCTGTGAAAGCTCTGCTTATCTAATCTAGGTTTACATGATAAATACAAAAACTGATAACACTGAGAGCATTGTTGTTTTCATCATAAAGCTGCAGTAGGGAGTTTTGAGAAAACTGTGGACCTAGCCTGAAAATTTTAACAAGTACACCTTACAGGTCCCTCCTCCTTGCTTTCTGCTGCACAGCTCTCCCACCACAGCGGAGCCTGGCTTGCTGGTCTGATGTTTACTTGTCTTTGTTTTCTGAGCAGGTGCCACTCCAGAAATTGGCAGTTTTCCTGTAATGCAGGTTGTTTCTCTGCCCTTTCTCCACACAGCTGCAGCCCTCCAGCAATGTTGGGTCTGAATGAGAGGGTTTGAGCAGAGTGTATACAAGAGCGATTGTAACCGCTAACAACCATTCAGAGCCATTGCGCCAGACTCTGATTGGTTGTTTCTTTCAGGGAGCGGTGTATTTCTGCAAATGGCAGTAGGACCGCTGGGAGGAGCCAGTGGAGCTTGATTTTTTTTTTCCCCACAGATTATCTGTTTCATAATTTACTGTCAAGGCATAGTGACAGTTTATCAGTTACTTTCAGTGGGCGACTGTGGCTTGATGGGTTGAGTAGTCATCTGGCAATCAGAAGGTTGTGGGTTAGATTCCAGCTTCCCCTTGCCCCTGGGCAAGGCACTTAACCCCGAGTTGCCTACCAAGCTGCGTCTCGGCGTATGAATGCGTGCATGTTAGTGAGAGCGAAATCTGATATTTCACCAAAGTAGCTCATTGCTGCATCAATGTGACCCTAAGTCTAGCAGGTAGGAAACGCAGAATAAGGATAGTGAAAACACCACCTTTGTTGAGGAAAAAAAGAACAGAAAGGTCTCACAGTTACCAAAAGTCTTGTTGATTCCAAAACTATTGTCATAGTTTGTCGTGGTTGTTGTTGGACCCAAATGCAGAGAGGCAGAGGCAGCGAGAAATTATTGGTGGATTTAATCAAAATCAAAACTCACCAAAACACTGAATGATGCAGGAGCCAGAGCCAGAACAAGAACAAGAAAGATCTGGGACTCAAACGCAGACGCTATCAGGCAAAGTGACTAAACACTAGAAACCAGCGGCAAGTGGGAAAATGAGAGGAGCTTAAATACGGGAGGAGCTTAAATACGGGAGGAGCTTAAATACGGGAGGATGAGAGCTGGAACAATGGCAAGGGTTGATTGACTAATTGATAGCAGGTGTCGAGAAGGAGCTGGAGGAAAAACTGAGAGTAGCAGCAGGGGGCGAGAAAGACCAACAGGGGAACAAGGAAGGGAATAAATGTAACTATGAGGATAACTAGATATGGGGAATAAACTAAAGACTGTACAGAAGGGACCTGAAACAAGGCTGATCTAAGATATATAAGAAACACAGGACGACCAGGGGAAAACCTTGATGTGAGGAAAATAACTAAGAAAAGACTGAGATATCAAACAAGCAATAAAACAATCTAAAGATACTGAAATGCTAAAACAGGACAAAAACTGTGCAGACCGTGGCATCCTAAGCTTTGCAAACACTTGATAGTAGTTTTTACTGCCAAGGGTGATATAACAAGTTTTTAGGTTTACAGGGCAATGACTTTCACATAGGGCTAGGTTGGTTTGGATAGCTTTTCTCTCTTTGATTAAAGAACTTGTCATTTTAAAACTGAATTTCTGTATTTACTCAGTATTTCGTTTTCTGATATTCAAATCATGTGATCAGAAAAATGTAAGTTTAGCAAGAAATGATTTTTCAGGGCACTGTTTTAAAAATACAGGGAAGTAGGCCTCAAGAGTCAGAGTTGGGGACCATTGCCATAAACTACTACATTATCTCTTTTCCATCCATTATTTTTGTCACATCAGCAATAATAGTTTTTTTTGTTGGGTGGTGTTTACTCTAATTTTAGTTACTACTAGGAAAAGGAAACAGAGACAGACTGAATATGTAAGAGAGAGAAAGAGAAGAGGAAGGAAAACCAGAAAAATAAATACTTTCACCCTGTATTTGAGGGTCATTTGTGCATATCAAGAGTCATTCTTTTAACCAAATGGCTTTGCAGTAGAGCCAATCATCATACGCTGTGATAGGTACCTAATGGGTATCCAGATGGGAATGGCCACTGAGTGTGTATGCTTATTTGCGTGCGGGGTTTCAGCTGGCAGCATGTTTGGCCAGTGAGATAGTTAAGAGAAGGGTTGGAGCCACTGATGGGTGATATGTGACTAAGTTAATGGGAGGCTAATCAGGCATAGGAGAAACTGAGACCCATACAGCTGTAAACAACACTAACACAACTATCATAGTTCCTCTTCAAAACGTGAACACACTGTAATGTCCACATTGTTCAAATTATCAACACTAACGTTGAAATATCCCTTCAATAGCCACCTACACTTGTACACATTTGAAAATGTACAATCATACACACTGACGGGAAAGTAACTGCTTGACTGAGCCACTGCAGATGACTGAGACACCACAGACCAGAACTTTTGGAAATAAACACATAGCAGCTGTAATGTTAACACCGTCAGCTTTCCTTCTGCACACACATACACACACACATGCACACAAACACACACAATCTCTCTCTGTCCCCATGACACACAGCAAGACACTAACCAACATGTAGATTTCTAACTTTTCATACTCAGCAGGAGATGGTTGAATTCAGACTTTATTTATTCAACACGATGTTTCATGTTACCCTATTTGTAAAATATGTTGCCAAAATTGCAGATTGACACTATGTTCATGTGGCATCAGAGTTTAAACAGTTTATAGGATCAATAACATTTTGCTTGTTACTTTTGCACTGTTTTGTATGTTGCCAAACTCAATTTTTAAAGCTGATAGAGGGAAACATTTAAATCTTTTATTTTTGGTCTCTTGACATTGTGGGAGGACATTTTGCTCACTCTTTTTCACAAGGTTACTACGAAACAGGGTAGTGAACTTTACTGGCATGTACTTATGCATACTTTAAGCATCTGCCTCAGTATTTATTTTGGTTTTTCAGATGTTCTGTATACTTTGTAATATGATGCTGTTGTTTGACCAGGTTGGAACTTTAACTGCCCCTCAGATCGCCTTGCATTGTTATAAATAGGACTTTATGACTGACTTAACAACACAGGTGTTGGGCTAGAAAGAAAATATGACTATTCCCCCTCCACTTCCATGTTTGATCTCTGCTAAATTAGTTTTTTTACTAAATATGTGGATGATGATCGCCAAACATCTCCATTTTTTCAATCTGCTCAAAAGACACTGTTACAGATGCCTTATTTCTTTTGATGCAACTTTGCATCCCTAAACTGCAAGCCCTTTGATTTAGCCTTTTCCTAATTAGACGAATGTGAACTTCAACATGTAACATGCCAGCTGAAGCCTGTCTAAAGGGCATGGTTTGTCTTTTGAGATTTTGGGAATTTATTTGAGCATTCCAAGGTTTGAACTCAGGGTGAACTTGCGGACATGTCATTCAAGACAAATTGGCAACTGTCTTCACTGATTTTCAGCTGTACATCTTTCCCCTTTTAAAACAGTACATTCCAAATTGTTTGAAAATGTTTCATAGCCTCTGTAGATTGATAGGCAACTAACAATTGTATCTTTTGTGTATAATACAGACCTGCATGTTGCCAAAACGTTTGCTATTATACTGCTACTCACACATGCTGATGATGAAGTAATTGCCTTCTGAGTTCTTAAGAGGGCTAATAGTTGAGAGTTTTTTTAGACAGATATTGGCTTAGTTTTTCATAGAGTGGCATGGTATAACAGTTGTCACTAATCAGAGAGTTTATTTATTTAATCTAAAGTCCTCATAGAGAGCAGATATTTTTTAATTAAGTCTCTCCCAATGCCTAAACACTTTAAATTGAAACAAGATGTACTTTGCTTTCAACATGATCCTAACTTCTCCATCCACATCCATCCATCCATCCATCCATCCGTCCAATCATCCATCCATCCATCCATCCATCCATCCATCCATCCATCCATCCATCCATCCATCCATCCATCCATCCATCCATCCATCCATCCATCCATCCATCCATCAGGTTGCTGGGGTAACATATGCTATTTTCTAATAACAGTATTTTTTCAGTACAGTATTTTTTATTTTGCACGTATTATACAGTCTTTTATTCTGTTTTCTTGTCTTCTGTATTCATTTTTTTGAATGCATGCTTCCATTTGTTTCCCTTAGCCGCTGGTACACATGGAATTCCCCACTGTGGGACAGTAAAGGACATTTCTATTCTTCCATTCTATTCTCACTTGAAATAGCCAAATCGTCAAAATGTTAACCTTGCTACTTAAGTTCATGTGTCCTGTGTGAATAATATAATCTATTTCTGTCACTGTGATCAAGCTTTGCATGTGCATTCTTGTGTGCAGACTACTGAGCCTCCAAGGTATTTTTCTGAGAAATGCCACATTCAATGGTTATTATTATTATTTTTTTATTATCTGCAAATTTATGTGCTTAATTCATCAGTTTGTTGGTAAATCTTCATGCATGCTAGATGGTGTCTGCGTTCGTTGTGGAATTATGACCTTGGAGATATGTTTGCCATGGCCAGCTTTTACCCTGATGAGCTTGAGGCCATCTTTAATCAGTTTATTGGCATAGTATTTATCTTACCACTTCCTGGAAACAATGTTTCACATCACAATATAATGTCCAATTTGATAAATAAAAATAAGTGATATGCTTTGTAAACGTGCAAAGAATAATCACCATTGTTTGATTGTTGGGTTAGCACATTTACAGTCTGAGGCTACGAATTAAAAGTTTTCTTTATGTTTGAGCTCGTTTTTTTTGTTTTTTTTTATAAATGCATTTTATCAAATAACCAATTATCTGTGATTGTTTTTAAGATCTGCCAATTCAACTCTGCCCCTTCTCTCAGATTCCACCAAACCGGTCGTGAATGCTGTTAGTGGTGATGATGCTCTTAACAGGAGAAGGGGCCCAAATCAAATTCATCTTAAGGCCCCATACGACCTTTGCCCTCTTTTATATACATCTTGATTTCAGACTTGGAGGGAATTATGTATTGATCACATGCCTGAACAAAGTTAAAATGTAAAGTTGTAATAGATGCCCTTTCACATTTTGAGTGTAAAATAAGACAGTTTTGCTGCAACTCTTTCCTTGCTCAGTATTGCTAAATAGTTTTTTTAGACCATGTTGAATTTTAGTAAAAAGTACATTGTGTAGTAGCTTTAGATGATAGTCAGCTGTGGAGAATACTGTTTGTTTAAAACTTTGCACTGAGACTGATACTACACAGGCTCTGTGCCTGCTGTGTTTCTGTGTATACCTTTCATATAAAGCATTCCTTTGTGGCATATACATTTGTCTGACAACACCAGAACAGGTACTGTAAGGAATCTAAAGCGGATCTTTAAAGATTCCTATGGCTTTGTAGCAGCAATTTGAAAATAAAGATGGTTAATGCTTATAATACAACACAGTTTTATTTTACAAGTTAGTGAATATAATAAGTCTACACACCCCTGGTAAAATACCAAGCTTCTGAGGCATAAGAACTGAGATCAGGATCATTTAAGAAAAAAAAAATCAACCTTTAAAGGGGCATTTATTTGGGACAGTTCAACTGAAAACTTTTTAACAAAATAAAAAGCTGCTGCAAGCTGAATGCATTGATGGGTACACACTTCAAGTAATACCTTGTTGAATCACCTTTCAATTAATTTCAATTTCTTTGTTAAACGTCTGCAAGCATCCCATGTCTTAACTTAGTGATATCTGTCCAATATACCTCACAGAACTTTTAAAATATAGCCATATTCAGTAAGTATTATTATTTTAGTAACCCAATTCCCAAAGTAAAACACATCATATGGATTCATTAAAATTTTTAATGATGTTTTCAATCCTTCTTTTTTGTTAATTATAATGATTTTCTGCTTGCAGCTAATGAAAATACGTTTAAGATTTGAGTATTTTTCGGATCATAAGGATGGAGTATAAGGCACACTGTGAATTAACGTGTCTATGTGTGTCTATGTCCACATATAACGTGCACCAGATTATAAAGAGCATTCAATGTTCTTCCAAAGTGTGTAATATCACTCTGTCCCGCCGCGTACACAGCTCTCTCCTGAGAGGGAGAGCTATCCGTCTCTGTCGGGAAGACAGAGTAGTTGGACAACACTGCCCTGTTTCTAACATAAGGCCAAAAATAAACCTAACTTTTATATTAACTTAACTTACTAGGTATATTGTTGGTAGCGCTACTCCGGGCGTGGACTGCCTTATATGAGTGCACTTCTGGTTTAGAAATTAGAGTGAGGCAGTCTTTTAAACTGCTCAGGGGTCTGATCAGGTAGTGACACAGTGCACAGTAATGCTCCAAATATCCATTGAGCGGAGCTGCTTGTTTGTTAACCAAAGTCGTACTTACACATTTTAAGAGATTTTTTATTGCATTGTACCACATAAAATTGGCCAGTAAACACAACAAGTACGGTAATCATATATAAGGCACACTGGAAAGCTGAAGCTCTCATAACTCTTCTGTTTTGTGTATCGAACATGATAAAAAATAATTGTTCAATCTCTGGAAAAGTAACCTCACAGGGTGATGCTGGCACCGTCACAGAGATGGCGACTCGATTTAGAGACTCAGTCGAGCTGCACTTAAGTAGCAAAAATAAGAGTCTTAGACTTGAGTCTTAGTGACAGTTTGTATCTCATTTAAAGAAGCGGGAATGGAAGCTGTATGTGAGCCACAGACTGCAGCTGCTGCACATGTTTTTCTGTGAAAGGATACATTTGATTATTAGCCAGTGACGTTGGTGGATTATGGATCATAACAATCTGTTCATGTTAGCTATAGCTACACAATAATAACCACATGAACATCTCAAAATTAACACTGTATTACATGACTTTGGATCATTTAGGAAAAAAATAAACTTAAATTACCACTAACATTCCCTCACTGTTAACTAAGCTGCAACATTACAAAGACACTTCCATTTGAAAATATCAAAATAAAAGGGCTTTCATTTCCGTTCATTCAGCACACTTATTTTTTTTTTATTATGTTGTCATTTAAACCTCAGAGCTCCAACAGCACTTTCAGTCATCTTATACTGAAAAGTGCTTTATAAATAAATTTGCCTCGCCTTGCCTTAAATTTCAACATCTTCACTATTTAGAGTGAAGAACAAAGGTTTTAAATGTTGATTTAGAAACTAGTTTTATGATATTAGAACTAATTCTCCAGCTCAGAGTGAAGAGAACACAACTCCCCAATACACATTTGGAATCCTAACCTATATTTATGGTTATTTATTAGAGATGACCTATGATGTGGATTTGATGAGAACATATTTATTTGACTATGAATTGGGCTGAAAGATGTGGGGCTTCACTTGGACTTGATTTGTGAACATCTCTGACTGGTGTACTTTTGCTGGTGTGCTGTAGTTTGTGTGCTAAGCACACCTTTTGCACTTGTTGCCGAAACCTAATATTTGGTTTTATTAGACTTTAACACATTACCTCAAAAGACTTTAATATAATTTTTTTGTCCTGGTCGCATGCAGGACACAACTAGTACTAACCAGAAACTCAGATTTACATGTTTTTCAGCTGAATGATATTGGATTCAGCTGACATTGAACGTGGAATGTTTTCTGGTCTAATTCATCATGGTCTGATATATAGACATAACAAAAACCTGGCATTTTAACAGCGCTGTGTAGACTTATTTAAGCCACTGAATTTTTTCACAGTGGACAGTGCATTAAGTATAAGAAGTTACATTTCAGTCACTCCTCAAAGAACAATACAGTTACTAACTTAAAGGTGCATAGTGCAACTTTTTAATTCAGAATATTATTAATTTTCTTTCCTATTCATGCCTGTACCATTGCCCAATGTGTAAAATTACTTATCCTCTATTTACTACAGTTGTCTGTATTGGCTGTATTTATCAGTTTATCAGAGAGTGATTCGGGCCAAATCCTCTGGGCGTGTGTGTGTGTGATACGCTGCTTGCTCTTGTTCACCCTGATACCCGTAATCAATGCATTGGGTTCGAGAACATGGGTTAACTTTAATATGTATAGCCTTCTTACCTCAGTAGACATTATGCCTCTAAACAAAAGACCTGTGCAGTTGCAGCGGCAGATGCTTTTCCTCTTCTCCCATAAGCACATTTCAACTTGTAGCCACAGATATCAGACATCTGCAAAAATCCTGGAACTTGCGCTATGCTCCTTTTAAATAACTTGAAATTATGTTATCATGTAGATATAGATAAGATTAACTCTAAAATAAGTGATACTTTAGGTTACTTTAGACTACTTTTTTGTTACAGCTTAGTTAAATTAGGGAAGAGTTTAGGAGTTGGATTTAAAACCCGAGCATCACACTTAGTAACAGTACACACCCACAGCCCACAGATCCAGCCGGATCCCCGCTGTCTGTGAATTGATGTGGGCTGTTTTGTGATGAGTAGGAGCTCGCAGATGGCAGTGAACAGGAGAAAAGGAGCTTTTCATGAGGGGACCAGCTGGTCGTCTTTCTCTCTTTTACTTTGCTCTCACACCTCCTTTAAGCACTGCTTCATAGTTCCTGTTATTTCAAAGGGAACACTGATGGCCCTCTGGAATTTACTCAGAATTCCAACATCCTTGTGTATCTGTCAATCTGGGCCATGAAAGGGGGTCTCGCACATAGACTCACAGACACGCCCCACTGGTTGAAGCATAAAGCCACTACATGACAGCTGTATAGCTAGAGAAGTGCTCTGGCTCATTAACGCATCATTCATCAGTGTGGCATAATGAAGGAATACTTGAAGAGCTGTTGATGATGTTCTTGCATTGGACCACAGAAGAGATGAATCAAGTATTCTCTGTCTTTTTTGTTCTGTCTCTGCTAAAGAAAACTTTTAAAGCTAAGTTTTCCTATTTCCGTCTTCTTTTTTTGATAATTTAACAGGTTATAGAACTTGTTAAAGTTGTGCTAACTGTAAACATAAGAAGTTTTGATTTTCATAAGAGTGACTGAATATAATGTGCAATTGATTTCAAGTATATGTATTCTTAAATGATAAAAGAAATGTATAGACAAAATGTCTGAAACTGGTTACAGTCCTCCAGGGCTTTATAAAATGTGTGACCAGAAAATGGACCCAAAATCACTGATCAGTACTTAAAGTTTTTGTTTTTTCAAAACTTAATTCAGGGATTAGGGATATAGGAGAAAGGATGATCTCTTAAAGGAAAAGAAAAAGCAAGATAAAAAAGGAAAAAAAGTCACCTGGAAACTATACAAAAATTTGATTTGTAACCTTTTCTCCTGAGCATAATTATCCGCCGCTTTAGGAGAGGTAACAAAACAGGAGATGGGACACAGTTTCACAATTAATGTGTTTGGGTGAAAATATGTTATGGTCAGACGAAGCAATTAAACTGCATGAGGAATTCCTCTTTCACAAACTTGAAGGCCAAACGCTTGCTTATAGCCAAAACAGTTGGACCGGTGACCTTGGCTTCCCAGCATTCAGCATGAAGAAATTGGGGTTCATTATCACATTCCTCTGTATGTGGGATGGCTTGGTTCATCTTTGCACAGACAGGAAGAAGGACATAGCATTAAGAGCAGGAACTCAACGTGCCTAGCTGTGGACAGAGGCTAAAAAGTTAAGAGAGGGAGTAAAAAGGGGTAAGAAAATAAAAAGAGCTTTTCATCTTTCATGTTTCTTTTGCTGTGCGCAGCATCCTGTCAAACACCTGGAAGATTAACTGCTACAGGGGGTTGGTGGATGTCAGTGTGGTCAAATGATTACAGCTTAAGTGGAACGGGGGAGACAAACAGTGTTTACACAGAAAAGGGCTTTTCTGGTCTTATTTCAATGCTCGTCTATTCATCTTGCTCCTTAGCACGATATTCTTCCCCTCACATCTCCTCTATCCATTTAAATATATATATATTTTTTCTTTTTTGTGGCAATTTGTACAAAGATACATCAGTTGGAAAGAAAAAGTTAAAGCGATTTTGGGTTTGTAAGGCCAGATGTTTTAATTATGTGTTGACAGTGGCCTCCATATCCTGCCATCAAGTGAGGAAAAAAGGCTCAGCTCACACTGATGTATTAAAGGGTATTTCAGGCAAAGAGCTTGAAACAATTATTTTGTAAATGAGGTGCTGGGAAACCAACTTAAAGCATTTTTATGAATTGATAAATCTCTTTGACGCCAAAATCAAACCACACTAGACTGGTCAGTGTAATG
Organism: Fundulus diaphanus; assembly: GCA_037039145.1. Lineage (NCBI taxonomy): Eukaryota > Metazoa > Chordata > Actinopteri > Cyprinodontiformes > Fundulidae > Fundulus > Fundulus diaphanus. Next base: position 24,132,564 of record CM073127.1, read on the forward strand.
TTCTCTAAAAATAGGACATTTGTCGTTATCTTTGGGTGTTAGATTTTTATGGAGGACCAATCCTGCCATAACTCGGAAAACTAACAGAAAAAAATTATTGACTGAATAAAATAAATTGAGGGCCAAAAAGTAGCTAAAAATATAAAATTGTGTGCCATTAATAGCAACAAAATAATAAAAATAAGACTTTTATTCAATAATTGATGAATTAATCAGCTATATATAACATGATGTCACATAGATGTTCTATTGGATTTAGGTCACGGGAGTGTAGAGGCCAATTATTGGTATCAATCCCTTCGTTTTCCAGAAACTGCCTGCATGCTCTTGCAACATGAGGCCAGGAATTACCACATAGTAGCAGATACCGTTGTTACTGATGGATTAAGGTTCTCTGACGGCCCTTTCCAGCTCTACTAGAGTGACTTGCTGTCTCCTGGAATCTCCTCAGTGCTCTTGAGACTGTGCTTGGAGACATCAAACCTTCTGGCAATCGTTCATATTGATGTGCTACCCTGGTGGAGTTGAACTGCCTGTGTAACCTATGTAGGGTCCAGGAATCAACTCATCCTACCTGTAGTGATACTGACCTTGGTCAGATGAAAAAACTACAGCAGTCAAAAAATGATAAAGGAAAACAGTTTTTGGCCTCACCTGCAAGATCCTTCCTGTTTTTGGGGTTGTCTCATCCCCCCCTGTTGTTAATTCATTCAAAAAGCCAAAACGGGTGACATGGATTAACAACCCTCTCAACTACTTAACTGACCAGATCAATTTTCCACAAGTTTAAATGACTTGATATTATACTCTGATTAATAAGTGTTTCTTTAACTTTTTTGAGCTGTGTATTTCTGTTCAGCTTTTTAGTTTAGATTTAGATTTAGATTTATTTATTTTCACAAATCAAAATAGAAGCTCAGAATACATCAATAAAAAAAGAAATGTGACAGAGTTAGTTAATTAGTTTGTCTCCCTCAGCTGCCTTGCCTGGCACACCTGCTTTATTACTCCCTTGATTGCTCTTTTGATTTGTTTGTCATTTCTCCACCCCTGCCTTAGTATTCATGCTCTCCGGTTGACTTGCCTGTATTTCCCATTGCTCTCCCTGTTGTTGTGCCTGCGACTCTGCCTGTTCTTAATGTCATGTTCTGCTTGAGTTTCTTTAAGTTTCTGTTATCATAATTAAATCCTCACAACACCCATTTGACCTTCCTGTTTGGTCCTTTCTCTGATCCCATACCTCATGACAAAGTTAGCATCCAGGACAATCTGATGATATTTTCTTGGCCGCTTCCAACTTCTATTTTCCCTGCCAATTTCTCTCTATATACTTTTAGGAGTTGGCCGATTATTATGGATTGACCAATATTTTGTCCCAACAGCAGTTTCTGCAGGAAAGTTTTATTTTCAAAGATTTTAAATTAGGCCCCAAGTTATTCACACTGCTTGCAGATTTTAATTTAATTCTATTTTCATTTATTAATTTTTTCATAGTACTCCTGACCAACAGTCAGAAATAACAAGTTGGTTAAATTAGAAGATTACTTTACACTTATATGTGAGATGTGAAATGTATCTGTGAATCCATTTTTTGAAGTAGTAGGTTAATGCTAACTTAATTGCACTCTGTTTTGATAACAGGTATTGATTAATCCTCTAATAAAGTATTCCAGTGGACCTGCTGTTAATTGTTCTATGAACAAAGGTTACAGAAAAGGTTTTTCTCCTGCTTCATAATCTTAGTTTTTTGTTTTAAACAGTGAAGGTAAATTACTAGTGTTTTGTGGAAGGCAGGTCTCATCTCTAGACATATATTCATTAGCCAATATAATGTAAACTTCTCTGCGAATGTCATTGTAGAGGATAAAAAAAACATTTTAATTACTTAATTTTGATCGATCAACAGAATAATGGCTGCTGCCTATAGTGCAACATCGCAAACCACACACAACTGTCTGTGACTCTGGACCCGCAAACAGCAATTGCACAGCTCACTGGAAGTCGTAAAATTGCAGATAGTGCATCATCAACAGGTGGGAGTTGACTTTAGTCAGGGGGTTAAACACTGATCATTTAAAACTGCCTTCACCTGGACCTGAGGCGACACTTGGGGTTTTATAGTTACATCCCTAGTTTTGAAATGTGCACAAGATCTAAAAAAAAAAAAAAGAAATTTCCTATCAGGTACTTCACCAAATCACCTCTGCACTACTAAAATGGAACATATGTAGGTGCCCTACTACACATTCAGTTTCTTCCTACAACTCTTACACTAACTCCAATTGAGGTATTCTTGCATAAAACATAATCCTTTAATGTTGCTGCTCTGCCTGTTTGTGCCTTATTCATTCACATGAACACACATGCACACACACGTGCACGTGGAGAGCAGCAGCCAAGGATCCCAGGTGCAGGCTTGGATGTGAAAGGCTTTGTGTTTTGTCAACAGCACAGCAGTACCTCACATGACAATCTGGTGGACTCACACTGGGAAGGCTAAGCACATATTATAAGACGGGAAGAGAAAAACAATTCCACTGAATGAGATCAGAGGGATTTGTAAGACAACAAAGCAACAATGAGAAGACAATGGAAAAAATAGCTTTAAAATGTAGTTGGATAGAATGAAAACAGGCAAGTATTAGTTTACTAAACCAAGTGATTAGAAAAAAAACCTGTCAAACGTTCGAGAAAAATGTAAAGTGAGGAAGGGGTGGGGGCGAGTTGGCACTAAATCAAACACAAAGTGACTTAGCATTAGCGAGTGGGATAAAGAAATGAGAGGGAAGGGGGCAGAGTGAGAGAAAGGGTGGAAAAGGCCAATGGCCTCTGCTCTGTGCCCTGTGTGTGCTGCTAAACTGCCCACCAGTTCCCTGCAGCTCTGTCACTTCTCGTTTGTTAATCTCCTGGTTTTCTCCCCCTCCTACTCTTTCTCGCTCTCTTTCACTCAAATCGGTCAATTGTTAATGTGACCCCTCTAAACCCCACCGTCCCTTTTTTCAGTTTTGTCAACATATTATCCATGTGTACAGGAGGGACATTTAGGAAGGATAAGTGCTGGAGATCAAAGTTCTACTATTCTTTAGAAAAGTGATGTTTAACCAACACATTCTCAGAGGACCAGTTGTTTTTCTACATTTATATTTAATTAGTGTTAATTAGATAGAGATACTTTAGTATTACTTCTTGTTTATCTATTTTAACTTGTCTGTGCTTTATATGTCTGTTTTAATTTTACAGTTATTTTCAGTTGTATGTGTACAGCGATTTGTTGACCTTTGTTCTTGTAAAGTGCAAATAAATTTGCACTTTAAAATCTAAAAGATTCTACTTTTAGAGACTCTAGGAACCACTACTAGACCTGCAGTCTGAGAGAGAAGTGCTCTGTTAGGAACATATGGAGCAAACAGATCTCTGATGTATGATAGAGCTTGATTATTAAGGGATTTATATGTGAGAAGAGGATTTTAAATTCTATTCCTGATTTAACAGGAAGCAAATGAAGGGAAGAAAAAATAGGAGAAATGATCTCTCTTGAAGTGTGTTGCTTATGTGCAGTATACTCCATAGTTTAACTTTTTCACACTGCAACGAGCCTTACAAACTTTTAAGGCAGAGGTCATTGCACAGTCTCTCCTAGAAGTTCACAAAAATGTCTTTAGTGGCAGCCATGATCGATTCTTCACCAATAATGAATGGCTTCTTAGCCTTAGCAATAAGGTTAGACATCAGGTATGACGCTAACATTGCATTTGTTGATGTTACAGAGACATGTGTGAGACATGCACCAATAGTGAGAGGGGACAGAGAGAATCTGCCCATTTTTCGAAATAAAATATTTTTCAAAATAAAACCTCATTCAGACTCAGAAAATAAATGAAACGAAAAATAATGTACCATAGGTCCTTGGCCCTATGGTCGAGGACCACTGCCTTAAAAACATACACATACACCTCCAACACATGTCCCAAATAAGACTAATTATAGCATCTGACAACCTGTATGTAAACCTCAAGATCTTTACTTCTTTACAGCTTGAGCTCCGAAAAAACTGTCTTCCTGCTGGCTGTCATTGTTATGATTTCAGGTAGGCTAAAAATCTAATTTCATAATAATACATACACTATTTGGTCCCCCATTACAGAAACATACAAAAGCAGAGTGTACATCTTAAACAGAACATATACAAAATCCACTATTTTAGCCCTTAAATACATTTTGTTTGGGCTTGGAGTCTCTAAGAGTGCAAACATTTTTAATGTACTATGTCCAGGAATTGCGTTAATATTTTTATATACTTTTTGGGCCATATTTTTCAAGGTGTTCGGTTTTCTGCATTTTCTATTATGTTTTTTGAACAATAATGTCACAGTATTTGCTGAGGAATTGCTAAACAAGGTCATGGACTTCCAACTTGCCAGTCTTGTGAATCCATCATTTTTATTTATCTGAGCAATTTTGTAGTCCTTGCTGAAGGATGCCCAAGCTATCATTGGGTCTTCATGACCCTACATTACACAAAACATTTCATTTCATTGAAACAAAAAGTATTTTTTTCTGTAATAGTTCATTTTTGTTACATATTATTGTTGAATTTAAACAATGTTTACACTTATATATTTTGATAATCTACACCACCACTTCCAAGTTTGGGGTCACTTAGAAATTTTAGTAATTTATTAATAAAAAACACAATTTTATATATATAGACTGTCAGATCACACCCGTGTGATCTTGTTCTGAGCTTGGATTTGATCAGATTCATGTCAGAAAAGGCAGATTCACCCAGATATGTAAACCCAAAGAAAGCAGCCATTTTCAGAGCAACCTAATAAAAAATTTCTCTAACTTTCTGAGTCAACCAGACTCCAGAAATGCTGAAAAAAATTTTAGCTGGTCATCATTTTGGAGGTTTATGATCTCCATCTCCACTGGATCAACACAGAAAAGTTCCTCCATCTGTCTTGATAGTGCACTGATGTCCACATCTATGAAGGGGATTGGTTATAAATGTCACACAGGATTCCAGTCTCTCAAAGTCACCGAATCTGTTGGAAAAACAGCAGATCTGTGTCTTTATACTTTCAGCCCTTTTTCTGCTGCTGGATAGCTTTCCAACTTCCTTGTAAATGAGGAGAAGTGCTGGAATTTTTTTGTTTAATTATTATTTGCTGGATGTAGAATGTGAGTTTTGCCCTGAATGCCTTTACAGCACTGATCATGTCACATAGCCTTTTGTCTCTACCTTGCAGCTGCAGATTCAGGTGTTTCATGTTTTTTTCATTCACATCTGCCAGGAAAGCCAGATCCAGCAGCCGCTCAGCATCACTCAGCAATGTGATATAAACCCCTCTCATTTCCATGAAAATCCTGGTGTCATCAAGCAAGACAATAAAGCACTGCAGTATTTTACCTCTGCTAAGACATTTAACTTCAGTGTGAAAACTGAGATATCCTTATCCTGCAGAACATTCCTCCAAGAAAAGCTTGAAGTGCTGGTGTTGCTTCATATTTGCTCGAATGGACTTGATGATCTTAACAACAGGCTTTATGACATGGTCACACTCCCAAACCTTTACACAAATAGCCTGTTGGTGGATGATGCAATGGTAGCTCAGAAATCTAGGAAAGTCTGAATACATTTTGCAGTGAGCAATAAATCCTGAGTGAGTGACCCCCTATCATAGCTGATGCCCCATCAGTCGTTATGGAAATCTTTTTCTTCTACAAAATACTCTTTCACTTTAAATATCGACTCCCTTGGTGGTAGTATTCATGGAAGTAGAGTCAAAAACTCCTATTTTGTGGATAAGTCCTCAAATACCATCTGTAATAAAAGAGCCAGCTGTGCTATATCAGTGGAATCCACAGACTCGTCACAGTGAAGAGAGAACCAGGCACACCTGTTCAGGTCTGACTCCAGCTGTCTGACAGTATCTGCAGACAGTTCACACACCCTCCGAGCCACAGCGTTTGGACCCAGCTGGACCTAAGCGATTGTAGACAGAATCTCTGTTTTGTTTTTATGGTCTCAGAATAAAGATTCTGCCACAGTGGTCATAGTCTCTTAAATAATCCTGCCATCAGTGAACGGTTTTTTGTGCTTAGTAAGAATGTGCGCCATTTTAAATGATGCCTCAGTTGATGCGCTGGCCTTCTTTGTGGGTTTTGAAAACAAATATTGTTGTTTCTGTAAAGCACTCTTCAGTTCTTTTACCTTCTCTTAACAAAAGGCCATACATAATATCTTTTGCCAATTACATGACCCCTTGGAGAGCTACATGAAAAGGCCGAGAGAGTTACTGGCCGCTCGCGAGCAACAGGTTGGAGACCCCTGTTCTAGACATTTACTCCGTTTACACTACCCCTTTTCAACCGTGCCGAGACCAGTCCGAGCTCGATAACCGAGATAACTATCCAGTGTAAATGGAACGCAAACTGAACTGAACCGAGCCAGACACAACCGAACCGCGCTAAATGCAGACCAGTTCCATGGGTGGGCTCGGCCCGGTTTTTCAGTAGCCCGGTTCTCAGATAACAAAGAGCGCGTGAGCAGACCGCGTCATCTCCTTACAGTCAGCTGACATTTCAGACATTCATAAAAATACTAGCTTCCCTACCGTGACACACGATTTCCAGTGATGATTCTGCTTAGCAGTGTGATGAACCTCAGCGTCTGTCGTTGTTTCCTGCGTCTGTAAATCCTTATTAGACGTTCGTTTGTCTTATCCACTTCCCAAAAGCCGACTCTGTCAAGTAAATTCACCAAAAGTTATCGTCTTCGCCTGACTCTCCGCAAACAACGAAATATAACCAAACATAACTTCCTGAATGTTATGGCCGCCGCCATTTTTATTTGCTTGATTTCCTCCTTCAAGCCTAGAGAGCAGTAGTACCGCAGATCGTCACTAGGAGGCGAGGAAACCAAGGAACCGAGATAGCGTGATGTGTAAACGGTCATCAGAACCAAGCTCGGCTTGGTTAACTGATCCAAGCTCGGACCGAGCTCGGCCTGGATCGGTTTAACAAGGGTAGTGTAAATGGGGCTATTGTCAATGTGGTATTCTGTCTATAATGGAGCGGCTTGACCGGATGGTGTGTAATAAGTGCCCATAAAGCCAATCCAACTTGTGGGAGGTGCTTCAGCAAGCATGGGGCGACATTTCCTCAAATTACCTCAACAAATTGACAGCTAGAAGGCCAAATGTCTGCAAGACTATAGTTGTTCCAAATGGAGGATTCTTTGATGAAAGCAAAGTTGCAAGGGCAAGATGCTTATTTCAAGTACATCATTATTGCTAGCTTTGTCTTGACTACAGTTCATATTCATTTTGCTACTTACTTGATTGATAAAATGTGAATTTTCTTTGGAAAAGCTGACATTTTCTGGGTGAATCCAAACTTTTGAGCGGTAGTATGTCTTTCTTAGAAAGGAGTTAGAAAAGGCCAAAGTATTCAGTAGGTCAGACCCCAAAGAATACAAGAATTCTATACAGGCAAAACACTTTGAATTCATTCAACATGACTATGTTAAGAGAAAGAAAAATATATTTGAATTTTTTTGGGAATTTACTTTAAAATTAAGCTTTTTTCTGTAAAGCATCTCAAGTGAACTTTATTTTTCTATCTTTCACATTTGCTCTACAGTTCAAAACAAATTAGCTGAACACGAAAAAGTACTGATGCAACCTTTATATTTCACTGTGTGTATTCCACAATATACAGTTGTTCTCATAGAGCTACTACAATGGGAACATTTTGAAATAAAATCCTTTTGACAAGAAACCTGAACCTGGTTCTGAAATAAGAGATACATACTTAAAATTTGAGCTTACTTTGGACCATCTCTGCTCGCAGCTGTTGTGCATCTGGCCTCGCCGTTCATGCCGGAATGAATAAAAATCTCGAAAGCCGTGGAAGACAGACACATCCACGATCCCTTTTTCGCCTCAAGTGACAAACAGGTGCCCTTTTGAAATGGGATAACCAGGGAATCATGAAGCTTTGTTCTAGTTCTTAACAGCTGTAGGGCTTGGATAAGGCCAACAATCTGCTGAGAGAGTGTTCATACCATGGTATCAAGTGTTTGAGCTCATTTACTGTATTTTATTTCAACAGGTTTTCCTTGTCCATTTTGTATTTTGTTGTTTTAGTGGATATGATGTGCTTCATCACTGTGTGCTGGATTGTATTTCAATTCAGCCCCCAGCTCATGCAGCTCAGATTTATGATGTGAATTCAGAATTTGCTTCAGTAATGTTTGTCATCTTGGCTGTGACCTCATCACTCGCGGCAAGCCAACTCTGGGAGAGCAGATCTTAAACTTTTCCCTTCTGGGAAACTTACTAACTCACCAGCAGATACTGGGATAGAGGCAGAGCTCAAGAGATGCATTATGAGGAGTTTAATTAAAGGCAGCAGAGAAGAACACAATCCACAGCATTAAACTGACACAATGCACATGCCAAGGAACACAAGAAATTACTAAACTACACTGCTTGAAAGATATTAGAGTAGAGATGGCAGACTGACATCTTCACTATAGTTATTAAGCATCAGCAAACATAAATGCCTATTTAGATACAGTAAATATGACAAAGGACATAAGGAGAAGGTCAAAATCAAAGGCAGACCACAGATTATCCCCTCAGTAACACTGATTGAGTGATTTTGTTTCACACCTTATCTCAGAAGTGGCTGTTTCTGCACAAAGCAATGGGTTTCAAACTTTTTTTCTAACAATAAGGAATTCAAGTTTTCCATCCGATGTGGCTTATATGTATAGCTTAGTGATAGTAGATTCAGAATTAGTGTAACTACACAATTTATTTAAAAATCTCATTATTAATTTATAAAAAAACATATTTAACATGTTGCCACAGTCTTTAACAGTACAGAATTCAGACAGACACATTACCGGTACTTTGTGTTTTAATGCAAACAGTTGTCAGCCTTGTCAGTGAGCATTTCCCACTGGGTTTAGAACTTGGAACAGGACCGTGGTTAAGATGGGTTTGATATTAATCCCAGCTCAAAGTTTAGACTTTAGCTGTAATAGGAACACAGTTGAACCAGCCTCCAGCTCTCGGTCCTGGTTCATTAAACTCCAATTCAGTTTGTACTCGAAGTAATACAAATTTACTGCACTGTAAATCTCTTATGAGAAGCTTCTGATAAGCGAAGATCAATGTGTCATGATTTTTTTGGCTGGTGGTGCTTATTAACTCTACATCATAGTTTATTGTTTTGTATTTGCCTCATTAATGAATAATACCCTAAGTAGTTAGCAACATCCCTGCTACCTAAGTTTGAGAAATAAAGAATAGAGTATAAATGGCAGGAGCATCTAAATAGAAGAGCACATATTGTTGTTCAACTAGCAAGAAGTTACAAAGTGTCCCAACTTTTGTTGTCAAATTGTATGTTTAGAGGATTCTCACAATGTTCAATGCAACATTCGGTCTGACTTTGCTAATCTGTCGTTTTTTTTTTTTCTTTAACCCTCTATGGCATGGTGTTGCCCTCAGGCAACAAACCACTATTGTTGCCCTCACACTGCCCCTTTAATTTTTTTAAAATAAAACATTACTTTAAAAGTCTGGTGATAAGTCTGTGACCAATGAAATTTGAGGTGGGCGTGACTTTGACCTTTCCTCTGGGGGTGAAACAGTCCTTTTTGGAACCATAGCCGGCTTGGACATACTGCTAGCAGAAGTTAAGATAAATTTCCCCTTTTATCATTTTTAAATTTATATAACTTTGTATAAATAATATCTGTGATGTGCATTAATGTGTGAAGAAGCATATTTGATTGAGTAAAGACACTTTTTGTCTTTATTTATTTACTAAAATGGTAGTTTTTCATTCGTTGCCTCAGGGCAACATTGCGCAGTTAGACCACTTTTGTTTGAACAATAACATTCTCATGGATGGAGAACTGCAGAGATGCATAGCCATCACCATAATTAATTTTTTTGCAGTACTATCTACTATTACTCACAGAAAATAGACTCAAACAATACCTGCCAGCAAAACCAAAGAAATAGGGCTACAAGATGCTTGTATTGGCTAGTTCTGACGGTGTACCACACAATTTTGAGATCTACACAGAGTTGTGCAACCCCCTGAACTGCCAGATGTAGGAGCAAGTGGCAACGTTGTCCTCCGCTTGGCTCAGCCAATGCCCAAGCAGCAGAACTACAAGGTGTTCTTTGACGACTGGTTTACGAGTGTCCTTCTCGTACTCACACTTGCTCAGCAGGGAATTCACTCTACTGGTACTGTTCGTAGCAACAGATTACCAGGTGTCAACTTGATGTGTGATGCTTAGCTGAAGAGAGCTGGACGTGGATCTTTTGAACTGAAGACTGCCATAGTTGGAGAAACATCCTTGCATGCGTTCAGTCAGTCTTCTCAGTAATTTCAATGGAGCATACCCAGTCACCGAGGTTGATAGGTGGGATGGCAAGTAAAAGAAAACAATCAAAGCCCCCTGTCCTGCTGTGGTCAGAGAATATGGGTGGAATGGACCTGCTGGACTCTCTCCTTGCACTGTACCACAATAAAATAAGGTCGAAGAAGTGGTATCACCGGCTGATGTTCCACTTTATTGACATGATGATGGTGACTGCCTGGCTGCTCGACAAGAGAGACTGCAGCACCAATGGGATGACAAAAAAGGAACAGATGAAGCTTTATACGTCTATATAAAGATAGACTTTATAAGTCTATCGTATATCGCAGAAAGCTTGTGCAGAAGTGGCAAGAATCTGGAGCGTAAGAGAGGTTGTACCAGTTCCACAATTCCTGGGGAGTATGAAGAAAAGAAGAGAAGAGGACCCATTACACCCATTCCGGTCCCCGATTGCTTGTTGAAATAAAACTTCTAATGCATTTATGGCTTGTTTGTTCTTCATTTCACTTATATAAAAATATAGAAAACCTTGGCGTTTTAGTACTCTTATAGCATGTTGTTGCCCTGAGGCAACAAAGCAAAATCTGGTAGGGGGGGCAGAGGGGGACACATGTTATGACTGATATGTTATAAGGGATGCCCAAGCTCCCAAAAAACTAGGGTGAAATATTTTTTTTCTCCCAAAATAAAAAATCATGCCATAGAGGGCTAAATCTGTTTGAAAGATCAACCTCTATTTATTTCAATTCACACATTTTTGACAATTAGCAGTTTGACTTTTTCGTGTAATTGTTTGCCTTGTGCTTTCTGCTGTAACAAATACAACTAATCTATTGTTTAAAACATAAATGTTTAAATAATAATAATGATAATTATTATAATAATAATAACAACATAATTTTTCCCAGATTTAAATCTACCCTGTTTTTTACTTTAATTTGTTCATAGGCAATATGTTGGACAGTATGCTGCAAAAAGCATCCAGTAAGGAGACAGCGGAGAGTGGGAAGAAGACTTTGGGCAGCACGGCCCCTGCTTTGTCTTCCCAAAGATTCCTGTGGTGTCACTGTGATTCACACTGCCCTGATGATTCAACCAATAATTCATGCAGGTAACACAGTACCAACATATCTGTATGCTTTAAAACAGATCCATCTGTTATTTTTAATTTTGACTTTGTTTGCTACACTTATTGTGTCTTAATATTCCTTTATTTTTGATTTTGAAGAACGGATGGGTTCTGCTTTACCATGGTGGAGGAGGAAGGAGGGGTACCGGTCGTATCTGGAGGCTGCCTGGGGCTGGTCGGATCTGACTTTCAGTGTAGGGTGAGTTTGAACAACACAATTCAAATTAAACCTTTTATGTCACAGTTTTTAATGTTCTGTGACGGATCTTGTTTAAATAAATTAAGATGGTAAGATTTGCAATGGGTGTTTAAAAAACCCAAAAAGGATTTCTAACCATTTAAAAAGTCTCCTTTTTGCTGAATTTAAGTGAGGTAAAGTTAGGTACCAGGTATAAGTATGCATTTAAAAAGACAGACATTTTTTCCGAGTTTGACATTTAGTTAGACCAAACTATTCATGCCTGTGAGTAGTTGGGATTATAAAAATGGTTCCGTTAGCTACATGCCATAATAATGATACTATTTTTTGTTTCTAGAAAATATTTTTATCAGTTGCAAACAGGCTTAAATTAGAGGCAACAAGTTATATGCCTATACCAAAAAGACAAAAATCCAGATGATTATTATAAAATAAGGCTAGATACTCCAAGCTTCCTTCCAGATAGTGTTTTGATAGTCCTTTTTGAGCCTAACTAGAACCCTAGCAACAGGTGTGATAAACACAGTGATGGGCAGTAGCGCCGCTACATGTAGCGAAGCTACTAGTTAAACTACATTTTCCAGTAGCTTGACCGTAGCGTCGCTGCTTTATGAATCAAGTAACTTTCCTGTAGTGACGTTATTTTTTTGATTAAGTAGCGACGTAGCGTCCACAAACGCTACAAAATCCAGGACATAAATGAAACCAGGTTTGCTATTTTGAAACAACATTCCGAGTGAACAATCAGAGTTGTTGGTTGGACATGTTCGTGCGCGAGCTTCTACTCTGCCTCTCCTGTCTGTTATGGCAAGCCGATGAGGCCAATTATCGTCCGTACAATAACGTGCAGTTCCAACCCGTATTTTATGCGAGCGCGCGTTTTTTGCGTCACCGCGCGTTTCCAGCCAGAACGCGCGGTGACGTAGAAAACGCGCGCTCGCGTAAAATACGTGCGGTGGCGTTAATAACGTTTGGTGGCGTTTTTTGCATATTATATTATCAGGAGGTTGTCTTTTATGTGCTCAGCCACTAGATTTAAAGGTGTTTTACCCAATAAGAACACTGCAGCACCAGACACAACCAGGAGGTCCCTGATTGTTGGGGAAAGGCAGAAAGAAGATGCACCTTCCTTTCTGATCCTGTCTAAATCCTGCTTAATTCAATAATAAAGTCTGATATTACACAAAACTCACTCTGCTTGTTCTCCCTACTTATGCCCTTGGTGTAGAAGATAAATGAAATCTTTAACAGAAATGTTATTAATTCTGAAAATATTATGTGAATATAAATACAAAGCATACAGAAAATGCAGCTTTATTAAGTGACCTGGTTTATTTTATTTAGCTTTTAATTTCTTTTCAACATTTAGTTCTACTACTTGGCTTGTGCTTTGGTAGTTTCATGTTTAAAATGACAAAAGAAATATGAAAAAGTTTATGGTGCATCTTCTTTCTGCCTTTCCCCAACGATCAGGGAATATAATATGCAAAAAACGCCACCAAACGTTATTAACGCCACCGCACGTACTAGGCCAATAACCTTTTTGTTTTATTTCTAGCAGTAATTACTTCAGTTTGTATTTTATTATGCTGCTCATAAAGCAATGTCTACACTGTGTTAGGTCATTGGCTGATCTTTAATAAATGTTTTAACCAGCGTATCAGACTCATTTTGAATTGATCTGACATTAGGTTGGTACAACGTTAAGTAGCTTCTGATGTAGTTAAGCTACTTTTAACACATTTGTGTAACTTAGCTTGCTATATTTCTATAGGTGGTAGCTTTTGTGTAGTGAAGCTTAATTTATTGTTGAGTAACTGATAGCTTAGCTCACTACACTGGACAAGTAGCTTGCCCAACACTGGATAAACAGATGTGGGCCATCTACCGGCAGTATCGCAGAACTATTAGAAAACCACATGGTTTCCAGACATGGCTGATACGCATAGGATTAACAACACAGACGTTCATGGTTATCATCACAAATAAGATGTGGTCCCTAGGTAATACTAATCCTGTCAGAATAGGGTTTAAAAGCATCCAGAATGCTTCTTGAGCTTTAGCTCCAGCTTCAGTGTACTTCAACGGTCATACTGTTTTCCCAGCGCAACTCGAGTTTTACCCCTGTTGAAATCAAACATCTCGTGCCTTTTTACACTTGATCTTCGACTTTTCTTCTTTTTTTTTTCGCAATTACACTGGGAGTTCCACCCTCGCTAGCCTCCATTGCCTCGGCTTGTTGACCAATTGTACGCATGCGCAATGACGTAACCCCGGTCACATGAAGTTGTTATGGTAAATGTAGACAGAAAAGACTACATTTACTAACAAATTGAGCAAAAACAAAGCTTAAAAGACAAAAATAACAAATACTACTCCAGCAGGACATGATAATCTTTCAAAAAAATGTTGTATGCAACCAGAGTGAGACACTGGCATATAAATTAAAAAAATGTAAAATAACATAAATATGTACCTTTAAAAACAGCAGCGCTCCAACTGCAGGTTGCTCAAGTGCGAGCCACCAGAATCGTCAAAGACTCCTGGATTTGTGTCCAAACGCTTTCAGAAGAACTGAGCGAAAGACTCCTTTTTAAGCCTATTTGCTATTGTGATGCCCTGTATAACTGAAAATTTGAACAGGCATGTTTTTATCAGTTCCAAATTCAGAGGTTTGCGTTAATTTTCTTGGTATTTGGTAGAACTACATTATAAACTGAACATATTTGGTTGTGGCATGTTTGGCTCAAACATGCCACAACCAAAAACAGTATGAAAGGTAAAAAACCTCAAAGTTCATTCTTTCAGAGCTGTTGTAAACTTTTCAGTATGATATTACTCCCGTCGGAATAAAATATTATTTTATTTCAAGGCTTGTTACACATATTTACCACCAGTACCAATGATTGTGAAAGTTCCTGTGTGTTTTAAGTGCTAATACCAAGATCAGGTTTATTGAATTACTTTTTTGTCCTCAGGACACAGTGTCCCCCCATGAGAGAAGATCGTTAGAGTGCTGCACAGATGAAGACTTCTGTAACAAAAAGCTGCATCCCACACTGCCACCACTCAAACCCCCTCGTAAGTTTATCTCTCACTGTCATCGCTCTCTCACTTTTTGTCATCCTGCACATATTCCAGTTGGTTGTTTATAATCAGATAATTCAATGATACAGAGGAACATCTAAAAAAATTTAATATTGTGAAAAAATGTTTTTTTTTGTCACCCACTTCACAAAGTTAAACTCATATAGATTCATTACACAGACTGCAATATTTAAAGTCTTTATTATTTGTAATTGTGGATAACAGTTAACAAAAACCCCAACTTGAATGTCTCAGAAAATAAGAATATTGTGAAAAAGTTTGATATTACAAACCCAGTGTAAAACCTTAATCAAGCCTTAATAACCTAATTAAGATATTTAACTCAAAACATCTGGAACTGTTTCTTCTAAACGGTTTCTTGGTCTGGGTTGGTAGGCAATTCAATTATGGGGAAGACTGCTGCATTGACAGATGTCCAGGATACGTTATTGATGTTAAAGACGTTTTATCCAAGCATGTGAACAGAAGATTGAGTGAAAGGAAGAAGTGCACCAACAACAGAGAGAACCACAACCTTCATAGGACTGTCAAGCAAAGTCCATTCAGAAATTTGGGGAAGCTTCACAAGGAGGGGGAGTCTTAGGCTGGAGTCAGCGCATCAAGACCGCCTACTCACAGTCGAATCCTACATATGAGCTACAAGCGTTTTACCTGGACTAAGAAAAACAACGTCCAAAGTCCTTTTCTAAATGAACGTTTGCATTTCATTTGGAAATCAAGGTCCTAGAGTTGGGAATCAATGTTGCTATAAGTCTGGTGTGAAGTTTTCACAGTCAATGATGGTTTGGGCTGCCATGTCATCTTTACTGTGTCCACAGTCAAGGCAGCCATCTACCAAAAACGTTTAGCACACCTCCTACTTTCTTCAACTGATAAGCTTTATCGAGATGCTTTCCTTTTTCAGCGGGACATCGTATGTGCTCACACTGCCAGAAGTATCAAAAGCTGGTTTAGTGACCAAGTGTTACTGTGCTTGACTGGCCAGTCAACTGGCCTGACCTGAACCCCATACAGGATCTTTGTTACACTGTCGAGAGGAAGATGAGAGACACCAGACCTAACAGATAACGTGAAGTCTGCTATTAAATCAACCTTGGCTTCCATTACACCTCAGCAAAAACCACCATTTGATTGCCTCCATGCTATGTCGCTTCAATGCAGTAATTCTTGCAAAATGAGGCCCAACCAAGTACTGAGTGCATAGAAAGGAGAATACTTTTCAGAAGCCTGACATTTCTGTTTAAAATATCCTTTTCTTGAGCTTATATAATATTCAAATTTTCTAATCATGAAAATTACAAGAAATAAAAACTTGATATATTTCACTTTATAAATAATGAATCTTTGCAATAAATGAGTATCACTATCTGAAATGAGTGACAAAAAATATTTAACTTTTTCATGATCTTCAAAATTTTTAGATGTACCAGTAGTGAAAGCTCTGACTGATTCTCAAGTCACAATGACATTGTCGGGGAGTGAGGGATTTTGTTTCTCTCAGCTCACCAAGAGAAAACCAAGGTCTTGACATTTGTACATGTGAGAAACAGGAAGCCAAGTTTGCCAGGAAAATAAGCGGCCTCAGCAGATGTTGAAGGCAGTCATAAATCTGTTAACTTATCATCTGAGATCAGAGATACAATTCATTGAAGAGAATGAGGGCATCTTCCAGCTGCTCTCTGGGTCTTGAGTAAAGAAAGAGTGTGCCAGAAGAAAATTTAAAATTTAACATCAGTTACTGAAATTGAGTGTGACTAATAGAGACAAACTGGGGAACACAGGAAAAACAAATAATATTATGGAATGTTTTTGGATGATGATAATAATGAAAATGATTATTCATATCTTTTCCTGTCTAGTGTATGTCGATTGGAAGATCCACCACATGGCTCTATTGATTTCAATTACTGTGTGCATCATTATACTGGCTGCCATTATTGTCTTCTGCTACTTCAGGTAATCACATAGAACAGTGACGATGACTCACTGCATCCTTCTTTAATCTGCACACAGTGCGCTATAATTTATATTTCTTGCTCGAGGATTATTGATGAATGTTTGCTGAATAACATTGTTTTATAGGTACAAGCGGCAAGAGTCTCGTCCTCGGTACAGCATCGGTCTGGACCAAGATGAATCATACATTCCTCCAGGAGAGTCTCTGAAGGACCTGATAGAGCAGTCACAGACCTCTGGCTCAGGCTCAGGTCTCCCTCTGTTGGTGAGATGCCCACAAAACACGTTTGAAAATATCCCGCTTGCAATTATTGTCCAACTTCAACCCTTTCACCTTTTGATTTCTTTCTTCACAGGGGATCAAATAACACCCATAAAGATTATAACAGAATACATAGTGTTGCTTTTTTGTGATTTTCTCCTTTAGAGAGCATGTTTGCTTAGATTTACCTAAATTTTGAATACAAATATTAGAAAGCTTATGCAAGAGCTGGCACATAAAGCACACCCGGATGTGGAATATCATTTTCCCATTCTCTGGTTTTGCTCGCCCCCAGGTCCAGAGGACCATAGCCAAGCAGATTCAGATGGTGAAGCAGATTGGCAAGGGGAGATACGGCGAGGTGTGGATGGGCAGGTGGAGAGGGGAAAAGGTGGCTGTTAAAGTTTTCTTTACCACTGAGGAGGCCAGTTGGTTCAGAGAAACTGAAATTTACCAGACTGTCCTGATGAGACATGAGAACATACTGGGTGAGTCTAACTGATTGACCTATATGTACCATTCTTTTAATACTGAACCCTATGTTTTCATGCACCTAGAAATTATAAAGTGTACATCTATTATTATTTTATTCTTACAAAAGCTTTCCACATTTTTCAAATCGAAAAATAGCACTCTTGTAAACACTTTGCATGCTTGCAAGAAATATATTTTGGTTTGCTGGGGAATTTAATTTATTTTATGGTTGGATAGATTATTTGGGTTTGGTTGAACTATAGTCAAAGCCAAAGTTATTCAAGCCAAAAGTTATTCATATCCCGGGCAGATTTAGATGTAAAGTTATTTTCACTCAATATAGAACTTTGTTTCTGATAGGGAGAGAGACAGTTATGAGCAACAGTTTTTAAAGGGACCACATGTGAAAACGTGTGTATATGTATAGTATAGTGTTCATTAAACAGTATTTAATGAAAAAAGTGTTTAGAAATATAAGCTTTTGCAATGTATCACTACAACGTTATGTAAAATTTGCAGCGTCAGCTTGCATTGATAACCATGATAATGGGAGACATGTCAAACTGTCAATCAAACACTACACAAAGCAAGTGTGGAGCACAAAGTTATTACACTGTTTAATATTTATAAAAACAATTAAGGTATTTTTTAAGCATTTATGAAATAGCATCATAACTTTATTAACTATTTTTCAAAGACCAACATCACAATAACTTTCTGCACTAAAACCGATAATCACCCTGTGTATTTTTGTTTCGTTTTCCTCAGTTCTCTTAGTGTTCAGTGAGTTCAGTGAGGTGGAAATGCAACGGAGAGCATGCAAGCGAGTGGGATAGGATCTGTATCTGGATTTGTTAAACTTCATCAGTGAGAATTTTTATTCACAGATGTAGGTAGATCCAGAGAGAGCCAACATCCTCTGAGCATGCATCCACAAGTGTGGAAAGATGTTTTCTTATAGTGAGGTATAAAACTCTGACAGTGATACTGACTGAAAAAGCTCTGACAGTAGATTATCAGACTACAGATCAATGAGTTCAAGCTGGACATCACTAGGCGCATTATCTGCAGTGGGTTTTCAAATATTGGTAAATCACTGTACAGTCATTTACCAATACATGGGTGAATAACTGTGGAGGTGATTAGATGATAGTGTGACCTACTGCAATGTTAGCATTTGAGTGAGACTGTCCAGAGTCAAGCAAGACAAGTCAACATTGTCCGTTTTCTTTTGCAGCTAAAGTGCCAAATTGATTGCAATGCTCTCAATAGGTTTGCATCTTTTTGTTCATAAGCAACATTTTGGACCGTATACTGCTAAAAGCAAAATACTTTTAGCCTCTTTTTTTCTTTCAGGGCAAATTAGCGCTGCAGACCCTACCAAACAGTCTTTAATAAACTCCCCGTCAGAGAATGGCTCACCATGTCCTGCAATTTTGTGGTCCTTACTTCAACTTCCCCTGAAGAGTGGAGTTTTGCAAAACATCTTTATTGCTTTTACAGTTTAGCTTACAAATCTGTTGATGCTCATCCCAGCTCTGCATCAGTCAAATTCTTGTCCTTCTCACCGTGTTTTACTCTCATAATGCCAGCTCACATTGTAATCCTTAAACCCTGCTTTATAATCTCTACACACTAAGCACACAGCTTTACAGTTGATTTCAGAAAATAAATATTTAGAAGTCCATGCCTTCTTAAAAATTCAGCATTCTGTTTCATTTTTAATATCAGTTGACATTAGAGCTAAGAGATAATTTCAGCAAAGTAATAGGATTTACACCTTTACTACAAACTCACACAGGCCAGTCAAATTTAGTCAGTGGGCCGGATGTTGCCCGCCGCGCCGGCCGTAAAATGCTCAGATCTGTCTTAAAAGACGTCAAAACAATATGCATTGAGTATACATTTTGAAATAGATTTATCTGTGGTGATGAACTCCAAGTCTGAGGGGTTGGAAGGCTTCTCAGCAATCACCCTAATCAGAAAAGGTGCTCAAATTGTGAACAAATCTTAACTCTATGCCTCTCTTTATTACCCATCTGTCCATCATCTCTCCTTTCGCAGGTTTCATAGCTGCAGATATCAAAGGAACTGGCTCCTGGACACAGCTCTATCTCATCACAGACTACCATGAAAATGGGTCTTTGTATGACTACCTGAAATCAACCACCCTGGACAATAAAGCCATGCTGCGTCTGGCCTATTCATCTGTCTCGGGACTCTGTCACCTTCACACGGAGATCTTTGGGACTCAGGGTAAACCTGCCATTGCTCACAGAGACCTCAAGAGTAAGAACATACTGGTGAAAAGAAATGGGACCTGCTGCATTGCTGATCTGGGACTAGCGGTAAAGTTTATTAGGTACGTATTAGACACTTTATATTTAAATGTATGTTTTGGAGGCTTTGTCCATAGCTGTTAAAATGTCTGACTCTTTAGTGACACAAATGAGGTGGACATCCCTCCCAACACTCGAGTCGGTACAAAGCGTTACATGCCTCCAGAAGTGCTGGATGAGACTTTGAACAGGAGCCATTTTCAGTCCTACATCATGGCCGACATGTACAGCTTTGGGCTCATCCTCTGGGAGATTGCTCGACGTTGTATCTCAGGAGGTAAATACAGTGCCTTGCAAACCATTTCACACCTCTTGAACTTCTTTTTGTCACATTAAAACCACAAACTTCAGTGTATTTCAGTGGGACTTTATGGGATAGACAAACATAAAGCACTGCATGTGAAGAGGAATGGAATGCATTCATCGTCCATGAATTAATCACGTTTCACAGGAGTTACAACTAATATTAAGTCTTGTGGACTCTGTCTCTATTAGCTTTGGACATATAGAAACTGAAATCTTTACTCATTGTTTTTTGCAAAGTAGCTTCAGCTTAATCAAAGTGAATGAAGGGAGCCTGTGAGCAGCAATTTGTAAGTCTTACCACAGATTCTAACTGGACATTGTAGATCTTTGTTTAGCCTTGTTGTCCTGCTGGAATGTGAACTTTTCCCCCAGGATGTTAGTGAATCCTCTAACAGGTTTGTATCCAGGACCGACCTGTATCTAGCTGCATCGATTGTCTCACAAACCAGTTTCCCTGTTCCAGCTTAGGAAAAAGATCCCCACAACATAATGGTGCCACCACAACTTTTGTGGTGATGATGGTGTGGTCAGTGGGGATGAATAGTTTTAGTTTTTAGCCAAACTGTTTTAGCATGTCGGCCAAAGTGTTCACCTAAAGGACCTTCTTCTACCTGAGTGCAATTGCTCTGTCTCCTGCATGGCTTTTGGGAAACTGTCAATACAATTTAAGTTTGAATTTTGTGGCTATATAGGTCTAATGGCATCTTCGTAATATTCTCCGATGTGACAGAATCCCTCCCTAAAGTCAACTTTCCTCTGTGACTTCCATTATACAGGAATCCTAGAAGAGTACCAGTTACCGTATCATGAGTTAGTTCCCACAGACCCTTCATATGAAGACATGAGGGAGGTGGTCTGCATCAAGAAACTACGACCATCCTTTCCAAATCGATGGAGCAGTGATGAGGTAAAATATGATAAAACATTTGATATTATACATGCACAAACAAACGATTGACCTCCCTAACATAAATCTGTATGTCTGCAGTGTTTGAGACAGATGGGGAAGCTGATGACAGAGTGCTGGGCCCACAACCCGGCCTGCCGACTTACAGCCCTGCGGGTCAAAAAGACCCTTGCCAGAATGTCAGAATCACAGGATATCAAGCTGTGAGACGCCACTGCCAGCTGTGCACAGAATGGACACTGACGACCACAATGGCTTTGTTCCAGCCAATTGCAAAGCCCTCATCTCTTGGAAAAGAGGATGAGCAGCTCAGGAGATGGCACAATCATAAATACGCCCAGAACTCTGCAACTCAAGTCTCTTTAAAATCAGCTATGTTATATGTGGCCAGGTTGGATTGATCAAATAAGATTCAGATTAGTGTGAGTATCGAAAGCAAAGCATCATGAAAATGTCTCGGATAGAAAACTTGAGTTTAACTTGTGGGTGCAGCTGCAGAGATACTCCAACTTTCTACTGACCAGTAAGTGGAACACAATATCTGTGCTTTCTGTGAAAGCTACCCTACCTGTAGATGAAGGTCTGATTGATAGAAGTGAAAGGAAGTGGATCAATGCAGTATGTCATTGCAGGAGACACATCCTTTCTAAACACACACCACCCCACTACTGACTTTATATTATTAATAATATTGTTATTGTTTAGCGAATAAACACATTTTTGTCACTCATAAATGGACAGCTTTTGATTGAATGACCTGACACCATGTGACACAAGTATTCTGAGGCTTTACTGTAAATTTTGTTCATGGCGATAAAGTTTCTACACTGAAAATTCAAAATTTTTATGTGTTACAATAGACTAATTGAAGTTGTAAAAGTGCATTTTTCCATGTAAAACTTAAATAAAAGACTTGTCTGTGGGAAAATAAAGTTTCTATGTTGACATTAACTCTGAACGGAGGTTTTGAGAACGTTTGTGTTTTCACCATATTTGTAACCCTGGAAAACTTGGCTGAAAAGACGAGGAGTTTTCATACAAGGCATGAAAACTTAACACAACAAGTCCAGTTGTTGTGTTAAGTTTTATTGTTGCACTCATTTGTTGTAAATATTCTCACAGCTTTCACTTTGTAACACAGAATCAATAATTCATACAAACCCTTCTTATGAAGGTGTCATGCTAAACTATGGTAAAGTGCCCCCAACATTTGGGAGCACCATTCACCTCTTAGGCTACATTCACACTGTAGGACTTGATGCTCAATTCTGATATTTTGCTAAAATATGATTTTATTTGGGCGGCCGTTTATACTACTATTAAATGCAACTGTTATTATGCTGTGTGTGTGAATGGGTGAATGACTGACTGTAGTGTAAAACGTTTGGGGTCGTCAGACTTGATAAAGCGCTATACAAGTACAATCCATTTACATCTTAAAAAAACCTAAAAAAATTGAGAAAATGCAGATACCGGCCAGCGTCCCTCCTTGTTATTATTAGAAAGCTGTTGAGAAGTGGGAGCCGACTAAACTGACCCTAGCCAGATTGATATCGCTCCGCCTAGCTTCACTCACATCCATCTGGGACCTCTCCCATAGAGAGTGATTTCTCCAACCACTTTTATTGTCCAGCCAATCAGGACGCAGGGCTGCAGTTTCATAGATGTGACGTAGTGGAGAAGCAACCGCAAGACTGTTTTGATTCAGACAATGGCGGCTCGCATCGAGGAAGCAAGCGTTAACATTGATGCTGCTATTTCTTCCGTGTTGTCCAATCTACCTAATATTGTTTCATTAAAAGAACATCAGAGAACGGCTCTGAAGGCTTTTGTTGGTGGAAACGATGTTTTCGCCCTTCTCCCGACCGGATTTGGCAAGTTTTGTTTACCGGGGCGCGCCCATGGCGGACGCGCCCGTGGCGGAGCGGTTAGCGCAAACCATATTAGGAGGCCTTTAGTCCTCGACGCGGTCGGCCCGGGCGCTCCGAGGACCCGTGGCGCTTTGCCGCCTGTCTTCCCCCCTCTTCCTGTCAGCTCACTGTCAATAAAACGCGTGCCACTAGAGCCGCAAACACATTTAAAAAAAAAAAAAAAAAGTTTTGTTTTTTCCTGTGTCGCTCTCACAGCGTCACGGGTTGGCTTCGGTGTGAGTGGTTGAAATAGCACGTCGATAAAGATGACAGACAAGTGGCTTATCCAATCATTTGCAAGGATTTTTGATAAGGCCCAGCCTTCAAAAAAGGCCATTCCTATGGATCAGTCCCAGATGGATGTGAGTGGATCTAGGCGGAGCGAAATACATCTGGCTAGGGTCAGGTTAGGAGCCGACAATATTAAGACCACATCATGGCAAAACGAAGTAAGGTAATAAGAAAGTAGGGCAGCTATTAACCAGTCTTTTGTGAATCGCTAACTGCTACTACTGTGTGTGGTGAAAGCCAGGACAGTGACGTAAAAGACGGATTAAATGCGACATGACTATTCAAACAGCAGACGTTTTGAAAAATATCCAAATAAGTACATATGGAAGTGGCATATAGCAGATTTATTTTAATTTTTTTTTTGGTATGAAAATATCAGAATATAAGCAAAGAGATCTGGTTCGTGTCATATTTGCCTGTGGTGTGAATGTAGCCTTGATGCATACAAAAGACTTGCAAGAAAGGTTTTGGAGAAATGGTGACTTGAAGAAGGCACTATACTGCACTTTCTCTACAGAAAGTAAAAGAGATTTATTTACATCTCTTACCATCCTGCTGACTGTGTTGTGGCAAGAAAAACTCATCCCACCATGCTTTTCATAGTTCCAATCATTGCAAACTTCTAAGCTATTGCACTGATTGTAGAAATGGGCAGCTTTAGCAGAGTAGCTCCATTCTGATCGCAAGACTCATGGAGATCAATGAACATTTGCCCTGTAGAAACGGCATTTGTCTTTCCCATTTTGCAGGGTATTTAAGAGAAATAAAATCTTGTGCTACATCATATTTATACCCTAGGGAAACAGGAAGTTGTGCGTTACTTAATATGTCTGGATCCTTTTTTTCCCAATACCGATCCAAATCCTTTAAGAACAGGCATTCACTAAAATTAAGTCCCTCTCTTGTACTCCTCTAAAATGAATGATATGCATATTTGGTAAAATTACAAATTATATTTTATCAGCATTACATGGTCTACATTACTATAGTAATTGGGTAGCACTTAACTCACTCTCCAATTATGTTCCAGAGGCGTCAGTCTCTTCTATACACATTCCTTTACAGTGACAGATATTTTATCCCAGCCAGAGTTGTTAATACATCTCAAAAAGTCCTGGAGCCGTGAGTTACCTTCAAAAGCTACATAATTAGTGAAATGAAGTCCATCGGTGTGAAATCTAAATGTCACATGATCTGTCAGTATAAATACCTTTTCTAAAAAAAAGTAAGAGGCTTCACACCATGAAGACCAAGGAGCTCTCCAAACAAGTCAAGGACAAAATTGTTGAGAAGTACAAGTCAGGATGGGCTTAGAAAAATATACCTAAATGGTTGATGTTTCTCCCGAGCACCATTAAATCCACCACCTTTCAAAGGAAAGGATATGGTACCATAGCAAACCTGCCAAGAGAGGGCCACCCACCAAAAGTCACAGACCGGACAACGAGGGCCTTAATCAGAGAGGCAGCACAGAGACCAAAGGTAACCCTGAAGGAGCTGCAGAGCACCACAGCAGAGACTGGAGAATAAGCTGTGCACTCCATAGAGCTGGGATTTGTGGAGGGGTGGTCAGAAAAGCCATCACTAAAAGTAGAATGGGAGGCAGATCCTTTAGCTATCAGGCTCCTCTCCTGTGGAACCAACTCCCAGTTTTGGTCCGTGAAGCAGACACCCTGTCTACTTTTAAGACTAATCTTAAAACCTTCCTTTTTGATAAAGCTTATAACTAGAGTGGCTCATGTTACTCTGAGCTACCTCTATAGGCTTAGGCTACTGGAGGACATCAGGATCTAATTTTCTCACTCTATAGAGTTCTACTGTTCTTCAATTATGCATTACGTGTTGTCATTTCTGCTTTAACTTTCTGTTCTCTCTCTTTTATCTTCATAGTAGGTACACCTGGTCTGGCGTTCTGTTAAATGTGACATCATCCAAAGAAGACGGCTCACCCGCTATTACCATCTAATGTAGAACAGATTACTGGATCAATGTGTGCTTCTGTGCTTTTTTGTCTGTCTTGTTGTGTCTCTGCTCTGTCTTCTGTAACCCCCAGTCGGTCGAGGCAGATGACCGTTCATACTGAGCCCGGTTCTGCCGGAGGTTTTCCTTCCCGTTAATGGGGAGTTTTTCTTCCCACCTGCGCTTCATGCTTGCTCAGTATGAGGGATTGCAGCAAAGCCATGTACAATGCAGACGACTCTCCCTGTAGCTCTACGCTTCTCCAGGAGTGAATGCTGCTTGTCGGGACTTTGATGCAATCAACTGGTTTCCTTATATAGGTACATTTTTGACCAATCTGTATAATCTGACCCAATCTGTATAATATGATTGAATTTAACTTTGTAAAGTGCCTTGAGATGACATGTTTCATGAATTGCCGCTATATAAATAAAATTGAATTGAATTGAATTGAATCACTTAGTGTTAAAAATAAAAAGGTATGTTTTGAATTTACCAAAAGGTATGTGTGTGAGTTCCTAATGTACGGAGGAAGTTGCTCTGGTCAGACCAGAATGAAATTGAACATTCCAGCACCAAAGAAAATATTATAGCTAACAAATCCCATCACCCCCCCCCCCCCCCCAAAAAAATAAATAAAGCATCTCCGCAGCGAAACATGGCAGTGGCAGCATATGCTGTGGAGACAGTCATTGCAGTCTAAAAACTTAGAATTTCAGATTCCACTGTAAGGTTGGATGCATATATATATAAAATGTTCACAAAGTTTAACAGAAAAATTTGGTAGTAAATTTGACAGCAAGGCACTTTTACAGAAAAACAGGAAAAAGCAGAAAACAGTTATTAGACGTCTCAGGATAGTTCACACAGGTCTTAACAAAACACGTAGACAGGAACAGGGTTATGTGATCTTAAAATTTGTCTGAATCTGTACAACACGTTTTCATGAATCAGAAAAAAAACAGCTTATAGAAGCACTGAATAAATTAAGTATTAACGACACAATTGAAATTATTTTTGGAGTGAAAATAAAATCTAATTTTTGAAAAACACATCTATTAGAAAAAAATCTATGTTTTTTATGGTTGGTTTTTCTGCAATTTTCCTGTCTGTAATCCGGTCCATTCTCTTTACCATATATATGCTTGAAATTGGTAAACTTATCACACAGCAAGGGATATGTTTCCACCACTATTTAGATGATATTTAGCTATATTTATCCATAAATCCTGATGTACCAAGTAGTTGTTCCACTGTGGTGAAGCAGGTAAGTCGCCGTCTTTGATACAGGGTACCTGGGTTTGAAGTTGTGCCAAGAGGAGCATCTGGTGTAAAAACTTTGCCAAGCCTGTGTGCAAGTTGCCATGACTTGCTGGTGGTGAACCCTGAATAAGGGAGCAGCTAAAAGCACTCACTCACATATTTACATCCCACATTAAACATGTTTCTGGGACTCCCTTCCTTCATCCCCGGTATATTTCCAAAGTTAGAAATATTCTGTCCAGGAATGACGCTGAAGAACTAGACCATGCATTTGTTACTTCAAGGCTTTAGTTCTTTATTATCAGGAAGTCCACAAAATGGATTTATCCAAAATGCTGCAGCATCAGTTCAGATGAAAATAAGAAGTTAGTTCATAATGTTTCTATTTTAGGTTCCCTTAATTGGCTCCCTGTTAAATTCAGTGTAGAATTTAATTGCTTTCACATACGTATAATAATAATCAAGCTCCATCATAGATCAGAGATCTGATTGCTCCCTATGTTCCTAACATAGCACTCCGCTCTCAGACTGCAGTGCCCATATTCACAAAGAATCCTAAGAGCTACTTTTAGTCTTAGGATTCTTTGTGAATACAGGCACTGGCTTTTTAATTATCAGGCTCCTCTCCTGTGGACCCAACTCCTAGTTTTAATCCGTGAGCCAGTCACCCTGTCTGCTTTTAAGACCGTTCTTTTTTGATAAAGCTTATAGTTAGAGTGGCTTGTGTTATCCTGACCTATCTCTGTGGTTATACTGCTATAGGCCTAGGCTGCTGGAGGACATATTGATGGCCGTGTGTTACTCTGCTACATTGTCCTACTACTCTCTAGTTTTGCATTTTTGCCGTTATTTCAACTTCTAACTTTGTGTGTGCTCTGTGTTCTCAAATCCCCAGTTGTTGCCAGCAACTGTCCATTATTGTTACACTAAGAAGAGTGAATGCTGCAAGTCCTTGACTTGATCTACTCAGTTGGGTTTCCTTAGATAGATTTTTATTTCCACACCAATTTGAATAATAAACTGAACTTAACTGCATTGTTTGATAGCTAGGATCAATTGCATTGAATGTATGTAAATGACTTGAAATCTCCATGTGAACAGACCCCAGGCCAGGATTCAAGCCCCAGGATTCCCCCCCCCTCTCTCTCTCTCTCTTTGCCTTTTAGGAATCATACACATTTTAATCTTTACCTGCTGTGGCTGAATTCAATGAAGTTTCAACATTCCCCTAATAAAGTGATCCACTTTGTTGGGAATAAAGGAAAGAAAACCAGCATGTCTCATCATAAACGATCAGTGCTGCTGAGTACACAGCATGTGGAACAGTGACACTGTAAGGACTTTTTAGCTTTTCACTTCCCTCCGCTTCTAGCAGGTTTTATCCAATAGTCTATGATTTGAGTATCATCTCATAATTTTAAAGATGCAATAACTACCTTCCTTTAGCAGCCCTCTCCAAATAAACCACACCACGTACAATCAAGTTTCAGCATTGCTTATAAATATAATTTATTAATTGTCTTAAAAATTCTTTCTTACACTTTGTACAGAAAACAATTAGAGGAGATAGAGAGGCAAGCAGTCAGCAAGGTTAAGCAAGACTCTTGAAGCGTGCCAGAGTTAGCTAAAATGGACCAATACTATCCCACACTAATCAAATCAAATCACTCATGATAATAAAATAAAATGCAAAATTACAAGGACAACTCTAGTTATAGACTTCTATCATGATAACAAATGTTTGCATAGTAGACACTGCTTTTACAAAACCGGATAAAACTCAAAAGAACCCTTAAAACATACAAACTAGTATCTAATTGTACTGCTCTTTTTAAATTCTGAAATATGCCAAATATAGCCAACAGTACACAACTGTACAGATTGTAGATAAAAAATATTATTTTTTTTACATATTTTGATGTCTTTACACTACTTTCTTTGTTTTCACAACATGAAGGGTTATTTAAAGGAGATCTGGATGCACCCTTCTTGAACAAAAGACACTTTTTACAACACAAATGAGAATGCTCATTCTGCTGGTAAACTGTAAACTCAGAAACAAATATGTTAAGTTACATACTTTTCTTTAAAAAACCTTGTTTTCTCAAACGTGTTGCTCAGTTAAAAAATAGATCTGGTATGACCTAACTTTAGTAGGTCACAATAAATTTTCAAAGATTAAGTTGTGTGAAGTAAGTGTCCATGTTTCATATTTGCTCTCAAACATTCAGAACCAAGGAGTTGATGGACTAGGCTTTTATCCTTTTAAAAGTGTCCCAACCATACCCTTTTATTTTCTCATACCTGAAATTAGAAGTTCCATTAGAGTATCTGCCATTTATATAATACCTTATAAAACTTGTTATACACTTTGAGCCTTTCCACATTTTGTCGCATAACAACCACACACTTCCATTTTCTGTATTGGATTTTTGTGTGATTGACAAACTCAAAATAATGCATTGTTATGAAGTGAAAGTAAATGAAACATGGTTCACAAAATTATTTGCAAATAACGCATCAAAATGTATTGTCTGCCAATGTATTCAGTTCCATTTATTCTTTATTCTGCCCCTAAACTAATTGCCATTTATTAGTCACTGAACTCGTAAAAGGATTCCACTTCTGTATAATTTAATCTCACTATAAATCCGGCTGTTCTAAATCGGTCTTGGAGATTTGTCAGAGAGCATTGGTAAACAAACAGCATCATGAATATCAAGAAACGCAGCAGACAGGTTGGGAGGAAGTTGTGGAGACATTTCCAGTGGGAGACCTTGTTGACAAGATAACTATTCGTTTGGTTTTTCCACAGCAGGGACAGGAAAACTGGCCAGAGCTGATGGGAAAGGAATAAAGCTAACTGCTGGACGAGTATATAGAAAACCTGTGAAAAACATGTGTGTCCTGGGCAGAAGTTCGCCTTCCAGAAAGATAATAATCCTAAATATACAGAAAATCCAAATGCACACCACACTTTTCAGATTTTCCCAATGATCGCACCAGCATCCCTCGCGATCCTGCATGGATAACCGGGTGTAGATAATGGATGGGTGTTTCATTTTCCCCCCAGCATGTACTATAAATTTATGCTTGTGGTTAGTACATGATAAAGTGTGAAGAGCTCAAGGGCTGCAAATCCTTTGCAAAACACATAATCCAAGACACATCGTTCTAATTTTGAGCTCTCAAAACAAAATTATTCACTGATTTTCTTCATCTACAATTGGCTTTGTGCAGTAGGTATAGATCTTAGTTTTCTAACTTCTTGAACAAAATAGTCAAAATAGAAATGGAAAATCATTGTTTGAAGGTATCCTCCTATGAGGATTACCAAAGATTTCCAGGAAAGCATTTAACCATTTTATCGACCTTCATCTCAGCTTAATCACGTTCTTTATCTTTCTACAAGATCCTTTTACAGAAGTTCCTTTTCATAAAAGAGTTCAGTTACATGATATGTCTCTGTACATCTTTGCAAACGTTTTATATGCATTTCCCTTGAGCTGAATGTTTACCTTGTCTATTTAAATGATAAACATCATAAAACATCCCCATAGGCATCTGACAACTATTCATAAAACGCAGATCTGGAGTTCTTCATTTACATGGAACTTCTGACCTGAGTCAAACCAAACTTTTAAAATAATCATTATTCATTTAACAAAGGCCCCTTCAGTTCCGTGGATGTTAACTCTTTCAAACAAAGAGTGTGCTGTGGATTGTTGATTGATAACGGATAAGAGGGAAAAACAGTAAATGACACTCATCCGTGTAGTTAAAAACAATACATGATAAAATATGATCAAAAACTTTTATGCAACTATTAATAATCAAAGGACAAATATTACAATGGCAAAAATGTCATGACGATGAACAAAATAACCATGTATTTACACTGTGAAAATGAGAAAGATAAGAAAAGGTTCATTTTTAACGCTGTATTTCTTTCAAGGCCACTAGATGGTGCCAGTGACCAACAAAGTCACAGTCAGATAATTTAACCTGACATCCTGTGAAGATGAAAAGGACAAATACTGTCACTTAATACTGGATTTGGTTTATAACTGGATTTAAAAAATACTCTTGTGTCACTTGTTCCTCCGAGTCAGACCCTCTCCAGAAACAAGCCTGAACAGTCTGGCCTAAAGCTTCCAGGATAAAAAGTTTTGGTTTAAAAAAAAAAAAAGAGTCAGCATCACTGCTGCAAATAGCAAAACAGCGATTATGTTGCTGTCAAGAAAAACTCTCTGCTGGATTGAAATATGAAAGCTAAAAATTATTTAAAAAATACACAGGACAGAATAGGAGCAGTGGTATTTTTATTTTCAGATTCCCACTGCTAACAATGGCAAAAAATATTTTTTACAGGCTCCTATCTGAGGCACAATCTTTGGATTGGCTTATCTAATGAAATTCTCTTGCCTCTCCTGCTCTCCTGACCCTGATGATTTAGTCTGTTAGAGAAAACCAACACACGAAAAGTTCAACCTTCGTCTAAAAATAGACTGAAACAGACCATTTAAAAACAACCAAAAGGGTTAAAAGCCTATTTCTTCAGACTTGTTTCTGGTCAGGAATCCTGATTAACAAGTGCTGCAATCAGAAAATCTGAGGCAGGAAATGAGCCACGCATACAGACAGCATGATACATAGAGCCTTCCCTAAGAGACAATATAAAGACGACAAACTGTACTGACAAACACGTACAGCCAGGGCTCACAAGAAAAGAGTTTCTTCTTCTTCATCTCCGCTCTCATTATCTGCTTTTCATCCAGATGGTCGCCTGCCCGCTGCTTCCATCACTTTATGTTGATGTCCTCCCTCTGCTCTGTAATCAGTTTAGCTGCTCTCTGTGTTTGCTCTCATCTTTGTGAAGAGTCTACCTGCGTCTTTGTTTATCCTCAATCTACCGTTCCCTGCTCCTCTGTAATTGGTTTAGCCTTGCTTCCTTTATGATTCTGTTCCCTTCCCATCGATGACTTCAAGGTCAGTATCTCTGTTTCCACTGTTTTCTTTGCCGTCTCTGGCTGTTGCTGAAGAAATTTTTGATTTGTGAAAATCTTTTTTACCGCGTGTATAAATTCCCTTTGCTCCTAGTTTAGCTCTCCTGTAATCACGTGGAAAGACTCAGCACCAGCTTGAGCACCTATTTCTTTTACCACATCCGCTTGATTACCACGGTATTTAAAGAGTGCTCAATCACCATAGTGACAGATTTTCTTTCACTTCATCTAATCGGTTCATCAGCAGCATCCACCACAAACAACCCATATGTTATTATCTCGGGAGTTTTGCCGTCATAATAACGAAAACGTCTTTGTCAATGTTCTGATGTCATGGAGGGAAGGTTGCTGTCATGACGGCCCATTTCTTCCAACACAGCGGCCAGTTCGTTTAGATCTCCATCAGGAAAATGCTGGGCTTCCCAGAGATCCAGAATGACACCCGTTGGACTGGACTTGGTGGCAAAGTAGTTCAGGTATCTGAAGGAAATAAGAATATAGTGAAGGTGGGTTAAAAAAGACCAGAGAACAGACTGTTCAATCCATCGTGCAGAAGGAAAGTGCATAACACAACATGGCTGCCCACCTACAGTGACAGGCTGGAGGAGTGCATTAATTGAAGAAGCAGCCAAAAGACATACAGTATATGCTTACTCTGGAGGAGTTGCAGTGATCAACAACTCAACTGGAAGAATCTGCTTGCAAGACATCCATTAGTTGCAGAGACCAAAACTGACATTTTGGCTATAATCAAAACATGTCCGTCTCCTGAAGACACATGGTGGCAGCAGAACAATGATGTAGGGCTGCTTTTCTTTAACAAGCAGGAGTAAGCGTGTCAGAGGTGATGGAAAGATGGATTTACAGGGCAGTCCTGAAAGAAACCCTGTTAGAGGCTGGAGAGCTTCATAGTTCTTCAGCAAAAAGTTGCTAAACAATGTATTAACCCATTTTTCAGATTTTTGTTTGTGAAAGTGTTGAAAACTTTGTGTTCCTTTATGTTCGCCTTATAATTATTTACAACTGTGTTGGTCTGTCAAATAAAACAACAGCAGAATATTACTGAACTTTGTGGTTGTGTGACATAGTTTTAAAACATTCAGGATGGAGTAATATTTTTGCATGGTTCTGTATATAAGGAGTTTTCACAATGTAAAGTCTAAAATAATTTTGGATGCAGTTGAAACCTGATGAATACATATATTGCTACTTAGAAAACAGAAACAAACTGACTTGAATCTGTGATCTTTGCGTCTTTTCATACAGTTTAATGTAAATAAGCTGGTTTTGACTGTATGAGAGCTGTAAGCGCACAAAGCAGTGAGCTAAATCTGAAATGTCATATTTCTTTGCAGTCTGTATGTGTTTTTTCAGGTCAAATGGGATGGCATTTCAAATTTTCAGCATTAGCTGTAAACATTCATAAGAAAATGTAAATTCTCCACTGAGATGTGAGGAAGAAAACTTTTCCAATTCCCATAAATAAGTATAAAACTATAAAACTAAGTATAAAAACAATATTTTTTTTTCTCTTCAAGAATCTAGCAAAACTTTACTTAAATTGGACAATGAAATACATGAAATTCGGTAATTTAAGAAAAATTTTAGTATAGATACAAAACAAATCTAATGGAATAGGTGAAATGTCATAATGCTATGGGATATCAAACTATAACTTATTCAAAGAATATCTCACAAATGTGAAAACAATTCAACAGGGAGTTGCAACATCTGTCAAGAGTCAGGACCTGAATGGTTGTAGAGGAAGAGTCTGACACTAAGCTGTCTGCCACAAAGGTCTCGTTGCTGCTTTGAAGTTTAAAAATCATCATATTCCAGTCTCATGGGGATAAAAAGGAGACTTTCTGTAAATCTTTTGATATTACTGTTGGCACACTCTGGTGCTGTTTCAATAGAAGCAAAGGCATGTACCATGATTTCTTCGCTCATCTTAATAAATTGCATATTTTCTTATTAAAACATCTCATAAATCTGGTTTCATTGCTTTGTTCATCCACTTGTTTCTGTCTTATCTGTTTCTGATAAAGAACTGCTGTTAGGTGAACTCAGCAGCTCAAATAAATTCCTAAGAGGGCCTTTCAGGCTTTCTTTCAGAGCTGTTTCTGTACAAAAAATGGTACTCGGCTTGGATATGGAAGAACTTTCAGGACATGTATGTAGTCACACAGTGTATTTATGCAGGGAGATATCTACCACTGCAAAGCACGCATCTTACCTTGATGCATGCTTTGACAGATCAAAGGGCAACCAACTGACCCTTCTGAAAACTGTTATTACAGGAAATATTAAAGCAAACAACAATTTTTCAATCAGTTGACCCAGAATCACGGTGCCCACGTCCACCAGCTGCGTCATAAGCTGGAAGGCCGTGGGGACAATAATTTGCACTTGTGCCTAATTATCCTCTCAATATCTGGCTCTGGTTTGGTAGCAGGTAGCAAATGAGACTGAATCATCAAGCCAAGCATCTGTGTATAGTTAACTGTGTAACGATAAAACTCTTAGAACGTTACCTGAAGTCGAATGGAGAAACAAGATCCACTCCTTTATTTAGTTCTGCAGAGACTCACTTTTTTTACATCAACAGCAAAGCGGGTTTTTTTTGCACCTTATAGTAGGGTGTTGGAAGGTTTATTTTTTTATTATTATTTTTGTGCTATATGGAATGTCTATGTATATGGAATATATATACACACACATTTTTAATCTATCCTTTCATTCGAGTGCATCTATTTAGAGAGGAGAAATCTTACATTGATAGATAATTCTTTTGAATAAAGTCATTGCTCCCACAACTATCCACACTGGTCATATTTCACATTAAAAAATTTTGCTTGATTCAAAT
Source organism: Fundulus diaphanus (assembly GCA_037039145.1). NCBI lineage: Eukaryota > Metazoa > Chordata > Actinopteri > Cyprinodontiformes > Fundulidae > Fundulus > Fundulus diaphanus. Next base: position 24,166,953 of record CM073127.1, read on the forward strand.
AAGGCTGATTTGTTTTGACCTTCATTATCCAAGAAAGACTACAAGAGCTCCTAACCTAAACTTTAATCAACAAATCAATAAGTCTCCTTTTTAGTGCACTTTTCATAAACAACAAGAGCATTACAATCTGACTTACATAAGACAAAACTGAAAAACTGAAATAAATAATCAACAAAACAAAAACTAATAAGCTAAATAAAACAAATCAAGAGGGAAAATGGACTCAGGAAATTGTTTTTATGATGATGATGACCAGATGCTGGAGAAGACTAAGAAGAAAAAAATTTAAATCCTGATAAGACCTCAAACAATAAATAGCAATAAAAAATAAGACTGATTACAAGAAATAAAAATAAGTACTAAGCAAATAAATACCGAACCTTAATTAAACTGAAACTTAAATTTATTTGAAACAGCAGTTATAAATGTTTGTTGACAGTGACAAGAGAACTAAATAAATAAGTGTAGTAAATAAAACTATTTTTAATCAATATAAAAGCAAAGAAAAATAGCAATAGAATTATATATAAATCATAAAATATTGGGTTAAATAATAAATAAATAAATTTATTTATTAAAGGCAGTGTAAGAAACCAAGTAAAAAAATAAATCTTAAGATTGCGTTTAAAAACATCAATGGTCTTTGATGTCCTCAGTTCTAGCTGTTTCACAGGTGAGGCCGTGAAAAGAAAATCAGACCTCATCGTGGGTTTTGGTTCTTACTTTGAGTATTTAAAAAAAAAAACTTTTTCAGAACACCTGAGGGATCTGGATGACTTGTACGTTGTGCTTAAAATTGCGTTTCTGGTGTTTGCCAGCTTTCGAGGAGAGGATTTCTGGAGTAACCGTAGAGGGGCTACATATTTTTAGGAAGATCAGAAAGCAGAGCATTAAAGTAATCTATTCTGCAGGGTATAAAGTCTTTGCACTGGATGGGGTGAGAAATGATCAAACTCAGGTAATAAAACTGAGATGAGAAATATGTGTTTTGTGGGGAAAAAATACTTAAACAAAAATCAAACATAGTGCCAAGATGTTAAATTAACTCTGTAGGGCTAATTCCAATAGTCTGGAGTTTGATATTGTACGTTGCTCTCACTGAAGGGAGATGGTAACTATTAAAAGTTCTGTTTTTTTCCTGACTGACTGGCCCGTATCTACAGTAAGAGCAACAACTTTACACTTTAAAATAACCCGAACTGTGATAAACAAGGTCAGACAAATACTAGCAAATGACTTTTTCTTGCCACCATGTACAGTGAGAGGGGTAGTAAAGGAGGTAAAAAAATGCCCCTTAATATTAGAGACTTGCAGCAAAAGTGGCATAGTCCAGTCCTTAAGTCTCCATAGCAACACTTTGGCTTCCTACACATCTTTGTAAGGGGCCAGTAAAAGTGGAGGATACTCTACAGGTTTTTGGACCGTATCTATTTATGTGGAGAACATGCATGAACTTTAAATCCTGTTGCATGTACAAACATACATTTGCAACCATAGAAGACAAAATAAGTAAAAGTAAAACATGAAACGACTTCAACAATTCTTTTCAAATGAATTCCCGTCTGTGATTTCATCACCCAAGGCAATGATAAATTCCAGTCCCTGGAGAAAGTTTTCGAACTAAATAATTGAAATAAAGTGCAACACCTGAGGGAACCAAGCAAAACACACAACAAGAAAACAGAAGTAAATGTGAGTGCTACCTGTCAAGGTTGAGTTTGTGAGCCAGCATCCTCCAGTCATTGCCTCTGGTCTGTGGTGCATCCAAACTGCCACACAACTTGTGTCTGATGGATAAAGGAATACGGAAGGCATTAGGCCCCATTAAGGTTGTGATATTACTGGCAGGGTCCATCAGGGATGTGTCTATGCACTGGACTTCCTGGAAAGATGACAAAAGGGGGTCATAAGACCAAGCATTTGATTTGAACAATAATTTAAGTAAACATTAATACAATGTACATTGTTTTATACTCATAGCACGTTCGTATAAGGCTTAACAACACTTAAAGATCCTTGGTATCTATATATAGCTATCAATATCTATTCACATGGCAGTTCCGCAAACCATATTTCAAATTCAAGTACAGCCATATCCTTTTAGACAAAAACTCTCCTCATCTTTCTTAAGCTTGTCTTCCATGTGGCCAAAATTACACAGGAGACTTAATCAATACAAGAGCAGAACAAACACAGAAATCTGCAGCCAAGTCCCCTCTCTCTACCCCCCTTGCTGTCAATCTCCATCTGTTTCTAAGCCTTCACATTATTCTGCTGCTCCTGAACTGAAAGGAGGCTACAGACTAATGAACGTGGCTTGGCAGAGGGAAACAACAACTGCCACTGTTGATGTGAGCGATTACTATTTACTGTGTCTACTTACCCTCAATTTACCACCAAAAATTCTCCATGGCTAGAGATGGAGGGACTGATGCAAAGGGACATTCCTGACTATCTGCTGAGATGATAAATGCTTTAGACCTGCTTTGCTTTTCATTGTTCAACACTGCAAGGGGACTGAGGATTCAAATATTAATGCCGTATGTTTAAGTGTATAAACCTGTGTGTGAAATGTAACCATTTGGACTGGAGAAAGTTACTTAGAAATTACCTAAAGATGCTTGTCATATAACTGATTCTTATTTTACCTGCCAACATCCAAAGGGGTTAAAGCAAATATTTGGTTTAACTGCTGAGTGTGAAATGAAATAGACTTAAAATTTTCACTTCTGTAACAATGACAAGGCTCGGAATTCAAAAAGGAAGATATACACATATATATATATATATATATATATATATATATATATATTTTTTTTTTTTTTTTTATTTAAAAGCAATACGATCTCATTTGAGAATTGCCTGCATGCAGGAAGCACCATCCAGTACACTTCGATTTGCACCTTTAGCCGTTTCAGGAAAGAAAGCAGGGCACTTAATTCTTCTCAAAAGCTGCTGTGATGAATGTTGGTGCAGAAGTTCAGCGGCAAATTTATAGCTGTCTTTGACACAGACAATCGTAGTGCTATGCAAGGTTACAGAAGTGCATCTGTAAGTAAACAAGTATTTTCACAATGGAGCATGCTCCTGTTGCCTGCCTTTATCCAGTTACAGCACTACTACTACCCTGGATGTACATACAGTAAAACCTCAAACCCTACTGCTGCTATTAATCCACCAAACTACCCAATGAACCTGGCAGGAAATTGTCCAATCCAAACCAATTGTTTTCCCAACAGCAGTAAATGAAGAGAGCCAGTAAGGAGGTATTATTGAACAATCCTTTGGGGTTAATAACGTATTTTTGAATTAACTGAACAAAAATGAACAGTTGAGGTATACAGGCACATAGTCACACAACCCTTTTAGCTACCTTTCAGTAAACATTTTCTGCTTGAAAATAGTGTGCCATGTGTTCTGATAAGTGTGCCTTTTGAGACTGATTGCAACATTGTCAACTTGAGCATACACTTCACTTACAAGTTATTTAAAAGACAGACAAAGAAAAAAAGAGACAAAGGAGTAGGCAACTGCAAATGCAAGAAGAGGGAAAAGGGAAAATGTGTTTTTTTTTTATATTCATTTCTTTTAAGAAAACAACATGTTGACTCTTATGCTCATTTTGCCAATTAACCAGTGTGGAAGAGAACATAAAAAGTGCAATTTTCTTACTTCATTCAATGCTAAAAACAGAAATAAATCCACTTAGATTTATAGTCAATGTTTAAAAATAACGAGATTTTGTGAAGACAAAAAAAAAAAAAACACGTCTAAGTTACAATGTCATTACAACCGGCCACAGTAAGAACAACCTGTTCCCTGACATAGAAACACTGGCAAAGTTTTTTGTGACTTTACGGTTACACTCCCACACAAAATCAACGGCGATTATTCCAGTCACACTATGGAACCTGTAGTGGCTGTATTAATGATTGAGCAGTGTCATGGAACCATAACAGGAACCTTGACTCGCTGTCAGGGGGAGGAAAAAAAAAACCTCTGTGACTTTAGGACCTTTTACATAGAACTTATAAGTTACCTCCAGTGTTACTTTTTTGAGCTGTTCTGTTTTTCTCAACGTATCCTCTGCAATTAACTTTCACAAGCAGTTTTAGCATAACATGACCAAGTCTGCGTGTAAATTTGTTGTTCGTAACTAATCTGCTGAAGATGTAGAGATGTACATTAAGGATTTCTAAAAAATAAAATACATACCTCCTCCAGCGTGCTGCTGATCTGAAAGATCTGCCCTTCTCCTTCTACCTGCCGCACACACAGTTTGCAACTGATCTCTGTAGTGGCTGCGCTCAGTCTCTCCAGGGTGAAGGTACAGTGAAGAGTTCTCTGACAGCCACTCCACACCTGGTAGAATGGTATCTCCTGCAGAGCATGCACGGATAACGTAACACAACACAAAAGTAAAAAATCATCATTGCATATCAAATCAAACAGATGCAGTATTATAAAGCATGGTCAATTCTACGCTGACTCCTGTACACACTTTCCTCACCTGATATTTTGCGATAAGTTTACTCTTCCAGTGTGTGTGTGGAACGTCATGGATTGACAGTCTCAGATTATGTGTGCTGTCTTTGAAGTTCAGCGTCTTTGGCTCATCCAGAAGCTTCCCTCCCATTTGGGTCTCCATCTGAAGAACCTCCTACACACAATGACCCAGTAGGAAGAAAGCAAAAATCAGACCACTGCAGAGAGCATTTATCTTGAACAATTACTACACAGAATGATCAATAAACTCTAAAAACACATGGCAACTTTTGATTTAGATGGTATCACATATCTAACTGATTGTGCTCCTTGGATTTAATCAAAGCTGTGCAGTAGTAAGTAAAAAGGAACATATTTTAACATCGTCACTATCACCTTGATTATCAATGCTGCTAAAGTCAATGTACATATTGCTGGAGTAAAATGTAAGTGGTGAAGCATATTTAAATTCAAGCTGCAGAAACTTAGAAATGCAGACCAGCTGTTAAAGGAGCAATAAGCGATTTTTCACCACTGCAGCCCGACCACAACCCAGCATATCGGCCCGGCTATGTAAACAAGACACTGGAGAACAACGCAGAGAGATTGTGTATGACGGGATACCATAGTCTAAAAAGATAGCTTTGGTTCTTCACAAAACTAAAAAAAATTTAGTTCTATCTAAAATAATGAAATTTTTCTTATTGCTCCTTTAACTGTTTTAACATGCAAGCAAATTGTTATAGACAATCATTAAGAACAATCCATATTTGATTTAGGCATCTTGGAATACTCTATATGTTTTTTTGTTAACAAACAGTAGTGTAGAAACAGATTTTCTCATGTGTGCAAGGTCAGTACATTGAGCAGCTGAAGCTCCAACAACTTGATAGTTTTTGGCTGTTTATGTTCAAGCCGAGTTCAAAGTGGTTCCTCAATCACAGCCTGGTACTTCTTGATAGTGAGGTTCAAAAATGTTTTCAACACTACATAGAAACTCTGACCAATCGAAACAAGTGAAAAATGATTAAAAAGCTTCAGTTAAATTATTTCAAATAAATTGTTAGGGGTACCAACATTGGGCCCTCCAGTGATTATAATTAAAAAAATGTTTAGCCTAAATTGGGATTTTCTTTCCCACTGCATAACTGTACCCATATTAAAGGTCACATTTTTCATAATTTTCTAAATATGAGAAAATACTGTAATAAAAGATGAATTCATTTTAAGATTTTTTAAAACATCTTTAACAAGCCAACACATTTGTATAAGCAATTAAATAGAAGCAGTAACGACTTCTTTCAAATGTCCCCCCAGGACTGGCTTCTTTTATTTTAAGCTGTCTATTGAAGACTGCGACAAACACCCCATTTCAGTGCTTGACCCTTTGATTCAGCCTAGGATCTGTAAGCAAACTAAAGGCAATCTCAGTGCTATACTGATTTACAGTTCCATTTTGAACATCACTGTAAATGATAATGATGATAATAAGGTGTTTTAAATTAACCAGACTAATAATTTCCCCTAACCATAAGCATTTCTTTCTTATCTAAATTCCAATTGTGCTAAAAAGTAAAATAAGTCATAAATATAGTTCTTATTTTCCAACACTGTTGCAATCACTACCTAAAAATGTTAAACATTCATTGTACTATGGCAATATATCAGCTTAAAGAAATGTAGCTTTGCCTTTTTTCTCCTTAAGCGGGATTTTAAGAGATAAAAATATTTTATGCAATAAAGAAGTCTGTATTGTGAAGGAAAACATGGAGCATTCTTTGCTGTGTTTTGCTACCATCTTGAGAGGATTTTTTTTTACTCATCCCATTAGAAAGGTCTATAAACCATGTTCCTACAAAAATAAGTCTTATAAAAGTACCTTTTAGACACATTAGGGTATACAAAAGTAAATGCAATTCTGACTAACATTTACAGGCCTTTGAGCAGCCTTTCTTCTCTCTGATCAACCTCAGACAAACTTCACTTTGTTGGCTCTCAAACTTCAGCATACCCATGCAAACTTTTCATCATTAAAAGTCCACCTTTGAACTTTGTTTTCAAGCTACAACTGTTCGCTTGAACTGGTAAAACTGAGTGCATGTTGATGTTTACGCGATTATGTGCATGGCTGTGTGCCACATTGACACTTGACTTACCACTGCGCGAATAAATTACCAATGTTAATCTCCCATATCAGATGGCCCCTCCGGTGTTTTGAATTTGTTTAAATTTCTGATGCAGCTCTCTTTTGACATTGCTTGACCCCGTTTTGTTTACTGCTTCTCGGCGCATCTCCACAAGACAAGGGGGTGAAGACGCTTCTACTCACAACTTTATACGATCCATCTTGTTTTAGCTCTAATATAGCTCATTTCAAATGCAAATGATCAGGAAGGAATATTAAATATGAGTGGTGGAACAGAAGAACTCTTCACTGTTATCCACAGCGTTACAAAAACTTGGCAAAGCTGTTGCTGGAATGGACAGTCTTGCATTTTATAGAGTGCTTGTGCGTTTGTGTTTCTATAGACCCAATTGTATTCTTAGTATACTTAGTATTAAGTATTTTATTTTATTTTATTTTTTTAAAGAAACTGATCGTTCAATCCATTTAGTTTTAAAATCTTACCTTGAGTGCATCCTGAGTGTCATCCAAACAATAAATCCTGATGTGATAGTCCAACGTTGTGCACGAGACAGGCCCAAAAATTGCCAGTTTGAGCCTTTTGCCGGCTGCTTTGCCAATTGACTGGCCCACCAGGCAGTAAGTCCCCAGTGTCTCTGTCAAAATGTGACATGCCTCCGAGTCCATCTGCACATAGCAGGGGGTGGTGAAGTTTTCCTCTCCCACTACAACCACGTCCTGTTACAACCACACACAGAAAGAAAAGTCACATGATTTTCCTTTAAACTGGTGTTCTGGATTTATGATAGTTAGGTAAAACTACAATAATGAAAGATGACAAAAAAAACTAGGCTTCATAGGTCACAAAAGAGAAAAAGATTTTCTTTTCTTCTTCTTTGGAGACATCAACCCATTATAACCTCCTGGTGGCAAATAAAAATGCCCCATTCACTTGATTTCATATTGAAATTACAGTTTATTATTAACAAAATGTTCTGTTACTGAATAAACAGTGATGTGTTAGAGTAGATACGTTTACCATGAGAGCAACAGTCTATTTGATGCCGTTTTCTCTTCTGTGTCTGGGACTGATGTGCCCTACAGACAGCTATTGTTAAAGTTTGGCTGTTATTTGAATGTTGGCTTTATTTCTTGGTTTGTGGGATTTGAGCTAAATTGAAATACCGCCACAAGACAAGCATAGTTTAACATCCCTGCAAATGCAAATAAATAAATAAACAGTGAGTAAGCAAGGGTAAGCTTTTTTCCAGATGAATTTTACCGGCCAAATATAACATCTAAATTTCAAGGCATACATACAATGTCGGTTGAAATGGTTGCTCCAGAGCCTTTCAGTTATAGCCTTACCCCTTGAACTTTTCAAAAAAAAAATTACGTCACAGCCACAAACGTCAATGTATTTTGGGGAGATTGTATGTGATAGACAATCACAAAACAGAACATGCTTTTGAAGTGAAAGGAAATTATACATATTTCACATCTACCAGCTGTGCACACATAAAGATATTTTTTTCCATTTTTTTTGCACAAATAGCATCAATTCACTTACACTGTGAAGAGAACATCTTCAAATAGAAATTCTCTGCAGATCACTAATTGAATCAAACTCAGGATATTGACTGGGCCATTGTAACGCACAAATATGCTTTGAGCTAAGCCAAGGCTGTATATTTAGGGTCGTTGCCCTACTGGAAGGTGAACCTCCACCCAAGTCTCAAATCTTTTGCAGGCTCTAAAAGGTTTTCTTCCTGAATTGAGCCATATTTATCTCCATACATATTCTTTCTAACTTTGGGCAGTTTACTTGCTCTTGCTGAAAAAAAAAAGCACCCACGCCACATAAAGCTGCACCCACTAACTTTAACTGTGGGCATGGTGTGTTCAGGGTGATGTGCAGAGTTAGCTATTTGCCAAACAGAGCCTTTTGCATGGAGACCAAACCGTTTTTCATCTGACCTTCTTCCACACATTTAGCGTGTCCCCTACATGGTTTGCGGCAAACTGCAAATGAGTCTTAACATTAATCAGAGAAACCACCTTTTGGCAGACAGCCTGTCAGTTTAAGTGGACAACAATGTCTGTTGGCAGGTTGGCAATTGTGCCATACGCTTTAATTCTTTGGATGATGGATTGGACAGCCCAGTATGAGATACTCAAAGCTCAAGACACTGTTTTCAATGTTCACTAACAAAACCCCAAAGCCTCAAAAGCCTCTAGTAATTTTACAGCTGTTAGTACAGAACAGTTATTGCTGAAGGCACTGAATTTTCTTTAGGGGTTTCAGAGTAAGGGGAACTAAACAACAAGGCGCACCACACTTTTCATTATTGTGTTATTATTTGAGGTTTATTTGGTGAAAAAAGGAAAATCAAATACACGTGGCATCAATAACATTTATTAAAGCAACATTACAAAATGGGAAAAAGTTCAAGGAATGTGATTGCTCTCACACGGCACTGTTTCTGTGGATGTTTTGTTGTAGTTAAATGTTAAATTATGTGGGGGTGCAAAAGCTCTCCTGGTTCTTTTTAATCTGACGGCTGCATCTTTAGTCGCACGCGTGAGTGAAACCACGAGTCCATGCCTGCAGACACCAGCGCACTGTGGAATCAATGCGCCCTACATGCACACGTGTGATAAAAACACTGCGCTTCGATTTGCAGTTCATGCCGAGTTCTGTTCCTAGAGACGAGCTGAATCAATACAGAGAGGTAGGAAAGCAATATGGTCTGAATCTGTTATTACTGGTAATCACGACCGTAGCTGCTCCTCCTGATATGAGGGGAATTCAATTACCTCCCTCGGCCTGTTTTGGGGAAAACTTTCTGATGGGAAATGAATGTTCCACAGCAATGAGAGAAAGAAAAAAAAAACACAACAAATCGACTTCATGATGAAATTCTACTTTTCATTTTTCTCATCTTTATTCAGTCTGCTCTGAAACCTCTTCTGTGCGTCCCCCTCTCATACATGTACACACAGAGACGCACGCGCACCGAATCTTATGCATGGCTAATTGTGCAGAGACATTGTGTTGAGCTGTGATAAGCAACAGAAGACAGCATACGGGGGCCTTGTTGACACAGCGATGCTGCAAGACAGCCTTATCACCCACACCCACACACGGGGACAGACACACACACACATGCACATTCACTAATGCAGTCTCACTCATACACACAAGAAATAGATTGCTGAGGTAGAGACCTCATGCTGAGAGACATGTGAAGGGGGTAGAAAAAGGGAAGAGGAAAAAGGAGGGATAGACACATAAGAAGTGAGATGAGAGAAGAGGAGGATAGCAGGAGCATAACAAATTGCCTCTGATAGGAGTCTTCAACCCCCTGCTTGTCTACTAGCCTTTAGGCACTTTCTGTTTACCACATTTTCTCTTCCTTTCTTCGTTTTCTTCTCCCTTCCTCACCATATACGCACCATTTCTGTGTAATTCCGGTTATTCTTCTAAGTGTGCGCATCTGCGTGCATAAGCTGTGTGTATTCATGACCACATATTAATAATTTGGCAGAGGACGGGTTCAGCTGTGTAATTATTTATAATACCTCTACAGACGCTCTGTATTGTGCAGCGTTTAGCCACATACGCACATTCACATAGTTATATCCACTTTGAATTGAATTAAACAAAGCATCTGCACACAAGATGAAACCTCTCTAGTGAAAGCTCTGTCATGGAAATTCAACACACAAAGGGCACAAAAACATTTTAGGTGCAGTGTTGGACACCCACCTCCCATTCTCCCATGGGCAGCTGATTCTTGAGCTGTATGAGCCAGTCTTCATGAACGTTGTCTGCACAGTGGTGGATGGTCAGGATCACTGGTCTGGTCAGCAGGACTCCTGGGGGTCCACAACTCACCACTGGGCTGAGAACCGTCTGGATGTCTTCAACCGGGGGTCTGGGAGTGACAGATAACACTCAGGTGAAATGACTGAAGAGAGTGAGATGGCATCCGGCAGCATGGATGTGGTGCAGCAGTTACTGAAAAATGTCTGATAGTTGCACGTCTGTCTGTGATTTGATTCAAAAAGGGATTTAGCAAAATAAGAGCAAAGTAGGAGCACTTAGGAAAACAATTACCTTTATTCTGATAAGACCTAACCTTTTTCAGCTACGTCCCACCAACCACAAAATAGTAAGTGGTGGTACTTCTACTATAACTTGTCCACCATTGTGTTATTGATTACATGCTTTTACAACTTTCTTCTTATAAAACTACCCTGTAAAACTATATACATGTACAGCTGATGTTCAGTGAATTAGAATATATTTAAAAGGCCAAATATTTAAGTATTTCAATTTAAAATGAGCAATTGTATATGGATTCACTGAGTGAATTTATATTACTTTAGATAATTTCAGTTTGAAACAAATGAAGCCCAGAATTAATTTTCTTGGAAAATTTACATTTTTACATGAGACTAATATGTATAAGTATTTTTTTAAACAGCAATGTTGGTACTTAATGATATATGCACTCAATACTTGGTTGGAGTTCATTTTGCATAAATTATTGTTCAAATATTGTGTGGCATGGAGGCCATCAGCTTGTGGTTCTGCTGAGGTGTAATGGAATGCCATGTGACTTCCACAGCGACATACAATTCATCTGGATTATTGTGTCATCTCCCTCCTAAAATTACTCCATAGTTTCTCTAAAGGGTTTATGTCTTGAGATTTTTGGTCAGTCTACCACAGCAACACTATGGTCATTTAACCACGTATTGGTACAATTTGAAGCATGGATAGATGCCAACTCCTGCTAGAAAGTGAAATAATCATATCCAAAATGTTTGTAAATGCAGCGCAACAGGCCGGGCTTACTGGGGGATTAGAACTGAGGGTCCATGTATCCCACAAACCCCAAGACCTAATACAACTCCTCAATGGCCTCACAAACCTTCTCCACCCGTTTATTTTGATTGTGCTCAAAATGGTCTTGTAGAAATGCGCCCTGATTTTAAATTCAAGAAAAAAAAGTAGATAAAGACCAGCAGAGTACACGTCTCCCCAAATCAACACTGGCTGTGGAAACTTCACACAGGACCTCTATCTGACATGGCTGTGTGTGATGGTTCTTCCAGCAGTAACTCCAGCTGCAGTGCAGGTCTTTTAAAATGTATCCTAACTCTTGACTTGGCTTTGCTTTACATCTCCACAAAAGCTATTGTTATCCCTGTTGCCTTTTCAACCACAGTTTTCCTTACCCCCAACTCTCCATTAATATGCTTGGATACACTCTGAACATCCAGTTTCTTTAGCAATGGCTATTTGCGGCGTATCCTCCTTGTGGAGGTTGTCACTGAAAGTCCGTGAAGCTGTCTAATAAACAGTCTTCCCCATGTTTGTGTGGGACATAAGATGATGTCCAACTTAGTTGATCTTATATAATATTCTAATTACCTGATAAACTGAATTTTGACCTTTTATCAGCTGGATGCCATAGAAATCATAATTAACAGAAATAAATGCTTGTAATATATCAGTTTATGCAGAATGAATCAGTGTATAAGTTTAACATTTCTAAATCCAATTACTAAGATACATTGATAGCACACAACTGTCAAACCATCATGCCTTGTTGGTCTCTGCTGTATGTATAAAGAGCATTACACTCAAACATTGAGGTATCCTTGAAAGAAAAGATTTTTTTTACACTATCAATCAATGTGGCATTTTGATGTTAAAATCTGTGGAGGTCACAAAAGTATGCTGGAATTTATCCGTGGGTTTTAATTGTAATAGTTGCGGAACAATCTATATTTTTGTCTCTATCAATTTTTAATGTTTTTTTTTTTTATAATGTTTTTGCAGAATAGTTAGAAACGTACTAATTAGAAACGTACTAATTAGCATGCAAACAACTATATTTAAAGAAAAGAAGATAATTGTTATTGAGTTTACCAACATAAATAAATGAGATTGTAATTTAAAAAAGAATGCGAGGATAACAAACACAGAAAAGAATTTAACAGGGTTCATAAACATCATTCCAAAGAAAATATAAGAGCAGAGTAAGTTTGGTACATAAATCACAGAATAAAACAAGTTAGGGCATCAGAGATTCTGACTACACTGATTCAGAGAATGATCAGAGCAGTCGGCCCCAGCTGGAGTCAGTGGTTTCCAGATAAAAGGCAGAAAGAAAATGATCACAGTCTCTTTTTGCTTTTTATGGTACAACTGGGCATTGAAACCTCAAGCACTTAGTAACTAATGGCTTGTATGTTAGAGTACAACAGCAGAATACTTCTCTACTATTGTCAGCTTTTGTTAAAATTGTCAGGCTAGGCATACTGTACTCCATTAGTATTCATTATTTAAAGGTCTTCCGTCATCTGTAAATCTCAGACTATAAACAGAATCCTTGAACAGCGTAAATACCAGCAAATTGGGGAAACTATTAACCCTCATACTTTAGATTATGCCACATCTAGAGGTTAGAGATCAAAATTGTATTCATTTGTTTTCATGGGGTGCTACTTGTTATCAGTGTTATTGATTCAGCTTCTCCTTCTCAATATTGACTGCCGAAAGGTGAGGAGGGGGATGAATTAAAGCGAGGGTTAAACAACCTTGCCCCTTCGATTACAGCCATGGCCTTTGAGTCTATCTCTTTAATGATTTATAGCTTTACTGACAATATACAGTTAAGCCCAAAATTACTCATACCTATGGCAGAAATTATTTTCATTCAACCAAAAACTTTGCTTTTGATAGGAAATCTGACAGACATAGTCTCAAGAAATAAAATAAAACAAAGTAAAAAGGGTTTTAATTAATAAAATCGTCTGTTTTAATTTTTTATAGCATTAAAGATGCGTCAAAAATGATTCATACCCTTCACAATAATCAATTGAAAATTGTTGTTGGCATTACAGGAATTAGACCATTGAAATAATTGCTGAGTTTGAGGTGTGTGTACGCCGTTCACGCATGTGTGCATGGTTTAACTAATCACTTATGCTATGATAATATAAAGCACAAAAATCTTGCTTGCAATTTTATTGCTGAGGTACGTCAATGAAGCTGCCCGTGTACGTTTTGCTTGCCAGTTATTGAGTGATGATGAAGACAGAGGACACAGGAGACATTTGACTCATAGAAACGCTACAGCAAGTAGCATCGCTAATAATTATCATCGATTGAAATTTATTGAGAAATGCACTGGAACTGCATAGATGGCTCAGACTGGGACTCTTACAGGTCTACAGAATCTTTTAAAGTTTTGCTTTCACCCAAACTTATTATTATTATTACTTACTTATTACTTGTTCTTGAAATAATTTCTCAGTTTACAGGAACTCAAGTAGGTGTTTATTTTTTTAGTTTAAGAATGTGAAGAAAATGTGTATCCTCAAAACTAATGTGATCAGTCAGTTTCAAAAAAGTAAAAGCAGAAATATAGAAATCTTTGCCCTTGTCTGTTGCACACTACAAAAGGTTCAACCTCAAACATGTACAGGATTTAAGAGTAAAGGATTATAGCACAAGTAATAGGATTACAGTAATCCCCAAACTAGCCACTAATCTGAGTTAATGTGCAAAAACAGAAATTATACCATTTACTTTCGAAAGCTTCATGTTTGTTTTTGGTCCCAAAAGACCTTGTGGAAAAAGTGCAAATCACTTTGTTGCACTATAGTCAGTATTAGTTTCACATATTTGGAAATAAAGAATGTTAAGTACCTCACATTTGACCATATAGTATTGGTTTTGAATTAGAAAGCGAAGAAAAAAATGCGTCATGATGAATTAATATACAGATTATGAGACTAATTAGTTCATCACGGATGAGTCAGACATACTGTTTTAATCTGCTCATCATAATGCAAGTGCTAGTATTAGGGGTTGTTTGGTGGTATCAGATTACCTCTGCTGTGGCACAGGGTCTACTGTATGTAGACAAACTACAAATAAATTACATACAAACATGCGAGAAATATCAAATAATTAAATATATAATTTATTTGTCTCGTTAATCTGTACCACACTGTAGAAGACTTCAAAACAAGCATCATATGAACATACTGTACAGTATAGAGCGATAATTAATGCCTGAGAAAAAAAGAAACATCTGACAAAGAATGTGTAAATAGGACAAAACCTTAAAAGAACAATTCTACCAAGTTACCTTAAGTTGTCCTTCCTGTGCACAGTCACGTGCATCTCATACACTCTACCCTGTGGGACAGCGCCTGCTGGGACCAACAAGCTCACACCTGCATGAGGGAGGATATGTCGGGCAAAACAGACCAAGGCAAAAGTAAGTTTCTGTACATTTATTAATTTCACCATTCACAACTGAATCACTGAATGCAAAACTAGTTCTCATTTTCTCACTTTGATTTTTTTTAAACATTGTTTTTCTTTAAGGCATCCAGTGTGCAACCCTATCTTTAATATATCATCGAGAGAAATATATATTTCATAGAATTTGACAATTGCTTCATATCCCATGCGATTGCATTATTCATTATTTTTGCCAACTTAGTACTTGGAAATAATTACAAAATAATACTGAAAATGTATGTAAATCAAACTCAAACAGCTTAGATTATGGAAATATGTTAACAAACATTTGATCCTCTTTGATACACTGCCCATGAGGGAAACTATTATTCAAACAAATATAACATTATTCTTTGGAAACAAAGCAAAATATTGTTCTTGTTGGCATTGTATTCATCCACAATTCATAATTCATTTTCAATATCTTACTCATATGTTTGTTAGAAATAAATGTGGGCTGGCCATTTTACATTCCTGATTTTTTCTTTTAGACCACAGTGGTTTTAAAATGGTCCACTGGGAGTTTTGCCTCACCTTTAAACAAAATTTTATTACTCCTAAGTATGTCTGAAATAATACATTACATTTAAGATTAGATCAATCAGTGGCCCATTTATAGAGACAGACTAAATTAATCCATAGCAATCTAAGTGCTTCAATAGAAGGAAGCTGGACTTCTCTTATTTCTTTAAGACTTTTCATCACTCATCCCAAAATCTTCTTCTGATCTGAATGGGGTTTGGGGTATTAGGCTATTAAATAGTAGTAGGACCAATCACACTAAGAGGGCTGGTAAGACTGGCTCGTTATGGTAACTAATGGGGCTGTTAAGGTCACTGGCCCTAACGGCCATTCACTTCAATGTCACTAAATGACCCAAACATGTTACCTAATCATGCCAACATGTGAGTTGATTTGGGTACATGTCTCAAGATGTCGATGCTGGGTGTGTAGGTGCTGGTGTTAGAAAATGGGAACATAAAGCCAGTTATTTAGATGCCTTCCTTGACTCCTCTCTCAAATCCCCTGTCTTCCCTGTCCAAAATGTGCAGATTGCTATCTTTGAAACAATAGCAATTATGGTGGTATTCTAAACAATAGCAATTCATTTCAATCTCTTGATTTTAAATACAATTTTAAGAATGAATGAGGGAGCACACTAACCTTTCCATATTGATTGATGAAATTCACATAACAATTAATTATGTTGATTGAATTAAAAATTTTTGAACAGTTTTTACTTTAGTGTAAATTTTTCCAATGGTCACAGATAATTGAATCGATTGTTATTTTACATGGCTTAATAACAAATTCTAATCTAATATGGTGAGTTATATGAAATAATAATAAAAAAATTATTAAAGAATTCTAAAGAAATTCTTGCACTAAGTTGTTTGTGCTTGGACAAAGTTAACCTGAGTTGGGTACGATGAGGTGTCCTCCCTGACTATTGAAGGATCCATGAGCAGTGCAGGAGGGATCTCTTGTCCGGGCTAAGCTCTGGCTACGAAGGTTCAAGCTGTCACTGTTATCCAACAAAGACTGAGTAACCTAGGAATAAAACAGGATAGCAGTCTGAGTTACAACAAGATGTCAAGGAAGAAGAGGTATGAGATGTGACATAACCTGACATCCATTGAGTGCTACAACAAATAGTTCCGATGGGGATGATGTTCAGTGGATTCAAAATAAACTTTCGATATTTTTTTCCTAATAAATCTATGATACACACTAGAACTATCCAACCATGTATAAAAAGACAGCTATCCTAAACTATTGAAGGACTAAGGGAACACATAAACATGCGTTAAATTAAAATAACATCTAACTCTATAAGACAGGTACCAAGGATAAAAAAGGTTTATAAAGATGTTTACTGCCCATTGTATTTTTTAGTTTGTGTACGTTTCCTCCTTTACACCGTTCTCAGGTTGTTGATCTTATGTTCTATACTGCAGGGGTGTAAAATGTACATTTACACTATGAGGGTTAATAGTGTAAAAAGTTTATATCTAAACCACATGTATTAAATAGCTAGCTGGAACGCGATATGAACAAAAAGTAGCTTGAACTGAAAAACTGTGATGTATTTGAGGCAAGTTAACTTATTAGCAGAGGCAGAAGTTTCAAAACTATTAAAAGTAAGAAGAAGGAGAAAAAAAAGGCCAGAAGATTGAATGAATCATCACCACTCATGTGGGGCTCAAAAACGAGGAGCTCAACTCTAACACTGCCCCAGGTCGGGTACTGTGATGAATCTGAGTGGTTCCATCTCTGTTTGTGACAACTGGCTCAAGTATGCATGCCATGTAGTTGACAGAGCAGAGGGAAGAAACTGGGGCACTGAGCCGCATGTATACTAATAGTGTTTGCCTTTGTCTTTGACCAGAAATACCTGCATTTTCAAATCTTTCTTATGCTGTTGTGGCAGAGAGATTATCTGAAAGTTTTCACGGCAACTATACAACTTGGTAGTGGGAGAAGATCAAATGAAGAGGGAAGATTCGGCCTCTATTAATGGATGCACTTATACAATTACCTTAGGAGACAATTTTGAAGAGAAGTCCCCACCGAGGTCATCTGGTGGTGTGACCAGACCTGATGAGTTGTAGACTTTGATCTTCAAGTTAGGAAGAGGATCCAGGAGAGGGGAGCTGGTCATCGGAATTTTATCAGAGACGTCGTGAAGTGCATAAACGGGGCCACGATACATAGCAGCTGCATTGGTCAGGTCCGGAGGGGCCGTCAGTAGATCAGCTGAAAGGACATTACAAAAAAGGCAGGAACAGTAAAAAAAATCATTGAATTCATCTTGTTAAAGGAGGAAGATCTAACAATTGTTATCAGAGGACAGTGAAGTAAAATATCTTGTTTTGTCAGGATTACAGGTGAGTCCAAGTGTTTCAAAATCAGTGAGCAGGAGTAAGGGAAGCAAGGGGAGTAAGGTGACGGTAGGGATGGATGTTGATAAGGCATCTGGGGATGGTATGATAGCATAGTACAAAGGGACATGATCTGGATCATGGACCAGTCATAGCCGTTGCACATAGAGGCTGCTTGGCGGAAACGGTGAGAAATAAAAACAACAACAGGAGAAGTTTAAATGTACAAATTTACCCAAGTTCAGATATATTATTATTTGTTAGCATTCATTATCAAACCATTTTCAAAGATTTCTGCGTATTAATGAAAATACAGCATTTTCTATAATTGATGGATTGAGATGAATATTAGAGGAGATAGGAGAGGTCTTTGATTTGCTCCAGTTGATGAAGTAAATTGTTGAAAACACATTTATTCAGGTTACTGTCTCGGGCAATGAGGAAAGATCCCACATAATTAGCACATAAATGAATGTTGTAGATTATATTAGCTGTTTCAATTCAATTCAAATATGCTGGACTTCCTTAGATGAGCAACTTTTCACCAGTTGCCATTACGTGTTCAAATGGCTATGGCTGTGTGGACTTGAATCTGAATGTAACTATATGACTAGACTGTATTAGAATGAATTGGACTAATTTAAATATAAATTGGATCTATATAATGCTACAACTCCATCTTTTGAAAAAGAATGTCACTTACCCTTGAGGGCAGCAACCCAACAAAGCCCACATTCTCCACGAGTCTCTCTCTTAGTGGAACACCTTACACGTGTTGAAGTTTTGAAAGGGACTGACAAGGTGTGAAGAAAATAGTGAATATTAAATATTGCTGCATTATTGTGTTATTTTATTATTGTATAAGTAAGCACATCGTGAGCACTGTACAATCCAGTGTCAAATTCCTTGTACGTGTACACATACCCGGCAAATAAAGCTTACTGATTCTGAAATATCCAGACCCAAAGGTTGACATTTTTGTTTCTCTTTCGTAAACAGAGCTATTCAAGTTTGAATTTTGTAACTTGCATTGAATACATTTCTATAAAACTTTAAAATTGTATTTGCTAACTGTTGAAAGACAAGGTCCTCTCTTTTTTTTGGTTTATAATGACCTGGCTCTTAGCTTCACATCTCGAAGGCCCCGGGCAAAGATCCCAGTATGAATGTCTCTCTGGATGTCTGTCAGAGAAGGCTGATATTTAGAAATAAAGAAGGAACTGACTTTCTCAGGGCTATCATCAAAGGATATGCAAGACTTCCTTTTCTTTACTCTTATCACTAAATTGCACAAAAAAGTTTATAATTTAGAGCAGCTTGTAATTTGTCCGCTCCATTACCTCACAGCTGATACAGAGCAGCCTCATTTAATATTACACAGGCTGTCTATGAAGGCAGGAGGCCTATCCATAATTAAAATCCTCATAACTTACTAAATTTTGCTTTGATCACAGAACACCAAACACCTACTGAGAACAAATCCAGCTTTGTTCACACCAGGCTCAATGTTTTTGGGCATAGCACCTGAAATCCTGCTGTTCCCTCCAAGGGAACCTCTATTCCTGTTTTAAAGTCACTCATCATGACCTCCCTTCACCACAGCCACACACACACACACACATGCCTGTCAGCTATCAGTCCTCTACTTTCTCTACCTCCATGCTGTTTATCCTTAATGCCAATGGGTATTGCTGCCAAATAATCCCTGCTGAAATTTAATTAACAAGTAGAGGAAAACCACAGAGAGAAGGAGACACAGAGAGATATATTCAAGGACATAATTCTTCATTATTAGCAATCAGAAGTCATCCCTCAGTACAGAGTGACAAGCATTCCAATGCCTCACAGATAAAATGTCCCCTTCTCTACACAAGACGTTCTTTTATTTATAAATATTTAATATTTACTTTGCTCCCGTCAGACCTCACTTTCTTGCTTTTACTGTAAACTGAGTGGAATTTTAATCATTCAGGCACAAAATGCCGCATGAACACAAACCTTGGACCGTTGCTTAAGGGTTTACAGGAATTAGCTTTGAATTAAAAGTCTCTTGAAAAGCCAACAAGAAAATCTTTGTGAATAAAAACTGAGTTCTCTGTAGGCCGTACAGTCCAAAAAAGGGAGGCCTTTGGGAGTTTATCCACCCCTGTAAATGTGATGCCCCCAAGTGAATATTCCTGTATATTTTAATGATAATGGCTTACAGCTGATGAAAACTCAAAACTTATGTTTCTTTAGAAAATTATAATGTTGCATCCATAAGACCAAAAAAACTAACAACGATTTTTATAACACATGTCAGCTAACTGAAAATGATGTCCCTGTACTTCAGGGACATTGTATGTACTCAGTACTTGTTCAGGGCTCCTATTGCATAAATAACTGCATCAATGCAGCATGGCATGGAGGTGACCACTATGTGGTTATGCTGAGGTGTTAAAAAGCCAAGGTTGCTTTAATGGCTTTCTGCATTGTTGGGTCCGATGTCCATCATCTTGTTCTAGACAATATACCAGATTTTCTCAATGGGATTTAGGTCAGGCGAGTTTTCAGCCCAATCAAGTATAGTGAAATCACGGTCAGAAAACCAGTTATTGTCGCTTTTGGCAGTGTGGACATGTACCACATTCTGCTGGAAATTATATCAGCTTCTTCATAGAGCTCGTCATCAGAGAGAAGCATAATGTGATCTAAATGTTCATAGAGGACCGCTGGGATAGACTTGATAAAACACAGTGGAACAAAAACAGGTGGCATGCCTCTCCACTTCATGGACAGTAGAAAACCTCACATCGGACCTTAAGTGACCTGAATTCTGTGCCTCTCCCCTCCTCCAGACTGAAGTCAAATTCCTTGTTTGTGTGCCCAAACTATGCAATTAAAGATGATTTTGATTCTGAATTTGAAATACTGTTGTTAAACAAGTGTGACTTTTCATGAACTATGTAGAAAGTTATTTTGCAGTGTACTATTCAGTGAATGGTAATATAAGATATAATTTAGTTATGAACTATTGTACCTCAAGAAAAAAACTTGATTAATTCATTTCAAACTGTTTCATGTGAAGGAAAGTATTTCTTTCAGATTTGTGGGGGCGCTGAAGTGCCTACCAGTCGTTTGCATCGATGCACTTTTGACTGTGCTATGTTAATATCTTTTTTAAATTTCACTCTGCACATAATTTATCCTCGGTTTAACAAACAGAAAACCAAAAGGAGAAGTTTTAACAACTTTTGTTGACTGATAGCTGCTGTTCCTGGATTTCAACATTTAAATATTTGAATATGCATGCAAAGAGGAAGAAAATGTATCACACAAAAGTAGACTGAAAAATCTAGTTCAGTTTAGATAGGAAACATACACTGTCGTGATTGTGATGAGAGAGAGAGAGAGAGAGAGAGAGAGAGAGAGAGAGAGAGAGAGAGAGAGAGAGAGAGAGAGAGAGGCATAGCATGTAAAGCTTGAGACCTGGGAGGAGAATGAAGAGAGGCGGATGCTGATAAACAGGAAATTTGATTGCACTAAACGTACAGATGGGAAGGGACCGGGGAAAAAAAATAACAGAGAGTGAGGAATGACAGACAGAGAGAGAGGCACAGAGGAACTCCTTTGATGGATTAGAGCAGTTTGTGGAAGAGATAGATTAATCCAAACCATCAGAGACTGACAGCATTACGGGGGAAAAGGAAAATAAATGACACTGGCATAAAAGGCTTAAAAAGGATGTGACAGGTACAATTATTTACATGAAAACAACATTACATCTCTTATTAACCAATCCATCATTTAGTTATTTACAGTCACAGAAAATATAGAGCACAGTCTTTATTAGGTTGTGCAGTTGTTTAAATCCAACTTCACGTATATGAGTAGATAGGCAATTGGGTCATTATTTATTAAACAAAGACTAGGCCAAAAGAGAAACTAAGCATGTGGAAAACTAAATACACACCATGGTTTAAAAGCTTTTGGAAACTTTAGCAGTAATGTGATGAATGGGTATGAATTTACTAGGCTCTCACATCACCGTGGCATTTCGGCAAAAATTACACTTAGGTTTAGAGACATTCAGTTCTGTATGGATGTCTAAAAGCCCACCATAGAATTTCAGTCAGGATAAGGTCCGGACTTGGACTAGGCCAAGTTCCATACATACATTACCTGATCTGGCAGTCTTTATATTAACAGACTGAAAGCCTCCGTTCAGGGCTGAGGTGTCAATGATGTCCGAGTCAAAGTCGCGGTGCGTCTTGCGATATACAAAGAGTGCCACAATGGCTGAGATGAACAGGCACATAATCACGGCGATGACGATGCCCACATAGAGAGCCACGTCATCTGAACTTGGGGCAGCTACAGGACACAAAAAAAAAAAAAAAAACGCACAAAATGTTAGATTCTCTTACTGTGAACAGAAGGTACAAACATTCTGGATAGACATACTATGGCTGAAATAAAAGGAGCCAGGAATAGCATTGCTGCAGAGGAATTAAGCAATACTTTTTGAAGTCTTTCAGGCTTTTTTATGCTCACTTCAGAGTATCATTAAGACACAAAGGACAACCTCTATAAGTTCTATTTCAAATGAAATTTTCAAACCGCCCTCAAGCCGGTTTTATGTGGTAATTTGTCTAGACAGAGATACAGGGAGATACAGAAACCTTTCATAAAAAAAAGAATAGCTTGGAATCTTAAAACTTAATAAGGCTGTTAATTATTTTACAAGAGTCCCAACATCCTTTTTCAATTTGGCTGGTGTTTCTGTGAGAAACTGTGAAACAGTCATACATGATTCATGTTTTAGAGTAGAGGAAGAGACTTCGATTTTTACTTTTAGATAATGTGTAATGGAAAAAGCATAAGCCACTATTAAAGGAAGAATGAAAGAGGAGAGAAAAGGATTACAGGGGTCCAGTTAGAAGAGCAGGGAATAAAGATGTGGAAATAATTGGAGAAAATATGTTACTCTCAGAAAAATCTTAAAATAGGGTACATAAGCAGTTGAGGAGTGTACATACTAAAATAGAAGAAGCTGGCAGATAGGTTTGGAGAAAAAGATGAGCAATGAGTGGATGAAATGCAGGGCAGTGATTAAATATAGTAGAGTGCAATGAACCCTGAGTGGAAGGGAGACAGAACGGGGCACAAGAAAAATAAATCCTGCTTATTTAACATGAAAGTTTTGGAGTCTTACACTTTAAAGCAAAAATGCTCATAATCATGTCCTCTACAGCTAGTAGGAGGGGATTTGTCTGCAGCTATTAAGACGACAGAAAAGTATAGGAAACCTCCTTTTAATCCACCCTTAAAGTTGAGGAGCAGATAAAAGGCTTTCAGCAACAAACAGCCTCAGTCATTTGCTGAAGGATTTGTTGTTGTCGCACCAGAGCAAATTCACAAAGCATGAACTTGTTTATGCATGAGAGAACCCTTTGATGAGGTGTACAAACATGCACACTCACACATGCACAGCCATGATACACACAAACATGGAGCAGAGAGGTCACTTGCCATGTTAGTCAGTCATTTACCACTTGAGGGAGCTGTGAACCACTCATACAGTCTCTAGGGGCCACGAGTGTCATGCCTACCCTTCATTTACACTGCTTCTCCGGGAAACGCTAAGTTAAGTCTGAGATGGTGATCATCTAATCTTTCTGAGCGATTTTTGTATATTTATTGCAAAATTTCTTTGAATGAGGTGCATTTAAAACAGCTAGTTGGTGAAGTTCAAAATAAAGTTTTATATCAAGTGTTTATACCCTATGATACTTGGAGGTGGGCTTGTGCCTATCCTCATGGGTCACTGGGCAGGAGGCTGGGTACATACACCCAAGACAGGTTGCAGTTCTTCACAGAGTTACTCAGAAACACACAGGACAAACAATCATGCACATAAAGTTTGTCCCAATGGCACTTCAGAATAAAACAATCAACCCATGCACAGGGAGACCATGCAAACTACATGAAGTAGGACCCCATGCCTTTCTTGCTACAAGGCAACACTGGTAGCATAATAATAATAATAATAATAATAATAATAATAATAATAATAATAATAACCTCTTTGAAAAAATACATTGTAAACTCATGAAAAGACTTAGACTTTATTCAACTCAAAAAATATCAATATTGTTGGATTTTTTGTTTTTTGTCTATGCTTAACTTTTAATTAAGCAAAATTGAATTAGAAATACATAACCTCTTGCTTCCCTGATGTATAAATGTGATGCGACACAATAGGCAAGGCAAATTTATTTATATAGCACAATTCAGTACAGAGACAATGCAAAGTACTTTACATGATTAAAATATAGTAATAAAAGCAAGTAGGGATAGAATGTAGGAAAAAAAAAGTAATTTTAAAACAGTTTAACTTGAACATTGAACATTTTAAAACAGTTTAACTTGAACATTCAAAGGCAATTTTAAACAAATGTGTTTTTAATCTCGATTTAGCCTATTTTAGAGATCACCTTTCAAAATTAAAAAAAGAAACACCTTTTACATGAGGTATGTCTGTTGAGCTTTGTAAGTCAGGACATAGCTATAAGAAAGCAGCTTCTAATCTAAACTTGTCCATACCTAGAGTACGAGCAATAATTCAAACGTGTAAAAAAAAAAAAAAAAACTGGGACTAAGACAAGCAAAGCTAGAAGAGGACCCCAGTTTATTTTCTCACCTGACAGATGAAGGAGATTGGTATGGGAGATAAAACTAAAATGCTTCTAAACTGTACTGTTAAACCATTGTAGCAAACAGTGACATCATGCACTCTCTGTGTGTCCACAGAACAAAAATATTTCAAGGCTTTTGCACACAATTTTACCCTGAGAGCAAATAATTGTTTAGGGTGCTGTAAAATATTGCACATAACATTTCTTTGTTCAAGCTCTAAACTGCTGTGATTGACCATTGAACTCCTAGTCCTAGCATCACACTGTAGGAGACAAAATATGACATTTATATCATCCCTCCAGTTTGTGTTAGCAAGATAAAAATACATTAAGAGCTACAAAAACACAGACTATTCTCTAATGTTTAACTGACTAATTTTAAAGCACAACCGATAAAAAAATCAAACTTAATTAAAAATTCTCACATCCAGTCACCAGCTTCCTTCTAATTCTGTTTGCTGTGAGGTCTTTGATTCTTGTACTGCGCTGCTGCATAAAGCTGTGCTATTATCAAAGTCCCTTCATTTGGCAGTAGGGAATAGAACTGGATAATCCTCTTATGCCTTCAGTTTCTGATCTTAATTATAATCATCACCATCTACTTATGGAATCTTTGCCTTAATTCCACTTTTACTTCAAGGTTTATAACTTTACAACACACAAAATATGCACCAGCTGCTGTAAATACATACTTTCTCTTGTCAAATGATTTTTGCATTGTATGTTTTGGTAAACTTTTGTTGTTGTTTTTTAACAAGGTTACATCATGTTGTGGTCTCAAAAGACAAATGTACCTATTGTAACTTGTTTGGTATCAGGGGGTTTAAAGCATTTCTTTACAGCCTTTCAAATAATATCCTCTATACCAGAGCTGATTCTCTCCTTCCATTATTGTTATTGCTGACTCCATGTGTTTGATTTGCAGATAAATAAAGATCCCATAAGGGTTCCTACCTGCACGAATAACCTGCTAGAAACCAAGTTGTTTATTGTTCTTGCTTTACATTCCCTCCCTCGCTTTTTCTTTTTTATATATATATTTTCCTTTTTTTTCTTTTTTCCTTTATATGTGCTCCATCTGTTGCTTTGACCTTGCAAGCAAATATTACAACATAACAAACTGAGCCATGGCATTTACAAATGGTGCACAGCAAAAAACCCATATTGCATGGCCCATTTAGTTATATTGATCTCATTACTTGTTACTGATGTCTTACTGACATTATTAATCATCTGTAAAAGATGCATGTGATTTAATGCAGTTTGACAATATACAGAGACTTTTGCTCATCACACTGTTACAGTCAATATCTTTCAATAGCAAAAGAAAGAAAGTGAGAGTGCACTTTAAGTGCTTTGTGCAGCTATAATGACAGTGGCGGATAGAGTGAAGTTCACAGTTTGACTAAGTACTAACATCTGCACCCCACCAATAATTTTTACAAGCATTCATGCAAAGCTCTGACATGGTGACTGGCAGGAAAGAGATGCCTGCATGTTTACTTCCATATGCCAGTCAACTGTCTCCTCAGCTTTAACCTTTGTGTGCCTAATGCATTAATGAAAAAACATACTGCCTTTATTAATACTAAATTTCTCTTTCAGCTCTGTAATCAAAGTCAAATAGGGCATTCCTCAAATGACGTCAAATGACTAAATTTAGATGCAGGCGTCGCGGCCATCTTGTGGTCGTACAAGCAGTGTGGTAATGCTTGAGCAGTTTCATTTTATGAGTCAAATAGTGAATAGATATGTCCTGAATATTGCCTCAACAGTCAATAATATGGCAACAACAATCCAAAAGTGACTCACGATATGATGATCGTGACCAAAAGAAGGGAGTTTTTTTCCATAGATTTTCCAAAACACCAAAGGATTGCAGAGAAATGTCAGTGTTGTTGTAACCGAGAGGACTTTACTGTGGAATCTGACCAAAGACACCTAAATGTAGTCTCTACATTTCCTCGGTGGTAAGGAGCCAACACTTGAACATCCAGACCTGAAAACAGTGACTGCAGCATCTGTGCAGGTAGGCAACGTTTATTTAGCTTTTTCTTAGCAGCATTGAAACTTCATACCCTCCATCAGGGGTGTTCATGTGAGCTTCAGTGTTGCATAGTCCACTTATTATAAGCGACTTTGGGCTTGTTTTTCTCTAAAGCCATTTGTAACTTTTGTGAATCGACGGTTGCGGTTCCTTGGGGTTGCTTCTGAACGTGAAGTCGCTTTTTTGAGCTTTGCTTTTTTCCAACAGAACACTTTTTTCTGGAAATCGCGCCGCACAGCTCTACTCTTTTTTTTTCTCTTTTCTTTCACTTCCTTTACTCTCCCATTGTCATGTCCATATAATTTGAAATTCTCCTTGCAGGAATCATAATAAAGCTATTTACAAGCATAAATCAAGTGGAGCACTATGGCGAAAGCTGTTTGCTCCACTTGTAAAAGCAAAATCTGTCGAGCTCTATCTGGCATTGAGACATCAATTCCTATTGCCACATTGCTAGACAGGACACTGGGAAAAAAAAAAAAAAGAAAAAGGAAATCGCGCCGCACAGCAAAACAGTGGCTCAACACCCCCCCCCCCCCCCCCCCCCCCAACCAACCCCCCAATAATGCCCAATAATATTTTTGGTGTACTTCAGCTTGTTTTCATGTTTCTCTCACAGTGATCATGTTTGTATTTGTTTGTGTGTGTGTGTGTGTGTGTGTGTGTGAAGGTGAGATGGGATCTGATTGTCTGATTACAGTAGGATGATTGACTGTTTTTAGTTTTTAGTGAGCTCTATGATAAATTAAAACATAGGCCTGTAATAATACATATATTTTTCTCTGTCTCAGCTGTAATTTTAGGTGGATTCAACGGGTTTCTTTCTTGTGTTTAATTCGTTGTGAGAGAGGAGAGGATAGCCTATCCTACCTTTCTACTAATACTGCTTTCTTTCCGCTCAGTTTGAGGCCTCTACATTTAAACCAACGTTTAAGCTGTTCTATGCAGGGTTTGAAGCTCCTGGGACGTCGTCATCTTCCAAAATGATTAGCATTGCAGTTGTTGCCAATGTAATTTGCACTCTGCTTGCCCCGACCAGCCGGGAAACCGGGCTGTCTTGGGCAAATGTGACATAATTTCAGAAATGCCCCATTTCTTTATTGTAACAACACTCATGGTCAAGTAAAGCTAATTCTGATTTTTAAAGCACTCACCTGCAAGATCAGAGAAATTGGATTTGGTTTAAAATATGTTTTCACAAATCTACATATCAAAACAGGAATTTAATCAAGACTATAGCCTTGTCTACATGGAAACAAACACACTACATTTTCGTAAACGATTAAGAAAAAATGTGCGTCCACACGACAACTAAAAAGGATGTAGCAGGTATGCAGGGCCCATTGGTGGCACTGTGAGATTGCTAAAGAAACATGCAAAAACACAGGGCATGCGCAGACAACTCATATGAATAAACACAGCACCAGGGTGGACGATCAGACACAGGGGACACAGGGGCTGTGTAGAGTGGGCTCACTACAAAGGAAGAGTACTAACAGCCATAACAGACTCGCAACACTGGACAGCGGCATGTTTGATGTTATTTGTGAGAGCGAGATGCATACGGGTTACAGAGAGAGGCAAAGCAACAACCTCATTGCACATCCAAGTGGACGCACAGCCTAAACGAGAAAATACCTTTGTGGATACACCTGATCTAGTTTGGGTGGGGATAGGGTTAGAAAAAATAGAAAGCATCCAACCATTGCAGATGTGATGGTATCACTTTTACAAAGAAAATGCAAAATCGTTTTAGCATTTTAGCGTCAAATCATTCTGTGACCCCCAGTGTTTTGGGACCTCTTGTGTTTTGGGACCACTTTGGGAACTCCTGGTCTAACTATCTGAGTTGCATTTACAGCTTTGTGAAAATCTGTGGGAAAGTGGATGGTTGACATTTAGCTCAGTTCAGTTCTGATTAGAACCTCTGGCCAACTTCTGCACTGTGCAATTACCATATTTGAAATATATGAAAAAGGTATACAAAACATGTATAGAAAATATATGTTAACATATGATTTACTTATATGCAACATACGTATATAAATTTTCACATAATTCTTATGAAATTCCTTACGTATATTAATTGTCTGAAATAAACGCAAAGGTGGCCACTTTCAAGTTAGATAAGAATTATATGAGGTGCAATATAGGAAACATAAACTGAAGATCATTGAATGCTTAATTTTTAAAATGTTTTTTCTATTTTTTTCATACAGGTTTAAGCAATTTTTCCCTTTATATTTTGAAAATAATGAAACACTAGGAGAGAAAAAATTAGGCACGTCTGTTGCAGTAAACTTTTGAAAATATTCCACCTTTAATTTTGCAGAGCAAATTATCAGTGTTCAGCACACCTGTCATTAAATCGTCCAATTTTTATACTCCTCTTTCACCTTCCCTAATTGTTGTTTTTTCAACAACAACTGGGTTCAAGCTTGCCCTGCTTACTTGGAAAACCTTCTTGAACTCCACCCAAATGTTATCAGTATTCCAACTTTTAATCTCCCCTTTACTATTTGTAAAGTTCTTCATTAGCAAGTCTTCATTAGCAAGTTTCTACATAACACTATTGCGTATGTTTTGTGTTTTATTGACCTAATATGAACCAACATGACCTATTTATGTATCTGATACTGTACCATTAATGTGATCACTAGCTATTGTAAACCAGGTTTTGGAAGATCTTATCGATGTGTTGAGAAACTCTACAGCATGAGGTTCATAACTCAGACAATATGTGAAACTGCAATGGATTTGGTTTAAAATATGTTTTCACAAATCTACATATCAAAACAGGAATTTAATCAAGACTATAGCCTTGTCTACATGGAAACAAACACACTACATTTTCGTAAACGATTAAGAAAAAATGTGCGTCCACACGACAACTAAAAAGGATGTAGCAGGTATGCAGGGCCCATTGGCCCATTTGCTATGCAAATGTAACAGGAATGTATTTTCTGGTCTCCTGCTACACACTGCAAATGCTTTGTCTGCACTTACAAAGATTCACTCACTTCGGCATCCTAAATACTTTGAGTTATGGACTGGGCAGGGGGGTTGGACCTATTTCACCACTTGACTAAGTGTTTTCCTTGGACTCCACTGGGCCATGCTCTACTCAACGGTGATTTGCCGACTCAGTATTACGGAGAAAGAAACACTGGGTTCACTACATTGAAAGCTGTGGAGTTTTGTCTACAAAGACTGTGTGATTCAAAAACTGGTTCTTCATGACCGCTGATCTAACCAGTGTTGTGTGTGCAGCAGAGGGCAGAGCTGCCTGGGAGAGAGAAGCCTTAAGAGGCAGCATGGAAGAAGTCCAGGTGCCAGCCTCTCGACAGCCCCTGCATGGGAAGCTCACTTCGCAGGAGTCAGGAGGCTTGAGAGAGGCAGCGTGCACGAAGGCCAGGCACCGTGCTGGCAGTGTGAGAGCTGCTGTAGGACGGCTTCTCTCTCGGCAGCGGCTGCGTGTGGAGCCCACTTCGCTCTTTGCTCCAGCAGCTGTCTCTCCCAGCTCCTGGAGCTTTGCTCCTCAGCTGTTTCAGATCTAACCCAAAGAATACTTAACCAAATCAGCGCAGCCCAACGTGCAAACCCAATATCCACCCTATGAAAATAAAAAGCCTTAAATTTCAACAGAATTTTACCAGTTTCAAACTGATCAGCCTCTCAACTTTTCATGTCTCTCTCTCTCTCTCTCTCTCTCTCTCTGAGTGCATGCTGGGAGTTTGTTGGTGGAGAGTGTGGCTGAGAGTTTGTGAGTAATCTCAAACTTCTTTTTTTCTTTTCTAACTGTTTACTGTATGATTGTTTGATAATTGTTAGTTTTGTTTTTGTCACTCTAAGTTACTGTGCGTTTGGTTGCTTAGGGGGGCGGTAGGCCGTGTTTCTTGACAGGGATGGCGTCCTCGGTGGCGCCGTCCCTGTCTCTGAAGCATGGGGTGAGGATAATGCCTCAGCCCAGCACCACGGTGGAGCAGGTGCTGCTCGCGGTAGGAGAACAGGTGGGGCATGGAAACATCTCGTATGCCTCACGCATGAATAAGGCGGTGGTTGTGTTTTTGAAAAAACTGGAATTTGTTAGTCAACTCATAGAAAGCGGTCTTGTCTTTGATGATGAGTTTTTTCAGGTTTCCCCGCTGGCGGTTCCTTCGGTACGGATCACCGTATCTGGTGTTCCCCCGTTTATTTCTAACGAGGCTCTGGAGACAGAGCTGAAGCGATTCGGGAGATTTGCGAGCGGGTTCCGGGTGGTGAGTCTGGGCTGTAAGGACGCCAAACTGAAACACGTTCAATCTTTGCGGAGACAAGTGTTCATGTTTCTTGATTCTCCAACTCAAACACTGGATGTCTCGTTCCGTGTTAAACATGAGCAAGGACACTACATGGTGTATGCCAGCTCAGGTAATATGAAGTGTTTTGACTGTGGAGATGTGGGCCACAAGCGGGTGGCGTGTCCCCACAGGCAGCGCGCTGCGGCGGGGCCCGCGGCGACCGTTGCGGCGGAGCGCGCCGCGGATGCGGCGGGGCCTGCGGCGGCCGTTGCGGCGGAGCGCGCCGCGGATACGGCGGGGCCCGCGGCGGCCGCGGCGGCCGTTGCGGCGGAGCGCGCCGCGGATGCGGCGGGGCCTGCGGCGGCCGTTGCGGCGGAGTGCGCCGCGGATGCGGCGGGGCCCGCGGCGGCTGCTGCGGCGGAGCGCGCCGCGGCCGCGCCGGCTGCTGCGGCGGGGTCCGCGGCGGCTGCTGCGGCGAAGGACAGCGGGGAGGGGAGCAGTGGACAGTGGACGCTGGCCGAGGCTGCTCCCCGTGATAATGCTGAGATGGACAGCTGCTCTGTGGTAGGAACTGACGGTGGTGGTGATAGTGGCTCCGTGGCTTGGACCGAGGGTGATGGTGGCCTTCAGGTTAGTGCAGACAATGCTGTAGGTGAAGAGGAGGCTGTGGTCAGGACAGTGCAGAGGGCGGATGACCTGGGGAGGTCAGAACAGAATGCAGGGTGTGCTGCTGTACAGGATGTAGAGCTGCTGCAGGTGAGCCCTGACAGTGAGCCAGATGATCAGGTGAAATCTGCTCGTGGCCATGGTGACATAGACTGTGAATCTGACTCTGATAGTTTCTCTATAGCAGACGGTTACTCTCAGAGTGTTGATTTGTATTCTCTGGAGGAGATTAACGGCTTCCTGGATGACACTTTTGGAAAAAAAAAAGTAAACGTCAAAGAATATTTTCCTGATGTGGATAAATTTATACAATCAGTCACTACATTGCAGAGAGTTGTTGGTTTTGATTTACTGGACAGAAAAAAACGTTTTCGTCTCAAGAAGCATGTTACTGGTTTAAGAAAAACTTTTAAAACGACAAAGAACAAAATGTCAAAGAAAATGAAACTTTACAAAAATAAAAGGTACTATGATCATACATCACTGGGTGTTTCGACTCTGTTGGTTTTCTCTGCTGGTCTATCTCTATTCTCCTTACATGCAGGGTCTAAGAGTGGCCTCGTTAAACATAAATGGGGGTAGAGATGGAAAAAAGAGAGCTATATTAACGGACGTCATCACACAGAAAAGACTGGATGTAGTTTTCTTACAAGAAACCCACACTGATAGCACGAATGAAATAGATTGGGGCTTATGGTGGGGAGGGCAGCATGTCCTTAGCCATGGGACAAATCAAAGTGCAGGAGTCGCCATTTTGTTTTCCTCTAAGTTAAATGTAACTGTTACATCCAGCTTAGAGGTGGTGAAGGGCAGAGTCCTTATGGTGAGAGCTGAAGTAGAGGGATTCAGCTTCATTTTCATTAATATGTATGCACCAAACCAAGGCCCTGAGCGGGAAGGAACTTTTAAAATAATGAAAGAAGAACTAAATAATATTGGTGCAGGAGAGTTTATTGTATTGGGTGGTGACTGGAACTGCTGCACTGACTTTACATTAGATAGGACTGGAGAGGAGCCACATATTCAGTCCTCTTTGTTTCTGTCTCATGTATTAAAAAAAAATGATTTGGTAGATGTGTGGAGAATAAAACACCCATCAGATAGGCAGTACACTTGGGTCAAAATATCAGATGGAAGAGTAAGTGCAGCTAGACTAGATAGATTTTATCTACCTGCTTCTTTTACTGCAGGAGTTTTTAGCTGTCAGATTCTCCCAGTTGTTTTTACAGACCATCATTTAGTCTTAATGGAGCTGGTTTTTTCTCCCATTGGAAAACCAAAATCTTTTTGGCGTTTTAATGTTAAATTATTAAATGATCTTAATTTTTGTGAAAATTTCAAATTGTTTTGGGCCTACTGGAGATCCCAGAAAGATGATTTTCTTTCCCTGGCTCATTGGTGGGAGGTAGGAAAAGCCCAAATCAGGGTGTTTTGTCAGGAATATACAGCCAGTGTAACAACAAATGTCAAGAGAGCTGTGCAGGAGTTAGAGGACCAGATAAGAGACTTGGAGAGTGCTCTACAAGGAGATCAGCAAAATGATCTTTTACAATCAAAAAAACAGGAGCTAAACTCTTTTCTGCAGGAGAGAGCTAAAGGGGCTTTAGTCCGAGCACACTTCACCAGACTACAGGACATTGATGCACCAACCACGTTCTTTTTTAATCTGGAGAAGTTGGTTGCTTCAAAAAAACAGATGATGTGTCTCCGCCTCCCTGATGGGAAGGTGACCACGGACCCAACGGAGATGAGGAGGCACGCAGTGGACTTTTATACAGACTTGTTCAGGGCGGACGGCTGTGATGTGGATGCTGCTGCGGAGCTTCACCAGGGACTTCCTCAGTTGGATCCAGGAGATCGGGAGGCTCTGGGTTTGGATATAACACTTGATGAACTGACTGCTGCTGTGTCTCAAATGGCATCTGGCAAGGCTCCAGGAATAGATGGTCTACCTTCAGACTTTTTTAAACATTTCTGGACCATAATGGGACAAGACCTTTTGGACGTTTTTAAACAGTGTTTTATCAAAGGGACGCTTCCAGCATCCTGCAGGCGTGCAGTTCTTTCTTTGCTGCCTAAGAAGGGAGATTTAGCACTTTTAAAGAACTGGAGACCAGTAGCTCTTTTATGTACGGACTACAAGATTCTTTCCAAAGTTTTATCAAATAGACTAAAAATTGTTATTGATTTTATAATTGGTGCAGATCAATCATATTGTGTACCAGATAGGTCTATGTTTGATAATTTGTTTTTAATGAGAGATGTTTTTGATATTTGTAAAATTTATGACATCAATGTTGGTATCATATCTATAGACCAGGAGAAGGCTTTCGACCGCGTGGATCATGAGTTTCTTTTTTCTACCTTAAAGACTTTTGGTGTTGGGGAGGGTTTTCTGTCTTGGGTGAAGCTGTTGTACAGAGATGCTTGTTGTGTGGTGAAGGTGGGAGGTGGATTGAGTGTTCCAGTACCAGTTAGGAGAGGGATCAGACAAGGCTGCCCCATCTCAGGCCAGCTTTACAGTCTTGCCATCGAGCCTCTCCTCTGCCGGTTGAGGAGCAGACTGATAGGTCTCTCCCTGCCAGAGCTGGCTCAGATGCCACCTGTTGTTGTATCAGCATATGCTGATGATGTAAATGTATTTATTTGCAATGAGGGAGATATTCAAGAGTTACAAAAAAGTTTGGGCTTGTATGGAAAAGCTTCCTCCGCCAAAGTGAACTGGGAAAAAAGTGAGGCTTGTTTAGTGGGGGAGTGGTGTGTGGGGAGTATTCCTCGTCTTCCTGGGAACCTTAAGTGGGGAAAAAGGGGTGTAAAAAGCCTAGGAGTTTTTCTAGGGAATGAAGATTTTCAGAGCCAAAACTGGGAGGGAGTGCTGGAAAAGGTAGAAGCCAGGTTGTCTAAATGGAAATGGTTGCTACCTCACCTGTCCTATAGGGGAAGAGCTCTGATAGTGAATAACCTGATCGCATCATCTTTGTGGCACAAGCTCATCGTGTTGGTGCCACCATCAGGTCTACTAAAAGAGGTGCAGCGGCTCCTGGTGAACTTCTTCTGGTCCGGTCAACACTGGCTGAGGGCACCGGTCTTGTATCTCCCTGTGGCAGAGGGAGGACAAGGACTTGTAGACATTCTGTCCAGAACCGCGGCTTTCAGACTGCAGACAGCACAGAGGTTGTTGTATGGTTGCAGTCGCTGCTGGTTAGCTCCTGCTCGACTGCTACTCAGGTTTGCTGGCCGGCTTGGGCTGGATAAGCAGTTATTTCTGCTAAGATCAAGTGAAGTTGACCTGACAGGACTCACACCTTTCTACAGCTCCGTGATCAATGCCTGGCAGACACTGAAAGTCACAAGAACTCAGGACCCTGGGCCAGGGATGTGGATCTATGAGGAGCCATTGTTTCACAACAACTTCCTTGGAAACCCCACGTTTTCCTCTGCTACATTAAGAACTAAATTTGTGCAGGCCGGCATTACTAAACTGGGCCACCTCATAAAAGCATCCATGGAAATGCTCGGTGACATCACCAACATCAGGTCCTCCAGAGTGCTGAGTAGGATTGTGGAAGAAGTCTGGCAGTCCCTGTCTGAGCCACTAAGAAGGTTTGCTAAGGATCACGCTGCCCAGTGGAAGGATGACGGCATGTACATGTTTCCCTCTCTGAGCGTCTGTCCTGCTGCTGAGGACTGGCAGGAGGAGAATGGTTTTCTTCTCACCATGAAAGCACCAGTGCTGGGTACTTTCAGCTCCTGTGGGAAGAAGCAGCTCTATTACAACTGTGTGAAGGTGCTGAACCTTCGCTCTCTGGCTGGAGTGAAGGAGTCAAAATGGTGTGAGGTATTTGCTTCAGACGTTACCCCTAAAGGCAGGTGGAGGGTCCTGTATAAACCCCCTGTTGAGAAAAGGATGGCGGACCTTCAGTGGAGGATGATACATGGAGCAATAGCCACGAACAGACACAGAGCTCACCTAGATCCAGGCACTGGGGAGGGCTGTCCATTTTGCACACAGAGGGAAACATTAGAGCATCTAGTGGTGGGTTGTCCTCGGCTGGTTGATCTTTTTAGAGTTCTGAAGGAATGGGTGGAAGCTTTAGGAGAGGTTTTCTCTGTCCCGCTGTTTGTTTTTGGACCCAAATACACAGTAAGGAGAAAACTGACATTGGTTTTAATTAATTTTTTATTTGGGGTGGCTAAATTAGCTATTTGGAGGACCAGGAAGAATCAGATGCTGGGTCAGGGTTGGACAGATGTGGTGCGGAGCCTGAAAGGTCTGGTTGCGGCTCGTCTGAGAGTAGAGCATGCTTTCTACACACTCACTAGTAATTTGGAGCCTTTTAGGGCTCGGTGGGGGATCAGACATGTTTTATGTTCAGTAGAGGATGATGGCTCACTGGTTCTTAATATTTAACTTATCTTTGTGTGGTAATTAGTTGGTTTTTATCCTGATGATGGAAATGAAGTCTGTGTTCTAATGTGAAGTAAATAAAAGAAGTCAACTCTCTCTCTCTCTCTCTCTCTCTCTCTCTCTCTCTCTCTCTCTCTCTCTCTCTCTCTCTCTCTCACACACACACACACACAGAAAGAGAGAGAGAGAGAGGAGAGAGTAAGAGAGCCTGTTCTTTTTTTTTTTTTTTTTTTTTTTTTTTCCCAGTGTCCTGTCTAGCAATGTGGCAATAAAAATTGATATCTTAATGCCAAATAGAGCTCGACAGATTTTACTTTCACAAGTGGAGCAAACAGCTTTCGCCATAATGCTCCGCTTGATTTGTGCGTGTAAATAGCTTTATTGTGATTCCTGCAGGGAGAATTTCAAATTATATGGACACTACAATGGGAAAGTAGGAGAGTAAAAGAAAAACAAGAAGAGAAAAAAAAAAAAAAAAAAAAAAAAAGAGAAAGAAGAGGTGAAAGAAAGAAGAGATAAAAGGAAGAGAATGATAAAACTTCCTCTGTCTGCTCCATCACCTGGAAAGAGACACAAAAACAACAGCACAACCAACAGACATAAAGCAACAGATACAATCGTGTAACACCTTGATACCATTGCTAAATCATATGTATTATTATTTAAGCTGACATGTGTAATGTGATACCTAAAAAAAAAAAAAGGTAAAAGAAAGTAAATAAATTATAGCCTTTCTGTATATAAGTGAACATTTAATACCTGGGACCCAGCACCTGTGGGAGATTGTGAGAGTGCACTAGTTTAGGTGAAAATTATCCAGAAGGAAATGGCTTGATAGTGATTGTGGAGAACCGAAGACCCACCTTCCCCGAGCACAGAGGCAGGGGTCAGGGGACCCATAACCCCGGACTCCCAAAGGGGCCCCCAAAGCAGTGCGCCCGAGAGGGGCCTTCACAGGAAATGTACAACCCCCCCCGAGGAAAGAGGAGAGACGACCCCGAGGAGATCCCCCAGCCACCGCAATGCCGACGCCCCCAAGAGCCGCGGGGACGAGCCCGTGGGCTCCGCCGGCAGCCGGCCCCGCTGAAGTGGTCCCGGCCATGAGCCCTGGGGGCCAGAGGCCCCAGGGGCGCCCCGCCCCCGCGGCAGGGGCCCCGGCCGCCCCCCGGGGGGCCAGGCCCCGCGAAGCCACCGCCGGGAATGGGCTGGCGCCCACCCGGGAACCCGCCCCAAACCCGAGGACCGTCAACGCGCCAGAGGGTCAAGGCGCCCGCCAACGCAGCGGAGGAGGGCAGGACGTGGGGGGATGGGCTCCGCACCTATCGGAGACTTGAGATGTTCTTAGGAGAGGGAGCGGACCGGACCCGAACCTGGGAAAAAAAAAAAAAAAAAAAAAAACTCATTCACACCATCCCTCCCTTGTGCCCCACTCGCCACACACAGACACCAAAAAAATAAATAAATAAAATAAATAAATAAAATAAAAAATAAATAAAAAAAGGACGCTTTACACACATTCCCACATAGCATTCACATCCAAAAAACCCAAGTGGGGGGGGGGTCACCACAATTCAACAATACGACTGCCTGTGCCCGACCCCCGGCCCCGCCCCCGGACCAGGCGCCCCCCGGACCAGGCCCCCCAAAGAGGGGGGGCCGACACGACCCGCTCGGGCCATCCGACCAGAGCCCCCCATCACCCACTATATACCTAATAAACCCCCTCCCACCCCGACCTTACCCTAGCCACCCCTGCCCCCCATCCCTTCCTGGGGAGAGCAGAGGCGCCAGCCCCAGATCCGGTAAGCCGCCGGCCAGCCGCAACAGCCCCCCGCCAAGACCCCGTACCCAGTGGCCCGCACCTCCTCCAGGCCCCAGACTCCGTGCCGCGATCGGAGATCGGGGGTGTGCAAAAGACCCCCGATCCTCCCTACGCCCGCTCAGATGTTGTGTTGTTGCATGTTGTTCTCAGGTGTGTTTAAAACTGGGAGCACCGAAGGGGGTGCACGGCACAGCCCACCCCCCCTCCGGAAGGGAGCTGGTGCCAGCGCCCCCCCTCCAAGCAACTACCCAGAAGAACCCTCAATGTCTAAATGCGAGAGGGGGTGAAGGGAGCCGCCCGGGGCGAGGCTCACACAACATAAGCCCCCCCCCAGACGTCTTCCCCCCCACCCCCCCCATATCGTGGCCTACATGGATGTGCGTTGTGAAAATGTTTGGAGTGAAAGTGTCTAAAATGCATGATAAAATTGGGGAGAGGGATGTCACCAAAAGGTGGCAACCTCCAGTAACGCCCTCTCCCCAAGGACCTACATGTGTGGCGGCGTGATGGAGCAGGCAGAGGGAGGAGTCCGGGGATGGGGAGCAAAGGACTGGGGAGCCAACCCAGGGAGCCAGCTCCCCTACTGACTCCAATAGGCACCCCCGCTCCCCGAAAGCCCCACCCGGAGAAAGGGGCCCCTCCAGCGGCACCACCATAGCCCGGGGGCCGGGGAGAGGCCGCAGGGCCCGCCAGCCAACCACCCACCAGGACCAACACCTCTACCTCCCCCAGCCCACCCCCCATGCCTACTGTATTTAACCCCCCCCCCCCAAAAAAAGATTATTAATAATAATAATAATAATAATAATAATAATAATAATAATAATAATATATAATTAAATAAATAAATTAATAAGATGGGGGACCCTGGCCAGCCAGCCCGCACGAGCCATCCCAAACCCCACCCCCCAGGTGAGACCCGCACCGGGAGACCACACGGACCAGGACCGGGACAGGGGGCCGGACAAAAGCCCACCAGAACGTCCACCAAACCCCCCCCCCCCCCCACACACCACCCGTAGATTTAAACCCTCCCCAACACTAACATTCAAACATCTCACCATACATTCGACACTAGACATCCAGGCTGGGTAAGTCACTACTCCCCCTCCCTCCCCTCCCCCCACTAGCAGAATGCCAACCCAAAGAAGGGGAAGAGCATCTGCCCTGAGATGTTAATGACCATGCCCCCCTACCAGCTCAACAGGCCCTGAGGACCCCCAGCGCTCCAGAGGCCCCGTGCAGGGGCGGACACCCGGGCGCACGCCGGCCCAGACCCCAAGCGGCACACCCCCCCGGAACCGGAACCCCCGAGGCCCCGCCGGGGCCCCCGCCCGAGGGCGGCGCGCCCCAGGGACCCCAGGCCCCCAGACCCACCCAGGACCCACCCAGCGACAGCACAGCTACCAGGTCAGTAACCCACGTCCGTCCCCGCGTAGCTCCCCAAGAGCGCCGCAAGCGGTGCTGTGGGCCACCCGTAGGCCTCCCAAGCTCCTCCCATATGGGGGCAACAGACCCTGGAGTCAGACCCACCAAGCGCCCCACTCCAAGTGCCCCCAGAGTCCCAGGAACCCCTCCACCCAGCCACTGCGCCCTGCAGGAAGCAACCCACCGCCCCCCATTCCACTAAATGGTCACTGTATCTTTACATATCTGAAAGGCCATTGCCGAGAGAAACGACCCCAATGTTTCATTACGCAATTCTAAACTATGCAAGTTACAACCTTTATCCAAATACGCACACAAAATTGAGACTCATAGTAAATTTTTTTTTACAACACTAGTGGCTCATTTTGGACAGGAAAAGGGGGTTTGAGAGAGGGGGGAGACGCGCGGCAAAGGACCATACGCCGTAATCGAACCCAGGTCGAGGATCCAGGCCTTTGTAAATGGGTAGTGCTCACTATTCCTGCCCCATCGGAGGATGCCCCAACTTTATGTTTTAAAAATGTGATTCATTTTAGACCAACAAATGTTTTCTGATATGCCACTATCCAAAATAGTGGGCAACAGCTTAAAGGTTTAGAATTAAACAGTGATGAGGCTAAACATTGTCATGGTACGCAATCAGAACTCAATGACTGAATATAGTTTGTGTTTCACCAGTGCCAGCTTTGATTGTGTAGTCACTGTTAGCGAATAAGTTATCCCTATCCCTAACTATTTTGAAGTCAGCAATAGTGTAACTGTATCCGTGTGCGTCAGTAACTGCTGATTGTATTTAAATATTTATAGACCAGAAGGCTCAAGAATTTGCACAAAGGAGATGCTCTCTTTCACATGGACTTGATCACACACATGGGCTGTCGAAGCAGAAGCCTTGTGCTCATCCTCAGTTAGTACCAATCACTGTCTATTGATTGTCTAGGCTTTTTGTCATTCTCTAACGCTGTTCAATCTACCATGGAGAGGATCTAAACAGAGAGGCGGCAAGGATAACTCAGATTAGCTCGTCTCTATCTTATGTGTGCTTTGCATCCAAAGCAGAGCTGTGGACAATAACTACCTGACACTCATTCACCTACCTTTTTAATCTTGCTTGGCACAAACATATACAACATCACTCTATAGTAACTATAGTTACTATAGGTGAATACAGCAAATCCACCTATATTAACTATTAGGGTTGAATCCAAGAGAGAGAGTAAGCAAGAACACAGCCATTTGTAAATGTGTCTGTTTATCTTACATGATGAATGAAGGGGGGAAATGTTGATGCCAGGAAAATACATATAGATCTACTACAGACTGAGTTTGTATTTATGTGGTCAAAACAAACTCTGCTTTTAGAGTCAATTAACACCCTATGCAGTGTGGATTCTGTGTTTTACCAGCTATTTAGTGAAAGGACTTAATGTTGGCCATTAGAGAAACTTATTTATTAGAACCTAATAGAACAATATGATGCTTTTCAGTTTCTGCTGGCCACAAACATAAATACTGAAATACAAGCCAATTCCCACTGCTCAGTTATGCAGCTCATCCTAGAAAATAATAATTTTCAACCACCAAAAAAATATTTCTGAAAAAAACTATCAGCAAAGTCAGAGACAAATGCATTTACAGTAGGAACCAGAAGTTTACATATACTATATAAAAAGACACATAGGCTTTTTTCCCTGAAATCTGAATAACCTTTTCTGTCTTAGGTCTGTTAGTATTACCAAAAATATTTAAATTTTCTAAATGCCAAAGATGGTTTTATTACTTTCTGAAGGTCAGAAGTTTACATACAGTTTTGTTAATATTTGGTACCCTTACCTTCAAAGCTATAGTTGGTAATCCTGTTGAGAAACCCCTTTTGTTACACTGGGTGAAATGGTCCTTCCATCCTGACAGTAGTCAATACATTATGTATTTAGGGAAAGGAGGTTAACCAATTTAACCGATCTCTGTGAGAGTTGCAGCCCTGTAAAAACTCTGATCAATCTCTGCCATTCGGACTGAATGGTAGGGATTGGTGCTGCCCATGCCCCCCTCTGTCCCTGGAGTTCCAGGGGTATCACCTTATCTATTGGTTGTCCCATATGCCAATTACTGTGATGCAATCGCGAAAGCAAGAACACTGACTTTGTTATCCTTAAGTCACTTTTTAACCAGCTTGGCTGTAAGCATCGGGCTATTGTCTATTTGGAAGATCCAAGCTTCTACTTTCTTGCTGATGTCTTGAGATGTTGCTATAGAATTTCCACATAATGTTCTTCCTCATGATGCCATGTGTTTTTTGAAGTGCATCAGTCCCTCCTACAGCAAAACAACATGGTGCTGCCACCTCCGTTTTTCACAGTTGGGAGTGTGTTCTCAGGCTTGAAAGCTTCTCCCTTCTTCCACCAAATGTAACAATGATAGTTAAGGCCAAACAGTAAAATTGTAGTTGCGCCAGACCACAGGACATGTTTCCAAAAAATCATTTCTATGTTCCTGTGGGCATTTTGCCAACTGTAATCAGGCTTTTATGTGTTTTTTTTGGAGTAATGGCTTTTCTTGGCAGAGTAGCCTTTCAGTCCTTGCTGGTACAGTACTCGTTTCACTGTGGATAATGACACACTCTTACCAGCTTCAGCCAGCATCTTCAGAGGGTCTTTTGCTTTTTTTCTTGAGTTGGTATGGATATTTTGAACCAAAGCATGTTCATCTCTGGGGTACAAAACCTTACTCCTTCCTGAGTTGTATGATGGCTGGACAGTCCCATGGTATTTATACTTGCATATAATTGCATGAACAAATTAACGTTTTAGCAGTTACACCAAAGGATAAACCACACTTGAGCAAGTCCACATTTCTCTTCCTGATATCATGGCAGTTTTCTTTTGACTTTCCCATTATGTTAGAGTGTTTTAGGTGTGCCTTTAAAACATCTACAGATGTGTGTCAGATCAACTCAGATGCATTCTATAATCCTATCAGAAGCGTCCAACGACATGCCATCATCATTAGGACATTCCCAAATTACTTAAAGATCTAGGGATCTTAGCGTATGTAAACTTCTGAATATGAAGAATGTAATAATTATTGTCAGAAATAGTCATTCTCTTATTTGTCTGGCATTTAGCAAATAGAAATAATTTTGGTAATTCTAACAGACCTATAATAGGAAACGGTTATTCAGATTTCATGTCTGATAGAGAGAAAAAATGTATGTGTATTAGTGTATGTGAACGTCTGGTTTCAACTTTACTAGGTACACCTGTTCAATTGCCTGTTAACACTAACAGGAAATTAGTCAATCAGTATGGGGAAGAAAGAGGATTTAAATGACTTTGAATGTGGCATGTTTGGTGGCGCCAGACAGGCTGTTATGGGTTCTTTAGAAACTGCTGATTTGATGGGATTTTCATTCACAAGCATCTCTCAGGTTTACAGCAAAGAAGAGAAGATATTCAATGAGCAGCAGTTTTGTGGACAAAATTGCCTTATCTACAACAGAAAGGCAAGAGACTAAATCAGGGACAGCAAAAATCAATATAAGTGGCTAAACATAATAGTGGCAACACTCTACTAATGTATGGCAATTGCAGTTCTATAACCTATAGCCAAATATTGCACGCAAGCGGTCCTTTGCGATTGCAATATTGCTGTTATTCTTGCTGTCTGTCTTAGTTGTTTTTTGGTTTGGATGGCTGTGTTTCTGCTCTGTTCACCCTGTTAATTAGTGGAGCAGCCCCACCTGCATTAACTCTGATTACCAGTAAGCTATCACACTTGTGTTTCCACTTATGTATACCTGCTTCTTACATCCAGTCAGCGCCAGATTGACTGCTATTCAGTAGTCATGTCTAAATCGCCTGTTCTGACCAGTGTTCTTGTTTTGGATTCCCTGTTTGCCTTGCCATCGCTGGATGCCTCTTCGGTGTTCTGACTTCTGGACACGACCTTGGACTGTTTATTGATCTCGCACATTGATCTGCCTTTGGACCTTCTGCCTTCTCCTGCCTTCCTTCCAGTGAATGACCCTCGACCGTCACACAGACCTGGTTTGTTTCCAGCCATATTTGCCTGTCATATCCTGCTGTGAGCAGCCTGCCATCAGTTCAGCCTGTTGCCTGCACACCCTGGACTCTTTCCTGCCATCACCAGCCGTCCCATATCATATCTCTCTATGATATGGGACGTCCCTTCTAGAAGCCAATATGCCAGCAATTGCAATACATTCTTTTCTTTTCAATTTAAAAAGATGCTAAATGTTTTTGCTTATATTTTAACATCTATCTAGCTTGCAATAGACAAATGTTATTTGAATGATTGGCAATGAAACAAAAACAAATAGATCAAATTAGATGCTATGAATTGACTCAGCAGAATTTTTAATTCTAACAACCTTGCGCCTCATTTGTTTATGACAGGTGTCCTGATGCAATGAAAAAAGGAATTAAAGCTGACCCCTGAAATAGGAAATGTTTACACCCATACAGTATGTACTTCAGTCACTTTAAGAAAAAGAAGAGAACAATGGGGAAGTGTCAGCACTGAGAAAAATGTCTAACTAATAAACCCAAATAGGAAAATGTAATTACAATTACAACACTCATCATATTCTCATGATAGATGTTTCCTATATGAGAAACAGAATGATATTCTGTTAAATGAGCTGTGACTGCTTCTGTATTATCTCAAATTTTGTCTGTACATCTATCAGCCTTGGACTTTTAATTTTGTAAAACCTGCCATTATAGTAAAACTTTGTCAACAGACCTTAAATAACCCTTGCAAGAATACATTCAAGATACTCAATGCTTTGAAGATATAAAAAAGGACTTCTCCAATGAGAGCAGTCAGGAGGAGAGTAATAATAAATGGCAAAGATCTTTTCCCTCTTGCACCTCTCGTTCTCAGTTTGTAGTAATTTCCTCTCATTGTGGCAGACGGAAAGATAGAAGGACAGAAATGGAAGCAAGCTCGCGAGAGAAAACGCAAAGGCACTAAAAAAATTATTATCAAATGCAGTCATGGTTAATATATATTTTTTAAATCTTATTAAAAATGTTCACCCTATATAAAGCCTTTCAAGAAACTTTTTCTAAAAATTTTCATTTAGATTTGACCCCATGAGAAGATCTAATTTCTCTGAGATAGCGGGTCAAATCAAGAGGACACGTTCACACTTTTAGGCATTTCAGTGGACTTTTTGGATCCAATTTATTTTAAACAGATTTAAACCCAACACAGTATAGTCTTTGACCATAATGCAAAATTGCCAACTTTGCAAAACAAACCATAGCTGCAACAAACCCACAAATAGTGATTCAAGCTAACTGGTACTGGATTGATTCAAAGTTGAGGCAGGAGACAGAGTAATTCATGAGGGGAATATGTGCTATTGTGATGGTTTAGTTTTTAAAGGTAAGCTATTAAAAATGTCAGTGCAACAATGAAAAGTCAA
Source organism: Fundulus diaphanus (assembly GCA_037039145.1). NCBI lineage: Eukaryota > Metazoa > Chordata > Actinopteri > Cyprinodontiformes > Fundulidae > Fundulus > Fundulus diaphanus. Next base: position 24,211,557 of record CM073127.1, read on the forward strand.
AAGCAACGAGTGTGAGACAGAATGAAATGGCAAGATGAAGAAAAAAACACATAAATTCCGGTAAAACATAAAACATCAACTTACATGGAACTCCCAAAGCACTCTGTTCTTTGGGCTCAGTGGACTTCTGAAACAATGAACCTTGGGACAGGAAAAGAAACGAATGGTGGGATGAATAAATGAATTAAAAAAATACAACAGAAATTGAATAAATGAGATCAAATGGAACAAACATGAAAGAACAAAGACTTTGAATTTGAATGCCAGTATTTCCTGCCTGACTTCACCTTCATGTCAGTTTAGTTGTACTAGAATTCATATCAAAGAAGGTTTGCAAGAAAACACGAAAAGCTTGTTAGGAAAAAGATGGTAAAAAGGTATAAATTTAGAAACCAGATATGTAAGCCGGTCACTGATGGGCCATGTGTAGTAGTCCACTTAGTTGCATGAAACAGGAGGTTTACGACATAGAAGAACTTTTGATGTAATGATGTATAATTGAAGAGCTGGTATATAATTGATATAAAGCTCCCTAACAACATTGTGCACTTAAAGGCTTCTTGGTAAAACAGCTGACTAAAGAAAACACAGATAAATATACACTGGCAAGGTTAAGTGGGGTGATAAGCATATACTGTATAAACTGATTGTTACACTTGTAAACTTGACAGGTAGAAGGTCCCACTTCCTTTTAAATGTTAGGTAAGGTGGGGAGCATTTGCCAAAACATTCTATATCTAATTTAAATATTTTGAATAGGTTTTGTGTGATTACAGCACATTGTAATATAATTTAGATGAAAAATAACCAATTTCATCACATTTTGTTACCTTGTTACTAGTCTTTGTCAGTTCTGGTGGCGAGCAACCAGAATCAACAATGACTTCTGCATAGGTGTCGAAACGTTTTCAGAAAGAACTGAACGAAAGTTCGGTAGCCTCCGATTTAAGCCTGTTTGCTGTTGTGATGACCTGGATAACTGAGAATTTGCACAGGCATGATCTAGGAATGGGAATCTTTCACATTTGAATCGGTACGGTGCCGATACCCGGTACATTGGAATACATATCGGTACTCAACGGCACCTATTTTTGGTACTTTTTTGTGTTTATGTATCTCAACATTTTTTAATTTAACATATTTATTTCTCGATATATAAACTTGTTTGGATCTAGAAATGAACCTTATTAAATAATTTATTAATTTTAATACATTGCCTGAATCCACAGCACAAAAAACAAATCTTTACCAATACAACAGTCATCAGAGGCACAGAGTGAACGAGGTGAATATAGGATTGAAACTGTGTGTGAATAAAATTCAGGGAATTGTTTTAGTGCAACAGTTTCAGAGAAGAAGAAAAAACTATATTAAAAACATTAGATTTTATCTTGCTTTGTAAATCAGGGCAGTATACATTTGCAATGAGGGAACAGCGGCTCTCCTCTCTGCACTCTTGCTCTGACTACAGGCAAGTTTCATGACAATAACGTGTTAGATGATGTGTTTGTCTGTTTTTCTGTCTGTGAGATCGTGCTTGGAGATGTGGGAATGGGCTCACAGCACCACGCGCTGCACTCCAGAACGACAGGAAGTCACCAATAACAAAAGAAAGTCTCTAGATTTTTCGCTAGTCGCATTTTTGAAAAAAGGTTGCTGGATGGGTCCGAAATCTCGCAAAATATAGTGAGAAACTGGCTAAATTGACAGCAGTGATCAGGTGCTTCCTTAGATTAAAATTATACCCGCTATTGGCCTTGCATTTCGCCTCACAAATATTGTAGCGAGCGTAATCTGCTGCGCATTTTGGAAAATTGAGACATACTTTCCAGCGCTCTCTGTCTGCCATGCTTGCTTTGTTTACTGGACCAGTGGCTATTGACGTCATCACACTCTTGCAACACTGTGTTCATGTTCAGCATGAAAAATCGCCCACTCTTCCACTCCCTCAGTGTCACAGTGATGTGTTTAGGTACCGAAATATGGTACCGTTTGATCTAGCGCTTCGGTGCCTATAAAAGTACCGAATTCGGTACCTATCCCTAGAATGATCATTTAAGTGTCATATCTGTTTTATTTTGTTGTTACACCTAGAATGGGTCAAAATAATTAATTCAGCAATGTATCAGTGATGGCAGCAACCCTCTCAAGTTACATAGGCGAGTTTCTGATAAGGGCAGCCCGCACGGAGCATTGATACGCACCAAGTGCTGTATATTGACCTGAGTCAAAACTTACACAGTGCTGCTTTAAGTTCAGACATTTATTTTGTTGACCTACATGCATAACTCTGTGAGGCTATAGTTTAACAGTGTACAACCCCCTAAAACATATAAATAATTTTATTAGGAATTGTTTAGCTAAGACAATAAGCAGTACATATTTCTATTACATTTCTTATATAAGAAAACACAAATAACAGCAAAGATAAGACTCTTTGTCATGATGATAAAAATCTGAATCAGTGACGGTACTTGGAGCAACAAGCAAGGAGAAAGATTTATCATGTTTTAATTTTTAGAATACAACTGTTCGAGCAAACAGCAATAATGAAAACACGGTGCTTGTAAAATGAAGCATGCATGATTAAATGAGAGGGGACACAAGAGAGGTTTAAAAAAAAGACAAGCCAGATGAGACCAAACCATTTAAGAAAAGTGGGGAAAAGCTGCTGACATGCCATGCAGAAAACAATGCTAAAGAGAAACCACAGTGGGAGGAAACAAATTTGGAATGAGTAGAGGTTTTCAGGGGTGGAGGTGGATTGTTTGTTGCTGTGCAGTACCTGCTGATAGCTGTGCATGATAAAAGGAAAACACAATTCACTCTTTCATCCAAATTCAAAAGTTACATAACAGTCATCGTCCCTAGTGATTATTATGGTTTTAGAGGCTGTGCTGGAGATTATATTTGTTCTGGTAAAACTGTTGTTCAGCATGTATATTTATGGATAAGCACGCAGTTTGGCAGGGAGGAAAATGTCATGGTCTCCAGGATGACCTGGTGAAGCTCAGAGTGCATCTCTTCCAAGAACCGTGATCAATGTGTCAGATAAAAGTCAACAAGTAAAAACATGAGAGAGAAAACAACTTTAAAAAATCTTGAAGTCAAACACACACACACATACACACGCACGCACACATTGAAGCTCATGTGGGATATCTCTCACATAAACACATCAACACAAAGATAAAAGGATTTGCAGGGCAAAAGTGAGGGCAAATGGATTTCTACCTCGCAAAGTTCAAGCAGACAACTTTTAGAGGAAGAAGGCAGCAAAAGACGATGGAGCGCACAAATCCGAAGGGGGAGGTGCAGAAGGAGAGAGGAAAGGGAAAACGAGGGAGAAGTGCTTCTGAGCACAAAGTCAATTATAGAGCACACTATCTGAAACATTAAATCCCCCACTAAATTGACAGTGCCTTATCAGTTCATTTAAAGCCCTAAAACTCACAGTTAAATGGGTATTTTTAACACCAGTGGGGAACGATTGCCACACACACTTGGAGGCTTTTTTTATGTCTTTGTAAAGGCTATATTCTAAAAGAAAAATCCTTAAAAAACCAAATGGATACATGGCATGAATATTACCTCATGCCTTTCAAATATACTGTAAATACACTATGTAAAAATGCTGTGCATGCAGAAACTCCCTCTAGTATCCACAGACACAGCGGTACATACACTGAGACAGCATGCTTCATGGATTCCCGTTATTGCTACAGGAAACAGTTGAAACATTAGTGCTGACATAAAACCACGACTGTGCAGTCATTTTAAAGGCAGGAAATCAATCAGGGGAAATGAGCCGAAATCTATACCTCTTTGGGTTTTATGCTAGATTCTGTGACCGCATACAACACAAGCTGCAGGAAATGGATGGATTGGAGATATGGTACACTATACACTGAGGCAAGAATGCATGTACAGTAAGTTGTGTCAATATTGTGGCTAAAGAAAAGATTTTTAAGGATAATATTGTATTATCATTTAGGTATGCACCTCAATGTACTTTATGTGTGCACATATGGGAAAAACCCTAATATAGCAACAAACAGCCTCACCATGCTGATTCAAAGGTCTAACTTGGTTAGGAAGGCTACTATAAAGTTAATAACTAATCGATTCTAGGGCTGTCATAACCAATTATTTTAGTAATCGATTATTCTATCGATTATTCTCATGATTAATCAAGTAATCGGATAAAAAATTAACAATCTGCAGATTTTTCACATAATTATTTAAGTTTATTTAATAAGTAATAGAAATAAAGTAAATAGCTCTAGGATCAAAATGTTAAAAGTTTAGCCCTTTCTGGTTGACTTAACATCAGTACAATGCAGCTGCCTCTGTAGTGAAAATGGTCACAAACAAAACTTGCATATTACATCCAGTACTCATCATCTACCTGCAGTGAACTTATGGAAAGCTCCGGTCAAGTACCGCTGCTTGACCACAAGAACAGGTATTATTTTCATTAACATTATCTTCATTAGCTTACAAAGCTAATGATTGTAGTGACATGGAGCTAAACCAGTGACAGCAGGTAGATGATGAGGAGTACCAGAAAAACGGAAGGCCTGTGAAGGGGCCTTCAATTTTTCCCCGCCCCTGACGGCAAAACAGCACCAGCTTGTAGTAACATCGTAGCTGAAGGAATTCTGCAGTGACAATGAAAACATATCTCATTGAAAAAAAGCTGCATAAAATTATAATATAATCATAAGTTTTTACTGTCTAACAATGCTTGACTTTTCAACGTCTCATTTTTCAATGCCAAATAAATCTCTTTTTCGATGTTATTGCATGTGATTTTTCAATGTTTGGTTTTACAATGCAAACTCTCTTTTCAATGTTGCTGCAAGCTGTCACTGTTGTAGCTCCATAGAGGTAGAGTAGAAGCGCTAATCTTCGGCAGTCAGAAACTCAGTCGATACCAGACAGCTTGCTGCACAGTTTTCTTTTCTGATAAATTTAAGGTCCCTACACCTTTACAACTTTAGGTCTCTTTCTTTAAGCTGCTTTTTGTCCATTGCTTTCTGTATTAGCAGGCTAGGCTATCGTTAGCGTTAGCTGCCTGGCTGGAACTCAGTGCGCTGAATAAATAAACAATGTAATGAAGCTTTGAGACAGATAATGTTGCCTCAATTAATTTTACCACTCGAGGTCCTCGAATCATTCGATGAATCGTGACAGCCCTGTTATATATTCAACATGTTTCTTCAACATGCATTGCGTTATAATTTGTTTCCAAACATATATCTCACTTGTCTCTTTTATCTACAGTCTTCAATAAAATCATATATTTTTCTTGTCGCTGTCATGCTCAGTAGGTTAGTGTGAGGCTAATGTTAGCATATTTATCCTCTGCTTGGAAATGGTTGGATATTTCAGCTTGTAACATGTTTCAGTGTTACTTTTGTGCTGATAAAACATTAAAAAAGCTTCAGAAAGTTAGGGCTTTGTTTTGAACATTGCAAAACTATTTTTTAACAAGAACCATTTGTGGATATCTGTGTGCAGTGGGAAGAGCAGGTCACACGACACAGCTGCTGCAGCCTCTCTCACAGTGTGAACATCACAGTAAAAATGATTAGTATAGTTTTAAAAGCCGTGCCTTGGAACTATGCTGTGACTGTAAAAAACAAAATAAAATAAAAAAATAGACTGTGCACCTCACTGTGGGTGCCTTTAACAAAATCCTGGACAGTAGACATCCAACACGAATAAAAGGTATCAGGAGCTGAGTTTTGTTAGTGCCTTTTAATGTCTATATTTTTAAAATGTTTTGATCAAAGTCACAGATAATGAGAGGTTGAGAGGTCAGTCCTGAAGCTAAAGTAGTTAAATATAATATGACCATGCAGTTGTTTTGACAAAGCAAAATGTAACCATAATAAGTTGTATAGGGAGGAAACTACAGCTCTATCACATTAATAATGCTTATGATAAAGTTGAATTGCCTTTGTCGTCATACTGCAAATTAAGGGGTATCTATCAGGTTCTTCCCTTTCACAGTCAAATCTTTCAGTTGTGGTCTATATAAAGCAGAACTGCAATGCTTTTGTCTTGTACATACAGACACTGGCGAGTGATACCATCATCGTCACAAAGCCTGTCTGTGATAAAGTGGCCCAAATACTTTGTTTTACTACAAACACTGAGTGTTTGCCCTGACAAATAAAAGTCTGGAAAACAGAGGTCTTTGTCGCCTTTAGTTCTACAGATCAGCACTACACTCGTTTTAGCATTTTTGAATCTGTAATCGGAGCAAACATTCAGCAGCTACTGGAAACCCGCACTGCCAAGAGAAAGGATGACCAGATAATCAGCGTACGTGAAATGGTTGATCAGTGTTACTAATCACACATCCTGTTCTACAGTCATTCAGATGCTGCCCAACTCATCCGTATACAGGTTGAATAAGATTGGGGACAACATCCCCCTTGCCCCCTGGTGGACACCGCTTCCAACACCAAAGGAGGCCGAGATGGTGCTCCCCCACTTAACCTGCATCCTCTGACTTGAGTACCAGTAGACAAAGATTTTTATTATTATCAGGCACATTTCTTTGTTTTAGTTTCATAAAAAGCTTACAGTGGTTGAAAAGCCTTAGAAGCATCAATAAACCCTAAAAACACAGTCATTATTTCTGAGATATAACTGTGGTGTCTCCTTTAAACCATAGATACACAGATCAGCTCCTAACTTTGATTTAAATCCAATCTGATTATCAGTTGTATTTATACATTGACACAGGCGACCCATCAGTATTTTCTCAAGGACTTCAGATATAACACTAGCTAAATATATTGGCCTGTAGTTATCCAGACTCCCAACTTTTCCAGCCTTGTCCTTGAGGATGAACACTACAGTGACAGATAGTAACGAGTCAGGAAGAAATCTGTGGGTCAAGAACCCAGTGAAACATATTGCCAGCAGTACAGCAACTTTTGGACGTGCATATTTCAGCTGTTCTGCCGTGATTTCATCAGAGCCAGTAGCGTCGTTATCAGACAGATAATATATTGCTTCCTGGACTTCACATGAAGTAATAGTCACTGCATCCTGATTTTTAATCCTTCCTATTTTAAAGAGCTCACTTTGTACACAGTTAAATATGTCAAAATAGTGCTGCCTTTAAAATTCAGCTATATCTACAGCCCCAGTCACTCCCTCTATGACACTTGGCAGTAGTGTCTCAACTATCTTTACAGCTTGAACCTCCTTCCAAAAGCTAACCACATTGTTAGAAAGTAGTTTTTCAGCCATAGTTAGCTCTCACATTTTGTTTGTGTTTCTTACATAATGAATGGCATATTCATACCTTGTGTTAGTGAGTCTTTTATACTCAAGGGCAGACCCAGCTCTGGTTTTACCAGCTTGCACCCATGCCTCATGAGCTTGCTTAGCTTCTGCATGATGTACAGCCACAGGCTTGTTCCAACCTGGCTTAATACCTTCATGTTTGGCACACTACAGCTCTTAAGAACAGCCTCAACAATACACTCATACATATTACAAAGATCTTTACAGTGAGCACTGTCCTTGCAACAGTCTAGAAGTGCATGGAGCTGAAAAGAGGCAAAATATCAGCAGCAAGATCATGCGTAAAGATTCAGCGTGAACCCCTGTGTGCTTCAAGTGTTGCAGCTGAGGGGAAAATGTCAGACCATATAGGCTTCATGAAATTCAGCCTCATTCAGCAATGAAGTTATAGACCTATGTTGATAAACTAATTGATAAATATTATATAATTAAAGTCAGGGACAAAAAAGATTGTGCTATGTTGTTGAGCGGTTTTTGAAGAACTTCTGTTTGAAAAACAACCATATTTCCTCCTTTTTAAAAACAAATAATATTCTCAACTCAACATTATTTATAAAATCTAAAAACTAGTCATTCAAAACAGAATGAAAAGTTAAAGCCAGCAAAATGTAAAATAAAATGCAGTTTCATAAAAACAAGCAATAAAAACTTCAAAAGCTAACATCTCGAACTGGGAAAAAGGCCAAAAAAAAGATCTGTTTTAAGAGAACATTAAACACAGAAAGTGAAATGGCCTGCCTGATATGTAAGGCTACTTGAATCCAGAGTTTTGTGCAACTACAGAGAAAGCGCAGTTACCTCTTTGCACTCTTTGTTTTTTGGATGACTAATAAAAACTTATTTGCAGACATGAGCTAATGAGAAGTAGCATGCATATGAATCAGGTCTGACACATCCTGGAAAGCAAGGCCATGAAGATATTTAAAAACAAATCAAAGAATTTTAAAATCAATCCAAATGTGAACCAGTAGCCAATGAATTGCTGCTAAAACTGGAGATACATGCTCTCGTTTTCTGGTACCAGTTAAAAGAAGAGAAGCAGCATTTTGGACCAGCTGCAGTCAAGCCACTGGGGCTTTAATAAGCTCAGAGTAAAGTGCAGTGCAGTAATTTAAGCAAGTTCTAATTAAAGCATAGATTAAAATCTTTAGTCAGCTTTCTCAGTTTGAAAAAACTGGTCTGGACCACAGATTTTAAGTGAGCATCAAAGTTAAGATTACCATATTCTCAAGTCTTACACTCAGTTCTGTAGCAGTCTGTGTCAGATCCTGACTTTAAGGTCCCAGGTCAACACTAATGTTAGACATCAATGCACCCAAACAACATTAACTTTGTTGACATCCATGATTTATTATTTTTAGAGCAATTATTTTCCTTCTTAGTGTCATAAAAGTCTGTCTTCTACCTAAAAAAACCTGCTAAACCATGTTTTCTCATAACTGACTCCAAAGGGATGGGGTAAAGAGAGAAGAGGAAGACGTCAAGAATGGAGCCTTGAGGTACTCTGAATGGGTGGTACTCTTTAATAAAATAAAATAAAAAAAGCAGCTCTCCATTCTTAAAAAAAAGGAGTGTAATAATACCGGCAAGAACTTAAAACTACTTTCACCCCTGGTCTTAACTTTATTCAGTGATTATTTGTACATTTGGGGTATGTTTCATTTGATCCATTCATGCGGGTCTATCTAGAAACGAAAAGTTTTTTACAAGAATAAACCAGACAGCTGGAATGGACTCAGGAAGGTGTCCAGTAAACGTGTGTGTGTGTATTTTTGTCCCTTCTTCAACAAAAATCCATGCAGAACTAAGTATTATTTTACTCTTTGCATAAAATAATTCAGGACTTCCTACAAATTATGTCCATATAGAGGAACTTCTTAGTAGAAACTAACTAAATAAACTAGGCATGCTTAGAGGAACAGACGTTAAATATAAGTTTTATAATTATAGTGATTTTTTTACTCATTTTTAACTCTTTGGTTTTTCTGTATATCTTCTTTATTTTGACTGTGTAATTTCAATTTTGTCTAAGAAATGTTATTCACATGAATATATTAATTTCTTATTACAGGGACCCGAAACCTTTTAGAACTGACAAAACCTGCTGCGGCTGAAAACCTAATGGTCGTTTTTGTAATTATTAAGAGTTTTTAAGTGCCGGCACTGCATGTTTGTTGCAAAAAGAAAGAAAATATTTCCTTTTCAATATTTTTTTTTTACTGCTCCCTCTTTCAAACCTCCCTGTATTTCTCCCCTGCTCATGTGATATGCTTGTCTGCCAATTACTCTGAGCACATGGAGCAACAGGCACTGCTCCCACAAGTCAACAAAAATAATTGCCTCCACCTTGGAAAAAACTGCTGCTGTTAAATTGCGCCCATTATGACTCAGCCCACATTTCCCATGCAGGTTTTTAAATTTACTGATGTTGGAAGTGACTAAGTTGTGGATGACAACTCTGCATCATTATTTGTCATTACTTTAATACAAAACCAGTGTTTTTCACTTGCGTAAGGGATGAGAAACTAGGAAGATTAAGCTTAATAATGTCATTCAGAAACCCTCTTGCATTGTTGGTCTGTTTGTGTCACGATTTGGGTTTTTTTCTTGGTTTATGTTATCAGATTTATTAGTTAAGTTTCTGCTTTTGGGGTCTTGTTTGGTTTTGTTTTAGACATGTTGTTCTGTTTAGGTTACCTGTTTTCCACCTGTCACTTTATCAGTTCTGTTTGGTCTCCCCTCAGCAATCTGTCAGCTTTCTTGCCTTGATTAGATCCACCTGCTCACTTATAATTAGTCTTCACTCCTGTTCACCTGTTCACTCCCCTATATAGTCCTGCCACAAACCTCTGCAATCTGCCAGATCATTAACGAGCCACGGTGAGTTTAGTTCCAGCATTCTTTATTCTGATTGACCTGTTGACGATAACCCGAGAGCCTTTTTTGATTCTGAGCCAGCCTGTTCCCTGATCTGTTTTTCCTGCCCTGTCTGACTGATTTACCGGTTTACCGACTAGTTTCTGTCCTATGGTTATCCGAGCTTGCTTTGCCCTGTCTGTACCTCTGCCTATTTTGGACTGCTTTTTGTGTACCGGATTTTGGACTGCCCTTTTGACTATTGAGCCCGCCTGTTCCTGTTTTCATTATTAAAATCCTGTTTTTTGCCTTAACCTCACTTGTTGGGTTTGAATACTGGGTTTGCCTGATTCACGATCATAACAGAATGATCTGGCCCACTAAAACCTATCGCCCAACAAGTTTTTAGAGGTTTTTTTTTTTCCCCCTCCACACGCTATGGCTTGGGAGGGTTCCAGATTGGCGTTCTGTCCCCCTGGTATCGGTCCCAGACGCCATCTCTCCAGCAGCCGCAGCAGCAGTAACCCGCTGCCTGCTCCGAGTTTACGATTGGGAGGGCTCTTTGTCACAAATTCAGATTCAACTCAGAATAGAAGGGATCACTCACCCAGCGACACCGCTGTCGGCTCTGCCCATGGGTTTTATCCAGAACCAACTTTGTTTATGGAGGTCGAAGCGGAGGTGGTGCGGGATCTTCGTCCGGATCTTTTTTTCTCTCTCCCTCCAGAGGAGGAGATGCAGGGAACGCTGTGGGCTCCACCGATCCCGGCTCTACCGACAGGATCAAACCTCCAGCAAGTCCTGCCGTCCCGCCGTCGGAGGAGGGGACGGAAACCTGTGGGTCGCTCCTTCACCCGTTCTGTTCGGCCGACAGGCGAGTCAGTACCGCGCCCGTCCGTTGCCACTTCCTGCCCAGTGGATCGGAGTCCGGTGCTTCCCAGAGCTGAGCAGCCCACAGCGCCTCCTGTTGGCGCCCGTGATGCTGAGGATCTGGCTCTGGAGGACCAGTTAAGAGCTTTTGCCCCTATTATTAAAGACCTTAGGGAGGCTCTTTTCTGCCAGTATTCAGAGGAGCTGGAGGCAAAATTAAAGGAGGTCGAGGGGCACTATAGAGCGGCTCTCCAAGGGTTCTATAGTGGACTCAATCCTGTCCCCAAGGGTCCAGCCGACGCCCCGGCACCTGCACCTGTCCCAGAGGACCCGCCTCCTACCTCAGCTCCAGTGCCGGCCTCCGGCAGCTATAAGGCAGCACTGTCTGCGCAGCCGGCCCAAGACGCTGCAACCCCGGAGGGTCCGCAGCCGGCCCAAGACGCTGCAACCCCGGAGGCTCCGCAGCCGGCCCGAGACGCTGCAACCCCGGAGGCTCCGCAGCCGGCCCGAGACGCTGCAACCCCGGAGGGTCCGCAGCCGGCCCGAGACGCTGCAACCCAGGAGGGTCCGCAGCCGGCCCGAGACGCTGCAACCCAGGAGGGTCCGCAGCCGGCCCGAGACGCTGCAACCCAGGGGGGTCCGCCGCCGGCCCGCGACGTGGGAACCCAGGAGGGTCCGCCGCCAGTCTGCGACGTGGGAACCCAGGAGGGTCCGCCGCCAGTCTGCGACGTGGGAACCCAGGAGGGTCCGCCGCCAGTCTGCGACGTGGGAACCCAGGAGGGTCCGCCGCCAGTCTGCGACGTGGGAACCCAGGAGGGTCCGCCGCCAGTCTGCGACGTGGGAACCCAGGAGGGTCCGCCGCCAGTCTGCGACGTGGGAACCCAGGAGGGTCCGCCGCCAGTCTGCGACGTGGGAACCCAGGAGGGTCCGCCGCCAGTATGCGACGTGGGAACCCAGGAGGGTCTACCACAGGGCCACGATGAGGGGGTTCAGACGAGCCCTCTTTCAGGCCGCAACTCGGGGGCTCATCGGGACACTGGGCGCCGTGGTCCTCGCCCAGACGACAAGCGGCGCCGTGGCTCTCGCCCAGACGACAAGCGGCGCCGTGGCCCTCGCCCAGACGACAAGCGGCGTCGTGGCCCTCGCCCGAACGACAAGCTCCGTCGGGGGTCTCGCCGAGAAGACAAGCACCCAGAGCCCCATGGAGACTTAGAGGCCCCTGGACCTCTTCGGAAGCTCTTACCCCCTCATCTTTGGCTTGACAGCCAATTTCCCAAGTGGCTGACCAAACTGTCTTTGTCGGAGGTTCTGGAAGGGTTATTGATGAGGTTCTGGGTGTTAAAGGGTCTGGGAGCATCTGAAGTCTGTGGTCCGGGGCCTCCTGAACCTGAAGCTTGTAGCCCGGGGTCTCCTGAACCGGAAGCCTGTAGCCAGGCCCCGTCTGAACCTGAAGCCTGTAGCCAGGCCCCGTCTGAACCTGAAGCCTGTAGCCAGGCCCCGTCTGAACCTGTAGCCTGTAGCCAGGCCCCGTCTGAACCTGTAGCCTGTAGCCAGGCCCCGTCTGAACCTGTAGCCTGTAGCCAGGCCCCGTCTGAACCTGTAGCCTGTAGCCAGGTCCCGTCTGAACCTGTAGCCTGTAGCCAGGCCCCGTCTGAACCTGTAGCCTGTAGCCAGGCCCCGTCTGAACCTGTAGCCTGTAGCCAGGTCCCGTCTGAACCTGTAGCCTGTAGCCAGGCCCCGTCTGAACCTGTAGCCTGTAGCCAGGGGCCGTCTGAACCTGAAGCCAGTAGCCAGGGGCCGACTGAACCTGAAGCCAGTAGCCAGGGGCCGACTGAACCTGAAGCCAGTAGCCAGGGGCCGACTGAACCTGAACTCTGTAGCCAGGCTCCTCCTGAACTCTGTAGCCAGGCTCCTCCTGAACTCTGTAGCCAGACACCTCCTGAACTCTGTAGCCAGGCTCCTCCTGAACTCTGTAGCCAGGCTCCTCCTGAACTCTGTAGCCAAGCGCCTCCTGAACTCTGTAGCCAGGCGCCTCCTGAACTCTGTAGCCAGACGCCTCCTGAACTCTTTAACCAGGCCTCTCTTCTAGCTCTTAGTCCGGCGTTGTCTCCAGCCTTTAGTCCGGCGGCAGGTTCTGTTCTTTCTCTCTCCAGACGTCGGTTCCTGAGGGTCCGGTTCTACCGACGGTCCCCGAGGTTGCTGCTCGGCCGCCGGCCTATGAGAGACCTGCTCCGCCGCCGGCCTATGAGAGACCTGCTCCGCCACCGGCCGCCGGACATCGTTGCTAACCGGGGCCGTCCTTCAGGACACCCGCCGGATTACCTGTCTCACAGAGGTCGTCCGCCGGAGAACCTGACACGCCTAGGACGTCCGCCGGAGAACCTGACACGCCTAGGACGTCCGCCGGAGAACCTGACACGCCGAGGACGTCCGCCGGAGAACCTGACACGCCGAGGACGTCCGCCGGAGAACCTGACACGCCGAGACCGTCCTTCGGGACGTCCGCCGGAGAACCTGACACGCCGAGACCGTCCTTCGGGACATCCGCCGGACAACCTGACACGCCGAGGCCGTCCTTCGGGACGTCCGCCGAACAACCTGACACACCGAGGCCGTCCTTCGGGACGTCCGCCGGACAACCTGACTCGTCGGGGCCGTCCTCCTGGACGACCGCCTGAGAACCTGACTCGTCGGGGCCGTCCTCCTGGACGACCGCCTGAGAACCTGACTCGTCGGGGCCGTCCTCCTGGACGACCGCCTGAGAACCTGACTCGTCGGGGCCGTCCTCCTGGACGCCCGCCTGAGAACTTGACTCGTCTTGTTTTGTTTGAGTTTTTATTTGGACATTTATTTGATTCTAGCCCTCCGTCCTGTACCTCCCTCCACCCACCCGAGCTAGTCTGTTTTGTTTCTGAGGCCGTCTGGAATCCGGCCTTGAGGAGGGGGTTCTGTCACGATTTGGGTTTTTTTCTTGGTTTATGTTATCAGATTTATTAGTTAAGTTTCTGCTTTTGGGGTCTTGTTTGGTTTTGTTTTAGACATGTTGTTCTGTTTAGGTTACCTGTTTTCCACCTGTCACTTTATCAGTTCTGTTTGGTCTCCCCTCAGCAATCTGTCAGCTTTCTTGCCTTGATTAGATCCACCTGCTCACTTATAATTAGTCTTCACTCCTGTTCACCTGTTCACTCCCCTATATAGTCCTGCCACAAACCTCTGCAATCTGCCAGATCATTAACGAGCCACGGTGAGTTTAGTTCCAGCATTCTTTATTCTGATTGACCTGTTGACGATAACCCGAGAGCCTTTTTGATTCTGAGCCAGCCTGTTCCCTGATCTGTTTTTCCTGCCCTGTCTGACTGATTTACCGGTTTACCGACTAGTTTCTGTCCTATGGTTATCCGAGCTTGCTTTGCCCTGTCTGTACCTCTGCCTATTTTGGACTGCTTTTTGTGTACCGGATTTTGGACTGCCCTTTTGACTATTGAGCCCGCCTGTTCCTGTTTTCATTATTAAAATCCTGTTTTTTGCCTTAACCTCACTTGTTGGGTTTGAATACTGGGTTTGCCTGATTCACGATCATAACAGTTTGGTGACTCACCTGCTGTGAGCAAATGAGAAGAAAGTGCACAGTAGGGCAAAAGCAAATGAGAACTGACTGGGAGAACAAGAAGCAAGCAGGCTCAGGATAGAGAAATAAAATCCAGAGGACTGTGAGAGACGGGTAGGAAATTTTGACAATGGGTATAGGCGACAGAAAGTTATGAAAAGCTAGTGACTGAAGGGGAAATGTGAGCTGAAGCATAAGCATGTAATGAGGATAGAGGAGAGAAGATGTTGGAAAATGAAACAAGAAATGAAGACTCAATGTATGAAAGGGAATCAGGATAACTCCCCTGCAATTAAGGGAGAGAAAAAAGACAGGAATATGGTCTTATTTACAGGTAATATATTACAGAAGGAAAGATCACAATACTATTATTAAAACACAATGTTCAAATATCCCTTTTCATTTGAATTAACAAATGCATATGTGAACTGTCATGACTAGCTATGATTATTCCTGAAATTCTAACCTTGCCATAACACTGAGATACTTTTTTCAACCACAACCTCTTCAATGCAAAATGAGTGTTGGTGCTAGAGGTAACCGAACACAGCAAATGATCAGTAGGTTTTCCACAGACCACAGTTTTGCTCCACTCACTATATTTGCTTAGTTTTTCCTGCAAATATCACCAACCTGCGAACGTTCATCCCAATCCGACTGGCATTTGTCATCGCTTAATATTATTTGTAAGAAGCAGTTCAAACGTATAAAGCAAGATTTATAAATCCCCAAGACCAACAGTCTTAATGAATTCAGCTGTAAATGGCCAGTTATGTTTTTGGATTTTTCGTTCAAATGAAAATCTATTTTATTATTTTGTTAATCACACTGAAAACAATCTTATTCAGATTAATATTTCTATGGTAGTAATTGTCACCTAAATATTTAATTTTGATCAGTCAAACCCTCAGAAGGAAAAAACTCTCTTCTATGGTTACAGCCTTCGTTAGCAGGAGGACTGTAGTGCCAACATGAAACAGCCTAAGAATGGCTGAAAGAAAATCGTTGTGCAGCTTCCAAAGTTCCCAAAATACAATTTAGATGAGTCATAATTAATCTAAATAAATGTCCCACCCAACAACCCATAGCTGCCAAAGGAACCTTGTTTCAGACATTACATTCACTGAGTAGTCAGGCTTGTATTGATGGTAAAAGAGGTAGGGGCTACTCAGTGGTCAACAATTTTACGGCTAATTAGATCTCTCTCTCTAGGTAAGGCTGAATTCACTCTGAAATTGTAATTTTGCAAAGAAATAAAAATTCAAATAGCATATTTCTTTGTCCTCTTGGATATAATTTTTGATAACTTACTTTGCATACAGAGCCCGTCAGTACAGTTCTGAGACTGGAGCACCAGACCCTCACAGTCCTTTCCACCATTTTTAGGAGCAGGGTTACTGCACTCTCTCCTCCTGTATTGAGTGCATTCTGTCCCACAGGCTGACCACTTACTCCAGTCTGTCCACACTCCGTCCACTATGGAGGAATGGAAGGCGAGAGAATATAAATTAGTAAGATGTAAAAAAAAGATAATGTGTTAAAAGGGGATGGGTGTAAGAGATCCAATACAATTAAATCAACACACTGGCTACATTAACATGGAGAAGAGTCATCGGAATAAAGGGTTTCATTTGAATAAAAATGTGTCATGTAAACAAGCTCAATCGGAATAAAATTGTAATCCGAATGAGAGGGGTGGTTTATGCCGACTGATAATCCGGTCAACGTGCATGTAAATGTTTGTCAGGATCAAGTTATTCCAAGTGTGGCAAACTCATTTGAGTGCGCATGTATGCCTGTAGTAAACATGACCTATTTCCGTGTTGTTGAATGGCAGAAATATGTCGGAAAGCAAAACTGTTGGGGCTCCCGATACAACCTTTCTATTCGAAACATTAAAGGAGTTCAAAATTATTATTTATTCAGTAACATTTCAACCATAATAAGAACCTCATACAAGTTCATCCTGGGTGCTCGGACAACAAACAAACTCATTCAGTACTGCTTTGTTTACTATTTTTTGTTGTCCAGCAAAGACGGAAGTTCTTCTTCTTCTGTGTTTTTTTAGGGGTATTTGATAACTGCGCATATCAGTGAGGTATTATTCTGAATAAAACCAGGTGCATATACACGCACATTATGTTCGGATTAATTGTATGCCCATATAAACAGTACAATCCGAGTGTTTTTTGTTTTTTTATCTGAATACATTTCAATCCGATCGTGAAATTTTGTTCATGTAAACGTAGCTAATCATAAACTCAAGGAATGCTGTAAAATTGCCCCGGTAGTACAATCCCAAAATTGATCAAACAAAATACAATTACCAGTGCACAGTGTTGTGCAGGGAAGCTTCTGTATGGCCTGTCCATCACAAGGCAGTCCTCCATTAAGGGGAGCAGGGTTGGTGCAGCTTCTGGTTCGTTTCTGGAAGCCTCGTCCACACCGACTGTTACAAGGGGACCACTCTGTCCATGTGGACCAGCCACCATTTACTGCAGCAACATAGATCAATCACTTAGATGAATTTCACTTTAAAGAGTAATTATAAGCTCAAAGAGTTCAGTCAGGTACTGTCTAATGGAAACATTTTAAAGTACAACTAATTTCTTTTACACTTAGCTTCTACCACACAACACCAACTATATTTATAAAGCGCTTTAAAACAACCACAGTTGAAACTAAGAGCTGCACATAACTGCAAACTGTAAACATGCATTAAAAGAAGGAAAGGATATCTAAACGTTAGATAAGAATCGTGAAACACTAAACACAGTAAAACCAACAGCTAAAAAGTTACAAGTCTTGCTCATGTTGAAAGCCAAAGATTAAAAATAGGTATTAAAATGAGTTTTTAAAGTAGGCAGCAAAGGAGCCTCTCTAATGTGCAGGAGTAGATTATTCAATAGTTGAGGAGCACCAATAGAGAAGGCCCTGCTCCGTCTGCACTTCCTCCTAGACCTTGGGACCTACAGGAGCTGCTGTTTGGCCAACCTGAGAGACCACGAAGGTAAATAGGGATGAAAAAGCTCAGAGTGGTATGGCGGAGCAAGATCTTTCAAACATTTAAAAACGAAAATAAGGATTTTAAAATGAAGTCAGAGTGAGTGAAGTGAGTGAAGCCAGAACAGGGGTGATGTGTTCTGTTTTTTTTGAGGACAAATTAAAAGACGTGCAGCAGCATTTTGAACCAACTGCAGATAAGAGAGCGAGGACTGTCTCCCTCCAACATAAGGTCCCTTACAGTAATTTAAACGGGACTAAATAAAAGCATGGATCACTGTTTCAAAGAGTGTTCTGGAAAGGAAAGTTTTCACTTTTGTCAACTGCCTTAAACGATAAAAGCAGGACATCACAACTAAGGAAATTAAATCATCTTCACTCATTGTTTGTAATTGAAGATACAAGGGATATCACATCTTAAAATCAGCCAAATGTTGAAAACTCCTGTCCAAAATAATTAATTGTGAGAGGCAACATTCTTCAGCTGATCTTTTACTATATGCCAAATTTTCAGATAATGATTTGTGGAGAGCTTCCCTGTAGATGCATTGGAATTTTAAATTGATTCCACCAAAAATGGATATGATCTGTGGGTGTAACACTATCTCGCAAAATTAATATGTGGCATGACTCTGCATACTAAAGTTGGTCTTGTAAAGCACTTCCAGGTTGTTGTATCAGTCCAAGTCATTATTAAGAACTACAGATATGGAGATGCAGTCTTACTGGACAGCTTGTTTCTCAGTTGGAGACCTTATTTTGAAATAAAAAGGAAGTCGTTTTTCAGTCGGTCATTTCTGTTGACAGGGTGGACTAAATAGATTTATCATCATGTTGGACAACCACACTTTCCCCTAAGTATCGTGAGAGGATGCACCCCCCTTTTAAACCCTTTGTGTGACTTTTTCTGGGAGCCGCTAGAAAAAAGGAATGTTGACAGAGACAAGGACATCAAGCTGTTTCTAACCAATGTAAGATTACAGCAGGGGGCACATCACCACAATTAGAAACCATCAGAGCTAAACTAAAAAGCTGTGTCACAGTTTGTAAAGCAAAATGCAGTGCATTTGATTACCTCAAGTTCAATGTGAAATGGATATTTGTAAACTAAAAGAAAATTCTTAAAACATACTTTGAGATTTATAAAAGCTTCACACTAAAACAAAACCAATCCTTTTTTCTTACTTTTGGACTATCTTAGAGTAAACAAAAAAAAATCAAACCTGAATGAAAACTGAACTAGTTCTTATAGATTAAGTGCAGTCTTATTTCTTATGGAAACTTGTCTAGTTTTGTCACTTTCTCATGAAATCAGTATCTTGTGTCATTTTGAGAATGCTGAATGTGTTATTACACCTCAGGATAAAACTGCGGGTGGAAAAATGCTGATGAACACAACTGAAAATGGTTCTTTGCTAAATTGTCTGTTGTGCGAAGACACAAAGTTACCTTGTTTATGGTGTGTACTTGTTGTTTTTTAAAAAGAGGTTCACTGTTAGCAGACATACTGCTGAGAACAACTATTATGAAAAAGTTTGTCTCGGACAGACTTTTTCATAATATAAGATAAAAAAGAAGCTAGTTTGTTGCTTTATTGTAAAAAAAAAAAAAAATGTTGTACAAATCCAACATCTTCAATCTTAAAAGCAGTAGCTTGTGACGAACTGTGCAGCCTTACCATAATATTGGCCAGGACTCTCTTAATAAAACAGGTTTTTAATCTCAATGGGATTTTTTCCTGCTTAAATAAAGTTTAAATAAAATAATAACAAATCTGAGCAGACACTCATTTAAGAATAAACATTAAACAGTACTGTATATCTACAAAGCTCCCTATATTACTTCCTATGAGACTACTTTCTTTATTTTCTATGAAAGAATATCTGCCCGGACAGTAAAGATGGAGTTACAAACAAATGAGACACCCAGGAAGACCTGAATAAGGTATGAAGCTGGGATGAGCCAGAGATGTGTTTCATGTGACGAGGCAGAGTGGGTTGGGGCTGGAGCTCGACAGCTCTGTCTGTGCCTCCTAAAGAAGGGCCAACTCCTATTTTAAACTTCAATTAGAAGTTAAGCTTTAGGCTATATGGTTAATTAAGATAGCGTCACTTTTTGCCAACCATTTTCCTACAGATTTTCTTTTCCACATCTCACCTTTTTGTCTTTTATCCACAGCTGCTTCATTACCCCCCTCCTTATGTTCCTGTGTTTTTTTTCTTCCTATTTCACCTTGTCAACATTGTCAGCCCAGCCCGTATGGAGGCAAGAAGATTGAACCTCAGATTGAACAACCTATTTCTGTAAGGATACATCAGTGTCAAACCTCTCCATCGCTGTCTGTATTGAACAGGAACACAACCTCAATTTTGATTGAAACACTCCTGCAAAAAGTCAGAGTAAGATTTGAGAGAAACACTTGGCATGTGCATGTGTTTATATATGTTCTTTGTTTATATCTGGTATTGTTTCTTCTCCTCATAATTCCCCCCACAGTCTTACGAAACACGGTTATTTGGAGAAGGAAAGAATGGAAGAGCAAGTAAAAACAGCACCTGAAGCACATTGCCTGCAGAACAAACCAACCACATAATTGATCTGGGATATTCTATGTAGCATTGTATCATTATTTTCTTCTTGTTGCTTTTTGACATCTGTTACAACGCAGAATGCAGCACAATTCGTTTAGATCTGGGATTCCTTGCAGAAAATACACATTTGGAAATCCCCACTGTTTTAATTAAAAACTAAATGTGGGACTAGGGGTGGGTGTGGGAGGTGATGGGTTTAATTAGGTTGGGTTAAAGTTAATGTTTGATTAGAATCTAGGGTTAATTAAAAATCAGAAAACAATTATAGAACAAAGGCTTTTGTCCAGACAGCAAAGATAATTCTGTATAAATCTAAAAAAAAGTGTGTTAACTAAAGAAAAAAAGCACTTTGCAAATAAATTCTTAAGATTATCTCAGAAACACTTCTTTTAAACTGTTTATTGTGGACCAAATAAAATATAAGTATCAAACATAAGTATGCAAACTTACCATACACAATAACAGTGGCTGTAGTACTTCGTCTTTTGGCCACAATGTTCTTCGCTACACATGTATAGTTGGCTGTGTCAGACAGACGCGCCTGTTTAATGATCAAGTTGTGGTCAATGGTGATATAAAAGTTTCTGTCCTCCGCTGGGTCGATTATCTCTTCATTCTTTAACCACTCCACCTGGGACATAGAGAAAACCAAAAAAAAACATCTTTGTGAACGTTTGAATGGATAAAAAGTATAAAAGCATTTAAAAAACGTATTTGAAAAAACTTGCTTTATACTGATCGGGCTTGTTGGTGGCATAAATCATCAAGCAGCTTAAAGGAGCTAAACAAACATTGTTTTTCAAAAACAGTAAGAACTCAAGTCCAGTTTTACATAACTTTTTTCTGTTTCAAATACAATCACCAGATTTCAGTTTACAAAATTGAAAACAGGATTATCCAAGCCTGAGCAGAAAAGGAGCGGGAATAATAATAATTGCAATTTCAATATATATTTAATATATGTGACTTAATAGACAAATGTGGATACGCTCGCTTACGTCTACAATATGTAAAAGTCATGTTCTCTTTTTTGTAACACAGAAGAGCAAACACCGGACCTCAATACAGTTACTCAAATATGAACAATTAAGTGAACAATAAAAAATACGAAACATGGCTAACTTCATTACACTCTTTAAAGCTTTTTTCAAAATTGTAGCCATACGTTTCATTTTATGTACTCTGTTTGAGACTTAATATTAAGTTTATGATGTAAAATGAATCCTACAACACATATTTTAGAATGATCAATCAAATCAACCTTTTTCCATGTACAAAAAATCATTAACTTTGTTTGGCTTTAATTTAAAAAATAAATGGGTACACTTGTCTTTGAACTACTTTCAATAACCCTTTTATAAAATAACTTTTTTAAATCTTTTCCAGAACGACAACAATAGTCATCTTTAAACAAAAAATAGTAAATTGCAGTATACTAGATAGTTGACAAATTCCATTTGTATATAAATTAAACAAGGAGGTACTAACACTGAATGTTGTGGTGCCTGGTGCTTCAACAGTAAACTATGCCAACTGATTTCTGTTTGTTATCCAATCAGTGTAGAAAATAAGGCAAACTGTGATAAATTACTATCCCAGCAACTGGCCAACATCACTTTACAAGGGAAAATAAATAAATAAACAAAATGACTGAAAAAATTCTTGTTCAGTCTGTTATACTTGTGAAGATAAAACAACTAACTTTGTACAGTATGGACTACTCTTGTTTTTATCATCTCTAGATTACAAATGCAAAATGGATTGAGTAGAAATACATCAGGATGATCTATGAAATCTTTTTTTAAAGGCTCTGCAAAGAAAAACTTTGAGTAGATGTCATCTTTATTGTTCCAGGTACATGAAAAACTAAAGGATTAAAGGCTTTCTTATGAATAAAAAGATGTATATCTGATAGTGTCTAAAAGTTATTTGATAAAACACCAGAGCAGTTATACTAAGTAAAGAAAAATAAATATTTTTTTTGATGTAGGATGTGGGCTCTAATAGACAAAGCGAATTGGTTGTTGTATATTTTTACTTATATAGTATAAATAAATCCCAAAATGAATTCTGCATTGAAAAAAATCTTTTTTTTGGAACCCGTTCACAAATCCACATCCTAAAAACCTATATAAATTGTTAATTCACCGATTTAAAACTGGTATAAAATGTGAACTATCCTTATTGTTGCTTTAACCTTTTGAAGTTGAGAAGGGATTTTAATAACCAGAGTGCTCCATGATGGCAGCTTTTACTTTTTATTTACCAGATTTTGCTGCCTGAAACTCACCAGGTGAGATGGCAGGTTGTCGTCTCTCATTTCTGGAGCTCTCACAGTGACATACATCATTGAGATCTCCTTTCCACAAAGATGACTTGCTAAATTTACTCCGGCATTTTATCTTGAAATTGCACACAGTAGAAATAGCTTGCTTACAAATTCTGGCTAAAACTAAGCTTAGCAATGTTCCTGGTTTTATGCTTTGAAGCATGGACATGTTATTTTAACGGAATATATTAGCTTTAATTGTATGTGATCTATGTCAAATTTTAACTTTGAGCGGGTAAAATGCACTATTTACAGAAAAGTGGTGTTTCACACTCCTCTTGTATGGTTTTGCTTTTTACATGATCACGAAAGATGAATAGTTGCAAAATTGTCATATGAAAAAAGGCACATTGACAAGATACTAGTAGTGATACCGGTAGCAGGTAAATGTATTAATAAATTTTCAGAGGTGGGTAGTAACTAGTTATATTTACTCAGTTACATTTACTTTAGTAACTTTTAGCAAAATGTACTTTTAGGAGTAGTTTTACTGCACTGTACTTTTTACTTTTAATTGAGTAATATTGTTGCTCAAGTAGCACTACTCTTACTTGAGTAAAGTTTCTGGTCACTCTACTTACTACTAACTTTTTACTTTCCGTTGAGTAATAATATGTAGAAGTAGTGCTACTCTTACTTGAGCACAATGTTTGCCTACTCTACCCACCTCTGCTCATTTTAACTCACAGTTCCATAACTGAAAGAAAGTGTTTTTCGTATTGAGTGGATTCTTTAGTGTGGAATTCTAAATTTGCAGTAATAAAAAAAAATGCTTTGAACATATGCTTTCACAAGGTGCTTTGGGTGAAGGGTATGACAGCAGTAAACTACTCTATTTATGAGCCTAATCACATTTCCTGAGTGCTGTATTTACTGGTCCAAACCCTCATAAATTCAGCCCATCCAGTCTTTATGGTAGGAACATAAACGTCCAAGCTGTGCTGTTTAATTCATGCCGTTTAATTCCTTCCTCCCCTCACATTAGGAAATGGAAATTTCGTCTGGGAAAAGAAGAAAATTCAATGTTATTCTTCAGTTTAGTGCCTGCTCAGGGTTGGCAGTAACTTTTCCTTCTCAGTTATTCCACCTGCTTCTTTCTCTGATCTGTGAAGCTCTGGTAGAACACTTTGGTCAAGAAAATCAATGCAGGCCAGAATTGTCAGTCTGAAGTGAGCTACAATGTGACCTTTCAGTTTCCAAGAAGGCTTTCGTTCATGGGGAAAAGGTTAAACAGAAACATTTTACACAGAGGAGATGCAACAAGTCTTCGCTTAATTTCTAGGTGTATCAAACTGTGTAGGTGCTTTGTTGTCTCTTGGCCATGTTAGTTAAATTACAGGTGTTTATACCGAATCTTTGCCCTGTTACTGGTCTTTATGAAAAACAAAAGAACTATTGTTTTGGCATGACATGTTGAGGTCTTGATAAATTTAGATCTTTTGGCATATGGAATCAGTGAATTCCATACTGAGGGGGATCAAGTATGATTTGTCAGAGTGCTGCAAAAAAAAAAAAGAAAAAAAAGAAAGAAAAAAAACACCCAAAGGCCTACAATGTCTTCATACGTTTATAACAAAGGGATAATTCAGTAATATTTAATTGTCATCATTAATCTGAATACAACTGATCACCCAACATGAAGGGCAACACCAAGCTGAGAAGGTTAATAAAACAAAACTAACTTTTCAGAGGGAACCTCAGTTTTTTTTTTTTTAAATGAGTCCTTAAAAACTTCAAAATTATGTTGCTGTACTGGATAAATTAAAAAATAATCTGTTTGAGTCAGTTAGTGTAAATTTACTAAATGATATTGTCTTTTAAATCTTTGTTTTTTTATTTGGTCATCCAAATCATGTTTTCTACACAACTTTACTTTCCAAAATGTATGAATAAAAGCATGGAGGAGATGCTAACTTAAAGACAGTGATTTTAAAAATCATATTCGAAAATGTACGGTTTAATGTCCCACTTCTGATATTTCTAAATATGTTATTATCCTTATTCTGAATCATTACCATTTTGTCATGATTTTTCTTAGATGAACCCAGAATGGACACCGCGCACACAGAGCTATTTACTGAGAGTTTATTGACAGAAAGATAAGTAGTGGATGATGAAACCAGAGAGGCAGGACTGGACTGGAATTGGGGTGTAGATGAGAGCAGGAGCTGACAGACCGGAGAGAGTTCTTGAGAGCAGGGCTGCTGGGGCACAGAGGAGGCAGGAAACCCAGCAGCTAACAGAGGCTTGACTTGAGGCACAGAGGAGACAGGAAACCCAGCAGCTGGCAGAGGCTTACTCGAGGCACAGGTGAGGCAGGTAAATCCAGCAGCTAGTAGAGACTTGAAGCACAGATGAGGCAGTAAATCCAGCAGCTAGCAGAGACCTATTGAAGCTCAGAGGTGGCAGGAAAATCCAGCAGCTAGCAGAGGCCTTACTTGAAGCACAGATGAGGCAGGTAAATCCAACAGCTAAAACAGGCCTTACTTGAAGCAGAGAGGTGGCAGGTAAATCCAGCAGCGAGCAGAGGTCTTACTTGAAACTCAGAGGTGAGACATGCAAATCCAGTAGCAGGCAGAGACTTAACTAGAGACACAGAGGTGGCAGGATTCCAGCAGCTAGCAGGGACAAACCAGGCTGACAGACGTAAAGTGAGTGGAGACTGATGATGAACCGGCAGGGAAGAGAAGACTGAGGGAGGTTTTTGTAGGGACGCTGGCCGGTGGAGTGAGTCTGACTAATTAATGCCTAACAGGTGTGACTGATTGCTGGGGAGTGGAAGGTGAGCTGAGTGAGAGGAGGAGGTGTAGGAAAATAACACGGAAAAAAGCCAGACAAAAACTAAACCATGACACATTTAGTGAAAAAAATCTGCAATTATTATTTACTGCTCTATTTTAACACAAAAAAACTTGTAAAAAATCAAAAAATACAAATTTCTGTCTGGGTAAGTCATACATTTTTTTAACCCTCTCTTTTTCACTTTCTGAGAGATTGTAAAGAAGTTGAATAGGCACTCAGTCAAACCCAAGATTTAGATTATTGTAATACTGTGCAACACCTGAAAGGGTTGGGCGAATGCAATAATAAGGTATACAGAGGTTATTTAAAAAGAACAACAAGCAAAGAAATATAAAAATTTCTTATACTTGCTTTTGTTCCTGTGAACTGTTCTGCTGCCATTGCTGTTGGACAGCAGTTTTTATTTCTAAACAGTGAAGCCTTACTACATCCACAAACCGGTGGTTGTATTCAGCAATAACTTGAAAATTAATTTAATAGGGGATTTACAGAAGTTCTGTAAAATTGTATAAACTAAATCTATCAAAACAAAAATAAGGTGCTGTATTTAAAGGTCTTACAAATTTTGCAGAATATAAAGGGCTGCAGCTATGAAATGCTTTTTTTCTGTGGACATTCCCTGTACATCTTGAGGCAGATATTCAGCTGGAACGTTCGCAGCCTGCTGACAGGAAAATGCCTATGAATAGGCCAACTTCCAGCAGGAGAAAGGTTTAAGTAAGGCAGGCTTCTATGATAAAATCAAACTGGGGAGGAAGTCTTGGTGGTTAACTAAATAGAAGAATAATTTGGTCCGACTGCATATCATAGAGATTCTGAGACTCACAGAGATTAGGAAAATATAGCACTGTGTTCTTCATGCTTTAAACATATCTTTGAATCAAATCTTTAGGTATAACGTTTAAAACTGGCTGCGTTGTAATGCATCTAATAATAAAAACAGTTAAAGTGGTGGTAAAATGCAGTTATTACACGACAACACAAGCCTGTTTAGGCAGAGACACAGGAGACTGTTATTTATCTCAGAAGGACTCATTGGCCCCAAAAAAAGGAGATATTGTCTAATAGTTGAGTATGGCTACATCACTGGAACACATCCTGCAAAAATGTAGCTCTTTAGTGTGTAATCACAGGAGTGCAAGCTCATTGTGTCACGCATAAGCATGGGATTGATTAGGAGAAGCAACCCAACCCATACAACGCTTTAGTGCTTTAAGAGTTAATGCTGGTTGTGAGTTCTTGTGTGATAATGTGCTGAAAATAGCTGGGATCTTTGATGACTTCTGAAGGTTGAAGCCTGTCAGACTGATGTGTGCTCTGGTGGCTTCAGACAAAGGGACCACATGTGGTTGCAATCCTACCATTACCAGGGCATCATTAGCCACAGCTGGTGTAAGAGTGTGTATATCAGTGTGTGTGTGTGTGAATGGCAGACGGTGGCTGACTGGATCAAACTAACCCCCAGGGAAAGTGGAAATTTGTTGTTTTAACTTTTGCCCCCATTTCACCTGTCTCCTCTGCTTTTGAAACACACCACAAGCACAGTTTCACACACACACACACACACACACACACACACACACACACACACACACACACACACACACACACACACACACACACACACACACACACACACACACCTATATATTCTAAGTAAAGCACCTGAAGTGAAGAATATTTCCAACAGTTCATGTATAGTGAGGACCAAAAACATTCTAGATATGTAAATGCTCTCATGGGTTTCATTGGAATTGGAAAAATCAAGGAACCACAAAGGTTTAATGTATTTCACATCTATAGAGATATTATTCTGTTTGGCAGCTGAATAAAGCCCCAGTTGGAGTGGGAGATAAAAGTAGGCCAAGATATAGAGATGTATGTATG
This sequence comes from Fundulus diaphanus, assembly GCA_037039145.1. Taxonomy (NCBI): domain Eukaryota; kingdom Metazoa; phylum Chordata; class Actinopteri; order Cyprinodontiformes; family Fundulidae; genus Fundulus; species Fundulus diaphanus. Next base: position 24,238,831 of record CM073127.1, read on the forward strand.
CTTCCTTTTGTTTGAGCAACAGAAAACATTTTGAACTGCAAAGCTTTGTGACATATCTGCTGCTCAGAGGAGGAACATCATAGTCACACAGTGTCACAGAGAAAAACACAGTATAAAACTTGCAAAAGCAAACGGGTAAGCCACAGTGCAAGGAATAAGATAAACAGAAAAGACTATCTATGAGCCAAATGCTAAAATATGACATGTTGTGCTGAGCCACTACAAAGAGTCTCATATGAGAGTTGATAAGGACCCTAAGATATGTGAGAGAGCGTGGTGCCGAATCTTAACATTAATATTCCAAAGTAGCAGCAGCTTCACAATAGGGGTATGACAAAACACAAAATCAACTAATTACAATAAAGCGTGATTCTGCAGTAAAATCATGGAACTATTGCTGTTCAGAATATTTATGTAAGGCTGTGTGTGTGTGTGTGTGTGTGTGTGTGTGTGTGTGTGTGTGTGTGTGTGTGTGTGTGTGTGTGTGTGTGTGTTGGGGGGGGGGCTAATTGAAGCGTTAATATGCATCTTCCTCACTGAGAATTATCCCCTTGATTAGCTATATTATGTGGATCCGTATAAGTCCCCAGATGAGTGGGTTAAAGAGCTCTCAAAGTGATAAATCAACCAATGTGTGGGTGTTTCCATGTTTTAATAATCCGAAGGACCCCACCTCCTGCTCCAGGAAACGTCGTCACCTCTATTCATTGCAAAGTGTGTTGGATGATAAAAAGAAAGCACTAGAGGAAGATTTGAGACATTTAAAGTTAGAACCAACCATAAAAGGGAGGGTTGTGCCTTTATCACATAAGGGACAGCAGTTTTACTTTTCGATTAATTAATATAAAACAAAAAAGGGTCTAGTTTATATTTTGTCATTGTAAACCTTATCTTAATTATAAAGAAGGTGAAAAGGAACTGCTTTGTGTTTTTGTAGATCAAGAGAAAGCATGTGACAGGGCACCAAGAGATGTGCTGTGATATTATATGAGGACATCTGGAGTAGCAGAGAAGCATGTCTGAGAGCTGTGAGACAGTGGTGCGGTGTGCTGAAGTGAGACTCCATCAAGGACTTGCTCTGAGCTTCTTCCTTTATTTGCTGTGGTAATGGACAGGTTGACAGAGGAGGTTAGACTGGAATCTTTATGGACTATGACGTTTGCAGATCATTTGAGGGGGTGTCCTGACTGACCTTTGGCAATGACTGAATAATACTATTTTATTGGATGCTACAGTATGCAGGTGATCTGTCTGTACTAGGACAGGCTCCCTGACCTACACATATCAAATAATTGAAGTGGGCTGTTTAAGTCATCTAGTAATTATTTGTCTGATTACATGCATGCATAGACTGTGTACAGACTGAATTATCATTCCCATATGATGTATGATGTTTCACAAAACGTGTTTCAAAAGTATACGTGGCAAGATAAGAATTGGCAGATTTAATGGTATTAAAATGACAATTTACACTTTAACTGTTGGATGTGAATCATCACACAGATTTTCTTTGGAGAACTATCAACTCAATTCAATTCAACTGACTTTATTAATCCCACAAGAGGCAATTAGTCCAGAGCAGCATGTTTGGAACAATCACACACAATATTCACAACAAGCAGTCGGTATGCACACATTTAAAAACCTCCAAAGAACCCTACAGAGTTTAAAAGCTTGATTGTGGAAGGGATGAACGATTTGGAGTGGCAGTTTGTCTTACACACAGGAAGCTCATAACGACGCCCAGAAGGCAACAGAGAAAATTCACCTGCCAGAGCATGACCAAGAGATGTTAAGATACCTGCTGCCTTCCGAACTATTTGCTGGTCGCAGAAGGCATTAAGGTCTCACTGTTTCACACCGATATTTTAGAACAGATTTCTACAATGTTGTTCAGCCTGTTCCTGTCTTTGACTGTCAAACTGTGAAACCAACAGATAAAAGAAAACGTAAAGACCCTCAATTGATAAAATCTACACAGGATGCCCGGCGTTACAGAGAAGGAGTTTAGTTTACTGAGAAGATACACGCTCTGTTGGCCCCGCTTCACAATGTCCGCACTGTCTATATCAAACTTAACATGGTCATCAAAATCATGCCCAATATTTATATGATGAGACAGTTTCCACCTTTTTCTCATCATATAAACAATTTCCAATTTCAGTTGTATTTGTTAAAGAAGGTTTGACATTTAGGATTAAACGCTTAGAAGAATGACTTTGCTTTTTGTTCTACTTTGTGACAGTTTCTTTAAAGGAAAAATATTTCATGTAACAAAAAATATAATGAGAATCTCAGCTAAATGCCTCTAAAAGTAAGTGTCTAACACTTGGGAGTATTTTGAGGAGGCTGGAACAATAACGCCAAGTATCTTTGAAAGTGCCCCTTGATAAAAGGTTTTTACCTGCAGTACTATAGATGTATCCATGTCAGGAAAACAGGGAGTTTAGTTTGCATGTCAGCAATTAATATGGCATAGCGTTTTAAATTTATCTTAGTTTTGCCGCATAGGTTTGACATAAGGTCCAGAAAATACTGTGAGCCATAACGTATTTCCACACATTTTCAGAGGCTTTTCTGTCTACTTCTCTAGAAAAGCAGCCATATGCCCAGCTGTTGCTGTGTCAAACCCCCCTCAAACCCCTGCAAATACATTCAGACGCTTATGAACACATCAAGGCCAGATGTCCCAAGCTCATTATTATTGGCTAGGACTTGTATCCGTAGCACCATCATCATAATTGCCTTGCTTGTTTCTATTATCAAACATTCACATTTTCTTTTATACTCATACACAAGAAAACTGTACAACCTCAACAAATTATGTCACCATAAACAAGTCAGTCAAATGAGCAGCAGATGCAGCAACATAGTTTAAAGACAGACATAAATACAGAAGGATAAAAGGAAGGCAGAAGTGTGAGGCACAGACAAATAGAAAAAGACCATAGTTAAGCAACAGAAGGAGCCAGAGAGTGAGAGCAGCTGGAAGGAAACACATTGGGGAGGGAACCGATACAGGCGTGAGCAAGGTTGGAGGAGAGCGACAGAATGAGAGATGGGTCTTGGCAGAGAAGACCATCTATCTTTCTCTTCTGCTGCCACTAGCTGTGTTGACACAAACTCAGACAATTGGTCAGAACTGTCTTATGTGTTTATCTGTGGATTACACCAACATACACAGACTTAAAAATCTCACACACACCACCCGCACCCTGATGTGTTGCTAAGTAGAATAGTAATCAAGCTATTCATTAGCGCAGTAACAAAGGCCATTACTGGCTAATCAACGATCTTCAAACTCAATTGAGAAAAGCTAATAGAAATTTAATCCAACAGTGCGCTTGGATGTGGGCGAAAGTTGGTGTGTTAGTGTGTCTCTGTGTTGATATTAGACAAAATAGTTAGCCCATCGTGAAAAGACTTTGTTGCTTCAATCAATTAACAGAGAAGAGGAGCCATGAAGAAGAACTAGTGCAATAATAATCCTCTTCAAAAGTAAAACACAAAAGCTTAGCGTTAAGCTGTATTTATTTGAAGACAATGGGTTTGACAATGCTAAATATGGATATACTGGATAATGTGAATGTCATTGATTGTTTTAACATTCTAAACACTTGATTCATTACAGTATTTCCAATCATCATTTAGCTCTCCAGAAAAATATTTAGTCTTAATGAGGGTTTAAACCTTAATACTAAATAAAAACATATGCATTTTGGGCTGCATAAGTATTCAGGCATCTTTACGCTGATATACCTGAATAAAATACGGAGTATCCAATTACCTTAAGAAGTAACCAAGTTAATAGATAGAGTCAAGCTTTATGTTCGTTATTCTCAGGACAAAATCAGCTGTTCTGTGAAGGCCTCATAGGTTTGCTGGAGATCATGAGTGTACAAACTGCATCATGAAGACCAAGGAACACACCAGATTGGTCAGGGATACAACTGTAGAAAATTAAAACAGGGTAAAGTAAAAATAAATAAATAAAATAAAAACTAAATACGAAAAATACAATATCCCAAGCATTATACATATAACAGTGTTCAGTGAAAATGTATCCAACAGGCAACCAGCATTATTGGCATGTAAGCCCAGGATGCATGATACTAAAACTGTAATATCCAACCAAATATTACATCCCACTAGTCCTTTGTTACCACAGTATTGCACACACTGATATTCTGATAATGAGTATAAGTAAGTATTGTACAGCTCTACAAATATCCCAAGGGATGGCCATCTACATACACTTACAGGTCTGCGAAGTAGAGCATTACTTTGAGAAGCAGGCAATAGGTATATGATAACTGGAGGGGCAACAGAGATTTGCTAAACTTTTTGGCCAATATACAAAATACTATATGTGGTAGAAAACCAACTCTACACATTACCATAAACGCATCTTTCCCATGATGAAACATTGTGGTGGCAGCATCATGCTGTGAAGATGCTTTTCTACGACAGGATCAAGAAAGCTAGTCATGGTTAATGGAACGAGCTAAATGCAGGACAATGTTCCAAGAAAAGCACTTAGAAGCAACAAAAGACTTTATTAATGATCCTTGTCCTGCTAGAAAGTGAACCTCCCCAACAGTTTAAACATCCAGAGCTATAATGACATGGAGTAGATCAAAGCAAATATACATTTTAAAATAGCCTTATCTATGGAAAGTTTTGGAAAACTCGTGTTCAATAATTATTTTTGCTCAATGTGACTGGGCTTGAGCTATGCTGAAAAATGTGAAAGTCTATTTGGTAACATACAAATTAAGGATGATAAACCAATCAAATGGAAACAACAAGGGTGAAGCCTGAAGCTACAGCTTATTTAGCCTCTACTGAAAAATAGATTAGAATTAGAATTTGAACAACCTAAAAATGTACATGAAAATAAAATACATGAACCATTTATGATAAATACAAATTCAATAAAACTTTTATTGAATTTTTGGCCACAGAAAGATTGACACTGCCTTCTTTTCCTTCCACTTCAGTTACAGCCTAATTTGTGGTGGTCTATCCAACAAAATCCCATTTAATGGAGTTAAGCTTGTGGTTGTAGCATTATAAAATGTGAAAACATTCAAATGGTATCAATACTTTTGGAAGGCACTGTACATTACTTTGCATTCTCATTTCTCCTGATAGCCCTACAATCACGATTCCAGTGCTCTTTTTGTAAAACAGCCAGATCTGCAGATAGTAAACAATCAGCCTCTGTGTGAATCTTTAAGCGTCACCTCTTAAGTACTGTAATTTGCAACTGTACAAGTAGTACCTATTGATTTTGTAAAGCAAGTAGAAACAAACACAATTTGTAGGGCACACATAGTGTATGTGTGTGTTTGTGTTCATTCTCTTTAATTCACTTCCTGCAATTTGGACATTAAACCTTTCATTTGGCAGCATTCTAGGAAATACAAATGGACATATTTTTGTGCCAAGAGGACCCTGGTTAATTGTCTTTTCAACTTTAAGATCTACACAGCACACCCACATCCTAACAAAGTACCTTGTTTCTTCCTAACGGCACTTTTTCCACATAACTCTAATTTCCTTTTTTCATCCACACCACCACAAACTCCATTTTTCCAAACATTGCCTCTGCAATAACGGCTTTGTTTATGTGTTTAAACGTGGAAGGAACATTTAAAAAGAAGAGTTGCAAGAGCACAATCTGTGTTCAGGCCCTAAACAAAAGCCCAATGCTTAATAATTGAACAAATGATTTACAATATAAATAAGGTGGCAAATGTAACGCTTTCTCAAGCACAAATGCAGTAAACTGATATGAGCAGATAAGCAGACAGGATTTTCTAAATTTATGTCCAACATAACAACAAGTAAACAGACTGTATTTAAGATAAAATGTCAATGCTCGTGCTGGAGCCCATAACAACTGGTTGGAATGATCAACGCAATGATTATGTGATGTATGCTTTCCAGCCACCAACAATATATTTGTACCATTTCACATCACCTCCTTAATTGGCCATATGTCCTAGCATTTCTGTCTGTGTATTCTCTACGCTTGGGAGGTGATTAGGACAGTCCTGCTGCCCAGTGCTTCTGTAGGGAATTCACTGTAGCCAGCAACACCCCAGCAATACATTACACACGACGAGTGGCCAGACTGGCAGATTGTGCAGGTTAACATAAGGTCACTATGGATATATATGGGATTCAAGACAGAGAAGTGTACTTGTGTACACGTGTGTGTGTGTGTGTGTGTGTATGTCAACATGGGATTTCAGAAGCTCTGACAGCTTAATTAATTAGATCCAAGCAAGTGACATAAAGACCCAATTAACCGTGGTGACATAACTGGGTTGCCATCAACAATAGCTCCTCCTTGATGATGTTCTGAAAAGACACCTAAGATTAACTCTGCTTTCGAGTAAAAATGGATAACTTTTTTTCAGTTGTATAAGCATTTATGTGTTGAACAATGACAAAAAGCAGTGTATAACATTCATTAAACTTTTCCATTGCCACATTACAACCATAAACTCCAATAGACTCACATAATACACACCTTAAATGTGAAGTTAAAGGAAAATGATACATGGTTCTCAAAATGTTTTTACAAATAAAAATCTAAACAGTGCAGATGTATCTCTGCTTAGCCAGGTCTTTTAGAGTATGTCTCTACCAAACAGAAATTGTTGCCCATTGTTTGCAAAATTGTTCAAGCTCAATCAGATTCAATGATAGAATTTATGAAAATCAGATTTCAAGTCTGGCTACTGATTCTCAATAAGATTAAGACCTTGGCCATTGTAGCACATGAATATGCTTTTATCTGGACCACTCCATTATTCTCCTGCCTTAGGTTGAACTCCCTCCCCAGCTTTAAACCTTCTGCAGCCTGTAACTGTATTGCTTTTCCAATTCCCTGTATGTAGCTCCATATATCTATCTTGTTCCTGCTGGAGACCAGTATCCCAACAGCACAAGTCTGTCACCACAAGGTTTCATTGTGAAAAAGGAGCGTTAAGAGTGATGTGTAGATTCAGTCTTCTGTCACACACAGTGTTTAGCAAACAGGACAAAGTTCAGTTTAGTCAGAGCACATTCTTCCACGTTTGCTGTGTCCTCTATATGGTTTGTGCTAAATTTAAACTGTGCTTCTTATCACCTTTTCTTAACAATGACTTTCTTCTAACACAGTTGCCAGATTTGAGGAATGCCTAACTAACCATTGTCTTGTGGATCTCTGCAGCTCTGGCCGATTGAACAGGGCTCTGTAAGATTTTATAAACTTGATTTATATTATATAGGTCGCCTGTCCAGGGTGTACCCCACCTCTCGCCCATTGACAGCTGGAGCTGGAGGCACCAGCACCCCTTGCGACCCCATAAGGGATAGGTGTGTTAGAAGATGGATGAATGGATTTATATTGTTTTGTAATCTAAACCTCCTCTAAATGTAAAGCTCCAAACAACATAGAACCCAATATTCAAGCCAGGCAAGGTTCCTGGTCGCTCATGGGTGTATCAGATTATCTTAATAGCTGCAGTGGTGAAGGATGAGTGTGGTAGCTAGTAGACAGACCAGAACATGACACAAAATTTCTCTATACTTTTATCCCTGACCTATCTTGTCTGTTGTGTAGTCTTTAAAGACTAATATCTCAGCAGGATCTTGAAAAGCTAATCCATGTATTTATCTTTGGTCAAATTGATTACTGCAACAGGTCTGCCAAAAAAGTCAATCAGAGTGCTGCGGTTGATCCAGAATGCTGCTGCCTGCATCCTTACTAAAGGCCGCTACATACTCCAAGAGAACAGAGACAATTTGTCTCGCTCCCACAGCAAATTACTTCATTTTGTTCTCAAAGCCCCGTCTTTGAGGGTCTCCCTGCTTGTTCTCTTACATCGTTGGGGCAGAACTTCTTTTTCAAGGGGTGTCCGCCTACTGTACTGTGATTGGACAGGAGTTAGATGGGTGTTTTTAGGCTGGAGAGACGTAAATGTCTCACATGTGTGGTACTGCAGTCATGCAGTTCCGTAGTGCAACTCTGGTGGTTTAAGCGGTCGAAAATGGCAATTCTGCTCACTTGCAGCATTTACTATAGAAATTATCCTAACGGGGCAGTCCCGCCCCCATAGCACCGCACATTCCCGGTGTTTGCAGTCTTTACAAATAACGCCATTTATGTTACTGTCAGCTATCCGCGTGCCCAGTGCTCGCCTCTCTGCCCCCATCCCCTGCCCGATCTTCAGTGATGTGGGGCTGATTTCTGCAGCTGAGCATCTTGTGTAGTATGAAAAGAGAGAGCCAAAACCAACCTCTTTGTTCTCATGTAGTATGTAGCAAGCTTTAGCCTAAGAAAGAAGAGCACATTACCACCTTTCTAAAGTCCCTACACAGGCTCCCTGTATCTCAGAGAAGAAACCCTTCTGTTAGTCTATAAATTATCAAATGGATTAGGACCTAAATACACAGTAAATTTGTCTGAGTAAATTATACTCAATTAAATTTACTCAAATTGAGTAAAATTTATTCAGAAACAGAGTACATTTGGTCCCTGGGACCTGTGGGACCAAATGTACTCATTTCAGACACATTTCCTGTGAACTTATTATCAGTGTATCAACCCTCCAGACCACTCGGGTCTTCTGGCTCAAATCTACTCTGCATACCCAGAACCAGAACAAAACATGCAGAAACAGCATTTAGTTATTTTGGTTCATTTATTTAGAACAAACTCCCAGAAGACTGTAAAAGTGCTGAGACACTGAGTTCCTTTAAATCAATGTTAAGAATCTATTTGTTTAGAGTTGTCTTTGAATATTAACGTTTTACTTAAACTTTTGTAGTTAACTGAAACATCATTAGATTAAGTTTGTAGTCCAATTTATTTTGACTGGCTGCTACTATTGCACTGCAACACACTTTCCTCAGTGTGTCTTCTTTTCTTATGTTATGTTCATGTACATGCACTTTGAATTGTCTTGTTATTGAAACGTCCTATACAAATAAACTTGCCTTGCTTTGATAATGCAGTTTATTTACCAATTTTCACTAACATATCGCTTAGCTCTTCATATAACCAATGTATTTTTTGTGGTATTTTATGTAGCAGTCTCAGAGGAGATGAGGCTGAATGCAAATCTATACCACACTTTTCAGATTTTTATTTGTAATGTTTTTGCGAGGCTCTGCAGTTTTTGGCAAGTGTATTAATTAAAATTGTAACAGTATACAGCATTTGAAATTGTATTTTTATTATTTGAGCTCTAAAAATATTTCCCATTGTTAAGAATTTGACAAATTCACAGAACCATGACTGGAGCATTTATCTTTATATAACAGCTAAAAAGGGTGAAAGGCTGTCATATGCACTGTGTAACGTAGCTTAAAGAAAACTATTCAAAGAAGAAAAAAATATATATGAAGGCCCATTGCAGATCAAACAGTCATAAGAAAAGAGACTCATATTACCAATTGGAATGAATAGGAAATAAGATTTAGCTAAGGAAAAATTAGATTACCTCAATATGTAGTGAGAGAGTGAAATGTTCGAGTGCTCTCCAAGGTGTCCACTGAGACAGAATTGGGACACAAGAGGATGCCCATCTGAACTGGGACAGCGCTACAGAGGGCTATTTATAACTTACTATGCTGCTGCAGCAGGGTACAGGTGATGATGTATGACTTGCATGTATGATTCATGACCATTTTGTTACTCAGCCGAAACATGTTTTTGTTCTTGAGTATTTTGACATTGCATCATTTATGCTAAAGCATCCCAGACAACCACTTTTATAGAACCCACAAAACTTGCAGGCGCTGTGTTCACCTGAAATCTAACAAAGGTATCTAACAAAATGGTTCAGTTGTAGCACAGTGTGTCTATAAATGATGGGGAATAATGGGGAGCAGGCAAAAAAGGAAGTTGCTCAGCACCAAAGGAGGTCACAGATGTTCTGAACAGCGAGCTTACATCGGCCTCTGTGGAGTGCACACAAACACACATGCACATTCTTACTCATACACGCCACTGTGTTACCGCTGAGATTTAACACAGGTGCAGATGCTTCATAGTGATCTATTAGACTCACCCTCTCCCATCAGCATTCAAGAGTGAAGAGAGGAAAGATGGATGGGGAACAATCTTTCGGAAAAAGGAAAGGTATGTCCACGGTAAGGCTGAAGTATGGAAAGACAGAGAGCTGGGGAGGCTGTGATTATGGTGGAGGAGGAAGAGGAAACAAGAGGCTGATAACTGTGGGTGATCCATTAAAACTAAGTTGACAGTGTCAACAGATAGGGAGAGAAACCAAGAAAAGATGGAACAGAGAGGGACCCTGTGCAGATGGAAGAAAACGATTGCAAAGGAATAACAATAGACAAGTGAAGAGATAATGAGAATGTAAAAAAAAAAGACTGATTTGGAATTTCCATACAATGTCATGGACTGGGAAGAGACAGAGCAGAAAAAGATGGAGTGCTGAAAGGGTGGAAAGCGGAGTAGAAAGGCTAGCTGCGGAAGATATGCTGGAGTAATCTATTAAGCTCCCACACTGGGAAAACAACAGCAGCAGGAAAGTGAAAGCCATGTGAGGAATGCAAAGGGGAGAGGTAAGGGGATTGTGTAAAAAAAAAAAAAATCTGCAAAAGACAAGGAAAGTAGGTGAGAGTAGTAATTTACACTACAATGCGTGTGTCAAAAAATGAGTTTTACGTGAGTGTAAAAGTGTGTGAGCATGAAAAATCCAACCCTAATACCAGGTTCTCTTAATTTTTCTAACTCATTTCTCCGTGAAGAGGAGCCAGGCATTACATCGAGGGACTACCACTGTGGAAGATTGATTGATGGTCTGTTCTTTGGAGACATGGTGCAGGTGGTTGGTGAGTTAATGGGAAAAAGATGTGCAGGAAGCACAAAAAAAGAAGTGAAGACTGGTGACTTGGAAGTGGAAGTTTAAAAAGCATGAAGAAGAGCAGAAAACAATGTGAGAGAAGGATTTGAGCCAATGTGGCTGATACTTAAGACGATTTTGGTCCATCGGGAAATTTACATGTGTGAAAAATAATACCAAAGCATTTTCTAAATGTTTAGTGTGGAAAAATAAATTTATAAGAACACAATTGGGGTTTAAGGTATATTTATGTAACTGTTGATAATGTAGTAAGTATAGATTTGACACTAGAGGTATGATACCAAGGCAAACATCAAAGCAGATGATGCTGACCCTGAACTATGAAGAAGAGACACTTTCTCTAACTGTTCATATAATGGCAGCTATACTCAAATAATTAGCAAAATTACCCACTTTTTGAATTGGACACTGCTGTTTATTCAGAATATTCTCAGGATTTTAAAGTTACAATAAAAAAATATTTATAGCTACGTAGAGCCCACTGAGGTAGAGATTTATGAATATGTTTCAGTTTAAGATTTGGCATTAATCAAAGGTAATCACACTTAAATTAGACATTGGAAAGACTAAGAGAAAAATCCCAAAGAACTGGTAGTTAACATTCTCAAACACAAAAAAGCCTACTCCAATAACCAAAGATTAAAAAACAAAGTCACTAATGCGAGATACTCCTCAAACTACTTCTTACACGATAAAACAAACATTTTATGGCTAGTAAACACAACAACCAGAACACTAATTAAAGTTAAGTCTGTTGGTCTCACAGGATTTTAAGAAAAGTGTTTGCACCCAAAGCTTGACCCTGTCTCTACGTTAACCTTTTAGAAGAAGTTTTGGGAGAAGAAAATCATTTAAGAGTCTCACAAACACTTTTGATTTGTCGGCTTCCAGCAGCTGCTGTTCTATTTAGGAATAGAAGTGACCACAAGGAGCACCTTACTTTGAATCAGATGCAGATTGTTACTTTCCCAAAATCAGCTTGTGTTTTTTTGCTCATGGATTCTGTCAGCTCTGTCTCTATGTTGGCAGGAGGAATGCCTTGCTTTAGCTCCAACAGCAGTTCTGTCTGCCCAAAACTCACTCAGCGATGTGCATTTGTTGGTTTTGGCACAGGTGTTCTGGGTGTTTTGATATTTTCCCACTTAGGATTCGGAAACAAGTTGGATATGAAGTAAAAAGGCTCTTATGGAAAGTTAAAAATGATGCTGGACATGTCTCTGAGCTGGATGAAAAACTGGATTTTTGCACAGCTTTACAGAAAACAACAGATAAACATAGCAAAGCATGCGATTCCGAAAACAACATTTTTCGCTATCAAATCTCAACAACATGACCAGGGTTGGCTTCAACTTGGTTTGCCAAAGCTTATTGTTAGGTTCTCTAGTTCTGTCTGTTTAACAGCCGCAGCAGCACAATGAGAGGCAGGTGTTGAGGAGAACGAGCAGCTGAAGTTTATCAACCAATTAGAATTAGACTTTAGATAACATGAGAAACATAATGTAAGGCTACCAATTATATCTATTTTTTCAACACATTATTAGTCTAAGGGAGATCTTAAAAGTTAACAATATATAACTACAAACATAATAAATATGTTATGACTGAGGGTCTTGTTATATTGAAGGTTTTCAAACACATAATCATTCTTATGAATGATAAGATATTAATAGTCCAGCTTTCCACAAAGTTACTTAACCATAAATTAATTATGAATTATTTCAAAACATTAAGAATCTCTAAATTAGCAAAAATAATTTCATTCACATAATATAACTGACACATATTGCCCTACAAAAATACCCATTTAAAAATTATTTGAAGTCTTAAAAATGTTAATATTTTTAAGATATGTGGACATCAACGTGGGATGAGAGCTTGTTGTGCCCAAATCTGAAAGTCCAGGAAGGACCTTTTTTAAGAGACTTGGAAGAAAGCAGTGCCTGTATGTGAACATTTGCTCTGATGAGTTTGTCCTCAGTACAGCTAAAGTTTTTGGCAGATACTCTTCATAACTTGGTGCTCGATATCACAGCCATTGTAAAAGAAGACAGGTTTTGAAGATAATATTGGAAACCTGAAATTTTAGGAGATATATATATAAATTCAGTTTTCACTTAGCGTAGGTTGTACAGTTGTAGTTCTAAGCCTTTGTTGCCTCCAGTTCTAATACCTACAAATATGCTCTCTTCCACTCCATGCCTAAGACAAAACAATAATCTGAAAAAAAAATAATGGAACACCTTTCCAATTTGTTTTTCTTTCCATAAAAAAGTAATGGCCACTTAAGTGTGCATGGGTTCACAGAGGAGATGTCAAGTGTGATGTTTGTGACAGGCTGTTAAAAGGTTTTTTTTATTGTTACAAGGCAGTTGAAGGCTGTCTCGAGTACGTAGAGCTGATCTGTTCATAACCTGGAACCGCATCATAGTTATGGAGTTTATTTTAAAAAGGACAATGCACATCACAGAATATGCCAGAATTAGCAATGAAGGCTAGTTTTCATCTGTAGTCTCCCAGGTTACAATGTAAAATACAATTTGAACACAATGCATACAACTGAGCAACATACTTCATTCACCAAATTAGAACATTTGTTAAATCTGTTAAAATAAAATGAAAAATATCAGCTGGAGTACTTAAAAAGAGCAAAAGAAACAATAAAACACAATACAAAAATGCATTACATCACATTAAAATTCATAACAGATATACTAATCCCATAATCGGTGACTGCAAAATAGATAATCCAGGAGACGTGATTTTAAGTTATTGGAGAATGCTTTAAAAGACCTATATGTTCCTTGTTTTTTGTTATTTTACTTTAGTCAAAGAGGCTTTCACTGTAATTGAGTGCTGATCGAATGTATTTTGTCTAAAAGGTACAGCAGGTCCCCTTTCACAGTAGCTCTGGTGGTCCTTGAAGCCCTTGTCAACACCATGACCACGGCTTCAAGGGGAGGAGATGCATGTAAGATTTTAAAGACCAGAAAGAGATTTGCAAACACCAACTCATTCCACCAACTCAACGTGTTTTTTTTTGTTTGGTTTTTTAATACTGCAGTGATGATATCCTACATGCTTTTTATCTAAGATCTTTATTGTCTGTTTGTAGAGTATCTCTACAGGCTTCAAGCATGTTTAGCCAGGCTGAGTGTAATAGTGTGACAATATTAGCTTCCTTTTCTTGTTGACATGAAAATCTATATTTAGAATATTAAAATTTTTGTAAACAGAATAAGTCAGTTTAATGAATAGGTTCTTCTTGTGTTCATTATCTATGGCGTTTCCCGTCATATATATACTGTTCACTTGTCCAAAGTGCTTGATTTTTGACTGTTTGCAAAACATGCAGTTTGTTACTTCTTGATATTCAAAATAAAACACTGATTAGGGGAAAAAGAAAAAAAGAGAGCAGTAATATACTAATAAGTGAAAGTAATGAGAAAACCTCTTACAAAAAGCACTCGGTTGTTGGGGAAACAGCAATGACGGGTTGTGACGAGTGTTTGAGGGATGCAAAGATGAAAAAAAGGCCCTGGGCTCAAATCAGGAAGAGGCAAGTTAAAAAAAACCATCCAAATCCCAAACAGATGCTGACCCAGTAACAGCTGGAATTAGAATCAACACCTCAAAGATCATCGGGGAAAAGTTCAAAAGAGAGGCAAGTTGAGCTTGTGATAGAGGGATTGAAAATTAAGAAATGAAAAAGGTTAATTTTTCGCCTGCCTTCGTTCTAAATTTGCACGCTATACTTAATGTTCTTATCTACTCCGCACCCACTGCACTGTGAAAGAAATTGGCCAGCAAACACAATTTAGAATAAGAAAAACTTGTTACATTTTTTAAAGGTTTGACAGTTTAAACAAATCCAAACAAAAAGATACTGTCATAACTTCTTTGTGATTGTGTTGTAATTTTTGGCAGTATGCATTGGATTTAACTCAAATTTGAAAAATTATTATAAATTACACATTAACCTGCTGAAAATTAAAGATAATATTTTATTTACTGACCATATGAATAAGCTAGATTCTTTGGGCTTAATACAATCATATAAAGACCCTTTATAACAGTTTTGGGACTTTTGTAATGTCCATTATAGGCATCATGTTACCTATAACTTTTTTCTAGCTCCAGTAAGCCAGTGTTAAAATGACTGACAAGTTGTTAAATTATAGAACAGCCTTGCACACGCTCATGGGTCAGTGCAGTAAAAGTGTTCATGTCTCTGCTTGCTGTATTTATGTCTGTGCTGTTTTGCGCCTTTGGACAGTGATGTATTTTTGCCTTTCCCACTGAGGCCTCCTATTCACAAGGAAGTAAAATACAAGAACGTCCACGGAGGAAAAGAAAGAATGCATCTCAAGTGATATTTCACAATTGTCCCAGAGCTTACACAACTTGCTAGGGCTTTTCATTCTCAACATGTAAACGTTGAACCAAGTTATGGGTTAAGGAGCATTGCATCCCTTCTTGTTTTTCCTGTTGCACTCGGATATGTTTGGTATTTCATACTCTCTCAATTTGATCTAATTATTATTTAGTTATTCCAAAACATAAGCATGTTAAAACAACTAATTTCTTTTTCTGCACTTCATGGTTGAGAACCATTCATCTGTAGCTTAGCGTCTGGTAATTGACAGCTCCACAGTCAAAATTGTGGCAGACGCACCCACAACCAAAGTCAGGGGCCAGAACAGGTAACAGCAAGGCTGAGGGTGAAAGACTGAAATAAACATGAATGGAGCTGAACAAATACTGGGAAAAACTACAAAACTTAATGGAAACACAAACAGAGGCCTAAGAGGAAAAACTCACAAAGGAACAGAAGCATAAGCTAGAAAGTTTAAAGAATAATTTGAACAATATTGAATCCTGGAAAGAGAACTAATGAAAGCTAGACCTAAAGCAAACTAAACAGCATGGAAAAAAAGTAAAAAAAAAAAGAATCATAAAAACTCAAAGAAACCCTTTAATCTTAACACCCTCTCAGTTTTTAGATCAGTTCTAAGACTTCTTATTTTATTTTCTGTTAAATACTGAGAAGATCATTATAATGGGAATATTAAATGTCACATTGACACTTAATATTAGGTGATATTAGGTAATAGCCTAATATAGCCTAATATTAGGTGATATTAGGTAATAGCCTAATTAGCCTAATTAGGTGATAGCCTAATTGTATCCTTTAATGCTATCTTAGAATAAATTGTCTTCACTAAAAAAAATCTGCAGACCTACTACCTTTTTTCTTCATACTCTGGACATTGTGCTGACGTATGGCATTGAGTGTGAACAAATACAGTATTTCCTGATTACCATGCCCTGTCTATTTTTGAAAACCTTTGAGTTTAATTGAACTTGAGTACTCCACCCCTGAAATAAATGTTATAGTAGATGATTAGCAGACCATACTGTAAAATCCTTTAAAGAATCTCTTACATTTTTAATTTCCACAGTATCACAAAAAAACAGCGTAAGGCAGCTGTGAAATCCCTTTCACAACTTGAAGTTCTTCTTCATAGTGTTACATTACAGTGTTGCATTAGACAATCTAGCCCCTGGAAAAAGGTTAGGAATCATAGGAGGCTAGCTCCTTGATTTAATTCAGAGCTCCGTACTCCGTTCAACACTAGGAAATTGGGGGGGGAAAAAACAGAGTACTACTGGAGAAATAGTCTGCCGTTGTATAAAAAGACCCTTCACCAAGCTAGAACAGCGTATTCTTAACAATTTATTAGAGGAAAATAAGAATAATCCTAGGTTTTTATTTATTACCTGTCATGGTTTAAGTTTTGTCTGGCTTCTTTGTTATTTTTTAGTTCACTCAGCTCTCCCTCGCTCTGCTATTAGTCACACCTGTCAGGACACTAATTAGTCTTTATTCCCGTCACCTGTCAAGCTCCCTTTATAAATTCACCTCAGTTGTGTTCTCGTCGCCGGTCCATAGCGTTCACTCCCGCTCCGTCTCTGCCAGAATCCTTGTCAGCCCCGTTTTTTGTTACAGTCAGCCAGAAGACTTACTTCAACTTTGTTTTTTGTTCCAGTCAGTCATTAGAGTTTCCGTTAGCTTTGTTTTTGTTCCAGTCTCTGCCTAGATCCAGCTCAGCTCTGTTCCCACTCCTGTTCTCACTCCTGGAGAGCTGTTCCGATCTCAAGTCCACGGCTCCGACGTTCTGGTCTCAAGTCCACGGCGCCGACGTTCTGGTCTCAAGTCCACGGCGCCGACGTTCTGGTCTCAAGTCCACGGCTCCGACGTTCTGGTCTCAAGTCCACGGCTCCGACGTTCTGGTCTCAAGTCCACGGCGCCGACGTTCTGGTCTCAAGTCCACGGCGCCGACGTTCTGGTCTCAAGTCCACGGCTCCGACGTTCTGCTCTCCAGTGCACGGCTGAGATGTTCTGCTCTCCAGTGCACGGCTCAAAGGTTCTGCTCTCAAGTCCACGGCTCGGAGGTTCTGGTCTCAAGTCCACAGCTCTGATGTTCTGGTCTCAAGTCCACAGCTCAGATGTTCTGCTCTCCAGTGCACGGCTCAGATGTTCTGCTCTCAAGTCCACGGCTCGGAGGTTCTGGTCTCAAGTCCACGGCTCCGACGTTCTGCTCTCCAGTGCACGGCTCAGATGTTCTGCTCTCCAGTGCACGGCTCAAAGGTTCTGCTCTCAAGTCCACGGCTCGGAGGTTCTGGTCTCAAGTCCACAGCTCTGATGTTCTGGTCTCAAGTCCACGGCTCTGATGTTCTGGTCTCAAGTCCTCGGCTCTGATGTTCTGGTCTCAAGTCCTCGGCTCTGATGTTCTGGTCTCAAGTCCTCGGCTCAGATGCTCCGTCCTGGTCTCAAGTCTTCGGCTCCAGAGTTCCTCCCGGTCAGTCTCTCTGCACTCCTCCTGCCGGCCAGCTTCTGCACCCTACACCTCCGTCTGTTGGAAGACTCTGGTTCCATCATCACCCATCTTCCACACTTTTCAATAAACTCACTCCTAAGAACTAGCTCTGTGTGTGCGTGCTGTGTCCGGGTTCATCCTAGACAAATATCATAACATTACCATTGCCAAACCTAGAGTTATAGATCTTTTGCATCTGTTAAATATGGTCCTAAACTGATATGAACGTAGTGATTTGGTAAGTGGCAGTGGTATTGGTCTGGAATAATATATTTAACAGAAGGTATAGAAAAGCAACACCTGGAAAAAAAATCAAGAGAAAGAATGCTAATGAAAACTGGTCAAACTACCTGATAGAGTACGTCAAGTTAAAAAGGAGCTAAAGGAATATTGTCAAAGTCTTAGTGGTATAACACCATGACCACAATGAAAAGTCTCTGAAAGCACCCTTTTTTCCTGCATAGGGTTTTGGGGAAGCAAAGAAAATCCGCAGACCATGCCATTATGCCAAAGACAGTCCACACTCAGGCAACATCACCAGTCCTTCACAGGTCTAACACAGCAATAGAAAACAATGCACATTCCCAATCAAACACTGTGTTTGTGTATGTCAAAGCCGATTCACTGTAAAGTGTAGGAGTCCTGATGACACTCCATAATCATTAAAGCATGAAGAGGCTTTGAGCTGCTTGGGGGCATGCTAATCCTTTTTAATTGACTCTCAAACTCTCCAGTGTTATTAAAACCACCCAATAACAAAATCAGCTTTGCTTTATTAGCCTGGTCAGATGAATTATTAGAGACCACCCTGTTCATGTGTGTTCCAGCCTTTTCTCATTGAATTATCATAAATGAATGAGAACCAATGTAAAGGAAAAAGAATGTTCATATTTTTCTACACAACTAGAATTTTGTTCCCAAATTACACATTAAAATAAATGTGATGATGATTTTTTAAAGATCTATGAGATCAATAAAGGTTATTTCTATTATTTCTTATTTAAATACTGTTGGCAGCAATCGCAGACTAAGGTTTCCTTATCTCGAGACCTGGCACTTGGAGTTCAACTCTGGTGGGCTGCAGTGTTTAATGAGGAGTGGCTTCCATTTGATCATCTTAATACCTGATTGGGTGGAGTGCAATAGCAATGGTTGACCATCTGAATAGTTATATCTACTGAAGGGAACAGTGGAGCTCCCCGCTTAGTAAACATTGGGTTGTTGGCCCTTCTTGTCTGACCCAGATCCAGAAAATGTCCTGGTGGTTCCAAATGTCTTCCATTTATGTATAATTGGGACCACTGTGCTTGCTGGGCTGTTTAATGCTGCAGACATAGTTTTTGCATCCTTCATCAGATCTGTGCCTTCAAATCGAAGGTCCACAGACCGTTGCTTTGTCTTTGTTACTGGTTAGTTGGTTTTTACTCCATGAACTGTGAGACCTTAGATATAGCCAACTGTGTTCCATCCTGTTAAATCAGCTAAGTTTACCACAAGTGGATTCAAATTGAAGAAAGATATTCAGAGGTAATCAGAAGCACCTGAACCAAATTTAGAGTGACATATTAAATTGTTTACAAGTACAAATACAGTATATGATATGTCCCTTGCAAATGTCGTGTTTTCACTACAAGTGGAAAATCATAATTTTTAGGAGAAAGAAAGGCTTGAAAATAGAGCGTGTGATATGATGTATATAATGTATTTGACTCTGTGAAAGAAGGTAATGAAATAAATTAGGTTTTCATTAGTAGATATATATTCGAACATAACTGCATATAAAAATGTATCCAATATCACATTTTTGCTGTAAAATATTTGTTTGCAGTTTCACGGTTCTATAATTCAGTTTAAAATTTTATTGTTAATAACTGTGCTTTGGAACCAAATATTAGTTAATCACTGTATCAAATGTAAGTAGCAGGTGCCCTGAGAAACCATAACAACTTATGCTGGTCAAGACACTTCTTGCTGTTTGTTTTTCAAAGAACAAATCGTATGTTCTGACTATGCGCGTGCCCTCCTGCTCTGCCATGTTTATTTTGGATCGTCTGTGGACTTGGCAGCTCTTGTTTTCGCCACTGCTGTATGTCGCACCTTACACCATAAGACTCCAGAGTGATTGGCCGACTCGTGCTGAGTCGCTTCTCGAACGGTTGAGGAGGGAGTGGGACAAGATGGATTCTCGTGTGTTTGTGAACACACATATACCGTGAGGATTCAGTTTGCAGTCAAGGTTAGGCAATACATAATTGCCTAACCTGGGCTTTTCCAAACATATCAAAACAATTGTTATTAGATGGAAAAAATTCATATGATGAGATATAAGTGAGGAAAAAAGAGACATTTCAAATGCCACACAAAGTGCCAGGATGTGCCAAAATAGTTAATTCAGAAGATTGTTATCTACAAATACCTGTCTAAAATTTCTATGCTTCAATATTTTGGAACAATTTTGCCACAGCTAATGGTCTCAGTTCCTGATATATGTTACATTTATTTTGGGCATGTCATTTGCGAGCAGAACTCTCACAAAGAGACCTGTGACTTGAGAGGTGTTTCACCATTGTCTTAGACATCTCTACAGTCTTACTGAAATAACCGTGCATCTGAAAATAGCATAGCATCACTTGAGACAGTAGCTTCTTCGCTAAATCTTGCTATACCAATGTTTCACATGGCAGCAAAGCAATGGAACCCATTACACATGTGGCGCCATCAGACAGATTCTTTTCAAAAGCAAGCAGGCAAGAAAAAAAAAAATAATTGCACTGACAATGACCTCCTTTTATAATTCACTTAAGATTACTTTAGCGAACAGTGATGTGAGTGAAAAGCAATTAACTGGCAGCAATTATTCAAAGCCTGGGCTTATTAAAACTTTTTCAGTCTTGGTCTCAGATGAGGAATTTACTGTCCCAATTGATCACATGGTTAAGTATATAAAATTATCTCTCAATTTCTGCCAGAAGCCAGATTGAGAACCAATTCTAAATGCTGAATTATTTCCCAAATTACTCTTTTATGTTAATTTAATTCCTCTAATCTAAACCAACTTGTGCTAAAAACTCACTTCTTTGTTGTCCAAAAAGATTCACAAGGTCTAAGTACTTCCAAAACTAAACAGAACAGAGACAAGTTTTGTTATGTGACAACTCCACACTCAGCGCCAAAACAGTGTGTTCATTCATCTGTGACAAAACTGTCAGGAATTCCAAGGGCAGCAGGGGTAGCTGCAGTACACTCTATGCAGTCATGTCACCATCACCACTCAGATTTGCCTTGAACTATGTCAAGATAGACAAGAGGAGTGGGAAAGACTAGGAGATTGTGAGAATGACAGAGTGGCAGCATGTTCTAAAAAAATCAAAATACAATAAGTAAACAATATAAGGCAAGAAAGACAGAAATAGTAATTGAGAGAAATGAAAAGAATATTCACTAGCAAAAAACTATCTACACAGGGAAACCGCAGCTGCAGCGCAAGTATTGAATACATTGAACATTATTCATGATTTGAAAAAAAGCATTTAAAAAACATGTCCAGAAGACGTTAGAAATAGATGCGTGCAAAGGCACACAATCACAAATATCCCCATCAAAGCTTTTGAGCAGGTAATGAGAGGGAAAAGATTGTGTCCTTCTAATTTGGGAGTGTACTTGGGGGTTGAGGTGATGAAGGGGATCCACATAAATGCCCTCATTATGCCTTCCTGACATACATCTGAGTGAAACACCCACTCAAGCCTCAGTCTGTGCACACACAAGATAAAACCTCCTTCCTTCAAAAAGACTCAAACCTCAGACCACTGAGAGCTGAAAGAGCGTGTAATCACTGGCCTGCATATTTCTTTCAATCTGAGAAGGGAAGAAAATAACATGAGTTGAGTTGTCAATAAAGAAACAATACACTGAGTGACTATATAATGGGAAGTTTCCATATTTGTATTTTAATTGGTAGTTTCTGGAAGTGGTCTAGTTGATGGTCACATTTAATGTAAGTACTGTAGTTAGAGTCAAAAGAAAAGCTAAAACAGCTCTTACAATAGTGTAGTCCTATCTTCTTATTGTGGGGAAAAAACAAAATGCATTCTTTTTTGCTGCAATTAGCATTTAACAAGTCACAAGTGAGAGCAAAAGTCAGAAAGAAAAATCTTTGTGAAATTATTAAACAATACCTCTAGGGCCAGAGATGGATCTAGAATGGTAATTCTGGGATGGCTGAAACAATTCCTCAAGTGACGTGAATGATCGGATCCTAAAACATTCTTGAGGTAAAATTTGTGACTTGATTGATCTTTTTATTTTTTTCAGATAACTGCATACTTTTTATCCGTCACATTTTTTTAAGGTGGTGACCTGTTTCTCAGGGGACAGTTAGTGTGGTCATACAACATTCCTCTCTTTACATTAAGTGTGATGAACAATGACAGGGAATAGAACGAGAAAAAAGTGAAAACCCAAAATGCCATAAGTTTGTAACTATACCAAAAAAGAGGAGCAAATAATACTATATGCTAAATACAGTTAGCTTAACAAAAAATCTGAACATCAACAATGACTTTTAATATGAATACATTTCAGATTTTTGAAACAATCACATAATTCTTCATTATTGGAACTGCAGGCAAATATATTATCATCAATAACAGTGATTATCGTGGAAAACTGTTGAATGAGGACCTTCGATAGTGCAGAAATCAGGTCTCGTGGCTCTGAGGGTATTTATGCATAGATTTTCAACAATTTTCCAGAAAAAATTGAGGTCTCTTTTTAACAATCAAGACTTATGTAATAATCACCCCTGGATTGACTTCTACCTTTCCATCGTAGGATTTCCATAGGGAGCTCCATGTTGCACATCTATTGGGGGATTTTTCTTTCAAAAATCAAAGACCATACATTTTAACATTCGAGAGCAAAATTCCCTGTTTTTTGCTCTGAGGTATCTAATCTCACACAAGAAGATCAGGCTCACTCACCAATATATTTTGCACCCCCATGGTTTCTACAGTCAAAGTTATTGCCTCTTGTACAGATATATATTTTTGTTGCTCACTGATCTTCAGAGTGAATCCCATGAGCACATCCTGAATGCCCCAAAAGAAAGTGATCATGTCAAATTCAGACTATAATTGTTATTTGCTGGAAAATTTACTAGGATGATTTGTCACTTCATTTGAATAGGGAACAAAGACAATCTATGGGAAGAAAAATATGCCTCCCTATATCGAAAGTTAAAGCAAGAAGTGCAGAATCCAAACAGAAGTTGAATATATTAGCTTAAGAGGCATAAAAATCTACTTTTGAGGGGAAGCAGGAAATATCTGTACGTCAAGACAAAACGTTTGAGTATAAATTGGATAATTTGATAGAGTACTTGATTACTAAAATGTTTGACACCTGCACCTCCCAGTCCACTTCTTCTCTACCCCTAGGACCGTGTTATGCAACTTTATTTGGGAGTGTTGGCCTAGGGGTTAGAGCAGCACGCTTGCACTCAGAAGGATGCAAGTACCCGGTTCGATCCCCAGCGCCTGCACTCTGGGTCCCTGAGCAAGACCCTTAACCCCTGATTGCTCTCCGGGCGCCACACATTTATTTATTTATTTATTTATAAACATTTATTAGAGGATCAGCCCCATGAGATGAAGCATCTCGTTTTCATGGGGGTCCTCAGTAACATATCCAAACAATGTAGAAAGGAAAACAACAAAGTAGATACAATATACAAGATACAAGAAAAAGACCACACCGCACTCACACTCACACGCACACACACACTCACACACAAGCTCTCACTAACCCCTCAACACAGAAAGAGTAAAGTAAATCACAGTAATTCCCAAACCGCAGTAATTATACCACTAGACAATAAAACCTTATATAATCTTAGACTCAGCATGATGGTGATCTGAAAGTCAAGCATTTCAGAAATGATAATAAGTAGGGCATAATACTCCCAAATATAACTGACAGAGTTGACATTACTAGATACGTATATTTCTACAGATAAACACATTCATACAACCATAACTAACATGACACATATTACTGCTAAGTCTAGAATACTAGAAACATAGACAAGTGGTCTGAAGATGTGTTAACAAAGCAGTTCGGAACAGAGGAAAAGACGTAAGCGAACGGATAGATGCAGGAAGGCTGTTCCAATCACGAGGGGCTTTAACACAGAAAGCATGTTTCCCAAATTCTCTCTTAACTCTGGGGACAGTAAAGAAGATCTGTTCGTTGTGACGAAGATTATATTGTGAGCTGTAAGGCACTAAATATTGGGATAAGTAAAATGGATATTGAAAGTAAATGCATTTAAATATAAGTTGAAACCAATGATATTGTCTTCTGGCTGAAGGTGCAAGCCAGGACAGCTGGTCATACAAAATACAGTGATGTGTCCTATAGGGGCAGCGAAGGACGAATCGGCACAGGCTGTTGTAAACCACATCAAGAGAGTGTAGGTAAGTGGCAGTAGTGTTAGCATATATAATATCTGCATAGTCCAATATAGGTAACAGCAACTGGGAGACTATTTTTTTCCTAACCTGAAAATTAAAGCAGTCTATCGATTGATATAATGTTTTAAGACGAAAGTTAAGTTTATTGTTAAGTGTGTGTATATGAGCTTTGAATGAAAGATCACTTTCTAGCCAAACACCGAGATATTTATATTTTTCAGTTGATTCTAAAGGAGAAGAATCCAGAAAATGCAGATTAAGATTATTTCTATCTTTCTTCTGGAAAAGCATACAGTAAGATTTTGATTTATTCAAAAGAAGTTTATTAAATGACAGCCAGTGCTGTACAGAATCGAAGTCACATTGTAGGGAATAATTTATGTCAGAAATATTCAATTTGGAGCAATATATGATTGTATCATCTGCATAAAGATGAATGTCACATCCTGAACAGCAGAGTGGCAAGTCATTAATAAAAATGGAAAATAACAAAGGCCCAAGTGAAGAACCCTGTGGAATGCCTTTATCTACGCCTATAAAATTCGACTGACTACCCCTAAAGGACACACTCTGGCGGCGGTGATGAAGATATGAATTAAACCACAGAAGAGATGAACGGGAAAAGCCAATAGAGTACAATTTATCCAGGAGTAGATAATGATCAACTAGATCAAATGCTTTAGTAAGATCTAAGAAGATGGCACCAGTACTGATGTTGTTATCAAAACTAGAAAAAATATCGTTCGTAAGTTTCAAAAGAGCAGTAGTAGTTGAGTAGTATTTCCTGAAACCTGACTGGCATTGAGATAGTAAATTATTATCAGAAAGATGATTAGATATTTGATCGAAGATAATTTTCTCAAAAATTTTTACAATACTATTAATTATTGAGATAGGTCTATAATTGTTCATATTTTGGGTGTCCCCTCCTTTATGCAATGGAATGACTTTGGTACACTTCCATGCCAGAGGCACTTCATTGGTTATAAATGACAAATTAAAAAGCTCAGCCAATGGAGAGGAGAGGACATATGAAGAAATTTTAATAAACTTACCCTCAATGCCGTCAGGGCCCGATCCACTGCTAGAGGATAGCTTGCTAATGGCCAACTGGACATCAGCTGAGCTAACCGGTCGAAATGTAAAAGAGCTGTCGTAGGGCTGAGAATTAACATTCGACACAGGGTGAAAAAGTGATGACTGTACCTGAGGTGTTTGAGCAAAATGCAAACTAAACGCATTTGAAATAACAGCTGGATCATTAACAGTTGCATTATTGATTATCATGTTACTGCTGGTACTGTTCGAGTTGTCAATTAAGGTATTCATTTTTTTCCAAAATTGTTTAGGATTATTGAAATCATGTGACAAACTATTTCTATAGTAATTGGCTTTAGCATTTCTTGTTTGGGTTGTGCACGTGTTTCTTAGCCGTTTGTATTCCTCCCAATCATTAAGAAGTTTTGTTTTTTTATGTTTGTTCCACGCTCTGTCCCTCTGCTTAAACAGACTGATAAGTTCTCCATTTACCCAAGGTAGGTGATAACCTTTAACCTTAATAGTTGTCCATGGGGCATGTTTATCAATAACTTGCACAAATTCTGTATAAAAGAAATTCCAGGCAGCTTCTGCGTCAGGAATTAGGCTAAATCTATTCCAATTTATCCTTCTCACATCATTAATAAATAAATCACTGTTGAATAATTTCATGTCACGGATCCGAATAAATTTTGGAGAAAGATGGGGAGTTGAAATTTTCCAAATGCAATATATGATACAATGATCACTAAAACAATCCGAGAGAACACCAGATTTGTTTATTCTATTAGGATGTGTAACTAATATCCAGTCAAGAAGAGATTTGCAACTGGGACTGACTCTAGTAGGCTCTTTAATAATTTGTGTAAAATTTGAACCATTGAACATGTTACGTTCCGTGAGAGTACCAGGATCAGACCAGTCTAAATTGAAATCCCCCAACAGCATGATTTCTGATTTGTCACCAAACGAAGAGGCAGTGGCTAGGATGTTTCGAACAGACTCTAGCTTGGGAGATGTTGGTGGCCGATATATATTGCCAATAACTAATTGTTTATTTTCATGAAGAGTAACCTTAACAAAGACAGCTTCAAAAAGCTCAGGTTTCGCTTTCGGAATAATTAACTGTGATTTCAAATGCGATGAAATGTAAGTGGCAACTCCACCACCCCTAGATCCTCTATCAAGCCTATATAAGATGTAGTTGTCCAGTTTAACATTGGAGTCTGCTATGCTTTCATTTAGCCAGGTTTCAGATAGAGTTATGATATTAGGTTTATTGTAAACAAGCCATGACCTTAATTGTTCAATTTTAGGAACTAAACTGCGAATGTTTAAATGAATTATATTAAGACCTTTGCCCATTGATCACAGCTTAAGAAGCGAATGCTAAAATAGAACCAGCCGGACATGTCTGTTTTACAATAAAGGTAGTGCACAGGGGTAAGGAGAATGTGAGAGCATCCATCATGCAAACCACACACACACTCACACACACACACACACACACACACACACACACACACACACACACACACACATACACACACACGAAATAAAAATAAAAATGCTTGCATTCTTACATAGAAACAAGGCAAAAATAACAACTCAAAAATTTGTCCTTCACTCGCTCCCCCACGAGTAACACTACTGAGCTTAAACAAACATATTAATTTATTATATCTGGCAAGATAAACAAAAGAAGATCGCAATAATTTTTACAATCTGACCCTTAGTGCGATAGAACAACCAAACAGAATGCTATTACCAAATAAGAATCAACAAGCCTCAAGGCCATAAAAGGCCAATAATTAATCATAGTCAAGAAAACAAAATCAGATCGCACCTATAGAGGCCTCTCAATTTTGAATGGAATGACGTCAAGCGCTAAGCAGCGCGTCATACAATGCAATCGGAAGTAAACAAAGCTAACATGACAACAGTCAAGGCAAAATAGTAGACTCATTTTCCGAGTTGAGTGGATCGAAGGAATCGAGAAACTTAGACGCCTCACTAGGCTCATTAAACAGATTTTGGTCGAGTGCTCTTGTCAACTTGATGGTGGCAGGATATAACAGGAAAGCTTGAAATCCCAAGGTGCGAGCCCTATTCATTATGGGGAAGCACGGACGTCTGCGCCGAGCGGTAGCATCGCTATAGTCTGCAGCAAAGCGAATTGTCTGTCCTTCTACTGTCACCGGTGATTTTCTTGCGAATCCTAAGATCCGATCTCTATCTGTGAAACGAAGACAGTTCAGGATCATAGTCCGCGGAGGAGCAGGAGCCTTGCGCAGGGGACCAATACGATGAACTCGCGTTAGCTCCGGAGGGTTGCTGTGCAATTCGGGGAACCACTTGAGAAGGCTGCGCACCAGGTAAGCCAAGGCCTGATCTTCTTCCACTCCCTCTTTCAGATTTATTATACGGAGATTGTTCCTCCTACTCCTGTCTTCCATCGAAACAAGTTTCTGTTCAAGTTTCTGCATAGTATCATTTTGTACTGTAGTAGCTTCCTCTACTCGCTTCATTCGAATTTGTAGAGAGGTTGTAATCTTGCGCTGGGAATCCAAATCTTTGGAATGTCGATCAAGTGTCATTTTGATAGAATCCAGCTGATTTTCCAGACGTTCAAAGCGACCTCTGGCATTCACGTCGGCTTCGGCAAAAAACTTTTGCAAAGTTTCCTCCAGAGACGCCATAGTCAGTTCGACACACGAGGTAGTGATAGCGTTTTCAGTCTGTAGATTCGCCGATTCTTTTGTGTTTCCCCTTTTCCCGGGCATGATCAAATTCATATAGCAGAGATTCAAAAGGCCATGAGACAGATTCTACACTTGGAGATCTTGGTTTAGATGTTTTAGCAATTAGCGCAGGGAGAGCTGTGAGCGACTATGACTCTACTCCGCCATCTTGATATGCACGTAGTTACTGCGACACATGGCAGCCCACTGCTCCCCAAGGGTGATGGGTTAAAAGCAGAGAACAAATTTCGTTGTAATGTATGTTTCAATGTATGTTTCAATGACAATAAAGATGATATTACTATTACTATTACAACTTTCATCAGGGGTCTACCAGGTCCTTCTGTTGATTTCCCTGTATAGCCCATATTTCTGTGAGCATCGATAAGGATTCTGAAATAACCTGAATTATTTTGCACTAGCATTACCATTATTAGCAGATAGATAAAGGTTTTACTTCTTTTCTTCCTTTTTGAATAAACAGTAAACAAATTAAACCATTAAAGCAGTAGGTAACTTCTGTAAAAATATTTTTATTAAGAAAATATTTTTACATGTATAACTATGACCTGACAGTAAAATATGAGACAGATATTCTGTGAAAAAAGTCAAGATCCTCTGGCTCATCCCAGTGGTCCTACTGCCATTTGCAGAACAGTGACACTCCCAGTCAGATACAACCAATCAGAGCAATAAGGAAGGTGTGGCTCTGATTGGTTGTTAGCAGTGTCAATCACGCTCACGTATGTGCTTCTCTCCACCATTCAGACAGAAGCATGATGGCAGCCAATAGATAAATAGTGCAATCTGCCTAATGCCTGAAGCTTACAAAAAGCTAAATATGAGAAGATTCCTCTCTCCCTCCCCCGTTCAGGACCTACAAGCTACACCAACGTAGCATCTCCAGACCTTCTGCGTTACATTAACGCACAGTCTACCGTGTATATAGCCTTCTGTATATATATATTAGGGCTGTCAATCGATTAAAAAAATTAATCTAATTAATTACATACTCTGTAATTAATTAATCTAAATTAATCGCATATATTTTTTGCTGTGAAAGTATTTTAAATATTTAAATTCAAATGATTCAATGAATAATCAGCATTAGATAAATTAAAGTTCAAAAATTCTTATTCACATTTCATGCCTTCAGACGTTTTAACATGTGTCGTTGTGGCATATGTGGCACACAGTAACGTAGGGGACACAATTAAAATAAATGAACACTCCCCTCAATATCAAAACTTTACAACAGTAAAGTGACGTCCGCGCTACTTCCGGGTTACGCCGGTAGGCAAAAACAGGACTGTTCTCGCCAAACACCGTGACAAAACGGGTGAATTAGAGCGTGCTTTTAGTTTATGCCACACAGAGGCATTCCAAATCGTTGGATGTACGTTTCTTTCGTTTACCGAAGGACGAAGAAAGAAATGGATATTTTCAGTGAAAAAGGACCCAGGCAAAAAAATCCCAATGGACTGGGAGCCATCATACCCCGAAAGAATTTGCAGTCTACACTTCATCTCCGGTAAATACAACTTAATTTTGCACTGGTCATTGTTCTGCTTAAATAATTAAAGCCGCAAGCGGCGTCAATCGGCCCTGCAGCCAAGCGCCTTCGCGCACCGCCAGCCGTCAGCCACCGCAGAAGCTGTCACGCATTTTCTCCGTCCGTCGACTGGCCGATACACACGAACGCGTTGAGCAGTGCAACCATCAACTTACTCTTAAAACGATCTTGTGATACGTTACCTAAAGAAGAAAAATACGTCGAGAACTTGTTGTTTGCTCTGTTGGCGTCTGCCGCTGTGCTCGCCTTCTGCCTTCCAGTCCGGCGCGCAGGGGCGAAAAAACCCGGATGAAAACAATAGCAGAGAACTACCCTATACGATTAATTTGCGTTAATTTTTTTAATCCGTTAATTTTATTTAAATTAATTAATCGAAATTAACGCGTTATTTTGACAGCCCTAATATATATATATATATATATATATATATATATATATATATATATATATATATATATATATATATATATATTGTTTTGTCTGCACCATCAACACCAAGTCAAATTCCTTGTAAGTGCAAGCCTACTTGGCAATAAACTTGATTCTGATTCTGATTCTAAAATCCACGGTTTCCACTAGATACTTGTCGTTTGTTTTCCTTTCTTTGAGTGTGTGTGTTTGTACGTGTGTAATCAATTGTGTCACTTTCACTTGGAATATACAGTTATAAAAGACACCAGTTTAAACTTAGTGAAGGGAAATGAAAGATAAATCATGCATTATATGCACCTGCATCCTACTTGCTTGTGATTGCTTGTATCTAACACATTAGTTGATCTTTATATGGTGATCATAATCTCTCTAAATGATACCAACACTCAGCCACACCACAGTTACAACTAAAAGGAGACAAAAGCGGCTCAATTTAATCTCCTTCATTTGTAAATTACTCTTCAGCGATAAACCAGTGCAATGGTATTTTCATAAGCTTAACAACATTTCAACAATTCACCCAGGAGTTGAAATAAAAAAGATATTGCTGACTAATCTGTGGATTATGGTGATGATTTCTGACAGAGGTTGGGGATCAAGGTAAAAATGTGATGAGAGATGAGCTGTGGAGCTTACAATGCCAGCTTAAAGAGGATTAAGGTAAGTATCTATTGGGGAAGCAGCATTACATAAATATTTTTTTGTGAACAGATAACATGCATACATCCACAAACGTAAATACGCTAGAGCATAGCACACAATTGTGTATGCATTTTTTTTGTTGATGTGATTTTGATTCATGGTGTTAAGCGATTAAAACAGTTTGTAAAAACAAATTACAAATATGATATTACATATTACTCAATATTGTTCAGAATCTCTAAATATGGCGGATAGGGAGGAGCTCCTTCTCATTTCTTAAAGTTAGAATCTGCATGTAGGTTCTAGTCATATGTCTTGCAGTCCGTTTGATAGACTGCATTAAATACATTATATAAATTTATCTAGAGTTGATCAGACTAAAAAGTGAAATTGAGTTGTCTCATTGTATTTGAAAAATTTGTCTTAAGTATGAATCATGTTTTAAAGAAAGGTGTTCTGGAGCTTTCAATACATTTTAAGGTAAGAGGTTTCAGGGCGTTTGATCCAGTACCAAATTGGAAATGAAATGTGTTCTTAAAGAATGTCGTAGAGTGATGTTCAGCACAAAAGGGCATGGAGGAAAAACAGAACAAAACTTGGCGAGGACTTCACACAAAAATTAAGCACAAAAATGAAACTGAAATCTGATCATGCGTGTTTTGTTTGCCATCATTTTTGCTTATGTGTTCTGTTTTCTTCAGACTCTCTTTGTATAGGTCAACGTTACCAATTCAATTAAATAAAATTTTATTTATATAGCGCCAATTCACAACACACGTCATCTCAAGGCACCTACTATCAAGAAAAAGTGACAGAGAACAAAAAGGTAAAAGTTGAAATAACAACAAACAATGCAAGTTACCACAGCTGTGGGAACAGTGGTGGATTCCCACCCGGAAATTCTCTGGGAGAGAGGCAATCAAGAAGAACCACATTCTTTCAACTGAGAGAGAGCTTAAACAATCTATAGATAAAATAATTTTGCTGGAGCTACTTCCGATTGCCAACTCATAACGTTCATCATTAGTTAAAGTAAAAAATAATCAGTAACTTATTAAAACAGCAGCCATTTGTGAATCTTAAATGTAAATGTCTTTTTTCAGAGAGAATCCTCACCCAAAAAACCAAAACAAACAACAGGCTGCATATCCCAGTGAACGTATGAAATGTTCTGTGTTTTAAATATGTTATGCCACAATACATTCAAGGAGTGTTCATGAGCCATTATCTCAGTAACCTGCATTGATTTAGAAGGGGGATTTAGTGGTTAAAATGTGACGGGAATTTGACCAGACTCCAGAAATATATCAAGTTGCTGTCTGACTTTTGTGCATGCATTAGTGTGTGTGCGTGTGTTTGTGTGTGTGTGTGTGCTTGTGCGTTAGTGACATGTGGAGTGCCTGTCACCACACATTGATGTGTTTATTTCACTGCAGCTGGGGTAATCACTCAAAAACAGAGACAGACGCAGACAGGCACACACACACACACACACACACACATGTACACACACAAATCCATAACTCCACCTGTCGTATGCAGTCCGCTAACTCTCCCTGCACTCTTGGGTCACGCGGACTCTTTTAAGTTATAAGATATATGTATTATCGCTGTCAGCTTGCTGCCTCCAAGTCCTAATGGCCCTCACAACATTTGTGCGGTATATATACACTTGAACTGACTGTGGCTCAGTTCCAAATTTCAAACAGCTGCTCACTTTTAGCACCGCCACTTCAGGGTGTCATTTTTTTTGTTGATTTTGAGATTTTCAGATGAAAAAAAGAAGAAGAAATAAACCACCATCTGTGAGGCTTTTTATTGAAAGTAAACATTCAGTAGCACCTGTTGTAAGTCCTCTGAACATACAGACTGCGGTTGAACTCCTGAATCTTCTGTGCTGAATCCAACAGTAATCCAGCAGCTTTTGAAGGTGTTTTATCATAGTCCAAGGAGATTTAGCCGACTCTGTATGATTTCCCAATACCCCAAATTGTCTCTCACAGTAGGATCAGGATGAAAGTTAGAAAAAAAAATTGTAGTAAAGATTTTCAGTTCACAGAAAAGGGGCTGTTAGAGGAGAGTGAAAATGAGGTGTGTGGGTATTTTCTTTGCTGTCTGGAATTAGTTTGACCCCAACCTCTGAAGGCTAGCAGTTCAGCAGCAGTTCAAATAATCTTTTAAACCTACCCTTTTGTGTGCCTCTTGTCGTGCATTCATACATTAAATGCATACATACTTGAGTCAGAAGGAGAAAAAAATCACCTGTGTGAGCATGAGGTGGTATTAGTCTGCTGTTACATGTTTTATGAGTATGAATGTAAATTGTAAGCATGTTTGTTTGGGGGTGTACCAGCTGGGCAGTAAGACATGGATATCACATAACAAGCCAAGATCCTATCACATTGACAACTTTACAGCAGTCGTCAACTGGTCGACAAGGCGACTGCGGTCACTAATATTAGAACGTTTTTTAAGAGGGGTCACAGAACACCAACAACGCGAGCTGTCAATCAAATAATAAGAAATTGAGATAAAAAGGGTTCAAGGCGTAAACATTATGCCCTGTCCACAAAGCAAATTCTCTACAGAGATAGTAAGTACATTTGAAGCTTTTTTTCCCTCATGTTCCAAATTAAGACATGCAAGTCCCGAGTCAAGTCTCAAGTTCTAAACTTTTATTTTAAACTCCTATTCGAACAAGTTGACCAAACATGTAAGCAGATACAAAAAAAACAATACATAATATCATAGCCCTTATGAATGCTTTTTAAAAGGTGGATATATTTGACAAAGTGTGCAGCAAGTGAAATTGAACTCAATCATGTAAAATGCCCTGTTCCCACTGCAGGCAAATAATAATAATAATGTTGCCCAAATCTCATATTTTGCTGGTTAAGTGACCAGCTTAGCTGCTTTACAACCAGTGGGAACGCTCAGATCTGGCCCTAATCTGATCTTTTCAAGCCACATTTGAGCCACTTCCATACGTGATGCTGTTTCTTATTCATATCAGATCTTTTTGAATGTTACTCCAGTGGGAACAACCAAGGCGGATTTGATGCACCTTTGACGTCACATTACACCAACATTTGTCACAACTTTGCGCCAGTGGTGGCTGAAAGTGATAGCAGTTAGCATTAACAAGACAGCTTCCTGCCACAGCACTGCTAAGTGGAGGGACAGCGAGCTATTAGACCTCCATAATATATGCAGTGAAACTTCTACTCAACCCAAACTGGATAGCTCGTATGGGAGCTGTTTGGAAGAGGGATAAAGCACACCGCCGTTTAAAATTCGTGTTCAATCTTGCACATAGAGGACTTTGCAATGGTGACAAGGTTTTCAATCAATGCAAATCTATTGTATTGCATTTTGAACAGGGGTAGTGTGTCGTAATCTGCCAACGTTACAAAGTGATACAACAGATTGCAATAAGTGTCCTGCCTTTGGAGTCGAAACAAGAGGCGCTGATATATCATATATCACTAAAAGTTTCCCTCAACTTCCTAAAATGAACTTGGTTTCTGTGAAATTGTTAAAATCCCTGCCCAACCATTTATGGTTGTCTCCCTGCATCCAAATAGACCTAGGTGCAGCCAAAGCTTTGTAAAATGCCAGAGTCTATAATGCCATTCATTATAGCTCTGCTGCTCACATCGTATACTTTGAACATGGCTGAGAGTCGCAAGAAGTAAACTGCGTACAAGTTTAATAGAAGAAGAGGAAGGCATCCGTAGAAAGAAATCCGACCAAAGTGGATTTGGGAGATTTTTTCACACGATCCCCCCGAGAAGCGGAAAAAAACAGGTATGACGGTCTTACGCATGCCCAGTTATTCAAAAAGGGAACGTCCAGAAAAATCGACAACTCAACCTTTAAATTATTGCTCTTTTGTGCATGCGGGTCAATTTGGAGCCACAAACTGTTCATACTGGAGTCAGATATAGGCACCATTTTAAACCTATTGGGAACGACCTAGTAATAAATAAATAAAATAAAATCAGGTTTCAGAACAAATCTGAATTAAGCATTAAGACCTGCAGTGGGAATGTAGCCAAAGTGTTGCCTTTCACAGCCAATAAGAATTCTGTTTTTCATTTTTACTTTTACTAACTTTTCTCATTTTGAAACAATGTATTTCACAGAAAGTACATGTTTTGCAAGACCGTTATCACTTGCTTCTATAAATTAACTATGTGTTGTGTTAGGTATGGGGACAGGGGTTATCTTGTGTAAAATTTGCTGGAAATTGTTTCAGTGAACATTAGTTGAATCAAGACTTTCATTTTGCAGTAAGATATAAATAATTTTCCAGTCAAAAGGATCAAGTCCATGTGTAGTCATTTGAGTTATGATCTGAGTTCTAAGTCTATTATGATTTCTTCAAGTTGGCTCCAAAGTCATTACGTTTGTGACTTAAGTCAAACTTGAGTAGTTTTTGTTGACCAAACATTGTTTACATTTTTTTTAAAACAGGTCCCAAAACTGAGATTTTTTTAAAAGCTCAGTTGTAGGGGTATGTATTTGCACGGACTGGATATTTTTGAGATGGTGAAAAACAGTATTGCAGCTGCCCATATCACACATGTCCACTGTCAGATTTTTTCCCCCGAAAACAAAACAAAAACAATGGAACAATTCTCAAGCATTTTGTTTTGCTTTTCCAAAACTGTTTCAGATTGCTACAAATGTACTTTTGTGAAACCTCAAATGTAAGCTAAAGAAATTAAAGACAGAGGAATCAGTAAAAAGTTTCAAATAAAACACAAGGTGCAATTGTTTTGGGAGAATCATTGAAATCATTAGTTATTTGCAAGATCTTCTTCCATTGAATCCAAATGTGTTCAATGATTTCAACACCATCTCCACCTACAAACAGGACACTGGTACAACAGTGGCCATGTTTACATGGACATAAGTAATTGGAATAAAGGGCCAATCAGAATAAAAATGTGTCACGTAAACACGCAAATCGGTATATTGAGATTGGATTAAACTCAAATGGCATGAAATTGTATTCTGAATTTATCGGTCGGTTCATGCCGAGCAATAATCCGAACAGCGTCCATCTAAACACTTGTTCCAATCATGTGATTCGGATTGGGGCAAAATGCCCTGAATGCATATGTGATTAATTCTGCTCACGTAAACATAGTTATAGTTGTTAATTGGAATATCAGAAGCTACAGTGGGGATGAGCAATTAATACTATCATATATCATCATTGGGTAAAGCATGTTGTGATAATGTTGAAAAACATCTGGAGCACTATAACCTGGGAATAAGGGTCAGAATAACATAGAGAACAACAGAGCTGATGGAAAAGAGACTAGATGTGATAGGAACAGAGAAAAACAGAAAATCAAGGGAGATAAAAAAAATAGTCAGGGTTACAGACAGAGGTCTTCAGCTCGTTTTAAACACAAATCCCTCTAAAGAGCATCAGCAGACAGACCAATACATTTCCTGAGATCCCAATATGTCAGGAGTAAGAGGACTGGAAAAGGTAGCAAATTGAACACAATAAAAAATAGCTCAATTTTAGTGTGTGTGTGTGTGTGTGTGTGTGTGTGTGTGTGTGTGCGTGCGTGTGTGTGTGTGTGTGTGTGTGTGTGTGTGTCTGTGTGTCTGTGTGTCCATGCAATTTTCGCTGCATAAATGTGTTCAAACAGTTATCAAATATAAACTGCATTAAGAAACGCTGATCAGGCAGCAGTGATAATGAGTCATTAGTGCGGAGGCTGGTCTCCGAAGGAACTGAGCATGGGTTGAAAGGGTGAAAGTAGGTGTAAGACAACAAAAAGACACAAAAACTGACTAATATCAGGATATTTGTCTGCAAATGTTATAGTGACTGAATATTATAAACTGATGTCAAAATCCAAGGAATTCACCTGCTTCAGTTCCCCAAGAAAAATGTTATATTGTTAAATATACAAGAAAAAAATTCATTCTTCACTGTCTTCCTTTCCTTCTACCCACACCTCCATCTAAGCTTTTGTTCTACACGCTTTCTCAATTTATATGCTGATATGTCTTCTCTCTTGTCTCTCAGGGGAACTGTATACTTAAGTGCAATGGCAAACGACTATCAAACCCTGAGGAGCAAAGCCTGATTCAGAGTCTCCCTATCCGGCAGTGAAGCCTTCTCAAAGTGCGCACTTCTTAAGATGCAGCCCTGGGTCAAAGCTTTTCCCCAGTGACCAACTCCATAGATGAAATAATGGGATTTCATATATTTGGGTAAAAACCAGCTGAAAGCAAGAAATTAAAGAACAATATGAATAGCAAATAGTTTTGGTGTAGTTTCAGTTCTCTGGGAGTAAAAGTGACCTACGTGGCCCAAAAAGAAATGCTTACTACAGGGCCAACTTGATAAGTTAATGAAATGTCAATGTAACAGGCACTTGAGAAATACAACATTGTAATATACAGCGGTGCTCACTGAGATATTGTGCACCTATAAGAAACCTACTGTAAAATACCAAGTGCCAGCTGCTTTATTACAATTTTCAGGTCACCCAAGTGAGCAAATATGTTATTTTTGTTTACCTGAAGTAGCAATTTCCACTATACTTAATGACGCATAAAATTTTACAGTACCTTGCAAAGGTTTCTCCCCTACTGATATTTTTCTACTTCGTTTCCTTTAAAGGAACATCTCAAAAGTTTAAAGGTTACATTTTTTTCTTTCGCATACATGCCCTTACAATTGCCTGACGTGTAAAACAGGTTTCTCTTTTGTTACTGCAGTTACTTCTAAAGGCTCCATTAGTCAGTTCCTGAGAGAGTGATTTGGGTCATATTTTCTGGAACTGGGTGTGGGTGTGCTGCGTGCTCTCCTTCTAACCTGGTGTTATTTCAACATGTTGCCAGAGGGCGCAAACTTCTGCAAAGACTCTGGGAGTTATGCTATGCTCCTTTAACCTGGAATTAAAATGTGTTTCTGCAAGCAGAATTTGCACCATTTGACCAGCAACTCATTCTGGTATGTAAATTAATAAAGACAATGGTTGTAATGTTACAAAATGTGTCTGTATGGTATAGTTGTATGAAAAATATCTGTACTACTAAAAATGTTGTTTGGCATCTTGTTGGTCCTTTCAAATATTGTTCTGCTTATCCTTCGTATAGCAAGAAAGTTAGAGAGTTGTAAAAATAAATATTTTAGACCTAATCCCTGCAGAAACTGGTATTTCTTCATGCACGCTGTGCTCAAATTGGATCTCGTGGGACATTTGAGTCTCATTTTAAACTTCTAATCTTTGGATCAGTGTAGTAGAACTTTTATGTACCTGTCAGTCAAATAACAGAATTAAGACTACTTCCTCCCGTGACAGTTCAGCATGTTCATTGTTGCATAAAGTAAAACAATATGTTGTATTTTCAAAAACAAATCTATCCACAGAGCAGAAATTAGGAAATGTAAAGCCAAATGTACTATTTGATTCTAATACACACTGTATTAAGATTACATAACAGCTTTCTTAAAACTTTCATTATGTAAACTAAGAGTGTGTCAGTAAATGGTGTCAAAAAATACATTTCCATACTGCATCAACTTTGACAAAAGACTGATAAACCGATTCAACCCAAGAATCCTTAACAAAAAGTCCTGCATTTGAAACAATTGACATTTCTGTGGCCCTTTTTGGCATCTCCTATGTGATAACTAATTGTGTATATATATATATATATATATATATATATATATATATATATATATATATATATATATATATATATATTCCATTATCTTCTTTTCACTCGTGGGGCGATAACGACACACATACCTCTGCAGCTGGTATTCCCTCCGGAGGACGACACTGTAGCAGCACCTCCTGCTCCAGCGACACTTCCTTTCCAAGGGGTTCTTGTTCGAATGACTTCTTCAGGTCTGAGGAGAGGAGCAACCAGTTTACAATGACAATCAAGGAATAGACAGAGTGTCAGTGAATACAAATAAATAAATAGTTTGGAAAAAGATCAGTTTGGAGGTGGTGCCATGTCAAGTATAAACCAGAGTCTTACCCTCATTTCTGAGTCAACAATAATAGACTATTTATACTTATGTTTTAAGTCAGTCATGCAGGTGGTTGTTTCTCACACTTTCCTATCAGGCTGTTTTTCTGTACCCCCTACTCTTTATCACTATGTACAAAATTTAACCTTGCTTTCTGTCTGTGTGGATTCCATCAGAGTTCCGGGATCCCAAGCAAGCCAAAGACAATAAATGATTCACATTAATGGTTAGCACGCTGTGATAAATGACAGCATTACAAAGCAGCACGGAATGTGCAGCCCTTTCTCTCACTGAACGGTTTGTGGGAGCTCAGTTGTTTTTTTCATTCACTTTGAGACAAAAAAGGCTCACAATGGTAGAGTTAAATAATTAGGGACACAGTAAAACAGAAACAGAAAATAAAGTTCAAAAGGGAGTTTGTAAAAGGATTAAACACATTTTTAGAACATTAAGAAATCCGTTTGGTTTATCTGATTATTATTATGAATGTAGTTTCATACGCATTTTTCTATTATTATTTTACTTCTTTCTTGAGATTAAACCACATTTTAAAATGCACTGCCAATCCTTCTTTGTTGATGGTTACTTCTACAACGGTCGTAGTTTTTTTGTTTTGAAGCTGTGTATTCCTCTAGATTAAATGATTTTTATATGTACTGAGTGTGAAAGACTAAATTCCTACAATCTGGCTCAGGCTTTTAGTCTGCTGCCTCATGATAGAATGCAATGACAAATCTCTATTTGGAAAGCTGAGTTTAGCACATGTGAAAATAATTAGCATGTCACATAAGCTAATAAAGTATACTGTAACTTGAGACAAGTCACAGTGTAGCTAGGCTTAGCAGGCAACTGTATTTATGGGGCTGGTCTGATGATGTGATGGATATCTACAGGAACAGATGATGAGGGTGAAGTTGGGATAGCTGAAAGCTGAGCACAGACTTTCAGAGTTTGCTCCAATATGAGGTTTTATGGTGTAGTTACTCTAAATGAGTAATTCAGTGAGTAATTTGTCCAACAAAATTTGGACTGAAAGTAAGAATGGTCTTTGTGCATGACTGTTATGTGACTAAAATAAATCATTTGACATATTTTTAGCTTGGTGCAAATTGCTACTTTTCATGTTTATCTTCCATTTGTTTATGTATAGGAATGCAAACTTGTAGGAACAGGTTGTAACTTCATTAATGAAGGGTCATATAGCAATTTCTCAAACTAAGTAACAAGGATAATGAATTGGATAGCCCACAAGAGGGATTCTCAAATTCTGATCCTAATATGAACCACGTGGTTCAGAGCCTTCCCTTTATATTTTATAGAAAGTCAAACACTAAGACTACACTTTGTTTTTATGGCATGCTTAGCTGAGGAAAAACTGAAAGCCATGAGACTTTAAAGGGACCAAGACAACAAATATCACTTTTCTGAGGTTTTGGGGGTATGCTATGATCTGTTGTGCACTGATTAGGCCGTGTGAATGACAAAAGTGAATATCAAAGGACCTGCTCAGGGGTTGGTCAGCTTTGTTGCTTTGCTTAGAAATGGTCAGGTCAGAAAACGGGTTATCTTTTTACGTAGGTTGTCTTTCTACGTAATTCATATTCTTCAATCAGAGTATACCATCCTCGCCTCCCCTCCTCGCCAATCTCAACAATATCAACTACATGAAATGGTTTATATAGTGATGTCATGGCACCTTTAACTCAGTGGAGCATGCTACTCTAATACTAGTCAGCAATAATTAGAATGGGTTTTTCCCCGTTTTTTTGTGTGTCTTGTCTGGCAAGTGTAGCATTAAGAATTGCTGTCTTAATGTCAAAGAGAGCCCAACATATTTTACTTTCTCAAATGGAGCATTACCGCTTAATTTATATATGCATAAAGCTTTATTACATTTTATTCTGGGACTATTTCATGTTCAATAGACACAAAAGAAGGGCCCGAAAGAGCCACCAGAGCAAAGGTGCCCATGAGGGACAAACACAGGGATAGCTGCCTCCCCCATCCCAGGAAAGAACAGATAGGAGCCCCAGAAAACCCACAACAGCCTTAGTGCTGAAGCCCCCAGGGGCTGCGACAACCATCAAACCCGGACCCACCCGGTCCATACTCCGGCCCTAACCCCCCACCCCGATCCCAGTCCAGACGACCCACGGGACTATCCACCTGGAGTTGGGGCCAACAGGAACTGAACAGGCCGGCCAACCACAGCCCACCCCACGAACCCTGAGATGTTGCCTCCACCACATTTTGCCCTCCATAATCTGGGGGAGAGCAGAAGTGCCAGCCCCAGCTGACCACCAGGACCCAACGCCCATCCCCAGCCCCGAGCTCCTGATGGCAATCGGAGAACAGGGGTGTGAAAAAGACACCGTGCCTGCCTTCGCCTGCTCAGATGTCATGTTGTTCTCAAGTGCATTTAAAAATGCACTCCATGTCTAAATGCGAATGGAGGCAGAATATAATTACAATGTTAAAAGCAAAGTGCTTTGTTTATGAAACACAACTCTTTCTTCACCATTTGACCACACGATATTAGTTGGAACTGCAAAGGAAACATGTAGAGGCAAGTTATCAATAAGCCATATCAAAGCAAAAAGGATGCAAGGTAGCATTACCATAGCATGAGAGAAATTTCAGTTAAGGTCTCAATTTAAAACCTTAACTGAAATTTCTCTCTAAACTAAACTTGTTCTGCCACAAGAAAGTTTCTCCAGCATACAACATGAAAAACAGTGGTTGTGATTACTTTAACACACACAAGTAGAACAAGAATAAAATATTTCCACTAAATCACATTTAAGCCTTTAAACATGTAGTTTGCGAATCCCTGGTCTACAATAAGCTAAAAACAAAATGCAGGCATGAGAAGCATCTCTTCTTTGTTTAAAAAGACACCCATAAAGCTCTGGTAAGCAACTTGCCTATCCTTTACCATTAAGCTTTAAAAGTGTTCAGAAAACTTTCAGAACTCTGTGCGTATTGCATGTCTAACCTTGTGTCCTTTTACTCCCCTGGTTCCCAAGCGTGCACTTAATCACCTTAAGTGTCAGCCGTAGTTCACCTTTTCCAGGCACACACAGGCTAGACAGAAGATTTTTTTCTGCTTGACACTGAGTTGCTCTCAGGGAATTTTGCGGGGACAGTCAAAGTATAGTGGCTAAAATCTGCAGAGCATGCCATGATAGAACAAAGATAGTGGTTAAAGACGAAGGGCATGAAGGAAGATTGCAAGCTAAAAGGTAAAAGGCGGAAATAGAGAAGATACATTTCAAAAAAGGACCTCTTTCTAATAACTAAACATATGTTTTATCATGCATTGTCCAACATATTTTTGACACTATCAACCTGCCTTTTGCCAGATGAGTTCCTTTTGATAAAGTCAATAGCCATTTTTTTAAGTAATGACTTAAACATTACAGATTTAGCAATACAACTTTTACTAGATATACTTTATTAAAGTCCTATTTAGGACCTGTGCAAAGTTAAGAGGAAGTTACCATGTTCCTGGTATGTAACTGTACAGGTTTGGATTCAGTCCTCATGAAAATAGCAACCATATTCAAAATTATTTTTTAGATATTTTTAGATATGTGAAACCCAAAAATATTTCATTTGCAATTAGAGCAAGATCAAGTCAATCAGGTTGATTCAAGAAATAAGTTCTTTTTAAGGTGAGTAGTTGCACCACACTAATAAAATGACCAATATACCCACTTCAAAACCCAAGTACTTGCCTTATTTCCAACCTACAGCTATTTCATACATAACATCACATCCATTACAGCTGT
Source organism: Fundulus diaphanus (assembly GCA_037039145.1). Taxonomy (NCBI): domain Eukaryota; kingdom Metazoa; phylum Chordata; class Actinopteri; order Cyprinodontiformes; family Fundulidae; genus Fundulus; species Fundulus diaphanus. The sequence continues at coordinate 24,281,317 of CM073127.1, forward strand.
TTCTCTTGGTAATAAATGAATTTGATAAGTTATAGAAAAAAAACTAATCATGAAAATCCTTGAATTTCACAAATAGTTTGATTTAATTGTACATTATTTTCCAAAAGAATTTGAAATGTGAGATCTCATGAGCCCTGATCAAAACAAAATAACTCTAAGTGATCAGCTGGTAAATACATATTTTATTTGAGTCAGAGCAGATTACAGTAGGCTATGAGTACTGTACAGCATGTAAAATTGCAAAAAAAAAAAAAATCATTTAACAATTAAAAAATCATCAGTTCTCAGGGCAAGTATGAATGAAAGTATTGTTCGGTGCAAAACATCTAACTGCAGCTTGTCATGGTAGGCTTGATATGTTTTGCCCACATGCAGAAAACACTCGGAGAAACAGGTAAATAGAAAAGGATTTATTTTAACTAAGGAACACAGAGGAGACTCGGCTTCTGTGGGACAGAGCTCGAACGGGGCGTCAGGTAGGCGGGAGACCGGGTAATCTAGAATGACAAGAGGATCAGTAGACTGCAGGAGGGGACAACAGGAGATGTGCTGCTGAGCAACGCTTACCACCCAGTGGGGAGACCAAACCGGGGAGGTGGTGATGTGGACTCGATGTTGGCTTGGAGATGGCGTCACAGGTGTCCGGGAGTCCGGGGTATGGAGGCGGCAGTGGATCTGAGCAGCACCGTGGTATTCAGGTATCCAAGACAGCGAGAGGAACCAGCTTGTGTCCAAGGGAGGTCTGGGTCCTGAGGGATGTAACCAGACTGGGAGGAACTCAGAGGAATCCACGAGGGGAACCAACTTGAGAGGATGAATGTGAGATCTCGAACGAGGAAGCCACGAGAGGGAGGCGTCGGGACACGGGGAGGAACCTGAGAGACACAGAGGTAAGATCCTTTAACAACTATGGGTCGATCGAAAAGCTAGAGGCCGAAACTGGTTTGCATACCACGACGGTAACACTCTGGCATCCTCTCGCTGTCTGAGCACGGTTCTTATAGTGCTGCCAGGTACTGCTCAACAGCCTGCAGGTGTGTGGGCTCCGCCCACCCGTCAACCACGAACACCTGTGGAGAAAGCAGCAGAGCAGGCAGCAAGCTGCACAGCCCTGCTGACTGAGTCCTGACACCACCCCCCCCTCAAGGGTCGCCACCTGGCGACAGGGAGGAAGATGTGGACGGACGAGAGGAGAGGAAAGCATCGATAAGGGATCGGTCCGGGATGGAGGAACCGGGGAGCCAAGACCGATCCTCCGGACCGCGACCAACCCAATCCACGAGGTATTGGAAACCTCTACCCCGTGGACGGGAGGCCACGATCCGTTGGATCTGGCGTCCATGATGGTCCTGGGTGGGTGGAGGGGGTTCGGCCGGAGGGCACAAGGGACTGGAAGTGACGGGCTTAATCTGGGACACGTGGAAGGTAGGATGCACTCGGGAGTGGGATGGCAGACGGAGACGGACTGTGGTGGGGCTGGGTACAGAGATAATCTCGTAAGGGCCGGTGAATCGGGGAGACAACTTTCGGGAGGCTGCTCGGGAGGGAAGGTCTCGGGTGGCTAACCAGACTCGCTGACCAGGGTGGTAAGTGGGGGCTGGGACCCGCCTCTGGTCAGCAAATCGGCGGTTCTGTTCAGCAGTTTCCTGAAGGGCTTGAATGGTCTGAGTCCAAACCTGTTTGCAATGGGCTATGTGATCCTGAACGGAGGGAACGGTGATCTGGTGGTTGGTGTCGGAGAGAAGTGGGGGCTGATAACCAAGGGAAATCTCGAAGGGAGAGAGGCCGGTAGCAGTGGAGACGTGGCTGTTATGGGCGTACTCGATCCAGGGGAGGTACTTACACCAGTCGGAGGGGTTCTTGGAAGTGAGACAACGGAGGGCGGTCTCCAGCTCCTGGTTCATCCTCTCTGTCTGACCGTTGGTCTGTGGGTGATATCCCGAGGTCAGAGTATACCGGGCCCCAAGGGCCGCGGCAAACTCCTTCCACACCTTAGATATAAACTGGGGACCACGGTCAGACAAAATCTCACGAGGTATCCCATGGAGACGAAAGACATGTCTTACCAGGAGCTGGGCCGTGAGAAGAGCGGAGGGGAGCTTGCGAAGAGGAATGAGGTGACAAGCCTTGGAGAAACGGTCGATTACTGTGAGTATTACAGTCATGCCTTGGGAGGAGGGGAGTCCGGTGACGAAGTCTAGGGCGATATGGGACCAGGGGCGTTCTGGAACTGGTAAGGGTTGAAGGAGGCCGGCTGGGGGTCTATTAGATGATTTATTTTGAGCACAAACTGGGCATGAGAGGACGAACTGTTTAACATCTTGAAACATTGTGGGCCACCAAAAGCTACGGGCGAGGAGACTCTGGGTACGATGGATTCCGGGGTGAGCTGAGAACTTCTCTGAGTGAGCCCACTGAATGACTTGAGACCTAACGGAGGACGGGACATAGGCACGATTTGGTGGACCGGTTCCGGGGTCTGGGTCAGAGGGCAGGGCACGGGTAATAAGCTCCTGTACCTCCCACTGGAGAGCACCTAGCACGCAGGAGGGAGGTAGGATAGTGACAGGTTCGTTCTCGGAGTCTGGAGAGGAGTACAGGCGGGACAGGGCGTCGGGTTTTACATTCTTGGAGCCGGGGCGATAGGAGATAGAAAGGTTGAAACGTGAGAAGAAGAGGGACCACCGGGCCTGGCGAGGGTTTAATCTTCTTGCTGTCTGGATGTATTCCAGGTTTTTATGGTCAGTCCAAACGAGGACGGGCTGCTCAGATCCCTCCAACCAGTGACGCCATTCCTCCAAGGCGAGCTTGATGGCCAGCAGCTCTCTGTCCCCGACGTCGTAATTACGCTCCGCCGGAGACAGACGCCTGGAGAAGAAGGCGCACGGGTGAAGCTTCTGGTCTAGATCGGACACCTGTGACAGGACGGCTCCAACTCCTGTATCGGAGGCATCAATCTCGACGATGTATTGCTTTGTGGGATCCGGGTAGATGAGGATGGGGGCCTGGGAGAAACGGTTCTTGAGGTCATCAAACGCAGACTGGGCCTCGGGAGTCCAGGAAAATGGAGTCTTGATGGACGTGAGTGCGTGAAGGGGGGCGGCAATCTGGCTGTAACCACGAATGAACCTCCTGTAGAAATTAGCGAAGCCGAGAAATCTCTGGAGGTCCTTTCTGGTCTCAGGTCTGGGCCAGTCGAGGACAGCGCGGATCTTTTCAGGGTCAGATCGCACCCGCCCCCCTTCCAGGATTAACCCCAGGAAGGTGACGGAGGGCTGGTGGAATTCACATTTTTCCGCCTTGACAAAAAGTTTATTTTCGAGGAGGCGTTGAAGGACCAGACGGACATGTTTGTAGTGCTCCGATGGGTCGCGGGAGTAGATCAGGATGTCGTCCAGATAAACAAACACGAAGACATTGAGAAAATCACGAAGGACGTCATTCACCAGGGCTTGGAAAACTGCTGGGGCATTGCACAGGCCGAATGGCATGACTTGATACTCAAAATGTCCTAAAGGGGTCTTGAAGGCAGTCTTCCATTCGTCTCCCCGGCGGATCCGCACTAAGTGGTAAGCGTTTCTTAAGTCTAGTTTGGTGAAGATGGTGGCCGACTGAACTGGTTCTAGTGCAGAGGAGAGGAGCGGAAGAGGGTACTTGTTCTTAACTGTGATGGCGTTTAAGCCCCGGTAGTCTATGCAGGGTCGAAGGGAACCATCCTTCTTGCCTACGAAGAAAAACCCTGCCCCTAGAGGTGAAGAAGAGGCGCGAATAAGGCCTGCGGCTAGGGACTCCTTTATGTATTTCTCAAGGGCCTGACGTTCACTCTGAGAGATGTTATAAAGACGGCTAGTCGGCAACGGGGCGCCAGGCAAAAGGTCAATTGCACAATCGTACGGGCGGTGCGGAGGAAGAGAACTGGCCTGCTCTTTACTAAAGACCTGTCCTAGGTCATGATAATGTGAAGGTACTAACTTAAGAATCTCAGGGTCCACCTGAGCGCTGGGCAGGGCGTGAGCATGAGACGGGGGAACTGCTGACAATAAACAATGGGCGTGACAACTGGGTGACCAGGCTTCCACCCTATGGTCGGCCCAGTTAATTTGCGGGTTATGGTGCTGAAGCCACGGGAACCCAAGTACAACGGGAGCCTGCTTGACAGGGAAAACTAAAAACGTGCCGCGTTCGCGGTGGTTACCCGAAACCACAAGTTCTAGGTGAGTAGTTCTGTGAGTGATTTGCGGGAGAACACCACCATCCAGGGCTGAAACCTGGAGAGGCGAGTTTAAAGGAACCGTATCTATCTTATTCTGAAGAACAAAAGATTGATCTATTAAATTAAAGTCACAGCCGGAGTCCACTAAAGCAGACAACCTAAATGTGGCCCGGCCAGAAACGACAACAGCAGGCAAACAGAGGCGAGGAGGGGACGCGTGTGATGATTTGGCTTGGCCCGCCGGTTTCTCCTCTACGACCGACGGACCTGATCTTTTGGCCGCTCAGGGCAGTCCCTTATGAAATGCTCGGGGGAGGCACAATAAATGCAGAGCCGAGAGCTCATGCGCTGCTGCCTCTGCTCGGGCGTGAGTCTGACTCTGCCAAGCTGCATCGGCTCCGGTTGCGAGGGAGGCGCTACTGTTGGTCTGTCGGGGGTCCGCTCGATGGGAGCCGGTCGAAAAACTGGCGGCCGCTCGGGGCGGCTCCTACCCCGCGCCCGTAAGCGGTTGTCTAACCGCACTGCCAGCGCGATGTACTCTTTCAACGTGCTGGGCTGTTCAACGCGCGCCAGCTCGTCCTTAAGGGACTCATCTAGGGACTGGAAAAACACCGACTTTAGTGCACGCTCCTCCCAACCAGCCGCCGCCGCCAACGTACGGAACTCGATGGCGAAGTCGGCTACCCGTCTTCCCCGCTGTCGAATAGTAAGTAAACGCTGGGAGTCCTGATCCTCGTCGGCTTCGGCGGCGAAAACAGTTTTGAATTCAGCAATGAATTCGCTAAAGGTACAACCGAATTGCTGACAGTCAGGGAAACGGGACTCTGCCCACCGCAGGGCTCGGCCAGATAAAAGCCGTAACACATAGGAGATCTTGGAGTGGTCATGGGCAAATGTACGTGGGGATCGATTAAACACTAGGGAACACTGGAACAAGAAGCCGCCACAATCTCCAGCCTCGCCGGAGTACTTTTCTGGAGACGGTGAGGTAGTCTCGGGAACGGGCTCGCTCGTCACAACTGACGTAGGCTCGGGGGAGGGGCTCGGGGATGAGGAAGTGGCTGACTGTAGGCTAGCGCTAAACATACCCGCTAGCTGGGTCATCTGGGCAGCTAAGCTCTGCATCTGGTTCTGTAACCCGATCACCGAGGATTCCAAACCCCTAATCTGATCCTGTTGAGCTGTTACTGTACGACCGAGTGCTTCTGCTGTCGGTTCTGTTTGGCCAGAGTGTTCTTCTGTCATGGTAGGCTTGATATGTTTTGCCCACATGCAGAAAACACTCGGAGAAACAGGTAAATAGAAAAGGATTTATTTTAACTAAGGAACACAGAGGAGACTCGGCTTCTGTGGGACAGAGCTCGAACGGGGCGTCAGGTAGGCGGGAGACCGGGTAATCTAGAATGACAAGAGGATCAGTAGACTGCAGGAGGGGACAACAGGAGATGTGCTGCTGAGCAACGCTTACCACCCAGTGGGGAGACCAAACCGGGGAGGTGGTGATGTGGACTCGATGTTGGCTTGGAGATGGCGTCACAGGTGTCCGGGAGTCCGGGGTATGGAGGCGGCAGTGGATCTGAGCAGCACCGTGGTATTCAGGTATCCAAGACAGCGAGAGGAACCAGCTTGTGTCCAAGGGAGGTCTGGGTCCTGAGGGATGTAACCAGACTGGGAGGAACTCAGAGGAATCCACGAGGGGAACCAACTTGAGAGGATGAATGTGAGATCTCGAACGAGGAAGCCACGAGAGGGAGGCGTCGGGACACGGGGAGGAACCTGAGAGACACAGAGGTAAGATCCTTTAACAACTATGGGTCGATCGAAAAGCTAGAGGCCGAAACTGGTTTGCATACCACGACGGTAACACTCTGGCATCCTCTCGCTGTCTGAGCACGGTTCTTATAGTGCTGCCAGGTACTGCTCAACAGCCTGCAGGTGTGTGGGCTCCGCCCACCCGTCAACCACGAACACCTGTGGAGAAAGCAGCAGAGCAGGCAGCAAGCTGCACAGCCCTGCTGACTGAGTCCTGACACAGCTGGCTTCTTTTCTTTTCGCCCAACATATATCTATATGTTACATATTAAAGCACTGAAATGATCAGCACCTGTTTTACAGTAATACCTCCTACTACTCATTTGAGGACGGTTTCTCATGCCAATGTCTAAAATGTTTTTGTGCATAAAATATATTTGGTGGATAATAATAATAATAATAATAATAATAATAATATTATTATTTATTTATAAAGCACTTTCATACAAAGCACTGAATAATTACAAGGAGATAAAAGACAAAAACAGACAATGTGCAACAAATTTTAATGTAAGTCACTTAACCAGGCAAACAAATAAAATTTATATACAGAAACACAATCAAATCAATACAATTATACGGACGGATTCAAATTACTACATACATTCCTATTTGATCCTGGTTATTTACTGAAGTCAAATACCAGCTGGCCTTATGATTCTCCCTCTAACTCCCAATTATTTTGTCTAATCTTGTCCCCTACATGGTGATGAAAGCATCTCAAAATCTTAAGAAATGTCACAATATATCATACTCAACTGTATTCTAGATAGGTAAATGTTACCAAATCATGTTTTTGTTATAAAACATGTTCTTAAAATTCAGTCTGCGTTTTGCGCCTGACTTTTTTAGGTATGCAATGAAGCCAACTAGTGTATTGCACCCTGTTGTAGACGTTATTACTTTGTACCCCATAAAATTGGCTATACCACAAACCACGTCTACAAAGAAACCCATTTCTATTTAATTATTATTTATGAATAAGCATTTTAAAATGTAATCTTAACACACTGCTGATGTTCTGCTTACATGATTTCTAGCCAAAGGCCAATTTGTGACCCTGGGATTCTATACTCAATAGTACAGTGTGGCAATAATCATCAAACAGCATCATCAACCCCACACCCAAAATTAATAACAAGGCGGGTTGACCAGCACCTATACCCTCCTCATTCTCATAGACATTTTCTGCAAATGTAGCGAATGTTTTGCATGTGCTTCGCGGATGTTTGATACCTGAAAATACACTATTTCAAATGCAAAAATTTAAACATTCTTAATTATTCTTTAATTATATTGCTATAGTTTATGCGTCTTCAATCTGAAAAAGTGCACATGTGGCCACAAACTGATGTTTTTTTTTGTTGTTGCTTTTTGCAATTGCACAGATATTTCTTTCAATAACTTACTAAAATGTCCAACACATAGAAACAGTTGTATTTGCTGTGATCAGTACATGTGTGGGATTGTTATGTAGGAACTAATTGGCAGACAAGCAGGTATGATTTTTTTTTTTTTTTTGCAGTTTCAAAATGGTAGTAAGAAGGAATAGAATGGCAACCTGTGGGTACATAATCATAACGGAGAGGGAAATTGACCCAGAGTTATATTAAAGCCCAAGAGACCTAATTCATAGGAAGCATACACAATATGTAGTAGGATGATATTTTTGTGTAAAGCAAATAGCTTCCGTTTTTGAACCATTATGACATTTGATATATGCGAGGGATGTGAACTAGTGAAACAACAATGTTCCACATTTAAATCCATATGAGCAATAAGCCACAACTGGTTTCATTAAAATTCCAGTGACACGCTGCTTAGAAAACATTAAGGACTCCTAAAAAGCCCATGTATAACTGCTGAACTACAAGGCAAGCTTTCATTTTGTGCAATACAAATCTACTCATTACTCATTCTGTGTGTACAGCTATATTGGTTAAGTGAGTTGTGTGAGGACACGGAGTATGTCTGAGGCTGAATGATAACTTCATAATACAATAAATCCCTCTGGGGGATGACAGACTGAACAGAGCATGATGGTTCATTATGGGAGTAATCACCAAAAGCTTTAGTCCTAAATCCACCACATGGCTACCCACACGTACATGTACCAGCACTGAAAAACAAAGATGGAATGTTAGAGACGGCAAGATAGTTTCACTGTGAGAAAACTGCAAAGATGAGATGAAGACAAACAGGCAGGTACAGCAGATACAACGAGACAAACAGTGAGACAAATTAACTGAGTTCCACCTGCAACAAGAAATTAGAAAAAATAACTGTAGACACAAGGAGAAAGAAAAGTGACTTCTGGGTGAGACACACTTTTCCCATGCCAAGCAATTTCAGGAACAATTTCCTGGTCTTAATTAGAATGGGAGATGGAGAAACGAGAAGTTGGCTGTGAGTTGATTTCAATAAAGATTGAGAATGAAATTAAATGAGATTAAAGCAAACTGCTCGGGGATGAACAGACACATATTTGTAAGCTAGGATGCTATGGCAGACAAAATCTCCAAGTTGATAGGGGAAGTGCATATTTTTCGTGTATGTTTAAAGACAATGAGGTGACATGATTTGAAGTCACAGGGGCACCACAAATTCATGACAGTGGAAGGTGTGTGTTTTGTGCATGTGTTCTCAGGGGAAATATCTGCACAGGGCAGAAACGACAGATGTGCTCATTCACTGACCCCAGTTCCCTCCCTAAACAGCACTCTCCAGCTTTAGACATATCAGCAAAACCAAGATATATTTTTCCAAAGAACTTCCTAGAAAGACACAAGTTAGGAACCACAGTCCAGGTGACGTGTTCTTTTGTGCAACTTCTTATATGCTATATAGCAGCATCAGCAAAAAAAAGAAAGAAAAATGGCCTCCCTTTGCATGAACCTAGCTTCCAAGTCCCCCTCCCTCTGTGTCCCTTTCCGCCTCCTTCATTTTCTACCTAAAACTTCCATCGCTCAACTAAAACCGTTATTACATTTGTGGTTAGCTTGTTGCCTCGGGCACCTCTACATAAGCACATTTCAGAGCAATTATCCTAAATGGGTGTCTCTGCCATGCACGCTGCCCATGCCAAATCAAAACAGTTTCCCCCTGATGCAGCTGCTCAAGCAATAAAAAGCAATGTGAGCTTCTTGGGAATGGAAAGTAAAGAAAAAAAATGAAAGGACAGTTTGATCAACCAAATAAAATTACAGACAAAGATTTGAAAACAGGAAATGCAAGGAAAGCTTTATTACTCATTTAAAATTACAAAAAAAGCAGCACTATAGAAGCCAAATATTTTATGATAGTCAGTGATTTAAAACATTCATTGCTCCTTTTGCTTTCATATCCCTGTTATTTTACTTTAAAGAATCATACATCTCTGGGACTACATTTTCTAACTTCTCATCTTATACATTTTATTCTATAAACACCAGTCACACCAGATGGATGTTTCACAACACCAAGACAGCGAATTAAGACGGTATTTTCCAGATATCCTGCCTGAATTAAGCCTTGAATTGGTTTCACAAAAGCAGTAGCACATAAGTTACCATGGTGATTTATTCTGTGCAGCTAGCCTGCTCCAGACCAGGCTAACAGCCAAGCCTAGTTAATCCTGGTGCCTCATGTGCTCAGTCAGTGGTCACACTGATCAGAAACCAATGTGTTTTGTCAGTTAGTCTGTTTTCTTATCTGTGTGTTTTGGTATTTTTTATCAACCTGCATTCAAATATTGGCATTCAGTCAAGTACTATTATTGTTAACAGTATGATGGGAGCCTATACCATTATTAACTTCATAATTATCCATGTGGGCATTGGTACTGTTCAGTTGTGTTTTTGAAGACTGCTGTTGTTCTAAGTTTGACAGAAACGCCTTTAATAGACTGTTGCAAGTGTTGAGGGGGTAAAGAAATGGCTGATAAAGAAGCGAAGTCTGGAGTTATACCATTTTCCATGACCCAACGGATTCTATGACACTAGAGTCCGATGTTTCGCCGACTCCTCCAGAACACATGTAGTGCCCCTTAAGTGCATAGACTCAATAAGCAATCTCACAGCACCCAAAGGAAAAATAAAATTAAACCCATAAGGCCTGGTGATTTAACAACTGTTAAGGGAATCAATGTTATGTTATTTGATATCTTTTGATATCTTTTATCATGAATGGGTATCATATCAGGTATCCTCCATTAACTTTTTAATTGTTTTAGATTCTACCTAATGTTTTTAAACACAATTTTTGTATCAATCATTATTTTCCATCATTAAAATCTGATATGAGATGAACATGATTTTGCAAACCACTACTGCTTTTCTTTCAGGAGTTATGGAGGGTTCAGCGAAACACCGCCCTCTAGAGTCACAGAATCCGATAGGTCACAGAAAATGGTGTAACACATTTTTGCCATATAAGTAGCTCCAAAAACATATGTCTTCTTTTATAAAAGTGTGTTTCCTTTCATGAGTATGATGTGCTTCAATTCCTCACAAGCCTCCATCAAAAGTTGCTCGATTGGTTTGAAGTATTGTGAACACAACTTATCCGTTGTAGCCTCAGTGAATCCTCTTTTTCTCCCCCTCAACATGGAGGTTTGTAATGAGGCAGAGAGCCAGGGATCTTGCAAGGAAGGGCACAGGACTAAATGGATAAAGCTGTGACAAGTGTCAAAGAGATAGGTATCTATTTATTTTTTGGCTATTTATTTTTTGGCAAACAACACGATCTGGCACAAAAAAAAACAGAAACAGAAAAACAAAAGAGCATAAATCCTGGGGCAGATCACTTCTGGTTCAGTGACAGGAGTATTTATTAACTAGTGAACTGCAGGTGTGGGAAGCTGGAAACTTTTAATATAATGAACTCATGACTAAACAGCATTCAGAATACAAAATAAACTGCAGAACATAACTTGACACTGCGTGGCAATGGCAACAATTTGCAATAAAAACAACATAACAAGATGTACCTATGGACCACATAAAACTGATTTTTGAGTGCACAATGAAGCTCATTTCGACAAGACTGGATAAAACCAAATCATAATTTACTGTTGACATCATACAAAAGATGCACATCTTTGGCAGAAAAAAATCTGCATTTGTGTGTGTGTGTGGCTTCACCGCTTTTGGTTGGTAATGTTAAAAAGTCTCTGTGACGGAGGCCGTGGTGGTAGTTTATTTGATCATTAATTCTATAAATGGCAGTTTATTAAATAAATGTAATTTAATTTTACCAAGCCACAAGCAACAGTGTCACTTTTTATTCGGTTTTATTAAATCCAGTTGTTTCCAAAGGGGACAGATAGAGGAAATCAGATAAATGTTTTTAGGTTCTACATTATTTCCACCCTGTAATTGTTGTCAGTACAACCAAACGTGGCATTTTAAATTGGTGGCAATTACACTTTGTCTTTTTATGTTGTAGGTTAAGAACATTTTTCATTTCATTGTTTTATTATATAACAAACAAACAACATTGTTGAATGCATCCGTTCTTAAGGGATGTAGGGTAACATTGGTTTCGAGTACAATATGAGTATGTTTATCCCAGCAATTTACCCTGAGAAAAATCTCCCAAAAGCTTTTTTATACACTGTGTCCTCCAGTCTTTGGAGATGCCTGTTTTTAGCAGCATGTAGTCAAGTACCTTGTCGACCTTTAAACACTTAGGAGTTCCTATCAAATTTTCCGTAGTGCTCCAAAATATCAAAATGGAAGAAATGAAAGTACACTGTGACTTTGAACGTCACCGTCATTTCCAGTGCGGCTATAAAGGGAGTCATTTTCTTTTTTACTTTCAAGAGTCTCTTTCCACTCCACCAATTCTTTTGCTGAACTCTCCACCCTGTCATTTCAACACTTCGCAACCTGTCATCAGTTGAAAACATCAGACAAGGTCTTTCAATCTAAAGTCAGGTTTTAATAAGAGTAAACAATTTGGGGTGTTGCCATGGAGCCAGTACTCAGGACTGCAACACGTCCTCTGTAGCCTGATTTGGAAAATGACTCATTAGGATAAAAAATTGACCAGAAAGCTTTTTGGCCAAAAAAAAAAATAAAAAAAATAAATCATTGTATTTTTGAGAGAAGCTACATGTGTTCGGACTCGGCAGACCTAAAGAGCGCCCTCAGTCAGTTAAAAATAAATCCTAGTAAAGACCAAAGACATGCAAACATACAAATCACGTCTTTTACCTCAAGAGCTTAGTCACCATGCACAACACACACACACGCACGCACGCACGCACGCACGCACGCACGCACGCACGGACACTTTGGGGCTATTTAACCTTTACTACTTAGTTAATTATAACTTTATTATGTTATTACTATCCTTTATTACTTTAAATTTTGTGAAACATTGTTTTTGTTGCTTAGTCTTTTTGGGTTATTTACAAGTTTATTTTGTATGCTAATAATTATTCGATCTTTTTGTTTGTTTGTTTGTTTCTTTTGTTTGGTTTCGTAAGTCAGTTAGAAAGAACTGTGGGGCCATTTCTATAAGTAAAGGGACTGTTATAGCACCAGTATGCACTGGGGTGAGCCTATGTTTTTACCAGAGAGGAGAAGCAGCAGGAAAACAAAAAAATATATATATTTGTTTATTGTTTGCCAAACTGGATAAAAAAAAACATATAAAACACATTTGTGTTTTGGACATTGGACTTCTTTTGCCTGTGTAGGAAAAATAGAAAGTAGTGGAGCTCCTTTTTTACTGCGGATGTCTAACCTGTCATTCAGAAGGTTCCTTCATTTCTGATCAACCTCCTCTATTCATCGCAATTAATCAAATAAGGTGGTGTCAAGCTGTTTTTATGAAACATTTGAGATTGCAGCCTTGTTGTTTACCTTAAGCTGTTTATCAACAATTCACATCTTGAGACATGACCAAAACACCTCACATTCTGGCTTTGTTAGGCAGCTGAGAATGACCCAAATGACTCATATGTTGAAGGGGTGAGTCAGTAGCTACGTTTACATGGACATAAGTAATCGGAATAAAGGGCCAATTGGAATAAAAACGCGTCATGTAAACACGGCAATTGGAATATTGTGATCGGATTAAGCTCAATCGGAATTAAATTGTATTCCGAATGAGACTGGTGATTTATGCCGGATGACAGTCTAATCGGCATGAATGTAAACGCTTGTCAGGATCAAGTTATTCTGAATGTGGCAAGCTGACCTGAGCGCGCATGTGCGCCTCACAACAGCATGATGTATTTCAGCTTAGCAACATTAAAAAAGCTCAAACTTATTAGATATTTAGTAAAGTCTCAACCATACTTAGAACCTGGTGCAAGTCCATCCTAGGTGCTCGGAAGACAAACAAACTTGAACACTACTGTTTTGTTTTCTATTTTTTGTTGTTCGGCAAAGAGAAGTTCTTCTTCTACTGTGTTTTTTTAGGGGAATTTGGTGACTGCGCATGTCAGAGTGGTTTTAATCTGAATAAAGCCAGGTGCATATAAACGCACATCTTGATTGGATTAATTGACTGTGCGCCCATATAAACTGTACAATCCAATTTTTTATTTTGTTTTTGAGTCCAAATACCTTTCAATCCGATTGTGAAAGTTTCTGCATGTAAACATAGCTAATGACTCATGCAATCTTAACGGTCATATCAGTGTGACTGTCCTAACAACCACTTGCCTTAAATCTGTTTCAGATTTGTTTGAATGAGATGTGAAATGTCTTAATAAAACTAAAACGGTCCGTTTGCCTTCTGTCAGATTTCTACATTCTAAATGACTGTGCATTGACACATCAAACACCCAAATATCCTGTATAGTTAAATAAGCTATCATGCAAAGATGAATAGGCACATTTTGTTCTTGAGAAAAGTACAAGTTTTATCTATGCTTAGAAATAACTAAAAGATGTTGCCAAAAATCCAAAGCAACCTTCAACAGTCTGTGGAACAGCTGGGACCTGCTAAAGAGGTTGCTAGCTGACTGGAACTGGTGCTCTAGCAAACAACACAAAGACAAAAGTTACATTAACGTCACATGACTTAACTAGTAGACCCATCATACCATCACTTTCTCCATAGTGTCCATTCCTGCCGCATCGACATGGAATGATGCACAAAAGGACTTGAAATTGAGAACTCTTATCTCTGGTGGAATTCAAATCTTTTATAAATGGCAGAGTACAAAGCATAATTGGATGTTGTGACTGCACTTTGTAAACTGATCATTTTACTGTGTGTGATGTATTGAAATGTGTATTTGAGCTGCCGTTTTGGTCAGGTCACTCTTGGAAAAGATGTTTTAATCTCATTCAGTTTTTTTTTTTTTTTTACCTGGTTAAATAAAGGAATATAATTCTTAGAAAATAATAAGTAATACACATGAGGCACATAGTAAGACACTATTTATTGCAGGGCTTTGAACCGGTTCAAGGAACGAAAACGAAAACCGGGAACTTTTTGTATTTTACAGGGAACAGAAACGAAACCGGAAACGTTATTATTTTTTATGTTCTGGAACTGGAACACTTATTTAAAAATAATGGTAACCGGTTAATACCGGTTTTATTTCGTTCCTCAAAGTTTCCGTTGCCTAATTAACTAAAAAAAAAAAAAGTAATTATTTTCCTGCGCACGTTACCATGACAGCTGAGGTTCACTTCCTGTGTGACATCACACATTCGCTGACTGAATGGAGAGAGAGCGGTGTCTCCACGAGCTACACATCTTAAATAAGAGGTAAATTACGATCCATTGTTAAGTAAAACGCTCATTCCAAACACAATATCAATAGCTATATTTGTCAAATCCACATTAATGATGGACTAGCGAACATTTGGCTAAATGCAGTGTTTCCCGCAGCGCTATTCTATATGTTTGCATGTTTATTTGACGTTAACGCGCGGTTGTTTGTTGTTGCTTGATTGGCAGGGAAGAAACAGTTTTGCGAGTCGTCCGCGCAAAACTTGTCTTCTTCAAACTCCCCCCCCTCCTCCTCCTCCTGTCAGCTGTTTAGCATTAAACAGCTGACAGGAACGAAATTAACCGTTCCGGGAACAGTATTTTGTTGTTCTAACCGGTTCGGGAACGTCAATTTATTGGTGGAACTCATAACCGGAAACGTTATAATTCCGTTTCTGTTCGGAACAAACCGATTGGGAAAAAAAATCGGTTCAAAGCCCTGATTTATTGCAACCCATCTCCATGGCAAAATCTGACTCTGCAGTCTAACTGGGCATGCTAACATTTTCCCTACAGACAGAAGATAAGAGATCTCTGCTGTATAAGCAAAGCTTTCTGAATTTGTGGCTCATGTCTGAGCTGAACAATGAGGTGGTGATGAAAGTTAGGAGGTTAGAAACCCATCTCCTTAAACCACAGTAAAAAAAAAATGTAAATAGCAGATTTGCAAAATTGGTAAGCCGGAAGTCCATGACCTTGTTCAGCAGATCTACATCAAATACTGTGAGGTAATTGTTCAAAAAACTTAATAGAAAACAGAGAAAACTGATATGACCCAAACAGAATTTAAAGAAATCTATATAAGAGACTCCAACTACACAACAATATGTATTTAAGGGCTAAAAAAGTGGATTTTGCATGATATGTACCTTTTAAAAGTCGAAATGTGTAAAAATTGCAAAGTTAATTTAAAAAATAAACAAGTTGAGCAAACCAGTCATGCTGTTTATCGGTAGTTCTTGAGACACATTACAAGTGCTTAGCTAACAACATGGTTAGAGTTAGAGTAAATGATAGCACATTCACTCACATTTACTCTAACTTAAATATGCCCTTTTTCAAAATTTTCATTTATCGTTATTATTTTTTATTAGTTAATTCTGGTCCAACAAATCTACTTTTAAATTTACATTTTAAAGCTTAATCCCCAGTGGTTTTTTTGTAACTGTTGATTTATAGATTTCACAGAATGTTTTTGTGACAGTTGAATGTAACTTCCTGCCTCTCTGTAACTGAGACCTTTGTTTTTTTCATTTTATTTTTATTTCCCACACTTGGACTTTAAAAAGCAAGTGAGTGAGTTCTGTGTGAGTAAATCAACAGTGTGGCTTACCACTCTAATGCACAAGAGTACCCTGAAGCAGTCCTTGACATCTGGGAAAAAGCTCAGTGGCTCACAGCAGTGGTGAAATATCATAACCACACTTCCAGACACATATGTAGGAAGACTTTGTGGATTTTAACTATAAAAATGTTTAGACTGTGTTTGTGACCATCGTGAAATCACCCTCAACACCAAAAACCATAAACTCATTTATGACATCATTTTGAAAGAAAAAAAAAACACATTTATGAGGTTTCTCTTAAATGTGTTTGCAAGAATGTCAGAGTGAATGTGGATTGATTTAAAGAAAAACAATTGAGAGCATTTTCATGTTTTAAAAGGTCAAATGTCATCAAGACAGTGATTGCGGTCGCTGTGCAAATTTCACACCAAAGAGGTTGGCTAACCCACCACATTTGTTGCTGGATTACAAGTGGCTGTATAATGCTGTAATCCTCTGCAGGTTTAAGCCTAAATTGGGATCTAGAACAGGGAAAAAATTCCATTAAAGTGGTAAACCAAAGGGGGGAGGGGGGTCATTGTTGAAGCATGTTTTCTTAGGCCTTGTTCAGCCACAACCAAAGAAAAAAATAAATTCATCCACTTTGGATATTTGCATCATAAACAAATCAGAAGAAACCCACTGACAGAAATGTTCCAGTTGCCACAAGTAGCTGCCGGTATCGCTGTATCCTGAGTGTCTGGACTCTTGATTGTTACGCACTAACATCTCAGTGGAAGGTGGCAGAACAAATTGCCATCACTGAAGTGAGTGAAAGCGGGGCTTTGGGTGTGTGTGTGTGTGTGTGTGTTAATTTGTTTGTGCACGTAACTGTGTGTATGTTTGTGAGAATATGTGGGGCCTTGGCATATTACTAATCCATTGAAGGAGAAAGACTTGACCTGATAGCTGCCGGGCCACAGTGTGACTGACAATCCATGCACATTGATGTGTATGTAAGTCCATGTATTTCACTGGCTTGCGTGAACGCTGCCTGCAATGTTGCATGACTGCAAGGGTATTTAAAAATGTCCGTGTTTGGCTCATCTTCATTATAAAGTTGATCTGAGTTGTCTCTACCTCTCACATAGTAAATGTCCTGCACCAAAAACTCAATAAAGCAGAGGATTTAACATGCATACATAACAGCCACTTGTAAGTACACCATTTGTAAAGAGGATATGTGCAATTCCTTTCCTTTCAATTGTTCATTACTTACATTTTAATCTTAATGTCTTTGCCACATTTATTTATTATTTATTCATGCAAGTTGCCTGTTTTCATGCACAGTTGCCTGTTTACCATGATTTATTACTGTTAATAACCTTCTCTACAATTCACTCTCTCACCTAACTGTCAATACCACATAAATGCAAACTTTTCAATGACTCGTAAATGGCTTTATTCCTATCCTCGTTTTCCGTTGTTTAATCTATAACTTATTTTTACTTCATTATTATTTTGTATTTGTTCATTTTATTTCTCAGTCTGGGAACCAACATAGTTTTGTTGTAATCTGACAACAGTGTGCAATGACAAAATAAGCTTCTTATCTTATGAAATGTCTGATTTCGTCTTTCTCACTTTTACAGCTACATGACAGATTTGCAATAATAAAGCCATTAATTTTGAATTTGCATAGTACTGTAAAGAGTTAAAAGCAGTGTTACTCAGAAAGCCCGAAGATATCGAGGAGTAAATAAGTATAGAGGCAAGAAAGAGATCGCAAGAGCTAGAGAGAAACAATGAGCAAGAAGAAAAAAAACAAGAGTGGAAGAAACTATGGGATGAAAATGAATCGGAGAATGTAAGAAAGAAATGCTGAATTGCTGTTGCACGGTGGAGTAGAAGACACTTAGCTCAGCAAGCTCCAGCTGCCAGGAAGCATTTTAATCACAACAGCAGATCCAAATAGGAGCCGAAAGCAGGGTAGGTCAGGGGGTTGGTTCGATTTGAAGTAAAAGGTTATCGCAAGAGAGGCTAGAGCGTAATCAGATCAGGTTAAAGCAAAAATCACTGCTAAAGTAGAAAAAAAAGAAAGTGAAGGACAGTGGGGCACAAGGATAATATAGGCTTGTGGAGAAAGAAAGGTAAAAATTAAAGACATTTACAGTCCCTTTATTTATCTGTTGGCAAATGCCTTCTTGAAAATGTTCTCCATTGCAACAACCTCACGTTTCATCCAACCATTATATACTCACCAGCCAATCTATTAGGTACATGTAGGCAATTATCTGGTAACAGTGTATAGTCAATCTGCCAATTGTCAAAAACCCCAAAGCATTGAAGCATCTACCGCGGTAGAGGGAACTTGCTGAAGTTCAAATTGAGCATCAGGATGGGGGAAAAAAGTGGATTGAAGTGACTTTGAATGAGGCATGGTTGTTGGTGCAAGACAGGCTAAGGTGAACATCTGAAGAAGTGCTGAATTGCTGGGATTTTTTACATACAACCATCTTCCAGCTTTATGAAGAAAAATTGAAAAAAATATTTAGTGAGCAGGAATCGTGTAGAAGAAAATGCTTTGCTGAACACAGTGCAACAGCAGCCAAAATGCAACAGCAGCTGAAATAACTGTTAAGGTATGTACATTACTTTGCACAAAATACCAAACCTTAAAGCAGATGGGCAAGAGCAGCAGACCAAACCAAGTGCCATTGTTGCAAGCTAAGAACATATATTACAGGCTCACCAAAATTGGACACAACAAATTTAAAAATGTTACCTGGTTTGATTGGTCTTGATTCAGATGGTATGGGCAGAATTTAGTAGGCAAAAACATGAAAACCTTGACCCATGCATACGCTCATTTTGTTGATGGAAAACTACCGACGCAGATGGTAAAGTGGTGAATTACAGCCAGACTGCATGATGAGTCCTCTCAGATGCTCAATTTCTCTCCATATCTGACCATAGATCGACTTTATCATAAGCATTCAAAACCTCATTGTTATTCATGCTTGGGCTGGTGACTGTCAGGATTTGTTTACTGATGAACTCAGAACACACACAGAGGACTAAGATGAGAGCTTTTATTGAAAGGAAGGTTGGTGGTGGATGAGGTAACCAGGGAGGCTGGACTGCAGAGGATCAGGGGGCAGATGATCGCAGGAGCTGACGGCCGAGAGAGAGAGAGAGTTCTTGGAACCAGAGGCAGGCAGCTAAGGCCACAGTTCGCCACCGGACCAGCCAGAGCACAGCAGTAAGAGTCCAAAGTTCGGCACAGAGCAAAGCAGCAGGCCCTTCAGCACAACAGAGAGCAACACCAGAGCAAGGCAACAGGATATCCAAAAACAGGTGGCAAACCTTACAAGAAGCAGAGGTGGCAGGGTTCCAGTAGCAACAGGTAACACACGAGTAGACAGGAGTAGGGTAGAATGATGACGGACCGGCAAAGGAGTGACAGCAGAGTGAGGCTTAAGTAGGGAGGCTGGCAGGTGAAGTGAGTCTGGCTAATTAGTGGTTGGCAGGTGTGACTAACTGCAAGGAGAGTGAAGTGAAGGCTGAGTGGAAGGGAAGGAGGAAACTAAAAATTAACAATGAATAAAGTCAAAACCTAGCTAAAACCCAAACAAGGTGGAAAAAACTGAGAATAACAGTAAACCAAAGCCGAATCAAAACTAAACCATGACAGTGACACATAACTATTCATAAAGATCTTTCAAATCAATAAAACAATGACCATAATCCATCTTAAGTCTTAAATAAAAGTCAACACAACATTTTACAGAGGTTTGCTGGATTTCTGATCACAGAAATCTTTTTTATCAGGTACATAGTTTAATTTTAGATGCGCAGCAGATTGATTAGTGTGATTTGAGCTTCAAGAGTAATAACTCCAGGATTTCTGCCCGTTACAATAAGTTTAAGACTTTTTAAGATATTTCAACAGCAATCATATTGAAAACAAATACTTAAATTACAGATTCTCTCTCATTAATACTAAAATCTATGTATCCTAGAACACATGCTCATCTTTATCTGTTGCCTATTTTAGTATCATAGTAATGCCTTGAAAAAGTTGCTCCAATTTTGAGCATGTTTTTGCTGCTGGTGTCTAAATTCTTGTGTTTGCCTCTGTTAGTGTCAGAAGCCTGTATGCAAACATTGCGCTGCATCTGTCTCTCAGCATGCGTCAGCCCCAACGTAAGCCAAAAACAGCACATTACCCCCACTTTCATTGCACCCCAAGGAGGGCCTATTCCAGTCGTGAATGTTATTAGTGGAGCTTAGAAGTATATTTTTGACTGTGTCACTAAATCACTGCTGACAGAGAGGAAAACATCTTTACAAAATAAAACACTGCAGAATGCTGAATTCAGAATTCACTTTGAAATATGCAATTGTCTTTATCCTGGATCACTGTGATAATTAACTTTATTAAATACTGAATAAATCTACAAGTTTTTTCAGTAAGTATATAAAAACTAGATTTTTACATGCACTTTGTTAAAACAATATTTTTTCTCACTATCTGACATTAAATCATTGAAAACTTTCTTCAAATGTAGAGCTTCAGATAAAGATACAAATACCTTTTAATGAATGGTAAAGCCCAGATGATGATGTCATGGTGTTGTAAACTTCCTATTAAATAGAGGTATACCTGCAGATGTATTTTAAGGCGTCACCTTAATCACACTGCTTGCTAGAATGGCATCAAGAAAAAGATGCTTTTCAAAAAGTCTGCAAAGATCTGTAACAGAATTAGGGAGCCTCCAAATGTCTGGCTCATCCTCTGGTACAAGGTTTCAGATGCCTAAAAGTATTACATTCATCTGTTCCAATAGTTAGAAACAAGTATAAACACCATGGGAATGTCTAGCCATCAAACTATTCAAGAAGGAGACACATTATGTGTCTCAGAAATGAAAATGTTTTTGAACCCCAGAAAAAAAAGGCAAAAGACCAAGGACCTAGTAAGAGAGTCTCATCCACAGTATAACAAGCCATTAAGCGAGGAAAAAGCCATTACTTCAAAAGCAACATAAAAAACAGATTGCAGTTTGGAAATGCACTAAAGAACATACACCTTAATTATTGGAGATTCATGGTGTGTTTGTTTTATATGCAGGAGGCACACTTCACAAGACAGATGACATCATGAGGAAAGAATATTATATATAAATATTCAACATCTCAAAACATCAGGCAGAAAGCTGAAGCTTGTGCAAAAACGGGTCTTTTACTGGACAACGACCCTGAGCATCAGGCATGGACTGGTAATCGGGCGTACCGGGCATTTGCCCGGTGGGCCGACGTGCTGTTTGGGCCGGCAGACCCGACATGTATATTATTAATATGTATTATTATTATTATTATTATTATTTTTTTTTTTTTTTTTTTTTTATATATATCTGCCTCGTTATATTTGCATAATGCATGAAGAAAAATAAAATCAGCAGCGCAAGAGTCTGTTCCGATCATCCGGCCCTTACCACAGACTACTGCAGCCCATTGGTTATCATCCCTGACAGTCTAAAGGGCTAGGCCAATCATAAAGTAGAAAAACACCTTCACGCTCCATGTGGAACTTTGTGCAGCGGTGTTCACAGTAGTAATGGATAAGAAACGCAAGGGAGGCGCAGAGAAACTGCACGAAAAAAAGAAACCGAGTTCTTCAAACGGACGCTGCGAAATGTGTCAAACTGACATGTTCCCAACAGCAGGCCCTTCATCTGCTCCGGTTGCTGATGAAAAATATGGTGGTGGACGGTTGTAGTCAGTGACGTGCGGTAGGGTTCATAGCTGGTGAGGGACTGACGTCATCAGAGTCAGATTTATTAATATATACACTCTACAGAATAGACTCATTGCAAAGTGCTGAAGGCGACTGATTGAGCCAAATTAATTCACCAAGAGACATGGAAAAATATTGATTATTTGATGAAAAAATAAATATAATTATTTGTCATTTGCCTGTAACAGTTTATGAGTTATGATGGATTTCTGCATTTGTAACACATTTTAAAACTATAACCCACATTAAGCACATTTCATTACAGAAACAAAACATGAATAATTATCGCTGTCTTACCTCTACTTATAAATTAAGTCCATGCACAGCTCTTTCTGCACAAAAATATCTTCATTTTCCAGTAAAAGTTCTCTTTATCTTCTTCAGTTTTAAAAGTCTCTCAGTCTCAGTGGAGCTCACTGCCAGGGAGGAAAGCCTTCCCTGATCAGTCCTGTTCCAGCTGTATGTTTAGAGTCTTTTTAGTGCTTTACTTGTTTAGCAAAACTCGCTAATAAAACATCCATAACTTGCTGTCACTCTACAGTTTTGGATCAGGAGCGGTGCTCCTTGAGCGCCCCCTGCCTAGAGGCCAAGAAACTGCCGGCCTCACCTACAACCAGTTCTCTGCCTTTTATGTTTGCGCAGCAGCACAAAAACATGTTACCTGCACACAGTTTGAAGACCAAAACACAATTCGTAATCCAAATATATTAAATTGTGGAAAATCAGCTCATAACTGTTTGAACAATTGAATTTATGATCTAGAGACAGGATTATGCATTCACAGAATGAAAGCCAGCGCAGTTAACATGGGATTGCGCAATCCCAGGGGAGGCCAAGCGCGCCTGTTTAGGAACCATGACAATGTGGTGGGCCAGTCTAATCCAAAATGCCAGGGCCGATTTTTTGTCCCAGTCCACCCCTGCTGAGCATACTGCAAAAAATGACAGAATTCCTGTCAAGTCACTTCCAGAATTATTCAGTCGAAGTGTAATGTGCATTTACAGCATAGTTGAATGCAGTTAACACTAAACTTTTTTGGTAAAAACACAAAAACTAACAACAGTTAATATAAGTACTGAAAAAAGTAAGTTAAAAAATAGTCAACTAACCATTAAAAGTCAATGTCACAGAAAAGTTTATGAGAAAATACATAAACAAAGTAGAAATGCAAGGCTCATCATGATGGATTTCCATCTGTACTGGATAAGATCAACATGGGAACAGAGGTTTTCAAGGGCACAAGTCTGTTAGAATTATTCTGTCTGGTAGAGGGCTACATATGGGAATGCACACAGTTTATTCTGTCTTGTCTGCAGAACGAACTCTGTCAGAGTCCCAAACTGTCCTTTCAAAAGTGCACCCGAGTGTATCTAAGCTGTCAGTGTAAGTCAGGGAAACTAGAAAGAAAAGGCTGATTTTGATACAGGTATTTCTTTACTGCAAGACCTCGCTACAACTGGAGCACCGAGACAAATCCCAGTTGTCTTTTATGGCTGAATCGAAGTGAGCAATGATGCCTGGAAAACTGCTGTTGTGGGTTCAATTCTCAGTGAGAGGAACTTTGAAAGAACAATTGATTGTTTTATATAGGTGCTTTAAAAAAAGATAAACAAGGTTTTTCTGAAGTTTTAAATCTCAATTCCTTTCCTTCTGTGTTGCTGCCAACTGATCATAGGTTTTCAGAAACAATTTTACTGTGTTAACTGAGTATAAGATACATTATCACTTGCTCCAAAAATAACAATAAAATATGGTTCTATTTATTCTTATGTATTTTCATAATCAAAATCTTAATCTTCTGTGGTCCAAATAAAGAGCTAAATCTTTGTAATGGTCCTTATTATGCATTATTCAAGTTTGTCAGTGGTTGCCCTATTAATACGTTTTCGGGGTAGGGCAGAATTAAGGTATCCAAAATAACAGCCATGTTGCTTTGAACATTGACTATGAATCCTTTGCAGCTGATTGATGAATGCAGGTAAGATAAGACTGTGGATGTTTGTTACCTTCACAACTTAGAATAACAGCCATAAGAGCTAGGTAAGAAGATGGATCCATAAAAACCAAATCTGAAAGAAAGCTGGCATTAGCTAATCTCTTACACTAAAGAACCGGTGCAATAGATGCAGTGGAGCACATCAAACATTCCCTCATAAAAGATCAGCAACTTAATTATTAGATTACTCCCTTTGGTTTGAACCAATATATATTCACTTATTGAGGAAATTACTTTGTTCTGTTGTGTGACTTTGTAAAGTGTCTTGAAATGATGTGTTGTGAAGTGGCACTATATAAATAAAATTTAATTGAATAAAATTGAATTGATACCAATAAAGGACACAAAAAATAAATCTAATGTGTATTTTCATCTAGTAAAGTGAGATTTAAACATATTAGAAACATCTTAAATGTGCTAAAATACATGGCATACAGGAATAAGACACCATCACAGGCCTTTGTGAGCAGATGGTTATGCTTTAGTATTCATTAAAGACGACTTGATGGTATCAAAAACTGATTACCACCTGCAAAGCAGTCATTGTACATTATGTTGTACTCAGGAGATGTACATTAGGATGTATGTCGTCTTTCAGTCTACCCCTCTGATGCAGTGTGGGCTAATCACATGGAGCATGAAAACAATCACAGCTGAACTTTGCCTGATAAAACAAGGCAGAATATCATCTGACCTATTTATTGAGGAAATGCTTTACACAAATATAATTTAGTTATGAATTTAATCTGAAGGTCCTGAACCCATTTAATGGAAAGCTTTTATTGAAATACATTTAAGAAGGGTCATGATAGAGTAACGTGTATTAGTATAATACAAGATATATAAACCTAAATTAGGAAACGTATTTTTTTAAATATATTATTTCATTTAAGCATAGTTTATCTTTGTAGTTTGAATATGTGTGAGTATTGTATAAGCACAAATGGGTACACTTACAAATGTGCCATACATACACATCCTTCCACTTGCGTTCATATGATTGAGTTGTATAAGAATTCCCAAATAGCAGGGGTTAGGTTTGTATTAGAGGTTCTTTTTGCATCACATAGGATCATTTTTTTCTTAGTCAGCTTTCTCCATTCAAGAGTCTACTGTCTAACACAGAGAGTGGAGATAATGACTCTATCTGTTTTCATTTGATAGTATTTTCCTTTCACAAGGAAAGTTATGTTAAAGATTTGTGAGTATATCATATGCATGTATTAAATTAAGGATGTTTGTGTTGTCTCTTGGTTAGGAAATTATTGTTAATTCTCGAAACTTGTTGTGTTCTTGTACTCACATGCAATGCGGACGTGTGCCTTGCGGCTTTTGGTGGTTCCAGCAGAGCTCCAGGCCACACACTGACACCAATAATCTTCAGGACCAAATAGCTCCTCAACTTGCTGCCGTGTGATTTCTATACTGGCTTCTCTTACAACTAGACCTGCGAAGGAACAAAAAAAAAAAAAAAAATGTTACATCATTCCCCAAAACAATTTTAGTTCAAACTACAACAGTGGTTTCTTAATTGATATGAATTTTATGTTAGTTAAAGATGGATAAACCACTGTACAGTTAACATCTTAACAGATAAATAAATAATGTCTTGAAATGTATTCCCACCCTTTGAACCTTTACCACATTCTGTCACTTTGGAATCACACACATCAATGTATTTCATTGTGATTATCTGTGACAAACTAACACAACGTATTTCATGATTGTGAAGCAGAAGAAAAAGGATCTGATGTTTTATTTTTTGTTACAAATCATACTTGAAAGAGTAGTGTGCATGAGTATTCAGTCCCCTTAACTCTGATACCCTTAAGTAAATTCAAGTGCAATGAACTGCCTTTAGAAGTCACCTAATTAGCAAACTGAAGCTCACTTGTTTGAAATTCAATCTCATTATAAACATCAGCTCTGTAAAGACTTCCAAAGTTTGTTCGGGAACAGCAGTTAACAAGCATCATAATGGAGACCAAGGAGCATACCAGACAGCTGAGAGATAAAGGCATGGGAAGGTTTATAGCTGGGTTAGGTTATACAATTATAGGCCAAGCTTTGAAAATCCCACAGTGCACTGTTCAATCATCATCCCAAAAAGAGAAAGAGTAAGGCACACCTGCAAGCCTACCAAGACAACACCTTGCTCAGGAAGATGACAGGCCGGACAAGGAGAGCATTAATCAGAGAAACAGACCTAGATACCAATAGCATCACTGAAGGAGCTGCAGAGATCTACAGATCAGGTGGAAGACAGGAGACCTATTATGCCGAGCTCCCGGTGCAGATACAGTTCCGGTACCCCAAGGAACCCAAATCATTAAAAATCAATGTGTACACTCACATCAGCCACGTGCCGTTGCAGGTCTGGTTGCCAATGCCGTGCAGTGCTGCAAGAAAATCTGCAAGGATGTTTGACCGGACTCCACAGCAGCCCCGATATCAAGCTCCCGAATTTTACGTGCCAAAACAGGAAACATCAAGTGCCAGACAGCAGAATGTTTCGGTGAATATCAGAATAAACTCACCCCACCAACTTATGCTAACTTGACAAATGTATACGAAACGGGAACACAGAAACACGGGGAAAAAGAGTGGTTATTGGAGGATGAAATAGGATTTACTATGCACACAGATAGCAAGTTTTGCCCTAGAAGATGAAAGCCATAGCTGTTTTTTTATAATTTATGAGGGATAGCAAGAGAAAGGACCACATGAACTTCTGTTCTCGCCACTGCCATTTCCATAGCTGGAGCCGCAGCTGGCCACTGTTTCCCTAGGAGCAGTATGAGTGGGGGTTTGCAGCACACCAGAACTGGATCAAGACCGTAACTCGCACCAAAGTCAGTTTGAGCCCCGGGTAAGGACAGTGGGAGAGAGCAGAGACTGACAGACAGAGCCCCTGGCCACTGAAGTGGGGGCTGGCCAGGCCAGTTCTGGAGCTACAAGAGGAGGATGAATGACGAAATTAAAATAGCTTTTTTCAAAGCCACCCATAAACCTCTAAAGAGCTTTCCTTACTTCATCATATGTCAACATACATTTTTCGATCTCCCATTTTGATAGAAAAAAGCTTTGTCTCCGCAGCGCTCCTGTGTCCCCTTAGGGAAATTCTCCTTACAGGGAGGTCGGACAAGAAAACATAGACAATCCCCATGTACACAGAAACAATCACATAATGAATTTAGCAACAATAAAATCAGTAAATATCCTTGTACAATTATCAATTAAAACAGGCTGAACAACAAATCAAGCCTGATAATCTGATTATCTGAATGATGGCCTGGCAAGTAGAAAAGTTTCTCCATCTGCCTGTTCTTGATTTGGGTTGTCTGAATCTCCTCCCCGATGGTAGTAGCTCAAATTCACTATGAAGTGGGTGATTTGAAGATTTAATTATAAGTTCTGCCTTTTGTAGGACTCTTTTTTAAAAAAAGTTTCTTCTAAATTTGGTAATCTCACTCCTAAAATTTTGCCAGAAATTTTTACAATTTGCTTAATCCTGTTCTTGTTTCCAGCTGATAGACTGCCAAACCAGGTGATAAAAGCCAAAGTGAGGACAGATTCAATCAGAGTTATAAAAAATGGTCATCAACTTTTTACACACTCCAAACTTATTTCATTTATGTAGGAAGCAGAGTCTTTTGTGAGCTTTTTTACTAACCTTATCTGTGTTTTCACTAAAAGTCAGCTTGTTGTCGATGACAACTCCCAGGTATTTGTATGACAGAACTCTCTCCACAGTTTAATTTTTAATGTGAACTGAGATACTGGACTGGACTTGTTCCTAAAATCTATACACGTCTTTGGTTTTAGAGGCATTTAATGTCAAATAGGAATTACCACAAAATCAAATCCTCCACTACCTGACCAATCTTCTCCCTCTAACAGACTGATAGTAACTGTATCATCTGCAAATTTCAGGATGTGTCTATGTGTCTATGTACTTACTCCTGCAATCATTAGTGTACAGATATACATCAGGCGAGAAAGAAGACAGCCCCGTGGAGAACCAGTAGAGGAAAACGCCTCAAATGACATAGAACCATTTACCCTAACACACTGATCTGTCAACAAAAACGTCTAAGACCCATTCAACCAGACAGATGTCACAACAACCAGTCCCTGATCGATTGCGTGCGACGCAATTTGACAATTTCAGATTTTTTAACTCTTTCCACACAGACCATGCAGATCTTGCCAACCGCATTGCTCTAACCGCGTGGATCGCACCACAGTCCGCTTCACCACTTCTTGCCCCGCCTTTTGCATAGGGATAAAATGTAAACTCCCTGCCCAAGCCACCTCATGTTCATTCGGTGTGAACGCACCATAGGAAGGCTCCTGCATACATACCTGGATCAGCTCTAGATTTTTACAGAGTAGAGTTCAACGGTATCCTAGACGCTGTAGATACACACATTACAGAAAGGTTTTTGCAAATAGGCATTCAAACATTGAAAGAACTGAAAAACTCACTT
The DNA here is from genome assembly GCA_037039145.1 of Fundulus diaphanus. NCBI lineage: Eukaryota > Metazoa > Chordata > Actinopteri > Cyprinodontiformes > Fundulidae > Fundulus > Fundulus diaphanus. Next base: position 24,309,608 of record CM073127.1, read on the forward strand.
CTGAAAACTTTTAGAAATGATGCAGCAGTTTGCAAATATCCTGAACTGCAAGAGGAAGACTTGAAAGACCAACCGGCCATGTTTCAAAACCAGTACAAGATCAAAACAACTGCCTATGCTGTGCATGCTTTGAGACAAATGCCCCCTGAGGTCCATGGTCTGTGTGATGTGATAGAGACATTAGTTAGATTGTTGCTGGTGGTGCCTATATCATCTACTGAGGCAGAGGACAGTTTTAATGGACTACGCAGACTAAAAATGTGGTTGCGATCAACCATTACTCAAAAAGACGTAATGGCATTGTTATGTGCCATATTCACCAAGAGAGCCCTGACAAGACTAGAATTTGCCCAACAATATTTTCAGGATACTGACAGAAGGAGAGATGTTTTTGGGTCCTTCATTTAGTCTACTTCTAAAAAGTAAATTTGTTAGACTGCACTTTAGGGAATTCCTAAAACTACTATACATGTCATTAAAAAAGTAATTTATAGTACCCATACTTTATTGCTAACATGTTGTTTCTATTTCTGAGTTCATACACAACATTTTAAATAAAACATACTTTGAATAAGGCATGATGTTTTGGTTAGTGAATGATTATAAATTGTTGATGTTGAGCACCATCAGGATCCAGTAGGATTGTTTTTGACGGATTCCTTATTATTACCTGGGCATGGTATGACCTCTTGGAGTTCCCATAGGATTTGCTGAGTGGGTCACAAACCAGCTGTTTGGGCCTTGGCTAAGGTCTGTGCTTTCCAGGATCTTTTCCAGTTTATCCATGATTCCAAATAATTCCACAATGCCTTTTTTTAGTGCAAACTATTTCCTGTAAGCTATTACAAAAGTAACTACTTGAGCACTGGTTAAAGCCAAAATGAAATAAAAATCACTTAATTGTGTTGAAATCATTTGCTGACACCCCCCCCCCCCCCCTCCCAGTTCAAAAAAAGCTACCTGCGCCCCTGACTGTGACTACACTGTCTCCACAGAGATAACTCTGATGATAACAGAATTATGCTTTGGCAATGCTTTTATTCTGCAAGAGACTTAAAAAGTCTCAACTAGATGTTGAACTGATGTCCCCAGACACCCCAGATCAAGTCTCTCTGAGCTAAAGCAATTTTGTAAAGAATGGGCAAAAACTTGTCACAAGAAATTCAAAGTTAGAAGAAACATACCCAAAGGTCTTGCAGCTATAATTGCAGTGAACAGTGGCTCTGCAAACAACTGACTCTTGACTATTGCACCAGTACTGTCAGAGTAAAGGGGACTGAATACAAATGAACACAAAGTATTTTGGATTTTTTCTTGTAAGAAATCTGGAAAGCTTCCACTTTATAATAATGCACAACTTTTTGTTGTACCACAAATTCACAAAATATAATACATTAAAATGTGTATTTGTAATGTGTCAAAATGTAAAAGGTTCCCCAAATTGGAATACTCTTGTAACCCCTATAGATATACCATAATCTGTAATATGTGCTGACATTTACAATTCCAGTTCTTTGTACTTAATATATTATTTCCATGTTTTGCTGTAAACCATGAGATTGTTCTATTTCACTTCTGCCATTTATCTCACTGTATCCTGATAACATTCTTTTTTCTTTTGCTATCTGAAAAGAGCTCCAATGTGGAGAATGTGGGGTTTAAATAGCTGCACCCTAGTGACAGGACAACAAGGGATCATTGATAGGAACACACTGCAGAAAGTAATATGGAAACCAGAGTGTAGTATAAACCAAGGATGGAAATATTTGTGACAAAGGAAGGAAGTAAAAAGAGGCAGCAAAGAAATACGATGAGAATTTAAAAGACACTTTATGCAAGAAACAGAAGAGAGCAAGAAGGCACTGATTGAGGAAAAAACGGTTAATCCAATGGAGTGAAAAATAAGGGGTAAAAGAAACTGATATGCTGATAGAAGTAATAGAGAGCAACAAGACCCTGGCACAGCTAGAGAAAAGAGGATGACAGACAAGGAGGTGGAAGAGGGCAGTAAAATGTGAAAAGGAAAGGGGAGAAGAGATAAAAATGGATTTAAGTCAAACAAATGTGGTGAGTGGGGAGTAGATAGGAAAGACTCTATAAGTGAACATCTAGGCAGTTTATTTCAGGTTTAGTAGTGTTACAAAAACCCGAGAAACTATCTATGTGGGGCTTCACAAATCTGACTTGGGCTTACTTATGGAGACTCAGTTTTTTTTTTTTTTGCCAATGGAGAGACAGTTATAGCAAGCAAGCTGGCGTAAAGGCAAAGAAACAGAGAGAAAAGGTTTAATCCCTTTAACAAGATTGCAGTAACTTGATCCCACGAATAGCTTGTATAAGAACTAAAAAATGAAGGTTTTGGCAAAACAAGCCTCCATTGAAACTTGATGGACAGTGAAAAGATCAGGCTTTTGATTTGGGATAACAATGAGAAGATGGGACATACAGAGGTAGGATGGAAACAAAAAGCAAGTCATTTGAGCAAAGTGGTTAGTAAACAAGAGTAAAAAGCTTGTGGAAGGCACATCTGCGGAAAAGTGCCTGTGAGAGACAAAAAAAACACGGCATGGGTTGAGAGCAAACACAGATTAAAACTTGTGGACATCAGTGTTCCATCTATCAAGAAAACGAGGGAGACTGATATGGCTTCACAGGGTAAGATGAAAGAGCAGAGGAGCACATCAAGAGAGGCACAGGTTGAAAAAGTGGCCAGTAAAATGAGATAATTAAAACCAGCATGGAAACTGGGGCTACATCTGAGAATGCTTGCAAACTGGCAGTCACAATGAGCAAAATAGTAGAGTGTTAAAAGAAGAAGGGCACAAGGGAAAGGGAGAGGAGGCAGAGACTAAGGAGAATGATGCTTCCAAAGTAAGGAAAGGCAATTAAAGTTAATGATTCAAATAAGCCAGATAGACAGTTATGGCAAATGGACTCAGGAAAATGTAAAGGTAGCATATGGGACACTACCAAATACAACCATGGAACCTATTGAGACAGCAGGAGGTAGAGAATAAGCTTCTACTTAGGAAGACAAAAGCACTGAAGCATATGTGTGGCTGTGTATGTAGCTCATTAAGCTCCTGACTAAAATAATGCAAATAGTTAAATTGCATTACATCACATGAGTAGTTTAAGTTCATAATCTAACAGGTGCAATGCATCGTAGGATGGAATAAAGTGCAGTTGAAAGTCAATGAGTAATTTGTGACATACGCTTGTGACCAATATAGTTTTTTGAAGAACTCTACTGTGAAGTTTATACAGAGCACAAACCAAGTTAGAAATAATTTTTCAATATCTTTAAAAAAATTATTTGTATTTAGTAGTTTAAAGGAATAGTGTAAGATCTTTTGGCTTTGAGTTCTGGAGGTATTCGTTATCTGTTGGTTGAATCACATACCAATCATTGTGACATGCTCACCTGATGCCAAAGTGTGTGCTTGTTCCTTGCGAGTTTCCTCTTGCTACGCAGGGACACTTCTAGTGTTTAAGTATCCAGTTAGCGTCGGTGTTAGCCATTCATTGTAGCTCCACTGCACTCACTGTACACTTTGAAAATGGCTGAGAGTCGCAAGAGGCAGTCAAGTTTATGAGAAGAAGAGGAAGGCCTCAGAAAACAAAAATAAGACCAGAGTGGATTTGAAAGATTCTTTCACATGATCCCCTGAGGAGTGGAAGAGCAGGTAGGATTGTTTTGCGCATGCACAGTAATACAAACAGTGACTTGGGCGTTTCTTACCTACATTTATTTAATACATTTACATACATTTAATATTATATGGATTGAGCTCAGGCCGGAGCTTACTCCTAAAATAATTTTTAATATACAGGGCTACACCTCCTCCAAAACAATTTCTATCCTTCCTGTATAGTGTATAACCATCAATATTAAGTTCATTATTATCAAATGTCATGTCCAAATGTGTCTCAGTGAGATACAGTACAGAAAAGCTATTTAAGATTAGTAGAGACTCAATTTCATGCGTTTTATTTCTGAGACTGCAAAAGTTAATGTGTGCTATGGAAACCCCTTTATTGTTATATCCTAGTATTGTAATGCTTACTGCTGGTGAGCCAGATGTTCAGCCAGACACAGAGTTAAGTTTAAAAGGTATATTGTGAAGAGGATGAGCAGTGGCAGGTGAGGCAGGCAAGCAGAAACAGACTTGGCAGATAAGTTATGGCTGAAGGTACAGGCAGGCAGGGATGAGCAGGAGACCAGCGGATGCAGGTAGATATAAAAACCAGAACAGGCGATGTAGACCAGGGAACCACCAGAACGGGCAGAGCAAGCAGCTGGGACACATGGAGAAACAGGCAGAATTGCAGCATGCAGACACAGACGACCTTTAACTGAAGAGTACATCTGGTAGAGCAGGGTACATCACACAGGGAACTCCGACACGAGAAGAGAAGTGAGAAAGGATGTTCTGGCAGGGATGACTTGGCTGAGGCAGGTATATGTAGGCTGGTGAACAGGTGACCAGAGTTTAATCTAATTACTGGCAGCAGGTGGAGTTGATGTGGGCTAATTGACTGGGGCAGAACTGACAGGATAGTGGCTGGTGGCTGAGAGGTGACAGGCTGAAGAAAAGTCCAAAGGCAAACAAAATAGAAACTCAAATCATGACAGGTATACTTTTTGTAGATGCTAAGTATTGACAAAGACTCCTGGATAGGTGTCAAAACGTTTTAAGAAAGAACTGAATGGAGGTCTGGTTGCCTCCGATTTAAGCCTGTTTGCTGTTGTGATGACCTGGAAAACTGAGAACACAGGCATGCTAACATGGTGCATTCAGTAACCTAAGTTGCAGCCTAAGGTACATAGTCACTTCAGTATGTCTTACTCTCTCATTAAAGAATAAACATGACTATAGCCCCATTTACACAATTTTTTTTAACCGATCCATGCCGAGCTCGGACCGAGCTTGGATCAGTTAACCATGCCGAGCTTGGTTCTGACGACCGTTTACACATCACGCTACCACGGTTCCTTGCCTCCTAGTGACGATCTACGGTACTACTGATCTCTAGGATTGAAGGAGGGACTCAAGCAAATCAAAATGGCGCCGCCCGTAACATTCAGGAACATATGCTTAGTTATAATTGTGATACTTCGTTGTTTGCGGAGAGTCAGGTGAAGAAGGCAACATTTGGTGAATTCACTTGATGGAGTCGGCTTTTGGGAAGTGGATAAGACAAACAACCGTCTAATCAGGGCTTACAGATGCAGGAAACAACGACAGATGTCGAGGTTCATCACACTGCTAAGGAGAATCATCACTGGAAACCGTGCGGCACGGTAAGGAAGCTAGGATTTTTATGAATGTCTGAAACCGCAAAATTGGTCAGCTGACTGTAAGGAGATGACGCGGTCTGCTCATGCGCTCTTTGTTATCTGAGAACCTTGGCACCGAAAAACCGGGCCGAGCCCACCCATCGAACTGGTCTAGATTTAGCGCGGTCCGGTTGTGTCTGGCACGGTCCAGTTCAGTTTGCGATCCATTTACACTCGAAAGTTATCTCAGTTACCGAGCTCGGACCGGTCTCGGCACGGTTAAAAAATGGTAGTGTAAACGGGGTAAATGATTGGTGACACTTTAATCTCGGATTTATAACCAATTTCTCATATTTTAAAATAGCTTTGTCACCTCGGGCTCCCGCCGCCTTCACCTGTGGAAGTACCTCCTTCTTCTTCTTTCTGATTGTGTCTGTGAAATCTTCATTGATAAAAAAAAATTCTATCCTTTGAGCTTACATGATGATAGGATGGTTTGTGGGTCTTTAAGACGCTGCAGTCTTGTAATGATCTGCCTGGGTCTCCCTTGCTGTCCAATATGATAAGCATAGTCAATAATCACCTTATCACTATGCGGTCCCGGTTTTATTTTAATGAGATCCCGAACTTTACTCTCAGACGCCTCTGAGTTCTCCTTTTGTTCATCAGCTTTTCCTCAGCTCTGAGATCACACTGTCAGAGAACTGCATGCACGATTTGACGTCTTGCATGTCCTTTACGATGTTATCTAGTCTCGTGTTTATAGTGTCCACAATAATTTGGACAAAAGTTTTAAAGGGGAAGTCCGGTCAACAAGGAAAAATCAGGGTATCATTAGCTATAACTAAAACTAATACGTTTGTGGTTATTTAATGAACTTATCTTTAATCAATAAGAAAATAAAAACATAAATTGTCGTCTGAATCACTGTGTATGGGGGATGACATTACTGCCCATATTTGGGCAGTAAGGGGCATTTAACATCACATCCTGCGACGTAGAAAAGCGGAAGCGGCGACAGCATTTCTCTCCGCTTTCCATGCAAAGTCAATAGGAGCCGTTCTACACAGCTGCGATGATCAATAATTATTTCGGATTTCCAGAGGACTTCACCGCTGACATTCCCAAGAGCTATTGCTGAAGCAACAATGCCCACGTGCATGGCCATCGGATGTTCCAACACAACTGGTAAAAGTGGAAAAAACATAGCTTATTTCAAATTCCCGATTCATGAGCCACCGGGCTCGGCGCTGGATTGCCAACTTGAAGAGAGCGGATTTGCCATCTAACTTCTGGCCAGAGAGAAAACACGTCATATGCAGTGACCATCTCGAAGAAGAATGTTTTGAACATGACATGAGGGCGAGGATTTTCAGTAAGTTATTTTTAAATTTTAAATTTTAAATTTAGAAGTTAAGGGGATGGTTACCGACCAGAGGGGCGGAGGGATACCACATGGTATCCCTCCGCCCCAGCATGTGCTGGAATGCTTTTATATTTTAATACTTATACAATAATGACCACCTGCCCTATTTGCTAGGGGGCAAATATATAACTTAAGTCACTTCAGCGCGATCTCTCCTCCGCTGTGTGTGTGTGTGTGTGTGTGTGTGTGTGTGTGTGCGCGCGTGCTCAGCTGCAGCGCCGGCAAAGCCGTGCTGCGCGGAGCGCGAGCACACACACACACACACACACACACACGCGCGTGTATATATATATACTGTAGGACCCGACTGAGTTTGCAATGGAAATAGGTACGCTGGATTCCGTCAAAAGTCCGGTTTCTCTCAAGAAACTCTTCTAAAACATCCATATCGCTATCAGATGATGATGACTCCACGGAACTCTCATCACTGTCACTAAGTACTTCATCACTCTCTGCTTCGTACAGAGCACCAGTCGTCGCCATCTTGGAAAATAGTGCGCCGTGACAAACAGAGCGTTGAAACTTGCTCAACAGCGGGTCCGCCGAGTGACGTCAAAAAATGGGAGGTGACAGTACTATTCTTGACCAAGATGGATTCCTCCACATAAACATGATTAAATGAGAATTATTCTTAATTAAAAAAACGTATAATTTTTTGCACAGTATGTAGTAGTTTTATATTTAAAGTACTTTCAGCAGTTTGAATTCTGATTTTGACCGGACTTCTCCTTTAAAGTTGTCCTGTTGTTGTTTTATCAGCTCTTTATAGAACTCCCTTTGCTAGTCCTGCATTGCCGTTAACATGCTAAAGCTAACATAGCCATCGTCCTCTACTGTCGGCAACTTTGAGCCCTTTGGAGCCATTTTCTCAAACTTTTGCACAATGTCTTTGCTCCACTAGCTGGTTTAAATGAGCTTGTCCTGTGTTTTCCCTGGAACCAGTCCTCGCTCTGGCCTCGCTAGTTTACCTGCTAGTGCTTTGAACTTCTGGTCAAGTTTGGTTCTGTCTGCGAGTACCTGTTCGAGCCTGGTTCAACCTGCAATATATCTTCTGCATCTGTTTCTCTGTCTGCCATCCACCATCCCCTGTGTTGTGGTTATCACCTGCCTGTCATCTACTCCATTGTCCTCAATAAACATTTTAAACATACTCCGTGTTTGACTTGAATACCAGGTTCTCAGTTCCATGCATTACATATGATTTTCTTTAAGTATTCTTCTTTGCTCTAAAATAGATGGTCCAGAGTCCTGGCTCCTGTTTTATAATCTTTTCACAACACTACCTCTCTGTAGGTTTTAGGTGGAGAAATACAACCCTGTCTCAGTATTCAAGCTCCAGATTTCTCTTTATTTACTGCTGAATTCTTCCACTACGCTCTCCAGTACCATGCTGGTAACTGCCTGTTATTCCAACTATGGTGTCCAACTGTGTACAAGTTTATTTTAAACTCAGTTTTTTGCCACATTTTTATTATTTTATTATTTATTTTTTTGCATTTGGGTCTAAATAAACCATGACATGATCCACTTGCTTCAGTAACAAATCATAAGGGGAGCACTGTCAGAACTTAAAAGTCTACCATTTAATCAGAATTATACAGATTGATGATTTTCATGAAGATTTTCACATTTTAAAAATATGTTCTGCAAGAATACAGATAGTAGTTCACATGTTGTGTCTCAATGCATTTTTCTATGAAGTGTGCAGTGGGAAAAACTGAGAAGTCTAAAATTCAGAAAATGAGTCAGGGGCAATCATGAATACAGAATGTGGACAGTTCTGGCCTGGGTCTTTCTGCATGGAGTTTGCATGTTCTCCCTGTGCATACATCTTTCTGGGTAATCCGGCTTCCTCCCACAGTCCAGTTAGGTTAATTTATCTCTCTAAATTGCCCTTAGGTATGAATGTGTGTACATGCATGGTTGTTTGTCCTGCAATGGACTGGACCATCCATTGGTGGGATGGATGGATTAGTTTGTTTGACTTTACATATCTATTTATACAATAAACCTACAACCTTCCTGATACAACAGATATTAAATTACCAGATCATCAAAAAATAAAACAAATTTGCAGGTCTATGAAAATATTGCAATTAAGTCTGAGTTGTGAAACAGTCTGTGCTTCCCCACATTGGTCCTGATATAACACCAGTTGACGACCACGCGTCAAATAGTGTGACATAGTATGGGGGAACATGGAAGGTATTTACTGATAAATCAATTTAAACAGCAAAGAGTTATGCAATTCTAATGAAGGAAGATTATTTAAGCAGGTTTGATACATGTCTTGGATTTGAGCAACTGTGAAAAATCTATAAAAGAAGTAAAATATTGGTGAAGCAATTTGTTGTATCATTATACTTTAATTTAATTGCCCCGATTTCAGTGTCCAGTTACTCTATCCAGCAATAATTTGGTTGAAAGGCCTTTTCACATTTATTTGGGGAGTTGAACTTTTAAAAGTTTAGAAACCTCTGACGGAAGATGTGAGAGTGCATTTGAACATTCTCTCAACAGCTCTGACTCTGATGTTGACTGATTGTCACAGTCCCAGAATGTGTGTTTGCTTGTATAAATGTTAATGCCTTTGAGCGTGCATGTTTGAGCCCCTCAGTGATTCCAAAAAACCAACAAACCAAGACATGAAACAGGGTATGCAGGGAACTGCATCCAAACTCTTACAATTCCCACCATTGCCCAACATCAGGCAAACAAATACTATAAATTAGCATAAAAACATTGAAAACAAAGCTTACCTTCACACAGCCCAAACACAAACATGTGCAAACACAGACAATGAGCCCAAACCGGCGATGTATGCACACAAACACACAGCTGACATCCATATTAGAAGTCACTGGAGGGTAACTCTAATAGGTCCTGATTCTTGTAAACTAAAATGAAACAATCTCTAGAGTTAAGAGCTAGAAAGAGATCAAAAACATAGTTGACTAAGTTACAGAAGTGTTTTAGAGAGGAATACCAGGAAGGGCAGAAAGAGAGCTAAACAAGGAGAGGCACAGAGAAACACCAGGAAGGAGAAAAAAAAACAAGAGACAGAAGAGAAGAAATCAATACAGAGAAGATGGCAGCAAAGGAGGGAAAGAGGTCGCAAATCACCAAAGCCAATACCATGTGCACTATTGATATATGTGTGTGTACGTGCAGCCTTTGATGTGGAGTCACAGGTCATTGGTAGCAGACTAATAACCATTCACACTTTAGCTAATGGAGACAAAGTAAGTAACCTAGCACACAATATGTCTAAGCGCACTTCAAGGCTAATGGAGATGTACTGAGGCAGTACATATGCTGCTGATATAAACGCTAAAAAGGCACTTTAATAGTTAAGATTTATTCTGTGCATGTATATAAGACACAAAGATTTTCCTTTGGCAGAATTTTCAATAAAACTGTAAATAAGTTGTCTAGCATTTCGTTTACAGTGGGTCATTTAACAATTAGGGCCTTTCTCTGCCCATATTTATTCTGCTTTGACTAACTTAATAGGTTTGTTTGATTTAAAAGGCAAATGGGTCAACAGGTGCTTAGTTACCATTTCAAATATAGAACACAGCTTGCTTATATTAACTTGGAGGTCTATACAGTTAGTCATTGGAATAAAGCTTTTCTGTCATCTGCATCCTCCTGAAGTTCTTGTCAATATACTCAGCCATTGCACTAAATGTATCCTGTTTTTTCATTGACATATCCTGTTAGTATGTCTATCTATAAGGTAATTAAAGCTAAAAACAAACTATAACAACAGGTGGTCTGTGTGTGTGTATGTGTATGGTAATTCAATTTGTTTAGTCGTGAAGAACACTTCACTTTATACTTTTGCAAGTTAAAACTTGCTTGAGCTATTATTTTTCTAATCTTCTCTTTGATCGGCTTTTTTTAACTAAGGTACAGTATAAGAGTAATATTATATATCATAAATGGTCTGTACTTGTATAGCGGTTCATCAAGTCCTGAGGACCCTAAGTTACCGCCGGGCCCTCTGACCACCCACAGCAGGCAAACCAAGTAAAGTGTCTTGCCCAAGGACATGACTGAGATGGTCAGAGCTGGGGTTGGAACCAGCAACCCGCCGGTTACAGGACACACCATTGTCACAGGAGCTATATAAAATTTCACCAATTTCGTCTATGCTTATATTTAACTATACATTTACTTTTATTCAGAAATGTTATTAATGCTCCCATATTTGCAGCCATTTTAATATCTAGTCTTATTTTTTGTCTATTTTAAAGGAGCTATAAGTAATACTGACACCTTGTGGCTCAAATGGCTACAACAGCTTTCCAATCACAATAATCGAATAGGTCATTTTTAAGCGGTGTGTTGCTGGATTGAATTTCTACCCACACAGGATAGGTACTGGATATGATGTTGTATTCTCTTCTATTTCTGGTCCGCTTCTCTTACTGGCTTCCATGTTAGCATACTGCTGCTTTTTGCCAAGATAAAATACCAAATGCTGTGTTCTATGTTGGGAACCCTGGGAAATCTCATAAGATTGGCTGAGGAACAAGGAAGTAAACACAGGCTACACTCTGAAAGGAGAAAAACATGATCAACACATTTTTTTAGGACCGATTGTTTATAGGAAATGTTAATTCCATCCTGGGTGAAAAATGAGAATGATTTAGGTTGCTTTTACAGCAAATATCTTACTTATAGCTCCTTTAACTATGAATGCATGTCCTCCCTGGTATTGTACAGACAGATGGTTTATCCTTCTTGCAGCTTTTTCCCTTGATGTTTCGTAATTAGCTAGATATGAGTTGTTCATTATTTATTTTGTGGAAGTCACTTTTTCACCATCAAAAGCCTTTATGTAGCATTGTTTTAGGGAACTTTTTGTAACAATAAACTTTGTTCAGATGAGTAATTATTTGTACATTCATAATGCTAAAACCATGCAATAAAAGCCTGGCACAGGAGCTAAGGAGTGTAACCGGCAGATTGCCGGTTCGATCCCCTGCTCCGACCGTCTCAGTCGATGTGTCTTTTGGTTTGACACACCCGCTTTGCCTGCTGGCGGGGGTCAGAGGGCTCGGTGGTGCCTATATATGGCAGCCTTGCTTCTCTTAGTCTGTCCCAGGGTAGCTGTGGCTACAAGTGTAGCTTACCACCATCACCTTGTGAGTGAATGTAGTGTGAAGTGCTTTGGAGTCCTCTGGACTTGATAAACCGCTAACAAGCACAGACCATTTAGGATTAAACTAAGAGTGTTATTTCATCGTCTGAAAACTGTGCATAAATAAATTCCTTCTGAAGGCGGTGGGTTTCCTAAATATTTTGTATTATAGCACATGAAATAAAATGGTGGACTTTCTGGCTTCACAAATGGAAAGCTTTCAAAGGAATGCCAAGGGCACACGGGGCGCAAAAATAAACCTTCTTAGATGTTTTCAGATTTTTTTATACTTGCTAACAATGTCCAGTATCAGTCATTCCTAGTTTGCTTAAAATGGCATTGTATTTCTTCATTAACAATATTTAATTACCACAACAATCATAAATATGTCAAGCTGAATGTATTTTGAAGCAGTATGTTTAGGGTAGGAGGACAGTGAATGAACATAAGATTTAAGGATGCCTCGTTGCCCTGTTATGTAATCCAAATTCTTACTGTACTCACTGACAACATTAATTATCGATTTTCTAGTTTGAACTGGTTCTCTGACAATGGCTGGCCCCATTGTTTTGGCACCTGTACAGGTAAGGATTTGTTGTTTTTTGTACACTATGTGCATAAAACTTTATCTTGCTGGCTTGCTTCAGGCACTTTTTCACTTTTTTATAATTTACTGACTCATCTGATTATTTAGACAAAAGGTATAGGCTATCCAGACGCATGTGTGCTGCAGGTACCACAGCATCCAAATATCTTTAGGTGCATGTTTGACATAACACATAACAGAGGACTCCACAATGAAACCATGGACCTCAAGACCACTTGTATTAGGAGTTAAAAATAAGAGTTTCACCTCTCGACAGCAAGGTCATTTAGTTTCCTATTATCTGCTCAATAGTCAAGTATTACAAACAGCGCACATTAGTTTTTTTAGGTATAATGTTACAGTTACAGTGTATGTACTAGAGTGGTCCACAAGTCATTCCTAGGTCCAGTCTTAAGTTTCTAATGAGTGTAATAAACATTCTTATCAGATACATGCCATCCGGTCTGTCTGGAACACTGTATTGCTCTAGGTCATAAATTCAAATCAGGTCCTGTTTCACCCTTAAGGTTAGCGCATGAATATTTAAGACTCATTTGTTTAAGAACATGCAGTTCAACATAGTAAAAACTTTATACGTATCTTTTCTGACGAGGCATTAAAATGACTCCATTGGAGATACAGACATGCATTTACATATGTTGAAAGGAAACGAACAAAGACGTTTATTTATTTATAACAACACACATTATAGTTAAATTTCTGAATGAGTCAAACAGGTAACATTTGATGAATGATAAGTGTTTTTGTTATGACATAAGATTTATTTTATACAAAAAGTATGAACTTTCAGATTTGTTGTCAGCATTTATCCTTTGCTAAATGACCTTTTAATATGTGTTGCCCTTATACACCTGGTCGAGGGACAACAGTTGAAAATCAGCTTTGTAGCTAATACTGACACATTTACAGAAATGTTCATTAATGTGTACTGTCCCTGTTAAATAAATAAAAAGCATATTTAATAAGTGTTAATCCTTGTGTTCAAACTGCCCACTCCTTTGATATTTACTAAACTAAATAGGGTTTGGAGCATCTTCTCCTTATTCCAGTCAGAAGATCAGCCTGAAGTCTTTCCTTGTCAACACTAAACATTAAACACATTTCAGCATATGCGTGTATAAAAAATAAACAGCAATGTAGTGTAGTAAGCGAAATGTTCCTTTCAGAACATATTTTCATTCTCTGCTTTACACACAGATAAACCAAAAGCCCTCACATGGAATGGGGGCTCGAAGTCACAAACCCTTAGCGACCATGTGGTGTAAGTGGGAGACATTAGACCAAGTAATTATTTTGCAAGTTACAAGTAAGTCTCAAGTCTTTCCAACCAAGTCTTGAGTCAGTTCCCAAGTAAACACATGAAAGTCCCAAGTGAAGTCCAAAGTCAAAATATGCAAGTGCTAAGTCCAAATCCTGAAATCTTAATGTTGAGTTTCAAACAAGTAATTTAACCAAATGTGCAATTTATTGCGCTAATTATATTTCTATATTTATATATAAATGTATGTATATACAGTATAAACTTCCACCCACTCCCTTGAATATGTAAATCATAAAAAGTTCTGACTTTATGTTACATACTTTAAATCTTCTTGTGCATAATGAAATATCAATAAGTCAAAACAACTAAACAGTGACCTGTATACTACTCCACTCCTCCACTCCCTCTCTTTCCTCGCCTTTCTTCTTCTTTTCCCCTATCTCCCGCTTTGCTGTATTCCCTTTACACTGATTTTTACTTATTGATTGTTATTGGCTAATTTAGCTAATGCTAAATGTTAATGGAGTGAAAATGCCTGAACATATTTTGGAGTTGGGCAGCATAGCAGTTTGCATGCTGTTTGGATGATACCGAGCCCAGCATTTCTTTTTTAATCCAACTTTGCACTGATATCATTGATGCCACTGGATGACAGGACCTCTCTACCACTGTAGAATGCTGTTACCATTGGAAGCAGAAGAAAATCAAGTAAACACGATAGATGCAGCATGCAGAAGGAGGAGATATTGGCAAATGGCCAGGAGTAAAGCAGGCTGAATTGCATACCTGGTGCACAAAGATGGAAGTATCCCCTAGAAACAAACTTTATGCTTGGTTTGAGTCCAAGGGAAGTCATTATTCAATGGTAATAAAGTCAAATTCAAGTCCTAAGTCTTTTGTGGTTTTATTAACCCGGATCAAAAATAATTAAATTTGTGACGCAGAAAATAACATATTGAGTATCGTACTCAACAACACAGCTTGTATTTAAAGGACTGACGAGAAATGCTGGCGGGAAGATCACATCGTGAACCCAACCCTTTGGGAAATCAAACGCCCCCTTTCACAGGAAAACATCACTTGTTAACCAGCTTGGTCTCATTCTTGATTACATCAGATATAAATGTTCATGAGAGTCAATTCCACAAAACAACTGAGGTTACGTCAAAAGTGATTGTTTTGGCAACTTATTGTGAACAGCATCCATGTCTTAGACAGCAAGTCAGCATCTCTGGTATGTATACATTTTATCTTCATCCTAAAGATCAACACTTTTCTTTCCCTGAGCTACTGGTAAAGTAGCAACATGCAGAAAGATGCATAATCTTTCTTCCCAGTAAAGCTCCCTGATATTTGTTAGCCTCTCTAACCTTATCAACAACTTCATCCTTTTGAATCCGCTCATCACACTTCTCATTCTGCATGCTTGATTTCAGCATAAAGCTACTCTTCACTCTCTCCGATTGCAATAAGTAAAAATCAGTGTAAAGGGAATACAGGAAAGCGGGAGATAGGGGAAAAGAAGAAGAAAGGCGAGGAAAGAGAGGGAGTGGAGGAGTGGAGAAGTATACAGGTCACTGTTTAGTTGTTTTTATAAAAAACAGAAAGGAAAACAACTTAAAGAATATAGTTTTTCCCATTGGCAAACTGATAAAAAGTGCTCACTCTTTGAATTCAATGCGATTCAATAAAACTTTGTTGCATAATATATAATCACTTTATAATCTCTGTGTCTGTAGTTCAAAGGTGACCTAAATACTTTGAACAGGTGCAAAAAAATCAAAAACTTAATGGAAGTGGCATCATCAAGAACTTGTGCTTTTGATTGCTTTTACTTTTAGAGAAATCCATGTTTAACTAAACTGTGTTTATTACAAATTCTATTTAAAAAAAATCTAAAGAGAAAACAATAACCCAGATGCACTCATCCCTAGACCTCAACAGCTCTTGATATCTTTTTATCCCTCCACTTATTTTAGTCATCAAATTTTGTATGTGTATGATTTTGTAGCTTATGGTATGTTTGAGGGATCAAATGCCCTAAAAGAGATGGGATAACTTGAAGATGATCAGCCGTGTTACAGATAAATTAGGAATGAATTAAAGCAAACCATGGCAACCAGACTAAAACTAATCTACACTTGTTTTTTCTTCTGTAATTTTCTTCAATAAACACTAAACTGGTTGCATTAGAAATATAATACACCTAATAGTTCACATTGTGAACATTTTCATGCTGGCAGTCACTATAACAGTCTACAACCTTGGGTCCATGAATTGTTAATTGAATTGCGTTCCCTCTGAGTAAGCCACTGCTAGGAACCAAGCAGTTATCAATGAACGGATAATAGGAGATTACTAAATGACAAACAGCTAAGCATGATTTCAATGATAAACACTAAGACAAAATGTGGATGAATAAAATAGAGGAGTTCCATATTGTTGTGACTTCTAACACGCATGATTGCTTCTAATAAAAATTATTTCATTCTTGTTTTATTGTCACTGGCTACATATCTCGCTCCCTGTCATACCTTGGCTATTCAAGAGTACAAGCTAAAACTTTGCGTTACAGTTGTATTAAGCTACACCTTGAACTAGGACAACTGCAAAAACTTAAAGAAAAATCAATGCTAATCAAAACAGCTCCATGTATGACTCCCAGGCTTGCTTTCTTTTACAAAGTTAAATCTTCCTAAAACATATCCAATATGCCTTTTCTTCAAGTTTATTTCAATTTTATAGAAAAAAATCATCCTCAAATATTGCTGTGTTGTGCAACTGTTGACTCCAACATTATTCCTCTGAACAGCTACCTTAAATCAGTGGCTGCCAGACTGTTTTTAATCCTAAACTCTGGGGACCTGGGCTCATTATCAAGCAGGTGGGAAAACAAGAGCCAAACACATGTCAACCTTAAATCTAAGAAACCGGAGTGTCTGCGTCTTTATGCTGCTGCCAAAGTAACAGTGTGATTCATCATTACTTAGCAAGCAGAGTAAGGCTGCTTGCTGTCAAGTGTGGGACTGGCTGCAGTCCAGTACATCATATTGAATCCTATTAAAGTGTCTTGTAAACACTGAGGTACAGCACTGGCCATAATACAGCTGTGTGCATACATCTTGAATGTGACCTCCCTTTGAGGCCAAACCTGTGTGAAGGTATAATGCACCAGCATCATAAGTTTGGCTATAACACAAAGAGGAAAGTACAGGTGAGTCTTCTTAAAATTTAATATCAATAAAAAGGGAATTTGGCTCAGGAATGCAATTCAAGACTTAAACTCAAAATATATACATGGCATATTCATTGCAAAAACAGTGGTAGGCAAAGAAGCCACTTACGATCAAGCGTGAAGTTTCCACAGTTGGAGAGTTGTGTCTGGTGATGTTGGTTCACTATGTTTTATCAAGTCCAAAGTCAGTACACCCCCTTCCAAGATATCTTAGAGAAATTCATATTTCCCTCTGATAAGACACTTTGTAGAGAGGCTGATTTTGTTTTCCAGTAGGACTTTCCTGCCCTCACCCACACAATTTCCAATACGTTTGTTAATGTTCGCAGTATGCTCAGAGTGTGATGCTCAGAGTGTGATATATATATATATATATATATATATAACATATATACACCCAGTAAATTCATATACTGTACAGTACATGAATATACCCTTCAGGAGGCTGGCATTTTGGTTATAAAAATTTAAAACCTCAAATATACAACAAAATGAAATTGTGGGTTGCAATTTATTTATTAAAGGAGAAGTCCGGTCAACAAGGAAAAATCAGTGGATCATTAGCTATACCTAAAACTAATACGTTTGTGGTGATTTAATTAATTTAGCGTTAATTAATAAGAAAATAAAAGCATAAATTGTCGTCTCGATCACTGTGTATGGGGGGTGGCCATTATTGCCCATATTTGGGCAATAATGGCCGCCTGACATCACATCCTGTGACGTAATGTTGCGGTAAGGCACTGCGCTTCACAAGCTAATTCAATAGGAGCTGTTGTACACAGCTGCGATCAACAACAATTATTTCGGATTTCGAGAGGACTTCACCTATGAAATTCACGAGAGCTATTGTTGAAGCAACAATGCCCACATGCACGGCAGTTGGATGTTCCAATACATCGGGTAAAAGTGAAACAAACATTAGTTTTTTTCACCTTTCCAATTCATGATCCACCACCGGCTCTTTTGTTGGATTGCCTACTTGAAGACGGAGGATTTGCCATCGAACTTCTGGCCAGAGAGAAAAAATGTCATCTGTAGCCAACATTTCGAAGAAGAATGTCTTCAAGATGACATGAGAGCGAGGATTTTCGGTAAGTTTTTCTTTTTTATAATGTAGAACATTGCAGAACCCAACCTATAAACCGTACTTTAATGTTAATTTGTTGTCTTTTTATGTCTCTAAAATGTTAAATTAGTATTACTTAAAATTTAAATGCTTAATACCATGTCTATCTTTGTTTAAGAGGTTAAAAAAAATATTTCGGCATGAAAACGAGTATTTATTTACAAGGGGACAGATAGGGCATTGGGACTTGCTCGACAGCCGATCCCGCAACCTGACGTCACAAACTGGGAGGTGGCAGTACTGTTCTTCACCAAGATGGATGCATCCATAAAAGCATATTCAAATGGAAATTACTCTTAATTAAAAAAGCTTATCATTTATTGAACAGTATGTAATAATTTTATATTTAAAGTACTTTCAGCAGTTTGAATTCTGATCTTGACCGGACTTCTCCTTTAAGATGTATATGTATTTTCAGATAAAAATCTTTAAATATTAAGCTGAGGGAAAGGGGGCTTGAGCCTAATGTCCTAATAGATATGTTCATTAAATATTAAAAGTCCACACCTTTTGAAATTCTTCATAATGAAAAATTTTTTTCTTAATAAACTATTGAAAAAAACATCTGGTGTCGATACCAATATTAATCTGCCAGATGCAGAGATTATTGCCACCAGTATTCAGCGTCCTCTAATTTAGATTACTCACACTTTCTTTTTTTTATCTATGTTGTACATTTGCAGGGAAATTGGCAACATAAGTTAAACATTATTGGTATGTTCGCACACAAAATTGTATCTCAATCATTGAGCTGCAGCTTCAGCGGAACTGTGCTATTTTGAAAGCGTGCTTTGTGTAAGCTGCCATGGAACCACACTTTTTGTACAATAAAACAAAGAAGTAAGAAGAATCTGCAACTGTCCTTGTTGCTCAACTTTCTGACTAATTTCAAAGAAATATTTTGTGTGATGGCTCTTCCCAGCGACTGCGTGAAGTGGGGCTTCGCTTACCTGAATTTTCATCAACTCTCTCCTCCACGGTGTGGTCTTTCTGATGAACCCACTCACTGTTGCATTTAAAATAAATCTGCGTGGCAGGGGTCGCTTTGCAGTACAGATTGACGGGCTTATTCTTGACGATGTAGCCTTCATCGGGTTCGAACAAGAAGTGAGGTAAAGGCTCTGGAGGGTCGGAGGGGAAGGTTTCAGGGAGTTCACTCAGGCTAAGGAAATCATCCTCATCCCTCACTGTAGAAGGAGACAAAAGAGAAATGTTAAATGTTTCATTTAAACAGTTTATTATTTTCTGTTTTTCTAATCCTCCTTGATTTTAATCTGGTGGAGTAACTGTAAAATAATTTGCCCTTAGTCTGTTTAAAGAAATCTTTTTCATTTAATCCAAACCAGTTGACTTGATTGAAATTTGTGTCTTTACAACAAGCTATAAAATCTGTCTATGCAGTGCATTTTATGTATTTCGTTGCACATGTCGTATTCTTTTAAGTTCGGAAAATAAAATTTCACCACGTACAAAGAGGTGAAAGAAAGAAGGATAAACAAACATAGCAGCTAAAAGAAGATATTACCATGACGATAAAGAATGAAGAGATATGCATAACTGTGACCTCATTTTATCCATTTATGGGTTTCCCCTGACCGTAGGTTCAAAATTATTCCAAATTTAACCCAGCAGTTGCTATGTAACACTGTTAATGTAAATGCTAACAGTAGATTAGCAGTTTCAGTTTGATTAGCTTGCACTTAGCCATTTAATTTTCCTTGATTGTTGCAAAGAAATTTTCTACAACCTGTGTGGACCTTTTTTTAATACAAGTACAAAATACTTAATACATAAGAGCTTAGAGTGAGGCCTCAACTGGTACTGTTGTGATATAAAGCTCCCACCTCCCAGACACCATATGTTTAAATGTTCCAACCCAGGTAACAGAGGAATACTGCAAAACAGTTGTTTTATCTCATCTTATAAAGAGCGTCTCTTCTCAAATCTTTCAAGGAATTGTCAGAGAACAAAGTCGGCTGAGAACTTTGGATTCCTCAAGCAAAAACACAAACATTGTACATTTTTATATGATCAGTTCAGTGAGATTTTTATGTTTTACTAAAATGAAACTTGTTACAACTTATTACAATATCAACATTACTACAAATAGCTTTAAGATGTGTTCCTTTGTTCCTTATTTTAGTCTTTCACGTTTTAGACACAGGAGATGATAGAGGAACAGGAAAAGTACTGACGCAACAGCTGATAGACTGGAGGAAATAATTTAACAGACATAATAGCTGCCACTGGGGGCACAGGAACCTAATCCTCCTCCTTTTTCCTGTTCCCTCTCCTCCATTGTGTTTCCACTTTGTCCAAACTTCACGCCCCCTCTTGGCCTCAATCAAAGGAACACCGACCGTGTTTTGGCGCCAGGTTTCCAAGGTCACCAAACCACACAGAATTTCAAGAGCAGGTGGGAGGTTGAGGAGGTAAGCTTTATTTTCTTTCAGACCCGTGGACACACACGGACAATAACACAATGCATATAAATGAAAGGTTCTGGCCCATACAAATGTTTTTTTTTTTTTTCTACCTAATAGTTTTCCCCCACTCCAGCGTTATTCAGGTTTAATTGAGATTATTTAGACCCAGCTTCTATGTGTGTGTGGGAGCTCTTTTGTATTTGTCTGTGGGAGGGGGGATTTTTAACACAAAATATTTTTGACACAGCTTCATACTTTTTGAGTGTGATTGCTTCAACTGTGCAAAAACACCTACAAAAAGCAAATCAAAATAAAGGTAAACATTTTTGCATGCAAGCATTCACAGTTACCATTCCCATTGTTCATCTGAGCATGCTCTTGTTCTTTTCTTGGAAAACAGCAATATGCTGTGGGCTGAAGCTAAAAGCAGCTTTGGTAAAACAACAAGTCCCAAACAGGGGAAAAATGAGTAGGCAGCATCTCCACTTTGATGTCACGAAGCTGACATTTTCTCCCTTAGTTCTGTAATTAGTTCTCTCAGAGTGTGAACATTGGTAGACATTTTTTACAGCATAATTTCATTATCTGAGGGAAATATTCTCCCACTCTTGGTTATTTATCCAGTGCCTTGTTCAGGCCTTTCCCCGTCAGTCATTTCCCTTGCTGCTTTGGCTCTTCTGTCACTTTTGCCATTTGTTGGTATTTTATATTTCCACAGCCCTCTGCTCTTACGCCTGTCCTGCTTTTCACTTTGCCCGGCACTCATTCTCACCCTCATCTGTCATTCAGAAAGCTGGGGGGTTCATTGCTCTGGTGCTACAGCTATAAATTATTGATTGGCACAAGAAACATGATAGCCAGAGAAGAGGGTGGGGGTATAATGGAGGAAACGGAAGGGACAAAGATACATTTTCCCATGAATAACGTCTGCTTTTTATCCTCGTCTGGACTAACTTTGCTCCTCTGGTTTTTTCACACCAACTCACACTTTTGCACTCACTATATCTTCTTTTTGCTGCTTCTCACTGTTGTTTCACAACATTTTTACTCCCGCTCCATTCTTCTCTCCTGATCGGCTGACAGAATGACTTACTGATCCTAACAGCCCAGCTCATAAACGTCCTGCCTGAATGCTGCCATCAGTAATGAATGGTAGTAGCAGAACAATGTCCACATTTGATTTAAGGTATGTTATAAATATGTACTCAGAGTAAGAACACATTTATACATTCACTACAGTCTGTAGGTCTGGTCACCTCAGAAAACATACCAGCTAAAGGTTTGAATATATGTCAAAAGGTATGTTTTCAGGTAGGCCAATCCAGTGGTACAATGTAGCTATAGTAATAAATCAATGACATGGAGGACAACTAAGAAAGAAGAAAAATGTTAGTGTAATTAGTTTCAGTAAACATAAACCTTATACATGACAATACAGATACAGCAGGATTAGCACACCACTCATAGGCCATGATTCGTGGTCCATATTTTTAGGCTTCTTTAACACAAATAATTCATTTTTCAAGAACCCCTCAATTCACTTGCTGTACACATTCTTATAAATGCTTATATGCATTAGACCGCGGAATGATGGGATGACATTTTAACGAGCATAAACTAAAGCCATTATAACCAATCCTTATAGGGTCAAATGCAGTGTGGTTTAGATGTGTGAGTCTGCATCTTAGGTTCTGTTTACTGTGAGTGGTCTGTGATGTGTATCAGAGCAGCGTCTCTGGAAATCATGAGGTCATATTTCTTATTGTCTTATCAGATAGCTTAAATCAGCAGCAGCTGCAAAAACATAGAAGCAGTAGTGTGTGAGAGAGTACAGGCACTCTCTCACACACATCACAAGTAGACATAAAACAAGAGTTTAAACACTGGCGCGCCCGTTACCACTAATCCCCTACTGCTACCACCAGTAAACACACATGCAAACATGGACCAGCAAAACCTACAGAACAATGCCTAAACATCACAAAAACTTGCGCTAAACCACATAACAATGTATTTCATGCAAACACAGAGAGGAAAATAAATCTGCAATCACACAAAAAGGGGAAAAAAGTATTTGTGTACAAAATAAAACCACATTCTTCCCTTTTGTTGGCCTATTTTTCCTCTTTCTGACTCAAACAGACAGACATTGTTTTTCTCATAAAACAGGAAAACATAAATTCCCACTGATGGCACTCCTATTACCCAGACCGCCTCCTGTCCACAGAAACCTCGCCTACAATCATCCCTCCATATACATACCCAGATTGTTTACGCTTCAACACAACGCACATGGCTTACAAAGATACAGCTAAATGTTTTCTGGGTGCAGTTTGGGGAGCTTAGGGAGGTATGGAAGGGGAAAATGCTGAGAAAAAAAGTGATGGTTCACTAGTGAGGCTCTATGGTGCAGAATCACAGAATTGCAGTGGAATTGTATAGACAGCCATATTCAAAAAGTTAGAATATTATGAAAAGGTCATTTATTTCAGTAAGTAAATCCACTAAGGGCAATAATGTTTTAAAGCCTTTATTCCTTGTAATTATGATTTTTCTCCCACCTCCAGCTAGTAAAGACACGGCAGTTAAGATTAGAATATTGCATAAGACCAATTAAAAAAAAACTAAATTATTAACACAGAAATGGAAGGCTTAATGAAAAGTATGTTTAATAATGGCTTGAAGGTACATTTAATCTGACCAACAAGCCTCTTAGAAATACATATTATAATTTATTGAATATGACTGTATACCATATCAAATACTATCACACAGGCACCAGAAATTGGACAGATAAATTCAACTTAACAGAAAGCCCACACTCACAAAGATGCAGTGCTATAGGTAAAATAATGTTATCAGTTTTTACTTAGAAACATTTGAGTTTTTATGTTCTTGAATATTTTTTCTAATAATTTTATAATTCTGACACCATTCAACTATTCGTGTTACATTTGAAGGTACAGCTTCATTTACTCCTTAACTGAATATGCAAATTCTTTATACTATAGACCAGTTCACGCGTGACGTCACGAGCTACGTCCGCGCTACATCCAGGTCCCGCGGGTAGGCAAAAACAGGACTGTTCTCGCCAACCACCGTGACAAAACGGGTGAATTAGAGCGTACTTTTAGTTTATTTTTGGAATCTAAACAAAGCCTACCACTGGTTGTGCTCCCGGTTGCACACAGAGGCATTCCAAATCGTCGGATGTACGTTTCTTTCGTTTACCGAAGGACGAAGAAAGAAATGCATATTTTCAATGAAAAGGATGCAGGCAGACAATCCCAATCGACTGTGGGAGCCATCATACCACGACAGAATTTGCAGTCTACACTTCATCTCCGGTAAATACAACTTAATTTTGCACTAGTCATTGTTCTACTTAAATAATTATATGAAAAAAAAAAAAAAAAAAATTATATATATATATATATATATATATATATATATATATATATATATATATATATATATATATTTATTTGTCACGGGTTCCCTATGAGTATCACAACCTTGTGGATGTTTTTAGTCAGACTCAAGCCCGGTCACTGCCCCCACATAGACCATATGACTGCGCCATTGACCTTCTTCCAAATGCCCCACTTCCCTCCAGCCGCCTCTACCATCTTTCTAAACTGGAACTCGAGGCTATGGAGAAGTACATAACTGAGTCCTTGGCAGCCGGTCTCATTCGCCGCTCATCATCCCCTTTGGGGGCAGGTTTTTTCTTTGTTGGCAAAAAGGACGGAACCCTACGTCCCTGTATCGATTATAGGGGCCTAAATGACATCACTGTCAAGAACAAATATACGTTGCCCCTCATGTCCTCCGCCTTTGAACTACTTCATGGAGCAACTGTTTTTTCTAAACTAGACTTGCGTAATGCATATCATTTGGTTCGCATCTGTGAGGGGGATGAATGGAAGACGGCTTTTAAGACTCTGGTTGGTCATTTTGAGTATTTAATAATGCCATTTGGCCTAACTAATGCCCCAGCTGTCTTTCAGGCGCTAGTGAATGACGTGCTAAGAGACTTCCTGAACCATTTCGTGTTCGTCTACCTCGAAGACATATTAATTTTCTCCAAGACTGTGGAAGAGCATGTCGGTCACGTTAGGCAAGTCCTCCAATGCCTGCTGGAGAATAAACTATATGTCAAGGCTGAGAAATGCGACTTTCATTGCCCTTCAGTGCATTTCCTAGGTTTTGTTATCGGGGAGGGACAAATTAGATCCGACCCTGCCAAAACCAGAGCGGTGGTGGAGTGGCCAGAACCCACATCCCGCAAGCACCTTCAGCGTTTCCTAGGTTTTGCCAATTTCTATAGAAAATGTATTAAGAACTACAGTCTCGTGGCCCAACCTCTAACCAGACTCACTTCCGTCAAAGAACCTTTTGTGTGGTCATCGGAGGCAGCTGCAGCATTCAAGGCATTAAAACTGCTTTTCACCTCCCCACCAGTCCTGATCCAGCCAGATCCTTATAAGCAATTTGTAGTTGAGGTGGATGCCTCAGAGACTGGGGTAGGAGCAGTTCTGTCCCAGTTCGACAATCTGGCACAACAGTTGTTGCCCTGTGCCTTCTTTTCTAAACAGCTAACAGAGGCCGAACGAAATTATAGTGTGGGGGACCGCGAGCTGTTAGCTGTCAAGCTAGCCCTGGAGGAATGGCGCCATTGGCTGGAAGGTTCCATAAAACCTTTTTTAGTCTGGACAGACCACAAGAATCTGTCTTATATACAGTCTGCTAAAAGATTAACACCCCGTCCTGCCCGTTGGTCCTTATTTTTCTCCCGTTTTAACTTCATTCTCACCTTCAGACCAGGCTCTAAAAACGCCAAACCTGATGCTCTGTCTCGTCAGTTCGACCCCGATTTACCCAAAGAGGAACCTGAAACCATCCTGCCTACCTCTATTGTGGTGGCTAACCTCTCCTGGAAGATCGAACAGTTGGTAAGGCAGGCCTAACTTGAACAGCCCACTCCCAGCGACTGTCCCGTTGACCGACTTTTCGTTCCCGGAAAGGTTCGGCCTGAGGTTCTGCATTGGGTCCATTCCTCCAAATTTGCCTGCCATCCCGGAGTACAACAAACTTTCTCCCTCTTAAAGAAACACTTCTGGTGGTCTTCCATGGCTCAAGACGCCAGTAAATTTGTTACTGCCTGTACAGTCTGCAACCGGGGAAAATCCAGCAACAAACCACCCTCCGGTTTCCTGCAGCCACTACCTGTCCCAGGCAGACCCTGGTCTCACATCTCATTGGATTTTGTTACCGGTCTCCCTCTCTCCCAAGGAAACACAGTCATCCTAACCATAGTTGACTGTTTTTCTAAAACGGCTCATTTTGTTCCCCTTCCCAAGCTGCCTACGGCTACAGAGACTGCTGATCTCCTCGTCCTCCATGTGGTCCGGCTCCACGGCATTCCACAGGACATTGTTTCGGACAGAGGACCCCAGTTCACCTCCAAAGTTTGGCGAGCTTTCTGTCAGGCAATAGGAGCCACAGTTAGCCTCTCTTTTTAGGGTTTCACCCGCAGACCAATGGCCAGACGGAGAGGGTGAATCAAGACCTAGAGGCTGCCCTCCGTTGCATTATCCTGGACAAACCATCTTCTTGGTGCCAATACCTACCATGGGTAGAATATGCCCACAACTCACTCACCAGCTCCGCTACAGGTATGTCCCCGTTTGAAGTTTCTCTGGGCTATCAACCTCCTCTATTTCCCTCTCAGGAGCGGGAACTCGCTGTTCCTTCAGTTCAGCACCACCTTAGGAGATGTCACAGGATCTGGTGAAAGACACGAGCAGCTCTCTCCAGGACTGCGGAAAGAAACCGTCATCTCGCCAATCGCCACCGACACCCTGCTCCCGATTACCAACCTGGTCAGGATGTCTGGTTGTCCACCAGGAATTTGCCTTTGAGAGTCACTTCCAAGAAGCTTACGCCCAGGTTTGTTGGACCCTTCACCATTGACCGGATCATTAACCCCGTAACAGTTCGTCTGAACCTCCCCAGAACGATGAGGATCCACCCATCGTTTCATGTTTCCCAAATAAAGCCTGTCTTGTCTAGTCCCTTGTCCGGCCTACACTGTGCGACGGCTTTTAGATGTGCGCCGTCGTGGACGTGGTTTCCAGTACTTGGTTGACTGGGAGGGATACGGTCCAGAGGAACGTATCTGGGAACCCCGTTCAGCCATCCTTGACCCTCAGCTCATCCAGGATTTCCACAAGCAGACAAGTCACCGCCGGGTGCCCTTGAGGGGGGAACCTGTCACATCAGCTGCTGTGACCCTCACACCTGCAGGTCGTTTCCCAATCAGCAACGGCCCCCATATAAGGATGGCGTCTCCACCTGCCCAGCGTCAGATTGTTGTCTAACCCTTAGTGGTAAACACTCTCAGGCCATCCGTCCGTTCACGCTTTGACTAAACCAAGTTTGTCCCCTCTCCTAACCTGCCTGTTTCTCTCCCTTGTCTAGTCTCGTTTGATTACCCAAACCTTCACCTGCTGACTTGGATTCCCCGGTGACGACCTCTTGCATGCCTGACCTCTGATTTAAGGAAAGCCCCGAACCCGGATTGACGCCACGGACCTGACCCTTGCCTGCCTGACCAAGATTTGTTAATAAAACACCATCTAATTGTGCCACTGCTCAGTTTCAGAGTCCTTTCGAGCCTGTAGATTGTGACACTTGCAATGCTACTTACATTGGAATCTCCTGCTAAAAAGAAATATTCAGAGTTGGCATTTATTTAAATCTTTAAAGTATGTTTATTAATGAAACTTGTTTTTACACTAAAGCCATACTGCAGTGTTGTATTTGATATGAGGACTGTTATTCTTCAAGAAGTTTGGATTTCTGTGTATAGTTTGGGTACAAAACCAAAAATTGAGCATTATTTGGAACTTCTATTTTCAAGGACAGTCACAAACTGCTCAGGCCTGGAAGCAAAGCAGAAATAAATATTTTACCTCCAGCTATTGTGCTCCTCCGATCTTACCATCTATCTTCCTGCACTACATGAACTTTAGTTTGTGTTATTTTCCTCCATTTTGACTAGAACTGTTTGATTTAAGTGTTTTGGATAAGCATAATGGGGAAAATAACGTTATGCTAGCCGAGAAGACACAAAACAACCAACCACCATGCAGTAGGGAAATAAATCTCTTTATTAAAAAGAAATCCAACAGGTAGGTGGTACCACCAAGCTACTTGACACAGCACCCAACAGATTTATTGACGGTAATGCTGAAGGTCAAAGCCCTTTATGAAACTAGAGACAAAATTGTCACACATTGAAAGCATTTGTTTAAAACTTACTTAAGGTTTTATTCTCAGACATAGAGAAAAAAGTAGGGAACCTGAATGGGCATAATACTGCTGGCAAAAGGGATCAATATTTATAATATTGTGAATTTCAGAAATATGTTATTTAAACACTAAAATGGGAAAACATCAATAATTTCAAATCTGGCAATCCTTAACCCCACATTATATAATTTCCAATAATGTAGTCATCTGTTCTATCTGTTCTATTTTTGCAGCATTATGTATTCATCTCTTTTTTGCAGCAAAAATTATAACCTTTTGAATTGATTTTAGATGAAAGATACTGATCAGAAAAGCGTGACCACATGCTTAATAGACTGTGGGTCCTCCTTTTAAGGGTAGATCTGCCCTGACCGTTGAGGTTGGAAACCACATGAGCGCCAAAAGTGTGCCATGGTCCTTTAAGTTGGGAGGTGGGACCTCTATGGATTGGACTTATTTATAACTTATGGAATTTGGAGGCTAAGTAAACTCCTCAAACCCTTCCCTGATATGCCACATGTATCAGGGAATACTAGCATCGTTAAGGTGGCTTGCATGCTTCAAATTAACATCCACATGGGTGTAAGGATCAAAGGTTTCCCTGAATCACACTGCCTCTGCTTGCTTGCCTTGTACTTTCTACCCCGGTAAACAATGCGCCTATACCCAGCCACCCACACGATTTAAAAGAAAACATAATTCATCAGACCAGGAAACCTTCCTGCCTAGCTCTGTCATCTGGTTATGTTGCTCACATGCCCACCGTTGTGCATGGGTCAACAATGGCATCCTGACTAGTCTGCAGGTATGCGGACCCATACTCAGCAAACTGACACCTTTCAATCACAATCACTAAAGACTTCTTCAAAAACAGTGATAAGACACTTAGCACTGCAAACTAGGATGAATCCAGTGGAGTTGCAGTTTTAAGGTGATTTCACCCAGTCATTTGCCATAACAATTTCAAACTCATTGAAATGATCCACTCCTAAAATAATATTCACCTGCTTATCACCCACAAATAGTTGTCATGATGAAAGGACAATGAAGACTATTCACGTCACCTGCAGTCATTATGTTATACTAGTAGTTTACTTGTAACTGAGACTGATTGCTAAACCATGTACATATAATGACAAAAATAAACCTAAGACGATAGACTAGAACACGCACAGCATGATACTTGTCAGAGCCAGTAATTTATCTGCAAGGCACTCAGAGCTAGGCAATTCAAAAATTGTAGAAATTACTTGAATGCTAGTTAATCTCAGAGTGGAGCAGACGGTGACAGCTGGCTGGTGTCCTCTGACTTTCGACTTGCCTGACACAGAAAGCCACAACTAAATCTTGAAACTAGATTTACGTCTCTGGGTACGGAGAAGTGACTCAGAAAGGCTCCAGCTGGCCTCACTTAAAAGAACATAAGAGAGGAACTATTTGCAGAGTGAAAGAAATAATAAATCTGAGGTATCCAGGTGGCAACAGAGGTGAAAACACATTCTATAAACAACACTGAGGTCTTTCTTGTTTCCTCAAACTCCTTTAATATAGAGTGTCGGGAAAAAAGGATTGGCAAGAAAGAAATGTAATAAACTACTTTTAAAAATGTGGAAAGATCTCAGGTTGCACAGTGGACAGTTCTTAGCAAAGATGTGCAGCAAGAAGGTCCTGGGTTTGAATCCTGACCAGTGGCATTTCTGCATGGAGTTTGGATGTGTTCCTCATGAATGCATGGGATCTATTCAGATCCTCTGGCTTCCTCCCACAATGCAACAACATGCATGTTAGGTTAATCAGCCTCTGTAAATTGCCCTCAAGTTGGAGTTTGTGTTTGTGTATTTGTTTAGTATGTGCATGTGTATGGTGGAATGACTTCACACTGCTCTGTGATGGACTGGCCGTATGTCCAGGGTATACACTGCCTCTTGCTACCTGACCACTGGAGATGAACACTAAATGCTCCATGACCTGAATGGATTTGGTGTGAATGCAAAATTATTGTAAGGAGGTGATGGAATTATTATTTTCTTCAATTTAGATTCATTTTGGCTCTTTATGTAACATATTAAAATAGTCTGTAGAAAGTGAAGTGGTAACAACACAAAGGAGGAATGGGACCCATAGAAAAAATTAAGTAAAACATAAAGATTCATAAAGTAAGATAATCTAACTGAGAAAATCTATATTATCTGAAACGACACTTGGCTGATAAGGACACTCACAAGTACATTCAAAGTTGGACACACATCATGCAAATAGAATGGGGCCCACGCCCATTTTAAGCAGCGGGCAGATGATGTGTGGGTGTTTGCAGGTAGGCAGTATGACAGCTCTCAGTAGCTATTTTTTTAATGGAAGCCTCTGCCAAGAATTGCTTGCACATAAACACACACACACATTCCACTGAGATCTAACTGTACTGTCACTTTGCCCTTTGCATTCGTTATTAGCTCCTGAAATACTGTATTAGCTAAACGTCTACCTCTACAGTATCATTATCTTTACTGCTCTCTGTTTCATCGTTTAATCTACCCTTAAATTTATTCCCATCCTTTGACCATCCTTTTGTATTTGTTTTTTATGCTATTTGTGACTCAGTGATTTTGAAAAGGAATCGATTTTCGAGTTCAGAGCCAGAGGAAAGTGCACATTATGCCTCTTTTGTCCCGGAGTCCCCCTTAAGCCAGTGCTTATCTCCAGTTTCTGCAGGGCAAGACAGCACAGATACACCTCACTGGACACTTCATGATGGTAGGCAGCAGGGGTTTATATCTGAATCAGCTCTTTCAAAGTTGAGCACCAGGCCAATAGGCTTTGCTTACAGTTTTTCTGTACGCATCTTTCATGTGACACAGTGTGTGGGTGGTAGTCGAAATGTCACACTATCGGCCGCTGTGGTCCCGGTTAGGCCAGATGAGAGCTGCTTGAAACTGAAATTTAACCGACAGTTAAGCCAAAGACTGGCTTAACTGTCGGTTTCAGTTTCTTCTCCTCTCCCTTAATTGGGTTACTGGATCAACAACCAGTAATGTCAGATCCAGAAGAGTGGTTACCATCCAATGCCATATTTGTCATTTCCCATTCTGACCTCATTACTCTTCTTCAGTCATACAACAGTATTTAACAACCACAGTACTTTAGGCAGACAGTCAATAAAAGGTAACACTGCAATCACATGTTTATGGTGTTTTTATATCACCGCTTTCATCACTGACTTTTAGTGACCATTAATACAAAATAGGACCCAACAAATTATGTTATTTGTTGATATAGCATTTCATCCTCTTCGTTACTACCTACACCTTTGAAACACATAGCAGCTAGTTAAAAGTACATTACATGCGTGAGTGGTTGTTAGCACTAACGGTTAGCAGCTACTAAACTAGCAGGTGCCAGAGCCCGTCTGAGCACAGCTTACCTTTGTACGAATTACTGTGTTCCCACTGTTTGCTGGCTTTATGATCTGCAGCTCCTGAGCCCATCCATTCGTAAACTGCACGTGAGACTCCAAGGCCTTTAAGCTTCAGAACTGTTCTAAAGTATAGGCACTCACACCACAAACAAGGTAGCCGAAGACGTCCGATATGCAAAACGGTGGCAACAAGTCGTCTTCGGTGCTCCACTCATTGTTTGGAACTTCATATGGATCCAAATTATTAATAATGCTGATTTTGTCAACATCCCGGTCCCTGGCTTCTCTATTTAATGTGTCCCGGTAAATTACAGATCCTTTTCGGGATTTTAACATCTTTTTTCTATCTATTCTACTTCTACGTCTCTTCGTTCAACAACGTTATTTCAGCGTTAAGTTAACGTTCATGTAGCCATCAACATGGCCGCCACGTCCCACAATGCAACGCGGATCCCAAGCCCTATTGGCCTGTAGGAGATTCCTTTGGTATGATAGGCTTGAATACAAACACCACAGTTTTATGGTACTATTTAAGGGTGGGATAAGATCTCACGGGGTGAGATCTTGTGATATTTAAATGTAACAACACTGAAGTTTTGTGCTATTGTCAGCATGTGAGATCGTCTAGTGAAGAAGATGTGGCTATCGTAAACTCCGAATTTGAAGTGAAGTTACTTAAGCTTAAAATGCTGCTGTATCTAAATTTGGCACACTTATTCTGCTATAACAGAGGCAGAATTTCCTGCTTCACTCCGTTGTGTAGACAAAAGTCTGCTCACACTGGTCTTTGTACTTTTAGTGACGGAAAACATTTCTAAACAGCCAGACTTGGTCTTTTTAATTGAGCGAAAGGTGGAGTAGTCTTCTTTCAGACAGATGAGCAGCAGTGAGAAACGTTTCCTAATTTAGATCAAGGACCGCGGAACCGGTAGGGCCGCGGCCCCACCTACTTTTGATGATCAAGTCCTCCCCTGCGCTTGTCTCTTCAACCCCCCCCCCCCCGCGCGAAAAGCGTGTCTCTCCCCGCCGCAACCAACCCCCCCGCTCGGCCGCGTTTGTCTCTCTCACCCCCCCCCCCGCTCGGCCGCGTTTTTCTCTCTCACCCCCCCCGCGTTTGTCTCCATGCGCCCGACCAATTTGAAATGCGTTCCGCGGTCCATGATTTAGATGACTTTAAATCATAAGAGTTAAATTACAGAACATTAGAAGTTTGAGACAAAATGGTAACACCTTGGTCTGAGGTACATAATGGCAACGGAGCAAAGCACAAATCACTACAGCAAGTTTTCAGACAAAGAGACTGATGAAATTTTTCTTGTCACAGGCATATAATGCATTTCATTTGGTATCACACACTCATAACCTCATGCAGATGAAATATCTCATTGATATGTGTAGTCCTATGTAAGCTTATGAGGGTAAAACTTGTGCAAGTTGATGCGTAATGTTATCTACCAGATGGATTCTGTCTCTCTTATCTTAGGGCCTGGGGGGATGCAAGTCTTTGCTTTCATTCACATTCTACTATCACAGCTTAGCATCGCTATTAATACAAGCAGCCAGCGCAGGGCAGTACATTAGAATATCAAAACACTGGCAGAGGAAGGACTTCTATTTTCAGGGAGATAGGATAACGTTTTCTCTGGGACTCTGAAAGCTTAAGAGTATGGGTGGTTGTTAATATGCGAGTGTGTCTCTGTTCAAAATGTGTGTTTGCGTACTTTTAAGCTGTCAGGTTTGAAAACTAACAGTTGATACCTGTCTGTCGTAATGAATATAGCATTTTATGTTTGTCCAGTATGTTTATTTAAACCATTTCAGTTGTTCTGAGAACTTAGAGAACTCACCAATATCTCCATTTTTGCACACCCTCTGCCCTTTTTCTTTTTCTTTCACCCTGCTTTCTCTCTATTTTTGCTTTGGAGTAATGGCATAGATTTAGTCATCCATCTTTCTTAGGTCACTTCCCCAGAGGCACATCGACTTCTACCCACCCAGCCACACAGGATCTCTTCCTTTCAGACCTTTTTAAAAATATTTCTGTCCTTCCTTTGCAATCTTCTTATCCATTATGCCATATTGTGCAACCAATTTCCATCAGAAAGGGAATCAGTCTATTCTGCTCAGTTTTTCAGATGATTCTTTGTTGAGGGAAAACCATGGACAAGCAGCCCAACACACACAATATGATGGCCTGAAATCAATTAATGAAGGCTTAAAGGCTTACTTCATTTGAACATTTTCCCATGTTTTAGTTATTTTACTCGGAGCTGAAGATAAAATTGGATCAGGAAAAATTCTCCATCTGGAAGCTCACCATCTTTCTTCCTTTATTTTTTATCCTTTCTCTTTAATTCCAATTTCAAAACTTGGTTCATCTTTTCTGTCTAAACAGCCTGTCTTCCTCCCCTGCTGTGTCTCTCCTTTCCTCCACAATCCTCCCTCTATATTTTCCATTCGTCTTTCTAGCATATATCTTTATGTTGTGCTCTTAATCCACGTTCCCTGCCTTAACACTTTCTCCTTTCACAAAAATGTTGACTTTTCACTTGGTTCTGCATCATCTTTCTCCCTCTCTCCTTCTTCTCTTACTCCATCTTTCTTCTCTTTTTGTTGCCATGTTACTTGGTCTTCATTTCCTTTCCTATCCCTTCTTAGGTCAGTATAAATAGAGCCTCAAGGCAAGGAAGTTTTGTAATGGACTTCAGTTTCTGACACTATTACAGAAATATTACAGACCAAACTACACTATTATCTTTTTCTGCTATCTTCTCATGCATATGCCTCATGCGCCCAGCAACTGCTCTCTTGTTTGCCTCAATAGTGTATACATTGTAAACATAACCAACAAATAAACGTGGTAATTCTACTTCTGTGTTAAGTATTCCGATGTTTTCTTAACCTGTGAGTCAATCCATTTGTTGAACTTCTTTCTCAACTGTAGGGGAAAATAGGCTTGTTATCATATTTACTCATTTACCATATTCTCTTGAAAAGATGCAGGGCTTTCAAACCAACATACTGTACATCCTACTTTTATTGTTGACATCTTCATTGTAAATGCACAGTTTAGTTAGAAGCTAACAAACCAACTCATAGGCCTTGTTGATATAGATTACAATAATAGATGCAGGCATCGATCCAAGGCCATTTTTGGAATACCAACATATGGTATTTTGGCTTGCCATGGTGTTAGCACATGTATAAAATGTGTGTATAAAAAGCGTGTGGATGTCTGTCTTAGCTGGAGATATAATTGTTAATGCTTCCGTATCACAAAAATAAAAGCGCAATGTTGGAGAGTTATTTGTCCAAAGCAGCATATCACAGGCACACATTACAGAAACACAAAAGGATTATGGGGTATACATATGAGCCAAAAGCCCTAAATGTAGACAAAACATGCAAAACCCAGGAATTTAAAGAGTTCCTTTTCTATGTCTGTATGCTTTTTTTCCCCATGTCATGAACATTTGCTAACCTGACGCCGCCAGATGGATTTGCTCCGCATATCCATCTGGAAACCTTCCGTTGAAGTAATTTTGGGAAGGGGCTAAAATACTGGTTAGCTGATTGGCCTATGTTGGTGATAGACGGGCCAAATAAACCAATCAGATCAACGAAGCATATGACAACAGCGACGACGAAAACACAACCACAAGCTCTTGCCGAAACCAGTCGGGAGAAGAGCAAAAGCATCTTTTCCTCTGAGAAAAGCCTCCAGAGCAGTGTTTTGCTCTTCTTTCAGTGAAGAAATACTCTATAATTCCGATAAAACTTGCTCGATAGCCACGCTAACGCTAGTTTCATCGGCTGAAGCCGCCATGTTCTTTAGACTGAACTGTCGCGCTTCTCGTTGCGTCACACCTCAACCCGCCTCAAATCCAACGCTGATTGGACGTCCGTTTGGTGAACGGCTCCAAATTTTCTTTAACGGAAAGTAGCCAGACTGATCTGCGAGTGAAACCTTGAAAGCTCGTGAGATCAAGATGGTATCACGAGGCTAAACATTTGCTTCACTGTGGTACAGAAATAAGCAATGGCTATTCATCAAGAGCTTACTGTGAAAAAAAAAAAAAGTTTACTGTGAACAAGAACTTTTGAGATCACTAGATGTTATGGACTTAAGACTAAACTGAAATGTTATAAGTATGTTTTAATGGTAAATGTATTACAGAATATTTATTTATTTAAAAAGGGACAGTACATATTAATGAACGTACATATCATAGGTAAATATGCCAGATTGTAGTCATTGGCTTATTTCCATCTGTAGTCCCCGGACAGGTTGATGTTAACATCCATCCATCCATCCTCTTCCGCTTATCCGGGGTCAGGTCGCGGGGGTAGCAGCTTCAGTAGGGAGGCCCAGACGTCCCTCTCCCCAGCCACTTGGGCCAGCTCCTCCGGGGCAATCCCAAGGCGTTCCCAGGCCAGCCGAGAAACATAGTCCCTCCAGTGTGTCCTGGGTCTCCCTCTGGGTCTGCTCCCGGTGGGACGTGCCCGGAACACCTCACCAGGGAGGCGTCCAGGAGGCATCCTGACCAGATGCCCGAGCCACCTCAACTGGCTCCTCTCGACGTGGAGGAGCAGCGGTTCTACTCTGAGTCCTCCCCGGATGACTGAGCTCCTCACCTTGTCCTCACTATGTACATTAAAGAAGGATGTATGTGTGTCCTTGTACGCATTTACACATTTTATTAGTAAAGTGAGGACTTTGATGCAAAGTGAGGACCATTTTCGGTCCACACTTTTTTCTGGGTTCGGTGTTAGGTTTAGGACTAAGGCGTCCATTAGGTTTAGTGTGGGTTTAGGTATATACCCCCAAAGGTTTAGGGTCAGGGTTAGGCAATAGAAAGGGTTTAAAATGAATGGAAGTCAGGGCCTCAGTAAGTATTTCAATGGGGTACCGCGCACGTGACGTCACCGCCTCAACAGCAACGCCCCTTTTGCCGCTTAGGTAGGACAAACCGATAGAGAACGCACGTAGCAACCAGCAACAGAACCAGCGATATGACCGACTTTGCAGCCATTAAACTTTCCCAAAACGATGTCCCAGGCGCACGGATTACTGGTCGCACTGTCGAAGAACACACCAACCTTCAGCTCAAACGATGGCTTGAGTGTCGAGGGCTTAAAAAGACCGGAAAACGGGCCGAGTTGATCGAACGGTAAGCTTTGTTTTGTTTTTTCCTGCGCGGCGGTCATGGCGTCATCGGCCGTTTTTTTGTTTGTAATCACCGTCCAGGGATCGGTATATGTTTAATGTTTGTCTCATTTGAAATGTTTTTGAGTAGGCTATCCTGGTAGCAGGGTATCATCATGTTAGCGCCTGCTACCATGATAGCCTATATGCTATCATGGTAGCAGGCGTTTCATTATTAACATCTCGGCCACCAAAATAATCTTACCTGTTCACTACTTGATGTCGCTGGAATTGGGTCAGGATGTTCTTCGGTTGTGCCCTTTCCTCCGACAAAATCCTTGCTACATATGTAGGCCGACCGCACCGATGGACCAAGCGCACACATTTCTCCTTGGCACTCTTGAATTTCGGGAAAGTAATGAAGAAAACATCCTTCATATGCGGCCGATCAGCGTAACTCGAGTCGCTGTTGCACGTTCCATAGCAACAATGTTTATAAACAATGGTCTTAGATTTTGGAAAAAGCAGTCTTTTAAACAGTACAACCTAGGCTAACGCACGTCTCTTCTACAGCAAAACAGCGGCGGATTTGGGAGTTTGTCCTACTGCGTACCACGTGATGTGACGTCATCGTGACGTTACGTTTCTAAAAATAGCTTGCTCGCGGTACCCCATTCAAAGTGTGTGTGTGTGTGTGTGTGTGTGTGTGTGTGTGTGTGTGTGTGTGTGTGTGTGTGTGTGTGTGTGCGTGTGTGTGTGCGTGTTAGAGCAAGAGACCAACAGAAGTTTCTCAGTGATGTTATGTGTGAGTAGAGGGTAAAAGGCCAGGTATGCTGACTGACTGCCACATTACCCATACGCATGAATCAATCTTCTGTTCAGACATTTATCTATTTACTGGCTCACATGAATTTGATCATGTGTTTTCTTATAATGGTTTTCTAGAATGTCCTAAAGCTTGTAAGGCAGCACTGTTTCACTGGAAAGAACTTTAGAAGTTGGAGGATGGTTGGTGTCTGCACCTGAGAGCAACAGAAAACTTCAAAAAATAT
This sequence comes from Fundulus diaphanus, assembly GCA_037039145.1. Lineage (NCBI taxonomy): Eukaryota > Metazoa > Chordata > Actinopteri > Cyprinodontiformes > Fundulidae > Fundulus > Fundulus diaphanus. The sequence continues at coordinate 24,347,049 of CM073127.1, forward strand.
AAGAACGTAAGACCAGTGATCTCTCTCAAATCAACAAAATAAGAAATTTACTAATTTTACTGTGGAAATGCATGAGATATGCTTGCAACTATTTTCAATAAGTACAAGTCATATAAATTGTGTACATATGAACTAACCCTAACCCTAAAATAATACAGTTTTAAATATGAAGACCCCAAACAAAATGTAATTTTCCTTTTGGAAAATGAGCAGTTTAATGACGTCTGTAAGAATATAGTTATAAGAAAAAAAAAATACAGACAGACAGAGATATAAATAGATAGAAGAAAATACTGAAATCAGTATTGCTGTTTCAAGCAACAGGCATTAGCCTCTTTCACAAAAATGTTCCAGTAAATGACCTTAAAAACAAGCCCCTACTTAAACTGCCTCTAGCCATACATAAATTGCAGTTGTCGTTAATGATGTTGCCATGGCAGAATCACAGGAGGCGTGGAACATGGTGGGCTCCCTGGATGACTGAGCTCCTCACCCTATCTCTTAGGGAGAGCCCAGAGCGAACCGCTCCAGTGAGAGCTGTAGATCACATCATCCGCGAATAGCAGAGACGCGATCCGAAGGCCACCAAAACGGATCCCCTCAACACCTTGGCTGCGCCTAGAACTTCTGTCCATAAAAGTTATGAACAGAATTAGTGACAAAGGGCAACCTTGGCGGAGTCCAACTCTCACTGGAAACGAGTCCGACTTACTGCCGGCAATGCGGACCAGGCTCTGACACCAGTCATACAGAGACCTAACAGCCCTTATTAAAGGGCCCGGTACTCCATACTGCCGGAGTACCCCCCACAGGACCCCCCGAGGGACACGGTCGAATGCCTTCTCCAGATCCACAAAACACATGTAGACTGGTTGGGCAAACTCTCATGCACCCTCCCGGATCCTGCTGAGGGTGTAGAGCTGATCCAGTGTTCCACAGTGAGGACGAAAACCGCACTGCTCTTCCTGAATCCGAGATTCGACTATCCAACAGACCCTCCTTTCCAGAACCCCGGAATAGACCTAACCACGGGGGCTTAATAATGTGATTCCTCTGTAATTGGAACACACCCTCCGGTCCCCCTTTTTAAATAGGGGGACCACCACCCCAGTCTGCCAATCCAGGGGAACTGCCCCCTATGTCCACGCAATGTTGTAGAGTTGCGCTATCCAACAGGATAGCGCAACTCTGAGGATTTTCAGGTGCATCAGTGGCTCAATGTGGATCCAGAGAAAGAAAGAGACGCTCAGATCAGCCACTCCTCCACAACCTGAAACGTCTCTGAAGCTGCTGCATTCACGGACTAAACTGTCATGTTCTACTTGTGTGTGTTCTCACTTTTTTATTTTGTGCACGAGACAGAGAGAGAGAGAGAGAGAGAGAGAGAGAGAGAGAGAGAGAGAGAGAGAGAGAGAGAGAGAGAGAGAGAGAGAGAGAGAGAGAACAAAATTCGGGAGAGCAGACCAGAGTGAAAGTAACAGAGCGCTTGATAAAGATGTTATTACTCAGAGAAATAAAAACGTTTACAGCGGTTACATCCAGCAGGTAAACAAGCCTTCTGTCATGAACTAGAGAGACAGAGAGACCCAGTATTCAAACCAAACAAGCGAGGTAAATGAAAAGGCTTTAATAAAGCTCAAAAATAGATCAGACACGGATAAGCAGGTTCGGTGGTCAAAAAACAGTCCAGGGTCGATACACAAAATGGCAGTCCAAAACAGGCAGGAATACAGACAGGGAACAGGCAAGCTCAGATAACCCAAAGGCAGAATCAGGTTGGCAAAACGAGTAAGCAGTCAGACGGGGCAGGAAAAACAGGTTCAGGGATCAGGCTGGCTCAGAAGTCAAAAAGGCATATTGGGTCAATATTCACAGGACTATCAGAAAAGAACGCTGGATAACCAAAAGGCTCGAAATGATCTGGCAGATTGCAGGGGCAGGTGAACGGAGTGAAACTAATTACCGGAATGGGTGGAGCTAATCAGGGGAAGGGAAGTGACTGGAAGTAAACTGAAGCTGATTGGATGATGACTGGAGAAGGGGAGTGACTAAGAAGTGAGCTGGCAGATAGCTGGGAGAAAACAGAACTGAACTGGAAACAGAGATGTGAACTGATCTAAAAAGCAAAGAACAAACATAAACCAAAACAAAACCCAAATCGTGACACCTTCGGCCCGAATTCAATTTTCCCTCTACTGACGAACACGACGTGAAGCGAGGAAAGATATGGAGAGACATTTGTCTTCTCCCAGATCCGTTGCAATTTTCTCGTCTGTTGCCTCCGATTCCCTGGTTTAAGCCAATTGAGCATATTTGCGAGAATGAATGTAGAAGCCACAAGCTGGGTGCGCATATGAAGCACTCGCTTCTACAATGCGTAGAAGAAGATAACTTCATCTTAAAATGAAGCATATAACAAGACTTTTTGAAATGAATAGATTTTCATGTCAATACATTTTATTTATTTAATAAATTTGCAGTTTTTGATTTTAATTTTCACAAAGGAAATGTTTATTTACACCTCTTTATGGTGTGGAGAAAAAACACTGTCAAACCGCCATTACAGATTTCAGGTCGCGCACCCACTAGTGGCAGCTCACGCACCCCCAGGGGTGCGCGCACCACACTTTGGGAATCCCTGGTCTAGCATATCCCATTTTTTTCATCTATGAATATAACAGTGAATATCCAACATGTTGGCTTAAAATATCTTTAAGGTGATTAGCTGGACTGTGATTTAGTCACAACACAGAAGCCTATTCAAGTGCATTCAATGTTCCAGTGACCACTTCTGTCCTTTTGAGTGGAGTCATGGTCATTCTTGACACTGCAACTTGTATCAGGACAAAAGATTTCATGTACATGATCACCTGAGAAAACATATTTATTTTCAGTGACCTTTTGCCAATTGCTAATTGCTTTGCATGCTTTCCTCTCTGTCTTCGCTCCAATTTATTCTGCCAGCTCACTCTCACTCATCGTCAGGTCCTCCGTTATGCTACTCCTGTTCTGGTCTTTTCCTTGTGTTACCCATGATCCTTGTCTTTGACTGCACTGCCTGTAATTTTGTTTTTGTTGCTTAGAATAAATCATTATTCACCATCATCCTGCGGCTCCCAAGCTCTTGTCTGCACTTTGGTCCTGTTACAGCCCCACAAAACAGGACAACAAGGGTCAAACACAAAGATCATGGTCTCATTTATGCACCTCAAAATAGCCTAAGAACTGAGATGCTGGTTAAAAAAATCTAATTGAAGAGGATGATGGGACACCTTTTTTTCTTCAAGACCCCCGGCAGGTTAAGCTTTGTTTGTCTATTTTAAATGCCTCGATGTTTGAGAGCAACATAAAACGGTCACTAAAGTTCCCATCCAGGAGAAAACTTCCCAGTGTAAAGCTAAGGCGCTAGCTGTAATCAGCTCGACGCAAACTACGTAATCGACATAGAAGCATAGATCCCCCTTCTGGCGCTTGTGTAATGGTGTGGGTGAATTTTTCTTGGCATACTTTGGGAACTCCTTAGCATTGAGCAGGATATTCCACCAAGTCACACAATTCAAGTAATCAAGCTGTTTTCTTGAACATGACAAGGAGTTCACTTTTCAATACAGTGTTTTAGTTCATTCTGTTCAAAATAGAGCACAAATTAAGTGACAAATTAACTGGTGTACATGCAAATTATTTTCTGAGAAAAAAAAACACTGCTTTCAAAGATCACAGTGTCAGACACTATAATTGTTATTTATGTTTATTTTTTGTGTATTCTGGGATACTACATTCCAATAATCAAAAACAAAACCGAATGTTGATAAACAAAAGGCAAAATTTTATTATAAATGAATGACCAGATGTACTCATTTAAGTAGGCCCTATATATAGTTTTTCATGATTTGAGTTGAAACATTAAAAAATAGGTTCCAGGTACAGTGTGTGCGTTACAGCATAATAAATGGTATCCTTGCATATTCGGTATGTTACTGGCTCCTGATTTATCTACTGCTTGCTTGGGATTTGGGTTAATTTGGGTTGCCTTGGGTAAACTTCTTTGGTCTTCATAACAAACATTTCGTCATGTCTGTTGTTGTGGATAAATGGATTTTTTAAGCATTGCCCACAGGCCTGTAATTTTTTAGGAAGTTTATAATCTGCAACAACATAATTTCAAGTAAATCCAAGTTCAATTTGATAATATCAAACCACATTTATTAGGAATTCTGTATAGGCTACACATTGGCTTCTTCCTTTGTTTCTTTCTCAAGCTGTGTGTTAGTTTGGAAACACTGCCACCTTTATTAATTTCAGAACATAATTCTCCTTTGACACAACATTAATGAATGAAAACAACAAACTTAAAAAGTCAGAATCTTAAACTTTCTGTGTGTTTGTGTATTTTTTTCCCCTTTCCAATTAGTGCTAAAAGCAATATGTATGTAAGAAGCCTTTGAGAAGTACTAAATGTGAGGAGATTACTGTGGCTGAGCAAAACAAAGGTTAGAAGTTCAAATCCTGAGGTGAACAAGTGACTGAGTCACACCGTTTATGTGAATCGATCTAGAAAAAAGATGGATCTGTTGATAAGGTTGAGGTTGCCCCGCAGCTACTGGTGCTGCGTGACTGGGTCTTTTCAGAAAGGACCCCACACAAAGCAGCAATTTTTTTTTTTTTTTTTTGGGGGGGGGGGGGGGGGATAACAAGAGGTTAGTTAGTTAACTGCAGTCAAAAGGTCAAAGATGATGAAGCCTTCAGCTGTAAGTGTATTTGGACGTGCATGTGTAGGTTGTAAAGGAGTTACATTTGCACTAGTGTGTGCCCCGTTTGTGTGTGTAAGTCAGCCATAAAGAAGATGTGTTGTTTGATGAAAGAGCTTTTGTTCAGGTGGATGTTGAGGTCAGGAGTTGAAATGGTGCGGAGGGGCTAAAGGAGAGAAGTCATTGCATGACTGAATCTGTTTGCAGTAGGTAGCACTGTCAGAGAACTAAAGAATGGGTTATAAGACTTTCAGCCTCGTAAGCTCAAAGGTAATGGACTACAGCTGAGTGACCCGACACTGTTGTTTTCTGAGAACTGAGAAATTCCAAAAAGTGAAAGATAGGACGTTTTCATACAAATATAATTCATCCAAACAGCAGTCAGTTGGAGTTTTACTAGCTTTTTAAATTCAGAGTATTAGCAGTAGTTGAAGGATGTAGGACAAATTAAAATAACATGTAGGACTGTAAGATGATTGTTTTTTCCCAAGTTTTAGATTATGAGGTAGGGATGTCGGTTAGGATACATACCATATTTTTCAGACCATAAGGTGCACCGTATTTTAAGGCACACCGTGAATTAACATGTCAATATGTGTCTTTGTCCACATTGGATTATAAGGCACACTAAATATTCTTCCCAAGTGTGTAATATCACCCTGCCCCTTCACCTACACATCTCTCTCCTGAGAGGGAGAGCTATCTGTCTCTGTCGGGAGGACAGAGAAATTGGACTAAACTGCCCTGTTTATAACATGAGGCCAAAATAAACTATACTTTTACATTGAATTAACTTACTAGGTTTATTGTTGCTAGCGCATACTCCGGTCGCGGGCTGCCTAAAGGCTCCCACATACATCGGATGTACTGTGTGCATACTGTGAGCTTGGCGGACTCCGCGCTGACTCTCTGCAGACGTTTTACCCGTTTTACCCTTCATAGTTGAGCGTACTGTTGCCTACATTTCTTGTGGTAAATTCCTAAAATTCCCAAACTTTCTGCCAGTGGGACAAAGCGGCAGAATGGATTGTAAAATGTGTGATTAGCTAGCTGAGCACCTAGAGCTGTTTCTTTACCAGCAGGCTCCCACCGCACACCAGTCAGTGAGAACAGAGAGGGAATGTGATGCTGCACGTCCTTACGGCCACCTGCTGGGAGCAGCTCCGTAGCTCATAGCAAGGAGGAAAGCAGAACAGAGTAGCACGACATAGGACCAGCAGAGCTACAAGCTTCAACAGGCAAATGTAATATTATGCAAGCAGGGGCGAACAGATGAAAACAGAGCTATGGATTAACAGAGAATATCATAAATAATCTGATTCATGATGGGAATTTCTTGGACTAGTAAAAGGGTAAAATAAACAATGTATCCAAAAAGTATGCTATAATATTTCAGAGATTGATGCAGTCAGAATTAGGGCTGCATTCAAAATTAGATTGTCTGTAATGTTATCTAAAATCTTTACAGGGCAATGGTGGCTCAACTTTACATGTCAGACAGGCTGACACATTTTATCAATCACATTCAAAGTTCCATTTAACTGAAAACTATTTTGATCCTTTTCATAATTATGTTCTCCATTTTTTTCCAGCAGACAGTAAACATAAATCCATGGGAAAATCACCTGTAATTTCACAGCTGTCTTGGATAAACTAGGGATATTTAAAGGCCTGCATATGTATGCTCTTTATCAGTTTCCATAAACATAACTTGCTGTCTGTCTATGTTGATTTGATACACACATTAACAGCGAGGAAAAAATAAGGAGTGGGTGGATGAGAAAGTGAAAGGAACAGTGGCAGTCTGTGAATGAAAGACACCTGAAAAAAATGTTGCTTCAGAAAATAAAATGATGCTCTGTGTTATCTAAAGTCTTTGGAGATGCTCGTTTCCTTTTCCGGGCTCCCTGATCTTTGCACTAACTTGGCCATGCTTTACATTACAAGCATTTTCTGTTCTCAGTTTTTACATGAATTACTGGCAAAACGTTAGCTTTATATAAAAAAAACAAAGACTTTATACCTTTTCAATACAATGTACTGTGGCGTAAAAAGTTACTGTAAAATCATAGATAGATAGATGTTGTGGGACATCATGCTTTATACAATGCTTTTTTTTTTTTTACATGTCAGGGATATTGAGCTTTAAAGTGATAATAAGGGAGCTGTCTCCCCACAATATATATATATATATATATATATATATATATATATATATATATATATATATATATATATATATATATATATATGTCCTAAGTAGGGATTTTGACTAATTTACTGATCCTGTGAATGATTCTCTTTAAAAAGTTGTTTCAATTTCCCACACTGCATGAAAAGTGTGATTTCCGTCACTATGCGGCACTGTAGATTGTCGTGGAATTTCAGGTTAACGGCTGTTCGCGGTAATTTGCAGGCAACACCGAAAACTGCCATGAATTGTCAGAAATTGACGTGGCAGTTGTCCCCCCCATGACCCCCCTCCTCCTAATTCTAGGGGAGGCTTTAACATGTAAATGAAAATGCTGTGAGCTATACAAACGCAAATCAGTGTTGCAGGGGGAGGTTTCACCTTTCTTAGCAAGACAGAGCCACATTTCTTCCTTAATGCAGACTTTAGCTGTGGGTGATTGTAGAATGGTATGTGACCACAAGTCTTACAAACCTTTGTGCCATCGTGTCTGAGCTCGTAGGTTTTAGTAAGCATGTATACTGTCATACATTTTGGACAAACCACATACTGTAAGAAGTTGTCACGGAGGACACCAGTCCATTTCTTCAAGGAGAATAAAGTCTTTGGAATATTGCTTGCAAAGGCAGTGAGGGAATAGCGTACCGCGCACGTGACGTCACCGTCTCAAGAGCAGAGACGTCACCGTCTCTTTTAGTAGAGACTGGAGAAACTCCACTGGAATTCAGAAGAATGAAATTAGGTTTAGTATACTGGATGAAAATTAAAAGTAGTATGGATGAAAATGTAACTTCAACAATTTTACAAATTTGTTGGGAATAAAAGGACAGGCCAAGAATGGAGTCTTAAAGGATTATTGGGAAATAAAGGAAATATAAAGGATATTTATAGATTAAGGAAAGCATTATTTATTTATTATTTATTATCTTCAGAATACAAAATTAACAAATAGAATTTAATAGATGTAAAACAGTGTTGCTACACACTCATGAACAGTAGTTGGCGGTATGCACCTTAAAGTTGCTTGCGATCCGCCATGATAGAGAAGAAGAAGAAGAAGAAGAAAAAGAAAAAAAAAAAAAAAACGTGCTGAGCGCTCCGCTCCTGTGTGTTCATGTCCTCAGGCGCTATGAACCGGAGCAAGGGTAAGATTTAAAGAATATGCTTTCATTCTGCGGTAAAAGGACATAGATACGGATAGATACCGATCATAACTGTACATTTTGTTTTCACAGACTAAGCACGCCTCATAATGAGGCGGTGACCTATTTGCTCGGAGCAATAACTGCAAGTCCAGATTTACACGATGTTGATAAAGACGACATTGTGTGTAAGTGACTTGTTTTACTGTTTTCTCCTTCCTTGTTACTGTGACTTGCGTTTGATTTTTATTCATACCACTCTCATTCACTCGTTTTCCAGCCGCCTGTAAGACGTATTATGAGACGGTACGCAGGAGCTGAAGCTGCCAAGAATTCAGCTCGGAGTCGAGCTGGAAGAAAGAGGGTAAGACTTTATTTGGTGACTATTTTTGTGCATTGATAGATCAGTGTTTACCGCAGGAGTTTGCTTAGGCGAGGCGGTGAGTTGGGGGGGGGGACACGTTTTGCGCGGACAGACTCGCGGAGCGGGGGGTATCCATTTGTTTTTTCCCTGCCATTCACGCACGCGCGAAAGAAACAACAAAAAACCGCGTGTTAACGTCACGTGTTGGCCGCCTCGCCAAGATAGCGCTGCGGGAAACCCTGTAGATGTGTTGTGTCCATACGCAGTGCATCCCATGATCGCACAGTACTGATTCATTGTTTTTTTTTTTTGTTTTTTTTTTTACAGCTGCTGGAATCGAGGTAGAGTGTGCAGGCGGATGAGGAAGTGGAACTCTGGAAGTCCGCCACCGTCGACCTCATGTCTGGCGAAGAAGATGGCGTCGTAGGCGGGGTCTGTGGATGGATTGTACGGCCGCCGTCATTTCGTAGGCCAGATCTCTCTGAACTCTGTGTGAAGCTGCAGTCCCGGTTAGAGGCGACGCCGAAGTACAGAGCCACGCACAGCAGGCGTCTGCACATCGGACCTGCCTCGGAGAGAATGCTGCCAGTTACCTCCAACCCCGAGGAGGCAAACGGACAGTTCACGGAGTTGTAATTTTTGGATACGCATGTGTGGGCAGATCCTCGCGTTGTATATAGTTGTGTTTGTTTTAATAAAGCTCTTTCTCTGCATAAACATCTTCCTGGCAAATGTTCATTTCCTGTATAAATTCATTCATGTCCTTGATGGTAGCCTAATAATAGTGTAGTAGTGTAGGATAACATGAATATACAGCATAATATGAATAAATAAAAAAATATATATAAAAAATATATAAATAAATAAATATATATATATAAAAATATAAATAAATATATATATGCCAACCAATCACGAGTAAGAACATTCAAGCCTGGCCTGGCCACGTGTGGTTTTGCTGCCAATCACGAGTGATTTTACTTGTTTGAAAATAGTGGTTTCAGCCAATACTGAGTAGGTTATTCAAGCCAGATCTGGCCAGCCGCGCGGGTTCACTGCATTCATATGCTAATTAGGGCAATTAGTACAGCTGATCGCTCTCCACATACGTCATTGTCCGGTTCCGACAATTTGTGGCACTGACAAACGGCGACAAGCGCGGGTTGCAAATTGTCGTTAACTGCCGAAAATGAGGGAGATCTGCGGTAGTTTACGGGGACGAAAATCTCACTTTTCATGCAGTGCCAGACATTAACTTTGTCTCAGTTTTTTCTATAATCACAATTTCTCCATTAGAAACTTGATCGAGTGAAAACACTTTGTAACCTTCACCTAGGGATTTGTCTCTTATATTTAAAAGAATTCAGTGATCTGATTTTTCATGAAATAGATTGTATTGTGGCTAAAGGTTGTACTGACAATGTTTGTGAAAAGGGCTGAAGAAGTAGAAACCCGCTACTACAATGACACACAACGCATGTTTTCGAACTGTTGGAGGACAACACAAGTCTATATATATATATATATATATATATATATATATATATATATATATATATATATATATACACTGTATATATACACACAAAATATTAAAAGTAAAAATCCAAAAAGTCATTGTAAGAAAAATAAAGTAAATAATGGTATCTTGGGCTCACCAGGTATATGTAACAACCATTTATTTTTAGGCCTCTGTACACATTTAACATGAATGAAAATAATTGTGGAGAGCACAGTATGTTTGAGTATCTTGTAAAGGTAGCAAATGTTAGTCGTCTTTACGAAGATGTTATACTGAGTTAATTCATTCCTCCATTGATTCACTCTCGATTTTAAGACAAAATAAAATGTGCCTTTTCTTTTTATTGACATTTTATGTCATATTTCTTGATTGTTTCCTAATGGTGTCGCTGGGTTGGCATGTCAAAACCAATACCATAATGTTTATTTCTTATATCATATTCCTTATTTACATCTTGAGTGTATGTATGTGAAGGTCGCTTTGTGTTTAATCATAGCTGTTCTAGCACATGAACTCATGTCATTTTGTTGTCTTGAGTGAAAGTTGAAGATAGGGGATTAACCGTACCCAGTAGACTAAGAAAGTTTATAGAAAGTGAAAGTCTGCTGCTACCTTGAGGGCTCTCTCAAGCTATAGATATGATGGGGCTTCAGGAAGAGATTCAGTTTGTTGCTCAAGGAAACTACAGATGAGAAGCACCTCCATTTGTGGGAGATGAGAAAATGGAGGCCACCTTGCAGCATCAGCAAAACATATATAGGTTTTAATTCTTCTAAATTGGTTTGTAAAAGTGGAAAGAGAAAAAAGAGAAAAACAATTATTACTTTTTTTGGCTTCTTTAATTCTATCTTTCCTAATTTTTCTTATAATATAGACAGAAATGTAGAGCATCAAAAAGGCAGCGCAAACAAGGCAAAGGCAAACTCACACATACACGCACACACACACACACACACACACACACACACACACACACACACACACACACACACAAGGCTGAAATCAGCTTGTTATTTAGACTGGTGTGATTAATAGTGTTCTACGCACTACTGAACAGATGAACCACAAAACAGCATAAACATTATCATAACCTGAAAGACCTAATTACTGTAGAGCACATCTGACAGACGTGTGTGTGTGTGTGTGTGTGTGTGTGTGTGTGTGTGTGTGTGTGTGTGTGTGTGTGCGTGTGTGTGTGTGTGTGTGTGTGTGTGTGTGTGTGTGCACTCGCGCCATGGTGGGAGGAGGGATCAGCTTGTTGGTTTGGGAAAGGGGAGAGTAGGGGACAATGAGGATGGAAGATTTATGACCCTTCCACGGAATGTAGTTCAGAGTCCCCACCGCCCCTTTTGTGTCTTCCACCGTTTGGGTGCAAATTAGGAATATGATAATGGCCATATTATATATTATAATGTGAGAGCAGCCTGCTTACACACAGTCATCGAACCAGCTAGTAGCATTTTGGAACATGAGAACAGTTGAGACCGTGATTTGTTTTTGGTTTTTTTTGTATGAAACTACAGCAAACAGGCTTAAATCAGAGGCAACTGGCAAAGACACCTATTCAGGAGTCTTTGTCAATTCCATTACACATTACAACCTGGTTCCAATTTGAAATGCAGAGCAATTTACATTCCTTATTGCTGCTGTAAAACAAATATCCAACACTCACTGCTTGACAACTGCGACAAATTTTCAGTATGAAAGATATGGTAATGCAACAAAAAAAAATTTTTTTAAGGAATTTCTAAACACCTTCACAAGGCATGTTGATATTTGTGGAGCATACTAAGTCTTTTTTATAGCCTTTTTTCCTACCCTTTGTTGTCTGGGGTCAACACTATTTATTTGTACTGAGGTCTACAAGCAAGTTCCCCACATACATAAATCAAAGTAAGAAGCATGTTTATCTCAAAGACAAGTTAAGTTTTTGCCAACATAGTGGAGACACAAAAGAGTAAATAAAGCCCCCCAGAAGTAAAGCACTGGGACATGTAATTTTTGTGATTTTTAATCCTATACATTATAATTCAATATTTGACAGGTTTCTTTGTGGAAGCAATTTTATAGGATCAGCTTGGCTTGGATTTTTGCATTTAATTTCATCTTTTTTGGGAGTATTTTGAAATATGTTGAAAATTATGTACTGAAAAAACTTTGAATGTTCATATTTATTAAAAAAATCAAAGCAATATTTTTAGTCCTGTGGTCAGATTTGTCAGAGAAAATGAAAAAACATTCAGAACAAAGTCTTGTTTTCATCTAGTCTTCAATGATATATGACAATGGATTGCATCAGTGCACATACTGTAGTAGGCCAGTAGGCCGCTCAGCATCAAAAACCGTGACAAGACACTAGATCATGGATGACCTCTCCCTTTTTTCGGCTTTGCCTTTCTTGCAGACGTCTTTTAACACCATCTTTCTTACAAAACCTTTCTTCAGGCCCTTTGACAGCAGAGCAAAACTGAGAGGAGGAGACAGGAAGGCACAGAGAATAAAGAAATAAGACCGCTCAAACAATCATGACAGAAAAGACTTGAGTTTGCTGAGTGAGGCAAATGGAAAGAGACAGATATTGAGAGTTTGGGATTACTGAAGAAGAACAAAAGTTAAAGAAATGTCCAACATGTGGATGAACAAGGTGTACAGTAACAAGATGAGAAAAGAGGTTTTGAGCGGCAACAATTCTATAGTTAATTTTATTGAAAATGATTAAAGGTGTATCCCAATTATTCAAAGCTGCCTCCAGTACTGTGTAAAGGTTTAAGGCAAGTATGGAAAAGTGCTGTAAACTAAGAATGGTTTCAACAATGGAAGTGTTAATAGTTTGTTTTCAACACTTTACAAAATGCAGTGAATGAACAGAATAAAGATCTGAATAAAAACAACATTTGCTGTGACCACCCTGTGCCTTCAAGACAGCATTAATTCTTCTTCTTCTCATCTCTGAGAACTACTGTATTTTTCGGACTATAAGTCGCTCTGGAATATAAGTCGCATCAGTCAAAAAATGTGTCATAAAGAGGACAAAATATATATATATATATATATATATATATATATATATATATATATATATATATATATATAAAGTCACACTGGACTATAAGTCACACCACACTACAAGTCACATTTATCCAAGACCAAAAACTGACAATTAATCTGGCAAACCAATTTATTCAATTACACAACTGCCTCCACAACCAGCTGAATAATGTGAAACATACCTGGGAAAGTTCTCGTCAGCGGCGCTACGTGCTAAGCTGTATGACACAGATGTTTGAGAGCAACATGAGGTTCAAGTGCATCAGCAAGTTGTAAAGCGCCCGGACAACAGGCCTGTAAACTAGCGCTAGCTGTTATTATCTTCACGGACAGCCCAATAACAGGGTTCAGTCTTGGTCTGGGCTCTCCTTTCGAGCTGCATCACGCAACGCTCTGCTGCGTGAAAGCAGACTGAAACAGCAAAACAACATACAAACATGTGCTCTGTCTTTGTTGTCTATAAGTAAATGTTTCAATAAATTTTTAAGTGGTATAGGAGAAACAGTTTTCAGAAGCTTAGAGCGCCCTCTTGTGGCTATAGATGGTAATGTTTACCACTTGGTTCATGTTGGTCAGTATGATTTACCGTTTAAAATTGATATATAAGTCGCACCTGACTATAACTCGCAGGATCAGCCAAACTGTGAAAATAGTGCGACTTATAGCCCAAAAAATACAGTAATAACAGATCTTCTGTGGATGCAAACTTCATCAAATGCTTCTGTCTCTTCATGTAATCCCAGACACACTTGATAACGTTGAGATAAGTGCTCTGTGGGGGCCATGCTATTACTTTCCAGGACTTTTTGTTCTACATTATGCTGAAGATAGTTCTTAATGACCTAGGCTGTATGGTTGAGGGTCTGCTATAGACTAAAATTTGGGGCCAATCAAACGCATCTCTGATGGTATTGCATAATGGATAATGAGCTGCCTGTATTTGTCAGCATTGAGGACAACTCTATTTGCAGAACTCTATTTACAGAACCACAGCCCCAAACTTGAAAGGAACCTCCACCGTGCTTCACTGCTGCCTGCAGACACTCGCTCTCTAGCCCTTTGATGAACAAACAGCCTTCTGCTAGAGTCAAATATTTCAAATTTAATTCATCAAGTCAAGAGCACCTACTGTGATTTTTCTGCACCGACGTTCCTATGTTTTCATGCTAAGTTGAGTCGCTAGTCCTTGTTTCCATGTTAGAGGTATATGGCTTTTTGGCTGCCCTCTTCCATGAAGACAGTAGATGGGTGTACCTGGATCCGACTGATTTCAACCATTTGTGAGCTCGAAAGGACATAATGTGTAATAATTTTTTCATCTGCTGCACTAATTATCCCCGGCCCACCACTGCACCTAAAATCCTCAACATTGCCCAATGCGGTACCGCGCACGTGACGTCACGGCCTTAAGAGTAACGCCCCTTTTGCCGCACCGGTAGGGCAAACAGTCGTAGAACGCACATACAAACCAGCCATTACAAGCGCAACAGAACCAGCGATATGACCGACTTTGCAGCCATTAAACTTACCCAAGACGATGTCCCAGGCGCACGGTTTACTGGTCGCACTGTGGAAGAGCACACCAACCTTCAGCTGAAACGGTGGCTTGAGTGTCGAGGGCTCAAAAAAAACGGAAGACGGGCCGAGTTGATTCAACGGTAAGCTTTGTTTTTTTCCCTGCTCGGCGTTCATGCCTTTGTTATGATTTCCACCGTGCTCCGTTCACGTCGGCCTTTTTTGTTTGTTTGCAATCAACGTCCAGGAATCTGTATATCTTGCCAATAGGTAGCTACAAAACGATTGTTCACATCTCAGAATCTTTCGCTTAAGAGATTCAGGGCGTTTGTTTTTGAGTAAGCTATCCCGGTAGCAGGGTACCATGTTAGCGCCTGCTAACATGCTAGCCTATATGCTATCATCACCCTTTCCACCGACAAAATGCTTGCTACATATGTAGGTGAATTTGGTAACATTTTCCGGGTTGAAATGTTGTGTAGGCCGCCCGCACAAGTGTACCCAACGCACACATTTCTCCTTGGCACTCTTGAGTTTCGGGAAATTAATGAAGAAAACATCCTTCATATGCGGCCGATCAGCGTACCTCGAGTCGCTGTTGCACGTCCCATAGCAACAATGTTTATAAACCATGGTCTTAGATGTTGGAAAAAGCAGTCGTTTACCGAGTAAAACCTAGGCTAACGCACGTCTCTTCCACAGCAAAACAGCGGCAGATTTGGGAGTTTGCCCTACTGCTTACCACGTTATGTGACGTCATTGTGACGTTGTGTTTCTAAAAATAGCTCGCGCGCGGTACCGCATTCCTTGTGCTTCTTCAAACGTGCTTCAACAGCAAACGTTGAAACACCAGTCTGCTTTGAAATATTTGTCTGGGAGAGATCTTACTGATGCAGTATAACTACCTTGTGTCTTGTTGCTCTGATCAGTCTTGCATATGACCTGTGACATGAAACTGTCTTCTACAAGCTGACCTTGATGGCAGATTTTGGCTGTTCCTTGCCCAGTTTTAAGCCTCCTACAAAGCTGTTTCAGTTAATGACTGTAAATTTAATCTACAAGTGACATGGATGAGCGTTGGCGCCAGTTTGGTATAAAATTATGCATGCATACTTGTAAAAATTTATTCTGGTTTGAACGCAAAGGGTTGTAAAACAAATATTGATGTGATTTAGATTGTTCTTTTGTTTCCTCACTTTGCATTTTGTATATGGATGAAAATAAACAATCATTATTGATATTTTTGTAAGCATTCTTAGTTTCCAGCACTTTTTAATTCCTGGCAAAAACATTTGCACGGCAGTATAGTTTAAGATGTATGTTTTTTTCCCCAATAACATCAGATAAGAACTGTTTATTTCAACCTCCCTTTAAGAGAGGGATGTGTATTTGTCAGCTGCAGTGAGAGAGGACGATGAGCCTATTTCAGGGACATGCGTCAGGTGGAGGTGATTGGCACAGCTGCTACTAATTTGCTAATCAGACTCTCCTTTTCATGCTGCAAGAACCCGCTGAGATCTACGACACAGATTGGGAGACATGCCACACTAATTCTCACAAAGTCAAACTGAGAATTGGAATCGTTTGAAGTTGTCGACATGTATTCCTTAATTTATTCATTTTTTGCCCACTAGCTACACGTTGTGGGCAATAACAGTTTGCAACTGTATCACTCTGACAAAACATGGTGCAACTCGACTTGACTCAACACTTGCTTGCTTTGTCAGCTACAGAGAGCATTGCCATAACACAAGTATTTTTGGGCTTTTATCATTGTGACACATTCTGACGCTGTACCATCAGCAACAACCATACAGCTCACCTCCAGTTATCAGAGGAGTGAAAGACCTTATATCCATATATCCATAGTGCGTTAACATCCATATTGACATTACTGTACAAGTTCATCTTTTATAAGCGCTAACTCCACTTACCTCAGCTCAGGTAGATTACAGAATGTATTGATTTATGTCCATAACTCACAACTTAAAAAATATGGACTAACTGCTAACATTTAGAAGTTCTCATTACCAGAAACTCACTTTTCTGATATATATTAAATACATTTTAGTAAACGTGTTCAATACTTCCCTGTGCCATTCCATTGTTTTACACTTAATTCATGGTAACAGTTGCTTTCATTGCTTTGTATGTATGGATACTTGGGTTGTTACCAACAAGTGGTGTGAATTTCATGTCAATAGGCCTTTTAGAAATACATTTCGAGAGAAAAATCTTGACACCTTCGATACCTATTTTTAACGCTGTATATATTGGAAGATTTAGAAGGCTACCTTTACCTATTTTTGCTGGGAACTCACAGCTCTGTTATCCGTTTTATGACATGCTTTGTGTACAGACGGAGAGTTTTATAGTGAATCAGCACAAGCAGACGAGCACACACAAACAAACAAACAAAAAAAAGGATAAATAAATCATGAAATCTGGGACATTCAAAGGACAAATCTTGCTATGAAAAGTGTGACACACATTGCCAGAAAAACACAGACAAAACACACAGCAAAGGACAAAGTCAGACCATCTAAATAAATCAGATGTAAAAAATCCCCACTGCAGTCTGAATGTTGTACCACGACAATGGACTGAAGGAAAGAATCTGTCTGACGTGAAAAAAGTTAAACTTTTCCCCACTTCAAAAGTACCACCAGTCTCAAAGAAAAGAAGTCTACTCATTTCAAGTGGATATTCAAAATGTAAATTAGGCAGCAAAATTGTTTACACCTTAATGAAGAAAAAACAACATAAATACTGCCTGTTTCTGTTTGGACTATTGTTATAGTTCGTAATGAACACAACTCAGCTGTCATCCTCTGCCTTGGAGAGAAGGCTGCACTTGTCGGCAATAAAGCAACCATCACTGTGAGCTCAAGTCTATTGAACTTGCTTGCAAAGACAAACTGAATGGTAAAAGAGAGAAAAGGCTGAATTAAATTGCTAAATAGAGGCAATCTGAGATAAACCCATTGTGAAATAGGAAATGCATAACAAAAACCAAGTAAACATACCAACAAATTTATGCTTCGCAATGTTATTCTGAAGAGCCTTCTATTGTTCTGTTCATCTTGCATCTAATTTTAGAAAAGAAAGGCTTCTGTTCTGCAGTCTTAAACAATGACAAACTCACAACCATCTGAAAGCCAAAATTACTGTTTGGCTCTGGGATATAGAATTGGTTAAATTTTCCTTTGAATGCTTTCCTAACTGTCTTTGACTGATTGTAGACCTCGAAGTTAGGGATGACCAAATGAATCATAGCAGAACACTAAAAATAAGCAAATGGGTTAAAATAATAAGGTCAAAAATCATGTTAAGCTGAACCCACAATTTCATCTCATTAACAGAGCAAATATCTCAGAATTGTGGCACATTATGACACCATCTAAGCAAACTTAAGCAGAAAAACATGAACAGGAGCATTCATTAGGACCCCTCCTCTGCTTGTGCACTCTGTTAAGGGTTTTATTGTATGCAAATAACCCAAGGGCATCCCAGAACGTTAGATGTCTGGGATAAGATGGAAAACGAGATGCTTTTTAACAAAACAACCTGAAAAAAGCAAGTGTTTACTGAACAAAAGGGAACATTAACAACGGCGAGGCACACTTGTGGGAGACAGAACAAAGATAAAGCCCTCAAGCTCAAACAAACATATTTTCATGTTGGCTCCATAAAATCTTGTCACACAATTTAGCTGTAACTCCAGGAGATGGCCTTTGCTCTGGTATAGCTTTTCTTGTTCTCTATCATCAGAACCATATTGCGTTTTTTCTGGTTTTACAGGAAAAACTACAATGCGCCAAGTCTTTAACTGGAAACAAAGTTCAGGGCCTGCAGGAGGAGCGGGCCACCTTGTCGGAGTATGGGATGGCGATGGGCATTGGGTCCCGGGGATCGGCTGGGGCAGGGCCTTATGCTCTCCCCTGGAATATGGGGGTAGGGCTTGGGTATGAAGGGCAGGGTGTGGGGGAGGTAGTGCCTCAGGGTTAGTGGAGTGGGCTCTGGTTGGCTGGCCCATTTGGCTCATGTTGGCCCCATCTCCGGGTGGATGGGCCCGTGGGTCGTCTGGGCTGGGTGAGGAGTTAGGACCGGAGTATGGGCTGGATGGGTTGGGTTGTGGTGGTGGTCCCCCCATCTTGATTTTGGGGTTCATCTCCCAGGTCTGGCCTGGATACCCCTCGGGGGTGCAGGTGCCTGGGAATATAGGATGTGTGTTTCAAGTGTGAGTGTGTGAAATGTGTCTTTTTTTTATGGGTAAGGGTGTTTGCATGTGGGGGCACTAGGGTGGGAACGTGTGAATGTGACTGTGTACATGGTTTTCTGTTTGTCTTTTTGTCAGGTTGGGTTTGGACTACCCCCTTTCCTGGGACATCTCATGTCTCCACTTAGTGTGGAGCGCATCCCGCTCCCATCCTGCTCCCCTCTGTTGGCTGACGCCTTGACCCGCTGGTGCATTGTTGGTCCTCGGTGTCCAGAGCTGGATGCTCGGGCAGGCGTTGGCTTGATCCTGGCGGCTGCTTCGCAGGGCCTAGGCCCCTCCGTGGCCCCGCCGGGGGTCGGCGAGCCCCTGGCCATCTCGTCTCTGGGCGCCTTGGCCGGATCTGCTTCGGTGTAGCTGGCTGCCGGCGGAGCAGATCCGGGGGCTTCGGCATTGTGGCTGTTGAGGTGTTTCCTGGGGCTCCTCTCTGCTCTTCCCTGGGATGGGGGAGGCAGCTTTCCCTGTGTTGGTCACTCTTGGGCACCTTTGCTCTGGGAGTCCCTTCGGACACCTGGTGTTGTGGTTCTCCTGGTGTCTGCCTTGGTGCTCTGGGGGGTGGGTCTTTGGCTCCTCACAACCACTACTGAGCATTTTTCTTATGGATAAATCTTACATACACAAGTGCACTCTCACAAACACCTACAGGTGCTTGGATTCAGATGCTTACAGATTCACTTCTATACAGAAAACCCCTATTATTATCTTTAGCTGTCACTTTACACATTTCATATTAAATAATAATGTATATTCTTCAGTGATGGTATCAAGGCATTGGTGGTTTATACCTGTAATACATTATCGGTTGGTTTTGCTGTTCTTTTTATCTCTCTTTGCAGGTGTAGAAGCAGACTCAGAGGATGTTATATTGCTTTCTCCCTTTCTTCTCCTCGTTTTCTTTCACCTTTTCTCCCATTAAGCATTTTGTCTCATCTGTTTCTCTTTTTTTCCTCTTCTACCTTCCCGTTTCTGTGTCCATTTAACATGAAATAGTCGCATCAAAAATCTAATAGAGCTTTTTGCATATATAAATCAAGCGCAGCACTATGGCGAAAGCAGTAACGCTCCACTTGTGAAAGTAAAATCTGTCGGGCTCTCTTTGGCATTAAAACATGCTATATTGCCAGACAGGACACACACACACAAGAAATAAATAAATAAATAGTTGGAAACAAACTAAACACTGTTGTTAAATAGTTACAGTATGAATTGCAAAATTATAGAGATCCAATATTAAAACTGTTATTGGTTCAACAACTGAGGACAGTAAACTACCAAGGCCTTGTACAGAATTTGCATCATACTGTTTTTTTTCCTATGGTCCAGCAACCAGCAATTAGGGGCTACATGGACCATTTCAGAATAAAAACGTCAACCCATGTACAGTCAAGATGGGTCTTAACAAACCTAGAAAAGGTTGCAACTTGGGCAAAAACAAAATTCAAACCCAATAAATCAAGGAGTTTGATTGTTCAGAAAGGCAAGGTCACCAACAGGTAGAACCTACTCATCCAAGGTGAGACAGTTCCATCAATAAAGCATAATCCCATTAAGTACCTTGGAAAGTGGTATGATGAGTCATTCGGAGGCTACAATAATGCCCACAGTACTGAGAGGCAAGCAGAAATCTGGTTGAATGAAATTGAAAAATCTGGATTCCCAGGAAAATTCAAAACATGGCTATATCACTATAGTTTGCTTCCTACATTGTTCGTGGATGATGATGATGTATGAACTCACACTCACTGTAGTTGAACATGTAGAGTGCAAGATCAACTCCTATCTCAGCAGGTGGTTGGGGATTCCTCTGAGTTTCACATCTGTTGGACTGTGCATCACATCAGGGGCATTACAACTACCCATCTCACCCCTGATGGAAGAGTTTTGAGTAGCAAAATGCAGGGTTATTATGACCTTTAGGGATTCAATAGATGCCAAGATCAGCGATGCAGGAATAAAAACAAGATCAGGACAAAAGTGGGGGGCCTCAGACTTAATGACTAAGGCAGAAGGAAACCTCAAACTTTAGGATGTCATTGGTGTTGCATGCACAGGAAGGCAGGGTCTGGGAATAACCCACCCCCAAAGGTGGGCCAAACCAATTGAAAAAGAACCATGGTACCGGTAGAAGTAAGGAACCTAGATGAAGAGCAGAGAAAGGCTAAATTTGTAGAGCTAGGTTCTCAGGGGGCATGGGCAAGATGGGAACTTCCCAAGGGAAGGCTTGCATGGACTGAATTATGGAGTCTTTCAGGAACTCCTTCCTGCTGAAGGCTGTCTATGAGTAGTGGCTGACCATTACTACTGACCCACCAGCAGGAGAGTGTTATGGTTAAGGATAAAAACATTATTGTCTGTTGGCAACCATCTGATGACACACCTCCTGTTGGATGGTTCTGGTTATGGCAGATGGCCGACAGACAGGCATCTTTTGATGTCAATAACTACCAGTGGGATAATTTATGTATTCATAATCAATACTACATTTTATTATTTTAAATGGCATGTCAAAAATTATTTAAATGATATTTAATAATCTTTGGAAAACATATGTATTAGCAGTACAACAATCAAACCCTTTTTACAACTGCTGACCACACTTTTCCATGCTTTCATTGGTATTTTAATAATTTATCTTTGGTGATGAGTTTCAAGTATTTAAGGTTGAAAGGTCTCCTTGCCATCATTTTGATCTTTAGCTTCCTTTACAGATTCTGTCAGATCCAAGATGGATACTCTGGCTGGGCTACTCCAAAATATTAATATTACTTCCAGACAGAAGAAATAGTGCAGGCCTCAGAATGCACAGACTTACTTAAATAGTCAGTCAAGGAATAAATGGATTCAAAAATGAACTTGTGACTTTTCAGTGAGAATATGTCAGCTAATGCCCAGTGTGTAAAGACAAGGCAAGACAAGTTTATTTATAAAGCACTTTTCAGTAACGAGACGATTCAAAGTGCTGAAAGGCAGCATATTTCTGCGTAGCCCTAAAATATGTGTGCAGGGACAGTATAATATGCAAAAGGAATAAGTACAGGGTCAGATGTGCTATATGTACACTCAAGAGTGAATGCTCCGGCAACATTTGATGAGCTCAAGGTGAGAAGGTTCCCTCTGTAGTTCTATGAAAAGACATCAAGGCTGAGTGGTCGACTGCTCTGTTTGGCTGACAGTGATGCTTCTAAGCCTCACATTTTGGGTTCATTCACAGGGTTGCATTACAGAGCACATAAATAATCCAGTCAAGTGTCAACAATTGTTTATCGAAATAGCCACATTACCTGACAGGAAACTGGAGGAGAATGAAAGGCATGTTGACAGAGGAAAGGCATGAGCAGGCAGGTTGGGAGATGAGATGAGAAAAGAGGGGTTTCAGGGACTAAATCAAAAGGTGACAGCTCGAAAAAGGAAAAGGAAATGTAGACAGAGCGAACAGGACTAAGTTAAGTCAAGAATAGGTAAGTTGACCAAGGAAAAAAGGAAGGTAGGTTAGAGTAATGAAAGAGAAAAGGTGAGAGACAGAGGACAAAGGAAATTATGAAGCAAGGGATCTGAGACACCAAAGGCAGATGTAATTTCCATATGCTAATTAAACTTTAGTTTGGGTCACTTGCTCTTCATGTCAAGGGTCTCTCCTCATGTCTGTCTGTCGTCCATTGCCTTCCTCTCTGCTTTTGTCTTGTTTCAGTTCACTCCCAACTTTCTTTTGTGTGTGTGTTGTTTGAAGCACCGTTCAGCCACTCATCAATCCTAAACTGTTGTGGTCACCATTTTTATGATGCCCTTTTCATAATCCTTAACTTGCTCATCATCTTTTTCCACAGCTTCAAACCCTTGAAGGAGACAGACTTCCTTTTCTGTCTGTTTCCTTCAAATGATGTTTAATCCGGTCACTCCCTTTTTGTATATGTCCCCTCTTTTTGTCATTTTCAGCACAGTTATACTAAATTATTCCTTTTTCATAATTTCATTGACAAAGTTTCTCCTCTCTTCACCGGTAATGTTTCCCCTGCAATTAGTAGACAGTGTGCTGTAAATAGGGCACATTTCCTCACTCTTTTCTCTTCTTTCAATACGTCTACTTTTAGCCATCATGTTCAAGATTTATGTTATTTTTCTGATCCATAAATGTACATGTTTACAGATTTCCATACATGGGTGAACACAGACACAAGCACATGCATACACACCTCGAGCTGGCTCTACCTATTAAGAGGTTTGTGGGCCATCTGTTCCTTTATTTTAGTGAACAAACACACCTGACAGTACTGAGGAACTGGTAAGTCCATTTCACTGTTCACTGAACAGCACAATTGAGTCGACTAGATGGAGGGATAAGCTGGAACAAAAACTTAACGCACCCCGAGGGAGATTGGGGGATCGAGAACCACTGTTCCTGTCCAAAGCCATTTCTCTGAGAATCAGAAAAGTGTATCTCTCAGTTTCTGCCATCTAACAAGATTCAGGAGGGTGCTACTTTATCACTCAGATTTAATAGGATTTTTCTTTCTGGGGTAAGGCTCATGATATGAAGAAGATGAAATCCAGTTCTTTTTCACATATTGTATATGCTATATCAGACAAAAAAACTTGTTTAAAAAATAAAAAATACATCTAGTTTTCTATACTAAATTGTCATTGAAAACGTATTTGTTTGTAAATTGTGTTAAGCTTTGAAGCATCCACTATTTATTGTATTGTATTCAATGTTATTGCTGAGACAGTTTTTTTATACTTCATCCAAAGATACTCAGTTTTAATACCCAGCATAAGACAAATGACAAAACAAGACAAATTCATTGAATTCTTATTCAGTTTCATTGAGGTTGATTTTTCATAAATTGACAAAAGCAAATTTTAAAGGCTTATTATCTTAATGTTTACAACTTAAAGTTTTACATTTCTTTCCAGGCTTGCAGCTGAATCAGAGGATCTGGCAATGTGAGGATGCAGACCCTGTGTATTTATGGAAGGTGGGGACTAGAACAGCTATGCCTTGGCCCAGCCCATCAGATACTGCTTCTGTAGACGAGACTGCCTAGCTACTCACGACAACCGTCTAAAGTGTCCAGAGAGTGATGATGTCACATCTGGAAAAACTTGCCTCAAAGCATTACCCATTGTTTACCCAAGAGGAAAGTCTTGAAAGCAAAGTATGCAGGTCAGGTTTGAGTTCATAAAGTGAAGATTTGTATGAGGATTTACCCAGTGAGCAGCAGTGCATCAGGAGAAATGTTGCCTGAGACCAATAGCTTGGAGACTTAAAAAACTGGCATCCTACCCATTGATTTAAAAGAGCTCTATTGTCAGTCCTGTCTGCATGTCATTCACCACAGTAGTAACAAACGCTTGTGACAAAAACAGCAATCTGAAACACCTGTTCATGATCTGTTCATGCCTGCTGTCTGCAACCTACCACGTCCCCCTGCTCTGGTGAAGCTCATGCATCATATTGCTGGGAATACAGTATGACCGTTGGTGTTTAGTGTAGCGGACGCTAAACCTGCCAATTTCCCAGATGTGACGGCAGAGTTGACTGACATGAGTAAATGTTCTGATATGAGGCTCTTAAAGTCTCTGTTAGATCGGTTTATTTAACTAATAATGGTTGGTCCTTGATCATGCTGAGCTGCTGCTTTACTGTGAGGCATTTCAGAGGGTCAGGCTTGGTCTGGCATTATTTCATTTTGATTTAATAATTAAGCAAACCGGCATTATGATAGTTCTGCGATGCTGTCACTAGATGGCGCCACATCGGTTTATATCTGCTAATCGTGCCCGGTGCAGTTGCTATTTTTATCTACAAAAAGGACCATCAAAACATTATCAGGATGGTTTATATAACCTTATTTTATCATGATCAAACGGTTTTTGGCCTTTCTTTTAATCAGATAACGTGGCTATATACCTTTAAGCAAAATCAGTAGCTGTGGCATAAGTTGGGTCCTCAACCCGCCGCTTGGTGTTGTTCCTTCACTCAATTCCAAGATTTATGTTGTTTAACAAACCTGGATCATAATTTGTTTCCAAGAGAAAGCAAAGCCTTTTTTCCAATAAGCAGCACACACATACAAGATAATCATGTTAGAAATGATTGCTGCAATAAATTTTCCTTTGCAATTCCTTTACATGCATTAACTCATTATCCATATATAAAAGTGCATATGTGTTTTAAGGAAGTGATTCAAAAGGCTCTTAATTTTTCTTGGAAAAGTGCTTTAAAATGTAATATCTGCTTTGAAAAACAATTGCTTTAAAGTGCTGTAACATCTGATCATTAACAGTACCTTTTATGGATTGTTAATTCATATAGGAAATGTATCTATATGAAAATAAATGTACGTCTACACTATAATAGGGTCATATATTTAGTTATTACCTCATTACTATAGTATAAAGTATCAACTGACACAGACTTCACTGAATCACAGAGTAATTTAGATCTTCCAACATCATACAGCTACTTTTAGTGAAGACAGACGAGCTACCATAAATCCCAGGATCTTTTTTCTTGAGCCAAAGCCACCCTGTAGCTTACCGTGCTGCATTGGTGTTACTTCAGAAAGCAATCCTTTATTTATCTTCCTCTACGTCCAACTGGCTAAAAATGTAGCCAATGAGAGGCCTGATAACCCCTGGCATTCCACCTTTAACTGAAAGAAACCTGCTTCTTATTCTGTCTGCTAATGTCAAATAGGTAGCTTCTCATATGTCCTAAGCCAGGGGTCACCAACATGACGCCCGTGGGCACCAAGTGTCCACCGTGTCCACGAGCCTGTTCTAAAGAAAAGGCACAATCCACCCGTGAGCTGCATCTAAAACTTTATTTTATCCAGTTACTCTTCTTGTTTAATCACACTTGCATTTATGTAGATTTAGTTACTTATTTTTTAGCAAAAACAGACAAGAAATAAAGATTATTAAACATTACCTATCTAAAAGGTAAACAGTAAATTCAAAATCTGGTGTAATAAACACTGCCATTTTATATATCAAACCTCACTAAGGGTGTGTCCAAATTCAGGAGTTACATCCTTTGAAGGCCAAATTTGAAGCCCAATTACATCACAGTGACCCAAATTCGAAGGCTCCTTCAAATGCGGCCCACTAACACAACCTTCTTCTCCCCAGATTTGAAGGATGGCATATCCTTTGTGGCTAATCCTATCTCATGATTCATTGTGGGTTGAAGAGAATTGTTGTGAATAGCTGTGAATAAAGTTGTCTGACATAAAATAAACTTTTACAAGTGTTTTCAGGTGAGAATTTAGCTGTGTAAACCTCAAATAGCTGCTTGGTGTATTGACATATGGCTTAATTTTAAAAGTGCTCAGATACGTTTGGACATACCCTCTCCCGCTACAATAACAGCCAGCCAGCCTCGCCAGCTTTCAGCTGTCCAGGCGGTTGAGGCTTTCTATGCTGAGACAGAGCACCTGTCTCCTAGCACATTGCTTTAAAACTCCCACTGGCTTTCGGCAATGAGTTAAAAGCAATAATACTTCTGCAAGGTGATACCTAATGCTAATGTTTGGTCAGTTTAATAATATTATTTTCTATATATAGTGATTTAATGTTTGCTTAGAAATTAGGGTTTGAGTTGTTAAACATATTACTAATATATATATATATATGTGTGTGCAATGGAGAGTGTTTCCAAGAATAAAACTTACTCCATGTTATAGCTATTCTATTTTTGAATAAAATCCATATCTCTTCAGAATCGTTTTTCAAAAACCTATATTGCAATGCTATCCCAGCATTAGATGGGATACATCAGCTTTAAACACAGGAAACATTCTTACCTGAGGTAGATTTGAGGAGTACAGGTGATGCCACAATGCAAAACAGGAATGGATCCGGAAAAGGGAAAAACAAAAAAAAAGAAAGAAATATATTAGCTTACAAAATACTGAACTCTCTAGAAGCTTTACAATTAGTGACGTTTTACATTTAGCTGTGACAAGATATTCCTTTTTGTTTTTTTTCACACCAGTACATCGCAAGGGTCATTATTTAGGTAGAAGATTTATCAAATTCTGCAGAATACATCAGTAATGATTGGACGAAAAATGGAAACATGCTTTAAATACACTGAAGAGGCATCAGCTAGAAACAAACTATGTGTGCTCAGTGCTTTATATTTACTGTGACAGGGACAAACCCAATGAGGCGATTTCTTGTTTGAACCAATCAGGGGTAAAGAGACACAGGAACACCAGAATCGACTATAATTGCTCTGTCTGGCTTGTGTCAAAACCGAGGCATACTCACACATATGTGCATTTTTTGTGCGTCTGTTTATTTCTGCTCATTGTGTCAGAAAAAAATATAAATGACTCTGAAAGAAAGAAGCAAAAAGGTCTACTTTGCAGAGCGGCAAAGAGAACTGTGAAGGGAGGGACAGACAAGGAAATGCACACGTGAAGAATTGTTATGTCTCATGTGAGACAAATTGGCTGCATAACCTAAAAAAGACTTTCACAGTGAACTGAGAAATTAATTTGCCTCTTCTCATCCCTCCCCAGAATTTTGACTTGCTTTTCCATCTCATTCAAATATTTCACACCTAGATTTATTGCTGCCTTTCCCACTCTGCATGCCTCACTTGGCACTCATAGCCAATCCCGACCTCACTTTTCAGAACAACTCTCTTCAAGTACTAACCTTTATTTCTAAAAACCTGTTGTTGCTTTCTGTATAGAAAAGCGCTGTTCACATCTCCCCCAGGACAGGCCTGCTTATCGATTCTAGACTAGCTTACAGACTCTCAAGTCTCAGAGTCTGGTAAATGACACCTTGTCATTAGCCACTGTTTGTGTGCATGTGGCACTTCTTCAAGTCTGTCTGTGTTTGAGATGTCTTATCTTTGCCTTCTCTCACGGGCCTGTGCAACCTAGAAAGTTTAACAACCCAGACCTTCTTTAACCTGATCAAATCTGTGCTACATAACATAATGTTAGTACTCATGGCTTCTGCATGGGCTTACAGTATATACAGCATTACACAACTATGTGACAGCTATTACATGACTGGCTACAACCACAAAATGCAATGTAATTCATTGGGATTTAATTTGCTTGACCAACACAAAGCAGCTCCTAGTTGTAGAAAAATTGTGATTTTCAAGATATTTTATAACATGAAAATCTGTAAACTGTTGCATGGATTCTCTGATCGGCTCCAGATTGCTTGTGAACATCAGTTTTCTAGCCTTTCTGCACATTCAGAATCAGGTTTTATTGCCAAGTCAGTTCTTACACCACATGTTTTGTGGTAATTGGTAAAAGAGACAAGAAACATAACAGCAGGAATAGAACAAATATTTTCGAGAATAGTATAAACATTATACATTCACCATTTTAATAGTAAGTATAGGAGAGTGTGCAAAAAGCTGAGAAATACCCAAAGCTTAAGCAAACAAGTTTGTAAAGTCAAGTAACCAGTCTATGTTTTCAGCTTTGTTGGGGAGGATGGGGATTATTTTAACAGTCCATTTGCAATTGCATTTAGATCTGGACCTGGTTTTGACCATTTTTAACACATGAATATGCATTGATTTATACTATTGCATTGTAGTTGTTGTTCTTTCTGGAAGGTGAGCCTCAATAAATTAGAATGTTATTGAAAAGTTCATTTATCTAAGTAAATCAATTCACAAACTGAAAGACATTATATAGATTAATAACACAGAGACTTATGTTTTCAAGTCTTTATCTACAATGCTTTTCCGCTTACAGCTTATGAAAACATGATTTAAGATTTGAATATTGCATCAGACCAACAAAAAAATTATTTTCCAGACAGAATTGTTGGCTTGATGAAAAATATGTTCAACATCTGCTTAAAGGTTATTTTCACAAGGTAATCTGACTAACGAGCCACATCTGAACACATATTCTGATAGATTGAATATGACTAAGTCTTTAGCAGCCTCAGGATGATGTGCAGTGTTTGTTCCTTTGATTAATACAGTCCTTGCCTACCCTGTCAGTTTAGATGAATGGCCATGTCCTGGTAGGTTTGCAGCTGTGTCACACTCTTCTTGCTGTCAGATGATGGATTGAACAGCTCCCTGTGAGATGTTCTGACGGTATTATTGTTTTTTGAACTTAACTCTGCTTTAGACTTTTCCACAAATTTATCTCTGATCTGTCCGGGGTGTTCCTTGGTCTTTGATGCTCTTTGCTCACTAATAGTCACAAATAAACTTCTGATGCCTTCTATTCACTAATAAAGTTACTTCTGCTAGCAACTGGTTGCACTGGAGTTTATTTTGGGGTATCAAATTTAAAAAAGCAGAATACAAGCTCCTGCCAGCCGCATTTTTTCAGTTTTTATGAGTAAAATATTTTGGAAAACCATGTTTAATTTTGCTTCCACTTCACACACCAACCCGATGCTTGTTCAATACTAGTCTTTAAGCCTGATTTTTACAGAAGCTCCTGAAAAGTTAAAAGATTAAAGTTTGAGTCTGTGTTAATGTTCCGCTTAGCCAGAAGCTCAATCAGTGGGTTGGAAAAGAAAGTTTAAAAGGCAAGGAAACCTCCGCTCATATAATCATGACTCCTCAGCAGACCCAGAGTGTTTTAGTATTCCATCCATGCAGGAGCTCCAACTCACCCTGATGCCCTCCAATAACCACAGATGTTTAAACTGCATGCAAAAACATGAGTGGGCTTTGTGTGGCAAAGAAAAGGCAAAGCTCAAGTAAATAACTCAATACAGCTCAATTCCTGATTCTCAAAGGAGCTGTTTTTAAATTAAATACAAAGACTTGAAAATGTATCTTAGCAAGCATATATGATCTTATTTTAATTCTGCAGCAATAAAAATCAAAAATGGAACATTTAAAAAAATCTTGACGTTAAAAAAAGGGCCTAATCATTCTTGACATTGTGTTGATAATCAGTACCTGATTATTTCCTGTTTTAGGGAACCTTTTCAGCTGCTGTTGACCCATCAGGATGGATTTTTGCCTTTAACAACTTCCTGTGGGAGTTAATGAGCTATGCATCAAATGACAGCTAAACAAGAAACCTGAAAGCCCTTTTGTTGTTCATATGGTAATTAAGCCCAAAGTGCCCCAGTAGTAGTGCCCCATGTGTGTTTTTCTCTGTGTGTGTACATGTGTATGTGTATGTGTGTGTGTGTGTGTGTGTGGTGCATGGATATGAGTGTGTGTGGGACAGTGCACCTAGTCTTTGACAGGAACCAGCAGGGTTAGCTCAGCACAGGCAGGGTAGGATGAATGCAGTTCTTTGACAGGGTGGACACTTTCACACGCAGGCGATCTCCCCATAGGTCACAAACATACAACTCACACATAAGTACCTATGAATACATCAGTAACTGATATGTGAGAAATCGCAAGAGTTTGCCACTGTAGGAGAGCGTGTATTTTCGGTATGTTGCAGACAAAGGGTCAGGGGCCTGTGTCAACTTCTTCTGTTGGTAACATCAAGCCAAGGTACACTTGAACATATTGAACAATTTCCCCCAGTGCTTGGCTCTCTTTGCAGTTTTGACCTTTTTTAGACAGTTGAGACACACCTAAACAAAGAGCAAACCGGTTTCAGAGATGTGCATTCTTTGTTAGCTCCTCTGCATTCTTCTTTGGCTTCTTTATTTTCAGAGAGGCAGTTGGAAAAGGGCATTTTATTAGTGTTGCCATCCAAACATCTGTAACATGTGGATGGGAGTTTTTCAGTGGCGCACTCTCCGGGTCTTCATGGTATAAAGAGAAGTCCATAAGAGGACCTAGATAATTAAAACAAGTAAATAATTGTGTCTCGTGAATAAATAAAACTTTGCTAGGAATGTAATGTATTGAACATAAATATGTGGTTTTAATATGTAGTCATTTGTGTTGAAGTGTTTGACTGGAGGAAGACTGCCAGACTACTATTATTGACTCATTTTAAACCGTAAAAGTATAATACGAAAAAGGGGAACCCATGAACAATGGTGGGAAAAGTGTTGTGAGTTTATTTTTCTCTCAGTTTTCTGCCAGTAAAACCAAACATAAATAATTTAATCTCAAGATTATTATTTTTTTATTCCTGAACATATCTACCTATTGTAGATGAATGCTCATTTGTGTGTGTCTGACTGAAGCTTTTCTGAGCGTTTGTGCTCCATTTGTGATTAAACTATAAAGTGTTTATTTGAGTAAGTAAAAGGTTCAAACCGCCTGTTGTATTGTAAAGGTTTGTATTTAAGCCTCTGAAGGAATATATATAAACATGACTTCCTCTTTCAGAGTTCTTTTGTGTCTCAGATTTTGGTCTATACGGTGTTTCTAAGTGGTCAACAACGCCTAAAAGTCAATGGGAAAGTGCTTCCATTAAGGTACCTGGTGGCTCCAGTTGCACACCAGCCAAAAACAACGGTCTGAAAGGAAGAGACAGAATGGTTTGCCTGTCTTTCAGACTTTGTGACAATGTGCAAATTGATGTGTAATGAAAGGCAAGTGCTTGGATTTTTAGCGGCAAGGAAGACCCCCCGTTGCTGTAACTTTGTTCAGTCTCCTTCAGGTCAGACCTTGCTCACACACTAACATGCACACATACACCAGCTGGTCTGCTTCTTTCATTTTCACTGCATTTCTTTTGACCTCCACTTTGCTTCAAAGACAAGAGACCAGAGAGCCTTTTCAACACCCAAACTTCAACTTGATAGAAGTAAAATATGAGGTCAAGAAAAGTGAGGCATTAGGTGCAACATACTTCCAACACATAGTACAAATTAAGGCCCATGATTTTTCTATGAAACACATTCACACACACTACCTTAAAGTTCTGTAATATTACTGCCAGGAAACTATATATTGTTTCTCCTATTTATTTCTTGCACCCAACCCTAAGTTAATGCCACAAAAAAACAGTATCTCAGTATATCGCCATACTCTTCATCTACCAAGGTTAGAATAATAAACACGTTTTGACTTTGCAACCTAGAACATTTTTCCCTCCAAATTTATTTTTCCGAACCTTTAATATTACCCTTGCAAAAATTATTTGTATGGGTACCTGACTGTGTTATAGATTGGCAGAGCAAAGTTGAAGAAGCAACCTCCCAGCTACAAACTTGCAAAGAAAATCCCATCACATGATGCCTGTTTGCACAAATAGATCAAAACGTAATTGCAAGCCAAGCAGCCTCAATGTGAATATTCAAATAAATCACAAAGTTTCCTGTTGTATTTCAATTGATTTACAGTGAGTAAGAAAGATGTAGCTCTGTTATAAAATTTTAAAAATATTATCAAGATGTATTTATCTTCTCTCGCCATACATGTCTGCCTGGACAGATCATGTTAACATTAACTTACAAATCAGACCGTGATACACAGCTGAACTGGACTGAACCAACTAACAGGAGAAGGCAGGTCGGATTAAAATTTAACAATTCATTTTAATATGTATTTTTAGTTGGTAAGTTAATATGAATTAACCAATACTTGATATATTCTTCAGACTGCAGATAAAGATCAGATTTTTTGCATCAAAAATTGCTTTTAAGACAAACTAAGTGTGTGCTGAACAAACCTTCATCCAGTGGCGGCTGGCCCATAGGGGGCGCTCGGGCGCTGCCCTCCCTAGATGTGGAGGGGAAAAGTCAAAATATATAGAGATTTTAAAAGTATTATTAATGTCAGTTTACTGTATACTAGTATACTGTTGCTAGGGAAGATTTATAAATATTTGGCTAATCAGCATCGCCAAAATGAATGGCTTTGGGGCTCCTGGAGTCGTAGCCCTAGCTGCACAGTGATAGGTGCACTTCACGCGTGACGTCACGAGCTACATCCGCACTACATCCGGGTCACGGTGGTCGGCAAAAACAGTACTGTTTTCGCTTACCAGCGTGACAAAATGGGTGAATTAGAGCGTACTGTTAGTTTATTTTTGGAATCTAAACAATGCCTAAGACTTGTTGTGCTCCCGGTTGCACACAGAGGCATTCCAAATCATTGGATGTACGTTTCTTTCGTTTACCGAAGGACGAAGAAAGAAGAAAGAAATGGATAATTTCAATGAAAAGGATGCAGGCAGACAATCCCAATCGCCATCATACCATGACAGAATTTGCAGTCTACACTTCATCTCCGGTAAATACAACTTAATTTTTGCACTAGTCGTTGTTCTACTTAAATCATTATATAAATAGAAAATTAGGATATATATTTAAGTCAAGACGTAAACGTTAGTTTCGTAATAATATACGTACATGTACAATGTATGCAAACCCTCTGGCATGAGTCTGTGAAAAGGATTAATAAGACAAAAACACCAAAATAATCTTTTGTGAACAATGTTTTTTTATTAATTAAATGCTTATTGTGGAATCGTAGTAATTTTCCGACTTTTAATTTAAATGCATGTACTGGTTTAGGCAGGGAAATCTATTGGCCAGCCCCACCAAGATTTTTTTTCACCAGCCGCCACTGCCTTCATCTTAATAATAATATAATATAATATCATCTTTATTGTCATTGAAACATACATTACAACAAAATTTGTTCTCTGCTTTTAACCTATCACCCTTGGGGAGCAGTGGGCTGCCATGTGCGGCGCCAGGGGAGTAATCTGGGGTTAAGGGTCTTGCTCAGGGACCCAGAGTGCAGGCGCTGGGGATCGAACCCGGTACTTGCATCCTTCTCTGAGTGCAAGCGCACTGCTCTAACCACTAGGCCAACACTCCCCACTCTTTCAACCAAGGTCGTAAATGTCTCATCTGATACCGTGATTTGATCCTGATTCCTGCAGCAGAAACACACCTTAAGAATCAACAAAAACAGGCCTTCACATTTTCCCATAGTGACTGCATTTAGATACTGAAAAAGCCAATCAAAGAGGAGGGGGAGGATAAAGAAGGATGAGTGATAGTCATGAGTGATAGCTGCCATTACCTGCTACGGGAGATGACTCATTGATCACTAGAACTTACATCATCATTATTGTCCACATATGTTTCTCCGATAACTCTTTTAATCAAGATCTTTCTGTCTCTGATGAATCCTTTCTTAAGTTTCCTAATTTATTCCTCTGTTCTTTTCTTGTTTCTTTATGTTCAGTTTAGCAGGATTTCTATCTGTGCCACCAGAGGATAATGTAACAACACATGAAACACTGGTTTCTATTAAAGAAAAAAAGGCAACATTATACAGTAATGGCGACACTTTTGAAAGTGTTTACATAAGCTGAATGTTTTTGAAAGATTGTCCAGTAGTTGGCAAAAGCATTTGACATTTTCCTCCAACCTGTTGAGTAAGACAGTTTCCTGCTAAACACAAGCAGGCCAGGGAAATATTCACAATTTAAAAACATCAGCTGAAGTGTTTCTGTTCTCGTTTATCTGCAACTTATGTTTTAAAGGAGGAATAGTTGGAGCTCAACTCTGCTACTAACCTGACTGTATCGTTTGCTGGAATGTTTTCAGCAGCTTATTAGCTGTTAGTCTGCCAAACCTCATCTGAGAGGGAGGCTAACCAAGATGATTAACAGTTTAAACTCTCATTTAACACGCAGAGAGAGCCCTGGTCATGGTACTCTCTTCAATCTGCTCTCTCTTTCCCTTTTCCCACTCCCCTCTGCCGCTGAGAAATATTAGGTTCATAGCCCAGTGCCTTAATAGATGTATTAATATAACCAATGGGCTTCTGAGAGCATGAAATTATCTTTGAGTGATAAATTAAAGCCTTATTGATTGTGTGTAAGGTATCAACCACATATAATGACAATTGGCTGAATAATTGAACTGGGGAATGGACTAACAAATAAATAAATCATCAGCTTGGAGGGATGCTGATCAAAAGAAGAATACCTATTTGACACTAAGATTGATGGCTTTCTTTGTTACATATACACAAATAGAAACAGCTGAGAGCAAAATATAAACTATAATTCAGACACATAGGGATCATTTGCTATCTATTCCCTACATTTGAAAAAAATAAACTTGTCCACAAACATTAAACATGTCGGCACAGCTAGCTTTGGTGTGATCACTTGCTGTCCAGTTTGTGAATATTTTTTACAACATTGTGCACATCGTCTTTAATCATTTTAACTTGCATGTCAACAAACAATTTTTAAAAATCTAAATTGTTGCGTAACATTTCAGGTTGATCTCAAGTATCTGGATCACTACCCCTATCAACACAGTATCAGGTAGGTTTGATCCCACATTAAAATAAATGTTAAGATGTCTTTTAAAGGGGCCAAGTCATGTACTATGATTTTCCAAATTTCTACGCCAGTAGCTCACTCTTCTCTCATACTTAGGTTTTTCGTTTAACCTATTGCGCCCTGTTGGCCTATTATATTTAGGCCCGAGCAGTGAAGGGCTGGGAAGGCCTATTGTATCTGTCTGGTTTCTTATTATTATTATTTGACCACTTGAGCAGCCTTTTTGGGGGCCTAAACATATACGAAAACTCACGAAACCTGGCAGAAAGTTGTCCCCCAATGAAAATTTTCGGATATTAATGGAGTTGAAAATGGGTGTGGCGAAACTGCTCTACAGCGCCACCTAAGGTGAGTTGGGGCTACTGGTATGTCCTAAAATTTTGAAAAATTCATGTAGGTAGATCTTCCCAAATCATGAAAAAAAGTCTCTTGGGGTATGCCCTAAAACCAACAGGGAGTCGGCCATTATGGGTCAAAGGTCATTTTTGGGCCCTTTTTTGACTTTTAGTCACCTCGAACTTTAACGAACTCCTCCTAGGGCTTTCGAGCTAGTGACTACAAATGCGGTCTGTTTGCCATTGAGGCATGTGAGAGTAAAAGTTATGGAGTTCATGAGTTTTTGAAAATGTTTAGGGGGCGTGGCCAAGGCACGAACTTGACCTTTATAAAAAAATTTAAAACCCTTATAAACTTCCAACTGAAAGACCAAAAAATCTGAAACCTGTCATGATGGATGCCTGTCAGGTCCCCTACGAAATTCTGTGGTCAAACGATGACGTCATCAAAGCCACACCCCCTGAGGTCAGAAAGTGTTGTTTTTAGCTTGGAAAGGTCCCATGCAGACACCACTGACCTAGTCCACATGAAAGTGGGTCAGAAGACAGATAACATGTTGGTCTCACTTGCTTTCAAGCACAAAGACATTTGGATGCAGCGTCTGGCCATGATGGCGTGGCGAAGTCAGGCATCTCGCCATGACCATATGTTTTGCTCCAGATTCCACATTTTTCATCTGATCTGTACCAAATTCAACAAATTTGATCTTGGTCCAGTCCCAAAATGAATCCCAGTGAAATTTCATGTGGGCGTGGCCTACTTACTCTACAGCACCCTCTAGAATATTTCAAAACATCAGCCCCAAGCCATTCTTTGTCCCAGGTTTATGAAATTGGATATACATCTGTAACTGATGAGGACCTACAAAAAAGTCTCTTGGACCCATGGTCCAAACCCCACAGGAAGTCTGCCATTTTGTCTGTTCAAACACCTATTATTCGGTAAAGGAAAATAATTCACCAAAAATCAGCCGTTTGTTTTTATGAGCTCAGAATCTCAGGATTTATTTCTTGGATAGATTAAGGCATATGGTACACTCTAATCCAATCTTTTTTTTTTTGATGTCCGTCACTCTAGATTTTTAAAAGTTTGTCAAATTAACAAATCACTATATCTGCAACATGCATGTCTCAATCTTTTCGTAAATGGGCACACATCTTCAGTTAACAGAGCCTAAAATACGTTGTCAGTTTGGTGCAAATCCATACCTGTTTGACTAAATTAGGTCACATTAAAGTTTTTGCCTATAAGCTCTAAATTTCTTTTCTCTACAATCTCTGCGTAAAACTACATGGAAAAAAAATAGCAGGTAGAACACGCATTCCAGATTACCTGTAAATATTTTCAGGATTTTAGGGCCAATGGTTGAATTTGTATAAATATTTGAATTTCATAGAAACTGCCCTATTCATTCTCTATGGAAAAATAAATACCACTTTCGGCCACTATTGGCGCTGTTTCACCCTTTTTCATTACAGTGCCTTTGAATGGCAGATAAATGAAGAGATTCTGCCTTATTTAAAAACTACATATGTATCACAGTAAATAGAAAATGGGAAAAATATTTTGGTAAGTTTATTAATAAAATGACATATTAGTATGTAGTCTTTAAACAAGGCAATTGTTGAGGGTTACACAAGAGTGATCGGGATTTTCTCACAAAGCAAATCATACACAGTCTCTGACAAAAGTCTTCTCACTTATCCATTTTCTAGAAGCAACAGCTAAATTATATTATTCTGATACTAGGTCATCAAATCTATGTCAGTTGAGTCTGTCAACTAGGTTGCCTGTAGGGCTTTTTAAGTTCCAGCAGAATCCGTATTCAGTGACACAGTATTGACATGGTATCAATACAGTTTGGCAATGTGTCGAAACGCTTCATGACGCCTCATCTACCCATCACTAGTTATGACTATTGCAATGGTGGTGATAGGTGGAATTGAGCGGCAATCCCACAGTTGGCATGGAGGTCGTCAAGCGACGCTCCCGCGTTGGCGACATAGGCCGAGCGGTGGTGAGCTGCGAGGGCCGCCAATGATGCTAGCAGCTTTAATTTATTTCTGTATTTGACACTCTGTTTTGACTCTGTTTGTTAGTAAACAATGTGCTTTTGTGTAATGCTGACCCAACACTGTATTTAACAAATAAAGTAATCCATATGTAAATTTTAATTTGCTGATCTTTTTGCACCTTTGATATTTTATACCTTTGCAGTTTTGGTCAAAGACATACACTTTGCCCGATCTGACAACCTCCATAATGAAGATGCTTTCTCTTTGATCCAGCTGGGGCACATGTTCTTACATACTGGGCTTCAGAGCTCCAGTAAACCTCTATCAAATGGGACAGTTAAGACACAATGTGACTGAATATCTACTTCAAAAGATTACACAAATGTCTAACTACTTGAAAGGACAATATAAACCTAAAGAATTGCAACAGGCTTAAATCGAAGACAACTGGACTTTCGTTTAGATTTTGTGAATACATTTTAAAACGTATCCAGGAGGTCTTGTCAATTCTGGAGGCACTTGAGCAACCTGGAGTTTGGGAGCTGCTGTTTTTGAGCAAATGGAGGCCCGTTCTCTTAAGAGCTTTCCAAGTGTGATGCATATCAAAGACCTGCCCTGGGTCATTAGTGTCTATTGTTTGCCGTGACTTGTTTACTTGGTCACCTGAATTCAGATGAGACTGCTTGTGTAATTTCTTTGAAATTAGTCTCCTAGCTGCACATGTAGTATTTTACTTTTAAACAAGACTTCATCCACTTTATGTTCATTAACTGATTTCCTGCCTGAACGATCCGCTCTTCTTCAGATTGATGTTGAGTCGGTCCGGCGAGCGGAAAAAAATAGAACAGCAGTGTATTTTAGAGAAGCAACTATCACCGGCGCATCTGTGATGATTCAGAAACGCACTGAACCACTCTGACTAGAGTTGCTGCTATCAGCCACGAAGGTGCAGCCGCAACACGGCGCTCCCAAGTTCAGTGGAACCCCGGGGTTACCCATGGCTTCACTTTGAGCATGAAATGTTGAAGACATACAAAAAACGCAACAATCCATTTTCTAGCCAGTTTGTGGTTCTTTATCCTATTCCTCTCATCTGTTGTTCTGTCTTTATGAACTTGTTAGTTTTTTCATTGTAAATTATTACATTGTTTTATAAGTTTTATATATTTCCTGCCCTGTTTTGATTGGCAATAAATGCAGAATGCACAGTACTTCTTATTCATGAGCAACACTATTGTGGTTGTTTCCTAAATGTCAAAATCTCCTGAAGTTAACAGACCATTAAAGCATGCAGTAACTGGCAAATAGTTGTCATGCAGCAATTTTTTTCGAAGACCAACTGTTCAATTATGTGTTTCAGTACTTGTTTAATTAAAACAAAACCCCTCTTGGTTTATAATAAACTCCCATTGTAACTGAGCACCCTTGATCTACTCTCTGCCCGTGCATTGTTCTCTTAATAATATGCTAAATATAGTTTTCAACGCTCCCTTCCCTTTCATCCTTCAAATAACAGGGAGTCTTTTGCTCATTTTTTATGATTCATCAAATTGTCTTTTTTTCTTTTTATTAGTTTCCTAGCATAATCACCTGAACATAACTTAGTTGGGTTTGAGGAGTGATCTAAAAAGTGCTTTCCCCTTAACAGCAACTAACTACTGCTGGTGTAATTATTATGTATATATAGCAACTATTTCACAGAAATTTGTTTTTTTGAGAGCATAGAATGAGGTTTTTGCTTACAAAGAAAGAAACACATTAATGCAGGGTGGTTGTAATTTTTTAAAATAACAATAACCATCTCAGTTCCAAATAAACCCTGTTGAGATACATTCTAAAACTGTATCAAAGCAGCATCAAGCTGTATTCAGTAAATTGTGTTAGTTAAGGTTCAAAATGTTTTATTTGTCATATGTGTAGTTATATAAGATCAACAATGAAATTTATCTTAATCCACTTCTTTGCATAGGCTGTGGACAAAGTGAAAAATATAAAAAAAAACTTGAATAAGGAATGACAGAGTGTCTAATAAACAAAACAAAGACAGAAAACAATTTTTTTTATTGCTCATTGTATCATGGGTTGGAGGACCTGTTATGAATATTACTTCTATCTTTACTTATAAGTTTACTTTTTTAACTTTGAAGTTTTTCAGGTGGGACAGTCTAAGCAACCTCAAAATCAAAATCCAACATGGCTGACTTGCATAAATGTAGAGAAACAGAATAAACAAAGTTATGTTCAGGTCAAAGTCATTTTCAGATCCAGTTTTGGTCTTTGGAGCTAGATGGAAAGGACCATAGGTCGCCAGAACTGGTCCCTGCTTCAAAGTCAGCCAACCAACCAACTAAGCATGACTGAAGGCAGCCCAAGTATTATTTGTGCCACAATCTAAAAACCACTGAGGAAAGTTTGTATTCATCTGTGTTTATTATTTACACATAAATAATGTAAAGCTTTAAGGAGCTCAGATTAAATTAAATTTTTGACAACTCCCATTTTTCCCCGTTTTCTGTCTGATATGTTTGCCTTCTTATTTCATGCTTAACTCTAATGTAAGAGGAGTGTTTACAGAAGGCTATCTGATTGGAAATCTCTACAAACACTCCTTCTAACCATGTTTACTAGCCTTACAGACTGTCTGGGAGCTCGACTGTTGCCTGCCTGTCAGTCTCTTTTCCTGACAGAGCACCTGTTTCCCTCCTGGCCGTGTCCCTCTAGAAGTCAGTCACACTACTGATGGCTTTAGTTAAGTCTTTGTTTAACACTAGCTAAGGAAGACAATCAAAAACCACTTTTTCTTTGCCAGTAGCCCAACACAAACACACATTGAGTCAAACAAAATCATGTGCACAGGGGTGACATAAACACACCACAAGCACACACACATTTAAGTAGCCATACCAGCCTGACTGTGGATAGACACAGTAACAAAGACAGGGTCCATAAACAAAGAGCCCTTTTGTTTGGACTGGCGGGACGGAAAGATGGAGAGCCAATAAAATGACTTGGCTCTAAAGGAGGTGAGGTGAAAGATCAAGTGTCTTAGTAGTTTTTCAGGGAGAGCGTGTGTCAGTCTGTATATGTGGACCTATCAGCTGTGGCGGTGGTCTCTACGCAGTCACTCACTTTGCACAATACACTCCAGGAAGCATGCTTATGTCCATTTCAGAACTAAACATGCACAATTAATGAAACAGGGAAAAAAATGTATCTCGCCGCAGACCACACAAACACATAAATGGAACAATTTTCTCTATAAGCAACCACTTTTTTAAGCTATTGAACAATGTAAATGTTAGTTGAAATAAATGTAAATGTCACAGATGATTATAGAAATTTAAAATAGCTCACAATAAAAAGAAATTACGTTAATAGAATATAGCTTTATATTACCAGGATAGTCATCCTCAGCCCTTTCACAAGAGACCTTATTAAGTATTTTGCTGTTTTTGGAGTCGTAAAACATCAGCGTTAAATATGCTAAAGTTATTGTGGTTGACGGTCCTGGGACGTATCAGTGGAGGGATACAGTAGCAAAGAGCTTAACAACAGTCTCTCATCGGACTAAAAAAGGTTTTTTACATGTAACAGCAGATGCTTGGTTTAGGTGTGGTTTTCTTTTCTATGTCTTGCAGGTTTTAGGTTTTCTGCAGCTTCTGCAGGTAGAAGGGGCCATCTTATTCCACTTTGCTTATCAGAAGCAGAGCTCCTTTCTGTACTAGGTGAACATCTGGCAGTATGTGGCCTCTACATGTCTGATTGTTGAGATATTTCAACTAACAATGTATTGCTTTTCAGATTTGCCTTTGATTTATTGCTCCATTTTGTAATAAAATATTATACTTAGTTGTTAGGCCTCATTTCACTGACACCATAAGGGAATATACATGACTTGGGGGCTTATCTAGGATACATTTGAAGAGCTTGATATTGTTCCCTTGCGGTTTGTAAACTAGCCCAAACCTTTGTTTTACTTTTTTTCTAACGCAAGTATGTCTTTTTGGTATGATATGGTGGAGGGGGATCACAAGACCAAATATCATGGGGGATGAAATGTATGGTCTTCCTTCTTTTTTAAAATGTTTGATTAAAAAACAATCACCCTTTTTTGTTAAGTATTACACATTAAGATCTGTGTTGTGGTATTTTGACATACAGGAAACATTGACTTCCAAAGGATATAAGCAGTTTTAGTACAAGGCGATGTTTGATTAATTAAACTAAACCAAAAGAGAACCTAATTAGCTTTGGGTCCTACAACAGTATAGACAGGTTTTTTCTCTCTCTCTCTCTCTCTCTCTCTCTCTCTCTCTCTCTCTATATATATATATATATATATATATATATATATATATATATATATATATATATATATATATATCTTCACACAATCTCTCTTCCCAAAATTTTAACCATGCATTAAAGCACTTGCCATTCGTTTTACAACAACTATTTATCTGAGCAAAATGCAGTGTATAAAATCAAATGAAATATAATTGAAATTGCACAATAAACTA
This sequence comes from Fundulus diaphanus, assembly GCA_037039145.1. NCBI lineage: Eukaryota > Metazoa > Chordata > Actinopteri > Cyprinodontiformes > Fundulidae > Fundulus > Fundulus diaphanus. Next base: position 24,388,919 of record CM073127.1, read on the forward strand.
AGTCCAAGAAAACAATTTATTGTATATGCTGCAATAATGGCCCTTTAGACACTGGCTATGGTGTTTAAATTAGTTTATCACAATGCTTTTTTATTTTTCTCTATGATGAACATAATGAAGACGCTTTCTCTTTGAGCTTGAAGAAAGATGCTGAGTATTTCTAGGCAGATATATAGTTTTTACAAAATATTTTTTCTCTCTATTTTGTATCGGGTGAAAGAATTTTAGCAAGCGAGTTGACGAGCTGAGAGAATGAAATACAAATAGGAAAAGAATAGAGGAGAAGACAACAAGGAGGTGTATGAAACGTCAAGAAGGAATAACCTGAAAGAAGAAAAAAACAACACAAAAGGGAAGACAGTAAAAGGTGGATTTGCCAAACAGTACTTCAGATTCAGATAAGTACAAATTCAGAGGGGAAAACTCAGTTCTGACAAGTATCAGTAGAGGAAGAAAAAAACATGTATAAAAAAAAAATACTCCCTGTCTCACAAATCACTGCTATCTGAATGGGAGACAAGGAAGGTGGAGAAAGTTAACATGAAGACAAAACTGCAGGGAGGAGAAGCTGAGCGAGCGAGGAGACAAGAGTGAGGGCAAAGTAAAGAGACAAGGTGACGGGAGAGGCAAAAAGCGGCATGAGTCGCGTCCTTTGAAGACGAGCAGTGTCCCTTGGTGACTCGCACTCCCGTTCGTCTTCGCCTCTGCTGCCAGATTAAACAAGGATGGAACTGAGCGATGGGAGGGAGAAATGGGAGTAGAGGAGAAAGCGGGAGGCAGGAGGTTGTAAGTAGGCCTGGCACCCTGCTGTGACCCCATCAATCAACACATACACAGACACACAGACTCAGGCGTGTACACACAAAGGGGTGTATGCCACAACCCCCCTACCCCACCCCCACCCCCGTCGCTAATGAGGTGTTTACACTGTGGGTTGTTTGTGCGCAGCCAAAGAGCCGAGCCAAAACGCACACACGCACAAAATTCTTCTACACCGCGTAAACATGGTGGACCGCACAGAAAAGTGTACTCAAAATCAAAATAATAATGAAAAAATTATTTTATGCAAAGATAAACCTCCAGCCGGATCTCAGAGTTTGGTGTGAAATATGTAGGTGGACTGGAAATGTAATCAAATGCGACGTATCTGGAATGCAACGGCTGCTTTTTTTAAAAACCAAATGGATGCATCCACCCGCACACATAAATACATTTCCATGTAAACCCTGCTCCTAATGGGTGGGCAGCGTGTTTTGCTTATTACTGCAGAAACAGGAAATGCTGAAAATGAACATTTTGTATGTTCGAGAAAGACGTACTGTAGACGGCTAAGTAAAAATCCTCAATCCTCAACCTGTTCATAGCTCCATTTGTATAATTGGTGAGCAGCTGGCTGATAGCAGTATGACACAGACTCGCTGTCCCCATTGCTCACTACTGACTCCAAAGTATTAGCTGAAGAGCTGTTAGTGTAGTAGTGTGATAATCCATTTTTCTGTCTGCATCTCTCTCTCTCTCTCTCCCTCCCTCTCTCTCTCTCTCTCTCTCTCTCTCTCTCTCTCTCTCTCCATTCAATTCATTTAAAACTAATTTGCTTGATGAGTCTTCCTGCAAATCTCTGCATGGTTCTCACTGTTGGAACACTAGAAATGATTAAATTAGAATTAATATTGTTCTATGGAGTAACATAATCATCTAGGGAGGCAATACAGTGGAATTATTTAACTCTATATGAAAGCATCAGTCAAATATGTTTTCGGGATCCATTTCTTTTACTCACCACTTTCAAGTGGCTCACATCCCTTGTTTAATGGGATTCAACACACTCACACACAGAGAAACACACAAGAAATCCCTACCTTCTTATAAGACGGGGCACAGACTTAAAGATACAGAAATCACTCACAAACAGACTTAGATATGCACTCGAGCAAACAAATATCCTTGCAGAAAGAAAGGTTAAACAGGTCTATGCACACTTGAACGAACAGTAGCGTTTAAATCTTCTAAATTAGCTTTGGTCTTTTGCCCCTTTAATGCTACATAGTGAGTTAAACCCAAACTTCATGGAGATTTACTGCTGCATTTTATGTTAAGGCCAGTTGACTCCCTAGAAAAGCCTTCAGTGTACAATCATAACTTTGTTCTAAATCAAAACTAGTGTCTTTGTGGATTGCAGTCTCTTTAGGACTTACCATTTAATTTGAATCTATAGAAATTGCAGATGCATTTCATATATACAGTTGTGAGGATTCAGATACCACAGAATTTTACTAAAATCTGAATCTCTACATCTTTGACAGCTATTCTGTTCCAGCGTCTGCTGAATTCCAACACAAGCACACAACGTTGGACTTAATGAGGTGCTGATACAGTGAGTTATTCCAACAAATAATGGTGTTTGGAACTCAACATATGTATGATTGAAAAATTGTACTTGTTTTCTTTTTCGTATTTGACATCTGAAAACAATGCTTTTTTATTATTCTGACCATTTGTTGTTTTCAGCAATTAAATGCTTAAATGGAAAAGAACGTTTTAAGATTTTATTCTGCTTTTAGGGAATAGAATAAAATCTTTGGGTTACTCAAATCACATAGTCTGCATGTACTATAAACAGTAAAATGTGAGAAACAAAAAATGCTATATTGGTCTTTCAAAAGATGATGAAACAATGTAGAAAGGGAACCATATTTGGAAAATAATTAGTTATTTACATTTTATTTTAAAAATGGCATGTGAAAAATGATACATAGCACCCTTAGTTGGGATGTTATTGGCAGGACAGCAATCTAATGCCTGGTTCACAAGGCAAGATTTTAAAATTGTGAGAAGTAAAAAATGTCATGGTTTTCAGATGACGAGCCCACATGCAGATACGAACGGGAGGCAATGCACAGTTTTAAGATTTTTATTAAAGGAAAACAGGCAGGTCTATGGACGGAACTACAGGTGACTCGGCTGGGTCAGAACGTCACGGCTGGAGAGTCTGTAAGAAAGAGCAAGTGAGTTCTTCTGAAATAAGAGCCAGGAAACTTGCTAGGAGTTGCGCTGCTTACCATTAGGCTGGGCGGACCTAACCGGGAAGAAGTAGCGTCAGGAGAACTCTATGTGACTACTCAGATGGAGATAGGTGGCTAGTGGCTGAGGGCGGCAGATGTAGCTGGCGAGGAATCCGAGGCGACCTCATCGGCAGCGGTTGACAGATGGATTGACCAGAGTGAGCACAGAACCAACAGAACCCGGGAAAGGGGATCTCAGGCCTCGCTGGGTAACTTCCAGGAAGTATGAGGGGAGCGCCAGAGCAAAATCTGAGCAGACAGGTCTGCTGGTCTGTTTCTTCGGACGGGACGTCAAGACAGGTGAGTGCATCCAAGCACCAAAATCTGGAGCAACAGAGAGGTACAAAAAATTACTCAAAAAAGAAGAGTAACAAAAAAACTCACAAGCTGGTTTCCGAGAGTTGGGACAGAGGCCACATCGTACCACGACTGGTTAAGGCTCCGGCGTCTTCCATCTGCCAGTGCTCTGCTTAAGAAGCCAGAGGAAGCCGCCTGCAACGAGCTGCAGGTGTGGACCACGCCTCCTCAGCCAACTAGACACACCTGAGGAGTAGAGTTAGAGCAGCCAACACAGAGAACCCTGACAAAAAAGAAATGTTTTCATCCAGGTTTCTGTCACCTCACTCTCTGATTGGCTAGATGTCACATTCAACATTCAGTATACTCATGTGTCCTTGGGGAACACACCACACACTAGGATATTGGGTTAAGACAAACCAACATGTTGAATATCCCCGATTCGGAGCGGCCCTACATTCTTCTGAGTAGACTAGATCAGACATAACACACCACACACAACAGGAATATCTCATAACATTATCTTAAGAGCCACCTCCTTCATTTTGTTGAAAGGGGAAGATCGGGGTAAAAAGCAAGCTTATTATCTTGCTGTGTGAACGTGGCATAACTTTCTGACCAGCTTCACGTTCACATTAAAACATCAGCATCAAATTCAAGGCGGGAATGAGACTGGCCACTCCAAAATGTTAATATTAGCCATAGGAGGCATGTTGATAAAATTAAAAGATTACTATAAATTTGATTGTGCCAGTGGTATAAATAATATGGATTTAAGTGTATCACTGAGAAACCTGGAGGTCATGTGAATGATGCATTATAAATCCAACAGTATGTTTTCCAAATACTAACAAATATTTTAATTTCTAACCATACTTAATTTTCTAACACACACAAATTTTTATAGCGCCAATTCACAACACATGTCATCTCACGACACTTTACAAAGTCAAATTCTATCAAACCAGACAGATTGATCAAAAAGCTTCCTATCTAAGGAAACCCAATAGATTTCATCAAGTCTTGACAAGCAGCATTCACTCCTCCTGAAAAAGCGTAGAGCCACAGTGGACCGTCGTCTGCATTGTCCATGGCTTTGCAGCAATCCCTCATACTGAGCATGCATGAAGCGACAGTGGAGAGAAACACTCCCCTTTAACAGGGAGGAAAACCTCCAGCAGAACCAGGCTCAGTGTGAACGGCCATCTGCCTCGGCAGACTGGGGGTTAGAGAAGACAGAGCAGAGACACAAAAGCACAGAAGCACACAATGATCCAGGAATCCTTTCTATGTTATTTGGCAATAGCTGATGATCTGTCTCCCCTGGATGATGTCACAGCTAACAGAATGCCAGACCAGGTGTACCTACTATGGAAAAAAAATGACAGAACAAAAAGTTAAAAGTTGAAAAAACAACAAACAATGCAAATTCAAGATCAGTAGGAAAACTCAGCAGAGTGAGAAAAATAGACCCGATGTCCTCAAGCAGCTTAAGCCTATAGCAGCAGAACTGTAGAGATAGCTCAGGATAACCTAAGCCACTCTAACTAGAAGATTTCTCAAAAGGTTTAAGACTATTCTTAAAAGTAGTAGGGTGTCTGCCTCACGGACCAAAACTGGGAGTTTGTTCCACAGGAGAGGAGCCTAATAGCTAAAGGATCTGCCTCCCATTATACTCTTAGAGACTCTAGGAACCACCAGTAGTGATATATGGCCACACAAAAAACTCCACCAGCTGTTTGAGGCAAAAGACAGACAAACCTGCAGTGTTTATTTGATGAAGACATGAAAAGGCTTTGGCCTGAATAAAAACCGAAGTATCCAGTCAGCAACATGACAAACCGATCCACTGGTGTTGCTGTGAGAGGCTGACAGGACCACACACACACACACACTTTAACTTCCAATGGGTCCTGAAAGTTTTATGTGGATATATACACACGGCGTCCCTCACAATGGCTATCCAGAGCTTTAAAAGACTACATTTCAGAGAAAATGCAAGTATACATTTTCACATCCTTTCCTGTTATACGATATAAAAATACTTAGGAAACTGCTCTGTCTCAAGGTTAACAATTACTGTTCTAGGATTCACATAAACAGAGTAATATCGTGATGAGTTTAGTAGCCAGGGCGTCTCATTCAAAAAGGAATTTGACCTCCACGTTGATCTCAATGATGAAATTTGAAGTATATAATACGAAAAATGGTAAATGGAAATATGTTTTCTTGTGAATATGAATACATACATAAAAAAGATGATTGGACTGGCAAAAAAAGGATGGTACCGACCTGCATAGTCTGACTGTTCATTAGATTAACAGCCTGAGGGAAGAAACTGTCTCTGTGGTGGCTAGTCTTAGAAAATAGCGCCCTGTTGCTCCTACCTGAATGTAACATCCTAAACAGTTTGTGTCCAGGATGTGTGGGGTCTGTGGAGATGTTAGCTGCCCTTTTTCTCACCCTTTCAGCCCGTTTGATCCTCTCTGCAGACCTGATAGTATGGTGCAGTATGGATCTGTCCCGTTTTGTGGATGAGCCAAACCACACAGCAACATATACACTTTTTAAAGCTCTAGAAGGCAACGCCTCACCAAAATGCAAGAACATCCTTTAATCACAGAAAGTGAAGGCAGGAAAACTGTTAAATAGAATAGAAATATCCTTTTTTGTCCCGCAGTGGGAAAATTGCCTTTGTGTGGCTCTAAATCATGTGCACATATTGACAGATGCTTTTTCTCTGCTGGGAGGGAGGGAAAGTCAGCCATCGGTGAAAATAATGTAAGTCTGGGAAAGCTTTGAAAGCAAGCAGCACAACAGGAAAGTTGAAAGCCTTAATGGACACTCAGAATCTCAAGGTGACCAAGAGACAGACAAGGAGAAAGAGCAATAAAGCCAAATAGCAAAGCAAACAACATAGATGTAAAAGGGCAAAAAGAAAGGCTGCTTGAGGAGAAACCAAAGAATTGCAAGTAACACATTTGAGTTGTGTACATTATTTCACATTTTTTGTTAATCTGTCTTCTCCCTCTTTCAAAGTGCTTTTTCATCCTACAGTTGTCAAGTCAGCCTCTCTTGTCATGTTGCGGCATTCTCTCAAAGGGAAGTGAAGTGGAACCAATAAGGTACAGTGTTGTGTCTTAATTTGGATTAAAGACTTTCTAATGTGTAGTGAAGATATGTTCAAGAACTCCATCAAATGGCTCATCTCTAATGGAAGGAGAGGGCTTATGCCAGAAATAAAAAAAAAATATTAGCACATAATACTACTGCATAATAACATCTACCGCCAATATCTTTTAGAAGAGATAAATTGCACAATGAAAAGCAACATTTAAATAGTTTGTATAGTTAAGGTAGAACAGTATTAATTATTCTAATGTGTTATTTTGAATAACCTTAAAAATTGTTATAGATACCATTTCCTTCATCATTGTCAACAGTTAGAGAGGTCAGTCCCATGGTAAACCACATGCAGAGCAGTTAGGATGTTAGGAACTGTCTGCCAAATGTTGTAGTGGACATATTGAGGTAAGATTGATATAAAATCACAGACAGCAGACCATGAACAACAACTGAGAGAGTTTAGTCCGGGGATGGTCATCCCTAAGATATATGCAGCAAAAGGATGCTATTTTTTCTGTTACAAAGAAAGTCATTTATTCTAAACCTATTCAGCAAACATTTATCAGAGTAGTTAACCACTAAACATGCTATGGTACAAGCATGCTTTAGCAAGCATTGCGTGAGATAATACTCATGTGGCTCCTATGGTACTTATTTCTATTTTTTTTCATATTTTCAGAAAAGAATCTCAAACCTTTTCATTTTAGCTATCAGATTGGCTTCATCTAACTAGCATCATGACTGTCCATTTTTCTGTAATAGTTACCTGTAACAGTAACCCTACTTTGGATAAGCCATAATGAACAAAAATGTTCTAAGCCTACAAGTGACTCAACGCCCAAATTTAACTTAAGTTATTCCAGGGCCACATTTTAATGACATTAAATGTAGCAGTTTTTTTGTTTTGTTTTTTCATCAGGAGAAGGTCACTGTGCAGCACTTTCAGTGCATCTTGCAACATCACCTCTGCATCCTCTGACCTACTTTCCGGACTTTCACCTTGTTTGTGGAGAAGATGAAATTCAGAGCATGAATGTTTATTTCCAGACATCACATCGGTAATTGCAGTCTGGAACGACAGATCCTGTGTTATTTTCCTTGTCAGCTGAAGGGCACATTGTTACCTTGGCAGTCATAAAAATTGATGTTGTTCACAGGTAGGAAGGACAACTAAGTACAAATGAACTTTTCCATTTAAAACGGCAACAAATTAAATTCTACACATTCACTCTCCATAAACTGCATAACATACCACTGCTCCTCATTTAGGGCTATATGTCTATTTAAAATATGCCTGACAGGCATTTATGTCTAGCACATACTGTGTTTTTGCAAATTGTTGTGATGACAGACAATATAACAGTAAGCATAATATGGGACATGTCACACAGACAACAGCTGTGAAGGCAACATAGAGATCACATAAAGATGTAATCTCAGAATCTGTCCTCTATCTCCCAACAACCGACACTGGAGGCAAAACAGGATACCTTCTCCCAACTCATCCATTTAACATGAGATGTAAATGTCGTTGGAAGATTTTACTGGGACCAGATTGTGTGCACTGTGCACAAGCACTACGGCTGTAAGCGTGAAGGAGATTGTTCAAGATATATAATACGAATAAGCGTGCATTACAAAACGGCATGAAAGTGAAGAGAAAAACAGAGGAAGAGAAGAGTTTAGAAAGAGAATAAAATATGAAAGAATGGAGGAAGAAAAAGGAAGAATGACAAGGTTGATACGTTGGGCACATCTCAGGTGGAAAGAAAAGGAACTGCTGAACTGTAAACTGCTAAAATCAGACAAAAAGGAAGAGCTCAACAAATGGAAAGAGATGTAGGCCTTGTCAAAAAAGTCTTTTGAATCTAATTGTGTTGACAGAAAAGCAGGCATAGACAGAGAGAAAGAAAGAAAGGGGTGAATGAAAAAAGGAAAAAAATAGGGGGAAAGGAGAGACGTAGGTCTTTACGGGGGCAGGCAGCATGCAGTCTAGGCCCCAAGGTAGATGAAGGGCCAAGACCTTTATGAAAGGGCCTGTTGTCATGTTCAGAGCACACACACACACAGAAGCACACACACATACTGAACTTTCTAGACATCAGAAGAAGGCACTGAAAGCTCCCAGGGGCCAGAGCCTTGAAAGTTCATGTAATCCGTCTTGGAATATCTGCGTGTTTATTAGAGTCTATTACAACTGCCATATAAATAAGTTAAACAATTTCACCTCACTTGAGGTGAACTGGGCTTTGCCCATGTGATGGCTCACAATTAGTGTTTTTACTAGAATTTTAAGTTCTCAACACACATATTGTATGACACCCAACACAGATTGTTTTCTAATGTTTCTGGGATATGTCTGCTTCTCTGCATCAATAGAAGTCAGTTGAGGTTGTTCAGGCATCTGATCAGCATTAACAAATCAACAAACAAAGACATTAACAAATAAAAATGTCTACTTAAATGCTTCAATGTATAGACGCAGACACATTTGTTGGTCCCCTTTGTAAAGATGTGTAAGCAACCTTAAACTCCTAATTTGTATGTGATCGTAACCGCACACTGACAACTTTGAAAAACATCTGACCTTTATGTTTGTTTATTCACTGGGGAAAACATTCTGTGATAAGATATACTTGTTATTACCAAAATCACCAATTATAGGCCCAAATTTCAGCATCTTTTCTGTTAGTGCTTTATACAACCCCCCGATGATAGTAGCACAGTACTGTCTTGTACTTTTTCTCCACATACTCATTTTTTTATTTCAGGCCAAACTAATGTGCAGTGTTTCATGCTGAAAAGCTCAAACTTTGTCCCCTGACCAAAGGAGATCGTTCCAGTTAAATTCCAACTACAGTTTAGCAGACTCTGCGACTTTATGATTGTAATGGCACAACAAAAAAGCCCTTGTCCTAGCATGTCCCCCAAAAAGAACCAACAACAGTGCATTGAAAATACATATTAAATTATTATTATTATTCAGTTTGAAATTATTCTACTGCAAGGAAATCTGAATTATTTTTAAACCTATTAACAATATTATTATATTGTCATGAGTAGCAAAACCCTACGCAGTGGCACTTTTCATTCAACAATAGTGCTGTGCAAAATTGGTGGCTATTTAGTTAAGTATCACCTGAAAATTATTGTTTAAAAAGTTTGGAAGTTTAAAACTGACTAAAGTGTAGTAATCGAGCAGGGGCTGAAAGGGATTTGATGCTTTTAACAGACGTTTCTGAGCAGGTGGACACAGTGCTAGGGAGCAACAGGAGCACTCACCTAGCTACAGTCCAGCTCGTGGACTGAAATAGTCTATTGCATGTCAGATGTCGTTCCAACTTGCGTGCGGCCATATTGCACCAAGGGAGTTGGCAGTGTTTGACTGCTATTCAGAGAGGTCTAAAAGCTAGTCGGGGTGACACCACTGCCCCTTGTACCACTAAATATTACATCAGTCTCATCCCTGTGGGAAACTGCTCTGAGATTCCTTTAGCAGCCCTATATGCGTCTTCCTTCTTTCATCTATCTGTATCTGTCTTACATGCTCTATTTATCTCTTTTCAGAAATTTCTCTACAGCTGTTTTCACAAATGCACTAAAGTTCCGAAATGTTCTAAAGGTATTCCTAAAGGGATGCATGTGAGAATGTAAATGTCCAAAACATTTACATTAAAAGTCCTGAACATCAGTGAATGAGACAATGTGCGAACTCTGCATCAAATCTTTTGAAGCATTTACTGCCAATGAGTCAGTGTGCTTCCTCGCGCTGCCTTCTTTTGACCTTTTTGTTGTTTTCCCATTTGCTGCTGTGAATCTGCTCTCTCTCTCTCTCTGAATATGTTCAGATATATCTTAGTGCTGGCACAACACAAAAATGCTCATCAGGTAGCCACACTTTCCACTGTCAACGAGGTGTGAAAAAAACACAGTGATTTCCATAGCAGACTTTTCTGCACCACATCCTGCCTCTGGTGTGCACTGAATATGCATTCCATCACACACACTCCCTTCCCAACGTTTCCAGCTGTGCGAGCGCTTCTCCAGCAAAAAGACTCCCTATGTGAGGTCCAAATTGTCTGGACATTCTCTTAAACACCTCAGGTGTTCCTGTGTGAAAATAGCTTTCATTCTGATTGCCTTAACATTTATCTGGGCGTTTAAGCATGTTGCCTGATCTTATTTTAATTATACAACTAACACTGGGACTGTTAATATTCTATATTGCAGGGCATTGACATAATTAATCATTTGGTCTATTCCTCTCTAAATTCCTTTCTTATTTGTTCCATTGCCATCGTATAATTATGTTTTCATGAGCAAGATATGTAAAAAAAAAAAAAGGTGAAATTCTCCAATTTGAAAGGGCTGTATTTTCTATTCCCTATGACGGCAGTGTCTTTGAAAACTATTTATTGCCCTGGAATCTTTTTACCAGTGGCGGCTTGACAATAGGGGGCACTCCGGCATTGCCCAGATCTCAATTTCAATAAAAGTAAAATACGAAAACAAAAGTTATCACATTTGGCCAGCGCCTGGCCAAAATAACTCACCTGAGTTCATAGCAGGTGAAGGAAGTTAATAGCGATGTTTGCTTACATTTAATGTCACTCTTAAAAACAGTTGCAATTCCTCCTCCTCGGCCAGACGCCCGAGGAGAGTTAAAGTAGCAGCACCCAATCGGGTAAAAGTTCTGTGAAGACTCTGGACACCCCGACACCCAGCCAGATCTTGGAGATAAAAAGGAAATCCAGTTCCTGTGACATGAAGAAATCCTTAAGGATGAATCATTTATTCGCAAGCGAGCTGGCATTTGCCAGGCCAAGAGCTGGCAGGTCAGGGCGAACAGCCGACAGGGAGGCCCAACACAGAGGCTGCAGGTTCCCCAGATTCATTTATATTGCCGTTTTCGCCGTGGGGGTGGCACTGGAGTGCGATACAGGTATGAGGGGATGTCCAATAGGAAAGGAGGCAGAGTTTTAATCCATAACAATCAAAGTTGACAATTCTTTTGCCGGAGATTGTCAGATCTAGCAGCGTTTGGCGATCATACACCAGCAGAGTGTTGACGGTATGTGCAACAAGTGTCACAAACAGCAGAAACATATACAACAGTTGGAGCAACTGCCGGCTCCCCTCACACACTGGTGCGATCTTGCTTTTCCAACCTCTTGTCAGTATTCAGACAAGACGTATCAGATCCCTCCAAAATCCCCCCAAAAAAGAGATTGAATTTTGTTATTGGTATGGGAAAGAAAATGTGAAAAAGGCCACTCTACTTCCAAATGTTCCGCTGGTTGAAAATAAATTTCTACTAAAGGTACTGGTATAATTTTAAAATTTTCTTCAGACCTGGCTAGAAAATAGGTTTACTATGTCACACCTACAATAATGCCCACATACTGAATTATATTGCAACTAATATAATAGGGGCTCAGTGGTTAGAGTAGCTGTCCTGCAATGAGAGGACAGTTTTGCTTCCTCCTGTCACATTTCAATGTGCCTCTGGGCAAGGCACTTAACCCCAACTTGCCAACCGATCTGATGCATGTACGTATGAATGTGTGCGCGTTTGTGAGTGTGACTGGATGAATGTTTCTCTAGTGTACAGTGCTTTGAATGGTCAAAATGACTAGAAAAGCGCTATAAATTCAGTGCATTTACCATCAGTTCATGCAACCATGTGCAGTCACTTAATTGTCAAGACCACATGGGTTCTATGTAATTACAGTTAGACCACATACTTCCTTATCAAGCATATCAAACCAATTATGTCAGAGAGAACGTAGGGGTATAAATGCAAGATGGGACATTTTCAGATCTCCCTGTAAAGTAGTTACTTTACTTCTGCCACTGTGAGAGGAAAATTGGCAGATAAGCCAAGCATGGAAACTTACAAACAGTTACATTTCCTTTTTTCAAGCAGAGTTTGGTGTACACAGTGTGATTACAACAAACTGATAACATGGGGCTAATGCATTTTGACCTTAGGGTCTCTTTTGACCTGAAATGTCACTGCTAACAACATAATTGCAGAATATTCATTGCAGTCTGCAAAATATATACTCAAAACCAAAAGCAACTCATGTACAATTATACACAATGATGGTTACAATTTTGAATCTAAAAATGTACTTTAAAAAAAGTGATCATTCTTTGACTAAACAGTTAATTTTCACATAAAATACATGACATGTAAGTAATAGATAAGGATAAATGTGATTTGAGGATAGACACCTCAAATCCCATTTATCCTGCTGCATGTGGCTGCAGACTAAAATCTATAGGTCATAAATTAAATCTTAGCTGTTATTAAAGTTGATCCTGCACAGAAGTGTAGCCAACAATAATCAGGAAAACCTGCCATGTGAAAAAAAATAGGTATATCAAAAGGATATAATTGTCTCTATGTAACAGAAGGTTGATATCTTCCCCCCTCCTGTGTTCGACCACAAAGAACCCTGCCTCCTCGTGTTCCACCGCAGAATAATAGGGGTGCTTGGTATGCAAACGTACATAATTGGCCTCAGTGCAATCAACGCCAATTACCCTACACCGTAATTGGTTTCAGAGCGTTTAACAACACAGCCCATCATTGGGTTTGAGCAAGCACCAGCACGCCTGCAACAGTGCTTATCGCAGCACTTCATCATATAGTACGGTAAGAGCTTTGAGTGTGATGTTAGAAAAGAACAGCTGTAGGTAACACACCTAATATATTAGTTTTTTTTGCTAAAGGTTGAGAAAGTCTGATTTGTAGATCAAAACTACATGTTTTAAGACTACATTATACAAATTAAACTGATAAAAAGTGTAAACATGATCAAAAACTAATTTCCAAGCAATACAACAAAAACAGAGAAGCTAAATGTATCTGCTTATTGAAACCAAAAATAACTTAAATGGCTATTTTAAATAAAGTGAAAGTGAAACAGTTTTTTTTCTGCTGCCGTCAGTCTGCTGAACAGTGGCCCAGTTGAACAGTTGATTTTTTTTTTTATTCACATTGTGTTTCTTGCACCATTAACCACAGAAATGTCCTAGTTCTGTAAAATGCTTTCTTTTTTACAGTACCTGGCAATAAAGATTTGTGATTCTGTTCATAATGTGATTTGGACTCTTTGTAGAGTAGCAATGGGTAGGGAGTGTATAACGTCCAACTAGCTAGAAAACAAATTGTGGAACCAGCTGCAAATTGGCATCTGCCAACAATCTCAACATGTCTTAGTTTCAAATATGGCTGTGAAGCTTCTTTATGTCAAAGAAATACACCAAATCACCATGACATTTTAAAAATAACATTATGTTGTTTCTAGATAAGATGTTGAAATTATATGTAGAAGGCATGGAAGCCCTGTTAATATGCCAATGTCAATTTTATTTATAAAGCACTTCAAAAACAGCTTGTAACTGCACCAAAGTGCTGTACAGTTTTCATAAAACCATGTACTGAGCACATTTGAATAAAACAAGAATAAAACACAATGAATAAGAACAAATAGGACAGATAGCTCACAAAGTCAGACATTATTTAAATGCCAAGGAAGATAAATGAGTTTTCAGGAGTCATTTTAAATGTTCCAAACTCTGGGCATATCTTATATTGAGGGGTAAGCTGTTTCACATATTAGGTGCAGTAACGACAAATGTGTGATCTCCTCTGCTTTTAAATCTGGTCCTGGGAACTTGTAGGAGTAGTTCGTTGTTTGATCGTAGTGTTCCGGAAATGGAGCGGTCCTCCAGAAGACCTTGGAGGTAAATGGGGGCTAAGCCATTTAAAACTTTAAAAACAATATTTTTAATACATTTTAATTTCCCTATTCTTACGTGATTTCTTAGGCAATTGTTACAAACATTCAGGAAATGTTTGGCTTTAGGCAGCCATAGTTGTTAAGGTAAAGGTGTCCTCCTTGTAAAATAGTCGAAAACATTTTCTAGACATTGTGTTATATATATTTGTGTATATATGTTTTTTACAATATTTACTTCTACCACTCAATGCCATGTCAAGAGACTCCTGTTGATTTCATGCATTTCTTTTTGATTAACTTTGACAAAGCAATGCTAATTAGAAATGGACCAATAAATCAGCCAGAGGTCAGAATCAGTCAATTTACCAGTGAAATTGGTGCTGATGGGTGATTGGAAGATCAAATGATGAAAATAGCATAGTTTTTACCAATTCATAAGAACGCAGAACCATTTTTAATTTTTAAAAACACTAACTTCATCTATTTTGTTGCACTGTTTTTAATTTAATGAAGACATAAATATTGGGGACAGCTTTGTTTAATAAATGTATACTTTTCTTTGCTTGTATTAGTGTTTTATTCCTATGTATGCCCTTTGTAATCCTAGCTATAACACTTATTAGGATCTTAGAATAAATGCTTGCTAGAATTTTTATGTCTACATTTATTGCCTCATCATCATCACTGCAATCCTCTTTCCTTCAAAACAAAATCAATCTAACAGCACATTTAATTTTTTTTCACTGTCTCCTGTTTTGATCTTATAAGAACCACTCTGTATTGCCCTTCTGTATGAAATTGCTCCATTTATACTGATTAATTGATTTAAATTTATTGTAATTCCATAATTATTTGTTGGATTCAACACTACTACCACCATCTAAGAAGCTGCATTCATTTATTTTCTTTTATGTGTTATAAATCTTAGAAAACTAAATCAGAATCAGTCAAAAAATGTGAAAACTTTGCTCTTTTGTGATATATGGTGTAAAATATATATATTTAACTCTTTCTTTCATGCTGCCTATTGGTCAGGTCCTTGTTTAAATTGAGATTTGGTACTCAAGCAGTCCACCTGGATAAAAAAGGTTTCTTAAAATTAAATAAAAATCTAATCAAAGTCTGTATTATCAAGGAAAACCATGTTTCTTTTTGCTACTATAAAAATATAGGTTGAAACATATCTTTCCTTTACGCAGGCACCAAAGATCTTTCCTTAGAATGACTGTGTGGCTGCCTGCCTTGCCCTGGGATATCTAGATGGCCTTAACATATATTATGAAAAATTGAGCAATACCAAATCGACCCATATGATACCTGTGCAACACATATGCAATTCATAGAGTTAAGCTTGTGCTGAGTAAATCAGACAAAGCTGGTCGAGATTTTTCATTGGATTACATCATTCAAGTTTGTTGTTCCTCTGCATCTGACTGTTTCCTTTCTATTCTGTGTTCTATAGCTCTACCTTTGTCATTTATATTGCTCTTTGTGTGATTTCTCTTCCTCCCCTCTATCTCTTCCAGGTAATTTTTTTTGTCCGAAATTTTCTTTGACACAATTGATGTCATAACTCATTTCTGGACGTTTGTCAACAAAACAAGCTCACAGGCTCCCTTTACTATAGCTGTATAGAAGGACATGATTTATAATTTATAGCTTTGCCTACTACACTCACGGAGATGTCAGTGGGATAGCATGCTGCTGTAAAGTTCAATGGTATAAATGTAGCCTTTTCATGTATTTTCAGAGTTGTTTTTAATGGATGATACTTATGGGGTTGTAAACACGGAAGGATATTAGCGCGTCTTCACTCCCCTGAAAAAGTCCCCAAAATGACACATCTCTTCCGTCAACAATTTACTCCACATTCCCTGTTCAGCTTCTAGTTTGAAAGCATGATTAGGAATGAATATTTCCCCACTTATTTTGCAAACTCATGTTCAGATCGCTTGGCTTTCTTACATGCTGTCTGTAACAATCCTGAAAATGAAGCTGTCAGATTAGCTGGTAATATATGAAAGACACAAAAAGTAAAAATGTGGTGCTCTTCTTACTTATCCACAACCTGTAGGCTCTGGATGTCCTAACAAAGATAATTGAAATTACTGGAAAATTTTAACATCCATTGGATTGACAGCAAGTTTAGCACATCAGTTCAATCACCAATTATTACAAAGCTGACAGGTTTATTATTCCCTACATAATGTCATTTTCTGTATATCTCTTGATTTACAACTCTGAATTTTTATTTCTTTTACAATTGACCTATGAGGTTCCAGAGGAGCTCGACAGCCTCTTTGAACATTCAAAACATAAAGACTAAGATAAAGGGGTTTTACATAATCAGAAAAGAATAACAAAAACCAGACCAATCATTCAGTCCCAATTCACAACCAGATTAAATATTGAGTTATCAGACATAAGTGTAATTAACTTCCTATTTGCTCAAAAGAAAAACTTTCCGAACAATTGTCAGCCTTTTCCGACATAATTTTTCCTTGAACGCTGTGCCTTCAAACTGGAATAAAGATCTTTGCTTTAAGATTTTGCTCTCTCTTCTCTAATTGTAAAGTGATTTGGAAGATCTTTGATGTTTGCCTCTAAGAGATTTTGCAAAAGCCTCAAACCACTTGACTTAGGAAAAGAAAAGCAATTTACTGGGATTTTTTTAACCATAGTTGTAAGGATAAGGGGGTAAGATAGAGGGCAGATGTAATGACTACTGCTGGTGAACCCGATATTCAGCCGGACACAGAGTTACGTTTAACAGGTTTATTGTGAAGATGATGAGTAGTGGCGGGTGAGGCAGACAAACAGAACCAGACTGGCAGAAGGTGCAGGCAGGCAGGGTTGAGCAGAAGACCAGAGGATAAAGGTAGTGAAAGACCAGAACAGGCAATGTAGACCGAGAAACCACCACAATGTGCAAAGCAAGCGGCTGGAGCTCACGGAGAAACAGGCAGAACTGCAGCATGCAGACACAGGCGACCTTAACAGAAGAGTCCAGCTGGCTGAGCACACATGAATTGGTAGAGCAAGAGCACATCAAACTGGGCGATCCCACACGAGAAGAGAAGTGAGACATTCTGGCAGCGATGAGATGGCTGAAGCAGGTATATGGATATATTGGATAGTGGCTGAGAGGTGACAAGCTGACAGGGAAAGTCCAGAAATGTCCAAAGTAAAACAAACAAAAACCTAAACCATGAGAGCAGAAGCAATATAGCAGGATAGAATGAAAAGGTGGAGAAAACTGAGGAGCTTTTAGTTGATGCCTGAAATAAAAATTAATGCTTTTTTTTAGTGGTACATAGAAAGACTTGCTTTTTATTCTCTTTTTATTTTACTAAACTGTAACATTATTTTCAGTACACCTGTGCTGAAAAGACAAATCGAAGACCTAAAATCATCTTATAGATTGTATCATTTTGAAAATATTAATATGTTTTATTGCAGTGAGTTCACCTGAAAATGCTCAAAACAGTGCCAGCATTTGACATTGCCTTCAAACACACAGCTCATAACGACGTTTTTACGCAAACTCTGCTTGTGTCAGTAAACATCTTAAAAGTGATGTAAAGCACAGCAAGACATAAAGGTAGTATCAAGCCTTTGTTGGATTCATGCTGAAAAATAAAATACTTGATGTACATTAAAACTCAAAACAAGGGAAAGATGTGTTGCATTTTCAAATGGTGTGGTAGGATTCAGTAAAAAAAAAAGTCCACAAAAAGAAACACTCAAGACGCTCCTTTTGTTCTATTATTCACTTTCTTTCTGTTTGTTCTGCTGAACACTGTCTCCTCCCATGTTGTTCAGGCTGCATCTGTATTCCCAAGTTGCTGCTTCCATTCAAGTCTTCTTCTGTTATTGTTTCTCATTTTATTGTTGCCTTAGTCATACAGGGTCAAAAACTAATACTACATAAAAAACACAGTAAGTGCAAAATGAATACAAAGACTTTATTAGGTACAGACCATTTTTTGCCTTCAGAATTTCCATATTTCTTTAAGGCTCAGATTCAATGAGGTAGCAGAAATATTCCTCAGAGATTTATATTGACAATTCATATCAGAGGTTTTTACTTTTTATCTTTGTTTCTTTTGTCCTTTAAGCTGTTATTTTACATACAGAAACACACAGTACTAGCAAGTAAGTGCTAAATACGAAGAATTACAGAGTGACCCCACTTACATATCTTAGCTCAAAACTGTTACAAATCACAGCTGGAAGACTGCTGCTTTAACTTAGTCTCAGGGTGAAGTCTCCAAAAAGCAAAACCCAGTGAAATCAGCACAGCATGTTTGGAGGCTATGCCACAGGAATAAAATCTTCCTCTATGTCAATCAACAAAGTAAAGCACCAAAAGCATTCAAAACATGAATGGGGCAGAGTTGCCGAGTTATTTGGTCTGATGAGATCAAAAAAGAAGTTTCTGGCTTCAAACATCAAAGGTTGGTTTTGGTGTAGACAGAAAAATAGGCATACAGAACACACCTGGCACGTTCTGTGAAGAGTAGTGGTGGATCTTTGATGTTGCGAGCCTGTTTTTTTTATCAAAAAGGCCTGTACACCCTGTTAGAATACACAGTTTAATGGATTTAAATACCAACCGATTAAAAATTTACTTTGATATATGATGTATCCCCTACTACAGGACTCCAGAAACTCAGAGTTTGTGTCTTGACAAAAAAAAGAAAAATAGTACTACATGTATTTTTTTAATATATGTTTAGTTTCTAGGAAGGAATACATAATAGTAACAAACACTGTGAAATCCAATGGAAATGCTGACAATTGGATGTTGAGTTTGGATAATTTGGAAGGCACCTTTATCCTTATTGTAAAATAAATGTAATCCTGAAAAAATCTATTTAAATGTATCCAGCGTTACAGAGGGTATAGTCGTCATCCTGTATAGTGAGGTGGTTTATACCTTCAGAAGTGGCGAAAGCAATAACAGGTGAAGATGAATGATCAGTGGCACTGAGAAGCATTAAAATGAAAATTCTGTTCACAAATTTAATTTGAAGCATCCACGAGTGCTGGATTCACTGATTTTCCACACTGTGGAGGTGCTGTGCACTCCATCAAGAATGCAACACATCCCCCCTAGTGTGAGTAAAACTGGCTCAGGAAATCTGTTTTTAGGTCTGAAGAGAAATTCTGGACTGCCTTCAACAGTTTCAAAAGATTCAGCTGTGTGGTAATAATACGCCTAGTTCCTCTCCCTCAACAAGCACATTTTCTGACATTTCTGAATTGGACACTTTATGGTACAACTAAAGGGCTTATAAAGAAAACTGGCACACAAATAGTCACTGATGGTTTGTTTGAAAGTTGCTCAAACAAACCTTCCAACAGGATGAGACAATTCAGAAGTCAAGTCACCAAAGATGATGCAGGTCATAAGGTTTCGATGAGATGGTGATGTTGGAGGAAACTTGTGTGAACTCTGCCAAAAATTACTTGTTTCACTTTGGAGGGCTTTAAAATTCAAGGAATTTCAATTAAAGTTGATTCTGCAAGAATACTTTGTTAACTGTCAATGAACGAAATCTGTAATAAGTAATGTAACAATAAATACAGTGAGTAAAAAGATAGCAAGAAACAAATAATTGTTTATACCCATCTTAATGCAA
The DNA here is from genome assembly GCA_037039145.1 of Fundulus diaphanus. Lineage (NCBI taxonomy): Eukaryota > Metazoa > Chordata > Actinopteri > Cyprinodontiformes > Fundulidae > Fundulus > Fundulus diaphanus. The sequence continues at coordinate 24,408,800 of CM073127.1, forward strand.
TCGTTTTTCAAATGGTGCTGTACCCTTTAATAGACCTCTACATCACTTTTCTAGTTATGTTTTTTAATATGAAATCCATTTTAATGGCTTTCAAATTCATCACAGTGAAAATACAGCATATTGTGTGGATGTTGTTTTCTTATCCTTGTTAATGCCTTGCTCTCTAAAGGTTTACTTTCTGTTCTTATTTTTTTAGTACGTTAACTTTTCACATTTTTTCCACTTTAATACTGAATGCTTTGGCAAAAGCATATATTACTGTTTCTGTCTAAATTACTTTTATTGCAATGAACTCTATAATAATAGTCATAAACTATATACACAATAAAAACTATAATAATAATAATAAAACAAGACTTGCATGGTTCAATAAAGATTACAATAAAAGTAATAATATCATCCAAGAAACACAGATAGATATGTAATTAATTTATGAAATCATTTTTAAAAAAAATCTGTTCTTTTTAAACACAATAGCCTGTTAATTGTTGATAAAAAATAGCCCCAATGCTGCTAAAAACTAATCTCTGGCAAGTGTGTTGAAATCCAACAATACCCTTCTTCCTTAATTTTTACATTCATCTAATTCTTTCAAAACATTTTATTAGGCCAATTAAATATGTGCAAGTCTTTATTAAATGGAAGGAGTGAGCATGTCTTTCCAAAATAAACACAACTCTATACCCATAATTATAGCACTGAAAAGGATCACCTTAATTTAAAGCAATTAGTACACTTGAAACTGCATGTTTACAGAATTACAGCTTTAAAGAAATGTTCCCATTGAAATGTTTAAAAAGGTTTGAAGTAAAATCAAATCGTTTGAGTTTTTCAAAAAATGCAATGGCTGGAGTTTTGTGTGTATTTTATTTGTGTAGCTTTGTTTATTTATTTGACATCTCTTCTGTGCAGTGGATTCAGTATTTACTTCACATTTTCATATTCTTCTGTGCATGAAGATATTGGTCTGCATATCACTCCAGCCTATAAATTTGTGTAAGAAATTTGCACCTTTGTCAGTAAAAAAAAGTAAGGACAGCACAGATTTGGCTCACACTGAAGACATTTAAATTCATCTGAAAGTACCATAAAAATCACATACATATTAAACTCAACATATCATTTTGTGGCCTCCAGGCACCATATAGCACCTTATTCCCCACATGATTTTACTGAACCTGACAAAAATCTCCCTTGGGCACCTAAATATTGCATCAGCGTATAACTGTAAGTACTCTCAAAAATGCCCTAGCAGCTGTGATAAAAATCATCCAAAGCTTCTTTAAATTTAGTAAATTTCTCAAAACCTTTTTCTAACAAATGCTTACATTTAGAGAAGCGCATGTATTTATTTTATTTAAACTATTTGACTGCCACAATATTAGCATTGTACCTGCATGTTTCCTTGTCTGGAAGGGTTTTCAAATATTGCTTAAATTTTAACTATACAATGAAATCTTTTATATGTACGTTATTGTGTACTATAGGTGTATTCATAGGGTTTTTTCACTCTGAAAACTGAATAATTGAATGGCTGTTATTCCCATTTGAGTCATTACATCACTGGACCTTATCTAGGAAAGTTTACCTTACCATAGTATCTCTGGCTTCACATTGACAAGACAAAACAACAAGGCTCCTTTAAAAAAATCTTTTGTTTGTTTTGCATCTAAATATATAATTTCACAGTTTGACACAATATTAAACATAGGATCTTTATGCTATCCATCCATCCATCCATTTTCCGACACGCTTATCCCTGTTGGGGTCGCGAGGGGTGCTGGTGCCTATCGCTTATTGGAAAATGTTAATTCAATTTTGCAGACATGTGCAGTTATGGTCAAAAGGGCTTTTAATGATACCTGAAAGTTAGCTTCATTAGTAGAACTGATAAATTTGTATTAAAATAAATCTGTCTCAAACTTGTTGTCGTCTGCAAGCAGTTAAATAGAGGGAACTAAGATTGTGATAAGCGGTTTCCTTTGTAATTATTGAATGCATTCTATACAGAGCTTTATGATGCATATCTAATTGAAGCTTAGTTACGCTCAGACTGACAGAGAACCTGATTTTCGAACCAGACACTGTGTTGTTTTAAAAGATTTATTTAAGATAAATAAATTAAGCCCTGGTTCAGGCAGGCAAACCTCTGCAAGAGTATGGTTAGGCAGAGAGTGGACAAGCAGACAGGGCTGAGGCTGGAAGCAGGTCCGCAAGGTAGGCTTGTCGGCAGACAGGCAGACAGAACCGTAGGGGCTTGGCAAGGTTCATAGTTGCGAGACAGTCCAGATCAGTGTCCAGAAAAGCAGAAGCCAATCAGGTGTCTAAACGACGGTTAGGCAATACCAGGAAATCCAGCATGTGAATTAAGGTTATAAAAAAAAACAAAAAAAAACAAGGCAGGCATGGACCACTGGCCATCGACTTACTGAAGGCTTTCAATAGAGCAAGCCCAGTATAAAGCTGGCTTCACACTGACTGCGTTTCTTGTGCGATCCGTCCGTTCACTGCAAAATGTGCCGTGCAGGAATCCAAACCGGATCCGTTCATGCATCTAAACACCCTCCCTCCTTTATTTTGAAATAATACCAGATCTGCTTTGCACTTCCTGGGTCTCACTTGCTGTCTGGCTCATCTGGTTTTTAAAAATTGACACATTTCACTCCGTCATCCGTCACAACTAGACTCAATCTGAATGTCTGACGGACAACGGAGGTGGGCGCTCTGACATGCAGTAATGCCACGAAGCTGGTGGGAAATGCCCCATTGACTAGAATGGCTTTTATTTGTGACGTAACGGAGAACGCACGGGTGAAGGAGTATGTGTGAATGAGGGGTAAACCGGCAGAGGACCAGATTAACTGAATGAGACTGAATCTGCAGTGGCAGAGAAAAGCAGGTGCAACTGGTAATCCAAATTATTGGGTGCAGAGACAGATACACAGACAGCCAGGCCAGAAAATGGTAGGTTTTGAGTTCACTCTCACAAACTTTTCTTTTTGAAGCAGTTCTGGGACTCCTGCAAACCGTCTTTCTTCTGTACTTAAAATAAGACTATACATTTCTGACTGTAGGTTTACAACCTAATGGGATATTAAAATTGTATTTGGCCATGCCTTTTATGTCGGCTATACAGTTCAATCCTGTTTGGGGCAAATCTGAAGGACATTAACTCATCTGAACAGAAAGTAGACTTGATCTTCTCTCATATACTCTTACAAATAATATATTTTTTTATTTTACTTTCAGATATCAACACGTTGAGCCAGATTTTTTCTTTGGTATCATTTTAAATTTTCCTACTGAAAAAAAGATTAAATTGACCAAAAGAGGGCATGGATTTATGTGTCTTTATGTATATGTACTGTATGCACCACTGATTTTAAATGACAAGTTAACTGGAAGGTAACTAATAGGGTTGAAATGTGTAGGAAGAGAAAGATAAGTGGAGGGAGGCAAGAGAAGAATTTTTGTTTAAACAGAAGAAGCAGTAAGTGTAATTTGCCTAAAGGTGGAGGGCTGGGAGAGTGAGGATATGAGACAGAAAGAAGATTAATCATGAGCCAAAATGAGAGAGTGAAATGGAAAAAGCAGGCAAAAGACCGTAGATATAGGATGATACAGGAAGATTTGTGTCTCAGGAACACGAGCAGACAAGAGAGAATATTTAATTTCAAAATGAACATACAATTAGAAAAAAAACTGTGATTATAGGGATTCACATGCATCAGATATTTCTATTTGAGTCACATTCTTCAGCTCTTGCTTCCATTTAAATCATTTTTCATTTTAAGGCAAAATCTGACTCACTGTAAACAAACAAATATCAAAAGCTGTTAAATTTCCTTTATTCTGAAAACAATGAAAGGATGAGGAAATTTATAACATTTTCATGCTGTAGTTCAAATAAAAAATGAACTTATGATGCTGTCAAAGATAGGCTCATATGTTTAATAACGAAGTTATTGTTTTCCAATAGCCTTTGGCCCAGCATGAGTTGAGATGCTCCTTTTAATAGCTTTATTTTTTTTTTTAGAAATGTTTAATGTTTCTTTTTATTATTTGTTGGTACAACACTTAGTTGTTTTTGTTTTCTCTTTATGGATAAACTGGACCTGTTCTTGGACAAATACTGTAGAAATGTAAAATGACTGTGTGCTGATGACAGGTGGTTGTATTTTCTTAATGCATTTCTGTAGTTAATTAAACTACAGAGAAACATTTATACTGTTGCTGACCTTCCTGCTGTTGTGCAAAACATATTAATAAAACAAGATGTTTTGGTGCATAACTGTAAAATGTATGCAAGAACATCTGTGCTGTTAGTTATAGTCATGGAGAAATAAAATAAAAGCCAGAAAAAACACCTTGTTCTTGCACAATCGTCTTTAGCTGATTTCATACAGACACAAGTAAACAAAAATGGGAAAAAGTTTATTTTCTGACTTAATTTAAAAGTCAAATGTGCTCAGATCTTGAAACGACCAGTTGCATTTATGCATTTCAAACCACACAGACATCTTTAAACTCTCCTCTCCCTCACTTAACTTTATACATTTTCTTGTTTCCTTTTAAGAGTAGCTCAATGATATTTGGAGCTGTTCACAGTTTAATAGGCATTGGACTAAACCAAGAGGAAAATAGCATGGAAAGGAGCTCATTTGGGGTGCATCTTTGTGCTCAGTGAGCAGTGTCCACCACTATATGCATGGTATCACAAATGCATCCAGAAAAAATGTTTTGAAAAGCATATCATTAGATTGGATTAGTCCCAATAGACTAAATAAGTGAGGGGCAGAGGGTTTGTTTTTTTCTTTAGTTTTTCAAATCTCTGCCAGTTTAGGAATAAAAAGTATTTTACAAATCTAAAACCATGATGAAAGCAAAGCCTTTTTCTCTCCTCTTACAGTTTTCTTTCCTTCATTATTTTCCTTTCCCTTTCTCCTCCATTTTCTACTGATGAAATCTCTTTTAAGTGATTTGAAAGACACCAAATTTTCAAACCTCCTTTCCAAATCCTCTTTTGTTGTTTGTCCTCATTTATAAGTGCGTATGTGGATATGTGGTGGAAACATGGGAGAGAGGAAGCGGGCAATCTATCTGTGAAAATGTCAAAAGCTTCCCAAACATCTGCCGATCCATGACACATCCTTATGTTCCACAGAAAAGTAGAAGGGGAAAATATAAAGTCAACAATATTTAGTGACCTGACAAACTCGCCGACTGGCTGGGAAATGTAAGTGTTGAAGGTTAGACAGATTATTATCTGTCCCCTGGGTGGAATGGCTTGGAAGAACCAGGAAGAGGCACTCGTATCAAAGACATTTCATAAACAAAAAGAAGCAGACTCAGTGTATATCTGTTCAGTTGAGTTTGTGATTGATAGAATGGGAAAATGTGTTGAAAAGTGAGTTCAGGAGGGAATTCAAAGAGGGAATACATCTATTTGCCACACTGCTTGAACCTTGTGTAATTTATTAGGAGGGAAATGTATACTTTCCCCAAACACATGCACACAAAGGGAGAGTGTTCTCACTCACAGTCCCAGAGTGCATACTACTTATGTAGTTTCCTACCTCACACAGACTGAAAAGTCGTTTCAGGGATGAGTATGCACAGCACATACATACATTGTTTACTATATAAACATTTGCTGGTGTGGTAGACTGCTATTTTTTGTCACGGGGAGAAAAAAACGTTCTTACTGAAAGAAAGTAAAGCCTACATAAACCAACTCTACAGCTCTTCAGATGGATTTTAGTGTAAGACAGCCATCCAGTCTTGGCTTTCTCACTTCCCTTTTTCTCTACCCTTTACTTTTCAAACTAAACCTCTGCAATTACCATTTCATATCCCTCTTTTCATTTTGCAAACATCCTGCAGAAAGACGTTTACAGTGTCAGAGCATAAAATACATGCTCAGGGCATTCGCACAATAATGCTTGGGTAAAATCATTCGTACTGTGTGGCGAAGGCAGCAACCCACCACCTACACACTAAATACAGCACTGAGAGCATGCAGTGGTGCTGACAATCAACCAAGCATATGTTTGAGCACAAACGAAGCCTTGGAAAAAAACATATGTTCACGTGCACACACAGCTACAAGCAGTAGATAGCATATTTTGACAAACCAAGAGTGACAGACTTCACAAAGTTCTTCAGGAAAGGCATTCCTGCACAACTCACTACTGTCAGATTATAACTGTGGATTCTTCAAAATATTCCATTTGCACACTGGAGTAAAATATAGGGCATTTTCTATGATGAAAGAACATTCACAATATTGTATAATATTGTAAAGACATTCCTTATGCGTGGTGTAACAATATATGTATTTTGCTCAGTTTTCCAGCCCAAATGTATTCATTACATAAAAGGCAAGAAATGCATAAGAGTCAATGATAACATAAAAAAATTCAAGAATGGAAGAAAACTGTAAACAAACATACATTGTCACCTTAAAGACATTCACGAAGGAAACCCAGGTAGTGAAACCGTGCTGACAAAAGAAACAAAACCGTGAAACACAGATAAGTCATCCCTCCCGATTCCTTTGATCTTTGTGGGTTCATTATAAAGTCACAGCTTAGAATACAGAAAAGTGAAACAGAATCCCAGAACTAAAGCTCAAAGATTCAGGCCAGGGAGCAACAGGGAGAGAGAGAAAGAAAAAGGAGAAAATGGGGATCATGTGAGGGACAAAAAGACTAATGAAGCCAAACAACAATAATTTACAGTTCTGTCAACATGCTGCAGCCTGCGTTGCCCTGCTGGTATGACCTACAAAGTGACCTGCCAGTGCATACTGGTGACCAGTCGCAAATTACCATGACAGAAGTGACCTTTCAGGGAGTAAAAGAAGCCAGAAAAGAGAAAAGTTGCATATTAGCAATGTTGCCCTGTTCAACTTGGTTGAGTTGTTTGACGTTAGCAGATGGGTATGAAATTAGGGGAGTGGCGTTGAGGTGACTAAGGAGTAATATTGAAAACAGACAGCAGTATGTACAAATGGGGAACTATAAATCTGCATTGTTAGATATAACTAAGTTCTGCAGCTCCCCAAAAGTGAACAATATCTGTAAAGTATTTAACAAGTAAAATATTTTCTACTTGCAGATGACAAAAAAATTGTATGCATGTAAGAACTAAATAAAGCCTTTTGTGCTTTATTTCCTATTTTAACGGAAGTACGTACTGCACATGCACAGCAGGGTTTAAAACAAGGAAACAGCTAATGGCTGTGAACATCTCCCAGCGAAACAATGAAGAAAGGTCCAAGATCCAGTGAAAAAAAGCACAAAAAAATGTTTCCAAGAGGGAAAGAACTGGAATGTTGCTAAACCTGCCGAGGCTCAGATGTGACCGCAGAGTTGACTGGCATATATAAACATTCTGATATTAGGCTCTTAAAGTTGCTGTAGATCGGTATATTTAATTAATAACGGTTGGTCTTCAATCACGCCAAGCTGCTGTTTTATTGCAAGGCATTGCAGGGGGTCAAGCTCGGTCTGGCATTATTTACAATTAATTTATAAATTAAGCAAACCAGCATTATGATAGTTCTGCAATACTGCCACTAGATGTCACCACGTCTGTTTGTATTTGTTAGTCTCGCCTGAGATCTAATTATTGTTTGCCTCAAAAAGGACTACCAAAACACTATCAAGATGGACGCTTGGTGTATATAACCTTATTTTATCTTGATCAAACGGTTTTTGGTCTTTTTTTATAAGCATATTACGTGGATATACCTTTAAGTGAAACTAAATATATGAGCTATGGAAACCACACCATACCTGTTGAAACAAATACAAATTGTGGTAGATGTTGTTAAGATGAAAAGAGTTTATGAAACAACATTTCTGGGTGTGATACTGGACCACAAAATCTACTGGATCTACTCTATTAAAAACCAAACTAGCATACAGCATAGCAGTTTTGGGAAAGGCTCGGCACATACTAGATTGTAAATCGTCACTGATTCTATATACATTATTTGTTTTAACCTATTTAAACTATTGTTTAGAAGTATGGGGGAACACTTACGAAAGTAACATAGAGCCATTATACTGACTAAAAAAATCAGAAGAGTTCATAATGTGGGAGTTCGGGAGAACACAATTCTGTTTTTAAGGTCACAAATGTTGAAATTTCGGGATCTGATTTCGTTCGAAATAGGGAAATGGATTTTCAGTCATCAATAATATTAATCGAAACAAAGCCTAGGACCTCATTATCAGTTGACATTCTAAAATAGATAAAATCCCACAGGAACAGAAAAACCTTTAGATGATTTGATATATTGAATCCATATGTCCAGGGCTCTTGTTGCGCAAAGAGAAACACATAGCAGAAACATTGCATTACATTAGAAAAAGTACTGAGTAAAAAGGACAACCAAATGCTGCAGTTCTGTTTGTGTACAAGGGGTGAAATTTCAGAAAGTTTCTGTCCTTGTAAAGCCAAACCAGTACAATTCAACAGAGAAAAACAAATGTAAAAAAAAATAAAAATATTTATTTTTACCCTTCAGGCTTCTGCTGCCCCAGATTTAGCAAGCTAGTGTCCTAGTATCTATGTGGGTGGAGGCATTCAAGCCTGCCTCTTCCTGAGTCCCTTGTAAAGGTTGGCCATGATTTATGTGTGTCTCAGACAGCAGAATCTGTCCTTCCTAAAAGCACCTCGAGGGCATAAACTTTACATAAAATTGTCCATTCTGTGAGGGCACTCTACTCTGGATCTGCCTTCAGGGTGGAGTTACACTTTCAAATGGGCAACCATTATGACTAAGTGCTGCCATCTGAGCAGCAGTGTGTGTCTTGGGTTCCATATTTCAGTAGCAAGGGATGCTGAGAGGGTTTGAGGAATGAGTGAGAAAGAGACAGAGGGCTGGCCATTGCTTTGGCCACACTGTGGTTTGTGGCTCACTTCTCCCAAGCTACCCATCATATGAAACATTCTTTCCCCTCATGTCAGCTCTTGGTGAACAGTGATCTGTGTTAAACAGATATATCTCATCATTAAGGTCAATTTAAGAAAAGAATATTGATTGCGTAAGCTATGTCAAATCTAGAAAAGTGCATGTTTAGGTGATGTGTGGGAGAAAAAGCATATTAAGAGTCATATATTATGAATTTCTTTTACATGTTGTCACATTGACACCACAGACTTTGCTTAATTTTTCTTTTTGATAAACCAATACAAAGAAGGCCATAATCATAAAGTACATAGAAAAAGCGAGAAAAAAAAATCTACATTTTATTTTTTTTTAGCTACAAGTGACATGTTCATATGTACACATGGCTTCTGAGTCAATTATTTTTAAACATTACCTTCTGCTACAATTACAGCTACAGTTTTAGGGTAAATCTCTACCAGCTTTCTATCCATCATACATCTATTCCCATTGTCTATACCAGCTTTTCCTTACAGAGTCACTGGGGTGATCGCGCCTATCTCCGTCAGTCAGCGAGAAGCAGAGTCCCCCATTGACAGGACCCCAGACCATCACAGGGCAACGTGGAGTCACACGACAAGCAACCATGCAGATATTCTCACACTTAAGGCCGATTTAGAGAGACCAATTAGTGGAGGGACTTTAGGGAGAAGCCGAAATTGTAGGAGAGAACTCAAGCACACAAAGGGAGAACTTTTAAACTCCATTTAGAAAGTTTCCATGGCAACAGCGCTAACTACAACCCTTTCCGCTTCTTTTAATGCTACTTTTGACATTATATTTCCTCCCCTGTCTTTTCTTGGGTCCAATATTGTGTACGATACTTCTTGCAAATATACAGTATTTCATGGTTTGCATATTTTGAAAACAGAGTAAGAAAGTGTGAGAGAGTCCTACCCTGGAAGGAAACTGCAAAGAACAAGAACATTTTGATGAAACTTTTCAGGCAATCTATATTTTAGCATTTAGTTTGACTAGATGTCAGTGTCTGGCATTTTCCACTAAACAGAGAAACACACAGACACACAGTTTAGCACACAAAGACAAAAGCGTTACCTGACACTTTTCACCAACACTGACAGTCAGCCAACAACCTCCAGCAATAAACAAAAGTGAAACAGAATCCAAATCAAACCATGAGCCTGTTTTTATGTTTTATTCATAAACAGAAACAAGCCTTTCACTGCCTCGCATTTGGTCTATTTCCCAGCCTTGTATAATTGGCTGTCTCATATGTCAATCACACAGCATGCATCAGTAGGATGTCAGTGATATAGTTGATGAGGAGGAGGTACACTAAAAATGGCAGCATGTGTGAGTCTATGCATTTACCCACTTTGCATACTAAAGGATACTTTGAAGATAAAAGATGCTTTTAACAGTAAAATTTGACTGACATTATACATACAACCCGCAAATGTTTAAATACTCATACATGAGTAAATGTTTAACTTGATGTGAGCACATCACTGCAGAACTCTAATATTGCTGGATTTGAGTAACCTTATCAAACTTGAGACCAAATTTCATCAATGCATTCACTCTGAGCACGTAACATATAACTGCTCATCAACAATTCTACCTACAGAAGCAAACAAGAGATAAGATTCATTTCCTTCATTATTTTACAGAGATGCCTTTTGACAGGGAGGTGCAGCACCACCAACAATTACCATCATCCCCGGTAAAGATAGAAAGACATTTTTTATATCTTTAATCTTACACTGAATTATTATCTATCCATCCCCCTTACTGTGCATGTTGATAAGATTAACTTGGGTCCTCACTCAGGTTTTTAGTTTACAGTTCCACTTCTAAAAACTTTTCAATGATTGTTATGACCATAAATATTGGCAGGTTTTGATGAGCTGGTATTCTGGTAGCCATTTCCAGAGTTATGAAGATCAACACATCTGCCTTAAATGCAGATGCCAAATTGCTTGTTCTTTTGTCCTTCACATATTTAAGGGTAGGAATGAAAAATGTGTCTCTGTTTTATATCATTATAGCACCAGAGAAACAGGAAGTTATGGTTTACTAATTAAACATTTTTAGACAGTGACCATCTTAAAGACCTAGAGTGTAAGAATTGCACACTGGCATATGGTGCGCTGAATGAATTGCAAATTACTTTGCCGTTGAGTGCGTAATAAGTATTACAGGAGCCGCGGAGTGTCAAATATGTGACAATATCAACCTGTCCTCTATGTATTTGGTACCAAGCTACTGCTAATAGCTAATAGTCATCGTGAGAAATGGTTTTGGCAATGTTGTCAAGTCCGCTTGTTTTTTTCTAAAGCCACTTGAAAAATCCACGTGTCACGTTTTTTTAGCTCGTTTCTGAACGTGCAGTCACTTATTTGGCCTCTAAAATGGCGACTATAAACTTGAGCAAACAGATCCGCTCGTACTGCTGTGTTATGGACACCATGAACCGGTCGGCTGATATCACTCCGCCCCTCCGCATACATACAGACTCCCTGAAAGGGAGAGGGAGACAAGACTAACAAACGAGCCATCTCTGCTGAGAGGACAGAGTAGTTACTGGACTACACTGCCCTGTTTGTAACATAACGGCAAAATAAACTTCACTGTTATATTGAATTAACTTACCTGTCCAGCAGAAAGCCCATGACCCCGCATCCATTTTGAATCCCTGCTCCCTCATCTTCATGTAGATGACAGATAGGTGAAACACATATGGCTGATAGGTTTCTTGCCTTTCGGCTACTGAAGTCAGAAATAGTGACACAACATGGCGTCTATGTATTTATATGTCTATGTATTTATAAACAACTAATTCTAAGTTATGACAATGCTTTCATTTTGGATGTGATGTTATTAGACCTTGGCAGAATATGTATTTATATAAGCAATGCTTGGTGTTTGCTAATTAAAGCCAAATTTGTTACACAATGTCCCTTTAAAAAAGGATAACTGACAAAATACTAATTATATTTTGAAATATTATGAATTATGACATGTGAATTGATAAAATTTTCTAATATGGGAATTTCTCATGACTAAAACAATTACTCAAATCATGATTTGGATTTTTGAGATTTGTTTGTGTAATATTATGCTACTACAAGTAAATGTATTTTTAAAGGATTGTTTTCCATTTTTAATCAAGGGGAACAAATCCATGCTGATGGTAAGTGTAGAAAAATAAAAACATGTCAGATGTGTCAGCAACCAGAAGTATGCATAAAGATGAGGACTAAAAATGTAACACATAACAAAGCCAGAAAACAGAAACACCAACAGCACAGCATACCTTAACTTCATAATCTAAAAATATGGGTTTGGAGCTTCAGCTACAGTCTCATAGGAGCTAAAATTCTTTAGAAAGTAGAGTGGGTGTATTTTTTCTCATGGTGAATGTCTCACTTTGCCAAAATAAAGAATGTAACAATAAACTCTCCCGTCTCAGTGTGGGTGTGAGAGAAATTATGAAATGTGAGAAGACAGAAAAGAAAAAAGTCCAAAAGACAAGGAGAGGGGAACATAAAATGCAAGAAAATATCAATACAAAAAACCCACCAGATTCAGACTAATTACTTCATGCGACATTGTAACCCCATTTGAATGCTAACCGCTCTCATTTCTCAGTCTGTCTCACAAAGGCATACACATGCCAGAAAAGCAGGGGCAAGTCTCTAACAGCATTGACAAGTTCTAAAAAAGAGGGCGGTTAATGTTTTATATTTGAAATACACTTAATATCCATCAGACAGTTGTAAGGTTTTCAGGAAACAAATAAATTAAATTGAAGAAGTATTTTAAGGTAAAAATGAAAGAGTGAAATAAAAAGACCAGCGTTGGGTGCCGAGAATTTTTAAATCTTGCCATGTGAACCAGGCTAAATCAGGTTACGTTTAGTTATAATAATAATAATAATAATAATATTAATAAATAATATCATCTTTATTGTCATTGCAACGTACATTCCAATGAAATTTGTTCTCTGCATTTAACCCATCCCCTTGGGAAGATGTGGGCTGCCACTGTGCGACGCCCTGGGAGCAATCTGGGGTTAAGGGTCTTGCTTAGGGACCCAGTATGGCAGTCTGTGGGATAAATAAAAAGCTAGGGTTGGTGATTCTTCAGTTAGTCTCCCCAAGTCCCTTTTTGAATAACTGTGTCTTACCTTGCCCTTCCGCTTTTCAGGGGTATTATGTCAAAAAAACCTCCCAAATCCACTCTGCTCTTTCTACTGAGGCCTTCCGCTTCTTCTCACAAACATGACCGCAGTTTGCTTCTTGCGACTCTCGGCAATGTCCAAAGTATTCAGTGTGAGCAGCAGAGCTACAATGAACGGCTAACACTGAAGCTAACCGCTAACCTAACCAAATCTATAAACACTGGAAATGCGCATGCACAGCCAGCAAGCCGAAACTAACAAGTAACATGCACGCATATTGGCGTTACGTGTGCACGTCAGCACGGCGATACCCCCGGAACTTGAGGGACAGAGGTGAGTGAGAACAGGAACAAAACTCCCTTTCCTTCAGTGCGAAGAGCAGTCATTGGTTAGAGTTTTTACAAGCCTGCATCTCCCACAGAGATTGATTTTTTTAACCACCTTTTTCTGAAAACATAATGTATTTACTACTTTAAGGATGGAAGGACAATTTTACCCAGTATAAAAAAAGTGCTTCTGAACAGCATTACCAACAATAGCTTTAAGCAAGAATTGTATGAGTAATCTTCACAAAAGAAAAAACAGCGTGCATTGTCAAGAAAGTAATACATTTTTATTTTTCATAATTGTTTTCCAGTAGTTTTTAATTTGTAAACATATTCTCCTCTATAAGCCATAAAACTCGTCATGTATTCAACCTGCCTAAAACGATAAAATTGGCAGTAGCTGTGTAGATTTTTTTATAATTTTGCAAATTTATGTGAATGAACTTGCATAGGGGAAAAAAACTTGTACAAGTAATAAGTGGGCGTGTTGTGACTGATCTACAAAGATTGGGTCCAGAATTGATAACAGGTGCAAAAGCAGTTTGGAACGCCCTATTTAAATGAGAAAATTGCATGTGCTACTGGTTATCATTGTGGAGAGTGTTTGACAGAAGAGTGGTCATAAAAGGAAAATGAAATTCAAATCCATGGAGTTGGATATCCTGGTTGAGCAAGCAACCCTTGGTGAACGCCAGTCTCCAGAAGAAACACGATTTGGGAGGCTATTTGTGAAAGGGTGATAGATGATATGTCCCTACAATTTTGACTTCAGACAGTCAAAAAATGTTAAGTGGCACACGGTAACTCTCTCCTTCCTCTTTCATTGTTTCTGTGTCTCCTTCTTGCCACAAGTACAGCTGCCATTTTTGTGTGCCAGTTTGCACCTGACTTTAAAATATGTTAAATATAAACACAAACCCTGGGCCTGCAACCATTTTTAGGTTTGATAAATTGCTTTGTGGGTGGTGTTCAAATTTGCATATCTGCCTACCACACATTTGCGCGATTTGGTCATCAGCATATGATCTGGTAGGTTTAGACCTCGAAATAACTTCAGCACTGGTAATATCAAAAAATTAATTAACCACCAATGTGATAGTAACACTAACCAAGATAAGTTTACATAAAGTGATATGAGCAGGCGAGGAATTGATGTAGCGGTAAATGCATAAATCCTGTCTTTTTATTTCAGACATTTTTGTCTAGGGTAGTCTAGGGTAGTTAGCAACAATACTTAGGAAGGTTGTGCCATTTAAACAATGCTCTATTGGTATTAAAGGGCTTAATGTGTGCCATGAGAGTATCATCCACATCATTACACTGCCACCACCAGCCTGATCCCCTGATATAAAGGCAGGATGAAACCATGCTTTGTTGTTGTCTTTGTCAAACTTTGACCCTACTATCTGAATATAACAACTGAAATTGCGATCCACGGGACCAGGCAACACACACACACACACACACACACACACACACACACACACACACACACACACACACACACACACACAATCCCAAGAATGTCAGTAATAGATTCAAATGTAATAATAATTACATTTTAATGTGTTTGCTAAATCTTGTTTACTTCAAAAATATTTCTAAATGGTCTTTTAATTTTGTGCCACTTTGCCTTTTTTTCGCTACCATCAATGCCAGAAGTTGACCTTGCGAAAATAAATTCTCCATGGCACCAACCAGTAAAGACAAAGATAAAGGAAAAAATAGAAGAGAGGAAAAAGTTGGCTTGTAAACACGCAATGTGGCATTAATTAGTGTTGACTCAGTAGCAAGTTACCACCCAGCCTCAGTGTTTATGTGTGTGGGTGTACACCACTCTGCTCTCTCAGCTTCCACAGTAGCCAAAAGAAGAACAAAGAAAACATGTGTTTCAAATAGCAAAATCTGGCACTAAAGCCTTGAAAATACATGTGTGATCACTACCGTATGGCAGCAGCTGCAATATCTCACAATGCATGGAAACGCTAAAATGGAAACTTTTACACACTGAAAAACATTGCGGAAACACAAACAAGAAAACAGTTCTAGAAGTTGAAAATTAACATTTGCAAAAAAAGCATAAGGTTTTCATTTCAACAACAGTGTTACATAAATGTATTCGAAGCTGAATGACTATAGAGCTAATTTAAAGTACAGATTCTTTAATTGTGAGGCCTAATCAATTCATTTTCTTCCTGACCTCCTTTTGGCTATCCACAAGCAGACATCAGGGTGACGGTTCCCTTTATCTTATCTGTCAAGAAAACAGGGATACCACTTGTGATCTTCTCTGTAATTTCTGCATACATCACCCTGTTTGCTACCTCATACTAACCTCAGTGTCTGCATTTGTTTGATAAAAGCACACGAGAATAAGCTAAGCTACCCTTTTAAAAACTGAAAAAAACTGTTAAAACCGAGCTTTGGGGGGTTGCAGTGCAGCAGCTCATGCAAGACTTACTTATCCAAGGGATATCTTATTACCTTCATTCATTCTGGAGCAAGAGCAGTGTAACCTTTTGACTGGGGAGCTAAATCATGGCTATTATCCACCGGCAGCGCTCGTTATTCTGCACTCCCTCTGCGGGATGGAGTGGTCCGATTGACTAACTGTTGCCAAAACTGTTTCCTTTACAAGGAACAAAGCACAGAGTGGAAACTGGTCAAGGGGACTGGATTGAAAAAAGGGAAAGACAAAGATGACTGACACACCTACTTGGAAGATTGACTGTTTTATTAAATTGTTCTACATTTCAGGAACCATAAGAAGCATAAATGTTGAAGAAAATGTTGCTATAAAGGGAAAGAAGGATGAATATTGCCAACATTTTTCTTTCACCGGATGTGGTGTCATTTTTCCAGAATAATGTATTGTAGACACATATGAATAGGACCTTTTTTCTTTATATGGAAAAGGAATACAAGTAGACCATGATTTAAACTAGATACTTCGAATGTAGGCGCACATAGGCAATTTATTTCTAAACACTGCAAGTCCACCTCATTATGGAACTGAAAGTAGGAATAGTTTTGTGTGGGAGTGTTTAAGCAAGTGAGATTGGTTCTCCTCTAAACTGATACATATTTCTATATTGCTGAATACAGTAATGAAATAATGAATGACAAATGCATTAAAACTCAAAATGGTATTGTGTGTCACGCTATATCTGCGTTTCTGTTAAATGTTTAAATGTCTTCTCTTCCTAAAGAATACGTTACTTTTTTTTCCTGAGATCACATAAATGGAAAAAAGAATACAGTCCAGGCTTCTAAAAGTGAATTTAAGATATATTAAACTGTGTGGAATATGTACAGTGTGTGTATGTACAAGTTTTTGTGTGCACCAGAGGGAAGGTGATATATTTTGGAGCAGTGAAGCCCAGCCCGCTGTACGTTAAATTTCTTCCATCCAAGCAGCCTTCGCTCTGTGGACCATTTGCCTGCTAACTGCTGGGTTGTTATTTCTGCTGCTGACTGACACCAGCCTAATAGCTGCTAATGGTTTTTCCAGTTTTATGATGCAGTCCTCTGCATGCAAAAATATAGAATGCATTGTTTCTTATTTATTTATTTTATATTTTTTTTCACTTTCACTGATGAAATCTATGTGTCTTCCCTACTGGATATTTTCTTAGTATTTATTTTCCAAATTAATGATCACCAGGACACTAGGTCAATTTCCTGAAAATAATAGCACCTCATGTTACATGGACTCTCAAACTTCCAAGATCTGATTTGTAGACAAGATTGAATTACCAGACAGACTATGAGGCACAAATTAATTTTATTCAGTTTGTTTACAACTTATGGTACAAGCAAAACCTATAGCAGAATATATGCCAATAATTGTTTTTTTTATGACCCTATGTCGCTCTGATTTACAACAGTAAAGGGTAATTAGCACTCCAACATTTAGACAACTGAAATAACAATTACAGATACCCTAAGACAGTGAAATTACATATAACAATGGCAGTTTGCCTACAGATTTTTCGATTTTAAGAATTCCAATCTAACATTTTTTAATCTATAAAAGTATCTAGTCATAAATCAAGGTATTCCAAAAATATAATATATCCACAATATTGTTTAAAATGTATTTAATGTTTTTGAAAAACTCTAACCATTGAAATAGTCTCTTTCACAAAACAAAACATCCTCGGATATGATCAGGATAATTAGCCCGATTTTTGCCCCAATCTTCCCCTTCCGACAGGCCCCATCTATCGGGTGGCTGGTAAGATAATCTTACGGGAAATTCCTGCCTTGTGTGGTGTGTTAAGAATGATCCGGTAGGACGTAGGGACTACTGCGACCTCAAATCGGTAATATTCAACATGTTGGTGTGTCTTGCTCCAATATCCTAGCGTATGGGGTGTTCCTTGAGGACAAAAGGATGGAGCCTGTTCAATGTGACATGCAGCCAATCAGAAAGCGAGGTGAGGGAAACCCCGAGAGAAGCTCACCTCATAGTGCAGCAAATGTAGTGCCCCCTGTTCGCTCTGTCTCCACTCCTTAAACCAACACCTTTTCTTTTTGTTATGTTTTCTGTTTCTGTTAAAATGAGTGCATAAACTAACAGCATTGTTCTTCTTCGTCCTCCATGTTTATTTACTCTGAACTCAAGTTTCATCTTGAGAGGTTTCGCTAGATTTCTGACATCTGAATGATCCCGAATTAAATCCGTTTGTGTGTGGTGTGTTGTGCTTGCTGTCTGACCGGGCACCACACACTGTACGAGCAAACCAGTTTTATCTACGATTTTTTTATCATTACGTGTGGTATCTTACGTCTTAAAGAGATCTGGCATAATGTATAAACGGGACATTATGCTAACATTAGCTTTCTTCTCAGCTCTGATGTAACTTATTGATAATTCACCTTATAACCTTCTAAAGACCAGAATTATATAAAGTATACATGAATGTATTCAATTGTTATGGCTGAAGAAATGTTAAAAACAATGTGTAAGGAGTAAATGTTCCTGTTCCTTTCTAAGATAATTTAGAGTTTGTTATAATCACAAGTACAGCTTCAGCTACAGTTTCATTGACAAGCCACCACTGGTTATAGTACTAAACAACAATATCAAAATCTTAATAGGTAGACAGATTTATGTGAACATATCTGTAATTCTTCATCTCAAGCAATTAGTCTTATTACCGGGGGGGAATAAGTTTCTTAAAAAAGCATCTAACTCTAACCTCTGGTCTTTCTTAGTTTTCATTTATCTATTAATGGTCCATACCAGGTATTTCCAGGGCAAGGTTAATGGGTGCTTGAATCTGTCCAAGATGTCATGGGGCAAGAGGCTTGGTACACCCTGGATGAGTTTCCATTCTGTTAACAGACTTCTCTGTCTGCCTTCTTAACAGGCAATTATTTTAAAGCACTTGTAAATCTAAAAGTGTCACTGAGTCACTCTTGCAACTTCCTCTGTATCCAGCTGGGTTCAACTATCCACAGTAAGCTAATAATAATTTGCTCCAAAATTTTTTCTCCACCACCGGTTGCCAGAGCTGTCTCTAAGATAAAACCAGAGAGTGTAAATGAGTAAATTAGGCAAATGGTTCTGAGATTTGGGGCAGTACCCAGTCATGCTGCGCCAGTCTCCTCTTTGAAGTGCATCCCTCTTCACCCATGGCTGCCCTTTTACTCTGTTTCCTAGAGCTACGCTTTACCCCCGTACTTCCCAAGGAAAATCAAACACACACACACACACACACACACTGGGGGACTTGTATTGATTCCATGCCTTCTAATTTTAACCTTTAATTTTTCTTTAAGGAACGTGTGGCAATTCAAATTTAGGTAAAACATGCATATGTATTAGTTTACCAGTATAATCACAAACAAACTTACGAAGAGAGAAACCCCCGGCATGTCTCTACCCTGCACATCCACACAGCAGCTCGCCGTGCTTGTGCTTAAAGCCTGATTATTCCCAGTGCTGTCACTGCGGGCAATTGAATGCCCTGTCACCGGGGAAAACAGAGTACCCTGCCAACGGAGGTAACGGAATTCCTTGTCACCCACGGTAACAGAATGAAGACATAAACCTCTCTGACAGTCCAGACATGGAGGTATGACACATCCTCAGGACATGAGGTACATATGGGGAGAAGGGCAGAAAGAAAGCGCCATAGAGCGATGGCTGGGGAAATGGGGGAGCAGGGGCATGTTGCTAGGGTAGATCAGAGCGGGAGTACCAGTTGGCTAATGGGTCAGAAGTAATATGCCCCACTGACTGTCAGAAGGTCAGAGAAGCTTAGTTTGATAAGCACAGTCAGGCTTTACTTTTCTTTACAGTTTGTACAACTCTTAAGATTAACCCAAATATTTTATACGGTTTAGGTAGTTGTATTTTAGAAACTATGTTTTTCCTTCTTAAGTAATCTTTGAGCGACAATCATATTTCTGCTTCTGCAATGACCAGAGGTTTTTCACTGACCTTAAATGCAAACAGCTTTGGACAAAGCAGGGCTTGCTCCTGCAACATACTTTGCCACACAGTCCTAGTCTTCAAATTCTGTTGTTGTTGACTGAAATAAAATGCTTCTTTCATCTATATCTATAGTGAAGACCTAAGTTCTCAAGCTGAGTTCATGTTGCTGCAAAGATTCTGAGACAGACGCCTTTACAATATCCCATCATGTTTCATTTAACTGCAAAGCTTTATAATGCTGGCTTTATATTTGACACTGTCTCTGCACATATGAGACAAACAACTTTTAAAGGTCTCGTAAGAAGGATGAGCAAGGAGAAGTCGATACAGTATGGATGGAAACAAGGACAGGTCCAAACTGCAATAAACAATTAGGTCTGCAGAAACGATCATTGGAGCTAACCTTAGGAGGGTTAGGAGGCTCCCCCTTTCTTTCTTTTTTTCTTTATAAACAAAATGACTGTATAAACTCATACATGTATGTACTGTTCTTCTTATTCTTTTTTTCCTGTAAAGTATATATAAGTTAGTATATGTATGGAGGGAGCACTTGAAACTGAAGTCAATTTCCTTGTTTGTGACCACAATCTCGGCCAAGTTCGGATGTTTTAATTCCATTAGCACAGGTAATATCATTTAGCTTGGGTTGTGACAATACAGCCAGTTCATGGGATGCAACATTACACAATATTGGTACCACGAGAACAAGATGAGATTTTGGTAATATTTTCTGGAAAACTAGGTTAAATATTTTTCTTTTCAAAAACAATGAATACAATTTACAAGAAAGAAGAAAATGTAAGACAATTTAGTCCTGTTTCAACTAGTATATTTAATGTGTTTTTAATGTTTGTGTACTACTATGACTGTCCTAATAAAAAAAACAGCATTGACATTCTCCCCTATTTTCAGAAGACTTTCAAAGAATTTTACACCATTTTATGATTTTTACACTGCACTTTTAAAAGTGGACAAAATTGTGCAGTTTTGATAGTTACTCATTTGAGGTGCTATCACAATGGGATTTGCTCTGTATCTTTGAGAACAATCCAGCACTAAAGAAAAAGACCACAGAGATTGAAAGAATATGTTGTGCTGCTGTGGTTAATTTACTAATTTCTGTTCCTTTCATAGTCACTTTGCTTTTCCACTGGAGTGAACTGGACCAAGAATCACCTGCAAGCAGACTGACTACTTTATTCACAAAGACTGTCATCAATCCATTTTTCTCTCCGTCGCAAATAGAAACCATTCTAGTCGATGCGGTAATTATTTGGAAAATTTATTTGGAAGTGGTGGAGGCCTGTATTTGTACCAAAGTTGTCAGTCTGACATCTTTATTAACCAACTCTGTAAATACAACAGCACGATTTGAAGTAACTTTTTGAAATAAGTCTCAAACATAGATAAAGGAAGGTGTTAAACTCAAAGCCCACATTTTCACAACCAAGGGCTAATAATTAATATTTTGCACTTTCTTCACAGTTGAAGTCACATGCTGACATAGTGGATAGCTAGATAGCACTGTGTGAGCCACACTTCACCCAATTGTATCATTTCATTTTGTTAATAGAGCATAAAATACCATTGAAAAAGCACGAGATGAATCAGACAGTGCTTTTGGGGGGACGGACGGACGTTAGCTGTCGTAAACCTGGCAGGGCTTCCTGTGGATTACTTTGAATTCAACTAAATACACCCCTACTTAACAAAGCATTACAAAAGTTAACTTCCAATTGAAATGTATAATTTATTTCCAAATCCCCAAGATTTAAACAAATGTAACATTCTCAAGAGACACACCTGGAAAAACTTTCACAGACAGACACATCTGTCTCTCCTGAACATTACCGCGCTACACGACTATCCACTTCTTTAAACTAAGAAATATGTCATCTATACATTTAAAAAATACAACTAGAAGCAGATGTGCTTCTGTGTAGTTTCCTCAAAATAATGTTATACTGTATATTACTGCATTTTGCTTTTATTATTTTATATTATTTTTATTTATTAATATACTGAAAACCATGGCCTAAAACCAGGGCCTTACTACTAACAAAACCTTGCTGATGTTACAGATTAAAACCTGAGTATTTCCTTGTAAATTTTCCTTTTTAACGGCATCTACAGTTAAGCCTGAAAACACAAATAACCCTAGCAGATTTTTGCTTTCTAATCTAAACAAATCTTGTAATTTTATTAACCTGTTCTCCTGACTACAAATAATATTAATGTTTTTGAGAGACCCTACCAGAGTCCTGACTTTAATCTGAAAGTAAATCTGTACAGGGAACAACAGATTAGGTTGATAGACAATGAATTCGCTCTGGATAATTCTTCATTTGGGTCTAGTTTCAGTGGTAGACCATGGTCCACAATATGTAGACAAAATTTTTTTGCAACTTTGTGTAATTCAAAGGGCCAAACTGATAGTGATTTCAGCTCCTTTTCTAATTACACTGATAAAGTACTTGAACCTAATGTGAATCAGTCTCATTATTACAGTCAATAACCAATTTACCTTATAAAGTGAGCATTTGCATCGCTGCTTAACCAGCATTGATGATAAAATATAAGGTAAACCTTCAATGACCTATATCGAATATCCACCAGAGTTTATCCAAGTCTTTTAAAATGTTTTTTAAGTCAGTCAGTAACTGAAACACGAGTAACTATAAACTCAATACAGCCAGGAAACTAGTAAATAATTAACTGTTATAATATCAATCATAAAATAAAAGTTACAATCTAGCTCTCACTACCTCTTTAGTCCAAACTGACATTGAGAAGTCACAAGAGAAATCAGAGTCCAAAAACCTAAACAGAGAATAGGAGAGCTGTGAATGCCCAGGTACAAAAAACAAAAAAGGACCAATACAGATGGAGAGAGGAACACAAAGTGACCAAAAGACTCAGCGGTGATCACAGCAAGGTACCTTAATTGAAAATGGTGAAAGAAGAAAATCATTAAACAAGCCCCACTGGTGGCTCCGTTGTTAGATTTCCCTGCTGGTGTCATGCCGATTAAATTGTCCCTTGTTTCCCCGACTACGCTCTAAACTGTCAGACAATTTGGTCGGTGTAGTGACTCTGGGAAAAAAAATGCAACAGGACTGAGTTTGTACACATGCAAAAAGAACTTCTACTAGGCACTTTTTAATGTTCTCACAACTGCCAGCTGCCATTTTAGGACACATTGTATATTTATACAGCAAAATTTCACAATTTTGTTAAGGAATCTGATGGTGATGAGAGCCTATTTCTGTGTATTTAAATTCAGTGAGTACAGCAGAACTAATTACTAGTTCCTGGTGTTTATAAACAATACCTAAATTCAGCATATGATTTGACGTTGAATGAAATATTGACCACTTAAAATGTCTCCTGGGAAAGATTTAATCTAAAACTTTTAAACTTTTACTGACTCATTCTGTTGTTGCCTTCGTCACTGTTCCTCTCTCCCTCATCATTAGCATCATAATATTTTCCATCTGCTTTGAGAGATGGAGACACAACCTCTAGCCTGAGCCAGCAGGAACAGCTGCAGTCATCCATTCCCATATATTACAGTACATCTAACCCCCACATCTCCCCTTTATGTCAACTCTATCAGAGAGCAAACCAGACCCCATTATTCCCATTAGCTTTTACAGCATTTGGCTGCAATATCATTTGCATTTTGCAGAGAGAAAAGAGGATAGACAAGCTTATGTAGTTTCTGAAACTGAGAGAACATGCTATTTAGTGCATTTGGAGGGTAATATCATCATTAAAGGCATACTATGCAACATTTTTCAGTTAATTAACGTGTTCCATACCGTTTTGGATGATTAAATGAGTCATTTCAGGTTGAACAAATGTTTTCTTGGCCGCCCTGGTGGTCTGTGGGGGAAATACCGCACTTGCAATTGCAGGAGCCCTCGGCCCGCGCCCACAGGCTCAGAATCTCTTGCAAGATCGCGAGAGTCGGTCTTGCTTTACGGCGAGAACTGCTACACGCCCCCAGTGAAAGGCATGTTTGTTGCTAGCGCAGTGGCGATATCTGTGCAGTTATCATGGCGGAACCAGCGACAAAACAGCAAAAGCCCATGTCGGAGCAGGCAAGAAAGAGGAAAAGGGCTCTGGACAGAAAGAGGAGTCGTAGACGGGTGAACATCGGGCAAGCTTTTTCCGAATGGCGAGAGCTAAAAGAAAGAGAAGGCCGCAAGGCTGACACAGACATCGCGTTTCTGCTGATGCGATTGTAAGTAACGTTGTAGGGTTTCCCTCACGCTACCGCCTCCCAACATTCCAAAAAAAAAAAACTAAGTCGATATGCGCGCAAAGCTTGTCTCCCCCTGCTCCGTCGCGCAAAGCTAGTTTCCCCCCCGCTCCGCTCCGCCGTTCATCGGCGTAAAGCTTGTCTCTCTCTCTCCCCCAAACCCCAATACCCCCCCGCCCCCCGCCCACCCCCCCCGCTCCGCCGGTCGTCCGGTAAGCAAATCCCTAGGGGAAACACTGCATTGGAATGGTTTCTCTCTCTCTGTGTGCATGTTCATACTTTCACTGTGTTAGTCATTGTTTGTACTGCCGTTTTTTTGACTTTTGTATTCGTTGCGTTCGCCTGTCTGCTAAGCTCAAAACAACCGCGCCTGGCTTGACGGAGAAACCAGTACAACAGCTGAGCATATTTACGACAGTGCACTTTTACTTTCGCCCTCTGAGGGGAGCCTCGCTGGAAAATCAACCCCGGTTGCATAGTATACCTTTAAAACTAATATTCACTGCTGTGATGAACGGTTATATCCCTAGAAACACTTGATTTGTTTGAAATAAAAATGACTCAATCTAATGTACTGGTTGTGATATCTTTCTTCAGTGGACTCTTCTTCTGTACCCATACAGTACAAACCTGGCAAACTAGATCGATATTGCGTAGCACTCTCGTTCTGCACAATATCAATCTGGGCCTGCTCCTATTGAATCCGCTCAGGGAATCCAAGACTAAAAACTGACATTTAATCTGGTAAAGCAACTTATTCAGTTACACAACTGCATCCACAACTGGCTGAATACTATGGAACATACCTGGGAGGTTGAATGCAATAAATTAGCATAACAAGCCAGCAACTCCAACCCAGAAAGTTCTCGTCAGCACATTCCAGCTTATTGTTACGCTGAAAGTTGTCAAAAAGATGCTGAAATTAGACCGTGAGAATAGCGGTGCTACGTGCTAAGCTAACAGTATGACACGGATGTTCGAGAGCAACATAAAACTCATGTGCATCGGCTTCATAAACACTATAAGTGCGGAAACTAATAAGGACCGTGCACGTACATTGGCTTTACGTGAGCACGTCAGAATGACTGGCATGTAGGTCCACCAATAGGTAAGGCGATACCCCTGGAATCCTGTGTGTGTGTGTGTGTGTGTTTTGTAGATAACTGTGGATATTTTACCACATAGAATTCAGAAAAATAAAAATAGCTCACATAAAATATTGGTTTTCTTTAAAGGGCCTTTCTGTAACGCACTCAGAAATGCTATTTAATATTCCAGGCTGATGGCAAGTTACTACAATTTTATTGAAGTAATTAAAATATTAAATTGCAATTGCTGTCCTTTAAGAGGTATTTAAAGTACACATAAAAATTGCTTCAAGATAGACCACTTTACGTTTAAGAGTTTTTACAAAAAAAAAGAAAAAAGTTATGTGTAGCATTTCCCTTAGTAGAGCTTAGTGGTGCAAACCTATTTTTCAAACTTTCACACCCAGTTCTCCATATTTCTGTCTCACACACTGGCTGGTACTAAAGTAATAACGATATAATTATTTGTGATCCCATCGGAGTGATAAAGAACTAAGGACCTAGGTAGAAACATACTCACGAAACAAAAAAACAGAATATGTCAGAGAAATGATTTCATTTAAATTGATTTCAAGATGACATCTCGAGTTTTTTCTGATCTATATCACACTTTTAAAAACAATTTTCTCCTCTTTTGTGGGTCATTGAGAGCATGCTCTGCTATTATGTTATTATTATTATTGAAGTTAACACTTCAAAAACACAGATCTGAGTTGTAAGACACTCTTCAAACAGAATGATTTGTCCTGCTAGCCTCAACGTGTCAGAAACCAGTTGTGGTGGTAGTATGATCTCAGTGCTTTCACTCTGCAGTTACAACAAATCAAACCAACTTGCTATTTCCCTTCAGGAAATGCACATCTTTCCAAGATGAATTATTTTGCTGCAGCTTTTTCCATGAAAAAATATTTCTAATCAACAGTGTTGCATGAAGTTTCAGACTTCATTTCTTTCCAACACATCATCTTACTGTGGATTTTAATCAAACTTCTGTGGTTGAAATGCCAACTCCTTACCCCAATATCTATCGATGCAATGTGCTGATTTATCACAATTGCAGCCCCTAATTTTGCCGTGTCTTTGTTTTTGTGTTGAGCTTGATGAGTAACACATTTTGATCTTTGCTAACTCAAGTACATTTATTGCAGATAGTGAGGTGTAACTGGCCAAAAGGTCTGGCTGTGCAATAGTAATGAGCGTAGTTTGGAGTGCTCATTTATGTACATGTAAGCCTTTTGTAAGCCTTCCGTGTGTGTGTGTGTGTGTGTGTGTGTGTGTGTGTGTGTGTGTGTGTGTGTGTACGTGCATGTGCATATACAGGGGTGTGTGTGTTAGTATCCCCGCATGCTCTGCAGGCTAAAGTCCCTGAATGGCTCAACAAGCCTAATACCATTATCAAGATTTACAGCGATGCTCATGTGGGACGTACATCAAAATGGTTGGTGCGAAGCGCAGACAGAACCCATGTCCCAATTAGAGAGCCTGAGAAACGGCAGAATATACACAAACACACACATACACACAAGGAGAGACACAATCCCCTTTCTCGTACAATCTCTACGTCTCATATCTTTCTCCCTCAGACACTTCTGCATATTAACAATCTCTTGAACTCTCCCCCACTGTCACCCACCCTCCATTCTCTTTCCAACATATGCACAAACTTACGGAAACACACCCAGCGCCCCTCAGGGACGGTGCCTCTGCCCTTTATGGCGAGAACAGGGACGAAAAAGCTGAAATGGTGAAAATAAAGAAGGAAAGTGAGAAAAAGACAGAGCATGGGTCAGGGAGAAAGAAGACGTAGAATCCCAAAAAGGTTTGAATGAACCAGCTTCTAGCAATGCATGCAGCTTTAGCTCAAATAATTTATTTCTGTTTTAAAAAGTGTAAAAATCTGTAGGGAAATAACAGTGCATGTAGCTATTAAGGCTATTTTAAAGTATCATCCAATTTTTGGAGCTACTCATTTACATTTAAAAGGACTTTGTTAAAACCTGCATATATGATGCATTATGAGCATACCACATAAACCACATCTGAGGTAAGTGTGTATAGGCATGTTTGCAACCATACATGTGAATAACTGAACAGCTTTAATGAAAGAGCAGAAAATGCCGACTGGGCATCTCCCTCGGGGTCTCTCAGAGACCAATTCAGCAGTTGAGGCTGGGATGTGCAGAGTGCTGAGACATCTGAAGTGCTTTAAAGTTTTGCTCATAACGGGAAAAAAAACATACCTAATACTGGATGCACTCAGTGTCAAATCAAAAAATCTTTATGATTCATTACTGAGTGTCAAAGTGTTCTTTAATTCTCCCTTCATATGGCCTTGGCATGGAAACAAATTACCAGTTATAAAATTGAGCTAAAATGAATTATTCATACAGCTTGTAGGGCTTTAGGCCTGGAAATTTTTCGACAGTGCAACCTTGTGTTGTATCAAAGCTACTTGTGATGAATGAAAATGCAAAGAACTCAATGAATTATTTTGAAGCCTCGAGGATAATACTTCAAAAGGTAATAACAAGACCCAAGTATGTGCTTCTTTTTGGTTTACTTATAAAGACTTCAAATTTCTCTGCCCTCACCGGTGCATTTTTATGCATATTCCCATAAAAAAACATAAAATGGCAAATTACAGACAAAAAGAAGATCATAATGTCTTAGGTGGCTTTCAGACCCAAAGCAACATGCATTCTGGATGAGGTGAGCAGTGATCACTTCCATATTTTTAAAGTAAAATGCAAAGATCGGGTTAAGCAGATAATGATGTACAAAGCTACATTAAAGTCAGACGTGATCTTATTTTCTTCATCCTAAAAAAACAGTAAAACAGCTCCTGCTAGTGAGATGGAGATTGAGAGAAAAAAGGGAAGCAGCACTCTATACACATTGCCTTGCATCTTTCTGTTTCGTTGGGAACAGTTTGCAAGTATGAACTTTGATCGTGATGTGCTTCGTGCTGTGTCTGCCGCAAATTAAGTAAACTGTTATCATTTTTTAAACATTTATTTATACAGGTTGTCTTATTGAGATCCACGATCTCATTTACAAAAGACAACTGTTTTGATAAAACAAAAGACAACAACAAAAAAGTTACTAACCACAAATATAGTGCAAATATTTCACTGTATCACTATACATTATGTATAAATAAATATGTTTCATATTGCAGAACTGTGGTGTGCACTTCTTTTTATATACTTTTATATACAAAGTATATACAAACCAAGAATGTGTTTTGACTATAGCATGCTACAAGTGAACTACAAATTAACAAGACCAATGCTTATTTTAGTCATGAGTGCAAAACCTGTCTCTATTAAACCTTTTAAAAAATCTAATACTGGAGACGTTAACATTTCCATGAAACATAGATGTGGTTTGTTTAACAATAATTGTTATTATTGTGTGTATTATCATACATAATATTGTGTATTATCTAACTGTTTTTCTCATTAAAATTAAAGCCCTCAAAACATCAAATAGTTGTTGTCATTGCAATTATTTTGTGTGTAATTGCAAAGGACTGCTTGCATGTTAAGCATTGATCATGACATCATCTACACACTTAAATGTGCTTAAAGGGGCATGGTAACAAATTTCATTTTTCTGAGGTTTTGGAGGTATAATATGGTCTGCTGTGCACTGATATGGCATATGTAAATGTCTAAATTAAATACCAAAGAATCAGAAAATGGATTGTCTTTTTACGTAGGTTGTCTTTCTACATAATTCATATTCTCCAATCAGAGCACACCATCAAGCAAACAGCCTTCCCCAGCCCCTTTGGCCTGACAAAATAACAACATGACGTTATTTAATTTAAGATAAGATAAGATAAGATAGTCTTTATTGATCTCACAATGGAGAAATTCACTCGTCATGAAATTCTTCGGAGAATTAACATATGCAGCAACATCAACTACATGAAATGATTTATACAATGCTGTCATAGCACCTTTAAAAAAGACAGAGGCCAAATTTATGTCTATAAATCTGCACAGTAACACTTGCAGACACAACATTACTCAATCAAAAGTGGTACCAGATTCTCGTCTACATGTTTCGTCACACTTTTTGTCACAGTAAGACAATGTGTCTACATTGTGCAGTCAGCAGCTTTACCTTTTCTGTCAGTTCATCATTAGGCTTTGACAAGCCTGTATTGCACTGTGCTACTAAGTTCGATAAAGAAACATCCCAGAACATCCAAATCCCTACTTCACCTAACTTGAAGTAGTTCTAAATATTAGACCCCTCTGTCTTTGAAATCTTACGCAACCCAGCTAAATCTTCACCAATACTAAACCTTTATTGTCTGTGATTGTATGGAGTAAAAGCTAAATAGCGATAAGTGTTATTCTCTACACTATTATTTGAGTTTGATTAGTTGTAATATTCATGGTGTGCAGCACTGTGCTATTTTCTGCAGCAAAAATAAATAATTAGGTGGATTCTGTTTAATCATATTAGCTGTATAATGTTTTCATCAAAATCAAAAGAATCACAAATTATCAGCGCTTCATACTTGAGGAGTCAATGTTTTTGGTTTAGGTGTGTCAGCCCCCCTACCGGGTGATACAGCGAAGGCCTCTTTTTTTCTTCTTCTTTTGTTTCTACAGAGGTTTTATCTCATCCTCATTTTTAGGCACTGAAACAGACACATTAGTTTAGGTAAGAAAATATTCCTAAATGCAACAGCTCCACCCTCACTTTGTCCAGAGCAGCAGCAAACGAAGACATTAACAAGAGCCACTACCCATGTCACAAAGTCACATTCACATATGTACACACAAACAGACACAAATGCATTCCCAAAGCTGAAGACAGCAATCAATTTGGCCAGTCACAGTTCAATAAGCAGTCTAAACAATGTTGCTCCATTATTACTGTCTTGTTTAACCAACAGCAAAGGAACAACACTCAGAATCAATACCGTTCCACACAAACAGGGTGAGTTACTGTTTGTGTGTGACCCATTCAGTGGAGCAGCCAACGGGAAAAGGTCCTTGATTATTAAATGTCCAATTAAGAAGACCTAAGAGACGTATGAGTGTGTGTGAGTATGTGTGTGCGTGTGCGTGTGTGTGTGTGTGTGTGTGTGACTTTTACCCAGCTTATGTATCAGACGTTAGAGAAATGGTACATTTACTTTGAATGATTTCTGCAAACAAGCTGATTGGAACACTCAAATTAACTTGAATCCAATATTGTATTTTTACAGTTTAGAGTACCTTGACTTATGTATTGCCTCTAGACAAAAAAGGTTAACTTTAAGCTACAAAAACACTTCAACACTAAAAAATCTTTTTTGTACTTTATCGAAATGCCTGTGACACAAATTAGACCATGACTATCATTAGACAATATCGCTTCCTTACCTATGACCCCAAAACCACAGCCAACATGCTACGTATCTGAGCACCATATGAGTTTTGCTTTGGTGGAATGGGTACCAAGTGGGACAATGTGATCTTTTCCTATGGTTTCCTCTTGGATTGACTACATAGACCCTATATGGGTTTGCTCACATACGTAGGGTTTGCAATTGAGACCCAGATAGGACTATCACAGGGTAATGAGAAACATCAGTTGGAAATGGGCAGCACGTCCAAGACCCACATGGGTTGTATTGCATAGATAACAGATAGGTAAATACATTCAAATCTGTGTAGGCTTAAGCCATTGGTCCTAGCTAGGCCTTGACTGGGTAATAAGAACATCAGTTAAAAATGGGTATTATATCTAAGACCCACATGGGCTTGCTAAGTGGGTTTGACCTGGGTAAATGCAGTCAATCTTATGAAGGCTTAAGCTGTTGGTCAGCGGGGTCTCAGGAAAATAATGAGAACATCCTTCCAAAATTGTAAAAAAAATTAAATAAATAAAGACCCACTTCGAATACTTAAGTTTGTTTACTTTTACCATCCCATCCGCATCTCGTTTAATTTATTTATTGTTTTTCCATACTTCGCAATTAGACAACTAGCTGGGAGTTAAAGCACAATGCTTTATGAGTGCCTCCAATTGGTAAAACAATTATTAGGTTAATCAGAATATATGTTGTGCTGTTGGTAGTTCAACACTTTAGCTTTTGGAGGTGAACTTTCCCTCAATGTAGACAGAGCTTCTTTATAGTGTAGCAAGAGATTAAGTAATGTCATATATGGTAATATAAGCAACATTTGAGTAGCAAATAAACTTCATAACAGTGGAGCATCGATTCTCACAGAGCAGAAATGTCACATAATTTTTCAACCCTCCCAAAAACTGTATCGTACCCTGACTTAGCTGGATATTAAACTGTGTATGCTACAGAGATGAACGTGTATTAAGGTAATACTGGAGGGTTAATTACTTATTGCTGAGTGTCATCCTATCTCACTGAGTCGATTTCTACACCTAATACAAAAAAATATATATTTTAAACAAAATCTTTGCAGCTCTTTTACCAGATCTTTCACACGTTAATGACAGTGAGAGGGTTGAAACATTTATGTCAATTCTTTCTCCATGCATTGGTCTCTCCCTTTCTCCTGCAAAGAAATCTATTTGGACATCTTTCTCCTTTTCTGGAAAGAGGGACTTGAGAAGACTAAACTTTCACAGTGAACACCCACTTTTATCTGCACTTTATGCTTTTCTGTGGCCAACAATGCTGACAGAGCAAAACTGGAGGACATACCCTCTTTTACTTTGCACTTTGCTACTACTTCTCTGTGCCATTTATCTGTCATAATGCTTAGAAATATTCTAATGTCTTAAAATACTTTAAAAAAAGTATCTGATTTTAAGAAGATTCTTTCTTTAAAGCTTAAATGTATCTTCTAAGTCTGCATGTGTAACATTCAAGTGTGATTTTTATTATTGTTTTCATTTCAGTTTAGGTAGAAGACTTTGTAAGATTTAGTTAATAATATAAGGATTTTCGAAGCCTAATGCTCAGGTGAGTGAATAGTCTTCATACCTCTGATGGCACCAGCCCGTCTGAAACTCTGAAGCATTTTGTTATCTTAACTCTGTGCTCTGTAAATAATTCATTAGACACACCTCCCCCTTTAGCTCTGCAGATCCAGAGCAGTGGAACTAAAAGCTTTAAGGACTTAAACTAAAGTCTAGAACACATTGAGGAAGAAACTATTCAGGGAAGTAATAGGACTGCCTTTCCCCCTTCAAAACAACAAAATAAAGATCTAATGGTGACTAACATTCTCTCAACCTCCTAAACTTAATAGTGCTCTGCATGTACACCATATACCAAGCAAGGGCCGAATACATAACTTGTGTCAGCAGTGTAGCAAGATGTACTTAGGATGCAGGTAAGTAAGGCATGTTCTGTGGTGAAACGTGCCGTGCACAAAAAAAGGACACAACACATCAACTCAGAACTGACAAGTTTGTGAGTAACTAAAAGTTCAGAGTTCATTTTCACACAAAAAAACAAACTTTCAAGTGTTGCAAGTTGACCTGAGGCCAAAACGGCAGCCCTGCTCTTATTTTCCGACAAGACCTCAGCACGGAGCAGAGATAAACCGAAACCCTGGAGGGCTCAAGAGGAAGAAGCAACACAAATAACCACAGCAACAATACAAGGATTTGAGAGAGCTAGAGGGAGCCATGGGCATTGTCTTGCTTTAGTTAGCTACTTTCTGCTTCTTTTGAAACTGTTCCTTGGGTGTGGATGACATTTCTTAGAACAGAGATGGGGGAATATGTTTCAAAAATGTCTGCAAAGTTTTCCATCTTCTTTCTTTTTGTTCAAAGTTAAATCTCCCCTATCCCCCAGGAAGGAAGGACTGATGGAAAAAACGGAAGAGACTTTAACCAAAGCGGAGAAAGATGAGAGGGGGAACGGAAGAGAAAGGGAGCTGTCGTCAAAGAAAAACAGAGATGGACACAGAGAATTGAGAAAGCATGGGGTGGCTCAAAAGCTCTTACTTGCTCTTTGATGTGGTAAAATAACCCTGCTATGACACTATGATGTAAGTCATGTGCTCATTCAACTGCTCCCACAAAAGTAACCCCATACACATGATGTCACTACAAAAAATGCCAAATATATGACTTACAGATGGACACTTGCCACACAGAGCACACATTCTGATATGATACAACAACTGGGTACCAATGGTGTTATTTTATGCAGCTCTTGAGGTTCAAAACAATTTATTTGAAGTGGAAGTCTGAGTTGTATGTAGTGCTGTTCAGGCTAAAAAGGTACTGTTGACCTGCGTTTCAGTCAGTGGGATCATTCTGCAGGGGTATTCAAAATCTCACATGGATTAACCAGGTGATCTCATTAATTATTTTTTTAACTATCACTTTTTATATTTAGCACATGGGCTTTTATTTAGTCTCTTTATTATGTTACAGAAGGTTAGGTCAAATAATATGTAATGTAACTCCCAATATTATTATATTACTACTATACTAGTAGTAATATAAATGTTATAAATGCTAAACAATATTTTTTTATTAGCATATGATTCCTTACAAAACTATTGAACTCAATATATTTGTTATGTTAAAGCCCCAAACCTCAATGCTTTTATCGCATTTTATGTGATGGACAAACACAGATGCATAATCCTGAATTGCAAGGAAATTGTTCAATGGTTTTCAAAGGTTTTTACTAGTAACAATCATAAAAATGTGGCATGTATATATGTATTAATCTAGGGTGACCATATTTTGATTTCCAAAAAAAGAGGACACTTGGCCTGGTCTCGAAACACATATTCAGCCAGGCTTCTCAGAGGTTAATGAACATGCTTTATTATGTCTCAATGATACAAAAATAACTTCTGTAATAAAACAAAATCTGTAACAACCTGCAACAAAATTATAACCCTTTTCAAATACATAAATAAATTAAATCAAATAATGTTCTAAATATGACCTCTTCTGTATTAGAAAATCCTGCTTCAACAAAATATCTGTTAATACTGTTTTAAGGTAATAAATAAAACCACCTCACAAAGATGGTAACTCAACAAAAATAATCTATACTTTTAATGTTTAGTTATCTTCTTCCACCCGCTTTTCTTCTTCATCCTGCTTTTCTTCCTCACCCTCCTTGTCTGCCCATTCATATTTTGCTTTAGAACTGATCTTTCCCAGCAGTTTTCAGTTGCCCAACAAATACGCGTAAACGTCTTTGCAAGAAGTATCCATAAAATTGTGTTGCACTAACAGAATCCCCTTCAGTGACTCAACAGACAGCTGGTTCCTCTCCTTGGTCCACTGGCTCTGCATCAGTGAGAAAGCCCTCTCAACATTTGTATTGTGAGAAGGAGATGCAAAGACAAACTGCAATCTTCAGTAGTTCTGAGTAACATGCAATGCTTTTTGCCTTCTCAAAATGTTTGGTCCACTTCTGGTGCACCTGCAGGCCACTGAACTCCTCATCACTGTTACACCTTTCTATGAATGTCTTCAGATTTGTGACCTGGTCACACCGTACAGGCCTTGCACATTAGCACAGAACTGGTCACAGCTCTTACCAAGTTCATCTCTGTGCCTTTACCTCCCTTTTGTCAACCATAACAGCCAAAATGCCAAAGAAGATAGACTGAGAGAATAAATTATTTTAAAAACTATTCCATTTGGAAACACAGTATTTATTCACATTTATACTAACTACCAAACAAACCATCCTGTTGAAGCCCTATGAGTGAGTTGGCTCATTTTCTTGAAAACCTTGTCTGATTTTGTTGACATGGACCAGGACAGAGACACTGACTCCTTAGTGTGGTGTGTCTGTGTGTGTTTGTGTGATTTCCCAGTATTGGCCCACTAACTGAGCCACATGTCATTAAACACTGAGCCAGTTTGTTTTTCAAAAAAAAAATGTTACTGCACCACCACAACAGCTGTGCTTTGGGTAGAAGAAGATGATGATGCTGGTGATGTCAGCTGAATAGAATAAGGAAAAAAGTTGATACATTTAAGTGACATCAAGAAACATATGGTTCTCACACTAAAGCAGGGATTTTTGAAATAAAACTGATCCTAAATTAAAGGTTGTATTTTATTTCAGTCTTTTAACAGCTCTTTGTCTCAGTAGAGTTTTGATTCAAAAATACTGAAAACTGTTACAACTAATTTACTGAAACTGGTCCCATTAAAAGAGCCACAGCGTGATTTGCATTCTACTGTCTGACATATCTGGTTTGCTTAATTTTTTTTTTCATTTCAATGAATGTGATGGCTTTTGATTTTAAATATTGTACATAAAGATGTTAAAAGCTGGGAACACTTAGCAGCTCCACTACCGTTATGGTGGTTTTACAGTATCACATCCATTAAATCAAATTTTTTAGTCTCTCATTATCAAACAGCACAAACACAGGCCTTCACTGTCTTTTTTATATGAAATTAAAATACTGGGGATATTAGAGTAGTATACTTAATTGCTGTGTCAGAGTTATTCAATTTTCATTGAACTTTAAAGTAAACAAGACACTCCAACTAAGCCTATAAATGAGTAAAAAGTCAACATATTAAGATGCTTGCAGTGACACAGAAATATAAAATTACATCAGGGGAGCGTCATAATAGAAACAAAGAAATTGCAATGTGGATATACAATCTTGCCATTAAAACTCCAACAAGCTCTCCTCCCAGCATGTAGAACATTACTGTGATTACATCATTAAATATGCACATTATCATAGTTTTTCTCTTAAGCTGTACTTGCAAACATGCTGTTTATACAAACAACAATAATGATCATGATTAAAAAAATCTGTTAAACTGTGGATTTCACCACAGGCTGCTCAATTTCACAAGTAGCGCTCCAGCAGATTGCTAGTCTTGCTGCTGTCTTTTGGACCACTGACTCTTCAACATCTTGCAAAGCCTCCTATATACCTTTCCTTCGACTGTTAACCTTGCTAATAGGAAATGGCATGTTACGCTTATTTGTAAAGATGGATGAAAAGAAATGTTTCAAACTATCATTTAAACATTTGTGTCTTCAGATCGTTAGAGGTGTAGCATGTACAAAGTGTCGAGATACACATCACTCAAAAGTAAATTGTGTCAGATGATGAAGACATCAGCAACTGCTGTTTAATACGTAGTTTCTTGCAAGAAAGAATGGATGCATGTGATTATATTGCTTTATGTTGAGCTTTGACAGAAAATGATATTTTCTAAAGCTCATAATAATCATAGCAACTCAACAGTGGTCTGAAATGGTTGCTTACAATAGCTGGAAACGCACCTGCATTGTGCAAAAGTTTCAAGGTTCCAACGATATTGGGAAAGCAGTATGAAATGATTGCTGAGAAAATGACAAGGTCCTTGCATCACATATTCATGTGATGCTTGATAGAGTTATATAAAGCAGTCAAATATCCTCCCAAGGAATTTACAGTGTATTCCCACATGTCCAAACATGATATAATGTGTTGATATCCATGGAAGGATTATTAGGTTCTGTATGACCCTGTCTTATGCCGGGCATACACTGTACGAGTTTTTACCCTTTTCGGGACGATTCTTCAGTCGTGCAATAATTTTTTGGATCAGGCCGAGTTCCAGCTTGATCATGCGTCCTGCGTCGTGTAGTATACAGGGGGTAACGAGGGGCGATTCGCCTCCCTCGACCACCTTCCGGTCAGGAATCGGACGATCGGATGAAAATCAAATATGTTTGAAATTCAGTCGGCCCTCGTGAGTGGTCGTGAGTGGTCGTGAGTGGTCGTGAGTGATCGTGAGCGCGTCCTGCTGTTGAAGCGGAGTTACGACCGTCTACGAGCCGATTTCCCCCAACCTCGCGCACTGCGCATGTGCAAACAAGGAAATTCTTCTTCGTCTTCTCAAACGAAAAAATAGGAGTGGAGAGAAGCATGACGGCGGTACCTGCAACATGGAGTCAAACTACTGAGGAGCAACTCGTAGAATTGCTAAGGCAGCCCATTTCGTTCTAGTGAGCCTCATATTTAACAGTGAGCATCGACACTTCTACCTTTTTCTTCTTCTACTGTTGACATTTGGCTTCCGAGTAGACGAGTCCGAGTAGCGGCATCTCTCTACGGGGCTGAGTCCGACGTGTGGTTTTTGAACGTATAGTGTGAGCAGTCAGGTCGCATCAGAGCGTCGGGCCGCACAGTGTAAGAACATATATCGTGAGCAGTGAATTTTTAAACCCTGCGATTTCGTCGTACAGTTTGAGCTGTATCTGAGTACCACAACTGGAAATATCGTACAGTGTATGCCCGGCTTTAGGCATGAAGTGAAGCCCAAAACAAGTCAAACAAACATCAACATGTGGCTTGTAGAGCAGGGGTTTTCAAATTCGTTGAAGGTGAGCCTCCCCTAGGAATAGGTAAAGATAACCACGCCCCCCCCCCCCCCCCCACCACCACAAACCTACCCCACACAGGTCCCTGCAGTAAATGCATCTTTCTTTCGTGTTCCTGGAATGCTGTGTTTCAAAAACAACTGATAGCCCAACACATGTTTTTATTGTATTTCTTTTAACAAAGTACATTAATTAAAAAAAGGCCTATTAATAAAATATGCATTCAAATATTTCCATCTTACAGGCTACTTTTACTGAAACATCACAGACAGAAGGCCTACTTTTAAAATTGAACTGTCATTAGAGCAAATTCATAAACTATTGTTTTCAACAGCAGACAAACTGAACTAAACAGACGCCAATGATAAACTGGACTCACGTCAAAAGGAGACGTCAACTGAAACAATAATAAAAAAAGATAACCTGAATTTAACAGACGTCCACATATTACATATTCCGATTTACATATTTAGGCTAATTATACACAATTTAAACCTATTGCTATTTTAACAACCAAGCATTTTATTAGATATTATTTCTTATCTGATGTATTTCTGATGTTTGGCACTTTGTTTTACCTTTTGTTAAAGTGCTCTTTAAATAATGATGACAATGATAATGATTATGATCAGAATAAACTTTTGCATCACCTCCCAGAAGCTGGAAAGAAAAGAGACAGCTGGTGTTAAGCGTGCAATGAGCAGGTCCAGCGCGCGCGAGGTGAGCAGGTCCAGCGCGCGAGCAAAGTCGCGTGCGCGTGCAGAGATGGAACTGAGCGCGAGGACAGAGCGTGGGTTGAGAAGAGTTTTTCAGAGTTGAGTGCGCGCCAGACCGGTTTTGAGCGGGCGCGTGTTGTCTCACTGCGCGCTTGGATTGGTTTCTGCACGCTCAAACAAAAGGCACAAATATCTTCTTCTCCAGCACAGTCTTCGCGCCTTCCCTGTGACTCTTTGGCGCCCCCCAGGGGAGGCGCGCCTCACCTATTGAAAACCCCTGTTGTAGAGCATTGTTTAAATGAAATTGGATAAATATTTACAGAATGTTTTTCATTTTAAAATTAGGTTTCCTGTAGGCAAATTCTACCATATTTTACAAAGCCTACTCTGGGCTATGAATGTCCTCACTGATAAGAAATTTCGCTAAAGTAAAAGAAAATAACCTTTAAACTTGTCATTTTTTCATGTTTCTGTACCAAACTGTAAACTTAAAACCAGTACAGACAATGAAGTACAGACCAAAGTGTGGCTACTCCACCACACACCTAATACACCTTTGAACGCTTAACCTAAAGCCACTAAGTTATAATGTACTTATGAATCAGAAATAAGACATTTGCAAAAAAGGTAATTGTTTCAGTGATTTTTTATGAGCTAAAATAGGGTCCAATTTAGTACTACTGTACCTGTCTTTTGTTTATCCATTTTTTGTGTTTTCTTTTTCTTTGTGACCAAAATCAATAACTTTTGTTGTAAGACAATAAATCATGAAGAGCCCAAAGCCCCAAACAAAGCTACAAAGTTACTTAAATCATACATACAGACAAGCACACATACAAACACACACTTATCATGCATAGACACACACACACACAAAAAACTTGTGTGGGAGGGAATCAATTAAAGCTACCCAAGTTAAAACATGCCATAAGGAAGCAAATGTCAGTAAGCCTCCAATTTTATGATGGGCACTCAAAATGAAAGGTGAGATTTAAACTTTTCCCTTAAGGAGTTGTTCAAAAAACTAAAAACCCTATATATTTATCTCAGAGTCCTGCTTCAAAGAGAGTCTTCCCCAAAATCTGACATGTAGGAGAGTGTCGTGGTTCCCAAACAACTCAGTGGGTAGTTTGTTTTTATGCTGGGTTGTATGACCTGCAATTGCATAAAAAAAAAAAAAAACGATAATTATAATTCAGACAACCTCTGGGGGTTGTAAGAACGACGGCAGTAGAAGTGTTAAACTCCACTTTTAAATTCCATCAGATATATGCATAGATGTTATTCAAACAAATCATTAAAAAGTCAAAGTATAACATTCAAGAAAATAAATTCCAGTCCATCCCAGCAGTCTGAATAGACAACAAGTGATGAATAAACTCACATTATCTGTCCTTGCTGAAACCTCTGAAGGCAAAGGTAAACACTCACAGACATCTGGCTGATATATTTTCGATCAAACAAAGACATCTCCCACAGGATAGATAGCTGACGGAGTACAAGCAGACCTGCTGCCAACAATAATCTATACGGCTTAAAAGGCAAGAAACCGAATCTCTCCAATGCTCAAATAACTTAACTTTGTCGCCACTTCAGTTTAATCCACTAAAATGTTACTGTATTACTTGTGACTAGATTGTAATTTTGACAATTACAACTGTGTTTGTTGATTTTAAAAATAAAGACATTTTAGTTTGATTACAAACAACTACTTATACTTTGCTCTTTTGAGGATATCAGGAGGAATCAAAATACATTAAAACTGAATTATTTTGCAAACCCGTCTACTGAGAGGGTTTTGTTAAGGTAACAAATTCAAATAAAGTTAACTAAAGTTGCACAGTTTGGAACTTAACTGTTTATTCTTATTTAAGAAGCATGAAATATTTGCTCTAAAAATGGACTATTGATATTTACTTGACAAGGCTAAGGCAAGACCAGGGTATGTTTTGCTAGCAGGTAAAGTAGAAACAAGAACACTGATATGCCCATTTATGAATTAAGGGGTCTAAAAGTCTTATTGTTGCATTAGTAGAAAACAAATTATAAAAAAATTGCCACAACACGAGGTTTTCACCCAACCAGGTCCAGTGGTAATGTTTTGTGCTGACTTTCTCTTTTCAGCAAAAAAGTACCAATGCAGGCTACATAAAGTCCACCAAGATAAATAAACTTAATTTATAAAGGTTTTTCTAATTGAACCAACAGCTTAAGAGACCCAAACAAAGAGCAGCTTTTGTGCTCAGGGAGAGCATCTTGTAGAAATCATGAGTCCACCAAACTAAGAGCCATGTTTAAAACTCCCCAATTGTTTCTTCTTTTTTATTAGGCTGATTTAATACAAAAATAAAAGCACTGAGCAAAACATGTATATGTGGAAAAATTTATACACATCTGGATAAGGATAGGAATAAAACAAGTTCACTATGTCTCTTAAAGGTATACTATGCAACTGGGATTGATTTTCCAGCGAGGCGCCCCCCAGAGGGCGAAAGTAAAAGTGCACTGTCGTAAATATGCTCAGCTGTTCTCCTGGTTTATCCGTCAAGCCAGGCGTGGTTGTTTTGAGCTTAGCAGACAGGCGAACGCAACGAATACAAAAGTCGAAAACACGGCAGTACAAACAATGAATAACACAGTGAAAGTATGAACATGCACACAGAGAGAGAGAAACCATTCCAATGCAGTGTTTCCCCTAGGAATTTGCTTACCGGACGGGGTGTAGAGACAAGCTTTGCGCGACCGGCGGAGCGAGCGACCGGCGGGCGGGGGAAAGAGACAAGCTTTGCGCGACCGGCGGAGCGAGCGACCGGCGGAACGAGCAACCGGCGGGCGGGGGAAAGAGACAAGCTTTGCACGACCGGCGGAGCGAGCGACCGGCGGGCGGGGGAAAGAGACAAGCTTTGCGCGACTGGCGGAGCGAGCGACCGGCGGGCGGGGGAAAGAGACAAGCTTTGCGCGACCGGCGGAGCGAGCGACTGGCGGAACGAGTGACCGGCGGGCGGGGGAAAGAGACAAGCTTTGCGCGACCGGTGGAGCGAGCGACCGGCGGGCGGGGGAAAGAGACAAGCTTTGCGCGACCGGCGGAGCGAGCGACCGGCGGGCGGGGGAAAGAGACAAGCTTTGTGCGACCGGCGGAGCGAGCGACCGGCGGGCGGGGGAAAGAGACAAGCTTTGCGCGACCGGCGGAGCGGGCGACCGGCGGAGCGAGCGACCGGCGGGCGGGGGAAAGAGACAAGCTTTGCGAACCGGCGGAGCGGGGGAGACAAGCTTTGCGCGCATATCGAGTTAGTTTTTTTTTTTGGAATGTTGGGAGGCGGTAGCGTGAGGGAAACCCTACAATGTTACTTACAATCGCATCAGCAGAAACGCGAGGTCCGCGTCAGCCTTGCAGCCTTCTCTTTCTTTTAGCTCTCGCCATTCGGAAAAAGCTTGCCCGATGTTCACCCGTGTACGACTCCTTTCTCTTTCCAGAGCCCTTTTCCTCTTTCTTGCCTGCTCCGACATGGGCTTTCGCTGTTTTATCGCCGGTTCCGCCATGATAACTGCACAGATATCACCACTGCGCTAGCAACAAACATGTTCTCGCCGTAAAGCAAGACCGACTCTCGCGATCTTGCACGAGATTCTGAGCCTGTGGGCGCGGGCCGAG
Organism: Fundulus diaphanus; assembly: GCA_037039145.1. Classification (NCBI taxonomy): domain Eukaryota; kingdom Metazoa; phylum Chordata; class Actinopteri; order Cyprinodontiformes; family Fundulidae; genus Fundulus; species Fundulus diaphanus. Next base: position 24,450,710 of record CM073127.1, read on the forward strand.
GGCTCCTGCAGTTGCAAGTGCGGTATTTCCCCCACAGACCACCAGGGCGGCCAAGAAAACCTTTGTTCAACCTGAAATGACTCATTTAATCATCCAAAACGGTATGGAACACATTAATTAACTGAAAAATGTTGCATAGTGTGCCTTTAAAGCTATAGTTGGTAATCTTGTTCAGAAACCCTTTTTGTTATACTGGGTAAAATGGTCCTTCTATCCCGAAAGTAGTCAGTACATTATGTATTCAGAAAAAGGAAGTTAAAAAATTAGATCTCTGTGACAGCTGTAGACCTGTAAAAACTGACCAATCACTTCCCTTGGCACCGAAGACCATTATGTCATGAATGTAGGTTGAGGCAGCACACAAAGCTGGAGTCATATTTTAACCACATATTTATTTGTGATTGTTTTAATTTGAATCCAAAGAAAGCCCACTTGTGATTTCACTCTGAAGCAATGTAGGGTCTTTTGACATTGCAGAGGTAGGTTAATGAATTTAGGTGTAAACCATGTGTATAATTCCCTTTTGCTATAATGATTGGAGAACCGAAATGCTGATTTGGACCGTAAAGACTGTTTGCAAATGCCTCATGTTCAAAACATGAACAAATTGAGCTAATAATATCAAGATAGCTTTTTGCAACAGTAACGAGACAAACACACTGATCTGTGTGTAAGCTGTTTTCCTGCACTGTGAACCTCCACAGAAATTCACAATACAAAGGAAGGAGGATCAAACATTAACCAGAAGAGATGCTTTTGGTAACATAACAACGTGGCACCGAGCTGGCTCCAGGGCAGTGGAAAACTAAACTGTTGAGTGCTGTGTATTTATATAACCAGGTTTAGGACTGCTCCTGGTTCAGTATAGAAACTGGTTTGGTGGGAAGAACTAAACAAAAACACTTATTTGATGGCTGAAATTCAGCAATTTAACACAAAATCAGCACTATAAATCACCTGCTTAATTTTATTCCTTTTACATGTAGTTTTACAATTGCATTAATTTTATTAACCCAGAATCAAGCAGTCAGGGGCAACGGACTTTAGGGACTTTAAGTACAACACCACTAATCATAATTCATAAATAGGCCAAACAAGAGAAATGGAAGCAAATATTGCAGCTTCTCTAAGACTGTACTGTAAATTCCAATTGAGTCTATATTCAGGCTATTTTGCTTTAACAGATTACTTCCGTCCCTCTAAGGACTGTGATTAATTACTATCCCTGCAGTCTTTTCTGCTCTCAGAGCTCCCATATCCAAGTCACTATATCTTCCTGCTTCCATGTGTTTAACGTAGCTCCTACTCAGTCCTCTAATCCCACTGCCTCTTTTTGCTCTTCTATGTTCAGTATTTTACTGCAAAACAAAAGATTTCACAAAGCCACGATTTTTACAGTGGAAAGTCATTATGCATTTTCCTTTGTCTCCAATCTCCACCTTTGGCACGGTACTACCTGTATTCCTTTGGGGAAAGGAAAAACTGCTGCGTGCACAGATAATTCTGGAAACTAACAATGTGACATTTCATCCGCATGCACACATTCATACGCTATGCTGCGAAAGTATGAAACATGCCTTTTCAGCAAAGTACTGCTCAAATTTATTAGCCACTTAGGATGCTGTGTTGAAATGAATCAAAGTAAACTGCTTACATGTAATCTTGTCACTTACCGAGTAAACTATTCCAGGTTTATATACACTATTACAAGTACACTACCACATATGTTTTGTGTGTATGTTCTTTTGTTCCATTTCTACACAATAAAATCTTTAGATGAGTTAGTTTATGTTATGTTTGCATGTTCTATGTGTGTGTGTTGTGCCCTTGTTTTTACTAAGCCAACACAGAAAATTGAACAGTAATTTCCATCATTTCTACAACAGGAAAACAGGCAACCAAAAGCGTATTTTACAACACACACTAAATCCCTCTTTTCATGCCATCCTACAGAATTACAATGTACTCTTTCAGGAACGAGCGTACCTCCTGTGAATATGTGCACAAGCCCGTGTGCAAAACCCAGACGTAAGCCGAGGAGGTAAAAAGTTACAGTGGTGATTACAATAATTATGGTTTCAAGTTTTTGCATATTCCCTCAGATGGATCATTGGCTTACCAGACAGCTTTGGCAGAAACAGAGGGTGAGGAGAACACAAAAAAAAGTTACTGCTGGGGTCTATGGAGAGACCGAGGAGGGGGTGGGTGGTGGGGGGAAGTTGAAGCATGAATGAGGTGAGAAGAAGAGGAATACGATCTGAAGGAGAGGAGGTGAATAAAGGCGAACAAGAGAGGGAAAATGGGAGAGAATGACGTGGGGAAAGATATGGAGAAGAGAAAGACTAATCCTTCAGGCTTCTTCCAAACACTACTCAGCATGCTTGCTCCCTCCTCTTCTACCCCCTCCTCTTCCTCCCACCATTATCAACCCAGAGTTCAATAGGCTTTTACAGTGAGGTATTGTTTAACATAAAAAGAGGCTGCATTTAAAATTCCCTTTCCTCTTGTCTCTTATAAAGAAGTGAAAAAGCATCTTCTCTTTTAGGTCTTTTTTTTATATTTTGCCCAACTCCCACTCCACTATTTCTTCATTGCCCTGTACTGCTGTCTTTTTTGAACTAGCCCCTCATTTTCCCCCTCTTTTATCCTTTCCCTCGCATGCTGTGAAAGCGGTACAATATACGTAACAAGCTTTTGGTGGAAACAACAAATACCTGGGCCCCAGCCTCGTGGAACCCCTGTTGTGGGATATTGTCTTGTTCAATGGCAGCTTAATCACATATTCATGGCGACACAAATACAACTCTTTTGCCCCAAACACACAAACAGGCCACTATGCCAACACAGCCAAGGACCATCTGCTGGTCGTGTGTCTCTCCTCAAAGAAAGCTTCTTGCAAACCTACAGTGTGCTGTATTTGTTTCTGTGTGTGTTTTACCAATAACACCAGTAGGCTGAACCAGATCTTTATGTTTTTATCTTTAATTTCCAGAGGCATTTTGCTTCCCTGCCCATGTCAGCTAAGCAGCTGAATTTTAGGAGTCACACAAAATAAAATTAAGCTAAAATAAAGCATCTTTCTTAAAATAATGAGCTAGTTTATGAAAACGATGAATGGTTTTCTGATAGTTCAAGCTGTCATTGTGCAGACACAATAGACTCTCTCATGTTATACAGTATATTCAGCTTTCAAGTGAAATAATTCATAATTACATATTAGCTACATTTATATGGACATAAGTAATCAGAATAATGGACCGATTGGTATAAAAATGGATCAAATTAAGCATAATCGTTATGAAATTGTAATCCGAATGAGAGAAGTGGTTTATGTCGATTCACAATCTCATCGACATGCATGTAAACGCTTGTCTTGATTAAGATATTCCGAATGAGGCACACAGACCCGAGTTCACCCCTTGACATGCTGACGTATTTCTGCTTTGTGTGGCCATACGCTATGTTGGGAAGCAAACGGTCTGTGCTCCCTATACAACCATTCTTTAGAAACATAAAAAATTATTTAGTAACGTCTCAACCATAATTAGAACCTGGTGCAAGTCCATCATGGGTGCTTGGACAGCAAACAAACTTGTACACTACTGCTTTGTTTGCTATTTTTGGTTGTTCAGAAAAGACGGAAGTACTTCTTCTGTGATTTGTTTAAGGAAGTTTGATAACTCTGTGCTTGTGAGTGGTTCTATTCTGAATAAAGCCAGGTGCATATAAACTCACATCATGATCGGATTAATTGATTGGGTGCCTATATAAAGGGTACAATTTCATAATCTTTTCATTTTTGAGTCCGAAGACATTTCAAGTCGATTATGAAATTTTATGCATGTCAACATAGCTATTGTAAGACATAATGATAAATGTTTATCCATCCATCCATTTTCTAACACTCCTATAACTTGTGGGGTCGCGCTGGTGCCTATCTCCAGCTGTCAATGGGCGAGAGGCGGGGTTGATAAATGTTTATTATGTACAAAATTTTAAGTTTAATGGACACAAAAAATGCCAACAACACTTAGAAGACAGTCTATTTTAGTTAGATACATTTTCGTGAAAAAAATGTCACATCCATAAAACTCTCTGGCATTATAGCTCCTTAGTGCTGGTAAGGGACATCACAAGGTTCCTACGCTAAAGGAACTATGATAGGAACCATACAGGCTCCTTTTCCTACCTCCTTCTTTACTAACAATATTTGCACTATTCGCACTATTCAAACAGCACTAATTATGGCGAACGATGGCACACTTCTGCTTTGGCACTTAGATGTTTTCTGATGTAGCCAACGTCCAACTTTCCTTACAGGGGACATGTCATGGTTTTCAGTTTTTCCTTTTCACATTTAATTCATTCAGTTGTGGTCTATATAAAGAGGATCTGCAATGCTTTGGTCTGAATTCCCTGTTATTGTTGCCCCAGAGCCCCTCCTTTACCCCTATTCTGAGGTTCATCTGAGAGCAACTGGTTTGGTGTGGTCTCTTTAAATGGTCTCTTCACATCCCGCCCCCCTCCAGGTCGCAGAGCGTTCCACTCCTACTCGTTCGGCCCTTTTTGTTGTATGCTAGGGCACGGGTAATGAACTACTTGGGTAAATACACCACACTACCGAACATTTTGATTTATGGTATTTTCACTTGTAGTTACGGCCTCCTTGACCTTGGCCTACAAAATCTCAGTGAAAAATAAAAATGGCAGATTTGCTAAATTGGTTAGCTGGAAGTCCATGACCTTGTTTAGCAGCTCTGCAGCAAATACTGTGCTTAATTGTTCAAAAATGTAATAGGAAATAGATAAAACTGAACGGATTAAAAAATATGACCCAAACAGAATATAAAGACACATATCTATGCAGCACCTGGAGAAACTAAATTCAACTTTTCTCCATTCCTAGAGACTCCAATTGCACAACAAAACGTATTTAAGGACTAAAAAGTGAATTTTGCATGATATGTCCCATTTAAAGTCAGCTTTTCATTGGCTGATTGGCCCTGGTTGATGTAGTAGAGGTGGATGTGTTTCCCCAGGTCACAGACCAGTCCTCACATCTGAAACCTTGGAAAGCTTTGATTTATCAAAGAAGCCATATCTGAACAGGTCAACCAGGACTCATTAAGCTGTTGGACTGCGATGCGATAAGTGTTCGTTTTGTTTCCTAGATGTGATTTGTTTCATTCAACAACATTTTTTGAGTGACTTTGCATTTATCAATCTCATTTTCCAAATCTCAAGTGAAAAACCTTCCAGACGTCCAAGCAAAAGAAACCACCAGCCCTGTCTTAGAAAGACATCTGGCCCAGAGAAGCAGAGCTATCCCTTTTGTACAGATGAGTCTCCAAGCCAGAAACGCGGTCAAAACTGAGTACCCATGGGGAAGCAGCAGTTTCCACAAGTAACAAATATAACAACATGTGTTGGACCCAAAACGCACCTTTCCTTTTTTGTCCTGAGCACATTCCAATGTGAAAGCTGGATGAATTTTCTATTGGTGCATCAGTTTGGAACTTTTCTTTGTTTTCCCACAACTTTTCCCTTCTAAATTCCTGTTAAGTCATATAACTCTTAATTAGACCATCAAATTAGTCTTCCCCTTGATATGTAAAAAAATAAAATAACCCAAGCCTTAGTTAAAATATCTAAGAAATACCATCAATAAAAAAGACACACAACTAGTTTTTCAAATAAAAACTAGACTCTTACTTGTTAACTTGGGTTTAGAACCAAACAGGAGCTTTTTCTCTTTGAAACAAAGCTGATTGAAGAGTTAAAGGTTGTCAAACATTTGGTTATATGATTTAGACCATTCCATTATTTACAGGAATACATTGTTTTATGAATTTTAGTCATGAAATGTTTTACCACAATCTTTAGTAATCTCTTATTTCTTATAAAGTGCAGATGTACCTACATGGAAAGGTCAAAAATATTCTTTGGTCGAAACTAATTATATTTATCAGCTATGAGACTGGTTTGATTTTGGCCAGTGAGACTGGTTGTTTTATTAGGAAGGTTATTTAAAGAACTTGATAATTGCCACAAACCAATTCAGGGAAGTGTCTCGTAAAGTTTAGCACAGCCGATATCAATAAAATACTGCTGATGAGACTTCTATGAGAACAAAAAATTTTGTGCCACACCAGGCACAATCTTTGGCTTGAATCCGGACAAAAGGGAAGAATAGGAGGGGACACAGGATTAAGCTGAAGAGGCAGGAGTTGCTGTCTTCAAACACAGGGAGGAAAAAAAGTGCCTCTTCTGTTAACATGATTCCCATAAGTGTAGATTGCTGCCTGTTGTTTTTGAAGCAAATAAACCAACTCGAGCTATTTACTGCAGTTTTTACAAGATCAAATAAAAAGAATATATAGACCATGAAAACCTTAAGTAGCCAGCCGTGGACAGAGGCGAAGCCTCACAGCAAATACAGGGTGAGATTTCAATGGAGAACAGCTGGCAGGGCATGCAGCTCCATTTCTCTACCTGTCTCTGTCTTTCCTTCCCTTTCAGTCCAGTCTGTCTGCATTCAACCTGTGTTTGTGTAAGCAAGTTCCCTCCTTCTGGCTGAATGATGAGATTCAGTGACCAAAAACATGCGGGTAAAAAAGCCAAAATGTCCCGTTGCTCGCAGTCCCAGTTCAGAAGCATAACAATATGTCCACTGTTCTGGCCACACTCTGAGTAAACAATGTAAATCTGCATAGAAAACTGAGACATGGTTGTGTGAAACGTCAACAGAGGAATGAAATCACTTTTAAAAAGTAACCGAAGGTTAGAAAGCATGAAGAATGTCAGAGAAAGCAGATGGGAAAAACGAAAGCAGGCCAGAGAATATAAGGAGACCAATGCCAGACAGAGAAATGGGCACAAGCAACATGAGTGGGGCAGTGAGCTGATGGACACCAGTAAAAAAAATCTGCAGCCTGGCACTTGGTGACAGTAATGCATCAAGTCCAAATGTATTCCTTAGGGATATAAGATGCAATTCCTCGTTTCAGCATGTTGCCAATGTGATTCAGTTCAGAAGAACTTGGTGATTATTCTGTCCAATGTTGTGCATTAAAAATATAAAGTACTTCATAATATGATATTTTGGATAAATTGCCTATGTTATAACAGTATCTGGTCTAATAACATATTTTGCCTAACCACATAACAAAAGAACCCTTATGGCAAAGACAGAAATACTTAAAAAGGCATATATATTTTTCACTGCAGGACCGCAAGGGACCAGTGGGAACTATATAGTAGACCATTGATTGGAAACAAATGGCATTTTCCTCACTGCCACCACCCCACATGCACAGAGATGCACATAGCTGAACTACAACAAAAAGCCTGGAAATGAGAGCACCAAATGAGGCCTTCGGTTACAGAGGCCATGAAAAATTCATAATTCCAGATCTTTACATGAAACTCTAGAAGGGATTATGCCCAACAGCAGGAGAAGCTGGGAATCAGTTTCAGGACATTTATCTCTTTCTTTTCTTGGCTGTTTTTCTTTTCTCATCTCCAGAAAAGCAAGTGCATTCAGACAAACACACGCAGGGAAGCATTCTTATGTTCGATCCTTGATTTTCCCCTAGAGGAGAATGAGACATGTGGTGGAGTGCAAGTGAAGTGCCTCAGTTTGTTGATGCAGTATTTTGAAAATCAAGCTCTTTAAACCCTGCATTGTATCTGCTCAAAGATAAGAAACTGTCTTTTCCCCCACAGCACAGAAGAGTTCTGTGGAGTTAAGTTCTGACTCTTGGTAGACTATGTATGTGTACCAAAATCTTGCATGAATGATACTCAGAACAATTTTGTTCTCCCGAACCCCCAAAAACTGCTACTTTGAACAGGTCACATACTTTTGCAGTAAAACATAAACAGAGAGGTTGTTAAATCTCTTAAGAAGCCAACAGAGAAGAGGACTTAAAGAATAGAGATTTAGAAGTAAAACGACGAGCAGAAAAAATCTCTCATCACTGGTCACAAATAAAGTGAGAGTCTATGAAATACATGGATGAATAAACAAGGAAAAAGTATTTTTTTATAAGGAAAGGAAGGGTGTGGAAAATCTGCCATCGCAAGGCGACTGCTCGCAGCAGGAGGGTCCTCTGCAGAAAAAGAGCCTCAGACACAGTCAAAGACTTCCTTTGACACACTCTCGTGAATGCCTGTCCATGCACGCACACCATACAAGAAGAGCGCACTCACACACAACACAGAGAATGTGGACAAAATGCAGCATTGTTTCACAGCAGAAATATCTCGCTGTGCATGAGAGAATGTGTGTGTGTTAGAGGCAGTCAACTTGTCAAGTCCTAGTGGAGTGATCAAAGCCTGTATGAGCCACCCAGAGAGATCTCCTTTCCTCACTCATTCAGTCCTCGCTCCTTCTGGTACAGGACCGCCATCAAATTTACTACATAAAACCAGCTCGACCAATTGCACTTTGCTGGCTGGGGCAGCACGGCCAATCAAAGTGTCTTATTTAGTTCCAATAATTCCCAGCTGTCCTCCCTACAAACGCTGAACCCTGCATGGATAAACTACACCATGGGACAGGATAAGAGCATAATGGGAGACAGCATGGGAGCCCTGGCAGCATCATCATGCTGAATGTGTGCATATACATACAAACCAATACCACAAACGCCCTGCAATCTCTGCTGGAGCACAGCGATAGTGCCAAGTTCATAGACATGCACACATAAAAACACACACACAGTACAGACTCCACAGGAGTTCTCTAAGACAGTCCCCAAACTGCCAAGTTCAAAAACAAACACAAACTTCAAACACTTTCAGCACAACTCTGCATCATCACACTTGTTCTGAACTTGACGAGCCTCGGTGTATATACACCATCATTATTTATTGGTTGAAGAAATGCACCTATGCTGGATTAATCAGTCTGTGTAAGTGACGATCTGCAGTCTTTCATATTAACTTTCAGGCATCCCTTTAAAAGTGGAAGAAACACTCGCTGTGCATGTATGTAAAATTTGCCATTTATTCATCACTGAATATTAAACCTAGAAAGGTCCTCATTGAAGTTTTTACCTTCAAGTCATGTGTTTGGGACGTTACATTGCAAAGTGGCAGAAAATCCCTATAAATTTATGGAAGCCTTCTATGGGAACTTAAACTGAAGAAATTCAGAAACATTCAGAAATGAAAACTTTCCATTGGAATTATGAAAATTTACCACATTTACCTAGAAAATGTGGGTAATTTTCAGCAACTATCATATTCAAGCAACATACAAAGGTTTTATTTTCTCATTGTTGGACTACCATGTAATATTTGTAAAGTTATACATCAATAACAGTAATCAAACATAATAAAGCTATCATATCATCAAAACTTATTTCACTTTATGTAGCTCAAATGTTTGGCCTCAATAGTCCATGGTTAGGGAAATCACCTGCGCACGTGAAGGAGGAATACTCAGTGCACGTAGTGGGTGTAGGGTAGTAAAAAATAATCACTATAGCCCCTTTTCCATTGCCACTCAAGCCTGGGGCTTTGCAAATCACGGGTAGCGTTTCCATACACATTTACCCGACTAATTTCACTTTACCTGCACTTTAGTTTCCCGGGGCTTTGGTCCCCCGACCGACCCAGTATTTATCTGTTTTCTCGAGGCTTTGCTCAAAGGACAGGGTTGCGTGCAGTAAGAAAATCTGTCCACCACAAGGGGGAAGTAAGCAGATGAGGAGATTACAAACCTATTGATTTTGTAACCTTAATTAACCACAAAAAGTTGTTTTAAGGTTTTAGACGAGACAATACACCTCCAAACTTCATCTGTGCAGTCAGTTCATCAGGATTATGAGCCAATTTTAATTCTGCTCGAACTTGTTGGGAGTGGCAGAGACCCGCTGACCCACTGCAGTCACATACAACACTGCAGTGTTATGCCCGCTGCTGTGGCGTTATTACTCGGCTTGACCGTCTCTGATTTCCCGCAGACTGGATCATGTTTGTCGCGGCTGAAAAGTCACTATAAAGCGTTTACTAAGTTAGTGGGGAATATTTGCACATAATATCAAATGTTAAAATCTTGGCTGGATGTTTCCGGTGTTTTGAGTTAATTATAAAGTGTTTCGCCACAGTGTCTGTGTGTGTCTGTGTGTGTGTGTGCGCGCATGGAGCAGGCTCAATTTCCGTGGCAGACAAAGAGGAGGAGAACTACTCAGCGCTTATAGCCTGGCTTTAACCTACATAAAAAATAATTTTGCTGTGATCAAAAGTCCGCGATACTGTACTTAAAAACCATCATAGCTGAACTCGCCGAAGCAGGAAAAATCTTACTCATAAAGCTCTTAAGATCAGTCTAATCTCGACCTCCATGTCTTTTACACACCACACACACACACACACACAGACACACACAGACACACACAGACGCGCGCACACACACACACACACACACTCCATACACTCCACACACACAACTGCGGTCCCTGAGATGCGCAGGCGGAAGGAAGTTGTTAGGGCTGGGTGAAATGGCCTAAAAATAAAATCTCGATCTCTAATCGATTTATTTTTATTTAGAAAGAACTAGAAACAGCAAGTAATCATTCAAATAAACTTTGTTTTTATTTGACACAAAAAAAATTTAATAAACCCAAAATGAATTTCCCTGTTGGGCTTGAAGTGCAAACCTTAAAATAAGGCAAAATAAATAAAAGGTTCCGCTTGAACAAAGATGAGTGTTCCTATTGTGATTAATAGTGAAATAACTTGCCTTTCACAAAACTCACACCGTTCTGCCTGTGAGACAGCGCTGAGGGAATAGGGAGACTCCACGCAGCTCTACTGGTTGTCGTGAGACAGTAACGGTAGACAGATTGCTGCTTTCAAGTGAAGCTGCTAAATAAGCAAAAACACAGAAAGGGGTCTGAAAAGTCCCCAAATGAGTCAGTAAGTAGGAAACACTGGACTGTCGTCTCTATGTAGAAATATGGTTGGGGTGTCATAAAAGGGGCTAAGGATATGTAACGGCATCAGTTGCGCGATGTCCTCCCATTTCTCCGGATGAGAGGCAGCTTGAGTGCCAGCGTGAGTGGCAGGATATGACGCAACTTCTCTGACTTTGTCTGTTTAACCGAGGTCTTCTAGCCGCCATCCGCTGGATCGGAGTGGTACTGCAGTTTTTCATCATTACGTCCCACATGTCTTTCGGCTGTTTTACATAAATGGCTCCAAGCTAATGGAAACGGGAAAACCAAAAAGCCCCAGGCTTTCATTTACCTAAGTAAAAAAAAAAAGGCCTAGGGTTTTAAATCCTGAGGCTTTCAATAGAAAAGGTGCTTATCTTGATATGATCGATACAAAAAAGTATTATTCAAAGATACTCATTTGCGTCAGAATCGATGTAAACTGACCCATTCACATCTACCCAAATTGTTGCACTTCTTCAGACTGCATCGCTTCAATAACAGAGAAACTCAGCCCCTCCATCTCTACATTTGTCTGCTACTGGAAGTTCAGACTCTGCTGACATGTCGAGTACAGCCAGAAAAACAGATGTGACTCCTTTTTGTTTGACAAGACAAACACAGAAGCATTGTTCAGGGGAACTTTCCCTATAAGGCAGATGGATAAGAAAATGAAATGCAGAACAACACCACATGGCTATGCTAACATTACGAAACCAATTGTTGACAAGCAACATAAGGTAAGTAAAGCTCCTGTATCTGCAACAGTAAAATAGTAAACCTCCCAGACGACATAAGCTAACTCTATTTGTTAAATATTAGCTTCACGGACATGGTCAGCCCAATGACTAGGTTCGGTTGGACTGAGCTCTCAAGTTGAGACGTGCTTCTGTACAAATCAACACAGGAAAATGTTAATCAGCTGATGACTCAGTTGGCTTCTAAATAGTGATGCATATTTGTGTATTTGTCGTTAACAAGGAAATGTCATGGAAGGGCAGCGGTGAGTTAATGGCAATGTGAAAGCCTATTGAATGGTTGGCATGACATTACTGAGGGATTAATTACAATGAAAATTAAACAGTTAGAAGAAAATCTGGATATTTTCTGTCAACCATTACAGCTGTTTGTCAGAGTTTCATTTTAATTTATTCAACATAACTTATAATTTTACAACAATGTCAAGCAAACAAACATTGTAACACTGAGGTTAAAGTGTACAGGACCAGTAAAAATACCAATATATGGCTAGACAACAGATTAAGGTGTAGCTCAAGCATTTCTCATTTCAGGCTTTGCCTTGCTGACTTTTCTTAAAATTCTGTAAAAAGTGACTATTCTGTAAAGAATTACCATAAGCAAGTCAAAGGAGGACAGATTGGACAATGCTTATATTTTTATATGAATGTAACCTATGAGATTCCTTTGAAAAGCATATTACATGTCCCTCATCCGCATACTGATTCTGTGCAGACCCATCCATCCATCCATCCATCCATCCAATATTGCTTATCCGAGGTCAGGTCATGGGGTTATGAGTCCAAAAGGGAAAACCATACATTCCTCTCGCAAGCCGCACTCTCCAGTTCCTTGAGGGGGATCCTGAGGTGTTTCCAGGCCAAAGGGGAGGTTATTTTCCCTCCAGCAAATTTTGGGTCAGCCCTGGGGTTTCCTCCCAGTGGGACATGCCTGGAAAGCACCAACAGAAAGTGCCTGGTACCTTTCAGCCTCAAGTTTTCCACAGTGCATACTAGCATTATGTTGAAAGTGACAAAAACATGTAAAAAAAAAAAATATATATATATTTTTTCAAACTTGAAATGTAAACAAAAGGTAATAATAGTTGAGGGAAAAAACAGTGGCGTCAAAAATCGGAATGACAATTGTTTTTGTAAAGTCTTGCCCACGACTGCTTTAGGGTTTTCTTTATAATTTTCATGGTATAGATGTTTATGGTATTGCCTTCTACTGGTGCAGCTTAGGTATTACAGTGTTTTTCACTAAAATCTCAAAAAATAAAGATATTGAAATTAATCAGATTTTTTCATTAAACCAGAGGAAAATACAGTATATCTGATTGAAAAACCTGGACTCAAGTCAGATTGACATTACAAACCCCTGAGCAATGTTTCTTTTAATAGACATAGAAAAGACAATGTTCCTTTCCATCTGAAATCTGAAAACAGTGCTTTATAAGCAAAATATGAAATATGTCCACACAAAGATATGTAGATGTCTTAATTTGGTTGAGGGGGATCATATGGAGCAATCAAGCCTGACCTTCAATATCTTTGTTTAATTTAGACTAGACCAAGCAGTTAGAAAAGTCAAACATGTTTTTTCTGGGCTGTACTGTATAAAACAAGGACTGGTTAACCTTAAATAGCCATTATAAGATGTCCATGGGACCCAAAGGTTTGAAGAGAAATATTACTGAAATCCAGGGGCTTTATTTTCCACATTAAAAACCTTATTGAGCAAGTCTGACAAGTCTGACACTGTTGTCTGTTTCAGAAAAAAAAAACTTGGTGCAAGAGAGATGAGGTGTAAAAAAACAAAATACAGCAACTACTCAAGCTGATTTTTCTTTACATCTGAGTTGACACTACTGTGTCGTCCAAGATAGACACTATGACTAAAAAAAGGAAAATTAATCTATCTTCTATTAAAAAATGGGGTCTCTACAAAAAAAGCAACTAAAGCACTTCATGTTACTGTAATAGGATATACAAAACCCCAACAAACCAAAGGGTTTCGCTAATTATCCCTATATGAGATGAATCGTACAATGTGGCTACTCCACATTTCAGTCATTATAATAAACAAGAGGGACTTATAAGTGTGATTACAGCGACACCCATTCACCCTCGATCAAATATAAAGGCGCTCAGCTAATGGGTTTATAATTGCTCAACTGCTTGAAGGAGGGGCTTAGTTAGAAGGCTGTTACATGCACTCAAGCTGCCCTGAGTGGATGTAAACTAACACTCCTCCTCCCATTGTGTGTTTAAAGGAGAGCACAAGTCAGGGACACGTCCACAGTGCAATAAAATAATTGCACTCCTTAAGACCTGAAAGGAAACCAATGTGTATGATGAAGGTGCACTGATTATGTATTTTGAATAAAAAAAACATCTAAGAATTCTGATTGAGCCCCCCCGCTTCATCATTAGACTTTAATCAACCTCAGTACCAGAATAATTTTCACAAAGACTATTATTTTAACGATAAGTTACGACCCTGGAAAAACTTTTGAGCTATTAAACTTGCCTGAGCACATATTTCAAAGATGAGTAAAGGCAGAAGCTGGGCATGAGGTACTCGGTGACTCATGGGTAGAACACATTTGGCTAGGGCAAATATTTGTTTTCCATTCAACATTTGTAGTCTATACCTGCATTGGTTGAGAGCAGAGTTTTTTTTTTTTTTTTTTTTTTGCAATGATTCACCAAGATAAAACAGCCATCTACACAAAACACTCCCTTCCCAAGAGTTAGGTTGTGTTTGTGAGTAGAACAACTAACGAGTGCTCACAAAGGAAGAACTTCAGAGACACCGGGTGAGTTGCTTGGAACAGACACACAAACATAAGTGGCAAGCCAGACACAGAGCGGGGAGACAAAAGAATTAAACCTTAATAGATGAAGAATATAGAATGAGAGAAACGCTGCTCAACCCAGCAGTAGTTCCAACTTATCTGCTTCCTTAAAAAGATGTCAATCTAAACCGCATGTTAGCGTTAGGATGCCATACCTCCCACCTGCTCAAAATGTGTCCCTTATTTGCAATCTATTGACCTGGCTGCAAACCATTGAAGAATTGCTCTAATGAATACTGGAGTTAGTTGCTAAAATGTTGCTCCCTCGGGCAACGAGAGAAAGGTAGCGGCAACATCATATCCAATTACTTCCCAAATGCAGCACAAAAGCCCTTGGCCAATTTGTAATGTCAATACCAATTTATGGACTGCATCCTGTAGCGTGGACAGGGCAAATTACTGTGTGCTTTTCTGTTAACAGCTTTTCAAGTGGAATATTATGCAGTCATATCAAAGCAGGGGATTAGATCAGCTGTGGCAAAGGCCAACATTTCACAAGGCAAATGTGGTGAATAAAGCAGCTTTTGTAAAAGCAGCATTAAGAATACAATTTTTGCAAAAAAACATTTTGCCAATCGAAAATAAAAGTCCTAAATAAGAGAAAGTTTATGCAGGTCTTCTGTCAACCTATGTCCCCACAATCAGCAGCCGTGGTGGGTGAAATATCACTCCAATATCCCGTTTATGCTTTACTTGGGGGCGTATATAGCGGACACAGCCGTGATAAAACAAAACCAGATCATTTTCCCATCCTGACATCTTACCATCATATACCCTAAGCTCTCTCTCTCTCTCTTTTGGAGTACATCATCGAATATAATCATGTAATGACAGTAAACTGCTCTGATCTTGGGGCATTAAGGTTTGATCTTTCAGCAGTGAGCTATCCAGCGGAGTGACTGTGAGATCTGTAATTGCCTAGAAGCTTTTTGACGGGTGTCCTGTAGCTTATTGCCCACTTTGGATCCGTTTTCCAATCGGGCCAGTGGAGCGTCGCCTGTGTATTTTTGCAAAGTGCTCCTAAATTACATCAGTGGCCTGAGCGTGAAATCGGAACGCTGCCTTTAAGAGTTTGTGTCTGAGCTGCAAACTCTGAGTGGATTTGCCTTTTTGTTAGGCTACTGGGAACAGCTGTGGCGACTGAGAGGAAAAAAATTGTAATTATCCAGAGAATTGTTTCTATGAATTTTCAGATGTTCCCGGTCTTTTTACTTAATTTGTAGGTTATTGGGAGTCACGCTGCCACAGTTATATTAAAGGGAGAAATGCTGCGACTTGAATGCGCATGTACTCAAGATGCTGAACGACTCATCAGCATCAACTCAGGAATAAACAGAACTATGGGTCCAGCTACTTAAGGCATGCGGCATCGCAGAACTGTTCATCACTTTTTAATGTGTCATTATAAAAGGCGCTCTCATTGCCTTACCTTGAGCGACTCCTGCGTGTGCGAGCACCAAGAGAGCCAGTATCCCCGAAGTGGCGCACATTCTCATCAGACTCGAACCCTCCAGCGCTACTCCACTCCTCAGTCCACTTTTGTCCATTACAGAGTAGACACGGCGTAACACGCACAACTCCTCCGTCCACGATGGTGGTGGTGGGGGGAAGAAGAATCCCCCTCCGCTACTCCAGCACAGGATCTACAGATGAAGTCCAATGCCGGCAGTGTGGGTGTAAAACCTCTATAGTTCCAGTGCCCGTGAGAACGCTGCAGCTGGTTGAAGCTATGATAGAGGGGGTAGAAATGATTGCTCAGTCCCGCCACTTGTGTCAGCGGCGCTGCTGCGTCGCCACTGTTCTCGGCTTCGCTTCGCTCTCCTCTCCGTGCGCTCTCTCCGCTCCGGCACAGTCTCCGTTTACGCAGAGAGAGAGAAATGCCACCGCCCTCTGGCTACCACTGCAAGTCTCTCACTTTCCACCTCTCCGCTTCACACTACCGCTCTCTTTCCCTTCGGACACACTTAAATAAAAAACGAAATAAATAAAACATTTATTTTTAAGCAAGTGTTTGTGATTAACGCTCAGTGTGTTAGTGTGTGTGTGTGTGTGTGTGTGTGTGTGTGTGTGTGTGTGTGTGTGTGTGCGTGTGTGCGTGTGTGTGTGTGTGTATGTGTGTGTGTGTGTGTGTGTGTGTGTGTGTGTGTGTGTGTGTGTGTGTGTGTGTGTGTGTGTGTGTGTGTGTGTGTGAGAGAGAGAGAGATAACCTCTCATTTTCACAAATTAAGCAAGCGATTCCGCTTTTAATAGTAACTTTATCGTATGTGCCATCAATGTAGTTTTCAAAACACCCATGTTGGTAATGCCTGCTAATGCGACATTAAAGGAAGGTTTTGCTTAAGGGTTGGCCAGAGTGGTGCTATTTATACAGGTGCAGCTAAGTAAACTGCGAGTTAATCAAAGTTTAATTTATTTCAGCAAATTGATTAAAAAAGTGAAGCCCATGTCTTAACATTCATTAAACACAAAGTGATATATTTTCACTGTTTGTCTCAGTAAATCTGTTAAGAATGCATCATAGCTGGTGAAAAAACTAAATTCCATTTTATCAGAAAATTTGAATACATAATACTACTACCACTGAAAAGTAAAAGTATGCACCCAATTGGGGGAAAGTGCCTTTTGCATATTACTGCATCAATGCACTGTGGCATTGGCCTGGGTTTCTTTAAAAGTGGCATAGAGTTCATCTACATTGTTAGGTCTGGTCTGGTGTCTCTCATATTCCTGGTGTTCTCCATAGATCTTTAATCGGCCAGTAAGCTCACCTGTAACCCTCTAAACACAATAATGGCATGGGCAGGAGAGCAGCCTTTGGTACTTTTAACAGGGCAGGCAGGTCCCAAGCCCTGCTGGAAAATGAAACCACCATGACGTGCTCCAAAATTGCCAGATTCAGAGGAGCAACACCAGTAGCTGAAATGTTTCTCCAAATCATCACTGACTGTGAAAACTTCATACCACCTCCTCAAATAGCCTGACCTCAACCCCAACCAACTCCCCTACCCCATGCGACACACCACCACCTCCAAATGCTACCCTGCTATTCTAATTGATTACCGTTTAGCAGCCCCACCTGACATCCACCTCACTCCCCCCAGACCTCCACTTCTGTCATCACAACCAGCCAGATGAGACGACAGCTCACCAGAACCCGGATCAGCAAAGCCAGGGGACCCGATGACATCCACCTCAGGGTCCTCAAGGCAAAAGAGAAAAAAAGAAAGTGCAAATAGAAAAAAGGTTAAGTAACCCTAACCCTACATCAGGTTGGTCTTCAACCACGGCGAACTGTCACTTTACTGTGAGGCATTGCAGGACGGTCCACTGGGTCTTACGGGAGCTGTGTTAGTTGACACCATTTTGCCGTCTGATAGTTTTGCAGTGCTACTGGCAAATGGCACAACAAAGTTTATGTATGCTGATTGTGCCCGGTGCGAAGTTCTTTTCAGGCTCAAAAAGGACTAAGCAAACACTACCAGGATGAATGCTTGAAGTATGTTGTTTTATTTGAAGATGAATATGTGATTTTTTTGTGTGTTTTCTCTTTATGGTCAAAATACGTAACGAGGCCCCTTTAAAGTCAAAAGGCATAATATATTTTTTGAGTTTTGTTGAAGTGTAATGCTGTGGTGGAACTTGAAATTTAAGTCCTACAAAAAAACATTTTGATCCTCCAAGTAAATATGTTAAACCAACTAGTGTACAAGTTCATGTTTTCAAGTACTTATATGCTAAAAACTTGTGATATATGTTAGAACGTGTTTTTTAGGCCTCGCAAAAGTTAGCTTCCATGATTTCAATATTCTGTGGCTCTAATAGGATCTAATATGTGATCCTAGTATCATTTGAGGATGGGCCCATGGGTGAGTGGCAGATATTCAAAACGTGACACTATGAAGAACAACAAAGGAAGCATATTAATATAAATGAATATGTTCTTTGAGAGTGTACTGACTTATCTCTCCAACATCATGGTCATGTCGGTCAGATCTGCAGTACTGTGAGATCTCAGAGATGGAGTTTTGTTCCCTGCAGGCAAGGTTTATCCCACTGCACATACATAAGCAAAGCCAAAAAAGAATGTAATATGGGCTGCAACAGAGGAACATTTTATGGCTAATTTCATAGAGGTTGATGTTTGTGGA
This sequence comes from Fundulus diaphanus, assembly GCA_037039145.1. Classification (NCBI taxonomy): domain Eukaryota; kingdom Metazoa; phylum Chordata; class Actinopteri; order Cyprinodontiformes; family Fundulidae; genus Fundulus; species Fundulus diaphanus. The sequence goes on from CM073127.1 coordinate 24,469,399, forward strand.
GGTTCTACAGAACACAGTTTTATAACCATAAAATGAGAAAATTTACCAGGCCGCTGTGTAGATGACCATGAAGTAGGTTACAGGGAAGGGGTGGCGATATGAAATATTGCACAGATGAATATAACAAATTCAATCAATTTTTAATTGCAGAGGTCCAACCAGACAATGGGTTTTTAAAATGTCTTACAATTTAGATGTTATCCGATATCACTTTCAAGATGGAATTAAATCTCGTGTCTAAGTAAATTAATAATAATTTTACTTGTAAAATCTCCAACTTTTATTTTTGATGACTTGCAACCAGGGCTAAATTTCATCAAAAGCCTTCAGGGTCAGAAGCCTGGGGACAAAAGGTTTTTGGAGCTTGAAAATATATATAGTCTTTTAAATTTGTTGAGGGGCAAATAGTTTTAGCTTCTCAACAGTTTTGCTCTGTTTTTTTGTTTGTTTTTTTCACACTTAAAGGTTTCAGATCCTAAAACAAATTTAAATATCAAACACCTGTGAAACAAACTTGAGTATACACACAATGTATATACAAAAGGCACGTTTTAAAGGATGATTTTATTTTGATAATAAAACAAATCTCCAAACCCACCAGGACCCTATGTGAGAAAGAAATTTCCCACAAACCTAGGAATGGGTTTTGTCACCCTTGGTAGGAATACCTGCTATCAAGTGCTTTTTACACTTGCAGAAATGTCTGAATTTAGCCACATAGGAGCATTGTCGAGCCTAATGTTTAAGGTCACCATTCAACATCACAATAGTTTTAAAACTATTTAGCACGGGAAATGCTGCCGTTTTTTGGATACTTTTCTTGCTGCATGACTCAAATGTGCTTGAACTTAAGTTAAAAAGCAATCTCCAAAAACTCTCCATGAGTATTTTCTGTCAGAGCACAGAATTCATGGTTCCATCAGTTAAGGCAAGTTTTCCAGTAGTAAAGTAGCCAAAGACCATCACACTCCTACCACCATGATTGATTGTCAGTTGATTTTCTTTTTCCAGTATGCTGTGTTAGTTTAACACTAAATATACAGGACACACATATTCCATGAAGTTCCACTTTGTCTCACCAGTCCACAGTATGTTTTCCTAAATGTTTTGTTTGGCAAATGTGACGCAGGCTTTTGTGTAGAATAGAAATATACCTGTGGAAAAGACTAGAACTTTGGCTGTCTGTGCGTTGAAATCTTCTCTGCACCATCATTGGTTGGTCAACCTGCCAACCACAGTCAGTGACAACCTGGGGCCTGGTGTTCTGGTACTTTCCAGCACTGAGCTATATTATACACTGGAGTGCTAATAGCCCGCTGTTAAAACGAGTCGCTTTGAAGCCACCAGCCGCCATATTGGTACTCCCTATTTTCCTCCAGTAAGTAGGGAATATGTGCGCTACTGCATCGAATAACGATGATTTTCTCATGTTCAGGGGGGCTTAAAACTTTTAAAATGTCAAATGCCATATACTTTTATGTTATGTACTAAAACTATAAAGTACTGAGAAAGTCATGTGCTGAAATATTTTGCATGTTATTCATTTAAATATACATAACATTTATAAATATATAAATAACAATATACAAAAACATATATTTACATATATGTATACATATATATACTGTACATATATACATATACACATACTTACATATACATATATATATATTTAATATAACATGTAAAATATTTCAGCACCTAATTTCCTAGTAGTTGATAGTGTTAGTACATCCAATGACTAGAATTACCCGTGAAACATTTTCACACAGCCAGAAAACTGCTTGTTGCAACCAAATCCTATGGGATTCTGTGAGAGTAGGGAGTAGCAAGATGGCGGCCAGTGACTTCAGTTTTTCGGCAAAATCAGCACTCCAGTGTATTATATAGCTCAGTGCTTTCCAGAGTAGCAGCACAGGATAGAAGTTTGTACTGCTCTCAGAGCAGTACTGTTTTTTTAGTTTTTAAGTTGCTTAAGCTACTCAGGAAAGCCTTGCATGACAAATGTGGAATGAAGGTAATGGTAGGTTTATGTAGGTGTGCCTAATGCAAATGGTTAATATCTTCTTTATTTAACATATTAAAGTTAACTTTGGCATAGGCTACGTGACTTAGTTTACTAGTTATTAGTTTTACACAAATTCTGCACAGATTATCTGTGCAGATCATTGCACATATTATTTGACAAATATCCTAATTGGTGAACGTTTTACATTTGTACTTTATGAAACCACACACAAAGGAAGTGTAATGTGGGCTAAACTGAATGGAACCTAATAATAAAAAAAAAAAAACAAGTGAAGCCTCATCTTTAAACAGACACCTGCAGGTTTCCTCTAAGAGTAATCACTCTTCAATAATTGATTGTCCTACAGTGGGGAAACTGAGGTGTACCAGCAGCAAAGGGAAAGCCAAATGGAAAGGTTAAATACAAACATTGTTTAAGAAAAAATTCAAATGAAGTACATTTGTATGCCACTATCAATTTATTTCAATATCCATTGTTAATAAAAAAAACTCATGTGGGTAGGGCACCAAAACTGGCTTTAGCCTAGGGGCCACATGCTCCTGATGCTGGCCCTAGCAATCACCATGCATGACTAGTCTCATCCTCAAATATACTAGACGACTTAAGAAAAATCTAAATGCTTAAATGACTAATTAAATCAGCTCAATAAATATTTGTACAGCAAGTGTGCAGCAGACAAGCACACACACATAATCCTACTGCCACCATAACTCTTGACAGTGTTGCTGCGCAGTCATTTGAACAGCACAGCCCGGATCATGCATTGTAAATGGCAATAGTAAAATATGTGCTTGGTGCAATTTGTCACCACAGCAGCCCTGCAGCTCAGTGACTACCACTGGAAGTAGCTGCTACACCACAGAGACCTGTAAAAGCCTTTTTATTCTGCTACTTTATTGGGAATAGGAAAGCAATAAGGTTCACAAGAAACATATGGCACACTTGGTTATAGATCAGCACTTACACAAGTTATAGTCAATAGCAAAGGGACCTCTGCAGTTCCAAGCTACAGGACTATAGTACTATATATATATATATATATATATATATATATATATATATATATATATATATATATAAACCAATATTGATTGCTGGTGACTTGAATGTGATACTTGTGTGATGTATCGCATGGAACTTGTGGCAATGTATTTGTTAAGTTTGTTAAAACAAAGAAAATATGCTTCATGCATTGCTTCTTACTCACTGCATCTAGCAACATAGTAGTTTGTTTTCCCAGCACAGTATCAAAAAAGTCCCACTCACTTTACATAGCAATTCATTCCATAAATATTTTCTGCATGTACAATTTTTAGACAATCTGTTCCTTGTGTTAAATTGTGTTGTTGGATAAATACAATCTTTACAACTGGAGTGTTGCGCTGTTGAATTTGCTCTATTTATTTACAACCTAACAATAAACAAGGAAAAGGTTGAAAAGTATATAAAACTTGATTTTACTGGAAAAATAAGACTTCTTAAATGTTTCAGGGTGTTTCAAAGTCAATTTTCTTATCTACATCCACACCCCTGGTCAGACGTGTATGCACACACATGAATGTTATCATTTTGGATCTTTGAATTATGCATTTTACCCAATCTTTTTCAGGGTTGTGTAACTGTACAACATATATCTTTAGTGAATTTCATAAACAAATTTCACAAAAGAATTTGGTATGTCATTTGAAATGTGTTGTCAGTTTTTCTAATTCTTACGGGATTTTCCTTTTTGGATCTTTTAACTAAAGATTTGTTTGAGCTGAGGTTGTAAAAGATCAAAACTATATCCCTATAGAAAGGTATCAGTCAGGAAAATAAAAATAAGTAAAAAAAATCTTCCCCAACATTATGTATGCACCGAGGAACAGTGAAGGCAGCCACTAATTATTTGAAAATATGGGACTACATGGACATTACTAAACCGTTAAAAATGTTGGACTAAAATTGTTCAAGGAGGCTGTCCAGGAACTGCCAACACTGAAGGAATTGCAGGAAATGGCAACAAGTTTGTGTTTTACATGTGACAACTGGTAAGAATACTGCTGGAGAACCCGATATGCAGCCGGACACCGAGATTCGTTTTAAAAAAGTTTATTGGAGAATGTGAATAGTGGTAGATGAGACAGGCAGGCATTAAGTGTAGAAGACCAGAGGATGCAGGTGGGGTGAATGGAAGAACCAAACTGACCAGGGGTTGCAGACAGTGGCAGACCAGAATCAACGGTGAAGGCAGGAGCTGACCAGAACAGATGGTGCGGACTGAGGAAGCACCAGAACGGGCAGAGCGAGCAGCTGAAACTCACGGGGAACAAGGCAGACTAGCATGTGAACAGGTGAGCAGAGTTGACTCTAATTAGTTCAGCAGGTGGATCTGATTAACAGCAGAGTATTGGCTGGAAGGAGATTGAGCTGATTGGATAGTGGCTGAGAGGTGACAGGCTGATACTAGAAAAAGTCCAAAACATACAAACAAAAACCTAAGTCAGGTGAACAACAATCTACTGCATTTTCCATATGTATTGACTACAGACTAGGGTTGCATGACAGAATTAAACTTTCCCTAAGCAAATGTTTAGGCCCAGCTAAAATCTCCCAAATCATTGTCACAGAAAGTGTTATGTTCTGAAGGAACAAAACTTAAACGTGTTCTTTTTGGTATTTTGGGCACAAAAAAACACTTCACCAAAAAAACACCATGCAAACTGTGAAAGATGATGGCATCATCTTGCACTGGGGTTAATTTTTCTCAGCAAGACATACACTTTTTGTGTCAGTTTTACATCCACAACCTTCCATTTTTTTCCTTGGAAGCTGAGAATGATGAGGGAATTGCTTTTCCAGCTATTCATTTGAGCATACATCCAAATAAACTGAAAAAATGATGAAAAGTTAAGTCTTGGAATTACATATTTACTAAATAATAAGTAAATCTGACAGAAAATCTGTGGGTCACCTATAGAGGGCTATGGACACAATCTGATAGATTTAAAAAGGTTTTGCCAGATGAAGTGGGCAAATCCTACAAAGCAAAGATATGGGATGCTGAGAGACTTCTTCTTCTGCCAAAGAAGATCAAATGCTAAAATTGTATCAATAGTGCTGCAACACAGTGTTAGTTCAAGAGTGTGCATACCTGTGTAGCCAGGGTACCTTCATTTATTTATTTTTTGATAGTTTTGTTTGTTTTTCATTAGAATTGTCCATAATTCTCATGTTAAAGGAGAAAACTGTTTGGAAATCAAATCTCGTGGTCATATTGCTTTACATCACATAAATTTGGGATTTTAATAGATGGTGTGTACACTTAAAGAGCCACTGTATGTAAACTTCTAACCACTATTGTAGTTTGAACAAAAGATGTGAAACATTTAAATTATATTTGTGGCAGTGGTGGCAATAGCACTATAGAAAAGTAATTTGTCGCTCAGGAAAGGCTGTTGCAGATAATGAATCAGACTCAAAGATTACCTGATGACAGGAGGAATCTGTCATTTAAATCTTTGACATCAGATATTGCTCTTCTCTTTGCTACTGATACATATCTTGACATCATATCAAGATCTAAAGACCTTCAGTTAAAAGGTTGTGAAAGTCAGACAATAAAGCGCAAAATAATTCAAATTATTTAAAGCAAGCAAGTCCATACACCACAAGGGAAGGTATCCACAATTAGGTGTTAAATAAATTGAGAGTTTCTAAAGGAAAGATTTGTCCCAAAATAATCTAATGAAAACTAATCTTAAAAGTGTTAAGGAGGAAGAGCTCACAATCAGTAGGAGACCACTGTTGTGGAAAAAAAACTGTCATTGCTTTTCTTAATTACCAAGACAGAAATCGGTGATTTTATCCAAGTCAGAATTTAATTTCTGCTTATAAAACGGAGAACAGCATGTTACATAAGTCCTGGAGAGGGTCTGGTCTGATCCTGCTCTGTTCTAACTGGACAAACCTAATCACACTCATATACTATAGTCAATCTATGGTAGATATCACACTGCAGTTTCTCATGGGGCGGTCCTTGGAAACTTCAGGTTGGGTCTAATGAAAGCTGCTGTAACTCTTAGGAAAAGAATGTTAACTCCAAAAGTAGACAAATCTAGACCTTCAACCTAGGAGAGAAATCCATCCTTAATCTATATTAAGGTTCACATGGCAAGATTTTTAGCCCGATTTTCGCCTCGATCTCCCCCATCCAAGAGGTGCAGATTATCGGCGTGTCTCTTAAAATAATCTTATGAGATATTCCTGCATGTGTGGTGTGTGAGAGCGATCGGGTCCGCTCGGTAGTATGTCGGGACCGGTCCGACCACAAATCGGGGATATTCAACATGTTGGACTGTCTTGCCCCGATATCCTACTGTGTGTATTGTCCCCCGAGGAGAAACGAGCAAGCAGCCTGTTGAATGCGACGTGTAGCCAATCAGAAAGCGAGGTGAGGGATTTCCCGAGAGAACCCCCCCCAACTTGCCTCCATTTCATAGTGCAGCAAGCGTAGAGCCCCAGTCACGTTGTCTCCGCCTCTTTAACCAATGCCTTTTCTATTTGTTATGTTTTCTTCTCTGTTAAAATTAGTCCACAGACTATCGCCATTAATCTTCCTGGTCGTCCATGTTTATTTACTCTGAACTCACGTTTGAGCTCGAGGGGATTCGCAAGATTTCCCGTCTGATATCTGAATGATCCTGAGTAAAATCTTGTTGTGTGCTGTGTGTTGTGCTTGTTTTATCTAAGATTTTTTATTGTTACGTGTGGTGTCTCTCAGGCTGACTATTTTAAAATCCCGCCTTTAGTAAACGTCTACCCTCTTCTGAAACACTCCCAAGGTCCCTTCAAGGTGAAATACAATGGGCTCACACACAAACTAATCTCGCAGCAGCAACAGGGGAGTGAACACTTTTGTCAGGTCATACAAAGCCATAAGGAGAAGCTTCTTTCAAAACTTCTTTTTACACCGCACAACTGGAATGGAGATGCCGAAAGACAAACTCATGCCTGTTTAAAATGTAAACATAGGAGAATAGTTTTACAGCAATATTACTGATGAAATTTTGAAACATTGGCAGTAAAAAAAGTGAGCTGTAGTAAACAGTATATTCCAAGGTTCCAGACCTATAGAAAACCTAATATATTGTTCCCATATCTTTAAATTCACACAAATTAGTCCTTTACAATGACAGACTTGTTATCCTATTAGGGCAGGGGTGGCCAACTCCGGTCCACGAGAGCCGGTGTCCTGAAACTTTTAGAGGTTTCCCTGGCCCCACACACCTGAATCAAATAGCACAATTAGCTCCTCAGTATGCAGTCAGGTTCTTCAGAGTCCTGGTAATTAACTGATTATTTGACTCAGGCGTGTCAGACCAGGGACACATCTAAAGGTTGCAGGACACTGGCTCTCGAGGACCGGAGTTGGCCACCCCTGTATTAGGGCATGCATCATGAAGGTTCTGGAGAGACTAATACTGGCCCACCTAATTAAGCAAAAAAGCATCTTTTAGAACCTTCTGTAGTTCACTGACAAAGCCGTACTATGAGAATCTAGTCTCATATTTTGCAATCCGGCTGGATTTACACTACGAGACTCCAACAGACAAAAGTGGGTGTCTCCACATTTACCTGCATCATAAACAGACCTCAGTTTGTGAGAGTGAAGATGTCTGTGTCTGACCAGATGGTCAGCACCACAGGAGTCCCACAGGGGACTGCACTCTCAATACCTTCTTATGCTATGTACATGTTAGCCTTTCAATACCATTCAGAGTCCTGTCATCTGCAGAAAAACTCAGATGTTCAGTTTTTGCAGGTGTTGAGTGTTTCAGAGATGGGAAAGAGGCTATGTATGGTGCATGGTGTGAGAACAATAAACTCATCTTTAATCTAAATAAGATGAAGGCGATTATGGTCAAGTAATGCAAGGCAATTTTATTCATAAAGAAGGGATCTATCTAACAGTATTTCCAACATGGGAGAGGTGTGGGTAGTGGAGCAGCAGAGACAACTCAGTGTTAACCTGGACAACAGACAAGACTGGAGACATCTCAGTGGTACTAAAAGGTACTAAACAAATTCTTCATTTAAAAACACATAGTTCTTTTAGGAATTTTCAGCAAGATATTGATTGATTTTAAAATCTGAACAAGGCTGGTTCTATTCTGGGGACTACTTTAGAGCCTTTAGAGCTTGATCTGCAAGGAACGACATTCATCAAATGAAAACCATAATGAACAATCCTGGGCATCCTCTTCTGTCAAACACATACTAAATAACTTTGTCTTCAGTCAGGTGCTACTTTGGATCCCCTGCAAAACTGTCCACTACATGAGATTTTTGGTGAGACTCAAAACAAGTTCAATACATCGACAACATCTCTTGAGAAACTAAAGAGCATGCAAATACTCCTTAGCATCAAATATGATTTAAATGTTCAAGTCACAAAAGACAGGTAGCAGTCACTTTACAGAATGACATAAGTTAATATGCAATGGGACATTTCTCAAATTACGTCAAATTGCTAAATTTATAACAACCCAGTGCGCAAGCGCCATAACCATATTAGATTTGGACGAACGTAGAGGGGATAAATAGTTGAATGCTTTTGAGTCAAATAGTGAACTGTCCTGAATATCACCTCAACAAGCATATTATGGCAATAGCAAAACACAACTGTATTGGTATCTGCCAGAGGGACTCACGATCTCATGATCATGACCATATGAAGGAAGTTATTGTTTCATTGATTTTCAAAAACCCTGAAGGATTGCCGAGAAATGTCAGTGTTGGAAACGAGCTTGTAACCAAGAGGACTTTACTATGGAATCTGACCAAAGACATCTATGCGCTCTTTACATTTTGTTGGTGGTAAGGAGCCAACACTTGAATGTACAGACCTAATACCAGAGACTGCAACATCTATGCAGGTAGGCTATGTTTATTTTGGCTTTTCTCTGCAGAATGAAAACATCATACAATCCATGAGGGGTGTTTATGGGTGTATGTGAGCTTCAGTATTACCTCTTCACTTATTTCTCTCACAAGATTGGTAATCTTGTATGTGTGTGTCTGCGGAGGGGTGTGTGTGTGAAGATTAGCTGGGAGTGTCTGATTAAGGTAGAATTATTGACTTTGCAATTTTAGAAAAGAAGCGGTTTATTTAAGTCTATTTTTTGCAATAAGCTCTATAATAATATGTGCAAAATGTAGGCCTGTAATAGTATATATTTTCTTAGTATTAGCTGTAATTCTAGGTGGATTCAGCAGGTTTCTTCCTCCGTTTGATCCATTGTGCGAGAGGAGAGGACAGCCTTTCCTACTTTTATATTATCACTGCTTTCTTTCTACTCATAGAACGTTTAAGCGGTTCTATACTGGATTCCTCTAGTGAAGGATGTTAAAATGAAGCTTCCGGGATGTTGTCAGCTTCCAAAACGATTGACATTGCAGTTGTTGCCATTCTAGTCTGTACTCAGCTTGTCTGAACATCCGGTGAAACTCAGGCTACCTCTGGGCAAATGTGACGTAATTTGAGAAAAGCCCATAGGCATAAATATTATCAGAAAACATTTCCGGAGAAGTAAAAAATTGTGAAGATAGTCATTAGCAAAAATGTAAATGTTCAAGTTCATTGGTGTTTAAGTCAAAAAGACAGGTAGCAGTCAGTTTACAGGATGATGTAAAACACTGTGTAGTTGCATGAATGTATTAGACAAACATTTCCAAAGAACTTAAATATTGACTCTTTAAAGAAACTTAGATAATTGAGATCACTGCAATACCTAATTTCCCTTCAGGTTGGAAAAATGTATTGTTATTCTCATTTGGTCTTGTCATTTTTAAATCAATGAATTCAACATATAGTTGCTTAATGCCTCCTCAAATTTGGACTAGTAACAGCTTGTGCACGCGCGCGAGCATGTGTGTGTGTGTGTGGTGTGTGTGTGTGTGTGTGTGTATGAGTGTACAGAGTAACTCAATCTGCTCAAGTGTCCTCAAGCTATGACTGCTTTGGGACTCAGTTTCAATGTTTCTGGTTTGCTCTGTCTTTGAAAGAAATGATAATGAAAGCCAAGCCGACATCCCCACATTCGTTTTTATGATCATTACAGAGCTCACCATACAGTGCCCACAAAATGAACATATTTCCTATTGATTGCATGTCTGTAACCCATAGCATCAAAGTATAAAGCAATACTGAGAGGGAGAGAAAGGGCACTGTGAGGAAATAAGCGGTGAAGATATGATCATCACAATAAGGGGAAGGACTAGAACATATTTTATGATATACAGCAGTAATTTGAGGAACAAGATATGTTCTGTTTTTAGTCTTTGTTTCAGCACATTAGGTTGAAGCTTTTTCTGTGATGTTGGTTTTTTTTTAATCTTTTAGCGAGAACAGATTCTCATTCCTAGGACTATTCCTAATTGCTGTCTTGCTCAATGATAGAGGATGACAATGCTCCCATTTCTGTGGTTCAGTGACTTTGAGAAGCCTTGCAATAACTTTGAGGTTGGTTGGCAACCACAACCGGATTTGATGTGTTTGTAATTCATTTCACAGGTAAAATAATCACAAATAAATCAGTCCACTCCTGTAAAAACTGTATTGCTCAGTTTGTTGTTCTCTCATTGGGATCCAAAGCTCAGTGTATTTCCTTTTTCAGTAGTAGTTATATAAAACTGTAACCAAGCATTGCTATAGAATTTGTTTTCTCTGCTTTAATGAAAAGGGCAAACCACATCCTTAAAGGCTTCATAAAATTATTAGATGCCTAAGATATGAACTAAAGTTTTTAAGACTTGTGTTTGAGAACGGGAGTTACAAGCTTGAGGGCAATCTTGCTCTGGGAAAATTGGGGCGTTTTTGGCTACATGTCTGAAACCCCTGTGTTCCCAAGAGTAAATATTAAGTTGTTTGGTTCAACTTAATGTTTACTCTTGGGAACACAGGGTTTTAACGGCTGATTTGGAAATAAATAAATAATGGTTTACTTGTTGTGTTAGAAAAAAATAACTAACTGAATAAGAAAGAATTCATCCAAAGGAGAGAGAAAATAAAAAAGTCTAAGTAAAAGAATAGAATGGACGTATCCTTTATTGTCCATTCGTAGGGAAATTCAGATGAACCAGCAACAAAGTAAAAGGCAAACAAAAGCATGCATATTCCCAGCATGGTGAAAATATAAAAATATAGGGAAAAGAGACTACAGTAAGGGAAAAAAATCATTTAAAATATGTGGTCACTATGTCACTTTAAAGCTGTCAACCTTCTCAAGGTTTGTGTGTTATGTACAGCTTGGAGCACGAGACATGACAGACTATGTGATGTATTTTGTTATTGTTGTTCTGCCTAAGATCCTTCACTGTTGGGTGATTTCACTTCTCTTGAATTGTATTTGGTTAAGGGGTGGGAATGACCTGCAGGAGAGCCTGAGGTGAGAGCAGAAGGAGAGAGCTTTAACAGACAATGGGAGATTATGTAGCATCTGCAGCAACTTTCTGCAAGTTTTGTTGTAACTGTCGGCTTGGTAATTTCCGCAACTTATCTGTGCAGTCTCATCAAGAGATGGCTTGTAGACTGACTGAACGAGCATGCGTTCAGCTGTGATGTTGAAGTCCTACATGGAGCCTGTTCAGTGAGATAGGATAGGTAGGATTTCTGTGTTTCCCTCCACCTTCCTCAAAAGGATGCAGATCTTCTGACTGTTCTTCGCAGGGTCCAGGCATCAGGAACTTATCCAAACCAGGACCTGGAAACAGTGGGGAGTGTCAACAGAACATGATCATGTCTACAGTATAAGTGAATTACTCAAGACATAGCCACATTTTTATTTATTTATTTTTTGTTGTTTTATTGGGCGAACTAATTAAAAAGTATGTTGCAGTTTTTTTTTTTGTTTTTTTTTGTTTTTTGCTTTTACTGAGACCTAAATATTGTTATTTGTGTTTGTCACTCTTCAACATTTTTTGTTGAAGTTTGCTTAAGTATTTAAAAAAGATAAGAAAAGCCAATGCCTCTGACAAGGAGTGTTTAAGCAGGTTAAATAAGTACCAAGTTTTAGGGCACTTCATGCTCCCTGCTGCTGAACAACTTTATGGAGATGCAGATTTCATTTTCCAACAGGACTTGACACCTTCACACAGTGCCAAAGCTACCAGCACCAGGTTTAAGGACCATGGTATCCCTGTTCTTAATTGGCCAGCAAACTCGGCTGACATTAACACCATAGAAAATCTATGGGTTATTGTGAAGAGGAAGATGTGATAGGCCAGTATCAGAGCAACCTTGGCTCTCATAACACCTGCGCAGGGCCCCAGACTGATTGTCTCCATGCCACGGCGCATTGCTGCAGTAATCCAGGGAAAAGGAGCACCGACTGAGTATTGAGTGCTGTACATGTTCATACTTTTCATGTTCATACTTCTCAGTTGGCCAACATTTCTAGAAATCTTTTTTTTTTGTATTGGTCAGAAGTATTATTCACAATTTCTGAGATACTGAGTTTGGGGTTTTCATTAGTTGTCAGTTATAATCATCAAAATTAAAAGAAATAAACACTTGAGATATATCAGCCTGTGTGTAATGAATTAATGAATATACAAGTTTCACTTTTTGAATGGAATTACTGAAAACAATCTGCTTTTTCACAATATTGTAATTACAGTATATGACCAGCACCTGTACAGTAATCTGAGTGAGTTTAGGTTTATTTTACTCAGGTAAACTGTAGAAAGATGTTAATTATCTTATAAAACTCAACACAGGCTCTTTTTTGGACTATTTGGTGTGTCTATTGTGCAAGCCGACTAGATTTGGACTAGGCACAGGTGTCGTTGCCTGTGCTATTTCTATTGCCTGTTACAACAGAGATCAGGCCCCCAAGAGGGTGACTAGGTTTAATCTCTTTAAGCAGTTACATAATGGCCTCCAGTTCATGTTTTAATCAGCAAATAGATGACTGTGCCCAGGGACGAATAATCACATCTATAACTTCTAATCTAATATCCAGCTACATTCAAGTGGATTACAGAGGGACTGTGAGGGAGAGGAGGGGCACAGGTGGTACACCTCAATGTGAGTGATTATAGCATGTGTGTGTGTGTGTGTGTGTGTGTGTGTGTGTGTGTGTGTGTGTGTGTGTGTGTGTGTGTGTGTGTGTGTGTGTGTCTTGAGATAGAGAAAAAATGAGATTTAGAGATTGCCTCTGTTCCGAGCTTGCACATATACTTGCAACCCATCACTAGCAAAGCACAAACATCCATAGCATCATACCTTTGACATCACGTTTGATTGCAGCTGTTGGGCAGGTGGAATGGTGATGAGTACTGACAATCTCATTCCCTAGATGGCTTCATGTCATCCATTCTTTGTCCCGCATGGGTGCAACCTCCACAAGGGAATTTACAAAAGTGGTTCAAGAAATCCATTCAGAAAGGACTGATGGGGAGACAGACAGACACAAAGTCATTAGTTTGGATTTCTTCTGGAGACAAACACACAAAACTTTCTTGCTGCGGAAAATTTGATTTATATATGACTTCATCTGAAACATTTGTTCACATTTCAATAACTACCTGTGTTGTGTTCTAAAAATAATATAATCAAAAAGAAAGAGAAGAAAGTAAATGGAATGTTCTTTTCCTCCTATCCTGGAATTAGGCTGTTATTAATATAATGCAATATATGCACTGTATTAATTGCCACACGATTATAAGTAACCCAGAGGCTTAAAAAAACATTTTATTTGGCAAGGAAAAGAATCAAAGCCAGGTTAATGAAGACTATTCAACAAAAGATAAATTGTTCCATCCAAGGACCTCAAAAAAGCCAGATGGCAAATGGAAAACAGGTGAAGAGAACAAAACAAAAATAGCTTTAGAAAAGAAACTTTTATTTTTATTATTTATTATAGAATCAGTGTCATGTTACCTTCACTTATCATTTAAGATTTGTTGCAATGCTAAAATCCAAGCTTTCGTATACATTTAAAAAGTAAAACCTTGTGCTATTCATTAAATGTGACTTTTGTTCAAACTCACTGACAAAATGAAGAGGCATTTTTAAGAACTTGAATTAAGAGCACTTAGTTTTATATTACATAACTTTTTATGTACAGCAATTGGGTTCTTTTAAATGTTCACCAACTGCAAGAAAGAATACAAATGCATATTTGAGCATGTGATAGTACATGTGTCATGTGTTGATGTGGAGGAAGACCCAACCACATGCAGGAGGTAGATATTAAAGTAGATATTAAATCATCTTCTTCCAGCTTTTCCCTTTTATGGGTTGTCACAGCGAGTCATCTGTCTCCATCTAACCATCTCATTCTCTCACACCAACTACCTCCATGTTCACTTCATCCATAAATCTCCTTTTTGGTCTTCCTGAAGGCCTGCTGCCTGGCAGTTGCAGGCTTCATCTGAATCCCTGTAATAATATCTCCTAGCTCCAACTCCTAGCTCCTATTCCTTGACCTTTCCTGGGGTCAACAGTAAGAACACTATCATGGGGAGGAAAGGAGCTTTGGACTGCTGTGCCGATTTCTGGCCAGCCTTTAACTCCGGTGTCATTACTTGACCAAAATGCACATGGCTGATGAGAGTCAAATCTGGGCCTACAGCCTTCTGAAAATAAACTACAAAGTGTGCGCTCTCTTCTCTCCGGCCATTTTCATCAATTTCTGTGAGGTGGGCTGTGTCATGTCATGTGTCCTGTCATGTAAAAGACTATGGGATTCCTTCTAGTTCCTTAGCACCGTTAATGGATATCGCGGGGTTCCTATGCTAAATTAGCAGCAATGGCAAGTAAACAGGCTCCTTTTCCTACCGCCTTCCTTACTGACTGCACTATTCGTACAGCACTTAGCATGGCGACTGCTGACGCACTTCTATGAGGGTATTCGGATGGAGCCTCAGCCTCAGCTTCCTTAAACCCTCTAATGCACATGTCAAATATATATCAAATCATAAAAGACTGAATTAACTTACCGAGTCAAAGATGAAACAAGTCAATTGTGGATGAGTAAAGGAATTGAAATCATTGGGCTGTAATGCATCATCTTGTTAAGATTTTGTAGATTTTGCAAAGTGGAAAATAACTAGCAGAAATAAATATTCTTATGATGTAATACAAAACAAAGTTTGGTTTTCAGTTAATGTCCCTGAACTTTTAACACCATGGTGGTTGCTCAGGGTAGAGAAAACTGGGAGTGAGATATTAAAAGTGTCTCAATTAGTTCTCCTAGACAACAATGAAATCTACACAGACCACAGAGAGTCTGAAGCCTGTTCCTCCTGTAGCTCAAACATGTCTCAGGATCAACAAGTAGAGCCAGTCTCAGTTTGGTCTCAGTGTGAGTTTAAAGACATATCTTAATAAGGTCTCCTCTATTGCTCTTTAAAATCTCAACTTCTATGTATTTTTTAGAACTCATCTGGAGTAATCGGGGATATCTCTGATTAATTCCTCTTGTTTTATTCCAGTCTTCAATATATGGAGCCAAGCAATTCAATTTTAATCATTTCCATTTTTGATCGTTTTATAGTTTTAAAACACTAACAACTAAAAATAATGAAAACCATGACAAGACTCAAATGACAATTTTAACAGATTTGACATGCTTGTATTTCACAAAAAGACAAATCCAATGACGTATATTGTATAAAAAGAACAGTGCAATCTTATAAATCTATAGAAAATAATTTGGATGTAAAATTAGATTATTTCTTGTTATTTGATGATAAACGTAGGGAAGCCTGTTTCCACCACTTGAAAATAAAATTAATGCCACATGGTATATCATAATTATGGCTTTGAACTTCATAATTATGACTTTGGATCTTATAATTATGACTGGATTTCATAATCATCACTTTATATCTCATAATTGTGACTCTAAAAATCACAATTATAACTTTATCTCAGAATTATGACTTTGAATCTCATAGTTATGATATACCATGTGGCATGTTTTTCACTTTCAAGTGGCGAAAATTGGCTTCCATATGATTAAGTCACTTAAAAGAATGTAGTGTTTTTGTTTGTTTGTTTGTTTTTTGCTTTTTGAGCATGCTTGTCCTGATTCACACTCCATTCCTAATTGGTGGCGATAATGCACCAAATTGGTGTTTGCTAACAGCTAATACAGTTCAAGAAGGAAACGAATAAGAACAAAAAGGACAGAACATGCCCATTATATGCTGCTTCATGGTTGGTCAATTCAAATTGTCCCTCAACTAAACATGCAATTAGCACCGCTACTTAGCTCAATGAGGACGTGGCCTAGATCTATGAGGAGAGAGAGAATTCAGTGAGAGGATGGAGAAGATGATAGCTACAGAGCGTAAGAGAAGGTAAATCGTGTGCAATATATGTGTGTTAATAATGAATTAGTAATGTTGGTAATTAGTTGACAAGGTCAGTTCAAATACATTTTTGAGAACTAGTCATGATGCAGTATGAGAAGGAAGCTTACTGGCCTTGCGAGCAAGCTATGAATGCTCATATATTGCTGCTTGTTAGTGATCTGTCCCATAAAATGAAGTTTTTCCATTTTCTTTTTAATCAGTTGATACCACAGTTAAAAGTCTATTGCAATATTTGTGGCATAAATATAAAAGGCTAATGCCACATAGTAGGGCTTCATAATAACATTTGGTGACAAGATAATAATCTAATTTCTCTAGCAGTGCTTGAGTGGAGATGTGCACAGTTGTGTTCTTAAATTGTAATTACTGCAGTTTTAATGCACAATGAAAACACAGACAATTCTGTGCACCACATCAATTTTAGCCCAAAGGCTATTATATTCATATATATTAATCTCTTTCTCATTGGCAATATCTGTTTATTTTCAATCAGTTTCAATACTTTAATATCTACATTTTCATGATAAAACAGTAGGGCAGCGAGGGTTTTGTTAGTCTATTGTTTTCCCTGGAATGTTTGCTTGGTCACCTGAACCAAGGCATATAGTGAATGACTAAACATCTGTACATGTTCACAGCTAATTTTTGTTAAATTTATTGGCCTATGAACAGTTAGTGTCACCGGCACAAAGACACGCTGAGTCACGGGTGCTCCCACCACGAGGCAGAGAGTGTGCCATTAAAACATTGCAACCACCTGTAAAGCGGGAGAAAATTTCTGTCTTTTAAACACATCCAATTTCATGAGATGGCAGAACCTAAGGCTCCCACAGAGTCAGGAGTCCTTTGTGTCTACTGTGAGCAGCGCGGACGTCCGCAGAGTTTGTACTGTCAGGTGAACATACATTGTATGATCAGCATGAATTAAAACAATGTAGGTTACAATATAGGCTTTGCTGTCTGAGGGGAAATACTCCCTCTGGCATTATAAGACTGGTCTTGGTAAGTGAGCAAATAGATACATTATTAAGATCAAGAGAGAGACTAAAAGCTAGATTCAGATAAAAGGCTGCGGGAGACAGAAACAAAAAGAGATATATAGAAAGATGAATAAATGAAGAGAAAGATGGAAAGAGACAGAAACTGGCAGTTAAAATAGAGCTACATACATCCAAGCATATTAATATAAAGTTGAGTGGAAGGAAAATATGGTACATAGACGATGGCTCCATCTAAATACCCTTAATAATTGCTCCTAGCTCCTGCTCCATAACCTTTCATGGGGTCAACAGTCAGAACTCTGAGGAAACTCTAGGAGAAAAGGAGCCTTGGACTGCTGTGCCGATTTTGGACAGCCTTTAACTTGAACGTCATTATGTGATGGAAACGCACACAGATGATGTGAGTCAAATCCGTGCCTACAGCCTTCCGAAAATGAACTACAAAGTGCTCTCACCTCTCGCTGGACATTTTCGTTGATTTCTGTGAGGGAGCCGTGCTTATCCGTCACGTCACGAAAAAGGATTGTGGGATACCTTAAGGCTTCTTAGTGCCAGTAAGGGATGTTATGGGGTTCCGAGGCAAAACTAGCTGCAAGAGGAAGCATACAGGGTCCTTTTCCAATCTCCTTCCTTACTGACTACACTATTTGGACAACACTTATCATGACGACCTCTGACGCACTTCCGCTTTGGCTAAAGAGTCCATATTCAATAAGGGTAGTCGGATGGAGCCTGTGTTTGTCTTGGCACTATTTCCACACCACCAACAGCCTGAAAATTGCCCCATCTCCCTCTGTTACTGTTTCTGTAAAAGGCCAACTCTGAAATCCATTTCAGATGTATTTGAATTTCGTCCTCCCTCTTTCAGTAGTTTTTCTTCTAATCTTCTAAAAATGTTTAATAACAGATTTTCATGTTGTCCCATTCTAGCTCAATGTTTGCTCATTTTTATTTTCAGTTGCCAAGTTATAACAGCAATCTGACATTTTTCCACTGCCCACCCAACTGAAGAGAGCCTCACAAAAAAAAATCGCTCATGTTTCTTTTCCTGCTCATTACTTCCCTCTAAAGGCAATCCTGCTCACCTCTGCTTCCCATTGATCTTACCACAAAAATAGAACGTCAGCTCAAAGCTTCTACAAAAGTCACCACTGGTCGGACAAAAGCTCGGGGCAAGATTCAGCAGTCCACTTTCATCTCAAGAACAAAGGACACACTTTTGATGACAATGATGTCCAGATTTTGGACAGAGAGAACAGATGGTTTTAAAGATGGCTGAAATAAGCCATCCTGGTTAAAAGAGAAAAGCCATCACTAAACAGAGGGGAAGGATTGCACTTCCAACTCTCAAGTGTGCACAGCGTGGTCCTCCACATTCCAAAGAGATTACATAAGCAGCCTCATCAGGATTCAGGAGATCAATTACTCCACTTACACTAGCAATAGCCTCTAAAAACCCAGCACAGGGTTAGGTCATTGATTTGCATCCGACTTGGAATGGGCCTAGAAGTATAGGCCTCCATGTATTTAAACACAACAGCGCTCCCAATATAGGTTGCTCGAGTGCGAGCCGCCAGAACAGACAAAGACTCCTGTATAGGCGTCAAAAAGATCTCAGAAAAAATTAGCGAAGTCCTGCTGCTGTTAAGCCCGTTTGTTGTTGCAATGACCCCACCCAGATAACTGAGTATTTGCACAGACATAGTAGGACAAAATGTTTGTAATAAAACCAATTTTTTTGTTTTTACATAACAAGAGTTATTGTTTGTTTGAAACATTATATGCCCCCAACCCACTTTCAGTAGTTCCCCCCTAATATTCTAAAAACAATTAAAAACAGATTTTCGTGTTGTCCTATTCTAGCTCCAATATTGCTCATTTTTATTTTCAGTTTCCCACTGCCCACCTGATTGAAGCGAGCCTTACACAAAATTAAGCACTCCCATTTCTTTCCTTCCTCAATTTAATTAACTCACTCTACAAGTAATTCTGCACACCTGAGCTTCTAACTGATCTTACTCTAAACAGAGAACTTCATCTCAAAGCTTCTACAAAAGTCACCACTGGTGGGACAAAGTGTATATTAAAATGGACAGTAGTACCCATTTTTTACATGATTCATATTTTGTCTGGTAAAGTTAGTTATTGTTTGTTTGATACATTGTTTGTCTCAATTATTTGGGTTCTATACGTTAGTATGTAGTATTTGCACTATGCTTAGTCTCTTAATTTTATTTCCTGTTCCAACAACAGGCCTGTGGTGACTCCACCCTCATGCCGTTGTCTCGCCTTTGGATTCTGTATTTGTGGGAAGATTCCTCCTGTTGATTTATCTCCTGTTACTGATTGCCAGACTGCCTCTGCTAGTGAACTCTAAAGATGCGTTCACATTGGCACCACAAAGTCGCCACTTTTGCTTGCTGTTGCTCGCCTGACATTATCGGTGATCGTTCGCACAGCAGGCGAGAGCAACTGCACAGCGGGCGACAAGCAAGGAACAATGGCGCCATCTAGTGACGCTTTCACTTACCTGCCACTCCCACTCACTCTTCTCCAGACTTGCTTCTTTCTGGACTTGTCCCAGTAGTAATAATTGGTTGAGTCAAACAACTCTTGCCAACCGCATACTGCCACTCTCAGTTTTTCTTCCATGTTAAATGAACACTGCTTTGTCTCCGCCACAAGCCTTCGACCCACGTCATAGCCACATTTCATTGCTGATTGGTTGTCGCGGTGCGGCAAGACACAAAATTTCATCTTTTTCAACTCCAACTACTGTCGCTTTGCATCCATCATAGGTTTTGTGTTGCTCTGGCATCACTTTAACTGCCAAAATCGTGCATTTTGCATCACTAGAATTGCATCTGTGGCTTTAACCCGACCTACCCGGTCCATGCTCCGGTCCTAACCCCCCACACCGATCCCAGACCAGACGACCCACGGGCCCATCCACCCGGAGAGGGGGTCAACATGGTCCTAACCTGAACGGGCTAACCAACCAGAGCCTGCCCCACAAACCCCGAGGTTCTACTCCCCCATATTCCAGGGGAGAGCAAAAGCGTCAGCCCCAGTACCAACCAACCACCCAGACCCAACGACCACCGCCAGCCTAGACCCTGGACCAGGTGGCCCGCTCCTCCTCCAGGCCCAGGAGTCTGGGTCGTAATCGGAGAATAGGGGTGTGAAAAATACCGTGAGCCTTTACATTTTCATAATGTATTTTCCTGATCCTGTCTGTGAGATCCTGCCTGCAGTGACGGTGACATCCCATCCTGCCTGCTCAGCTCTGGCAATTAGTTTCTGAGCAGTTACAACTGCAGTGGCTCTAATTGAGCAGAGTCGCTGCACCTGGGGAGATCACTATATGTACCCATCTGTCCCAGTGTGTAACTGCCAGATCCTTGAAAACCTTTGTGTGAGTAGATCATCCAGCATTCCTTGTTTGCCTGCATGTTCTGACCAGATTAGATATTCTGAAGGTTTTAGGTTTGTGTAACAACTAGGGGTCAGATTATTTAGGTGGCTATGCATTAAAACTGGCCTTTTTTTACATTTTAATGATGTACTTTAGTTTAGGATTAAATACAGTATAACTGTGGTTTTACACATTTAAAACCTAACACACTGGATTGTCAGACAGCTATGCTCCTACACTTCAAGATTATAGCTCATAGTGCAGGAATTACAGGCCGAGGGATGGGTACTGAATTCGGTACTTTTATATGTACCGACCAAATCCCGTCTGTACTACAGAGTATTGATTCATGTAAAATAAAATGGTACCATGTTTTGATACCTAAATGCATCATTGTGACACTGAGGGAGCGGAAGAGTTGGAAATTTTTCCATGCTGGATATGAACACAGCATTGCGTGCACAAGAGAGTAATTATGTCAGTAGCCGCTGGTCCGGTCAACAAAGCAAGCATGGCTGATCTGATAGAAAATGCTCGAAAGTATTGGCTCCACTTTTCCAAATGTGCTGCAGATTATGCTCACTGTAATATTGGTGATGCGAAGTGCAAGGAAGCTCCTGGTCATTGCTACCAATTTAACAAATTTCTCACTACATTTTGTGACTTTTCAGACCCATCCAGTGACTTTTTTTCAAAAAATCGACAAGTGTAAAATCTTTCTTCAGTGTTATTGGTTAGTTCTGGTGAAAGCACCAATCGTTCTGCAGTTAATGTCTTGAGAGAGAAGCAAGTGCTGCCGTGAGCTCCTTCCCACTTATCCAAACGCTGTCTCCCAGGCAGCTCGTCCTGAAACCTGCCTGCAGTCACAGCAAATAGAGCAAAGAAGAGAGCTTCTCCGTTCCCACACTGAGAATGTATCAAGAGTTACAAAGCGGAATAAAATCTGTTTTTAATATTGTTTTTTTTCACTCTCTCTCTCTGAAACTGTTGCACTAAAATAATTCCCTGAATTTGATTAACACACAGCTTCAATCCCTTATTCACTTCGTTCACTCTGTGTGCCTCTGATAACTGTTGGTAAAAGTTAGTTTTATGCGGTGTGGATTCAGGCAATATATTAAAATTCATATAACTTCATAATGTTCATTTGTAGATCTAAACAAGTTTATATATTGAGAAATAAATATGTTTAATAGAATAATTTTGAGATTTTGTTATTAAACTAATGTTTATGATTACATAAACACAAAAGTACCAGAAATAGGCATCGTTGAGTACCGGTACTGATTCCCAGGGACCCGGTATCGGTACCATATTGGTTCAAAAATGAAAGGTACCCATCCCTATACAGGCCTCTTGTTACAAAACCCCCCCAAATATTTACATACATCACACGAGTTGTGGAGTGTGTAGATTTTTTAAACCTTGGCTATTATAAATAAGACAATGTAACCCAACATCTATACAAAGCTTATCTGGTTGTACTTTTACCCTGAAGACAATTAAAATAAATATCCAATAAATTTTGCATCAAGGTAAGCATGGTTTTAGATATAATGTACTTCACAGGGTCACTTGTGGGGATGCAATGACATTGGAGGGAAATCTCTTGCTATCACTCCCTTTCTTGAAATTTCCCCAGAGAAATCCTTCTTCTCCTTTACAAAAGGCACTTCAGTTTATGTGTATACATGTGCAGAGCAGATAATTTCAGCCCAGCGATTCCCATCTTCCTGCTTGTTAATACTCCGTGGCTTTTAGAACATCAGGTAGAAACAGTTTTTGCATTAACTTTCAAGGGGGAAAATTTGCAAATTGTGGGAGTTCAAGTGAAAAGAATAAACAACCGACTGTTGCAGTTGTACTCCATAAGGCAGGGACAGATAACGCTTAATTCCCTTCGTGTTTCTAGGTGTTGGTGTCGTGACAATCAGGCCAAGTGCTTTTTGATTGGCTCATTATTAATTCATGCACACTCGCAGAACCTCAAATCTGACTTAATTACAACGGCACTTCCTGCAGTGACCAATATTGATGTGATTAATGAATTAGCAGTTTGCTGCAGCAGCATCCACTTTATGGCTGAAAAGTGTGTGTGAGTGTGTCTGTGTGGGGGGCGGGGATTAATAATTTTAGAATACTAATGAAAAAGCTGAGTGAGCTGAGCTGATAAGACACAAAAGGGAGGGAGATGAACACTGAGTGTGTTTTTGCTTATTATTCAAAATGTCCAGTCCCATAATGTCTCAATACAAAAGCGGGAAAATGTAAGAAAATATAGTGTTTTTTTAGGCTAAACGAATCTACAAGTTGCACTATGCATGAATATAAGTAAACCTACTGAACTGTTTTAATAACTAAAATTGTACAGCACTCTGCTCCCTGTTACTTGGCAGCAGTTGGGTTAATTAGGTATCACTTTTGTAACTTTTGAAGGCTTTGTGTAACTGGTTTCCCATTTTGAAATTCATTGCAGCCAAAGTGTCAGGGTAAAATGTTGAAATACATAACTTTTCTCAGATTTATTCTATACCCACAACAAAGCCTTTTTTGGTGTTAACACAAGTTCAAGACTTCTCTTGTATGGGGAATCGAGTTGCATTCATTGGCTAATTATTATTGGGATTTCGATCCATTCTTCCACACACAGTCTTCAAATCTTAAAGGTTCGTGGGGCATATTCAAGGCATCTTGCGGTACCCAAGCCCCCTTTTTATCTTCACATTATTTTCAAGAAAGTGTTAGTTAATGTTTCCAATTATCTCTCACTAAATGATACAATGGTTGCCAGTACCTCGTACTAAACGAACACTCTTATATTCCCTTTACTGTATATGTGTTTTGGGGGTCATGTACTGTGCCTTTTGTCCAAGGTGTTTTAAAAATAAGATAAATTATTGTCCCATGATACTTAGCAATTTTCTCATAGTATTTGATTGGCTTATTAAAATGTTCTGCAGCAAACTTTAACGTGTTTTTACATGGCTGAACATGACATTTTCTCCAGCAGTGGAATCTTGTTGGTATAGAGGTTGTTATGGTTAAGCTATTGTTTTCATAGAAAATTTAGATCTGCTAATTAAATACTTTCTGAAAGCTCTCTGCGAGTGGTCCTAGACTCTTGGAATACTCTTTTGCTTATTATTTTAAATCTTCTATCTTAAGTATTTCTTGGAGAACCTCGTCATGGTTAGTTTATGGCCCCGATAATGTTCAATAGAACATTTTGAAGTTTAGAAATCCACATGTAATCGATACCATCAGTACATTTGTAACAATAAGGTTGTGAAGGCCTTTTGAGTGTTATTTGCTTTTACCTAACATGACAGTGTCATGATTTAGGTTTTTGTCTGTTTTGTTTTGGACTATTCTGGGGTCCGTTCTTCATACGTTGCTTAAAACATCCAAGATCAAATGAAACATCCAAGATGACTTCATCCGGCTAATCATGATCTGGCTAATTGGGTTCTTCGAACACACCTGTTGTTTATCATTAGTATCGCTGGATTGAGTTATCTGAGATAACTGCGCGTTCATGCGTTTGTTTAAAAGGGGAAATGTATCGATAGTAGAAACAATGATCAGCAACGCTGCTATTGGCTGTTCAGCATGGCCAAAGACTGCCCACAGTTTTTCTCCCAAGCAGAACAAGAGCTTTTAATGGAAGGTTATGCCGAATTTGAGTCATTAATTAAAACGACAGGGAACACCTCAAAGTCTGCTAAAGCCAGGAGAGAGGGCTGGCAAAAAGCAGCATACAAATACATGCATAAGTAATGTCCATGGTAGATGTTTCTATCACTTTCTACAGTATGTATTTTTGCATTTTAATAATTTCATATTTATTTTGTTCTTTTATGTCAGAGCCTCCACCGGACCCACTAGAACATGGGGAAAAAAGTGAAGTACAAGAATATTCTACAAAATGGTAGCCTTTAATTATATCATATTTTAAAAAGCCACTTTTTCCTCTTTTTAAATGCCACTGTTAAATGATGTGTTTGTCTGTTTATAACAGCCACCAAGAAAAAGCCTGAAAAAAACAGGTTATTTTTACTTTTGTTGCATGAGGCATGTTTCACGCTTTCTTTTTCTTTCACAAAATGACACATAGTGCCATCCGTTTCCTATATAAACGGCATCTTCAACAAAAAATTTAGTATTTTGACCTGAAAAAACACAAATTAAGAGGAGAAATTGAACTCCACAACTTAAAAAAGAGAAAACTTGCACTAGAGATCGAGTTGCTTCAAAAGGACCTTCAGAGTAAGTTCTAATACACCATTTGACAGTAGTATTGCTGACTTTACATAACTATCTCTTATTGCAGGCAAAAGATGACTTGCTGGCTTTTCTTTATAATTTTTTTTAAAATAAAACGACAGGAACTAAGCATTATTTGTTTCGTCTTTTATTAAAGATTAAAAAATGGTGTTCCACAATTCTGTCCCGTCCTCTGCCACTAGGTGGTCCAAGTGCACTGGCTGGACAGACTTCCCTATCTCCTCCGCTTATAAAGCCGCGATCTAATCCTGTTTACATGAAATAAGTCTGCGAGCGAGCAGGTTTAAGTTTGCGCACATGTTGCTATGACAGCAAGTCCAGGATGAGTTTCGAAGAACCAAACGATCTAAGATCATGCCAAATCGTCAACAATCAAATCCAGCTAACTGAGTTAGCGACGTACGAAGAACGGACCCCTGGACTTTCTCACCTCTCAGCCACCAGCCACTATCCATAAGGTCAGTCAACAGTCAATTAGCTCACATCAACTGCTGCCAGTAATTAGTAAGCTCGGCTCACACCTGCCACACCCAACTCATCCCTGCCAGAACATCACTTGTTGTGTTGGCTCGCCCAGTTTGATGTGCCCTTACTCTACCAGTAAATTTTTGCTCAGCCAACTGGAGTCTTCCGTTAAGGTCGCCTGTGTCTGCATGCTGCAGTTCTGCCTGTTTCTCCGCGAGTTCCAGCGGCTTGCTTTGCCCGTTCTGGTGGTTCCCCGGTCCACATTGCCTGTTCTGCTCTGTCACTATCTGCATCCTCTGGTCTCCTGCTCCTCCCTGCCTGTCTGCACATTCTGCCAAGACTCATCTGCCTAGTCTGGTTCTGCTTGCCTGCCTCACCTGCCATTATTCAGCATCTTCACAATAAAGCTTTTATTGATCTGACCAGTGATGACATGTTTAGCCGCATGTCATCATTCAACCGCTGGTTGTCTAGGTGGTGTCCTGAAAACGACGTGGGCTACATTGATAACTGGCGAACTTTCTGGGGAAAACCTGGTCTGATCCGGAGAGACGGCATCCATCCCACTTTGGATGGTGCAGCTCTTCTTTCTAGGAATCTGGCCGGATTTATTAGTTCTCCTAAATGCTGACAACCCAGGGTCCAGACCAGGAAGCAGAGCCGTAGTTTAACACACCTCTCTGCAGCTTCTGTACTGTTACCCACCCATTATCCTATTGAGACGGTGTCTTTCCCACGGCCAAAACTTAACAGATCAAAAACTGATCTAAAGGGAACAAATCATAAAAATCTAATAAAAATCCATACGGATCACTTTGAACCTAAAAATAAAACAATTAAATGTGGTCTATTAAATATAAGGTCTCTCCCTCCAAAGACTTTGTTAGTTAACGAATTGATTTCTGATAAACAGATTGATTTGTTTTGTCTCACAGAAACCTGGCTACAAGAGGACTACGTTAGTATAAATGAGTCAACTCCCTCCAATTATTCAAATTTCCACATTCCCAGATCTGTGGGAAGAGGAGGAGGAGTGGCAGCCATCTTTCAGTCTGATTTATTAATTAGTCCCAGGCCAATTAATAACTACAGTTCTTTTGAACATTTAACCCTCAGTTTCCCTCATCCAAACTGCAAAGCAATAAAACCTCTTCTGTTTGTTGTTTTGTATCATCCACCAGGCCCTTATACTCAGTTTTTGGATGAGTTGTCAGATTTCTTATCTGATTTGGTGTTAAATACTGATAAGGTTATTATAGTGGGTGATTTTAACATCCATGTTGACACAGAATGTGATAACCTTAGTGTAGCCTTTAAAACTATCCTAGATTCAATTGGTTTTGCTCAAAATGTGCATAAACCGACGCACTCTTGGCTCCATACTTTAGACCTTGTGCTGACATATGGCATTGATTGTGAAGAATTAACAGTATTTCCTCACAACCCTGTCCTATCTGATCATTTTTTAATAACATTTGAGTTTAATCTAACTGAGTTCTCCACCCCCAAAAGAGGGTTCCATTATAGTAGATCTTTATCGGATAATGCTGTATCAAAACTTAAAGAGTCTGTCCCCTTTTTAATATCCTCCGTATTGCAGAAATGCCCAGTAGATGGCAGCAATGTTGTTTCTTCCAATTCACAAATAGATGTCTTTGTAAACGGTATGACTTTGTCATTGCGTTCTGCATTAGACAATGTAGCTCCCTTGAAAAAGAAGGTGATTATTCACAGGAAGCTGGCTCCTTGGTTTAATTCAGAGCTGCATTCCTTGAAGCACAATGTTAGGAAATTGGAGAGAAAATGGCGCTCTACACACCAAGAGGAATCCTACCTAATCTGGAGGGACAGTCTATTGTTGTATAACAAGACCATTCGCAGAGTTAGAGCAGCATATTTTTCATCATTAATTGAGGAGAATAAGAATAATCCTAGATTTCTCTTCAATACAGTTGCCAAACTTACCCAGAGCCACAGCTCTGTTGATCCAGCCATCCCCTTAGCTCTTAGCAGTAATGATTTTATGGGATTCTTCATAAATAAAATTGATTCCATTAAAAATAAAATAATTGGCATCCTCCCAAACATGATTACCTCGTCCTCAGTAAGTGAGGCAGCATTGGAGGAATCCTTAGAACCTGCGCAGTGTCTGAACTGTTTAAAAGCAGTAGAGCTTTCTGAGCTATCTAGAATATTAGCTTCATCTAAACCTTCTACCTGTATGTTAGACCCAATCCCAACCAAGTTGTTTAAGGAGGTATTCCCTCTGATCAGTGGTCCTATTTTAGACATGATTAATCTATCCTTAGTAAATGGATATGTACCACAGGCTTTTAAAGTAGCTGTTATTAAACCTTTACTTAAGAAACCTTCTCTTGATCAAGATGAGCTAGTAAACTACAGACCTATATCTAATCTTCTTTTCTTATCTAAAATTCTTGAGAAAGTAGTTGCTAATCAACTTTGTGAACATTTACAAAGTAATGACCTACTTGAGGAGTTTCAGTCAGGCTTTAGAGCTCATCATAGCACTGAAACAGCTCTGGTGAAGGTCACCAATGATATTCTCATGGCCTCAGATAATGGACTTGTATCTATACTTGTCCTGTTAGATCTCAGTGCTGCATTTGATACAGTTGATCACAATATTCTCCTACAAAGACTTGAGCATACTGTAGGGATTTGTTGGGTTCTGAAGTCTGGTCTTGTGGGGAGCTGCCTCTTTTCTTCCACCAGGGGGAGCTATGGGGTTGCTGGCTGTCAGAGGGTGATTCCAGCGCACCTGTGTGTAATCGGCGTCATCACTGCCAGCATAAGAGGAGCAGGCGGCCAGTTCTCCAGCGCTTGAGTGTTAGCCACTAATGGTACTCTGAGCCCCTCTGAGCTAGTCTTCTGAATATCTTTCTGAGAATCTAGCAACCTGAACCCCTCCAAAACTCTTTGCAGGATACCCTCGTGATTCCTAGGAGAAGAAACCCTCTTTGACCAGTGATCAGAGCCACTCCCAAGGACCTCCACAGAAGGAACAAGTGAACTCTATCGAAAGCTGCAAGTTCTGCTTCCGGACCCACTGACTGTCAGACTCGCTGCCCGCCCTTCAACGACCCTCCTGGTTACAACCTGAGAATCCTCCAGCCATCGGACCAGACTCCTCCTTCTCCACTTCACATCAGTCTTCCAGTGGAAAATAAACTTTGGTTACCTTAGCTAATCTCTTAGTTGTGTATCTGCATGTGGGTCAAGCGAATTGCTACAAACATGACAGAACACTCAAGCCAGCCCGCTGACCCAGCAGAAGCACTTAGGAGATCTTTGGCTGAACAAAACTCACTCATTCAATCTCATGATGCAGCTTTAAGAATCCTTGGAAACCAACAGAATGAAACCAACCAGCGTTTAGATAACCTGACTAACCTTTTACAAAGGGTTCTCCAGCAGGGTGCTGCTGCTGCTCCTGATCCGGCTTTAGCTCCAGAGTCTGCTCCAGATCCGGCGTCCGAAGTCCATCCCGGGTTTTCTGAAGTCCGGCCGCCCAACCCAGAGAAATACTCAGGAGAAGTCAATCGTTGTGGTGGGTTCCTTTTACAATGTTCCCTAGCTTTTAACCACTCCCCACGGAGTTTTTCTCATGATGGTGCGAAGATTTCTTTTATAATCTCACATCTGACAGGAAGAGCTCTGGAATGGGCAGAAGCCAGGTTTAAGGATCCAAACAACTTTGGCTGCTCATTTGATGATTTCCTGGTTGAGTTTAAACAGACTTTCAATCAAGAGCCAGATAACACTTCTAGTTCTAGAAATCTATGGTCAATTAAACAAGGGCCTAGATCTGTGGCTGACTTTGCTATTGATTTCAGGATCAGAGCTGCCTCCTCAGGATGGAACGAGCCGGCCCTGAAAAGTATGTTTTTTCATGCTCTTAATGAGTCATTAAAAGATGAATTGGCCACCACAGATGAACCCAGTTCTCTGAATGAGTTGATCTCCCTTGCGATTCGTTTAGATAATCGCATGAGGGATCGAAATAAGGAAAAGGCAAGGAGAAATCCTTCTGTGAAATTTCCCTTCTCCCCTGTGACTC
This sequence comes from Fundulus diaphanus, assembly GCA_037039145.1. Lineage (NCBI taxonomy): Eukaryota > Metazoa > Chordata > Actinopteri > Cyprinodontiformes > Fundulidae > Fundulus > Fundulus diaphanus. Next base: position 24,499,038 of record CM073127.1, read on the forward strand.
CCCTCTCTCACTCTCCACTTCCTTCACAGACACTATCAGAACCTGAACCTATGCAGATTGGGCGAGCTCGACTGACCCCTGAGGAACGTCAAAAGAGGATGAGTTCCAATTTATGTTTATACTGTGGATCGCCAAGCCATTACATCGCCACTTGTCCTAGTCGATCAAAAGCCCAGGCCCGTCAGTTGATGTGAGGAGGCTGACGGGCCAGTTAAAACAAGAAAATGATTCTCCTCGACTTCTTCTGCCTGCCACTCTGTTTATCAGAAATGAGGCTCTCAGTTTTTCTGCGCTCATTGATTCTGGGTGTGAACAAAACCTCATAGATTCCACCTTAGTTAAACAGATGGCTATTGAAACTATTCTCCTCCCGGTCCCACTCCGTGTCACAGCTCTGGACGGTAAAACATTACCACAAATAACCCACAAGACTGAACCACTACGATTGGTCATATCAGGCAACCACAGTGAACAAATTTCCTTTTTCGTCTTTCCCTCTGCCAACTCTACTGTGGTGTTGGGATTCAGTTGGCTTCAGAAACATAACCCTCATATCAATTGGGCAGATTTACATGTGGAGTCATGGTCTCTCAGCTGTCACTCTGATTGCCTCCGCTCCGCTGTTCCTCAGAGTTCCCCGCCGGCAGTTTCACTGAAGGCAGACCCTTCCGACATGACTGTTATCCCTGAAGAGTATCATGACCTAGCTCCGGTCTTCAGCAAAACTAAGGCGCTGACACTTCCCCCTCATCGGCCTTACGATTGCGCCATAGACCTTCTCCCCGGAGCCCCACTGCCCTCCAGTCGCCTCTATAACATCTCCCGACCCGAACGGGAGGCCATGGAAACCTACATAAAAGACTCTTTGGCGGCAGGCATCATTCGCCCTTCATCTTCTCCTTTAGGTGCTGGATTTTTTTTTGTTGGAAAGAAAGATGGATCACTGAGGCCTTGCATTGATTACCGGGGTTTGAACCAGATTACCATTAAAAATAAATATCCTTTACCCCTTTTGTCCTCAGCTCTGGAACCAGTTCATGGAGCCACAATTTTCACTAAGCTAGACCTACGTAATGCGTACCACTTGCTCCGTATCCGCCAGGGGGATGAATGGAAAACAGCATTTAAGACTCCCTTAGGTCATTTTGAATATTTAGTTATGCCGTTTGGCTTATCCAACGCCCCAGCATTTTTTCAAGCTTTAGTAAATGATGTTCTCCGTGATTTTCTAAACATTTTTGTTTTTGTCTATCTCGATGACATACTCATTTACTCCAGAAACCTCACTGAACATAAACAGCATGTCCGGATGGTCCTTAAACGCCTCTTAGAAAATAAGCTCTTCGTAAAAGCCGAAAAATGCGAATTCCACCAGCAATCTGTGACATTCTTAGGATTCGTACTTGAGGGCGGGCAGGTCCGACCAACAACGGAAAAGATAAGAGCTGTTTTGGAGTGGCCGGTGCCGCAGACCCGCAAACAGTTGCAGAGATTTTTGGGCTTTGCTAACTTCTACAGGCGTTTTATTCGCAATTACAGCCAAACAGCCCTGCCTCTTACTGCACTGACTTCCACTAAGACGCCTTTCAAATGGACTCCTGAAGCTGAGAGAGCTTTTCTACTCCTCAAGTCACTATTTGCTGATGCACCTGTTCTCATCCAACCAGACCCAAATAAACAGTTTATATTGGAGGTGGACGCATCCGAGACAGGGGTGGGGGCTGTGCTTTCTCAATTTTCTGGCACAGACAACAAGACTCACCCATGTGCGTTTTTCTCCCGCAGACTGTCTTCTGCTGAGCGCAACTACGATGTGGGCGATCGTGAGTTGCTGGCCATTAAGCTGGCTCTGGAGGAGTGGCGGCATTGGTTGGAGGGTGCAGAACATCCAGTACTGGTCTGGACAGATCATAAGAACTTGTCCTACCTCCAGTCTGCTAAACGACTCAATCCCCGCCAGTCTCGTTGGTCATTGTTCTTTTCAAGGTTTAACTTGTCCATTTCTTATCGTCCCGGTTCCAGAAATATTAAGCCAGATGCCTTGTCTCGACTATACTCTCCAGACGACTCTGAAAAGACCCCTGCCACCATCCTTCCTCCAAGCTGTACCGTTGCTTCAGTGACTTGGGAGATAGAGGACATAATTCGTCAAGCGCAGCAAACTGAACCAGACCCTGGAACTGGTCCTGCTAGTCGGATCTTCGTACCGACCACTGCACGAGCTCGCCTCATCCATTGGTTTCATACAGCTAAGTTCTCTGCACACCCCGGAATCACTCGAACCACAGTTCTCATAAATCGGCGCTTCTGGTGGCCTTCCTTACTTAAAGATGTAAAGGAATATGTACTGGCCTGTCCCATCTGTGCCAGAAACAAGCCAGGGCATCAGCCGCCAGCCGGCCTTCTCCAACCTTTGCCCATACCCAAACGTCCCTGGTCGCACATCTCCATGGATTTCGTTACTGGACTACCTGTTTCCAGAGGTATGACCACCATCTTCACTGTTATTGATCGTTTTTCTAAAGCATGCCATCTCATTCCTCTCAGGAAACTCCCCACAGCCTCCCAGACAGCTCAGCTCCTGATAAAACATGTTTTTCGACTCCATGGAATACCCCAGGAGATCCTGTCGGACCGCGGCCCTCAGTTTACGTCTCAAGTATGGAAACAATTTTGCTCTTCTCTCGGAGCTAAGACTAGTTTAACGTCTGGGTATCATCCCCAATCTAACGGACAAACAGAGAGAATGAACCAAGAGCTCGAAGCAACCCTGAGGTGCCTTACGTCTACCAATCCAGCTGACTGGAGCCAGTTTCTGACCTGGGTAGAGTACGCACACAACACACACATCTCTGCAGCCACAGGTTTTTCTCCGTTTGAAGTCTCCTTAGGTTACCAACCTCCACTGTTCCCATCTGATGAGAGAGAGATTGCTGTCACCTCATTACAACATCACATCCGCCGCTGCAGAAACATCTGGAACAGAACCGTGTCTGCCCTCAACCGCACCGCAGAACAGAATCGGCGCTACGCCGACCGCAGAAGAAGACCCGCCCCGCAGTACACCTCCGGGCAAAAGGTTTGGCTCTCAGCTCGTGATATCCCTCTAAAATCCATTTCTAAGAAACTCTCTCCCAGGTTCATTGGTCCCTACGAAATAGAGTCCGTACTCAGTCCCACTGCTGTCCGTCTTCGCCTGCCACCTTCTTTGCGTATTCACCCCACATTCCACGTCTCCCAAGTCAAACCTGTTCAGACCAGTGCTTTGTGCCCTCCTTCCGAGCCCCCTCCGCCCGCCCGAGACATTGATGGGCACCCAGCCTTCACCGTCCGCCGGATCGTGAACTCCCGTCGGCGAGGTCGTGGGTGGCAGTACCTCGTCGACTGGGAGGGCTACGGTCCAGAGGAGCGCTCTTGGGTGCCCGGTTCTTTTATTTTGGATCCAGCTCTAATAACAGAGTATCGATCATCTCTGTCTTCTGGTTCATCTGGGCCGCCAGGTGGCGGCCGTTGAGGGGGGGGCACTGTTGGGTTCTGAAGTCTGGTCTTGTGGGGAGCTGCCTCTTTTCTTCCACCAGGGGGAGCTATGGGGTTGCTGGCTGTCAGAGGGTGATTCCAGCGCACCTGTGTGTAATCGGCGTCATCACTGCCAGCATAAGAGGAGCAGGCGGCCAGTTCTCCAGCGCTTGAGTGTTAGCCACTAATGGTACTCTGAGCCCCTCTGAGCTAGTCTTCTGAATATCTTTCTGAGAATCTAGCAACCTGAACCCCTCCAAAACTCTTTGCAGGATACCCTCGTGATTCCTAGGAGAAGAAACCCTCTTTGACCAGTGATCAGAGCCACTCCCAAGGACCTCCACAGAAGGAACAAGTGAACTCTATCGAAAGCTGCAAGTTCTGCTTCCGGACCCACTGACTGTCAGACTCGCTGCCCGCCCTTCAACGACCCTCCCGGTTACAACCTGAGAATCCTCCAGCCATCGGACCAGACTCCTCCTTCTCCACTTCACATCAGTCTTCCAGTGGAAAATAAACTTTGGTTACCTTAGCTAATCTCTTAGTTGTGTATCTGCATGTGGGTCAAGCGAATTGCTACAAACATGACAGGATTAAGGGAAAAGCATTAGGCTGGTTTAAATCTTATCTGTCGGACAGATTCCAGTTTGTTCATGTAAATAATAAATCTTCTTCAAACTCTAGGGTCACCTGTGGAGTACCACAGGGTTCAGTCCTTGGACCAATTCTATTTACTATATATATGCTTCCGGTTGGCAAAATTATCAGACAGCATGGGATTAATTTCCACTGTTATGCTGATGACACTCAGCTATATTTATCCATAAATCCTGATGAATCCAATCAGTTACTTCAACTGCAGTCATGTCTTGATGACATCAAAAGCTGGATGACTTTAAATTTCCTGCATTTAAATTCTGACAAGACAGAAGTTGTAATCTTTGGGCCAGAGTCCTCAAAAAATAAACTTCTTAATCAATCACTTAATCTGGATGGCATTAACTTGGCCTCTGGTAATAAAGTTAAAAACCTTGGTGTTGTTTTCGACCAAGACATGTCATTTAAATCCCATATTAAACAGGTTTCCAGAGTTTCCTTTTTTCACCTCCGGAATATCGCCAAAATTAGAAACATTCTGTCCAGGGGTGATGCTGAAAAACTAGTCCATGCATTTGTTACTTCAAGGCTGGACTATTGTAATTCTTTACTATCAGGAAGTCCACAAAATGCAGTTCGAAGTCTTCAGCTGATCCAAAATGCTGCGGCAAGAGTCCTGATGAAAATCAACAAGAGGGATCATATTTCTCCAATTTTAGCTTCCCTTCATTGGCTTCCTGTTAAATCAAGAATAGAATTTAAAATTCTTCTTCTAACGTATAAAGCCCTTAATAACCAAGCTCCATCATATATCAGAGCTCTGATTACCCCGTATGTTCCTAACAGAGCACTTCGCTCTCAGACTGCAGGTCTGCTGGTGGTTCCTAGAGTCTCTAAAAGTAGAATGGGAGGCAGATCCTTTAGCTATCAGGCTCCTCTCCTGTGGAACCAACTCCCAGTTTTGGTCCGTGAGGCAGACACCCTATCTATTTTTAAGACTAATCTTAAAACTTTCCTTTTTGACAAAGCTTATAGTTAGAGTGGCTCATGTTACCCTGAGCTATCTCTATAGTTGTGCTGTGATAGGCCTAGGCTGCTGGAGGACATCAGGGTCTAATTTTCTCACTCTACTGATTTCTACTGTTCTTCATTCTACGGTTCTCCAGTTTTGCATTGTATTACATTGAAATGACTGTCGTCATTTCAGCTTTTAACTTTTTGCTCTCTCTCTTTTTCTTCATAGTAGGTACACCTGGTCTGGCGTTCTGTTAACTTTGACATCATCCAGAGAAGACGGCTCACCCGTTACTACCATCTAATGTAGAACAGATTACTAGATCAATGTGTGCTTCTGTGCTTTTTGTCTCTCTTGTTGTGTCTCTGCTCTGTCTTCTGTAACCCCAGTCGGTCGAGGCAGATGACCGTTCATACTGAGCCCGGTTCTGCCGGAGGTTTTTTTTTCCCGTTAATGGGTGGTTTTTCTTCCCACTGTCGCTTCATGCTTGCTCAGTATGAGGGATTGCAGCAAAGCCATGTACAATGCAGACGACTCTCCCTGTGGCTCTACGGTTCCCCAGGAGTGAATGCTGCTTGTCGGGACTTTGATGCAATCAACTGGTTTCCTTATATAGGACATTTTGACCAATCTGTATAATCTGACCCAATCTGTATAATATGATTGAACTTGATTTTGTAAAGTGCCTTGAGATGACATGTTTCATGATTTGGCGCTATATAAATAAAATTGAATTGAATTGAATTGAAACATAACTCTGTGTCCGGCTGAATATCGGGTTCACCAGCTTCATTCATTACAGACAGGCCTTTCAGCTTGTACTAAATGAGCTGACAATTGCAATGAATTGGAATAAGATTGCAGATTAAACACTGACAGATGTCAGTAGGCCTCTTTGCTTTCTATGGCTGATTGCATCTTCTTTGTGTTCATGTGTTTTAATGGTTATACCCTGTTTCATTTCAAGACTTTGTTTTAATGTGTTTCCAAGTCTAAATTACTTGTGTTCTTACTGACTATTGATGGGAATGTTATCTCAACAGCCCTATTAGAAATACAGTCCTATTTAACAAATTATTTTCTGATTGAAAAGTGTATTTATTTCAGTAATTGAATTCTCTGAGACCCCACATTATATAGATTAATTACACACTGCTGATTTCAAACTGTTTTTGTTAATTATAATAACTTTACAGGTACAGCTAATAAAAACACAACACTTACAATATTACATCAGATCAATACAAAAACATTTTTAATAGAGAAATTAAATCAGGGCTTAATCAAAAGTATGTATAACTGCTTAAAGGTGTTTTTCTGTTCAAAATGCCCCTTTAATTTGACAAATGAGCCTTATCAGAACACATGTTCTAATTTATTGAATATGACTATATATTTACTGAAATCATTATGCACATTTTCAATACCTTTTTTCCTAATGTAATAAAAAGGTTATCCCCTTTTAAAATGTTAAAATAAAAATTCACTGTCCCATCTGTGTAAGCACTCTGTGACCAGGAAAGTCATCCTGTTCATAGAGGGACCTTCTCATCCCTCCATCACTCATTCAGTCTCCTCCCATCAGGAAGGAGATACAAAGTACCTCTGGATAGGAAAGCAATGCCCCCCAAAAAAATCTTTCATGCCAATCCCATTTACAGCTTTTCACCAGGTAATCTTTTTTTTGTTTGTTAAATTTCGTTTTTATCAATGTGTGTATTTTAGATTCATTTTTGCATTTTGTCTATCTCTTTTAACATTTTGTATTTGTTTAATAAAGTGATGTAGACCCTGTCAAAGATAAATTTGTGTCACTCTTGGTGACAAGTAAAGTTTCTATTCTATTCTATTCTATTCTATTCTATTCTATTAAGCCACAGACATCCCCTTCTGCTGTGATAAATCTATCATGCCACACTTTGAAACTAAGGTTTTGGCATATTTGTTCTATTTTGATGTCATGCATGAAATGACCAAAGCAGAATGAGAAACTAGGGTTATTCCACTGCTAATGTGCTTTTGATAGTAACAGACCTGAACAACTATTCAAAAAATCGTTCAAGTGTGAAGTTGGGTGTGTTCAGCACTCGTGTCTCGCTATTTCTATCATGATGTTCCCCAAGGTTCAGTGTTGGGCCCCCTCCACTTCATTATTTACATGTTACCTCTTGGACAGATAATTCTCCATCACAGACTCCATTTTCACTGTTATGCTGATGACACTCAACTTTACATATCCACAAAAACAATCACCAGTCATTCTCTCCACTATCTTTCACTGATTTTAGAAATTAAAACCTGGATGGACAATAATTTTCTAAAACTCAACAGTAACAAAACAGAACTCCTCATCACCGGTCCAAGATCCCTACTCCTACGTTTTTGGCATTTTAAAAATAAAATCAATCCTTGTTAATTTCCAGTTTTTCCATACCAAGAGTTTCATGATTCCACTTAGCGTCCATTTTCTTCTGATCTTTTCATTTATATTTGGAAATATTTGATATCTCGCAGCAAACAAAAAGTATGTTTATTTTCAAAGATGTCTCTCAAATAATTCTTGAATTAACTTACGTTAACTTTCTGTTTTTGTTTTAAAGCCTATGTACAATATTATCATAGAAGCCCCAGATCTAACACAACATGCAATCAAGTTACAGCAGAGAAAGTTATTGAGTTGTTGAGGTGTAGTCATAAATTTGTCTATTCAAATTAAGTAGCAATCAAAATGAAATTAATTGTAGTATAGCAAACAGGAGGCTATACCAAGAAGTAAACCAAGAAGTAACAAATAAGAACTTTTGCTCTTCTTAAAAGAGCAATAAATAAGACATTCTCATTTGTCAAGTTTTTCTCCTTTCAAAATTACAGGTACGGTGCAGAACTACTTTGGTGCAGTGTATAGCCTGTGTGTACTTCCTGGTTCATGGGCCAATCGTATGAGAGTCCCGAAGGCTCCAAAAACAGAGTGCAGCATTTGGTATTTTATGATGGCAAAAAAGCAGCAGCCTGCAAACAAGGATGTCCATAAGAGAAGCGCAACAGAAATATAAATTGAACAGAATACAACATCATATGGTACCTAAGTAAAATTTTAGTGGGGTTTCAGCAACGGACTGTTGAGAAAATGGCTCTTGTCCATGGCAGGCTGTTCTGTATGTGTTATTCCGATTTGAAACACTAGGTGTCATTATTACTTATTGCTACATTAAGATAATGGAAAAATTGTCTTATGACAAGAAGTGACTTCTATTTTGTTGAGAAAACGCAATCCTTTTGTCATTATCTTCAGAAAATCTCACCCTGCTATGCCATGAACATTTGGCACCCTCAGACCATATGTGGCTATTTCTGTCACAGTTTATTTTTATTATTTTATTTAATAGTACCTGTCCACTAACCCTTCACATTCTAAGACCAGAAAAAAAAATTAAGGTTATGGTCACTGTTCACTAATGTTAACAGTGATGAGATCTGTGCTTTGGGTAAATAGCCAAAGAAACAGGTATTGTTTTTTTGTTTGTTTTTTCATTTAGTGCTCTGTAGCACAGGTCACCCTCACTGTGCAGCAGAATTATAGAGCTCCTTGGATTAGAGGCGTATTTACTGAAATTCAAACTATAATCCCTCACACTTGGACCTGAAACAATCAATACCGAAAGTACTTTGCTACCCAACACTGATGTTTGGCTTTCGAAAGACAAGCTAATTCCACAACAAGATAAGCACTTGTTTTACTAGCAGTGCATTTTGACAATTTGACTAGTTCAGAATACAAAAACATAATTCAATAACTTGTGTTTAGAAAAAAAAGAGTTTTAAAGAGAAACATATATGTACAGTCAGGTTTATTGGGACCGCAGGACCTCTTTTCATCATTATTCACTGGTTACACTTCATATCAGTATTGTTATTCCATATGCAGTACTTCATAATAATTGTCCAATACCAGCTCCTGGCAGCATTTGACAATGCTGCCAGGAGCTGACAACAAGGAACTTTCAGAAAAACTGGCATTTTTAAATAAATGGCAATACCAGTGACAGCCAGCCTGATTTTATCTCCACATTTACTCCAGTAAAGATGAAAGAAAATAGTTTGCAGTTACATACTGGGATTCTGCATCACAATAGACACCACCGCCATAACCTCTAAAGAGTCTGTGTGTGTGCATGTGTGGATGTGTGTGTCTGACAAAAAAAGTGAAAGAGAGAGGAAGACATAAGGGTGGAACACAGTCTGCATGTGTTTATATGCAGTTTATTACCAGGCCCAAGTACATCTGCATGGATGTGTTTTAACGATTGCATGTGTGCGAGCTTGCTGACATTCTAAAGAGGTGTAAGGTCAAGGTTCATGTCAGCCCAACTCAGCTGTCACCCCTTGAGCTCTCTATAAAATCCCTCACAGCTCTTTCAGCTGCTGTTTGAACATCATCAAACTGGCATGACCTCTGAACCCTTTAGGTTGTTGAACTCTGACAGAAACACCCGCTTGTCAACAAAAAAAGAATCGTAAAGAATATTTAGTAGCATCTTAAAGGTTTCATTAAAATGTGGTTGACATTTTTAAGGCAATAAACTGAACCATGTTAACTAGACTTCTTGGTGTTGTTTTGAAAGGTTTTGTTACAACTGGTATTAAAGTTTAGAAAGTTAGTCACTTTAGTTATTCGGTGTGGAATTAACACAGCTCATGCGATGCCCAAACAAAGATCACCTAGGTAAATCTTTTCAAGTGGGAAAGTTATCCAAACCATATGTGAGAATATAACTGCCCACTAAATCATGAATTTGTAATATTCTGGTTTCTGTTCGGGTTTTATTTTTGAGTCATTTTACTCTCTTGCTTTAGGTTCTCTGCTTGCTTTGAGTTTTTGTCCTGTCTGGGTTTTTATTTACTGTTAGGTTATCTGGTTTTGTCATCTGTTTTAGTCTAAGCTTTATTTTCTGTTTTAGGTTTTTTTTTCTTGAGAGTGATTTTGTTTCTTTGTAAGTTGTGTGTGTGTGTGTAGTTTGTTTATGTCCTCTTGTCTTGTCAGCTTTTTAGATTTGTCTGTTCTTGTTTTGAGCCTCAGCACTGATGTCTGGTCTAATTACCCACTCTGCACACCTGCCTTACTCCACCCCTGTTGCAATCATCTCTGACCGGTTTCACCTGCTTCCACCTCCATATAAACAGTTGAGACCAGACATCAGTGCCAGGTTGTCTTGTTGAGTATGGGTGAGTCTCCTCCTGCAAGTTCTGTATGGTTTGCTTTTGGATTTTTGACCCCCTTGTCTCCAATTATCTGAGCCATCCTGTTCCTGTCGGTTCCTGACCTGCCTGCCCCGTTAGTCTGTTTATTTTGGTGCCGTCTTTTGGTTGTGAGGTCTTTTTTGGTTTTTGCCTCAGTCTTTGATTTTTGTTAATAAAGAACCTGATCTGAACCTCTGCTGGTCTGGCTGAATTCTGGGTCCCCTGCCTCCGATTCGTGACAGAACGACCTGGCCCATTTAGGATCCATCGCCAGACCAGCACGTTCACATTTTTTTTTTTTGTTGCTTTTTCCCTGTTTTTTTTTTCCCTCCAAGATGAGCCCGCTGCGACCCTGGAGCTCTCTCCCCTGCAGAGCTGGTGTGCAGGCGGCGTCATTTGAGGGTTCCAGGTTGGTGCTCTGCCCCTCCGGGTTTGGTCCAGGACGCCACCTCCCAGGGCGGAGCCGTCCCGCCGCCGCAGACGTCGTCGAGCAGTTGGTCTGGTTGACGCCTCTGCTCCTGTTCCTGAGGGTCCGCCGCCAGCGGGCGACGTGGAGACCCAAGAGATTTCGCCGCCAGTGAGCGACGTGGAGGTCCAGGAGGGTCCGCCGTCAGCGGGTGACGAGGAGGAATATCTGGTCCTGGAGAATGAAATAAGGACGTTTGCTCCCATAATCAAAAGTCTCAGGGAGGCTCTTCTCTGCCAATATTCAGTGGAGTTAGAGATTAAAAGAGCTTGAGGACCACTATAGAACAGCTCTTAGGCATTTCTATAGCCGACCCGAGTCTGTTCCCGAGGGTCCGGCTGACGCCTCGGCTCCGCTCAAGCCCCGAGAGGGGGTCCGGGAGGACCCGCCTCCGCTCAAGCCCCGAGAGGGGGTCCGGGAGGACCCGCCTCCGCTCAAGCCCCGAGAGGGGGTCCGGGAGGACCTGCCTCCGCTCAAGCCCCGAGAGGGGGTCCGGGAGGACCTGCCTCCGCTCAAGCCCCGAGAGGGGGTCCGGGAGGACCCGCCTCCGCTCAAGCCCCGAGAGGGGGTCCGGGAGGACCTGCCTCCGCTCAAGCCCCGAGAGGGGGTCCGGGAGGACCAGCCCTCAATCTCAACTCCAGTGTCGGGTCCCCACAGCTCCAAAGCAGAGCCTCCAGTGCCTGCTCCCCGCAGTTTAAAGACTCAGCCTCCAGTGCCTGCTTCCCGCAGTTTAAAGACTCAGCCTCCAGTGCCTGCTTCCCGCAGTTTAAAGACTCAGCCTCCAGTGCCTGCTTCCCGCAGTTTAAAGACTCAGCCTCCAGTGCCTGCTTCCCGCAGTTTAAAGACTCAGCCTCCAGTGCCTGCTTCCCGCAGTTTAAAGACTCAGCCTCCAGTGCCTGCTTCCCGCAGTTTAAAGACTCAGCCTCCAGTGCCTGCTTCCCGCAGTTTAAAGACTCAGCCTCCAGTGCCTGCTCCCCGCAGTTTAAAGACTCAGCCTCCAGTGCCTGCTCCCCGCAGTTTAAAGACTCAGCCTCCAGTGCCTGCTCCCCGCAGTTTAAAGACTCAGCCTCCAGTGCCAGCTCCTCGCAGCTTTAAAGCACTGTCATCCACAGCCTGTAGCCAGGCCTCATCTTCAGCCGCCTGTAGCCAGGCCTCATCTTCAGCCGCCTGTAGCCAGGCCTCATCTTCAGCCGCCTGTAGCCAGGCCTCATCTTCAGCCGCCTGTAGCCAGGCCTCATCTTCAGCCGCCTGTAGCCAGGCCTCATCTTCAGCCGCCTGTAGCCAGGCCTCATCTTCAGCCGCCTGTAGCCAGGCTCCCTTTCCAGAAGCCTGTAGCCAGGCTCCCTTTCCAGAAGCCTGTAGCCAGGCTCCCTTTCCAGAAGCCTGTAGCCAGGCTCCCTTTCCAGAAGCCTGTAGCCAGGCTCCCTTTCCAGAAGCCTGTAGCCAGGCTCCCTTTCCAGAAGCCTGTAGCCAGGCTCCCTTTCCAGAAGCCTGTAGCCAGGCTCCCTTTCCAGAAGCCTGTAGCCAGGCTCCCTTTCCAGAAGCCTGTAGCCAGGCTCCCTTTCCAGAAGCCTGTAGTCAGGCTCCCTTTCCAGAAGCCTGTAGTCAGGCTCCCTTTCCAGAAGCCTGTAGTCAGGCTCCCTTTCCAGAAGCCTGTAGTCAGGCTCCCTTTCCAGAAGCCTGTAGTCAGGCTCCCTTTCCAGAAGCCTGTAGTCAGGCTCCCTTTCCAGAAGCCTGTAGTCAGGCTCCCTTTCCAGAAGCCTGTAGTCAGGCTCCCTTTCCAGAAGCCTGTAGTCAGGCTCCCTTTCCAGAAGCCTGTAGTCAGGCTCCCTTTCCAGAAGCCTGTAGTCAGGCTCCCTCCTTACCCCGTAGTCCGGCGCCGTCTCCAGACCTTAGCCCAGAGTTCTCTTTAGCTCTTAGCCCGGCGCCTCTTCTAGCCTGTGGCTCTGCGCCTCCCTTAGCCAGTAGTCTGGAGCCTTTCCTAGCATTTAGTCTGGCACCATCCTTTGCTTTCTCTCTTTCCAGGAGTCGGGTTCTGAGAGTCCTGCTCTGCCACCGGTTTCCTGTCTTTTTACTCTGCCGGGGCCGTCGTCCGGGGCGACCGCCGGACATCCTGACCCGCCGGGGCCGTCGTCCGGGGCGACCGCCGGACATCCTGACCCACCGGGGCCGTCGTCCGGGGCGACCGCCGGACATCCTGACCCTCCGGGGCGACCGCCGGACATCCTGACCCGCCGGGCCGTCGTCCGGGATGTCTGCCAGACATCCGGCCACTTTAGGACTGTTTTTGGACTTGTGTTAGATATTATTTTCTTCTTCAGACTTCACCTGCTTCCACCTCCATATAAACAGTTGAGACCAGACATCAGTGCCAGGTTGTCTTGTTGAGTATGGGTGAGTCTCCTCCTGCAAGTTCTGTATGGTTTGCTTTTGGATTTTTGACCCCCTTGTCTCCAGTTATCTGAGCCATCCTGTTCCTGTCGGTTCCTGTCCTGCCTGCCCCGTTAGTCTGTTTATTTTGGTGCCGTCTTTTGGTTGTGAGGTCTTTTTTGGTTTTTGCCTCAGTCTTTGATTTTTGTTAATAAAGAACCTGATCTGAACCTCTGCTGGTCTGGCTGAATTCTGGGTCCCCTGCCTCCGATTCGTGACAGAATTTTCTGTGATTAATTATTTTTTATTCAATTTCAATGGCCACAAAAGTTTTCTTTTTGGCAGATCTTTGGCATGAAAAAAATCACATACCAAGCCATACCTTAATCTAAAGAAATTCAAGACCAAATGAAAAAAAAAATAACTTGCATCCATTATTCTGGAAAATGTAACAAAGCATTTTCTAAGATTGACAATTAGATTGTGAACTGAATCTGAAGAGAAATAGGAATATGCAGCAGCACAATGATCCAAAACACACCAGCTATATTCATTAATTGTATAGGGAAAAAAAAGGGACAAAAATATGATTGAGATTCTGTAACATGACTTTAAACAGATGCTCTACCTCGAAGACCCTCTGGTGTCATTGAATATAAATAAATAATAAAACAACACTGCAAAGAGTGAGCCAAAATTCCTACTAGAGCAATGCAAAGAATTCTGAAAGGATTTATTGCCTGAAAGGCAAAGGATGGAACAACCAGTTTGGGGGGCAGTTACTCTTTCACATAGGACCATTCTAAGGAGGACTGAACTGACATATTCAAAAATAAATATAGAAATAAATACAGAAATTAATACACGCTCAATAAATACATAAGCATAAAATAAATGCACAAAAATACAGCAAATAAATAAATGTAAGCTGTAATTAAATTATGCAATGAGACGTAAATGTAAATTAGCTTACTTATGTATTCCTATTTTTAATAATCACCTAATTTATTTTTCATTATAATTGTCACCTTTATTAGTTTTTAAATGTATTTATTTCTGTCTATGTTTTTAATACTTTTGTGTGTTTTATTCTTCCTTTCTACATTTTTATCCCATTCATTTCTTCCACCCTATATATTTATGTTTGTCCTTTTTCCATTTCTGTATACATTTCATCCTCATTATGCAAATGAGGGGGGAGCGGTCTTAAAGGGAAACTGCTCCCTATAGACCAGTTCACGCGTGACGTCAGCGCTACGTCCGGGTCACGGTGGTTGGCAAAAACAGTACTGTTCTCGTCTACTACATGACAAAACGGGTGATTTAGAGCGTATTTTTAGTTCGTTTATTTTGGGATTCTAAGCAATGCCTACGACTTGTTGCGCTCCCGGTTGCACACAGAGGCATTCCAAATCGTTGGATGTACGTTTCTGTCGTTTCCCGAAGGACAAAGAAAGAAGAAAGAAATGGATATTTTCAATGAAAAGAGCGCAGTCATCTTTGGGGGATCCATCATACTACGACAGAATATGCAGTCTACACTTCATCTCCGGTAAATACAACTTAATTCTGCTCTATTCATTGTTCTAGTTAAATAGCGGCGGAGGCGATCGCTAGACGGGCCGGAGAAGCGGTAGCAGCAGCCGCTGACTATTCCGGCCCGTGTAGCGATCGCCACCTCCCCTCCGCCCGTTCACGGGCGCTAGTACTTCTGTGTTTACGCTGCAATGTCGCTGACACCCCCACCCATTTTAACAAGACAAAAACACCAAAATAATCCGTAGTGAACTATGTTTTTTTTTTAACCTACCGGGCGGGTCTTCCTGTCCGACTCCGCGTTCGTATGTTACACATGTCTGAACATCCATCCATCCATCCATCCATGTTCTGACCCGCTTAATCCCTCATGGCGTCGCGGGCGTTGCTGGAGCCTATGTCCAGATATAATATAATTGTAGCCGTCCAGTGGTTTCATGCTTCCATGCTCTCTCGTGTGTACTGGCCTGCGTGTTTATAAGGTAGCTGTATATGTCGCGGGACTGAACGCTTGGCAGCATTTCACAGACTCGCTCCGTCCCTTCAGGCTTTTGCTGTGTGGATCTGGCAATCTGATACCATCAACCATCAACTTAGTCTTAAAACGATCTTGTGATACGTTATCTAAAGAAGAAAAATACGTGGAGAACTCGTCAGTTTCTCTGTTTGCGTCCGCCATTGTGTTTGTCTTTTGCCAACCAGTCCGGCGCGCATGCGTGAAAAACCCGAATCAAAACAATAACAATGAACTGGTCTATTGGTTAGTTAGCATCAGCCTTCTGCAGATGGAATCTAAAAACCCTGTTGCCATCATGGCTGCCGCTACCGACCGCTGCCACCGTGGCTACCCGGTTATCAGAGAGCTGAGGCATTTAGCAAATTGATTGGAAAACAACACTGTAATTCCAGACTTTATTATCGGTCGTGTGGAAGTTCTGACTGAACGTGTGTTTCATTAAGCGGCTCTCATGGATGCAGACAGGGGCGGTCCTACCCTGTGTGGCGCCCTGGGCGAATAACCCGCTATATTCGCTAAATTTACAGCTAAAACTAAGGATATATATTATATATATATATATATATATATATTGTTACAGGCCTATGTTTTAAATTATTATAGGGCTTATTGCAAAAAATCGACTTAAAAACTGCTTCTTCTGAAACTGTAAAGTCAATCATCTCACTGTAACACATACTATTTCTTGTTAGACTTCAGAGAAAAACAAGCCCACAGTATCTTAAAATAACCAGACTGAAGCTCACATGAACACCCCTCATTGATTGTATGATGATGTTTTCATTCCACTGAGAAAAACCCACATGAACGTAGTCTAACTGCAGACACTGCAGTCGCTGGTATTAGGTCTGGACATTTAAGTGTTGACTCCTTACCACAGAGGAAATGTAGAGAATCAGAATCAGAAAAACTTAAACACATGAGGGGCAATTCATTCCACAGACCCAGCCAGACATACACAGAAAAACAGACAAGTATGTGCTACAACCTTTCATACACAATGGTCAGAAATTCAAACAAGACACTTAATTCAAGTTTAAGAACCTAATTGCAGAAGGTATAAAAGATTTAGAATAACCAGTAGTTTTGATCATAGGCATGTAATAATGCTGACCTGAGGGCATTAAACTAAAACATCTCAATAAGACATGCCTCTTATCCAAGTCTTTGATCTGACCAGCCTTCTTAGTTACACAGCTCTCCCAGAGTGAGCCAGATCTCATATAGGAGCACATTGGACATTTCCGGGGACAGCTTTTGCCGGAGACATGTCATCCAAATCGGGGACTTGGGTATGTCACAGCTTGCTTCCTTGCTGCGAGCCGCCATTGTTGTCTAAATCCAAACAGTTGTTTCTCTATTACGTCATATCTACGAAAATTCCACCCGGCAATCCTGATTGGCTCATCCATTTTATGTGGTATTGAAATCCCTCCCACTGGCAGCGATTCCAGATGGATGTGTTGACGCTGTGTGGAGCTCGGCAGACTTACATCCATCTGGCGAGTGTCAGGTTATGGAATTACAGTGTTGTTTTCAAATCAAGTAGCTAAATACCTCAGTTCACTCACAGACATCATATACGTAGACGCGTCATAGGGCGCAGGTTCGCACGTCAACTTCACCGCCATATTGTATGTGGCAGAAAAAAGTTGAGTTCTGTTATTGTGAACGTGAATCAGAAAAGATGCCTCATTCCTGTGCTGCATGGTAATGTATTCTGGCTGATTTCACTACTTGTATCTGCCTTCTATATATATATAGAAGGCAGATACAAGAGATACACATACATATATATATACATATATACATATATATATACATATATACATATATATATATATATATATATATATATATATATATATATATATATGTGTGTTTAATACTCCCCCCTTTTTGGGGGAGTATTAAAGAGGTAAAATTAATAATAAGAGAAAAAAAGTCCTAGAATAGTCAGTTTGCAGAATTATTTCACTCCTGGAGTAATAGGGCCAGGTTAGATTATGTTAAATATTTTTATTCTTTAGGAGAATAAATTCAGGAGAATGAAGCTAAAGGGATACGAGAATAAACTTGTAATATTACAAAAACAAAAATACTACGAATACAAAGTATATTCAGAGATTAAAGTCCCTCTGATACTGTGGGCCAGGTTAGATTATGTTAAATATTTTTATTCTTTAGGAGAATAAATTCAGGAGAATGAAGCTAAAGGGATACGAGAATAAACTTGTAATATTACAAAAACAAAAATACTACGAATACAAAGTATATTCAGAGATTAAAGTCCCTCTGATACTGTTTAAGTGACTGCGTAACTGCAGATTTGCCACATGCTTTGCCTCTGACGCATCGCAGATATGCTGCGATGCGTCAGAGGGCGGACGCTCTGACGCATCGCAGCATAGGCAGAACCCGCCCAATGACGCGTCTACTCTTATATTATGTCTACGAGTTCACTGATAACATGGTTAGCCACTGTGACAGCGGTCGGTAGTGGCTGCAGCAGAAGATTCAAGCTACGGAAGGCTGATACTTACCAACCAATAGAGAGCAATTTTCCCTTTCAGACCGCCCCTCCTCATTTAAATAATGAGGCAGAAATGCATACAGAAATGGAAAAAGGACAGGCATAAATATATAGGGTGGAATAAATAAATGGGGTAAAAATGTAGAAAGGAAGAATAAAACAAAAATATCAAAACATGGAAAGAAAATTGATAAATAGAGTTGACAATTATAATGAAAAATAAACAAGGTGATTAATTAAGAGGAATAAATAAATAAGCTAATTATAAGAGATGTTTATATTTATGTCTTATTGTATAATATAATTATTGCTTACATTTATTTATTTGCTGTATTTTTGTGCATTTATTTTATGCGTATGTATTTATTGAGCATGCATTTATCTCTATTTCTATTCTTTTCAATATGTCAGAGTCAGTCCTCCATACCATGCTGCTTTGGATAGTTTTGAGTGTGTGACCTTAATAAATAACATCAACATTTGAAACACAGCTTTCTTTTTACTCTGATTATCTTTGTCTGTTATTCATTTTTTAAACTTTTAAGTCTAATAAAAAAGCAGGGGTGGAAAGTAACTAGTTAAATTTACTTGAGTTACTGCAATTACTTACAATATGTGTGTAAGTAGTATTTTTTAAGTAGTTTACTAAAGCTGAACTTTTACTTGTACTTGAGTATAATTTGATTTAAGTATTTTACTCAGTTACATTTGAAATCACATGAATTACTGAGTTTTCACCCAGGACTGCTCTGTTATCTACCCCACAAACACAGTAGTGAAGTTTGTGGATGACACCACTGTGGTGGCCCTCGTCTCCAACAATGATGAGACCCACTACAGAGATGAGGTTCGCAATCTGACACAGTGGTGCTCCAGAAACTATTTGATCCTGAACACAAGCAAAACCAAGGAGGTCATAAAGTACAACAGGTTTTGGAAGACTGAACACGTTCCTCTCTGCATACATGGGGAGGTAGTGGAGCGTGTGGACAGCATCAAGTTCCTGGGTATCCACATCTGCTCTGACCTCTCCTGGTCCATAAACACCTCCCACCCAGACCCGGCTCCACAAACAAATTACAGGGGGGGCATTCCTTTTTTTCAGGGGGGCACACTTTAAAAAAAAAAAAACATTTTATATGCTTCAGGCTGAACAGTTGCTTTCTGACCACTCCTACAGTGTTGAGAAAGAAATTCTCAATAAAATCCCAAAATCTAAAAAAAAATCGAACAAACAAAAAGTAATAGTGTAGTCAGTGTTGCCAAATTAGGCAGGTTTCCACCCAATTAGGCTTCTTTTGAACACATTGAGCTGGAACAAAAATAACTTATGGGCAGGTTGTAAAAATTTGGGAAGCTTTTCATAACATTTGTTGGGATTTTAGAAAGATTTACTAACAAAATATATCAAAATAGTTGTCTGTTTGGAAGAAAACTAAAACCATTTTAATAAAATGCCATCTCCTTGAACTCATTTTACTGGTCAATTTATTTTTTAATTAAGTCAAATCTGACAGCATCAATGAATAATAGTTATAATGAATATTGATTGTTATAATAAAACAAGAAGAGAATAATGGTTAATCAAGTGTCACTATGAAATTGTATTGGTCAATGTAAACGGCCCAAGAGGGGTTGAGTTCTACTGATCAACTTAAAAATATTTCATGGCTGTGAAAGAGAAATGTTTGAGTTCTGTGAGATAAATGAAGTTTATATTGAGGTAGACTTACAGCTCATGTTGGGAAGCTATTGATAAAAGTTTTTTTTGTTTACTTTCCGGTTGATATATCATGATTGTTAAAGTGATCTTGCGTGTTATTTGGTTGCCTGATTTACATTTTGTGCGGAGCCCGTATGTGCAAAGTATTTTTCTTTGCTTCAGCGCAGCAGTGTGCTAATGGCATGTTCTGATGTGTTTAATAGTTCTATGCTATTAACATGAGAGTTTGAGATTTGGGCTTGTTTTACATGCTGATAAACATGAGCACTGATGTCAGGCTGAACACTGAAGTAAAAATTCATACTAGCAGAGGTTCTGTAATTACAGCAGCTAGGAGAACAAGGATCAGAACAAAGCAGAGTTCCCTTCTGCCTGCAGTAACCCAATTTTCTTCAGTTTCCTGCTTAGTTCTGCTCCTGGTGCTCCTAGCTGTCGTAGCTAACCCTCCTAGCCTGAATGTTTACTCCAGTGTTGACTTCAATGCTGACGTTTCAAACAGAAATTAATAGCGCTGCTTCCAGCTCTCTCTCGCTTGCTTTGTTGTCACTTCTTCTAATTGTTTGGTAATCAGACCGAATATCCATACCGCTCTACCGACACCGACAGTGACCACAGCCGAGACAGGGCGTCTCTGAAGGCTTTTGTATGACCAAGCGACCCGCCCCTCTCCAGCTGTGATTGGTTAGAATGTTACCTACAGTCGTTGATTTGATTGGTTCAATTGTATGACTGACACATCAAAGATAGTACTAATAGATCGATGACCACTCCAAGGTTAAAAAAAGGAAGAAACAGCTTCTAGTCCAGGGCGGGCACAGCTGGCTCAGCGGGTGGGCACGGCCCCCCAATGCCCGCCCATGCCGCCGGGTCTGCTCCCACCTGATGAAGAAGGCCCAACAACGGCTCTTCTTCCTCAGAAAACTGAAACAGTCTGGACTTTCCACTAAGCTGCTAAAAAACCTTTACATGGCTACAATACAGTGTTTTATGTCTTAGCATAACTGCGTGGTATGGGAGCTGCATAGTGAAGGAGAAGAAAGACTTAGCTCGGGTGTTGAGGACAGCACAGGGAATTGTGGGATGCCATCTGCAAGTGCCTCCTTTGCATTTAAAGAGACAGCACCAAAACAAGTTGCTCTCAGAAGCATCTCGGAACAAGGGCAAAAGAGGGGCTGTGGGGCAAAATAATGAGGAGTTCAGACCAATAGCCTTGCAATTGCACTTTATGTAGACCACAACTCAATGATTTACATGTGAAAAGAAATATATTAAATGCATGATATGTCTCACTTAATTAAAAGCAGTTTGAGACCAATATCTCCACTTTTCTTTTGTGAAATGCACTAGAGGGATTTTCTTCTGCTCTCAAAAAATCCACTAACTTTTACTTAAAGTAAAATTTTAATGAGGTCCTTTTTACTTTTACTTGAGAACCATTTTACACTGGTAACTTTACTTGTATTTAAGTAAAATTGGATCAAAGTAACTTTACTTTTACTTGAGTATATTCTTTTGGTACTCTTTCTACCTCTGTAAAAAGGAAAAACATATGGAATATGTAAGGGGCCAAATACTTTTCACGGCTATGAAAAGCTGCTTGAACTAAGAAAACACTTAAACTTTTATGTAAAACTGGATCATTGGATCTCATCCCAATACTCCTGATCATTAATATTAGCTTCACTCTGAAAGGAAGACGGTAAAAGTTCAAACTTCATTTCAGCTTATATGGTTTTATGATCAAAAATATTGGATGATCTAGTCATGATGTGAGTGATACTAAGATCACAAATAGTGAAAAAAGTATTTTCATCTAAACGAAATGAAATGTTCCCTTCTATTCCAAAATGACCTGCTGTCTGCATAACACAAGCCTGTCAGTAAAGGTTCTATAATCTTTTGAACATTTATATATCAGCAAAAAACCTGTTTACAGTTTGAAGGTATTTGGAGTAATGGTGTCCTTGGCAGAAAATCAAGTCAGACTCTGTGTAAGTTGAACTACTCTGCTGTATGTTTTGATAGCTGGCCAGGTCACGTGTGCATGGCTCGAGCCTTTAAGTTCTGCCAGTTAAAGCCTCTGCCCAGAGAAGGCAGAGTTATCTACAAATGCAAATTTAAAAAAAAAGAAAGAAGTGGAGCACATTCATTTAAAAGCTATATTCCACATATTCCCCAACCAAGATGAGAGCAGAATTACCAGAGTCAATAGGGGTTCTGCTCTTCTAAAATGACAGGCATTAGGAACCGGAGAGAGAATATTAGGTTGGGTTTTGCTTTTTTTCTCTTCCAAATCTAAGTTTTCTTCTCAAAGAAAAGGTTTTCTCAAGATGACTGCAGACATCATAGCTAACTATCTTCAGTCAGAAATCACACATTCATAATTTCTCTTCCTAGGGGAAATTGCCTGAAAATGCATAAAATACCTAATAATTCACAGTGTGGATTTTATTTCTTAATTGCTGCCATCAAATATATGGTAAATATGTTTTAAAAATGCTATGCCGCAAAATAGTTTGAAAATACTAAAACAAATGGGGCAGCTCCCATCCGTGTTTAATCATTGAACTCGTTTATAGTCTTGAATGCATGGGTACAGAGGATATGAAAACAAATGTTTTTAGAGTAATGACTTCTTCCTCACTAAGTGTTCTTTCAGCCTTGTATAGGCCTATATAGGCCTTGTTTCATTGAGAATATGAGCAATCTTGTACCATCTTCATTCAGCATCTTCACCAGGTATTTTGCTTTGTACTGGGGTTGATAAAAAAACAAAACATTTTACCCTAAAACACACATATATGTCTCCATTCACCTCAAATGTTGGGAATTAACCTATCACAAGCTTACAAAGCCATAGCATCACCATGTGCATTCCCAAAAAGTTTGAATGCATAATAATGAGGGTATGTAAACTTTAAAGAAATCTCTACTTTGCCACTGGTTGACAGTAAACAATAGTATGTTCTTCTTAAGCTGTTTCTGGCCTCCGTGGGTGTAGCCAAATTCAGGGGCTGCATCCTTCATAGGACCCGTCCCATGTAGACGGGGTCCTACGTTGGCCTCAAAAAACAAAGACCGGAAGAGATTGGCTGTCCCCGCTATTACCTGAAAGATTTAGAAAAATTAGTGAATACTATGTCAGAATAGTGTATGTCACTTTGCATGCTCACAGTGGAGCCTAGTTTTATTTACATCTGACTTTACAGACGATGAAACGACAAAATACTGCACCACAGAAAATCAGAAATTTTAAAATTCTGAAAAGTAAGTAAATTTCTATGAACGGCAAGTTTCTGTTTGGGAGATCCTTTTTTCACGTTTCATCTTTTCTTGTTGCAATGTCAAAGCAAGCCCAGTTGGTCACAGGAAAGGCATACCTCCTGAAATTCGGGCGCATCCCTGAATCCATTGGCTCAGCAGTAGGTCAGTGTTGGTTTAGAACAGTAGCGTGTTGCCGTTCTGCCTGTCCTGTGTAGTTCCCAGAAAAATATTTGGTTAAGAAAACCAAAAAACTTCCGCCTGTGTTCCACCACTATGCAGTGAGGGCGCTTTACCCACGTCTGTCCTTTCAGCTATCCTTTTGCTACAACTACAACCAATCCACTAGAGGGAGCACAGTTAAAACAGAAAGTTCTAGTATCTCATAGCACAAGCCATTTTCACTCGTTGGCATAAGCACACATGTAAGTTGTGACTCTGCCCTCCTCCCCTGCCACACTGAGAAAAAAGAAACATTTGCAGCCTCAATTACTTATCTACTGAGATCTACTCATCCATTTTAAAACTAATTTTGCCTGACTGAGTCACAATTAGGAACATGGTAAGGCTGGAGTACAGCTTAACCCTTTTGCCTTTTGATGAGAGCCAGAATATTTGAATGTGATTTTTTTAATAAAGATTTGGAACTATTTAAATAATTCTTTTCATACTTGTGTGGGACCAAGTATTCAGCTTGACCGCCAGGAGCAGAGGAGCCTTTCTATGCTGACCAAGTCCCATATCTGCCCTAATTCCAATATTACTAACGCCAAACCTTGGCATACCCATCTCATAAAATGTGGAGAAGAAAAACAACACATTAAACTGAAATGGAATATGTTGTAATATCAATCCCGCTTGTGTTGAAGCCGTGACTTCCTCCTGCTACTTGAAATCTGTCTGAAGTGTAGAAAAACTCAACGTGATGTCAAACAAGAAAGTCTTGCTCTGTGCTGAAACATGCAAGCAGAAAACGTGTGTCCTTTGGTACCATTTATATAAGTATTCTATACTTTGATCGCCAGGTCTGCAAAGACCAAGTCAACCTGATGAAAGGTTTGTGTAACTTTCAAATTTTTTCTGGCTTTAAAGTTGTTTTTCTTCTGTGTAGAAATAAATACCAAACACTTGACGGATGTCATTGGTCATTCATTCTGAGGTTGTTTTAAGAAAGAGTTCTAGTTGTCAAACTACAGCATACTTTTTCTTAAGTGTTTGGATCCATATTTTGTCCACACTTGACACGTTAAAAGTTGAAGGACCAAACAAAATCTTTAACATTTAGACTTTCTTAAAATAGATCTTTATTTTCCTTACAGTTCAGTTAAACAGCATGGGGAGTCTGGTGACTTACCATGTCTGGGCCCGTTTATTCTACAAAATGGTGGAAAAAAGGGTATTTCCTGCCCCGTTTCAGTAGCGACTTTGTTGAATTACAGACATAATAAACCACTATATATATATATATATATATATATATATATATATATATATATACTGTATCCCTGGTTAGCCACATACAATTCAATTCAATTTTATTCATATAGCGGCAATTCACAACACAGGTCATCTCTTACAAAGTCAAATTCTATTAAATAATGCCAAAAAGATTGGTCAAAAAGTTTCCTATTTAAGGAAGCCCAGCAGATTGCATCGAGTCTTGACAAGCAGCATTCACTCCTCTTGAAAGAGCGTAGAACCACAGTGGATGTCTGCATTGTCGATGGCTTTGCAGCAATCCCTCATACTGAGCATACATGAAGCTACAGTGGGGAGGAAAGCTCCCCTTTAACAGGAAGGAAAAACCTCCATCAGAACCAGGCTCTGTGTGAACAGCCATCTGCCACAACCAACTGGGAGATAGAGAAGACAGAGCAGGACTGTCAGAATAACAGTAGAATAATTTTAGTGTGGAAAAGGACGGTATCCTCGGAGAAAAGCGTCCGCGGGGGTGGGGGCGGTGGAAAGACACGGTATTGATCTTCAGGCACTTTAACCAAGGAAAAAAATACCAAACCTGATCTTGAACATTGTGACATGCTTGTAAATAAATTAAGCTGAATATTAACCACCTCCTAAGAACAACATGTAAGCTGTAAGAACTGTTAAAATTTTTGCCCTGCTGGATGCAGCCACTGGAGTCTTTCTGAAAGGAGGGAAAAGGGGAGGAGGAGGGGTGGGTGCTGAGCAGGTCTGACTGTGCGCGCGTGTATTTGTGTGTGTGGGAGGGGGTGTTGACTGCGGTTTCTGTCTTTCACTCACAGCAGCGCACCAAACTCCCATAACAGCGAACTTCAGGCTTAGTTCTCATTCATAAGCAGTGAAATTGCGGACAAATTTGGGTCCATTGTAAATGGGGACACATTATCCAAATCGGGGACTGTGATTCTGGGACGTGTGGTCATTCTAGAGCAGTGGGTCCACAAGTTATCTATAACTCTCTCCCTCATTGTTCCAATACGGGCTCTGTAACGTCCATCCATCTGTTTTCTCTACCAGCTTATCCGTTCAGGGTTGCGGGGGAGTTGGTGCCTATCTCCAGCGGTCAATGGGGGAGAGGCGGGGGTAAACCGTGGACAGACCTATTTATGTAATTATTTTCTTTTAAATAGTTATAATCATTATCACCACCAATGACTGGAGGCAGGTTTCAGTCAACAGGAGCTTTAGAAGCTCTGCTCAGCTGTCACATTTGACATGACCACCATCACTGATACACGAAAATAATGATAAACAGGGATAAATCTGATTTGTCAGGTGTAATATTTTCTTATTAAAATGAGACATAAAATAAAACTTTTTTCTCCTGTTTTGCAGAATGTCTGCTGACAACACAACATTTTTCTTTATTTAAAAAAATAATTAATGTTGTCTCTAAGACAACGTTTAAAAGCAGGAATTCTCCATTCATTACAAACGGTTTTGTGCGTCCTGGGTGTCTGGAGTGATTATGTCAAGAATTTGATCTACCTCTATCTTAGACAGCAACTCCCAAACGGCCATCAGTAGATACAGTTTACTCATTTAAATGGGGCGGACCAAATCTGTGTTGTACTTCTTATCCACTGTGGACGCTTTGAAGATCAGGTGCAACACACCCACTTTTGCTCTCAGTTTTCTTTCTGTCCTCAATTTAGTCATTAATTGGAATCTTGTCCCTTCTCCTGGAAGCTCCTGGAAGTTCTTATCTTTCTGGAGTGCTGA
Organism: Fundulus diaphanus; assembly: GCA_037039145.1. NCBI lineage: Eukaryota > Metazoa > Chordata > Actinopteri > Cyprinodontiformes > Fundulidae > Fundulus > Fundulus diaphanus. The sequence continues at coordinate 24,525,014 of CM073127.1, forward strand.
AAATCGACCTGCCTGTCCACCTTCCAACATTCTCAGTCCACTCTGCCCAGTTCACCTGCAAGAACAAAGAGAGCGTTGATACAATCAATCACACAGTCTACTTGCTGCAGCTCTCTATGCACCGACTCACCCTTCCCCTGGATCTGCCCTTCTTCACACATTGTAAGCCTGTCAGACCACACTACATTCAACCTGTCTATCTGATAATTTCTTCCCAGTTCATGACCAGAGCCCTCCCATTAGTCTAAACGTCCTTCCAGCCAACTCACAAATATTTCAAATAAATCATTTAAACCTTTACTCTGCCTATGTCATTGCTGTCCAGTTCCGAATCAAGCCAACAACCAGCTTTATTGACAATTACACTCTGTGCACATCCAGTACATGAAATTTTCAGAATGTTTGGCCAAATATTAATTTCGTTTTGCTGTTTTCTTTTTCATGAGCTGCAGTAGATTAGTATACAAAGGATTCAGCCTGTGCCTTCAGCAAATGCCTAATGTCTAACATAACTAATATTTACTCTGGAGCAATTACGGTTTCTGATTTCTTACCGCAGTGTTTGAAACACAGCAAGACCCATTAGTCGTGACTTAACATCCTTTATCGGAGGAGTTTGAGCTAAGTCTTGAGTTGTGTTGCCATCAGCACTAGAGTAGTATAAAATTCTTGCTTCTATAAATACAAGAATTGCTCAAGATTGGCCTAATGTCTACAATAAAGTCAATGAAGCATTAAATGGAGCTCCAGTTATCCCTCATGTTGATTCCTTTTTTTCTTATTGCAGCATTGCTGAAGAAGTTGTGAAGCACAGTATGGTTGTTCAGTTTGCAGACTATAGAGTTTGAAAGCTGCTTGCAATTGTGATGGTACTGACAGAAACTGAAATATTAGAAGCATCTTTGTGTCTCGAGGCTCTAAGATGTTTTGTTATCTTTCACAGACTTCTGAATATACAAAATACTGTGTGTGTATATATATATATGTAGATATCATGCTGATTAAGAATATGTATTTTTAAAGAAATCATATAACATTATTACAAAATTACTTTTTTGTCGTTTTTTTTACTATAATTATGCTATTACATTAATAAAAAATCTCTCAGAGATGAAACTATAGTATTAATAGGTTTATTATTTCCTTTTCAACCCAAGCTTTTATGAGCATATATGTCTCATATGTCTCAAGCGTTCCTATTCCAGCAGTAAGATACTGCTGGAATAGGAACGCTTAAATGAAAAGGTCAAAGGAGACTTAAAAGCCACTGCACTCTGGCCCATACCAAGTTCTGTTTTTTTTAACATTTAGTGTAGAAGTAATTCATAGAAACATATGAGGCAAAGCATCAAAATTGCTTTTAGCAGATGAAGATGCCCCTGATGATAGAAATATGTCTCCTGGAGCGAAGGCAACAGATCTACATTCTCCTCTTCTCTTCATTCCTCACACTTTTCTCTCTATGGACACCTTTTTCTCCTAGCTGTCTTTCTTCAAGACTAAGTTTTTTTCCCCCTTTGGACTTGTCTTTGTCTTTTCTTGGCCAATGCATTATAATTATTTTTCATCACAATAGTTTTGATATCTGTCCTTAGATTGGCTATTTAAAACATACAACCAGATGAAGTCTATTTAAATATTTTTTGATATGCATCTTTTATGACCTAAGGTTAGAGCTTGCCTTTCTCTTTCTGATTAGGTGCCATCATGGCCCCCTCTGCCAGTGTTTTATAAGTTCTTAAATTATGTATGAAAGCTTATTGAATTCTACATTACTCAAACAGGCTCAGCAACACAGTCTTTACTGTTTATACTTTCTATGTAAAAACATCCTGATCAGGATTCTTTTTTTTTGTTACCTTTAACGTAATTCCAGAATTAGCACAGTGCCAGTTTAATATTTCATTAAAATTAATAAAATGTATCCCATATATTTTTGTACACGCTTGAAAATTTGGTAGCTTCATTGTACATTAAAATTAAACCTTACATTGTATCAGTATTACAATTTCCTTGTTAATGCTGTACTGGACCCTGTGTTGTTTTGTATTTCACTTCCTTTTCTTGACAGTGACAGATGCAGTATTTTGTCATAACTGGAGTTCCTGCTGGCGAGGCAATGTCTGCTGCCCTTTCTGACAAAGTTTAACTAGACAACTTTACCCAAGTGGCAATGTAGCATTAGAGTATTTGCTCTCGGTTTTGATATGTCTTGTTGATAATTCGGCCTGTAACATATTTCAGTGCAGTTCCACTTGGTCTTGTACTAAAAAAACAACAATATTGGTCTCCTCCTTCTCTAGTAAATAATTTTGTTTTTAAAACTTTAAAGATTTATGGCAAGCCTTGGTATGCTCAGCACACTCTACTACAACAAAAGCTGTCTGTGTATGCCTGTGGATAGTAAACAGACGCAGTTGCAAATGATAAAGGTTTATATTATAAGAGGAAAACACAGATTCAGACATAAGAAAACTGTCACATTGATATGTTTTTGATCGTACACACGAAAATAAACTGTAAAAATAGCCATTATCATTGCCCTCCTCTGGTTTATCTAAAAATGGAATAGCCTGGCATCTGCTAAACTGACTCTTGCCAGATGGATGTAGTTCGGTCGAGCTCCACATGGCTCCACACGTGTAGAGCTCTGCGAAAGGTTAGAATAATGCATGAACTGATGACAAAGAACTGTGATCAGAATTATGAAAAACAATGTCAGATGCCTCCAGAAATCACACAATTAGCCTATTGGAATTCAAGTGTCTCTTATTTTCTCCCGTATTTTTGAGACCTAAACATACTTGCCAAATTTCAAAATTGGAAACACCATTACTTTCACAGAAAGACATAATTATACCAAACTTGATGTGATTGATCCATGTTGGGTGTCCAACGATTCTAGGTGGTCATAAGCTGACATCATTTAAGCATCATCGTCATCTAAGAACAGGAAGTCACTTTTTCACTTAGAAATGTTCTATTTTGACCTTGACCTAATCCACTTTAAATTGTGCCAGAAGACAGGTAATAAGTTGGTCTCAATCGCTTTCACAACACAAAGACTTTTCGTTGGAAGGTGTGGCCATGGAAGTGTCAAAAAGTTTGACATCACACCTCATCTATATGTTTAGCTCTAATTTCCTCATATAAAATTAGACCTGCACCAAATTGAGCATGATAGATATTAATACAACCTCTAAGAGACAACAGCCTGATCCTGAACGTGGAGAAGACGAAGGAGATCATCGTCGACTTCAGGAAAAACCGGCCTCACCATGCTCCACTGCTCATCAACAACTCAGCGGTGGAGGTGGTCAGCAGCACCAAGTTCCTGGGGGTGCACATCACGGACAACCTCACCTGGACTGTGAACACCACGTCACTGGTGAAGAGGGCACAGAAGCGACTGTACTTTCTGCGGAGGATGAGGAGAGCCCGCCTGCCCCCGCCCATCCTCACGACCTTCTACAGAAGCACCATAGAGAGTATTCTGACCAGCTGTCTCTCTGTGTGGTGTGGAGGCTGCAGTGCCTCCGACTGGAAGAACGTGAGGAGAGTGGTGAGGACAGCAGAAGGGATCATCGGGGCTCCTCTTCCCTCCATTAAAGACATTTCATCGCAGCGCTGTGTGTCTCGAGCCCGTAACATCATCAGGGACCCCCTGAAACTGGTGGTGGAGTGGAGATAGACGAAGTTTTGTTCAGTCCATATGATGATCTGTTTGAGCTAGATGTCCAACTTGATAAACACAGGTTTGCATGAACTGTCCATGATGAGCAAGCATGAAGCGACTGTGGAGAGGAAAAACTCCCCTTTGGGAAGAATCCTCTGGCAGAACCAGGCTCAACATGGCGGTCTTCTGCCGGACCGTTTTAAGGAGTGACAGGGAATTCCGTAAGAGTCCGGGTGGAATTACACTCTGATAGGGACGAGGTTGAAGGAGGACCATAGGAAAGCCAGGCGGAGCTTGCTACGATGGTGGAGAAGGGGATGGAGGTGGGTTGAATCCAGTCATCAGAGTCCAAACCAGACACGGCGCAGCCACCGCTTGCCCACTGGACAGAAGGCCGAGACGTGGATGTGGAGTTCTTTTAAGATGAACCCAGGATGCTGATTGGCTTCAAGGAGGAGCAGTTCAAAGCTGATAGGTTTGCGACAGAGGCGGATGAGTCTCTGATTGGATGGAGGTAGGCAATAGAGTTTCTTCAGACTGAATTTCCGCCTAAGCTCCATATTAGAAAAATGTTTAGAAATAAAAAAATTATCTAAAGCATTTAATATCACCAATAAAACATATTTAAACAGTGCAAAGGCAGGGCAACAAATTATGTTCCTAAGTGTGTTGTAATTCCATATTCTTATAAATTTACTTGCATTTGCATGCTAGTTAACACTTTGAGCCACAACCTTTGACCATTATCTTTAATGCAAATATTCACTACCAAGCATATTTTTATTCAGTGCTTGCTCTTCATGCAACTAAATACTTTTATTCTTAGAAAAAAGCAAACTGATCCGATTCAATTAAATTTGATCTATATAGCGCCAACACGTCATCCGAAGGCACTTTACAAAGTCAAATTCTATCAAATCATGCCAGATAGATTGGTAAAAAAGATTCATATCTAAGGAAACCCAGAAGATTGCATTAAGTCTTTGACAAGAAGCATTCACTCAATCTGAAAGGACAGTCATCTGCATTGTCGATGGCTTTGCAACAATCCCTACGGAGCATGCATGAAGCGACGGTTGAAAGGAAAACTCCCCTTTAACAGGAAGAACACACACACACACACACACACAGAGCAGAACCAGGCTTAGTGTGAACAGCAATCTGCCATGACCAATTGGGGATTTTAGAAGACTGAACAGAGAGAAAAAAAGCACAGAAGCAAACATTGATTCAGGATATTTTTTCTCTATTAGAAAGGGTAAAGGCAGATGATCTGCTCCCCTGGATGGCATCACAGCTAACAGACTGCAATCAGGTGTACCTACGATGAAGAGAAAAAAAAGAGAGAACTTAAATTTAAAAGTTAAAATAACAACAAATAATGCAAAATAGGAGAATTCAATTCAATTCAATTTTATTTATATAGCGCCAATTCATGAAACATATCATCTCGAGGCACTTTACAAAGTCAAATTCAATCATATTATATAGATTGGTCAAACATTTCCTATATAAGGGAACCAGTTGATTGCTTCAAAGTCCCGACAAGCAGCATTCACTCCTGGAGAAGCGTAGAGCTACAGGGAGAGTCGTCTGCATTGTCCATGGCTTTGCAGCAATCCCTCATACTGAGCAAGCATGGAGCGACAGCGGAAAGAAAAACTCCCCATTAACGGGAAGGTAAAACCTCCAGCAGAACCGGGCTCAGTATGAACGGTCATCTGCCTCGACCAACTGGGGGTTACAGAAGACAGAGCAGAGACACAACAAGACAGACAAAAAAGCACAGAAGCACACATTGATCCAGTAATCTGTTCTATATTAGATGGTAATAACGGGTGATCTGTCTTCCCTGGATGATGTCACAGTTAACAGAACGTCAGACCAGGTGTACCTACTATGAAGAAAAAAGAGAGAGAGCAAAAATTTTAAAAATGCTGAAATGACAACAGTCATTTCAATGCAATGCAATGCAAAACTAGAGAACAGTAGACTGGAGAACAGTAGAAATCAGTAGAGTGAGAAAAATAGGCCCTGATGTCCTCCAGTAGCCTAAGCCTATAGCAGCATAACTATAGAGGTAGCTCAGGGTAACATGAGCCACTCCAACTATAAGCTTTGTCAAAAAGGAAAGTTTTAAGATTAGTCTTAAAAGTAGACAGGGTGTCTGCCTCACAGACCAAAACTGGGAGTTGGTTCCATAGGAGAGGAGCCTGATAGCTAAAGGATCTGCCTCCCATTCTACTTTTACAGACTCTAGGAACCACCAGCAGACCTGCAGTCTGAGAGTGAAGTGCTCTGTTAGGAACATACGGGGTAATCAGAGCTCTGATATATGATGGAGCTTGATTATTAAGGGCTTTATATGTTAGAAGAAGAATTTTAAATTATATTCTTGATTTAACAGGAAGCCAATGAAGGGAAGCTAAAATTGGAGAAATATGATCCCTCTTGTTGATTTTCATCAGAACTCTTGCTGCAGCATTTTGGATCAGCTGAAGACTTTGAACTGCATTTTGTGGATTTACTGATAGTAAAGAATTACAATAGTCCCGCCTTGAAGTAACAAATGCATGGACTAGTTTTTCAGCATCACCCCTTGACAGAATGCTTCTAATTTTGGCGATATTCCTGAGGTGAAAAAAGGAAACTCTGGAAACCTGTTTAATATGGAATTTAAATGACATGTCTTGGTCGAAAATAACACCAAGATTTTTTACTTTATTACCAGAGGCCAAGTTAATGCCATCCAGATTAAGTGATTGATTAAGAAGTTTATTTTTTTTATTTTTTGAGGACTCTGGTCCAAAGATTACAACTTCTGTCTTGTCAGAATTTAAGTGCAGGAAATTTAAAGTCATCCAGCTTTTGACTGCAGTCGAAGTAACTGATTGGATTCATCAGGATTTATGGATAAATATAGCTGAGTGTCATCAGCATAACAGAGGAAATTAATCCCATGCTGTCTGATAATTTTGCCAATCGGAAGCATATAAATAGTAAAGAGAATTGGTCCAAGGACTGAACCCTGTGGTACTCCACAAGTGACCCTAGAGTTTGAGGAAGATTTATTATTAATTTATTACCCCCGCGACCCGACCCCGGATAAGCGGAAGAAGATGGATGGATGAATGGATGAACAAACTGGAATCTGTCCGACAAATAAGATTTAAACCAGCCTAATGATTCCCCCTAATCCCTACAGTATGTTCAAGTCTTTGTAGGAGAATATTGTGATCAACTGTGTCAAATGCAGCACTGAGGTCTAACAGGACAAGTATAGACACAAGTCCATTATCTGAGGCCATGAGAATATCATTGGTGACCTTCACCAGAGCTGTTTCAGTGCTATGATGAGCTCTGAAGCCTGACTGAAACTCCTCAAGTAGGTCATTACTTTGTAAATGTTCACAAAGTTGATTAGCAACTACTTTCTCAAGAATTTTAGATAAGAAAAGAAGATGGTAATGGAACCCTCTTTTGGGGGTGGAGAACTCAGTTAGATTAAACTCAAAGGTTATTGAAAAATGATCAGATAGGACAGGGTTGTGAGGAAATACTGTTAATTCTTCACAATCAATGCCATATGTCAGCACAAGGTCTAAAGTATGGAGCCAAGAGTGTGTCGGTTTATGCACATTTTGAGCAAAACCAATTGAATCTAGGATAGTTTTAAAGGCTACGCTAAGGTTATCACATTCAGTGTCAACATGAATGTTAAAATCACCCACTATAATAACTTTGTCAGTGTTTATCACCAAATCAGATAAGAAGTCTGACAACTGATCCAAAAACTGAGAGTAAGGGCCCGGTGGACGATACAAAACAACAAACAGAAGAGGTTTTATTGCTTTGCAATTTGGATGAGGGAAACTGAGGGTTAAATGTTCAAAAGAACTGTAGTTATTAACTGGCCTGGGACTAATTAATAAATCAGACTGAAAGATGGTTGCCACTCCTCCTCCTCTTCCCACAGATCTGGGAATTTGGAAATTTGAATAATTGGAGGGAGTTGACTCATTTATACTAACGTAGTCCTCTTTTAGCCAGGTTTCTGTGAGACAAAATAAATCAATCTGTTTATCAGAAATCAATTCATTAACTAACAAAGTCTTTGGAGGGAGAGACCTTATATTTAATAGACCACATTTAATTTTTATTTTTTGGTTCAAGGTGAGCCGTATTGATTTTTATTAGATTTTTATGATTTGTTCCTTTTAGATCAGTTTTTGATCTGTTAAGTTTTGGCCATGGGAAAGACACCGTCTCAATAGGGTAATGGGTGGGTAACAGTACAGAAGCTGCAGAGAGGTGTGTTAAACTACGGCTATGCTTCCTGGTCTGGACCCTGGGTTGTCAGCATTTAGGAGAACTAATAAATCCGGCCAGATACTTAGAAAGAAGAGCTGCACCATCCAAAGTGGGATAGATGCCGTCTCTCCGGATCAGACCAGGTTTTCCCCAGAAAGTTCGTCAGTTATCAATGTAGCCCACGTCGTTTTCAGGACACCACCTAGACAACCAGTGGTTGAATGACATGCGGCTAAACATGTCATCACTGGTCAGATCAGGCAGGGGACCAGAGAAAATGACGGAGTCCGACATTGTTTTAGCAAACTTACACACCGAAGCAACACCAACTTTAGTGACCTCCGATCGGCGTGACCGGGTGTCATTACCGCCAGTGTGAATAACAATCTTACTGTATTTACGCTTATCCTTAGCCAGCAGTTTCAGGTAAGATTCTATGTCACTGTTCTGGCCCCTGGCAGGCATTTAACTATGGTCCCTGGTGTCTCTTTTGCCACGTTTATGACTATTGAGCGGCCAATCACCAGGGTCGGCTACTCAGCGGGTGTGTTGCTGAGTGGGGAAAACTTGTTAGAAACGCAGACGTTTCTAACAAGAGCTATGCTTCCTATGAACCGTCACCCAGCCGGCCTGGTTACCCGGCTGCTCAAGTGCTGATTCTGGAGGACCGCTACATAAAGTAACTCTACGTGGCTCCGCGCTAGCAAAGGGGCGGCTATCAGCTGGTTTTTCCATAGCACGGAGCCAGGTCTCCAATTCTGACACCCTCGCCTCCAAAGCTACAAAAACTACATTTATTACAAGTACCATTATCACTAAAGGAGGCAGAGGAATAACTAAACATCTGACACAGAGAGCAGGAGATAGGGGGAGACTTAGACAGAGACGGAGAAGCAGAGGAGAGAGTAAGGGGGGAAGCCATTGTGGAGCTAAAGCTAGGCTAGGCTAAAGCTAGGCTAGCGCCCTTTTACCACGCCAAAAAAGCAAACCGTGTGAAACACGAGGAGTTCCCAAGCGCGATGTGCAGCAACAGAGAATGTTTTAAAAGTGCTTATGTGTTAAAAACAGATGTTACAGCAAAGAGATTAAAGATAAAAGCGAGAGAGTCTGGAGCAACAGACCGTAGTTCACACCGTGAAAACAGGAAGTGTCACAATACGCCTTACTGCAAACAGGAAGTGACGAGAACAGTAGGATACTTCAGCAGAGTAAGAGAAATAGACCTTGATGTCCCTCAGTATCCTAAGCCTTTAGCAGCATAACTACAGTGATAGCTCAGGATAACCTTAGTCACCCAAACTATAAGTTTAGTCAAAAATGAAATTTTTAAGCCTAGTTTTAAAAGTAGACAGGGTGTCTTTTTTAAACTTTAGTAGAATTTATGCTGGGACTATTTCATGTTAAATGGACACAAAAATAGGAAGATAGACGAGGAAAAAAAAGGAGAGAAACAAATGAAACAAAATGCCAAAAAGGAGATAGGGTGAAAGAGAAAGAGGAGAGAAAAGAGAGAGAGAGCAACATAACATCCTCTGAGTCTGCTTCTTCACCTGCAAAGAGATATATAAAAAGAACAGCAAAACCAACTGATAAAGTATTACAGGTAAAAACAACCAATGTCTTGATACCATTACTGAAGAATACACAGCATTATTTAATACGGAATGTATAAAGTGATAGCTAAAGATAATAATAGGGGATTTCTGTATAGAAGTGAATCTGTAAGTAACTGAGTCCAGGCACCTGTAAGTGTTTGTGAGAGTGCACTTGTGTATGTAAGGTTTATCCATGCTCAATAGTGGTTGTGAGGCGCCAAAGACCCGCCTCCCAGAACACCGAAGCAGACGCCAGTGGAACGAAAACCCCAGATACCCGAAGGGACCCCCAGAGCAAAGGTGCCCACGAGGGGCAAACACAGGGAAAGCTGCCCCCGCCCCCCACCTGAGGGAAAAGGAGAGGCGAGCCCCAGCAAACCCCCCAACCGCCACAATGCCGAAGCCCCTGGGAGCCGTGGGGATGAGCCTGTGGGCTCCTCCAGCAGCCAGCTACGCCGGAGCGGATCCAGCCATGGGCCCCAGGGATCCGAGGCACAGGGGTGCAACACACCCCTCCGGGGCCCCCAACAAAGCCACGGAGGCTCAGGCCCCACGAAGCAGTTGTCAGGAGCGAGCCGCCACCCGCCCGAGCACACAGCCCCGGACACCAAGGCACCAGCGGGCCAAGGCGCCAGCTGGTGGAGGGGAGCAGGACGGGGGGATGGGCTCCACACTTAATGGAGACCTGAGATGTCCCAGGAGAGGGGGCAGGTCAAACCCAACTTGACAAATAGACAAACAGAAAACCACGTACACAGTCACATCCACTACCACAGGTAAACACTCCTACAAAAAAAAGGGACGCAGTACACACACTCTTACTGACCACACACATCCTATATTCCCAGGTCCAGGCATCGGCACCCCAGAGGGGTATCCAGCCCCCAGGCCCGGGAGGTGAACCCTAACATCAAGATGGGGTGGGAGGGGGAGACCACCGCAACCCGACCTACCCGGTCCATGCTTCAGTCCTAACCCCCCATCCATGTCCCAGACCAGACGACCCACAGGCCCATTCACCCGTAGATGGGGCCAACATGAACCGAATGGGCCAACCCACCAGAGCCCACCCCACAAACCCTGAGGTTGTACCCCCCAAACACCCTGCCCTCCATACCTTTGCCCCCCCCCCTCCCCCCCCGACATTCCAGGGGACAGCAAAGCGGCAGCCACGGACTCAGCCGACCACCTGGACCAAACATCCACCACCAGCCAAGACCCCGGACCAGGAGGCCCACTCCTCCTACAGGCCCAGGACTTTGGGTGGCGGAGAAGAGGGATGTGTAAAATACCCCGAGCCTGCCTCCGTCTGCTCAAATGTCATGCTGTTCCATGACAGGGTGTCTGCCTCATGGACCAAAACTGGGAGTTGGTTCCACAGGACAGGAACTGATACCTAAAAGATTTGCCTCCCATTGTACTTTTAGAGACTCTAGGAACCACCATTAGACCTGCAGTCTGAGAGTGAAGTGCTCTATTTGGAACATATGGGGTGTTATGCCAGGAGCGGTTTGAATATGATTATTATTATTAATTATAATTTGATGTTATAATTTTAATAATAGGTCATTCAAACTCAAATAGTAGCTATAACAAAATATGCCACAAATGGTGGTGATGCCATGGCCCGAAGCTTGTAATGATTTATACCACTAATGCATTTATTCATTAATTGTTATGAGCTAATTTATGCTGGGACAGGAGGTCTGATCGGTTTCTTAGCCGATGGGATTTATCCAGCCGCGTTGATAACTCAAACTATAACTGCAATTAGAGTTTAACCCTTTACTCCTTTATCACCCATCCAATGTTAATGTCTCTGTATTAATGTCAGATGTTAACACGAAAAGTGGTAACTCTATTTTGTGAAAGACCATGCAACTCTGAATTGAATGAACACAAACAATTACTATTCTACACGTTGTAATTTATTGAACCAAACAATTCCTTGTTACAGTAATTATTCTAATTCAATAACTTAGGAAACTCTACTCACTACCAAACTAAACATGCAAAATTATATGAAAATAAACAATTCAAAAATGGATTAAAATAAGAGGTAGCAAAATCTTAGTTCAACTCAGTTGTTTAAACATCACATTCAACCTCGAGATTTAACTGATAAGGACAGGAAAGATAGAACGGGGAAAAAGAATTGAAGAAGATGGAAAAATCGACCCGCGGCAGAGTCACTTATAAAGCACAAACCAGCACAGCCAAAATCACTTACAAAAAGCATGCACATACAACAGAAAATATTCAGCAATTAAAACAACTCCGTCTTGGAGTAAACAAGAATTAAACTAAATTCCTACTTTCTGCCCAGGCACTAAAATAATATCACCTTATGGGTGAAAAGAGAAATAAAAGGGGAAAATCCCGTTTACTTGTGTTGTCTCAGGGGAAGTCCTAGAGCGCTCCGAGTCCGCGGCGTCCTGAATGCGCTTCGGCGGACGCAGGTGTCGGACAGCGGGGAACAGGAGGGGAAGTCCCTTCGCCTTTCTCGTTCTCTGGGCGTCCAGACGCTTTGTTCGGCCAAAACAAAAGCGTGGTCCTCTTTCGATCACCGGGAGATAAAACGGCTCAGTCTTTGATCGAAGTGGGTTAGGAAAAATACTTTTTAGAGTCGACCTCCTGCATCAGCAATGCAGGGATGGAGTTGCTTCGGTAAATCTTGGTCCAGCGAGAAGTTCGAGCACATGGCGTGTGGGGTTTGAAACCCACGGAGTGAAACAGCTGCGTGCCTTCCCGTACTGGCGGAGCGCCAAGAAGAAGAAGGAACGCTTGTGCGGTCGGGTTAAATAGTTATCACCATAGCAACCTTATCTCGGTCGGTGACCATTTTGACCGTGTTGCATGATGGGAGTTGGTGGCCATTTTGACCACATTGCATCATGGGAAATGCAGTCTGTCACGTCACAACATGGCATTACTGTCACGATTTGGGTTTTGTCTTGGTTTATGTTATCAGATTTATTAGTTAAGTTTCTGATTTTGGGGTCTTGTTTGGTTTTGATTTAGACATGTTTTTCTGTTTAGGTTACCTGTTTTCCACCTGTCACTTTATCAGCTCTGTTCGGTCTCCCCTCAGCAATCTGTCAGCTTTCTTGCCTTGATTAGATCCACCTGCTCACTTATAATTAGCCTTCACTCCTGTTCACCTGCTCACTCCCCTATATAGTCCTGCCACAAACCTCTGCTATCTGCCAGATCATTTAACGAGCCACGGTGAGTTTAGTTCCAGCATTCTTTATTCTGATTGACCTGTTGACGATAACCCGAGAGCCTTTTTGATTCTGAGCCAGCCTGTTCCCTGATCTGTTTTTCCTGCCCTGTCTGACTGATTTACCGGTTTACCGACTAGTTTCTGTCCTATGGTTATCCGAGCTTGCTTTGCCCTGTCTGTACCTCTGCCTATTTTGGACTGCTTTTTGTGTACCGGATTTTGGACTGCCCTTTTGACTATTGAGCCCGCCTGTTCCTGTTTTCATTATTAAAATCCTGTTTTTTTGCCTTAACCTCACTTGTTGGGTTTGAATACTGGGTTTGCCTGATTCACGATCATAACAGAATGATCTGGCCCAACTAAAACCTATCGCCCAACAAGTTTTTTGAAGTTTTTTTTTTTCCCCTCCACACGCTATGGCTTGGGAGGGTTCCAGATTGGCGTTCTGTCCCCCTGGTATCGGTCCCAGACGCCATCTCTCCAGCAGCCGCAGCAGCAGTAACCCGCTGCCTGCTCCGAGTTTACGATTGGGAGGGCTCTTTGTCACAAATTCAGATTCAACTCAGAATAGAAGGGATCACTCACCCAGCGACACCGCTGTCGGCTCTGCCCATGGGTTTTATCCAGAACCAACTTTGTTTATGGAGGTCGAAGCGGAGGTGGTGCGGGATCTTCGCCCGGATCTTTTTTTCTCTCTCCCTCCAGAGGAGGAGATGCAGGGAACGCTGTGGGCTCCACCGATCCCGGCTCTACCGACAGGATCAAACCTCCAGCAAGTCCTGCCGTCCCGCCGTCGGAGGAGGGGACGGAAACCTGTGGGTCGCTCCTTCACCCGTTCTGTTCGGCCGACAAGCGAGTCAGTACCGCGCCCGTCCGTTGCCACTTCCTGCCCAGTGGATCGGAGTCCGGTGCTTCCCAGAGCTGAGCAGCCCACAGCGCCTCCTGTTGGCGCCCGTGATGCTGAGGATCTGGCTCTGGAGGACCAGTTAAGAGCTTTTGCCCCTATTATTAAAGACCTTAGGGAGGCTCTTTTCTGCCAGTATTCAGAGGAGCTGGAGGCAAAATTAAAGGAGGTCGAGGGGCACTATAGAGCGGCTCTCCAAGGTTTCTATAGTGGACTCAATCCTGTCCCCAAGGGTCCAGCCGACGCCCCGGCACCTGCACCTGTCCCAGAGGACCCGCCTCCTACCTCAGCTCCAGTGCCGGCCTCCGGCAGCTATAAGGCAGCACTGTCTGCGCAGCCGGCCCAAGACGCTGCAACCCCGGAGGGTCCGCAGCCGGCCCAAGACGCTGCAACCCCGGAGGCTCCGCAGCCGGCCCAAGACGCTGCAACCCCGGAGGCTCCGCAGCCGGCCCGAGACGCTGCAACCCCGGAGGCTCCGCAGCCGGCCCGAGACGCTGCAACCCCGGAGGGTCCGCAGCCGGTCCGAGACGCTGCAACCCAGGAGGGTCCGCAGCCGGCCCGAGACGCTGCAACCCAGGGGGGTCCGCCGCCGGCCCGCGACGTGGGAACCCAGGAGGGTCCGCCGCCGGTCTGCGACGTGGGAACCCAGGAGGGTCCGCCGCCAGTCTGCGACGTGGGAACCCAGGAGGGTCCGCCGCCAGTCTGCGACGTGGGAACCCAGGAGGGTCCGCCGCCAGTCTGCGACGTGGGAACCCAGGAGGGTCCGCCGCCAGTCTGCGACGTGGGAACCCAGGAGGGTCCGCCGCCAGTATGCGACGTGGGAACCCAGGAGGGTCTACCACAGGCCCACGATGAGGGGGTTCAGACGAGCCCTCTTTCAGGCCGCAACTCGGGGGCTCATCGGGACACTGGGCGCCGTGGCCCTCGCCCAGACGACAAGCGGCGCCGTGGCCCTCGCCCAGACGACAAGCGGCGCCGTGGCCCTCGCCCAGACGACAAGCGGCGTCGTGGCCCTCGCCCGAACGACAAGCTCCGTCGGGGGCCTCGCCGAGAAGACAAGCACCCAGAGCCCCATGGAGACTTAGAGGCCCCTGGACCTCTTCGGAAGCTCTTACCCCCTCATCTTTGGCTTGACAGCCAATTTCCCAAGTGGCTGACCAAACTGTCTTTGTCGGAGGTTCTGGAAGGGTTATTGATGAGGTTCTGGGTGTTAAAGGGTCTGGGAGCATCTGAAGTCTGTAGCCCGGGGCCTCCTGAACCTGAAGTCTGTAGTCCGGGGCCTCCTGAACCTGAAGCCTGTAGCCCGGGGTCTCCTGAACCGGAAGCCTGTAGCCAGGCCCCGTCTGAACCTGAAGCCTGTAGCCAGGCCCCGTCTGAACCTGTAGCCTGTAGCCAGGCCCCGTCTGAACCTGTAGCCTGTAGCCAGGTCCCGTCTGAACCTGTAGCCTGTAGCCAGGCCCCGTCTGAACCTGTAGCCTGTAGCCAGGCCCTGTCTGAACCTGTAGCCTGTAGCCAGGTCCCGTCTGAACCTGTAGCCTGTAGCCAGGCCCCGTCTGAACCTGTAGCCTGTAGCCAGGGGCCGTCTGAACCTGAAGCCAGTAGCCAGGGGCCGACTGAACCTGAAGCCAGTAGCCAGGGGCCGACTGAACCTGAAGCCAGTAGCCAGGGGCCGACTGAACCTGAACTCTGTAGCCAGGCTCCTCCTGAACTCTGTAGCCAGGCTCCTCCTGAACTCTGTAGCCAAGCGCCTCCTGAACTCTGTAGCCAGGCGCCTCCTGAACTCTGTAGCCAGACGCCTCCTGAACTCTTTAACCAGGCCTCTCTTCTAGCTCTTAGTCCGGCGTTGTCTCCAGCCTTTAGTCCGGCGGCAGGTTCTGTTCTTTCTCTCTCCAGACGTCGGTTCCTGAGGGTCCGGTTCTACCGACGGTCCCCGAGGTTGCTGCTCGGCCGCCGGCCTATGAGAGACCTGCTCCGCCGCCGGTCTATGAGAGACCTGCTCCGCCACCGGCCGCCGGACATCGTTGCTAACCGGGGCCGTCCTTCAGGACACCCGCCGGATTACCTGTCTCACAGAGGTCGTCCGCCGGAGAACCTGACACGCCTAGGACGTCCGCCGGAGAACCTGACACGCCTAGGACGTCCGCCGGAGAACCTGACACGCCTAGGACGTCCGCCGGAGAACCTGACACGCCTAGGACGTCCGCCGGAGAACCTGACACGCCGAGGACGTCCGCCGGAGAACCTGACACGCCGAGGACGTCCGCCGGAGAACCTGACACGCCGAGGACGTCCGCCGGAGAACCTGACACGCCGAGACCGTCCTTCGGGACGTCCGCCGGAGAACCTGACACGCCGAGGCCGTCCTTCGGGACGTCCGCCGAACAACCTGACACACCGAGGCCGTCCTTCGGGACGTCCGCCGGACAACCTGACTCGTCGGGGCCGTCCTCCTGGACGACCGCCTGAGAACCTGACTCGTCGGGGCCGTCCTCCTGGACGACCGCCTGAGAACCTGACTCGTCGGGGCCGTCCTCCTGGACGCCCGCCTGAGAACTTGACTCGTCTTGTTTTGTTTGAGTTTTTATTTGGACATTTATTTGATTCTAGCCCTCCGTCCTGTACCTCCCTCCACCCACCCGAGCTAGTCTGTTTTGTTTCTGAGGCCGTCTGGAATCCGGCCTTGAGGAGGGGGTTCTGTCACGATTTGGGTTTTTTCTTGGTTTATGTTATCAGATTTATTAGTTAAGTTTCTGCTTTTGGGGTCTTGTTTGGTTTTGTTTTAGACATGTTGTTCTGTTTAGGTTACCTGTTTTCCACCTGTCACTTTATCAGTTCTGTTTGGTCTCCCCTCAGCAATCTGTCAGCTTTCTTGCCTTGATTAGATCCACCTGCTCACTTATAATTAGTCTTCACTCCTGTTCACCTGTTCACTCCCCTATATAGTCCTGCCACAAACCTCTGCAATCTGCCAGATCATTAACGAGCCACGGTGAGTTTAGTTCCAGCATTCTTTATTCTGATTGACCTGTTGACGATAACCCGAGAGCCTTTTTGATTCTGAGCCAGCCTGTTCCCTGATCTGTTTTTCCTGCCCTGTCTGACTGATTTACCGGTTTACCGACTAGTTTCTGTCCTATGGTTATCCGAGCTTGCTTTGCCCTGTCTGTACCTCTGCCTATTTTGGACTGCTTTTTGTGTACCGGATTTTGGACTGCCCTTTTGACTATTGAGCCCGCCTGTTCCTGTTTTCATTATTAAAATCCTGTTTTTTGCCTTAACCTCACTTGTTGGGTTTGAATACTGGGTTTGCCTGATTCACGATCATAACATCTACCTGTATGTTAGACCCAATCCCAACCAAGTTGTTTAAGGAGGTATTCCCTCTGATCAGTGGTCCTATTTTAGACATGATTAATCTATCCTTAGTAAATGGATATGTACCACAGGTTTTTAAAGTAGCTGTTATTAAACCTTTACTTAAGAAACCTTCTCTTGATCAAGATGAGCTAGTAAACTACAGACCTATATCTAATCTTCTTTTCTTATCTAAAATTCTTGAGAAAGTAGTTGCTAATCAACTTTGTGAACATTTACAAAGTAATGACCTACTTGAGGAGTTTCAGTCAGGCTTTAGAGCTCATCATAGCACTGAAACAGCTCTGGTGAAGGTCACCAATGATATTCTCATGGCCTCAGATAATGGACTTGTGTCTGTACTTGTCCTGTTAGATCTCAGTGCTGCATTTGACACAGTTGATCACAATATTCTCCTACAAAGACTTGAGCATACTGTAGGGATTAAGGGAAAAGCATTAGGCTGGTTTAAATCTTATCTGTCGGACAGATTCCAGTTTGTTCATGTTAATAATAAATCTTCTTCAAACTCTAGGGTCACCTGTGGAGTACCACAGGGTTCAGTCCTTGGACCAATTCTATTTACTATATATATGCTTCCGGTTGGCAAAATTATCAGACAGCATGGGATTAATTTCCACTGTTATGCTGATGACACTCAGCTATATTTATCCATAAATCCTGATGAATCCAATCAGTTACTTCGACTGCAGTCATGTCTTGATGACATCAAAAGCTGGATGACTTTAAATTTCCTGCATTTAAATTCTGACAAGACAGAAGTTGTAATCTTTGGGCCAGAGTCCTGAAAAAATAAACTTCTTAATCAATCACTGAATCTGGATGGCATTAACTTGGCCTCTGGTAATAAAGTTAAAAATCTTGGTGTTGTTTTCGACCAAGACATGTCATTTAAATCCCATATTAAACAGGTTTCCAGAGTTTCCTTTTTTCACCTCTGGAATATCGCCAAAATTAGAAACATTCTGTCCAGGGGTGATGCTGAAAAACTAGTGCATGCATTTGTTACTTCAAGGCTGGACTATTGTAATTCTTTACTATCAGGAAGTCCACAAAATGCAGTTCGAAGTCTTCAGCTGATCCAAAATGCTGCGGCAAGAGTTCTGATGAAAATCAACAAGAGGGATCATATTTCTCCAATTTTAGCTTCCCTTCATTGGCTTCCTGTTAAATCAAGAATAGAATTTAAAATTCTTCTAACGTATAAAGCCCTTAATAATCAAGCTCCATCATATATCAGAGCTCTGATTACCCCGTATGTTCCTAACAGAGCACTTCGCTCTCAGACTGCAGGTCTGCTGGTGGTTCCTAGAGTCTCTAAAAGTAGAATGGGAGGCAGATCCTTTAGCTATCAGGCTCCTCTCCTGTGGAACCAACTCCCAGTTTTGGTCCGTGAGGCAGACACCCTATCTATTTTTAAGACTAATCTTAAAACATTCCTTTTTGACAAAGCTTATAGTTAGAGTGGCTCATGTTACCCTGAGCTACCTCTATAGTTATGCTGCTATAGGCTTAGGCTACTGGAGGACATCAGGGTCTAATTTTCTCACTCTACTGATTTCTACTGTTCTTCATTCTACGGTTCTCCAGTTTTGCATTGTATTAAATTGAAATGACTGTCGTCATTTCAGCTTTTAACTTTTTGCTCTCTCTCTTTTTCTTCATAGTAGGTACACCTGGTCTGGCGTTCTGTTAACTTTGACATCATCCAGAGAAGACGGCTCACCCGTTACTACCATCTAATGTAGAACAGATTACTAGATCAATGTGTGCTTCTGTGCTTTTTTGTCTCTCTTGTTGTGTCTCTGCTCTGTCTTCTGTAACCCCAGTCGGTCGAGGCAGATGACCGTTCATACTGAGCCCGGTTCTGCCGGAGGTTTTTCTTTCCCGTTAATGGGTGGTTTTTCTTCCCACTGTCGCTTCATGCTTGCTCAGTATGAGGGATTGCAGCAAAGCCATGTACAATGCAGACGACTCTCCCTGTGGCTCTACGGTTCCCCAGGAGTGAATGCTGCTTGTCGGGACTTTGATGCAATCAACTGGTTTCCTTATATAGGACATTTTGACCAATCTGTATAATCTGACCCAATCTGTATAATATGATTGAACTTGATTTTGTAAAGTGCCTTGAGATGACATGTTTCATGATTTGGCGCTATATAAATAAAATTGAATTGAATTGAATTGAATTGAATTGAATTGAACCTGCTCCAGTCTGGACATTTTTCGGCCCACATCCATTTTTGTTTGTTTTTATTTTTATAATAAACCTTTAAAGCGCAACTCTGTGTCTGGCTTGAATATCGGGTTCTCTGATCTCCTGTTTGTAACATAATGTCTCTGATCTTTCTGACACTACATCTAAAATAGAAAGCAGCAGAGTAGAGGAAAAGCACAGCAAAGGCAGTATGTGTGTGCATGTGTGTGTTAATGTAGGTCTGTGAGCTGTGGCAGATAGCGATTGCAGTCATAGTCTTTGATAGTGATGGAACGTTATCAGGCATTTCAGTAGTGGTCTGTTCCAGGTCACAGATGTCACAGAGTGTCTTGTTTATATAACATCCAGGAGAAATTAAGTCTGAATGTTGATAGCATGACATATCCCTCACATAGTTTAGGCAGCCTTGATATGGGCCAAAACAACTGCAGATGCTTTCAGAATGTCTTGCTAATCCAGGTAACCGTCAGCTCCAAAAAGTATAAATCCTGTTATCATAAATCCAATTTTGAACCCATTTACAAATTCCTCGACTGACAAAATGGACAGACTCACAATCCTTCTCCCAGAAGTCCACTGCGTGTCCAGCTGCAAATGTCCCACCAGAGCACAAGGGCTCTCCTTTGCCCAGTCCTCTTGTTGAGAAAATTGTATCAATTGCGTTGAGAGTCCAGCTGACCAGATCCATAATTTACAATTTGGAGGATATGTAAAAAGAGACTCCAAAAAGATTGATAGAAGCAGGGCAGATACGGGGGAGGGAGAGGGTAAAGGAGAGAAGAGGAGAAAGAAAAGTGTCCATCTTCACCAAGAGCAGCAAGAGACTATAGGAAAGGAAGACAATTTCTTCCTCAGATTTCTTTTTAAATTGTTGACTTTTGGCATGGGCAGGTCTTATGTTGCCCTCATTGGGGTGACATTTGCAATGTGCTAGCTTAAATCAGTTAAATCCCCAGTGATGGTTCATAGGTGAAAATTTTGGTCTCAAGAGACTATTGCAGGTCCTATTTATTATTTGAAGTGCTTCATAACCAATTAACGTGAAAATATTTGGCTAGAAACTCTAATTGTTAGTGTAATATTAATGGATTGTAAATGTTATCCATCCATCTATTTTCCAACACGCTTGTCCCTTGTGGGGTTGCGAGGAGTGCTGGTGCCTATCTCCAGCTGTCAATGGGCGAGAGGCAGGGTACACCTTGGACAGGCCACCAGTCCATCGCAGTGTAAATGTTATACTTGTGTTAAATTGTTGTTGAGCATTAGCTACAATGTCTCTCTTTTAAGATAATTGGATTTGTGACATTTTCATGCAAACTGTGGACAAGATGGTTTTGCATCCAAGACAACTTAGAAATGCGGAACCAAATCCTTTCTCGTATGCATTTAAATTTAATCATCAAATATAGACTGAATATAATTCACGTTTTCTCATGCCATATTTGTGCTTTGGTCTCACCACATCTTTACTGCTTTCTCTCTGCTCTAATTAGTATTATGTAGTCCACCAGTGCCATGCCTGATTGCCTCCTTGATTCATCTTTGCACTACTGAAGCGCTTCACAGCCACTGCCTCCTTGCCAGATTATTGACTGTTTTGTGCTAGCAGAAGTCAGGTTAGTGGAAGCAAACATTTGATGTTTCTTTTGTCACCAAGCCATTCCAGTCACCAGTCTGCTCTCTCTTCCCCAGAGTTTTGTGTGACAAGCCATTTCCTGAACTGCTTTATTTATTCTGCTTCAATAAACCTATTTTACTGTAACTCACACTCCTATGTTTTGTAATTTCCATGTCCTCTGTGTGATTTGTGACACCAATTGCATATTAAGGGACATGTATTAGGCCAAAGCTTCTCATTTTTTCACTTTTACACAGAACAACAAACAAACAACAAAGAGATAAAAAAAGAAAAATCTTTAAATTTGACATCTCCTTTGGCCTATGGTGTTGCTCTGTTGGGTACATGGAAAACTTAGTGTGCTGGAAAAATCTGTTAATTCCAATTTCAGTTCAATGTTCTCATTTCTCTGTCTTTTCACAGAAAATATATGCCATCACATTGCCCAGAAAACTTGACAGTTGCATCACAGCTTCAGTGCTCCAAGGCAGCACAGCCCACGGGTTCATTGTCAATGTGTTGCATTAATTACAAAGTAAGTTCTTAGTATCCATGCATATTGTAGTGTATACTGCTGTCTCACATTCCCAGGGTTCATTAGTAAATTTGACAATCAATTCTTTAAAATGAGCTGCAAAAATGTGTCATTTGAGTCAATCCTATTTTATACACTTTTCAAAGTTTTATTCAGTCACAGACTTTAACTTGATCCACAAAAAATATTGAAACAAAAGCTTTTTTTAATACTTTAAGCAGTTTGACTGCATTTGAACCTGTACAAAACCATGAGATTATTTTATATATATATAGTCATTCTTCACTTCATGGTTGTTCTGATAATTTCCATGTAGTATTAATAAAATAGAACTACAATTCAAATACTTGAACAAAGAAAATGTGTCTTTAGCTCTATTTGGTGAATAAGGTGGGGTTGCATGAACTTGTTTTATAAGCACTTCCTAATAGCCTCTTTTCTCTTTTGCAGAGTCTAAATGAGGGTCAGTCAGGGAGCAATTTCTCTGAAGGAGTTCAGTAGGCTACCACAGCACAGGTCATGTTGGGTTTTATGCTGTCCAATTATCTGTAAAAATGTTTTAAAGTGGGGGTTGTGGTTTTGTTGGATATTACAGGGACATAAGTAATCTACATTTTTCTTAAAAACTTACCGAGTGACCATATTTTGATTTGTCAAAAGAGAACACTTGACCCAGTCATGAAACATTTTAATGACACATAATTTTAAACATATTTAAAGCATGCCTTCTTTTTGTGGTTAGAAAGAATAGTTGAATAACAATTCATATATTCATATTTGTATGTCAATACATTTTTTGTACAAAAATTCAAATAAGAAAATCTGCTGTCATATATGTGAGTCTGAAAAATGTTGCGGTTTAGGATTGTTTTTGTGTGAATATGAATCTGAAACCTGAGTAAAGTCTTGTGAATACAACTCTAATTTCTATGCCTACTAGTCTTCACTGCTGTGGACACTTATTCAAGATTGTGGGTACGAGTAGAAATGTGTTGAAATAACATCACAGGGGGGTGTTATCGGATGAGAAGGAGGATTCTTTAAAATGTTATTTTCTCAAATAATGTTTTGTTTAACTTAGGATTTGCATTGTGAATGAATTGAAACATATCAAATGTAGTTCTAAGTTAGTTAAGCTTGTTGGAGATTATGAAATTACAGAGACTGGACTGCAAAGTTGGTTGCCATGGAAATTACAGATAGATGCACTCTGGAGGCACAGAGTCTGACATACTGGGATTGGACAGAATGACTGTTTAGGGGAAAATGTGTCAGCAAAGACACATCTGCATACAGCATCAACCAATGTGATGAACAGAACACTGATATCATACTGTGCCCACCCCTGAATGGGTGGACAAAATTTTTCCTACTTAACGTCCACGTGGGAGAACAAACGGGGTTCTCAGGCCCCAGTTGCATTGTGTTATGAGAATCCAGTACTGAAGCTGTAAACATCCCTCTGACTTTTAGATTAAATATGGTAAAATATAGTTATGGTTTCAAGAGTCTTTTTATTACTACAGATAGTTCTCTAACTTGGATCTGCCATGAGGCAGGATTCACTCAATCATTCTGATGATGGTTTTCAACTATTTTATTTGTCCTTTTGTTTATTTTGTGTGTCCATAGTTCCTTAGCTTTTTTTATCTTAATTTTGCTTAGTAATTTTAGTGAAGCTTCTCTAGTAGAGAGGATTTGTCGATTGAAATATAGTGTTAATTCAGATAAACAGCATTATACAGTGATGTTCTCTGGATATTCAGTTATTTCTGTTAATAAATTATTGAACTTGAAGAGAAGTTGTCACTGCTTTATTCTATATGTGTGCAGTGTTTGCTGTTTAAAAATCCAAAAGACACGTCGCAGAACAGGACGTAGCACAAAAACATTGTCATCCCATATGTTGCTGGAGTCTCTGAAAAACTCAGGAGGATTTTCTCTAAACACAAGATCTGAGTACATTTCAAAAATCACAGGGCCCTCAGACACTCCATCCTAAGGACAAAACCCCCAAGCCTAAGATTAACGTTGTGGTGTATGCAGTTCAGTGCAATGAGGAATGTTCTGATCTTTATATTGGAGAAACCAAACAACCTCTCCACAGATGCATGGCTCAACACAGGAGAGCTACCTCCTCTGGACAAGACACAGCCGTCCACCTGCACCTCAAGGACAAAGGACACTCTTTTAAGGACCAAAATGTTCACATTTTGAACAGAGAAGACAGATGGTTTAAGAAAGAGGTGAAGGAAGCCATTTACGTAAAGGGAGAAAAAATAACTTTGAACAGATGGAGGACTCAGGTCTCAACTTTCCAAAATTTACAATACAGCTATAGGTTTGATTCCTTCCAAGTTTCACCCCAATTCACACCTCCATGCATGTGACCACAACATTCCTCCTGGGAGCGAGTCAAACGACGAGTCTAATGACTCTGCATTGTGAGGGGCAATCAGTTCCAGGTAAATTTACATGTGAATCTAAGCTCTAAAAAGGCCTGCCAGCAGGTCTATAAAGCTTGGAAACGCCTTCACCTTCAGAATAGAAATCCAGTTGTTTTATTTTTTAACCTTTTTTGGATTATTCTGTGTGTACGTATTTCAGCTGACTATGTTATAACATCAGCGCAGCAGACTGTCAATCTGGGTGGTTAGCCGTGCCTCACAGTGGTGGGATGATGTTGTTTTCCTGTTCACGAACACCCAATGGTTGGAGAATGTCGCTCTGGAATCATCAGAGATTTGAAACATATTGTTTCTCAGTGGCAACATAAAATGTATTCTACAAACTGAATTTCTAACAACATCTTTAAATGGTTTTGTTATAGTGACAGTATTTTTAAACAGGCATCGACACAGCCACCTGTCCTTTAAGCCGGGCATACACTGTACGAGTTTTTCAGTCGTGGTACTTATATACATCTCAAACTGTGCGACGGAACCGCAGGGTTTAAAAAGTTCACCGCTCACGATCTGTGCGGCGCGACGCTCGGACGCGACCGGACTGCTCACACTGTACGTCGCGCCCCCTCTGGGACCGCTCGCTGTGGTGGCAGAGGCAGGCGAGCGACGGTGGGTGACAGGGACCCAGAGCAGAGAGTCGAGCCCAGCTCTGGCGAGGCCCGCAGGAGGCACCGGGCGTCGGGGGAACGGAGGAGAGAGAGGAGGGACGAGACACACCGGCGGCCACGCGGCACGGCAGGTGTTTGCCCCCCGGCCCGCACCCCCCCGCGCGAGCGGAGGAGTGCCGAAACAGGCGGCCAGCGCGTTGCGCGGACCGGAGCGCCCTCCCCAACCCCCCCGCGAGCGGGCCGGGCGGAGGTCGCTTCAGGGACGCCCGCTCCCCTCACTCCACTGGCGGGGCCGGAGAGGAGGGGAGGGCGCCCCCTCGTAGCTCTGCTTGAACAGCAGGATGCGCTCACGAAAACCTCACGACAGCCGACTGAATTTCAAACATGTTTGATTTTCACCGACCGTCCGATTCCTGATCGGGAGGTAGTCGTGAGAAGCCAGCCCCCCTCCTCCCCCCCTGTACGATCAAGCTGAAATTCGGCCCGATTCAAAAAATGCTCGCACGACTGAAGAATCGGCCCGAAAAGGGGAAAAACTCGTACAGTGTACGCCCGGCTTTAGACATATCTGCATTGTGCATAGATTCTAACCAGTTATTCTTCATCACCAGTTGATCTATAACACCAGCCGCCTTTAAAAAATCAAGAAAAAACGGAGCAAAGCGTTAACTTGTCACCAGCGACGGAGAACTGTCCTGTGAATTATGGAATGTCTAAATTAAATAATTTTGTTTTGACTGGGCTTATCCTTACTAGTTTTACCTAACCAGGATGGTACATGGGGAAATTTCTTTTACTGTTTGTTGTTAAACCTAAGCTTCCACTTTGACGTCTGGAGAAGAACCATCTACCTCCCATCCCCCCAAATATCCCAGACAGAACATGAAAAGTGAACTTGTCCAGGCAAAATAATATGCGTGGTCATCCGGAGTTACCTATGCTGAATCTGTTTAGTATAAATCAGCAGTTCAGCAAACCCACCATCACGATTTTTGAGTTCCATGGTAGTGGTGCTTTTTACCCTTCGTATAAAGGGCTTTCTGAAGCTCAGGGCTGAACTGATAGCCAACACTTTCTTCTCCCTACAGGCAGATTCAGGGTAAGAGAAAGAGTGAGAGAGAGAGAGGCAAACATCCAAACGTCTTCCTCCATCAAAGGTAATGAAAGAAACCCCCGTATTCTTTGATCATGCAGCAGGGCATCAAGCCTGCAATAGATTTGTGAAATATCTCAAATGCTCAATGCCTTATCTGTTTGACTACAGATGGTAAGAAACACTTTCACACTTTCTTCTGGATATGTCACGGGCAAACAAATGTGCATATAAATCTAGTGCATAAATACAAGAGACACAATGAATGGCTGAGATACTTTCAGTGCTGTCAAAGTGCATGCATCTCAAACTGAAAAGATAAGTAGATGAAGGAAAGTTGATTTCTATCAGTTTTGTAAATGACGTTGGCATGACAAAAGAAATACCTGACTTGTGAATTCCTTTTATCCAGAAGCACCACCTTCCTCCTTTTCTTTCACTTATACTTCAGTTTAAAGAGCACCTATCTGAATATATGATTTAATTTGAAAATTTTTTGCATTTAATGTTTGTTTGTTTTGTGTTAGTTTTTTTTCTAAAATTAAATCTAATATAAATATCTCACTGATGGGATAAAAGTATAAACGTAGTTTGAAAGAGTAAGACCATGAAGTAACCAGTGCTCGTTTCAATTGCAAATTGCCTCTTGGTTTTAGCTGTGAAGTGATAATTACAACATGTATGAAATTACCTTTTTTGCTACTTAATCGTTTCTATGACATCAAAATCTGGATGACTTTTAATTTTCTGCTTTTAAATTCTGACAAGACAGAAGTTTTCATCTTTGGACAAAGGTACTTTAAAAGAATAAACTTCTTAATCAATCACTTAATCTGGATGGCATTAAATTGGCCTCTGGTAAAAAAAACCTTGGTTTTTACTTTTGACCAGGACATGTCATTTAAATTCCATATTAAACAGGTCTCTATGGTTCCCTTTTTTACCTCCAGAATATTGACAAAATTGGAAATATTCTGTCCAGGAGTGACACTAAAACACTAGTCCACAAAATACAGTTCAAAGTGTTGTGCTATTACACACAGTTTAAAGTTATTTAATGTTTTTAAATAACTCTCTGTCTGCTAGGTATTGTCCGGTGAATATCAGCCCAAGGGCTGATATTAGGACAATTAAGATACAAAGAAGCTAAGGAACTATGTACACACAAAATAAACAAAAGACAAAATAAAAGTGGTTGATCATCATCAGAATGATTCAGTGAAATCTGGTTCACTGCAGATCTAAGTCAAAGAACCAACGTTCATCTTAAACAACATGGAATGAGGTTAAATTAGCTTAACTAATTTAGAACAACATTTGATATGTGTTTCAACCCATTCACAATGCAAATCCTGAGTTAAACAAAACATTATTTGATAAAATAACATTTTAAAGAATGATTTGCTCAGTAAAAACATCAGTAAACTTTAGAATGCTTGATTTTATTAAAGCAATTATTCCTCCAGGACGCTAGGGGCTGCTGTAGTGATCGGTCGCTAAACGAGTTAATCCTAAAGTTATACAAAAACACCATTAAATCGACATTAAAGTTCAATATCAATGCGGTAATAACACTCATAGCACTATTAAACGATGGTGGAGCGAAACGAAACAAACCTTATGTTTGAAACGAACCGTAGTTGCGTGGTAGCCCAGATGATAATTGCATGGAAAGCTAATAGCATTGTGCTAGCGGACATTCGGCGCTAAATTTTAAAGGCTTCGAGTCGTATTTAGTTGTAATGAGCTGACCGGAAAACACAAACATCAATATCTCATCAATGTATAAAACTTTTGTGGAGATAACGTTTGTTATAACCGTAAAGTGGTGGCCTAGTGGTTAGAGCAGTGCACTTGCGCTCTGAGAAGGTTGCTAGTACCTGGTTCGATCCCAACTGCCTGCACTCTGGGTCCCTGAGCAAGACCCTTAACCCCAGATTGCTCCCCAGGCGCCGTACAGTGGCAGCCCACTGCTCCACAAGGGGATGGGTTAAGATGCAGAACTGAATTTCTCCGTTGTGAGATCAACATGTTCAATTTATTTATTTTATTTATTTAACACACACGTGAATTACATCTGCATGGCATGGTTTCAAAGAAGCTAGTGGGAGCTTTGTTGGTTAGCTCCACGTGCTTTAAAAACAGTGAAAAAAAAATAAACCGGGAAATTAACTTTCCCGGTTTATTTCTCTGCCAAATCTGTTGGTGTCTCTGTGTCAGTTCGGTTCACTTTGGGCATCCAGTTGGAAGCAGTTGAAATACTCCAAGGGAAAGCCGCTTATCTCAGCAGCGGGCAGCGGCTAGCTCGGAACATAGCTGTTAGGAGGTGGCCCCGGGTCGTAGGCAGTATGAAACTCAGAGCTGCGGGTTTGCAGCAGAGGAATTCTTTACTCCGCTGTCTGGTTACACAGAAGAAAGACTGCAGACTTAGCTTCGATCCAGCCGACAGTTCTCCAAACCCAGTCAGGTCATCCGCTCCGCAGAGGACGACGAGTTTCCCCTCTATGCTGGATAGCAGTGGGAAATGAGAGTGATTGTCTGTGGGAAGCAAGCCTTCCAACTCAGTCTGATTTTTTCCTCATGCCTTGATGGCACAACATAAACTTCAGCTGATCCATAACACTGCAGCAAGAATTCTGATGAACATTAAAAAGAGAGACCACATTTCTTCTATTTGGGCTTCCCTCCACTGGCTTCCTGTTAAATCGAGAATATAATTTAAAATTCTCCTCCTCACATATAAATCCCATCATAATCAAGCCCCATCATACATCAGAGACCTGATTACCCCTGTAATTGTTATGATCGTGAATCAGGCAAACCCAGTATTCAAACCCAACAAGTGAGGTTAAGGCAAAAAAACAGGATTTTAATAATGAAAACAGGAACAGGCGGGCTCAATAGTCAAAAGGGCAGTCCAAAATCCGGTACACAAAAAGCAGTCCAAAATAGGCAGAGGTACAGACAGGGCAAAGCAAGCTCGGATAACCATAGGACAGAAACTAGTCGGTAAACCGGTAAATCAGTCAGACAGGGCAGGAAAAACAGATCAGGGAACAGGCTGGCTCAGAATCAAAAAGGCTCTCGGGTTATCGTCAACAGGTCAATCAGAATAAAGAATGCTGGAACTAAACTCACCGTGGCTCGTTAAATGATCTGGCAGATAGCAGAGGTTTGTGGCAGGACTATATAGGGGAGTGAGCAGGTGAACAGGAGTGAAGGCTAATTATAAGTGAGCAGGTGGATCTAATCAAGGCAAGAAAGCTGACAGATTGCTGAGGGGAGACCGAACAGAGCTGATAAAGTGACAGGTGGAAAACAGGTAACCTAAACAGAAAAACATGTCTAAATCAAAACCAAACAAGACCCCAAAATCAGAAACTTAACTAATAAATCTGATAACATAAACCAAGACAAAACCCAAATCGTGACAGAACCCCCTCCTCAAGGCCGGATTCCAGACGGCCTCAGAAACAAAACAGACTAGCTCGGGTGGGTGGAGGGAGGTACAGGATGGAGGGCTAGAATCAAATAAATGTCCAAATAAAAACTCAAACAAAACAAGACGAGTCAAGTTCTTAGGCGGGCGTCCAGGAGGACGGCCCCGACGAGTCAGGTTCTCAGGCGGTCGTCCAGGAGGACGGCCCCGACGAGTCAGGTTCTCAGGCGGTCGTCCAGGAGGACGGCCCCGACGAGTCAGGTTCTCAGGCGGTCGTCCAGGAGGACGGCCCCGACGAGTCAGGTTCTCAGGTGGTCGTCCAGGAGGACGGCCCCGACGAGTCAGGTTGTCCGGCGGACGTCCCGAAGGACGGCCTCGGTGTGTCAGGTTGTTCGGCGGACGTCCCGAAGGACGGCCTCGGCGTGTCAGGTTGTCCGGCGGATGTCCCGAAGGACGGTCTCGGCGTGTCAGGTTCTCCGGCGGACGTCCCGAAGGACGGTCTCGGCGTGTCAGGTTCTCCGGCGGACGTCCTCGGCGTGTCAGGTTCTCCGGCGGACGTCCTCGGCGTGTCAGGTTCTCCGGCGGACGTCCTCGGCGTGTCAGGTTCTCCGGCGGACGTCCTCGGCGTGTCAGGTTCTCCGGCGGACGTCCTAGGCGTGTCAGGTTCTCCGGCGGACGTCCTAGGCGTGTCAGGTTCTCCGGCGGACGTCCTAGGCGTGTCAGGTTCTCCGGCGGACGACCTCTGTGAGACAGGTAATCCGGCGGGTGTCCTGAAGGACGGCCCCGGTTAGCAACGATGTCCGGCGGCCGGTGGCGGAGCAGGTCTCTCATAGACCGGCGGCGGAGCAGGTCTCTCATAGGCCGGCGGCCGAGCAGCAACCTCGGGGACCGTCGGTAGAACCGGACCCTCAGGAACCGACGTCTGGAGAGAGAAAGAACAGAACCTGCCGCCGGACTAAAGGCTGGAGACAACGCCGGACTAAGAGCTAGAAGAGAGGCCTGGTTAAAGAGTTCAGGAGGCGTCTGGCTACAGAGTTCAGGAGGCGCCTGGCTACAGAGTTCAGGAGGCGCTTGGCTACAGAGTTCAGGAGGAGCCTGGCTACAGAGTTCAGGAGGAGCCTGGCTACAGAGTTCAGGTTCAGTCGGCCCCTGGCTACTGGCTTCAGGTTCAGTCGGCCCCTGGCTACTGGCTTCAGGTTCAGTCGGCCCCTGGCTACTGGCTTCAGGTTCAGACGGCCCCTGGCTACAGGCTACAGGTTCAGACGGGGCCTGGCTACAGGCTACAGGTTCAGACGGGACCTGGCTACAGGCTACAGGTTCAGACAGGGCCTGGCTACAGGCTACAGGTTCAGACGGGGCCTGGCTACAGGCTACAGGTTCAGACGGGACCTGGCTACAGGCTACAGGTTCAGACGGGGCCTGGCTACAGGCTACAGGTTCAGACGGGGCCTGGCTACAGGCTTCAGGTTCAGACGGGGCCTGGCTACAGGCTTCCGGTTCAGGAGACCCCGGGCTACAGGCTTCAGGTTCAGGAGGCCCCGGACTACAGACTTCAGGTTCAGGAGGCCCCGGGCTACAGACTTCAGATGCTCCCAGACCCTTTAACACCCAGAACCTCATCAATAACCCTTCCAGAACCTCCGACAAAGACAGTTTGGTCAGCCACTTGGGAAATTGGCTGTCAAGCCAAAGATGAGGGGGTAAGAGCTTCCGAAGAGGTCCAGGGGCCTCTAAGTCTCCATGGGGCTCTGGGTGCTTGTCTTCTCGGCGAGGCCCCCGACGGAGCTTGTCGTTCGGGCGAGGGCCACGACGCCGCTTGTCGTCTGGGCGAGGGCCACGGCGCCGCTTGTCGTCTGGGCGAGGGCCACGGCGCCGCTTGTCGTCTGGGCGAGGGCCACGGCGCCCAGTGTCCCGATGAGCCCCCGAGTTGCGGCCTGAAAGAGGGCTCGTCTGAACCCCCTCATCGTGGGCCTGTGGTAGACCCTCCTGGGTTCCCACGTCGCATACTGGCGGCGGACCCTCCTGGGTTCCCACGTCGCAGACTGGCGGCGGACCCTCCTGGGTTCCCACGTCGCAGACTGGCGGCGGACCCTCCTGGGTTCCCACGTCGCAGACTGGCGGCGGACCCTCCTGGGTTCCCACGTCGCAGACTGGCGGCGGACCCTCCTGGGTTCCCACGTCGCAGACCGGCGGCGGACCCTCCTGGGTTCCCACGTCGCGGGCCGGCGGCGGACCCCCCTGGGTTGCAGCGTCTCGGGCCGGCTGCGGACCCTCCTGGGTTGCAGCGTCTCGGACCGGCTGCGGACCCTCCGGGGTTGCAGCGTCTCGGGCCGGCTGCGGAGCCTCCGGGGTTGCAGCGTCTCGGGCCGGCTGCGGAGCCTCCGGGGTTGCAGCGTCTTGGGCCGGCTGCGGAGCCTCCGGGGTTGCAGCGTCTTGGGCCGGCTGCGGACCCTCCGGGGTTGCAGCGTCTTGGGCCGGCTGCGCAGACAGTGCTGCCTTATAGCTGCCGGAGGCCGGCACTGGAGCTGAGGTAGGAGGCGGGTCCTCTGGGACAGGTGCAGGTGCCGGGGCGTCGGCTGGACCCTTGGGGACAGGATTGAGTCCACTATAGAAACCTTGGAGAGCCGCTCTATAGTGCCCCTCGACCTCCTTTAATTTTGCCTCCAGCTCCTCTGAATACTGGCAGAAAAGAGCCTCCCTAAGGTCTTTAATAATAGGGGCAAAAGCTCTTAACTGGTCCTCCAGAGCCAGATCCTCAGCATCACGGGCGCCAACAGGAGGCGCTGTGG
The DNA here is from genome assembly GCA_037039145.1 of Fundulus diaphanus. NCBI lineage: Eukaryota > Metazoa > Chordata > Actinopteri > Cyprinodontiformes > Fundulidae > Fundulus > Fundulus diaphanus. The sequence goes on from CM073127.1 coordinate 24,556,866, forward strand.
GCTGCTCAGCTCTGGGAAGCACCGGACTCCGATCCACTGGGCAGGAAGTGGCAACGGACGGGCGCGGTACTGACTCGCTTGTCGGCCGAACAGAACGGGTGAAGGAGCGACCCACAGGTTTCCGTCCCCTCCTCCGACGGCGGGACGGCAGGACTTGCTGGAGGTTTGATCCTGTCGGTAGAGCCGGGATCGGTGGAGCCCACAGCGTTCCCTGCATCTCCTCCTCTGGAGGGAGAGAGAAAAAAAGATCCGGGCGAAGATCCCGCACCACCTCCGCTTCGACCTCCATAAACAAAGTTGGTTCTGGATAAAACCCATGGGCAGAGCCGACAGCGGTGTCGCTGGGTGAGTGATCCCTTCTATTCTGAGTTGAATCTGAATTTGTGACAAAGAGCCCTCCCAATCGTAAACTCGGAGCAGGCAGCGGGTTACTGCTGCTGCGGCTGCTGGAGAGATGGCGTCTGGGACCGATACCAGGGGGACAGAACGCCAATCTGGAACCCTCCCAAGCCATAGCGTGTGGAGGGGAAAAAAAAAAACTTCAAAAAACTTGTTGGGCGATAGGTTTTAGTTGGGCCAGATCATTCTGTTATGATCGTGAATCAGGCAAACCCAGTATTCAAACCCAACAAGTGAGGTTAAGGCAAAAAACAGGATTTTAATAATGAAAACAGGAACAGGCGGGCTCAATAGTCAAAAGGGCAGTCCAAAATCCGGTACACAAAAAGCAGTCCAAAATAGGCAGAGGTACAGACAGGGCAAAGCAAGCTCGGATAACCATAGGACAGAAACTAGTCGGTAAACCGGTAAATCAGTCAGACAGGGCAGGAAAAACAGATCAGGGAACAGGCTGGCTCAGAATCAAAAAGGCTCTCGGGTTATCGTCAACAGGTCAATCAGAATAAAGAATGCTGGAACTAAACTCACCGTGGCTCGTTAATGATCTGGCAGATTGCAGAGGTTTGTGGCAGGACTATATAGGGGAGTGAACAGGTGAACAGGAGTGAAGACTAATTATAAGTGAGCAGGTGGATCTAATCAAGGCAAGAAAGCTGACAGATTGCTGAGGGGAGACCAAACAGAACTGATAAAGTGACAGGTGGAAAACAGGTAACCTAAACAGAACAACATGTCTAAAACAAAACCAAACAAGACCCCAAAAGCAGAAACTTAACTAATAAATCTGATAACATAAACCAAGAAAAAACCCAAATCGTGACAGTAGAAGGTTTAGATGAAGCTAAAATTTTAGATAGCTCAGAAAGCTCTACTGCTTTTAAACAGTTCAGACACTGCGCAGGTTCTAAGGATTCCTCCAATGCTGCCTCACTTACTGAGGACGAGGTAATCATGTTTGGGAGGATGCCAATTATTTTATTTTTAATGGAATCAATTTTATTTATGAAGAATCCCATAAAATCATTACTGCTAAGAGCTAAGGGGATGGCTGGATCAACAGAGCTGTGGCTCTGGGTAAGTTTGGCAACTGTATTGAAGAGAAATCTAGGATTATTCTTATTCTCCTCAATTAATGATGAAAAATATGCTGCTCTAACTCTGCGAATGGTCTTGTTATACAACAACAGACTGTCCCTCCAGATTAGGTAGGATTCCTCTTGGTGTGTAGAGCGCCATTTTCTCTCCAATTTCCTAACATTGTGCTTCAAGGAATGCAGCTCTGAATTAAACCAAGGAGCCAGCTTCCTGTGAATAATCACCTTCTTTTTCAAGGGAGCTACATTGTCTAATGCAGAACGCAATGACAAAGTCATACCGTTTGCAAAGACATCTATTTGTGAATTGGAAGAAACAACATTGCTGCCATCTACAGGGCATTTCTGCAATACGGAGGATATTAAAAAGGGGACAGACTCTTTAAGTTTTGATACAGCATTATCCGATAAAGATCTACTATAATGGAACCCTCTTTTGGGGGTGGAGAACTCCGTTAGATTAAACTCAAATGTTATTAAAAAATGATCAGATAGGACAGGGTTGTGAGGAAATACTGTTAATTCTTCACAATCAATGCCATATGTCAGCACAAGGTCTAAAGTATGGAGCCAAGAGTGCGTCGGTTTATGCACATTTTGAGCAAAACCAATTGAATCTAGGATAGTTTTAAAGGCTACACTAAGGTTATCACATTCAGTGTCAACATGGATGTTAAAATCACCCACTATAATAACCTTATCAGTATTTAACACCAAATCAGATAAGAAGTCTGACAGCTGATCCAAAAACTGAGTGTAAGGGCCTGGTGGACGATACAAAACAATAAACAGAAGAGGTTTTATTGCTTTGCAGTTTGGATGAGGGAAACTGAGGGTTAAATGTTCAAAAGAACTGTAGTTATTAATTGGCCTGGGACTAATTAATAAATCAGACTGAAAGATGGCTGCCACTCCTCCTCCTCTTCCCACAGATCTGGGAATGTGGAAATTTGAATAATTGGAGGGAGTTGACTCATTTATACTAACGTAGTCCTCTTGTAGCCAGGTTTCTGTGAGACAAAACAAATCAATCTGTTTATCAGAAATCAATTCGTTAACTAACAAAGTCTTTGGAGGGAGAGACCTTATATTTAATAGACTACATTTAATTGTTTTATTTTTAGGTTCAAGGTGAACCGTATTGATTTTTATTAGGTTTTTATGATTTGTTCCTTTTAGATAAGTTTTTGATCTGTTAAGTTTTGGCCGTGGGAAAGACACCGTCTCAATAGGATAATGGGTGGGTAACAGTACAGAAGCTGCAGAGAGGTGTGTTAAACTACGGCTCTGCTTCCTGGTCTGGACCCTGGGTTGTCAGCATTTAGGAGAACTAATAAAACCGGCCAGATTTCTAGAAAGAAGAGCTGCACCATCCAAAGTGGGATGGATGCCGTCTCTCCGGATCAGACCAGGTTTTCCCCAGAAAGTTCGCCAGTTATCAATGTAGCCCACGTCGTTTTCAGGACACCACCTAGACAACCAGCGGTTGAATGATGACATGCGGCTAAACATGTCATCACTGGTCAGATCAGGCAGGGGACCAGAGAAAATTACGGAGTCCGACATTGTTTTAGCAAACTCACACACCGAAGCAACACCAACTTTAGTGACCTCCGATCGGCGTGACCGGGTGTCATTACCGCCAGCGTGAATAAAAATATTACTGTATTTACGCTTATCCTTAGCCAGCAGTTTTAGGTAAGATTCTATGTCGCCCGTTCTGGCCCCTGGCAGGCATTTAACTATGGTCCCTGGTGTCTCTAGTGCCACGTTTCTGACTATTGAGCTCCCAATCACCAGAGTCGGCTTCTCAGCGGGTGTGTCGCTGAGTGGGGAAAATTTGTTAGAAACGCAGACGGGTTGGTGGTGAACTGGGGGCTGAAATCTAGAGCTATGCTTCCTACGAACTGTCACCCAGCCGGCCTGCTTACCCGGCTGCTCGGGTGCTTCTGGAGGACCACTAAGTGAAGTAACGCTAGGTCTATGTGGCTCCGCGCTAGCAAAGGGGCGGCTATCAGCTGGTCTTTCCATAGCACGGAGCCGGGTCTCTAATTCTGACACCCTCGCCTCCAAAGCTACAAAAACACTACATTTATTACAAGTACCATTATCACTAAAGGAGGCAGAGGAATAGCTAAACATCTGACACAGAGAGCAGGAGATAAGGGGAGACTTAGTAAGAGACGGAGAAGCTGAAGTAATAGTAGGAGAGGAAGCCATTGTGGAGCTAAAGCTAGGCTAGGCTAAAGCTAGGCTAGCGCCCTTCTACCACGCCAAGAGAGCAAACCGTGAAACACGAGGAGTTCCCAAGCGTGATGTGCAGCAACAGAAAATGTTTTAAAAGTGCTTATGTGTTAGAAACAGATGTTACAGCAAAGAGATTAAAAATAAAAGCGAGAGAATCTGGAGCAACAAACCGTTGCTCACGCAGTGAAAACAGGAAGTGATACAATACGCCTTACCGCAAACAGGAAGTGACGTTGAGGTTGCTCACAGCAGGAGAAGGCAGACAAGAACAATTGTGATCAGTGCAGTCCAAGGTCATGTCCAGAATTAGAGAGCCGATGAGGTGTCCAGCAAGGGCAAGGTAAACAGGGAAAATCCCAAAAACTTCAGACAAGGTCAAAAACAGGCATGCAGACAAGGAATGCTGGAAGGCTTACTCACACGATGGCTTTCTAACGATCTGGCTTTGAGTGACCGTGGGAGTTCAGGAATAAATAAGCAGAGTCCCAAGTGAAATGACTTGAACCTAATTAACAGCAGCAGGTGAATTGAATGAGGTAAACTGGCTGGAGCTATGGTAGAGGGTGCAGACTGAAATAAACATGAATGGAGCTGAATATAATTAAAAGGACATAATCTGACATAAACACAAAACTCCAAGGACAAATGAATGTAGGAATTATCTTGAAGGCAAAAAGTAAAGAAATGCAGTAATGAGGAAAAACATTGTGAACCTTATGGCAAAACTATGATGGCAAAACTAATAACGGTCTATGTCAAGACCTATTGAACCTATAGAACATAAATGAACCTTGCGTTGCCAGGAAACGCAGCCAGTCGGCCGCTGCTACATCAGCGCAGCCATTAGGCGCATTCCTCCAAACAGCCCCAGACCCCACGTACACGGTGCCCACAGGCGCTGCCCTTGAAATCTGTTGAAGGAATTCAAGGTTGTTAGACAACAAAATATGAAAAAATGGCAAGGGTTGAATACTTTTGCAAGGCATTGTATGTTTGATATATGCATTTTAGAGCCGCAATGCCCATACCATGTTATCATTTAGTATGTCCAGAAAGTCTGTGGCAGCCTGTGTTAGTTGGTGATCAATTCATGTATACCAGAGAGAGAGAGAGAGAGAGAGAGAGAGAGAGAGAGAGAGAGAGAGAGAGAGAGAGATGTGGCTGTCAGTCAGAGGGCAAATACTCATTTATAACATAGATGTTTACCACGTGGTTTCTTTTTGTTACACAAAAGCATTTGTTAATCATGAGATAAGATCTGCATGAGCCCCAAACTGGAGTATTCCATAGTCATGAAGCGGGTGAAACTTCCCTCTAAATTAAACTTGATCTTCAATAGTAAAGTTTGTCTAGCATCCACTTCACCACAGACCATATCCTGGGCCATTTAGAGGTCAAGCATACAGTATATTGTCACTGGAAGTACTTCGCTAACCTGGCAAGCCGGATTGATAATGTGTAGCATTCTACATTCTTCACATTATCAATATGGGCTTGCTCCCATCAAATCCATTCGAAGAAAGGAGGGACATTCAGCAAAACTTTCAAAGTCAATTGGGCAAAGCGACACCTACTGCTGCCTACCAAATGTTGGTTTTAGCCAATCACGTATTCAAATGAAAGTTTTGTAAGCAGCAGGCACCATGAAGAACCACAACAAGTTTAGGCTGGTCAAGGCCTTTCTTGTTGTTCTTCTTTCAAAGAAAAAAAATCATGGATTCTGAGAAAACAGGAGTGATAGCAGCAGCTAAGCGTGCATCTTCCTGCCCAGCCATATTTATTTTGGTTCAGCTATGGGTTCGGCAGCTCTTGCTTTCATTACAACTGTATGTCCCAGCTTAAGAAATAATACTTTAATGTCATTGGCTTGATCTGTTTTTGGTTCAGTTGAGATGGGAGCGGGACAAGATGGATTCTCGTTGTGTTTGTGAAAGCACAAATACTGTGAGATTTCAGCTTGCAGGCAAGGTTAGTACTTGGCACTGTTCTAACAAATGCACGTTACCTACTGTACTGTAAGTGTTGGTTTCACAAGTAGATGTTGAATATTGAAGATCTTAGTCTTTAACATATCATAATTTGCAGATAACTTTATATTTTTGTCTGTCTGATTACATAAATTTCCAAGGAGCTATAAGCACAATTTCACCACTGGGTGGGCTGTTGAGCACTGTCTGTAGACCAAAACAAGATGTGTGACAAGCCAAACTTCTTTCTGGTGCAATCTAAGCATCAATTATCCATTTCAATGTTACAATTTTTGTCAAGTAAAGAATGCCCTAAGAATGCATTGAATGTACACAAGGATTGCTACAAAGTAAGAAGATGGTGCGGGAGCCAATTTGTCCCTTGTTCTCTGTACTCGCTTCGTCCATTAATTTAGAAGATTTATATCTTTTGGGAATCAGAACAGGCTTATGTGTTGGGTTCTGCTGATGAGAACATGTTTGATCTACATGTAAAACATTGGCCTGGACCTGTGTTTTGTTTGCTTAAAGTTAAATCGTAGTCTGGGGTTTATAAATAGCAGCAACCTCATTCTAAAACAGTATACAGGACTGTCTCAGAAAATTAGAATATCGTGAAAAAGTATACTAGCAGGCTATTCAACTAATCACTTGAATCGTCTAATTAACTCGAAACACCTGCAAGGGTTTGCTGAGCCTTGAAAAACACTCAGCTTGGTTCAGTAAACTAAATAGGGTGACCACCCGTCCCACGTAGCGCGTGCGCGCACAGCGTTTGAAGCCCAATTCATGCGTCCCGCAAATTGAGACCGTGTCACGCATAATCAATGCTTTCTCAAAAAAAAGTTGGTCGCTCTATCCACCTTATTTTCGAACGCGGAAGTAACTATGGCCACAGCTTCAAACTATTCATGACTGAGAGGATGACATGAAGAAGTGGCCTCATAACGTACGAGGACATTTTAACCTGTTTTGTGTCGTCACTTGGTGCGGACAGCTCTGCAGTGCGACTTTACCGAAGCGAACCTCCGCAGTGAAAGAGTTGGATCGGTGTTAATAAATATGAACAAGGATAACCTGGTATTCATGGAGGCTGATGGCCGTTCAAGTCAAAACTAGTCCGACGTTCACTCTGCTGGATCCTGACTGCATCAACCGGCTCTACCGAGACGACCGGAGCGCTCTGGTGCTGCGGCTCCAGGGGAAGCCTTCAGTCATGCAGCGGCGATCTTATGGAAGGTAGGCTGATGAATCATCTGATTCGGAAACATCCTGCCTGTTGGCTCGTTGTGATTAGATTGCTGATCAGTTAATTTTGTAATGTTTTGGATTAAACTGATGTTATAAGTGGACATCTAAACATTCTGCCCACTTCATGTTTTGGCTTGAAAAGGTTTGAGTCCTAAAGGTGACCCCAAAGTCCTAAAAGTGTCCCCAGAACACTGAACAGTTTTTTTTTTTCCTGCGCCTACCTTTACCAACATCCAAGTTCACCATCCTTCCTCCCCCTTCTCGTTCTGTGAACCTCTGGAGTCGTGAGTTAAGACTTTTTTACAGTTCCTGTGGTGTAGAGCAACTACAATTCCTGTTAATCCTTTAATTTTAAATTATAATATATTTAAAGTGAATAAATTGTAATGAAAAATAAATAAAATTAAATAGCTAAAGTAAATCGGAATTGGAAGTGCATCTGTTCATTGAATGTTCAAAGTATTATGAATCTTTATTTAGAAAGAAATACACATTGGTTGGCCTATTCATTAGCATACATCAGCAATTACACATGTTTATGGGAATAGGGCATTATTAATATACCATGTAAGGTGGTATGTGCTAGAAATGTGTAAACCCCTATCAGTGAGTCTGCCCGTGAGGTGGGGGCACCGCCGCGCCAAGCAGTGTCCCACTTTGTCCCTCAGAAACATACCCCTTGTCCCCCCTTGGGCTTATTAGCAAGTGGTCACCCTAAAACTAAATCACAAGTATGGGGAAGACTGCTGATCTGACTGCTGTCCAGAAGACCATCATTGACACCCTCCATCAGGAGGGTAAGACACAAAAAGAAATTTCTCAAAGAGCAGGCTGTTCACAGAGTGCAGTTTCAAAGCACATTCACAAAAAGTGTGTTGGAAGGGGGAAATGTGGCAGGAAACGCTGCACAACCAAGATCTGGCACCTGCCCACAGTGCCAAAACCACCAGTAACTGGTGTACTGACCATGGCATTACTGTCCTTGATTGGCCTGCCAATTCCCCTGACCTGAACCCCATGGAGAATTTGTGGGGTATTGTGAAGAAGAAGCTGAAAGACACCAGACCCAACAATGCAAATGAGCTAAAGGCCGCTATTGAAGCATCCTGGGCATCCATAACACCTCAGCAATGCCACAGGCTGATTGCCTCCATGCCACGCCGCATTGATGCAGTAATCTGTGCAAAAGGATTCCCAACCAAGTACTGAGTGCATTAATGGACATTTTCAAATGTTTGATTTTGTTTTGCTGTTATAATTTTTTTTTTACTTGGTCTGAGGAAATATTCTAATATTTTGAGATAGGATTTTTGAGTTTTCTTCAGCTGTACGCCATAATCAGCGATATTAAAACAATAAAAGGCTTGCGATATTTCAGTTGATTTGTAATGAATCCAGAATGTATGACATTTCATGTTTTTTAATTGCATTACAGAAAATAAAGAACTTTATCACAATATTCTAATTTTCTGAGACAGTCCTGTACAGGCCTTACTGAGTGTTTCAAAGACAATAACAATAAGACTTTTTATGTCTTATTCTTTACATTTTCATGATGTTGACTGAATAGACAATGAACCCAAAATAGACTTAAACAGTAATAATCATCATGTAGTGCACACCATAGGTTGCAAGAACAAAGAAAAAAATAAACAAACCAAAATAAAATAATGAGTCAGGTGTCTGAAGGAAATAGTAAAACACTGGAGTAACATCCAATAGTGTAGCTTCACTTAGAAAGTGAGTGATCAAAGATCCAGAGCAAAGACAATAATTTTTTCACTTTTTTCACATCATGTTCTTCGAGAGTACTTTGTGCAAAAATTATTGAATTGTTTTCTCATAGAGGTAATTTGGTATTTCGAATGTCTATTCCTTGTCTTATTATGGATTTGATTGAAGTCATTTAATCATAGCAAACAGTGTGAAAAATAAATAAAAAAATTATTCAGAGTGAGCTATCTTAAAGGACTTTAGAGTGTGTGCTCATATACAAACCCATTAGAATTCATCACTCTGTTTTGTTCATGGTAATTTGATTTGGAATGCTGAATGGGTGATATAGTCTTGTGAGTATTAGCCCAAGGGGACAGAGTGGGAGCATGTCAGTGGAGAAGCTACACAGATTGAGGAAATGTGGGGGGTAAAGTGAGCAGCAGAAAAGAAAAAATGTTGAGAATCACAGTCTCCTTAGGGAGCTCTTGTGAAATAAAAAAGGGGAAAGCATCAACACACATTATGCAACGGCAGATGAAAGAAACAAGAATGATGAAATGTAGACAAGTGGCCTCCGATCCTTTTAAAGTTCAAGGTTACTTTATTAATACCCATTGGTAAATCTGTTTTGCAGTTGTTCACAACAGTCGTATAATCACAAACATCTTAAGACAACCAGTAATTTCAGTAAGTTCATTTTAGTAACATCAGTTGGAACAAAGCTGTGTTTTTTTTGCTCAAAATGTTATAGGCCTCCAAAATGAATATCACACTTGGATAAAACACAACTCATGTGAAGGTAATAGTTTGCAGTCTCACTGTATAATGCAAAAAAATAGATATCAATACATCCATTCCTTGGCAGTTCGTAGGTCTTTTGTGGCTGGGAAGTAATGCTCAAACTTTTTAAAAAGCAAAGACAGGTGAACGAAGGCTCTGGCTAAGTCTCTTCCAAAATCCCTGCTAATGTTTGAAATAAGTTATATATACCTCTGTTCACACGTTGTCCCCAAAAGTCCAGTTTTGCTTTAAATGTAACTACTTTATCTGCTAACTTAAAGACAGTTGTCAATTTCCCTTTTAGTGAAACGTGCAGCCAGTGTTGACTGTTTTTCTGAGAGAAATCTCTGCAGGGCTCTTGTAATTCAATTACTCTGGCCAGCAATCTCTCTCGGGATAACCATCTTATTTCTATATATAAGAGGACGTCTGTGCTCCACGCCCATCTCTTCACAAAGCTGCTCAAACAAGTAAAGGGCATGTGCTATGAAATGGTTAATAACTTTAACTACATCATCCAATACACTTTTAAGTTCCGGTTTAATTTTTTTACTAGCCAGCATGTCCCTGTGAATGACACAATATGTAGACTCACATTCATGTGCAACTTCTTTTGTCCATGTCATGATTTGGGCCTGTTTGTGTTTTTGGGGATGTTGGACCTTTCTTTCCCATTTCATGCTCCACACTCCTCTCAACCATCTCACAGTCATTACTCACTCACCATAATCAGCTCACCCTGCCACTGACTAAATATCATCAGTCCATTCCACCCGGGACTCCACCTACATATATCTGCCTCTCACAGTCAGTCAGTGCCAGAACATCTTGTCTCTCTGCTTGCATGAGCTTCTCCTCCATGACTGTGTTACATCGCTTGCTGATCCTCTGCTCCTGTGCTCGCCCTGCTCTCACTAGGTTATCACTTAGTGTTCTGTATGCATCAGCAGCTTTATTGATTCCTTTTTGGATTCTGGCTTGCGCTGCCCTCGCTGGGAACTCAGCTGATTCGCTCTAACCTTGACTGTCTGTGACTTTTGGATTCTGCAAAGCCCCTTGGACTGCTTTTCCCAGCTCTCTCAACTGGTTACTGCCAACTTCACCTGGTCAGCCTGGTTCAAAGTTATTATTCATCTGGTCAGCTACCTGTCTTCGCCACCATCACCTGGTCAGTCCATACCTGCCACTTTCACCTGGTCACCTCCTGCCATCTACATTCATCAGCCCATTGGTCCCACAGGATGGCAGGGAGAGTGAGACAGCCTCCCCCCGCTATGTGCATGGACATGCAGACAGTGTGCAAATGCGCTGTATCCAGGCTCAACATCCCCTGACCGGCAATTGTAGCGGAGACCACAAGATCCCACTACGAAGGGAAGAAATTGCCTGCAGAACATGGGGAAATCAATGGGGATGATGGTGTTGCAGGAAGGAGCTAGGTGGCTCAACCTGACCAACCTATCAGACCATGAAAGGGATGAGACTTTGGACATGCCAATTGTGCCGGAAGGCATCTTCGATCCACTTTGCGATTCCATGCAACAGCGGTGTGAAGCTCAGAAAAAGGACGAGGCACTCTGTTTCTGCCCACCCAGGAAGACGGAACCTTCTCCTCACGTGATATCACGCCCAGGCAACGCCTCGGCCCACTCCTTTCAAGACCCACAGATGGCCAAAACCCAATCCCACTCCACCTGCCCCAACCGAATCAGAATCAGATCAGAATCAGAATCAAGTTTATTGCCAAGTAGGTTTGCACTTACAAGGAATTTGACTTGGTGTTGATGGTGCAGACAAAACAAAAAAAAAAAAAAAATATATATATATATATATATATACAGAATCCAGAGCTATATGCACGGTAAACTGTGCGTTAATGTAACGCAGAAGGTCTGGAGATGCTACGTTGGTGTAGCTTGTAGGTCCTGAACGGGGGAGGGAGAGAGGCAGTGTCAAGTGTCTTGTTGATAAGGCTGGTAGCGGATGGGAAAAAACTGTTCTTGTGGCGTGGGGTTCTGGTCCTGATGGACCGCAGCCTCCTGCCAGAGGGAAGTGTCTGAAATAGTCTGTGACTGGGGTACGAGGGATCAGCCACAATCTTCCCTGCACGCCTCAGAGTCCTGGAGGCGAACAGGTCCTGGAGAGATGGAAGATTGCAGCCAATCACCTTCTCTGCAGACCGGATGACACGCTGCAGTTTGCCCTTGTCCTTGGCGGTGGCACCAGCGTACCAGATGGTGATGGAGGAGGTGAGGATGGACTCAATGATGGAGGAGTAGAACTGCACCATTATTGTCCTTGGCAGGTTAAATTTCTTCAGCTGCCGCAGGAAGTACATCCTCTGCTGGGCTTTCTTGGTGAGGGAGTTGATGTTCAGCTCCCACTTTAGGTCCTGGGAGATGATAGTTCCCAGGAAGCGGAAAGACTCCACAGTGTCAATTGTGGAGTCACAGAGGGTGATTGGGGTAGCTGGGGCTGAGTTCTTCCTGAAGTCCACAACCATCTCCACTGTTTTTAGAGCGTTGAGCTCCAGGTTGTTCTCCCTGTACCAGGTCGCCAGATGGTCAGCCTCCCACATGTAGGCGGACTCGTCACCATCAGAGATAAGTCCGATGAGAGTGGTGTCATCTGCGAACTTCAGAAGCTTGACAGAGTGATGACTGGAGGTGCAGCTGTTGGTGTACAGGGAGAAGAGCAGAGGAGAAAGAACACAGCCCTGGGGGGAACCAGCGCTGATGAGCTGTGAGTCGGAGTCATGTTTTCCCAGCTTTACGTGCTGCTTCCTGTCAGACAGGAAGTCCGTAATCCACCTGCAGATGGAGTCAGGCACACTCAGCTGGGAGAGCTTTTCCTGAAGCAGAGCTGGGACGATTGTGTTGAAGGCAGAGCTGAAATCCACAAACAGGATCCTGGCGTAGGTACCTGCGGAGTCCAGGTGCTGGAGGATGTAGGATGTAACCGGGAATGGAGGCAGACAGGGCTGGCCCGGGGAAGCTGTCAAAGCCTTCGGTAGCTTCTCCTGCGGGCCATTCGGCACAGACCTCTAGTTATGAGGCCAGGAGAAAGAAAAGAGCATTCCCCCAGCCAGAGGACGAGGATGCTTGACTGCTGGGACAACTGTTTCTGTCCCGACTATGAGTCACGCAAGCACACATACATGTTCAAAACCAAAAATAAAACATGTTCTTCTGTCGCATCCAGAGCCAAGGTCGAGGGCACTGATGAAAACACAAAAAATATTCAGGATATTTTTGCAGCCACACTTTTTCCTCGAAGATGATGGGTCCCCACTATCCTTCCAGGTTTTAATAATGTGTTGGACAGTTAACCCAGTTTTGGTAGTTTCTGTATTCTGAGATGTTTTCTCTGCTTGATGCATGCCAATGATTTAACCCTTCTAAAATAGACTGACATCTTATCACGACCACGGAATGTGTCGATTGACTTGGTTTAAGAAATGAGAAGCAACTCATCGCACCAGTTGGGGTTAAATTACTTGTTGCCATCTGAAACATGCATGCATTAATTATCCAATAGGAGGCTCGTGCCTATTTGCTTAGTTAAGTTCAGGTGGCAAACTGTTTTGGCCAGGCAGTGTACTATTGTTCACAAAACTGGTTTGGCTTCTCCAAAATTATGGTTCCACACGGATTTCTCAAAAGAAATAAGTGCTTGGCCAACCTTGAGGTCACCTTTGATATGGAACATGCCATGTGCTGGGTTTCTCCTCACCACATGGCATTTTTACATTGGAGATTTTGCAGCTTCGGTTTGATTTAGATTAAGATTGTTAATACCAGTGGTGGGCTCAGCTAACCAAAAATTCAGCTTTGAAAACTCTGATTCCACACACAAAAATATTAGGTTTGCTGCCGTTAAGCCGCAGATAACAATGAATATTTGGTTCATCTTTGACCTGGTCTGGCAGGACACATCCTTGATCCAAATACTGCAGGACTTGATTGGTAGGTGTTTCAGAAAACATTCACAGAAAAAAAAAATTTGGATACAGTAAATAAATGTAAAAAAGTCTACAGGATTTACATGGAATCAGCATGGTATCGCCAAAAAAGGAAGTAGGCCAAAACAATACTGTTACACAAAATGGAGGTATACATGAGTGCCATATAGACCTGTATCCTTCCACAACTTAACAAAATTTTAAAAGCTAGTTATCCCCTTCAGACCTGATTTCTTTTTTTTCCTATTGAGCAAAAAATGAACATAAAATGGTCCAACTGACTTTTGCTCCTCTTCAGCATAGAAATACAGGAAATAGACATTTTGTTTTTTGATGTGTACTGCAATGGATGCAATGACGAAAACCGCTTGTAATATCATGAAAACTTAAGTAGAAAAAAGGCACACTTTTCACATAGACATTATTTAATAACTACTTGGACAAATAAGCAGACATCAAGCTTCAAATGTTGAGCTCATCCCTGTCTGTGTAAAGCTATGAATTAGATATGAACTTGTATGATTGTGGGTAATGTTAACTTAGACAAAATCTCTTGTTTTTAGTAATGTTCTTAATAGAACTTCCAAATGCATTTCCAGACTTTTCAATATAGTAAACTAAACATGTAACAACTGAATATACAGTGACTGAAAAATTGGTTAAGCATCTGTTGTGAAATGATGTTGAGCAGGACCCAAATGCAGGGAGGAGGAATCAGCTGAAAGTAAACAATTTCACTTGGCAAAAAATGAAATTCACAACCGTCCGTCCGTCCGTCTTCTTCCGCTTATCCGGGGTCGGGTCGCGGGGGTAGCAGCTTCAGTAGGGAGGCCCAGACGTCCCTCTCCCTGGCCACTTGGGCCAGCTCCTCAGGAGGAATCCCAAGGCGTTCCCAGGCCAGCCGGGAGACATAGTCCCTCCAGCGTGTCCTGGGTCTTCCCCTGGGCCTCCTCCCGGTGGGACGTGCCCGGAACACCTCACCAGGGAGGCGTCCAGGAGGCATCCTGACCAGATGCCTGAGCCACCTCAACTGGCTCCTCTCGACGTGGAGGAGCAGCGGCTCTACTCTGAGTCCTCCCCGGATGACTGAGCTCCTCACCCTATCTCTAAGGGAGAGCCCAGACACACTACGGAGAAAACTCATTTCAGCCGCTTGTATCCGGGATCTTGTTCTTTCGGTCACGACCCAAAGCTCATGACCATAGATGAGGGTAGGAACGTAGATCGACCGGTAAATCGAGAGCTTCGCCTTTTGGCTCAGCTCTCTCTTCACCACAACGGATCGGTACAGCGCCCGCTTCACAGCAGACGCTGCACCAATCCGCCTGTCGATCTCCCGCTCCATCCTCCCCTCATTCGTGAACAAGACCCCAAGATACTTGAACTCCTCCACTAGGGGCAGCACATCCTCCCCAACCCGGAGAAGGCACTCTACCCTTTTCCGGTTCAAGACCATGGTCTCGGATTTGGAGGCACTGATTTTCATCCTGGCCGCTTCGCACTCGGCTGCGAACCGCTCCAGTGAGAGCTGTAGATCACGCCCTGATGAAGCCAATAGGACCACGTCATCCGCGAATAGCAGAGACGCAATCCTAAGGCCACCAAAACGGATCCCCTCAACACCTTGGCTGCGCCTAGAAATTCTGTCCATAAAAGTTATGAACAGAATCAGTGACAAAGGGCAGCCTTGGCGGAGTCCAACTCTCACCGGAAACGAGTCCGACTTACTGCCGGCAATGCGGACCAGACTCTGACACCGGTCGTACAGAGACCTGACAGCCCTTATTAAAGGGTCCGGTACTCCATACTCCCGGAGTACCCCCCACAGGATCCCTCGGGGGACACGGTCGAATGCCTTCTCCAGATCCACAAAGCACATGTAGACTGGTTGGGCAAACTCCCATGCCCCCTCCAGAATCCTGCTGAGGGTATAGAGCTGGTCCAGTGTTCCACGGCCAGGACGAAAACCACACTGCTCTTCCTGAATCCGAGATTCGACTATCCGACGGACCCTCCTTTCCAGAACCCCCGAATAGACCTTACCAGGGAGGCTTAAGAGTGTGATTCCCCTGTAGTTGGAACACACTCTCCGGTCCCCCTTTTTAAATAGGGGGACCACCACCCCAGTCTGCCAGTCCAGGGGAACTGCCCCCGATATCCACGCAATGTTGCAGAGCCGCGTTAACCAACACAGCCCCACAACATCCAGAGCCTTAAGGTACTCCGGGCGAATCTCATCCACCCCCGGGGCCTTGCCACCGAGGAGCTTTTTAACAACCTCGGCAACCTCAGCACCAGAGATGGGAGAACCTAACCCAGAGTCCTCAGGCTCTGCTTCCGCAATGGAAGACGTTTTGGTGGGATTAAGGAGGTCTTCGAAGTATTCCGCCCACCGAAACACAACGTCCCGAGTCGAGGTCAGCAGCACACCACCCCCACTGTAAACAGTGTTGGTACTGCACTGCTTCCCCCTCCTGAGACGCCGTATAGTGGACCAGAATCGCTTCGAAGCCGTACGGAAGTCTTTCTCCATGGCCTCTCCGAACTCTTCCCACGCCCGAGTTTTTGCCTCGGCGACCAGCCGAGCCGCCTGCCGCTTCGACTGCCGGTACACATCAGCTGCTTCCGGAGTCCCACAGGCCAAAAAAGCCCGATAGGACTCCTTCTTCAGCTTGACAGCTTCCCTCACCGCTGGTGTCCACCAGCGGGTTCGAGGGTTGCCGCCGCGACATGCACCGACAACCTTGCGGCCACAGCTCCGACTAGCTGCCTCAGCAATAGAGGCGCGGAACATGGTCCATTCAGACTCAATGTCCCCCGCCTCCCTCGGGACGTGTTTGAAGTTCTCCCGGAGGTGGGAGTTAAAGCTCCGTCTAACGGGGGACTCCGCCAGACGTTCCCAGCAAACCCTCACAGTACGTTTGGGCCTGCCCGGTCGGACTGGCTTCCTCCCCCGCCATCGGAGCCAACTCACCACCATACAAAAACTAAAGTTCAAGGGGGACCCCAAAATAATACATCATAAGGGGCTCCAAAAGAACCATGCTGATGTGAGTAACAGGATGATCTGAGCAAGTGATGACCAACAGAGATATTTCAGCTGGAGAGTTAATTGTGGAACAAGGAGCAGGTGGTTGATTAGAAACTGAGTGCAGCTGTGAAGGAAGGCAAGCAACCAAAGTTGAACTGAGGGAATAGGAGAAATGGCTGATAGAGCACACAGGGGAAAATGGAGCAGAATAAAATACTAAACTAAAGCAAAACCAAACTTCCAAAGATCATGACAGTAGTTACTTTCTGGATATGAGATTAAATATCTGATTTTCAATTAACAGTCTTGAAGCAGCATCAGTGTGTGGCACAAAGTACAGGTGGATTAGCCTGACTCTCACCAGATGGATTTCGTTCTACAGAGCTCCATCCATCTGGGATTGCTCCATTGGAGATGTATTTCAGAAGGAGGGGCCTTATCAAAAATCCTTCCATATGATTGGATAAACCACTTGTTCAACATCTTTACTGATGTGCCCCAAGCTCTTGCAAAACCAGGTCGGGAGAAGGGCAAAAACATTGTTTCCACTAACAAAACCCTTCAAAGTCATTCTCTGGTGTTCTTTTAAAGAATGAATATTTGGTAGATTGGACAATACTGATGAAATAGCAACATCAATGTTACCGCTTGCTTCCACGCTGTGAGCCGCCATTGCTGTCTGAATCCAAACAGTCGCTTCTCTGATACGTCACATCTAGGAAAATCCCACCTGGCGATCCTGATTGGCCCGTCTATTTTATGTGGTATTGAAATCCCTCTCAATGGCAGCAATTCCAGATGGATGTGTGGAGCAGTGTGGAGCTCTGCAGAACGACATCCATCTGGCAAGAGTCAAGTTACAGGTGGATGTTGCATTTGTCAGAAAATATGTGTTTTTCCTGTGCAGTATGGCATCTTGCATCTAGTGGCCTCTACCTCAACATCATAATTTGGCATAAGGTCAGCCACAGTGTTTACCTCTCCATCTATCTCATAGTTGTCATCTGCCTCATTTCCTGAATCCAAGCAATCAAGATCAGTGCCCATATTCAAAGAATCCTAAGACTAAAAGTAGCTCTTAGTGACGTTATAGGAAAAATCGCAGAATTTCCTGAATTCTATGATGTTTCTCAGAATTTTACCTCACAAAGATAAAAGTTATTCACAAAGAGTCTTAGTACTTGAATCTTACAGGACTGAAGAATTTTTATACTATTTACAGAAAATGCTCTCAATAAAAACCATCTTAGAAGAATTTTAATAAGTCGCAGAAAAATATATACATAAATACACACTCTAGACTAAATATAAAAGGTGAGAAAGTATTTGCTGTATTGTACATAAATATGTCAGTAGCCTGAATGGTCATCTAAAAGTTTGCTTGCGTGATCTCCTTGCCTTTGATTGCTACACGTAGTTCTTCTCACTTTCCAGGCTGGTTTGTAAAAGCAACAAGACACTCAGGGGTAAAGGTGCATTTATCTGCGGCAATGCACATGTCAACGTCTGCCTATTTGCGCTGTGATCCAGGGAGCTATTTACCTCTCAACACTCCTCTATTCTCCTTCTAGAGCTGTGCGGACAGAGGTGCTGGTCCTCTCTGTTTTTTTTCACCCTTTATTCTCCATTTTATGTCAGTCTTTTTGCCAAATACGCCCCATACATGAATGGATCAGGATGCAGTAACAAATCTAACATGCATCCAGTTTGGATTGCCGCACAGCACATTTTGAAATGGATGATGGAACATACAAGGAACATGGAAAGAGTGAAGCCAGACTTTATCACCCTAATCTGCTGAACATCCTTCCCATCTTTGTTTCTTTGCCTTGCCAATCTGTTTAAATCCTTTCCCCCCCCTTACTGTCCAACTTATCATACAAATCAATGTATGCTCTTTGTTTGGCCTTACCACACAAAGGGCCTCTACCTTACCTCTACCTTCACTTTACACTGTATCAGAATTTATGTTTACCTTTCAGCTCCTACTTTTAACAGAATACATCAAATAGGCCATATTAAGAAGGCTGCAGATTTTCAATTTCTCTATTCCATTATGCACTATCAATTTTTAACAACTTCATATGTGTCTAATTGTTGTCATGTCTGTGGAGTGTTCTGACCTACGACTTAGAAGAATACAGACCTCACAAAAGAACGTGTCCGTTCACACTTCCAAATATATGCGACTTGTATGTGATCTCCTGTGTGAACTGAATTCATACAACTTAAGTGTCCCGCATGCGCAGTTGAGGACGCGATGACGTCACACATAGCAAGCGTGCTCAGTGTTTGCGGAAGTAAACATGGATCGTAACGCTGCAACGTATCTTGCGTTCTTTAAGTTCTTCTCCAGCCGGAGCCAGCACATTACCGACGCAATCTTTTTAAGAAGATTGAAAAGAAAGAGCCAAATTTTTGGCAATGGCGTTGTGTGGGGCAGTAACATCCATACAGAGAAACGTGTGGGTGCGGAGTCGAAGCCAGGAATGGTGGGATAGCGATGTGAGCGGCTTTACTGATACGGACTTCATTCACAATTTTTTTTTTTTTTTTTTTTCTTTCTTTTTTTTCTCTTTTTTTTTTTCGAATGACAAAGGCAACCTTTATGTGCGTCTGTGAACGGCTCTCTTTAGCGGTCTCACGTAAAGACACACAGCGGCGGGCCATAGCATTGAGTAAACGCATTGCCGTGGGGCTGTATTGGCTTGCAACAGGTGCTTGTTACCGTATCAATGATAAGTATCAGTGACATACAGGTTGGATAAATGCGACCTGGCCGTACAGACACAGGTCGCATTTGAAAAGATCAGATACGTATCGGATTCAAGACCACCTATCCAAGCGGCCTGGGATTGAAACAATCCGATCAGTGTTGTTCAGACTGTCATGAAAAGATCAGATACAGGTCGCATATGGGCCAAAAAATCGGAATTGGGTCACTTCAGGCTGCAGTGTGAACGTAGCCAGAGTGATGTTCACAGAATGCTAATATTCTTCTATTAGAAGGCTAGCTTGGAATACTAGAAAGATTTAAAACAAAACAGAAAAAGAAAAAAAAGAAAAAACTAACTGAACAAGCTATGTCCGTAGTTACTTTAATTGGTTTTAATGTTAACTGTCTCAATGAACAATGTTGGACCACCAGCTGTGAGAAATATACCTTGAACTTGAAGCCTGTTTGGACCACAATCATTGGCAAATAAAACAAAGTGAGGAGTAGAAGGTGTGTGTCTGCATATGTTTGTGCAAAGGGGTGAGAAATGGGGAGTTGAAAAAGATTATTGTGTGACTGACAAAGGAAATAGCGAGATATTACAAGATTGGACACCTAAAAAGGAGTGAAGGAGAGCAAGAAAGGGTGATACAAAGTGGACAGTGTGATGGGTAAAGGATAAAAAAGTAGATAGAATTTGGAGAGCTGGAAGTCCCAACTGGGAGAAACATGTCACACACTGGTGAGCCTGACACAAATGGAGGGAGTATCATATTTTTCAGGCATTCTTTTCTTCTTTTCAGTATGTCATTCTCCCTTTTCTATCTTACTCATCTCTTCTATTCCCCTCTTTGGCTGAAAGCATGGTACGGCTACTGGCATCCAAAGAAATCTTTCTGGGTACTTCTGAATAATGTTTCTCTATCTTTGAAATGCTACTGTTCAATAATGCATGACTTCATGCATAACTTACCTCTTGACTTCCCTAAGAGCATTTAACTTCATTTTACCATGTGCACTTAACAGTATTGTTTATTCTGCTGTTTAAGGCTAATTGAAGCCTAGGCATTCACCTGCACAAACATGCTCATCACGGATGTGCATTGATACACACAAAGGCTTTGCCAAATAGGCACATGAAGTTGTTGGTTTGTGCTGGGAATTGCCTGTTTACCCAATCAACAGCTTTCAGCTGAAGGCTAAAGATATGTAAACCACAGAGGGGAAGCTAAACAACCTAAAATTGAAATTGTTTTTGCTTAATCTTTTTTTCCTATTACTCTATTTTTTAGCAGTGTCTTTTGTTTTAAAGGAACATTTTGAAAACACATCAGATATTAATTAAAAAAGGTCCTACTGGATATCCATACCAATATGGAATAGATAATGTGTTAGGAACAAAAGGATGTTACGTCATCTCATGAAAATGAAAATTATCAATCCACAGGGTAAGCCCCCTGTGGATCCAAAGTCACCAAAAAAGTGAGACTGAAAAATTGTTGTGATTGTCATTGCAGCAATTCAAAATGGTTCTCAGTCCCCCCCCCCCCCCCCCCCCCCCACCACCACCACGGGATGGTCTGCCTGCCTGATGACGTTGGGGGATTCTCCTTGTGAGATAACAGATGGTTTCCTGGCGTATCTCCTCCCAGATCCTGACCGTGGCATCACTGAGGTCATGGACAGTCTGAGGTGCAACATTGACATGTTGTATGCAGGGGCGGAGCTAGAGGGGAGGCCTTGGGGGTGGGGGGTGGGAGGGGGGGGGGGGGGGGGGGTCAGCTATGGACCCCCCCGAAATCTGGTTGGTCCCCCAGGTGACTGCCAGGAGGTTGACATGTCACAATACCAGGTCACTCTTGTACAGTAGTTGGCGCTATGTAACATAAATGATTGCAATCGAACCAACTAGAAGAAGAACTTTACAATACATAAATGTAAATTAGAGAATAAACAAAGTATCAATCAAAAACTGAAGAAAGAATTGCAGAAAAGATGAGATGTGAAAGAATAGGAAAATGGTTTTATAGGATTAAAAGGGCAGGAAACAGAGGAAAGATTTGGGCCTGATTATATGTATACTTCATTATACTTTTTAAAATACAAAAGTATAATGCAGGGAGTTTTCACGGTGCGGAGGATGAAACATTAGAACTTGTTATATTGGTAAGTCTGAAATATAAGCATGAAAGAGGATTTAGGGTAGAATTTGAAAAGATTTAATAAAAGTTTAACATAATAGGCACATTGTAAATTAACTTATAAAGCAAACAGAAATTAATATAAAAAGGAATAATAGACTTAGATTTTTCTAGTATTTTACATACATATAAAATTTAATTGAGGGAAATTTATTTTGATCACATATATCTGTTTTGATAAAATATTTTTTTTATATATATATTTATTCTGGTCCCAATTTTTGATCACACATTTTGACTGAATAAGAAAAAAACTAATTCTGTCCATACCTACAGACACTTGAGATACAAAACCATCA
This sequence comes from Fundulus diaphanus, assembly GCA_037039145.1. NCBI lineage: Eukaryota > Metazoa > Chordata > Actinopteri > Cyprinodontiformes > Fundulidae > Fundulus > Fundulus diaphanus. Next base: position 24,578,528 of record CM073127.1, read on the forward strand.
AGAGCCACACTCCAACCAGATGATTGCAGTAATGCACACCTCCAGTTTTTCAGCAACCTCTGTTCTGATTTTTACAGAAAAGTACATAACTAATACATAGAATATAGTAGACTTAGACTTAGACAACTTTATTTGTCAATTTGTATGCACAGAGTACGTACAGAACGAAATTTCGTTTGCATACAGCTTGAAAAATGACAGTAAATTACAGGATAAGGTGCAGCAGTGATTTACAGTAAACAATTGAAATGTAAACAATGTAAACAATGCAGGAGAAATAGACAGTGTACGATCACAGTGACCCTAGAGTTTGAAGAAGATTTATTATTAACATGAACAAACTGGAATCTGTCCGATAGATAAGATTTAAACCAGCCTAATGCTTTCCCTTTAATCCCTACAGTATGCTCAAGTCTTTGTAGGAGAATATTGTGATCAACTGTATCAAATGCAGCACTGAGATCTAACAGGACAAGTATAGACACAAGTCCATTATCTGAGGCCATGAGCATATCATTAGTGACCTTCACCAGAGCTGTTTCAGTGCTATGATGAGCTCTGAAGCCTGACAGAAACTCCTCAAGTAGGTCATTACTTTGTAAATGTTCACAAAGTTGATTAGCAACTACTTTCTCAAAAATTTTAGATAAGAAAAGAAGATTAGATATAGGTCTGTAATTTACTAACTCATCTCGATCAAGAGATGGTTTCTTAAGTATTGGTTTAATAACAGCTACTTTAAAAGCCTGTGGTACATATCCATTTACTAAGGATAGATTAATCATGTCTAACATAGTGCCACTGATCAAAAGGAATATCTCCTTAAACAACTTGGTTGGGATTGGGTCTAACATACAGGTAGAAGGTTTAGATGAAGCTAAAATTTTAGATAGCTCAGAAAGCTCTTCTGCTTCTAAACAGTTCAGACACTGCGCTGGTTCTAAAGATTCCTCCAACGCTGCCTCACTTACTCAGGACAAGGTAATCATGTTTGGGAGGATGCCAATTATTTTATTTTTAATGGAATCAATTATATTTATGAAGAATCCCATAAAGTCATTACTGCTAAGAGCTAAGGGAATGGATGGATCAAGGGAGCTGTGACTCTGAGTAAGTTTGGCAACTGTACTGAAGAGAAATCTAGGGTTATTTTTATTCTCCTCAATTGATGATGAAAAATATGCTGCTCTAACTCTGCGAAGTGTCTTTTTATACAATAGACTGTCTCTCCAGATTAGGTAGGATTCCTCTTGGTGTGTAGAGCGCCATTAACTCTCCAATTTCCTAACATTGTGCTTCAAGGAACGCAGCTATGAATTAAACCAGGGAGCCAGCTTCCTGTGAATAATCACCTTCTTTTTCAAGGGAGCTACATTGTCTAATGCAGAACGCAATGAGGAAGTCCCACCATTAACAAAGACATCTATTTGTGAATGGGAAGAAACAAAATTGCTGCAATCTGCAGGGTATTTCTGCAATACTGAAGATATTAAAAGGGGGAAAGACTCTTTAAAGTTTGATGCAGCATTATCCGATAAAGATCTACTATAATGGAACCCTCTTTTGGGGGTCAAATGGCTCATTTGACTACTGTTCTCTTATTTGCATTGTTTGTTGTTATTCCAACTTTTAACTTTTTGATCTCTGTACATTTTTACTTCATACAGTTCTCTTTCGTACACATGGTCTAGTGTTCTGTTAGCTGTGACATTATACAGAGGAGACAGATCATCCGCTATTACCATATAACAGAAGAGATTCCTGCATCAGTGTGTGCTTCTGTGCTCTGTCATCTCTAACTCCCAGTCGGTTGAGGCAGATGACCGTTCACACTGAGCCTGGTTCTGCTGGAGGTTTTCCTCCCTGTTAAAGGGGAGTATGAGGGATTGCTGCAAAGCCATCGACAATGCAGATGACTGTCCCTTGTGGCTCTGTGCTCTTTTATGAGGAGTGAATACTTCTTGTCAAGACTTGATGCAATCAACTGGGTTTCCTTAGATAGGAAACTTTTTGACCAATCTGGATGACTTGATTGAATTTTACTTTGTAATGTGCCTTGAGATGACATGTATCATGAATTGGCACTATATACATAACACTGAATTTAATTGACTAAAAAAACGCACAAAGGAGGGGAAAATGTCTATGGCCTCCACCTGTAAAACCAATCCTGTTTTTGGGGTCATCTTGTTGTTGCCCCTTCAGTGTTCCTGTTGGTAATGCCATTAACACCAACACAGTGATTAATAACTCCCTCTACTACTGTCCTGACCAGATCAGTAATCCTCAAGTTTAACTGACTTGATGTTTTATTTTTAATTAAAAAGTGTCCCCTTAATTTTTGAGCAGTGTAGATGGGAAAAGTTTGGCCTGCTTTAGGTATTTTGTTTAACATGCATTACTATTGGTATTTTAAACAACATGAGTGCATGATCTCTATTTCTAATGAACCTCTTCCTTTCCATTCCAGTGTTTGATTCTGGTTCCAAGTTCAAATTATCTCACTATGAAGCCATTAAAATAATTCATCACAGAAATATTGGAGCCAGATTCTTTATTAAATCCAGGGATTCAGTCTGATTTCAGATCAAGGAATATAGTCAGACTAATTGCTTGCTTGGAAACAATGTACCTCTCTGTATCATCTGATCCTTCTAGGGAAAGCAGCACTAGTCCATGGACTGAAAACTTCTCTTTGTGTAAACAGCTCTAATCAGTGTGTGTTTTTGCATGTGTCTGTGTGAGAAATGAATGCAGTGAGTGAATCGTGAGTGCAGACATGCTCAGTCAAACTAAACTCAGTTTAGCGTCACTGTTTTGTTTCAATTAGCACTCTGGATTAAATAAACCCCTAAAACTTGCAATGACATTCTCTTACCCAAACATAGTAACCCCTATTCCCACCCCAGCACATAAGTATTCCATCAACTCTATTCATCATGAAACACCATGAAATTGGCTTAACAATGCTAATTCAGACATGTATAAAAAGTCTCTTGCATGATATTAAGCCTTCATTGGGTATCCTAACATATAGCAAAAGAATAAAACATGACCATATGCGTTATTGAAACAAAAGAGGCCATCTGAGCTCTTTTCTTCTTGCCTATTACAGATGCCGCCATTGTGCCATCCCATTAAACAAGGACAAAAGCCCATGTGCCCACTTTCACTCACAATCAGTCTTTTACACATGGAAGTGCAAGTATTTCCACTCACACCCTCACATAAACACACAACAACACCCCGGTAGGGAAAATGTCCACCACAAAAAAAAAAGAAAAAAAAAGAAACAAGAAAGGTCATAGAGCTTGCGGTTTGGTCATTTAACTACACAAAACAAATTAAAGACAAAATGGATCATTTGACCATGAATAACACTTTCAATAATGCAGATTCACTTAAAAATGGATGGTGCAGACCTGTCAACAAGGGAGATTATTAAGGGCCACATGGACCAATTTAGTTAAAAGCAAATTGCACACATAAAAAACATGCAAAGATAAAAAACAGTTGACATTTACCAATTTTGTAAATGACTGGTGTTTAAGTTTTGTGTGTGTGTGTGTGTGTGTGGTAAGTTGAAAGATGTTTGTTCAATGGACAGATGTGTTACGGCCCCTGGCCTCTGGAGGCTGTGCAGGCTTCATTGTTATGCAAATTCAGCTGTGTTAGAACACCTACCTGATTGGCTGCCGGGAGGCTGCAGAGGAGCTGCAACCTCATTGGACCAGCAGAGGACTGCCACGCCAATGAGACTGCTGATGAGACCCACCTGCACCAGTATAAAAGACTCCAGAACTTATTCCTTCTTTGGGGACAGCTAGTAGGAAGTGGCTTTTGTTAAGCTGTTCCCCCACCGTTGGTGTTTTGGGCCCATTTTGAATTAGTTGTGGTTCCTAGTTTGGTTAAACACATAGTAATTTAATTTACACTAAGCACTGTTAAGATTATCAGACCTTTATTTTGTGTTAAACTGGGTTGTATTGTTTTGTGTTTGTTAAAACCCATTCTTTTTGTAATAAATCACCTTTTTATTATACTAATTTCTCTGGACACATTTTTATGTTGCTGCCCCTGAACCCCTAGACCTTGGGGGCGTAACATAAGTGGGGGCTTGTCCGGGAGATCTATTAAGAGGATCCCTGTGTCCAGAGTCAGGAGGGGAACTTTTGGGTTGCTTATATAGGTAAACCATGTCGGTTTCCTTTGGTCTGGAGTGCTTTTTGGCCGCCCCCTCTCTCGAGTTTATTGATAGGTGCCGCAAGTGTCAACACAAATAACAAATACACAAATATTGTAATGCAGTGCTGTAAATCATCTTTACATAGGAAAATTGTGCTGTGCATTCCCATCACAGTGCAGTGAGTTGATGTGGATCCTCTGTTGATAGGAATTACTGGGGTGGGAGATGTTGCAGCAAGGTATGCAAAGTTATTCAAATTAACGGCTTTTGTTAATGCCCAGCTGGTTTCCCAGGTGATTTCAAAGAAACTTTGACACCTGTTTTCTCACTAAACTTCTTTGCAGATTGCCAATATTCAAATGAAAATGTCTTCTTCAATTCTTTTTTGATTTCCACCAACTTGACTTCATTGGAAAGCTTAAATTCCATGATTTCATGATCTGGAAATTACACAAAACGACCCTGGGGAGACCTGTTCCTGTTTTTTTTCATGGCCTACCACATATCATTGGATGTCGCAACCAGATGCCCTGGATAAATAGTAGGGTTCATTGTCTTCTTAGGGAACGTGATGCAGCTTTCCAGTCAGAAGATGCACTGCCAATGAAGGTGGTGAGGATGGATATCTCAGTGGGTGTAAGGTGGGTGAATAGGGCACATCCTGGCAAAATTCCATTAAATTAAATTTTATTTATATAGTGCCAATTCACAACACCTCATCTCAAGGGACTTTACACAGTCAAATTCAATTAAAGCATACAGACTGGTCAAAAAGTTTCCTATCTAAGGAAACCCAACAGATTACATTGAGTCTTGACAAGCACCATTCACTCCTCATGAAAGTGTAGAGCCACAGTGGACAGTTGTCTGCATTGTCAATGTCTTTGCAGCGATCCCTCATACTGAGCATGCATGCAGTGACAGTGGAGAGGAAAAGTCCCCATTAGCAGGGAGGAAAAGCTTCAGCAGAACCAGGCTTGGTGTGACTGGGGGTTAGAAAAGACAGAGCAGAGACACAAAAAGCACAGACGGTTCAATAACAGCTACTTTAAAAGCCCGTGGTACATATCCATTTACTAAGGATAGATTAATCATGTCTAAAATGGGGGCTTTGATCAAAGGGAATACTTCCCTAAATAACTTGGTTGGGATTGGGTCTAACATAAAAGTTCATGGTTTAGATCCAGGGAGGACAGATCACCGACTATTACCATCTAATGTAGAACAGATTACTAGATCAATGTGTGCTTCTGTGCTTTTTGTCTGTCTTGTGTCTCTGCTCTGTCTTCTGTAACCCCCAGTCGGTCGAGGCAGATGACCGTTCATACTGAGCCCGGTTCTGCTAGAGGTTTTTCCTTCCCGCTAACGGGTGTTTTTTCTTCCCACTGTCGCTTCATGCTTGCTCAGTATGAGGGATTGCAGCAAAGCCATGTACAATGCAGATGACTCTCCCTGTGGCTCTACGCTTCTCCAGGAGTGAATGCTGCTTGTCGGGACTTTGATGCAATCAACTGGTTTTCTTATATAGGAACATTTTTGACCAATCTTTATAATCTGACCCAATCTGTATAATATGACATAATATTACTTATGAATAATCCCATAAAGTTATTACTGCTGAGAGCTAAGGGAATGGGTGGATAAACAGAGCTATGACTCTGGGTAATAGCTCTGTACTAAGGAGAAACCTAGGATTATTTTTATTCTCCTCGATTAATGATGAAAAATATGCCGCTTTAACTCTGCAAAGGGTCTTTTTTATACAACAGTACACTGTTTTTCCAGATTAGGCATGATTCCTCTAGATATGTTGAGCTCCATTTTCTTTCTTATTTCATGACATTGTGCTTCAAAGAATACAGCTCTAAATTAAACCATGGAGCCAGCTTCCTATGACTAGTCACCTTCTTTTTCAAAGAGGCTATGTTGTCTAATGCAAAACATAACAAGGAAGTGACACCATCAACAAAAGTGTCAATTTGTGAATGGGAAGAAACAATATTGCTGCCATCTGCTGGACATTTATGTGATACTGAGGAAATTAAAAGGGGGACAGACACTTTAGAGTTTGATACAGTATTGTCTAATAAGGATCTACTATAATGAAACCTTTTGGGGGTGGAAAAACTCCGTTAAATTGAACTCAAAGGTTATAAAATATGGTCAGATAGCACAGGGTTGTGAGGAAATACTGCTAATTCTTCACAATCAATGCCATATGTCAGCACCAAAGTATGAAGGCAGAAATGTGTCGGTTTATAAACATTTTGAGCAAAACCAAATTAATCTAGGATAGTTTTTCAGGGCTACATTAAAGCTATCACATTCAGTGTTAACAAGAATGTTAAAATCCCCTAATATAATAACCTTGTCAGTGTTTAACACTAAATCAGATAAGAAGTCTGATAACTGATCTAAAAACTGAGAGTAATGCTTGTTTGTTTCTTACAAACAAGCATGTTTGTTACCACAAGGGTATAAAAACACCAGGTATAAAATATATTGAAAAATCCAAGTGCTTACAGGGAAGTTCATTTGCAGGCATTGATAAGGTGAAGCCTACAAAGGTATCTTTAAGGTTGCACCCTTTGCCATGAAAAATCAGAGCTTACAACAAGGACATACCCTAACATAAACATGCTAAAAGTGATGATACTATAGATATTTGTAAAGCTTTAACTACATGGGGGTGTATGATCAAACATATTTTCACCATTCATTTATGTATATGATTTTTTTCACTTTTCTGGAACCATTACAGAAACAGCTTTTAGCCCAATCTGACAATGCAAAGCATGACCTTTGTAAAATTTCTAATTTCAGAGTTTTACTAATGTGCCAGAACAGGAGGGAATACAAACCTCTAGTATGTGAACTCTGAAATGTAAAATATAAATCACTTTTGTTTGTTCAGATGTAGCAGTGGAGGTATTTATGGCTGAATTATTGGACATAGATATGTTGAGGGTATTTGATGAGGTTCTATGAGCTCATGGAGGGGAGTGTGAAGGGTATTTTGTTTAGACCATGGAATTACCAGACATTTTTCTTGCCCAATGAAGGGCATAATGGTTACAAACATGGCAAAGCATTGCAAAAACGCTAACAAATTATTTTGTACTAGTATGTGTTTTAATACTTATGTTTCAGTAACAAATACAGGGGAGAAAATGTGATATCAGAGAGATGTTTCCTGCAAGTTACAGATTTAAAGCAGAAAATAAAAAGTGAAACACACTCTACAAATTGCCCTGTGATGGACTGATGACCTGTCCGGGGTATACCCTGCTTCTTGCCCAATGATGAATAGGCACCAGCCCTGCAAGTATAATCAGGTATAAACAATGGATGCCTGGATAGATGCACTCTACAAACTTAGTTTCACATAGTTTTGTTTCATGTTATGTGAATGTCCATGTTCTGTAAATCAATATATGAAATGTGTCTACAAAAAAGAACAGGGTAGAAAAGAGAGAGTTTTCTTGTTTAACTGAGGGATGATGTTTCTATATTCTTATACACCCATGCAATGCTTTTGCTACCTTGTGTCTATGTACCTGTACCCAAAGTTTAAAGAACAAAAATCTACCCACTATTCAAAATAAGAGTATTTCTGATAACAGGAGACATTTTATCAAATTAGATTGGCTCAAGCAATTGACATGTCTCTAAGTTGAGTTTTTACCTAAATAGAACATGCTTTGTGGTTTTTCAACAATTAAAAACTTGCACATTTACAGCATAGGATGGGGAAATTGGACTCTGATAAGCCTTATTTCAATGTAAATAAAGGCAGGATTTCATTAGTTTTTTCCCCCCAATTCTTCATGTAGCCGGAACCATTTACATATTTCCTGAATAGTGAAAACTCAGATAATAGAAGATAATGGCTTGTGCACTGCATGTGTTCCTCTTTGAAGTTATTACAAACTAAAAAATTTCTACTCATCATTGCTTACTGTGTTTTTAGGTTGGTTGGTATCTTTCTATCACTGGCATCTTTTTATTTATAAGGCATTGCTACAACTACTACCCTTAATTATTAGAAGCCTACATGATCGTATCAACTGCGTTCATACGACTTATTTTTATTGACTGTGTGTTGAGTCTACACTAAATTTGGTACAAAAGCATTTCATTTTGCTGCACCATCAGCCTGGAATCTGCTTCAGGATGAACTTCATTTGAAAGAACTGGTCTCTTTTTATTCCTTCAATAGTCTTGTGAATTATTTAGCAGAAACAAAATCCATATTCCACTGTCTAAATTGATTTTAGAAGAATGGGTTTTATTTAATGATGTTATTGATATTGTATTGTGTTTGTTTTGTAACTAATTGTTTAACTGTCTCGTTGTTAGTACACTCTTGTAAAAGAGATCTTTGATCTCAAGGAGTCTTATCCTGGTTTAATAAAGGTTGATGATGATGAAGTATTCAATAGAGAAATGTTAAAATTATTGGTCTCTTTTTAAAATAAGAATATGAAATGAAAATGGAAATAAACACCATTTGTCAGCAAGTGTTTAAATTAATCCTATATTCTGTGAATTTCAGTGTAAAACACACCGATTCAACAAGAATGAATGTGAAACATAAACACCAGTGTACTCTTTTTTAAACTCTGTTTACATGCCTTGTCGGGATTTCAGATTTTTTTGGGGCAATTTTCAGGATAGATGAATAACACAAAAATGTTTCTGCCACAAAAGTTTATTGGTTGGGTGAAGCTAGGTATTGCTAAACAATTGTGTTTGCTCTTTTCAGATCTTAATGAAAACCAAAACTACTTAAATAACACTGGTAAATTGTTTACATAATCGGAAAGACAATTTTCGAAGGATCTGCTAGGAAAGGTCTTTGAACTTTATAAAAGGAAAAGAGACGAGAAAGGGATATAAAAATGGCAGTCAGCAATGACTTAAGCTGACTCTGAAACAAAACAGTGTTGTTATTTCAAAATGCACAGTTGGAAGCCTGCATGGTTGAGTCACTACAAGGTCGAGGACCGCCCCAAACTGGGCATACCCAGTCTGTAGCCCAGCCCCAACCGCTCGCCTCGATCCTCAAATGGAGAGCCTCACACTACTTTTTGACATACCGACATATGTGCAAAGATTAATTAGGGGAGTGTCTACACCAAATAATTACTAGATAGGAGTGGAGGTTGGCCTCTTGCATAGGCATATAGCTTCAAAATGAATTTGTTTTATTTATTGGCTTTATCTGATCCACATAGTAAAAATGTGTATGTATTTTCTGCCTTTGTACATTGAAACATTCAATGTCTTGAACCTACATAGTGTATTAATTTGGTCTCTGGTTATTATTTGACCCTTGAGGTTCAGTGAGACGGCATCAATGATGCCAGAAATTGGCCAGTAAATGCATATGTGTAGAACAATGACAACAATAATTGTGATGGGAGGAGGGGAATTCAAAGGGGTAATTTTGTTGCAGAGCCGTGATATCTACCAAAGGAGGCTGTCAGAAAGAAATTTAATATTGGAAGACTTGCAGCACAAAATCAAGTTTTTTTATGAACACTGCGTTTGTGTTACTATATATATATATTTAAATGTCATAAAGGATCCGGCAAGGGCTACAAAACAATTTATGTTCTTGGACTTGTTTCATCTATGGAACCCTTTTGTAAAAACAAATAAGTTATCCCCTGAATATAAAGTTAGTTCTAGAACTTTAGCAGCACACCCTAGAACACCTTAAGAAGTCATCATACAAGCTAGACAAAGCAAATTTTATGTTATCACAACATGATTACAGGAGAAGAGTTCACATCATCTCACTTTGTGTTATTCAGTGTATTGAGAATGTCACATACTGCATGCCAACTTTTAAATTAAGTCACCGATGTAAAGGTATGTTATCTTTAAATGATACAATGCTGTAAAAACTTGTTAAGCTGTCAATATTCCCAAAATCCATTTTTAATATATGTATTAATATATGTATTTACTATTATATCCACAATCAGTCTACAATCATATTCTATAAATTATAATATGCTTCTTTGTCAGATTAAAATTACCTTTTAAAAATAGCAACTGTTAAGCAGGTCTTAAACATACATTTCATTAAGCCCACATTTCATTGGTCTGATCTAATATTATTATTTAAAATGTTGTATTTTTATGTGTTATGAGCCGAAAATCATATTTAGGAGAAATAAAGGCTGGAAAACAACAGCCCGTGTCTAAGTAATCTATAAAATGTGTTTTGTTTATTGAATTGAGCTATTGAAATAAATGTGGTTTCCAATAATATCCAAATGTATTGCATGGGTCTTTATATTATAAATTATATACAGGACTGTCTCAGAAAATTAGAATATTGTGAAAAAGTATACTAGTAGGCTATTCAACTAATCACTTGAATCGTCTAATTAACTCGAAACACCTGCAAGGGTTTCCTGAGCCTTGAAAAAAACTCAGCTTGGTTCAGTAAACTAAATCACAAGTATGGGGAAGACTGCTGATCTGACTGCTGTCCAGAAGACCATCATTGACACCCTCCATCAGGAGGGTAAGACACAAAAAGAAATTTCTCAAAGAGCAGGCTGTTCACAGAGTGCAGTTTCAAAGCACATTCACAAAAAGTGTGTTGGAAGGGGGAAATGTGGCAGGAAACGCTGCACAACCAAGATCTGGCACCTGCCCACAGTGCCAAAACCACCAGTAACTGGTGTACTGACCATGGCATTACTGTCCTTGATTGGCCTGCCAATTCCCCTGACCTGAACCCCATGGAGAATTTGTGGGGTATTGTGAAGAAGAAGCTGAAAGACACCAGACCCAACAATGCAAATGAGCTAAAGGCCGCTATTGAAGCATCCTGGGCATCCATAACACCTCAGCAATGCCACAGGCTGATTGCCTCCATGCCACGCCGCATTGATGCAGTAATCTGTGCAAAAGGATTCCCAACCAAGTACTGAGTGCATTAATGGACATTTTCAAATGTTTGATTTTGTTTTGCTGTTATAATTTTTTTTTTTACTTGGTCTGAGGAAATATTCTAATATTTTGAGATAGGATTTTTGAGTTTTCTTCAGCTGTACGCCATAATCAGCGATATTAAAACAATAAAAGGCTTGCGATATTTCAGTTGATTTGTAATGAATCCAGAATGTATGACATTTCATGTTTTTTAATTGCATTACAGAAAATAAAGAACTTTATCACAATATTCTAATTTTCTGAGACAGTCCTGTATAGTCTATGAGAAAATCCAACTCCCCTTTCTGGTCATTTTTATCAACCAAAACATTAAAACATGCTGGTGTTACTGTGATGTACAGTATTTCATTATCATAAGTGCTACATTGTTGTTAAAATTCATACTTAAGTAAGCTGATATGGTACTATCAATAGTTTACTTAAGATATAAAATTATAATCTACTTACATTTTTACCAAACCATTGCTTATGAGTGTGTCTTGAAAGTTGAATATATTTTAATAAAATCTGGAGTTAATCATTAAAATGCTCAAATCTGATTCATAATTTTATGTAATACAAATTATTTTTACAAGTTATATCTCACTGCTTTATCATTGACTGTTGTTTTGATTTTAATTTGATTCAGTCAGCTCTCATGAAATCTGTCTGATTACAAACTCTGATCAAACTACAGTAAGTATACTCTGTTTGCTCATATTTACAATAGCCAAACAAGGCAAAGTAACCCTAGTTTGCCAAGTATGATCTGAACCATTTCACAACATTACCTGTTTTTAGTCTATGGACATCAATGAAATTAAGTAAAGTGAAAACAAATTTAACATCACATTTTACACATAAGTACTTTAGAATAGACTAAATAAAACTCTTCCTTTAGCAGTTTTCTTAGTGGTAATCTGTGTTCAGCTTGTCATGCTACCTTTAAAGGCTGAGTACTGAAAAATTCATTTGAGGGTTAGAGTAACTTGTCCATACAACCTTCTTCAAACAAATACACTGTGGAAGAGAGGTGAGAGGTTAAGTCAAGTGTCTCACTGTTTTTTCAGAAAGAAATTAAGGAAAAGAAAAATAACAGCGTTAAAGTTATCAACAAGACCTCAAACAGCCATGGGCCAGCTCAAACAATGCACTTTTATTCTATTAGCCTTCATGTATGTTAAAGTGTGTGACAAACATTTTCACTGGAAGCCAAGGTTGGTTTATCTAATCATGGTTCACACCTAATAAATGGCAAAGGGAGAAGGTGGAAAAAGCCTTTTTCTTGTAATGTAGGAAAATTCCCCGAGGCTTTTCCTCTGACGACTACATGCTTTTCAGAGCGGCATAAGATACCCAACACAGAACCAAAAAAGCACGTCCATAAAACACAGGACCATGGTCATGTCTCTGCATATTATTCAGACCTTCCTCACATCTAGTTTATTTATTTTTCATTTCCTCTGTAAAATGAGGACTGAATGTAATATCACTCCCAACTACTTTCAGTTTGAGCCACGTGCATCTTTAAACGTCAATGATATATGTACATACAAACATATTGTTTCTACACATGCCTCTTTTGTAAGCTTTCACAAGGATTTAAATTTTGTTTCTATCAGTTTTTGACCTTGAACATTTCTTTTAAACATTTTATTGGAAAATATTTGTTTTTTGTTCTCTGAAATGAAAAGTTGATTGCAAGTAGTTAGAGTATAACATGTTCTTGTTCAAAACAATTGGACAATTATTTCACTTATTTTTTCATTACTGTTTTGTAGCTTCATTTTGTGTTGCTAAAGATGAATGAATAAGGGCATCCTGTTTCAATTGAGAATTTGTGCATCCCTTTATGTAAAATAAGCCATGTAGTGTATAGCTTCATCAGTAACTAAGGCACATTTTACAAGATGGACTTTAAAAAACCTTTAATGTCACATAATACAACTTTCTCTGTATCCTGGCAACACTGACAGTCATTTGCAACTGAGCTGCCTCATCTTGAGCTTGCACTTTAAGGCATGTACAAACAGGTCTTTTGTTACCATGTGTTCAATATATTTTCTTATTAGGACCCATGTATACCCTCACACTGCAAAACCTCATTAATGCTCTTGTTAAAAACAGTGAATAGTATTACCCCTCTCATGAAGCTGAAAAATATGACCACAGCACACTTTGCTATTAAAGAAACAATGACATATTAGCTCAAGCTCATAAAGCTCCCCATTCACTCAAAAAGACTTGATGAGGAAATGTTAGTTCTTGTTCAACAGAATACAAACTTCCAGGGAGCAGCATTTTTCTAGTTCCTTTGGACCATGCGTCACTTACTGAAAGTCTTTAAAGCTATAATATTATTGTCCATTCTAAAGGCTTTTTAAAAGGCTGGTACAGTCAGGTTCACAGATCTGTGTGCTGATCTGTATGGTTGTGCTGGTGTTTTTCCTCTCTCTCTCTCTCTCTCTCCCTGCAGGGTGTGACTGGCAGATTGCAGTGCAGGTGCTCATCATTTACTCTGATTAGCAGGAGCATAAAAGGGAGCAGGAGACAGTGGGAAGGTGACAGAGCGCTTGTTTACTCCACGTGTTACATGACCAGACTTTTGATTTAAAATTCATGTTCTTGTATCCGGCCAACTATTTCTGGAACTTAACTTTGATTATTTGTTTTCAGGACTCATTACATCGGTTGGCAGTTCCTCAGCTCTTTTCAGTCCCAGTCTGGTCTCTACTGGAAGAATAAAGCAAGTTGGCCAACCCATACTCCTCTGAGCTCCAGGAAGAACTCGCTGAAGCCAGCCATGTAGAAGTCTTCCCAGAAACCCTGCACTTCTGCCTGTGTACAAATCCATCCCAAGCCCAAACTGCAACGCTATCTTCCTGTCCACCCTCTGACACCCCCCACACTGGCTTAAACCATTCCCAGAACTTCACACCAGTCACCATACAGACTGTCAAACTCTGCTGTCTGTGTTCCTGCTCAAGCCTTTTCTGGATACACCAGAGAACACTTAGAGCAAGCCTACTACAACACAGCCAAACTATTTCCCCTGTCTGCTGCCGGTGGTTAATTCCTTTCTCTTTTCAGTCCATGACCAGAGCCCTTCCAGTTACGCCGGTTTTCACTACTTATTTCAATAAATCTCCTAAAATATCTCTGCCACCTTTTTTTTGTCCGATTCAGAGTCTATTAGAAATCCCAATTATGAAAAGTACTGGTCTATTTTGATTATTATTGGCAACATAGCAACTGGTTTATCAATCATCATTAGGATCTGAGTTGGTCTTCAAAAATGTTCAATAAAAGATCAGCTAGTATTTTCCTGAGACATTTCAATAATCTAGGTAGAAAAAAAGTTGAGTAGGTCCTCTGGACAGGTACGTCTTTTGTTGAAATGTGTTGTCTCTTCTCCAAGATACTTAAACAGTCTGATGAGTTAAAGGTAGAATCGGTAATTTTTCCAAAAAATTCCCCAAGTTCCTTTTTTGTACATGTGCAAGACTGTCTTACCGCTTGCACTCCTCAGGGGGGGTCTTATTTTTTTTCTACTGAGGTCTTCCTTTTTTTTCTCATAAACTTGTACGCGGTTTGCTTCTTGCGACTCTGTCAGGTTAAAGTCTGCAGTGAGTGCAGCGGAGCTAGCACAGAAGCTAACTGCTAAGCTAACCGCTAAACTAACTAGTTTTATAAACACTACAAGTGTGCATGCGCAGCCAACAATTGGAAACTAACATGGAAAGTATACGCACATAGGTATTACGTGAGCACGTCAGAATGATTGGCATGTGGGACAACCTATAGATAAGGTGATACCCCCAGAACTCGATGGACAGAGGGGGGAGAGGGCAAGACCAAAACTTTGACAAATCCCTACCATTCAGACTGAACGGCAGGGATTGGTTAGAGTTTTTATAGGCCCGCTGCTCTCACAGAGATTGTTGAGATTAATGTTTATACTTCATTAACTGATTTATCTTGTTATGATGTAGTAATGTAAGCTTCTGATATTATCATATTACTCACATGATAGCTTAATCATGTCTGTGCAAAGAAACAGAAGACACTGTTTCTTTGCTTCCTGAAACAAGAAGACTCAGCTACAAGATTATGTGCTGACTGGACATGATTGCTCAGCTGTGTATCTATGTTGACAACTGAGGCTGTAAACTGTTTCCCCACCCCTCAGTACAGTCTCAGTCACGTAACTAGGGACACGCCCCAAACTTAATAAAATCGAGGAGAACGCTGAGACCGGCAGAGTGGGTTGGAGATTGTAACTGTACGGTCTCTTCCTACTCTCCTCGTGAGCCAAACTAAACTAATTGTCTTTGTGTCTTTCTTCCCCTGTGTTGTATGATGTTTTAGGTATTTAGACCTGACAGAGATCAAATTTTTAAACTCCTTTTTCTGAATACATGATGTATTGACTACTTTTAGGATGCAGGGACTATTTTATGCAGTATAACAAAAAATGTTTCTGAACAGCATTACCAACTATAGCTTTAAAGGTAAACTCACCCTTATAAGCAATACATTCACTCAAGTTTAACAGTGACGATCTACACTGGTTGCTCCCATGCAAAGGAGAACCATCAGCCTACCAACTGATCGTAGGTGCTCTGATGGCCTTTTATTGTTCCCAGGAAGCTGAGTCATGCTTGCAATAACAGCATTGTAAGAGGGGAACAATTGGACCCGGAGGCTCCGACTTTTGTCTGAGTAAATCTTACACACTACAGCTTTATGGTTAAGGAAATGGGTGAGAGCAAACAGGCTTAAATCGGAGGCAACCAAACTTTCGTTTCGACACCTATCCAGGAGTCTTTGTCAAGCCTCTTTTGCAGTTGCAATGAGAATTTGCACTGGTGAAATGGGTGAGAATGAACCAAACACAAAACTAGGGCTTTAACATTTTTAAAACGATTTAAAGAATATAGTATAGGCAAGGCAAATTTATTTATATAGCACAATTCAGTACAGAGACAATGCAAAGTGCTTTACATGATTAAAATATAGGTATAAAAGCAAGTAGGGATAGAATGTAGAAACAAAAAAACATTTGAAAACAGTTTAACTTGAACATTCAAAGGCAATTTTAAACAAATGTGTTTTTAATCTCGATTTAAAGGAACTCAGGCTTTCAGCACTTTTACAGTTTTCTGGAAGTTTGTTCCAGATAATTGGAGCATAGGAACTAAATGCTGCTTCTCCGTGTTTGGTTTGTGTTCTAGGTATGCAGAGAAGGCTGGAGCCAGAAGACCTGAGTGGTCTGGAGGGTTTATACGCTGATAACTGTCATGATTGTTTACCGGTGTACTCAGGACGCGCACACAGGACAAAAGGTTTTAAAGAGTTTTATTACAAGAGGTTGTTAGGAAGCACAGTGGTACGAGTAGCAGTTCTCCGGAGACACTGTGGCTCAGAGCAGCGCATCTCCTGGGCGGCTAGTCAGGTTAGCAGTTCTCTAGAGACACCAGGACACAGAGCAGAAACTTCTCCAGGGAAACACAGAGGGTAACAGTCCTTAGAGTGACTGGCAAGACTAACCTTAATACGAGAGCACAAATCTTCAAAGGCAAAACGAGGACTGGCATGGAGAGGTGGTGACTCAAGTCGGACCGGCACAAGAGTGAGACAGAGGGAGGCTTAAATAGGGAGACTAGCAGGTGAAATGCATCTGACTGAATAATTACCAACAGGTGTGACTGACTGCAAAGGGAGTGAAGGGGAAGCTTAAGTGAGGGGAAGGGAGGAGCTAAGACTAACAGAAATAATGGTCAAATCATAACTACAACCTAAAAGAGATGAAAACTGAAATATAATATTAAGCAGAAAGCTAAGTCAAAACTCTACCATGACAATAACAAGTCTGTGATGTATTTAGGTGCTAAGCCATTTAGGGATTTATAGACTAACAGAAGTATTTTAAAGTCTATTCTCTGAGATACAGGGAGCCAGTGTAAGGACTTTAGAACTGGGGTGATGTGCTCTACTTTCTTTGTCTTAGTGAGGACGCGGGCAGCAGCGTTCTGGATCAGCTGCAGCTGTCTGATCCACTTTTTAGGCAGACCTGTGAAAACACCATTGCAGTAATCAATTCTACTAAAAATAAACACATGGATTAGTTTTTCCAGATCCTGCTGAGACATTAGTCCTTTAATCCTGGAAATGTTCCTCAGGTGATAAAAAGCCGACCTTGTAATTCTCTTTAGATGCTTTTGAAGGTTCAGGTCTGAGTCCATCACTACACCCAGGTTTCGGGCCTGATTAGTGTTTTTTAGCTGAAGCGACTGAAGCTGTGTGCTAACTTTTGATCTCTCCTCTATTGGTCCAAAAATTATTACTTCTGTTTTGTTTTTATTCAACTGAAGAAAATTTTGGCACATCCACGTATTGATTACTTCTAGGCATTTACTCAGTGCTTGAACTGGTTTATAGTCACCTGGTGACATGGTGATGTAAAGCTGTGTGTCGTCTGCATAGTTATGGTAGCTGATGTTGTTATTTTTTATTATCTGAGCTAGGGGGAGCATGTAGATATTGAGGAGGAGGGGACCCAGGATGGACCCTTGGGGAACCCCACAAGTGATTTTTGTCGTCTGGGATGTAAAGTTACCTACTGACACAAAAAAGTCCCTGTCCTTTAAGTAGGACTTAAACCAGTGGAGAGCTGTACCAGAGAGGCCGACCCAGTTCTCCAAGCGCTCTAACAGAATGGAGTGATCGACAGTATCAAATGCTGCACTAAGGTCCAATAGTACCAGCACGGTGGTTCTTCCACAGTCTGTATTTATATGGATGTCATTGAACACCTTAATAAGGGCGGTCTCTGTACTGTGGTGAGCACGGAAGCCAGACTGGAAAACGTCAAAGCGGCTGGTCGTTGTTAAGAAGGTGTTTAATTGTTGAAATACAGCTTTTTCAATAATCTTACTGATAAAGGGGAGGTTTGAGATGGGCCTGTAGTTTGTCTAAATTGTTCTTTTTCAGCAGTGGTTTGATAATTGCTGTTTTTAGGGACTGGGGGAAAACACCTGACAGAAGGGACATGTTTATTATCTTGGTCAAATCAGACATGCCAGGTAAAACTTTTTTTTAAAGAAAGCTGTGGGTAGAACATCAAGGCAGCTGGAGGAGGAACTTAACTGCTGAATGATCTGCTCTAAGCTTTTGTGGTTTATTTCGCTGAAATGGGACATTTTGTCAGAAATAGTTCCAGCTGAATAAAGCATTGGTTCTGGTGTTGATATGGAAGTACAAAGTGATCCTCTAATTTTTAGGATTTTTTCAGTAAAGAAGTTAGCAAATTCATTGCAGACTCTGGTGGAGTGGAGTTCGGAAGTCACGGACACAGGAGGATTTGTTAGCCTGTCAACTGTGGAAAATAAGACACGAGCATTATTACTGTTTTTCTTGATGATCTCTGAGAAGAAAGATTCCCTTGCATTTTTCAATTGTAAGTTATAACTTTTAAGTCTCTCTTTATAGATGTCGTAGTGAACCTGGAGTCTGTTCTTTCTCCACCTGCGTTCAGCTTTCCGACATTCCCTTTTTTCACCTCTAACTGCTGGAGCATTTCTCCAAGGAGATTTATTCTTCCCGGAAAGAACTTTCACTTTAACTGGAGCAATGCAGTCAATGATGTCTGAGACTTTAGAATGAAAGTTATCTACTAGCTCATCTACTGAGTTGCAGCCCAAGGTTGAAGTATCAGAGTAAGCTTGAATAAAAGTTTCTGTGGCATTGTCCTTAAAGGTGCGTTTTCTTACGATGTCCCTTTGGCTAAATGAGTCCCTGGAAATGATGCTTTCAAAGGTAACAGAAAAGTGATCAGATAGGGCAACATCAGTTACATTGACCTGTGAAATTTCTAGACCTTTAGTGATGATCAAGTCTAAAATATGTCCCTGTTTGTGTGTTGGCTGTTTAACATGTTGACTTAAACCAAAGTTTCTAAGTGTGTCACACAGTTCTTTTGCACTTCTGTCTTCAGGGTTGTCAACGTGAAAGTTGAAGTCTCCCACAATAATTAAACAGTCATAATCAACACATATCACAGACAGCAGGTCACTAAAATCATTAAAAAAGTTTGATGTGGACTTAGGAGGCCTGTACACATTCAGAAACATAGTTCGTACCGGGCTCTTTACCTGGAGAGCCAAATGTTCAAAAGAGTCAAATTTTCCCAAAAACACCTTTTTACATTTTAGTGAATCATTAAACAATGTTGCTACTCCTCCACCTTTCCTTTGCTGTCTGCTCTCACAAAGAAAATTGTAGTTTGGAGGTGTTGACTCCATCAGTATAGCTGCTTCACTAAATTCATGCAGCCATGTTTCTGTTAAAAACATTACATCAAGATTATTGTCAATAATGAAGTCATTAATTAAAAGGGATTTTCCTGACAGAGATCTAATATTTAATAAACCCAGTTTATATGACTTAGTGGTTGATGATGTCTCTGTGACAGGTTGCATCTGACAGTTTATGATTTTTAAGTATTTGTTCCTGTTTATCCTTTTGTTTTTCTTATTTCTGCCACGTATTATCACAGATATTCCATAATCTCCGGCGAAAGGCCCCGGCTGATGCTGGGAACTGTCATGTCTGATAAACGTGTGGCCAGGACCCGGTGTGTATCACAGCGAAGTAATTTGGAGTTCCTCAGTACCAGAGAGTTCTGTGATACGTGGCGGAGGAGGATCTGAGGCTCTGAGGCCTTTGGAGAATCCTGGTTTATTCACAGCAGAATGGCTATGTGGAGAGGATGTCATCTGTAGGCCAATCTTAAATACTTTGTTCATGTTATGAGAAAATTCCAGAAAAGGAACTTCTGGGCTTTGTGGAGAAGAAGGGGAGGCGGGTCCAGTCTGGACCGGTGTTTGTGACGATGGAGGTTCTTGGTCCTCTCTTTGTCCTGCTGAGATCTGGGATGAATCGTCCTGTAAGCTCTGACAACGCCTCATTCTGTGTCATCTTTCTGGCCATCTTTATCTTGGCGATCTCTGTTGAACAGATGTCTTCTTTCCCAAAAGATGTTAAAGTTGTCTATGAAGGTTACAGTTGTTTCTTTGCATGTTTTTTCCAGCCATTTGTTTAGCATCAGAATTCTGGAAAAAATCTCGTCTCCACAGAAAAACCTTGACATTCAGGCCATCAACAATGTTCAACAAACAAATGTAATCCTCTTTTAATACTTCTGATTTTCTTATCCGGGTGACGTCCTCCAGGGCTTCAGCTTGTATTATGAGTTTTTTCAAGGTCGGACGTTTTTTCAAGACCCTTGGAAGGTCTGTCTGAAGGATGTCTGTTAAATCAGACACCAGGCCACTGTTCAGATCGTTATAAATCAACACCTCTGTGTTTTTCTTGTTACAGAAATGTTTAATCCCCCTTACAGAACCATTGCATAATATCAGGGTCCTTGGCCCTGTGGCATGTCTGTTCTCTGATGTCTTAGAACGAAAATCGTTGACATACCTCTGATTCTTGTCCTCCTGGGTCACATTTTGGAGCAGAGCAAATCTGTTTAGTAACGGAATTCCAGCATTTCCAGCAGGTTTACTCCTATCATTTGTTTTGAGAACAGCCCGCTGTTGTTTCCCTTGTCCTGGGACATCTCTCTGTAGTCTCGGCCAGTTTTCTTTGTCTAGGCGTGGGGTTCCTTGATCCTTGGGTCTTGCACCCAGAGTGGTCCAGGGATTCTCATTTTCCTCAGGGAACTGTTTGTTTGCTGAGTCGCTGGGCTGGTGGTCACCGCTCGGAATCACAGGCAGGGTTGTTTCATTTGTATACACTTCAGACTAAAGCTGCTGCTCCTCTGCACTGAAAGCAGTTAATTGACATGGCTCGAGGAATAGAAGTAGGTTTTTGCCGTCTCCATTTGGAGGATCTCCAATTGTGTCCTGCTGTTAGAAAAACCGAA
Organism: Fundulus diaphanus; assembly: GCA_037039145.1. NCBI lineage: Eukaryota > Metazoa > Chordata > Actinopteri > Cyprinodontiformes > Fundulidae > Fundulus > Fundulus diaphanus. The sequence goes on from CM073127.1 coordinate 24,599,596, forward strand.
GATACACCGCGAATTACGGTTCCCTGGGGAGGATTTGCAGAGTTTAGCTGTGGAGAGGGATCAGGAGCTGAAGGTGGACTGAGCCGCATTGCAAACCCTGGCACACCTGTTGCCAATTAGGTCTCATTACCTGTGTTTTAAAAGGAGCTGGCGGTCGGTCATTCAACGCCAGTGTCAACTGGAATGTCTAGGCCCTTCCCTTGGTCAACACACATCTACTTCTTGCCTTGCTCTGGTTAATTGTCTTCCATCCTCCTCCATCCAATGTTTCCTTCTGCAAGGCTTCTCGATTACCTGGTGTCCAGTAAAACCTCCGATCTCTTGGCTGAAAAATTATCCCTGTAATATCTCCACAGATCTCAAGCTCCGCAACCAACAGCCAAAAGGATTCCTCCTGGGCTCTCCTTCAGAAACACCTGTCTGCCTTCCGACAAACCTTCCACTCAAACCAAAGCTCCACACGGACCAACCTGCCCAGTCTCCCCCTTGCTCCTCACTCATCTCTGTTTCAGTGAGATCATTCAGTGTTCTACAATCATCCTCTTGGGCAGTCATTGTCTCCTTCCCTCACCACCCTCCCTTTTCTTTCCTCACTTAAGAGATTAATCTCCCAAGGCAGTGGGCATTTCCCAGACTGATTATTGCTCTGTTCTTGTTTTAAATAAAATGGGTAAACTTTACTACCATCTCCTGAAATTTGGGTCTAGAAGTTTTCGCATACTATGACAAAACATGTATTTTATTCAATAGAAGGGTTGCATATTTTATAAAAACAGTAATGTGAAAACATGAGGTTAAAAATAGTTTAAAGAATGTGTTTTAGAAACAATTGAGTCAATTTAATGATTGGCTATCTAACAGGATTCAGCTTTTTACTCTACCTAAAGTCCACCTCTGATTGGCTGATCATTCCTTTGTGATATCACCTCCAGAGTATAGACCAAGCATTTGAATCCATCAAAAGTTTTTGTTTGACCAAATCAGTAGGACTGCTCAACCTTTCAGGATCTGTTTTCCAGAACTGTGTTGTTTGCTTTAAAGTAAATAAGCACAAGTAAAAAAGCAATCCGTTGCACAATGAGCCATAGTGAAGAACCCACAGACAACCAAAGCCTGTAGCAGAGCTGACAGCCTTTCAAACTGAAAATTCAGCAACTTATAGCAGGCAAAGGTATAATCATATTCTGCTTCACCAGTCTTGGTGTCATATTAGCTGATATCCCAAATAAACTAGTTAATTATTTCCAAGCCAGGTAGAAAAACATGTCTTTTAGGTATAACTTCCAAAGCTGGCACCGAGATAGAAACCTCTGTAACCATAGAAGTAAAAATTTATTTGCAGATTAGTTGAAATATTTAGCAAGAATACATATAACAGTTTTGTGAAAATTGAGACTATTAGGATATGACTTGCACACAATATTAGGTAAGTTATAAAAACTACTGGACAACTTGAAAGCTGAGCTAGATTATATAAATTTCATGTTAGAAGTGTACATCATTCAAACTTATGGCACTGAAAACATTATGCTTAGTTATTTCCTGTGCTATATTTGTAAATGTACTGTAACAGCCATCTTAGTATTCATGTTGTTTATTGGTTCAACATTGCATGTAGTTTTTCACTTCGAAATTTATGTGTTATTGTGGGTTTGTTGTGGGTTGGGTTCTCATTGTAGAACAGGTTGCTGCCAACTACATCATGGGACCTAGACAAGGGTTTTTTGAGATGCAATTTTTGTAAAAGAAATGGTAATGCAACAAGGTTTGATTTTGATCTGCCAACGTTTGCAGAAATTTACCACAGCCCTTTTTTTCAAGTCATTGATTCACTATCTAGTGATTAAAGACTGCAGTACAATGTTTTATTGTGTAATAATAAAGACAGAAATAAATAGTATAAATCATTTTAGGTTGTGCATATGGTGGCTACTTATTCTCATTTGTGATCACCTTATTTTCATGCTCATCTTTCTCATTGCCTGACTGTTTATTTGTACAATCAGCTGTCTTGTTACCTGTTTTTCAGTGTAATCTATTTACCAAGATCCTGGATTAAAACAAAATAGTTTTGATGGGTCTTGTTTCAAATTCTATGGACTAGTTTCTGGTATTAATTTTGACTTTCACCACTAATTTCAATGAACACTGAAATCTTTTTTTTCCAGCCAGCAGAACATTTTTTTCATCATGCTGCAGCTTTAGTATGCAAACAAATTCTCAGTACCATGTTGACCCATGTGGGCTATCAGCCAGTCAATCAAAAACTCAGGAGATAACCCAAATGTCACAGCCATTGAATAATTGATAATGTGTTGCACTTTGCATCTAAAACAGATGCCCCAACCTCTTCATAATGTATATTTGTAATACAGCATGTTTCCCTTTAGCACCTCTGATGAGTGCATCTTAAAAATATATAACTTGAATAGTTGATTCTTCCTGATGTTGTAGTCTTTCCAGATTTCCTAACTTTATTTTTTTCTCATATCTATTCTTTACAATTAAAAGTTTTTTTTTTAGACTAAGCAATACTGATCTACATTTTCCCAGTACAGTAGCCAAAAAGTCATCAAACTAAGATAAGGCTTCAAGCCCACATGATCAATTTGAATATGTAACTTAGATATCTGTCACACCTGTGTTGATTTATTTCTTTTCGAATGTAGACTGACTAAATAACACCTAATTATGATGCAGACATAATTTTACAATTTAACATATTATATCTAGTTTTATAACTGTCACTTCCTGCTTGAACACAAGGCTGAAGACAGTAGTGCAGAAAGCTAAGTATTTCTTTCTTTGCGTCATCCCTTGGGTAACTCATTATAGGCCCAAAGAAGATGTTGACAGCACAAGGAGAAGAGGGTTTTGGGAACTCTCTTAAATTCATGACAGAGAAGATTTTTTTCTCTTAAGCAGCAGTAGAATGTCATCCTGGTGCTGCTTACGGAAGGAATGGATGGGGGAAAAGGGCAGCCTACAAAACAGCTTAGAAAACAGAGGGGTAGAGTACCACAGGGTAAGCAAAGTCATCGTGAGTGGGGTTCCTATAAAATCCCAGACCTACGTTCATACAATAACGGCTGCTCAAAGCAATGAAAATCCTAATCCTTGATAATATTGAAATAAATTATTGAGATGACAAGACTTTTTGAATGAATAAGTGTGTTTCTTGTGTGTTTAATTCTAAAACAAATTATGTGAAAAGATAATGGAAGCACCTTGTGGTTGACTAGTACTGAAAATGTATTTTTTTTGTAATATTGATGTTTGAAATTTTCATATTGTGACAACCCTAAGGATTAGGTATGTATTTATTTGTTCAGTAAAGTGTGTTTTTTGAGACACACACACATTTTTTTGGTAAAATTAAAGTATGTGTATATGGGTATACACATACTTTAATGTATTGGTTGGAAATAGGGAATTGCTCGCTTGGCATGTTATGCAGTTATTAGTGAGAGTGTTATTGTTTAGAGTGTTATAGACCATATGGATGGACAGATTATTGCATATTTTGCAAATGCTTTATTTCCATGACAACTTTTCTGTCTTTGTCATCCACATATCACAAAGCCATTGACGCATATCTGTCAACTGTGTATTTCCCCAGAAAGCTTCCAATAGAAATGACTACTGAGAATATCCAAGAATTAATAAAGATGTCAACTGTTCCCATAGGAGCCCCTTCAAGCACAGTCTTTTCAATGCCACACAATAAGACAATAAGAGGAAAAATACCCTTTATTATTAGATCAGTCAACAGCTTAAACGGTATTATGTGGCACATTGGACACATTTAGTAATAAAAGCAAACTTAGAGGCCACTGGTTAAAATCAGAAGACGGTAGAAAAAAGATTACTGTTCTGGGTTTAAACACACCCACTTCATGTAACTCTAATCCTAATTTTACAATAGTTAATTATTTTATTATTTTTAATGAATATGTCTAGCAGGGATGAATCAAATGTGTGACACAAATAAAATTTAATGTTTCATGATATTAATTGAATGATATACCAACTGTCATATTTTTTAAGTGTTTGGCCCACATGCAGACACAGACGGAAGCAGGAACAGTTTTAAGTTTATTTTATTTTTATTTTATGTTTATTTTAAGGCTCAACAAAGGGGAAGCACACGCTGTGTGCGACAGGCGAGGTCTGAACGTCAGAGCTGGAACGACGTTTGGTTGGGGAGACATGTCCGGGGGGATGAGTGAAAAAGGGACTCTGTGACCGTAACTCGCTGATGGTACTGGTGGCTGAGTGACAGGAGGGCTGGCAGATGGAATGCAGGTGAGGGGCCCGGACAGCACCACTGTGACAGCAGGCAGGAGGAGCAGCTGGAAGAACCGGAGTGTAGCTGATAAAACAGGTGAATCCAGGAAGGGGGTTCTCACGCCACCAAGGGAGTATGAGTGGAAATGCCAGAGCAAAATCTGAGCGGCGGGAATTCGGATGACTGGTTCACTGAGCACGACGCCAACACAGGTGAGTAAATCCAAACTGGACAATAACAGGAGACAGGATTAGTCCAAAAATAGGGTTTCCAAAAACTCACAGGTACGAAGCACGGGAGACAGATCAGAGGCCTAGGCATACCACGACGGGGTAACACTCTGGCGTCTTCCAGCTGTCTGTGTACTCCTTTTAAAGCCTGAGACGAAGGTTCTTTGATGAGTCGCAGGTGTGGGCCACGCCCACCCGTCAACTGCAGCCACCTGTGAAGCAGAGTTGGAGCACGGAAAACAGAGAACCCTGACACCAACCATCAAATCTGGATTGTTTTTAGGAATGTTTTAATGTATAGTAATGTCCATTTTTTAGTAGTAAATCGTTGGTTTTGAAATGTTGGCTTTTTAAAATAACATTACTGGAGTTTGGCTAAATAACAAAAATTCAGTGCTTCAAAAGTCAAGGGAAAATGAAAAGGGTAATTTTGACTGCAGGCTTTTAATTTACTTATTTTCATTGGTGGTTCTCATTGAATGTTTAATTTGGCACCAGAATATATGACCTCAGTCAAAAAAAGAATAGGGATTTTATTGATGTCACCAGGGCAGATATCTACAAGCCTTGACTCATAAGACTTTTCAGTTAAGAGCAGAAATTTGGTGTTATCCCTTAAGGTTCAAATGTTTGCCTCACATTCGCTCTCTGTCGTGAACCCAACTCTCATGTTCTGCATAGATAAATTTACAATCCTAACCTATTATATCATGCTTTTGTCATGTTTTGTAGTTTAGGACCAAAATGCAAACATGAGCTCAGGGGTAGCAAGATAAACGTGAAGGTTTTAACGGAAATTCCAGCCAATTTACAGCATCAGGATGAGGAGACCAAGCCATGGAACCCAAAACCCAGACATGGAGACAGGTAGTTAACAAAAGAACCCAGTGACAAACAGAGAGAAACCGAGAGCTTAAATAGTGATGAAAACAGGTGCAAGCAATGAGCTAAATGAGGTGACATTGAGGTGAAGTGAGCTACTCGATTACTTGGTGACTCTGGCTGAGGGAGAAATCAGGGAAGAAATGTAACAGAATATAAATAAGCTAAGAATAAAGTGCACAAAGGAAATAAATAATGAGGAAACAACTAACAAATGAACAACAAGAAATTAAGGAAACAATGGCATGACATTAACTCAATATACTCACAGAAGATGAACATTTTATTTCTTACAAATGTTTACCTAGAAGAAAGATCTGTGTAAAAACTTCTGAAAAACATTATCACATTGCTGGTGTCATCAGTATAAGTGAAGGCTCTCTGTGATTCAGACAGAACTCCCCCAGGCTTCAGCCTGATATGTCTAAATCAGTGACTAAGAGTCACAGTATGTCTGCAACTAGATCAAGAGCCTTGCTCTTATATTTCCCATGCTATGTTGTACTGGCAGCTTGTATTATCATGCGACTGAGACATTCTTCTGGTGGAAGGTAGAAGTTTTTAAAAAGATCAGTTTTCTTAAATATTTACCTTATCAATTGGGTGTCAAGCGGCTTCATATGTAACGCCTGAAGTAAGCAACATAGTTAAGCAACTCTCAAATTAACTTTATTATTAGAATTTCTTTCACCCTACTTGTTTTCATTTTAGTTCAGTTTGATTTATTTATATAGCACCAATTCACAACAAATGTTGTGTCAAGGCACTTTATAAAAACATCCAGTTTATTTACATAGATATATATTCCATTCAATCCAATCATACAGAAATATTTAAAGTTAATTACATATGCTGTTCATTGACTTAGTCACTATTACCGTGCACTCTATTCAATTCAATTCAGTTCATAAATACTTTAATGACCCCAAAGGGAAATTAAATGTTGTTGTTACTAATATTATACAAGTTTTGTCAAAGAATTGTTGTAGACAATGATGGCTGCAAGCAGGAAAGATCTCCTGTAGTGGTCAGTATTACAGTGGTTTTGAAGAAACCTCTGACTGAACACACTCTGTTGGCAGTCGGAAGAAGAGGGTGCTCAAGAATTTTTGTAATGTTCTTAATTTTATGAACATCATTTTACACAGAACCAGATATTGCAGAGCAGCTCCTAGAACAGAGCTAACCTACCTTATCAGCTTGTTGACCTTTTTTTGGTCACTAACTCTGATGCTCCTACCCCAAAAGATGACGGCAGAAGATAATGCATTTGTCACAACAGACTTATATAATATATGCAGCATCTTACTTCTAACACTGAAGCACTGAAGCTTCCTCAACAACAGTACAGTCTACTCTGTCTTCACTGTTGCGTCTCCTGTCTAAGCTGTTGTCCGGCTGGACACTGATGTATTTATACTCATCCCTTCCACTTTTTCTCCCAGTCAGATTCTGTGTTATAACTAAGGATGTCACAAAGCTGTATAACCAGGGGTCTCAAACTGGGGTTCGGGTACCACTGATGGTACTTGGGCTGTTATTAGTGGTGCTCAGACTAATCTTTGGTATCAATTATTTGCAAGCTAAATACAAAGGATTTACCTGTAATGTAGCAATAATATGTGCCATCAGCCAAAAAAGATTAGTTGATCAAGCAAATAAATTTGTTCTTCATCCAAAACCTCTCAAAAGTACAGTAGAAATATGTTTGATAACTCCTAGAACAAACAGAATAGGCTCAAAGGAAATAAAGGAAAAACACATTTAATGGCTGCTATTTATGTTGTGCCCCATTAATTACTGAAGTCAGAACTTAGAACCTAATTTGTTTCAGCTCCAAAACACAATGAGACTATCAAATTGGCATGCTCATTGACCGGGCTAACTTCTATTACAACAAAAGCTATTAATAATGTATTTGTCTGTATCTTATTTTTAATATTAGCTACATGTTTGTTAATATTGCCAAAATAAATTAATTTAGACTGTTTCTCTGCTTTTTAATTTCAAGGATGGCATCACATCAAGCTTAACATTTTCTGTTTGAGTAAAAAAATGAACCCAAAATCAAAATGATTTGCTTTGATTGAAATATAAAGCAAAATGCTTTATTCTCTCTTAACTGCAAATTATCATTCTACTTTTATCCATCTGTTGGTGTGTGATTATGCAGAACATTTTTCTCTCACTCTCATCATTCACCTTTGTATCATCCCCTTAATTCATTCCCTACCACCTGTTGCCACCTCCACCACTCCCCATCCCCGCTTGTGGCGCCGTTCTCAGGGTTGTTGTGTTTGCTGGAAAGATCTGATAAAAACCATACGCCGACATGTCTGGTTCTCAGTATTAATGAGATCAATCACAAGCATCGCCATTCCGCCTGTCCGCAGGCTCGAGACACAAAGAGAGTTAGAGAAAGTTGAATCGAGATGCAAGAAGCGGATCTGTGTAGGTGTATGGCTGAGTGTGTGTGTACATGTCTGAGTACCATGGTGTTAATGCTGCATATGGAGTCATTGCAGAGAGTGTGGTATTGTGTATCTAAACGTGTCTGTGTGTTGCTTACAGCGTGATATGCAGCAGATTGTAGAGGGCAGGGGAGAGTGGGTTGTGCCTGCACGCTAACAGATGGCAGGGGGAGAGGGGTTTGGAAATTTCTTTTCTCGCTTCTTAAAGAGCAAACAGTTCAGAGTGCATGTTTGAATGTGTCAGCCCTGTTTTTCAGAAGTTTTCAGCTCAAGTTTTTGTATTAATTTATTTTTTAAAGAAGCAGGACACAATCCCATTCTCTGGAGTGTGTTCATCTCGTCTAAATTTAAACAGTGTGAGCATGCTTCCTCCCCAGCTAAAGTACCCACAGACGAGCACAAAACCTGACACACACAGGCAGGTGTTACCACTTCATCAGCCTTCTTTCCTCAGAGGAGAGAAAGGTAAAGAGGCTGGAAATAGCACTTTTCTCTGTTATGGGGTTAGCACCTCAGGCTGGGAAAAAGGAAAGAGGAGAAGGAATGAAAGACAAGAATGGTGGCAGGGCACCTTAAAGTGAGGGACAGGGAGGGCAAAGAATGTCATGGGAGCATGGAGAACACAAGATGCTGATACTGTGGGAGTGAATAAGTCAGAAATGCATCACACCTGTTAACATAAAGATGGAAAAATGGGCAGCACGAAGCTAGATTGTTATTCAGTGTTACAAAACCAAGAGCTGGCTGGCACTCAAACCATAGTAACAGCACTGTTGAACACCCTTAAACCCACAGGCTCAGTTTAGCTCATCATGCAACCACATAAAGATGAGAACATATTTATTTAGTTAGATTCACAGCCTCTTCTAGGAACAATCAGCCCCTCAGAACCTGGTCAGAGAAATTAAAAAAGCTTTTCCTTATAACAGTAGGCTAAACACAGCCACAACCTTCCATTGCCAAAACTTAAACTGTTGCACCTTCTGACATGATACACCCTGTATCTAACATGTTATACCTTCTACATTACACATGTATGAGCTCTATACATATAGACATATGCATCAGACGTATGTGTATCTGTAAATGGGATCTGTTGTAGCTCAGTTTGGATTGTCAAAATTATTTATATTTGCCAAAGGTCGCAATAGAGGACTTTTTTAAAAGTTTCCTTCAATTCATTTTCTCAAATTCAGAATTTTACATACCCTAAGATTACTATATCTCTAAACAAATCTGGAAAACCGAGAAAATAATGGCTTGATAATTAAAATCTAATTTCCAGTCAAAATTTAAGATTAAACAAATTAACTTAGAACTTCATCTAGCAATAGCTAATAACTAGCCTCTAAACTTCTACCACCAAAGTTACTGTCCAAAACCTACAGGAAAATTTCAGAATTAGAATTATTAATAATCTCACTTCCTATGAGGCATGCATGGACTCTCTCCAGGTGATTCGGCTACCTCCAAAAGCCCCCCCCCCCCCCCCCCCCAAAGAAAAAGCATTACTGTTAGGTTAACTAGTTGCTCTAAATTGCCATTAGGTGTGAGTGAGTGTATGCATGGCTGTTTGTTCTGTTTGTCTCAGTGTTGCCCTGTCCCTGGCAACTTCTCCAGGGTGTGCCTCATCTCTCGCCTAGTGACTGATGGAGATACGCACCAACCCACCTGTGATCCTGCACGGAAAACCAGTTATAGAAAGCGGATGGATTGATGAACATGAGTTACAAAACTGCCAGTCACTGCTGCTTTGCGTACAGGGACTTTACAGATGTAAGATCCATTACGCATAGTCATTACTTCACCGGAACACATCAGACAAAAGCCCTACTTGCACGGGTTAAGCATTATATGTGGACCCCATAATAAAGAACTCAACCCCTATATCAGGTTTTTAAGTGGCACATTCATACAAGATAACCGAAGCCTGAGATTTCATGAAATGTACGGACATCTCTGCTACATATTCTGTATGTGAGCGGCTGTGTAACAGAAGCAGTGCTGTCAACTCCGCTTATTTGCGACTTTTGGGTCTCCTGTCTTAAAAGTTGCTTGTAAATTTTGTGAGTCACGAGTTTAGGGCTTGTTTTTGAACGTGCAGTTGCTTATTTGGGATTGTCATTTTTTTCAACAGAACCCCTTTTGTCTATCACACTGTGCATCCTCACGGTGCTGCTGCGTACAGACAGAGCGAGCCAGTTAATATCTGTCCAGTTACATTTTCCCCGCTCCGACAATTTCACTGACAGAAAAAGTCACTGTGGGTAGAAATGTAACATTAAGTGCATTAAGTGCATATAGACTACGACATTGAAATGGCCTCTGTATTACAGTGTGGTGGGCTGCTTGATGGGCTTCTTTTAGGCTTGTTTTCTGATAGGGTTTTGCTGGCCCGGGACCCAAAATTTCTAAACACTCCAATATAGCCTCCATTCTTCACCAAAAGCAAATAAGGCTCCCAGGGAACAAAAACTGCCTATCCACGTATCGGTTCTCACCCATTTATGTCCAAATCACAGAGATGCCTGTTTTGGATTAGAATTATCACAGGACCTCGGAGTTCAGCAAAATATAGAAGGCAATTTATGGGGGAATTTTTACTTTACACATGGCCAATTTGCACGAGATTAACAACACAGAAAATCTCCACAATTATTACAAATCCCATGTGCTCCCTAGATAAAACTATTGTATTTAGCTTGCACTGATGGTCAAAAGTGTTTGCTTTGTGTGTGTAATTGGTTTGGCCAAACCAACATGCAATTTACCTTCACAAGTTTTTCTGTTAAGTCAGTCATGTGAAATAAGTCATTTGCTTGTGTGTTCAGTAAACCACCTTTTTGGGTCAAGTTAAATTTAGTTTCTTGTTCAAGACACCACTAAAGTATCTTCTGCAAAAATGCTCCTCTGTCCTTTATGTATAGCTACTGCTTTGTCCCTTTACAGTTATTACAATCAGTGTACAAATCTTTTTTTTGTAAAATTACATATGTAAAATTAGGAAAACCAAAGTGTCAGCATTCATAAATTCCTAGTTTGTAGCTCTAAATAAATGCATGCAGCTTTTCTGTCTGTGTTGTTTATTCCCTCTGGTCACATATACAATTCCTAGATCTTGTCCATTACAAGTAGTCTTTACATTTGAAAGAAAAATAGTGGCCTGTTTCCATAACTGTTTACTGGAAAACATAAACAAACAATTCCAAAGAGACACCATCTTCTCAAATGATGTTTGATCATTAAAGAAAGATCATCATGTTTTTTTCAGTGTAGCTTTGCTGCCATAAATAAGCTGTTTAGTATCCAGGCACTGTACAGTTTTGAGCTGAGCTAATTAGTTTTGTTTTTCTCAAAATTTATGTCAACTGCTTCTTGTGTGGTAATATAATACCATAAATAGAACATTACATGCCCAAATAGATGTCACACCAATGAAATGAAAGGGGCTATATGTTTTCCCTAATGAAAGTACAAGGGTAAAATATAATAAAATTTAATACAACTAGGCATCTCACACACTGATAACAGATCATAAAAGGATGTCCCTATATTACTCAATATGTCTTAAACATAAGATCACACTTGATCTGCTCTCAGAAGTGCTGTTAATTCTTTTAAGAAGCTGATGTTTCTTCTCTGGTGGTTGTTATCCAAACTCAACATAAAGGAAGGATTTTCCTATGTGGGCTTTTTTGTTGACAGACAAGCAAATATATTTTTTTACTGGTTGCCTTCAGTATGACACATATAACTTAAAAACCCCATCTGTTGCTAACCAATGGAAAATAATATAATATAGTATAATATCAAGTTGTACTTTTGGAATACTGATCAGGTTGGTTAAGTAGAGGGGGTTGTTAATTAGTGTAAGTTGTTCTGGTGTTAATGAAATTATTAACAGAAGATTGGAGAATATGAATTACATAGAAAATAACCTAAGAGGAAAATTAAACGGTTTTCTGACCTGACCGTTTTTGAGCAAAGAGACAAAGCTGACCGCCTTTGAGCTGGTCATTTGGCACCCCCTGTCCCAAACAGATCATATTATACCTCTAAAACAAACGAAAAGAGACATTTGTTGTCATGGCCCCTTTAACCCATCAGCAGGACCAGTATCTGCTACTTTGTGCAAAGAGGAACAGCATCAGTCCTGCTTGAGCCGTACAAAGTGACCTCCAGCAGGCCTCTATCATGGATGTCTCTGACCAAACTATTAGGAACAGACCTCATGAGGGTGGCCTTCTAGTAGGCCCTCTGCTCACATACCAGCACTGTGGAGCACTGGTGCCCTGTTCTTTTCACAGATGAGAGCAGGTTTACCCTGTGCTCATGTTACAGACTTGAAAGGGTCTGGAGACAGTAAACTTTATATTTTCTGAAACATTGTTCAGCATGATTGGTTTGATTGTCGGTCAATGGTGGCGTGGGGAGGCATATCCATGGATGGATGCAAAGAACTGTACTGTACTGTAAATCACTGCTGCACCTTACTGCATATTTGTTTACATTTGTTTTACATTGTTTACATTTCAACTGCCTACTGTTCACTGCTGCACTTTATCCGGAAGTCAATTGAAACTTATCCTGTAAGTGACTGCGATTTATCACTGCACTTTATCCTGTACTGTAATTCACTGCAAGGTATCCTGTAGAGTTACTGCAATCTTTCTGAGCTGTGTGAAAACGAAATTTCGTTCTGTATGCACTCTGTGTATACAAAATGACAATAAAGAAAGTCTAAGTCTCTAAGTCTAAGTCTAAGATAAATGATAGCATATGCTTACTGCCATTGGGTATAGGGATGAAATCCTTAGACCCATTATTAGACCCTTATCTGGCGCAGTGGGCCCTGTGTTCATCCTGATGCATGGTAATTCCTGGCTCCACGTGGCAAGAGTATGCAGGGAGTTCTTGCACTGAATGCAGATATTATTGACTTGCCTCAACCCTCCCCTGACCTAAATCCAACAAAACATATCTAGGACATCAAGTTTAGGTCTATCTGACACCATCAGGTTTTGACTCAGATTGTCCAGGAGCTCAATGATGCCCTGATTGGATTCTAGGAGGACATATCCCAGGAAACCATGTATCATCTCATAAGATGTTGTTAGGTGTGCATACAAGCACCTGGCGACCATACAAATTATTGATGCAATGAAATTTCAGCAAACTGGACTAGACTGCCACATGACATTTTTTGTTTCACTTTCTGTCTGACTTTTGGTAAAGCAATCTGAGATTGGATAATTTTCATTTTCATCAAATTATGTAGTATCCGTTTGTTCTTAACACATTACTCATTCCATATCAGTTTGGATGTCCAGTAGGATAATTTTTTTTCAAACTGAGATCTGATGTGTTTTCAAAGTCTTTTTATTTTTTAAGCTGTGTACAAGTACATGTCCGAAAATTTGAATATTGTGCAATTGTTTATTGCTTACAGGTGCTTTGAGTTAATTAGCTGATTAGGGTGCAGCAGCATGAGTTTCCAATATTTAATCTTTTCACAATATTACAATTTTCTGAGACACAAAATTTTGGTTTACATGATCTATGAACCATAATCATCAAAATTACAAGAAATGATTATTGTTCACTCTACTTGTAATGAATACATATAACATATTCACTTTCTGAAATGAGAGACAAAAATACTTAACCTTTTCACAATATTCTAATTTTGGGAGCTGTACCTGTTAACCATCATGTGCTTTGGCCTAACCTCATGAAACAACCTAAAGCTAACATCTGATTTATTGAAAATATCAAGGCTCAACATCTTCTACTTGACATAATATGTAAAGTGCCTTGTCTTGTGTTGGACTTGAGGATTGTTATAAAGATTTCCATATAGCTCACATTGAAAAATTGCTGTTCAGTCAGAAGAGCTGTCATGTTTATGTTGATTTCTTTTAAATTATTTGAACATGTACCACAACACTAAAAGAAAAATAATATTTTAATTCGTAATGATAATTATTTTTATTGTTAGACTTTAATATATAAATACCATTGCAGATCCTGACCCTGATCAAACTCCTGGTACAGTGTTTTTTTGAGTTTAGCGCTGTCTTTTACCTGGATGAAGCCATTGAAGTAAGTTATTTCCGCCATTTACTCTGTCTACCCACTATTTCTTAGCCATAAAAAAAGTATACAAGCAGTGCCTCAGCCCTTGGTGTTAAATCGCTGAGCCTGACTCAGCTGGAGATTTCTCTCTGTTGACAGGAAGTGGTTCCTCTCCTCTATCACCACATGCTGGCTGAGGATACTGGCCTGCAGCAAAGTCAGTGACCAGCAAAATCAGTGACTTGATGCGGTCAGATGGCCTCCCTTTGATAACTTTTTACCAACTGACATTATATGATCCACTAAATTTGAACATGCAGTGAAATAACTTGGATAGTTAACTGTATGCAATTTGATCATTTAAAAATTATTCAATTGTACAGGAATTAGTTGAATTTATTTGAATTTAACTTGTGATGAAATTTAGCCCTTTTTCTTATAAAGTGCCTTGAGATTGCAGTTTTTGTGAATTGGTGCTGTATAAATAAACTGCATTAGAATTATTTAAATGTTCATTATTTTACTCAAAGCATAATAATTAAGCAAATAATATGCTATGGAGTTGTGGAGACTGATGATGGAAATCAAAACATTTTATGTAGCAAATAACTCTCCATTGCCACCACAATCTGGCACTGTTCAATTTGTAAAACCCAGTGAGTAACACTGTTCAGATTTACAACCAGTATGTAGAGAAAATATTTCCTATAAAAATGAGTGAGCATTGTGAACACTGCTTAAAACTAACCAAAAACTACTGTATATCACCTTGCCCAAACTGCTGCTGTTTTCAGAAAACCAGTAACTGCTAATGGCATAATTTAGCAACAGTGTGTACCACAAGTCCTTCCTACATGCACAAGAGTTAAATGTGTGTTTCAAGTGCAAAAAGCTAAAAACAGAAGAATGGGCTTACTGCCTCTAAACTGATTATTCTTAAAATAATGCTTGTGGGGATACAACCATGGACACTAAGGTAAGTTAAAGCGTTTTCTGTTACCCTTCTACAGATCTGAAAGTGTGGCTCATTTGTTTTAACAGGGAATTTTGGTTTTAAAACATTGTTTGAAACAAGAAATAAGCAAATTAGAAGGTAAATGGTTGGTATGCAATTATAGGAAAATCAAAAACAGGGGTGCTTGTACAGTGTTACCACTAAGAGAACATGCTTTAAAATAGTTATTGGTGTTTGTGTTTCCATTTTATAAAGTATACAGTGAGTTCACTGTGATAAATGCCAGGAAGGTCAAAACCTGTATAAGACTTAAAGCTTTGAATGTTTGCAGAGCCTGTAAAGCCTCTCTTTAGGTGCAAAAAATCAGTCCCCAAATATGGTTTCATGTCAGAATAGAATCTGTTTTTACTACAAAGCAGAAAAAAAATCTATTGTATGTCACATTTTTTGGTTTAATAAAAAACATGAGTCTAAAACCAAAAACCCAGATAGGTTTTCAGAGGCATTTGTGTTACTATTGTTACAATATTGCTGGTGTCTGTCATTCTGGCAGCAAAGGATATAACTTTAAGTGAGTTATACTGTAATATATTTAAGCAAAATGGATTCAAGGTTACTAGTGTAAAACTACATAACTATTATTTTGCGAGGATTGATGTGAACATGCGGAAAACAGAACAGTAAAGCCCCAAAAAATATTTCCAATGGTTTGATGGTGACTCTTTTACATTTTTAACACAATCTAAAGTGCTGAATTATCAGATTTTGAGAAAGCTTTCTTTTTCCTTTTTCTTACCTGGATAAAACAATACTATTGTGGAGCTTTTTGGGTCACAGTGCTCATGGTAAAAGTATCTGCTGTGGTTCTCTTTAAAATTATTTTTAAAAACTGTTTTGGTTGGTATGAGGACAGAGAAGGTCCAGTCAAAGAAGGCTCATGTATGAATGTGTCTTGGGAGAAATCACAACTGTCAGTATGACCAGCTTGGCCTTGTGCTGTTACACTGTCACTGCTAAAAAAAAAAACAAAAAAAAACAGCAGTACACACATCTTGCTCCTCATGCATGCACGTACAGAAGCAACAACAAGTGTGACACTGAAATGACGGGATTGAATCACTGGTGCATGCTCGCTGATGCACACAGGCGTACACAGAGATACTACAGGGCCAGAAAAGGGCCGAGGCTGGTGACAGTCCCTGTCTTCATGCTGGTGTCAGTCTCTCCAGAGGAAGGAAACAGAGTGACACAGGGTGGCCAGTGGTGACACAAAGTCTGTCATCAAGAAGTGACAGAAATGACCCAGTTTCCCCTACAGTCAGCCCTTCGCAACCGTCAGCACTCAGTTCCAACTTTCACTCGACTCAGATTCGTTGCTGGTCTCTCTCACTACTGTCTCCTCAGCAAAGCTTGTAAAGTCTACTATTAAACAAAGCTTAAAAATTATAAGAACAATGTTGCAGCATTCTCAGTAACATGTGACCTCTCAGAGAAATATTTTAATTAAGTTATAAAGAAAAGCCAATTAACCTTACAGTGCCTTGCAGAAGTATTCACACCCCTTGAACCTTTTACATTTAACCATATTACAAGCTCAAACTTCAGTGTATTTTAATGGTAGTTTTTATGATTGACCAGTGCAAAGTAGTGTATAATTATGAAGTTGAAGGACATTAATTTGTGACATTTATTTGTTTATTTTTTTAACTAGTGAAAATCTGAAAAGAGTTGCGTAAATACCTGTTCAAACTTTTTACATTTACGTTTTTACCCCTAAATCAAGTCCAATGTTGAATTTGCTTTGACAGTCGCCTAATTGGTTTATAGAGTACTCCAGATTGTAAGTTTCTCATTGAACACACCTTTTCTGTTAAGTCTTTGGAAGTTTGTTGGACAGCAGCATCAGAATCAGATATACTTTAATAAAGAGGGAAATTGCTGTTTCAGTACCATCACCATTACATAAACATCACAAACATTTCAGGGGGGAGACGGTTCACTGAGGCTGTGCTGCCAAGGACAAAAACTGTCCACAAGGCGCTGCCCTTACCTGTTGAAGAAAGATTACACCAACATGAAGGAAGGGGAGGGAGAAAAAAAAGACAGATGTTTGACAATTTATGCTCTCACAAATAAAGAGTCAAACAACCGACAAAAAAACCCTCATTGCACGAAAAGCACAAATAACACAAGACACAAATATGCAGAAGGTAAACATTTGAGACCCGTCGCGTGTACGTAAGATTCATCAGTTTTATGAGCATCAGTTATGTGTGAACTGTTTGGGAAAAAGCATCCACAGGTGTCCGCAGGGAAGGGGGGTAGCCGGGAGCTTTTCTGAGCACTCTCCGCCATAACAATCCAGGAGTAGATAGGGAGGGCATAACCGAATATGTTATTTGTTATGAGATAGCTGCACTGCCTTTCTTGTCAGCTTAAAGTCTTTTGCTGGCTCCAAATGGTAGATCCAATTTTCCGAATAGTTGGGCTTTTCCGCTCTTCACTTTCAGATTTTATCCCATCACCCCCTTGAGTTCAACCACCAAAGCCAGTCTGCGTTCCAGCACAGCCAGCTTTCGGCTCTGCTTCTTCCCTTCCAGGTTTGTCCGTTCACAGTCTTAGTGAGTGCGTCATTTGCAGCCGGCAGCCTGATCAAGGTCAAAATGGCTACCGACATCCGCTGTATTTGCTGATACTTAAAAAATCCAAAAAAACCAATAAGTAGAGATCCAAGTATCCTTAATCCAAATGTAAAAGTTTCAAACGTCCAGGAATGACAAGTTGAAAGACACACCGTTTTCCATCCCGGAATTTAGGGTGTATCCCACAAAATGAGTCAAATCAGGACCGGACGGGTCCCCCTTTCGTTGCCTACCCGTCGAGAAAAATGTATCAACAGTATTGAGAGACCAGCTTACCAGATCCATGTTTTTCAGAGTTCGGTTGATATGAAGAAAGTGCTCAGAAAGACAAGACATAGCAAAGCAGGAGAGGGGTGGGGGGGGGGGGGTTGAAAAGCTGCAGAGGAGAGAAAGACACGACCGACCTCGAAGAGAGACAGAACAGAACAGAGATTTCAGGGAGAACTAGAGTGTTTTTGTCTCCTTTGGGGGACCAGGATGTGCCTGGGTGGGGCTGGGGTGTTGGTTGCGGTTTGCAGTTGCCTCTTGTCTCAAGCCTCTGACCCTGCAGATTTTGGTGGCACTGCTATTGATGCCTCCCTCTCCAGGTGGGTTTTTTAGAGAACGAGGGAGCCTATTAGACCAGCGGGGGAGATGACTTCTTGGAAAGGCATGTTGCTCCCCAGTCCTTTCCTCCCCATCCACAGATGCCTCTCTCTGTCTCCATCATGTTGCCACACATATAGGACCTTGGGTATTGGGGATGTCGTTGGGGAAGATATCCCGGCCCCGCTGTCTTGTGACATCCATTATAAACCATCAGGGGTGTAGGCCTCAACCCTGATGGTTTCCTGTGCCCCCATTTACATTTAGACACTGGGGGAGGGGGAGTGGGGGGGGGGGGGGGGGGCTGCGACGGGTGCCCCCCTTTTAGCTCTCCAAGTTATAAATGCACTTGAGAACGACATGCAACAGCACAACATTTGAGCAGGTGGAGGCAGGCTCAGAATGTTTTTCACACCCCGGTTCTCAGATATCCATTGAGCGTTTAAGACCTGGAGGAGGAGCGGGCAACCTAGTCAGAGTCTTAGATGGGGAATAAACGTTGGGACCTGGGGGTCAGCTGAGGCTGGGGCTGGTACTTCTGCTCCCTGGGAATATAGGGGTAAGGCAGTGATTCCGGGTACGTGGGGTGGGCTCTAGTTAGCTGGAGTATGGACCGGGTCGGTTGATTTAGAGGACTGTTAGGTTTGGGATGGATCCCCCCATTACCATGATGGGGTTCACCTCCAACGTCTGAGGTCTGGGGACTGGATACCCCATCCAGGGTACCAATACCTGGACTTGGGAGTATAGGATATGCATGGTGACTGTGTGTACAATGCCCCCTTTTTTGGGTGGGTAAGAGTGTCTGTATGTGGGGGCACTAGGGTGGGAACGTGTGGATGTGACTGTGTACCTGGTTATTTGTTTGTCTTTTTGTCAGGTTGGGCCACCTCTCCTGGGGCATCTCAGGGGGTCACGTCTGACCTCTGGGAACGTGTTTTTTTGTGTTTCCACTGTTATGCTGATGATACTCAGCTATATTTATCAACAAATCCTGATAAATGATGCTGGAGTTTTCCTCTCAACTGTCGCTACATGCATGCTCGGTATGAGGAATTGCTGCTAAGTCAATGACCATGCTGTTGACAGTCCACTGTGGCTACACGCTCATTCAGGAGGAGTGAATGCTGCTTGTCAATGACTCGATGTCATCCGCTGGGTTTCCTCAGAAAACTTTTTTAACCAATCTATCTGTATCATTTGATTGAATTGACTTTGTAAAGTGCCTTGAGATGACGTGTTGTGAATTGGCGTTATATAAATAAAACTGATTTGAATTATTCAAGAGGAGGTTTTATGTGACCTACATGTATAACACACTTATTAGCTTTTCAAATATCTTTTTAATACTCTGCTGTCATGCAAGCCAACTAATAAAGCATAGTACTATACACTATTAGCAAATGTTACATTATTTGCAAGTTATGTAAGAATCCATAAACAGTTTCAAAAGTATTATTTTATTGTCATGCATTACATTATTGCCTGTTATTACAGTTTTGATGGCTTATAACGGTATACTTTCTGGCCTGAACACAAAATGCTGCATGTTGGAAAATTAACTCCGCACATTACATGAAAACACTATTTTCATCCTGCAAGGGGAATTCATGTATACATTTTAATAACAGTTGTGTATAATACGGGGCCTTCTTAGAAGAAAGTAGGCACAAGGACAAGCATAATTCTAACATATTTAATGAAGATCAATTGTGATGAAAGGGAGGAAAATAATGGTATTGAAAATGCCATCAGGACATAAACATGTGTTCGCTAATGAAGACAGACTTGATATACAGTTTAAGTGACAGTTCTGATGGTATCAAAGGGGGAACACAGCAATATAGTTTGTACTCTTTGTCACCCAACTAGCCAGAATTTCTTCTTGAATTACGTCAGAAAATAACTTCCCTTGTGTTATTACATGTCAAAGAAAAATCTTTTTGGATTTAAGAATAGAGCGCAAAGTTAAATCGATTCAATAGGAAAATGAATTGTATCCCATTTAAAAAAGACAAACCTGCGTCAACCATATCCTGCAAATCTTCCTTCAGTTTCAACCGTATCACTTTGAATAATTCATGATTACAGTCGAGCTTATAGTCAAGGCAGCATAATGTTCTTTGGTCAGGTGGTTAAAGGCTCAGAGTAGGGAAGATCACCGGCATTCTAAGAGAACATAGGCATAAAACATTTGAACATGTACTGTATAAAATATGTATATACATGTAACATGTATATCATATTCTCATGGCTCTTACCTGCCAGTCCAGTCCATTTCTAGTCTAGAAATCAGAAAACACACACAGTTATGCCAAATCCAGGCCTGAAATATGTTTAATACATTTTACCTTAGGAAAAAAATCCTTTGAACTCTTTTGTTATGCCCCAAAGGTCTAGGGGTTCAGGGGCAGCAACATAAAAATGTGTCCAGTGAAATGAGTGGAATGAAAAGGTGATTTATTACAAAAAAAGGGTTTTACAAACACAAAACAATATAACCCAATTTAAAACAAAAGAAGTGACTGATTGTAAGAATGTTAAGAGTAAATTAAATTACCAAGTGTTCAAACAGGTCAGTTTAAAGTAACTGAAACCAACCCAAAAGAGAAAAGAAACACACACACACACAAAGGGAACACCAAGTTTCCCAAACACAAGCTTCTAGCTTGTACAAAATCAATCTAAACACAGTTTCAAAGTACTTAACCAAACTAGCAAGAACAACTAATTCAAATGGCCCAAAACAATTGAAACCACCAACGGTGGAGGAACAGCTTAACAAAACTGCTTCCAACTAGCTGTCCCCCACTGAAGGAATGAGTTCAGGGGTCTTTTATACTGGTGCAGGTGGGTCTCATCAGCGGTCTGATTGGCGTGGCAGTCCTCTGCTGGTCCAATGAGGTCGCAGCTCCTCTGCAGCCTCCCGACAGCCAATCAGGTAGGTGTTCTGTCACAGCTTAATCTGCATAATAAACAAGCCTGCACAGCCTCCAGAGGCCAGGGGCTGTAACACTCCCCCCCTTAATTTACAAAATCAAATTTTGTAAATACATAGTCATACACAAAACAGAAAACGAGTAACACAACCAGGGGCCCGTTCTTCGTACGTCGCTAACTCAGTTAGCTGGATTTGATTGTTGACGATTTGGCATGATCTTGGATCGTTTGGTTCTTCGAAACTCATTCCGGACTTGCTGTCATAGCAACATGTGCGCAAACTTAAACCTGCTCGCGAGCAGGCTTATTTCATGTAAACAGGATTAGATCGCAGCTTTATAAGCGGAGGAGATAGGGATATCCAGCCAGTGCACTTGGACCACCTAGTGGCAGAGGATGGGACAGAATTGTGGAACACCATTTTCTAATGTTTAATAAAAGACGAAACAAATAATGCTTAGTTCCTGTCTTTTTATTTAAACAATTCTTTATAAAGAAAAGCCAGCAAGTCATTGTTTGCCTGCAATAAGAGAGTTATGTAAAGTCAGCAATACTACTGTCAAATGGTGTATTAGAACTTACTCTGAAGGTCCTTTTGAAGCAACTCGATCTCTAGTGCAATTCTTCTCTTTTTCAAGTTGTGGAGTTCAATTTCTCCTCTTAATTTGTGTTTTTTTCCGGACAAAATACAATTTTTTTGTTGAAGATGCCGTTTATATAACGAACGGATGGCACCCTGTGTCATTTTAGGGAAAAAAGGGTGAAACATGCCTCATGCAACAAAAGTAAAAAGAACCCGTTTTTTTCAGCCTTCTTATAGGCTGTTATAAACAGACAAATACATCTTTTAACAGTGGCTTTTAAAAAAGAGGAAGAAGTTGCTTTTGAAAATACAGTATAATAATTAAAGGCTACCATTTTGTAGAATATTCTTGTACTTCACTTTTTTCCCCATGTTCTAGTGGCTCCAGTGGAGGCTCTGACATAAAATAACAAAGTAAATATGAAATTATTAAAATGCAAAAATACATACTGTAGAAAGTGATAGAAACATCTACCATGGACAGCACTTATGCATGTAATTTGTCTGCTGCTTTTTGCCAGCCCTCTCTCCTGGCTTTAGCAGACTTTGAGGTGTTCCCTGTCGATTTAATTAATGACTCAAATTCGGCATAACCTTCCATTAAAAGCTCGTGTTCTGCTTGGGAGAAAAACTGTGGGCGTTCTTTGGGCATGCTGAACAGCCAATAGCAGCATTGCTGATCATTGTTTCTACTATCGATACATTTCCCCCTTTAAACAAATGCATGAACGCGCAGTTATCTCAGATAACTCAATCCAGTGATACTAATCATAAACAACAGGTGTCACCGACTATTACCATCTAATGTAGAACAGATTACTAGATCAATGTGTGCTTCTGTGCTTTTTTGTCTCTCTTGTTGTGTCTCTGCTCTGTCTTCTGTAACCCCAGTCGGTCGAGGCAGATGACCGTTCATACTGAGCCCGGTTCTGCCGGAGGTTTTTTTTTCCCGTTAATGGGTGGTTTTTCTTCCCACTGTCGCTTCATGCTTGCTCAGTATGAGGGATTGCAGCAAAGCCATGTACAATGCAGACGACTCTCCCTGTGGCTCTACGGCTCCCCAGGAGTGAATGCTGCTTGTCGGGACTTTGATGCAATCAACTGGTTTCCTTATATAGGACATTTTGACCAATCTGTATAATCTGACCCAATCTGTATAATATGATTGAACTTGATTTTGTAAAGTGCCTTGAGATGACATGTTTCATGATTTGGCGCTATATAAATAAAATTGAATTGAATTGAATTGAATTGTTTCTACTATCGATACATTTCCCCCTTTAAACAAATGCATGAACGCGCAGTTATCTCAGATAACTCAATCCAGTGATACTAATCATAAACAACAGGTGTTGAAATACAGTAAATAACTGTTTCAAGTTTAGCTCAACTGTTTAAATATTTTTATATCAGAACTTCACACCTAAGAAGCACAATTTATTCACACAGCAGTAAAATAAAAATATTGCTTTGCAGCAGCACGGAGACATGTTGACATCTAATTCAAGATGAAGCAAACGGTCGCTGGCAGCTTCTCACTGTATAAAGAATTATCACAGAATTTATTGATTTTTCCCAGTATAAAGAATATTATATACTGCATATTTTATTATTGTTATGCTTAAATTTTTCAGATCAAATGTTTGGTAAGTGTCACAGAAAAAACAGAAAAAAAAATAAAAATAAAAAAATACCCGAGAAACAGCAGCTTTGGCTCAACACAAAAGGATGAAAAAGGTTCTCATGCATTTTGATCAGGAAGTCCCCTTTTACTTGCACATTATTGGTGAAATCAGCGTGTTAAAGCAGTTTGCATATATAAGTAATAAACAGGGCTGGATTAAGGAGGATGTGGGACCCAGGGCTAGACTTACCTTTGGTACCCTATCCACACAAAATTTCCACATTGTGAAGGAGTGAAAAGGATGACACAAAGGAGGTAGGTTCAAACAGTTCTTTGCTGTTCTCCAACAAAGAGCAACGGTACAGAAAACATATATATATATATATATATATATATATATATATATATATATATATATATATATATATATATATGTATATACACACCACCAAACAAACATATTATTCTATCACTACATCCTCTCCACTAATTGAGAGTGGTCCGCCACATAAGTTCCCCCCCCCCCCCCTGAACACTTAGTAGGGTAAAAAAACTAATCCCGATCCTTGGGTTTCAACAAACATCCAAAATAGCTGAACTTGGACCCTGTATAATGATCCTGGGACATCTGTGCCTGAGGACGAGGGCGACAAGGAAGGGCTGAAGAGGGGCTGAGCTCCGACAGATGAGGATCTCTGGAGGGAGGACAGCGGTCCATTAAAACAGTGGAGGGATGGTGTACCAAGCTCCTCTATGAGGAGCTTGGTACACCATCAGATGTGAACATGTTGGCTTACAGGGGTCACCAATGTGGAGGAGTGATAAGGACGACACAAAGGAGGTAGGTTCAAACACTTCATTACTCTACTCCAACAAAGAGCAACGGTACAGAAAAAAAAAAAAAAAAAAAAAAAAAAAAAAAAAAAATATATATATATATATATATATATATATATATATATATATATATATATATATATTAGGGCTGTCAAAATATCGCGTTAATTTCGATTTATTAATTTTAAAAAAATTAACGGATTAAAAAAAATAACGCAGATTAATCGATGTCGTATAGGTGTCGTATAGGTCAATAGGTGAGGCGCGCCTCCCCTGGGGGGCGCCAAAGAGTCACAGGGGAGGCGCATGAAGACAGAGAAGAAGACAGCGCTGCCGCTCAACTCTGTGAAACTATAGCGATATTCGCGCCTTCTGTTTGAGCACGCAGGAACCAATCCAAGCGCGCAGTGAAACAACTCTCAACGCTCAAAACCGGTCTGTCACGGTCTGAAAAACTCTTCTCAACCCGCTGTCCTCGCGGTGAGTTCCTTCTCTGCTCGCGCGCTACTTTGCTCACGCACACCTGCTCGTTTCACACTCAACACCAGCTGTGCACTCGCTCGGCTGTTAAAGCCAATCACAGACAGTTTTTTTCCCATTCAATCAGAGTATGGCTTGCAAATACTGCATTCAGATGAATTAAATCAAAATGCTGCAGCCTTTGGCAGAAATGACTAAACATCACCGAGGGATTGAAGAAAAACAAATAAAAAGTGTAATATTTTAGCCTAAAATATTTAGGCTAAAGTATTTAGACTAAAATATTAGAGTTACTAATTGAGCTGTGAAAAATGTTTTTGTCTCTTTTCTTTCCAGCTTCTGGGAGGTTATGCAAAAGTTTATTCTGATCATAATCATCATGAATGTCATTATTATTTAAAGAGCACTTTAACACGAGGTAAAACAAAGTGCCAAACATCAGAAATACATCAGATAAGAGATAACAACTAATAAAATGCTTGAAACGTGGCACTAATGAAACCAGGAACTATAGTTAAATGCCTACCAGGGGCCAGAACGGGCGACATAGAATCCTACCTAAAACTGCTGGCTAAGGATAAGCGTAAATACAGTAAGATTGTTATTCACGCTGGCGGTAATGACACCCGGTCACGCCGATCAGAGGTCACCAAAGTTGGTGTTGCTTCGGTGTGTGGGTTTGCTAAAACAATATCGGACTCTGTAATTTTCTCTGGTCCCCTGCCTGATCTGACCAGTGATGACAAGTTTAGCCGCATGTCACCATTCAACCGCTGGTTGTCTAGGTGGTGTCCAGAAAACGACGTGGGCTACATTGATAACTGGCAAACTTTCTGGGGAAAACCTGGTCTGATCAGGAGAGACGGCATTCATCCAACTTTGGATGGTGCAGCTCTTCTTTCTAGGAATCTGGCCGGATTTATTAGTTCTCCTAAATGCTGACAACCCAGGGTCCAGACCAGGAAGCAGAGCCGTAGTTTAACACACCTCTCTGCAGCTTCTGTACTGTTACCCACCCATTACCCTATTGAGACGGTGTCTTTCCCACGGCCAAAACTTAACAGATCAAAAACTGATCTAAAGGGAACAAATCATAAAAATCTAATAAAAATCCATATGGATCACTTTGAACCAAAAAATAAAAGAATTAAATGTGGTCTATTAAATATAAGGTCTCTCCCTCCAAAGACTTTGTTAGTTAATGAATTGATTTCTGATAATCAGATTAATTTGTTTTGTCTCACAGAAACCTGGCTACAAGAGGACTACGTTAGTATAAATGAGTCAACTCCCTCCAATTATTCAAATGTCCACATTCCCAGATCTGTGGGAAGAGGAGGAGGAGTGGCAACCATCTTTCAGTCTGATTTATTAATTAGTCCCAGGCCAATTAATAATTACAGTTCTTTTGAACATTTAACCCTCAGTTTCCCTCATCCAAACTGCAAAGCAATAAAACCTCTTCTGTTTATTGTTTTGTATCGTCCACCAGGCCCTTACACTCAGTTTTTGGATCAACTGTCAGACTTCTTATCTGATTTGGTGTTAAATACTGACAAGGTTATTATAGTGGGTGATTTTAACATCCATGTTGACACTGAATGTGATAACCTTAGTGTAGCCTTTAAAACTATCCTAGATTCAATTGGTTTTGCTCAAAATGTGCATAAGCCAACGCACTCTCGGCTCCATACTTTGGACCTTGTGCTGACATATGGCATTGATTGCGAAGAACTAACAGTATTCTCTCACAACCCTGTCCTATCTGATCATTTTTTAATAACATTTGAGTTTAATCTAACCGATTTCTCCACCCCCAAAAGAGGGTTCCATTATAGTAGATCTTTATCGGATAATGCTGTATCAAAACTTAAAGAGTCTGTCCCCCTCTTAATATCCTCAGTATTGCATAAATGCCCTGTAGATGGCAGCAATGCTGTTTCTTCCCATTCACAAATAGATACATTTGCTAACAGTGTGACTTCCTCACTGCGTTCTGCATTAGATAATGTAGCTCCCTTGAAAAAGAAGGTGATAATTCACAGGAAGCTGGCTCCCTGGTTTAATTCAGAGCTGCGTTCCTTGAAGCACAATGTTAGGAAATTGGAGAGAAAATGGCGCTCTACACACCAAGAGGAATCCTACTTAATCTGGAGGGACAGTCTATTGTTGTATAACAAGACCCTTCGCAGAGTTAGAGCAGCATATTTTTCATCATTAATTGAAGAGAATAAAAATAATCCTAGATTTCTCTTTAGTACAGTTGCCAAACTTACTCAGAGCTGCAGCTCTATTGATCCATCCATTCCCTTAGCTCTTAGTAGTAATGATTTTATGGGATTCTTCATAAATAAAATTGATGCCATTAAAAATAAAATAATTGGCATCCTCCCAAACATGATTACCTCATCCCCAGTAAGTAAGGCAGCATTGGAGGAATCTTTAGAACCTGCGCTGTGTCTGAACTGTTTAGAAGCAGTAGAGCTTTCTGAGCTATCTAAAATCTTAGCTTCATCTAAACCTTCTACCTGTATGTTAGACCCAATCCCAACCAAGTTGTTTAAGGAGGTATTCCCTTTGATCAGTGGTCCTATTTTAGACATGATTAATCTATCCTTAGTAAATGGATATGTACCACAGGTTTTTAAAGTAGCTGTTATTAAACCTTTACTTAAGAAACCTTCTCTTGATCAAGATGAGCTAGTAAACTACAGACCTATATCTAATCTTCTTTTCTTATCTAAAATTCTTGAGAAAGTAGTTGCTAATCAACTTTGTGAACATTTACAAAGCAATGACCTACTTGAGGAGTTTCAGTCAGGCTTCAGAGCTCATCATAGCACTGAAACGGCTCTGGTGAAGGTCACTAATGATATTCTCATGGCCTCAGATAATGGACTTGTGTCTGTACTTGTCCTGTTAGATCTTAGTGCTGCATTTGATACAGTTGATCACAATATTCTCCTACAAAGACTTGAACATACTGTAGGGATTAAGGGGAAAGCATTAGGCTGGTTTAAATCTTATCTGTCGGACAGATTCCAGTTTGTTCATGTTAATAATAAATCTTCCTCAAACTCTAGGGTCACCTGTGGAATACCACAGGGTTCAGTCCTTGGACCAATTCTCTTTATTATATATATGCTTCCGATCAGTAAAATTATCAGACAGCATGGGATTAATTTCCACTGTTATGCTGATGACACTCAGCTATATTTATCCATAAATCCTGATGAATCCAATCAATTACTTCGACTGCAGTCATGTCTTGATGACATCAAAAGCTGGATGACTTTAAATTTCCTGCATCTAAATTCTGACAAGACCGAAGTTGTAATCTTTGGGCCAGAGTCCTCAAAAAATAAACTTCTTAACCAATCACTTAATCTGGATGACATTAACTTGGCCTCTGGTAATAAAGTAAAAAACCTTGGTGTTATTTTTGACCAAGACATGTCATTTAAATCCCATATTAAACAGGTTTCCAGAGTTTCCTTTTTTCACCTCCGGAATATCGCCAAAATTAGAAACATTCTGTCCAGGAGTGATGCTGAAAAACTAGTCCATGCATTTGTTACTTCAAGGCTGGACTATTGTAATTCTTTACTATCAGGAAGTCCACAAAATGCAATTCAAAGTCTTCAGCTGATCCAAAATGCTGCAGCAAGAGTTTTGATGAAAATCAACAAGAGGGATCATATTTCTCCAATTTTAGCTTCCCTTCATTGGCTTCCTGTTAAATCAAGAATAGAATTTAAAATTCTTCTTCTAACGTATAAAGCCCTTAATAATCAAGCTCCATCATATATCAGAGCTCTGATTACTCCGTATGTTCCTAACAGAGCACTTCGCTCTCAGACTGCAGGTCTGCTGGTGGTTCCTAGAGTCTCTAAAAGTAGAATGGGAGGCAGATCCTTTAGCTATCAGGCTCCTCTCCTGTGGAACCAACTCCCAGTTTTGGTCCGTGAAGCAGACACCCTGTCTACTTTTAAGACTAATCTTAAAACCTTCCTTTTTGACAAAGCTTATAACTAGAGTGGCTCATGTTACTCTGAGCTACCTTTATAGTTTTGCTGCTATAGGCTTAGGCTACTGGAGGACATCAGGGCCTATTTTTCTCACTCTACTGATTTCTACTGTTCTCCAGTCTACTGTTCTCCAGATTTGCATTGCATTACATTGAAATGACTGTTGTCATTTCAGCTTTTAACTTTTTGTTCTCTCTCTTTTTTCTTCATAGTAGGTACACCTGGTCTGACGTTCTGTTGACTGTGAAATCATCCAGGGAGGACAGATCACCGACTATTACCATCTAATGTAGAACAGATTACTGGATCAATGTGTGCTTCTGTGCTTTTTTGTCTCTCTTGTTGTGTCTCTGCTCTGTCTTCTGTAACCCCAGTCGGTCGAGGCAGATGACCGTTCATACTGAGCCCGGTTCTGCCGGAGTTTTTTTTTTCCCGTTAATGGGTGGTTTTTCTTCCCACTGATTGCAGCAAAGCCATGTACAATGCAGACGACTCTCCCTGTGGCTCTACGGTTCCCCAGGAGTGAATGCTGCTTGTCGGGACTTTGATGCAATCAACTGGTTTCCTTATATAGGACATTTTGACCAATCTGTATAATCTGACCCAATCTGTATAATATGATTGAACTTGATTTTGTAAAGTGCCTTGAGATGACATGTTTCATGATTTGGCGCTATATAAATAAATTGAATTGAATTGTTTGTTAAAATAGCACTAGGTCTAAATTATGTATAATTAGCCTAAAAAGTAGATTGGAATATGGAATATGTTGACGTCTGTTAAATTCAGGTTATCTTTTTTATTATCATTTCAGTTGATGTTTCCTGTTGACGTGAGTTCAGTTTGACATTGGCATCTGTTTAGTTCAGTTTGACTGCTGTTGAAAACAGCACTTTAATGTATCTAATGCTGATTATTCATTGAAACATTTGAATTTAAATATTTTAAATACTTTCACAGCAAAAATTATATGCGATTAATTTAGATTAATTAATTACAGAGTATGTAATTAATTAGATTAATTTTTTTAATCGATTGACAGCCCTAATATATATATATACAGGGGTTGGACAATGAAACTGAAACACCTCTCATTTTAGTGTGGGAGGTTTCATGGCTAAATTGGACCAGCCTAGTGGCCAATCTTCATTAATTGCACTTTTAACCAATAAGAGCAGAGTGTGAAGGTCCAATTAGCAGGGTAAGAGCACAGTTTTGCTCAAAATATTGCAATGCACACAACATTATGGGTGACATACCAGAGTTCAAAAGAGGACAAATTGTTGGTGCACGTCTTGCTGGCGCATCTGTGACCAAGACAGCAAGTCTTTGTGATGTATCAAGAGCCACGGTATCCAGGGTAATGTCAGCATACCACCAAGAAGGACGAACCACATCCAACAGGATTAACTGTGGACGCAAGAGGAGGCTGTCTGAAAGGGATGTTCGGGTGCTAACCCGGATTGTATCCAAAAAACATAAAACCACGGCTCCCCAAATCACGGCAGAATTAAATGTGCACCTCAACTCTCCTATTTCCACCAAAACTGTCCGTCGGGAGCTCCACAGGGTCAATATACACGGCCGGGCTGCTATAGCCAAACCTTTGGTCACTCGTGCCAATGCCAAACGTCGGTTTCAATGGTGCAAGGAGCGCAATGGACAATTTGAAACATGTATTGTTCTCTGATGAGTCCACCTTTACTGTTTTCCCCACATCCGGGAGAGTTACGGTGTGGAGAAGCCCCAAAGAAGCGTATCACCCAGACTGTTGCATGCCCAGAGTGAAGCATGGGGGTGGATCAGTGATGGTTTGGGCTGCCATATCATGGCATTCCCTTGGCCCCATACTTGTGCTAGATGGGCGCGTCACTGCCAAGGACTACCGAACCATTCTGGAGGACCATGTGCATCCAATGGTTCAAACATTGTATCCTGAAGGAGGTGCCGTGTATCAGGATGACAATGCACCAATACACACAGCAAGACTGGTGAAAGATTGGTTTGATGAACATGAAAGTGAAGTTGAACATCTCCCATGGCTTGCACAGTCACCAGATCTAAATATTATTGAGCCACTTTGGGGTGTTTTGGAGGAGCGAGTCAGGAAACATTTTCCTCCACCAGCATCACGTCGTGACCTGGCCACTATCCTGCAAGAAGAATGGCTTAAAATCCCTCTGACCACTGTGCAGGACTTGAATATGTCATTCCCAAGACAAATTGACGCTGTATTGGCCGCAAAAGGAGGCCCTACACCATACTAATAAATTATTGTGGTCTAAAACCAGGTGTTTCAGTTTCATTTTCCAACCCCTGTATATATACACAGTATATATATACACCACCAAACAAACATATTTTTCTATCACTACATCCTCTCCACTGAGTGAGAGTGGAGCCCCCTGTGGTCCGTTACAACATATACAAATGACAGTAATAGTAAGGCACAAATACAGGATTTTCAAAAAGTTCATTGTAAATCCAACTTAACAACAATTGAAAACAATAACAAAAAACAAAGCATACAAAAAACAACTGAAATATTTCTGTAATTGCAAGGCCTGTTTGTGACAATGGCACAGAAGCAACACTTAAAGAAGCAATAGGTGATATTTCACCACTAGGTGGGGCTTTAGCACTATCTGTAGACCACCCTGGCAATGCCATTTTACGGGCAGGGAGGGGCTAAGTCCTGAGTGGCAGCTGTTCACATGTACGTGCATGCACATACATGCATACCTGGCTGGCCTGGCTATGTAAACAAGACTCTGGAGAACAACACAGAGTGATGATGTGTGACGTCATACCATAGTCCATCTAAAAATATACCTTTAGGGTTTCACCAAACTAGTTTTTAGTTCTTTCTATCTAAAATAGTGAAATTTCGCTTATTGCTCATTTATTTATTTTTTTATTTATTTTTTTCCCAGTGTCCTGTCTAGCAATGTGGCAATTAGAATTGATGTCTTAATGCCAAATAGAGCTCGACAGATTTAGCTTTCACAAGTGGAGCAAACAGCTTTCGCCATAATGCTCCGCTTGATTTGTGCATGTAAATAGCTTTATTGTGATTCCAGCATGGAGAATTTCAAATTATATGGACACTACAATGGGAAAGTAGGAGAGTAAAGGAAGGACAACAAGAGAAAAAAAAAGAAAGAGAAGAGGTGAAAGAAAGAAGAGATAAAAGGAAGAGAGAGATAAAACGTCCTCTGTCTGCTCCATCACCTGGAAAGAGACGCAAAGAGAACAGCACAACCAACAGACATAAAGCAACAGATACAATCGAGTAACACTTTGATACCATTGCTAAATCATATGTATTATTATTTAAGCTGACATGTGTAATGTGATACCTGAAAAAAGAAAGTGAAAGAAAATAAATAAATTAATTATAGGCTTTCTGTATATAAGTGAACATTTAATACCGGGGACCCAGCACCTGTGGGAGTTTGTGAGAGTGCACTAGTTTAGGTGAAAATTATACAGAAGGAAATAGCTCGATAGTGGTTGTGTAGAACCAAAGGCCCGCCTTCCCCGAGCACAGAGGCAGGGGTCAGGGGACCCATAACCCCGGACTCACAGGAAATCTGCAACCCCCCTCCCCCGATGAAAGAGGAGAGACGACCCCGAGGAAATTCCCCAGCCACCGCAATGCCGACGCCCCCAAGAGCCGCGGGGACGAGCCCGTGGGCTCCGCCGGCAGCCAGTCGCGCTGAGGTGGTCCCGGCCATGGCGCCCCGCCCCCGCGGCAGGGGCTCCGGCCGCCCCCCGGGGGGCCAGGCCCCGCGAAGCCGCCGCCGGGAATGGGCCGGCGCCCACCTGGGAACCCGCCCCAAACCCGAGGACCTTCACCGCGCCAGAGGGCCAAGGCGCCCGCCAACGCAGCGGAGGAGGGCAGGACGTTGGGGGGTGGGCTCCGCACCTATCGGAGACTTGAGATGTTCTTGGGAGAGGCAGCGGACCGGACCCGAACCTGGAAAAAAAAAAAAAAACCTCATTCACACCATCCCTCCCTAGTGCCCCACTCACCACACACAGACACAAAAAAAGGACGCTGTACACACATTCCCACATAACATTCACATCCAAAAATCCCAAGTGGGGGGGGGGGTCACCACAATTCAACTATACGACTGCCTGTGCCCGACCCCCGGCCCCGCCCCCGGACCAGACGCCCCCGGATCAGGCCCCCCAAAGAGGGGGGGCCAACACGACCCGTACGGGCCACCCGACCAGAACCCCCCCTCACCCACTATATACCTAATAAACCCCCTCCCACCCCGACCTTACCCTAGCCACCCCTGCCCCCCATCCCTTCCTGGGGAGAGCAGAGGCATCAGCCCCAGACCCGGCAAGCCGCTGGCCACCCGCAGCAGCCCCCCGCCAAGACCCCGGACCCAGTGGCCCGCACCTCCTCCAGGCCCCAGACTCCGTGCCGCGATCGGAGATCAGGGGTGTGCAAAAGACCCCCGATCCTCCCTACGCCCACTCAGATGTTGTGTTGTTGCATGTTGATCTCAGGTGTGTTTAAAACTGGGAGCACCGAAGGGGGTGCACGGCACAGCCCACCCCCCCTCCGGAAGGAAGCTGGTGCCAGCGCCCCCCCTCCAAGCAACTACCCAGAACCCTCAATGTCTAAATGCGAGAGGGGGTGAAGGGAGCCGCCCGAGGCGAGGCTCACACAACACAAGCCCCCCCCAGACGTCTTCCCCCCACCCCCCCCATACCGTGGCCTACATGAATGTGCGTTGTGAAAATGTTTGAAGTGAAAATGTCTAAAATGCATGAAAAAATTGGAGAGGGCGGCGCGCCCCAGGGACCCCAGGCCCCCAGACCCACCCAGGACCCACCCAGCGACAGCACAGCTACCAGGTCAGCAACCCACGTCCGTCACCGCGTAGCTCCCCAAGAGCGCCGCAAGCGGCGCTGTAGGCCACCCGTAGGCCTCCCAAGCTCCTCCCAGATGGGGGCAACAGACCCCGGAGTCAGACCCACCAAGCGCCCCACTCCGAGTGCCCCCAGAGCCCCAGGAACCCCTCCACCCAGCCACTGCGCCCTGCAGGAAGCAACCCACCGCCCCCCAGTGATGGTGCTAATCAAAGGAGCCCAAAGAGATCGATCAGATGTGGATGCAGATGCTGTCTCAAGATTAATATGTTCCAACAAAAGATCTCTATACTGATTGATACTGAGATTTTCCTTACTTTTCCAATTCATGAGGACAGTTTTCTTTGCGATACATAGTGCAGTGAAAACCATGTAAACTATTTTATTCCCCAGAGGTCTTTCCTCAAAATTACCAAGCAAGCAAACTGATGGGGAAGGTGAAATTTTACAACTCAAGCACTTTGATAAGTCCTTACATATCTGTGTCCAGAATCTCTGGACTGGTGTGCATAACCATAACGCATGAATATAAGTATCAGGATGATTGCCTATGCAGTGTGGACAGATATTAGATTGTGCCAAACCCATCTTGAATAATCTTTGTCCTGTGTAGTGTACTCTGTGAAGGATTTTGTATTGTATTAGTTGTAAGCTGGTGTTTCTAGTCAATTTGAAAGTTCTTAGACATATCTGAGCCCAGAAGTTTTGTTCAAAGCTAACTGATAAATCCTCTTCCCATTTCATAATAGGAAGAGATACTGAATCATCTATTTTAGTCAGTGTCCTGTATGATTTAGACAGTAGTTTGGGGGGGTTTAAATCTAGGAACTCTAATAAATTACTTGGAATTTGTAAACCACCTTTAATATGCTTAATTTTTTTTCTAATTATAGATTTAAGTTGTTCATATTCCAAAAAATTATTTTTACTAATGCCATATTGCATATTTAGTTTGGAAAAATTGATGAACTCGGTTCCATCCAGTAAATGTTTACGCTTATTGCTCATTTAAAGCTTACTGTTATATCTAATCTCTTTAGGGATGAGACTAGGCTGGAGGTGGGGCAGGAGGTGGGACTATGACATCATCATTTTAAAATAGTTATCTAACCTGGTAATTTTGAAAATTACTCTTTTGTAATGAGCTCTAATACATTCAGTTTGGAAGATCCCCTTGTCAGCATCCTAATCTTTTGCTCATTCTGTCAATTAGTCTTTGCAACCCTTGCCAGCAAAATCAGGCTTTGACATAGAAAATCCTATGTCCTATGTTTAGATGTTTAACTGAAGAATTGCTTACTGGGAAGAAAAACTACTAACAATCAAAGAATTTCATTTAATTTTTGTACTCACTTCATCTTGTTTGGGCTGCAAAGGAACTGAACACTGGGTAAAATGGATAACTGGTTGTAATATTCTGAGTTCTGTTATGGTTTGTTAGTGTTAGTTTTCCTTCTCTTCCCTGTCTTTTGTTATCTGGCTGTTTTGAGTTCTGTCTAGTCTGGTTTCTTGTTTAGATTAGTGTTTACTGTTGTAGTTTATTCTGTTATGTCTTCAGAAGTTTCTTAGTTTTGGTTTGGGTTGTTTTTATTTGTTCTTGTTTTGAGCCTCGGCACTGATGTCTGGTCTAATTACTTACTCTGCACACCTGCCTAACTCCACCCCTGCTGCAATCACCTCTCACCGGTTTCACCTGATTCCACCTCCATATAAACTGCTGAGACCAGACATCAGTGCCAGGTTGTCCTGTTGAGTATGGGTGAGTCTCCTCCCGCAAATTCTGTGTGTTAGGTTTGCTTTTTGGATTTTTTGACCCCGTTCCCTCCAGAAACCTGAGCCAGTCTGTCCGGTCTGTTCCTGCTAGTGATGGCGAGATGAAGCCTCATGAGGCATTGAACCACTCAGCCAACTGGTTCGAGAAAAGGTTCATTTCTTGACGGTTCATGTGCACACAGCACCACCTACTGGCAAGTTGTATAATCACAGCCAGCTGTATCTTAACACGTGTGATGCATATCATTTTTGTCTATTATGGCTCTTGGGAATGACTTCACAGAAGGTGTAGGACAAAATCATTTGTCTACATAAATTTTGTAAACACATGTGTAAAATAAAATATTGTTTGAATGTATTCTCTGTGTGTAATTATTCCCAAAATAGGAGTGTCATGTGATATGGCATGTTGTGTAATAATGTTTTTCTGTGACTCTACAAAAATGGCATAGCCTTAATCAGGCAGAGGACAGTGAAAGTGCTTATGGAACTAGGGAGGGGGTAATGAATAGGCTGATGCTTGTGTAACTTGGATGATTTCATGCATTTTTATTAAGAAACAACAATTTCTCCACAGTTTTTGGTTTCAAACGATTTCTCTTTTTTGATACTACTTCTCCAGCCTTTGAAAAGACACGCTCACATGGCACAGATGATGCCGGGATGCATAAATAAATAAGTGCAAGTTTGTACAGATTGGGGTACAGTGACCGATGATTAGCCCAGTACTCCAGGGGGTTCTCCAGCCTGCTTATGTTCGCCTCTGAGAGGTAGCGCTGGACCTCTACGGTGGCATCTGCTGAGACATTTGGAGTCCTCTTTGCCTCCATGACACTAGTGTCCAATCTTTGCCAAAGTCTGCTACCTAAATGGAAACCACAGGTCAGGTAAGTAAGTGTTTTAATAGGAATAAGTAATCTCAAAATGTAATACAAAAGATTACCTCCACTGAATTCTTGAGAGGTGGAAGCCTGGGGAATCTCGTGAGTGTTCTCTTCTAGGTTCCGTCGGATTACGGTGGCACACTCTGAAGTCAAGCGCTTCACTGCTTCAGCAGCTTTTGTGTTGCTGAAAAATGCTATAAGTTTAAATTGTGGATCCAGGAGTGTAGCCAGCGACAAGATGCTCATTGACTGGAGCATGTGCAGCTTCTCCCTGAGATGTCTGATGAGCTGCTCTCCTATTTGCACTGCTTCTGCAGGTGCCGACTTGGTGTCCTCCTCCTGAAGGGCATTCTCTATCATCTTCAGGAGGGGGATAACTTTTGATGCCGACACGTGTTGTTCTGCCGAGAGCTCCATGGTGGCGTCATAGAAAGGAGAGAGTAACGAAAGGCACGCTACAACAATATCAAACTCACTGGCAGTTAAAAAGGGAATGTCAGTGTGCAATCCAGCCAATGCCGCTCCTACTGGCTCCCTCAACTCCACCAGACGGTGCAGCATCAAGTAGGTGCTGTTCCATCTTGTTTCCACCTCCTGCATCAGCTTGGTTGCTTGCATGCCCAGCTGAAGCTGCACTTGTGTAAGCTTCTCCTTTAAAGATACAGAAGAGTAGGCCATTAAGTCACTGCAGTAGGAGTACAGACAAACTATTAACATTATATATTGGAATAAAATAAAAGAGGATACCTTAGCGGTGGTGCTGCTTCTAAAGTAGCTAACCAGCTTCCTTGCTTTGGCCCGGAGGCCAGAGAGCGCAGGTTGGTGGTCAAGCGCCCTCTTCACAATAAGATTGAGGGTGGGAGCAACACAAATGTGGTGGCGAAGCTTCAGGTCTCTCACGCATGCCACCATATTAGGAGCACCATCGGTGACCATGCATGTCACCTTGCCTGAGATTCCCCATTCCTCCATCAGGGAGGCTTTCACACAAGCAATATTTTCAGCAGTGTGAGACTGGGGGAATGCCTGCACTCCCAACAACACCGAGCTCAGCTTTTCATTCTCCTCCACAAAGTGGCATGTCACTGCCAGGTAGGCATCCATGTTGATGGATGTCCACATATCTGATGTAAGGCTAACAGCAGCCACCTTCTCTACTTTAGCCTTAGCAGACTCATATTTGGCCTCCACCATGGCCTTCAGAGCCTAAAGGAAGAGATTATATATATATATATATATATATATATATATATATATATATATATATATATATATATATACATATACATACATACATGCATATATTTATATATATATATATTGCTGAATTGTGACACATACAATAATGTAGTCATTCGTTTCATGTATGGACCCACAAATACCTGCCTTGTAAGGAGAACATAGTTGGGATCCAGCTTAGACACAAATGTCTTGAATCCAACGTCATCCACAATAGTGAAAGGCTGGGTATCCTTCACTATCATGGAGACTAGAGCTTCATCCAGCTCTGCTTTTCTGGTGGCTGGTTAAAAGGGAATAAATACAGTGCCTGTTACCTATCTTTATTTGCACAACAAGCAAACATCAGCATGCAAAAATTGTGAAAGTGTGTTTTTAATATAGTAATGAAATACCTTGGCTGGGTGAAGCTCCAGTTTCATCCCTATTCTCATGCAAGGCAAGGTAGTGCCTTAGCATGGATGAGGTGTTATTATTGTACCCCAACTCCTTGGAGCACAATAAACACCTCACCTTTACACAAAATAAGAAACAGTGAAAAATACAGTTCCTCATAAGCAAACCTAATGCATCTGCAAATGTTCAGTTCACCTTACCTTGTTAGGGCTTATCAAATCAAAATGTTCCCACATAGGGGACATCCTCCTCTTTCTCGCCTGCTCCATCCTACTCCTATCCTGTCCTCGCACTCCTAAATCTCCTATGTATCTCTTTCCTAAACTCTCCAAACACCAAACTAACTTTCTCAAACTAAATAACCACTATCCAAACTCTACTATCCAAACTATCCAAACTCTATCCACTCTCTCAACTGACCGCAACTCTCCTACAACAACCCACATTTTGAATGGAGCTTGTGGAGTTTTTAAAGCCGTCAAACCCCGCGCAACAATCTGAGCCACTTCCCGAAGCAGTCACGTGGTACAGCCGGCCAGCGAGGCTTCGGACGTCATCGTTTTCGGCTCCTCCCCCAAATGAAGCAAGCCTCGATACGCGCATTGCGGAAACGCCCCCTCCATTACTCGACACACGCCTCGAAGCCTCGGCACATAACGTAACATCACTAGTTCCTGCCTTGTCTGCCCTGCTCGTTTGTTTATTTTTTGTGTCATCTTTTTGTTCAACAGTCTGTTTGGATTTTTTTCCCCTGTTTTTTGAGTTGGTGATTAAAGAGTTTTTTTTAAGAAACCTCTGCTGGTCTGGCTGAATTCTGGGTCCTTTTCCTCATAACATTACAGTACAACATGGCCAGTTTTAGGAGCTATCGCTAGATCAGCACGTTTCATTTTTTTTGCTTTTTCCCTCCCCTATTTCTATTTATTTTTTCTCTCAGCATGAGCCTGCTGCGATCCCGGAGCTCTGTCCCCAGCAGAGCTGAAGACCAGGGGGCATTTTTTGAGGGTTCCAGGCTGGTGGTCTGTCCCCCCGGGTTTGGTCCGAGACGACACCTCTTAGGCAGCAGTGCTTTTTTGCAGCCGCCTCGCCGGCGCAAACGCCGGCGAGCAGTTGGTCTGGCTGAGACCTTGGTCCCTGTCGCTAGGGGTCATGCGGCTAGTTCCTGTCCAGAGGACCAGCACCCTCCGCCTTCTGCCTCGGTTAATCCTACAGCTCCTCCTAGTGTCTCCTCAGATAATGACCGCAGGATGTTGAAGGAGAAGATAAGGACATTTGCTCCCCTCATTAAACGCCTCAGGGAGGCTCTCTTCAGCCATTATTCAGAGGAGCTGGAGAAGAAGTTAAAGGAGGTGGAGGGGCATTACAGGTCAGCACTCCAGGCTTTCTACAGCCGACCTGAGTTTGTCCCCGAGGGTCTGGCCGACGCCTCGGCTCCTGAGTCTGTCCCCGAGGGTCTGGCCGACGCCTCGGCTCCTGAGTCTGTCCCCGAGGGTCTGGCCGACGCCTCGGCTCCTGAGTCTGTCCCCGAGGGTCTGGCCGACGCCTCGGCTCCTGTCAAGCCCAACGAGGTGGTCCAGGAGGACCTGCCTCTGCCCAAGTCCAGAGAGGTGGTCCAGGAGGACCTGCCTCTGCCCAAGTCCAGAGAGGTGGTCCAGGAGGACCTGCCTCTGCCCAAGTCCAGAGAGGTGGTCCAGGAGGACCTGTCTCTGCCCAAGTCCAGAGAGGTGGTCCAGGAGGACCTGCCTCCACCCAAGTCACAGAAGGGGGTCCAGGAGGATCTGCTTCTTCTGACCAGCGACGTGGGAACCCAGGGGGGTCCGTCGCCGATGTGTGACGTGGGAACCCAGAGGGGTCCGTCGCCGACATCCGACGTGGGAACCCAGAGGGGTCCGTCGCTGACCTGTGAGGCGGGGACTCAGAGGGATCCTTCGCTCTTCGGGCACCCTGGACCTCAGAAGAGGATTCAGCAACCGTGGTCCCCTGGAGACTTTGAGCCTCTCGGTGTTGCGTATAAACCTAGACCCCTTATAGCCCTCATGGACAGCCAACTCTGGGAGAGACTGTATTGGATGTCGCTTTCCGAGACCCCCCAGAAGCTGGTCCTAAGACTTTTTGTTGCCAAGGGCCAGGCTCCCTCTTTAGCAGCCTGTAGCCAGGCTCCCTCTTTAGCAGCCTGTAGCCAGGCTCCCTCTTTAGCAGCCTGTAGCCAGGCTCCCTCTTTAGCAGCCTGTAGCCAGGCTCCCTCTTTAGCAGCTTGTAGCCAGGCTCCCCCTTCAGCCGCCTGTAGCCAGGCTCCCCCTTCAGCCGCCTGTAGCCAGGCTCCCCCGTCAGTCGCCTGTAGCCAGGCTCCTTCTTCAGCCAGTAACCTGGTACCGCCGCCTGTACCCATTAAGCAGGCACAATCTCCCTTAGCCTTTAACCCGGCGCTTCCCTTAACCATTAACCCGGCGCCTCCTTTAGCCTGTAGTCCGGCGCCTTCCTTGGCCTGTAGTCCGGCGCCTTCCTTAGCCTGTAGTTCAGCGCCTCCCTTAGCCTGTAGTCCGGCGCCTCCCTTAGCCTGTAGTCCGGCGCCTCCCTTAGCCTGTAGTCCGGCGCCTCCCTTAGCCTGCAGTCCGGCGCCTCCCTTAGCCTGTAGTCCGGCACCCTGTTCTGTTTTCTCCCTCTGCAGGAGTTGGGGTCCGAGGTTCCTGATCCGCCGACGGTCTCCTGTCACCCTGCTCCGCCGACGGTCTCCTGTCACCCTGCTCCGCCGACGGTCTCCTGTCACCCTGCTCCGCCGACGGTCTCCTGTAGCCCTGCTCCGCCGACGGCCTCCTGTAGCCCTGCTCCGCCGACGGCCTCCTGTAGCCCTGCTCCGCCGACGGCCTCCTGTAGCCCTGCTCCGCCGGCGGCCACCTGTCACCCTGCTCCGCCGACGGCCTCCTGTCGCCCTGCTCCGCCGGCGGCCACCTGAAATCCTGTCTCACCTGGGCCGTCCGCCGGGACGACTGCCGGAGGTCCTGACTCGCCGGGATCGTCCGTCGGAGAACCTGTCACGCCGGGGCCGCCCGCCGGAGAACCTGTCACGCCGGGGCCGCACGCCGGAGAACCTGTCACGCCGGGGCCGCCCGCCGGAGAACCTGTCACGCCGGGGCCGCCCGCCGGAGAACCTGTCACGCCGGGGCCGCCCGCCGGTGAACCTGTCACGCCGGGGCCGCCCGCCGGAGAACCTGTCACGCCGGGGCCGCCCGCCGGAGAACCTGTCACGCCGGGGCCGCCTGCCGGAGAACCTGATTCGCCTGGGACGACCGCCGGACGTCCTGATTCGCTGGGGTCGTCCGCCGGGACGCCCACCAGACTCTCTGTTCAGGAACCTGTTTTTTAAATTTTTCAGTTAGTCTGGATTCGCCCTATGTGGGTTGTTTTTTGTTTGTACTTTTTTTTGGACTTTATTAACCGTTTTTTGTTTCAGACCCTGACCCTCCGTCCTGGAACCCCCTCCTCCCGCCCGGGCTTATTTATTTATTTATTTTTGTTCTGTTTTGGACTTTCATACACGTGGAGGGTGTCTGGAATCCGCCCTTGAGGGGGGGGCTCTGTAATATTCTGAGTTCTGTTATGGTTTGTTAGTGTTAGTTTTCCTTCTCTTCCCTGTCTTTTGTTATCTGGCTGTTTTGAGTTCTGTCTAGTCTGGTTTCTTGTTTAGATTAGTGTTTACTGTTGTAGTTTATTCTGTTATGTCTTCAGAAGTTTCTTAGTTTTGGTTTGGGTTGTTTTTATTTGTTCTTGTTTTGAGCCTCGGCACTGATGTCTGGTCTAATTACTTACTCTGCACACCTGCCTAACTCCACCCCTGCTGCAATCACCTCTCACCGGTTTCACCTGATTCCACCTCCATATAAACTGCTGAGACCAGACATCAGTGCCAGGTTGTCCTGTTGAGTATGGGTGAGTCTCCTCCCGCAAATTCTGTGTGTTAGGTTTGCTTTTTGGATTTTTTGACCCCGTTCCCTCCAGAAACCTGAGCCAGTCTGTCCGGTC
This sequence comes from Fundulus diaphanus, assembly GCA_037039145.1. Lineage (NCBI taxonomy): Eukaryota > Metazoa > Chordata > Actinopteri > Cyprinodontiformes > Fundulidae > Fundulus > Fundulus diaphanus. The sequence continues at coordinate 24,641,421 of CM073127.1, forward strand.
TGTTCCTGCCTTGTCTGCCCTGCTCGTTTGTTTATTTTTTGTGTCATCTTTTTGTTCAACAGTCTGTTTGGATTTTTTTCCCCTGTTTTTTGAGTTGGTGATTAAAGAGTTTTTTTTTAAGAAACCTCTGCTGGTCTGGCTGAATTCTGGGTCCTTTTCCTCATAACATTACACTGGTACTCTAAATATTTTACAAATAAACATCTGAAAAGTGTAGTGTTCATTTATATTCAGCCCCCTGAGTCAGTAAAATTTGTTTTTTGCTGCAGTTACCTTTGCACATCTAGAAAAAGATTGCGTCACCTATTGTTATTTGTAGCATAACTAGGTCCTATGTTATTCATGCATAACATGAATACAGAACATCAACATCAGTTTTCAAGTCTCGGCATGGATTCTCTATTACATGCCTAGACTCTGAGTGTGCCGTTCTAATAACTGAATACGCTTTCATTTATACCATCATATTGGAGATCTTCATGGAGGACAAAAAGTTCAGTTTTGGTCTCATCTGATCAGACCATTTTCCTCCACATTTTTGATGTAAACTCTATGGTTTTCCTTCAACAGTGGCCTTCTTTTTGGTACGGTTTCATAAAGGTCAGATTTGTCCAATGCACAACTACTATTTGTCCTGTCAACAGCTTCCCACGCCTGTCATGTGGCTCTCTGAAGCTCCTTTAGAGTTTCCATGAGCCTCTTGACAGCTTCTTTTTAGGGAAATGATTATATCTTGATAGGATTGCAGTTTTAAAAAGTATAATGCATAATGTCCCAATAAAGTAAAACATCCCAATAAATGTTTAAATATGACAATATACTTTTACAAGTCAATGTTCACACCTAACAAAGAGTAAGTACCCCCAACCTAATGCTCCCATTTTAGACTTGGGTAGGAAACCAGAAAAAAACAGAGACAAATAAACACAATAAAAAGTTTTATCTAATGCACCACCAGCCTACTTAAAGAATGCCGTTTCACACTTTCACATTTGTCCTGCTGCAGGATGTTAAAAATTTTATTGTTCACACAACGAAGTGCATCGTGTGCCGGTGTTCACAAATTCGTAATGTCAAATGCATAACTGACCTATTTGGATCTTTTTTACATTCAAAACCTCAAAATAGATTAATGAAGTAAGATAAACAGTTACTTGTGAAATTAGATCTTCATTGAAACAGAAAAATTTGACATCAAGAAAATTATGAAGCATAGAAAAATGAAAACTAAAACTTCTAGAATAATTATACTAATAAATAAAACTAGGTCACATTACTCCTCACAAAAACTGTTTTTACCTGCTTAGCTGCTTTTAAAATGTACATGAATACACATGCTTTCCCTCTCATTTGCACTCTTCTCAATTAATCCCCACAATTGCATTATGCTTGAGTTGCAGCTTCTGCTGCTTCCCTTTTGATTAGTCTTGTGTGTCACATATTCCACAGACAAGCACACAGAATCATCACCCACAGACATCTATACACAGGATGAACAATTTTTAGAATGACATTGAAAATTCTCTTTGATCCTCCTGTTAGAAGAAGTCTTAGCCCATTTCTAATCACCAAGTGAGAAGACAAGAAACCAAAATATGCATGAGCAATATGTAAGTTGTGCACATTAAGAGAGGGTGCTGATAAATGTTTGGAGGCAACACAAAAATCTCTGACACTTTTCATTGTCAGATTGAATCTGCTCTGATTACCCATGAAACATTGAATGATTGCAGTCATTAAAATGATTTTAGTCCTTAATTTTGAGAAGGAAGAGGAGAAAAAAGTATAAGGGAAGAGCGATAAAGGAACATGATACAACCCAATTATAGAAAAGGGACAAAAAGAGGGGGAAACAAATGAGAGAATAAAAGGGAAAGTTAAGCCTAGGCGGTTTTATTTGCCGCTGCTGTTCTTAGATCTAATTTGAACTGCTATTTTTGGTTTCCCCATTCCAAGACCAAACACATCTTGCTTGTTTTCTTTTTCTTTTTTCTGTGAGCTCACAAAGATGTGTTCCTGTTCCTAAAGATTGTATTGCCCGTCCAGTCATTGTACAAAACTAATAGTTTTGAGTTTAAGAAGACTGATGAATAGAATAAATCAGGTAGTGTCTGTGTCTCCTCAATCTCTGTTATCTACTTCCTTTTTCAGATTTCCTCCCAGATGGACTTCCTGTGTTGCCCAGGAGACTATTCATCACCATGACTACCAAGTGCACCACCTGCAGTTATTACCCAAGTCTATTATTATAAAAATGCTTCTCAACATGCTAAACCCGGGAAGACACTTATAAGTTTTAAATCATCTGTACACATGAGAGAAATTGCTTTTGCACACCTGCTGTATATATTTGTATACAGTACACATATCAATATACTGCAGTATATATACTTACACATTACTTTTTGCTTTCATTGTTGTAATATTGCTTAATTTCCAGGGGCTAGTTGTACCCTTTATGTAACTTTGGCCCACTTTTCTGATGTGCTAGACAGACAAAGAAACCACAAATAAAAGAGCTATTCAGCTTGAAAATGCCACACTTTTCACCACTCCCTTACTGGCTATGAGCCTTTACAAAAATGTGAATTTAGAGAACAATTAAAAAGATAAACACTGTGAAGAAGAAACAATATTGGCCACTTTAACAGAAAAAATGTGGTTGTAACAGATGTGGGGGACACGGGTTTTGGAAGATAGATGTCCGAGTTTGCAAATGTACTCACACAGTGTGGTTTTAATATTCATTAAAGGTTGGCATTCAGTGTTGCTAGCCACTTTGATTTAAAGTCAGACAATTAGACCAATAAGTGGTGACAAAATGGATGCAAATTGCTTTCCTGAAAATTAGCTTTAATATGAGATCACAAATAGCGGCTCTGCAGTGTTTGTACCCTATTATCCCTAAAAGAATTACCCAAAAAGAGGTTATTCTGCTCAGACTGGCTCATGAAACTATAATGAACACCAATGGGAATTTAATATTACAGTGTAATCATAGTGCTATATGGGACTGAGTCAAAAGATATATCTCTCCGAAATACACACACAGGTCTAGTTTAAAGCAACAAATCTACATTGTATTGGTCAAGGAAAGCACATATATGAAAATCATGGTTCAGTATTCTAGGGCTGGAGTAATTTGTTTTGTAAATGTAAATTACTCCTACTAAAAAAGACAACAGAATATTGACTATTATATACAAGTATATTACTATTATAGACAAGTATATTCAAAAAAAAAAGTTATTGCAGAACACAAGGAGAGTTCATTAAAACGAATCATGATTCAAAGCAAATAATAGTTTTAACTTTAGCTCAGTCTCAGTTTTATGTATATGCTACAAAAATTTCCAATAGACAGACCACTAAGTAAAGAATATATTCAGGATCTGTCATATCTTTTCAAAGAGGGAGACTTGAGTTGTGTGTGTGATTTTATCTATGACTCACAACCTATTTGAGAAATAAAAAAGTGTCAACAAGTTCTCAGTGTGAGGACTCATTATTTTCAGGCTGGAAAAGTTTACTTTGGAGTAGTTTGTTTTTCTTATTTTCCATAGTTGTTTTCAGATCTGAAGTGAAAATCCGATCAAAGTAAAGTGGTGACAATGCCAAGCAATCAAAAGCATGGTGTGATGATTGGGTGTATACGACTGTGTATTAATCTCTGGTGAACTTTTAAAAGTTAGTATGCACAGTGGGACAAATCCAAAGAAACTCCTTTACTGGCTGTGAGAAATTATCAGCAACTCAAGCAGTTCAATGTAGAAGAGTAGCAACTGTAGTTTGGGCCCCTATGAGAATTCAATTCAATTCAATTTTATTTATATAGTGCCAATTCATGAAACATGTCATCTCAAGGCACTTTACAAAGTCAAATTCAATCATATTATACAGATTGGGTCAAATTATACAGATTGGTCAAACATTTCCTATATAAGGAAACCCATGTGATTGCATCAAAGCCCCGACAAGCAGCATTCACTCGTGGAGAAGCGTAGAGCCACAGGGAGAGTCGTCTGCATTGTCCATGGCTTTGCAGCAATCCCTCATACTGAGCATGCATGAAGCGACAGCAGAAAGAAAAACTCCCAATTAACGGGAAGGAAAACCTCCAGCAGAATCGGGCTCAGTATGAACGGTCATCTGCCTCGACAGACTGGGGGTTAGAGAAGACAGAGCAGAGACACAACAAGAGAGACAAAAAAGCACACATTGATCCAGTAATCTGTTCTACATTAGATGTCACGAACGAGAGATTGAGGCCAGACAAGAGAGGTATAAGCAAAAAAACAGGATTTAATAATAAACAGGGACAGGCAAGGCACAAATGGTCAAAAAGGCAGTCCAAAATCCGGTACACGAAAGGCATTCCAAAACAGGCAAAAGTACAGACAAGGACAAGGCAAAACTCCAAAATATCCCAAGGCAGGTCCAGGTCAGAGAAACAGGTAAACAATCGTACAGGGCAAGAAAATCAGGTTCAGGGATCAGGCTGGCTCAGAATCAAAAAGGCAATCGGGTCGGTATCAATAGTGCTATCAGAATACAACGCTGGATAAGACTCACCAAGTGGTGAATTGATCTGGCAGATTGCAGGAGGAAGAGGCAGGTATAAGTAGGGGAGTGAGCAGGTGAATGGAGTGAAAACTAATTACTGGCATGGGTGGAGCTTATCAGGAACAGGGAAGTGACTGGAAGTAACTGAAACTGATTGGATGGTGACTGGAGAAGAGGAATGAAAGGGAGTTGACTAAGAGGTGAGCTGGAAGATAGCTGGCAGGTGAACTGAGTGACTGATTAACAGCTGGATACAAAGAAGTGAACTGAGCAGGCCAAGTGAAGTGATAATAAACAAAATCAAACCACAATAAAATCCAAACTAGACCATAACCCTAAACAGAACCTAAACATAACACTAAACAGAACACAAGCTATAACAGAAACCAAACAAGAAAAAACCCGAAACCAAAACTGAGCTTTAAAGCTGGAGAGTTTAACTAATAGATCAAAATAAACAAACAGTCAAAACAAAAACCCAGATCCTGATATTAGATGGTAATAGCAGGTGATCTGTCTTCCCTGGATAATGTCACAGCTAACAGAACGCCAGACCAGGTGTACCTACTATGAAGAAAAAAAAGAGAGAACAAAAAGTTAAAAGCTGAAGAGAAGGCTGCACTACCTTACTCCCACAGGTCGAGCCCAGTCATCTTATAGAAGAAGCTGCTTTCTGCAGCTAGTGTGCCAGATATAATATTATTCAATCACACCTATAAGCTTTTGACCACACAAGTACAGCTCCAAGTTCAATATATTTAGTCACTAATTTCAGGTAGGAAAAGGTGCATCAGCAAGAGGAATAACTGCAACCTTGAGAAGTTTGTCAAGCACCAGCCATTCAAGAATTTGGGGAGCTTCAGACAGAGTATCAAGCCACCCCTGACCAGAGACAATGCTAGAACCATGTTAGAATACCAACTGGAGACCCCCAGGTCAAAATGGGAGTCACCTCCCATGTTGGTGGAGAATGACAATCCTGTGGGACTTCCAGATACAAACAGACAAAATTGTAATAGCCAGCCAACCGGACATTGTGATCATTGATAAGCAGCAGAGGACAGCTGTTGTGATCGATGTGGCCATCCCAAATGATGGAAACATCAGAAAAAACCAACATGAGAAACTGGATAAATACAAGGGCTCAGGGTATTATATATCATATATAATATCATATGTATATATTTTTATCTGCTATAGCGGTTGCTAATGATGGCCGAAGGTTAGCACTTGAGTTTATTAGGTAAAGGCAAAAATCAAAACAGGGTACAGAAACAAAAAAATTGGTGATTTGAATAATTCAATACACAAGTGTTATAACAAAAGAACACATTTTTATTGTTTTGTTTTCTTGATCAATTTTCTTACCTCCAGTTAGTATTACCCATTGTGGGACAATAAAGGTATTTTTAGTTTGAATCTGAAGCGCCTGGATTCTTGGACCTCTGTTGCAGCCGCATTCTGTACTGCCTTGTGTTAGTCAAATATTTATATTGATTTTCTATCATCATAAATATGTGCGCTACTGTTCCAAACTGATTATTCATCCATCCACCCATCCATTGTGGGGCGGGAGACCAATGCCTACTGTATATCCTGTTATACAGGGGATGGCCATTTGTAGGAAAAAGCAGTGGTGTCATTGTTTTCAATCAGGTCAATTCTAAAACAGGCCAGTCTATGGGTTCTGTTGTACAGTCTCTGTTTCCAGGCACAACATATTTTTCACTTTCTCAGTCAAGTCAGTCAGTTGGCTGCCTCTTCTGCCATTGATCATGCTACTTCTACTACATGAAAGCCATCTATTATCTTTCATCCAACAGAGGTTTTTCTTATTTTCATAAACCAGGAAAACCTGCATAGATGCAAATAAAGCCAAAAACAAACATGATTTTACTGGAGCAAGACAGATAGCTGCAGATGTGCATGTAACTGTTCTTGAAAGGTAACAGGTTGGAAAACTGACATTGCAAATCTGTTAAATGCTTCATGTATGGTTCCCGAAAAGCAGTAAGCAGTAGCCATCAATCAGGTACATTTTTGCAGACTTATGTGGGTTTAATACTGTTACCAATAATGTTAAAATTCCACTTCAAAGCAAAGCAGATAAACTTAAGTTATGTAGTTAGATTAGTATGAATAACATACCAGCTGAGATCTTTTTTCTAATGCAGCCTTTGTCAAGAAAGCAGGGCCTTACTACTTGAAAGAAGAATCCAGTGAGTGTTGTATTGTTTAAGAGCTAATATAAATGGTAAACAGTAGAAGCAGAGATTTAAAAACACCAATCTATAATGTAGAAACTATCCCCAGGAAACAAATTTTGGGTCTCTTGTGCAAAGCAAAGATAATTAGTTAAAAGTTACTTAATCCAGCCTTTGGGTTAGTCATTTTGCCCTTGTTAAATGAAAATAGATGTTTTTATTAGCTTTACTGGAATGTAACTATACTCTTCTGTAGCATGTTTCTTGTAAGTAGAAATAAAAAAACTGGTATTTCTGTTCAAAGACAAATCACATGATTTTGTTGCATGATAGTTTGGCTAATACATCCACTATTTAGCCTTATCCTGGGCTCACACTGAATATGGTGCAGATACGGTTGCAGTGCCGCAAGGAACCCAAATCATTAAAAATCAATGTGTCCACTCATATCAGTTACATGCGGTTGTGGGTCCAGTTACCAAGGCTGTGCGGCGCTGAAAGAAAATCCGCAAAAAGGAAGTTTGACCGGATGCCACAGCGGTTACCAGATCAAGCTCCCAAATTTTACAAGCCAAAAAGGAAACGTTGGGCACTGGACAAGATAACATTCCGGTGAATTTCAAAATAAAATCACAAAAAAATTACAACCAATTTACGCAAACTTGACTAGTTCAAACAAAATGAGAACACAGAAACTCGTGGAAAATGAAATGCTTTTGGAGGATGACATAGGATTTAAAATCCAATAGACTTAAAATCCAACGTTCAATAATCTCTTTCGATTATTGAAAAGCAGCAATGATCAGCTCTTTGAGTAAAGCAAAAGTTTGATTGAATATTGTGTGACTAATAAATTGCACTACACTTTATTTTATTTATTTAGATTTTCACAGTCAACTTTAGCAAAAACGAAATTTTCTTTGGAGTAATACCGTGAGCCGACTCAGCAATCTATACCAGTTTAAGTGTTGATTTTGTAATCAACTGTGTAACTCACAGAAAAGACTGAAATTAATTGATGAAGACATGATTAAAGGGTAGAAAAGAGGAACAGTAACATATGTTCCAGGACAGAAAGTATATTTCTGTGGTCTGTCTGATGTATTAAGCACAAAGTAAAGTAAATGTTTAATGCCTCTCTTTCAGTATTTCACACCACAGTATGTAAACCAAATGTTATGGGGACAGAAAATCTTCACCTTTTCAAGTCTCAAGGGTAAACCAACACTAACAAATGTGTTAGTGGTCACTCTTCTTAAGACCATATTATGGTAAAATTACTTGTTTAAAAAAGTTTTTGTGCTCTCTATTGTCAGAAATTACATCATTCTTATTTACAGTTTGCTTTTCTTTGAATGTCAAGTTGTCATTGCACTCTTGTATTAGCACCACCTACAACTTAACACTATGATATCATCAATTAAATAGAGAACATGTGCATACAGAAGCTAGAAAAAGCATCCATACACACTTTTTCATATTTTTCACTGAACAAACTCAAATATCACTGTATTATATTTAGATTTTTTTTTCATAGACAAACAGAAACTAGTACATAATTTTGATTTGGAAGGAAAATTATTATTCTACAAATAAAACCATCTTTTATTGCAGAGAAACATTTTTAAGGTATGTTTCTACCCACTTTGCACATCTAGAGACAGATATTTTAACCCACATTCCTCTTTGCAAAATAGCTCAAGACTAGATTGGATTGATTGCATCTGTGATCAGCAATTTTTAATTTTGTCACAGATTTTTGGAGTTAAAGGAGAACAGCACAGTTTTTGCTGAAGTTTGCCCTCTCTGGTAACAGCTTGAAATGACAGCAGTCTTTTGTTTAGAGGCGTGATGTCTTCTGAGGTAAGAAAATTATAAATATTGAAGTTAACCTGTGCTCTCTCGCTAATGCGTCAATGGCGAGAGAGACTCACAAAGTAATCAGGTGTACAAGAGCACCTAGCTTGTCACACCCACATGCAGGCCCAGAGAATACAACCCGAATTATTCTCTGATGAACTAACTAATGGAGCCTACAGAGGCAACTGCAGTAAATAGAGGAAAACTCATTTTACATGTTGGGCAATTATAAGGGCATGTAAGGGAAAATAAAATAATATTTAACCATTAAACTTGTGCAATGCTGCTTTAATTAAAAAATAAATAAACAAAAATAGAAAATAAAATAGGGGGAGTGGTGGCATGGTCAACTCCCACAGACTGCCACTCTGGGTCCCTGAGCAAGACCCTTAACCCCAGACAGCTCCCCGGGCGCCGCACAGTGGCAGCCCACTGCTCCCCCAGGGGACGGGTTAAATGCAGAAGTAAATCTCTCCATTGTGAGATCAATAAAAGTTCTAGTTATTATTATTAAAAATTAAGTTTGGACCTTGACTGAGCCAATTATAACACGAGTATGTGTTGATATATTGTAGCTCAGGCTGTATATTTTGGGTCATTATCCTTCTGGAAGTTGAACCTTCACCCCAGTCTCATGTCTTTTTGCCACTTCTTCCAGGATTGTCAATTATTAAGCCCCATAAATATTCATATTAACTCTGACTACCTTTGTCGCTGCTGCTGAAAAGCAGAACTACAGCCCGATGCTTCACTGAGCTGATGATGCGTTCAGTGTAATGTGCAGTTTTTGCAACACATAGCATTTTGCATGTCAGCCAAAAAAATGTATTATGAACTCATCTGACCAGATTCCCATCTTTTACATGTTTGCTGTGTCTCTTACTTGACTTGTGGGAAACCACAAAGGGTGTTCATTTGGCTCTCAACAGCTTTCTTCAGAAAGGTTTGTGGAGTGAACACATAATATTTTTCTTGACAGCAGATTTTTGCACCTGAGCCGTGGAACTCTCCTCCTTTTGAAAGACAGGAAGCCCAATATTCCAGTCAGACACAGTGTTAAAAGGGTTATTTATCAGACCCTGATACAGACAGGAAATTTCTGTGGAAGCAAACAGGATCCTTGTACTGCTGAGAGCTGGCGGCTCGCAGCAGGAGGTGACAAGCAGGTCGGCTGAGGCTGGGATTAATACCATAGGCTGGGATCAAGGTCATGAAAACTTTTCAGGTCATTGTCTAGAAAATAGAAGGCTGTTTTCAAGACAATGTCTGCCTAGAGCTTTGCAAGGAAGGACTAATCCGTGGAACATGGTTGAGGTTAGAACAATGTAATAAGACAGGGAAAACTGATGGACATCTACAGGCCCAAGGCTTTCAATATTCTGGTACTGCCCGTCTACTGAAATCTGGTATATATAGGCAGATGAACAGATACAAGAGATGAGCTTGATTGAACTGCCATCGTATCTGGTTTACAGGTGAATCAGATAATCTTGATTTCTGTGATATAGGATAAGTATGGCAGCATGCAGAGAGACAGGCCAGAACATGACATCTCCACCATAGGCTTCTTGGATGGGTCTCTGATTAGGGTTAGGTCACTCTGATCAGTAAAAATATAGGCATAAAATATGTTTTTTGGAGAAGTTTTAAATTAAAAATAAAAAACATAATATTTTTGGTACTTTTGAATACTGATGAAACCACTTGGGTGCTTTCGGCTTTTTCCGTGACTTTCCTGGTTGTCACCGGGAGGAGACCCAGAGGGAGACCCAGGAACACGCTGGAGGGACTATGTTTCTCGGCTGGCCTGGGAACGCCTTGGGATTCCCCCGGAGGAGCTGGCCCAAGTGCCTGGGGAGAGGGACGTCTGGGCCTCCCTACCGAAGCTGTTACCCCCGCGTCCCGACCCCGGATAAGCGGAAGAGAATGGATGGATGGATGGATGGATGGATGGATGGATGGATGGATGGATGGATACCCCTGTCATGATGCAGCCTGTCTGCTGCACCATGCACAGACTCAAGACACTTTCCACCTTCCATACAGCTCCAGTCTCCAGTTCAGTAATCATCCACACCTGTCAGCTACTAATCAGCCAGCATTCAGCACACCTGTCAGCCTCACTACTTAAGCTCACTGCAGTCTGTCATTCCTCGTCAGTTCGTTCTGTTTCCCTGCTTTCCTCTGTTTCTGCTGCTCACCTCATCCAGTCTAGTCCAGTCCGATGTTCCTCCATTCTCCACCAGCCTGCTGTAGTTCTGGTTTCAAGTCTTCATTCTGTCGTGCTGTGAGTCCAACCTGGTTCCAAGTTTCCATTCTGTCATACTGCTGGTCCAGCCTGGTTCCAAGTCTCCATTCTGTCGTGCTGCTGGTCCAGCCTGGTTCCAAGTCTCCATTCTGCTGAGCTTCTGGTTCTTCTGCCTCCGTGCTCTGGTTCCAACCTGCTTGCCAGTTCCTGCCTTCACCATCCTCCTGCTTCAGCTCAGTACAGACTCTTGGTTCCTTCCTCCACTATCCACTAATTTCAATAAACTGTTAAACTTTACTCTGTTGTGGTTGTGTTCGGGTTCAATAACAAAACATGACAACCCTGGTAGTGTGACGTCAGCTGTGCCACCATCATTCGGCAGTTAAAGCACAAGTCAATGTGTAGGCATGCAACATGTTTCACTGCGTTGTTATTAATTGTTCAAACCAGCAAGAAAACATTTTATTTTTCAGCTTCCCAAAAAACAAAAAACTTCGTCAGATCTGCATATCTAAGCTACAGCATGAAAATTACTCTCCAAACCCGGGTGACTGGCTGTGCAGCAACCACTTCAAAGAGGATTACCTCAAATACTGGCCCTCATTGATGCAGTTGATTGGCTTCACCCCGAAAAAGCAGGACCTATTGCCAGGTGCAGTTCCAACAATTTTTAATTATAAAAGAAAGACAAATGAAGACGAGGATGTCCCCACAACCAACGCAAAGTTACGTTGTGCAACTTATGTCAAGCGTGAACGTGCTCGTCTCATCCAGGTATGTGCAGTGTTACTAGGTTAGTGACTGACAGTTCTGACAGCCTGAGATCAGTTTGTTGTTGATGAAAACATATAGAAAATCCACATGTGATTACAGAAATGTCATTGTCTTAAACTGCTACTGATTTATTTGTTTACTCTAGTGTAGAAGTGCAAAAAAGATACTTTGTTAGCATCTAGCTCACATTTATAATTGAGTTAGCTTCAAGTTAGCTTCGAGTTAGCAACGTCTGCGCTCTCCTGCAGGTGTATTTACTTGCAGTATCATATCTTGATCATTATTAAGACATGTTCAGCACCCAGACCTGTACTGTTGAAGGAGAAATGGCACAAATTGCACATTACAAATAGTAATCGGTTCTTACAAACTTGGTAATTATGCGCATCGTTTTGTCCGCCCTGGAGGTCCTGGTTATCTGAATCCGAAGAGTTTTCACTCAATTCTGGACATCCAGTGGTTGGGTCAGGTTCATATTGTAGGGTTGTACATCCTTTGGATTCACAAAACCTCCTGGCATCTCTTCATAAACAGAAAATGCTTCTTTTTACATTTCTACAATTAAATGCCAGAACAATAGTGAAGTTTTTCATTCTCCTGCACTGATGTAGGAGAAGTGCGTGGCACAGATTACATTACGAACTCCCGCCCCCAAATTACCCACTTCAGAAATTATGGACTAGAATGCTAAAAGCTAGAAGTTTTAGATCAGAAAACTAGTCACTCTAATGTGTAGATGTGTTTCACTAAATAACATACCTGGAATGTAGTATTTTTGAAATTCAATTTCAGTTCAACTTTAAACAGCTACACAGGGTAACTTTGATCTTTCTGGGGAGTCCTTTAATTCTTATTATGCTATTTGTTTGCTGATGATCTCTAACAAATTGCAGAGGCCTTCAGAGAACAAACCTTTTTAAACTGATTAAATATTTGATTTCTGAAGCCACTTAGTTGCAATGCCATTAATCTGGGCTATAAGAGTAAAGACACCTCCAAACAAAAGAACACTTTGTAGAATTTGTCTTCCATGCCACACTTACTGGCATCTTTGTGTTAGAATATCATAGAGAATCGTGATAAAATAAATTAAAGTTTGTAGTTAGGAGACAAGAAAAGAAATTCAAGGAAATTATTAGTTTTACCAGGCTCTATGCATTAGCTTCCTAAAATTTGCACAATAGTTTTTGTTAACATATGCATCCCATTTGGCGGTACATGTACAAAACCTGTTTTCAGACTTGCAAGAATAAAACAATATCTATATTTTTTCTGCAAACAAGTGCACCTGTTGAGCCACTTAATCTGGACTGAAAAAAGAAAACACAACAGCTTTATTTTTTCAATAGCACAAGTGTGGAAACCACATGTGACAGCACAATGCAAAGGCTGAAGAATGGACAAAGAAAAGATAAACAATTTTTTTCAATGATGTAACGACTGTAGTTAAGTTATAATTTAACTAAGGCTTTTCCGGTAAAACATTTGTCCACTGCAGTAAGGACACTCTTTAATTGGCTATAATACCCTGGACATAGGAGGTAATTACAAATTGTGGTTGACATTTCCAAATATACATGCAAAGAAGAATAAACACACTGCTATAGAAAAAAATCATTTTAGTTTGTTATATTAAGTACAACTAATTCATAAAGGTTTTACAGATAACAACCTTATTTTGACCAACTATAGTAAGAATAATCCTATTATCAGTCTAACTTTCTAGATCGCAAGGATAGCCTTCAAAACTGTAATGTGCACTGCAAAGTAGTCACAACACGCCAAAGTGCAAAGGTGTACAGCGAGACTATTGATTAAAGAGAATATCCATGCTAAAAATTGCACTTAAAAAAAATTACTTGTCTGGATCACTAAAATATACCAGAGCTGTAAAAGAAAAATTACTTTTTTTTTCTTATTAAAAGAAGGAGCTTGTTAAATTTACAATCAGAAAACAAACTCAGCAGATTTCTGGAGTTTGCCTCAGGTGCTCCAACAATAATAGAGTCTTTACAAATACGTTGGAGCTATACTGAAAAGTAACAGATAGTCGACTTAACCTCCCCAGGTGCTTAACAAGTGGAATACAGGAAAAGTGAAAAACAGGAGTTTTTTGAATTGGATGACTTGGCTACCCAGGGGCATTTAAAAACAACAACAGAAAGATTTTTTTTCTCCTGTACATCAGTATTTTTATACTCTTGTTTCCTGTCTTTATGAACAATACTTCAATATTTTTTCCTGCCTGAAAAAAATATTGCAGCAAGTAATATAAAGTGATATCTAGATGTTTTTCAAAACTACATGCATTTAATATTTGTGAGCAACTGGTTTTAATTGTAATATTGATGCTATTTGTTGCCTGAATATTTAGAAATGTGCCTTTGTTATTTAAAGTTTCATGGATGGATTTTGTATAGATTTGGAATTTTTAATGTTTTCTGCTCAGAGGAGTACAATTAACATGTGGATTGTAATACAGATGCATTCAACAATCCATCCATTTTCTAACACGCTTATCCCTATTGGGGTCGCGAGGGGGCTGGTGCCTATCTCCAGCTGTCAATAGGCAAGAGGCAGTCTATTGCAGGGCAACGCAGAGACAAACAGAACAAACAACCATTCTTGCACACACACACCTAAGGAGAATTTAGAGGGGCCAATTAACCAAACAAATACAGAAACAATGTGGAGCATTGAAAGGATCTGTGACATGGTACAACAGAGATACAATTTGAAAGATGAACTACTGTGTTTTTAATCTGTGTACAGGGTATAGGTTTTAATAGTATAAGTCACACACTACTTTAAGTTGATTTGCATTTTACAGCTCATTTGTCATAATTGGGTCAAATGGCGCCACCGCCACCATTTTTTGACATAATTTGGAGAAGCAAAAACGTAAGTAATTATGTCAGAGTATACTGAAATGAGTTTGCATGTTCTCCCTGTGCATGCGTGGGTTCTCTCCGGGTACTCCGGCTTCCTCCCACAGTCCAAAAACATGACTGTTAGGTTAATTTTGCTACTTCATCTTCATGGTTAATAAGGACTTATTTAATGCTGCCTATGGTATCAGTGATTGGCAGGTAGCCCTTATGTTCCACAGAGGAATGACATGAAGAGCTAAACTGATCCCCGGCACTGTAGTGCTTACAGGTCCACTCCACGGCCACACAAAAACTGATAGCTGTCTTGGGGTGGAGGAGAGGTAGAAATGGGGTATGAGGAAAATGTGGCACCAGAAAACAAGAGTGTGCTGCGTGATGGGCACCTCCAAGGGCTTAACGATAGCAATATAAGCCACCAGCCCACCGGGGAAGTTCCTGGTTGTCTCGAATGCCAGTCTGCCCCTGTCTACTGATATATACTCATCTCACACCCTACAAGATAAACAAGGTAACATACTCTTTTCTGTGCGAGTTGAAACTGTAGCTTCTCGTAACTGTTGATATGCTGATATCCTCTTCTGCTTGGAAATGATTGCCACAAAGTACCGAAGAGGGAGTGGGAAGCCATTTGTCCTTTGTTCTCTGTCTGTAGTTGTTTCATCCATTGAATCCATCTTGAAGATTTTTATTCTTTGAGAACAAGAACAGGATTTTGTGTTCACTGCGGTAATTTGACAACCGAGCTGCTATGCAACGTTTCTCACAGTTTCTCACAAAAAACGCCGATACTGAAGACAAACAAACAACTTGCTAACATCGAAAGCACACCGGACATTACCCTCGTCATGTCATATCCTGAAAAGGGGGCGGGTCACCGGATACCCCGTTAGCATAGCACAGAGCTAACTTTTAATTTACTTCAATTTTTTATTCTATTAGTATTTGATTCCAAAAGAACCAACTGTGCGAATGATATGAGATAAAATTATACTGAAAATTCATGCATAGTTCCAACATCGCGTCAGGGAGCCTTTAAGCCTAGTTATTTCCAGCAATATATGACAAATTTTGGATTTCAATTGAGATTGATTTAACAGAAAAATGTTTTTATGATTTAAAATCTGATTAGGACCACAGCTTGTTCCACATCTCATTTTCTTTTAATGTCTGCTTCATGCCTGTCTCCTCCTTTTGCTCTCCCCTGCCCTTGTTAATTAAGACAGGTGAAAACGACCAGTGATTAATGCCTCGAAACAGAGTTACAAGTCCTGCTTGTTAATGAAAATGTGAAAAATGTCCACTAAGCCTTCTTGGGGCACCTGATTTAAAGGGTTTTAGCTCATTTAATGGCTGCTATGAATCTAACTTTCTATCTCATAGTAAGGTGATTATGCTGGAATTGGCTAGGTATAAGAAGTCTACTACTGCAGGAGGTGGCTTTACTTGTTGCTCAGGAGTTTTAAATGGCAATACACACAAACTGGTATCACAACATTGTAAGCAAATTTCTGTAAAATGCTATTTAATCTGATCATGAATTTCCAGATTTTTGTGATTGTTGTGTGATTATTCATTTAGTAACACTGAAAGAGCTTGATTAATCTGTTTCTTCAAGTGCTTTTGGCAACCCACAACATCCAAGAAGCTCTAACAAAACTGTAAAAACATAATTACCCTAAAATAATGTAATCGTTCTTTATTTTCACTTCTCTTAGGATTTTCACAAGAGTGCTATATGATGCTTAAGATGACAGATGTGTATTGATGCAAATAAATGCATAAAGATTGTATAGATAAAGTGCATTTTACATACAAAAAATGGTCTCCAGTCATGTTTTTTGGACTGTTTGGACTCGACATTTTCACTCCTTGCTGCACTCATCTCAATCACCTCTCAGCCATCACTTACCTTAATTAGTTCCACATGCTGCTGGCACTAATCAAACTCGCCCAGGTCACCTGTCACTCTCCTTACATATACCTGCCTCATTCAAGCTCCCAGTGCCAGAACGGCTCATCTTGTCTCCCTGCCTCCATGTGGTTTCCCCCCAGTGTCTTGTTGCTTTGCCTGCTGATCCTGTGGACCTGTTGTTGGCCTACTCTCGCTAGTTGCCTTAACTAGTGGTTGTGTAGACCTCCTGGTTCAGGTTATTATTGAGGATTCTGTGTCTCGCTCTGCCCACTCTGGGAACACATTGGCTGCACCTGATCAAGCTTGTCCCTGTTAGCAGAATTCTGGTCAAGTCTGTTCCTGCCTGCAACATCTGGTCAAGTCAGCTGCTGCCTACAACTTCTGGGGCCCGTTCTTCGTACGTTGCTTAAAAAGTCCGAGATTAAATGAGACATCCAAGATAATATCATCGGGCTAATCATGATCCGGCTAATTGGGTTCTTTGAACACACCTGTTGTTTATGATTAGTATGGCTGGATTGAGATCTAGCCATACTAATCATATCTGAGATAACTGCGCGTCCATGCGTCGGTTTAAAAGGGGAAATATGTCGATAGTAGAAACAATGATCAGCAACGCTGCTATTGGCTGTTCAGCATGGCCAAAGAACGCGCACAGTTTTTCTCCCGAGCTGAACAAGGTAAAACATTGGTTTTGCTCACCTTATTTTAGAATTAAAGCCATGTAAATGACAAACTGAAAGGTTTTGATAAGAGCCTAATTTTTGGTTTGCAATATGGTGATTGCCGTTGTAATGAACTTGAACCAGTTAGTGGTTGCCTCTGCTTACAAATGCATTATTTTCAGTTAGCCTGTTTTTTTCATGTTAACAGAAGTAATGACATATTGTATCACTGTATTCTTAATTTCAAATATTTGCTTTAATTGCATTCATTACTATTTTTTACTTTAATGAACTGTGGTTAAAAAGAAAAACACTTTCTATGATTTAATTTTATCTTAACGTTTTTTCTTTTTTTTCAAACATCTAAAGTTCAATGTCAGCATCACATTTAGGAACTTTTGAATAAATGGGTATTATTAGGACATTATGTGAATCAGTCCCAGTGGGTAGAAATGTCATTTTGCATCAAGTTCTATTGCTGCAGAGGTATAAAATAAACTTACAAGTGTGACAAGAAACTGGGCGCGCAGGACTCAAATGACAACTCAGACAGTTTCCAAAATTTTGTGGTTTAATGACAGTCCAAAGGTCACTACATGGAAAATCAGTGGAGAGGACAGAAGTATCCAAAAACACTGGGCTGAGGCAGAGACGGAGCACAAAAAAGGCCGAAAAGTCACTAGTGGCTAGAAAGCTTGGGAAAAAGGGCTTGAACGCTTACTGGAAGAAACAAAGACGAACTGGCATGGAAGGAAGAGAACAGACTGATTAAATACACACAGGAGGAGATGATTGCGAGCAGGTGTGTTCAATCGGAAGTACAGGCAGCAGAGGTGGGGCAAAACAAAGCTGCCACATCACAACAAGCAGTTGTATGCTGCTGCCACTTGCTGTGCGGTTTCTGAGGACAAACAGTGAAAGCCTGGGGGCAATGTTGGGTCCTCAATACCTTTTGTGTAACTAAGTATAATTGAATTATCATGTCTGCATTTCCAGTAGTCTGACGATGTCCTTTTTAGTGTGTTATCCTCTATTTTTCCTCTAGACCCTTAGATTCCACATGATGATAAAAACGGAATTTGTTAGAAATGTAACCCTGCACTCAAACTGATACTGGTCCTCCCCTACATCTACACTGCTTTATCTTCAACTGATTGAAAATTTGCTGTAATATTTTGGGAATTCAGACAGCTTTGCAAGGCTGCTGTTGTTCAACAACAGCTTTCATTTTTGAGGGCATTTTTGTTGTAGTAAAAACAGGTATATTTTGAAAGTTGTTTGTGGCCCTGGATACAATCACTAATGGAAATACAGTTAAAAGTACGAACCCTGCAGTTAGACCAGTAAGGCAGAGACTGTTGTTTTTTTTTTGACCAGCTCTTCAATAACAATGAAAGATGGGAAATCAAAATGTAGCACTGTTCTTTTGTGAAATAAATATGAACATAAAGTTAAATGTTGCAGTATTTTTTTGTTGAGGTTGTATTACCCTAATACAAGCATATTTCTTTTTATCATGTCCTGAAATGACATAAGGCCTTTATCGTAATTTTATAGACTTCCATTTTAAATGTATCCATGTAGCTCAATACAGGTATGTAGATTTTGAAGTCTGAAACGTAGATCTCTATAAAACAGCATAAAAGAAAAAGTAAGCTCCAAGTAGTTAAGAACACAGCCAAAAATGCAGTAGTAGAGAGACCCAATTTTTCAATTTGAGCAACAATACAAGCAAGATTTACATTGAGATGTTAAGACATTTTAGTAGCGCTCAAAAGGAGTAGGTAGAAGTTGAAGAACTTATAAGAACCTACCCCCAATTGCAATATTCATGTCATGTAACATATAAGGTCTTTTGATAAACGGAGGCATTACAAATCAAAGCACAATTACATGAATACAGTGTCTTATTTTGAAAGCAATTGTACAGAAAGAATATATCTAGTAGTACTCATTGAAAATTTAGCAAATTATCACATTTAAATGTTTGGGTTACATGCATATTTTTTAAAGATAACATATTTATACATGCTTTTAAATTGTCTTAGCGTGATACTCATTTTTATTTCTATATCTAACCCATTCCATAACACAACTCCTGCTTGGCTGAGCCCCAGACTTTTAAGTGTGGTGCGAACACCACATCTCAACACAAATTCTCCTCTCAAATTATAATTCTCTTCTCTACTGTTGAAAATTTTTTGTATATTGCCAGGAAGTAGATCACGGCTTGCTTTGTACACTACAGCCAGAGCTTTAAATTTAAAGTTTAAAAGGCCTTATTTGGTTATCAGTACATAACACAATGGTCACCCAAGACAAAAGTAGAGATGACAAAGTCTGCGGCTCATAGTTGATTTCATATAGTGATTTATTCAGTAAAGTGACAGACATCTGATGTCTGAAAGCTTGGAACCTTAACAAACAGGCACGTAACAGAAGGAATTGTTTTGTATAGTGATTCCTATCTGCTTATAGTTCCCCAAAGTGGTGAGTGACCGCTTGATGTCAATAACTATAATTTAAACACAAAAATTGCAGCATTGAGACCAAATGTCTACTCTATTTCTGACCAGTGTTACTCTGATGTCCTGACATTCCATTTTCCCCAAACTACATTTCACCAACAGTCTTTTTTTATAGGGGAGCCATGTTTTGATTCTGCAAATATCACCTTTTTCCAAGTATTCTGTTTGTTCTACTCATGTTAGTAAAATCAAACCACATTTTATATACCTGCCAAAATGTTATTGCTCAGACATTGTGAACCGCTCCACTTAAACTCAATTGGCCTTTTTAGCGTCTCGTTTACCTACATGTTGTGAAACCCTGAAATGATGCTTCAAAATAATGTCATGGAGTGGATGAAACAGAAGTTAAAATACTTAGATGGCAGCTGCCATCAGATGGCTCTTTAATTTAGAACAGGCACAAAGAAAAATACTTCCAGAAGAATGTGTAATTATTTGTATTGTATGTGTTTTATTATTATTTTTCTTTTTTCTTTTCTTTCGTTTTTTCTTTTTAATATCAAACTATTGTTAGTTATGCCAATATGTTTAATATGAATGCAACTTCATTTTAATGCTACCTGATTTCTGTTGAGAAATAATGTTAATGGGTAGGATGTTGTATGGTTGCATTGTATACATATAAGTAATCGTCTTTGTTTTGTTGTTGTTTATTGTTTGTGTATATTGTATTGAAATGTTGTACATGTTTATTTTTTATGAAATTAATAAAAAAAAGCACATCAATGCTACAAACTAACAATTGTGAATAAAAATGCAGGAGGGGTTACTTGATTCAATACCAGCTATGGACATCAGTGGGTGTATTGTACTGACAGAGGACACAATAAAGTAAAAACCACATAAAAAGAAACCTTTTTCTTACTTGAAAAGCATTGCGCTGTTAAAATTGTGAAGTCACCTCAGTTGTTTGAATGTTGACTCCCTCCTCAAGCTATTTCTCGTAGCAGTGGCATATACTCTGTTTTGCCCTCTTCTCTCGGATTTTGGTTGTTATTTTCTTTACATCCAAGAATTGTGTTCCTTCATACTTGAGGAAAAACAGTGTTTCCAAAAGAGATAAACTGTTTTTGTTGGGTGAGAGCTGAGAACAGTCCTCCAAAACATTTTTACTTAGTTGCAGCTCACTCCCATTCCCTCTGTAGATGATCATTGCAGCTGATTATCTACAATATGAGAACTGCTACCTCAATCTTGTTTCTTTGTTGACAATAAGCAAGCGCGGAGCTATTTGATAAATTTCTGCAAAACACATATTTTTGTCCCAACATAGTCTGTTGTCTGTTTACAGCCAAGGGGAGTATAAGGCTACAAGATGGTGCCATTAGATGCTACATAATCAACAACATAAGGAAAATAATTTATAAAATGTGCGTAAAAGGGCATTTTAGAATCACGTATCCGCTTGGAAAAACAAAAGGAACAGTCAGACTCTGATTAATTTTACATCTTATACATTTTTCCCTTTACAAAGCTGAAGAATTAGCTTTTTTCTTCCTGTTTATTGACAATCGGTACAGATACATAATCTGAAGTTCAGTTTTGGTTACCCTTCTGTCAACCTTTTCAACTGAATGAATTTTTACCATACCATGTTCAAGCATAAGGGTGTCCATATGTGCTCTTGGCACCAGGACACCCTAGGTTGCAGTTCAATGATCGACTTTGTTGTCGTTTCATCTGATCTGCGGCCGTATGTCTTGGACACTCGGGTGAAGAGAGGGGCGGAGCTCTCCACCGACCACTACCTGGTGGTGAGTTGGCTCCGATGGCGGGGGAGGAAGCCGGTCCGACCGGGCAGGCCCAAACGTACTGTGAGGGTTTGCTGGGAATGTCTGGCAGAGTCCCCTGTGAGGCGGAGCTTTAACTCCCACCTCCGGGAGAACTTTATACACGTCCCGAGGGAGGCGGGGGACATTGAGTCTGAATGGACCATGTTCCGCGCCTCTATTGTTGAGGCGGCTAGTCGGAGCTGTGGCCGCAAGGTTGTCGGTGCATGTCGCGGCGGCAACCCTCGAACCCGCTGGTGGACACCAGCGGTGAGGGAAGCCGTCAAGCTGAAGAAGGAGTCCTATCGGGCTTTTTTGGCCTGTGGGATTCCGGAAGCAGCTGATGTGTACCGGCAGTCGAAGCGGCAGGCAGCTCGGCTGGTCGCTGAGGCAAAAACTCGGGCGTGGGAAGAGTTCGGAGAGGCCATGGAGAAAGACTTCCGTACAGCTTCGAAGTGATTCTGGTCCACTATCCAGTGTCTCAGGAGGGGGAAGCAGTGCAGTACCAACACTGTTTACAGTGGGGGTGGTGTGCTGCTGACCTCGACTCGGGACGTTGTGTTTCGGTGGGCGGAATACTTCGAAGACCTCCTTAATCCCACCAACATGTCTTCCATTGCGGAAGCAGAGCCTGAGGACTCTGGGTCAGGTTCTCCCATCTCTGGTGCTGAGGTTGCCGAGGTTGTTAAAAAGCTCCTGGGTGGCAAGGCCCCGGGGGTGGATGAGATTCGCCCGGAGTACCTTAAGGCTCTGGATGTTGTGGGGCTGTGTTGGTTAACGCGGCTCTGCAACATTGCGTGGACATCGGGGGCAGTTCCCCTGGATTGGCAGACTGGGGTGGTGGTCCCCCTATTTAAAAAGGGGGACCGGAGAGTGTGTTCCAACTACAGGGGAATCACACTCTTAAGCCTCTCTGGTAAGGTCTATTCAGGGGTTCTGGAAAGGAGGGTCCGTCGGATAGTCGAATCTCGGATTAAGGAAGAGCAGTGTGGTTTTTGTCCTGGCCGTGGAACACTGGACCAACTCTACACCCTCAGCAGGATTCTGGAGGGGGCATGGGAGTTTGCCCAACCAGTCTACATGTGCTTTGTGGATCTGGAGAAGGCATTCGACCGTGTCCCCCGAGGGATCCTGTGGGGGGTACTCCGGGAGTATGGAGTACCGGGCCCTTTAATAAGGGCTGTCAGGTCTCTGTACGACCGGTGTCAGAGTCTGGTCCGCATTGCCGGCAGTAAGTCGGACTCGTTTCCGGTGAGAGTTGGACTCCTCCAAGGCTGCCCTTTGTCACTGATTCTGTTCATAACCTTTATGGACAGAATTTCTAGGCGCACCCAAGGTGTTGAGGGGATCCGTTTTGGTGGCCTTAGGATTGCGTCTCTGCTATTCGCGGATGACGTGGTCCTATTGGCTTCATCAGGGTGTGATCTACAGCTCTCACTGGAGCGGTTCGCAGCCGAGTGCGAAGCGGCCGGGATGAAAATCAGTGCCTCCAAATCCGAGACCATGGTCTTGAACCGGAAAAGGGTAGAGTGCCTTCTCCGGGTTGGGGAGGATGTGCGGCCCCTAGTGGAGGAGTTCAAGTATCTTGGGGTCTTGTTCACGAATGAGGGGAGGATGGAGCGGGAGATCGACAGGCGGATTGGTGCAGCGTCTGCTGTGAAGCGGGCGCTGTACCGATCCGTTGTGGTGAAGAGAGAGCTGAGCCAAAAGGCGAAGCTCTCGATTTACCGGTCGATCTACGTTCCTACCCTCATCTATGGTTACGAGCTTTGGGTTGTGACCGAAAGAACGAGATCCCGGATACAAGCGGCTGAAATGAGTTTTCTCCGTAGTGTGTCTGGGCTCTCCCTTAGAGATAGGGTGAGGAGCTCAGTCATCCGGGGAGGACTCAGAGTAGAGCCGCTGCTCCTCCCCGTCGAGAGGAGCCAGTTGAGGTGGCTCGGGCATCTGGTTAGGATGCCTCCTGGATGCCTCCCTGGTGAGGTGTTCCGGGCACGTCCCACCGGGAGGAGGCCCAGGGGAAGACCCAGGACACGCTGGAGGGACTATGTCTCCCAGCTGGCCTGGGAACGCCTTGGGATTCCTCCTGATGAGCTGGCCCAAGTGGTCGGGGAGAGGGACGTCTGGGCCTCCCTACTGAAGCTGCTACCCCCGCGACCCGACCCCGGATAAGCGGAAGAAGACGGACGGACGAATTTTTACCATACTGCTATCCTTATTATCTTTTTTTTAATGTTCTTGATAGGCATCACAGTAATGTTTGTATCAAAAATTTATTTGTCAAACCAATAATGCAATTCTTGCATTATTGTTTTGATAACAAGAAGAACCCTTTATGAAAAATTATGATTTTCATCTGTATTTGCAAAGCACAAACTGCCTTGTTTATTTTTGCAAAGGAACGTCACATGAAAATTTAGCATTTTCCAGCAACTTAGCAACGGATGAAGCTACTGTAACATCTCTATCAGAAGCAACCTCTGAAGGATAAAACATCAAATTAAGTTAACGAATAAATGTTATTATGAATAAACATTTATGACTAAAAAGACATAAACATCAGGAGCTGAAACAGATGCCCAAAACTGTCAACTAGATGCTGAATAGGGTAGTAAGAGTAAACTAAAACATGCACATCAGGGTTTTTTTACACATGATATTGGTCACATACGTTGGAGAGCATGGGCGAGGGCACAGTTGTGCACTCCGGAGTGAACAAGTAATTTTCACTGTCCTAAAATCTAAGGAAAGCCTAAGCACATCACTCCATATTATTGTTGTTAATTTTAGTGGAAGCAACTACAATATTGCCTTTTTTTTTCGGTTTGATGAATTAAGGCATTTTAAACACCTATCGCTCATATTCTCCTCTAAACACAATAACAGTGATCCTATAACATCCCTAACTTGTTGTTTTGAAGTACTGGCCCATTAGTTAATAGTTTTCAGTCCTCTGCTGACAGTAATTGCCATCCTTATTAACATGTTCATTAGACAGCGTTGTCAATTCAAACACACACACACACACACACACACACACACACACACACACACACACACACACACACACACACACACACACACACACACACACACACACACACACACACACAGATCCAAAGTCAAATATCCATATTCTAATCAAGTTCCAGTGTCATTCTCATTAACAGTTTGTAATCCAGGGAAGTTAATAAATCCAGAAAAAAATACTCTCAGGTGCACACACAGTTCACTGGTCCACTTCGTCATAGAGACATGAGCAAAACAAACAGCAGAGTCATAAGCAGTTCTCTGTTTACTGGTGTCTGTGTGAGTCCAAAGCTTCAAATGTTACTGTGATTGCTTGCATATTTACATATGAGTGACAAATTCTTCTAAGCACACACTCTGATGTTTTCTCTTTGGATTAGTCATGCTAGGGTGTGTGTTATCTTTTTGGGATAAGAAAGCAATTTATCAGTCTAAATCACACCCCCTGATGATGTTTGACCTCAAGCAGAAAGGCAAAGACGACAGGAAGGAAACAGGAAGGCAGGCTTAGCCCTGTGGGCACCACTCCGCAGGCGGTCCACATGCCTGCACCCTGGCTGATAATGAGGGATAGGAAGAAAAAAAGATATGAGGAGGGTTTGAGGAGCTGAACAGACTGAATGACTTCTGCAAATGGAGTGCAGTATTAGAGAACATAAACATATTAACTTGTTTAACAGCACACTTGTTTCTTTTTTTAACTATTTTTCTTATACTGAATAGGCCTTCTTTAATATTCATTTAACTGTCTGCTTTTCTTTTAGAGACAGCTTTAATAGAATTGATTCTCACTCTCCTGTTGAGATAGTGGTATTAGACTCGCATTGCATTGGTCCAGCCAATCCATCCCAAAAGATAGATTGTTGTTCTTAAATCTTAGTCAAATGGTAAAATATTCCTTAATTTCTCTTAATTATGTTGAGTAATTTGCAATCGGTTGATTATAATTGATTTGTGAAATTTGTTCCATCCTTTAGGAACCTGTTCTGTTTTTTTGCATCTTTCTAACCCTTGAGCCTTCTTAGGAAGAAACTATTTTAATTTGCCCTGCCAAACATAATACATTTTTTTACAACACAGTCTGTTGTTCTCATTTGAACATTTGAGTCTTTAATGTACGCTTTCTGTGGAGAAAAAGGTTTTAACTTGATGTGTTTAAAAGGTAACATTGAGCCGCTTCCTGGACTTTTCTTGGACTCTCATCTTTTGTCCTGTTATAAGTACTAATATTAGAGTTTAATACATAAAATGGTTTGTATTTTCTAACTTGAAGTAAACTGTATACTTGTTGTTTAATGAGTATATTACATGTTACATGTATTATTCGAGGAAATAAAACAGTTAACTACTTAATGATAGATTTATAACTAATTTCTATGATTTAGTTTGTATATCTTTTGCACCTTTAAAAAGCCCAGACACTTATGTTTAGGATCAGCACAGATGAATGAAAAGAAGGAAGCTTAATTTTGCACTTTTGTAATGTTTGCTCGGGTTATTGAGCAACACGTTTTGTCTACATGTAGAACTGGACTATAGAATTGGCTGCAGCATTGATACACAATGTGATGACCAGAAGGACCTTTTAATCTGTTTAGCTACATTAGGATTAAGCACTTTGTTTTTGACTGAAGTAAAGGCCAGACATTTTGACACGATGATGCAAATCCAACCAGAAGCCCACAAAGAGGGATCTATATGTACTTTCTATCACTGTCAGCCAGACAATTTACCTTTAACTGTGGCTCAGCCTCAAATAAAAGTCCCTCTGCTCTTTGTCCCTTATCATGATCCTGAAGATGCTTAGAATAAACCTACACTTCATGTCTTTTTGGGCAAATATAAGGGATTAGCTGTATCTTACAATTATGTCTGACTGAGTCAGCATCCACGTTTTACCGCTTACTTCAGCCTGTGTTATGCCGCTTGGCTTCCACCTGTTCCTATGCACCACACACACCAATCTCTCACTCTCCATTGACTCCACGCTCTTATGAGCTGTCTGCCTGTCTCCGCTATTGTTGCCCTGTTAGAGGCGATCAGTGTAACTTTTCGAGTAATGATCGAGGCGGGCTGAAGGAGATGGACTCAACAGCTGTTCTGGACTTCTCCAGAATGGACACATTTCCAGTCTACCTCTGGCTGTCCACGTACTGTAGTTGGACAGTCACTGCACTCCGTGCGTCGAAATGACCTTTTCTTATTTATTTTTTTACTCATTGTCAATGAGTCATTGTCAACGAGTCATTGTCAATGAATCATTGTCATGTTAGGCGGAGCTGGCAGTAACAGGTTTATATTACCTGGGTACAACTGTAACTTGAAGCCTGCTAGTCAAAAAGCATGCACATGTGATGAAATTCAGTGTGTCTGTGTATGTACAGGCTTGTACGAGCGGCGTAGACTCAAATCATCAGCCAAAATATCTTTACCTCATTTTGACTTTTGCTTTTTTTACAAGGAGTGGAAGTTGGCCAACAATGAAAAATTGTAGTCTGTCTGCTTTTTGCTGCTCTTTTCATCTTTACATCCACCCTTGCCAGCAATGGCATGCACAGTACAGCAGCAAACTCTAGGTGGAGAAAGCGAGTTGGTTGGGTGATATGAAGTTTAGGCAGTGGGTTACATTACCAGATAACTAAACATGCTATTATTTGGATTGAAATTGAAAACAAAGAATAAAAATTCATGAAAATATCTTTGTACATCGCAGTGATATTACTTTGGGGGGCAGGGGGTTATATTGACTAGATCCCATTTTTGGGGGCGTCATAAACCCCCAACCCTCCCAGTCCACCCACCCCCTCCCCTTCTCCGCCCTTGCCTACTACCAAGGAGTGGTGGCCTAGTGGTTAGAGCAGCACCCTTGTGCTTTGAGAAGGTTGAGAGTACCCGGTTTGATCCCTGCAGATTATCACTTTGGGTCCCTGAGCAAGACCCTTAGCCCCATAACGTTTCCTGGGAGCTTTAAAAGCTACCCACTGATGCCCAAGGGATGGGTTAAATGCAGAAAAACTAATTATATTGTAATGTACAATTGGAATGACAAATATAGCTTTCTTCTTCTTATGTTACACATAATATTTGTGGTAGTGTAGTGTGCTGATTTTCCTTCAACATCTTTTTACTGATTTTTATTGTAACTTGTCTTTTCCACACTATCTATCCCTTCTTTTATTCAAATAATAAGAAGCCATATTGTGTTGGTGTATGTTAGCTGGTGAAGAGTAATCTGTTTATTGTTACTCTTTTTGACCTTTTATACTCTCATCCTCTGATATAATTAGATCTTATAGTTATGAAATGACTAACCCCATGACATGAGAGATGAACTCAGCTTGAACTTGATTTACATTTCTGGCCTTTCAGTAGTTATTTTATTGACTTTTTTACTGCTTTTTTGTATCTGGTCATGCTATGTTGCTAATTACATTTCCTATTTGTGGAAAGATGTTTTTGCTGATAATACTAATTATAATTATAATACTAACTAAATACAAATAAATAGTTTGACACCAAAGTTTAAATGATAACATGATAAATAATGACATTGGCATTGTTCATGTCATGGTGGATTCAAGGAGGACTCAAGTGTAGAGTGTAGTTGTGCCAAAAAGAAACATTTCATAATAGCAAAAACCTTACAATGTAGTCACGAGTGGAACAGATCAAGGAACAACTGGTGGAAAAACAGGTGGTGAAACTGCAGGATAAAGGCAAGTAAACAGAATCCAGAGCAGAACAACGAAAGAAAGCAGCAGGGAACAATGAGAATGTGAGCTTAAATACAGAGGTTGGGGTTGAAAAATGGCAAGCAAACCAGATGTGCTGAGCAGATGAAGGCAGGGCAACTGAAGGAGGGAAATTATTGCTGTGTTCCATTTACCTCGGAAGTCGGAAATGTGAATGTTGTAACACCAGAGTGAACAGTGTTCCAGTTAACACAGTTGGAGAAGACGGGATTCCAAAATAAATAAAAAAAGGTCAGGATTCCAGTATGGCGATGGCCAGGAAAGCTGTTTTTTTCCTCATAGTACCTCTTCCGAAGGTGATTTAATTTCAGCATACAAACACCACTTTTAATTTATTTGGTACATAGTTGATATATGCACTCTTACAACTGTGTAATGTAAAAATAAACACATTATTATCACAGCTTACTGCTGTTGACGTGAGGGGGTGCCATATTGGAAGCAACAATCGGCCTTAAAAAAATTCTCCTACATTCCAACGAAGAATTCCGACTTTAGTAGCAGGTCCAGTTTATTCTTCCATTGGGAAATCAGAATTCCGAGTTCAGACTGCAACTGGAACACAGCATAATTAACACAATATAGGTTATCAGAAATCCCAAAAAACCCAAAGGAAATATTAAACCGAAATCTAAAAGAGAAACTTTAAATGTTCAAAAAACACTAAAGGAAATTTGAAAGTTAAACACAAAAGAAAAACACAACCCAAACACTTGGGGATCGTGGGATCAGTTATTTTCTCAAGATAATGATGATAATGATTATGTAGGCAACACTATAACACAACCATGTTAACAGTTTATTAGCAAAAAAAAAAAAAAAAAACGATTTGGGAGTGAGTTATGTCAGCAAGGTCATCAATGGAGAAGATCCACTGGCTTGGTGGAAAATACATGAAAAACGTTTCCCATTCAAGTCAGAACTGGTATGAAAATATCTGTGCATACCAGGCACAAGGACACCTTCGGAAGGCGTCTTCAGCACCGCTGGGAATATTGGTAACCATCTGCACACACTCCTAAACCCCAATGAGGTAAACACACTTGTTTTCTTATCATACAATTTATATCTGGAATCTGGAAGGAACAGTTTCCTCTTTTTCTCTTGTTCTGATCCTATATTGAGACATTAATGTTTTGGATTATTAATTAATGAATGCATTTATTCTGAATGCCCCGAAAACAGCATTATGTATTTGTAGGAGCCACAAACGAAATGTATTAGATATTAATTTGGGTTTTGAAATGTTACCGTTTTCTGATTGTTTATTGATATGTAGGTCAACTAAATATGGGCAGGCATTTTGTAATTGGACATATCAACCTACCTGCTGGAGTGTCAGGGAATGACAGCTTTCCATATATTGAGACCGTACAGTTTTTACAATTACAAAAACACTAAGAACAAAAAAATGATATAATTATCGACACCTTACACTCAAGGAGCAAAATGTTGGACCAGATTCTCACCACTATAAACATAAAGTCAGTCACTTTAGTTATTTCTAGCATAAATAAAGTGTGTTTAGTGTTTCACAAATCACTGTGTGTATTGTTATGCAAAAAGTGTGAGGCTGACTGTATTTATAGTGGTGAGAAGCTGGTCCAACGTTTTGTTCCTTGAGTGTAAGGTGTTGAAAATTATGTAATTCTTTTGTTTTTAGTGTTTATGTAATTGTAAAAAAAAAACTGTAAGGTCTTAATATATGGAAAACAACAAGGCAGGAAAGTGAACACTTAATTATTTAGTGTGTAACCAAATATATAAACACAAAATGTTAGATTTAAAGATGTTCCACTACAATATCTGGAAACATCTATTAAGTGGTTTTAGTTTTTTTATCTAAGTCTTTTCTCTAATTCATTCTTTTGAGAAAGTGTGCATCAGACTGTCTACTCCACATTAGTCAGGTCAACGGGAAGGCATTAATATTCATGAAATTGCTAAATTATAAAATGGAACATGAGTCAATGCTGGGATAAAAGAAAGGCAGCCTTCCATGCTACAAAGCTCGCATCCGAAACTAGTTCTGAACGAATGGTGTGCGTTTTGCGTGCGTGTGTGTGTGTGTGTGTGTGTGTGTGTGTGTGTGTGTGTGTCCGCACGTGCGCAGATTCACACTAGTGGTTAGAATAGAGGGTAGACAGAAAGAGAAAGAGATAAGGACTGACCTTCAGTGAATCACTTCACTCTCTGGACAGACTTCTAGGGAAGCATCATGCTCGGCCAACTGTTCTTACTGAGAAAAAAAGTAAACTGGAGAAAACAAACAGGGAACTTGAGAGAAGAGGTGCAGCAGATTCAAGAAAAAAGCTGTGGGTGAAAAATAAAAGGTAATAAAATTCAAAGAAGGTAAAAGTACCACATGCATTTATGTTTGGGTTGGGAACAACAGAGTAAGAACATCTCTGGAAAGGGCATCAACACCAGCCACAGCTCGGTAGAAATTCCAGATATTATTCAAATGTTTTGATTATAGATCTTCTGTCTTTAGCATGGACATGATATGGCGTTCAAAGGATCTTATTCGTTTTGTGAATTAAAAAGCTAATCATGTATTGAAATAAAGTAAACATTGACTAACTAGGCAGCCAGCATCCACATTTTGCTTGAGAATACAGTCCATAAATGTCAGAAACGACAAAGAACCTGAGAATGTTGATTTTGTTGATTAAAGTTTTCTTGTTAGCGTATAAAATATATAAAATTAAAACTAATAAATAAAAACTATAAGCTAACTTTCCTTATATTTTCTGTGGTTTTTAATTTCCATGCTCCCATACACAGTTCAGAATAAACTTATTTCTGTCATTTAGTAGAATCTACCACGCCTGTACAGTTATCCTGCTGCACCCCTTTGGTTATAAATCATAAATGGCACTCTTTAAATAGGGAAATTAATTATTTACACTTCAAGCTAAAATACCTTGAAGAGGCAGAAAAAAATACTGACACATAATAAGTCATATCCAGGTCTGGGAGGCCGGCCGCTCTATTACCATAGTCTAGATTTATAATGCTCCTATAACAGTTGATCCACGAGTGGAGGTATTTAGGTGAGCCAGGAGTCTGCAACTCCTTATATTGGTATAACTTTGAAACTAAAAAATGCCAGTCAGATACAGGATATTGGATTTTTTGTTTGTCCTTCATGATTTTACTACTTCTTTTGAACAAGAATGAGTCCAAATTTGAAACATCGTTCTTTTTGACGTGTTTATAGGGAGATCTTGTACAATACTGCTTCTGGAAAGAAATTATGGTTACATCTCCATGGCAGTGGAACAATGTTGTTTGCTCATATTAATATGCAGGCATTCATCAATTTCAACTACTTAACACAAGTATAACCTCAATATGTGGTCATAACTGGCATCGGACAATACTAAAATCAACGTATTTCCAACGCTATTCAATAAACACAGATTTAAAAAAAGTTTTAGAACAACAGTGTGAAAGCACAGGGTGAGTGATGAATACGACCGTACTGACATTTGAGTCATAGGGCACATTCACACCAGGCCTGTTTAGTCTGCTTTACTCGGACTCTTAAGGTTTGGTTTCGTTTGGGGAGGTGTGAATAGCAATCAAACTATGATGCAGACCAAAAAAGCAAACCAGGGGTTTGCCTCAAAACCTAGGTCTATGCTTGGGTGAACAGAGCTCTGGAGTGATTTGAATACGTATGGGAATGCCAAGCCAACTGAAGGCTGCTCCAAAAGCAGGAAGCATGGCAATCCTGGTAAAATCAAATGTAATTGAGCAATAATACTAATGAGGTAAATCATATATTGTAAATACCTTACTCGACATCTTTTTAAGTGTGACATAAGTTCAATGAAGATGTAGGTGTCCCTGCTCGTGCCCCCCTGCCTCATATGGAGCTGTCTCATCCCCCTTGTGCAAAATATAATAATTTCCGTGGTCCTCTGCCTCATCCTCTGCACATGCTGAGCCCACCGTTGAATTGTGCTTGTCTGGCACACTTGCCAAAGACAGCATTGCAATAACACGGCTAAAATCTGTAGCCATTCTATTTTGTGTACATTTTCCCAGTAAAAAAAGTTGTGTTGTGTTGCTGACCAACCTCTTTTCTTCTGTTTCTTAGTGCAGCCTCACCACAGGTGATGGGCTGAACAGGTTTGCCATAAGATCTAGTTCATTTGACAAAATGAAGCAGGAAAGCAAATCGCACCAGCTGAGAATTTGCTATTTAGTCCCCAATTGAACCAAGTCTACCAGACTTTCAGGTGTGAACATTTCTTCAGTAAACAGAGCTCCATTTAAATATGCATCACCTTCTTTTTTAACCATTTCCATCTACAAATTTGTCCTCTTGAAATCAGTTATAACGACTAAAGAATACAAAGCTTTGTTACAACAAACATTCGACAAATGCATACCACATACTTCAATCATGTGCGTTTGTGGGAGACATTAAGGTAACCTTTTTTACTTTTTTTGAAAATGACATCTATTTGTCTGTCCTCCTACTAGAAATGCAGATAAAATAACAGTGGTTGGCTTGTGGATGACCTCTTGCTAGCTAGCATGGTTTTTTAAATTATCTTTAACAAAGCAGGATTGGATGTTGTGACCTCACTTTGTAAACTGATAATTTTACTGTTTGTGATGTATTCAAATGTGTATTTTAACTGCCGTCTTGTCGAGGTCACTCTTGGAAAAGAGGTTTCAATCTCAATGAGTTTTTTTTATCTGGTTAGGAATCTGTCATGATTTTGTTTTTTGTGTATCTTGCACTTTTCTTGGATCAGCCTTCACATCTCAGCCACTATCCAATCAGCTCAGTCTCCATCCAGCCAACACCTTGCTGTTAATCAGATCCACCTGCTGCAATAATTAGTGAACTCTGTTCACCTGTCTACATATACCTGCCTCAGCCAACTCATCCCTGTTTCTTCTCTTCTCGTCCAGTGTGATGTGCCCTGCCTCTACCAGTTCCTGTGTGCTCAGACAGTTGGACTCTTTAGATAAAGGTTGGCTGGATCTGCATGCTGCAATTCTGTCTGTTTCCCCATTAGTTCCAGCCGCTTGCTCTACCCGTTCTGGTGGTTCCCCGGGCCATATCGCCTGTTCTGTTCGCTACCTGCATCTTCTGTTCTCCTGCTCATCCCTGCCTGCCTGTGCCATCTGCCATTATTCATCCTGTCAAGTCCAGTTCTGCTTGCCTACCAAAACTCATCTCCTCACAATAAACCTTTTAAAAAATATGTAACTCTGTGTCCGGCTGAATATCGGGTTCACCAGCAGTAACCATTACAGGAATCTATTGAACATTGTGTAAGCAAAATAAGAATGAGTCAGCATAAAAAAGTATAACACACAGTCATTCCGTCTACATTTTGATTGTACTTAATCGTGATTAATCTGGATGGCATTAAATTGGCCTCTGGTAATAAAGTAAAAAACCTTGATGTTATTTTTGACCAAGACGTGTCATTTAAATCCAATATTAAACAGGTTTCCAGGGTTTCCTATTTTCACCTCCGGAATATTGCCAAAATTAGAAATATTTTGTCCAGGGGTGATACTGAAAAACTAGTCCATGCATTTGTTACTTCAAGGCTGGACTATTTTAATTCTTTACTACCAGGAAATCTGCAAAATGAAGTTCGAAGCCTTTAGCTGATCCAAAATGCTGCAGCAGGAGTTCTGATGAAAATTAACAAGAGAGATCATATTTCTCCAATTTTAGCTTCCCTTAATTGGCTTCTTGTTAAATCAAGAATATAATTTTAAATTCTCCTTCTCACGTATAAAGCCCTTAATAATGAAGCGCCATAATATATCACAGATCTGATTACCCCATATGTTCCTAATAGAGCACTTCACACTCAGACTGTAGGTCTACTGGTGGTTCCTAGAGTCTCTAAAAGTAGAATTGGTTCCTGTGGAACCAACTCCTAGTTTTGGTCCGTGAGGCAGACACCCTGTCTACTTTTAAGACTAGGCTTAAAACTTTCCTTTTTGACAAAGCTTATAGATAGAGTGGCTTAGATTACCCTGAGCTATCTCTGTAGTTATGCTGCTATAGGCCTATGTTGCCGGAGGACATCAGGGTCTATTTTTCTCACCCTACTGGGTTCTCCTACTGTTCTCCAATTTGCATAGTTTGTTGTTATTTCAACTTTTACCTTTTTGCTCTCTGTCATTTTTCTCTTCACAGTAGGTACACCTGGTGTGGTGTTCTGTTAACTGTGACATCATCCAGGGACGACACAGCATCCGCTAATACCATATAACGTAGAAAGTATTCCTGGATCGATGTGTGCTTCTGTGCTTTTTGTCTCTCTGCTCTGTCTTCTCTAACCCCCAGTCGGTCGAGGCAGATGACCATTCATACTGAGCCAGGTTCGGCTGTAGGTTTTCCTCCCTGTTAAAGGGGAGTTTTCCTCTCCACAGTCGCGTCATACATGCTCAGTATGAGGGATTGCTGCAAAGCCATTGACAATGCAGACGACTGTCCACTGTGGCTATACGCTCTTTCTGGAGGAGTGAATGCTGCTTGTCAAAACTTGATGCAACCTGCTGGGTTTCCTTAGATAGGAAACTTTCCTGCTGATAATGTTAACATCCACAAATAGCAGTTTGTAGAAGTGGGAAGTTAAATTAAGAATGTCTACTCTATTATAATATAACTCGTTGATAATTTAGGGCATATGTGTTTCAGTGTTAATCCAGTTATCAAGTGAGTGTTCTTCTGCTTCAAAAAAAACAAGCACTTTGTTTTTTAAGTCATGAAACTTAATGACTAGTGTTTAAGCTGTGCTAAACATTTGATTCTTAAATTCTGGTTGCATAAAGCAGGTGTTAGACTTAGACTTAGACAACTTTATTTGTCATTTTGTATGCACAGAGTGCGTACAGAACGAAATTTCGTTTCGCATACAGCTTGGGAGTGCAGCAATCTCTAAACTCCCTCTTTGCAGAGAGCTCGAGTTGTAGATGGTCAAATTTGTTGTCCAGTGAGCGGACATTGGACAGTAGGATGGAAGGGAGCGGCGATCTGAACGGGTTAGCCTTTAGCTTCGCGGCTAAGCCCCCGCGGCAGCCGCGTTTCTTCGGCCGGCTACACCGCTTCCGCGTCGCTCTCCACCGGCGTGAGTTGCTCGCCAAGTCCGCTGCCTCACAGGCCCCCGGGACTGGTGCCCGCAGTAATCCAGAGCCACGCAAACAGTCGAGCGTAGTAGTGGTTACAAGTCCAAAAACACTACATGGCCGTAACTCCAGCAGGTGCTGGCGGTCAAGTATTGATCGGCTGGGTAGATGAGTAGTTTCCAGCGAATTAGGCGGCATTTTTTATGAAAATATCCGCGAGTTTGTACGGAGCTTTACGCAGCGGCCGCTGCCCGGAAGCGCAGCCGGAAGTGAAAGCTTGTCATGGTTCTGGCATATCTCCTGTCTACATCTTGCCATACCTCTCCTTCTCTGTTGTAAGTAGTTTCATGCGCGGCACCTGCAAGCCTGCCTCCCAGCTTTACTGTTATCAAGCTCATTCCTCACTCCTGTTGACTGGGCTTTAGAAGGTCATCGCAGACAGCACCAGATTATTGAAAGCTTCGAATAAGTATATGTTCATTGTTCCATTTCATGCCTGCCTGCCTTGTCACAACCTTGATAATGTTTTTTGGATTTCCCTACCTTGCCTTGCCCTTATCCAACATCTTCCAATCTTCTGATTTGTCAACCACAACTTAGAGTAGGACCAGGACTAACAATCTCTGGTTTTGTCAGCCTGTCTCTGCTCTATCGTGCATGATCTAACCCTGTTCCAAGACTTTGATCATGTTTCTACCATCAATCAATCAATCAATCAATCTTTATTGTCAACTACAATTTGCATTGTAATCGAAATTACAGTTCCAGTACAACCGTCCATCACTGCCATCCTGCCTAATGCTGCCTCCACGTTTAAAGACAGTGCATCTCAGTTACCAGCTGCAGCCTACTGTCACCAGGTTTCTATTTTATTAATATATAATCACAGACACTAGACCAACTATAGGTATCAGGAGTGGATTCTCTCTTGGGAGTGCCAATGCAAGTCATAGTTAGGACAATGGGCTTACACCCAGAATTGGATCAGGACATCCCTAAGAAAATCTTTTAAAATAACGAACAGACAGATGGTCGGACAGAATAACACTAATAATGAAGACATTATTATCTGCAAAGCTCTGGTCCTTGATCAGTTACTTTTTCCCAAACAGGCCCCAGGTGGTGAGGATTGAGAAACACACATCTGTCCCACTGTTCCTCAGCAATGTTACGCTAAATGACTGAGGACTGTGTCCTCAGCCCTGCTCTCTTCACCCTCTTCACACACGAATGCTCTGCCATCTACCCCAGTTTGTGGACAACACCACTGTGGTGGGTCTCATATCTAACAACAATGAGACCCACTAAAGAGAGGAGGTCCACAATCTGACACAGTGGTACTCCAGGAATAACCTCATCCTGAACACCAGCAAGACCAAGGAGGTCATAGTGGACTACAGGAGGTCCAGGAAGACTGAAAATTCTCATCTCTGCATATATGGGGAGGTGGTGAAATGTGTGGACAGTATAAAGTTCCTGTGCATTCTCATTTCCTCTGACCTCTCCTGGACTGTGAACTCCTCCCACCTGGTAAAGAAGATACAACAATGGCTCTTCTTTCTCAGGAAATTGAAACACACTGGAATTTCCACTAAACTGTTAATTAACTTTTATAGAGCTACAATAGAAAGCATCTTGTGTCTCAGCATGATAGTGTGGTATTGGGGCCACAGGATACAGAAGAGGAAGGATTTAGCACAGGTGATGAGGACAACACAGGGGATTGTAGGATGCCATCTACAAGATCTAAACACTGTTTTTGCTACACTAGTCCAGAAAAAGGTCAGAGGTATAGCCACAGATCCCACCCATCTGGGCAATGCCCTGTTTGTCCCACTTCCATCAGGTAAACAAGCTATGCTACGACACTCTTGATAAGATGAGAATTATCTACACTTTCTTTCACATGCCAATGTGTATTTGCACACTTCAGTTTCTCAGGGACATGTCTGTTTATAGTTACAGTTCTGTAACTTGAAGATCTAAATTTATTGCAAAGTATTTTACTGTGTACATGAGTGTATCAAACGATGGAATGTGATACACTTTTGCAACTGCACAGTAATCTATATCATCTGTAAAGGGACTGCTATCGAGTTTTTGACTCGAAAATGAGTGTTAGCTGCTAAGGACTTTTGCACGCTTTAAGCTTCTCAGGAAGTGTTGTTGGTCAATGCAATCAACTGATTTCAGAAATAAAAGGTTTGGGAAGTTCATGGCCTGTGTCTACGTGTGATGTGTTATTTGTGTGCATTCTGAGCTGGTGTCTCTCATCAAAAATTCATTATAGTTACACATAATGACAATAAATATTCTTGAAAAATATAGATTTATAGAAGAGGGTTTAATGGTGGTGCAAATGTTTACACTGTTGATTGATTCTTTTCTGTTCTGAGTTTGCATGTTCTCCTTGTACATGACTTTTTCTCAGTGAAAGGCAAGTTTATTCGTATAGCATCATTTATAGGGAATATTTCAAAGTGATTCCCAAAATAAAATTAAGGACTGTCATGGTTTTAAGGTGTTTGGCCCACATGCAGACACTGACGGAACACAGAAACAGTTTTAAGATGTTTATTTTAGGCTCAAAAGGAAAAGCACACTATATGTGCAACAGGCGAGGTCGGAACGTCAGAGCAGGGTGACTGCGGGTAGAAAGGACACATTAAACACTAATCGAACCAGAGGAAAATATTCCAGAAGCTGCCCTGCTTACCGCTTGGTTGGGAGGACCTATCCGGGGGGGATGAGTGGAAAAGGAGTTCAGTAACCGTAACTCTCTGGTGGAAGGAGATGGCTGAATGACGGGAGGGCTGGCAGATGTAACACAGGCGGGGAGCCCAAACAGCACCACTGTGGCGGCAGGCAGGAGGAGCAGCTGGAGGAACCAGAGTAGTCCAGACGAACCAGGTGAATCCAGGGAGGGGAATCTCTCGCCCGGCTTGGTATCACCAAGGAAGTAAGAGGGGAGACGCCAGAGCAAAATCTGAGCAGGCAGGGATTCAGGAAACTAGTCTTCAAAGCACGGAACCAACTCAGGTGAGTAAATCCAAACACGACGAACTGGAGAGGACAGGAGACAAAATTAGATTCAAAAACAGGGTTTCCAAAAACTCACAGGAGACAGGTCTATTGCCTAGGATACCACAACGGGGTAACACTCTGGCATCTTCCAGCTGTCTGTGCACTCCTTTTAAGCCAGAGATGAGGGTTCCAAAATGAGCCGCAGGTGCGGGCCACGCCCACCCGTCAACTGCAGCCACCTGTGGAGCAGAGGAAGGGAGCACAGAAAAACAGAACCCTGACAAGGACCAGAGTGAAGAGAATTATATTAAATACACAAAATAACAATAGTAAATGTTTAAGCATCACATACAGTAACAAGAATGAAATACTAATTCAAACAAATATAACACTAAGTAAGAAATGAACAGCAGGTACTTGAGCCTCATCTCAATACTTAACAACATGCACGTTTTACACTTTCAATATGTGCATACAAGGTTGTTTGTCAAATTTCTGTGTTAACCTGGGACTTGTTTACTGTTCAATGTGTACCCTCTTGGCTGCTTACCTTCAGGGATGGGTTTTAGAGGAGAGTATCGTGTTTGTGTTTTTTTTTCTCTTCAAAAAACAAAACAACAAACGTATAAAAACTTGATAAAGGAATTTGGGTTTTCATGATTTGAGGATTTAAATTTGCATAGCTGGAACAAGCCTTTAGATGTTCATAAAAGAAGACACGAAATCAAAGCAGATCTTGTCAGCAGTGCGAGCCTGGAAAACCTTGCAATCAACTCCAAAATAAAATCAAAGCAAATCAAATAAAAAGGAATAATCAGAGAATGTTCAAACTCTTTGAACCTTCAGTAATCTTGGATGACTTAGACGCATTTTTGTTTTTGATTATATGCACTTAGTTGAATTAAAAATAACAGGAAATTTCTGAAGGGGACCTACCGTTCATAATTCAGTGACAGAATATAGTGACAGAGGTATGCACATCACTGTCCTCTTTGATTATTGGCCTCTTAAGCTCAGTAAGGCCAGCATTTGACCAATAAGACACGTAATCTGATAATGTACAAAATTCATCACTCTGCTAAGAACCTTTCCTCCTTCTCTCAAGACAGACTCATTTATTATGTGGAAATCCATAATTCTAGTAGGGCGTGTGCTTGTGTTGGAGGAAGAAAGAAAAAGAGCGAGAGAGTGTAAAAAATAGAATTAGATAGATCAGGACATTGATGTTCTGTGAAATCTGTGGTAATTAGATGGATTAATGAATTTGAGACAATTCCTGAAATGGAGATTAATTTCTACAACTTGGCAATCATGCTTTGTATTTATCACTGTCCTTCAAGAATGTCATTAATAAGTAATAGAAATGACCTGTCCAAGGGATAATGTGGGTAATTCATAAAGTAACAATCTGTTGGAAGAAGTGATGAAACTTAATAGAAAAAAGGGAAGAGAGAGAATTGTTAGAAAGCAGTCATTGGTTTTTGACAGGATTTAATTATAATCATCGTTTCGCCACGATTTACGTAATAATGACCCCACTCACATGATGTATAATACATTCATCAGTGTCTTGGTGTATGCTCTGCAGTTCCATGTTTTTTGGGTGACAGTGGCACTGGA
This sequence comes from Fundulus diaphanus, assembly GCA_037039145.1. Classification (NCBI taxonomy): domain Eukaryota; kingdom Metazoa; phylum Chordata; class Actinopteri; order Cyprinodontiformes; family Fundulidae; genus Fundulus; species Fundulus diaphanus. The sequence goes on from CM073127.1 coordinate 24,681,383, forward strand.
GCTAGGGAGTTTGTCCTGTAACCAGTGGCTACCCTGACAGCTGTGGCTACACTGGGCAGACATTATTTTACAAATAAACTACTGAAAAGGGCATTGTACAAAAGTATTCAGCCCCTCTGAGTCAAAACCTTTGCTGCAATTACAGCTGCATGTTTTTTAGGGTAAGTCTCTACCAGCTTTGCACATCTAATGACTGAAAGTTTTGCCCATTCTTCTATGCAAAACAGTTATAGCTAAATCAGATTAGACGGAGAGCGTTTGTGAACAGCAGTTTTCAGCTCTTGCCACAGATTCTCGATTGGATATAGGTCTGGACTAGGCCATTCTAACGAGAGTGAGGGTGAGAGTGATGCACATGCAGGTTACAGAAATAGGTGAAGCAACAACGTCTGTCATGATTAACTGAGACTCATAGGCAGCACCAGTCATGGACAGAGAAAAGTGTAAAGAGATTCATTCTTTGAATGTAAAAACGAAGATGATGGTCTGGACTGGGGCCCTGGGTTCAGCACCTGTACCGGCTTCTGTAACACAAGGCAAATGGTGGATAGATGTTCCAGGAAATCTGCATGATGTTGTTTGCAGTGGTGTCTCACTTTGTGCGAGGATCTGGTAATCCAAGAAGAAGGTAAGTGCGTCCAGAAACAGAGATTGGCGGTAGCGGCGCAATAAGGAATTGCTCTTTTCCCTTAGGAGGCAGCGGAGCGCTGGAGGGTGGAAAGGCTGATGGAGATGAAGCTTAGCTCGGGGGTTGCTACAGCAGCAGATCGAGGGTGAAGGTCACAACCTGGATGTGGGGATTGGAACTGGCGGATGGCTGCAGAGTTTCCAGGAATCCGGAGATAACCAGGCTCGGAGATTGAAAAGAGGAGACAAGGCACGTTAGACGAGAGAAAGACTCAAAAGCAAGACGAGTAGAGCACTAGGAGGCCTGTTACCACACTAGGTGAGTTAGCCATTAGGCGCCTGCTGCTTTGAACTGCTCCCCTTTTATCCAGCCCGTGATTGCCTCTAAACAAGCTGCACCTGGAAGCCTGCAGCACCTGTCACACCCTGCAGGAGGGAAAGCACACACACACACACCTCCGCACACTGCTTCTGAGGACACAGCACCATCATCCTTTTAGAAAAGACACACATAGCATCTTCACACAAAAACATGGAACTGTCAATTTGAAATTAAAATTATGACAACTACAACATTTGTTGTGATATCTATGCTAATGACATAGAAATGCTTTCTATTATCTGATAATAACCAATGTTTTTTATGTCTTTGTGATACTTAATTTTCCTTTTTAAAGTATCAGGTACTTTTTCAATGTGTTTCATGTGTTTTCTGTAAATCATTTTATATTAACTTGTGTATGAGTGATTTTATAGAAATAAATTTATCTTGCCTTACTTGCACATATGCACAAATGTATGGTCAATTAGCTCCTATAGCCATCATATCTATTTTAAGACATGTTTAAACTTCCCAGCACTACAATGATTCCCAGAGGCTCGTTCAAATTTTCCTTGAATATAGAAAGACAAATCCTAAATGTCACTGACTGTCCTTGAAACTGCTCCGTTTATGCCATCTTTGCTGTCTGCTCTTCCATCAGTGCTAATTACTGTAAATTAGTTTTAATTGGAGATACTGAAGCTTGCCTGATGTTGGAGATTTAGAGTCAATAGGCATGTAATAGCATGCTGTCTTTGTCTGTCATTAATCAAGGTTATTTATGAAGGTGCTGCCCAAAGGATCAGAGAAACATGTGTTAGTGTAAAAAAAACTGCTGAGATATTTGGAAGCATCTAGAATGACTGATATTCTGCATTTGAAAATATCAGTGCTAGTGTGAAAAAAACATTGCAAATCAAGATTTCAGTCATTAGAGCTTTTAATAATTTGTCCAATAGTATTTTTGTACAAAACGAAAATGTCAAACCTTAATTGTTTTTGAGAAATCTCTATAGCAAGATTGTTTTAGCCACCAGGCTTCAGCCCCTTGAAATTTCCTCAGCAAGTGAACCAACATCATATTAAGCAATCACTCACCGACATGGAACTGTGCCGACAGCAATTGCATTAGCAATTTTATTTGAATTGGTCCTCTTTAAAGTTTGTATTAAATTTTTCCTTCCAAAACATAAACGTTTATTGAAGGTCACTTTTATCTGCAGGTGAAATGCAAAGTGCTTTCACAAATCATGGGCTGGCTATTCTGAGCATGCTTATTCTAAGTCTAGCCTTTCTTTCTCCATGTAGCCACACTTTGACTCTAAATAAAATCACAACGATCTACATGTATGAAAAAAGAACCAATATTATATCACAAGCTACTCTATTCAAGAATAACTATAGGGGTTTAAAAAGATGCCATGCTATGAGGTACTAATGCACTCCAATAGTTCTCAAAGTTAAGTCAATCTCATGACCTGCTGTCTGGTTGCTGTTTTAGTCTAAGCTATTATTACGATCCCAAGATATAAAGCTGCTGTATGCATGACACCCTCTTTACAGAATTTTCAACCAAAGGTCACAAAGTGGACCCAAACACAGTCATTTATAGACCTGGTAAACAACTAGATTTTAATGGAGTAATTCTGTTTTGAACTGCAAACTTTTTCGATATTCGTAGGGGTTCATTTTAAGCTGCACAGCAATTCTTGACTTAATGACAGGTTTATTGCGACTTTGATTAATAGCACCGTGCTGCACAGCAAATCCTGTAAACAAAGAGGTGAAGAACTGCCAGTCTGACAAAATAATTTCACAGGGAAGCTTAAAAACACCCATGGTTTGCAATAAAATAATTGACATTGAAAATCTGAAAAATTTATTAATTCTTACAAGTTCTTTCTCCCTTTTGGAAATCCAAAGCAAGTGAGCTTTATTTATTCAGATACTGTTGAGATTATTATTGGGGGCCGTGACAACAAAATTCATTTTTCAGAGGTTTTGGGGGTATAATATGATCTGCTGTTCACTGATAAGGCTGTGTCAGTGTCAAAACTGAATACCTAAGGACCTGCTCAGGGGCGGTCAGCTGTGTTGCTTTGCTCAAAAACGGTCAGATCAGAAAATGGGTTGTCTTTCTACATAATTCATATGTAGCATGTCTGACTGCTCCACTCCAGAGAAGGAAGGCGGAGGAGCGATCACATGGCAGCCCCAGGTCAGTATCGGCTTGAACAGGAGGCAGAACCCACAGAGCACGAATCTTCCAGATTCTACCTTAAACTAACTTCACTGCGGTTATTAAAAAGGGGAGCTGATATGTCTGAGGACTGTCAGAAATGGATGAAGGTTCCACTTACTCCCGAAGGATGAGAAAATCACAGAAGAGTGGCTGTAGTTCATTTGTGGGGACTGTACTGAAAACGGTTTCCTGTAAGGGAATTCAAGTCGTGTTTTTCGAACAAATGGATTTAAAAAAATAAACTCTGTACCAATACAGAAGGTGGCGACCACAACCTTGTCATTACCCGTAAGTTGATTTAATTTCTAAATTCTGCCAAACGTAAGAAAGGTGTGTTTGTAAATGAAAAATCCGGTTGACTAAACGAAGCTAAACCATTGTGACGTCATGATTTTCTTGTCGCTGCCTGGGAGAGCAAACTCTTGGAAGAGAGTTTGCTCTCCACTGCTATGTCACCTAGCTGCATAACGTTTGTGTAAATATAAAGGGAAAAAAAAGTGTTTTAAAAAAATCACAGGAAAACATTACAGTTTTGATGTTGTAATTCTGAAGATTCTGAAAAGCATATAGGGTGTGCTTTTCCCCAGGTGAGTGTTGCAGGAATTTTGGCCCACTCCTCTTGATAGAACTAGTGTAATTCAGCCAGGTTTGTATCTTACATTTCACACCAATACATGTTCATCTCTGGGACACAGAGCTAGTCTACTTCTTGAACAGTGTGATAGCTGGACTTTCCCATCATGTTTAGACTGTTGTATATTTGAAAGAATGTTCCATCTTCAGGCATCTGGAAAATCCCCCCCCCCCCCCAATCATTGATTAACCTTGCAGAAATCCAATTTTCTTTTCTTACTATAATCTTGTTTGATTTATTTCCGTAGTTTTCCATAGGGATAAATAAAAAAGGAGCTTGTTCGAGGTGATGCCTTAACATCCATTAGTCTGCCTCCACTTAACAAAATTCTATAAATTAACTTATCATCATCTGTGCTTATAATACAAAGCTTATTGTATGAAGTGACTGCTCAATTTTGCTCATCCTTACTGTTTACTCTGATTTTATGTCAGACAGTAAAAGAGAATACTAAACACTACATGTTTACATACCACGGTGTGTGTAAATATCTGATTTACACTGTATCTTTAGTTAACTATGCCGGAGGAGATTGCAAACTAAGGAGACTTTACTTTGAATGCGAAACATTTGGACAGGATATGCCCTGGTCTGCCTGACCATTTTTGACTGAGAAGATGCATTCAGTTTGCCTGCAGGCCATCTGGGAAGAGATGCTGTTTATACAAACAGGTCAGAAAACACCTTGTTTCCCAGATATATATATAGGTCCTTTTAAATCCCAAACCTTCACTGTATCTGATATAAAACAGATATGTATTATAAATATATAATCTAAGATGATATATAGAACTGATTCCTGCATTTTAGGGATATTCTAATTGAAAAATAAAGGTTGTTAGTGCCTTGATGTGGAGTTAAACCTTAATTTAACTTTTGGGTGTGTTCTAATCCACATTGTTTCACCAGTGACTCTAACCCTCTTAATTCTTAACCACTAAACTAGCAAATGTGTTGGGGATGCATGAAGCCTTGAGAATAAAGAGCAAGAAGGAGAAGGACAAGATGTAGGAGAAAAGAAGGAAAGATTTTTAGGACCTTGGCATTCACTGACGCTATAAATCTGGCTTTATGGCAAAATGATGGCAGATAATGTAAGTAAAGGTCAGTGCAGGATGTCAGCCACCAATACATCAACAGGGCTGATGATTGTGGTCACACAGATCTTAAGCTGAATCCTGGTGACTTGTTTTTCATAGTGAACCCCTACCTACCTTGTATTTTTGTTTCATTTGCCGCTTTTTTCTACTTTAGCACCTAGAAACTTTGTTACTTTATTCAATAGATGGATAGAAAGGTTCAGCTGTTTTTTGCGATTAACTAGGCAGATGGATCAGTATTCTATTTCATGATAAGATACAATTGCTAATAACTTGCACTAAGCCTTAATTATTTAAATATTTTCCCATTAGCTTTTTAAAGAAACGAGAAAGTTAACAAAATAGTTCACTAACTTCTTTTGACCAATGCAGACTGTGATAATGACGGTGTTCAAAATAAAGTTTTCAATATGCTGCTCAAGTTCCAACCACAAGCAAAACCTTTGAGGCAAATCTGAAAAAAATGTCACCTTTGTGTACTAAATTGAACATTATCTATCTGTCTGTCTGTCTGTCTGTCTGTCTGTCTGTCTGCTCACAACATGCATACTCCCTTGTTTTGGTTAATGTCGTATCCAAAGACTCTTTAAAATATAATGCACCACTTCACAGTTGACATCCTTAACCACAGTAACTCATTGCAAACAATTGTCAGTTTAACTATATATGTAAAATACAGGGAAATCCAGTATTTTCTGGTGCCTTAAAATGTTTGTTACAAGCAAAGAAGGATGCAAAAAATGCAAGATACGCACGTCAAAAGGTTGTAGAGTATCCACAGATTAACTGGAGAGGATATATAGTAAATTATAAAACAGGGATATCATTAAAGACATGGTGGTTTCAAAGAATAGATGCACAGTTGTACAGCACTTATGGAACTTTAGCAAATTTTCTTTTGGGTGAAACAAAAAAAAAGCAGCTAAGAACCTGGGTCTTTCTAAATGTACAGTGCATAATTTTGTGAAAAAAATATGGGGAGATTCAGGAAGTCTCCAAGCTGAAAATCACTGTTTAATGTGCATGACCTTCAAGCCCTCAGGCAGCACTGCATCTGAATCCTTCATGCCACAGTGATAAAAATAACCAGATGGGCTACAGAGTTCCTTGAAAAAAATCCTAAGTCATTCAATACACTTGGCTGCTGAATTCAGAGATATTGCAGAAACTTGTGTTTAGAAAGAAGACCACAATAGTTTAGCAGTTTATAAATTCTGTACAGAAATGCAGCAGAGCTCCCTCAGTTGAAGTTCATCACTGATAAATAAAAAGACTTTGAACAAAAGTTCTGAAGGTTCTAAATGCAAGTTACAGCCTTCAATGAACAAAGAAGGGAACGGTGAAATTGTTCAAATGCTAGCATCTGCGATGCTATAGTTGTGCTAGTACCACAGGTGACTTGCTCATATATTACCTACAGATGATAGAAAGCCATACACTTACTTTCCACCAGTTCCACTTCCTTAAAAATATAGCGGACCAGACAGTGACGTTGCGGCAACTCATTGCATTTAAGCAATGGACATGGTTTAGATGAATTGCTAATGGCTTTCATTTCATACAGCAGCTTGTCTGTCAAGCCCATAATGGTATGTATGTTACTTTGAACATTGCATTATTGTTGGTGCCAAATAGACTACTATGAATACTTAAGAAAATGGTGATCTACTGGGAATTTCATGCACAATCCTCTCTTTACGGTAAAGAAAATGGTCCTAAATAGAGAAAATATCCAGGGAGTGCTTGTCATGTGGAAGAAAATGCCTTGTTAATGCCATGTTAGAGGAGAATGTACACACTGGTTTAAGATGACAGAACAGCAACAGGAGTTCAAATAACTATTTGTTAAAATCAAAATTTTGCAGAATACTTTATGGTAATGCATAACATGTCACATCTTGAAGTAGACTGGTGACAGCAGCAGTAAACCAAAAAGATGAGCTAAGGACAGGCAACTCAGACTGCATTTTACTCAGGCTCACCAACGTTTGAAAATGAGGTTAGAAAAACATTGCCTGGCTGATGAGACTGAATTAAAACTGTGAAATTCAAATAGTTGGGTATGAATTGTGCGTTAACACTGTGAAAGTATTTCAACAAAATTCATAGTGTCTACAGTTTAAATATTCTTTTTTTGTTTGTTTCTTTCTTTCTTCCATCGAAACATGTCAGGTATGTTTTAGACAAAAATGAAGGACCAAAAAAAGAATGTGAAAGTTTGACTTTGTATAAATAGTTCAAGCTAGTGGTGGTGTAAGGATGTGGAGGATACTTTTTTTGCAGATTTTGGACCTATTGGTACCAACTGAGCATTGGTTAAAATCCACTGCCAACCTGAATTTTGTTGCTGACCATGTCCTTCCCTTTAAAGGTGCCATAGCATCACTGTATAAACCATTTCATGTAGTTGATATTGCTGCATATGTAAATTCAATAAAATAAACATTTTCAATTCAATTTTATTTATATAGAGCCAATTCACAACACGTCATCTCAAGGCACTTTGCAAAGTCAAATTCAATCAAATCATACAGATCGGTCAAAAAGTTTCCCATCTAAGGAAACCCAGTATATTGTATCAAGTCTTAACAAGCAACATTCACTCCTCCTAAAAGAGCGTAGAGCCACAGGGGACAGTCATCTGCATTGTCGATGGCTCTGCAGCAATCCTTCATACTGAGCATGCATCAGAATCAGAAATACTTTAATAATCCCAGAGGGAAATTACAGTTCCAGTACAACCATCCATCACATACATCACAAACGTATCGGGGGAACGATTGACTGAGGCCTTGCTGCCGAGGACCCCGCCTGACGCGGTTTCCATAGGGCGCTGCCTTTAACTCTGTGGAAAGATAGGAGCCACATTTGGGGAGGGAGAGGAAAAAAAGACATATTTCACACTTTATCCTATTCCAGGATACAGTGTGAGATATAAAAAAAAACTCGCACGAGAAAAGCACATATGACGAGACAACATTTATGGAGGGGGTTAACATTGGAGACTTGTGGCATGAAGTTCACATGTTTTTGTGGGCTTTAAGTTATGTGTGTGTGTGTGTGGGTGAGAGTTGTTTTTTTCCATGAATGTGTCCAGAGGGCCATTGTCCTTGATATGATGGAAAGTTTATCAACCGGCGCCACAGTTCTGAACGCATCCACAGATGTCCGCGGGGGAGGAGGGAGCGGGGGGAGCAGCTCTGGACTCTCTTGCCATAACATCCAGGGGAGTTTTATTGATAGGGGAAGCCTAATCCAAATACACAATTTGTTATGAGAACAAGCTGCACCAACTTTTCCGTCAGCTTTAAAGTCCTTTCATCGCTGGCTCCACGTGGCAAATCCAACATTCCAATTTTGTTGGGCTTTTTTCTGCATTTCACATCCAGATTTTATCCCATCTCCCCTTTGAGTTCAACCACCGAAGCCAGTCTGCGTTCCAGCGCATCCAGCTTGCGGCTCTGCTCCTCCAAATTCTGCTCGTTCACGGTCTTAGTGATCGCGTCATATGCGGCCGGTAGCCTGATCAAGGCCATAATTGCTAGCGACATCCGCTGAATTTGCTGTTACATCAAAAATCCACCGAATCCAAATAGTAGAAATCCAAGTATCATGAATCCAAACATGTATACGTCTTCCACGTCCTCATGAAGTGACATCCATCCATCCATGCATTTCTTAACACGTCTATCCCTTGTGGGGTTGCAAGGAGTGCTGGTGCCTATCTCCAGCTGGCAATGGGCGAGAGGCAGGGTACACCCTGGACAGGTTGCAAGTTTACTGCAGGCATGAAGTGACAGTGGAGAGGAAAAATCCCCTTAAACAGAGGAAAACCTCCAGCAGAACCAGGCTCAGTGTGAACGGTCATCTGCCTCAACCGATTGGGGGTTAGAGAAGAAGACAGAGCAGAGACACAAAAAGCACACATTGATCCAGGAATCCTTTCTATGTTATATGGTAATAGCCGATGATCTGCCTCCCCTGGATGGTGTCACAGCTAACAGAACACCAGACCAGGTGTACCTACTATGAAGAAAAAATGACAGAGAACAAAAACTTCAAAGTTCAAATTGGAGAACAGTAGGTAAACTCAGCAGAGTGAGAAAAATAGACCCTGATGTGCTCCAGTGGCCTAAGCCCAGAGCAGCGTAACTCCAGAGATGGCTCAGGGTAACCTAAGCCACTCTAACTATAGGCTTTGTCAAAAAGGAAAGTTTTAAGATTAGTCTTAAAGGTAGATAGGGTGTCTGCCTCATGGACCAAAACTAGGAGTTGGTTCCACAGGAGAGGAGCCTGATAACTAAAGGATATGCCTCCCATTCTACTTTTAGAGACTCTAGGAACTACCAGTAGACCTGCAGTCTGAGAGTGAAGTGCTCTGTTAGGAACATACGGGGTTATCAAATCTCTGATATATGATGGAGCTTGATTATTAAGGGCTTTATACATGATAAGGATCATTTAATTCTATTCTTGATTTAACAGGAAGCCAATGAAGGGAAGCTAAAATAGGAGAAATGGGGTAATGGGTGGGTAACAGTGAAGAAGCTGCAGAGAGGTGTGTTAAACTACGGCTCTGCTGTTCTGGACCCTGTGTTGTCAGCATTTTGGAGAACTAATAAATCCAGCCAGAATCCTAGAAAGAAGAGCTGCGCCATCCAAAGTGGGATGGATGCCATCTCTTCGGATCAGACCAGGTTTTCCCCAGAAAGTTGGCCAGTTATCAATGTAGCCCACATTATTTTCAGGACACCATCTAGACAACCAGCAGTTGAATGATGACATACGGCTAAACCTGTCATCACTGGTCAGGTCAAGCAGGGGACCAGAGAAAATAACGTCAGCCAGCCACATCTCTCTGTGTACAGACTCACTTTTCCCCTGGATTCATCCTCCTCTTCTAGCCGTAAGCAACTCAGACTGAATCCTAATAATTTCACTCTTCAGCAGCTATTTTCTGATCAGCCTCTCATTCTCTCCTTAGTTCATGACCAGAGCCTACTCTGTTGTCCTGACGTCTTTTCCATTCAACCATTTAATTTTAAATAAATATTTTTTTAACTCCATGGTTGCTTCCCCCTTTCAGAGTTGGACAAAAAGCTAAAATCATGACAGTGTCCCTAATTGCTTATACTAAGCATTTTCTCCACTGCCTGACATTGCTTAGTGGCACACACTGTGGCATGTGAGCTGTGATTTCAGTTACCCCCAACTTCATACTTTATTTCAATGAAATAAAGTAAAATAAAGATTCATACATTGATAAGATAAGAAAATCCTTTATTTTCCCACAATGGGGAAATTCGGGTGTGACAGTGGTAAGGTCACAGACAGGGTTACAGAGAACAATCAAATCTAATCTAAAATTAGTTCTAAAGAAACGGCATGAGTAAAAAGTGAAAAATACAATCATAAACATGATCCAGTAATGTGAACTTGCTCCGTTTTATCTGTTTTCAAATCCTGTCATCACACTAACCTGCATAAAGTATGTCCACATATACCTAGAGATGTGCTAAATTTTGCCTCAGTTATCTGCTAATGCTAAAGCTAAAACTCTGCTAATGATACAGTCGTAGTCACCACTAGTTCTGCAGTGTTTACCACACAGCTCTTTCTGTTCACACAGTTATCGGCATTAGCACACCACCCGCGCTCATATGCACATTAATATTTTTATTAATGATGTTTAAAGGTACATGTACTTAAAGGGGTTGATAAATGGCTAATATTTCCTTTGTCCTAATTCCAGATGTCATCATTTTGCCAGCAACATAAGCTTCATTTTGTTCATTGGTTTTAGTTTTATCTGGCTATTTTCCCACAATATTAGTTTTGCTTATTCTTTTCATTTTACTTAGCAGTTTAGTTGAGTTGTACTAAAGAGTTTGTTGAATAAATAATATGACTGGAAGTTGAAGTATTTTGTTAATGTCTTTGGAGAGGAGTTGTTTTTGTTTATTGTGATTGTGTGTTACTTGCTGTGTGCAAATTCAAACCTTCATCTGTTATTCTATATTACCAAATCTGACCAGGCAGGTATTCATAAAGCAATTGACAGAGATAGTGAACTTCTTCACTATTTTTTTTTTTTTTTTTAATCAGGTGGTCCTCTAACTTGGTTATTTTGATCAAAATGACCATGTTAATAATAATAGTTATTTATAACCCAGCCTACTGTTTATTAACATGCATCATCTCTGAAATCATGATATGAATAAAAGTAATCAACTCTAAGAGACTGCAGATGTAAAATGAAAAGCTCAAGATTACGCTAGAAAAATAATGCTTAAAGACATGCAACATAAGCACATCACAATCCCGAGGTTTGTCTGTATTTTTCACCATTTTAGTGTTATTTGGTTTGTAGATTCTGTTCAATCCTTCTTGTATCTTGTTTCTGTTTACTCTTTACCTCCTCCCATAGTTTTCCTGCCTGTACTCCTTGTCTTGCCTCCCTAATGTCAGTTGATGTAAGTTTAATTCATTAAATTTGACCTAAACCTCTACTAAACTCTGCATGTGGGTCCTTAATCGACAAAACCTGACAGAAGATAATATCCTTTGGATGGTATCTTCAGCCCGGTAATCCAAGGCAATATTGGGCTGCGGCAGCTGACTTTGTAGATCTGCTGCGGGAGTTGTCTCCTCATCTACCCTTGCTGGACTTGGTGGGGATATTGGAGGAGGCTGAGTGGGACCACCAGGCTGGGTTGGCAGAAATCCTCACCAAGCCCATTCCACCTCATCCGTGGCTCCAAGCCGGCTGTGCACCGCTCACTTCCACTTTCTGTTCCGAGGATCCAGTCTACACTTCCTCGTCAGTGTCAAAAGATCTGGCTCATATTTCTGTCTCACTCAGCGAGGTTCCACCAGACCTCTCCACGTCACCCTCCACTCTCCATTGGTGGCCAGCTGGCTGCCTCCATTCCTGATGTTCATCTACACTCCTGGCTCAGTCGTCAGCTTCCTCACTCCAGCCTCATGTCCTTGTTACTGGGTTCCTCAACGCAGGTGTCCACATTCTGGCTGGGTCCCCACTTGAGGTCCTTAGTGGTCTCCAGCAGTCTGTCCGCCATCATTCAGAGCTCCTCCGTGGATTTCAGCCGTCCAGTCTGTCGAGCCCAAATATTGCTTCCAGTCTACAGGCTTCAGGATCCCCAGGCATTAAGCTTGTTTAAAGACTGCACGATCCCCAGAATATAAAGCAAAGTACAGTTTGCACCCGTTTGATTACTGTTCACCTCCTCCCATTGTTTCCCTGCCTGTGCTCCATGTCTTGCTTCTCTTATGTCAGTTGTAAGTTTGTTAACTGACATTAAATATCACCTAAACTTCTAGTATGCTCTGGATTTGTATCCTCAATCTACAAACCCTGACAAAGCAGTGGCAGTCAAGTCAATGTTTGACTGGTCCATAAATGGTGGTATTTATGCTTGTCTAATTCTAAGTAACTGCACAGTGAGACGGTTGGTAGCAGTATTGCCTTGCAGCAAGAAGGTCCTGGGTTCAAATTACAATCTAATGCTTTTTCTGTATGGAATTTGCATGTCATCCCTGTGCATGCATGGATTATCTCTGGGTATTTGTGCTTCTGCCCACAGACCAAGTAATTTACATCTCTGAAGTTGCCTTTATGTGAGCATGTGCTTGTTTATTTTCCTGTGTGTCTCTTTGTTGCCATTTGATGGACTGGCAACCTGTCCAGGGAGCTCCCCACTACTTGCCCAATGACCGCTGGAGATAGGCAACTACAACCCTGCACTAATAAGCGCATATAGATAATGGGCGTATTGGTGGATATATAGTTTCAGCATTCTACAGGCGAAAAAGTGAAATGGATATTGATTCCACATTTGACTTAACATTCGCCATTATGTTTAATGCAGGCAGTCAAGATTATGAAATCAAACAGAATTTTATCTCAGCATGCTCAACTCAATATTACCTGAGCAAATAGTTAGTGTAGAACCTCTCATTATCTGTTCACAGGCCTGTCTTATCATATATAACCAGACAAGCTGCCTGTTGACTCAACCTTGCTTTCTTAGGAGGCAATATATTCTAGCAAAAATTATCATTTTGATGGGAATAATGTCTGTATGAGGGTTAAGCCAAGCTGTCGTCTGTGGCTGATAAAATAATAGATTAACAACATCAAACATTGTTTGGCACCATCTCTTCTGAGAGATCATCAAAAGTATTGTGGTGCAAACATGAGTTCTGTGTTTTAATGATTTGTTGACATATTAATTTTAAACTGTCAAAAACTAACACTTTTACTGTCAAACTTAACGATATGTGTGTAAATTGGAATATTGTTATTTTTTAGAAACTTTCTCACCCTTTAATTCCAAAAAAGTTAAAAAACAAAACAACTGGACTTGTTTCCGAAGTTTGAAGACGTTTCGCTTCCTATCCAGAAAGCTTTCTCAATTCAAAATGTCTGGAATAGTGTGGAGTAGCAAACTTTATAGTGACTGAGAATCTTTACCAGCTCACCCTTTAAGTTTAAAGCTGTAGAAAGCTCTTTTTAAAACTCAACATAAATGTGTCTACTGCTGAATAAATACATTACCTCCACTCAGTGTATTTTTGTAAAGATTTGTGTGAGTTTGTTCACTTTTGTCACTGTGCACAACTTCACAACCTTCCATCGTCTTCCTTTGGCCAACACGTAAGAGTTTCTTTGTCACCAAATCATCCATTATCTCTGCTTTTGTTTGTAGAACTAAAGTTCAGAAACAGTAATAATGACCAATCACACTGTAATGGTATTTCAACAGTTTGAACCCGTTTAAGCTTGAGCTGACATTTAAAAGTTCTTGAAAACTAATTGTTAATCATTTCCTCCAACAACGGTGTATACAGAATTCTATTGATTAGGCTCAAAACAGAGACAGTTTATTGATTTTGTTATCTGCGAAGCTAAGAGACCATTATTTTCTTTTGCTGCCACTAATGTGACCACTTGAGACTGTCTTTTGCTGTTCCATTTTTTCTGTCTTTTAAATTCTCTAACTTATTTAGTGTTTTTTAGTCTTTTTTTCCATCTTTCCTCTGGAATTTCTGATCTGTTACTAAGTTGATAGACCTTTCTTATAGCCTCTAGGCTTTCTTCTTTTGTTATATTGAACTGCTCTGGTTTAGTTTAAGTCTATGTGCAAATATGTGCATGTTTTGAATATAACCTACTGTGTGTGTGTCTTTGATTTGTCTGTGAATGTGTGGTGTTGCATAGACATCCATGCTAAGGCTTTTGTTTTATGTGAAAATGTACCAGAACTTGTAAGCACTTACACATACCTGCTGGGTCCTTGCTGTGCTCGTGTGTCTTTGTGGTCAGACAGAGGCATATAATGTAGACTTGCATGTGTGCATCTTTCGGTTTTCCTGTATATGTGGGCATTAGGAATGTGCGTGTACAGTATCTTGGATGGGTGTGTGTGCTCCCAGAGAGTATCTTCCCTCAGGTGTCACACTATCATGATAAATGGGCTTAGCACCAGTGAGACAAGCACAATACCCCACAGCAATATATTTCCATAACTCCTCACTGCTTTGGAGGAATATATGCCGTTCCTTGATAACACCGGGGCACCATTATAACACATTATGGGATAGACCTTTGGTATAAAATGCTTATAAAGATAGCTTGCTGAGTTTGAAACAGACTTCCGACATATGAAAAAGCTGTTGATTTATGAAGAGTTGGTGACAAAGGATTCCCATCAGTCAGGATCCAAATGTTAATGGAGCAAACTCTTCACTTCACTGTCATTAATGACTTAAAAAACTAGTTTTTTTAAATAGAAAATATTTTTCCCCTTATGTCCAGATTCATGGGATGCTAAATGATGTCAAGGTATCATGTACAATCTGATTCCACACACGACAGGGGGAGTGTGCACGTGGAATAACAAGGACGGAGTAAGAAAAAAAGATAAATAACAGAGATGCAAAGAGAACATATAGACACAAATTAGAGAACCCGACAAACAGCTGCTACAAAAAAAATCCTCCTATGGCCACCAATAAGAATAAGCAATAAAGTGGAATTGGCATATGGGCGATCACTGAATACAACGCAGGTCAGCTGGCTGGTGTCCTCACAGACATTTTTAACACCTCGCTGGACCAAGCCACAGTGCTAGCATGCTTCAAGTCTGCCTCCATTATTCCGGTGCCAAAGAAACCTCAAGTCACCTGTTTTAATGACTACCGGCCTGTTGCACTGACTCCCATCATGATGAAGTGCTTTGAAAGGCTGGTGAAACAACACATCGTCTCCAGTCTCCCCCCAACACTCGACCCGTTCCAGTTTGCCTACCGACGGAACCGCTCCACTGAGGACGCCATCTCCTCTGCTCTTCACCTGAGCCTGGAACACCTGGAGGAGAAGAACACGTACGTGCGGATGCTGTTCCAGGACTTCAGTTCAGCGTTCAACACCATCATCCCACAGCACCTGGTAGGAAAACTGGAACATTTGGACTTCAGCACACCCCTTCGCGACTGGCTGCTGGACTTCCTCACCAACAGACCTCAGTCAGTCCGGGTCGGACAGAACATCTCTGATGTCATCACCCTCAGCACGGGCTCCCCTCAGGGCTGCGTCCTGAGCCCCCTGCTGTTCACCCTGATGACACATGACTGCGTCTCCAGGTTCACCGCCAATCACATCGTGAAGTTTGCAGACGACACAACGGTGGTGGGCCTGATCAGAGACGACAACGATCAGGACTACAGGGAGGAGGTGGAGCAGCTGGTGGGCTGGTGCAGAGACAACAGCTGGTCCTGAACGTGGAGAAGACGAAGGAGATCATCGTAGACTTCAGGAAGAACCGGCCTCACCACGCTCCACTGCTCATCAACAGCTCAGCTGTGGAGGTGGTCAGCAGCACCAAGTTCCTGGGGGTGCACATCACGGACAACCTCACCTGGTCTGTGAACACCACGTCACTGGTGAAGAGGGCACAGAAACGACTGTACTTCCTGCGGAGGATGAGGAGAGCCCACCTGCCCCCGCCCATCCTCACGACCTTCTACAGAAGCACCATAGAGAGCATTCTGACCAGCTGTCTCTCTGTGTGGTGTGGAGACTGCAATGCCTCCGACTGGAAGAACATGAGGAGAGTGGTGAGGACAGCAGAAGGGATCATCGGGGCTCCTCTTCCCTCCATCAAGGACATCTCATCTCAGCGCTGTGTGTCCCGAGCCCGTAACATCATCAGGGACCCCTCACACCCCCACCATGGACTGTTCTCCCTGCTGCCCTCTGGGAAGAGGTTCCGCAGCATCCGCTGCAGGTCCACCAGGTTCTGCAAAAGCTTTTTCCCTGTTGCCATCAGACTGTTGAACTGCTGAAGCCACAAAAATGGACTCTGTACCACATTCTTATATTTGCACATTTGCATATTTGCACATTTACACATTTGCACATATGCCATCAGACTGTTGAACAGCCACAAAATGGACTCTGTACAACATTCGTATATTGCACATCCCATCATTGCATCCTTATCTAGCACTACAAATGCTGCCGAACTCTGTTACCACTGTCGTTTTTCTCCTGCACTGTTACATTGTTTACATTTCAATTGTTTACTAGGAAATCACTGCTGCACTGTAATTCACTGCTACTTACTGTAACTTTTCAAGCTGTATGCAAAATGAAATTTCGTTCTGTACACACTCTGTGCATACAAAAACAAAGTTGTCTAAGTCTAAGTCTAAAGCTGTTGATACTAATGGAGATAAGTACAGGGCAACATGGAAATTGTATTGTGAGAGTATGAGTGTGTGTTTGTGCAAAATTGCAAAATATGTGGTTTAGGTCTTACAAGAATTGGGCTCAGTGATGGGTACAGAGGTCCAAGGCCATCTACCCTTGCAGGGATCAGAAACAAGCAGACAGGACCCCAAGATCCAGGATATCAGCTTCCCATTGGAGCACAGATGCCAGATAGTCCATCACAAGGACACCACATATCCACCTGTGGGGACAGCAGAGGCAATCCAGAAAACCTCTGAAAAGATGCTTAGATTATTTTACGCAAGTGTGTGTGTGTTTTTTTTTTGTGGCCACCTGTTTAGGATAGTTATCACTTGCACAGTGTGCTTCTATTTAAATTAAGAGTGGAGGAAAAAGATGGGAAGTAACTTGAACAATATCAAGAATTATACACTAAATGCCATAGATTTGGGATTAAACAAAATAAGTAAAAAAGTGAATGATTGTGACAATGAGAAGAAGTAAAGTGTTCGCTTATCTCAAGACGTTGACTTCAACAGTAACTTTGCAGATAGATGCATTTCTTACCCTCAACACCGCTTTCCCAATGGGAATAATCAGCATTTAGTATTAGCGCAATATAGTTTCCCAAAATACCATGGGCAAACTGCAATTAGAAAATGTCAAATGAGGCACTGTAATAATGCATATCAAAGATGCAATTTAAGCATTTATATGCACATAATTTTAACAATGCCAATGACTTGGAGTTACATTGTATAGGAAAAAGATTATAAACGCCATGCTAGCAATGGAAATATTAATATACACTGGAGCCCTATTTAGAAATAACAATACTTTGTTTTAAACATGTAACCTGGTAGACAAATTAGGATAATTTATGGATACCCCTTAAACTGACATAGTAAGTGTCATGATATTTTTCTGGGATGAACCCGGACACAGCACGCACACACAGAGCTAGTTCTTAAAAGTGAGTTTATTGAACAGTGTGGATTATGGATGACGATGGGACCCAGAGTCTTATACCAGACGAAGATGTAGGGTGCAGAAGCTGGCCGGCAGGAGTAGTGCGGAGAGTCAGACCAGGAAGGAACACTGGAGCCGATGACTTGAGACCAGGACGGTTCACTTGAGACCAGGACGAACACAGGAGCCGAGAACTTGCGACCACGTCGGAAACCCAGGAGTAGAGAACTTGAGACCAGGGCGGCTCACCAGGAGCTGAGAACTTGAGACCAGGGCGGCTCACCAGGAGTGGAGGACTTGAGACCAGGGCGGCTCACCAGGAGTGGAGGACTTGAGATCAGGACAGAACCCAGCAGCCGAGAACTTGAGACCAGGACGGCTCACCAGGAGTTGAGAACTTGAGACCAGGGCAGCTCACCAGGGGTTGAGAACTTGAGACCGAGACGGAACCCAGCAGCCGAGAACTTGAAACCAGGACTGAGCACAGGAGCCGAAGACTGAGACCACAGCGGAACACCGGAACCAGCGAAACCAAACTGCGGGCTGAGTTGGAATGGAGTCTCTGGCTGAGACTTAGCTGGAACAGTGTTTCAGGCTGAGGCTGGGCTGGAATGAGGTCTCTGGCCGAGGGTGAGCTGGAACAGAGCTGAAGCAGAGTCTCTGGCAGTGACTGAACAAAAACAAAGTTGGAGAAAAGTCTTCTGGCTGACTGAACAAAAACTGAGCTGACAAAGGATGGTGACTGAAACGGAGCAGGAGTAGAACACTACGGACCGGCAACGAGAACAAAATGAGGTGGTTATATATAGAGGTGACAACAGGTGTAAACGAATCAGTGATAATTGCAGCCTGACAGGTGGAACCAATCAGGCTGCGCAGGGAAGAGAGAGAGGAAGGGAGGTTCAGCTTGCAGCCTACAAGCTGCATCCTGACAGTAAGACTTAACTCTACTTCTTCTTTCTTTGCAAGGCACCTGCTACCACAACAGTCTTTCATACGTCAATTGCGATTAATAATCTTTGAGGCCATGTTGAGACATAATTACATTACCCACATCACAATGTAGGCAGACCAACAACTTAGTAAGTGTATGGCCAGCCTATAGGGTCTATCTATGTGTCATGTTCGAGGGTTCGTTTTTTTGACCCACATGCAAAAACACTCAGAGACCTTAAAAAGGTTTTCACATTTATTAAACAAAAACAAAGTTCTTTCTGTCAAGGTCAGTTGATCTGAAGTAAGGAGAAGGAGAGATGTTAGCAGGAAAAGAGATAATATTCTGAATGAGAGTGGAGCTGGCTTACTGATTTAAGGAGAGGTGGCACTGAAAATGAGGAGATCCTTTTGGTTCAGAGGTAAGTTTAGTTGTGGATCATGAGGAGAATGCCATTGTGCCAGGGCTTGTTAAGAGGTGGTAAGTTGGAGAATGAGAAAGCAGAGGAACTCAAAGGTGAAACGATCTGCGGGTGACAACCAGGGGCTGGGTTTCTTCTTGTGAGATTAGATGATGCTGGAGCACAGGGAGGAGGTGCGTCCAGACCAGAAATCCTTGGGAATCCAAGGGCTTGAGGGCTCAGGGGACATATTAGCTAAGAGGTTCTCCAGAGCTGATCTGAGGAAATGCAGAGGGCAGAAATATGATAACTCGAAGGAAACTTCAAGTTATCATATTGACTGAATGTATGGCTTGACTCTGTATAGGTTGACCATAAGGTGTTGAGTGGTCATCACGCAGGTGTGAGAGCAACCAACTGCCTTGGGCAAGCATTCTGCATACGGCTCTGAACCAGTTACTGAGAAGCAGAGGTAAACAGCAGCACACTCAGCTCACTCACACTCCAAACCATGAAACTATGAAAATATATGACCTCAGATCAAACCTTAAGCTGTCCTGTGGTTTCTGTGCAATGTTTTGCTTCTTTTGAGAACAGTGGTAAATTATAACTTTCATCTGTAGCACGGTGAAAAGAAAACTTAATGAGATTTGGTAGTTTCAATGAAAAACTCTGATTGAGCATAGCGAATCTCTTTCAAGTCGCAATGTCACTTAATGCAATGTCATCCATTGGTAATGTGCAGTCAAAAAAAACACAATAGCTGAACAAAATTGTGAATTTCCTCTGATCTATGAGGCAGTGTTTTGCTTAAATTGTTATTTTGCTCAGAGAAAATATATTTTAAACCACAACAAATTAAAATGCAAGTTATTTCTGTTTATTGTTTGGCTGTTTGTTTTCATGCAATTATCCTTTTTCATATGATATTTAAGAATCCTTCTTTTCAAAAGAAAAATGGTTGTTGTAGTTGCCAGTAGGAGATTCCTCTGACAACTATAACTCTGAACTGAGCGAAACTTCGGTGGCCTCCGAGTTAAGCTTGTTTGCGGTTGCGATGACCTGGATAATTGAAAATTTGCACAGGCATGAGATTCCTTGTGTTTTGGGTATTTAGGTTTGAAGTAGTCCAACTTGGATAAAAAATTAACACATACAGCAAAAATAAAATGATACATTCTTGCAGTCAGGTAAATTAAAGCCTTTACACTAGTCCTTGCACTATTTATGTAGGGTGGAGGGGGTTCACATGAAAAAATAGTTATAGCATATATTCAGTAAATAAATGTTAAAACACATTTTCCTTTTTGCACAAACAGGAATAATTTCGCATTTACTGAAGTGCTGTAAGCTTTTGTGGTAATTTTTATAACTAATAGAGGTGTGAGATTTCCTTATATTTTCTAAAATTGTTTATGTATTTAGTAAATTACACAAATCTGTTGCTTTGTAAATCTGACTAAAAAATCATTGAGCATGTTTTCCGTACACACCGTTGTGAACTAACAGAGCTTTCTGAATCTGGCTTAAGGTGTTCTTCAGAAGTAGGATACTCTGCACTATAAGAGAAAAGTGAATGATTGTCGAGTTCACCTTTTGTTGTAACTGGAAACAGTCTTTGAAAAACAATTGGTCTGCTTCCAAGTGTTGATTACTCCTCATTTATTTATATTGACTGTATTTGTAAAGCACAGACCTAATCAATTGGCAGGTTCATGAAAAATATATAATGACGATGCAGAGAAAGTTACTTAGCTGATGTAAACTCATTAGCTCCCAGCTTATGCTGATCTGCCAAGATGGGTCTGCCAAGTTTACTAGATATTTATTTCAATACCGTCAGCTCCACAACTTTATATTTCTGGCTCACTGGGTCTTTTCAGACTTTACATCCAACAGCTTAAGATGATCACATGTGAAAAATCGAATTATTCCTATCTATAGAAAGTGTAAATCCTAGACATTTTTTCAAATACATTTTTGACAATGCTGATGACAGATTTCAATGTTCTTTTTATGTTTGTTGTAAAACACAAACATTGTTAAAGCTTCAACAGGGATGAGGGTCTACAAATAAGAATTTTAGAAAGGTGTACAGCTCTTTCGTTTTGAATTTAAAAACTTTAAACAAAAAGTCAGTTTTTGTTTGTTTGGATTTTCTGAACACTGCTCTTTTTTAAATTCTAGGTGGGTAAAAGTTTATATATAGAGAGAATATATATATATATATATATATATATAGATATAGATAGATAGATATATATATAGATATATAGATATATAGATATATATATATATATATATATATATAGATAGATAGATAGATAGATAGATAGATAGATAGATATATAGATATATAATATATATTTCTGCATGATTAAAGTAGAGCCCAGTCTGCTCTACTGGGTGACAATCGACAGCGATAAAATTTGTTATATGGGTCTTGGTTGTGACACTTAAACTTGTTCATCCATTATGCAAAGGCACTGCTTATATGGCTGAGTTTACCTACAGCTGTACAGACTGAAGAAGTCTTGGAGAAGAGACAAAACGTTTCAACAAAGAAAAATCTGTCCAGCGGACCTATCCGATTTCTTCTTTTGATTTGAATGATCTGCCTGTGTGAAAAGTGCTGAGTATAGAACACATAAAATGTTTTTAAAAATGCTTTGAAATGACGCAATTACAAAAAAGAATAAAGTATTATAATGTTTAAGTTGATGCTTTTGTAGTGATAGTAGTACTCTGCCTTAATCTGGCCAGAAGCTCTTTAGATGTTCTACTTTCAGTGGGTTTCACAGGAGAGAGATTTTTTTTGGTTGCACACTACCTCCTTCCCCAACTGCCGTGCAAATATATTCATCTTTTCTTTGAAGAAGAGTGTCATATAATTGCTCATAAAATAGATTTTCTATAATAACCTATGACATTTTAAGATAAAGAAAACACCTTTCTGGAAATAGCAGTTAGCTTTATACTCTGAGACCAATAATCTAGATTTACACAATAGGAAAGCACTAAAAGGGGTATCTAGTGCAAATAGGTCAGTAACTCTTTATGTTTTAGCAGAACCCTATTCTAAAAATTATTCCATTATGCAATATGCAAGGTTAGATATAAACAAAAAGAAGACATTTTTAAAAAGCCTCAAAAATTATAAAATTAAACAAATGCTAACAAAATAATGTTAGCCTCAAATCAAAGACCAATTTAGCTCAACATGAGACTTAACATCTGATAATCTTGAAATGTCACTGTTGGCAGATTTATGGAGAAAAGAATTCAAGGATCCACCGAATGTAATTATTTTTGTAAACTTTACTGGCAGACATGACTAAACCAATAACTTAGATCCCGATGTGTCAGTTGAGGAAAACAAAAACGCTCCATGCTTACATGTATCATGCCCCTATTAATTTTCATCTATGACAGAGTTAAGTGTCAAAGAAATCCCTATACATCAGTACAAAAATGTATGGGAATATAAAAAAAGTGTCCATCTGTTCTGACAGTATTTTTTCCTATATAAAGGGAATATTTTTCTTGCAGCGCTGATGAACAGGAATCAGAAAATCCCCGTCTGATTTCTCCCCACTTGAGGAACAGCTGCTCTAATGACATATCAGTCTTAGAACCATGAATACATGGACTGTAAAATTGAAGAGAGTGCTGTCACATTTATTTCCCCCGGTTTCTTATTCAGGCTTCAAGCTACTGTGTCCCACTGTAGTTAATTGCAGTTCTAAGCTGACGCGATGCCCTCCCTGTCTATTACCTCGCGCCTGGCTATGTCTGAATTGTCTGTGTTGATGTGAGTCACTCTAGGAGAGAAATTCAATTACCTCCTCTCTCTACTCAGTCGTGGCCCAGCCCAGCAGAGCTGAAGTATGACTGATATAAGAAGGAGAGGAAAAGGGAGAGGAAGGGAGGCAGACAAGGGAGAGAAATGACAATAACAGAGAGAGAATTAAAGACAGGCAAAACAGAGAGAGATGGCTTAAAAAATCGAGTGAGAGGGAAGCAGATACATTTTGAAAAGTGGTGAATCAGGAAGATATGGATGGATAGACAGAGCTGAGGCAAGACGTAAAGCATTGCAACATGTTCAGTTTTTCACCATCAGAGCAATTCGTTGCAGATGGACATCTGAAAGTATGGGCATCAAATCCCGGAAAGACAATTATTGGAAGCTGTTTGGTTTTACGAGACATCGAATAAAATTTCAAGTAAAAGGGTCTCCTGTTACAGCTCTGGGCTCCGACCTCCTGAAAGACTACTCTGTTACTGTGTGAATCTTTGTATTTGTTGAAAGTAATGCTATATGTTAATAGATTTAATAGTTTATCAGTAACTGTAATGGTCAAACATTGTAGAACATACTGAATAGTACTTTACTCCCACCTTTGCTATTGGCAAAAAAGCTTTTAAAGATACATTAAACTAAACTATATTCAAAGATTTCTGCTTTTTGCATGCAGTTAAACAATGTTTAAATTATTCACTTTTACAAAATGCTTTATAAAATGGTTCATATTGAAGTAGCACTTCTGTCAGGTGGGCAAACAGAAAAAACACCAAATTTAAATTTAACAAAATACAGTACCTCCAATAACGTTTACTATAGGAGAAACTATTTACATTGTTGCTCCTGGGATGGTTGAAAGTGCTTGAAAGGAGAAAAAGTTCTGAAATTGCATCCGCGCTTACTGGATGTAAGATAATGCTTGATGTGTCACACATGCACCATCATTTCCGAGTGAGAGTCTCTAGCATGCAATCACAGTGAGTCAGGACTGAGGAAAGGTCGATAAACAAAACTTTGATGCAATTTGTTTCATTTCCCTTTATGACTATCATTAATATTCTAATGTCTATGGTAAGAATATAAAAACTATTGATTTTATTATAACTATATCACAGTTATAGAATATGTCTCCCAGACTGTTCCAATTTCAAAGTTGCTATTTTGCAATGACTTAGTTATAAAACTTAGATTTACCTGATAGCCCCAGAAACCAGCAAAATTCTAAAAAAAATTCTGATGATGGCAAGAAGATAAAAGGAATACGGGTTAAGCTTAATTCAATTAATACAGATCAGAATCATTCATATTACATACATTTTCACCTTGCTTTAATTTTTCTATGAAGAAAAAAAGATGCAGAGTTAGAAAAACACTATATAAAAGTTTTAAAACTGAATAAATAAATAATATACACTGCTCAAAACAATAAACGGAACACTAAAATAACACACCCTAGATCTGAATGGATGAAATATTCTTATTAAATACTTCAGGTCTGGATTTGGAGCCACACTCAAAATTAAGGTGGAAAAACACATTACAGGCAGATCCAACTTTGATGTAATGTCCTTATAACAAGTCAAACTGAGGCTCAGTAGCATGAGTGGCCTCCACGTGCCTTTATGACCTCCCTACAACGCCTGGGCATGCTCCTGATGAGGTGGCGGATGGTCTCCTGAGGGATCTCCTCCCAGACCTGAACTAACGCATCTGCCAACTCTTGGACAGTCTGTGGTACAATGTGGCGTTGGTAGATGGAGCGAGACATGATGTCCCAGATGTGCTCAATTGGATTCAGGTCTGTGGAACGGATGGGCCGGTCCATAGCATCAATGACTTCATCTTGCAGGAACTACTGACACACTCCAGCCACATGAGGTCTAGCATTGTCTTGCATTAGGAGGAACCCAGAGCCAACCGCACCAGCATATGGTCTCACAATGGGTCTGAGGATCTCATCTCTGTACCTACTGGCATTCAGACTACTTCTGGCGAGCACATTGAAATGCCAAAAATCCCCCCCCCCCAAAGAAATGCCACTGCCAAACCGGTCATGCTGGAGGATGTTGCAGGCAGCAGAACGTTCTCCACGGCGTCTCCAGACTGTCACATCTGCTCAGTGTGAACCTGCTTTCATCTGTGAAGAGCACTGGGTGCCAGTGGGGAATTTGCCAATCTTGGTATTCTCTGGCAAATACCAAAGGTCCTGCATGGTGTTGGGCTGTAAGCAAAACCCTAACCTGTGGACGTCGGGCCTTCATACCACCCTCATGGAGTCTTTTTCTGATCTGCTCTGGACACTACGCTGACTGACACAGCAAACCTTCTTGCCACAGCTCGCATTGATGTGCCATCCTGAATGAGCTGCACTACCTGAGCCACTTGTGTGGGTTGTAGACTCCGTCTAATGCTACCACTAGAGTGAAAGCACCACCAGCATTCAAAAGTGACAAAAACATCAGCCAGAAAGCAGAGGAACTGAGAAGTGGTCTGTGGTCACCACCTGCAGAACCACTCCTTTATTGGGCGTTTCTTGCTAATTGCTTATATTTTACAATTCAATTCAATGAAATTTTATTTATATAGCGCCAATTCATGAAACACGTCATCTCAAGGCACTTTCCAAAGTCAAATTCAATCAGATTATACAGATTGGGTCAGATTATATAGATTGGTCAAGAAATTTCCTACATAAGGAAACCCAGTTGATTGCATCAAAGTCTTGACAAGCAGCATTCACTCCTCCTGAAGAAGCGTAGAGCCACAAGGGAGAGTCGTCTGCATTGTCCATGGCTTTGCAGCAATCCCTCATACCGACCAAGCATGAAGCGACAGTGGAAAGAAAAACTCCCCATTAACGGGAAGGAAAACCTCCAGCAGAACCAGGCTCAGTATGAACGGTCATCTGCCTCGACCGACTGTGGGTGAGAGAAGACAGAGCAGAGACACAACAGAGACAAACAAGCACAGAAGCACACATTAATCAGGTAATCTGTTCTACATTAGATGGTAATAGCGGGCGATCTGTCTTCCCTGGATGATGTCATAACTAACAGAACGCCAGACCAGGTGTACCTACTATGAAGAAAAAAAGAGAGAGAACAAAAAGTTAACAGCTGAAATGATGACAAGCAATGCAAATTGGAGAACAGTAGAACTCAGTAGAGTGAGAAAAATAGACCCTGATGTCCTCCAGTAGCCTAAGCCTATAGCAGCATAACTATAGAGATAGCTCAGGGTAACATGAGCCACTCTAACTATAAGCTTACACCTGTTGTCTACTCCATTTGCACAACAGCATGTGAAATTGATTGTCAATCAGTGTTGCTTCTTGCATCTTTTGGGATAGAAGACATCTGGTCAACAGAGATAATTTCTCTCTAAATAGGTCAGGTGCAAAACGGCTGATTTCAAACATCTTCTATTCTGTGAACCATGCGTCATCAGCTTTGTTCCAAAACAAAGTACATCCAGTGCCAAAACAAATGATAAGCCCAGTGCAGCCCGAACAAGCCAAGATAAAGATGGCCAGAAAGATGACACAGAATGAGGCTTCGTCAGAGCTACAGGACGATTCATCCCAGATCTCAGCAGGACAAAGAGAGGACCAAGAACCTCCATCGTCACGAACACCGGTCCAGACTGGACCCGCCTCTCCTTCTTCTCCACAAAGCCCAGAAGTTCCTTTTCTGGAATTTTCTCACAACATGAACAAAGTATCTAAGATTGGCCTACAGATGACATCCTCTCCCCATAGCCATTCTGCTGTGAATAAACCAGGATTCCCCAAAGGCCTCAGAGCCTCAGATCCTCCTCCTCTACGTATCACAGAACACTCTGGTACTGAGGAACTCCAAATTACTTCGCTGTGATACAGATTGGGCCCTGGCCACACGTTTATCAGACATGACAGTTCCCAGCATCAGCCTGGGCCTTTCGCCGGAGATTATGGAATATCTGTGATAATACGTGGCAGAAATAAGAAAAACAAAAGGATAAACAGGAACAAATACTTAAAAGTCATAAACTGTCAGATGCAACCTGTCACAGAGACATCATCAACCACTAAGTCATATAAACTGGGTTTATTAAATATTAGATCTCTGTCAGGAAAATCCCTTTTAATTAATGACTTCATTATTGACAATAATCTTGATGTAATGTTTTTAACAGAAACATGGCTGCATGAATTTAGTGAAGCAGCTATACTGATGGAGTCAACACCTCCAAACTACAATTTTCTTTGTGAGAGCAGAGAGCAAAGGAAAGGTGGAGGAGTAGCAACATTGTTTAATGATTCACTAAAGTGTAAAAAGGTGTTTTGGGGAAAATTTGACTTTTTTGAACATTTGGCTCTCCAGGTAAAGAGCCCGGTACGAACTATGTTTCTGAATGTGTACAGGCCTCCTAAGTCCACATCAAACTTTTTTAATGATTTTAGTGACCTGCTGTCTGTGATATGTGTTGATTATGACTGTCTAATTATTGTGGGAGACTTCAACTTTCACGTTGACAACCCTGAAGACAGAAGTGCAAAAGAACTGTGTGACACACTTAGAAACTTTGGTTTAACTCAACATGTTAAACAGCCAACACGCAAACAGGGACATATTTTAGACTTGATCATTACTAAAGGTCTAAAAATTTCACAGGTCAATGTAACTGATGTTGCCCTATCTGATCACTTTTCTGTTACATTTGAAAGCATCATTTCCAGTGACTCATTTAGCCAAAGGGACATCGTAAGAAAACGCACCTTTAAGGACAATGCCGCGGAAACTTTTATTCAAACTTACTCTGATACTTCAACCTTGGGCTGCAACTCAGTAGATGAGCTAGTAGATAACTTTCATTCTAAAGTCTCAGACATCATTGACTGCATTGGTCCAGTTAAAGTGAAAGTTCTTTCCGGGAAAAAAAAATCTCCTTGGAGAAATGCTCCAGCAGTTAGAGGTGAAAAAAGGGAATGTCGGAAAGCTGAACGCAGGTGGAGAAAGAACAGGCTCCAGGTTCACTACTACATCTATAAAGAGAGACTTTACAGATACAAGTTACAATTGAAAAATGCAAGAGAATCTTTCTTCTCTGAGATCATTAAGAAAAACATTAATAATGCTCGTGTCTTATTTTCCACAGTTGACAGGCTAACAAATCCTCCTGTGTCAGTGGCTTCCGAACTCCACTCCACCAGGGCCTGCAATGAATTTGCTAACTTCTTTACTGAAAAAATCCTAAAAATTAGAGGATCACTTTGTACTACCATATCAACACCAGAACCAAAGCTGTATTCAGCTGGAACTACTGACAAAATGTCCCATTTCAGCCAAATAAACTACAAAAGCTTAGAGCAGATCATTCAGCAGCTAAGTTCCTCCTCCTGCTGTCTTGATGTTCTACCCACAGCTTTCTTTAAAAAAGTTTTACCTGGCAAAGCGTCTGATTTGATTCAGATAATAAACACGTCCCTTCTGTCAGGTGTTTTCCCCCAGTCCCTAAAAACAGCAAATATCAAACCACTGCTGAAAAAGAACAATTTAGACAAACTACTACTCAGTAGTAGTTTAATCAGTAAGATTATTGAAAAAGCTCTATTTCAACAATTAAACACCTTCTTAACAACGACCAGCCGCTTTGACGTATTCCAGTCTGGCTTCCGTGCTCACCACAGTACAGAGACCGCCCTTATTAAGGTGTTTAATGACATCCATATAAATACAGATCGTGGAAAAACCACCGTGCTGGTACTATAGGACCTCAGTGCAGCATTTGATACTGTCGATCACTCCATTCTGTTAGAGCGCCTGGAGAACTGGGCCGGCCTCTCTGGTACAGCTCTTAACTGGTTTAAATCCTACTTAAAGGACAGGGACTTTTTTGTGTTAGTAGGTAACTTTACATCCCAGACGACAAAAATTACATGTGGGGCTCCCCAAGGGTCCATCCTGGGTCCCCTGCTCTTCAATATCTACATGCTCCCTCTAGCTCAGATAATAAAAAATAACAATATCAGCTACCATAACTATGCAGACGACACACAGCTTTACATCACCATGTCACCAGGTGACTATAAACCAGTTCAAACACTGAGTAAATGCCTAGAAGAAATCAATGCCTGGATGTGCCAAAATTTTCGTCAGTTGAATAAAAACAAAACAGAAGTGTCATGGTTTTAGTTGTCTGGCTTCTTTCTTGCTTTGTTGTTCACCAAGCTATCCCTCCCACAGCCATTAGTCACACCTGTTGGTAATCAGTCAGATGCATTTCACCTCCTAGTCTCCCTATTTAAGCCTCCCTCTGTCTCACTCTGGTGCTGGTCCGACTTCAGTCACCACCTCCCATGTCAATCCACGTTTGCCTTTGATGATTTGTTCCTCTCGAGTTAAGGTTAGTCTAGCCAGTCATTCTAAGGACTCTTAGGACTCCTCTGTGTTTTCCCTGGAGAAGTTTCTGCTCTGTGTCTTGGTGTCTCTTCAGAACTGCTAACCTGACTAGCCGCCCAGGAGATGCCCTGCTCTGAACCACACTGTCTCCTGAGAACTGCTACTCGCACCTCTGTGCTTCCCGGCCACTTTGGTCGGTATGGACTCTAGCTCCGGGCCGTCAGCTCCTATCGTCACCTACACCTCTGATCCTCTGCAACCCTGACCCTCCGGACTACATCATCCACCATCCAGTACCTCTTGTTAATAAACTCTTTAAAAACCTTCAGTCCCGTGTGCGCGTCCTGAGTACACCGGTAAACAAACATGACAAGAAGTAATAATTTTTGGACCAATAGAGGAGAGATCAAAAGTTAGCACACAGCTTCAATCGCTTCAGCTAAAAACCACTGATCAGGCCCGATACCTGGGTGTAGTGATGGACTCAGACCTGAACCTTCAAAAGCATCTAAAGACAATTACAAGGTTGGCTTTCTATCACCTGAGGAACATTTCCAGGATTAAAGGACTAATGTCTCAGCAGGATCTGGAAAAACTAATCCATGCGTTTATTTTTAGTAGAATTGATTACTGCAACTGTGTTTTCACAGGTCTGCCTAAAAAGTGGATCAGACAGCTGCAGCTGATCCAGAACGCTGCCGCCCGCGTCCTCACTAAGACTAAGAAAGTAGAGCACATCACCCCAGTTCTAAAGTCATTACACTGGCTCCCTGTATCTCAGAGAATAGACTTTAAAATACTTCTGTTATTCTATAAATCCCTAAATGGCTTAGCACCTAAATACATCACAGACTTGTTATCAGCGTATAAACCCTCCAGACCACTCAGGTCCTCTGGCTCCAGCCTTCTCTGCATACCTAGAACACGAACCAAACACGGAGAAGCAGCATTTAGTTCCTATGCTCCACTTATCTGGAACAAACTTCCAGAAAACTGTAAAAGTGCGGAAAGCCTGAGTTCCTTTAAATCGAGATTAAAAACACATTTGTTTAAAATTGCCTTTGAATGTTCAAGTTAAACTGTTTTACTGTTTTTAAATGTTCTTTTTTTTTTGTTTCTACATTCTATCCCTACTTGCTTTTATTCCTATATTTTAATCATGTAAAGCACTTTGCATTGTCTCTGTACTGAATTGTGCTATATAAATAAATTTGCCTTGCCTTGCCTTGCCTTAAGTGGACAGTTTGATTTCACAGAAGTGTGATTGACTTGGAGTTACATTGTGTTAAGTGCTCCCTTTATGTTTTTTGAGCAGTGTATAAGAATATATATCCCCGGGTTCCAAAGGGGGGGGGGGGAGAGAGAGAAGCAGGTAAAGAGCCCTGAGGCTCGAAAACAAAGCATGGTCATACAGTTCAGAAACAATAAGGAATGACTAAAAGAAGCAATTCATAGACAGATTAAGTCATGTTTCAGACTGCATATTTCTAGCAGATTTGTTTGCTGACCCAAAGTGCAGCTGTGACTGGTTCTGAATGAGGACTTTACAGTATAGGCAGCCTCTCTCATCTCTTCCTGGCGTGCAGATGTGCAAAATTATATTCCCCTGATTGAACAACACTAGTGTTAAATGAAGCGCTGTTGCAGATTCTCCTCACCAGTCTGAGGTCCGCTCACCTAGGGCTGGACGATATAGAAAAAAAGCTTTTCGATAAAAAAAAAAATGCATATTGATCGATATTGATAATTATTGAAAATATTTAAAACCATATTTTATGTGCCGCTCTGCCTGGCCATTTTATGATATTGCTAAATGATTTAATTTTAATAAAGAACACAGACACAGAATTCCAATTAAATCTTTATTTAACCAACTTTTTTAACCATAACAAAATTTTTTTAAAGAAAAATAACTTAAGAGACCTGAGTTATGTTATTAAATAATGACAAAGAATAAACTAAAGTGACCAGTAAAATGACCAAAATAAATATACCAAATAAATAAATAAAATAGCGTATTTAGGTGGGAATAGTACACTAGTTACTTCTCGGGTTTCATAATTGAGAGGCTGATGCAGGGCTGAGGTCCGAGGTTGTGGCGTGGGAAGACACAGATTGCAGCTCATTTTGCACTGATTCCCGGCACTCGTTGCACTATTTAGGGAGCGCTGTTAGAGAAAAACTTGCAGCCCAGAACTTTATGTCGCGGATCAAGAGTGGCGAGTAGTTGTTTGAAGCCAGTTTTTTCAACTGCAGACAACAGCAGCATGTCCATCACTATGAAGCATGTTACTGCATGCGTGATGTCCTTATGCCGCTTGGATGCTTTGTCATTTTATCACAAAGAAGGGAGCCCAGTTTAGCTGCTATACCTGCTGTTTTGGAAGAAGCTCCAGGAGATTTCTTCGAAGATGACGCGGAGTCGCGCGGAGCTGCACAGTTCGCGCAGCAGCGCGTGCGGAGTGAGCGGCTTACGTGATGAAACAAGTTGGTTGCGTTACCAGACTTTGTTTTTACCGGTTCCTTGAAAGTTTTACAAATCACTGTGGTTTATTTCTGTCAGACAGGCGAACTAGTAAAACCCCGTTTTGGGACCGTTTCCTCCGCCGCTCCTTGCTGCGACATATTCACATGCTCTGTGTTGTGGTTTGAGAGGGCGTCGCTTTGTGACGGCGTGCCTGGGTCCGCGATTACGATTGGTTGAGAGGACGTAGTGCCTGTAGCATCAACCAATATGATAGGCTGAAAGGAAGGAAGGAAAACTGTCAATCGAACTTTTATCGACCCTATTTTTTCGTATCGCGCCACACGTCTATCAATCGATATATATTGTTATTGAATTATCGTCCAGTCCTACACTGACCCCAACCTCACAGGACTCAAACCTAAACCTAAAGAAGCGGGGAGAACACAATAATTCAGCGGGAACTGAATTTTGCACAGCACTGGAACTGTACCACTGAGTTTTTTTAGTGGTTCAGTACCTGGACTGTACCAGCTGACATCACTTCTGGATGACAAGAACCAACATCGTTTTCCATGACTGTATTCAGCACCTGCCATATTTGCATGCACATAGCTGCACAGACTGTGCTACATAGCGCACTGCTAATTCCGCCTTTTGTGTTGTCCCGCAATTAAGAGTTTACATTGTGTGAGAACAGCAAAATGTGCTACAGTATAATACCAGGGCATATTTGTAAAGCGTACACCAGCCCTTGATCCCCTCTACCCCAGCTTCTGTTTTTAGTACTTGTGAAAATGATGAAAACTTTGAAAGACCCCTAAGTAAAATAAGTATTTTTCAAAAAGAATTCTGGGGCACGCATGTGCCGCAGCTGGTAGCGCGACCCATATACAAAGGCCTTTGTCCTCGACGCGGTCGACCCGGGTTTGAATCCGACCCGCGGTCCTTTGCCGAATGTCTCTCCCCCTCTTCTGCCCCCTTTCTGTCAGCCTACTTTCGGAAACAGCGAGCCACTAGAGCCGCAAAAAAAAAATCCCAAAAAAAAAAAGAAAAAAAAAAAGAATTCTACTTTGTACTCAGAAGTGACATTTCTGCTGTGGGCACAGAACTCAGACACTTTTTGTAGTGGGCCATAAGGTTTGCACACATCTTTGGAAAGAGAGAGATTTTGCCCACTCTTGTTTGAAAGAACACAAGGCGACTTACAAAAGTTGAGGTAGGAGCACAAAGGTGGAATACATCATGTGTAGAGAATGTAATCTTAAGGAACTCAGACACTGCACAGTAGTGGTGAGAGTGTTGGCAGACAGTGCAGGACGGTGGCGTGTAGAATGACTCTGATGGTAAAGAAGATGAAGAGGACAAAGGCAG
Source organism: Fundulus diaphanus (assembly GCA_037039145.1). NCBI lineage: Eukaryota > Metazoa > Chordata > Actinopteri > Cyprinodontiformes > Fundulidae > Fundulus > Fundulus diaphanus. The sequence continues at coordinate 24,714,389 of CM073127.1, forward strand.
AGCAGAGGACAGAGTGGTGGAAGCTGAAAAAGGAAAAAAAGTTGTGTAGCTTTCAGGGAGGAATTGGGACAGCACTGGGTGACCAGGAGGTGCTTCCAGATGACTAAAAGATGGCAGCTAATGCTATTAGGGAGACATGTAAGAGAGTTCTATGTTTTCTGGAAGGAAAGTTGACAAGGAGACTTGATGGTGGAATGAGGAAGTACAGGAGGGTGTTCGGTAGGAGAGATCAGCTAAGAAGATGTGGGACCCTGTGAAGACTGAAGAGAGACACCAGGAGTATAGAGTAAGATGTGCAGCGTAAGATGAAGGCAGAGGTAGGTAGCTAATGTCAAACAAATGGTATACGTACAGTGACTATAGGTAGCTAAGGTGATTTGTGTGATAGGTTGGACAGTAAGGAGGGATAGAAGGATTTAAACAGGTTGGAGAGGCAGAAAGAAAGAGATGGGAAGGATATTCAGCAGATTAGGGTTATTAGAAATCAAGATAAAAATGTACAGATGGGTGCAACAAGTGTGAAAGTAAAATGGAAGGACTACTTTGAAAGTTCAAAAAAGAGAAAAATGAGAGCGAACAAACTTCATTAAGGATTGGCTCTGAGCCCCTTCTTGTTTGGTGTGGTGATGGGCAGGTTGACAGATGAGATTAGACAATGATGTTTGCAGAAGACATTGGGATTTGCAGTGAGAGCAAGGAACAGATGGATGAAGATCTAGAAAGACAGACGTTTTCTTTGGTAGGGGGAAAGGAATGAAGCCTAGCCGTAGCAAGACAGATTACATGTGTGTGTAAATGAGAGGGACCCAAGTGGAGCCATGAGGTTACAGGGAGCAGAGCTAAAGAAGGTTCAGAATTTTAAGTATTTAGGGTCAACAGCCCCGAGCAACTGTAAGATAAAGCTGGAGAGGCCAGACTGAGATTGTTTTAATATGTGCAGAGGAGGGATAGTGAGTACATCAGTAGAAGGATGCTGAGGCTAGAACTGAGAGAAGGCCTAGACGAATACCAAATAGTACATTTATTGGTGGAGTGAATAAGGACATGAAGGCAGTTGGTGGGAGAGAAGAAGATGCAGAAGATATGGTTAGATGGAGACAGATGACTCGTTGTGGCGACCCCAGAAAGGGAAAAGCAGAAATAAGAAAACTCCTTAAAGATACTCTCCAAATGCTGCTAGTCTCCAGCCAGTCAAGCTGCAACAAGTTAAAGCTCCTTCCAGGTATTTATTTATGTATTAAGATCCAGATACTGGCTTTGCCACTCCATGATCCAATTGTGTTTCTTCTTGAGCCATTTCCATTGTGTGCATTTACTCTTTAAAATTACATAGTCAGCAGTCTGAAATGTTTCACTGATATCAAATAGTACAAAATTGATTTACTTGTATTAAAAACGCAGACTGGAAGCAAAGTACAATGCAGCTAGGTTTCCTACAACCAGAAAGGATAGGATCAGGGGACAATGCATAACCAGTGAAGAGCAAATGCTAGCCCAAAGAAATTGACAGTATGAGTGAAGCAACATAACTTTATTGTTATTATTAATATTATTATTATTATTATTATTATTATTATTATTATTATTATTATTATTATTATTATTATTATTATTATGACAGTATGAAAGCAGAGTGGGAACAGAGACACCGGAAGACAAAAATGACAAAAAGTACATCCCAAACCATCATGAGCCACTTTATTTATCAATACAGATACTTTTAAGAAACCTCAGGTAGAAAATTACTTTTTTCCATGAAACAATAAATAACCTTGTCCTAGTCATGGCCCAGAGTAAGACAGGACTACTGAAGACTGAGATCAACAAGACTGAGATTGTCCAATGGTAAGAACGTTGTGGCAGTGTTTCCCTCCAATCAGTTCAGCACAACCATTTGGGAGCAAATCCTCTCTATTTACGGCAGCAGAATGCTGATGCATTGTTGGATATACTTTGTTCCATGTTGGACAGTTCGGCTCTAAACAACCCATCCAAGCATTCTGTTTAAAATCAGCGCAATGATCCCTATTATCTCCTATGTAGCCTGCAGATAAGACTAGTCTAAGATACTTTGATCTGCCAGGCTCTTGTTGTGAGCAACTTGCTTTCAGTAACAACTCAATTGAGCTCATTTTTCCCAGTGGCATGATGCTCAGCCATCCTATAGAAAAGGCTCCACGCTAACAAGCTATATTTCAGAGTTTAAAACAACAACTGTGCTTGCCAGACAGTAAAACTCTTTTTTACTTTTTTGTTTTGTTTCACCCAGTGCTTCAGCAGGCACTTGATGTGAGCAGAAAACCTGCAGACATCTACCCACGCAGCAGTAGGGAGAGGAAACTGACCCAGGAGAGGAGAAATATGGCTGTATAATAAAACAGTTTTTGAGGAACTAGTGACTCAGCCATCTGTAAAATATAAAAATCTTTAGTGTAGCAGTGAAATAAGACCAAGAACAAAACACCAGCTTAATGGCGAGTATTCAACATGCATATTGTTTCTCATAAAATAATTTACTAAAACATTGATGAATAACAAAAGCATGGTAGAAGAAATATGTATAAGTTGTTTTTAGCTCCATCTCAACTGACCTCTGTTGAAGATTTGTACTCCCATTTCATAAAAAATTGCCATTTTGTGTTTTCCTTCTTCCAGTTTGCTCCTGTAAACTAACTAGCTTGTACCCATGTACATAAAGCATTGTACAACAGTTTAATTCTTTACGTAGTTACGTATTTGTATGGAGTTAAATCCTTTGAAAAACGTTTATGATTTATCTTCTGTTGATGAGGTCCATGTCCGAAATATGAATGCCCCTTGCCATAACCCTAATCTTTAGCTCCCTGTACAGATTCTCTATCAGGTACGTCGAGATTTTGGCTTGGCTGCCCCATAGCCAGAAGAAAGTTGGTGGTAAAATCAAAAGATTTTTAAGCCTCAATTTTTCAATAATGATTTAAGTTTAGCTGTAGCTAATGACCTCCAAGATCAATTCTTATATGTTTTTTTTCTTTGTATCTCTTTCAGTCCCTAACATTTCCCAGAATCAGTGTAGATAAAACAACTGCAGACAATATTTAGCAGGTGAAAACTGTTCAACCTGTTACTTTCATCATAATCTATGTTAGCAAGGAGAGGGTCTAAAAAGCTTGGGTTGAAGTAGTTTCTCTCTTAGTTATATAACCTAAAACATTTTTCCCTTGCAATATGTCAATAACTGTTACTGTCAATGTCAAGACAGATGTCTGTCTTCGAACTTGAGGAGCCTTAAAAAAAGTAGAGAGCCTGACCACCATTCATGTGAACAAAACAATCTGGTATTTGCCTCAGGGTTCCCTGAGGCAAATGCCAGATCTAACTGGAAGACATGCCTGCCGGTCACAACATACAATAGGAGGAGATAAGAGACACACGCATATTCTTTTTTATTATCTATTATGAGTATTTTTATTGACTTCCATTTATTTTCAACCCTTGCTATGGCCCAACACTGGCTCTACGTCTAAACCTATCCATTATCAGTACCTAACCCTAATCTAAATTCAATTCACACATTAGTCCTAAACCTATCCCTTAGCCCAAAGAAAAGGGACCAAGAAAATGTCCTCACTTTGCAACAAACAGTCTTCACCTTGGTTGTAAAATTCTAGACATTGTTCTAACTCAGCAGCACAAGCAGGAGCTCACCAACTTGCACATAAGTCTGTGGATATGACAGATTTGTTGAAAAGGCTTTATTAGCCCACAATTAGTGTTTCTGTCCAAATCTGCTTTTTTAGGTTACATTTATTAAAAAGTATTTGAAAACACAACAATTTTATATCTTTGTTGGTCATTTTTATTACATTGTCACAGTTATCTCTGGGAATCCAAATATTTTCTTAATAAAAGCAAAAAGCAACATTTAACAAGTTTCTGCAGCTTAGCGAAGTCATGTTCAAAATGGTCTATTGTTTAGAAAAGGTTCCATCGACTAGTGAGGGAGAACTCATCAAAGGACATATGCGCAATAGTTACAATTCCAGTGGCTGCCAAATGAATGTTGCCGGATAGTTTTCTCCATACTTCATAGGTCTTAAGCAGTGACTTCAGATAATCAAAATGGCAGATGGCCAGCTTGTCAAAAGCTTGTATTGGAGCAGCTTTTCTCTTGGCTTGGCATTTTTATTCCTATGCATTATCACTAAGTGCTTTTTGTTGTATGACAAGGCAAAGCTAAGGCCCATTTTCACCCTGCTGAGAGAGCAGTTACTGGAATCAATGCGAGATCACAGTTGTCACAATGCCATTTCAGTGTGCATTACTGTGGCACGTCACCAGCGCCAGCAATCACGTCTCTGTCAAAAACATATGAAAAAAAAAGGATGGCAAAAGGTGTGCAATCAAGACAGTAAGGTGACCCATCCATTCAGGTGGAATAATGAGGACAAAAATATCTCTGGTTCTCATAAAATCACCTGTTACAGAAAGGTGTTTATCAGTTGTCTCTCTGTGGCTGGATTCACATTTTTTGCACCATTCAAGTCTTTACGATTTTCTCATTAGATGTGAGAAACCTATTACGTATGAGTTAAAGTTGTTGCTTATTCTTATTATGTTATATTAGTTTGAAAAATCCATGCACTTTTTGATTGTTGTGACATCTGTGAGTAGTGAGGCATGGTGCTCTTAGTGAGCTGGTTTACAGGAAATAAATTGATTTTCCAACATAAATCTTATGGAGAATCTGTGAAGACAGCTAAAGATTAGGGTGGTGGAAAGGAGGTCTTTGAACCAATGATAAATATTTACAATACAAATGAAATTATGGTGTTTTATAATTGGTGGCCAACCATTATTGGCAACATTTGATTGCTGTAATGCCGGCAAAGATTCTTTATGGATTACCGATAAGGTAATCCATTACAGGTGATTTTTAACATTCCATTTTTATTGGTAAAAAGTAAAATAAAGAGATTTCTAAAAAGGAAACACTTGAATAGCTCTGCATACTATAGAAGTGAACCTTTCTTCTATTTTCATGCCATCTATCAAAAGTTACATGCTATGTAACATTAAATGCTATTTCACTTTTAACAGATACTTAAAACATATAATTTGTCTCTTCTTTGTTCCCTCTCACAAATAAGATAATAAAAAGTTAGAAAAAGAAATGGGTTTCAAAAGGCTTAGAAAAACAGGGATATGACATTGTTACTAAAGCCATTCAGTGTAACAAATCTATTATTTTAGAAAAAATAAACAAATCTTGATATAATAGAGAGACAACAAATTTTGTTCTGAACACAACCTCTGTAGACTACTTTGTGCATTTGTTACTAATGTCTTGCATATCTGAGACTAAATGATCTTCTATATGCAGATTTGCCCTATCCCCATATTGTCATCATAATGAAAGTAATTTTGAATGCTAGTCTCATGTTCAGTGGGATGTGTTGTGTGGAGCAATGAGCCTCAGATAAAATGTCTCGCTGGATTATTAAAGTCCAGCTCTGTCTATATTGATTGATCCTGATGCCCTTGAGGAAAGCTGGCTGTTTAGTGGTGTGACGGGCACACCGAGTCATAAACACAACGACAGGATGTCAATGAGCCATAAATGCTTTTATAGGAAGAAAAACTCTCTCCCTGGTGGTAGTAACATTTGTTTCACATCACATAAACATAGAGGTGAATTGACGAGGCATTTCAGTGCATGCATTCTTCAATCATCATGTTTGGCTTGGATAACAGCTTTACAGAAGTATAGAATGAAAAAGAAATATTTTTGTATAAGATTTTAAACAAGTCTATGAGGGAAAGAAAACAAAATTAAAACCAGATTTATTGAGGCCATGCAGGCTATCATTGATTCACTTTAAGGCCAATCTTGCACTAAAAGAATTTCAGTTCTATTTTTATGTCTCAGACAAATGACCTAGATCTAGAGAAAATCTGCACTGATGAGCCGCCACTACTCACCATGTATGAATGGTTCAGTTTTTGATTTATGAGTTTCAGGTCCGAGTCCCTGGCTTGGCATCTAGACTCTTTGTGTAGTTTTACTGGAGTCAGCAGTAAAAGGAGGTTGTGAGTAAGTTGTTAGTACTAGGAGCACAACCAATGAGAGCTGAAACGCAGCAAGAGGTCACGAGGGAGAAACTCTTAACAGAGATATGCAAATAATGAACAAACATGCTGAGGAATATGTTTATAAAAGTTTGCAATAGTATACATTTAGCAGTTTGCAGTAAATGTTTAATGCACCTGAGGAGGAGCAGACAACAAGGTTAACAAAACTGAGGTTACTACTACTACTAGTTATATAGCAAAATGGAACAACAAAAAACACTTTGTATTATCAGCCTGTGATTGATAAAATCAGTAACAACTGCTAGGGATCAGGTTAGACAGCATTAAGGCAGTCCGCTTACATTTTCCCTTTTTCATTTCTTTCACTTTAATTTAGATCAGGCTGTTTCTTCATCCCCAGCCACTATAATTCAAATACAAGCTGACATTAATGATTGAAATAGCCATCTGAGTTCCATTCTACTGCTTCAAGCAACGATCTCAGGACTTTTAATGAAGGTTATTGGGCTCTATATTGTATGAAATGAATACCTGCAGACACACATAGATAGTAGCATGTGCTGCAATTGTGCAGATGCACATTTAAAATTAGATCCCCACATAGGTGAAATTGTCAAGGTGTATATTGATAAAGTGGCCCACCCTGACATATGTGTGGCAAGTGGACTCCTTTCCTACATTCTCTGGACTTAGTGGAGTTGTTAGAGGAGGCAGTGTGGGATCACCAGGCAGCATTGGCAAAGTTATTCCACAAACCACCTCCATCTCAGTCATAATTCCAATAGATCTCAATCTTGTCTGTTTTCACTCCTGTTCTGGATGGATTGGCTGACGCCTCCAATCCTGTCCAGAGCACCAAAGTCCTTTCCTCATCAGCTCTGGGTACCAGGGCCCGCTCTTCAGTCATTCTGAGGCACAAAGATATGTATCAAGAAATCCATTAAAACTGGGATTTATAAGTTAGTTCTTGGCCAAGTAGTCAACGATTCTCAGAAATTTAGATGAATGTTTCTTCTTGTTATCGCTGGTGTTAACTATATCAATATTGATATTGACATATCAATATATTGAGAGGGAGGTTACATTATTACAATTTCATTTCTCATATAAATCTGATAAATGAAACTGTTTATGTTAATGACTTAGATCACTTTATAATGATTTTAGTCTTAAACAAATCATTGTAAACAATGTAGCATTTATGGGAAGGTGATGGATGCAAAGTGGATGTGACAAACCTAGAAATATATTTACCAATACAACAAAAACCTTGTGAAGTTATTTACATTTTTAGAGCTCCTAGGAGGTAAGTAAAGCTATCCCTATTAGTTTTTAGTGTTGTACAGGGAACAACCGGGATGTTCTGGTTTTGGGATTTGAAGGCCACGAGCTGCAAAGCTGAAACAAATATTCAGGAGCCTCAGCAGGTAGAACAAGTATTTTAAACTGAATTCTAAAATCTATTGGGAGGCAGTGTAGGGAGTATAAGACCGGGGTGATATGTATTTAGTGAGAAATAAATTTGATGTGTAAGTCAAAGCCCAATGAGGAGTCGAATGTAGCTGTTACATTTTTTTCATTGCATTTGGTTATTGGGCAACTGTCTGATTGTTTTTCTAATGCATGTGACCAGGAGTTGTTATCAAGGTCCCCATCTTATTTTTGTTTAAAACCAGAAAATTGCCAGAGTGCCAATCACTGATCTGAAATAAACATTGAATGTGGGTGGTGTGGTTTAAGGCACGCATACAGTTGGATGTCATCTGCATAGATGTGATTGGAAATATCAGAAACATATCAAATAATGCCAGCTGATTGAAGAATGTTAAAAGAAAATAACGTGCCAGGGACTGATCCTTGTGGAACTGATCCTTGTAGAACTCATGTCATAGATTGGGTTTTTGTTTTAGTTCTGTTTTGCATTTTGCTTTATTTTCTTCAGTTCACTTGCCAGTAATCAGCCAGCTTACTTCACATCTCAGTCACCAGCCAGTTTCTGTTGTGTTCTCAGTCATCAGCCATTAATCAGTCAGCTCAGTTCACATCGCGGCCACCAGCCACTACCAGTTTGTTTGTCACTCCCCTGTCACCAGTCACTAACCAGTCAGATCTGTTCACCTTCCAGCCACTAGTCACCAGCCAATCAGTTCGGTTCACTTTCAGTCACCACCCTTCCTTTGATTATTTCCACCTGTCACTTGTAATTAGCACTCAGCTCTGTTCACCTGTTCACCTCCTTATTTAAACCCGCCTCATCCTTCAGCACTCTGCCAGACCATTACGAGCCTTTCGGTGAGTCATATCCAGCGTTCTTTGTTCTGATTGCCCTGCTGATACCAACCCGATTTGCCTCCGGATATCTGAGCCAGCTTAACCCCTGTATACCTGTTTTTCCCGCTTGATTCTGACTGCTAACCTGTGTTGCCTGACCTAAGTCTGTCCTGACTACTGAGCCTGCCTGACCTTGTCTAGCCTGTAAGCCTGCCCGTGTATCGTATCTGGATCTGTTTCCCAACTCTGAGCCCGGATTCCACTCTGGACTTTCCCGCACTTCTGTTTACCCGGTTCTCGACTTAGGATTGTTTTATGACCACAAACTCTGTCTTGTCTTGCTCATAAGACTGTCTGTCAACCTGGTTTCAACCCACAACCTGCCCGTTAATAAACCTTCTTTAATCATACCTTCCTGTCTCGTTCAAATTCTGGGTCTGTCAGTTCCATTCGTTACAACTCAATAGGTTAGAGGAGCGGAATCCAATGAGAACTTGTCTGTCTTAATTCAGAATATCTTATTAGATAGATACAAATATAACCAGCTCAATGCAGAGCCAGAAATACCAGCCAGAATGTTCAGCCTATTCCTGTGTTTCCACTACCTTTTTCAGCAATTTGCTGAGAAAAGGCAGTTTGGAAATGAGACAAAAGTTACAAAGCGAGCTGGCATCAAGATTAGGTTTCTTTAGGACAGGAGTCACCTTAGCTATTCAGATTTGAGATGGAACATTATCTCACGTCATGGAGTTGTTAATTATAGATAATACTTACATGCTAATCCAGGTTAGGAACTTAACAAATAAAGACGGAGGTAATACTTCTAATGAACAAGTAGAATGTTTCATCTTTCCAACTAAACAGGTCAGTTTATTCCATGTAATTAGAACAAAAGAAGTAATTGTCTCTACAAACTAAGGGTCATCTTCAAAGTTAGAGAAGCTTGCAGAAATATTTGATCTCAGGTCCATCACCTTCTTCATAACAAAACTGAGGAACCTGTTACAGTCATCATCTGAGGTTAACAGTGTGCTGCCTTGAAAGAGAGACAATGCTTTTAGTAGTATTAAATAATAATTTGAGATTATTTTGATTAATGAGATAACTAAATTAGCACCATTAAACACCTTGTTATAAGAATCCAGAAGTTCTTCAAAATATTCACGCAGCCAACCAAACCATGTTATCAGCACTCCAAGCTCTAATACAATAAGAGATTAGCTGTTGGAACTGTGATCCATCCCCGGAGTGCACAAACCGTATCGACCGTCGAAACCGTACTTTATGTATCCCAATCTCCAACGCACAACAGAAGCTCCACTCTATCTGCTCTATAGACCCAGTAATCGGGGTAAAGGAACAAGGAAATGGTGAGGCAGTCGGGCAGGCCTGCTGACTTGGCTAAAAGTTAACCCATACAGACTAACACTTCTGAGCCTCACTCTGGCCAACGTAACATCCCTCGGCAACAAACTTGACGATATCCGGTTAAGAATCACTGAACGTAAACTGGACAGCTGTGTAGCGATTTTCACAGAATGTTGGTTAGACGGCAACATCCCCGACAAAGTGATGAGGCTGGAGGAATGCACACTGTTCAGGGCAGATCGAACAGTGAAAAGCAGAGGAGGAGGACTGGCAATCTACATTCACAACAGCTGGTGCACAATGGCAAAGACAGTCGGAAAGTTTTGCTCACCTGACCTGGAATACATTGCAGTTAAGTGCAGACCATTTAAACTGGCTAGAGAGCTCGGCTCTGTGATAATCATTGCACAATACATCCAGCCGAAATCTAATGCTGAGCTAACTCTGGAGCAGCTCTACTGCTTTGTTACCAGCCAAATGAACAATAACCCAGAGGCTGCTGTGGGACTTTGGTTATGTTAATTTAAAGGCTCTGCTCCTGTAAATACTTCCGTACGGCTTCGAAGCGATTCTGGTCCACTATCCGGCGTCTCAGGAGAGGGAAGCAGTGCAGTACCAACACTGTTTATAGTGGAGGTGGTGTGCTGCTGACCTCGACTCGGGACGTCGTGCGTCGGTGGGTGGAATACTTCGAAGACCTCCTTGATCCCACCAACACGTCTTCCATTGCGGAAGCAGAGCCTGAGGACTCTGGGTCGGGTTCTCCCATCTCTGGTGCTGAGGTTGCCGAGGTTGTTAAAAAGCTCCTCGGTGGCAAGGCCCCGGGGGTGGATGAGATTCGCCCTGAGTACCTTAAGGCTCTGGATGTTGTGGGACTGTGTTGGCTAACACGGCTCTGCAGCATTGCGTGGACATCGGGGGCAGTTCCCCTGCATTGGTAGACTGGGGTGGTGGTCCCCATATTTAAAAAGGGGGACCGGAGGGTGTGTTCCAACTACAGAGGAATCACACTCTTAAGCCTCCCTGGTAAAGTCTATTCCGGGGTTCTGGAAAGGAGGGTCCGTCGGATAGTCGAATCTCGGATTCAGGAAGAGCAGTGTAGTTTTCGTCCTGGCCGTGGAACACTGGATCAGCTCTACACCCTCAGCAGGATCCTGGAGGGGGCATGGGAGTTTGCCCAATCAGTCTACATGTGCTTTGTGGATCTGGAGAAGGCATTCGACCGTGTTCCTCGAGGGATCCTGTGGGGGGTACTCCAGGAGTATGGAGTACCGGGCCCCTTAATAAGGGCTGTCAGGTCTCTGTATGACCGGTGTCAGAGTCTGGTCCGCATTGCCGGCAGTAAGTCGGACTCGTTTCCGGTGAGAGTTGGACTCCGCCAAGGTTACCCTTTGTCACCAATTCTGTTCATAACTTTTATGGACAGAATTTCTAGGCACAGCCAAGGTGTCAAGGGGATCCGTTTTGGTGGCCTTAGGATTGCGTCTCTGCTATTCGCGGATGACGTGGTCCTATTGGCTTCATCAGGGCGTGATCTACAGTTCTCACTAGAGCGGTTCGCAGTCGAGTGCGAAGCGGCCGGGATGAGAATCAGTGCCTCCAAATCCGAGACCATGGTCTTGAACGGGAAAAGGGTAGAGTGCCTCCTCCGGGTTGGGGAGGATGTGCTGCCCCTAATGGAGGAGTTCAAGTATCTTGGGGTCTTGTTCACGAATGAGGGGAAGATGGAGCAGGAGATCGACAGGCGGATTGGTGCGACGTCTGACCCAGGACACGCTGGAGGGACTATGTCTCTCGGCTGGCCTGGGAACTCCTTGGGGTTCCCCCAGAGGAGCTGGCCTAAGTGGCTGGGGAGAGGGATGTCTGAGCCTCCCTTCTGAAGCTGCTACCCCCGTGACCCGACCCCGGATAAGCGGAAGACAATAGATGGATGCATGGAAAGGCTGTGCTCCCCAAGTTCCATAAATTGTAATTTGTAATTTTTATTAAGGATCCCCATTAGCTGTCGCAAACAGCTAGTCTTCCTGGGGTCCACATTAAAAACATACAGTAAAAAGCAGTCTCAAAAATTATCAGAGAATGCACAAAAGAACAAGTAAAATAAAATAGCCAATAAAACAAGAACAAATATAATAAAACAGCCAATAAAACAAAAACACTTCAGGGCATCAAATGGAGTCTCAGATTCTTTTTAAAAGATAATTTACTATGAGTGCAGCAGATGTACTGAGGTAGATTATTCCAAAGATACAATGATCTATATATAAAGGATCTCTTTAGAGCATTGGTTTTTGGACCTGGTAAAACAAGCTGCCCATTACAGGAATTTCTAGTGTTGTGATCATAAACCGAATTACTAAAAACAATTTGTGAATGTATAAAAGCAGGAACATTACTGCTCATGACTGACTTAAACAGGATAAGTGTATTAAAAAGCAACTTGTTCTCAATCGTAAGCCAGGAAAGGCGGGCATGCATCTGGTTGACATTAGATCTAATGTGGCAGCCCAGTACCAACCGTGCTGCCTTGTTCTGAACAACCTGTAGCTTTTTGAATTCACCCTGGCAGCAGATGTCCACACTGTAAAGCAATAGTCAAGATGATATAACACTAGACTCTGAACTATTTGACTTAAAAGGGGACGGGACACAAAAGAGCAACATTTCCTTGCGCAACTAATTGCTCTTCCCATTTTCACAATAATACCATCATACCAAGGAGTTTGGCTCTTTCAACTTGTTGAACCGTTAAGTCACAAAATTTTAAGTCAAGCTTTGGGCTTGCGGACATCTTGTGCCTTGAACCAATCACCGTGCACTTAGTCTTTGTCACGGGTTCATTCCAAAAATAAACAAAAAAATGATGGCTCATTCGAAAAATAGCCTTCGTGCTTTTCTTTTATTAGTCCCCAGGTGAAAAAAATGAAACAATGTTGATCTTTCCAGCAACCCCCCCACAAAAAAAACAAGTATTCACAAGACTACTTACAGGACAAACTTACTCAGACAGCCAACACTACCATGGGATCCAGCATCCCCTCTAGTGAGCTCAGCTCCCCTTTAAATACCCCTTTAGCCCCTCCCCCGGGTAAACCAAAATACAAATTAAGGGGTTTTAAGAACAAAACAAACAAAAAAAAGAAAATATAACAAGACTCAAAACAGTTTTCTGCATAGAAACTCAAAAAAAAAAAAAATTTGCCAAAATGACTCCATACAAATCTACAAAACGTCAGGAACATAAACAATATAAAAATACAATACTAACACCCAAAATGGTTAAGTCCTTTGTCATGTGACTGGCGAAGCGCGCTACTCTGCGCTATTTCCAGCATGACGCCGAAGTGGTCCGGTTTGGTCCCTGGACCAGGAACAGCTGGAATGAAGCAGAGGCGAGAGGTGAGTGTTTGGAAGCTCGGCGCCAAGTGCGCTCCTGGCACCGCGCCCCCCTGAGCCAGAGGGAGCACGGACACGTTGAGTCTGGGATGGGCGCTTAGCGGCGCTCCATCACAGTCTTAGAGATGTTGAGGGCCAGTTTGTTACTCACCACCCAATCATATAAAACATTCAGCTCTCTGCTCAAAACCTGATTTAATTCACCGCATGAAGGTGCAGCATAATACAAAGTGGTATCATCTGCATACAGGACAGTTCTGGCACTTTTTGTAGCCCAAGCAAGATCATTAGTAAAGATTGAGAAAAGTACAGGACCTAAGCAGCTACCCTGTGGAACTCCACACTCCAAACTTCTTCTACTGGAGAGGCTGCCATTCAGATAAACCTTCTGTGATCTAAAAGACAAGTAGCTTTCAATCCACTTTAATGCTGAAGAATTAAAACCATAAAATGTAAGTTTCTCAATTAATAAAGTATGGTCCAGAGTATGTCTGAGTAAAGGGACACATAACTGAAAAGGATGCTTCTACTACTAAGGACGTGCTAATCGATAAGATAGTTTTTTGTTTGTTTTTTGAGCACAGCAAAATAGTCCAGGTCTCTCTGTGATATGTGTGAGTGATACTTGGAAAAGATGGTATGGTACGGAAGTGGTGATTGTTGTAGAAAGCTTAAAAGCCATTGAAATAACCAATACAAGTATAAAGTGTTATTCTGGTGGATCGTTTGTGAACACCCAGTCTCCTGGTCTCACTGCTTGTGGATCCTGTGGAGACAAAGGTTCTCCTGGCAGTAAATTTGCATTGGACACTTCTTTAGACTGCAACATGTCTCTCATGTACAGTTTTACTAGGTCTAGACACTCTGGCCATGGCCTCTTTGTTTCTTCCATACACTTTTTAAGCCTGAATTTAACTGTCCCATTTGTTCTTTCCACAAGTCCTGCAATTTGTGGATGATAAGCACAGTGATTCTTTAAGGTTATTTGTAACCTGCTTGTCATTTACTGAATCACCTTGTTCACAAAATGTGGACCATTGTCACTGTAGATTTTCTGTGGGATGCCAAAGTTTGGAACTACACCTTTGCATATAGCTCTAGCTACTGACAATGCATCTGCATGCTTTGCTCGGACTATTTAAACCCATTTTGAAAATCCATCAATCATTACTAGACAGTATTTGTAAGGGCCACTTTGTGTTAGTTCAATAAAATCCATTTGCATCACTTCAAAGGGTCCCTGTGGTTCTGGAAACTGTCCACGTTTTGGTCTTAAATTAACTTGAGGATTATGTCTAACACAGATTGTACAGGTTTTACAATATTTATTTGTATGAATTAAATCCATATATTAAAAAATGTTGCTGTATTATAGTTATCCCTCCTGTTAGAGACATGGCAAGGCCCATGGCTCAAAATAGCTGCTGCTTGGAATAAGCTTTTAGGGAGAACTGGTTTGTTACAAACTGTATAAAATCCTTCTAGATCCACTGTTGCTCCATTTTTTACCCACATTTGTTTTTCTGTAATTTAACAACACTTCTAGATTCACAGGATCTAGTCTTTTAGAGAAGGTTTTTAGCTTGTCACCATGAGGCTGTAACAACACAGAGGTCATAAAACTAGCTTTACAGTCGACTGTTTGGATGAACGGTTTTTGGTAATTTGGTAGAGCTAAGACAGTTGCTGAGATAAGCTCCGCTTAGCTCTGTGAATATGTGCTCTGCTTCTAAGGTCCACTGGATTGTCTCTGACATGGCCATTGGCGTATCATAAATAAGATTTAAGAGAAGCTGAGTTTTCTCTGCATAATGTGGAATCCAAGCTCTGCAGTAATTACACAATCCTAAAAAGGACATCGTTTGTTTTTTAGTAACTGGTTTTCGGCGCACTTGCTATCGCAATGGACGGGATTTCCCTCCATATCTTGGATCCATATTTCTGGATCGTCCTGCGGATAAGTTACACCTTCTACAGCCTTTCCAACTTCCTCTAACGACCATGGATGGAAAACTGAGATTGTTTGAGGCTGTTGCTTTCCTACATTAGGATTTGCGACCTGCACCATCGGATACAATCCTTTGGACTGGTCTGTAGATAACGGATGATCTGATTTACTCAGTCCATCCAGGTCTGGGTACAGATTTGAAATATCCCTGGGGGGGTTTAAAGGATTATATGGTGGTGGTCTGTCTTCTACAGTTGCTACCATAGTTTGCGTGACTGAAGTAATGTTCTGGCGGGTTCTTTTTGTTTAGAGCCTAATATTGTGGGAGACCAAACAGGTGTTGGGGGAAGGTTGTCAGCTGGACGCGGCGCTGCAGTTCGTCGTTCCACTGGCCAACCCATCCCCCTCCTGCTGGTCGGGGCTGTCTCTGCCTATGGCAGCACGGATGCGTTTTATTATCTTCAGGGCGCACGAACATTTACGTTTATCTGACGGTCTGCTTTATTTTTAGCTCACGCATCGTGCCTAATTTGTGCTTGAGTTTACCAACAACGCGCACTTTCGAGCCCTTTTATATATTTATATACACATACATACACATAGACATATACATACATACACACATTTTTTTTTCCTATATTTTTCTAACGCTTGTTTCTAGCCGGCACACAACGTTTTTCCATTGATTCACCTTCAACACACCATCTATTTTATACTTTTCCTTCCACTTCTCCAAGTATTTTAAATTACTTGGATCAATCTGATACATCAACTTTTCATCCCCTCTGGGATTTCCCTTCTACTTTGTCCCAAACCCATCCTATTTACTTTTGCGTTGTGTTTATCTACCTTCCAAGACCTTAATCCTGTTTCTTTTTAATGTACCTTTCAGGACTTAAACCTGCTTTACCTTAACTTCTGCTTCTACGAGGGTCTCAAACCTCTCGATTACCTTTTCTGGGAACTTTTAATCACCTGTAAACCTTGACATGGGACTTTAACCGCTTGTTTACCTGTTCGGGGAACTTTTAATCACCCGTAACCCTTAACGACGGACTTTAACCGGTCGTTTTAACACTTACTTGCTTTGGTTGGTTTTCTCCCCATCGAATCCCATCAATCCCTCGCTGGCGAAAGGAGTTAACCTATGACGCTGGCCCAGCGAGGAAATTATCTCCCGGGACTTTCGTCAGGTCCTCTAGACTTAGACCACCGGTGGTTTTCAGCACGTTGCTCCTCTCGTCAGCGAGTGGATATGTTGGGATCTGGCTCACGGCACCAGCTGATAGGGTTATCTTTAATAAATAACCCCTTATTATCCTACAAAGAAAACCACACAAACACAAGTTTAGACTCTTCTGCAGAACGAGGGCAGACCAACCATACGGAGAACAACGCTCCCTGACAGTCGGGCTCATCTGCCCCGAGCCACCACTTTCTCTCTGCCTTTATTATCAACTTCAAAGAAGGGACAGGGAGGTTCAGGAATTCACAACAGGGGTCGGCACACAAAGAGGTGTAGGATTAGCAGGGTGCGATTTGCTGGGGGGGATGGGGGGGATTTACCCCCCCCCCCTCTGTTTGTGACGTCCCCCCCTCTGGTCATTCATGTTTTATCCCTGGGGGGGATACATTCCTCACCCCCTCTGGTCTGAATAAATAATATTATGGATTTTTAAAAATGTATATAAATTAGGGATGTCAGCTTTAACGCGTTATTAACGCATTAGACCACAACGCCGAGATTTTTTTTTTTTTTTTTTTTGTCGCCGTTAATTCCGCGTCAAAACACACACACCGTTCCCTAATGTTTGTTCCCCGCCGTGCTCTCCGGACTGTGTTTCTTTCATCCTCGGCGCTTTCCGTAGTTTCAAGAGCGCTAGAGACTGTAGCAAAACAGACCCGCACTCACTGTTGCACAGACTGTTTATTTCATGTGACTTTGGGCTTGTTTTTTTCTAAAGGCGCTTGTAAATTTCATAAGTCACGGGTTGTGGTTTTTTTGGGCACGTTTCTGAAGGTGAAATCGCTTATTTGGGCTCTAAAATAAGTGACGAAACAGCGGTTATTAAGAGACCTGCCTGCATTAGACACTTTGTATCCAGCTGAAATATCCCTCCGCCATAGGAGCCGACGGTAGTAAAGGCAGACAGAGCAACTCTGCACGTATTTTCTGCAGTTTATGGCTGCAATAACGGGTGATAACTGCTGAAAGTAGATTACTTGGTGCAGATCACGATTTTGAGCAGACTGTAATGATTTAGAATATGGACCCAGTATTCAGCCAGACACTTAAGTAGAGATTAACAGGATTTATTTGAAGTGATGAGGTGGTGGATCTGGCAGGCAAAAAACAATCCAGGCTGGGTACAGAGCAGAACATCCAAGCATAAAACTAACAGGAACTGGGCAGACTCAAAAAAGCAAACAGGTCGGCTACAGGAGGCGCCGGGCTACAGGCGACTGGTGCGGGAGCCTGGCTACACGCGACTGGTGCGGGGGCCTGGCTACAGGCGACTGGTGCGGGGGCCTGGCTACAGGCGACTGGTGCGGGGGCCTGGCTACAGGCGACTGGTGTGGGGGCCTGGCTACAGGCAACTGGTGCGGGGGCCTGGCTACAGGCGACTGGTGCGGGGGCCTGGCTACAGGCGACTGGTGCGGGGGCCTGGCTACAGGCTTCGGGCAGGGCCTGGCTACAGGCTTCGGGCAGGGCCTGGCTACAGGCTACGGGCGACAGTGCTTTGAAGCTACGAGGAGCTGGCACTGGAGACAGTGCGCTAAAGCTACGAGGAGCTGGCACTGGAGACAGTGCGCTAAAGCTACGAGGAGCTGGCACTGGAGACAGTGCGCTAAAGCTACGAGGAGCTGGCACTGGAGACAGTGCGCTAAAGCTACGAGGAGCTGGCACTGGAGACAGTGCGCTAAAGCTACGAGGAGCTGGCACTGGACACTGAGTCTTTGAGCTGCGAGGAGCTGGCACTGGACACTGAGTCTTTGAGCTGCGGGGAGCAGGCACCGGACACTGAGTCTTTGAGCTGCGGGGAGCAGGCACTGGGGCTGAGATTGAGGGTGGGTCCTCCAGGACCCCCTCACGGGACTCGAGCGGAGGCGGACCCTCCGAATCTTCCTCCTCGTCGCCGAGCGGAGGCGGACCCTCCGAATCTTCCTCCTCGTCGCCGAGCGGAGGCGGACCCTCCTGGGTCTTCACGTCGCCCGCTGGCGGCGACCCCTCAGGGACAGGAGCCGAGGCGTCAGCCAGAGCAACCGCTCGCCGGCGTTTGCGGCGGCGGGACGGCTGCGGCAGAGTGCTCCTCCCTTGGAGGTGGCGTCTTGGACCAACACCAGGGGGACAAAACGCCAGCCTGGAACCCTCAAAAGAGACCCTCTGCACATTAGCTCTGCAGGGGAAAGAGCTCCAGGGCAGGCTCATCATAGAAGAAAAAAAAGGCAGGGAAAAAACAACAAAAAAGTGAACGTGCTGGTCTGGCGATGGGTCCTATGATTGGCCAGAACGTAGTGTAATGATTTAGAATATGGACCCAGTATTCAGCCAGACACTTAGGTAGAGATTAACAGGATTTAGTGATGTTACGTTATGTGCCGAGGCTTCGAGGCGTGTGTCGAGTAATGGAGGGGGCGTTTCCGCAATGCGCGTATCGAGGCTTGCTTCATTTGGGGGAGGAGCCGAAAACGATGACGTCCGAAGCCTCGCTGGCCGGCTGTACCACGTGACTGCTTCGGGAAGTGGCTCAGATTGTTGCGCGGGGTTTGACGGCTTTAAAAACTCCACAAGCTCCATTCAAAATGTGGGTTGTTGTAGGAGAGTTGCGGTCAGTTGAGAGAGTGGATAGAGTTTGGATAGTTTGGATAGCAGAGTTTGGATAGTGGTTATTTAGTTTGAGAAAGTTAGTTTGGTGTTTGGAGAGTTTAGGAAAGAGATACATAGGAGATTTAGGAGTGCGAGGACAGGATAGGAGTAGGATGGAGCAGGCGAGAAAGAGGAGGATGTCCCCTATGTGGGAACATTTTGATTTGATAAGCCCTAACAAGGTAAGGTGAACTGAACATTTGCAGATGCATTAGGTTTGCTTATGAGGAACTGTATTTTTCACTGTTTCTTATTTTGTGTAAAGGTGAGGTGTTTATTGTGCTCCAAGGAGTTGGGGTACAATAATAACACCTCATCCATGCTAAGGCACTACCGTGCCTTGCATGAGAATAGGGATGAAACTGGAGCTTCACCTAGCCAAGGTATTTCATTACTATATTAAAAACACACTTTCACAATTTTTGCATGCTGATGTTTGCTTGTTGTGCAAATAAAGATAGGTAACAGACACTGTATTTATTCCCTTTTAACCAGCCACCAGAAAAGCAGAGCTGGATGAAGCTCTAGTCTCCATGATAGTGAAGGATACCCAGCCTTTCACTATTGTGGATGACGTTGGATTCAAGACATTTGTGTCTAAGCTGGATCCCAGTTATGTTCTCCCTACAAGGCAGGTATGTGTGGGTCCATACATGAAACGAATGACTACATTATTGTATGTGTCACAATTCAGCAATATATATATATAAATGTATGTATGTATGTATGTATGTGTATATATATATATATATATATATATATATATATATATATATATATATATATATATATATATATATATATATATAATCTCTTCCTTTAGGCTCTGAAGGCCATGGTGGAGGCCAAATATGAGTCTGCTAAGGAGCACGCTAAGGCTAAAGTAGAGAAGGTGGCTGCTGTGAGCCTTACATCAGATATGTGGACATCCATCAAAATGGATACCTACCTGGCAGTGACATGCCACTTTGTGGAGGAGAATGAAAAGCTGAGCTCGGTGTTGTTGGGAGTGCAGGCATTCCCCCAGTCTCACACGGCTGAAAATATTGCTTGTGTGAAAGCCTCCCTGATGGAGGAATGGGGAATCTCAGGCAAGGTGACATGCATGGTCACCGATGGTGCTCCTAATATGGTGGCATGCATGAGAGACCTGAAGCTTCGCCACCACATTTGTGTTGCTCACACCCTCAATCTTATTGTGAAGAGGGCGCTTGACCACCAACCTGCGCTCTCTGGCCTCCGGGCCAAAGCAAGGAAGCTGGTTGGCTACTTTAGAAGCAGCACCACTGCTAAGGTATGCTCTTTTCTTTTATTCCAATATATAATGTTAATAGTTTGTCTGTACTCCTACTGCAGTGACTTAATGGCCTACTCTTCTGTATCTTTAAAGGAGAAGCTTACACAAGTGCAGCTTCAGCTGGGCATGCAAGCAACCAAGCTGATGCAGGAGGTGGAAACGAGATGGAACAGCACCTACTTGATGCTGCACCGTCTGGTGGAGTTGAGGGAGCACGTAGGAGCGGCATTGGCTGGATTGCACACTGACATTCCCTATTTAACTGCCAGTGAGTTTGATATTGTTGTAGCGTGCCTTTCGTTACTCTCTCCTTTCTATGATGCCACCATGGAGCTCTCGGCAGAACACGTGTCGGCATCAAAAGTTATCCCCCTCCTGAAGATGATAGAGAATGCCCTTCAGGAGGAGGACACCAAGTCGGCACCTGCAGAAGCAGTGCAAATAGGAGAGCAGCTCATCAGACATCTCAGGGAGAAGCTGCACATGCTCCAGTCAATGAGCATCTTGTCGCTGGCTACACTCCTGGATCCACGATTTAAACTTATAGCATTTTTCAGCAACACAAAAGCTGCTGAAGCAGTGAAGCGCTTGACTTCAGAGTGTGCCACCGTAATCCGACGGAACCTAGAAGAGAACACTCACGAGATTCCCCAGGCTTCCACCTCTCAAGAATTCAGTGGAGGTAATCTTTTGTATTACATTTTGAGATTATTTATTCCTATTAAAACACTTACTAACCTGACCTGTGGTTTCCATTTAGGTAGCAGACTTTGGCAAAGATTGGACACTAGTGTCATGGAGGCAAAGAGGACTCCAAATGTCTCAGCAGATGCCACCGTAGAGGTCCAGCGCTACCTCTCAGAGGCGAACATAAGCAGGCTGGAGAACCCCCTGGAGTACTGGGCTAATCATCGGTCACTGTACCCCAATCTGTACAAACTTGCACTTATTTATTTATGCACCCCGGCATCATCTGTGCCATGTGAGCGTGTCTTTTCAAAGGCTGGAGAAGTAGTATCAAAAAAGAGAAATCGTTTGAAACCAAAAACTGTGGAGAAATTGTTGTTTCTTAATAAAAATGCATGAAATCATCCAAGTTACACAAGCATCAGCCTATTCACTACCCCCTCCCTAGTTCCATAAGCACTTTCACTGTCCTCTGCCTGATTAAGGCTATGCCATTTTTGTAGAGTCACAGAAAAACATTATTACACAACATGCCATATCACATGACACTCCTATTTTGGGAATAATTACACACAGAGAATACATTCAAACAATATTTTATTGTACACATGTGTTTACAAAATTTATGTAGACAAATGATTTCGTCCTACACCTTCTGTGAAGTCATTCCCAAGAGCCATAATAGACAAAAATTAATGCATCACACGTGTTAAGATACAGCTGGCTGTGATTATACAACTTGCCAGTAGGTGGAGCTGTGTGCACATGAACCATCAAGAAATGAACCTTTTCTCAAACCAGTTGGCTGAGTGGTTCAATGCCTCATGAGGCTTCATCTCGCCATCACTAACAGGATTTATTTGAAGTGATGAGGTGGTGGATCCGGCAGGCAAAAAACAATCCAGGCTGGGTACAGAGCAGAACATCCAAGCATAAAACTAACAGGAACTGGGCAGATTCAAAAAAGCAAACAGGTCAGATACAAAGAATGCAAAAATGCTGGAGAGCTCTTACCACAGGGAGATGAGATATGAAAACATGGGGAAATGAGACGAGATGTGACGTTCAGGCAGGGAGCAGAGAACTGAGGCAGGTATAAATAGGCAGAGGAACAGGTGAGCAGAGTGAACAACTAATTAATCAGAACAGGTGGAAGTGATCAAGGACGGGGGAGTGACTGAGGGAGCTGATAGGACCAGTGGAAGGGAACAGAATCTAAACAAGGTAAATACAGAACCAGAATAACATAAGGACCAAACCTAAGATAGAAAATAAAGCAGAAACTAACAGAGCACATGATGAAAAACCAGAACTACTACTAAGACAGGATTAAGAACATAAATAACCACTAAGACTAAAACTAAATAATGTGCCAGGGTAAACTAAAATACACAAGCTATAATAGAAACCAAACAAGACAGAACCCAAGACAGAAAAGTATACCGACTAATCAAATAACAAACATAAAACAAAACCCAGAATATGACACAGACATTGGTTCTGAAGATTAATTTTTAACATGCTGATAACATTGCAGAAACCCAACCCATAAACTACTTTAATGCTTATTAATTTGTTTTCTCTGTATTTGACAAACTATGACTGAATTACGTTGCCAAACGAAGGACCTGGAGTTACTAAACAGTTGCTAAACAGTCTCATTCATGGTACTAAGCTCTTGCACAGTTGCAAGTAAAAGTGTAAGACTGGAATGACCTGGAAATTTAAAACCTTTTTCCAGGCTTAAACTGTATGAATATGGATATAAACAGCAAGGAAAAATATAGTTGTTGGTGTAAAAGCTCAGAATTAGATGTGTAAGAAAGTGAAAAAATGAACAATAAAATTTGTGACTTTATTGAAATGTAAAATTTGTATTAATTTATATGTATATGCCTAATACCATGTCTATCTTTGTTTAAGAGGCAAAAAAATATATCGGCATGGTATTTATTTACAAATTTATTTACACATTGTGTAAACATCAGGGTGTCATGATTAGTAATTTAGCCATCATAGTCCAGAGTTTAACATTTGGCATTAGGATGTCTTCATTCCAATTCTCAAAAGTGCTTGAAAAATAACAAAATAAAAATATTTTTTGTACAAGCATGTATTTTCTTAGTGTCATTGATTGCAAAATTGCATATTAAAATGCCCAAACCGGCTATTACACTATCAGAAACAAAAGGATAAAACATGCAATTAATTTGCAATTAATCTCGAGTTAACTATCGACATTATGTGATTAATCGATTCAAATGTAAAAAATGTAATCGTTTGACAGCCCTAATATAAATACATGTCTTGTGTCCTTCACATTTGTTAATTTAATTTTTTGTTGTCTGTTTTTAAAGAGTATTAATACGTTTTCTGCTCGAAGCGGTTAAAGTAAACTAATACCCCCTCCCGAGTCCAGACAGTAGATGGCGCAAGTTTAAAAACAATAGTCTAACCTACTGGATCTAGCTATTTACCTGAAAGAGCACCTGCTAGCTAACCAAGAATGAGAACGTGTGGCAGCATGAACGTCAACAAAGTTTTTGGCCCGAAAAATAAACAGAAAAGGTCAAGAGTAGATGACGGGACAAACAGCCATGGTAATGTTACAGGACGAACTTTGGTGGATGATGAAGATTTGCAGGCAGCGTCACAAGACAAGAAGCAGCAGCAGCAGCCGATTTCTCCACCCTCCCTCCCAGGACAGGTTGCATGCTGTGTCGAGCCAGACAGCATGCAGGCCACATAACCTTGTTGTTATGTCCATTTATAAAACACTTGAAATGATCCCCCCCTCTGTTTTTTTTTGCAAATCGCACACTGAGGATTAGCATACTGTAACAACCGTAATTGTGTAGTGTCTCTTTAAGATACTACAGTCTCACTAGTGACGTCATATGTATGCGCCACTGCTTTTCTCTGTAGAGAGCGCGGGAGATATATAGATACGCTAAACGGAGACGGTCATGTTAGCCCCTAATTTTTGGTGACGTTTTAGGTTGTTTGGACTCTGCTCAATGTCATGTCTGATAACATAGCAGCCGTTCAACCGGGCTTTGTAAGGTTGGTGAAGAGAGTTCATTAAATGACAGCATTGTGGAATTCCCAGTACCAGTGTGGTCGTGAGTTTTTGACCGTCTCGACGAGCCTGTGCCTCCTCTCCTCCCTTCCACACAACCCAAACCGTTACAATACACAGCTGGATAAAGCAAGACATTCCTCATCTGGGAGAAGCATTTGTGCTTCCATGTGTGGAGTTAAAACAATAGAACATTCCTGCAAGCCAGCACTTTAAACAGACTAAATGCCTGTAACTTAATGAAAATAAAATGATTATATTCACATTTCTCTAACAGTTTGTCAGTTTTTTTTAAATAATAGAGCATTTTATGTTTAATTTACTTCAAAACCAATTTGTCAGGGTACAGTTTTTACACAAATATTCTCTATTCTGGTTTAGCTATGATCTATTACTAATTAAGGCAGATAGCAGCCCCTGCTGCTGCCCCATCTGGCCCCTCAATGTAACTCTTGACCACAGCTGCTATGGATACTGAGACCCAATCACCTTTGTCCAGGGTTTTCATAACAGCCATGGCAACCAATTTGTCAGATGGCCAACCAGCCAACCGTTAAGAGTCCAATGAGCCAGTCTGCATATGCTGACTTAATTGTTCTTGGTCACTAATGCTGTTTCAGAAATCTACATCAATGGCTCACGGTTTTGTTCCTTGAAAGACTCCTTAGTTGTCTGCTTAATATCAAGATAGTGTGATTTTATTTCCTTGAAATTATTTCAGACCATCCTTAAAAAATAAGTAATGTGAATGTATTAATTTGTGCCAATATTCTGAAATTGTGTTTTATGCCTTTATTTTATGATTTTATTTTTTTAAATATGTTTGACTTGTGCAACTATTTTGATGTGTGCAGCAGGCAGATTAATGGGACCTTAATCTCAATGAGGTTTTCATCTGGGTAATAAAGGAAAATGAAAATGAATATATTCTTTGTGTCACCTAGTAACTGTCATTAAGATACTAAAAGTCCAGCCCAGAGTTGACTACCGATGTTGTTATTACACTTGAAAGGAGGTAATTGTTAATCCAACAGCCTTTTCTCTGTTGAGTCAGACTACTGTGCTAACATCATGAGGAGAGGCCATCTGCTCACACAGATCTTACAAGATGGTGTTGCAATGACACAAAACCTTCTTTTTGGAGAATACAGTTACAGAATCCATATAATTCACAGGATCATATTTTTTATCTTGCATAAAATGTCTCCATAAACTGGTGTCTATAAAACATGTTAACATTTTACATACACTGAGATTTAGAGAGTAAACAAGTTCTTAAACTAAATTTAGTTTTGGCGTTGTAGAGTTTTGTTTTCTACCTTTTCTTTTTTGTTTATTTATGTGGGTCATGTAGACCAGCATATTTATTGACCTAAGCTAGAAATGAGTATTTCTTTTAAACACATGTCAGGGACACCAAGAGAGCAAGAGAAGAGACTGAGCTGCCAAAAACTGAGAAATGCCAGAGTTTGATTTGAGATGTAGCAGGAGGCCATATTATCCATCACTGACATGTGTCACACTGCTGCTGTTCTGAGGCTTGTACAACGAAAGCCATAAAGCAAGATTTCTGTCATAAAACAAAAGCAGCACTTCTTCCTGGCCTTTCAAAAATTATAATCTTATTTATTATACCTATTTATGACTTGCTTAGGATATATTTGGGAAATAAGGATTTTATAAATAAATTTTACTCTTGTCCTGTAACTTGTAACACATGTAACTGCAAATATACATACCCAGTCAGTAGAGTGTTAAAGCACATTTATAGCCTTCAGCAAGAACACCTTCATCAGCAGTTCATCATAAGAAACCATCTGGTTGGATCTTTCAGGACTGATGGGCCGATACAAATACTGATGACTTCGGTACAGTAAAGACAGCTCACCATATGCCAACAGAAAACACAGTGCCTGGTGAGTACCCTGGCTTAACGATAAGGTAATGATTAGGAAAGTAAAACTGAAAAGTGGGAATTGGAGCAATGGGAAAATAATAACTGCTGACATATTTTTTAAATTGAATGAATTTATGCTAAAAAGGACAATATCACAGGAGGGAGATTAAAATCAGAATCAAAAAAATGGCTACAGTTAGGAAAACAAGAAATCAGACTAATACTTACTGTTTTGTGATGAACTTTTAAAAGAAAGACATTGACAAGCACATTCTTGAAGTCATTTGCAGTTCCCAAACCTGAGTTGAGAATCCCAATTCCAAAACTAGAAAAAACATATCTTGAAGTAGCTCTATTTAGCAATTAGTGTCTCCATGCGCGTGCACACCAGCAAGCAATTTTCCCTTTATACCTCAGCATAAAAGGTTCCACCTCTACCTAGTCATATTCTATTTTATTCTATTTAACTTTTATTTTGTTCTATTTATATTTTTGCTGTTTGTTTGTCTTTACTTGGACAAAGTAATTCCCCTTAGGGGATCAATAAGGGAATCTTGATCTTGATCATGTTCTGCCCTCTACACACCCACATTCAACCATAAATGATCAATACAAAGCACATCATGAATGTTATCAGGTTTTACTGTTAAAATACAAGCAACAAAGTACATTTTTTTCTCTCTCTCTTTGATGTCAACTGTATCTGTTGTGTTTGTAGCTAGAAAGAAAACAACTGCAAAAGGATGTAAAAAATGCAAATATTTCCAAACTGTGTTTTCATTGAGTGGCATTCATGTCTTTAGTGTTATCTGCTTTTTAAATCCAATGAATAAGTAAAGCATAGTTGTGCAAAACACAGTTTACTATTTTGTGAATTCACTTACAAGCCTCACCCCCCAAATTTGCAGCTCAAATTCAGACAAAGACTAAGCTATGGCTGAAATAAAAACAAAATTATGCAAAACAGGAAAGGAATCAAGGAGAAAACCTCTGCACTCCAATTGTCTGGGATGAATGATAGTCCATTTAATTATGTGATTATCCAACACACAGAGACACACAAGGTTTCACATGATAATATTGTGACCAGCTAATAGGCTTCACCGTGACAGTCAAATATAATGTCCCAATAACAGCAGCCGTCTTCTAACAATATGGTTCCTTTAATTATTAAAGCATTTTCCCCAAATACTGTATATGTTGTCCGTCCGAGTCTTTAATGTCACAAAACTGGAACATTATAGTGACATCCATTAAAGAGTTATTTTCCCTAGTTCATTCACTGCAAATGCAAATCTTGTTTGGGGTAATGAAAATTTCTCCCAATACACAAATCTACAAGTGTATTTTACATGTAGACATGCACAAACACTTGTCTCAGTGTAAGAGAACGGTGTATAAAGCATATAGAAGGGTAGGCAAAAGAATATAGCTGGGAAAACAAGAAAATTCATAAATTATTTTGTTAATCATTATCTATTAGCCTTGTATCTGTTTCCATTCATGAGTGCACTCAGCAGACAGGTCAGTCATTTGCAAACTGGCCACATTATTCCTTCATAATTAAATTACATGTGTGTTTTGCATGTGACTGCAGCCCAGAAAGGTTTCGATAGCATCCTGGTTGTTAAGTGACTTTCATGAAATTTTAGTACCATATACCGCATGCAATGTCTGTTATAATTTTGCAAACATTGCTAAAACACTGTTGAGACAAATTAAGATTACTCGGAGCAATAGACTGTTTAAAATATTTAGTTTATAATGAGCAACATCAACTATAAAATTTAATTCAAGAATAAATTAATTTATGTAAATTACTTAACAAGACATGTTTATTTTGTGAATCCACTTAGTAGCTCCGCTGTTGCTAGTGTTACTGGGGATATTCTCCTAGTGGGTAAAAACTTCACAGTGTGATCTAACAAACAAGGGCTAATATACCCGCAAGGTGTTAAAATGCAGTTTCTCTGACAGCTAATTTTTAGATGGATATTGTAATAACATCAGCTCGGTTTGGATTTCATTACGCTGCAGCATAAATGCTGTAATAGATTGTCTGAGAGTTTGTGCTATTTTCCCCAAGCACTGATTACAGCAGAAGACACAGGTATTCCACATTCTTTGCCACGTTAGCTCTGATCCTACTTTGTTCTTATTGCTGGAGTCCAAGCACATGCGCAGACATTATTGGGAGCAGGTACTCAAGCCAAAAAAGAGACACTCATCACCAAATTATATTCAAAGCATCAAAAACTCAGAGTATATTTAACCTATACATCCATTTCTGTTAACACAATCAATGCACATCTAATCAAATAGGGTTACTCAAATCAAGATTAAATTAACTGTTTACAACTTGCACTCACCTTAGCTGGGATGTTGCTGCACAACCATGCATATCGCATATTGTATTGTCACACGTTATGTTTACATAAATTTGTCTTTCTGGGTAAATGTTACCCAATTTTAGTAAATTTTACTCAGAAATAATACAATTTGCCATATTTATAAACATGGCATATTCTATTATTGTGTATTATGTAAATAGGCTGGAGTTGTTTTTTTCCACTGTCAAATTGTTTTTTTCCTTTGTTCAATATTTACTCTGGTATTTACCCCTATCTTCTACTCTTGGTGTTTATTTAGAGCAAACTTTAGATTAGACCTGTTTGCTCTGTTTTTCTGCTTCTCTTTTTTTCTCATGGCTATAATTGTGTGTAACTGTCCGTGTGTTGCCACTGTCACAACTTAATTTCCTCATTTAGGAACAGTAAAATAATTCTTATTCTTATATGAATACCAGGGGGGAAAAATCAGCCAGAACAATAGAATAGAAGACAATAATATAGAATAGAATAGCATGGAATAGAACAGAAATACTTTGATGTTTTTCACACAGTGGGTTAATATGGGAGAACAAGGCATGATTTCTAATAACCAAACATTATAATAATATTATAAATCATAAATCATTTAAAACTTATCAAAACTGCTCAAAGTAAACTAAACAAAAATAAAGCAGCCGATATTCTCTGTAAAATATAACTATTTACAAAAGAGGGCGAAGAGACTCGGATTGTTCAAGTAGCTTCTTCACAAGAGCATCCTTCTTGGTACAATCTCTGAGAAACAACAGTAAACAGCTGGATAAGGCAAAATGTAGGCTATATGTTTTGAATGGATGTTCTTTGTATGAAAAGCAAGCGGTTTTAAAATGGAGTGCAATTTCATTCTAAATTAAATAACTACTGTTATTTATAAATTATTAATAAATATTGCATCAAAAAAATAAATGTTCCCAAAGCAAAATATTTATGTAAAAAATAAATGTTTCGCTTATTTTGTCATTTAGAATTGATTAGTTTTATTTAATATTTGATTCAAGATTTATTTTTATTTCAATATTTCTTAATGTATTTATTTCAAAATATATTCATTTATTTCATAATTGAATTTTATTTTGTAAAGCTACTTTACATATTTCAAGGACTTTCATGTTGTAAGCCCTGTTTTATTTCAGGCTCCCTTTATTTCATCTTCTTATATCCAAAATGAGGAGGTGAAGTTTTCTCTGTGGCGAGGCTCTGGTCAGAGCTTTGCAGAAAATGAGAATATGCATGTCATTGAGGCTTATTTGTAAAATTAGATGTTCCTAAAATTTTTAATGACACATTTTTTAAATAGCCTTTAAGCAGGTATTAAACATACAAACTTTTCAATAAGCCCACATTTCCGTAGTAAAATGATTTTTGTTGGCCTGATATCAATCTGTACTCTTTAACGCTGTGAAAAATCATCGTAATTAACGAAAATAAAGGCTTAAAAACAGTATGTGGGCAATTATCTGTGTTTCACTTAATGGATTGAGAGAATGAAATAAAATATAATCTAATTTATTAAATATATAATTAAAGTGTTTGGAGTTAAGAAAAAATTATTAATTTCCCTGGTAGTTTTCGCTTTAAATTGTTCTTTTAAGTTTACTAACCGCTTTGGAAGGCCCAGCAAGAGTCTTCAATCTGTAGTGGAAGCCATACAATAAGGTGGTAGCAAGGAGCCCTAAAAGGTCAAAGCCTTTGACTCAAAGGCATTGAGCTCATGAGCAAACATAAATTTGCAATGGAAACATGCAGAAAGCTGATCAGCAATTAAAATTAAAATAGGTTATTGTCATGATATTTGTCTAGGATGAACCCGGACACAGCACGCACACACAGAGCTAGATTTAAGAGAGTTTATTGTACAAGGTGGATAATGGATGACTTGAGGAACCAGAGTCTTTATTTAAGTGGAGTTGTAGGGTCCATAAGCTGGCCGGCAGGTTTAGCGCGGAGAGACTGACCAGGAAGTGATTCTGCAGCTGATGACTTGAGACCAGGACGAAACACAGGAGCTGAAGACTTGAGACCAGGACGGAAAACAGGCACCGAAGACTTGAGACCAGGACAGAACACAGGAGCCAAAGACTTGAGACCAGGACGGAACACAGGAGCCAAAGACTTGAGACCAGGACGGAACACAGGAGCCGAAGACTTGAGACCAGGACGGAACACAGGAGCCGAGAACCTGAGACCAGGCCGGAACCCAGGAGCCGAGAACTTGAGACCAGAGCTGAACCCAGGAGCCGAGAACTTGAGACCACGGCAGAGCGCCGGAGCCGGCGAACCCTTGACTGCGGGCTGAGCAGGAACGGAGTTTCTGGCTGAGGCTGAGCAGGAACGGAGTTTCTGGCTGAGGCTGAGCTGGAACAGAGTTTCTGGCTGAGGCTGAGCTGGAACAGAGTTTCTGGCTGAGGCTGAGCTGGAACAGAGTTTCTGGCTGAGGCTGAGCTGGAACAGAGTTTCTGGCTGAGGCTGAGCTGGAACAGAGTTTCTGGCTGAGGCTGAGCTGGAACAGAGTTTCTGGCTGAGGCTGAGCTGGAACAGAGTTTCTGGCTGAGGCTGAGCTGGAACAGAGTTTCTGGCTGAGGCTGAGCTGGAACAGAGTTTCTGGCTGAGGCTGAGCTGGAACAGAGTTTCTGGCTGTGGACTGAGCAGGAGTTGAACCTTTACGGAACGGCGAGCAAGAGCAAACTGAGGTGAGTTTAAATAGTTTTGTCAGCAGGTGAAATGAGTCCAGGGCTAATTGCAGCCTGACAGGTGAACCCAATCAGGCTGCGCTGGAAAGGGAGGAAGCAGGAAAGCTCAGAATGCAGCCTTCAGGCTGCATCCTGACAGTTATTAACGGCTGTAATGCCCATAAAGATTTTTCTGTTGATTTTTGAGAAAGACATGAACATTTTTTGACCTTTCAGTTTCTTATTAAAAAGTAAATAAAAACAGATTTTTTTTCTAAATTGATGCTCCTTTTACGCTGTTTTATCTATTGAGACATTCATGTCGCGTTTCATATAAGAAATACACTTCTTAGCTGAATAAAAAATTATTTTAAATCTAAATCTGCCTCTGGTCTGAATCATTTTGGGCTCAACTGTATGAGGGCAGCTGGGCGTTAGCACACACTGCACATGAAAAACATTCTGCTGGTATGTTTCACGCCAAGACCTTCTTCTTCAGGGAGCTTATTTAGCATGAGACTTGGCACCAAGCAAGACTGAAGACTGATTGCAAATTAAATGACACATCTTGTGTTCTAGTTGCACATCTCTATTATTGTGTCTTTCAGAATTTTTTTCCATGTTAACACCTCCAAATATGATTTTAGGTATACTTGGCAAAGTGTGTTGATGACTCTAAAATAAACCAAACACCTGATTTCAAGATTCACTACAAAAAATTAACGTCATTAATAATTTTTTTGAATAAAAGTCTAAATAAGGCAATATTTAAAATACAAAGAACCAACAAATCTCTGTAATAGATCGAAAACCGTTGGCATTGGACCAGATGAACAAAACAATTAGTGAGTTTGGGCTTGTAACAAGAATGGAACAAAGTATGTATTTAAGTTTTAAACAAAAAAGTAATACAGCATGAAATGTTGCTCTATTTATGACACTGATGTTGTCATATATTGTTAAAAGTCAAAATTCTACAAATAAACAGAAAGTTGTTGTTTTTCCTTGTACTTTATTTCACTTTCTAGATGAGCTTGTCCTAACTGATCACATAGCTCAATCAGATTAAATGTGTGTAATTAATAAAATCCCAACAATACTACAGACTGATGTGATGTGGCTGAGTCCTAAAAGCCTTGTTTCATTTCTTGCAATGTTTTCCTATGAACACAATTTTTTGTGATTAGCAAATGGCTTATCAAGATGGCAGAATGTACACTCTTATTCAGTTTAAGGCTTAAGGCATTCATACCAAAAAGAAGAATACCCTAAAATATAACGTCTTCCTAGTGACCACAGACGATAATATCTGATTGACTTTTTTTATTCTTCAGACAAAATCACTGAAAGGTGCACATCTTAGCTAAAAAACTCAGTCGTGTTCATTTTACATCATTGGATTTTGTTTTTAGTTTTATCATTTTATATATATATATATATATATATATATATATATATAATATATGTGTGTGTGTGTGTGTGTGTGTGTGTGTATTGAAATAATTGGTCTCAAATTTTTATATCATACAATTTTGTATTTATTGTTATTTATTTAATATTTTTGTTTCTGAAACTGCTTAACATCTTTTCCACTGGAATTGATTCAGCTTAAGCAGTGTGGACTGAACTACATCTAGTTGATAGGAGTGAACTGACAAAAACATTGTGATTTGTGTCATTTTCCAGTTTTGAAAAGTTATCAGTTTCACGTTACTCAGTGTAACCGATAAGCAATTGAAAAATTGACTGTACAGCATACTCCTTTCAATTTACATATTAGTTAAACTGTTAGGCTTCTGTGTTTACAACTGAACTTCTGAAAGCCCTTGTGTGTGTGTGTGTGTGTGTGTGTGTGTGTGTGTGTGTGTGTGTGAGTGAGTGAGTGAGTGAGTGAGTGAGTGAGTGAGTGAGTGAGTGAGTGAGTGAGTGAGAGAGAGAGAAAAAGAAAGAAAAATGAAATGAGAGTTTGGCATTATGTGAAACTGGCACTGTACTGTGTCCTCAGCAGGCCTGTCATTCCAATTCATCTTTACCTGAATGATGCCACAGTGACTCCATCTGTCACTAGACACCAGGCCAACACATTCAAAATGAAAAGACACACCAACAGCAAAGAGAGAGAAAAAACTGATATAATGAAACCTGAACAAACTATAATAACTAAACAACAGTGCCATGGAACAGGTTCAAAAATAGAAAGAAATAATAGAAAATTAAATAATGAAAATGTCAGAATGAAAATGCAAAGCTAATATAAAGTAAAATAAAGCAGGGCATTTTCGTCAGGAAAAGAACTCGTGTTCTTGCAATATGTGTTCAACAAACTCTTTTTGTGGCACTTGACAGGTTTAAATCCTACTTAAAGGATAGGGACTTTTTTGTGACAATAGGTAACTTTACATCAGAGATCACAAAAATAATATGTGGGGTTCCTCAAGGGTCCATCTTGGGTCCCCTCCAATTCAATGTGAACATGCTCCCTCTAGCTCAGATCATAAAAACAGCTGAATAAAAACAAAACTGAAGTAACAATTTTTGAACCAACGGAGAAGCGATCAAGAGTAAGCACACAGCTTCAGTTGCTTCAGCTAGTAACCACTGATCAGTCCCGAAATCTGGGAGTAGAGATGGGCTCAGATTTAAACCTTCAAAGGTCTCTAAAGCCAGTAACAAATTCAGCCTTCTGTCACCTTAGGAACATTTTCAGGATTAAAGGACAAATGTCTCAGTAGGATCTTGAAAAACTAATCCATGCATTTATATTTAGTACAATTGATTACTGCCATTGTGTCTTCATAGGTCTGCCAAAAAAAGTCGATCAGGCAACTGCAGTTGATCCAGGACGCTGCTGCCCGCGTCCACATTAAGATTAAGGAAGTAGAGCACATCACCCCAGTTTTAAAGTCCTTACACTGGCTCCCTGTATCTCAGAGAATAGACTTCAAAACACTTATGTTAGTCTATAAATCGCTGAATGGCTTAGTACCAAAATACATCAGACTTGTTCTCAGTGTATCAACCATCCAGAGCACTCAGGTCTTCTGGCTCAAGCCTACTCTGCATACCTAGAACCAAAACCAAACACTGTGAAGCAGCATTTAGTTGTTACGCTCCACTTATCTGGAACAAATTCCCAGAAGACTGTACAAGTGCTGAAATTCTGAGTTCCTTTAAATCAAGATTAAAAACCTGTTTGTTTAGAGTTACCTTTAAATGCTAATGTTGAAGTTTGTAGTCTGACTTGTAATATATTGACCTGCTGCTACTATTCCACTGCAATGTACTTTCTTCTGTAATGTTTATTTGTTCTGTTCATGTACAGCACTTTGAATTGTCTTGTTACTGAAATATGCTATACAAACAAACTTGGCTTGCCTTCCTTTTAAGCCATATTTGGACCATAGTCAGAAAAAGATTTTGTGTGTGAGCAAAACAATTTTTATCTTCCCTTCAATTTCATGAATGTACTTCGAAATTTTTATTTTGTTGGGCAGCTACATTTAAAACCCTTAGCAATATTGCAATCAAGCTAATGATTACAACTGTAGGAATTTGTCTGCAAGCAGCTAAAGGTTTTCTTTTGATATGTTTAACCCATATAGCCCTATAGAATATTAACACAAGTAAATGAACATCTATCTTATGAACATCAGTATGCACAACACCAACTACCAAATTATGACTCGAAGAACTAAATTAATCACAATGTAGCCCTGATTTATAGCAATGAATATATCAAACAGAAACCTTAATCTGGACCAAACTTTCAGAAAACTGCAAATCATTCAAAACACAAGTTCCTCTAAATCAAGACTGAAAAACCCATCTGTTTAGAGTTGCTTTCGACCCATAATAACAAGAACATTGATCAACATATTTGATGTGTATTGATGTTTTCACTTGATACAATTTAATGTTTGTTACTGGTCTAACAACCAGTGGCTTTTTCAATGTGTTGGTGATGTTTTTATGTTTTCATGATGTATAGCACTTTGAACTTCCTTGCTGCTGAAATGTGCTATACAAATAAACTTGACTTGACTTGTTATTCTGAAGAGTTCACTGATACATGGACTTGGCACAGCACCCTGTCCAGCATGCATAATTTCTCAATCACAGTTTTCTTAAAATCAGAAATGTTGTGTATCAGTTACTTTCAATTTGACACCAATGCTAGTGCATTTAATCTAAACTCAGTCATATTTCTGAGAAATGTCTTGATTTGTGTGAGTGTAGAAAAGCATCATTCAAACTATGTGCTCATCATAGGTGTAGTTATTATAATGTGAAGGTTCAAAATTTCAGAAACATGTCCTGTAAGTTGTTTTATTAATAAGTTCAAACAATGTCATCGTGCTGCATCTCCTGAAGTCAGAGTTGTCATATATGAGTGAGAGCGCAGTTTGCAGCCGTGATTTATTCAACATTAACAATGCACCTTTCCCCAGTGGAACTGCGCTTTCCCCAGTTCCACTGTTGGGAAGTCTTTTGAATTAGGAAAATGTGCGCTGTCAAGCAACAAAGCTGCAGCCAAGTGTCCATTAAAAGCAAACCTTTCTCTCCATTTTTTATTACTGTGCCACACACCTAACATCCCACTCTCACATCCTACTTTTTCTCGTCTAGACTTTTCTTCCTCAGTATATCAAACACACAATGTAGGCAGAGTATAACAAACACTTGAAATAGAACCCACACCATTTTCTGTGATTCTGTTTGTGGACAACATCATTATTTATATGCTGAAACTGGCCGAGGACGTGTCCATATGTAACATGATGCCATGGATCAACTCTAGGAAAAAAAAAAACAATTCTTTATCCTTCTTCATTTGACAGTAGTCGTTTGCCTCTTTGATTATAGCTGAAGCAAAATATTCAGAGGTTTGAATAGTGTGGAAGCATTACGGCAGAATGGCTCTGTTCTGATAAACTGTTCTAACTGTGTCTGTGATGTGCGTATCAACTTCCTTGCTACAATGCTATCCAAAACAGCAGTTCTGTTCGATGGTTGTGAGAAAAAAAGCTCCTGACAGAAAAAAAGAAACACAGTGGTGTAATGTCACATGACCAGATTCAGTTGCTGCATGTAACAGTGTATAGAAGTGTGTTTGGAATAATGTCCTGAATCTTCCCCCTCACATCATCTGTACCTCCTCGCATCACACTTGTCCCATCAAAATTCTGAGTATTCAACCTGTCCCTGTCCACCTCATTATTTGTAGAAAAAAACAGATTAAATTGTTCCACAAATCATTTTGAGATCGACTCAGCGGATGTGTTTCCATCAATTACTTTGAAGCAAAAAACCTGTCATGCACAAAGATGGCTACATCTATATAGAGGACAACACAAAAATCTGGCAATGAGTTGAAAAATCTGTTATCTGCCCGGGTTGCCATGAAATCTGTTTTGTCTTTTGTTTTTTAGCTCTGTTACAATCTACCCTTGCATAAAGTCTAGCATACAATCCAGAAACTAATTTTCAATAGTTTTGGACATACCTTTAAGGACTACTACTTTCTCTAGATATTTCCATATGCCGCTTTCCAAGAAAGCCAGAAAACTTCTCCAAGCCCAGAAAGACGGCAGGGTTAGGGAATGTCTGGATGTCGTAAATGTTCTCTAAGAGTCAGTGCAAGTGTTCCAAAAACTTTATGCAATGAGCTTTGAAAGAATATGTAGGTTTTTGTTCACCTCCTTGCTGTGATATCAAACACTTACATATAATCTATAGTCAAGCCAAATATTAACATGACCTAGCAGGGCTAGTTTCATAGCACTGTGCAAATGTGCTTGGCTTGACTGTATTGCTCATTCAGAAAACTGCTTTAAGTCGCTCACACCTGTGGTCCAGATATCCCCTTGTCCTGTGCATACACTGGATCAGAGCTACAAACATGAAAATCAGAAGACCATATTCCATAGGAAAAGAGCACTTAGCCAAGTCTTCTTTGGGAACCATGTCTGTGAAAATGTCCAATTGTATATCTTCCCTCTGTCATTGGTTGTCTGTGCTCTGTTGTTGTCTGATCTGGCAGGACCAAGCTGCTTGATTGCCAGAGTGTATTTTAACTAGCTTCCAAATGGATTTTAACAGAAAATCTACACTTTTAGACACAGCAGGTTCCAGGCGACATACCATGTTGCACGTGTTGAGGTCATGGAGTAACTACTGCTGCTAGTACCAGCAGTAGTTACATGGGGCTGCCTTCATTCTGCCTTCATTAGACTCTGCTACTGTTACTTGCCGTTCCGTAAATGAAGACAGGGCAACATGATGAATACAAGGACATACGTGGGTGGTGACCTGTCTTGCCCCAAATTTGGCATTAAACAGAGAATAAATTTCCAAGCACCATATTATTTTCAGCAAAAAATATCAAAACAGTACACAAAAATAAATAAAAAATTAAATTAAATGAATTGCAAGCCAAGTAATTAAGTATTAATGATATTTTTGTTGTGAAATGGGTTTGTTTTTTTGTTTTTCTTAAGGATACAGCTCCATCTACCCATATGAACCACACCTGATTAGCTATATAACCAAAACAAAAACAAAAAAAACATGTTCATTCCAAAAAAGTAAAAAAACAAAACAACTGGACTTTTTTTTGAAGTTTGAAGACATTTCACTTCTTATCCAGAAAGCTTTCTCAATTCAAAATGTCTGGAGTAGTGTGGAGCAGCAAGCTTTATATTACTGCCCAACAAAGGCCTTGTAATGGCTTAGACAACATGCAAATTGAACCAAAACAGGTCCACCCCCTTAGTAAAGGGGAGTCATTAAGGTCATTGTTGGCCTGCAAATTAAAGGCATACTATGCAACGTTTTTCAGTTAATTAATGTGTTCCATACCGTTTTGGATGATTAAATGAGTAATTTCAGGTTGAACAAAAGTTTTCTTGGCCGCCCTGGTGGTCTGTGGGGGAAATACCGCACTTGCAACTGCAGGAGCCCTTGGCCCGCGCCCACAGGCTCAGAATCTCGTGCAAGATCGCGAGAGTCTGTCTTGCTTTACGGCAAGAACATGTTTGTTGCTAGCGCAGTGGCGATATCTGTGCAGTTATCATGGCGGAACCGGCGATAAAACAGCGAAAGCCCATGTCGGAGCAGGCAAGAAAGAGGAAAAGGGCTGTGGACAGAAAGGAGTCGTACACGGGTGTACATCGGGCAAGCTTTTTCCGAATGGCGAGAGCTAAAAGAAAGAGAAGGCTGCAAGGCTGATGCGGACCTCGCGTTTCTGCTGATGCGATTGTAAGTAACATTGTTTCCATCACGCTACCGCCTCCCAACATTCCAAAAAAAATAAATAAAAATAACTCGATATGCGCGCAAAGCTTGTCTCCCCCGCTCCGCCGGTCGCGCAAAGCTTGTCTCTCCTTCCCGCCCGCCCGCCCGCCGTCCGCGGGTCATCGGCGTAAAGCTTGTCTCCCTCCGCTCCGCCGGTCGCGCAAAGCTTGTCTCTTTCCCCCGCCCGCCCGCTCCGCTCCGCGGGTCATCGGCGTAAAGCTTGTCTCTCCACCCCAACCCCTCCCCCCCCCGCTCCGCTCGTCGTCCGGTAAGCAAACTCCTAGGGGAAACACTGCATTGGAATGGTTTCTCTCTCTCTCTCTGTGTGCATGTTCATACTTTCACTGTGTTAGTCATTGTTTGTACTGCCGTTTTTTTCGACTTTTGTATTTGTTGCGTTCGCCTGTCTGCTAAGCTCAAAACAACCGCGCCTGGCTTGACGGAGAAACCAGTACAACAGCTGAGCATATTTACGACAGTGCACTTTTACTTTCGCCCTCTGGGGGGAGCCTCGCTGGAAAATCAATCCCGGTTGCATAGTATACCTTTAAAACGAAACTGGTCCACGCCTCTGCAATGGGGATTCGTTAGTGTCGTTATTGGCCTGGATTACAAGAGCGACAATAACGACCCCCCCAAATGTCTTCTAGAGAGAAGAGTTGAGCGCACAAATGTGGGTCCTTCGGAAGCTGTTTTCTTCCAACGGCTTTTTCCCATTGTGCTTTTCTTTTTTTATGAGGGGAGCGAGGAAGACTCAGCTCACTTTTTCTGTTTTTTGTTTTGAAATTACAGCCAACAGCGACACAGTCTGGCATTGTCTAATTTTACACCAGTCTAATGCAATACAATAAACAACTTGGATCACTGTAGGTTCCAGTCCAGTAGGACCTAACCGTGTCATTAACCCAGCATGCATTGTGCAGGTAAAAAAATGGCAACCTCCATGGGGGGAAAATATAACAAAGGATATACAATTTTGGAAGTAAATATGAGTTTTTATGTATCACAAACAGCAAATTTTAAGTTAATAGGAACATTACAACATATTTAGGCAAGCATGTTCAACAAATCATGGATCTCTTTAACTAATTTAGAACATCTGGTTTGTGTTCAGCCCATAAACAATGCAATTGCGAGTGAGATGAAACATTTTAAAGAATGATTTGCTAAATAATAATCAATATCCTTTTGGATGCTTTATTTTTAATTAATGTAATAATTTCTCTAGAGATAATTAAGTTTTGAATTAGCGACTTAAGAATGTAGATTGTGCTATAAGAGGACAGGGACCAGAAGTAATGTTGTGGGCGTATCCGATCACATGGCCATTAGCTTGATAGCTTGCTCTTAAGTTACACAAAATACCATTAATCGACAAATGAATGTTCCCTACTCATGCTGTACTAGTGCTTGTAGCGTTATCAGACGCTTGGGTTAATCATTTTACTATTGGAAAAAAATAAGTGCCGGTGCTCCCCTTAATGTCATAAAAATATGAGACCAAGACATGGGTAATATTTTTATATAGATCTATAGATCAATAGTTTTATTGTACATAAATGACAAAGAACAAACAATGAAACCAGTTCTAAAACAAATCCACCTGGGCCAAATTCAAGGTGTCATGGAGAAACCTTTATTTAACTTTAAGCCTCATGCTGCTAACATGGACATGAAAAATAAGAAGAAAAAAACTAAAAATATAAAACAAAAGATCCTTAACAACATAAAGAAGTGATATGTTTTAGACTTAACATTTCAATAAACTTATTACTGTTATGCTTTCCTTCTGTAACATTTATTTCTTCCCAGTATTAGGCCTGGCCCCAACAAACCCCTGTCCTTTTAGCAATAGTATCTTACTTTTAATCTGAAAATATGTTAGTATCTTCATAAACTGAATTTATTGACCAGCAAACAGTCTTGGCATATGTACATATTTAAATAGTTAATCATATTTAATATCAAATTGTCCATTAGGTAACATGAGCTGTATAGAGAAATGTGTGAAATTTAAAAATGAATCAGGCCTAAACTTGTGGAGTCTCCTGGAGGTTAACAAAAACGAGCCATCTCCACTTCCATAACACAGCAGGTATAAATATGGATAGGAGATAGCAAGGGCTTCTTTTAAGGTGATATTTTTAATCAACACATGCAACGTTTAATTCCTGTTGCTCATGAAAGGACAGTTAGAAAGCAATGTCTTAAATGTTATATCTTTTCATACTATAGGTTTTTTAAGAGAAATGGGAATGAAGGAGTAGGTACATCTATATGATGATGAGAAATGCTTTTCCCCTAAAGGTGTTTCAAAAGCATTTGAGCTGAACTGAGGTCACAGGCAACTGTCAGAGAGGTAATGAAATAAAATTTTAAATTCTTAACAGGAATCATGGATGCTTTGTCAGCAGGTGAAAAATAACATAAATCATCCAGCCAGTTGATGCATAGTTTAGAAGCAAGCATCCTTAAGGTTATGGGAGTTCAACATTGTAAACAGCACACTAACTTGCATATCTGCTGTATTATGTCATGCTGCAGCCTTGCTTGCTGCACCATGGACATTTCAGGGCACTATTCACCCTCCATACATCCCAGTCTCCTCTCCACCTCAGTAATGATCTACACCTGTCATCCTCTCTATTTAAGCTGCCTGCATTCAGTCCTTCGTCGTCGGTTCGTTCTGTTGGTTTCTGCTCATAACTGCTCACCTCACCTGTTCTTGTCCAGCCCGAGTTCCCTTCATCTCTGCCCGCCTGCTGTGGTTCTGGTCCTGCAAGTATTCACCAGTCGTACTGTTAATCCTGTTGTGGTTCTGGTTCCAAGTCTCAACTCTGCCATGCTGCTGGTCTAACCTGGTTCCAAGTCTCCATTCTGTCGTACTGCTGGTCAAAGTCTGTTCCAAGTCTCCATTCTGTCGTACTGCTGGTCAAGCCTGGTTCCAAGTCTCCTGTCTGCTGTGCTTCTGGTTCTGCTGCCTCCGTGCTCTGGTTCCTACCTGCTTGCCAGCTCCAACCACTAACAGCCTCCTGCTCCAGCCTGGTCTGGACTCTGCTCATCATCCTCCACTATTCATTACCTTCAATAAACTCTATAAAACTTACTCTGTTGTGGTTGTGTTCGGGTTCAGAAGTCAAAACATGACAGAACGAACCGAACCACATGAACCCGACACCCACACAGAGCCCTCATCAGGAAACAAGCCCAGTGGACCCAGAATCGCACAATTTAAGCAGCTCCATGGATTCCTTATGCCAGGAACTGAGGGAGGGATTGGCCACGGTTGCTGCTGTCAGCCCACTGTCGCGTAGAATAGAGGCAGCTGTCCTGTTGCGAGACTTCTGGGAGGAGCGGGTCTCGGACTTGGCCCGGAGGCTTCCTGGACACTCCGCTGTGGCTGGTCTCTTAAAGGACGTGGATTGGGACTATTGGGCAGGAGTCTCTCAACCCGGTCCACCGCTCAGCAGCCCCTCTACTACGGCTGCCGCAGAGAGACGTAGTGCTGCTGCTTCTGTTGCTGTTCCCCGTCGTCTCTGTCACCACCTCCACGACACTCAGCTGGCTCCTCGGGTGAAGCCTTTAGCTGCTGGTCCCAGCGCTGCTGCCTCTGTCTCCTCCACGTCAGATGCTCCTGCTGCACCTGCATATCTGACCACTGCTGCTGCTAAGCCCGCCATAACTCCAGCCTCAGCTCCTCTCGCTGTTGCGGCTTCTGCCCCTGCTGTCTCTGCCGCAGCTCCCGTTGCCTCATCGTTGGCGGAAACCTCAACCCCACCGCCCGGTCCCTCCCGGCGCAGAAGCCGAATCCGCCGGCACAAGACCTCCCTCCATGCCCAGCCAGACGCTGCCGCTGCTGCCGCACCAACTGGAGCTGACGTCACCTCTCTTCCCCTGGTGAGTCAGCCGGATACAGTTGCTGCCGCCACTCGGGAGAGTCCCGATAGAGCACCCCGGATCCATGAGACCCAGTTATGGGATTTCTTTTACGGGGATAGGGAGGACCTGTTTCCTGCTAGGCTCGCAGCCAAAGACCCAGATCCTGCTCAGCTCGCAGCCAAAGACCCAGATCCTGCTCAGCTCGCAGCCAAAGACCCAGATCCTGCTCAGCTCGCAGCCAAAGACCCAGATCCTGCTCAGCTCGCAGCCAAAGACCCAGATCCTGCTCAACTCGCAGCCCAGGACCCAGTTTCTGCCCAGCCAGCCACAGAAGACTCTGCTCCAGCTTCGCCAACTACATCAGGGGTTCTGGCACCGCTGTCTGTCTCGGGACTCCCTGTTGCCGTGGTTGCAGTGTACGCCAGCCCGGCGTCCGACGTGGGTGCAGAGCATGCCAGCCCGGCGTCCGACGTGGGTGCAGAGCACGCCAGCCCGGCGTCCGACGTGGGTGCAGAGCACGCCAGCCCGGCGTCCGACGTGGGTGCAGAGCACGCCAGCCCGGCGTCCGACGTGGGTCCGCCCTCTTCCTGCGACGCGGTGACCCAGGAGGGTCCGCTGCCTGCCGTTGACGCGGGGACCCAGGAGGGTCCGCCGCCTGCTGTTGACGCGGGGACCCAGGAGGGTCCGCCGCCTGCCGTTGACGCGGGGACCCAGGAGGGTCCACCGCCTGCCGTTGACGCGGGGACCCAGGAGGGTCTACCGCCTGCCAGAGATGCGGAGACCCAGAAGGGTCCACCGTCGTCCGCCGTTGAAGCTGGGACCCAGGGGGGTCCACTGCTTCCTGTAGCCTGTAGCCAGGCGTCCCCTGTAGCCTGTAGCCAGGCGTTTCCTGTAGCCTGTAGCCAGGCGTTTCCTGTAGCCTGTAGCCAGGCGTTTCCTGTAGCCTGTAGCCATGCGTTTCCTGTAGCCTGTAGCCAGGCGTTTCCTGTAGCCTGTAGCCAGGCGTTTCCTGTAGCCTGTAGCCAGGCGTTTCCTGTAGCCTGTAGCCAGGCGTTTCCTGTAGCCTGTAGCCAGGCGTTTCCTGTAGCCTGTAGCCAGGCGTTTCCTGTAGCCAGTAGCCAGGCGTTTCCTGTAGCCTGTAGCCAGGCGTTTCCTGTAGCCTGTAGCCAGGCGTTTCCTGTAGCCTGTAGCCAGGCGTTTCCTGTAGCCTGTAGCCAGGCGTTTCCTGTAGCCTGTAGCCAGGCGTTTCCTGTAGCCTGTAGCCAGGCGTTTCCTGTAGCCAGTAGCCAGGCGTTTCCTGTAGCCTGTAGCCCGGGGCTTCCTGAAGCCTGTAGCCCGGGGCCTCCTGAAGCCTGTAGCCCGGGGCCTCCTGAAGCCTGTAGCCCGGGGCCTCCTGAAGCCTGTAGCCCGGGGCCTCCTGAAGCCTGTAGCCCGGGGCCTCCTGAAGCCTGTAGCCCGGGGCCTCCTGAAGCCTGTAGCCCGGGGCCTCCTGAAGCCTGTAGCCCCGTGGTCTCTGTAGCTTGTAGCCCCGTGGTCTCTGTAGCTTGTAGCCCCGTGGTCTCTGTAGATTGTAGCCCCGTGGTCTCTGTAGCTTGTAGCCCCGTGGTCTCTGTCGCTTGGAGCCCCGTGGTCTCTGTCGCTTGGAGCCCCGTGGTCTCTGTCGCTTGGAGCCCCGTGGTCTCTGTCGCTTGGAGCCCCGTGGTCTCTGTAGCTTGTAGCCCCGTGGTCTCTGTAGCCTCTAGTCCTGTGACCTCTGTAACTTCTAGTCTTGTGACCTCTGTAGCCTCTAGCCTTGTGACCTCTGTAGCCTCTAGCCTTGTGACCTCTGTAGCCTCTAGCCTTGTGACCTCTGTAGCCTCTAGCCTTGTGACCTCTGTGGCCTCTAGTCCTGCGACCTCTGTAGCCTGTAGTCCTGCGACCTCTGTAGCCTGTAGTCCTGCGACCTCTGTAGCCTGTAGTCCTGCGACCTCTGTAGCCTGTAGTCCTGCGACCTCTGTAGCCAGTAGTCCTGCGACCTCTGTAGCCAGTAGTCCTGCGACCTCTGTAGCCAGTAGTCCTGCGACCTCTGTAGCCAGTAGTCCTGCGACCTCTGTAGCCAGTAGTCCTGCGACCTCTGTAGCCAGTAGTCCTGCGACCTCTGTAGCCAGTAGT
Source organism: Fundulus diaphanus (assembly GCA_037039145.1). Classification (NCBI taxonomy): domain Eukaryota; kingdom Metazoa; phylum Chordata; class Actinopteri; order Cyprinodontiformes; family Fundulidae; genus Fundulus; species Fundulus diaphanus. Next base: position 24,758,654 of record CM073127.1, read on the forward strand.
CCTGCGACCTCTGTAGCCTGTAGTCCTGCGACCTCTGTAGCCAGTAGTCCTGCGACCTCCGTAGCCTGTGGCCTAGCGCCGCCCTTAGTAGGTAGCCGCCTGTCCTCCAGGGTACTTTTCCACCGCTGGCCACATCAGACTCTACTTCGTCGCCGGGGTCGCCCACCGCGACGCCCGCGTCTAGCTCTGCCACGTCGGGGTCAACCACCGCGACGCCCCTGTCTAGCTTTGCCTCGTCGAGGTCGTTCACCGCGATGCCCCAGTCTAGCTTTGCCTCGTCGGGGTCGCCCTCCACGACGGCCAGGTCTGGCACTGCCACGTCGGGGTCGCCCACCGCGACACCGACCTAAGACTTTGCTGGTTCGCCGTCGGGGTCGCCCTCCGCGACGCCCATTTCTGACTCGGTTGTTCCGCCGCCGGGGTCGCCCACCAAGGGCCTTTCCTGATTTTCAAGTGTCTTCCTTTGTTCGCCCCATTGGGGTAGATTTGTGCTTTTGGTTTTTTGTTAGAGACTCTAGCCCACCGTCCTATGCCTCCCTCCGCCCACCCTGGGTGGGTCATTTTTGTTTTTGTTTTGTTAGAGACTCTTTCCCACCGTCCAGTATCTCCCTCCGCCCACCCTGGATGGGTTTTTTTTTTTTTTTTTTTTTTTTGTTGGACTTGGAGTTTTATTTTTGCGGTCTGTTCCTTTTGGCCGTCTGGAAGCCGGCCTTAAGGGGGGGGTGATGTCATGCTGCAGCCTTGCTTGCTGCACCATGGACATTTCAGGGCACTATTCACCCTCCATACATCCCAGTCTCCTCTCCACCTCAGTAATGATCTACACCTGTCATCCTCTCTATTTAAGCTGCCTGCATTCAGTCCTTCGTCGTCGGTTCGTTCTGTTGGTTTCTGCTCATAACTGCTCACCTCACCTGTTCTTGTCCAGCCCGAGTTCCCTTCATCTCTGCCCGCCTGCTGTGGTTCTGGTCCTGCAAGTATTCACCAGTCGTACTGTTAATCCTGTTGTGGTTCTGGTTCCAAGTCTCAACTCTGCCATGCTGCTGGTCTAACCTGGTTCCAAGTCTCCATTCTGTCGTACTGCTGGTCAAAGTCTGTTCCAAGTCTCCATTCTGTCGTACTGCTGGTCAAGCCTGGTTCCAAGTCTCCTGTCTGCTGTGCTTCTGGTTCTGCTGCCTCCGTGCTCTGGTTCCTACCTGCTTGCCAGCTCCAACCACTAACAGCCTCCTGCTCCAGCCTGGTCTGGACTCTGCTCATCATCCTCCACTATTCATTACCTTCAATAAACTCTATAAAACTTACTCTGTTGTGGTTGTGTTCGGGTTCAGAAGTCAAAACATGACATATTAAGGATGTAAAACTTAGGCTAATGTCACAGGCTGCCATCATTTTTTTCTCAAAGGCTATAAATTGGTGGACTTTCAAAAATATGTTACTAGCATGGAATTCTACTGTATAACGTTTTCCCCCAAGGTAATTTTATTTTTAATATTGAATAACTTGTGTGATTTGCAAATAAATCAATGCATTATTTAGATTTTCCACAGGTCTCAAACATGGCCTAGATCTACCAGGAGAAGAGTTCAGATGATAATGTGACCTCACTAGTGATCCTGAGTAAGTCCTTAAATTCTTAGAATCTTAGCACACATGGGCCCAGATTTTCTGTGCTGCCTAAATCCCACCTGGGCTCTCAGTATTAAACAGAATCTCAAGGATCTGGCTGTGAAGCTCAAAAGCTGAGCTTACTGATGTGAAGCAGCACCATCTGGATAATGTGGGTCACATTTTTCAGGAGAAATGTTGCTTCTCTTAGTTAGCTGATGTAGTCTGGCCAGTTCTGGCAGAGCGTGTCACTGTAAATTATAGACACATACAAAAACTGGACAAGCAGCCCCATAAGTGTTGCCATAAACATACAGAATGTATATCTATAAAAAGATTGAACAGGGATGATGACTACATATAAAAAAAAATTAACAACACATTTACCTTTAGTCTAACTTTCAGACTCTTTAACATGCATACACATTAGTTGTAAATTATTCATTCAGAGATACACTATTGCTGTGATGTTGGTGCTTTTATTGGTCCAAATTAAACATTGTAGTATGGATTCAAAAAGCTTTGAGAATACAGCAGGATCCAACAGCATATAAGGTCAGGTGGAAACTATGAGTTTCTGGGAATACAGGACCAACATACATGAAGAAAGGAGCACATTTTCTTTTTTTTCTTTTTTTAGATTTTCCTTCATTGTTCTCATACAGACTGATTAAGATTCAAAGCAGCATTCTACACTAAATTAGCTTTCTTTTTCTGCAAAGATGTCAGATATTGGTTTAGTGATATGCTGTACTTTAATATTTGCCTTCTACTTAAACACTCTTAGAGAAAAACTACACATCATCACTGATACTCCAAAGGAAGACAGCCTCGCTCAAGAGGAAAATGCACCCTGCCAGAAAAAAGTCTTGTCAGCAGCAGGACCTAAAGGGTCAGCTGCATAGCACTTCAGAATAGGACACCCCCAGAGGTCCCATATAACTCCTTCAATAACCTGTTTTGGTGACATGTTTAGTTGTTGTTTCCAGTTACGGTAGAGGACAGTAAAACAAAAGTTTTTCTTTATTTAAAAAAATTAATCAAAATAACATAGAATTGAATACCTCTTTGCTGAGTTGCTCAACACAACTAGTGAATTATCCAATGACAATGCAGTAAATTAATGATTTCAGGCATCTAGACCTAGTGGTGATGACTTGCTGAAGTTAAAAGCGAGTATTGTATTAGAGAAAAAAGGGGATTTAATTACCTTTGAAGATACTGTGATTTTTGGTGCCATCTGGCCTGGTTTGAAAACTTCAGATATTATTGATCTACTGGGATTTCAGCACACAATCATCTCTCAAGTTTACAGAAAATGGTCAGAAATAATAAAATTTGATGAACGACAGCTGTGGGGACTAAGCTGTGCTGTTGCTGTCGAAGGTCACAGGAGAAAGGGCAGAATGATTTGAAACAATAAAAAGGTAGTACCTTGGATATCGACTTGTTACAGTCAACTATCAGAATCTGAGTCAAAATCATTTTCATTCTATTCACTTTATTTAATCTAGGTATTTGACTTTGGTTAAAGTTCTTGCAGTATACAGATATTTTCCACACACACACACACATACACACATATATATATACACACATAACATAGAATTGAATATCTCTTTGCTGAGTTGAGTATATAAATATATATATGTATATATGTGTGTGTGTGTGTTTCCTTGTGCTGAGAAGGATCAGTTCGTCCATTTTGTTTACTGTGCGAACATTTGCCAGGTGGATAGATGGGAGCAGAGCATGCAGTCCCCGCTTTCATGCTTGGTGCCTGCTCGTTTTTCCCTTCTGCATCTCCAAGAAAAACCATTAAGCTGCACCTCCAACTAGGATCTCAGAAAAACTCTCTGAATTGGTGAAAACTGGAGAAAAACTGCCCAGAGAGGACTGTCTGATTACTTACAATTCAATTCAATTTTATTTATATAGCACAAATTCACAACACATGTCATCACAAGGCACTTTATAAAGTCAAATTCAATCAAATCATACTGACAAATTGGTCAAACTGTTTCCTGTCCAAGGAAACCCAGCAGATGGCCTATCTGAGTATATCTAGATTCTTGACAATCTGCATTCATTCCTCATGAAAGAGCGTAGAGCCACAGAGGACAGTCGTATGCATTGTCGGTGGCTGTGCAGCAATCCCTCATACTGAGCATGCATAAAGCAACAGCGGAGAGGAAAACTCCCCTTTAACAGAAAGGAAAAACCTCCAGCTGAGCCAGGCTCAGTTTGAACAGTCAACTGCCTCGACCAACTGGGGGTTAGAGAAGACAGAGCAGAGACACAAAAAGCACAGAAGCACACATTGACCCAGGAATCCTTTCTATGTTATAGGGCAATAGCAGATTATCCCCCCCCCCCCCCCCCCCCCGATGTCACAGCTAACAGAACGCCAGCACAGGTGTAGCTACTATACAGAAAAAAAAGACGGAGATAACAAAAACAAACTATGTAAAATTGGGGAACAGTAGGAGAACTCCGCTGATTGACAAAAATAGATGTCCTCCAGCAACCTAAGCCCATAGTAGCATAGCTAAAAAGATAACTCAGGATAACCTAAGCCACTCCAAATATAAGCTTTGTCAAAATGGAAAGTTTTAAGCCTAGTCTTAAAAGTAGACAGGGTGTCTGCCTCACAGACCAGACCAAAATTGGGAGTTGGTTCCTCAGGAGAGGAGCCTGATAACTAAAAGATCTGCCTCCCATTCTACTTTTAGAGACTCTAGGAACCACCAGTATACCTGTGGTCTAAGAGCAAAGTGCTCTATTAAGAAAATATGGAGTAATAAGATTTCTGATATATGATGGAGCTTGATTATTAAGGACTTTATACATGAAAAGCAGAATTTTAAATTATGTTCTGTCAGGATTTGTTTACTGATGAACTCAGAACACACACACGGAACTAAAGTCTGAGAGTTTTTATTGAAGGATGTATGCTGGATGGTGGGTGATGAAGCCGGAGGATCAGGATTGCAGAAGGTCAGAGGTGCAAATGAAGGCAGGAGCTGATGGCCCGGAGCGAGAGTCCCTAATTATCAAAGTGGCCGGGAATGCTCAGTGCTGCTCGGCTAGTAGGCCCCGTAGCCACACCAGGTTAGCAGTTCCTCTGAGACACCAGGGCACAGAGCAGAGCTTCTCCAGGGCGGCTAGTCAGGTTAGCAGTTCTTTGGAGACACCAGGGCACTGAGCAGAGCTTCTCCAGGGCGGCAAGTCAGGTTAGCAGTTCTTTGGCAACCTACAGCAAAGTTCAGAGTCGATCAGAGAGTCAGACAGGACAAGTGATGTTGCGTGATGTGCTGAGGCTTCGAGGCGTGTGTCGAGTAATGGAGGGGGCGTTTCCGTAAAGCGCGTATCGAAGCTTGCTTCATTTAGGGGAGGAGCCGAAAACGATGACGTCCAAAGCCTCGCTGCCCGGCTGTACCACGTGACTGCTTCGAGAAGTGGCTCAGATTTTGCCAGATGACCGGTTCATTCAGAACCAGTCATGGCTGCACGCTGGATCATAAAACAGTTCTGCTAACCAGATGCAGTTTAAAACGCCACTCGGTCTGTTTATAAGTTTCGTTTTTATTTATTCTGCATTTTTTTAACTACATGCACCGTAACCCCTCCCTGGGCTGCCACCTTACCGTGGTGGAGGGGTTTGAGTGTCCCAATGATCCTAGGAGCTATGCTGTCAGGGGCTTTAAGCCCCTAGTAGGGTCACCCAAGGCAGACAGGTCCTAGATGAGGGACCAGACAAAGCGCAGCCCAAAATGCCCCTTATGATGAGTACGATTATTGGACCTCGTGTTCCCTCGCCCGGACGCGGGTCACCGGGGCCCCACTCTGGAGCCAGGCCTGGAGGTGGGGCACGTTGGCGAGCGTCTGGTGGCCGGGCTTTTGCCCATGGAGCCCGGCCGGGCTCAGCCCGAAGAGGCGACATGGGTCCCCCTTCCGATGGGCTCACCACCTGTCGGAGGGGCCAAAGGGGTCGGGTGCATTGTGCAACGGGTAGCAGTAGAGGGCGGGGACCTTGGCGTTCCGATCCTCGGCTGCAGAAGCTGGCTCTTGGGACCCTGGACCAGCTCTACACCCTCAGCAGGATTCTTGAGGGGGCATGGGAGTTTGCCCAACCAGTCTATATGTGCTTTGTGGATCTGGAGAAGGCATTCGACCGTGTTCCCCAGGGGATCCTGTGGGGGGTACTCCGGGAGTATGGAGTACCGGACCCTTTACTAAGGGCTGTCAGGTCTCTGTACGACCGGTGTCAGAGTCTGGTCCGCATTGCGGGCAGTAAGTCGGACTCGTTGCCGGTGAGAGTTGGACTCCACCAAGGTTGCCCTTTGTCACCGATTCTGTTCAAAACTTTTATGGACAGAATTTCTAGGCGCAGCCAAGGTGTTGAGGGGATCCGTTTTGGTGGCCTTAGGATTGCGTCTCTGCTATTCGCGGATGACGTGGTCCTATTGGCTTCATCAGGGCGTGATCTACAGCTCTCACTGGAGCGGTTCGCAGCCGAGTGCGAAGCGGCCGGGATGAAAATCAGTGCCTCCAAATCCGAGACCATGGTCTTGAACCGGAAAAGGGTAGAGTGCCTTCTCCGGGTTGGGGAGGATGTGCTGCCCCTAGTGGAGGAGTTCAAGTATCTTGGGGTCTTGTTCACGAATGAGGGGAAGATGGAGCGGGAGATCGACAGGCGGATTGGTGCAGCGTCTGCTGTGAAGCGGGTGCTGTACCGATCCGTTGTGGTGAAGAGAGAGCTGAGCCAAAAGGCGAAGCTCTCGATTTACCGGTCGATCTACGTTCCTACCCTCATCTATGGTCACGAGCTGTGGGTCGCGACCGAAAGAACGAGATCCTGGATACAAGCGGCCGAAATGAGTTTTCTCCGTAGTGTGTCTGGGCTCTCCCTTAGAGATAGGGTGAGGAGCTCAGTCATCCGGGGAGGACTCAGAGTAGAGCCGCTGCTCCTCCACGTCGAGAGGAGCCAGTTGAGGTGGCTCGGGCATCTGGTTAGGATGCCTCCTGGACGCCTCCCTGGTGAGGTGTTCCGGGCACGTCCCACCGGGAGGAGGCCCAGGGGAAGACCCAGGACACGCTGGAGGGACTATGTCTCCCGGCTGGCCTGGGAACGCCTTGGGATTCCTCCTGAGGAGCTGGCCCAAGTGGCTGGGGAGAGGGACGTCTGGGCCTCCCTACTGAAGGTGCTACCCCCGCGAGAAACCTGTCGCTGTGAAAGGTGATGAGAATGTTATAAACTGTAACAGTCTAGAAGTGCATTGAGCTGAAAAGAGGGAGACATCAGCAGCTGGATCGTGTGTAAAGACGCAGCGTGAACCTCTGTCTGCTTCAGTGTTGCTGCTGAGGGGAAATTGTTGACCATAATCCCCCCGCCCCGCCCCGCCCCCAAAATTAGCATAATCTCACTGTTAACATTTGATCAAAGTTGAGAGTTCTTATTATTACACACCATGCCATATCACATGACACTACTATTTTGGGAATAATTACACACAGAGAATATATTCAAACAATATTTTATTATACACATATGTGTATACATAATTTATGTAGACAAATGATTTCGTCCTACACCTTTTGTGAAGTCATTCCCAAGAGCCATAATAGACAAAAAATCAATGCATCACACGTGTTAAGATACAGCTGGCTGTGATTATACACCTGGCCAGTAGGTGGTTTCGTGTGCACATGAAGCTCCAAGAAATGAACCCTTTCTCGTACCAGTTGGCTCAAGTGGTTCAATGCCTCATGAGGCTTCATCTCACCATCACTAGACAGGACTAACCTTAAACGAAAGCGCAGAAACAAAACTTCCAAGGCAAAAACGAGGACTGGCATGGAGAGGTGGATGACTGAAGACGGACCAGCACTAGAGTGAGGCAGAGGGAGGCTTAAATAGGAAGGCTAGCAGGTGAAATGTGTCTGATTGATTAATTACCAACAGGTGTGACTGAGAGTGAAGTGAAGGCTGAGTGGAAGGGAAGGAGGAAACTAAAAATTAACAATGAATAAAGTCAAAACCTAACTAAAGACCTTACTGAGAATAACAGTAAACCAAAGCCGAATCAAAACTAAACCATGACATATTCTTGATTTAACAGGAAGCCAATGAAGGGAAGCTAAAATAAGAGAAAAATGATCCCTCTTGTTGATTTTCATCAGAACTCTTGCTGCAGCATTTTGGATCAGCTGAAGGTTTCGAACTGCATTTTGCGGACTTCCTGATAATAACGATTTACAATAGTCCAGGCAACAAATGCAATGACTAGTTTTTCAGCATCACTCCTGAACAGTATATTTCTAATTTTGGCAATAGTCCTCAGGAGAAAATAGGAGACCCTGGAAACCTGATTAATATAATATTTAAATGACGTGTTATTTTTTGGTATGTCTTGGTCAAAAGTAACACCAAGGTTTTTTAATTTATTACTGTCATGGTTTAAGTTTTGTCTGGTTTCTTTTCCTGTTATTTTGCAGTTCATCCTCCTATCACTCAGCTCACCCTCCCTCAGCAACTAGTCACACCTGTTGGACACTAATTAGTCATGATTCTCGTCACCTGTCAGGCTCCCTTCATAAACTCACCTCAGTTTGTTCCTCGTTGCCGGCTCGTAGTGTTCAGTCACTCCAACATCATGCCTGTCTGCTCCTGTCCTCCTGTTTTGGTTCCCATTTGTCCTGTTCCTGTTTGCTGCGCTGCTGGACTCTGTACCTCCGTTCCCGTCTTATTGGACTCTGGCTTTACTCCCGGTTCTGTAGCAGCGCAGCTTCCCCATTTCCTGGTCAGTCTCTCCGCTCTGCTCCTGCCAGCCAGCTCCTGCATCCTACATCTCCGTCTGGTAACTGACTCTGGTTCATGTCATCGCCATCATCCACTGCTTGCAATAAACTCTCTTAAACCAGCTCGGTGTGTGCGTGCTGTGTCTGGGTTCATCCAAAGACAAAATCATGACAATTACCAGAGGCCAATTCAATGGCATCAAGATTAGAGAAAAAGAAGTTTATTTTTTAACGACTCTCAAGATGACAACTTCTGTCTTGTCATAACTTAAAAGCAGAACACTTAAGGTCATCCAGGTTTTGATGTCATCAAGACATGCCTGTAGTCGAAGTAATTGATTGGATTCGTCAGCATTTATGGATAAATATAGCTAAGTGTCATCGACATAACAGCGGAAATTAATCCTATGCTGTCTGATAATTTTATTGGAAGCGTATATACAGGGCTTGGACAATGAAACTGAACCACCTCTCATTTTAGTGTGGGAGGTTTCATGGCTAAATTGGACCAGCCTGGTGGCCAATCTTCATTAATTGCACATTGAACCAATAAGAGCAGAGTATGAAGGTCCAATTAGCAGGGTAAGAGCGCAGTTTTGCTCAAAATATTGCAATGCACACAACATTATGGGTGACATACCAGAGTTCAAAAGAGGACAAATTGTTGGTGCACGTCTTGCTGGCGCATCTGTGACCAAGACAGCAAGTCTTTGTGATGTATCAAGAGCCACGGTATCCAGGGTAATGTCAGCATACCACCAAGAAGGACGAACCACATCCAACAGGATTAACTGTGGACGCCAGGGGAAGCTGTCTGAAAGGGATGTTCGGGTGCTAACCCGGATTGTATCCAAAAAACATAAAACCACGGCTCCCCAAATCACAGCAGAATTAAATGTGCACCTCAACTCTCCTGTTTCCACCAAAACTGTCCGTCGGGAGCTCCACAGGGTCAATATCCACGGCCGGGCTGCTATAGCCAAACCTTTGGTCACTCGTGCCAATGCCAAACGTCTGTTTCAATGGTGCAAGGAGCGCAAATCTTGGGCTGTGGACAATTTGAAACATGTATTGTTCTCTGATGAGTCCACCTTTACTGTTTTCCCCACATCCGGGAGAGTTACGGTGTGGAGAAGTCCCAAAGAAGCGTACCACCCAGACTGTTGCATGCCCAAAGTGAAGCATGGGGGTGGATCAGTGATGGTTTGGGCTGTCATATCATGGCATTCCCTTGGCCCCATACTTGTGCTAGATGGGCGCGTCACTGCCAAGGACTACCGAACCATTCTGGAGGACCATGTGCATCCAATGGTTCAAACATTGTATCCTGAAGGAGGTGCCGTGTATCAGGATGACAAAGCACCAATACATACAGCAAGACTGGTGAAAGATTGGTTTGATGAACATGAAAGTGAAGTTGAACATCTCCCATGGCCTGCACAGTCACCAGATCTAAATATTATTGAGCCACTTTGGGGTGTTTTGGAGGAGCGAGTCAGGAAACATTTTCCTCCACCAGCATCACGTCGTGACCTGGCCACTATCCTGCAAGAAGAATGGCTTAAAATCCCTCTGACCACTGTGCAGGAGTTGTATATGTCATTCCCAAGACGAATTGACGCTGTATTGGCCGCAAAAGGAGGCCCTACACCATACTAATAAATTATTGTGGTCTAAAACCAGGTGTTTCAGTTTCATTGTCCAACCCCTGTATATAGTAAAGAGAACTGGCCCAAGGACTGAACCCTGTGGTACACCACAAGTAACCCTAGAGTTTGAAGAAGATTTATTATTAACATGAACAAACTGGAATCAGTCAGACAGATAAGATTTAAACCAGCCTAATGTTTTCCCCTTAAACCCTACAGTATGCTCAAGTCTTTCTAGGAGAATATTGTGATCAACTGTATCAAAAGGAGCACTGAGATCTAACAGGACAAGTAAAGACACATTATCTGAGGCCATGAGAATATCATTAGTGACCTTCACCAGAGCTGTTTTGGTGCTATGATGAGCTCTGTAGCCTGACTGAAACTCTTCAAATAGGTCATTACTTTGTAAATGTTCACATACCTGATTAGCAACTACTTTCTCAAGAATTTTAGAGAGGAAAAGAAGATTAGATATTGGTCTGTAATTTATTAAGTCATCTTGATCAAGAGTGGGTTTCTTAAGTAAATGTTTAATAACAGCTACTTTAAAAGCCTGTGATACATATCCATTTAGACAGAATAATCATGTCTAAAATAGGGACATTAATCAAAGGGAATACCTCCTTAAATAACTTGGTTGGGATTCGGTCTAACATACAAGTTGAAGGTTTAGATGAAGCTAGAATTTTAGATAACTCAGAAAGCTCTACTGCGTCTTAACCAGCGGTGTCCAAACTTTTCAGCTATTAGGCAAAATTGTTAAATCAAAAGCGTTCAATGGCCAAAAAATTCATAAAAATAAATAAAAACCAAAAACACTAGCCCTGCCCAACAAAATATGATAATTTTAAGAAAAGATATTAAACTGTATTTAGCCAATTTTATTAAATGAATTCCAATCAGATTTTAGTGCACCAAATTCTGCATTTGAGTAAAGGTCGCCCTATTCATTATAAAATTAAAGCAAATGTAAAAAGTGTGCTTATTAAAACACACATTTTTTGTGTTGTACCAAATATTCAATTAAACAATCAATTGTAAGATTTGAACTTGTCTATAATAAATATACCCTAATTAAAAATAAAAAGTTTCAATCTGCAAAAAGCCACCAGATTGGCCAAATATTTCTTAAAATTCAGTTGGAGGGCTGCAGAAAAAAAGCACAGGGGCCACAAATTGCTCCCGGGCCACACTTTGGACACCCCTGGTCTAAACAGTTCTAACCCCGGTTCTAAAGATTCCTCAAACGCTACATCACTTACTGAGGATGAAGTACAGTAATCATGTTTGGGAGGATTTTATTTTTAATAGAATAATTTTCTTTATTTACAAATAAGCTTTGTTCCAATGCGCCATCTTGGAATCACTGTTTTATGTGGAGTACTGTCTCAGAATCTACAGTACATCAAATCTTGAAGCAGATGGGCTACAGCAATAGAACTCCACTTCTGGTGCCATTTATGTTAATAAGGAATAGAAAGGAACAAAATAGTAGAATAGAATTCAGTAAAATAGAATAGAATTAAATGGAACAGAAGAACGCTTTATTTGTTTGCTGAGGCGGGGTAGCTGGACCAGATTGCAGAACAGAGCCGAGAAGCAGCATGATCAAGCGATGATAATTTAATGGTGAAATTAACACTTAAAAATCCAAAACTGGTGAACACAACAGAGGAACAGGGATGAATGACAACGGATGTTCTGACAATTAGTGAAGGGAGACAGGTGGCTTTAAATAGAGGAGAAGGAAAAAGGGGAAATCAGAAGAACAGGTGAGGACAATTAATCAATAATTAAAGTGACAGGTGCCAGCAAAGAAAGTGAAGGAGGAAAGATGGCAGGGAAGACAATGAGGAAATCTAACAGAAGCAGGATACAAGGAACTAATAAATAGATAGAAAACTAGAAATAATAACTGAAGGAACGATCCAAATAAGCAAAGCCAAACACAAAACTGAGGATTGTTATAATTTGTGTCTCAATGGGGAAATTCAGGAAATCCATCAAACAAATTGGTAATAACAAAAACAACAATAATAGACTACAGTAATGTCAAACAAAAGAAAATAGGAAAATAATACAGATATAAAAAAAAGGATTGCTGCAGTGTAAGACAATAAACAAAAAACACTGTAAGGAAACTTATTTTGTGTATTTGTACAGAAACCAACTTTCCAAGAATATGGAAACACGTGCAACAAGTATAAAGAGTTGTAAAGAGATGTAAAGTGATGTAAAGGGCTTACTTGTTAGGGGCAGCAGCGTCTAAAAGCTGCTGGGAGGAACAGCTCAAGCTCCTTTAGTGACAGGCTGCTGGATCCTTAAAAGCACAAAGGAGCTCTGTAATTCTGTAGCAGTGTCATGCATGAGGGGAGGGCACGTTGTTTAAGATTGATGTTAGTACAAGAAACCAAGGCTTCACTTCACACAGAGTCAATAAAATTGGGCAAGAACAAATTAGGAAAATGTTGCCTAATCACAATGTCACAATTTGATCAGCAAGTTTCAGATAGTAGGGTCAGGGTTTGTAGGTACTCTAATAGTGTGGGGAATATTCTCTTGGCACATTTTGAGACTCTTAGTGTCATCTGAATGTTGAGTATTGTTGCTTACCATGCCCATCCCTTTATTTCCAAAGTGTGCCTATCATCTATTACTTCCAGTAGGATAATGCTCCTTGTTAAAAAGCTCAAATTGTGTTTAACTGATTTCTACAACAGGTTGAATAGACTGTACTCAAATGGCCTCCACAGTCACTAGATCTTAATCGAAGAGAGCAACTTAAGGATGTTGTGAAAGGGAAGACTTGCATCACTGATGTGTAGCCAACAACTCTACATGATAGACATGCAATAATTGCATGTCTATCACGTCAATATGGGCCAAAACTTCTGAGAAATGCTTGTGAGACCTTGGCCATTATTTTCAACATAGAACTGAGGTAGCTCTGAAGGCAAACTGGGACAAAACCAACCATTTGCAAGGTGTACTTGGTAAAATAGCCTGTGAGTGTCTTTGATTGGAAATTACACACCTTCTTTTATGCAACTCATATTGCTTAGACTTAGACTTAGACTTAGACTTAGACTTTCTTTATTGTCATTTTGTATACACAGAGTGGATACAGAACGAAATTTCGCTTTCACACAGCTCAGAAAGATTGCAGTAACTCTACAGGATACCTTGCGGTGAATTACAGTACAGGATAAAGTGCAGTGATAAATCGCAGTCACTTACAGGATAAGTTTCAATTGACTTCCGGATAAAGTGCAGCAGTGAGCAGTAGGCAGTTGAAATGTAAACAGTGTAAAACAAATGTAAACAAATACGCAGTAAGGTGCAGCAATGATTTAAAAGTAGACAGTTGCATTGTACACAGTTTTGCAGTACGTTTCCCGGTAAGGTGCAGCAGCAATTTTGCAGGATACGATACAATGTGCAAATGTGCAGATGTGCAAATCAGCGAATCGAATGTGGTACACAGTCCGTTTTTATACTTTAGCAGTTCAGCAGTTCAACAGTCTGATGGCAGCAGGGAAAAAGCTTTTGCAGAACCTAGTGGACCTGCAGCGGATGCTGCGAAACCTCTTTCCAGAGGGCAGCAGGGAGAATAGTCTGTGGTGGGGGTGTGAGGGGTCCCTGATGATGTTACGGGCTCGAGACACACAGCGCTGCGATGAAATGTCTTTTATGGAGGGAAGAGGAGCCCCGATGATCCCTTCTGCTGTCCTCACCACTCTCCTCACGTTCTTCCAGTCGGAGGCACTGCAGCCTCCACACCACACAGAGAGACAGCTGGTCAGAATACTCTCTATGGTGCTTCTATAGAAGGTCGTGAGGATGGGCGGGGACAGGCGGGCTCTCCTCATCCTCCGCAGGCACGGCTGTTCACAACGTGGTTGGTCCGTGGAGTCATTCCCCGGGCCTTCAAGGAGTGCCGGACTAAGCTGTTGCCAAAGTCCACTGACCCGGCTGAGTTGCAGGATACGTCTGGTTGGCGCCCTGTGACCATCGGGTCGATGGTTCTGAGGCTGTTCGCGAGGATTCTAACGATGAGGATGGCGCGGGCCTGTCCCCTGAATCCCCGGCAACGCGGTTTCCTGGCCTCCTCGAGTGGATGCGCGGAGAACTTGATGATCTTGTCCGAGATCATCAAGCGCTCGAGGGTGGAGGGATCGCCGCTGGCAGTGGTGTTCGTGGACTTTGCGAAGGCTTTTGATTCTATCTCTCATGAGCATATCCTGTGTGCTCTGAGGGAACGCGGTGTCGATACGCACGTTATTGAGTTGATCAGAAACTCATATGTGGACTGCGTGACCAGGCTTAACAACTAAGCCTGACAAAGTACAAACTTCATGATCGTGGAATTTATGGATACATGCTGAATAGAAAAAGTGATAGATCAGAGAAAAAATATTAATTTATCCTATATGTAGAACAAGAAGGGGAAACAAACAGTAAAATAAAACCAAAAATGAAAGAAACTTAAGGTATTTAACCAGAATCTTAAATAGGCAGATTTGAAGGGCATTTCTTTACTGAGTGTTTTTTTATTATTATTATTATTATTAGAGTCCAGCAAATACAAGTACAATTTGGCCAATGATTCTTGAGAATAAACACTGTTCATCATTAATGGATGTTTGATGTCAGGGTAAAGAGTTCACCAGATGGTTTGACATCTACAATCAGGAGTTTCGGCACTGGCTTCACCAAAGACATTATAGAACAATGTTCACAGATCTAATGCAGATCTGTAAATTCAGTAATATTTCAAGAATGCCTTCTACACTGGTGATGTCATGGTGATTGATTATAATGCTCAGATGATTTATTTCTTAAAAATAAACTATGGAACTATAGTGGCTTAATGAACTCATCTTAACTTGAAGTCTTGTCCACATAGCCAGCTAGCCAGTGGCTTTACATAATGATCACCCTGACAGATAGCATGTGTTTACCCTTAAAATCAGTCCTCAGGCAGACCCCCAGGACTGTTCTGCTTATCTGTGTGTCATCCCTCATCACATATGTGAAATATTGAACATTATTGATGTTGATTGCATACACACCATATTGTAAAACAGAAAGAAGAATGTTATCAATTGCTTTCTTTGGTGGGCGTATCCATATCGCTGTGTTTCAGAATTGCTGTTTTTGCAGCATCCCTTTATATGACATCCCTCTCTGTGCCCCTTTCAATATTAGTCTTCCTCCTGTCTTGGAGTAAGATTTGAAAAATGTAGAACAGAAATTCAAACAAAAAAGAGCACTGTCAATCACTGCTCCAAAGACCCAATAGGAATATTACAGGTTAGAAAAATTGCAGTAATTATTAGGCACACAGGATAATTAGCAAAGCACTTGTGTCAGTCATTCTTTGTAGTCTCTTTTGCGACAGTCACAAGCAGTAAATGGTGCCATTTTCTTGATGGTCCCACTTAGACCTAAAAGGAAAGAAAAGGTCAACATCATTTTCTGCTTCTCTTTTAGCAGTCTTTCTTTTCTGTTCAACCTCAATATTCAGCAAGTCCAATTGAAAATTCAACTTTAAAATCTGAACGCAAACATACAGCAGACATGAATGATTGGTGTTATTAAAGAAATCCATTGTGTGAGGACTTAATTCACATTTGGAAAAATAGAGCTTAGTCAACAACATTATGAGACAAATAATGTGTGCAATAAGAGAATGTGTGCAAAATATCAAAAGGTAATTGAACTTAGTGTTTGTATATCAAGATTAAATGCGATCTCAATGTTTTGTTGCATAAAAGAGGTCTAGTAAAAAAACAAAAATCCACGCTGTACCACAAATGATGAAGAAGACATGTTTTTTTAAACTGTGCAACTGTTACAAAATATATGATATTTAGCAATCTAGATTTGCAAACATGTATTTATACATGTGCAGTGTTGTGCTCCTTGCCAAACATAGAACCGTTGTGGAATGCTTCAGGCTTGGTGACCATAAAGCGTACTCCCACAAAGTTTTGGGACATTTTAGCCCGGTAAAGATGTTTTCTTTGGAATAGATAATACTGGTTTACAACCTTACGACTTAATCCAGAAACATTATGGATGGAGGAAATTGTTACTATGTGTAGAACACAACCATGTCTTGTTGAAAACTCCTGCAGCTTCTTCTTAGTTGCCGACAGGTTTTTGACAACATCACTGGTCAGTTTTAGCCTTGACTTGTTATCAGTTTTAAGAAATGTCCATTTTTTGTAATGTTCCTATTGTCCCATATAGTTTCCAGTTACTCCATGTAATGTGCCATGGTGTCAATATAATGCTGTGGATTTTCCTTCTCTTAAAGGGTCATATAGTTGTACAATGTGATTCATCTGATCCTTAGTAGCCTCTCTGTAAACTCTGCTTTAGACAAGGAAAATGTGAACAAAAGTCAGAAAAACCCATGGTCAGCTGAACTTTATTTTAAGTTTATCAGATTTTACAACTGATGAACTAAAGAAAACTGGATTCAAGACTGAATTTACTGTAATTTACTGTAATTTTCAAGCTGTATGCAAACGGAATTTTGTTCTGTATGCA
The DNA here is from genome assembly GCA_037039145.1 of Fundulus diaphanus. Taxonomy (NCBI): domain Eukaryota; kingdom Metazoa; phylum Chordata; class Actinopteri; order Cyprinodontiformes; family Fundulidae; genus Fundulus; species Fundulus diaphanus. Next base: position 24,775,270 of record CM073127.1, read on the forward strand.
CTCTGTGCATACAAAATGACAAATAAAGTTGTCTAATGTCTAATGTCTCTAATGTAAAAAAAAAAGTCACTTAAATGATTATTAAGAATGTGCACACTTATGACTTTGGTTGAAATTATGTTAAAACCTATCAACATGCCTAGAAACAAATAGATCCCTCATGTTTCTTGCAGTTCTAAGCATTGCAAAGAAAACAATTCTTAATAAAGTATTAAGTACGATACTTAATAAAAATAAGAGTTAAAATGTAATTTATTAAAAAAAATTATCAGATTATGTTTCCAAGGAGATAATGTTTGCTTATAAGAATAACCAACTAAATAAATCAAAATTGATTCGACCGTCAATAATCAAATACATCACATAATGGTGTGGAGCTTTGTTGCCTTGGCATCAGGGGTCAAGAGGTGTTGTGGTGTTGGATGGTTTGGGGATATATTTGACTATCCTTTTTGTAGAGCAAAACTATCCTGGCAAATTTAGGCTACCAGCTTCTTTCTCTGCTATGCCTAAAATGCCAAGACAGGACAAGTGGAGAAAAAAAAAAAAGTAACAATTTGCACAGGATTCTGTAGTTTATCTTGTTTCAGAGACAAATGAAGGTCCAGACTTCACCAGGAGTGAGGAGATTTTCAATCTAACAATCCCGAAGAAAAAAAAATTCTAATGATATAAATATAAAAATTCATAATTTATTTTTATTCATACTGAAATGATTATAGTGGCACTAAAGACATCCAAAGTAGTTTGACCTATCTATTTTTTATTTATTTATTTATTTTGCATTTCCGCTTCAGTATTGCAAACTGTTCACTTCTAGGTATAATATAATTTCTCTCTCACGCTTCCTTCCCACTCTCTTTGTGACTGTATAGACCACAATAATGTTAGCGGTGACACTCCCTTCCATGGTCATTCATCTGAAACAGAATTACATAAGCCATTTACCACCCGGTCTCTATGATGGATGGCAGGGCCCCCAGCCAAAAGCATCCAGGCCTGATCGCTCCGCTTTTCTCAGTGACAAATGTCACAAAAAGACATATGACATCTCTCGATTTCCTGCAGTTTTAAATGAGAATATGCTTATGATAGAAAAACTTAGCCAAAGTAAAAAAAAAAGGCATAAGCCAGAGGATCATACATATATGGATGTTGTTTTGTTTTTTCTTCGCTTTTTCTTTTGACTCTGTGATTGAGTTGAAATAGTTTTTAAATTATTTGTTTGACTCATTACATTTGGCAACATAGTATGGTATGCAGCAATTTTTAACTGGTTATATGCTGCAGCTACACACAGCTCTACATCACCATGTCACCAGGTGACTATGGACCAGTTCAAGCACTGAGAAAATGCCTAGAAGAAATCTATGCATGGATGTGCCAAAATTTTCTTCAATTGAATAAAAACAAAACTGAAGTAATAATTTTTGGACCAATAGAGGAGAGATCAAAAGTTAGCTCATAGCTTCAGCTGCTTCAGCTAGGAACCACTGATCAGGCCCGAAATCTGGGAGTAGTGATGGACTCAGACCTGAACCTCCAAAAGCATCTAAAGACAATTACAAGGTCGGCTTCCTATCACCTGAAGAACATTTCCAGGATTAAAGGACTAATGTCTCAGCAGGATCTGGAAAAACTAATCCATGCGTTTATTTTTAGTCGAATTGATTACTGCAAGGGTGTTTTCACAGGTCTGCCTAAAAAGTGGATCAGACAGCTGCAGCTGATCCAGAACGCTGCTGCCCGCATCCTCACTAAGACTAAGAAAGTATCATCACCCCAATTCTAAAGTCCTTACACTGGCTCCCTGTATCTCAGAGAATAGACTTTAAAATCCTTCTGTTAGTCTATAAATCACTGAATGGCTTAGCACCTAAATACATCACAGACTTGTTATCAGTGTATCAACCCTCCAGACCACTCAGGTCGTCTGGCTCCAGCCTTCTCTGCATACCTAGAACCAGAACCAAACACGGAGAAGTAGCATTTAGTTCCTATGTTCCATTTATCTGGAACAAACTTCCAGAAAACTGTAAAAGTGCGGAAAGCCTGAGTTCCTTTAAATCAAGATTAAAAACACATTTGTTCAGGATTGCCTTCGACTGTTCTAGTTAAACTGTTTTACTGAAACATCATTAGTTCCACTTTGTAGTCCAACTGTTTTTAATGTTTGCTTTTAGTTTCTATTTTTCCATGTCCTATTTTGTTTCTACATTTTGTTCCTACTTGCTTTTCTCTGTTTTTCTTTTTCTGTATTTTAATCATGTAAAGCACTTTGCATTGTCTCTGTACTGAAATGTGCTATATAAATACATTTGCCTTGCCTTGCCTTGCAGCTGGAGCTGGACTTAAGCAGAATGATCTCCAGTTCCAGAGATGTTTATATTAAGCTTGACATTGTTTCAGTTCAGTGCAGAGTGAGCAAAATACCTTAAAGTTTTGGTTCGGTCAACCTTTTATTCTCCACTTAAGCAACACAATGTTGCTGTGATAGAATGCCACCTGTCCAACAGGTCCAGTCATGAAATGTCCACGGTCCTAAATATTACATAGTCAACTGTCAGCGGTCAGTGGGAACAACAGCAACTCAGCCACTGAATGGTAGGCGATCTAAGATGATTAAACTTAGTTGCTAAGCAACTAAGAGCGGGCCAACTTTCTGCAGTCAATCTCTACAGACCTTCAAACTTCATTGACCATCATGGATGACATCCAAGCCATCCAAGTGCAATGCAAAGCATCGGATGCAGTGGCGTAAAGCACTCCACCACTGAACTCTAGAGCAGCAGAGGTGCGTTCTCTGGAGTGACCAAACACACTTCTCCATCTGGCAAGCTGATGGATAAGTCTGGGTTTAGTGATCGTCAAGAGAACAGTACTTGTCTTTGAAAAGAATTGAATTTCTTTTTTTATCCCCCGTGGGGGGAAATTTCGTTTCAGTACAGCCCATCAAGAGAAAGACATACATGGGTAGACTGCGGCTGCAGTCTTGCCAGGTGGCACCTTCTTGCAGAGTGGAGAAAGGAATACATTAGGATAGGTCAGCATATCGATGTCTGACCATATTGCGCCAAGTGTAACATTTCGTGGAGTGGGGATTCTGGTGTGGGGTTGTTTTTCAGGATCTGGCCTTAGCCCCTTAGTTCCAGTGAAAGGAACTCTAAATGTTTCAGCAAACCAAGACATTTTAGACAACTCCATGATATCAATTTTATGGGAACAGTTTGGAGATGGCCCTTTCCTCTTTTAACATAACTTTGCACCAGTGCACAAACCAAAGTCCATAAAGACATGGATGAGAGAGTTTGGTGCAGATGACCTTGAGTGGCCTGCACAGAGTCCTGACCTCCACCTGATAAAGCACCTTTGGGTTGTATTAGAGTGGAGACTGAGAGCCAGGCCTTCTCATCCAACAACTGTATGACCTCACAAATGCACTTCTGGAAGAATGGTCCAAAATTCAGATAAACACACAGAACCTTCTGGACAGCCTTCCCAGAACAGTTGAGGCTGTTATTGCTGCAAATGGTGGACCAAAGTCATGTTGAACCCAATTATTTGACTTCACTTAAAGGTAGGATCTGCGATTTTTCCATAAGTTTCTCCTGGTCCTGTGCATGTGCAAGACCGTCTTATCAGGTCTTCCACTCCTCAGGTGGATTGCATGAAAAAATCTTCTAAATCAACTAATCATTTGTTTCTACTAAGGATTTCCTCTACTTCTCATAAACTTGTATGCGGTTTGCTTCTTGCGACTCTCAGCTAACCGCTAAGCAAACTGCTAAGCTGACCATATCCATAAACACTAGAAGTGCATATGCACAGCCAGAAAGTGGAAACTAACAAGGAACATGTATGCACATTGGCATTACATTAGCACGTGAGAATTACTGGCATGTGGGACAACCAATAGATAAGATGATATCCCAAGAACTTGAGGGACAGAAGGGGTATGGGCAGAACCAAAACTCTGACCAATCCCTCCCATTTGGACCGAACGGCAGGGATTGGTTAGAGTTTTTAACAGGCCTTCAGCTCTCACAGAGATCAAATTTTTTAACCTCCATTTTCTGATAACATAATGTATTGACTACTTTTAGGATGGAAAGACCATTTTACCCAGTATAACAAAAAGTGTTTTCTGTACAGGATTACCAACTATAGATTTAAATACTCTTGCTCAATGCTATCTCTTTTTGCATATGCATATGTTGCTATTGACAACACCATTGTGAAATTTACACAATAGCCATGATAATATTCTTTTATATCTGTGAGATTGTCACGATTTCAGTTCATCCACAGGGCAGGCTTAAAAACAATTAAAATTGTGATGCTCCGGGTGTTTAATAAATGATTGGTCAGACATGGTCCTGAGGGCTTTTTAAGAAAAGACAGGAGTTCTAATTAAAACTAGACATTTTATCAAACATTGTGACATGTTTTTCAAGTTTGTCCTGGGGACAGTCTGCAAGTCTATAAAACTTTGGATGGGTTTTACTGAAAAAACTGAATTAAAAAATTGAATGATGTTGCAGTTGATTTTTGTGCATTAAAACTTAACAACAGTAAAAATGAAACATTGCAATTGTAAGATCTTGCAATCTATAAATCTTTTACTGGCCATATGACCACCAGGCAAAGGAGAAAAAATATTTGCAGCTCATGGGGTATATGCGGTTAGTATGAGTACATGTGTTTGAGGGAGAATTTGTCAGTGTTGTCACCCCAATATCCTAGGCAAATCTACCCAAGGATAAGTGTGTGTGTGTGTGTGTGCGTGCGTGCGTGCGTGCGTGCGTGCGTGCGTGCGTGCGTGCGTGCGTGCGTGCGTGCGTGTGTGTGTGTGTATGTGCGTGCGCGCATGGCTTTGAGGACAGATGTGAGTGCACATGTGGATGGCAGATAGAATTTAGAGTAGTCTGACAAATGATTTATAGGAGCAATTTTACCAAGCTGTCATTGCATGTTATTCGGCTGGATGTGCTGTTTGTGTATGTGTGTATGTTCAAATAGACTTGTGCTTATCTCCAAATAAACGCAAGTGTACCGTGTGTGCAGATGACAGTGATGTAGGCCATCTGGATGGATACTGTGACATGAGCAGAAGCACATTCACTAAACTGATCGCTGCTTTACTTTAATAGACACAAATGGTGTGTGATATTTCTCTATTGTAAATCACACATTTTTCATTCATCATTCAACATGGGGCTGAGTGATATGGCAAGATATATTATAACAATGATACTCTCTGTACTGATCAATTTCAATCTTGATCATAATTTAGAATGTGATAAGGCTGTCAACATACAAATTCATTGTCAGCTGATGGGCTTCTACTTACACTGAAAAGATGACAATCATATCAGTTGTTATTCCTGCTTGGTTAAAGTTGCAATAAAACTATGGGTGCTACCAGTGTTGTATAGTAACGAAGTAAAAATACTTCACTACTGTACTTAAGTATATTTTGGAGTACTTTACTTTCTTCGAGTATAAAATCTTTTGATAAATTTCCGTTTTACTTCACTATATTTCCGAACTTAATTGCATACTTTTATGCCGATACATTTTCAATGTTTGGTTTAGTTACTCGAGTGGTTTAGAGAGAGAGAGAGAGACAGACAAGTGTTTTGAGCCAAATGGAAGAGGAGACGGAGACAACGACAGCGACTGCAACTGCAACAACGTCGGACTCGGCTACAGGGGAACCACCAGTTGGTGATGAGAACCCGTGGCCGTGGTCGTGGCCTTATTTTAACATAATGTACTCTTTTGCGGGTGTTAAAGATTTGCCGTACCGCATGAAGTGTCTGTTATGCCTGACCAAAGACGTGGAAATTCTATCTTACAAAAACTCCCCGTCCAACCTGAAGAAACACATCCAGGTAACTTCTTATGAAATGGTTATAACTCCTGTTTCAGTAACTATAGCTTGGTCACTAGGCACTATTGTGAAATCTTGAGCATAACGTTACCTGTATAAATTAACTTTGTTTGGCATTGTTTCAGTTCCACACGTGGTGTATTTAGCTTAGGCTAAATGTTGACATTAGCAGGGTACCTAGCCTCTTCTGTTCAAGGGGGGACGGAAGCCATAGCGATAGCAATTAAGACTAAAATTAATGAATAAAGGAAAGGCATGCAAGTACAAAATGACAAACCATTTACATGTGCTACTCTTTAAAACTGGAACAAACTTTGTGTCTTAACAAACCCAAGGTTAGCTGACCTTGCAGTCGAACTGCTATAACAGCTACGTTTACATGATGCCCAATGTTCAATACCAACCAATTTACTTAAATAACATTGTACTAGATTAAGTATGTTTTGTTTGCATTTCTGTTGCAACTTAAGGAAATTAGTGTTTGTAACTGATGTGTGGGTGAGTCATTTGTGTCCATTTTTTACTTTTTTGTTGTCTGTTTCAGAGAAAGCATTCGCACCATGTAGAACAGATTACTGGATCAATGTGTGCTTCTGTGCTTTTTTGTCTCTCTTGTTGTGTCTCTGCTCTGTTTTCTGTAACCCCCAGTCGGTCGAGGCAGATGACCGTTCATACTGAGCCCGGTTCTGCCGGAGGTTTTCCTTCCCGTTAATGGGGAGTTTTTCTTCCCACTGTCGCTTCATGCTTGCTCAGTAGATTGCAGCAAAGCCATGTACAATGCAGACGACTCTCCCTGTGGCTCTACGCTTCTCCAGGAGTGAATGCTGCTTGTCGGGACTTTGATGCAATCAACTGGTTTCCTTATATAGGAACATTTTTGACCAATCTGTATAATCTGACCCAATCTGTATAATAATATTGAACTTAACTTTGTAAAGTGCCTTGAGATGACATGTTTCATGAATTGGCGCTATATAAATAAAATTGAGTTGAATTGAATGTTCAGAAATACATTGAATTGACCACAGCAAAGCGAAAAAGGGCCAGTGGACCACCCACCCCCACCAGCAAGCAGGCCACATTGACTCACACCCTGGCCATGACTCCTCAGAAGAGTATTGAGAAGGCCATCGTCAAATATCTTGTACATGGGCTGCGGCCCTTTTCAGTGGTCGAGCAGGAGCCATTCAGAGTATTCATCAAGGACCTTGTCCCTAATGCCAAAATGTTGTCACAGTGACGCTCACATCCAAGATCGAAGATGGCTTTAACGAAATGAAGGCTGCGTTGTGTTATGCCATAATAACGGCATGATGAATAATTGATCTCGGATTAAATTCTGAACAGTGGTATGGAGAAGGTAACAGGAATTCTGTCCTGCTGCAGACATGGGGGGACATGGCCGGAAGGACGGCCTCTCTCCTCTCTCTCTCCCCTTCTCGGGGTCTCTCTCAGCAGGAGGTCAGCTGTGACCACTCCCGACAGATAAAAGTCACAGTCCACCTCTGCTTCAGCTCTTCTCTTCAGCATTCTTCTGCAGACTTTAACACTGTACAGCAGCTCTCCCTCAGAGCAGACAAAGAAGGCCACACCATGAGGGCTTGGTTGGCCCTCACCGACACACAAGCCAGCGGCTGAGGGAGATTGCCTGGACCAGCCACGCTTGATCCAGGGTCTGTTAGACTCGACTGACCGACACACATCCGCATCTGGAGAGGTCTCTCGTCGCCCGGGGAACATGTCCGGGCAAATACAGAGTTAAGTTTGCTGTTTCAACCTCATAATAGGATGCAGGAGGAAGGATCCTGCAATGCCAAAAACAGCCTTGTTGTATTTTTCCTCAGCCTGTACAGGAAAACGACCCCCGATGGAGCTGAAGGCTGTATGCTGAGGAAAACACCTGCTTAAATCGGACACCAGGTCTCCGACCCGACCACATGGCAGCAGAGCCAAGCGCTAGCCCGCTAACGCTAGCCAACAACTTCCTCCTTCAACGCTCCTTCCGTGAATGGCCAAACTGGACAGAACTGACACGAGAAAAGAACAGGTTTGGGCAGCGGGCTGAGGGTGAAGTAAAAAGTTTATTGGGAAATGTTTTGTAAGCCGTTTGTACACATGGTGCTTTAGAACAAAAGGGCTAACGAAATAGCTCACGCTAGCCTTCGTTTCATGGTATTGCTAATATCATTTGAGTGTGTCTTTCCTTGGTTATAACAGAAAGGTTACCTCGACAAGGGTTTCATACATTGATGGGACATTAATGTTTACGTTATCCAGCCACTCATTATGACTAAAAATAAAGCAAAAGCTTTCATTTGTTAGCGCCGAGCGTCCGCTAGCCAACATGCTATTAGCCTTGCTAACATCTGGTCCCGGACATTTCAAAGGGAGTTCGTTTTAAAGCATAAAGCGTAACTGCTCTTCTCCGCCATCCTCCGATGGTGTTATGAGCCTTATTCCCGCATCAATATGGTATATTAATGCCGGTTTTCAAGACAATTTTGATAACTTTATGTTGCAACCTCTTAGCCACCGAGTTGCTACAGCGACCCCTAGCGCCCGGAGGTAGAATCGCATAAACAAAGGCAAGCAATTCTGAATTAAATGATTTTAAAGGACAAAACGGTCCTCAGAATGTTATTTTCTCAAAATAATGTTCTGGTTAACATGTGCCTTGCATTGTGTATGGGTTGAAACACATTTCAAATGTTGTTCTGAATTAGTTAAGCTAATTTAACCACAATTCACATTCTTTAAGGTGAACTTCGGTTCTTTAACTTAAACAAAATATTATTGTCAGGATTTGGGTTTTTGTTTCAGCTGTTTGTTAATTTTGATGTATTAGTTAACTCTCCGGTCTTTAAAATCAGTTTTGGTTTTGGGCTCTTTCTTGTTTGGTTTCTATTATAGCTTGTGTGTGTTGTGTTTAGTCTTAGGTTTAGGGTCTGTATTAGTTTTGGTTTATGGAATAGGTTAGATTTTATTGTAGTTTGATTTTATTTATGTTTCCAGTTCAGTTCTGTCTCTTCCCAGCAATCTGCCAGCTCACTCAATCTGTTTATCTGTCACTCCCCAAACACCAGTTACCAGCCAATCAGATCTGCTCACCTGTCAACCTCCAGTCACTAGCCAATCAGTTCAGTTCAGTTTCCACCTGTCACTTGTAATTAGTTTTCACTCCATTTCACCTGTGTACTCCACTATATAGTTCTGCCTCGGTCTTCAGTTCTCTGCCAGATCATTAACGAGCCCACGGTGAGTTTTGTTTCCAGCGTTCCTTTCTTGATTGACCTGTTGATGCTAACCTGAGAGCCTTTTTGATTCTGAGCCAGCCTGTTCCCTGATCTGTTTTTCCTGCCCTGTCTGACTGATTTACCGGTTTACCGACCTGAGTCTGTCCCATGGTTATCCGAGCTTGCTTTGCCCTGTCTGTACCTCTGCCTATTTTGGACTGCCTTTTGTGTACCGGATTTTGGACTGCCATTTTGACCATTGAGCCTTGCCTGTCCCTGTTTTATTATTAAATACTGTTTTTTTGCCTTCACCTCACTTGTTTGGTTTGAATACTGGGTTTGCCTGATTCTAGTTCATAACAGAATGATCTGGCCACCCTAAAACCTATCGCCAAACAAGCTTGTAGAGGTTTTTTTTTTTTCCTTCTCCGCTTAAATTTTTTGTTTTTGTTTTTTTCCCCTCCACAAGCTATGGCTTGGGAGGGTTCCAGACTGGCGTTCTGTCCCCCTGGTATCGGTCCCAGACGCCATCTCTCCAGCAGCCGCAGCAGCAGTAACTCGCTGCCTGCTCCGAGCTTACGATTGGGAGGGCTCTTTGTCACTAATTCAGGTTCTGCTCAGAATAGAAGGGATCACTCACCCAGCGACACCGCTGTCGGCTCTGCCCATGGGTTTTGTCCGGACCCGGCTTTGTTTGTGGAGGTCGAAGCGGAGGTGGTGCGGGATCTTCGCCCGGATCTTTTTCTCTCTCTCCCTCCAGAGGAGGAGATGCAGGGAACGCTGTGGGCTCCGCCGATCCCGGCTCTACCAACAGAATCAAACCTCCAGCAAGTCCTGCCGTCCCGCCGTCGGAGGAGGGGACGGAAACCTGTGGGTCGCTCCCTCACCCGTTCTGTTCGGCCGACAGGCGAGTCAGTATCGCGCCCGTCCGTTGCCACTTCCTGCCCAGTGGATCGGAGTCCGGTGCTCCCCAGAGCTGAGCAGCCCACAGCGCCTCCTGGTGGCGCCCGTGATGCTGAGGATCTGGCTCTGGAGGACCAGATAAGAGCTTTTGCCCCTATTATTAAAGACCTTAGGGAGGCTCTTTTCAGCCAGTATTCAGAGGAGCTGGAGGCTAAATTAAAGGAGGTCGAGGGGCACTATAGAGCGGCTCTCCAGGGTTTCTATAGTGGACTCAATCCTGTCCCCAAGGGTCCAGCCGACGCCTCGGCACCTGCACCTGTCCCAGAGGACCCGCCCCCTACCTCAGCTCCAGTGCCGGCTTCCGGCAGCTATAAAGCAGCACTGTCTGCGCAGCCGGTCCAAGACGCTGCAACCCTGGAGGGTCCGCAGCCGGTCCAAGACGCTGCAACCCAGGAGGCTCCGCAGCCGGCCCAAGACGCTGCAACCCCGGAGGCTCCGCAGCCGGCCCAAGACGCTGCAACCCCGGAGGCTCCGCAGCCGGCCCGAGACGCTGCAACCCCGGAGGCTCCGCAGCCGGCCCGAGACGCTGCAACCCCGGAGGCTCCGCAGCCGGCCCGAGACGCTGCAACCCCGGAGGCTCCGCAGCCGGCCCGAGACGCTGCAACCCAGGAGGGTCCGCAGCCGGCCCGAGACTCTGCAACCCAGGAGGGTCCGCAGCCGGCCCGAGATGCTGCAACCCAGGAGGGTCCGCAGCCGGCCCGAGATGCTGCAACCCAGGAGGGTCCGCAGCCGGCCCGAGACGCTGCAACCCAGGAGGGTCCGCAGCCGGCCCGCGACGTGGGAACCCAGGAGGGTCCGCCGCCAGTCTGCGACGTGGGAACCCAGGAGGGTCCGCCGCCAGTCTGCGACGTGGGAACCCAGGAGGGTCCGCCGCCAGTCTGCGACGTGGGAACCCAGGAGGGTCCGCCGCCAGTCTGCGACGTGGGAACCCAGGAGGGTCCGCCGCCAGTCTGCGACGTGGGAACCCAGGTGGGTCTACCACTGGTCCACGATGAGGGGGTTCAGACGAGCCCTCTTTCAGGCCGCAACTCGGGGGCTCATCGGGACACTGGGCGTCGTGGCCCTCGCCCAGACGACAAGCGGCGTCGTGGCCCTCGCCCAGACGACAAGCGGCGTCGTGGCCCTCGCCCAGACGACAAGCGGCGTCGTGGCCCTCGCCCAGACGACAAGCGGCGTCGTGGCCCTCGCCCAGACGACAAGCGGCGTCGTGGCCCTCGCCCAGACGACAAGCGGCGTCGTGGCCCTCGCCCAGACGACAAGCGGCGTCGTGGCCCTCGCCCAGACGACAAGCGGCGTCGTGGCCCTCGCCCAGACGACAAGCGGCGTCGCGGCCCTCATCCAAACGACAAGCTCCGTCGGGGGTCTCGCCGAGAAGACAAGCACCCAGAGCCCCATGGAGACTTAGAGGTCCCTGGACCTCTTCTGAAGCTCTTACCCCCTCACCTTTGGCTTGACAGCCAATTTCCCAAGTGGCTGACCAAGCTCTCTCTGTCGGAGGTTCTGGAAGGGTTACTGATGAGGTTCTGGGTGTTAAAGGGTCTGGGAGCATCTGAAGCCTGTAGCCAGGTCCCGTCTGAACCTGAAGCCTGTAGCCAGGTCCCGTCTGAACCTGAAGCTGAAGCCTGTAGCCAGGTCCCGTCTGAACCTGTAGCCTGTAGCCAGGTCCCGTCTGAACCTGTAGCCTGTAGCCAGGTCCCGTCTGAACCTGTAGCCTGTAGCCAGGCCCCGTCTGAACCTGTAGCCTGTAGCCAGGCCCCATCTGAACCTGTAGCCTGTAGCCAGGCCCCATCTGAACCTGTAGCCTGTAGCCAGGGGCCGTCTGAACCTGAAGCCTGTAGCCAGGGGCCGTCTGAATCTGAAGCCTGTAGCCAGGGGCCGTCTGAACCTGAAGCCTGTAGCCAGGGGCCGTCTGAACCTGAAGCCTGTAGCCAGGGGCCGTCTGAACCTGAACTCTGTAGCCAGGCTCCTCCTGAACTCTGTAGCCAGGCTCCTCCTGAACTCTGTAGCCAGGCGCCTCCTGAACTCTTTAGCCAGGTGCCTCCTGAACTCTTTAGCCAGGCGTCTCTTCTAGCTCTTAGTCCGGCGCCAGGTTCTGTTCTCTCTCTCTCCAGGCGTCGGTTCCTGAGGGTCCTGTTCTGCCGACGGCCTCCGAGGTTGCTGCTCCGCCGCCGGTCTCCGAGAGACATGCTCTGCCGCCGGCCTATGAGAGATCTGCTCCGCCGCCGGCCTATGAGAGACCTGTTCCTCCACCGGCCGCCGGACATCTTTGCTAACCGGGGCCGTCCTACAGGACACCCGCCGGATTACCTGTCTCACAGGGGTCGTCCGCCGGGACGTCCGCCGGAGAACCTGACACGCCTAGGACGTCCGCCGGAGAGCCTGACACGCCGAGGACGTCCGCCGGAGAGCCTGACACGCCGAGGACGTCCGCCGGAGAGCCTGACACGCCGAGGACGTCCGCCGGAGAGCCTGACACGCCGAGGACGTCCGCCGGAGAGCCTGACACGCCGAGGACGTCCGCCGGAGAGCCTGACACGCCGAGGACGTCCGCCGGAGAGCCTGACACGCCGAGGACGTCCGCCGGAGAGCCTGACACGCCGAGGACGTCCGCCGGAGAGCCTGACACGCCGAGGACGTCCGCCGGAGAGCCTGACACGCCGAGGACGTCCTTCGGGACGTCCGCCGGACAACCTGACACGCCGGGGTCATCCTTCGGGACGTCCGCCGGACAACCTGACACGCCTGGGTCATCCTCCTGGACGCCCGCCGGAGAACCTGACACGCCTGGGTCGTTCTCCTGGACGCCCGCCGGAGAACCTGACACGCCTGGGTCGTCCTCCTGGACGCCCGCCGGAGAACCTGACACGCCTGGGTCGTCCTTCGGGACGTCCGCCGGAGAACCTGACTCGTCGGGGCCGTCCTCCTGGACGCCCGCCTGAGAACTTGATTCGTCTTGCTTTGTTTTAGTTTGTATTTGGACATTTATTTGATTCTAGCCCTCCGTCCTGCACCTCCCTCCACCCGCCCGGTCTAGTCTGTTTTTGTTTATCATTTGTCTTGTTTAAGGACGTCTGGTATCCGTCCTTAAGGGAGGGGCTCTGTCAGGATTTGGGTTTTTGTTTCAGCTGTTTGTTAATTTTGATGTATTAGTTAACTCTCCGGTCTTTAAAATCAGTTTTGGTTTTGGGCTCTTTCTTGTTTGGTTTCTATTATAGCTTGTGTGTGTTGTGTTTAGTCTTAGGTTTAGGGTCTGTATTAGTTTTGGTTTATGGAATAGGTTAGATTTTATTGTAGTTTGATTTTATTTATGTTTCCAGTTCAGTTCTGTCTCTTCCCAGCAATCTGCCAGCTCACTCAATCTGTTTATCTGTCACTCCCCAAACACCAGTTACCAGCCAATCAGATCTGCTCACCTGTCAACCTCCAGTCACTAGCCAATCAGTTCAGTTCAGTTTCCACCTGTCACTTGTAATTAGTTTTCACTCCATTTCACCTGTGTACTCCACTATATAGTTCTGCCTCGGTCTTCAGTTCTCTGCCAGATCATTAACGAGCCCACGGTGAGTTTTGTTTCCAGCGTTCCTTTCTTGATTGACCTGTTGATGCTAACCTGAGAGCCTTTTTGATTCTGAGCCAGCCTGTTCCCTGATCTGTTTTTCCTGCCCTGTCTGACTGATTTACCGGTTTACCGACCTGAGTCTGTCCCATGGTTATCCGAGCTTGCTTTGCCCTGTCTGTACCTCTGCCTATTTTGGACTGCCTTTTGTGTACCGGATTTTGGACTGCCATTTTGACCATTGAGCCTTGCCTGTCCCTGTTTTATTATTAAATACTGTTTTTTTGCCTTCACCTCACTTGTTTGGTTTGAATACTGGGTTTGCCTGATTCTAGTTCATAACAATTATTTCATCAAATAATGTTTGTTTAACTTGGGCTCTGCATTGTTAATGGATTGAAATACAACTCCATTCCATGCTTTGTGAATCAGATCTTCAGTGAACAAGGATTCACTGAATTAATCTGATTATGATCAACCACTTTTATTTTGTCTTTTTTTGTTTTGCATTTAAATAGTTCCTTAGCTTAGCTTCTTTTTATCTTCATTTTGCTTGGTAGTTTAGTTAAGTTTCACTAGCCTAGTAGAGAGGATTTGTTAATCAAAATATTGTGTTAATTCAGATAAACAGCATTACATAGTGATGTTCTCTGGAGGTTCATATTATTTCTGTTATTAAATTCTTGGACTTGAAAAGAAGTTGTCACTCTTTATTCTATGTGTGTGCAGGTTTTGCTGTTAAAAGATCGCTAGTGCTCGAATTCATCCCTTTCAACCATTGTCTTGATATCATCTTAAGAGCTGATCATCACCAGACAATACTTAACAGACAGAGGGTTATTTAATAAATATTAAATAACATTAAACAGTGTATAATTGCACAACAGCTGATTGAAGCAATGAAGGGGGTCGACTACGTAGCTACTACTACTGATTGCTGGTCGGTGAGAAGGCGAGGGTTCATTGGCGTTACGACACACTGGATCGACCCAGATAATCTTGGCATGCTGACAGCTGAGGGGATCCCACACTTTTGATCTCTTGGCCAATGCGTTGAATGACATCCACGCGGAATTTGAAATGAGAGGCAAGATTGTGAGGACGACCACTGACAATGGTGCAAACTTTGTGAAGGCTTTTCGAGTATTTGGGGAGGACGAAAACAACAATGAAGAGGGAGGAAAACAACAATGAAGAGATACTGGAGTGCCTAGGAAAGATGTGGAGTAAATTGACACTGCGGCTCTGCTGCATGAAGATGATGGTTTCAAATTCCAGCTGCCAAGACACCAACGCTGTGCTTGTCATATCCTAAATTCCGGCTGCCAAGACACCAACGCTGTGCTTGTCATATCCTAAACCTCATCGCCAGTGAAGACTCCACAAATGCAAACTCCAGTGACTCGTACAAGAAGCTGCACCATGCAACATTTGCCAAGTGTTATGGCCTGTGGAACAAATGTGGAAGATCCACACTTGCAGCAGAGATGGTTGAGGATGTCTGTTCTCTTCAACTTCTAAGGCCAAATAAAACAAGGTGGAACTCGTTGTTCATGGCCGTGGAATGCCTACTCAGGATTTGTAAAGAGAAGGGAAAGGAAGCCTTAAGAGCTATTGCCACCGACCTGAAGGTCCCAATGTAGGTAGGCCTAAGTTTTTTTTCTTAAGTAAAAATGTAACAGCTGTAGATAAACAAATGTGTCTATTATAAACAAAAATCACTGGAAATCTATCAGAAATGTCAATTTTCTATTCAGTTTTAAAATCCTTGGTTACATCTAACAAAAATCCGGATGTGTGTTCCTTTTTTCTCAACACAGGTTCAACCCAGCCGAACTCGCATTTGTCACAGAATATGCTGCTGTAATGAGCCCTGTCTCCCAGGAAACCAACATACTGCAAGCAGGAACCAACGCACAAATGGGGTGGCTACTTCCTACAATTAACCTGCTACAGATCAAGCTTGACAAAGTCAAGTTGCAGCTGAAATACTGCAAGCCTCTTGTTGATGCTTTACAGTCTGGAATTCAGAACCGATTCGGGCACATGTTCAACGATGCCGAGCTGGTTGCAGCTGCAATTCTTCCAAGTTCCAAACAACATGGACGAAGGACGACGCCACCATTAAAATGGGTAAGCTTATGCATTAATGAGTACACGCATCTGCTTCAGTAGTGATGGTACATGTTGACATGCATGTTGACGGCATTCATGCAGCCTAAAACCATGTCAGTCCCACTACCATGTGTTACTATGAGCGTGGGACACTTTTGTTTTTACTAACTTGGTCACCACCACACATACTTGACACCATCTAAAACAAATTTGTTAATTTTGGTGTTGTCAGACCACGACATGCTTCCAGCAATCCATAGTCTGTTTGTCTCTGAGACCATGATAAACAAATTTGCTTTAGATGATGTCAAGCATGTGATGGTGACCAAGTGAGAAGTACAAAGAAGTGTCTCATGCTTAGTCAAGAATGATAGTGGGACTGACTTGGTTTGGGATTGCATGAATGCCGTCAACACATTGGGAAGCATTCATGCATGGGGGGGGGGGTTACTCACTTTTGCACCACCATAATTTCACAAAAATGGAAAAATCATTTAAGAAGTTAACCCTTTGCTTTTGTAAGCTGAACAGATGTATTAAACTTACTATAAGTTTGTCTTGACACTTTGTGGTGTCAACAGATTTGCTTGTTAGTTGGTACGCGAAATAATGAATGAAGACAAGAAAAAAGCAGATGCTTTTTCACTACTTTAGACTATGGCCACAACATGGCAGAAAGCTGCATCATTTAAGTGCTACAGCTCTTCTTTATTTCTGTATTTCAGGAATCGATTACATCAAGCAGCATCTCGAGGATCCCTCCATGCAGCCAGGTGATGCGACCAGGTCGAGTTCTTCGGATGAAGATGACTTCATCTCGTCTCTGCAAGCATCAAAGACCCAAGATGGCACCAAACAATTTGATGCCTACCTGTCCTGCTCAGCTGACCACATGGATTTGCTGAAGTCCTTTCCTTCTGTCTGCAAGCTGTCTGTCAAGTTCAACACGCCCCTCCCAGCGTCTGCAGCATGCAAATGTCTGTTCCGCATAGCAGGTCTTGTTTTCAGCCCACAAAGAGTACGGCTAAATTCTAGGCACTTTGAAAGCCAGCTGCTTTTGAAGATGAACAGAAGATTTTACAGTTTCAAGTGATAATGGGGTTATGTGCAAGGATGACCACAAGGGGAGGTTAAGATTTGGAGGGGAAGAAAAAAGTCAAGGGCAAAAGTGTGGAGGGGTTGGGATGAGGGGCTTGTGTTTGCAAAGATTTAGTTAATAGGCCTGAAATGAAATAACAGTAGAATCTTTTTTTCACTGGTCTGATGTACACCTCATTTGAGCACTGCCTTTTTTTACGTTTTAAGGTAGTTTAACAAAAAAGGTCTCCCTCTTCAGAGGGATCGTATAGATTCTCGTCATTAGGAAGCACACATTAGGAAGCACACATATAGCAATTGTGATTTATTGTGACAAAGAAAAGCTGTAGTCAATGATGATGCAAACCCTAAAAAAATAAAAAATAACATAGTCGAGAGAGTCACTTTAAGAACAAGCTATTTTTTGTCACTGCGCGTTCAATAAGATAATAAATTTGTGATTGGCGTTGACACGTCTGGCAGTAGTTAATGATGGAAATTGAGTTTATTTTGAAAATTGTTTATGTTGGCTGGCACTTTCCTCCTTTTCACTGTAAATATTAAAAAAAATGCAATTCACATCAGAATTAACGTCTGCATTCTTGACAAGCTGACGCAATTTCATATATATATATACATATTGATTGATTGATTGCAAGTATAAATGTACAAAAAAAACTAGATATAAATAAATAAAGCTAAAGATATATGTTGAATGTTTCATTTTTAGCACACTGCTTGCTTTATTAATAGTAATATAATAATAGTAATAGTAATTACTATTACTATATAATATTACTATTACTATTACTATTACAGATGCCAAATAAGCTGCAGTTCCCTCCCAATTCTTTTTCTTTTGTATAATGACCAGTTGTGTGTGCGCCTATAGTTTGTGAAGTACAGTAATCGTAACAGCTTTTTTTTTCTTCATGTTGGCCGCATTTTCTGTACTGAATATTTATTTTTAGAAAGGTTTACAAAAGGGGTTTCAAACTGGACTCCCTCTTCAGATGCCAGATACGCTTCCATTTATTTTCTTTTTTTGTAATGATGGCAATAACAGTATTAACCTTTTTTGTTTCATTTTTCTCTAAGTGGTGTAATGTACTTATGACCTTACTTGAAGGAAAAACGGAAGGCTTACCAAAACTATGTATTTTTTGTCTAAACCTGGGGGGTATACTAAGAAGCTGGTTCAGTAGTAAAGCAGGTTAAGTTAATCTTGTGGTATAGGTAAAACATCTAATAGCAGAGGCCAGGAGTCCTAATTTCCTTAACTAAATGATACCTGCAGGTGTATCTATTGGCATGTTTAACACTTCCTGTAGGTTAACTAAGCCTGGTTTATCACTTAACCATGTTGTTAGTATACACCCCCTGGTCTAAATTCTGCCTGCACTTGGTTGTGTACAATTTTAAAGTGTATAGCACTGACCTTACTTGAAGAAGGAAGACTGAAGGCTTACAAAAAGGTTGTATTTTCTGTCTAAACTTGGTCTAAATTTCTCCTGCACTTGGTTGTGTATATTACTTTAAGTGAATTTGACCTTCAAAGTTTACCAAAATATAAAAAATGTCATTGAAACTGCATTTGCCTTGTTTTATGTTTTACTTATAGTTTTCATTACATTACTTGAGTACATATATTTTTACAGTAATTTTCATACTTAAGTACAAGATATTTCAGATACTTTAAGACTCAAGTAACATTTCAGTCAGTTACTTGGACTTTTTCCAAAGTCATATTTGGGAGAGGTACCTATACTTTTACTTGACTCTGAGATTTCAGTACTTTATACAACACTGGGTGCTACAGAGAAAGGGTGTTCTGATTTGTGCCACTGCATGTACCTCTATGGCTAAAAAATATTTCAATAAAGAAAATCATAAATAGCTTAAACAATGCTTTGTAATTAAAAAACAGTGTATTTTGTATGGTTAAACGTACTGCCACACTGTACAGTCTAACGGATAGGCAAAGAAACAGAGTGTTGGCTCTATTGATGGATCAGACTGGGCCATATTTATCAAATGTTCATTAGCTGGAAAAATAAGTGTACAGTATTCTTTATTTATATTTTGTCCCATTTCAAGATGTGCCAGTTTGACCACAGGAAAAGCACAAATCCCCCACTAGGTTTCAGAAAGTGTACAAAGGTTTTTATGCAGACTTGTGGTGCAGCAGAAGAAATCAAGGTGTGTCGGACAAATATTAATCACTACTGGTGTAGAATAACAAAATACTCCAGCATATTTTATTGTCAGATGTTGGTTATTAATGATGGAGCTCAGTGAGGCTGTTGAATTTTAGACAATGTAACTATATGAATCTGGAATATGTGTGGGATTAATTGCTGACCATTTGCAGGGAGCACAAAATACAACTAGATCACCATCAACACATAAGGCTGCAGTGGTCTTTATAGTGTGTTTCTCATTCATACAGCAAGATGCATCGAATCAAACTGATTTTTTGCTACATTGTGATCAGACACTATGAACTTGATTTAACGGTCCATAAAAAACAGTTTTTACTAACTGTGCTGCTTTCTTCTTACCTTACATCGTCTTGCTATGATGTGGTCTTAATATTGTCGGCTCCCATTGCTCAACAGCTTTCTAATAATAACAAGGAGAGATGCGGGCCAGTATCCGCGTTTTTTTAATTTTTCAAAAAAAATGTAAACAAAAT
Source organism: Fundulus diaphanus (assembly GCA_037039145.1). Classification (NCBI taxonomy): domain Eukaryota; kingdom Metazoa; phylum Chordata; class Actinopteri; order Cyprinodontiformes; family Fundulidae; genus Fundulus; species Fundulus diaphanus. Next base: position 24,794,802 of record CM073127.1, read on the forward strand.
TTTATCGAACACTGATGAATGGTGAAACAACTAGATTCACCATTACTTCCATAAACAGTGCACAGCTGTGTAACGTCTCCTTCTGTTATCCGCGCATGCAGGTCGCTTTGCGGTTTTGAACAGTTCAGACAGAAGTGTGATGATGACCGCATTTAATAGTAGTATGAACGGCCACCACAAAAAAATCTATTTCAGCAAAAATTTGGAATTGAGCATCAAGACCTGCAGTGTGAATGTAGCATTAGTTTTGTTGTTTCCCATAAAATCACAAGGCCAGTCTGTATCTAAAAGTATGGTGAAGCTTTGATGGAGCTTTAGGTAAAGTCTCAACACCCCTCGCAAGGGGTTTAAATGAGCCTTGATAGCTCATTGTTCACTTGACTGTTTCTCAGCCAATCTTTCCATAAACTTACACAAACATTAACACATTAAGTCGGACAAGAACACACATCTCTATAGGACTCCAATCTCTTTGAAGCTCAGCTAGTGGAACTGATGCAGCTGAAGGAAAGGGCAAACACAGAACCCCTAGGATGGTTGTGGACAAAGGGTCTCTACAGCGTCTAATACAGCGACATCAGTTTGGTCTATGTTTGCATATTACTGTAAGGTAGGAAAGTGTTCCCGAACACAACCATAATCTGCTAGACAAAATAACTGAGGAGGGCAGAAGTCAAAGAATACACAGCATGTGTACAGTTTTCCCTCTGATCTATTAGTTGCAGCCACAAGGAACGAATTAAAACAGCTAGTCTAATTAATCAGTCAAAAATTGGTGAGGCAGTTGTTAGAGCTCTCATCACAAAGTCATAACACAATATGGGTAAGAGATGCCCCCTTCAGACAAACTAAAGGTAAATGACTGCAAAATCTGACTAAATGTATTTAAGTGGCTCACAGAAATATGATAAAAGACAAAAAACAAAAACGTAGCAGATGATCGGTATTATAAAGAAGTAAACATTAAGAAAGTTGAGATTGATATGACATGTTGTATGTTGCATTGCATGCTTGGCAGTTTTAATACAATGAAAAACACTAATGTCTCATTAAAATTATCTTGGTATGTCTGTAACACATGTGACTGTAGAACAATATCCTCTTCTGAAGTTTAAAACTGAAGTCTTCTAAAGGTTTGTGGAAAGCATGTGATGCCACAAAAAAGGCAAGGCAAGATGATTTATATAGCACACTTCAGCAAAAACACAATTCAAAATGGCTTGCAGTGAGTACGGAAAGTATTTAGACCTCTTTAAATGATTCACTCTTTGTTTCATTGCAGCCCGTACCGATGGCATGGGCGGGAATTGGGGGGGGGCGATGTTATGATGATGAGTACCGGAAAAACGGAAGGCCCATGAAGAGGCCTTCAATTTAGCATGCCCCGACGCAAAACAGTGCCAGCTTGTAGTTGTCATGGTGCAGCCTGGCTGGTTGCCCCCTGAGCATTTCCGGCCTCCCTCTTTCCCAGTGCAGCCCTGATTAGGAACACCTGTCAGGCTGTAATTAACTATGGACTGGCTCCACCTGCTCACACCACTATAAGACTCACCTCAGTTTGTTCCTCGTCACTGGCTCGTCTTAAGTCATCTCAGTCTTAAGTCAAGCTCAGCTTTGGATTAAGTGTTGCCCCGGTGTCCAAGGAACTCACTCGCTGCTGCATCACAGGGATTCTCAGCAGTCCTTCTCCAGATCCTGTCTGTCATCTCCGGTCCGTTTCAGTCAGCCAGCTCCTGCACCCATCATCTCCAGTCCGGTAACTAACTCTGGCCATCATCATCCATAACTCAGTACTTTCAATAAACTTCAAAGAAATTAGCTCTGTGTGTGCATGCTCTGTTCGGGTTCACAAAGACAAATCATGACAGTAGTGACATCGTAGCTGAAGGAGCTCTGCAGTGACAACGAAAACATCTCTCATTGAAGAAAAGCTGCAGCTTAAATTGAGAATATCATAATAAGTTTTAATTTCTAACAATGTTTGGCTTTTCAGTGTCTAATTTTTCAATGGCAAATCTCTTTTCCGATGTCATTGCAAGTGATTTTTCAATATTTAATTTTTCAATGTTTGATTTTACAAGGCCAAATCTCTTTTCAATGTTGCTGCAAGCTGTCACTGTTTTAGCTTCATACCTGCCCGCCCGCAGAGCCAGCTATACCTATGTTCAGTATCCACAAATGTAACAAAAACAAGTAGTTATACAATGTGTATAAAATGCACGTGTAGTGTGTTATGTGAACACATAAATAATGTATATATATTTTAGAAGTTTAACAAGATGTTTATGTTTATGCATTTTATAGCCATTGTTAAACATCACGAGGAAGCAAAGAGTTGCAGTTTATATGTGGCAGCGAAGGACCAAAGTGGCAGGCGCATATAGATGGAAAATAATTTAATGAGCTGATTTACGGAATACAGGGAACAGAATAGGTACAGGAGCGGAAATGGAAGGAATAACAGATGACACGACAATTAATTAACAAAATCCCGGAACTTAAATACAACTAGGAATGAATGGAGATTACCTACAACACAGGTAAGTGCAATCAATAAACAAACAAACAGGTGCAGAACATGAGATCAAGGTGTGGAAACAGGTTCGGGGAGACTGTTTAATTTGAAACTCTGGAAAATTCTCAGTTTCTTCCACAGGCCATGGTACGTTCGCCATTATTTGTTGTTGTCTTTATTATGGCTCTGTGTCACTCCTGTCATACTTTGGGTCCCCAACCATGGCAAATCATGACAACAACACAGAAACCAAAACATGGCAGTTAAATTTAACATGACTGGTTGTGACACAGTTAGGTCTTGGTATGTTTTTTTTTTTGTGCTGAATTGGGTCAAGTACTTTAAATCGACAGAGAGTGAGTACAAAAGAGGTTTTAAGGAAAGAAACCTTACAGGTTCCATCTGATGTTGGTCTGGTGGACCTAACGACCTGCTACAGCCCTGCATCTTATTTATAAAGTTCCATAGTGGTTTAGGTCCAAATCCATTGTGATGTTTGCAAATCTGTTTTTATTTAGAAATTGATAAAATTAGCTAAATCTAAAATACTGAACTTAGCTAAAATATTACAGTGATGAAATCTGAGTGACTTTTGGTGTTAAACATTCAACGCCCAAATGTTTAATGCCCAAAAGACTTTCAGCGGTTTGAGAGTAGTTTGATGAGTCTGTGACAAAACAGTGGTTCCAAAAGATGGAGCCACTTGAAGTAACAAATACATTATATTACATTTCATTTTCAGCATCACTCAAGGACAGGGAGGAAATCCTAGAAACCTATTTAAATGGGAATTAAATGATACCAAGTTATTTTTACTATATTACAGGACACCAGCCTAATGAACATGAATAATAGTGAAAGCTACAGACAGAAATTCTGGAAAAAAAACTTTTGAGAAACACTCCTTTAGCTATAATAATGTTTAAATAAAAAGAATATAATGTACATTATTATGTACATTGTATTACAATACATTATTATAGCAGGCCTAGGGGTGGCCAGACCACAATATGAAGGTGATACATCCTCGTCAGACCTCAAGCAGCGCGCAACCGAACAATTTACAATAATTTGCATAGTTTTATATTATTTTTACATCCTAACACTGAGAAGAAAGTTTGGTGTAACTTGAGGTTGAGCGTTAAGCCAAAACACCAAAAGTAAAGTTTTTTTTTGGAGATTTTTCAGAGCTCTAGTGTTATGATATATTTTTCGAGGATGAACCCGGACACAGCACGCACACACAGAGCAAGTTCTTAGGAGCGAGTTTTATTGAATGGTGTGGAAGATGGATGATGATGGGACCGGAGTCTTTCAACAGACGGAGGTGTAGGGTGCAGAAGTTGGCCGGCAGGAGGCGTGAGGAGAGACTGACCCGGAGGAACTCTGGAGCCGAAGACTTGAGACCGGAGCGTCAGAGCCGAGGACTTGAGACCGGAGCGTCAGAGCCGAGGACCGGAGACCAGAACGTCGGCGCCGTGGACTTGAGACCGGAACGTCGGCGCCGTGGGCTTGAGACCAGAACGTCGGCGCCGTGGGCTTGAGACCAGAACGTCGGCGCCGTGGGCTTGAAACCAGAACGTCGGCGCCGTGGACCTGAGAGCAGACCTTCTGAGCCGAATACTGGAGAGCAGAACACCTGAGACGAGCACTGGAGAGAACAAAGCTGACGGAAAAGTCTAAAGGCTGACTGTAACAAAAACCAGGTTGAAAGGTGTCTTACGGCTGACGGTAACAAAAACGGAGCTGACAAGAATACTGGCAGAGACTGAGCGGGAGTGAACGCTATGGACCGGCGACGAGAACACAACTTAGGTGAGTTTATAAAGGGAGCTTGACAGGTGACGGGAATAAAGACTAATTAGTGTCCTGACAGGTGTGACTAATAGCAGAGCTGAGTGAACTGCAAAATAACAAAAAGGAAGCCAGATACAACTTAAACCATGACATCTAGTGGCTCGCTTTTTTACACAGTAGGCTGACAGGAAGGGGGTGGAAGAGGGGGAGAGACATGCAGCAAAGGACCGTGGGTCAGAGTCGAACCCGGGTCGACCATGTCGAGGAGTAAGGCCTCTGTACATGGGTCGCGATACCCGCTGCGCTACCAGCGCACCCGTAAAGTATCTGAAAGATTAACCAAACTAGCCTATTTAAGATAAATACACAAAATAACAACTTACCTCACTAACTTAAAATAAATGGGAGAAAAACTACGACTGCAGGCAAAATGTTCTAAATTATAGCTCCTGTTCCTTGACCTTTCAGGAGATCAACAGTAAGAACTCTTTCATGGGTAGCAAAGCAGCTTTGAAAAAGAAAAAAAAAACGTCATTATGCGTCACTCTTCTCTCCAGACATTTTCATAATTTTTGTGAGGTGGGCTGTGCTTATACGTCATGACATGCAAAGGTTTGTGGGATTCCTTATAGCTCCTGATGTCCCAGTGAGGGACATCAGGAGAAATTAGTTCTTAATGTAGCAGAGACCACGGACTCATCTCTGTTGGGTCCGTGGTCACCTTCCCATCAGGAAGGCGGAGACACACCATCTGTTTTTTTGAAGCAACTGACTTCTCCAGATTAAAAAAGAAGGTGGTTGGTGCATCAATGTCCTGTAGTCTGGTGAAGTGTGCTCGGACTAAAGCCCCTTTAGCTCTCTCCTGCAGGAAAGAGTTAAGCTCCTGTTTTTTTTATTGTAAAAGATCATTTTGCTGATCTCCTTGTAGAGCACTCTCCAAGTCTCTTATCTGGTCTTCTAACTCCTGCACAGTTCTCTTGATTTTGTTGTTACACTGGCTGTATATTCCTGACAAAACACCCTGATTTGAGCTTTTCCTACCTCCCACCAATGAGCCAGGGAAAGAAAATCATCTTTCTCCAGTAGGCCCAAAACAATTTGAAATTTTCACAAAAATTAAGATCATTTAATAATTTAACATTAAAACGCCAAAAGGATTTTGGTTTTCCAGTGGGAGGAAAAAACAGCTCCATTAAGACTAAATGATGGTCTGTAAAAACTACTGGGAATATCTGACAGCTAAAAACTCCTGCAGTAAAAGAAGCAGGTAGATAAAACCTGTCCAGTCTAGCTGCACTTACTCTCCCATCTGATATTTTGACCCAAGTGTACTGCCTATCTCATGGGTGTTTTATTCTCCACACATCTACCAAATATTTTTTTTTAATACATGAGACAGAAACACGGATGACTGAACATGTGGCTCCTCTCCAGTCCTATCTAATGTAAAGTCAGTGCAGTAGTTCCTGTCACCCCCCAATACAATAAACTCTGCCGTACCAATATTATTTAGTTCTTCTTTCATTATTTTAAAAGTTCCTTCCCGCTCAGGGCCTTGGTTTGGTGCATACACATTAATGAAAATGAAGCTGAATCCCTCTACTTCAGCTCTCACCATAAGGACTATGCCCTTCACCACCTCTCGACTGGATGTAACAAAAAAAAAACAAAATGGCAACTCCTGCACTTAGATTTGTCCCATGGCTAAGGACATGCTGCCCTCCCTACCATAAGCCCCAATCTATTTTGTTCGTGCTATCAGTCTGTGTTTCTTGTAAGAAACCTACATCCAGTCTTTTCTGTGTGATTACATCTGTTATTATAGCTCTCTTTTTTCCATCTCTACCCCCATTTATGTTTAACGAGGCCACTCTTATACCCTGCATGTTAGGAAAATAGAGACCAACAGAGTTGAAACACCTAGTGTTGTATGATCATAGTACCTTTTTTTTAAGTTTCATTTTCTTTGACATTGTGTTCTTTGTAATTTTAAGAGTTTTTCTTAGACCAGTAACGTGCTTCTTGAGACGAAAACGTTTCTTGCTGTCCAGTAAATCAAACCCAACAACTCTCTGCAATGTAGTGACTGATTGTATAAATTTATCCACATCAGGAAAATATTCTTTGACATTTACTTTTTTTCCAAAAGTGTCATCCAGGAAGCCATTAATCTCCTCCAGAGAATACAAATCAACACTCTGAGAGTACTGTCTGCTATAGAGAAACTATCAGAGTCAGAGTCACAGTCTATGTCACCATGGCCACGAGCGGATTTCACCTGATCATCTGGCTCACTATCAGGGCTGACCTGCAGCACCTCTACATATCTGCACAGCAGCACACTCTGCATCCTGTTCCGGCCTCCCCAGGTCATCCGCCCTCTGCCCTGTCCTGACCACAGCCTCCTCTTCACCTACAGCACTGTCCTAGAGACCACCATCACCCTCGGTCCCAGCCACGGAGCCACTATCACCACCATCATCACCGTCAGCCCCAACCACTGAGCCACTACTACCACCGTCTCCGTCAGCTCCTACCACAGAGCTGTCCATCTCAGCATTATCCCGGGGAGCAGCCTCGGCCAGCGTCCACTGTCCACTGCTCCCCCCCCTGCTGTCCTTCGCCGCGGCGGCTGCTGCGGCGGAGCCCGCGGTGGCGTGTCCCCACAGACCGGGCTCCGCCGTGCCCGGTCTGTGGGGACACGCCACCCGCTTGTGACCCACATCTCCACACTCAAAACACTTCATGTTACCTGAGCTGGCATACACCATGTAGTGTCCTTGCTCATGTTTAACACGGAACGAGACGTCCAGTGTTTGAGTTGGAGAACCCAGAAACATGAACACTTGTCTCCGCAGAGACTGAACATGTTTCAGCTTGGCGTCCTTACAGCCCAGACTCACCACCCGGAACCCGCTCGCAAATCTCCCGAAACGCTTCAGATCTGCCTCCAGAGCCTCGTTGGAAATAAACGGGGTAACACCAGATACGGTGATCCGGACCGAAGGAACCGCCAGCGGAGAAACCTGAAAAAACTCATCATCCAAGACCAGCCCGCTTACTATGAGTTGACTAACAAATTCCAGTTTTTTCAAAAACACAACCACCGCCTTATTCATGCGTGAGGCATACGAGATGTTTCCATGCCCCACCTGTTCTCCTACCGCCAGCAGCATCTGCTCCACCGTGGTCCTCACCCCATGCTTCAGAGACAGGGATGGCGCCACCGAGGATGCCATCCCTGTCAAGAAACACGGCCTACCGGCCCCCCAAGCAACCAAACGCACAGTAACTTAGAGTGAAAAAAAAAAACAACAATTATCAAACAATCATACAGTAAACAGTTAGAAAAGAAAAAAAAAGAAGTTTGAGATTACTCACAAACTCTCAGTCACACTCTCCACCAACAAACTCCCAGCATGCACTCAGAGAGAGAGAGACAGAGAGAGACAGAGAGAGAGACAGAGAGAGACAGAGAGAGAGACAGAGAGAGACAGAGACAGACAGACACTAGTTTGCCAAGGAGGCAAGTCCCCATGGGCTGAAATTCAATTTCAGCACTGGAAGGAACAATAAACAGAAAGCGTTTTCCAGATCAAATGTTGAACTGGCCACTGCTTCAATAGGGTTATCATCACTGAATATGTGCATTTCCCCAGTGCTGCTCTGAGGCCTTCTCCCCTAACTTCAGTTCTGTCACTGAATGCTAAAATGGTGTCCAAATCAACAAAAGGTGTTTTGTGCACATAAAATACCAGACAGACCTCTCTTTTACTGATATGAAATGTTAAAGGACTTCACTTTCCATTACACTGGTATTGTATAAAGAAACCCACCTGACAAAATTTGCCCCAATGCCTGTCTGAGCTAAACTCTGTGCTCTTTGAAGCAAGCCCTAAAATAATTCTCCTCTGTCACACGCTGTCACAGAGTCAGTCTCTCCATCTTGGGTCTTGCAGGCAAAATTAGGCAGCCAAATCCCAGTGTCTTTGCTTTTGTTAGCGTTAGACTGTGCTGTTGTGTGCACACAAGTGTGTGTTAGAGTGGGCGTGTATTGAACGTTTCATGTCAGTGTGTTTGTGCATGTCGGAAAGTGGGTCTGGCCTTTGTGTTCAGCTCTGCTGGTGGAGTGGACACTGTCCAGGATGATTAATTGAAAGTTCAGAAAAAATCTCTGTTAGAGTTTCAGAACCATCAAAGGGGAAAATTGGCAACATTGTCTAAGGCAGAATCCTTCACAGCCAACATTCATCATCTAAAGATAACAGGTTAGATGGGTAGCTATAGCTTTTGCGTGTGTGTGTGTGTGTGTGTGTGTGTGTGTGTGTGTGTGTGTGTGTGTGTGTGTGTGTGTGTGTGTGTGTGTGTGTGTGTGTGTGTGTGTGTGTGTGTGTGTGTGTGCGCGTGCGTGCGTTTGGCATGCGTGCGTGTGTGTTTGCACGTTATTCTGTGTGGAACCTGCCAAACTGAGTCTATACTCGAAACATGAATGATTAGAGTCAAGTTTGGATGATCAAGCTCTATGATTCTTCCTTCAGTCTCTAACAAACAAAAATACACTGACTCTAAAGCTTCGGTTTTCTTTAATTTTAAAAAACAAATGTACAGTAAAAGAAATGTAACAATATATCCTACATCTGTAATCATTTTGTTTTCATTAAATAAAGCTGCAGAAGAAATTGTATTTCCAAACAGAAGTACTACACTGTTATAAAGAGTCAGTGACTGGTTTGCTTATTGCATTGACATTATATAGCATTTATAAAATATGTGCAGTTTATAGCTCAACATCTAGTGAACATGTTGCATTTCTAAACAACAGGTCCTGATGTGAAAACGTGTCAATTCACACTTTATGTGTGTATTAATCTCTGCTAATACAAGTCTAAATTGAGACTTCTAATAACTGAAAAATTAATTTAGATATTGAAAGTTTAAGACCCAAATATTTAGACATTTTAGAAAATTACCCAAAGTATTAGTTCTCAACATATTTGAAAAAGTTGGGCAAACAGCCCAAAACCGAAAAGTGCAGATAGGCAAACGGGCCAAAACTCCATTGTCTGCAGCAAACATTAACACCACCAGTCATATAACATGTTATTTACCATTTCCCAAGAAAAGGCCATTTAGGTTTATGATTACATTTCCGCTTTTTAGAAGAAATTTACCAACAGATTACCAATTTCTCTTCCTCAGAGCTGGGACTAAACTTCTGCAGCTGCAGAAGACTTGCCGCAGTGTTACCCTCACTCTTCTGTTGCAGAAATTAAACACTGTTCTCTGGCTCTGATTGTAAACCTGCCGCTCTGGCTTGTTGGCTGATCAAATTTACCCACTATTTCAGAAATTTACCCACATTTGGCCAGTGCTACTTTCCACCCCTGCCCCTTTATATGTATGTGAATTATTTCAAGTATGTGATTGTGCAGCAACAAGAAATTGTTGATGATGATTACACCAGAAACACAGATCACTGTTTTTCTTCCCTTGATTTGTCACCTCAGAGTATATTTATGGAAAACTCGTGTACAGTCGGGTCTGCATGCACATCAGCAGCAGTTGCTGTTCTGTGGAGGTCTTAAAATTCTTTCCGAGCATGAGTGTAATTAGAAGAAAACATGATGTGTGTGTGTGTGTGTGTGTGTGTGTGTATGTGTGTGTGTGTGTGTGTGTGTGTGTGTGTGTGTGTGTGTGTGTGTGTGTGTGTGTGTGTGCGCGTGCGTGCGTGCATGAAAAGAGACCTATTTGTGAGTACACAATATGAGCACACAGCATTTCTAGCCCACTTCATTCAGCAACATAGTCTCACAGCAGGTGGTTCATTACACGGGCTGTAATTAGTTTGACTTGACTTTCTTCTGCTACTGATTACAGATACATATTGGTTTCAGTGGAGCGTGGAAACAAGATTTTTTAATTATTTTTATTTCAGTGGATTATTTGTTGCTTTAATCTACTGGGTGTGTTTGCGACTTGAGTTTGCTGTGCCCCATTGGTCTTGTTTTGTGCATTAATCTGCTTTATTTTTTGTTGACTAAGGCAGCAACATGTCGAAGCTACTTCAAAAAACATAAAAAATGTACATACTAATGCCTGCAACACGCAGAGTATACCTTGTCATATAATGGGAAAAAAAACAAATGTTTGTAACTGCCTTCCTGTTCTTATTCAATCAATACTAGTAAAATCTGAGCTTTATTACCACCTAAATTACATTTTTACTGAAATTTGTATTTTAAATAAATTAAACAAAGACTGTAATTACATTTCATCCTCTGAAGGCATCCACTTTCAGTAGCATAAATATTTATATTAAGGGAACCAATTAAAAGTCAGTATTTCATGACCTCCTTGTAGTTGAGTTTATGTACAATATTAAAGGGCAAAATCTGGTGAATTTTAAAATGGGTATTTTAAACTTTAACAGGATAAATATTCATTATAAATGAAATCCTAAATTTTAAAATTATTAAGTAAGTAAACCTTGAAGCCTCCCAGTTCTTGACTTTTCTTTTTTAAAGATAAAAATGTCTTTCTCTTGAGCAAAACCTGCTCCTCTTGGCTCTGATATTTCCAGGTGTTGGATGAGTGGAATGAGGATGTGATCAGTTAACCTTTCCCCTCTGGCAATCACAGTCATGAGGTGACTCACTAAGTCCTGCCTGACCTAAATAAAGTTTTCGGCAGGAGCAGCTGGCTGTACAAAGGTAAACTGGAGGCTATTTCCTTAGGAATTAATTTATGATTTCAGCATGTACCTTTTTTAGCATTAGATATTTGCAAACAGATTAAAATTAGACATGCACAGTAGATATAGCATTAATAAGATATGTTTAACTACTTTAATATAAATATCAATCAGCCTTATAATCTATATTGTAATCTATAAAAACACTCTGAGGGACTTAAAAAAGCAAGAAATTACTGTATATTTTTCAGATGAAGATTTCATGAAGTTTAGACAAAATAATTGCTTTTCAACTAAGGATCATATGAAAAACAAAAAAGAGGTAGTTAACATAATCAATAATTTATTTTCTCTTTTATTCATTGTCTTTTATTCAAACTAAAGTCTGTTTTCTAATGATTTAATATGACTGCACTGACAATTCTTCAAGTGCTACTGAAAGGTTGAAAAGGGATGTTTGTGAATGAAAAAATTAAATGGAAAAAATTATTTAAACTTTGTAATGTTTCAAAGTTTATTTTCTGTCTTGTGTTTAACGAAAGAAGCTTTAGCGTAATTTTAAGCAGTAAGATCTAACATTAATCTGAAGTCAAATGCAGAAAAAAAGGTAGGGGTAATATATAGCTTTCCTTTTATCAGGCAATTTCCAACACCAGAACCACAATGATAGCCCTGAAAATAAAGTGCCTACTTTATGTTCCAGAATTAGGTTGTTGGCTTAATTACTCGTAGTAGAACGATGTCATATTACTTTTTATTTTAAAAAATTATTTGTGGAAATAAAAATAATCATCACCTTGGTGAAAGCTAATGACTAGTAAGATGTATTGTGCATTTTAGCCAACTTTTCAGTTCAATTCAGTTTTATTTATATAGCACCAATTCACAACACGTCTTCTCAAAGTACTTTACAAAGTCAAGTCGATAAAATCATACAGACAGATTGGCCAAATAGTTTTCTATCTAAGGAAGCCCAGCAGATGGAGTCTTTGACAAGCAACATTCACTCCTCCTGAAAGAGCGTCTAGCCACAGTGGACAGTCGTCTGCATTGTCATTGGGTTTTCAGCAATCTCTCATATTGAGCATGCATGTAGCAACAGTGGAGAGGAAAACTACCCTTTAACAGGAAGAAAGCTCCAGCATAACCAGGCTCAGTGTGAACGGCCATCTGCCTCGACTGACTGGGGATGAAAGAAGACAGAGCAGAGAGATAAAAAAATGCAGAAGCACTGATTCATGGATACTTTCTATGTTAGGGAGAGTAATGGCAGATGTTCTAGACCCCATAATGTCGTCACAGCTAAACAGAATGCCAGGCCAGATGTACCTACTATGAAGGGAAATAAGACACAGATAACATAAAGTTAAAAGTTGAAATAACAACAAATAATACTAAACTGGAGCATAGTAGGAGAACTCAGCATGGGGAGATATAGGTCTTAAGTAGGATTTTGTTTCCCTTCTCCCTGTTTGCATGCATTCTTTTATTCTTAACTTTTTATCTCTCAGCCAAAACTACAGAAAAGTTGGACTAAAATATTTTAGATCAGTGACTCTCAAGGATGTATTCATTTTCCCCTCATGTAAACTATTTTACTTTTTTTATTTTATTTAAATCGCATCTGAAAAAAGACCAGTCCACGTCAGTTAATTTGCACAAGATGCAACTTCTCAGAGAAAAGGCTGTTATAGAAAGAATTCAACATGAAGTGAATATGGTGAAGAACCACCCAATGCCATCTAATCAACACAATATGTCTTCTTTCACCACAGAGGACTTCGGCAAGCTTTTTCAGAGAATAGCTCTCATGGAAATGAAAATCCACCAATTTGAGGTGAATGTGGTAGTAAATGCTGGATATGGGATTGACGCACCTTTCCCTGTGATTCCAAACAGTGACAGCCAATAAACAGATCATCGATGAAAAATAATAAATAATAAACCTCCCTGCAGCCGCCCCCCCCCCCTTCTCTGGGCTCAAGGCATATTGCTCCTTTAAATCAAGTATAAAAACTTTTTTTTAGAGTTGACTTTACAGGTTAATGTTCAATTCATGCTGTTGTAGTTAACTGGCACTCCATTAGATTTAAGCTTGTAGTCCGACCTATTTTGACCTACTGCTACAATTCCAATGCAATGTGCTTTCCTCTGTATGTTTCTTTTTCTTATCTTCTGTTCATATACAGCACTTTGAATTGTCGTGTTACTGAAATGTGCCATACAAATAAATGTGCCTTTCCTTATGTCCTCCAGTAGCCTAAGCTTGTAGCAGCATAACTACAGAGATAGCTGAGGGTAACGCAAGCCACTCTAACTATAAGCTTTATCAAAAAAGAAAGTTTTAAGCCTCATCTTGAAAGTAGAAAGGGTGTCTATCTCACGGACTAAAACTGGGAGTTGGTTCCACAGGAGAGGAGCCTGAAAACAAAATCTGCCTCCCGTTCTACACTTAGAGACTCTATGAACCAAAAGTAGACCTGCAGTCTGAGAGCAACGTGCTCTGTTAGGAACATATGGAACAATCGGATCTCTTATGTGTGATGGATCATGATTATTAAGGGCTTTATATGTGAGAGTTTTAAATTGTATTCTTGATTTAACAGAATGCCAATGAAGAGCAGCTAAAATAGGAGAAATATCTTCTTTTTTCTACCAGTCAACAACATAAATTCAATGTTCATGTGAATTTTTGCCCCAGTTGTGTATCTATAAACAAAACAATTAATACAAGCATTGCATTTCCAGAATGCTAAAGAATGCAATATTCCAGATTCAGTGATGTTGAGAAACAGTTCTGAGCACACGTTAACTAATTAGACTGGATTTAGATGTACTGGTCAGCTGCAGATCTCCCAAGTTGAATTTAGGATACATCTCCAGCCTCCTCAGAAGCCAACACAGAAGTGTAAACTTATCCCGGTGGGAAATTGCTAAATAAAAAAGCTAAGAAATCTTAAACAATCACTCAACGGATATGGCACGGTTTTAACACTAGGTGGTTCCGTTTTGTGTCTGCAATTACTTGGGACATAGTATTTTGTGTTTTTTAACCTCTAACAAGCGTTACAAGGCACTGAAGGCAAGGTTGCAAATAGTGGGCAAAAATTAAGACAAATTGGCAGAATTAATTTAATAAGCACACAATAGACCTGCCGTAGGACACTATTATATCTCCATTAGCCTTTCCATGATCTACTCTCCTACTCCCACAGCTCTTGAATGACCAAAAGCCCAGTTTCTGTACCCTGCAGATAAATAACAATATAACGTTAATCAGACTGGGGTGAATTCAAAAGTATGACACACAAAACTGTAAAAAAAATGTTGTCCAAATTTGGAGGTAGAAAGTAATTATGGAAATGTAGATGATATAAGCTACTGGCATAACCCTTTAGTTTGTGACTTGGATCTAAAGGGTGTTAGAATATTCCCTGCAATATGGTGAATGAACTATCTAAACATTAAGATAGGATTGTAAGTACAGTATTATTTATGTCTTGAGTAATCTCATTGGGATTGTCTAAATGTCCAGTTATGCATTGTCCCTTAAGCTGACAGAAAATGTCAGCTTGGTCAGTGCTACACTCTGGCCTTCCAATGTGAGCACTCACCCTTTACGTTTCTACCCCATGTCTTTATTAAAGCTCCTTCTTCAACTGCTCTCTTCAAGAAAATTTACTTCACTATAGCTCTACATAATACAAGTTTTGCCAAGTCTTTCTTTCAATGTAGAATGAAAATCTTCCAAAAAAGGCTTCACCAGGATCATCGGCTCTCTGAAAACTTTGAGTTATTGTGTGTCTGTTTTAAACATATACAGCTCACCATCCAAGACACAGTTGCAAAGGATGATATATATTTTAAAATGAGAAGTGTCGATAGTTAGTTACTGATTCTGTGATTCAGTTGGCTGGGTGTTTTCCATTGTTTGATTTAATAAAATGAGATTATAATCTATTGCCTCTTTAATTAGCATTTATCTCAAAGCTTGTTTTCGTTGTGCGTCTTTCTCTCTTTTCACTCACTGTAGCCTTTTTTAATCACTTTTGACGTTTAAGGCTTCAGACAATACATGCACTTACAGATTATGTTCTTTCTCTATTTTGCTTACATCATACAGTTCATCATTTTGTAACATTGCACTGGTCAATTAATCTGATTGAAAAAAGACATTAAGGCTCTGAAGAGGAGAAACATAGAAGACGAGAGAAACAGAGAAAATGAAACTTGGAGACGGGGAATGAGGCATGGCAAAGAAAAATAACAGACTGGAGATCAACTTTAAAACAAAAAATAAGTCCAGGTATTTGTAGTATTATACCAGATGAAATGTGAAATAATGATAACTTCACTGCAGGTACTCACAATTATGATCCACACTGTAAATGTGTAAAAGCATCTAAACAAATGAAAAATCTTCTCCAGCAATGTACTGAAACCACTGTTCAACAACAGACACACTTTGTCCCTGATAAAACATTCTGGTATTTTGGTCAACCCTCTTTCACAGGTTAAAAACTTCTAAATTTGCAAATACTTGTGAGGCTATTTTTTCTCTGCTCTTGTGCAAAATTATTGGACCAAGATATTTTGTCGTCAACACAGATGTACTGGATCGAGGTCACTAACCACACGGCAGTCTTGATCTGGACCAAACCAAGGCAAACGACATCTGAAGATCACAATTCTGTTTCAACCCAGGCACCTTTGCCATATTTACATAAGTTCATTTCAAATTGCACAACCATTGCCGCCGTTGACGGTTGTGTTATGGCCGCTTTTGATTGATGGGAGGGTGAGCTCCACTCGTTTACAGTTGTATTCAGTGTACTTCACAAACAAAGAGAGAGAGAACCCAGCAAGCAGAGAGCGGAAGAGACGCAAGTCTGTAGGTGAGCTAGGAAAATTGTCTTGGCTTGCTTTAAAATGAGAATTATTGTCATGGAATTGAAATTCCGAATGGATGAATTCTGACATGTTTATTCTTCCTCTGGGGAACTCAAAGCCAGCCAGTTTTATTTGTTCAGAGACTGTGGCGGCTTTTAAAACATTAAGTGCCAATATGGAAAAAAGTTATTTGACAGCTCCTGACAAATGCAATCTGAAGTAAGTCTACAGAAAGTAAATGACAAATCACAGAAAAGTATGACAGGCCAGCTGAAATCATTACACTGTCCTTGACTGCTCACCAACATGCAAATAAATAGAAAATTAAGCTTTTTGGATTTTGGAGAAAATTTTAAACTTTACTGACTCAGACACTGTTAAAGACTGCATGGAAAAAACATGAGAGTTATGGGAAAGGTCAAACAAATCGTCATGCAGAATAAAAGTTGAAACATTATTTAAAAATTTACTGTGGCAGCTACTGGATTAAGGTATTCATAGGGCAATGTGTATATAAATTTGTTTTGTATTGTACCTTTACATTGAGCAGCCAATGTGCATGCTATTACTTGTAGCCATGTAACATTTATTTTGCTGGGTAATTAGATCCTTTTTTTAAAGCTACAATGATTAGAAATATTTAAGAGGGTTTAATCAAACCGCTGGGAAATGTCTGTTGGTTCAAATTGTGGAAATGTTTTTACGGACCATGTTCTGAGGTGCTATAATGTTTTATAACTCTTATATATAACTCTTTTGCGAAAGAAAATTCCTGATTCTTCAAACTAGGATCTCACCTACCACTGTGTATTGCACGTTGGATGTCGACTACAGACAAAATCCTGTTTTAAAAGGGAAAAACTACTATACTATGCAGAAGCAGTTCTCAGTCAACAGAGCCACCCGGCATAGGGGGTCAATCAGGTCACAGCAAGGACAAAGCTCAGGGGGAGAACTGATTTATGCTAATATGCATTTAAAATAAAATAACAAAATAGAGGTTTCCTCAATGTGAACTGATTATATTTGTAAAATTGATTTTTTTCTTGTGGAAAATGTCCTTTAGTAAAGAGAGAAATTTATGGAGTGCGTAGAGTTACATATTTGCATATAAATATCCGATCATCAGAGTTGAGAGTTTCAACTAGACGTCTGCTATTGAGGAGTGATTGGTGTTGATTAAAAATCAGAGACATGCCACCAGAGAGAAGCATCTATTAGCTTACATTTAACATGTTGCACAGATGTAAGAAGTTTTTACACAGTTACTGAGTGTCTATACACTCGCTTAAAGCATCCATAGACAGATTCTTCTTGCCTTTATAAGTTACTAAAGAGCATTTATAAGACACACAAGTGTTTTGGAGGATGTGCAATGGACTTCATCTGTCACTGAAATCACTGAAATGAAATTATTTTCTTAGCCCTGTATAAATGTTTGTGCCATTAGCAGTTTGTCCTTCCGACAGATAGTACCAATGTTTCTAAATGCATACTCTTCCCAAAATAAATAGAAAAAAAACAGAAATACACAAATAAAAGTCTGTTTAACCAGAACGTTTACAGAGAAAAACTTAATGTAAGAGATAAATCTACATAGGCAAAGTTACGTGGCTAAACAACTGTGCATTCACTTGCAGTTTTTCAGGGCAAGCAGCGGCACCTTAAATGTGTAATCCAGCACAACACACCTTTCAGCACAATGAGCCATATCAATATGAGCTTTGAAGAAGGTTCTTGTCCACTGACTACAAAATGAACTGTGCATTCAGAGCATAAAAAGCTATTTGTGCCAAGCATAGAGTAATACTATCACTTAAGTCATCAAAAGCCGTAACAAAACATGAAGTCTCTACATCAGCGCAACTCGTTAATCTGTCATGATTTATAACAATGCTGCACGCATGACAAAAGCTATAAAGCTGTCCTGTACTGTGAGTGGTGTGTCATAAACTGTATCAGCCACTTAAGCTTGCTGCTATGGTGGAGTTGGAGCTGTACCACAG
The DNA here is from genome assembly GCA_037039145.1 of Fundulus diaphanus. Classification (NCBI taxonomy): domain Eukaryota; kingdom Metazoa; phylum Chordata; class Actinopteri; order Cyprinodontiformes; family Fundulidae; genus Fundulus; species Fundulus diaphanus. Next base: position 24,812,701 of record CM073127.1, read on the forward strand.
TGTCCAAAGTATTTTTAACCACCTCCTTCAAACAACAACATTGGGTTTGAATGTATTTTAACATTTGAAAAGATAATCAGATGAATGTTTTTGTCTGTTATGCAGGCAATCTTTCTGTGGCAGTTGATGACTAAGTGTGAAACCCAATAGGATGTTACATTGTGTGTGAAATGGTTGGGTTGTGCTGAAATATTCTCTTCAGCACAACCTGTTTAAAGTTAACAGCCTGGGCTAACCAAGGTGCTTCCTTCCCTGGTGCATTTTCTAACTTTAAATGCTAATACTCATTTTATTTTGCACTAGGCAGTGTTTAAACATACCCCAGTCTAACAAATGGCTTTCATCGAAACTGTCTCTTGAAGACCAATTACATGTTGGTGCCAAGTAAAACCCAACAGTTTATGGAAAATAGAAACAATGAGATGCTTTTTGGATTTGTGGGGCTTTTGTTATCTTTCAGTTTAAGTTCTGTAATCGCTCTCATACAATAGTATTCTTGCATTTTTTACTAGCAGCATTTCAGACTGAAACAACTGTCGAAAGCACTTCTATAATTTATATTCTAAATGTTGCATGTCTATTAGGATGAAGGGTGTAATTTTATGGTATGGTACACCAAAAACCAAAGTTATTGTCATACTTTGCAATTGTCTGACCATGTTGAAGGTTTAAAGTTTTATTTGAACTTTTTGAGTGCCCCAAATGGTCAAATAATTATTAGCTGCAATATTTAGAAGATAGGGCCATGTCCAGTGCCCTATGAACTCCATTCAAGCATTCAACATAGCAAGGTGATTGAATCTTCTTCAGTGCAGAAAAAGTGTTTGCATAGATTAAATCTAACATCCAGGTATTGAACCTTTGTGCAACATCTAAACCACTTTTTTGAGATGTAAGAAGGCCCAAGAGTTTAAATGAGAGTCGATAAAACCTTTGGACCGTTTGGTGCTAAAAGTGAGCGAACAAAGCTTGGAGTTCCAGATGCCTGGATGTCATCGCAGGTAAATTGGAAAACATGACAATGCTTATGTTTACTGATTTTAAACATTATTTTAAAAATAATTGAAGTAATAGGACAAAAGGTCTGACCTTTTTATACAACTGCCAAACAGTGACTAGCAGCTTTATCGCTTAGCTCCTCAAACCTACAAAACGTGTTTGTTTTTTGAACAGTGTCTGATTTGTGTAAGGACCAGTCTCTACAGGGTCTTAATGATATATGAGGCATAAGCCATGGACCTATAGTTATTAGTGCTCCAAGCAGAATGTTTTCATCAAAGTGGTAATCCTCTTAAAGTATGGACATAAGTTGTATCAGACAGTGTATACACAAACCTATCAAATACCATTTCTTTAAATGTATTAATAGTTTTGTTTTCTATTCTGGGCATTGGTCACATATTCTTTCTACTCCATCAACTTTATTGTTCTTATGAGTGTTTTTACACTACACTAAACTGTGCTATACTATACTGTACTGTAATTGTAATGGTAAATGACGTGTACTTGTATAGCTCTTTAACTAGTCCAACAACCCCAAAACTGTACAAAGCCTTTTTTAAGTATGAGTCCTGTACAACTGATGGTAACTGTAGGTGAACTGAGCCAAATGATTCAGATCTCAGAAAATAATCATAATTTCCTTCACAATTGTTATATGTAGTTTGTGTCAAACTTTATATCTATGTGATGACACAAATCTAGAGAGGTCTTGCCTGAAACTATTTCCAAATAAAACACAAGTGGTATGATTCACTTGCACCCCAACACCAGATTCTACGAAAGCAGCAACAGGGCTGCTGTGCTATCGTTTTGTGGGATTCTGACAAAAACATACCTCAACATTTGAAAAGGAGGAATTTAACACCAATGAACACTATTCACATTATAACTGAAATAATGATTATCTCAAGTGAGTAATAACAGTCCCTGTAAAAAGAATGTACACCTCACCTCAAAGGCTCTTAAAATAATCTTAAAGGAGAAGTCCGGTCAACAAGGAAAAATCAGGGGACCATTAGCTATAACTAAAACTAATACGTTCCTGGTTATTTAATGAACCTATCTTTAATCAATAAGAAAATAAAAACATAAATTGTCGTCTGGATCCCTGTGTATGGAGGCCGCCGTCTGACATCACATCCTTTGACGTGGAAAAGCGGAAGCGGCGACAGCATTTCTCTCTGCTTTCCATGCAAAGTCAATAGGAGCCGTTCTACACAGCTGCGATCATCAACAATTATTTCGGATTTCCAGAGGACTTCACCACTGACATTCGCGAGAGCTATTGTTACAGCAACAATGCCCACGTGCATGGCCATTGGATGTTCCAACACAACTGGTAAAAGTAGAAAAAACATTGCTTATTTCACCTTTCCGATTCATGAGCCACCGGGCTCGTCGCTGGATTGCCAACTTGAAGAGAGCAGATTTACCATCTAACTTCTGGCCAGAGAGAAAACATGTCATATGCAGCGACCATTTCGAAGAAGAATGTTTTGAATATGACATGAGAGCGAGGATTTTCTGTAAGTTATTTTTAAATTTTTAATTTAGAATTTGCAGGGATGGTTACCGACCAGAGGGTCGGAGGGATACCACATGTGATGTGGTATCCCTCCGCCCCAGCATGTGCTGGAACGCTTTTATATTTTAATATTTATACAATAATGACCACCTGCCCTATTTACTAGGGGGCAAATATAACTCAAGTCAATTCAGCGCGATCTCTCCTCCGCTGCAGCGCCGGTAAAGCCGTGCCGCTTGGGGTCTGGGCCGGCGTGCGCCCGGGTGTCTGCCCCTGCACGGGACCTCTGGTGCGCTGGGGGGCCTCGAGGCTTATTATTATTATTATACATTTTTTGGGGGGGGGGGGGCTAAAGCCAGTAGGCTTGGGGGGTGGGCTGGGGGAGGTAGAGGTGTTGGTCCTGGTGGGTGGTTGGCTGGCGGGCCCTGCGGCCTCTCCCCGGCCCCCGGGCCATGGTGGTGCCGCTGGAGGGGCCCCTTTCTCCGGGTGGAGCTTTCGGGGAGCGGGGGTGCCTATTGGAGTCAGTAGGGGAGCTGGCTCCCTGGGTTGGCTCCCCAGTCATTTGCTCCCCATTCCCGGACTCCTCCCTCTGCCTGCTCCATCACGCCGCCACACATGTAGGTCCTTGGGGAGAGGGCGTTACAGGAGGTTGCCACCTTTTGGTGACGTCCCTCTCCCCAATTTTATCATGCATTTTAGACACTTTCACTCCAAACATTTTCACAACGCACATTCATGTAGGCCACGATATGGGGGGGTGGGGGGAAGACGTCTGGGGGGGGGGGGGCTTATGTTGTGTGAGCCTCGCCTCGGGCGGCTCCCTTCACCCCCTCTCGCATTTAGACATTGAGGGTTCTGGGTAGTTGCTTGGAGGGGGTGCACTGGCACCAGCTTCCTTCCGGAGGTTGGGGTGGGCTGTGCCGTGCACCCCCTTCGGTGCTCCCAGTTTTAAACACACCTGAGATCAACATGCAACAACACAACATCTGAGCGGGCGTAGGGAGGATCGGGGGTCTTTTGCACACCCTCGATCTCCGATCGCGGCACGGAGTCTGGGGCCTGGAGGAGGTGCGGGCCACTGGGTCCGGGGTCTTGGCGGGGGGCTGCTGCGGGTAGCCAGCGGCTTACCGGGTCTGGGGCTGACGCCTCTGCTCTCCCCAGGAAGGGATGGGGGGCAGGGGTGGCTAGGGTAAGGTCGGGGTGGGAGGGGGTTTATTAGGTATATAGTGGGTGAGGGGGGGCTCTGGTCGGGTGGCCTGTACGGGTCGTGTCGGCCCCCCCTCTTTGGGGGGCCTGATCCGGGGGGCGTCTGGTCCGGGGGTCGGGCACAGGCAGTCGTATTGTTGAATTGTGGTGACCCCCCCCACTTGGGATTTTTGGATGTGAATGCTATGTGGGAATGTGTGTACAGCGTCCTTCTTTTTTTGTGTCTGTTTGTGGCGAGTGGGGCACAAGGGAGGGATGGTGTGAATGAGTTTTTTTTTTGTTTGTTTTTTTTCCCAGGTTCGGGTCCGGTCCGCTCCCTCTCCCAAGAACATCTCAAGTCTCCGATAGGTGTGGAGCCCATCCCCCCACAACCTGCCCTCCTCCGCTGCGTTGGCGGGCGCCTTGGCCCTCTGGCGCGTTGACGGTCCTCGGGTTTGGGGCGGGTTCCCGGGTGGGCGCCGGCCCATTCCCGGCGGTGGCTTCGCGGAGCCTGGCCCCCCGGGGGGCGGCCGGGGCCCCTGCCGCGGGGGCGGGGCGCCCCTGGGGCCTCTGGCCCCCAGGGCCCATGGCCAGGACCACTTCAGGACCACTTTTACTTTATTTTTTAGGTATCACATTACACATGTCAGCTTAAATAATAATACATATGATTTAGCAATGGTATCAAGGTGTTACACGATTGTATCTGTTGCTTTATGTCTGTTGGTTGTGCTGTTCTTTTTGTGTCTCTTTCCAGGTGATGGAGCAGACAGAGGACGTTTTATCATTCTCTTCCTTTTATCTCTTCTTTCTTTCACCTCTTCTTTCTTTTTTTTCTCTTGTTTTTCTTTTACTCTCCTACTTTCCCATTGTAGTGTCCATATAATTTGAAATTCTCCCTGCAGGAATCACAATAAAGCTATTTACATGCACAAATCAAGCGGAGCATTATGGCGAAAGCTGTTTGCTCCACTTGTGAAAGTACAATCTGTCGAGCTCTATTTGACATTAAGATATCAATTCTTATTGCCACATTGCTAGACAGGACACTGGGAAAAAAAAAAAAAAAAAAAAAAAAAAGCCGTGCTGCGGCGGAGCGCGCGCGCGCGCGCACACACACACACACACACACGCGCGTATATGTATATACTGTAGGACCCAACTGAGTTTGCACTGGAAATAGGTACGGCTGGATTCCGTCAAAAGTCCGGTTTCTGTCAAGAAACTCTTCTAAAAAAATTCATATTGCTATCAGATGATGATAGCTCCACGGAACTCCCATCAATGTCACTAAGTACTTCATCACTCTCTGCTTCGTACAGAGCACCAGTCGTCGCCGTGACAAACACAGCGTTGGGACTTTCTCAACAGCGGGTCCGCTGAGTGACGTCACAAAATGGGAGGTGACAGTACTATTCTTGAACAAGATGGGTTCCTCCACATAAACATGATTAAATGAAAATTATTCTTAATTAAAAAAACTTATAATTTATTGCACAGTGTGTAGTAGTTTTATATTTAAAGTACTTTCAGCAGTTTGATTTCTGATTTTGACCGGACTTCTCCTTTAAGAGATATTTATGCTGTGTGTGGTCGGTTAAGGGTGATCTGGTCCTCTCAGTAGGATGTCGGGACCGCTCCAACCTCAAATCGGGAATATTCAACATGTTGGATTGTCTTACCCAATTGCCTAGCGTATGTGGTCTTCCCCGAGGACAAACAAGCAGGAAGTCTGTTGAATGGGACATTTAGCCAATCAGAAAGTGAGGTGAGAGAAACCCTGAGAGGGAAAAAAAAGAACAACGCATCTCCATATCATAGCACAGCAAATGTAGAGTCCCCCATTCGTGCTATCTGCACTCATTTAACCAACGCCTTTTCTTTTTATGTTTTTTTCTCTGTTAAAATCAGTCCACAAACACCGGTATTCTTCCTGATTGTCCATGTTTATTTACTCTGAAATCACATTTGCTCTTGAGAGGCTTTGCAAGACTTCCTGTCTGATATCTGAATGATCCTGAGTGAAATCTGTTTGTGTGTGGTATCTTATGCTTGCCGTCTGACCAGACACCACACAATGTACGAGAAAACCTGTTACAGCTATGATTTTTTCACCGTTATGTTTGGTGTCTCTCAGGCTTTGAAAATTGAGCGACTATTTTAATATCCTGCCGTGTGAACCAACCTTAAATTATAAGGTTTTACTCTTATTTTGCATTTTTTGGGCATGCATATAGTTTTTTTTATGTATTTTCTAGTTTGACTTCATCTTTGTTTAATAAAAACTGCCATTGCCACTCCTTGTAGAAAGTGGCATTTGCACCTGTGTATCTAAACTATCAGTGGTAGGACTTTGGTTGACAGATATCCTAAAATAATCTGACTGGGAGAAGAAGGCTGGGAGAAGAAGGCGCTCTTTGTGACCAATTAGATGACCAATTAGAGACAAGCATGAAGTCACATGAAAGCCAAGAGCTTTCAAAGACACAAACACTCTCATTTGTCATTTACATATTAAAATTAGGAGGCCTACATAAAAAAAGTCCGAAATAAGCCCATAATGGAATGGGAATGCTAAAAAAAATCAAAAGTCAGACACATTTTATGAGAGAACAGATGTGATAATTACTTTTTTTCATAATTTATGTTTACCAAGTCTACACTTGCCCTGTGATGGACTGGCAACCTCTCCACTGTATACCTCGCCTCTCCCCCAATGATAAAAAACTGACTGCATACAGTTTACTCATCTCTCTCATCATCATGAAAGCACTGTATTTAGAAGCAATGAGTGTTTATTAATTTCCAGATGTTGCTAAGACACTGACAATGGCTTCAGAATTATGCTCTACTGACCATTAATAGATATCCATATGCCTGCTCCAAATGGCCACCGTCGCTGTTTTTTAATCTTTATTTATTAAACCTTTGTTTAACTATATAAAAGACTCACTGATATCAATACAACTTTCAAAGGGGGGGACCGAGCCAGAAAAGGCAGCAGCACATGGCATAGTGGACAGACAACAATAACAATCATTTAAAATACAGAACATAGACATTGCGCCAAATTTGACGAACAAAATTCAGGAGTTATTATTAGTGATTCTAAAATTTAAAACAGTAATAACCCAAGATTTAATACACAGGCAAAATCTGAAGGATTTCAGTTATTGTTTTTTTAAGATAGAGTGGAAGACTTTCAATTTATCTTTCTAGAGGCTGACAACAAACACATTGTAATGTGAAGTTATTTCAAAGTAATCATGGACAAATCATCCTTAAAGTCCAAGTTTAAACATTCAACTTATACTTAACTTAAAATATATATTAAAATAGTTACTGCAGACTGTAGTAGATGTTTTCATGCTTCAATTGAGCTATACATGGCAAGAAATTACAGTGAAATTCTGTATTCGGAGTGCAAATGTTACTTTACACTACCTATTAAACAATTTGTGCAAAATCAAAGTCCTATTAACTGATCATAATTAACAAAGAAAACTTAGTCCCAGAAGTTGCAACATTTAAAACACAGCAGAACTAGCATCAATTATTAGCCTTTAATTTAACCACTAAGCATACAATGTTTATGAGTTATATTGAGTTACCTTCATACAGACGAACCTGCGGTGGTTCCCTGTCGAACACTGTTGTGTTCAAGCGCTCAGGTCAGCCACATACCCATCTTTTACGTTTTTCCAGACTCCTTTTAAGTTTTAGGAAATAAATTAACAGCCTTTAAATGTTTGCGATAACACGTGTCTGAAATGTACTTTCCATACTAACAACATTGAGCTGTTTTTTAAAGAAATCCCTGACTCCAATGTGTTCGTAATGTAACATCCTGGAATGTTGTCGGAAGGAAAGGGCGAGCAGCTTCTGCAGGTAAGAGGTGTTTCACTTTGGGACAAATTGCAATCGCTGATTGGTCAGTTACTGACGAGCCTCCAAGACTGATTGACAAGCAGTGTCAAGTCAATTGCCCACTAATCCCAATAACTGGTAGAGCCACACTTGGTGCCAACAATTACCATCAATTGTATAGCACCATTGTTTTGGCTCACTCCTCCTTGCAGAATTGAATTCACCCACGCAAGATAGTTTCAAGTCATGCAACAGGATTGCAAAAGGCTTTAAACCAGGACTTTGACTTGGCCAATCCAAAATCTTCACTTTTCTTATTTGAGTAATTCAGAGGTAGACTTTCTGGTGTGACTCAGATTATTGTTCTACTGCATAATCCAAGTAAACACAAGCAGAAAGTTGTACATGCCACACTTATTTGCTTAACTAAGTTTAAAGGAGAAAATTAGGAAACACAAAAAGCTACTTCCTAAATTCAGAGCTGTTTAATGGGAGTGAACGCAAAGTAGCAACTCAAGGCTGCAGCTTGACTGTGGCATTCAGTTTACTGTCTAGAAAATTGACACTGGCATTATATAAACCAAGTAGCGAGATGAGGAGAACATCATAGTTTGTGGGTTCCTAAATTCCTCTTGATTAGGAAACTTTACCTCAATCAGCTTCTTTAACTGAATAACCTTATCCACCTTTAATTTAGAATGAGCAGAGATAAATGTAAATTGATGTTGGGAAAAAATAATCCCAGTAAGATTCAGAAAAAATAAAAAATCAACTAAACCCAAAACGTCCTTCAGCTCTGAGGGTCTTGTCTTTGTCTTCATGGAACCGATTGCTGACAGGTCCTTGAGAGCTTGATTTAATTAATTTAACAGGAACAGACAAGATGTTCTTCTGAACAGTCAAAACATTCTTCAAACCAAAATATCTTAAAGCTTCTGTTCATAATCAAGATGATGTTTAATAAATTACTGGTGGCAACTGTTTGAATGAGAGGCTGTGTTGCTTGGGCACCTAAACATTACAAAGCAGTACTTGAATCCCATGACACTGAACAAGTTTTGAAATAGTAGTGTCACACTGTGCGATTGCAATAAAACCATAACTCCAGTAACTAGAGATGCACCAATTGTTGCAGAAGTGGAATTGCATCAGACAGATCCGACAAACGTATATCTGGCCATCAGTATATGTACAGTAAATTATTATCAAGTCGGCTGCTAAAAAGAGGGAGAAGGGAAGAAAAGGAGAGTGCTATAGAGGTTTCATGTCAGGGAAAAAGAGGACAATAAGAGGTCTGTCACGGCAATAGTTTCCCAGAAAATATCAAAAACTGTATAATGTTTGTTGTATATTATCTTTGTTTGTGGGAGTGCATTTGTCACACTGAACAACAGACCTCCTATTTTAGCTCACGACCAAAGAGTCTCTTTCACAACAAACAATTCTGGCTAAAGTTGGGATCACACTGTGTGATTATCGGCCACCGTATCCTCATCGTGTTGAGTTTGGTTTTTGTTTATGTTCAGATAAAAATTCACTGTTCCTTTTAATCAAAAGACAATTTGAAGGTTTGAAAAATTATTGTTCATCATGTTTCTTGTTCCATGTTCTTTTCTGCAGCCATCCTCCACTCAAAAGAGAAATGCTTCAACAATTAAAAGTTAAGGCTCTCCAAAAACAAAAGGCTTAAGCTTTGAACCAAACCAAATCACTGAAAGAATAACTTGTCCTTTAAAAATGTAAATACACAGATTATGACAATTTTGCCAGTTTTTCATCATGGCTTGATTCCTTTTTTGTCATGTAAAAATGACTACAGCTTTCAGAAATCATAATCAGCGCAGTTTTTAAAAAACATGGGGCAAATAACAGCATTATGCTGTCTTTGAAAAAGCTCTTAGACAAAGCCTGATCATTTTGATCGCTCTTGCAAGAAAAATTTATTCTCCTGATGAGATGTTTTCTCTGCCTTAATCTTCTTCCCATATTCAGTCTTCACACCCTCACTCTCAGCTACTCTGCTGTTTTTATGTCTCTTTTCTTTTTGCCTTTAGTAATAGTTTTTCTGTTTCATTTCACTCTGTTCTGTTCATTCATCTTGCCTCATTACTCCCCCACCCCTCTGGGTCCTGTTTTGCCTTTGAAATTTACACTTTACTGTGTGAAAAGAAGCTGTCCTTCTCTGCAAGTATTGGTACCCAAGAGGTCCTTGCAGTGTTTGGACATAAGTGTGAATGTTCCCATGTGTGTCAGAGACAAAGAAAGACAGCAGAGTGTTTGCAAGTGAGTGACATGGTGTGTGTGTTTGTTGAATGTCCCTGCAAACATGCAATTAGGGGAAAGTGCATGTCGTGTGTGGACATGAAGAGAAGTGACGGTGACAATGAGCATGTGTGAGTTCTGGTGTGTTTGTGTGACATCCATCAGTTTCTCTGTGACTGTGAAGGCGACCCACAGAGCAGTGAGCAGGGAAGCGGCAAACCCCCCGCTGAAGAGACAGTGAATGAGCAGGGCAGATAATGCCCTCTTATCTTCCCCACCACCCCCTCACCTCCCTTTCCACCCGCTAACTCGCCTCCTCCAACTCCGACAAACACACAAGCAGCAGCTTCCTCAATGACTTAACCCTCAGCTGGGGGAAAGCTTTAAGTTGGATTAGGTGGTTGTGGAGGCAGCTGCTCAAGTTGCAAGATGCACAAACGAACAAATATATAAACACGTGGGCAAATAACTCACCATATATAATTTTAAATTGTAGCAAAAAAGTCTTTAGGATTTGCTATGGCTAAATTGAACAAGCAACTCAGTTAGGTGTCAAAATATCTATTTACAATAATCTTTTTAAAAAATAGCAATGATGAGCAGCACGTAGAAGAATAGAAAGCCCAGCTACTCATAAATCTTGTTTATGTTTTTATTTAAACTGATCATACTTTACCTTTTACACCAAAACAACTTCAGAGCAGTCTAAGAACATTTAGGATAATATCAACATTAAATTAAGGGATGGAAGCATTTATTTCTTATCAAACGCTATGACAATTTGATAAATGTCACACACAAATCAAAAGAAGTATTATATCTCTTTTCATTCCAAACTTCCCTAAAAATAAATATTTATCATAAGATAGTACCAACAGTATTTATAATGGACACAGAAAGCCCCCTGCTGATAACACTTGTACAGGCTTTCAGTTTTTAATGTGGATTAAATGGCTCCCTGCCCAGGGTACCATACAACAGTGGGGCACCATGTGGCAAAAAAAACAAGTTGTCTGCCAAATGAGGTTTGACACTTATGGTTCATTGTGTTTATATTTTGAGTTCCCCTTTAGCAATACAACAATGCCCCCATGTCAAAATTCCAACTGGGAAAGTCCAATATCCAGTCTGGCTACTATGCAAAGTGAAAGTTGCTGATTAGCACTTCTGACGGGTTGTATCTCACTGAATCTGTAGCTGACATAATAATCTATAGCCTGCTATGGGGTGCATTCAAAATTTAACAAAAATAATTTCACAGTCACTTTCTTCACATTTAGTGCATTTGACACATATTCTAGATAGGAATTTAACATTTATTTATTGCATTTCCCACTAAATGTGACAAAAAAAAAGTCATTACATTTTTACATTAGGCACTCCATAGTATGCATCAACTTGTTGTTTTAATGTTTCAGCACATGAAAAGAAGAACTTTGATGTAGTTAACACCCAACGTTTAGCAAATATCACGTTTTCAAACTTGCAGCTAGAACACCATGTGACACCGTTTTTAGATCCAAACTCCAACTTAGTGGCTCTAATCAAGGTGAAGGGGTGACCCCCACTGTAGAATTCATGTTTTAAAAACTGTCAGAAAATATTGCTGTATGCCACTGGTGGCAGTGTTGGTGTGATATTAGGCTGAACATCTCTAGTTTAAAATCTTGCATATTTAGACTAATCACACAATGAGACTTTTTAAAACACATATTGAAATTTGTGAAACCTTTATTCTATTTATGAAAACACAAAAGAGGGTCTTCATATTTCTTGAGTTAACTTTTTTTTCAGAATGGCTTTCATCAGAGGACTGAGTGTATGTTCGGTTTATGGGGGCATGAGAAGGACACACAAATAAGAGCCGCCAGTTCGCATACAGGATACATGGTTCTAACATTTCTAGGTAAAGGCAGAAAATGTATTTATTTTTACTATATTCCCTTCCTAAACCCATTTAACAGAGGCACAAGAGCAGTATCACAATATTTGTATACAATACATATTACTGAACGGTGAAGGAAACCTGTAATCTCTTGTAAATCCTCTGCTGCTATTTCATATCTTGAAAACATCATTGATGATTTGATTCTGATCCAATTTAGTCCCCAGGGCTATTGGCCATGAAGCGTAATACAGACTGAATTGTAGTTCATTTGAGGCAACTGTCTTCCCTAGTTGCAGACAAAATGGCAAATGCTTTTAATAATACATCAGACTAATATCAGACTACAATCTCTAAGACATCAGCCACACACAGTGTAAGTGTGTAGTATCAAACCAGGCAATCTGTTGATAAACTTAATCGCTTCAAGTCTGATGATTCTAATAATCTACTTATTGTATCAGATAGAAACTCCCCGTTGAGATCTGTGTATTGTGTGCGTGTGTGTGTGTGCTTCTGTTTGCATCTGTATTCCATTATCTTTGTCATTAACCACAATAATGGCCCTCATTGTGGGCACCTCAGGCTATGTTTTGAGGATCACTATCCACGCAGAGGCTGTCTTCAGGCCGGCGCCTCCGCCTAATTGGGAAGGGAATAGTTGTGGAGTGGGCGATCACAAGCCCCTAGCTTATTGACACAAGGTTAAAGACCCATTAACCTGACCAGCAGAAACATTGTGGGGACAAAAGGGAAACCGAGTGAAATGGGAAGAGTGAAAAAGAGAAAGTCACACAGAGGGAAACCCAAAGGCTCTCATTATTGTCACAACCCATGACTCCTCAGGAACCTCTAAAATACCATCATGTACATGAACAAGTCTTGAAGGTTTTTTTACAGCACATTTGATCAGAGCCTATACTTTCCTTCAACAGTTACCCATGCCTTGTATTATTTATGTTATTAACATGAATATTCTTTATATCAGAGTTTGAAGGGTGCATGCTGTCTGAACCTTTTACGGGGTTTCTTTCTTTCCTTTTCTTTTTTTTTCTTTTTCTTTTTGCTGAGTTCCACCGAAGTCGGAATGCGGATCTGGGAATGACATAAGACCATATTTATCCTATTCACGGTGAAAAATGGAAGCCTGCAGTATTTGGTAATTGTTGAGCCTAATTACCAGGTTAAGTACCCTCAGCACAATAGGGCAATAAAAATCTATTTTGTCCTCATTATTGTATTCAACTACTGTCCTCTAATTGTGCATGACATAACTGTTTTTAGTAGGGTCAACCCCTCGACCAGCTTTTAGCTGTTAACAATGAATTCAAAACAAAAATCAATAAATATATCTTTATAAATCTAGGAGTATACAAAACCCAACTGCACTCTTGGTTGTGCAATGCTTAAAACATGTTATGTAATTCTTTTTAGCCTGATCTTAGTCTGTTTTCATCGATTACCCTATTTAAAGAAGCCGAAATATGGAGCTATCCTCTGTGCGAGCACAAATGAACTGCAATTGTAAAAATTCAAGTGCACATGCAGAATGTGTTGACACACAGATTAATGCTTGGTGGGGGTGAATTCTCCTTGGCCTGAAATTATGTCAATTTCACTCTCAGGACAGGATTCGTTTGCAGACTGGATTGTTAAGAAGGAGAGCATCAGAATAACTGAGTGAAGCGGATCCCAGACAAGGTGAATTTCTCATTTTGAATAAACAGCACATAGAGCTGCACCTTGAACCTTGTAACAGAGAGATGGAGGATAATGGGGTAGTCAGACTCAACTATATTAAAGCCAGCAGATTCAGCATCTGCAGGAAATTAATGACAAAGTAACTGAATGATTTTCCCAGAGAGACACCGCCCTGCTTCTTTAAGCTGAGTTGAATGAAACAGTGTATTCACTAGTTTGACTTGGCTGTGCAGTTTTGTTAAAGGCATTGGTCAGTCTGTCATATAATATAAACACTGTTGTGAAGGGGGCAGTCTCCTGTATTGTACATATATTTGGTTAGTCAGGAAATATGCTGTAGTAATGGGAATAGTGTCCAGGAAATGTCAAAGTTTAGGATCATTGCTGCTTATAGTAAGCAGTAATTGTCATGATTTGGGTTTGGTGTTAGTTCAGTTTTGCACTTTTCTTTATTTTACTTGGTTATCAGTCAGGGTTCTGCAAGCTTCTAGTTCAGTTCTGTTTACCTGCCAGCCGACTTATCTGTCTCAGTCACCACCCTATTTGTCTGCCTAGTTTGTTCCTCCTCTAGCCACCACCCTTCCTCTGATCATTCTCACCTGCCTCCTGTAATTAGCCTTCACTCCGGTTCACCTGTTCACCTCACTATTTATACCTGCTTCTGTTACCTGCTCAGCGTCAGATCATTTACGAGCCTTTGGTGAGTTTTGTCCAGCGTTCTCTTGTTTGATTGACCTGTTGATGTTACCCAATTGCCTCCGGATTCTGAGCCAGCCTGACCCCTGAACCTGTTTTTCCTGCCTGATCTGACTGCCTGCATGTTTTGCCTGACCTGGTTCTGTTTTTTGGATTATCTGAGTTTGCCTGATCCCATCCCGTTTATCCTGCCTGACTGTGTACCGTTCTGGACTGTTATTTGACCACCGAGCTTGCCTGTCCTCGTTTTGCCTGTCAGCCTGTCTGTGTACCGAACCTTGACCTGTTTCCTGACTCTGAGCCTGGATCCTGTCATTAAACCTTCTTTAATTATACCTCCTGCTTGTCTGGCTGAATACTGGGTCCTATTATTCTGATTCCTGACAGTAATGTGTAAAAATCAGTGATGCAGCTTTAAAATGTGAATAGTGTGTACTGTAGTTTTGAGCAATATTACTTTCTTAAATTTGGGTGATTACTGCCTGAAATCAGAAAAAGTATCTTTACCGATAAGTCATTTATTATTTCATAAGTTCACGTCAAATGCATTGTTTTAAAGTTGTCTCTATTTTAATGATCGGTGGTAATTGTATTGTATGTGGCTTTGGAGAAACATTGTACTCTTAACTTTAACACTGTTATTCGATTTATTGCTTTTTCTGAAACACACATATTTTAAAGATTTTAGTTTGTACAAAATATTGGTTCCCCATCTTTTTGATGGAGAAAAATACACCACTCCTATACTGTTTGAATGATCATTTATTTTGCTTTTTGAAAATTTCTTCCACTATTGGTTTCATGAGAGTAAAAATAAATGCATTTATGATCAATGCAATTGGTAGGAAGAAGTAGCAAATGAGTAACCTTTCTTTTTTGAGCAACAGTATTTGTGACACACTTTTTATAGTTTTTATTCTGTCTGCAATTTAAGAAAAAAAAATATTGTCCATGTTGACCATAATAGTTTGCACCTGTAGCTCCAAATAATCCATTCTATTTGCGAGGTGCAAATATCAACATGCAAAATGCATTGAAGCAGTTGCATCACTCATGGTAAGTCCAAACAATGCTCAGCTGCTGCAGTCTCCATTTTTAAGCAGGCCTATCTCAACACGTTTACAGTTTCTCAGTTTGGTCACCTGTTTGCTTCCTAAGCCATTAGTGAGGCAGCTTCTCCATAATAATAAATCATCAAAAATGTGATGATCAGCAGAGGTTCTCTTCTTAACAAGAATGCCCTCACTTCAAAAAAATCAAAATGAACTGAGTGTCTTGAAATTCAGGCACATAAAAGCATGAGATACTAATGCTGGTGCATAAGCCTCTCTTGATCTTGTACTTCTGAAAGTAAAATCTGAATGCGTTGGTGTTTGTAGCCCTGCAGCAAATAAACAGGTGCCTTACTCCCACTTAGCATAAAAATACACAAACCTCCTTTTCAGCTCCTTTACATCATTTTGATATAGCACCCCATTATAGCCATCCATACCGGTCTCCCACACAGGTGCCGTCTGTTGATGCAGCATGCACCTTACCATATGCAATCTTAGATAGTCACATATTCCAAGGCAGTAAGTGCCAAAACAAGGCAAGTGTTTGCGGCACAGTGTTCTAAGGCTCTAATCTCTTTCTCAGGAAACAACAGCCCCTTAACATGAGAGAAGTGACTCATAACACAAATGGCCCCCACATAGAGTGAAAACACAAAGATAAAGAAGAAAAACAGGAACACTAAAAATAAAAGTCATTAACTATAAAACCCAAAGTCTTGCTTTGGCAACTGCTGCACACAGTATGTCTCCAAGAGTTTTGTGGTGTGAAAGTTGTTAAAACATGTAGAGACTTCATTTTTATTTTTATAGAGTGAGAAGGTTTTGACTGAAGTAAGGACACATTCACACATCCCTTTCCATTAATTCCAAACTGAAGTAGGATCATTTTTTCTCTGAATGAGACACTAATTTAAGATCATAATATTCAGCTTAAACCCAAAGCTGGGAACACAAAACTATATTTGCCCTATTATAACCCTGATTCATAGTTTGGAAAAGTCTGCATTTTTGTGCAGTAGTTGAGGATAGATGGCAGGGCAAGTTGACACAAAAATCTGTAGTGTGACAAGGGTAAAGACAGGAGTCTGCAAGCGCGAATGAGGGGGACTGACCCGACCTTAGTTTCAGTCAAACAAACAAATTAGACTTTTTTTAGAGGAACCTGGAGTGATATGAACTTATTACCCACCCAACTGCAAATGCATATTTCCAACAACTAATGAAAATATGAGAGGCTGGGACACAACATGTAATTTTCTGGTGAAAATTAAAAAGATAGATCATACCTATTTTCGCCTCCCTTCATTTGCTTCCTGTTAAATCAATAAAATAATTTAAAATTCTCCATCTCACATATAAAGCCCTTAATAATCAAGTTCCATCATATATCAGAGGTCTGACTACCCCGTATGTTCCTAACAGAGCACTTCGCTCTCAGACTGCAGGTCTGCTGGCTCTTAGAGTCTCTAAAAGTAGAATGGGAGGCTGGTTCTTTAGTTATCAGGCTCCCCTCCTGTGGAACCAACTCCCACTTTTAGTCTGTGAGGCAGACACCCTGTCTACTTTTAAAACTAGGCTTAAACCCTTTCTTTTTAAAGGCACACTATGCAACATTTTTCAGTTAATTAATGTGTTCCATACCGTTTTGGATGATTAAATGAGTCATTTCAGGTCGAACAAAGGTTTTCTCGGCCGCCCTGGTGGTCTGTGGGGGAAATACCGCACTTGCAATTGCAGGAGCCCTCGGCCCGCACCCACAGGCTCAGAAGTCTCGTGTGCATCGCGAGAGTCGGTTTTGCTTTACGGCGAGAACTGCTACACACCCCTAGTGAAAGGCATGTTCGTTGCTAGCGCAGTGGCGATATTTGTGCAGTTATCATGGCGGAACCAGCGAGAAAACAGCGAAAGCCCATGTCGGAGCAGGCAAGAAAGAGGAAAAGGGCTCTGGAGAGAGGAGTCGTACACGGGTGAACATCGGGCAAGCTTTTTCCGAATGGCGAGAGCTAAAAGAAAAAGAAGGCTGCAAGGCTGACGCGGACCTCGCGTTTCTGCTGATACGATTGTAAGTAACATTGTAGGGTTTCCCTCACGCTACCGCCTCGCCAACATTCCAAAAAAAAAAAAAAACTAACTCGATATGCGCGCAAAGCTTGTCTCCCCCCCCCGCTCCGCCGGTCGCGCAAAGCTTGTCTCCCCCCTGCTCCGCCGGTCGCGCAAAGCTTGTCTTCCCCCCCGCTCCGCCGGTCGCGCAAAGCTTCTCTCCCCCCGCTCCGCTCCGCCGGTCCGCTAAGCAAATTCCTAGGGGAAACACTGCATTGGAATGGTTTCTCTCTCTCTGTGTGCATGTTCATACTTTCACTGTTAGTCATTGTTTGTACTGCCGTTTTTTCGACTTTTGTATTCGTTGCGTTCGCCTGTCTGCTAAGCTCAAAACAACCACGCCTGGCTTAACGGATAAACCAGAAGAACAGCTGAGCATATTTACGACAGTGCACTTTTACTTTCGCCCTCTGGGGGGAGCCTCGCTGGAAAATCAACCCCGGTTGCATAGTATACCTTTAACAAAGCTTATAGTTAGAGTGCCTTAGGTTATCCTGAGCTATCTCTGTAGTTATGCTGCTATAGGCGTAAGACAAATTACATCATTTTGATCTCTATGCCCTGTCTGGGAGGGTCTCTCTGCTTTGTGTTGACACAAAGTGGGGGCAGAACTTTTTTTCAAGGGGTGTCCGACTACTGTACTGTGATTGGACAGGATTTACTGAGCGTGTTCAGGTTGGAGAAGTGGAAATGTCTCACGCATCTGTCGAACTGCAGTTCAGTTCAACTCTGTTAATTTAAGTAGTACTGCTCACCTACAGCGTTTATGCTATAAATCATCCTGGCAGGGCAGTCCTTTACAGTGGCCAAGAGGTGCAAACGCACTGCAAGTACATAAATGTGCTGCAAACACAAAAAGTACTCCAAAGACAAAACAGAGGCTAACGCACAAACACACAAAACACACGCAACGGCAAAATGCAGCAAATGAGAAATGCTGCAATCACAGAAATTTTGTCACATGAAGTGCAAATATGCTGCAAACCTTCCATTATGCGGAGCTAGTTTGCAGCATTTCTTAAGTTGGAACTGTTTTTGCTACTTGCTGCATTTTGCATGTGTTTTGTGTGTCAGCATCATTTGTGTTTGCAGCATGTTTGCACTTTGTGTGACTCATTTCTGTGATTGCAGTGTTTCTCTTTTGCTGGACTTTTTCCATTGCGTGTCTTTTGTGTGTTAGCCTCTATTTTGTGTTTGGAGTACTTTTTTTTCTTCCTGCTTCTCAGTGAAGGCGGACACTTTTCTTTCTTCTCCTTCCTCCCCCGTTTCCCTGCCTGCTTGTACCAATCTTTTTTGGAGCCTATTTTTACATATCTTCGAAACTATAAATTATGGATAGGGTTAGCTGGATTTTCTCAACGAGAAGAATGGGCGAAGGAGAGCCCCTGTGCCCGATGGGACATGTGCAGCTGGACACACTACGGGAGGAGGATCATGTGTCTGTCCATTTTGTTAGTCGAGGATATTAAAAATCTGTTCAAAATTGGATTTATGATAACAGGATTTCTGCTTTTTGCAGCTGCCGGTTACCTGGAGTATCGAAAAATTCTGAAAACGTCGGCAGCTTTTTCGACCCATGTCAAGGCTGCCTGAACTATGCAAGTGCTACCTGGGACAGTTCACAGACAAACACACACATACACATATGATTACACTAAAACACACAGGCACACACACACACACACACACACACACACACACACACACACACACACACACACACACACACACACACACACACACACACACACACACACACCGTCTCTAATGTGCTTTCTTCCCTTACTATGCTGCTTTCTGCTTTAGCTGTTGTATCAGAAAAGTCAGATCAGAGAGCTCAAGCTTTAGCTTTATGAATATAAACAATTAAGCTTTGAATTTAATGTATGAAAGAAGTCTAGTCAAGGAATTACTCAGCTTATTCCTTGTTTTTCCTGTCTGTAATGTTTTTCCTATTTTTATAATGTTTTTCCTATGTCTGTAATGTTTTTTCTTTTCATGTACAGCACTTTGAATCGTCTTGTTACTGAAAAGTGCTATATAAATAAACTTGCCTTGCATTACTTTATGTGTTTGCAGCGCATTTATGTACTTGCAGTGCGTTTGCACCTCTCTGCCACTGTAAGTCCTGCCCTCATAGCACCGCGTGTCTACAGTCTTTCCAAATAGTGCCAAAGTACAACGTGAGGTATTATGTGGCTGCTCTGTGCTCAGCTCACCTTGCCTCCCTCCCCCGCCTGCACGATCTTCAGTGACGTGGAGCTAACTTCTGCAGCTGAGCGTCCCGTGCAGTATGAATACACAGAGCCAAAACTAATTTTTTTGTGTTCTTCCCATCTCAACTACGAGACAAAAACTCTTTGTTCAAATTGGATTAAGGCTGCTGGATGACATCAAGTTCTATTTCTCTCACTCTGTTGAGTTCTCCTACTGTTCTCCAATTTTACATTATGTGTTGTCATTTAAACTTTTAACTTTATGTTCTCTCTGTCTTTTTTCCCTCTTCAGAGTAGGTAAATTTGGTCTGCTGTTCTGTTTAGCTTGACAACATCTAGGGGGTAGATTATCTGCTATTAAATGTTCTGACATAGAAAAGATTCCTTGATCAATGTGTATTTCTGTGCTTTTTTGTGTCTCTTCTCTGTCTTCTCAAACACCCAGTCAGTCATGGTAGATGGCCGTTCACATTGAAACTGGTTCTGCTGGAGTTTCCTTCCTGTTAAAGGGGAGTTTTCCTCTCCATCGTTGCTACATGCATGCTCGGTATAAGGGATTGCTGCAAAGCCTTCGACAATGTTATGGTGATGACACTGAAACAGCAATTTCCCTCTGGGATTATTAAAGTATGTCTGATTCTGATTCTGATTCTGAATGCAGACGACTGTCCACTGTGGCTATATGCTCTTTCAGGAGGAGTGAATGCTGCTCCTCAATATTCTATGCACTCTGTTGGGTGTCCTTGGGTAGGAAACATTCTACAGCAAGAAGGTCCTGGGTTCGAGTACACCCCTGGGTCTTTCTGCATGGAGTTTGCATGTTCTCCCTGTGCATGCGTGGGTTCTCTCCGGGTACTCCGGCTTCCTCCCACAGTCCAAAAACATGACTGTTAGGTTAATTGGCTTCTCCAAATTGTCCTTAGGTGTGAGTCTGTGTGTGAATGGTTGTTTGTCCTGTTTGTCTCTCTGTGTTGCCCTGCGACAGACTGGCAACCTGTCCAGGGTGTACCCCGCCTCCCGCCCAGTGAACGCTGGATATAGGCACCAGCAACCCCCGCGACCCCACGAGGGATAAAGCGGTTTGGAAAATGGATGGATGGAAGATGGCATGTCTTATGAATTAGTGCTATATAAATAAAACTGAATGAGGTCTGAAATATAGTAAATTATGAATGGCCTAATTATAACACACCAAGTAACATTTATTTTATCAGACAGACCATAATCACACAGTGTAAACATAGTATCAAACTGTTTTTATCATGACTTCTGAGTTGTTTATTATTGTTTTAAAAGGCGGTGCCATATTCAGTTCCTTTCTCTGTATTCATTATTTTGAGAAAGGTGTTAACAAAGGTTTAGTTTCTCATTTATTTCCTGTATTCTGTTCTCTGTGTATATTGAATAATCCTAAAGTTCAGTTCAGAGTATATATTCCCCCTTGGTTTGTAGTTTCCTTTGTATCTACTTTAGTTCTCTCTGTGATAATTTTTACCCTTCCTTTGGTTCAGTGGCGCCACCAGGACATCGCCAGGGGTGGCCACGGCCACGGTCCTGGCCACCCCACTCGCCAGTGTAAATGGTAGTAGCGTCAGTTTAGCATTTCATCCCATTATGCACAGCCAGTAACACAGCCGCTCTTCTTGACCTTCTCGCGCACTGTAGCTCACCTGCCGCCCCCCCCGTCCCTCTCAGCCGCTGTTGCGTTCTCAGACAACTACAGCTCAGCGCGTGCCCGCCTTCAACGGTGATAAAAGGAATTAATAGAGAAAGCGAATAAGACTAACGGTAAGTAAATAAGTCAAATCACTCGTTTGTAAAAGAAGAGGGGGATATATGAACTGGATCAGCTCCTGTTACAGCGGCTTTTGGTGTCTTTTTGATACATTTTCAAAGAGTTACGTAGCTACCGTTGTTAGCTGGTGCTTGTGTATGGTTTGTCAATTTCCAGACATCAAGAGAAAGTCCACAGGCATCTCTTCTTATTTTAAGAAGAAAATAACAGCAGAAGGACATAAAGAGATGAAAGGGGCCCAACAGAGAACGAGTGAGGAGGAGGAGGAGAAAGAGGAGGTGGATGGAGGAGAGGAACAGATAGAGCAGATAGATAGATAGATAGATAGATAGATAGATAGATAGATAGATAGATAGATAGATAGATAGATAGATAGATAGATAGATAGATAGATAGATAGATAGATAGATAGATAGATAGATAGATAGATAGATAGATAGATAGGACTTTATTGATCTCAGTAGAGAAATTCACTTGTCACACGTCGGCTTAATAAACAAAAGATATACAGTGTGTCCAGATATGTAAAGTGTATCAAAAAACAAAAAATAAAGTAAAAGCACAGGGGAAATAAAGCAGATATTTAGGATGACTTATGTTCACTCAGGTGACTAATATACAAATGAAATGATGTACATTAGGTGGTACCAGGTAAGAACAACAGTGAGGTAATGAGATAACTATACAGCTGAAGTCGCTTATTAAACAGGATTATTTAACAGTGTTATTGCACAGTGTATTAAATAGAATTGCACAGTAGTTATTGCACATAGGACACAGAACCAGCATTAGTAGAGGACAGTGATGAGGAAAAAAATCAGACAGCAGCAGAGCAGGAACAGTCATCATTATTGATCCCAGAAGCATGGCAGGACTCAGAGAAAGTAGGTGTTCCTGGACCGACAGGTGAAGTTATGACCATGTGGCCATAATAATGACATTAATGAATTGTGTAGAAAGTAATATCCTCGGAAGAAATGTATGTTTTGTTTAGTGTGACGGACTCACTTAAATATATACACTTAAAAAAATTAAAACAAATAATATATATATATATAGGTTAGTTTTATTTGTCTGAATCGAAATGCCTATAGGCCATTAATACAGCTAGAATTGATCATTACTATGGGGAGGCTGGTATTATTATTATTACAGTTTATTGTTATTGTCATCATCATTTTAATGTCAGTATAACGGACTTTCGCTCCTGTTTCATTATAGATATATCCCAGTCAAGAGTAGAGCGGTCCAAGCAGCCACAAATAAAAATCTTCCCTCAAACCTGTCATGGAGACAGAAGAAGATGCTTTTCTAAAGACTGGCACAACACATGTAAATGACTTAAATTGAGCCTGGTAACCAGAGTTGGAGACTATGGATCTTTGCTGGGAAGTTATTTTTGTAAAAGTAATTATTATTTTTGTTTCAGACTAAGTAAAGGTATAACTGTTTCTTACACATACAGTATAACCTTGTAATCAAAATATGACTGTTGTTCCCTGTTTTCCCTGAAATTCCTGTTAAATAAATAAAGATGTCGTTTCTGTTCTTGCTTTTATTTTTATCTGCCAGTATCTGCTTTTCCCCAGTATTTTTTGGTTTTCAATAAATGAATAAATTTACACCCTATTCCTACATGATTACACAATACAAAGCAATTATTGTTCAACTCAAAATTTTAACTATACTGTTATTGGTGTGTCTATGCACATTAGATCCTTAGTAACATTAAAAATCACACAATAAACCAAAATATGTCAATAGGTGTTTACTTAAGTCTTTCTGATAGTTTTCTACAGGCAGCCTTACTACAACCGTAGAATAAAATCCTGAAATTATGGCTTTTAGTTTCAGTGTGCCACCCCAAGAGTTTTAAGTGGCCCCATCTGGCCACCCCTATGAAAAATTTCTGGAGGCGCCCCTGCTTTGGTTTCCCTTCCAGTGATGTTCCAAATCCTCCTGATTAGCTGCATCCATGCACCCTTTCTTCTGTCTGCTTCTGCGAAGCTCCATCGTCATTTCCACAGTCTTGAGTGGGTTAAACTCCAGGTGGTTCTAACTGCACACGTAGAATGTACAGAGAGGAGTAGGGACATCCCAGTGATAATGGTTGATGAGCGGGAGAAGATGCTCCCCAGTTTCACCTGATGCTGCCTGTCTGTCAAGAAGCTGGTAATTTACTGACAAGTGGAGGCTGGCACTGTGAGCTGGGTGAGCTTCTGGTGGAGGATGTTTGAGTTGATGTCCACAAACAGGATCCTGCGTACATCCCTGGGTGGTCAAGGTAGTGTAGGATGAAGTGTAGTTGACAGCAACCTGTTGGCCCAGTAAGCAAATTGCAGGGCATCCAACAGTGGTACTTTAAGGTCTTTTGTTTGCTTCAACACTAGTTGCTCAAAGGATTTCATGACTGCAGACGTCAGCGCAACATGTCTGTAATCATTTAATTCTGTGATCATGAAACTGGGGTGATGTTGGAACCATCAAAGCAGGAGGAACCTCACACAGCTTTAGAGACGATCCAACAGAAGATGGGGGCCACTTGGTCAGTGCAGGCTATCATGCAGAACATGGAAATACTATCAGGATGAGGATAGTGCAGTTACATGTACATCCCATGTTGTCGAAAAAGCCCTGAAATCAAGTTAAATCGTTTTCTTTAGTTCTGTGTGTAAACCAGTTTCTGGATTTTAAAAATCTGTGTGTGGTTTCACAGTTCTATCAGAAAAGCGTAAAGCGTATTTATATTCAAGGTGCATTTTGTGACAATGTAATAATTGAAAAACGTGGATAGGGGAAAAAATCAGATCTTATGTTTTAGTTGCTTAGAAATAAGCTTGGTCGAGGTGTTGCTTGGCCTGAGGGGATAGTGCTGCATAACAATTTATTTGCAGGAAACACAGAGGGGAAGGTAAGGAAAAGATTGGGGAATAAAACATTTGATTCTGAAAGATGTAAGGCAGAGGAAGAGATGCGCTGAGCAGATGGTGGTGTTCTCTCAGGTGTATGACGACCTGCAGGGAAAGATCTGTTGCACAGACGGAAGGAGGCAAAGACGCAGCGATAGGTGAATAACAGGAGGGACTGAACAAGAAAGGAAGGGTGGAAGAAAAGACACAAAATACGAAAGGCATAAACTTAAAGCTCTTAGAGGGAGACTAGGAAAGGAGCTAGTGGTAAAGGAAAGTGACATAAGAAGAGAGGATGGAACGGAAGCTGGCTGCAGCAAAGGGCCGGATGAAGGCATGGTGCGCAGGTTAGAAGTTGAGGTGAGAGTCAGCAGGATGCAAGGTGACCAAAGAGATGAAAACGGGGGTTGGAGGGAGAGAAAGTTAGAACTGCTCAGATCAGCTCAGATCATCTCGTGGGGTGATAGGAAGGATGACTGCAGAGGAAGGAAAAATAAAGAGGATGAAAGGATTTTCAAAAGCAAAGGCAAGGCATAGATGGAGAGACGGATGAAAGGAAGATCCATACTTACAAAGTCTGCAAAGGAGCAAACCAAAGAGAAGAAGCAGACAAATGGAGGGACAGACTGACAGGCAGATGGATGCTCTCTGCTTACAAGGGAATGGAAGCATTTGAGAAAAAATGTTGGAGACTAGGTAGAAATTATAGTTTTGAATATGGTATCTGCAGATAGACAGGCAACGTTTAAAATGACAGATTAGCAGAGAAGTTGCTTAAGGTCTGATTCGTAGTTAGCTGTTAATGATTTTTGACAAAGCACGAAGGTCCAGGTGTTATGCAAAATATGTCAATATTCTACTTAAGTTTCCATTCTGTGAAAATGACAATTGAAAAATAAATGACAGTACTAGACTAGATCGTACTTTGCTACTGCTAGTAGTTACAGTGTTTCATAAATGTCAGAACTTTTCTTTTTTAGTTTCCAGTCTTTAACATTAAAATTGTCATTGAATACAATAGAAAAGATGATGTTTCATTCTACCTAATGAATGTAACATTGTGGATGAAAACTAAAAGGTTAAAAGAAGTCCACAGAAAAGCATCTATTGTTGCTTAAACATGGGTCAAAGGTGGTTGGAGTTAATCAAATGAGTGTACCAACCCTGACTTTCACTGTCTTTGTTAAGGTTACTGTAGTTTCATGGACACTAGGGACTAAAAAAGTCTAGCTTCAGCATAGTTTTCTGGGAGCAGTAAATACAATAACTGGCCAACATTGCATAGATCTGAAAATTATGTCCATGGACTTCCAGGGTTTGTGTTGCACCGAACTTTTGGATGTTTGAAATGAGCAATGCTACTATACATCCCCAAAAAGACATGTAAGTGAAACAATGGTTCTGCTAAAGTCAAGAACTGAAATCTTTCCAAAAAAAAAACATTTAAAAATAAATGTTGTTGTCTATAGAGGGATTTTACCAGTCAAAATATAACAAATTCAACATTATGCTTGAATGCTTTTTGATCACTTTCTTGAAAGCAAAGACTTTCAACACACAACTACTTGAACAACCATAAGTATTGATATTAGACTGCTCAGATCAAACTGTTGTAAACATGTTAATAACAATATTTTTCTTAAAACTAAAATTAACTACTATTTGATAGGAACTACTGCTCCCTAATACCATGGCGATAAAGATACAAGACAAAACTGAACCACGTGACCGTAATCTTGGTCTCTGACTTGAGAGTTTTTGATGTAAACGAATAACCTTGATATGATCAAAAAATGGTGGGATTTGCGATCCCGGCTTTCATATCCATTCACTTTAAAACTGGACTTCACATCCAAAACACACACAGACACACAAACCCGTCCCACATAAAGCCTGTCTCAGTGTAGCAGGGGATGCTGATTGATTGGTGCCTGGGAGAAGCTGCCTTATCCTATTAACATCTTCATGACTTTAAGAATGTGCGAATAGATATTTTATCACCAGCAGTGCGTGGGTCTGTTTGAACATTTGTAAATAAGGGTATCTGCCTACCACATGCTCTATAAAACACTGACAGCATAAATGTGAGTGTCTAGGGTTACTGCCAAGTCAAAAGCAGAGGAAAAAAACAACCCTGTGATCTGGTTTAGTGCTTACTGGGTTTAAAATGTGTCAATCTCATTTTAAACAAAGGCAGAGGTTTTTATCATAGCTCAGGTTAGTTTTTGTCTGCATCTCAAACAAATTATTGTTAAATTAGGATGCATTTACTGTACTTGAAATATGAATGTGTAAGTCTTTTGATATTGTCAGTTTGTTAAATACCTAAGAAGACTTTCTACCTATAGCTACTGAGTACCCTTTTTCTCATACTGGAACATTATGCTGAGAGTGCCTTCAAGACGCAAATTCAACTTGAAGTAGTGGCAAAACTGAGAAATTGAGAAACTCCATAGAAGAGTGGCTGGAGTAAATCGATTGGCTCATTCACACTGCACAATAAAACTGAATGATTTAGAATGTAAAGATAGGGTATAGATAGGAAACATGTGTGGTACTGTAATACTTTGTTTGGCTTAAAAGTCATAACAAACTTAAATCCAACCTCAGAAAACCAAATATGTTGTGTATACCAAGGCTACAAATACAAATCTTATCACTGAAGGCTGACATGAACTTGACATATAAATTCACTGTGAAGAGTTCTAACATCTGTTAAATGCACTTTATTGTGAAGCTGTTTTGCCTGTGTGCTTAATAACTAAACAGCTAAAAATGCCAAGAACCAAATGGATTATCTACAAATAAACTCCAAAGAAAATAAATTGATCACACTTTCTTATTAAAATGTACTTGGCACATTCTGCTGCTGTATAATAAATGTTTTCTCTAAAGTTTTAGCAAAAGTAGCATTACCATTTCACAGCCTACACTTTTTGATTGGAATCAACAAATATATCTATAATCCATGGGTCTTTATGCATCCTTTACCTTTTTTTCTACCTTACCTCAGCTGTCTATTTCACAGTTTGGCTGCTACAATGAAAGCTGATTAGGCCTTAGTTGTTTACCCCTGTTGACAAATTACATAATTAGATGGTATGAAATAATTAATTCATACACACAAACTCCTAATGACTTGGGAAATGTGTGTCAGAAAGGCTTTGCAGAATTGCTGCCTTGGGTCATGCGAGCAGAGTGAGATGTAAGCATGCCTAGTTTGATGTGTACTAAGGAAAGGAACTGATGCTTTATCTGTAACTCATTCTTAATTATACTTCCTTGTTTCCCAAGCAGCAAGCATGGTTCCAATGCTACAATGTGGACAACAAATACTCAACCTCTGTTTACAAGGATACAACACAATATAAGTGATTAAACTAAAGGGGAGAACAATTTCCACACAACACCAGGTTCTGTGTTGTAGGAAAGAAAACCCCCATCGCCAGAAGCTAAAAAAGCCCTTCTTTCTATCTGCACGTCAAATTTATATTGCTTTGACCTTTTCCCTCAGGTGCTCCCATTTCGTATAACTGCTGATGTCTGCACCACCCTTTTTTATACACATTTGGAGAAAGGGGTGAGAGGGTGGGTGGCAATATCTACACCGGCACTCTCAGCTCTAATTCATACAGACAGGATGCATAAATTGTAAACAAAACTCTTTGGAACTCTTTGTTCCACAGTACGCAATAAAAATTATAATATAATATTTTTTTTTTGTTTGCTGTTTTTTTCATTTTCTGTTTGTTTTCGGCTCTATGTGAAGCTGTATTAATGTAAATTTATAGGTGTTTCTTAACAAATTAGTCCACCAAAAATGACATTTGTTTCAGTAGTAGTTAAAAATTAAACTATGTGGACATATTTCAAGCATTTATTTCTACTAATTCATTTGCTTACAGCAAATAATAATCTCAAATTCCTTCTTTTTAAAATTCTTATTCTTATTCTTCTTCTTCTTGTTATTATTATTATGGCCACAACAATCACAACTTCTGACTTGACAATTGTCAGAGTATAATTGTTATTCACCACATGGAGGACACAAAAGGTGGTAGCTAAAGAGGCTGCCTGTTCACAGATACACTATCCAAGCATGTTAAGGAGAAGTTTAGTTGGAAAAAAGTGTAGAAGAAAACGGTGCACAAGCAACAGATTACATTCTTGATAGGATTGTGAAGCAAAACCTATTAAATAGTTTGTTGAAAAGCCTCCCCAGAAGAGTTGAAGCTGTCTAGATGCAAAGGGTGGACCAATGTCATATTCAACCCCTATGGATTAGGAATGGGATGTCACTCATGCTCATATATGAGTCAAGGCAGGTGAGCGAATAGTTTTGGCAATATAGGATATATTGTTATTGAAATATTGTCCGGCCCTAGAGTACACACACTTGCACTCCCCACAAACATCTTATACTCCCAGGTCCAGGTACCAGTACCCTAGAGGGGTGACTAGCCCTGGACCTGGGAGGTGATCCCATTCACCGGGGCGGTGGAGATCAGACCAACTAAGCCAAATGCAGAGACCAGGGACAAGCACTTCCCTAACCTAGTTTAACCCGGCACATCACCCAACCTACCCCTTCATGCCAGAATCCAGGGTCCCATTATCACCTGGCAAATTAGGCACCTAAACCGGGAGACAAAATCCAAATGTCCAAGCAGCCCCAAGGAGAGCAGAAACACCAACCCCAGCCCCAACCGACCTCAGAAACCCAACCTCGGCCCAGACCCCAGCTAGATTATCTGCTCCTCCTCCTCCTAGCCTCAAACAGATAGAAGACAGCAAACAAGGGTGTGAAAAGACCCCAATCCTGCCCCTGCCTGCTCGAAAGTAATGTTGTTGTATGTTGTTCTCAATGGGGGGCTGGAGGTGTGTGTGTATGTGTGTGTTGGGGGGTAGCTTACCCCTGTCCGGAAAAGCAACCAGTGCCAGTGCAAAGCAACCAGTGCCAGTGCAAAGCAACCAGTGCCAGTGCACTCCCCACACACACACACACACACCACCCAGAACCCTCAATGTCTATATGCAATTTAACATTTAAATGCAGGGGCAGGTACCAGGGTGGGGTCAACTTACTTGCCTCCCCCTGGATACATAGAGTACACTTACCCCAGGCCCTACATATGTGTGTCATAAAAATGTTATAAAGGAAAGTGTCTAAATTGTACAATAAAACAGGTTTTAATTGTAAACCCCCATCTTTGTAACTCTTTGCCACAACAAATCCTTGACTCTGAATGTCTGTCCTCACTTAAACCTCATTTCAAAATTTACTTCTTTAAACTTAGACATTCTGTCTAAGCTCATTACTCACTAAACCAATAATTGTTTTTGATTTTAATTGTTTTGTTGTTGATCTCTTGCATATTTCTTGCAATTTTTTTTATTTCCGTCATATTTATAAAAAGGTTGACAATTCTGTGTGAAAATCTTATTATATATTCTGACCCTTGGGTTCTCACTAGCTTTAAACCATAGTCATCAAAATCAACAGAAATAAATGCTTGGAATCTATTAGTCTATGTCTTTGATTTATTAATTCATTTCCTAAAATAAATACACTTTTCACAGATATTCTAATTTATTAAGACGCACCTTTATGTAAAATGCCTTAGGATTACAAAAAAAAGCAGTTGCATAAAGTTCTTTGTGGTGATAATTTTGGTATGTGTAGACAAAAAAAGAGCTGAAGTTATGTTTTGACCTTAGCCATCATTATGCATCAATATAATGAGATTATTAAAGCAAATAATTGGATTCTAGGACAAAGTGGAGCCATCCCCACCAACCCACACAACCACAGGTGAACAACATTTTTCTAAGTTGAATACCTGAAGGTCACTGGATGAGAATGGAGAGATGCTGCAGTAATTAATATCATCTGCTCACATAACGTCTTATAAGACAAGTGGGTCTACAAATAATTAACAGAAAATGCAGTACTTTGAAAAACGTATTCATAGCCATAACCATTTAGAAAAGAAAATTGTCACATTTTAACAAAAAATCTTCAGTATATTTGTGTGGGATTTTATGTAATAGATTATACAAAGTAGTACATAACTGAAATGGGGACAGAAAAAGATGCATTTTTTTTAATTTTTTGTGCAAATAAAATGTAAAAAAGTTTGGCTTTCATATGTATTATGACCATAATCTGATACCCCTAAATAATATCCAGTGTAACCAAATGCCATTGAGAGTCTTCTAGGTAGTAGTAGAGTACATCTGTGTTTGATTTGTTTTTGGTATATTTACAACTGTCATCTGAAGGCCCCAGACAATTGTTAGAGAACAAACACTATCATGGAGACCAAATAACACAGCAGACATACTTGAAAGAGTGTGGCACAAACATAAATGTACCATGACCATTCACCTAAACTGACTGGCCCAGCAAGAAGAGCATTATTCAGAAAAGCAGAAAAGAAGCCCATGGTGACTTTGGAGGAGCTATGTACTGTAGAGCTCCATAGCTCAGATGGGAGAATTTGTCAACAAGACAACTAAATATCTGGCCTGGAGGAGTAACAGGAAGAAAGAAAAGATTAAAAAAGTAATAAGTCATATTTGCCACAAGCCATGCAAGGGACACAATGGATGGTTGAAAGAAAGCCTTCTTGACTGTGCTCACGTACAGAGCTGTAATACTTTTCATTGTGATTCAGACAGGTGCAGTTCATTTTACAGATGCAGTTTTAGCGCGTATTCAGACCGGAACAGGAAAACCGGCAACCGGCGGTGGGGCTGTGGGGAGCTGAGGTGTGTTGCCGTAGGCGTGTTTATCTGCTGAATGTAACTGTCAGGATTTTTCTTTGATGAACCCAGAATGCAAACCACACACACACTGAGCTAATTACAGATAGTTTATTGAAAGAAAAATGAGTAGTGGATGAGGAAACCAGAGAGGCAGGACTGGACTGGAACTGGGGTGTAGATGAGAGCAGGAACTGGAGGACTGGAGAGAGTTCTTGAGTTGTAGGGCTGCTATTGATTCAGAGAAGCAGAGCGAGGCAGTTCTAGGGAGAGCAGGGCTGCTCGAGTACAGGGGCAGCAGGAGATCCAGGCAAAGAAGCAACGAGCAAACTTGGAGCACGGGAGTGGCAGAAAATCCAGCAGCTAACAGAGGCTTGACTAGAGGCACAGAGGAGGCAGGAAACCCAGCAGCTGGCAGAGGCTTTACTCGAGGCACAGATGAAGGCAGGAAATCCAGCAGCTTGCAGAGGCCTTACTTGAAGTTCAGGGGTGGCAGGAAAATCCAGCAGCTAAAACAGGGAACAACCAGGCTGACAGACGTGAAGTGAGTGGAGACTGATGACGAACCGGCGGGGAAGAGAAGACTGAGGGAGGCTTTTGTAGGGAGGCTGATTGCTGAGGGAGAGAAGGGTGAGCTGAGTGAGAGGAGGAGGAACTGAAAAACAACAGGGCAAAAAAGGCCAGACCAAAACTGAACCATCACAGTAACCACTCTGAAACAATCAGGAAATAACTTTTTATTTCTCTGTTTAATAACAGCTTTTTTGAGCGCTATGTTATTGTTAATCTGTGCCGCTCTACCAAAGTGTTCTCTCTCTTGCTTGCTCGCTCGTCATCGGACACAAATCAAATTAAACTTCATGTCTCTATTTTGCGGTGTAAGTTGTGAGTCAGACTCAGATTTAGAAGCTGGTACTTGAAATAAACAAAGTGAGAACACGCACTGGTAGATGATCAGAGTTTTGTCTGTGATTCCACGTGGATGGTCTCTGCTTTAGAGACGTTTCAGGTTCTAGAGGTGTGACCGATCTGAGTGTCTCTTTGTTTCTCTGAGCCACCAATGCACCTGAAAATCCTTAGGATTCTGTTGTGGATGTTGTGTGTAACTTTCTTACAATTTAATTCCAATTATGTTCTAATTTTATTTCCATAACCTTTGTTATGAGGGTTGTGTTGTAACTGCAACTGCAATTTTATTTTGTTTTGAAGATTGGGAGTGCGGTGGGGACGCAGAATGGGGTGTGCGGCTAAAAAGTTTTGTGAACCGCTGGATGCTAAAGACTTGGGCAGAGGTTTATCTTCCAGCTGGATGTGAACCTTCGTTCTACTGCCAGAGCTACAATGCAAGTGTTTAGATCAAAAGACAAGTGCGTCTGTGTTTTTTTCATTTGTTTTATTTTTATTTTTTGCTTTAAACAGAATTATTATTTTTTTTGCTGTAATTCAGCTGCAACATTTTCCCCCATACAGAAATTATGCTAGACATCATTACCAAACCACCCCTCCCAGTAGTTTCAGTTGCCATTTCTCAATGATTTGTAATCTGCACATTTTTCCCCTCTTCTTGCAGCAAAACTGGCAAGTGCTCATCAGAGCTGACTGGGGGCCTTAAACAAACATTGCTGGGATCAAATCAACTTACTGTAGCCATTTGGCACATATTAAATTTTCTCCAGTTTTCCAACTTTTGGTCTTCTTCCATGCAACACACTGACTCTGAACCCTCAAATCGATCATGGACCTTGGCCTGCATCTGTCCGGGAAGATTTGTCCTATCTCTTCCAGAGAATGAGTGGTAGTAATGTTCTGATTCATTTGTTTTTGTGCAGTCTAAGATTTGAATTACTGAAACTAGAAGGTCATTCTGTGTTTAACCTAGCTGCGGCAAAGAGGAGGAAAGCCTGTCTGAGTCTATTCGTGTCACAGATGACTCTTTCTCTGCGTCCTTTGATTCACTGTCCTCTTGTCACACCCTTAGGGAGACGTTAGGATTGTGTGTGTGTGTGTGTGTGTGTGTGTGTGTGTGTGTGTGTGTGTGTGTGTGTGTGCGTGTGCGTGTGAGTGACCTAAGGCAATTGCTAGCATCTATGACCAGATTTCACCACCTCTGAGTGTGACACGCTAGCAAGTGGCAGCTAAGGGCAAGGACACGATCGAGTGGTTACATAAAACTATGTATGTGTGACTGCATATGTCTGCGAGTTTCTATTTGATTGCTTCACCACATCAGTGTTTTCATCACTGTCTGTTAAGCAACTGTGTATGTGTATACTGTACGTGTGAACAGTGAATGAGACTAAATTAACCCCATTATGGAGTGAAATGATGTAGTGACCAACATCATTTGTAGCGCTTACAGATTAACACATCAGGCTGGCTCTTAAATGTGAGAAATGTGACAACTCTTTCATTGTTTAAACAGACACGTTAGTATTACATGCTGGACTGGGCAAACTCCTTGTCATTGAGCTTTAAATGTAACTGAAACTGTTAACCATTTCTGATTTGAGGCTCTTAGAGTTGCTGTTAGATCGGTTTATTTAATTAATAATGGTTGGTCATCGATCATGCTGAGCTGTTGCTTTATGGCGAGGCACTTTAGTGGGTCAGGCCCGGTCCGGCATTATTTAACAGCACCACATCTGTTTATATCTGCTCATTGCACCCGTTGTGGGGCTCAAAAAGGCTCAAAAAGGACTATCAATACACTATCAGGATGGACGCTTGGTGTATATAACCTTATTTATCATCATCAAACGGTTTTTGGTATTTTTTTTTCTAAGCATATAACGTGGCTATATACCTTTAAAGTAAAAGTTATTTTAGTAAAAAAATGCCACTAAGGACAAAAGCTTATACATCCTGCAACACAGGAGTGTATAATGCACTACCCCCCCCCCCCCAAATAATTGTCTAAAGTTCTAAAGACTATTACTACTATAATTGTATAGTATGATGTTAATATTGAAAAAAAATTGGGATTGACTGTTTCACCCACATATATTTCCATTGAAAACAAACCATTTATTACAATGCTAATATATTAAAGGTCCATATAGGTGCAATACTGAGCATCAACATGGGTTTCATGGAGCAGAAAATCTGATGTCTGGTTGCCTATAAGTATTGGTGCAAAAAGTCAAACTTCAGAGACATATTATCAATAACCTTTTACTTGTTATTATTGCAATGTAAATGAACATCCAAGCGTAGCTAAAGGAATTGATCAGGGCAACAGATGTAAGATAACAAAACTGGACATGAAAATGAGTGCATTAACCTCTTATAACAATTACCCTTGTACGGTTGTTTGTATACAGTAGACAGTGTTATGCAAATGACTAATTAATTGAAGCAGTTAATTAAAAAAGGAAAAAAGGAAACAAGCTAATAGTCCTAAAAATGCCATGTTCTTCTAAGTTTTGTTCTTAAGTTTTTGTTGTAGCACTTGGTGCAGTACTGCATCCAACCGAAATCAAAATCACTCTGTTTGGGTATCGCTATTAACCTGAACATTTTTTCATTTAGTTTTTT
Organism: Fundulus diaphanus; assembly: GCA_037039145.1. NCBI lineage: Eukaryota > Metazoa > Chordata > Actinopteri > Cyprinodontiformes > Fundulidae > Fundulus > Fundulus diaphanus. The sequence continues at coordinate 24,847,198 of CM073127.1, forward strand.
TGACAAGACAGAATGAAAACAAACTGAAATAAAATAGAAGTACTGAGACTATAAGGAGTAAAAAAAAAACAGATAATTACATGAAAATGTAAGGAGTAGAAGTACTTTACCCCAGTAAAGTAAAAATAACCACAAGAGGTAATGAAGTATTTGTACTTTGTTACTTGACACCACTGGTGTAATGTTACTTTAATGATTCTTCCTTGTTTGTTTTTTTCTGTTTAAATAGACACCAACTACTTAGGATAAATAGAGAGAGGTGGCCTATGGCTTTTTGGAAAAATGGCAGTTTCTCCTCTTTCTATAGGCCCGTTTACACTACACTTTTTTAACCGAGCCGAGACCAGTCCGAGCTCGGTAACCGAGATAACTCTTGTGTGTAAACGGTCAGCAGACTGAACCAGACCGCGCTAAACATAACCGGACCACGCTAACTGCAGACCAGCTCCTGAGTAGGTCTCGGCCTGGTTTTATTTCTGGCCCAGTTTTCTGATAAAGAGCGCATGAGCAGACCGCGTCATCCCCTTACAGTCAGCTGACTGTCAGCGGGTTTTCCGGCAGTCTGGCTGCACGTCCCGATTCACACTCCATTCAGACAAATTTCAGACATTCATAATAATACTAGCTTCCTTACCGTGCCACACGGTTTCCAGACATGAATCTGCTTAGCAGCGCAATGAACCTCAGCGTCTGTCATTGTTTCCTGCGTCTGTAAATCCTTATTAGACGTTTGTTTGTCTCATCCACTTCCCAAAAAAGCCAACTTTCTCAAGTAAATTCACCAATGGTTGCCTTCTTCCCCTGACTCTCCCCAAAGACGGAAATATCACAATATCAAGCATAACTTCCTGAATGTTACGGGCGCAGCTGTGTGTGTTTTGCTGCTACCGCCTTCAATCCCAGAGAGCAGTAGGACCGCAGATCGCCACTAGGTGGCGAGGAGCAACCAAGGAACCGAGATAAGCTTTGTGTGTAAACGGGTCGGCTTGTCTTGGATAACTGATCCAAGCTCGGACTGGTCTCGGCATGGCTCGGTTTTTAGGTGTAGTGTAAACAGGGCTAATGTGTTTGCTGATGGCACATCGCCATCCATCCATTAAGCAGCACTGGGAGCAACTTCAGGAATTACAAGGCACATTTCTCTGTAGTCCTGATGGCTGTGGTAAATGCAAATTAACATTTCATTAAATGCAAATGTCGGTACTCAAGGCCGAGTGTTTGAAGGAGGTGTTTATTTCTACTCTGACCCTAAACAAGCAATGAACAGCAACCTCTTAAATGTTCCATCACCTCAAAGTTTACCTAGCACAGATGTTGTCGTGCCATTTATGTTTGTTGCAGATGAAGCCTTTCCACTACACTCACACACATACACCTTCAGCCAACATTGCCGTGAGCAGCGAATCCACAACTACCAAAAGTCAAGAGCTAGATGCATGGTAGATAATGCCTTTGACACGCTTGCCAACAGATGGAGACTTAGAGCCATTCCTCCTGATCCAGAGTGTCATTTCTAACAATTGCTGTTCTGTCCCTGCTCAACTACCTGTGAGGACAGGCTGCAGACATATACATCCCCCCTGCTCTAGTAGAGGATGATGGCACAACGCTTCAATCAGTGCCTTCTGGCAAAGATAGAAGTGCAACCAGAACTGCAAAGGAGCAGTGTGACAGACTCAAGGACAGCTATTCCTCACCAGCATGTTATGTTTCCTGGCAGACCCTAATTTTCTAATGTAAAGAAAAAACATGCTAAAGGTATGTTTTCTTTTTTTCCTTTTTGGAGGGGGGGGGTAATTTCTAATCATTTGAATCATTTACAGCCTTGACAATCTGTTATAAGTGGAGTTAAACTTATGGTTGTTTGATTGTTTTTATGTAGATTGATTCAGACAATATAAGTACAATGCAAGTACACCTGTTTCATACAAACAACCATGTCCATGTAAGCTAGTTATTTGCAACCTGTTTCAGGATTTTATTCTTCTCTTGTGCCAGCCTCAACTCTATTTTTCCCCCTTGTGTTTGAGCGCCGTGCCCTGCTCCTTACCTGTACAGTGTTCAGTGGGGGCGAAGCTGAATGGGACACTGGAGTGGTTGCTCTGTCTTCTGCTGGGGCCAATGATGAAATTTCCTCAAGGCTGTCGATGTACTCATCTACTCATCACTTAAGTAATTGTTCTTATTCAGTTTTTGAGGGCACTGTTGCTCTCTCTCGCTCTCTCTCTCTCTGTTAGCTTGCTCACCTTGGTGTTGTAATTCTTTGTCCAGTTATTTCTTTCCTTGCAGTGTCCTTTTTTTCAGCCGGTAATGATAGCAGCTGGATGAAACATCAAACAAGCAAGGCTTCTGCTGCAACAGTTCCACCAAAGTCTCTTCTTTCTTTGAGCTCCACATACTTTTGTTTTCTTCCCTCCATAATACATTTTTTCGCTCAGCGTCATTGTCATGGTAACATACGGATCACTTCCTGCTACATTTCTGCTGGCAGATCAGGAGATCGTATATCACAGCAGCTGTCACTCTGTGAGATAGGCATTCTAAATATCGGACACTGTCACATTTTGATTGCAGATTATCTTTGGCCATGAGATGCTAAAAACGGCTGTCCTGGAACCTGTCTCACAGTGAGACGTAAAACCTCAGATTTACAGCCATGACCAAACATTTTTCCAAGATTTTCCCACAGTCCTTGTTTTTCATCTGTGACAACCGAAAATCACACAGTCTATACTAAGCATTAGACTGATAATGAATTCATTGAGGTCCAGTTTTAAAATACCATAGTATTGATTAGGAAGAAGGCATTAATAGTAGTAAAAAGTGACAAATAAAACCTAAAAATGAAGACAGCTGTTTTGGCCAGAATGTGTTATAAAAACATTAAAATTTTTAAGCATCTAAGACAGTGAAATAAGACTATAGAAACGTCTCGATATCAGGATTTTTCTCACCAAGTACTGGAAAATTTAAATAAGGCAAAGCTTCACTGAACTGCAACCATTTAAGATGAAGACCTTGAATTTTTAGGAGCACACTCAGGCCCACTCCACCTATTTTAATGATCCTTTTTCCACCCTAGAGATGTAAATTTAAAACGTCTTTTAGTTAAATTGAAGCTGCTTGGTTTATACACCTTGCAATAAAGAGACATCACTGCTGTGTGTGTTTTATATCTACCGTGACTGAGATCACACTCTGATAAAGACCTGAGCACAACATAAACACCACCTCCTGTAAGAACCCACTAAGGTTTTAAGCAGTTCATAACGCTGAACAACCTCAGACACAAGCACTCACATTTATGCAAAAACAATATTAAATAAAATTCCCGGTTAGGGCAGAAGAAAACAAATACACACACAGACAAGGGGATAATAGCACACTGGATGTCTTCCAGCCAGGTTTCAGTTACAAAGAGTTTATATTGCATAAATGCAACAATTGAAAAGATCAAAGCAAGTAGGCACACAGCACTGCCCATTTTGATCTCTTGCTATAGTAAACTGACATGAACAGGTCTAAGAAAGAGAAACGACAGCACAAAAGGCAGAGAAGAGAGGATATCCTGAGGAGGTTAAATTTGGTGTGTAGATACACCATAAAGAAATCCTGTCTTGGAAGCTTAACTGCTTTTGTGAGAGCAGCAGATACAAACAGCAGGAGGCTTAAGCACAAACTTTTTACCTTTCTTTTGCTCACTGTCCTGTATGTCACTGTTTGTTTTTATCACTTTAGGGCTCTTACTCCGTCTCTCTGTATTTCTTCATTCTTCTTGTCTTTCTCTTCATTTGCACTTGATGGTCAGGCCGTTTTCACCTTCTACAAAATACATACCAATCAAGCTACTTTTATTTTCCTTTTCTGCTCATGTTCATCAGACTTTCGTGACCTTTGAAAACTAAAAACAATATTGAACATATTCAATATTATTAATTCCTAACAATTATTGTCCTCCAACAGTCCGAAATCTGGTATCTGAAATCTGGATGTAACGGATCCTGGAGCAAAACCCAGAAATCCGTTTCCAAAGAGTTTCTGTCTGTCTCTCTTCGAGGTCGGTCATGTCTTTTCTCTCCTCTGCAGCTTTTCACCCCCCCCCCCACCCCTCTCCTGCTTTGCTATGTCTTGTCTTTCTCAGCACTTTCTTCATATCAACCGAACTCTGAAAAACATGGATCTGGTAAGCTGGTCTCTCAATACTATTGATAAATTTTTTTCAACGGGTAGGCAACGAAAGGGGGACCCGTCCGGTCCTGATTTGACTCATTTTGTGATATACACCCTAAATTCCTGGATGGAAAACAGTGTGTCTTTGGACTTTGTCATTCCTGGACGTTTGAAACTTTTACATTTGGATTAAGGATACTTGGATCTCTACTTATTGGTTTTTGTGGATTTTTGAAGTATGCGCAAATACAGCGAATGTCGGTAGCCATTTGGCCTTGATCAGGCTGCCGGCTGCAAACAACGCACTCACTATGGCTGTAAACGGACAAACCTGGAAGGTGAACGAGCAGAGCCGAAAGCTGGCTGTGCTGGAACGCAGACTGGCTTTGGTGGTTGAACTCAAGGGGGTGATGGGATAAAATCTGGAAGTGTAGCGCGGAAAAGCCCAACAATTCGGAAAATTGGATTTACCATTTGAGCCAGCAAAAGACTAAAAGCTGACAGTAAAGGCAGTGCAGCTTGCCTACATAACAAATAACATATTTGGATTTTGCCCTCCCTATCTCTACTCCTGGATTGTTATAGCGAGAATGCTCAGAAAACCTCCCGGCTACCCCCCTTCCCTGCGGACACCTATGGATGCTTTTTCTGAACTGGCTGATAACATCAAGGACAATGGCCTCTGGAGAGTGTTCACGGAAATATAAATACTTTTATCCAAACACACTCACATAACTGATACTCATAAAACCGATGAACTTACGTACACGCGACGGGCCTCAGATGTTTACCTTTCTGCATATCTGTGTCTTGTGTTATTGTGCTTTTCGTGCTATGAGGGTTTTTTTTGTCGATTGTTTGACTCTTTATTTGTGAGAGCGTAAATTGTCAAACATCTGTCTTTTTTTTCCCTCCCCTTCCCCCATGTTGTTGTTATCTTCCTTCAGCAGATAAGGGCAGCGTCTTGTGGACAGTTTTTGTCCTTGGCTGCATGGCTCCAGTCAACAGCAATTTCCCTCTGGGATTATTAAAGTATGTCTGATTCTGATTCTGATTCTGAAAGGATCGCCCTCAAGCTCATTTTGTGAACTACAAAGACCTTCCTGGGCCCTTTCTGGGTCAGTCCTGGTATGATTTCTGTGCGACAAGATGGACAAGCTCCAAATGGAAGCACCCAGGAGACTTCCTGAGCCACATCAGATGACTCCTTATGACATGGAAGAGGCACTTCTCCAAGCTTCTCAACTTATCTAAGCTGTTGTCACACTTTGTTCCTTTTTTCAGTGATGTGGTTATTTCTGGATATGTGAACAAAATCAATATGCTTGAGGATGTTTTTTCTTAGAACACCTTTAGAGGTAGGATGGGACACTTATCCCTACATCAGTTTGTTAGCCTAAACAAAATCCATGTTGGGATTCATTTTAGGACCACCCACTGACATAACGTGACTCCCCGTAAAGCTAAAGGTAAAGTTACCTGGGTGGCTCGCTGTTAAATTCTGAAACAGTTGTTGCCAAAATCAGCACCACTTTCACTTAATCTAAAACATTTATATCACTACTAGAAATATATTTGTTCAGATACAAGTTTTACTTCTTGAAATCCCACTAGTATAAAAGTGGATTAAATAAATGAACAATCCCTTAGCAATCAGGATTTTTTTGATTAGCTGATAATCAGGACACGATGAACGAGTGAATTTCTCTCTTGCTCACGTGGCCTAAAATATCTCTGATGTTACAGACAAATCACCAGGCCCACGTGATAATTTATTTGTCTATAAAGCAGGTAACTAAGAATAATTAGCATCTTTATTTGTCATTGCAATATACATTGCAAATAAATTCGTCTTCTGCATTTAACTCATCCATTTTAGGTAGCAGTGTGCTCCCATTGTGAAACATCCAGGGAGTATTCTGGGGTCTTGCTCAGGGTAACAGTCTCTGTGAACTTTCAGCCTGCTCTACACACTATGCCACTACTCCGCCACAACTGTTATCTGATCACACAGTATGGCTCTTATTATCAGGCATACATTGCTGTTGTTGCAAGTAGGCTCCTTACAATTGATCATGAACACATGTTAACACCAGATTTGAATAAGGCCTTTGAAGCATCCATGTTGTTTTTGATGCACTCCTGATATGAATAGTGGAAGTAAATTAAGACCAAAGTCAGCAGTTTGGTGTTCTTATGCATGAGAATGGTATAGGTTACTTTTGCCGTAATGTCAACTAATCGTTTTGTTTTAATTTTTAGTATCAAGGCTTCATTAATGTCCCCAAATGGTCAGTTCAATATGAGCCAAATGAATCAAAATTTTAGTCAAACCATTAGTTTCTAACCATCTATTGTCACAATGTTGAGGTGTTTCTATTTTTATTTTCTTTTGTGTTTGGATTTTGACTATTTCTTGGCTGTTATATTTCCTAGATCATGCCCTCTTATGTTATTCAGTTGTGCTTGTTATTCTTAGGAGTTTTGGGAGTTTTTTTCATGTTTCATTAGTTAGTGGATTTTGTTCATGGTTCATTTTATGTACATTTTGTTATATTTCCTGTTAGACTCCTTCTTCGGTTTATGTTCGTTGCACTCCCCCCTCAGCTCATCTGTTTTAATTGGTCCCAGCTGTTCTCCTCCTGATTACTTTCACCTGTTTCTGCCTCACTTTCCTCCACTACCTCAGTGTATATATATATGTATATATATATATATATATATATATATATATATATATATATATATATATATATATATATATATATATATATGTAAATGCATGATGTGTAAAGGAGAGGAAATTTAAACATGTCCAAGAAATCTGTGGCAGCGTGGCTTTCCCCTCATTCGCACATACTCCTTTATCCGTGCGTTCTCCGTTATGTTATAAATAAAAGCCATTTTAGTCAATAGAGCATTTCCCACAGGCTCCATGGTGCTACAGCATGACAGAGAACCCTCCTCCATTGTCTGTCAGAAAAATGCATAGTCTATTTGTCACAGATGACGGAGGGAAATGCGTCAATTTCTGAAAATCAGATGGGCAAGACAGAAAGTCAGAGTCAGGAAGTTTAAAGTGGTTCCGGTATTATTTCAACATAAAGGAGGGAGAGGGCAGGGCTGTCTGCATGCATGTATGGATCCAGTTTGGATTACTGCACGGCAATGAATAGACAGAGTGCACAAAGAAAGTCGTGAGTGTGAAGCCGGCTTTATTTGTTGGTCACGTTGTGCAGGAATGGCAAAGTCCAGTCCTCAAGAGCTACCACCTTGCAACTTTTAGATGCATCCCTTCTCCAACACACCTGAATTAAATGACTCAAATACCTCATCAGTGTTTCATTCAGCTCTGCAGAGGCTTGGTAATGAGCCATTCATCTGATTCAGGTGTGTTGGAGAAGGATTTCTTTCAAAAGTTGCAGGATGGTAGCTCTTGAGGACTAGACTTGGGCGCCCTGGTATGCCATAGTGTCAAATGCATATTAAGGAGATGTGTGTGTGTGTGTGTGTGTGTGTGTGTGTGTGTGTGTGTGTGTGTGTGTGTGTGTGTGTTATTTCTCTATGAGATAATGTCTTCCTAAGCCACCTAGAGAAAGGAGAAATATGTAATAGTAAGACAGAGATATGAGAGTGATAAAATATCTCTTGTCATGATCCATATCTTATGATCATGGGTGAAGGTTGGAATGTAGATGGTCTGAAAATTAAAGAACTTCACTTTTTGCCTCAGCTCTTTACAAGGCTGAAGGACCCCCTGCATTATTGGAGATCATAGCCAACTTCATCTATCTAATTCTCACTTCATCCTACCATCATATGTGAACAAGATATTAAAATTTTTGCCTGATGATGCAGATATTTTTTGGCAAGGCTGTTAAGCTGAAGGTGGTAATGTGTATATGTATAGGGACTGTCCTTTGGCACTGCTGTTGTCCCTTAATTTTCTTTAAAACAGTTACAAGATCCATTGTGTATAATACCACTATATACCAATAAAAATATTCATTATACTCTGCAATTTTTTAGAAGTAATGTAATTTCTGAACAGCAACATCTGCAGTAATCCAGTTATCCGCATCAAATATAAAAGGATAATTAAATTTAATTTCATGCCAACATGCTTAAAAATATTATTTGATAAAATTGTAGATTGAAGGGTAAAATGAGTCACTCTGTGTGGATGAGGCATGATTTTCCTACTGTTTATCTCATGTGAGTGTATTAAAAAGCCATCTTCCAAATTAAGTGTGCTGATGAAAAAGATGACAGGCAAGTGTTTCCATAGATTTCCTACTTGAAGATTTCCTACAACACATGCATCATACTCCCCATCAGACACAAACAGTTTCCACACACACACACACACACGAATATGCGCACAATTAACGCTCTACACTCATCACTCCCAAATAAGGGAAGGAAACATTTGCAGCCATGCAAAGATTGATGTTTATTTCAACACTGCTAAGATTGAAATTTAAAAGAAAGCTACATCCTGCTTTTAAAAAAGCTCCTAATCCAGATCCACAAGAGGACAAACTTTAACGCAATTGAAGAGCTCCCCTTAGGCTTGATGTCTATCAGGCATTCGGCCAGTGAAAAACCAGGAAACCAAGCACTTTATGACACACACACAAACACTTATTTTTGATATGAACAGCTTGTCTCAGTGACTATCACATACGTTTTTCCAAACCATTAACCAGCTCCAATTAAAACATGAAGCAATATGTTGTTTTCCTTACAAGAGTCTTGGATATTCCTTCATGAGCCCGCAGGGAAGACACCTTTCATCTACTTCTGTGTGTTATCCCTCCAGTCATTCACATATGGCTGTTTGATGCTTCATGATGTTTACAGTATGCTAAAGGAAGGTCTGGCAACTTTTAAAAACTCCCTCTCTTTTCAAGGGACAAATTATTCTGGTAAACAAAGTCAAACTCAGTAAAAACACTAGAAACATTTGAAAAATCCCCAACTTGTCATGATCCTGGTGTATGAACCTGTTTGTGTCAATTCTCCTTTTTAAGAAGAACAGCAGCAGGTAACCCCCCTGTGTGCAATCATCTCTTATCTTCAGCTGGGTTTGTAAGAAGCTTCTAGGTGGCCACTCTTTGATCCACACAGTAAAATCAAGCCCTCTGAGTTCATGCATTATCTCTGAAACTTTGCCTGCTATAAATCTGAGTAGTTTGTAACGCACCTTGGGTCTGGCTTACCTTCCTCGTTTTTCTGGGTTCAGGTTGAACTTCTCCTGAATTACCTTTTGATGATCCCACACTGACAGTTCTACCTCTGGATTCCTCCCCTTCCAAGGTCGTCATTGCAGCTCCTGTTCCCTGGCATTCTCCTGCCTGTCCACTTTTCACTGCCGCTCTGATCACTAGCCCGGATCCTTTACCATCCAGTCCGGCTACAGTGTTCTCTGCCCCTCCACGCTCTGTTTTAGCTCCACAGAGTAAGCTGATGTCTTTACTCCCTTCTGCCGCAATGCTACTTCACCAAGATCTCCACTAATCATTCCTCTCCAGTCTCCAGAAAGCCTCCAGAACCCTGAACTATGTGCAGTTAACTCACAGAACCATGTCTAATATTTTAAGGAGGAAAGAAAATAATTGTATTCATTCTTTTTTCTGCATGTGGGTCAGGAAATTACCTTCCAACAACATGACACAACTTTCCTTTTGGAAAGAGATGTCTTCTTCCTGTCCTAGTACCTCTGTTACTTCAAATATTTTAGATAAATCTAAAACGCTGTTCAAGGATGTTAAAGGCTGTTCAAGAGTGTAACCACTTCACTTTATCAGTTTCAGATGCCAGTTAAATGGTCAATTTGCTAACATTCAAATAATCTGTTTCTTATGGTCCAAATGTAAAAAATTCAATCTTTCAGCAATGATAGCAGAACTCACAAGTACTTGGAAACAGATTTTGATTTTCAAATAAGCAGAATTGAAAGTGCATTCATATTTGGACATTACAAATTTAGCTTTATAAAAGTTAGCTTTGTATCACAGATGCTGAAAATGTCAATGGATAAACGACCTTGTTGTTATGATAATTCATAATTTTTTAAGGAGAGTAAATAACATGTTACTGTATGGCAAAACCTAATCATGGCCTGTGCATTTTGTTTCCTGTCACATATGTTACACAGATTTTAGGGTTTTATTTGATATCTACTTCTTTTTCATATTTCTTTTAAAGACAATTTTCAAAATGGTCGATAAGTGTCTCATCACAACATCTGTGATTACTCATGAACTTCCAATACATTACACATCACACATACACACATTCTACTTAAAGTAACTATACCTGAGTTTATTTTTGTCTAGTTAAGAGAAACGCTCTTAACGCAATGTATTATGAGTTAAAAGATGCAATTTGATAATAACAGTTGACTAATTGATTGTGCCAATAAGCAGCGAACTGGGGACAACCTGTGACGACTTTTCCCTTCCAATGGCACAACTAGGTGTGGAGCCGTTGTTAAACAGCAGCTCCTCCAGTGCGTGCAGGATGCAGTATGTAAACAGAATAGCATGCCGTGTAAGTGTTGACCGCATATGAAAATATCATTTCAAGAATAAAGAATCTTTATTGTCACCATGTGTTACCATGGAGAAATTTCCTTGGAGAAAGACACCTGCTTAGGATGTGCATGGATGTACACACCGGCTCACTCCTGGCAGCTGCTTCGCGGGGCTTGGGCCCCATGGCTCTGTCGGGGCCCTGCTGGGGGTCGGGGCACCCCTGGGTCTCAGGTCTCTGGGCCAATGGCTGGATCCGCTTCGGTATTGTGGCTGTTGGAGGGTTTCCTGGGGCTCCTCTCTGCTCTTACCTGGGATGGGGGAGGCAGCTTTCCCTGTGTTGGTCCCTCCTGGGCACCGTTGCTCTGGGGCTCCCTTTGGGGATAACCCTTTCAAACCAATTCAGGTACTTACAGATTCACTTCTATACAGAAACCCCCTATTGGTATCTTTAGCTGTCACTTTATACATTTCATATTAAACAATACTGTGTATTCTTCAGTGATGGTATCAAGGTGTTGGTTGTTTGTACCTGTAATAGTTTATCGGCTGGTTTTGCTGTTCTTTTTGTATCTCTCTGTGCAGGTGTAGAAGCAGACTCAGAGTATGTTGTTTTGCTCTCTCCTTTTCATCTACTCTTTTTAGCATTTTGTCTCATATTTTTCTTTTCTTTTTCTCTCTCTTCTACCTTCCCATTTCTGTGTTCATTGAAAATGAAATAGTCCCAGAATAAAATCTAATAAAGCTTTTGGCATATATAATCAAGTGGAGAACTATGGCAAAAGCCAAAATGCTCCACCTCTGAAAGTAAAATCTGTTGGGCTCTCTTCGGCATTAAGACAGCAATTCTTAATGCTACACTGCCAGACAGGACACGTTAAAAAAAAAGGTATCAGAGACCAAGAAGTCTGATAGTCCCTTTGAAAACAATATGAATTACTGTGATATTACATGACTTAATCGTTCAGCACTCCTTAAATGACGCGTTCATACCCGCAGTAATTTTTGTGCAGTGATCTTAAGGCTTCATTCACAGAAATGTGTAATTCAATATTCTCTGAGAAATAACAGTGTACAAATGGGTAGTAGTGCCAGTAGTAGTGGCAGTAATGTGAATGTAACATTCTGTATGATGGACCACAAACTTCTCAGCGGGGGTGATAGCCCTTACAGCTTTTGGAAAGAAGCTTTTTCTGAGTTTCTTAGTTTTGAACTTGATGCTTATGAAATGTTTATCTGATAGAAGTGCTGCATAAACAGAGTTCAAACCCTGTAGACTGCATCCCACAATCCCCTGTGCTGTCCTTATCATCCGTGCTAAGTCCTTCCTCTCCTTCACTGTGCAGCTTGCATACCATACTGCAATACTGTGACATAAAATATAATAGTCGGTAGCTCTGTAAAGGTTTTTTAGCAGCTTAGTGGAAAGTTCAGTTCGCTTCAGTTTCCTGAGAAAGAAGAGCCATTCTTGGGTCTTTTACACCAGGTGGGAGGTGTTCAAAATCCACGAGAGGTTGGAGGAGATGTGAATGCCCAGGAACATTATGCCGTCCACCAGTGTTCCCCCTAATTTTTCATGTGTCTGAGCAAACACACAAACTCCCTGAGCATTCACTTGACCTCTGTGAGCAACATCGCACATGCACACTGAGGCTACATTACGCTTGTCCAAAACCTGAGATTATAGCCAGTTACATGGCTTACTAAAAGAATCAAGTTACAGCAATAATTTATTTTAGATTACTTAGTTTAGTTCAACATGATTTAGCCTGATTACATATCAGTCAACACCAAGTCAAATTTCTTGTAAGTGCAAACCTACTTGGCAATAAACTTGATTCTGATTCTGATGAAAAAGACAAACATCTTGTTTTTTTTAGAGCTGTATAGTATATTTTACTTCAGAGTAGGGTCCTGCTAAGGAAGAACTGAGAGATGTGCACATCTTTCAGAGCTCCAATTTTATTGCCATTAAATTATTTACATTTTCTGCAGTGAGATTTAGCACCAGCATGTGGTACTTTGCAGCCTCGCTTCTGTCAGTCTGTCCCAGGGCAGCTATGACTACTAAAATGGCTCACCACCATCAGGGTGTGAATGTGTGCATGAATGTGTGAAAGACTGACCAGTGTAAAGCGCTTTGGGGTCCCCAGATGATTTATTTCAATATTCTCAGCTCGCACATAGCTTTTCTAATACAACGACGGAACACTCTCAGTTCTAAACAATTTTTTTGTGCTGCTCTTCCTTTTTATGCCAACGACAGCTTTTTAATAACGTAGGAGACGCAGAAAATCTTTTAGAGGCAGCTGTATGTTGCACTGTCAGGAATGTTACTATTGCACTCAGTTATTGTTTAAAGGTGTTCCATAGTCAGAGACCCATAAGATTAATAACAGAACTACACAGAATGAAAGCAATAATTTATTCTGTATCAAATTTTGGCACTTCCAGCTCTAATTTTCCATTCATATATTTTTGTTTCCATTCATAATTATGTAATTCCAGGGAAAAAATTGCTCCTATAATACCCTTTGGGCTTAACAGGTAGTTTATAGGGAGTGAAATTGATAGTGTGAGCATAATCGTCATGAAGTGTGGCTTCAATTCCACACTTCACCATCTGCATCTGCCTTTTCGCCTGTTTCCAAAATTAACGTATGCATGCGTCAGAATTGCAGTGACAACCTCACGTTTTCCAGTCGAGTTTTTTTTTTTTTTTTTATCGATCACAGCCTTTGAGTGGAAAATGAGGTATGCAAGTTTCAGGGCCAGTTTTGTGCATACGCAATCTTTATAAATGAAATCCCCAGTGAGTTGGGGCACAGTGCTCGCGCAGTGCATGTGACCCACGTTCAAAGGCCTCAGTCACAGACGTGGCCAGGCCAGGTTCCATTCCCAGCCCACGGACTTATGCCTGACGTCTTCCTGCTTTCTCACAACCCTTTTTTCTTGTCTTTCCACTTTGAAATAAAGACTACTACTGCCACAAAAAAAATAATATATACACACACAAAAAACTGATGTATCTAATCAGAGGAATTCAGAGCGCTGGGGGGAAATAAAGAGCAGGGAAATCAAGGGAAGGAGAAAGAATGACCTGGAAATCAAACTAAATACAAATGATCTACAAACCAAAAGGGAAAAAGCCTAACATTACTATAAGAATATAAACTAAAATGCACAAAGAACAGATCCCATGAAATAAGAAAGTAAAACATAGAGGAATAAGGGAAGACCTTGACAACCATAATAAACAAACCAGAAATGATCAGAATACAAATACTAATGAAAATAAACAGAAACACCATTGAGTCATGACACAGTACTTAGCTTATGCAGCTGAACAATAATGAGCTAATTACCATTCAGATGCTGTGGCATTATCTTAAACAGGCCATTGATGCTCACAAGTCTTCGAGTGTGGAAGCATCAAATTAAAATTAAAAGAATTCTGCAAAGAAGAGTTGGTCTACATAAACTAAAATGATGTTGAAAAAAAAAAAAAAAAAAAGAATATTGACTGCCAATTATCTGCCATGATTTGGGTTTTATTTGTGGACTTTTCATTCATTCCCCACTCTGTTCAGTCACCTCACAGCCACCACTCAACACCATTATCATATCTGACACTAATTACCCTCAAATCAATCCACCTGATCCTCTGCCTACGTATACTACCAGCCTCACTCATCCACTCCCTGCCAGAACGTCTTGTCTTGTCCCGGTGCCTGCATGTACTGTTTTTCCCCAGTGTTTTTGTCGCTCTGCTTTCTGTTTTGTGGACCTGGGGCCCGTTCTTTGTACGTCGCTAACTTAGTTAGCTGGATTTGATTGTTGACGATTTGGCATGATCTTGGATCGTTTGGTTCTTCGAAACTCATCCTGGACTTGCTGTCATAGCAACATGTGCGCAAGCTTAAACCTGCTCGCAAGCAGGCTTATTTCATGTAAACAGGATTAGATCGCGGCTTTATAAGTGGAGAAAATGGGAAGTCTGTCTTAGCCATGTCTTGTCCATTTTTACGAAAGCAACCTGTTGCGGAAGGTGCAAGAATAATTCGCAGAGCTTTTCGAATTAATCGCGTATTGCGAGATAGACAGGATCCTTTAGCGCAGCGCAACAGTGTAATCGTAGAGATATCGTTTTTCTCGTGAGGCTGTTATTTACATAATTATTTTAGCTTCTTTGTAAAGAAATCAAATTTTTCCAGGTTATAGTTATCTTGAAGTTGTTTAAAACTCTTTAATTCACTATTGCTTGTAATATTCCATTAACTTTTTTGTGACTACTGTGTAAATCCCCTGTCGTTTTAATTAATGACTCAAATTCGGCATAACCTTCCATTAAAAGCTCTTGTTCTGCTTGGGAGAAAAACTGTGCGCGTTCTTTGGCCATGCTGAACAGCCAATAGCAGCGTTGCTGATCATTGTTTCTACTATCGACACAATGCCCTTTTCTCAGATAACTCAATCCAGCGATACTAATCATAAACAACAGGTGTGTTCGAAGAACCCAATTAGCCGGATCATGATTAGCCCGATGATATTATCTTGGATGTCTTATTTAATCTCGGATGTTTTAAGCAACGTATGTAGAACGGGCCCCTTTCTCACCCTGCCCTCGCTAGTTTACTTTACTAGTGCTTGTGTGCTCCGCCTGATTCAAGTGGTCCCTGGGGATTCTGTGTTTTGCTCTGCCGTCATTGGGACACATTGGCTGCTTTGGATCAAGTCTGGTTCTGCCTGCTACACCCAGTCAAGTCAGAGTCCACCTTCATCATCCTTCCAGCTTGTCATCTTCTGCCTGTCATCTACTCTATTTCAATAAACTACTTAAAACATACTTTGTGTTGGTTTGAATGCGGGTTCTCCGTGTACAAACATTACATTGTCACAAAAGTGAGATGACAGTTGATGCTGCCAAGGGTGACACAACAATTTGTTGTTTGGCCATTCAATTTTGATATAGGCTCTGGTTTGCATATAATTTTTTTTCCATCCATTAAAAATACTAAGATAAAAAGATAATGCGTGTAAATGCTTAAAAACAAACAATAAAACCAATTTAAAGTGATTGTCTTGATTTGTCTTTGTTGTAACTAAATTAACATTCTACTGTTATTATAATAAATCATGGTAAAAAATTCCAAACATCTGTGATACAAAGCTAACTTTTATCAAGCTAAATTGGCAGTGTCCAAATGTGACTGCACTTTGAATTCTGCTGATATTTGAAAACCAAAAACTGTTTCCAAATGTGTGATGCGAATCATATATTTATAACAAAAACATGATAGGAATCTTCAAGGTTGTTACAAGAATGTGGAGCATAACGCAGCATGCAGTCCAAAGCAATGAGAAGATGTAAACATGTGTGTTGGTGAGACAGTGTGTGTGCCAGAAAGAGAGATCATGTGCAGCATAATCTATCTCAGAGAGACGGTTTGGGTTTGGGGATTTACTCCACGGCACTTAGCTCTGCAGGGGTTTAAGGGGTGTACGGACAAACTCCCTGCAGCACCACTGGTCATGATGAAGGAGGTAATTTGAAGTTACTCTTATTTTTTCTGCACAGCTCAGTATTCAACAGAGAGGTCTAAAGTCCAAAGATGTGCTATATAGTGTTTGGATAAGAAAGGGAAAAAAAGAAAGAGGAGAATGGAGGAGGAGGAAAAATTTACTAAGGCGATATCTAAGAAACACAAATAAAGTAGCATGTCCTTCACAACCAACACTTCTTCAGAGCAACTTTATTTAGCAATTTATCGAGAGAAGCTCCACAAATTGCTAAATATTTCTTGGCATAACTTCTTTTAACCATGTTTATTATGATAAATTGTCAGAATGCTTTACTTTAAGTGACTAACTGAGCACTACAGTGCTTTGTCTACCTTGGTTTATTTCTCTGTACAGTGAACGGTACTTGGAAATGAGTCCATTAGTGGCCAAAGACTATATGCACACATTAGCCCCTCAGGGTGTGATGTAGTTGGCCAGTGCAATCAACTTGCTAAAAATTAAGATTATGTCTTGTTATGTCTGCTTATTATGAGTATTTATGTGCATTCTACCTCACCAAAAGATTTCAATGTGGTTACAGTGAAATTTCTTTTGTCACACCGGTATGTCCCGCCTTAAACCACAACACTGCAAAGTGATTGGCCCGAACCATTTTTGGTTCAGACACAAATAGTTGAAGCGGTACAAGATGTATTCTTGTGAACACACAAATACTGCAAAAATTCATCTTGCATGCACGGTTAGATAAATTGAAGTATGCCATTTTCATGAGAAGTTAAAGTTTCCTTGCCAAAGAAATTGCTAGACACAATTTAATTAAAATTAAAAGTTGATAATTTTACTGAAAAAGTCGGAGGCTTCTCATCAACCCAACTTTAAAGCAAATATGACCCCCTTGAAGTTAAAACATGGTACCTGTAGTAAACACAAAACCCCCCACTTATTTTGCATCCTTGACCATTGTTATCTAACTCAATCTTTCACAGGCTCTACCTTGCAAAGCTCCTTGGGAGAACATGTGGCCACAGCATTTGAAATTGCAGAGAAATGGACAAATCCCACTGCTTTTGGAACGTAGAACTTGAGTATGATGGGGTGGGTTCTGTGTCATTTCTAGATCTGTTCTGACTTCAGATGTCCGATTAAACCCACCCCCAACCCCTTCTCCACCATCGTAGCTGAGTTCGTCTAGCTTCCAAGACGTTCCTCCATCCTCAACCCATCAGAGTGTTTTCTCCCTTCAGTCTTCAGCACTCCCTATCACCTCGTTATTGGTCCGGCAGAAGACCACCATGTTGGGCCTGGTTCTGCCAGAGGTTTCTTCCCAAAGGGGAGTTTTTCCTCTCCACAGTCGCTTCAAGCTTGCTCATCATGGACAGTTCATGCAAACCTGTGTTTATCAAGTTGGACATCTATCTTAAACAGATCCCCATATGGACTGAACAAACTTCTTCTATCTCCACTCCACCACCAGTTTCAGACCTGGGGGGGAACATCCCTGTTCTCATACATCTACTTATGCATATTAAAGTATAATTCAGCATTAATGTTCCTGCCGAGGTCTGAGCGCCAAAGACTTAAAATATTGTGTCAATAAAATCCTTCTAATTGCCATTTCTTTCTCTGTGAGTTTTTCAGATTGAATTAAATTTTGTTTATATTGTGTTGATTCTCAACCAACGTGTTCTCGGGGCACTATACTGTACATAGACATCTAGTCCAATTCGTTTCAATTACATAGAAATACACTGTGAATCAAATGCATACAAATAAAATCCAGTTGTACAGAAAGGATCAATCTATTTGAAACATCTTCCAGTCTGACCCTAAATGTCATACACAACAGTCTAACTCAGCTTATATTGCAATTTGTTTGAACATTATTCATGAAAGGAGCAAACCAATTGAGTTATTGACATTTAGAGTAATCTCCTTCACTGAGGAAGCATGTGGTTACAGTGGAAAGGAACAACTCTCTTTTAACAAGAAGAAATCTCTAGCGGAACCAGGCTTTATTCCCCATGATAAAATAGCAGCATTTTAAGAAACCGATGGAACACTACATCTACTCAAGAAGCTGAGCGTTGCATTGGTGTGAGTGGTATCAACTCGCACCTTCTCTGGGGTTTGGGTGTAGCCAATGCAATGCAATGCTGTAGTCTAAAGTCTAAAGCAGAATATTGGCCAGTCATCATCATTTGCTAGGAAATCGTATTCCCTCCTAAGTCTCCCATTTGCGAGGTCTTCTAGCAATACAAGTGTATTTGACTGTTTACAGCAATTAAAGTAACTCACACCTTGTCACAGGTATCTGTTAATCTGCTGTATTTGTCACCCTGGTGGTCAACGGGGAGAGGGATGTGATGGTAGAAAACCCCAAAAAATGTTGTGCAGACTTTTATTTAAGATATAATTTGGCTTATGGAATTTTTTTTTTTCTTTGAAAGGTCCTTATTTATAATTTAGTGCAGGGGTGGCCAACTCCGGTCCTCGAGAGCCGGTGTCCTGCAACCTTTAGATGTGTCCCTGGTCTGACACGCCTGAGTCAAATAATCAGTTAATTAGCAGGACTCTGAAGAACCTGACTGCATACTGAGGAGCTAATTGTGCTATTTGATTCAGGTGTGTGGGGCCAGGGAAACCTCTAAAAGTTTCAGGACACCGGCTCTCGAGGACCGGAGTTGGCCACCCCTGATTTAGTGTCACCAGTGCAAGCATGAATAATACTGAAGTTTTGAATGTTTATGATAAAATCTGATATCGAGTGAAATCTGACGTCTAAGCGGACTCACCATGCAGTTTACCTGCAATTCATCGCTTTACCATCTGCGTTGCCAATTTTTCCTGTCTCCAAGATGAGTTGTCGTGAGGGCCGCACATCTTCCCATTAAGTTTTTTTTTTAATAGATCTCAATTTTGCATTGAAAGTGACGTTGACAGGTTTACGGCCCCCTATTGTGCGTCCACAAACTTGATAAATGAGACTAATGCACTTCTGCTGTGTGCTACAATTACTACTGGAAATTCACAAAGTGTTTTCATCAAGATCAATTTGCTATAACAACTCATCTTTTTGGAAATTGTTGGTTCCTATCCTTTTACCACCCAATGAAGGCAGCCCAAGTGCCGCTATGGTACTTACACCACACCTTGATAATCATGCATTCACATAGTTTTTTAAAACCAGTCATCTGAATGCCTAATTTTAAACAAAAAACAGCCAAAAACTGTTTTTTTAGATTCTCTAGATACTTACCCTCTAAGTTACTGCAATAGCAGCTTAAGGGTCTACTTAGTTTTTCATAGTACGCCATGCTTAACTTTGACTCATCCTTATTGTTATAAGGATGTATATGGTATATGGTATATGGCATCACATGTCATGTGTTACTGATCATCTAACCTTTGTTTTACCTTATCCAGGTGGGAAAATTTAGATGGCTTCCTTCTGACTGTAATAATAACAGCTCTATTAGGAGCCCTAAAAATATGTAAACATCTTCTGAAATTGAAGCAGCAATTCTTTCAAATGTATTGGTTTTAATGTTCAACCTTTGATCTTAAGCCAACAACTGCAGTCTTTTTCTCTTTTTTTAAAAGTGTTTGTGTGTCTCCCTCTATGAGGTTTGTGGAATGTGGCTCTTTTGTGTGTTAGAGGTTGAACTGAAAGCCAACTGGTCAGTGTGTCAAAGGGTCTCCTCCCTGTTCAGATCATTAAATGTGTCAGGTGTTCAACAACACCTGGCTCCATCTTAACAATGGGTGGTCCCGCATCAGCTTTTATTACTGCAAATGCTGTGTCACAGCTGGTTGGGCTAGTGGAGGGCAGATCCCACATCAGATCATTAATGTCTCCTGCAGAGCTGCAGGGAAGAGTGGGTGAAGAGAATTCAACACGGTTAGAGAAGCAGAATATAAGAGCATCCCTCGTGAAAGTGTTTCTCTCCTCTCATCACCTTTTACCTTTAGCAAAATAACTTATTGCCTAAAGTTTCATACATTTGCTGCAAGAATATAAATGAGCAAATTGTTATCGACAAACTACCATCACAAGGCATTTGAAACTGATACTACACCATACAAAAGAGTTGCACTTTATCGACACTATGGTTTGTTATTGAAAAAAATCTGACAGTTCAGGACTGTCACCTGTAATGTTACGATGACTTTAGTTAATCAGATTGAATTTAGCTGCCATGCTTCTTGTCATACCTAAGCACTCCAAGCATGCTACAGTAGAGCCACGTTCACCCGATCACATTCACAAACGTGCACACACTCAACTGCAACTTGGGTTTAAGGGGAATGAAACCCACAACCTTCCAGTTACAAGATGCCTACTCTATCGTCTGAGCCACCGCCAACACTTTTTTAAGGTATTATTATTATCATCGCTTCAGTGTATTCATCATTTCCTGTACAAACAGTTATATATTTTTAACAATATCAATAATGAATACTGTACAACCAAAGTGATTTCTCCACTTGATAACATACCTAATGACACTTAGGCCCAAAATTATTCATACCCCTGTCAGATTTACATTTAAAATAATTTTCATTCAACTGAGAATTCTTTTTTTCTGACTGGAAAAGACATGGATGAGTATACATTTGGGAAATTAAATATGTTTTTGTTAGTGTTATACAAAAATACTGTTGAAATTGTTTATACTCTTCTCAATAATAAGTGGCGAAATCTTTATTGGCATTACAGCCACCTAACTCTTTGTTTTAATTGTGGCCCGGCTTTTAGAATTTTTCAATTGTTATTTTGACCATTTATCTTTAGAAATTAGAAGATTTTAAGCTTGGTTTATGATAGATACATCCGTGAGGTCTCACGGGGGAATCCCTCACTTCACTTTCTGATTGGCTACACGCCACATTCAACAGGCTGCCTGCTTGTGAGTCTTCAGGAGACACCACACACAGTAGGATATCGGGTAAGACAATCTAACATGTTGAATACATCGATTTGAGGTTGGAGCGGTCCCGATGTTCCACCAAGCAGACCCGATTGGTCTTAGCACACCACACACGGCAGCATATTCTCTTAAGATTATCTTAAGAGACACGCCGATAATCGGTGCCTCTCGGGAGGGGATGATTGGGGTGAAAATCGGACTAAATATCCTGGCATGTGAACCAGCCTTAAGATTAAAAGTAGCTCTTAGTGACGTCGATTTGGGAAAAATCTTTGTATTTCCCAAATTCTTAGATTTTACTTAGTATTTTACCGTGATAAGATAAAAGTTATTCACAAAGCATCTTAGGCAAGGCAAGGCAAATTTATTTGTATAGCACATTTCAGTACAGAGTCAATGCAAAGTGCTTTACATGATTAAAATATAGGAAAATAAAACTGAATAAAAGCAAGTAGGAATAAAATGTAGAAACAAAATAGACATGGGAGAATACAAACTAAAAGTAGATATTAAAAACAGTTGGACTACAAAGTTGAACTAATGATGTTTCAGTAAAACAGTTTAACTAGAACAGTCGAAGGCAATCTTAAACAAATGCGTTTTTAATCTTGATTTAAAAGAACTCAGGCTTTCAGCACTTTTACAGTTTTCGGGAAGTTTGTTCCAGATAAGTGGAGCATAGGAACTAAATGCTGCTTCTCCATGTTTAATTCTGGTTCTAGGTATGCAGAGAAGGCTGGAGCCAGAAGACCTTAGTGGTCTGGAGGGTTTATACACTGATAACAAGTCTGTGATGTATTTAGGTGCTAAGCCATTCAGGGATTTATAGACTAACAGAAGTATTTTAAAGTCTATTCTCTGAGATACAGGGAGCCAGTGTAAGGACTTTAGAACTGGGGTGATGTGCTCTACTTTCTTAGTCTTAGTGAGGACGCAGGCAGCAGCGTTCTGGATCAGCTGCAGCTGTCTGATCCACTTTTTAGGCAGACCTGTGAAAACACCGTTGCAGTAATCAATTCTACTAAAAATAAACGCATGGATTAGTTTTTCCAGATCCTGCTGAGATATCAGTCCTTTAACCCTGGAAATGTTCTTCAGGTGATAGAAAGCTGACCTTGTAATTGTCTTTAGATGCTTTTGGAGGTTCAGGTCTGAGTCCATCACTACTCCCAGATTTCGGGCCTGATCAGTGGTTTCTAGCTGAAGCAGCTGAAGCTTTGTGCTAACCTTTGATCTCTCCTCTATTGGTCCAATCTCTTAGCCCTTAAGAGATCTCCTAAAGTGAGAAAATGTTAGGAGTAGTGAGGAGGACATTTAAACAGCGTAAGAGTGTCTTAAGCAGGGAAAATGGTGGAAACAAACACCACCTAAACATTGGAGGAAATGAGCACATAAACTTCTTCAATCATACAATTATTAATATGTAGATAAGATAAAGTTTATCATCCCCAAAGGGGTAAATTAGTTAGTTTCAGCGGTCTGATGGGTTAAGAGCACAGCTCTGGTAACGTTATTTTATTGAGGATAAATAAATAATAGGAAACATATTGAATAGTAATCAATAAAAAGTGGATACATTTACAAAGAATATATCTAAAAGAGATGAGAAAGTATTTATTGCATGGTAATTTCAGTAGCCTATGATAGTCTAGAAGTTTGACTGTTCAATGTCATTTCCTCGCTTTTAATTGCTGCACAGAGCACTTCTCACTTTCCAAGCTGGTGCGTAAAAGCAGCAAGATGCGCAGAGAAACAGATGCATTGATTTACGGCAATGATCTATATGCACGCTTGCCTTCCACGTTTGAGTAATAGTGCAGACCAACTTCCGCTTCCGCAGAGACGATCACTGAAGCTGAGTAGGTTATTGAACACAGAAAGAGCTGTGTGTTTAGAGGCCAAGAATTCTGTAAAATGAAATGATGTACAAGAACATTTGAAATTTATATTTGTAACTCTAAGAGGACCTATTCAGCTCACCTATCACTGCTTTCAAGCATAAAGCCTAAACTATTTTGTATTCAATATTATTGTTTAAAAAAATGTCTGATTCGTAATGTTCTGCTTCAGTTTACAGTGCGTGATGCAGTACCTGTTGTGCTGACAAGAGGCTCCTGTTGTTGTGTAGCCGGGAAGGCAATGTGCAACTCCTGTACCAAGCTGCACATTATTCACAGAGTGGCATATCAGCTGTGCCACCTGTCCTATCATGCACTGACACCGAACAAAAGTGGCGAACACCTCGAACCATGGTTTGTGTGTTTTGTTTTTTGGATTTGGTATTATTTTTCTTAAGTAATAATTGTACATTTTCAGTGACAAATAAAATAGATTATCCTTATAAGTTATTCTTTATTCGCATTGTAGGGAGTAAAGCCTTCAAGAAGTGGCATAAGGTATATTCTGTATACACTTTTAGGTTTGTCATTGTTTATAACATGTCATAGTTTAGCTTAGTATTTTAGATCAGAGGGCTGTTTCATAACACCAGAAAGGCGGATTAAGCTGGCATTTTCTCAAAAATGTTGGCTTTCTTATGCCAGGAATCGGTTTCACCAAAGCTGTAACAAATCAGTTTACATGGTGATTCATTCTGTGCAGCTAGCCTGCTCCAGAACAGGCTAACAGCCAGTCTTAGTTAATCGTGGTGTCTTATCTGTGAAGTCGGCATCGCACCCATCAGAAATCAGTAAGTTTTGTCAGTGATTCTGTTTTCTTATCTTTCTTTCTTTTCTTTTTTTTTTGGTATTTGTCAGCCTACATTGAAAATTCCGAGGAATATTTCATTTAGACTCAATTTTTACATTTGTAACAGATAATTAGGTAAAATATACTATAGTATAATTACATTTTGCATTATTTAAATATTCACTGTAAGTCTAAATACTTTTTTTTTTAGATCCTCACTCTACAAGGGATACAGTTGTGAGCTGCCAGCCCCATCCACCCTTAGCCCTTCACCTCACTATGCTGCATTTGAACCAGAAGTTCTACCCTTGATCAGCAGCATGAACATGCTGCTGATCCCTGGATAAACCTCTTGGGGACTCTCAGTTTGGAAAAGTGCAGGCTGGCAATTTTCTGTTCTATCACCATCCTCTGTTGTTTCCTCATGGAATAATTACCCATCAGGATGCACCACCTTGTCCGAAGCTGCCACTGGATGACTACCCCATGACACCAACTGACTGTAGTTTTGTACCAACGAGCCAGGAACAACTTTATCTGCAGTCACTGCATGTGACACTGTCCCAGTCTCGACTAATTGAAGCTTCAACAAGAGGTCAAAGTGCATCACTTGAATGGCATCAACTGAGAAAAGAGAGGGTGACAGCATCTCACTTCAGAGAGGTGTGTCATATGCGAGGAGATAAATCTGCTGACAGCCTGGCTGAGAGATCATACGGAGAGTAAGAGCAACTGCTCACATGAGGCAAGGGCTTGGCATGGAAGCAGGAGCTTTGAAAGACTATGAGACCATGGAAAATGTCAATGCAACCCGGTGTGAGCTTGTTGTACATCCGGATACACCATGGTTGAGAGCATCACTTGACGGGCTGGTGTATGATCCACTGGAGAGACCTGCATTTGGCTTGGTGGAAATTAACTGTCCCAACACTCAGAGTTACATTGACTGTGGATACCTAATGGTGGAAGAAGGTCAGCACAAACTTAAGAAGAGTCACTCGTATTACTGGCAGATACAGGGGCAGCTGCTGATCACTGGAATGTCACTGTGTGATTTTTGTTGTATGTGCCAATGATGACATGTTTGTTCAGCGCATTCATAGGGAGGAGGCAATGCTGACCATTCTAAAACGGCAGTGTGATTTCTTTTTCTTTTATTCGTACCTCCTCAAATACTTATCTGCAAATTAAAGGTTAATGCAAAGGTGTAACTTCTCAATATTACCTGTCTTGTTCAAACACTGTTCACCAATGCATATTTTGAGGCATTGGTGAACAGTGGAAATCTAAGCTTTCAAATAAGAGATGGTATGTTGACTCTGTAAAATTGAATTGTTAAATTGTCAATATTTAATTGTTCTGATGTAATGTATTTTATTCTTTCAGAAGTTATGTTTTATATAGCAAATTTTTGGATTGTTAGACTTAAAAAATGCTTATATATTTGTTTCTGTAAGGAACATTTTATATACTGTATGTATAACAGAAGTTTGAGACAACAAATATTAAAGAGCAAATGTTTCACAAAATAGAAAAGTGCTGGTCTTAACTAGGCCACAAATGTTAAAACTGAACACAAAATAGATTATACAGTATATTAGATTGTACATAAGTAAAAAGACAGAAGTAAAGAGACTTGCATCAAAACATTACAAAAAATACTGTACCATATTTTTTGCACCATAAGGCGCATTAAATATTCTTCCCAAATGTGTAATATCACTCTGCACTGCAAAAAGGGAACTAAATGTAAGTAAAATTTTCTTGAAAATAGTGTATTTTTCCTTAATTTGACCAGGTAAATAAGACTATTTGACTAAGACTAAAAATACTCATTCCATTGGCAAATCATTTAGCTGCTGAAATCAAGGAAAAATATAGTAATTTACAAAAAAAATTTACTTACTTTTAGTTCCCTTGTAGCAGTGGGCCCCTCCACGTACACAGCTCTCTCCTGAGAGGGAGAGTTATCCGTCCCCTCGGGAGGACAGAGTAGTTGGACTACACTGCCCTGTTTCTTAACCTGACTCCATCAGATGGATTTGCTCCGCATATCCATCTGGAAACCTTCCGTTGAAGTAATTTTGGGAAGGGGTGAAAATACTGGTTAGCTTATTGGCCTATGTTGGTGATAGACGGGCCAAATAAACCAATCAGATCAACGAAGCATATGATGTACTAACAGCGACGACGAAAACACAACCACAAGCTCTTGCCGAAACCAGTCGGGAGAAGAGCAAAAACATCCTTTCCTCTGAGAAAAGTCTCCAGAGCAGTGTTTTGCTCTTCTTTCAGTGAAGAAATACTCTGTAATTCTGATGAAACTTGCTCGATAGCCACGCCAGTGTTTCCCGCAGTGCTATCTTGGCGAGGTGGCTGCCTCGCCAAGATAGCGCTACCGCCTCGCTAACATAAAAAAAAAAAAAAAAAACTTGATATGCTTGCATGTTTATTTGACGCGGTTGTTTGTTGTTGCTGTCGCGTGTGCATACAGTGATTGGCAGGGAAGAAACAGGCGAAAATACGTGTATACTTTTATATTGAATTAACTTACTTGGTTTATTGTTGCTAGCATGTACTCCGCGGGCGAGGGCTGCCTTACATAAATGCACTTCTAGTTTAGACATTACCGTCAGGCAGTCTTGTAGACAGCTCAGGGGTCCGATCAGTTAGTGACACAGTGTACCGTAATGCTCCAAATATCCATTGAGCGGGGCGGCTTCGTTGCTAACCAAAGTCATACTTACATATTTTAACATATTTTTGAGCATATTGTACCACATAAAATCGGCCAGTAAGTACAACTTTAATCATGTATAAGGCGCACTGGATTATAAGGTGCACTATAAATGTTTGAGTAAATTTAAAGATTTTAAGTGTGCCTTATAGTCTGAAGAATACGGTACTCTTAGGCATGATTTCTGTGCTGCCACCTTGAAAGTAGTTGGGAGAATTCTTCTGAAAGGATTTCAAGATTGCCAGTACTTGCCAGTTAAACTTGCCCCTCCTTTCCTTGAGGAAATGTTTTGTGGGGCAGTGCACCGTGACATGACGAGAAGCTTTCTGGAGTTTGTGAGACACGATGTCCTCAAGCATACATTAGATCATTTTAACACTGATGATGATGATGATGACCTTCTTGGAGTGCCTGACAGATATGAATGTAGGAAGATAGTCACTGCTGCTACTCTTCCAGAAATCATGGATGAAATATCTCACAAGGAACTTGGACAGAAACCGATGTTTGTCATCGACTGCTCAAGGGAGGTCACACAGCCACTGGTTCAACAAAAATCTGGGGAACTGACCAAAAATGTATACTGATTTCAAACCCACCCCAAAGAAAGTAGAAGGAATATTAAACTTTCCTGCAGAGATGACATCCAAGCAGGCAGAGGTGGCACAGCACCTGAAAAGATACATCAGGGAATTTAATGAGGAAAAGCTTGGTTGATTTTTGAGGTTCTGCACTGGCTCTGATTTATTGGTGTCTGGAGTTAGTAAGGTTGAGTTTACAGTTCAGAGACCAGTTTCACAAGAAGGCCAATTGGACATACATGTGGGATGCTCTTAGAACTGTCTGACAGCTATAATTCTCCTGACTTCCACAGTCAGTTCAATTCCATTCTAGAGAACAACGTCTGGGTAATGGATATTGTGTAGGCAGGAGTTACGATATCAAAGGTTGCAGTCTGAATTGTTTCACTTTTGAAAAGAGTGAAACTGTTATTGTAACAAATAATGCATTAATGCATTCATTAAAGGGATTACTATGTGTTTTTTTTTTGTATAAACACACATTAGGCCATACACATGCTTGATAAAAAAAAGCTTGTGATATGATGCTCACTGTTTACTTTCTCAATTATACAGAAACTGAGGGAATTTCAAGCCATAATGCATACATTTTACATACACATGAATGTCTTGGATGTTACATGTTGAATGTTACATTTACTTCTTTTCCCAATGAGTTCACATAATGCCTATCACATTTTTGAGATGTTTTATAGTTCACAATTTTTTTATGATGTATCTGAGAAAGATTTGAAATGTTTATTCTGTGCTGATGGGCACAGAATAAACTACATACGGTACTTTCACTCAGAAACAATGCTCACTCAAATACAAATTTGAGGTACTTTAAATAAGAATTACCAATACATGCTACTTGTTTCTTCAAATCTGTCATTTTGATCCATAAGGAAGATGCAAATCTCAAAAACAGTTTCATCACAGGGGTACTGCTCTTTTGGGGTGCACTCCTAGTGCAAACAGCTATATCCTCCTCCAGAATAGGTTGGAGTTTGTCCTCTGCTGTATTCAGCTGTGGCATGCTGAACATGATAATAGGGCGTCCTCCAGGTGTCCCATGGGTAGGCCTTGTTCTTATTAGGTGTGTATTCCATGTTCTTACAGCCTTGTCCAGTTCATCTTATCACAATAAATGTTCAATTAAAATGGTTGCCATCAACAACACCACTTCAAATACTGAAAAGGATAATTTATTTTAGCAATCTAATTGAATATCTGATTGAATCTGGCTGTTATGAAATAGAAAAGCCAGCACAGTGGGTATTTGGACTATTACAAACATAAAATATTTGGCGATATTGCTGCTGGAAGTGGATATTGAATTGTATTTGTTGAAAGTAAACTGTATGCCCACCACTGTGATAGTGTCATTTAGAAATCCAAAATTGCACACTCTGCTTAAGTAAAACTCCCCACCATGACTCTATCCGTTGAACTGCTGTGCTGCATCCGTAAAGAAAGCTTCCTTCTCCTGCACAATGGTCCTGGTGATTATTTCGTAAGAACAGATTCACACTGCAGAAAATGAACTAAAAGTAAGTACAATTTTCTTGAAATAAGTGTATTTGTCCATGATTTGAGCAGGTAAATATGATTATCTGCCAATGGAATGAATAGTTGTATCCCTAAAATAAGATAATTAGACATAGTGCACTTTAAATAAGATGATGGAGAAGAGTTGTTCCTATTTTAATTCCATTGGCAAATCATTAAACTTGCCAGCTCAAATCAAGGATAAATACACCAATTTCAAGAAAACTTTACTTACTTTTAGTTCCCTTTTTGTAGTGCATTTCTCTGACATTCCCTTTTTCCATACCTGGGTCGGCTGACACCTGCTTTTAGGTCACTGTTAGTATAATACGCTGCCATCCACATGATGTGATGACTAAATCCGTCAATGCAACCATTAATTGCTATACGAAAAGGCTTACGTTTATCATATCAATCCATATGCCACAGTGCATTGGGCCCCCTGCTGATGTACTGCTGATGTCGGAGACACCGTGCTTGCCGGAGTTCCACTCCCTCTGTATCCAAAATCTTGATGATCATCCTCATTGTATTCTGAGAAACAACAAATCCTCTTTGAATGGCACGCAAATGTAACCACCGATAGCCTTGTAGTCGGCCACTAACAGGTCTACTTCCATGAA
This sequence comes from Fundulus diaphanus, assembly GCA_037039145.1. NCBI lineage: Eukaryota > Metazoa > Chordata > Actinopteri > Cyprinodontiformes > Fundulidae > Fundulus > Fundulus diaphanus. Next base: position 24,876,514 of record CM073127.1, read on the forward strand.
AGATGCAATTTCTTCTGGATCCGTTTGGTTCTTTCTTTGAAACAGACATAGTAGTTTGTACAATCGTTTCAAAGTTCTGATACTAATAATAATATAATGCTGGTGTGCTAAAAGAATTAGTATTTCCTTATTTGTGAAACCGATGCCAAAGTATAACTTCACAAGATGCTCAACATTCCTCATTTTAAGGAAGACAGTGCTTCTTATAAGAGTTGTCATAAAATACAACTTTATTCTCATAATGTTATGACTTTATTTTCGTAATATTATGTCTTCTCATAATATTACAGCTTTATTTTCATAATATTATGACTTTATTCTTGTATTGTTATGACTTTATTCTATTAATGTTACCACTTTATTCTCATAATATTATGAGTTATTCTCGTAATATTACCACGACGGTTACACTTTATTTGAAGGGGTCTACGGTTACACTTTATTTGAAGGGGTCTACATAAGACTGACATTACACTGTCATAAACGTGACATAACACCTGTTATGAACATAAATGACTCTTTATGAATGTTTAAGACTGTTGTCATTAATTGTCATTCGGTAAATTATGACACTATTAAAGCAAAGTTGACATTGTTTTAAATGTCTTTGTTATGACAACTTGACATTAACAGAGACAAGGTTAAGTTTAGGGCTTGATTTGGGATTAGGTTAAATTAAGGGCTTGATTTGGTATTTGGTTAAATTAAGGGCTTGATTTGGGATTAGATTAAATTTAGGGCTTGATTTGGGATTAGGTTAAATTTAGGGCTTGATTTGGGATTAGGTTAAATTAAGGTCTTGATTTGGGATTAGGTTAAATTAAGGTCTTGATTGGGGATTTGGTTGAATTAAGGACTTGACTTGGGGTTTTGTTAAGTTAAGGGCTTGTCATAACAAAGACATCTTAAACAATGTCAACTTTGCTTTAATAGTGTCATAATTTACCGAATGACAATTAAAGACAACAGTCCTAAACATTCATAATGAGTCATTTATGTTCATAACAGGTGTTATGTCATGTTTATGACAGTGTAATGTCAGTCTTATGTAGACCCCTTCAAATAAAGTGTTACCATTACGACTATTAAAAAAAATATCTTCTCTAGCCTGGCCCTAATAATCCATTGCACTGAGAGTACTCAGAATCTTTGTGAATACGGGCACTGGTTTGTGCACATAAACCAGGAATTTTACTTTGCTTCTGTTTACTCTCAGTGGAGACATTCTAAATATAAACATATAAAATTTGTTTTTTTCTGTAAATATGTATTCTCTTTATAGAATCCAGTGTTTTTACAAGAAAAAGGAAGACATGGTTGGATTGGTACAAATATACATGGTATCCATCATGCACACTTAGATTTCATTTTGATTTTATTTTTTATTTTCAAAAGTTCTTCAGGATTAACTCAAACTTGTTCAGGTGGAAAGGGTGGAAGAACCTGTAGACTGTTGCAGAACAATACAGTTTATAACCATCCCAGGCATCCCAGCTTCTGAGCTCTCTCTGGTCTGACACCTGCTCTGTGGCTGACAGAAAAGCACTGTTTTGGGTGGTCAAATCTGAGAATATTCTAGATAATGATGGACTCTACCAACCTAGGGCATGAATTGTGACCTCCAATTCCACAGGTAGGAGGGCTGCGAACTTAAACTGAGGAGTATGACAAGTTGAAGCTTCTTTCCAAAGACTACGGGGATCTTTGCATTAAAACAATAATCTTCTAGACCATCCACTTGGTGTAGTTGTATTCTTTTAACTGTTTTATTTGTAACTGTGTCTTTCAAAAGAATTGTCATTTGTTAAACTTTTTATTTGGATTTCTTAGAGAGGTAATCAATAGTTTAGATCAAAATTGGGACCTAACTCAAACAAGAAATCTGTAGACATGAAAGATTGTTGAGCTTTGTTTCCCTATGATCTCGATGTTAATACAAGTAATCTACTAAGACTGTATCCTTGCTGGGTTATAAGGGCTGTGACGGTATCAACAACTGTATTTGTGTTTTCACTGTGTTTTTGTACCCTTGGCTATAACAATAGTTTTGTAAAATTAAATTACATGAAAAGGCAGCATAAATATTATATACATTTGCAGATTGTAGGTATAGGTTTAAGAAAACAGCCTTAAACCAAACCTATTCACATTACATGAACACTCAGCAACTTTGCTGAAGATTGCAGTGCTGAAATTAGCCTCCTTTCATTCGTCCTCGCCCATGAATTTGGTTGTAAGGTGCCATTCATAGTTGATTTGCGTAAATGTGCTGTCGCTGCTGAAAAACTTGATTTAGATGCAAAAAAGAAAATGGCACAGTGTTACATGCACCAACGTAATTTACATGCCTGCCTGTCTGACAAACAGTCAATTTCCACAAACACACAAGAGTCCAAGAGTGGCCACAAGACTCAGAGCTGAATTTACAACAGGAAATAGATACATGTTTTAGCGAACAGTGGGGGTCAATGAGTGTGCGTGAGTGAAAGCGTGAAAGAGTTGTGATGAAAATGAAGAGAGAGAAAAAGAAAGAAAGAGAGAGAGAGAAATGGAAAAAGGTGTTGAAAAAAGACATCAATATTGCCCCTGCTCCCTGTGGTCTGGGCTACCTGTCCTGTTTCTGACATCAACAAAGCCAAGCCTTCTGGGTAGTAATCAATCAGTCACACTCCGACAAGCTGGCGGAACTGAGTGCTCTGTGTTTGCGCGACTACTGGTGTGTGTCTGCGTACATATTCAAGTGTGTACATGCGTGTGTCTAAGAGCGTTGGAGGAGACGGGCCACATTAGCTGGACTCTGGATGAGTAGAAACAGGGAAAATGAAGTGTGGAGGATGGTGAGAAAGGAAGGCAAATGAGACCTGAGTGTGAAAAGAAGAGAGATGATAGAATACTGCTCAAAAAAGATTGTATTTAGGAATATGATAAAGTGAAAGAGTGAGAAATAGAAAGGAATAAAGGAAGCAAATTATAGTGACTTAAAAATTTAGACTGAGGAGATTTCGTCACACAAAAATCACAGACTTCATGTAATTAATGTTCCAGACTGAATCAGGGTGGTGAATGAGTCTTGATACTGGAAGTCTGAATGTTTGGTTTTTATTTTGACATGTAGTAGACTTAATACAGGTATCACGTCTTTTGGTGGCCTTGCTTGTCATGAATGTCAAAAAACCTTCAAAAAGTCCCTGGATAAGACAGAGCATCTTTAAAGTATTAATGCATATGTTTTTATTGCTGAAGATTTCTTGGTCATTCTGCCTATGATCAAAATAATTCCCCTCTTGTCTACGGCCCTTCGTGTTTCTGTATCTTTATAAAGTAATTTGTTTTAATTGATTAAGGAAAATAAGGCAATAAATTGATGAGAACAAATATAGTTTAATATTCAAAAGAGTTATGATTTAGCCTTACAATCAGTCCCCATACAGGTAAACAGCAAAATACAACTCAATGTGATATGCCAGATGTTCTTTTTTTCAAGGACACACAAAGTTGAGGATACAGAGATTTCAGCAAAAACTACATATATAGGGCTATTTTTGGCGGCAAAATGAGAATGATGAAAACTATTTAAACCAAAGTCAAATTAAGCACCTAGCTAAGCATGTAAGCTATCAATATATATATATAGATGTATATATCTATATATAGATGTATATATATCTATCTATATATATATATATATATATATATAGATATAGATATAGATATATAGATATAGATATATATATAGATATAGATATCCGCGACCCCATGAGGGATTAAGCGGGTCAGAAAATGGATGGATGGATGGATATATATATATATATATATATATATATATATATATATATATAGAGAGAGAGAGAGAGAGAGAGAGAGAGAGAGAGAGAGAGAGAGAGAGGTGTGTGTGTGTTCCAGAACATGTCCTTTAAATTTGTATTGAATTTATTTGCCTTTATCGAAGCCAGAACCCATTTGCTGTCGCTCACTGTATAGATATTTTCCCACAAAATATCCACCTTATTCTAAAGATCTTAAGGGCTGCCAACCTACAAATCATCACTTGTGGCTATGTGCGTTTGAAAGCATTTAATCAAATATGCCTTTTATTACCTCCACAATGTTTATACAAGGCCAGAAACAACTTATCTCATTCCAGAAGCAGTAACTCTAAAGGACTAAAAAGCAGAACACAACAGAACATTTATTAGAAAATAACTTCATTCCATCAAGGTTTTTCCTGGCCCCAATTCTTTGTATAAACAGAAAATTGAATTTTTACTGAATGCTGTCTAAATATTAATCTTTGGGTTGAGAGAGCAATAACAGAAAGCAAAAACACATAAAAGCTTAATACAAATCCTAAAGGTCGTCAATAAAAAATTTTGTTTTACATGTTTTTTGAGCTCTCCCTAAAGATCTTAGTCATCTCCTTCTCATATCTCTGGTCTCCAAGCCTGTACTACCATAAACTAGCCATCGTAAATCACTAAAGATGTCCATTGAATTAGTCCTGCAGGCAGATCAGATCTACCATAATTGCTTAAATGCATTATGTTGATTAATCTGTGCTGGTTGTAATAAAGTAGCAACAGGCCCACTTAGAGGAGATTTTTATCTTTTTGTTTCACTCTTTGGTTTTTCACAGTAAAGAAATCTTCGCAAATAAAGGACCTAATGAAAGTTTTTCTCCCTCATCTGTTTTCATTGCCAATCACTCTCCCGGCTTTCTCATTTTTGATTGGGCTTCCATTCTTTATTCCAGGCTTCCAGTAAAAGCACTTTCTACCTTCTATCTCATTATCTTTTCTCCGTCTTCTGATGCAATGGCTTTTAGGAATGAAAAACTGCAAAGCAAACAAAATGCCCATTCGTAAGATGAAAATCACATCTGGACTCTTACTTATCACAACCTCTTCATCAGTAAAAGCTATTCACATCACATACATAAAGAAATGGTTTTGTGCTCTTAACAATGTTCTAATTACCATGCATTTTCTAAAGTAAACCCCGACAAATCTTTTCCTTTATAAAAGGTAAGCAGATTTTGGCACCAGAGGCAAAAAATTACTTGCAATTGTCAAGTCCTACCTGAACAAAGAATCAGTTTGCCACAAAATTATGTTTTCCCCTACTTCCTTTGGCACAGTATTTGCCGGTTGCTCTTTGTTAGATCAAACAATTATGAAGCTGTTGTAATGCCGCAAACTCTTATAAGGAGAGCACTTAGGCTTAGGTTAAAGATTGGATTTGAAACAATTTTTTGAGCCTTACATTTATGAGTACAGTAAGAAAAAAATTTATTATTTAAGATTAAAACACTTGGACTATGAATAAGCATAGGTATTTACCATAGTTCTGGACCTGAAATCCAATTTAATAGTGGTGTCTGTGTTCATTCTGGACTAATTTCTATCATGTTGTGCTGCTGTTACTTGTACGCCTTTAATTCCCTGCAGGTTTGCTGTAAACTAGGCATGAGCTGCTGCAATTGTTATGGTATGATACCCTTATACTGACTTTCATGCTCTTTCTGTTTGGTGTATCTTGAAACACGTTTTACATTGGTCCGAATGTAAAGAAATTGTGCATTTTGTGTAAATGTAAATGTGCCCCTAAAGATTTACTACTGTTTTATATAGTGCTTGTTTAATTTGATGAAGTTTGTAACATTCACAGCGTGCCTGATAAATTAATTGGCTGGTGAGGCTGCCTTCTAGATTTTGTTTTCTACATACTTAAAGATCACTGGACTATCTGCAAATGAAAGGTCGATGTTCTAAATACAGTCTATGAGTGTCCCCCAAGTGGTCAGATAATTATTGGATTAAATAATCATAAAGTAAGACAGCGCTGAGGTGAGTGAATTTTCATCAGTGCAGACAGAGCTGCTGCACTGTGCAGTTTGAGATAAAGCAATGTTAATATAAGGGCATTGCTTTGACATGCATGATGTATGTGGTATTTCTTACCACACTCATGCTATAAATTTTTTGACCTGTCCAAAAAAAGTCTATTGCAGCTTGGCTTAGTGGGATATCAAATTGTGAATGATAAAGTTGTTGGGGCTTCCTCCCTGCCACATGGAGAACAAAGACCAAACTGAATCAAGCTTGACCGCTAAACCGAGAGCAAAAGGGACCGGTTAAACCACATCCCCAAGCACTGGGGTACCATCTCACAGGGGACTCCCAAAAGGCTGGAGATCCCATTGACATCATAGGTATATACACAGAGTAGCACTCGCATGTTTCTTGAAAGGGACAGGCTGGTGGTGGGGGGTGGGATGAAGTGGAGGGGTGGGTGGAGGCTGACAGCTGAGAGATGAAAGGTTCTGAGGAATCAGGAAACAATGAGGAGCTGAGAGACACACAGATGGAACACCAAAGTTTCTTAATTTTTCTGGTCAGCCAGAAGGGATTGACATTAGTTTTAATAAGTTTTAATTGATAAAGCACAGTAATTATTTAAACATGTATGGTCTTAACCATAACCATCTACTTTGTAAGGTCCAAGCTGCAGTCCTGTCTTTTTAGGAGACACCTCCATCTACCCTCAACCTCCCAAAAGCAGCAGTCCTTTGTTTTCTCCAGATGCATAGGGTCGGTATGCTTGGTGCCCGAAACTGGTGGAAATGGGTGTCGGCACCCAACAAAGCATCAAAGTTCTAGGGTGCCTGAACCAAACTGGTTCAAAAAAGTTCTGGCGATGGGAAAGGGCCTAACAATGTAAAGACGGGTTCCAGAGTGAAAGGATTAAAAAACTTCCCCATGCAGGCCAATTCTTTTTACCTGTATGGTGATGTTTTTGAATATGCAGTAAGACTACAATCAGTAAAAACAAATGCACTTAGCAGAATGGATGCCACGTTTAAAAACCACTGTTGTGGTTTTATAATTCAAAGTTACCTGAAGCAACAACTAAACCTCATTGTCTGTCCATATAAGCATTTGGGGCCCTGCCATTCTGAAAGTCTATTTAGTCCTGGTGGCATTTTATGCTGAGTGTTTGAAACCAAACGTATGTTGTTGAGTTTCAAAGAACATGCCACCTACTAATGGCATGGCAGGGAAATTACACAGTTTTTAGCATTTCTACTAGTGTGTTGTTCATGGGGATCACAATTAAAACATTGTCATTCAGATGTGTTAACAGAAACGGAAAAACAATGTTAATTGATTTTTGTCCTGTGCACGGAGCCTAATAAACAGAGAGAACACAGTGGGAGCTGAAACAAAAGCAAAAATAAACTTCAAACCAACGGGGAAAAGAATAGTACAGACCCAATGTCCACAGAGAACAGTACACAAAAAAATAACATGGGAATTCAACTGAAGGAATAATTAATAGGGAAAGACCCTAATGTCAATAATGAATTCATGATTTAGGATCAATGTGCACCAAGTCTTTAATGTTGGAAGGTACTCTTGCTGTCGCCCTAACCTTTAAAACTCCCTAGCTGGGCCAACCCAAAAAATTTATATTAGTTCAAGTCAAAAGTAACAAAGGTAGAACAACACAGTCACTGGCATCTGTTTCTATAAAAAGTCATTTTAATTTTCATTTGTCTTTTAACAAGAAAATATCGAAGTTGCAGTGTACAATCCATTAACACATGACAATTTCACGTCCTCCATGAAATGACTACAGTGGGCAATCAAGAATTGAGGTTTTTCATTTAATAGATTTCAAATGAAACCTCAGCTTCAAACTTTTAGCTGTCCATTTCTTTCATTGTGTGCAAGTATTTGTTTTATCTAAACAAGCATTTATTTTGTTAATCTTGTTATTTGTTAATTATGTATAGAATATTTATGTTGCTGATATTGCATCTAAGCTTTTTTGAAGCAGAGACTGAATCTCTATGGGGCTACGCTGGTTAAATGAAGATTGTAAATAAAAGGGGGTCAAACCCTATTCAAGATAATTGTACTTTGCAATTATATAATAATTGTGTATAATCATTATAGCATTATATATAATAATATAATCATTTATTAATGTGGCTGACATTACCAGTCACTGAATGAGATTATGAAAAAAATATTCTTTTCACATATGCGGAGCATATTCCTTGACCGCAGAAATCTTCTACAATGTGCTATTCTTGCATTCCTTTGGCAGCCAATCATTAAGGCTACAGTCCAACAGCTATCCAAAACATTAATCTTTCTACTGACCCAGAGCTGCCATGCTGGTATACTAATGAGTACTGCACGCTGTGACAAACCATAAGAAACAGTCCTTATAGCTGCACTCCCATCCCAGAAAGACCCTATCTCAATAGTGATGCTGTTTGACTGATTATGCTTTTAGCATAGATCGCAGTCAAGATACCAGAAGAATTTACTAGTTGAATAAAAGCTTTTAACAAAGCTGATTTTTACTAAAGGGCTGTATTCAGTCTGAATTGAAGAGTGAATCTATCCTGCCCCCCCCCCCCCCCCCCCCACACACACACACACACATAGTACTTAGAACACAACAAAGAATATTTTTATATGGACAAAAGTGGACCTGGTACAAGAGCTCCTGTGGAACTGAGTGCCAATGCTACTTTAAACCTCAATTACTTAAAGCTACTTTGTGAGCTATTCATATACAACCCAGTTTGCCACAGCTTGAATGCAGCTTTCAGCAGTTATAAATAAGAAAAAGTGTTTTCTTTATTTTACAAGCAATGAAAGCTAAGACATTGCAGAATGTGTATAGTTTGATGTAGAACTAATGTAGCAGCTGTTGGACACAAAGAGAAAAAAATTACATTACAGTATGTATGTAGGAAATAATAATTCAGCATTGAAACGTTAGATTTAGGAGGTCTACACACAAAGAAATCACCACAAATATTCCCAAAATGGAACAGGAATGCTGAAAAATCGAAAGTCAGAGACATTTTATGACGGAAGACAGGTGATTATTACTTTTTCTTTAGTAATTTAAGTTTCTGTACTTTTTTCTTGCAATTATGATGGGGCTTGCATCGTAGTGTCCCCTATTGACAAGCCACCACTGTTTGTTTCCGCTTTGCTGTCAGTTAAGACATTTTAGTACACATATACAAAAAAGAGATTTAGAAATACTTTTCTTGTAAATATTTACATGTACATGTTTCTACAAAAAAGGAAGACATTGTTAGATTTGAGCAAATAAGAATAGCATTGATCTGGGTACTCTGCCTGTTATGTGTTCATCAGATTGACAGCCTCGGGGAAGAAACTGGCTCTGTGGTGCCTGTTTTTTGTAAATAGTACTCATTAGCGGCAACCTGAAGGCAAAAGTAGTGGTTCTAGCTTATTGCTTATCGCATTAGACAATGTAGCCTGCTTGAAAACGAAGGCAATATTCATAGGAGTTGGCCCCCCTTTGTTTATTTTAGAGCGGCTTACTTTAAAGTACTGCGTCAAGAAATTTGTCGAGCCATCTCATCTATGAACTGTAATGGCCTCACAGGATTCAATATATATAAAATTGATTCTTCTGAAAACAAAATCATGGCATTCTCCCAAAAATGATTACTTTATCCTGAGTAAGTGAAGAAGCAATGGCAGTAACTGTTAAACTGTACCTTATGTGTGTTTGTCTGTGCCCAGTAGAACTTTGTGAGTTATCAGAAATACTAGCTTCATTTAACCTTCATCTTGCATGTTAAACCCAATCCCAACCAACTTATTTTAGGAAGCATTCCCTTTGATTGGTGCGCCCATTTTAGATATGATCAATATATCCCTAAAAAACAGAAATGTATTGCAGACTTTTAAGATAGCTGCAATCAAACATTTACTTAAAGGTGCATAGCTCAAGTTTTGAAGTTAAATATAATTTAATTTTCCCATATATGCCCTTACAATTGCCCAATGTGTAAGGTGAGTTATCCCCTTTTGTCGCTGCTGCCTCTATAGGCTGGATATTCAGTTCATGAGAGAATGATTCAGGCCGAATCCTCTCGGCGTGTGCGTGTTTGGAGCCAGATCGGGCTCGATATTCACAAATGCACAAATAAATCCACACACACACACAGGACAAGATCCACACATGCAAAGCCCGATTCATGCAAGCACAAAAAAATCCACAAATGCACAAAAAAATCCACACACACACAGGACAAGATCCACGCATGCACAGGCCCGATTCATGCAAGCACAAAAAAATCCATGCAAGCACAAAAAAATCCACACATGCACAAAAAAATCCACACGTGCACACAAAAATCCACACGTGCACAAAAAAATCCACACATGCACAAAAAAATCCACACGTGCACAAAAAAATCCACACATGCACAAAAAATCCACACACAGAACAAGACCCACACATCCACAGCTCTAGGCTTTAAACCTCCCAGCATTTGTGTGTGGATTTTTGAGACTGTCCTGCCGTCTCAGGATTCACACAAGCATTTTTTTAAACAGAGAGTGGTTTGCAACCAATCAGAAGCCTCCCTTGTATAAGCCAATTACTGGAAAGTACTCCACGTGGGGTGACTTACTCATAAGCCAATCACATTCAACCTGTTCAGGAAGCGTACTATGAGCACAATGTGCTCTCAGGCTTCAGCGGGCAGCAGCCGTTTGTCTCCCTCTCTCTCCGCAGGTGTTTGCTCATGAGCGGAGGCGCCCAGCTGCAGGGGTCCGCCTCCACCCCCCCGGCCTCAGAGGCGATGTCGAAAGCCGCCTCTCTGCTCCCTTCAAGTCGCTCCGGATCCGCCCGCAGCGATCCTTGGTCTCTGAGCTCGCAACATTTAACTCCGCGGGCCTCTTCCGTCTGATCTCCAGCCGGCCAGCAGTGATTCCCTCCGAGCTCTCATCGGCCTCGCCGTTACCTGCTTCTCCTGTGCTCTGACGATTCGCCTCTGGCGCCCATGTCCCGCCAGCCCTATGGTGGATAGGGCGGTAAAGTTGGATATTAAAGCTCCGTGAAATCAGCGGCATCTCGCTCACGGTTGATCCAGCTGATGGACCCCGATTTCGGCCAGCGTCTCTCAGCTGCTCCCTCCTCTCACACGCTGTGGGAACCAAGCACTCTTGAGAATCTTGAGAAATAAAAATCAATAAATTCCATCTCTTGTGATCAGCTAAGATAAAACGAATATAAAGTCATGCAATAAATAACATCTGTAAGGCACACTTGTTTTTATTCCATTTTAATCTATGTTAATTTTTTTAAAGATATTTGTAAAGACAAAAGTTGGGACTTTTCTTCAATAGCTCCCTGATCATGTGACTCACTGACTCAAAACCTGTGTTAAATTGTTCTATATTAGCCTGATGGGCCACAAATTTTTATTCCATTTTAAGCCTTTTTATATTTTAAGATTTAATTATTATTAAATATTTCTTCAATAGCTTCCAGGTTACTGACTCCAAATCTGTGTGAAATTGTTATACTACTTTAGCCAGATGAGGCACAGCCTTGATGTTGTTGAAACAAAGGACAGTCAAAAAACTGGGGGCTTGCAGGAAGCACACATTGTTCTTCAACATGTCAAGTCATCAAAGATTAATCAACAAAGGAAAACAACCAAATACTAAGAATTTATATATTTATATATATATATATATATATATATATATATATATATATATATATATACACTCTGGTTTCTGGACCTCCATTTACAGACTGCGTTAGTGTATGACTTGTTATAATACATTATAATAATTAATTATAAATAAATCTTAAAATATAAAAAGGCTTAAAATGGAATAAAAATGTGTGGCCCATCAGGCTAATATAGAACAATTTCACACAGATTTGGAGTCAGTGACCTGGAAGCTATTGAAGAAATATTTAATAATAAATAAATCTTAAAATATAAAAAGGCTTAAAATGGAATAAAAATGTGTGGCCCATCAGGCTAATATAGAACAATTTAACACAGGTTTTGAGTCAGTGACCTGGAAGCTATTGAAGAAATATTTAATTATAAATAAATCTTAAAATATAAAAAGGCTTAAAATGGAATAAAAATGTGTGGCCCATCAGGCTAATATAGAACAATTTAACACAGGTTTTGAGTCAGTGAGTCACGTGACCAGGGAGCTATTGAAGAAAAATCCCAACTTTTGTCTTTACAAATATCTTTAAAAAATTAACATAGATTTGTCATGTTTGGTTTAAGATGTCTGACCCACATGCAGAGAACACCGGCAAACAGGAAGCAGTTTTTACAGTTTTTATTGATCTTTACGCTAGGATTCAGGGAGGATCTCAGAACCGGGGAAACGCAGGGACCGACACGGGCAGGTAACACGGGATCTGTGAGGTAAAGGGGAAACGGTTAACAAAGACTAACGCTAAAGGAAAGTACAACTAAACACGTACGCTTACCACGGAGCTCTAGGAACTAAGCCGGGGGGAGTGAGATGGGCTCAGCTGATGTTTGAGAAGCAGATGACAGAGTGACCGGTGAGCGGAGTTTGGGCAGGGTCCGAGACGCTGGCCGAAATCGGGGTCCATCAGCTGGATCAACCGTGAGCGAGATGCCGCTGATTTCACGGAGCTTTAATATCCAACTTTACCGCCCTATCCGCCAGAGGGCTGGCGGGACATGGGCGCCAGAGGCGAATCGTCAGAGCACAGGAGAAGCAGGTAACGGCGAGGCCGATGAGAGCTCGGAGGGAATCACTGCTGGCCGGCTGGAGATCAGACGGAAGAGGCCCGCGGAGTTAGATGTTGCGAGCTCAGAGACCAAGGATTGCTGCGGGCGGATCCGGAGCAACTTGAAGGGAGCAGAGAGGCGGCTTTCCACGTCGCCTCTGAGGCCGGGGGGGTGGAGGCGGACCCCTGCAGCTGGGCGCCTCCGCTCATGAGCAAACACCTGCGGAGAGAGAGGGAGACAAACAGCTGCTGCCCGCTGAAGCCTGAGAGCACATTGTGCTCATAGTACGCTTCCTGAACAGGTTGAATGTGATTGGCTTATGAGTAAGTCACCCCACGTGGAGTACTTTCCAGTGATTGGCTTATACAAGGGAGGCTTCTGATTGGTTGCAAACCACTCTCTGTTTAAAAAAATGCTTGTGTGAATCCCGAGACGGCAGGACAGTCTCAAAAATCCACACACAAATGCTGGGAGGTTTAAAGCCTAGAGCTGTGGATGTGTGGGTCTTGTTCTGTGTGTGTGTGTGGATTTTTTGTGCATGTATGGATTTTTTTTGTGCATGTGTGGATTTTTTTGTGCACGTGTGGATTTTTTTGTGCACGCGTGGATTTTTTGTGCTTGCATGAATCGGGCTTTGCATGCGTGGATCTTGTCCTGTGTGTGTGTGGATTTTTTTGTGCATTTGTGAATATCGACACCGATCTGGCTCCATATGCGTGGGTGTGACGCTCCCATTCACCTGGCTATTTTGTTGAGTCTCCGCCATAATCAATGCATCAGCGAGAGAACACCGGCTAACTTGAATATTTATAGCTTTCTTACATGAGAAGACATCAGGCCTCTAAACAAAAGACCTGTGCCATTGCAGAGACAGATGCTTTTACTCTTCACACATGCACATGTACAGCATTGGTGTCATTTCAACTTGTCGCAGAGGGGGCAAACTTCTGCAGAAATCCTGGAACTTGCGCCATAGGAAATCTTCTCTTAATCAAGATGACTTAATAAATTCCAGATCTATATCTAATCTTCCTTTCTTATCTAAAATTATTGAGAAAATGTTGGCTTATCAAGAGTGTAAGCATTTACCCAGTGATGACCTGTCTCTTTACAATATATGTGCTTACAGTAGGTAAAATTATTAGACATCATGGAATACATTTCCACTGTTTTGCTGATGATACTCACCTATAGGTATCCATAAATCCTCCATCCACCCAACCATTATCTATACCCGCTTATCCGTGCAGGGTAGCAGAGGGGGGCTAGTGCCCATATCTAGCAGCCACTGGGTGAGAGTGTCATGGTTTTTAAGTGTGTGGCCCACATGCAGATACAGACGGCAGCAAGAACAGTTAAGATGTTTATTAAAGGCTCGACAAAGGGGAGAAACACACGCTGTGTGTAACAGGCGAGGTCTGAACGTCAGAGCTGGAACGACTGTTGGAAGAAAGAGGATATGTTACGGAGGATCGAACCAGGGGAAAAACTTTACAGAAGTGGCGCCGCTTACTGTTTTGGAAGGGGAGACCTGTCCTGAGATCGTAACTCTCTGATGGAAGGTTGTGGCTGAGTGACAGGAGGGCTGGCAGATGCAATGCAGGCGGGGGCCCGAACAGCACCAATGCGGACGGCAGGCAGGAGGAGCTGTTGGAAGAACCGGAGTGTGACTTGACGAACCAGGTGAATCCAGGGAAGGGGTCTCACGCCCGGCTTGGTACCACCAAGGGAGTATGAGGGGAAGTGCCAGAGCAAAATCTGAGCGGCAGGGATTCGGATGACTGTTCTTCAGAGCACGGAGCCAACACACGACAAAAACACGACTGGGTAACACTCTGGCGTCTTCCAACTGTCTGAGCACTCCTTTTAAGCCAGAGGTGAAGGTTCCATAATGAGCCGCAGGTGCGGGCCACGCCCACCTGATCAACTGCAGCCATCTGTGAAGCAGAGTTAGAGAGCACGAAAACAGAGAACCCTGACAGAGAGGGTACACCCTGGACAGGTTGCCAGTCCATCACAGGGCAACACAGAGACACACAGGACAAACAACCTTGCACATGTGTGAAACAAATGAACAACACTTAACAACTGGCTTGTCATAAGTTTCACCACTGATCCATTTATATTATTGACTGACAGCAGTGAGCTATGTAATGAGGTCCTCATTTCCAGTGTTGTTCTCCTCACTGCTGCTCGGGTCCTGTGGTGGGGGATGCTTGACCAGCATCCTTCAAGGGATCATCCTTGTTCTCTACCTCTGAGTTATACCCGATCATTGAGATACAAGGTTCTCTTTCATAGCATTCGTTTCATGTCTCACATTGGGAATGCCTTCAGCGTGACCTCAGCAGAAGCTCCTTTTACATTACGCCAGCCAGGATTGGCTGGAAAATAAGCCTGTCAGTGTCAGAGAGGGCAGGGTCCCTCCCCCTATATAAGGGGCTGACACTGCGCTGACAGTTATTCAAAAACCTCTTCTCACAACTAGCAGAAGTTCCTAATTAGCTCTCTCTCTCTCGGATACTGTCCCGCTTTTCTTGGAGCCTAGCTTAACTGTCCGTAGATTCGCGCGCAAGCTCGATCGCTGGGCGCTTTGCTCTGAGTTGGTTTGGTATCACGGTGAGAAGCTGTCCTGGTAGAAATACCATAACGCGAGTAGCAATACTCAACATCAACTTACCGCCTCACGGTTGTACGTTGGTCGGTTCAGAGTAGCAATACTCTCAAGCTACACCCCGGGTGACCGAAACACTGTCCCCAACCTAGCCACACCTGGCTAGCTTAGCGATCACAAGCTAATTTTCGTGTAGCCTCACAGCGAATCTCCCTGAAATAATGGAGACCGTTAAATCCTCTGCGAAAGTGGATGTGAGCCCAAAGGGACAAACCTGTCCGTGTGGCAATAAAATTTCAAGCTGGGATACCCACCTATCGTGTGTGGAATGTCTCGGTCTGAAACACACCCAGGCAGCCCTCGAGTCCACGGAAGAGTGCTCGCACTGTAGCCGGTTCTCCCTGAAGGTTCTCCGTCGCCGCCTGGCTCGTCAATCAACGATGTCCGGTAGCGACCCAGGCGCAACTCCTGACGCAACAAGCCATTTAAGGAGAAGCACCCAGTGGCCGGCAGTTCGGTCCTGGATTGCGACGGGATGGAGAATTGCGGCCTCCGCCAAATACCACCCATCGAGCCGGCCGTCGCAACACACCTCCGCCCGATGACCTCCATGTCAGCGGGAGGTCTCGCCCTTCCATCAAGAGCGGACCGCTTTCAGTCGAGCCTAACTGACAAGTCCTACAGGGCAGCCGTGCTCTCAGTCCGCGCTCTGAATGCCTCGTCTCTGCTAATGGCCTATCAAGCAGAGCTGGAAGAGCAAATGTCCGCCGCACCAGACGCTGCGCTTTGGGAGGAGGTGTGCGTCATTACCGATCACTGCCTGCATGTCCATAAGGTAGCGATCCAAGCGATGGGCAGATATGGGACTCATGGTTTTGCAGGAGAGAGCCAGGTGGCTGAATCTCACTACTCTGGCAACTAAGGAGAAGGAGGACCTCCTGGACACACCCATATCACCCCAAGGGCTGTTCGGAGAGGCGGTAACCTCCATGCAAAAGAGGTGGGATGAGAAGAAAAGGGACGACAAAGCCCTAAAGCTGTGCCTTCCCAGACGCACGATTGCCGCTGGGACTGCTGCCCCGGCCCCCCAGCGCCAGACCTTTGCCCAGGCAGCAGCTCGCTTTCCTCCTACTTTCAGGATCCCAAAGCTGCCAAAGACTCAAGGAGCTTCGCAAGGCACGCAGAAGACACCTGCCCCCAGGGCTCACTGGCAGAAGAAGCCTGAAGGTCCTCGCACTGACCAACCACCCCCCACCTCCACCACGGTGGTGAGGAGGAGGAAGCGACCGGCCTAACACCTGCCCTGGATGGAGGGAGCGAGCAGGGATCACTCTCCTCCGTGGCTCCATTCCTGAGCCTGTTCAGAGAGTTCAGCCTGACACAGCGTGTGGTCGAGAGGACGTTCCATCCTGCTCAACACGCCAAAAAGTCGAAAGACTTTGCAAGTTCAATGTTCAATGCAGGGGTATCCAGAGTGAACCCCACTCATGTTTCACAAGCACATCTTTATGTTCAAAAGAAATAAATGCTTCCAGACTGTCGCATCCAGGTCTAGAACCAAGGGCGCAGTCAAAAATGTTGAAAAACAAAAACAGAATTTCACTTGGGGATCTGGTCCTTTCTTTTTCGGAAGAAGTGAGACCTCTCCCCAACATAAACAGCCCCGTAGCGCACCAGACGCTACGCGCATGCGCAGTGCAGTACGGGGTTGTTTATGACCCTACACCTAAAGAGGGCGCTCTCGGTTCGCTGTCAGACTGGCCAGTCAGCCAGTTGACAGTGAAAATCCACCTTTGGGCGAAATGCACAAACTCAGAGTGGGTTTTAAGAACTCTCAGGAGGGGATACAGACTGCAGTTCACTGCAGTTCCCCCAAGTTTCAGAGGAATAATTCAGTCACGTGCAGAGGGACAAGCCGCTCTGTTCCTGCAGCACAAGATTTCCTCGTTGTTGGAAAAGAGAGCTGTACGGCTGATTCAACCAGAACACAGCAGCGAAGGGTTTTATTCACGTTATTTCCTCGTGCCAAAGAAAGGCGGCCGAGGAATGCGTGCAATTTTAGACCTCACAACAAGCGTCTGAGAAAATACAAATTCAAGATGCTGACACATGCTTCTCTGCTACGCTTCCTGTGCCCAGGCGATTGGTTTACATCTATCGATCTCAAGGATGCTTATTTTCACATCCTCATTTACCCTCCACACAGAAAATACCTCAGATTTGCTTTTCGAGGGAATTCTTACGAATACCTCGTCCTCCCTTTCGGACTCTCTCTGAGCCCGAGGGTGTTTGTGAATTGCACAGAGGCAGCGGTGGGTCCGCTCAGGAGGCATACATGTGGCAATGTACATAAACGACTGGCTGATTGCCTCGTCATCCCACCAGGAAGCCACACACCACACAGCTATGATAAAACAGCACTTGATGGATCTGGGCTTCAAAATAAACCCGGAAAAGAGTTCTCTGCTGCCCTCTGAGAGAACATCCTTCATAGTTCTCTCTCTGAACTCAATCCATGCCAGAGTAAGCCTAACGAAGGACAGGGTGAAAGCAATGGTCAACTGTCTGTCCATGTTTCAAAGAGGAAACCTGGTATCATTCAGACTCTGCAGAAGGCTGATGGGACTGATAGCCTCAGCATTAGTGGTAATCCCTCTGGGGCATCTCCACATGAGAGGAGTCCAACGATGGGTAGCCTCTCAGAGGTTAAAGCCACATACTCCTCAGCACATGCTGAGAGTTACTGCAGCCTGCACAGCAGCGCTGCGCCCATGGCGGAACAGAAATGCACTGACTCAGGGTGTTCCAATGGGAGTCGTGCAGAACAGAAAAGTTGTCACAACAGATGCCTCCCTGTCAGGCTGGGGGGGTATATGCAAACGGCAAAAGGTGAATGGAACATGGGGTCCAAAAATGCAGTCCGAGCACATAAATTACATGGAGCTAAAGGCTGTTCACCTAACGTTAAAACATTTTCTCCCCATTCTGAGAGCTCACCATGTGCTGATCAGAACAGACAACACAACAGTGGTGGCTTATATCAACAGGCAGGGGGGGCTGAGATCACTGAGGCTCCACACGCTGGCTCACAAACTAATCATTTGGAGCAGCAGACATTTTCTGTCTCTGAGGGCCACTCATGTCTAGGGAGTGTTGAACTGTGGAGCAGATCTTCTCTCCAAGGGGAATCCCACGTATGCAGAGTGGAAGCTCCACTCAGAGGTGGCGAGGATGGTTTGGCAGAGGTTCGGTCAACCATCCATGGACATTTTTGCTTCTCAAGAGAACAATCAGTGTCCCATGTTCTTCTCCCTGCACGATCGGAATTCACCTCTGGGGGTAGATGCACTAGCCCACCCCTGGGCTCACACTCTGCTGTATGCGTTTCCCCCAATAGCTCTCATCTCACCTACACTAGCCAGGGTACGAGCAGAGGGTCTGACAATGATCCTCATTGCACCCAATTGGCCAGCGAAACATTGGTTAGCAGAGATAACACAGCTCCTCTGGCAGGAGCAGGGATCTGCTGTCTCAGGCACGGGGACAGATTTTTCACCCCCACCCAGAAGCACTGGCTCTATGGGCTTGGCCCATGAGTGGTTTAACCTAGTCCGTAGGGCTCCCACAAAATATTATCGAGACGATACAGGATGCTAGAGCTTCTGCAACACGTTCTCTGTATGGGTACAAGTGGTCAGTTTTTGAAAAATGGTGCTCGGAAACTCAAGAAATACATTTTCAGTGTTCCGTGGCTGTGATTTTAACTTTCCTACAGAACCTGATTGATAAAGGAAAAGCTTTTTCCACTATTAAGGTCTATCTAGCAGCAATTTCAGCCTGCCACATAGGCTTTGAGGGGAGAACTGTCGGCCAACATCCCTTGGTCTGCCGCTTCATGCGGGGAGCTCCCAGGAAGCTCCTGTTTCCAGACCCATCACTCCATCGTGGGATCTACCCCTGGTGTTGGATGCTGTCACAATCACACCCTTTGAACCAATGGATCAGGTGGAACTAAAGATAGTAGCTCTAAAAACAGCACTTCTAATGGCACTGGTGTCTGCAAAGCACGTGGGTGAAATTCACGCTTTATCAGTGCATCCATCTTGCATGAAATTCTCTCCAAATGGGACTAAAGTAGTTTTACTTCCCAACCCAGCTTTTGAGCCTAAAGTGTTGGGGTCATACTCTCCCATTGAGTTGATGGCTTTTCATCCTCCCCCTTTTTCATCACAGGAACAAGAGAGGCTACACAGTCTCTGTCCTGTGCAAGCTTTACAGATTTACCTAAAGAGAACAAATCAGGTCAGGAAAAGTGACCAGCTGTTTGTCTCCTGGGCTAAAAATCATTATGGAAAGGCTGTTTCAAAACAGCGGCTTGATAACTGATGCAAATTCTTTGGCATATAGCTCAAAAGGACATCAGCCTCCAGAGGGCCTGCGTGCCCACTCTACTAGGGGCTTAAGCTCTTCATGGGGTCTACTCAAAGGAGTACCCCTGCAGGAGATTTGTGCTGCAGCAAGCTGGGCATCATCTCACACGTTTACTCGGTTTTACAAACTTGATGTCACAGCTCCATCACTGGCTCATTCAGTTCTAAGTGTAACACCAAGCGCTAAGTAAAAAAAAAAAAAAAAAAAAAAAAAAAGCTGGGCATCATCTCACACGTTTACTCGGTTTTACAAACTTGATGTCACAGCTCCATCACTGGCTCATTCAGTTCTAAGTGTAACACCAAGCGCTAAGTAAAAAAAAAAAAAAAAAAAAAAAAAAAGCTATAATTGAGACAGCAGGCACGTAATGTGGGATCTGCTGAGCAATACCTGAGTTAGGATATTTTTCGTTCCCAATGTGAGACACGAAACGAATGCTATGAAAGAGAACTTTAGGTTACTTTCGTAACCCCGGTTCTCTGAGTAGCATGAGTGAGTTGCTCTAACGTTGCGAGGAAGAGGTGATTGTTTTTGAATAACTGTCAGCGCAGTGTCAGCTCCTTATATAGGGGGAGGGACCCTGCCCTCTCTGACACTGACAGGCTTATTTTCCAGCCAATCCTGGTTGGCGTAATGTAAAAGGAGCTTCTGATGAGGTCACGCTGAAGGCGTTCCTAATGTGAGACACTCACTCATGCTACTCAGAGAACCGGGGTTACGAAAGTAACCTAAAGTTTTAGTTGGTTTATTAAGCCAGTACAATCATGAAGTAGGGCTAGACGATATAG
The DNA here is from genome assembly GCA_037039145.1 of Fundulus diaphanus. Classification (NCBI taxonomy): domain Eukaryota; kingdom Metazoa; phylum Chordata; class Actinopteri; order Cyprinodontiformes; family Fundulidae; genus Fundulus; species Fundulus diaphanus. The sequence continues at coordinate 24,896,933 of CM073127.1, forward strand.
AAAAAAAGCTTATCGATAAAAAAAAATGCATATTGATCGATATCGATAATTATTGAAAATATTTAAAACCATATTTTATGTGCAGCTCTGCCTGGACATTTTATGATATTGCTAAATGATTTAATTTTAAAAAAGAACACAAACACAGAATTCCAATTAAATCTTTATTTAACCAACTTTTTTAACCATAACAGAATTTTTTTATAGAAAAATAACTTAAGAGACCTGAGTTATGTTATTAAATAATGACAAAGAATAAACTAAAGTGACCAGTAAAATGACCAAAATAAATATACCAAATAAATAAATAAAATAGCCTATTTAGGTGGGAATAGTACACTAGTTACTTCTCAGGTTTCATAATTGAGAGGCTGACGCAGGGCTGAGGTCCGAGGTTGTGGCTTGGGAAGACGCAGATTGCTGCTCATTTTGCACTGATTCCCTGCACTCGTTGCACTATTTAGGGAGCGCTGTTAGAAAAAAACTTGCGGCCCAGAACTTTATATCGCGGATCAAGAGTGGCAAGTAGTTGTTTGAAGCCAGTTTTTTCAGCTGCAGACAACAGCAGCATGTCCATCACTATGAAACATGTTACTGCATGCGTGATATCCTTATGCCGCTTGGACGCTTTGTCATTTTATCACAAAGAAGGAAGCCCACTTTAGCTGCTATACCTGCTTTGTTTTGGAAGAAGTTCCAGAAGATTCCTACGAAGAGGCGCAGCGCGCAGGGCTGACACAGCTCGCGCTGCTGCGGTAGTGAGCGGCTGAGCGGCTTACGTGATGAAACAAGTTGGTTGCGTTACCAGACTTTGTTTTTACTATTACTTTTCTTGCATGTTTTACAAATCACTGTGGTTTATTTCTGTCAGACTGGCGAACTAGTAAAACCCCGTTTTGGGACTGTTTCCTCCGCCGCTACTTGCTGTGACATATTCACATGCTCTGTGTTGTGGTTTGAGAGGGCGGTGCTTAGTGACGGCGTGCCTGGGTCTGCGATTACGATTGGTCGAGAGGAAGTTAGTGACTGTAGTATCAACTAATATGATAGGCTGAAAGGAAGGAAGGAAAACTCTCTATCGGACTTTTATCAACCCTATTTTTTCCTATCGCGTCACACGTCTATCGATCGATATATATTGTTATTGAATTATCGTCCAGCCCTATCATGAAGCATGTTGCATAGTGATTATTCCAGGGAGTAGCTTCCATCTGTCAGGGGAGATATTTGATAAAAACTCAGCAAAAATGTGTTTTTATTTTCATCCATCAGAAAGCTGCTGTGCTGTCATACAAAAACTCTTGAAGACAAGCAGGTCAATTCTCTCTCTCTTCTCTCTCTCTCTCTCTCTCTCTCTCTCTCTCTCTCTCAGAATTAAATGCTACAATACAATGTACACTTATTGTTCACAATGCATATCAATACACCGATTCTGTGAGAATACAACAAAATAACACCCACAGATATACTTTGTCTTTTCCTAAGTTTTAGTCTTACGGATACTTAATCAATATTTTGTCTTGTTAGTTTAATAAATGTTTTAGTCAGCCAAAAAGGGACTGGGGCTGTAAAGAGCCATTTAATAAAAGCCAAATTTTTTAGCCATTCAGTAATTTTGTGCTTTTATCCACTAGACACACAAGAGTAAGTAGTGCCCGACCACTTTCAGGGAAATATGTTTTTTATTATTTTGTTTTCTCTCATTTGTTTTTCTTTAGTTATTTATATCGTCTATGTCTTTATTCATATCTGTACTTATTTATTTACTTTCTCTTAAGCTGTACAAAATGATTATCACAAACAATTAAGCCACAGTACAGTCAGTTGATTTTATGAAGGTTCAGGTTCATGTTTGTAATAAAAATTATTTGCAAACCCTTCAACTCTACATTTACCAATATCAGTGACATTAGTCAACTATCTACTCTACTGTCAAAATATAACAAGACAATTCAGTTGTGATTAGAAAAAAAGACATAATGACATTTCATAATGCTTTTCAACCATTTCAAACATCTGAAACACTCAAACATAAAGCTGCTAATTTTCATAGCATTATGTTCATAAAGAACAGGATGCTATAGAGTTTTTGGACAATCCATCATAATGAAGTGGATAAGGTCAAAACTCTAAACAGGGTTAAGAATTCCTCAGCTAAAGAGACAGATATTTCCCCTAAGGTTTGGTGAAGACCAAAAATAAAAAAGAAACATGGAATATTACTTTTGAATTTACCAGGAGACTAGGAGTTGACTCCATATGAATGTTAATGTTGTTCAGTATCTTGTGGATGCCATAAGTGACAGATTTTAAATAACTACCTCATTATATGTGCTGAAACGGCCATAACAGGATCTGGCCAGTGTTTGTAGCTCATTTCTACTTCTGAATAGTTCAAAAGTAGAAGGAAAGAGAAAAGGAGCAGAGCCAATTTAACATTAGGGTAAATAATGTACAGTGCAACGTTTCATTATTAATGGCGCTTGTGCACAGGTTCACTGGGAAAACACAAATTAAATTACTTCCAACACTAATCAATGAGACAGGAGAATTATACTGTATTCCTCCAGCATTTGTCAACTTAATCAACCATCAATCCTTTAACAACAAAACTTTTGCTTTGCCATCAACTGACAGGAAGTAAAGAAATTCATACATACAAAGATACACTGTTTGACTTTTTTTAGATATGGTTAGATTTTTGTATTGAGCACGATATTACAGATAGAGAATAACACAACAAGACATTAAACAGAAGATAACAAGTAGTAAGCAGACATAGCTTTGGGCAGGGGCGGCGCCAGGGATTTTTGGCCCAATGAAAATAAATTTCAATGGGCCCCACAATAGCCAGCCACAATACTGGCGGAATGGTTTATACTGTTTTACATAAAACTATGCATATTAATTATATTTTTGGTTATCATTCCCATATTTGTGAAAAGAAAAACCAGACAGTTACATGGTAGGGGAAGCACTGTAAACACAGGGAAATTAACTTGGATTTAATTATTTGCTGCAAGACTGATAGTCTATACTCCAAAAGTGATCTATTTCTTTAAATATTTGAACAAAATTTTAAATATCTTAAGATTAAATGCCTGAAAATACCAAACTTGTGGTTAGAGTTTTAGATCGTTTTATGTACTTATCTTAACATGTACACCCCTGGGAGAGTTTTAGTGGTTTTAGCCAGTTAGTGAGACAGTATTTAAGGTGCCTGTTTCATCGTGTACTGTGCTGCTGCTGGAGAGGACACTCCTCATCCAACCTCCATTGCAGTTGCACTTTTGGCACATGCACTTTATATAAATAGGCATTATAAAAATAATAATAATTGAAAATTGTGGACCATGCCATTTCCTGCCTCTGCATCTCTCCTTCTGCACCTCACGTACTCCAACCTCTAAAGGCCAGCCAACATTACAGAACATCTTGGGATCTTCTGGAATGGGCTGGAGGGATGAGGGGTTCCCTCCTGGACCTGTTGTCCCTGCGGTCCAAATTTCGAATAATCAAAAAACAATGGCTAGATGTATGTATGTACGTATGTATGTAATAAGGACACCTATTTGTGTTTGCTTCTCTGAAAAACGGAAAGGACAAGAGAACATGCAATTCAAGGAAGGTATAAACTCTGTGTTGTTCATGAATTGGTCTAACCTTTAAATAATAGAACTCAAGTTTCTCTTGCTGCACTGGAAGATAAGGAAGAGTGGCCAAGAGAGTGGCTCACCAAGAACAAATAATCTTATGGCATTTGTGCACGTCCTTACTAGATAGTTATTTATGGCCCTTTTAGTGTATTAAATTGTACCTTTCATGTACATGTTTCATAGATGAAAACCAGCATTTGTATCATCTCAATCATGACTAAAAATGATAGGTTGATGAGAGCATTAATTTGAAATACAGTGTGAGTTCAAATGGGAAATTTCAAACAAACACCATCTGGCAAGCTTCAATGCTTTGGATGCGCAATGTTGTGACAATGATGTGAATTATGAATCAGATCATGTCAGCACCTTTGGCGTCATTATTACCTTCACAAATGTAGTGTCTGTTTGCTGGCACTCCTACAAAAACTTCACATGCACACAAGCAGCCAAATGCAACCAAATGCAGAGGGAAAATACAAGGGGAAGGAAACTGTAATTGCTGACAGCTCAATTAAAAAAATCAGAAAGGTTGAGAGAGAGAGAGAGAGAGAGAGAGAGAGAGAGAGAGAGAGAGAGAGAGAGAGAGAGAGAGAGAGAGAGAGAGAGAGAGAGAGAGAGAGAGAGAGAGAGAGAGAGAGAGAGAGAGAGAAGGTCAGATTAAATTACATTTTTTTTTACCAATCATGTGTTGCTTTGTGTTCCTTCCTTTAGCCAGAAGCTTGACAAAAAAACATAGAAGACGCCTGTTGGTATGGTGTTGCAAATTGATGGAGAGAGAATGGGAAATCAAATCAAAATAAACCAGCCCTATCTTTTTTTGTTTTTGTTTTTTTTTGCCTTTAAAAAATGCTAAAGAGCTTTTCCTCCTGACTGCAATTTCACCTAACATGAAATATTTTGATTGTTAGGTTATTTGTGTGCACTTAACCTCACCATTTCCTTTTTGAATTTCTCCTCAGGGACAGTTTATTTCCATGACAATGGCAATTAGGAAGTAATGTTCACATTTCTAAGCCAACGCATGACACATTCACGAGCCACCATGAGGGTGATCCGATCACCCACATGTTGATCCGAATGATGATCCAAATTGCTGACTTTACAATATTAGAGATATATACTTCTTTTAATATAGTAAATCTATGGCTATTATTGTGGAAAAAATAACTTCTCAAAAATGTACATCTATTGGACATTAGAATGCCATACTGTTTGCTAAAGTTATGGCCCACAGCAGAACACACTCAAGAGACAAAAAGGTTTTAAAGTCTTTATTTTTCAATTCAAATCAATTTTATTTATATAGCGTCAATTCATGAAACATGTCATCTCAAGGCACTTTCCAAAGTCAAATTCAATCAGATTATACAGATTGGGTCAGATTATACAGATTGGTCAAAAAAATTTCCTATCTAAGGGAACCCAGTTGATTGCATCAAGTCTTGACAAGCAGCATTCACTCCTCCTGAAGAAGCATAGAGCCACAGTGACAGTTGTCTGCATTGTCCATGGCTTTGCAGCAATCCCTCATACTGAGCAAGCATGAAGCAATAGAAAATTATCCTTTGAAAAGGATAGTGAAGTTATATCAGGAATCCATGAGCAGAAACGGGATCGGGTGACAGCAGAGTGTCTGAAGAAGAATGATTGATTAGGAATATGATGAATGACAGATTTGCCAGGAGCTACAGAATGAATAAGCTTGCTGTATAGGGAGTGAAGATCCACCAGGGAGGAATGAGCGAGGTCTGAACGTCTGATGGTTGCCAGAAAGGATTGGAATTATCCAGAATGTCTTCTGACTGGAGCAGGGTGAGGGTGAGCAGGACTCACTCGCAGGAGGAGGGAGAGATCTGGGGAAGCTGCCAGCCAGGAAACTTTGAACCAGAAGATTCTTGAATTCATGCAGATGCGTTCAGCCATCTAGTGGATGAAAAAGAAGACTACACAACAGAGGAGACAAAAGTCTCCCAGACCCCATCATCATTCCCCCCTCAACAGCCCCCACCTGGTGACCTAGATGAGGTGGACGAAAGTGAAGATTCATAATTAGAAATCAGAGAGGGATCGAAGATAAAAGAATGGGGAACCCAAGAACAATCCTCAGGACCGTAGCCTTCCCAATCGACATGGTACTGCCAATCACAATCCCGCTGACGTGTTGCCCCTGATAGTCCTGGGTAGGCGGAGGGGGCACAGCTGGAGGGCACAAGGTGCTGGTCTGAACAGGTTTGATCTGTGAGACATGAAACGTGGGGTGAATACAGAGGCTGGACAATAGTGAGAATGGTGGTCATACCTTGGCAAGTTGGAAGTCCATTTATGAAATCAAGGGTTATATGTGACCATGGGCTTTTGGGTATAAAAAGAGGTTGCAGGAGTCCGGCTGGCGGTTTGTAAGATGACTTGTTGCGAGCTCAGACAGGACAAGGGAAAACCTATTCCTTACAATCTTTATGAATAGACGGCTACCAGAAGCGCCTACAGATGAAAGCTATGGTTCGCCTTGAACCAGGGTGAGCAGAAAACGTAGAGACATGGAACCAATGGATGAGACGAGTGTGGACTGAGGTTGGAACGTAACGATCTTCATTTCCCATGTGAGTGCTCCGATGGGGCAACTGGGAGGTAATATGGAATCAGGTTCCTTCTCTGGGTCGTCGGAGGAATACTGTTGTGAAAGTGTGTCTGGTTTGATGTTCTTGGAGTCAGGTTGGTAGGAAATGGATAGGTCGAAGCGGGAGAAAGCCAGAGTTTGATGAGTTATTTTTGGCAGGGTTTCTCCATCCAAGGCTGAGACTCTGAGAGGTGTGGATAGTGGAATAGTTTCAATCTGAGCCAGGATGACATCCAGAATCTATCAAGGTGGAGAGACTGAGTGGGGGTTCACGGATCATTGCTGAACCGTGAACCCCCACTCCGACCGTCTCAGTTGTTGTGTCCTTGGAAAAAACACCCGAATTGCCTGTTGCCAGTGGTCGGAGGACCCGGTGGCGCCGTTGTTTGGCAGCCTCACTTCTGTCAGTCTGCCCCAGCGCAGCTATGGCTACTAACATAGCTCACCACCATCAGGGTGTGAATGGATGAATGACTGATTGTAGTGTAAAAACGCTTTGGGGTTAAAGCTCTATACAAGTACAAGCCTTTACCATTTAATGAATCCATTACACAACAATGTTTTTATTTAACTTTTTTTAAATATTTAGCTTGATTTGTTATATAAACAATCCAGTGTATGAGTTAAACTTGAATGTAGCATAGAAGTGCACCTCGTGTGGAAACACTGTGCAAAAAATGGACACCTATCGACAAAGTACAGGTATGCTGTTGTTAGTCTGTTGCTGAAAATCCATTTCCATTGTAGGACAATAAAGGAGTTTCTTGTCTTAAATTCTCCAATGGCATGTGGGGCTGGTTGAATGCTACAGGCAGCTGGTTTTGAATTTTAGTCATGTGGGTGTCGAAAAGGGCTGATGTAAAGGTTTGGTCTGATTCATTTTTTTTCTCTATTGTCACTTTAGATGAATGAGAAACTATAATGTTCTTAAAGCACACATTAGTGACAGTAGGGAGTCCTAATACTCTGTTTTGTTTTGGTTAAAGTTACAAGGACTTTAGTTTTCCACAAATAAATATGCCTCATGCAAAAATGTTTTAAGCAATTTTATTTGTTTGATACATGTGTGCACTGAAGGAACATTATTTATTTATTTTATTTTTTAATTTTGCCTTCATTTCACCAGGAAAGCCTCATTAAGACTGAGATCTATTTTCCAAGAGTGTCCTGGCCAAGACAGCAGCAAAATCAAGCAAAACATTTACAGACCGATGTAGCTGTCTCCAAGTTTTCTTAAAAACATCCAGGAAACAATAATAAATCTTTAAAAAATCTAAATTAACATGTTCCATAAGCTAACAGCATATAAGCAAACAATCATATAGAACATTTTCAGTATTGTCTAAGAAGGGGTTAGTAGATATGTGCTAATACTGTTCATCACTCATCACATTACAATTTGCTTCCTAAGCTACTTTGGTAATTTCACTGAGACAACATGTAGGACTGCAAATGAAATCAGGCTTCTATTCTTTAACTTTGGTATCTTGATTAAAGAAGATGATAATAAACAGACAGACTGAGCAGCAACTACCATGGCTTTAAATGTACGTCTATGTTAAGCACCTGAGAGTGTGATACAACTAATGGTCAACTGCTGCTGCTTAATGTTGCCTTACAATTCAGAAGGCTTTTGTAGATTAGCCAAAAATAAAACAAAACAGGAAAAAAACACCTAATCAGCTGCATTTGGGAACCATTTGTGATGCACTGCTCCAGCGGGGGAAAAAAACACTTAATCATTCTTGTTATTTACCTCATTCATCTGTGCTTGTTTTATTATAGCTCACTGAGTTTCCATTGTGTTTGTAATGAGAGTAAAGATTAAAAAATGTTGATTACAAACAAAAGTTAGGTTAAAAAAATATCTGAATCAGAGGCGGAGCATTCCTGATGACAATATCACAACTGCACCACACAACACAAAGCACAGAAATACACAGACTAAGTGCTGTCGTGACTCCATACTGGTACAGGTGGGTGTCTTGACACAAACTGCCATGTGACAGCTTTCAGCCTAATAGAGACACTGCTGGGTCCCAAATCAAATAAAACCTAGCCCAGAAAGAGTGAAAAGTTTCCACTGAGAGGTGATTGACACCCAGTCTGAGTGACACAGGACAGAGGGTTTGTTCACCAATAAATTTAGAAAGTAGCATGCTGTTTGGTTTCAGCTTGTTTCAAGTACCCATGAACTATGTCTAAATCTTTGGTTAATTGGACTTTCAAGAATTCTGTTATCCATTTTTCCTCATTGGTAACATTTTTCCCAATGATTTCCAGAATAATAGATAAGATATAGTGTTTTTAGGATTGTGCTTCTGAGTCAATATATAAATGTACGCATTAGATGTGAGTTTCGGAGTCAGCATCCCTCTTGTCACTGTGCCTCCTAGTGGAACATCCTTAGTAGTTAATATCTTCTGGTTTTGGATCACCGGATAAATAAATCAATGCAATTAAGCATGCAATTTAACTCTAAGATCAATTTTTCACCATTTGTATTGATAATTTCACAATTCATTAAAAATTACTGAAGGGATTAATGAGAATTATAGTTGGCAGCAGCATCAAAATACTAAAACAGTTTAGAAATTATTAAAGTAAAGCTTAAAGTATTTTTTTCAAATGCAATAAAACTAAAGATCATCTCATTCAGTTTTGATTATTCATTATGTTGCAGCTCCTTTGTGCTTGTTTTGATTGCAGGGCTATTTCTAGTGCCGTTCTCAGGGAAGTAAGGTAATAAAATAAGGAATTTTTGGGGTGGTAAATAAGAAGAAGAAAATTATTCGATTTTTGGCCCTTCTCTGAGATTACTTTCATTGTAAACTGGTGTGCAACTGAACTGAACTGATCCTAATTGAGATTGATGTCAAAAAGTCACTTGTTTTGTGCATAAGCGTTGTGTTATATTTTAACCCCAATGTGACTTAATAATAGGGCTAAACTATGTTAGAAAAACAGGCGATGTGTATTAGTGTTAGTGAATATTGACAAACAAACAAACAAAAAGTGTTAATGTTTCTCTGCTTTGGGTTCATAGCGAACAAAGACCCCTGATAATGAGTCATGCAGTCTATCCAGCTACTGGAGATAAAATCAAATACAGTTTTTCCCTCTCAAAAACAAGTTTCATTGAATATGTTTCTTCTGGCAGACATGTGCTGTTTTGGTACTGAAACAGCTTAGTTGTAGTTTCTTATGACCATACCCTTCCATCTTTTTACATTCTAGCTTCTTATTTTACATTAAAGAACATGTGTCTCCAAGTATATTACTGTAAAGCAGAGCATGAATGATTGGTAATTGAACAATTAGTTTACACTTTTTACAATACATTTTCAATATGCATTTTGCGTACAGTGATATTGTGATAACAATAGATTTGCAATATATTGTGCAACCCTTGTTCACGTGTCCTACCTCTGAAGACCTTGAACATGTTTAGCAAAACCAACCCTTTATAGAATAACAGCAATTCCTTTATAATGGGAAATGTTCTTCAAACTCTAGGGTCACTTGTGACCCTAGAGTTTGAAGAAGATTTATTATTAACATGAACAAACTGGAATCTGTCAGACAGATACGATTTAAACCAGCCTAATGCTTTCCCTTTAATCCCTACAGTATGTTCAAGTCTTTCTAGGAGAATATTGTGATCAACTATATCGAATGCAGCACTGAGATGTAAGTACAGACACAAGTCCATTATCTGAGGCCACGAGAATATCATTAGTCACCTTCACCTGAGCTGTTTCAGTGCTATGATGAGTTCATATTAAAAAAATTATTTTGAAAAAATGTGTAACCCCACAAATTTCTAATGACTTCACGTTATATTAATCATCAGGAGTTGTGCACATGACTCTCAATCACTTGGAGCCATATTTCATTTTTATTTATTTATTTGTGACAGCAGTGCAAAATATTGTCATCCCATACAATAACAACACAACCTAAGCCAGGACTTTGTTAGGTATCAGGCTGTGGTCTGCCTCTGTTTTTCAGTTAATCACTCACAACTTAGGTAGACTGGTTCAATCATTTGTGACGGGCCACGGGAAGACCAGCAACAAATTGGCTAAAGTGTAAACCACAAAGCCATCGTGATGCCAGTAACACATTATCAACACTGACGACTAGGACATTTCTAATGACATTCTGAAGTAGGGCTGTACGATTTTGCCAAAAATCTAAATTGCGATATATTTCAACCATAATTGCAATTTAATTTTGACTTTTCTCTGCATTAACCACAAGGAATAAAAATGGCCTGTAGTTAAAAATGTTTGTAAACAAAGACTATTTAAAACCAGAAATCCAACTGTTTTTATTAATCAGAATATTATTATTCAAGAGAATAGCTTTTAATTGAGTTGGACATCAACCCTTGTTGAACAATTCTCTTTACTATATATATGCTTCCGATTGGCAAAATTATCAGACAGCATGGGATTAATTTCCACTGTTATGCTGATGACACTAAGCTATATTTATCCATAAATCCTGATGAATCCAATCAATTACTTCAACTACAGTCATGTCTTGATGACATCAAAAGCTGGATGACTTTAAATTTCCTGCACTTAAATTCTGACAAGACAGAAGTTATAATCTTTGGACCAGAGTCCTCAAAAAATAAACTTCTTAATCAATCACTTAATCTGGATGGCATTAACTTGGCCTCTGGTAAACAAGTAAAAAATCTTGGTGTTATTTTCGACCAAGACATGTCATTTAAATATCATATTAAACAGGTTTCCAGAGTTTCCTTTTTTCACCTCAGGAATATTGCCAAAATTAAAAACATTCTGTCCAGGGGTGATGCTGAAAAACTAATCCATGCATTTGTTACTTCAAGGCTGGACTATTGTAATTCTTTACTATCAGGAAGTCCACAAAATGCAGTTCAAAGTCTTCAGCTGATCCAAAATGCTGCAGCAAGAGTTCTGATGAAAATCAACAAGAGGGATCATATTTCTCCAATTTTATCTTCCCTTCATTGGCTTCCTGTTAAATCAAGAATAGAATTTAAAATTCTTCTTCTAACGTATAAAGCCCTTGATAATCAAGCTCCATCATATATCAGAGCATTCACTCCAGCATTCACTCCTGGAGAACCGTAGAGCCACAGGGAGAGTAGTCTGCATTGTTCATGGCTTTGCAGCAATCCCTCATACTGAGCAAGCATGGAGCGACAGCGGAAAGAAAAACTCCCCATTAACGGGAAGGAAAACCTCCAGCAGAACCGGGCTCAGTATGAACGGTCATCTGCCTCGACCGACTGGGGGTTACAGAAGACAGAGCAGAGACACAACAAGACAGACAAAAAAGCACAGAAGCACACATTGATCCAGTAATCTGTTCTACATTAGATGGTAATAGCGGGTGATCTGTCTTCCCTGGATGATGTCACAGTTAACAGAACGCCAGACCAGGTGTACCTACTATGAAGAAAAAAGAGAGAGAGCAAAAAGTTAAAAGCTGAAATGACAACAGTCATTTCAATGCAATGCAAATCTGGAGAACAGTAGACTGGAGAACAGTAGAAATCAGTAGAGTGAGAAAAATAGGCCCTGATGTCCTCCAGTAGCCTAAGCCTATAGCAGCATAACTATAGAGGTAGCTCAGGGTAACATGAGCCACTCTAACTATAAGCTTTGTCAAAAAGGAAAGTTTTAAGATTAGTCTTAAAAGTAGACAGGGTGTTTGCCTCACGGACCAAAACTGGGAGTTGGTTCCACAGGAGAGGAGCCTGATAGCTAAAGGATCTGCCTCCCATTCTACTTTTAGAGACTCTAGGAACCACCAGCAGACCTGCAGTCTGAGAGCGAAGTGCTCTGTTAGGAACATACGGGGTAATCAGAGCTCTGATATATGATGGAGCTTGATTATTAAGGGATTTATACGTTAGAAGAAGAATTTTAAATTCTATTCTTGATTTAACAGGAAGCCAATGAAGGGAAGCTAAAATAGGAGAAATATGATCCCTCTTGTTGATTTTCATCAGAACTCTTGCTGCAGCATTTTGCAGCAAGGTTGTGAAAACCACACAACATACACATTAAAAGTTTGACACTACTACAGACCTGTATTAAAATGTACATTTGAATGGCAAATGGTAAATGACTTGTACTTGTATAGCGCTTTAACTAGTCTGACGACCCCAAAGAGCTTCACACTACAGTCAGTCATTGACCCATTCACACACACATTCACACCCTGATGGTGGTGAGCTGTTAGTAGCTACAGCTGCCCTGGAGCAGCTTTTTAGATTTTTAAAACAGGATCATCAAGCTTATTAAAACTATTTTGCTCAGTCCAATCTGAGAAACGCTTTCAGATTCAGTAAGCGGACATCAGCATCCTAGTAAATTTCTACACTCCTTATGTTTTGACATCTGAGGTCACCACCTGAATGAATAAGAATTTGCTTTGACTAAACTGATACTTTTACAAGGCCAATTGCAATGACCTGCTGAAAGACAGATCTGAAGACTGCAGTTTGCATCCAAGGTGTGTGTGCTTCATAGCAAATTATCCAAATTATGCTGCAGGTAAGATACTGATTGTTGTAGAACCATCAGTACTTTTTTATCTAAGTGATCCCTTTTATTTGCAAGAAGCAATTTGCAATCTCTCAGAGACAGCAGATCAATTATTTTCCAAGAACAGAAATATTTGCCAAGGCATAAACTGCTTCTGTATATCATAAATTCCACAAAATGAGTTATAGGAACTAAAAGAGCAGCTGTACTAATAGTAATTGCCAAGGTTAGTTTATGTGCTATATTTCTATCACAGCCTACCAAGAACAAGTACTTCTCTTCAATGATTTACCACTTTGCATGATTTGCTGTGATGCAGTAGTGCCCATGCTATGGTTGTGAGAATGAGTCTTGATAATGACGTAAAATGGAAAGTAGAAAAAAATGTTTAAATTAAATCAAGCATCTATTCTTGAACTACAATGCCCTGATGGCCAAAGACAGACTTGGAGGAGGAGGACGACGGATGGGCTGAGAGGAAGAGTGTACAGGTAAATTACATTGAGAAGGAGAGAGAAGGACCAGCCAGCAGAATGTGAAGGAAACTGAAATAAATCAAAAGTGTGAGATGGAAAAATGAAAGAGGGGGAGGGAAGCAGTAGGAGAGAGATGGCGTGAGTGAGCTCTAAAGAGGAAATCAGCTGTCTTCTAATGGTCGCTGATTACATCTCCTCCTAAATGTCAAGAACATTTCCATTTAAAGTGTCCAGCTACTTAAAAAGGCATGATGAGAGACACGCCCAGAACACACACTCGCATATACACACAGAGACAAGTGGGCAAATATATATAGTCATTGATTCAAACCTATGCACAGGAACCCAGGCAGCACAGAGATGCACTTGAGAGCATGGCTCATTTCTTAAGAGATCAAACGTTGTGTGCCTCTGAATCATACTAAAGTAACACCTTATTTTAAGAGCACTACAGTGTCGTCAATAAAATCCACTCAGGCAACAAACAAACACCGACACAAACTGCTTTATCCTTCGTTTTCACATCGTCCCTGAAATCTGCTCTCCAATGAGGCATGTCCTCCCACCAGGGTTTGGTAATGACTGCCAATCAGGATAGCTGTATTTGAGCCTAGCAGCACAGACTGGGCAGATAGATGAGTTGCCGAGAGGCTCCCACTGAGCTGAAGCGACCACAGTTCACAGATAGGTTCAATGCATCACAGGGACACACACATACTTTAACTAAAAAGGCAGAGACAACAATAAACCCCACAAGCCTTTTCATAAATCACACGCAATCAACGGGTGACTTCAAAAGCCAGTAACAGATTAGAGGAATTCAAAATGGTTCTCTAGGCAGAAGGTGTGACAGCGGCTCAGCAGGGTGCGCAGTACTAAACAAAACATGGTTAAGAAAACAATCAGGAGCTAAATACCTCTAAGAAGAAGAAATTCAACAAAAATCTGATTAAAATATATAAATACATTTCTAACGTACTGCGTCCCCAACATGCACATACTTTCCCACCTGGGTCCATTTTTCCTGATGACCTGTTCAAATCCAACCCTGAATGACAAAAGCCATGACCAATTAAACATAGGAGGGATCCCTCCTATGATGCTATTTTAGAACACACATTTTATTTTGAGCATGATTTCCATAGATTTTTATTTTCCTATGTTGCACATTTTTGCTGTCAGCTGTTAATAACACATATAGCTCAGACAGGTCATCCCTGATTTAAAGTGACATCTTCTGCTTTAATCCTCTATCTAAGAGATAATCTCCTCCCTCACTGCTTGTCATTTCTTTTAGCCAATTCATGTGTTAGCAGACTGGTACAGAGTGGACCTAGATTTCTGACCTTGAGGTTATTTTTCTTCTTCTACAGTAAAAAATAAATACTGTTTTATGTACAATGTGGTACATGTACATCTTTTTTTAACTGGAAACATTTACTGTAATTCAAGTTAAAAATGTATTTCAGGAATTTTTTTCAAAGCTTTCAGCAATATTTGATCAATTCAATGAATTTTTTAGATACTTGAAATCAAGCAACAATAGCTGGACATGTTTGCAATGCTGTACTGCTACACAAACTTGCACATATTATTAGAAAAGCCCACCGCATGTTTCCATGTTCCGCATGTTTATTTATACCAACAGGAGTAGAATACAGTTGAGCCCGGTGGAGTGAAATAGGGTTGGGCCAGTGTAAAAAGGGCTAAGGAGATGTAACGCCATCAGTTGTGCGTTTTCCATCCTGTTACTCGGGCGTCCGGATAAGTGGCAGGATATGGATACAAATTCTCAGTCTGCCATTGTCTATTTGACCTATGCTGTCTTCTTGCCGCCACCCACTGGACCTTACTGGTACTGCAGTTTTCCTCACAACTTCCTCATACATAATTGGGCGGTTTTACATAAACGGGCCCCAGCAAATGGAAACACGTCATACTTAAAAGCCCCAAGCTTTAGTTTATGCCAGGAAACCAAAGCCTGGGGCTTTAAGTCCTGGGGCTTGCAAAAAAAAACTGGGCTATTGATTGAATCCAAAAGGAGACATATCGAGTATGTTTCTTAAAGGTGCATAACGCAAATTTTGAGGTTAAATATTATTTATTTTCTTTCCTATAGATGCCCTTACAATTCCCCGACGTGTAAGATGAGTTATCCTTTATTTACCGTAGTTGCCTCTATAGGCTAGATGTTAAATTTATGAGAGAGTGATTCAGGTCGAATCCTCTGAGGGTGTGTGTGGGTGTGACATGCTGTGTGCTCCCGTTCACCTTGATAGTTTGTTATGTCTCCGCTGTAATCGATGCATTAGCAAGAGAACACTGGCAACGTCCTCGGAGTCTGCTTCTACACCTGCAAAGAGAGATATAAAAAGAACAGCAAAACAAACTGAAAAAGTATTACAGGTATAAACAACCAACGCCTTGAAAACATGGGCTAACTACAATATTTATAGCTTTCTTGCCTCAGACGATTTTATGCCTCTAAACAAAAGACCTGTGCAGTTGCAGGGGCAGATGCTTTTCTTGTCTCCTGTTTTTCAACTTGTCGTCAGTGGGGCGAACTACTACAAAAATGCTGGAATTTGCTATGCTCCTTTAATAAATTAATCCTGCCCCCTTGAATATTAATTACAGTGGATCATTTATGTTATTCCATACATATCATGGTTTGGGACGTAGTAAAGATGCACTAATTGGCCAGATATCGAAAACAGAAGATTTTCCCTTGATTAACTTTGATCGGTGATTGTAAGGTACTCACTAGGTTTCTTCCAGGTGAGTTTTGGAAAGAAGCTTTTAAACAGGGTAAAGTACCTGGTAATCTCTCGAATGTACCTGGTAAGAAGAGTAACTGCAAACTGTTATAATAGTTCCAGAAAAATACCTGGTAGATTTTGGAAAAGTAAACCAAAAGTTCCAGGAAAGTAACCAACAAGTTTCAAGAAACTTCCAGGATAGTGCCTGATACGTTTTAGAAAGAAACCTCAATATTCTGGGAAAACATTGGTTGTATTATGCTGTCTGTACAGCATAATACAACCTTATTGTCTTATATTAATAACAAATGAGTGGATATTAAAGACCGTTGAATCTAACTTAAATGTACTCAGTTTCACTACAAGAGTGATCATAATTTTATTAAAATGTGAACAATCTGTGCTTGCTTAAACTATTTATACAGAATCCTAAGCTTTCTACATTAATCAAAAAGTCCACCCGCAGTCATTTTGTGCAGCAATAAGCTGAGCATTGTATATATGAAGATCTTAAAGTTCATAGATGCAGGACAGAGCCCAGCAACCACTGCAATGTTAACCCTGCCTAGTTCTTCCCACCTTATCTTAATAAAGGCTCTCTGTCAATTCTGCCCTCGTCAGCACTTGTGAAACAGAACATTGATTCCTCTGCACTACTGAGCATCTCCTTTAATTAAAGACATCCCCTAATCTGGCTTTCCATCAAACTCTATTTGTGAGTCTGCAGCTGTCATCTCAAGATGATTAGGCCTATGTAACGCAGGATACATTTACATGTATCGATCAAATGGGTTATATGGTCAGCAAAAGATAGATATAAGTAGTCTGACCTCGTCCACATAAACAGATATGTCAACATAGAACATTCACAACTCCTTATATTTTATGTTGTTATGTTGTTCTTCTGACAAAAATACTATTTTTCTAAGAAAGTACTGATCAGGGTAAAATTTAGATGAAATTGTCTTAAATAATTATTTCATGCTTGCTTTGACCAGAAAATCAGGTGTTTGCATTTGTTATTCTGTAATTATCTTCATTTGTGCATTTGAGTTGTCTGGCACCAAGGGACTGTCAGTTCTAGATGCAAGAGGAGCCCTCATCATCGACCTTCCGCCACTATACTCATCGGTAACTATGAGCTGTTTGTGTTAATTTGCTGTATTTATTTTTCCTTATTGTGGTGTCTTTCTTGTGGTCCCTATAACTATAAGCAAAGAAACATAGGCACAGCTGACGAATTCTATTTTTGAGAGAGCGTTAAAGTTAGAGAGGTTTTACAAAACCACCATTCCAAATAAATACAGTCTTTTTATAATAGTGCTGTCATGTGTTATACAGTTAATATTCAAACTAAGGCCTGAAGTCCAAAATGTAGTTGTTGTTTTTTTTCTGTTTTCATTATCTAGGCAGTTGATCATGCTCACTCAGTGTTGAATGATGAACGGGTGGTGGTTGTTTCCTGGAAGCAAACTGCAGCTTTAGAAGCTGCCATTTACAGAATAGTTGTTCATTTTGTGTTCCAGAATCCTTCTGTACTCCTGATAATCAACTTTATTCAAAATAATAATATCTAGAAACGTCGCAGCTACACCAGAGAAAATTAGATTTAAAAAAGTCATGATGGCCATTTAATAAATTATTTTATAGAATGCCTTGGCATTAAAAAGACAATAAAAAGAAATCATTATGGATGTAGCAAAAGGACACACAATTCAAAACAGTAAAACAATATCAAACACAATCTCTTATAAACTAAGGCTTTATGAAAAAACAAGAAAAAAGGAGTTTTGCATTTTCTTAATCTTTATGATTTATTAGTACAATATCAAATGCACAAAAACATATATTACACATTTATTATTAACTTGAAAACAGCTCAGTACCCTTTAAAAGCACACTGACGATTAGAAGTTCTAAGTAAATATTTGTATATGACCTTTTTGGTTTTCCACATAATTTATATGATTTTTGGCACACATGTATTTTCTTGTTTGATGCTTTGCCGTATTTCTTCAAACAAAGCTCTCTGTTTCTTCAAAGCACCACAATCATTATAGATCTGTGCTTTAACTGGGTCTTTCAAACTTATTATTATTATTTTTTTTTTTTATGATTTCCTTAGTGAGGCTGCACATTGGTGCAGTTGGTAGTACCTTGGAGCAAAAAGCTCCTGGGTTCAAACCCCACCCTAGGGTCTCTCACCATGTAGTTTGTATGTTCTACATTCATGAATTCTCTTCAGGTACTCCGGCTTCCTCCCACCCTCCAAAAACATGACTGTTAGGTTAATTACATTTCAATTCAATTTTATTTATGTTGCACCAATTCAGATACATTTAATCTCGAGGCACTTTACAAAGTCAAATTCAATCAAATCATATAGACAGAATGGTCAAAAGGTAATTGGTCTCTCTAAATGTCCCTTAGATGTGAGTGTGTGCATGCATGGTTGTTTGTCCTCTGTGTTGTCCTGTGATGGACTGTCGACCTGTCCAGGATGTACAACTCCTCTTGCCCAATGGCTGCTGAAAATAGGGACCAATCCTCCCCCCTCTCCCCTACACGGATAATCGGGTATAGATAATGGATGGATAGATTTCCTTAATGACTGGAAAGTTCCATCAAATATTTACCCATCACACAGATATCGGCCCATAGAGTACTCTGGTAGAAAGAGGAGATCAAGGTCAATCCATGAATGTGAGATGCCTTATGCTGATTTACCTTTTTTACCAGATGTTGTGGTTTGTTCTCATGTGACTTTCCAATCCTTAACCCTGCTATCAATGCTTATTTTTTAACAGGAGGTTAAGATTAGAGAGGTTTCTGCTAACCGTATAGTCCCATTAGTATTTTTTTACATGTTCTTTTTTTTTCAACATTTGCTAACAAATACACAGGAAGTGTATTCTGTGTGTTCTTTCTTTTCTCTATGCCCAGAATAGACCCATGCCAGGTTCTAAGAACAGCTGAGACTCTAATAGTTCTCTAATACAGCGGCATGCTTAGCAACATGCAGTTGGTCTTCCTGCATAACAGAATGAGAGACATAGAGCACAAATGCGTCATTTAGAGAAGTTTGCCTCAATCCGAATAACGACATCGAAACAAGTGTTTAGATAGACGGCATAAACCCCCTGTCTCATTCAGAATATAATTTTATTCCAATTAAGCTTCATCTGCTCACAATATTCCGATTCCCATGTTTACATGATGCATTTTTATTCAAATTGGCCCTTTCATCCTTTTCCCAATGAAAACTGAGTGAATGTTCTTAAGTTTTCCTGCAGCTGTCCTGCGTTTCAGTATACATTGTGTTAAATGACAACGATCCACCGTAGTACCTTGTGAAATTGTTTATCTGCCCTACCTTGTTTTAGGAACTGGTGAGAATTTTTATTATGTCTTGATAAAATGTACAATTGAACTAAATTATACCAGAACAGCATGTTTTTATCTGATATACAAGATATTTAAGTGACAGTGGTTGGTGCTGTGTAAGAGATGAAAAGCCAAGAGAGAGAAAAGGAGCCATTTGAGCATCGATCACTTTTATGCCTTCAGTCTGTTTGCATATTTTAGTCCTATAAACAACATGAATGATATGCTGTGTAATGCACCATAATCGAGATTTATTCAATCTTGGGTGGAGGGCAGGAGGAAAGGAGATGTTCACGGACCAGGAATCAAAAGGGGCTGTTGTGTGCATGCTTTTGTATGCGTGCGCGTGCCCTGTGATTTATTTGATTTAATTAGATTGCCGATGTAAAACAGCTCGTGGGGGTGGGGAGGTGTGGAGGCTGGGGGTAAAAACGAGTGCCAGGGGGAGGTATAAATAACAGCAGAATCTTTCTCTTTTCCCTTTTTTTCCTGCCCCCTGCTTCATTCTCAACTCTATTATTCATCTGCCCACATGCAAGCCCTCATTTTGTTTCTGTCTCTTATTTTTTCCCCCATTATCTCTAACTACTTTCTTGATATCTCCCACAACTGTTTTAACTTACCTTTACCTTGCATATTTAAGGATCCCTTTCCTCCTTTGTAACTCTTTACTTTGCTTCCAACTTAATAATGATGGAAGGCAAACACCTCATTAGGCTTAGAGTCCCATTGGAACAATTACAGACATGCTATGCCATCAAATCTGTTAGAGAGATATTGAATACAGCCACACAACAAGACATACCCCAGAAGAATATAATTTAAGAGTCAGTTGACCAAATTCCTCCTAACAAGATCAACCTGTGTTCTATTCTTGTTAGAAACTGCTGCTGTTTTCTGTTCAATTTTAAGTTTGTGGATTGAGAACACCACTACTGTATATACACAAACGTTTAGTTAATTTATGAGTAGTCACCTGAGAAAGGAATCATAACTACATTTTTTAGAGTAAATGACAGAGGAGAGTTATTTTTCAGTCATGGAAAACTGCATTATTTTCTTATCTGCAGGTCTGAGTGGGGATCTAGTTTGAACGTATCTGTGCTAGTGTTGTCACTTCTCAACAGGTATGGCGGGCAGGTTGCATTACCCACTGCTGCAGGTGATAAAGACTTGTCAGGAGACCGCTCAGAAAGCTGGCAGATGCAGAAAGAGTTCCTAGTTTGTTCTCCACGTCTCAGTGGTAAACTGGCTTCCAAGCCCTTAAGATTGTTTATTCTCTTCCCTTGTTGTTATTTGTTGTTCATGGTCCCTTCTTTCCAGAACTGAGTTGCTGCAAGCTGGTAATTTGATCCCTTCCTCACTCTTGGCTTTCATCCCGATCCCCTTCTTCCTCCTCCTTACACCTTACTATCTCATTATCCTTGCCACCTCTTGGGCGTTAGATGAAGTGATACTTAACATTCCCAGAGATGAAAGAGTGATGATTTGTGCAGATTTCAATGGATGGGCAACAGAGGTGATTAGGAAGTAATAGACAAGTTTGGTATCCAGGACAGGAATACAGAAGGACATATGCTGGTAGACTTTGCAAAGAGGATGGAATTGGCTGTAGTGAATACTGTCTTCCAGAAGAGGCAGGGTGACTTACAAAAGTGGAGGTAGGAGCACACAGGTGGATTGCATCTTGCGTAGGTCTTGTTACTTGAAAGAACTTAATGACTCCAAAGTAGTTGTAAGTGAGAATGTTGCTAGATAGCACTGGATGGCTGTGTGTAGAATGACTCTGATGAGGAGGAAAATGAAGAGGGCATTGGCAGAGCACAGGACAACATGGTGGAAGCTGAACAAGAAGAAAGTTGTGTGGCTTTCAGGGAGGAGTTGCTTCCACATGACTGGACAACTACACCTAATGCTATCAGGGAGACAAGTAGGAGAGTACCTAGTATGTCTTTCGGAAGGAACGTTAATTAGGAGAATCAGTAGTGTAAAGAGGAATCACAGGAGTGTGAGAAAGAGATCAGCTTAGAAGTGGGACACTGTAGCCAGATTTTTCACCGGAAGAAATCTCAATCTAGAACAAGTTCAGTTTGTGTATCTAAGAACATCTGTGTTTTGTTGCGAGCATGCGTCCGTTTCCACCCGTTTTGGGAACCAAGCATGCATCATCAGTGGGGGATGGTACACAACACGGAAGCTTTTTTTTTTGCAATCCAGTAAAGAAGAAGAAAACAACATAGAAGGACAGCAGAAGAAAAGCATTGTGTCAAAATGGCAGCCCTTGTTGCCCTGCGTGTGTTACTAATTTGTTTGCAAATGTTCCTTTCTATGCAGCAAAAGAACATCCAAGGCAAGTTTATTTATAAAGCACTTCTCAATAATAAGACAACTCAACGTGCTGTAGCTTTTCATTTTAATCACTTAATAAATGTATACTAGAAGCATAATACAAGCGTACAATGCGTGTATTTACGCTACGCTATGCCTAAATTTGATTTAAAGTTCTCATTTCAGATGCGCATACGCTCCCATTTGGAAGAGAGTAAATGGGAAAACAACATCCTGTGTCGAAGTTCACTTCCTGAAGTATCCCAAAATAAGAGTCAACTAGCAAATAGAGCACCATGGATGATGTAGTTGTGACAAGCTAACAAATTAAAATATGAGATTTCTAACGAGATACAGTCGAGACACAGACTTTTAGGTTTTTCAAAACATAGGATATATTACTGGTAATTTAATGCCTTACCCATATATTACTGGTAATTTGTCTTTCTTTAATTACAAAAGTGACAAAGGTTCTTATCTCTGCAGAATCACGCAGCTGTCAAGCATACTTTGCAACGTCTCCTGTAAATTTAGACTTTTAAAAACACGCCTGTACGCCGCACCACTTACGTTACACGGCCAGTGTATTTCCTCCTTAAGGTGATCAGATTTTATTTCTCTAATGAAAACTGGAGACGTCTCTGATTTTGTTATGCACAGAATCTCTGCCTGGGGGTTGGTTGGTCTTGTCTGAACTGCAACGAGGGGCGGAGAAGGTGCGTTCGGCAAAGCTCTACTACGTCAGGACAGCGGCAAGACCGGGTAAATACCTCTTGTTGCTCCATCATGATACGCTGAAATCAGGGACTTTTCAGAGGCCAGCTTTTGCTGGGGACAAGTCATCCAAAACGGGGTCTGTCCCCGGAAATCGAAGACATCTGGTCACCCTACCGGAGAGGGGGAGTGATACTACACACTTGGGAAGAATATGTAATGTACCTAATAATCCAATGTGTCTTATATGTGAACAAAGACACACATAGACACGTTAATTCATGGTGCGCCTTATAATCTTGTGCGCCTTATGGTCCGAAAAATATGGTAAGCTTGTCAAAGTCCTCTGAGGTGAAGGGAGGCATCTTATGCTGATTAGCTGGCATCGGCTGGTCTTTTTCAGAGTCCATGCAGGAAAAAATGAAAACAAAATATAAAAATCCTTGAGTCACTGATCTAGTAATAGTAATATCATCTTTATTGTCATTGAAACATACATTACAACGCCGCACATGGCAGCCCACTGCCGCACATGGCAGCAGTGGGCTGCCATGTGCGGCGCCCGGGGAGCAATCTGGGGTTAAGGGTCTTGCTCAGGGACCCAGAGTGCCGGCACTGGGGATTGAACTGGGTACTTGCATCCTTCTCTGAGTGCAAGTGCGCTGCTCTAACCGCTCGGCCACGTCCCCCCAAAATAGTTTTGTCCAACTTTTCTGTAGTTTTCACTTGGGAATAAAAGTTAAAAGTAGCGAAAAATCCAAGCAGCAAGCAGGGTGCAGAGGAGAAAAGCGTCCGTGTAGGCGGAGAGCAGAAGCAAGTTCTCCGGACCATCTGGAGGGGAGACCAGGAGCATGACTTTGTCATAAGAGGAGATAACTCCGTGCAGCAAGAATGGTATATGTAGTCTTGATAAAATTATTATTATTATTTTAACATCATTGGCACTGTTAAACATCATGAGAAGGTTTAGGGCTGCTGCTTGGATGCATCAATATGTGCAGTATTGGTGGGATGCTGTTGATCCGGGGACTCATTCAGACTCTTGTCCCCCTTCAGCAGAGGAAAAACCCAAACAGTAGTTTGTGTTTACCTGTGGATAAACAAGTGGCTGTCGCATTGTGGAAACTGGCGACAAATAGTGAATAAAGGACAGTGCGTCCTCTTTTTGCTGTTGGTATTGGGAGTGTTTGCCAATCGCAAAAAGCAACACCTCATGAAAAAGACATTCAAAGATTGGGAAAAAAGTACCTGTTTTCATTCACAATTACTCCAAGAGTGCATCGATGACCTATCGGGATATAACATAAGAACCCAGAACATCTCTACAGGCCCCCCTTGCTTCTGGTAAGGTCAAATTTTATGAGTCAGCAATTACAAACTGGGTAAAAACTGCATGCATTGGAGACTATCAAAGCAAAATCTGCTACTTCTTTTTTCCTGTGTCCTGTCACAGCATTTCAGACATACCATAAGAGTGAAAACTGCTACTGAACAAAATTAACTCATAGCCCCATCTGACTTTTTCACAAAAACATCTTAATCCCCAAGACATTTGGGGACTATTCTGTGGACTGACAAAACATAAGTAGACTAAACACAGCATCTTGGGAAAAGAATGTTATACCTGGTAGTAGGATCTGGACCACTTGTTATAATTAATAGAACCATTAAGAACACATTAAGCATATTTGGGTTATGCAGTGAGAGAAATTTCCGAACCACACCAGCAAGTCCAGCTCTGAATGGTTTTGAAGGTTTCAAAATGGTCCAGTCAAAGTCTGGACTTAAATCCTATTGCAATCCTTTGACAGCGCTTGTTGCAACATTTAAGAATGACAAAAAAGCAAAAGAAGACATTTGTAAGGGGCCCTGGTACACTTAAAGACTACAAACGATAGCAAAAAGAAAGTCACTCATGAACAAAACCCTTCAGTAAGTGCTGTCGGTATTGTAGTTCTGTGCTATTGCAATATGCATTTCTAATCATAATTATTCAAATTTAATTAATAAGTGTAAGAGCGGCACCGTTTAACAAGCCTACTCCTTATCTCTCATACATTCAACAGAATTGGATATGGCCATACATATTAATGGTAATTCTTTCCATTAACATGCATTTGAATGGAAATATGATAAAGACAGTTTCTTTTTCCCCTCTTGTCCTTTAACACTGAACTTTGACACCTGTGGCTTCAAGAAGGGCGTGACATCATTAATGGTCATAAAAGACCAGAGGCCTCGAAAGGTGAAAGCTGAAGCTTCAAAGGGTTTGTTGAGCATCACATTGAAGATGACCTTCAGTTGTGTGTTCCTGAAGCTTGGGTTATGCTGGAGAGGTGTCAGCATAACATGAGGCCAGTGTGGATATTTGTCACAGATATATTGTGTGTAATCCATTAAATGCAGATGGTACAGACATCAAAATGCTTCTAAATTGAAAATAAGTTTCAGAAATAGATCTACTGTTATTAATCATTCTTTTTCTAGCAATGAGTGTAATTTCAGACCCTGACAATGAATGTCTGGAGTCATATAACTGATAAATTATGTTTTTTTATTTTATTTTATTTATTTATTTGTAGTTTGCATCTGGAGCTTCAGAAAAAAATCAAGATTTTCAAAATTTTGATATGAAAAGTCTCTTTCAAACCTGTAAAAACGCTGGAGAACTAAGCTACAACAAAAGAAAAATTAATAAATGCCAGAAACAATGTCACACGTGAAATCTAAAGGTGCGTTTTACACCGAACGCGAATGTGGCATGCTGAGTGGCAGATTGAAATGTTATCCCTATGTACAGGTGCAGCACAGGATCGTTGCGACGCAAAGCACCGCTAAGCAAGGCCACAGAGGCAAGTCTAGCGATGCAATAGGCATGCTTTTGGCGATTAAAGTAACAACACGTGCAATGGATGCAAAGTGATAGTTGTTGAAGTTTAAAAAGCTGAACTTTTGTGTCTTGTCGCTGCGTGACAACAAATCAGGAACTGAATGTGGCTGTGACGTGGGGTGAAGGACTGCAGTTTTCCTTCAACATAGAAGACCATTTGATAATGACGGTCTGCGGTCGGCTTGAGTTGTATGACTCAACCAATTATTACTACCGAGATAAGTCCAAAAAGGACCAATCCTGGAGAAGAGTGAGTGAGGAGACTGGCCGGCGATATGTCAGGCGAACGACAGCACTCAAAAGTGGCCACATTGTGGTGCCAATGCACCTTAACAGATGTCTGATTGGAACTGCAAGTAAATCACCAGCAGTAAAAGAGAGCCTACCTTTTCACTCTGTTAGCCAGTCTTTGTGACCCACTTAACTGGAAATCAGCTTTGTCTCTGTTTGAGAACTGTATGATACAGAGTGCAGCGCACTGCTGTTATAATGGATAACTATGAATATTAAAGACAAGTGTTTAAATTATTAAGTAGTAAAACCACACTTTAAGTTTTGGCCACAAACAATTCAATGGAACCACCAAGATAACATGTTATGAACTGAATTATCAACAAGACGTATCAAAACAAAGACGAGTGGCATTAGCCTAGCACCTCAACAAACATCTTCCAGTGCATGGATCCTTAGTGATTGGGAGATGTTGATTTACTGAAGACTATTTGTAGCCACTTGGGCCAAGTCAGATAGTCTTTCAATGTAAAGGATTGCTACGGCCCCTGGCCTCTTGAGACTGTGCAGCATAGCACAGCATAGCATAGCACCTTTGTGAAATCCAACTAAAGAGTTGATTATTGCTTTGTAATTTAGAACAGATTCACAAAACTATTGCAAAGCCTTCATTTGTATTGGTATTTGGGAAACAATAAGAAATACATTCAAGTGTTGTATTTTTCAGACTATAAGTCACTTTTTTCATAGTTTGGCCGATCCTGTGACTTATGGTCAGGTGCGACTTATGTATCAATTTTAAATGGTAATTCATACTGACCAACATGAACAAAAGAGTAAACCTTACCATCTATAGTCGCAAGAGGGCTCTCCAGGCTTGTGAAAACTATCTGCTGCTCCTTTGCCACTTAAACATTAATTGAAACATTAACGTATAGACAACAAAGACAGAACACGTTTGTATGTTGTTTCACTATTTCAGTCTGCATTCACACAGTAGAGCGTCAATATCACATAAGTTATATTGAAGCCATACAAAGTATACAAAACTTTCATAAAAAGAAAACTATGTAGATTGAAACAAATACTTTTGTAAATTTAGCTGTTAATTTGTATTTATTTAATGCTTTTTTTCCATATTCCACTCTGTGTTTTGTATTTGTTTTGCCTTTTCCAATTTCTATGCTTAGTTTTTTACTGACCTACAGCATGTTGAACTCATGAAAGTAAACAATATCAGAGGAAACCATTCTCTCTTTTGGCATGGAGTCAGTACTCACAATTTAGCAAACGGTAGGCACATAAATAAACTACAAATGTAATTTGCGATGGCTAGGTGATCTGCTCCAATAAATCAACTTTACTCTGTTTCCTGTAATCAGTTTTGCCTGACAGTTCATACAACTCTGGATTGGGAGACATGGACAAGTCTAGAACTTTTCCTCTGCCTTCTGAAAATTTCAGCCTTTGTGATTGGTTGCCTGAAAAGAACTATCTCCTCTCCTAAGAAATTCACACATTAAACGCTTAAAATAACCAGGGTGGTTACACAAAATTGGCTTAGTGGTCTGAAAGAAGCTGAGAAGTAAAAAGCTATTCCATGGAGGCACAAACCCTTGTCTACAGACAATTAACTACAGAATTAGGTCATTTCATGGTACATTTAAAACATTCAGGGATCATGTACTGATGTAATTATGTACATCCTTAATGTAAATGTCTAATTCTTACTAGTATCAATAAATCTTTGGATGAGTCTCGGTCATGTAGTACTCTCAGTCTTTGTTTCAGGTGTTAGGAGGACTGTGTCTCTTCTGCAGAATGCCTAGTGATAAAGATAGCAGAGACAGATCATAGCAGATCTATACAGTACTGCTGGAGCTCTGCAGGAAAGAGACAGGGCTGAGTCTCTGATGGCTTTTATTACTGCTAGGCAGTTTAATTCCCATACTATATCATGTGGTGGCCACATGAGACCAAAGGAGAGATTTTTTTCAATTGGTACGACGTAATTTAACCTTAAATCAGACACTATGAAAACCCTTTTGAGTCACGCCCTAAAAACCTGTGATTCACCTCCATATATGGATGGGGATATGGTATCTGTTTCCAGGCAGTCTGGAAGCCTCTCACTCTCCGTAGTTGTATGAGCAAATTGATCATTTTCTTAACAAGCAATACCTTTTTAAAGGAATATGTTGAATGGATGTTTGGTTACTTTCATCCTTTCAAGATGCTACAAAATTAATCTATGCAAGAATTATTATGGGTGGGCTCTTCACCTGTTTACTGTACCATACTGGAAGTGAACAACTGGAGTTCTCCCCAATATCAAAAGGGTTTCTCTATAGGAAAGAATTGTTGCATGAGGATTATTCACAGATTGGAGCCTAAGATATAAGAAAAGGAAAAACTCAAAGATGCTGAATGAGGACATCACACAGTTAATGCAACAATGAGGTCAGATAGCTTAATTAGAAAGTCAACAGCCAAACCATGAAGGTGACAGCAGGTGTTGGGAGTATAAAGTTGGTCAGGTAAGAAAATGTGTTCCTTTACCATGGTTTTAAAATTTGATGTGCCCTCTGTCAGTATAAAACTCAATAGCTGCTCTCCAGCTGTTCCTCCTAAGTGTTCATCCACAATAATTACCTGCACCTCTGATTCCTTCATTTAGCTCTGAAACTGACAAAAATGGAAAGCATTGAACTGCATATGGTATCTCTTTTAACTGCCCTTGTGTTCATGACTTATGTAACATTATCTTGAAGTGATGTTTTAGTACCAAATGTCTTGTTGTTCTGGAGAGATCAACCGCAGATGGACCTAAAGAGTTTGAGTAGTGTGAAGGGAAAAAAAATACATTTTGGCAGCTACATTCAATTCAATTCAATTCAATTTTATTTATATAGCGCCAAATCATGAAACATGTCATCTCAAGGCACTTTACAAAATCAAGTTCAATCATATTATACAGATTGGGTCAGATTATACAGATTGGTCAAAATGTCCTATATAAGGAAACCAGTTGATTGCATCAAAGTCTTGACAAGCAGCATTCACTCCTGGGGAACCGTAGAGC
This sequence comes from Fundulus diaphanus, assembly GCA_037039145.1. Classification (NCBI taxonomy): domain Eukaryota; kingdom Metazoa; phylum Chordata; class Actinopteri; order Cyprinodontiformes; family Fundulidae; genus Fundulus; species Fundulus diaphanus. The sequence continues at coordinate 24,925,624 of CM073127.1, forward strand.
CACAGGGAGAGTCGTCTGCATTGTACATGGTTTTGCTGCAATCCCTCATACTGAGCAAGCATGAAGCGACAGTGGGAAGAAAAACCACCCATTAACGGGAAAAAAAAACCTCCGGCAGAACCGGGCTCAGTATGAACGGTCATCTTGCAGTAGTATAGTTCTATTTCATAAGGGTTAGGGTGATTATGTGGAGAAGCGTGAGATCTAAACAGTTACTGCCCTTACTCCACAAATAAACAACTGGCTTTTCTGGTGATACATGTGTTGGAAGAAATGGGAGCGCAATGCTGGTTAGAACCGGGTTCCGAAATTTGAACATCTGACAATGACAGAGTTTTAGTAATGGAAATGTACTTTTTTTCACAAGCAGTGATTCAGTACTGTGGTAATTTAGAAATGAGATTTTCCACAGAGTACTTTCAAATGCCTAGGTAGGATTTTTTTTTAATTCTGAACAACTCATGTTTGATAATGTTTATCTCTAACTTCCTTCACCTTACTGGATATATTCACATACAAATCTTCACTTTTTGAATTACATTTCTAGCTCGAAATTTTGCTAAAACCACTTTGTTCTTGGGTGACTATTGTGTTATGAATTAATGCTGGAAGTCGGCATTCCTAACAAAATTTCATCATGTTGGTGCAATTTTTCACTGCACCTCGTCTGATTGTGGTGGCTTTTGTTTCCCATTGCACATTTTTACATATTTTAGTTTGGAGACATAGAAGTGTGAAAAAGAAGTTGAGCCACAAGCCTTAACAAAATTGCTTATGAAAGGTCTTGTAAAATAAATGCTGATATATGATCATAACACAAATAAGTTATGTTGAGTATATTATAGTCCTTTTGTGCTAATTTACTGCTAATGCAGCAAGTAATCAGCAGTATTTTCATTGGTATTGTGTCTAAATAATTAGAGTTTTAGTTAACACCGTTTACTTTTTACACTGCAAAAACGGATCTAAAAATAAGTAAAATGTCCTTGATTTGAGCAGGTAAATATTATTATCTGCCAATGGAATGAGTATTTTGACCCCTAAAATAAGATAATTAGACATCCTGCACTTGAAATAAGATGACGGAGATGAGCTGTTCCTATTTTAAGTGCAAAAATCTTATTCCATTGGCAAATCATCTTATTTACCTGCTCAAACCAAGGACAAATACACTCATTTTAAAAAACATTTGACTTATTTTTAGTTCAGTTTTTGCAGTGTAGGTGGATTACAATTTTAGCTTTATGCACATTTAATTGAAAGAAAAAGATACAAGTACCCATATGGAGGATGTACGGACAGCAATCACCTAAGTTAAAACAAATAAAGCCAACTATGCACTCCCTTATAATGACTTCACCACAAAAACGTTTGACTACAAAGGCAAACACAAGCAGACATATGCTGCATACACAGCTGATCTGTGAACTTTTTCAGCCAAATCCTCCTTCTGTGTTATTAAAACTCAAGGTTCGCCTAACCTCCCAGTGTATGCACTCACATCAATATGCCGAAGGTGCCACAGCAGGATTTAGGCACATCGGCAGGGTTGCTCAGATCTCTGTATCGATTCTCCTGGGAAAAGGGTTGCAGGTTCAACTCCAGGTCACCGTCAGGGTCACAGATAAGGTTGTATAGATGGTGATTAACCCTTGGAAGTAACTACATCATTGGCATGGCAATGAAAGGAGAGATTATGGGATGTTTCACTGGCTCAAAGAGGAGAAAGAAAAGTGAAAAAGAGATCTATGCAGGTTGCTGATTGGTGGCAATGATTATATTGCTTAATATATGTGCAGATGTGTGCCGCCATGACATGAAGCAACATCGAAGGAGGGATGGATTCAAAGTTTTCCCACGGTATTCAGCATACAGACCAGAAAAATAAGTCATTAAGGGTATACAAAGAACACATGTGATCAAAGCAATGGAAGCTCATTACCCATACCAGGAGGCGACACCTTTATCTTGACGTACATTTGCCAACAGACGCAGAGCAGCAAGAACAGAAAAATATCAGCTATTTAAACCTTTTCAGCTATCATCAGAGGAAAGAGAATAATCAAAACAGTTCTCATCAACATACAGGTTAATTTCCGTTGCACTTTACGCAGTCAAGGAAAGTAGACGAGATAATTAGGTAAATTTATACAGCATCAAGGTTTGTCATCAGTACCAACTCACACACTTCATGTGCTGCTTCTGAAATATTAAATTCAGCAAGTAAGACATTAATTTAGAGACTGCGCGAAGGACCAATTGCTATAGGCCCTATATACTGGATCTAGGTACTAAAAAGTCAGAACCAGCTTGCTGGCTTCATTGCACATTAAAACTTGATGTATTGTACAGAGAACATATTTTAAAGTTGTCATTTTAGTTTATTAAAATGGCTTAGATATAATTCTAAACCTTTAGTTTGTTTAGTACTTTGGGATCTATAAATATGCAAATGAGACTTGCTTTCCCCTTCTGCTGATTGCTCAGAGCACTCTTCCCTCTCCCACTAGGATGAGTAAACCTATTCTGCTCCTCTAATGAACATAACAGTAAACACCTGGAAAAGGTTGTTTTTTTTTAACAGAAAAGTAGCACCCAGTGAGCAATTTGTAAATTAGGAGGACCTGGAACAAGCAAAGGTTGCACTTGAGAAGGGTAAACCTTATTAGAAAACTCAACATGCAACTTGTTGCAAGAAAAAAGCACTAGGGTTTTTCCAAATAACTTAAGAATACAGAATTACAAATAAAGTGAATGGGAAAGGAATTTATTCCCTTGTACTGACAGGATGGGTGTTATCCTTAACGAGTGTCGTCATGGGCAACAGCAACACATATATAATATTTCCTGGTCGATTTAAGTTAAACACCATTAAATTTGCAGGGCAACTTGCAAAAGAGTTATGGTTCAAAATGCAAATATTAACTTACCTTTCAAATCCAACCTCTTAGATCTGAAATTGCTAATAAATAAAGAACATAGCTGATCTGCAATTAGTGTATTATTAGACAAATGACTAGGTTCCTGGATCAGTATTGGATCTATTTCCCATCACTATTGGGTACCAGTTATTTTTGTCCAGATAAGTGGATAGATATAGAAAATAGCCATTATTGGCTCTGAAAACATTTGGAATGTATCTCCTTTCACACAGCTGATTAAAAAGGCACCACAAAGATATACTGAAACAAAAAAAATATCTTTTTACAAAGAGGCTTCTCAGTGTTATTAAAATAATGTCCACCATGGAAAAATACAAAACGACATTTTCAAAACAAGCCCCATCTAGGATGACTCTTAAATCAGTATGTGTATGTAAGCCAGTGCAAACAATTGCCTTAAGAATTTACTTGTTTATTAAGTAAAGTCCACCAGTGTGTAATTTACCCACATAATAAATAGAGCTGTTCTGTAAAGGCTTCAGAGTTTAGTTGGAGAACATTAGAGAGCAAACAGCACCATGAAGCCCAAGGAACACTGCAGACAGGTCAGAGGCAAAGTTCTAGAGAAATTTAAATAAATGTTAACATAAAAAAAGAATATCCTAAAATGGCCTAGCACAATTGGCTACCTACCAAGCCATGACCATCCAGCTAAACTGAGGGCCGATCCACAGATGAAGTGGTAGAATCTGTGGATAAAACTACTGAGCTGTGAAAACGAGAAGGAAATTGTTGAAAGTGAGCCATGAGGAAAACTGCCTTTAGTTCTCCTTAAGCCATGTACGAGACACAATAAACGTCTACAACAAGGTGCACATGGACAGATGAGACTAAAATTAAACATTTTTGAGAACATTATAAACATGTAGTTGTTTTACAATCCAAACATGCAATTGACCAGAAAATGCAGATGAGCAGACACAGACAGTACTGCAGTTTCTAAGTTTTCCGTTCTTCTGACTAAATGTCAGAAGAACTTGGGCTTTTGCTTCTCATTAAGATTGTTTTGTAATCTGCAAGAATATGGGTAATATTATTATCTCATATATATATATATATATATATATATATATATATATATATATATATATATATATATATATTCGTTTACAATGAATAGAGTAATTGTGTAGTTGAAAAAAAGTTCTCTAGCCTACTTTTCAGATTCAGAAACCTCACATTGTGCATTTTTCAGAAACGCTAAGTGACTAAATGAGCCCTCACAGTGAACTAATGCTGCTCAATTAGGTAGCTTTATGCTAAAATAGCTACTGTTCCATTACGCAGCTGTCTGCTTTAGACTGCAGATGCTCAGAACATATTTTAGGCTGATGAATTTAACCATCCTCTTCAGCAGTCCAATTTACTGCCGTCTGTATCTCTTCTACTCTCTCAATGCATTTCCGTCACCTTTTTTTTTTAGCACATTCTTACCTCTGTCACCATCTCTTCGTTCCCTCTCATCACATTCATGCTGCTCTCTGTCTGCTTATCTTCCACTCTTCCTTTCCTCTGCTCCACTTTATGGAAAACTCAACTCTGTTTGACCCACAGTGTCACATTACAGATATAGCCTAGTCACACTGCGAATTAGTCAGAACGCAAATATTTTTTTAGGAACATTTAAACAATTTGATATCTCACTAAGGCATAAAAGTACAAAATAAGGATTGTTTTTGTTTTAGTGTGTATGGATTTGAAATAATACATCAATCTGTGATATTTTGAAAGATTATAGAAATGTTCATACTATGGGGGCTGTCCCTAAGGAGAGGTACAGTCATTTATTAACTATTTATTATTTCTCAAATTAAATGAGGTTGTACTTTAAAAAAATATCCATATTAATTGACAGTATGACCCATACAAGGCTATTCTATCTTGCTCACTCTGCATCGGTCCATCAACAAGAACAACCAGTTTGGAAATAAGTTTATTTGCTTCATAGTGTTGGGAGGGGAAAATGTCTCCTGATGTGAAAGGTTGTTTGCTTAAATCATGTGCACAACCTATCTGAGTAAAGGTGCATTTCAACTAAGAGGACCAATTTTGTTTTTGCCAGAACTTCCAAAGAATCAACAAGAATCAAGAAGCTTTATTGTCATTATGCAGCCATAAGGAAAGTTTGGAGAGGCATGGCTCTGGAGGCACACATAACACAGACACAAATCAAAAACACCCATTGAAAAGCAAAGAATGAGCATTCCTAAAAAAAGGTCAACAGAAGTGCCAAAAAACCCAAAATGAAAATTGTCATGGTTCAGTTTTGGTCTGGCCTTTTGCCCTGTTGTTTTTCAGTTCCTCCTCCTCTCACTCAGCTCACCCTTCACTCCCTCAGCAATCAGTCACACCTGTTAGGCACTAATTAATCAGAACTCACTCCACCTGCCAGCCTCCCTACAAAAGCCTCCCTCAGTCTTCTCTTCCCCGCCGGTTCGTCATCAGTCTCCACTCACTCCACGTCTGTCAGCCTAGTTTGTTCCCTGTTTTGTTGCTGGATTTCCTGCCTCCTCTGTGCTTCAAGTAAGGCCTCTGCTAGCTGCTGGGTTTCCTGCCTTCTTTGTGCTTCAAGTAAGGCCTCTGCTAGCTGCTGGGTTTCCTGCCTCATCTGTGCTTCAAGTAAGGCCTCTGCTGCTAGCTGCTGGGTTTCCTGCCTTCTTTGTGCTTCAAGTAAGGCCTCTGCTAGTTGCTGGGTTTCCTGCCGTCTTTGTGCCTCAAGTAAAGCCTCTGCTAGCTGCTGGATTTCCTGCCTCCCCTGTGCTCCGAGTATGCTCGCTGCTTCGTTGCCTGGATCTCCTGCTGCCCTGCATCTCAAGAACTCTCTCCGGTCCTCTAGCTCCAGCACCCATCCACAACCTCTTGCTCCTGGTTTTTTCACTCCACTACTCATCCTCTCTTCAATAAAACTCTTATAAAACTAGCTCAGTGTGTGGTTGAATTCGGGTTCATCAGACAAATCGTGACAAAAACAAGATACATTTAAGGTTAAGCTGTACAACAGAGGAGAAAGACTTACCACAAGTGGAACATGCTGTGTAATTATTAATAGGTGTATGGCATATTCAGATAATAATGAGATGCTCAAGTTCAAAAGAAAAGAAGTAGCAGTCAATTCACAGAACCGTGTAAAAAAAACTTTGCAATTTGCACGAAAATTAGCGTATGAGAGGCAGGTTAACAATTCCCAGTCAGATCAAGAACCTGTGGAGCCAGTACTATGTTGGTAAAGATGTAATCAGACTATGAACTGGGCTGGTGGTGTTATTTGGTTTTCAGCGGGGCATTCGATGGCATTCATGTAAATTATGTTTACTCATCTAAGCCGGTCAATCTTTCTGCTGATTGTTGTGCTCCGCAATGTGGGAGAGAGGCTCCCATGAAAAAGAGATTTTCAACAAATGTTTTGTAGCATTTATTCTTAATAAAGTAAGTAAAAAAGGGGAGTAGTAGCCTAGTGGTGGGAAGGCCAGGTGTTTGTGTCTTGGAGAGGCCCCAAAGGTTGATGGTTCAAAACTCAGTCTGTCACTCTGGGTCCCTGAGAAAGAAACTTGTCCACAGATTGCTCCCCCTGCGCTACTCAGTGTTGGCAGAACACTGCTCCTAAGGGGTGGGTTAAACACAGAGACAAATTTCCCCTTTGTGGGATTTTAAAGGGAAATATTGATAAATTTTAAATTCTTTACAAACTCCACTGATAGCTGTATTTGAACAATTATTTAAGGTTTTCTGACAGACATCGTTTCTTGACGCTGAAGCTAGGAAAAGAGCTCTTGATAGGATTACAACCTGGTGCTATAACTTCAGATAATTCTAAAAGTAATAACACTCTAAAACAGAATTTAAAACACTTCAAAGACTGAACAAAATCTGTAACATTTACCCATTTATTTATTAAAGCCTGAGAGCCATGTCCCTAATTTGCATTACTTACACTCATTCAGAATCAGAATCAAGTTTAATCGTCAAGTAGGTTTGCACTTACGAGGAATTTGACTTGGTGTTGATGGTGCAGACAAAAAATAAAAATACAGTAAAATAAAAGGATATATATACAGAAGCTATATACACTCAGTAAACTGTGCGTTAATGTAACGCAGAAGCTTGTAAGTCCTGAACGGGGGAGAGAGGCAGTGTCCAGTGTCACGGGCGGCTGTTGGCCTTGTTCATAAGGCTGGTAGCAGATGGGAAGAAACTGTTCTTGTGGCGTGAGGTTTTGGTCCTGATGGACCGCAGCCTCCTGCCAGAGGGAAGTGACTGAAATAGTCTGTGACTGGGGTGCGAGGGATCAGCCACAATCTTCCCTGCACGCCTCAGACTCCTGGAGGCGAACAGGTCCTGGAGAGATGGAAGATTGCAGCCAATCACCTTCTCTGCAGACCTCATGACACGCTGCAGTCTGCCCTTGTCCTTGGCGGTGGCACCAGCGTACCAGATGGTGATGGAGGAGGTGAGGATGGACTCAATGATGGAGGAGTAGAACTGCACCATCATTGTCCTTGGCAGGTTGGATTTCTTCAGCTGCCGTAGGAAGTACATCCTCTGCTGGGCTTTCTTGGTGAGGGAGTTGATGTTCAGCTCCCACTTTAGGTCCTGGGAGATGATAGTTCCCAGGAAGCGGAAAGACTCCACACTGTCAATGGCGGAGTCACAGAGGGTGATGGGGGTAGCTGGGGCTGAGTTCTTCCTGAAGTCCACAACCATCTCCACTGTTTTTAGAGCGTTGAGCTCCAGGTTGTTCTCCCTGCACCAGGTCGCCAGATGGTCAGCCTCCCACCTGTAGGCGGACTCGTCACCATCAGAGATAAGTCCGATGAGAGTGGTGTTGTCCACGAACTTCAGGAGCTTGACAGACTGATGACTGGAGGTGCAGCTGTTGGTGTACAGGGAGAAGAGCAGAGGAGAAAGAACACAGCCCTGGGGGGAACCAGTGCTCATGAGCTGTGAGTCGGAGTCATGTTTTCCCAGCTTTACGTGCTGCTTCCTGTCAGACAGGAAGTCTGTAATCCACCTGCAGGTGGAGTCGGTCACGTTCAGCTGGGAAAGCTTCTCCTGAAGCAGAGCTGGGACGATTGTGTTGAAGGCAGAGCTGAAATCCACAAACAGGATCCTGGCGTAGGTTCCTGCAGAGTCCTGGTGCTGGAGGATGTAGTGAAGGGCCAAGTTGACAGCGTTGTTAATGTACATTCAGTAGTGTTTCTCACTTCTTAACTAAATATTTGTTAATTATCAAGCACATTTGTAGCGGTGTCTTGAAATATAAACATTTTAAATCCTTAAAATATTAAAGAGATAAAGAATTTCAGTCCTTCTTTCTCCATTGACAGTTGTAAACAGATGTCAACATTTTTAAATCTAAATTTAACAAAAATGATCAGCTGATACAAAAGACTTTCAATGTTAAGGAAATTCAAATAACTTATGCTTTTACATCTATCTCCACAAAGCAACATGTAAAAATTTGTGGGGGAAAAAGTATGACTTTCCTAATGGGACCCTATTATAGGATGCATTTCTACCACTGCAGTGTGTTTTAGCCAAGTAAAATCAGTTACTTAAGGGGTAAATAACTGGCTCTGAGGAACAAACTCAGCTGGCAAGATTTGAGAACCACTGATTTATAGTTTTGGTAACATTGGGTAATAGAGAATCTGTCTTAGCTACAGCATCACAAACATCAGCATGGGGAACCCTTTAACAATTTGCATTGCCTTAAAAATTATTAATTTATTGTAGTAATTGTCATGGTTTAAGTTTTGTCTGGCTTCTTTGTTAGTTTGTAGTTCACTTAGCTCTCCCTTGCTCAGCTTTAGTCACTCCTCTGGACACTAATTAGTTTTCATTCCCGTCACCTGTCAGCCAGCAATTACCCCTGATCTGTTGCCACCTGTGTTCACCTCTTTATAAGACTCACCTCATTCTGTTCTCGTGGCCGGTCCATAGCGTTCACTCCCGCTCAGTCTTTGCCAGTATTCTTGTCAGCTCCGTTTTTGTTACCGTCAGCCGTAAGACTCCTTTCAACCTGGTTTTTGTTACAGTCAGCCTTTAGACCTTTTCCGTCAGCTTTGTTCTCTCCAGTGCTCGTCTCAGATGTTCTGCTCTCCAGTATTCGGCTCAGAAGATCTGCTCTCAGGTCCACGGCGCAGACGCTCCGGTCTCAAGTCATCGGCTCTGACGCTCCGGTCTCAAGCTCTGACGCTCCGGTCTCAAGCTCTGACGCTCCGGTCTCAAGCTCTGACGCTCTGGTCTCAAGTCATCGGCTCTGACGCTCCGGTCTCAAGCTCTGACGCTCTGGTCTCAAGTCATCGGCTCTGACGCTCCGGTCTCAAGCTCTGAGGCTCTGGTCTCAAGTCATCGGCTCTGACGCTCTGGTCTCAAGTCATCGGCTCTGACGCTCTGGTCTCAAGTCTTCGGCTCCAGAGTTCCTCCGGGTCAGTCTCTCCACTCGCCTCCTGCCGGCCAACTTCTGCACCCTACACCTCCGTCTGTTGTAAGACTCTAGTCCCATCATCATCCATCTTCCACACTATTCAATAAAACTCATTCCTAAGAACTTGCTCTGTGTGTGCGTGCTGTGTCCGGGTTCATCCTCGAAAAATATATCATAACAGTAATGTAATAACATTTGCAATATACAGGTATATGTTGCTGCCAAATCATCAATGAGCTCATTTTTTAGCATGCCGTTCCTTCATAGTCCACCAATCACTTCTAAGCAATTTACAATTCAGTTAACTCACATGTATTGGAACTGCATAAAGAAAGGTTCCTATTGAGGATTTGACAATTAAAGTAAGTGGGACTGTCAAGCCATCCTATTTTTGCTTTAAGCCAACAGTGATGGTCTCTAAGACAACTGAAGAGGCTGGAATCAATCAGCCAAAAGAAGGATTTGAATCGGCATGCTGTGTCTCAGCAATACGTGTGATGGGAGAAGAGAGGAGAATCATATTAGATACTTCCAGTTTTGCCAGCTCCAGTCAGTGGGAAAAAAATTCCACAGCTAAAAGTTTCTTCATATAACAGAAAATAAATGGAGCGTAGAGTCAGTGTGAGAGGAAGAATGGGAAAGGGAGAACATGCATTGATGAAAGCACATTCAAAAGCAGACATCTGCATGACAGGCTAAAGATTTTATTAAAAAAAATACGGTGCTGTGAAAAGGTTTTAGGAAACCTTTGAGTTTTAGATCTTTGCAATTTGCAACACAACTGTGAACCCCACAATATGACTGCATCATAATGGCATAAAACATTTAATTAAAGGTTTTTAAAAAATAACAGGGTGTAAAATAATACATCCAAAGACAAGTGATGACTTAAATAGGCCGAAGAAATGTGACAAGTTTTCCTAAAGGAATAAAATAACAACGTGCCAAATCCTCTGAAAATTGTTGTTTTTTCATGTCAGGGTTGTAAAACAAAATACTGAAATTATGTATATTATCTTGTGTTCCTCTGCAAGAAATTATTAGTTAAACATGAGATGCTCAGATTACTCGACATGATAATAACAAACCAGCATAGTCTGGAATGTGGAGAGTAATTGCACTGCTTTAGACATAACTGTCTTTTCTGAGATCCAAGGATTCTGGATAAAAATTATTTGATCTCATTAAGTTGTGTTTCAACTTTACTCAAAAACTTGTAAACTCATTTCTCCCACAAGACCATGGTTTTTATGTTATTGGTCCAAGCTATTAAGAGATATGTATTGCAATTTTTTATAATAGCAACAAAATCTTCAAAACAATATTTCCTATGTGGAATTAGTTTTCAGCTGTGCCTCCATACAAGTTAGGATGCAGTTTGCATGAGGGAAAAGAGGAAGAAAATGCTCAGAAACCCTGCTGGAAACTGAGGGAACATGCAGAGAGAACAATCTGCAGACAGATCTGGTTTCTAAGGCTTCATAAAGTGAGTGAACTTCCATTGAACTGTGTGGCTGTGTACTGAAAACTGATCAAGTTGAATGGAGGGAAACTGCTAGTTTTGGGAAAGCTTCTGAGGAGCCGCAATATTTTCCATCAGCAAACAAAAGGTGTTTTTGCATCAATTATACTCATCAAATGCTTGAAGACTACCGATTTTAATGAATGTTTTTCCTATTCCATAAAATATGAGTACATGGGGATTTTCCTTTATCCCTTCATCATTTATTATTGATGCTTTGCTGTTTTTGTCTTACTATTTGTGGTATTGTTGCAATCTGATGGGTCGGGGAAAGTTTGATGCCGTTAGCAACAACCTACTGCATCTTGTGTAAATGTGCATGTTTGAACAAGAATCACTGTGTGTATTGACAAGACATCAAATTTTTCTTGATATTAACCGATCACATTATTTTGTCGCAGTGGTACAGGAGATACAGAGCTTTAACCTTCCACCATTATCTCCATGCATCTGACACTTCAGCATACAGTTAAAAACAGATGTTTGCATGCACAGCATAAAAAGATAAAGGTAAAAGAAGACACTTTTCATCCTTGTCAGACCAAACCTTTCCGGTTTAAGTTCAGTTAGGACTACCAGTTATTTTAATTTATGTCCAGTTTAATTTCAGAATAAGGGGAATTTCTATTACTTCTTCATCATTTGAATGATTCATATCACTTTGAACTCTTCACTGTTTTATTACCTATAATTACTTTTGTATTTGTCTGTTAACTTGCTTTGATCATTTTGTGTTTTAGTGGTAAATTGTTGTTTTTCCTGCTTGTTAACTTTGGTAAAGCTTCTGATAATGATACAGGTTACTTCAAAACTATTTTGGTTAATTAGAGCCACCCATGTAGATGTGCTTAAAAGGCAGCCCATTAAACATTTATTTTTGCAGCATCATGGGAAAATCTAAAGGAATCAGGAGGAGAATTGTGTCTGTAACCTAGAAACGACTGTGAAATGTCCGTATCAACAACACTGACAAAAGACCTTTTGAAGGTGTTGGCTGAAGGTAGCAACAGTGTTCACAGTAAATCGAGTTGAGTTCATCCCGAGACGGGATGAAAGGCCATTTAAAGAGGAAAAAGCTATTTCTCCAAAAGCAACAGGAAAAGCAAGATTACAGCTTCCAAAGGCCCTGGGGTACAAAGAACTTCATTCTTGGACACATGTACTTTGGTCTGATGAAGCTATGATGAAATTGAACTGTTTGGCCATAATGACCATTGTTACATTTAGGGAAAAAACAGCCAAACTTGCAAGCCTGAGAACACCATTTCAAATGTGAAGTAAAGAAGCAGAAGCATGATGTTGTCGAGGTGGTTTGCTCCAGAAGGAATTGGTGAACTTCACATAATAGATGGCATCATCAGGAAAAAAAAAAAACATCCATCCGTTGTCTATACTTGCTTGTCCTTGCAGGGTCGCAAGGGGCTCGTGTCTATCTCAAGCGATCACTGGGCGAGAGGCGGAGTACACCTTCGACAGGTCGGCAGTCACAGAGCAAGACAGAGGCACACAGTACAGACAAAATGCACACACACACATTCAAGTCTGATGGAGGAAATGAGAGGAGAACAGGTGGAGTCAATCAGAGGATAAATATGGGAGACAGGTGAAGGTAGATGTCTGAGGGAGAAGAAGAGTAACAGAGAAAGCAGAACAGGAGGAAACACGGGAAGAAATCAAACAGACAAAATTACCAAAATCACACTGCATGAATTAACAGATTCAATAACTAAATCACAAGGTAATGAATAAACAAAAATTTCTTGCACATTACTGTATCATACTGCAATCTCTATCCATATGGCCATTGTTAAGGTTTAAATACAAGGCCAGGTCTCATGCTGTACATAGCGTGGGAAAATAAAATGAAAAACATCAACAAGAAAGGATGAGTAGTTTGACCCATGACATAACACATCATGTCATACAGACAATGTTTCATCAATCCAAGCTGCAGGGTGTCATCCTTTCAAAGTGTGTTGCATGCAGTGACACGTGATAAACCCAAAATGTGTTGTATTGATACACAACAGGACCTGGTATGTTAACGCTGTTCCATGGGACCAGACTGGTTTACTCACACAAAATATATTTGAGAGAATAAAAGAAAGCAGCGTGAGAAGCTGACAAAACATATTTTGAAAAAGAGAAAACAGAAAAATTTGAAAAACAATATTCACATAGACAAAATGCTCACTGGAAGACAGGCAGCCAAATCGAAAATATAAAAGCAAAGAGTTCTGTGATAATGTTGCACCCTGTGGACATAAATATAGGAATAGGTTTAAAATGTTGTTTTATCTAGTTTTTATGCATGAGAATGAAAGGAACATCACTTCCTTTGATTGTCTCCCTCTGTCATTAGCTGAAACCCAAACTTGGAATATTGATTAAAAAAACACAGATGCATAAAGCTTGCATTAGCCCTGAATATAACTAAATAATCATTTATTTAAAAAAAACTTTGCATTTGTCTCTGCAAGCAGTCAATGCTGGCTGTGATGTACAATATCACTCTAAAAAGCACACTCACATTTCCCAGTTTAATTTAACAGGGCAGGATGAGATCAAATTTACTTGCAGCATAAAAAGATGTCTTGACCAATAACATAACATAAACTTACTTAATTCAGGGTGTTGTTCTTCTAATGTAGATTGCCCGATAAATACCACAAAAACATACTGATTTGGGGTTTAGTTCTCTTTTTTTTTTACTTTAAAAAGCAATCAGTTTATTCTGCACAACCCAAGATCATACGGAGACATTACAGATTATTTAAGAATCACAATCCAAGCAATGTCATTCTGCCAGTGTACTGTAGCTTGAGTACGAAGCAAACACAACAGTAAATGTGATTTCTGTTTACAAACCTAAATAAAATAGTTTTTAGGGAGTTAAGAATCACTGTAAGAACATTATGTCCATTAGCAAAAAAAGAATTGTGGCTATCTAACATTAATTGTCAGAATGTCAAGACATTTAATTCAAAGTATTATTCTTCCTTCATTTTAACTAGCAAAACTATTTGTATGTTCAGGAAGAGCGGTGATCTCAAAGCAGATCTATGAAGTTGTCAGGGAACAAGATGTGGGACTCTGTTTGGATCCGCGTGGCCTCAAACATCCATCACTTGTGTTTAAGCAAGACCCTACAGCCCATGATCTGGAGCCAATATATATATATATATATATATATATATATATATATATATATTGTGGAATGTATTAACTTTGATCCATTTTTATACATTTGTATGAAGGTTTAACATGTTTTTATATGCTTTTAGATGCTTTCATATGCTGATATATGCTTCATTATAGAATGGGAGTAGATTAGGATAAAATTCGCTGTTTGTGCAAGGTACCGGAGGAGAGTCCCAAGGCCAGGTCAGCAATTAGCAGAGGAAATGTTTCCAAGGCCACCACCAATGAACCAAGAAATAAGAACAACAACTCAATTTATGGTATACCAAATGTTAGGGAGTATAACGGCACTGTATGTGTCATTTTGTTCGTGTGACTCTTTTTGAAGTTAACAAAACAAGCTGGAACGGCAGGGAGAGCAGAGTCAGAGCCGCGGCCCACAGATGCGGCGGGCGCACCTGCTCTCCCTTCGCGAAGGTGAAACTGAAATTCTGCGCCCATGGCTGAGTTTTTGATTTAAGTCCTGCACACGAATTAACGAACCCGGGGAAGCAAGACGGCTTCAACTATATATATATATATATATATATATATATATATATATATATATATATATATATATATTTATAGGTGTGCATGTGTGTGTGTGTAATGCAAGTGGCATTTAATAGTCCCCGGGGCTATAGATCACATTCATTACAAATAAAATTATGCTGAAATTGCAGATATTAATTCAGCAATGGACAAACAAGTTATAACAATAATAGTGATGCTAAACATATGTGTTTGTTTGACCCAAATGGAAAAATACGAGGAGCTTGTGATTGCAAAGATAGAGGAGGATTTACAAACAGATGCCATAACTAAATCAGAATCTGCATATTAAAAACACCTTGAGCAACTGCTAATGTGACAGACCATTATGAGCAACCAAGTCATTTATTTGCGCATGTGTGGCTCAAAAACATAGAACAGTTAAATGCTCTTACCATTATGAGAAATGGTATCGCGAGGGACCCAGCTTGATGAGAAATATAATGTTCCTTAATGTTGCATACTCTGCAGGCCTATTTATAAATGCAAATTCAATAATGGGCTGAAAAAGTGTGCATGGGTTTGTTTATAAGAAGCCATATGCTTGTGTATGTGAGAGAATATAATTGTTTGTGTGGGCACGTGTGAGTGTGTGTGTTTGAATGAAGAAGAAACACTTCTGCAAAGAGTCCAAATCTATTTATATGCAAATTGGATTTTGGTTAAACGGTTAGGGATGCCGAATGGGTTGAGTCTCCTCGGTGAAATGGGCCTGGTCATAAATTATCTAAATAAGTCACGAATCTATCAATTTTGGAAACATTTTTCAATGGGACTGTAGCTGAAGTAAATATTAGGTTAGAGGCCCACAGTGATGGGGCTCTGAAAATATGAAGCTAATTGGACAACATCACGGTGAAAGGTTTGCCTTGTACAGTTTCAACTTAAAAGAAAATTGAAAAAATGGGCAGATGCATAAAAAAGCACAAGTCTGTGTGCGTGCGTGCGTGCGTGCGTGCGTGCATGGGTGCGTGGGTGCGTGCGTCCGTGCGTGCGTGCGTGGGTGCGTGCGTGGGTGAGAGACCCCTGATCATATCCCTGGAAGGACTTATCCCGTGACCCAGCAGGTCAGGTGTTTCTTTGCACTTTAAAACTCTGAGTATGAGTGGCCTTGGCTTTACTGAAGTGTCTGGCTAACACCACACTTTGTGGGGTCGGAAGTTGGACAAGTAGAGGATGAAACTCATTTCAGCTTGAAGGCAATCGTGATATTTTTTGTAGTTTCCTGCAGAATTGTTTTTGAATGCTGCTTTCCTGGCTACCTCACTATGCTACAACCATGTCAACCACATCTGCACTCTGGTGCAGATGTGGTTGACATGGTGAGGTCTCCCCTATATATTGAAAATGTTAGAATATGTGTTTTAATCAATTCTCTGATTAATAGTACCTTTTGAAAATAACAACATTTAAGCACACTCAAAGAAGTGAGCCAGGGCAGTTGTTCACTTTTTTTATTATTAATTTCCAGTGAACTCATACATGTGTTTGCTGGGTTAAATTGGTAACCCAACAAATACCTTTTTATGAATTAACATACTTTTCATCAGAACCTTTTACGTAGGTTTGGCTTTATTTAACATATCTTATAATCTTAATTAAAGAAACAAACTAAAATAAATGTACTTTTCAATAATATTCTACTTTATTGAATATGATGTTATATGCAAGGCTTTTGTGCCATCACTATCCATTTCAGCCCTTCTGTGTAGGTGGACCATGAAGACTTTAATATGTTTTTAAGCAGCATGACACAATGCACATGATAAGAGTTTCTTTACAAATTGCTGTGCTTTTTAAACAGGTCAATTTTTTTTTTTATTTTGGGAGATTCCTCAGCAAGTGCATTGAGGAACAATCCTACAAACAAAATCCAAAATCTGTGCACTTTACTCTGAAAGCTGTAAGATCACAGTCTTTTAAACTTTTAGTGTCTCTTTATATGTCACTTTGACCTATATACAATTATAATGTAAACCCTACACATTACAGTGTGCACTTACTTCTGCTTCCTCGTATTCTGTAAAAGATGCCAAAGCAACTTTTTTCACAGCATTAGAAGTACATTTTGGATTTGCACTCCATGCTGAAAAACATAAAATGTAAGCTATTCAACAATCTTGTGCACAATTTTGAGGTGTTCCTCCTTCTCCACAGACGAGATCTAACCACAATAGGGAGCCTAGCACAAATGATCTCTTTAATACAAGGGACCTGATAATGGCACTGAATTTATGCCATGGAGAGCTGTTATCATTTGCTTCACTTGAGTGGCCAGATTCTTCTGGGTGTTGCCACAGCGAAGGCAGGACAGCATGCTCGTAGCAGCTGAGCCACCAGAAGTGTTACAATAAATTACTTGAATGCTGCCAGTCTCGTGTGGACATAATGAGGTTGCTCTTTTGGCATGAGGCCAGTGTAGCCTGTCCAGCTTCAAATTCTCCAATCAGTCCACGCAGGTGCGAAGGAGTCACCACTCATCAATAAGTTGACACTGCTGCTGTCAGGTTCTTTCACGCTGCATACAAGATAATCCAGATGTTACTACCATTGTGAGCCCAGCACAATCTTGCCACAGAGGTTCTGTGCTGTCTTAAAACAGCTGGGGAACTCTCATGCTACATTACAATGATGATGTTCCTCGTGCACCCCCAAAGAGCTCTGCAAACTCCCATGGAGATGGTCCATGTTCTGGTGGGCTTTTGATCTCATTGTAGCCTTTACTCTCTTTACTAAAAATGGTGTTTAGATGCCTGAAAAAATGTTGGTTTTACTGGAGCACTTTGGCTATTTCCCTCAGTCAGGAAACTTAACAAGCTTACATACCCAAAGTAGAATCATGCATAGGGTACACTTAAATTGTTGCCAGGCCTTTACAGAGCACAAAGTTTTTTTTAAAATATAATCCTCTTTATACATTATTTTACTAAACAGTTAATTGTCTTAGATAGCATTTATCATTGTTTTTACAATAATAATTTTGAAAAACATGTTTTGCTCTTACAGTTTATCTTTCAAAAGTTTTGAAAAGAAAATGGTTCAACATCTGTGGAAAATATAGAAGCATCGCTTATTCCATTTCTTTATGACGACAGAAATGTAAATAAATAAAACAGAGCACAGTGTGAACAGCGCTTTTTATAAGTCAATAGCACATTTCAGCAGCAAGGCGGTCCAAAGTGCTTTACATCATGAAAACATAAAAACATCAAGCAGATCAAATGGTCACTGGTTGTAAGACCAGTAACAAACATTAAATTGTATCAGGTGAAAACCTCAATACACATCTAATATGTTGGTCAGTGTTTCTGTTATTATGGGTTGAAAGCAACTCTAAAATTTCAGTCTTGGTTTGAAGGAATTCAGTGTTTCAGCTGATTTACAGTTTTCTGGAAGTTTGTTGCAGATTTGTGGAGCATAGGAACTGAATGCTGCTTCTCCTAGTTTGGTTCTGGTTCTGGGTATGCGGAATAGACCACAACCAGAATATCTGAGTGGTCTGGAGGGTTGACACAGCAACAACAGGTCTTTAATGTATTTTGATGCTAAGCTGTTCAGTGATTTATAGACTAACAGAAGTATTTTAAAGTCCCAGAGTAAAGTATTCTCAGAGCTACAGTGAGCCAGTGTAAAGACTTTATAACTAGGGTAATGAGCTCTAGTATCTTCCTGGTTTTAGTGAGAACACACGCAGCAGTGTTCTGGATCAGCTGAAGTTATCTGATTGATTTTTTTGTTTGTTCCTCTTTTGGTCCAAAGATAATAACTTCAATTTTGTTTCTGTTCAGCTGGAGAAAGGTTTGGCACATCCATGCATTGATTTGTTCTAAGCATCCATTCAGTGCATGGATGGGTTCAGCGTCACCTGGTGACATCGTAATGTAAAGCTGTGTACCAACTGCGTAGTTTGGGTTACTAACTTTGTTCCTTGTTATAACCTCAGATAGTGGGAGTATATAGATATTGAATAGATGGGGTCCCAGGATTGAACTTTGGGGTACCCCACATGTGACTTTTGTCCACTCTGATGAGCAGTTACCTACTGACACAACAAAATCCTTGTTCTTTAGGTAGGATTTGAACCAATTGAGTGCTTTACCAGAGAGTCTGATAATAACAATGATAATATATCATAAAAGAATAAATGTTACAAATTATTGAAAGAAGACATTATTTCTGATAAATGCACAACCGCACCTTAAATTAAAGCCTCTTCATGGAACAGATTGTAATTGCATTCTTAATACTCTAGGTTTAATGTTTTTACTGATTTCAGTTTAAGATCAAATTGTAAATGAAAAAAACCACTGTATAAATCCTATGAACTGCAAAGAATAACAAATATAAACCAACCGAAAAGTTGGGTCAAAGTATAGATGAGTTTAGTTTTCCTGAAGGTGACAATCAGACAGCCAAAATGTGGCATGAGACCCTTATTATATTAGATAAGCAACGGGTTCACTTTAAAGCTGACAGACACTCATTAAAACTGACAAAAGACCCCTTTTACTCATCTGTTATCAGCCTGCACTCAGCTGGTCAGACATGTTACAATCATCCACACGTCCGTGCAGGAATATCAGCGCACAAATGTAAGGACATGCAGTCCATGTCACATCATCTACATGCAAATTGCAGACTGAAATGCACACACACGCACATCCACACACCCACACACCCACACACACACACACACACATCCACCCTCAGATATAATGATGTCTTCCAGGTGTCACTGTACTGACTCGCTGCAGAGGACAGACACACAAATTAGATTTGCTAACATTCCACATATCATTTGACTGTGTTCTAGTTTAAAACATAAACATTTTAGTTTTTGATGATCAATACTAGTTGAAAAACAATAACTGGACATATTGTTACAGAAAAGAATGCGGAAGATTCTAACTGATTCTAACAAAGAAATGTTTTCTTTGAACTGGTGAGTCATGTAGTTGTAAACTTGCTGCAGAGGAATCTCAGGTTCGTTAGATTTGTCTTGTCAGTGGCTCTTTAAATAACTGATGTTGAAGGCTGAATATGATCCATTTATCCTAAACACAGAAGAGTAGTCATTTACCTCAAACTGTCATTTACTGTCAACTGTTTTTTTGCTTTTTTCCTTTTCTTCCAGGGT
Source organism: Fundulus diaphanus (assembly GCA_037039145.1). Taxonomy (NCBI): domain Eukaryota; kingdom Metazoa; phylum Chordata; class Actinopteri; order Cyprinodontiformes; family Fundulidae; genus Fundulus; species Fundulus diaphanus. Next base: position 24,945,387 of record CM073127.1, read on the forward strand.
AGCCGTCCATCTTTAATCATTGCTCACCCAGGGCATTTAGCTTTTCATTATAGACGCAGCGGGAGGAAAATGATGAGGAAACCGTACGTGCACCGTACAACACAACCTTACACATGCACACCAACATACACTCGCACACAAACACGCAAACATATTCAGTAAATTTACACAGACATAAACAATGTGCTGGAATGCAACTATGGTAAATAACTGTTAAAATAAATTGAATAGCAGAGATAATTTGGGTTAATATACTCCAATGTTTGGTCTGGTGTGTGTGTCCCCTGATGTATTTAATACTGCAGACACCTGTAGACACCCATCAGTGGGCCCCTATGGTCCATAATTACACCTGTTCCCAATAGCAGTCATCAGCTATTGACAGCACTCAGGCTGACGTTAATTGCACACTCTTGACATTTAGACAGCTTAGTACTTCTTCTCTATAGGCACACAGAGATCCACACAAGCGTTCCTTTTCACAACAAGTCTGTCACATTCTCCTGGATTGTCTGAAAAATGTCTAAGGGGAATATATAGTGTAGATGACAGATATACATTTAAGGGAGGCATTCAGCCAGTGACCTAGAATAGCTCAAATTAAATATTGATGTGCAGCCAATGATGTCTGTAGTGACTCTATTTTATTTTTGAAACAATAGACTAAATATTAGCTTTTTCAGTTTATCACTGTTTACAGCGTCTTTAATTTAAAGCCCTTATGTACACAGTCATGTAAAAAAATCAGTGGTGTTGTCCATCAGTATTTTTTCTCAATCTATGGAAGAAATTCAAGTAAAATAGATAGCTCGCTCGATCACTTTCTGTTAAATGTATACAAATGTTGTTTCTACTGAAGAATAAATTAGAGTACCCCCAAATTTATTCCAAACAGCACATGGGCATATTATATCAGGTGCACATTATGAGAGCATCCTTAATCAAAATTTTGATGGAGGTTTGCTCCATTGATTCAAATCCTGTTTAAATCTAAAGGTGCATTGACATTATTGCCACAATGTCGCCATTTTTGCTTGCTGTCGCTCGCCTGACACTATCGCTGGCCAGCAGTACATTGGCGCTATCTTGCGACACTTTCACTTACCTGCCACTCCAGTCTCCTCACTAATTTTGTTTGCAGGCTTGCTCCTTTCTGACCGCCATGGTCAGTTTTTCTTCCATGTTGAATGAAAACTGCTTTGTCTTCGCTGCAGTCCTTCACCCTACTTCACAGCCACATCTGATTGGTTGTCGCAGCACGAAAAGACACAAAAATTCACCTTTTTCAGCTCCAACAACTGTCGCTTTGCATCCCTTGCAGGTATTGCTCTGGCGTTGCTTTAATTGGCAAAATCGCCTGTTTGGCGTCGCTAGAATTGCCTCTGTGGCTTTGCGTAGCGTTGCTTTGTGTCACGTCGCTCCTGTGTGGCACCTGTGCATAGGGATATCATGTAAATCTGTCGCTCAACCTGACGCATTCACTTTCAATGTGAACACACCTTAAGAAATATAGTTTTGTTCACTCCTGGCTGCTGACATGATAGGGAATAGGGGGAGATCCGAGGACTTCAGATGGAAGATTGTAGTTGTGTCTGAGTCTGTTAAGTGAGTTATAGAGGTCTCTAAATAGTTTGAAACCTGCAGTTCATCTTTAAACAAAAAATAGTCTACAAGCATAAGACATTCAAATCAACTGCCAACATTTCCAGATTTGGCCTTACAAGCAAGTTCACCCTGAAAGCATTCAGTAATATGCTAAAAGAAGTTTACAGAAATCCTAAAATGTCATCATGAGACCTACAACAGGCTCTAGCTACTGTTAATATGAATATGCATGCCTGTTCATTCAGAAAGAAAGCTAAACTTTCTGGAGAACAGGCAAAAATATTAGATGTGCAAAGCTTGCAGAAAGACGAAGAGACTTTATGCTGTGATTGCAAAGAAAGGTGGTTCTACAAAATTTGGGCTCAGGCAGGTTAATACAACTGCACAGCACACTTTTGCAGATTTTTATTTGTAAAACATAGCACTGTGTGTTACATTAAAGTGTAACTCACCACCATGTAAAAGCAAAATCCCACCCCCAGACAAATTTGAAAAACTCCATCAAAGTGGACGGGGATACGAGGATTTTAGATGCAGCTCATTGGTGGATTGTGGCATTTTTAGAACAGGCTTGTGGGCACCACATCCTCGGGTGCTACTTGGTGCTTGCAGGCACCATGTTGGTGACCCCTGCTCTATGGAGCAGGTGAACTAAGATTAACAACAAGAAGTGCTGATGAGCAATATTAGAAAAGCTTTTTTTCAAAGGGGGAAACATCAGCAGTACAAATAGACTTTATGCAAAAAGCTGGGGTCTCATTTATAAAGCTTGCATATGCACACAATGGGCCCTGAAATTTACATACGTTACTTTTCAAGCAAAAGTTTGGATCTATAAAAAAAAAAACTTGACGGGAAAATCTGCGTACGCTCATCTTGGAGACATGGGAAATTGGCAACACAGATGGTAAAGTAGTGAATTGCAGCCAATCTGCATCATGATTCCTCCCAGACGTTCAATTTCACTCCATATCAGACTTTAATCATATATCGACTTCATCATAAGCATTCAAAACCGCTGGGTTATTCATGCTTGCACTGGTGACACATAACTACACAAAACTTTTCAATAAAAAACCACATAAGCTATTTTAAATCATAAATAAAAGTAAGCACAACATTTTAATTTAATTGTTGTAAACAGTCCAATACACTTGTGCGCAATGTTGCGCGGTGGATGCATTGGCACTGCTGGAAGACATTGCAGATGGGAGAAGTAGACGGAAACACGGTTTCAGGGATTAAATATTTCCTGTCCAAGGATGATGACTGGCCAAGATGCCGCTTTAGACTCTGAGCATTGCATTTTGCTATGACCTACAGGAGAAAGTGGCTACGCTTCCCTGCAGGTGCTGAAAGGCTCCAACCCCCAGAGCGTAGTGCATTTATCGCTCACACTCATGCAGTGCAGCGTCCTAAAATGCTTCCTTAAATGCTTTTTGTGGTGATTATTTTATTTTATTTTTTTGGGGTGGGGGATGCACAGCCTCAGAGAAATATGGCTGTCTTCCAAACATTTACAACAGCAATAAGGTTTCATTTTTAATGGGTTGTTTTAATGTGGGTAACATCTGTGCTTTCACTTTTGATTTACAGAATTAATAAACGCCTCTCTGTGAAATTTTCCCAATGTTTCTTTATTTTTTTCTCCGTGGTTGCCACGTCACCGTGATGAAAAAAACGATCAGCTGACCCATTTTTAACACACATTAAAATTCATGAGATGCTTTGCATTGACCGTTTATAGTTGAATCTGGGCTGAACATGTGGCGGTACCAGGTACACAAACGTTCATGTACGGCTGTGATCTATAAAGGGAAATTGCGTGCTAGTGTGCATAACGCATGGTCCTATGATATATATTGATTTTTTTCGGTGCGCTGTTTTCTTTTTCTTTTCGTACATCCACTTTTAGTATGTATTCTACGCAAAGTTTTATAAATGAGACCCCTGAACTTTTATAACTACTTTTGTGTTTTCATTGGCTATTTGGGAAAAAATAAATATAATCCATAATGCTGCAACTCTTTTATTGATATCAACACAACCCCATTTTATTCGGATCAACTGATTTATTTCATATATATACTTCTCTCTCTGTATGAGTCCAAGCAGGGCATCGGCATCCAGGTGGCCATGAGCGAGAATAATAATGATGGAAACCCAGAGGTTAGCAAAGAGGAAGGCTACTGGGAAATAAAAAGCCTCCAGTTTATCCCTGAATACATCTCAGGCTGACTTGTTAACTTTCGGTGCCATAATATAGGCTGAACTGGGGCTAATAAATGTTGATATTTTCCTAGAGCAAATGAAGAAAAACAGTAGAAAATACAACTAGGACTGGCCAACATCAAATCCACATCTGTATTTGTAAATAAATGTATTGGATAATTAAAAAAAACATTTAAAATCATTGTTAACAACCTGTGAAGATAGTATCACTGTATTTTTATGATTAATAGCATTAATGAGAAAAATTAAATTAATATTCAAATAAAGAACCCCATCGTTTTTTTTCTGTCTATTTTGTCTTTTTTCAAAGTCACATGCAGGATCGATCGTCCCTTAACATGGTCCTATGATATATATTGCATTTTATCCATGTGATTACAAAAACCAGTAGCAAAAAGATTTTTACAGTAAGACAATTGTGCCCACTAAGAATGTCTATTCAGTTGTATTTTAAGGACTGGAAAGTTTCTACACATAAGTAGCAACTTTTATCACTTTTAAAACATTAAGAAATTTACCTCTTTTGTCATTTAGTACAAAACATTTTTGTAAAGCCAAATCCTGAACTTCAAACCAGATGGTGGTGGTGTTTTTTTTTTTTTGTTTTGTTTTTTTTCACCACACTGAATTGATCGGGCTTTTTCCCCAGATGCTGCTGCGGCTAAGCTGATGGTGATTTGGTTTTAAATACAAAGAATGTATTTCTGAAAAGACACGACCATAACCCAGGTATAGACTGAACATTTTAAATGTATGTCACACTGACAAAAATTAATCCATCCATCTGTAGAACCATCTGTCCATCTGCAGTTCAGTTGAAACATTAAAGAAAATAACTTTGCTGTACAAGCTATTTGGAATGAGCATTTGAAAGTTATATCAATAGAACACCTTATGTGTTCGAAGATAGGCAGAAGATTTGGTGAAAGAGAGTTCTGGAGAAATACAGTCTTCTGTCTGGAACATCTTAAATTCTGATTTTAACATAGTTTTCTCCACTGGAACAGGGAGAAAAGATGTGTTCTGTGCTCCAAAAAGCTTATCTGTGCTTTTCGTCCATACATGAAGCAGAGTTTAAAACTAAAGGTGTCAGAGCCCCCTCAGTTGTAGCCCCTGAGCTTTTTTTCCTTTTCATTTACATTATGCAGACTGAATGGACTCTGAGTAACCAAAGAGAAGCAATGGACCCGGGCAAGTCAGCAATGTCCAGTAGAGGTGCGAAAAGAAAGAGGTTGAGTAACATTAACACTGTAGATCAAATTGGTCTTCAACCATGCCATGCTGTCATTTTACTGTGAAGCACTGAAGGGTGGTAAACTGGCTATTACAGTAGCTGCGTCAAATGCCGCCATCTTGCTTTCTGATAGTTCTGCGGCACTGCCAGGAAATGGCACAACAATGTTTATATCTGCTGATCGCACCCGGTGCACAGTTCTTTCCAGGCTCAAAAAAGAAGCAAACACTACCAGGATGAACACTTTTGTTTGGAGATGAATATAGTTTTTTTTGTGTTTTATTTTTATGGTCATAAAACGTGACTGGGCCCCTTTACTTGTAAGAAATTGCAGCATAAAATTAGATGCAGTATAGGACAGTACCTTGTTGCAGAATTATCTTTGTTTTGTTTCATATTGTCTACCATCTTCCCAGAATCCATGTGACAGCAGCAGTGCTAACAGTCTGTCAGTATTAAAGCACCAGCTTTAACTAATTACCTGGCAAAGCACAGGATGTCTCTGTAGATATGTATGCATACATGTGCATGTGTGTGTGTGTATCAGTGGCATCCCATTCTTCATCTTCCTATTACTCTTGGATACTTGCATTTTTCCTTGCAAAGTAGAATACTATTTTCAGCCTAAATTTCCATATTTCAGATCTTTGCATCAGGATAACACATAGTCTGACTACGCACATGTGCTTACACATGTTTGTGTGTGTGTGTGTGTGTGTGTGTGTGTGTGTGTGTGTGTGTGTGTGTGTGTGTGTGTGTGTGTGTGTGTGTGTGTGTGTGTGTGTGTGTGTGTGTGTGTGTGTGTGTGTAAAAGAGTGTGTTTCTGCACATATGTGTTCAACACCTGTGACATTTTCACTTTCATTAAAACAGTCATCACGGCACTGCTCTCTGTGATTCATGTGGGATTCTCATCTTCTTAGGTTAAAAATAAATGCAGTCGTTGGTGGTGGGTAATTGGCTTTGGCTTTTTGAAGCCGAAGCTTTAGAAACTAACCATAAAAGAGTGTTTTCTGAACTTCCACTGTGAAAAGATACAACAAATATACAGCTAGGGTTGATGTTCAAAACAGAACATTCACAACCTGGCTACTGCCGCAACTACCTATATGGACTCTCGTTTTCTGTCCATATTTAGCTTTGGCAGTGTAGTATAGTTGGAAGCAGCTGATAGTTCCCCTTTACTAAACTCTGTGGGTTAAAAGGTTTTGATCAACTAATGTTTCAGTATATTTATTAACCTAAACATAAATAATTGTACATCACTTGGATACACTTCACATGCTTGACTGAGGCCAGTTAATTATTTTACACATGTTGGCTGAAACAAATGTCGTCACTCTCTCAATACACAGCAGCATTGTGTTTTCATAAATTGTCAGTAAATTAGTACCAGTTCTAAACAATACATTAAATTCATATGAAACAACAGAAGCTTCAGCATACCTTAGATGCTCACGACATCAATCCTAAAAAATTTAAATGTTTCAGATATTTATTGCTGGTTAGAAAAAACTGATGATAAGAGTTGGTACAGCACTCGGGATCCATTTGAACAGTTAGTCATATGTCCCCCTGCTCTGCGAGGCTGTAACTGAGAATACTAATTCTTCCAGATTTGCAAATGCCATCTGTGTCTATTTTTGGTGAACACAAGATTTTAGCTGCTCAACAGCCTGTAGTTGTTATTTTGTTGTTCTACTGCTTATTAGGGAAGTATTTTCCATTGGATTTATCTATCCGTCCATTGCAGCTTGTTTAATACTTACCACTTGATTACAGGGAAATTATGGAAACTGTTTATTCAGACAAAATTATATTTTATTTATTTATTAATTTTTTTGTTTGTTTTACTTGCTAAATTAAACCAGTGGAGAAAAGGCTGTGGTTCATCTAAAAAGTGCCTTTAAATGTGTGCGAACATTTTAATGCCTTTAAAGCAAACACAACATTTGGTTCCTTGGTTTTTCTCCCAGTATCTTCGCACAGTGTGTTAGCATGTCATAACCACAGCTGCTGTGCCATCATAGAGCTTGATAACCATCTGTCTGGTTTTAGTAGTGGAGGTATGGCTAGTGTCATAAGGGATAATGAGGTTTTTAGACAGGTCTTCAATATAGATGGAATGACAGAGGGAAACCATATGGGTCCCATTTACTTCCTACTCACTCTTTATAGGCAGCCGTTAGTCTAACAGTTTGCTGACAGCAACAGATTTCTGCTCTGTTTTCTTGCCTTGTATATCACTTTTTTCTTTCAGTTATTTTCTATCCTTCCACATCCTTACATATTGCTTATTTGTCACGCTGTGTTTCTGAAGATAAGTTTTTTTTCCATATCTTTCTTTAAACTGAACTGTAATTCTAACAGAAATACAGCTCAATTCTCCTCCATAAATGTCTCTATTGATCTGCTCTAACAACCTCTCCTCTTTTACTGAAACCCATTTCACACATGCACTTCCACACATAGCACCGTGCTAATTTAAATTTAAGGAACATCAGGTTATGGTTCTTAAATCAAAATTTACCAAATTTGCTTTTACTGGTTTATGTGCAAGGCCTTGTAAATGTATTCATACCCCTTCAACATTTTGCCATGTTACAGCAATAAACTTTAGTGTCATTTATTGGGATTTCATGTGATAGACCAACACCCAGTAGTGTATAATTGAGATGAAAAAAAATGTGAAGATGTGTTGTTTGTATTTATATTCACCTCTTTACTCAAATACCCCAAATAAAAGCCAGTGCAATCATTGCCTTTAGAATTCCCCTTTCTAGTAAATATAGGCCACCTGTGTGTAATTTCACCTCAGTCTAAATCCAGCTGTTCGATCAAGGTTTGTTAGAGAACATTAGTGAACAAACAGCATCATGAGGACCAGGGAACACAGCAGATAAGCCAGGGAACAAGCTGTGGATGTTCAAAGAGAAGTTAGGTTATAAAACAATATCCTAAATTTTGAACAATGTTCAGTCCTTCATCTAAAAATGGAAAACTACCTTAAAGAGATCATGGAAAACTGGTGAGAAGAAAGCCGATGTTGGAAGAAAGCCATTAGAAGTCCCTGTTACACTTTGCCACAAGACATGTAGGGATCGCAACAAGCGAGTAAACGAAGGAGATGTGGTCAGTTGAGACCAAACATGATCTTTCTGGTCCATAGATCAAATGCTATCTTTGGCAGGAAACATCACTCTGAACACGCCGTGAAACTCTGTGAGATGCCCAAGACACCCAAAGAGCATGTAGGCAATATTGGGAAGTGGACCATCCTGGAAAGACCTCCTGCTGATGGACAAGATAAACACCTGCTGTGGTGATGTGGATCCCGAATGAAGCTTCTGAGGGAAATAGGCTGGTCCTGGGTCAGGTACAGATCCTGGTTCTGCAGATCCAACCCGAGTGCTTCCAGTGAGCTACTTAAAAAAAACACTTTTTTTTTAAATTTGTCATTTCTCCTTGTTTATGCTTAGCATCTTTCTGAAGTATCAATTCAAACCTACTCAAAACAGAAAAATAAAACATGGTAGCATCATGTTGTGGGAATGGTTTTCTTAAAGAGGGACAAGGAAGGTTGATGATGGTAAGATGGATGGAGCTAATTAAATGGCAAATCCTGGAAGAAACCATGTCTGAGGATGCAAAAGACTTCAGACAGCATGGAGGTTCACTTTTCTGCAGGACAATAACCACAAACATCCAGCCGGAGCAACAGCAGAATGGTTTAGAGCAGGATTCCCAAAGTGTGGTAAGCTGCCAATAGGGGGTGCGCGAGGTGAAAAGTGTAATGGCGGTCTGACTTTGTTTTTCCCCACACCATAAAGACGTGTAAATAAACATTTCCTTTGTAAAAATTGAAATCAAAAACTGTAAATTTAATAAATAAAAATGTATTCACATGAAAATGTATTTATTAAGAAGAAATCTTCTTCTACGCTTCATTTTAAGATGAGATATAGAAGTTATCTTCTTCTACGCATTGTACTGTATATGCATACCTAGCTTGTGGCTTCTGCTTCAATCATTCTCGCAAATATGCTCACTTGGCTGAAACCAGGGAAACTGTCATGCATGTGAGACATCTAAAGTCAAAGTTAGTGATGAAGGAGGAGAGGAACCAAAAGAGAGTGAGTTATTGGAGGCAACAGAGGAGAGAATTGTAACGGTTCCGGGAGAAGAAAACGAGAATCAGAAAATGTCTATCTATCGCTCTCCTCACTTCACGTCGTTTACATCAGTAGAGGGAAAATTGAATTAGGGCCGAAAGTTTTATTTTTAAGATTAAATTGAGTGACTCGGTCTCTGTATCGATCGTGCAGCACCTACAAACAGCGCTGCCCATGGTGCTATGACTCTGAACCGGCTACAAACACTGATGCGCATGGCATGAACACACCACTGCAGCCACCGCTGCAGCCACCGCTGCTGCTGGTGGGAAAGTTGGTGGTAGACGCGGTTTCTTGACTTCGCTCATGCACAGAGCTGTAATACTTTTCATTGTTATTCAGACATGAGCTGTTAATTTTACAGATACAGTTTTAGCGCATATTTAGACTGGAACAGGGAAACCAGCAACCGGCGGCGGGGGCTGAGGTGTGTTGCTATGGGAGTGTTTATCTGCTGAATGTAACCACTGTTAAACAATCAGGAAATAACTTTTTATTTCTCTGATTAATAACAGCTTTATCGGGGCCGGCGCTCTGTTAATGTTACTCTATGCCACTCTACTAAAGTCTCTGTCTCTCTCTGTCTTGCTCTCGCGCTCTCTCGCTCACTCGCTCATCATCGGACACAAACCAAATTAAACTTCTTCGTGTTTCTATTCTGCGCCATAAATTGTGAGTCAGATTTAGAAGCTGGTACATGAAATAAACAGAGTGAGAACACACACAGGAAGATCATCAGAGTTTAGTCCGTGAATCCACCTGGATGGTATTAATTTAGTATTACTGGCCTAATCCTACTTAGCTCTGAAGGACCATTTTTACCCCGGTTTAAGATTTGACAATAAATGAGAAAAGCATTGATCAGAGGTAAACATTGTAATATGCATATTTAATTCATTAGGAATTCCGAATGGAGACAGAGTTTTACATTACCATTCTGAAGTATTCATTACAAGCTTACATCCTGGCGATGCAAAAAGTTCTGTCTGCTTTCTCACAACTTCTGAACAAATTTTAAAAGGCTGACTCCCCTCCCATGTCTTCAGGAGGAGGGTGGTTGGGCCCATCTGTTCGAACAAAGGGGCTGCTCTTCTCGGTAAGGGGTCAAGCCGAAATGACCTCCCCCCTACCATTAAACTCACTAGATGTTATCTTTAGCCTTAAAGGGGGAGACAGTCAAAACCCATGCATTCCTCTGCTTTTTCATACGAGTACCTGATTAATGTAACCACTAAGATATTTTCCTCAACAATGGTCTCTGCTTCAGAAGACATTTCAGTTTGTCTGTGGAGGTTTGACCAATCTGAGTGTCTCTTTCTTTCTGTCGCTCCGGGCTGAGCCATCGATGCACCTGAAAATCCTCAGGATCCTGCTGTGGATGTTGTATGTAACTTTATTGCAATTATCTTTCTTTATTTCTTTTTTTTTAAAACTTGCTGCCCTTAATATGGCTATGAAAAAAGGCTTGCTTTTTTTTTTTTTTTTTTTCTGAAGATTGGGGATGCTTCAACCTGGTTGGGACACAGAAGGGGGTGTGCGGCTAAAAAAGTGGGTGCGGGAAACCCTATTCAGAAGACTGCACCCCCACACTGAGTCTCATTTTCCCAAGCCTTCTGAACCATCTCCTCAGATGACCTCACTTCCAATATCATCCAACTCTTCAACCCTTGTCCTTCAATAAATCGTTAAACCCACACCTATGTGGTGTGGTCCTTGCTAGTGAAAAGGTGGTTCTGTATTGACTCATAGAGGCTGAATAAAGATGCACACAATAGTTTTAAGATTTTTACTTGTGAACAAATGTGAAACCATATACTGTATTTTCTTCTCTCCCTTCTCAACTACGCACCACTTTCTGTAGGTCTACCAGTTACAATCCCACTAAAATATAATGAAGATTAAGGTTGTAACATGTGAAAGGAATACTTTGAAAAGGCACTGTAGTAACCAGTGGAAAACATATGGTTTACAATCCATATCTAACTGATTTAGATTTCATCTAGTAGGAGATGTCATAGCTGAATAAAGACCCAGCCATCATGCCCCTGGCCACCTGCCTGGTTGACATTCTGCTTGGCTCCTAAAATGATCACCTGGTACTAAACAGCTGTCTTTAACTAAACACACTCATAATACACAGCTGCTGCGCAGAGCGGGTGCATGCGCACATCTGCATAGGGCTAAACACACACACACACAAATGGATTATACACACAGCTGCTGGCCACAGCTGGTGCGTACTTTGGACAGAGAAGGCGGGCGTACAGAAGCGCAGAGTGGACGCAGCTGGTTAACACATGCGCCCACTTAATTAACATGAGGTGTGGGACACAAAGAGAGAAACCGAGAGATGAATTAATCTCTGACAAATAATAAAAAAGGAACTCTTTCTTTCACTTGTAACATTTAGAGGTTGATACAAATGAGATTTGACAGACAGGGCATGAAACAGAAACCATACGAAAGAGCACATTAGCTAGCTTATGTGTGCATCAGGTTGTTGTTTTTTTAAACAAAACAAAAAAAAATAAAAATTAAATCAGCGTGTCTGAGACTGCTCAAATACAGGATGTAGCGAAATTAGTTAGGTTCTCGAGCCAGTGCTGAGGGCTCAAATCTTCCTCGGTATATTATTAAACAGTGTGATGAATGTTAAAAGTTGCACAACAGCAAATAAACTTTTTCTACACCATCAAAAACATATTGGAATATACCAGGAATAAAACTTATATAATATGTTCTTCCTATGCCATTCCTTGTCCTAACCCATGCCCTACTCACTATGATCTGTAACTTGTCTTTTTCCCCCCACACAATAAAGAAGTGTAAAAAAGCATTTCTTTTGTAAAGCTCAAAAAACTGTTAATTTAATCAATAAATAAAAATGTATTGTAATGATCCTTTTTAGACTTTATTGATAAATACTGTTGAACACTTACTGTTCCTTTAAATCAGATTACTTTGGGGTCATAGAGGAAGAAATGTGTGGCTTCCGGGGAGAGGAGTCGTTATTCGGGGGAGTGCAAGTTGTCCCGTCCTGTTCGTGTTAAAATAAAGTGTTAGCAGCAAAACCTCGTCTGGTGCTTGGGTGTCATAACGGAACGATACATTATTAACACAAAAATGTTAATAAACTGTATTTATTTAGAAGAAATCTTCTTCTACGTTTCATTTTAAGATGAAAAATCCGCATTGTGCTGTATATGCGCATATGTGGTCTCTGCTTCAATAGTTCTCCCAAATATGCTCAATAGGCTGAAATCAGGGGAACAGGTGAGACATCTAAGGGGAAAGTTAGTCATTTAAGAGGAGAGGAAAAGAGTGAGAGAGAAATTGGAGGCAACAGAGGAGAAAATCGCAACGGATCCGGGAGAAGAAAACGAGTGCATCAGAAAATGTCTTATCCTCTCTCCTGGCTTTACGTCGTTTACGTCAGCAGAGGAAACATTTAATTCGGACCAAAAGTTTTATTTACGAGATTAAATTGAGTGTCTCGGTCTCTATGGATCGTGCAGCGCCTACAAACAGCGCCGCGCTGCTTAAGGGGCCGCGACTTTGAGCCGGTGACAAGCTCTGACGCGCATGACACGCATACTGCTGTCGTTACCGCGGGTCCTGGAAAAAATAAAACGCTGCTCCTGGGGGGATTTTTCGATTATGCTCACGCATAGATGTGTAATACTTCTCATTGCGATTCAGAAAGGCGCAGACTGCACCGTGCAGTTCATTTTAAAGAGCCGGTTTTAGCGCATATTCAGACAGAAACGGGCTGGGGGAGCCGAGGTGTGCTGCCGTGGGCGTGTTTACCTGCTGAAGGTAACCGCTGTGAAACAATCAGAAAGATTTCTCTGATTAATAACATCTTTATGGAGCGCTAGAGTTATTGTTACTCTGTAATGCTTTACCAGTTCTTTCTCTCTCGCTCTCTCGCTCGTCATCGGACAAAAATCAAACTGCTTCGTGTTTGTATTTTGCGGCGTGACATTGTGCGTCATACTCAGATTTAGAAGGGATGTTTGAGTTGTAACTGCAACCGTTTTATTTATTTATACACACACATATTATATATATATATAATAAATCTTGGGGGTGCGTCAACCCGGCTGGGACATGGAAGGGGGTACGCGGCTAAAAAAGTTTGGGAACCCCTGAAATACATGGATTATCTGAACTGAAACCTTGAGATATTAAAGAACCAATAAGTGCTTTTTCACCACTAGGTGGAGCTTGAGCACTGTCTGTAGACCAAAATGAGATGTGTATCAAGCCACGCTTGTCTTTACCTCCCTCCAGCACTCATTTCCCCTTCTCACCCATCGGCTCCTAAGCGCATATTTCCAAAGAACAACATGTCTAGTGAAGAAGTAACTCATAACTTTATAATGCTGTTAGCAAGAGAACGTTTTGATTCGATGGGCGTGCTCTCAACCATTTTATTTATGGGGTGGGTAAGATCTGAGTGGCAGCTGTTTACGTGCATGTGCGGCCGGCCCGACTATGTAAACAAGAGACTGGAGAACAACACAGAGAGAGAAAGTGTGTGACGTTTAACCATAGTCCATCTAAAAGGATACCTTTAGTTCTTCACAAAACAATTTAGTTCTAAAATAATGAAATTTCGCTTATTGCTCTTTTAACTCCTTTAATTTTATGGAACATCAAGCTCTTTCACGTCTGTGAGGTTTGGTTGTCAATTTTGGGGTGATTCCTTTCTGAATATTGTTTGTGTACTGCAAGCATGTCCAAAGTGCAGCCCAGGGGCAAAATTACAGAAAAGTTAAAATCCTACAGCTGAAAATGTTAAGTACAACACAAAGTATTCATCTTTTAAAAAACACATTTGCCATTCTCTTTTATTTCATAGTAACATATATCCAAGGATATTTAATTACTCAAAATCAGACTTTGGTGAACTAAAATCTGCTTTGGATTCAATTATTAAAATTGACTAATTACAGCAGGTGTTTTCAAAGAACTGATCCAAATACTGTTCTTATATTGCTAGACCAAAAAGAGTTCAGATTATTATTGTTAATGAGTCAAATTAAATTCAAAATTATTTGCAAACTGGATGACCATCTTTTAATACAACAAATGAGCAAAACCCCTTTTTTTTAACCTTTGGATCTACACAGTCATTTCCTTCTGTCATGGTTTTCAGATGACGAACCCACATGCAGATACGATCGGGAAGCAAAGCACAGTTTTAAGATGTTTATTTAGGAAACAGGCCGATATAACGGACGGGACTACAGGCAACTCGGCAGGGTCAGAACGTCACGGCTGGAGAGACTGCAAAGAGAAGAAGAGTTAGTGACTCTGAAAGGTGAACCAGGAGAACTACTAGAAGCTGCGCTGCTTACCATAAAGCTGGGCGGACCTAACCGGGGAGAAGTAGCGCCGAGGGAACTCTGTGATCCTACTCTGTTGGTGTTAGGCGGCTAGTGGCTGAGGGCGGCAGATGTTACTGGTGAGGGATCCAGAGCGAGCCTCCTCGGCAGTGGGTGACAGATGGATTGACCAGAGTGAGGGAAGAACCAGCAGAATCCGGGAGGGGGAATCTCAGGCCCCGCTGGGTAACATCCAGGGAGTATGAGGGGAGCGCCAGAGCAAAATCTGAGCAGGAGGATTCTGCAGGTCTGTTTCTTCGGACAAGACGTCAAGACAGGTGAGTGCATCCAAGCACCAAAAACTGTGACAAAAACAAGGAGATCCAAAATTAGTCAAAGTTCAAAGACGAAAAAAACTCACAAGCAGGTTTTCAGGAGTTGGGTCAGAGGCCACGTCGTACCACGACTGGTTAAGGCTCTGGCGTCTTCCATCTGTCAGCGCTCTGCTTAAGAAGCCAGAGGAAGCCGCCTGCAACGTGCTGCAGGTGTGGGCCACGCCCCCTCAGCCAACTAGGCACACCTGAGGAGTAGAGTTAGAGCAGAACAACACAGAGAACCCTGACACCTACAAGATGACTAATTTATTTAATTTTAATGATCATATTTTGTAGAACAGGTAACAAATTATCATTATCATTTTTTGGGTTTAAAAATGTTTTTATTGATTTTTTTGGCCCTCGAGTGCCTTTGTCTTGACAATTTTGGCCCATGTATCATGGACATCACTGATGTAGTGGAATCAATGTTGAGTATTTCACAATGTTCTGCTGCAGGAGGGGGTATATTACTTTTGCCATGATATAATTATTGAATTATATTCAATTTCTTCATATGTAAGAATTAACTAACCATCTGGGAATTAAATGTCAATGCTCTATGATTGCCCACCATGTGGTTAGATTGTTATTAGCAAAATGAATCTGAAAGCAGGGACAGCTATCAGCTTCAAGCATCTTGCAGGCTTTAGTGATGCAAGATAAGAGTCTGGATGATGCAACATGAGTTTAAGTAATGTTTAGGTATGTTATTATTGGGATAACGCTGCAATATTTCAGTTGCCGTTGCATTGAATCTGTAAATGTGATGTACATTTGCAGCATAAATGGTGTACAAGAGCGGTGATGCTAATGGGGCAGAAGTTTTCAACATGTCTAATTAAATCTGTAGCCGCCTGCTTTATCTGGTAATCAAATTCTGTATGCGACAGTTCCATCTCATTGTGTCTTCCTTTGCCACTGAAACGAAACCCAGATAAGCAGTGTTGAAAAGGCACAATTGTTGTGTAGGTGGTGTCTAAAAATGTAGATGATTATGTTCTATTTTTCATTGAATGTTGGTAAAACCTTTTTTTTTTTGCTAGATTTCATCTTCCAGATTGCTTCTGTCTGTGCTCTGTTCATTGTATTTCATTGCATGTGTTTTTTGCATACAGTATGATTCAGCTCTTCAAAACACTTGTATGAGACTTTTGTAAATGCACAAAATCATGTTGTGCTTTTCTGCTTTCCTCTTTAAAGATGTCTCTACAAAGCAGCGTTTGAGGAGGGATTGTTTTCGAGGTGAAACAAGACCTTTTTGTTTCCTAACACGAAGCCAAAACTAGAGGTAACAATAAATAGACATTTACAGCATGAATAAAAGGACAGAGAATAAAAAATTATTTGCTCAGCGTATGTGATCTTTTCCCCTCCAGCACAACTTAGAGAGCTTCTACATGTTATAAAATGTGAAAGTGTAACACAAACAAGTTCCCCATCTGTGCCCTATCAAACAGTTTAAGACTAAAGGTTTTTCCTCACTCCTTTTTCTAACTTTTCCCCCTTTTGCTGATGCATGCAGCATAATTTTCTGCATTTATTCCTAACCCTCTGAGGGTTTGGCATCTTCAATGTCTACGTGTTTTCTTATTTTCCACTCCACAATGCATCCTCCCCTTTAAACACTACCTCTCGAAAGAGTCGAAACAAAAACAATGCTCTGCTGGTATTAAATACCCTATATTTATAAGTAATGAATGATTCAATACCTGCTAAACCAAAGAAAAATTAAGCTTGTTTCACCTCTAATGTAAGTCATTTGGAATGGCATTTTAACCTTTAATTCAGCTGTGTGAAGTTTACAGTCACCATCCTGAGTGTAATAGTCTTCTTAATTTTTACCTTTTGAATGTATTATATCTAGGGGGCAAAAGGTCAAAATTATGCATACAGGCTAAACTACACTGCATACACTCGGCCCTCATTACTTGGCTAGCAGGTTTCCTCTTGACCCTAAAGTTGTCGGGTTAGATGGTTTCATGCAGACTTGGCAGAACTGGTACTTGTATGAACCGGATATTTTCTAAGCACAGACTTGGCTATTAAGCATGGCCCATGAAACTTCGATGATGTTGAGATTGGAGCTTAGGGAAGGCCATTCCAGGAGCTTAACGTTAGCGAGCTTCATCTATTCCTAAACCAATTTGGTGCGTTTGTGACCATTTTTGTGGTTGGAACACCTGATTAGGTCCAAGTTTCAATCATTTGGCGGTTGATTTAAGGTGAAGTTGAAGACCTTTTGGTGGTAGCCCTCCAACTTCCTTATTTCAGTCACTTTTTGCAACGCAACGCAACGCATGATTGACAGCAAAACGTACTTTCAGCGTGATGCTGCCACCTCCATACTTAACAGTACGCTGCACTTAGGCTTCAAAGCTTTATATTGACTCCTCCTAACATACCTCAAATTATTATGTTATTATTAATAACATACCCTGTGTGGGTATGTGCAAATCTCGTTCAGGTTTGAAGGTGTGAGTGTTTAAGGAGGGGCTTGTTTCTTGTCCTAGTCAGCCCCATCTCAGTCCGTTGTCCAAAAGACTTACACAACTTCCAAACCACCAACCACAATAAACCGTGAATTCTGACTACAGGTTATTAGTCCTTGGCCTTGCCATGATAAAAATAAAATCTTGAATCAGCACCTCTTATTAAAACCTTTCGTTCATGTTTTTTTTTTTTAGATCATTTACTGTATACCAAGTTTTAATTCTTTGTAGAGTTAGGAAAATCCACCATACTTTCACATTTTCCTTTCCAATTTTGGTGTTTAAAAATCATTGAAGCTGTGTGCTAATCATGACTCTCTCTAGAAAAAACAATCAATAAAAGCAGTTATTATACCAGCATTATTGATATGGCATGAATGTGCATGATGTGTTCAACTGTGGATAATTTCTTTTAGCTTACATAAAAATATAAAGTGTATGCTTACAAATCTTGGCCTTACCAAGCATTCTGATAATGAGATGCAATCTTCAACACCCCGCCCTACCACCACTACAACACTCGACTTGTTTTTCACCTTATCGTCTTTTCTATGGCTACCATCAGCTCTGTTGAAAAACGGTAAATGTTACTCTCATGAATGATGTCATGAAATTAATACTGCTCAATCAATGAGCAAAGACTGCCAGATTCAATAAAACACCACAAAGAAGTGTTCTCTAATCTGAATCCTCCAACAGCCAGATAACATCATCTGGCAGAGTCACGCAGAACTGTTGAAATGGAAACTTGTTTAATAAACTTTTCATGGTTATCATGAATGACAACCATCTTGTAGGTTGTGGTCTACAAATAATCATCAAAAACTTTTTGGTTTATCTCAGAAATAGATTTTTTTTCCCTTTGAGTAAATTAAAAGACGAGAAGCTAAGATGCATTTGTTGTTTAGGGCACAAAGAAAGTGGCAGACATTTTCCAAATCAACTGATGCCCTCATTTCTCTTGGGAGGAGATTGCGGAAAATGTCAAAAATGGCTAGGAGCAGATCATTTTTTGTCCACCAAGAAAATCTGCTCTTACCCCAGTATTGATCCACGCTAACTGCAGACATCTAAACCATAACAAGTCTACATCAGAGCTCTCAACGTTTAGTCTTACATCTATTGATCCCTGTCAGTCATCACCTATCACAAAGTCCTTTTCAAAGTTTCTGCTGCTTATTTTAAGCAGTTATATGATGCTTGGATTCTTCAAACCAGATCATTAAAAGATCCACAGACAATTAAAACGATGGCAATTTACCAACTATTCAGCAAGGCGACAAAACACAGAAAAAGAATAGAAGCCAAGACAGATGTACTGAAGAGACAAGAGAATAGCCTCTTTAAAACACTCTAAACAATATCTATGTGTCAAGAGGGAGAAAAGAAATGCAGCAGATCAACTTAAAGTAGAGGATCATGCAGCTTTTACTTCAGACAGACAGAATAGGTATTTCTGGTTCCACTGTCTCATTAAGGACTGAACTCAGTGGGTTTCGTCTATAAAGGCGCAAAGTGGTAGTTCACAGTATTTACTGATGAAGTCTCAGGCATGGCGTGATGAGTTGTTTATCTTATCCCCATAAGCATCACAAGAATTAGCTGGTTAAAGTGTTAAAGAAAACTTGTAAATGTGCCCGTAGCAAATTTACTTTTTTCCATTTCATCACATTACAACCACAAACTTAAATGTGTTTTCTGGGGTATTATGTGATAGACCAACACAAATAACTGTGAGGTGGCAGGAAAATTATTGTGATAATGAGTGTTCAACAATGAAAAAAAAGAAAAATCTGAAAAGTTTGGGCTGCATTCGTATTTAGCCCCCCCGTCCTGATTTAATTCCTTGTAGAACCAGCTTTCCATGCAGTTACAGCTGCAAGTCTTAGGGGGGTTGTCTCTATCAGCTTTGCACATTTAGAGACTGAAACTTAATTTTTGCATACTCAAGCTCTGTGAGATAGAATGAAGAGCATCTGTGAAACCCCATGTTTAAGACCTGCCACGGATTCTGGAATAGAATAAGGTCTGGACTTTATATGAATCTTAACATATGAAGATAGTTTGATCCAAATCATTATAGCTCTGATTGTATGTTACGGTATATCGTCTTGTCACAGCCTTAAAGCCCTAGTGTGTAACCCATCTAGTGGTGCACTAAATGAATTATTAACAAACCTCGGCGTTATGTGCGTAATAACTACTACAGAAGCCGCGGAGTGTCATGCATGTGACAATGTCAACAGGTATGTCCTCCTTGTATTTGGTACCAAGCTACTGCTTATAGCTAATGTCATCATGTGAAATGGTTTTTGGCACAGTTGCCAAGTCTGCTTACTATATGCAACTTTGGCCTTGTCATTTTCTAAGGTCGTTTGTAAATTCCATGAATTGTGAGTTGTAGTTTTTGGGGCTCATTTCTGAGGACACCTCCACATCCATTTTGAATCCCCACTCCCTCATGAATTGTCTCCACTCCACCTGGTAATTATAGCTAGACCAATGTAAACTCTCATGTTCTCTCTGGTGCTACTTAGTTTTTCTTCTCTTTGTTACTTTCACTTCCCTCTCGCAAAAACTATGCATGGTCCTCCATTTCAACAGAAAAGGGCAAATTTTATGATCTACGGTCGTCTTTTCTTGTTTTCTACTCCTCCTTCACCGGCAACATGTCTTCATATAGAAGACAGATAGGGAAAACGCGTAAGGCTAACAAGTTTCTCCCCTATCGGCTACTGTAACCAAAAATACAGATGCAACATGGTGTCTTCCATTGGGTGCACTGCCACCTACAGTATGTGTTCATAAACTACTCATTCTAAGTTATGAGACCCCTAATAAAAAGCAAAATCAGTTACACATTTAAGTCTTCTACAGCCACAAACATGTTTTCATCCAGAGTTGCCCTGGATTTAGCCTGATCCTGCTTCACATCAACTATGCCTTGCTAAAGAAAAGCAAGACATAGTTGTATGTATAGTATCTCCACAGAATGATGCTGTCATCACTTTGTTTTACCATGATGATGGTGTGTTCAGGGCGATGGGCAGTGTTAGTTCTTTGCCACTCATAGCATTTTGCATGTAGCCCAGAGAGTACTATAATTGTTTAATCTGAGCATGACACTTTCTTTCACACGTTTGCCGTGTCCCATGAAGGACTCGCGCACCATGAATCATTAACTTTGTGTTGGTCTGTCATATTAAAATTCCAATAAAGCACAGTAAAGACGAAAAAAGGATATAAATTCAGAGAACCTTTTCAATGCACTGTATTAAACATGTTTCTGGTATAAACAAACTTTAAACATTTGCATGTTTAAATGAACATTATTCATTATCTCATTATTTTCAGTGACATCAACTTTCTGCACACCAATAGTGTAATTCCTCTTCTTTCTGTAGGTGTATCCTGTCCTCGTTATCGGTTGTGCTGGTCTATTTCTCTGTAGTTCTTTCTCCTTCTACTTCAGACCTTTACTACTGCCACTTAGTTTTATTTTCTTTGTCTCTTTGTTTTCATGCATGGCTTGCAGACTTAGCTTTAAACTATGCTTGTTCTGCAAAAATAGTACACAGAAGATCCCTTTTTTGTTTGTGTTAAGCACATTTTGATAATCATACTATACTAAAACATCGCCGAACCACCATTCAGTGCACTTTAACACTAGGACTCCCAGAATTCCGATACTACTAGAACTCCCACTGGCAGTCAATTTGACGGGTGACATTCTGACCAATGGAATGCGGGATTGGTGATGACGTCATCAACTGTAATGGTTCTAGCGGGCTTTATAAGCCCATTGTGGATATGTAGACCTAAAAATTAGGTCCAAAACATATTTTTACCACGTCCAACAATTGTTCCTTAAATTATTTATAATATACGATTGTAAATGGTGCTGAAAATAACACTGTAAATAAAAAATGTTTGCAAATATTTAATAAAACTACAAGTGGAACTACACAAAACGATATATTTACAAGATTAGAAAACAGATCAAACACATTTTTTGCATGTCACAACGATATCCCCCGTGCATTTCCCGCACACCACCTGTTTGCACTTGTGACAGGCATCATGTGAGCGGTTTTTTGTACAGTGTTGACGCACCTGACACCGTTTTCTTTGCCTAAATAAAGGCGGCTCCTCCTCTGAGGAGGGTTCGCCGCACACCAACGGGTCTTTGGTGCGCTAGCTAGAATGCTGGTTGCTAGGCAACATCCCGTTGAGTTTGAACCGCGGGAATAAAATAGAATGTAACTAACGGAGCCGTCAAAATGACGGGTGTGGGAGACAAAGGTAAAAGTAACGATATTTTTTATTTGGGTTTTTATTTTATTTAAAAAACAATATGGAAATAGAGGACATAGAGATACAGGAAAAGTCAGCTAGCATGAATAATGTAAGACTCATGTAAAAAAAGTTATTACACTTCAAAATTTGAAAACAGTCAAAATGACTGCCTTGGGAGTTCTAGTGTTAAAGCTATAAAATCTGTTCTTATTGTACTATTATTCACACCAAACATTTGTGTTAAAATACTCAAAGCTAAAATTAAACCACAACCATGAATACCCAGTCAGTGGATAAGGAGTCTTTCAGCTTGAAGCTCTTCAAACATCCATATTTATTTGTTTTTTTTGTTTGTTTATTTGTTTGTTTTTTGCCTGTCAAATACAGTTTTGTTGAGTCTTCATATTGGAAAATCATCTGCATACAAGCAGATGAAAAAATAAGCAGGTGGCTAAATCAGCAGACACAAAAGAACCTAACTCCAGCTACACATTGGCAAACTGATTGACTCAAGATCAATATAATTTCTTGTTTTCTTTACAGCTGCAGGCAAATAAAAGGCTTGGGAGAGCTATAGAGCGACAGAAGAATAAAAGAATAAAAAGGTTTGGTGAATATGATAACACCGCTAAGCCGCCTTCCAGTTTCTCTTCAAGTCTTACTTTTCTACCCATCACATTACACGTCTGAATTGTTCTCCGGAGCATGGTAGGAGTGATATTGTCTGAAGGTTGGAGTTGGAGGTGTCACTAAGCACGTCTTCTCATTCAGGTGCTTAATTGTGCATGAATGCTGAATAGATGGTTGAGCATTCGTGAATGCAAACAAATGAACCGAAGACATATGCCAGATGCAAATTCTGTATAAAGTCGCTGCATGTGTTTTTAATCAATGCAGTTGCAGCGACTTTCTTTCAGTGTTTGAGATGTATACAGTGTGGGTTGTGTGAAACTGAGCCTGAATCCTCACAGGCACTCACATCATCATCATTACCCTGACAGCTGACAGCAAAATCCATATCAAATCTATAAGTCCATTTTCCTGTTTTTGTTCCTCTCCTTCGTCACCTCACTCCCTTCTCTCCAATAAATAGAGGCTGCGCCATGACATGCTATTAGCCGTCCATAGATATATCATAAAAATGCAATGCAACACGGAGAGGAAAAGTCAATAAGTGACAAACCCGTGGGCTGCTGCCAATTTTGCTACAGCACTTACTTGGACAGTATTTTGCCCTTGGCATTACCTCCTGTGCAACTGTTGGACTCTATGACTCACCTTTTTTTTCTTTTGCCATCTTTTCTCCCATCTCACTTTGCTCTCTCTTCTTGCCATTCTCTCCTGTCAGTTTTATTTTTGCATTAACTCGTCTTGCTCTTTATCTATGTGTCTCAGATTCCTGTCAATCCTGGGGTTCACATCATTCAATCTCAGTATGATTCGAACTCTTAGTTTTGCCTGTTCTGTTGCTTAAGGCTAACTTTAGCAACTTCTCTAATGATCTAAACTGGAGCTAATGGGATGAATAATTACTAATATACACCGATGTGCAGCTCCTGAGACATTTGTGGCAAAGCAGTTCAAAAGTGGTCAAAACCTGACCTCCAAGCACAGTGACTGATTCAAATAGACCTCTTTTTTTAAAAAAAAAAAAATTTTGAGTACCTCTCAAAGCATTTATCTTTTCAACCACATTTTCAGCATTGCACGCCATTCTCTTCATGGAAGCCCAATAAGTGCATTGGCAAAATAAAATCCAGATTTTCCAAAAATTTAATCTTAAAAAATTGTAAATTTGAATTAATCGATTAAATCGATTTATCGCCCAGCCCTACCTGAGAGCTACTTGCTGCAAGGTAATACTGCGAATCACTATACCGCTGTGAGGCCCTGATAAAAATGAAAAATAGTTAATAACAAGCAAAATCTGACCAGCTGACCTCTCATTGCAGGTTAGGGAATAAAGCTGGAACATGTCAGGCATTGAATGCTGAAGATCCAATGTAAAGCCTATGCAGAATATAATATAAAAATAAAAATGAGACAACTATAAAAGCAACACCAGTAATATCAATAGCAGAAAAAAGATAGCATAGCAATGTCGTAACAAATTACAAACATCCGGAGAACATAAAACTAAGTTCTAAGAGGGTTTGGTGAAAAACCTTTTTATGCAGTTTTATCAGGGCCTCCAATAAATGTGAAGGTATTGTATTTCTGTTGGGTGACACACTATTAGAGCTGCCTCAGTTAATAAATGTTATTAACCATAAGATATTTTGTTGGCCCAGCCCACAAAAATTAATTTCCTTAAACATAAATGTTGGACAAGGAAATTATGTTTATTGGGTGCTTATGTGAGTGCCAATGGGTTTAAGACCTTTTAATTTTAAAATGTTAACCCCACCAGACTAATCGTATTTTCTGTCAGCGTTTGCTCTAAAGTAACAGTGAATCGAGTCAGTTTATGGCTTTAACAAGCAGCAACAAGAGTTTCCAAGTTAATTACAAAAATGTATCCAACAGCAAACTGCTTCCCTCCTCTGTTGGTGTTTATTTTGCCTCTGCTAGCGTAGAAAAAAACTAACCAAATAAAGGCCTCTTCCAATCAATGTGGGGAGCACATGTAATAAAAGCCAAGTTTAATATTCTCTCCCTCATACTATCAAGACAGTTACACAGAAGCAGTGCTATTTATTGTCAGTGTACCAGATATTAGTGCAGATAAATTGAAATTTGTTTGACTGGCAGAGACATTATTACTTGGTTTCATCACTTTCATAAGTCTCACACGGAGCCAACAGACCTGCTCGAGCAACAGTCTTATGATGTAAAATATTTAATTTCTGTATTAAAATAAAACTAAAAATGGATTTTTATTTACTGATGTACTGATCATACATTGGGTTATGAAATATTTCATAAAGCATTATTAATACACTTTTATTAAAACTTACAGTTTTCTTTGGTAGTTGCTGTCAGAAAATATAGGAAGGGTTGAAGATTATTTTTGTTATGCAGATATCCGTAAAAGAAACCCTGCCTGAGAAGAAAAGCAACAGTTTGAAAAAATTATTATTATTGAAATTTGAGCTCATCAGATGGCCCAACCTGAGAGAGTTTTGACTAATTCAGTTTTTATATTCAAACTTCTCCTGTGCTGAAGGCGCGGGTTCAGTGGTAAACTATTTGCCGCCTCATTCGGGTTCTCTTTTTCTCTGATGGAACATTTAGATCCACCGATTCAATTTTGTTTGTCCCCCTTGAGACTAGATGATGACATTTGGCTGTTTACAGCAAAAAGATTTATGGGGTTTTCTTGGGAGTTTTAATGACTCAAGAAAGTGAACTGCCTCTGCCATCCATACTAGGCAATTAGGGTCATAATGCTTCTTGTTGCCTGCTGCTCTGTATCCAGGTGACTGCTGAGCTCTCAGGATTTAAGGTTTTGTTTTTCTTTCTGTAAACTACCAAACTCTGAGGTCAAGATAAAAACTATGGAAGTTTATTAAACAGTTACATTCGCCTCAAGTTTTACTGGTCCTTTGGACTACAAAACGATTTTAGTTTCAGGACTTTAAAAATTAACTTTGTCGTGAAAAAGTAACCAGTGTGAAGGCACTGAAACAACAGAGATTTGAGCTCTTCTGTTTCTTCCTGTTAAAGTCTTGGTGCAGAGTTTTGGACAAATTGAGGGCAGTTAAGATCCTTTTGTGAAAACGTACTTGCAACAGTCTAGTTGAGAGGAAATAAAACAATAAATAACCAGTTTATGTTGTTTTTAAACTTTCTCTGTAAATTAATGGATGAAATGAACCGCAGAAGATTTAGTGTTGTGAGCACTTGCATCAATTTAGTATTGGAATTGACTTGATGAAGAAAAGCGGTGTTTGACCAGGGAATTGCTTCCTGTTTTATTCTTTACTTAGTTTTAAATCTGACATGCTGAAATGATGATCTGTAGGTGAAGTCTTTAACATAAAAATCCCAAGTATCAGTGGTCCTTCAGTCAGAGAAACAGAAACCTGGTCTCAGCGCCCAGCAAACCAGTTAGTCCTGGCAGTAAAACGTCACAAAAATTGCCATTCAGTTGGTAAAGTCAATACATTTGTAGAGAAACCCGAATAAAGTGCAACATCTTGTCATTTTAAGAGACGTGGCAGCTCCTCTCGAACACATTGATATGTGACAAATGGGAATCTGGTGCCGAAGGTAATATGTTCAGATTCCATTTCGCTCTTATTCTCTCTCTGCTTTTCCCGAGGGTATACCACCACCTTAGAACAATATTCCAGAACAGGTCTGGTCAGTAGGAAACATTTGTAAGTAAAAATTAATGAGAATGAAAGTGCAACAAGGACCGAAAGAATTAAAGCGAAATAAATAGAAAAAAGGACTCAGGGATCAAGAGAAATCAAACGCTATTTGATAAGAGTGGGAGGTAAAACAGTATATGCACTATTCATAACCATGCCTTCTTTCATATCTGCCATTTCCCAACAAGACAACATTTCTTTCTTTATTCCTGACAAATAATCTTCTCCTGTCAGGCTCAGACCTTCAGTTAAAGGACACATCTAACAACTATTTGAACCTGTTTGTGTGCGTTTGATTTAACCGTCACTAGGGACACTGAAAAAGGTACCAGAAGACGGACCTAAATATTCCACCCAGTACCTCATGTTTTTGTTACATTTTGGACACTGCTGGATTTGGAAAAGGACAGATTTGAAGTTCCCTCGTAAAATAATCAGAAACTGCAACTTCAAGGCAAAAATATCAGTGAAAACCGACTGATTTGGAAAATGGAAGCAGTTGAGATAGAAGCACAAAAAGAGAGGAATAAAAAGATCTAATAAATATACTTCAGAAGTCAGATAACAGGTCTTTTTGGGTGTATAAAGAGAAATTCAATCCCTGCTGCTGACGTGCCATCTTTTATTTCCTGACTTCAAAAGCAGGGAAATATGAATACGTTCCTCAACAAAATGTTGACCTTTAGCCGCTACATGAAGCTTTCAAGTCAAAGTACAGAAGAAAAACTTTCCCGCATAAAAAAAGCCAATAAACATGCATTTCCCCTCCCTTTTCTTCTCTCCTCGCTTGTCCAACCCTTGCTTCTCGCTCATGATTAGACTCTTTTAATATCCGTCCCAGTGGGGGAGGCGTTACCAGGGCTCCAGCTCCACATGTATCTAACTGTAACTGCTAAGTCGTCCCTGGGTGATTTTTCATTAACTGGTCATAAAAGGGGGCTCAGTGTGGAATCACAGAATATGGTCTTAGATTTCCTTAACAGAGTGCTCAAAGGTAGCACCCGAAAACACGAACATCAAAATTTGATAGATTAAATGGAAACAAAGCAGTTGAAAAATATGTGAAAACTGTGAAATATCCTGGTCAATTTAGTGATGTGTGGATGCGTTTGTTCTTTTGTACATTGTTTTATTCCTTTAATCCACAGCTACTCCCTCTGTCTCACTGAGCTGATCTACAGTCAAGCATCATGCAGTCCTGTGAGCTGCTTCCTTTCACGTTCACCTCTCTGGTTCACCACCTGGCCAGTCGTGTTTGCTGGAGCACCTTCTGCTCTTCTCTTTGAGTAATTGAGACCAGCTTTGCTACATCTTCCGCTGAGATAAATGTCCTGGTTACAGGCATGAGGATGGAGAGGTTCGAAGATGAGAGGGCACAGTTTAGACAAATTAGATGAACTTTAAATTGATTATAGCTATTAAATGAGTCTAAGTCACACTAACACTACATAAGCAATGATTGGGATCTCCAGCACTATAAAATATGTTCAGCGAATACAGTCATGGTCCACTTTATTAGGTACAGCTGGTCAGATTGGATCCTCTTTTGCCTTCAGAGCCTTAAATCTCCATGGCATCGATTCAACAAGGTGTCAGAAACGCTCCTCAGAGATTTCGATCTATATTGACATTGACTCGGGTTTGCAGCTGCCCATCAATTATTCAAATCTCACTCTCCACCACATCAGAAAAGATGCTCTGTTTGACTGAGCTCTGGTGACTGTGAAGACAGTACAGTTAACTCACTGTCATGTCCAAGAAGCAAGAAGAAACCCATAAGACACCCACAGTCAGGTAGGCTGTAGTGTTTAAACGATTCTCATTTGGTAGAAACTAGCCCCAACTGTTCTACGACGCTATCTGTCACACCAAGACAGCAACACCAGCAGCCTGAACTGGCAAAACAGGGCTAGATGTATCCATGCGTTCCTGTTCTGACTCTACCACCTCAATATTTTGGGCAATATTTTTAAGTGAATTTAAAGAAATAGCTGTTACACATGAATACTGTACAAGTCACAGAGCATGTCAATAAAATTCCCAAACGAGGAGCTTTTTGGCAAACCGTTTTGCTTAAAAGTAGTAGTCTGTTATTTGTAATGTCACTGCATACTTTCTAAAAAATATTTCAAATGTGTAAGAAATGCAGTTGAAATCAATGTAATTGGAATGAAGATAAGATGCAGATTTCTAAGGCAGATCCCAACCCCCCAAAACCCTCCTCTCCTCCTCTGAATGGAACCCATATATTCCTGCTGCTTTAATGTCAGGTATTTAATTGCCTTTGCTTTATGGTAAATGGTGCAAAACACCCTCTGAGTAACAAGTAAAAAAGGAACCACTGTGCTGCTTTTTTGCTTTTAGAAACCTTTATCCATCCAAGAATTAAAATGTATTTTTGGAAAAAGCGGGTCTCTTAAGGTTAGAATAATTAGTAGTAGTAGTAGTAGTTGTAGTAGTAGTAGTAGTAATAGTAGTAGTACAATAAATCCACAACTGTGCAAAATTTACAAAAGTATTTAAGATAAAAGACCAGAAGGCCCACCTAAGATTCAGGAAAAATGTCTAAAAACCAATACGCTACTATCAACTCAGCAATCTTAAGTAAAAGGATGCTGCAAAAGTGAACTTTCCCTGATGAGGGCACCCTTTAAACTTTTCAGAGTTAAATCATATTCAGAAACATTTTCCTTGAGACGTTTTTATTATTTTTAACCTTTGGAGGTAATCTGAATAAACACCAGGTGCAAGTTTTGGGTCTTGAATTTAGGAAAACTGCAGCAAACACTTAGGTTGGACATGTTCTTTTTTGTGTGTAATATCATCTTGGTGAAAAGATGTTGCCACTCAAGAACACAAATAAAGATTTTCATTGACCACTGAACATTCGGCAGGGTCTTCATATACGGTGCCAGTTTGGCTTGTATGAAACCTTCTCGCACATCATCAGTCACATGATATGCTTTGCAGAGGAAAAGCTTTAAAGAAACACTAACAATGTGCTGTACAATGTAATGGGAAATCATTGTGAAATTATTATTAAAAGATTCTGTTGCATACAAATAAAGACCTATTTAACCTATATGTGCTACAATGAGGAGAAGCCATTTAAAAAAAAATATCTGAAACACTCCCACTGAAGAGCCAAGGTTTTTAGCCATACAATGCGAGCAGTGGCTTATATTATTACAGTCGGTCAGCTTAAGCTGTTAAAGTGTCAGCTAAAACAGGCACTTTCTGTCACAGCCTTGTCAAGCCTGTTCCCAGTTTTTGTGGCCGCTGCACAGTGCTCTGTTAGGCCTGTGCTTGACTTGCTTGTAAGAAGTTTTATATACTCTGCCGAAAACAATACAGAGTATTTTATTCCTCTTCACCCACGCTATGACAAATAAAAATAGTCAGTGGCATATTTTCAGTGTCAGCTGGAATGATTTGTGTGTTACAATTTCCATGATGGCTTCACTCTAAGCAGCAATAAAACTGGAATGTTTTTATGAGCTAACAAAAAGTTTAATTTGGACAGCAATGCACATATATTCCTACAATTTCTAAATATAAATGGCAGTTTTGCGACAGTAACAATAAATTGTTTGGTAATGAAATTACTGAAAATTATATTTAAAGAAAAAGTAAGAGTATGGTGTCAGTTTATTTAATTAGTTAAGTCGGATTTTTGGAAAAAAAAGGACATTTTGACAAACTAATAATAGAGGAAGGAGTCTATCAGATGCATAAAGATCTTCTACATTTATTATAATCAGTTTGAAACAAATAAAGTAAGGAAGATCAATAAGAAAGTTGGTGAGATGACTTTTTGGTAGAACACAGGAAAAGTACAGCAAATCGGGACAAAGAGAATAATTATAATGGATCTGACCTGTTTTCTCTGCAGTAAAAAGCTCAGAGGTGGGAAAGCAACACTAAAAGACTGAAAAAACAACTATTAGTCTTGATATTGTC
This sequence comes from Fundulus diaphanus, assembly GCA_037039145.1. Lineage (NCBI taxonomy): Eukaryota > Metazoa > Chordata > Actinopteri > Cyprinodontiformes > Fundulidae > Fundulus > Fundulus diaphanus. The sequence goes on from CM073127.1 coordinate 24,975,398, forward strand.
ATTAATAACAGTGGTAGTAATACCAGTGGGTGGTACCAGTAGGAGTAGTAGTATTAGCAAGGAGTAATGTCTGTTTTACTTATAGAAACACAATGAAGTACATTATCTTTTTTCTTTTCTTGTCTTTCCTGTCAGTGATAGTAAGTGGAAAGAAATAGTTCCTTTTCATGACTTTGTGCCAGTTTTTTTTCTCTTGTTGGAAAACCAATACCAAAATTTTAACAACTGCCTTATATTTAATCAACGTGTAATTTCATAATTATGTCTGCAGTGCTTCCAGCTTTAATACCATCTATTGTGTTTTTTGTATCAATAACAAATATATCAAACACCTGAAGTTACAATTTGACAACTCTCATTTATTAAACGAAGACATGTTAGACAAAGCTAGTAGTACAGACACACAATACACACCTCATTAGGACAGTAGATGAGCAGAGATGATGCTATTCATCTGCTATTTTAATGAGCTCCAAACGTTTGGATCATTAGAAGTTCAGTATTGTGAAGCGGTTAGAAGAAAATGGCATCTCAGTTCCTTTGAAAAGAAACAGTCAAGCCTTCTTATATTTAAATTGGAGTCATAACGATCACACATATTGCCAAAAGTGTTGGAAATTTAAAGCTACTGATGAACTGAACAAAACCCTGCATTGCAAATAAAACATATAAATAAATGCTTATTTACTTTAGCTGTTCCATTTCTATCTATCTATCAAACTTTATTTCTTGAGGTCACAAAAAGGTGTGCCTCATGGTTAGGGTTAATGGGGTACCGCGCACGTGACGTCACCGCCTCAACAGCAACGCCCCTTTTGCCGCTTAGGTAGGACAAACCGATAGAGAACGCACGTAGCAACCAGCGATATGACCGACTTTGCAGCCATTAAACTTTCCCAAAACGATGTCCCAGGCGCACGGATTACTGGTCGCACTGTCGAAGAACACACCAACCTTCAGCTCAAACGATGGCTTGAGTGTCGAGGGCTTAAAAAGACTGGAAAACGGGCCGAGTTGATCGAACGGTAAGCTTTGTTTTGTTTTTTCCTGCGCGGTGGTCATGGCGTCATCGGCCGTTTTTTTGTTTGTTATCACCGTCCAGGGATCGGTATATGTTTAATGTTTGTCTCATTTGAAATGTTTTTGAGTAGGCTATCCTGGTAGCAGGGTATCATCATGTTAGCGCCTGCTACCATGATAGCCTATATGCTATCATGGTAGCAGGCGTTTCATTATTAACATCTCGGCCACCAAAATAATCTTACCTGTTCACTACTTGATGTCGCTGGAATTGGGTCAGGATGTTCTTCGGTTGTGCCCTTTCCTCCGACAAAATCCTTGCTACATATGTAGGCCGACCGCACCGATGGACCAAGCGCACACATTTCTCCTTGGCACTCTTGAATTTCGGGAAAGTAATGAAGAAAACATCCTTCATATGCGGCCGATCAGCGTAACTCGAGTCGCTGTTGCACGTTCCATAGCAACAATGTTTATAAACAATGGTCTTAGATTTTGGAAAAAGCAGTCTTTTAAACAGTACAACCTAGGCTAACGCACGTCTCTTCTACAGCAAAACAGCGGCGGATTTGGGAGTTTGTCCTACTGCGTACCACGTGATGTGACGTCATCGTGACGTTATGTTTCTAAAAATAGCTCGCTCGCGGTACCCCATTGTTCACAATCTACATGATTCATTTGTGCGCAAATGACCATTTTTATGCAGATGATTCTGTAATTTACTGCTGTTCAAGCTTAATCACACAGGCATCTTAATTTCTGTAGTCCACATTTGGTGCAGAGCAGACCCATCTGGAGTAATTGACACTCAATTTAAATGCTGAAAATCCAAGATAATGTTGTTGTTGTTGTTGTTTTTGTCAAATAATCTTAATTAGGTGAACCTTGACAGTTGTCCACTTTATGTCAACATTTCAATTCCAGTTGACATAGAAAGGGTGTTTGTTGGAATAAAAACAATAACATCAATTTAACCAAGAAAAACCTTTTTTGCATTAAATGGAAATTAATGTTAACAAAAAATGAACGACTGCCCTGGTTCACTTTTTTGAGTGTGCCCAAGGTGAAACTCTCAAGCTGGTGACCAGTTACAAGAACCTGGGATTAATTATTGATGCAGATCTTTATTTTACAGTTCACATTAAACAGTTGAGCTCCAAATTAAGTATGAAGCTTGGTTTCTATAACAGAAGTCATGTTTCTCGCTTAACCACTTTTCTGCCTGTACTGGATTATGGCCATGTTGTGTATATGTGTCTCTCCTCTTCGTGTTTGAACTGAAACAGCAAAGAAAAACTGAAAGTTTTTCTCTCCCCTCTGCTGGAAATGTCCTCCAATTCTGAAGTAAAACTGTCAGAACTTGTTTCACTGAAAGCCTTCGGCTCTGTCTAAAGAAACCGGCAAAGGAAATCCTTCCAATAGGGCCTGTTTTAAAATTTTAAATTATTAAAATCATAACTTCATTAAATGTTATATTGCCATGTAACAATAACTCCTGATTTATTTCTGTTTGCAATGCATGTATTATTTAAATGCTTATTTTGTTATTGCTGTCTGTCTTTTACACTATGACATTTGCTGCTGCCTTTCTTGGCCAGGTCACCCTTCTGAAAGAGGCCTTGATCTTCTTTCAGAAGGGTCTTTTATCTGGTTAAATAAAGTTTTAATAAAAAAAATGTATGATTTATATAGCAAACAAACTGCAAGGCTAAATTCTTTACAGACTGATCTGACCTAGTCCAGCCTACATATTTTGGACTTTATCAAATCCTCCTTCTAACACATCAACTGTGAGATCAAGGTCTTCCCTTGCATGCTGTATATTCCACCAATTAACAGGTACAGTGACGAAGAAATTATTAGTGTTATTCAAGTCACCCGTGAGTAGACATTGATGTTGCGCCTGACAGTTGACGATGTCAAGGCCCAATTTATGCACCCATCTCCTGATGTGGTTTGGTTCTTTCCTGGTGCAGGAAGGAAAGTTAACAACAGTGATGACAATAAAGCTGCCTTGATAATCAGTGACTTTGACTATAATAATCCATCCACAACAATATTTTAAGTCGACACATAATTATTATTTTTTTTATTTCATCCAATTTTCCTAAAAATCCTTGAAAAAGTTACAAATTTCTTCCTCAAAATTGCTGTGCATCCCCATCCTGCTGTCTGCAGCAAGCATGTGTGTAGGGGTGTCTCTGCATGTGTGTGAGTCCAGCCATCGGCTAGCTCTGTTTACCATATTTAAGCAAATATGGCAGACAGATTGTCTGATTAATCCCTAATGAGCCAGGTTATAAAACCTTTTTGGTGTTTTCATTGGATGAAGTGGTCTAAGTTAGGTGACAATACATGAAGGTTTGGACATTCAGCCAGTTTTGTTATAAACTGCAGCAGTATAAGCCCCATGAGCAGCCAAAGAGGTGGACCAAGGGCTGCTGATGAGCCAGAAAAATAAATAAGTGTAAGGTTTTTTTTACTGCTTTATGCTCTTTGAGAAAGATGAAAAGGAAAGTACAGATTCAGTTAATAGTAAGGAAATAGAAGTGAGGTTGCGGTGCACTTTGCAATTCAATGATTAATAGGACCATCTAAACATTGAACAAATAAACAATAAGATGAGCAGAGAACATAAATCTCTGAGCCCAGCGTTCATCTGGAACACTGAGCAAAGCTACATTATTCTTAAACAGCCATACTTCCATCTCAGCCTTGTCTCTCTTCAGGTAGCACTGGATGAACATCTGAGATGTAGATTCTTCAGTTCAGATCTTGTGTGCACATCTATACCGTAGACCAGGTAGTACTGACAGTAATTACAAAATCCTACAATAGCACAGTATGTGGGTAGACTGGGGAAGGAAAAAAATACTTTGAAACAAAACAATTCAAATAGCAAAAAAAATATACAGAACCCAAAAAAAGGAACAGGACAGATGGGCAAAGGCGTAACAGGGGTCAGGTCTGGGGACAAACTACGCAGACAGGACTGTTCGGGAGGTTGATCTGCCAGATGGCACTGATTAGTTCAGTATAAGCTTTGCCTAAATATAACAATGGTTTTTACAGAATGCTTTTACACAAGAAATCAGGAAATTGTGAAACACTCCAGATGGTTGCATGGCGTCACAACAGGTCAGCAGGTGAACTTTAATTTTCACTTTTTGTGGGAAATATAAAAGGCTTAAAAGAAATGAACAATAAAGCAAAACTGGAAAGCATAGGTGTCAAGATCTGTTGGATTTTGACTTTACTTTTGTCTGTTCTGCATTCTGATTCTTATGCTTTGAAATCCTTCCTGTTTCTTTAGCTCTTTGTTTTTCTTTAGTGCTTAGTTGGGCTTAGTTATAATTCAATGTTTCTCTGGGTTTTGTCATTATCCTTGGATTTTAGGTTTGGATTTCTATTGGGTTTGAATTTTCATCATTTCATCATTTCAGCCAATGTTTTCCTGAGCATGAACATCACGTCAAACAGTGCCAAGTTTGTTGTTACTTGTGAGATTGAGGCACAGGCAGGTTAGAGAAAGAGATGCGGCTACGACATCATTGTTTAAGAAAAGACGCAATTTTTCCACTCTGGGATCCGATTTAAAAAATTATCTACCAACCCCGCCAAGCCCCAGTCACCCAAGTTTGAGTTACGTGCAAAATCCAGGGTCCCACATGTCCAAGACCCACTGGTGGTGTAAGAGTGTAGTATGTAATGGTGAGTAATGTGTGATTAAAAGTGAGGGACAAATGGGCATGAAGTACAGCAAAGGGAGCAACCTGGAACCATTACCCCTCTCCACTGCCCTGCACGGACCACACATCTAGCCTGGCCAGCCAGACTTAATTACTCGGAGCGTAAGTCAGTCTGGTAAGGCTCCATTCCCTTACCGGCCCAAAACAGACCTGACCGATCACAGCACGAGAGACGGGACTTTACGATGCGTCACTCTCAGTGGTAGAATTATCCATAAGGCAGCAGCGCTTTTCTGCTACCATAACAGTCATATGGAGGTTTTTGTTGCTTCGGGCCTTTGAAAATGAAGAAAGTATCTGTGAAAAGTGTCTGTGAGTACACCATGTATGATTCTTTAGGCAAATGCAGCAAAAAATTGTTGACTGGAGAGTTTGCTCGATGGCATGACATGTTTCACGGATCACAAATTGAAAAAGCAGAGTGCGTCGCTTGGAGTTTTTTCGTCACGTCCGTAAATATCCGATTTGTTCTAACCTGATGATGCTGACCCTGTTAGTCCCACCTTTGAAATCGTGCTCTACCAGCTCCTTACCAGACTAATAAGCAGTGTATATGGTGGGGGCGGGGCGCCCCTGGGGCCTCTGGCCCTCAGGGCCCATGGCCGGGACCACTTCAGCGGGGCTGGCTGCCGGCGGAGCCCACGGGCTCGTCCCCGCGGCTCTTAGGGGCGTCGGCATTGCGGTGGCTGGGGGATTTCCTCGGGGTGGTCTCTCCTCTTTCCTTGGGGGGAGGGGGGGGGGTTGCAGATATCCTGTGTCGGCCCCTCCTGGGCGCCCTGCTTTGGGGGCCCCTTTGGGAGTCCGGGGTTATGGGTCCCCTGACCCCTGCCTCTATGCTCGGGGAAGGCGGGCCATTGGTTCTCCACAACCACTATCGAGCTACTTCCTTCTGGATAATTTTCACTTAAACTAGTGCACTCTCACAAACTCCCACAGGTGCTGGGTCCCAGGTATTAAGTGTTCACTTATATACAGAAAGCCTGTAATTAATTTATTTATTTATGTTCTTTCACTTTCTTTCTTCAGGTTTCATTTTACACATGTCAGCTTAAATAATAGTACATATGATTTAGCAATGGCATCTAGGTGTTACTCGATTGTATCTGTTGCTTTATGTCTGTTGGTTGTGCTGTTCTTTCTGCGTCTCTCTTTCCAGGTGATGGAGCAGACGGAGAACGTTTTATCATTCTCTCCCTTTTATCTCTTCTCTCTTTCACCTCTTCTCTTTCTTTTTTTTTTCTTTTGCTCTTCTTGTTCTTCCTTTACTCTCCCATTGTAGTGTCCATATAATTTGAAATTCTCCCTGCAGGAATCATAATAAAGCTATTAACATGCATAAATCAAGCGGAGCATTATGGCGAAAGCTGTTCGCTCCACTTGTGAAAGCAAAATCTGTCGAGCTCTATCTGGCATTGAGACATCAATTCCTATTGACAGGACACTGGGAAAAAAAAAAAAGAAGAGGGGTGTGGGCATATGTGCAAGGGGCTTCCCCTGGAAAGCTAGAGAAGGACCCCTATTAATTTTTTTTAAAAATAAATCACAACTCATAAACAAAAACTACGAAACCGTTATTTGAACACATTGCAACAGTCCTGTCTTTTAAATTTCTGCTGACTAATCTTACCAGCACAGCTAATCTGAATGACAAATCAAAGACGTTTCCTCCTAACTGGATCAGGTAGTAATACTGTTTTTTGATTCCTTGTATCACATCCTAAATGCACAAGGGAGCGTATTGCAGATCATTCCTCCCAGCAACTGTTAGACTTTTCAACCATCGCTGTTCCAAACAAACTCAATATGTGTTCACATATCTGCTGTTATTGCATGGTTTCTTTTCATTCATTCTCCCTAAAATGGTAGCAACAAGGCCACCTTAACAGGGAAAGCCTTCACAAACGCAGTCCCTCAGGAAAGACCTGGTTCCCCAGACAACATTCAACTCCAAAGCTTGTCTTAAATATAATTTATGTGTTGGGATCATGCCAATAATTGATTTTCACTTTCCATTTAAGCATGATGCAGTCTGTGGAAAATTAGTTGTGGGAGAATGAAAATTCAGTTAGTAATGCACAGTTGAATTATTGAACTTTTACGGAAAAAAAAAAGACATGAATGGGAAAGAAAAACAAGAGCAGACTTAAAACTGGTACAGGAGAGTGAAAGAAGGGAGAACTGACAGAGAGAGGAAGCATTTGGGTTTGAAACTGAGTATTTTGAAAAGGAGGGAGAAGACGGGCCGTTCCAAGGCCGAACTAAACTGTAGTCATGTGAAGGCAGTTGCAAAGATGGGGTCTGTGGCCATCTGTCAAATCTGCTCTGCCCCACTGGTTTTGCTAACATCTTATTAATGGGCACATTGTCTTTCTTCCGCTAACACACTGTGCTTTGATGGCACTTCACATAGATATTGAAAGGAATGTTTTTTTCTCTCGTTCTGCCTCCTGTTGTTCAGATTTCAAACAGTTATAATAAGTTATGCTTGATGAATACTTAAAAAGATCAGAGTCAAATTTATATTTGTCTAAATGCATTTGGACATCAGACAACATGTCCTAATGACTGTTAGTGTGGAATAATAAGGCCACAGATTGAGACCACTGCACCAGTAATACAATCACTCTTTCATGCCCTCCTGGCATCAGAAAAATTTTGGTTTTACATCAAAATGAAATTAGTTAAACTATTTTATGATCAAGATCAACTGTTGCCTTGCAGCTAAGCTCCTGATCTTTCTGCATGGAGTTTTCATGTGCTCCCTAGAGATTTATATGTTCTCTCTTGCATGGTTGTCTGTCCTGGGTACCTTTGAGTTATCTTGTGATAGACTAGCAATTTGTTCATTTTGCAAATTATCTCTCGCCCATTGTCCATAACATTAACAGATGGATGGACAGATTGATGTCACAATCACCCCTCCACAAAATACCTAAATATGACATGGAGGAGGAGTTTCAATAACTGCATCATCCTTCGGTCTCTGTAATCTGGTTTTGGTCCCTGGGAAGTTGTCCTCAGTGGAGAGGTCAGACTTAGAGCAATTTGAAACCCTTTAGTGCAGGACAACAGAAAAGGTTTTTTTTTTTCCTTGAAGAAGTATCATCCTGTAGACAGACCTTAAGGCAGTGGTCTCAAACTCCAGGCCCAAAGGGCTGGTGTCTTTCTACTTTTAGTTGCATCTCTGCTTCAACACACCAGACTCAAACATTAGCTCAGGGCTGGACTCTCTCCTACTCTGAAGTAGTTATAGTTTTCCCTGATGAGTAAGAGGGTTTCCTTTCTGGCACATCCAGCAATGAGAGGGAAGGCTCTGTCTTTGTGCGTGTGCAGCCAAAAGGAGTGTAAATTACCAGGGATTCCTGGGCTAAGTTCACACTGCAGGTCTTGATGTTGGACTTTTTTGCTGAAATCTGAGTGTGTGTGTGTGTGTGTGTTCGTTCATACTAAATAAATGTGACCACCATCAGACAAAGTGCAGATAACAGAAGAAGACAACACACATCAGCACAGTGTTTACAGAAGCAATGCCGTATGTAACTGTTACCACAGGTGTTCCATAAAGCTTTGTTTAAAAAAAATAAAAAACAGGTACCAGCTTCTCTGAAGTTGTTGAGTAATGGGAACCAAATTATAACAAGAGGAAGAAAGGAGAAGACAGCAGAGCTGTTAAAATGGTATTTTTTGGAGCTGTGGGTGCTACTGCTGTAGACAAGTCTGTGTGGATTTGTAGAGTGCCAGGACAGTAAAATGCAACATGTCCGTTCAGCCTGCGGACGCTTTGAAAAATATCCAAATTAGTACAACATATGGAAGTGGCACAAATTGGATTTTATTTGGGTGAAAAGATGGGTATTGGATGTTCACACTGCTATGAAAAAGACAAATATGGGGATCAGATTTGGGTCTCATTTGCTTGCTGTGTGAACGTAGCCTTAGAGTCTCTACACGTTGTCCTGGACAAGGTTGTTTTGATTTAGAGAAAAAAAATTCCATGATCTAAATCTGAGTGTTTTGCTGTTGGACTTCAATGCTAAGCATACGTATTTTGTAACTAAAACATGCATGAGAGTAGGAGTAGGAGATTAGAATGTGGCCCAAAAGTCAACTTGGAACAAGACATCCTTGAGACAAGTGAGCTCAAGTCTGTAGACAGTACAGCATTGTAAACCCATGTCAGTAGTAAAGCTGTCATGTTTTGTAGACTGAACCCAAACACAACCACAGAAGAGTATAGTTTAACAGTTTATTGAAGTTTGTGGATAGTGGAGGAAGGAACCGAGAGTCTGTGCTGAGCTGAAGCAGGAGGATGGTGAAGGCAGGAACTGGCAAGCGGGACGGAGCCAGAGCATGGAGGCAGCAGGACCAGCAACACAGCAGAATGGAAACTTGAGGAGAACCAGAACTTGACAGCAGCACGGCAGAGTGGAGACTTGGAACCAGAACTAGACCAGCAGAATTAAGCAGCACGACTGGATGAATACTTGCTGGACTGGAGTGGGAGCTGAACCAGAACCACAGCAGGCGGACGGAGGTGAAGGGAACCCGGGCTGGTAATGAAAAGGTAAGGCGAGCAGTCATGAGCAGAGTTTAACAGAACCAACAGAAAGAACCGACAATGAAGGACTGAATACTGGGAGTTTATATAGTGAGGCTGACAGGTGTGCTGAATGCTGGCTGATGATGACTGACAGGTGTGGATAATTACTGAAGTGGAGAGGAGACTGGAATGTATGGAGGGCGAAAAGTTACAAAACAAATGCGCATGTTGCAGCAGACAGGCTGCATCATGACAAGCTGAACTGCAACAATATGGTGGAGAATCCCGTTTGGAAAGTCTTTAAATTATGTCTAGGGGGAAGGCAGGGAACATGAAATCAAAATGGGCAATGTTAATGGCTTCCATCGCAGATGTGGTTTTCAGGAGCTTTGATCTGAAGATGGTTATCACCTGTTGTCCTAGCAACCGGGTACTCTGTTAACCAAATTGGTCTCTCTAAATTGCGCAGTGAATGTGTGCATAGATGGTTGTTTGTCCTCTGTGCGTTTCTGTGTTTACCTGTGATGGCCTGGTGACCTGTCCAGGGCGAGATGTTACGTGTTGTGAATTGGTGCTATATAAATACTCTTATTTATATAGCGCCAATATTAATTGAATTCTTCCATGCTGCTTGCCCAGTGACTGCTGGCCACAGGCATATGTGAGCCTGCAAGGGTAAGTGGGTATGAACAATGGATGGATGGATAATGTTTGTGTTCTCTGAAGGGCGTGGAAAGACTTCAATGCTCAGACTGAATGGCAGAAAGAAGCTAAATATTACAATTAGAATGGAGTCTAATATCTGCACATAGACTGACAGACTGTACGAGCAGAGGAAAATGAAATAAAGAAAGTCTTCTGAAGGTCAAGAGGAAAAAGAAACAATAAACAGAATAAGTGGTGGAGCGGAACAAAGAAAAATTAAGGAACATCCATTATCCACAAAGAGCCAGTGATGCTTTGACAGGGAAAATAGGATTTTAAAAGAGCAGGAGATTTTAAGAGATAACTATTCCTCATAGTTTTCCCTTCCTCCGCTTTTCACTCCCTTCTTCCCTCATTTCCTCTCCATCTCGGTGCAAGATAAAAATGTCAGATGGAGCTGGACTCACAGGGAGACGGAGATCTAAGAAAACTGTAGCACTTAATTGAGCAATGCAGATGACTTGTGCACACCGTCATACACACATACACATACTTCTTGGTGGGAGTCGCTCAAGACATCAGAAGGTCGAAAAATTTACTCAGCATGTGGCGGAGGAAATTAGGTCAAAGCCAACTCTGAGACACACAAACATATTTAAGGACACATTCAGTCTTTCATCGCTTCTCTTTCATCAAGATACTGAATTAGACTTTACAGAATTTAATAAGCAACTTGGGCATGGGCATGTGTGTTAATGATGCAGACAGGAAAACCTAAGTGTACCCATGAAGCTGAGAATCAAAATCAGAATTGAACCATCATTTTAGGAGTTTATAGGACTAAATCTCTGGGTTAATGACTCGGAGGAGAAGAAGAGGATTTTTCTGAAATGTAAAAAAGCATACATTTCCAAGTCCTTCATCTTCCCTCCTCTGGATCTCCTAATAAACTCTTCTAAACCTCCTTCTGAAGAAATCCCCACACATCAATTGAACAAGCGAGGAACGCTTTAGTATCATTGATCTATAATCCTAAATCTTGCTTATTAAACATACTTTTTTTAGATTGTAAATGTTAGATATCTATATGTATTTCACAGTTTTAAGACTAGGATGTAAATGTTTAGCCTTAACAGGAGGGATTATAATGAAAAAAGACGACATGGCCTAAGAAGACATCTTTATTGCTCCTCAAGGAAGAGGCTTAGCAATGACAAACACTGAAATCTTCTTCCATCTGTAATGACCCCTGTACTATACAGATACACAGATGCACACATATGATCTGTTTGTGTGAAGCTTTAAATAGACAAAATAGAAGAACAGATGTTCAGAGAATGGTGTACTTTATTTAATGATCAGAGATGCACCCGCACGCCACCTTAGGTGTGCAGTTAAACTTCAAAAGCACAGAAGCTGGAATATTAAATCTGGCTTAGTCTTTATTTTACAAACCTGTGTCTGTGTGAGTCAAGTCCGATCTGCTCACCTAAAACGGTAGGTTTGAAATCTACTGACCCATAAATTTAATAATCAATTTGGTCATTCCGATTTAGCCAGCAATCTTCTTCAATGAACTGAAGCACACAGACATTAGCATGCAAGTAAAAAATAAATATTTTTTTATGTAGATTTTCTGATTCAGATTCCTGATAGGGAAACTTACTGAATGTGTTGTTTTTTTTCAGAAAACTAGTTGTGAATTCACATGCAGTTTAAAGTGTTTTTGCCAAAGCTTAAACATTTCCCCATCCCTCAGTGGCTGATCCAAATTCAAATGGTGCTCCATATTTTGGTGACAGATTACGATGCTCAGAACATACTCTGTCATGATCGACTGTTCTCTGTTTTGTGCCTTTCTTGGCTCTTGTGTGTTGCTCATCTTTTAGTTTTGTTTTTTTTTTTCTAATGCATGTGTTTATTATTTTTTTCTTGCAAATTACAGCAATTGAAACAGCAAGACATCATTGCATGCAACTGAGCAAACTTTCTCTCCCTTTTCTCCCATCCCCTCTTTCCCTCGCCTAATAAACATAAGAAAAACATGTTAACACTATAGATGGAAATAAAGCAACAAATAAATAAAACAAATAAATAACTAAATAGAAATAAGTAGAAATGATAACCGTAAGACCCTGAATATGGTATACAATATGGCCAGTTTCAGGTTTGTTTCAGTTCTTAATTAACACCATTGCTTCATCATGCCTCTGCTTCGCTCTTAGCGCTCTTTGGGCCACTATTTCTCTACAGCTATGTAAAAGACTCATTGCCATTTATTTCAAATGCTTGAAGGCAGTCATTTAGAGCCAAGGGTGCCACAACCAGTTATTAGGTTCAGTCGACAATTATATTTTCACACAGGGCAAGATTAGTTTGGATTGCTTTTCTCCCCTCAATAAATTAAGTCATCATTTGAAAACTGTCATTTGAATTTCCTCAACGTATCTCAAACGATATAGGAATTTACTCAGTGATTTGATACATTTATGTGTGATAAAAAAGCAAAAACAGAACACGTGGGTGGGGGCAAATACTTTTTCATAGCACTGTGGTTGGCAGGTAAAATCTTTTGACAAATATTTCAAAAATTACAGTTTGACATCTTTAACTGAGGTGAAAATGTCAGCATCATTGTTAAAATAATTGACGCTATTTAAGGTTTACTTTTGGTAGATCCTATGGATATTTACAAATTCTGGATAAATATGCAAACAGATGTGAAAATACAGAAGGAAGTCAATTTAACAGAAATCCTCAACTAAAAACAACTGACATTTGAATGAACCCTGGTGGACACAGATATTTGTGTAGCACCCCATCTATTCATTGTGATTCGCTTGAAAGAGCAGCAGAAGCTACAGGTGAAGCTGTTCGGTCCGTCCCTCAGTCACTCAGAAGAAAGAAACTGATCTTTGGACACTTGGAGCTGAACTTGACAAGTTTGTCAAATAAACCTACGTTGTTGTACTTGCCTGTGCCAGGAACTCCCTGATGGGGAACAGAGAGCACACAATAAACCAAAGGTGAAAGGAGTGTTGGTACATGCTTTAATAATGTCACTTTAGGGGTTTTGTGGCTCCTTCAATTCGAGGAAATGGGAACGGTCTGAGGAGGTGAAGAAGTCAGGATAGAAGTGAGGAGAACGAGCCTGGCAGCCGTTTTGGCATCTCTCCTTTTTGTGTTGCACGAAAGGCAGACAGGGTTGAGGAAGAGGGATTTTGGTATTATGAAGATGAACTCAATGAAAGATGAAGCAGAGAAAATGAGGCAACTGATGCATAACTTGGAAATCTAAAATAGAAGAAAATCCCCTTTCTCTGTCTGGGCTTTTTTTTTTTTTTTTTTTTTTTGGTTGTTGTATCCATTCATTCATTCGGCAACACTTTTTCCTGTGCAGTAATTACCATAGCAGTGAATAGACTTTACTCTCACGGGTGCGCTGTCAGCAGTAAGACAGTAAACACTTTGTCACTCTCACTCCGATGCACATGTCCAGTTACACTGACTCAGAGCCCCGACGCGTTCTTATCAGTGGTAAAAGCTCAGCAGGGTTGTTGGGTCTGAGTGGTTGGATCTGAACAGTGACTACAGCAATGTTTTTACAGGAAGCTTGTTTTGTGTTCCCTGAATCAGCGTGGGTCTCTGGCTTTCACTCAGAAGAAAACACTGATTCTTTCCATAACACGTAAAACCAAGTGTAAGTCCACTTATTGTGTTCTTCCAAACAACTATTTTCAACTTCTCCTGAATTTTTTAAAGGACCCTGTGGGGCACTTCTCTGGCTAAATACAAGCTGCTAAGTTTCTTTCTGTGCTAAACAACCTCATTCATTGTTTGACCTGATCCAGTCTGTCAGGGGGTGAATAATTGGTGATATTTTTGTTTTCAGAAGTGAATCGTGAGGAAAAACCTCTGAAAGTTCTCACATTTTAAAAATAAGCCAAAGCACGCGCTTCTAAATAACAGGTGAGCTCTGTGAAAAAAATATTTTTTCTCCACCCAACAGACTTTTTGGTTTCTACAGTTTCACGCAAGCTGCTTCGTGACACATCTTCCTGACACATCTAGCTTGTGTTTCCACAGATTTAGATTTGATTGTCTTAATTTATCAGCAAGATATATGTTATACAGTATTATATAAATACACGCAGAGTGATGTATTACACAGGTTTATTTCAGTTAGCTTTGATCATTGTGGCTTGCAGCTAATAAAACAGGAGCATTTCTCAAAAAATATATAATATGACATAGGGCTGATAGGATGATTTTTTTTAAAAAAAACACAAAGGTTATGATGGATTACAAAATACTTTAGGACAATTAAATGCTTCCCTGTGCTGACTTTACATTCAGTGACTCTAAATAAGCTGGCTGTATCGAGGCATATTAGGCGAAAGTTAAGTGGAAGGTGAAAGGATGGTAGAAAAAGGTGTCCAGACGATCAGGATTACCTCACTGACAGAATTGTGAAGCCTCCAAGAGTTTGTGGGAAATTAACAAGGTGTGGGCTGAGGCTGGTGATGGTCCTTCAAGAGCCACCACACACAGATGTTTCCAAGACATGGTTTAAAATAGCAGCAGTCTAGGTGTTAAATCACATGTGAACCTGAGGCATCAGAAGTTCCTTTTAGATGAAAGTAAAGTTTGCATTCCCAGAGTCTGGAGGAAGAGTTGAGAGCCACAGAACCTGAGCTTCTTGAGGTTACGTGTGAAGTTTCCACAGTCCAGGTCCATGGTCCGCTTTGTTTAAACAAGTCCAAAGTCAGAGCAGGAGACGTTAGAGCACTTAATGCATCGTTCTGCTGACAAGCCTTTTGGACATGCTGATTTCAATTTCAACCAGGACCAGGCACCTGCCTACTGTCCCAAAGGTACCAAAAGCTAGTTCAATCTGAAAAACTCACAGAGAAAGAAATGGCAATTAGAAGGATTTTATTGATACAATATTTTAAGTCTTTGGCGCTCAGACCTCGGCAGGAACATTAATGCTGAATTATACTTTAATATGCATAAGTAGATGTATGAGAACAGGGATGTTCCCCCAGGTCTGAAACTGGTGGTGGAGTGGAGATAGAAGAAGTTTGTTCAGTCCATATGATGATCTGTTTAAGATAGATGTCCACCTTGATAAACACAGGTTTGCATGAACTGTCCATGATGAGCAAGCTTGAAGCGACTGTGGAGAGGAAAAACTCCCCTTTGGGAAGAAACCTCTGGCAGAACCGGGCCCAACATGGTGGTCTTCTGCCGGACCAATAACTGGCGATAGGGAGTGATGAAGACTGAAGGGAGAAAACACTCTGATGGGTTGAGGATGGAGGAACGTCTTGGAAGCTAGATGAACTCAGCTATGATGGTGGAGAAGGGGTTGGGGGTGGGTTGAATCGGACATCTGATTCGAAATCCAACATGCAATCCGTTTGCGCTTGCTGGTTAGCAGGCTGAGACGTGGATTTGAAGTTGCTTTTAAGATGAGCGCGGGATGCTGGTTGGCTTCATGGAGGTGCGGTTCGTAGCTGATTGGCTCACATCAGAGGCGTATCGGACTCTGATTGAATGGAGGCTGGTGATGAGTTTCTTCGATTGAACTTGCGCCTCAGCTTCATTTCAATGACCATAGTGGTACTGTGCTTGATTGGGCAGCAATCTGGCCTGACCTGAACCCCTCAGAAAGTCTTTGGAGTCTTGTCAAACGGGGGATGTGAGACACCAGACCCAACAATGCAGTTAACTATTAAAACAAACTAAAGCAACTTTTAGAGGCTGTCACTTGTCAATGACAATCCTTTTCTGATTTGTCTTATTTGACATTGTAGTTTTCTGAGAAAGTGAACTTTGTTGGTTTCATTAGCTGGAAGCCATAATCATCAAAATGAATTTAAATAAATTGTTTAAATGAAGCCATCTGTGTGTAATGAATCTATATAATACATGAGTTTAATTTTTACAAATTGAAAAGCTGAAAATAAATAAACTTTTCAACGTTACTCTAATTTATTAAGTCATACCCGGATTGAACTGAAACATTTTCCAATGATGAAAATCTCAATAAGCCTAAAATCTGCATCAGTTTTCCATATTAGATCATGTTTCATGTTAGACAGCTTTCCCGTGTATTTTCCTTTGTCGGCTTTCTTCTCTCAGGAGCCGGGCTTCTTCCACGTTGCTAAAAATAACAATCTTCATAAGAACATAAACAAGGAACAACTTTATAAGGATGAACTGAATTTGAACCCTCCTTAAGGCAAAAAAAGGGAAGAAATCCTACACTGCTACACCTCCATCTGTTTTGGTTTAGTTTGCAGGGTTGTACAGGCTGGTTGTTCATTATAGGCAAAACCAAGCCATATATTAATGTTATTTTAATGCGAATAACCTGCGCACAGACTCTTAAACTGTGCAGTCACACCGTCTGCTGATCTGTAGGGAGTAAAGGTGTTTGTCCTGAGCGTCCCCGCTGTGGGAAACGACCCATCTGGTCAGTGTGTGCACATGTAGGAGAGGGTGTGAGCTGAGCTGCCAGGTACTAATGAAGATGGATGGAGGTACAGCCATCGCGCTGAAGGTGGGGGTGGGGGGGTACGTATTACATATTAGGAAGGGAGAGAAAAAAACACACTGAGAGGGAGAATTTCTTGATTCAAAGTCACAGGATGAATTCATCTTGTCAAAAAGTAGTTTGGTAATTTCCCTGGACACATATTTTTTACAGAGAGGTAGGTCACGGGTATTAAAATGCCATGTTTAATGAATGCTGTACAGCAAAGGAAATTCAGCACCTAAACAAAAAGAGGAGAAAAGAACAGATTCACCTCTCCTCATCAACTCCAACTCCACCCTACATTTCTGAGACTCTGCCTCATCCGTTCCAACCCTCAACCCCTCTTTGAATTAAGGCATCACAAGGCATTAGTCTGCCAGCACAGGCAAGTTCATATGCAGGTGAGTAATTCTCCTCAACTAATGCTGTTCTGCTGGTCCAACAACAGCTTATGTTTTACTGCCCTCTGTAGGCAACCAGATAAACTGATTAATCCTGATTACAGAGAACGGATGGCTGAGCGATTTGGTCTCAGATTGAATGTGCTCACCGTAAATGTGCTCTGATATGGACCCGCTCTATATCTGTATTGTAATGAGTGTGTACATGTTATTTTACTCTTAAAGGTGATTTTCTGTTTTTATTGCTAATAAATACCTTTTTAAAAAAATTATTCAGCTTTATAGAACCACCCTTAGCAGCATGTTTCTACAGCTTTGCACGCCTACAGGCTAAACTTTGTGTTCTTTATTATTTGTAAAATGGTTTAAATTTAGCCAGATTGGCTTGAGATCATCTGTGAACATCAGTTTCTGAGTTTTGCTACATCTGATCAATTGGATTTAGCACTGGATTTTGACATGACCATTCTATTTTATTTGATCTACTCCATTCCTTTTCAGCTCTAGATGTATGTTTGGGGGATGTTGTCCTGCAGGAGGGTTATTCTGCAGACCAGTCTTATGACTTCTGCAACTTCTAAAAGGTTTTATCCAGGATTTTTCTATATTTAGCTCCATCCATCTTCTGATTAACCTCAACCAGCTTCCCAGTCTTCTTTAAAAAAAAAAGCCTCCCCACGTCGTGATGCTGCCACCACCAGCTTTCACAGTGGTGAATAATGTGCTCTGGATGTTTGCCCCCCACATATGTTTTTGTTTAGTTCCATTTAATTTAAATTCAGTTCTTTATTTAGCAGCAACTCACAACACGTCTTCTCAAGACACTTTAAAAAAAAAGTAAATTTAATCAAATCATACAGAGAAGCTCCAAGTTAATTCCAATTGATCCTAGTTGTCAAACAATACAGTTCAATTTATTATTCAAATTTGAAAAGGTTTTATATCTAAGGAAACCCAGCAGATTACATCGAGTCATTGACTCCTCCTAGATGAGCATGCTGTGGCAATGGACGGTGGCTTTTATTGTGTTGCTGAGTTTGCAGCGATCCCTCATACCAAGCTTGCATGTAGTGACAGAGGAAAGAGAGAAACACAGCTAAGCTGAGAATGGAAAAGCACTGGATAGATGTGTGTATATTTTGGGGGAATGTAAATAATATAGGAAGGTGAAGGTGATATAATCAAAAGTTGGCTGGGGATTAAAAGTTAAAAGTTTTTACCTCTACCTAGGTAGTCCCTTTCAACTGGTCTATATATATATATATATGTATATATATATATATATATATATATATATATATATATATATATATATATATATATATATATATATATATATATATATATATATATATATATATACCCCTCCCTGGGCTGTCACCTTACCATGGTGGAGGGGTTTGAGTGTCCCAATGATCCTAGGAGCTATGCTGTCAGGGGCTTTATGCCCCTAGCAGGGTCACCCAAGGTAGACAGGTCCTAGGTAAGGGACCAGACAAAGAGCAGCCCAAAACCCCCTTATGATGAGTATGATTAATGGACGTCGTGTTCCCTCGCCTGGACACGGGTCACCGGGGCCCCACTCTGGAGCCAGGCTTGGAGGTGGGGCACGCTGGCGCGCGCCTGGTGGCCAGGCTTTTGCCCATGGAGCCCGGCCAGGCTCAGCCTGAAGAGGAAACATGGGTCCCACTTCCAATGGGCTCACCACCTGTCGGAGGGGCCAAAGAGGTCGGGGGCATTGTACAACGGGTGGCAGTCGAGGGCGGGGACCTTGGCGTTCCGATCCTCGGCTGCAGAAGCTGGCTCTTGGGACGTGGAATGTCACCTCTCTGGTGGGGAAGGAGCCTGAGCTCGTGCGCGAGGTTGAGAGGTTCCGACTAGAGATAGTCGGACTCACCTCGACGCATGGCTCTGGCTCTGGAACCAGTCTCCTTGAGAGGGGTTGGACATTCTTCCACTCTGGAGTTGCCCCTGGTGAGAGGCGCCGAGCTGGGGTCGGCATACTTTTTGCCCCCCATCTCGGTGCCTGTACGTTAGAGTTTACCCCAGTGAACGAGAGGGTGGCCTCCCTCCACATACGTGTGGGGGGACGGACTCTGACTGTTGTTTGTGCGTATGCACCAAACAGCAGCTCGGATTACCCACCCTTTTTGGTGTCCTTGGAGGGGGTACTGGAGAGTGCCCCTCCTAGGGACTCCCTCATTCTTCTGGGGGACTTCAACGCTCACGTGGGCAATGACAGTGAGACCTGGAGAGGCGTGGTTGGGAGGAATGGCCCACCTGATCTGAACTCGAGTGGTGTTCTGTTGTTGGACTTCTGTGCTCGTCATGGATTGTCCATCACAAACACCATGTTCAAGTATAAGGGTGTCCATATATGCTCTTGGCACCAGGACACCCTAGGCCGTAGTTCAATGATCGACTTTGTTGTCGTTTCATCTGACCTGCGGCCGCATGTCTTGGACACTCGGGTGAAGAGAGTGGCGGAGCTCTCTACCGACCACTACCTGGTGGTGAGCTGGCTCCGATGGTGGGGGAGGAAGCCGGTCAGACCTGGCAGGCCCAAACATATTGTGAGGGTTTGCTGGGAACGTCTGGCGGAGTCCCCCGTTAGACGGAGCTTTAACTCCCACCTCCGGGAGAGCTTTGAGCACGTCCCGAGGGAGGCGGGGGGACATTGAGTCTGAGTGGACCATGTTCCGCGCCTCTATTGTTGAGGCGGCTAGTCGGAGCTGCGGCCGCAAGGTTGTCGGTGCATGTCGCGGCGGCAACCCTCGAACACGCTGGTGGACACCAGCGGTGGCAAGGCTCTGGGGGTGGATGAGATTCACCCTGAGTACCTTAAGGCTCTGAATGTTGTGGGGCTGTGTTGGTTAACGCGGCTCTGCAGCATTGCGTGGACATCGGGGGCAGTTCCCCTGGATTGGCAGACTGGGGTGGTGGTCCCCCTATTTAAAAAGGGACTCAAGACCATGGTCTCAGATTTGGAGGCACTGATCCTCATCCCGGCTGCTTCACACTCGGCTGCGAACCGCTCCAGTGAGAGCTGTAGATCACGCCCTGATGAAGCCAATAGGACCACGTCATCCGCAAATAGCACAGACGCAATCCTAAGACCACCAAAACAGATCCCCTCAACACCTTGGCTGCGCCTAGAAATTCTGAATGACAAAGGGCAACCTTGACGGAGTCCAACTCTCACTGGAAATGAGTCCGACTTACTGCCGGCAATGCGAAGGAATAACCTTCAGGTTCCAATCTACTAACCGGGTGTCATTACCGCCAGCGTGAATAACAATCTTACTGTATTTACGCAAATCCTTAACCAGCAATTTCAGGTAGGATTTGATGTCGCCTGTTCAGGCCCCTGGCAGGCATTTGACTATAGTCCCTGGTGTCTCTAATTCCCCGTTTCTGACTAAGGAGCTGCCAATTACCAGAGTCGGCTTCTCAGCGGGTGTGTCACTAAGTAGGGAAAATCTGTTACAAACGCAGACGGGTTGGTGGTGACCTTGAGGCTTGAATCTAGAGCTATGCTTTTGTCTATTGTCTGGCTATTGTCACCCAGTCGGCCTGGTTACTTGGCCGCACGGGTACTGCTGGGGGACTGCTATGTGCAGCTAATCTCTGCGGCTCCGCTAGCTATGGGACGGCTATCTGCTGGTTTTCAACAGCACAGAGCGGAGTCTCCAATTCGAGACAGAGAAGCTGATGGAAGGATAGGGGAGGAAGCCATTGTAAGGCCAAAGCTAGACTAGCGACCTTTTACCATGCTGAGAAAAGCAAACCGTGTGAAACACGGGGAGTTCCCAAGCATGAAGTGCAGCAACAGAAAATGTGTTTTAAATGTGCTTATGGTTAGAAACAGAGAGATGTCACAGCAAAGAGATTAAAGATAAAATCGAGACAGTCTGGAACACCAAACCACAATCCACACGCAGCAACAGAAAACAGGAAGTCATACGACTTTCTGCAATCTCAGGAGCTCAACAGCGCCTCCAAGTGACCGAAGGTGTTTATTACACACCCATGTTTTAGCCACAGGACCAGCCGCACATTAGCTGCACGACCTTTTTTTTTTTTTTTACAAATAAATCACGCACCACGGTACGGTAAAATATTCAGAAAAACAATTGTTTAAATGGTATGTAATGATAATCTTCAGGAAGTAACTTAGTAAGTATTTGCTGTTCAGCAAGTTATTTCTGCTCATCCTCCCCTTCTTTATCTCTTGCTCGTGCACCAGCTTGCTGCATCGGGGGAGGAAAAGCTCCGGTCTGCCTTTCAGCGCTTTTAAAAGATTCATGTTCTCGCAGTGTGTTTCTGGGATTCTGTTGCAGAACGAGCATTAAAGACAAAAATAAATAAATAAATAAAAACGAGAGCAAATTAAAGCAAAGCCAACGAAATTAATTTTAACTGAAAACAAATGGAGCGTGAGAACGTAGCAGTGGGGGGAAATAAAATTTCAAGGAAAAGTTAAGCGAAATCAGCAGAGGAGAATAGATTAAAGTGTTAAACAATGAGAGGAAGAATTAAATCTCCCCGTCATAAAGCTATATACGGCAATGGCAGGAAGAAAGACTAAATTTGCTGTAATATTAAAATGTGACAAAACTTGACATGTAACTGAATCAGTACCTTGCGTGTGTCTGCCCAGAACTACTGTACAGATCAAATTTAAGCACTCGTGGTCAAAAGATGTCACACAAAAATAATAAAAAATAAAGAAGCAAAGTTACAAATGTATCTATAATTTTTTTTGCTGTTCATCTATTGGATTTTGTTTTGCAATCAGTGGCACGTGTTACATGAATTAGGGCAACAGTAAATTCCCTTTTCCTGCTCAATATAAAAAATATGACTACAAATCAACCGACATAAGTACAGTAAACGTCATCGACTCATTAAAATGACGGAAAATAACTCTTCAGCTCAAATAATAAACAAAAAAGTTGCCTTTTGCTGAACAATGGTTACAAATCCTGAAGCATACGGAAATCCCCAAGATGCAACATAAATAACAACAATAATAATGTTTATTTTGTCATTGCTACATACATTCCAATGAAATGTGTCCTCTGAATTTAACTGAGCCATTTTAGGGAGCAGTGGGCCGCAATTGTGCGGTGCCAGAGGAGCATTCTGGGGATAAGGGTCCTGTTCAGGGACCCAAAGTGGCCGTCTGTGGGATTTGGACCAAGAAATCTCTTTAGACTTGTATAACTTGCAGAACATGATGCTAGGAAGCTCAGGCAAAACATTTATTTCAGGCCATTTTAGTATTCATGACACCTGGAAACTGTACAACGTTTAAACTGTGATCCTGCATGAAGATGAGTTAACTGTGCATTAAAAGATTTTAGAACTTCTGTAAGTCCAATAACCCTTTGCCTATTTATTTAATAACAGTGACCAAAGCAGGTGACTCTGTGCGTGAGGACACATCTCATTTTTATTTTTTATTGTATCATCAGCCACAAACAAGCCCCAGCCTTCATGGCCATCAGCAGAAGAACTATGTGAAAAATGTCAAACATAATATGCCTGCTGTAGCAGCAGAGCAATATTTCAGGACGGTGGGAGAGGTTTTCCATTCTGAGCACATCTTAATGAGAGCTCCAGAGCAATAAACCCCTGAGATTAGATGCCCCGGAGCAGCTCACCTAACTATCTGTTGGCACTTATGGTTGGCTTCAAATGTGAATATGGGAGAGCGAGCTCTCAAAGACAGGCGAGGTGTATCTGCATGGATTCCAAAACCTGTTTGAAGAACAAACACACAAAATGCTACACATAGACACACAACTCAATGAAAAGACCCCTAAGAAATGTGGCTTTATTACAGAAGTATAATCTAATTTTGGAAGTTTTAGAATTATCCAACCTGTACTTTGAGTACATTTATGGAGCGCTGAACAAGTCCCATTTTGAAAAAGTAAAAGCTTTTGACTGAAATTACCGTAAATCGATATCTTGTAGTCAAAGTGCTTCCCAAACTCTGAATCCCTCCAGCCTTTTTGTTCTTTTCACAGACCTTTATTTCAGAATAACGTCTGGTAAAACTCAAAAGTAGGCCACAGGTCCTGTCTTTAAATCCCAGAACAAGACAAGTAATGCCTGATTAAAAGTTATGCCCTTAGTTATCATAATGAGTTAAATCTTTATTCAGTTAGGGATTAACTTCGATAATTATTCAGATTTAACAAAAGAGTTCATTCTGTTGGTTCTTAGGAAAATCTTTTTTTTAAGAATACAAAATCTCATCTATCATTTATTCTTTCTTAAAACATCTAAAACGATATCTCCCTGATAAGGAAAGATAAGAGACTGATCAATTTATGAGTGGGATGAATTATTCATACATTAATATTTAAAATCAGCCCCACTAAAACATGTAAGTAGCATCTGAAGATTGTTAGCAAAACTTAGTGGCGCACAAAAAATTGTTCTTTGCTGCACTTCAGTGAGCTTTGAAGACTTTCTTTGACCTTCCTTCTCAACCTGCTCACTGTCCATGGTGGCAAGGTAAATATGGGACCTCGTCCAACCTAGTGTCCAGTGTATTAAAAAAATAGCCACTATGTCACATCATGTTTAAGTCATGGATTATCAAACTTCAAAAGCAAAGTACAGATGTAAAAAAAATGCTTTTAGATACATTTAATATGTAAAAGCATTTAATACGTTTAATTTAAAAAGGAATATATGATATTTACCTCCATTGAATAAATCTACTCAAATAACAGGTTGGATTTGTCTTCTTTTTTTCCTTTTTGTCTGAGATTATGCTTCTGCAGTAAATGGTCACTTAAAAAAATAAACTTTTTACACCTCACAAGAGATGCCAACAGATTTACCCTTGTCTGTAATTGTTGTGCAGCATTAACAATGAAACTTTTGTCTGCATGCAACTTGTAATCAAACAACATGCAGGACTGTATGTTTCACACAGAGTAACTCTATAACATTCCCGCCTCTCTTTCAACTAAATAAAAATCACTTTTAAATGAGGGATAATATCAGCAATTAATGGGGTAAAGAGCCACATTTGCTATGAATTCTATTCCCTGAATTCAAAGATTAGATTCATATTTTGAGATAACCCTGTACAGGACAGGGTCCTGTCCCCGTCCTCAAATTGCCTCTGTCTTGTTTCTGTAGAAAGTTCAACTTTGACCGCAGACAGAGAGAGATCACTTAAAAGAGAGACAGAGAAGAGCACAAGTAGATTACGGAAGAGAGACAGAATTAGAGAAAAGAAACTACTTACTTGCACTTATCTGTAGTTTTCCAGCTCACCTCATGAAGCTGGGGTTGAATGAAATGTGAAGTTCGGCCAAATGTCACAGCATATCAGATCTAAGAGAGATCCTTCACCCTGTTACATCTCTCTGGGTTTTACAGCCTGCCTTCTCTCCCTCTGGCTCTTCAGATAGGCACAGTCCATTTCAAGTTTAAGAGCAGATACCCTGAGAACCGTCACCAATCACACAGTATGTAGTGGAATAGCACAAATAGAGTGCCAGGACTTTAACTGATCTTTAACCCTTTTCAGCCTTAATCTCCACTTCAGGTAAGTGCAAAATGGTACAGAAATAATCATTTAAATCAAGAGAGAGAAAAATATTTTCCCCTAAACGTATCCATGCCTTCAACAACCGCAGGGCACGGTTAAGGTTTTATTCCATGTCATTGTCTAATCATTAGGGTTGTAACAATACATCCATCCACATCAATATATAGATTAAATGATTAACGATCCAATTACATCGATGCAAAATGAAAACGTCAATCCGTATTGTCCATTTTAAGAAACGCCTTTATTTTGAAAATTCAGGCATGAGACTATGGTGAACAGGTGATCTATTATCATCATTTTAAAATTTGAAGAATTATACTGTGAGGCCAAACATTTCTTTCATTTTCTGAAAGGTAACATTCTTGGAAATAACCATCCTTCCAATATTTGATCTGGATTGTTCTGCCATAAACAGATCCTTTAAATCAGTTTGGAATTAATGAAACCTTTATTCGATTGCTGAAAAAACAAAAGTAGCATCTTCATGTGTTTGTTTGTTTTTTGGCATCAGGACCTTATTTTGAGTTGGGTTTTTTTTTTAAATGGCGATATATAAGTCAAACATGGAAAAACACAGATTTGAACACAAAAAATGGAGAGCTGTAGTTTTTATCAAAAACATATACCATAGTCAAAATCTCTGTGCATTTTCGTCCATGGTGCAGAAGGAGAGGCTCGCCCGGGGCGACATTCATGCAAGAACAGCCACTGCTTCAAGCCATGACCTTCAGTGTGCGGTGAAGCGGTTCAAAGCCAAGCAAAGCGAAGTGTGAAGCGATTGGGACGGGTGTCAGCTCCCCTAAGTCTGATGTCATGGTTCTCAGCTGTATGAATGGTGGAATGCTCTCTTAGGTTCAGGGATCAGTCCCTGTCTCAAGAGGAAGAACTTCGGTGTGTTAAGGTGATGGTAGGATGGAGCTGGGGATGGATAGATTAACTGGGGCCGGGTTTGCAGCTGCTGCTCCTGTCTGTCGTGCATAACAAAGAGCTGGTTCGAAATATGAAGCTCTCGAATTACCAGTGGTTACCTCGCCTTCTAGAAACGAGATATGGATCTTAATTGAAAGAACAAGATCCTGCAGTTAAAATTTGATTTTACCATATGGGGGTGGCTGGACTGAGCCTGAGAGACGAGGATGAGAAGCATCATCATCTGGAGGTAGAGGCTGTTCCTCTGCATTAAAAGGTGCTGCTTTTTCCAAGATTGTCCCACTGGAAAACTCACTAGGAAGAATGTCAAAGCATTCCCAGGCCTGAAGGGAAATGTAGTCACTCGGTGGAGCACTGCGTCAGCCTTGGGGTCTCCTCAGAGTGGGATGTGAAAGGAAACCCACTAAACGAGGTGCCAAAAAGGCATCCTGGTCAGAAGCCTGAACCCCCTCAAATTACACCGTTCAAAACCGAGGCACAGCAGCTCTGCTACAAGCTCCTCTTCTGTCATGATTCATATCTCATAACCAAAAGTGAGGGTCTGAAGATAGAGATGTAAACAAGTGTTTTGCTTTTTGATTCAGCTCTTTTTTTTACCATTGATTGGAGCAACACCCTCATTACTGCGACCCCAAATGGCCTTTTTCACCTCCACTTGGGGAAAGGACAATCTCCCAGCCGGTTGCACCTTTTCCAATTCTTCATATAAGCATCGTAAATTGATTTTGTTATCAATAAAGATATGTTTGAGGTCAGCGCATAAAACAGATCAGGATGTTTCTGCATTCCTCAAAAAAAATCTCAATTGAAATCACAGTTATGTTCTTTGCACTCCGTTCTTAAGTCTTATCATTCAACACTTGTTCCCGGTTACTTTGAAGACGTGTCCTCAGACAGCCATTTAATCCGCCTCTCCACACTTTTGAACTCAGCCGGAACATGGGATGGCGAGAAAGTGTTTGAGTTTCAAGAAAAGAGAGCGTCAGACGCATAAACACGGGAAAGGAGACAGATGGAAACAAAGGTTGAGCTTTCAAAGGGAGTTAAGACGTTTAAAAAAAGGCCATGCATGGATGCACGGCTAATAGCACTAAATCACAGCACGCCGCTACACCCTCGCCACGGCGTTGATTCAACCTCGGCCAACACTCAAGGACGCTTTTGAGTTTCCATGCTCATTAACAGATGAAAAAGTACTTAATTGAGAGCCAGACAAGCAGGCATGTGCATTATTTTAAGAAAAAATTGTAATATAGCTTGAAGAATAAGCACTAATGGCTCTCTTTGTCGTCATGTAAAATAGATAAGCACGAGGTGAGCTGTGGCTTGTTTTTTTTAAAAGTGGAGCTGCAATCATTAACTATGAAAATGGGTTTCAGGCCAACTGAAGGAGGCGAGCTGGAAGTTGGGTTGTACATTAGGTCTGGACACTAATGGACCCTGCCTCGTGGCAGAGTTAGTACCTTCAGACACACACTGGCGCAGATTAATAAAAGTACACGTGTGCATAAACAAGGTCTCGTAGAAGCCAGCAGGACTCTGCATGCATGTGTGCATCTGTTCTCACTATCTGTGGATTGTTTCAGTCAGGCCCTGAGATACTGTCTCTGGGAAGAGGTCCAATCACTTATGGAGCACACCCAGGGCAGCCTTCTCATAGCCTAAGGCCTGGCCCGGGGAAGTAATGAATAGGATATACTGGGGCGACTGATGAACTAGCTGGAGATTTTTTGCCTGCAGCCAGAGAAAAAAGGAGTAAGGCAAGAGAAACTGAGTTAAAAAGTCAGTGCTGCTAATGGTAAAAAGTCCAATGGTTTACAGAAGAGCATGCAATGCCTTGGGCCAGAATAGTGGGAGACAAAGAGATGCGCAGAGAAGAGTATAGAAGGGATGAGGAGAGCAGAAGATGAGAAGAAAGACACGAAAGGTAGAAAAAGTGATTATATCTACTCATGGAACATCAACAAAGATCTCAGTTAAAACCATGGCTGACTTACTCAGCATGGCTGACCTTAAGGTCTCGGAGGAGCTGTGTGTCATTTCCAAATTAACACAGCGATAGAAACAGAGTAACCCTTTTTACGTTTTTGTCAGATAACAAAATGTACAAAAATGGAAGCTCATCATAGCCAGCAGCTAAATTTGTTGCACAAGTACTTTGACATGCAATACCACTTAAAGGCACTAGGGTGTGATTTGAGCAGAGTTGCCTTTGAGGAGACAGGACTTAATGAAAAAAACAGTTCCCGGGTCTTTTGCTTCACACAAAGAAAGATAAATAAAGCTCTGTGACAACTGTGGGGATGTAAATATATTTGGATGTGTTCGATAAGCAAGTGGAAATGAATACAGGCCAGCAGTCTGCGCACTCACCTCATGGAGCTGGCTCCCACAACTTTACCAGATCTGTAACCTCCAGAGAAGGTCCCTGTCTGTTTAACATTTAGAGGACGTTCCCTGAAGGTTCCAGCCTGGTTAGTGTTTTCTGGGTCACTCGTCTGCCCTCGGTCAGCTGCCCATTAACCAGGCCAGCATTTCTGACTGCTTTCAGTGCCTCGCAAAAGTATTCATACTCCATCAACATTTTCATATTTAGTCATGTTGCAAATCTTTTTGTGACAGACTAACACAAAGAAGTACATGACTGAAGAGTGGTGGAAACTTTACACTGTGCATCACCCTGGACACAGCATCCCCACAGTGAAACATGGTGGTGGTGGTAGCATCATGCTATGTGGATGATTTTTCTAAGCATGGACAGGGAAGTTAGTTGATGGGAGGTTGGATGATGCTAAATCGCTGTTAGAGACTTGCAGCTGCTATCACAGCAAAAGGTGGACCTACGGAGTATTGACTCGGTGGTCGCTGAATACAAATGCACGTCTCACTTTTCAGATTTGTAGTTGGACAAAACATTGAGTACTTCTACTTGACAATTAAGAGTTTCTTTGTGTTAGTCTGTATGTGATTAGGAACCTTTCAAGTCCCTAAAGATAGTTTATTTTGTGCAAACAAAAGTATTTCTTAAGAGTCCTTTCCAATTTTATGGAGAGAGAACATGGAAAAACAGGAAATGGATGGATGGAGTGACAAATTCCGGGAGAAAAAAAACCCCATCAAGAGCTATGAATAACGTTGCATTGCAATAGGACTTCCTGTCTTGTATATATTAGACTTTCACCTGTCATTTAAAATGCTTCTTCAGAAAAAAAGCCTTTTGAGGTTGTGTCAATAAACACAATCTATGATCTCGATATGTTGTGACGTTGAATAACACCATTAGAAGTACCAGCTGTTGACCAGCAGAGAGCAGTAGCAAACTGTAGATGATTTCAACCCACCTCATTTCCAAGCGAAGGTGATGGTTGCTTTAAGTTATATAGGAAATGTCAGACCTCCAGAAACAACTTGTTTTCTCAAAGCTCGTGTTCACTTTTAGGAATGACTCTCCTAAAATGTTCACAATATATATAGTTACATTTATTGCGTAACACTAATAGTGAATCAGAAAGTCGTTTTTGAAAAAAAATGTGATAACATTATACAAGTGTATAAAATATATAAATTACAACACATGTTCAATGTTGTATAACTTGTCGTTTTATCTAATCAATTAAACATTTTATTTCGACAATCCAAAGAAAAAGCGTTACACTTGCGCTCCTTGCTGTAATTCTCTCCTCAGATTTAGAGGAGAACACCATTATCCGAGGCGCCCCTGAACGTCACAGCGCTATCACCCAGCGTCTCCCTGCCTGGCAAGGTGTCCGCCTTCGGCAGCTAGCTGTTGTTTTTACCTTGACTTTTAATTGAAACCTTTTTCATACGGCCTTGTACTTGACCCCCTTGAGCGCTTGCTGCCATGAAGGGAAGCCGGATTTTCGTGGTTTTCTTGGTGCTCTCCGCCTCTCTGCTGTGCACAGCCGAAGCGGGCAGGGGCAGGAGCGGCGGCAGCAGCAGCAACCAGAACAGCTTCAGGCGGGCAGCTAACGGTATCTACCAGACGCTGAGCAGCGTGTTCGGAGAGGAGAACATCCGAGCGCTGTACAAGGTGAGCCGGGCCCGCTGAAGGGGGATGCGCCGGCTGGCTCTGGTTGAAATTATGAGCTGGCCGGGACATGGTGAACAGGAAATAAGAAAAAGCGGGCTGGGCCCGGTCAACTTATGGTTGCCATTTTGAGTTATTACCGTTTAATCCTAATAATTTTTAGTCTGTGCAACAGCCCGATGTAGACGCTTTGTTTTGGATGTAGAAAAGAGGCAGGTTTGTCTTGGCGTTTCTGTTTCAATGTTTTCTGCACAGTGCGCTGCTTCACGGAGCTGCCGTTTCATTCATTTGATCCAAGGCCTCCAGCAGCTATCGGTCTTTGAAGGCGTCCTCTGTCATTTTCTAGATAAGTGCCTCCGTGGAGGACGTTCAGAGCTGCCTGGTGTGCTCTCATTGGCCCTGCTGCATTTCCTGCTTTTTAAAAAGCTGCACGTTTCCTGCGCCTAGCCGCCAAAACAACGTACAGTTTCCTATAGGTCAGCGTGGTGATAATCGTGATAATCTTCAACCCAAATTACTGCGATCAATATGTAGTTATTTGTGTTTCAGCCAGTGGGAGATTCTCACCCTGTGATTAACATCAAAGGAGGGTCCTCGCTGTCATGGTTAGAACACAAAAATGTAAACAAAACCAGAAAGTTCTGTTGCGATTGATCTAGTTGCTTTTATTTGAAATCAGGAAAGTAGCCACTTTTCCTGCTATGAACTCTGGTTGTAACGCCATCAGTTCCACAAATCAGGGATAAGATAGAAGTCATGTGATTATTGCAGCGTCCTCACTTCCTCCACAATACCACGTGGTGATTGTGTAGGAAGGAATGTCTTTCCATGTTTCTTTGTCAGAAAACCTATTTTGAGATAAGACAGTTTTTTGTTGTTGTTTTTTTTAAGTAAGATTTTATTTTGTGTGCTTACTATGGTTGATTAAAAACTGCTAGACATGTATTTGGTTAAACTGAATTTAATTTGGTATAACATGGTTTAAAGAACAACGCTAATACAGTTTTCAATGGTGTACGAATGGGGTTGGCCATGATGTGCACTCTTGGAAGTGTTATAAACCCATTCACTTGCATACAACTGAAAACATTTTCTTGATTTAAATTATTTACGGAATGCACAGAAAACCGGGAAAGGAAAACATGGTAAACAAATAGAATTAAATTTATTTGTAAGAACCCAGCAGAGTGGTCTCCGTTCTCATGTAAACAGGGAAAAACAGAGCCTGCCTGTATGGGAAAGCCCTGGCACATACGCGGGATGACTGGCGCCTTTTTAACAGAAGTGGAATCCAGATTCAGAAAGTAAAACGCCTCCTGTTCCTAACTCTTTTTCCTTGACCTTTCATGGGATCAACAGTAAGAACTCTGTCGTTGGTAGGAAAGGGGCTTCAGACTGCTGTACCAAATTCGGACAGTCACGCAAAGGATTGTGGGATACCTTAAGGGTTCTTAGCACTGGTAAGGGACCTTGGTAAAACTAGCTGCGACAGGGAGCATACTTTTCCTCACTGACTGCACGATTCGGACAGCACTTATTAAGACCGCTGACGCACATCCGCTTTGGCTAAAGAGGCCTTGCTCTATATGGGTATTCGGATGGAGCCAGGGTTTTTACTTTCTGAAGCCAGATTTTTCCACCTCTGCTTTTTAAGCAGGGAGTGTTTGGACGCCAAAGAGCATGCCACCTACTAGTGGCTTGACAGGGAAATTACATCTTTAACTCGTTACTAGTGTTGCGTTCTGGGAGACTGTCATTGAAAACGTTCTCACCTAGATGTGTTAACAGGAGCAGAAATCAACCCCGTTTTCTAAGGATCGGTGTCATGTGACTCATGAAAGGTTGTTCAAATGGAGGATGGTTGTCTTTGCGGCTTTATCGAGGAAACGTTTTGCACTGAGTTTATATGCCTGGGTCATCCTAGCTTGAATCTTATCTTAAGCTCATTTACATGGCAAATTCACTGTCCTCTGACATCAGTTTTTGGAGCTCTAACCCCAACAGTCTCCTCCTCCTCTTTCTGATCAGTTTTTCTCCAAAGCCACGGAGCGATTCGTGCACGGAGTGGACTCCTTTATGGATACCATCTGGAAGATCTGGTCGGATCTGCTCGACGTGATGGGTATTGATTGTAAGTCGTGTACCTGCAACATTTGTGGCATTCGTTTCTTTTTGTTATTTCAGACTAAAATAACTTAACTAACGATGTGCATTGCCTGTGTCTCTCCCTCTCTGGTTTGCGTAGCCTCAAACCTCAGCCACTACTTCAGCCTCGCGTCTCTAACCAACTCCCCAGCGAGGGCCTTGCTCCTGGTCGCCGCCGTCATGTTGGCCTACTGGTTCCTGTCTATGTTCCTGGGGGGGTTGTTTTATTTGCTGCACGCCGTCTTTGGACGCTTCTTTTGGCTGGTGAGGGTCATACTCTTC
This sequence comes from Fundulus diaphanus, assembly GCA_037039145.1. Classification (NCBI taxonomy): domain Eukaryota; kingdom Metazoa; phylum Chordata; class Actinopteri; order Cyprinodontiformes; family Fundulidae; genus Fundulus; species Fundulus diaphanus. The sequence continues at coordinate 25,007,284 of CM073127.1, forward strand.
GCCCTGTCCTGCCTCTACATCCTGCAGAAGTTCGAGGGCGACCCGGAGCGAGCCGTGCTGCCGCTGTGCTTCATCATGGCCGTGTACTTCATGACGGGGCCCGTGGGAACGTACTGGCGGCGCGGAGGCGGCGCGGGCTCGCTGGAGGAGAAAATCGACCACCTGGACACTCAGATCAGGCTGCTCAACATCAGGCTGAGCCGCGTCATAGACAGCCTCGAGCACGGCGGGGAGCAGTAGACTCACAGCAGGAAGGAGAGTGTCGGGGGTTAGACCACATGTATTTGTTAACTCACTTTCCTGAGCACACCTTCAGGAGAACAGCTACCAGGTATTTACAACTCTACTGTCAGGTGGTGGGGGGGGGGGGGGGACTAGATCTTAACACAGGGTTTTAAAAGCTTGAGTCAATTATGGGGAGATAAATATAGAATTCCCCAAAGATTCCAACACATCAACCAAACCAAATATTTTGTTTTGATGTTGGTTAAAAAAAACTGATTAGCATAATTTATCTGTGAGCTCTTTCTTCGTTCCACATCTCAGCAGCTATAGCGAGCTACCAAATTCCTGTTTGTATTTCCCCTTTTTTTTGTTGAAGTAATTATGGTGTTCATGCTAAGTAAATAAACATATTTTATTATTAGATATTTTCCTTTTAAACCCCCTATCAAGATAATCTCTTTGAAACTACTGTAAAAATAGAAAGAAATCCTGTGAGGACAAATACCCAGGCCTGACTTGAGACAGTTATTTCTAATATGTAAAGATCTTGTATAGTTGTCCACAGTGAGATTTATTTATTTCATCCAAACATGTTGAAATAGTTCTGATTAGTGACCGTTCTGTGGCAAATGTTATGTCAGGACCTCTTTTTTTATTTTTTAAATTTCATGTTTTTCTTGTGTGTGGGGACATGAGTCGATGCCTCACTGACCTGCTCCAATGTGTGTTTGTGAAGCTGCGTATGTTTGGGGGTGGGGTCGAGCGAGTGAATCTGAAAAACGCTGTGTCTGAAGTCTCATTCGGACGTGGAAACCACACAGAGCCAGCAATATCTCAGGGACTCACTCAACACATAAAGAAATATGAATTCTAGTAGAAGTCACGTTTTGGTCTCTTCACAGGTCTGCTTTCGTGTGTGTGTGTGTGTTGTAAAGTTTAATTTATGCACGCTGACCTCAGAAATCCTACTTTTCATTTATAATTTCATTAAGTCATCATTGTTGCAGCGATTAAAATCAGAGTTGCAGGATACTGGCTAGTTGGTACTCTTACAAACAAACCCTCTTTTATCAGAGTGTAATTTATGTTGGGGTTCATTTAAATAACAAGTACCGCCTTTAAACCTGGGCTGGAGTAAGACTAATGCACATTGCTCACCTACTTAGCCCTGATAGAGAAACTTTAGGACTGTCGGGGCTGCAAAACTCTCAAAAAGTGGAAACTTTCAATGAGAATGAACAGGAATTTTGGGGAAATAACAAGAGTTTATTGAAATAAAGGAGCATTAGAAATAGTCATTTAATATGCTGACCAGTGGCTTTAGTTTGGGTTTATATTTTAGCATAATGTTGACTAAAGCAGATTTCATGCAGGAGGATTGAGGCCACGCCCCCTACATGCACCGTGCATTCCTCCATCTCATGCACGGGGGATTTCTGGACCCCTAGCCTAGAGAAGCCCCTAACTTGAGCCTTTGGACTACACAAAGGGAAATATTACTTGATGATATGGGCAGGGAAATGTATTTGATGTAATGTTTGAGTTGTAAATACCACCTGATCATCTGCCTATGACAAAAGCTATTCTTTCTATTTAAGTTTGGATATGGTACAGTTTGTTTAAATTACTTCCAATTTCCAGTTGGTTCCCATCCATTCCCCAAATTCCAATGAAAGTTTAGGAATTATTGCAAATTGGAAATTGCTAGAAATTTCCATTTCTTTACAACTGTAGGGACAATATTACTTAACCAATGCTTGTACGACCACAAACACATTAAAGAGTCGTACAGTTGATCTTCTCAATTTTTGGTCTTTATAAAGTTAATACGTCCGTATTTTCAGTAGTTTGGCTTAGATTTAATTTAGCTGCGTCTTAAAATTGTACAGCCCTTCTTTTATTGATCCTTTTTGTATTTGGAGGAATGCCTTATGGTGCGATTTGTTTCCGTCCATATTTGTACCTTTGGATGAGGTGTTCAGATGTTGTGATGGTGTTACAAAATTACTAGCCCCCTAAAACAAGGCACTCTCCCCGTTGGAAGGAGAATAAATAAAGTTTTTCAGGATATTAAAATCAAAATGTTCCAGTTACCTTAATCATGGACAGCTCCTTCCCCTTGGGAGCGTGTGTTTTTAATGAGGTTGGGCCTGAATGCAGGGATTTAGCAATGGACTGGCAAAACACAAGTTGGCAGTTATGTTCAACTTCTTTAATTTATCAAGGATTAATTAAGTTCAAGGGGTATGAATGTTTTTGTGGGCACCATACCATAAGTGACCATCCCTGTTTCCATTTTGTCAGATGTAATTTAGAGCAAGTTTAATTGATGCTTGGATAATAAGTAAATATTGATATCAGATTTTCCCCCAGAAAATCGGCTAATCCTAGCGGTAGGTGTCGTTGGCTCTGGGAAGTGTTGAGTCATGCGGCTCGAATGAGGAGCACAACGTGGATGCACTGTGCATCAAGCTAATAGCAGCTAGCATGTTAGTTAGTTGGACCGGAACTTTACTCACCGTTTTATGTCACTCTCAAACATCAACGCATTTAAAATACACAGATGACAATTAGCCTGGCCAGGGGGTGGGGGGGGATAAAGACTGGTGGCCTGCCAGGCTAATGATATACTCTGGGGGAAGCCCTGAATATCTATCCCCTGCATTCTTAATTTTGAAGATCAATGGTTGGCCCTCTTCTTAGAAAGTATTATATCACAGTTATTATATGTACAGACAGATGGTCTAGCTATTTCCAATACAGATGCACAATATTAGAAAAACATGCAATAGCAGTATGGTGTGTGGGATAAACCCAAATTTTCCTCACGCCTTTCTCCATTGTCATTAAGACAGTTGCAAGTCCCTCTGTAAGCCTTCAGGCCCCCACATGTGTCCGCCGACGTCCGCACATACTCTAGGCGGAGTCTGCGCGGACAGACGGGTATGAACGGAGCTCAGTTTTTACAACGGCGTACGTGGTGTCACACTATAAACTGCTCGGCAGCAAGAAGTCTTCACATCGAACTGTTTTATATGTGACACCGGAGCTTGATACACTGAGCTGCTCCAAGCAGGCGGTCGCAAGGACGTGCGGCATCACAGTTCCTTTCTGTTCTCAGTCTCAGGTATGTGGTGGGTGCCCACTGGGAAAGAAACGGCTCTAAATGCTCAGCTAGCTAATGAAACATTTAACATCCCTTCCTGTCACTGGCAAGTGTGGAGCCTTTAGCGTCTCACGCAGGGCTGCAATTATTGCTGTCGTGCATGAATTCATGAAACAATGCAATCCAAACACTCCTTCGCGATCCCTAATTCTATATGATTTTTTTTTTTTTTTTTTTGCATTTTCTGGTCCCATTTGCCTGTATTTATTAGTAGCTTGAAAGCGAGAATCGGTGAAGGCGAAGAGGAAGACGTGCAGTAGATAGCCTGGGGTCGGGAATCGAACATGTGACTGCTATCAAGAACTATACCATCTATACACAATTCCTGCTGCAAACAGTTTGGCAGTTACAAGTACATGTCATTCTTTTTTTATTATTATTATTATTTCATTTCTTTTATGTTAAAGTCAGCTTTCAAGACTCAAAAGGATATACATCAAAATTTTGGATTTTTATGATTTTGTCAAAATGTTCCCAGCTCGCAGAAAAAAAACAACAATCAAGTGATTTAACTGTATATTGTCATGTGATATTTTGTTGCATGCTGCCTTTTATATCTGAAAGATTTTCATTTTGCCGCCTGCGTAGATATTTTAACAAATGTCATGAGAGAAATTAGCCAGAAGCGGATTATATCCCCGGATTACGTTGCCGTTTGATGCTGGTTGTTTTTCTGCACTATTTATTTGCACTGAAGGCTGGACTCTGTTGACCAAACAATCACACTTGGGATTTTCTTTTCTTTTAAAGACTAGAAACAATCCCTGTTTTCTCATTCCATAACCACTGCAGTGTCCCTGAAATGAAGGCACATACTGAAACATGTGTGAAATGACCATTATCTCTTCACATCAGGCAGCTGACTGGAGAGATGGGTTTACGATGTATTGATAGCCTACAGATTAATCTGTAGCCATGATATTTATACAGCCAAACACAAGGGGGAACGCGTGTGCTTTATCAGGATGTTTAGCCACTAATAACTGCTGTGGAATGAAGGTGTTAAACTGGATTATTGCAATAAACTGTTTTAAAATCTAAACGTGTGTAGTACTGGATTACAGCTGGGTTGAGGAGTTTAAGGGATGTTTGTGTGAAGACCTGAAGCTCTTTCACATCTTTAAAGGATTCAAAGGCTTGTGAGGCCTCTTGTGGACCAGGAACCCCCCCAGATGTTTATTCTCTTGTTTAGAGTGTATTACTACTGTTACATTAAATTACTGTACTGTAATGTGTCTATTATTTCAAATGGTCTTTATTTTCCAGTGCCAATCTTTTTTATTATTGTAAAGAAAAATAATTGTCTTTAGACTCTTTATTTTATTTTCTTCTGCTGATTTCCATTTTTAGACTTTTTATCATTTAAAGTCTGTGCTTGACTGCTGTGGCGGGGCTCAAACTGTTCGGCCTTCTGTTGTCTTCTTTGTGTTTGGTTGTGTCTTAACAAAAAAAAAAACGTTGTGTAATAATGTGGCTTTTTGAGCAAAGATGAGGTCCAGATTTGAATAAACACTCGTAGAACTGAAAATGTCTGGATTTATTACTAAGCTCACCTGGATGGCATTTTCCTTTTTTTTATTTATTTTTTTTGAAGGGTTTATTCAGATATTACCTTCTCAGAAGGGTCAGAAAGTTGGCCTGGACCGTCGTCCTCAGGCTTTTTTTACATTCAATTAAATACTCTACAGGTTCATCTCGGTAAGTTAAAATCTTTTTTTTTTTCTTTAAAGTTTATTTGAAAGTAATTTGATTAAAAATTCAAACATAGCTCCATTGCACAGTAACATATTTCAAGCGTTTAATTCTGTTACTTTAGGTTATTATGGCTTACAAATAATGAAAATTCAGTTTCCAAGAAACAACAAAAATTACAAGTTTTTTAACAGAAATGTCAAGGACTACACAATCCTAGGGAAGACTGCGGGGGAGGGGCTTATTTCAACATTAGTACTTTAAGTAGTTTTACATCTGGTATTTCTCTACTTAAAAGGTTTGAGTTGATACTTCTACAGAAGTATTTTTAAATCCTAGTACCTATATTTCTACTTGAGTAATAGATGTGAATACTTGTGACACCTCTGATAAATGAACCTTATAACGATATTCTAATTTTTCGAGCTGCTCCCACGTGATTTGCTTTGACGGCATCAAATGTGGCTTTATGCTATTGTATTTCCCTCTGACACTAGATGGCACTGATGAATCGTGTGTTGGTAGCTCTACTTTGGTTTCGGAATAGATAATTTTTACAACATCCTGAAACCAACTCATCACCTGATGCGTGGGAGCTGCATGGTGGAACAGTTGGTACGACTCTTGTCTTGCAGCAAGAAGGTCCTGCCTGGGGTCTTTCTGCATGTTCTCTCCATGCATGTGAGGCTTTTCTCCCTCAGCCTTAACACCATGACCATCTGTTACTCTGACCACTAAAGATCCCACACACACACACACTCCAACCCCCTGTAAGTATAACCAGGTGTACACAATGGATGGCTATTTGTGGTGCCGGTATATGTACTATAAAAACCCCTGATCAATGCATGTTCAAAGGTATGTGATCTTTGTGTTAAAGCAGTTTCATTGGCCTGAAATCGGTCTGTGGTTTCTTTGGCTGACGTATTAACATGTTAAATATTGCTCAGACATGAAACCAGTGAGCAAAATAATTGTATAGTTAAGTGTTTCCAACAGGCGTCTGCAGAAAATGTATTGGAAAAATTGCCGCAATTAAATGACCCTGCACACAAAAGTTTTTTACACATGAAACACATTTTGAAAATAAATAAATTGATTTATTCATCAGCAAGTATCAAACACAAAGTGAGTGAGTGATTCAAGAATCAGAACAAACATGAAATCAACACGTGATGCTTAAACTGACAGGTAAGCAAACTATCACCAAAATCAGCAATGTGGTCGTTGGCATTCCCTAAATTCCTGAGTAATAATCGGTCAGAGAAACTGGAAACCTCTGTGATCGACCCAGCTTTGGATAAAACCACGGTGAGTTCTCTTTCTGCTTCCTCGGTTTTTCTGCGTGGTGCAACACGTCTGGGCTTCAGTGGTTGGATCAGGGCTACAGCTCAACCATGAGAGCAGCTTTAGTTAACGTAAAGTAATTCAAGAAATTAGAATGTGGACTTCTAAGAGACTTGTTGGTCAAATTAAAAGTACCTTTGACAAATAAAACAACTTTAAGCAGATTTTAAACATACTTTTCATTAAGCCTTAATTAACGGGAAAAGGCTTTAAAACATCATCAGCCTGTGTTGAGTTGCTGAAATAAATTATCTTTGCAATAATATCAAAATGTATTAAATAGAGCTGTACTGTATGCCTGAACTTAGTGGATTTATTAATAATGAATAACTACATTAAGTAGTTGGCAGAGACCCTCGTACTGAAAGACTGCACAACACTGATATTGTTATAGTTGCACATTGTCGTTCGATTCATGTTTAATTCATCAAAAAAAAGTCAATAACTGGTTTTTGCATAGTTGCTTTAAAAAAATAAAACATTCTGTCTAAAAACAAAACAACTATCAGCATCTTAAAGTAAAAATATAAGAATCTGCATCAACAGGAAAACCTTTTCTATGCAAGAACAAAAAATAAGTTCATACAACTAGCGTTTCAATATTCTTTAGTTTCAACAAAAAAACAACAACAGTACAAACAAAATAAAACTATTATTTCCTCCTAAATAATAAAAAAGGTAATTACCCTTAATTAAACTCTTGCTCAGTCTCATCTAAGAGAAACTTTTACAGGTGCTGTCAGACAAACAGACCTAACTTTGTGAATTCATCAAATCGTCATGTTCTGATACTGTTTCCAGATTTTCAACACTAGTCTGGTTTTTGTGTCCAAGTCGAGGCAACATGTAGTTTATCAAACTGAAAAAAAAGGACATTTATTGAATTGGAGGCTTTTCTTTGGCTTTTTATGATCCACGTCGCTAAATATAGAGGAATTAATTCCAGCTACCATAATATGAGGTCAAATTAATCAGGCATGACTCATGATACAGACCACGTCAGTACAGGTCCTTGCTAAAGTGGTTACACTTCTGGAACTTTTGTCACACTTTGTCGTATTACAACCACAGACTTTAATGTATTTTGTGAGGATTTTATGTGATAGACCAACATAACGCAGTGCACACTGCTAAACTGAAAGGAACAGGATGCATGGTTTTTGAATCTTTTTACAAATGCGATCTAAAAAGTTGATGTTCTGTCTATTCCAATGCCGCAAAAATAAAATCCTGTAAAACCAACTGCCTTTAAAACGTACCAAAATAACAAAAAGAGTCCACCTGTGGGTAATTTAATGTGAACTCAGTATAAATACGTGTGTTCTGTAAAGGCTAAGGAACACTAACCTGACTCTCGCCAGATGTATGTCGCTCCGCCTAGCTTCACTCACATCCATCTGGGACATCTCCCATAGAGAGTGATTTCTCGAACCAATTTTATGGTCTGGCCAATCAGGACGCAGGGCGGGAGTTTCATGGATGTGACGTAGTGGAGACGCGACCGTCAGATTCCAACAACAATGGCGGCTCGCATCGAGGAAGCAAGCGTTAACATTGATGCTGCTATTTCTTCCGTGTTGCCCAATCTACCTAATATTGTTTCATTAAAAGAACATCAGAGAACGGCTCTGAAGGCTTTTGTTGGTGGAAACGATGTTTTCGCCCTTCTCCTGACCGGATTTGGCAAGTTTTGTTTTCCGGGGGCGCGCCCCGGAGCGGTTAGCGCGAACCATATTAGGAGGCCTTTAGTCCTCGACGCGGTCGGCCCGGGATCGACTCCGACCCGCGGCGCTTTACCGCCTGTCTTCCCCCCTCTTCCTGTCAGCTCACTGTTTTTTTTCCTGCGTCGCTCTCACAGCGTCACGGGTTAGCTTCGGTGTGAGTGGTTGAAATAGCACGTCGATAAAGATGACAGACAAGTGGCTTATCCAATCATATGCAAGGATTTTTGATAAGGCCCAGCCTTCAAAAAAGGCAATTCCTATGGAGATGTCCCAGATGTATGTGAGTGAAGCTAGGCGGAGCGACATACATCTGGCGAGAGTCAGGTTAAAGGAATACAGAAGATCAGGGATAAAGTTGTAGAGAGGTTTAATGCTGAGTTATGAGATAAGACAATATGTCAAGCTCTGAACATCTCACAGACCAACGATTAGTCTATCATCCGAACTGGAACCCTACCAAGACATGGCCGCTGCCCAAATCTACCAGACTGGGCAACTCTGGAGGAGCTGCAGAGATTTACAGCTTAGATGGGATCATTTGTTGACAGGACATCAATGACTATAGACATTTCGCAAATCTGGACTTTTGAGTCGCAAGATTGCTGAATTGTTTGGGGGGAAAAAGCCAGAAGAGATCTTCAGGCAGTTTGTCACGAACCATGTCGGAGGCACAGACAACACGTAGAAGAAGGTGTTCTGGTCAGAAATTATCAAATAGAAATGAACTGGCCTCCAACCAAAACACTATGCAAGGCAGCAAAGTAGCACCCCTGAACACCACGCTCAAGTTTAAACATGGCGGTGGCACCATAATGCTGAGGGACAGCTTTTCTTCTGCAGGGAGAGGGAAGCTGGTCAGAGCTGATGGGAGGATGGATGGAGCTCTGGAAGAAAAACAATGAGAGGCTGAAAAACTTTAGGGACGAGGTTCACCTTCCAGCAGGATAACTGCGCTCCACATACAGCCAGCGCTACCATGGAGCATTGTAGATCAACGCGTATTCATTAGAAGGGCCTTAGCCTAAATCTAACTGAATTTAATCTGTCACAAGACTTGGAGGTTTATGTTCACAGGCGCTCTGCATGTGATCTCAGATTGAGCTCCATATTTAGCAAAAGAGTAAAAATGTTAATTTCTACATGAGTAAAGCTGGCAGCAACAGACAACGAAAGGCGCTTAAACAGAGCATTGACCCCGGGGGAGGAGGGGAGTGTGCTTCCCACACTTTTCAGATTTTAATTTGGAAAACAATGTTGAGAATCCTGTAAAGTTTTGCGTCCACGTGACAACTATGCACTACCTTGCGTTGCTTTATCAAATAAAATCCAAAGAAAACACACTGAACGGTGTGGCTGACAAGTGACAAAATGTGAAAGAGTTTAAGGCGTATGATCACTTTAGCAAGGCACTGTGGCTTTAAAGGACAGCCTTCACGCATCACCTGCTCACCTGGCTCACCAACTCCCTCTTCTGGCATTCTCTCGGTATGGCAGGTTGGTAAAGCAAAGATGCTGGCAAAACGTGTGTAAAATTATGACCTAAAAAAGGTTTGGATAAATAGACATCTTGTGGTTGGAGCTCGCTGAATGCCTTGATGTCTAAATGTCAGATTTAAAAGTCGCATCAGGTGCTTTTGGTGCTGTCAGAAACGTGCCACAACTCTCATATCCAGGCTTCCAGCACCACCTGAACCAGCGCCGGAACCCTGAGCCTGGGGGGACCTCTGCTCCACCTGGATATGCTGGAGACCGGAGTTGAAGCTGGCACACAGCAAACCGTTGGAATCAGTGGGAGCCACGGAAAGCAGTGGACCGGCACCATCCAGGGACAACGTGCCGAGACAGACTGAAACGAGCAACGTTATAGATATCAGAGGCGTCCGCCGCACTCTTCAGGGCGGGAGTTTCTTTGCTCATGAGGTGGGGTCCTACCTGCCGTGTTCTGATCCCAGATTTTCACCGAGCTGTCGTGAGAGGACGTCGCTATCTGAGCCGAGCCACCGGGAGACACGGGCAGAAACTGGCAGCAGGCCGTGGTCTGCAGGTGACCTCTGTACTCCACAACTTTACAGCCAGGCTGGCGCAAGTCCCAGAGCTAACAACAGACAAACACCACACTGCGTACGGCAATCCATGGCGTCGAATGTTTCACGACCAAAACGTCTCGTCGCACGTGGCATAAAATCATCAGAGCAACCCATATGTATTGTTTCTAACCATCTACATATTAAAATCCAGAAAGTGGCGCCTTTTATCCTCACCGTGGCTTCACAACCCTGGCCTCCGTGGCCGTTGCTGCTGGACACCAAGTAGTGACCGTTTGGAGAGATGTCACAGTAGGTCTGTATATACTGCTTAGCTGGAAAAGTGTTGGTCACCTGCCACGAACGGCTGTCCCACACCCTGCACGCAAAAAAACAGGTACAGTGCAGTGAAAAGACACAACGTATGCTTTCTAGTTGACGTGCCATAAACATCTAGACCGCGGCACTGTAACCCGTGTCTCTACGGCCACGCGTCTCCACAGGGACTCTCAGTAACTCTGGCCGGAAATGACTAAAACACTGAGGATTGCTTTTAATTACAAGCATAATAAAAAAAAAGCTTCAGCAGTTCTTCTGTTTGTGTTCATGCAGTAGCTGCACAAAATTTAACAACAAGCTGAGGCTAATTATATAAGGAATGATTCTTTTATCCAGTATTTTCTATTACAGTATCAGCCCACAAACTACATGTATTTTCCCCTTTTTTTCCATAAAGAATTCCAGAAAGCGTTCTCGTTCCAGCTTTTGTGCATGCTTGATGTTTTTCTTTGACCTAAATGTCTCGAAAATAGAAATCATACTGTTTCTTTAAGCAAACCATACCACACACATCATTTCATAAGACAAATGTTCCTTTTTGAATTCATGGCAGTTTCCTACATCTGCCACCTGTTAAAACCAAGAGCTGGCTGACTGGGTGGGTGGGCGGACCGATGGATGGTAGGAAGGAAGGAAAGAAAAGGATACAAGGTGGGGAGGGAAGGAAGGAGGGAGGAAGGACACGTAACTATATGGTAAAAGAACACAACATCAGACAATACTTATATTTATTTTCTCTTTCCATACTCCAGAGCTAGAAAATACCGAAATCACATTCCAAACGTTTGCAGACTGTGTAGGAACCTCGGATAGAGACGAATATGAACAACAGTGTAAAAAGTAATTCAAACTACAACGTCTGCCGGAAGAAATAAGAAATCATTGCTGCTGCAGTAGTCATTGTCAGACGGTTGTTTTACTTTTGTAAACTAAGACAACTGACAGAAAACTCTCTGTGACCTGTGGTTCTGTGTCTTTTGGGAAAGGCTGTAGATGAATTTCGCTAAACTTAAACCAACAGCATCTAAACACCAACAAACCACAAAGACGTACTGTACCTTATAGTTTTGTCTTCTGAGGTTTGGACTACAGAAAAGCTAGCTGGCACCCAACATACATGAGTCACCTGGAAAGACACAAACATGCAGACAAGTTCGAGGCTTCCAGAAAGCACAGCGTAAACCATGCGGACGACTCGGCCCAAAAACACACGTTTAACGCTCTCACCAGGTTTCTCGAGATGTTGTGTCTGTTTTCACATTTAGCAGACTCTATATCCCACAGGCACATCCAGTTGTCCCGAGAGCCAGTGCAAAGCTTCCTCCCATCTATACACCATTCAAAGTAAGAGCACCAGAAAATGCATTGGCCTTTATTAATCCGTTAAAAAACAACTTTAGATAACAGTGATAAATCTCGTTGTCTGCCAAGGCGTACTGGAATGAATGTATCATTTGCTGTTAATGCTGATTTTCTCAGCTAATAATACAGAAACAGCCATATTAAGCATCGCCTTTACTAAAACTGAGAACAGACATGTTTCTGTACTTCTATCCGTCTTCTTATCGTACGGTTTGCAAGTGGTCGCTTTATAGTTTCCAATCCAATCTTTGCTAGTTAGAGCTATAACCTCGCAGGCTAATGGTGCGTTTTTTTTGCCTCTCAGGTCGGAGCTAACGAGTCGCAGATCACGTCATCTCCGCCTTTTTGCGTTCCAGTTTCCCTCTTGTCGGACAGTAGGAAAAAAACATGGAAGCTCGCACTGTTGTTAAAACAATAACAATGACGATAACGCTGTTCTAGGCGGTATTTTGCGCAGATAAACAGAGCTGAAACATCCCGTCTGATGAACACTGAAAGGCAGCACCTGTACGACTGACTAAATGCTACATGTGGTGGAACATGTTGTGGAACGCGTTGCCTTTATCCTTACGCTGTCTTGACTCTGTTCATTCTTTTGAGAAGCAGTTGAAGACCCACTTGTTCCGACTGGCTTTTAACTAGTTTTCAACTAATTTTATACCATGATGTTGCATTTGTGCTGTTTTTATCTTTTTATTTTGTGTTGTTTTATGGTTGTTTTTATTGTGAAACACTTTGTGGTTTTTATCCTGTGATAGGTGCGATATAAATAAAGTTTACTTACTTACTTACATAAATAAATAATAAAGAGCTGCTACAAACAGTCAAAGTGTGAGGTTTTACTCAATGTTGCAGCGTGTAGCAGCCATCATGAATGCCGATGTCGGGCAACCATCCTGTTGCACCGAGTTTCCGACTCATAATACCGACCTTAGGGGCCGTTCCAGTTAAATTTTCTACCGAGGACAAATGGAACGCACTATAAGACCTAGAGTTTGTTTTTATCTAATATATTTCATTAATATATTAGATAAAATGTGTTCTTCTGTCTGTAGTTGGGGCTGCCAGAACCAAGGTGGCAGTTTGCTTGGAACCACAGCAGAGGGAACTAATGGCTATATTGTTTGGCTTACTAATTAAAATGTGTCCCATTAGTTAAAATAGGGTGTTTCTGTATAATATAATAACAACTTTCAGTAATAATTTTTAGTGGTACGTTTTGAGCGGAAAAATCCCAAAACCTAAACCAAACATTAAGACCAAAGCTAATCGTCGCAGGAAACTCTAAGCGTTCTCATGTTTGTACCGGGGCTGATGGCTATTCCGTTGACAACCAGCTCATGTCCACAAAACTCCTGAATCGGTTCGTCCCCCTGGTCCAGGTCCCACATGAGAACGGTCTTGTCCCGCGAGGCACTGAAGATCCATGTACTGCCGGGATAACAAAGCACCTGGTGGATATATGAAGGCAGTTTTTACAGGAGAGGACACCTAAAATATTAAATATTTAACTGCATCACACCTCCATTACATGCACACCTCCCACTGACTTTACCTTGGTAACCTCTCTGTTGTGGCCCTGGAAGGACTGACACATCCGGCCTTCTTTCCAGTCGTACACCACGACGGCCTACGGGAGCAGAGGCAGGCGTTTTAATCTGTTAGCTCCAGTTATTATCAAAGCAACGCACGGCTACATTTATCACTCCCACACTGTCTGCGGAAGTCAAAAAGAAAGCGCTAGCGCTCTAAGGATCAACTCTGTTCCACTTCAGCTTTGATTAACGCTGTAAAACGAAGACACTAAACATGCGTTCCTCTACCTGGTCACTGCCACCAGACACACACAGGTCTGGGCTGAGATTAGTCACAGCGTTGATGGATCCATGGTGGGCAGGTTCATACTGTAACACCTGGCTGTCATAGGAGTTCTCAGCCTTCTCCCCTTCAGATGCGCTGCAGAAAACATCAAGAAGCAGGTGCATAAGGTAAACAGATACAGATGGAAAAAAAAAAACTATTAAATATTAAGACAATGTCTGTCTGTTTTTTTCTGGTCAGCTGCTAGAAATATATGTAATTTCAACCTTTAATATAGTTTACTGATAATATTTCTAAATTATGTTCATCCTAAAACAGAAATTGTAATGCTTAAGCTTGATTATTAAAACAAAGCAATATAAGTATATTTTTGTCAACTTAGTGGCTACATATAATTCAAAGGAGACAGCACGCAGCTTTTTTTTTTTATATTTCCCTCTTATGGTTGTGCAGAACTTATGCAGGACTTTTATCTAAGGTTTCCTATCTCCGTATAATACATCTACTGTTCCAGAAGCTGACATCTGCTCATTCTGGGCAAATGTCATGATCATGTGTGCCTTTAACTGATTTATTAAAACTGTTTTAAGAGTGGAACAACTGAACAAGAATTGGGCACACATCGTTTGGATTTATTGTGGATTCTCTCCAAGTCAAAATTCTGCATACAGTCACGTACACATCCATGCTAATCCACAAATATCAGATTTAATCTCCCTTAGCAAGGTGCACTTCAAGCAGATGTTTGGCATCCAAATTTACATGGCCTGGTGTGAAAATGCACCATGAATTTATTTAACTAAATATACTAAATATATAAATTAAGTAAACCATCAATACAAAAAAAAAATAAACTGTGTATGAACAAAACGTTGTGGGGTCATCACAGAGTGAAAGTCAAATAAGCGCTGCCTCAACCTAAACCTTTTTGGACCCCTCGGCTCTATGCCTGATTATCCGGTCCTCTCTATTCTCTCTATTCTGTTTTTCGGCAAATGATGTAATAAATAATAAGATAAAATTATTGATCTTACAAGCCGGCCACTTTCTTTTTTCTCCTTCTGAAGCTGTACAGTTTCTCCGGCGCTGGCTCTCACACACTGGTGCAAAAACACCATCTCATACATTCTCACAGATGAACAAAGCATTTTAAAATCAATTCTGCTCCTGCATTAGACTGGTGGCACGGACGTCCCCAAAGATCCCATTCAATGTGGCTCTGGCGAATTAGTTATGTTTGGAACCGACGCTAGTTTAGGAGCCTTTGTTGTGCCTAATTGAGGGCTTTAAAATAAAGAAAACCTACGGTTCCATGGAGGCAACATCTAACGAGAGTAGGAACTCCAGGCTCTTGCAGATTAGTAATTTGCTAAGGGGTGTTTATGACCGCTATAATACCCTGAGTGAAAACACCACAGTTCCCAAACGCGGTATTTACAACGTTTACGACAAAATGTGTAACAGGATCTAATTTATTTTATTAAATGGAGCAGAGCTGCAATTATACCCACTTCTGCTAAAAAAAACATGCAAATGAAGTTAGAATAATGTTATGCAGCATTTGCTTAAGGTTTTAATTTTGACACAAAGACTTAAGCAAAGGTTTTGCATAAGCACCTGCAAAATTTAGGTGTAGTTGTCTTGTGCAGAATATCCCTTTTTACCTTCTGGTGTTAGATTAACACAATAGTAAAAAGCTGCTCTTACCTTTAGACTATCTGCTCAGCTGGCTGCAGTTTTCTGCTTAACAGACACGTCGACCGAAGTCTTAACAAGGTCAGTTTAACAAAGGTCAAAGGTGACACCCCTTTGGTTGCAATACTATGAGTGATCTTGTTTTTCCGTCACCAGAAATATCACCAAACAGCATCGTTTGTATTTCATGTAACCGAAAAGCGCGTGTCCCTTCTTTCAGCCAGCTGTCCAGTAGTGCACGGCAACATTTGGATGAGGGGATGCCACCCATGTTTTGTTACAACAGCTGTAAGAACTACCTAAAACAAGCAGGGATCAGGCTGTATTACAGTCCAGCACAACTCACCGGTACACCTCAGACCTCTTGCGAAACTTGCTCTGCAGCTTGCCCATGTCGGCTCACAAACCTGCGGCCACAATGGATGAATTATGCAAAGAGATTACAAGAACGAATAAACGACTCCCCTGGTTTAACTGCAACCATTGCATGAAATAAAGATGTAAACGGTGATGTCAACTTGGAATTTCTCAAGGCTTCCTGCAACAATATAGCAACGTGGAGACCAACAGGTGAAACTGGCATGCTAATAAACCAAACACTTTGCAAAGGAAACAAAACAAAACAAAACAAAAATTCCACACTAGAATGCATTATCCTTATATCACTGCCACTGCATAATCGTGAGAGATTACCCACACACACACCACTTTCCCACGCACGTACGGCTAAACTCCACCCTCGTTATCCCTACGAATTTCTCAAACAAGCGGCAGGAAGGAGAGAGCTCCAATCCTATTAGCGCCACATCATTACCGCCACTAGGAATTAGTCAGTCGAAAACACCTCGCTATGAACTGTGCTGGCGGTCATTATGCAACAGCTCCCGCGGGAATGTAACTGCAGTGGTTTAAAAACAATAACGACAATGTTGAAAACCCCCTTGTGCGCGAACCCATTTCCTAAGACTGTGGAGTCCTTACCTGTCACCGGGGGAGTGTGGTCGCTGCCGGGTGATGCCGAGGCTAACTAATCCTTGCTGTCCATGCTAAGAAAGATCAGCGGCGCGGCTAAAACGTAAAGTTGGAGATATTAAAAGTTAATAAAGTTGTTGTTGGGACGACAGCGACGCTTTCCCCACAGACTGCCATGATAGTTTGACGTCCCATCTGCGTAAAAAAAGCGCACAGAAACGTTCCTTGGACTTCTACACATCCATCCTATCCTCCGTAGAGACCGCAAGCAGACGCTTTCCCGTATCCAGGGGAAGCTGTAGTCACGTGACACGACCGGGAAAAAGGGGGGGGGGGGAACAGAAGAGAAAAACCGGAAGTTGCTCAAAAAATAAAAGCGTGAAATAAAAAGTGACCTCAACCAAAATGTTTCTTTAAAACAAAACAGTACTAGATCTAGATCCTGACAATAAATAAGTAAGATGACTTTTAGGAAACAACACAGCACAATGAATAGTTCTATGCTATGAATTCTTCCATTTACAGGGACAGTGTGTAACTAATTTCGATTTTAATAAGCAAAAATCATATTCTGGCAAAGACTAATAACATCACATCAATAATGAAAGCGTTCTCATAACTTAGAATTAGTAGTTTAAAAGTACATTGATGCCGGCCCGGTGAACCCACTGGGAGGTGCCATGTTGTGTCGCTATTTCTGATTTCAGAAGCAGAAAGGGGCCAAACTTGTCAGCCATATACGTTTTCCCTATCTGCCTCCTGTCTGAGGACGTGCTGTCGGTAAAGGAGGAATCTAAAACAAGAAAATATGGCGTAGAGATCATTCTATGTGCCGTTTTCTGTTGAAATCGAGGACAATCCATATTCCTTGAAAATAAAAAGAAGTAATGACCGGGAGAAAACGAGAGTCTATATCGGCGCAGCAGTAAGACTGGGTGTCTTTGTTGGCATTTATAGTTGCTTTTTTACAGCCCAAATAAGTTTGTTACACACTGGGCCTTAAACTAGTTGATTTTTCTGGAGTATATATTATAAAAACATGTCACATAAAAAAAAACATATAACATTTTGTCATATTACAACTTCCAACATAAATATATGTTTTTAGGATTTTACGTGTTAAACATAAAATAGTGCATAATTTGCGAAGTGTAAGAAAAACAAAAGAGGGACTTCATTTGCTATAAATAATAAAAAAATAAAAACTTTCAACCACCTATGACCAAAATTAGTGGAGTCCAACTGTTTATTTTATTTTTATTTATTTTTGTTATGTGCCTTGAGATGACATCTGTTGTTATTTGGCCTTGTACAAATAAAGGAAATTTAATTAACTCAAAAGAGCTTTTTTTGTAGTTACAGCTTGTTTTTGTCTGGCATATCAGAATGTGATCATCTTAACCATTTTTATTTGACAAGAGAACATGAATGGAGGAAATCAAATGTTTTTTACAACATTGTCTATATATCACAGAGCACCCAGTGCAAAAATAATTATTATTCTCAAGAACTGAAATTGCAAACTAGTCTTGGTGCAGCCCAGCCATAAAATCAAATCAGATTAAAATCAACAGGAAAAAATAACATTTAGAACATGGGAAATCTGCTTGTATTATTAGAAAGTAATGTCAACAGCAAGTTGTTCTTTCTAAACTTTGTGACATTTGTATGTTCATTACTGCACTGCATCATAATTTATTTTCAGCAACAGTCGAAACAAATGGAGGTTTTAGTGGTTAACCTCTGTACAGCTTTTATTGTATTTTTTAAATAATATATCAAAAGCTTTCAAAACTGCATGGAGTTCTGTGTAGCGCATTGACTTCCTTTAAAGCTACGCTGTAGTCATTTGTACAGCATTGGGTTTCAAGCTGTTTAAATGTAAAAAACAAAAGGAAACTCTCCCTGAGACAGACAAAAACCCTGTGCTGCTTCTAAAAGCCGTATCACTTTGCTTATCTAAAATTAATGGCGCCTACTCAGATGTGAATCAACCTCATACCATCCAGAATGCTGTCATTTTAACAGTGGGTTGTTAATAAACCAGATGCTCCCCACTCCTCTTTAGCCTGAGGGATGTGACAATAATTTACAAAAAGAACTGGAAATCTTGAAGTTTTAGGCCACTGGACATTTCACAGAGTCATGCTATGTCTTCTAATTCTAACTAGAAATAAAGTAGGATGTCTTCTAGAACTTTTTATAATTAATTTTCCTAGTGGTGTTTTATCAGCTGCATGATCTTTGACAATAGCCACCAGATGTGTTCCCAAATCAGTGTGGCTATGTGCACTACAGCTTTTGACTACAGCTTTTGACTGCTACAAGTCTTACATTATGATTTTTTTTTTTAACATTTAATAGTTAACACAGCAGCTGCTCTTGGGGGGAAAAAGAAAATAAAAAAACAAAACACCACCCACAAAAGTTATTTAAGGGTTCATGTCTCTAGCCCATTGATGCTCCAACTTTTTATAGCAAGTACCACTTAAGTAAATATTTGTGTTTTTTACCACGTGCCACCTTGCTAATTATCATTTTAAACAGTAATAAGACTTTTTGTCTGTGTGCTTGTTGTGTTTTTTCATAGACAAAAAAGGAGTAAAAAAGGAAGGCCCTCTGAAGGTTAGGAAAGTCTCTTAACAGCTGTAAATCCAAAATCCAATATGGCTGCCCCCTGTTGAAAATGGAGAGACAGCTACAGAAAATAGCAGCTTATTTGAAGGTTTGTACCTGAGTTATTAGTCGAGCCAAGGCTTCGAAGCGTGTGTCGAGTAGTGGAGGGGGCGTTTCCGCAAAGCGCATATCGAGGCCTGCTTCATTTAGGGGAGGAGACGAAAATGATGACGGCCAAAGCCTATGAAGGTAATTTTGTTCCAATTCAATTTGTGCATTGTAAGTGTGAATTTGAAGTTGTAGAGGGAGTTAAATAAAAAAAAAAAAAATTACAAGTACAAATTTTTTTTACACCTGTTCAAATTTTAAGTACAAGTACACAAATTGTGTTCTGTGAGTTGCACATCAAAAACCTCTTACATTCTCAGTTTTGCTCCAAATGGTCCAGAACTATTGTTGCTAAACTATTTGTGCATTGTAATTTTGGTGTTTTGTAATTGTAGATTTTTTTAAATCTGTCACAAGTACAAAATAAAGTTACACCTCTTCAAATTCTTGATTACAAGTACACAAATTGTGTTCTGTGAGTTGCACATCATAAGTGTCTGTCATTCAGTTCTGCTACAGTTGATCTTAAACAAATGGTGCAAAACAAATTAAAACACGTGTATTAAAATCTTCAAAAAAATATTTTTAAATATTTTTTTCCCTTAACACAAATACAAATCAACAAGTACAACTGCACGAATCTGCTCCTGTGAGTCACAAATTCATCTTTACAAGTTACGCCTTCATTTTCACTTTTGACACAACCGCCCCAACGGTAAAAAATGATCTGTGACTTGTGGGTAGTACCCTTGATCAGACAGCAGGGGGAGCTGCCTGCTCGGTCAGTCTGTACCAACCGGAAATACACACTGCCTTGTTGCCTTTTAAGTACTCTGCACATATGCCTTTGAAGGACGCAGCTGTCACTGTCATAAACAAAGCCATGTTTTTCTTTCCTGTCACTACATTTTTGAACCGAAAAACCAGAAAATTTTAATGAAAAAAAAAAACGGCCCGTTTTTGGATTTCGCCAATTCCATTTTCTCCTTCGGATTTAAAAGATAAAGCCGGTTTCACGGCTGGCCCGGAAGTGTAGGAAAATATTTCAAAATAAAAGCATCGATGTAACATAATGGAAGCCTGAAGAAAAAAATAATAATGAAGCGTAGAGATGTCTTGAATAAAAAAAGGACGGTTTTACGTTGCAACATGATAGTTTATTGTAGAGACATGAGCTTTATTACATTATTGGGTGTTTTATTAATGGAACATGAAGCATAAAAGCAAATCACATGCTGTAAACCAAAAATATAGAAGCAAAGTTTATTTTTCTCATCAAGCAAAACCCACCTTCACTATAGGATTACTGTCTATATGTGTCTTGATTTTAGTGACAGTACATATTTTTTAAGCTAACAGAGAAATGAAGATTTTTTTCATAGATATAATTGATTTATCTTTACTCACAAATACATACAAATACTGCCACGGGGATAGAGTGCCTCATGTATTTCATATTTGTCATACAAAAGATGCTAATTAAAAAGTTACACTGTTCCGTGTCTGGGCTAGAAAAGCATCTATAGCAGCTTTCACGTGAGTTCCTCAGTGTTTTCTCTCTCCACGATGGAAATTTTTGATTACATTTTTACTAAACAAGTTACAATCTCCCTTATTGAATAGCCTATAGATGGAGATTCTTATTCATAAGACAACTGAGATCCAATCTAACCAATAGCTAGATAAGCTGCATTGCCTATCTTTGCTTATGTCCTACACTGTACCCAGGCTAGCCTTTTTATTTCAGGCTATTTAATTTTGGAGTGGGTTTTTATTTTGTTTTATTATTGTATTATGTATTATTTTTTATGTGAGTGCTGCTTGTCAAGCAGCATGAGTTGCCTCTATCTACTATATAAAATAAAAATGCCATGCCATTAATCAAGCTTTTTTTATTAAATGAAAAGCAATAATAGTATTTTACAGATCAAATAAGATGCATAATACACACGCACACACAATGTGATACAGATTATAATAACCATTATAACCAGTTATGAAAGTGTTATACATCAATGTAGGAGCTATTTCCCTATTTTTGTTTTAGAACTCAGATTATTTAGTTCATTTGGTGTATAAATACATGTACTCCAGGCTTATGATTTTTTACCAGTCTTCCAGTGCTGCAGTCTGTCAATCTACCAGTCCTTTCAGGAAACCAGGCCAGGAGAGGTGGCAAGTAGTTTTTTCAGTTTGTATCAAGTTTATTTTTTCCTGAAGAAACCTGGAATAAACTCACGGAACTGCATTTTGACGTATTTTGAGAATTTTTTGTACTGCGTAAAACCAGAAACCCACTATTCATCAAGAGACAATTTGATTTAAATTTATTTTTTGTTTGTTTACTTTTAAGTTTTTTCATAGACAAGTAGTCACTACAATCAAGAAAAAAAATGGAACAGGAAAAAAAAAAAGGTCCCATAACAAATTTTCTTCCGCTGAGCAAGAAGTGGATCTAGTGGGAGAAGGAGGGACCTGTCTATTGCCTCCCCTGTCCCTTGATCCGATCAGCCATTTCTAAACTGCCATCTTCACATCATTCCTGGTGATCTCGCTGGTTAAGGTGTTCTTCTTTAAAGCTCCTGCAGGAAATATATGTTATGGTCACAATAAATTAGTATAAATTTCTCTGGACTAAAGTTACTATATTACAGTTATTATTATCCATCATGCACTTACCAAATATGACTTCAAACAGCTTTAAAGTCCTGAATTCCCGCTTTCCATTCCGTACCTAAGGGGGAACAAAGTCAGTACAAAGTTAAATCATTTTTAATTTTTTTGCAGCTTTTAATGGCTCGCTTTTATTGACAGTAGACTGACAGGAAAGGGGCGGAGGAAGGGGGGAGACATGCGGCAAAGGGCCGCGGGTCAGACCAAAGGCCTCCAAATATGGGCCGCGCTACCAGCTACGCCACGAGCGCACCCCCAGCTAAATCATTTTATAACCACTGGAGTAAACCTGACAAAAAGACAAACTCTGGATCTAGATTATTTTCATTGTTGATAAATCTATCGATATAGATTAATGTATAATTGTTGATTATTTCAACATTGTGATTGGTTGCTATAATAATAAAATGTTAAAACATTTTGAAATATGTTGGTGCTTCCCAAATCTCTTGTTCTGTCCACAAAACAAAGAGATACTCGGTTTATGGCCATGAATGAACAAAGAAGACCAAGATATTCCTATTTATGAAGCTGAAATCATAGAATTAGGACTTTTTTGCTTTAAGAAAACTGTAGTTGCCAGTTAATTGAATTATTGATTACTGTTCAATTTATTGATGATTTGTTGCAGCTCAGATCACATCTACTGCCAGCCCCCCAATAAAACTGAATGAAATTTCACTAGTCTAGACTTTACATACATACCAGTTCAGACATGAAGCTTGGGTCAGACAGTTTTTCCTCCATTACTTCGACCTCCCTAACTGTCTTTAGGTGGAAACCATCTGGGATGAAAGAAAGGATGTCACCACTGCTGCCACGCTGTACCATGGTTTGTAGCATCCTTCTAGTGACTCGATTGTCTTCTTTGAGTTCCTCGAGGATTGTCAGGATGTGAACAAGGATGTTGTCCCTTATTTGCATTTGCGGGGTTTCGGGTGGTGAAATGGTTGACCTAAGGAGGAGTACAAGCAAAAAATGTGTCATTGTAGACCAGTTGGATAGAGCAAAGGAGATGTCAGCACAGACACTTCAATCAGACAATTAAACGGGCCGATTGAAAGTACACATTCCAATCAGTTTCACTCACATCACTGTATGTCAGAATTGGAGGCAGTAGAGGTGTCGGGGCAGACCTGAGGGTGGCTGGAGGCAGAGGAGGTGTCTCAGTACATACCTGTGGGTGGATGGAGGTAGTGGAGGTGTAGGGTCATCATCATCTTCTTCCCCGCTGGACAGAATCACTCTCCTAGACCTATAAAATATACCAGCACAATCAGATAATTCATTTGTTACAGTTAAGTGAATTGAAGTGTTTTAAAGGTAGTTTGGTACAGAATACTAAAACAATATATTTTGTACAACAGGTGACACAGTTGTGCATATAATCATACAATGTAGACATCAGTGTTTCCATAGACTGTCAGTGTGTGTGGTGCTGGGAGACGACACCAACATACATGCATAATCCCAATAGCCTTACCTGTTTTTGCGCTTATCCCTTCCCATGTTCTCCGCAGAATCAGACACAGTCGGGACATCTGTGTTCTGCTCAAACTCAACCAATTTTATACGGGCTATCTCGTATGTTGCTGTCCGAAAGATACAAAAGAAAGAGTTACAATTACTTTCATTTCAGAGAACAAATTCTAACCAAATCAATGGTGAGCTCTTCTTGTCGCATCATATCATACATTAAGAAAGATGGCTACACTACCTGCTTTCCTCTTGACAGTCAACGTGTAGGTTGCCCAGTCAGAGTGTGGGTCCTGTTGCTCTATGACCGCCTTTGCAATGTTAACTCTTGCTGGTGGCCAGTAGCATTCATCCTCCTCAGGCCCGATAAACCATTTGGTCAGACTTTTTGCTTGCCACTTTCTGCTTCTGGATGCGCCTGACGAGTTGGTGGACAGGGTTTTGTGGTCGACGGATAGAGTTTTTTCAATTTACCTAAAAATGTCTTAAAGGGTTTTGCTTTTCGAGCATAAGCAAATGTTCCTCCACTTTTGCCAATATTTTCCTCCTCTTTGTTCTTTCTGAAGACTCCATTATTTCTAAAAAAGAAAAAAAAAAAGAAATGTTTTAGCTTTCAACTATGATAACAAACACGGGAGATAACAAACTCCAACCAACAACTGCAAATGATTTGGTTAGAAAATTTGTTTCTGATCTAAGTCCATGTAAAATGAAGCTAGATTTGTTTATCGCATCACAGAGGTGACTATATGCTAATGTGTGCATTGTAAGGCGGAGGGATTTCAGCTGGTTATATGCACTGCATCGTCACTTATTTAAGAGTGAAAAAGCGACTTCACTTTCAGAAACAAACCCAAAGAACAGCAACCTGCAAATAGAAAAAAAAACTCAGTCGTACGAAATAATCCGGCTTGGAAACAATGAGCGCGGGTCACTGGAACAAACGTGTCGAGGGAAAAAAAAAAAGTCCAGCGCGGCGAGGGAAAAACACATCAGCGCCATTAACGCGCGTTAAAAACGGTCGGCGTTGTGGTATACTCACGGCCCTTTTAACTTTTAGTCAAATACCGACTGCCAAAATAAATAAATACACTAAACAGCCCAAGCAGCTATAAGGTCTAATAGTGTAAGTCCAGCTCTGATTCCCTTAAGACGGTAGAATCTGCCGCAGAGCCGACAGCGGTATTCTCAAACCCGTAGCATTCTCTAAACTATGTCTGCAGCAGACACTATAAACCTAGCTCCTGCAATCTTTATAGTTACTTCTTCTTTTTGTTTACTGGCAGATTGCAACCTCTCTGTATAGTTACTTTCCGAAAAACAGTATTTATTAGATGTAGAGGCATATTCTTACCAGTATGTCGTCCGAAAGATACCGGCCGTTTCTCGCGTTCTCGTCAAGTCTGTTCTCGGTAAGAACACAGGAAGATCGGACTTGACGAGAACGCGAGCACGCAGCACGCATTGGAACAGAAGTATACTCGTGACGTCATCACATTCAAAACTGTTTATACACTACACCATCATATCTTATTGAAAACGTTTTTTTATTAATTTCTAAAAAGTATAAAAAATATCTAAAATAATTACAGAACTGTGGGTTTAAAACCAGCAATAGCGGGAATTTCTTTGTTGGGAGTTGTAATTGTTGTAGTTGTAGAGGCGATTGAATCTTCTTTAAAAATCAGCACTTTATAGAACCAAAATGAGCGATACGAGCAATATAGCTGTTGCTTCGGTCGTTGGAGAAGATAGATGCGGCAGAGGAGGCTCAGAAGGCAGGCTTTGCTCACCCATCTATTGCCAACTGGTAGGCATTTTAAGATTGACAGCCTATTTCCTACTTTTATCTTTAAAAAAACATTGAGGATGGTATTAAAAACGTGATCAGGTTGAAATTGTGACTATTTTTCAATAAATAATTAAAATGAAGACCCAATTTTAACATTAATAACAGTAGGGTTAAGCTACTTTATTGCACCTACTGACCTTCACAGCATTGATTAAGAAAGGAAAAAACATATTTTTTATGTCTGTCCACCTTTACAATGATTAATCTATAAATTATGTGCAGTTAGTTCAGCTCATTTTTTCAGTGAAATGGTAAAAATACCAGAGAAGGGAAGCCATTTGCTACATTTACTTTACATTTTACCTTTTCTTTCTTGAGAACTATAATAATCTGCATGTTAAGCAGGTATAGTTTTATGCTGTGAAAAGGTGACAACTGAAAAAAAAACAATTATGGTAACATTTGGCATTTTTTCTTTACAGGAAGAAACAGAAACCAAATATGTGAGGATAAACACCTCTGTGCCAATCCTCCAAATATTTTTTTAATGAAGGGGACCTGAAACCAGCCTTCTAGCTAAACAGGGCCACCATCATCTTCCTCCTTCAGCTGCTGCCCATTAGAAGGCCCATGGATGGCCACAGGAGATAGAGGTGCTGGTGACCCTCTGCTGGCTGGCCTGTGGAGCATCCTATAGGGAGACAGCTTGCCAGTAAGATTTCTTACCTTCTTGTCCTTAAATAGACCCAGCAATGACACACAATTGATACATATATTATATTAATTGGATAGAAGATTAAGACATATCAGCATATTACCTAAATTACAAGTTAATTTTATATTTGGTACAGGTCTAGTGGAGGCACGCTACAACAGGCACCACGCCAAGGCTGATAAACATCATTGAGCGTGTCTTTGGTGGTCTGAAGACACGGTGGCGTTTCATCTTCTTAAGGGCGCTGTAGGTCTGCCTGACGTTTGCCCCAAAAGTAATCGCCGCCTGCTGCATCCTCTACAATATTAGTATAGAGGTAGGGGACCAGCTGGACGTGGAGGACGAGACGGTGGACCCAGAGGAGGATGAGGAGGTGGACCCAGAGGGGGACGACCATCCGGCGGCTGAAGACAGGGAGCTGCTCCAGCTGGCTGCATGTTTAAGTTGACATGACTACACCTGACCTAATGTAGATCAGTTGGAGTCATGTTCACATGCTGCTTCATTTCATTTTTTTCCACCACCTGTAAAAATACATAAAATAATGAGTAAATTAATTTCCATTCCAACTATTTTTAATTGTAAGTTTATAGGCGTTGTCTATTTGTATGAGATCTTAATAGGAGTTATTTCTTTGTTTTAAACCATGTTAGTAACTGTTAATAATTTGTTGAATATATTACACCTTCATTCTGTTCCAAAGATTAAACACTTGTATAAAATAAATGTCTGTTTTTTCATATACTATTATTACTATTGTTTTCTTTCCCTCTTTCTCCTCTCAATTATTCGTGTCCTGACTGAGAAGAAACTCACTTAGATAGGAAAAACATTTATAGAATTTATTTATTTATTTTATATGCTGCTGTCGTCCTAGGGAGAGATTTTCAATTTATTCCAGCAAGTATTGAGTTAATAAAGCAACACACGTCAGTCAGATAAACACAAAACAAATAAATCATAACCAGCGGTATTATGTACACTACTTTTTTTAATTACGCACTAACTCTGTAAACAGGCCACATAGGGAAGCTTAAAAGTATAATGTTCTCACCTCAAACGATCTGAAAACGTACTTTTGAAGAACAACAGCAGCAGAAAAGAGAATTTTTTTACTTACCGCTGTGAGCTCTGTTTGCGCTGTCTGGAATCAAGCTGCGGCCGCGGTGCATTCTGGGCAAGCGGTCAGTCTGAAGAACGCACAAGTCTGCTCTGATGCATGCTCGATAAAGAGGGCGGGGCGAGAACAACATCCGGGGAATTCGGTGCGTTCTCGATTTGGCGTTCTCTGGATTGGAACAGTGCTCGGGCTGAGGCTGATGACGTGTCACGAGCACACGAGCACACGAGAACGCTCAAGAACGCATATTGAGAAACGGCCACCGTCTCGTCTCCAAAGATAAAAACAACATCCTTCCAACAAGATGGCGCCTGTTAACTTCCGGCTAAGCATGGTGTCGGAATCCACTTCCGGTAGAAATAGAATTGTTTTGTTAGAGAGAATACTGGATGATCCTGGACGATCCAAGGTTTAGTTCTGTTTCAGACAATTTTCGTATTTTTTTAGTTAGCTTGGGTGATTTTCAAGATACTAATTTAGTTGTGAAATTATTAAAATGTGAACATTATAAACGTTCCCCTGTCTCGTGTTCACTGCCCCCTAGTGACTGAATTGAGAATTGTGGTAATTTATTTTTCCCTTTCTAAAGTTTGTTAATAAAGGCCACAATTAATGAAATACTAAATTCTTAGCATCCTTCGTTTGCAAGACATCTTAGCAAAACATGTTTTTTTTAAAAAAAGCTCTTAAAAGCTACTTAATCCACAGCTGATGATGTTAGAACAGAATTAACTTAATGAAAAGTGTACAAAATCATTACGCTATACATAAAATAATAAAACAACAAAGCACATACTTTTTGGTTTGACATTAATTCCAGTGTATCAATATGAAAGTAGAATTCACCTGTGTGAAAACAATAAAGGAAGAGACATTAAAAACTTTAAGAATATGAAATACTGATCAGGGCCGGTTTATTATGAAACATATTGATCTGTCATCTCAGTAAAATTTTCAGATCTAAATTTTCAGCCGCTTCACTGAAAGGGGGGTTATGAAGTGATTTAAATTTAAATAATTTAAAAAATATATAAATGTATCATCTAAATAGGCTGGATTAGTGTGCGATTAAAGACTTTCACTTATTAAAAATAAATAAATAAAATAGCATAAAAAAGGAGACATTTCAGTGTCTGTTGTTATATAACATGTCGATTTAACCATTTTGAATTTGTAAGGGCTGCCCAACTGGAGCCCACCTATTGCCCATGCTTGGTCTATCTACCATGAGTCATGTGGGCAGTATATGGGCTGCCCACATGGGTCCCAGCAACACAGCCCACCCTGAGCCCATGCCCAGCTGAAGCCCATCTAGCCCAAGTGAGGCCCACATGGGCCCCACCTGGACGTGTTTGCTGGGTATGGGCCCCACCTGGACGTGTTTGCTGGGTCCCCTATTTGTATTTATTTGTGAGTGAAGATAAATCAAATAAATCAATGAAAACAATCTTAATTTCTCTGTTAGCTTCAAAAATATGTACTGTTCACTAAAATCAAGACACATATAGACAGCAATCCAATAGTGAAGGTGGGTTTTGCTTGAGGGGGTTTGCTTGATGAGAAAAATAAACTTTGCTTCTATATTTTTGGTTTACAGCATGTGATTTGCTTTTATGTTTCATGTTCCACTAATAAAACACACAATAATGTAATAAAGCTCATGTCTCTACAATAAACTATCATGTTGCAACGTAAAACCGTCCTTTTTTTATTCAAGACATCTCTACGCTTCATTATTATTTTTTTCTTCAGGCTTCCATTATGTTACATCGATGCTTTTATTTTGAAATATTTTCCTGCACTTCCGGGCCAGCCGTGAAACCGGCCGAAGGAGAAAATGGAAAATGGAATTGGCGAAATCCAAAAACGGGCGGTTTTTTTCATTAAAATTTTCTGGTTTTTCGTTTCAAAATTGTAGTGACAGGAAAGAAAAACATGGCTTTGTTTATGACAGTGACAGCTGCGTCCTTCAAAGGCATATGCGTGCAGAGTACTTAAAAGGCAACAAGGCAGTGTGTATTTCCGGTTGGTACAGACTGACCGAGCAGGCAGCTCCCCCTGCTGTCTGATCAAGGGTACTACCCACAAGTCACAGATCATTTTTTACCGTTGGGGCGGTTGTGTCAAAAGTGAAAATGAAGGCGTAACTTGTAAAGATGAATTTGTGACTCACAGGAGCAGATTCGTGCAGTTGTACTTGTTGATTTGTATTTGTGTTAAGGGAAAAAAATATTAAAAAATATTTTTTTGAAGATTTTAATACACGTGTTTGAATTTGTTTTGCAACTTTTGATTTAGATCAACTGTAGCAGAACTGAATGACAGACACTTATGATGTGCAACTCACAGAACACAATTTGTGTACTTGTACTCAAGAATTTGAAGAGGTGTAACTTTGTTTTGTACTTGTGACAGATTTAAAAAAATCTACAATTACAAAACACCAAAATTACAATGCACAAATAGTTTAGCAACAATAGTTCTGGACCATTTGGAGGAAAACTGAGAATGTAAGAGGTTTTTGATGTGCAACTCACAGAACACAATTTGTGTACTTGTACTCAAAATTTGAAGAGGTGTAAAAAAAATTTGTACTTGTAAATTTTTTTTTTTAGAATTTAACTCCCTCTACAACTTCAAATTCACACTTACAATGCACAAATTGAATTGGAACAAAATTACCTTCATAAAAGCCTCGCTACCCAGCCAGACCACGTGACAGCTTTGGGAAGTGGTTCAGATTGCCTGTGAGTTTTGACAGCCATTTAAGATCCTCAATACTTCGACCCCAGATTCAGTCAGATTTTTTTCAGCCAAGCTAAACCCATCAAAGTAATTAAGAGACTGACCTCAGAGTGTGCCACCATTATGTATTCTGGAAACAGCTCAGAGGAAATCTCCCAGGGTTCCAAATCTCATCATATCACTGGAGGTAATCTATTATTTTTCATTTAGGGATCAGTTCTTTCTATCAGAGCACTTGCTAACATGACCTGCTGTTTTCTTTTAGGTAGCAAACTGCGACATCATTTGGACACAAGTGCACTGGAGGCAAGAAAAAAGACTAAATGTAACCACAGGTGAAACGGTTGAAGTCCGGCACTACCTTCAGGGACCAATATTAGCTGAATGGAAAATCTACTGGAGTACTGGGAGAGGCAACAACTAATGTACCCCAATTTACACAACCTCGTACTTGCATTTTTATGCATGCCAGCATCTTCAGGGTCCTGTGAACGGATGTTTTCAAAGGCCAGGGAAATAATGTCAAAAAAAGAGAATCAATTAAAACCAAAAACTATTGAAAAACTCTGATTTCTAAATAAAATCTCCCGTTTTGTACATCATTGTCCAAGTTGCACAAGCATATCCAGTGCCCTCTTCCAAGTTCCACGAGCACTTTCACTGTCTGTCTGCTTAAGCCCATACCATTTCACTAAAGTGACAGAAGAACATACACAGCCTGCCATATTTTATTACACGCACAATAATCATTATAGAAATCAATGGTTATTACTTATTAATGATAATTTCCACGGTCCCTAAAGGATAAAAATGCACGCAGGCATCACAGATTATATTGCTGACTGTGATTATGTACTCAGCCAGTAGGTGGTTTCATGTGCAAATAGCGCTTTGAGAAATTATGCCTTAGCTACAGCAATTGGTTCAAGAGGCTCAATGCCTCATGAGGCCTCATCTCACCAATCACTATTTGTTCCTCTTTAAATCTATTATACGTGGTGCTGAACTGCACAGCCTGCACTACTGTGGAGTTGAATGAACACCGTGCTGTCTCAGTAAAAATAGAACAAAATGACCTTCAAAGTTTAGCTACTTGGTTGCATTCTGCTGCAACTATTATTGTTTCAACTGCAGATAGTTAAAGATTAACTTCCACCAGGTCCTTAGCATGTATTTCCTAAAAATAAATAAAAATCTGTGACCTCTAAGTAAAAGGTAGTTTCTTTTCTAGCATTTAGCCTGCCAATGTTCATCAAGGGCCAACGCAGGTTGTCAATGCATGTTTTTTTTCTCCGCTGATGCTTATATTCTATAGCATGAACAGGTATAAGTTTGGTTTCTGCCTCCACCTTAACTTGAAAAACTACAAACATTAAATAATATATACAGCACTAATTTACAACACTCATTTAAGGCATTTCACAAATGCCTTAAACATGTCCAGGTCCTAATTACTTTGTAAAACATCTTTAAAATGAGCATCTTGATTAATTTGATAATTATGGAAAACAGGTAATAAAAATCCCCATTACATATAACCAGTAAAAATCCTTCTTTAATAAATGCCTAATGAAATTGACACCACAAAAGAATAATTTCACGCATCTCTCTTGCATCTCAATGCAACAGAGATAACTGCAGCATTGAGAGGATTGTGAAGCAAATCCACTTCAGGTTTGGAAGAGTTCCATAAGGTCCAGAATACGACTGGACTTCAACAGCCACCATGAACAGGCATGTCCAGGATATCATATCCAGTCTAGCATCCTACCTACACTGGACTGTTGCTCAGCGGTCCAACATCATCTTTTCTGATTAAAATACATTTCCCATTTCATTTGGAAATCAAGAATCCGAAATTTCAACTTCCAGGTATGATTTGGAGAGCTATGTCATCTGCTGGTGTTGATCCAATGCGTTTTATCAAACCCAAAGTCAGCACAGCAAGGACATTTTAAAACACTTTGTGCTTCCCTCTGCAGATAAGCTTTATTGAGATGCTGATTTCAATTACTAGCAGGATGAACCTGCCCCTTGCTGTCAGGAGTACCAATAGCCTACCTGGTATATAACCATGGGATTTCTGTGTGTAGTTCGCCGGCAAACTCACCAGACTTAAACCCCACGGGGAATTTATGTTGGACTGTCCAGGGGAACAGAGAGATCAGACTCAACAATGCAGATAAGTTGAAGTCAGCTATTAAAACAACCTCAGCCTCCTTAACTCTGGCTTTGCCGCAGTTGGATCACGACCATGCCATACAACACTGATGCTATAACTCATGCAAAAGGAGCACCGAACAAGTGCTAAGTGCAGATAATGCACAGCACATGGACATACTTCTCACTAGGCCCACATGTCTACTAAAACTATCTATTTATTATTTTATTCTGTTCATAAAACAGGACAGGTCCAAATTACAAAAAAAAAAAGGTTTGCAGAGGGGATCATCAGGGTTGACATTCCCTTAATCCAGGACTTGTATAGGTCTAGGGTCAGGAATAGGGCGGCTAACCTTGCTGTAGACCCCACACATCCCAGACAAAAACATATAAGACTTTCACCTTCAGGTTGCAGTTACAGAATCCTGTTTGCTAAAACCAGCCATCACAGAGACCATTTCCCCCCTAGCCTGTCACTAAACAGTTAACAGTCAGAGAGCCCAGAGTGATACCATGCATGTTTGTACTAAGTCAACCTTGTCTTCCTCTTTTGTAAAAAAAAAAAAAAAGAAATAAAAAAATGTATATATTCATTTTTTTAACTTAAATTTTTAATTTCCTTTCTTATATGTTTATATTTAAAATGTGTATATTGAGAGCAAATTGCAACCAAAAACTAAAAATCCTTGTTTGCATCCACAAAAGGAAGATAAACTTGATTGTGATTTTCCGCCTGTAAATAAATCTCCTGAAATTGTGGTCTGGCTTTAGTTTTACCCTTTTCTCGCTTTTATTTGAGTTTATGCTCGGTTCCCCTGACCCCCCCCCCCCCCCTTACCCCTTACAAAAGTGTCTGGAAACGCCCCTGGATAGAGGATTAAAGGGGAATTGTCCACTGAAAGGAAAGGGAGGGAGGGGGATTCAACGTGTCCATTCACAAACAT
This sequence comes from Fundulus diaphanus, assembly GCA_037039145.1. Classification (NCBI taxonomy): domain Eukaryota; kingdom Metazoa; phylum Chordata; class Actinopteri; order Cyprinodontiformes; family Fundulidae; genus Fundulus; species Fundulus diaphanus. The sequence goes on from CM073127.1 coordinate 25,040,003, forward strand.
TTTCTACACTACGGATTGAGGGGGGGGGGGGTATAAATACATGTGTGGCGTTAATTTGACGGCGACACTCCCCCCGCCTCTCAGTCGACAAGAGACAGACGTCACGCTGCCTCTGAAATACAAATACATAAAGAGGAAAAGAAGATTGTCCGGGGGGGCAAAGCCAGCAACGCGGCGTCCTGTTCCTCTCTCCTCTTCCCCCGGCGCGGAGCCACGGAGCCACGGAGCGGGACCGGGGCGCCTTTTCTTTTGGAGGGGTGGGACGAGAGGTCACACTCGGACATAATTTCGCTGCGTGGGGCGAGACCTCGGGGTGAAAAAGCCGTGTTGTGAGTGACTTCCGAGCAGACACGGGGGGCGATAACTGTACTGTATCCCAGCCCAGCGGACTGGAGCGAAAGTCCGCCATATTCTGCCTCACCACGCCCGGGGAGTCAGTCTGCGGAGCCGCTGCAAATTGAACTGACAGCCTCGCTCATGTGTTCTTCTCGCCAACGCAGTCTGTGACTTGGAGGGAGTTAAAAACGAGGCATTTCAGCGATTAAAATAACAAAACAACATACAGATCCGCGCTGAGGACTTTAAAAAGAGCCTGACCAGAGAGCGCTGGTGACAATGCCGAACCACAGCAGAGAGGAGGATGTGTTTTAAAAGGATCTGTTGATCATTTGGGGACGGAGAAGCAGATTAGACCTGCTGTCAGGGCAAAGATATTCAACTGAACCCGCTTTTTACTCTGTTTGGAGCTTCCAGGAGGCCCGAGGAGGCGAGGAGGAGGTGGGAGACTCCAGTAATTCCTCTCAAATATCTTTATTTTCCGTCTCTGCCCCTGTCTGAACATCACAGCGGCGGAGGATCACCAAGACTAGAGCCCGCCTGTGTGAGGACGCTGTTTGACATTCACGGCCTTGTGGTTTTTCCCCTCTCCGACAAATGTGAAATCTGGATGACTCAGTAAGGAGGAGGAGGAGGAGGAGGAGGGGGGAATAAACAAGCGGAGTACAGTGCGCGTTTGAAGAAAAAAAAGGGACCGAGAATGACCCTGGAATCCATAATGGCGTGCTGCCTCAGCGAGGAGGCGAAGGAAGCCAGGCGGATCAACGACGAGATCGAAAGACAGCTCCGCCGGGATAAGAAGGACGCACGCCGGGAGCTGAAACTGTTGCTTCTCGGTAAGCTTGGGCGGAGGGAGGGAGGGGATGTGGAGCTCGGATTCTTCCTTCATACCTTTGTCGGGAGGAGGTGGTGGTCTGCTAATGGGGCTTCCCACCTGGGTGAAGTTGGAGGGAGGTGGTGGAGTGGGGAGCGGAGATTGGCAGCAAAGCAGAAGAGAGAAGGCCTCGGTGGCTTCCCGTGTTTTAACAACCACCTGATTTGAATAACTGCGACCTGTTGGTATCTAGGAAACCAACCCTCAGCCCTCACCACGAGCTGGCCTGACGGGAACCAGCCCCAAAAAGCAGAGCCGGCCCAAGGCACAAGCGAACTTTGTTGGTCATTCTTCTTTTAGGTCCCTAAATTAGGTTTTTACAAATGTCGTTTGATGGTCCAACGCGTTGGAAAAAATTGTTTTTACATGTAAATCAGTCTGGTCCATATATTTTTTTACTTCCTGGAAAAGTATGTGATGGTACTTGTTAGCTATCCGTCAAGTCTAGATGTTATCGTGCGCTACAATTTCTGAAGCGGTACACGTAATGGAGTCGCAGACGCGATTATAACATAGAAACTATATGTAGACCTGAAACTGTGGCAGCATTGATAAAGAAGAGGAGCTTGTAAACAGAAGCGTAGCAAAATCAATAATACCTCTGAGCCCATAGTTGGGTAAAAGCTGGGATACGTTTGATCTAAACACGAAGGATCAGAATCCGTCTAAATCTGGTTTAGATGCTTACTAGACGTCTAAACGTAGACCTCTTCTTATCTGAGCAGATTAAGAAGAAAAAGGAATTGGCGGGGCTCAAACACAGGTCCTCCCAGTTTCCAATGCGCAGTCTTGGCTAGATGAGCTACACCTCCAGGAATTTCCATGTGTACGATTAAATGAACACAACTTCACATGTGATCGCCATGAAAAGGATGAAGTCGGTGCATTCACACTGAATCAGATGAAGCTGTCTTTAGAGTGACTTGTAATTGTTGGAGATTGATCTTCACTGGTTACGTTTAGCTTTTCTTTTTCTTTTTTCATGATTTCCCACAAGGAAGCGGCGTGTTGTGGTGTTTTCTTGAAGTGCGTTCACAAGTTTCCCTCCTTTTGACGCATTTCGTGAATTGACTTATCAAGAGCTCTCGCAGCCATTATCACCTGGGCTTTCCACTAAGGCGTGGTAGACTTGGTGTGTGTGTGTGTGTGTGTGTAAACGTCTGAGGTATTCTGCCACTTCTTAGCAAATCCAAATAATTAAGGCTATCCTTACAGACCTAAAATAAGAAAAAGTTTAGTTTTAATTTAATGTCAAATAGTGGGGGGAAAAGGCTTATATCTTGTTTATGCTGTTGTTGTTTCCTCTACTGTTAGACAACGTTTGGATCAAGCAGTTTTGCCCTTATGAGTTAATAATAATAATAATAATAATAATAATAAATCATACAGAAATGCCCAGAAGCAAGAATGGAAACTTAAAGAAAAATATTGTTGTTTTTTTTAAATAGTAATAACAATATAAATGTGTTGGGGAAAAAAACAAGCAAAGATCACTAAATAGGACTAAATATATATTCGTACTGTATCGATGGATGGAAACGGCATTTTTTTTTCTGGGCGTTTGACACGAGGTTCAGTTTGTTTTTACAAAAGTGAAACGTGACTTATTAATGTGGACCATCACGCGTGAACCTTTGAATCGAAATCACTGGCCTACTCTTGTCACACAGAGGTGAGTCATTGCTGACAGGATCTTACTAAACCAGCTGAGGAATGTTTGTAAGCCGTACAGGAATGACAACAAAACAATGACTGCAACAGGGGGGGGGATCTTAAGGCCCTTGGTGAATCGGTTCAATTACGATATTGGAGGTTTTAGATGTCACTATAAATCCCCCCCCCACACACACACACACACACACACACGCCTCCATACGTACAGCATCTTTCTTAGTGGTTTGCCGTTCCTCTGCTGGACAGTCGTGACTCTTCTTGGCTGCTCTCGTTTGGAGCAAACATGCTAGCTGCTGCTGGTTACTGGGAGATAGCGTTGGCTGGGCCAAAGTCTGCCCTTTATCGGGTGTAATCAAAACAGTTTTGCTGTTTTAAAGCCAAACCCTGGCAATGATTGTGTTGCAGAGCGGCTGGAGAAGTCTTGCTGCCCATATTTTTGGAAGCGCTTGTGTCCGACCGCTCAGCCGTTGTTGTTGTTGTGTTCCGTATGAATGGGTTTAGCTTTAAACCAGGTATGAAATGATGACCTGTGTTTATCAGACCTGGGTTGGTTACTGGTGCGAAGGTTTCAACAGTTGTGGCGTCAAGACCACTGAAAGGTTTCATCATACCGTTCCTAACCTTTTAAAGTCATTTTACTGAGATATCAGACAAAGCATCAGATTACCCACCATTTTCTGTCGTCTGGAGCAAATAATGATTCAGTGCTAACCCCTCCTCCACCTGTTGTTGGCCACTGCGGGTCAGCTGGCTAAAAGAAGGCTTCTATACATTTCCCTTAGTTATAAACGACAAATTTCACTGTTTTTACATGTTTTCCATTAGAAAAAAGACAGTTGTAGCAGTTAAACAGCTAACATCAGCTTGTTTGACTCAATGCTAGCTTAACAAAACGGTGAAATTATCTCAACAACTCACGTTTACTTTAAAAAGAAAAAACTCAAATACAGTAGTACTTTTGTCCATATTTTTGTTTGAATCTCTATAATGGTATCTATGGAAATTTTTACCGATAACTTTATTATAAATCTAATAAAATATGTTTATTGTTACAGCTACAGGTGTCATTGTCCTTTTTCAACGAAACAAACTATATTAGACCTTTCTTTGTATTAAATTATATATTAATAGGACGACACCAGTGAAGCTACGGTATTATTACTCAAGGTTTTCAAAGTTTTTGAGAAAGTCGTATCGGCCCATCATCAACTTGTTCTCCATTAGTAGAAAGTCAGGGAAAGGAAATGATGATTACATTTCTCACAATTGTCATACTCGAGTAATGCAAGTCCTTTTACTTACCACCCTGCCCATTAGATGTGATGATAGATGTAACATAAAATCGATGTGATGAATGTCCATTAAAAAATGGGTTTAAATGCTCTGACTGCCACCATTCTTAAATATGGACACCATTCCCCCTGTTGCCCCCTAAGCTGTCATGATTACCAGCAGTTTACTCGTTCCTCAAAATGCAATCACTGCGGATTCCATAAAGATATACAGATTTGTTGATGCATTTACAGACCTAAACAAGTGGGAGAAAAAGGGCGTTTCCAATGCTTAGAAATTCAGAGTCTGGAACCAAAAACTGGTTCTACTGGGGCCCCCAGCCGTGAGCTGGACCAGAGGAGCTGGAGACGGGCTCGTAGTGAGCAGCAATCAATCAACCTGTTATGAGCGGCATCTTTGAAACCCCAGATTTATTTTTCTGGGTTTTTTTTGTTTTGTTTGTTTTTTTAAGGGTATGGAAAAAAACTGTCTCCTACCTCTGCATTCCTTAACAAAACATCGGAATAAAACAGAGGGAGGGAAGAGACCGTTTTAGTGGTGCGCGACGTGGCACAGAAACGGCTCTTTGGTTGTGGAAAACCCAGACCGATTCTGGCTCTGGTTAAAAACCCATGTGTGTTTTTATGTTTCGAAATCTGTTTGGTCAGATGTTTTTGTGTTTTATCAATCTGTCTCTTGGTGCCTCGTACCAGTAGCATTCGCGTAATAACACAATGCTCAACAGACTGGTTTTAAAGATGTGGCTCTAAAACGCAGACGAAACAGAAAGAGAAACTGGCTTTTTTTATCTGAAACAAGAAGTTTCAGCCCTCATTTCCAGATTCTGTACAGTAGTCATCAGTCAGGTGTTGTGATCATCATGACTTGGAAAGGTAGATTTGAGGAGGTTTGCTTAAGCCCAAAATTGCTCGTAGCCCTGGCAGATTTAGGTTTAGGATTTTCATTTAAACAAGAAGTTTGTTACGGATAGAGAAATGAGATGGAAACCTCGCAAAACGATGTTAATTACTTTTTAAAACGTGCTATGTCAGTAATTTATGCAATTCTCAATAATCATTGAAAAAAATCACTGGCATTACGGCAATTAAACCCTTCGAATAATTTCCTCACCAGTTTGTGGCACGTGTGTCCACGTGTTTTTTTCTTCCTTTTTTTTTTTTTTTATCTTAGATTGGGAACTTCCAGGTGTTGGAGCTTGGCAGGCCCTCCTGCTCTTTAGCTCCTTCCACAGATTCTCTGTCAGATTATAGTCGGGACTCTGGCTGGGCCTCTCCAAAGCGTTGGTACTGCTTTCTCTGGGAATGGAAAACAAGTTGGTTTAAATAATTTTGGTATTAAATGAGAATGGATATAGGCCAACGCAGGACAATAGACCTTATTTGGCCCTGTGCAGAGCGGAGACGCTTGTGCGTGCCGTAAGGAGAAACGTACAGCCTGCTAAAGCACTCTGGGCCCACTTGCCAATGTTGTGTTAGAGCTCATTGAATGTACCTGCTAATCGGCTCCTACTTCATGGCAACATTGTGCCTCTGTGTTGTGTATTATTACACGTCAACACTTCAACAGGTCGACTTAACCATAGGAAGGTGTGTGTGCTCTATTAGATCCCGATAAGCCATATACTGTAAGTGCATTGTGGGTTATTAAACTGCCTAATTGTCTCCCTTCCTTTGGGACTTGATTGCAATAGTTTTCTTTAGACTGCCTCTTGCAAGGAGAGGTTTTTTTATTCCTTCAAGCCATTGTCGCTTTTAGATGTTTTTTATATTTGTTTCAAAGTTGTTAATGTCTTTTATCTCTATGAACTGTATGTTGAGGGGCGGCTGCTGGTGTCTATCTCCAGCGGTCAATGGTCGAGAGGTGGGGGACACTGTGGACGGGTCGCCAGTCCATCACAGGACAACACACACACACACACACACACACACACACACACACACACACACACACACACACACACACACGGGCAACTTAGAGAGACCAATTAACCAACCAGCCATATTTTTGGACTATAGGAGGAAGCCTCAGTGTTATACGGTTATAATTGTAATAAAATGCTTAATAAATATAATGATTAAATATAATTCCTTCTCTATACAATAATCAATGGTGCCTTTCCCACTATATGTTCCTTAATATTTGTTTTTCCTTCAGAACGTAACTTGCTGGGAGCTTTATATCTACCTCTGCTGTTTTTTTTTTTTTAATTTATTTTATTTTGTGCATGTTTCCATTGAGAGGTCGGAAAGCCGAGCTGTAGATTACACTTTCTGACCCAGAAGGTGTCCTCCTGCTGCCGCCTTAAAGACATAGATCCCTGCCCACTGCAACAGAGTAGCCCAGAATAACATTTTAAAAACCTGTGAAATCAGACTAATATAGTATTGATCTTAGTGCCAAAGCCTCAGCCTGCCAGCCCAAAGGGTGTGAAAAAGTGTAGATAGAAAGGACAGGGTTTCCCGCAGCGCTATCTTGGCGAGGCGGCCGCCTCGCCAAACTCACGCTACCGCCTCGCCAACATTCCCAAAAAAAAAAAAAAAAAGTGACGTTAACACGCGGTTTGTTGTTGTTGCTGTCGCGCGTGCGTGAATGGCAGGGAAAAAACACATGGATACCCCCCGCTCCGCGGACAACGTGTCGTCGTCTCCCCCCCCCCCCCCCCCCCCGCTCCGCGAGTCGGTCCGCGGACGTGTCGTCCAACACCCCCCCCCCCCCCCCCCGCCAGTCGGTCCGCGGACAACGTGTCGTCGTCCCCCCGCCCCCCCCCCCCCCCGCTCCACCAGTCGGTCCGCGGACAACGTGTCGTCGTCTCCCCCCCCCCCCCCCCCCACCCCCCCGCTCCGCGAGTCGGTCCAACAACCCCCCGCCTCGCATAACCAAATTCCTGCGGGAAACACTGAAGGACTTTGGATGAACAGCGCTAAACGTTTGTTTGTAAGCATAAATGCAGAACTCCCACCATTTAATTTAAAGTTGTCTGAAAATATGACGGGCCGTGGGGGAGATAAATGAAATCAAATGCTAAAAACGTTCTTGCACGTTTTCTGCAGTGAAAATTCACCCTATATCCACTGCTTGTGGTTCTGATTTATGTTTGGGATGCTTCATGTTTATAGATGATGTATAAGAGATTGGAACCGCGGATCTAGGGCTGCACAATAAATCACAAGTTTATCCTTACACCAATATCACTGCATGCATCATCAGTGAAATAAAGAACTGTTTGCACTGCGTTAAAGAATAGCTGATTAAATAGGTAGCATGCAGTCAGGCTCTCTCTGCCTCTGATATATTCGGTGATGGGTTTTTAATTTAATGTCTTTCAGCAGAAAATGCTTTAAGTGGACATGAACCAACAAAGACGGCTTAATTCACTGAAATCTTAAATATTTGTAAAAAAATTCTAATAACGTTCCAGTCTAGTCAAAAGTCCATAGATTTATTCAGTGCCTGAGTTTGTTTATTTAATTTTTTTTTTTTTGCTGTGGCATCATATCCGTCTTATCTCTTTCTACAAGTATTTAACTCTGTTTATTTATTAATTTTTGACATATCTGTTTACCTACTTTAGCGGGTGTTTTGAAGCGTCTCAGACTATGCATGACTAACTTTATTGTGGAAAATGCCATATTTAGGTTCAAGGTACAAGGAATTCAGCATCCTTATCTTTATATCCTCCCACCCTCATTTTCAAGTCGGTTTATACAAGCTGTACTTTGGATAAAGGAAGCCAACAAATCGCTTCTTTCTATCTTGCTTTGTGCTCAGCAGGTTGTTGCATATTCTCATCATCTTATATTTGACTTGACACAAAAAGGAAATTGCGATTAATGCTCTACTGGCAGGTTTTTTCCTCATCAAATGTATTATCTTGTTGCTTCCATTTGCCATGGAAAGCAATGTCTGTCCATTAATGACATAAAAATCAGGACTTATGATTGGAGCCAGCCTAGATAAGCAAAAGTCCATTAAACTTAAAAGACACAAAGGAATGGACCGTCGAATCAGCTGTGTACACTTATCGGCCACCTCGCCTTCCACCCAGTCTCGGCTTCAGACCTGCCTTAATTCTCCGTCGTACATATTCGACCATCCGTTTGAGGAGTTTGTGTTGTTTCAACATCACAGCACCACACAGCTGCAGCAGATTTATCCAGCTGCACACCCCCCAAGGCCAGTCTCAAAGCAGCTCTGTCGATTGGAGATCTGTTGACTGCAGAGGCCATGGGAGTATAGTGAACTCGCTCGCGTGTTCTAGTTGGGTTAGGGTTAGTTTGAGTTGAGCTTTGTAACACAACGCGTTCCATGCTGGAACAAGTCGCCGTCAGAAGATGGGTACCCTGTTGCTCACAAAGGGCTGGACGTGGTCAGCAACAATACTCGGACTGTGGTGTTTCTATCGATGCTCGGTAGACTCTATGCGGCCCAAAGTGTGCCTCGAAAACATCCCCCGCACCGTTCTTCTAACCAGCAGCAGCTTGAACCATTCGGCTCAGCAGGATGGATAAAATGATGACATAGAGTTTACACCAAGTTCTGCTGCAGCTGAAACTTAGACTCGTCCGATCAGGCAACATTTTTCCAGCATGTTGTCCAGCCTTTCATCCGAGTTATTCCTTGGTTGTAACGACTGGTTGTTTGAGGTACTGTTACTTTTTTCTTCTTCTGTCCATTCTCCTCGGACCTTTGACATCAACATAGCCAACTGTTTCCATGCTACTGCTACTCACCAGATATTTTCTGTCTCAGACCAGCGCATCTGGCACCAACAACCGCGCTCAGTGGAAAGCCACTTTAATCCACTTTCTGCATAGTTCTGATGCTCAGTTTGAACATCAGCAAGTTGTCTTCACCGTGTCTAAATAGACTGAGCCCCTGTCACGTGATTGACCCGTTCAGATCACGTGTTTCTGCACAAAGTTTATTCACCTTGCGATCAACTGATGAGAGCCCTGACATGGACTGGGACCCTTTGGTAATAAATCTGTCTCCACTATGAGTGAATGGGATGTAGCACAAAGCAAAGACAGAAACGGCAGCCGTTGAATCCGTCGGCGTGCACAGAACAGACGTTGCATCATCTTCCTGCTTCCATCTAATCTGCAGAATCTGATGACAGTAACAGGCTGAGGACTAGGTGCTCAACAGCTTTACTGACATTTAAAAGCACTTAATGCGTTTTGGACATGAGCAGAAGTGGGTAGAGTAGCCAAGAATTTTACTCGGGTAAGAGTAGCATTACTTCAACATGTTTTTACTCAAGTAAAGGTAAAAAGTAGTGTGCCAAAAAAATGACTCAAGAGTAAAAAAGTATTCATTAAGGAGGCTACTCTGGTACTGCGTAACTAATCATAACAACTGATGATTTAATATTTAAAAAATTATGTAATCGGACAGACAAAAATGTCAGGCTATGTGCAAAATCTGGTATTTTAAAGAAAAAAATTTAAAATACAAAAAATAACATAATTGCAAATAACAAATTCAGGCAGAAGAAGCAGTTTTCTAGACTCATTTTTTTCAACATTAAACTTGAAAGCAATACTTACAGCAGTTAATGTATATGAAGTATGTTAGAACAGTGCAAAGTACTTCCAGTGAGAATATCCACTGTTTACTGTACGCTCCTTTGCCCTCCAAAGGGCTCAATGAGCTCAGCAGATTCAAAATTACATTAAAATAACAAAGCTTGTGTACAAATAAGAAGTCTAATTTTAACATAAACTAGGTTTTTGTCTCTCTGGTGCATTTTTGGTTAAAACAAGTCTGATCCTTATTCATGCAGTAGGTAGAGTGACCAGAAACTTTTTTCGAGTAAGAGTGATACTTGAGTAATATTATGACTCAAGTAGAAGTAAAAAATACAGTGCAGTAAAACTATTCCTAAAAGTACATTTTCTTCAAAAGATTACTCAAGTAAATGTAACTAGTTACTACCCACCTCTGGAAATGAGGATCAAAAGCATTTAAACATTTATTTATTAGGCTGTGTCTGACAAATTAACTTGACATTTGCTCGGTTCCAAAAGTGGCACAACCCAAATTCCATTCTTTAGGGACCATGGGGCCTAGATTTGCATGGCTGTGTCGTTTTTACACATTTACACACAATCGTGTCTCGGAATAAATCGGTGACATAAAAACATCGGACTGGACTAGACCATTTCATGTTTTATAATTTCACAGTGACTAAGCTGTGTTTATATAGCAAAGCCGAGCCGCTTTTCAGTTTTCCCACATGTTTGTTGAACTACTTTGTTATTTGGGCTTAAATTATATGTTTTTTTATGGTCTTCCAGGAACATTTGTGCGCAGGTTTATCTGCAGAATCACTGTCAGCTGCGTTTAGCAGCCATATGAAAGCAGCTGTGGGAACTCTGTCAAGGCCATGGCTGAACAAAGTCCACCTCGACGTCTAACCACCCTTTAACAAACACATGCTTGTCTCTGAGAGAGGAAGAACGGCAAATGTCACATGATTCCTGTACGAAAGCGGCCTGATCTGCAGGGCAACAACAGAAAGTCCCAAGAAGTAGTAAAAATGTGCTTTGAAACAAATTGTTTCACTTGTCTAAAAGTCCTGCCAGTTTGCCGGCAATGGTTTAAAGCTGTTGACCAGATTTATGAGTCACAGGAGAGACTTTATGAAAGTGAAAATAAAAGCAACCTAAAGGCCTGCTTAGTAAAAGATGAAGTTCATAAAATACCATTTCCTATTATTGAGTCGAAGCTCTTCTGTATTGTCAGGTTCCTGGGAGGGAAAAGTGAAACTAGATTTTTAACCGACATTTTATTTTGTGGAAATACTTTAAAAAAAAAAAAAACACGCTTACCGTTCATGAACAAGTCTTGTGTTGTTTAGATTTTAGAGCGAATATGACAATTATTTGAAACTCCAGTTAAGGCGAATGTTATGTGGCAGGGTACAATTTAAGACTTTTACTCGCAGTTTTGAGCACTGTGATGTGTGGAAAAAGGAGGCCATGTAAGACAGAATGCTGCAGTTAAAAGGCTGAAGTTAGATTGACCTGCTTGGGGCGATACAGTGAATTAAAAAATTATGTATCCATTCTTACAAATGAATTTGGTTATAAATGTTAGCTGGGGGCATCCTGAAACACTGATGCTGGGGAGACACTTTGTTTGTAATAAACTATATATTAATGCTGCAGTTAGAAAATACCTTCCCCAGTTTAACCTTGTTAAAATATTCATATTGTTGTTTCAACGCTAAGACAAAACAGCCTGAGAAAAAGACAAGCTGCAGAACAAAGTTTGATAAATGGATGAAGTGCTCTGCTGTCTTTCTTTAAGAACTGTTTTTACATCAGGAATATGGTTTATGAAAGTATGCTGAAAATCTTTTGTGATTTTGCTGTCAAATAAAAATGGTGATTATAGCACTGAATCAGGCCTTTGAATAGTTTTTAGCAACAGGTTGAGGTAACTATGTTAGCCTTGTGCTTTTAGATTTAACTGCTTGGTTCAATGCCCTTAGGGTGTGTCCCATTTTGTTCTCGGAATCTGAAACTAGCACGTCGCAGATCATCTCCGCCCTTTTGCGTTACAGTTCCCCGCTGTTCTACGCAGAATTTGTGCGTATAAGCAGCGCTGAAACATCACGTCTAACGAACACGGAAAAGTGGTACCCGTATGACTGACAAAATATTTCAGAAATAATAGAAACCTGCTAAAAAGTATGAAGTTTTACCCAATGTTGCTGCCACCATGAATGAAGTCGGGTGTGACCCTGCTGCTCCGACTTTCTGACTCGTCGTTCCGGCTTTAGGGGCCGTTCCAGTTGAATTTGTCCAGTTGAGGACAAATGGAATAGAGCTAATGCTCTATCCTAATGATAGAGCATTAGCTCTATCATTAGGAAACATGCAGTTTCTTTCAATTGTTATGTGAACCAATCCAGTGTTGATGTCACTCTGGAAAAAAAAACATTACTCGGTTCACTGTTTAAATGTTTAGTTTCTAAATCTTTTAATGGGTTTGCGCCCTCTTCTCTCAGATGTTACAATCACATAGGTTCCATTAGGTCCACCGACCGGCACCACCTAAAGACGTCTAAAACAAAGTATAAACTTTGATTAACGCTACATACTTTCAGAGTAACTTCTAAATAGAAGAATGAACTGCACTTGGCCCTATATTTAAAATATCTTTATTAGAATTGTTGGAATTTGATGTAAATGACGTACTTTCTAAACCATGGTTTATTAGGAGATGCTTTATAAACATCTTGTTCGCCTCTGTTTAAACCTGAATGAAATAAATGTTGATTTAAAAGAAAGGCATATCATTTTGTTGTGAAGTAGAAGTATTGGAGAAGGAGGAGTAAATAGTTTATCAGCAATGTATTGTTAACTCTTTGCTCATGCAGTCAAGGTGGAGTCAGGGGTGTTTGCTTAGAGCTGAGATTCATCAGCTGTAACCAAGCAGGGAGTATAGATGAAGCAAGGATTATTATGCATGTTTGTATATTATGCACCTTTTTCACAAATAGGAGGCGTTTCATTTATACCTGAAACAAAAACAGGATCAGCCTGTGTGTTTCTGTTAGAGATGCACCAGGTTATATTCACCTAAATTACCTTTCTACTTACACTAAAAGAGTGTAAGGCCAGTTTTGGCCATTGCTGAGGTGGAGAAACTAAGCTCCCACATGAGCAAAGCGTTCTAGGCTGTAGGATGAACAAGGAGGGAGTGACGGGGGGGTTATATGGGCATCACAGCGTACCGGGGGTGTGCCTTACCACCAAAAGTGTGTGTGTTTGAGGGGGGGTGTACTTAGGAAATAATAGGGTAGTCTGTTTTCAGTGTGCGGTTTTCTGCAGCGGCGTATTTTGGCCTTAAGGCCGGGGTGCTTGGCTGTTGAGCACGTCACAAAGCTTTTGTCAGGCTTCTAAATTAGCGTTCTTAAAATAGAAAGACCCTTTTTAGTTATAATAGTTGGACATCAGATTGGATGGCTGTTTTTCTTCTTTTCATACCACACAAGGTGCTACAGCTTAAATTGGTATAACATGGCATTCAAAACGAGTGACACGCTTGAGCTTTTTCATATTATGTCACGTTGCAACCACAATCTTTTATTTTTGTTTTTACTGGGATTTTATGTGATCCTTTGTGTTATCAACACTAAGTATCTCATAATTTAAAAAAAAAAAGAAGCGGGCTGTGCATTTGTATTTAGTCCCTTTCAACTATTGGTTGCAAAGAAGAACGAGTAAAATCTGCCGTAGGTAACAGATGTACGAAGATTTTACGGGTACGCTCCAAAACGCATTCATCAGACACTCCTGCGCTACTTTTAATTGGACTATCACAGTAAAATTAATATAAAATACTTTGGAGTTTGTGGTTGTAACATGAAAAAAAAATGCGAAGAAGTTCCAGTGGTACGAATTGCAAGGCACAAAGGAGCGTAAACTGTCAACATCTCTGAAAGTTGTTCCTTTAAGAGATGGGGTAAAGTTGGACTGTGCCTTTGCCAGGAATCTCAATGAACCAAAAGAGAAACTACATCCCCCCGTCTTCACCGCTAAATACTTCCTGTCATCACTGAGGGGAGGGTGTTACTCTTGGTCTGTCGCCAGAGCAAGCAAACCGGCTGGGAGAAAAGAAGCCTACACGTAACATTATACGTATGTGGGACTGTAGTATCGAGTGAGCACAGGCTGCTTGTCTGAAACAAACTACTATACATATTAATGTATGTTTTTCTGTCACGTGTGAGTCACACTTACAGCCATGCTGATTGCTTTTAGCATTAACAAGTTAAAGTACAGTCTTATTGTATGAATCAGTGCCACTGTGGTAACATTAGGTTAAAGGACCAGGGGACAGTAGTAAGCCCGCAGGTCGTTATTTACACATCGAGTATCGTTTTCCCTCCTGACTTGAACGTTTTTGGGAAATTAATTTTGTTTTCTTCCTGTTCCGTAGCTTCAGTATTCTCAGTCAGTACTGTGTATGGGTTTCTGCAGTGCAACCGTCTGTGGCAGTGGTGGTTCTAGACCAAATTTAGCAGGGGGGCCAGGGCGGGGCCAGTGTTTTTTCAGAGGGGCACAGAACAAAAGATTGGGGGAAAAAAAGACTAAACAGGTCAACATTTCATCGTTTAATATATTAAGTAAGCCAAAGAGCCAATTGTGGCTCTGGAACTGCAGGTTGCAGACCCCTGATCTTTTCTCAATACGGCGGGAGCTTAATGTGAAACAGCAACATTTTTTAATTATTGTTATTTTTTATATTTATTTTTTAATTATTTTGTTATTTTATTATCGGGTAAAACCATAAACATAAAAAATACAACTGATCCAAACGACCAGTCAGTCACGGTATCTTTGTCAGCATTTATCATCCTAAGAAATTTAATATCATGTCTTTAGTACAGGGGCCAGGAACAGTTCTACAGGGGCCCTGGCCCCTGTTGGCCCCTGTCTAGAACCGCCCCTGGTCTGTAGCAAACATTTCTTTTTTTTCTACTTGGTCCTGCTGGTTCCTGGTTGGAGCTGCGGGTCTGCAGACCAATTGTTTCAGGCTAGTTATGGTGCTACTTCGTTGTTCTTTTTGGGGCAAGAAACGATTGAATGTACACGTCTCTAGCCACCTACCGCTAAATATGAAGCGTCGAGGTGCTGGTAGGTCAGACACTTTTGCTTTGTTTTATATTTAAACAAATAAACCTCAAACAGTTTGCCTGTCATTCCATCAGGGCCACTGCACTTCAGGTTTTAGATGTGTCCCTGATTCCAGATACCAGATTAAAACTGTTGGATTAAATCTGTGGTATATCATTGCTTTCTACAAATTTCTGTGTAAATTAAATAAATAACATATAAATTCCATGTTACTAAACGCCAAATTCAGGTGGAGAAAACGCTGGTAACGTCCTCTGGCATCTTTTGAAAAGGACTTTAAACTACAGGAACAGTATGATAAAGACCAACCAGAAACTGACCACCAAAACACAAAGTCTCACAATAATTAGACTTAAAGGTGCGTAGTGCAAGTTTTGACGTTAAATATTATTTATTTTATTTCCCTTACGTGCCCTTACGATTGCCCAATGTATAAAACGAGATATCATCCATTTACAGCAGTTGTAAGTAGAGGCTCCGCACAAGCACTAGAACGTGGAACTAGTGTGCTTTCGATCACCTGGCTACTTTCCGCCATAATCGGTGAGTTAGCGAGAGAACATGAGCTAAGTAGAATACTTATAGCTTTCTTACCTCAGAAGACATTACGCCTCTAAACAAAAGACCCGTACAGTCACAGCGGCAGATGCCTTTCCTCTTCTCCCATGCACATGCACAACACCGGTGTCATTACAACTTGGTGCCAGAGGGGGCAGACGTCTGCAAAAATCCTGGAATTTACTCTAAGCCTCTTTTTAAACTAGAGGCAAGAACTAGGTATTTTTTTTCCCTCAAGTAACACCATTGAGGGAATGCGTTACTTGTTTTTTTTTTTTTTAAGTCATCAGAGCTCAGAGTAAAGGCTCCCACATGCACGGACATGAATCCGAAGTATGTGCAGACAGATGCCTGTATTTAGTGCTGTAGGGGCACGATCTGATCACTCCGGGTAAACGGTGCGCCTCTGGCATTGCCTTTGAAAAGAAACACGATTCATGTAGCTGCTCAGCAGAGGAGCTAACAATCCCTATTATCCTTACTGTCCTTCAAACTTTCTGCGAAAGCAGTTGGGCTGCGTCATTAATTTCAAGAGCATGACTAGTAAACAACCCATTGTACAACATTGTATATATTTTTTGTTATACACATTAAGAACTTAGATTAAGTTTAGAAGAAATTAAAAATACTTTTTTGTCACTCTTGTGGAGATTGCTGTATAGTTAATGCATTTTTTTCCCCAGTTCGCCTGTTTCCATATGGACCCAGTACAGCACTAACACTAAACTGTCCTTTTTTTTTATTCTTGTTTGTCTAAATCCTCAGGAACTGGGGAGAGTGGGAAGAGCACATTCATCAAACAGATGAGGATTATACACGGCACCGGTTACTCCGACGAGGACAAGCGCGGCTTCACCAAACTCGTCTATCAGAACATCTTCATGTCCATGCAGGCCATGATCCGAGCCGCAGAGACGCTCAAGATTCCTTACAAATACGAGCACAACAAGGTAATTTCACATCTTCTCCAGCAAGCGTCTTTAAACTGGCAGAACTTTGTCTCATAATTGAATCGTATGAGACAAAGTGAAAAGGTTTGCTGCGAAAATGTTCAGGGCTTGGCTGAATATTTTTAGAGTGTAGTCTATCTTATTTGGAGCAGCCATCCATAATAGTTTCCTGCTGATTTTTACACTTCCTGTGTCCTTGCAGCTCTCCAGCGCTCCGTTGCGCCCTTTTCTATGTCTGGGCATGTTTCTGTGCACTCACACATGAAAGCAGCGAAGACCAGACTGGACTCACTTTTTCTGTCCGTCACTCCAGCTGCTGGATTTTACTCACCTTCCTCGAGCCGGCCTTGCAGCTATAGCTTTGGGAGCGGGTGCAGTGACCTCTTACTCTCCGTTTATTCCCAGCGAGAGTGACAAATGAGAGGAAACGAAGCGTAGGAGTTTGTCACCTTGGCAACATTCAGAGCTGCTGTAGCGTGTTTCTTTTTTGTGAGTGATGTTTGCTCGAGGAATGATGGAGACATTTGGTGAAAGGAAATGAAAAACCAAATTCCTGTATATAAAACGTTGTGTTTGGATGTTTGAAAACTGCTTAGTGTTTGGGTTTCCTATGCGGTCTGAAATGGGGTGGATCTCGATTTTGGACTTAAAAAGTGTGGAATCTAATGTTAAAGTAAAGCAGAGCCCTAGATTTGAAATGAAAACATAAATTGGATTCTACCGGGTTTCTGTTGTTGTGGTGGGACAATTATTTTCCGCACTCGCTCCCGCATCTCACCCCGTTAGCGTACACTCATGAGGAATGGAGTCTTTAGTGCTGTTTCATTCTAATGTGCTTTTGTATTTGTTAATCCTAAAAAAATAAAAAAGGATGAACGTTTTTGTTCATTTAAAATTACTTCACATTATTTTCTACCGTTGTTTTTTTTTTTTTTTTGTCCTCCTCAGCCTTCACACCCCACGTTTTGCTTTGTTACAGGGTTGGTTTAACGCAATTTGTACCTCGCAGTCTCTGAAATGAAAGAATATTTGTGTCTCATAGTCTGCTGGGGTTTAATCAGCAAATACAAAAATAAATACATTTTAAGCTTTAATTCTTGAGAGTTTTTGAGGCCAGTTAAACATATCTGTGAGCTAAGACCTAATAAATTACTGCCTAATAGGCAGTAACAGCCCTCTGCTGTTTTTGCTGTATTGTCACGCAAACGTTTCAGATCATCAAAGATGACCGGAATAAATGCAGAAGGTTTTTAGATAAAGTCTTTATTAATGAAGAGAAAATTAACCAAACAACCTTGACCTGTGAGAAAAACTTAATTATCCCCCTTGTTGAATCATTAACCAACTGCGATGAAGGACATTTTTGGTTTGTAGTCTCACTAGCCACTCCCAGATGGGCAGAATCAAGCAATGACTTGAATAGAACCTGTCAGACAATGTGAATAAGACTAAAAGCAGCACCTTCCACCCTGATCAAACTAAATTCAATGCTAGGTGACATCTATCAGTCTGGAAAGGGTTGGAAAAGCCTTTCTAAGGAGTGGCCAGGCTACCTTGCTTACTCCAAAAGTCTATCAAGGCTAAATGGGAGGATTTTACGTAGGGGTGATATTTTCTGGTTATGTAGTAATGGAGCCGGCTCTGGCCCTTCTTATACAGAGCGTCGGTGTTATGAGTCCAGTCCAGTTTATTGTTGAGGTGAACACCCAGGTATTTGAAACTCTCCACCGTTTCTATGTCCTGCCCCTGGATGTTCACGGGGGAGTGAGGTGGGGGTCTTTTCCTGAAGTCGATCACCATCTCCTTGGTCTTGCTGGTGTTTAGACACAGATGGTTCATCTCACACCAGTCCACAAAGTTCATGATGACCGACCGGTACTCCAGCTCGTTCCCCTCAGACACACAGCCCACGATTGCCAAGTCATCAGAGAACTTCTGAAAGTGGCAGCTGTCCGTGTTGTAGGTGAAGTCCGAGGTGTAGAGGGTGAAGAGAAACGGAGACAGAACGGTGCCCTGGGGGGCCCCGGTGCTGCAGAGGGCCACCTCTGACTGACAGCCGTGCAGCCGCACGTGCTGAGGGCAGTCAGTGAGGTAGTCCATGGTCCAGTCAGCTAGATGTTTGTCCACCCGAGCGTCCTCCAGCTTCTCCTTCAGCAGCACCGGTCTGATGGTATTAAAAGCGCTGGAGAAGTCAACATGACTCTCACAGCGCTCCCGGTGGTCTCCAGGTGGGTGAGCACCCGCTGCAGCAGGTAGATGATGGCGTCCTCTACTCCGATGTTGGGCCAGTAGGCAAACTGCAGTGGGTCCAGAGTGGGGCTCACCACGGTGCGCAGGTGTGAGAGGATGAGGCGCTCCATGGTCTTCATCAGGTGGGAGGTCAGGGTGACTGGTCTGAAGTGGGCCGGTTCCTGGCGTGCGGTGTTTTGGGAACCGGTGCCACACAGGAAGTCTTCCACAGGGTGGGCACCACCCCTAGGCTGAGGCTCAGGTTGTAGATGTAGCTGAGGACCTCACAGAGCTCATCTGCACAGTTCCTCAGCAGCCTGGGGGGGATGCCGTCTGGTCCTGAGGCTTTCCTCTGTTTCAGCTTCATCAGCTGACCTCTCACCTGTGTTGATGTGACAGTGAGGGGGGAGGAAGGCAGGACTGAAGGTGTGGATGGGTCGGTGGTTGATGAGAGTGGCGGCGGGGAGAGGGTAGGTCTCTGGTGGGTTGGGGGTTGTAGGAGTTGAGGGTAGGGAGGGGGTCAGTGTGAGGGGAGTTAAACCGTGTGAAGAACCTGTTTAACTCATCTGCAGACTTGGTGTCACCGTCTGCAGCCCTGCTGGTCCTCTGCCCAAAGCCGGAGATGTTCTTCAGACCTCTCCACACATCTCTGACGTTGTTCTGTGCCAGCTGCTCCTCCATCTTCCTCCTATAGTTTTTCTTTGCCACCCTGGTCCTCCACTGAAGCTCCCGCTGAGCTCTACGCTGCTCCTCTCTGTCCTCTGAGTAGAAAGCCTTCTTCTTGTCCAGGAGGACATCCAGCTCAGGGGTCACCCAGGGGGGTTGTTTGGAAAGCACCGTAGCCGTCGTGTAGGCACAATGCTCTCCACACAGAAGGTCATGTAGTCAGTGATACATTCAGTCAATAAGCACAAATACTCTCCTTAAAAAAACATTTAAAAACGTTAGATTAAAACAAAATTCTAAATATGGACACTGCTTACATAAAGAAGTGTGATTTTTATTACCTAACAGCACACAGTAACTGCATTTAATTAGATTTCTGAATTTATTGATATTAATTGACGCTTTCAATAAACCAACAGTGGAGAAAATGGCAAAAAATAACAATCATGACAATATAGGCTGTTATGGGGGTTTTCAGACACCACTAGTTGGAATTTATCGTTGTCCAGATAAATCCAAATTCTTATTATAACAAATTTTTCACGATAACGATAAAACGATACGATAAGGGCCCAGCCCTAATTTCACGAAGCAACCCAGAAGAACATCTAAAGAGCTACAGGCCTCCTTCGCCTCAGTTACAGTCAACGTTCATGATGATGCGGTGCTCCTGGGCTGACACTACTCATTTTTTGATGATCGGAAACATTAAACTGTGAGACGTAAAGCGAAAAAACACAGAAGAACACTGCAAGGGCGCAAATTATTTTTCATGGCGCTAGGTTTCATACTTACTGCCCGACTCGCTTGTGTCCATACGTGAAAACGGGAAGTGTCTGTCGGACAAAGGCTGCGCCTCATGGCACACGGGAAGTGAAAATGAAAACTGATGAGCGTGTGTGCTCTGTGTCTGTGGTCATTTACAATGATTGTCACTAATTGCATTTCCAAGTCATGCATCCCGGTCTCCAAAGCACTCAGTTCAGCACAGATCCTGCAGACCCAGCCATTCGGTACAACGCTGAAAGTGGAAGCCATGCCTGGTGCTCGGATCCTGGACATTTAGACGTTTATTGGCAGATTAAGACCTCTCAGTCCCACTACAGCGCTGAGTGTGGCCAGTTGTTTGTGAAAGGAAACTCCAGATTTCCTTTCGCCAATCGCAAAGTCAGTAGAACACAATAAATGCCCTTGTTCGGGCGTATTATTCACGTCTACGTACAGAACGCAATGATTATAATGGTTGTTAAGTAGGTATCGGACATCTGTCCCGTCCACGGATTTCATGCGTATTTATCTCTTACCAGCCGGTGAATTATCTTAAAGTGGCTTTATGTAAAAAAAAAAAATATGTCAGATATTTAGACAATATTCTGCTGCACATGCTGTGGTTTTACATCTCAAAGTCATGATTGGTTTTGCAGTTATTCCAGTTACTTTACTTTAAACCTGGGTGAGAAAGCGCCCCACCCATAAAGCACGCGTTACTCTCTCTCTCTCTTACGTAGGAGACCTGGGGCAGCGACACTTTTCTCCTTAATTCCTTTAAAATCTCCAGTGGGATTTGAGCTTCGGATATTAGCTGCATCTGAGCCTGAGGGCGCAATGAGATGTATCAAGCGAGTGAGGAAATGAACTAGTAATAATGAGGGCACTGACTTTTTGTTGGTCTTTTTTCCTTTCTTTGTGGAATTTGGAATAATTTTTATATATTTTACAGATGTCTTTGCAGTGTTTCAGTAACGTATTATTTCACCCCCCCCCCCCCCCCCTCTGCTGCCAGGCTAATGCCAACATTGTTAGAGAAGTGGACGTAGAGAAGGTCACCGCGTTCAGGAATCCTTACGTAGACGCCATCAAGAGCTTGTGGAATGACCCCGGCATCCAGGAGTGCTACGATCGAAGGAGGGAGTACCAGCTCTCAGACTCTACTAAATAGTGAGTGGAAGACGACATCAGTTTGAACTACAGCTACACTGCAAAAACAGAACTAAAATTAAGTAAAATGTTCTTGAAATTAGTACATTTGTACTTGATTTGAGCAGGTAAATAAGATGATCTGCCAATGGAATGAGTATTTTGACCCCTGAAATAAGATAATTAGATGTACTGCACCTGAAATGAGACGATGAAGATGAGTTGTTCCTATTTAAAGTGTAAAAATCTAATTCCATTGGCAAATCATCTTATTTATCTGCTCAAATCAAGGACAATTGCACTAATTTCAAGAAGATCTTTGCAGTGTATGCTGTGGACGCTATCGTGATGAGATGATGATGTCTCTGTAGTTACCTGAACGCACTGGACCGGATCGCCCAGTCGACCTACCTTCCCACCCAGCAGGATGTCTTGAGGGTTCGAGTCCCGACCACAGGCATTATTGAATATCCGTTCGATCTCCAGAGCGTCATATTCAGGTAAGAGCAGAACGTCACGGAGGAACAGGTGATGCAGAATCCTCTGCAGAATTAAACTGGACAAATGTTTTAAATGCACTGATAACGATGACACTGTTGCAATTTCAGCTTCATACCCATGTTTAATTTGGGGTATGAGTATAAAGCATACAGCCCCCTCCACAATTATTGGCACCCCTGGTAGAGATGTAGTAAAAGCTTAAAAATGCTAGCTTTGCCTGCAAGATGAATTCTCACGGTATTTGTGTGTTCACAAACAGAGAATCCATCTTGTACTGCCGTTTAGAGCGGCAAATTTTACACGACCTTTTTTGAAGAAAAGACAACTTTTAATTTTTAATAATATACAATACACAATTTTTTTTATAAAATATACAATACAATTTTTTTTACGTTTTTAACGAAACACCAGTTTATTTCTATACTAAGGTTTTAAAATAAAACATTTAAAAAATGTCTTGATGTTGATATTTTTGTAGAAATCCTAATAAAAACAAAATGGGTCTAAAGAAATGTTACTGTCACTTTTTGTTGGAAATTCAATGAAATTATTTTATGAAAAACTGCTAAAACCTTAATTTGTTATTTTGATATCTATATTTAAAAAGATTAGCTGGTTCTTCATAATTTTCAGCCAAAGTGATTAAGGCCAATTGTGGAAGGTACTGAGAGCCAGTTGTGGCTCCAGAGCCGCAGGTTGCAGACCCCCGGTCTAAGAGGAGGGGGCCTTTATGTCATTCAAACCTTAAGGTCAAAGGAGGACAGGAAAGGAGGGTGGGAAACATTTCTAGCCGTGTGATCAACGTAAAAAAAAAAAAAAAGAGAACTTACTAGAGATTTAAAGGAATGTCTCAGTTGCATCTATTTTTTTTTAGAAATTGATTAGAGAGCCAATAAGTGTTGCACCAGTACCATTTCCTAAAACAGAATTTTTATACCAATAAATAAACTTAAGTCAAAGTTTACACATTTCTACCAGTGGTGCCAGTAAATGTGAAGAGTAATTATATTTAAATATTTTATATTTCAAGTTTAATATTGGGCCAGTGTAGCAGTTTTATTGCTGCTTTTACTTTTAGGTGTTGTTTTTATGGTGTGTGTAAATAGTTGGGACCAGCTCTGGCTGATTCCTCCGACTCTTTGGTCCACTCCTTTCAGCAGAGCGCTCCTACTCCATCTTTAAAAGTCGACATGTTATCTAAAAATATAAAAATCTGTATTTCTGAATAGGCGTCTTTACATCAAAAGATAATTGAGTTAAATTGTGTCAATAAGTACTTCAGTAACAAAGAAGACCAAATAAATGTTCTTATGACTTCTACTATCCAAGTTTCTTCTTAGAGTCGCCATAGATGTTGATGGTTGTGGACAGGAGGGCTCTCCTCTACAGACTGCTGTAGGGCTGGGCGATATGGCCTAAAAATAAAATCTCAGATTTTTTTCACAATACATCTTATTTACGATTTTAATCAATTTTTTTTCTTTAAAAAAAGACTGGAAACCACAATGAAATCATTCAAATAAACTGTGTTTTTATTTGACACGAAAAAATTAACAAACCAAGATGAATTTCCCTATTGGGCTTGAAGTGCAAACCTTCAAATAAGGCAAAATAAGAAAAAGGTTCCACTTGAACAAAGATGAGTGTCCCTATTGTGATTAATAGTGCAAAACTCACGCAGCGGCTGCCTGTGAGACAGCACTGAGGGTATAGGGAGACCCAACACAGCTCTAGCAGTTAACGGTAGACAGATTGCTGCTTTCAAGTGAAGTTGCTAAATAGACAAAAACACAGAAATAAGTGGCTAGATTTATTTCTTGTCACTTTTTTGTATAAAAAACGCTAGAGGGGGCTGAAAAGTCCCCAAATATGAGTTGGTAAGGAGGAAACACTGGACTGTCCCGTCTAGTTTTCCTTCTCTACGAAGAGCAGAGCTGCACAGTAGCCACCAGTAGCCCGTTTCACAGCAATACAGACAGAAGCCGGAGTTCGTTTTTTTTTTCAAAAGAAAGTAAATTTGAATGTTTCATGATATTTAAATTCATTTTAAACTCTGTTTATGATAAAAAAAGGAGTGTCCAAATATACAGTAGATATACTATATCATATGCTTTTATTTTGGTGTGGCCGTGCGCCACGATCAATTACATGTAGCGGAAACCCTCATCTTAAGGTAAAAAAGTTTCCTCTTTAGAGTATATCTGCAATATATTTTCCTAGACATATATTCAACATTTCAAGCTTTTACCAAAACAATTTCCAACAATTTGAAATATATAGTTAGATGGAGGCTCAAGAGCTGTATTGGCAAACAAAAAGAAGAAAAAAAATCTTGATTTTTCCAACAATTAAGTCTTCATAAATTGCAAACTCGAATTAATCGATAAAAATGGATTTATCACCCAGCCCTAGACTGCTGCAGGGGTGGTGGCAATGATGATGATGGATCTGCGGCTCTTACAGAATGGTGGACGTTGGGGGTCAGAGGTCGGAGAGGAGGAAGTGGATCCACTGCTTTGAGAACGTCACATCAATCATGTTCCTGGTTGCCCTCAGCGAATACGACCAAGTTCTGGTGGAGTCGGATAACGAGGTAATGATTTTTCTGTTGGGGTGGGGGGTTACAGCCATTGGAGCAAACACTGAATATTAATCATAAAGGGATTTAAATGTTTGATATTCTCAGAACACGTTTCGTTTAAACGGAGCAGAACACAAGGCTGTGCTGAAGAATTGCAGTTAAAAGACTGAAAATCCTTTTTTCATCCATCTTGGCTGTGTGCCGCCTCTTCTCCCACTTGGGAAGCATTCCTGAAAGGTCTGCCAGCTGCTGTGAAGGCCGCATCAGGCCACCTTCTTAGGAGACTGTAGCCTTGGTGTTAGGGCTGATAGAACCAGAGGAGTGTGTCTGCTCTCTTTATTACTGTGAGCCACAATATTACCATTTCATTTTAATGACATGGATAATCACTTAAACACTGACATCAGGTCCTGGGAGATCTAACCAACATGGCTGTCCTTCTCATCTTTTATCCTCCCTGCTCCGCCTTTGGTTGGCTCAAACATTTAGTAGAATCTGAGCACAGATGTTTAATTAAGCCATTAACTGTCTCTCTCTCCCCCCCTCCTTGTCTTTGTCCCACCTTCTCCAAACCACACCTACCTTCTTGTCCCCTGTGCAGAACCGGATGGAGGAGAGTAAAGCTTTGTTTAGAACGATAATCACGTACCCCTGGTTCCAGAACTCCTCTGTTATTCTTTTCCTGAACAAGAAAGACCTGCTGGAGGAGAAGATCATGTACTCTCATCTGGTCGACTACTTCCCAGAGTATGACGGTGAGTGGCAGCAGTTTAGACGCTTTCAGCAACCAGCTTGGGTTTTCAACCCCTTTTCAGCAGCGGCTCGCCCTGCTGGACAATTGTTAGTAATGGGGCAACACACTCAAACTATCTATCAAGCAGGAAACTTTTTTAGGTTTTACAGGGTCCCTACCCAGTCTGGAAAACTCTGGAATCCATATCTGTATTTTCTGATAAATATGGGAAACAGGAAACATAGAAGAATGTTTGTATTTCAATACAGTAGTCCTAAATGTTCCTTCCTTCCTTCCTTCCTTCCTTCCTTCCTTCCTTCCTTCCTTCCTTCCTTCCTTCCTTCCTTCCTTCCTTCCTTCCTTCCTTCCTTCCTTCCTTCCTTCCTTCCTTCCTGTCTTGTACCCTTCTTCTTTTTCCCCATATGTCCTCTCATTCTTCTTGTACTCTCTTTATCTCCTTCTTTCCTTCCCTGTGTCCTAATGCCCCTGTGTCCCTTCATCTTTTCTTATCCTACCATCATTTTATCTATCCTTCTTTCCTTCCTTCCTTATCTGTTCTTTATTGTGCCATTCTCCCTTTTTCTCCATTTGTCCTCTCATTCTTCCTTCCTTCTGTACCCTCTTTGTGTCTTTCCTTCCTTCTACGTGTCCTCTCCTGCTTGTTCTTCCTTCCTTCTCTGTGTTCTAACTCTCTTGTGTCCTTTCTCCTTTCCTCATCCTACAATCATTATTTTCCTTCCTTCCTTCCTTCCTTCCTTCCTTCCTTCCTTCCTTCCTTCCTTCCTTCCTTCCTTCCTTCCTTCCTTCCTTCCTTCCTTCCTTCCTTCCTTCCTTCCTTCCTTCCTTCCTTCCTTCCTTCCTTCCTTCCTTCCTTCCTTCCTTCTGTCAGTTCCTTGTTTTTGCTACCTCCATATATATATAAAGTTTGTCCACTACAGAAATATCTGCCCTAAGTTCGAAGTGAACAGATGTTAAGGAAAGAGAAATTTGGATTTTCAACTAAAAAAAAGCACTTATAAGAATATGGGCTTTAAAGGTTCTACTAATAAAGGTTAATTGAATTAAAGATATGAAGTGAACAAAATGTCACATCATATCTTATCTGGATATATTCTTCACGTCATAATGACATGTCGGTCACAGTTCAGCTCCGCCTTAAAGCTTAATGCATGTTTTTTTCTCTTGATTCTAAACAGAACCAGGGGTGAAATGATGAACATTATGCTTTAGAATGTGTACAACTAGCAATTTAGAAAATAAACTAAGCTATAAAGTGATGTCATACATTATGGTAGAGGAGCATTTGTTTGCTCGCAGACAGCTAGACAAACAGCTGCTGCCCCCTGCTGATGACTGGATAGAATGCAGGTTAGAATAAGCAGAACAGAAAAGAGTTCTGTTTGGGCATCACGAGGAAGTTGTCAAATACGGGAATTAGAGAATTGTGCCCACAAGATTTGATCCACAGCTTCATATGGATAAATAAATGAAAAATGTCAGCTTTAGTTTGTTGATGCTCGTGTTCATTTAGTTGATCAGATACATAAGATCAGGAAGTGACAGCAGCAAGCAAGAGGTCATTCTGGGTCGTGTGCTGGTTGGTAAACTCCAGATCCTGCTTGTTTCTACCAGTTCCCGTTATTTTAATTGTTTTTTTTTATTGAGTCCTCACGGGCTCAAAACTAAAAGCAAGTAGCTATTTTTTGTAGTCTTGATAAATAACTTTATGTAAAGCCAACATTCTTGGCTTTTAATTGACATCTTTACTGACAATAAAACGCCTTTTCCTCAGACTTGAAATGCAGATGTACACTATGTACAAGTGCATGCATGGTAATTGAAAGCTTGTGGCTTCCTTCTGTTTTATAATTTTTCCTTTTAAGCGTCATGTATAAGCATTTGTTAATTGAAGGCAAAGGTAGCCATTACTTGATTTATACCATTGTCCGGGTGAACGCCCGATTCTGATTGGCTGCAGGGTGTCCGTTAAAAAGTGTTGTGGGACACCTGTAAAAAAGATCGTTCTAAATTATTGCGCTGGCTCAAATGTTAGCTGGTAACGGCAAGACAGATGACGCTTGGGAACGCCTCACAACGAGAGATATTAAATAGTTCTCTCTGCCGCTTCTTGTGAAAAACGTACGATTTTAACTGTGAAAAAAACCCATTAAAGTATTAAAAATTAATTTCTTTTGTAAGTGGCCATGGTAAATGCGTGATGATGACCTTCGAGGTGTCCATTATCGCTTTGGACGGTTCACGCCTTCGCATCATCCATTAATTTCTGATAAGCATTATCCCTTAATCAAGCATTTACTACTAATAGTTTTAGAAAAGCTCCATTTAGTTTTTGAAGATGCCACTTATGGTTTCTTTAGAAAAATGTCCTAAATGATTTTCTTTTAAAATAACTAAAATACATGTAAAAACTATTTCTAAAGGATTTATCTCACCGGGATAGCGAGAAAAAGCATGCAAGATATGTTACTAGCAGTACTTCATCCTTTGAGCACTGACAGAATAACCATGTGCAGCAACTGTTTAGTAGCCGGTTGCACCCGTAGTCACGCGTTCCTCCCTCTGCAGGCTCTCAGAGGGACGCCCAAGCAGCTCGAGAATTCATCCTCAAGATGTTTGTGGACCTGAACCCAGACAGCGATAAGATCATCTACTCTCACTTCACCTGCGCCACCGACACGGAGAACATCCGCTTCGTCTTTGCGGCCGTCAAAGACACCATCCTACAGCTGAACCTGAAGGAGTACAACCTGGTGTAGAGCACGGCTCCTCACCGACACACTGACTGACTGGATCTGTGAAAAGATGGCTTACACACACACGCAAATACGCGCTTACAAATTATCTAAGGAAAACTAAATCTAATGGTTGCATATTACTAATTTATTAGCCCTTTGTTGACTTCTTGGTGCCCGAAGGATGAGACCCTTAAATGTTATCCTGCTTTTTAAGGCGTTGATGGGGAGGCAAGAGGTCGGATATTTATAAGGAGCTGGGATCGGAGCTCCCGTCACACCTGCCATTTTATAAACCCTTGTTTTTGTTTTGCATCCTATGTCCTTGTCTTTCTCAAGGTTCATCATGAAGCATTATCTTAACAGGAAGTGATGCAACAGCTCTCTAATAGACAGCTCCATTTTTTTCCCCCTTTAATGCACCTGCCGGCTCGTCGCTTGCCATGTAGGCATAAATTGTGATTTTTTTTAAAAATTATCTGAGATTGATTTGATACCGATTTGACTTTAATCGTTTTTATTATAGTTGTAATATTACATTGATTTGGTAGCATTTAATGAGCAGAGCACGGTTGAATGCGGCAGCGGCACATTTGCGGCATGTTCTGACGCAAACATGAAGCTCAGGACGAGAAGAAGTAATTGTCTGCAAGACGCTGAGCGACAACGTGTGGGGAGTCCTTCCACTGACTGATGGGAGGAGAGGAGCTCAGGATTTCTGAACATTTTAGAAGCGATTGTTGAACCGTACCACATCAAAGCTTGTTTTTATTATTTTCTTTAAATTGATTGATTAATGTTCAATGTATTACCAATGCCAAAACAACCGAAGAGGCGAACTTCTGTAAAAAATGTTGAGGAAAGGAAAAAAAGCAGGACAGTTGGGGCAGAAGGAACACCCCCCCCCCCCCCCCCCCACACACACACACACACACACAAACTCACACTCACCGTCCCCCTGCAGCATAAACAGACTCACCCTGGCTGTTTACAGACAAGGCAGCTGCTCCAGAGCACTGAACTTTCCCAGCTGTATCCCCCCGCTACCATCACCACACCTTTCACCTTGTGAACCTTCCAGTCCAATCCCAGTTTAGCTGTGTGCTCGTGTCCAATCACAGCCTGGCTGTCCTGACTGTTGTAGCCGAACTAGAAGCTGAGGATGCATTTAGCTAGTCTCTACAGAGGTGAAAGGGGCACCGTGTCAGTGTGCCGTTTTTTACCAAAGTAAAGCCTTCCTTGTTTATATTCGGCACCTCTTTACATGCAATTCTCTATTTACTTTGGAGTGTTTTTCTATTATTTCCCTACTACATAAGCCTGTAATTTACTTTTATTGAGGCATAGTGCAATCATGAATGCTATAATCATTGTACATACATCTCTCTCTCTCTCTCTCTCTCTCTCTCTCTCTCTCTCTCTCTCATTATATATATCTATATATATAATGTCTGTATGTTGCAGCATCTTTGTTGACTTTGTATTCATGGCTGTTTTAGGCAGATTGAATGTGCGGTATTGGAAATATGTAAATGTCTAATTCTATGTCAAATTGCTAATTCATTTTGCAAAGTGGAAAATGTTATTTACATGTTCTGTTTTGGTTTCCTCTCATTTGTCAGATGAGAATGTATATTTTGGTGTTATGTCACGTTTGTTTCTCATTCAAGGAAACATTGTTTAGCTTCAAAATTAACAACTAATATCAGATCAGTGCTAATCGGAGCAGTTTTCTTTAAATTTACTGTTGTTTTTTTATTCTAATTCTTAAGAAAGGGCAACCTGAATCAAATTTACACGGCTACGCGGAATTAGACATAGTCCTTAACATTCAAGGTCTTTGCAGGCTTAAGTCTGATTCTTGTTCATTTTGTTTAGGTCTTTATGATGAGTACTAATCAGATCTGGAGCCTTCCCTGCACCCGCTGTGCTCCTGAACACGCTCCTTACCCCTTCACATTTCTAGGCAACATGAAGTAGCATCAGAACAGTGGCAGGCGGAAGAGCTGTTGGGATTAAGTATTTTTGAAGGCCATGAAATATTTTATGGGGAACTTTTCTACATAATGACACAGTCGGTGTTGAAATCAAGTGATTAATGTACAAAAACTCAAACCTTAAGTAAAATGAATCATTTATCGGTGCTTTTCCTTTTTTTTCAAAACTCTTTTGTCTTGATTGCCACTGTTTTATTTGAATGTACAGTATTATTTCTGATTTTATTTTATTTATATAACAAAAGAAAATACAGTTCATGTGTACATATTGCCTTATATAAAGCTGTGCCTCTGAAGTCCTTCGCATAGGCACTTGTTTTTTTTTTTTTTTTGTAAGCGGGAAGTGAAGCTGATATAGCCGATAACGTCCAGTTTTGTTTCGCCGTGGTGTTTTCTTTTTCTTGTTCCCTGCTGTGAGAATCCCTGGGAACAGCTCTGAAGTGTAGCTCGTGTGGCACAACAGCAGGTCATTACACGCACCTCATGAATGACCTGGAGTCATTTCTGTTCATTTCTGTCGTCGCATACGATACATGTCTTAAATGTTCCTACCAGAGTGCATTATGATGCATCGGACTGTCTGGCACGGATTAAAACAGCATGGCGGTGTGCAGAATTAGTTTTTTATTTTTTATTATTGTTACCTTCGGCAATCTGGGACTGCTAGTGACACCTAGTGGCTGTCTACCAATGTTGGTTTCAGCCAATCATCATCAAATAAAAATGTCGTAAGCAGCAGGCGCCATGAGAAACCACAACAAGTTACGCTGGTCAAGACACACAGATCTGGATAGTGACACTCATGACAATTGTGGATCCTGGATAAAGCAGATGTCATAGCAGCAGCTACGTGTGCGTCCTCCTGCGCTGCCATGGTTTTTTTTTTTGGGGGGGGGGGCAAACCACTGTTAAAGCTTAATTGCCATCCCGATCTAGTGTTTAGCACCCTTAACATCTATTGGCATTCCTGGCAGATTTATAAGAAGCTTTAAAATGTTTTATTGCTGAAGCCCAACCTCACACTGAAAGAAAATTGATGCAGTTGTGCATAGTTGGAGGATAAAATTGTCCAGCCTTGTTTGTTTTTTTACAGCTCCCGTTGCTTCAAACCTTCTAATTATGGCTCCGACTTTAGATACGAACAGGTTTAGGCCAGTATTTATTCTTTTTTTTGCCTCATATGAAGATCAACACATGCCTGCCTTACGTGAAGGATGTGTTTGCTGGTCTTTCCCATTTTGAAGAGTGGCTCAGAGAAATGGACCTCTGCGTCACGTCATATTTATACCCAAAAATGAAGTGATGGTTAATGGCTCCTGGAGAGTCTTGAGAATTAAAAGAAATTGTGTACTTACCTTTATTTAGTAGGAATTTGTTTTTTTTAGGAAAAGACAGATATCAATAAATATAAAAATATTTTTTTTGTTTACATTTGTTGGCACATTAAAATTAATCCTTTCCCAGTTATTAGTAAGAAACTCTTTGAGTAATCACAGAATTCAGATCCTTGCTATAAATGCTTAGCGGCTTTTTGCATGTTTCCACCAGCATTTTGGCAATTTATCTTTCTTGATAAGCTCAAAGCTTTTTAAGATGGAAGGCTTCCCTACCATCACCCTAACCATTAGCTTCTTCCACAGATTCTCAGATCAGATTTAAGTCAGGACTCTGGCTGCGCTGCTCCAAAGCGTGAATATAGTTTCCAGTCAGAAGAAACGGTAAAGTTAAAAGAACACATCAAAGCTTAATTTGACAGGAGCTTTAATAATTTTGGGCTGAATTTTCTATATACATCTCTTATTGTCGGATTGTTTTCCCCTATATGTAAATGTACACGAATGAAAAGGCTGAATTGTAAAAAAAAAAAAGAAAAAAAAAAAGCTTCAAGGCTCTTAATTAATTTTCACCATGGGTGCCAATAAGTGTGTCGGGTGCTGCAGGGTTCAGTATTTGCAGTGACCACTGATCAGCAGCAGGGCCCACATCTACACACTAAACACATCTACATGGGGGTGTGGGTTTGAGGCCGGATTCTAGTTTCAACTTGTCGGTGCCGCTGACCCTTTGTTACACTATCGTAAATACATTGCAAAAAACAAAACTGAATTGTTCTTGTGAAAATATAAAGTGTGATAGAAGTCTGTGATCAAAATGAACAATCTCTTTATGTCCACGTCATTCTGAGCAGGTTTTCTCCTTTTATATAGATTTTTTTTTTTTCACGTGTCTTTCGGCGCGCAGCTGATGCAGACTTCACGTCACTGGCAGCCTCTGCTGTTTAGATGTCCTGCAGTATGTTTCAGGGCAGGGACGTGTGTTGAGATCTGCCATGTTTGATTAAAAAGTCTCCATAAACTGCTCCAGTGTCAGATGCATCTTTTGGTCGCTCTCTCTTTCCTAATCTGGTCTTTTAACTCCTGCAGTATTTCGGCTGAAAGCGTAGGGCTTTTCGTCCATCCACCCATTATCTATGCCCGTCTATCCCTGTGGGGTCGCGAGGGGTGCTGGTGCCTATCTCCAGCATTCAATGGGCGAGAGGCGGGATACACCCTGGACAGGTCGCCAGTCTATCGCAGTAGGGCTTTTCAATTCAATTGAAATAATGAATGTACTGGAGGTGAAAAACTAAAAGTTTGATAAAACAGTTCAAGATGGCAGAAGGGGGATTGATGAATGATCTTTGGGATAGTTAATGAGCATTATGTAGGATGAAGCTGCTCCTTGACTTTCATTTTACTCTGGATAGATTCCAGGTCTACAGTATTTCTCGTTCACAGTAACACCTGATTCAACTCACTTCCAGCTTTAGGTTAAACTCACCGTATTATCTTAAATTCATGTTTTTGGACTGGGAGGAAGACAGAGAAAACTAGCGCTTGGAAAAGAGTCAGAGGCCCTTTGCTTTATTGACATTGTCTTTATTTTTATTTCCCTGGGATTTCTTGAGGGTATTAAAAGTACTTATCTGAGCTTTGCTTCTTCCTCATACCCTGAATACAGCCCTTTTTCCAGAGGAATTTGTTTTCTTAATTTAGCTACTTAACACTGGTCTGTCAATCTCTCAGGTATAGAAAGGATTATCTCAAGGAATGAGCTCATATTTGAGCACACGTTTCGCAAATTAGGCTTGATCTCTGAAGCAACCAAAAAAAGAGCTTGATTAATTGCATCAGCTCCAGATCCTGGACTGCTGATGGTGACGTTTGATGAGAACTGTCCAAAAATCTCGGAGATGACGGCTTTGGTTTGCATAAACAATGAAAAGGTTGATCTCCAGGAATGTTCCTGGAGATGCAGTTGGAAGCATAGTTTACAAGTTTAAAGTCAAAGAAACGACGTCTTCGCCACTTGGGTATGGCCAAAAAGAGAAAGGGAAGCTGTCAGTGGCTGCAACCAGATTCCTGAGGACACAGTTCGTCAAAAACTCTCTACTGACTGCAAAAGACCTGCAGGAAGGCTTGGTGTCAGCGTCCTCACGGGCTCAGCTTACACAGTAAGGCTCAACCTGAATGCTGAAGGGGCCCATGCCTGAACACCAAGACACACTTCACAACGGACCCACAATTAAAGTCAGATCCAGGTGGCTCACAACCATGAATGACACAAGGAGGGCTGGGGATGCTATTATGGGTGTCAGTGATAGTTCTGAAGGAGGAATAATTTAGAAAAAGGACATTGTGCTTATAGTGAAGCTTGGCAGTGGTTCAGTGAGGTAAAATCTGGTAGATGACTGCACTCACTGTGGCCTTGATGAAACATCGTTGACCAATACCCCCAACCATCCCTGACTCTGGAAACTATAGCAGCTAGGATTCTTTGCCTCTCCACTCTTCCTCCAAACCCTGGGAACTTGATTTCCAAATAAAATGCTAAACTCAGGTCTCAGAAGGAGACTTTGGACCACTGAGCAACAGTTCAGTCCTTTTTCTCCTTCAACCAGGTAAGAAGCTTCTGACGTTGTCTCTCGTCCGCTTGACACGAGGAATGCAATCGTTTTAGCACATGACCTGCAAGCGTCTCTGCTTGGTTGCCCTTACAGTTACAGTCGACCCCTTGTGAATCTCCACTAAACTCCTCCACAAACTTTCCTTGAAAATCCCGTCAAGGCTGCACTTATTGGGGTATCGGGTGGTTCAGTTGGTAGAGTGGGTGCACCATGTGCAGAACCTAAAGTCCTTATCGAAGCTGTCCTGGGTCTGATTCCCAGTCTCAAACTTTTGCTAAATGTTTCTCATTCTCTCTTCACTCTCATTCCTGTTCAATTACTGTTTTGTTGGCCTTAACTTAACATGTCCAATTTTGGATGTTTTATTAGCTTTAAGGCATACTAGTCAAAATTACCATTAAAGGTATATAGCCATATTATATGCCTATAAAAAAAGACCAAAACCCATTTGATTGTGATAAAATAAGGTTATATACACACCAATATAGTGTATTGATGGTCCTTTTTGAGCCTAAAAATAACCCCAGCACTGGGCGCGATGATCAGAGATGACCAGACGTGGCGCCATCCAGCAGTAACCCAGAACTATCAGAAAGCTTAATAATAAATAAAATAAAAATTAATAAATCACTACTAACAATAGTGCCGAACCGAGCCTGACCCTCTGAAATGCGTCGCCGTAAACCGGCAGCTCGCTGTGATCGAAGACCAACCATCATTAATCCAATAAACCGATCAAACAGCAACTCTAAGAGCCTCATATCAGAACATTACGGAGAAATTTTCCCTTCGGAAACTCAAACGGGGACAGAGCACCAAGGTAAGAACAAATCATATATATATATATATATATATATATATATATATATATATATATATATATATATATATATATATATATATATATATATATATATATATATATATAATGTTGTCTGTAGAGGCTAAGAAGTGCATTGCTGTTATTATTAACACAGTATAAAACATTTAATCACGTCAGTCAACTCTGCAGTCATATCCTGGCAGCTTATCTTTAGCTTCCACTTCAGTTAACACCACGTTCAGCGCATTTCCAGTCATTTCTGTGTCGGATTCATATATTTCTTGTGTTTTTTCACTGGATCTTGGACCATTGTTTCCATTACTTTGCTGGGAGCTGCTAATAGCCGTTATCTGCTTCCTGGTTTATCCCCCCCCCCCCTGAGCACGCGCCGAGTTGTGCTTCCGTTGCTATTGTAAATAAACACTAACAGTTTTATTTAGTAACAAATTGGGTAAAAACGAAGAGTAAAACGACAAAAATAATAACTAACGCCAGCAGGACGTGATTATCGTCTTGTATGCTTTGTATGCAACCAGAATGAGTTACTGACGTGTACATTTAAAAAAAGAAAAAGTCAAATAACGTGGCTATGCACCTTTGAAAGATGCTTGAAATATGTTTGGAAAGTTTCTGACACTCCATTTGTTCAGTTTCTCCAGACTGACCCCTGGCGGCCGTTTGAAGACACTCTGCTGAGCCACTTAACCCTTTCCCTCCCACGCTTTGCTGGGGGTGTATGGAGCAGGCCTGCTCCCTGAGCTCTCCATGCACTGGTGCCACAGGTGTGTGATGAGGTCTGCTGCTGCCTGTGAAGAAGGCTCACTTCCCATTTATCCCCTGCTATTTGTGGCCATTGCCACGCCCTCTTGACTGGACAGGAAAAAAATTCACCAACCATCTCCGTGGTTCAGACTCACCGCTGCACTTTGTCCTCAAGGACCTCAAAGAAAGAGCTCCTCCAGGGAAAGGATTTTCTGTCTGATCCGCTGAAAGATACACACAGCTAGGAGAGCAAGAGCATTTCTCAGCTGACCTTTCCAGTTTATTTATTTATTTATTTATTTATTTATTCTAAAGAAGAAAGTCCTTCCTTTCTGAGGATGCTCTGCACCCCTTTCCCGTTGAAACTGTGACCTGCTGAGCTTTGACGCTTTTTGTTTTGTCATCCAAAGACCCCCAAAAGTTTTCCTTCCCCCTTTTTTCATTTTGACCGCAGACGGCTCATCACCATTGGGGCCATCGGCTCAGTCTGCAGGAGGATGGCTGGGTGTTGTGTGTCTTCGGAGGACCGGGAGACCAGGAGGATCAACGACGCGATTGAGGAGCAGCTGCGGAGAGACAAGAAGGACTCCCGCAGGGAGCTGAAGCTGCTGCTGTTAGGTGAGCATCACCCACATCTGAGCCTGGGGCCGAACCAGAGGCTCTGGCAGCGCAGGCAGGAAACACAGCAGGAATGTGTGTTTCCAGCCTTTCACCTGCCACTGTTTGGCTGGAGGGGAACGAATATTTGTTGAATTTTAAAGTTCAGTTTAATACGATTTTAAAACGTTACCATTGTTGATTTTTTTTCCTCTCCATTTTTCTCCCTTTTTGAAAGTTCCCTGTGGGTGTGACATGCGGTCTGTGAATTATAAAAGCTTCACCATTAGCTCGCTGCTTCCTGATCACACCTCGGCAAACTGTTTTTCTTTTTTTTTTTAAATATAGGGCCAAAGTCGGGAAAGTCATACCATTAAAAAAAATCTAGTTAAATGCAAGCTTAACTTCTTTTTGGCTCAACTGTATTACTTTCTTGACTCGTTTCGCTTAAAAAAGAAAAGAAAAAAAAAAAACACCCGCTGCTGTGCGCGAAACTGTGCCATCAATTTTACGCACCATGGCTGATTTATGAATTGCAGGTTTTCGGGAACATTATTGGAAAAATGCTGAAAAGAATCACTAGATTATAATTAAATGACTTAATTAATAAAACACATTTTTTAAATAAAGGTTTTACTTGAGGGATCTGCCTGTTGGATGAATTTAGGGTTTGAGGAAGGAAGTGGAGAGATGGGGATGAGCTGTTATCTTTTCCTGCCGTAAACTTGACTAGGAAGAAAATAGCAACTGAGAAAGACGTTAAGACTTAGGGATAGTGGGATAGCTAGTGTTTTCACGGATTCCATATTATGCCTGTAAATTATTATTATTATTTTAGTTGTTGGGTACCAGTATAATTGAGGGGGATGTCTTAATGTGTTGCACTCAAATAACTGAATTCAATAATAATAATAATAAAAAAAACTGCTGAAACTAAATGCACAAATGTTATTTGCTTAGATTGTAATAAATATTTCTGAAAATACCTTTTAATAAATTTAACAACTAAAATATAAAATTGTATGCCTGTTTAAAAATTGGTCTACCAGTAGTCTACTCAGTTTAGGCAAATTGTAACTAATAGTCAGAACACTATGCTCATATGGTTTGTTCTCCCATGTTAAAAAGAATGAGAACCAACAGCTAGAGTCACTGAAATAGTGATAAACTTTCTAAATCTATTCTAGCTAGGTGGAATGGTGCCTTTTGCTTGACGACAACCAAGATGGGCTGTCCATTAGCAACCATTGCCTCAAGTTCAAGGAGCTCCACTTGCTAGTATGTTTGGCTTTAGCATTACTGCTTTTGCTAGCTGCTGCTAAAAAAAAAATTAATTCTGGCTCCAAGAAAGAAAGCTTCTCAACTATAAGTCTTACAACGTTTGGAAATGTTGTATTAAGCGATATATTTATTGATGATTAAACATCTAAAACAAAGATATCAGCCTTTACCGTCCTCTGTTTGACACAGCACGCAACGGCCGACAATAACAAACTGACCAAACTGACATCTTCAGTTAAATTAAAATGAAAAAAATGTTTATGGATGACCTGTCGAATGCTGCAAGAATTTCGCCAGCATTAAACATCTACAAACTAATATTGTTGATCAAAATTGGAACATATTTAATGGCTAATATTTAATAACCTTCAAATACAGTTTTACAGTGTGGTCTGTATTCAATGTTAAACAGCAACAAAGAAGAACTGTTTTGTGATAATTGAATAAAACTTTCTGAAAACATTAATGGACTTTATAAGTCTGTTCTAGGTGATATGACTGTTTGTTCACGACAATCGTGTTGGTTATTGGCAACGACTGACTCTAGGCTCAGCCTGGTAGTAAGTTTGGCTGCCGTAACTGAACTGTTCCCTAATGGCCATCGCACCAAACAAATGAGAATAGCTGATAGTAAACCAATTTTATCAGCTCAATTCTAATCAAAATGTCAATTTGTTACCAAAACAAACTATTACTGAATACTATGTTTACAAACTAACTAGCTGAATTCCAATTTTAAAATCAATTACACCTGATATTTAATACCTTTCAAAATTCCATTTTACAGTGTAGCCTGCCCTCCCATGTGAAGAAGAATAAGAAAATAAGTGGTTTGGGATCAATGCATCATTGAAATAGTCGTGAATATTTAAAATCTACACCAATAAGGTGGCATGTTGAACCTTACCCTGGCGAACACAGCTGAGATGATGATCAGCGACTGTCTAAGAGTCAAGGAGCTCATTTTGCTAGCATGTTCGACTGTAGCATTAGCCGGCGCTAAAAGAAAGCTAAAGCTGCTTCAGCACAGAAACCTCCTCGACCACAAAAATGTATGAAAGTTTTTAACTTTTACCAAGTTTGTACTATTTTCATTCACATTACGACTCACATAATTTAAATGAAATGATAATTCCATGGCTAAATTTGAATACCATCCAAATGTATTTTTTATAGAGCAACTGGTGATCAGACTAACTCATTTTTATTTTTGTGTGACTTTTCCACATCTTATGATGTTTTCTGATCCAGTGCACTTTTTGAAGCAGCAGTGTGATAGCGTCAGTGAGAGAACAGGCCTGTTGCATCAGTTTCATTGCATTTTACTGCAGCTGTGTGGGAGCGGCTCAGGGTCACCATAGCCCTACTGACACCTCGTTCCAGGCTGAGTTGGAGCCATAACTAGCTGCTGCGGGTGCGCCTCATGCAAAACTCATGCAAATCCCACCACGAAGCAGAACATGAACCACAAGTTAGCACCCACTGTTCATTTGGAAAGGGTCAAAGTGGAGTAGTGCCCTTGGCAGCTGAACAACAAAAAAAAGATTATAAATCCTATTTTATCTGATATTGAGCTGGCACATAAGAGATCAGGCAACCTAAAACCCTCTTTATTGCTACTGATACATCCTGCTCATTAATAGTGGGAAGGCTGATGAAATAGTCATAGCAGACATGTGAGAACCAGGAAT
This sequence comes from Fundulus diaphanus, assembly GCA_037039145.1. Classification (NCBI taxonomy): domain Eukaryota; kingdom Metazoa; phylum Chordata; class Actinopteri; order Cyprinodontiformes; family Fundulidae; genus Fundulus; species Fundulus diaphanus. Next base: position 25,078,817 of record CM073127.1, read on the forward strand.
AGGAACAGCCTTCAAGAAAAAAACATAAACAAAGGACACTTTTCCAAATTAGATGTTAAAAGTGATCAAACCTCCAATTATGATGGTGGTAAAAAACAGTATTTGTCCCCACAGGGGACAATAAAGCATTTCATTTCAATTCAGTTAAACTCTAAACTGATTGATTTGGACACAGATACTACATTTTCTATGCTTTCCAGCATCGCAGTTGTCATTTGATTTGTCAAACTGGTCAGAATGACTCAAGGCTCTCAGTGGGCTTCATTAAGATGGTCACAGTCATTCTCATTCAGGCCCACAGAGAGCACGAGTAGAGCGAAGCAGAACAAAAACAACAAAATCATCTTTAAAGTAGTTCATTTCAGTGGCTTTGCTTCTGAAAAAGCCAAAAGTTAAGAAGTTTACCTCAGAGCTCAGTTCAAGCTGTTTTTCACCTACATATTTAGGGCTATTATATTCAAAACAAGAATAATGTTTTCTTTCATGAAATAGTATGGTTTTCAATGAACATTAGAAAAAAATATTAAACATTAACAACCTAAATATTTTATTTTTATATACTCTATTCAATCCAGAAACCCCTGTTGTAATTTAAAACCTCTTTTACAAGATGACAGCAGCTCAAGACAGTACTGAAATAAAAGTCCAGTGTAATAGAATTAATCCTCAGTCAATTCTATCATTTTCTGTAAATAAAACTTAAACAACCAATCATTGACGATCACAAATATTAGGGTTTTCTTCTCCTCATTATTATTTTTTTAATATTCGCTGTTAAAACTTATACATTTAGCATCTCTAGTTTGAATATCTGTAATGATTTAAAAGGACTTCAAGTTGATAAACTAAAATGTTCCCTTTAAGATAACGGACCAAAAGTACAATTCAATAACAAAATTAAGTTAAAAAAGAAAAAGAAATGATGAAACACGTCATCAGTGTTTTTAAATGACCAAAGTAAGGGAATGAAACACATGCCTGTGTTTCTGCTGTATGAGCAGGTAATGGGTTGAGCTCCCAGGCTGTTGCTGTTCAAAATCCAGCAGCACAACAGACATTCTGTCAGATGAATTTATGTAAATCATACATCAGGGGACGTTTTTGTTCTTGGAGCGCAGCACAGCTCGGACTGCAGAAAAATCAGTTTGTTGTACTGACTTCTTCTTTTGCATCCAGCATTTGCCTGAAAATCCCACCTGACAAGCGAGTTTCATTTGCACAAAACACGGCAGGCATGTGGTAGCCACCCAGTAGTAGTTCTTATCTCCGAGTGTTAACATCACATTCATTCACACTGACGGCGCTTTCCTGTCTAGGAAGTGTGTGCAGGTGTGAGTTTGTGGCGCATCTGTGGATGTGGATGGGTCCTTTTTTTTTTTTATCACCAACAAGGAAGCTGTGTTACACCGCATGCCTCTTTACACAGGCAAATACACACATGTGCACATGAAAAAGCACACCTACACAAGTAACTACAATTCAGATTAAATATTTTATTGATCCTGTATTTTAGCCTTAGTACACAATCTGACTCAGGGGAGGGGATTTCCTACCTGTTATTCATACCGGTGTTTTCTACAGAACCAGGAATGTCAAAAACAATACATAAAGTCAGGGAGCTTGATGACCAAAGCACAAATGCACCAGTGGGGTTGTTGCATGAATGCCGTCCCTGTCGAGCACCTCCTTCACTCTCTAACCATAGGAACATCAGAAGCAAGTCTCCTTCTTGCTAACAGGAGAGCAAATGTCACAGGTTAACTTGCTCTCTACCCAAGGTGGGCTCAGATTGATTGACACTAACAAGCAGCAATGCCACAGACAAAATTATACGCCCTCTCTTCTAATGCCGCCCTGGGAAACTGCCAGGCAATGGGTTTAGTTGTCATTTAGTGCTGAAAAGATCCAACTGAATATACAGTACATTTAGCCCGTTCCCTTTTCTTTGACTTGAAACAACATAACATGCTGTGTTGTGTTTCTTTGGGCTAAACCTGGATCTGATATTCATCTGATCTTTTATTCCAAAAGTCCCCGCAGCCTTCAGCAGCTTTATGGTTTGAGAAATGTTGAGAGCAAATGTTTCTTTAACATATGTGCAGACTAAGTAAAAAGGGAAGGTGATTGTTTCAAAATCATTTGATCATCTATGATGTCGAAGCACTTGAAAATAATTAACGTAGTTTTTTTCCCCATTGTGAGAAATGAAAGTGCAGAACTGAGTAGTTTTTTAGAGGAGCTGAAAGAGTCTCACATTGAAGATACTCTGTGGATTTACCACAACATTGTGCAGAATGTGTGCAATGCAATCTCTGATGTCAAGCAACTTGTGCAATGTTTCTCTTCTTATCACAGGTGCAGAAATTTCAAAGTGTTGCTGCTCTGTTCAGTTTCTTAGAATCACTGGAAATGTCTTAGAAATTTAATGCAACTTCCTCCAGAGACTAACACAAAGTATCTTACAAATTTCCTATGTGAACAGGAATCTGCATTTTCTTGTCTTTTCGGGATAGAAACTGCATCCCCACACCACAACCAATCAAAATGCAGAAAATAATGTAAATCAGAGGTGGTATAAAATGCTGTGCAGTACCAGAAAAAGCCTGGATAACAGCCTCTTATTCTGAAAAGCCAATGAGGCACCAGCTTCCCATTGACTGCACATACATTAAAGCAAAAGAAAACCTGTTCCATGTGCAATTGACATATTTAGTTTTAGTTTTTGCTTGTGGACCCCACTTTCTGTGCTCTGCCTGATCCAGGGTTTGTTACTGACTCAGCACCTGACTGTCCCGGCGAGGAACATATTCTGCCAGAGAAATTAATGTTTCTATGCCTGTCAAATGATAAAGAATGGTCTTTTCACAGCTATTTCAAACAACAAAACAATACTCAGTATTTGATGTGATGGCGCTGTGGCTTAGTTGGTTAAAGTGCCTGTCTGCTCCCTAAGGCATGGGTTAAAAGTAGAAGACACGTTTTATCGGAATTTACAACTGCAATGAAAAATATTTCTTTCTTTCTAAAATAATTCAGTCTGAGAGAGAATCCCTGCGATTTAAAGATTAGGGTGATGGCAAGGAGCCCTTCCAACCTCAGACTTAAACCGGATAAATACCAGAGGAAAGGTGCAAAATGCTGCTCAGCAATTATAAGAAGGCTTGATTGCTGTGATGCCAATAAAGAGTTTTCCACCAGTTAATAAGAAAAGTGTAAAAAATGTACGACATTCCATTTTCTTTTTATTAAAATGCATACACTAACTTAAAAAAATGTTTTTCAAGTTGTATACTCCTTTAATGTTATTTTATTATCTTAAATTATTAAAAGAAAATAATTTGAAATCCAAATCTGCCCAGGGTAGGAATAATTATTGTCTTAACCTAGGATCCATTTTGTTGGCCTTTTTTTTTTTATTTGTTTATAAATCTTATCTGAATGATTTACAATTTGAAGCATGTTATTACATTAACAATTTACACAGCTGCTCCTCTTTTACAAAAAATATTGTCACATTCCTCAGTTATTGAATCTCGTATCATGTTGAAATATTCATCAACATGATACGAGACCAAAGAGTGAACAAAGCTTGTCACACTAAGGCTTTCCTCCCGAATGACGACAATAAAGCAGCAGAAGCAGCAGAATTTGCCTCCTCTTCCACCTCATCTCCAAGAAACTTGACTTGTAAACAAGGTACATTCAAATTCAGAAGATTTGGCTAAAGTTTGCTTGCTGAAATGTAAAGACTGGACTTTTTCTTAATGCCATGCAAAGCAAGACACGACACTTGGAAACAGCTGCCAGCTCTAAGACTGACCACAGGCAGAAACGCAGATCCACTTAATCTTTCATCTTTAAATTTACCGGCATTTGGATTTGATCGACCACAGGGCTCTATTTGATCTGAATGATAATTTTTTTTTTTTTTTAAATGGAAGCAGTTACAGATTGTGAATCCTCAGAGAACAAGTTAGTTTTGAGGGACTCACGGTGTGGTGATCTAAAGTTACAGGTGATACCAGCGGATGTGCGTTAACTTATGGAAAGCCATGTTGGTCGCACTCAAAAAACAGACGAATAACATAAACCCAGTTATTAAACTAATGTTGTCATTGGTTACAAAAGCCAATTGTGAGTACAAACATTCACTGCTCTCAGTGAAGTGTAGATCATTTGACTGTACTTGCTCCAGTAAAAACGCTCACTTTTCATATGTATTGGATTTTATAAGGATCCTGTATAACTAAAATAACCAGTTTGGCTTGTTATGAAAATGCACTGGCGCTCTCTCACTACCTCAAAAAACAAAAAAAAACATCTAATGACAGAAGACAGCTGAGGTTGTTTGGTATCAATCAATCACATGAGAGCAACCTTACTCGGGATTCAAACCACCTGCAGCTTGAAGGACACGAGTCAATTCCTTGTTGCACCCGCATATTAGCAGCCAGATGCACTTTTGACAGTCAAATCTGCATTCAAATTGTTGAGTTTGCCTGCAGATTCCTGCTTGGACAAGTTAGCAGTCAAGCGTTGTCATAGAGCTTGTTTTTTGTTTTTGTTTCGTTTTTTAATTATTTACTTTACCCTGGTACTAGGTAAAAAGCTGTTCAGAAACACTGACAGGCGTTTTATTACGGCTGCAGGGAAACTGTAAAGTTACTCTATGTTTGTCGAGCTGCAGTGAGTTGTGGGTCGCTGCTGTACTTAAAAAAGTATTTACAGGTTGTTTCCTCTGCGTTTCACAGGGAAATGTTCTACTTTCTACCATATTCATCCACTGACTTTTTGTTTCATTTTAGATAAAGATTTCACAAATGTATAGTCATGTGAAAAAACATTAGGACCCCCTATGACAGTGTTTTTCTAATATATGTGGACAAATTGATATGTAATGTAAATGTAAAAAAAAGAAAATCAAGTAATATAACCAAACAAACGAATAAAAAAATCAAAGAAAATACTTTTTGAAACGTTTTTAAAGATCCAATTAAAGTGCTATTTCTGGTAAGGATAAAATTAAGATACCTCCCACTTTCATTCCCACTCTAAATTGCTAAAATCCCAAGTGAGGTGCACATCATTATAACATTGTTTCTCAGCACTTAGAAGAAAGTCTGTTACAATTTTAGATCGATGCGATATCATCTGCTCATCTACTATTATTTGCATTGATATCAACTCACAAAAAGAATATGTGATAATTTTTACATGTAGTAGGCAATTAAATCAAAAACAGCATTCTTCAAATTTTAAAATAATAACAATAATGATGATAATAGATCACCTGTTCAATATAGTCTCATGCCTGAATTTCAAAATAAAGGCGTCATTTTAAAATGACGATATGGATCGATATTTTAATTTTATATCGATGTAATTGGATCATTAATCAATTAATCGATATATCGATGCGGATCGATGTAGTGATACACACGTAGTAGTGCCCTAACTGTTAGTAAGAGGATTTTTGTAGATATCTTTTGTTTGACATCGTTAATTTTTGCTTCTTCGTTGCAGTACAATCACTTTCTGCTCTAAAAATGAGCATTGAAAAAAAATTATTAAAAAACAGTGTTGACATATTGTCTGGTGATAAATTCTTCATCTTTGAGATTGAAAGTCCTCCTTACAGTCCCCTCCACAAATTCAATCAGGTATCTAGTTGGGCCACTCAAAAACATTAATATTACTTCCTGTCAGAAGAAACATGTGAAGCCGTTTCTGAGGCCAAAATGGTTGGAAAACCTGCACACAGGAGCCAGAAGTTGGTCAACTTCATGTAACACTGATGCAAAGCAGTTCTTAGAAACAGTGGCGGTACAACTAATTAGTTCAGAAAATCACAAAAAGGCTAAATCTGCTGGAGCATTTCTCAGTTTTATGCAGTAAATGTTTGAGTTTGTAAGTAAAAATACAAACGCTTCTATTTTTACCTGCCTAACATTCTCACTTTCTGTAGATCGAAGACGAATTAGATCATTCTTGCTCTGATTCGGATTAGACGCTGCCGTGTTCCCAGTCATTTTCTCTGCATGCAAATAAAATCTATTATAAGAGTTATGAGCTTCACTCACTTTTTAAACAAACTCCTATTATTCTGATCACCTCTTCACATCTTTAAAAAAAAATAGGATTTGACTGAAAATGCCCTTCATTCCACTCACGTGAAACAATTAAACACAACTAAAGAATGTTTGTTATATTCCAAGAATTTTATGGATTTAAAAGGGTAAAGTGGGACTACTACCTTTCACAATTAAACTCTGAAGTCTTTGCAGATGAAAGAGGACCTGTGGCACTCACTTCTATGCCTGACAAATGCCCGGAGAAACTGGTTATCAAACACATTTAACAAGCAATATCATCAACACTGGACACATATTGATTTACATACAGGGAGAACAGGTCGACTGAGGACGCCATCTCCATTGTGCTCCACAGACTGTTGGGACATATAGACCACTAGAACATCTATGCAAGGCTGCTCTTGGTCAACTTCAGCATTGCCTTTAAAGGGGCCTAGTCACGTAGTGTGGCTACTAAAAAAAACACAAAACAACATATATTCATCTTCAAATAAAACGATATACACCAAGCATTCGTCCTGATACTGTTTACTTAGTCCCTTTTTTCCTGAAAAGAACTTTGCAGCGGGCGCAATCAGAAGACATTAATATTGTTTTGCCATCAGCAGGCGGTACCGCGGAACAATCAGAAAGCAAGATGGCGACAATTGACGTAGCTACTCAAGGCTGAAACACACCAAACCATCTGATCTGACGGAAAATCGCGTCGTAGCAATTAGATCTGGTGGAAGGGAATGGGGCCAAGCAGACCCGCTTACGGTTTTCTGCAGCTGCACTGCGTAGCTCCGACCAAGGTAGAATCCCTGAACATGAGACAAGAAAGTGAAACCGCCGATCTTCTTTGAGCTTGTTCGAGCAACTTCTGGAATTTGCAGTACACACTCTCGCGTGAATACTCAGTCTTGTGAGTCTGGTTGTCTGGAACCACCGGACGATTCCTGAGATGGTTTGGAGCGTTTCGGCCTTAAGGACCAGTAGGCCGTCCTGCGGCGCTTACTCATGTCTTATCCCTCTTGGCATCAAATATTTTCCGTGCATTTTAACACTTGATTTTGGACTTTTTCTTTTCGCACCTCCGCTGGGCGTTGCTGATTCGCTCAACTCCATTGCTATACGCGATGAGACCTTTTACCTGTACAAGGTCCTTATACCTCCGGTCATGTGGTTTTGTTATGGTAAATATGCACACAAGCCCTTCATTTACTAACAAGTAGAGCAAAAACAAAGTTTAGAACACAGAAATAAAATATATTAAGCCAACAGGGCGTGATAATTTAATCGGAAAACATTTGTATGACACCAGAGTGAGCTAGCGTAGAAATATGTACAGTCATAGTACGTGACTAGGCCCCTTCAATACAAGATGGTCCTACTTCGAGCCAAATTCCTTAATCTGGGATTAAATAATCTCTGTTGGAGTGTGGATTTTTTAACAAACCCCACAGAGTGTGAGAGTTGACAGGCATACCTCTCTTTAACTCCTCACTAACACCGGGGCTCCCCCAGGATGTGTGCTCAGCCCACCAGCACAGGTCACCTGCTCCACCATGAATTTGAATCTAAGTAAAGTAATATGCTGTAATATAATCAGAAACCCTGGAAATATACAATTATTTAACAAGACTTTCTTTAGATGGTGGAATCTTCCTAATGTGCTTGAGCTATAAATGTTAGATCTTTATTCAATCATCTCCAGGTTAAGATGGTTTAAGATGATCGTCTAAAACGAGTCTTGCATATGACTTCACAGTAACACCACACAGTGCAAAAAGGAAACTAAAAGTAAGTAAAATTTTCTTGAAGAAGGTGTATTTGTCCTTGATTTGAGCAGGTAAATAAGGTTATCTGGCAATGGAATGAGAATTTCCCCCTCTAAAATAAGATAATTAGATCTTCTGCACTTGAAATAAGTTGATGGAGATGAGTTGTTCCTATTTTAAGTGCAAAAATTTAATTCAATCAGTAGATCATTTAAACGTGCCTGCTCAAATCAAGGACAAATACACTAATTTCAATCAAATTTTACTTACCTTTAGTTCCCTTTTTGCTGTGCATTATACACTTTCGACTGGCTAATTGTCCTTCTCATTAAATATGTTTTTGACCGAGCCGCCTGATGCCTGAACGAGACCTCCTCAACCTGAAGGCAAAGCCTTGAGCATATTAGCAGCTTTCTGAGGCTTACACCTCACATCTCACAGCAGTTTCCAAATGCAAATATTATAAGGATGTGGCACACATGAAAACAAATTGTTGAGTGTAAGCTTCTCTGTCTCTGAACAGGCACCGGTGAGAGTGGGAAGAGCACCTTTATCAAACAGATGAGGATCATCCATGGAGGGGGATACACAGACGACGACAAGAGGAGTTACGCCAAGCTGGTCTTCCAGAACATCTACACATCAATGCAGACCATGATCCGAGCCATGGGGCCGCTCGGCATATCCTTCTCTGATCCGCAGAACCAGGTGGGTTCAGAAGCCAGTAACACTACATAAAAAAATATATATAAATCAACCCTAAATTAATTATTTGTTCCCTTTGTCCACAGAACAGTGCAAATTCAGTCCTGGAGGTAGAGGTGGACAAGGTGGAGGAGTTGGATCAGAACCTTGTGGTGGCCATCAGGAACCTGTGGAACGACGGTGGAATCCAGGAGTGCTACGACAGACGCAGGGAGTACCAGCTGTCCGACTCCACCAAATAGTGAGAGTTCAGCCATCCAGCTGTTTTACAGCACATTAAAGCAAACCCCAGAGCCCAGATCAGGAGGCAATGGCCACTGCCTTACGTTTTCAAATTTTATGAATGAATTTAAGACAAGCTGCTTGAAGCTATTAATGTTTTCTTTGTCATTCACTGGGCCACTTGTTGAACGCCTGGTGTTCTCGTCTGACCCGAACATAACAGGATATCAGGATTACATACTGTTTAGGTCAAAAAGGTTAGGACAATTACTATATCCAAATTCTTTGGATACTTATAAAAGTATGATTTTATCTGCTTTTTGGTATATAGATTTATAGAACAATGAAAAAAAATCCTAACAGGCATCTGTTTGCCCCTTTTAAAAAAAATGTAATCTAAATAGCTAATTCTGCCAGGGCAATATACTGAAATAAAACTCCTGAAACTCAGTTTTAAAATCAAAAGGGATCTAGTGTTGGACTGCTGCTTTATTCACGCCACATAACCGAGTCAGGTTTGGTCCCATGCTTTTAAAATAGATAGAAGAGCTGTAAATAGCACTTGCAAGGCCAATTTCTGGCCATGCAGATGAGTACCCACTCATAGTGGAACAGAGGTTATGCCTAATAAATAAAACCTTTCTCTGACTCGTCTAGTGAAATTGAAAGAGAAAAGCATGTTTTCTTTTTTTAGGTTGTTTTTTTTTCCTCTTCTATTCTTGGAAATGCAAATCCTCTTGTTAGCTAAAGTGTGCTCTATTTTTACTTCTGTAATGCAAGAAAGCTCTTACCTGTTGGTTTCTTCCGAAGTTTCCATAAACGGCTTCATAATCAAACATTTCCCATTGCTTATTGCTTCATGCTTGCTTTGCACCAGTACTACTTTTCAGGCTTTTTAGAAAGCCGACTCTCTTTAACTTAACTATTTCTCCTCTCATAATGTCACCGCTGTAAATAATTTCAGTTATCTCAGCGACTTGGATCGGATTTCCCAGCCTTCTTACCTACCAGACCTGCAGGACATCCTTCGAGTCAGAGTGCCAACAACTGGTATCATTGAGTATCCCTTTGACATGGAGAACGTCATTTTCAGGTAAAATAGAAGTTTGAGCTCTTTAACGGGATGGCTTTAAAATATCCCACTGCTGCGTTGCTCATTGTGGCTGGTTTGTTTGCAGGATGGTGGATGTTGGAGGTCAGAGGTCAGAGAGGAGGAAGTGGATCCACTGCTTTGAGAACGTCACCTCCATCATCTTCCTGGTGGCGCTCAGTGAGTACGACCAGGTCCTGGCAGAGTGCGACAATGAGGTGAGAGTCCCACCAGTAGCAAAGTCACTTTAACGCATTTATTCAGGCTTGTAACTCATAACTGTTATGTTCATTTCCATCACCAAATTTTTGAAATATTTTACAATAATAAACAGAGGCACTATGTTTTGACGGGTGAACCTGGGCATCAGTGCATAACATAATGTCCACCCACGAAGGATGAGTGATGAAGTCCCCTGCTTGAGTTTGACTTCATAAAGGGACGATTTTTTTGGTGCCTTGTCCAGTGAGGTGGAGGACGTCAGGAGAAATGCTGTCGGAGACCATTAGCTTGGACATTTAACAAACGAGTTTCCTATGCAAAGAATTAAAAGCGCTTCGTCATGAGTCCAGTTTGCCTTTGTTCGGTACACTAGGAAATGGCCGCCTGTGACAAAAAAAACATCACATTAAACATCGAATTCTGACAGCATTGCGGTAGATGTCATTTTTGCTCTGCTTCCGCCCAGCATGGTAACTTTGATGTAAAGAAGTGTAAACCAGCTCTCTCATTTCTCCCAACATTGTTACCAAAAATAGCCCATTTTATACTAAGCACAAGTCTCACTTTTCTCAGCATTATCCACCTTCTTCAAGATGTCACTGTTATAATAAACTACTCCGTCTCTGAAAGCACGTGGTTGTAAAAGTCACGTAAGGCTAATGCTACACGTTTGGCTGGAAGGGAAATATCACACTCAGATGCCAGCTGTGTCAAATGCTCTATTTTTTGTTGGGCTCAGACACAGGGGGGGGAAACAAAATGCAGCTTTAGCTAGTTATCATCTGGTAAATGAGGTAAGCTTGGATAAAGTAGTTTTTGATTCAACACAAGTCATGGACTTTCTTTTATTAATGACATGACAAAAAAAGGGAAACTCAATGAAAGAAAGCATTTTCTTAACCTTATGCTTATACATAATAACTTTGATCGCCTTGTTGGTCTGGCTGTTGACTCCCTATTTGAGCAAATCCCTACAATAAACTGAGTTGTATCCTTGATTCTTAGTCATTGGGTCTAACCCTAACCCTTTAATCATAGATTAATTTTTTTTCCAAACCTGGGACAAAAAGTGTTTCCAATAGAGCCTATTTTTGATGGCTAAAAATAAATTAATCATCTTCACCCATTTACTTCAACTGAGCTTGTGTCTAAGATCTTTGTTGCAGAAGTCTTCACTCTGTCCTTTTTCTTTGTTTCCAATATGCAGCCACACAACCATTCAACACAATACCATTCCTAAAAAATGAAAACTGATTTATTTAGGTTTCGTTTATTGCAGTTTTATTCCTTTCTTAATTGCAAGTTGGCCGTTTTGAAATTTAGCTCCACTGTCGTGTCATCCTTAGAATCGCATGGAGGAGAGCAAAGCCCTGTTCAAAACCATCATCACCTACCCCTGGTTCGAGAAGTCCTCTGTGATTCTTTTCCTCAACAAGACAGACATCCTCAAGGAGAAGATCATGTACTCTCACATAGTCACCTACTTCCCTGAATTCACAGGTTAGATTTTATATTTTCCCATCAGATCTTGAATCTTAACTGGTTGAGTTTGAGTTTAAATGGTTAGTAAATGGCATGAAACAGTGCCTGCATGAGTCAAACAAAATCAGCATGAATTGTGTTTTCTGAACCACATTATGCCATAATTTAGTTTTTCCTCAAACAATACCTCGTCACTCCTTTGCAGGACCTCAGCAGGACGCGTCAGCAGCTCAGGACTTCATCCTCAGGATGTACCAAGAACAAAATCCCAACAAAGACAAGAAGCTGTACTCCCACTTCACCTGCGCCACGGACACCGAAAACATCCGCCTAATCTTTGTGGCCGTGAAAGACACCATCCTCACGGCCAACCTTAAGGACTTCAACCTGGTGTAGCTACCACTGAAGCAAATGCCATACTGCTGTTCGCCCATGCCTGATGTAAAAGCTTTCCTGGATAAAATATTAAGCACAAGATCCTATTTAGCTGAACAGATGGAACCAGCAAGGCATAAACAATGAGTTGTGTAGGTTTTTCTGCCTAAATCGTAACTTTGTATAGATTAAGTTCATCTTGTCTTTTCGGTTCTGCTGTAAAGGCTACTTCAAAGTTGTAGTAAGAATGTGAATGTTAGGAGGTAACTTATTGACTTACTCAAAGTGTGAATGTCTTTCTTTAAAAAAATATATTAAAATCTTAGAAGAGGTTTTGACTAATATATTCTCATGTAGCAGAAAGAGCTTCTTTAGGCACTGATGCAAGAGGCTAATTTACTATCAAGCTTTCTCTTGTTTAGATGTACATAAACTGAGATGTACTTATAGAAGCTAAAGCTGGTTGTTATTTAAGCTGAAATGAAAATAATATTTGTGGATATTGTTGTAAAAAACTGAGAAGTAAAAATGTTGTTCTTGGTACTACAGATTAATAAAGATTGCACTGAAATTTGAAGAATATATTTTATTTTTTCTTTGGAAACATAAAAAAAACCACAGCAGTAAACAATCTGCCAACCTTTCGGAAAGAGAGAGAGAGAAAAAAAAAGTAAGAATGGCATCAGAAATGTTTATTCTTAATATTTATCGACACAAACAGGAAACCTGTACCTCGGAGACAAAACAGCAGCCAATAATAATTAGAATTTCTTTAATTTTAAATAAACCTTTCTCTGCATATTTTTCTTTCATAAAGTTTGCATTGCATGTGTGTGGTACAAAAACATACATGTAACATTATTATCTGCATCCCACAAGACTGATGAGCATGGTTACAATGATTATATAAAATGAACATACAGCTGATAGAGTACAGTATAAAAATAGCATGCATCCGTAAAACTCCAACTAAACAGTCTTAGTATTGAAAATATGTAAAAACAGGAAAACTTGGAGAGGTAAAAGAAACGTGAACCATGATAATGTTTCAATAACACCTTGATTCCCTTTTATATAATCTGTTAAATATTAAACAGCTTTAAACCTTAAATGTGCAATTGGAAATTTGGCCTCAGTGTTATTCAGGATACTTTCAAGCTGTTGCAGTGATATTTCTACCTTTTTCATACAAAGACAAACATAGCTAATGAAGTGGAATAAAATCAGTGACTTTATGTGTCTGACAGTGAAAGACAGAACTAAAGACAAGCATAAGGTATCAAAATACCCCGGTTTCATCAGATGAATGTTACAAAATGTGTAGGTAAACTCTAATGTTCTTTAAGTCAACAATAAAACTATTTGTGCAAAAACAATGAGTGCAATTAGAGTAATGACAAGTTTGGTTCAATGCATTCTGAGATTCTGTAAAGAAATCATGTAGTTCAGAAACACACCAGTTACACATTTTATGTAAGAATATTTTTTTTTATCTCACTCTCACCTAATCTTTCACTCCTAACTTCATGCAGTCAGTCAACAACAAAAAAAATTATTTGTGCGCTGCTTACACATTAAGGGACACAAAGCAGGCATGCATTAGAGAGCAAAGGCACTGACACACAGACCATGTGTGTTTTTAGCACATCTTATTCGTCTTTATTAGAATTTAGGTAAACGATCTCTGGCCTCCTGCAATTTGGTAAGGACCCACTGAAAAAGAACACAGCAGTTAGAATAAATTAGTTTTACTGCAATCCATTCATTCAATATAACTTCATCTTAAACATAACTGGCCAGTTCTCAGCTTACCTCGGCAACATCTGGTGTTTTGAAGTTTATGATCTTCCCAAACTCTTTGGCGTGGAAGACTGATTTCACCCTTTCCTGCATGTTTATAGTTTAAATTAGTTTAATTTGAGCCTGTAGTGAAATTTCAACAAAATTAAAAATAACGTTTGAGCTTGCATTTGTACCTTGGCCTCAATGCGAAGTCGACGTCCACCTACAATTTTTGGGTCCTTTGTGAATTCTTCAAAAAGATACTGCCACTCGCAGGTCAGCTGGCCAAACGTGCCTTTAGTCACAAAAAATATTCCTCTGCAAGAGGGACCCAACAAAACTAGTTTAGAATCAATGTCGTATCAATAAGGAGTTTAAAACGCGTAGTCATATGGGCATTGCTGTAGAAATGTTTACTGTGCTAATCTCCAATATTTCACAAATGCTAAATGCACTAATTGCTAATACTTTACAAATGCCAACTGCTCCAATAGATAATACGTTACAAATATTAACTTTACTAATCACTAATTCTTTACAAACGCCGACTGTGCTGATACTAATACAGTACAAATGCTGTGTTAATACCTAATTCTTTTCAGATGTGTTCCTGCACAAACCGCTAATATTGTGCAAATAATAACTGCTATAATCGTTAATACTGTATTGCTGCTAACTGTGCTATTCATTAATACTTTACAGACGCATACAGCTCGATCACCAAAACTGTACAAACGCTAACTGCCCTAATTGCTAAAGCTACAATGCAAACTGTGCTAAACGCTAATAATGTAGAAATGCTAACTGTGCTAACCACAAATGCTACGGTTGCTCATTGCTAATGTTATAAAAATGCTAAATGTTTTAAAACCTAACAGTGTTTAAATGTAAACTGCACTCATCACTAATAGTGTATAAATATGATATGCTATAATTGGTAAACTGTAAAAATGCTAACTGTGCTAATCGTTAATACAATATGCTAAATGCTAATACAGTTCAAACGCAGTTCACACACCTTAGTTACTTCAGGAGACTGCTGCACCATCAAGCACATTGCATATCGTATTATTGTGTGTTATATAAATAGGCTATTTCATAGGTTATTTCATAAAAATGAAATAACCTGATCAGCATGAGGATGTGGTGCCAGGCTGTTGTAGCTGTGGGCAGTTCTTTTATGCATTACTACTTTGCTTCAATTAATAAATTATTAAATTACAGCTATGTCTTGTTTCTCCAGCCTCCAATGATCTAATCTAACTAGCAATGTGAAAAAAAGAGTTGATAGCATTATAAGCTGATAGGCACTGGCAGAGAGGATTTAGCAACTTCTTCTTGATTACCACCCACACACTGTAGTCAACTCTGCTGCTCAACCCAAAATGCATTACGCTTACAAGTGTGGTTCCATTGAAAGGGAAACAACCAGGCTTTCCACAACGGCATGAAGTTGTTGTTGTTTTTTTTGCAGTGACAGTAACACAGCCCCAACAATGAAATAATAAAACATAAATTTCCTTTTTGACTGTGCTTAAATGCATGTTTTACAGTTGCACATTAGAGTTGTAAACTTTAACACTTAAACTTAATCTGAGAACAAAAACCTAAAAACGTACAGCAATCCATACGTCATGAAACTGCACAGAGGCTACAGTAGGGTTGACAAAAGTATTGATATTTTTCAGAGTATCGATACTCAAATGCTCTATCTGGATACAATACTAATTTGGCATGGTATCAATAGTAAATATTTTCGCATATTAGGCAAATGAAGAAGAAAAAGCCAAAGATCTTGACAAGCCCGTGAGCAAACAGTGCTTTAAACTGGAGGCAACAAAGTCAATGAGCACAACAAACCTGGCCGAACATGATGAATCAGTCAGATGAATTCTGACTGGATAGTTAGCTAAAGTTCCCGTTCACAATTTAATACATTAAACGTATTACTGATGTTAGAGCGACCGGTGGTCCACATTAATGTTGTGAGATTAGCTGTGGCTAGCATGCTGCTAGGAATGTGTTATATCTGGGTTATTTATTTAGCATTTATTTGCACTAGCGAGCATCTGTGATTCTATTGAGGAAGCATGTTCCATGTTGAGATTGAAAAAGGTCAGTTTTTCATGCTGATAAAATATTTTTTATGCCTTTAATTATTTGCCATTTTTCCCCCCCGAAAATTCTAGTATCATTACAACCCCAGGCTGTAGGGACATTATGTCCTTTGAGCAAAATAAAAAAATGACTTACTTGATAAGGTGTCAGAGCTACCTACCTCTTGGTGATCATGAAGAAATCTGAATCGTTCACCTGGGCATGAGCAAAGTATCTGTACTTGGCAAAACGTCCGTTCTCAATATTCTGCAAGAAAAAAAATTAAAAGAGAAAATATGTTACAAAAACCTTAAAGACAAAAAAACCTAAATTTTATTTGTAGGCCTTCAAAGTGATTTAAATATCAAATATGATGAACTAACTGTAGGAATGAGCTGACATAGTCCGAAGCAAAGTGAGTGAATGGAAATATGAATAAAACTTAGTGAAACAAAAAAAAGGAACGATGGGGTGGAGAGAATAGATGGGATGAAACAGACAATGGAGGCTAGAATTTAAAAATAATCCTTTATTAGCAACAAAATCTGACTTAAAACTGCAGTTCATGAAAGATTTCCCAAACAAAAGTTAAGGAAGAAAATGGGGAAAACAAAGACAATAATAGGATATTGGATAATTAAATTAAAGATACAGACTCAAGATAAAAACAGAACAAATATGTAAAAAAATAAAATACAATACAAAAATACAATTCTCTGCTCCTAAAAAGTCTCTTAAAATGTTTTAACAAGATGAACTAACAGCGATAATAATCTGCAAATCTCCAACACAGACTACAGACAACACAACACTACTCTACATCACTTCATTGGTCGATTTTAGCTGTTTTACTCATCATCCTCATCCTCTGAATTAGTTTTACTCCATTCAATGTAACCCAATCGCCTCTGTGGACATGACAAGAGAGAGGAAGGAGGGTCAGAACAGAAAGGACTGGAGACAGAAACTCTTGAACAGGTTCAAACCAAACTTGAAGTTGGTTCCCAATAAAACAAAACCATATAAAGAAAAAAAAAACTATTAAAGTTGTAAATGACTCACAAATAACACTCAAAACCATAAATGCCTGTAAAGAGCTGAATCATTTCATGGAACCATAATCACAACCTTACAGTTCTCCAACACTCACACCAAGATCAAAGCACCACTTTAATCACTTTGTAAATAGTAAATAGGTTTCTTTATGTTCATATTCCTAAAATGTTTATTGTATTAAAGGATAAAGCATCTGAAGCCTCTTTCATTGGACAAAAGTAACCAAAAACAATTGACTGCAGGCGTCATTCACTTCATTTTCCCTAAAATCCTCATCTCAAGCTGAATATGACATAAGGACGTCCTAAAAATCCACCACTAAAAGCTCAGATGTGTCCTCTGACGTGTGAAGCTGCTGACCAGAGCATCTGGATTGAGTCAGCTGGAGTGAGACGTTACAAAGGGAAGGAAGGATCACTGAAAGGATGGGTGACGGTGAAAATGATTTGAACTGAGTGGCAGCATTCACAGCAACCAGGAGGAGGTATTTAGACTATCAGATTTAGGAACTCATAAATATATATATCACTTGGTAATTGTATCTCTTTGGTGAAACTGAACACCTTTCAGGTCAACGGCTAGATTTTAGTAGCGTTGATGAACATTAAGCAGCGTAATTTTATCATTTTGTTTTAGATAACCGTTTTTCTCCTGAGGTCTGTTAACCTACGTTCGTGTGCAAAATTTAGAAAAGAAATCTGTGGTAAATTTCCTAAATGTATGGATATCCTGAGCTCATCCCAGCTATCAGGTCACAGCGTGTGTGAATTATATATCCAAATAGGAGACTGCTCTCAACTTTAGCTTCCTGCTGTGGCCTGAATCTCCAGGTTTTACGTCAGCGCCACAGCAAAAGGCGCCATAAAACATCACCATGAAACGTGCTAACTAGTGTGGCTAGCATATCTGCGGTTGGTGCAGCCAGTCCAGCAGTTTTCACTGCAGATCTTAAAAGCAAGCAATTGAGAAGATGCTAAAAAGATGGGAGCTTGTCATTGTCATTTCCTGTGATAATGCAAGAAAGACGGAATCAAGCGATAAATTGCTTATGCTTAACGATAAATGATACAAGGAATGCAATCTTGGTCTGCTTTGTGCACAAGCTTCAGTTTTTAAGCACAAAGGACTCCTCTCACTACACAGCAGCACTAAAACAGTGGATAATCATAGGTATGGCATTGATTTTAATAACTTCATTATACTTTTGTAATGTGTCTGTAGAAAGACAGGTATGGGATTGAGACTCTGTATCGACAAACAATCTTTGTTTGTTTCATCCCTACGTGAAGAAACAAAATAGAGATGTCATCCCTTTACAATGTGCAGCGTATTGTTACCTGTAGCATCTGACTCCCGATACCCTCTCTCTCCTTATATGGTCGGATGACGCCATCCTCGTGTATGAAGCGAGGAGGACGCAGAGAGATGACATCTTGTGAGGTCTCTGCTGCCCTGTAAGCGGGACAGGGGGGAGATAGAAATGTGTTACTTGATTACTTACTGTAGTACTTTCAACAATTATTGACACCCCTGGTAAGGATGAGTCCAGAAGCCTTAAAACCAATCGTAATGGTTTGACACTCACTGATGAGTGTAGTCACTATGCATAATGATTAGACAGTGTCGGGTCCTGCTCAGGCCTTGTTAAACTCTTAAAGTTACTCAAACCTTTTTACTTATTTCTCTGGCTGTAGCTATGAACATGTTCAAGGGAAAGCATTTTTTTCCTTCTAGACATTTCCTAACCTACAAAGATTTGAACTGATCTGCTTTGCTTAAATTGTGCGTTCTCTTGTCTTTTCTATTTTAAAGAGCCAAAAAGAAATGGACCTCATGGCGTTTAACACCAGAAGCAAACAGGAAGTCCTTGATTACCAATTAAAAATGCTAAAAAACTCTGCAAGACTATGAATAATAGAATAAAAATGAGAAATATTAAAATCCACTGAATTAATACACTTACTCAAATGCAGGATTTTTCTAAAATTACCAGTGCTGTATTAGATTGAGGAGCAGTGTGTGTAAAAGCAGGTTCAACAAGGCAATCAGTCTAATTCATTCACCCTATCAGTGTGAAACGGAAAGGATGGGAACAAAAAGCAGAAAAGGGAGTCTTCATACCTTTTGATTCCCTGAAAAGTACTGCTGGCCATGTCGATGATGCCTCCCGTCGGCCGAGCTATGGCACCCACCAGACCTTTGCCGAAACCTTTAAAGAAGCCCGCTGCTCCCTCCCTCTGGGCCCCTGCGCAATAACGGACAGTATTTTAAGAAATGTTCAACATTTCCAGCCTGTTATCCATTAAGAAACAGTTTGTATCTTTTTCTGTTTGTAAGAAGTAGGTTTCAACACACCTTTAATAGGTTTGGTTACAATCCCTGTGATTCCACTGACAAATCCCTATTAAAAAAAACAAAAACAGTCAGAATTATCAATTGAACATTTTTATTTTAGGCCAAATTGCAACATTTATAAAGTAATAAACAATATTATTCATACATTCAAAGTTCAAGAAAGCATAAAGTGTACCCACAGAAACCAGTCCTTTTCCACCCCTGGCCAGCCCGTCTTTCAGGCCTGTAGGCTGTCTGTTCATGGTTTCTCGTCTCTTCTGCTGGTATTCCTCATCCATGGTTATGGCAGCGACGCCCTTCGCCATGGCCCCCGTTATCCTGGAGGCTGCGCCTGCTATACCGCCTGTACGAAAGAAAAAAAAATACAACTTAAATAAAGTTTTATTTATTTTAAAAGCGTACCTCTTGTTTCAAACTCCACCGTTTGTCATAAACCGGTCAAGTAAAAACTATTATTTCTAACCAGGATGAAAACGCTGGTCTGCAACTTCAGAAACATTTGACATGTTGATGAAGTTAAATTCAGCCCATTTAGAACAAATTATTGGTTTATTTGATCACTTCAACAGTAGAACCGAGCATGTATGATATTTTAATAATCCCACATTTAACTCCACAGTAAAACGACTTCAGTTTGGACACAACTTGACAAATTATCAGAGGGTTGAACCTTAGGAACAGCCTGGATCATTCAGGGTGAACATCGCCTCTTACACAGACGGCTTTTCAGCGTCAGGTCTTAGTTCAAACAGAGTTTAATCCTTACCAACAGCTCCTCCAAACAGAGCCTTCATGCCGATGGTCATTCCTTCCACAAACTCTTCAGGACCCTGGATGGCTCCCTGAAAAACCAGCAGCACAGATTAACCCAGAGAAAGAAGACTTCGCCTGAAATCACTGAGCTTCTAGGAGGTCAATCTGTGCTCCGTTAAAGCCAGAAATCATTTTGTTGTCATTTAAGACAATTTTACAGTCAACTTTTAAAACTACGAGCAAATTCTTTCAAAATACACATAGGTGCATGTAGGCAAAATTATATTGCCATTAAATAGTTCTTTTCTTTCAGGGATTCAATTTATGGAGTGAAACTCAGATATATTAGAGTGATCCATTTCAAGTGCTTATTCTTGATCATTTTGGTGATCATGGCTTGACGGCTATTTAAAAACCCAAAATCCAGTGTGTCACAAAATTATAAAATTAAATATGACGACTAACTTAAAAGAAGAATTAGAATATAAAAATGTCCCGTTACAGTCAAAGACTTGCTGAGCTGATGGTTGTGGAGCCTTCAACCAACATCGCTAGAGAAGTTGGTAGAGTGTTGTATCCAAGCATACCAATGGAAAGTTTAGTGGAAGAAAAAAAGAGGGGGAAAGAAGTGCTGGAGCATCCGAGGACAAGCTCTATGGAAATGCTGATTTCATTTTACAGCAGTGCAATGCAGAAGATTTAACTGGAATATTTTCCTCCTTTTTCTGTGACGGCAACAATCGCTGCATAGATTTCACTTCCAGAGCCATTAAAGTGGAGGGAAAGTACAAATCTTCTCTGCACAGCCTCACCCAAATAAAGCTGCTGCCTCATGCAGTCATACATCAGTATAATAATAATAATAATAATAATAATAATAATAATAATACTGCATATCTTTAGGACATTTTTGACGCACAAGAAAATAAACGGAAGACAAATATAGGGCCAGAGCTGTAAAAAGTGCGCAGAGTTACCTTGAATATTCATTGTTTATTGATATTTTACAATATAGTACTTCTAGCAATGTTTTTAGACCGGCATGAAGCATTGGTTATGCTAAAAGGGACGGTGATTGGAACTGGAAAAAATTAAATTACCTCAACTCCAAAAACTAATGTTTAAGATAGAAATCTGTTTGAAATCAAGCTTGCATTCAAAGGGTCGACTGTATCATTAAGGCGACAATATCGTAATTTTGACTTTTCACAACACATAATGTACAGATTTAGAAAAAAATTAATAAATACTTTTTAGTCTGTTAAGTAATTATTCAGCATTTATGCACCATTTATGTTCCTACCTGGTAAGGCTCATAGAAGAAAGCTTCCACACCCTCTGACAATCCTCTTATCAGCCCAAACGGGTTCCCAAGCACATCCAGGCCCAGCACAAGCACATACATCTGCTTAATAGCCTGAAATACACAGAAATATAAACATGAGGCGCCCAGTTTATATGCTTTTTGAACGTTTGCTGTGTGAAAGGAAAAGCTATGATGAAAAACTCCAACCTAAGTATCTACATTTTTTATTTCTGACCCACTTTCACTGTATAATAATGTTAAAACAGGTGGATTTTAAATGCAAAGAAAAAAAAATACAAAATAAACCTTGATCTATTTAGGTTTAGATCCTATTTATATCACATAGAAAAGAAAATGAGGTGGGAAAAAAAAAAGACACAAAAATGTTTGAAACCGTTTCTAGAGCAATGCATCAAATTTGCCTAAAAATGAAGTGAAATCTCATCCATTACCTGCTTAGAGTAATGTCTGACGACCTCCGACTGTAGCT
This sequence comes from Fundulus diaphanus, assembly GCA_037039145.1. Classification (NCBI taxonomy): domain Eukaryota; kingdom Metazoa; phylum Chordata; class Actinopteri; order Cyprinodontiformes; family Fundulidae; genus Fundulus; species Fundulus diaphanus. Next base: position 25,100,604 of record CM073127.1, read on the forward strand.
GCTGAGTGGTGTAAAACTGGAAGTTTAACTCGAAGAATGCCAGCCTGAAAGAAACCAGATATTAATTCTTCAAATGAGAGAGGATAAAATAATTAAGAGACAACAGCGGGCTGTATGTTTAAATATGTGAGCCTTCATACTTGAAGACAAGATCCTGCACGTCGGTGAGAGTTGCCCCGATACTCTTGAGCAGGAGGTTGAGGGACTGAACAGGGATGAGTTCGGTTTCCCTCTTCTCCTTTAAGCCGTCTTCTCCTCCTGTGCTCAGAGAGAAACTCAAATGCAACTGCAAAGAAAAAACAGAAACGGTGTGCTGTTCATCTTAATTAGGCTCATTTATATTGTGTTCACAAAACATCAGTTGCCCACCGGTAACAATGTCTTAGTTGTACTGTCCCTGTTAAAATAAATACAATTACATGTTCAACAAAGACAGCAGAGTGATCTAGGGTCAGCAGCCTAAACAGATAATAGCAATGCTAATGCTTACTGTATCCCTTCCTGTTAGATTTGCCCCACCGGGATGAATTGTCTGCACCGCTGAGTTCACTTAATGCTGCTGTGTTTCTCCTTTTTTGTCACGCATCTCATGTTTAAGCACAATGAGCACGTTCAAAACACCGACTTTCTGTTGTTGCACCTTGTTGGTGTGAAAAAAATGTATATTTAAGGTTTGACCACTTTAGCGTGGGTTTTACCTCCTCTCCCGTAATTATGTGCCATTTTGCTATATTCACTTTTATTCACAGTTATTCACTTTTATCTTGTAATTAAGTATTACAGTTCTCTTGTGTTTACTCTGTCCATAACTCAACTATGATGGGTAAAACTTGCTCAGACAGCTTAACAACTAAGAATGTTTCCAAATGACCCACCTTGATGGGGGAAATGTGGAAGTACTCAAAGAGGCTGATGGGAGACGTATCGGTGGAGGAGACATGGTTCAGCTCGGTCTTTATATACTCTATGTCCTTAGCAAACTGCTCCACCTGGAGGACAAAAACACACACACACTCGATCATGAAGTGAAAGCGCAATTAAAAAGTATTTACCCTGTTACAGATTTATTTGTTTTTTGCTTTTTTCCCCCTCACACTGAAATGTTAGATTTAGCATAATTATCTGGAATATCGGCCAAAGATACATTTTGTAAATACAGACTGCGTTTTTTATAAATTATTTTATTTATTAGGGGAGAAAACAATCCAAACCAAACGTGTTCTGTGTGAAGCAGGCAATATCCCCTAAATGTAAATGACAACTTGCAAGTCCTTTACGTTGCTGTGGAGCTCTTCTTTGTAAAATTGTTGTATTTCAGCTGCGTTGGACGGATTTTGAGGATGAATTTCCAGTTTAAGGTCATCACATAAAATCTCAACTGTATTTAAGTCCGGACTTTGACTAGGCCACTCCAAAAACTTTTCTTTAATCCATTCAGACTTGACTTGCTGATGTGCTTCAGATTACTGTCCTGTATGTCCGGTCTGCTGTTGTTTTTCTAGAAAGCTGTGAATGTTTTAGGTCAGACGTAAGTGGAAACACACCTAACGAATAGTTACACGGCCCACAGAATGTTTAACTCAAAGTTTTGGGGATCATCAAATGTTTTTTTTTTTTGTTTTGTTTTTGCCAATTGTAAGGGGGGGGTCCTTATGTTAATTTTGAATGAACATGAATCATGAGGCAATGTTTTAGATGTTTTTGGTTCTTTTATTAGAATTTTGGACCATAATCCACTCCGTTCCAAATTCCAAAAAAACAAAAAAAAACAACAACAACAACAACAACCGGACTTCAGTTCTGTAATTGAAGAAGTTTTACTCTTCATCCGAAGAGCTTTCTTAATTCAAAGCTAGTGATGGAGAAGTTAGCTTGTATTATCCTGGCTCACTGAGAGAAGAAGGTGTGACTAGGGGGGCGATGACTGCTTCTTTATTTACTCAGGTTATCTTTGTCTAAAATAAAATCTGTCTTGCTGTGAATCATTTTAACTTTTTTTTGCCTAGCACTCAAACGTACTCAAAAACGTATCAAAATGTACTACACATTTTAATGAGAGGACAGGATTGGGTAATTATCAGGGAGAGTGTAACTTACCTCCTGCTCTGGAGTCATGACACCGGCGTTCTCGGATGTAAAGAAGTCCAGGACGGCATACAGAAAGCCCAGATCAAGCTTTAGAGCCATCTCCTGGATCAAAACTTTGAAGTACCTGAAGTCAAACAACAACTTATATGGCATTCAAGAAAAACGAGAAAAAAAATTACCACTATGTAAAAAAAAAATAGACGGTAGAGAAGATCAATCTGAGGGAAGACAGCATTTGTCACTTAAGGTGACAGAAGACTGGCTGCTGACTGGAGCTCTAAAAGCAACCAGGTAATTAAACCCATAACCATTCATGTTTTTTTAAACATGTATTAAATACATCAGATGTACAGCAGCACATCACAGGCCAACGTGTTTCTAAGTGTCGCCACAGCGTAGCTTATCTGGTAAACACACTGACTGAATGTCACATAAGGAAAATTGAACCTCGGAGAAAGTATTGCTGCGGGACGCGACTTTAGAGCAAACAATCCGCCTCTGGCAATGGATGCAAGAAATATATTCTTCTTTAGGGAGACTTCAAGACTTATGAGACAAATTAATTCAACAGGAAATAAACAATATTTCTGTAAATTCAAATAAAGACCAAACGTACTTGATGCGAGAGATGTCAGAGTGTCCAGCAGTTCTGGTAATAATGCTGAGATCAATGAGTGGTTTAGGTTCTAGAAGACAAATGAAAGAAATGATGTTGAAAGACCAAACTGTGTACGGTGAGTAGATTATGCCAAATGAACTCAGATGGTGGAACAACAGACCTGTGTCCTTGGCGATTGACTTTGGGAGTTTAACGGGGTAAAAAACGAAAGGGAAGATGGCGCCTTGCAGCTGACTCTGGATCTGTAATAAGAACAAGTTATAACTAATGCATGGATGAATAGAAACTAACACTAAATAGGAATGACTGTAAGAACAAGCTTTTGGAAGACTAGCAGAACATGAAGGTGTTGCTTTAATTGCGATGATCCATATGGAGTTTGTAGTTAAACTTGGGGTTTTCATTAACGAGTTTCTGGGATGTAACGATCAACAAGCATTTTTTCCCCTATAGATCCGTCAGATCTCAGCCAGTTTTAGTTTGATCGGCTCTGACTTAAAAATCTAATTTACTTTGTTTATTCAAGGCATCAAACTAGAAAAACAAAAAAACAAACTTAACCGGCATGCTGTCTGATGTTTTATGATCAGATATTATGCCAGGTGCTGTGGCAGCTACTACTTCTAATCAAAGAACCTACAGCCATTTTTCTGAAGCTTTATACATAAACGTTACATCAGCAGGTCTGGGTATTTTAAACTGCTTTAAAAGAAGCTTGGGATTGTCAGATCACACCTAAAAGAAAACTAGGAATTGGTTATCAGCCTTTGAAAGCAGGGTCGGTACCGGTCTAATTCTTCCTCATGCTGTACTCAGCCACCAATGGAAGAGCATAACAGCAGCGTCTGTAAGACGCTTGACTTTTTAATAGCAAACGAACGTATTGGCAGGAAATATGAGAGGTGGGAAGAGCTGGATGCTTGGAACGGCAGCACAGGCATTTTGGAAAGTAATTCAGCAGCAACTAACTGCTTGCTTTGAAAAAAAAAACAAAAACAAACAAAAAAAAAAAAAACTTTTGATACTGGCAGATGCTTCAGTTCACCTGTATGCGGTGGATTTGGACACGGTAGGATCTCTGTCGCTGTGAGATGCTGTACTCCATATTCACCCCGGGCAAATAGTGGCGCCTCAGAGGAGCTGCTACTGGCTGCAGCATTTGCATATCTGTACAATTAGGTGTAAAACAGACCTAAAAGGATAAATATAAAAAAAAAACATCATTAAGTTTAATAATTACACATTCAAATCATTAATATCCTCGTCAATCCACCTTCTCATTACATGTGGAAAATAAAAGGCTTGCGGTCAACTGGATGTCTAACGTATATCATTCTGATACCATTTTCCAAGTGATTTATTCTTTTACTAAAAACGAGTAAATCATGTTTGTACTCTAACCTGAAAGCTGTTCTCAAAGTCAGTGATTTGGTTGTCTACCGGCGAGGAATCAAGGTATTTTTTGAAGCTGTTCTCCAACATCTCAGCTTCTTCTGTGCTCAGAGGCTTCCAGCGACCCTTCTTCTTGGGCTTTATCTCCCACACCACGTCCGAGCTAAACAGAGACGTTTCCACTATCAACATTTCTGCTGTAGATCTGAATCAAACAAAGAGGAATCGAGACATCACCTGGTGATTCCAATGAACGAAATCTCCTGGCTGTTGGTGTTGTTGACCAAAGAGATGCCCATATTCTGCAGCGACAGGACGATTTCCTGTTCAGCGCGTTGGACCATTTCATTATCCAAAAGCAGCTTGAAGACCCGCTTATCCTCAGTGAACAGCACAACACGCTGGAGACCTTTCCATTAGAAATAAAGCAGATTATTAACTGGAAATCGGACCTAAGTGTAAAACGTCAGGATCCAGGAGGAATGGGGATTTTAGGACCCGCTAACCTTACCTTCATAAAAGGGAATCACGTAAAGTTTCGAGTCTTTGTCTTTTTGCTCACCAAGCAGCTCCTGATGAAACAGCAGAAATACTGCAGTTAATCACCAACATCATGAAATCTATTTAACTTATAACTAATGTATAACAATGGCCAAAAAGACTATTATTCTATTTAAACTGGTTGAAGAAGAAAATCTGGATCTACATTAGTTTGCTGAACCACGTCTTTTCCTGAAATCATTTCGTTTATAGAGTCAATAAAGCAGCAAAGCAGTTGCTTTAAATTAGAACTTCAGTGAAAAGTTAATCATTTCTGTTTCAAACGGGAAACTCAATACCCACAGAATGAAACCTTTTTTTTTAATTTATGTACATTTTGATGTAATTGCTTACAGCAGATGAAAACACAAAATATATTTCCCCCCAAAATTGAGATCCATTTAGAAATCAAAGCCCCAGAGTGTGGAGGAGGAGGGGAAAGGCACAGAATCAGAGTTGCTAGAGATCCACTATGACGTTTCCACGGTTGGTGAGGAGCCCCGTCATCTGCTGCCGATGGTCCACTGAGCTCCATCAAGTCCAAAGCCACCAAGAAACTTTACAGCACTTCATGCTTCCCTCGACCGTGAACCTTTATGGAGATGCCGATTTCAGTTTCCAGTAGAAACGACCCTGATATCACTGTGCTTGACTGGCCAGCAATTAGCCTGACCTAAATATAACCCCTTATTTCTTAGACCCCAGACACAATCTATTGGGTATCACCAGGAGGAAGACGAGACAAACCAGACCCAATAACGCAGAAAAACTGAAGGGCGCTATCAGAGCAACCTGGGCTTCCTTCACACCTCAGCGGAGCCACAGGCTGATCGCCTCCATCACCTGCTGCAGATGCAGTAATTCAAGCAAAAGGAAACCTTAACCAAGTACTGAGTGCAGTACATGGAAATACTTTTCATTTGGCAAACATTTCTCTTTTTATTCATTTATGTAAAATTCAATTTCTTCTGAGAAACTGAATCCTGGGTTTCTAATAGGTGTAAGCCATATTTATCTAAATTAACTGAAATAAATGCAAACTAAACATATAATATTAGATAGCACTTACAGAATGAAATTAAATATAACCCCTTATTTCTTAGGTTCAAAAGGTGCATTCAAACTCAAGTACAGTACCTTCTCAATCTTTAATTTTCCTTCGTACCCGCCACATTTCCAGCAAAGCTCTCTCGACCCGGTGGGCTCGGTCCAGGTGTAGTACACGGCTTTTCCAGCCTCCAGCTCTTCCCACTCCACCATCTTCTGAGAGCTGCATGCACAGAACGCATCCAGAGACAGACAGCGCAACAACAGCGTTAGACTGGACAATAAAAAGAGCTCTCATTTAAAGTGAGAAGGCAGAATAAGAGTAAATCAGAGCGCAATACTACAGAGCACATGCAGCCATCAACAAATTAAAAAAATGTGGAAAACAACGACACAAAACAACAAAATATACAGTCTATACACCCAAAAGCTCAAACAGTCTTTCTTGGAAAGTTTTACGTACAGTCATTGTAAAAAAAGAGTACACTCTCTAAACGTTCTATGGGTCTAAAATCTTCATTTAATATTTTATTAAAAGATCAAAATGGAAAAGTTTGTAAAAGCAAATTTAAAGCACCGAATCCCTACATGAGCACAAAGTTTGGAAAACCCCAGAACTTCAAGAAAGTGAACTTCTATGACTGTATGTAATATCAGTTTGAATAAGTATGAATCTTTAGCAAAATGTACACAAAGCAAGAAAGAAATGGGAAGTCCACTATCTAGAAATGGAGATAAAAGTATAGAAATGCTGGTAAATGGGAGAGAAGCACTCGGAGTAAAGGAGAGAGTAATTCCCAAGGCAGATTCCCATCAAGCCGACGGAATATCAGGGAAGCCATTTCTACAAGGCAACAGATTAAATGAAAATAACATTAACGGCCTTTAGGTGTGTCGCCTGCTCCCTTTCCAAAATGTTTAAGATTAGAAACAAGCCCATCAGACCAGAGGCAATAGTTTGAAAATCATTTAGAAGGCTATTAGGGCTGGGCAATAAATCAGGATTTTAAAACTATCGAGATTATTCTAAGATATGAGGCTATATTGTTTACATCGAAACCGTCTATGTTGCATTATAATTATACTTTATGTCTTCCAGTAGGTAATTTTCTCATATTTATCTACAGGTGTTTGTTAAAAATGTGCCTGTGAGACATTTGGGGAAAAGCCTTAATTCAGAGATGCCTTTTTATAATTGCTTTATTAAAAGAAAGACATATTGAGATACATTTTGTATATTGGCATTCAGCCTAAAAATATTGAGATATTATTTTTGGTCCATATTGCCCAGCTCTAACGGCTATGAAGAACTGAAATACTAAAAGTGTAACCACAAATTTGCAAAGAGGTGAAATCACTTTGGATGTGGGAGCAGGTCACACTGTCACCTCATCTCTACCTGCACTCTACATCCACACTCAGAACCAAGGTCAATGAACCTCTAACACTGCAATGATTCATATCTTTTTGCTTCGCTATGAGTTCAGTTTTGCTCTCATCACTTCATCAAAAAAAAAAAAAAAAAATCACTTGGATCTGCTTAGATTGAATCATTTCTTTGACTAGAGACCCATTCAGATTTTCACCCTAATTAACTTCTAAATGTGCATTTGTCTTAACTGGGAAACATATGAGAGAAAGGCTGATTAGGGGAGCTGTGGTGCATTTTAATAAAGCAGCTTTTGTGGTTTACCCTCATTATCTCATGGACCAGTCAAGACAATTTTGTAAAAAAATAAAAAATAAATCTTTTGTCTCTTCATGGCTTATCACAATATTTCTGCTTGAAAATAATTTTCATCTTATGGCCATAATTAATGGAAACCCCAGAAATCGTAATATCTATCAAATGTATCAAAATTAATAGACATAAAACTGTTTAAATTAAACTGCATGTTTGATTATATTCTGATTTACCGATATAAACCTGTATGTGACTAATACTTGTACAATAGAAACCTAATGAACAATTAAAATTACATTTAAGTTTTTTACAAATATATTTTTGCTCTAATTCTAATTACTTAATAAAAGTATAATAATTAGATTTTTTTTATTAGATCAGCTTAAACGTTAGAGCTGAATTCATAGAGCCATTCTCACTTTCTTCCTTTTATAGGACTTCTAAGTAGATAGAATTTAAACAACTAAGGCTCTGAAAGACATAACTACAGCAATTCATATATTAAAGCAACATTTTTAGACATGATATTATGGTAATTGTTTTTGAGGGTCTGTTGATCTACTGAAGAAAGCAGCCCTGCTGTTAAAAACATTCCCATAATTTGAAGTACATTAAAAACAGGCCCAGTGTCAACAGAAATTACCCTCCACTGCGCGCAGATAGCTATCTGTGCCCGTCTTTATATGAACTAAACATACTTAAAGCCCATATACGTTACTTTTGACCCACATATTAGCCTAATTAAAGATATATTATTCAATTTTCCATGTCAATACACAGCACTCAGCATATATTGATGGTCTTTGCAGGCTGTCCGCCTCAAAAACCCCGCTAGGCAACTTCATCCATCACTCAGAAAGTCATGTGACCTAGAGCGCTCCTTTAGGGCTGTCACAGCACCCCTTAAACAGGAGAGCTACCACATGCTAGTGGTCTACAGGGGCGCTAAACCTAGAACTTTCAGGTCGAGTGGTCAAAAGTTAAGTTCAGTCAATTATTTTATTTTTTGTAATGGTAAAAATCGGTAAAATGAATTTGGAAATTCATTTTCCAACCAGTCCATAGAGCTAGATCTAAAAAATATCCTTCATGGGTCTCTCTTACTATGTTTTTATGGTGTGCCTTCTTACTCTGCTCCAATTCTTTATGAATCCGTAACCTGAGTTTAGAGTGTGTCAAAACAAAAAATTTTCACATTTTATATTTTTCTACCTGTCCTCCTCCACTGAGAAGGAAAGGTCGAGCAACTCGTCAACCACCCACATGCTGTCTTGCCAGGTGCTGCATGAGCCATACAACAAAAAAAATGCACAAAACACAATCAATACCAATGAACATTATTTACAATCAATTAAACAAAAAACGAATCAAACTTTTCCCATTTAATTAGCGCATCAGAACTAAGAGCTCCCACCGTGTTAACCAACAGCATGTACTTTGATACGTTGACGACCGTTTAACAACAATCACATAGGGACAGACGCTTTGCAGCATAAGTGATAATCATTTTGGATTTTTTTAAAACTTCACACAAAGAAACAAAACCGCAATCCATTAAAACTGGCATCAGCAGATCAGACCTGAAATAAAACTGCACTGGTCACGAAAAACCCAATAGGTGCATTTCTATTGTTTATTGGTGCTGCAAAAAAAACCAACAACAACATATTTTCTACAATAAATACGCAACACATGTATAACGAAAAAGTAAAATGCTACACATGAAGAAATTATCATTGAGCTGGGGGACTTTGCCCTGAAAGGAAAGAAATTATAACAATAAAGCCAATATAGTAATTAATCAGTAAAAATATCTGATGTTCTCACCAGGCCCTCCACTTGTCAAAATGTGCTTATCCCTGCAAGAATGCCCAGAATAATAAGTACTGCACTTATATTATAAATGTTTTGTGTGTGAGATTTAAAAGATACAAATACAGAACATTATTCGATCATGCAGATGGTTCAAAACCCGACTGCTCGCATCCTGACCAAAACTGGGAAATATGAGCATATCACTCCAGTACTGACATCCCTTCACTGGTTGCCTTCTCAGTTTCGAGCTGATTTTAAGATCTTGCTGCTCACCTACCAGGCACTAAATGCTCAGGCGCCCTCTTATTTATCCAACCTTTTGCACATGTCCCACCCCCTGCTCTTCATCTCATCTCAGGGCACGGGTCTTCTCAAACTTATTTTGTATACATGCATTGCACCCCATATTTTTTTCCCCGAGATATCAGAGTGGCAGATTAAAACTTTAATATTTCCAGGCTTCACTTTAGTCTTCTTACAGGGAATTTTGTTAGAAAATAAAAGATAAATCCATAAAAATTGCAGGCCGATGAATTATTATAGTCACTGTCATGGCAGCCCCTAATTTTATCACTGGCTAATCGCATGCAGTCATCTAATTACCTCTGTCTGAACTGAAGAGTTTGTTCTTTGGTGTGGTTGATGAGGAGGAAAGGGGCCGCCCCGTCGTGGTACTCAGAGAATTGGATGATGGTCGAGTGCTCCGACAGGGTTACATCAACAACGATGCCGCCCACCTGAAATAAAGGAAAGTGAGAAAAGAAATAAAGCTGCTTCCTTTTGGTCCTCGAGTAACAGCGTTTACTTACGGCGTTGTCCAGATGAAGCAACAGGCAGTTCTGTGGTCTGGTGAAATCAATGGTCTGAGGAGGAGCTAGACATCCTTCTAATTTGATCTTCAGACGCTTGGTGTCATTTTCAGGCCAGAAAGGAAGAGCTGACTAAATAAGAGCAAAAAAAATAACAAAACTAAGTATTTTACTAAAAATTAATTGAGGTCAGAAGTACAAAACTCACTTTTAAATAAAAAAAGAACATTTCTATAATGTGACAAAAACCATAAAGCGGCTATTAAGAATTTCAATGGTTGCATGAATAATGCTGCTTAAAAACACATAGGCACAAGTGAAAAAGAAATAATAACGTAAGTATCTAGTTTTCTCTTACCTGTTCTGGGTCTGCTTGAGTCCAGTTCTCTTGGCCGTCCTCACATATGAAGACCTGCCGCTTGGTTCTGTTGACCAGCATGTAAAACGGCACAAAGGTCACGATGCGGGTGAGACTGAAGCTACTTGCGTAAATCGTCACACCAACCTGGGAGCAGACGGACAGCAAACAAATATACAGCATATGATAACGATGATATGCATTTCACAACAAAACATAACGCACAGATGCATTTCAATACATTAGAATATCACCTTAGAGTATATTAGTTCAAAGAACGAACTTGTAGACTCATTAGACACAGTGATAGATCTCAAGCTTTTATTTCTGCTAATTTTTGATTTTATTCATTTTGTTAAGCACTTTGGACACCTGCTGGTTGTTGTAAAGTGCTATATAAATAAATTTTGATTGATTGATTGATAATTATGATTATTATGGCTTCCAGTTGATGAAAACCCAACATACAGGACCTCAGGAAATTACAAAATTACAAAAGACCGTTAAAGTAAAAATAAACGGATGTTAGATGTTTCGGTATTGAACTGAATCGCCATGATGGGGAAGAATGCTGACTTGACAGGTGGCCAGCAGACTATAGATATAAGGAAATGAAAATGTTGTGTCATTGCCATTATTGCAAATTAAGTAATCAACATTATTAAGGTTTGCTAAGTATGTTCTTTATTTATTACAGGCTACTGTAACAACATCCAGCCAGTGTTTGAAGGCGAACAGATCCAACACAGCCTTACCAGATAGTCTTTGTATCGGCCTTTACATTTCACTTCGCCGTGGCTACCAACTGTGTCCAGAGAGAAACCATCTGACAGATCGCTGTCTGAGATCATGAGGCGGACCTGAGAGAGTGCAGAAAATATCTCTTTTAGCAAAGTAGGAATGCAGTATTTCTTTTGACAGCTGTGGCCAAATTATTTAGCCAAATTCTTTTTCTTCTTTTTGTTATTCAGAAAGGGCCGACGTGTTAAACCTGGATTGGCATGCAGAGGCTCATAGGTCATTGGTAAACGAAACCAGCGAAATTACTCAAATGTATTTTTTTTTTTTTTTTAGAAAACATATTCTAAATAACGTAAAGCCTTTTTTCGTCTTACCGTATTTTTGCGCAGAAAATAGCGAGGCTTGAAGGAGAAGAGCAGGGGCATTTTGTAGTCTAGGGGGTGTTTACGGTGGACATCGTCGGCTTTGTACTGCAGCAGCCTCCCCGTCTTATTCACCATCCAGTATGGAGAGTGGATGGAAACGACGGTCTGACCTGGATCGTACTGGATGTGCACTGCTATATCCAACTCGGGCTTCTTCCACTCGGTCCCGTCTCCGATGTCTTCCTCGTCGACCCCTAGCGACTGGAACACGATGAAGGCGATTTCCTCCTGCTCGCTCTGGAATCTGCAAGACGAGAAGCTATTTCCACTTAGAGAAGAAGCAAGACGGACAAGATATTTTGTGTAACTGCAAAAGATGCGAGTTGGACCTGTATTCAGAAGACCAGTCCTGAGCCAAATAATCTAGAAGACGGAGATCAAGACTTGACTGGTTGATGACCGCAGTGTGAAGCTGAGCAGAGTGGCCTGGATCCAGGGTAACTTCAGGGTCACAAACCCCCATCCCCTGTGGGTAAAAACTTATTTATTGTAGTGCTAAATATCTTAGATTCGTTTCAATTTATTTATCTTAAACAACAAAAAATTTGCAGAAATGTAGAGGATTCGTATTGCAACACAGAGAATTGGGACTAGTAAACAAAACCGCTGAGCAAATGATGGCGCTGTAACAAGATAGCAGGTGTTACTGGATGCATCCATTAGTGGTAGGGATATACTGAGAGATGTTTTTGTACCTCATACCATTCTGAGTCATTATTGTTTGCACTTACAGTCTCGATCCAATACTAGCGTTTTCACAGCACAGACCCTGGACCCTACATAACAAGTCCAATAAAGTTATTAAATCCAGTGTTATGTACTGTGAAAAGGCATTTTTCACAAAAAGAAAAATTATACCTCCTGGATTAATCATCAATGCACTCAGTGCTAGCTTTGATAGGCCAGCCAATCCTGAGAAGGTTCTCCATTGTTCTATGCTTTGTCCATTTGTGGACAACTTTGCGGGTCACTGGTCAGCCAGAAAAATGTCTTTGGGACTTTTTCACGACTGGTAAACATCCAAGAGTTTGATTCTCATTGGTTCTTGAATTTCTTTAGATTGGGATATGTTTTGCTTTTTGAACTAGTCTAGTTCATGTTGTCAAATAGGGTCTATTTAACTGATTTTATGACTCCACATGTCGGGCACCAATAAGGCCTGGGTGTAGCTAGTAAAATTAAGCTGAGTTAATACCTTTAATTTGTAGACAATTGTGTAAGGCAGCTGATTACGCAGCAGGACAGAAGGCCAGAGGTGAAGCACAAAGGGCACGTCAAAGTTCTCCCCGATATCTCCCGTCTCCTTGCATGTCACTGTATCCTTCACTGGCACGATGTTGATCATCATCATGCCACACTCATCCCCACAACAACGGCAGGTCTGCTGCAAGCGAGTATCTGGATCTTGGTTTAAGATGTCCTCGTAACTGAAGCCCTCCGACACCTCAAACTGCTGTCCCTTGTCCTCAGCGGGGTTCCCAGTTATTGGCTGCAGACTCAGTTCAGACCTGAGGAGGGCAGCAGAGATTAAATATAAAGAAGGGGACTCTTGTTCTGGACAAGCATGAGATGATGCAATTAAGGGAAAATCAAATGCGGGCGGAAAAATAGGGGTTTGTCGCTCACCTGTATGAATCGAGGGGCACACAGAACTCCTCAGTCGGAGAAGCTTCTCCCAGACATGTCGATCCCTCAAAAACGTTAAATGGAATTGTGAAATGATTGATAATCTGCAAAGAAGATAGAAAAAAAATCAGATGCACAGTAAAATACAGTCTGTAGTGCATTCTTTTTGTAGTTTTCCAAGATTGTATAAATAATTTAATGAAAAAAAAAACGAGTGAGCGGTTGCGCAGCAACTTGCAATGTACCTGAAAAGGAGAGCGGATCTTGATGTATTTGCTGCCCTCCACAGGGGAAATCTGACAGACGAGGAAGCGAGTAACGCCTGAGTCCTTGTGCATGACGTTGTACATCCCCCTGCCCACTTTGATCAGGGGGATTACGCTGGTGGAGGTGTGGCCCACTGGAGCTGAAATAAGTTAAACGAGCAGCTTTTAGGTGCTTAGCTTCAGGATACAAACGGTGGCATCTTTTCACTGACAGTGTTCAGTTTTGTTTAAAGCTGCAGCTGATGAACTCTGACCAAACACACAGAGTTTAAACTAGTTCACAAAAATGGCCAAAAATGTTTGTTTTTAGATGGTGGAGAAATAGGAGAAAAGGAAAGTGATAGCACAAACAGCACAGGAGCAACTCTTTCAGAGTAGCATTCAACTTACTAGGCACTATGTAGTAGTCTTTTTCACTCAGGGAGGTCATAGCTGAGAACTGATCAGAGTGTGCTGTGACTGAGTAGTCCATCTCGAGGGTTTCGCCATCCTCCAGCTTCACAGTGTGTTCGATGCTCTGCTTGCCGACGGGGGAAAACATCTCACTGTGTCGCACAGAGACTGGAAGACCCAGCCTGTTTTTCACAACGAATGGAGCTTCATCCTTTTGAAAACACTCGGCGGTCTGTTTGGCAGCTTCTGCAAATGCCTAAAAAAAAAAAAAAAGGGATCAGATAATAAATCACCACACACTCTCAGGCAGGGGTCAACGATGGATGCCTTTTTGTGCTTCTCTTACTGTGCCAAGGTTACTCAGCATGGTGAGTCCACACTTGGAGAGGGTGATGTTGAGCTGGTCCTTACTGCTGATGTGAATCACCGTCTTATAGTCTGGAATACTGTAATCCACTTCATCGTAAAGAGGCATGCTCTTCACTGGCTTCTTCTTCATCTGGTTGGAAAACATTGCGTGTTAAGACACGGTATGTGGAATTACACGTGGAATAACGTCGACTGAATTCTTCGCACTACCTTCAGATTCAGAGTCCAAGGTTTGAAGCCCTCGCCTGTCTCGTCCTCTAAGGGCTCCAACAGCGGCTCCCACACTCCCAATATCTCATTGTAATAGTGAACCTAAAAGCCAGGCACAACAAAAACTTTAGAAAAAGTTCAAGATGCCACGGTGACGCGAGTCTTTATCACTGAGAAATAAAACAGGAGAAACAACGGTTTTATTTTTACCTCGAGGGTGAGCTCGCTGTGCAGGTAAATGAGCGTGGACCAGTTTTTCACTTCTCCCTGAAAGGAGGACTTGGCGAGAAGCATGGGGATGGTAAGGTGTCCCACGCCGGCCTCCAGAGTCACGCAGATTGAATTTATGGTCAACTGCAGAGACAAAGATAGTGATAGTAATTTATTTTGCTAATAAAGCAAAAAAGAATCTAGAAACAACCTGATTTTTAAATAAATCAATAATCACAGTAGAGACAAATAAACGGTGTAAAGTTTGGCAGAAAATCTAAAATATTTACTAGTATGACACACAAATACCTTTAAGGACTCTCCCTGTGGAATCAGTGGGGTCAGAGACTTTGTGCTTTCATCCCCGTCCTCTTCCAAGAACCAAAGTTTGAGCTCCTTCCAGGCCTGTTTCTCCCAAATGTTGACAGGAACGGGGCTCTCCTGCTCCTCGGGAGTCTCAGCCACGGGCATCAGCGCTGACTGGATGGTAATCACTGTGTTGATGATGACAGGAGATACCTGGGCAGACAAGTACATGGCAAGAATGCTAAAAAAGTCTTCAGAACAAAAATCCTGCTCACGGTAGAGAATGCAGGCGTCAAAATATCAGGTAACTTGTCTAAGAAACACTAACTAGCTTTATAACACCGTATTAAAGTGAATGTGAGGCAAGACAGACTCCTACTAACAACAGAGCTACTTCAGAGCTTTTTTTTAAATAAATAGAGCATTAAAGAAAACACAAACTTTTATTATCACTCTGATTTAAGGAAAAAAATAATAATTTGTTTGACACTGACAATTAAATACACACCTTCAGTGTGAGAGTGTTAATGTCAACTTTCATCGCCTGAGGGCCCCCAGAGGGCTGAGAGCTCTCATAGAAGACCTGACATGGCTGCAGAACGGTGGTCACATTGTTCCTCCTCTTCTCTCTTAAGAAGGGACACGCCATAACCTGAAATGACACGTAAAAACCAGAGTTATTGTTTATTTCTAAACTGAACTGAACTGAAATGATTCCGGCCCATAAAATATAGACCTTTAAATCTTTGATGGCGGCGGTCATCAGTGACTCTGCTCCACTTATTATCGACAGCTCACACTGTGTGGTCATCACCAGGGCCGGGGCGTCGCCGCGCGTCAGGTCGGCCACAAACACGATCTCTGGGTTACGCACGACGACGGTCATCTCCATCTTTGACACCGGAGCTGCAGCTGTACCTGAGGGCAGCACAGAGCAGCAGGAAAACATCCGTTTACTCAGTTTCTCTAAACATCTTCAAAACCAACTGAGAAGCTCCTACAAGTGAGATAAACAGGGTTCCAACGCATTCAGGCAAAAAAAAAATGGTATTTTGTTCAGGGTCGATATTCAAGTTCTTAGTCCTTTAACGTTTATTTAAAAAAATAAATACAACACAAATGATCACTCTGAATCTATGGCAGATGTTTCTACAGCGGAGAGGCTTTCAATATAGAACCTGCAACAAGAAGGACAAGGAGGGATGAGCACGGTGAAAGCAAGGGAGAAAGGAATGAAGGGATGGAAGAAGGGAAGGAGAAAGGAAGGAAAGATGGAAATGATGGAGGAAAGAAAGGACGAGAGAAAGAAAGTATATAATGGTGGGAGAAAGGAAGAACACAGGAAAACAATATTTTTCGGACTATAAGTCACATTTTTTCCCCATAGTTTGGCTGATCCTGCGACTCACAGTCAGGTGTGACGTATATAAAATATATAACTTGTTTTTAAATGGTAATTCATAGTGACCAACATGAACCGAGGAGTAAATATTAACTTCTATTGTCTTGTGAAAACTATGTGCTGTTCCTGAACCACTACAAATGAATTGAAACATTAACTTATAGACTACCAAGTCTGAACACACGTTTCTATGTTGTTTGGCTGTTTCACGCAGCAGAGCGTTGTGGTGCGTGGTGCAGCTTAAAGGGGAACCCAGACCGCGACAGAACCTCATCACTGGGCTGTCCGTGAAGCTAATAACAGCTAGCGTTAGCTTATGTTGTCCAAGCGGTTTACACCTTTGCTGATGCACGTTGAAGAGCTTTACTGACCTTTCTAACCGCTGGCAAGAACTGTCTAAAAAATAAATAAATGAATAAATAAAAATAAAATAAAAATCGCTGATGGCAGAGCCTAAGAAAAATCTGGGATTAGATATCAGCCACAAATTGTCTGATCCCTGCACCACTAATCAACACAACTTATGCGATAATCAAAATCTAACTTACAGATTCTTTAAAAATATAGAATTTTTAATGTCTAATCAGGTAAATTGTAACAGTTACAATTAGGTTTTTGGTAGGCAAATTATACTCCAAAACATTTAAAATAAATTTCTATAAGCTGAAAGGAAACAACAATAAGATCAACTCACTTGAGTCTTTAGATGCGACAGAAGAGTTAATGTTCTTTTTTTCTCCAGCATCAGTGTTGGTTTTGGGTTGTGCCGCCTTAGCAAAACCCTGCTGGGTGGCTTTGAGAAAAATATTTGCCACTGTGAGCAGGAACTCCATGCTGGCGCACAGGTACACATTCTGCACCATCGTGTCTATGTTGGTGCCATCAAGCCCCTGACGATAGTTCACCTCCACCATCATGTTGCGCTCGGCACCTGGCAGCAGTTCCATCATCCTGGAGGAGGACATTAGACATGTAGTAAAGACCCTGACTCCTCAGGTTTCCTTTCACATAAGTTACTTTGTGTAAGGAAGCCAAAAAAAAAAGGAAATCAAGGACTGCAATGCTCTAAAAATGTTTTCATGATTTCTGGAAATTGCATGTTCTCTAGTTCTCACGAAAGAAAAGCAGCATTGTTGTGATTTTGAAAAACATCCCAGTGTCCAAATAAGTGTCTAAGATTAATTCATTATTTGGAGATAATGTCATGAAATTCATCTATGAACATGACTTCTCTGCATCTCTGGGACATAAAAGGCCAATTTTTTTCCTTTTTAAAAGAAGTTTACTTATCGTAAATCTTTTATTCTATAGACTTTAGAGGACGATTACACTTCTACAGCAGATTAAGGCAGGAAGTGACTTCTCATCATACTTCAGAAAACTTCCATTTAAAAAAAAAAAAAAAAATCTCAAACCTTGATGTGACCATCTTGGTTCTTGGTCTCTTGTCATCTAGGAGGCACGTAGAGAGTCGCACAGATGCCTTCATGGAGCTGTCGGAGAACATTTGGACAGAAGTGGAGATGGTGCCCAGAGTAAATTCTGCCAACTTCAGCTGTTCATCATGTGGGTCTAAGAGCTGCAACTAAAAAAACACAACAAAGAAAAAAAAAATTCTATATTGTAGGGGTGTAACAATACACCAATCCAGATCGATATATCGGTTAAAAGTGCAAAGATCCGTTTACATTGATACAAAATGAAAATATCAATCAACAGCGATATCTTTAAGATATACTTTTATTTTGAAATTCAGACACGAGACTATAGGGGAGCGGTGATCCATTATTATCATTATTAATATTTTTAAATTACAAAAATGCTGTTTTTGATTGCAATGCCTGATACATGTAACAGCTTAGAATTAAAAACGGTCTAAACATATTTTAGGGTTTTTTGTGAGTTGGTATCAGTGTAAATAATAGTAGAACGCCAGATAATATTGCATCATATTGATCGAAAATTGTGACAGACTTTGTAATGTCGGCAAATATCGTATCGTCATCCAAACAAATCAATATAACATTGTATCGTGATAAAGCTGGTGACTTACAACCCAAGTATATTGGCCACATGCCCAACATTAACTAATAAGAGGCATATAGATAACTTATTACATATGCAGATGCTGACCGGTCCATCTGGATGTCAAAAACCCAGTCTGTAACAGTCAGTAAAAGCACCTTACCAAAGCGCTAGCAGAATGTGGGAATAGCAACAGTCTTATGTTTGGAAGCTGTTACTAAGGGGGAAAAAAAGACACAAAGCTGGTATCAGTGAGGTGTATCAGTCCTGTCATGAAAAAAGCTGGACTGGAAATTGTCTTTTGGAGGTAAGGTGGGGATGTTTTTTTCTCTAGGATATATATAAACAGAGATTTCTGCTGTAGTAACACTAACCAAAGATAAAGATGGTTTAAAACGTCAACTCCATTGGGATCATTCCATCTTTGCTACAAAACAATAAAGGTTTTGCAGCAATTGCTTTCTCACGGATGGTGTGACGTTGTTTGTACTTCTACTATATAAAAAAAAGACCCTTCATGGCAAGAAGGTAAAACAAAATAAATTCAATTTGCTGTTCTTAAACCTTCACATATTATAGTTCCTAAGACAAAATTGGCTAAAACTTAACAAAAACCCAAGATTGGAGATTCACCCCAAAATCCCAGTCTGTGCATCACTAATCAGACGTGCTGGTTTTCATGTGTTTGCATGTGTATGACTGTTGCGACATACCGCGTTCTCGTTAGGGCTGTAAAGAACTACAGTCATGGAGTCGAACTTGAAGTCCAGCTTGAGCGTGGTCTTTAGCTTGCTGTGTTTCTGGGGCTCCACCACAGCAGCTATCACCACCGTGTTGCCTGGTGTAATATTATTGCATAGGGTTAAAAGAAATGACTAAAAATAATATTCAGATTTCATATCAAGGTATTTTATGATGATGATGTAACTAAGTAATACCCAACTAATTAATAAAATATTTATTTTCTTCAGATTTCAAATCAAACTGATTTATAAGTCCCTAAAAAACAAGCAAGCACTGTTCATATAAATAAAAATGCTCTGAGTCATATGTATAAGTGTATAAAATAAGCAAAAAATTTAAATTTTTAATAAACATTCACACACAAACGAATCACGCAGTGTAATGAAAGCTTACTACTGGCGGGTCCGGTGGTTCCTGAGCCCTGAGACTCTTTGTTGGACACAGAGTCAGAGGAGGGGTCAGCGGTGGGCAGAACCGCTGCAGGCTGCACAGCCTCAGACTTCTCTGACAGGTTCTCACCCAGAGTCCTCAAGACCACGATCATGTCATCCTGGCAGAGGATCAGCTGTGAGGAGCAGACACGGAACATTTAAAAAAAACACTTTAATAATTCATACTTTCAATTCAAGCTTCAGAAAAAAACAACAACAACAAAATGCTTCCAAAACAAAGTTTTCATCTTGCTTGTAGACCTATGGATTACTGATTCATGATCAGCTGTTATTTGATACATTTCCTTCCCATCTTACATGAACACTTACACTCATAGGCTTTAGATGAGCTGTGATCTCTATATCAGGGATGCTGTGGTACCAATTGGCTGAAAGATTTCGCTGGATTTCCAGGTCCAGGCTGACCGGCTTCAGCAGCTGAGTCTCTCCTTCAAATTTCCCATTTATGTAAGTGGTTCTGAAAGCAAAATAATCATCAAAGAGTTATTAAATTGCAAAAAGAAACACATTTATAAACCCCATCGGTGTGCAGCTGCAACTGTGGCTCAGACCTGAACATCTTGAGGTCAGTAAGTCTCACTGTCATTTTATCCACAACCGGCGGGATTTTGGAGTTATTTTTAAATGGCTGCTTGATGAAATGGTTCTTGACAGACAGGAAACCCAAATCAGCAACGATGACATTTGAAGAGGTGGACGACTGTGGTAGGAAAATCACAGGCGCATTGAAGTGGACATCAAGAGCGATTCGAGTGCTTCTCTCCGCCAGCTCCTTCACACCAGATGCTGCCTTCTCTGCAGCCTGAACCGTCACCTCAGCGAGGGCCTCTTTAGCCTCCTGGAAGTTATTAATAAACACCTGAAAGGGAAAAAAAAAATAGCAGAAGTGGAAAATAAATCTGAATGCAGCAATAATATTGTAGTCGGATCAGAGAGCTATTCACAATGTGTGAACCTTACCAGGATGGAGGAGACAAACTTGTTGAGGAAAATGACCTGAATGCACCCAACTTCCAGTGAGACGGATGTGTCGACTTTAGACATGTCCAGATAGGCGTCTCCCTCTGTTGCCCCTGTGTAGTTTAACATCCGGAAGGCAAAAACCTGCTTATCTGCAATAGAGACAGCCTGAAAAAAGGGAAACATGATAGAGAATTTAAATAAACAAAACTTTGTGGAAGCATTAATAAGGCCTGTGCCTTATTTGCCACAGTCGACAGGTTAACAAACCCTCCTGTGACACGTGAACTCCACTCCACCAGAGCCTGCAACAAATTTGCAGAGTTCTTTACTGAGAAAATCCAAAGGATTAGGGGGGCAGTCTGTACATCCATATCAAGTTCAGTACCAAAATTGTCTTCAAGTTGAACTTATCTTGACGAAATGTTCCAATTCAGCCAAAAGAAAAATTAGAAGTAATCATTACACAACTAAGTTCCTCCTTCTGCTGCCTTAATGTTCTACTCACAGCTTTCTTTAAGAACGTTTTGCCTGGGCGTGCTTCGGTGGCACAGTGGTTAGCACGCACGACCCATGTACGGAGGCCTTAGTCCTCGACCCAGCCGACCCAGGTTCAACTCCGACCTGTGGTCCTTTGCCGCATGTCTCTCCCCCGCCTCTCCTGTCAGCCCACTATACGAAAAACGAGCCACTAGTGCCGTAAAAACCTCAAAAGGGTTTTGCCTGTCACAACGTCTGATTTGACTCAGATAATAGACACGTCCCTTCTGTCTGGAGTCTCCCCCCAGTCTCTAAAAACAGCTGTTATCAAACCACGGTTGAAAAAGAACAATTTAGACAAACTACTTCTGCAGAACTACAGGCCCATCTCAAAAACCTCCCCATTGGTAACATTATTGAAAAAGCTGTCTTTCAACAATTAAACACCTTAACAACGACCAGCCGCTTTGACGTTTTCCAGCCAGGTTTCCGTGCTCACCACAGTACAGAGACCGCCCTTATCAAGGTGTTTAATGACATCCATATAAATGCAGATTGTGGAAGAACCACAGTGCTGGGATTACTGGACCTCAGTGCAGCATTTGATACTGTTGATCACTCCATTCTGTTAGAACGCCTGGAGAACTGGGTCTGTCTGTCTGTTACAGCACTGAACTGGTTTAAATCCTACTCTTAACAGACGACATTTTTGTCAGTAGGTAACTTTATATCAGAGACCACAAAAATCTAATTGGGATTTCCCAAGGGTCCATCCTGGGTCCCCTCCTCTTCAATATCTACATGCTCCCTCTAGCGCAGATCATAAGAAACATCAGCTACCATAACTATGCAGGCGACACACAGCTCTACATCACCAGGTGACTATGAACTCATTCAAGTGCTGAATAAATGCTTAGAAGAAAGCAATGCATTGATATGCTAAAAAAAATCTCCAATTGAATAAAAGCAAAACTGATGTAGTAGTTTTTGGACAAATAGAGGAGAGATCAAGAGTTAGCACACAGCTTCAGCTGCTTCAGCTGCTTCAGCTAAAAACCACTGATCAGGCCCAAAACCTGGGAGTAGTGATGGACTCAGACCTGAACCTCCAAAAGCATCTAAAGACAATAACAAGGTGGGCTTTCTGTCACCTGAGGAACATTTCCAGGATTAAAGGACTAACGTCTCAGCAGGATCTGGAAAAACTAATCCATGTGTTTATTTTTAGTAGAATTGATCACTGCAACGGTGTTTTCACATGTCTGCTTAAAAAGTGGATCAGACAGCTGCAGCTGATCCAGAACGCTGCTGCCTGCGTCCTCACTAAGACCAAGAAAGTAGAGAACATCACCCCAGTTCTAATGTCATTACACTGGCTCCCTGTATCTCAGAGAATAGACTTTAAAATACTTCTGTTAGTCTATAAATCACTGAATGGCTTAGCACCTAAACACATCACAGACTTGTTATCAGTGTATCAACCATCCAGACCACTCAGGTCTTCTGGTTCAAGGCTACTCTGCATATCCAGAACCAGAACAATGGTATGATAACAATGCCAACTGTGCCGAAATCAGATGATAGAGACAGTTTTGAATGTCTGAACAGATCAGGCCTGTTTTGAATTGATAAAATCCTGTTTTTACTGCATAGCTTCCAGCAAGATTCCCGTTTAGCTACTATAAATAAATTAATTACTTAACATATCTAATAGAAAATCAAAAATTTAACAAGTTGACACTGCTGCTATTTACTGTATTTTGAAATTATGCTATAAAAATAAACTACCTTATGACATAATGTGCATTTATTTTTTGGCAGGCGGTGGGGGTGTGGTTATTTGTACGGCTACCTGTGTCCCACAGCATGGAGAATTTTGTAGATTTTCAGTGATGCAGAGAAAAGCTTTGGACTGTCTTTGAGAAATCACTGATATATTTTACTATGAACATTTATTTAATTGTAAAATGTTCAGTCATCTAAACTGTAGGAGAAAAAGGAAAGTTGTTGAAATGTTTATTGTTCCTTATGAGAAAATGGAAATTAAATCAACACAAGCTGGTCAGAGGCAATTTTTGATATTGTGGAAAAAGAAATGAAACAAATGTCAAACACTTGCTTCTCTTTAAGAGCAATAAAGAAATAATCAGACTGCAGCTTGTACCTTCTTGTATAAGGCATCTTTGTTGCAGTCGAGGATCACAATGCTCTTCAGGTTGGCTAGGATCTCCATGTTCTTCTTTCTCATCTTGACGTCAGTAACCAGACCTGAGGATTCAAGACATTCACACACTGAGAATAATTTCTTTATAAAACTAAAGCCTTAGCATATTTGGAAAGGACTTTGGTATTCAACATCTCCAGTTTCTCTCCAACTCCTTTCTAAGGATTGTAAATGCCTTCTGCACACACAGAGCTGCACAAGAGCTAAGTTAGCCGTGTCCACAGAAAACTTTGAGCAAGACCAGAAGGAAAATCTACACCTAAAGAGGACAATACTAGTCGTCATAGATTGATCTGGAGTAGAGCTGTGTGATATAATTTCTCACTTACCTTCAATACTTATCTCTGAGATTCTGGCTTTCTGTCCTCGAATGAACACTTTCAAGCAGCGCAGGTCGGCTCTCACGTTAAGATTCACCACATCTGCAAACTTAGAGCTTTTGGAAGCTGTTGAACAAACGTAAAGGGATATTAGGCAAAGAGGAAAACTAACCATGACCGATTAATTATGTGCAGTATCCAAACATCTCCTTTTTTAACGCATTACAATGTGCAAAGATAGGTACGTTTTTTCTTGGTTACAGCCGTTTCCCCCTTCTTTTTTCCCTCTTTCTCTGCCTCAGTTTCCTCTGGGATGGTGGGCAGCTCCTCCGGCCCTCCTTCCTTCTTAGTGGACTGGGGAAGGAGGTTACTGAGGAAGTTCATGGAGTGTAGGAGAGCCTCCGTATGCAGATGAACATCCAAGGATGAAAACATCACCTGACAAGGAAACAGTTTGAATTGGCAGTTTTGATTAAATCCCAAAGTTTGTAAGAAGGGGAAGGTTTATGCTCAGAAATGAGAGATACACCAATCATTTGACCAGTTTTCACTTTTTGATCAGTAGATCAAATAGTGATGAAAACGTTTCCCTTGTTTAAGTGAAACAAAGTTGACCAAGAACTGACTCAACGTTACAATCCTTAAAAAAAGGAACTGGCAAAATCGGTGCATCTCTAGTTTAAATAGGTATTTTTTGTTTCTTTTCAGTACTCAAGCCGTTTTTTCCAAAAAAGAAAAACAATGAAAATGTTTATATTGCCTAGGCAATATAAACAGAGTGAACATATTCACTGCATTACATTTTAAAAACAAAGGTAAATTTGTCTCAGGTTTATCATCTATGTTTTCTCACCTTAATGAATTGCTCTGTATTGTTATGCTGCGATTTAAACTCGGGACCATTTTTATCAGCCTAAAAGGTAGACACAGTTAACAGGGAGAATATTATTTGTCACCATTTTGTATATACAGTTGGAAATAGATGTTAAATACATTGGGGAAACAAGGTTGTTTAAATTTTTACAATCACTAAATCAGACTTTTCCTGTTTTAAATAGTTTAGGATTACCAAAAATATTTCTAGTTTGTAAATGCCAGACTGCAAGAAATTATTTCTTAAGTTTTTTTTTTGTTTTTTTTTTAGATGTTTACATATGGATTCTCAATATTTGGTAAAATTGCTTTTTAAACTTTATGACTTTAGTGTTAGGTGTCCTTCCAAAACTTCTCACAATACTTTGTTGAATTTTGTCCAGTTCTTCCTGAAAGAATTGGTGCAACTCCATGAGGCACGTGGGCCATCTCGCTAACATACAACCTTTCAGCTCTGTCCACTAATTTTCTATCTGACTAAGATCAGGGCATCGTGAGGGTAACTCAAAAACATTAACTTTGCTCTTCTAACTAGGCTGTGTGATTAGTGGATTGGTGCCATTGTCTATATGGAAGTCAGATTTGCTCCCAAGCTTTCTCTTCCTTGCTGATGTCTTAAGTCAGTGGTCCTAATCCTGGTCCTCAGGGACCCCTGCCCTGTCCTGCATATTTTAGATGTGCGTTTGTTCCAGCTCACCTGTTACAAATGCAGAAGCCTCTTAATCATCCAGTCATTTAAGTCATGTATGTGGCAGCAAGGAGACACATAAAACATGCAGGACATGGGTCCCTCAGGACCAGGGTTGGGAACCACATTTTTAAAGCTACAGTTGGTAATCCTGTTCAGAAACACTTTTTATTATACAGGGTAAAATGGTCCTTCCATCCTGGCAGTAGTCAATATATTATGCATTCAGAAAAAGGAGGTAAAAAAAAAAGAAAATCGATCTGTGTGGGAGCTGCAGGCCTGTAAAAACGCTAACCAATCACTGCTCTTCGCATTGAAGGGCAAATATTTTTCATAGTTTGGTTCCCGCTCTCACCCCCCCGTGTCCCTGAATTTCCGGGGTATCAGCTTATGGTCGTCCCACATGCCAATCATTCTGACGCGCTCACTTAACGCCAGTGTGCTCTTTTCTCATCCTGTTTTGAATAGCGCTCCGGTTTCTCCAGCAGCAAAATATCCACACGCCGTGATGCAGCCACTCTCGTACTTCAGATTTAGGATGGTATTCTCAGGTTTGCAACGTTCCACTTTTTCTCCTCAAATATAATGATGGTGATTATGGCCAGATCTTTTAACCTTATTTTCGTTAGACCACAGGACAAGTCTCCAAAAATTAATGGCTTATTGTTTATAAATGCACACAGTTTATAAACTGTTTTTATCATTATCAAAAACAAGTTTAGTATAATCATCTCTTCATCTCTGAGTGGCAATTAGCCCATATCAAATATTAATAAAGTGTTAGACTGTCATTATTCTGGCATTTATCAAACAGAAATTATTTTGCTACTCCTAACTGACTTAAAAAGGAAAAGTTTTGTCCAATTTGTCAGACTGTAAGAAAATTCTTTAACATTAAAGTAGATTCTTAACAGATCTACTTTAATGTGAGTGAAAGAAAGTACTTTGGTATACTCCAAGGTGAGGAGGTCAACTTCTGTGTTGTCTAAGGTGGTGATCAGTTGAACTTGCTTGTCTTCAGAATCTACACAGGAATGAAACAAAAAACATAAAAACACAATAATGACTAATTTCTGGTAGTTGATTCGTATAGAAAGTTCAGGTTATTATTTACTGACCCATGTACTCGGGACACTTCAGGCAGATTTCACGCAGGAAGATATTTGATGTCATGTCGAAGGTGCGCAGTTTCAGCTTAGTGCCCAGACCCTCGATATCCAGGTGTAGGACTACGACCTCCTGAGCCCCAGACAGACGACACAACTGAACAGACAACTGAAACACAAAGGAACAAAGGGAAAACTAAATTAAATATTCGGCAGAAGGAAGCCAGTTTACGGATAGAGAAGAAATCAACGTAGGAAAAGGAAATGAGCAGATTTGCTTTAGTGCTATTTAGCAGTTTCTACTCTATCATGATAAAACTTTACCGGAACAAAAACTTCAAATAACCTAGTTTCAAATAACTGAAATAAGACAACATTTCCCAATTGTTTTTACAAGATCTTTTTTTAACCTCATTGATCTCAAATTCCATGGAAAGGTCAGTCATGTTCTTCTGAGCATCTTCCTTCATCAGATTTGCTCTTCTGCTTGAATCTGCATAGCGCAGTGGCATGGGATTGTCCGGGAAGAAAGCCTTATCCCCGATTGGAGAGCTGGGAGCATCGTAGAACAAATCTTCCTGTGACCCTGTAAGATTTCCAAAACAAAACACAAACTGTAGAATCAAATAAAAGCATTACATTTGCCCTGTTTTCACAATGTGCATCAGGCTCACTTTCATAAAATGAAAGCAGTGCAAGCTTCAATTAACGATAGAAAAAAAATCTGTGGTGAACGTGCTAAAGTAAGTCGTTGCTTCAAGGTATGTTAAAGTGTTTTCATCGGCGTCTCACCCAGTGAGCTGATGCTGAGGGTCTCGCAGGACTCAAAAATGAGAGAGGATCGCTGGTCGACTAAACTCAGGTGTTTTCTTCCCTTGAGCTGAGGAGTGATCGACTGCTTTGACTGACAAAACATAACCACAAAAGTTCAAATCAATCACACCTCACTGACGAGGCTAATTAATGAAAAGTGACAGTAAACCAAGACTGGATTTTTGCCAAAGATGGTTTTATTATCCCCCCCAGGTTCACTTACCTTAGTGTTGGCAGAAGAAGAGCTGCGTGTTGCAGGTTTGCTCTCAGGCAGCGGGATACTCTCCACCAGCTCCAGAACACTTCGCAGTTTGTCATCAGAAATCCGAAGAGACAGCAGCGGGAGCTCACCAAACAGTTTATACCTAAAACACAAGCATTGCAACAAAATGACATTCCCTGGAACTAGACTGACAGACACCATCACGTCGCATGCATACAAATACAAGCACTCAATTTTATTTTTGATAAAATCTCACAATATTGTACTTCTGCGCAGTTTGCTGCTGCTTGGTTTGAATGCAAGCTTGCAAACTTTACAACCACACCCCTCATACCTTTACTGCTAACAGAGCAAAGAAAGCAATAAACTTACTTTGCCATACGAGAGTCTTTCACAACCATGGCTCTGCTGCAAACCACTTTCAGATCCACAGGCTCCAGGATGTGGAGCGGAGATTGCTTCTGTTTGCGAGCACTTTTCCAATCACCATCTGCAGATAATCACACAGTTTTTACACTTCTATTGATTCAACACACACACTAGTAGATATAGCCAACTTATAATCACTGTAATCACTGTTTGTGATTAAAAATCTTCCTTCAATAGCAAATATTTGTAGGCCTTTAGAATGAAAATTTTACTCAAGCGTTATCATTATTCGTCAGTTGTGTTTTGGTGTGTCCATTGGCTGGTAAAAGATTTACAGAGTACAATAACCTTGTGTAAAAATATTTAAGGAACTATACCTGACACAAATCTGAACCGTGAGGAGAACCGTTTAGTTTGAACTGTAAGCCAACTGTTTATCCTCAATGTGAAACCCTCGATGTGCGAAAGACTAAAACACGCCCGTCAAGTTCATGCACAACCTTCTGTAGGGAACATTAAGTAAAAATAAATTCAGGTATAGTTCCTTTAAAGTTTCACAATGAAATCTTACAACAAAAACTATATAACATGATCTTAACGCTTTTATTTAAAAACAATGGTAATTCTTTACTATCAGGAAGTCCACAAAATGCAGTCTGAAGCCTTTAGCTGATCCAAAATTCTGCAGCAAAAGTTCTTATGAAAATGAACAAGAGGGATCATATTTCTCCAATTTTAGCTTCCCTTCATTGGCTTCCTGTTAAATCAAGAATAGAATTAAAAATTCTTCTTCTCACTTATAAACCCCTAAATAATCAAGCTCCATCATATATCAGAGCTCTGATTACCCCGTATGTTCCTAAGAAAGCACTTCACTCTCAGACTGCAGGTCTGCTGGTGGTTCCTAGAGTCTTTAAAAGTAGAATGGGAGGCAGATCTTTTAGTTATCAAACACCCCGTTTACTTTTAATACTAGGCTTAAAACTTTCCTTTTGACAAAGCTTATAGTTAGAGTGGTTTAAGTTACCCTGAGCCATCTCTGTAGTTATGCTGCTATAGGACATCAAGATGTATTTCTCTCACTCTGCTGAGTTCTCCTACTGTTCTCCTATTTGCTGTTATTTCAACTTTCACCTTTAGACATGTGGGGCTGGTTGAGTGCTACAGGCAGCTGGGTTTGGGCTTTAGGTGTAGAAACGGGTAGGGGAGGCACAGTGCTCCTCTGGCACTTTCTCTGACGCATTATTAAAAAGGACTTTTAATCACAGGAACATTAAGAAGAAGAAAGTTAACAGCTTTGAAAACCCCTAGTTATACCTTGATGCCGCTGACTGGACAAATTATGAATTTATGTGTCTTTGTGGTGAGTACCTGGTTTGCTGTAAAGGAACTGCAGACTGCTGAGTTGAACGTCAAAGCTGTCGTACGCTCTGGACATGATGTCTTCGATGTTGCTGGAACCCACCGACAGCTGAGGCAAGTTCTTCTTGCTCTTACTGGACATCTGAAAGTCAAAGAAGAGGACGTTTAAACACACTCCTACAGTCAAATTTACTCTCCTTCAGCGTTTTGCAGTCGACACGTTCTGACCTTGAAATGACCAAGATCCAAAAGCAGAATGTTCTGGGTCCCGTTGTAGAAGCCGCTTTGTGGAATAATGACGTAGGAGGCCATCAGGTTCACCTTCAGGTCGAGAACTTTCTGTGTTTCGATCACGTACAATAAACCTAAATAATGAAATGTCATTAATTCGTTATTCACTGCTCAATGCTTAAAGAATTTTACAAACAACCCAAAAATATTTTCAATTGCATGGTGTAAACCAAACTACTCTTTTATGACTGAGAAAAAATAATGGATAACTAGAAGGAAGAAAAGATGGAAGGATGTAAGGAAGAATGGCTTTTATTAAAACTTACAATGTCTGATACTTGAAAAAGATTTATATTACTGAACACGCTACATTTCTATTACATATTTTACCCTTATATCTCAAAAAGAAAAGATGTTTGCTTGGTGTCTTTTGGGCACCTCATTTTGTTACAAAACCACAGGAATAAGAAACCTTAACTTATTCTTAAAGTCTTTCCAAGACTGAATCAATTATGTGCCATAGAAATATGTTTATTATAATATCACTGGTGATGTTTCTGTATGGGTCAGGGTTTAAATAAGAATCAGCAGAAAACAGGGGCCACAAAATGATGTATAGATTTGAGGAAGCATGGGAGGAAAGCAGGATTCAAGGAGGAAAGGGAATAAGGAAATAATAAAACTCAAGGAATGAACAAAGAAAGAAAAGGATTGGATTAAAAAAAGAGTAAAAAAGTAACTTCCAGCAGCCAGAAGCAAACATTTATTGTTTATCATCTTCAAACCGTGTGAAGATAATAAACAGGAGTTATATAATCTAACTACTGAGCTCTTTCAGTGCTGAGACATGCTGGATGTCTGTAGACGCCATAAACACAAAACAGGCTAGTTAAGAGAAGGAATGTAAACAGGCGGCTATCAGAGAGTTAAGATCAGGCTTCAGATCCTGGGGAGAATTAGCCCGACTCCCGACATGTTTGTGAATATATGTGCAACTCACCAGTGGCTGTGCGATCCCTGAACTCCTCCAGTTTCATCAGGGTGGCGTTGGTAAGCTCATCCAGCTGCAGGTCATCCGGAGGCCTGAAGAACTCTGACATGTTGTTCACCGTTATCTACACAGACGAACAGAACAAAAACATTTAAAAAATAGACTTTTTACACGTTACTGTTTTGTGTATGAAAAATATTTATACATGTTGAACTGTTCCACATTTACTCACATTAAAAGGCCCCAACTTCAAAGTATTTGATAGGAATTTTCTGTGACAGACCAACAGAAAGTAGTACAGGCAATGCGAAATTAAGTCAACCTGTGTGCAAGTGTCACATGATCTGTCGGGTTAAACATTTTTTCTGAAAGGCCCCAGAGGTTGCAGAACCACTAACCAAGAGGCATCACACCATGAAGACCAAGGAGCTCTCTGAACAAGTCAGGGACAAAGTTGCTAAGAAGTACAAGTCAGTGCGGGGTGATAAAATATCCAAATCTTTGATGTTCCCCCAGGGCACCATCAAATCCATCATCTTCAAATGGAAAGTACACAGTAGCACAACAAACCTGCCAAGAGAGGGCTGCCCACCAGAACTCACAGACCAGGCAAGGAGGCATGACTCAGAGAGGCAGCACAGGGACCAAAGGTAACTCTGAAAGCGCTGCAGAGCTCTACAGGAGACTGGAGGATCTGTCCATAGGATCACAATAAGCCGTACGCTCCATAGAGCTGGACTTTATGGGGAAGTGGCCTGAAAAAAGTCATTAATGTTAACAAGAAGGCACATTTTGAGTTTGCTAAAAAGAACGTGGGCAACTCCCAAATATTTATGGAGGATGGTGCTCATGACAGATGAGACTAAAATGTTACCTTTTGGCCACCAAGGGGGGAGTGGTGGCCTAGTGGTTAGAGCAGCGCGCTTGCGCTCTGAGAAGGATGCAAGTACCCAGTTCGATCCCCAGCGCCTGCACTCCCTGAGCAAGACCCTTAACCCCAGATTGCTCCCCGGGCGCCGCACAGCGGCAGCCCACCCCTCCCCAAGCGGATGGTTTAAATGCAGAAGTGAATTTCTCCATTGTGAGATCAATGATGTTCAATTATTATTATTATTAAACGTTATGTCTGGTGCGAAGTTACCCAACACCTCCTCATCACTCCAAGAACAGCATCCCCACAGTGAACCATGGTGGTGGCAGCATCATGCTGTGGGGATGCTTTACTTCCACAGCGACAAAACGGGATCAGTGAATGGAAAGAAGAATAAAGCTGCATTCAGGGCAATCCTTGGAAGACTAATTGTTAGAGGTAGGAAAAGAAACTGACCCTAAAAATACAGTCAGAGCTATAATGGAGAGGTTTAGCTCAAAGCATATTTACTTAGCAGAATGGCCGAAACCTAAATCCGATCCAGAATCTGTGATAAGACTTAAAAATTGCTTTTCAAAGATGGTATTGATCCAGTCTAAGTGAGCAAAGCTGGTAGAAACATACTACAAAACACTTGCGATGGTAATTGCAGCAGAAGGTGGAGCTACAGTGTTTATTCAGAGGGCTGAAAACAAATCCATGCCACAATTCGCAGATCTCACTTTATAAAAAATAAATAAATAAAAAAAAATAAAGAGTGTCATAGTCTCTCCACTTTGCAATTGTGCACTACTCTGAACTGGTCTGTCACATAAAAAACCCAAACACATTGACATTTATGATTGCTACATGGCATGTCAAAAACCTCAGGGAACGTTAATCATTTTCCACAGCCAACCATCACCTACAGCATCATAGATGATTTCCAGTGGTTGTGACTCAACGTGGAGCCGCTGGTTGGCGCTCTGATCCAGCGGGTTCGTCTCAAACAGGATGCAAAGCAGCGGGGTTCCTGTTCCTGTGGCCGCCTTTCTTGACGAAAGGAGGGTCGGAGCCGGCTTCTTAGTGGCCAGACCAGTGACCTCAAACAAAGTAAGCTGGGCTGTGACGCTAACAGAAATATCCAAAAAGTAATCTGATCACGCTTTCAGATAAATAAAAATAGGAAGTATAATTTGCAGTAGAAAACAGGGACAAAACCAGCCCAGAAACAAGCTTGGACATACCTAATGGCTTGTGCTCCAGGTCGCTGTGTGAGTGTTGACTTGAGCTCCCCCACAGTCAGTTTGATGATCTCATTTTTGTCCTTCTTGTCCTTGATGGACACAGACAATCTTTCCATATGGAAATTGACCTTCATGTCTACAAACTGAAAGGAAATAACATGGCAGTTAGTAATTTTAATAAGCATACATTCGTTGCCATCAGAGTCTGCAGCTGGTGTTCATGCTCCAGCCGCTGGATTAATGTTTAACCCAACTGGTTGTGCCGTCAACGCTGAAAAATGCTGTTTTATTTGCCATTGCAATAGATTTAAATCGGCAAAACAGTCTTTTAGTTCATGTTTTCAAGTCCCTGTGCAGTAAAAATCAAATGAACTGATAGGTCAGTTTTAGCCTGCGCAACGTTCAGGCACTATGAATTATTGAAAATCATAAATCCTAATCTCAGAATTTACCGAAAATTTAACTTTGATGCAGGCTGAATATTTTCCTTCATCGCAGATTGTTCTCTGTTGCTGCTTTAATGCCAAAAGTATCACACTGTACAGTAATAAAGTGACATTTGCTGAAGAAAAAAATGCATTTCAAGTCAATTAACTAGTATTTAGAGTAAATGGTGAAAAGAAAACATTTAAATGTAATCTAATAGGATTGGTTGGACGTTCCATTGCAATTTCAAAAAGATTTGCTTGAAATTAAACAATGTTTTGTTATTTTTGTCTCTCAACCTTTTACATGTTTCAATGTAAATTGAGATACACATTGTTGTGCAGGCGGTGAGAAATAGGAGGACTCAATAAATAAAATAACATCACTGCTGGACAATGTCTCCCACCCCATGGATGAAACTGTTGCAGTGTTTCCCCTAGAATTCTGGGGGGTGCGGGGCTTTCTTCCACTTAGCTTTCCATTGTACGAGGAGCCATCTTCTGTTTCTCTTTTTATGTTTCTGTCTCCATCGTGTAAATTTATACAGGGTTATATTTTGAAAGTTACCTTCCTCTCTTCCTTCCTACTTCTTGATTGAATGAAAATCTCTTTAAAATCTAGA
Source organism: Fundulus diaphanus (assembly GCA_037039145.1). Lineage (NCBI taxonomy): Eukaryota > Metazoa > Chordata > Actinopteri > Cyprinodontiformes > Fundulidae > Fundulus > Fundulus diaphanus. Next base: position 25,133,910 of record CM073127.1, read on the forward strand.
TCTGCCACAGTTTAGAATATTTTTTAACGTAACTTTATTCAATTCTAATTTTATTACATTTGGAATCTTTTTCTGATCCATTCATGGGGTCTATCTTGCAACAAAAATGCGTTTTCCAAGAATAAAGCAGCCATCTGTTTTCAGGGATGGACTCAGGAAGGTGGATTTTTGTTTCTAACAAAACTTCTCTAGACTTTTGGTGATTTGCGACAATCAAAGCAAATGGTATTTTTGTTGGACATCTGAAAATGACCATAGAGCCGTTTACCTGTTGAGAACGTGCTGCATTGAGCGTTAATCCTTATAATAATCCAGTTTAAACAGATGTGATAACACTCATATTTGTATTCTCGGTATATTAAAGTAATCGGAGCAAAACGTTGCAGGTGTTTGCACGTCGCAGCTGCCTTGGAGACTTCTTCCCTCCGAGCAGTTTATCATGTGACATCACGTACGCCCTCGTAAAATTGAGGTCCGCCCGTACCTGTCCGCGGGTTTCATGTCCGCCTTATTATGTGGGAGCCTAGAGACAGAAATAGCTCAGGATGCGATCTGGCACTGTTTAGAAAGGATAATTTTAATAAGATAAACCGTGAACACGCACAGACGTATAATCATTTACTGCATGCTGTGACTTTCTTGAGGGGGCGGGCAATTTTGTTGGCGGGGCGACCCCCTTGTTTAATGGTAGGGGAAACACTGTAAGATGAGGCTATACTGTTTATATCCAGATGGTCTATGTTGCTTTAGAATTATACTTTTATGAATTCCAGTAGGTTATTTTTCAGATTTCTGTCATATTTATCTGCAGCTATTCGTAAAAAAAATTTGCCTGTGAGATATTTGAGATAAAGCTTTGATTCAGAGACATTTTTACTTTATGACTTACTTTATTAAAATAATTCCTTTATGAGAAGAAAAACATATCGAGATAAATATCGCATATAGTCATTCGACCTAAAAATATCAACATATTATTTCGCTCAGCCCTAAGGGACAGAGTGTTGGAGCTGGAGCCCATTACAAATTTAAGGATGGGCTAGATGCATTAAAAGTGGGAACAACCTGCTCAGCCATCATTAAACAAGCGGGACTGTTTCTAAAAGAAGTAACTCACATTCTTTGGCAGGTTGGGATTTGCTGCAATTTCACTGTATCCGATGGCAGTGTAAAGTTTGGCTTTCTCTTGCACAGTCAACAATTCATCAAATGCTAATGCAAAGAAAATGAAAAAGACAAAAATTAAAAATGTCACTGGCATTAACAACAAATTTCCTGCTGATGACATTATACTGGTATCCCTCTTTTGCTGGGTTTAAAACTTCAACTTCTGCTCCCCAACACACACAGTGCACTGAAAATCCAATTTAGCGTCTTACTTCCAGTCTTGGCCTCTTTGGTCTGAGTCTCAGCCTCTCCTCCCCAGCTCCACATCCAGCTTATCCAACCCTGAGACTGCTCCTCCTCCATCTTCATCCCCGGACGATAAATACGTAGCCCTGCCTTGCTTGCCTGGGGAGAAAAAAAATAAATACACTTAAACTCTCTTACACAACCAAATAGTTTATAGTCTGTCATTGCTGTTCAGCAGGAGCAACGCTATGAGACAGAAGACGGTGCAAACAACAGAGCTTGAGGCTAGATCACTAAATTCATCTAACTTTAGTACGTTTTCTTGCTGTAGCTCATTGGGGTTATCTTACGTTCAGATAGGTTTTTATTCACCAATAAAATATAAACAGATCAGAACACCGGGGCCAAACTCGGCTTTAAACAAAAGATGTTCGCTTCCTATCCACCAACAGGTTTTATGATACGGAGAGAATCAGTCTTCTTCACCTCAGCTGGTCATAATGTTGTGCCTGATCAGTGTATGTTAGAAAACGTAAACACACAACACGTCCACGAGAGAGGGTTGCATTAAGTGTCCTTCACACATTACCACATGACTGGAAAATATTTATCTTTCTGGAGTCCTAGGAAGTTTAATAAATAATGATCACTGACGCATGGACACATCATACCTGGCACTAGATGAAATATACCAAAGCTCAGGTTCTTACCTCCACTTCAGCTTGTTGCCTGGCCAGTGTGATGTTAAAAATATCTAAAGACTTTTCTGTATTCTGTGAATAAAGAAAAAGCATCATAATTAAAACTCTTATTTCTTATCTACTTGTTGCTAGAAATCAGCAATAATTAAATGTAATTTTTCAATTAAATCAGGATAAGGTGCTGCAACAACAAATCTGAGCATTATTGGCTTAAAATCAATGACAGAAGGAGCCTCAGCGACATGTTTGAACAATCAGGGTCTTCTCCAAACATAAAGCTTAAGCTGTTCTTTAAGAAACCCCCTATTTGTGAGTCAAAAGTCACCTCTAGCTTCTTGAGCAGCTCCTCGCTGGGTTTTTTGCTGGTGATCTTCGTCTTGTACAGCTCTTTGTAACACTTGACCGTTTTCCGGTGGCGCCGGATGTGTTTCCATGACCACATGTGGAGATGTGGCTTCACATCCACCTCCAAGATGCTTGTGATCACGTACTTCCACCTGGAATCCAGCAACGAATCAGCACAAGATCAGCTTTTGTATCAGTAAAATTAGGTGCACAGCAGACAGTGGGTGTAAAAGGCACCGGGGTGTAGTCTGACCATATCTCAGCGTTCCTGTGAACGTGGACATCAGGTCTGTACTTTCTGTATGGCAGATTTCGTGACATCATATCCACTGAGCCCAGCAGCTCCAAAATGCTAATGTACTAGAAAGACAGGAAGTCAGTGATTAGAAGGCAGCAGGGTGTACTGTAGCGCTCTTATCTAATGTTTACCTTAAACGTCTTTATCTTTCAGCCAAATCCCACGGACCCGACTAGAGACACGCTTACCTGAGGTTTGTTAAGTTCAATAGCCACCTCACTGAGGTCGACCATCAAGTCCACTTTAGGAGAAGAGAAATCCACATCGGACCTGGGATTCATCCGCAGTTTAGCTTTTGCTGATATGGGGCGAAAAACTGGCAACCAGCAAAAGGAAACACATTTTTTTTCTTTAAGCATTTTATAAAAGTATCATGATTTCAAACAATTACCTTATTCTCTGGGCAAGAATAGCCATTTACAAAGGTCTATATTTAGTGGTTGAAAGGGAAAGAGATCTTGGCACTTAGTCACCACAAATTTAACGTATCTTAATGGGGTTTTATGTGACAGAGCAACACAAAGTAGTGCAAATTTGTGAAGTCGGAGACAATCTTTTCCAGTTAAAATCTGCAAAGCGTGTCTTATGCACAGCCAACATTCTATGATGAAGCTGGATGGAAAACATAAGAATAATCATGTTTTAAGTTTCGCCACAGGTTCTCAGGTTTCCAACCCACTGCAGCTCTAACTGCATTTTTAGGGTAATCTTGCTGAAATGTGAACTTCCACCCAGTCTCAATCCTGTCTGTGACTTCTTATAGTTTCTTATAGTTTCCTGAACAATGGCAAATTTTTGCCTTTCTTTCACAAAGGCCAGATTTGTGGAGTACATGACTTAAAGCTCTCCTGTCAACAGATTCTTGCACCTGAGCTTCAATTTTATTTATATTCAATTCAATTTTATTTATATAGCGCCAAATCATGAAACATGTCATCTCAAGGCACTTTACAAAATCAAGTTCAATCATATTATACAGATTGGGTCAGATTATACAGATTGGTCAAAATGTCCTATATAAGGAAACCAGTTGATTGCATCAAAGTCCCGACAAGCAGCATTCACTCCTGGGGAACCGTAGAGCCACAGGGAGAGTCGTCTGCATTGTACATGGCTTTGCTGCAATCCCTCATACTGAGCAAGCATGAAGCGACAGTGGGAAGAAAAACCACCCATTAACGGGAAAAAAAAACCTCCGTCAGAACCGGGCTCAGTATGAACGGTCATCTGCCTCGACCGACTGGGGTTACAGAAGACAGAGCAGAGACACAACAAGACAGAGCAGAGACACAACAAGGTTGAAGAGCTGTGGATTCTTTGCTGCTCCTCCAGAATCACCATGGAGCTCATAGCTGCTTCTATGAGGTCGTATTCACAGCAAACTTTTCAGCTGTTTATTTGTGAAATATGCTGAAAAGTACTTCTGGTTTTCCTTTGCAAGGTTTTCCTTGCTATTTTGTGTTGATCTTTGACATTAAATCCCAACACAAGACTTCCAAGTTTGTAGTATATGTGGTGTTTTGAAGAAATTATCTCCAAAAGGTAATTTATCTTGGTTTCATCAGAGGAATTGTGCAGATATTACAATAAAAGGAGACACTGAGTCACTCACTGAAGTCGTGGCTGACAGGAAGAGAGGGCTGGATTTCCATGCTGCTCTGAAGCTGCCGCTGTAAAAATGGAAAAGAAAACAACTAATCTGTTAACATGTGACTTTGTATTCCTTTTTACATCACACGTTTCCATCAGCCATATTTAAATCTTTACAAAAGGTTTTTCATTGGATTTCCAAAAGAGCCTTTTCATTGTTTGTGTGTTTTTCTTCCCTCTTAAACTCAACTTAATGGTGCCCAGTCCTACAATAAAAGAAGGCGGCGGTACATTCGGGTAGGTGCAGCTAATTAACGACCTACGGCACAACAATCGGGAGACTCACCAGGGCTTCATCTGCGCTGTGATTGGAGAAGAGAACCGAGTTGACATTCCAGTAGGCAAACAAGTTGTTCAGCTGAACCAACTGATGATAAGCAAATTACAAAACAACTTAGTCATGACGAGTGATGGAGCAGTTCGCTGTGATGATGCAAAGGGTCTGGACCAGAGCCTTATCATAAGAGTTGACAAACAGTACACGGCACCACACAACAGGCATTTCCTAGTAAACTAAATTAAATAGGTGATGAAAAAAGCTGTCATTAAATTTCTTACCTTAAAGAAAAGTTTGGAGTGTTCATCCAGCAAACTGGGTTTCCAGTTATTATCAGCTGTCTGTTGAAGTATTATATTATATTAATTTATATTATTTTATATTATATATTATATCATATACTGTATAACTAATTACCTGAAGGCTGAGGTTTTTAAGTGATACTCCGAATGACAAGGGACAGTTTGGATTAGTGATCTGTGAAAGACAAAATAATGAAACTTGGAGAGAAACAGAGAAAGGTTGATAACATCTCTGCAGCTTATAAGAGAAACTTTCAGTCAGTGCTACTGAAACACAGCAGAAATACTCACATCATCCTCATAGCGAACATGGATGTTAGAGATCTTGACCTGTAGGTTTTTGATGACTTGAGTGACGAGCTTTTCCACAAAGGTGTCCTGCTTCTCCAAGTTTGGGTTCTCTGTCAAAGAAAAGCAATAATAAATGTCTGATCTAAACATGTTTTTCTCCTGTGGCCTGTTTTTTTAAACAAGATTTTACCTCCAACCAACCTGAGGAGACTAAAGCGAGGACGTCAGACACCCTGCTTAGAAGCTGCCTGGTTACCAGTGTGATGATGAACCGAGGTTTTAAAAACGCATTGCTTCAAACTACTAAGAATTTTCAAATTCTTCAAACTCAAATTAGAAACGTCCTCAGTTTGCATTTGTACAAATCTGTAAAAGTCCACTATGAATTTATTGCACACATTCATACCAGGGTTGAGCTTTAAATACAAACCCTGCAGGAACCCACAGGAAGGAAGCTATGAAGGAAGAAGAAAAAGAGGACAGAAAGAAAAGAAAGAAGGAATAAAAGGAAAGAATAACAGGGGAGGAAAGACAGGATGAAGGAAGAAGAGAACAAGGAAGGAAGAAAGGAAACTAAGAAATAAGGAAAGGGATGAAGGATGGAAAGAAGCAGCAACATATGATAAAAAAACAAGTAAGAAAGGAAGGTATAATAAATGAAAAGAAGAAATTGCACGACGAAGTAGAGGAGAAAAGGAAGCAGGAAAGGAAGAGAAGAAAAGGGAATGAAAGGCATGAATGGTTGAAGATAGGAGGAAATTAACAAAGATGCAAGGAATAACAGAAGGAAGCAATAAAGGAGGGAGGGAAAGGAAAGAAAGGAAAAAAGTTGAAAGGAAGCAAGAAAGAAAGTATGCATGAAAACAACATTTAAACACTGTATAAGGCAGTAGTTCTCAAATATTGGGGCACGAAGGTATAACAGGGGGGCCCAAATATAGCCTTATCCTTTTCATTTTTTAACCCCAGACTGTTTGGTCTGAACCTGTGGTCAGTAGCATGAAAAGCGAGGGATGCTCAGTAATCCTCAACGTGTAGGATTCTCTCCTTTCACTCCACTAGGGAGCTTTATGATTTGTTAAATTACCGGAAGTGAACTTTCCGCCACAAAAAGCCACTAGAAATCTAACCAAATCCATCAGAATACTTCTCACTTGCATGTCGATACATTGCCCAACATGGTGAGTTGATTTTGAACATTGCAAACAGGTTGGAAACGTGTTGCTTTTGCAAAACATTCTGTGGTCTCATGGTTATTTTGTACATTAGCACCCAGTTAGCACTATGCTAGCTGTATTTAATTCAATTCAATTTTATTTATATAGCGCCAATTCATGAAACATGTCATCTCAAGGCACTTTACAAAGTCAAATTCAATAATATTATACAGATTGGGTCAGATTATACAGATTGGTCAAACATTTCCTATATAAGGGAACCAGTTGATTGCATCAAAGTCCCGACAAGCAGCATTTCCTCCTGGAGAAGCGTAGAGCCACAGGGAGAGTCGTCTGCATTGTCCATGGCTTTGCTGCAATCCCTCATACTGAGCAAGCATGAAGCGACAGCGGTGTTAACACTATGGTTTGAAACTGATGTGTTATATCACATCAGTTTCAAACCATAGTATACACTACCCTTAGCAAAAAGCAGTACTTGAAGTTAATCTTATTAAGCATACTTAAGGATAAGTATAAGCTTAAGTCTTAGCATTAATGTACTTAGTCTTATACTTCTGTTTATAATTTTCAGTATAAGTCATGTATACTCCACTATACTTAGACTATACTACACCACTATAGTTTATTGAAAAAAAAAAAACTTCAAGTACACTGCCTCGTTTAAGTATGAAATAAGTATACTCGTAGTACACTTGAATAAACTACTTTTTGCTAAGGGCTGTATTAAAAAAATAAACCATTTTTGGTTAAAATGTCTGATTTAAATTCAGTATAACTGGTTACGTGTTCATAGGTCTGAATTTGTAGTATGAATTTGTGTTTATTGAGGGTTATGAAATACTAAAGATTAATGACGTGTTAAATCAATCACTGGGCAAAAAAAAATTTCCACAACCAGAAGTGGTTTATATTATTCATAGTACAACAGCTTCACTGCATAGGTAAAGTAGCTATGAAAATTGGTTGATGAATAATATTAATAAAACCCAGAAAGAGAATAAAACTTAATGTAACAGTAATTTGTCTTTAAGATAAATGGCTCCACATTATTTTTTCAGCTTGTCTATTTTCCGTGTATTTTATTGATAAGGTTCATTGCTACCTAAAAGTAACGTGCCGTCTTTCCAGAGAGAGAAGTTGCTGTGTTTAGTTTCATCATTTCTTTTGACTGCTTGGATGTGTCAGACTGAATAGCTTTTAGACTGCTGTCAATATCATATAGTTTATAAAATGTGGCGAGGTTGAAACGTTCTAATCAACCAACTGCATTAGCAGATCATTTATATCACTCAATAAGGAGCAAATAAGCAAAAAACATCCATCTTTGTCACACACTATTACTATATTTGGTGGGTCTTTAAATTCTTTATAATTGTTGCACAGACACACAAATAACATCTCTTTCTCTTTAAGAATCAGAGCTGGAGTCTGACCTTGCTCTGCAGCCTTGAGCTTTGTCTCCTCTATTCGCTTAAGCTCCCTCTGACGAGCCTCCTGTAGCTGCTTCTCCTCCTTCTCTGCGTCGTACTTTATGCCTGGAATCAAAATGACACATTATATATATCAAATGGAAACAAATGGTATCTTATATGTCACTACAACAGTGTTAAAAAGGATAAATTGGCGAGAGGCCTGTTTCGCCACAAGTAGGCACTGTGCTTGTAGTGTAACTATGTATCGGACTGAAGTGGATAAAAATCTATATGTATTTTAAATGCTTCAGGGTTTAATAGTTCAAAGCCTGATACTAAAACCTGCATGTTTTGAATGTTTACCATATTAACAAACTATGAGCGGTCCAGATAAAGTATTGTTGATTTTTTCTATTTTCAGATGGTTTGAATATTATCAATTTCTTATTACAGCAATGAATCTTTCCTGATTTGCTAGAAGCCTCCCTTTTAAAGCTGCTTCTAAAAAGAGAAAAATCAATCAAGACAATGATGAGCCCAGTATCTCAAACCCGCATTGCTCAGTAAATTGAGAAGGTTGAGCATAAGCATTTAAACAGTCGCTAAACAAAACATGTTTGGGCCCCAAAGGACTCCTTAAAAGGTTTGATGAATGAAGAATAACTTGAAATTGTGTTAAACTCAATGCTGTAATGCTGCTAGGGCAAAGTGCTGCTTGTGACATGACTCATTAGGAGATCCTACAGGACAGGTTAGATGGAGAGTTTTACATTTCTGGCACAGTAGTACAATGTCATTCTCTACAGAACCCCTGTGCTTTGTGTTGCCCTTCATGAACCTTTATCGGAGCACTTCCATTTCTCCTGTGGAGTCCCCCAGGGCTTGATGCAAAGCCCAATCATTTTAAGCTTTTATGTATTTCCTTAGTTAGATATAATATAGAATCTAACATTAACTGTCATCAGGAAGCAGATTATGTACAATTATATTCATCTCTAACCCCCAATGTTCCAGGATCTGTTTTTGCTTTTTGGTTAACGGCCTTGTTGACATAACTCGCTTACGGTGAAACAAAGACATAACTGAGATGATTGATACTGGAAATGAAATGAACAAGAAGTTCAAATTAAATCTCTTTCCTAAAAGGATAAAAAAACAGGTCAGAAATCACTTTTAAAGTGTCCTTAGTTTTAATTGCCACATCAGTAATGCGTGGCACTGTAGCATATTGTCATATGCACAGCATCACTGAAGTTTGCTGCGTGCTTTGTAAAGGCAAGGCAAGTTTATTTCTACAGCACCAATCATTAAGTAACTTAAAGTGGTTTACAAGAAAATAAAGGAATTTAGCGTGGACCCTTGCAATTCTGTCCTTGATGCTCTGCAGAAGAAATCTCAAACCTCCATAGAGTTCAGGTTACTGCTGCCTGAATGTCAACATGCGCAGTGAGAGAGAACATTAGACCAACACTTAAACCTTTCTGCTGGCTTCCTGTTGCTTGATCTGATTTGAATATCTTATTACTAGTTTTTTTTAAACATCTTCATGCATCCTGTCCACGCCCAACACGATTAAAACTAACTTTTTTCATATAATTAGACTTTATTTTTAAATGAACATTAAAAAAAAATTCAAATTTTTCTGCCTTTATCTTCAATGATTTTGTCTGTAAATCAACTATTTACTGGTGCTGTTAGCTGATTGCACTTCTATTTACCATTTGTTTTTATGTGTCTTTTTTTCTCTCCGAGTAAAGCATTTTGAAAAAAAAAAAAAAAATTAAAAATATGTTACAAGAAGAATAATAATTTTGGATCAAAATGAGAAAAGTTAAGGTCCGTCTGACTGGGTGTTGATTCCAGTCCTTAGATGGTGATCTTACTTGCTGTGGGGACAATAAGCAGATAGACACCATCTAACGTGGCTTCCACTGACTGGTTGTAGATGTCCGTCCATGGAATCTTTAACTCCAGACGTCCTATTGACAAATAAAATAAACCAATAAGAAAATATTCATCTAGCAATTAAAAAGAAAGATTTTAAACAGTACTTTACAAGGCTAGCAAATTTACCTATGTGACCAGCTCTCACTTTAAAAGGGAGATCAAGCTGACTCTGCAATACAGAAACAGAAATATGCATTATGCACAAGGATATCGTCCGTGTCGGAGCGTAACACAGGGCAGGTTTCATTAACTTAGCTGCAACTCACCAAGGCATTTTCCTTTATGTCAAGATTTTTCAGAACAGCATCACCTACAATGAGAGCAATATTTTACATGCAAACAACAAATGGCTGTTTTGATATAAGACTCACGTAAAGGGACTAATAATACACAGTTGAGACTTTAATCAGTTTACTGCTGTAGCCCAATACACTGAACTCTGAAGCCCAATCTATTGTAAAACACATACAGCTGAAAACAGATATTTACATCCAATATATAAAAACACACAAACATTTTTTTCAAACCAGACATCAGACATTAAACTAGTCTAAACTTCTAGTCTATTACTAGTCAGTCTATTTGCTAAATGCCAGATTAAAAGGCAATTTTTTTTTACTTTCTTCAAATTTAGAAGACTGTGTACATTTCTTTAGTAAGTGGTAAAATTTCTGCTTAAAACTGTGTGATGGCAAACGTTTTGGATTCCCTTCCATAAGCTTCTCACAATAGGTTGCTGGAGTTTTGACCACTTCCTTCTGACAAAACTAATGTAACTAAATTAGGTTATTTTGCCGTTTTGCTCAAACACCTTTTCAGCTCTGCCAACAAATTTTCTATGGAACTAACATCAGGGCTTTGTGATTGGCCTCTGTAAAGCATTGGATTTGCTGATCTTCAGCCACTTAGTGACTAATGTGGTAGCAGGGGCGTCACCAGGGGGTGGCCACAGCCACCCCTGGCGATGTCCTGGCCACCACACTGGCCAGTGTAAATGGTAGTAGCGTCAGTTTAGCATTTCATCCCATTATGCACAGCCAGCAACACAGCCGCTCTTCTTGACCTTCTTGCGCACCGTAGCTCACCCTGCCGCTCCCCCCTCCCCCCTCCCCCTCCCTCCCTTCTAGCCGCTGTTGCGTTCTCATGACAACTACGGCTCAACGCGTGCCCGCCTTCAACGGCGATAAAAGTGTGAGAAAGCGAATAATATTAACGGTAAGTAAATAAGTCAAATCATTCGTTTGTAAAAGAAGAGGTGATATATGAACTGTATCAGCTACTGTTACAGCGGCTTTTGGTGTCTTTTTGACAAGTTTTCAAAGAGTTACGTAGCTACCGTTGTTAGCTTCTGTATGGTTTGTCAATTTCCAGACAATGAAGTGAAAGTCCACAGACATGTCTTCTTATTTTAAGAAGAAAATGATAGCAGAAGGAGATAAAGAGATGACAGGGGAGCAACAGGGAACGAAGGAGGAGGAGGTGGATAGAGGAGAGGAACAGAGAGCAGCATGATGAGACAGACAGACAGACAGACAGACAGACAGACAGACAGACAGACAGGGCTTTATTGATCTCACAGTGGAGAAATTTACTTGTCACACATCGGCTTAATAAACAAAAGAAGGTGCCAAAGGAGGAAAAGGTGCATAAGGTATAAGGTATATACAATATGTCCACATATGTACAGTGTATCAAAACTGTAGCGAAAGCAGGTGTTCCTGCACCGACAGGTGAAGTTATGACCATGTGGCCATAATAATGAAATTAATGAATTGTCTAGAAAGTAATATCCTTGGAAGAAATGTATGTTTTGTTAAGTGTATTTGTTTTTTATTGTGACGGACTCACTTAAATATATACACTTAAAAAAAAAAAAAAAAATAACATATATATATATTAGTTTTATTTGTCTGAATCGAAATGCCTATAGGCCATTAATACAGCTAGAAATGATCATTACTATGGGGAGGCTGGTATTATTATTATTATTATTTATTGTTATTTATTGTTATTGTCATCATCATTTTAATTTCAGAATAATAGACTTTCGCTCCTGTTTCATTATAGATATCTCCCAGTCAAGACTAGAACGGCCCAAGCAGCCACAACTAAAAATCTTCCCTCGAACCTGTCAAGGGGACAGGAGAAGATGCTTTTCTAAAGACTGGTACAACACATAAATGGCTTGAACTGAGTCTGGTAACCAAAGTTGGATACCATGGACCTTTGCTGGAAAGTTATTTTTGTAAAAGTAATTATTAGTTTTGTTTCAGACTAAGTAAAGGTATAACTGTTTCTTACACATACAGTATAACCTTGTAGTCAAAATATGACTGTTGTTCCTTGTTTTCCCTGAAATTCCTGTTACATAAAATATGTGCTTCTTCCTATGATATTTTGTTCTTGCTTTCCAAAAGCTTTCAAATATAACTTGGTCAATTATACAATGAGGCTAATGATGTGCAAGATAAATAAATGATTTACTTGTGTATTTAATAGTTCATATGTAAGAAAGGTAAATCCATAACCTGTTTGTTAAATATTTCATATGCAAGCACTGTAACAGCAAAAATGTCTTGGTTACTGCAAGACTTAAGAAAAGTACGTTTTTATTGGTTCATGCCACAATTTGATGTCATTTTTTGTGACTGTTTTTGAACTTTAAATAAAGTACATTTGTGTGAACAAGTATTTGAGTCGATTATTTTATGTATACAGGCATTTTCAGCTATTTTCTAAACCTACTTATTCCTGTTAAGCCGGGCGTACACTGTACGAGTTTTTCCCCTTTTCGGGCCGATTCTTCAGTCGTGCGGGCATTTTTTGAATCGGGCCGAATTTCAGCTTGATCGTACAGGGGGGGAGGAGGAGGGACTGGCTTCTCACGACTACCTCCCGATCAGGAATCGGACGGTCGGTGAAAATCAAACATGTTTGAAATTCAGTCGGCTGTCGTGAGGTTTTCGTGAGCGCATCCTGCTGTTCAAGCAGAGCTACGAGGGAGCGCCCTCCCCTCCTCTCCCTCCCCGCCAGGGGAGGGAGGGGAGCGGGCGTCCCCGAAGCGACCTCCGCCCGGCCCGGGACCCGCCTAGAGGCCAGCGCTCCGGTCCGCGCGCTGCGCTGGCCGCCCCTTTTCGGCACTCCTCCACTCGCGGGGGGGGGGGGAACGCACCGGGCGCCCGGTGCCTCCTGCGGGCCTCGCCAGAGCTGGGCTCGACCCCCTGCTCTGGGTCCCTGTCACCCACCGTCGCTCGCCTGCCTCTGCCACCACAGCGAGCGGTCCCAGAGGGGGCACGACGTACAGTGTGAGCACTCCGGTCGCGTCCGAGCGTCGCACTGCACGGATCGTGAGCGGTGAACTTTTTAAACCCCGCGGTTCCGTCGCACAGTTTGAGATGTATACAAGTACCACGACTGAAAAACTCATACAGTGTATGCCCGGCTTTAAGTATTAGCAAGAAGGGGTTAGGTTGTGTACTGTATATAGTATAGTATATATGTTTGTAAAGGGTTTTCTATTGGCCACCCCTCGCTAGCTTTGTGCCCCATGTTGACCACCCCGGTAAAAATATTCTGGCTACGCCCCTGTGTGGTAGTACGCTTCGGGTCATTGTCACTTTGCAACCGCGGTTTAACTTCCTGGCTGATGTCTGGAGATGCTGCTTGAAATATTTCCTCATAATGTCTTTCCTCACGCTGCCACCTGTTTTGGGATTTGCACCAGTTCCTCGTGCTGCAAGACACCCACAACCCTGTATGTCAGCGTTGGGATGGATGCTTTGGTTATCACAGCCAAACATTTCAATTTTACTTTCATCAGACACAAAAGACACCTCTCCATGTCTGTGTCACTGCATTTGAAACCTATACTCCAACGTTTTACGTTGATTTTAAAGTATTGGTGACAGCTTCTTCCTTGTTGAGTAGGATTTCAGAACATGTTGATGCAAGACGTGTTTCATTGTGGATAAAGAAACTCTCTTATCAACTTCTTCACAAGGTTGTTTGCATTTGTTCTGGGCTTGTTCTACACATTTATGAGCCTTCCCTACTTCCCTCAGCGTTGTCTCACAGGCACACCACAGCTGCTGCTCTTAACACGTTTCCACCTGAATCATGCATGCAAAGGTGATCCTGCCCTGGATTACAAAGCGGTTAATGAATATGAAATAAATATAGTTTTAAAAGTATTCTTTTGTGTCTCTGAAACTGTTCCACTAAAATAATTCCCTGAATTTGATTCACACACAGTTTAAATAACTTATTCACCTCATTCACTTTGTGTGCCTCTGATGTCTTCTTGGTACATTTTGTTTTATGTAGTGTGGATTCAGCCAATGGACACAGAGAAAGCGGTTCGAACTAAGTCCTCAAAAGTCTCCACAAAACCGAAAAATAAGTAACGTGAGATTTGACATGGCACGAGAGCTCCACGGTGATACAGGACTTGAAATGACATGGAGTCATTGATGAGGGTGAAGAGAGTTAAACGGCAGGGTAAGTCGTTACCATATCTGACGTTTGTTGTGTTTCAAAGTGAGAAAACCTCGATAGCGTTGCCTCGCCTCATGGAGTCCTGCGCGGCTGAAGTCGTGCTTAGGGGTGCCGACATCAATCAATCTGGTAGCTCGTCTAACGTGGCTGTTATCTTGTTAGCTGGTTAATGACAGGAGCTTGTTCACATGCGCAACATTCCCTGATCGGATTGAAACGTGTTTGGATTAAAAAAGAAAAAGAGCATTCCGAATGCTCAGTATGCATGGGCTCAAAATCAAATAATCCGACCATGACGTGCGTTTACTTTCTCCAAGCTTTATGCAAAGTAGAAACTCTCGGACATTAGCAGAGTTGTTGAATTTCCATCAAACAACTGCAGAGGTTTTGCGCTTCTTCATGCGGAAAAAAACAACAACTAACGTGCAGGTGTGTTGGTTCTGACTGTTCTGAGAGCACAGAATGGACCCGCACCAGGTTCTGAGATGGTTGAGACTTTGCTTTCCATAATTATGCCACAGGCTCAGCAACTCATGCTGTTGCTGTTGAGAGAACGGGAGAAAATGCTGATCATCCCAAAGTGATGAAGCGCTGCGGCCCCGTCCTCCACGTGCGTGCGCAGTGAGTTCATGAGTTAGTCGGAACAAGTGTTTAGATGGACGCTGGTCGGTTATGGATCATAAACCAGCCCTCTCGATCAGAATACAATTTCGTTCTGGTGGTAATGATTTGTTGATTTTAAGTTTTAATTTGTTGGCAAAGTCTGAGTGAAGGTAATGAATGGGAGAGAGGAGCAGGGCTCTAACTTTTCAAGAATCAAAAGTATTTATTGCTGTTATGTAACCATAATGACATTTTGGTCAGACACTAATAATGATAAGAGGCAGACCCAAATAAAAACACTAAGAAAAACGAGACGTAATCATCCCTAAAGGACACCCTCAAAAATGTAAAACCCTCAGAAGAAATAAAAAGTGTTAAATATCTAACACCCTGTCTGACTTTTCAAAGAAAAATTAGAACATTTATAGAATAAACATCATTGGAAGAAAAATATGTACAAGGGGGAAAAAAATAGCATATAGTATTTATATAAAATGCAGCTTGTGCTGAAACGGTATGAAATGGGCTGGAGGTTTATTTGATTGTCTGAAGTGGTGTTTTTGCTCTGCTTGCATTGTTATTCCCAATTATTTCCCTAGATGCACTAGTTCAAGGGCGAGGTTCAACCTAACTGCATTTTACACCCCAGTTTTACAGCTTCACTATTGTTGTTTTAAATCGCCGTTAATATAGACAACATTGACTATTAAATGATTGACTTACAATCTAGTAAACAAACTTCTTTATTTGAAGCAAAATGATTTATTACCTAATATTATTGTAATAGAACACCTAAGTAGCAACTTGTTTTTTGTGCACGTATTAGCTCTTTCAGTCCAAATGTTCTATTTTACAAAAAAGAAATGTCACGGTCCGATTCATCGATTAATCTTTATAACTGACCAATTAATCATTTATTAAAATAATTGTTAGTTGCAGCCCGAGCTCTGACCAATCAGAAGCTTACAAAGTATGACCATCATTATCTGGGCTTTATCAAATGCATTAAAGCCCTGGTCTCGAACTCAAATCCTGCAACTTGAGGATGTGTCCCTCGCCTTACACGCCTGAATCAGATGGCCAAAATGCCTCACTAGAGCTCTGCTAATGCGCTAATATTTGACTCTCAGGTGCTGAAGCAGAGACGCGTCTAAAAGCTGCAGGACACCGGTCCGGATTATTGGAGCTTAAGGTCACTGGGTTAAAGGCTTAGCAGTGATTTTGGTGTATGTAAACATCTGATTTTGAAGAAATTAAATATAAAAAAAAATGTCATTCTCATATCTAGCAAATAGAAATAATTCTTTAACTGCATTTTATGAGACTTAAACAGGAGAAGTTTAGTCTGATTTAGAGCCAATGAAAATAAAAGTTTTGTCTGTTTCACAGCTTATGTAAATATCCGGATTCATCACTACATGAAATTCTACATAAAATGAACACAGAGGGGAAATGAAGATGCAAGCTTTGTCTACTTGGACAGTAAAAATATTTAGAACACCAAAAACTATTTCTGCATCCGATCATGTCAGCAGCAGCCAACAATGTATCATTTTAAACACACCTACTGTAATCCTATGTGTTACAGGTTCTTGGTAACTGAGTCAAAGTTCTCGGAATGAACCCGAGGTGAATCTTAATCTGACTGTAAAGAAGGGCGGGACCATGAACTCATCCATTCTCACAACTTCAAAGATCAAAATAAGGTTGTTGGGTTTTTTAAAAAAAATAAATGCACTAACATGAGAGAGTGTCTGGAGGGGAAAAAACAAAAAGGTACATCTTCTTTCATCTAAACGTCAACCTGAGAAACAGAAAGTGACACTGACAGCTGGGAGAGGCTCCCTGCAGACAGGACTGGAGGCTAACGTCGCTAGCATGTAGCCTGCTAGCTTAGCTGGGTGTCTGCTGGAAGACGAACACAAGTTGGGTTACCTCCCCATATGCCGAGCTTCAGCTGCGAGCTGTCAAGGTTCACAACGTAGTCCCCTAGGAACCGGTTGAGGACGTCAACGACCACGCTTTCAAACACCATCTTGACGCTGTTCTCATCTGTGTTTCACCATGTTTACATCCAGTTGGCTTCTTCTCTTGGAGCTGGCTCAACGTCAATTAGTAAGACGTGCGGAGGGGCGGGGGGGAGCAGGGACGTGGCTACGTCACGCCGTAACAGCCGAGCGAGACCAAGGTATGGCAGGTCGTTGTAAAATATTTTCAAACACCCCTAATTTTGATGTTTGTGGACCCTTTACCTGCCAAAATTAAAATAAAAGATAAATGAAGCCTCATCCGTATAACCGAAAATTTTGTGTTGTGATTTCTACGTCTGTGTAATTTTATTTGTAAAGGTTGTTAATGTGTTCGGCTATTGTTTCTGGAAATTAGTTAATTAGTCAGTTAGTTAGTTAAGCAGTCCTTAGCAAAAAGTAGTATAATTGAAGTTAATTTTATTAAATATACTCATATAAGTATAAGCTTAAGTCTTAGTATTAAAGTACTTAGTCTTAGACTTCTGTTTTTACTTTGCAGTATAAGTCGAATATGCTTTTACCGTTAAGTATATCAAATATAGTTTATAAAAAGTAAAACTTCAAGTATACTGACTCATTTTAAGTATGAAATAAGTATACTCATAGTACACTTGAATAAACAATGTTTTTTCTTAGGGAGGGCTAGAAAATGTGACAAGTCAATGTGTCCCAAAAGTAGTACATAGGTCCATATTCTTTCCCATTGGCTGAATCTGTATCTCTTTTAGAAAACCCTTTCAGTTGGAGCTTATACATAGGCTACCTGTGGCACATATGATCCACCTCCAGCAGTACTCACATAACCACGAGATGTAAGAGTAGATGGGATCCCATCTTCAATGCTGCATAGTGACACAATACAAAGCAAAGACAGTAATGGTGCAAGCCAAAGGTACAAGAACAACGAGGCAGCATTATGATCCATCAGTGTCCTGCTAATGAGACATATGTTGACTGTTGTCGCAACAAGATTCAGATGACATCTGGTGAATGACAAAGGACATTTTGTGAATTTAACACAGAAAGCACAGGGGAGCCATCATAAATGTTGTGACACAGAGTTCTGCTATATAATAGAGATAGGAGAATTGCTTGACACACATTTCATGCACATTGCCATGTCAGAGACGCCTTGTGATACACACTGTTTTGTGTATTGCAGAACTACGATCTGCAAGAGGCTAGCTATTAAAGTGTAAATCAGCTTGCCCTACTCGCACAAAGCCTGAACTTTATCACTTCCTATAGCGGGTAAATAATAACAGAGAACAAATTGTATGAATTGTGAAAAAACACAATAATTGGAAATTGCTATCTTTATTGACAAAAACAAAAGTTACACACATACATTTTCTGTGACCACAATCGGGTGATTTTTTTTTCATGAACTTTGGAATAAATAGCTTTTTATCTAAACTTCCTCTTTTTCATTGTGAGATAAAAGGTTCCTCTTTATTCCATCCTTAACCTTCTTATGAAGGTGTTCATTTCTGTATTTGGATCATGATGTGAGTAATGTCTCACATTCATTGCTTATGTTCTGTTTTAAAACCGATCAACAAATATCCACCACAATTTTAGACATTTGATCAGAACTTGAACAGAATCTAACATGGATCTGGATCTTTCTCAGCAGGATTTTGGTTTCTACAGATTTAGCGTTGTACATTGTTGACAGAACATTTAAGTTTGCATTTTGTTTTAAAATGTGGAAGAAAAAGTCAGACTTTAGTGACACAAATTAAAGCCTTCTTATCCACATAACGTTCTACATAGGCCATCTGGATTTGTGCCTCTTTCTCAAATTCATCTTCAATTCAGTGTCTGGTAGGTATTCAGTGTTACTGTGCAATTTCTAAAAATCAGAGAGCAAAACAAGAAAACATGCCAAAACCTGTCAGCACTGGTAATAAGTAGGTTAAACTTAAAAACACTAAGTGATGCTCTGATGAACCATGGTGACAGTTTTGCTTCATCAAAAGCTCTGCAAAACGTGGAATTACTTATAACATTACTTATAACATTACTTATACCATACTTAAAATGGAATAGCAAAACAAATATGCAGTCGTGGAGCATGTTTGTTGTTTTCGTACCTAAAACACAGCAAACACCCTGCTTGCTCAGGTTCTTTTTTTAAAGTCTTCTATGTCGTCATAAAGTCTAAGCAGCTTTCATTTTAGAGTTGTATCCCCGAAGACATCTAGTTCGTATTACCTTTGACTTACGCTGCCCTTTGAGCAAAAATGACTAAACATGATCAAAGTACTAACAAAATGCAATAACCGTGGCATTACAGACAAATCTTTTGAAGATATCCTGTTTTTACTAAACATATAACATCCAGATCTGCTCCTACACTCGTTCGTCAGAGGATAACAGCTGGGATAGTGGTTTACAGAGAATCCCGATCACTGTTCCTCTCCTCAGTGCCCCCGCTGTGACTTTATCCAGCACTTTCAACCGCAGCTGCAGCTCCAGCAGATCCTTGTGGCTCAGTTCTGTGAAGTAGAAATCTTCATTGAACACGGGGAAACGGCAGTTCCTGATGGTGGCGCTCTCCTGCTGCTGCAGCTTCCCTGGGGTCAAGCATAGATTCACGGCACAGTTCAGGGTTTGCCGTTCCGTTTGGTCCAGCAAGCCCTCCACAGACACCACGCGCACTCTGATAGTGGAAAAGATTGAGGAAGCGTCGTTGGAGAACGTGGTGTGCTCAGCGGAGAGGCGGACTCGACCTCTGCCCTGCAAAGGAAGGATGTGTTCGTGCTGAAGTCTCTCCTGGCAGTGGAGGAAGTCCAGTGGATGGAGGAGAGGTGGGGACAGGGTGGGTGGGTGTTTCTCAGAGGTTGACCACCTGCAGGAAGAAGCTGGTAAACTTAGACCTAAATTATTCGTTGACCTCATGCTTTTGTCCATGCTATCAATCAACGAAGGGCAGGATACCGTTTCTTTAAGACAGTGGCTTCTGGATTTTACATTTCTGGATGGTTTGGCACTGGAAGGGGTTTCAGCTTCTGTGCTTCTGGACGCAAACAATGGGAGAAACCCTGAAAAGGTTTTCTTTAGTGGGGTTGCCTCCTTCACCTTGGCAGGGGTGCGTCTTTCGAACATGTACACGGGCCGTTTTGAATGGAACAAAGACTCCTTCCTTCGAGTGTTGGGGCTCTCGTACATCCCAGCCAGACCGTAGCACTCTGCAGAGAACGGCAAAGGTTTTCTCGGCGCCCTCTCAAGCCCTGATGGGTCATCACTCTTTTCTTTCATCAGCTTCGTTTTAGCTTGGGTGGTACTTGAACAAGTGCTGTTCTTTGGTGTCATTGGTGTCGCCGTATGGCTGTCCAGGTGCAGAGCTGTCATCTCAACTTCTGGCATCAGATGTCTCTTGCAAAGCCGCGGAGGCAGGCAGAACTCAGGGATGTTATCTGGAGTGATGACGTTCGTGTGCAGATTCTGAGAGAGGCTGGTCTTTGAGTAGAAAAAGGCATCCTCGCCCCTCTTTCCAATGTGATGACCCAGCTCCAGAGGAGCGCTCTCCATACTCTCCCTGATCTTCCCGAGGAACCACATTGATTGTAGATTCTGCACTCAAATCGCAAAAACTCTCTTTAAAATAAACATGAACCTTTTTATTTTGGCAAAATCCAGAACTCTTTGTTCATAGGTTTTTCCGAAAATGCACGACGAAACTTTATTCTCCCACCTGCGATGTTGAGATGTGCTCTTCGCTGAGCAGGGGTCTGCATGCGTGTGACGAATGTGAGCGGTTTTAAAGGGTAGTATGAGTTAGTGCGTCACTGGTCCACCAGCCCCCGCATGCATCAGAAAATATCGTACAGGCATGCATCACCCAATACGCCTCAAAGGGTCTGACTGTGTGTGAATCTGGGTGGGTGTCACATCAGATCAGGTGCACTGAGGTGCATGTTGCTGTAATGTCGGCTTATCTGAATTAGATTTCTTTTCAGATCAATGCTTCAATGCGCTTTGGAGAATGAAAATGAGTCACAAAGTATTATAAGAAACACTCCAAAAGTGCAATATAGTTATTTAATTTTTGTTGCACATGAATTTGACGTTATAATTGTATTAAACCCATTTTTAGTGCTTTACACCACAAAGTGCTCCAGAGGACTAAAAACTGGAGATGTGTCAACATATAGAAGATAAAAATAAATAAACCTATATGTCCACAAATTTTAACATACACTAAAAACAATGAAAGCTGCTAAGGCAAGGTAAGGCCAGTTTATTTATAAAGCACTTTTCTGTCATACGCTGATTGTTATTGAGGAAATTATATCATTCATGTAGCATTTATCTAGAAGGAAACTAAAAGCAAATCTTGTCAGTAGACGGTGCTATGGTTAAAAGTTTAGGCAGTAAACGTAAATTACAAAAAAAAAAGGAATTATCACATCTCCTCTTTCATAAAATGTGTCTAACCTTTGATTTTTCAGCATTACCGTCCCATTATGGGTTTATTTGGTGTTACATTTTGGAGTAGGCCTCCTAATTTTAACGTTTCAATGCTGTGGGGTGCTAGACAAATGAGTATGTATGTTCATCATTGTCATTTATTTACAACACAATAATGTCACAAGGCTTTTGCTAGAGGGGAAAAAAACTGATTAAAGGAACTTGGATCAGACAGACCAGACTTAAAAATTCAACAGCAAGCAGGTAAGCTTGATGCATTATCCATCTCAGTTAATCTTCAATTCAGTTAAATTCAATTCAGTTTTTTAATACAGCCCAATTTCACAACAAATGTCATTACAACACAATCGGATATAATTTGTATACAGAAATATACAGCACTCTTGCAAACATCTACAGGTGCTTGGATTCCGGTGCTTACAGACTAACTTCTGTACAGAAAACCCCCATCCCTAGCTTTAGCTGTCACTTTATACATTCAGTGTTAAATAACACTGTGTATTTTTCTGTGATGGTATCAAGGCATTGGTTTTTTGTACGTGTACTACTTTACTGGTTTGTTTTGCTGCTCTATTTATATCTCCTTGTGCAGGTGTAAAAGCAGACTCTGAGGATGTTATCTTGCTCTCTCCTTTTCCTCTCCTCTAGTTTTTCACCTTTTCCCCCTGTTTGTTTCTTCTACCTTCCTGTTTTTGTGTCCAATGAACATGCAATAGTCCCAGGATAAAATCTAATAAAGCTTTTTGCATATATAAATCAAGCGGAGCACTATGCCGAAAGCAGTGAGGCTCCACTTGTTAAAGTAAAATCTGCCAGACAGGACACGTGAAAAAAAGAAGAAATATACAGCATAGTAATACTGTATATAATAATTCAAAGTCCATTTCATAGATTCCTCTTTAATCTTACTTATAAACAACACAGTTAAGATTAGGTAAATGCACCTGTAAAAAAAAAAAAAGGACAGCCTGATACAGCCACCTGACGCTCACTACAGGAATGTTTTCTTATGTGTGATGTGCAAGATTTGTTCTATGCGTCAGTTTTGGTCTATCTGACCAGATCAGCTTCTTCTCCTGCTATGTTCCCTTTATGTCTTGCAGCTTTGAACAGATCATCTTTGACGAGGAAAGACTTGTGCAGTGTATGGCTAATAGCTGCCCTGATGACAGATTTTCCCACCTCAGCTGTTGTTCTCTGCAGCTCCTCAGGAGTTAGCCTCATCATGGTTGGTTTTCTAAAGTTCCCCTGTTCTGGCTTGTCAAGGTGGATGGCCATGTGATGGCAAAAAGTTAATAGCCACTTTATCGCTGATCTGTCTGATGCATTTTGTTCCCTAATGTTCTCTCACAAATCACAGAGGCCTTCACAGAACATCATTAATAACACTGAGATTAAAGCACACATGAAGACTGTATTTTTTCACTCTAATTAGGTGACAAAAGCTAAGAAATCTGACCCCATATTGAATGCTTAAGGAGAGTTTTATTCAGTTGGGGAAAAACTATCCCCTTCAGGTAGAGAAGTAATCGTCGTGTGTTGCTGTTATGATGACATACAGATATCATGTGTTTTTCAGAGACCTGACCTCTGGTTCAAAGTCAATTCAAAGACCTGGGCGCCTCGGGCCAACTGGCAATAGCCACTGCCTGAAAGAGCCGGTAACCTTTAAACAGCTGGTGATCAGACACACTGCTGACCTGAAGCCAGTACACAGCTTTGAGCTGATATAGCTTCCCATGTAGGTCAAACATGAAAGTGGGAAACAAGGTTTCATTATTCACAAAGCAAGTTGCTTACTCAAACATGCTGAAACATATAAATCTATTAGGCCTAAAGCTATGGAAACTCTTTAATTCAGATAAACATTTTAAACATACATTTATGTTTGGCCTAAAGTAGCTTTACAAACGTACAGTGGCAGCTTTCAATTCGTGTTTAGTGACAAAATCCACCTCATAGCCTCAAAGGAAGGAGATGATTCATCTAAGATTAAATTCAGTCCAGACATTTTCTATGCCTGCCCTTTGTTAATAGTTTTTGGTGTTTATGCCATCATTGATTGAACTTATCAAAGAATCCTATAAAATAACAATGAGATAAACGCATTAAATTAGCCCATATGCATTTTGGGTTTTTCATACCATCCTGGAAACCTAAAGATGACCTATACATCTATAAGAAAGGTTTAAAATCATGTCAAAGCAATGTTTATGTCCACTAACAAGCATAGTCTTAAACTACAAGTGGAGCCTCCTCCTGCAATGACTTGCTTCCTCCACAAGAGGGCAGAGACGGAGTGGCTGAATTTCCGTTTTGTTTTGGTACCTTATACAAAAAGACATATCTTTGGGAATATAAATATATCTAAAACCAAAGTAAAAAGTAGCATTAGAAGTGCTAGGTCAGTCTGAATGCTGGATATGTTTCTGCATGCAGTAAAATAAGTAGCATCAGCATGAATCTGGAAACAAACATGAGAGTTGTGCATCACTAACAATTAAACTAATGGAAACAATACCATAGAATTATTTTAATTAGGCTCAAGATACATCTCGTGTGTGTGTGTGTGTGTGTGTGTGTGTGTGTGTGTGTGTGTGTGTGTGTGTGTGTGTGTGTGTAAGACAAATGAGGATTATGAAGATGAGGAACACATTCAGTCCCAGACCTTGGAGCATCATTGGGTCAGGAGGCTTTTTGTGTCGTTGGAGATCAACTTTATTACACTAATAAAAACTTGGAGTGCTCTCTCTAATGGAGAGATAAATGATTAGGAGTCAGAGGAAGACCTTGCCTTTAACTGCTATCAAAGCTGCAATTAACGCTAACGAGAGAACAGTACACTACAGCCAGGAGTTAAGCTCTACATTATTAGAACAATAACTTGATGCTTTTTCTAAATTGTTTTAATCTTAAATTTGCTAAATAAGAATATGGGATATTTTTGTAACTAATCTATGTTATTTTATCCTGGCTAAGGTTAATTTAGGAAATGTAGCTGAGATTGCAGCTACATACAGGACTGTCTCAGAAAATTAGAATATCGTGAAAAAGTATACTAGTAGGCTATTCAACTAATCACTTGAATCGTCTAATTAACTCAAAACACCTGCAAGGGTTTCCTGAGCCTTGAAAAACACTCAGCTTGGTTCAGTAAACTAAATCACAAGTATGGGGAAGACTGCTGATCTGACTGCTGTCCAGAAGACCATCATTGACACCCTCCATCAGGAGGGTAAGACACAAAAAGAAATTTCTCAAAGAGCAGGCTGTTCACAGAGTGCAGTTTCAAAGCACATTCACAAAAAGTGTGTTGGAAGGGGGAAATGTGGCAGGAAACGCTGCACAACCAAGATCTGGCACCTGCCCACAGTGCCAAAACCACCAGTAACTGGTGTACTGACCATGGCATTACTGTCCTTGATTGGCCTGCCAATTCCCCTGACCTGAACCCCATCGAGAATTTGTGGGGTATTGTGAAGAAGAAGCTGAAAGACACCAGACCCAACAATGCAAATGAGCTAAAGGCCGCTATTGAAGCATCCTGGGCATCCATAACACCTCAGCAATGCCACGGGCTGATTGCCTCCATGACACGCCGCATTAATGCAGTAATCTGTGCAAAAGGATTCCCAACCAAGTACTGAGTGCATTAATGGACATTTTCAAATGTTTGATTTTGTTTTGCTGTTATAATTTTTTTTTTTACTTGGTCTGAGGAAATATTCTAATATTTTGAGATAGGATTTTTGAGTTTTCTTCAGCTGTATGCCATAATCAGCGATATTAAAACAATAAAAGGCTTGCGATATTTCAGTTGATTTGTAATGAATCCAGAATGTATGACATTTCATGTTTTTTAATTGCATTACAGAAAATAAAGAACTTTATCACAATATTCTAATTTTCTGAGACAGTCCTGTATATCTATTAATTTTCATATTCTCTGTCTTTTCTTAAACGGTCCCAAAACATTGGTTTTAAGGATAAAGTGACAATTGACAGTATGAATAAATATGTGCAGTCATCCTGGATCTCTATGTGATGAGCAGCTCATGAACCCGTCGCTCATTAACTGCCTTATATATGACGTGGGTTCAGAAATAGGATGGAGGATTCAGGGTTAATTATGAAAGCTTGTGACCATCCCTGAATAAGTGTTTACACCCTTGCTTTTTTTGCACAGTTTTTTCATTCTTGTTGGACAATAGAGGATATTTCTTTGCTATTTCATTCAGATTGAGGTAGTTTCAGATTTAGCATTTTAACTAAAATGTAATTTTATTTTAGCGGCATTTTAGTCTTCTGTAGACATTTAAGTTTTAGCCGACTAAATTTACTGTACAACTAATCTTCTAAATTAGGAAGCTATGTAGAAAAACATTTATTTAGAGCCTCTTTAAGGGAAATAATTTATTAATGAACGGGTGAAATATTTATTCAATAGACGGGCGTAGGTTATATTTTCTAATACAATGATCCCCCAGTTAACTTTTAGTTTTTGAAACAACTTTATTTGGAAATGCTTTTCAATATATTTTCAAAAACCAAATGTTCTTCTGAATAAGATGATCATCAGACAATCAGATTTTCATATAACACTATTTTTCTGTAATTATCACAGTGCAGCTGAATATTTCTAATGACATTTTAAAAAGAAATGGGTCCTTAATACCATTAACAATTTAAACTGGTCAAATAATTGATAAACTATCTACACTTGTCAGAATCAGGATGTGTAAACGTTCCAGTGCAAAATGTCATATATGTGACAAATAAAAGTCAAGAGTGAAGCAGCCAGTGCTTTTAAAATTTTGTACTTCTGATTGACGTTTGTCAGTCTTTGTGTAACCGAGCTTTAATCTGACCCAATCTGTATAATCTGATTGAATTTGACTTTGGAAAGTGCCTTGAGATGAGATGTTTCATGAATTGGCGCTATATAAATAAAATTGAAATGAATTGAATGTGTGTAATAGTCATCATAAAAGCAAAACTCTCACCTACAACTGCAATGAGACATCATCCTTTAAACCCAGTTCATTTTGCAGCATTTAGAGAAGAGATAGTCTGTTGTAATGCTGTCACCTTCTCAGCTTTCTGTTCTCCAGGATCATCTGAGGTCTTGAGGCCAGAGAACAGAACGATGTTACCAACTACAACGTCAAATGAGTGAAGAGCAATGCTCTTTTCTTAAATGCTTTCACATCTGCAAATAAATTAAATTGTTTTTTTATAAGAATTCTTATCAAAAACAGTTTCCAACTCTTATGCCCTTTTTAAAAAAAAAAAAAAAACAACCTAAAAAATACTTTGAACAGATACATAGAAATCAGTCGACTCAGCTGCTGCCAAATGTTAAAAGCTACACAGAGGAATTAGCTTCTTGTTATTAGATGAAAATGTTTTTGATGATGTAAAAAGCCACTTTCTACAGTGTTCAAATACATTATGAATGATGCATGTCTTCCCTTATAGAGGCTGTAATTTCATCCTTTTTACTGACACCACAGTTTTTTTTAAAACACACAATTTCAGATATTCTCTCAGTTGCTCCAGTTTCATGCCTGGTATTCAGTTTGCTGCTGAAGTTAAACTCAACATGTTTTTGCTTAACACTGCTAAAAACTGATTTTATTGCATTCACCTTGTTTTATAAAATGTGATTTACAAGTGAAAAAACAAAACAAAAATTGAACTCCCAAGAAAAGGTTTTCAAATTGGAAGCCCAGAGGACGTACCGTCTGGAAACAGCAAACGCTGGCACTGGACGGCTTAGGACAGGTTTGTGGCTTTCAGACAGAGATACTTTGCAGTATGTTTTTATGAACATGTTTGATGCAACTCTATGAGGAATCCAGGATATTACTGTAATAATCTCAGCACCACTGAAAAAGAAAAACTAATATGTGTCAAAGCCATTTCTGTCAGTGTTCTGGGAACACTGACAGAAATGTCTAATTCAACCTTAAGTATTTTAGGTTCACAAACATACAGCATGAACCTGAGTTACATCCCATCCTTAAACCGTGGGGTTTAATATGATGTTGCCCCAACCTTTGTAGCTATGAAAGCTTCAAAAATCTGAATCAGCTTTATTTTGCCATGATGGTGCACAATCAAGGAATTTAACTTGGGTTACAGTGCTCAAAGACATTTGGTGTGCATATGTAAACAGTATTGTTTTTCGGTGAAGGAGAAAAAATGGAGAGGCTGTGAGTTGTGAAGTAGCAATATACTTATTTTGTTTCACAGCAGTGTAGCTGACTATGTAAGGTGTCCGTTGTGTTCATCAGATTGACAGCCTGGGGGGAAAACTGTCTCTGTGGGTGCTGGTCTTTAAAACATTCTGTAGTGCCGACCTAAGGGCAAATATCTAAACAGTTTGTGTGCAGGAAGTCTGGGCTTTTCAGAGATGTTGGCAGCCTTTTTCCTGGCCCTGGATCTGTACAAGTCATGGATGGAAGAAAGGTCAGCCCCCATGATCTTCTCTGCAGTCCTAATTGTTCATTGTAGACTAGACCTGTCCTGTTTTGTGGATCAAACAAACCACACAGTGATGGAAGAACGCGGGACGGACTGAATGATGGCATTGCTAAGTTGCTGCAGGAGGTACAGTCTCTGCTGGGCCTTTTTCCACACAGTGTCTATGTGTGAGGACCATCTCAGGTCTCAAGAATGGGTGGTTCCTAGCAGCTAGCGATCCACAGAAGACCAGGTGGTTCTGACCGCACCAGTGGACCATCTACTCAACTATTTGTCAATGATCTGGATCTATGACCTGGATCAGATCAATGACAGTGGTTTCATCTGCAAATATCAGGAGTTTCACACATGGGTCTGCTGAGGTGCAGTCATCTGTGTAGAGAGAGGAGTGGGGAGAGAGCACACCCCTGGGGTACGCCAGTGCCGATGGTTCTTCTTCGCCTGTTGCTGCCAGTAGTGTGAGCCGGATGAGCTTCTGGTTGATGATGTCGGGGTTGATGGCGTTGAAGGTCGAGCTGCAGTTCACAAACAGGATCATGTGGCTGAGGTGGTGCAGGATGTAGTCCCAAGTCGACTGTATCATCTGCTGACCTGTTTGCCTGGTAAGCAAACTGCAGGGGGTCCTGTGAGCGCCGTCAGATGCTTAAACACCGGATACATCAGGGTGACAGGTCTATAGTCGTTTAGCACCGTGGTGGGACCGAGATGATGATGGAGGGATTGAAGGAAGAAAGAACCTCACACAGCTCCTAGATCTGAGTGAAGATTGAAGCCAGGTGGTCAGTGCTGGCTTTCAGGGAGAAAGGGGAAATTTCACTGAGCTCCAGCGAGCAACCTACTCTTTCAGAAATGTTTGTAGAAGTGGTCTGATTGCCTTTGGGGCTGGCTTTGATACACCTGTGGCCATGGAAGTGATTGGAACACCTGAACACAGTGAATAGGAAAAATGGACAAATACCGTTGACAATATGTGTCTGTACAGTAAAGGACACCATGAAGGGACTACAGCATGGTATTTAACTTGATATTATGCTATTATATCAAATATTTCACCTTGATTATTGAGCCCACTCATGCCGCTATGGGTATGAGCAGAGCAGTGCCCATTTTATCCTGCTTCCCTTTTATAAAGTTAAAAACAGATTTGGACTTTATAACTTTGGATCTATACTTGATTTACGTCAGATATGTAACTTCAGGCAGAAATTGCTCCTAAAACCTTCTGGGCTTAAGGGGTTAAACAGAAATCAAGCCTCTCGGAGAAATTGATGGAAAAATATAAATATGATTTTGGATTATATAATTTAGAAGTTTTATATATATATATATATATATATATATATATATATATATATAATTATTATATATTTTTTTCAGATTTAATACAGAAAAATACCTGGAATGTTCTCTTATCGCTGCTCTTAGCTGTCTTGTAAGCAAAATAAAGGAGATCAAAATTAAGGCAGTTATCAACTCAAAACATTTATATTATTTAAAAAAAAGTTTGTCTTGACATGGTGTGCATGATGAACCCTAAAAACTCTAATGTTGCAGCCAGAGTGCTGATAGTATATTTTACTGTGATATAGCAGGCTTGAATAAGATTACATTTATGCTCTCACAGAGCACTTAACCTCCGCTGAAACTCCTGCAGTGTTTTTGGCTGCTGAACTCCTCCTCACAGAGCTGTGCAGCAAAAGTGAGGAAGCCAGCGTGGCTGAACCACTGACCTGATTTGATTGATATCAAAAAGTGTAATAATGGCTAATTAGGTGTAATAATTTGGGCCAATAAAGATGGGTGGCAGATTGAGGATGATATGTGCTACATGAGGGAGACCTTACACTGAAGTGCATTGTCTCTGCTCCATCCTCAGCCACAGGGACAGATACATTTTGACCCCACATCAGTGAATCATTGGGAGATTATAAAGGAGGATCAGGGGCGGATATTCTCTGGAGAATGGATCTTGGTGGAGGAAGGATATTGGAAACTTGTGGAGAGGTCAGAGTTAGATTTTCTTTTAAAAAAGCAGGGGGATGACAGAAGAAGGTTGTGGAAATGTGCAGGTGTTTGGAATGACTGAGCTGAAGAGCTATCTCCAACTTGGTGACTTAATAAAATGTTCCTCAGGTACAGGTACAGTTCAATAAATTAGAACTGAAAAGTTCATTTATTTCAGAAAGTCAATTCACTAAGTGAAACACATTTAGATTAATTACACACAGACTGAGGTTTTCAAGCGTTTAGTCCTGTTCATTATGGTGATTTTCACGTTACAGCTATTGGAAACATTTTAGATTAGAATATATTACATCAGACCAATAAAAGAAAAACATTTTAATACAGAAATATGGGCTTAATTAAATTGTTAAGACCTGCTTAAAGGTTATTTTTAAAAGGTATTTTGAACCTGACGAATAGACCTCACTGGAACACATATTCTAATTTATTGAGATGTACCTTTTATTCTTCTCATTGGTTGAGGTTGACGTCAAGTTCCAGATGAACACAAAGGCAACTTTTACAGCATGATAAGAACAGAAGAAGCCGTATTCTGGCTGTCTGCTTCCAATGTTTGAGTTTATTGAATTCCTTGTAATTTTACAGAGCAATGAAAAAGTGTTTGTCCCCCTTATTAATGTCTTCAGTTCTCCATCCATCCATATACCCGCTCATCTGTGCTGGGTCACGGGATGACTGGTGCCTAGTAATGGGGCGAAATGCGGGGTACACCCTGGACAGGTCGTCAATCCATCACAGGGCAAACAGCCATGCACACACACACACACACACACACACACACACACACACACACACACACACACACACACACACACACACACACACACACACACACACACACACACACACACACACCAAGGGGTAATTTAGAGTAACCGGTTAACTTGTCAGTTGTTTTTTTTGGACTGTGGGAGGAAGCTGGAGAACCCAGAGAGAACCCACGCATGCACAGGCAGAACATGCAAACTTCATGCAGAAAGGCCCCAGGTCAGGGTTCAAATCCAGAACCTTCTTGCTGCTAGGCAACAGTGCTACCAACTGAAGTGCATTGTCTCTGCTCCATCCTCAACCGCAGGGACAGATACATTTTGACCCCACATCAAAATGTAACTGCCACCCATTTTTCAGATCATCAAACTAATTTAAAACCAAAGATAACCGGAGTAAATGCAAAAAGCTGTTTTCAAATGAAGATTGTATTTATTAAGGATAAAAAGCTACTGACCTGGCCCCTGTGTGGAAAAAAATATTGTCCTCCTTGTTAAATCACAATTCTACCATGTTTTTGGTTGTTAGTATCTATCAGTCTGGAAAGTGTTACAAAGCCATTTGTAAGGCTTTGAGACTGTGGTGAACCGCAGTGAGAAAACATCTTGGGATTCTCAAGACTTTTTGTAAAATATTCTGTGGACTTCTGGGGAAAAAAATATTTTATAAACATCTGCATTTCAGATACAGCATTTCAGGAAAAAATAACCTTGTACTTACAGTCAAAGATGTTGGTGGTAGTCTTATAGTCTAGGAATGCTGCTTCAAGACTTGGTGTAATGAACGGACAGGAAAGCTTCTGCAGGAGTAAGCTAGAGATCTTGGGATGCATGCTTGGTTCAGACACTGGTCAGGGCTGAGATAGGCAGACAGAGTCAATGGTCTAGGCAAGGCTCGTAGTTAAAACAATAGTCTAATGTCATATCCAGAAATTGGTGTAAGTGTCCAAAATCTGTGGTGCAAGGTTATGGTCAAAAAACATGACCGCAGACAAAAAAAAACAAAGCTCAACATCTTCTAGCTCAGAGCTTTCATGAATCTGGCCCTGTCTTGCTGTCTGAGGAGACCTTATAAAAAGCTTGAAACAGGTGCAGAACATGAGCTGAGAGCAGTGTGGCGGAGAGGCAGTCATGCATGTGTGGTGAATGATCCTTAATGACTGAATGGAAAGAGTGAATGACAGGAGGGAGACAGTAGGCAGGACAGACACCATGCCATAATTGATGGTACCATGAATTCTGCTCTCTAGCAGAAAATCCTGAAGTAAAATGTCCAGTCATCAGTTCAAGACTTTTAGCTGACGCTCACTTGGGTTATGCAACAGGACATCAGCAAGTCCACTTTTGAGTGGTTATAATGCCCTGAGCTGAAGGTTTTGGAATGGCCTAGTTAAAGTCTGAAATTAAATTTGACTGAACTAAAGTGGCCTGCCCTTAAAATAGCAACTCTGGTTAAGAATCATCCTACATGTGGCTGAATTAAAAACAATTCTGCAAAGAGGAGTGGGCCAAAGTTCCTCCACGGTGATGTAAAATAATCATTGCTAGTTATCACAAATTGTCTCAAATCCTTGTTTCAAGTTGTTGCCTCCAACGGTGGAAAAGGCAGTTATTGTTTAGAGGGGAAATCACTTGTTCCACAAAGGATCAGGCTGGTTTACAACGATTGTACTGAAACCATCACTATAAATGCAATTTTTTGTATGCACTCTGCCTAAATTAGTCCAATACTAACATTTTTATAATAATGATGGGGGGCATTGTGTTAATTCTAAGAAAAAACAAAACAGGTCGTGGAGTGTAAACTTAAATCAGAGACATATTTTGTTAGACATTTCATTATCAGAGTAGTTAATTTACTGTCTTCTTTAACCCTTTTTTAAAACTGGTTTATAAATGTATATATTCTTAATCCCTTTTTATTAAGGACATCATGAAGTGAAAAAACCTACACTTGATGAGATGGATCACTCCAGCCCGGCTGCAAGGCAGGGGAAGTTTATTTATAATTCACAAGACAACAATGTGCATACATATGACCAGCTGGTTACAATCTCCCATTTTTTTTTTTACTTTGAATAGACAGAGATTTGAACTCCCCAACCAGACTGTCATTTAGTTTTTGTTTTAGATTATATACTCTGTTAAGAAATCAGCATGTGTACTTTGCATTTGCTTGGTTTGAACGTATGTGGTCTATTCTCTAAAAAGAAGAGGTCTGATATTGCAGGTTCAATGTTTCCTCTCTTAACCATATCCAGAGGACCTGCTCAAAAATAAATACAAAGTTTGTGTTTTATGCAGAGCTGAACGTCGTGTACTTATGTACACCACTGTACCAATTTTGCTAAATTAAAATCTTTTGTCCTCCAAAAACTTGTGAAAGTTCAAAAATGTTATGGCTGTGTCTTTAGACTCAAGTGTCTTTCAATCCTTGACTAAACTATGAGAGTTGTATGTTTAAAGAAATCAGAACATTTTCCCCTCATCTGATGTTCCAAATATGTTCAAATTACTGCCTGGAACAAAGAATAATATTGAAGTTTGTGCGCTCCTGCAGGCGTACGTTGGTGTGAGCGGCAGATCCGATCAGAGGAATTAAGC
The DNA here is from genome assembly GCA_037039145.1 of Fundulus diaphanus. Taxonomy (NCBI): domain Eukaryota; kingdom Metazoa; phylum Chordata; class Actinopteri; order Cyprinodontiformes; family Fundulidae; genus Fundulus; species Fundulus diaphanus. Next base: position 25,167,113 of record CM073127.1, read on the forward strand.
TGCTCATCATGATGGCCAGCTCTTGCTGATCATTAGGAAAAACGCATGTTGAGTTTGCCACCCTGGCCCCTACGAAGGGCGGGTAATTACCACTAATGCACCATCATCTATGCATGACCGTCGCATTATGTTTCAGAGGGCAGACAGTGAAACCTCTGACATGGATGTTTTATTCATTCATAATCCTCATATTATTCATTTTAAGCCCCAATTTTACATGATGAAGTATTTTTCCATGTGTTGGCTCATATTAATTTCAGGTGATTAGTGGCACCGATGCTTCCTTGATTGTAGGAAATGTCTTTATTTTCACGTGTGAAATTAAAACCTTCTTTTCATTTTCACCAGAAAAGACGTGGGGACCAACGGCTCGGCAATCTAAGAAGTTCAATAACTTTCTTACTACCATAAAACATTCTCTCTTTTTTACCTTCTTGTTAAATCTAAATTTGAATCCATGAATTACAATATGTTTCTGTTAGAGCAGTCATAATCTGAAAAGATATTAAAGGCACCACAAAGTTATTGTTGTTTCTTGGGTCTGCGGCAGACACACAGCCGCAGACCCAAGCAGAAATCCCTGAAAATAAAGCTAAATAAAGCAAGTCGTAATTTTATTTTGGGCCTCATACAAACAATAAGAAAGACTTTTTGAAGATATGTTTTGTTCTCCATGCTGAAGGAAACAACCCAAGAAGTCCCCTGCCACCAGGACCGGCTGGCTGTTCTAAGATGATCGTGTTCTTCACAACCATCTGGTTTGTCTGTTTAATTTGTTACCAGCTGGTCAGATTTATACTCTGAAATTTGAATTATATATTTTAAAGGTTATTAAAGCATTTTACAGCATATTTTCCTAGAAACACAACAGTGTGAATTCTGAGTGCATCACTGGGTTTCATTTCCATCTGCATTTCTTAGGTTCTGGGCGGACCTTGACTGATGCTCTGTGCTCAGACATCGCAGCAGTTATGCAGACAGTATATAGTTTAACATACAGCAGTTGTTAGGCTACTTGCAAATATCTCCAACAGTAAAACAGTCATATTTTGCACAAAGTGGTAGTAGGACTGGGTTTACTTGGTTAGAATAAGCACCATTGTCCTAACAATGCTACACAAATTTTGACAATTTAGAAGTTATTCCACTGGTTTTAAATTATTTATTTAATTTTATTTTTTATTTCTATAGATAGAGACATGGTCTCTTTCTGAAGACATAACTTTGTAGTCTAAAATTGATATATTGTAAAACAGAATAAAACTTGATGATGTCGGTGATAAGATGCGAGTGAAATGATACAGACCACTTATGGTTGCGACAATAAAAAAAAAAAAAGTCATAATGCCTCCACTGTTAATCCAAACTATTTAGTTTCTACTAATACATTTAGAATTTTTGTTACATATTTCCCCCCAAAAATCCAATAATATTGATAATGCTGATTAAATAGAAAAAAATATACCACACAATTTTTTTCTTATTGTTACATTCCTATTAAACCCTTGATGGTCTTTTCCTTTTGCATTGCTTAATGTTTGGAGAACCACACAACAAGGAAACCAGTCCTGTTTTTTTTCTCGAGTTTACATCACAATGACTTTAAAATAGTTCATAACAGTGAAAAAACGAGTGCCTCGTGCCTCCCATGATGACTGCCTTTGCTTCAGAGAAAAGTACGTATGCACATCAAGGAAAATTATTTACAAAAAAACATGACCACATACATTTTCTTCTATCTAAACTCATACAGCTGAATATGTGTTGTAGAAATCTGCAAGAATGCAACAAAAACAGCAGCTTAGAGGCTGCTCGACGATGGGATTTTGTGCCTGTAAATTTTTGAGACGTATATTTTTGCATGCAAAAAGCAGCTCCGGATACCCTGCATGCAAACACATGTGCCCATCAGGAGACCTCGTGTGATATTGTGATTCCAGAGGCATATAACATTGCTGTTGTGAAGACTGAAGATCATGGAGGGTAGTAATGGCTGCATTATTACTCCTCTTATCGTGTCTTAATTAGTGGCATTTAATTATGTGCTAATGCAGTGAGGGCTATTAAAGACACTGAGACCTGCTGATCAGGGAATTAAAGAAATTCAAACACACACACAACACATACACACTTCTGCAGACACAGCTTTTCACACCACCACACTGAAATCTCAGTTCCCTTTAACTAGAAATTACAGGCGTCACACAGAGAACAAGTGTGTGTGTTTGTGTGTATATCAGACCTAACATGACGAGGAGTCGGAGGATGAAAAAGCTCATCCCAAGTTTGAGAGCAATGCAACATATGTCAAAGAAAAAGGAAGAGTAATTCTTTTTAAGTGTATTTCGATCGACACCCAAATATTTTCTTGTTCTTCACTCCCACACGTCTCCTCCACTGGTGCATCTCAATTATTTGTTCAGAGGCTGGTGTGACAATAGTGTCGGCTGTGGGCGCCTTTGGGATGCTAAACAGGGGGACAAGAGGTTAAATATAAGTCACTTTCAGTCAGAGGAACCTGAGGCTTTGTGCTGCTGGAGTGGAGAGGCTTCAAAGCTTCATTAAAACAGAGCAAACAAAAGAGCAAACTTGATCCGATTCCCCCACCACCACCACGTCTGCTTTTGAAGACGGTGGAGCTGCGGCGTAGTGTTGCTGCCTTCTCGTTTCAGCCCTATCAGGATGGTACAGCTCTCTGCTGGATGAAGCAGACACATCAGCCCAAATGTCCAGTCAACACCGGGGGTCCCACCTGCATCAAGGCTGAGCGGGGCAGCAGGGTTTCAGTCAGGTTAAGTTTTATTTTCTTTTTTTTGCATACTTCGATCTGGCAGAGTCAAGCATATATTTTTTTTTACAGCTAGTCACTTTGGTTTGCCTGAATTTTAAATTTGCATCCATAAAATAGTACAATATCACATTTACAAAAACTGGTCAGTGTTTTAATGGATTTTATTTTTGAACTTAAACAGTTAATTTGACATCTTATTTAGTAATTAATGTAAAATATTGTATATCAGGTGTTTCTTTTTTTTTTTTTTACTGTTTTGATGTTCAATTTTACAAATCAGATTGATTTGTCAAACCTGCATCTGGCATTAAAACTGCTGCTTAAAAAAAGTAAAGGGGCTAAAATGAATTATACATTTCACATTTAAGACAGCCCTTGAGCTCTCTGTAACATGTTTTACGTAATATATAAGAAGCTGATGAAACCTCACATACCATGGCTTTTGAACAGCTACCTAGTTCTAATTTGTGGTGTAAAATCTGAGCAGTCATATGCAAATGAAAACTCCTTCACTCGCAAACCTATTTAATATCGCAGGAATTCACTAATGTCAGAATAATGTATTTCAGAGGAATTCATCCTGTTTTTCCTTTATCATTAAAATGTGGAAATTCCTGCAGTGCAAAAAATGTAAAAGAAATGTTTAGGAGTGGAGAAATTACACAAGTCAGGATGCAGTTGTGAATTCTTTATAAATATCTTCAGGTAAATAGCAATATAATACAGACAACACGTTTAATAAACTGCCAAATAACAGACAAAAAAGTGCAACAGGCCTAATTAAATATATATATTCTTTTAAAAGCACAAAAATGCCTACTTTTTACTTTAGCCAAAAGACTTGCAATGATTTACAGTAAAATAAGTAGAATGACAGCAAAAAATAGAAACATTTGTTATTTTTGCTTTTAGGAAAGTCTTTTAAATGACAGCTTTCTTTGGGTTCTCCTTGTCTGATTAAAATGCGCCACATTAGTGGTAAATGCCCTTGCAAAGTGTGCAAAATTAATTAGGATTTTTAAACACAGAGGTCTAAGTGAAAACTTAATTACAGAGCAAATTACAATTAGCCTATATATCTATCTTACAACAGCTGAAGATAAGTTGGTGTCTCTGATGGGCCTGTTCTGATTTATTTATCACGGTTTCATCTGCTGAGTGACAGAAGAAAAAAAAGAGCTGAAATGAGCCCACAGTTTACCCGGTTAGGACAGCAGGAGAGCCGGGTGGAGCGGGGCTCCTTTCCCCTCCAGCAGATCGCCCTTGTCCATCACCGACCCTGGAGAGCATAGATGTGTCGGGCCGGTCTGCAGCCCCGTTAGACCGGGCATCGGACCCAGGGATGGGGTCGGCTTTATTGGCACCGGGACCGCGGGCAGGGTCGGCCCGCCGGCGCTGTGATACAGGCCCTTTGCGGACACGCTGAAGGGCGCATACTCGGATGATGGCGTGGGCACGGGCACGCCGCTCATGGACTCTGACAGCACGCCGACGTGCGGCCACATGGAGTTGACCACGCTGCTGAGCTGAGGGGGCACCGGGTAACCCAGGTGGTGCATGACCGAAGTGAGAGGAAGTCCGCCGGCCACCACGCCCTTGTATTCTCTGCCTATGATGTTCTCGATGGCGAACGGGTGTTTGAAGCCGCCGGGCTGTGCGCAGGTGATCCCCCCGTAGCTCTGGAAGGGGGGGAGCCGACCCACGCCTGCCGGGGCGACCGGGTGTTCGGGGTGAGCTGGTGCGGCGCTCAGCTTGCTGCCTGGGTGGTGGTGATGGTGATGGTGGAAGTAGTGCATCATTGGGGAACTCTTGCAGCTCATGTGCTCAGCTCGCAGCACCTTGAAGCGCTTCCTTCTCCTCAGGAAGCTGCCGTTCTCAAACATGTCCCCGCAGTCCGGGTGCAGAGCCCAGAAGCTGCCCTTGCCAGGCTGGTCGGGCCGCCGGGGGATCTTGATGAAGCAGTCGTTGAAGGAGAGGTTGTGTCGGAGGGAGTTCTGCCACCTCTGGGTGTTCTCTCGGTAGTATGGAAAGCGATCCATGATGAACTTGTAAATGTCACTCAGAGGCAGCATCTTCTCGGGGGAGTTTTGAATGGCCATCGCTGTCAGTGAGATGTAGGAGTAAGGAGGCTTCTGGTCGCTGTAGGAGTTTTTCCCGGGACGGGGCATAGCTGTTCCTGATCTGCTAAAGTTTCTGCTTTGAATAAATCACTTTTTAGTTATATTCTACGCGTTTGCTTGCTTGACAGTCAGTCTCCATCCAGCTGATTGGTTCCAACAATCTGAGCCATCAAATTAGATGAATTGCGTTATATCAAGGCCTGCGGCTGACAGGTAAGATCCTCAGGACTGCAGGCATTCAAACATAACTTTCTCCTACTGTCTCTTTGCTGAAATGACGCTCTTTAGAGTTGTGCGCAAAACTCAGCCTTCGTGCGTAAAAGTTGAGAGGTCCTGTGAGTTCCCCTCGCTTGGCACAGGCGGCTCTTTCCTCCTCTTCATTTGCGAAGCTCCCACTTGCCGCGCTCTGTTTTTGTAAGCCCCCCGCAGGTCGTCGGCTCTGTTATCTGTTATCCAGACACTTAGGGGACACGTCAGGAGTGAGCAGGGGGGTTGTGTGTGGGTGCGTGAGTCTGTGTGTGGAAGTGGGGTGGTGGGAGACAGAGATGGGGGTAAAGTCATGAGAGGAGGGGCAATCTGTGGGCGCGTTTGGCTCTAATCTGCTGTTTGCCAATCAAAGAGCCCCGCGTAAAACACTCAGACAGATCTATGGTGACAGATGATCAGCTGAGTTTAGAGCGTTGTCTCCCTTCTTTTCTGCCTCACATTGACTTTTGACCTCTTTGTTTTCTGAACCCCTTAACACAAGTGACAGAAGATGTGATTTAAAAAATTAAACGTGTTTATAGGAGGCTTTTAACAAACTGTCATTTTGGAAATGTTTGCATTCTTATGTCATATTTAATACAATTGGATTTTACTGACAAAATTTCCATAATAGAAAAAAAATATACATTCTGTGTACATTATAAAAACTTTGCATAGTTCTTTTCAATTCAATTCAATTGTATTTATGTAGCGCCAATTCATGAAACATGTCATCTCAAGGCACTTTACAAAGTCAAAATCAATCATATTATACAGATTGGTCAAAAATTTCCTATATAAGGGAACCAGTTGATTGCTTCAAAGTCCCGACAAGCAGCATTCACTCCTGGAGAAAAAAACGTAAACAATCCCATGTCAGTTTTACAAATAGACTATCTTAATTTTTTTCAACTTCTGATTTTAAAATATAAACCGATAGTAAGAGAGTGAAGACCCAGCTGTTACTAACAAGCCACGACCCAAGAACGCTTCAGTCAGTTTCTCAGTCTAATTTAAACACTAGTCGTAAGGCTGACATTCAGAGTAATCTGTAATCTGCAACATTTCCTTCTGCTGCTGTTTGAAAAATGCAAAACGTGCAACCAGAGACAAACATTTTCTTCCAGTTTTTTCACACAAACTGAAAAGAAGAATAGAAATAGGTGCAATTCAGGTGCATTCAGCTTTCAACAATTAGATTTTATACTTAGAAACTGTTATAATTGTAAATAATTGTAAGTTTTATCAGAATGTAAAGCCCATACATACTCCTCAGGAATAGAGAAAGTTGTTCTCTCCCTCTGTTTTGCATCCCTGGTTTGGGAGTTCTTGCAGCTCGTTCCTTATACGTATTCTGGTAAAAAAAAAAAATGGAGAAATATGAAGTTGGTGAGGGGCCATTGGAGAGATCTTTGAGACTTGGTGGAGTTCACATTTTAGTACTTGTGAAGTGTGAAATATCCCTGCCATCAAGGACTTTGTTTTTGTTCTTGCAGCCTCAAGTAAAAGAACACATTTCTCTGTCCATGGTGAGTATGTATTGGCCGCATTTCAACCTTGTGTGTAACATCAGCATCATAAACTTGGATTTGTAGGAATTAATAGGGGAACTGATCAGTGTTTTTTTGAACAGTGCATTTCCACCAACAGAACGTATCATTTCTCTTCTTCTACGCTTGTGGGGCTACCGCTCAAGGAGCCCCACAAGTGTAGCGAAATAACCAATCGTATACTGTTGCTAGGGAAGATTTATAAATATTTGGCCAATCAGCATCGCCAAAATGAATGGCTTTGGGGCTCCTGGAGTCGTAGCCCTAGCTGCACAGTGATAGGTGCACTTCACACGTGACGTCACGAGCTACATCCGCACTACATCCGGGTCACGGTGGTCGGCAAAAACAGTACTGTTTTCGCTTACCAGCGTGACAAAACGGGTGAATTAGAGCGTACTTTTAGTTTATTTTTGTAATCTAAACAATGCCTACGACTTGTTGTGCTCCCGGTTGCACACAGAGGCATTCCAAATCGTCGGATGTACGTTTCTTTCGTTTACCAAAGGACGAAGACAGAAGAAAGAAATGGATAATTTCAATGAAAAGGACGCAGGCAGACAATCCAATCGCCATCATACCATGACAGAATTTGCAGTCTACACTTCATCTCCAGTAAATCCAACTTAATTTTGCACTAGTCGTTGTTCTACTTAAATCATTATATAAATAAAAAATTATGATATATATTTAAGTCAAGACGTAAACGTTCGTTTCGTAATAACATACGTACATGTACAATGTATGCAAACCCTCTGGCATGAGTCTGTGAAAAGGATTAATAAGACAAAACCACCAAAAAAATCCTTTGTGAACAAGGTTTTTTTTATTAATTAAATCCTTATTGTGGTATCGTAGTAATTTTCCGACTTTTAATTTAAATGCATGTACTGGGTTAGGGAGGGAAATCTATTGGCCAGCCCCACCAAGATTTTTTTTCACCAGCCGCCACTGGAACTGATCATGTTTTTCCCCCTGATAAGAGCTTCAGAGTCCGGCGTTGTGTTAGGTGAAGCAGCTCTGAGGTCAGACTCAGTGCCCCGTCTGTTTCATTTTCAACAAGAGCTGAGAAGCCACTCTCCCAGAGAGAGGTGGTGCTGAATGGTAAAAGTTAGAGCTACAAAAAAAGGAACTTCTCTCATCACAGTGCAGAACCGGAACAAGAGGCTTACCTCCGTGTGGTCACATGGTATCCACATCAGTGGACTCTCTCCAACTCCAGAAGAAAAATACTATCTGTGTTAGATTTAGAATCTAACCTGAGGAATTTTGAACACAGATTATATAGAAGGGATATTAGTTGAGCTGTGATATTTGTTTTGTGTCGGACCTGACCTTTGAACTCTCTTTTGATCAAGTAAAAGACAAACTAAGCAGGTGTATAGAGCCCTAAAACTAACAGCCAAACATTGTGTATATCAATGATGATACAAAAAGAGAAAGAAAATCTGATTTTAAAAGCATTCGTTAAACAGTCATAGTGTTAAAAAATGAGAATTATTTCTTGTACAATAATATTTATTTGAGTTTAATTTAGAAAATTGACGTCTTGTTACACAGACCTAAATAGTAAGCCTAATTGAACTTGCTCAAAAACAATAATTTTACCTGTAACAAATTAACTGTTCCCCTGCAGCAAGAAGGTCCTGGGTTCGAATCCTGCCGTGGGCTCTTTGTGGATGGAGTTTGGGTGTTCTCCCTGTGAATCCATGGGTTCTCTCCAGATACTCCAGCTTCCTTCTAGGGTTCAAAAACATGGCTGTTAGGTCAATTGGTTACTCTCAATTGCCCTTAAATAAGAATTTGTGTGTGAATGTTTATTGGAGGTTTGTGTGTCTCTCTTGGATGGATGGATGGATGGATTAAAAAAGTAATAAAAAAATTAGGTTGTCCTTTGAAACAAAGTTTAAAGATAGTCTTCATAATAAAAGCATCAATATTTCATAGTTTTTGTCATGTGATGTGGTGATGGAGGATCCAAACCCACTCAAAGGATGGCAGTCTCATGTCAAGAGTATTATCTGGATGTGCGGATGAGAAACAGGAAGGATACGTCAAAGACAGCAAGAAACTTGTAAAGAAGCAACAGAAAACGAGCTGGGCAGCAGAAGAGACGAGAGGATCTGGAAATGAAATGACTGAGCAGAGGAGTATTTAAACTGAGGAGGATGATTACTGGGCACAGAATCGGGTGAGTTTAATCCACAGAACAGGACCAGAGAAGGCAGAGGAGAGAGCTATGTAATCTATACAAGTTGACATGGGTGAAACACTAGATCGATTTGGGCAAAACAGAATGGAAACTAAACACCAGTAAGGCCAAAGGAAAACAGAGACAGTTAAACTCAAATGTCATGGCCATATCCATCCCTCATCTTTTTCCACTGATATATAGAGGGTCATGAGGGAGCTGTAGTCATTTGGGTGAGAGGCAGGGTACACGGTGGACAGATCTCCGGTCCATCACAGGGCAACACAGAGACACCCAGGATCACACAACCATGCACACAGACATACTGTAGGAGAAAGCTGGAGAACATGCAAACTCCATGCAGAAAGACCCCCAGGCTGGGATTTGAACCCAGGACCCTTTTTTCTGCAAGGCAACAGCGCTACCAACTGCACTGCTCTGCAGCCCCATGACAAGTTTACATTACTGCAAATGTAGGTTGTGCATTATCAACTGGTTGGCCTTTCACAAAAGATAACATTTCAAAATAAAAGACTCAATATAATTATAACAGAGGAAGGTTCCAGACTACTAGTGAGCTTTACAGCCCAAAAACACATGCAACTGAGGTTTAACTCAGCCACAAAACCTTTCTTATAGTACTGGGACAAAGTAACAAAAGACCGTCAGGTATTTTATTCAGGACTTTTTCTAGTATCTACATTCTGTAGTTCTGGCTGGAGTATTTACCAAGCATTGTTAAATTTTCTTGATTGTACATTTGGGTACTTTTTCCAAATAAAAACTGATATTTCAAAGTTTAGACCATTGTAAATTTAGATTACAATTTGATGTAAAGGGAAATATTTGCCTTTCAAAATAAAGCTAAAGGCACTCGTCAAAATGAAAGCCTTGATGATTCATAGTTTAGATTCTTGAAGATGTGGGTTCTGCATTATCAAATGAACTAAACCAGTGGTGGAAACTTGCCTGCCAAAATACATACATTGTCTTTAAAATAACAGCCACGGTTATTCTTGAAATACATTGTTGCAAATGTGGGTTTTTTTGTGATGATGTGAAAAAATAGACCTTTTAGAACCTTTTCAAAACAAAAGTCTTGGTTATCCTGACATTAATTATGACAAATTAAGGTTCAGTGTTCTAGCTTTAGAGCCCAACGCAATGCATTTTGTGTATACCTCGGCAACAAAGTATCCAATAAGAGGCTGAACAGCTATGCACCAGGTGGCAGGCACCATCAAAAAAATCTCCAGGAATTTCCAAGCCATTCTCCTCTGACTGAAAGGACCAGAGAACAGGATCTGACCAGAAACCGGGCTGTTTTCCCTTCAGAAAACAAATAGAAAAAAAGACGGCATATTTAAATACAGGCGCTTTCTTAAATTTGCGCGATTGCACTTTCCGACTTTCCCAGCAATAAATCATGTGTTCCTTTGCGCACAACAATCAGCGCGCTTCTCGTCTGCTCCGCCCGCACGCACGAACTGCTTCTGCGCGGAAAGCACACGACAAAAACAACACACTGCGCTCAGAGAGGCGCTGTTGTTGATTAATTGCTGAGAGGGGAGTCCGGCGGCTGTCTGTCTGTTCAAACACTCTCTGGTGAACCCTACAAGGATGTAAACAAACTTCATCCCCCTGCTCCGGATCCTGCTCGGCGGAGGAAACAACAAAAAGATGCTTTCTGTGTTTCTTCCCCGCCTCTCTGACCAGGTGTCATGGCTGGGTCCTTGACGGCTCCTGTCTTCCCCGGTGCCCCTGCGGGCCTTCGAATACATTACAATAATTAAGCCTTCCGTGATTTAGCCTCCTTGGAGAAAAGTCCAACAATGTAATTAAGGGCGAGCTCGCTGTATTAGGTATGAATATTCAAAACTGTGTCAATTAATTAGCCGGTGCATCTCTCCTGTAATGTCTGGGTCCTTAAAGCCCACTCAAAAGGTCAGCTGTGTCAACTGAGAGCATATTTTAAAGGCATCAGGTAATTGCAAGGAAAATTGCCTTTTAAGCGCCACATCACCAGCAGCTAAAGAATATTTTTATATGAACTGCTAAATAAAGAGAAGGGTTGTTTTTTCCAGGCGCCTAAAAAAATGAGACGTGCAACTCCAAAGGCCCTCGGAGGCCAACGTGTGTAAAAGCATCCCTTAAAACGCCCGGGAAAGATCAATATTAAATCTGTTTTCGCAAAGGGGGCCGTTAAATAGACACTGCGGCTAATCTGCATAACAAAATTAATTAGGCAGTCCGCCGCATTCTCCGGCGCCGCACCAAACTCCTGGACAAATAACTAGTTGTGTAAAGCGCACCTTCTGGGCATATGGAACATATGTTGGAATTATCCTTAATTGACTAATTACATAAATTACTCATTAAGTTTACAGCACATCAATTATAAAAGATGTATCAATTAATTTTGCATAAATTACAAGCGGCACACCGCACGGTGAGGGCGTGGGGGGGTTGCCAGGAGGGGGGTCTTCTCCAAAGGTGGAGTGTGTGTGTCTGTGTGTGTGCGCGCGCAAAACGGGAGCGCACGTGAGCGACGGTCGTCTGTTTGTTTCCAGCCTCTAATAATTATTTGCTCAGCTTAAGGGCAAAGATATCCGTTCTGTCTCCCACTCGCGAAGGGAAAGTGTGGGGGTAATGGCAATTATACTAATAATAATAATCTTAAAGACCTCTCTCTCCAACTCATAAGGGGCGCATCGTCGCGGAGAGAGCCATTAAAATCAATTAGCGAGGCCTATTGTTTTCAATGGAAAATTAAGCCGGTTTAGGACCGCATGGAGCAAACGCGCTCCGAGGCTTATTTGTGCAATGAGGTATTATTTAAATGAAAATATCTTTCCCCATAAAACAGTAAGAAAGCTGTCCATTGTGTCTGCCTGTTGACTGTTTCCTTGAGCTCAGGCTTCACAGAAAAAAGAAGAAAAAGAAAAGTATCCTAAAATGCTGGATGTTGTTTTTATCACATTTCTTTACAAACACCCTGAATGACCTTTACACTGCAAATGCATCATTGTGCACAATTATCACAGATGTTACGAGAGTACCATTTATAAGCTCACACCTTTTTATTATGGTGCTTGATATTGAAAGTTATGTAGAAAACCTCAAACCAGCACGACCTTTTATATTATGCCAAATTAAACTTCAAACGGCTATGCATGTCTGTGAGTGTTTTTAACTTGATTCTATTTAATTCTGTTTATTTTTATGGTGCCAATTCACAACTGACGGCATCAGGCACTTTAAAAAACAAGCAGGGCCAATTCATATCCAGTTATGTAGAATTTTTGAATCAAATCAACCCAATCCAATGTAAAACAATTATATAGATACATTCTAATTCAATTATATACTTTCAAGTGGACCCAAATAAGTCCACATTAAATTGTGATTCATGATGCCAATGCATATGGGTGCAGGTCTGTGACCTTAGCAGCTTTTTACATGTTTGGGCTGAGTCACAATTTGGTACTCTTGTATCACTCTTTACATCTTTACTTTCTGTCTTCATTGTTTTACATATTTGGGTCACAATTGTTACCAGAATAGGTGCAACAACACCCCTGCAGGGTAAGACGGGTAAAAACAATGGCCAGATGCATATGATTTACTCCGGATAAACAAAAAAACAAAACAAAAAAACACTGTTAAACAATATAAATATGAGCAGGACGGAGCAACACCATTAATGTTCAGGACACTTAGCTTAGAATTAAGGGATTTTTGACCTCTTTTTAAAGTACAGTAGCTAAATTATTTCTGGTTTAAATATTGACATTTTTGCGCACAGATTCACAAGTTTCGATGCATTCTTTTTTGTGACAGAAACTGAAAACGTTCTTCACTGTGTGTTTTAAAATATGCATTCCAACTAAGCTACATTAATGGGGAAAAAAACAAAGAAATGAGGAGCACAAACACAATTTAGATTAAGCACTGTAACTAAACTACCATCGTAAAATAAATTGACTTTTGCGACCATTTGCTATAATGCTATATATTCAGATATGATTTCTCCTACAGAGGAAACTGGTAGATTCTGCTTTTTTAAATAATCTTTGTACACTTGAGGTGTAATGTTTTATCTTAACCAGTGTCACAGCTGATTTTCTTAACCCATGAGCATGTTGAAAAGTAAACATGGGTAACCAAACTTAAGAGCGCCTTTTGCATCTTTTAACGAGTTTAGCTCCATCCATCAACTCTCATGAGCTATTCCGTTAAGAAAAGCATCCAATTAAATTAAATTAAATTTTATTTTTATAGCGCCAATTTATGATACATGTCATCTCAAGGCACATTACAAAGTCAAATTCAATCAAATCAGACAGATTGGCCAAAAAGTTTCCTATCTAAGGAAACCCAGTAGATTGCATCAAGTCTTGACAAGCAGCATTCACTCCTCCAGAAAGACTGTAGAGCCACAGTGAGAGTCGTCTGCCTCGTCTATGGCTTTGCAGCAATCCCTCATACTGAGCATGCATGAAGTGACAGTGGAGAAGAAAACTCCCCTTTAACAGGAAGGAAAACCTCCAACAGAACCATAACCAGTGTGAACGGTCATCTGCCTTGAATGACTGCGGGTTAGAGAAGACAGAGCAGAGACACAAAAGAGCACAGAAGCACACATTGATCCAGGAATCCTTTCTATGTTATATGGTAATTCAATTCGATTCAATTCAATTTTATTTATATAGCGCCAATTCATGAAACATGTCATCTCGAGGCACTTTACAAAGTCAAATTCAATCATATTATACAGATTGGTCAAAGATTTCCTATATAATGGACCCAGTTGATTGCTTCAAAGTCCCGACAAGCAGCATTCACTCCTGGAGAAGTGTAGAGTCACAGGGAGAGTCGTCTGCATTGTCCATGGCTTTGCAGCAATCCCTCATACTGAGCAAGCATGAAGCGACAGCGGAAAGAAAAACTCCCCATTAACTGGAAAAAAAAACCTCCGGCAGAACCGGGCTCAGTATGAACGGTCATCTGCCTCGACCGACTGGGGGTTACAGAAGACAGAGCAGAGACACAACAAGACAGACAAAAAAGCACAGAAGCACACATTGATCCAGTAATCTGTTCTACATTAGATGGTAATAGTGGTGATCTGTCCTCCCTGGATGATTTCACAGTTAACAGAACGTCAGACCAGGTGTACCTACTATGAAGAAAAAAGAGAGAGAGCAAAAAGTTAAAAGCTGAAATGACAACAGTCATTTCAATGTAATACAATGTAAAACTAGAGAACAGTAGACTGGAGAACAGTAGGAGAACTCAGCAGAGTGAGAAATAGACCCTGATGTCCTCCAGTAGCCTAAGCCTATAGCAGCATAACTATAGAGGTAGCTCAGGGTAACATGAGCCACTCTAACTATAAGCTTTGTCAAAAAGGAAAGTTTTAAGATTAGTCTTAAAAGTAGACAGGGTGTCTGCTTCACGGACCAAAACTGGGAGTTGGTTCCACAGGAGAGGAGCCTGATAGCTAAAGGATCTGCCTCCCATTCTACTTTTAGAGACTCTAGGAACCACCAGCAGACCTGCAGTCTGAGAGCGAAGTGCTCTGTTAGGAACATACGGGGTAATCAGAGCTCTGATATATGATGGAGCTTGATTATTAAGGGCTTTATACGTTAGAAGAAGAATTTTAAATTCTATTCTTGATTTAACAGGAAGCCAATGAAGGGAAGCTAAAATTGGAGAAATATGATCCCGCTTGTTGATTTTCATCAGAACTCTTGCTGCAGCATTTTGGATCAGCTGAAGACTTTGAACTGCATTTTGTGGACTTCCTGATAGTAAAGAATTACAATAGTCCAGCCTTGAAGTACCAAATGCATGGACTAGTTTTTCAGCATCACCCCTGGACAGAATGTTTCTAATTTTGGCGATATTCCTGAGGTGAAAAAAGGAAACTCTGGAAACCTGTTTAATATGGGATTTAAATGACATGTCTTGGTCAAAAATAACACCAAGATTTTTTACTTTATTACCAGAGGCCAAGTTAATGCCATCCAGATTAAGTGATTGATTAAGAAGTTTATTTTTTGAGGACTAATAGCAGATGATCTGCCTCCCCTGGGTGGTGTCACAGCTAATAGAACACCAGACCAGGTGTACCTACTATGAAGAAAAAAATGACAGAGAACAAAAAGTTAAAAGCTGGAATAACAACAATCTATGGAAATTGGAGAACAGAAGGAGAACTCAGCAGAGTGAGAAAAATAGACCCTTATGTCCTCCAGTAGCCTAAGCCTATAGCAGCATAACTACAGAGATAGCTCAGGGTAACATGAGCCACTCTAACTAGAAGCTTTGTCAAAAAGGAACATTTTAAGCCTAGTCTTAAAAGTACATTCACAGCTGCAAGCGTCATGTTTCGCCATGGGGTGTGGTGTCCTATGTGTAATGGGCCGGGTTAGTTTTCTGACATTGTGTATTTGTGGGTGAAAGTTGATTTTGGTCTCATCTGACCAAAGTTAGTTATATTTACTCTGTCCCCTAATGGTAAATCTGCATACTTGAAATGGGACGTCTTAACGCTTTCTTTTAACACCGGCTTTTTTCTTGTCAGTCTTCCACAAAGGCCAGGTTTTTTGAAGTACATTTCTAAAAGTTGTCCTGTCAGCAGATTTTCTCACCTGAGCTGTGGATCTCACCATCTCCTCCAGAGTTGCCATGTGGCCTTTGGTTGTCTCTCTGCTCTTCCTGGCCTGTAAGTTTAGGTGGTTTTGGTAGATTTTCCAGACGAGCTCTTTCCATTTTCAACTGAAACATGGAACAGTGTCTGTGAGATGAGCCAAGCTTGCTATATTCAGTGAGAATGCTATACAGCATTCTCACTTATTGTTTTCCTGTTTTTCTTTATTATTATTATTATTATTATTATTATTATTATTATTATTATTCCGTCGGCGTGTAACTACTCCCACATACTTCAACCGATTTCAACAATTTTGGTGTCAAAACGTTCAGCTCCTTCCCGACATTCCTGCTATATCTCATCATTATTCTAACTTTAATACTTTTTAAAATATTTGTACTTTTTGTGCGTACTTTTTTCCCATTATAATGAATGCAAATTCCTACAAATTCTTCAGATTTTTCATATTCCTTCAAATTTCTTCAAATTCTTGTTATCATTCTTGTTGTTCTAAAACTTCAAATGGTTCAAATGGTTCAAATCTTTGAGATTTTTCAATTTTTTTCAAATTTTTCAAATTTTTTCAAATTTTTCAAATACTTCAAATACTTCAAATTCTTCAGATTTTTCAAATTCCTTCTAATTCTTCTGATACAACTGATATTAATACTACAACTACAACAGATACTACTCCTCCTCCTACTACTACTACTACAACTGATACTACTACTACTCCTACTACTACTACTACTACTACAACTGATACTACTACTACTGATACTACTACTACTACTACTACTACTTATGATACTACTGCTGCTACTGCTACTACTACTGATGCTACTGCTGATACTACAACAACTACTACTGATACTACTACTATTACTACTACTACTACTCCTACTAGTACTACTGATACTACTACTACTACTACTACTACTACTACTACTACTACTACTACAAATTCCTTCAAATTCTTCAAATTCCTTCAAATTCTTTAAAAACTGATACAACTACTACTACTGATACTACTCCTACTACTACTGATACTTCTACTACTACTACTGATACTTCTACTACTACTACTGATACTACTACTACTACTACTACTAATGATACTACTGCTGCTACTGCTACTACTACTGATGCTACTGCTGATACTACAACAACTACTACTGATACTACTACTATTGATACTACTACTACTACTACTACTACTAGTACTACTGATACTACTACTACTACTACTACTACAAATTCCTTCAAATTCTTTAAAAACTCATACTACTACTACTACTGATACTACTCCTAATACTACTGATACTTATACTACTACTACTGATACTACTACTACTACTACTACTGATACTACTACTACTAATACTACTACTACTAATGATACTATTGCTGCTACTGCTACCACTACTGCTACTACAACTACTACTGCTACTACTACTATTACTACTACTAATACAACTACTACTACTACTAGTACTACTGATACTACTACTAATACTACTACCACTACAAATTCCTTCAAATTCTTTAAACACTGATACTACTACTACTGATACTACTACTACTACTACTATTACTGATACTACTACTATTACTACTACTAATACAACTACTACTACTACTAGTACTACTGATACTACTACTACTACTACTAGTACTACTGATACTACTACTACTACTACTACTACTACTACAAATTCCTTTAAATTCCTTCAAATTCTTTAAAAACTGATACTACTACTACTACTGATACTACTACTACTACTACTGATACTACTACTATTACTACTAATAATACCACTACTACTAGTACTACTGATCCTACTACTACTACTACAAATTCCTTCAAATTCCTTCAAATTCTTTAAAAACTGATACTACTACTACTACTGATACTACTACTATTACTGATACTACTACTATTACTACTAATAATACAACTATTAGTACTACTAGTACTACTGATACTACTACTACTACTACTACAAATTCCTTCAAATTCTTCAAATTCCTTCAAATTCTTTAAAAACTAATACTACTACTACTGATACTACTACTACTACTACTACTACTACTACTACTGCTACTACTGATACTACTGATACTACTACAACTGATACTACTACTACTACTACTACTACTACTACAAATGACTTCAAATTGTTCAAATTCTTCAAATTTTTCAAATTCTTCAATGTTTTTCAGCTATTTTGTCTCTTCTGCATGGATCTTCTGAATCTTCTTCTCAAATCATTCTGCAGATTAGCATTCTCACTCGCTGTTGCGTAGGAACAGCTTTTTCTAGTCAGTGAGAATGCTATACAGCATTCTCACTTATTGTTTTCCTGTTTTTCTTTATTATTATTATTATTATTATTATTATTATTATTATTATTATTCCGTCGGCGTGTAACTACTCCCACATACTTCAACCGATTTCAACAATTTTGGTGTCAAAACGTTCAGCTCCTTCCCGACATTCCTGCTATATCTCATCATTATTCTAACTTTAATACTTTTTAAAATATTTGTACTTTTTGTGCGTACTTTTTTCCCATTGAAATGAATGCAAATTCCTTCAAATTCTTCAAATTTTTTATATTCCTTCAAATTCTTGTAATCATTCTTATTGTTGAAATTGTTCAAATGGTTCAAATGGTTCAAATCTTTCAGATTTTTCAAATTTTTTCAAATTTTTCAAATTGTTTCAAATTTTTCAAATACTTCAAATACTTCAAATTCTTCAAATTTTTCAAATTCTTCAAATTTTTCAAATTCTTTCTAATTCTTCTGATACAACTGATATTAATACTACTACTACAACAGATACTACTCCTACTACTACTACTACTACAACTGATACTACTACTACTGATACTACTACTACTACTACTACTGATACTACTACCACTACTACTAATGATACTACTGCTGCTACTGCTACTACTACTGATGCTACTGCTGATACTACAACAACTACTACTGATACTACTACTATTACTACTACTACTACTACTACTACTAGTACTACTGATACTACTACTACTACTACTGATACTTCTACTACTACTACTGATACTACTACTACTACTACTACTACTGATACTACTACTACTACTGATAATAATACTACTACTACTACTAATGATACTACTGCTGCTACTGCTACTACTACTGATGCTACTGCTGATACTACAACAACTACTACTGATACTACTACTATTACTACTACTACTACTAGTACTACTGATACTACTACTACTACTACTACTACTACTACAAATTCCTTCAAATTCTTCAAATTCCTCCAAATTTTTTAAAAACTGATACTACTACTACTACTGATACTACTCCTACTACTACTGATACTTCTACTACTACTACTGATGATACTACTACTACTACTACTACTACAGATACTACTACTACTACTACTACTACTACTACTAATGATACTATTGCTGCTACTGCTACCACTACTGCTACTACAACTACTACTGCTACTACTACTATTACTACTACTAATACAACTACTACTACTAGTAGTACTACTGATACTACTACTAATACTACTACTACTACAATTTCCTTCAAATTATTTAAAAACTGATACTACTACTACTACTGATACTACTACTACTACTACTGATACTACTACTATTACTACTACTAATACAACAACTACTACTACTACTAGTACTACTGATACTACTAATACTACTACTACTACTACAAATTCCTTCAAATTCCTTCAATTTTTTTAAAAACTGATACTACTACTACTACTGATACTACTACTACTACTACTGATACTACTACTATTACTACTACTAATACAACAACTACTACTACTAGTACTACTGATACTACTACTACTACTACTACTACTACTACAAATTCCTTCAAATTCCTTCAATTTTTTTAAAAACTGATACTACTACTACTACTGATACTACTACTACTGATACTACTACTATTACTACTAATAATACAACTACTACTACTACTAGTACTACTGATACTACTACTACTACTACAAATTCCTTCAAATCCTTTAAAAACTGATACTACTACTACTGATACTACTACTACTGCTACTACTGATACTACTGATACTACTACTACTACTACTGATACTACTACTACTACTACTAATAGTACTTCTAGTACTACTACAACTACTACTACTACTACAAATTACTTCAAATTCTTCAAATTCTTCAAATTTTTCAAATTCTTCAATGTTTTTTAGCTATTTTTTTCTCTTCTGCATTGATCTTCTGCATCTTCTCCTCAAATCATTCTGCAGATTAGCATTCTCACTCGCTGTTGCGTAGGAACAGCTTTTTCTAGTCAGTGAGAATGCTATACAGCATTCTCACTTATTGTTTTCCTGTTTTTCTTTATTATTATTATTATTATTATTATTATTATTATTATTATTATTCCGTCGGCGTGTAACTACTCCCACATACTTCAACCGATTTCAACAATTTTGGTGTCAAAACGTTCAGCTCCTTCCCGACATTCCTGCTATATCTCATCATTATTCTAACTTTAATACTTTTTAAAATATTTGTACTTTTTGTGCGTACTTTTTTCCCATTGAAATGAATACAAATTCCTTCAAATTCTTCAAATTTTTCATATTCCTTCAAATTCCTTCAAATTCTTGTAATCATTCTTATTGTTCAAATGGTTCAAATGGTTCAAATTTTTCAGATTTTTCAATTTTTTTCATATTTTTCAAATTTTTTCAAATTTTTCAAATACTTCAAATTCTTCAAATTTTTCAAATTCTTCAAATTTTTCAAATTCCTTCTAATTCTTCTGATACAACTGATATTAATACTACAACTACAACAGATACTACTCCTACTACTACTACCACAACTGATACTACTAGTACTGATACTACTACTACCACTACTACTGATACTACTACCACTACTACTGATACTACTACCACTACTACTAATGATACTACTGCTGCTACTGCTACTACTACTGATGCTACTGCTGATACTACAACTACTACTGATACTACTACTATTACTACTACTACTACTACTAGTACTACTGATACTACTACTAATACTACTACTACTACTACTACTACAAATTCCTTTAAATTCTGCAAATTCCTTAAAATTCTTTAAAAACTGATACTACTACTACTACTACTGATACTACTCCTACTACTACTGATACTTCTACTACTACTACTGATACTACTACTACTACTACTACTACTGATACTACTACTACTACTGATACTACTACTACTAATGATACTACTGCTGCTACTGCTACTACTACTGCTACTACTACTACTACTACGACTGATACTACTATTACTACTACTAATACAACTACTACTACTACTATTACTACTGATACTACTACTACTACTACTACTACAAATTCCTTCAAATTCCTTCAAATTCTTTAAAAACTGATACTGCTACTACTACTGATATTACTACTAATACTACTGATACTACTACTATTACTACTAATAATACAACTACTACTACTACTAGTACTACTGATACTACTACTACTACTACAAATTCCTTCAAATTCTTCAAATTCCTTCAAATTCTTTAAAAACTGATACTACTACTACTGCTACTACCACAACTACTACTACTGATACTACTACTACTACTGCTACTACTGATACTACTACTACTGATACTAGTACTACTACTACTACTACTACTACAAATTACTTCAAATTGTTCAAATTTTTCAAATTTTTCAAATTCTTTAATATTTTTCAGCTATTTTTTCTCTTCTGCATGGATCTTCTGCATCTTCTCCTCAAATCATTCTGCAGATTAGCATTCTCACTCGCTGTTGCGTAGGAACAGCTTTTTCTAGTTATTATTATTATTATTATTATTATTATTCCGTCGGCGTGTAACTACTCCCACATACTTCAACCGATTTCAACAATTTTGGTGTCAAAACGTTCAGCTCCTTCCCGACATTCCTGCTATATCTCATCATTATTCTAACTTTAATACTTTTTAAAATATTTGTACTTTTTGTGCGTACTTTTTTCCCATTGAAATGAATGCAAATCCCTTCAAATTCTTCAAATTTTTCATATTCCTTCAAATTCCTTCAAATTCTTTTAATCATTCTTATTGTTCAAATTGTTCAAATGGTTCAAATCTTTCAGATTTTTCAAATTTTTTCATATTTTTCAAATTTTTTCAAATTTTTCAAATACTTCAAATACTTCAAATTCTTCAAATTTTTCAAATTCTTCAAATTTTTCAAATTCCTTCTAATTCTTCTGATACAACTGATATTAATACTACAACTACAACAGATACTACTCTTACTACTACTACTACTACTACAACTGATACTACTACTACTGATACTACTACTACTACTACTGATACTACTACCACTACTACTACTACTAATGATACTACTGCTGCTACTGCTACTACTACTGATGCTACTGCTGATGCTACAACTACTACTGATACTACTACTATTACTACTACTACTACTAGTACTACTGATACTACTACTACTACCACTACTACTACTACTACTACTACTACTACAAATTCCTTTAAATTCTGCAAATTCCTTCAAATTCTTTAAAAACTGATACTACTACTACTACTGATACTACTCCTACTACTACTGATACTTCTACTACTACTACTGATACTACTACTACTACTACTACTACTACTACTGATACTACTACTACTACTGATACTACTACTACTAATGATACTACTGCTGCTACTGCTACTACTACTGATACTACTATTACTACTACTGATACTACTACTATTACTACTACTAATACAACTACTACTACTACTAGTACTACTGATACTACTACTACTACTACTACTACAAATTCCTTCAAATTCCTTCAAATTCTTTAAAAACTGATACTGCTACTACTACTGATATTACTACTAATACTACTGATACTACTACTATTACTACTAATAATACAACTACTACTACTACTAGTACTACTGATACTACTACTACTACTACTACAAATTCCTTCAAATTCTTCAAATACCTTCAAATTCCTTCAAATTCTTTAAAAACTACTACTACTACTACTGATACTACTACTACTGCTACTATTGATACTACTGATACTACTACTACTACTACTGATACTACTACTACTACTACTACTACAAATTACTTCAAATTGTTCAAATTCTTCAAATTTTTCAAATTCTTTAATATTTTTCAGCTATTTTTTCTCTTCTGCATGGATCTTCTGCATCTTTTCCTCAAATCATTCTGCAGATTAGCATTCTCACTCGCTGTTGCGTAGGAACAGCTTTTTCTAGTTATTATTATTATTCCGTCGGCGTGTAACTACTCCCACATACTTCAACCGATTTCAACAATTTTGGTGTCAAAACGTTCAGCTCCTTCCCGACATTCCTGCTATATCTCATCATTATTCTAACTTTAATACTTTTTAAAATATTTGTACTTTTTGTGCGTACTTTTTTCCCATTGAAATGAATGCAAATCCCTTCAAATTCTTCAAATTTTTCATATTCCTTCAAATTCCTTCAAATTCTTTTAATCATTCTTATTGTTCAAATTGTTCAAATGGTTCAAATCTTTCAGATTTTTCAAATTTTTTCATATTTTTCAAATTTTTTCAAATTTTTCAAATACTTCAAATACTTCAAATTCTTCAAATTTTTCAAATTCTTCAAATTTTTCAAATTCCTTCTAATTCTTCTGATACAACTGATATTAATACTACAACTACAACAGATACTACTCTTACTACTACTACTACTACTACAACTGATACTACTACTACTGATACTACTACTACTACTACTGATACTACTACCACTACTACTACTACTAATGATACTACTGCTGCTACTGCTACTACTACTGATGCTACTGCTGATGCTACAACTACTACTGATACTACTACTATTACTACTACTACTACTAGTACTACTGATACTACTACTACTACCACTACTACTACTACTACTACTACTACTACAAATTCCTTTAAATTCTGCAAATTCCTTCAAATTCTTTAAAAACTGATACTACTACTACTACTGATACTACTCCTACTACTACTGATACTTCTACTACTACTACTGATACTACTACTACTACTACTACTACTACTACTGATACTACTACTACTACTGATACTACTACTACTAATGATACTACTGCTGCTACTGCTACTACTACTGATACTACTATTACTACTACTGATACTACTACTATTACTACTACTAATACAACTACTACTACTACTAGTACTACTGATACTACTACTACTACTACTACTACAAATTCCTTCAAATTCCTTCAAATTCTTTAAAAACTGATACTGCTACTACTACTGATATTACTACTAATACTACTGATACTACTACTATTACTACTAATAATACAACTACTACTACTACTAGTACTACTGATACTACTACTACTACTACTACAAATTCCTTCAAATTCTTCAAATACCTTCAAATTCCTTCAAATTCTTTAAAAACTACTACTACTACTACTGATACTACTACTACTGCTACTATTGATACTACTGATACTACTACTACTACTACTGATACTACTACTACTACTACTACTACAAATTACTTCAAATTGTTCAAATTCTTCAAATTTTTCAAATTCTTTAATATTTTTCAGCTATTTTTTCTCTTCTGCATGGATCTTCTGCATCTTTTCCTCAAATCATTCTGCAGATTAGCATTCTCACTCGCTGTTGCGTAGGAACAGCTTTTTCTAGTTATTATTATTATTATTATTATTATTCCGTCGGCGTGTAACTACTCCCACATACTTCAACCGATTTCAACAATTTTGGTGTCAAAACGTTCAGCTCCTTCCCGACATTCCTGCTATATCTCATCATTATTCTAACTTTAATACTTTTTAAAATATTTGTACTTTTTGTGCGTACTTTTCTCCCATTGAAATGAATGCAAATTCCTTCAAATTCTTCAAATTTTTCATATTCCTTCAAATTCCTTCAAATTCTTGTAATCATTCTTATTGTTCAAATTGTTCAAATGGTTCAAATGGTGCAAATCATTCAGATTTTTCAATTTTTTTCATATTTTTCAAATTTTTTCAAATTTTTCAAATACTTCAAATTCTTCAAATTTTTCAAATTCTTCAAATTTTTCAAATTCTTCAAATTTTTCAAATTCCTTCTGATTCTTCTGATACAACTGATATTAATACTACAACTACAACAGATACTACTCCTACTCCTACTACTACAACTGATACTACTACTACTGATACTACTACTACTACTACTGATACTACTACCACTACTACTGATACTACTACCACTACTACTAATGATACTACTGCTGCTACTGCTACTACTACTGATGCTACTGCTGATACTAAAACTACTACTGATACTAATAATATTACTACTACTACTACTACTACTAGTACTACTGATACTACTACTACTACTACTTCTACAAATTCCTTTAAATTCTGCAAATTCCTTCAAATTCTTTAAAAACTGATACTACTACTACTACTGATACTACTTCTACTACTACTGATACTTCTACTACTACTACTGATACTACTACTACTACTACTACTACTACTACTACTGATACTACTACTACTGATACTACTACTACTAATGATACTACTGCTGCTACTGCTACTACTACTGCTACTACTACTACTACTACTGATACTACTATTACTACTACTAATACAACTACTACTACTACTATTACTACTGATACTACTACTACTACTACTACTACAAATTCCTTCAAATTTCTTCAAATTCTTTAAAAACTGATACTGCTACTACTACTGATATTACTACTAATACTACTGATACTACTACTATTACCACTAATAATACAACTACTACTACTACTAGTACTACTGATACTACTACTACAAATTCCTTCAAATTCTTCAAATTCCTTCAAATTCTTTAAAAACTGATACTACTACTACTACTGCTACTACTACTACAACTACTACTACTGCTACTACTGATACTACTACTACTACTGCTACTACTGATACTACTACTACTGATACTACTACTACTACTACTACTACAAATTACTTCAAATTGTTCAAATTGTTCAAATTTTTCAAATTCTTTAATATTTTTCAGCTATTTTTTCTCTTCTGCATGGATCTTCTGCATCTTCTCCTCAAATCATTCTGCAGATTAGCATTCTCACTCGCTGTTGCGTAGGAACAGCTTTTTCTAGTTATTATTATTATTCCGTCGGCGTCTAACTACTCCCGCATACTTCAACCAATTTCAACAATTTTGGTGTCAAAACGTTCGGCTCGTTCCCGGCATGCCTGCTATATCTCATAGTTATGCTAACTTTTATACTTTTTAAAATATTTCACTTTTTGTGCGTTTTTGGTTGCTCCCATTGAAATCAATGCAAAATCCTTCAAATTCTTCAAATTGTTCATATTCCTTCAAATTCCTTCAAATTCTTGTAATCATTCTTATTATTCAAATTGTTCAAATGGTTCAAATGGTTCAAATCTTTCAGATTTTTCAAATTTTTTCAAATTTTTCAATTTTTTTCAAATATTTCAAATACTTCAAATTCTTCAAATTTTTCAAATTCTTCAAATTTTCTAATTCCTTCTAATTCTTCTGATACAACTGATATTAATACTACTACTACAACAGATACTACTCTTACTACTACTACTACTACTACTACTACTGATACTACTACTACTGATACTACTACTACTACTACTACTGATACTACTACCACTACTACTACTACTAATGCCACTACTGCTTCTACTACTGATGCTACTGATGATACTACAACAACTACTACTGATACTACTACTATTACTACTACTACTACTAGTACTACTGATACTACTACTACTACTACTACAAATTCCTTCAAATTCTTCAAATTCCTTCAAATTCTTTAAAAACTGATACTACTACTACTACTGATACTACTCCTACTACTACTGATACTTCTACTGCTACTACTGATACTACTGATAATACTACTACTACTGATACTACTACTACTACTACTGATACTACTACTACTACTAATGATACTACTAATGATACTACTGCTGCTACTGCTACTACAACAACTACTACTGCTACTACTACTATTACTACTACTAATACAACTACTACTACTAGTACTACTGATACTACTACTACTACTACTACAAATTCCTTCAAATTCTTTAAAAACTGATACTACTACTACTACTGATACTACTACTACTACTACTGATACTACTACTATTACTACTACTATTACAACTACTACTACTACTACTACAAGTTCCTTCAAATTCCTTCAAATTCTTTAAAAACTGATACTACTACTACTACTAGTGATATTACTACTACTACTACTGATACTACTACTATTACTACTAATAATACAACTACTACTACTACTACTACTACTACTGATACTACTACTACTACAAATTCCTTCAAATTCTTCAAATACCTTCAAATTCCTTCAAATTCTTTAAAAACTAATACTACTACTACTAGTACTACTGATACTACTACTACTACTACAAATACCTTCAAATTCCTTCAAATTCTTTAAAAACTAATACTACTACTACTGATACAACTACTACTACAAATTACTTCAAATTGTTCAAATATTTCAATTTTTTTTAATTCTTCAATGTTTTTCAGGTATTTGTTTTCTTCGGCATGGATCTTCTGCATCTTCTCCTCAAATCATTTTGCAGATTAGCATTCTCACTCGCTGTTGCGTAGGAACAGCTTTTTCTAGTGTTTTATAACCTTGCTTTTGTCCTGGACTTGCCTAGTTTCTGACTCTCTTTTTTTGTTTCTGAATCTCTATTTACGCCTGGAGTTGGTGTTTGCTACTTCTAGATGAGGTTTTATCGACTCACACCCCCAGCATAAGGGACCAGGGGAACACTAACTCACCGTCAAATTGTCTCTGTTTGCCGACAGTAACTAAGCCAACACGTTTTCTAGCCCCACATGTCTCCTTGGACAAACCCTGCACTTCCTTCCATTCATAGCCATGTCCATTTAACTCTTTGACTCCACCAAAGCTCCATTTGAGCTACTGCTCCCCTCTAAGTGATGAACGGTCTATTGGCTCAGGACATCCACCCTTAGGCCATAACCTGCTTGTCAGCCCTCCTCCACCTTGAGGATTACGTGTCATTCCACTCACTGCTTGTCAGGGTTCTGGTTTTCTGCTGTGTCTGTGTCTCTACATCTGCCTCCTGACAGCTCTTCCCTCGGATTACTCCTTCTACTATCTCCCCTCAAGTTCTTACCTGTCCAACCTCAAGCTCTCTGTGGATAAGTCCTTTGTACACCTGTGCTACTTGGATTCCAACATGCAATAAAGATCAGCGGTTCCCAGACCCTGCTTATTATCCTCCAGGCCAAACTGGTCAAGGTGGCGGAGTACGTGCAGTATTTCGGCAGAAGCCTCATCCTTTGTGGGTGCACAGATCAGCCAGTCGTCCAGGTAGGTCAGAATCTTCAACCTGGCCTGCAGAGGGGACAAGGCCGCTGCCACATACCCAGTAAACACCCGAGGAGACAGGGAGAGGCAGGAGGGAAGAACCCTGAACTGAAAATGCCGTCTCTGAAAGGCAAAACGGAGAAGCCTCCAATGACAGGTTGCAATTGGCATATGAAAATAAGCATCCCTCAAGTCGACCGAAGTGAACCAGATGCCTGGGGAGACCGCTTGAAGAACAGCCGTGACGCTCAGCATATGAAAGAGGAGGAACTGTAAAAACACATTCAGAACCCTCAGGTCCAAAATGGGGTGGAAATAATAATACCTGGAGTCAAACCCCAGGGGTACACAGGAACTATCGTGTCCTTGGCCAGCATCAGTGCAGCATCAGCATCGGGTTGGTGATGATGACATGAACCTGACCCGGCGAGAGGCCGGAGGGCGGCGGCAGAACTGCAGCTTGTAACCCAGAGACAGTCTAGAGATTACCCATGCATCTGGGATGGGGGCAGCCCAGCAGCTGAGTTGGCCTGGTGTAAAATGTCCCACCGCCCTATGCCCGACGTCACTTCTGGGGCCCCATGCCTTTCAGGGTCATCGATCAAACTGCCTAAGTGGAGAGGGAGCCGAGGCCCGATGTATGGATGGATTCCTGTGACAAAAAAAAGAAACTAAACCTAAAGGAATTAACTAAATTAGGACATAAAACAACATAAACAATAGGAAAATGAGGACAGCAGAGACACAAAATAACCCCAAAACTAACGCCTAAGGATCATAACAGCCTGACATTTTGGTGAAAATTCAAATGTTTTAGGATACCTCAACCATTCTACCAACATACCTGTGTGTTAAAAAATGTGTAATGTCTGGACACTTTAAAAGCTCAATTATTTCCTGTGCTGATGGAAATATTATGGCTGCAAATGATACAAAACAAGAATAAGGGAATATAAATAAGAGGAACGTTTCATTTCAGTTCAGTTACACGTTTTTCTTAACTTTTCAACAATGTATTTAATACAAGTCAAAATAGCACTGACAATCAACATTGAGTATTCAATTTCATAGGATCAGCTTTGAATAAAAAAAGTTCCAATTTCAGTTTTTACGTGCGTCTACATGTGTTAACCGACTGAATCCTGCACATTTTGTGAGCACCTCAACCCAGAGGGCAACTGCTTTATAACCTTAAATCAAAACAGATCAAATGTAAACATGAAAACATGACATTTTTTTTTGTGTTATAGTATGTGGTGCTAATTGTTATCCCTTTTCTAAGTGCAACAGTTTGAACCAATAGAAGCTACAGAAAAAACATATTGTCCCAATCCAATCTCAGGGTCCTGATCAAAGCTTTATAAATAATGTGAATCACAGTCTCTGTCAACCTATTGGTTCACAGTGTGTGATTTATATCAGCTGCACGTGTATCACATTGATCAACTTGTAAAATTGTGTTAAAGACTCTGAAAATTGCTTTTCTGATTTATCAAAAAAAATTTTCCCAACAATCTTGGGTATTCTTTTATTGCCACAACAGCACATCCCAGATATGCAACAGAGCACAGCTAACCAAATGGTCTTACATTTTTAACATTGAAAGACATTTATTCCGTTTTATTAGAAGAAGTTTTTTTCTCAAAAAAATTGTCTGCATGTATCTAGAAGCACAGAAATATCCGATGACTCAGATTATCTTTAGGAGCTATCAAAACAGAGCAAAGATGCAAATGTTACCTTTTCACTCCAGCAAACTGCTCTGCATAAAAACACTGTGAGCAGGAACCAGACGCAGGTTTACTGAAGACAGCAGCTGTATGTGTGGAGTCAGATGCATCTTTTAAAAAACACAATGTGTGTTTCAGGTTAGTAAAACCATTCATATTAACTTTGTGAACCTAGCTAACTGTTCTGAGTTGGAGTAAAGCTGATCTACAGAAACTCTGGTTGGTGTAGAATGTCTCTTGCTATAAATAAACACATAGGAGACACTGCAGCATCCAACAGGTCCTTGGTCAGTGAGTGAAGGGCTAAACAATCAAATACTAATGTGGAACAAGTAACTCAGATCTATATTAAGGACAAAACAGTTGTGAATGCACCAAACGTAAACCGACATTTATTTTAAACCCTAATCAATAAACAATGAGCAACAATTGAACACATTAAGGCATCCGTAGTGTCTATGTGGCTCTGTTTATGTCATATTTTATTTATTTTTTATTTTATTTATTTTCACAGATCAAAATAGAAACTCAGAATACATCAATAGAATAAAAAAATAAAAAATGTGATGGAGTGTGACAGAAACCCCTTAGGGCTTATACCAAAGGCCACACCCCTAAACCAACAAAACATCAGGCAGCTCACATTATCAAAGTCCTTTCATTCAAGAGAGAAAACACAATAGACATGTACAGTAACATTATTTTTACATTTTAGCTTTCAGATTTCAGGGAGTCAATATTTGTAAAATAATACATCACTGTCTTTTTTTGGATAACAGTATTTTTTTCAAAGACTTTCTACCATTTATTTCTGAAGATTCCAAATATTTTCCATATCCATTCCATAATTTTGCACCACGATGCCGAAAAGAAAATTGCACTTGAGTTTTAATACTTAACGGTAAATGAAAAGACAAAGCTTGTCTAGTATTATAAGAATGCACTTGGCAGTTCTTAACAAAATAATTCTTGAAAGTATCAGGAGACTGACTTTGTTTTATCATAAAAACAAAGGTACATGTTGGATAAATATTAATTTCAAAAATATTCAACAGCTGTAATTTGGAAAAAAGAGGAGCACTAGCTGCATCAACTTTAGAAAATGTTGCTAAGCGAACAAAAGCTTTTTGTAATAGTGCCCTCCCCTCAACAATGTATTTAATACAAGTCAAAATAGCACTCTTAAACTGTCCTCCTCTAACTCTTCTCCTCTTCAACTGTGGCTTCCTGGTACTGCTGATATTCTGACACCAGGTTGTTTATGTTGCTCTAGGCCTCTCTGAGCTCACTCCCCAGTATACCTGGGGCAATATGAGTGCAGTACCAGTGTAGTTATACTAATCTTTCACTCACTGAGTGTTACTGAGTGTCTCCAGTGAAGGAATGCCTTAGGGCGGAGCATGATGGAAAACTGCTTTGAGATGGACCCGAAGAGCTCCTGAATAGCATTGATGTCACATGGCAAGACGTTGCAGATGGTAATCTTGACATTGTATGTAGTCCACTCCACAAAGTAGCCGCAGTTCTTGTTCAGCTTATTCTGGATCTGCTCATACAGTTTGGAAGATGGCAGTGACCATCAGATAGCGGCTGTGGCTCGGATCACGAGCTGCCACATGTTCTTGGCATCAAACATTTCCATGGGGAGCTCAGGCCTTTGGAAAAAATAACCATGGTCACTTTCAATATAAAGTGAGTTTCAGAGCACCAGGGTGGTGCTTCTCTACTTCTGCTGCTGGCTACCTTGGAACATTAGAGGATCAAAGTCTGGCTTATAGAAGTGCCGTTTGGGGAATGCTGCCCGGTGTTGGCAGCCAGTTTCCTCAGAGTGGTATTCAGCTGGCTGGGGTACCAGAGACAGGTAGTTACACCACTGAGACCAGGTAGTTCATATCATCACAGGTGGGTGTGTTGAGTTTTAATGTGAGGTAGCAGATGTCATAAAGGGCCTCATTGTTATTGCAGAAGGTCTGCAGCTTTCTCAACCAACTGGTGGACACAGATGTTGGCATTGTAGATACTTTATTGTCTGATACCTTCAGGGTAAGCAAGGCAAAGAGGAAACAAGGGGAGGACAATATAAACTGGATCAAAATTTGAAGAAGGCAGGTATGACAGCAAATAATTTCTAAGAACATTTCTGAATGAACTATATGAACATTAGGGGAGGGCACAACGCTAAAAGGTGTTCATAATGTGGTATGGGTACTCCTCTTGAATCATGTAGATGAGAAGTGTGCCCATGCCAGAGCCGGTGCCTCCTCCCAAGCAGCGTGAGCTGGTAGCCCTGGAGGTAGTCGCAGCTTGTGGCTTCTTTTTACACCACATCCAGGACCGAGTCCATCAGCTCAGCTCCCTCTGTGTAGTGGCCTTTGGCCCAGTTATTGGGCTAATCGGACCTGTGGTACATAAACACACCAGCATTTTTCACAGCTTTGCTTTGACAACATTAAAATTAAAGGAACAATAAGCAACATTTCACCACAAGTCCTCCAGACTTTTGGGAAAATACAAAAGTAAAACCTTTTTCAAAGGTGCAGGTCCAGTTACATCTGGGGCCCAAAATTCATTCGCTGTGATTTTCAAAAACTCATTACCAGGTAACACTAAGGTTGGAACAGCCACTTAACAGGTTTAGAATGCTGTTATTTTATTTCAAGTTGGTTTTTGACAGCATTCCTCCTAATAACAAAATGCTGTTTTTAAAAATATATATATATTTGTATGTACTCAGGTTATCTTTGTCTGATTTTAATATGTTTGATGATCTGGAATATCGTAATTTTTAGTAACAATTCTTTACAAAATGAGGACATTGAGACATTTGTTCAGTTGCATAACTGACTTTATTAGATAAGATAAGATAAGATAAGATAATGTAAGATAAGATAAGATAAGATAATGTAAGATAAGATAAGATAAGATAATGCAAGATAAGATAAGATAAGATAGAACTTTATTGATCTCACAATGGAGAGATTTACTTGTGACATCGGCTCTTATAAGCAACAGAAGGTGCACAAAGGAGGAAAAGGTGCATGAAGTATATACAGTACATCCAGATATATACAGTGGATGGGAAAAAAATAAAAAATAATATCAAAATATAAAATAGTTATTGCATGGTTATTGCAGTGTACAGGATTATTGCACAGGTTATTGCACAGGGTATCAAATAGTTATTGCACAGTTGTTACAGTGTTATTACACCAGGTTATAGTGCAGTGGCTTTGTAAAGTCTGATGGCAGCAGGGATAAATGACCTGCAGTAGCGCTCATTTTTACACACAGGATGTATAAGTCTGTGGTAGGAAGCTGCTCAGCTCCTCTACTTATTAAGTTAAAGCTTATTAAGTTTAACTGGCTTTAACTTATTAAGTTGACTTATTAAGTTAAAGCCAGGAATTCCATTTGTTTTTCTTTAACTTGCATCAACAAATATAATTTTTAAATAAATCTAAACTCTGAATCCTGCAATTTCTTTCTTCCTTTTAAGAACAAATGGTTGGGTGAAATAAATGTGTTTAGGATTCTTTAGAACAAAATTAACATTGCTTTACTCAAACAAAATGGAAAAAAAATTATAGTGTTATCACTTTTAATTAAAATAACTTCAGTTAGATGCCAGCTATGACATCTAACATCAGCGTGAGAATAAAAAAGCCCCAATCACTTTTAATGACATATTTGAGGGTTTCTTGCGGGAACA
This sequence comes from Fundulus diaphanus, assembly GCA_037039145.1. Lineage (NCBI taxonomy): Eukaryota > Metazoa > Chordata > Actinopteri > Cyprinodontiformes > Fundulidae > Fundulus > Fundulus diaphanus. The sequence goes on from CM073127.1 coordinate 25,200,695, forward strand.
GTTTCAAGTCATCCCGCTGTGCGATGAGCAGTACATCTTTGTTGGATTCACTGGTATGTTTTGGGTCATTGTCGTTTTCCAGGGGGCAGTCCACTCTTTCAGTTTCCACAAGCACCCTCTGACACTCAGGAGCAGTCGTCAGACTCTGATGGTGATCTTCCCAGGTCCTGCTGCAGCAAAACATCCCCAAACCCTGACATCTTCACCTTCATGCTTAACTTTATTTGGCTTTAGCCAAACGTCCTTTGTTCTGGTGTCCAGATAAATACATTTTAGACTCATCTGTCCAAATGACATTATTTCAGGATCCCTGTCTTTTATATTTTTTTCTGGCAAACAAGTGAATGTTTCCTCTTAGCACACCAACCATGACAGTTAAACTTGTGCAGTCTTCTTCAGACTGTGCTGTCTTTCCTATCGGGAGCGCCTGCTGTAGGTGCTGTGATAACATTTCAGGGTTTTTGAAGATAGCATCTTGAGGTCAGCTTGCACAGAGAACTTGCTTTGACAGCCAAACCTGGGCATGTTGGCAGCTGTTTTGATTGTCCTACTTGTAGACTTTTGTGTTCTGTAAAGGCAATTGGCTGATTTGAAATTCTTTGAAGACCTCTTTTAACCCCTTACCCTACTTACAAACTGCTACAGTTTTCTTTGTGAAAGTGTCAGTGAGCTCTTTCCGTCTCGAATTCCCCCAGGAGCTCAACAAAGTGAATGTCTGTTTTAACTGTGGGAACCTAAGGATAATTTTACCAATTTTAAGTGAAATAATAATCACACGGGATGCCCTGACATAATTCTCACCAGGAAAAAAAGCTTTTTATAGCATTCTAAAGAAAAAATATAAGGGGCTGTTTACTTTACCTTTTATAACCCAATTATTATGCCTGAATTTGTTTGCAGTGAAAATGAATATGAGCGAGCCCAAATATAACAACACGGGATATTGTGTAAGGTGTCCTGTTAGATAGATAGATAGATAGATAGATAGATAGATAGATAGATAGATAGATAGATAGATAGATAGATAGATAGATAGATAGATAGATAGATAGATAGATAGATAGATAGATAGATAGATAGATAGATAGATAGATAGATAGATAGATAGATAGATAGATAGATAGATAGATAGATAGATAGATAGATAGATAGATAGATAGATGGGAGCACTCACTCGGTGAGTAATTGAAGTGCCTCCTACAGCACTCCCTCAGATAGGTATATTGCAGATGTCTTGCAGTGATTGCATCTGTGGTCTGGCTCATATTGCGGCATTTTGGCCCCCTGTGCACCAGAAGAGTGACGGCGCAGCCGCTGGCAGCGAAAGAGTGACATGCATGATGCTGGAAAAGCAACAATTTCTCCTTCACCACCTGAATTAATCACGTTATTGGCCGAAGCCGAGGCGGCCGGCCAGCCAGCGAGGGGGGGGGGGGGGGGGGGGGCAGGGTGGGTCTGAAAGGGTCTCTGTGTGCCTCTGAGGGGTGAAACGGCGGGGACTCTTCGTACCGCAGGCAGCGAGACGGAATCGCTTCAATCAGAGGAACGCGCCTCCGTCGGATCTCCTCTCCCTGCCGTCACACCCACCCGCGCTCGCCGTAGCGGGCTCGCTCCGTGGGAGGAAAAGAAAAAAAAGGGGGAGGACCGACGGCTCAGCGGCGACTAGTGCTGCAGTGTGAGCTCAGCGGGGGGATCCGGACGCGGAGAAAGACAATTACACACACTCTCTCACACACACACACACACACACCCGTACACATAGCAGGTTGATTGCCCAAAACCTGGTCTATGGAGAGATCTGCTGCAGCGCCATAGAGACGCAGGCCGACATGGAGGAGTATCTGCGGAGGGTCCAGATCAGGCTCGGGGTGAGTTCAGAGCCCTGAGCGGCGTTGATGACACCACCTTGTGGGTATAATGAATGAGATCGTGACGGGGAAGGCGCTTCTGCTGTGCTACGAGCTGCGCTCCTGTTGCTCAGACAGCGCACAGCAAAAGAAAGCTTCGGTTCTTCCCCCCTACCCACCACCACCCACCCCCCCTCCAAATAAGCACCTGTAGATCGCCAGTATTTTCTGACAGGGGAAGCGTGTTCGGTCCAAAACAAAAAGCATGTTGCGTTTACAGGACCATCAGGGTATGCATTTGAACGAGAAGCTGGTCTCTAATCGGGGGGGGGGGGATGTGACATCAAGTTTGTCCAGAGACTCTCTGTCTTACCTGCTATCTCTGGCTGCTCTGACTCGGAATTTGCATTTTGATCTTAGGTTCAACATGTTCAAATGACAAATAGCCACATGCAAATACAGAGGAGACCAACCGACTATGGCAGAAGCAAGGCTAGGCAGTTTTGTTTTTGCCAGGTCTTGTGTTATTTTGTACATTTATGTGGAGATTCAACAAACCTGCTCTGGCCTTAAGGTCGCTGGGCCATCACACCTTCTTACCCTAATGTACTGCTTTTATTTTTAAATCTTTGCACCATATAGTGTTACTCATATACTCTCCACACAAAGACGTTGATTGTGAGAGTGCTTCCTCCACTTTGTAAACATGCTCATATGCCTATCAGTGAGGAGCAGATATTGAAAGCACACAGTGTTTTTAGCTGTTTTGGTCCTTTTCTGAGACTAATTGAAATACAATTTTAAAAAGAACACTGTCGGGCATCAGAGAGGTTAATTTAGTAATAAATTAATACTCCTTAATTTGTTTGAGCTACCTCAACACCAGTGAACACCCTCAAGCATCCTCCAAGTATCCTTCAAAAGTCACATATTATGTTTGATTGTGATGCCATAAAAAGTAACATTTATATTGTCTGAACTGTCAGACGAAACTTAAAGCTGACACCCTGAAAAAGACCAATCTCCTCACTTTGCAGGCTGGTGTTGGTGGATAAAATCCCCATACTGAAAATAACCGAAGAGCATGAATAAATAGCGTTGGTACATCCATGAAATATGCTGCTAAGCACAAGCACACGTTTATTAAATGCAGTTTAGTGCTGCTTATTGAGACAAACCAACACATTGGATTATTGGGAGGTACATGGAAGAGGGTATAGACAAATAAAAATTTCAAATGTGTTTTTCACGTTATGTCAATCACAGGTCAGTTCATTGTGGAACTCCCTGTTCCTGCAATTACAGCTGCAAGCCTCTGGGGGGCATGGCTCTAGCTGCTTTGTGAATCTGGAGATTACACGTTTTTAGCTATTCTTTGCAAAATAGCTATAGCTCAGTCAGATTAGAGGGAGTGCATCTGTGAATAGCAACTTAAAATTTGGTAATGGATTCTCAGTTGGATTTAAGTCTGGACTTTGACTGGATCATTGTAACATATGAATATGCTGTGATCTAAGCTATTCGACCGTAGCTCTGGCTGTATGTTCAGGGTCATTGTGCTGCTCGAAGTTGAACTTCTGTCCCCATGCTCTGTCTTCTACAACCTCCAACAGGTCTTCTTCCAGAACCACCCTGTGTTTAGCCCCATCCACCTTCCTATCGAGTATGAGTCCCCTTGAAGAAAATACTGCCCAAAGCTTGATGCTGCCACCATGTTTCACCCTTTAGATGTTGTGCTCGAGTTGATTCGCAGTTACGCAGCGTATGTTCCTAAGGGAAAAGCAGAGGTGGGTAGAGTAGCCAAAAATTGTAGCCAAGTAAGAGTAGCACTGCTTCAACATATTTTTACTCAAGTAAAAGTAAAAAGTAGTCAGCCAAGAAATTACTCAAGTAAGAGAAAAAAGTATTCAGTAAGAAGGCTAGTCTGGTACTGAGTAACTAATCAAAAGAACTGATGATTTCATATTTTTAAATTATGTAATCGGACAGACAAAAATATAATTTATAATAATTATAATTATGTGCAAATTCTGGGACTTTTAAGACAAACATGAAAAAAATATACAAAGAATAACATAATAGCAAAATAACAAATTCAGGCAGAAGAAACATTTTTCTGATAATTTTTTTAACACTAAACTTGAAAGCAATTTTTTACGGTAGTTAATGTATATGAAGTATGTTAGAACAGTGCAAAGTACTTCCAATGACAATATCCACTGTTTACTGTACGTTCCTTTGACCTCCAAAGGGCTCAATGAGTGCAGCAGATTTAAAATAACATTAAAATAACAAAGTTCTTGTACAAATAAAAAGTCTAATTTTAACATAAACTCTAGGTTTTTGTCTTTCTGGTGCATTTTTGGTTAAAACAAGTCTGATCCTTATTCATGAAGTTACTTGCAATAGGTAGAGTGGTAGGAATTTTTACTCAAGTAAGCGTACCAATACTTGAGTAATATTATGACTCAAGTAAAAAGTACAGTGTAGTAAAACTACTCCTAAATGTACATTTTCTCCAAAAGATTACTCAAGTAAATGTAACTGAGTAAATATAACTAGTTACTACCCATCTCTGGGGAAAAGCCGTTTAATTTTGGGTTTATTTCTGTCTCCTTTACATATGTTGCTGTATTCCCTCAACAGGCCGCTGCCACCATCACCTCTCCCCCTGGGGACAGTGTGTTCAGGTTGATGTGATGCGTTAGTTATTTGCCACACCTAGCATTTTGGCTTTGGACTAAAAAGTTTGATTATAGTCTCATCTGACCAACGGACCGGAGCAAAGTCCCTTTGTAGCAAACTTCAAATGAGGCTTCTTATGGTTTTCTTTTCAACAATGATTCCATTAAGGCCACATTTAGGGAATGTTTAATTAATAGTTGTACTGTCAGCTGGTCCTTCCACCTGAGCTGTGGATCTCTGCAGCTCCTACAGAGTGACCATTGGCCTCCTGGCTGCTTCTCTGATGATTTCTCTCTTCTGCCCTGGCTGCTGGTCCAGGTAGTCAGCAAAGTCTTAGTAGATTTGCAGTTGTTCCAAACTCTTTCCATTTTCAGATGATGTATCGAAAAGTGAGATGTCCAGAGATTCGGATATCGTTTTATAACATAATTCAGGTAAAAAAAATAATAATAAAAATATGTATATATATATATATATATATATATATATATATATATATATATATATATATATATATATATATATATATATATATATATATATAACCTTATTCAGCTACAAACCATTTCCCTCTGACCTGTCTGCTGAGTCCTTTTGCCTTCATTATTCTGTTTTTCACTAATGTTCACTAACAAACTCTTGATTTCTTCACAAAACCACTGTATTTACCATGAGATTAAATTACACACGTGGAATTTGTTTGAAGACAATCGGTTGCAATTAATTTTATTTGGCGTATCAGCAGTGGTGGGAAGTAACGAAGTACAAGTACTTCGTTACTGTACTTAAGTACAATTTCCGTGTATCTGTACTTTACTTAAGTAGATTTAATAATGGATACTTTCTACTTTTACTCCACTACATTTAACAGTAAGTATCTGTACTTTCTACTTCACTACATTTCTATACAGCGTTTCGTTACTCGTTACATCCAAGACGCATTTCGGTTTTTTGATTTGTTCGTTAGTTTGAAAGATCCAATGGCGAGAGCAGAATCAGTCCGCTGAACCAATCCAAAGCGGGAAATAACCATTAGGCCCTCCCTCAAGAAGAGCAGCACAGTACGCAGGACTTGCAGAATCATTCTATTTTTATTCCATATACAGAGGCTACAGAACTTTATGTGGCTGTTCCAAGTTGGACTCCTCTTCCTTGATTGAATGTCCTCAGCCCCTTTCTGTTAAGAGTTCTCTCAAAATAGCTGGCAAAAAAGTTAAGTTCATGTTTTGTTAGGACGAAAGACTAGATGTTTCCAAATCGCTTGATGTTTGTTAGGTCAGTTTAAAGTCCCTTTTTTCATGGAAACAATTTTCTTTTGAATGTGTTTATTTTGAATTAAATAAAACATTTCAAAGGTATAATAATTTCTCTCATTTTGCCTAATTACATGTAACCCTGCAGGTCATCCCTGGAATTCTGATGCATAGAATAAAATATCTAAAACTGTCACAGGGGGTAAACACAATAAAAACATGCTTTATCTGCAGCATTGCTCATTAAAATGATACATTACTGATTTATTAAAACTAAATACGATAGGTGCACTTAATGACATTATATAAGCCGTTAGGTATTATGGTTGGCACGTTCTTTTACTTTTAATACTTAAGTAGTTTTAAAAGCTTGTACTTTCTTACTTTTACTTAAGTAAAATAAAAATGTGGTACTTTGACTTTTACTTGAGTAAATTTTTGTCTGTGTATTTGTACTTTTACTTAAGTACATTGTATGAGTACTTTCTCCACCACAGCGTATCAGAGAGAAAGGGGGTGAATACACAAGGACTAGAAATGCACTGATTTTTTTTCCCGATCCAGTCCGATACCCATTCCTAGGCTGAGCGTATTGTCCGATGTCCGATACTGAGCCGATTCTACTGTTGAATGAATGAACCGTATTCCTTAACATGTTTGTGGTGTCGCATTTACCAACTTCATCACCACCCCTCGCAGTTTTCGCGTTGCAAATTTTGTATGTTGTAGTCGGACTTGTTGGCATATCAAGTTTCCAAATAGCAGAATTGTGTTTGGTCATCATTACGTGTGATGACGTAGCTAGCGTTGCAAACATAGAATTGAAGTCACTAGACCGCTGTGACTGTATTGCTGTGTATGACACTAATAAAAAAAAGAACTGACTGGATTGGAATGCTGGATCGCCGTCATTCATCCGATATCCAATCCAGCTAGCTAGTCGACATCGGAGCCGATATACGATCAGGGTATCGGATCGATGCATCTCTAACAAACACTCCACATTTTCCAGATTTTGTTTAGTAAAATAATTGAAAACCGTGGATTCTTTCAGTCCCACTTCACAACACTGCACTACTTTGCATTGGTTTATTATTTAAAATGCTTTGTGGTTTTTTGTGGTTATGACGTGACAAAAATTGGAGCCCTTTAAGGATAGTATTGTGGATACATGTATTCCACCGTGCACTCAGAAGCCATGATATATATCCTTGTAAACAGGTGTGTGAGTGTGTCCCATGTGAACAACCTGCCTGAAAGGAAATCTTAAAGAGAAATCAGGAGCCTTTGTCCTCAAAGTGCTTCATGTGAACACGGTGAGGGCCGTCAAAGAAGAAAACATCAAAGATGCACATTTGCAAATCAGAGCACTGCAAGGTAATCGGGTGTTAAGGAGGGCAAGTGTTGAGTGTCTTGGAGGTTGCAGATAAAGTGTAATATATGCCCATTTTGTTTCTTACACACACACACACGCTGTCTTTATGTCTTCCGTCTAAAGTTTGATGATTCAGTCTTTTGCAGACCACTCATTATCTCTGTCATTCCCTGAGAGTTTCTTCACTCACTTTAAAGATGGCCGTGATCCAGAAGAGCCATACCTCTAATTGGTTCGGCTGTGCTCGTACTTACTGAACCCATCTCCTCGTCTGCTCACTTCTTTGCTCGGTAGCTCATTTGGCAAGGAGCGTGTGAGCTGAGGTTACTTACAACATCCACGCAGACTGTATACTTAGAGACACTTTTTACCTTTTTGTTCTTCCTGCTGGTATTTATTGACTGCTTGTTTCTGAGGGCCGGTAGATCCTTTCCTGTGCGAGGTTTTACAACTTCACATTAATGCTTAGACATAAAAATAACCGCCGGATCACAAAATGCTACTTTTTCAAGGTTTCCAGGAGATGTAAAACGGATTCAAAGCCGATAACATCTGTTATAACAGAAATGTCATTGCTGTAGTGGAAGATATTAATCCACGAACTTTCTGGTCGTTATAGACACAGACATTAGGGCTCTCTGCCCAGGGCAGCGCCGTCTGAGGGGGTGCCATGAGGTAAAACCGTTGGGGTAAAATTATCCATCCGTTGTTTTCCACGTGGGTTTTCTGCTTCCTGTCTGCATGTTCAGTCAGTGGGAAATATGGGGTACCGTTGTATCAGTCCATATCTCTATATGTTTTTGTCTGCGGTGTGTGCTGTGTCAGCACTGTACGGAGATACTGCTTTACACCACGTGTGGCTGATGGTGCTGGAGTTGGAGCTGAATCCCAGTCAAATTCACAGTCAAATTAAAGGGCTAGGATCTAGGGATTTTAGACTGCATATTACATTCAGTAGTTCAAAATCCTAAATACTTCCGCTGCTCAGAGCTACAAGGAAGAAATATATTTCACACAAAATTTAAGATTTATCAAACACTTGTTCTGTTTGCAGAATCACAAAAACATTCAACGCTTGCTGGTTGTTATGACCAACTTAGATAGAGAGGACTTTGGGTGTTATTGAAGAAATTGGGGTCTTTTTTTATATTGATGGAGTCCCAGAAAGGGGCTTTTATTTTTTTTTAAAAAGACCAGTGACATTAGTGCAGTAGCTCACAGCAGAAGAGAGCTCTGAGAACTAGAGAAGACTACTTCTCCTCATGTCAGTTTCATATTAATCTTATTACTTTCCTTCGGAGCGATGCAATAAGGGAAAAGTAATGATGAAAGCTTTGTTTTTAAATGGTGACAATCACATAATTTATTGTAAATTATTATTATAAATCAGGAACACTTGTAGTTCATTGTTTTCCAGTTCTATCTGACAGGAAAAGTCTTGACCACCACCAAAAGGAGAGGAGAGATCATGAATGTAGTAAAGGAGGGAGGGAGAGCAGTCCGACTAGACAATATTAGATGACTAATACACACACACACACACACACACACACACACACACACACACACACACACACACACCAGTATTTTCCCGATGCAGTGGAACAGACACTGGCCTTTTCTCCTGCTAATGCATCACTTCCTCTCTGCTGCCTATCTGGTATTGATTTATCTTCCCTCTCTCCGTCTCATGAAGGAACTGCATCTCTCACACACCTTCTCCTCTCTATGTTGTTCTCCTAATTCCATCTTCACCTCTCCTTTAATTTGTACCTCTTTACCCCATCTCTTCTGCCTATCACTAATTTGCTTATTTCCACCTGCCACCTGTTCATCCAATTTCCTTTTTGGTGCTTCTTCTTCATATCCGACCCTCCACCTTTGTTTTCACCCCACCTCTTTGTTAATAAGCCTCTTTGAAGTCTTCTCTCCTCCAATCCCACATGACTTTTTCCCTTCACACTCTCTGCCTAATTGACAGCCACTAGCCTTTTCTCTGCTCAGTTAGCTTTCACTTCTTCAGTCCTCTTTACCACCTATGCTTTATCTGAGTCTGGCATTAGGTGTTTGATACGTCAGCTAACGTTCAAATGTCACATGTTCAGGGTGATGCTCAAGAAAGCGGGTTGGTTTTGTTGCTCTTCCTCATATCAAACACAAGAAGTGTTAGGCTGGCTTGCTGGAGTACAACATGCATTACTGCTAATTATTTTCTGAAGTGCACCAACGATTTCAAGAGGATACAAAAAGCAACATTTTCAAACCTCTTGAATTTTTCTATATTTTGTCACCTTACAATCAATTCAATTCAATTTTATTTATATGGTGCCGATTCACAACACATGCCAACTCAAGGCACTTCGAAAAGTTAATTCAATTAAAACATATAGATTAGCTAGAAAGTTTTCTTTCTAAGCAAACCCAGCAGAGGACATCAAGTCATTGACTTGCAGCATTCACTCCTAGAAGAAGAAGAAACCTTTATTTGTCATTGCAATTGTACATTCCAACACAATTTGTCTTCTGCATTTAACCCTTTCCTTAGAGAGCAGTGAGCAGCTTTTACAGCGCTCGGGGACCAATATGGGGCTAAGGGTCTTGCTCAGGGACCCATGGTGGCAGTCTGCTGGGTTTAACAGGGTGCTTGAGGCATTCTCTTTCTCAGAATACAAGCGCACTGCTCTAACCACTAGGCCAGCACTCCCTACTAGTCCTGGACGATCATGCCGCCACAGTGGAAAGTCGTCTGTATTGTGTCCTTGACTTTGCAGCAATCCCTCATACTGAACATGCATGTAGCGACAGTTGAGAGGAAAACTCCCCTTTAATAGGAAGAACCCTCCAGCAGAACCAGGCTAGATGTGAACGGCCATCTGCCACGACCGACTGGGGGTTGGAGACAATCCACAAACTTCAAGGTGTTTATGTGCTAGACCAACGCTGACTGCTTGTGCATTTGGGAAGCGGAAAGATGTTGTGTGATTTCCAAAATTTATCACAAGTTCTAGAAAGTGTGGCATGTAGTTGGGGCCAACCCCTTTTGCTCTCCTGCCCCTAGATAAATTCCACTGCCAACACACTGCCGTCAGAAATCAGATAATTAGTAAATAAAATCTACTTGTGTGCATTTCAATTTCAGTCTAAATACCGAGGATAACGGCTTCTGCAAATTGTTGTAGAACATCAGTGAACACACAGCATCTTGGAGACGGAGAAATCTAAATCCATTTTATTTGTAAAACACATTTAAAAACTATTTGTTGGGTGTGGTGTACAGCATTAAAGGTCTTTAAATGTTTAACCCTGGTAGAGACATACCTCCCAAAAGAATTGCAGCAAAATGCAATTCTATAAAGTAATTTCCCTGGGTGGCTGAAATCCAATGCATGCCACACTTTTCAGATTTTTAATTAGCAATAAATAAATTCCACATAAGTACATCGAAGTGTGTGGTTGTAGCATGTAAAATGGCGAAGTTGAAGTGTTGAGAATACTTTTGCACTGTGCTGTGTTGCAGACTTGTTTTCCTACTTTTCTACTACTCATTGTCACACCCTTGACCGAGTAAGGAATGAAACCAGCCTGTCCACTTTTGTTTCTGTTAAAAACGAAAAAACAAATAACTGAAATGCTGCTGAGATTTTTCTTGACAAGGAAGATGCACCAAGGCTTTTCCTTTGCTGTGGTCCCTTTATTTTCACATTTCAGCATCTTACAAACCAATTAAGATTTACTCCAGATAAAATTCATTGTTTCCACAGTTTGCATCGTAATTAACGAGCTTCCGGCAGGGCTTGTGCAGGCAGTGGTCCGGCTTATCGGTTTGAAAGGTAAAGCTGTATGGATCGTAGCTTAACGAGACGTGCTTTGGATGGTGGCGTGTGGGTTTTGTTCATACTAAATATCTGTGGACTTTTTTGTTCATTGTTCATTGTTCAAATTCCGAAAAAAAAAATAAATTCAGAATTCCTGTGTGATTGTTCTTTACATCATAGCCTTTAGTACAAACCTATTTGAATTGGGCTGGAGGATCATTAATTGTCTGTCATTTTGAAAGATAATTTTCAGAATCCCAGTCAGCAAATGAAGGGAGAGACTTAATTTTCTGCCTTTCTTACACCGAGATGAATGTCTAATCTTGGCAGCGGAGCTCTCATTAATATCCGTTTACCAGAAATGGGGAGTTTTTGTCCTCGTTGTTAAATGGAGTCAGCGGTACTAATCGCTGCTCTGACAAGCCATGATACTGAGAGGTGAAAGACGCCACTGTTGCTTGGCTGTTATAAGTGATTTTGACACCATCACCAACCCTGTTTAAATGTGTTCTCTTTCAAACCTGAGCTGAATCGTGCAGCATCGTGGTTTCATTATTAATTCATACAGAGGGTTTCAAGATGCTGGAGTCATCTAGCTAAGACATGCTGGCTCAATGGGTTTTGAGGGATGCATTATACTGTGTGCGGATGAGCATTTAGATCATACAGTAATACATAATCGCCCACAATCAGCCACTGTCTGTGTTTGGTTTTTGAAAGCAAATATTCTGCGTTGCTGACTGAATTCTCAATATAACTGACTGAGTTGAATAAAATGTACTGAAACAGTAACTAAGGTTCCTTCCTGTGTGTTTTCAGGCAGGACTACCTGAGGGTCCCATCCATGCTGTTTTAGGGGGACCAGAGCCTGATGTTGACACCGTGGCCGCAACGCTGTGCTTAGCACTGCACCTCAGTCAGGTAACTGCCGCAACGGTTGGTTTTCATCTAGCTTGGAGGAGCTTGGAGGAGTTAACAATAACGTTCTATCATTTCATGGAGAAATGTTAAGCTACGGTAGGAACAAATGTCAGAAAAAGGAGAGGTTGTTTAGATATGTTGACAAGGAGCCTTAATAGGAATTGTAAAGAAAAAGAAGTCAAAACTAGTGCACAAACGCAGAATCTTCTGTGAAGCACAGTGGTGGGTGGATAAGGATGTAGGTTTGTTTTGCAGCCACTCAACCTCAGTAGCTCTTTTAAAACCTCTGATTTTGACAATAAGCTCATTTCAGACCCTTTTGCTTCAAACAGACATGCTACCCTGCTGTGATGAAGTGTCCGTACTCGTAGTTGTACTAATCATCTTCCACTTATCTGGGACCAGGTCCCTGGGGGCAGCAGACTCAGGAAAGACGACAAGACTTCCTTCTCCCCAGACACCTCCTTCAGCTCCTATGGGGGAAACCCGAGACGTTCACAGCCCAGCCGAGAGAGCTTGGCGAGCATTTCGATTACAGTTTTATTCATACCGGGCTGCCCCCCTATCTTTTTAATACCTCTTATTTACCAAATAATTGGGCAGTTCACTAAAAGACTATCAGAAGCAGAGCTCAAAACATTTCTATTTTTCTTGGGGTAATTTCCATGAAGTAGATAAAACACGTTAGTGCACCCAGCCTGACTGAAAAGTGCAAACTTTTTAGTTGCACATTAACTCATTCTGTATACCAAAGGTTTCTGAACTGTAATGTGAGGTCATCTGTTTGACAAGATTGGCTAAAACTGTTTTATGTGACAGGTCAGTGAACCACAACAGCAAATTGGCAGCAGAACAGCTGAAGGCGAAAAAGAACCTGCATGTTTTTAATAATCCAGTAAAAAATTTAACTTTAACCTAATTGAAATGTTTTGGCTGGTCCTTTGTGTCGTGCATAAAAATCTACAAATAGGACAATAAACTGAAGTATATCTGAGAAGAAAAAACTTTTTTCAAGATCACCAGTTAATGCTACAACAGGTGGCCTTACATGCCTTTTAATTATTGGCTAGACTTGACTTTTTAGCTACTGCTTGTGTAATTTGGCCTAATATTTGTAAAACTAATTATTGCAATCTAAAATACTATATGTATTGTGCAGCTGATGTTGCTTTTAAGGCACTGTATTATCCTGATGATGTATTTTTGATGTGTGCTAATGTGTAAAGGTGAGTAAAAAAAAAATTTCAAACAATTAAAGGGTTATCTTCAGCATATTGAACATGCATGTTCAGTCAGTGGGAATGGCCTTCCAGTTCTGTTAAAAAACAATGGTGTACACCACAGTTGCCTCATCGGATTTTTTTTGTAATGAGTTGGTGCTAACTTAAAAGGGCTACGGTGGTGTGAAAAAGTATTTGCCTCCTTCCCGATTTATTAAGTATTTGCATGTTTGTCACGCTTCAGTGTGTCAGAACATCAATCTTATTCAGAAATTAGTCAAAGGCAACACCAGAAAACACAACATGTAGTTTTCAAATGAAGGTTTTTATAATTTCGACAGAGAAAATATTGTAAACCCTCATGGCCCTGTGCGAAAAAGTGATTGCCCTCCTGTTAAAACATAACATAACTGTGGTTTAGCACACCTGAGTTCACCTTCTCTGGCCACACCCAGGCCTGATGACTGCCACTCCTGTTCTCAATCAAGAAATCCAACCTGCCTAACAAAGTGAAGGATACCAAAGATCCTCTTCTTCTCATAAACTTGTACGTGGTTTACTTTTTGTTCAAAATATAGCAGAGCTACAACGAGGGGCTAACACTGAAGCTAACTGCAAAGCTAACTGGATACATAAACTCTATAAGTGCGCGTGCGCAGCTAGCAGGCGGAAACTAACAAGGAACGAGCACAGACACTGGTGTTACCTGAGCGGGTCAGAATGATTGGCATGTGGGACAACCAATAGATAAAGTGATACCCCCTGAACTTGAACGCAGAATGCGTGAATGTGTGAAGAGCAGTGATTGGTTAGAGTTTTTACAGGCTTGTAGCTTTCACAGAGATCAAAATTTTTACCCTTTTTTCTGAATGCATAACGTATTGACTACTGTTGGACAGGAAGGATGATTTTACCTAGTACAACAAAAAGTGTTTCTGAACAGGGCTACAAACTATAGCTTTGAAGGAGCATAGTGCAAGTTCCAGTATTTTTGCAGACGTCTGCCCCCTGGGAGAAGAGTAAAAGCATCTGCCGCTCAGGTCTATTGTTTAGAGGCGAAATGTCTTCTGAGGTAAGGAAGCTATATATATTGAAGTTAGCCTGTGTTCTCTCGCTAGTGCATCAACAATGGCGGAGACTGAGCAAAGTAGCCAGGTGAACGAGAGTGCGCAGCACTCCACATGCACACCCAGAGGATCCTGAATCACTCTGTCATGAACCGGCTAATGGAGCCTATAGAGGCAACTGCGGTAAATAGATGATAACTCATTTTTACACATCGGGCAATTTTAAGGGCATGTATGGGAAAATAAAATAAATAATATTTAACTTCAAAACTTGTGCCATGCACCTTTAGTGTAAGAAATCAGGCAGGGGCAAACACTTTTTCACACCACTGTATTTTGATGTCTAGACCACATTTGTCCATTTTTAGTTCAATAGCTTACAAGTTTAAGATGGTCCAAATGGCAACCAGATTGTTCTTCACTGAACAGAGTTTATTTAAAACACAGCTTGAGATAAAGGGAACTTTTATCTAATGTTAAAAAAAACACAAAAAGAAGGGTTTTCAGTTCATTCTTGGCACTGTATCACTTTGTTGAGACAAGTGCGAACACTGTTGAATCATTCTGTCTAGATCAATTCATGTGAGATTTTAATTTTTTAGTTGTTTATGTTTGTAATAGGTGACTCAGTAAAAAAAGTTGTTGGGACTTTTATTAGGAACCCGGGTGTGTGTGTTGGGTGGCAGAACAGGGGTCTTGCCCAGGGTTCCTTTCATGCTAGAGCCATCACTGTATCTGTCCTTTGTTTACACGGACTATAGGAACGTTTAATTCAAAGTGGATTTTTTTCCCGGTCTCTGTGTGTGTTTCTGTGTGATCTAGAAGCAACCCTCAGGTGGAGTGTGTGTACCCTTGCTGTGCAGGAAGCGGTGCAGCACCGAGTTGCCCGAGGAGACTGTCAGATATCTGCGGAGGATGAAAATTAGTGAGAGCGTGTTGTTATGGAGGGACGACGTAGACCTCGTGAATCTTCATCAAGCTGGAAAGCTTTTGCTCACTCTGCTGAGAGATGGACTGCTAGAGAGGTGAGTAAATGCAAATCACATCCACACTCCTGGACTCAAGTGAGTATTATTTAACCTCAGCTAATTTGAATAATTCACCTAAAAGTTGTTGCCCTGAATTAATTTTTTTTCTTTACGTGGTTTACAGTTGTCCTTTGGCACATAAAGATCTGTCTTAGAAGGATTGTTTGTCTCTTGAAGCATGTTTGTGTCTTCGAAGGCTTGTGAAAACCCGTTTAAGACAAGAAGCCGTCTGTATTTCACGCTCTGTGTGTTCATCTCATGACCTGAAGAAAAGTTGCATTTGCAGAAATGCCTTCACAATCATGACTCCATCCTCTGCAGCCATCCGTACCCCCTTTTCACCTCTTGTTTTATCTCTTTCTCTCTGTCCTAGCTCCGAGTACCACGCCTTGGAGTCCAGCATCCTGCGAGTGGTCCATCAGGATGGGCAGCGGGACGCAGCGGATGATGGGGCACTGTCCACGCTGACAACAGTCGCTAGAGAGATTCTTCAAGAGGCACCGGAGCAGAGCAGGGCATCGCTGGAGGAGCTTCTCAGAGGTGAGAGAGGCAGAGGCACACCCCCCTGGGGGGAGTAATGGGGCGATGAAGGAGGACACACGCAAATCCCCTGACATGACTCGCTTAACACCCACCAGGAGAGATGGAGGGAAAAGTGAGATAAGGGTTGGTGAGTATGAGTAAGAAAAAACGCATATAAAGCACACAGAGTCCCATAATGCAATGCTTTAAAAACTTAAGCAGTTTTTCAAATTTTCCCTTTTTTAAAGTATTTTATTCCCACAAAACAGATAAACACAGGTCACCCTTTGAAATAATTGCGACTTCTATGGCCCCAACTGTATAAATCCAGCAGCTAGGCATGCCAGACTGCTTCCACGAGTTCGAACGACAGCAGCTCAGCCACCAAGTGGTAGGCCACATAAAATTACAGACCAAAGTCAGTGGTGGAGAATCTTACACAGAGGTCCCCAGCTTTCTGCAAAGTAAATTGTTACAGACCTCCAAACCTCAGTGGCCTTCTGATTAGGTCATGAACAGTGAGTAGAGAGCTTTGTGGAATGGGTTTCCATTGTCAGGCAGCTGCTTACCAACCTTACCTGTGCTTTCTGGACGGACAAATCATGCGTTGCTATCTGGGTGTAGTAGTTGCCAGGAGAACAGTAGTTGTCTGACTGCACTATGTCAAGTGTAAACCTTGGTGTAAAGTGAATTTAATGTGTGCAGCTGTATTTCAGGAGTGGTTTAACATGCTATGACCTTTTGGACAAGTTCACGCTTTGTGGGGAGAGTTTAGGGATCGTTCCTTCAACTGTACTGTAGCAGTATACAAAGCAAGGTCCATATACACCTGGATGAGTAGCTATGGTGTGGAAGAACTTGATTGTTCTGCACAGAGTTCTGACCTCAACCTGATAGAACACCTTTTGGATGAATCAGAGCAGACTGTGAACCAGGCCTTCACATCCAAAATCAGAGTCTGACCTCAGAAATAGGCTTCAGGATGAGTGGGACAAAAAAAAAATCCCATAACCGATGTGACAAACCACGTGGAAAGCCCTCCTAGGAGAGTTGATTCTGTTACAGCTGCAAAGGGTGAAAATCTCAAGCATTAAAGATGGGATTTTATTCTAGTTCACGTGTGCATAAGGACAGACATGCAAAAGCTATCAATACATGTTGAAATAGCGAACATAAATAAGGTTATGCTTTAGTTACTGTCCTCCATTTAAAGCAGCGGCGCAAAGGTAGTGTTCTGCTGGTTTTCTACTTTTTCAGGCTGTCAGTCAGGGAAGGTATATGGAGAGGAAGCTCACAGTAAATTGAGTAAAGCACATCGGTTCAAACAGAAAAGACTGACAAACAGAGGAGGGGAATAAAGTGCTCTAAGTGGTTCATGTCCCATACGACTTAGTGACAGAGCTTTGTACAGTTGATTTTCTGGTTAATTGATTTTTAAATGAGCCAAGTAGTTTTACCCTGTTCTTGAACAACAAAATCGAAATGCGTAGATAAACGTTACACAGAGGTAAGGGTATTAGCTCTGCAAGGTTGTTTTTAATAATTGATAATGTTCCATCATCACCCATTCAGTACATCCGAGTTTAACTCGGATGTACTGAAGCCCCCACTATGTTTTTACACAGATTACTGGATTAAAGCCAGACTATTTTCAGAGATACTTGTTCTGCAGAAGGAGGTCGGCTTCGCCTTTTTTCTGAATTACGTTAAACTTCTTTTACAAACAAGAACAGTGCTCTTCTTATTGTTTGGAGCCTTGTTTTTGCACGTTTGTTTTGTTTTGTCTCCAGATGCCTTGCAGCTCCTTAGAGAAGCTTTGTGGATCAAACGTGGCTGTGGTCCTGAAGAGCTGGAGGACCTTTTGAGATCCTTGGAACAGTGGG
Organism: Fundulus diaphanus; assembly: GCA_037039145.1. NCBI lineage: Eukaryota > Metazoa > Chordata > Actinopteri > Cyprinodontiformes > Fundulidae > Fundulus > Fundulus diaphanus. Next base: position 25,218,311 of record CM073127.1, read on the forward strand.
GTGATGTTAATCAGCCTGAAAAAGTGAAGCAACAAGGTGCAGTTCCTTAATATGTTGAATTTTAAATTGTATCTGCACAATACACAAAAGGAAAGACTTTAACAGAAAATGTAGGATAGCTTGCTCTTGGCTCACGTTTTTTTAATGCATGGGTGCTAACAGACTGTTTAAATGAAGCCCTAACAGTTTTATGCACTGTGAGGTTAACAGAAAATCAAAAATAATTACTTCTTTTGAATTTGTTGCCAATGGCATGGTTCTATTTTTCACACCACTGATGTGTTTGTAATAAAACACTTCTTTATTCTTTCATGAAGACAAACCAAACCATTTTCTGGTCAATCTGGCTCTGTAGTGAGGAATCTGCAGGCCAACCTATCTGCAGCATAAAACCTCTGAGTTTAAAAGCTCAGAAAATGGTTCTAAATTAAAATAAATCTAAAAGAGAAACTGAACTTTGGAGCAGCCAGTCAAGAGTGCCAACACGCTTTGCTTTTACTATTTTGCATTCTTGCATTCAGCCCTGAAACACTTGAAACTACCCTGTTGTGACACAGCAGAGTTAGAACATCTTCAGAAATAATGGAGCTGAGTGAACAAGATGATTAGAAGACGTCTGGTGGAGTGCAATCTTCAGCAAACTCTTATTTTTAAAAGTTCAAATGTCAGCAAATTTTTAAAAAAGTGGAGTTTTCTTGTAAAGTGGAGTTTTGGATTACTTATGAGCTATATCTGCAAGCAGGCGTCAGTATGACTTCAGTTTGGAGAATCAGGGTCTACAACATTGCACCCATTTGTAGTAACAACCGTAGTACACTCTAAATTAGGCACTAACTATTGTTATATATTTCACATGATCGCTTTATAAAATGTCTTACTAACCCATCAATAAGCTCCTCTTCTGCCCATTCTTCACCTCTATATCAAGCTGTGTTAGTATTAATATGGACAGTAAAACCAGGCTGGTTTTAAAGCTCTCAGTCTGGCATCCCTGCATGCACCAACAACGTAGTCCTAAAAGACGTTCTCTAAATGTTTGGTTTTGATCTAGAATTGCATCATGTGTCCGGTTAGCTTTTGGTGCTGGTTAGAATATTCATTCTCCTGTTTTTCTCTGTCTGTCGTAAAACTGTTTTGTATAGTTTTTTTGTACGTTTTCATATAACTGTTAGTCTGTTTGTGTGTGCTGACCGGATGTAGAGTTAATGCAACTGCTGCAGATGGAGCTGAAGGAGTTCAAAGATGGAGAGATGACTCTTGCACTTACGTCCCTGACCACAGACAAGGAGGTTTGTTTCCTATTCTTAGTCAAAACAACTGATCGACAATCGATCAAACAAACAAATGTGAAGAACAACATACTAATTATAATTCTGCTCTGCAATTGCAATTAAAAAGGGGGAGGTCTTATAAGTAAAAGTTCAAGATATTATCCAGAGGGCTCCTTTAAAGTCTGTGAATGTGTAGATTTTTATTTGATTATTTAAGATGGATAAGTAGACAAAAAACAAAAATTAAGTATTTAAAAAAATAGATTTGTAGAATTTACTACTTATTTCATCATCTAAGAGACAAAATTCAAAACCTTATAAAAAAAAGGGGGACTTTACTTTGATTTATGTTTAGAATAAAATGTCTATCTTTATTTGCAACATTCAAAGTCAGCTTCAGCATTTTCATTTGTGGAAGATAATAACATTATCAGGTACAACTATGTACATGTTTTCTGCTGTGTTAGAAAATGTTAGAAATTTGAACCTGAAAAAGTTTGTAAGCTTTAAATAGAAATTGGTATGAATCCCGTGTCCCAGAGGATTATGGATGTAACATTAATCAAAAGTTTATAGGTGTCTCAGAAAGCTAAGGAAAGAGGTTTTACAGCTAAACTTTGAGCTTGCTGTTTATATTCATAAGAGATGGGAAGGAAAAATGAGAAGGAGCCAGTTTTCATCATAAGCTTTGATTTGTCAGCTATCAGCAGCAAACCCACCAGGAACAGAACTAGAAACAGAACCTCACTTTGGTAAAATGAGGCGGACTAGTCTCTCCGAACAAGCCTGTGTTCTGGTCAGGTGATTTCCCAACGTCCTCCTTTCTCTGATGGACCGACAGTCTGCTGTTTTGCTCCAACCGTGGTTCTGTATGCCACAGATCACGTGGAACGGGGAAAGTGGTACTGGTACCCTTAGCACGAGGCTTTTGGATGTCTGGAAGTTTCTTGCTCTGGTTCATTAACAGATAAGGGATGTATATAAGCAAAAAGGCACTTAAAGAAAGTAAATAAATAATCTACAAGTCTAGGAAGAACTTCATAAAAACTTAAAGAAGCAATAAGCAAGAGATAGAAAGAACAAAAAAATGTTTTTTGAAGAACTAAACGTATCTTTTTAGATCAGGGGTCACCAACATGGTGCCAGTGGGCACCAGGTAGCCCCCAAGGACCATATGAGGTGCCCTCAAGCCTGTTCAAAAAATAGCACAACCCATCAGTGAGCTGCATTTAAAATGCTATTTTATTCAGCTGCTCTTCTTTTTTAATTATACTTGTATTTACTTAGATTTAAAAGCATTAAACACATTACATTCATTACATGAAGTTAAGGTGAGTTCTGATTCTTTAGTTCAAAGGTCAGTACAAGTAGCCCTTCGTATCACGCAGTACCAATAAAGTAGCTCTCAGTTTCAAGAAGGTTGGTGATCCCTGTTCTAGATGAGCTATCTCTCTGTTGTTTTCCTTTCTCTTGTTTACCTAGCCGGCCGGCCGTGCATGCACATATGTTCAAGTGAGCAAGTTAGCCCTGGCCATAAAAAGCCACTGCCAGGCACAAAATGGCAGAGAACACGCCCAGCGGTTCAAAAAGCTCTCTTGCTAACAGCATAATGAAGTCACGAGTTACTTCTTCACCAGACATGTTCCTCTCAAAGCTGGTGCTGTTCTGCTGTGTTTTTATTCTATGCAAATATGCGCCTAGGAGGCGACGGGTGAGAAGAAGAGGGGAAATGGATGCCGGGTTGCAGCTGGAGGTAGAGAGAGGCGTGGCTTGATACACATCTTGTTTTGGTCTACAGACAGTGCTCAAGCCCCACCTAGTGGTGAAAAATCGCTTATTGCTCCTTTAAATACATGCAGCAAACAAAAAAGTACGAGCACAACTGAATCTGACATGGCAGTCGTCCGTCGGTCCTTTGGGGGAGGAGTTGGCAGGAGGGTTTTATCAACCAATCAGAGGTGGATTTGGGGTAAAGTGAGAGCTCTCTTATGTTAGACAATAATAAGTTATGGATTCCTATTATTTTGTTTATAAACAGCTTCTTTAGTCTAGAAACAGAGACCAGCAATGTCAACAATCCATCACGGCAGTCAAAACACTCTTTCTTGACTGGGGCTTCATTCACATGTTTCACACTCAAGGTTTACCAATATTTACTTTCTTAATTTCAAATTCAGCAAAATAAGATAAATTACACAGGATAAGCTTTGAGATACATTGGCAGGCATTCAGATAAAACTTTTGAAGTGACCTGGGGATGACGGGTCAAACCTGAGATGTTCCTTAGTACTTCAGCTAGATATTTTTATTAAATAATTAGATTAATATGTTATGCACGAGATAAAAATCCTTAACACCCAACAGTACACAATTTGTATCTGTATCAGTTATTACTAGAGTTATTAAACTCGGTTTTCCTACCATACACTTTATTTCTAGAAGCTTCTAATGATCTGCTGCCTTCTGAATGATAAATGGTCACAAACGAAAAGCAAAACATTGATAACGAATGAGAATTTATGTTTCGTTCATTCATCAAAAAGTTACTTTTGGTGATTTTTAATGTTCGGTTGCATTACACCTGCTTTGTGTCACTTTTCGGAGGTGTTTTTTTGTGTGGCGGAGGAGCCCCTCTGAAGTTTTATTCTTCTGCATGTTGATGAGATGTAGATGGAGGCCTGAAAGCCTCACACACAGCGATGTATCACCATCCTCCCTGCTGATATTCAGAAATCCAACAAGCACACCGAAGCAGGCTTTTATTTTCCACACACATTTGTGTAGCGTTAGTGTTGACTTGTCATCGCTGTCGCTGGCTTTCCTTGCTTGCTTCGTGGTTGCCGTCGCGAGCACAGACAGTTACACACACACATACAAACACACACACACTCAAAACAAAGTAGGGTTTAAGCTTCTAAGTCTACCCTGTGCTTCTCTCTCTGCTACAACCTCTAATGTGTTCACTCCCCCCAACCCAAACCAAAAAAAAAATCATTCATTATTTCTTTTATATTTTCCTTCTCAAAGCCCATTTTTCTCAGCGGCTGCCTAGCGTGCGGTATTAGGCTATGTGTAAAATAAATGATGTCTGTAGCCGTAGGGGTATGGCTCTTCCTCCCCCAGAAAACTACCTAACGTCCAAGGAACATTAAACACCCAGATCCTCGTTTAGCGAATAAATAACCATTCATTTGAATGGCTTTGCTCGTGTGTGCGCACCGGACTTTCTGTGCATATTTTACCAGCGCTGTGCCTACACGCTGCGTGTCAGGAGGGAGAGATAGAGACTGAGAAGAACTAAAAGAGAGAGAGAGAGAGAGAGAGAGAGAGGGCCCATTAAAGACTTAATATAGAATAAATGGCCAGGGGCCTGCGTGTCGCCAGCGGACCCCAACTCCACAGCGTCATGGTGGGTTACTAATGACCTGAGATCGGGCTCCAAAATGAACTCCTCATATGCATGTCATTTGCAATGTGTATATATTTATATATTATTTTTTAATTGTGTTTGAAAAGAGAGTAAAACGGTATGAGAGTCATTTATTGAGGGGGCTTAGGGAAGTTCTGCCTTAAATGATTCTTTCCAGAAAACTAAATAAATTAGATTCAATTAGTCTTTAATGGTTTATGTGCTGTGTGTTTGTCAGGGAGACTTCTGTGTGCATGTGTGTGTTTGACGGCACTTACAGAGGACTGGGTTAGGGCTTTTGATGGCAGTGATTGCCTAGTTAGCAAAGGGAAAGATTGTGGTGTGGGATAACGATATGGACACATCGTATACACTGACTAATGTATTTTTGTTTACTGTACAAACATACATTAGTCAGCCTGGGTGCTGTTCGGTAATGGGAGTGCAAATGAAGAGAGCTTCAGGATCGCTGTTAGAAATTATTTGTATGAGTTGCGGGTGTCCGGTTAGAGTAACAACTACCCGGTTGGCTTTTAAGAGCGGTGTGATCCTGGTTGACCCAAACCATGAGCTCCACTTCCCTGGCAGTCAGTCAAATTTGTTCTCAGGTAGGGTTGGACTCTTCCAGGCCTGCCACTTGTTCAGCCCCCTGTTTGTGCCGTTCACTGACAGGATCTTAAGGCGGGCAGAAAGGGGCGTCTGGTTGAGTTAGGACGGAAAAGGAGATGAACAAACAGGTTGGAGACTCATCTGCAGTAATTCAGGCACAGTTCTGCCCTGTCGTGGTGAAAAATGAACTGAGCTACAAAGTCACTGATTTAACTTTCTGTCTACGGTTTGACCTTCACCTTTGGGTCTAGAGATCTGGATTATGACGAAGAATGAGATCCAGGATGAAATGGGGTTTCTTCATTGGGTAACTGGATGTATTCTCAGAAATGATTAGCGCTGCTATCTAGCTTATCAAACCATACAGCCTTCTTGATTTCTTCCAGGATGAGCTAGAGAGCTTTGCTGAGGAGAGCAATGTCAGGATTTTCTGTCCTAGACCTAATCTAGAATAAGCAGAAGACAATAGACTGATGGACAAATATTGAAATATTTATCTATGGCCTTAAAGTAACACAGGGTATAGAGCTTATAATTTATTTACTCACATAATTATTTGTGTTCTGGATAGAATTTGTATCATGTTTCAGTGAGAATTTTACTTACACCTAATTTGGGGATGATTGTCATATTAATTGGGGTGCCTCTACGGATAAACTGTTTTTTTTTTTTTAGAGTTGAATGATATGACAACAACCTCATTGAAAGTCAAAAAGTTGAATTTAATGTGGATTCCCTTTGATCCACACATGGTCAAAATTGTACATGGATGCCTTCACTGCCACTAATATTGGATTGGTTATCCCTTATGAAGCTCCACATCAATTATCCCACATCAACCGTTTTAGCCATCCTCGAGCCTGGCTTCATTCTGGCTGGATGGTTAACCAGTTTTCTCTGAACATTTTGGATAATTAATTTTGACTGAGACTCGTTTCGTTAGAATCTCTAGCTCTCTCCAAGTTTCCACCATCTGACCTAAACTATCACATTCAGATGATAAAAGGTTATGTTTAGGAACAACCCACAAGGCTCCAGACGACCACAAGCTTGAAATTGTTGCAAAACTAGGGTCATTGGTTGTAGTGAAGCGAGTTTAATGTCACCATTGACTAAGATGGCTAGTTTGTAACTCAAAAACAATGTAACGAGTTGTCAGGCATGGTGGTGGAAGCTTCATACCTGGGGAGATGTTTTGATACCTGTAACACTGGGCAATTGCACGATATAGAATAAATATTAAATAATGGAGACTGCATTCAAAGTCTTTTAACTTGACATTAAATCAAGATTAATAAAGCCTGAACCCATTTGGGTGACATTGGTCCTAAGCTCGCATCCAAAAATGTTCTTGTATTGGATAAAGTAAACAAATAATATGGTGCAATAGCCTTCTCTAAACCCCAACATCTAAGTTTATTTTTCTGCACTGAGTTGGAGGAATATCTCTTTCATGCACTTATTTAAATTGTAGACACCCTCAGTTTCTGTGAGGTAGATTGGTCAAAAACAGAATTATGGAGCTGTGTTGGTTTTTCTTTAAAAATTGAGAAGAGGGTGCATGTTAATATTAAAATAAAAGTGATCTGATAATGGCGCCTTGAGGAACCTCATGTCGTTTTTGTTTTCCGTAAGATCAGATTTCTAAATGCCAAATTAAACATTTCAAGTTACAGCAGTGATTGTTGTGACATGCAGAGATCCTTTAAATGTGGATCACGTACTGCAGACTGCAGCTTTTACGATGACTCGGGTGTTTTTTATTATAATTACTAAACTAGATTGATGGGAATTTTGGTATAGATTTAGATTGCTAATGTCACTGGGTGCTTCAGCTGCATCACTTACATTTACTGCAGCAATTTTTTGCTTCTTCTCCAAGTGCAGATGAAAGTTGGACACACTTTTGGCAGCGTCCGTAAGCCTTGGCACTAGCATCTGCTCCATAATGGTTCTATGCGTTTAATCTATTAAATTGATTAAATGAAACATCATGTCCTTACTCTTAATAAACATTAATATCTAGAAAATACTCAAGCTGCTGCCTTTGGTGCTTTTATTTCCTGTTATTATTGGACAATGTAACGGCCTCTTAGTAAAATTCTTGCCACCACAAAATACACAGTATGCATTGTCCAAGATCCAGATAGCTTCATCACAACCAAACACTGATTTAAAATAATGCTGTATTATCCAAATTTAGCTCCTGTAATTATGGTGGCAGTGATACATCTACCAATGTAGCAGTCTGAGCAGTCCTTGCTGCATTGGGCCGCATACACCACGCCGCTCAGCTATGGTTTGTTCTGTCTTTAAGATGAACCAGTTTTTGTCTGAGAGTGTTATTGGGCCTGAAATTTACTGGTTTGTTGTGTTTGGAGAAAATTCTCCTGAGTTTCTCAGAAACTCCTGACACATATGGAATGACAATGTTTTTACGTCTCTCTCTCTCTTCTCTCCTCTGTGTTTGACGCTGTGTTGTTTTTTCTGCCAGCTTTGTTGGCTGATTTGAAAAAGGCCCATTTCGGGTTACCCCAACCTTTCAGTGATTCCCTGACATGCTTGTGTTGTTTCTGTTTCTCCTCCGTGGCAGAGGGAATGTTGTCAGCCCGATAAGTCAAAGTTCTGATAAGAGAGAGTTCGTGCTCCAGTGGGAGATGTGAATCAAAATATTGATATTGGTCTGTGTGTGTGTCTGTGTGTGTGTGTGTGTGTGTGTGTGTGTGGGGGGGGGGGGGGGGGGGGGGGTTTCCGGTAAACCTCAGTTTTGAGACTCCCTTCTTCCTCAATGTGTGCCGCACAGTCCAGAAAAGGCAACATGTTGTTCTTGGCATCCTCTTTGGTAAACCTTATGTTGCTGTCCACTGAGTTGATGTGGTTGGTAAATGCCTCAACTTCTTTGGTTTGGAACTAAACAACAGCTACATAAACACATGGCACAGTACAGGAGGGCCAGCAGCTCAGGGCAAGATTCAGCACTTGCAGCTCAAGAATAAAGGGCACTCTTTTGATGACAATGATGTCCAGATTTTGGACAGAGAGAACAGATGGTTTGAAAGAGAGGTGAAAGAAGCCATCATGGTCAATAGAGAAAAGCCATCACTAAACATGCTCCAAAGAGTTTACATCAGCAGTCTCGTCATTGTTCAGGTGACCAAGTACTCCACTCACATCAAGCAATAGCTTCTAACGACCCAGGACAGTGGTGGTTGGGTCATTGGTTTGCCTCGGATGGGCCTCCATGTCCTTAAAAACAGCAGTGGCCCAACTGCATGCTGCTCAAGTGCGAGCCTCCAGAATTGACAAAGACTCCTGGATAGGTGTTGAAACGTTTTCTGGAAGAACTGAACGAAAGTCCAGTTGCCTTAGATTTAAGCCTGTTTGCTGTTGCAATGACCCTGATAACTGGGAATTGGCACTTTACATGAGACAATGAAGGTTGAATCAGTCGAAGGTGTAAAAGAAAGGAAAGTTAGTGGCACAACTGAAGTTGGTCCCAACCCTGCTTGACATGTTTTCCTGCTTGTGTTAAAAGGTTTTTTTATGCTCAGATAGGCAGAGATCGAATTAATGAATGCAGATTGCAACAAAAACACAATCTTCCCACAGTCGTGTCAGAGGGTGTGTGTCGAAGCTTTTCACAGCCCAAAAATTAGCGCTGGCAGATGAGGCTGCAGTTGGATGAAGAGTCGTCATGCTGTGGGGTTGATGAACTGTGGGAAGGACAGGAGCCCTCAGACATACACACACAGATTCCCGAACATGAGAATAATGTGTTTTTCCTTACATTAACACGGACATCCAAGAATTACAAGATGTTCCCACAGTTCTTTGTTTTCTCCTTCTTTAAAACCATTTCCACACCTCTGCTGCTGTACTAGTACTAAGAAAAAAAATCTGTTTTGGTTTGTTTCACACACTTACCGGTATACTAATCCACTGTTAAACCATACGGTAACGATTTTAATTGCTTTCGTTTTTACTGTGTGGTAAACAGTATCCATCATCTTTGGTGCTGTTTGAATCTCACCACTGTGTGTATTTGTTTATATCTCAGTATCTCAGTCCACTGGATTTCTGCCAGCTAGTTAACAAGAATGCAGGTTAAGCTTCAGCATCTTCATCTTATTTAGTGTCTTTCATTTTATGATCCTTGAACATTTTCACATTCTTTTGTGTTACAACAACAAGTTTTAAAATGGGAAATATTTTGCATGTAGGTTGTGAAGTTCAGTTTTGGTCTCATCTGATCAAAGCGCATTTCCTCATGTTTGCTTCGTCCTCTTACACAGCTTGTCGTAAACTATTAATGTGACTTCTTATGGCTTTACTACAACTGTGACTTCTTCATGCGACGCCTACATAAGGGCCTGATTTGAGGAGAACATCCCTTGTCTTCTTGCCCTGCTTGTTGGTTTTCTGTTCCCTGTATTTGTATTTTTATTGTCTGTAAAGTGACCTTGAGTGTCTAGAAAGGTGCTGTTAAATAAAATGTATTATTATTATTATTATTATTATTACGTGGATTACGAGGCCAGATTTTGGTAGGTTTTCTGTATTCAGATGGTGGACTGAACAGTTCTATAGTTTTATAACTTCATTCAGCTTTAAACTTTTCCATATCTTTGTCTCTGACCTGTTTGTTGTGTCCCTTCTTCGTCATCATACTGTGTGTTCATTAATGTTCTCTGTCAAACTCTGAGACCTTCATAGAACGACCGTTGATTGGTCTTTCCGTAGGGGTTTAATAATAAAGGGGGTTTAATTTGTAAAAGATATCAAAACTCTGTCTTATTAACTTTCCACTTTATAATTACTTTGTGTTGGTCCACCATATGAAATATCAATAAATTAAATTGATAGTGATTGTTTATGATTGTAGTCTAACAATGTGTGGGAAAGTTCAGAGTTTGAACACATTTCTGAGGCGCCGCTTCAGATTACTTCTGCTTCTGCTCCCAGTTTAGCTGTATGTTTCTGTAAAGCATCATGTTTTTATTTCAGAGGGATCTGGTTTCAAACTGTGCTCGCTCTTTTAATATTTATTTATTTTTATTTTTTTACCAAATTTTAAATGCTACACTATAAAGAAAAAACATATTATCCCATTATTTTTCATCTTCTTATTGTTTTAGTAACTGCAAGAACAAAAGAAACAGAAAAACAAACCTTAATAAAAGGTTAAATAATCCCATGGAAGCCACTTCAAAGAGTGGAAAGATCTTCCTCAGTTTGTGAAACCTGGTATTTTTCTTTGTCAAACTTTTATTTATGAAACAAAACTTTTTGTTTTTTCATGGATCTTCAACCTAACAGAAGTATCCATTGCTGTTTTCCATCATAGCCAAAAGCAGTAAAGGAGAACTGGTCAAACCCAACTCTCTGCAGTTGCAAGAAGCCCGAAAGGATTTCTGGTTGTAATGATTGAGGTTAACAGGCATGATAAATAAACAAATTGCAAAAAGTGTTGGATCAGTGATTAATGCAATCTTTTCAGTACAGCTATTGATTAGAACCTGTTTATAATCACTATCTATTTACTATTAATTCACCACTCTTCGGCCTTCCAAAAAGGAAAGTATTTTTTCTTTAACTGAACTCTGAAGAGAAGCCTCTCATCCTCTCATCGCTCACTTCTCATGTCCTTTCTTTTTCCCGAAGACAAAAGAATCACCTAATGTGCAGATAGGTTACTCTGAGCTCTTTAACTGGGATTTCTTCCTTACTGGTTGTCCCCAAACAACATTTTAAATCATAAATGGAATCAGTGAGAACTGTTAACAAAATTTTGGGCACTATTTGTGTCTGTTTTTCACTAATTAAACAACTTTGTTTTATTTTTGTACACTTTAAGTATATGTCCATCCTCCTATCAGCTTAGTTTTGGGTTTTATTTTGGCAACGTTGATTGTCTCTAATGTGTTGTTTGTTCATAGTCCTCCGGCTCTTCTGTTTGTTTATGCAGGGCCAGTTTTGCCCTACACCACTTGCACAAATAATTATGCTCACTAATGAAGGGGCCCGCAGCCACGGCACTCGGTAAATGCCTTTCTGATGAGAAGCACTGGGAGACAGCAGGTGCAGGGTGGGCCTCCTAGGGACTAAGATTGAAGACCAGGAAGCCAGGGTGCCCCGCCTGTATTTCCATTTCTCTGGATTTCTACCAGCCACTCCTTTAACTTCTTGTTGTTTCTTGTGGAGCAGAGATAAAATTTAGTAGATTATGACATAGTCTGTGTCATAGACACTGCCTATAGGCATTTCAGTTGGAGAATGTTTCAAAAGTCGCAGCTGAATATGATATGTTTATAACCCCAACCTGTTTATACTACTTCCCAAACTTGTTTCAACTGTTTCTGTTGCTAGTGGGCCATTAGACACATTATTCTCTTCCAAGATTTACATTTCCTGGATATAATAAGACATTATAAAAAGACACAATATTTATCTAAACAAGTTTGGAGAACTGCTGCATTCCCAAGTCATCTTACTGCATCCTCCATACCATATGCACTGTTGTTTCTCCCTCATCATCTCATCTAAAAGATGAAAACAAGATCCTTTGACTCCTTTTTTTCTCCCATTTTCATTCTCCCCCTGTGGCTTCCATGAGTTTTGAGGGCAAACAAATAACAAAGCAAAACATTTATAGAGTCAGTGCTTAGATCTTGGCCCCCAGATCTCTGCACTTAAAGCTGAGCGAATGAAGCATGTGGAGAGGGCCCATATGAGATCGACGAAGAGACATTTGGATTTCTGCCTGCAAACTTTAATGCCACCCTCCCCTCTTCTGTCTCCCTTTCCCGAAAAAACTTCATAAGCAGTAATATTCTTGTGTGAGCTTGAGTGTGAACAGGAGGTGATGACTGTTAGTATGGGAGTGTGTTTGTTGCAAATGGTATATGGCGCACATGTGTGTGCACATTTGCATGTGTGCGTGTGTTTGAGCAGGGTGGTGTCAGCTCGCTCCTTGCCACCCCATTTACTGTAGCTGTACCGCTGTGATCACAGACAGATGTATAAATCAAACCTCGCTTGATGGATTCATCAGGGTGGCGAAACGATCGCCTGAGAAGAACTCGCAACTCTCTTAGCATTCTGTGTTCTGACGGAAAGGGTATGCAAAGAGCCTAAATGGATGAACGCTTGATTAATTCTTTGCCAGAGATGTTGGCGACAGCAGGAAATGTGTTTTTGCTTTGACTGTGTTTGCACGGGAATTTACGCACGCAGGGCGTGAGTTATGAGGCCTGAGTTTTGTACCTAAGGCTATTGTGCATAATGACGGCAGGTTGGGAGAGCTGCACGCAGCCGCTAAAGACTTGCCACCTGTGGAGTGGAGGCAACCAATGAGAGAGGGAGGAAGTGTGTGTGGGAGTGTGTGCGTGCATGGTGGCGTGTGCATTGAGGCCCGTGTGGGAGAAAAGATGAAGCCTCAAACTGTGTGATGGGAGGATGCGAAGAGGCAAAATGTGACAAAGAGACAGGTAGGCAGGTAGAATCTCCTTTCCTCAGAAGTTCTGAGTAAACGGATAATGTTGATATAGGAAAACGGCAAAGGTTTCCTGTGAGGACATAAAACATCTGGCCACTCTGTCAGAGACACCTTGCCAGCACTGGGCTGGACCCTGTTTTGCCTTCAGAGCTGCCTTAAATATTTATGGCATAGATTCAACAAGATGTTAGAAATGCACGGGAGAGATTTTGGCTCATAGTTGCGTGATTGCATCACACGGTTGTTGCAGATATGTTGGCTGCACATCTATGATGCAACTCTCCCAAAGGTGCTCTGTCAGATGCAGAGCTGGTCCCTATGGAGACCATTGGAGTACAGTCTGTGCCCTCAGAGGATGGGTTCACTGTGGTCATAAAGGGAGGGCCTTTGTTATGAACTGAACTCACTGCAGAAGTTATGAAATTGCTTCATCAAAACCTCATCTGATCTCCTGATTTTGGTGCTCAAAAAAAGCCCAACTTATGCAAACAAACTTAAATAAAAAACTGCATAATAAGAAACAAGCAGGGAACTGAAAGGGAGCAAACATCTGGCAACGAAAAAAGTTTATACTACGCTCACGTTTGCATTTGCTGGATGTCTTTTGATGATTAAGACGCCAACTGTTATGTAATTATTTACCCTAAATGTCAGTTTTCAGTGTCTGGTTTTGACTACTACTTTTTTCACTTTGCAGTGATTTTTTTTTAAAGAAAAAGTTTGGAAAAAAAATACGGAGTAACTCATTAAAGTTCTTGATTTTCTGTAGTGTGAACAATTAAACTGCTTGATATTTTTGTTTTTAAATACACTATTTTACCCATAGTAAAATAGTCTGCTTTCACGTTTCATCTTGAGTGACATCCCATTCTTAATCCATAGGGTTTAGTATGATGCCGACCCATCCTTTGCATCTATAATAGCTTCTACACTTTTGAAAAGGCTTTCCACGTGTGTTTGGAGTATGTGTACGGGACTTTTGCACCATTCTTCCTGAAGTACATTTGTGAGGTCAGACTCTGATGTTGGATGAGAAGCCCCGGCTCATAGTCTCCTCTCAATCAACAAACTCACTTATCCATCCCCTCATCGACCTTGCTTTGTGCACTGGTACAGAGTCATGTTGGGACAGGAAGGAGCCAAACCCAAAACACTTTCCACAGAGTCAGAAACATGATATTATCCAAAATGTCTTGATATGCTGCAGCATTAAGACTTCCTTTTAAAAAAGACTCACACCAAAATCCTCTCCGCACCAAACTTTACAATTGACACAATGTTTTCAGAAAAGTACTGTTTCCCCTGGGAACTGCCAAACCCAGACTCATCTATCTGGTTGCCAGCCAGAGAGGCATGATTTATCACACCAGAGAACAGATCTCCTCTCTTCCAGCCCTGTATCAGCGTGCTTTACATCACTGCATCCGACGCTTTGCATTGCACTTGGTAAAATAGAAAGAAAGAAATCTTTATTTGTCATTGCAGTTGTACATTTCAATAACATTTGTGTTGTGCATTTAACCCATCCCTTAGGGAGCAGTGGGCATCTTTGCCCAGAGAGCGATCTTGGGCTAAGGGTCTTGCTCAGGGCAATCAAACTGGGTACTTGCAGCCTTCTCAGAGCGCAAGCACACTGCTCTAACCACTAGGCACCACTCCATGATCACTCATGAAAAGCCACTCCGTGGACCTCTCTACACACTGCATGTTGGTGACCTCTGTGCACTATGGGCTTCAGCATCTACTGACCACCTCTTTGTGATTTTACGTAGCCAACTACTTTGTTGCTTTCATCCCAAACTGATGCCTTTTAAGATTGGATTGTGAAATATTTACCAGTGAGGAATTTTCATGACTGGAGTTAGTATTATTCTATACAGGTACCACTTCTGATTTGGGCTCATTCATAAATGTTTGTAGAAGCAGTCTGCATGCATGGGGGCTGGATTTTAGACATCTGTGGCTATTGAAGTGATTGGAATGCCAGAACTTAATGATTTGAAGGTGTAAACAAATACTATTGGCAGTATGATGTACAGCACAGGCAGTTGGCTCACAAAAACACCTGCCAGTTCATGTATTAGGAGCAAACTTTGGGGTTCAGCAGAAGAAGAAAAAACTGTGTTATCTCAGCAAAACTTGGCATAAGAGACGCTGGTTTCTGTGCATGCATCTTAATATTCCTAGAGACGGTTAGCAAGTGGATTTTAAATCTAACATGTTGATAATTTATAAGAAAAGGCAATCTGTGTGTCTGGGGGTGGCAGAGGGAGAAGGAGGAGGGGTAGCAATATGAGTAGTAATTTACTCAGTTAAGAACCAAATGGCAGACAGACTGTCGCCCTGCGTGTTATCGCAAAGCTTCGCACTCTGCTCGTTTTCCTGACTCCGTTCCCCTGCTCCTGTGTGTAGTTTTGTGTGCAGATGCACGCAGTTGGGCTGTAGCTTTTCAAGGCAGGCATCATCTGAACATTTCTGAACAGAATGGCTGTAAACGGTGGCGCCTTTATGGCTGTAACAGAGATTTTATGTGCGCATGTTTGCTCATAAACTTGGGTTACAGTAGATAACTGCAGGTGGATTAATCTGTGCGGCTGCGAGTGCTGGGAGTCGTGTGTGTCCTTACTTGTGCGTTTGTATACCCATGTGAGTGAATATGTGTGTTTTATTGAATCTCGGGAGGCTTCATTGCACTCATCAGGATATCAGCCTTGAGGAATGGCGTTGTCAGTGAAGTGACAGTTGTGTGCGCGTGTGTGTGTGTGTGTGTGTGTGTGTGTGCCTGTGTGTGTATGCGATTGATGTTCCTAAATCTGACAGTAGCCATATTGTGGTGAGAGAAGGGAGGGATGGAGGCTGGAGCAGAGGGAGGAGGACTGCAGCCCCCTCATCCTTGCAGGTTAATATTGACACAGCCTGGGCAGACACAGCGCCCGAAGCGCTCATCAATCACCTTCAGTGGCTCATACAAACACACTCACTGTCACCTAATGAGCAGGACCACACACATTCTGAAAGAACATGACACAAACACATGTTCTAAGATCCCCGGACTGTTCGGATGTGTCAGATAACAACACACAAACATCTAAAAACCAGCATTACCCAACTATAAATATCTCTCTTTATGTAAAAGTTCAAATTAAATAAACACGACAACAATTTCCAAAACTTCCCTAAGCAAACAGTTGTACAGCAAATGTAGATAAATCAAGCAAATATGTTTTCAAAAGTATCACTTTGTACACTTTATGCATATCCCTGCGTGGCAAATTATGATTGCAGTAACACTGTTGTTAATCATTTCAGAGGGAGCGAGAAAAAAACGAGTTCCCTTGACAAACAAAACAATTAATTAATGCAACTTTCTATCCATCAATCAAAGAGGATGTCACTGAATTACCATAATCTGTGCATGGTGGCTGTTTAAGAGCAAACAGTTAATTTCCAGACAATAAATCACAAAGTGTCTTTCTACCCCTCTGTGCACTTTGACAGCTCCGTCTCTCATTACTACAGATGAAGACACACTTGAAACTACTTTTACTAAATAAAATTAAATCGTATGTGCAATAAAAGTTGCAAAGTCTAGCAAACTTAGGAGCAGATGTAAGCAAAATGTTTGGAAATGAAAAAAAATTACATGTAAGATTTTAATGAGTAGAAAGCAAATGTGTAATTTTGTCTTCCTCTAATTTACAGGACTGGCATGATTACGTGGATGACCTGAAATGCTTCTGTCACCAGAATGACTATGATGGTCTTGTGGCGGTCTTGTCCATCAGTGATGCAGTTCAACATCCCCGCCAGCAGGTGGCTGTCTACTCAAGCAACACAGACATCCTAAACCAGGTAAATCCCAACTCTGTGCAAAACACTTTTTGTTTTAGGATCTCTTGAAGTATATTGGAAATATTTTTAAGTATATTTATATATATATATATATATATATATATATATATATATATATATATATATATATATATATATATATATATATGTATATGTATATGTGTATATATATATATATATATATATATATATATATATATATATATATATATATATATATATATATATATATATATATATATATATATATGTATATGTGTATATATATATATATATATATATATATATATATATATATATATATATATATATATATATATGTATATGTGTATATATAAAACTACAGAGAATATGAGCAAAAACTTAAGGCTTGTTGACTGAGCTGTAATATCAAAGATTACTATTAAATATGTTACACTGTTCATTTTAGGCCATGACCTCTGCTATTAATGCCATACAATACAACACAAGTCAAACACAAAAAAAGCAGATTGTTGACATTTAGAGGCTCTGATTACAGATCTGTGCTGAGCTGGAAGAGTCCTCCAGCTGGTATTTTTCTGGTGAACCAGAAGAAAGGGAAAGTCTCCAGGTCTACCACATTCCAATAAACACATCCGGCCCTTCTGGTACTCTTCCTCTGATACTGGAAGACATCCAGGCCGTCCTGAAGGAATTTGTGAACCGGCGTGACTCTGTGTTAGGCTGCAACCCTAGCAGCAGGACCTCCTCAACAGAGGGAGTAGCGGGCAGCGTGGAGTTTTCCCAGGGATCATCCGGCATCAACGACATGGATGGATCTGACACGGAGAGGGCAGATGGAGGCAATGGGGACGTGGCAGCTGAAGCAAGGTTTAAAATGCGCTCAATCTCAAAAGTGTACAACACCCCTGTTAAAATGCAAGGTTTGTGATCTATGAAAAATGGGGCTATTATAAATCATTTCAATACTTTAATGTGGCATGTAACCTGTGCAGCTGAACTTAAAAACACATTTTTATCTAGAGAATAATGGGGAAAAAATAAAACATAACAGCAATAATCACCAGGTTGCCTAGGTTTGCACACCCTTAGACTAAAAAGAGCTTTTCGCTTCAGTTCCAGGATTCCTCATGCCTTTGCACTTACTCAAAATCAAATTACAAATAATATAGTTAAGCATAATGTCCTAGTGAGATATTTCTGATGAGCTAATTCGCAATTATTTACAGAGATCTTAAAAAAGGAATAAAAGCATCCACAGTGTGTAAGGTCCCAGGGTTTAACAGGTACACACAAAAAAACAACCTCTATCATAAATCTGAGATTGCCGGAAAGTTGGGGATCAGAGGACACTATTTGAATTTCTACAGAATATCAAGCTTAAAAGTTACTTTCAAATTTTCCAATTACAATATGATTTGTTTTCCACCTCCAGCTGATAAAAACACAACATTTAAGATTTGATTATAGCATGAAACCAATAAAAAAAGCTACATTTTCATTTAGAAATGTTTTTTTTTTCAAAAGATACTTTTAATCTGACAAACAAGTCTCTTAGAAATCCATATTCTAATTTATTGAATATGACTGAATATATACTATGGTACAGTGGAGAAAGGAAAAGACAAAAATTGGTCAGGGAGGCAGCTGAGAGGACAATGGCAAGAAGGAGCTGCAGGAATTTTGGGTAAACAATTTTATTTATATAGCACCAATTCATGATTTATCTCAAGGGACTTTACAAAGTCAAATCCAATCAAATCATACAGACCAATTGGTCAAAAAGTTTCCTAACCAAGTCTTGACAAGCAGCATTCACTCCTCCTGAAAGAGCGTAGAGCCACAGTGGACAGTCTTCTGCCTCGTCTATGGCTTTGCAGCAATCCCTCATACTGAGCATGCATGAAACAACAGTGGAGAGAAAAACTCCCCTTTAACAGGGAGGAAAACACAGCTTGGGATTTACCTATGAAAGCAATCAATCTTCTGTTGTCCTCAAATTTCTGGACCAAGGTTTTCAAGACAGATGTCTTTCAAACAAAGAAAGCATAAGAATGAGGCCAAAGCTCCACCAAACCTCATGTGACAGTGTGTTATAGTCTCATAAAACTAACTTGCACTAAATACATCTAATAAAAAGATGTTTGGCACCAGAACAACACTGGGCATCACCAAAAGAACACCACAACCACAGTGAAACATGGTGGCAGCATCATGCTCTAGGGTTTACGGGTTTATGAGCGATGAATTACTTCAACAAAATATTACTTTAGTTTAGTTTATGATACTTTATGATATTTTTTGGCCTGATATATATTGCTTTTTGCCCTGCTATATTACAGAACAAATGTCTAATCAAAGATTGCAGCTTTGAGATGATTCATCATGGCCTCAGTGTGTTTTACATCCAATTCTCACATTTACAGAAACATTGAAATTTAACAGGAATTTGTACACTTTTGAGATTCACTGCAATGTACGGACTCCAGATGAAACAGATGAAATGTGTTAACTGAACACTGTCACAGTTTAACGCCATCTTTTCAAACAGGGTGATTGCAGAGGGCGAAGAGGAGACAGGAGCTGTCGGAGGCGGCGCTGGTGGGGAGCTGTTGAGCCCTGACAGCGGTATGACCACCATCCGCAGCAGCCGGTCCTCCAAGGAGAGTTCTGTGTTCCTCAGTGATGACAGTCCCGGCGGTGAAGGTCCGCCTGGAGGGCCAGGAGTGCTCTTCCTGAGGAACCCCTCTCCTCTAGGGTTTTCGTCTCTCTCCCCTCCTGTCCCACCTGAGAGGAGGAAGCACCGCTCTGGCAAAAACAAGACAGACAATTTAAATTTATTTAGTTTTGACCCGCTTCATAACAGGGAACAGCCACTGCCAGCAGAAGGAGGACAAGTGGACTCTCTAGAGGGGGTTGATGAAGGTGAGAGAAGAGCTGGAAGCTCTAGCTTTTCCGAGCTTGATGAGATGAGCCTGCTTGATTTCTCTGCTCCAAACTCTATAGGAGGGCTTGAAAGTAGAAACTCTTCAATTGACCAGCATGGTCATATCTACGGGAATGAGATGATGGATACAATGGTTCCTCCAACGCCTGTGAACAGCCTAGTGGGTAGCCGCCCGCCCAGCAGTTGTGGGGTCAGGTTTTTCCCGGAAGATGTAGTTGAGAGGATCAATGGCCTCCAGCACAAAGACAGCGTGTCATCTTCCCTATCAGAGACTTGGGATGACCTTAGCAGTGAGACACAAGGGCCAGTTTTCTCCAGCGATAATAGTGCGCTGAATAAGGTCCGAAGCTCAGGCAGTCCCCAGAATGTTGTGAGAGAAGTTAAAGATTCAGCGGGCGATATGACAGAAAGAGATATCGGAGGCCAGATATCAAAGCCAGATGCTGCCTATCAGAGGGCAAAAGCTCTTGAACCTCAGCTTAGTTTGATTACCGAGCAGACTGAAACATATGAAAACTGGAATGCGGCCTATGTATTGAAGGATCAGTGGGGCGCTGTGACTTTAGCTGATCTTCAGTTAACACCACCAGAAGACGGCGTGTCTCTGGAATCCAAAACTGGCATTACAGCAGAAAAACAAGTAGCACCCTCTGTACTGAGAAAGAAAATGACCCTAAACACTTTGACACCAGAAACATCGAAAGAAGAGGATGAAGGTAAAAGACAAGGCCAACATATGGAGCTCTTAGACTTTTGGACATACTCCGCTCAAAAGGGATTTCTGAAATCCGACAGCGGAACCACCACCTCCTACCCTGAGTCTCTAGATATGTGGAATATGACGATCAGGGACGACAGTCTGTCTCCTCTGACTACCCCTGATAATGTGTCTGAAAACTCTGGTTCCTTCTGTGGGCTGAATGCTGTTATGGGGAAAGACACATCAGTGGAAAGTCCCCTCGGATACTCTGATGGTGGTATGGCGATGTGGAACACCACCATTCAGGAAGAAAGCTCCTCCACAACAACAACTCCCGAAGGACCAGAGCATGAAAAAGATCTGGGGTTCGTTGGATCCCTGGCAGTTAATTTTCCCCCTGAAACAGAAGAAAAAGGTGACCTTCAGTCACCCGAAGAAGGTGACTGGAGGGGTGCGGAGCACAAGGTGAAAATAGTCATAGAAACAGCTGACAGCGGATCACAGGGGGAGGAAACGGCCAACAACGACATGCAGGGTGTTCAGAGTGAGTGTTCAGAGACTGGAATTGGGAACTCTGTTTCTACACATTCAGATGTTGAGCCTTCACCTCATGAAAGCACCGACTTGTGGGAATTACCTGTCCAAGGCATGGTCACATCCACCTCCGAATACGACAACGTCGGAGCTGGGGCATGGAGTCCTGCATCCTTCTCTGATACCTGTGCCAGCCCTGTAGTGGACTTGATACAGCTAGAGGAGCAATCTAGTCCTTTCATAGCTGTACCCAGACATGTTCAGAATCAGTATCACAGAGCTGAACCTCCGGGAGACACAGAGGCAGACCCAGACAGAGACCAGACAGGAAACCAAGTGTTTGTTTTTGACAAAGAGTTGGCTCACCTGACAGCCAGCGCAGAAGGTCCAATTGAGAATAAGAGCAAAAACACAAGCATTGACGACTTGGAGGATGCTGATTGGATGGAGCAATCATGTGACCATTCTCCGTTTGTATTGGTAGATGACTCTACTGTCATTCTGCATGTTTCAGAAGGTCCCAGAGAAGATGCGCAAACCCAACTTCAGGCTAACCATTCACTATCCCTAAGCTACCTGGACGGAGACTGCCATCCACCAAGGAGACATGATGGCTCTGATTCAGCCTCATCATTAGATTTGGTCATCAAAATTGGCAGCAATGTACAGGAAGGGTCTCCAGCTGAAAACCAAGAGCTGGACCAAAAAGAAAACAATCCAGATATAGAAAACAAAATGGCAGACGGCATATTTTTGAGCTGTTTCCCAATAGGAGAAAAAGAGACACCTAGTAGCCCTAACAGTCTTCACTCAGGTCATCAGAATAACCATGAGTGTAGTTCTGATGGAGATTCATGCTCAACCTTAGAAATGGAGTACATTGTTATGCCTAGAGCAGAAAAGGAATCTAATCGAGAGTCTCCTGATGGGATTACAGAGGATGACAAGCAATCTAAAGTAAAACGTAAAGCCATGGAGACAATCAGCATGCTGGCCTATGCTGCCACTGCGCTGAGATCTCATGCAAAAACTACACATGACGAAGATCTGGAGATTGCTCAGCAAAGCCCCCAACTACAGACCAGAGGAGCTGAAAGCAAATCTGCGTTATCTGAGTTAACCAGTCCTTACCAATCCAGCCTTGATAATAACCTACAGCCAGGAATGACCACCTCTGACCAGTCGAAAAACAAGCCTGAAGCTTTCCACCAATCAAATGCGGGACCAACAGAAGAAGGGAACTCTGAAAATGAGGCTGCCGCTGTTCCTAGAAGTGTGTCTCCTTCCCTAAGATATCCATCAGATCACTTCCTGAAAACCAGAGAGGAAGTTTATGTCCATTCACAGATCTCGATGGAGGACTCTGATGAAGGTGGGCAGTCACCATCAGCACCTCCACCAAGCGCTGCTTCTTTAGCTGACTTTAAACTCTGGGGAGGCCAGTTAGTCAGTCAGGACGCACCTCAAGCAACATCTGAGGCCCAGTCCCCTGTACTCACCAACAGTTCAGTCTCTCAAAGCAGCTCTCTGATTAGCTCCCCAGTGAATCAGTTGTGTTTTTCCACTGATAAAGGACTTGGCTTACCATTTTCTGGGGATTTAATGGAAGAGGAGCATGAAGACCATGATACAGAGTGCACCGGCCTCCCAAAATGTAGCTCAGAGGAGCAAGGTGAACCAAAAGAAAGACAAGAGTTCGAACCTCCTGATCTCTTGAGTTTTACTGAGGACCTTGTTGAAGCTCCCATGTTTCAACACACAGATTTAGAAACCTTTGAACCAAAGGGCGATGGGTTTCTACTTTATAGCGAGGCCTACTATGACTCACAGCTTGTAAGGGCTGATGAGCAACAGACTGCAGCTCATGAAGCTTCTGGGGAGAGCCGTTCTCCTGTGTTAAGGTAAGCTTCACCACAGTTATACATGGGTGTTATGCTGGAAAATCAGGGAAGATGTCCCACACATGTTTCCCTCCTATCATTAAAGTTTTCAGCCAGGTTTTGTCCAGTTTTCTCACTTGAGTCTGACAGAAAATATTAGCATCGCTGAGAAGGTTGTGCTAATTGAGCTGGACAGCTCTCCCCTAGGATATTGGATTGAAGTGAAAAATGAGGGTTATACCAGTGGTGTGATGGGACAAGACTTTTGTTTTCTGTATCGGTGTGAGCATATAAAGAGCTGTACGTATGTATCTGATTGCATCTGATGTGTGTTAGGCAGCATCTGTGTGTGTATGGTTTTTTTTTTTTACAAATCAGTTTACGCTTCATTAAATATGCATTACCTGCCTCATTACAGCTGGAGCTCCTCCATTGCTTGTGGAAATGGCTCCCCTTGGTTTCTAACAAGGTGTTGGCATACATGTGTGTGTGTATATGCAGCTTTGTAAAAGAGTGTTTGCATAATGATATCTCAGGTACAACAGAGAATCCATTGTCCCTGTGGATTTAACTTTGCATTAGCAAATAATTTACGTAATACTTTCTGTTGGCTGAAAGTCAGAAGTATTTGACTTTTATGCTGTTTGTTTAGTTTGGATCTACGTAGTATGGCGGAGTGTTAGAGTCACTTAAACTTATTTTCAAGTTATGGGTGAAATTTTCAGAATAATGGGAAAAAAAAGAAGGGCACAAAACCTTCAATAGTCATGCCCTGTTTAAATTAGCAGCAGTTTCCGCATCCCGCCTTTTCTTCAAGCGATTATTACAAGTCTATTCTTAATATTTTGACTTTAATCACTAAACAGAAATTTTATTTTTTTCTCCACACGTAAACTTGTTCTTGACACATCCACATTATTCTTGAAATTAGATTTTGAACTTATTCTGTAATGGAAAAGGGAAAATGAATCCAACTAAAACAATCCTCTTTGATTTTCCTCCAATTAACCCTAAGACTGCTTGGTAAAATGGGGCTCTAGTGTGCCTAAAGTTTATCTGTAGGACCCAAAATAATGTGTGCAATATAAGATCAGAAAGAAGTATCCTGACCTCAATAAACACTAGAGTTTTATGCTTCAAAGTGCCGTGCATCGACGTACATATTCGGCCAACCAGAAGCTGTAGATGCTTGCACTCAGTTTAGATGATACTTTTAAAGATATAAGCACAGGGAGTGTTGTGAGCTTTGTGATGAAAGAGCGCACAATGAGGAAAATATTTGATCTCTTCCAAATATATTTTAAGCCCTTAGCTATTATATCACTTATTGTATTCTTTTTTTTATATCATGCAAATCAAAAACTAATACTAGTTTCATGCAGCTAGGAATTATCCACCCTATTCTTACAACATATGATATATCGCATACATTTTGTTTCTGTTGCTTTTCCATGTAAGCAGACGGTTTCTTGCGGAGCAAATACAGAATACACCCTGTGTGCTCCGAATATGTTTGCAGATATGTCCATCTACTGTGTCAACTCTATTGTTACAGACAAAAACAGAGCCAAAAAAATAAATATAATTCAGTTTTCATTCTTTTTTTTTTGTTTTTGATGCTTTTTTTAACCACTAAGAGTACATTAGCTGTGTATTTGACTATTTTTGAGTGATAATATTCTGTTGAGTGAGAAGGCGATTAGGGATTGAAAGACTGGGATGTTATTCACTAATCCCAATCTTAAAACAACTTAATTGTTATTTCTGAAACCTTAGCTCTGTCATTAGCAGCTCTATTAATCCTTTTCATGAACCAATGTTTGTGTTTTTGTGGTCGGTCATAGACCAAGCACAGGTGAAGGAAGGATTTTCCTCCTCTGTGAACTTTACAAGTAAAAAATTTTTTAAAAAAGAGCACACCTGCTGGGCCATCTGCAGTGGTCGCTTTAAATTTAGGTTATTCCACCACATTCGTCTTGGATAGTAATCCTCTGATCGCAGGAATAATCCATCTTTAACACGCACCTGCTGAAGCCACAAGTTACGCTTCATCTGATCAAAAGTGTAACAGACAGGCATGCTCAGACATTTGTCAGCTTCGAAAAGATATTTCTGTAGCGTAGTTATCCTAACAGACCAAAAAGAAGGTCCTGTTCCTCTCCCTCCAATAGAACTACAGGAGCTGAGCCCTTCCTAAAGATTTAATGCCAGGATTGATCGCGAGGTCACAGGCAGAAGAACTGAGTAGAGTAGATCCGAGGAGACCCAGAGCAGAGAAAAAAAGTTTAATACATCTCTCTCTCTCTCCCTCAGCGGCATATCTGTGGGCAATTGCTTTGTTTTTTTTTATTTTCTAGTTCATTACTGCCACCTACAGATTATTGAAATAATTGCAAATCTTTTATGCATCTATTTTTGCATTTATGAAGAAGACATTGAGGAGCCAGTTGCAAATAAATAAATAAACAGTTCCACTGTGACTCTAAAAGAACAACTCTTTATTTGTCATTGCAATTGTACAGTACAACAAGATTTGCCTTCTGCATTAAACCCAGCCCTTAGGAAGCAGTGGCCAGTTTATAGCCCCCGAGGAACAATCTGGGGCTAAGCGTCTTGCTCAGGGACCCATGGTGGCAGTCTGTGGGGTTCAAACCGGGTTCTTGCAGCCTTTCTCAGAACACAAGCACGCTGTTCTAAGCACATGGTTCTATTAGATTTTCCAGTGGATATGTTGCTTTGGCAAAACATTAAACACGGAACTGATACCTGAATGCTTGACAATTTCCATTTAGCTTCCCTGTTATGCATAGCAGTGAATCACAATCAAATGGGGGTTATTTCGTTTTTAGAAATACTTTCTGAGGTAAAAACGTGCTCTGCGGTGTTCAAACTGGACTACCTCGGTATTTGAAAAACTTTAGATAATGATTTGATGTATAGTTTGAAGCATGGCCTAAAAATAAAGTGACATACTGCTGAATGCATGTCACTTTGTCTTCTGGGTATTTGTACTGATCCCAGATCTCTTCTCCCTGTAATAGAAGGCACCAAGATGGAACGTCTCAGCTGTCATCTCAGCCAACCGAAGAAGATGCTGCATCTGAGTGGGCGGGAAGTCTGAACACAACTCAGGGTCAAAATAACTATGGATACAACTACCACCACATCGACCAAAGAACTGAAAACCAGCGGGCTCACCCGTCATGCGTGAACACCAAGCCTGAGAATCAGCAGAGTGCCCCAGATGTATACGCCGAGTTCACGACCGATCCACAAGCTGAATATTTCAGATCCAAGCAAAATCAGAACCAGTTTGAAACCGGAGCCAACGCCCATCAAAGCCTGGAAGATGCACCTTTTAAGTGTCAATATATCACTGACAACACAAGCGTGGATGAGCCTATGAGCACCTCTGAACTGCAGTACTCTCAGCATGAAGCTGGGGGATACCCTGGGACAGAAGATCGTGCTCGATATGCACCAGATGGATACGTTCACTTTCTCCTGTCCAGGTGAGTTGCACCAGAACATACAATTTGCAGATCCTGATTCCATCTTTTCTAACTTACCAAATATGATTATGTCAAAATTGAAAATAATAAAAACTAAAATAGAAAAAGTAGAAATATTGTATGTACATTTTAAAATCACATTGAGAAAATAAGAAAGAAAAGGGGGGCTAAATAAGTCTGAATCAGAGGCCTACAGTGAACAGAATCTACAGTCCAACATTACTTTAAGCCAGTACAGGTGCTGGACATGCAAAAGTATATTTTACATGACCATGATTTTACATGATCATGAAAAAGTAGATTTTCAGTAATTCCATTGAAAAAGGGTAACTTGTATATTATATTCATTAATTACACAAGAGTGATATATTTCCAGTGTAAATGTTCTTTTCATTTTGATGATTATAACTGACAACTAATAAAAAAACAAATTTAGTATCTTAGAAAATGTGAATATTACTTAAGACCAATACAAAAAAGGATTTCTAGAAATTTTGGCTAACTGAAATTTTGGCTAACAGAAGTATACAGAAAGGACTGACTCCTTTGTGAACCTCCCCCACATTCTTTAATTTGTTTCACAATCCTCTCCACGATGCGGTCATCCCTATTTCTTGTACACTATTTTTTTTTTTTTTTACCAAATCTTTTCCTTCCCTTTGCTTCCCTATTAATGTGCTTGGACATGGAGCTCTGTTAACAGCCAGCCTCTTTAGCAATGACCTTTTGTGTCTTGTCCTCCTTGTGCAAGGTGTCAATGGTCATCTTTTGGACAGCTGTCAAGTCAGTAGTCTTCCCCATTTAAAGGCCTTTGCAAGTGTTTTGAGTTAATTAGCTGATTAGAGTGTGGCACCAGTTGTCTTCAATATTGGACCTTTTCACAATATTCAAATTTTCTGAGATATTGAATTTGGGGTTCTCATTAGCTGTCAGTTATATAATCATCAAAGAAATAAACACTTGAAATATTTCAATCTGTGTGTAATGAATGAATATAATATAGAAGTTTCACTTTTCTTTTTTAATAGAATTACTGAAAAAAAATCTAATTTTTCACGATACTCTAAACATATGACCAGTATAAGTACTCAACCCTTTGTTAATAGCTTTATTGCACGTGCAATTAACATTATTCTGAACACATATTTTTTTCGAAGTGGTGCTGCCAGATATTAGGAAAACGTGATTACCATATTATTGTTCAATAACTACTTCAACTTCTTCCTCACCAGACTTGCCGATCCATGTCAGTTTGGACATTGCTTTGTGTGCTTTAGTGTAGTCATGTTGAAACAAGAAGGTGCCATCCCTAAAATCCAAAATGTCTTGGTATGCAGAAGCATTTAGAGTTTCTTTAATTGAGACTGAGAAGCCTGAGGCGTGCTCCTAAAAAATAGCCAAACACCATAATCACTCCTGCATGAATGGTTTACTTGACACAACACAGTCAGCCAAGTGTAGTTCTTCTGACAACTGTCAATCCCAGACTTGTCCATTGGAATCCCGCAAAAGAGGCATGATTCATTACAGGAAACATTTCTCCACTAGAGTCCAGACAGTGTGCTTTACTGCACTGCATCTGACTCTTATTGCATTAGGTGATGTAAGGTCTGGATGTAGATGCTTGGCAATAGAACCCCATTCCAAGAAACTCTTAACACAATAACCTTCAGTTTACCTAAAGATCAGATGAAGCCTGTAGCTACCGACTCCGCAGAAAGTTGATCACCCACTGACCGCCTCAGCCTACCACTTCATGGCGGAGTTACTGTCATTCCCAGTCACTTCTCTTTTCTTATACCAATATTCCAGTTGATCCTTGAATACTTTTTCATGGTAGCATCATATCACACACATAGTGAGCTCACAAATGTTTGTAGGAGCAGTCTGCATGCCTAGGTGCTGGATTTATTCACCTGTGTCCGTGGAAGTGATCAAAACACCTAAATTCAATAATAGTGGGGTGTGAGCAAATATGTCTGTCAGTACAGTCAATGTCTTGAATGTACAGTTAAACATATTTTCTTTGCTATAGCCATTTTCCTTGTCCATACTGGGAATTTAAGCCTTGCCTTATTATACTATCCCTTTCCTGAAAAAAACATGTATCTGCTTAAGAAGCACTAAAATAAAGAAAGTTTTTAAATAAGCATTCACTTAGTGGGTGAATGTATACATGTTTGTGCTGTTCCCAATAGCAGTTCTAGTATTGTACTCATTTTGTCCCACTTTGGAATCATGACGACCCGCCCCCTCTTTTGAGATGGATGACCCTCCCCTGTTTATTACTGCTTGAGTGTGTGTGCCTATTTGCATAAGTGCACAATAGGTCTAGTCATGTGACCTATCGTGGAGAGTCTGGTTCGGAGGAAACCTTGATGACAAAAAGGTTGGAATCCAAAAGGAAAGAGTTCTTGTGCATGTGTCTTCATGTCTGTAGTTTGTCCGGCTCTCTATGCAGTGCTTTTCTCCATTGTTAGCGGTCCGTATGCTAATCAGAATCTATTAGAGCAGCCATAGTTGGAGGGAGGGGATAACACTGCACAGTATTGTTTCCTCGGCCCACACGTGCAGCCTGGGAATGAAGCAGCGGGTCCGTTTCTATCCATCTTCTTTGTTGCGTTTTTAATCCTTCACATTCTCGAGTCAAGTGAATAGACTTTAAACTCCATTTTATTTGGTGTCATGGGAACAGTTCTATTCTTTTGCTTTGGAGATAGATGATTGTCTTTGCCTTGTTTGGCCCTATACTGTTTGTAGTTGTGCCTCTGATGGCGCTGGTCATAGCAATGATAGTTTATATTATGATTCACTATTGTATTTCTGTGCCTCTGACCAGAAATTCCCAGCAGGGAGAGGTTGAAGCGGCGATGATGATGAAGATGGACTCCACTGAAGAAGCAGCTGAGGAGCGGGAAAACAGAGAAGGTAAATAAACAGAATAACAACATTAGCATTGTATTGCTTTCTGTGCTTTAGTTGTTATTTTACACCATCAATAAGCATTTTGGTACAAAAAGCTCCTGAAAAGAATCACAAATATTTATTGTTAGTGTTACCATAATGAAAGCAGTCCCTTTACAGACGATGCAGATTTCGGTGCACTTGCATGAGTGTTTCAGACGGACGCTCACTGAGAAGTTTAAAAGTGTGCAAATAGTCATTAGTAAAAATTTGAATGTTCAAGTTGAAATGTTCAACTTAATTGATGCTCGAAACAAAAAGACCGGTAGCAGTCAGTTTATAGGATGATGTAAAATACTGTGCAATTAATTTAAATCTTCAAGTTACAGAACGGTGCGATTTGCATGGATGTCCGAGCAAACATTCCCTGAGAAACTAAAGGAGTGCAAATAAACATTAGCGTGTGAGAGACAGTGTAAATAATTCTTGTATCAAGAACATGTGAAACCAGAGGTATGTTTGTAAATATGTCACAGTCTATGAACTGGACTGGTGGTTTATTGGTTCCCTCCAGGGGGCAATAGCCCTCACACCTTTGGGAAAAAAGCTGTTTTAAAGTCTGTAAGTTTTTGATTTAATGTTTCTGAATTGTTTATCTGATGGAAGTGGGACAAACAGTGCATTCATTGCAAAAAGGGAAATAAAAATAAGTTACATTTTCTTGAAATTAGTGTATTTGTCCTTGAGTTGAGTAGGTAAATAAGATTATCTGCCAATGGAATAGGATTTAATGCTTAAAATAGGAACAACTCATCTCCATCATCTTATTTCAAGAGCAGTATATCTAATTATCAAATTTTAGGTATCAAACTACTCATTCCATTGGTTGATTATCTTATTACCTGCTCAAACAAAGGGAAAATACACTCATTACAAGAAAAAAATTAATTTTTTGTTCCATTTTTGCAGTGTTGCCCGGCTGGTGAGGTCTGTGGCAATATCACTGACCCTTTTCTGGACTTGTGCAGCATGTCTAGATCATGTAGATGGCATCCCACAATCACCTGTGCTGACATTATCACCCATGCTAACTCCTTTCTCTGCTGTGCCATGCAAATCCCATATCACACTATCATACTGAGACACAAAATGCTTTTGTTTGTTGCTCTATAAGTCTATTAGTAGCTGAGTAGAAAGTCCAGACTGTTTCAGTTTCCTGAGAAAGAAGAGCCATTGTTGGGTCTTCTTCACTGGGTGGGAGGATTTCACAGTCCAGGAGACGTGAGTGCCCAGGAACTTTATGCAGTCCACACGTTTCACCACCTTCCCATGTATGCAGAGAGGAGCGTGTTGAGTCTTCCTGGACGTTCTCTGGTGGACCATGACCTCCTTGGTCTTGCTGGTGTTCAATGTGAGGTTATTCCTGGAGCACCACTGTGTCAGATTATGGACCTCCTCTCTATAGTGGGTGTGCTCATTGTTGGACATGAAACCCAACACAGTGGTGTCGTCCACAAGCTTCACAACCTTGTTTGTGGGGTAGATGGCAGAGCAGTCGTGTGTGAAGAGGGTGAAGAGAATGAGGCTGAGGACACATCCCTGGGGTGTTTCAGTGTTGAGGATCAGTGGGGCAGATGCGTTTTCCAATCCTCACCATCCGGGGTCTGTTGGTGGGGAAGTCACTGATCCAGAGTGGAGCTTCAGGGCCAGCATATCCAGAAGCAAGGTGTTAACGGCTGAGCTGAAGTCCACAAATAGCATCCTAACAAAGGTGTTGGGTTGCTGCGGATGAGTCAGAGCCGTGTGAAGTGCCAACAAGACAGCATCCTCCACAGACACACATAAACAAGATCACTGTGATAGAAACAATCGACTTGATCCATGAAAAGAAGCGAAAGACCAGCAAAAAAACCACCACAGACGGATCTCCCAAATCCACTCTGGTCCTATTTCTTTCTAGCCTGGCGAGCCAGACTGACTCACGCTGTATACACTGCTTATCAGTCTGGCAAGGAGCTGGTAGAGCCCCATTTCAAAGGCGAGACAAACAGCGTCAGCGTCATCATGTTAGAATCATTGAGATAACTACGGATGTGATGTAAAAAACTCCAAGAGAACTCTGTTTTTTCAATTTGTAGTCCTTGAAACATGCAAATTCTACAGTGAACAATTTTTTGCCACTATTGTCTAAAAAATCTCCGTCGTTCACCATTAAAATACGGAACAAGTCTATTTTATGCTCAGTTCCAGTTCGTCAGACTCCAGCCAGAGAGTAATAGCCCACTATTTTCTACTGAAATTCCTATAAAACAATGGTGAAGTGTGGGCTGAAATGTCTATTAACGTAAGCTAAATCACAATTAAATTATTTTAAAAACAAAAACATATACGGTTTCGGTGGCCAATGTACTCACCCATACTTGATGGAAGTAATATCCCCTTTTTATGGCGTGAACTCGGGCCTCTTACGTGTGCTCTCCTCGAGCTCCAAGGAACTCAGAGCGGAGCAAGACGGAGTAACCGTAGTTGCAGTAGGCGTTGCTTTTCACAGATTCACAGAGGTGGTCTGTAACAGAGCAGACAAGTACAGGAGAGGAGGATGTTGAATCAGGGAGTAACCCTCCACATGTGATCCACTGCTACATGGGGTCCAGGGCTTCAATGTTAACGTTCCTCTGATGGTGAATTTCCAAGATGTCCAAGATGTACCTCTTTAGCCCTGTGAGATCAGCTATACTTCTCTACAGATCTCAGACGTATTTGAAAAACCTCAATGTTTATCAAAATATGGTGTCTCTGTCAGAACCTTGAGGTCTTTTTATACCAACCAAGAACAATGGCAGCAGCATCCAACAAGTCCAGAATCACAGGTTGCAGGGATTTTGACACATTTTGTCACATGGTGAAGTTGTTGTCTTATTTTGTGTATCAAAAATCTATTTTGATCAACTATTTTGCTGAAATCTTTGTACAGACCCCTCCTCTTCAGCAGATACTTCAGCTGGATCTAACCAGAGAAGGAAGCTAGCAGCTCCACCACTGAACTTATCACTGGAACATAGTGAGGGGTCTCTTCTGTCAGAAGATGCTCTGGACACAGATGACGATGCCTTGGATACTGGGGATGATCTGGATGTCAGCGTTGATGGGATGGAAACACCTGATGATGCAGATTCACTCGAAATAAATATTCATGGTAAGATGTAAGGTGAAGGACTCAACACAAACATGGCGGAGAGCAGGCAGACACATGAGCATGCCAGTTCAGCAGTACCTTGCAAAAATATTGATACCCCTTAAAGTTTTCCATATTTATCTCATAACAACCGGAAAATCTCAGTGTATTTCATTGTGATTTAATGCGGAGGACCAATGTTTTTTCCTTCCCGTTAATGGGGAGTTTTTCTTTCCACTGTCGCTCCATGCTTGCTCAGTATGAGGGATTGCTGCAAAGCCACGGACAATGCAGACGACTCTCCCTGTGGCTCTACGCTTCTCCAGGAGTGAATGCTGCTTGTCGGGACTTTGAAGCAATCAACTTGTTCCCTTATATAGGAAATTTTTGACCAATCTGTATAATATGATTGAATTTGACTTTGTAAAGTGCCTCGAGATGACATGTTTCATGAATTGGCGCTATATAAATAAAATTTTATTGAAATTGAATTAAGGTACAAGGAAAGCTATATTTGGTTGTCAAATGCAAATGTGAAAAGTGTGGCATATATTTATATTCAGTCCACTGAGTCAGTGCTTTGTAGAACCAGCTTCTGCTGAAGGTGCAGCTGGAGGCCATTTAGGAAATGTCTCTACAGGCCTTACACATCTAGAGATTGAAATATTTGCCCACTGTTCTTTGCAAAATAGTTCAAACTCAGTCAGATTACATGGAGAGCATCTATGAGCTTCCCTTATCAACTTATCAGACAATCACAGAATCCCAATTTGATTTCAGTCTGAACATTGACTAGCCAACATAAACATGAACATGCTTCGACCTTAACCATTCATTTTTTAGCTCTGGCTGTAAATTTAGGGTTGTCATCCAGCTAGAAGATGAACATCAGCCCCCAGTTTGAAGTCTTTTGCCATCTTTAATAGGTGTTGGTCTAAGGAATGCCCCATCTTTAGGCCCACCCATCTCCCCATCTAGTCTGCTAAGGTTCCCTCTCCCTGCAAAAAAAACAAAAAAAACAAAGGCAAAATCCCCTTAGCATAATGCTGCCACCACCACATTTCCCTATTGGTCTGGTATATTCATGGCAATGTGCAGTTACCATGAACACTGATTGAGGCGTTTCTCTTTGAAATAACATTCTTTATGATTCAACTATACTAATAAATAATGTGATGTTATTCTAATGTAATGTATTCTATGCCTGGTATCACAAAAAGCATGGGAATTTGCATCTGTTTACCTGACATATAGAGGTTTTAAGGAGGTATCCCATTATTTGATTAGCTATCTAATGTGATAGCTGATCAAATTAAGTGATGTGGGTTGAAACCAAAATAAGATACACTCAACATTTATTCTCCTGAGGATTTACTGCCCTACGGAAACAAAAATTGTGAGGGACAAAGAAATGTCTTCTATGAATGTCTTCTCAAATCAGTTCTGACTACTTTATGTTGTCCTTAAAATACAACAAATTAAAAAACTATTTTTTTTGGTTTGGTATCTCTCGTATCATTAACATCACAAACTACAGAGTCAGAAGAGCCCGGTTTGGGTGCAGCAGCAGCTTCAAGTGAGGCTGCAAAAGAATGTAGAACAGAAGAAAAAGGAGACGGCCGGCTGTGGAGGAGCGTGGTGATTGGAGAGCAGGAGCATCGCATTGATATGAAATGCATCCAGCCATACAAAAAAGTTATTTCCCATGGAGGTATGAAAACACAAATTGTTGGCATCAGTTTCCCACATGAGACTTGTCAGTTCTGTCCATTTGACCCTGTCCTTTCCACAACAGGTGTAGCAACTCCCCCTCTTCCCTATTTTTTGTAAATTAGTATAGCTATAATCAGGGGCGATTCTAGGATCTGACCTTTAGGGGTGCTAAGCCCCCAGTGTTGACTGTGATTCCTGGCATGAACAACAGGCTTTCCATTTTTTAGTCCAGATGTAAGATTCTTATAGTTGACACATTTTTGAGCTAAAGGTCGTCAAACAAGCTACAATATAGGCCCATCCAAAAGCAGTGACAAACAGATTTTTTTCACTTAATAAAACCTTGTGCATTTGTAAAACCTGCATGATGGCAATATTGATAAATATTGATTAAAGTGAGAAATAATTTCCCTAAAGACACAAAACTAACTTAGCTTTCTTGAAATTTAACTTTCTCTGGCTTAACAGAGCAAAACGTGGAAGCCCACAAAAACCTTTTGCTGCACAGTGTTTGTCAGCTGGCTGAAAAAAGGGCTGCTATTGCTTTGCTTACAAGAGAGACAAATTTAGCAGTTTGGATATGGATATACTTTATGAATTTGCATACTGAACTTTGTCTTTTTTAAAACTCAGATTAAGAGAAATAGTTTCATTATTAGGAAAAAAAAAACATACAGTTCAGATTTAACTTTTCAGACAGGCATTCTGAATCCACGACTGCATCTACTGAGCTCATGTTTAGAAACAATTCATTAGAACAGCTGAAGCGCTTCGGACACAGATGCCGCATGTGCAGAAAAGAATATAGCTGCAGATGTAAAATGTTCCAATAGAAATAAATCCAATTAGCTGCGCTCTGCTTTTTTTTAGCAACTAAAAATATCTGTGGTCCCATCTGATTGTGAAACAAAGATGCAAGGGCGTAGGTTTGATTTGAACTTTGGTAGGGACACCTACAAACAAACCTTCCCTGGTCTGACGTCATTGGTCCTACGCAATATGCATGCTCCTATTTTTTGATGCTTGACTTGAGCGTCAGGACGCGTGTCGTCTGTCAAGCACGCACATACATGCACGCACACACACGCAATAGAAAACAGCCAATCAGGAAGAGGGAAGGCGGGATTTAAGGCAGCACAACCAATGAGAGTGGAGTTAAACAGCACACAGCACAGTCCGGTGTGCTGCAGATTTAAAGGGACAGGAAAGAAAAAGCAGGCAGTGGAGCTGCGCACAGCAGCGTTGAAATGACACCGTGGGAACGCCGAGCGCTTCAAACGGAGGCGCTCCGGGCGAACCTGTGCATGTACGCACGTCTGGCAGAGCCGAACCGACACGCAGGAATACTCTGAATCAGTATTTTTTTAGGGGTGCTTGAGCACCCCTAAAAATGGCCTAAATACGCCACTGGCTATAATACCTGATTGTATTTTTTGAGGAAGGCATGTTCACATAGGAAAATACTCCAGTGTGTTATTTCTGGTGTAAACTATTTTCAATATTTATATATTGAAATATTATATACTGACGTTAAACTTTTTCTCATAATTTTCCCTGTTTTTCTGAATCAGTGATACTGAAGAGAAACGTTTTATTTGCTTGTCAGAGCTGTTTGAGTTCGTTCATTGGTTGTTTATTCATATCAGTTCAAACGTTCAGCTCCCTGAATATCTGTTTTGTTAGAGCTTGAAAAATGCCGAAATGAAAAAAGTGTTTTACCAAATGTCCCTGTCCTGAGAGCTGGAAAGGGCGTAGTGACTCTGTTTGTTTTTCAGGTTATTACGCTGAAAAAAATGCCATCATCGTGTTTGCAGCTTGTTTCCTACCAGACAGCGACTGTGAAAATTATAACTATGTCATGGAAAACCTTTTTCTGTAAGTTTAACTTCCCAGCATTCCTAATTTCAGGTCAATTTTCCCACTAGCCATGATGTCCACATCTTATTTCAAGACCTTTAACATGAAATTTGGTGCATGAACTTCCCATGATTTTGGGGTCTGATTTAATATTATCTTGGACTAGAATGTCATGGTTTTGTGTACCATTTTAATTTTCTTATTGTTATGAAAGTGTTAAAAAACCCCACTAAGATCAGAATGACACAATCAGATGTGAGCTCGGAGTAAATCGTTCTATCAAATTAACAAGAAAATTGTCAGAATAATGTGTTTTAGAGTAAATCCAGACCATTAATCACAGTGTTTCTGATTATCTTCTTCTTGTAGGTATGTAATTAGTACATTAGAGCTAATGGTGGCAGAGGATTACATGATTGTGTACCTAAACGGAGCTACTCCTCGAAGGAGGATGCCGGGTTTTACGTGGATGAAAAGGTGCTACCAGATGATAGACCGAAGGTAATCCTCACACAAATCCCGACTTTCTTATTCCAATCAAGGTCTTATTACATATGATACATTATAAAATCTAAATCAGTGTTCATGAGGAATTTCCTATAAACCGGCTTAATGAAAAAAGGAGATGGATATATGGCAATTATGGAGAGAAAAACGGACAAGTAAATAAACTGCAGCTAACTTTGTGGTACAGGTTTCTCACAAACTAACAACAAGGTATCCTGTACTAGCAAATATTTATTTGTTTAAAAGTCTAATTTACTTTTCAACTTCTCCTGTCATTTTGTCATCAGTTTTATTTCTTGTTTCCTGAATCTTTCCCAGAGTATTATAATTAGTTTTTATGGCACTGCAACAACACAGACTCTCAGCCTCTCAGCCAATCATCTCAACAATGATCTATTGCTGTAAGCTAAACTCTGCTAACGTGTCGATTACAGACAGAATAACATATGGGACCTTCTTTATTGACAAGACAAAGATAAAAGCATTGTATAGAGGAGCTAATTAAGGCAGAGGGACAAGAAAGATGACAGGCTGCCCAATGCCACGTGCTAAGCTAACACTACAACACTGAAATTTGGAAGCATCAGTGTCAAAATGCCCTTAAAGCTTCTGTATCTTCAATCTGTGGGGATTATTAGTAGTATTATTATATTATTAATAAACACTTCTATAGAAGATATTAACACAGAGTGAAAATTAATCAAAACGCAGCCACAGTCCAAAGAAAAACCTTTGAAAGGCCAACAGGCAGCCTGGAGAGCTCTTTCTCAAAATTACTTTAATGATTTTTAGTTCACTCTCTCCTTTTGCAACAGACTGAAGAAAAACCTAAAGATGTTCATCATTGTTCATCCTTCCTGGTTTATCCGGACTTTGCTGGGACTCACCAGGCCCTTCATAAGGTCTCACTGTCACAATTTACCTGTATATTGTGCACACAGAATGTATCAAACAAATGTTGACCAGCAAAATCATACAGCATTTACTTATACACTGATAAATGTTTTTGATTTCTGTTTTTCTGCAGCTCAAAGTTCAGCAGTAAGATCAAATATGTTCACAGCCTGCAGGAACTCGCAGAAATAATCCCAATGGAGTACGTCCACATTCCTCCCAGCATCATGAAGTGAGTCAGCTGGGAACAGCCATAGCTGCACTTTACTTCCTTGTGTCTCTGCCAACTTATTTGAATATATTGAAAGGTAAATTAATGGCCACATGGTCCAACCTTGCTGGTCTCAAGCAGTGAACCTACAGCTGAGTGATAAATCACCAAACACTATCCATCATTTCCTTTATTGTAGTTTGCAGGGTTGACTGCTGCATTAGCTGCATTTTTTCGGTTGAGAATTTCTGACTTTTGTGTGTAGGCATTGTAGTACAATGTCTGTCTTGATTTACAACAACAAATATTGTTAAATGTCTTAATGCCAGTGATAAACTGGCTAACCTGCTCATTTGGATTGGCTGATCATTTGACTACCTTTCTGAAACTCATTAAGAAGTTTCTTGGGTTCAGACTAACATTTAACTTCCCTGCATCTGTCCTCCATCCACCCCAAAATGAGCTCTTTGTTATTTTTATACTGCTCCAGTCCAGGAACTGGCTTTGAAGACCATTCGTCATTTTGACAACTTATGTGGCACATTTAAAAAAATAAAAACGCATATTGTATCTGTTAGCGTGTGCTAATAGTAAAATCCAGTGTGACTCAGGGTTCTGTGGAACTTTGAAGCTTTCCCTAGAAGAGCAGTACCCAAACAGGGAACAAAACGGACTTCATGGAGATTCACGTAACACCGACTTTGTTCCCAAGGTGTAGAATGTGAGGTATTTAAATTGTAGCTGAGTGATTTTAATAAGGATCTTTATTATTCACAAATAAAATAGCTTACATTTTTACGTTTTTCCCACCACCCAAACAATCAATTACAGAAATTAAAAGATAAACATCAGGTTTATAATAGCTGTTAAAAAACTACTTTTATTTGTAATCATGATGCAGTAATTACACATAAAATCTTTTGTTTTCATCAAAAATGTTTTAAAGCTGAAACAATAATAAGTAAATTCCTATTTGAGCCTTTTAAACAGAATCTGATTGCTATATTTTGCATAAAAGAGTATTATTATTATTTTTGTTGTTGTTATTATTATTATTGTTATTAGACAAGATATTTGTATTAAGCCCTAAACATCAGTTTGCTCGTCTTCCAGTCTGTGTTCCTTCTTTTATTGATTCCAGTTGGTTTTCTACCTGTTCTCATTAACAGTATAAAAAGAAGACCATAAGCATCTGTACATATGATCGTAACCAGATTTACTTTAGGAATGCTCTAGGAATGGAGGGAGGGGGGTAAATATGTCGTGATCAAAGGAGAACTGTATACAAGACCAAAGAGTTCACTCAAACACAGATCAGGGTGTAGCAGCTCTGTTCGTGAAAGGAGACACACTGGCAGCTTTTAGACAGTTTAACTAATAACTTTGGTGAATTATTTCTCATTAGTGAAAAAAATAAATACATTATATAAATATATTAATTACCTTGCTCTTTAAGATCATCGGCTTCAGCTTCAAGTGACGTATAGCTACCTGCCTTTATGGACTCCCGTTTCAGCTACAGAGGGCAACAACAGGGGAGTGGCTGTTACTTGTCGCTGCATCAT
This sequence comes from Fundulus diaphanus, assembly GCA_037039145.1. Classification (NCBI taxonomy): domain Eukaryota; kingdom Metazoa; phylum Chordata; class Actinopteri; order Cyprinodontiformes; family Fundulidae; genus Fundulus; species Fundulus diaphanus. The sequence continues at coordinate 25,257,328 of CM073127.1, forward strand.
GTATTAGTGACCATTTTTTATGAGGAGAGCAACTATGTTTGGTACCACAGATCAACAACACTTGCTTTAGTTGACATATAAACCTTGAATGTTGGCCAATAAAGATAAGTAGTGACAAAATCAGAGATCATGCATAAAAGTAGGACTGCGTGTAGCTCTTGTGTTCTTGTTTTATCACCAGCTCACCTTCATGCTGTGCATGGACTTAATGTTTTCACATAAGAGCCCGATTAGCTTTATAAAAGGTTTTCTGAAAATTCCACATGCTCTGGTCTACATGATGAAGTACAGTTTGTAAACAAACAAGTGTATTCTTCTCTTCTTCCCGCAGCTTTAAATATTTTATATCAAAAGCAAAAAACTGAGAATAGGGCTGCCTGTCTCATAATTTGATTTTGGTTCCCAGTTTCAAAAGTGTCTAATTAAAAAATTATTTTGACCGTGCAGGCCAAAACTGTCAACTTAAACATACACAAAAATCATATACAAAAAAAAAATCCAAAAGAATTATATAAATACTGTGTATATATATATATATATATATATATATATATATATATATATATATATATATATATATATATATATATATAATTTTCTTTATTTTATGAGCAGTCAGAACAGAACCAGCCTTCTTTATGAGCTTGTTGAGCTTCTTTAGGTCAATTGTGCTGGTGCTGCTACCCCAACAGATGATGGCAGAGGAGCTCAAACTGTCCACAACAGACTTATAGAAGATCTGCAGCATCTTGCTGCAAACACTGAAGGACCATAATCTTAACCTGACTCTGACCAGATGGATTTCGTTCTGCAGCGCTCCACACATCAATCTGTGGTCGCTCCATTAGAGATGTATTTCAGAAGGAGGGGTCTTATCACAAATCCTTACATATGATTGGATAAACCACTTGTCCATCATCTTTGCTGACCTGCTACTCCGCTATTTGGAAGATCAAGCTCTTGCCAAACACGGTTGGGAGAAAACCTGGTTTCCACTAACCTTCAAAGCCATTCTCCGATGTTCTTTTAAAGAATTAATATTCGGTAGATTGGACAACACTGATGAAATAGCATCAATGTCACCGCTTGCTTCCTCGCTGCAAGCCGCCATTGTTGTCTAAATCCAAACAGTCACTTCTCTGTTTCGTCATATCAACAAAAAACCCGCCCGCTGATTCTGATTGGCTCGTCCATTGTATGGGGTATTGAAATTCCTCCCTATGGCAGCAATTCCAGATGGATGTGTTGACGCCGTGGGGAGCTTGGCGTAACTACAGCCATCTGGCGAGAGTTGGGTCACCGTGATCTACCGCCACGCATAAATAAATAAAAATGGTTTTGTTCAAGTGCCTTCGTAAAAAGAAAACATTTCGTTTCCTAAATTTTCTTGGTTGATTGATTTCGATTTTGTTCAAAAACTAATAAAAACTAGGGGCGGAGCAACCCAAACTGGATATCGGTCACTCTAGCTTCGAAAGCTGTTGCTGTATTTAGCCCAAGACTGCTTTTGAATAAAGGTTGTTAAATTTCTGTGGTCCTATTAACTTAAAGTGAAAGCAAAAAGCATAGTTAATAAAAGAAAAAATGCTCAGTGTTGTACTTAAAATATTCAATTTAAATAACCTGTTGATCTATCTTCAAACATCTTGTCCTAAAGAGGTTTAAACAGGATTTGTATCATTCTTAAACTGTGGCCAGGAACCACAAAAAAATCCTTCCAAGTGCCTTAAATGGTCCCTGGGCTACACTTTGGACAATCTGGTTTAGGTCAAGCCAAATGTATGTGTTAGAATGGCCTTGTCATGATTTGTTGAATGAACCCGAACACAACCACACACAGAGCAAGTTTGAGAGTTTATTGAAGGTTGGTGGATAGTGGAAGATGAAGCCAAGAGTCAGTACCGGGCTGGAGCAGGAGGATGGTGATGGCAGGAACTGGCAGGCAGGCTTGGATGAAGATGGGCAGACGGAGGCAGGGAGCACTGCAGGTGGACAGAGGAAGCACAGGCTGGCAGACGTAGTGAACTCAGGCTGGACAAGGTGAGAGTGCTCGTGAGCAGAGGTGAGCAGACGACCCGACGGGGAAGAGCTGACTTAGGTGAGCTTATAAAGGAGGTTGAGCAGGTGTGTTGAGTCCGGGCTTGATTAAGGCTGACAGGTGTAACTGATCAGAAGGTGGAGTGGAGAACTCGGGTGTGTGGGAGGTGAAAAGTGCAATGAAAATGTCCATGGTGCAGCAGACAAAGCTGCACTATGACAGGCCTAGGCAGAGTCAAAACAAATCTAATCAAATATCTGTTGCAGGATGTAGTAAATAATGTGCAGTTGTTCTCCATCCAGTCTGACTGAATTTGTGACATTTTGCAATAGAGTCTAGATGTGCAATGCTGGTAGAAGCATACCAGAAAAGAATACCAAAAAAAAGGGATTGGATAGGGCCTCTGTGCGGGTTCTAATTTTTGCTGAAAGGTTGTGTCTCTATGCTTTAAAGGCAAACTAGGCCTTTTAAACTTGACCTTTGCATGGTGGATCAACCAGCTTACGTGTGACCATCAAAACTGGTTGTTCACATGCATAAGAGGACCTTCAGGCTACCAACTGATCAATTCTGCTCTGATGGCCACTTATTGTTTCCAGCATGCTGAGCCAGGCTTGCTTAAAGCCACCCTCAGCAGGCGTTTTCCTCTTCCGGGCATTTCTACAAACCGCGCAGAGTAAAACCAAGCAGGGACGAGCCGAGCTGGTGGGCCTAATCGAGTTGGGTCGGTGGAAATGGGGCTATAGGGCAGGGATCTTCAATTCCAGTACTCGAGGCCCGGTGTCCTGCAACGTTTAGATGTGTCCCTGGTCCAACACACCTGAGTCAAATAATGAGTTCATCAGCAGGACCAGAAAAGAAGACCCCTGCTATAGTGGATGACTGCTGGTCTGGGTCTGGGGTCCTCCCTTTCACCCGATGGCCAGCTGAAATCCCGTTTGGGTCTCTTGTCCGCTTTGAGAAAAGCCCAGTTTGAATAACCACATTGCTCTACGGCCTGTTTTTTGTGTGATTTCTCCTTCTCCCTGGCTCCTGAGTTTGTGGGGACGTTGTCTGTTCTGTAATACAGAGTCCTGATGACTCCTAACTTGTGCTGCAGTGGATGATGGGAGTTAAACCGCAAGTACTGACCTGTGTGGATACCAGAAAAGACTTGCAGCTCTAACTGCAGCAACAGGTGGTTCTTCAAAGTGTTAACTTACAGCACGCTTCTCAGATTTTTTTGGGAAAATATACTGATACTTATCTTTCTTTATAAAGTGCATTACATTGTCTGTTTGTAATGTGACTAAATAGGGAGAAGTTGAAGGGATAGGAAATCTCTTGCGAGGTCCTGTAGATTTGAACTGACAATATCTCTTGTCAAAAAAAAAAAAATCTTATGTTGTTCTTACAGAAATGTTTTCAATGAATGAAAAATGATTCCTGGTTTGCACAGTTTTTCTTCAAAACATTTTACAGAGTAAGGAGAGTTTTGGAACAAATGGGTTGTGAGTTCATGAAAAAACAATTAATTTTTTATCTAATTTATCATTATTGTAAAAGCCATTTGAAACATATATTTTACCCTTCAACAAAATATCCCCACTTCAGGCTGATGTAAGTCCCTCCCATGCTTCTATACGAATGGGTTCAGGTAAATATTTAGCATGTAGGTGTGAAAACTACGCAGCACTAGAAAGCATAGTAAGTGAAAAACTAGAACAGTACTGAAACCTGATCAGGATCAACCCGCCTTTATTTGAAGCGGAGAGGCGTGTTCAAAATCAATACCGTGGGCAATCGAGACACAAATGCAACTTTAGCAGGAAACAGAAACATGTAAGTGAAAAGGACATTACTCGTTACTCATTAATGTTCTGACCAATATTTATCAGGTGAACCATTATGTTTGGACAGTGTGAAGAAATCAAAGTATCTTTGTTCTGTATCAATATTCTGTTAACATCAGACACCGAGGAGCCTCAGAGAATTTGGACTTCAGCATTTTATGAGCTGAATAATGCTGTTTACCTACCTATCATCTGTTCATTTGTCTCACCTTTTCAAGCAAAGAAACGGTTGCCTTGCAGTAAATCCTCTTGCTTGTCTTCTGTCTCCTGCAGAGTTGACAAAGGGAAATCGGCGGTTTGAGAAGACTCCTGGATGCCGCTTCCTTTCTCCCTGCATTCTGCTGTACTGTCTGCCACAGCATGTCTGAGTATAAAAGCTTGCAGCATGATGAGTACGGGACATGGTTGTTGTAGGACAGCTAAAGATAAATAAGAGGGGAAGGTGCTGTAGGGCCAACATGGTATGATCACATCCCCTTTGTGGAGATTTGCTGAGCATGCTCAGTTTATAGAGAGGGTAGCAATGTACCTAGATGACAGAGACTGTCACTGTGCTGAAAGGGTGGGGGGCTTTGTACCGTTTTCACATCAATTAACTATGTTCATCATCTTTTTCTCCTAGTTTATTTAAATATAGTTAATATACTTACAGCTATTCATCACTGTCTATTGAAAGGTATTTATACCCTGGGTATATTCTGAAGCTGCAATTGAAATTCAATCGTAGTATGCTCGCAGAAAGCCTTTGCTCTCCCTCTAACCATCAAGGTATTGTGCAGTTGTAGATCTTCAAGAAGTCTCTGTTTAATGATTCTCTGTTTAAACTGTGATCTCAATACATAAGCCATTGATGGGGAAAAAAGCATTAAATACTATTTTATAAGGAGTTTAATGTGCACTTGCATGATACTGAAAGGGTAGAGCTGGTTGGCTTCATAAAAGAGGAGGAGGTTCTGTTGAGTAAGAAATTCTTTTTTTTTCAGACCCACATATTACTCAACACTTGATTTGTTTATGAATAAAATGAGGCTTTCCTTCAACACTGTCACTGTGAAAACATTCTAACAACACGATTCATCAGAAATGAATTTTTCTGTTGTGAAAGTTTCAGAGAAAAACGATTCAAATGGAGCTTTTCCACATTCCAAATGTGTTGCATGTTCTCTATCAGCCGCAGTTTGTAACAATCACTTATCCCTGGTGAAACTAAAAGGGAACGTGGCTATACAACTGGTGTCAGCGTTATAATAAATGTCATGTGTGTGCGCAATTCAAACATGATGTGCCAGGCGAACTTTCAGGGGAAAACAAACTCAAGTACTTCATGTTCCCTCATACAAAGACCTACGTTGGAAGATGAGTAATGTTTGCTTTTATTCATACATGTTAATATGTAGCTAACCCTTTATATACATTTGTTGTAGCGCTCATAAAAATCTGCACTTCATTAAATAGATTTTCCTCCTGACCAGTAGTTTTTGCTTCTCTTTATGGGGTTCTTTAACACCCAACGTCTTTTTGCAGATGTGGTTTTCCTGGTTATTATATCAGTACATTTTTAGTCATTATAAAACTTTTTCTAATTATCCTATAGATTGTATTTATAGGAGAAACAGGTAAAAACAACTGTAAGAAAGGTCTATTTGGTGGTTTATTTATTTCCAATAATTTCACAAATTATTTTAAATGTTTTAATTAACAGTGGCAAAAACAGTTTTTTTTCCCAGAGCGTGAAAGCCGGCGACAACAAGAAAGGTGTGCCCTTCACATAAGTTTTCTGACGTTAACTATAATGTTGGCCATTCACAGTTGTTGGAACAATTTTTATTTTATTTATTTTTTGCCATTTTTCAGAGAGCGTAAGTGGTTTTTTTTCTCTATTCTTGGTTAGTGATTGGGTGAAGCCATTTATTATCAGTAAATTTTGTTTGTTCCTTTTATATCACAAAGATCATAGAAACTACCCCAATGACCAACAGTATAGTTCTTAACATGTATTGCCCCTTCAACATCATGACAGCTGGAAGTCTTAAGTGGTAGTTATGGGTAAGACCCTCTATTTTCAGATGGTAAAGCTCCCTATTCTTTTTCTGGGAAAAAGCCTAAAGCTCATGTAAATTCTTAGGCTGTCTTGCAAAAATGTCTCGTTTTACATCTTCCCAAAGTGCATCAATGATATTATAAAGTGCAGACTGAGATGGCCACTCCAGAACCTTCACTTTTTCCTCCTGCAGCCAACGACAGGTCAACCTGACCCCCTATTTTCGATTATAGCCGTGTTGGTGTCCAACCTTCTTGGCATATAGGCCAAGATTGATTGAAGATGAAAGTACTTTTATCGCTTTTTTTTTTTTTTGTTATTATTACTATTTTAATTTTACTGGCTCAACAATAAGCTTAACATCCACTATTTTAATTACATAAAGAAAGTAGTCTTTTTTTTTTGTACGTTTTGTTTTTGTTTTTTTTGAAAAGGGAGTGAATTGTCTTAGATCCTAAACATGAAAGGGTTTTACATTTTCTTGGAATAGAAAGAAATTAGCACATTCTCAGCTACAACAACAGAATGGTCTCTCTTTCTTCAAAAATGTTTGCCCTGTTAAGTTAAAGGAATTTATGAGTGAGTCTAACTGGACAAATAAACAAAAATCTGAAATACTATTCTGAGAAAGCAAGTATTCTTTTCCATTTAATAATACTTGTAAAAAGTAGCAGTCCCAAGAAGTCACGTGTTTAACAAATAAAAAAGTGTATACTCCAGCCTTTAGTTTTCTTCTTAATCCTATTTTTCTCCTTCATCCTTGTATCCCCGTCCGTATCCTGCTGTAGGGCTGATCTTACTTTGTACAGTCTTAGTTGTGAATAGCCTTTGGTGATTTTTATACACAAGTATAATACATGTTTTGGACATTTCTTAAGGTCACCATGTCAAGTTGCACACTTCTTTGGTTTTTTGATTAAACTATTTTTAACAACTAATAACTGTAAATTATTTTATTCTTATCACAGTTATTAGTAGTTAAAAATAGCATAAGGTATATTTTCTTATGTTGTAAATTTGCTCTTACCTCAATCTGCTGTTCTTATTTATTTATTTTTTCTTACCTTTGTGTATATCTGCACGCTTCCATTTGCCTTTCACTTTACTCACCAAGACGTGAATTTCCCCTCTGAAGGACGATGACGGATGTTTCAATTCTACTTCTAAGTTTTTGATTGCTCAACAAATAAGCATGAAAGTCTATGGAACAAGTGGCCTAACTAATCAGGAAGTGCAAAGATGAATTGTGTAATGTTCAGTAATTCTGAGTAACATGTTCTACTTTTGTCCTTCTCAACATATTTGGTCCTCTTCTGGTGCCACCTAACCCTTTTCCCAGGTGTAACAACAAGCTCAGTCAACACCCACAACTTTTTAGTATTTTTCTGTGTCCATGTGACCTACGAGATCTATGGCACCTTTGTCATACACAGAAACAAATATACGTGCACTCTGTCACCCACTTGTTCCAAATGAGACTAGAGACTTTTTTGCTTTTGTGGTTAAGGCTACACTTGAGCTTTGACATGTGGTAAACAGCAGCAGCAGAGCTAGCGGAAAAGGCAGCAGCTGGGGATGGCGTTACACGAAAGGTAGGCTGTCGTATTTCCCACATTTCACCAGTGAGTTTAAGGACATGCCAGTTGGTCCCATGAAAAACAACAAAAAACGGACATCTTTATTAAAAATATTTTCCTCCAGTATCTTTTGATAACTACTTTCATGTTTCCTTCAATCCTGAACAAATGCCTTGAGATTTTTTTGTGTTTCACACAAGGGTATACTTTTCATTTAATTAACTTTCAATTTGATTTTTCATTGTCAGGCTTTACTCCTCTTTGAATAAGTCCTCCTTTACTTTCCAAACAATTTTACTGGTAGGTGTTGCTGAAATGTTTGTTTAGCATTCTCAAACCTTTTTTATATAGTTCCCAATATTTATAGAAGGTCAGCTTCTTTTACCTGCAAAACCTTTGATAATGACAAACCTGATGACCCAGACGCTAGCAATGTCAGTGCAGCTATGGATGAAACATTGAGGGGTCTATTTGGAGCGCAAAATGTGCTTACTTTTTAAGGAAACAGATCAAAGTAATGGATGGATTATCACTGACACCCATTTAGATTTAGGGTACACATTTGATTTGGGTTATTTTGGTAGTTTCTGCGTGTTATTGTGATTTAAAAAGATACAACACAAAAATAGTTTCACCCGGCCACTAAACGTGACAGAAAAGTGGTTTTCATATCCATATTAAAAAAATTTAAACCTTTTCCTTGGTATGTAAACATTTGAGCACAACTGTATTTAGAATAAATCCAGCAGTCTTATTGTGTAGTTTATTGGACATAAGAGATAATTCTCTTTGTAATCAGAGATTTTTTGTACTTTATTTTCCCAAGAAAAATTACACTAGCAGAAGACAGTGTAAACATACATACAACCTTAAAGGTTACTAAACAATGAACAAAAATAAAATACGTTGAAGGAGCTGTTCAACAGTATAACAAAAATATCAAAACATTGGAATTCAGATATTTGACACCTAAAACATTTCATATTGGAAATGCTCCGATTCGATACCCGGATCGGATATCGGCTCCGATATTGAAGATATGGGATGATTGATGCCGATCCAGCATTCCGATCCAATTATTTCTTCCTTTTTTTTATTAATATCATACACTTCAATACAGTTATGGCAATCTAGTCACTTCTATGTTTGCAACGGAGGTTACGCAGAGCACGCACAGCAGCTAGCGATGACCAAACACAGAGCAACATGGAGCAAGTGTCGGACAGACCAAAACCTGCTATTTGGAAACATTTCAAACTTGATACACCAACAAGTCTGACTAAAACATGCAGCATCTGCAATAAGTAAGTTGCGAGGGAATTCAAATAAGAGCCTCCATAAGAACCATGCTAAAGAACATGCAAAACTTTTTAACAATGTTTATTTCAAGCCTGATGACTTCACTCACATAGCAAGGTATACGGTTTATTCATTCAACAGTAGTATCGGATCGATATCGGGTATCAGCCAATACGATACCCAGGTATCGGTATCGGATTGGATTGGAAAAAACTGGATCGGTGCATCTCTATTTCATATGTGTTTACAGTGACTCAATAAAGCAGGTTCCATTAGCTGTCACTTTTGGAGCTGATTCCATGCATGCCTAGCAAAGTATTTGAATGCCATGCTTCCCCAACTGAGTATTACTCCTGAGTTATCTCAACAGGCGATGTTGCAAGCCAATGGTAACCTTCTGCACTTTTTTAGAAGAACCTACAGCAGGATGTTAGATATGAAGCATTGAAGCAGAACATAGCTTTATAAATTAAGATATGTCAATGTTTTTTTATTTTTTAACTGTAATTAATTAATATAATAATTTATAAACAAAACAAAAATGAGCAGCCCCAGAACTGATCCCTCTGGAACACCTTTGGCTAAATCAAGGAAGGTAAACCCGATGCCTTCATCTTTCACACACCGGGTTTTTTCTAAAAACCATCCAACAGCCTTTTTTGAAAAGACAAGTTCTAACCTTCATCTACAAATTATGCTGGACCCAAACTGCCAGAAAGATAAACATTAACATACAAAAAGAGAAAACTTACTCAATGTTTGACATCCAGAAACCACTATCAGAATGACAAAGAATGGCCTTCAAGTCAGTCTTCAGGTGAGAGGAAAATTACAGGTGAACACTGCCACTTCTTTCTGTAAGATGTAGCAGATAATCTTATTTTAAGTCATCTAACGAGACCAGAAAAAATCTATACTCTCTGACTCAGCCAGAGCTTTCTGTCTGAGATGTTTCTCTAAGCAGAAGACAGGAATAGGATCAGTGTAAGAGTCAAACTTGTTGGCAAAGAGGTGGTGGTTCTCCAGGAGCCATGGTAGGTCCCCAGCTCCATACACACATACGGACCTTACATGGTTGCCCTGACACTTGGGGTACACGGCTGAATCCTCCGATCCCTCATGCCACATCCACTTCACCAGCCGTGCAATGGCATTAATGTCCGTCTGGTCGTACTTAGGGTGGGGCCTTGTTGAGCCGGGGACACCAGGGATACGCTGAATGGTGGCCCATAGGAACTCATCTGGGCTGTAGGTGTCCTTGGACCACTCAATAAGGGATTGTATTCTGGCGTCTTCCAAAACACTGCGGACGTAGCCCCGAGTTACCACGATGTAGGCGTTTCCTGACTTAATGGGCAGGTTGAAGGGAGGTGGACTCTTCGACTTTCCCGTTGACTGAAAACATAGAAACACACAAGATTCACAATTAAAGCCAGTCTTAAGACTATCGTAGCTACAAATGTTCTCCAAATGTACCTTGATTGTCCCATCAACAATTTTGTGAACCCGTGATATCCTCCACTTCTTCCCTTCAGGCATGTTTTCTGACTCCAGGCTGTTGCCACCTTTCAGCAAGCGCAGCATCCTTACCATTTCCAAGTTGGTTTTAAGAGGGAAATCCTGGCCACAAAGGTTGATGAAGTACTTCCACTCTGCACTGGCATTATAGAGGTCAGCCATGCAGTTAAGGTCAGCTTGGACACGGGACCAACCAGCATAGACCACACTTACAGCCCGACTGACCATGAAGACATTGGGGAAACAGGAAGCAATGCTCCGAATGGCAACTTTTACAGAGGGCTGGGCTTTTTCATCCACATGAACACAATAAATATTCTGAGGCGCATAGATGGCTCGCAGCAGTCGTTCAAAGTTCTGCACCTAAATTAACACGAAAAAAAGAATTCAGTTCCTTGATTTTTTTACATGGGTGAAACGTTACTCTGTAAAAAAGTAGACACTAACTTTTCTAGCAGACTTTTATTCCATTGCAATAGAAAAATCATGAAATATGTTGCTTTCTTTATCAAAATGCAGTAAATGCCTGATTTAACCCTAACAAAGGAAAAGAAAATGTGTGTGTGTGTGTGTGTGCGTGCGTGCATGTGTGTGTGGAATTTTTGTCGCGTATGCAAGCATTGACATTCGCAACTGACTATAAAGTAAACACAAAGATAAATCAAGTTTTGTGTACAAAGGACTCGCGTGGAGCCCAAAATGAAGGACCCCCCAGAGCTTAAAACATAAAACACACTTTCCAAACTTTGACTTGGTCACTGACTCCGGAGAACTTAACACATTTCTCTTCTACACCAAAACTTTAAGTAAAATCTCATACCACGAGAGAAGGTTGCTTAAACCAAATTTCAGACTTTAAACTTTATTTGCTTTTTCTTTAATGATTAGACTTTACTGACCTTGTGATGAACAACCATGGAATAAGCCAGAGGAAAATCCTCCTCTTCTTTGCTTAGAGAAAATGTTATGTATTTCCTGTTCGACTTGAATTTCCTGGAACAATGTCGTATGTCAGTATGTGCCGTTTCCCTCTTTAATTTACTGAAATATAGATTGCTTTGCAACAGTATTCAAAACCCTTAAACCTTTTCACATTTTGTTTAATTATAACCACAAACCCCAATGCTTTTTAATAAGGTTTTTATCTGATAGACCAAGACAAATAATCTTGAAATCCTTGCCATATGTTTATATTCAGCCCTCTTTCCACTATCATTAAATAAAATCCACACGAATCTTTCCACTGAGAAGTCACCCAAATAGTAAATAGAGTCCTCCTTTGTGTAATTTCTTTCAGAGTATAACTCCCTCTTTTGAATAATATATTGTAAAACATCCATCATTTCCATTCCACTTCACAGTGATGTTCCACACTGGAGCACACTGTGTCCTGTCACCTAAAATCCCAATAGAATACTTTGATGATTGAGGTCTTAACATGACAAAATGGAAAAAGGTTCAAGGGTTATGAATATTTCTGCAAGTCGCTGTAGTTTAAAGCAACCCACCTGCAGTCCTGGGTTTCATTAATGTAATACTTGTCAGGGATATGAATATTCTTTCGAAAGTCTTTTGTAATGGTTAATAATTTGGCTTGCTGCAGTGCCTCCAAGTCTCCCCGCTGGATTGCTGAGCAGTTGCAAACTCTCTCTGGGCCAAATTCATAATCCTGGTACTCCCACCAGCTGTGACTGTGAATCTGTTCAGGAGGCAAGGGGCTGTCCCATTGCAGGACCAGAAACAGCAGCAACAGTGATCCCAGCACAACGCTCAACTTCAGTAACAGCTGCCGCCATCTTTTTCTGCACAATTGCATGGCTTCAAGGAGACCTCAGGAAAGATGCTTTTAGTGAGTTCTGTGAGGAAGCCAGCAGTCCCGCCCAAGATTTTAAATTTCATTCAGTCGGAGATCACCTTCAAATTGGTTAAACAATAAAAACATTTATTATAATGTTGAACAAAGTCTTTAATAACAGTGAGGGGATTTTCCAAAGTGCCTTTGATACAGTTGCAGAGTTGATTATGTATATGAGTCCCTGTTCCTGAAAATAAAATACATTGTTTAGTCAGATTTTAATATAGTCCCAAGCACAATGTTGGTATGTATTATAATGTATACATTTATTTTCTCTATAGGTGCTGTTCTAGAGAGAGATGTGGTTTCACAAGGACAGAACAATAACCACAGCTCTCCACAGTTCTGCTGCACTGTTAATCAGGAATTAGGAACATCTTCACAAATAAAGAAACTAATACAATGATAGCTATAGTATAATTTAAACAGATTTCCACTGTCCTTACAGAACTACAAATATCACTTTATTTTGCAAATACTAGATATAATGCTATAAAATGCTAACATTAGCTTGTGCACGTGTTGAGGCAGTGTTGACTTTCTGCAGCTGAGTTATTTTTGCTTTGTTTGTACCATTGTGCGCTCAAGCGTCCACAAGTAATTGTTGTCATTTAATATGTATTTCATCTTAGAAATAAGGACCTTGATAATGATCTAAGACTAACATACCTCATCGGGTTGGTTTCAGATAGGTTGCACACAGTGCTACTCTCCTAAAAGGACAGATCAGCCACCTGCGCTGGTTGTCACGCTTCGTAGCGGGTAATGCTGAGACTAAACATTGCAGAAGGACGCGGATCCTCCGCCAAAAGCGGAAGTAAAAACTCTGCATAAAAATGACTTATTTATTATAAATCAAAGGTTTACCGTGTTGAACCAGGGTAAAAGAGGGCGTGAACGTATTTTCTCCAGCCATCTAAATTATACCCGCCACGTAACAGATTGTTTGATGTCTGATAAAGAATGAAAAGAAATCACAAAAATTTAGCGCGAAAAGTCTTCAGACTTTCCATAGAGGATGAGGTTAAATCTGTTACAGACATTGGGTTGTATAATTGTGGTCGCACTGAATCCTTAAAGAAAGTTGTTGTTTTTGTTTTGCTTGTTTTTTTTAACGGTGGAAGAGCGTGTTTCTTACCTGCGGTCCGACCCGAGTCCATCAACCCGACTGTCTCTCTTCTCTTTGCGGACAACAGTGCGTGCGTTGCGCAGATCTACAGAGCGCTAGGCAACATGTTCCTGCATGATCATCATGGTGCAAAACCAGGAACAGAAACAGTCTGACATGTGCTCATCCTGTGAGCATTTGTCAAATACTCCCCCCTCCGTTTACGTTCGAGGTTTTTATTGCTGCATCCTCATTATTTTGAAAGCTAATTTGTTTCATTTTACGCTTCAAATACACATTATTCACGCAAATGAGAATAGCAACTAGTAGTCTTATATGAAAAAAAAACTTTCTATGAATCATCTTATCATCATCATCTTCATCATCACAATTGCCCTGCTATTTACTTTGCAGGTTTGTATTTCCGCGATGCTGTAAGGTAGCTGGTATAGAGGGTATGGGTGGATGATAATAATAATAATAATAAAATAAAATAATAATAATAATAATAATAAACTCTTTAGTGTTAACGACAGAACACGACGGTTGAGCCCCTACTCCCAAAAAATAAGTTCTACGTTTGAAACAGGGCCTTTATATATTCATACACATACACATAACGATTGTTTCCTCATTGCCTGATGTGCAATTCAGCTAAGATCTTCAGCTGCAGCTTTACGCTGCAGGAAACCGTCTGTGCAGGAAACGGTGGACAGCAGTTATCCTGCCAGCTCGCGATCGCCTCCTCGCGGGAGCGCGCTCCGCCAGCTGATGCTGTTTCTCTTCGCTCTTCGACGGCTTCTAAAACCTTTTACAGCAGCTTAATTTCCAAAGTCATAAGTACAAACAACATACAAACAATGTTCATAAATGTTTCCAAACAAAAATATAAGATTTAAACCTAAATGAATTCAGTTTTGTCACCAACAAGCAAACAACACGGATCTTCTGTTGAGAGACAGGAGGGTTTTCATGGGCGTCATTTTGGAATACATTGACAAGCAGAAATATGGCAGACTGTTCAGTTTATTTCGGACCCCGAGAGTCTCGGGATCTGAAAGACCAACGCTGCAAGGTGCGCTGGTCTCTCCGCTGTGCTGGCTGCGCTCAGCGCCATAGAGATGGAAAGAGTTGCGACACTCTTTGATGTCACCGCCAGGGCAGCCACGTGGTTCGTGTAGACCGCTATAGTTCCAAAACATACGCTGGCTGTCATGTTCTTCTATGGGACAGACAGCAGCGATTGCGTTATTTAACGGTAAATATATATATAAACATACACCCTACTACTTTTTCAGCTGTTATTGCATGATTACATATTTGTTAATGTAATTTTTCCATTTTGAGAGGCAGGGTGACAACAAAAAGCTGTATATTACTTAGATACGTTTTACATTTTTGGGGGGAAAAGCTTATGTTCATGTTCGTATGGCCAGGAGTACAGGCTAGAACGGCTCTAACTTAACTTTTCTTTTCCATATCATTCATGTGATGACAGATGTCTCATGATTTTCATTTTATGGCGACTGGGCTGTATTATTGATTACCGTGATTTTGCTTATAAATTCCGATTCAGCCATTAGCTTACCTTCGTGGTAGCGTTAGGTCTGCCGTGGTCCATTCAGCATTCGCCTAGCAGCTAGCTCACTTCTGATAAGTGGTCACCCCCAGACCACAACGTGAAACATGATCATGTTAAGACTAATAATATAATTTTAAGATTAAGCCATTCACATATTATCAAAAGCATTATGCTTATATGTTTGGGTCTATAGGTAAGTGCAGAGCTATTAAGATTTTTCTCTACGTCTCTGGGTTAATGCACAGAGTAAGAGTAAGGTTAGCTGCAGAGAGAGTGATAGAGAACAGTGACAGGCAACACTCCCATTGGACTCCGTTGTTGCTTTTTGCTTTTTTGAGAAAGAACAGTCCATTCAGCATTTACACCCACTTTTTCTGATGAGGCAGGAGTTGGCCACACAACAATGATAATTTTAATACTAAGCCATGCACAAAGAATCAAATATATTAAATAATAACAACTCATTAAGCTTGGATGAATGATTCAAATATTGTTTAATAAAAAATACTGAGTGAGACAACAAGATGTGTGTGTGTGTATCTAACTGGAAAAACAAGAACAAAGTGAAGGAACAGGGAGGAATATTATAAATACATTAAAAAAAAAATCCTCCACATACATCAGGCTTCAGAGTGCATCAGGGCTGAAAGGAAGGACAACATTAATAATAAAGGTACCTGGCATAAGATAAAAATGAACAGTGTGGAACAAAAAAAATGGGAACAAGCATGAATAATATCAACAAACATACGTACAGTATGTGTGAAAAAGAACAACAAATGTGTAAACAGGCGTTAAGAACAGGTATCGTAACCATTTTTTTTGGGGGGGGGGGGCTCCACTGAAACCTGTGATGGCCACAACAACGATACTGCTGGTCCAGCAAGATCTGTTGAGACAGGGGCACAAATATACCAGCTGCCAGCACCAGCAGAGGCCAACATTATCAGCAGCCGCCACCACCAGCAGCCGCCATCACCATCCTTCGCCAACATCAGCCAGCTCAAGCAGTCATCGCCTCCAGCAGCAGTGTTTGGGGAACAAATTAGTCGCACTACTGTCTGAGTAATAAACATTTTAAAGCTCATTATGGCTTATGATAATTTTTTGTGTGGAATAATTTGTATTCCTACATGCAATCCAACTAAACAGCCCTTTCAAGGTTGCAATTAAACAAACCTTATTTCTACTAGCATCAGATACACAGTACTCAGCTGACTGGCTAACACCGCCAGGTTCAGCAGATACAACCTAAAAAAAACGTCCTAGTCAACCTTGATGATCCTAGTAATCTAACATCAATAACTTACTTAATAAAAGATGCCAGAGATTCACTAATGAACTTCGTAATTTCTGGTGTAGCGATACCTTCTTCACAGCTGGCAAAATCGAGATAAAAGTAGCAGGCAATGACTGAAAATCGGTTGTCTACCAAGTTAAGAATATATTTATAAATTGCACTGTGCACATACAAATAAATATAAGCATATGCACCATAAAGGGCCTATTTATATAATATACAGAGTTGACCATTCAAAAGAGGTAGCTATTTAATCAACTTACGCCTGGATATAACATTAGTGCTACCTTTACAGAGGGCGAAGTCAAGCTAACAAACTAGCAGGCAATCGGTGGTCTATCAAGATAAAACATATATATAATTACGCTGTGTACATACAAATAAAGATCAGTATATGCATCATAAAGGACCTCTGATAAAATATAGACAGTTGACAGTTCAAAATAGGTAGCTATTTAATCAATTTACCCCTGGATATAACGTTACCTTCACAGAAGGCAAGTCAAGCTAACAAACTAGCAGGCAATCGGTCGTCTACCAAGATAAAAAAATATATATATAATTACGCTGTGTACATACAACAAAAGATCAGTATAAGCATCATAAATAGCCTATGATACAATATAGACAGTTGACAATTCAAAACAGGTAGCTATTTAATCAACTTACCTCAGAAGTTACTCGACAGTCAGCAATGGAAGTGAATGATGTCCAACGCCATAGAACGGATTTTTGGAACTATGCGAGGCTGCATACCCCGGAAGTAGGCGGCAAAAAGCGTACAACGGAGTCCAATGGGAGTGTCGCGACTCTTTTTCTCTCTATGGCTCTGGCTGCGCTCCCTCCTGGGAACGAATCAAAGACATCAACGCAGACACTAAAGAGACAGACTGGGACTGGATGAGGTCCTTTGGCTTCACAGATGTGGAAGGACAACCGGACAAACATGTTTATGCAAGAGAATGTTTTCCATTGCCAGACACAATGGTTGTTTATATCTGCAGGAACCACCAGCTCTACAAAAATAAGCTCATGGACCAATGGAGGCTTTTCTCTGAACTCCTTCAAGGCCACAACGATCCGCAGGGTTGACAAAAGACAAAAGAACTGTACATTTTACTGTACTTTGAGGAACTTTTTAAATATAAATACAATGCTCTTTTGTGTGTGTTTATTTCATTTTGTTTGCTTGTGCAGGTTTGCAAAATTCTTTATTTATGGATATTTTCAAATAAAAAAGAGAATCTAAAGAAGAAAAAAACCCGACTTCTCCTGCAATGATAATATAAATAATACATATATAAGTCCTAATCTGCATGATAGGATTTCCTTGGCCATAGAGATGTTTTGTGAAACGAAGCATGTCTCGGAGAAATGTCAATATTATA
Source organism: Fundulus diaphanus (assembly GCA_037039145.1). Lineage (NCBI taxonomy): Eukaryota > Metazoa > Chordata > Actinopteri > Cyprinodontiformes > Fundulidae > Fundulus > Fundulus diaphanus. Next base: position 25,274,866 of record CM073127.1, read on the forward strand.
CCAACATTCTGTTGACCAAAGGTTGCTACTTCTTCTTAATGAAAAGTGCAATTAAGCTGGAATTTTTCCGTCATGAAATACTATTGCTGTAATGAAGCTAAAGTCATTTCAAATGTTTAAATGTTTAGGGTTTTAAAGCAGCAGCACAATGTCTGATCTGCAATAGTATGGTCACAAATGCGTAAACAAACACAGGACACTTTATTTCAAGAACAAGTAAATAAACTCCAGCAAATTTTGCAAATTAAATAGATATTTTTAGCAACCAGCGTGACATCCAGTCATGTTAAGGGAATAAAAAGATATTGTCAAGACAGAAACATAAATTTTTTGAATGAGTGAATAAATGCATGAACGAAACCTGGGGTCCGTTCTTCGTACGTCGCTAACTCAGTTAGCAGGATTTCATTGTTGACGATTTGGCATGATCTTGGATCGTTTGGTTCTTCGAAAGACATCCTGCACTTGTTGTCATAGCAACATGTGCGCCAGTTTAAGCCTGCTCGAGAGCAGGCTTATTTCATGTAAACAAGATTAGATCACGGCTGTATAAGCGGAGGAGATAGGGAAGTCTGCCGTAGCCATGTCCATTTTTACGACTGCAACCTGTTGCGGAAGGTGCAAGAATAATTTGCAGAGTTTGTCGAATTAATCGCGTATTGCGCAATAGACAGGATCCTTGAGCGCAGCGTGACAGTAGAGAGATTTTCTTGGTGGCTGTTATAAACAGACAAACACATCATTTAACAGTGGCTTTTAAAGAGGAAAAGGTGGTGTTGGAGCCATAAATCTAAAATATTTAAGTTATTTGTATGATGGTTTGCTTTTTATTTTTATCCTATTCGGTAAGAAGATTTGTTCGGGCCATTTTATTGTGAAGTTTAGTTTACTTTGAAAGGCTTGCTTCCTGTCCAGCCGTATATTGTATTAGAAAAAACTATGGATGGATTATCTAGCCACGGAGCAATACAGTTTTACCGTGTAAACTGTGGATGACTTGGAAAAGGAAGAACTTCATTTTTTTATAGATAAAGATTTTTTTTGTTAAAAATCCCAGTTTGCATGCGTCCTTTACTTCCCGTGTCTAAGGAATGACACTGAAATTTGGGTCTCTTGACATAACTAGTGCCTTTTTAAAATAAAGTATAATAATTAAAGGCTACCATTTTGTAGAATATTCTTGTATTTCACTTTTACTTGTCCCCATGTTCTAGTGGGTCCCGTGGAGGCTCTGACATAAATGAACAAAGTAAATATGAGATTATTAAAATGCAAAAATTCATACTGTAGAAAGTGATAGAAACATCTACCATGGACAGTATTTACGCATTAATTTGTCTGCTGCTTTGTGCCAGCCCTCTCTCCTGGCTTTAACAGATTTTGAGGTGTTTTAATTAATGACTCAAATTCGGCATAACCTTCCAAGCTCTTGTTCTGCTTGGGAGAAAAACTGTGGGCGTTCTTTGGCCATGCTGAACAGCCAATAGCAGCGTTGCTGATCAATGTTTCTACTATCGATACATTTCCCCTTTTAAACAAACGCAGGCACGCGCAGTTGTCTCAGATAACCCAATCCAGCCATACTAATCGTAAACAACAGGTGTGTTCGAAGAACCCAATTAGCCGGATCATGATTAGCCGGATGAAATCATCTTGGATGTCTCATTTGATCTTGGATGTTTTAAGCAACGTACGAAGAACGGACCCCTGGCTGATACCTGATTATGGGGCATTCAAAAAGATAAAAAACAAAAAAAATTAACTTATAGCCTACATTTAATCATAGGACACAAAACCTACAAATTATCCCTTACTGTAAAATTAACACAAAAAGTTCATATAGAACTCTTGTTCCATGTGAACAGTTCAACACACACACACTAAAACACCAACACTGAAAAAAACATGTTCAGATTTTCTTGTTTATATATATATATATATATATATATATATATATATATATATATATATATATATATATATATATATATGTGTGTGTGTGTGTGTGTGTGTGTGTGTGTGTGTGTGTGTGTGTGTGTGTGTGTGTGTGTGTGTGTGTGTGTGTGTGGGAACACACACACACACACACACAAAAAGATTCAGCTGACAAGGTAACTAATGCAGAGCAAACGTTTGTTTTTTTATGTTTTGTTTTTTTTTTTTGTTGTTTATTTACAAGCACTCACCAATTCTTTGAACTAGGAAGCACTATTGTGCAACAAAAGGATCATCAAAAGTACACAACGACTGAGACGGACAGGGCGGGGGTGCAAACCGGCAATCAAAGATGAATTCCTTGGTCCTGAGCCACCGTCATCACAAGACAAGACTAACTAATGAAAGCAAAATCTTCTGACATCAATCATACATAAATTATTAGAGGTCTAGCAATACTAAATTGAGTGGATATCTGTCTTTACCTTTCATGTCAGCATTTAGGCTAAGAACATCTTATTAGGAAAGGGGAGGTTAAAATGGCTAATTTGGTCCAACATGCAAATGACTTTTTTGTGAGAATTATTGTGATAAGACATGTTAGTGCTCAGACAATGTGTTAAGATTTGGCTCAACATTTGTAAAGCTGTTTGAAATATAGCCAGTTGTGTGTAGGCTTACGTCTATTACCAAACCATGCAACACAGTAAATCATATTAAAAAAAACTACTGACTTTCGGAACCCGGTACGAGTCCTATCAGACCCTAGAGACTGTTTTCCATGCTTGGGCTTCTCAGTAAATGTGGTTCACCAGTACAGCCAACTGACTGACTTAATTTTTTTTTTTATGTCTGTTGTGTCCACCTGTACATACTGTTGTGTGACTCCTAAACCGTGTCTGTTTCAAAATTCAAATTCACCACGGTAGCACGCGGTAACAATAAAAGATTCTTGATTCAAGGCAGCGAGCTTGATTTACAGTGACTCTTAACTGTGACTTTATTGTGCAATTAACTTGCAAACCAAATGTTTGGCTTATTTGAGTTCTTTATTCTAATAAAGTTCACACAATTTTTGACACATTTTTGAGAAGCAGAAACACCAGTCATCCTTCCTGTATGAAGAGAATGCAGTTACAAATGTCAATTTGTGTTTCTGTCAATTTCTATTGATTTAACAAATACACTGAGAGGATATCTGTGCCAACCTCACTTTCGTATCAATTATATATAATATCTGCATATATTTATAGAATTTAAGTTGAAGTAAAGGTGGCATTATATTTGTGAAGAAATGTGGTGTTGCTATAACAGTGTTGGGGGGATTACTCACAAACATGAAAATGAAGTGGTTCACCTTTCTGGAGTACACAACGACTGAGACGGACAGGGCGGGGGTGCAAACCGGCAATCAAAGATGAATTCCTTGGTCCTGAGCCACCGTCATCCCTAGACAAGACTAACTAATGAAAGCAAAATCTTCTGACATCAATCATACATAAATTATTAGAGGTCTAGCAATACTAAATTGAGTGGATATCTGTCTTTACCTTTCATGTCAGCATTTAGGCTAAGAACATCTTATTAGGAAAGGGGAGGTTAAAATGGCTAATTTGGTCCAACATGCAAATGACTTTTTTGTGAGAATTATTGTGATAAGACATGTTAGTGCTCAGACAATGTGTTAAGATTTGGCTCAACATTTGTAAAGCTGTTTGAAATATAGCCAGTTGTGTGTAGGCTTACGTCTATTACCAAACCATGCAACACAGTAAATCATATTAAAAAAAACTACTGACTTTCGGAACCCGGTACGAGTCCTATCAGACCCTAGAGACTGTTTTCCATGCTTGGGCTTCTCAGTAAATGTGGTTCACTAGTACAGCCAACTGACTGACTTAATTTTTTTTTTTATGTCTGTTGTGTCCACCTGTACGGAAGAGTATTGCATTCACCAAAGAAAAAAAAATCAGACAGCTTATCTCATAATTACGAGATCCTGATCTCGTAATTATGACATCTTATCTCGTAATTATGAGATAATATCTCATAATTACGAGATAAGATGTCATAATTACGAGATAAGATGTCATAATTACGAGATCCTGATCTCATAATTACGAGATCTTTTCTCATAATTACGAGATAAGATGTCATAATTATGAGATAATATGTCATAATTACGAGATCAGGATCTCATATGTCAGGACAGTCATTGCTCCGGAAGCGTTATAACTCGACATCCGCTCGCGGGATATTTCAGTGTCATCGGACAAGATGGAGACGGAGGGAGTCCCTTTATTTCTTTTTAAGAAGTCGTCATTTATCGGAGGAATGTATTTCTGCACTGAGGAGTGACAAGGTAAGTCATGCATATAAAGCAAATAGCCTAATTGAAAGCTGATCGATTCGATAGTTATTATTTATAGTTAGCAACTCCATACTGAGTACCCTTGCAGCACCGTAGTACTGTCTGTGGCTCTGTTTACACGACGAAAACAGGTTTGCGTTGCGTTTGTACTCTCCATTTATACACTACAAGGTTTAACTGTTGCTTAAGGGGACTTTCAGCTATAGCTGTGGGTTTATTCAGAAGAGTTTGCAGCCGAAACAGTACTCTAGCCGATGTTTTCTTCTTCTGGGCAATTTGACGTGGAGTTTCAAAGATAACAGCACTACTAGTGGTGCGGCATGGGAATTACACCGTTTAAGTACTGTGTCCGTGTAAACAGGGCCTGTGACTGCAAATGTACTCTATAAATGTTGATGAAATTGGCTGACAAAAAGATATAGAGATAAGGATAAGTAGGTTAGTTTTTTTAAAAAACATGTAATGTATTTAATCATGAATTCTGTTGCAAACAGTTTTTGTTTTTCTATTTGATGTAACTATAATTTCATTGTTCTTACAGATTGACATATCAGCTATATCAAGCATGGATGATGAGAGCTTAGCCACCTACATTCCCACCTATGGTGACAGAATTGTCACCCGGAGATTTTGCTCCGAGTACCAAGGAAAAGGTGAAAGAGATGTGCATCGACAGACATTGCTTCAAAAACTCAAAAGAAAGATGGGAATTGACAAAGATCCGGAAGAAAATGACCAAGAAACTCTGATGGAACTAATAAAAACCCAAAATCATATTTAAGGAAGAAACTGGCTTTGAGAAAAACAAGATGGGTTTATTTAGGATGGATACATGAAGGAAAGCAGCTATGCAAGAAAAATGGAGGAACAAGGAGAGTGGGTTTGCCAAAGGACGCAAAAAATTTGACATTTTAAGTGTAGCAAAATAACTATTCTTTCCTAACAGAAGATCTAAAAAGGGAAAACTGTTAGAATTCTTTCATGGAAAAAGTGCAATTTATTATGGGAAATGTTTTGGAGCAGGTAATACCACTATGTAATATATTTCAGAAGAAAGCTTACCATTTGACTCAGAAACATAAAGTTTAATAAAGATTTTGTGAGGAACATATGGCAGTGAGCCACAATAGAATCATGTAGCTTTTGTTTTTGCTGACAAAAAAAGATATAGAGCAAAACAAATGGTTAAAAAGATTACTCCAACAACATTATGAAATACAAGTTTCTCAAGTCAAATTATTGCTGTTGATATGAAGTTTCTTTAATTTAACAATGTTGAAACGTGTTTAAACTGTACTTATTTTGCTTTTCTTTCCACAGGGCATGATTTTTCTTTTATATTTTTCAAAGTTGACTGTAAAATATATGAAAGCATTGAGCGCAATAGTGCCCTGATTTATAATAAAGACTTTTGTCGTATGTATCAGGATTTTTCTCATGTTCAACTTTGAGATCCACCTTTTAAATGCACATAATTTTCTAGTCAAGTCATCTTCTGGAGGTAAAGAACTTCCTTTCAAAAGGATATTTCACAGCACTTGTACTTTTAATGTATGTTCTTCTGTGAGTTGATGTAACATTTCTAAAAAAATGAGTTAGTTTGATCACAAAACATAACACTTTATTTTGTAATGGATTTTTACCAAAGATTCATTAAAAGTTTTCATGCTCAACATAAGCATAGGCACTTTATTTTTCAACAAATTTGACCATATCATCACTGTCAAAGTACATAACTTGGGTCTCAGAGTTCAATAACAGAGAACTACAAGAGTCTTGCTGTTATATATTTCGTTCTGTACGCACTCTGTGCATACAAAATGACAAAGTTGTCTAAGTCTAATAAATATGAAAAGTATGTCTTGAATATGTGTTGCCCTGTGACAGACTGGCGACCTGTCCAGGGTGTACCCCGCCTCTCGCCCAGTGAATGCTGGAGATAGGCACCAGCACCCCTCAGGACACCATGAGGAATAAGCATGCATAGATAATGGATGAATGGATGTCTTGAATATGAGGAGCAGTGGTGTGGTTTATAGAACATCCATCCATCCATCCATTTTCTGCCCGCTTAATCCCTCATGGGGTCGCGGGGGTTGCTGGTGCCTATCTCCAGCTCTCACTGGGCAAGAGGCGGGGTTCACCCTGGACAGGTCGCCAGTCTGTCGCAGGGCGTTTATAGAACATATATAATTTAAATAGTTTCTGTCCTGTATGATAGATTACAAGGCAAATGTGAAGTTAAATTTATTGCTATTGTCCTAATAGATGTAGCAGCATATATTTGCTGTCATACACAACAAGAAGCAAACCAAATATAACACCTAGCAGCAAAATTCAAAAAGTTATGTACATCATGATGAAACGTATAGGTACATAGGAGTAAATGAGAACAGGTCTGTTTCTTTTTTGTCCCTCAGAATTTCTTTCACTGCTTGGCCTTCAGTGGTTGTGGGGTCTCCAGCTGGTTATTTCTGACTGTGTGGGAAAGTGACAGGGTCATTCTGGACAAGTCAAAATCATTTGCTGCACAAACTCTTCTAACTTTTTACAAGCAAATATCACAACTCTCACAGGTTTGTACGTATTCAAGCTCTTAAAAATAGGTATAACTCAATTGTTTCATCATGTGTGGACAGTGCATGAAGAAAGTTTTCTGTCATCAGAAGGTATGATAGTTCGAACACTGTTTCATCACGTGAATGGTCCTCTCTGAAGACATTGGGCTTTGCAAGTTTCCACTGCTTGCTCAGAAACCTGTTTGAAATTATCTTGTCCAAGAAAAAGCTGTGGAAGGGTATACAGCATGTAGGGCCGGCCACTTGAAGCAATTGCATCTCTAGTACTCTGGCGAATGATGTGGGTGTTCCATAAGTGAACCACTTTTTGGAGTTCTTTCTGAAAGACAAGAAAATAAACAAGTTATTAAAGTACATACTACATATTTAAAATAATCATATAGTATTTATCTTTTACATTCAATTAGGGAATGTAAATGTCCCCTATCTGCATCCATGAATGAGGGCAGTCTGTGCTTCTTATTCCTTGCCAAAATCTTTAGAAATGAATCTTTTCACTGTAGATGAGCTGGACAGCTACCATCCAAGCATTCAGCCTCAGAGATATTATTGTTTTTGAAGTTTTTTTATTTTGAACAAAAGTGAAAATAACATAATTTATGTTTTCTACAAATTGAGCACTTGTTCCTTTTAAAATGGTAAACGGACTAAACTCATATAGCGCTTTTCCAGTCATACTGGCCACTTAAAGCACTGTACTGTACACTAGAGCCACATTCACCCATTTGCACTCACATCCATACACTGATACACAGCTCGGTAGGCAACTTGGGGTTAACTACCTTACCAGCAGGAGGCCCCAAGTATTATGGATCAGTTCTGATAACCTTTGAAGTTACAGCAATGACTATGGATTATCAGTTTTTGCTTTTCGGCTTATTAAAGCATGTCAATAGTTGACTGGGTTGATTAATGGAGGTGATATAAACAGCTGTCATTCACTTGCTCGTGAATGCTAGTCACATTAGAAAGCTTTGTATTGATCACTTTGTTTTGACACAGTAAAATGTGAATAAATTTAGCATTATCTAGCTTAACCTTTCATTATGTAGAGTACACATATACTTCATTAGCTTTACAACTGTCGAATTAAAATGTAATTTCATTTCATTTCATTAAAATTCATAAAGATATAGGTACATTTGCAGTCACAGGCCCTGTTTACACGGACACAGTACTTAAACGGTGTAATTCCCATGCCGCACCACTAGTAGTGCTGTTATCTTTGAAACTCCACGTCAAATTGCCCAGAAGAAGAAAACATCGGCTAGAGTACTGTTTCGGCTGCAAACTCTTCTGAATAAACCCACAGCTATAGCTGAAAGTCCCCTTAAGCAACAGTTAAACCTTGTAGTGTATAAATGGAGAGTACAAACGCAACGCAAACCTGTTTTCGTCGTGTAAACAGAGCCACAGACAGTACTACGGTGCTGCAAGGGTACTCAGTATGGAGTTGCTAACTATAAATAATAACTATCGAATCGATCAGCTTTCAATTAGGCTATTTGCTTTATATGCATGACTTACCTTGTCACTCCTCAGTGCAGAAATACATTCCTCCGATAAATGACGACTTCTTAAAAAGAAATAAAGGGACTCCCTCCGTCTCCATCTTGTCCGATGACACTGAAATATCCCGCGAGCGGATGTCGAGTTATAACGCTTCCGGAGCAATGACTGTCCTGACATATGAGATCCTGATCTCGTAATTATGACATATTATCTCATAATTATGACATCTTATCTCGTAATTATGAGAAAAGATCTCGTAATTATGAGATCAGGATCTCGTAATTATGACATCTTATCTCGTAATTATGACATCTTATCTCGTAATTATGAGATATTATCTCATAATTACGAGATAAGATGTCATAATTACGAGATCAGGATCTCGTAATTATGAGATAAGCTGTCTGATTTTTTTTTCTTTGGTGAATGCAATACTCTTCCGTACGGTAACAATAAAAGATTCTTGATTCAAGGCAGCGAGCTTGATTTACAGTGACTCTTAACTGTGACTTTATTGTGCAATTAACTTGCAAACCAAATGTTTGGCTTATTTGAGTTCTTTATTCTAATAAAGTTCACACAATTTTTGACACATTTTTGAGAAGCAGAAACACCAGTCATCCTTCCTGTATGAAGAGAATGCAGTTACAAATGTCAATTTGTGTTTCTGTCAATTTCTATTGATTTAACAAATACACTGAGAGGATATCTGTGTCAACCTCACTTTCGTATCAATTATATATAATATCTGCATATATTTATAGAATTTAAGTTGAAGTAAAGGTGGCATTATATTTGTGAAGAAATGTGGTGTTGCTATAACAGTGTTGGGGGGATTACTCACAAACATGAAAATGAAGTGGTTCACCTTTCTGGAGTACACAACGACTGAGACGGACAGGGCGGGGGTGCAAACCGGCAATCAAAGATGAATTCCTTGGTCCTGAGCCACCGTCATCCCTAGACAAGACTAACTAATGAAAGCAAAATCTTCTGACATCAATCATACATAAATTATTAGAGGTCTAGCAATACTAAATTGAGTGGATATCTGTCTTTACCTTTCATGTCAGCATTTAGGCTAAGAACATCTTATTAGGAAAGGGGAGGTTAAAATGGCTAATTTGGTCCAACATGCAAATGACTTTTTTGTGAGAATTATTGTGATAAGACATGTTAGTGCTCAGACAATGTGTTAAGATTTGGCTCAACATTTGTAAAGCTGTTTGAAATATAGCCAGTTGTGTGTAGGCTTATGTCTATTACCAAACCATGCAACACAGTAAATCATATTAAAAAAAACTACTGACTTTCGGAACCCGGTACGAGTCCTATCAGACCCTAGAGACTGTTTTCCATGCTTGGGCTTCTCAGTAAATGTGGTTCACCAGTACAGCCAACTGACTGACTTAATTTTTTTTTTATGTCTGTTGTGTCCACCTGTACATACTGTTGTGTGACTCCTAAACCGTGTCTGTTTCAAAATTCAAATTCACCACGGTAGCACGCGGTAACAATAAAAGATTCTTGATTCAAGGCAGCGAGCTTGATTTACAGTGACTCTTAACTGTGACTTTATTGTGCAATTAACTTGCAAACCAAATGTTTGGCTTATTTGAGTTCTTTATTCTAATAAAGTTCACACAATTTTTGACACATTTTTGAGAAGCAGAAACACCAGTCATCCTTCCTGTATGAAGAGAATGCAGTTACAAATGTCAATTTGTGTTTCTGTCAATTTCTATTGATTTAACAAATACACTGAGAGGATATCTGTGCCAACCTCACTTTCGTATCAATTATATATAATATCTGCATATATTTATAGAATTTAAGTTGAAGTAAAGGTGGCATTATATTTGTGAAGAAATGTGGTGTTGCTATAACAGTGTTGGGGGGATTACTCACAAACATGAAAATGAAGTGGTTCACCTTTCTGGAGTAAATGAGTAATTTAATAGTCTTGTCTTTGTCTTTTCAGTTGTGGTTGGTCTATTGACTCTTGTGGAGCCTTCTGTCTCAAAACTCCTGCATGCAGTTCTACTCTTTACACCCCACAAGTGTTTTTATAATGTTAAACAAAATGTTGGATCCTTTATTATGGAATGATGATGAATACACTTTGTCTGCAGCCACATAGAGGGGACACAGATCCAGCTGTTTCCTGAGGGCCGGTCCTTAAAATTGTAATCTAAGAGTTAACTATATTTTTGAGTGTGTAGCAGAATAATAATTGGACATCTTTTCCTATCAGAACAATGCTGAACATTCAGTTGAAGAGGGTCCCTCCACCTCTGGAGCACAACTTGCCTCTTTTAAAAGTTAAACCTCATGACTTGAAATAAAACACAGTTGAAATGCAACTGAAATCAAAATATTTTTAATCAAAAAAGCAGTACCTCAAAATGGAGCTGCAGAAAACACAACTTGAAATTATATTCCTGCAGCATGTGTTAAATGTGGCTGAGGTGTTCACAGGGGTGGATGATTTTATTTTAACAAAATATTAACAGCTACGTTATTTTCACTTGTAGGCGATAAAGAACATTTAATGAAAGGGTATGACTTGTCTTTAGTTGGGAATTGATTGGTAAATCAGCCTGTCCAGGCTCAGATCTGGGGCCCGTTCTTCGTACGTCGCTAACTCAGTTAGCTGGATTTGATTGTTGACGATTTGGCATGATCTTGGATCGTTTGGTTCTTCGAAACTCATCCTGGACTTGCTGTCATAGCAACATGTGCGCAAACTTAAACCTGCTCGCGAGCAGGTTTATTTCATGTAAACAGGATTAGATAGCAGCTTTATAAGGGGAGGAGATGGGGAAGTCTGTCGTAGCCATGTCTTGTCCGTTTTTACAACAGCAACCTGTTGCGGAAGGTGCAAGAATAATTTGCAGAGCTTTTCGAATTAATCGCGTATTGCACAATAGACAGGATCCTTTAGCGCAGCGCGACAGTGTAATTGTAGAGAGATTTTTCTTGGTGGCTGTTATAAACAGACAAACACATCATTTAACAATGGCTTTTAAAGGGGAAGTCCGGTCAACAAGGAAAAATCAGGGTATCATTAGCTATAACTAAAACTAATACATTTGTGGTTATTTAATGAACTTATCTTTAATCAATAAGAAAATAAAAACATAAATTGTCGTCTGAATCACTGTGTATGGGGGCTGACATGACTGCCCAAATATGGGCAGTAAGGGGCGTTTGACATCACATCCTGCGACGTGGAAGAGCGGAAGCGGCGACAGCATTTCTCTCCGCTTTCCATGCAAAGTCAATAGGAGCCGTTCTACACAGCTGCGATCATCAATAATTATTTCGGATTTCCAGAGGACTTCACTGCTGACATTCCCAAGAGCTATTGCTGAAGCAACAATGCCCACGTGCATGGCCATCGGATGTTCCAACACAACTGGTAAAAGAGGAAAAAACATTGCTTATTTCAACACAGTCACTTCAGCGATCTCTCCTCCGCTGTGTGTGTGTGTGTGTGTGTGTGTGTGTGTGTGTGTGTGTGTGTGTGTGTGTGTGTGTGTGTGTGTGCACGCGCTCAGCTGCAGCGCCGGTGCAAAGCCGTGCTCAGCCCAGCATGTGCTGGAATGCTCTTATATTTTAATACTTATACTATAATAATCAGCTAACTTAAGTCACTTCAGCGATCTCTCCTCCTCTGTGTGTGTGTGTGTGTGTGTGCGCGCGCTCTGCTGCAGCGCCGGCAAAGCCGTGCTGCGCGGAGCGCGCGCACACACACACACACACACGCGTGTATAGATATATACTGTAGGACCCGACTGACTTTGATCTTGGAAAATAGTGCGCCGTGACAAACAGAGCGTTGAAACTTGCTCAACAGCGGGTCCGCCGAGTGACGTCAAAAAATGGGAGGTGACAGTACTATTCTTGACCAAGATGGATTCCTCCACATAAACATGATTAAATGAGAATTATTATTAATTAAAAAAACTTATAATTTTTTGCACAGTATGTAGTAGTTTTATATTTAAAGTACTTTCAGCAGTTTGAATTCTGATTTTGACCGGACTTCTCCTTTAAAGAGGAAAAAGAGGTGTTAGAGCCATAAATAGAAAATATTTAAGTTATTTGTATGATGGTTTGCTTTTTATTTTTATCATATTCAGTAAGAAGATTTGTTCAGGCCATTTTATTGTGAAGTTTAGTTTTACTTTGAAAGGCTTGCTTCCTGTCGAGCCGTATATTGTATTAGCAAAAACTATGGATGGATTAAATAGACACGGAGCAATACAGTTTTTGACCATGTAAACTGTGTATGACTTGGAAAAGGAAAAACTTCATTTTTTTATAGTAAAGAATTTTTAGTTAAAATTCCCAGTTTGTACGCGTCCTTTACTTCCAGTGTCTAAGGAATGACACCGATATAGGATCTTTTGCCATAACAAGTGGCTTTTTAAAATAAAGTATAATAATTAAAGGCTACCATTTTGTAGAATATTCTTGTATTTCACTTTTACTTGTCCCCATGTTCTAGTGGGTCCTGTGGAGGCTCTGACATAAAAGAACAAAGTAAATATGAAATTATTAAAATGCAAAAATACATACTGTAGAACGTGATAGAAACATCTAACATGGACAGCACTTATGCATTTAATTTGTCTGCTATTTTTTGCCAGCCCTCTCTCCTGGCTTTAGCAGACTTTGAGGTGTTCCCTGTCATTTTAATTAATGACTCAAATTCGGCATAACCTGTTCTGATTGGGAGAAAAACTGTGGGCGTTCTTTGGCCATGCTGAACAGCCAATAGCAGCGTTGCTGATCATTGTTTCTACTATCGACACATTTCCCCTTTTAAACCGACGCATGAACGCGCAGTTATCTCAGATAACTCAATCCAGCGATACTAATCATAAACAACAGGTGTGTTCGAAGAATCCAATTAGCTTGATCATGATTAGCCGATGATATCATCTTGGATGTCTCATTTGATCTTGGATGTTTTAAGCAATGTACGAAGAATGGGCCCAAGGGTAAGTGCCATGATGTAGGTTTTTGTTTTTTCTTTTGCACTTTTCTTGGATCAGCCTTCATCTCTCAGCCACTATCCAATCAGCTCAGTCTCCTTCCAGCCAACACCTTACTGTTAATCACATCCACCTGCTGCACTAATTAGTGAACTCTGTTCACCTGTCTACACATACCTGCTTCAGCGAACTCATCCCTGCCAGAAGGTCTCTTCTGGTCCTGTCTCGTCCGGTGTGATCGACTAGATCCTGTGTGCTCAGCCAGCTGGACTCCTCAGTTAAAAGTTGCCTGTCTGCCTGTTTCCCCGTGAGTCCCAGCTGCTTGGTTCCCCGGTCCACATCGCCTGTTCTGGTCTTTTTCTACCCGCATCTTCTGGTTCCCTGCTCATCCCTGCCGGCATCATCTCCCATAACCCATCTGTTCAAGTCTGGTTCTGCTCACCCGCCACTATTCATCCCTCACAATAAACCTTAAAAGTAACGCAACTCTGTGTCTGGCTGAATATCGGTAATATATTACCAGCATCATTCATTACAGTACGGGTTAGGAAATAGGGCTGGCAGGAGCACCTTCTGTCCCCAAGAAGGTAGCTGTTGTACTCTCATAGGAAAATAAAAGGATACAGTTTACATTTTCAAAACTATAATTAGCTGTTCTGTCAACTACATTCACAATCATTAAGTGTATTTAGTCCTATACCTGCACATTAATGCTATAAAACCTATTTTCATAATCTCCATTTAGTGAGGGATGAGTGCCATCTATGCAGCCAATTATGCCTGGAAAACCTAAAATATAGAAAATAGAAAATTACTGCTTGAAGTTTCAACATTAAAACAGCAAATTAAGTTATTGCTTTTACTGATATCTGCAATTATGTGTGGTTGTTTTAATAGTCTTGTGTGTCTGTAACAAAGGAACACCACTAAACTCTACAGTAACTGAGTGCAACAGTAACATTCTTGACAGTGCAACATACGGTTGCCCCAGAAAGATGTTCTGCATATCTACAATATATAAAAGGCATAAAACAAAATGCAGCACAAATAATTTTTTCAGAACTGAGAGCGAACCCTCATTGTGTTATACGAGCGATGTGGGGGCTGAGAATATTATTAGGATAAATTATTGACTGTGGCAAAAAGCCTGCAAATGATAATGATCATCCTCTCCCTCCTAACAGATTTCTGCAGAGTATTTACACTCCAGTGTTTATAGGATCCTCCAGACAGTACACATCCTTTCCTAGGAGGAAATGCCAGGGTTAGTCCAAACAGGAATCATTTGTCATAATTTGACTCAGGGTAACTTCGGAGGGTTAGGGTTCCTAGGGTCGGACTGTCCGGGTTCTGCTGGGAAAAGATGGGGAGAGTAGTGAGCAAAGGAAGGTGCCGATGAGAATAATGAGGGGGCGTATGACTCACAGAGATCGAGGCTAGGTTTTGTCCGGGAAGGGTGATGTCCAGGGTCCAGGCTGTAGGTGCAGGTCCGTTGAGTTATCTCCAGTATGGTGGTGTAGGAGGGTGGACAGGCAGGTGAGCACAGGCAGGAGAACTAAACCAGAAAAGAGATCAGAATTTTCTCTGATTCTTGGAGGTCCGGCTTGGAGTTTCTGAGGCTGGAGTCCAGGTTTCTAGGAGGGGGGAAAAACAGGAACACGGAGTTAGGTCCAGGCTAGGGTTAACCAGAACAAGATATCTAGGTTGGCCAAGTACCACGCTGGAAGCAAGAAAGAACTGCCGCCCTCCTTCTTCTTCTTCTTCTTCTTTAACTGGCGTCTTGCAACCAAACGGAGCATTATCGCCACCTACTTGATCTTAGTTACTTTTCCTTAAATCCTTAGGCTTAGTCCAGTTTGTTGTAAATAAGATGGCATGATTTTAAGCACCATCTTTCCGGATTGAGAAGATATTTGTAATGTTCAGTTGTTTGATTCCTTCTTGTTCCAGTCCATTCCTTAGATCCATTCTTTGATTTGAGTATTTAATACACTCAAACAGCACATGTTCCACAGTTTCTGGTTGACTGCACATCTCACACTTTCCCGTTGGATGCTTCCCAATAATATGTAGTGACACATTTAGCCTCGTGTGGCCTAGCCTGATTCTGCTAAACATCCCCTGTTCTCTCCTGCTCTTCCCGAGAGGCTCTGCTGCCCTCCTGCTGGATTGAGCTCCTTATGAAGGGCTCCAAGTAGTGGTGAAGTGGAGCACCTGCCCGTCACAACCCTTCAGAGGAGGAGAGAGAGAAACCCAAACCTGCACCCAGACCTCAGAGTGTGACATGGGTTTAAATTCAATTCAATTCAATTTTATTTATATAGCGCTAATTCATGAAACATGTCATCTCAAGGCACTTTACAAAGTCAAATTCAATCATATTATACAGATTGGTCAAAAATTTATATATATAAATTTTACTATATAAGGGAACCAGTTGATTGCATCAAAGTCCCGACAAGCAGCATTCACTCCTGGAGAAGCGTAGAGCTACAGGGAGAGTCGTCTGCATTGTCCATGGCTTTGCAGCAATCCCTCATACTGAGCAAGCATGAAGCGACAGCGGAAAGAAAAACTCCCCATTAACGGGAAGGAAAAACCTCCAGCAGAACCAGGCTCAATATGAACGGTCATCTGCCTCGACCGACTGGGGGTTACAGAAGACATAGAAGAAAGAGCAGAGACACAACAAGAGAGACAAAAAAGCACAGAAGCACACATTGATCCAGTAATCTGTTCTACATCAGATGGTAATGGCAGATGATCTGTCTTCCCTGGATGATGTCACAGCTAAGAGGCCAGATCAGGTGTACCTACTAGGAAGAAAAAATGAAAGAGAGAGAACAAAAAGTTAAAAGCTGAAATGACGACGAGCAATGCAAAACTGTACAGTAGAACTCAGTAGAGTGAGAAAAATAGGCCCTGATGTCCTCCAGTAGCTTAAGCCTATAGCAGCATAACTATAGAGGTAGCTCAGGGTAACATGAGCCACTCTAGTTATAAGCTTTGTCAAAAAGGAAAGTTTTAAGATTAGTCTTAAAAGTAGACAGGATGTCTGCCTCACGGACCAAAACTGGGAGATGGTTCCACAGGAGAGGAGCCTGATAGCTAAAGGATCTGCCTCCCATTCTACTTTTAGAGACTCTAGGAACCACCAGCAGACCTGCAGTCTGAGAGCGAAGGGGAGGAAAAAACCGAGAGGCAGGCAGGCCGACGAAAGTAACAAGCAACGGGTGAACGACATGAAGAGGGAGAGCTGCACCAGAATAACGACAGAGAGGAAACAAAATAATCTAACAGAAACTGAATACATGGAAAATACCAGAAATCCTTATAGATCCTAAATATACAGAGTCAGGAAGAAATGGAAATCTAACTAAATAACACTAGGAGGGGAAAACAGAGAAGAGCATTGTCCTAAGGACATAAAATAAGTAAATTTAATTCTAGGGTAGAGGAACTGCAGAAAAGAAGGCACACAGGGAAGAGAAAGAAGAAATACAGTGAAGAGGAGAAGAGAGAATAGAAAGAGAAACACCAACATGGAACATGACTAATTCCAAAAACAAGTCTGAAAGATAAAAAAATAACTACAGCCTGATCCTAAGGAACAAAATAACACAACCAACCATGGATCCTGGCACATATTGGTAGTTTCTGTTGTAATTGGGGTTTAAAATGATATAACACAAAAAATGGCTTCATCCGACCACTGGCAGGAAACTTGCATTCTTATTCATATTCTGTGAAAAATACCCCAAAAACCTGAAACTCTGCCTGTGTATATTTATGAGCACAACTATATTTAGATGAATCCAGCAGTCTTATCAAGCAGTTTATGGAACATGAACAAGAAAATAATCTGTGTTCAGAAAATTGTATATATTTATGGTTTATAAACCAGTAAATTTCCACCGTTGCGCAAAGCAGTCTGCTCTTACTTTTGATTACTTAATTTGAGTACAATGACGTCCAGTTTGATTTGTTTCAACTCATTTATGTTTTGTTAAGTGTGAATTCAGTTTATTTTGATTTCATTTATTTCAGTTTATACCATGATAAACGTAAATGTAATTTTAAGGTAACCCCAACACAATCGTATTTATATAATAAATGACATTAAAAATGCCCCTCTGTTATATTTATTTTACCTCAAAGTATGTTATTGTTCCATCTTAGCAATAAAGGCCTTACTGAATTAAAGGGAGTGGTGGCCTAGTGGTTAGAGCATTGCACTTGTGTCCTAGAGGTTCTGGATTCAACTGCCACTTTGGCTCCCTGAGCAAGACTCTTAACCCCAGTTTGCTCCCTGGGGGGCAGCCCACTGGGGGGCTAAATGCAGAGAACAAATATTGCAATGTCAATAAAGATGATTATTATTATTAAGACAAACAGACACTGGTTAATATTCCACAAAATAAACAGAGCCATGTCTTTATTGCGTACAGAGTCCTGTTGTTTTAAACATCAGTAATCATATCATTCAGATATTAGTAATCATGATTACTGATATTCTTTTGTGTGTGTGTTGTGTGTGTGTGTGTGTGTGTGTGTGTGTGTGTGTGTGTGTGTGTGTGTGTGTGTGTGCGTGTGCGTGTGCGTGTGTGTGTGTTTTAGAGTAGAACTTAAAAAAATACAATGCAATGTTCAGTGACCACACTGAAGCGAACGCTGTTCGTCACGTTTCATCCCGTTGCAAAAACTTAGCGCTGAGAGAAAAAAAAGGACGTGGACCTTCCGCTGAAAAGAATATAAAACTGTGCGTAAAAATATTTTATTCGTTGTTAGGCTGTGAGTGAAACGTTAGCCATGTTATAACAGTGGTGTGAAAATATATGTACGCCCCTGCATCTGAATTAAATTATCCACCACGCAACAGGCTTCGACGTCCAAAAAGGAATGAGAAAAAAGCGCTAACACTTCAGACCATAACTAGAAAATAATGTAAAATCTATTACAGACATGTGGTAACACCAAATCCGTCATTTTTTATTTATTTTTCTTAACTCTGGAAGATGTTTCTTACCACTGGTCCGACCTGATCCCTTCCCTTTTTGCGGACGGATGGGGAATGTTTAATATGAAAGCAAGGTTTAGGTTCATCCTCACGCTTTTATTCTGAAAGCCAGTTCTTCAAATTATAATTATAAATACAAAGTTTGTAAATGACCCCTGTGATCCATTACATCTCAGGGACACAGTCGTACAAAATACGACAACAGCACAGTGTCTGACCTTCAATAGTTTTGTTAGAAATGCGTAAACAAACACGAGGTCAGAAAAGGACTCGCGCAAAGCAGAACTGGGAATCAGGTTGAGCGCTTTAATGGTAAAGAAAACTAAAATAGTCTTGCACAAGAAGATCAGACAGGAAGCACAGGAACTGGACTGGAACTGGAACTTGACCAAACAAAGCCCATGAGAACAGAGGAAACGGAACATCCATCCATCCATCCATCCATCCATCCATTTTCTTACTCGCTTTATCCCTCATGGGGGGTGCTGGTGCCTATCTCCAGGAGTTCAACGGGCGAGAGGCAGGGTACATCTTGGACAGCTCAGAAACGGAACAATACAGCAAAATGGAAAAAGACAGTGGTGTAGCTGTCGGGGGAAATGGAGAAAAAAATATGGCAATAAAGGTGGAAATAATCAGGAGGAAACTGAGAAACAGCTGAGATAAATGCAAAAAAACAACTTAGCCGAAGAGAGGTGAGCAAAGATATGAAGGAAACCACAGGAAATATAACAAAATAAACTCAGAACTAAATCCACAAAAGTAAGAACTAAAATATAAGCAAACACCAAAGGATAAAAGGCATGAGAAAGTAACTAAAGAAACTCCAGCCTTGAAGTAACAAATGCATGGACTAGTTTTTCAATCAATCAATCAATCAAATTTTATTGTCAATTACAATTTGCATTGCAATCTAAAAATCAGTTCCAGTACAACCGTCCATCACATACAGTACAACTGTCCATCACATACACTTAACAAACATTTTGGGGGAACGATTGACTGACGCCTTGCATTGCCAGGCACAGACATCATATACGTAGGTAGACGCATCATAGGGCGCAGATTCGCACGTCAACGTCACCGCCATATTGTATGTGGCAGAAAAAAGTTGAGTTCTGTTATTGTGAACGTGAATCAGAAAAGATGCCTCATTCCTGTGCTGCATGGAAATGTATTCTGGCTGATTTCACTACTTGTATCTGCCTTATATATATATATATATATATATATATATATATATATATATATATATATATATATATATATATATATATGTGTGTGTTATGAATATAAGGATCAATTTATCAATTTGTTAAATCTAAACATTGTGGTCTTCATTATTTCATAAAACCGTGTCACATGTGAACCTTTAGGAACAGACTTTTTGGGGGAGTATTAAAGAGGTGAAATTAACAATAAGAGAAAAAAAGTCCTAGGTCAATAAAGTAAAAACAAAAACACAAAAGTGATAATGTTATGAGAAAAACGTCATATTATGAGAATTAAGAGGGAACATTTCCAGAATAGTCACAGTTTGCAGAATTAGTTCACTCCTGGAGTAATAGGGCCAGGTTAGATTATGTTAAATATTTTTATTCTTTAGGAGAATAAATTCAGGAGAATGAAGCTAAAGGGATACGAAAATAAACTTGTAATATTACAAAAACAAAAATACTACGAATACAAAGTATATTCAGAGATTAAAGTCCCTCTGATACTGTTAAGTGACTGAGTAACTGCAGATTTGCCACATTTAAGATGGCGGAACCTCTGATGCATTGCAGCATAGGCAGAACCCGCCCAACGACGCGTCTACTCTTATATTATGTCTATGTTGCCAGGAACACAGCCAGTCGGCCGCTGCTAATCAGCGTAGCCGTTAGGCGCATTCCTCCAAACAGCCCCAGACCCCGCCTACACGGAGCCCACGAGGCGCTGCCCTGGAAATCTGTTGAAGGAAGATTAAGAACATGGGGGTAGTGGAGGGAGAAAAAGACAAGAATTTATCATAATGTAAAAAACGTTACAGTATGAGAAATCCTACGTAAAAAAAACTCATTGCATAAAGGCACAAATATAACGAGACACATAATAGCAGAAGAAGAACATTTGAGATCGGTCGTGTGTAAGTCCATGAGAGAAATGTAAAGTCAGTGGTGTGTGCATGTTGTGTGGAAATCTGTATGTCCATGAAGGCCGTCCCTCCGGCAGGCAGGCAAGTGTCCTTGATGGAAAGTCTATCACTTCACAGCCAACTGGACGACTGGACGACCCCTCCCCTGCAAGACGACTGGATGTCTTGCAGGGGAGGGGGAGTAAGCAGGGGGGGAGTAGTTCTGTGCGATTTCGCCATAACAACGCAGGGGAGAATTTAGATTAGAGGGAGTCTGATTTAAATACACAATTTGTTTTGAGAACAAGCTGAGACACTTTTCCTTCAGCTTTAAAAGTCTTTTCATCACTGGCTCCAGGGTCCAATTTTTCAAATTAGATGGCTCTTTTTCGCGTCTTCACATCCAGATGTTATCCCATCTCGGCTCTTCCAACCGCCACCGTTAGCTTCTCCAGCCTGATGTTCTGTTCATTCATCGCCTTTGTGATCGCGTCGTACCCCGCTGGCAGTCTCATAAAGGCCGAATTTGCCGCCAGCAGTCGCTGAAGTTGCTGATACATCAGAAATCCCCCACATCCAATAAGGAGGAATCCGAGAATCATAAATCCAAATATATACACGTCTTCGGCGTCCTCCACGGAAATCATTGAGAGGCACACCGTGGACCACGTATTCCACCGATCCACGGGAAAAAAAAGGTTCCATCGGCACAGGAATGCTCCCCGTTCCTTTGCTTTCCAGTTGAAAAATATTTGATCAATGTATGGAATCACGTTTATGTCATAATTCCCGCAAGCAAAATAAACATACTTGCATGTATGTTAAACTAATCTGCGCATGGTCAATCTACCGCCGCGCGAGAAACTGCCGCTTTGAGAGGAGAAAATCGCTCTCCGCACGCGCCAGCTCCTCCCACGCGCGCTTGGGACCTCACCCCGCGCATGATTTTCTATCCAGCGGCCACGCTGGAGGGCGGCTGCGCGCTAAAAGCGTCTTTGCGCTCGGACTGATTTTCTCCTCGCACGAAGGAAAATGTGTTTTGACAGGTTGGGCGGAGACAAACCTCTTCTGTAAGCCTCCTCCCGATTGGGCCTTGCAGACATGATCACACAGGAAGTAGTTTTAGGAAGCCTTTGACTGACAGCTCGTCATCCATAAGGGAGGACCAACGGCTGAAGGCGGGGCAATGGCGGAGGCTTCTCCAACGTTTGTGGTACGTGGGGTAAGTGAAATTTACAACCGTTCTTGTCCCCAAAAAAGCACAATTATTCCTCATAGAGTAGTGCTATCTTCGAATAAAAGCCATAGATTGACATAATTCTATTTGGTCGAATTGTTCAGGGATATATAGTTAGCAGTTACAATGTTTGGGCACGAGAGAAAAATGTTGACTGCTGTCTGGTAGCCTTAGCTACTGCGGCACTTCAGTGATGATGCTAACCGATGCTAATGTAACAGGTTAATAATATGACTTAGATTAAGCTTCAAATTCCACCAAATAAGTTATTAATTTTACAAAAGCAGGTTTTATTGTGTTAGTAGCTGTTAGATAAGAGCAATGAGTATGTCCTACTGCACTTGAACGCAGCTCAAGCAGGCAGGCACGTAGCCCGACGCTCACAAGGGGCGGGTTAATGCTGCTTTCGGCTGTTAGCGGTAAGACGTGCTCAACTTTGGGTCCTAATATAAAAACATTTTTCTTGTTTGATTTACAGTTCATAGGTGATATATTCTTACCTCTTATTGAACGAGAATGCATTTTGATTATCTGCTGAGTGTTAAATGGCAGATGTGAGTCGAAGTCAGTGTGTTGTAGTTTGAATGTACAATAAGCTAACCTGCATTGTTCTTTTATAGTGGAGATACGGTTAGCTTAGTGGACTTTTTGTATTAATTATTCTTTATTTTGCACGTTATTTTCTTGTTCAGGAAGGTGTTGTGGACCAAATTGTACAATGACTCATCGCAGTCTGTCTTCTTCAAACAGAGAGAGATTAAATGTCCAGTCAACCCACATCCAGCCTCTGTCCTCCTTCGAGCCACACGCGAACAGAACACAACGCAGGGTGAACCAGTTACACTAACTCTGATGTTAATTTGTATTTCAATGATTGTAGTGCTTTTCACGGCTTAAATTATTCTCTTTCTTTCTCTGATTGTGCATGAACACCCCCCCCCCCCCCCCAAAAAAAAAAAAAAAAACATTTCCTCTTCTTTGCAGAGGACCTTTTTGGAGTTCACATGACCATAAGGCAGACCTGGAGGCTTTTGTGGAAGGCTGGAACAACCATCCAATTAGGACGGGGGGTAATCTAACTCCGGAGCAGCTCTGGCAAACCGCAATGATGGTTTACCCGATGGATCAGCCAGAGAATCTTGAGGTTTTTGTCTCTTTTTGTAAAATACTATGTTTGAGCTTTTATGATCATCAAATAAGTGTACATCAAAACTTATTTTTGATGTATGATCATAAAACAGTTTTTATGATCATCAAATAAGTGTGAAGTACAGAAAATCTTATTTACATTGCAGACCAAAAATTAAAAAAATTGGCCTATACAGCTATAATATAAATTCATAAATGGCAACTGTAATATTAAGATATATCATCATAGTAATGATAGTGACTGTATCACAGTACACAAATGGCTACTGTGATACCTGTGGGAAACACTGAGGCCTCATTTATTTCCACTTGTTAGTTTATTATCTCAAGCTACAAAGTGATGGGATAAACACTGTTGTCTCTTAGCAGGGAGATTCATAGTTTCAGCCTCAGCTGGGAGTTTACATTGTTAGGTTACATGATGCCCTTTATTTTCCTTCTACTGTCCAAATGCACACATTATTTTCATTGTTATTTAAAAATGATTCCTAGCAGGGAAGGTGAGTTGTGATTTCACTCTGTGAAATGCTTAAAACCTTATTCCTAATTGCAGCTTTGATCTGCTTGTAACCCCATAATAAAATAAATGTGTGTTCCAAACTAATGTTCATGTCCCTTGCTACAATCTTACTGTAACTCTTCCAGGGTATAATGTGACAGACATTTCAGGGGACTTTCCTTAAACAAAAACCTTTGTGTAGAATATGTAGAATTTTAGGTCGCAAAACTCAACACAAGACTTATTGTAATATTTACTTGTGCAGTAACTGCTGAATTTTCTTGTTTTTGTTTTAATAAGGACATCCAAGAGCCTGACATTGACTGGGACGTTGCTGCTGAGTGTGATGGACATGTGGATGGTGCAATAGTGGTCCCTGAATTTCCACGTCCACTCAATGAACAGCAACTGGCTGAGGTGCAGTTTCTGCTTGAAAATGAAGCTGAGAGTGATACTACAGAACTTTTTCTACTATGTTGTGAATATGTGATTACAGCTTTGTCAGGTGCTGAGTAGCCTATAAATGAACAATGACATATTTGAACCCAACATAAATAAACATTGCCCATTATGGCCATGACTATGCTTTTTTTTTATTCAATACAAAAACAAAAGTTTTTGTCAGAGGGCAATAAAAGCTTAATGGTTTGTTTTTTAGATGTATTTCCAGGCCCAAATTTATACTGAAATAATTATGCTCAAAGGTAAGTACTTTAAATTGTGATGAATTCATGATCTATCCAGAGTGTGAGCTTCTTGCCTGTAGCCTGTTGATAGACTCAACCTAAACAAATTTATACAGTAACTTTTCTTTTTTGGTGTGTGTGGGGGGGGGATGCATAAGTAATGCACTGTTTTCTGGCTGCTAATGTCTGATTCAGACAATATCCCTGGATTTATTTGGACATTTTAATTGGTTATCATCCCAGTCATGCAAGACCATAGAAAATGTTAAACTTGCAGGAGAGCTTGGGTTCCAGGAAAATCAGAAACTAATACTTTAAAGAAGGTCCCTAAACATTTCCACAGGAGCTTATGATAGGCCCTTTTTGTGTATCCTACCTTGTGCAACAGATTTAATTAGAAATGTGTCTTCACATTAGTTAATTTTATTTTTAACTTGGATAGAGTGGGGATAACGGTATTGTCACAGTTTTTTGTAACTCATAAAAACAAATACACAGTAGACTGGCAAGCAAATTTATTTATAAAGCCCAATTCATACACTGGCTTATTCAGACTAACCTGACAAAAGCCAGCTGTATGTTGCTCCGCCTAGCTCCACTCACATACATCTGGGACACCGCCGGTAGAGAGTGATTTCTCCAACCAAATTTATGGTCTGGCCAATCAGGACGCAGGGCTGGCATTTCATAGATGTGACGTAGTGGAGACGTGACCATGACATGAGACTGTTTTGATAGCAATGGCGGCTCGTCGAGGAAGCAAGCGTTAACATTGATGCTGCTATTTCTTCCGTGTTGTCCAATCTACCTAATATTGTTTCATTAAAAGAACATCAGAGAACGCCTCTGAAGGCTTTTGTTGGTGGAAACGATGTTTTCGCCCTTCTCTCGACCGGATTTGGCAAGTTTTGTTTTCCGGGGCGCGGTTAGCGGTTAGCGCTAACTATGTTAGGAGGCCTTTAGTCCTCAACGCGGTCGGCCCGGGATCGACTCCGACCCGCGGCGCATTGCCGCCTGTCTTCCCCCCCTCTTCCTGTCAGCTCACTCTCAATAAAACGCATGCTACTAGAGCCGCAAACACATTATTATTATTTTTATTTTTTTCCTGCGTCGCTATCATCAGCGTCACGGGTTAGCTTCGGTGTGAGTGGTTGAAATAGCACGTCAATAAAGATGACAGACAAGTGGCTTATCCAATCATATGCAAGAATTTTTGATAAGGCCCAGCCTTCTGTAAAGGCAATTTCTATGGCAGTGTCCCAGATGTATGTGAGTGGAGCTAGGCGGAGCGACATATAGCTGGCTTTTGTCAGGTTATATTCAAACTGCAATCAGTCAAAATTTGGATGCACTTGTCAGTTAAATCCAAGACAAAGTTCTGTATTGTGTATTTAAATAGTTTTGATTCAGAGGGAAAAAAAATAACTAGGTGACTCCTATTTGAATTGTGCTTATTGCCGAAGGACTGGAGACTTGTAGTGAATCGTTATAGTCTTATTGACTATTTAACTGTTAACATAACAGATCTGGGTACTCATTTCTGAGATAGACTTTCCACTAGGTAAAACTAGGTGGTTGCCTAGGGCCCCAAGTTCCTGGGGACCGCATAAAACTCCTTTTATAAAAACGTGTTTAATATAGATATTATTTTTAGCACGTTATGTTTTTAAGTAAATTACTTTTGTTAAAATCCCTTAAAAATTGGTTATTGTAATATGTGTCTTGGGATCCACCCTTGAGTGTCCACTACATTGGATCAGTCCATTTTACTGCGCAAATCAGCAGGACCCAGAAGACAGCACAACATATAAAAAACAGAAGAGCAGAGAAGAGACAAAGAGGAGAGAGAGGAACAGGTGACCGGAGTTGGCAGTAATTACTGGCAGCAGGTGGAGCTGATCTGGGCTAATTGACTGGTGACTGATGTTAAGATATGGACTGTGTCAGTGGAACGGACCGCTTAACCCGGGAACTGTATGCCCCACTAAGATAGCACCGACACAAGGATATGACACAATCTGTCAGATAGTGTCCCGGAGGTGACACACTTTCTCCACTGATGACAGTTAGGAAGTGTACAGCCCTTGCATGGGAGTGTACCTAAATTCCTTTATAATGCTTGTGAGATGAAAAGTCGGGGCTTCTTGCCAATCAAGAGCCCATCAGCGCTGATGTATCTGTAAACATTTCTCTGACTTTAGTAGATTAAGTAAGTTGAAGTATATTTTCTGTTTTGAGCGTCTTGTATCCAAAACAATATTTTAAGTGAGGGTCGTCCGACGGGTAAAACGAGCTGGGTCCACCGAGGGTGTTTCACTGCCGACAGGGTACGGTAGCTTAACACTGAGGAGGCTGAGCTGACTGGATGGTGACAAATGGCTGTTGGCTGAGGGGAATGGAAACTTATTAGTCCAGAAAAGTCCAAAACAAAGCAAACAAAAACCTAATTCATGACATTATCATTGACATGAACAAACTGGAATCTGTCAGACAGATGAGATTTAAACCAGCCTAATTCTTTTCCTTTAATCCCTACAGTATGTTTAAGTCTTTCTAGGAGAATATTGCGATCAGCTGTATCATATGCAGCACTGAGATCTAAAAGAACAAGTACTCACACAATTCCATTATCTGAGGCCATGAGAATATCATTTGTGTATTTTACATAATAAAAACAATATCAGAGGGATATACATATTAAATTGTATTATTAGTAATGGTTCTAAACAACAGAGCTACCCTCAATGTTAATTTGATAACAATATTAACAAGGACAATATAAATAATGTGGTTACCAGCTTTTTTATTATTTAATACTTATTTGGTTTTCAAAATGTTATACAAAACAGACATTCAAAACAAGTACCAGAATCAGGAACAGGAGGGGTAACTATCTGCATCGCGAACTTGTTAGATCAGTCTCATGAAAGGTGAAAATTCTTTGAGGCATGATAAATGTAGTAAAGGAGAGAAGCTGCAAGATGTTGGTCAGTGTTCAGGTCAGAAGAAATTGCAGGTGGACATAGGGAAGCTCTTTCTGTAAGATGTAGCAAATAATCTTATTTTAAGTCATCTAACGAGACCAGAAAAAATCTTCACTCTCTGACTCAGCCAGAGCTTTCTGTCTGAGATGTTTCTCTAAGCAGAAGACAGGAATAGGATCAGTGTAAGAGTCAAACTTGTTGGCAAAGAGGTGGTGGTTCTCCAGGAGCCATGGTAGGTCCCCAGCTCCATACACACATACGGACCTTACATGGTTGCCCTGACACTTGGGGTACACGGCTGAATCCTCCGATCCCTCATGCCACATCCACTTCACCAGCCGTGCAATGGCATTAATGTCTGTCTGGTCGTACTTAGGGTGGGGCCTTGTTGAGCCGGGGACACCAGGGATACGCTGAATGGTGGCCCATAGGAACTCATCTGGACTGTAGGTGTCCTTGGACCACTCAATAAGGGATTGTATTCTGGTGTCTTCCAAAACACTGCGGACGTAGCCCCGAGTTACCACGATGTAGGCGTTTCCTGACTTAATGGGCAGGTTGAAGGGAGGTGGACTCTTCGACTTTCCCGTTGACTGAAAACATAGAAACACACAAGATTCACAATTAAAGCCAGTCTTAAGACTAACGTAGCTACAAATGTTCTCCAATTGTACCTTGATTGTCCCATCAACAATCTTGTGAACCCGTGATATCCTCCACTTCTTCCCTTCAGGCATGTTTTCTGACTCCAGACTGTTGCCACCTTTCAGCAAGCGCAGCATCCTTACCATTTCCAAGTTGGTTTTAAGAGGGAAGTCCTGGCCACAAAGGTTGATGAAGTACTTCCACTCTGCACTGGCATTATAGAGGTCAGCCATGCAGTTAAGGTCAGCTTGGACACGGGACCAACCAGCATAGACCACACTTACAGCCCGACTGACCATGAAGACATTGGGGAAACAGGAAGCAATGCTCCGAATGGCAACTTTTACAGAGGGCTGGGCTTTTTCATCCACATGAACACAATAAATGTTCTGAGGCGCATAGATGGCTCGCAGCAGTCGTTCAAAGTTCTGCACCTAAGTTGACACAGAAAAAAAAAATTCAGTTCCTTTGTTTGGCGGAGAGTGCTCAGAAAAGCTCCCGGCTACCCCCCTTCCCTGCGGACACCTGTGGATGCTTTTTCTGAACTGTAGGCCAGCTGATAACATCAAGGACAATGGCCTCTGGAGAGTGTTCACGGAGATATAAACACTTTCACCCAAACAGTTCACACATAACTGATGCTCATAAAACTGATGAACTTACGTACACGCGACGGGTCTCAAATGTTTACCTTCTGCATATATGTGTCATGTGTTATTTGTGCTTTTCGTGCAATGAGGGTTTTTTTTTGTCGGTTGTTTGACTCTTTATTTGTGAGAGCATAAATTGTCAAGCATCTGTCTTTTTTTTCTCCCTCCCCTTCCCCCATGTTGTTGTAATCTTCCTTCAACAGATAAGGGCAGCGCCTTGTGGACAGCATTGTCCTTGGCAGCACGGCCTCAGTGAACTGTCTCCCCCCTGAAATGTTTGTGATGTTTATGTAATGGTGATGGTACTGAAACAGCAATTTCCCTCTGGGATTAATAAAGTATATCTGATTCTGATTCTGATTAGTGTCTCAAATCGCAACAACAGCCTGCCACGACAACAACTGTTTCCTTAACAGTCATGTTGCTGTGAAACCCCACTGACTTTTTGCTTACACAGGATAGGTGTACACCTATCCTGTGCAAGCAATCTTGTATTCTGTTCTATTTTTGGTCCACTTCTCTTACTGTCTCCATATTTGAAGCCTGCTGCTCTTTTGCCAAAATAAAATGTGCTTGGTTTTGTCTCATATATTTGGCTCAGGAACCAGGAAGTAAACACGGGCTACACATTACAACCAAGTAGTTCCACACCATACCTCTAATTTTGAAAGGAGAAACACATGACTAAGACATTGTTGATGGAGAGGACCGATTGTTTACAGGGAATGTTACGTCCACCTCGGGTGACAAATGAGAATGCTTGTCTGAGGCAGCAAAACAGTGAATGCCAAACCTCTGCTTCAGCGTTAGGCTCTCAACCTGTAGTCGTAGCTGTTGTATTTTCTCCAGGGGAGACTGATAGTCCTCCAATACCAGATCAACTCCTGCTGGGTCTGGAGCCAACGCATAGTCATGTTCCATGGACATGTCTCCTTCGGTACGTTGTAGGGAGCGTTATCTTCAGCCTCCAATGGCGGTCTTTGCCTTCTCTTCCAAGCGACCAGTCTTGGAAGCGAAAGGGAGAAGTTATTCCACTGAAATGAGACCGGAACAGTTCCCCTTTTCAAAAGCCGTCATCCTCTTTCTGATACTACACACCGGGTGTGGGAAGTTATTAAAAATTTGTCCCTGCGAATAGCAATAACCCACTGGTGCCTTAACTCCTTATCAGCAGAAAAAGTGAATAAGATAAGTACTGAATTGTACCTGCTTGATGCGATGATGGCGAAGAGGTTAGGGAGTTCATCCTGTAATTGGCGGAATGCCGGTTAGATACCCTGCTCTGACTGTCTCCGTTGTTGTGTCCTTGTGCAAGACACTGCTGTATTTGGATGTGGGAAAAGATGCACTTCCAGCAATGACAATTCAACAAATCCACGCAGAACAGGAAGATGATTCCATTATTGGCCAAGTTCTGTATTTCACAAATAATAACAAAAAACCACGTCTAAGCGTGAGGATCGGCCTGGGAAAACATGGGAGCCTTCTCATAAAAGAGTGGAGGAGGTTGATGGTCAGAAATGGCATCCTATACAGATGCATCACAGATGGGCAAAGAGGACGCATTGAGCAGCTCTTCTTGCCAGAGAACCTGGAGGTGGTGGCTAAAACTGCTCTGCATGCTGATTCAGGTCATTTAGGCTTTGAGAGAACTCTACAGCTGATAAGAGAGTGATTCTACTGTGAAAGATGTTGTCTTAGGAAGACCCCCACAAGCAGTATTGGGGCTCCTCTGGTCAGCATCCACAGCAATGCCCCCATGGAGCTTGTGTGTGTAGACTTTCTCTGCCTGGAATAATTTCTTCTGCCGGTTCGGTTTTCCAGCAAAACTCCATGCAGATCAAGGACGCAGTTCTGAGAGTGCAACTGTAAAAGAACTATGCAAGATCACTGGCATCACTGAGACTCACACCACTCCATATCACCCACAGGGAAATGGGACCACTGAAAGGTTCAACCGGACCCTAATGAATATGCTGGGAACTCTGCCACCTCACCTAAAGCCAAGGCGGCATGAATATGTGGATGCCATGACCCATGCGTACAACTGCACACGACATGACTCAACTGGATACACTCCGTAATATTTAATGTTTAGGAGACATCCCAGACTTCCAGTGGATCTGGTGTTTGGGACCTCAACCTCTAATAGCCAAGCGGGCTACAGTGACACTGTATGTGCAGACACTCCATGACTGCCTGCTGGAGGCTTATGCACAGGCTAATCGCAGTTCTAGGATTGCCAAGAAACAACAAGAGGTACTATGATCAAAAAGCAAAGGATCAAGTGTTCAGCCCAGGGGACCGGGTGCTGGACAAAATATGTCATGTGGAAGGACGGTAGAAGCTCGGAGACAAGTGGGAGCCACATCCATATATTGTGGTGAAGAAACAGCCTAAAATACCAGTGTACATGGTACAACCGGAGGATGGTGGCCCAGAAAGAGTGGTTCACATAAACCTTCTCACCCAGTGCATTTTTATCCCGGTAGAGGATACAGCTGAGGAGGAATCAGATTTAGATCTGAATGAGACAAGGTTAGAGGCAGACCTGCAAATGAATGCAGATACAGTCAGCATGGAGGAAACTGGACCCTCTCTGCAGCTTGGAGAAATGAACCAAAAAGACAAACAAGCCAGCCAAGAGGAAGGGGATAAGGCAGGAGAAAATGCACCCCATGGCATTCCAGATTCACTGCAGAGCAGTGGGATTCCAAGAGAAAACCCGCCCAGGACCAGACATCCTCCCAAAAAGCTGTCGTATGAAGAACAGGTCTCAAAAACAGAAGAGGAGCAGCAGAAGATAGAAAGAGGATGGAAGCTGTGGCAGAGGGAAAAGGCAAAGAGAGCTCACAGACACACAAAACACTCAACGGCACACAAACATACATATCGTACAAGATAAATCTGAGCAATACATTTTATTGTTGATGTTAAAACGGTTAAGGGCTGTTTCAGTTATTTGTATCTGCCTGGTTTCTTATTAGGCCCGAGCAGCGAAGCACTGCAAAGGCCTATTGTTTCTTCCTTTCCGCCGCTTGAGCAGCCTTTTTGGGGGCCTAAACATATACGAAAACTCACGAAACTTGGCAAAAAGTTGTCCCCCAATGAAAATTTTCGGATATTAATGGAGTTGAAAATGGGTGTGGCGAAACTGCTCTACAGCGCCACCTAAAGTGAGTTTGGGCTACTGGTCCTAAAAATTTGAAAAAATGTATGTAGGTAGATCTTCCCAAATCATGAAAAAAAGTCTCTTGGGGGTATGCTCTAAAATCAACAGAGTCGGCCATTTTGGGTCAAAGGTCATTTTTGGGCCCTTTTTTGACTTTTACTTACCTCGAACTTTAACAAACTCCTCCTAGGGCTTTTGAGCTAGTGACTTCAAATTCGGTCTGTTTGCCATTGAGGCATGTGAGAGTAAAAGTTATGGAATTCATGAGTTTTTGAAAATGTTTAGGGGAGTGGCCAAGGCACGAACTTGACCTTCATAAAAAAATTAAAACCCTTATAAACTTCCAACTGAAAGACCAAAAAATCTCAAACCTGTCATGATGGATGCATGTCAGGTCCCCTACGAAATTCTGTGGTCAAACGATGATGTCATCAAAGCCACGCCCCCTGAGGTCGGAAAGTGTTGTTTTTAGCTTAGAAAGCTCCCATGCAGACACCACTGACCTAGTCCACATTAAAGTGGGTCAGAAGACAGATAACATGTTTGTCTCACTTGCTATCAAGCACAAAGACATTTGGATGCAGCGTCTGGCCGTGGTGGCGTTGCGAAGTCAGGCATCTCGCCATGACCATATGTTTAGCTCCAGATTCCACATTTTTCATCTGATCTGTACCAAATTCAACAAATTTGATCTTGGTTCAGTCCCAAAATGATTTCCAGTGAAATTTCCTCTGGGTGTGGCCTACTTGCTCTACATCGCCCTCTAGAATATTTCAAAACATCAGCCCCAAGCCATGCTTTGTCCGAGGTTTATGAAATTGGATATACATATGTAACTGATGAGGACCTCCAAAAAAGTCTCTTGGACCCATGGTCCAAACCCCACAGCAAGTCCGCCATTTTGGATCAAAACCACCATTTTGTCTGTTCAAACACCCGTTATTCGGTAAATGTAAAATATTCACCAAAAATCAGCCGTTTGTTTTTATGAGCTCAGAATCTCATGATTTATTCCTTGGATAGATTAAAGCATATGGAACACTCTAATCCAAGCTTTGTTTTGATGTCCGTCTCTCTAAATTTTTAAAAGTTTGTCAAATGAACAAATCACTATATCTGCAAACGGGCACACATCTTCAGTTAACAGAGCCTAAAATACGTTTAATACCTGTTTGACTAAATTAGGTCACATTAAAGTTTTTTCTTATGACTATAAGCTCTAAAAAAAAATTCTCTACAATTTCTGCGTCAAACTACATGGGAAAAGATTAGCAGTTAGAACAAACATTCCAGATTACCTGTAAATATTTTCAGGATTTTAGGGCCAACGGTTGAATTTGTATAAATATTTGAATTGCTGCTAGGGCCGCCAATGCTGCTAGTATCTTTAATTCTTTTTATGTTCTGTTTAGTTTTTATGGCAGAGGCGCCATCAAATAAAGAAGGGGTAGATGTAAAGCAGTTCATAAATGTTCCAAAAGAGAGTGCAATTCTAACATGTTTGTCCTGCCAGGGACACCGTAGTGCAGGGGATTTTTTGTGCGCGAACTACTGTATTCCTTACAGTGTGTTTACTGCCTCTAAGGTAAGCAGCAGCTCTGCTTTTATTTAAAAAAGATCCCCATGGGCTTTACAAAAAGGCCATATTCCAAATCCTCAATTCTTCATGTCTTTCTATACGCAACGGGTGAACATACCGTCTTATTCTACGTCTCTAGCCCTCCGATTATTTCTGTTTAGCTGCCATATACACACCAACTATTCTTTATGATTGTTTACAATACTGTCCTATTTTGGAAGTGTGACGTCAACTGTTTCTTCTCTTTTTATTGCATTTCCACTGGTTAAGTTGAGTACTGCCCTCTGTGTTTTTGGCAAGTACTGCACCTATGTCTGTGTTGATTATAAATGTCTACAGCACTCCAATGGGTTTGCGCCCAGTCCCCATAGACTGATGTGACAACCCAATACACAAGTAATAATCAGCCTTTAAAGGTAAAGAAAACCCAATATTCTGTGACATTTTAATACAGCAATTTCCCTCTGGGATTATTAAAGTATGTCTGATTCTGATTCTGAATATCACATTAGACCAATTAAAAATAATGTGTTAGGCACAAATATCAGACTTCTGAGAAGTATGTCCTGTTTTATGCATTCAGCACTTGGTTGGGCCTCCTCTTGCATGAATTAGACTTAGACTTAGAGACTTAGACAACTTTATTTGTCATTTTGTATGCACAGAGTGCGTACAGAACGAAATTCCGTTTGCATACAGCTTGAAAAATTACAGTAAATTACAGGATAAGGTGCAGCAGTGATTTACAGTAAACAATTGAAATGTAAACAAGTGTAAAGAAGTGTACGATCACAGTGTACGGGTGAGTATTTTTAATTATTTTTTTTAAAACAATTTTTGTGCAGAAATGATTGTGCAAAGGGCATTTGTGCAAGAATGCATTTTAGAAACTGAGAGTTCGGCAGCATTTATAATGCTAGATAGGGATGCAATGATGCAAATGTGCAAATATACGAATGTGGTACAGAGTCCACTTTATAGCTTCAGCAGTTCAACAGTCTGATGGCAACAGGGAAAAAGCTTTTGCAGAACCTGGTGGACCTGCAGCGGATGCTGCGGAACCTCTTCCCAGAGGGCAGCAGGGAGAACAGTCCATGGTGGGGGTGTGAGGGGTCCCTGATGATGTTACGGGCTCGGGACACGCAGCGTTGAGATGAGATGTCCTTGATGGAGGGAAGAGGAGCCCCGATGATCCCTTCTGCTGTCCTCACCACTCTCCTCACGTTCTGCCAGTCGGAGGCACTGCAGCCTCCACACCACACGGAGAGACAGTTGGTCAGAATGCTCTCTATGGTGCTTCTGTAGAAAGTCGTGAGGATGGGCGGGGGCAGGTGGGCTCTCCTCATCCTCCGCAGGAAGTACAGTCGCTTCTGTGCCCTCTTCACCAGTGATGTGGTGTTCACAGACCAGGTGAGGTTGTCCGTGATGTGCATCCCCAGGAACTTGGTGCGGCTGACCACCTCCACAGCTGAGCTGTTGATGAGCAGTGGAGCGTGGTGAGGCCGGTTCTTCCTGAAGTCGACAATGATCTCCTTCGTCTTCTCCACGTTCAGGATCAGGCTGTTGTCTCTGCTGTATCACTGTACCATAGCATAGGCCCTAGTTCCACCAACCCTAAATGGCTTGGCCCGCCCAGTTTGTTTCCTCCTCACTCAGTTTAACTCTGCATGTTTTTTGTTTGGACCGGCCTAGAAATGCCGGGAAGGGGGAAACAGCACCATGGGGATCAAGGCCTACAAAGCCACAAGCTGCACAGAACCTTCTGTGAAACTCATCTGCCTGCTTTGATGGAGTGACAAGAGCGAAAGAGGGGAATTCTCGTCCTCTGCGTAGCGGAGGCCCTGACTGAATCTGGAGAATCATCAAACAGATCGAAGCTAAATTGCACTCTGACATCTGCACAAACCAGCAGCAAAGTACAGAATGCCGACACAGCTTTTGTTTATTTTTGTCAGCTGTTGCAGGAAAACGGACTCGAGACGGCGCGGATTGGTCGCCTTCCCTCACCCGACAAGCTGAGAGATCAGAGACGCTGCAGTGCCTCCAAGCTGCCCGACCATGTGTTAGGTCATAGCTGCAGAGCCGTAGGCTAGCCCGCTGCTGAAAGACCAACGATTTTCCCTGCTTTTCACGTGGATGGCCAACGTGGATCGAGCTCACATGAGGCACCAACAGGTTGGACAGAGAGACCCAAAGGGAAAGGTTACATGGTCATTGAAAAATTGTGCAATGCGTTGTGCATGGTGGTTAAAACAATGAAAGAGCTGACGGAGATAGCTCATTGCTAGCATTCGGTACCATGTTGTTCATTCATACCAAATATTGTTCTGAATTAGTGAAGCTAATTTAAGCTCATTCCATGTTCTTTAAGGTGAACTTTGGTTCTTTAACTCAAACAAAATGTTATGTCATCAAATAATGTTTTGTTTACTCAGGATTCGCATGGTGAATGGATTGAAAACATGCCAAATGTTGTTCTAAATTAGTTAAGCTAATTTAACTCCATTCCATACTTTTTGAATCAGATCTGCGCTGAACAGGATTAACTGAATTATTTTGATTGTGATCAACCACTTTTTTTTGTCTTTTGTTTTGTTTTTGCATGTAAATAGTTCCTTAGCTTAGCTTCTTTTATCCTAATTTTGCTTAGTAGTTTAGTTAAGTTTCACTAGCCTAGTAGACAGGATTTGTTAATCGAAATATAGTGTTAATTCAGATAAACAGCATTATATAGTGATCTTCTTTGGATGTTCATTCTATTTCTGTTATTAAATTCTTGAACTTGAAGAAGTTGTCCCTCCTTTATTCTGTGTGTGCAGAGTTTGCTGTTAAAAGATCGCTAGTGCTCGAATTCATCCCTTTCAACCATTGTCCTGATACCAGCTTAAGAGCTTATTATCACCAGGCAATACTTAACAGACAGAGAGTTATTTATGAAACATTAAATAACTTTAAACAGTGTATAATTGCACAACAGGAAGTAGAGGTTGCTAACTAGCACGGACCACAGATCAGTAATGGAGTGAGGCTTTAATGAATGTGTGGATTCTTTTTTTCACAGATGAGAATAAGAATTGCTCTAGTCTCTTCACTGGTCCACACGTACCGGTTGTTGCTTCCAGCCCTGTTTGAGCATTATGGGAACATTCAGGAAGAGGATGGCAGCAGAAACAGTTGATCAGTCATATGAGATAAACATTCACCACGTCATAACTGATTCGACAAATGTGTTTCCATCTCCTCTTTAGCGCATTTACTGTTTTATGAAAAAGTCAAAAAACACCTCAATCAAGTGTAAAAACATTTTAGCAAAATGTATTGAGCTAATTCGAACCTGGTTTAATGCAATTCTTCAAAATGCACATTAAAAAAACTTGATGGAAATGCAACTAATGACACTAAAGAAATCTGCGAGAATTGGTAAATAGTAAAAAGATAATTCATTATAAATAAAAGCATGAATAAAATGTGAAAATATAAATTAGGTTTGTATAATTGTATATGCATGATAGTTTTTGATATTTTTCAAGGATATAAGGATACTTGGATCACACATCAGCTTAAACTAATATTAAAAAAAGGCACAGCTGCTCTCTCCACTGCTTCTCTCTGCCTTCCCCAGTAAAACGTGTGTGTGTGTGTGTGTGTTATTGTTCTTGCAACTGAGCCAGAACATTTTTTACTCATTTTACTTGTAAAGTGAGGACTTAGAAGTAACATGAGGACCTTTTTTTGGTCCTCACCTTTTTTTCTTAGCTAAGGGTTAGATTTAGGACTAAGGTGTCAATTAGGTTTAGGGTCAGGTTTAGGCCATAGAAAGGCTTGAAAATGAATGAATGTCTATGGAAGTCAAGGCACAGTCCTTCAGAATTGTGTTGTTAATGGGGTATTGGAATTACTAATGATATTAAAATAAATACAAAAGCAAACCAATAAATCCTTTAGCGCAATTGTGTGTTCAAGGGACACACGTGGAGCCTAAAATGAACAAATTTCCAGGGATTAAAATATAGAACACACTTTCCAAACTTTGATTTTACACATGTCTGTTCCTCACCAAAGTTTAACTTAAATCTCATACCACAAGAGAAGGCTGTTAAACCAAATTCAGTTTTTCAAACGTTATTTAGATTATTCTTTAAAAGTTAGAAGTTACTGACCTTGTGATGAACAACCATGGAATATGCCAGAGGAAATTCCTCCTCTTCTTTGCTTAGAGAAAATGTTATGTATTTCCTCTTTGACGTGAATTTCCTGGAACAATGTTACATGTCAGTATTGGTCGTTTATTATTATTATTATTATTATTAATTACATTTATTAATTACTGAAACACAGAGTGTTTTGCAACATTGTTCATAGCCCTTAAACCTTTTTACATTTTGTTTCAATATAACCACATTTCTTTTTAATAAGGTTTTCTCTTATAGACCAAGACAAAGTAGTGCATATGTGTGAAGTGGAAGGAAATGTAGGTTCCTTTTATTTTGAAAATTTAAAAGCTTGAAAATATTGTCATATATTGCTATTAAGCCCTCTTTACTCTGACACCATTAAATAAAATCCACTTCAATCTATTCCACTAAGAAGTTAACTAAATTATACAGTAGATTAGTTAAACCGGTAAAGTCCTCCTGTGTGTAATTTCTTTTTTAAGAATAAATCCAAGTATTTTATGAAGTCCTTAGGTGTCAGGTTTTGGGTGTTTGTAGATGGACCAAAGAGCACACAAGAGTACAAACAAGAATACAAAAGCACACTGAATAAAAGATTCAGTGACAAAACAATCTCACTAACTGAACAGAAGACAGGAAAGAAAATAAGAATCTAACTGAAGCAAGAGTAACTAATTTGATCTATAATGAACAGCATACTAAATAATGGCAGGAAACAATAAATAAGGAACAGAATCAAAAGACTAACAACACTAAAAGGTGAAAAACAGAAAGATGCACGATCTCCACGAACCAACACACTAACAATAAGCCGACCACCTGGGGATTGTTACATTAGGGGGTTTGAATACAAATGCATTTTAAAGAAATTTTAATTTTGAAAAATAAAATACATTTTAAAACATGCATAATTATCTCTCCACTTCACATTGATGCTCTATTTTGTGTTGTCCTGTCACGTAAAATCCCAATAGAATACTTTGATGATTGTGGTCTTAACATGACAAAATGGAAAAAGGTTCAAGGCGAGGCGCTGTAGTTTAAAGCAACCCACCTGCAGTCCTGGGTTTCATTAATGTAATACTTGTCAGGGATATAAATATTCTTTCGAAAGTCTTTTGTAATGGTTAATAATTTGGCTTGCTGCAGTGCCTCCAAGTCTCCCCGTTGGATTGCTGAGCAGTTACAAACTCCCTCTGGACCAAATTCATTATCCTGGTACTCTAACCAGTTGGGGCTGTGGATCGGTTCAGGAGGCAAGGGGCTGTCCCATTGCTGGACCAGAAACAGCAGCAACAGTGATCCCAGCACAACACTCAACTTCAGTAACAGCTGCTGCCATCTTTGTCTGAGCAATCGCATGGCTTCAAGGAGACCTCAGGAAAGATGCTTTTAGTGAGTTCTGTAAGGAAGCCAGCAGTCTCTCCCAAGATTTTAGATTTCCTTCAGTCGGCGATCACCTTTAGATTGGATAAAGAATAACAGCTTTATTAAAATGTTGAACAAAGCCTTTATCATTTAATAACAGAGAGGGGTATTTCCCTAAGCCCCTTTTATATACTTGTAGGGTTCATCATGTCTCCTGAAAATAAAATACGTTGTTTAATCAGATTTT
The DNA here is from genome assembly GCA_037039145.1 of Fundulus diaphanus. Classification (NCBI taxonomy): domain Eukaryota; kingdom Metazoa; phylum Chordata; class Actinopteri; order Cyprinodontiformes; family Fundulidae; genus Fundulus; species Fundulus diaphanus. The sequence continues at coordinate 25,313,790 of CM073127.1, forward strand.
TATATTTTCCCATGCTTGATGTTGGTATGTATTAAAATGTAAAAATCTTTATATGTGCTGTTTTTCTAGAGAGACAAGCTTTCCACAGTTCTGTTGTGCTGTTAATGAGGACTTAGGAACATCGATAGCTACGGTGTAATTTAAACATATTTTATCCACTATTCTTACAGAACTACAATGATTGCTTTGTTTTGCAAATGATAGATGTTTGTAACGAGCTAGTGCAGGGGTCACTAATTAAAAATCAGCGGGGTCCGAATAACAAAAATCAACAACCAGTAAAGGTCCGGACACATTTTTAATTACAATCCGTTACTTCAAACAGTATTTAACACAGAAATAAAATGTTTATGCATCCACCTTTTACATTGACTTTTTAAACAAAAAAATAACATAAAAATAGAACATTTTTCTATTTTAAAATCCAAAGTGCTTTTTGCTTTTGCTTTTTTTTTTCTAAAAAGTAGCCAGCAGCAGCAACCCTGACTGACACAGCTCATTGGCTAATTTGCATCACGTGCATCCTCGTGCCTGACGCTCCGGAGGGCTTTGCCATATTAACAAGAGAAGCGGCGCAAGTGAAGTTAGCACAGGGGTTGAAGCAAAAATAATGTTTGACTGAAAAAATTTTCTCACCAGCCCATATATTCCTGGGGCGTGGACATCATGCCGCATTAGTTGGCTCACTTGCTTAGTGTGCAAAGTCAACCAGATCTGGTACTTTTAAAATATCCATTGAAAATTCCTGTATCTCTGCCACCTTTCAGCTTTAGAGCCTTTGCGTCATCCTGGACAGCCTCTCCATCACTTTCCACATCCACATCATCATCTGGGTTACTTTCATCTCTGCAGCATCAAGTTCTTCCTTCACACTGTTGACAAACTGGTCCACAGTCCACTTTACAATCCCAGCTCCCTTCCCTCCCTGTCCTCCAGAAACCCTCCATAAACTGCAGCTGATTCAGAGGAGGTAGAACCCGTTCTCCAGTCCATGTTGTAGCTGCAGTTTATTTGTTTTATCTTTTTGATGTAGTTTTCTTAACAATTTATTTAGTGTCCTGGAGCGCAGCTGCTCATCAGGTGAACACTGCTGCATACCGACAGCAGATGCAGCGCTGCCTTCTTTGTTTCAGAACAGCGCAGGTTTTTTTTTTTTTTTACTTTTTCCGAATCGAACCCAGTCAAATGCGGCACATTGTTTCACATTCCGACCCTTCTTCTTCAAGGGTCATGCTAAATTAGCCTGAGCTAGCACGTTACTCTTCTTTGTGTTTTAAATAAAACATAACAGCGAATCACGAGGAGATCCCTGGTTGATCGCCGCGTTTATCAGCGAGGGAATAAACGCTGACATGGCCACAGGTGGAAATAATTCATTAATTAACTGCCGGAGCAGATTGACGCTTACCGAGGGAAGTTGTTGTCAGCTGCTGAACTTTCTGACCTGCTGGTTTGCATAAATCCATAGAAACCTTTGACCACCGCTACTTTCATTCATACCATCTGTGGCCAGTTTAAAATGCTCTCCCAAAGGTTAAAATGATTGACCATCGATAAACCTCAGATTGGCAGTGTCCGCTTTGGAAAGACCCGCCCTACTCTCTTTCTGATTGGCTAATGTCCCGGATCTGCCAGGTTTAATTGGTTGAGAGCAGTTTCAGATTAAAACCTTGAATAAAAAGTCTAGACGGGACTTTTTGCGCTTAGTTTCCAAATGACGGAAATCCGTCGCAGCGACGGAGAACTTTAACCCCTGAGTTAGACACTGTCGTCGGACAACATGCAGTAATATATAAATGTTTTAAATCAGGTTGGGTCCGGATTAGCCAGCAGGTGGGTCCGGATCCGGACCGCGGTCCGCTAATCCGTGACCTCTGAGCTAGTGGAAGCTAAATATTGCCAGAAGGCACAAATGTTTGAATTAATCTGTTACGTATGAAAATAACTGGGAATTGGTGGTTACAGGGACTGCTTAAGGCAGGCTTGAGAAAACAACGGTATGATTAACTCACCTGGATCTGCATATAATCCATGCTAAAAGTGTACATACGGCAAGAAAAAGATAATGGCGTATGCCAAAAAAAATTTTTTTATAAAACCATGCGCAGGCACACCAGCATGCAATTTTCCTTTATAGATCACAACTGTACCTGAACATTTGTGTACCAGGTTCTGCCTCATGTTCTGCCCTCTACACGCCCAGATTGAACCATAAATGGTCAATGGAAAGCACCTCATGAATATTAATGTGTGTTAAAAATGTGTCAGCTGATCTTTTTTTTCCATGGTGAAATGGCAACCACGGATAAAAACCAAAGAAACTGAGAAGAAATTTACACAGTTTATTAAAGGGTAATCAAAGTTAAAAACACAGATGTCCACATTAAAAAAACGTCTTAAAAAGTAAACTTGATTGCAGTTTTAAACCCCCGAATGACAGTCTCACAGAGGCTCAGTGTTGAAACTCCTCTGAAGCTGTGCGTTCGGATGGACGATCTCAGGAGGGAGGGAGAGCAAGAGGAATTACACACCGATATATCTACTGCGCAGCATTACGCATGAGTGTATTTAACCATTTACAGCGATTAAAGTAATTGCCTCACACTGGGTCACCATTTATCTGTTAGTCTGTGGTACACGCAACCCTGGTGATCATCAGGAAGAGAAATGTGATGGTAGAAAACCCTGATGAAATGTTATGCGGACTTTGATTTAAAGGAGAAGTCCGGTCATATTCAGAATTCAAACTTCTGAAAGTACTTTAAATATAAAATTATTACACACTGTTCAATAAATGATAAGTTCTTTTAATTAAGAGTAATTTTCATTTGAATGTGCTTTACTAGAGGCATCCATGTTGGTCAAAGAACAGTACTGCCACCTCCCAGTTTGTGACGTCATGGTGCGGTATCGGCTGTCGAGCAAGTCCCAATACTGATTAGAGCACCTGTCCAATGTTCTTCTGTGTAACCGTCTGTTTGTTTGTTTATACAATATGTTCAATAAAGTTCTATAAAAAAAATGTCCCAATGCTGAAAAAAAAAAAGTCCCAATGCTGTATCTGGTGTTTGTCACAACGCGACGAACACCAGATGGCGACGACTAGTGTAGTATGCGAAGCAGAGAGTAATGGATTTAATAGCGCCAGCAATGGGAGTTTTGTGGATTTATCGTCATCATTTGTTAGCGATTTGGAATATATGGAAGACTTTCTTGATAGCAACCCGACTTTTGACGAAATACAGCCATACCAGTTTGAGCCAAGGAGACCAAAAAGGGACGATGTGAGTTGAATCTGTCTGCTGCGGCTGTGGTGTAGCGGAAAGGTGAAATAACTAATGTTTTTCTCACTTTTACCCGATGTATTGCAACATCCAACTGCCATGCACGTGGGCATTGTTGCTTTAACAATTGCTCTCGCGAATTTCAATGGTGAAGTCCACTCGAAATCCGAAATAATTGTTGTTGATCGCAGATGTGTATAATAGTTACTATTGAATTTGGTTGTAAAGCGCAGAAAATGGCCCTCGGCTTACTGCACCGTGACGTCACTTCCAGAAAACGTCAGGAGTGAGGTTTTACCATATTTGGTCATCAAAGGCTGCTCCCAGACTCAGTGATCGCAACGACAATGAATACTTTTATTTTTTTACCAAATAACGCTACATTCCATTGCGGAAGCAGAGCCTGAGGACTCTGGGTCGGGTTCTCCAAACTCTGGTGCTGAGGTTGCCGAGGTTGTTAAAAAGCTCCTCGGTGGCAAGGCCCCGGGGGTGGATGTGATTCGCCCTGAGTACCTTAAGGCTCTGGATGTTGTGGGGCTGTGTTGGTTAACGCGGCTCTGCAGCATTGCGTGGACATCGGGGGCAGTTCCCCTGGATTGGCAGACTGGGGTGGTGGTCCCACTATTTAAAAAGGGGGACCGGAGGGTGTGTTCCAACTACAGAGGAATCGCACTCTTAAGCCTCCCTGGTAAGGTCTATTCAGGGGTTCTGGAAAGGAGGGTCCATCGGATAGTTGAATCTCGGATTCAGGAAGAGCAGTGTGGTTTTCGTCCTGGCCGTGGAACACTGGACCAGCTCTATACCCTCAGCAGGATTCTGGAGGGGGCATGGGAGTTTGCCCAACCAGTCTACATGTGCTTTGTGGATCTGGAGAAGGCATTCGACTGTGTCCCCCGAGGGATCCTGTGGGGGGTACTCCGGGAGTATGGAGTACCGGACCCTTTAATAAGGGCTGTCAGGTCTCTGTATGACCGGTGTCAGAGTCTGGTCCGCATTGCTGGCAGTAAGTCGGACTCGTTTCCAGTGAGAGTTGGACTCCGCCAAGGTTGCCCTTTGTCACCGATTCTGTTCATAACTTTTATGGACAGAATTTCTAGGCGCAGCCAAGGTTGTGAGGGGATCCGTTTTGGTGGCCTTAGGATTGCGTCTCTGCTATTCGCGGATGACGTGGTCCTATTGGCTTCATCAGGGCGTGATCTACAACTCTCGTTGGAGCGGTTCGCAGCCAAGTGCGAAGCGGCCAGGATGAAAATCAGTGCCTCCAAATCCGAGACCATGGTCTTGAGCCAGAAAAGGGTAGAGTGCCTTCTCCGGGTTGGGGAGGATGTGCTGCCCCTAGTGGAGGAGTTCAAGTATCTTGGGGTCTTGTTCACGAATGAGGGGAAGATGGAGTGGGAGATCGACAGGCGGATTGGTGCGGCGTCTGCTGTGACACGGGCGCTGTACCGATCCGTTGTGGTGAAGAGAGAGCTGAGCCAAAAGGTGAAGCTCTCGATTTACCGGTCGATCTACGTTCCTACCCTCATCTATGGTCACGAGCTTTGGGTCGTGACCGAAAGAACGAGATCCCGGATACAAGCGGCTGAAATGAGTTTTCTCCGTAGTGTGTCTGGGCTCTCTCTTAGAGATAGGGTGAGGAGCTCAGTCATCCGGGGAGGACTCAGAGTAGAGCCGCTGCTCCTCCACGTCGAGAGGAGCCAGTTGAGGTGGCTCGGGCATCTGGTCAGGATGCCTCCTGGACGCCTCCCAGGTGAGGTGTTCCGGGCACGTCCCACCGGGAGGAGGCCCAGGGGAAGACCCAGGACACGCTGGAGGGACTATGTCTCCCGGCTGGCCTGGGAACGCCTTGGGATTCCTCCGGAGGAGCTGGCCCAAGTGGCCGGGGAGAGGGACGTCTGGGCCTCCCTACTGAAGCTGCTACCCCCGCGACCCGACCCCGGATAAGTGGAAGAAGACGGACGGACGGACGCTTCATTCATTCATTAAATCACCGCAAAAGTATTAGTTTTAGGTATAGATAATGATCCATTGATTCTTCCTTGCTGACCGGACTTCTCCATAGACATACATATAAATCTAGGCCAGAATTTGAACCTGGGACCTTTTTACTGCCAGCCAACAGTGCAGATCACTGCCCTGCTGTGTAACCCCAAAACAAAGCTATTTTTTTGCCTTTTTTTCAGATCACAGCAGAATGTAGCTGCTTCCCTAGATACTGTTTTAAGTGTCACAAGTTATGTATAAACATAACAACTGTAAATGCTGGTCAAGAGCACTGGCATGGATGTTCTATCAGTTATGCAATTTTAATTGTGGATTTGAACCGTTCCTTTTTCCAGATTGGCTTTCTAAAAGCGTAAAACGGGGTCACAGGTTGTCATATCCACATGGCTGTATGCGTGTTGTTGTATGTGCGTGTCTCTTCTCCTCTCCTTGCAGGGGGTGTAGGTGCAAGCTCATTAGGTGGAAATTAAAGAGGAGCTGGTTCCCGGACACAGACACCAGATTGTTTTGCTCACTTGAGTGGTAATCAGGCCCTCACCTTGTTGAGTTATTCACTCTTTGAGGCTCTGACACAATTGTCTCTCATAACAGAAACCGGGTCCTCCCTCAGATGTCTGAATTCTTGATTCCAGTTGTCTGCTTCCTTGTTTCAAGTTTCTGTGAGAAAACTTACCGGAATCCTTCTCCTTTCCTCTCTGCTCCACTGTCAGTCCTTCTGGTAAACTACCATTAGCTTAGTTTCACTCATCTGGTGGTCCACCCTCCAATGTGCCACCACTCTCCATCTCCAGACTGGCAGGAATAAGACAAGAATTCTAAAACTTCCAAATACCAACATCCTGCCAACCTCAGCTCTGTGGATTGATCCACCTTCTTCTGGAACACTGAGCTCATCAGCACCAGTAAGACCAAGCTCACTTAAAATCAGACCATAATCCAGAGTCTGCATAACTATTACTATTTACCCAGCGCTGGAGCCCCACCCAGCCGCATCAAACACTGCTTGTAGGTCACCAAGTGCGCAGGGGGTCACCAAAAAAATAAATAAATCAGGCTCGTGAAAAATCCTTAAAAAATAATTATAGTAATCATAATTAACGATATCTTTAAAATACAAATGTGTACAGCGTGACATTAGATATAAGCAATACAAAACAAAACTATTTGCTCAAGAAAAAGATGGGCCTACATCACTACACGCATGTTCAGTATGAGTGATTGCTGCAAAGCCATCCACAGTGCAGACGGCTGTCCCTGTTGGTCTACGCTCTTTCAGGATGAGTGAATGCTAGGGCTGGGTATCTATCTAGGATGAGCCGATTCGATACGATTCTCGATACATAGCTCACGATACAATACAATTCTCGATATAGCTCATCTTGATTTGATTTGACTCCAATATCGATATTTATTACTTTCAAATTAATGCTCAAAGTCATTCAATAAAAAAAAACAGCCAAATATTATATTTTTTCAATTTATTGAACACTGATATATTAACAGGAAAATAAAGTGCTTTTGGTTCCATGCATTTAACGTATCACAGAAACCAAAAATGTGCCCAAACGTCTGATTTTAGGGACAAAAGCGCTTCTAAAATCCTGTCAGCCATTCCGCAAATTCGTGTGAACAGTAAATGTGCGCTGTAATAATGCCCCCTGGGGGATGGGAGGTATATCGATATTGAAAATCAGAAAATCAATATTAAATCGTTTTTAAAAACATCAATATTAATCTTTGTATCGATTTTTATGCACAACCCTAGTGAATGCTGCTTGTCACAACTCGATGCATGAATTTCCTTAAATAGGAAACCTTTTGACTAATTTGTCTGTATAATTTGATTGAATTTGACTGTAAAGTGCCCATATAAATAAAATTGAATTGAACTGAACCTCTCTCCAGTCTCTCCTGTGGTGCCCCCTCCATGAACCCAGTATGAAAAACTTTGCAACTAGGGCTGTCAAAGTTAACATGTAAATGTAGTTTCTTTTTAATGTTGTTGTTTTTTAAAGACACAATAAAGGCACATGCCATCGTACCTTTTGGACCTCACCTGTGCTTTAGTTTGACAAATGCACAACAAAGCATTTGGGCTTAGGACATTCCAATGGCTTGTACCACCCCTCTATGTACCTACCTCTCCTCCTACTGTCGTCTTGGAACCCAATTCTGAAACCAGCAGAACTTCATATTTCAGAACTTCACAACTTAAATAAAGATAAGATTAAAAAAATAAGATAAATGTTCATAATTGTTGCCTGCACCAGAGTCTTAGTGTCTAAACAGGACACTAGTTTGTATTTATCCATTTTCTTGAACTCACATGGGGTCAGTTTTTTACCCATATGCTCAAATACAAACACCTGCAGCATGAATGTCCCTTAAAAGATTGCTGAGAAACCACCCACTCTTTGAGCCCACAATAAGCTTAGTTCTGGTCTTTTTACTAGCATTAGTAGCTTTTTTTATTTGGTAAATTTCTCAGTGCAGATCTGACTTTTAAGCATACTTCATACTATATAATCGTGTTGAGTTTGGGAACAATTCAGAAGTTTAATGTTATTCTTCTGTCCAGGACACTTCTGTCCTGGGCTGCACTCTGGACTCGGTGGAGGAAGTGGCCGAGAGGAGGGTGTTGTCCAAGCTTAAATCCATCATGGACAACGCCTTCCACCCCCTGCACCAGACTGTAGAGGAGCTGAGCAGCTCCTTTAGTGACAGACTTATACATCCTGTGTGTAAAAAGGAGCGCTGCCACAGGTCATTTATCCCTGCTGCCATCAGACTTTACAATGTCACTGCACTTTAACCTGCCGTAATAACACAGTAATAACTGTGCAATAACTATTTGATACACTGTGCAATAACCTGTACAATAACCTGTACAATAACCTGTGCAAAGCTCATGACCATAGATGAGGGTAGAAACGTAGATCGACCGGTATATTGAGAGCTTATGTACACAGTTATTGTAGTGTACACCCTGTGCCTCCTCCCACCGGGACCCAGGACACGCTGGAGGGACTATGTCTCTCGGCTGGGCTGGGAACGCCTTGGGATTCCCCCGGAGGGGCTGGCCCAAGTGGCCGGGGAGAGGGACGTCTGGGCCTCCCTACTGAAGCTGCTACCCCCGCGACCCGACCCCGGATAAGCGGAAGACGATGGATGGATGGATGGATGGATGGATGGATGGATGGATGGATGGATGGATGGATGGATGGATGGATGGATGGATGGATGGATGCAGTGGCGGCTGGCCCATAGGGGGCACTCGGGCGCTGCCCTCCCTAGATGTGGAGGGGAAAAGTCAAAATATATATACATTTTAAAAGTATTATTAATGTCAGTTTTTACTTAATATACGTGGCTACATGTAATAAGAATTATTAAAACACTTCTACTAACTGACTCTACCAATTGACTCTCATTTAACAGTGCATTTCCACCGACAGTACGTATCATTTCTCTTGTGGAGCTATCACTCAAAGCGCCCCACAAGTGTAGCGAAATAACCAATCGTATACTGTTGCTAGGGAAAATTTATAAATATTTGGCCAATCAGCATCGCCAAAATTAATGGCTTTGGGGCTACTTGAATCTTTTCCCCTGCTACACAGTGATAGGTGTATAGACCAGTTCACGCGTGACGTCATAAGCTACATCCGCGCTACATCCGGGTCACGCTGGTAGGCAAGAACAGTACTGTTTTCGCCAACCACCGTGACAAAACGGGTGAATTAGAGCATACTGTTAGTTTATTTTTGGAATCTAAACAATGCCTACAACTTGTTGTGCTCCCGGTTGCACACAGAGGAATTCCAAATCGTCGGATGTACGTTTCTTTCGTTTACGGAAGGACGAAGAAAGAAATGGATAATTTCAATGAAAAGGATGCAGGCAGACAATCCCAATCGACTGTGGGAGCCATCATACCATGACAGAATTTGCAGTCTACACTTCATCTCCGGTAAATACAACTTAATTTTGCACTGGTTTTGTTCTACTTAAATAATTATATAAATAAAAAATTAGGATATATATTTAAGTCAAGACGTTCGTTTCGTAATAATATACGTACATGTACAATGGATGCAAACCCTCTGGCATGAATCTGTGAAAAGGATTAATAAGACAAAAAAAACAAAATAATCCTTTGTGAACAATGTTTTTTTTATCAATTAAATGCTTATTGTGGAATCGTAGTAATTTTCCGATTTTTAATTTGAATGCATGTACTGGGTTAGGCAGGGAAATCTATTGGCCAGCCCCACCAAGATTTTTTTTCACCAGCCGCCACTGGATGGATGGATGGATGGATGGATGGATGGATGGATGGATGGATGGATGGATGGATGGATGGATGGATGGATGGATGGATGGATGGATGGATGGATGGATGGATGGATGGATTTGAGATATTTAGTCACCCAATTTTGTATTAGGTTACACTGTTAAAAACATGGGTTTTAAAAGGGAAGTTTATGTATATGTTTATGGGAAGCATAAGGCACAAAGATTGGATAAACCGGTAAGGTAGTCTGCTCCTCTTGCTTTTGGTTTACACTCCTTGAGATCATAAGATAAAACTTCATAAAACTGCAATAAAGTCTAAATTACTTGGCTTGCATTTTCAGACTTTGTTCTAATCACTGACAAAGTTGACAATATTCTCACTCTCCTTTCACGCGCTGAATAAAATTAACATAAATGTGTTACAGTATGTTTATGTTTCAGTAAATTATTTAATTTAATTCAGTTTGACTCAAATGAGTATAGAAAATTTGGTTCAAATCAACAGCTAGATGGCGGGAACTGTGTCCGCAGTCTTGTTGAGGACTAGTGTACCAGAATTACATGATGAAAACGGCTTTTGACCCATACATTGACAAGTCTTATATGGGTGTCCGACCAGAGGTCACAAAGCTGATAAAAAGCAGGTGGATTTTAGATGTTTAGTTACCCATTTTAGTTTAACATTACATTGATGGGAACATGCTATTTAGGGCCTCTGCTATTTTTTCTTTTTTAGACGTAAAATATCCTACTTTTACCACAGACAGTTTCGGGGGCCTGCTCCCCTGGCATTGAGACATCAATTCCCATTGCCACATTGCTAGACAGGACACTGGGGAAAAAAAAAGAAGTGAAAGATTTACATATATTTATAGGAGGCATAAAGCACAAAGAAATTATAAATGTTTATAAACCAGTGAACTTCCCTGTTATGCATGACAGTTTGCTCTCCTTGAGGTCATGTATCCACTCATAAAGTGTAATAGTAAAGTGTAGTTAAAATGTAATATTTAACATTTGATTGAACAAAACTTGGCTTACATTCTCAGACCCTGTTCTAATCATTGTGACAAAACTGCTAATGCTCCTTTCACACACAGAATAAAATTACTATAACATGAGTTACAATATGTTAGGTTTCAATAACTTATTCAAAATAACTTAACTTTATTCAATTAAGTACAATGAAGCTCAGTTTGATTTGGTTCAACTCCATTATGTTCTGTTCAGTGTGAATTCAGTTGATTTTGATTTTATTTATTTCAGTTCAGTTTATTTATATAGTGCCATGAGAGGAATAAATGTAATATTGAGGTAATTCCAATACAATGCTATAAAATAACTTACCTCAGAGTACTTTTTATTGTTTCGTCTTAGAAATAAGGGCTTTACTAATGATTTAAGACTGACAGACCTCATTCACTAGCATGGACACTTCTAAACAGTGGCCAACTGGGACCAGTGCCCTGTAGAACTGGTCCCTACCCCGACTATGGCCCTGAAGACATAATACTACATCAATTTCCTATGATTATATGGACTGGCCCGGAAACTTTAAAAAATTGCTCCCTTGGACCAACTTCATTTGTTGCCTTTACAGTTTTACTTTAAAGAAATCCATGATTAATTATAAAAAACAGACTTCATTTGAAAAATATTTGTTTTAGATGTAAAGACACAACATATTTTTCTCTGCACGTCTTGGTGCTTTTACATGTGGCAGGTTAAAATTACAAAATTATTAGAACATTTAAAAAGTGTTTCATACACAGGGTAAAATAAATGGTATAAAAGTATTGATAATTAATACAGTAGTAAAGGGGTGAGATTATTCATATTTCACTGTTAATATTTGTTGTGTCATTTAAAAACATTGTTAATATGGTACAAGAAGTATTAATACTGTGTACACAATTTACAGCTCATTGATGATTCTCAGATCGACAGTTTTTGTCTGTTTTGAGCATGCGCAGAAAAGGGTTTGGCGTTCTTTTGAATAAAGTTAAATGGAGTGAAGACGTCGGCTTCATCTTGGTCCTTTACTTAGACCAAAAGTTATCACATACCTCTCAAAATCATTAGAGCAAAAGGCGCAACATACACACCAGCCTGGACATTGAGAAGCGCTCCATACATCAATCAAAAGCGAGGAGATTCCATTACACATGCAAACTTCTAGATGACCATTTAGGCTACTGACATTATCATGATATAAAGAAAATACATTCTCACCTCTGTTAATATATTATTTGTAAATGTCTTCACTTTTTATTCATAATTTTTCAACAGTTTTCCTATTATTTATTTATCCACAATAAAATTATGTTACTAGAGCTGCACTTTGAACCCATCGGACCACTGAAACTAATTTGTCTCTATGGGGATGATAAAGTTTATCTTATCTACATATTAGTAATTGTATGATTGTTAAAGAAGTTTATGTGCTCATTTCCTCAACTGTTTAGGTGGTGGATCAGCCAATCAGCTCTCTCTGTTTTTACCATAAGTCCTCCTCACTGCATTATGTCATTTTAGGAGCTCTCTGAAGGCCTAAGATGCAATCTGAATAACTTGTATCTTACCGTGGTAAAATTCTAATAAAAAGAATTCTGGAAATTCCAAGATTTTTCCTTAAATGGCATCACTAGGAGCTACTTTAAGTCTTTGTGAACACAGGCTCTGAAATTCCAGAGCCAAAAGTGTCTCTTTGGCTCACTTATATTGAAAGATGAATTATGGGCCTTTTTTGTTTTATTCTTTAGTTCTGTGCAGAGGTGGATTAATCTGGTTTCAGAAAGTAAAAAGCCAGCTTGGTTTTCCCTCATCCTGTTAATTTAACCAGGTGATTTTAGTCCCTGTCTCTGCTGTGGAGCAGGAAATGCAAATGGCTGAAACTAATCTCTGGACAGGGCTTTTTACTTTCTGAACCTGGATTCCCCACCTCTGGTTCTGTGCCCACAGGAGAAAACACTGGACCCACCCTGGCCGCCCAGGAAATTTGGTCTAGAACCATCACTGTTCACTAGAGCTGCCTTAGATTTGTTTCAGATAAATTGCCCTCTGGTTGATATTCCACAATATAAACAGAACCATGTCCGTTATAGCGCAGAGTTCTGATATTTTAAACATCAGTGACCATGACTGATCTGTCAGATTTTTGTTGCATTTTAGAGTAGGCATACATAAAAATAAAAACAAATGTTTTTTTAATCAGCCGCAATGTTCAGCCACCATGCTCAAGTGAACAGCAGTGCTTGTCACACTTCATCCACACTTCGAGGATCATGCTGAAACTAAAATTGCACATACGACGCAGATCTTTTTATACATGTAGGTGTGAAACTGTGCAATAAAATGGCTTCTTTATTTTTCAATGTCTAATGTCCAAATCTCTTTTTCGATGTCACTGCAAGTGATTTTTCAATGTTTGATTTTACAATGCCAAAGCTCTTTTCAATATCGCTGCAAGCTGTCACTGTTTTAGCTCCATGCAAACAAGAATGAAAGAAAGCGCAATACCTAGCACAAAAAAGGCTTCGGAACATCAGTAAAGAATGAGGCATAATCTGTTACAGGCATATAACTGTGGTGACACTGAATCCTCAAAGAATGTTGTTTTTAACTGTTGAAGATAAATGTGTCTTACCTGTGCATCGCTCTGACTGTCCCTTTCCTCTTTGCAGACTGTTGGGGAACAGCAGCATGCTCAACATGCTGCGCGGAGCGCACTTCTACATTGCAATATGGTTCCACATTATCTTGGTGTGAACGAGGAAATAAAAAACAGTCTGAGGTGCTCATATCCTTTGAGCATATTTCAAAGAAACTATTAGAATTAATATGATTAATTTCAGACAAAAAATGGCAGCGTGCTTTCTGGATATATGTGATGAGAATATATATAGGTTGTATATAGGTTCTGATCACGTCACCAAAAAAAAGCACCTAAAAACGGCCTTGTTTCACACAGGAAAGTGGTTCCTAGAGTCTCTAAAAGTAGAATGGGAGGCAGATCCTTTAGCTATCAGGCTCCTCTCCTGTGGAACCAACTCCCAGTTTTGGTCCGTGAGGCAGACACCCTGTCTACTTTTAAGACTAATCTTAAAACTTTCCTTTTTGACAAAGCTTATAGTTAGAGTGGCTCATGTTACCCTGAGCTATCTCTATAGTTGTGCTGTGATAGGCCTAGGCTGCTGGAGGACATCAGGGTCTAATTTTCTCACTCTACTGATTTCTACTGTTCTTCATTCTACGGTTCTCCAGTTTTGCATTGTATTACATTGAAATGACTGTCGTCATTTCAGCTTTTAACTTTTTGCTCTCTCTCTTTTTCTTCATAGTAGGTACACCTGGTCTGGCGTTCTGTTAACTTTGACATCATCCAGAGAAGACGGCTCACCCGTTACTACCATCTAATGTAGAACAGATTACTAGATCAATGTGTGCTTCTGTGCTTTTTGTCTCTCTTGTTGTGTCTCTGCTCTGTCTTCTGTAACCCCAGTCGGTCGAGGCAGATGACCGTTCATACTGAGCCCGGTTCTGCCGGAGGTTTTTTTTTCCCGTTAATGGGTGGTTTTTCTTCCCACTGTCGCTTCATGCTTGCTCAGTATGAGGGATTGCAGCAAAGCCATGTACAATGCAGACGACTCTCCCTGTGGCTCTACGGTTCCCCAGGAGTGAATGATGCTTGTCGGGACTTTGATGCAATCAACTGGTTTCCTTATATAGGACATTTTGACCAATCTGTATAATCTGACCCAATCTGTATAATATGATTGAACTTGATTTTGTAAAGTGCCTTGAGATGACATGTTTCATGATTTGGCGCTATATAAATAAAATTGAATTGAATTGAAATTGAAAGCTGGACAAATATAGCTAAGGTCCAGTTGTCAGGAGACAGACTTTAAGCTTTATATGACCAAGTTCACATCAAATTGTTTAATATGAGAGCGAGGTTTTTTTTTATTGTTACATAGTCACGCTTTTATTTTGCAAGCCAATTTATTAGACGCTTCAAATTCTAATTTGTACGCAGGGTCAAGAGAACAACTGGTAGTCTCTAATGAAAAACTTTCTCTGAATCATTATTTCCAGGGTGTACCCCACTTCTTGCCTAGTGACTGCTGGAAAAACACACCAGCTCCCCTCAACGCTGCAAGGAATCTGGTATAGGAGACAGATGGATGGCTAATAATAGTAATAATACTATCCATCCATTTTCCTACATGCTTATTCCTATTGGGGTCGCGAGGGGTGCTGGTGCCTATCTCCAGCTGTCAATGGGCGAGAGGCGGGGAACACACTGGACAGGTCGAAGTAATACTATACAAATAATAATAATAAAATGCCTTGTATTAACAGATTTAGGATCAGAAGAACTGTCTCTCCTCAGTGAAATAGAATTACTATGCTGAAAGTGAAAAATAAATAATATCCCTTCTATATCATCTGTGTTCAAAATACAGTAAATTCTAAATCTAACACAGATAGTATTTTAAGTATAAAGTCTATTTGTAAAACTGACATGGGGGCAAGAATTGTTTATGGTTTATGCAAAGTTTTTATTATCCAATCCAATCCAATCCACTTTATTTATATAGCACGGTTTAAACAAACACAAGGTTTCCAAAGTACTGCACAAAGAGATAAAATAAATAAAATAAATAAAAATAAGTAAAAGCGCTGCCCGCTCAGAATAAAAATATGCATGTATATACATAAAATCAACGCTCTACATGGTGTCAAAAGCCAAAGAAAAGAGGTGTGTTTTAAGAAGAGTTTTAAAATGAGACAGAGAAGTTACCTGTCTAATGTGCAGTGGCACAGTTTATAATATACACAGAATGTATATTTGTTTCTTTTATGAAAATTATTTCAGTAAAATCCAATTGTATTAAGTATGACATAAGTATGCAAACATTTCCAAAATGACAGTTTGTTAAAAGCCTCCTATAAACACATTTAATTTTCAAATCACATCTTCTGTCACTTGTATTAAGGGGTTCAGAAAACAGAGAGGTCAAAAGTCAATGTGAGGCAGAAAAGAAGGGAGGGGTTTGTTTAAGAGGCAAAGCTTTAAACTCAGCTGATCATCTGTCACCATAGATCTGTCTGAGTGTTTTACGCGGGGCTCTTTGATTGGCAAACAGCAGATTAGAGCCAAACGCGCCACAAATTGCCACTCCTCTCATGACTTTACCCCCATCTCTGTCTCCCACCACCCCACTGGCCACTTCCACACACAGCCCCCCTGCTCACTCCTGACGTGTCCCCTAAGTGTCTGGATAACAGATAACAGAGCCGACGACCTGCGGGGGGCTTACAAAAACAGAGCGCGGCAAGTGGGAGCTTCGCACATGAAGAGGAGGAAAGAGCCGGCCGTGCCAAGCATAGACATAATATAATCTTATCTTATATTATGTCTATGGTGCCAAGCGAAGGGAACTCACAGGACCTCTCAACTTTTACGCACGAAGGTTGGGTTTTGCGCACAACTTTAAAGAGCGTCATTTCAGCAAAGAGACAGTAGGAGAAAGTTATGTTTGAAAGATTATAAATGCCCTCTTGGGATTCATTCAAAGGGACTATTTTGGACACAGTTGTCAAGAATAACGACCATCATTAAAACATTTAAAAATGGCGTGCACATAAGACATAACACATAACCCTTACTTCCTCGTTGTCTGATATTAAATTCAACCAAGATTTACAGTAGCAGCTTTACATGCGCCCTGCAGGAAATGGTGTTTAACAGCAGTTATGCTGTCAGCTCGCGACCGCCCTCTGATGGGGGTGCGCGCTACCACACCTGAGTATGTTTCTCAGAATCAACTTTATTAGCCAAGTTTGAGGATTGTGAGACCGGGGACTGTTGCAACAAGGGATGGTTGCAATATGCCATTTTCTCCAATCAGAAACAAGTTAGAGTGGTGACATTCGTACAGCAAGTGCTCAGTTAGATGCCCCCTTTGCAGAGAAAAAGTAGGCAGATTCAAGAGCTCCTCTAACTGTTTTTAGAGTATCAACGATTTTTTTTATTGCTTGAGTTGTGTTTTTGTTATATTGTTGTCACTGTTTTAGTTATTTAACTCAAATCTGTATTCTTTAAACAAATGATAAGGTTACTTTAGCTAATATGGTTAGAACTTAACAAGGTCACTTAGCTTGTACATGAGGTTTTGTCATGCCTAACAGGGAGGGGTGACGGTTGCAACAGTTGTTGCAACCTTAGTGTAAAGCCGACCACATAACAATATTTTTAACATCTTTTCATGGGCATTTTTCTTAAATATAAAACAGTTCATCAGGTTAGAGCAGGAAAAGGATGTTCACAGTATGTGTATGTGTGTGCATACATGTATGCATGTGTCCGTGTCTATGTCTTTTTACAACCCTGTCTCAACTGTCTGTGTTGAGAAGTGTGATTGGTCTAAGGCAGGGGTGGCAAACTCATTTTGGTTTAGGGGCCGCATGCAGCTTAATCTGATCTCAAGAGGGCCACACGAGTAAACTCATTGCAAGATTAAATAGAACTAATAAAAGTGGACTTGTTGTTGATTTTTATATTAAATGAATTTCACTTTTACACAATATATTATGAATAACCTCAGCGTTTTTAAGAAATACTTTTACTCAGTTAAACATTTACTTAAGTGCATTATGCATAAGAACTGATCACAGATTGATTGTACAATGTTGAAAAACATTTATTCACATTTTTTGGAACTTAAAAACACTGTCCTGCATGACAAAATACATCAAACAGATAAAAATTAAGAAATGATTTAAAATCAATTTTCCACATCTGAAGCTCAGTGCTTCAGATGTGGGGCGCTGTGTTTAAAGTCTAACTCTTGGACTGAATGTATTTTTTGCCAGATGCATTCTAATAGTCACCAGAGTAAAGAAATGTATATTATATGTGAATTACGTGCACCGATTTGGAAGTAATTTCGATAAAACTTGCTGTATAAGCGAAAGTGCCCGAACATTCTGCATTCGGGCAGTTCTGGAATGCGACGTCACAAACAGAACTAGTACCGTGCATCAGCCTGCAAATACTACGTCTTTCGCTACCGATTTATTAAATTTTATTAATAACTCTTACTCTACGTACAAAAAAATTAATAAAAAAAATGTCTGATACATCTTCAAACTCCACCTCAAGCATCGGCGACTCCGATACCGAATATATATACGAAGAAACGGAGTTTGAACAAGGTGAACCTGAGGAGACTATATCTAACGCTGCCCAAGACATAGAGCCCATGCTCCATTGTAAGTACCCCTCAAAATCCTCGCTCGTGAAGTGTGAATTGCATAAAACACTTTTGTCACTGCCGGCAATCCAGTCCTTTCGCGTTTCTTTCACAAATTTATCCCATTTCTTTCGGACCTTTTGATCCACCGGCCAAGTATGTAGCGCTACTTTCTGCCCTGCACTAGACCGCGGTGAAGTTGGTTTGACATTGGACATTCAAGCTCCGCGGCGTCAGCGGAGCACTCTTGAGAAACAAAAATCAAATCAGATTTGTTGACGGTCCCACCGCGTATGGGAGAAGGGAGCAGCTGAGAGACGCTGGCCGAAATCGGAGTCCTTCAACCGGATCAACCGTGAGCTAGATCCCGCTGACTCCGCGGAGGTTGAATGTCCAATGTCAAACCAACTTCACCGCGGTCTGCACTACAGCTACTAACGATTTTTTTTTTTAATATACGTACATGTACAATGTATGCAAACCCTCTGGCATGAGTCTGTGAAAAGGATTAATAGGACAAAAACACCGAAATAATCCTTAGTGAACAATTTTTGTTTTAACCTACTGGGGGGGTCGTCCTCTCTGCTGAAGCGCTGTGTGTCTGCTGTGTCTCCGCTTTCTGATGTTAAACAAACATGTTTGAACGTCCATCCATCCATTTTCTGACCCGCTTAATCCCTCATGGGGTCGCGGGGGTTGCTGAAGCCGATATAAAATAATTGTAGCCGTCCAGTGGTTTCATGGCTTCCATGCTCTCTCGTGTGTGCTGCCTGCCGTGTTTATAAGGCAGCTGCACGGAACCCTTGGCCAGCATTTCACAGACTCGCTCCGTCCCTTCAGGCTTTTGCTGTATAAATCTGGCAATATGATACCATCAATTTACTCTTAAAACGATCTTGTGATACGTTATCTAAAGAAGAAAAATACGCCGAGAACTCGTCAGTTTCCTTCCAGTCCGGCGCGCATACGCGAAAACCCGGATGAAAACAATAGCCATGAACTGGTCTATAAGCGACACTAGAAGGCACTTTATTGTGGACTTAGTTCGGCGATTTTTTTTTAAAAGCGCTTGCTCAAAGTAGACGTGGATTAGCAGATTTGGTGTGTGAAAGAAGATACTGGAAAACATCCATATATCCTTGTTCGCCGTACCGGTTGTACAACGTAAACGCCTGTGTGTTTCTATGCAAGTTCGCTGCGCGCATTCTCGGTGTTCTTTAACTGACGTCACACGTCGGAAATGGCCGATCGTAAACGAAGACAGCACCAAATTCGGAATACCAAAATCGGTGTATAAAATGCGCAATATTTCATATTTAAACTTAATTTGGACACTTTTGACACATGAATATTCAAAGTTTACCTTGTTCTGGAAGTTATTCAACGGTTTTCAGGATTTTTTTTCAGTCCAAGAGTTAGACTTTAATCTGCTGATTAAAACACAGCGCCCCTCGTGGACAATATAGGAACAGCAGATTTTCAATTAAACGAAGTACATGTTTTTTTTCAATAATTGTTTTATCATTCTCTTCCTTTTATCTCCTCTTTCTTTCACCTTTTCTTTTTTTCTTCTTGTTCTTCCTTTCATCTCCTACTTTCCCATTGTAGTGTCCATATCATTTGAGCTATTCCCTGCATGAATCATAATAAAACTATTCACATTCATAAATCAAGCGGAGCACTATGGCAAAAGCAGTACCGCTCCACTTGTGAAAGTCAAAATCTGCCGGAACCGGCCCGCGGGCCGTATGTTTGACACCCCTGGTCTAAGGTTATTCAAGTTTATTTTATCTTTCCCTGGCTTTGGAAATAAAGTGATTATACCTTGTTTCATTGTTGTCATAAGTTCATTTTGTTCCTTCTGGGAGCGACACACAGCTATTTACATCTTTGTTAAGCATTTTGATAATATCAAGAAATGTATCTCCAAAATCATAATGATTAAAAGTTTCAAAAGTAAAATCATGTTCTACAGAATCAAATGCTTTTCGAAAATCCAGAAATATAATAAAGCCGTCATCATTAATCAAGTGAGAATGATCAATTAGATGCAGAACCATGTGAATCTTATTATTAATAGCTCTACCTTTGAGAAATCCATATTGTGTATTGCTGAATACATTGGATAAACCTTCTTTTAATTTAGCCGCAAGAACTGAAGTAAACATTTTACAGTTTTTGTTGAGATGTGTAATTGATCTGAGGTAATTCAAGTTTCTTTTATCTTTCCCTGGCTTTGGAATCAAAGTGATTATACCTTGTTTCATTATTGTTATAAGTTCTTTATGGCAAATGCTTTCCATAATAGCATCAAACAACATTTTTATTTCTTTCATAAGAAATTATAAAAATTAGCAGTTATACCATCTGAGCCAGAAGGTTTATCTAAAGCAGCTTTTTAATAATAACATACATTTCTTCAATAAAGAACTCCTCCTCACAAATATTTCTCAGTGTTTCATCTATAACTGGAGCAACATGTCTGAGTCTGAGTATAAAATGTTGATGTTTTAAACTACTAAAAAAAATCTTGAACTTCTTTGGATATGTTTTGTTTCTGTAAATTCCACCTCCATTAATTATTAGACTGTTGATTGAGTTCCTTACTTCTCTTTGCTTTTCCAGATTAAAGAAATAATAAAGTATTTGTCTCACCCTCCTCCATCCACCTAGCTCTAGATCTCATAAATGCTCCGTGAGCTTTGTTTTGGTATTTAGACTGTAAATTATTGATGTTGCATTTACCTCATTCACGCAATTCTTTTTTTATTGTAATATGAATCTATCTTTTTAGTCAGTTCAAAGTCTTCCTTTTTTTCTCTTCTTGGATTCTTTTGCACCCTGCCTCTCGCCCAGTGAACGCTGGAGATAGGCACCAGCAACCCCCGCGACCCCATGAGGAATTAAGTGGGTCAGAAAATGGATGGATGGATGGATTCTTTTGCTGGAATATTTGGAAAATTAAAAATTACCCAGTTCTAAATTTAAGGAATTTCCACTTTTGTATTAATGTAACTAATGTTACATCATGTTTAATGTCTTCACCTAATTTTTTGCACATTTCTAAAATATCTTCTTCTGTGCTTTTTTTTTTTTTGTCTCTGTTGTTGTGTCTCTGCTCTGTCTTCTCTAACCCCCAGTCGGTCGAGGCAGATGACCGTTCATACTGAGCCTGGTTCTGCTGGAGGTTTTTCCTTCCCGTTAATGGGTAGTTTTCCTCTCCACTGTCGCTTCATGCTTGCTCAGTATGAGGGATTGCTGCAAAGCCATGGACAATGCAGACGACCCTGTAGCTCTACGCTACTTCAGGAGGAGTGAATGCTGCTTGTGAAGACTTGATGCAATCTACTGAGTTTCCTTAGATAGGAAACTTTTTGACCAACCTGTATAATCTGATCCAATCTGTAAAATCTGATTGAATTTGACTTTGGAAAGTGCCTTGAGATGACATGTATCATGAATTGGCGCTATATAAATAAAATTGAATTCTTCATTTTCAGTAAATTTGAAATTAATTTCCAGTAACACTTATTATTTATACACTTATATGCTTCTAGGGTCATTCTTTGTTATTTTCAGATTCATAATACAATGATCACTTAAAAGGCTGTATAAAATTTCTGCAATATGTCCATAAATAGAATTTAGTTACCAACCAATAGTCAATTCTTGATCTTGATTGTCCATTAGGTTTAAACCAGTATATTGTCTAATATTATTATTGAAATGTATCCACACATCAAACATATTATTGGTAAAAACAAAATCACCAATGATTGGGTTCAAATGTACTCGTAAGAATTATTTAACTATTATAATCAGGGAGTTATTTCTAATACACATGCTATCCAATGTCTGTCTGGGTTTTGTAATTTACAACCTTACCAGAACATCTGTTGAAACACACAGATCACACACTTGTCAGTAGCACCATTTACCCTTTCACATATTGCATGACTGTTGGTCATCCATGTGGATAAAAGGTTTTTGGCCATTTTCACCTTTGTTGTCTTCAGCAAATAAGATCCAATAGATAGTGTAACGACAACGTGTTAAATCAAAGAAAGCAATGAAATTACCGGCTGTAATGTGATGATAGATAGATAGATAGATAGATAGATAGATAGATAGATAGATAGATAGATAGATAGATAGATAGATAGATAGATAGATAGATAGATAGATAGATAGATAGATAGATAGATAGATAGATAGATAGATAGATAGATAGATAGATAGATAGATAGATAGATATATGGAAAAATTTGGGCAGCCCTATTAATCTTAATTATTTTTATTTCTAAATATTTGGGTGTTTGCAACAGCTATTTCAGTTTGATATATCTAATAACTGATGGACACAGTAATATTTCAGTATTGAATTGAGGTTTATTGGACTAACAGAAAATGTGCAATATGCATTAAAACAAAATTTGACAGGTGCAAAAATATGGGCACCTCAGCAAAAAAAGAGACATTAATATTTAGTAGATCCTCCTTTTGCAAAAACAACAGCCTCTAGTCACTTCCTGTAGCTTTTAATGAGTTCCTGGATCCTGGATGAAGGGATTTTTGACCATTCTTCTTTGCAAAACAATTCCAGTTCAGTTAAGTTTGATGGTCGCCAAGCATGGACAGCCTGCTTCAAATCATCATGTTCAATGATATTCATGTCTAGGGATTGGGATGGCCATTCCAGAACATTGTAATTGTTCCTCTGCATGAATGCCTGAGTAGATTTGGAGCGGTGTTTTGGATCATTGTCTTGCTGAAATATCCATCCCCGGCGTAACTTCAACTTCATATCTGATTCTTGACCATTATTCTCAAGAATCTGCTGATGTTGAGTGGAATCCATGCAACCCTCAACTTTAACAAGATTCCCAGTGCCAGCATTGGCAACGCAGCCCCAAAGCATGATGGAACCTCCACCAAATTTTACAGTGGGTAGCAAGTGTTTTTCTTGGAACGCTGTGTTTTTTTGCCGCCATGCATAACGCCTTTCTTTATGACCAAACAACTCAATCTTTGTTTCATCAGTCCACAGGACCTTATTCCAAAATTAAGATGGCTTGTCCAAATGTGCTTTTGCATGCCTCAAGCGACTCTGTTTGTGGCGTGCTTGCAGAAAAGGCTTCTGTCGCATTACTCTCCCATACAGCTTCTCCTGGTGCAAAGTGCGCTGAATTGTTGAACGGTGCACAGTGACACCATCTGCAGCAAGATGATGCTGCAGGTCTTTGGAGGTGGTCTGTGGGTTGTCCTTGACCGTTCTCACCATTCTTCTTCTCTGCCTCTGTGATATTTTTCTTGGCCTGCCACTTCTGGGCTTAACAAGAACTGTCCCTGTGGTCTTCCATTTCCTTACTATGTTCCTCACAGTGGAAACTGACAGTTTAAATCTCTGAGACAACTTTTTGTATCCTTCCCCTGAACGACTATGTTGAACAATCTTTGTTTTCAGATCATTTGAGAGTTGTTTTGAGGTTCCCGTGATGAATCTTCAGAGGAGATTCAAACAGGAGAACAACTTGCAACTGGCCACCTTAATTACATTTTCTCATGATTGGATGCACCTAGCTATGAAGTTCAAATCTTAATGAAGTTACCAAACCAATTTTGTGTTTCAGTAAGTCAGTGAAAAGTAGTTAAGGGTATTCAAATCAATAAAATTATTAGGGTACCCATATTTTTGCACCTGTCAAATTTTGTTTTAATGCATATTGCACATTTTCTGTTTGTCCAATAAACCTCAATTTAATACTGAAATATTACGGTGTCCATCAGTTATTTGATTTATCAAACTGAAATAGCTGTTGCAAACACCCAAATATTTAGATATTTAGATAAAGTAATTTCAAATGCTTAAGTATAAGTATATTAACTTATACATTCAATTAAATTACAAGACACAAACGTTTTAACACTAATGAAAAACACAAAAACACTAACACTAAAAAAATATGTTGGGTTTTCGTATTTGTATGTATGTGCTTGATCTCATAGAAAAGCCAAGGAAGACGATGTAGAATTTTAAATAACTAACAAAACGTTTCCGCTGACAAGGCAATCAATGCATGGTAAACGTTTATTTATTTACTTATTTGTGTTTTTTTACAAGTAGCTACTTACCAATTATTTCTTTTAGTTTTGAGTTCATCTACTCACCGCTAGCTAGGGGGCACCACAGTGCAACAATATACCAACGTGGATGAGGAAAACGGGTAACTATAACACACGTCCTACCTACCACAAATCAACAGTTACATATCTCAGTAATACGCAGATTGTTTGAACATTTCCAACAGTGAACGAAACATTAGCAGGAGAATCGGTGTCCTATTTCAATAAATTATTCATGTTAATTTTATTTCCCACAGTACATGAAGGCACCACGACAGTATGGTTACGCAGCCAGCCGGTCATTGACATCACGCAGTGTGACGCAGTGGGTTCAAACACATGTCAAAGGTAGCCGGCTTTTTTTTTCCTGAGCTTGAACTTCATCATCACGTCGCGGAGCAGCAGCCCTGAAGCAAATACGTTCATTTTCAGAGTTACTGCAGCAACGGCTGTCTTGGTCAGGGTTAGGGTCCACCCGCTTAAGGGGCTGATGAAGCTAGTTAGCATCGTTAGCATAGCCGATTCACTTTCACCATCCTCTACGCTCAGTGACTGAGCTTCAACTTTAACCAGTTTCAGCGAGGCACCTTGGCAGGAAAAGCTAACGGACTACCGGGGCGTAGCCTTAAAACAAACATACGACGGTCTTCTCTGGGCAGTGTGTTAGCCACTAAAACCGTTCTGGTTGGGGAGTCAGGCTGACTTCCTTGTGCCGTGTTCGAGGTCATTCTGCAGCCCCGTCTAAAACAGCTGCTCCCGGGATACGAGCCATGAAGAGCCTGCCGTACTTCTGCCGAGGAGAGGTCATTCGAGGATTTGGAAGAGGAAGCAAAGAACTCGGAATTCCCACAGGTGACATAAGAAACTGACCCCAAACGCTACGTGGTTTAGAGTTAGCTAACAAGATAACTGTCTACGTAAATAACGCAAACTGCGAATCAGCCTGTTTTCCCTGATTCTCAGAACCATATGGAGTCTGTACATCTTAACGTAATAAGTCCATCTAAATGTTCATGTTTATTACCTGATCAATAATTTATGCTGCGTACGTGAGCATCATATTCAAAAATGATTGTAACTTTTTTTACGTAAATGGAACTCCTATTTTTTTCTACGTAGGTAAATTTTAGTTGCGTAACGCAGCCAGACAGATGCTGAAGTGCTGCTGTTGTATGTCCTGTGTCTCTTTCCTAAACGGGAAGTCGTGTTTTTATGTAGCCTAAAATAAACAGAGGATGATAAGCAGGCAGCTACTAAACAAATTAAACATTGAATGATGTTTGATTGTGTCAATTAAAATAAAGTAGCAAGGTGGAAGGGAAAATGGATTTTCAACTCGCCAAAAAAAACCTTCATAGAAGGAGGTTTAGTGCATGACTCAATTTAAGTTAACTATTTAGTCTGTCAGGCAAGTTTACGGTCAGAAATGCAGCAAGGAAGCTTTTCCTGACCAGTAACAGAGGAACATACAGAGCCCACCGCAAGAACTAGCCCACCCTCTCTGGGACTCCTAATTTCTGGCATCCTCGAAAACACAGGGCTATTCACAGGGTCACTCATATTTAAACTTCATTCAGAATTTAACAGTAGTCCCAAAATAATCTGATAAAAAAATACCTGCAGCTAAGCTAACATTAGTGTCATGCTTACAGAGGTAGTATAGCTTCAGATCCAGTACAAATTGAAGGAATTATAAGATTTTGTGTGTTAAAGTATATGCCACCTAAGTTATATTGCCAGTATCCAGAAACAAAAAAAAGTTTATTATTAGTAGTAGTAGTTGTAGTGATTTTTTTATTATTATTATTTTATTTTATTATTTTCTTGGCGTATTATTATAGTTTAACAGAGTAATTTCCCTTAAATTACCCCTTACAGAGGAATGTTCTTTGATTTGTACAAACAAGACAGATTTTCTGTACAAAAGTAAATTCATTAGAAAATACTGGCTGTACCAAGAAGCTTTCATTCTCTAAATTAATGTTCTAAAAAAAAAAAAAAAAAAAAAAAAAAATAAATTAATGTTCTACAATTCCTTCTAATGAGTCGTTTTTCTCTTTTCAACATTGTAAGGCAAAGCATTTAACAGAAGTTTATTATTACAAGGAAGGCATAAACACCAAAATCATCCAGATTCAGATGTTCTTTTGAACAACACTTTTGATTACCTGTGGATAATATTCTCTATATTTTTATCTGATGCTGCACTGCTGAGGTCACAAAAGATCTTCCAAAGCAAACCAAATAACACAGTTTTACAAATACTAACGTTTTGTAATAAAGTTTGGTTTTATCTGATAGAAGGGGAAATGTAATAAATGTTCTATTCTCAACTATAAATGGCTAAATTCAACCACTTAAAACCCATATCATTTATTTTCTTGCTTACCTTTACCTCTTTTTCATTTTATTCTTCTTCCCTTGCTCTGTGCTCTTCGGATCTCCAGCCAACTTCCCGGATTCAGTGGTGGACAATCTTCCAGCAGATATCAGCACAGGAATCTATTATGGCTGGGCTTGTGTCGGGAATGGCGACGTTTACAAAATGGTGATGAGCATCGGATGGAACCCTTACTACAAAAACACAAAGAAATCTATGGTGAGCACAAATCAGGTAGCTTTTTATTCCATACCCATTGATCAGTAAGAGCAACGCCTTCATGTTCAACCTGTTTTTTGGCTGGTAGTTGGCATGTGGCGTTTCTTCCTTTTAAACCTGTAATGGCCTCCAAGTCACAAGATGTACTTCCTCATTCACAAATTTTGAACCTGATGTTCCTCAAAGCTCACAAAATGAAAAAATAAAAACCCGGAACTTATCTGTTTAATCATTTACACATTTGACATGGTTTTGGTTGGTTCAGTGATGTTCAGCAACACGAGGTAAAGTGACTCGAGTTTTTGCTCTGTCTGTATTCAGTTGGAGTTTGGTTGGAGTACATGGGGTGTGGAAGGATCGATGCAGAGGCAGAGATGTCGTGGTCCACAATTTTTAATTATTTGCTTTTATAATAGCTATTTACAAAGTGCAAAGGAGGTTGAGGGAGCAATGTGTCTTCTCCAGCAGCAGATATGGGTTTACGCCCAATCAAGACAGGATACCGACTCCATCACACCAGCGTTGTCAAAATAACGCTGTGGTTTGTGACGTAGGGTTGTCATGCTAAAATTTCAAACTTACCGACTCCTAGAGAAATACTCAATACCATATCTGATACCATGAAACATATTATTACAATATGATAAACTTAACTTTATTAACTTATTAATTTATTCAGCCCTCGTATAGAAAAATAATTAGTTTGGCAAAACTGTAGACTACATAACACTTAATTTAAGTGTAAATATATTTAATGGAAGTGTTTAATAATAATAATTGTCGTAACATCGCCAGTATTACTTGATATGACTCAATGATCACAACTTGCCTGATAGCAAGCCATTGCTGAAAACCTCTCCATTTTTTCTCATATGTGTGCTCCATGCTAGTTTGCAACTTTTACTTCCTGTTTATTACAGCCACGCGTAACGTCAGCTTCTGATGAAATTACGCTTTGCGTAGCCTGGTTAATTCACTACAAACTGTGGATGGAAACAAGACTAATTCGCATTTTCTTTTTTCTTTTTCTTTTTTAATGTAACATTTTGTAAGTTCGCTCACAATGCACATGAAAATTGGATATAAACATAGCTACCGTATTTTCAGACTACGTCGCTCCGGAAAATGTCAAATCAAATCAAACCAGTCAAAAAATGCATCATAAAGAGGAAAAAAACACAAGTTGCACCGGACTATAATTCACAATTATTTAGAAATTTATTTAACAAAATCCAAGGCTGAAAATTGACATTTAATGTGATAAGGCAACTTATTCAATTCCACAATTGCGCCCACAACAAGCTGAATAACATGGAACATAGCTGGGAGGATGAATGGGGTAAATTAGCATAACAAGTCGGTATCTCCAACTAGCAAGTTACCGGCAAGGTTCTCGGCAGCGCATTTCAGTGTAACGGGCCGTTACACTGAAATTAGACCGTGACTGTAACCGTGCTACGTGCTAAGCTAACAGTACAACATGGGTGTTTGAGAGTAAAGCTCTTGAACATGAGCAAAGTTGTAAACCGCCCAGACAACATAAGCCAGCGCTTGCTGTAATTAGCTTCACGGACAGCCCAGCGACGGGTTTCTGTCGCAGTCTGGGACCCCTTCCGAGCTGCACCACACAACGCCCCGCTGCGTGAATGCATACTGAAACAGCGGAACAACATTGTGTGCAGTCTTTGTTGTCTATCAGTTAATGTTTCAATTAAGATTTTAAGTGGTACAGGAGCAGCAAATAGTTTTCATAAGCCCAGAGAGCCCTCTTGTGGCTATAGACGGTAATGTTTACTCCTTGGTTCATGTTGGTTAGTATGATTTACCATTTTTACACCATGTTATATATTTTATATTCGTCGCACCTGCAGGATCAGTCAAACTATGAAAAAAAAGGGCATCTTAAAAATACGTACTCAAATAAAAGTTAAGGAAAAGCTTCTTTTTCATGAACAGCATTAAACTAAAATATTGATTAGATGTTGCCTATTAAAACAATCTGGTGAAAAATAGTTTAGTTTTAGTTCGGCATACAAACGGAGATAAAAATGTTTATATATAACTAAGGTAGAAGACATAACTTTTAAACAATGCACTGAAGTATAGATAAAGATGATAAGTCAGGAAAGTAGTTCAACGTATACAGTAAAATTTCTCAACTAATGGCTAAAAGCACAACTTCCTCATGAACCAAACAAAAAACTAAGTATGTTGCTGGGACCTGGTGCGAACACCAACACAAACCCACCACACATGCATACACTGACGGCGTCAATAATCCCCAGGCCATCCCCACACCTCCAGTTTCCGTAAAACCAGCATTTTCTTTCTTGGGCAGAATTTTACTAATCAGCTTTGCAGGATAAAAAAGTTCAATAAAGTTTTGGCATCTCTTCTGTTATAGAAGTTACCATAACTGCTTTTTGGCTTCTAGGAGACGCACGTCATTCACAAGTTCAAAGAAGACTTTTATGGGGAGATCCTGAGTGTCGTTGTGGTGGGCTACATCCGTTCAGAGAGGAGCTATCCCTCACTCGGTATGCATCTAGCTCCGCTAAAGTTTTTAAAACCTGGATGTGAAAGTCATATCCTTTAATGTATTTGTGCTGTAGTTAGGCGAAAAATCCAAGTAACATTATTGCTTCCTCATTCTTCTGCTCTTTATTCACCTTTCTTCCCACGGCACACACCCTTCCTTCTGCTGCCTTCGTATCTGTCCAAACAGAGGATCTCATTGCAGCCATCAACAGTGACATTGAAGAAGCCAAGGTTCAGCTGGAGCTTCCAGAGCACAGCAAACTGAAAGATGACAACTTCTTCACCAGCACGACCGCCTCCTCCCCGGTGTCTCCATCGTCCACGGTGTCCACGTCTCAGAGCATCATCAACGGTCACTGACAGCTGGCAGAGACGGCACCGCTTTGTGCTCTGATCAGATGAGCACGTATTTCAGGATTTTGATATTTACGACCTCTTAAAATCGGCCAACTGTCACAAACAGCCACCCTATAGGTGTTTTTTTTGTGGTTCTGTGTTAAAGCGCTGTTTACTAGCCTCTCTGGTTTAATTGCACACAGCCTGTTAAACTGTATATATTCAGAGTCGATTGTCTGGTTCTTCTGTACATTTTTTAAATCTTTTTGAAGAAAAAGATAAGAATCACTAAAGACTTTTTTTTTTCTTTCTCTTAGTTTCAGTAAACGATTTAAACCAACCTTAAACTCAGCTCTGCCTCGAAACGATGGAAAGTGGATGAGTCCTCAAGTAAACCTCATGTACTTAAGTCAACAGTGCCGCATTATTATCCAGAAAATGAGACTTCGTTAGAGAATAAGGTTTAACATTCTTTATTACCCATCATAAACTATATAAGTTGCAAATTTATGTAACTTTAATGGTGTTCAGGTTCACTCTACAGAGTTTTCTGTTGGAGCTTTGATTATTGCTGCCCTATCTGTCCTAAAGCCTACATTTGATCAGATTTGTGGTTTTAAAAGCAGAATACATAAATATATATTAATAATTGGAGGCTAGAGCACAGTAGCAACTTGGAGTGTTGTTTAGTTTAATAAATTCTTGATGAATTGTATTTTATCAGTCATTTTAAGAAGTTTTAGCATTATACCCAGTAGGATTTGAATGGACCTTTGACACCAAGGCCTTGGTATTATCAACCAAGTTGATTAAGGTAAAGGTGAAACACAAAACGCTAAGCTTGAATGACCAAGCACTTTTTTTTTATTAGGTATAGTAAAACATTATTGATTAAAAGGAGAAAACCTCAATGTATCTGATATGTATATACAGCAAAAGGCTTTTAGGTTTATGAACATATTTCTTTTTTACATAATCATACGTAAATGTTCTCAGATAAACTGTTGGCCATTTATAAATTTTTTTACTACTGTTTATTTAGAATCTGAGATGACAGGAAAGCTGTGGGTGTAGTTTTTACATTCTCTGTAAAACCTGCCATGAGTCCTAAAAGCCTACATCTGTGATTTCTTTTAAGTATATTTAATTATTTAATCTAATAAAGGCTTGTTAAAAGCAGGAAGTTATGCTGCTTTGTCAAGAAAGTTACCTTACCCTGTGCTTACGACTGGAAAAAACAAAGCTAATAAGACAAGAAACGAGACAGAACTATTGAACTTAAAATCTATTTCTTGTCAAGCTCAGCTTGCAACAATGGTAACTAAATCACTTAAACTGACTTTATTAAAGACTAGATCTTTGTCAGGAAAATACTTTTTAATCCACGCCTTCATTACTGAGCATAATCATATGTTTTTAACCATGGGCGGTTCTAGACAGGGGCCAACAGAGGCCAGTGTCCCTGGAGAACTGACCCCTGCAATGGCCCCTGTACTAAAGACATAATACTAAATCCTGCACTGGCACAGAAAATAACTGAATGGTCCCTTGGACCAACTTCAATTTTTGCCTTTACAGTTTTACTTTAATAATGATTTTAAAATTGAGCTGTTGCACTTTTAGCTTCAGCCGTATTGAGACAGGATCACAGTTTTCATCTACCAGATCAGGTGTCTGAAACCTGTGCCCGTATTCACAAACATTCTCAGTCCGCTCAGAGAGCTTATAGCTTATCTTAAAAATTCCTGCCAGCAGTCCTAGCGTATAAGAGTTTTTTATCTTAGTGAGGAGGTGTGGTTGACCCCGTTGCTAGGTGTGACGGTGTCTTTTTAAGAGCTGTGATTGGTTGATGGTACAATGAAAAAACACAGATGGGCTCCTAGTGATCAAAGGAGAGGAATTAAACCGGATTAAAAAATAGGTCATGATGATTAAACGTTGCAAAATTAATCGTCAGACAGCATCAAAATGTCTCAACGGCCCTTATTTACATCATTATTTTGATTCGCTTATCTATGTTTACTCGAGTCGTGAGTCATTTTGCAACTATCTATTTGATATTAATGTCCACTCACCTGTCAGCATATTACTTTATTGTATTTGGCAAAATGACCAACATGAAATGGAGAAAAAAGGTGGAGAAAATCGAACTGGTCAGCAACGCATCTGTCTGCACAGCTCTGGGAGGAGAACAGAGGAGTGTTGAAAGGTAAATTTGTCCCCGGATCACGATGCAAAAGGGATTTTGAAGCGTATTGCCACAGATCAAGGCGCCTTTTTCTCAGCTTTTACGCACCAGCCTGGAAAGTGAGAAGCTGTCACCGAGCAGCAATCAAAAGCGAGGAGATGGCATCACACAAGTGAACTTCTAGTTGTCCATTTAAGCTGCTGACATTATGAAATCTAGAAAATACTTTCTCACCTCTTTTATATATTCTTTTTGAATTTCTTCACTTTGTATTCATAATTATTCAGTATTGGTATAATTTATCCTCAGTAAAACTACATTACTAGAGCCTTTAACCCGTCGGCCGCAGAAACTGATTAATTCAGTATGTGCGGATGATAAAGTTTATCTTATCTACATATTAATAACTGTCTGATTGTTAAGGGAGTTTAAGTGATCATTTCCTCCAGAGTTTAGGTGGTGGCTCAGCCAATCAGCTCTCTGTTTCCACCATCTTCCTGCTTAAGACACTCTTAGGCTCGCTCAAAGTCCTCACTAGTCCTAACATTTTTTCCACTTTAGGAGCTCTCTTAAGGCCTAAGATGCTTTGTGAATAACTTAGGAAGGTAAAATTCTAAGAAACATCTTAGAATCAGGAAATTCAAAGATTTTTCCTAATATAGCGTCACTAAGAGCTACTTCTAGTTTTAGGATACTTTGTGAATACGGGCAGTGACGTTCCAAAGCTGCAAGTAGCTCTTTGGCTCACTTAATATATTGAAAGATGAATTATATCCCCTTTTCTGTTTTATTCTTTAGTTCTGTGCAGAGGTGGACAAATCTGGTTTCAGAAAGTAAAAAAAACGTACCTGGGTTTTCTTCATCCTGTTCACTTAACCAGTTGATTTTAGTCCTGGAAATGCAAATTGCTGGAACTAATGTCTGGACAGGGCTTCTTACTTTGAACTTGGATTCCCCACCTTTGGTTCTGTGCCCCCATGAGGCACACTTGCCCCACCCTGGCCCCCCTGAAAAATTTGGTATAGAACCCCCACTGTTAAAAATAGTGGAGGTTCTATAACATGGCTGGATAACAATGAGACTCACTGATGGAAAAAGGTGGACTACGCCCTCAGTCCCGAGGGTCAGTCTCGGCCTCAGGTGGAGAAGTTTAAGTATCTTGGTGTCTTGTTCACGAGTCATAGCCAGACAGATCGGGGATTCTCCTGCAGTAATGCGGGTGCTGCACTGGTCTGTAGTGAAGCATTGGATTTACCGCTCCGTCTACATTCCAGTCCTTCAGCTATGATCATGAGGTGTGGATCATGACTGGCA
This sequence comes from Fundulus diaphanus, assembly GCA_037039145.1. Lineage (NCBI taxonomy): Eukaryota > Metazoa > Chordata > Actinopteri > Cyprinodontiformes > Fundulidae > Fundulus > Fundulus diaphanus. The sequence goes on from CM073127.1 coordinate 25,346,733, forward strand.
GAATGAGATTCCAGATACAAGCAGCATAGATGACCTTCCTCGGGAGGATAGCCAGGTTAAGCCTTAGAGATGGGGTGAGGAGCCTTGTTATCCAGGGAGAGCTCAAAGTAAAACTGCTGCTTCTCTGTATCCAAAGGAGCCAGTTAAGGTGGTCCGGACATCTAATTAGGAAGCCGCCTGGGCACCTCGCTTTGGAGGTTTTGGGGACACCAGAAAAGACCTAGAACTCGCTGAAAGAACAATATATCCAGTCTTGCCTGGAAATGCCTTGGGCTTATCTCAGATAAGTGGAAGACAATAGATGGACCTACACTAATCAACCCCTCTGGCACACAAAGTGAGGGCATGGAGCATGAAATAAGGGGTGTTGGGTCTTGTGACATGATTCACCAAACTATAAAAAGGTGTTCTTGAGCAAATTTGACTCTTAATCTAGTGGATATACAGGTAGAGGGTCCTGCTCGAGCCATGGTTATGAGCGTTTATATATGGGGCAAGGTTTCTGTCCATAAAAACTAGTCATGAAAGTAATTTGTAAATGTAAATCAGTTGACAAGATTGGTACTATTTTCCTTACACTATACAGTTTCCTTGCACACCTAAGATTTATTGATTTGAGGTTACAGTGTAAAGTTGAACACTTAAAATAAAAAATTGACTTTTAAAACATGATCTAACACGACTGTGGGTCAAGGTTGTGGGTATGATTCCAGCTTCCCCCTGTCACATGTCGATGTGCCCCAGGGCAAGACACTTAACCCCAAGTAACCTACTGATCTGCATATCGGTGTATGAATGTGTGTGCGATTGGGTCAATGTGGCTATAGTGTAAAGCTCTTTGATTGGTCAATAGGACCAGAAAGGCGCTATATAAATTGAGTCCATTTCACACTTCTAAAGCTAAGGTTTTTTTTCTCCTGGTAAGAAGAACCAAATACTTTGCAGGGTGTTTGCCACGGTCTAATTAACAACTTCTGCTGTGTAGCAACTCTTTGTATTATGGTGTATCACAGACAACCCTGTCTCGTCTCCAGTTGGTGCAGAATGCAGCTGCTTGCCTTTTAACTGGTACATGAAAGCGAGAGCACATAACTCCTGTTTTAGCCGCATTGCACTGGTTGCCCGTTCAGTTTAGGCTTCATCATCAAGATTCTTTTATTTGTTTTTAAATCTAATAGTCTGGCCCCATGCTACCTCTCTGAGCTTTTGCAAGTGCATTGCCACTCCCGCTCACTCAGGTCAGCGGACCAGCTTCTTCTGGACATGCCGAGGATGGAGACACAGCTTTTTCTGTGGCAGCTCCAAGGTTTTGGAACTTGTTGCTGTTACACATCAGACAGGCCTCTTCACTGTAAATCTTTAAATCTGCCCTGAAAACCCATTTTTTCTCATTAGCTTTTGACGTATCACGTCAGAGCTCACCTTATTCATTTTATTCACGTTTTTTACGTCTTTTAAGCGTTCTTACATGTTTTATATTGTATTTTACTTTAGGTGATTGTAACATATTTTATGTGTTTATTAGGTATGCTGTTCATTTTTGTTCAGCACTTTGGTCATGCTTTTTTAAAAAAACATTAGGGAATCTGAGTCAAGAAAATACATTGTTTTAATGAAATATTCACCTTATGTAAAGATAGTTTTGAAGACGTAATTAAAGCAAGCCAGCAAAGTTTTAGAGTTTTGGTAGCTTTGTAAATTGGACTAAAGCCAATGTTTAATTTAACCCTCTAACAACAAATTCAATGTGATTAGAAGCAGCTCATGTGTACCCTTATTATCTTGTTAAAACGCTTTTAAAAGTAATGTTACTCTTGAGTGTTTATTTAACAGGGCTGTATATAATACTTCAAGAAAATGTAATGGCAGCAAAATACATTAAAGTTTGTTGTCATATCAACTTGTCTTGCCTTACTTTAGAAGCTATGATGCATTAACCAAAAACACTTGGTTACTTTTCACCTTTTGATTGTTGTTTTTATGTGTATTTATTTTCAATTACTATCCGAAACTGAACCAAATGTAATCAAACCTGTTGCTTCATGACATGTATCCCAACAGTTGAACATAAAATGTGTCTCAATCATCCAATTTTTACCATAGCTGCTGGACAGTTTGTGTTTCTGGGCCTTATATGTTGCAGTAATTTTCTGAAATTTCTGCAAGGAGTGAGGTTGCTAAACATTGAAAGGCTCAGTCCTTTCTGTTCACCTAAGGCTATCATGATGAGACGATATAAAAACGGGTTCTCACAGATCAGCTGCATCTTGTATCTCTTAGAAATATAAAGAAATAAAAGGAAAGGGTTTTTATCACTGAGAGACTAGTTTATAAATGGAAACTTCCTGAAGTAAAGCCGATATTATTGAAATCTTGGTGACAACAGATTCTGTGCTCTCTTCTGAATAGACATCTGAGCAAAGGGTGTCAAGGAGGTTGTTAGTCTGCAAAAAAATTCTCATTGGTATAGAATGGTTTCCAAACAACTGTGATAGTGTGGGAAAGATCTCTTCCTCCTTGTTATCAGCTAGTTTTCTATGTAGTCAAAACAGAAGAGGGGAAAAGGTAAAGGTTTCTGTGGGACTAACCATTAAAAAGATCCAAACTTCTCAGGGTCACACATAAGACTGCACTTTCCGAGTGAGTTTGCATTACATTTCCTTGAAACATGATACACAGCCCTGTTAAATAAACACTCAACAGAAACATTACATCTAAAATTGATGTTTTAAACCAGATGATGAGGGTACAAATGAGCTGCTTCTAATCACATTGGATTTGCTGTTAAAGGGTTGAAGTAAACATTGGCTTTAGTCTGATTTACAAAGGAACCAAAACACTAAAACTTACTTTAATTTCTTTGAAACTATCTTTACATAAGGCAGGGGTGTCAAACTCATTTTGGTTTAGGGGCCGCATTCAGCGTAATCTGATCTCAAGAGGGCCACATGAGTAAACTCATTGCAAGATTAAATAGAACTTATAAAAGTGGATTTGTTGTTGATTTTTATATTAAATTAATTTCACTTTTACACAATATATTATGAATAACCTCAGCGTTTTTAAGAAAAGTATGTGCAATTTCAACAATACTTTTACTCAGTTAAACATTTACTTAAGTGCATTATGCATAAGAACTGATCACAGTGATTGTACAATATTGAAAAACATTTATTCAAATTTTTTGGAACTCTGTTTTTGGAAAAACACTGTCCTGCATGACAAAATACATCAAACAGATAAAAATTAAGAAATGATTTAAAATCAATTTTCCATATCTGAAGCGCAGTGCTACCATCTGCTGATTAAAACACAGCGCCCCTCGTGGACAATATAGGAACTGCAGATTTTCAATTAAACGAAGTACATGTTTTTTTCAATAATTGTTTTATCAGTCTCTTCCTTTTATCTCCTCTTTCTTTCATTTTTTCTTTTTTTCTTCCTTTCATCTCCTACTTTCCCATTGTAGTGTCCATATCATTTGAGCTATTCCCTGCATGAATCATAATAAAACTATTCACATTCATAAATCAAGGGGAGCACTATGGCAAAAGCAGTACTGCTCCACTTGTGAAAGTCAAATCTGATGAGCTCTTTTTGGCATTGAGACAACATCTTATTGCCACATTGCCAGACAGGACACTGGAAAAAAAATATATATATATATTTTTTTTTTTTTTTTTGAATAATGACAATGCATTTAGCCACCGGGCCAGACTAAACTGTTCGGCGGGCCGGAACCGGCCCGCGAGCCGTATGTTTGACACCCCTGACATAAGGTGAATATTTCATAAAAACAAGGTATTTTTTTCGACTCAAATTCCTGAATGTTTTTTTAAAAGGCATGCTAAACGGACTGAATTTATAGTGCTTTTCCAGTGACACGCTTTATACTAACTCCATTCACCCAGTCACAAACATACACGTTTTAATGCTGAAATGTGCAGGAAGCTGGAATTATTCCAACAATGTCATGATATCAAGATGACCTTGCTGTATTTTACTGGAACAGCTTGTCTGGTGGTAGAACCAGATCACAGACAACAAAGACTATTGGTCGCTGCTGCTGGTCTTCTTCCCTTCCTTCTCTGCCCATTTCCTCTTATAATTGTGAATAAGGGCCAGAAAACCCTAAACAGTAATTATTACACTAAACTCTGGACTCTACTTAAAACATCCAATCAAATGAAAGGTCTGCGTATTCCTGTAACTACAACAGCTCACATCTAGTTGGATCCTGCAGTGAGGTGACTAATATATTCTGTGACCCTCACAGAGACTTTTAGGAAACTAAATCTAACTAACCTTCATAGCAACTACTTGTTAACTATGACTTGATGCTATAGATTGATGTACTGTAGCTTTTTATATTTCTGTATTCTTGTTGTGCGCACATCTCAGAGAGCTCTGAAAATGTTTCATAATCTAGTGTTGTCTGAAATATTTTACAACCTGTCAAACCTAGATCCACCTAAAAATCCTGGCTCGGAGTTGAAAAATTATACCACATATATTAGCAGAAAAGGTTTATTAACTGTGAGGATTAGTGGTTAAACTGAAGCTGAATATTTTCATGGTTTTGTTGATTTGTCCACCGCCTGATGATCACTGAAAAATAACCGTGTAAATGTCATGGCTGCTAGGAGATCCCTACTGAGAACACTGTCATCTTTGTATCTTACAAAGATCACATGGAGGAACCAGGACATTTCACAATTTTTTGTTATGAGCTGAGACTAAAATAAAAAGCTCTTAAAATAAGAAGCATTAAATCTCATCTAAACCAGATTATTTGTGCAAAAAGTAAAACCTCTTTAAAGTATATTTGGCATGACTGTCATGCAGAGACAACTCATTCTGTTTTTTGCTGTTGTTTTGAGGTGGAGTAGAAGAATTTGGAGGTAGTCCTACTTCTTCAATATTCCATCCATTTTGTGAAGTTTACTAGTATGTAGGTAGTGAAATAGACTCAGCATGATCCTACCACCTCCATGCATGAAAGTTGGAGCTCTTAAGTCTGACAGCCTTTTATGTAGTCTCCAAGGAATCTCGTTTTTTGAAGGAGGCGGTTCCCTCTTATTTTGCTCTCTCAGTCCACGCTGTTCCTTCTCCAGTGACAGTGACACTGATTTTCCAGAAATTTCATTTAAGTAATGACTTATGTCACTGTGGTTCTTGGGGTGGCACTGAAAATCAAAAAAGACTTACTTTCATCCAATGGTTACAGTATGGTTCAGATGATTGAAGCTTAGAGAAAACTAAGTGTTTCATCAGCACAATGATCCCGAGAACGCAATAAAACTGGTTTTGGAGTGGATCAAGCAGGCTACCATTAAAGTACTTCTTGAATCTGAGATCGACCAACTCGGAAATACATGCATTAGTGACCATATTTTCAAAAAATGTGGCTGAGTGACAGGAGGGCTTGAAGCATGATACACAGCCCAGTTAAATAAACACTCAAATGTAACATTACATCTAAAATGGGTCTCTTAAATCTGATCAAAATGGTACACAGGAGCTCCTTCTAATCACATTGGATTTGCTGTTAAAAGGTTAAATTAAACATTTGCTTTTGTCCGATGTACAAAGCTACCAAAACTCAAATGCAGTGCTGTCTTATTGTAATTACATCTTCCAAACTATCTTTGCATATGGTAAATATTTGATAAAAACACATATTTTCTTAATCTCAAATTCCTTAATGCTTCTTTAAAAATGCATGTCAGCAAATTTGTGAGTCTGATTGATAAATTGATTGAATTTATAGAGCCTTTCTAGTCACATACACCACTCAAAGTGCTTTACACTAACTGCATTCACCCAGTCACACAAACTCACAAATTGTAATGCTGAAATGTGCAGCTCATTACATAACTTGGGCTCAAGTAATTTTCCATCAACGTGATAAGAGGAAGCTGGAATTATTCCAACAACGGTATGATATCAGATGACATTGCTTTATTTTACTGGAACAGCTTGTATGGTGGTAGAACCAGATCACAGACAACAAAGACTATTAGTCGCTGCTGCTGGTCTTCTCCCTTTCCTTCTCCGCCCATTTTCTGTCTTATTATTATGATTAAAGGCCAGAAAAAAATCGTTAAAAACTCTAAACAATGATTAATTTATTATACTCTGGACTCTACTTAAAACATCCAATCGAACAGAAGTTCTATACATTCCTGTAACTACCACAGTTCACACGTAGTTAGACGGAGTGGCCCATACCTTAAAGGGTAACTCACCCCAATGTAAAGGTATAACTCCACCCCCAGAGAAATTTTGGTGGTTCTGTGGACCTGAGACTCAAATACAAAAGTGAATTAAAATAATAAGTATTGAATCTCATCAAAACAAGATTATCTGTGCAAAAACTAAAACCTCTTTAAAGTATATTTGGCAAGACAGTCCCGTCTTGCTGTTGTTTTGAGGCAGAGTAGAAGAACTTGAAGGTAGTCCTACTTCTTCATTAGGCTATTCCATCTATTTTGTGTAGTTTACCAGTATCTTAGGCATTAAAAATAGACTCGGCATAATCCTGCCACCTCCATGCACAACGATTGGTGCAGAGCTCTTAAGTTTGACAGCCTTTTATGTAGTCCTCCAAGGAGTCACGTTTTTTGCAGCAGGCAGTTCCCTCTTATTTTGCTCTCTCAGTCCACGCTTTTCCTTCTCCAGTGATGGTGATTCTGGTTTTCCAGGATTTCTGTCAACTAAAGGCTTATGTGTCTGGTTCAGACTTTAAAGAAAACTAGGTGTTTCATCAGCACAATGACCTTGAGAACTCATTAAAACTGGTTCTGGAGTGGATCAAGCAGGCTACCATTAAGCTATTAAAATTGCCTTCCAAAAACACCCGTCTGAACCCTTTTGTGGACTCTGCTTAAAAACAGGGCTTTAGTCAGTGGTGCCACCAAAGGGGCAATAGCCACCTCTGTTATAAAATCACTTCACACTCAGCATTAAACGATGCATGTTCAAATCAGCTTAGGTCTATAGGTTTGGTGTACCATCGCTAGACCATCATAAATCCCCGTCTAAACCGCTTACATCTTGTGGAGGCACCCTGGCTATGGTTAAATGAACTCTGCCAGTTTTGCCTAGAAGAGGTCTCAAATATCAAGCCAGAGTTTTTCCAAAAGGAGGTTTCAAAAAGCCTGTGGCTTCTGTGCAACTTGCTGAAGAACATTTATCCAAATAAGTGATGGTGTATGGGTATATAAGCACATATGTATAATTTTGACCATGTGAGGATCAGAGAAAAATCCACAGTAAAAATTGATCTGTAATAAAATCTTGTGTTTTATCTTATATTAATTTGGGAATAAAAAAAAATCCTAAAGTTTTTTTTTTGTTGTTTTTTTTTTGTAAGGAAAAGAAGAGCAAAGATGAAATAAACATATTTTAATAGTGTTTGTTGTTGTTTAGTACAAATTTCTGTTAACACAAAGTCAACTGTAATCCCAGCTAACAAGTCTAACCACAGAGCGCTACTCAAATGTGACAAGGAACACCACACCAGGTAATCTGCTGTCACACAAACATTTTACTACTTGAATCTTTCAAACCCAGGCCCAAATTTACAGGAAAAGTGTGACAGGAAACATGTTGAACAAAAATGACAGTTTTAGTCATAATTTTCCAATAAATAAAAAGATATTACCCTATTTCAACCATAAAACGTGCAAACAGTCTTACTGCAGACCGTTTTCAAGAAAATCAGACAAAAATCATGAGGCTTTTTAACATTGATGTATTGTTTTAAGCACTTTTCAAAGAAACATATTCAATAACATTAAAACTGAACAATATGTAGCACTTTAAAATAAGACAGACACTGTCAAGGCTTTTTAAGCACTTGATGAGCTGTTATAAGGGATACTTCTCATACATTTTAAAATAAGTATTATTACGGCTCTGTCACCCTACACAGTAATTATTTATTAGTAGTTTATAAAGTGTTTATAGCTTCTTTAATAAATGTTTTATTACTTCTTAATCTATTATTTATTAAGGATGTCTTACTGTTAAGTGGTAGCAAATATATGTTAATAACATTTTTTGCACAGTTAGGTTTTAATGTTTCTGCTTCATCTAAATGAGTAGCTCTCATCGTCATATTCCAGCTCAACATCATCATCATCCAAAAGGCCGTACTTAAATTTCCGATACACCGTTCCATCTTTAGTCATGTACACGATGTCTTCGTCATCATACTCCTCATGGTTGTTCTCACACTCTGTGATTCTGTTGCTGTAGTCCCCAAACGAGGAGTGGGTAGGCTGTGGTGGGCAATTATCGTTCGTGTCCAGTTTCTGATACCCCCCAGCTTTGGTTTTAGGCTTGATGGTGAGCCACTTAGAGCGGGCAGTGAGGAAAAGGAAGATCCCACCACCCAGAAAAAGGATGACCATGACGCAGATTGTGACAATGAGCCTGGCACTGCTCTCTGAATCCTCAGCTGACCTCATGACAAAGTTGACACCGAGGACGCACTGCACTGAAAAAGAGGAGGAGCATATTCATAAGGTTACATTAGATGAGAGCTAAACCAGGCGCCTGTAACCTGCAGCTCAGTAATGATCATTTTCCTAAATTCCAAACTATTCCCACAAAATTGGGACCATAAAATAGTCCAAAATGCATTGTGCTGAAGGATTAAGAGCTCCTTCCACTGAAACTAAGGGGCTGGGCCCAATTCCAGAAAACCACACTTTGGGCATTAAAATTAACACTTGACAGATTATATCTATTTTACTCCATTGTTTTCTTAGTGGCTTGGAACCAATGAACTAACCTAAACACAATACTGTTTTCCTAGTAACTGCTAAGCACAGACTTGTTTACTGGGTTCCTTGAAATGCATGATTCATTACTCCAGAGAACACGCCCTCACTACTCCAGAATCCAGTTATGACATGCTTTACGTTATTGCATCCAACGCTTCGCATTGCACTTGGTGATGTATGGTTTGGATGCAGCTGCTCGGCCATGGAAAGCCATTCCATGAATCTCTCAAGACACGGTTCTTGAGCTAATCTGAAGACCATGTGAAGTTCTGAGGTCTCTACAGAACGTTGCCAACCTCTGGGCACTATGGACCTAAAGATCTGCTGACCCAGCTCAGTGATTTTATGTTATTGATTTACTGTTCCTCCTAATCACTTCCACTTTGTTATAATGCTGGTGACAGCTGAGTTTTCAATATTTAGTAGCAATTCTATTTGGTATTTCTTGCACAGATGGCATCCCATCGTGTTACCAAACTGCAATAAACTGAGCTCCTTTTATTGATGGGAGGTCAAAATGACTAGCTGGATTATAAATGTTGCTGACTCCAACCTTAGACCAACAATGTTAGAACTACTTCCGTGAGCAGGCCAATGTTGGCCTGCTTACAGAAAGAAAACAAAAGCTTTTTAATTTTTCAAAACCCAAAATAAACAACAACAAAATTTAATACCGGCAGTTATTGGTTCCTTTACTAATATTGGCATAATCTTTAGCTGGTGCTGAATTCTCAAGCTCCAATTTACAGGAAGTGTTCCTTTGAAACAGCAGACTTAATCGCCTGAGGATATAGTTTTTTTTTTATGTAATAGGAAATGTGCTTGAATTAGTGTGGTTTTATTTGAGTGGCTCAAGTTATCAATAAGCTGGTGATGTTTAAACTTGTGACTGTTACTGAAATTTCAGATGAACCCCTCCTGGTGCTTTTAGACACAACACATCTGGGTTTCTGATGAAATTCCCACCACTAAGTTTCACAACTGTTCAGTTCAAATGAATGCATGTCTCCTGAAAGAGATCAAGGACGACAAAAAGGAAAAACACTTGAAATACCCGTTTGACTCTCACAAACTCCCACAGGTGCAGGGTTTCAGGTATTAAGTGTTCACCTATATACAGAAAGCCTGTAATTTATTTATTTTCTTTCACTTTCTTTTTTCAGGTATCACTTTACACATGTCATCTTAAATAATAATACATATGATTTAGCAATGGCATCAAGGTGTTACTCGATTGTATCTGTTGCTTTATGTCTGTTGGTTGTGCTGTTCTTTTTGCGTCTCTCTTTCCAGGTGACGGAGCAGACAGAGGAAGTTTTATCACTCTCTCCCTTTTATCTCTTCTTTCTTTCACCTCTTCTCTTTCTTTTTTTTTTCTCTCCTTGTTCTTCCTTACTCTCCTACTTTCACATTGTAGTGTCCATATAATTTGAAATTCTCCCTGCAGGAATCACAATAAAGCTATTTACATGCATAAATCATGCGGAGCACTATGGCGAAAGCTGGTTGCTCCACTTGTGAAAGCAAAATCTGTTGAGCTCTATTTGGCATTAAGACATCAATTCCTATTGCCACATTGCTAGACAGGACACTGGAAAAAAAAAAAAGAAATACCCGTTTGGCAAGAGCATAAAATGTATATCCTGTCATGGGAAAATTTTTTTTAAATGAATGTCGTAAAAATGAAAACTGTTACAACTGGGAGAAGCTTCTAAAGTAGAGACATGACTTCCAAACATAAACTGCAGCTGATGGTTAGAAATTTAGACGAACTCTATTCATTCATCAAACAAAACACTTTGCATTAACAAGATGACAGAAGAGGTCCTAATTGTGAAAAATGCGTGAAGTGGAGTGTGTTATTGTTTACTCAGTGATGCCTCGCAGTCGCAGCACTCTCTGGTTATAGGTTTATCCTCATGTGGCGTTTTATTTCCACAGCAGCTCAAGCAGCGGCCATCATCAGACAGGATCTTGCTTGCGGGGCACATGGTGCACTGCAACATGCTGGGGCCCCAGCAGCCCTCACAGGATGGGTGACAGGTCCTGCAGTTTGGGTCATCACGCTTTGAATCCTGAAGGAAAAAAAGTTTATATATATATATATATATATATATATATATATATATATATATATATATATATATATGTGTGTGTGTGTGTGTGTGTGTGTATAGATATAGATATAGATATATATAGATATAGATATATAGTGCATGATTGTGACTTAGTGGGAAAACTGTAAAACTTAACAACATTGTGGGGACAATCTGAGAAGTTTGGCATGCAGCAATATTCAGCCCTCTTTACTCTGATTTTTCTAAATAAAATAACATACCGTCCACCTTAAAGGACAGGCCCGGACAGGAGAAGCAGCCAGGAGGCACGTGGTAACTCTGGAGGAGCTTCAGCACTTTGAATCGTCTTGTTACTGAAAAGTGCTATACAAATAAATGTACCTTACCTTCAGAGATCCACATCTCAATTGGAAAATTTCCATAAAAATATCTGTATAATTTGACCCAATCTGTATAATCTGATCGAATTTGACTTTGGAAAGTGCCTTGAGATGACAGGTTTCATGAATTGGCGCTATATAAAGAAAATTGAATTGAATTGAAAAATTTGAATAGAAATAACAATTATTAGTTCTGTACAACAAAAATATGATCTTCATGGAAGGGGAGACCCAGGCGGGGGTGAATACAAATACACGAGATTTTCTTATTTATCCACTTACGAATTATTCACTACTTTGTGTTGGTTTATCACATAAAACCCTGATAAAATATTAAAGTTAAAGGCTGTAGTGTGAAAGTGTAAAAAAATTTACTTTGCTAAGATACTTGAATACTAGTAGATGATAAGCTAAAATATTTATTGGAATTTGTACTTGATGCATGTCCTTCAAGCAGCCCGAAAGATGCGCTCTGTCCCAATTTATTTAGCTAAATTATACAAAATATCATATTTAACTCAATCTGACTCATAAAATAGTATTATCCAAGCAAGAAGGGGAAACCTTACATACACTAGATCAGTCGGATGATGCATCTGTTAGGTCCTGTGCCAGGTCTTTGTTGTTATTATTTTGCACATTTTTAACACATGCTTTTAGACACCGTTGACCTGCTCTAGAGATTTTAAACACTGACTCTTCTTCTCCATTTGTCCAATTTTATCATTTAAGAGCACAATGAGAAATATGTCCTGGTCTGGTACATAAACTGGAGAGCAAATGGGAGAAAAATATCCAAAGAAAAACTATCAGAAAGTATGAAGAACTATTGATTAAAACCCCTATTCAATAATACTAAAATGTGTGAGTCCTTGAAAATAGATTTGAAATAAATAAGGATTAGTTTGTGTTCTGTCTGTTACCTTAGAGGCCGGGTAGAAGCCTATAAAACAGGGATTGTCACAGAAGCCACCCTCAAAGGTGAAACCATCATAACAGGACAGACAGTCCAGAGCGCCCCCATCTGGAGGAACAGGAAGACAGCATGAAGCACAAAATAATTGACAACTGAACTATAATTTCTAAAAGCCCAACAGAAGTATATCTAATCAAAATCTGTGACCTGTCTCAGCATCCTTTCTTAGTTTAAACACAGGACCTAGGAAGATGGGACCTTCTAAAACCAGTCTTGTTTCCATTTGCAGAGATAATTATTGCAAATACCACTGTGTCTACTCAGTGCATCTCACACCACTCCTCTGCAAGCAGAGAACAGAGAGATGAAAACCAAGCTCAGCCCTGACAGCTTCTTTGTTTTACCTTTGCATGTCTTGCAGGTGGGGTGACACTTGTGGCAGTCCATGGACCAGATATCTTTGTAGTATCCTTGAGGGCAGCTCTTCAGACACTGTCCCCACTGCCCCATGTACACGTAGCCATCCCTGCAGCTCAGGCAGTTTCTGTTGCCAGTACCCACACACTGGCTGCAGGAGGGGTCACATCGCTCACAAAGCAAGGTGGTCTTGTTGCCAAAATGGCTGAAATTGAAGGCGTGCAGGTGTTTAGAGCACATTATTACAGACAGGGAAGGGCTTTCAAAATGTTTTCTAACCTCTCTGAGCACGTTTCGACGCAGCTGCCGGCCTGTTTAAAAAACCCTGGTTTGCAGGTGGTGCACTGTTGACTGTGATGGCCATCGCAGGACTCACAGCTGAAGTGGCAGCGCTCGCACCCACGCCCGGCTTTGTCCTCGTAGTAACCCACCGGGCACTTCTTCACACAGGTGGTGTCTAAGGGGCACAGCCACAGAGATGTTTAAAGTAGCGTTCCTACGCTCAGGGCATCCATCCATGTCTGACACCTTAATGACTGACTGAGTAGGAAGCGTGGCTCTTTGCAGCTGAGGCAGTGGTCTTCGCCTGGACCGTCACAGCGAAGGCACCGTGTGTGGCACTGCTGGCAGTCACCGTTCGGGCCCACGTAGGAGTTCATGGAGCACTCACTGTACCACACACAGTGTCCAGTGTCATCCAGGCGTCTGTTGGTGCCACAGCTGAGGCAGACGGTGGGTTCGTGGCCTGAGCAGGTCAGGCATGACTTGTCACAAGCTGCCGGAAGAAGAAGCCATTAGAACCACTTAGAAGGAGTAGGTAGACCATCAAAGGGCTGTATCCAAGATAATATACCATGGTGGATGCAAAAAAATATAATTTCAGCTATCATTAACATTGTTACGTTCTTCACATTCGTTCTCCACGTTCCCTACCTCTGCATTCATTTGTCTTCTCATCATAGTAGGTGCTGTTTGGACACCTGGCCAGACACTCTCCATTGTATCGGACGGCCTTAGGGTTGCGACACACATCACAGTCATCCTCGCCCGGTCCGTCACACGAGGCACAGTCAGCATGACACTGCATACACTCCTGCTGAGGCTCGCTGGCAAAGTAACCTTTGGGACAGTCGTCGACACACTCAGCCTTGTGGAGGAAGTAATAATTTGCACATTCTGGAAGAGAGAGGATCAATTATACAGAGCAATAAACACTAGCTGGTGTACTGTATTACAGGTTAGCAATGGCCAGTTGGTTTGTTAGTCTTTTTTAAAATTATTTCTCAAGCTCCCTCATGTAGCGCCATACAATGGCTGTGATTCCCAAATGACAGTAAATGTACCAAAAAAATAAATAAATCAACAACATTTTCGGGATTTTTAGCCTGATTTCTAATCCCCTCGCTCATCTTTTCAAGAGGGTATCGGATCCTTGGGCATCATACCTGAAGTTTTTTCACCTATCTGTGTAATATATCAGGAAACAGACTGAGATCATTGGGGGTTTATAGCTAATCACATTAGTCCAACTGTCAGTGTATCAACCCTCCAGACCGCTCAGGTCCTCTTGCTCAAATCTACTCTGCTGTAAGGATTTTGAACTTTAAGTTTTTGTTTGGATCAGCTCAGTCACCTCGCAGCCACCACCCAGCACCATATCAGCTCCACCTGCTGCAATTAATTAGTCTCAACTCTGCTCAGCTGTCACCCTGCCTATATATACCTGCTTCATCCAACCACTCCCTGCCAGAACGTCTTGTCCCGCTGTCTGCATGTGTTGTTCCTCAGTGTCTTCTTGTCGCTCTGCTTTTTCCCCAGACCTGCTCATGCTCTGCCCTCTCTAGTTTGTTTAACAAGTGCTAGTGTGCACCGCCTAGCAAAGGTCTCTCCTGGATTCTTCATACGTCGATCTGCTTCACTGGGAACTTGTCTGTGGCTTCTGGTCAAGTCTGCTTTTGCATACAGCTCCTGCTCAAGTCTTATCCTGTCTGCTACATCGCCTGCGTCGCAAGTTAAAGTCGACCTCTGCCTGCATCTCCTGTTCAGTTCTCTTTCTGTCAGCAAAACCCGGTCAAGTCTGGTTCTGCCTGCAAACCCACCTGCTTCATCTGATCTCTTGTCTGCCACTTTTTTCCCTTTGGCAATAAAGCTTTTAAAATGCAACTCTGTCTGGCTCAAATATCAGGTTCCCAGAGAACCACTCATTACACTCTGCATAAGCAGAACCAAAAACGGAGAAGCAGCATTTAGTTCTTATGCTCCACTTATCTGGAACAAACTCGCAGAAGACTGTAGAAGTGCTGAAACACTGAGCTCCTTTAAATCAAGATTAAAAACCTATTTGTTTAGAGTTCCTTTTCAATGTTAATGCTAAAGTTTGTAGTCCAACTTGTCTTATATCTTAACCTGCTTTATGTAAAGCACTTTGAATTGTCTTGTTACTGAAATGTGCTTTACAAAAAAACTTGCCTTAAAGGTCTATTATTACAAAGCAAACATAACTATTATTTTACCTCTGATCAAGACCTGACCAGATTGCCCAAAATCATTGTAATCTTTGTTGAATATGTGTAAATTAACTAATTAATTAAAATTTTATATAAAAAAAAGAAAATGTCTAGCTACAAAAATCTGAATTCTAACACAAGAATTTGTTTATAATGCATAAATAACGTAATTCTTATGTAAAAAATTATTAATGCCACAGAAATAGAAAATCAATCCAATCTAAACAGATTAAGATTCAATTACATGCAATACAGTTGGATCCAAGTTATTAAACAATGAAGTCAAATTCAGGTAATTATGCCAATCGGTACTAGATTTCTATCCAAAGAAACAAAGCAGATTTCATTGAGTCAAAAGAGTTTATACACATCTTAAAGATTTTTAAAATATAATTTTGCATACTTTAAATGTTAAATATATATGATTTGCATCTGGTGACACCTATGAGCCTTTCCTGACCTGTTTGGCACACGTGATTGTGATGTTTATTAAAAAAGAGAAATAAATGAAAATTCACTTATTCCTGTGTGGACACAAAATTATATCATTCATCATTAAAAAGGAGTTAATTAAAAATTTCCTTTTGTTTATTTTTGTATTTTTGAAAAAGAAGATCTAATTTTTAATGTTTAATTATAATTAGTCAAAAAATGTCAAATTATCAACATGATTTTTTGGATGATCTTCCATTTGTTACATGTTACATCAAAGCAGTTTTAAGGTTTCTTACTTCCAACAATGGGTATTAAATTGATCCATTTAAAACGTATTTTTCTTTTCACGTTGTCACTTTAAACATTAGCACAACTAATTAAATGTTTAGCAGCGTCTATCCCACACTTTGAACTACTTTCATTTAGCCGTCCCTCGTTTTCTTCCTCCACTCGCTGTTAAATTTAGATTCTGTGCAGTCTAGAAGGCAGACAGAGAAGTTTCCAAATTTCCTGATTTCTTCAATCTTACTTCCTTCTTATTTGCTTTCTCTTTTCAACCGTTTAAGCTCCAAGTAAATCTCTTTCAAATCAGCGTCTCATTGATCCTTTTCAACACAACCACTTACTCTCGCAGAGGCCGTCCTGACTGCACTCGCTGCACTGATTCGGGCAGCGGTGGCACTCTGTGTTGTTGTCATAGAAGCCCTTTGGGCAGGAGGACATGCAGGAATTGTCCAGCAGTAGAAAGGGTCTCTCACAGCTCAAACAGTTAGAAGGACGTTCTTTGCAAGATCCACACTCTGGGGCACACGGGTGGCATTCATCTCCCTGTGGAAAACCTCTGAGAAAGAGGCAGGGAGAGGCTTAAATGACTGAGTGGACTGATAGCAGTTGCCTGCTGTGTGTTTTGTGGAAATAGACAAAAAAGAGACAACAGCAAAAGCACCTCTGACACTCCACCACGCAGGCTCCATTTTGCAGATGAAGTCCTGTATGACACCGCTGGCAGGCTTGGGCTTCTTTGCACATTACACACCCGCTACGGCAGGGATCACACTGTCCTGATGTCTTGTTACCAAAGTTACCAGATGGACAACGAGACACGCAAGTGTGATTTAAAGTCAAAAAACGTCCTAAAGGCAAAGAAGAAACACAAATCACATCATTCTGTCACTTCATGCTTGCTCGGTATGAGGGATTGCTGCAAAGCCATGGACAATGCAGACGACTCTCCCTGTAGCTCTACGCTTCTCCAGGAGTGAATGCTGCTTGTCAAGACTTTGATGCAATCAACTGGTTCCCTTATATAGGAAATGTTTTGACCAATCTGTATAATCTGATTGAATTTGACTTGTTGAGATGACATGTTTCATGAATTGGCGCTATATAGATAAAATTTAATTGAAAAAATTTAATTGAATTCTGGAGGGGCTGGTGACTCACGTTTTTTAATTGCCCCATTATGGACTTTATTGGCCCCACTGTTGTGATGGTTCTGACGACAGCTAATAAGCCAAGAAACAAGAGACACCCAGTTGCCTTCTACTAAAGCATCTAGGATTGTCTTGTCCTGGATGACTGATGATCTACACCAGCGCATTCATGCAATAAAACATGCAAGATACACAGGTTTGTAAGCACTGAACAGGTGTTGTTCTTCCCACCCTTGATCAGATCCCTGATGAAAGTACAGCGCTGGTCAGAAGATGCGTACACTTATTATCTGCGTGAGCCATCCCAAATGTTAGTCTGTTTTATCCTTTCCAAAAAAATTATTTTGATGTTCGTTTGTTACTGTTCGAATACCAAGTTGTGTCCATGTTTCTACCATCTACCTCAAACTCAGTCAAAAGTACCAAAAAACATAGTTACATGTTTTGTTTTTTTTATAAAATCAGATGAAAATCGTATTGTGCATTTTTTTCACCTGTTCCACAAAATATGAGCATGCAATATTTGAATTGAACAAACTAATCCCATTTTCTGTAGGAAAGGGGTGTGTAAATCTTTGTAGATCTAGAAATTAAAAAGGATTTTGCACATTTGCCTTATTAGAAGATCATCCAGTTTGCACACGCGACCTATACACAGTGGCCTTAGACCTCGATGCGGCCTGTGGACCTTTGACACATGTCTTTCCCTCTTTCTTAGCTTCCACCCCCGCTTCCTTTCAGCCTAGTTCCATTAAAGGCCACCAGTGCCACAAAGGTGACAAAAAAATCATAGTCTCCATCTGCATCAACCATCTGTGCTGGTGGGCCAAATTATTCTTGAATTGCCGTTGGGGGGCCGCACAAAATCAGTCCAGGGACTGGAAATGCCCGCCTGGCAGCACATTGAACATCCCTTGTCTTCCTGATCATTTGAGGTGAAACTGAAGGATTGCACATTATTTATCCTCTGCATTTTGTACAATGCAGCAAACGATAGCAGCATCATGCCACCATGCTTGGTTTGAAAAGCTTCAACTTGACTCTAAGGATTCTTCTTATCACTGTGGTGAAACGGATCAATTCTTTTCTCATCTAATCAATAAAGGTTTCCCAGGAAGGGAGGTGGGCAGCTGCTGGAAACTGATGAAACTACAGAGAACATTGGGAGCTGGAGTCCAGAGGGTTCCTGCGTTGCTGCTGAACATCCTAACCAGTTTCCTGACTTTAGTGGGAACAGTTTGGATGACTGAAAACTTCGACACAGCTGGTGGTGGATCTGAGCCAGGAAGCCAACCAGTTTAAATAAGCCCACCTTTTCTGAAGCGGTTTAACATCCCAACAGGATTATACCTGAAGGATTTGGTTAGCTACAACAAACGCGTGTGAGGTAGAGTTAGTTTACCAGGGTTGCAGCTGCTGCAGTTTTCCTTCCCTGCAGCAAAGCAGCTCTTACAGGAGGAGTGGCAAGGTTCACATTTGTCCTGACCTGATGCAAAAAGAAAACGGACCGCAGAACAATCATGTCCCGATTGAGTTTGGTTCAAAAGGAAATAAGCTAAAGAAATGCAATCATATGTCAAAATGAGTGGATTCTGCAGATTTTTAGTATAATGAGGAAACGTCACTCTGACGCACTGTTTCTGAACTGCGTCTCAGGACACACAGCAAGCTGCTTCCCACTGAGACACTCCCCATCTTTCAGTGTGAAGCCGTCTTCACAGGAGTCACAGTCATCAAATCTGGGCCCTCCACAGGAACGACAGTCCCGATGACAAGGCTCACATTCCAGACTCCCCTTATCCACAAAGTATCCTTCAGGGCAATGATCCACGCACTCTCCATCTGGACAAAACACACAAATTCATCTCTACCACATAAAATCCATTTCTTCTCACTAAATCCAACAATTTGGGTTTTTTTACGGGAAATGCATCTGACATCTGGTGACTAAAACAGTTGAGATACAAAAAAATCAAAAAATAAATAGTAACATTTTTTTTTATGGAGTCTGATATTCCCAGCATTCCTCAGTCCAAAGATATACATGGTTTAGATGTTACCAGAGACAAAGAATCCATCGTCGCACCAGTAGCACTGAGACTGGTCACAGACTGCGCAGTGTTTGTCTTCACATGGAGAACACGTCATAGTCTCCTTCACATCATAGGTCCCATCTGGGCAGGACTGATGGCAGTCGTTGTCCAACCTGCAGCACAGGAACATGAGTGTGAGAGCCCGGAGCTGGAGTACAGCGATGAAACAGCAATCTGAGGACACTTACTGGTAGTAGCCATCTTCACATTCCATGCAAACAGTTTTCTGTTTCTGATCTCCTGAATCATCTGCAAATTGAAAGAAATTGTAATAAGAGATCTATAAGTAAATAAATGCCCGACTGTTTTATACTTTGTTTCAAAGGCTTTCAATTTCCTGGTACGCAGCTATGAAATTCTTTTGAGAAACACTGGTGTGGAAAAACACACAATGTTATTACATCTTCAGGCAGCTAAGAAAGTAGTTCAAGAATAAGGAAAAAAGATATTTTAAAACTAATCTAACGCCTCTATGATGAGAATCTAGAAAATATGTTAAATCCTTATTAAATAACCACCATGGCCTTTAATTCAGCTAATCCTGTTATACATTTTTTACTTGTATTAGAAGTACTTTAATAAGCCCCCATCACTGTTTAATGAACTTTACATATAATTAAAACTGAGAAATAATTAGATGTTTGTAATAAGAATACCTGTATTATAATTAATTATAAATAATCTTTATTTTTTACATTAAGGACAACCAACACAAGATCTTCACAGTGGGGTTAAGAAGGATTCTTATGCCCTTGCATCTTCAAATAACAATAAAATACATTTTTAATGTATTAAATCATATACAGTTTGGCTTTAGGATGAGACAAATTTTATCCGGATGTGAAATTGGTCTTTTAGTAGAGTAACACTGTTCTAAAAGTGGTTTCTGTCAACACCAGCAGGTGGCACTCTCGTCTCACACATTAGGAGTGGCCAGGTCATTTATTTATTTAAGATCTGAGGACGTGCTTCATTCAGTCATCACCAGAGTTTGATTAGAGAACTAAGAAACAGATTTAAACCAGAAACACGTGGATGTGCTCATCAGGGTCTGTGCTGCATTTTCAGCTCATATTTATATCACATGTTTGATTCAATTTAATCAAACCTGAAAGAAGTTTGATGCTTCCGAGTTTTATTTTTGGCTACATGTTGTTGTTTTTTAACAGTCCTCACATCGCAGCTCAATTTTGTGACTTTGGTATACTGAACCTCCAGCCTGCATCCGCAAAAAGCCGCTGACACTTCAGCTGGAAGCTGTTGGAGAGTTAACAACTTGATGCAACCTGCTGGGTTTCCTTAGATAGAAAACCTTGTTTTTACCAAATGACACAGTGGACAGAACGTAAATGCAATAAATTGCAACTAGAACACCACTGGATCTGCATGTGTCTGCATGTTTGAATTGATCTGAGCACAATTTTCTTATATAGATTGGATTAGCTGGTCTTGTAAAGTGCCTTGGGATGACGTTTGTTGTGAAGTGGTGCTGTAGTAAAAATAAACTGAACTGAATGGATTTGAAATGAACTGAATTTCCACTTCAGTTGACTTGTGTGTTCTTGTGTTTTTCCCATTTTGAAGAGTGACCAAGAGAAACGGGCCCCTGTGTAACATATTCATATTCCAGGAATACCGGAAGACAAGGATAATTAAAAATGTATTGAATTACTGCTTGAATTTTATTGATTTTTCAAGAATTGTTATGGGTGCCAATAAATAAAAAACAAGTATTCAATTAAATACATCAATGATATTTTTTTTTGTTTTAAAAATCCCCCACTAAAAATAGGTACTCAAATTAAAGGTTGCTTTTTAAAAATAGTTCCAGTGTGAGGTTACGCAACTACATAAGTTATATTTATTTTAAGGCTTTCCACACATCTTTATCGAGGCTAGAATAAACAGACTGGAACATTATAGTGGATCCCAACACGTATTTCAAGTGAGTTTGTGAGAGTTTGTTTTTATACGCAAACACCAGAAAGCGAGGTCATTTTCCCTAAAACTAATTAATCCGAGCTGTCCATCAAAACCATTCAAGTAGCAACCCTGGAGGACCCTCACTGTCACCTCCGGATCCCACAATGTCACAACATCTTCAAGGACAGAGAGAGTGAGCAGTGTGGGTAAAAGGAAAGAAATAAAGGATCAGGCAGACAGGGGTAGGTAAAGGATGGCTTTAAAAGACGCTCCTGCAGATCTTCCCTCGGGGCATTAATCCTCTCAAGAAAACCCCCTCCACCGACCCCCACATCCCATTCCTCTTTCTGTCTCCTTCCAGCACCCTCAACTTAACACTGCACCAGTTTGCACTTCAATGCCGTCAACAAGCCACAACCTGTGAAAGCAATTACTCATACAGGGACAGAAAGACTGGAAGAGCGGAGGGGTGGGAGGGACTGAGGTAAAGGAGAAAAACTCGGGTGAGGAGCCGGAAATCGTGCCTGCAGGCTGAGTCTATGGGAGCGAGAAAATAGCACCCGCATAAATATTAACGGTGCAAAAGCAGGAGGAGGGGAGCATTTCAGCAGCCGTACCCATTCCGAGGTACTGACTTGTGGAATGTGCTTCACACTTTTCTTGGCTTTTTTTTTTTTTTTTGTAAAGCTGCGCGTCATGGCAGCAATCAAGAGACGCGTGTGATGTGAGTGCACACAATCACACTTTAAGGTGGTTCAGTTCAATTAAAAGTGAAAGGGAGTGTAGTCAACTCGCTTCGGCTTGTTAAGCTGATGTTCAGAGCTGGGACTGGCTGAGAAACAAACACTGTGGGTAAAAGTGAATCAAAGTGAGCAGCAACGTATTAAACCGGCTGTGCACTTGTGATAAGATCATTCTTAAAACGACTGTCATCACTAACTCTTCCAATTTTGTTGTTTTAAGGAGAAAAAAATAAATATGAGAAGGGATTTGGAGACTACAGACTATAAAGAGCCTTAGCGGAGTGTTTCAGTGAAGGTACTGGGTCTCCACATGTTACTCGGCATTCACTTTGCAAGCCCGTGCAGCTCTGCTGGAGGGCGTCTTCCAGGAGATATTCCCTCACTTTGTCTTTTAATAGTGGTGGTAAAGAGGAACAAGAAAATCACCTGATTGCAAATCTTAGAACTTTAAAGGCCACATCTTTTAAACACCTATCTGTACTTTTAGTGACCAAACTTGCTCTTTAGATGCATGAACTTGCATCCAAGAGAAAGGAAAATAAAACACTGCAAGATACTACACTGAATTGATTTTTGTCCAACATCCCTATAAGCTTCCTCTCCGAGATGCAATATCTCGTCACAGTGGGAGGTCAAAGTTTCAGGTTTTCCTCCACTTTTGATATCAGTTTGTTAAAAACCAGAAAGGATGAAAATAAATGCATCAGCAGTGATACTTAAAAACATCAAACAAGCATGTGCTGAGGAGGAAAATGTCAAGATAAGATCCTTTATCTTTTGGAAAAGACAGAAATGTGAACCCAGAGATCCAATTCCTGGAAGCCCACACCAGGCACTAGACACATGAAAACAACGTGTTTCTAGAATATTTCCAAACATCGAGCATGTAGTTTGTAAAATGCAATAAGCATGTTTGGAAGATTAAAGGGTCCAACCCTGATGACAGGTGCAAAGAAAGCATAACAAAGTGACCCAAAGCCGGTATTACTTTAAGATTAACCCTTACAGACCTGATCTGAATCTTATGGTGCAGATAAAAACTATCCAGAACATCTTTGTGGTCATCTGTAGTATTTAGGAGTAGGGGTAAAAAAAAACATCCTGTTCGGTTATTTGGTCATCCACAGTCCATTGCAAAGGTAATCAAATGCCTTGAATCTTTTCAGATGTATAACAACAACCAAATTTAATGTATTACATCTGGGTTGTATGTGGTGGACAAACACAAAGATATGCGCAACTGTGAAGTGTAAGGAAAATTAGATTTTCAAAATATCCAAAAATATGGCAAGACTTCATCATCAGCATCCCTTTTTTTCTGATACCCCTAAATAAAATTCAGCGCCACCAACTAAATAAAATTCAGTGCAGCCGATTGCCTTTAAAAGTCACCTATTAGCATCATCTGTGAAAAGTCTAATCTCGATGTGAATCTAGATGTTTAGAGAAGGCCTCAGAGGATTGTCAGAAGCAGACTAATGAAGACCAAGAAAACACAGCAGACGATTCAGGGTCAAAGTTGTGGAGATGTATAAAGCATTTTTTGATTATAGAACAATATCCCAAAGCTCTTGATATGTCTCAGAAAACTGTTCAATCCATCATCCAAAGCTAGGAAGAGGGACAAGGTTGTCCACCTAAGCTGAAAGGCCTGGCATTAATGAGAGAGGGGACATCAACCCTCAACATGCAGCCAGAGATGCAATCAAATGGTTTGGATAAAATGAGATTCATGTGTCCGAATGGCCCAGTCAAAGTCCAGGTCACCCCTGCATGCAAGAAAAACTGTTAGAGGCTACAGAAAGCGTTGAGGCTGGGCTTGTTCTTCATCTTCAAGCTCACCATCTAACCTGACTGACCATCTCTGGATGCTCAAAGCTGGTTGAGACACAACAGCCGAATTGACCGCTAAGAGCGGTTCTCCAGCGTTGACTCAGGAAGGTTGAGTCAAAACCTTTTGAACTCTTATCTTCCCTCCTCTTCACAATTATGTCTGTCTAATGCCACAATTAATTACGGTCAAGTTTGTGATTGTAACGTCACAAAATATTGAAAAGCTCAATCAGTATCAACACTACTGCAATTCACTGCATGTATTAACGCTTACCAGAGCTTAATGTGCTTTTAAAGCAGAGAAGCTGATCATCTTAAATCCCTCCTCTGCTGACGGACATGTTTAGTGAGCAGAGATGATGGGTGGCAGGACGGTCGTACTGAGAGCCAGACTGAGGTAACATATCCAGACGAAACACATAATGACATAATAACAGCCCCGTCTCTACCTCAGATGAGTTCACCTCACAATAACAACTTTCAGTGGTATGTGATAATCATCTGTAAGAGGGGGAAGAAGGTTGGTCTTTCTGTGGCACTGCAGACTGTATCTGACATGGTGTAGCTAACCTTTTCCAAAGCGTGTGGCAGCAACGGCAACCAACCTTGTGACCCTTACGACGACTGCCCGGCATCCGTGCAATTCCAAACCTAAACTCACTCTGAGAAAGCGTCTCGTTTCGGAGCAGGAAACAGGCCTTAAGAAGAGTGTGAGGAACAGAAATCCGTCGCAGCATCATTTATAAATGCACCTCACACCGTTGCAAAGAAAATTTAGCACATCAAATTCTTTAGAGATCCACAGCTCAGATGGGGAAAGTTGACAGGACAATTACCACTGTGCACTCCGCTGTTGAAAGAAAGCCACGAGAAGTCATGTTTCAAGTTTGCTACAAACAACGGGACGCAGCAAACATGTGGGAGGAGGTGCTCTGCTCAGATGAACCCAGATGGACGTTTGGTGGTAAAAACTACTGCTGCCGATCAGTCTGAACACACCCTTCCCATGATAAAACATGGCGGTGGCAGCATCATGCTGTGAGGGAGGCTTTTTTCTTTCAGCAAGAAGAGAGGAGCTGGTCAGAGTTGATGTCAAAATGGACAGAGGCTGCAGAAGATTTGAGACTGGACCAGAGGGTCACTTTTTAGCAGGACATCACCCTAAACATGCAACACATCCATGCGTTAGAATGGCCCAGTCAAAGTCCAGACCTAAAGCCAACGGATAATCTGAAACCGCTCTTTCCAGATGCTCTCCATCTTATCTGTCTGAGCTTGAGCTGTTTTGCAACGAAGAATGGCCAAACAATTTCAGGCTGTGGATGTGAAAAGCTAGTAGAGACTAGCAGAGACATACCACAAAACAACTGAAGCTGTAATTAGACCAAAAGATGGCTCTGCATAAAATCCCCATCGAATGCACAAGAGCTGGCGGTCACAACGTGACAAAATGTGGAAAACATAAAGGGGTATATTAATATATTTTTAAGGCACTGAAGTTTTTTTGCATTTCTTTTTCCATCTTACAGTGCAACCAAAAACACAACAATCAACCAGTTTGTACAAATTGCTGTTTACAATCACCTCTCAGATATATGTTTTTCCATACGTTTCACGCTCTACTTCAATAACACAATGGTGCTGTGCAGTCACCAGAGGAAAGCCGGAGTAAAGCAGCTGCTCGTGACGTCAAGCTGCAGTGGCTCTACAGCTCTGTTGATGGTTGATCAACATGCAGCATGAAGCTCCTTTCTCTAAATCTATACCCATGGATAAACGCGTTCATCCTGCTTATATCTCCCAAATAGACAAAATCTGTTGGCTTTTCTTTCGTCTAAATTGGTTACGTTATGAGAGGAGAATAGAAAAATGCAAGAGACAGAAGGGCTCTACTTACCGAGCTTGCATTTATTGCAGCCCTCATCACAGGGGAGACAGCCGTCCTCTTGATTGGAAACCTTACCTGGCAGACGATACGGTGAAGATCAGGTGAACACACACAGAAGATATAAAACAATAAACAGACTCT
The DNA here is from genome assembly GCA_037039145.1 of Fundulus diaphanus. NCBI lineage: Eukaryota > Metazoa > Chordata > Actinopteri > Cyprinodontiformes > Fundulidae > Fundulus > Fundulus diaphanus. Next base: position 25,372,312 of record CM073127.1, read on the forward strand.
TGTTTCTTATTTTCTGAAAAGTGCTTTGGTAACTGTTCGTTTCTTCAATCATATTTTAATTATGTCCAAATCAAATTAGCAGGAAAATGTAAGATCTGCTCTAATGATGCACGCTCTTTTTCGTACACAAGCTTTTATCGCTGGAATCCTCTTTCTTTTCAGACCCGCAGGTGCAGAAAGCTCCATCTCTGTTCGTTATCTCGAATACTGCAAAACGCAGGACTTCCAGCTTTCTCATAACTCTCCCTTGGCTGCCATTCCCAGCTGATCTCATGCTTTGATGTAAACTGTGAGGTGTTCATCTTTCACAATCTCTCAGAGGATAAAAATGAGGATTAAGATCAGAAAGGGGAGGGAGAGAGAGTCCACACCATGTGGGCCATGGTAGATGGACTAGATTAAAGCATGCCAGCGACTTGTTGCCAACATTTTTTCCCCTTTGTTGAGATATCAAAGATGGTGGAAAGATGGCCTGGACTCTCTAATCATATGGCTAGCGCCATGCTGAGAACGTCTGAGCTCTTGTCAGATGTGGCATTTAAAGAGAGATAAGAATCTGAACAACAAATAGTTCATCATTAAGAGATTGAAAAACATGACGTCCAAAAGCTGTCTTGATTTTTGTTTTGTTTTGTGTTATTAAACAGGTAAGCTGTGAATGGCATTTAATCATTGTGACAACATTAAACATGTTTATCAGAGAAAGATGCAATATTGATGACATAAAACACATGCTATCTCTGACTTTATATATATAATACATCATAATTAACCTTTTAATGCAGACGTTTGCTGCAGAAGGTAATGGTCGTGTGTCACCATTGCGTGTCTCTAACCTGTGCTGCACTCCAGTTGGACACAGTGGCTATTTTTCAGTTTATATCCCGGGCTGCACTGGACGCAGCGATCTGCAGCAACACAAATGATGCATTCTGGAGGACATTGCTCACAACGCATCATTGCAGAGTGGAAGAAGCCCTCAGGACAGGCTTCCCGACACTGACTCTCAAACAGGTACCTGGGCACATCAAACCTGTCTGGATAGAGACAGGAAACAAAAGAGATGAGTGCTTTCATGCACACAAGAGGCTGATGAGAAGCACAGGTATGCAGACAGACTCACAGACGGAGCTTCAGGAGTAATTTTTGGTTTTAGAAAACCACTATCTTGAAAGTGAAGCGTCAATTAAGTATGTGGTCACATCTGCCTCGCCAAAGTTTTTACTCCTGTTTGAACTTTTCCATAATTTATAATATTACAATCACAAATAGGGAGACTTTGTTGTAGATTTTATGTGATATATCAACACAGAGTAGAGCGTCATTGTGAAGTGGAAGGAAATAAATGACATGATTTTGACTTTTTTTTTTTACAAAGAAAATCTGAAAATTGTGTCACATTTCTCTTCTGTTACCTTTTAATTTGACACACCTGAATAAAATCCAATGCAACAAACTGCCTTCACAATTCATCTACCCAGCAAACTGAATATTAGTGAAAAACAAAAGCAACAGTTCTGGGAAGAAATGAGATTTTTATAGAGAAAATTAGTGAAGTAAGGAACACGGCAGACAGGTCTGGGATAAAACTGTGGAGAACTTTAAAATAGGGTGAGGTTTTAAAACAACATCCCAAGCGTTGAACAACTCACAGAGTTCTGATCATTTAATCATCAGCAGATAAAAAGACTGCAAACCTACAAAATATTACACGACATTAACCATAGATGTACCCCAAAAGGCTCATAATGTCACTGGAGGAGCTTCAAAGATCCACAGCTCAGGTGGAAGTATCTGTTCACAGAATAACTGTTTGTTAAGCCCTCAACAAATTAGGCTTGAATGGAAGAGTGAGTAAGGAAACAGTCAGCGTTGAAAGAAATTCTCAGGAAGTGTAATTTACATTTACAGCTTGCCAGAAGCCATGCAGGGGCACCTGAAAGAACATGAAAGAGGAAAATCTGGTCAGACGAGACCAAAATAAAGTGTTTGGCTTCCGTACAAATTGCTTTGTGTGGTGGGATATCAACACTGCACCCTGAACACACCATCCCCATATTCAAACACGGTGGTAGTAGCATTATGCTGCAGAGATCCTTTAATAAGTAACCCAACACATTGATTATGTCCTTGCTATTATTTGCACGTCCTTATAACTGCTTAAGCTGTGATTAAGCATATCTTAATAACTTGTACATTTCCTAGGATCTGCAAAGGCCATTTTTAAGACTGTATTGTGTTTATGTTGTGCATTTGATCCTACTGTACAGTCTCAGTATAATTTTGATAGTCATTAATATATTTTTATCTTTATGTGCATTTGTGTGCTTCCATTTTGCTGACACTTTGCTGCTGATACACCCAGATTTCCCCACAGAAGGTCAGTAAAGCATCATTTTATTCTATTCTATTTTACCCCATTCCCCCAACAGAGACAGGGAAACTGGCAAAGGGTTTGTACGAAGATGGATAAAGCAAAACACACGACAATCCCTTCAAGAAAATTCCTTAGAGGCGGCAGAAGATTTGAGACTGGAGCAGCGCTTCCCCCACCGACAGGGAACAGCGGCTCTAAGCATAGAGCCAGAGCTGCAATAGAATCGCCTCGATCAAAACATGCCCATGTGATATAATATTCTCATTTAATGAGACTGGTATCAAACAAAGTTGTTTGATAACTCCAGCCTATTTACCTAACACACCATAATAGAATAAGCAATACGTACAATTCTATAACGTACCAAGTTTATACAAAGTGCACTATGTAACATATTGTTATCAATATTGCAATAAAACAGTTTCCTTATCCCACTGCTGTTGCAATACACACTAAGTGATTCTGTATCTGATTGAATCCTGCATGCCTGTTTCCACACACAAAAAGTAACACGAATGAATAAAGCCACAAATATGTCACCTTAAATTCATACCTACCACGTTTTTATTTGCAGTTTTATTTTACAGATGTTTCATCTCTGTTTTGTTGTTGTTCTCCTTTGACAGCAGGGAACCAAAGCATAAACTCAAACTAGTTTATCTGGATGTATGCCTTGGTGTGTGTGTGTGTGTGTGTGTGTGTGTGTGTGTGTGTGTGTGTGTGTGTGTGTGTGTGTGTGTGTGTGTGTGTGTGTGTGTGTGTGTGTGTGTGTGTGTGTGTGTGTGTGGTTTGAGAAAGAAACAGGGTGAGACAGATAGAAGGTCTTTTCCTCCTGTTATTGTTATGTCTCATTGAGCTTCAGACAGACTTGCAATTAAATGGAACCACATTTTCAAACATGTGCTGACAAATCTTTCAGCTAATTGAAAGTGTGTGTCAAGGTGTGTGTGACGAGAAAATCTGGTGTTAATACTTCTCCTGGACATCTGGTACCTCAGAGTGAGTGTAGGTGCGTTAGCAGGATCTCCCCCGTGTAAACACGCTCGTTCTGGCAGCCATAATACTGTCTGCTACAGTGTGATAAACACACTTGCTCCTGCCACCATCAGACTAATATTTCTTCAGCTGCAGTCTGTTAATGACCTCTGAGATTTATAGTAATATGAGGGAAAAGGACAGAAGATTAGCTGCTCAGAATCCCAGGATAGGGGTACGCTTAATTTTGAGGGGAGGGCAAGAAGATAGATAGATGGAAGATAACATCGTTACAGCGAAGGCATCAGGATGGACAATACCGAAGACGGATTCTCTTTTTCTTAAACGCATCGATCAACAGCAACATTATCGCTTAATTAGATCCATTTATTTTCAGGAGATAAATCGGTGGTGCCTGAAACAAATGAGCCTTAGCGTGGTCTAAAAGCACATTTGCTCTACACTGCAGTCAGAGCTATAAGGGCCTTGCTAAAGTTTTCACACCCCATGAGCCTACTACATTTTCTTACGTTTCGGCCACTAACCTTAGTGAAGTTTATTATTTTGAGTGACAAACAACACAAAGTAGAGGATGAGTGTGAAGTGGGAGGAGCTCATACATGCTTTTACATTTTTGCGCTTCTGGGGCGTGGATTTCTTTTCAGCCATTCAGTCAAAACCCCTTTACCTGCAACTACAGCTGCAAGTCTGTGGGGAGTATGTTTCTATCACCTTTCCACACCAAGAGAATTTGTAATTTGTGTACATGACTTTTCAAGTATTGCAGCATGTTCTCATCATTATTTAGGTCCATGCTTTGACTAGGCCAACACAGGAATGTGCTTTGATCCAAGCCATTCTGTTGTAGCTCTGGCCTAGGATGAATTACTTGCTGGAAGGTGAACCTCCGCAAATCTAAAGTCTTTTGCAGACTCTGATAGGGTTTCTTCCAGGATTGCTTTGTATTTAGCTCCATCTATCTTCACATCAACAGCTTCCATGTCCTTACAGCAGAAAGGCATCCACACAGCATGATGCTGCCACCACCGTGTTTTACTGTGAGGATTCCAGATTGATGGACAATATGCTTGCTGTGTCCCCTAAATGACTTGTTGCAAACTGCTAATGCTGCTTCACGTGACTTTCTTTTAGCAATGACTTATTTGTCATCACTCTCCCACAACGATCAGATTCACATGGTTCAAATATGATAGTTTCTCTGCAGTTTCCCCAGTGTTACAAGGCGTTTCTTGGCTGCTTTCTCTGATCACTGCTCTCCTTGCCCAGCCTGTTTAGGTGGATGGCCATGTCTTAGCAGGTTTTTAGCTTTAACTTACACAGTTAATTACTAGAATGGGTGTATTGAGTAGCCATTATATGCTGGTGATGCACACAGGGTGTTGCTTTAGCATTTAAAAGCCACCATGGGAAACATTTCCTCAATATGCTGCCAGTGTTTGTAGACTCAGAACATATTGAGTTGCGACAGTGACGAAACACCTTTTAAATTTATTTTATTTTATTTTAAATTTTTAGAGGTTACGACAACATGACCTCATTAAACCAATGCAAAGAGACTACCTTCCTGTAGCTAATGCTTCTGCTCTCCACTATAGCATGGATCCAGGTGGCAACATTTGGGTTGGTATCTGCAGTTCTGAAAACATACAGCAGTCGTTGATGCTCCCTGTATAAAAGCTGGAGACGGTGTCGCAGCTTTTGCGGCCTGACCTCCGGTGCCGATGCATGCATGTTCAGGTAGAGGCCAGGAACAAATCTGTTGCTTGCACTTTGGAACCTGAAGCAAACAGTTTTCTGATTTCACCACTGGGGTAGAAACAGAAGGATCCTTATGCTTGTAATTGCCATCTTCCACTCAGGTCGTGCGGACAGCAGACTCAGCAGAGATGCCGAGACATCCTTCTCCCCGGACACCTCCTCCAGCTCGTCTGGGGGAAGCCCAAGACGTTCCCAGGCCTGCAGAGAGACTAAAGCCCCATTTACACTACCCTGTTTTAACCGATCCATACCGAGTTTGGACCGAGCTTGGATCAGTTATCCGTGCTGATTTTGGTTCTTACGACCATTTACACATCACGCTAGCACGGTTCCTCGCCTCCTAGTGACGATCTACGGTACTACTGCTCTCTAGGATTGAAGGAGGGAATCAAGCAAATAAAAATGGCAGCGCCTGTAACATTCAGGAAGTTATGTTTCGTTATAATTGTGATATTTCGTTGTTTGTGGAGAGTCAGGCGAAGAAGGCAACCTTTGGTAAATTTACTTGACAGAGTTGGCTTTTGGGAAGTGGATAAGACAAACAAACGTCTAATCAGGACTTACAGACGCAGGAAACAACGACAAACGTTGAGGTTCATCGCACTGCTAAGCAGAATCATCACTGGAAACCGTGTGTCACGGTAGGGAAGCTAGTATTTTTATGAATGTCTGAAATTTCTGACTGTAAGGAGATGACGGGGTCTGCTCACGCGCTCTTTGTTATCTGAGAACCGAGCCACTGAAAAACTAGGCCGAGCCCTACCATCGAACTGGTCTAGATTTAGCGCGGTTCAGTTGTGTCTGGCACGGTTCAGTTCAGTTGCATTCCATTTACACTCGATAGTTGTCTCGGTTACCGAGCTCGGACCGTTCTCAGCACGGTTAAAAAAGGGTAGTGTAAACGGGGCTATAAGCCCCGTTTACACTACACCTAAAAACCGAGCCATGCCGAGACCAGTCCGAGCTTGGATCAGTTATCCACGACAAGCCGACCCGTTTACACACAAAGCTTATCTCAGTTCCTTGGTTGCTCCTCGCCCCCTAGTGGCGATCTGCGGTACTACCGCTCTCTGGGATTGAAGGCGGTAGCAGCAAAACAAAAACAGCGCGGCGCCCGTAACATTCAGGAAGTTATGCTTGATATTGTGATATTTCGGTGTTTGCGGAGAGTCAGGGGAAGAAGGCAACCATTGGTGAATTTACTTGAGAAAGTTGGCTTTTTTGGGAAGTCGATGAGACAAACGAACGTCTAATAAGGATTTACAGATGCAGGAAACAACGACAGACGCTGAGGTTCATTGCGCTGCTAAGCAGATTCATCTCTGGAAACCGTGTGGCACGGTAAGGAAGCTAGTATTATTATGAATGTCTGAAATTTGTCTGAATGGAGTGTGAATCGGGACATGCAGCCAGACTGCCGGAAAACCCGCGGACAGTCAGCTGACTGTAAGGAGATGACGCGGTCTGCTCATGCGCTCTTTATCAGAAAACTGGGCCAGAAATAAAACCAGGCCGAGACCTACTCAAGAGCTGGTCTGCAGTTAGCGCGGTCCGGTTATGTTTAGCGCGGTCCGGTTCAGTCTGCTGACCGTTTACACACAAGAGTTATCTCGGTTACCGAGCTCGGACTGGTCTCGGCTCGGTTAAAAAAGGGTAGTGTAAACGGGCCTATAGTCTCTCCAGCATGTCCTGGGTCTCTTCCCTGTGTGACTTGCCTGGAACACCTCTCAAGGGCAATAGGTTCAATAGGCATTCAGATCAAATGCCTGAGCCACCTGAGCTGACTCCTCTCGATGTGGAGGAGCAGCAGCTCTACTCTGAGCCCCTGCTGCATGGTTGAGCTCCTCACCCTCACTCTAAGGTAGTGCCCAGCCACCCTGCAGAGGAAACAAAAGTCAACCGCTTGTATCCGAGATCTTGTTCCTTTGGTCATGACCCAACTTTCATGACCATAGGTGATGGTAAATCACTCTTCATCACAACGGATCAGTGCGGCCACCACAGCAATGCATACGCTGCAGCAATCCATCTGTCAATTTCCCGCTCCGTTCACCCCTCACTTCTGAACAAGATCCCGAGATACTTAAACTCCTCCACTTGAAGCAGGAACTCCCCCTCAACCTGGAGAGGGCGAGTAGCCTTCATTAGAACGATCCTAAGGAGTCTATTTCTGTGGGAGTATACCTGTGCCACAGCTGGTGCAGTTATCAGGACCCTCATCAGTGCACGCCTTGCAGGTGTGATGACAGGGAAGACACTGCTTCCCTGCGGCATAACGCCCCGCCTGGCAGTGGATAACACAGCGTCCGTCCTCAAAGAACCTGCATGGACATATTAAACAGAGTTAGAAGGTTTGACTGGTCCAGAACATCACACGATCGTGGAAGTCTGTGATTTACAGTCCGATCTACACCAGCGTCAACTTTGCAGTGGTTGGATTGTAGTGTGATGTTTACACCACTTCAGCAGTATTAGCTTACATCCTTTAACTGGACACAGCAGATGGAAAATGTTCCACGTTTTGTTTTGTTTCAGGTTTTCCTCAGCATGGATCCAGCTTGTTTTTACTCGTTTGTTAATTTACACACAGCTGCGCAAAGGGACTCACAAAAAGTAAATTTAATTGAGCATTTTGCAACTTTTGTTAAACATAAAATATGCCTCTGGAACTAAGTATTGAAAAACGTCTCTTTGTACTTGGCTGAAGAGTTTTTGGCAGCCTAGAGGTTTCTTGGGAAATTTCCCACAAGCTTGGCATACCTTTGTCTTGGAGGTTTTTCTATTTCTTTTTGGCAGAATCAGCACAGAGGGAATTTTAGGTCTCTCTGGAGAAGCTCTGATGCGTTCAGATCCAAACCATGGCTAGTTGAATCCAAGACCTTAAACAGTTTTTTGTGTGTGCGTGTCTGAGGCCATTCCTTTGTTTTCTTGGCCGTGGGTTTTTTGTTATCGTTTCCTTGAAACTTAAGTCTTAGTTCCAGTCTGAGGTTGAGATGATTCTGGAAATAAATTCAGACAGGTTTGCTTTATATTTTCATGCATCTTTCTGCTCTTTCCTGATCAGACTTCCCTGCAAAATAAAGCTGCATTAATCATGTTCGGCTGAAGGGATGGTGGTACTGGGGCAAGGCGCAGTGCCAGGTTCGATTTTTAATTGACTCAAATGGCTTAGAAGTCATTCGAGTTCCTTTATGGTAATTTAACTGAATACTTTAATAAGCCTTTTAGAAACAATTGACTTCAGTTTGTCTCTGTTTCTTAAACTGATTTCTTTTCTGCAAGTTTTTCTGTTAAAAGAAAGTAACTGTGACTCTGGATTTCTTAGATACTGCTAAAAGTTTATCTTGCAAACTTTTAGACTTAAAATGCAATATTTACAAATTCCCAAAGGCAGTTGTGAGTTACCCTGGAACTGGCAATGCCTGGTTTATGTGATGGAAATAAAAAAAAAGAGAACAGTTCCACCTCTAATTTCACCAATAAACTACAGCATGTACCTTCTTAGAATTGGGTTTGTGGCTGTGATCAGGATGATCACATTCAAACTCATGTTAAACACTGGCCATCATCTAGAGTCTCCCTGATCAACTCCAACTAAAGTCTAGATGTTAAAGGTGGAGTTTTCCTGATGTGTTCTTAGCTGCACCAGGAGTAAAATCCACAAAATGCAGAGAGCTGTGCAAATGTATGAGTCAGGAGAAGAAGGTGAAATGATTTTGAAGGAATTAAATGTACCATGGTAGACAGTAAAAATGGTCAACATCAACAAATGGCATAACAGTAAAATGCTCCAGGACCGATGAGAAGAACACAGGGACACCAATCATGGAGGCTGCCAAAAGGACTAGAAGCAACGTCAAAGAGGAGAAAGAGTGCAGGAGATTCTGGCAAGTCCATGCTGTGTTGTACTGTGCAGAGAAGCACGATAGTGGCAGCATCATGATTTGGGGCTGTTTTTCTTAGGCTGGAGCAGAGCCTTTAGTCAAAATGGAGGGAATTACAAACACATCTACAACCAGTCAATGTTGTCATAAAAACCCTATATGAAAGATAAACGTCATATTTCAGCATAACCTGGTCAAGCAAGTACACCCTATGCAGAGGCTACAGTCCCCCACAGAGCTGTCCCAGGTTTGATTCCCGGACCCAGACCATTTACTGTATATCTTGCCCTTCTCTCTCTGCCCTTTTTCCTGTCAAGCTACCAATAAATAAAAACCAGAAGACTGGTTCAACCAGAAGAAGAAGATTTAAGCTCTGCAATAGTTCAGCTAGAGTCCAGACCGAATCAGTTTAAAAATATGTATGCAGGAACTCTGGGTGAATTCAAAAGGTGAAAGAGGTCAACAACAAAATGGCACAATTTACAAGTTATAATTAATGTGCAAAAAGCTCATTAAGCACACAAATGTAGCATTTTATCAGAAGCGTGCAAACATTTTCTATCCACTGAGGTCAGAATTGACTTCACTGATGTCTCGTCACCACTGGATCCAGCATTGTTACGATCAGCTGATATAAAATGGATTTGATGGTTGTCTTAAAGTATTAAACGTTAATAAGTTAGGACAGGTCTGGAACAAAGCAAATGTCTGAAACAGTAAAAGCCTGAAAACATGCACTCTGCACTGCTGATATGTCCTTGTGAACGGTCGTAACCTTGTGTCTGGGCAGGCGGTGCAGGCCTCAGTCTCCGGACCCGTGCACTGCAGACAGGTTGGATCACAGAAATGGCACTTTCCCTTTTTACTCATGTATTCCCCTGCAGACAGAGAGCCACAACAAACAGTGTCATCATACATCTGCTGCAAAATTGTTCAATTAATTTCAGTTCAAAAATACTTTATTAATCCCAAAGGGGAAACTAAAGGTAGGAACTAATAGTGTACAAGGTTCTTGTTGTAGAAGGTGATGGCACTGGGCAGGAAGGATCTCCTGTAGCAGTCTGTTTTACAGTGAAGCTGAAGAAGCCGGCGACTGAAGACCCTCTGTTGTTGACAGTCTCATGAAGAGGATGCCCAGGGTTATCCGCTATACCTGATGCTGCTATACCCCAACAGATGAGGGCAGAAGAGATCAGACTCCCCAAAAAACTTTTATTGAAGATAAGCAGCATCTTGCTGCAAACCCTGAAGCTTCCTCAGGAAGTGAAGTCCGTTCTGTCCCTTCTTCTGTGGCGTCTGTGGTCCAGGTGAACGTTGAGGAATTTACAGCCATAATCACTAAGTTAAATTATTGAAAAGTTAATTTATTTCAGTAACAATTCACTGAGTGAAACACATTATATAGATTGATTAGACACACTGACTGAAGCCTTTATTTCAATCAATTACAATTTTCTACTTACAGAAAATTAAGACATTTAAGAATAGATTACATCAGACCAATAAAACATATACATTTAATATAGGACTGTGATTATAATAAAAGTATGTTTAGCACCTGCTTAAAATTGATATAAAGGAGCCTCATCAGGATACGCATTTTAATTCACTGAATATTCCACCTTGACTTCTTCTCCCATGATGGCAAAAGTGTTTTGACTATTTCCCTTTCTCCTTAAAATAAGAAACAATTTCCCATGTTTTTGGTGGTTCCATGTTTTTTATTTGTTTTCCCAACTTTTTTCTGCTGTAGATATGAATATTTAAAAATAGGATTTGTTATAACGTTCCCTTTTCAAACCAAACCAACAGTCAATTGTTACTATTGTCACCATAGCCAGGGCTCAAACTCTTTTTCCTCTGGGTTACATCTCCCACTAGATCATTTCTCAATGTCTTCTATGCTCTCAATGGTTTTCATGCTATATTCAGAAATATAATATTTTAATAACTTCCAGTCAAAGAAGACATAATAGAGCTTCAAATATTTTAATTTGATGAGTTCAGGCTCAAAGGAAATTCAGAAGACTTAGGTTTCATGAATATCTGTATTATGAGAACACAGTTCAACTTTTTTTTTTATTTGACTAATCATTTTAAATAAGATATTTAAAACCTTTAGGATTGGTTCTCTGCTTTTTACCCTTTAGTGGGGACATTTTCACCTAGTCAACTGCAAAGTAGAGAATAGCTGAAGCTACATTAAAAAAAATCTCCATTCTGAAGCTGGAAATGAAACTTCATGAGTTTTGAGCTGCAAAAACATATGAATGTTGAAAGTATGAAACAAATAAATCATTGCTGACCAAGATAAGCAATTCTAAGTGTATTTTTGACAACAAAAAGCCTTTGTGGCCACACATCACTTAAAAACAGGAAGTGAGTACAATCTGTTCTGTCTTGATTAAAAATAAAGATAAACTTTTTTTTTTTTTTTTACTACAGTAGGCCTAACAGATGTGTGGCCACTTATTGGTGACTCGGGAAAAGGAGAAATTGAGGAACTTTGCTAGAAAGGTCATCTATAAAGTAAAAAAACAGTCTCTCCATTAGGAGCATGTTTTGCCAAAGGATTATTAAACAATTCAAATTTTGGAGTTACCTGAGGAGAGAGAGATGGCACAGCATAGCTCATAAATCAATAAGTGCTCCCTCCATATTATTCTGTGTATGAGCTGAATAAAGGCAAAAGCAATTGTATATCAATGTTTAACATCCCACCACTAGTTGTGAAGCAACAGCTTGAAGTGACTTCTTAGGCCAAACATGTTTAGAAATGTAACTCTACACGTATAATGTCAGAATGTGAGTGCAGTGAAGCATGGCATCCTCAACATCACGTTTAGGGTTATGCACCCTAACCCTGAACCTTTAGAATGTCACATTTTCACTCATCTGCAGCTTTTGACTGCTGTTCTCAGCTGCCTTGTGCCCATTTCTAAGAAAAAATGTATTATGGTTTTCACATATTTCCCAATTTTGGTCATGCTAATGAATAGAACTAGGGTGAGCAATGAGCCTGACGGAATAAAAAAAAGAATAGAAAAAGTTGTAAAAATTACAATCTTTAAATTCTGACCAAGTAGTGAAAGCATCATAATTAAAGCAGAAATGCTGCAGAAACTAGCTTTGCCTCAGCCTTGGGTTCACATCATCCACTGTGGAAAATGCTGAAAGTGTGCGTGGGTTTCACAAGTGCAGGAAATTGAGTTTTGGTTGCCAGGAACCTCAACACCTGGCAGATTAATCACAAATCATTGCATCAAAAACATTATCGCAATTATCGCACTTTGAATGCATATACAACTGTGACTCCACTTTGGGTAGATGTAAAAACCAAAGTTATTGCTCAATAAATCTACCTTAATAAAGGCTGCCAAACAATTTTTCCCCTTGAGAAAAAGAGAGCAAGCTGCTGCATATGCTTGTAAACCGCCTTATACTGCTTGTAGAGAACTAGAAGTTCCCACAAGTCTTAACCTTAAATATAGATTTTGCTTAAAAAAAAAAAAGAGAGGCGGCGACAAAAGAGGCATAAACGTTGTCTCCTATCACTTTGCTATTAAACAACGGTGACAGACACTGGTTTAAGCATAACGATGGAGCAGGATGTTTGTGCATGTGTGAAAGCGAGAGCATCCTTCCCAGCAGCAGCGAGGTTCGTCTGTGCGCTCCGGCTTTCGGTGAAAAGCTCAATTGTTCCCCTGGAAAACAAAAGAGCTTTTTTGTGGACAAACACAACAGGCAGTGGCACCGTATTCAGCCGAGCTCTGCTGAAACCATTCAAACCCCCTTCCAACGAATAAACGCCGTCACTCTTCCTCACACCCGACCCCGCACACAAACAGAGAGCCAGGTTCTCAGGGGACAGAGGGCCACACTGCTCCACTCTGCAGGAATCTGCGCCCTGCAGGGCCATCCGGGAACTTGGCGGTCAGGAGAAGACTCACTGCTCTGTTATAGATGGGCCTGAGCTTGTAAGGACACCAGCAGTTGCCATCATGGGACATTGCTGACATCTCCAACCGAGTCTGAATCCCTGCTCCCCAATTCCTCTAGAGCTTCACATACTTGATCCAAGAAAGCAGGAAAAAAATACAGCTTTATTACACCGGGCAGGTGTTCAGCAGATGATTACATTGTTTAGTCTGCAAATCTTCACCAAAGTTCAGATATTCAATCCATATGTAGAATATTGATCCATTCAAACTTCTACTTTCTTTAAAAAAACTTGGTTAGATCAATATTTAGATTAATACAGCAACATACAGAACCTTGCTAAAGTATTGATACTTAAGCTTTTAACGTAAACATTTTATGTTCTAACCAAGTCCAATAGTGAAGTGGAAGGAAGGGATATATGGGCTTCAAATATTTTTACAGGTAAAAATAAGAAAAATACAGCATGCAATCGCTTTTACCCCTTTTTGGAGAACCACATTTTTCTGCATTTACAGCTGCGAGTCATAAAGATTCAGTTGTCTCTACCAGCTTTGAATATCTAGACGCTGCCGTTTTTCCTAGATTGTATTTGCAAAATATCTCCGGCTCGTTCAGATTAGACAGAGCGTCTGCAAACAGTTTTGCCATTTGCAGCTTGACTAATGGGCCATCCTGTTTGGTTGTAGCGCTGACTGTTTTGCTCGAAGGTAAACCTCCTACCCGGTCTTGAGTGTTTTGAAATCACTCTGTTTTAATTATCGGCAGGTTAACCTGACCTTGGACCAGCTTCTCTGTCCCCATTGAAGAAAAGCATCTCCCCAGCATGATTGTGATGAAAAATGTTTTTTCAAGGGGTATTAATACTTTTACAAGGCACTGCATTTTACACACTGTTGCTGTCTTGTTGTACTGTACCTTAAATTTACTCATGTTGTAATCATGTTATTAACATTAATCATATGTTTAGGAGGTTATAGTTTACCGAAAACTTTCAAGGATTTTTATCCCGTTTTTAATTACTCAAGCTACAAACTGTGCTGGCTTGTTTTTAAGCATAAATTTAGGAATCACTCTACAGAGGCAGCAATATGGGCCGTCTGTGTCGACTGTGCTTCAAGTCCACTGGGTCTCTATCCAAACGTGTCTGCCCTGAAATCATGATTGATGAAAGCAGGATTTTTGTTTAACAACTCCCAGATGATCTACTGTCAGGGATGACAATTTTCTAAAACGGGTTTGAAGTGATTAAAAATTCAGAGTCCCGGCATTTTAAATCCTGATGTAACTCCATCTCTCAAGGTCATTTCAGTAATACATACCGACAAAATCTTTGAAAAGTTTAAATTCATAAAGAATTTGTAGAAATCCAGTCTTTGTGCATAGTACTTTCAATGTTTATTTTACCTGAATGTGTATTACTGCTACACAGGTTCATGCACCTGTTGTCATCCAAAAAACATGAGAAAACTAGATTCTGAGAACCTGCTGATCCTTGTTTCTGTCTGTAACAGGGATCAGCAACTTCTAAAATACAAAGATCTATTTCTTATCAAGTCTTTCACCAGCAACTGAATAAAACATGTTTGCTTTACGGTAATAAAAACTAAACAGGATTTTACTTCTATGTTAAGGTTTTGGAGCAAAGAAAAATATCAGCCTTTAATATATTTTCTAACTTTATGTCTGTGGATAAAGCAGCTCAAATCAGGGAGTTTGCGGCCCTAAGAATGAATAAATCTTAAATCTTCCACGTGTAGTGCAGCATCGTCTTTTTGCATATTGCAGATCTGAGCAACCAACAAAAATAAATAGAAGCCATCTTTTCACCACAACCCAGTTGAAACCAAATGTGGGGGATAGCACGTTAAGAATAAAACATTTGGGAAAGCCCAGATGATGATGGTTTTGTAAACTTCTGATATGTTAATTCATAACATATAATTTAAATGGAGATGCACCTGTGGATGTAATCTAAGGCAATAGCTTCTTCTTTGTGTCCTCAATAGAAAAAGAAATCAGCTAATTTATCAGGAAGAGAACCGGTGACAATTTCCAGAGGTCTAAAGGAGCCACCTTCAACTGTTCAAGCAATTACAAGCATGAACAGCCTGGGAATGTCCAGCCATCACACCGTGTGCTTTGGTAAGAGATGTGCGTCAACACCAGAAGAAAAGCCAAAGACCTTGTGAACATGGTGGCTGAAGGTTGTGAGAGAGTTTCATTATCCAGTGAAA
Source organism: Fundulus diaphanus (assembly GCA_037039145.1). NCBI lineage: Eukaryota > Metazoa > Chordata > Actinopteri > Cyprinodontiformes > Fundulidae > Fundulus > Fundulus diaphanus. The sequence continues at coordinate 25,387,503 of CM073127.1, forward strand.
GGAGTCCTGAACAGTTATGGACTAACTCAGAGAGAAAACCCATTACCCCGAAAACATTAACAAGCTACATTACTGTTTGCAAAGACCTTAATTTTTTTTAGACATTTCCTGAGCTTTGATGAAACTAAAACTGAAGTGTTTGGCCTTAATGACCGTATTTGGAGGAAAAAGACAGAGACTTGCATCCCGACTTCGCAATATGAGGGGTGGCAGCATCATGTTGCGTGGGTGGCCAGAAATCGCTGGCATCACGAACAAAGAACTCTATGTGGAAACATTGGAGCAACATCTCAATTATTCATGGGGCGGCACGCAGTGGTCAGCACTCTTGCCTCACAACAAGAAGGTCCCCGGTTCGAGTCCTGGGCTTGGCAGGAGTTTGCGTGTTCTCCCCGTGTCTGCATAGGTTTCCCCAACCACTAAAGATATGCTGGTTGGCCATTAGTTCAGGCTAACCCTCCATCTGATCTACGAAATTCTACGTATTCGTTGAAATTTCATCGTAAGTAGAATGACAAATGACAATATACATGTATCTATAATGACAAATAAAGCTAGGAAGTTAAAAGATTGGGCACAAATGGGTCTTCCGAATGGCTAAAGACCACAAGGACACTATCAAATTTGTTATAAAGTGGCTTAAGGATGACAAAGTCAATGTTTTGTAGTGACCGCCACTTAACTGTCCTTTCAGTCACACAGTAAATTTGTGTGCAAAGCTGAAAGGGTTTGTGCGAGGACAGCGGCCTACAAAACATGACTCAATCACACCGGTTCTGTCAGGAGGAAGACACAGAAAAAGCAACTTTTAGAAGTTAAATCGACTGAATACCAAGGAAATGGATTTAAACCTCTACATTTAAATATCGTTTATTAAAGAATATAACAGACTACGAAAAAAAAGCTATGGGTTTTATGTAGTGTGTATGTCTGGTTTAAACTCCGTCTCTTCCAACACACTCACCCTCAAGGATGCGATTTAATCAGTGTGCTCATTTAATCGGTGAGATTGATGAAAATGTAGCTTTTTTTTTTTTTCAAAACGTAACTCGATGTAGAGCAAAACAAATTTCCACATTTTGTTTTTTTTTAAAAAGAGGAAAATAATTAACAATGCTAATACAGTAATTATTTCAGGGTAGAAAAACATGTAATTTAAAAAAAAAAACCGAGAAGACAACAGAACCGTAAACAGATTAAACATTTTAATAAGAACACTTAAGTAAAAGTAATAATAAAAAAAAAGATTTTCAAAACTAGGACTTTGAGTAACATTAATAATGCATTGTCACAGATATGTCACAAGTACACATTAAAAACAGCTTTTATACGATGGGCTGCGTAGGTGTGTGTGTGTCTACTATCACACACACACACAAAATCAAGTCATCTTAAACAATGACCAAGATTAAGCTTCTGTTAACCCAAACAGGGGACTCAACCTTTATTACAAATCACCAACAACCATAACCAGTCCACAGTACAACAATTCATCTAATACTGTCAGGCTGCAGGCGTTAACACCCACCACAACGTACCATTCAGAGATAATTTCTTTTAATTTTTTATTCTTTTTTTATTGTTGTTGTTCAATTTCAAAAGCCAGCATCTCTGGAATAATTTACGAGCTCCACCAGGTAAAGCTCAAAGACAGACAGGAGGGGAAGACAGCTCTGAGTTCTCAGCCTGACGGCTCCCCTTTAGCGTACAAAAACGTAAAATAATCATCATGTGCAACTGTGGTTTTAGCTTCAAAAATGCCTGAATTTGTCCAAAATGAGCCGATTCTTAAATTTAACAAAGGACGGAAATGTGAGACAGCCATTTACCATCGGACTGCCAGTCAGTGAGCTTTATCTGAAGATAAAACGCAGCAGTGACTATTCAGCGACACAATATTTTCTGACCTTCTGTATAGCCAGGCTGCTGTGGAGGACTTCAGTTCGTGTGCATTGTCATTATAAAAAGAATAAAGAGAGCAGAAACTTCTAAAACTCTATTTTATTTGAGAACAGTAACATATAGGGATGCACCGATACAGATACAATACCATCACTGGACATGATTTCTCTTAAGCTGTGTCATATAGGGCAAAGTGGGGGGAAAAAAGGAACCAACATTTCAATCGATTTCAGATCCCTGTAACAAGGCTGAGAGATATTGCGGTTTCCTTGTCCGACAAAATTAAACAAGAAGCTTTAAACTGTTGCTCGCTGCAGTGGACAGATTCAACCCTCAGTTTTTGGGCCATGAATTTTCGTCACGCGTGTGAAAATGTGGCATCGGTACATCCCTAGTATCACAAATTCATTATAACTTACCGCGGAGCTCCCCTCCCTGCAGACAGAGCTGGAAAGAATGACTATTGTCTCTTGAATTAATCAATGGCGTCTGGGCTTACATTGAGAATTAAGGGCAATCTCCAGGACACGGCAATAAAGATAAATACACACATGCACACACACACACACACACACACACACAGACATACACACAACTGAGAGGGGCAGATGGATGCTTAAAGTAAACGAAAAGAGTTGGTTCTGCTCAGTAACGTGCATCAGTCTTGGCGTACAACATTAAGTCTCTAACTTCAAGTAGTGGCTGATTTATGTGTCTGCACTCATGTTTAATGGTACATAAGGGAGATATATATATATCTATCTATATCTATATATTTATAGATATATATATGCATATAGTTGCATCAGTGCACTGCGTGTGTGGTACGTATTAAAGTGTGAATTTGTCTTCTCTCCCGTCGGACAGCCAGTCAGCCCAGACACGCATTATTTTCACATTACCAAGTGAGCTACGTGTTTTTTAAGCCTCCCCTTTATTTGACGTATATTTACAGGCAGAAAACCCCGGCCTTGCCTACTGTTTGTTCCCTTTCCTCCATCTGTTGGTCGTTAGCACTGGAAAGAGATGAGAAAGAGGGGCCAAACACAAAAAATGCACACAGACGTATTGAGCGCTTCGCAGGCTGAGCGGCTGCTGTTTTTAACTATGCTCTGTACACCGGCAACAAATAAAAAGTAGGTTCAATTATTTTGGCATCAATGCTTTGGTCACAAAATACCAACACGTTTATTCTTTTTTTTTTTTTTTGTTGTTGTTGTTGTTTTGTTGTTGTTGTCACTAGCTCGTTTTTCTTGAAGTAAGTCCCAGTCGTTTTACACCCTGACCATGTGTTTGTCCCAGTACTGAAAAAAGGTAGGTTTGTTGTAGTCCTGTCATCGCACCTCCGATGCAGTCCTTTAAAGAGGCACAGATTTTCTTATAAATTATGTGACTGTGAATGCTCGGGACAGGTGGAGGGAGAAAGGGTGGGTGGGGGGGGGCGTTAAAGAAGGAGAGGGTTGCCCCCACGTCCCCAACCCCTCCGTGCACTCCCTTTTTGGCGCCCGCTGACCACGTCCCGTCACCCCTTTTGCGAGCATGTTCTGCAGCACAGCTGCTGCAGCACTCTCCTCTGGCAGAGATTGTTCTTTTTAACGAGCACGCAGAAACCACCTTCCGCCCAAGATTCTTCATTTGCTTTCCACAGACCAGGAAGAGGAGATGCAGGAGAAGGGGGGAAGGGGGAGGAAGGGGGATGAAACATTACAGGAAAAAACACACCAACAAGGAAGGACCGTTTAAAACGGCAGGCAGAGCCGCGTGATTGGTCAGGGGAAGGTTCAGTTCACAGGAAGGAGTTTTTATTTTTGATCCAATCACAGGTGTTGTTCATCGAGGTGGAAAAGGATTGTAGTCCAGCGGAGTGATTGGATCCATGCCAGGAGAAACAGAAAACGGATTTGGGGGAAAGTAAAGAGAGAGAGAGAGAGAGAGAGAGAGAAAGAGGGAAAAAAGTGTCACACAATTAGTAAAATAATAAAAAAAATCATTTAATCTCTACCAAACAAGAAAAACTCACAAACAAGAAAACCTCATCTGTACAACCTGTGATCCAGTTTATCATCTATAATTGGCTTTTTTTTTTTTTTTTTTTTTTAAAAAGGATTCCCCTTGTTAAGCTGCAATGAGCCTCACGTTTTAGGAAGACAGGAGACAGGCTGAGGGTGCACGTTAAGTAATAAAGATCATCATCAACAGAAAGGTGATGCAGCAAAGACCTGCTTGTCCCCACACGGCGGATGTTTTCAGATCAACTAGAACGTCCTCACCAAAGCAGGAAATCACAAGCTGCAGTCAAAGCAACCTCATTACACTAAGAGGTCAGTGGGTTAGTCAAAACCGCTTCTGTCTTAAGATTCAAAGACACGACAGGCACAGTTTTTTGGGGGAAAAGAACAGAGCAAGACATGCAGAGAAGAGAAAAATGATGCATAGAGAGAAAACAGAGGTCATGAAGTAGACTTCAAGTCAGTGTGGAGAGAAATGTGGAAAAAGTGGTTGTTGTTTTTTTATTAGAGATGAAGATCTCGTCAGTGAGCATAAAACAGTATTTTATAGGCATAAACTGTCAAAAAGCAGGATAAAACCCAGTGGTATGCAAGCGGAGAGACTGGCCCCTTGCTTTGAAGCTCCAATAGCGAGCGGATTAGTTAAGGTGTTAGTACAAAGCTCCAAATGTTAGTAAGGGAAACCTTTGCATTGTATTGTAAAACTATCTTGCACATAACATATTTTAGGCATTTTATTCAACTGTTTAATTAATGTTTTAGCCCATCTGTCCATTAGCCAACATTTTTTTAAGATATTTAAAAAATAACCCAATTTCTGCACTAATTGGCTGCACAACAAAACTCAGTCTTACGCATTGCATTAACAATTTCCACGCAAGCACTAATAACTAAAATATAAACCCATAAAGAGCATGCAGCTAATAAGAAAAGCTGGCGACTCACCATCTTTGCAGACGGTGCTAACCATGCAGGTCCCCGCCTCCAGGTTGTAGCCACTGTTGCAGCTGCTGCAGTTTAGTTCCCCGGGTCCCAGACACTCGAAGCAGATATTGTCACATCTGTCCAGGGGAAAATACAGAATTAAGTTACCAAACTATTCCCAATTCAATTAAAACATTCGTCATCCTGACATGATTTAATCGGCAACACATTTAAACTAGAGAACAATCAGAAAATCTACAAAAAAACAGAGAGTGGCAATAACTGACAACAAAACATGTGGATTAAATAAATGTATTTATTGAATAACTTTCAACAATATAGATTTTTTTTCACAAATGAATGAGAGAAAGTAGGGAGATAAAGATTCTGAACGTCTTCTTGCTCACAAAACCCCTGCCCTGCTGGAATAAAGAAAATATATATAAAAAGATCTTTCTGATAGAAGATGGGCTGACAGAGACTGAAAGAAATGAAAAGGCTATAAGGTCGGGTGAGCAATAAATAATTCAAGGTGTGAGAGCAAAATACAAGGAATGCATTACAACGAGTGATAAGAGAAGGCGCACATGTCCATCTCTGTGGAGAGGTTTGGCTGCGTTAAAAATCAAACTGGTCATCCAATCAAAGAGCATGAATAAATTAGGTTTATATGAGTTTTTTTTCCCCTGAGGTTTCGCCCTGTTAACAGGGGGCCATCTTTCCCACTCGTCACCACATGCTTGCTCAGGATGAGGGATTGCTGCAAAGCCAATAAATGTGGTGGGCTTCGTTGGATAGAGAACTTTTAACCAATCTGCGTTAAATAAAAAGTTGAACTTGACTGATTGTGATTGGATCTGAATCGGTATACGTTAGAATGAACCGGATGGATTTGCAGCTGGATATGAACTGGACCCGTCTGTCTTCTGGAGTGTCTTATTTGTGTACCTGAATGTGTGTTGTCTTTTTACAGTGTTGTGTAGAGGTGTTGGTGTGCAGACTCACTTCTTACAGGACCTCTGTACCTGCCCGTTGTCTGATTTCTGCTCTGACAGGTAGTAGCCAGGGCTGCATGTTGACACGCACCGCCAGTCCTCCAGTAAGTAGCCCTCTGCACACTTGGTACAAGCCTCTATACCAGTGCCTGCAGTATATATTACAGGGAATTAGTCGTTATTTTTTTAACATAATCTGTCACAGTGGTCTACATAGTGGTTTATTTTAAAAAAATCCTGGACTTTCTACCTGCGCAAGTGGCACAGGCCCTGTGACAAGGCTCGCACGTCCTCCTGTGACCGTTGAAATAGGTTCCCGGGTTACAGGTCATCTGGCATTTATGTCCTTGGAGACTAGAGGGATAAACAACGCACAAGAAAAACCTGATTAAAACTCCAAGCAGCGGCTCACGCGTTTATCATCATCCCCCCTGGGTGGTGTGCAGAAGAGCAGCTTCACTTCACTGCATGTTCTGCACCAAAATAAATCAATTTTGAAACAGTACAAGTAACTTTGGCCTTTGAGCAAGATATAGGGATAGAGGTCATTTAGGAAGCAGGTTTGGAGGTTATAAAGTCCCTTTTTTGTGAAGTCACAGTGAGGATGGGTTGGTGCGTCTGCTGCACTGAGCTGAAAAACAGCTGGAAAGCGTTAGCCAAAATTTCCCAGAAATGATCTGGTCCCCTCTTCCTCTCTGGCTCTTAACAGGACTAAATGGAGGAGGGGAAGCTAAGCATGTATATGTGTGTGTGTGTAAAAGGCCTTTTTCTTTTTCTTTTATTGCGATCTCAAAGCCGTTCTGAGGAAATTACGGCCTCCAAGTGTCTCCACCTCCACCTCTGGCTACACTGAACATTTAAACGTCGGGTCTGAGACTGCCAGACTGCAATGTGTTTTAAACGCTTCTCAGGAGTTTCCCTCCTGACCTCTGAGGAATGTCACCACTTTAAATCACTATATCCTCTCTGAAAGGGGCCACACAAAATGAACTGGAAAATTTCAGAAACACTTGAGATAATATAAAAGTTTCGTGTAAAACGTGTATTGTTTGCTTGTTTTTTAAAAGTTGTCTTATTGTTGAATATTAGCCTAGAAGCACAAAATCCCCGTGTTGTTATAAAATGTTTTTGTATTAAAAACTAAACATTGCTATTTAAACCTTTTTGGGGTTTTTTACCCCTCAAAATGTCCCCCCCCCCCCCCCACAATGTTCTGCCTTGCTTGGATGCAAATTTGCCTATATAACTGAATGAGGCAACCTGTCCACCTTCTTGGAGATAAGCTTTTAATTGAAACATGAAGTTTGCAATGTTAACCAGTGCTGTCTATTGATTTATTATTGTGTTAATCTTAAAACTTCTCTGTTCAGTCTCTGGGCTGAGACAGTCCAAATATGTGCCAATATTCTCAGGATTTGCAGCTTGGGGTGCAAAATTCCAGCAATTTTCAAAGTTGGAAACGTTCCATGCTAAGTTAACAGGACTATATTAAAATAAGTTGCAATTAACGGGGAATATAAAACATGGTTCTTAATGTGGATTTTAAATACAGTAGCCTCTTCTATGCCTCAACATCATGTAAACAGCTCACTGCTTACTGCGGGGCTGTTAAGGCCACACCCCCTAGAAGCGCCATGCATTCCTCCATTAAATGCACAGAGGATCTCTAGATGTCTGGAAGCGTTTTTGTGTGGCTTTGAAGCCCTTGAACCTGTACCCTCTATCATCCTCCAGCATTATTTGCCTCTGAGCGCAACTGGTCATGATTTGAGAAGACACACACACACACACACACACACACAAATGTTAACAACAGGCTAACAAATGTGAGAGCAGAAAAACTGGTGGGCATTCAGGTCAACCTAAAGATCACGGAGCCTGACACAGAGCCATCATTAGAGGAAGCGAGGGCTCTCGTTTCAGATTTTAAATGGGACTTTGTTTTATTTCTAGAACAGGGGTGTCAGGTCACCTCATTTTTGAGAAACATTCGTGTTTGTTAAATCAGAATCAAAATTATTTTCTCTTTACTCCCACAATTTTCCATAATCTCTATGGAAATTTTACAACCTGGAATAGTACCAGTGTCTGGGCGGTTTTGGAAATTTACATTTTCCTCCATTTGGCAAAGGTATCTGCAGTTTCCATTTCTTTCGATGGGCCAGAAGACAAAGAAGCAGAAGACCAGGTGGGGAAGGGAAAGGAAACCAAAAATAAACATTCCTATAACAAAGCAACCTAAAAGATATCGCGATTGGATTGAAATGGTTAAAAATGTCGTGCAGAAAGCAAGAGGTTTTTGCAGTGACAAAAAACAAATATCAGTTTTGCAATAAATGAAGATGGAGAGAAATATTCTAACGTTTGTCTCACACCTGGAGGACCAGTGTTGACATAGAATGTTAAACTGTTAAATAGCAGGACTGATATCAGTGAACGGGATATAAAACGATGGCAGTCTCGTGTTTTCTTTGCTCACCTCATCCCAGGTTTACACTCGGTGCAGATATTGGAGGTAGTACACCTCTTGCAGTTCTCCTGACATCTTCTGCAAATGTTGGAATCTGTAGGACACACGATGAGCAGATATTGCTGTTAGCGGCTGAACTGGAACCAGTGTCCCTGCACACATCTGCCGAGATGTGTGGGAGTAACAGAACCGAGGAGGACGTGTGGTTGGAGCGCACAGAGATCAGAACAGGAGGAACTGTGACAGGTGTTAGAAAAGGTTGCTAGAAAGCATCACCGTCCTAAAAAAATGTCTTCATATTTTTGTATAAGACAGCCATTCTGTTCCACACGCACATTTCCACAGTCTTCAGGCAGCATGAACAGATGGAAGGTGGACGGATGGATATGTGCAACTATTAGACAATGGCATAAGCAGTCAACCTTTGAAATAGATATATTTTTTCCCCCAAAATCCGCTTTAGTTTTTGATCCATCATCCAGACGTTGAATGAAATTCCAGACTGTGTAGGAACCCCGTTTGTGAGGAGGTTTATGATACAAAAAAAAGAAAGAAAGAAGGAAGCAGATGCATTTCCCTGACCTGTCTAACTTTATCATCACCTAAAGTTGTTTAGGAGGAAAAAGAATGAAATAATGTATCTGTCGATGTGATGGATGATGGAGGATTTTGCTCCCAGAGGGAGAAAAAAAAAAGAAACTGGTTTTGAAATCAGCAAACTAAACATGAAATTGTGCCAAAATTTCAAAGGCAACAGTATCCCGCTTCAACTCAGCCAAGTGGGAATAATGATGGAAACGGATCATTTCAGATCTGCAGCCATGATTTACACTAACCTGCTGTCTGCAAACACATACTCTTAATTAAATTTGCATTGTTTTAGTCTTTGGGACGTGATCTACTTCCATCCAGACTGGAATACATCTCAAATGTAAGGCAGGTCTATCAGTAGGTTCTTTCAGTGTTTACGCTATAATGTAAATGGTTAGACCTGGAATGACTCTATGCACAAAGAACACTCAAGGTAAAAGGCAACTCAATAGGTGTGTTACGTTTTAGTTGGATTTTTTTTCCACAGTAATTGGGGTATGTAAAATCTGCGTACCGCCACATGCTTTTTCTTTTTTTTTCTCCCCTAATTGGATTCAGGAAGTGCAGGAAAATAAACAAACGGCTAGACATTACATCAAGTACAAAACGGCATCACTCTGAGCCCGCGAGAAAAAAAACGCTTTGCATATTTTTTTCCTGTAAGGCAGGTGGTAGACAGATGTTTCTAAAAGTCCGTATTGCTTCACCGTTCCTGGAAAAGTGTTTCCACTGTGCGATACCCTTCTCCATGCTTACTTTTCAGGGCCCAGGAGCCTTGAAACTTTGATCAACAGACAGAAGAGGCTTGGCTGAACAAATAACACGGGAGTTGCCAAGCTATGCGTCGACTGGCGCAATCTGCTGCGGTGTCCCCGCAATTTGAAGGTAGCTCAGAGTTTGGAAACAAAGCCTCGCTGCCGTCGCGCGCGCTCGTTAGTTAAGCCAGAGGAAAGAGGCGTACCACTATCAAGGTAGAAGCCGTCGGCGCAGTTGGCAGCGCACGTGTTGGAGCCCTCGATGAGGTGGTAACCCGGCCTGCACTTCATGCACTGGTCGCTCCGACTGCCGACACAGGTCTCGCACACTGAGGAGCATTTCTTGCAGCGCTTCCTGTCGTCACGGAAGAAGCCACTGGGGCACTCGGAGACGCACATCCTGGAGCGAGGCAAGAGAGGAATGAGAGGAGGGAAACCAGGTGAGAAAAAGGTGAAAAGGCGTAAAGGTTAAATGCGTAAAAATCTACATAATCATGTCTCTTTCCACCAAGTCTTTTTCTCTCACATCTTTTCACCTCTGCCCGTTAATCCGAGCTTTGTGAAGGCCATTATAAATCGTTGCCTTCTGGTCCTTAGGACCTTTTTGCCTAACTTAATTGTATCCTTGAAGTCAATGACCATTTCAAAGATCATGTTTTGCTTTATTAAATCCACATCTTGTTATTTCCTGCAAATGTCTTCCATAGCAAACAATCCCACAACATAATGCTGCATCCCCGGACCTCCTATTTCGGACGGGACTAAGGATTTGCAAGATCCCCCTTCTTTCTTTAGATATAAACGCAGTCATTATTTCTAAAGACAGATGTCTGCTAAGATCAAGGTCTTTGTCCTCGACTTTATCTGAAAACCCTAATCTGGGTGCTTTAAAGTGTTTTTTGGAGAAATGGCTTCTTCCACTCTGAGTGGCCTTTCAGGACTAATTTCACTGCGGTAACTGAGAATCTATCAACAGTTTTGGCCAGCCTCTTGACTAGGTTTATATTCCCCCCCCTCCCCGGGTTTTATACACACATTTCAAACCAAAGCTCGTTTTTCTCTGAAAGCACAGAACCCATCTGTTTTCGGAGCAGCATGATGGCTAGACATTCCCATGCTGTACTTACTTAAAGCTCTCACCTAATGCTTGCAAACAACTGTTAAAACAATTGAACGAGGACGCTTCAGCCATCTGGAAATTGTAATGCTTGATTTTTTTGATGACGTCACATAAAGACGCCGTGTGTTTGAGGTGTTGCCTTAAAATACGTTTGCAGGCGTTGCTCCAATTAACTCATCTGTTCTGAATTGAAATATCAGAAACATGAAATTTCCAGATTGTTTAAAGGCATGACAACTTCTAAAAAATAAATAAATAAAAAAAATCTCTCATACACACGTTAAGCCCCCCAAAAAAAAAAAGATATATATGTACACTAAAACAAAGCTCACGAATGCGCGATGAACACTATCACATAGTTCAGTAGTTTATTAAAAGGATCGCATTAAGGCACATCGTACACATAATGTGGCAAACATGAGCTCTAAACACTATACTGAACCAGAAACAACCATATTTGTTGCCCCCATGTGCTTCATGGTGTTGGGACAGATGCAGAGGTATAATGGGCCCATTTGTGTGCGTGCAGGTGAACATCTGCTGGATTACTCCAACACGCCTCATCACCCGGAGGCTCCTTTCCTTAGGTGGAAAGACCTCTGAAGTCTTCGAGAGCACAGAACACACACACAGTTCAAGCCCTATTCGCACTCTGCAGGACTTTCTGCCAAGAAACACATATGGAACACGTCAGACACTGAACCTATGTGTGAAAGCACACGCTGACTGCAATCGCGTCGAAACGGTGGACCCCGCTTTCCCTGTGAGGCTGAAGCTGACAGACAACTTGGAGCGCATGTTGTCCTAATCCAACTATATCCATCCTATTAATAGTCAACAAGATTAGTTTCCGGATCAATTTCAAAGATCTAGAGATCAAATCACTTGAAGGAAACAATGTCAAACAATCACGCAAAGCTGTTAAAGATATAAATATTTATGCATCACATTCTTTATTCAGATAGAAACTAAAAAGTCCCACTGGACTGTAGAAATGCATGATTTAAGACTCACACGCAAACCAAACCAAAGATAAAGTGCAGAATGTTCAAATTAAACATGGGAAGTACTTAAACAAAAGGTTTTTGTTTTGTTTTGTTTAAAATTATCAGGCTTTTAAAAGCAGGAAAACTTCCAATCAAAGAGCCAAACACCTTTTAATAAGCAGAGACCATCTAACATATAACAATTATCTGAACACCGTGTCCCTTCCTACCGCCACCCCCACTTCAGCCTTCACTCATCATTTTCTCCCTGCGGGGGCAGAGAAGGGCAACACACCTCTAAAGTGGGCTGTTGGCAAGCTTCGGTTAAACTTTCACACTCTCATACACCAGCATTACTTTGCCTTTTATCAGCACAGAGGACAGCCGGCACAGAGCCGGTTACAGCAGGCTTTGATCCTAGGAACACAAGACAAATCCTCACATCTGCATATTTACATCCCCACGCTCACAAATCACATTTATTATTTACAATTAAAGAGCAAGAAGCGACACACTAACAACGCAGAGTGACAAGGATGAACACTCTATAGTCATACTGTCACAATAAAGGCGATAAAAATGTCAAACAGTGAAAAGGGGACATTAACTAAAGCTTTGTGAGTTCAGTGGAGCTCCAAGACTCCTCATTTAATACTTATAAGAGCTTTTTAACGATAAGACAATATACAGTCACAACTTTAAAAACTGTTTGACAAAACAGGATACTATACTATTATAATAGTATAGCCTTTTAAAGTAGATGTTTCATTTAACTATTAGTTTAAGACATGGGTAATGTTGGAGGCAAACATTTATATATCTAAATCATATAATCTGTATAAAATGCTTAAAATGCAATGAAACCTGTGTGTGTAACATGAAAAGGGGTCAAAGGGGCGAGGGGATTTACGAAACAACAACAGGTTACTAAAGCAAGCATCGCAGTAAAAGGAGAAACAGCCGATGCTCGTTACACATTTCATATTCTACAATGACCAACATCAAGAGGCTGGAGATCTTTGTGTGTTGATAATAAAAACACGTGGCTCGCTCTTAACAGAGCCGGGGATGTCAGGCGATTTAAGAATCTCTTTAAAATGAAAACATCTCTGAATCAAAGCTTTATCCCAACCGTCTCAGAGGCACAATTTTTAACATACAGCTGTAGATAAATATGAGTGCCTGCTGAAAAACAACCTGATTTAAGAACTCGGCCCGAGTTGTTGCACAGATTTATATGTAAACACAAAGTGAACCGATTCTGACCAGTCTCTCCAGATCTGTGGTTGAACAAAAGACCTTAAAGACAAACTCTTCACAAAGTGAAAAAGGCACAACAAATGAGTGATGATAACTTCTAAGCAAGATCAAATATCTATGTTAGTGTAGCTAGCCAACTATCAAATATGCTAGTTTCCTAATATCTTCCATTTTCTCCCAAAAGAGCTGAAATTTATTTTGAACCTACATTTTCTATGAATCTTTTTTACCCCTCTTAATTCTTCACCTTGAAAACAATTTGCAGAGCTAGTAGGTTGCTTGTAAAATATTATTACATTATATTATATATATTAATATGAATACACATTCATTAAAAAAACATAATTGTAAAGCAAACAAAGAAAGAAGATTTTAGATAATGGTCTAAATCAGACGGACCTGGTGTTGTTCTTGAATTTGAGGAAGTAGTGAAGGCAGTTTATACAGTGGTGTGGTCCAGGACCCTCGCAGCCATTCTCATTGCATTCAGCATCACAGGGACCTGAAGATGGACAGCAGGAACCGCCTCATTGATAAATCATTAAATAACATCTGGGCTCGTTTTAACAATACCAAATTCCTGAAATAATCAATGTTAGTCCTTTAAACCACATAAACCCTTCTGCTTTGGTTTCTAAAAGGCAATTAAACATGTCTTTCCGTCAAGGTGATGCTACTGTGTAAGTTTCTAGATTTATCATTTACCGTTGTACTCCTCCTCTTCAACAGGCTGCAGTGCATCTGTGAAGCGAACCTTTTGCTGAGTCGAGTACGGGTGAACAGAGGTGCCATACAGCACCAGAGACCACTCCTTCAGCTTCCCTGTGAAAACAGACTTCTGGTGAAGATCAACCCAAAACAGGAATCATTTTCGACTGTGCGGGCTTCCTCCGTGTTCTTTCATGTCAAAATGTCTTCATTGAGTTCTTTGTTTGTTTTTTTTAGCCAATTGTTAAAGGAAAAATTTAAATCTTTACTATGAATTTTAGGCACACATTTCTACATTAATCCATATTTAAACATGAAACCATATATCCATTTATTTATGGACGGATGGATGGATTATCAGACGGATGGATGGATTAAGGGTTTATGAATAGACAGATGAATGGATTAAGGATTTACAAATAGACAGATGGATGGATTAAGGATTTACAAATAGACGGATGGATGGATTAAGGGATTACAGATAGACAAATGGATGGATTAAGGGTTTAAAAGTATATGGATGGATGGATTAAGGATTTACAAATTGACGGATGGATGGATTAAAATTTTACAAAAAGACGATGCATCGATTGACGGTTTACAAATAGACGGATGGCTGGATTAAGGGTTTACAAGTATATGGATGGATGGATTAAGGATTTACAAACAGCGAGATAGATGGATTAAGGGTTTACAAATAGACGGATGGATGGATTAAGGGTTTACAAATAGACGGGTGGATGGATTAAGGGTTTACAAATAGACGGATGGATGGATTAAGGGTTTACAAATAGACGGATGGATGGATTAAGGGGTTACAAATAGACGGGTGGATGGATTAAGGGGTTACAAATAGACGGGTGGATGGATTAAGGGTTTACAAATAGACGGATGGATGGATTAAGGATTTACAAATAGACGGATGGATGGATTAAGGGTTTACAAATAGACGGATGGATGGATTAAGGGATTACAAATAGACGGATGGATGGATTAAGGGATTACAAATAGACAAATGGATGGATTAAGGGATTAAAAGTATATGGATGGATGGATTAAGGATTTACAAATTGACGGATGGATGGATTAAAGTTTTACAAAAAGACAATGGATGGATTGACGGTTTACAAATAGACGGATGGCTGGATTAAGGGTTTACAAGTATATGGATGGATGGATTAAGGATTCACAAACAGCGAGATAGATGGATTAAGGGTTTACAAATAGACGGATGGATGGATTAAGGGTTTACAAATAGACGGGTGGATGGATTAAGGGTTTACAAATAGACGGATGGATGGATTAAGGGTTTACAAATAGACGGATGGATGGATTAAGGGGTTACAAATAGACGGGTGGATGGATTAAGGGGTTACAAATAGACGGGTGGATGGATTAAGGGTTTACAAATAGACGGATGGATGGATTAAGGATTTACAAATAGACGGATGGATGGATTAAGGGTTTACAAATAGACGGATGGATGGATTAAGGGATTACAAATAGACGGATGGATGGATTAAGGGATTACAAATAGACAAATGGATGGATTAAGGGATTAAAAGTATATGGATGGATGGATTAAGGATTTACAAATTGACGGATGGATGGATTAAAGTTTTACAAAAAGACAATGGATGGATTGACGGTTTACAAATAGACGGATGGCTGGATTAAGGGTTTACAAGTATATGGATGGATGGATTAAAGATTTACAAACAGCGAGATAGATGGATTAAGGGTTTACAAATAGACGGATGGATGTATTAAGGGTTTACAAATAGACGGATGGATGTATTAAGGGTTTACAAATAGACAGGTGGATGGATTAAGGGTTTACGGATAGACGGATGGTTGGACGGACCAAGGATTGCTAAACCTTGGTTTTGCGCAAACACTGAATATCTTCACAACTTTTTATCCAACGCTCAACTGAAAAGACCTTATTGGCTAATTTAGTGTTTTATTGCTATTAAAAGAGGGAAAGAAGCTTCTTTTTTTAATTAAATCTAGATTAAAGTCACGTGTCAACTGATTAAATTTACTACATCCAAGTAAGATGTTTGTTACTGATGCTCACACATCTGCTAATGTTTTAGGTAAAGTCCTATTGAGTCAACCAGAATGAATCTTTTAAAAACAGCAAAGCAGTTTTTACCAGGAACTTTCTGGCTGCGCAGTTGAGAGGGCGAGTCGTAGATCTCCAGGATCCAGTCGCCTGCCGCCTTCTCTCCCCAGCAGTGGGTGGTCATAAATTCCCAGTTCTTAAAGCCCTCCATGGAGTGATCAAACAACCTGTGCATCAAAAACACACACAGGGACACATGCACACCCACCCCCAGATACAAGGCTGATTAGTAATGAAGTAAAGTGCTGCAAGTAGCAGAGCAATCAGGACAATTCACATTCAGCAAAATACAATTACAGCCTCTAGTAAACACAAACAGGGCTGTGGCTTGGTGCAATCTGGATTCTGTCTGGAAGGGGTGAATTTAGTTGTAGCAATCAGGAGGTGCAGCCATTCATTTAAAAGTAAGGTGTTTACATTGATGTTTAGGGTAAAGGCGGTAAAAACTGAACAAGAACAGCATGAGTAAAATCAAACAGCCAAATAACACACTCTTTGCAGGAACTGTTTAAATCCGAATGTCTAATTTATTCAAATATCTTTGAAATCGAATCAAAGGTCAATGATAATCCTAAAGAAGCCAGACGGGAGAAATGAAAAGGTAACGTATATCCCAAAAATACCGAGGTGGTCCAATTTCTTCTAACTGGAAATAATCTGTGTAAACTTCTCTCCACGCTTTAAAACTCTTGGCCCAGTTGTCTGTTCTTAATTAACAACATCTGTAGCTCTAAAACGGAGGCCCGAGCCTCCTCTGGCTGGGCACAGGGCCACAGCATGGTGGGTGGGGACAGGAATAGATAAGTGAAGCTGAGGAAAATAATAATGATTTACATCGGTATGAAAAAACTAACTTTACTTACAGTTGATATCAGCTGTTTACATACACTTCATATTTCTTTTCCTCGCGGTTTCACCTTAAGTCAGTCTAAACTGACGTGTTGCAGGCCAGCTGTGATAAGCCAAATTATTTATACTAGAAAAATGCCAGAATAATAAACTAATTTTTTAATATATTCCTTTGGCTGCAGTTGCTAAATTCCTGAATGTTCCACATTCATCTGTTCAACTAATCATATACAAGCATAAACACCATGGAGATGTCCAGTCATCAATCCTTTCGGGGAGGATTCTTGTTCTGCGTCCCAGATAGGAACATGTTTTGGTCCGAAACGTGTGGATCAACCCCAGAGCAAAAGCTAAAGACCTTGTGATGATAGAGGCTGAAGCTGGACATGGAGTACCGTGCTCCACAGTGAAATGAGTCCTTCACCAGCATGTGCTGAAAGGCCACTCAGAGAGGAAGAGGCCATAACTCCAAAAGCAACATAAAAACCCAGAGTACTCGTCACAAATTTTCATTTTTCTGGAGACATGTCATGTTGTCTGAAGCAGCGTTGAAGTGTTTGGTCGCAGCGTCATTACATTTGGATGAAGATTACAAGCCCCGGAACCTGAGTGAGAACGTCATGTTGTGTGGGTGTTTTGCTGCAGGAGGGACTGGTGTACTCCGTGAGATAGATGGCATCGCGATGAGAGAACATTATATGGAAATGTTGAAGCTACATCTCAAGACATCAGCCAGGAAGTCAACGCTTGAGCAGAAATGTGTCTTTCAAATAGACGACAATCGTAATCGTACTGACAAATTAGCTAAAAGTGGCTTACAGACAGCAAAGTCAATCATTTGGAGTGGCCATCAGAACCAAAATGTGAGGCTGGATCTGAAAATGCTGTCTGCGTGCAAGGAGGCCTACAAAAACTCAATCAGATACACCAGATCTGTTGGGAGGAATGGACCAAACCTCCTGCAAACTGCGGAGAAGATTGTGGAAAGAAACCCAAAACATCTGATCCAAGTCAAATGGTGTAAAGGCAATTTCAACAAATACTACATAAATTATTCTGGTATTCAGCAAACAGATAAAAAAGTTTTTTTGGTAATTCTGACCTAAAGCAAGTTTGATTTAATCTCGGACAGTAAGAAAAAAGTATGTCTTTTTAAATTGTGTATGTAAATATATGGTTTCAAACAAGCTGTCCTAAAATTTGATCCATGATGAGCACATTTTCAATTACGTAAAATTAAATTAAGAATCAATATTTTAATGACATTCTTCTGTAATGTCCATGTTAAAGTGTCAAGTCCTCACAAGTCTTTCATTTTTTGAAAGGTTGCAGCTGAAATTAGAAATTTCCATTCCTTTTTCACACACCAGTGGAAATTTGTCCAGTAGCCTAAATATCAAATACAGCCAATTGTAGGTTACAAATTTCCTTATCGATGAAGGAATCTGGACTCGTTTAACTAGATGCCAAGGTTTGAGAGCATCTTTAGAAATACGCACTAATCACGTTCCCTCTGCTAGCTAGCCAGGCCACAGCGTGTTACCGTTCACAGTGCCTTCCTGTACCTGTTGGCGAGCAGCTGAGACTTGGTCCCAGACGGCGAGGTCAGGTTGATAGACAGGTCCCCACGACGCGGGTGTGTGATTGTAATGCGTACAACCACGTGCTCCAAGTAGATAACTTTCAGGTTGGGGTTGTCCGAACAGCCAGTCGCCTTGTACACGGAGCGCACCAAGTGCTCCGGGCGTATGGTTCTGCTGGACAGGATGGAGGGAATTAGGAGGTTAAGAGGTTAAGGTTAACAAAACAAGCACGCAAATGAAATGATGGCTCAAACATAATGATGGAAGAGACAATTGGATCTGTCAAAACACACAACGAAGAGCTTTTTGGGCTCTAAAGCTGTTGCCAAATACGTGTTTAGTTGGATGAATTGCTGCAAATTAAGGACTCTGAGCGACTGAATTTGAGACTCTCAAATTTATAGTTCCTATCAAATTGAGAGAGTGATACATTATAGTTACTGTATATAGTTGGATTTAAATATCAGCATTTTACTGGTTGCACTGGCGTAACTTGAATAGATTTGAATGTCGACTGAATTGGAGTCAATATAATTTGGGCACAGGACAGATCCTGGAGTCAAACTTTGAGTCAGTGAACACAAACTTTTAAAACCTTTACACTGTGCTGCCCCTCCCACACCTGTAGCTGTCCACTGGCCACCAGCACGCTGAAAGAAGGCTTCTAAAAATGTCCTGTGCTTACAAGGCAAAGGCTAACTTGGTTCTGGAAATATTCCTGCTAATAGAAAACACAGAAAGTAATGCTGTAAAAGCTTAAGTGTCACCAACCATCACTCTTACTAAGAAGCCCTGTTTTAAATCTACACTTGGCGAGATAAAAGCCACATTTTTGTGGAAAAGCTGACTGCAAGCTGGCTACCCGAGCAGATAGCTGATGGCTAACAGCTACAACATATTAACGTGGTACCTTTCTTCTTACTTTTCTTACTTGTGTTACATTCCAGAGAGCAGAATTGCTAAAAGGGTATCAAGAAGACAACATTTAGGGGTATTTATTTTAGAATTTAGCTTAAGTCTGTGTGCTAAAAGAACAATAAATATAAGTTAGTATTATGGCTGTAAAAACCAATATTACTGTAAAAAAAAAAACATGGCTCATATCCCGACCATACCCATCCAAAGGTTTTGTGAAAATCCACTGTACTCACCAGCAAAAGAAAGTCCTATTCAAAATTTTGAATAAAAAGAGCTCCTCTGCCTCTGAAGTCATTTAGATCAAAAAGCATAATCCTGTTAAACATCTCAACATCTGTATTTCCCCTAAACTGTGGCAGCACCCTCATCAACATCCAACACGTTCACTTCCTTCATATCAAACTCTTCAGTGAACTTCAATATTTATAACTTTCTTAACTCAGAAGACATTACGCCTCTAAACAAAAGACCTGTGCAGTGGCAGATGCTTCTCCTCTTCTCCACGCACAACACTGGTGTCATTTCAACTTGTCACCAGAGGGGGCAGGCGTCTTCAAAAATCCTGGAACTTACACTATGCTCCTTTAAGAATTGCCCGAATGGCCAATAAATGTTTCTACTCCCATATATTCATAAGCCCGTTTCTAAATATTAAACTTGTTTTTGCTTAAATTTCTGTTGACTTCCAGAAATGTTCTTTGAGAATTTTTCAACCCAGCTCTACCTGCGAGCTAAAGACAACAGCCATCAACAATCCATCTTTAGTCCACTTAAACGTGACCACAAAGGCTTCATTTAAACTGAACAAAGTGTAAAAAAGTTCTCCATCCCCGAATCTCCATCCTGCTAAAAAGCTACACATGATAACATAAAGAGGATGATTTTCTCCGCCTGCTATGTGCAACTCAGCAGCAGAACCCCCTCTGAACAGCCAAGACAAACACTTACTGGCCGCCTGAATAACATCTGCGGTATGATCTAATACCACAGCAACACCACACCAAAACCACAGAGAAAACCAGGAAAGAAAACAAAGCATACCATCCTGCCAGCTAAGGGTGTTTTCATGCAGTAACTGTGCAATGAACTTGTTGCATCAGAGCAATAAAATATGACAAACTCCATCAAAGCAGGAGCAAAATTTAAATTATTTTCTGATTTGTATTGTCGCTGACATGTGCTGTCCCATATTGTTTTAGAGATAATTTAATCAAATTCCTTCTCATCGGGCTAACAATCACAGCAATGACATTTTTACTGACAAACCGATACAGCCTGGATATTTATCTTCTAACCAATAATCCCTCTCAGGTAATATGCAGCTGCCAGATTGCCACTGGTTGCTTGAAAGATGAGCCACGGCACATTTACGCGTCGTTCAAAGAGTAAATGAGACACGGCAGCTTATAAGAGATCAAAAAATATCGAAAATTCACTGATATTATCAATAATTAACATCAATCTTCTGCTCGCTTGAAAAAACAACAACATATTTGCTGCTTAAATAAGCAAAATTCATTGAATCAGTTTTTAATTAGGTCATTTATGAAATCAAAACAAAAACTAAAGCGCCCCATGAAAAAAAACTGAGGTCATTTTTTTACATTTTCTCTTCTTGATCTCAAGTACCAGGAACGAGCCACTTCAAAATAAAAGCACAGAAAAACAGTAAACATCAGCTCCTGCAGACTCCTTGGAAGAAACGACGGCCTCCTTCGATGCCCGTCTGGGGAGTCTGGAGCCAATATAACTGCTCTGGCCTCTCTATTACACAGCGCCGATAACTGAGCCGCTCGCATGGGACCGAGCAGAGCAGATGCTCAGCTGATTACTACCAGCTTGATTGCACAAAGATCATGTCAACTTTTTTTTTCTCCCCGGTGCATACTCTCAGCAGAGTGCAGAGGTTCAGCTGCAGAGCGGTAATAAATGCAGGAGGTAAGGAGGTCCAGCCAGAAGACGTGAAGGAACACAGCATAAAGGGCGATGTCTGCACCGTGCTGGAAGCACCACTGCAAATTAAATCTTTCCAACAATTAGGCACATAGGCACTCTACTTCCAATGTAAAAATACTGATGCACAAATATATATGATATTACACAAATTATTGGGATCCATCTTCAGGTTCATAGATTTCTTTTTATTTGGGACAGAATCTTAAGATGTTTTTCCCTTTGTTTTTGTTTTTATTTTACAATCTAGTAATATTTAAAAAGGTAGGTGTTTTTTTTATATAGTTGCCTACCACTGCTTGACAGAGATCCAGTTCTCTCTGACAACAATTCAAGTGCCTCCAAGTGTCACAAAACACAAAGCAGAAGGAACATGGGGGCTAAAATGATAGGGCTGCTTTATTCATTTCACGCTTAAGCCAACTTATATTACTCGACTGCGAAGGGCTTGAGGATCACGCCGTTTGACACTCGTCAGACTTTACATCGGCCCTATATGAAGTGACTTGTGCAGTGAAGCAGAACAGACAGAATGACACTGATAATGCTGCACTTTCTGGCCACAGAGGCTTTGACTGAAAGCAAACCAGTCCAGGGCCCCGAGTTCAGCCAGCCTAATACAGCACAGCGCTCAGGCTTCCAGCTGCATCAAGAATAACAAGCTGTGAAGCCCTGGCGCTCTCTCTGTAAGAGTGTGTGTGCATAGTAAAGGTCTTATGTGAGAACCACCCTGCCAGAACTAATGCTTGGCCCCTATCAAGGTACAGCTTGCACAACCCTACTCTAAAACACATGCCGGTGCAAAACACTGGAGACAGGAAAAAAATGAGAGAAGACGGTTACAGCTGGGAGCGCATGGAACAGACTGAGACGAAGAGGGGAAGGGAGTTTCTCAGCAAAGCAAAGGACAACAAACCTGTTCCCATTTATAATGCAACCATATTTGATAGTGATGCAATACAATCTGAAAATATGAGCAGATATCAAAATATCCAATGTTAAATTGAAGTTAAGCAACCTTTGCACATATTTCCCTATTCTTTCAAGACAGTGGAAGAAAAAACACCAACATTGCTGCTTCGCTTCCTGTTATACACCCCACAATCCTGCACTGCATCACTATCACATGCCCAAATACACACCATGTGGTCACTCCCCTCCCCTCCATCCTGCCAAAACACAAAGCTCAACAACATGGAAATAAATAACCGTTATTAATATCGGCACAGTTTGGCTTTTGCGACTGATAGATATGATAAGAAAATTGACCAACATCGGCCGCCATCACTGTTAATGCAGATATTGTGAGCATCCCTAATATTTGACCCACTGATTGATAAAACTTGATTTATACACACGCAATAGTGTCCCAGTTCTAACCTAAATGAAAGAAAGACGGTCTGTGTTGCATTTTAAATCTGATGCAACATATGGTACACAAAATATACGTCTCATCGGGCCTTTTACGTTCAAATGCCTATAGCGCCCTCCTTATGGATTCCTTATTTTTGCTTATTCCAGACTTTGATGTTTCAGATCAAATAGATGTTATCAGATGAAGATATCCTGAGTAAACAGAAAAAGCTTTTTTCAAATGATGATTTCATTTATTAAGGGGAAAAAAAGCTAACCAACCCAAAAGAACAGTGGGTAAAAAAAGTAATTTCCATCTTAACGCAGTAATTAGTTGTAAATTAGCAACTGTCACCTGTAGAGGAGTTATTTTATTTGTGAAATATGCAATGAATTACATTTCTGTACAAACGGCACACAGACCTTTTACCTGACAGTGGTTGGAAACGCTCATATGTCAAGTCAAAACGAACCTGTGCTTCCTTTACAGTCACTTGAACACGTAAATGACGTTATGTTAAGATACCTGTTTAACAAAGCTGTAAAACTGCCAGATAAAACCTGCCGTATAGTGCCAGACATGTCGTCAAGAGCGATTTGTCAGAAGGTTTCAGGGCGTCAAGAATGATTTATCAAGATGTAAACACCTGTTTAGAATCCTGCTGGTATTTCCTTCTTGGAGAGACCAAGCGGACGTTCTGATGGGTGTTTAAGTTGTCTATGAATGGCATACACAAATAAACGTTCTCGCCAATTAGCTGTACCAATATAAAGACTTTTTCCTGAGTCATTTTGATAATATATTTTAAGGAAAGACTTTGTGTGCTCCTGCCTCTTTTCGGACCAACACACCAATTGTTTGTGATAGCTGGCATCATTTAGACCTACTCTTGTTTGCAGAATTGTTTTAGCTCAGCTACATCAGAGAGTTTGTCAACACAAACAACCTGTATAGGGTCATGCTGCAGCATCGCAATCAGATCTAAATCCAGACCATCACAGCCACTCCCAGAACTCATCTTTACTCGTTTTTATCTATTCAGATGTGGACTTGCAGGGTCCCACCATTTACAGAAAGTCATCCAGGTCCTGATGCAGCAAAGCAGCTGCCAGACCATCATACTGCCACCACCATGTTTGACCATTGGTACAATTGTCAGTCTGTTCAATGGTGTGTTATCTTTATGCCAGATGTAACAAGGACACACATTCCTTTAAGTCCCACCAACCACTCAGTGTCCTTTACGGTAGAGCCATACCCTGTCGCACTCAGTGACGGACACACATTCACATAGCAACACGCAGATCAGTAGGAAACTTGGGGTTAAGTGCCTTGCCACGTCAACATGCGACAGCAGGTGCGTTCTTTGGTGCGTTCTTTGAGTAATTTCGGTAGGCGAGCCTAGGCCTGGGCGATAAACCCAAACGAAATTTACAGCAATGACCAACGCCAATTTTGCCCATGTCTGTATTTTCGGAGTTTTAAAAAAATTAAAAGAAAAGTCGTTTTTGTCTTTTTTTGGCTGCGTATCGGTAGGCTATGCTCCTGTCCCTTTAGCACGCTGCACTACATGTACAGTCTGTAGTCATGGGACTCCACCCCATCCAGTCAGTGACAAGAAGTAAAAGAGACTGTGAGGCTAAGAAAATGGAGGATATTTCAAATGTTTCATTAGAGCTGGCTGAGGAGGAAGAGGAGCAGCTGTGAAGTATGTAGCGGCCACATCTGATCTCTGGCTCAGTCGCACGATGGACCCGTAACATTAGTCTGACTCTACATTACATCAATGACGAATGGAAACTGAGTGCTCGAGACGGCATATTTCCCAGCCATTACTGTGGAGACTGTCGGACATCAAGCAACAGACCCTTGTCACTATTACTAGACAACGGCGCAAACATAGTTAAAGCTGCCGAGCTCAATAGATGGAGCTCAGTAGTGCGGTGTTCTGGACACAGGCTGCCTGGCAATTGGTGTTCACATTTTAATAGAGTTACCTTTGTATAATTTTGACCACAGGCACGCCGCTCCATAGGGGTTATTATTATCCTCCATTTATTGTTATTGAGGTGAACTGCTCAATATATGGTGATATTGATTTTAGGCCATATTGCCCAGTCCTAGAACAGCCACTAATGGGAGGCTTCACCACAGTTCCCTGTTTTCTCTATTGATTATGGCTCTCACTGTTGTTTGCTGCAGCTGCGAAGCGTTAAAAAACTTTTTTTCTTACCTTATCTGAATTAATAGATGCCAACGACCTCATCTGTTCTTGAATTTCTTTTGATTTGGCCAAGATGGGATATTTTTTTTAGATCTTTTAGCCTATTCATGTTGCAGGAATGGGTTTTGTTGAAGCGAATTTCTACTGCAGGCCTGGCAGTAATCAAGGCTGAGTGTGGATACTGAAATCACACTTCAGCTGTTTGATATTTTAAAGTTAATTCATGATTTAACAATAAGGGCCATTCGATTTTCACACTAAATTGGGCAAGGTTGGCTTGGATACCCTTTTCGCTTGATCAATGGGTTCATCTATAGAAAGAAAGCATTTTGTAATTACTCAGGTTAGATTTTTTTTGATGACCTGAAACATTTTAGTGTGACAAAACCAAACCAGATTAAATCTGTAATTGGGCAAATACTTACTGTACATATATCAGATAAATTATATCTTTGACAAGAAAGCACGTCTAGCATGTTCATAACATCTCTACATACAAAGTGAAACTGGAAACAGGAGACAGAGTCCAGACGGCTGCACACATCATTTTGTAAAAGAAACACAGACTATGAAGAAGAGCCTAATGGTCAAAATGTTAGTCTTCATTTATACTCGTTTCTCCTCATTTTTATCAACTTATAATGATGTTTGTGCTCCACCTGATTGTGCCTATGCTGTACCTGATTTGTCTGTCGGCGGTCTCCACGCAGACGTGCTGGACAGGGACCTGTTTCCATTGCTCCGCCTCCTTCACCATCGCCTCAGCATCCATCAGGCCAAAGCCGTACAGGTGGCTGACTGCAGAAACAGGGAAACGACGTGTGGTTGTTGTCTCTGTGTTGCGTAGTTCTATATTACAATCTTGAACTAATCATGAGAAAATATGGCGACAGAATAAACATGTACAATACAAGGAAAACAAATGATTGCAGCGATGCAATCTTCCGTTTGTTTTCCATCGTTATGTTACTTGAGCTTTAGGACTTCAAGTTTGGGCGCAGTGAAAGTCCATGTCGCCGGCCAAATATTTAATCTGCCTGCAGAGCGTTAATGCATGTCGCTTGAACCAATAATAATATCCTGCCAAAAGCTGCATCCAAGCAGCTTCCTTTGTGCTTGCAATAACGTGCATATTAATAAAGCGATGGCGACTGTGATCCAATGTGTTGTGCAGCTGGTATTCATTCCAATGAATTATATAACAGAAAAACACATAGAAAGTTTCTCTTCAAGCCACTTCCCTGCCATTTATCTGACATAAATATTAGATCAGTCATACAATATTAATAACGTTTAAAAAACTGAAACTTCTGCTCAACTGATTGTTGCATAGAATACAGTATGGATTCCTTTCATACATCTACCCAACACCCACCCCCCCCCCCCCTCGCTTGTTCTGTCACTTGGAAAATCTCCAGGCACACCAAGTCTGCTGCCTGGCTGACCCTTAGTTCCCACTCTCCTGGTTTCTCTCCAACATACACACGCTCTCAACATACTCCCTCTCTCTTTCTCTCTCTCTCTCTCTCTCTGTCTCACTCACACACATACACGCAGATTCAGGTACGCGTTAATCATGCACTGAAAGTTACAAAACAGCACCCACCACATGGACCCTGACAGATGGCAGCTGGCAGCACACCACTTAGCAAGCAAGAACTGAACCTTTGGAGAAAGTGCTCACGGCCTTTTATCTCACTGATGAACATTTGTGGGAAATAATAACTCATGCATCCAAAACTGATGTGAGGTGGTTAAAGGAAATGAATATAACACTTCATGATGAGTGAATGTAGAGTGATAAATGATTGTTGACATTGAAAGCAAGTGGATCTTTTCTTTTAGTGTCTGGTTTTGCAAACTGCTGCTGATTTTATCTAATAATAGAGGGTCAGTCTTGGGGGAAGATTTCCACAAAACCTCAGTGAAAACATCTTCATTTCCCGGATGTTGAATGTTTTCATAGGATGTACTACTTGCATGATCTCACAGCCTTTAGGAGCATTTTTAGATTCAAGTCACGGCTTTATTATTTATACATTAATTTCAATCGCTTTTTAGTTTTGTTTTTATGTTAAAAACACAAACACTGGAAGTCATCTAGAACCGAATTTAATCAAAACAGATGTAAATTACAACACTCTCACCACCCTACCTAACATATGGGGTGCTTCTTTATGTTTTCTTTACAGCAAACGTAATTCTCAATCCAATTACAGCAGAGAAGGGTTGCTAGGAAGTCAAACTTGATGCAATCAGCTAGGCTTAATAGGGGGTTTTCAGCTGACGTCACGCTCACGTGACTACTCTGCGCGTCCGCCATATTGGGTGTCTGTCGTTTCGCACCGTTGACCCGCATTGTATTACGCCTTAGGCAGTATTGGAAGTGAACAATGGGGAAAACGTGTTTAATGGTTGGTTGCACGGCCCGTGGAGGTGGAGATCAACGCTCTTTCTATCGCCTACCAGCCGTAATAGTGAATCAGTGTGAAAAAACAAAACAGCTCTCTGAACAACGCCGTCACCTATGGCTGACACGGATATCCAGGTCCGATTTGGACGGTGTTAAGCTGGAATACGCCAGAGTCTGCGGTGCTCACTTTGTCACAGGTAATTAACTGTTAAGTATTTAAAACATGTAAACCGTTGCTGTATTGTGGGCTGTAACAGCGCAACACATGATCGCCATGGGAAAAACATAGAAACGGGTTAATTTTCCACCGCTTTCCTGCCTGGAGGCGCAACCACGGAGAACAAGTGTTAGAGATAACAAAGAGTCGTCGGCTCGCTTGGATCGCGGCTGTAAGACGACCTAACATAACTTTCCACAGTATCCCGATGTCAATGAGAGTGTGTTCTAAACCTTTGAAACACATAGCAGCTAGTTAAAAGTACATTGCATGCGTGAGTGGTTGTTAGCACTAACGGTTAGCAGCTACTAACTTAGCATGTGCCAGAGCCCGTCTGAGCGCAGCTTACCTTTGAACGAGTTGCTGTGTTCCCACTGTTTGCTGGCTTTATGATCTGCAGCTCCTGAACCCATCCATTCGTAAACTGCACATGAGACTCCAAGGACTTGTAGCTTCAGAACTGTTCTGAAGTATAGGCGCTCACACCACAAACAAGGTAGCCGAAGACGTCCGATATGGAAAGTGACATCCGCGCTACTTCCGGGTTATGCCGGTAGGCTTTTGCCGGCGTAAATACGGTAAATACAACTTAATTTTGCACTGGTCATTGTTCTGATTAAATAATTAAAGCCGCGAGCGGTTTTAATTATTTAATTATCAGCCCTGCAGCCAAGCGCCTTCGCGCACCGCCGGCCGTCAGCCACCGCAGAAGCATGCGACGCATTTGCGTCGGATTGTTTACATTTTTACCATCTTATTAAAACTCACCCGTCCACGTATGATGGCGATTTCCTTGATGTACATAACTTCGACATCTCGTACCCAACCAGATGTGAACTGGTTGTGAGCCTCTAGACCCTTGTAAGCTCTCATTTCCTCAAGAGTGTGCAGAGGGTTTTCACCGAACACCAGGTAATGCACGATGTCGCCGTGCTCTACATTTGGTCAATCATCTGGATTACGGCTAAACAAGGCACCGTGGAGGGCATAGGGGTCCATATGGTCGATCACGGAACATTTCCTCAGATAGACGTCCTTATCTGGTCGCTCTAGCGTGCTGGCGTACTTATCCATTCTCGATACGAAAATACGTGTAGGACAACTAGAGATAAGGAAGTGTGACACCCAATATGGCGGACCGGAAGTTGGCCAGTGACGTCAGTGAAAACCCCCAATTAGACAGATACATTTTTACTAATTGGCATTACAAACCAAATTTTTATTACATACTGAATTATAACTAGCATTGAACAAGAATGTTTATATATTCATTTGAATTTGTCTATATGACTGGATATTTGAACTGTTAAATGCTGTGAGGTGACATATATATATATATATATATATATATATATATATATATATATATATATATATATATATATATATATATATATAACTAAATAATTGTTAAACCCCAAGGTTTCATTGTGTTATTTATCCATCAACACTTTAGTTGAATAAATAAGCCTCCTGGCCTGACAAAGTGACCTTTATCAATCTGCAGACAGACAGCAGATTTCTTCCTGAAGGATCGAAGCCTTCATTTTGCAGCCCGGCCATGCCCACTCATTTGTTCCTCGTTCTCCTGATGGTCGACTCATTAACTCTGACATTGGCAATTTAGAAGTTATCTGTCTTTGGCTACCTTGTGAACGTTTTGCTCCTCAAGTAATCTTGTTCATTGATCTTGTCTTTGATGGATAAGAATGTTCTTGAACTGCCTTTATTTGACTTTATAGACTTTTTGAGTGAAAACTCTAGAGATATTTTTGAGCAATTTTGCATTCTGGACTGCACCTGTGATTTTTATTTTGGGTAGGTGTGACTGATTCTTATATTCTTTTTCTAGGTTTTTTGTGTCACTAATGGCTCATTTTCACAAAGTAGGCTGACAGGAAATGGGGTTTTGAGAGGGGAAGACATGCGGCACAGGACCTCAGGCCGGAATCGAACCCGAGTCAGCCACATCGAGGACTGAAGGCCTCCGTACATTGGTCATGCTCACTACTCCTGCTCCATTAGAGCACGTCCCGATGTGACTGACCCTGTAATGAGGAAGAATCTAACCCTGTTGTTTTCTTTGTTTGATTTGCTTGTGTTGTATCACCAACAATGGACATTTCAGGAGTTCAGGGTTTTTGCTACATGTAATTGATCGTGGTGCACTGCCACAGCAAAATAAAAGCCTTCAGAATTAAAAGATTTTTAAATATATGGAAAAACAATGTTAAGCATATGAGATATATTTACCCTATATTATGTATAGCCTATATTTGTGCAGTTATACTAACCATAATCCGAGTTTGAAATTAAGTTAAATATCATGAAATGTTAAATTTGACTTTATTTTGAAAAAACAACACTGCCTGCTCCTTCCTGTTTGGCTGCAAAGCCACCTTGCTGCTGCTCTCAGGAGGGAAGGAACACTAGAGAGATGACAGTCCAGTGTTGCCCATTTAGCGTCTTTATTGCTATATTTAGCGACTTTTCAGACCCCTCTAGCAATTTTCTTTCAAAAAGTGACAAGCAACAAGTGACTTTTAGTGACTTTTTTGTTTCTAAGCAACTTTACAGAAAGCATCGTTCTAAAGTCACTGTATTGAGGCAGCAGTGAGAGCTAATATTAGAATATTTCCTCAGACCAAGTAAAAAAAAAATATATAACAGCAAAACAAAATCAAACATTTGAAAATGTCCATTAAGGCACTCAGTACTTGGTTGGGAATCCTTTTGCACAGATTACTGCATCAATGCGGCGTGGCATGGAGGCAATCAGCCTGTGGCATTGCTGAGGTGTTATGGATGCCCAGGATGCTTCAATAGCGGCCTTTAGCTCATTTGCATTGTTGGGTCTGGTGTCTTTCAGCTTCTTCTTCACAATACCCCACAAATTCTCGATGGGGTTCAGGTCAGGGGAATTGGCAGGCCAATCAAGGACAGTAATGCCATGGTCAGTACACCAGTTACTGGTGGTTTTGGCACTGTGGGCAGGTGCCAGATCTTGGTTGTGCAGCGTTTCCTGCCACATTTCCCCCTTCCAACACACTTTTTGTGAATGTGCTTTGAAACTGCACTCTGTGAACAGCCTGCTCTTTGAGAAATTTCTTTTGTGTCTTACCCTCCTGATGGAGGGTGTCAATGATGGTCTTCTGGACAGCAGTCAGATCAGCAGTCTTCCCCATACTTGTGATTTAGTTTACTGAACCAAGCTGAGTGTTTTTCAAGGCTCAGGAAACCCTTGCAGGTGTTTCGAGTTAATTAGACGATTCAAGTGATTAGTTGAATAGCCTACTAGTATACTTTTTCACAATATTCTAATTTTCTGAGACAGTCCTGTATATATATATATATATATATATATATATATACATATACATATATATACATATACATACACCTCTGTTCACTTTGTGTGCCTCTGATAGCTGTCTTTTTGATACAGTTTGTTTTATGTAGTGTGGATTCAGGTAATGAATTAGAATTCTTAAATCATTTTATAAAGTTAATAGTTCCAAACTATTTTTAATAACCTTTTTTGTCTTGGCAAAAGCGCTCCTACAGCCTGGGTCACAAATGTATGAACAAATATGCAAATTAAACGATGTCATCCCTGGAGCACCAGCGTGTTCCAGGGATGTGTACTGAGCCCCCTGCTGTTCACCTTATTTACCTATGACTGCCAGCTCACATGACAAACACAGTCATTAAATTTGCAGATGACACAACGATCGTAGGGCGGATCTCCAATGGTGATGAGACAGTCTGCAGGGGGAGGTGAGAATCCTGCTCTACCAACAACCTCATCCTCAACTGCTAAAAAAAAAAAAATCAAGGAGATTGTGGTGGATTTCAGGAAGTCCAGAAGAGCAGATTTTGCACCGATAACTGAAGACACTGTGGAGAAAGTCCCGAGTTTTAGGTTTCTAGGTGTCCACATAACATAGGATCTTCCCTTGAGAATAGCAGACTCCCACCACCACCGGAAGGGCTCAGGAGTGTCTTCACTTTTTGAGAAGACTATGAAGTCTTCTCAAACCGGTGCACATTGGAGAGCATCCTTACTTAAGGCATCACAGGTCTGACCTTCCAGCTAGCCGTCAAATCTTTGAGACCTTATGTCAAAACAGGGCCAGGAGCGTCATCCAAGACACCAAACATCCGGCCTATCACCTCCTCAATCTCCTGCCCTCCAGCAGCAGATTCATTCATACCCTCATGTCAGGACTGAAAAACAGCTTTTCCATAACAGCTGTGAAACTGTCAAATGAACTGTGAAGCTACTCACACAAACTCTCTCTACTACACACACATACAGCATGCCCCACACATGCATACATACACTGCACTTCTAATTGCAATATAATAATTTTACCATAACCACCTACTGAACGGGTTACATCAAAGCTGACATTGTGATACATGCAAGCATTTATATCCACTTTTAATTAATTATTTATGTATAAATAAATGCACAGATTGTCTTGCCTGTTTTACTCTTAGTTTGTTACTGGTCATACCTTTCTTTATAGTTTGCTTTTCTTACCTACAACTTGTTTATAGCTGTCCATACCACTAGATGCAGACTTTCAATGACTCAAACTGCTTTATCCTTATTCCATTGTTATTGTGATTTAATCTATGGCTTTTTAGTTATTGTTTTGTCTTTTGTCCATTTTATTTCTTTGTCAGTGAACTAATGCAATTTTGTTGCAATACTAGCAACAGTGCACAACAACAAACTTGCTATATCTCACTTAAAGTAGAGACATAAAAAGTTATAGAGTAGAGTTGGGGTGTTGGAACCTTATAAGCATTGCTTCTTTTCCTTTCCCTTTTCAAATCATGGAAATTATCTTTTCTTCTTTGGATTATAAATGTGAATACGGATTCTTTTACTTGCAGGTTTGAAACAAATAAACAAAGGTACGCCAAAATATAAAAACAATCCCGCTCCTGGTTGACAACAGCAGCGTAGAGGAGCTACATTTCAACATACTTCGCAACATTAAAAATATTTCTGCTAGTTTAAGTTCTGCTAGTTCAAGTTTGTAAAGTAGCAAAATAAATACAGTAAATAGATACTTTAGAATTTATTTAACCACCATAAATAAATCCTAGAGTATTTATTTATGGCGCTTTCACGCTTTTTACTGTCTTGCTGGAATATTAAGAATTGTGTGCCAAGCCAGTTAAAACGTTTGGAAATAAAAAGAGAATTTTGTGAAGCATCAAGCCCTGTAATGTTGTAAGTAAGCATGGATTGTATGCATGTCAGAGTGACGTGTTTTTCACATCCAATTCTGAGTAGTGCATTGGTATTGGGATCAATGGTGTGGAATTCACAGTGTTCTGCTGCTTTAAGAGGTACGTTACTTTTGTGACATGAACGTGTAGGTTGTTTTTTCTTCATATTTAAAGATCAGCTGACCATCTGGGAATGATGTTTCTTTGTTCTATGGATGCCCCCAAATGAACAGATTTGCCAACTAGATCAGGAACTAAGGGAAGCAAACCATTTAACTTCCAAATTTAAACATCCATCATGCCTAGATGAGCCAGTCTGTATCTTAGACATTTAATGTTACTACATCACATTAGGCAATGTTATTAGCAGGTCGTTGCCACAATATTTGAGTGGCAATTGTGTTGATCCTGTGGGAACGTGCTGTGGAAGCTAGCGTGCTCATGAAAAGGATTTTTTTGACATGTCCAAAAAAACTAAATCTGTGGTTGCCTGGCTTATCTGCTGATCAAACTGTGTAAGAGAAGAGCGTTATTTTCTTAACATATCTTGTTTTTGTAGGTCTCTGACATGCTGATACACAACAAACTTTATGGCTTTCATAAGTGTGTGTGTGTGCGTGTACCATTGTAACCAGCAGCATTGGTCTTCCAGTCAGGAGCGCTCAGATGCCCGGCTCTCGAGGTCTTTACGATGATGTGCTGAACGTCTCTCCATGAAAGAGAAGGACTAAAGGAGAGAAGGTATAATCATAATTTACAACATAAACAAGTTGTGTATGATGCTGAAGTGAAAAAAAACTGTTTTAAGAGGCATTCATTAAACTCCGTGCACATATAAATAATAATTTGCAAGAGTTATGATGCAGTCAAAAAGTATGCTGAGTAATTCATTGTAATGTCAAAAGATTAGAGCAATATGGAGATAAACAAAAAGACTTAAAGGGGCAGAATGGTCATTAAGATATGAAGACTTTTCCTTGTTATGACAGTAAATTTAGACAACAGTGTGGAGGAGAGGTGGTTAGATGAAAGAAGAGCATAAAGATTCAAGATGAACGGGTTAAAAAACTAATCAGAAGAACAAAAGTCAGCAATATAACAGCATAAGGTAAAGAAACCAGTCTTGTACTGTAAATGGTAGATTAGAGAGCGTAGATGAAGAGCTGCCCGTTCACGCGTTCCTTCGTTTTTCTTTTTGTTTTTTTTACATCTCACGTGAGAGCCATTACGAGATAGCAGCCATGTGTTTGACGTCCTTTGATGCCCAAACAGGAGATTAAAGGCAAAAAAAAAAATCACAGGAAGAAGTGGGTCACCAAGTTTCATGGGATTCCCTTTCAATCTCATATGTTTGCCAGATGCTCCGCTCCCTCCCTCGTGTCACTCCCTCACCATCTGAGACCTCCACACTTTGCAGTCAATCCAAAGCGCTTGAAGAAACCATGATGCATTATGCTTGTACCTCAAAGATAAAGGTTTTAGAGGCTAAAAAAGTTCACAGGTACAATGTGATAGGGAGACGAGGAATAAAAGGCCAGTTCCTGCTGAGTCCCTTACATTAGAGCAGGTATGTTAAAAATCTCCTGTAGCGTCTGAACGTCACATATTCAGCTGCTGCAGACGTTCCCGGCAGTTACAAACCAAAGAGGTGGTTGCACCTGCTCGTTATTCTGTGAGCATTTGAGAGTTTATGGGATTTTAGTGAAACTAAAGTCAATTTGGGATCCGTCCATAAGGGAAATATTAGCATCTTAATCCGAGAACCACTGGAACTGATGGAAAATCCCATGTTTGAAGTTCAAGTCATTCTCCAAAGAATTGCAATCTGATTATGTTTGATAATAATAAATGTGATTCTTCACCTATCTGGGTTGTTAAAGACGGGCAGAAGTTTTCTAAGAAAACAAACAACTATGAAAATCATCGGATCAAATCTCTATAAAACTAACAAAGACTGCTGCTTAAAGAAAACACATATTATAGTCCCCTCCCTCCGCTCTGAATTAATCAACCTCTCGCTAGTGCTCTCATTGAGCCCATTATTATTAAATCCATGAGGATATTCAACATCTACACTACAACTGGCTAGAAATAAAATGTCAAGAGCAAAATAAATAAAGGGTGATAGCACAGATAAGTCCTCAAAGAAGTCAGAATAATTAATGCTCAGATCAATATTAATAGGCTAAGCTGCCACTGCGTAATTATGGTTCCATTAAAGTTTTATGGTCATTAATTAAAAGTGACTTTGGCATCGCTATCTAGGCCATGACTGCCTTCCCATAAACAAGGAAAACTAATTAATGGAGGAGCTCACAGACAGCAGGAATCTGCAGCAAATAAAAGTCTGATATACGTTTCTCTGGCCCTCTAAAGTGTAATCATGACTGGAAATATATCTGGAAGACAAGGAATCTGGGGGTGAAAAGGAGAAGGGAGTAAACATTCATTCGAAGCTTTGCCTCTGTATAGTCTAGTTACTGAGGGATTCCCATCAA
Source organism: Fundulus diaphanus (assembly GCA_037039145.1). Classification (NCBI taxonomy): domain Eukaryota; kingdom Metazoa; phylum Chordata; class Actinopteri; order Cyprinodontiformes; family Fundulidae; genus Fundulus; species Fundulus diaphanus. The sequence continues at coordinate 25,422,607 of CM073127.1, forward strand.
ACGGTCACTTTGCTACTCTAAAATGTGTTTCTGTGGCTCCAGAGAAATCTGCCCAGAAGTCATCATCTGGAAACTGCTTTGTGCATTTACTCAACTTACCTTTGTCCAATATAAAAAGTTGTTTGCTGATCTGACACATTAAAGTGTGACAAAAGAAATCTGTGAAGTAGTAATTTATTTTTATTTTTGCAGCGTCGTATTAAATGCATGTGTATGCTTGCTAGACAATAAAACTAACAGGGAGAAAGTCAGAGAGGAAGGCAGACCGTTTCCTGCAGAGGATTAACAAAGAGCATTGTTGCTGTGATGGAGCCACAGAAAAGTAGAAAGCGAGCAGGGAAGAAGTAGTGTGTGATAATCTTGTTGAGAAAACAGGCTTACGAGCCCAGCACTGCCTGGAAAACCGAGAATATTTTCTGTTGGGAGGATTTGGATCGGATTATCCAGGTTAATCGACGTGACCTCAGTTATCTGAGCTGCTCAACATGTGATGATGGGCCTAATTCACAGTCTCTGCACCTGCGCGGACCTTTCACCAATTCATGAATTTATTACAATATTGATACCCAGAACGAATGGGGAAGCAGAACCGGCTAGTTTTTTTTAGCTTTACAAAGAAACAAAGAGGTTCTGGAGGACAGAGAAGGGATTACGGCAACACACTGAAACGGAGCAAATAATTACTTGCTTTTAACAAATTACTTTTTTTTTAGGTTTTTGTTTTTCTGCTTTGATTGTGGAAATTTAGAGTTAGCCCAGATTTAACGTTTGGACTGAGATCTCCTGGTGGACGGGCATCCTTTAGAATGTCAACATGATGAAAAAAGCAGCATAAATGGCCAAACGCTGTACAAAAGGACTTTTAAATATTTACAACTTCTCCACAGATTATATATTTATAAATAAAGAACCGCTTCTGATGAGGAAGTTTCTTTTAAGTGAAAATTTCTGTTTTGTGATCGGGAAGTTTTGATTTTTCGAATCAAACGCCTCCTTTTTAACTGACTGTTATAATCAGAGTTAAAGGAAAGCCCACAAAGCAAAGAGCCTGATCATTTAAATTTCTGCTACAAACAATCAAAATGCTAATGAGCTATCCACCTGCCTCTGGATCCCAGTGCATGTATTCATAATATACCACCAGGGACCGTCGGGGACAATCCAGGGTAAGACTTCTTACAGTTTGCACACACTGCAGCTAAACGTGGCCGTGGCTTCACAATAGAGAGTTTAATCCTGTTAAAGCCCTCGGAAATATAAACACTGATTGATGACAAGCAATCAGGAAAGCAGCTAAAAAGTTCAGCGCTGTTGTGTAATGCAAAAACTTCTCTATGTGGCGATCCACTTCTAAGCATAATCGACAATATGAAAAACCTGTTATGAATTTCAAAGGGCAGGAGGTCAAACAGCTGCTGTGTAACTTCTGATTTTTAAGAGGCCATCAAGGTGAATTTAGACCTTTTTTATTCTAACTTCGCTACATTGATAAAACAAAGACAGCCTCTCCAAGTGATCAAGAGCATTTGCATTGTTGACAATGTGAAGTCTCACGTGTTGTCCTTATAGATCGGTGAGATAAGAGGACAAGAGGGCATTAGAGGCTAGTGACGGGACAAAGGGATGAGGGGATGAGGTTAAGTGGCTCTTACTTTGCTTCCAGGGCCAGAGCAATGATGGCAGCTGCCATGGGAGCCGAGGCTGATGTCCCCGTGTGACTGTCTGTGCATCGGTGTCTCAGGTCTGTTGTTATCTGCGGACAGAAGAGCAGGGGAGGTTCACAACAGAGGCAGGGAAAAAAATCTAATGGGCGGGGCGCAACAGATAGGGTGCTGAGAAGATACGATGGAGAAAGGGATAAAAGTCAGAGAATGATGGAGGCGGAGGGATACGGCAGTGACAACAGGCAGGGAGGGAGGTAAAAAAAAAAAAAAAAGAGAGACCAAGAGACAGACTAAAGACAAGAGGATCAGGGAGATCTGAACACATCTGAAACCCCTCAGACACATTCCAGCTTTGACGCAAAAAAACACCGGGGTCAGTTTATCATGAAAGAAACAAAAGAAACATCGTATTAAGCAATAAAAGATGTAATACAAGTTATTAAAGAGCTGTATATTTGCTTTGATGGACTTGATGGCCTTTAAAGGCAGCCATCAAGTCAAACAGCTCGACAAGAGAAGCTCGGCTGACTTCCAGCCCTCCTCAGAGGGACCGTCTCTGAGCTGAAAAGTTTGAGGAACTGTCTCAACAAATACAAACGGGGCTTAACGAGCTGTTGTAGACGGGCTTAAAAGTATGTAGATAAGAGTCTACTGACAGAATATGAGGAATGTAGCAAGAGTCTGCTGAACAAGCCAGCTCTACATGGTCAGATGTGGTTCTGTTCATCCATGTGGTTGTAAGCTGTCAGACGAGGTCGTAGTTCAACCACCTTTGTGCACATTAAAACCAACCAGCGCAAAAAACTGCACGCTTAGTTGTTAAAGGATGGCTAATGCTGCTTTTCCATACTGCCGTTTGTTCCTCTGATTACAAGGTGGATCAATTACAGATTTCAATACAAGCGCAAGATGTACGCAAGATACCTCCCACCCAGGTGCAGACACAAACAAAAAAGCCAATTTGATGCGTACAATCTTTCGGTCGTAGTTCTCCCCGCTGCTGTAGGTGGTGGTCAGGGTGGACGAGCACTCCTCCAGGTACCAGGGCTTCCGTCCACTCTCGGCTGTGCTGGAAATGGAGATGGTGTAGATGGAGTTGGTGTAACCATCGCAGGAGCAGTGGTCTCTGCTGCGGCCGCCATTTCCTGAAGCCCACACAAAGATGGAGCCACGGCCCTTTCTTCCCTGAAAGAAAGGAAGTATTGTCATTTTTTGTGTTTTGAACCTCATATGTAACAGACTAATCGCCTAGAATGGAGCATCAGTAGACAGTCAAATAGTATAAATCCTCAGTAGGGCTGAGAATCATTTGAATATTAGCAATTACTTTTCTTCTTCTTCCGATTACAATCAACAGTAAGTTTCCTTTCTAATGGTTTACAAGAGTCTTCATACTAAATGCCTCTCGTTACGAGGCTTTCATCCAATACCTGTGCTATCAGAAATGAACAAAAGGGAAAAAGGCCCCTTTTCTCTTTTTATTCTGTCTATATGTATCAAGGTCCAACTATCGCCCTCATTAGTCCCTAGAAAGTCTGACAACACAGCTGATGTGATTTAACCCTATTCCCAAATCCAAATGTTTTTGAATGCTGCAGACCTGGAAACTAAAGGTGCCTGGCCGGTTACCCAAGTGGTCGGCTTATGATTTGTTTTTTAAACCTATAAAACTTTTTAATAAAAGTTACAGCTGTTTTCTGACAAAAAATACTTAGTGTGAGCAGAAGCCCATAGCTGCACTCTGCAGCTGTGTGTCTATGCATGTGTGCACGCTGTGCGCTTTGGACAAATTCAGCTCCGGTCTTTGGTTGGCTTCCTCTGACCAGGTTTCAAAACAATCATGGCAGATAAAGGCTCTAATTCATGGTTCAATGGAGCGGGTTATAAAAAGTTCCCAAAGGCTTAAGGCCCCTAAAGTATTGGGGTCCCTTAGGTTAGACGATGATACGCATGGCACAAGCGCCTTGCTTTTCTTTTTTTACAGTTAGGCCCTAACTACCATTGGCAGATTTAGGTTTAAAGTAATCTTTTTATTTTACAAACATGTTCATTCTGACTGGAAGTGAGATTAATGTTTTGGAGAGGCCCAGCCAGAGACTCGCTGTAAATGTAGCTTTACGGTGTCCACTGTACACTTTCTGTTAAAGCACACTAGCCAAACATGAATAGACAACACGTGTGTAAAAACTAGACATCTGTTGTTCGGGTCTTTGACTAGGCCACTTTGTTCCAGTGAAGGGAACTCTTAATGCTGCAGCATTCAAAGACATTTCAAAGATTTCATCCTCCCAGATTAATCAAAACACTTTAAAATGCCCTCCTCCTGTTTCAGACCAGACAGGTCTTCTGGTCCAGCATCAGTGTCTGACCTCACAGATCCCATACAGATCCCCTTAGGTACACTAATAAACCTTGTGGGACAACACGGTTCAGTACGATGTTTCATGGAGTAAGGATGGGATTCTGCTCACGTTTATGCGTGTGTGTGAAGGCAGAAGAGCAAAAATACTTTTGGAAATATGGTGTGTGCGCTTATATTTTGCCACATTATTGAACAGTACATATCCTACATATGTAGATATTCAGAACATACTACAGAAGACGAACAAGAAGAATGGCAAGTAGTACAGTCTGAACCGTTTTTTAACAGATTAGGCAGAAATCTAATATTAATTTAGGAATATCTTAACCCCAAACCTGACAGACACCCTTAGGCTGTCCCTGTGCTCAGGATGACTGACTGCAAAAGTTAGCCAGCCGTCGGTAAAACAGAGATCCAACAAACTGACTGACACTTGAATTCCCACCAATTGTTTTTCCACACTAAACACAGACACTAATACGTGGTAATCAAAGGTAAAATGGAGTTTTTCAAGAATAGGCTTCTGTCAGGCAGCGATAAGCGCACGAAGCCCCTCTGTGAGTTAGAGGAGGATCAGTCAGGAGCAAACACTGGCAGACATGAGTGATGGAGGGTACCTTTATAAGCAGTTAATAAAAGAAAGGGAATAATAGACAAAAGGACGGAGGAGACAGAAGAATGATTAAATGTTATATAAACATGGCTGAAACAAGCAACGATCTGCTCAATTCAAATATCCTGCAGCACATCACAGGATGTGACTCTCACCGCAGGCGTCGGCTCTTACCGTTAACACCTCAGCTCCGAGTAAACCGTCTCTTCACGGTGTCTCTCGGGTCCGTGTCACACAACGAGCACGCCACTTTCACTCATCTTCACTAACAGATACCGCTGCCCTGCTTCCACAGCTGGACAGCCAGCATCCTCACCTCTGTCACCGTCAAACCCCAGACCCTCAGCGGCAACATGGACTCTTAGACACGCTCACTGCCTTTACATGTCGCATTTTTTCTTTGGTTAAACTTTTAGCTCGTGACATACAGATGACACATTACATTCAGAAAACCGCATTAGCTCCTCTGCCTCACTGCCACCACAACTGCTTCATTGACAGAAAGCAAAGTTAACGCAAACTATGTGAATGTGCAGGCCTATGTTCATAAAATGTGGCCATTAAATCACTTCACCCCCATTGACCTCAGCTCCAGCTTCCCACTCTGCCCTGTGACTCAACAGAGCGCCGCTTTGTTGGCGTGCCAAATACGTTATGAATATGTAAATTGATATATGCTAATGAAGAGCATTGCGCTGAAATCTTCAGAGGAGGCTTATAGGTAGAACATAGCTGCAGATATATCTGATCAAGAGTATATCGGTAGGAAGAAATCTGCATGGAGTGTGTGTTAATCTATCACTTTGTGCAACATAACTGCTAAAGTCCAGTTTTTGGCCGGGTAACCGAGCTCAAGTTTATCCGTAGACATTTCTGCGTGTAAAACGCGAATGCAAAGGTGCCCACCGTGCGGATGCCGTTCTCAAAGGCCTGCCTGGCCAGAGACGCCGGTCCATCAACGGTCTTTCCGTCATCGTCGGGCCCCCAGCTGGCGCTGTAGATGTCAATGTGATGCGGGTTGAGGCTCAGAGACCTGGCCTCCACCATGTCCGTTACATCTCCGTCCAGCATTCTGACTCCTAATGTGCAAACAGAAACGAAACGACAACACATAATCTTTTCCACCAAAAAAAGTTGTGACAGATTTAACTGGGCAGCCGCTGAAATGTCTTCTCCCGTAATTGTGTAATAAATCAAAAACAGGCAGACTTATCAGGTGTTTCTGTGTTGCACAACAGCCCTGGGATAAAATAAATAAATAAAAATCCAAGCATTTCTGCAACACGGTTGGTCAAAGCCTTATTAGATCATCCACTGAAGCATATTTAGGAAGACAAATTAGAGAAAAGAACTAAGCCGGAGTCTCCAGTTCAAATTTAGATGCTCTGTTAGGCTATGTTGGGGACGTATAGCAGAGACTATTTCACTTTTTCTCCAATTATGCTGTTGTATTATGCTGAGTGATCCATGTAATGAAACACTGCTCATGCATTTCAATACCCTCAACCTATGTGGACACAAAGTAGTGATATGATCGTTATGGACACCTGAACTGAAAACTTCACCAACTCTGGATGGTTTCCTAACCAAACCCCTCAGCAATCGCTGACAGCCCTCGTGAGGAGGGACACAAAAGCCTTAAAGTAACGGTTGTTCTCCATCGGTAACATTCAGAGACTTTGTGATGGCTCTTCAGGTTTCCATTACATTTTCTATTTGGCTCGTTAAATCAGTTCTACAAATCTAATCTAATTAAAAACACGCAGATCCACTCTGTACCTAAAACTGTAATTTTCTTAATTTGATTTTGGTAACATTTTTAGCCACATAAAGAACTACGAATTTAAATAATAATATACATTTTCAAAATCCAACCGATCAATAACCTTCCCAAAATGAAATGCCGGGACACTAAATGCATATACGATATGAAACGTATTGGAGAATATAACTAAACACATGCAACACACCATTAAGAAAATTAAAAGAACAAACAAGAGTTAAAGACAAACATAATGAACCACTGACCTCCTATTCTGGCATTGTAGGCGATTCCCACAATGCAGTGGGAGTTGTTTGCAGCCGCAGCGACTTCACCTGCACAACGCGTACCATGTCTGAGGACAGAACAGGAAGAAACAGCGTTGCACAATTTCAAACACAGTTAATGCAACAGAGATGGAGGATTGCAAAAAATTCACAGAAGTGAACGCTAACATGCGCCAACTAGAACGTAAACATGCATATTTTGGAGAAAAATGTATCGATTTTTTTTAAAAAAATGTGCACACAGCTGAAGAGGTTGTAAACAAAGGAGTCGGCGTAAAAATGTGGAAACATGCAGGCTGAAAACGCGCAGGACGTCTCCTAAAATACATTTCTAAACGTTTTCTTCACAAATGTACAAACCTAGCAGCCCTGTTATGATACTTCCTCAGAGCGTCTACTCCTCCTGGCCAACAAGCAGACAAAGATAGCTTAAACAACGTCTAAAAGTAATAAGTGTGACATGTGCGTGAGAGGGCAACATTCCTTGAATAACTGCAGCGGTGACAATCGACCTAGGTCAGCGACCATGACACAAACATGGTGTGTTTGGGTCTGCTGCCTGCTCCAAAACACCACTTTCTAGATCTGCACAAACACACACACCGCCTGCAGAGAACATCTGCATCACACACACACACACACACACACACACACACACACACACACACATCTCTGACTGCTGCCATGGAAAACCAGCAACTAGCTAAAGAACCCCCAACACCAAAGAAAAGCAAGATGAGCTCCAGGGTCCTGGAGAGTGTTTTTAAATTTTGGTGACAATTATCGTCCCAAGTTGACATGAACTGATTTTAGGATGAACGATATGGCAACGTCCCTGGCTTTACTACACAGAAGTGCAAACAGAAACACCCTCGCTGATATTAAAGGAAATTTAAAATATCTTGACTCACTTCTTTAAGTTGCATCATGGATGTGCAGACATCTAGGCCTGTTTAATATTTTGTATATTTGTTTTATCATATAATTTATAGTTAAGAATTATTTTAATCAAGTAAAAAGCTTGTATACAAGTAAATTTATTTCAATTCAAAGCTGTTGGTTTAGACCTGAAACAACTGATGGCGGCACAGAGGTGCTGAATGTTAAGTTGAAGTCACTTCCAGTTATATCTGAAGACTCAATGATATATGTAAGGTTCTGTTTTTTTAAAAGCACATCAGGATTTTTCTATGTTCCATGGTGGAGGTTGTATGATGATATGGGACTACACTGCTGCCTTTGGTCCTTGAGGCTCTGAATAGATAAAATTAATAAGTGCATGAGGAGATTCGTAGGATGCTTTGGCAAAACAGCTGAAGGAAACATAACCACCGACATAACACCCCGACTGAATTGATGAAAATAGTGGAGACGAGCTGTTTTAAATTGGCCAACGCTCAGCGCTGAACCAAATCCTGGAGAAATTCTTTAAATCTGCCACTTTCAAACAGATTCTAGCAACTTTAAAGGCAGCTTAACGCACTGCAGCTGCCACAGATGCAGAAAACGTCGGGTTGACCTCTACTTTTAGAGGTCAAAGTTGCTACTAGGTTATGCACCTGAATATAACAGTTTTGTTTAGGCATTTCTTTTACAAATGCACCGGAGCCATGAAATATTTCATCAATGTCCCACTGGTAATGGCAGTACTCCTTGTGCGGATACATGTGGCAATAGCGTCAACACCACAATGAGCTTCATGTGCTCTTTCCAGGTTGTAAAGACAGTGATTTCCACATCATGACTCGTCTCCAGCTCGCTCCTCCGCACAGCCTCGCTCACATTTCCAGCGGTGAGAGCACGTCTCCGGCAGAAGATCTCCAGCTGGGAAATGCATGTGTGAACAGCATCTGCAGGAAAACTCCCGAGCAAATTGTCTACACATTCACCTGAAAACCTCCAGAGTGTAAAAAAATTATTTTTTTATAGCTTTAGATCAACTAATGGAGCCGTTTTTATTTATGTTTAATAGGTTGTTTTTTTATGAAATTTTAAATGTTCTTACATTTGTGTCCTTTCTCAGACCAGTTGCTACCCTATGTAGGATTTTAAAAACAAACTTTAAACTGTTCTTCAGTAAAAATAAAGTACAACAAATAAAGAGGCTATGAATCAGTAATTGGGCATTTTGCAGCCAACAAGCCAAACCGTGGCCTCCCTCTTCTGCACCCTCCACTCCGGTCACGTCACTGCAGTAATCCATAAAATTGTCTGTCTGCTCCTCTTTCCTTTCTTTAGTGTTTGTCAGTATTTTCCACTGTCGTCACATCCGTGTGCTGCAGTCACTCGTGGATCTCTCTGCTAAACCAGAACCAGGTTTCAGTAGAGACAGCCACTAGAACGTCTTGTTTTCTGCTTAGTGCATAATATTAGACGTTCCTAGGCACCATTTTAAGATCTTTACAGGTATTTCTGGAACATTTCTGTTAAGCCTGTTAATTCTGCGTAGTTTCTCAAATATTTCTGAATATATATAAAGCAAGTTTTGTTTAGGAATATGTTTTGTTTCAAAGAATTATACCAGTACTCTCTGTTTTTATTGTAAAAAGACAGCCACTCTCTAATAAGTCTTAGGCCAAGTTTATAAAATCTCTGGGGCCACATGGATCTACCTAGAAGCCCAATGAAAAAAAATCATTAGAGCACAAAACAACTCGTGACAAATGACCTTGAGCAGAATGCTAAAGGTCACACTGCAGAGGAAAGGAGAAAATAGGCATATATTGTACCTGATACCATTGAAACACATATACTATTATTGTAATTGGAAGATTTCCTAAAATCCTGCAGCCCTAATTTGTAGGCTGAGTAGCACTTGAGTATCCAGGTTGTGCCCATGAAAAGTTTCCTCCATCACCCCCCCTGCAAGAGCAAAACGGCTTTTGTGGGAGGCAGAGTGATGGCGTCCTCATCAGAGACAGATGCAGAGGTCAACCAGTGGCAATTCTATATCTTCACTCTTACGGACCAAACTTTATCCTCCTATGGTGTCGATAAACGCCCCCACAGAGCGGGATGTAGAAGAGACTACCTCCAGAATTAGGGAGAAGGGAAGATAGATTGCCCTGCCTGCTCTCCCCTGACCTCAACCCCACTGAACACGTGTGGGATCAGCTTGGCCGCGCCGATTGTTCCAGGATGACCAGCAACACCCCACTGACTAAATTGCGACAAATGCTCGTCGATAATGTTAAAGCCACCCAACAGGGGTCTCACCAAGCTGGTGACCAGCATGAAGAAGCGGTGCCAGGGTTTGTTTGTGTGCAGTTCCTTCACGTATTACGGAGGTCCCTGTTTGTTAGATGAATAAAACGTTAAATTTCCAGCATGTATTGTTTTGCCAAAATTCAACCATCTAATCCAATATTCATTACCAATCCATAGCTTCAAGAAAATGCACCTCAGAAACCAACCTCAAAGCTGATCAGCTCTAATAATAAGGGACTGACATTTTCCACACTTTCTAAATCATTTCATATTTTCCAGCATTACTCGTAACATATTCTGTCCGCCTCAGAACAAATTATTGCAGTACTTCTTGAATAGTATTTTGGTTCTATTATTTATCTGCAGGTCTGACAATAATGAAAGAACATAATATTTGTTTTATTATTTACAATTACTTGGATCGGCTTTGTTCTTCAAAATCTAGAGCCCTCGGACTTAATGATTATATCTAGTATCTTTTGACTAAATGTGATTCTTCAATGGACAGTTTATGAACTTTTGTACCTGTATTTTGTTTGTAAGACACTTAAAAATAGCACTTTTCATGTTTTTTTTTTGGCCTTTTAGACCCAGTTGAAGAACCACCAGCACAGGCTAGAGGCAAAATGGGTACTTTTTTATTTTTTAATGTATGTTCGAAAACCAAATACTGATGGGTAAAACGTTAAAATCATGATGCGATCAGAGATAACGCATACCAAATTAGTGAAAAAAATAATTAATTATTGCATTTATTTAGCATTCGTAGACCTTTGTCATTTAGAAAAGAGAAGAAGGGATAAAGTTTTGAAAATGAAAAAAACTTTTCACACGTATTTCTTCTTTCTCCATACTTTACCAAACTTTCTAGACTGCGTAGGAACCCTGCGATGATGAGCGGTTTGAGCATGCCAGTTACATCACATCAACATAAAAGCTGTTCTCACTAAAGACAGTTGAACTAAAAAAAAAAAAAAAAAGGCCCCACTCTGTGATACTAATTTGAGAGGCCATAAAATAGCCAGAACACACAAAACATTATAATAAACTAAGAATTCAACCCGCAGCTCGTTAAGCTGCATCTGTGGCCCTCATGTCTGTCTCTTTAAGAAGTGCATCACCAGCAGGGATTGATCCACTGCCACGACAGTTGTGTTGCTGCAGCCAAACCCACAATCAAAGAGGAGAAAAGGGGGGAGGAGGAGCGGGTGTAGATCACTCGCTGAGCCGGAGCCAAGCTGGCACAAGACAAGTGCATAGACAAGTTAGTTTGTTTTTCTCCCCCCTTCTTAAACAGACACTCACACGTTCACGTTCTTCCGAAGGAAAAAAAAAAAAAATGCCACAAGCTACCCACAAGTGTCACAATCAGACTCTCTGTGTTACTCAGCAGAACCACAACAAAGTCAGGACTCAACTAATGGATCAGTAGGACTCAACTGTTTGTAAAAAAGCACAGAGCCACCGAAGATGCAAGTAAAAAAAAAACACACCCACCCACGACTGATACTTATAATGAAAACGTGTTTTCCTTACTTGTTCTCATTGGTTGCATCGTATCGCGGCATGGGGTCCACATCATTGCTGTTGACATCATAGCTTGCTTGAGGATCCTGGAGAAGACACCAAGATAAAAATAATAGCTTGTAATAAAATCGGGAGAGACAACATGATGACTAGGTCCAACACAGTCACGTTAACGGATCCTCAAAGCGCTTCTCTAACCCGATCAAATAGTTCACATTACAGTCATAACGGTTGTGTAAATTGAGTGCAATCATGCTTAATCCAACGTGCCAAGCATTTCAGCCTTCAGCATAAACAATTCCTGGCATCAGGAGTAGCTAATAGCTGCAGCGCTGTCAAACACAAGGAATCGCTCTGATTGATAGCCTTACCTGCAGCCTCAGGCCAAGATGTTTACCTAAATGTCTGGCCTCAGCATCCCCATATAAGGTATGCGACCACTGATGTACAACAACATGTGCAGCCCCTCGCAAGAGTAAAGAAAGCTCTTAAACCTTTTTACATTTCGTCACATGTGCAAATTTTACTGGATTTTATCTGGATTTTTATGCAGCAGCACAGCAGAAAGTACTGCACACTTGTGACGTCCAGGGAAAACGCTTCACAGTTTTCAAGTGTTTTTTAAACGAAAATCTGAAAAGTGAGGCGTACATTTGTGTTCGGTAACCCTGACGTAATACTCTTTTTCACCATCTTTTGCTGCATTTAGAGCTCTAGGACTTTTTGGGTTGTGTGTCCACCATCTTTGCACATCCAGAAATTCAAATTTTTGCCCATTTGCCTTTGTGGAAAAAGCTCCAGATTAGTCAGAATGAATGAAGAGCGTTTGCTAGCATCAGTTTTGCCACAGATTCTTGGTTGGTCTGATCTGAACCATTTCATTGCAGCTATAGTGTGTTTAGGGTCACTGTTGTCTTGGCTCGGTTTGTTCTTCCCTAAGAAACCTCTGAGGCCTTCACAGATTTACCCATTAGTTTTGCAGGCAGCTGGTTAGGCTAGATTTGCACAGCACTCTTTTGAAAATGTTTTTTGGGGAAAAAAAATGAAAACCATGTGTCGTTTTCCTTATACCACACAGATATGCACTGCTTGCCGTTTGTCTAAAACAAAGAAAAAATAAATCCTGTAAGGTTTGTGGTTGTTACCTGACAAAATGTGGAAAACTTTCAGGAGGTTTAACACTGAAATATAATCCGCAATGCACGATTATCTGACCAAAACTACAGCTTCCTTATCTGATTCCCTCCTGCTTTAAACAATTTACCTAAAATATGACTTTGATTACCAAAAAAAAAAAAAATCTTTCGATAAGCTTGACCTTTTAAGACACGACATAAAGCTAAAGCCCAGAGACTGAAGCATCATTCATAAAGCTACCCAAACCTCACATGTCAGCAACGGTCCTTACAAAGATCAACACTGACCACACCCAACATAAACACACACTGCCGCTCATGGTCGCCCTACAAGCGCATACATACACACTCACGTAGTTCTGAGAAAGGTCCGGGTGGGTCCTCTCAATCCCGTCGTCTAGTATGGTGACCACCACGTCTTTGCCCGTGTAGCCCCTCTTCCACGCGCCCATGATGTTCATGTCCGACTGGCAGTTGTGGACGTCGTCGTTGCAGTGCTGGAAGCGGGCGGGGGGGGGGGCGAGGAGAGAGAAAGACGACTAATTAATAAACGTGGAAAAGGTTGAGAGCATCCCTACGTGACGTCCTGCAGATTTACAGCATGCGAGTTCAATCGTTGCACAATCTGACATAAACAAGTTCAAACATGTTTGTGCCAAGCCTGTTTGGAGAGGGTTTTTTTTTCCCCCCCTGTCTGATTCAGCCTGGTCAAACTAGACAGACTCCAGAAAGCATAAAACTAAAATGTGAAGAAAGCTTCATTTAATTCAGTCGAAAGGAATTTTATGCATTTATCAGTAGTTTCATCCAACATTTGAGCCTGATATCACCAGAGATAAGGCTGAGTTTGCATTTTAAAAGGAAGCCGCCAGTTGTTCAGCAGGAATTATGATTTCCAAATACAACTGCTACACTCACTGAGCGGCAACACCTCTGATTCACAGTGTGTTGCTCATAGTGCAGCAATGACAGACTACCTAAGAGGCAGATGAGTTTCATTTGCATTTGAAAAATGAAGACATTAATTCTCTAGAAAAGACAACAAAACTGGTACACAGGAAAAATCCAGGCCTTTTCACACACCTTGTTGTCTGTCTTTGTTGTCATCACCTCTTTTCAATCTCATCAATCTTTAAAAATGGATCTAAACTTAAACTTCTCACCGACAAAATAAAGACTAATTCTGCCATATTCTGACTTTTCACTTTTAGACCAAATTACAGCAGCATAATGTCGCATTGCAATGTCAATGTGTACAAGTGCACGGCATTCGCACTCTGCCGGTGATGATATATTTGCCCAGTTCGATGGACTTTACCTGCCCTGTATGCCCACCTTCAATACAGATTTGAACAATGCAGGAAAAAAAAAACACATATGCAGAATAGCTGGGACATTATAATGGGGCGGCAAAAAAAAGAGATGAAAATGTGTTTTAATGATTCAATGATTGAACCCTGTTGGTGAGACAGAAATGATGGATTTCCTATTTTGTCCAGAAGCTGGATGGACTACTCACTACCTGAGATCTATGTATGCAATAAACCAAAAAAGAAAAACACTAACATTGTTTAGCTAAGTTTTTATATACCAGAAGTAATTTCATTATTGTAACATTTACCAACATTTTCCCATATCGCACGTTTTCCAGAATGTCGTGCAGCCCTATGACTCCATTTAACATGTAATAATAGCATAACTACAGTATTTAGATTACTTTAATCATAGTAACGTAACTAATTACACCCAGGTGCTTTATAATTACTTTTCAATGTATAGAGGTAAAGCGCACACATTAAAACGCTCCAGATTAAGCACGGTGAGGCCCGTCGTACGTCTAAGGTAGCAATTTTTCCCCTACAATAGTTATTATTGTGACTGCTGCAAGCTAGTACCTGCATATGTTACCATTGATTGTATATATTATCGCCTTTCACTGAACACTTTGAGGTGGGATAAGGGCGTCTTTTTGCTTTGTCCATACCCTCTCACAGGCCCACATCAGCTGACTTGTTTTGGGGGAAAGCCAACTTCGTGGGTAGGGGGAGTAATGCAGTGATGACGCGAGGCTTGTGTTGGCGGCCAGCAGGAGGATTCAAAAATACACACAAGAAGGTGAGATATATATCACCTAAATTTGAAGCATTTGCTCAGTCAACATTAAAAATCGCTACCCTGAATGACTGGTGGCCTTGCAACACAGTTTTCATTCTTATTTGCTGCCTCCAACGACGCACCGCAGCTCCCGTCGTCCCGCTTTTCCGGGCTTCGTTTCTGAACGCTCACAGTGGAGCAGGATATCACCGTCTCCGCTTGGGATCTACGAACGGCCAAAGGGAGCGCAGCGGCGGCTTGTCGTGAGTTCGTGGCAGACACGTTGTTGTGCTCTTTTATGGAGCACAACAACGTTTTGACACCTTGCAAACATTTCACATCGCAATCATATTTGTGTCTTTTTCCCCATTTCCCTCTAAAATATTGCGTGCATTTCCAGCAATCTACCACACTCAAATCCGTCAGAGCAGAAGCAGCTCTAAAGGCTTGTAGGCTGCAGTCACAAATAAAAATCATCTCGTTTTGGCAGGGAAAAGCCAAAGCTTCCACCTCCAGCTGCAATGATTATTAAGGCGGGATTGTTTTTGCTAGAAGAGGCTCAACCCTGAGGACCCACGGCTTGGCCCCCTGGGAGGGAAAAGGCAACAAACACCGTACACTAGAAATACATACAAATAAATGTTAATGCCTCAAAGTTTCACAGCAGATACGCAATATAGAATATTTTTAAAAGTAAATATGGTTTAAATACATACTTTGTTCCCCAGAAGTTTTAAAGAATTAGTCACTTTTATTTGGTAATTAAATTACCGTTGCATGTACTTTTACTACTCACCAACACTGTTTGCAAAGATCCAATCGTATCCAGTGTCATGTTTACAGCCAAAGAGAATAAGAGATATTTTAATTACCTTTTATTGTCACCTTTAGTATTTACAAATATCATAAAATATTATGACAACATTTAAGCCTCAATCCCCTTATTCCTAAGTAGAAAACTACATACCAAGGATTTTCAATAATGATTTTCTGCAAATCATTTTGCAGATGGATGTGTTGAACTAATATGCATGCCTTTTCTCTGCAAAGAAATCCCATTTATTGTGTTCCTAACGGTACAAATAAGCTTAAGCATAATTCCTATGACTCTCTAGAGACAATTACAGCAAAAAATACAAATTAAGAATGTTGAAAGCAGGTTTCTCTGTTTAGATTGCAGCCAGATTTCAAGTGCCAATTACCAACTCACTAGACAATTCAAAATTATATTATGCCGTATGACAAAACATTAGTGCCAGGGTTTTATTAGAGCCATCTCACACAGTGTGCGAGATGTAATAAAGTTACCTGATTGCGGTAGCTACACAGGCACCTTTAGTCTGAGTTGGCAATCCTTTATCTTTCAACGACAATGTTAGTCATAGGCATAAAATACGTCGTATTTTATTTGCTTCCAGGTCAAAGTGAAATGTAGGTGCACAACTGTCAACGTTCACTTTACCTTTTAGCGACTTATGAAACTGTCAAATTTCTGCTCTTGCATTAGGTTGGAAAAATCAATTTTTCCTGGAAATGAGAGGACGCATCCCACCTCAAACCCAATGTAAACCTAAAAACATGCACAGAATGTTCAGAGAGTTTTCATCTCCCAGCTGAACACCTTAAAAAACTCTGGTCAAAGTATCGGGATTGATCTAAACGGAGTTAACAATTGACAGAGCCGAGGACACTCAACTGCTTACAAACACCCACAAAATGCATACTTAAAAGTGCAATGAACTGAAGGTGAATGTAAACAGCTGCAATATCCTCAAACATGCAGCCGGTATAAACCAGGCTTCGCCTAGACCCTTTTTTTTTTTTTTTTATAAAGGTCGACAATTTTCCATGAAAACAACGACATGATTGTTTTATGTCAGCGAAAACCCAGATAAACCCCTCAGCTCCAAAGACACAGCAGTAATCGTGGCCACGCCATGACATCGTCTGACCTTTGACCCGCAAACTGGAGAAAAGCGGGAAGAAGACAGTCCTAAGTATAACGCTTACTTACAATGTACCACATACTGCTCCACTTGGCGTCATTGTAGAAAATATTGTTTTGGGCCACACTGGTGTGGGCGGTGCTTGTCAGGGAAAGGGGCGGGACAGGTTTGTAATCCCTCTTGATCCTCCGCTTCACCACCTGCTGTTCTATCCACTCCACCTGAAACAAACACACAGTTAATTACTACTAATAATTACACACACACACACACAGGAAAAAAAAATTACATCAAATCTGAAATAACTCAATAAGGAAACAAGATAAAGTATAACATTTGAACCTCATGACCACATAAACCAAATAAAACATTAAAAAGTTACTTGTAAGAAAATATCATTGGTTACCTGTGAGCCAAAAGACTACGTTACATTCCTTGCTTTAGAAACTATGGTTTTCACAGAAGGTGTGTTGAACTAACAGGGGGTAGATGTCAGAGCTCAGTTGTTATAACGTTATAAATCAACAGACAATAAATTCAACAAGTCTTAAAGTTTTACTCTGACATTAAATCAGAGTAAAACGTTTCCTGTTTGGGCTCAGGGTTGTTCAACTCCAACACATGGACTTGGTCCTCTTTAAGCCACTTTGTAACTGGTCTGGAGGTACGCTTAGAGGCATTTTACTTTTGGAGAATCAGTTCAAAGCTAAGCTTCAACCTCCTTGCTGATGACTTGAGAGGGTGTTTAATAAATTTCCACATAATGTTCTTTTCTTGTGATGCCATCTTTTTTGTGAAGCGCACCAGTCCCTCCTGCAGTAACACACCTACATGGCATGATGCTGCTAATGGTGTACTTCATAGGTATTTTGGTGCTCAAGCTCCCTGCTTTTTCCTCCAACTGTAACAATGGTCTCTGGGATACAGAACCTCCCCTTTCTGAATAACATGATGGGTGGAGGTCTCCATAGATTTTTTTTGGGAAATTGGATGAACCGGACTTGTTGAGGTCGACTATTCTCTTCCAGATATTTTTCCTGATGGCTTGAAATTTTCCAATAATGTCACACAAGGAGGGGGGGGGGAGGCAGCGTTATGGGAGTGTTGTCTTATAATACATCCACAAACTAGAATCAATTTAACTGAAATGTTGTGAATTAATCAGAGGCCATGATGTCAACATCTGGGCGACCCCAAAGTGTTTAAAGGCATATAAATCTAAATGTCCTGTATGTTAACGTCTGAGTTTCATTAAAGTAATAAAAGATTTTCATTATTCAGGTATATAGCTAATAGAAATGATTTTGGTAATCTGAAAGATCTAAAACGGGAAAAGTTTAATATGATTTGCCGTCAGATAATGAAAAAAAAGAAGCTACAATATATCCAAGTGTGATTTTTACCCAACATGTAAACATCTGCTTTCAATTATAAAAGCAGCAAAAGATAAAAATTAAAATTAATTATATTATGAGACAAAGAAGAGGTGGAGCTCAATGTTTTTGGGGAAAAGCGTCACAGCAACCTCAATCTAACACAAATAAACATAATATTTTATTGTCATAAATATCGCATTCTGGTGGAAAATGCTTTGCTGTGAACTTGTTAGTTCACATAGGAGTGTCGTCAATCTGTGAAATGTCATGGGCTTAATTCAAAGCACAGGTCGAGCCTTGGAAAGGACCTCCGCCCAGTTTGAGAAGGAAATTTCACAATTTCACAAACAGGATTTCTCTGGATCTGAGAAGGACAGCTGGACCCGCTGGCTCGGCCCTGACGAACACGGCTTCTGCGTGTTTAGTCTAGCAGGCTTCATATGTGTAAAAGTCTCCTTCAACAGTTTATACTCACATAGCAAGGAAAATGGAAAAACAGACCAGACACAACATGCATGGAAGAGAAGACCAAATAGTATAGAATTTAGTCTTGCACCTAAACACGTTGCTACAAAGAAGACAAATTACGTTGGTTTGTCGAAGGCTTAACCCTGGCTGTCATTTGTTTTGGTTTTACCTTTGAAAACAGAACATTTCTTTTTTTTTAAGGTCATCTTTAGCAACAGCTTTCCAGACTCTGAAGGTCTTCCCAATATTTTATCCATTTTTTTGTATACACCTAAAACGGACCTACAATTCATGTAAAGAAAGCAGCTAAATGAAGGAACGATTAAGCAGGGAATTAATTTCAACATCCATCTTTAGCTAATGTTAGTAGTTGGTTAAAAACAGCATTAGTTGAAATGTCTTTAAAGCAATCTACAGAAAATCCTAAATTTGTCTAATCAGGATTTGAAGAAATGGTGATATTAAAAGCGCCATTAGTTGAAAAATGAATGGTGGCTTAATGCAAAATTCATTGCAAAACATTATAAATCTCAACAGCTGGAATTTCTGTTGCTGACAAAACTACCTGCCACACATAAAATTTCTTTAGTCAATATCTGTTTATAAATAGACCTTTTGTAGAAGCAAATGAAAAACAAAAAACAGGACAAAACTAAATGTCCTTGTCATAAAATTGTAAAACACTGAAGCCTGCACAAAAAAAAAACCAATTATTTAACCCGTTTCTTTATCAAGAAACACCAATCATGCTTTTACCTGCTGATATAGAGGTTTAAACAACACATTTCTACCCATATTCCTATAATCCTACAATTAAATGTAACAAAACACCAAACATAAAATGAGGAGATTGCAGACATTTGTGCACAAATGTGTATGTATATATCCCTAAAAGGGCTGGCCGATACAGGAAAGAAGCATATCGATAAAATAGGAATCATATTAATCGATATCTAGAATTATCAAAAAATTCAAAACATATTTTAAGTCCAGCCATTTTATGCTGTTGCTTAATGTCCTGTTTTTTGATAAAGGACACACTAACACTGAATTCAAACTGAACCCTTTATTCAACCAACTTTTTTATCAAAACTGCAACATTTTAAAAAGAAAGAAGAACGCGTGCTCTCTGAACTCTTAAGGGGCGGAGCTTGGTGACCAAGCGTTCTTGTGTCTGCGTTTGTGATTGGTTGGAGGATGCAGCAACCTACATGATAGGCAGGAAGGAAAACTGTTCTTTTATTGAACCTTTTATTGACCGTGTTTTTCTATCGTACCACACGTCTATTAATCGATATATATTGTTTTTTAATTATTGTCCGGCCCTAGTCCCTAATCATAACAAGTATTTTTAAACTCAAAAATTCAGGACAGAACTTGTCTTTAAAGAGGAGAGAGAGAGTTTTCTTTCTTGATGCATTTAATGACCAGGATAAATGGCAGACTTTCCAATATTTGACCTTCTGATCACAAATCAGCCATTCAACACAAAGCTGTCCAATTGTAATTACTGGAAAATTGATTAGTACATCGCTGGTTCTGTGCAAAGTTGTCTGACCTTTGTAGACAACATCCTTGGGCTTTTGGGATCTCCTTTATGACTTTACTACTTCTAGGTCTAAATTGAGCAGCTTAACCAAAGAACCAGAACACACAGTGTGCATAAAAAACAAAAAAATCTCACAGGGAGGCGTTTTGTCAGGTTACAACCACTATTAATGTGTTTCATTGGGGTTTTATGTAAAAGACCAACACATACAATAAATGGCACAAAATTGTGAAATAGGAGGAAAATTATACATATTTTACAAAATTTGATACAAATGAAAATCTAGAGAGTATGTCTTGCATTTTAATTAAGTTCCAAAGCTCTGATAACCCTAAATATTTCCCTATTAATTACTATACAACTCATTCTCAGGGTAAATCCAGCTGCTCTGTGAAGGCCTCAGAGGTTTGTTAGAGAACATTACTGAACAAACGGCATCATGAAGACCAAGGAACGGCGCAGACAATTAAGGGAAAATGTTGTGGGAAAGGTTTAGGCGGTTAACCAAAATCCCAGCCTTGAACATCTCACAGAAACACGTTTCGATCCATTGTGTGAAAATAGAAAGTATGGAACAACTGCAAACCTACATAGACATGGCTGTCCCGCTAAACTAACAAGACGTGCAAGGATAGCATTGATCAAAGAACTAGCCAATGACTTGTCATGGCAACTCTGGAGGAGCTGCAGAGATTCACAGCTCGGGTGGCAGAATCTGACTACAGGACATGGTAATGCACTACACAAAAGTGGTCTTTTTGGAAATGTAGCAGGAAGGCATGATTAAAAAAAAAGCTCTGTTTGCCAAAACCCAAGTGGGAGACGGAGCAAGCATGTGCGAGAAGGTGCTGTGGTAAGAGGAGACCAAATGAAAACGTTTTGCCCAACAGGCAAAACATAATGTGCAGCAGCAAAACTAACACAGGAAGCCACCCTGAACATCCCATTCCCAACACAAAAGATGGTAGTAGCTGTATCGTGTTGTCGGGTTGGTTTTCTTCAGCAGGAACAGGGAAGCTGGTGAGACTTGATAGGAAGATAGATGGAGCTAAATACTGGGCAATCCAGGAAGAAAACCTGTTAATGGCCGCAGATGACTTGAATCTTGGGGCATGGTTCCCTTTCCAGCAGGAAATAACCCTAAACATAAACACCTAAAGTGGAAAGATTATCAATTTATTAATAGCTATGAAATGCTATTCATAAATTTTAGGACTGAATATGTCCACCTTTGCTGTGTTGGCCTAAATCCCGCTGAGAACCTGTGACAAGTGTGACAACTTGATGGTTAAAGATGCTCTCCACCCAATCTGACCCAGCTCGAGTTATTTTGCACAGCAGATTATTCAAAAAATGCAGATCGCTACATGTTCAAACACAGGCAGAGACAAACTACAAAAGATTTGCAGGTGTGACCATAGAGAAACAGGGTCCTACAAAGTAAAGCCCAACATATGCACATGAATCCATGCAACATTTTTAAATTTTTTAAATCAGCTAAAGAAAACCTTTTCATTTCCCTTTACATAGTCCTCCTTTGTGTTGCCCTATGATTTAAAATGTGACCAAATTACAACAAACTGAGTGACAAAGTATATTAAATATTTTTGTTTTCCACTATTATTTATGCATCTGGTGTGCAAGAAGTTCCTGACAACAACAAAAAAACATCAAAGCCGATAAAAACATTTTTTTTTGTCTTGTTATTTAGTTTGCCAGACATTCAGATACCGAAGAACCCCGACATATTACACACTGTTCCTTCTTACAGGCAAAGCATTTCTCAGCATCAATACAGCTTCTGCAGATGAAGAGGAGAAGAGAACAAA
This sequence comes from Fundulus diaphanus, assembly GCA_037039145.1. Lineage (NCBI taxonomy): Eukaryota > Metazoa > Chordata > Actinopteri > Cyprinodontiformes > Fundulidae > Fundulus > Fundulus diaphanus. The sequence goes on from CM073127.1 coordinate 25,444,427, forward strand.
AAGGGGGAAAAAAAGAACAGAAAAGCTGACATGACGACTGCGGAGTGATTATCTGGTCTCTTGCTCTGAAACAATCTACGGGGATCTCCGGAGAGTTGGAGCGCGAGGCAACAAGACGAGATAAGATGGGAGAAGGAGAGGCGATAAAGAGCTGGAGAGAAGGGGTCCCAGGGGAGTGAATAAAAGAAGCCTGAGCTGAAAGAGGAGACAAGTGAGAAACAAATTGTATGATGGATCAAAAAGCGGCAAGAAGAGAGAGGATAATTGATTTTATAGTAAATAACACTGATTCCTTAGCTAAATTGTGTTTTGTGTTGTAGTGAAGAAAGGCTTATAACAATACCTTCCTGTGTGCAGCAAGGTAATAATTGTGTAGAGAACAGCAAGATCTGTAAGAAAAGGAATCAAGGCAAAGAGAAATAAAAGACTGGTGATCCACAAGAGCTCTGAAGCTTCCGGCGTTTGCCAAGGTCTCGGCTCATTTCACTTCGGACTTCTATGAGGACCATCAGCTTTAAAGTGACTGTTTACACAAACCCGTTAGCTCCAAAACGACTCTCGAGCCTTCCTGCTATTTCCAAATCGTAGATCTCTGAAGCCTTCCTAAGCTTTAATCGCACTTCATGAAGAGTAAACTACGAAGGATGATTTACCCCAATAGCACCACACATTTCACTGATATGATATCTAATATCCGAACAGAAATGTTCAACGAATATAAAGAGGCAAAACTCTCCCCTGCAATCTACTTTTATTAGATTTCAAAGAACAAAAGATAATGAAACTTAAACCTTTTTCAAACAACACATGTATAAGATTTCATTGCATTTACACTAAGAGGAGTTCATTATTAACAGCAACGCAGCTCTTTTAAGCAGACCTTCTCCACTAAGGTCCAACAGTGTTCAGCAGCTTCTTTAGAAATTACCAGAATGTCTGACCCCAACTAAACAGAACCAATTTACAGGAAACACCTCCTTTTATGGGGCTGAGGCTGTGGAGGGCTGCAGCCCTCATGTTGATACCAAGCAGGCCAATCCGTGCAAGGAGTGTTGCTGCAACTGCACCAAGAGCTTGCTGCTTCACGATAAAAGTATTACTCTGAATGTATGATTCAGATTTTAATGCATCATACATAATACATATGCTTCTTTTTGTAAAATTATGCTCAATACTTGCATTCATCCACACACACAAAAACAAGCTCTTGGATGTTTCCTGGGACTTCCTTGAAGACTTCCACTGATAAAATTCAGTGGAAATGTGACTCCAAGTGTAGATTTCACAACATGACCCACAAATTGACTGTGATTAACCATATATTTTTTTTGGAAAGCTCGGTTTGACTTCACTGGCCACACCTAGGCCTGATCGCTGCCAGACCTGCAGAGTCTAGAAACCAAAAATAAAACCCGTCTGGCAGCATGAACTGGGCTAAAAGATTAAAAAGAGAGAGAACAAAAGTTAATGTCACGCTCTTATCAAAACCAGTTAGAGCCAATAGACCAGGTCACGCGTGACGTCACAAGCTACATCCGCGCTACATCCGGGTCCCGTGGGTAGGCAGAAACAGGACTGTTCTCGTCTACTACCATGACAAAACGGGTGATTTAGAGCGTGCTTTTAGTTCGTTTATTTTTGGAATCTAAACAATGCCTACAACTTGTTGTGCTCCCGGTTGCACACAGAGGCATTCCAAATCGTCGGATGTATGTTTCTGTCGTTTCCCGAAGGACGAAAAAAGAAGAAAGAAATGGATAATTTCAATGAAAAGGACGCAGGCAGACACTCCCAATGGACTGTGGGATCCATCATACCACGACAGAATTTGCAGTCTACACTTCATCTCCGGTAAATACAACTTAATTTTGCACTGGTCATTGTTCTACTTAAATAATTATATAAATAAAAAATTAGGATATATACTTAAGTCAAGACGTAAACGTTCGTTTCGTAATAATATACGTACATGTACAATGTATGCAAAGCCTCTGGCATGAGTCTGTGAAAAGGATTAATAAAACAAAAACACCAAAATAATCCTTAGTGAACAATGTTTTTTTTAACCTACCGGTGGCAGGTCTTCCTCTCTGCTTAGGCGCTGTCTGTGTCCAACTCCGCTTTCATATGCTACACACAAATGTCTGAACATGTCCCGATATGAAATAATTGTAGCCGTCCAGCAGTGTTGCCAACTCAGCGACTTTGTCGCTATATTTAGTAAGGCTGTGCATAAAAATCGATACAAAGATTAATATCGATGTTTCTAAAAACAATTTAATATTGATATTCTGGCTTTCAATATCGATATACCTCCCAACCACTAGGGGGCGTTATTGCAGCGAGGAAGTGAAAGTAAGACGAATTTACGGAACGGCCAACAGGATTTTAGAAGCGTCTTCGTCCCTAAAAATCAGACGTTTGGGCACATTTTTGGTTTCTGTGATACGTTAAATGCATTGAACAGGATGCACTTTATTTTCCTGTTACTATATCAGTGTTCAATAAATTGAACATAAATATATTTGGTTGGTTTTTGACTTTGAGCATTAATTTGAAAGTAATAAATATCGATATTGGAGTCAAATCAAATCAAGCTGAGCTATATCGAGAATCGTATTGTATCGTGAGCTATGTATCGAGAATCGTATCGGCTCATCCTAGATGATACCCAGCCCTAATATTTAGCGACTTTTAGCGACAAATCTAGCGAATTTTGGAGACTCTTACGTGAAAGCACGTATCGTTCCTACTCTTGTCCTCCAGCGGCAGGTGATGCCGTGGGGCGCCTCCCCCCTCCCAACCCCGTTCTCCCGCTACCGCAGGAGTCCCTCTCAGCGCTGCAGTCAGAGCCACAGCATGTTTACCCTCAGCGTCCAGACTGCAAATAAAGCGCACATGCGCCGGGATTGACGGCGCAGGTTGATCATTAATAACTGAATTTGAAATATTTTATCTTAAATAAATAACGGCGTTTGATTCACACAGCCTGCCTACCAGTCCGGCGCGCATGCGCGAAAAACCCGGATCAAAACAATAACAATGAACTGGTCTATATCCACTGATAGAGAAAACAAGAGACAGTGATTACCCTATCAAGATTAGCTAGCTGACCAAAATTATACTCCAAAAATGCATCAAAGACTCATCCAGGAGATCACAAAACGACCAAGAACAGAATCTATAGCACTGCACGCCTCGCTTGCCACCGTTAAGGTCAATTTTCTCTCAACAGAAGGAGAGAGAATGGGCAGAAATGGCATGAATAGGAGAGCAAGTTAAAAGAAAACAAAAGTCCGATCACGTATTTCCCAAAAAAACATCTTCTCTATCCTCAAACCTCAAAATATTGTGTAGACCGAAGAGACAAAAGTTGAACTCGGAGGGTATCACCTTTCATTTGGAGATAAACTAAGAGCAAAGAGAGAACATCCTACTGACAGACTAGCACCGGTATTGTGATGGTCTGGGTCTGCTTTGCTGCTTCAGGAATTGGACGACTTGCTGTAATAGACCGAACCATGAATTATTCTCTCTACCCTGAGGCAGAATGCCCAATCTTTAGTTTCTGACGTTAAGCTGAAGCACATTACGCAGCAGTGCAGACCAGACTTATACCCACTGTGGCATGAGGTTTGGACGGTTTTTATGATGGGTTAAATAAATTAAGCGTGACAAATAAGCATAACAAAAGAAAGCTGTTAGGGGCAAATACTTTTTACAGTGTAAATATTAATCTTGAAAACTGAAATCGAATCAAAGGTATATGCAGAAAATGCATCAGAACAGCTGATAATGAATGTGTGGTTTATTCACGTTCTCTTAAACACTTTAGACATCAGGATCAGATCAGGACCCAAGTATCCTGAATTAGAGCCTTTCCATTTCCAAACCGTATACCTTCCTCTACCGTAGGTTTTGGTCATATTTCTTCCAAACATATCATTGTTTTGTCTTATCCATAACACAGTCTCAGGTGATTTGTGGTATATCCAGGCAGCCGTCCGTAAAGAAGATATGCTACAATGCCGTTTTAAAAACAACTGTGGCTTCATTCATCATGTTCTGGTATGAATACAATGACCTTGTTAAAGAAATCTGCTTTAAAGTGACGATTTTTGGGGGAAACAAGGGGTAGAATTTTACCAGTTTAATAGATGTGATGTTTGCAGGACGCAGACCCCTGAACAGAATAAAAGCAGTCTTGAATTTCTGTAGACCATCAAAACCTCTTTCATTTTTAAGGGTCACGGGGATCGCCAAACAAAATGGGTCCGTCATCATATCCTGCTTTTTATTTCTCATAAGATCATCTGTGGCTGTTATTAATAAGAATACATAGGATGTGAAAACCATTTTGATAAAGTTAGTCAGCACTTAGTTATATAGTTGTGAAAAAAATGAAAAATTAACATTTTATTAGGAAATAAAGCAATGTTTTGGATATCTTCTGATCTTCTAAAAAAACATCTATAGATATTTCATAAAAGATCAAAGTTACTGTAATTAAGGACTAAACAAATGGGTATATTGTACGTGTGTTCCTCTCAACAAAGCCTTTCGCTGTGGTTAGTGATATTTTGACATGGTTCAAATGGGCAGATGCCCAGGGCTGCATTTGAGTGGGGGCAAGCAAAAGTGGCATTTAAAAAAAAATGTATGTCTGTTGATCCAGGAGCGAGTTATGTATGTATTGCTTTTACGCATCTGCGGTCGATGCTAAATTGGTCCTGAGAAGGAGCCCCCTTACTGCAGCTGAATGTGAAGAGATCGGGTTGCATTTGCCGTCATTCGCACATCTAGCGTGGCTGGGTGCTACCTTTATCTACGCCCAACTGGGAAGTGATTAAATTACCTCTTCACAACCTGGGACTGTTTTTTGTGAATGTTTGCATGATGGAAGTGACAAAGGAGGTAAAAAATTGTTGTTTGAGCCCCTGTTGCTGGTTATGCTAAATGTTTTTAGACTCTAAACATTTTTTTATATATTTATATCAGTTACAAGGGATTTTTATAGCAAATATCTAAATAGGTTAACACAGTTGATGATACATTTCTTTTTAAAGCATACATTTTAAAACAAAGTTTAATCCTAATTTTCCCTTGATACCCAGGAGGGGAAAATAGGCTTTCCCATAATTTAATTTTTATTGCTACCCTTCTTGTTTTTCTTCAATAAAAAACAGACTGCTGCTATAGACAACGATTGGATTTTGCGTGCCAGAATTTATCCAAACAAAAACAACACTGCCTGTCGTTACTGCCCCTAAAGCTTGGCTGTATATTGCTAAAGTTGTTTTTGTGCCAGTTCCTTGGCCGGCTCGGAGTGGTGACAATCTATTTAGCCACTTAACTCCAATTTGATTGAACAGTGGATTGCCTGCTAACACCTCTGCTCCTATGTCAAAGTTCCTATTGTGCTTTTTCCTTCCTCTCCAAATCCTAGTTATCTCAGACTTATACCTTTTTCCTCTCGGCCCCTGATTTACTGCTCTCTTAGCGCTTTTTTTTTCATTAAATGTTTTGCTCCTCTTATCCACGGATGCCTATTTGCTCGCTCAGATGGTTGTCGTTTTACTCTCTCCCATTCTTGCCTCTCCCTCCTTCCCCCCGGCTCTCATTCGCTCTCTGTGTCTAAGGGTTTGCAGGTGGCTGTCCTGCTGGCTGGGTCAGTAACCAGGGGAAACTGGGAAAGAGTTCACTTCAATTGAACAAATGGGAACAAATTGATCCACTTTCACTGCCGTTTGTGTGATGATGTTTGAGCTGCAGGCTACAAAAAAAATGTAAGGCGGGAGTTTGAAGAGAGGAAGAGAGGTAGCAAGCAGAATACTCATAAACCTTTGGCCTGGGAGAAAAAGCCACTTATTGTGCTCACCTAAGTACATTTGAGAAACTCAGAACTTTTCAGGGAATCTAGACTGGGAAAAGTCATGCCTTTCTAGTGCATCGACTCTGTATTTATTAAACTAATTTACTGCAGCAATTCAGGGAGTATCCAAGAATTTCACATTAATGAAGATCTTTATACTAGTGACATATGTAGATCGTAAATTATTTTCATTCAAACTACCAAGTTTTTCTATATCAATTAAATGCATCTCTCAAAACATCTCTCAAAAGACAATACAATATGACGGGAGTATACATTTGGAAATATTAATCTGTATTTATTAAAAGTTGCATTAACGAAGGACAAGTCGAAAATTATTTTACCCTTCTCAGTAGTAAAAGAAACATGTTTTTAAACATCAATCATATGCTTCCAATAATTGCTGACTAGCTTTTTGCACATCCCCACAGCTTTGGTTTTATCATTCATCTTTAGTGACGAGCTCCAAGTGTTTGCGGTTGGAAGGCCCTCTTGCCATCACCCTAATCTTTAGCTCCCCCCACAGATTGTCAGATTCTAGTCGGGATTCTGGCCGGACTGCTCTGCAGTGCTGATATTACTTCCAGTCAGAAGAAGCATGTTCAAAAGAAAAGATTACTATTGAGTTAGGAAAAACTTATGTGGGCCATATGGAATAAACAGCTTGCTTCAACTGTTTTAAATCAATTAATTAAAATACAGCCATTACTTTAAGAAAACAACACCTCAGATATAATTTTGTAAGTCACAACAAAGAGTAAACGACAAAAATACACTGAAATTCATTTTTTTCCGAGTGAGGAATTTCATTTTAAAAGGTTTGGAGCGCAGTGAAAAAGACTGGAAACAGCAGCAATGGACCCCAAACAGAGAGCCACAGAAGCCCTCAGCAGTTGTATTTCTTTACTAAACACTTCACAAAGGACACCACAGAAGGAGAAATAACCACTGTAATGCTGTAATTATTGTTTAGTCGACAAAAAAGCTGGAGAGAGATTTCAGTCCTGCGTTGTTGTACTTTTTTCTAACAAAAACACGTTGGAAGGAAAAAAGGCTTTGTACAAAATGCAGTGATTTATTTGTAATTGTTGTTTTTTGGGGTTGAAGCTCTGGAGACGTAGTCTAGTTCAGACAACTTTTTTTTATCTTGATGTAATTTCAGATTAAATAACAAACAGAAGATATAATGCACAGTCCTGTTGATGGTTTAAAGCGCCAACTTTTATTTCGACAAATCTGCACGTTCTTCTTTTACATTTGATTTAAAGCTAAAAGCACACAGTAATTATGTGGAGTCTGGGTTTGCAATAATTCCACGAGAGGCACATTAAAAAAAGGAACATCAATGAAAAATAGCCTCAAGAGTAACTTTTTGCTGTTTTTAAAAGGTGCGAAGTGCAAGTTTTGAAGTTATTTTCTTTTCCATACATGCACTTACATTTGCCTGACGTGTAAAATGAGTTATCCTTTATGTACCGCAGTTGCCTCTATAGGCTGGATGAGTCAGTTCATGTGAGAGTGATTCAGAATCCCTTTGGGTGTGCGCGTGGGTGTTACACGCTGAGCGCGCACGTTCACCCTGCTACTTTGCTGAGTCGCCGCCTTTATCGATGCATCAGCGGGAGAACACGGGCTAAGTTCATATTCATAAATGCCATCTTAAACAGTGAAGTTAACCGCTGTCGATGTGGAGCTTCACCACTATGGACTGCTGATGGACACCGAGGTGATGCAGGGAAGTGATTCCTGATTTGGTTATTGATTAAATGTCTGCTCCTTTAGGGTAAAACTGTTATTTTATGTTGAATGGCCTTCTTTAAAAGTTAGCAAATTGTTCTTATAGAGCACCTTTCAGAAATAGAACACCACGTTCTTTAAAATAACATACAAACCATGCAATAAGACAACAAAGGACAGAGAATAAAAGGCCATTAAAAACCTAAAAAGCTTGACTGAGTATAGAGTCTTCAGCTACCATTTAAAGAAATGAGTGCTGTTAACAAAAATACAGAAGAAGAATCTTCTACAGTCAAGATGAGATGGCTTGAAAGGAGCGATCTCCAAGGGGTTTAAAACGAGTCTACGGAGCCAACAGTAGTCGCCGGTTTGCTGACTTGAGGTTCTGAGTTGATGTGTAAGACTTTGAGAGGTCAGGGATGTTAAATAGGAGCTTGACCTTGCAAAGCCCTAAAGGTTAACAGCAGCATGTTAAAGTCAACTCTGAAAGTGCATGGCAGCCAGCGCAGAAGGATTGAGACAGGAGTGATGCGTGTTCTCCTGTTGGTTCTAATAAGTAATGTTGCAGAGGGGTGAACTATTTGGAGACGATCAAGATCCTTTTTGGTAATGCAGGTGAAAACGAACCATTGCAATAATGCAAATAAGAAGAAATAAAAGTAGGATCTTCTGTAATTCATGTTTTGACACTAGGGTTCTTAATTTGGAAATATTTCACAAGTGAAAAACTGTTTTGTAAGGGCCGTCTTGTTCGATCGCTTTTAGACACGGGCTGATCAAACACAGCACCTGGGTTTCTCAGACTAGATGGGGCAGCTGAATCTAAACGGACAATTTTAAGGTGCAGAGAGAAAATATACACAAAAGCAAATAAAAACTGTTCAAGTAAAAAAATTTAAAATGGATTTGCTTGTCAGTGCCCAAGAAAACCGTGACTTGGTCCTACTTTGAGAACCCTTTATTGGTGAGCAAGGTACACAGATGTTTTTTTTGTAGTTGGTTGTTAAGTTTGCACAGATCGCAGGAGGGATCTTGACCCGCTACTCTTCGCAGAAACACTCTAAATTCTTTAGGTTTCTTGTCTGCCACTTGGAAAATCAAATATTCAGCTCTCTCCACAGATTTTCTGTAGGACTGAGTTCTAGAGACCAAGGACACCTCTTTCATCTCGTGTGTCCCCCCTCCAAGAGGTCTCGTGACACTCGGGGGGGATCCCACCCTGACTTTGGGAGTAAAGCTTCCTGCAAAAGATTTTACAGTGAATGGCCCATCATTGGTCTGAAGTCATCCTGTGACCTTAATCCCAAAGCATAATTACGCAAACTCCAAAATTGTTCATTATCTTTTATGCAGCATGTGCTGTCCACTAAACATGGTGCATCAAGCTTATGCCAGAGCGCTCCAATTTGGTCTCAAATGACCACAGCACTCTCTCCCAAACTTCCTCTTAATCATTTAAGAGAAAACTTAAAACAGTCTCCAACATATGCCAGCTATAGCATGGGGTAACGGTATTTCAGTCAATTACACCATATTGTGTTACCAATGGTGTTCTTGGTGCCTCGTTTGCTTGGCTCCCAGTGGCTTCATGTCATCAATAAAAGACCTCCAGTTGTAGTCATTGGCTAATCCTTCACCTTTCTCTGTCCCTGTGACGTGAGATCAGGCTAAGAAACGCTGAGGATCTTTGCAAATTTAGTGAATTTCTGAAAAGTCGCACCGACAGCTGGCACCCTCTCACCAACCTTTTTGCTAATGGTCGATTAGCTCACCCTAGCTTGTCCACATCAACCATCTTGTCAGTGATGTTCTTTGGAAACTTATTGGTCTTGCTAATAGGAGGTAGAGATGTTAAAATGGAAAAAAATGTGAATTCAACACTTCCTTCAATGGCAATAAAATCAATTTCTTATTTTTACCAAATGTATATTCTGTGGCTTTTGGGTGCAAGGGCTCAAATGACCACCCAATTGATTAATAATATTACTTTCTAAAAGAATATCATCTCACAGCCCATAATGTTAATCTAGGTATTTAAACCTGGATTATTAATGTTGGCCGTCTTTTTTGCACCAGTGCCCAGAAGTTGTTAGCACTGATACAATTTAGTGTAGATCAGACATTTTGTTACATTTGCAAAATCACTAATATGTTGCAAAAGAAAGTATTTGGTGCACACAAGAAGGTTTTGTGTGTGTGTGTTTTACTTCAATGTCCCTTTAGGCGCTCCATATAAACAAGGTAAACTACTGCAGAACTTGTCATGAGCAGGATTTCAATGAACAAACCCAGCGTGGAGAACAGACTACTGCGCACCAATTTACTCTGGGAAATTACGGCAGTAGGCACAGTTGTGAGACAGTTAGCACCACCAAATATATGGATTTTTACACATCTCCCAAAGTCCAAAGACAATACGCTTAAGTTAACTAATGTTTCCAGCTTTATCTCTCAAGAGTTAGTGGCACAATTGTTTTCTCTGGATATTCTTATCAAGCCTAAAAGACTTTGATCTCTGAGCAACATATGCTGACAGGTTTACCTTTGAATCCAAGATGCCATAAAATTTCCACTTGTACTTCCTGAGGGGATTTTCCAACGAAGAGGTTCTAGTGAGAGCTTGGAGTCAGTGCCAATTGTTTTATTCAAAGTATTTCCTTTAATTATAATTTTAAAAAAATAGAATAAAAAGGTTCACCAGTGTCATCAACGTCTTGCTGGGTCCAAAGCCTCCAGAGATTGAAAGTAGATTTAATGAAGTGTAAACAGAGGAACAAAGCATATTCTGACCACAATTGTTAAACTTTTTTGATTTAGTTTGGAATTTACCATATTTGATTTTGAAAATCGTCGATGTAAAGTTAAAAACTCTACATTACTGTAACTAAACAGTTAACCAAATTAACCGTTTTCAAAATTTCTTCCAATGAAATCACCAAAAAGTATCCGAGGAGTTTTAAAACGACCACAACCCAAAGAGCTTCATTTCTGCCACATACGGCCCTCTTAAAAATACAGACTTGGGACTCTTCTATACAGCAGCGTGACCCATTTCTATGCTGGAAAATGACCCGACAGGCGAGTGACACCGTGGTTTGTCAGGTGACATAAACTGGTAATCTGTACTGCGTCGCCATGGTAACATGCATGCCAGTAAGTACTGGGGATGGCAGGGTGCGTCTTTTCATGGCTCTGCTACACCCGTCTGACTCACTCGTACACACAAAACACGAGCACGGCTGTCATCACAAAACCTGATTGCAAAACATCATTAGCGGCGTGCCAGACTCAGCTGGAGCAAACTGGCCATCAGTTAGAGCCCCAGACACAGACTGGTCCACAGATTGCTCTGAAAGGATAGCAGCTGACAGCTCAATTACTGTACGCTCCACGCTTTCTTCGTTTAGTTTCTCTGGTCCATCTCCGCCCAGTGTCCTCAACCCTACTTCCATTGCAATGCCTCATTTTCTGTGTTCTCTCATTTGGCCTCCTCTTCCTGATCCAGTCTGTTAAAATCTATATCTCAGCCAGCTGGCAGCAGACGCGCCTCCACTAGGACACAGTGTCAGGCCCAAGAGGGCAAGAAGACAGAAGAAACAGGATGGGAGACATGGACACTGGAGGCAGAGAAGAGAATCAAAAGGAGATAAAAGAGAAACGAGTATAGGTAAAAGGACAATAGATGAGTGTAAAAGGATTAGAAAAACAACCACAGGTTAACATAAAACAAGCAATAAGACGACAAGGTGAATACAAAAGAAGGTGACAGGTGGTGACTCTTCTCTTTTGACTCACTGCTGTGGTTTACTTCTCACTATTTCATCCTTTTCATAAACGCCGCAATGCATCATTACCATTCCTTACTGCTCAGCATGCATTCAGGTCTCTGGTTTTCCAAGTCAAGTCTCAGCTTGTATGAAAATGTGACCCACTTTATAAAAAAGGCAAACATAATTGCGCTCCAGTGTGAAAGATGAAGACAAAATAAATTGAAGGTAAAAGATTAACACTTCTCCCCTCAATTCGCCCCATTTTGCCAAACGTACCCCTATCTGGTGCCCATAATTTGCCATTTAGTCCAATCCATTTCCATTTTACACCCTTAAAAGAGCCATTTTGTACGGATGTACTTAACCGTCTAAGGAACCCAATTGCCTTCAGGCAACAAACTCATTTTTGGCTTGTTACATCTCCACAACATATTACTTGGATTCATGCAATGAGTAAAAAAAATAGCTGATGTTGAACTATATGCTATAATTCGAAATTATTAGGGAAAGAGCGTTGCCATTTTGTTCCACAAAAACTTTGAAAACATAATTTTTCAGGTTGAATGAAAAAAAAAAAAAAAAACACGAACATACTAATGGAGAATTTCTAATAATAAGCAAATAACGTTTACCAAACTAAGTAATGGAAACTTGATCCGTCGTTGCCTTGATTTTACAGTTCACCATTATGATTTCACCGTAGCAGGAGTTTTGGTGAATTTGGTGAAAGGACTCACTATTCATCATAGTTTTGTGTCGTGATCCTTACACACATAAAAAACATCATTCTATTGATATGATTTATTGATGTTGGTTGTAGTAAGACAAGGTTCAGATTACCTACTCTGTAGGCGTTAGTCTGCCACCCCTGTGTATTTACCCCGACTTCTTTGCTTGTAATTTCTACAAATTTTCCACATTTTGCAAAATGAACTCAGACTGATTCTAGATTCTTTTAAGGAGGAAGATGGTGGAAATCACTGTCAAAGGAAAGTGAAAGTGATGAAGATAGGCCTGGTTGATATGTCCAAGACTTTTATCATGATATATTTCTTAATTTCAGTCAATACAATATAATTATGAAATATAAACAAAACAAAAGCCTCAGAAATATTGCCAAGAATGCCCACAACAGATGCCTGTACAAAATTATGACAATTGTTTTGCCATGTTTATAAAACTTCTCCAACATTTTAGAAATATTTGCTTAAAAAAAAAACACACAAAATGACAATGATTTAATCATAGACTAATGTATACTGAAATATCGGAAATGTCATATCACCGTTATTGAATAATGTTATATTGCGATATATATATTGATATTGAATTATTGTCCACCCCTAGATGAAGATGAATGAGAATTGTAAAGAGGATGAGGGAGTATAAATAAATATAAACCAAATGGACAGTGTGATTTCTACCTTCTTCCTTCTTAGAGGAGTTTTGAGGCTGAATTCATTCTGTGGTTGGAGGAAAGTGTGGACATTTTCTGCAAATAGATTGCAAATGTTCACAGTTAAGGTAGGATGAGACCTACAGAGTATAGTAACAGCCTGAACTGTACTTTACTGCAACCGCATCACATTTATCCACATTTATCCTTGTTAATTTGTGTCAAAGATAATAATTGAGTGAGAAAAAAAAGGCCAAAAATGCAAAAACAGAAAAATGATGAAAGGACAAAATGACGAGCACCGAAATGTTTCACCTCAGCAATCAAACCCATGCCTGCCTTGAAATGTATTTGAAGCCATTTACTTCATAACTTTAAACTGCCAATATGTACACATTTTAACACCCCGTTGACATTTCTTTAATCCAAGATGGATTTCACTGCAGTTCCAGTGTAGTCTGAAAAAGTTGTTGACATTTATTTCTAAACACAGTTGAGGTGAGACGTCCAAATTAAGTCATCAGAAAACCACAGACAGGACATGAATACAGTTTAAACAACGACTGACCCCTACATGGCTTTAACACATTTTGGCTTTCTGGGCCTACATGGTAACTTTATACTTTAAAGGAAAATATATTTACTTTGAATTTCATGCATAGCTTCTAACAAAGATGCAGCTCTATTTAAAACATTTGGTGCTGTGCTGAAGTTTCAGTTTAATGCCCATGTATACGATGCCTAAGCCAGGGCTCTGCAGCCTACAGCCCCTGGAGAAAGGACAGTAATGGTGGAACAAATGATTATTGTTCAGTCATGTTTTTTGTTAATTAGGCCACAAACTTCTTTCTTCATTTTCCACAAACATGGATCAATTCATACAGGGAAAAAAAGTGACATTTGTCTTTGTTCACAACCTAAAAAACATAAAATTATGATTTGTTATGATCTAACCATAGGACACATTTGACATAGATATTTAGAAAACTAGATTTGTTTTCCCCAGGAGCAAAAAAAAAAAAAAAAAAAACGATCATTTGAGTGTAAAGGTTGCTGACCCCTGACCAGAGCCAAGTCACTGCAACTAAATCAACATTTAAACAGACTTTTAGCCTGCTACAAGGAATTTAACACCGACTAATCAAAAACAAGATGACTGATAATATTGCTGAATGCACTTATTGGTTTAAGAATGAAGATGGCAGACCATCAGCTATGTGGAAGATAAAACATGTTGAATGAAAATGATTTAAACGCTTGGTCAAATATGATTTTAAAAACCAACAGCGGAACATGCGACTGCTCACCAGTGAATTAAGCTATTAGAAAATACTTTTTTATCCAGATTCAGCTCGTTTCAGAAGGAGAAAAGCATCGGGTCTGTAGAGCAGCAGTTACTGCCTACTATGCAGGACTGGGGCTGACGGTGTTATCATGTAGGGCTACAGCCACTCAGTCATGGGTTCAACAACATTACATGCCTAAAAAACCAAGGTCTGTTGGCTACCAAAATGTTTTTTCCTTCGTTCGTTTGTTTTGTTCTTGTTATGGTCAAGGGAAGTTTTGTACCACATTAATGAATTTTTGATCAACTTTCATCAAGCTTTTTCTCTCCATTTACCATTATGAGGTTTTCAACACACTATGATCTTTAGCATCACCAACACTATTACCTGTGTCAGGTGTGGCTATGTACAGGAATAAGACCCAGGCCCACTTTTTTTCCCCCTGATCTACTGGGTGTCCCCAGGGTTGTGTCCTCTCCCCTCTTTTATTTGTCTTATATACAAACGCCTATCAGAGCCATTACACTGGGTGTCACATTGTTTGCAGATGATTCTGTTGTTTTATCGCTTTCAAATAGGGAAAACACAGAACATGGTCTGGTAGTTAACAACTTTTTAAAACGATGCTAAACTTCCATTTTAGACAAAAAAGACGACGGAAATCTGTATCAACTTCAATCCAAGCCCCTCCTCAATCACGCCGATGGGGATCAACAACCACACAACCATATTACGTTACGTCTAAGAGTATTTACTGATGATAAAAAAAACACATAAAAAGCACACCAGCATATACGCTTTTATCAGAAACGTCTCACTTTAATGCCAGTCCTGTTTTTATGAAAGTGTTCTTGTTTTATTGAGTCTATTCTTACCTTTTCTCTGCTGTCACGGGTCACTTTCAGTCAGGAATAAGTACCGTTTGTCAGGACACTGTTAAGGAATGCAGTAAAATCTCTGACATCTCTGTCAACAATCTTGGTGATCTCTAGAACACTGGATCATTAAAGAAAGATAAGATTATTATATCAAATCCCTGCCACCCATTTTGTGCTGAGTTGTTAGTTTTCCCATCGGGACGGAGAATGCCAAGCTGCAAAACCGATAGGCTGAAGAAATCCTTTATCAGACATACTTTAATAATCCCAGAGGGAAATTACTTAAACTGCTGTCAGACTGATGATTTCCAGCATGTGAGGACTCCACTCCCCATTTGCTGTGCTGAAATATTGTTGTTTTTGTTGTATTTTTTTTTCCTTCATGTAATTGCTGAGTCTATATCAAATTGCCCTTTGAGGAAAATAAAGGTTAAATTAAACAAACTGAAGATCCCATCCAATAGGTGGAATATAGGGCTGCACAAAATCAGAAAAAAATTATTGTTTATATTTAATATTATTACCACGATACTGGTTATGATTAACCCACATTTCCTCCACAGCCCTCTTTCTTTTCCATTGTCAATCTCTCCTACAGTCTCCATGAACTTTCTGATCTTGGTTGCTAACATCTTTTATCTTTCTTGGACATGACAGTCGGTGAAAGTCAGAGAAATAATAGTAAAAAGCAGGAATTTAATGTCGTGCCATTGAAAAATCACAACCCACCAAATATTGGCATGCACTGTGTGAAATCATGACACTTGGAAAATAACAGAAAGCAGATAAGGTATGCCAAACCTTTTCAATACTAATATTGTACAAACTGACACTTCAAACATAAAACATTTGTAATATAATGTACAAGATGACTAACCCCAGGATTTAGCAACCTTAAAACGCTAAGACTTGCTGTGTGACGATAAGAAGCACATGGACACTCCACTACCCGATCCAGACCTTAAACTTTGGACGTTATGTGAAGCTCTAAACCAAAAATGTGTTTAGTAAAACTTTTATACATATAACACCACCACCAAGAAAGACACATGGTGTAAAAAAAAAAGGCAAAAGTACATATAGAAACTTATAGATTGAATTCTCTATCAGACAATTTAGTGTTTATCGGCAGTTTTGCGAGTTATATAATCCCCTTATGTTTGGAACAAGGAACTCAGAAAACTGTACCGATAAAAAGGACTTTTTCTTTCTTTTCATGGCTGTGATTGAGTAATATAAACTCAAGTTATAGATCGAGATTAAATTATACTAAAACACTTCAAGAAGTAGAGTTGCACAAAAACATCCACTAGCAGTCGGTATGATTTAATCGGGTAAATTAGCATCAATTTTCCACCACCACCATTAAACGTGTAAATGGCTTGTACTTGTATAGCACTCTAACTAGTCTGATGACCCCCATAGCGCTTTACACTACAGTCAGTCAGTCATGGAGCCAGATAATCCTGTCGGAGAGATCGTCTGATCTGCAGCCTCCGATGCAGAGCTGAAGAGCTTTTACGCTGTTTATTTTAAACAGATCCGGACAGGTTTGATCTTTTCTAGATCAAAATCTGAAATACCAAAACTGGTCAAACCTGGACTGGATTTTCTTCTACACCAAATACAGATCTTTAAAGCATGTTTGTGTTTCCTGAAACTTTAATTGTGTAAAAATTCAAAAACTGGATTCTTTGTTTTCACAAACATTTTGTTAAAATGTCTCATTACTTATCTTGTTAAAATATTAATTTCCTCCAGTTAACAACAAGTAGCACTGTTATAATTGGATGTCTTAACACAGGTTTGACAGCTATAATACTGACTTATGTGAAATATTAAATTAATATTGCATGATGGGAGTAAACTTGATTTAATATACAGCCTTGGTGAAAATTTCCACGCAAGCATGTTTCCCTCGGTAGCTTTTACAGATGGAGTGAATCCTTGAACGCTACAGAGTTCATGCCTAAATAACCTCAGGACAAAGATTTAGGTGCACTTGCAGAAAGGCTGCGTCTTTGATGCAGGCAAGGTTTAAGGTTTCAGCCGGATGAACTTCAGGGAGAACTTTGCTGAATGTTGTGACTGCATTTCTGGGTCGAGCTGCAGCTAAAGCCTCAACAGTTGGTGTGATAAAGTAGGTTGACGCACAGCTGTGATCAAGGTGCAGACAATGAAGTCTGTACTGTGCCACAATACAGCATTTGATTTAAAAGGTCTAAATTACTGGTTGCTTTTGGGCCAATAGAGGTCAGGAAACAGGCAAAATCAACACGGCAACATTCAAAAAGCTGGTCAGCAACCAAAAGAGGGGTTTAATTGCTGCATTTTCAAAGATTTTACAAATACTAAAGAGAAGGGTACAAATTATTAAAATATATAATATTAAGTTTTTGCTAAAATGTAAACTAAAACCTTTTTAATTATGTAAAATTCTTTAAATATAAATTGCGAACGGTGGTGGTTCAGGGCTACAGCCCGTGACACATTTTAAGAAGCCTCAGTCCTCAACAAGGTGGTCCCAGGTTCGAGTCCCGGCCCGTGGACCGTTGCCGCATGTCTTCCACCTCTCTCTCAACCCGGTTTGCAGTCATCTTATTGTTAAATAAAGGCCACTAGTGCCAAAAATAAATAAATACAGCATTAACCATGTGTATATATTTAGTGTTATAAATGGTCCCTTTTTTCTGTCCTGTTCTTTATTTGGTCAAAAAATGTTTTCTGCAAATAAAAGAAGCCTCCCAGTCTGACAAAATCCCATTTTGAGGGAACAATCCTCCTCTACTTGATGATTTGATAAATATGTCAAGGACCACCAGGGTGACTATAATTAACACATGGAGGTTCTTGAAATGTCCTAATCCAAACCCCGGACAGCAGTGTGATCTTTGAACAAAGTCAGGAGTCCCATTCAGGTCAACTGAGCCAGTCAACCCATGCATGTCCCCCAATCAATACACAGGACCATGAGTGTACACGCTAGGTTTAAAGCAGCGTAACAGGCTCACCTTGGGCTCCATGGAGATGAAACTATGGCGACCACGGCTGGATAAAGTTGATCTCTTGATAGTCCGACTGTGGAAGAAGTGATAGTGGTCTTTGAGGTCCCCAATCTGCAAAACACACATGCAGATATTAATGTACAGATGTAAGAGTTTTGATATAACTGTGACTAAAGCTACATGATATCAGATAAACATGTTACTGCAATGATGATATCAATTATGATGGACTAGGAGCGAGCATGCGGTGTGATGATATTAGCTCTTTGAAGGATTACAAAATGTTGACGAGTTGGCAAAGCAGAGAGAGGCTATAAGATCGTCTGTGAGGCACATTCAACACACCGGCGTACGTTCCTGCTCAGACACGTGTGTTTTTTTTCCCCCTTTTCCTTCAACTACAAAACAAAAAAAAATTGTGTAGCTGGGATGAAATGGTTACCGTTTTCAGTCTTTTGTATAGAATTAGTATAATTACCAATAAAACTATATTTAGTGGAGGGACCTTGAAAAACATTTAGTGTTAAGAGTTTTGTCAGTAAACACCAAACACATCATTTCATGACACGTTGCAGCACACATGAGCAGAACGCAATAAAAGGAAGGGATAATTAAACTACCGAAGAGAACCAAGTGTTGGGTGTTGCTGAACTTTGGACTTTACTACTGCACAAGAAAAGCTTTTTGAAGAGGTTTTATTCTCAGCACAGGAGCAGCCCTCTGCTGCAGCTGCTGTTAGCTGCCTAGCGGCTAATCTAAGTGAACGTTTAGCAGCTGGATGCTCGTATCGTTCAGGATGCTCCAGTTTGTCTGTTTAACTGGTTCCAAGCTCAGCAGATGACTATTAGACTGCCCGCATTGCAATTAAAGTACCTGTTTATTGGTCCAGTGAAAATTATGAAAACCATATTTCATTAACAATTTCTTTAATCTATGAGCCCCAGGCAGAACATAACAAGTGAATATGTCCATGTAGTCACCCTACCTAAGTGCCGTATTAGGTTATGGTTTTGTTTTTCTTCAAGAGCTATTCTTTTCTTTACGTAAAGTAATCATAAAATCATGACCTTGACTAAATAGTAAGACAATGTTGCCAATGAATATAATTTTTACCATTAGAAACTGTCCACAATAGTTATACACGATATTAGGAAAAATATGCAATAATATTGGGGAATAACACGAACACTATGACGTGCGACGCATAAACCAAACATCACGTCCTATGAGATGGAGATGCTGCACACATTGTTACTGTGATGATGATTGTGATTCGATATGTTGTGCAGCTCTAATAGGAACATAATTTAAATGGTTTTCCCAAATCTCTAAAATACTGACAGGTATTGGTGCGGTTTGTGACATTATTGTGCCTTTCTTCGATTGTCTAATTAGCAGCTTCTGTATAATTTTATCACAGTTTGAAATCCCAGGTCCCTGTCTTTGCTTTTTTGGAGGTCAAAAGCAGATTTCTTTCCCTCAAAACAGCTCAGGTGCTAAACTGCTGCTACACTGGTATCCGTGATTGCTTAGCATGGGTTTCACCCCAGCACGCTCTGGCACTGATAGATTGGTGGCTATTTTGGCACAAACACACTCAGAGCTGGGCCACAGCAGTAAAGAACCACTTTCTATCCAACAACTAAAGTGTTGTTAGGACATTTAAAACTCCTGAATTGGTTTCACTTTTAATTTTCCTAATTTAAAAGGTACCATGACAACAAATATAAGGTATAATATGATCTGTTGTGCACTGATGAGACCGTGTGAATGTCAAAACTGAATACTAAAAGGACCTGCTCTGGGGCGGTCAGCTTTGTTGCTTTGCTCAAAAACGGTCAGATCAGAAAACAGTTTATCTTTTTACATAATTCATATTCTCCCATCAGAGCCTTTGTCTTTCAGTTGTCTATATCATAGATCACAAGATTTGAAGTGGATCGGCTTATAGCTGAGCCGGAAAAGGGTAGAGTGCCTTCTCCGGATTGGTGAGGATGTGCTGCCCCAAGTGGAGGTGTTTGAGTATCTCTGGGTCTTGTTCACGAATGAGGGAGAGATGGAAGGGGAGATCGACAGGTGGACTGGTGCTGCGTCTGCAGTGAAGCGGGCGCTGTACCGGTCTGTTGTGCTGAACAGAGAGTCAAAAGGCGAGACTCTCAAGTTACCGGTCGATCTACGTTCCTACCCTTATCTACAGTCATGAGATTTGAGTTGTGAGCGAAAGAACGAGATCGCGGACACAAGCGGTCGAAATTAATGTCTGGGCTCTCCCTTAGAGATACGGTGAGGAGTTCAGTCGTCCGGGGAGGACTCAGAGTAGAGCCGCTGCTCCTCCACGTCGAGAGGAGCCAGTTGAGGTGGCTCGGGCATCTGGTTAGGATGCCTCCTGGATGCCTCCCTGGTGAGGTGTTCCGCGCACGTCCCACCAGGAGGAGGCCCAGGGGAAGACCCAGGACACGCTGGAGGGACTATGTCTCTAGGCTGGCCTGGGAGCGCCTTGGGATTCCCCCGGAGGAGCTGGCCCAAGTGGCCGGGGAGAGGGACGTCTGGGCCTCCCTACTGAAGCTGCTGCCCCTACGACCTGACCCCAGTTAAGATGGATGGCTTATAGCTGCTATTTTTGCTAAAACCATAAATGTAACTTCTGAGTTAGTTGCTAAACCTCACTGTTCTTTTTTTTTTTAAGTAGTACTAATAAACTTTGCTTTATATGCTACTTTTGTTTGAAGTGCTACTGGTGTACCAATCAAATGAGCTGGTCTGGACTGTGAGGCCTTCACAAACAGTGTTAACCACGACAGTGATATTATGGCAGAGATACTCTATGAATTTGGTTTTCTGTCTCATCATGGTATTCTAGATCAATCATTTCCTTCCATCTTGGGCCACCGTCGTCTAGATTTGAGATGTCCCCCTGCAAACTTGCATCAAGTAATTGAATCATCTCCTCAGTGTGTCCCCAAGTTGTGCAGGAGACTGCTAATGATCCGTTCATTTGATTCAGATGTGTTCCAGCAGGAGAACATCTGCCCCCCAGAGCAGGAATTCTCCATTTTTGTCCAAGACTGACTAATAAAAGTTATTTTTCCTCCACTTCCTGGCTGTGAGTTTTCTGCTGTTATGCTACAGAATGAAGGAAAGTCTGGATCAGATGCCTTAATGATGGTAATCTGTACTGGAGTAGGTGTTTAAACATCAAGAGCGGATAAAGTTTTCCACAGTTTCAGCACAAAGTGCCAGCTGTGTATAAGTGGTTATGAAAAATACTCTCTGGAAGTGAGCACTCAGGTTTCTATTTTGTTATGTTTAGGTTTAAAGACAAAAGAAACAAAAGGTCAGAGAAAAGGCAAAAAAAAAGACAAATTGAAACAAGGGCTTTTAATGAGGGGAAAAATTATACACTGGAAAGACATTGGCAGACAGTCGGTGAGCTGCTGTAAGGTGAGTAGTTTTAATAATTGATTAGGACCATTCAATCCCTCAGATGACCAAACTGTCATGGCTGCCAGGGGTCCTGTGGTGCATCAGTGCTCCACGGCAGAGATCCACCACCACAGAGCCCATTAGATCAGCTTTCAAGCCCAACATACGCCCGCATTTTTTCCAGCTGACACTGCGAGAAGATGAGAAACGAGTAACTCCAAACAGCTCCAGCTCTACACCCCTTAGCAAAGCTCCGACATGTCCTTATCGCCTCTCACTAAAAGGCAGGAGTTGTCACCGTAGTTATGACAACCTGTGATCACAGGCATCCATGCAGGTACTCCTGCAGGCAACAGATGTTACCCACATACAACAATCGCTACAATCAGCCTCAAGTTCTCAATAAAAACAGCAGAATAATGTGAAGACTGAACGAGAGTGAGAAAACACACGTTCATCATGGATACTCGGCGCTTTGTAACGCTGATGTTTTCCCCAGATTAATTAAATTTTCATCTTATCTGCAGAGCCCTCTTGGGAACTCAACAAAAACAAACACGTTTCCCAAATAAACAATGGCGTAAAGGCTCAGGCTGCCAAAATAGAGATTTGGGTTTTAATAAAATTTGTCTTTTCTTTTTATAATCAATCAAAGGGACAATCACAACACAAGAAGCTGAGACATCACAAACAAATCTACTCTGAAAGATCGTGCCAACTCCAGCTGCGTTTGGCAATTCAGAACCCCATTTCACATCCTTGCATTGCTATTTCATCCATTCCTATTTCCCAACGATTGCATATCCCACCCAGTGTTGATTGATTGTGGTTCCATGTCGCCAAACACTGAGTGAAGACTAAAACAGAGTAAATGTGTCAAGTTGAAGTCTTGAACCACTCAATGCAGCGTCTTGGAGCATCAAATTAAATGTGATCAACCACATTATTTTTGCCCAATTTCACCAGCACACAACGAGGCCTAATTTTTGTCCTATCTATAGAATCAAGAAACCCCAAACATAGAATCTGTCTGACCACATGAAGTAGGAAAACAGACAGATCTCAAAAAGCCTCAAGCTCAAGAAATTCAACAACAAAGGAGAAGCAAAGTGAATGATGCTATCAGCCTGGAAAGGCGAACCGCCACGAGAGCCGTTATCCACAAATACAGAAAACCTGGAACAGAGCCCGACTTTCCAATGAGCATTTGCTCTACCAAACTCAGTCTAAGAACTCATCCAGGATAGAACTTGAAACGGCATCTAAAGCCCCATGGGCCTCAGTTCCCTCAGAGAGGCAAGTGTTCAGGCAAGAAATCAAAGTTTAAAACCACTGCTGAGCTAGCTAAAAAGAACACAAGTGGCTGTCACACATTTACCAAAGAAATCTTCATTATCCCCAAAACTTTTAGCATGCCGCAAGTCCCGTTCAATCTGCCGTAAAACTGACAGCATTTCAGATAAAGATCATCAAACTGACATTCAAACGTAATGGTGGTAGTGGTACGTAGTGTTTGAGGCTGCTTTGGAACCAGAAA
Organism: Fundulus diaphanus; assembly: GCA_037039145.1. Classification (NCBI taxonomy): domain Eukaryota; kingdom Metazoa; phylum Chordata; class Actinopteri; order Cyprinodontiformes; family Fundulidae; genus Fundulus; species Fundulus diaphanus. Next base: position 25,467,331 of record CM073127.1, read on the forward strand.
TTTGCCTTAATCAATGAAACCTGAAATTTTGATCTCTTCCAGAAAATCCTGATCTGACGCATATCAGCAAGTCCATGTCTGAATGGCAAAAAAACCAAAGGAAAATAACGGTTTTGAAGAGGCCTAGTCAAATTCCGGACTTAAGATGCGACGGCATGACCTTGAACGGGCCGTGTATACTGGACACCCTCCAATGTAGCCAAATTGGAAACAAGTCAGCTAAGTGCGGCAATAGACTATGATTAGATCATTATAGAACGTTACCTGATGCTTCAACTTGATGTACCGGCTACCTCTCGTGTCAAAGAATTTGGTCACAAGACGACCAAAATTACAATGTCACGAAATGGCGATTGGGCGAAATGACCAGAGCCAAAAGCAGAACTTGGCTATGAATGGAAACAAATATAAGGTAGCAGAGTGCGTTTACAGACATCTTGTGCAATGGAGCAAATTCAACAGAATTTTATCGGAAATGTTTGCTGGAAACCTCCCTTTCCTCTGCTAGCTAAGGAAGTTGCCTAGGTTGAGAAACATCTAGATTTGTTTTTTTTATGGACTGTTTCTTCTTCTTTTGTAAACTGTGTTTTCCAGAGATGGGTTTTTGAGCTCCTACAATCTCTCCTCCCTTAAACCAATAACCATATAAACCAAACATATAATCTTCTTCTACAGAGCTTCTCCATGCAAACTCTCCAAACGACATGCTACAAACCGTATTAACTCAAAAAGGGGGGAAAAAATAACCATGAAGCATCAATCTGAACTGCATCTTCAGTTGTTATCGATCCAAGCGTCTCCAGTCCATGTCTGGCTCCAGGTTACAACCATCCCACTCAATGCGTTCCACATCCTCTCCCCTTCTCTTCTAAACCACCAATTTGGACCGATATCCACGTCTGGGGCCTCATCAGCTGATTTAGACTCAATTTGGGCCAGTGTCTTAGTCTGGGAAGGGGGCTCCACGGCTAAGAGGATTACCCAGAATTCCCCAACGAGGTGCTCTCGTCCTCCATGCCAACTCCTTTCGTCCAGCTATAGTCCTCGCTTTCAGTCCCTCATTTTGCCGTCTCTCAGTGTGTGCTTATCTTTGTCTGATTTCCTCTTCCCAACACAGTAAAGAAGACCATATTGTCCTATGCGGCACCCCCCCCCCTTCCCATCCCCCTTTGTCTTCCTTTAAGCACTTGATCCCACGCACAATTAAACCCCTCTCCTAATTTAGCATTCATATCATTGTTTTGTCATTTATCACTCGCGACCAACTCGAGCACTCCGGGCATGTTTAGACTACTGTAACACTTGCACGTAAAAATTGAAAAAATATAAAATTGATCCTGGAACATATTTTCCCAAATGAATTTCACAGAAGCATAAACGGACACAATGATGAGCTGGGTGAGGGCGGGCTACGGACGGAGATGCCAGAGCTCATATTAAGAAACCACAGCGCGCTGCTATCAATGCCATGGGAGCGGCTTTCAGCTGACCCCAAAATAAGGAAGTGAAGTGAAACTCTTGTCCATGAGGTGTCAAAGTCCAATGAGTGCTCCATATTGAGATGGAAATCAGGGCGAACGGCGGGGGTTGGGGGCACCAACCCACTCTACTGGGGAATTCCTATGTGCGGGGAGGGGGGGGTAATGGAAAAATTGGGAACGTGTGTGTGTGTGTGTGTGTGTGTGTGTGTGTGTGTGTGTGTGTGTGTGTGTGTGTGTGTGTGTGTGTGTGTGTCTGAGAGAGGGAGGTGCAGGGGGTGGGGTGAAGAGATTCAACACATTAGTTGCTGTCAATGAGGGGGGATAAACGAGGCCATTAAGGCCTGCTCTCTCCGGGAGTACGGTGGGTGGGCAGGCCGGGTGAGTTGGGGGGGAGGGGGTGGTGGTGGGGGGTTTCAATAGCTGTTGACTAGGCTACCCCACAACAACCTGTCAGAATGCCCCCCTCCCCATGTTCTGCGCTGTCTGCACACCCAACGCTGGCAAGTGCAGGCATGAGCTGCCCATGTATGATGGCGGTGCTGGAGTGTGTGTGAGTGTGTGTGTGTGTGTGAGGGGTCCACATTTGGGGCTTCTTTTGTCGGCCACTTTGTCAAAACACATGTAGAAGAAAACAGATGAATCTCCTTTCACCGGCGGCGCTTACTTCCCGTTAGTTGCTCAAAGTTAGCCTTTTTCTGCGTCTTTAAGACGTGCTGCTGGAGGTCGTTTTCTACCACATTATGCAAAAGTGAAGCCCAATATTATTCATACCTCTCGTAGGTTTCAAATTATTTTCATTCAACCAGGAAGTTTGTGTCTTGCAGGAAATCACACGTGCAGCTCTCAAAAGATAAAATGGTGCAAAAGGAGAATCAATTTAGAACAAAAAAACAACAACATTGTCTTGGTTCAGTTTATCATAAAAACAGGATGTGAAACATCAGTAACCCTTTGTCAATAAATAATCTTAAATTCTTTATTGGCATTACACCAGTGAAACTCCTCTTATAATTGCAGACTGGCCTTTTGAACGTTTCCACTGGTATCTTGATTTATTTTTGCAGGTGAGCTTCAAGCCCTTGAGGTTGGAGGGCCTCGCTGCCATCGCCCTGATCTTTAGCCCCCTCCACAGATTCTCAGTTAGATTCAAGTCAGGGCTCTGGCTGGGCTGCTCACAAATGTTATCACTTCCCATCAGAGGAAACACGTTTGTCACATTAAAAGATCACCTTGAACCTGAAACTGGCAGGGGTATGAATAATTTTGGCCTAGACTCCATAGAAAAACATATTAGCTCTGTGACCTCCAGTAATCACAAGCCCTTAGTTTCACTGTGATCACTCACAAAACTTTTCCATAATAAGATGTGTTGAAGCACCTATAGGCTCTCTTCAAGGGTAAGAACCACAAAAACATGGGGTGAAACAATAAAAGTTCTATGTTGGTCTTCCTTGTGTTACAACTGAATGTGCCAACTTTCTATTAGAAAGTGTTCCTGGTGGGGGGGGGGGGGGGGGGTTAACCAAATCCTCCATTCATGACAACATCATTATTATCTCTCACCACAACCGGCCTCTTACACAAGCTGAGTCCGATCTACTCTGGACCTTTAGGTGTCCAGGATCAAGAGACAAACAGCTCCCAGGTTGGTGTCAGGAGGAGCAAACACAGGAGACAGCTGTGAGGGAGACTCACCGCCACTTCACTGCGTCTTCTCCAAACTAATCAGCGGAGAACCAGCGAGAAGGCACCTGTTGTGCCCTCCTGTTCCCCGGATCTTTGTTCGCGGCGGCTCCCCTCCGCTGGTCTGAGGTCCGGAGAGCCGCCGCAGAAAGAGTTTTAGGAGAGAGACGGGTTTCTGGTTCAGGCTCCGACCAGTGCCTCGTTCCAAACTCGCAAGGAAACATGAATGCACAAAACCCAACTCTAGCCAAACGCAGTCTGTGACCTACCTGTCCCATGTTCCTGTAGCCATATCGTTCCGCTATCCGATCGGCCACCTCGGGTCCGCCGGCTATCCTGACCGCCCAGTGGTTCGTGTAAATCCGAGCTTTGCACGGTGGTGACGCGAAGCCCAGATAGAGCGCCAGGACGCAAAGGAAGCTCCTTCTCCAAGCGGCGTTGTGGACCATCTTCCCCCCCACTTTTAACCAGACTCTTCTTCTCCTCCTCCTCCTCCTCCTCAGCCGACCAGGCAAACAACCAAACTTCTCTTCTCGCCGAGAAAGACTCTCATAGAAACGCAAATATCCGGGATGAGAAGGGGGAAAAGAGAAAAAGAAAAACACTCAGAGGGAGAAAGAGAGGGACAGAGGGAGGGAAAAATACACCTTATCTCCAAACCTCTACTTTCCACATGGGAGAGTTGGAAGTTCGTGTGCCCTCTCACTCTGCTTCTCTCCCTCCCTCCCTCTCTCTCTCTCTTTTTTTTTTCCACGGAGGAAGTGTGTGCGTGTCTGTGCGCCGTGCGTAATCACGCGCGAGTTGCCGCGGGTGTGTGCGTGCGTGCGTGCGCTCTGGCGCGGAGCTTCTCAAAGCTGATTTCTCTTCTCCACCAACTACTCGGATGTTGGTCGCTCAGCGCATCACGCTCTCATGTGGCGAAATGGCTACAGCGCCTCCCCGCAAATAACTGGCTGACAATCCGGAGAGTAGAAACAACTCCAGCCGCGGGGTTTCCCTCCCAACTCCGCTGGGTCTTAAAGACACTCCGTTTGTGGAAGCAGCAGACGCAGCTCAGGCGGAGGGGCGGTGGGGTGGGGGGGACATCAAGGGCTTCATCTGAGAACATCTCCCAGAGGCAAAAATGAAAAAGTGGATAGTTTAAATCAAAATAAGCAAGAGGTTATTCTTCTAATAGCATACTGTTATTTTTATTAATATTTTAGTGGAACCCCTGCACGTTTCTGTAAGTGGATGCTGGAAAAACAGCAGAAATATTGCTTGACTTTTATTTGAAAAAAACGAAAACAGGCGTGTAGAAATTTGAATTTGGTTTCATTAATTCCTCTGATTTGATTTGGGCCATTGCAATTTATCTTTTACGCTTGTTAGGATATCAACGAGGTCAAGCCATCTGTTTCTGAACTGTTTATCCCGGGACTGTCTGCCACACTTGGATAACATCGGACAACGAGGAAGGGACTCATCTGTCTGATAGCGTCCCGGAATTGACACCGTTTATCTACTGATGACGCAGTTTGGATATGTATGGCCTTTTATGGGTGTTAACCTAAACTCCTTTATAATGTATGTGTGATGAGCAATCGGCGCTTTCTGCCGATCAGGAGCCCATCAGCGCTGGTGTGACTGTAACTGTTTCTCTGTCTTTACTTAGATAAAATATAACTAAAAGTATACTTGTCTGTTTTATGCATCCGACATTCAAGGTAATAAGTAAGTGGGGGTCGCCTGACTGGGTAAAAAGAGCTGGGTCCACCGAGGGTGTTTCACCGTAGACGGAGCACGGTGAAAACAATAACACGCTCAAGCCCAGTAGCTCCGGCCAAGGTCCTAATTAGATATTTATGTTTGGTGTTAAATTCTAAGTTTATTTCACTGTTGTTGTTTTAGGTGTTGGAAACATATATGATCGTATCTCGTTTAAATCAAAATTATTTGGAATGGTTGGGCAGCGCAGCGGGGCAGTTGGCAACACTGGTGCCTTGTAGCAAGAAAGTACAACTCTGCTGCTCATCCTAGAAATGAATTTTCTCTACAAATGACGCACTGGTCAAAGGGAAATGAAGAAGCTCTCCTGCTGGATGTTGTTGTTTTACCAATTGTAACAACAAAGATTGATTCTTACATCAAGAATATCCTGGGTTCAAATCCCAGCCTAGGCTCTTCCTGCCCTGCAGATGGCGTTTACATGGTCTCCCCACGCATGCTTGGGTTTTCTCTGGGGACTCCGTCTTCTCAGTCTCCATGTGTGTGTGTGTGTGTGTGTGTGTGTGTGTGTCTACATGGTCGTGTGTCTCTAGTTGCCCTGTGATGGATTGACAACCTGTCTCAGGTGTACCTCACTTCTCGTCCAATGACTGCTGGGGACAGGCAGCAGCCCCTGCAACCCTACAAGGATAAGACAATGGATGGAGGAACTGGTGAACCTCTAGGGGAATGTTCTCCACTCCCCAGAGATTCTTTAAAATTGTTAATGAAGTCCCTGAGAAATGGTTGACACATTAAGGTCTTGCTAAGAGTGCTATCCATGGAGGAACCTCCACTGCTTTGTTGGCCCAATGTCAAAAACACTAACCCCTACAATTTATGGGCAGCAACATCCTGAGGTAAAACTTTTAGTTATCAGGCTCCTCTCTTGTGGGACCAACTCCCAGTTTTGGTCCGTGAGGACTAGGCTTAAAACTTTACTTTTTGATAAAGCCTATTATTAGAGCAGCTTAGGTTACCCTGAGCTATCTCTGTAGTTATGCTACTATATGCTTAGACTGCTGGAGGACATCAGGGTCTATTTTTCTCACTCTATTGAGTTCTCCTATTGTTCTCCAATTTGCATTGTTTGTTGTTACTTCAATTTTTAACGTTATGTTCTCTCTGTCTTTTTTTTCTTCATAGTAGGTACACCTGGTCTGGCATTCTGTTAGCTGTGACACCATCTAGGGGGGACAGATCATCCGCTATTACCATATAACATAAAAAAGATTCCTGGATCAATGTGCGCTTCTGTGCTTTTTTTCTGTCTCTGCTCTGTCTTCTCTAACCCGTCGGTCGAGGCAGATGACCGTTCACACTGAGCCTGGTTCTGCTGGAGTTTTTCTCTCCACTGACGCTTCATGCATGCTCAGTATGAGGGATTGCTGCAAATCCATGGACAATGCAGACGACTCTCCCTGTGGCTCTACGCTCCTTCATGAATGCGGCTTGTCAAGAGTTGATGCAGTCTGCTGGGTTTCCTTAGATAGGAAACTTTTTGACCAATCTGGTTGATTTGATTTAATTGGACTTTGTACTGTGAGATGACATGTGTTGTGAATTGGCGCTATATAAAAAATGTAATTCGAATTTTTATATTTCAGAAACAGAAAATAAAAAAAATTATAAATGCATATTCTGAGTTATTGAATATGACTGTATATGCATCATTAGTTGCAATTCAGAAAACAGGCTAACATGTATATGTACTGTTGCTGTCGGCAACAACACATATTCCTCCCTATTTAATGCTTTCAAAGACTGAAGCTACATATATTTGAAAATAGACGCATAATACAGCATCATCCTTATTACTGTCAGAAGTTCAAAGATACATTTTATTTCTGCAACTGATGCTGAGATACTATGATACTGATACTGAGTATGAGATTCTGAGACCAGTGGTAATCCTGTATATCTCAAACAGTGATATCTTCCCAAATGTCATTGGTTTTTCAGAGTGGAGACGATGGAACGGCTTGCCTGCAGTCCTGACCTCAGACGCACTGAATACTTATGAGATCAGTTTGGGCATGCGGTTCTTGCCAGAGTGCTCTTCATGCCAGAGTGGCCAATGCAACCACATTGGCTGACTTACAACAAATGGTGATTGAGAAATGTGTTGCCATCCCAAACCAGCATGAGGGGGCGGTGCCAGGCTGTTGTGGTTGCATATTGTTGACCCGTGCACCACTGAAGTCCCAGTTTGATTAATAAATTGCTCAACTGCCACCATCTCTTGTCTCTTGTAAACTACGTCGACAAGAGTCCGTAGCAGAATAAAAAGAGAGGATTTGGAAACTCCAATATCCAGCTCTGCTGCTCAACCGAAAAAATTATTTTTCTTACAAATAAAGCGAAACAAACAGGCTTTCGTGCTGGATGTTGTTCTGGTTTTTGTGGCAAGAAGGTCTTGGGTTCAAATGCCAGCCAATGGTTGCATGTTCTTCCTGTACATGCATAGGTTCTCTCCGGGGACTCTGGCTTCCTCCCACAGTCTGAAACTTGACTGACAGGTTAACTAGTCTCTCCAAATTGCTCTTAGGTATGAATGTGTGCATCCATTTTTGTTTGTTTCTATGTTACCCTGTGATGAACTAGAGACCTGACCAAGTAGATGCTGTCATACCCACAGGGCTGTGTGCAGGTTTTGTGAGTGAGTTTCACCTTGACCGTTACAGGGTGTGACTGGCAGGTGACTCTGCACAGCTGCGGCCCATCAAGGCCAATAAGGAGGAGCTCAAGAGGTACGGGTGCCCATGAGGCAGATGCCAGATCATTCTCACTTGCAGAGGAGTGATCAGGCCTATCTTTGCTCGTGATCCTCCTATGTCCTTTCGCTTACCTCTTTGTGTCCTCCCTTGAAGGTATCCTTGTCTCCAGTCCCTGGTTCTGTCCAGGACATCAGGCAGGATGGATGGATGTTACAGAGAATTGTTGTGCTTAGGTTATGCTGCTGTTGCAGGATCACACTCCAGTGTGTGATCAAACTTGGAGCACATTAATCCATAATGCACCAAACAGGGAACCCGATAATTCAGCCGAACACAGTGTTGGGCTTAAAGGGTTTATTGAAACCAAAGAATAAATGAACAACAGAACGACGATGGCAGGCAGGAGTCCAGGATGAGCAGGAACAGGAAGACAGACCTAAGGCTGCTCACAGCAGGGACGGTGGCAGAACAGGCAGGTGACGGGCTGAACGGGTAGAACAAAATCCAACACCAGAAACAGTCCAGGTTGTGACCAGAATGCTGACGAGGTATGCAGCGAGGGCAAGGCGTGACAGGCAAAGGGTCATGAACAGGCAATGCTGACAGAAACGCCGGATAACAACTCACACCAAGGCTTGAAGTCAATCTGGCACTGACTTGCTGTGAGAGGCAGGTATATATAGGCAGAGTCCCAGGTGAAACAACTTGCAGGTATATAAAACAGCTGCAGGTGAACCTGCTCACCAAAGTAGCTGAGTGGAGCAGAGCAGGAGGTGGAAAACAGCCAAAAAACACAAACAAGAGGCATCCTGCTTGATCCTTTTGTCAATGCATTAAATATGATCATGTTGTCTTTTAGTGCCATCAACGCCACATTAAATGAACTGTCGACAAAACAGTCGGTGAAGAAGAAAGACACAAATTCAGATTTTATTACCGTTAAAACACGTGAAACCTCAAAATAATTGTTGCTGTTTTCAGACAATCGTGGAGAAAGTGTAGCTACGCTTTCTTTTCTACTTCTAATGGGCAAAGCTGACGGGAGAAAAAAAACAAAAACGTTTTTTCGCCCCAACTTTCACCGGTAAACAAGGCGGAGGACGGCTTGGCTTTCAAATACTTCTGTCTCTGCTGCTGAATGCAGGCTTTGTCCGTCTGTAGGCCGATATTGACACAGACATACCAACGTAAAGTCGAGTAAGCCCTGGCCTCCACTTCAGTCATCCTCCAGTGAAAACCAGCGGCACATTTAAAATAGAAATATCAAAGGGCTCCTGTCGCCTATTTCTCTGTGACCAACAGTCTGTTGGGTAGGCTGTTTTAAAGATATCTATGTATAAGCGGGTACTCTCGTTTAGGACGATTTGTCACCCAATAATCTCTTGACCCTTAGCAGGGGTCCTCAGCACTGTGATGTTATCCCAGCATCGTTCCTTAAATCAGCGAAGCTCTTGATGCCGAGCCCCTCATCACAGCCAAGATCACAGCTGACTAAATGCCGTCATCGTGGAATGCGCCTGCTATTATGTGCCACCGAGCGATTCATTCGACGCCTTTGTTGACTGATGGCTTTTTGTTTAGCAGCAATTTCCCAGAGATGTCTCAGTGAACGGCAAAAACTCTGTTCTGCGCGGGACACAAGCGAAAATCAGCGTAATTGCACTAATTAGAGACATTTTCTTGCTGAATCGACCACGTCTTCATATTTCACAACAAAGAGGGGGACAAGAGCATCTCATCTATTTACATGCTAGAGACCTAAATAGAGCCAGTAATAGTTTTCCATTCAGCTGCATGCAAATCAACCATATCAGGACTTAATTTTAGCATCAAATCAAGCACGCCCAGTCAAGAGTCCTCCCTTGGCACCGAGAGGGTCAGGTTTCCATTCAGGTCTTAAGGGTTGCGATACGCTGTGCGATGGCTTCACAGCTCCCCGTGTTTCCCAGGGGAGAATGAACTGTGTGAACCCCAACAAACCATCTTTGTCTACATCTGAGAACAGAGCGGTCACAAGTGTCAGCAAACACTCTTAGGGGCATTCCTGTGTGCATTCCAGCGTCTCAATGAAATAACAGGGTGAATCGTGTTTATATGCCAAGAAAAAAAGAGCTCTGCAGACAACTTACAGCATCCATCGAAACGTTTCAATGGAAGACCCCAGTGGGAAACTGCACCCAAGATTCTTTTTTCTTCTTCTCTGAAACTGCTTGGCTAATTGTTTTGTTCAGTTTCTAATTCAGCATTAAAAGGGGGGAACCCATCAGGACGAGCATTATCAGACCAGCAAAGTTTCCTGTAATGCTTTTAGCCATTGCCCATCTGAATTTTTTTATATATCTATATCTCTCTCTCTATATCTATATCTCTCTCTATATATATCTATATCTCTCTCTCTATATCTCTCTCTCTATATATCTATATCTCTCTCTCTATATATATCTATATCTCTCTCGATAGATAGATAGATTCCATTTTGTAACGTTATGCTTTACGGATTTGCTCTGCTGTTGGCTTTCAATTCATCAACTTGTCTCTAAAAGGACGTCGGGTAACCTTTGTAGCTTTCAGTAGCCTCAGGTCCTTCCCTTATACCCCACCACCCTACTATCTGCAGCTCTGTAGGTGGGCTGCTTGCTTGGGATTGGTCATTTAACTCCCCTTTGACTTTTAACCTCATTTGCTGTTAGCTTCTACAATGAATCCATAATGGCACCTCTCAGTTCTTTCTTTTCCACAAGGTATCCCCCAATAAACTCTCTGCCTGACAATTTTCCCAACTGTCAGACAGAAAATAAATATATATATTTACACATTAAGCCATGGCCAGCCTGGGCTCATGTTTTGTGAAACGACCTGATGTTCCTCGTGAGGAGTTGTTCTACACTGCCACCTGCTGGTCATTAGGGAGTCTTGCACCACTGAGACAAGTATATTTAATCAAAGGTTGGTTTCAATCGCAGTCTCTCTACGTAGATGTGCTCATCCCAGCTCTATTGTTGCAGTTTGTAAATGTGTGAGGATGAATGGTCCGTTTAATCCAGGGGCGTCCAAAACATTTTGCCACACATTGTCCAGTTGAAAGAAGATTTCTTATTCAGTAAAAAGCCAGAAACAATTTTATTGAAATGGTTTTAATTCTTTTCACATGCTGGACAGGAAACTAAATACACAACATTTTAAAAGAACACAGTAGTCTGATTTCTGCACAAAAATTAGCTGTAAAACATTTTACTTGTGAATCTCTAAAAATTGCAATATAAAAAAAGTTAAATCTTTATTGTCACTCATTCCAGAAAGTAAAACTCATGTTATATAGATTCATCACAAATAGAGGGAAATATTTCATTTTGATGATTATGACTTACAGATAACGAAAACCTAAAATTTCACGTCTCAGTAAATAAGAGACAAGTTTGTCCTGTTTAAAAAAAAAACTAATTAGGATATGTCGTAAATGCTTTTTGGTCTTAGTATTATCTTTGTTTAGATTTTTTAAATTAAAATAAAACAAAATGGTATGAATGGGTGTTTTTGAGTAAAGGTTGCTGAATGTTTCTGGTCCCTCTTGCTATCAAATAAAAGTGAAAGCAACAAACATGGTTAATAAAAGATGGAAGAATAGTTTGTGTTGTAGTTTGCATTTGTCCATTTTAATTTGTTTGGATTTTTTTGTTAATGGGTAAAAATTTTACTCTAATTGTTAAGCACAACACCATCAACAGCCTGGACAGGTGAACTAAATCTGTGCCATTCTTGAATTGTGGTCAATGGCTGCACAAAATAACTCTGGGGGCCACATATGGCCCCTCTGAAAGAATAACCTTTAGTTTTGTCACAGCTGTTCTGCATGACTCTGCTTCTCTTAGCAGTGGCTGGATTAAACCGTTTCATTCCGGTCAGAAAAGGAGAACCAAATTAATGCAGTTATTTTAAGTTTTTCTTTTTTACTCTGTGATTGGGGTAATAAAATAAGTAGGGATGGAAAACTTGAAACAACACTTAAAACTATGCACTAAACTATTAGTGTAGATACAGGGGATCAAACATAAAGTAGGCTTTCTTGAACTTTATCCCATTTTGTCACTTTGAAGTTCAGATTTTTATTTGTAAAAACCTCCTTTGCCCTATGTTATGTAAATAACATTTATTTGGTCCGTCATATATAAAAAAAAATCCCCTGAAATCCTTTAAAAGTTAGCGACTGCAATGTGTGAAGAAATTAGGAAACTGTATGAAATATAGTTCTTTAGGGGAAAAAAAGGGCGTATTGAATTATATCTCTGGTAAACAAAGTGATTTATATAAAGTGATGCATGAGGTCTTGTGATGAATCAGAATCAGTATATCACGCTGTGACACCATATGGTGCAATGGTTTTCAAACATTTATGTACAGAAATGTCTCATTTGTCAACCTGACTTTTGCAAAAATGTGTACGCTTCTGGCAGTCCAACACTGAAGGCTTTTTTTTTTCCTTTTTCAGAATTAAATGATTAATGGGTTCTGTGTCATAAGCTGCCGATAAAAATTAAAAGGCAAAACAAAGCTATTTTACAAAATCAAATAGTTCAAACTGGATAATATTCACATATTTTTTAACCAACATAAAGTCAGATTAGAAATTACTCTTAGGATCATGAAAATATTTTTTCTAAATGTTGAACAAAATGTAAACATTTCTACAAAATTCAACGTTAATATAAAACTCTATATAGCATAATAGTCTTCTAAAATGCTCAACATGGGTCAAATATTTTGGGTTTCCATCTACAAGATTTTTTACAATATTTTGCTGCAGTTTTGGGCCATTTTACAGCCAGAGCTGCTGCCAATCAGACTTGGAGGCCGACTTGGTCACATGAACCTTTTCAGCTCTGTAATGGACACTCAGGAACATAGACTTCATTGTCCTTGAGCCATTTTTTACTTCCTCTCTCTGTATGCTGCATCGTTGCCGATTTCAACCTCTACCTGGTCTGCTTTATTTAACCTGTATTTATGCAGATTGTCTCATTAAGATCCAAGATCTCATTGAAAAGACAGACCTGTTTTGATAAAACATTTCCGTAACAATACAAATAAACTTTCAATTGAAATCCAACAGGCTTATAAAATCTGACCACACTGAATCAACAAGACTCCGTAACACAAGGATAAATACGGCGGGAACAATCCAAGGATAGCTTCATAGATGAAAAAGTACTAACACACGAGTCCACGGATTGATAATGACCGCCAGCTGATCTGAGAATATAAAGTACAGCGGTGAGATTTATACCCCACTGAACCGTAATGCTCCATGATAGCATCCAGCATATGCAGAGGGGGCAGATGCATTCATCACAGGTGTCCAACAGGCAGCGAGGTCACTGAGACGAGACGCTTCCTTACACCGACTTAAAATATTTCTGAACAGAACTCCTAACTTGACCGTTAACTTCTTTACATTTTCAATGTGACTTAAATGAAAGCTTACGGTCAACTCCTATGCCAAGGTACTTGGAAGTCACCAACCGTTGGTATATCCGTCATTCTTTTTCATGGACTTTATGGCCCTTTATATTTTCCTTAAGTCTTGGGTTTTTGCTCGGAGGCTGGTGCAGACATTTGTCCTGGACAAACGGTGCCCGTCTCGCTCCTAAACGGCACACCGTTTAAAATGTGATTCAATAAAGCAGAACAAATCAGACCAACGGAGGCATGTCGATGTGCCCCTGGGCAGGGTACTTAACCCCAAGTTGCCTACCGATCTGCGTATCGGTGTATGAATGTGTGCGCATCAGTGGGTGCAATGAATGTGGCTCTAGTGTGACGCGCTTTGAGTGGTCAGACTGGAAAAGTTCAGACCATTTACCATAAAATCTTGGAACACCTTTGGATTTTTCCATCATACTGAAGCAGTGGGTTTAGGTTTCCTAAAAAAAAAAAAAAAAAACATAAAAACCACCCACACATGGGCCAATTATCCGTTCAGAAACGTTTTTAAAGCCATGACATTGCCAGACACGTCCCAAATTTAAAAAAAAAAAAAATATATATTTGTTTTAATGGTCATTCTGACACTCAGCAAATCCTGTCCTAAAACAGGAAAAGTTGTTTTGACGTTTTCTCATCACTGATGAGGCTTGCTAATGCAAAGTTTGTCAAACTTAAAAAGATGCAAAGCTGGTCCTGTACCTTGATTTAAACATCCCAAACAATTAAATACATTTATAGCGTTCTCACTGCATCATAACTGACCCACTTCCTGCTAAATATAGCCATAGAGGAAAAGTCATCCCAAATATTTTAAACTAATGTAAATGGAAAAAAAAAAAAATTCATGGAAATCATCTCAAGCATTGCCAGTGTAAAAACTGGGACCCACAAACAAAAAGACAAGACTGACAGGTTGGAGCTCCAACTGCTCAGAACTTTATTTTGAGAGAAATAAGGGTTAAAATTAAATTAAAATATAAAATTTGGGTTGGGCAGGTCTGGTCTGTAGTTTTTAAAAAGGGGAGGCATGGACACACAGAGGGAAGGCAGCTTCCAGGAAAGGGGGAGAAAGGCGGGAGGAAAAGATACAAAATAAATTTGAAGTGGATGATTTAGGCAATACAGGAAGTTATGTATAAAAAAAAAACAAAAAAAAAAACAAAGAGACAGATGCAGTTAGTCAATATAAACCCCACCCCCATCTGAAATGTCCTCATATGTGATCAGTGCTACTGCTCTCTCCTTTTCCTTTTTGTGTTTCTTCCAGGAGGATCGGATAACTCATCCTCTTCGCTCTCATTATGTAACAATTTTTCCTGCAGTTTTGAAAAAAGTAAACAAAACGTCCTTCAAAAATAATATGCGGCAACCACTTTTTATGTTCTACTATTACATATACAGTATATATATATTTATATATAAATACATACATAAATATCTTACATGTACAACCAATTTTGAAAAGAAGGGGGAAGAGAGAACCCAAAAGACTTATGAGGACTTGGGGAGGTGGGGAGAGCATAATGCTCATTGTAAGGGTAGTGTGCCTGTTTTTATCTTAATTTTACACACACGCTCTCATGCAACCACACAGCCTTTTGGGGGAGAGGGGAATGGGTAGCATTCCTCAGTTTGCCCAGTAGGGGGAGCTGCCGTAGCCAGACTTGCTGCCTTGGGTTTTCTGCTGCATCCCACTGGACTGATTTCGCTGACCTGGACCACCCTGCAAGGAAGCAAATAAACGTTCGGCTGAAACCTCCCCACCAAATCACAACTTAAGTCCCGTTCAGTCAGAGATTTCTCACAAATTTGGTATAAATGTGCCTTTCAGATGTTCTCAAGATCAAATGTTTGACTCGTTAGCCTTTATTTACCTGTCCGTCTTGTGTTAGGTGGTGGTGCAGCAGCTGGGAGTGGGGCTGTTGGTGCGGAGGCAGGATGTGCAGGAAAGGAGCAGGAGCGTAGCCAGGAGCTCCGCCGGGGTTCATGGGGCCTGTTCCTCCGAGCGCTGAAGGCAGACTGAAGGGAGGGGGCGTCCCGGTGTGGAAGCCTTGCTTGTCAAACGACTGAGAAACAAGACGACAGAGGTTCAAATTAATTTTTGTGAATAAATAAGTCCGTTGTCACTCATTTAGTTGTACCCTGCCCCCAAGAAAATAAGTTTTCTAAACAATGTTTAAAGTAATTTGTCTCCAGACCCTCAAGAGTTTGGTTGAACATCTGAGGCTGTAACTTATTTTCAGACATGTTGTTCATTTCCAATCATTTATCTCGTTTTTGGGTCATAGTAGTTCACCAAAGGCTTCACCAACATGGGCCCACAGATATGAAACATTGGTCACACAAGACAAGAAACACACCTGAGTTTTGCCGTATATGGAAGCGCCCATGTCAGGAACTCCAGCGCCTGTTGCCGATCCAGACAACCCTGGTGCTGAGAAATGAGAGCAAGAGAGAAATGGAAAAGAAATATTACAATCAAAGATACCTGGAACGGCAGTGAAAAACAAGAATAGGAAAAAGCTTAAGGGATCAACAGAAAAGAAACATCTCTTGTAGTCTAGGACTAGATGCTGAATGTCTGATTCCATGTTAGTATTACAGCCGACAGACAGCAGCAGGTTAGGTGCAGAGGCAGGAAGTCTCAGTTTCATCCCCCCTGCAATGAGCTGCTGTATCCTGCGTCTGTGTGTAGATTCCCATGTTTTCACTGCAGCAAATAAAGATCGTTTCAGTGCGCAAATGTGTTGAGTGTACCTTTCCCTGGGCCGCTGCCTGCTGATTTGGCCTGGGACTGGGCGGAGCCTCCATAGGCCGTCTTACTGTATTCCCCGCCGTGGGCTTGAGACAGGTCATCAAAAGCTAAAGGATAAGAAACGGTACAAGACAGAAAGAGGGGTGGGGATCAGAGGGGAAGGGAAGTGAGCAAAAAATTCATTAAGAAACAAACACAGGAAAACTGATGGGTGGAGAAGATGAGATGGCGGCAGGTCTGCTGATAATGAACGGTGTGAATATTTGTCCAACTTCAGGACGGATTTTATCCAAGAAAGCAGCACAAGCAAAACCCAGTCCATACACACACAGCAAGGTTTCATCTTTCCTTATAAACATAAAGACCAACTTTTAGCCATATATAGTCTGCAGTCATTTAAAAAAAAAAAAATCTAAATTTTACATCAAGAAAAGCATTGTTTTTTTGCTTTGTGCCAACTATGGGCTACATTGCTTTGCTAAAAGACGTCCCACCTGCGCCGTAGGCGTGCTGCCCGTAACTTGGCTGATGCTGCTGGTGGTACTGACTGGAGGGGTTGGCCAGCCCCATGGCAGGCTGCTTGGCGGAGGCTGGAGGCACAAACACTGTGGGGCCATACTGGAAGGCTGAAGGAACGCCAGGCATGCCAGTGTAGTACGGCAGACCTGAGAGAGTAAAGCACACAGGACAAAAGCAAAGCTTAGTCCTGGTTTAAAAAGGAAAAAACTGCCCAGAAAGGTACCAATACATGTATGATTATATCATAATATATTCTAACATTATTCACATACACAGCCTCATTGCGTCCTTTATATGAGCTCTGGACAGCGTAATTAGAGACAGACAACTACTTATACACCCATTTCAAATTCTGCCCCTCCGCATACACAGCTCTCTCCCGAGAGTTACGGCTATCCGTCTCTGCTGGGAGGAGACCGGTTGGACTACACTGCCCCGTTTCTATATATAAAGGTGCACCGGCTCATAAGGCGCACCATCAATTTTTGATTTAAGTGTGCCTTATAGCCTGAAGAATACGGTAGCATCCAACAGAGATTGATAACTGCTAACAACTAATTTATTTTCAAATATTGCCAAAAAACTGAACACAGATGCTTTAAGCATTGTGGGAAATTATATATTACAAGTTACTGGAAATATACTGATGTAGAAAACCTGTTTGCAGTTCTGTTTAAGAGTGGAAACAGGCTTTAGTTAACATTTTATTCTGGATACTTTATGAAGGGGGAGAAATATAAACATCTTTGATTAATTTCATCAAACTGATCTTCAGAAAACAAAGTTCATGCACAAAGTGCCTTTGGGTCCTTTTTGCAAAGCTGTACACCGAGCACAGCCACATACTAAGTGAAAGACGTTAGGATTGGTGAACGGTCCAAAAGGGTTCAAAGGTTCATGAAAGCTGGCTTTGCTCTTCACTAGTCGTTGGGTAAGTGGGTTTAAAGCAAACCAAAGATACTGTCATAACAAACAGACCTGTCTATTTTAAAAGACCCCAGATTTAGGGTCTGTACCAGCACTAAAACAGAAAAGTCATTTTAAAGCCTTTACATCCCAGGTGAAAAAAAAAAAAAAAAAAAGGTTAAAAGGGAGAAATCTGAACACTGAACCACTTGGGTTTGCACAGCGTACTACTGGTCAGGAATGGTTTTCTGTTGCCACGAAGATGAATTTCTGCATGTTTGTGTGTTTCTCTTCAGTTTTATTTTAAGTTGGTTTCCTTTTATCCGTAGTTCAAAAGGTCAAGGCGTAAACTTTTGGGTAGAGGACCTCTAGTCTGATTAAAATGATCCATTGACAGGTTTTGGTTTTCTTTACCAGTGTATCCGTAGCCAGGTGGCAGAGGAGGGTTGAGGAAGGCCTGGTTCTGTGTCTGCTGACCCTGGTTCTGACCCTGTCCTTGCGTCCCTGCCTGCTGGGTCTGTTGGGCCTGCGACTGCACCCCGGCTGTAGACAGGCTGGTTGGTGGGGCCGGGGAAGAGGAGTCATTCCTGCCAAACTTTGTTGCCTCACCTGGACAAAAATAAACAGAAAAATATTGGAAGAAATGATCTCAGAGGATTTTAAACATCCTCTTCAGATAGACAGGTTTACCAAAGTCTGACATTAAGTTAGGGCTAGAGTGCTAGAAATGATCAGATCTCAATACAAAAGTTGGGAAATGTCACAATTATAAAAACGACAACTTACTCATTTGGATCGTTGAAATACTTCAACAAACAAGCATTAAAACTCTGCGTGCCAATTCTATATTTGACCAGATGGATGGACTTTCACTGGTATTAAAGACTCATGGAACCAACAGTGAAAATATGGTTTGTAAACCTCATCGGCCTGGTTTAGTCAGGCTAAACCACGTTTTTCACCATAACGCTAAACTGTACATTAACACATTTGGAGCATCCTACCCAAGAGGACTTTAGGCTGTTATTGCTGATGAAGGTGCTTCAACTAAGTACTGGGCAAAGGGTGTAAATACTTATGTGCATTATTCTTAAAAAAAAAAAAACATACAAATATCTCTAAAACTTTAAAATTCTACATTCAATACTCTATAATTACAAAGGAAATCCATTTTGCCAGAAGATTACAACAGATAAGGTGAAGAGATGAGAAACACCTCCCAGAGTCAGTAAAATAAGATTTAATAACGTCACACTAACAGCAAAGCTGCCATATGTTTGCCAATTAAAGAATACACGCATGAGGGGGAATATACATCTGTAGTTTTGTGACAATTATTCAGTGATAACGCTCAAAGCACACTTTACTCACCAGAATATGGGTTATTAGCCAGGCTCTCTCTTCCAGGGATTGGAGCTGTTGCACCAGGGAATGTTACGCCATAGTAGTCCTGATAAGAAGAGGAAATAATCAAGGTTTTAAAGAAGTAGTTGTGGGATTAAAATAAAAATTAGGAAAACAACAAAGAATTGTACAGCAACTATAAAGACTAAATTAATCCTAAACTCAAGAGTGATTTAACTCTAGACAAACTATGACAGTAAAAACATGTTTACATGTAGGTGCAATTCAGTTGATAGTTGAGTGACGAGGCAAAACACTGAAATGGATCGAAGACTTTGTTGAGCATCAGCAAAAACAGTAAATTCATTGTAGTAGTCTTCCCTACAGACACAAACCTGATTTACCAAAGTGACCAGTTATATGTTTTTTTGTGCTACTAAGTTACTGTCAGGAGGAAGAAAGAATTTGGTCGTGTTTAGAAAAACTGAGCAGGCAGCGCAGAGAGCTGGCTAAGAGCCGAGATGAAGACTGAAATGAGAAAACTACGTAGCGGAAAAAGCAAAAGACCAATAGAAAACGTAAAATCTGTTTGAAAAATATGTTTAAAAGCTAAAAATAAAGAGTTTAAACACAAAATAAATTAGCAATTTATAACTAAAGAAAATGATTTTGCACAAATCAGTATTCGTTTGGACAAATAATGCATTTCCTCAAAAATCGCTTCAAAACTCTGATGCGAGACCTGCATGGATCCAAGAAGGTTGTGGACCTATTTTTTTTGCCATTAGTGCAGCATTAAAGAGTAATTACATGGTTGTGACTTGGTAAGGGAGCAAGGCACCGTGGGTAATCCAACTGTTGGTGAGATAAAACAGACTCACCAAAGGTAGTCGAGACTGAAGCATTTGCAGGTCTTCATATCCATAGATTTGCTGTTGGAATAAAGGGAATGTAGGAAATGAGTGTCTTGTAACACGGTGGGAACTTTCTGTAACAATGACCAATATTCCCAGAATTTTAAGACTCGCTACATTTACACAAAGCTAATCCACTGAATGCACAAACTACAAGAAACACCATCATCCAGCGGATTCCAGCATTTTAACGTTTCAACCGGGTTCTCCTCAGAAAGTTGAACCACAATGTCAGAAAAAAATTACGTTTTCACGAATAAGAATCTTAAAAGTGTGGAGTGCATTTGTATTTTGCAACACTAAATTACATCCTTCCCTCCAGCTGTGAGCCTTTAGGGGCATATGCCCCCCTGAAGGGGGAATAATGGACCCAACTTCCCAGAGTGCCGTTCAATGTATGGGATATTGGTTCATAATCTGACCCCGCTTTAAATTTCTCCAAATTAATCTCAGACCCATCGGGTGTTTTCTGCAGATGAAAGCAAATGGCTGTACCTGGTTTTCTTCACTTGGAGCAAAAAAGGGGCTAGACCCACACGTCTGCGTTCCTATTTGTAAAATGTTTTACAATCCATGAATATTTTTCCTTCAACTTTAAAACTTTGTGTTGGTCTTTTGTATAAACTTCATTCAACCTAGTTTCGTAAAAACCGTGAAAAATCTGAAGGGGATGAAGACAAGTCACTGTATTTGAGGAAAACAACGTTACCGGGTAAGCAGGAAGCAGGCCACCGGGACCCATGATGTACTGGTTGGCCAGCAACGGTGGCACTCCCTGGGCCAAATTAGGAGGAGCTTTGCCTGCAGGAGAGGAAGAGCAGAAATCCATGTCTGACTTGAGCTTTCATAACCTAGTGATGTGAGAACATGCCGGTTTGGATTACACCTGAACAGATTTGGATTCAGGTCAAATATCTCAACTATTTTATCTGAATTTTACAGAAGACTCGGGTAACTAATTTGAAATATCAATCCAGGACGACTCCTGTGCCCAGATAAGCAGGACTGTACCAGAAGTGGTGGTGATCTGCGCTGCGGTGCGGCTGCTCGGAGCCGAGATCGAAGTGTTTGCGCCATTCTGAGTCAGTCCTGGTCCTCCCGATTGGTACAGACCATTGGAGGATGAACTACTGACGATCGTGGGTGCACTAGGAGGGACAGCCTGGCCGGAGGAGGATGATGAAAAGGCATGAAGGCTGCTGCTTTCCTCATTGGTTATCTGGTTGAGAGGGGGGGGGGGGGAATTAAAAGATCAGGCATGTGAGAAATTACAGGTCTAAGAAACTAAAATTTTCATCTCTGACATAAGATGCATTTAAACTTACCGTGAGGGAAGAACTTGTGACAAGAGCTGATCCAGACGAGTGAGTACTGCTCATGTGACTATAAAGACAATACATTTATCAATATGATGCTAATGACATTTTTGAGTTTTAAGAAAGGCGGGATTTGGGGAGTTAGGAGATTCAGAAGTGTTTTTTTTCTCCACATCATAGAATTAGGATATGTGCTTGTAACCATCATTATCTCCATGTTAAACGGCAGCAGGAATGAAGCAGCAATTACCTGCTGAGTGATGCGATGGGGGCAGACTGGGACGGTGTAACTACAGGAGAAGGAACATGGTGTCCTGATCCGCCCTCACTGGTCATAACAGGAGATTCTGTTTTCGCTGCTCTAGATGACGTGGAACCTGGTTTAAAGAAGAAAAACGATGTATCCCGCGGGTTTAAGAAATAAAAGTTTAAATAGTAGGTATAAAATAGCTTGTACTTACTTTCCTGTGTACCCTGTGTCTTCATAGCACTGTAGCCATTCTATAACAAGAAGTGTTCGTTTAAAAACTTGCATTGCAGTAGCCGCACCGAGCCTTCAGGAACTAACCAGGACCAGAATGTCACCTACCGTCAGAGGAGCAGCGCCGCCTGATGGGACATCTTTGCTCTGCGAGAAGCCAAGATGAGGAGCCAAAGTTCTCGGGCCGCTGGTTTCCACTCGGCTGGTTGGAGTAGGGACCGAAGAGGCCGGTGCTGCTGCTGCTGCTGCACTGGGGAGACCAAGCGAGGGGGAGGGAGTAGCACCAGGTAGGCCCAGAGAAGGGGAAGGAAAGTTGGCGTCTGAAACAGCTGAGGGCAGGCTGCTCATGTGGTCGCTGTTCACAAGACCAAGAAGAAGTGCAGAAAATCTTCATGAGAAACATAAAAAGGTTAATAAGAGCCAAAGCTGCACAGTATGTAGAAAATGTATTCTATCATAATACCATGTGAGTGCATACGATGTGTGCATACATGCTGGAAATAACTACACTACTTACACAGCAATAGTTTAGTTAATTATACAGTTAAAAAAAAAAACATTATGAAAAATGTAATGTGGGCAATAATGCGTTTTGATACCTGGACAATCCCAAAATGTGATTCGCAATATTTTCCAGCAAAACCCATTCTTGGATACGCACGCCTAAACAAGTGCGCATGCCAGAAACTGTCAAATCAACAAAATTTTTTTAGCGCTGACTCAAGGTCCTCCAGCAGGTTTGTGGAAATGTGTTCAGAAACACCATTTACTCAGGTTAAACAAGTTAATTTATGTTCCAAGCGCAGCCGCCCCTGATGCTCATCGACTGACATCTGAGCTCCCTTTCCGCTGGGTTTCCCCCACCGTGTCACAGACTGGAGGCCCGCCAGGCGTTACTCGCAGCAAGCAAGCCTCCGCTGCGTGATGGAATAAGTAAATACTGAAGCAACAAAATTTCTCTAATGAGGTGAGCTTTCCCAAGAAGTAAAACTGAAGAGTTTATACTTGAACTACATTAAATAAAAAAAGGGGAAAGAAAACCAGGATTACCAAATCACAGGGTTGAGTGAACATTTGCAGCCTGAGCTGAACAACAGAGAAACAGCAGAGAATTCACCTGAAAGAACGTGAGTCGATATTTTATTGAACCCAAATTAAAACCAAAGCAGACCTGCCAAAGTATGGATTTTGCTGGAGAGAGTGGAGAAACACACATTTTGGGATTTTCCAGCTATTCAACTATATTGGATTGAAATTAAGGAAATAATTGGGTATTTGATGCATTTTAAGTAGAAATGATTATTGCAAAATTCGCTGGGGAGATATTCCTTCAACCATTTCCTCCAGTGACCAGTATTGGTTTTATTGGCATCTGGTACCAAATCCGCAACGACCAAACAGCACAAGACACACGGTGCAGAAAGAGATAGAAAAGGTAAAGAAATATATAGACATGGAGAAATAAAACTATTTAACAATTTAAAAAGTTGAAATAAACTGGAAAACTACTATCCTAACATGTATTAGTTGAGGCGTGAACTTGGGACGTTAATGTCTGAAATGGGACGCTGCATTTGGCAGAAGCATAGAAAGATCTAAATATGTGCAGCAAATGTCAATAGAGCCCCCATTAAAAGCGATAACACCAGTTCACCGGTTTTATGTAAAGGATTAAAGGCCTGAATTAAATTACATTATTTTAAATTGGATACCCGAGCCCTACTTTACATCTATTTTGTTATGTATTCTTGTTAAAAGATAAAAAGTAAAGGTTAACTTGGTACCATTAGGTCTGGGTCCTTTAGTACATGCTATGCCTACTGTTCCCCCTTTCTTGTCTGCTAATAATATACACATACCCCACAGGTCCTGCCTTGGGGAACATGCTGCTCTGTGCCTGCTGTGTGGGAACAGCTGCAGGAGTAGGCACGGTGTTCTGAGCCAAGGCAGATGTATGTTCCCGGACCAACTCGGTCTGAGGCTCTGCTGTTACACTTCCAGCTTCAGATCCAAAGTCAAGCGCTCCAAACTGAACGTTCAGACCAGAGATGTCTGCTGAGCCTGGCATTTCCACTGCTGAAGATGGAATCTGAGACCGACAGAAAGAATGTCTTGTAGAAAAAGGAGGCAAGCAGACACTGGTATGCTTCATGTATACTTCTTATTTACACATGGGGTAAAAACAACCAAAGCTGCATGGTGACCTGCGTTTGTCAAATTGATATGATCACTGTGGACAATGATTTGTATCTTTATACCTTAAGTTAATTTGATACAGACAATATTCTTCATCCATTTAATAATCTTAGTGTATATTTTTTATGTTAAGAGTCCAAAAAGTTCACCTTTGAGGGAGGAGGAGCTCTGCGTCGCTGGGTCTTCAACTGTCGTTGAGGAGGATCAGTGACTGAGAGCTCCAGGCCTGGCAGCTTGCTTCCTGGAGAAGACCCGTCTCTTACAGGGAGGCCAGAGGACTCGTGGCCTGAAAGTCAAAACGTTTTTTACATAACATACAAGTAACAGCACTGGGATGAAACAAGTGTCAAAGGAAGACCTATGAAACAGACTGTTAAAAACGGTTTGCATTATTTATTTAGCTGAAATACCACAAACCTACATTAATACATTTTTCAGTATCTGAAATAATACATAGAAACGTTTTAAACGTATTGTAGTTTGCTGGGAACCTACACTACCCATGAATGAAGGCGAACCATAATCAAGGCTTCTGTTCTGGGATAAAATTCAAGTTTGAGCCTTTTTAGCATTTCCTCCCCTTCTCTCTCTGACCATTTTCCTTTTTTTTTTGCTAAACTGAAACAAAGGCTAGTGGAGCTACAAAAAAAACTAAAAAATACCAAAAAATAAAACCTTTTAAAGGAATACAAACACTAAGCCACTCACGTTTTACATAATAATCAGAAGGGTGAATGAATGCTACTACATTATCTGATACACTTATCTTTAACGTCATAAGATATTCTAAAATGTTTAATAACGTCGTGCTGAAGTGTTCTGTGGCTGTACCTGGTGGCGTGGGGACCTGTGGTGCGTGTGACTGAGACAGCCCCAGAGGCTCTGCGGTGGGCAGTATGGAAGACTGCTGCTGCCTTTGAGCAAGCTGGCTGAGGACAGCAGACGGCTCTGGCTGATGCTTCATTTCCACTTCAGAAAACGGGAACAAAAACTGTTAGAGCTGGTGACACATTGTTAAACTATAACCCATGTACTAAATCTTTAGTGTTTTAAGATAACCTTACAGCTTTGGGAAGCAACAGGGCCATTTTCAACCCTCTGAGCCTTGGTATCTGCAGTAGGTGAGGGTGCAGGAGCTGGACTCTGCATTGGAGGTTGTCCCGGGTCTTTGGAGACACTATTGCTGCTGGTTACCAACACCTGACCGGTTCTTTGAGGCAGCCGAGGCCCGTTGACTTGCTCCGACATGCAAATGTCCGGGGCTGGTCCTTGCTTAGGTGCGTTCAGGGACCCAAAACCAGAACCTATGACTGAAGACTGGGAGCATAACAGACAAAGTGACTAATAGCACCACGGATTAGTAATATGTATGAAATACAGGTTCTTGCAAAGGTGCAAAGTTGTGTGGTAAGGATTACCAGAGCAGCATGTGCATAGGTGGTGCTAGCAGAGGCGGCATGAGCATAGCTGTTGGCTGTGGCATGTGCGTAGCTGTGTGTTGCAGTTCGTCCGTTGTGGTGGGAGTTGGTGAACACCAGGCTTTGACCCAAATCCTCTGCTGAGGGACCGTCGACAATTGCTCCCAAGTCGGAGTCCACAGAACCTCCTACGGTCATTCCAGTCTTAGGCAGTATGCTAGCCAGGTCCACACTGAGCCACAGCAGGACACGAGGACAGAAGGAGAATTAGTGGAGAGGATTGTTTCCAGAAGATGAGCATAAAGGGGATCAGATTTCTTAAAATCTATTTTATCAATATGTTCAAGGTTGACAGAGTGAACAGAATGACCCACTTGTGTCCAGGTGTGATGTGGTTGGCCGGAGCAGAAGAGGCAGTGAACACTTTGGTCTCAGACAACTGTGAAAAGGACAAATACAGTCATCAGTTTATGTCTGGATATGGTTCCAACCGTAGGCGAGATTTAACTCATCCCACCATCAATCTTCATCTACATCAATAAGCACTTATCACTCAAACTACACTCTTCTCAGTCGGATGCAGGTCATTTCGGCCCCGAGTCATTTTGTACTTTTGCAAATTTGGTTGTTTTGTGCCAGGCTTTTGTGTTACAGACAGTGCTGTCCAAACCAGGGCATTTCACAACGATCTTGTGTCAATTTGTATCCTCAAGAGTTCATTTTCCAGTACTGTTCCAGTTTTGGAAAAAGTTTGATTATTCCAGACAATAATATGATACGATTCCTGGAATCATATCAATATAACTGGCAGGGAGTTAATGTTGTTGTCCATTTATCGTAATCGAGGTGAGTTCCTAAATAGATCACAATATTGATTTTAGCCAAAATTGCCCAGCCCTTGTTGGGGGTCACTTAGTTATTTTGGTTTAATCAAGAGTTCAAATCTGTCAAATTTCAGTCAATTGGTCCATACAGTGAATAGAAGTTGAATAAATGGGTAAATAGGTCTTCAGATATTTAATATATAGATAGATTGATGCTGGGAATATTGTCTAAAGAGAACAAGCCTGACTACAAACAAGCTTGAAGGAAGAAAGTTTGTTTTAAAAACATTTTTACAGTAAAAAAAAAGTTTAATTTGATAGAAATATTAAAAATGAACTAAGTTAGTTAAATTTAAAATGAATATTTTATGAAGGATCATTTTATAAAGCCAATAAAGGATAGTGACAAGAGGCAATACAGAGGCGATCAAAGGTGTGTAGACAAGAACAGGCGAGTCGAAATATTTTCACAACTGAAGTGAGGATAGAGATCATACAAAAACTATGTTTTATAGTTCAGAAAAAGCAGGTAATTTGGAATATAAAAAAAAGGAAATACCAAAGCCTTTTGGGCTAATTAGAATTTTGTGAAACTACCATTTATACCCACAAGGTAATGCTTTGAAAGGTAACTTTAAATTATGCTGTTGCAAAAATATAACAATACATTTTTGAAAATACAAATGTAAACAAATCTCCATGGTACTAGATAAAGTTTGGATAATCTCGTAATAAAACAGTAATGCCTTACATCCTCATTCCATTCTTCTGGAGTCCACTCTTCCAGATTGCCGTGCCATGTTCCTGACAGGGGAAAAAATAAAGTTCTGTTAAGATACTCCCAACATGTTCCATACAACTCTTCATATTGAGATTAATTTGACCTTTTCTCTGTGAGCTAGATGCATGGATCTACAACTCTAATGCTTTAGAGTCCAGCCTAAAGTTGTTTTTGTAAGCGTTCCTGCTCCAACTCACCTCAACCAAATGGCTGAATTATGTCCTTAGCATTTTAACAAGTTCTGCAGTAACAGTAATTAGCAATTTATCTGATTCAGGGGTGTTTAAACACAGGGCCGCCTCTAAAGGCTCCCAGACAGTGGCTCTTGAGGACTGCTGTTCGACACCACAGTGCTAGGGTTTAGTTAGATAACTTGTCTGGATCTGGAAAGCTGAGAAACTGTGCTACCAAAGACTGATTCAGTAAACCAAAGGATGCAGCCATTGTAAAAAAGAGGAGCAGAATCTGAAGATGTGGAAACTTAGTTTTTTATTTATTTACCAGTTCCCTCAGCAGTTTCATTCCCTTCCAATCTGTCCTGGTTTGCTCTGGAGTTTGGGGTGTAGTCAGCAGGATTAAAAGTACTGAAAAAGTACCACAACAAACAATAACAACCACAACAACAACACTATTAAGAGAAACTAGTATTAAAGTACAGCTACTTCAAATACAGCATTGGCGTCCCACAAATAAGGGGTGCATGTTTTAACAGAGATTAAGATTTCCCTAATTTCATAATTATGTGACTATAATAAACAATTGAACATGGTTCACTCAGGGCTTAAGATTCACACATTCGTACCCCATTCCTTGTGAAGAGAACCTGTTTCCAACAGCCCCCCTTCCTCTCCCACGGCCTCCAACTCCTGAACAGAGGGAAAAACAGGAGACAAGTGCCAATGGGGTACCGCGCACGTGACGTCACCGCCTCAAGAGCAACGCCCCTTTTGCCGCTTAGGTAGGACAAACCGATAGAGAACGCACGTAGCAACCAGCAACAGAACCAGCGATATGACCGACTTTGCAGCCATTAAACTTTCCCAAAACGATGTCCCAGGCGCACGGTTTACTGGTCGCACTGTCGAAGAACACACCAACCTTCAGCTCAAACGATGGCTTGAGTGTCGAGGGCTTAAAAAGACCGGAAAACGGGCCGAGTCGATCGAACGGTAAGCTTTGTTTTTTTTTTTCCTGCGCGGCGGTCATGCCGTCGTCGGCCGTTTTTTTGTTTGTAATCACCGTCCAGGGATCGGTATATGTTTAATGTTTGTCTCATTTGAAATGTTTTTTGAGTAGGCTATCCTGGTAGCAGGGTATCATGTTAGCGCCTGCTACCATGATAGCCTATATGCTATCATGGTAGCAGGCGCTTCATTACTAACATGTCGGCCACCAAAATAATCTTACCTGTTCACTACTTGATGTCGCTGGAATTGGGTCAGGATGTTCTTCGGTTGTGCCCTTTCCTCCGACAAAATGCTTGCTACATATGTAGGCCGACCGCACCGATGGACCAAGCGCACACATTTCTCCTTGGCACTCTTGAATTTCGGGAAATTAATGAAGAAAACATCCTTCATATGCGGCCGATCAGCGTACCTCGAGTCGCTGTTGCACATTCCATAGCAACAATGTTTATAAACCATGGTCTTAGATTTTGGAAAAAGCAGTCTTTTAAACGAGTACAACCTAGGCTAACGCACGTCTCTTCCACAGCAAAACAGCTGCGGGTTTGGGAGTTTGTCCTACTGCGTACCACGTGATGTGACGTCATCGTGACGTTACGTTTCTAAAAATAGCTCGCTCGCGGTACCCCATTGGACGTCTCTGCCATAATTTCTGATTGAGAACTTTTAGAGCAGTACAGTCAGAACCAACACACAAAAATATCACATAGCAACGCCTTAGTGTTAAGAATAAATCAGTCAGGGTGGTAGTTGGTGATTTGCACACATTTGTTAAACTGGTTTTATTCTAGTGATTACCTCTGCCTCGACCCCTGCGCCCACGATCAGCTCCTCTCTCTCCAAGGGTCACCTCGAACCCATTCTCCTCTGAACGACCTATAATTCAATCAGAAAGAAATGAGGAAAATCACCCACCCACCCACAATTCACCCACCTTTTTAACATTTCCTACCTTCACGGCCTCGGCTTATTCCTCTGCTTCTCCTGTTGGACAATCCACGGCCACGGCTGGCCTCCCGTTCTCCTTTCTTCTCCCGACTCTCTTTTAAATCTGAGGTTCCTCCCTCTTTACCAATACCACGTTTCTTGCCTACGGTCTCCCAGGAGGTCTGAACAACAAACAAAATAAACAAATATGTGTTACAAAGTACATTAAATGTTTGATTATGCAAACATTGCTGTGTGGTTTGTTTTGAAGAAAACAAAAAAAAAAGGACTACCCAGATAACTGCTAATAATATAACTACATTTTTTGTCTCTGTATATACATGTTAACATGCATGCCCTTACTGTGTCGGAGGTACTCTCAAGCAGAAAATTGATGGCTCTGTTTACATCTTCATTGCAGTCATGGAGCGCCACTACGCATTCATCTTGGGTCTTTCCAGTTACTTCAATCAACTGAGAGTAGAAAATTAGAATTAATGCACCAAAATAAAGTATTTTGTGTTTAGAAGCAGTATGAATCTATCCACTTTTGTTTTGTTTCACACCTGTGCATGTACATACCTGTTTGACCTTATCCTCAAAGTCAGCATCATTATTGTCGTAAATCATCTGAGCTAAACGAATCTGCTCTGCTGTGGCCTGGTTAGAAAGAAAAACAGAGCTCAGCAAGGACAGCAGAAAAACGTGGTGGCATTTCCTCCTTTAAATCAGTTAAAACAATGTTACGTAGAGGCCCACTGATTAGTTCAGTGGTAATTTCCTGATCTCGCGTCGACCTGCCAATACACACTATGCAATTTTGATTTCTCTAAAAATTATAAAAGGATAATACCCGATACACCGAGCAGCAACCAAAATATTTCTAGCCTTTCAGCTAAAAGTATGTTTTAAAGCATCTTGGATTAGTAATTAGACCAAATATATTACTACCCATTAGCAGCAAACTCTGAATATAAATCAACTTTAATTCAAAAAGATGCCATTTCCAAATCCAGCATGCTCTGAATAGGCAAAGGCTGAAAGCTTAAAGGATAAACCAAAACAACTGTGTTGTACTTCAGCGTTCTTGTAATCTACTTAAAAAAATCTGTTGCTGTTTTTTTCTTTTTAAACGTGGCCCTTCAAGCTAAAACTAGAGGATTCGGGTTACCAACCTTTTTTTTGTTAATTTCCAATTTAAGATAAGATAAGATAGGCTTTATTGATCTCACAATGGAGAAATTCATTCATTTGTTTAATAGTAAATAAGAGTATAATTTGAATATTAAATGAATAGTCAATATTTCACCTGTATCTGTTTCTGTGGCTGTGTTGTTTGGGTGGTTGTGGGCAGCATCTTGTCCCGAGTCCCTCCGGTTGGGTTGCTGACCACAGAAGTCATCATATACAGTATATACAAAAAAATGTACAAAATAGAAAAATCTGGGGGGACAAAAAAAAAAGTACAAATAAGGTAATTGGAATGAGAGTCCTGAAAACGGTAGAACCAAACTACTGCATCTTTAAAAAAAAAATTGGTTCTGGGTAAATGCGCAATACTAGAGCTATACACTTGATATAGGCAGACTGAGACACAGTTATATACCATGTAAGACTATAACCCCCCTGTCGCCCCCCACATCCCCGGTTAAATTTAGCCAGCCAAGAGGGGGCTGTCCAGGTATCGTCTTACAGCTCCCTCTGCCTTTCCTCCCACACACACACACAAACACTGTCAGTATGCACCAGTGTTTATTATTCGGGGGCATAAATAGTCAGTCCATCGATAAGCTTCCAGACTTAATCAACAAAATAAAATGAACACAGATCAAAAGCAAAACACGACAGAACTGATACACAGATCAAAACAGTACAAATCGAAAGCATAAAAAACCACAACATGGGTTACGTCAAAAACGTTAACAGACCGTTATCAATAAAACTGTCATTATTATCTTAGAGTAGCGAATCTCAGGTGGCGTTTAAAAAAAGACAGTGACGACTGGCTATTTAAAAAGTTAGCAAGCTTAGCAGAAAAAAAACGTAACGTTAGAAAGTGGGAGAATCGTCCGCGTTAACTCGATTTTACGCATTATCAATGTTTATTTGCATATTTTATCATTACTATAGATGTGACTCAATTTAACTGACACTGCAAGGCGCTCACCTAAAATGTAGGAGAAACTGAAAAATGCAGGCTAACGTTGAGTCGAGCTGAAGATAGCGAGAGCCGAGCTAACCACTAGCCTTTGTTCTTCCAACAGCCCCTGCGCCATTCCTACGAACCGCCGTGCTCCGTTTGGAGAATATCAGCGCAACGAGTCCACGGTTGGCCCGCGTGTAATAAAACAGGACTGCTTTTGCTTTACAGTTACCAAGGCAGGCGGAGGGAAAACAAACAGGCGTCTAAACTGCGACGACATACCCCCTTTGTGTAAACCCGAGCGAAAAGCTAACATTAGCGGCGAGCTAACCTCTTAAACGAAAGTAACGCGGCGGGGAGTCTCTTCAAAATTCCTGCACTCACGGGTCCGCGATGCTGCCTTATTTACTTCGGTCACCGCGCCAAACAAAAGCTATTTAGATATTTAAGGTAGCCCTGTAAGCCGCAAGGCTAACGAGGAGCTAAACGCTAACAGCCCCGGCATGTGAAAGGCCTTTTCCTCAAATACAACACAATGGCTCAATTTCGACAGAGCCTCGCGTGTTAGCAAACAACCGAACAACCTGTTCAGCTCCAGTTTCGTACACACGCGACGTCCATCCGTCGCTGAGAAAACAAAACCAAGTTCCACCACAGAACACGCGTTGAGTTTTGAGGCGGGTTTTGGAAACAATTGGCCAGAAAATAAATAAATTTGACTTTCTTTTACCTGCTAACACGCTTCGCTCAGCCAGCAGGCAGCAGCAGATAGTGTCACGTGACCCACCGCGCCGTTGTTTTACGTAAGGAGCTCCACAAACAAACGTCAACACCGACCGCGTCACGTGGTATAACGTCACAGCTACACAGTTTTGAGAGAGCCAAGTAATACAAATAAGCGTTTAAAAGTTAAGAAAAAGATTAAAAACTGTACGTAAAATGTCAATAAAAAAATCACGATTTCTGGTGACGAATTAAATAAGGACACGCCCACAGTTATTACCTGTCAAAATGCCTTGAATTACACACAGGTGTATGATCGCATTAGGTGCACATGATTAGAACATTGTTAACTCACCATTTTAACGCAGAATATCCCTTTTTTAAACTCAGCTATTTAGTGTTTTGTTTGCTCCCGACTTCAGACTGTTTCATTTTTATTACTGCATTCTTGAGTTAGTGTATTTAGTAAGCACATTGTGATTATTGTACAACCTAGAGTCAAATTCCTCCTGTGTGTACACCTGGCAAATAAATCTGATTCTAAATCTGAGAAGTGATTTTAAAATGTTTCAACTGAACTTCACATCAGACATTCAGTAAAAATAAAAAAATAAATAAAAATGTACTACAGGTGGGGACAGGTCTGGATGTTTAAGTAAGTTCATTCCTAAAATGCTAAAAGAAGTCTCCAAATACACTAAAATGTCATTACAGGATCTAAGGAGGCTCTTGGTAGTAATGTTGTGAAAATTCATGCCTGTAAAATCTGAAAGAGGCTGCATACTTTTCAAGTAGAGTTTGCAAGGAGGAAATATTTGCCCTCTAAGAAAAATAGAAAGGCCACACTAAAGTTTACCATTATAGTTTAATAATAGTGTAACACATTTTAAAACAAATTTGCCAAATGTATTCACAGCCTTCAAATGTTGAATGAGAAAGCCTGCCCTGCAGTCTCCAATCTACTGAATCCCTAAACATGTTTTATCAGTTTTAGGTCAGGATTCTGTTCAGGCCCGTCAAGTTCCTTCTCACCAAGCTTGCACATCCATGTCCGTTGTGCACCGGTGAGCATTCATTGTAGAACAGGAGAAGCGGCATCCCCAAACTGTTCCCATAGAGTTGGGAACATAAAATAGTCCAAAATGTCTTGTTATGCTGCAACATTGAGAGTTCCTTTCAGTGTAACTTCTGCTGACACCACTCTGCGATTTATAGAGGGATAAAATTTTGTGGCTGAGTTGCAGTTGTATCCAATCACGTCTGCTTTGTTAAATTACCATGTGGAAAATTTAGAAGTAAGTAAAATCCCCGCTCCACAGTAGCTCAGTTAGTTGCGTTGTTGCCTTGTAGCGTGAAAGTCCTGGGTCAAAATCCCCAGTCTGGGGAGGTTCTTTCTCTCCATGAGATATGAGCACCTGCGAGGACAAGTGGGTATAGGCAATTGATGGATGTACATTTTATAACACTTACTGCACAGGTACACTTTGCATGGTACCACATAAAGTCTCATTGTGCAGCTGGGAGTGACATATTCTTTCACAAATGTTTGTAAGCCTGCATGTCTAGGTGCTGGATGTTTTACACTATGATAATGGAGGGTGGTGGAACACCTGAGGTCAATGATTTGTAGGGGTGACCCAATACTTTTGGTAATACAGTGAATATTCTAACAAAAATACACACATTATGTATAATTTATGTTGTGGAATGCTACATTTGGATAGTAACAGACAGAACCTGGCAGAAAAAAAAGTGCACCGACACGTCTCAACACAAAACCAAACACATGTCACACTACGTAGGTCAACATACAAGGATATACTTTTACAAGTTTAAGTTGTCACCCCCTCCAAAAAAACACAAAAAAAAAGGACCTTGGGTACCACACCAGAGTGATACTTGGCGTGTGGTTTTTCTTTCTGAAAAACAATTGATTTACATAATTGCATTGTCATAATCATCTTATGTGGAGTGATGGTTTGTCTTCAGACATGCCCTCAGCTGAGCTCTCATGCTGTGTACACATCGCGCCTTTCTTTCAAGGATCTCTGCCAGCTTGTGGACGAATTCCACAAATGCCTGTTGGACCAAAATACAAATAATGAGGATGTACAGAAATAGAAAAAAAATTAGAGTAAGACTTCATTTAGGCATCAGTTGTGAAATTGATTTTGTCGAACCATTTCATGCTGCTGGCACAGAAGTTCCCCCTCTTTGTGACATATAGCTTCCATCTCTTTCAGCTGCTCCAAGTGGGCCTCAATAATACTAAACCTAGGGAAAACTGAGTTAAAGTATTTGTTCTATACATCAATCAGAGTTTTGCATAGCACATAATATGATACTTACCTAGCATGATCCAACTTGTCCATGGTGAACAGACGGATTGTGGGTTCAGTTTGCTGGTCGATGCTTAACTCTGCAGGATTGTTTGGCTCCACAACAACTTTTGAGCTATTGGAATAATTTGGCTGGGCGGAGTTCAAATAGCCAGAGAGAGCCCCAGGGTGTTGGCTGGATTTGTTTGAAAAAGGTTTTGAGGGCATATTATGTACACTTTCTAATGTATTGTGTGAAGAATGAGAACCAGAATCATCAGTGCTCTGGATGAAAGGTGAAGCCCCGGGTTTAATTATGGATGGACTTTCATTTTTTCCCAAAGTGGATTGTTTTTTCTCATTGTTGACATGGTCATGGATAGAGGAAGGTTTGTTTGTACCTGAAAAAGAGAGACAGTTCCATAAAGGTGTTTAATAAATACTATTACCACCAAATAGTTATTTTTTAATAAATCAAAAAGCAAAACTTAGATACAATATAGATTAATTACCCACAGACTGATTGTAAGCATTTTTTTGTTCCTTTTGATAATTCTGGCTCATTCTATTTGTTATAAAATTTAAGAATTACACAAGGCTGGTGGTTCATCGAGTGCTGTATCCATGCATGCTAATGGAAAGTTTGTTGGAAGGAAAAAGTGTGGTAGACAAGGCGCAGGAGCGATAAGGAATCCAGAGCCACCACATATGGATATATCCATAGCATGGTCCACAGCCATCCTATAAAAATAAAGCCACGTCTAAATCTGAGACAATGTCAGAATGTACTTATCTGGGATAAGGTGGAGAAAAGTCAGTGGCCAAGAGTCCTACTTTCAGATGAAAGGGAATTTTGTATTTTATTTGCCAATAAAAATACCAAAGTCTGGAGAAAGGCGAAATGTACAGCATCCAAATTGCTTGTGGTCCACCGTTTAGTTTCTACAGTCAGAGATGATTTGGGGAGCCATGCCATCTGCTAGTGTTGGTCCACTGTGTTTTAAGTCCTAAATAAAGTTTAAGCTTTATTTAGATGCAGACTTTATTTTTCAACAGGACTTGGCTCTTGCCCACGCTGTACAAATACCTGCTTTAATCAGCATGGTTATAGTGGGCTTGGTTGGCCTGAACCCCACAGAGAATTTAAATGTATTGTCAAAATACACTCAATTAAAAGCCATGGTTCTGAACTGTGGGAGGAAGCCAGCGTACACAGAGAGAAAACACATAAGCATGGGGAGAACATGCAAACTCCATGCAGAAAGACCCCAGACCTCCATGCAAGAACTTGAACCCAGGACTTTCTTGCTGCAAGGCGACAGGTGCCACCAGCTACATCCCTGTGCCACACCTGACAATGCAGACAAGCTCAAAGCTGCTATTAAAGCAATCATTAAAACCTCAGCAGAATCACCAGCGGATCACCTCCATGCCATGCTGCATTGATGCTGTAATTCAGCCAAAATAGTGAGTGGATTTCAGTTGGTAACATTCCTGTGTAATTAAAATAAACAGGAATGAATGCTTGAACTGTATCCCTCTGTCTGTGGTGAGTTTCACTTTTTGAACGTATTTATGTAACTTTTCCATCACATTCTAAATCTATTTAGATGCCCCTGCATGTTGTGCCTTTCTAGTGAAACGCAGAAGCAGCATCACTCTTACCTCTTCCACTGACAGTGGTCGTGATGTTTTTCGGACGCTCGCGGTGAACAGCTGCTTCTGGAGTGTCCGAAGTAGCAGATGTATTCATCTCAAGGATCTCCAAGTGTGGCGGCTCCAAAGGAGACAAGTCAAATTCTGCGTATTCATCATTCATCAGCTCCTCCACCTTGTCTACATAGCAGGGACATCCTTTTCCAGTTTCTCTCCTCCCATCTTTCTCACCACCACTCTTATCAGGACAGAATGAGGTGTTGCTGTTGTCCCCTTCAGCTGCCTGCTGGTCCACATCAAGTTGGAAAATGCTGAGAGGATCCACAATGCAGTTTAAAGAATCTCTATGAACACCATCTTGAGGTAAAACAGACATTTTGCTGTTATCTTCACAAACTGGAGAGAGAGGCCTCTCAGCAATAGCTTGCAGATGAAGTGAATCAAACAGAGGATTTCTGCTGTAGTGGTCAGACACTCCTTTCTGCTCTTGGCTCCACGCTCTGTCTCTTGATTCCAGTCTCTGCAAACGCACATCTTCTCTGACCTCTGAATCATGGCTACAAGACAGATTTGCCTCTGCGTTTGTTGGGATCACACCCACAGGCTCCATCTCTGTGCTTCCCACCCAGCAGTACCTAATTTCTCCCCCCTTCATACCAGATGGCCTCTTATCCTCCCTCCTCATAGTTACTTTAGCCGCTGCCCCAGCCATCACCTTCCTCTCACTTTCACGCTTGTTTTCCTTAGTAACATTCTCCCCATTGTTGGTAGAGGTTTCAGTTTGCACATGTGAAGTCTCCTCTAAACAGGGATCCATTTGGGTGAAGAATGAAGAGTGAGATGAGTGCAGGAGAGACGAGAAAGATGGACATGCAGACGGTGAGAGGGGATATACGGATGAAGAAGTTGGTGAAGGTAAAAACCTCTGCAGCTGCTCATGATACTCTCTCAGATGCTTCACTTTCTCATGATTGTCAGCTTTATATAACTCTCTTTCCTTTAACTCCTCTTCATCCCTGCAGCTATCCACCTGTCTTCTCATTTCTTTCCCTTCTGGTTCCTCTGCCTTTCTCCCTTTCACAGTCTGCTGGTGGCTCTCCTTTTTTGGTTGGAATCCACATTCCCCTTCAGAAACAGCTAAATCAACCCTGCTGACCTTTCCCTTGTTTTGTTGCCCCAACATCCCCCATGCTCTGCCATGTTTCCCTTTAACACAGTAACTGTGAATATCGTTGTACCTTTCATTTTCTGGTCTGCTGTCCCGTCTGACCTCTGGCCCTTTATTCAAACACCTGCCATCACCCGGCGTCAACCACTCTCGGATCGGAGTAATATGTTTAAGTTGTACGTCTTTTCTGTCTCTTGGCTGTGTTCCCTCCCCACAGGTGTTTTTTTTGGGAGTTGAGCAGAAAACTGTGTCCCACATGTGAGATCTCGTTGTGGGTGCTTTGGGACTAAAATTCAGGTTCTGGTTTCCTAACTTTGGATTTTTCGAAGTCCCTACATTTCTTCTGTTCCCTCTGTTGCTGCCACTGCCAGACCTGTTGTTTTTGTCAGACACGCTGCATCTTCCTCTTCCTACTGGCCCAGTTTGTCCTCTCAGCTCCTTCACGCTGTAATGAATTGAGAACATACAATGCCTTGTGAAAGTATTTCCATATTTATTACCTAAACCTTTTCACATTTTGTTACAACCGCGAAGCTATATGTTTTGTTTTAAGCTTTTCTGTGACAGACCAACACAAAGTAATGCATGCTTTTAACAAGGAAGGAAGGTCATGCATACTCTACAGAACCGTTTACAGACAAAAATCTGAAATGGGTGCCATGTATCTGTCCTCTGCCCCCTTTGCTCTGACACCCATAAATACAATCCTGTGCAACCAAATGCCTTTACAACACCTCCAAATTAGTAAATAGGAATCACATTTGTGTAATTTGATAAGGTATGCATCCAGCTGCTCTGCTAAAATCTCAGAGGTTTATTAGAGAGCATTACTGAACAATCGTCACAAAGATCCAAAACCACATTCCAAACTTTGAACATCTCAGAGCTCCGTTCAATCAATCATTTGCAACTGGATAACGTATGGCAAAAATCAACCTACACAGACATGGCAATCCATCTAAACTGAACGCAAGCAGAGCATTAATCAGAGAAACAGCCAGGAGGCCAGTGGTAACTCTGGAGGAACTGCAGAGATCCACAGCTCAGGAGGGAGAATCTGTCGACTGGAAAACTAATAATCATAGTCTCCACAGATCTGGTCTCTGCAGCAAAGTGGCAAAAAGACGCCCCGGGGGTTGCAGTTTGCCACAAGCCAAGTACACAGCATGTGAAAAAAGGCTGTCCGGTCAGATGAGACCAAAAAGTGACATTTTATGTTTACAGGAAAAAGACATGTTGCAGAAAATGTACAAAACACATCGCCTGAATGGATCATCCGTACAGTGAAACACAGTGGTGGCAGCAACAAACTGTGGGCATATTTTGCTTCAGGAGGACAGCTGGTCAGAGTTGATTTTTAAAATAATAATAATAATAATAATAATAATAATAATAATCTTTATTGTCATTGCAACGTACATTCCATTAAAATTTGTTCTCTGCATTTAACCCATCCCCTTGGGGAGCAATAGGCTGCCACTGTGCAAGGGTCTTGCTCAGGGAGCCAGAGTGACAGTCTATGGGAGAACCTCTGGGACACCAGCGCAATGCTCTAACCACTAGGCCACCACTAGTAAAACAGACAGATGAAGGAAGAAGAGCTGATAGAGGCCGAAAACCCTTACACCTGGGGCAAAGGTTAAAGTTTAGCAGGGTAACAACCATAAATGTACAGCCAGTGCTACGACAGAACTGTTCGGGTCAAAGCATATTAAAGTGTTAAAACGGCCTGTTAGATGTCCAGATGGAAAAAAAATAATTAAGAATCTGGCAAGACTTGGAAAATTCATGTTCATAAACGCTCATCATCTCATCTGACTGACCTTGAACCACTCCCCGAAGAAGTAAAGAAAAAGTATTATACAATTTTGTACTATTTTGTGCTGGTCCAACACAAAAAAAAATCCCAATACAATAAACTGAAGTTTGTGCTCGTTAAATCAATGGTCCCAACCCCCTGGCCCGCAGACCGGTATTGGTCTGTGTGTCATGTGGTAAATAACTTACATTATTTCCATTTGACTTATTATCTGAGTCTGAATAATTTTAATTTTTGAAAAATGGTCAGATTCTTTCATCCATCTATAACTCAGTCTTGACGCATGTCAAGACGCAGGTCTCAGCCAAGCGAAGGCCGCCACATCAACCAACATGAGCGGACTGTGCATCATACTCACGAGCTAACCAAATTGCTGAGGCAAGAACGCCATTCACCACTGGTGCAGAAATAATCCTGCCTGCCACTAAATACATTTGCTATGAACATCTAGAAGCAATAATGGTAACCTTAAAATGACAACACTGGGAATGTGTGTACAGCGTCTTTTTTTATTTTATTTATTTTTTTTTTTTTATCTGTGTGGTGAGTGGGGCACAAGGGAGGGATGGTGTGAATGAGTTTTCCATTTTTTTTTTTTTTTTTTTTTTCCCCAGGTATGGGTGTGGTCCGCTCCCTCTCCCAAAAACATCTCAAGTCTCCGCTAGGTGCGGAGCCCATCCCCCCACGTCCTGCCCTCCTCCACTTCGTTGGCAGGCGCCTTGGCCCTCTGGCGCATTGGTTGGCTTCGGGTTTGGGGCGGGTTCCTGGGCGTGCGCCGGCCCACTCCCGGTGGCCTCTTCGCGGGGCCTGGCCCCCCGGGGGGCGGCCGGGGCTCCCGTCGCGGGGGCGGGGCGCCCCTGGGGCCTCTGGCCCCCGGGGCCCATGGCCGGGACCACTCCAGCGGGGCTGGCTGCTGGCAGAGCCCACGGGCTCGTCCCCGCGGCTCTTGAGGGCGTCGGCATTGCGGTGGCTGGGGGATTTCCTCGGGGTCGTCTCTGCTCCTTCCTTGGGTGGGGGTTGCAGATATCCTGTGTCGGCCCCTCCTGGGCGACCTGCTTTAGGGGCCCCTTTGGGAGTCCGGGATTATGGGTCCCCTGACTCCTGCCTCTGTGCTCGGGGAAGGTGGGCCTTTGGTTCTCCACAACCACTATCAAGCTATTTCCTTTTGGAAAATTTTCACCTAAACTAGTGCACTCTCACAAACTCCCACAGGTGCTGGGTCCCAGGTATTAAGTGTTCACTTATATACAGTAATCTTATAATTTATTTATTTATTTATTTATTTATTTATTTATGTTCTTTCACTTTCTTTTTTCAAGTATCACATTACACATGTCAGCTTACATAATAATATATATGATTTAGCAATGGCATCTAGGTGTTATTCAATTGTATTTGTTGCTTTATGTCTGTTGGTTGTGCTGTTCTTTTTGCATCTCTCTTTCCAGGTGACGGAGCAGACGGAAAAGGTTTTATCATTCTCTCCCTTTTATCTCCTCTTTCTTTCACTTCTACTCTTTTTTTTTTCTTTCTTTTCTTTCTCTTTCACTTCTTGTTCTTCCTTTACTCTCCCATTGTCATGTCCATATAATTTGAAATTCTCCTTGCAGGAATCACAATAAAGCTATTTACACTATGGCGAAAGCTGTTCGCTCCACTTGTAAAACTAAAATCTGTCGAGCTCTATTTGGCATTAAGACATCAATTCCTATTGCCACATTGCTAGACAGGACACTGGGAAAAAAAAAAAAAATGACAACCGGGACAACAACTCTGCCAATAATCTGGCAGAATACCCTGAGCTCGCCAAAACAGCACTGAAAACCTTGTTGCCATTTCTGACATCCTATTTGTGTGAAGCAGGTTTTCTGCAGCGACAGCAATCTCAACAAAATTATGAAGTAGACTGGACACAAGCAACACAC
Source organism: Fundulus diaphanus (assembly GCA_037039145.1). Lineage (NCBI taxonomy): Eukaryota > Metazoa > Chordata > Actinopteri > Cyprinodontiformes > Fundulidae > Fundulus > Fundulus diaphanus. The sequence goes on from CM073127.1 coordinate 25,507,759, forward strand.
TTTGGGTCATCGTCTCCCGATATCCCTAGATCAGACAGTCCCGTAAAGAGCCAAGCTCAAGGTTCCCACTGATTCAGCGTTTTGATTTGTATTTATATGTACTTTATTATTATTATTATTATTATTATTATTATTATTATTATTATTATTAAGAAGAAAATACCACAGTTTTTATACTGGTCCCGGACATTAAACTTGTCCATCATGCAAAAAAGGTTGGGGAGCGCTGTGTTAGATGAAATATCATGAAAAATGTGAAGGAGAATAAATACTTTAGCAATACACCGGATAGTAACTATAACTGTAAACCTGAGCAATAACTAAATTAAATCTCATACATATCAAAGTATATGTGCCAGGGGCTGTCCAGCATCTCAATTCAATTCAATTTATATAGCGACAATTCACAACACGCGTCATCTCAAGGCACTTTACAAAGTTATTTCCATCAAATCATCCACATGGATTGGTTAAAAAAATATTATCTGAGAAAACCCAGCAGATTGCATCAAGTCATTGACATGCAGCATTTGCAGCATGTATCCACAGTGGACATTGTCTGCTAAATCATATTTCCCCCAATTTCCCTTTAAACACTTACCGGTCTGCATATCTCAGAGTGTTCAGTGTGTGTTCTATTGTTGAGCTACCCGGTGAAATGTTGGCAATCATACACGTCATTGAGTCACCAACAAATGAGTCTTTTAAAACCTAAAATGAGAATGAACCAGTTTAGTTGGAAAACATGTTAGGCAGTAGTTTTGGGTCAAAGTGGAAAAACAATAAATCATCTGCATACTTTTACTATTAACTTATACCAGTTTAGCTACCTGAGTGAGTTTGCTTTGTCGGAAGGGTGTGTGGGATTCCTCCTTGTCAAGAGATCGGATACATTCTTTCAGCTGAGGGGGGGAAACAGATATGCTGAAAAGATATATAGCTGTGGTAAAATGGTACATCCTTGCTGCTTACATGGGATTTAAGAGAGAAGGTTAGCAGCCAGCTGCTACTTATTAAATGTACTGTATGATCTGATCATCAACGCGTGTTACTGCTTTAATAAAAGCAGCGAGTTTCTGCTCTGGAGCGTAGAGGCAATGCCAGATGGGCAAAAGATTAGCACAGTTCTCAGTGTCATGATTCTGCCCTTCTTTCAATTTTTGCAATGATTCTGTTTCACGTGGGCCGGCTGGCTGTGTGTCGCTCTCTGCTCTGCTGATTGCTGTGAGCATGTACACCTGTCATCGTTCTCCTCTACAGCGGCTCAGTCAGCCAGACCATTTTCACCTGTTCACATGCTTTTATATTCTGAGGCTCCACAGACTCCTTGAAAGCCAGTTAGTGAGTAGCTGTCCAGATATTTTTTTTTAAAACATTTGAAAACACAATACTGTTTCTGTGTCAAATAATGGGTTCTCTGTAGCCAAGCATACCACTCAGAGAATCACCTGCTGCTGTGCATCGGTTTGTGAATGGCCTTCACAACACTTTGAGGGTTATCATTATACAATGAAACAGATTAATCACAAGAGGAGACCATTTAAGACAACAGCCAAAGGTTCCCTAGAGTGGTGCTCCCGGCCATTTCATCCCAAGGTCAGACCATGCAATCCTCAGAGAAAGGTTGTACAAGCCTCAACATGTGAAATATTAAGGTTCATGAATGAGCCACACAGGGCATCTCCAACAATGTCCTTTTGGCTGAAGAGTCCACAGAAGATAAGTTTATCAATGCACAGCAGCTTGTTTGCTAAAAACAACATCAGAGCTTATGAATGCAAACACTGAATACTAACAGTCAAGCATGCTGGTGGTATAGCAATGATTTTGGCCCGTTTTGCAGCCACATGGCCTGGGCACCTTGCAGCTGAACACAAATTATCCTGGATACCAAAGTATTTTAGAGTCAAACGTGTGGCTATCAATCCAACAGCAAAAGCTTAGACAAAGTTCCGCCATCAACACGACAGCGGCCCATTACACCGCAGCCATTCTACAACAGAACTGCTGAAAAGCAAAGGATTCAAAGAGTTGCAAAAGCCTAGTCAAAGTTCAGACCATAACACAACTGAAATGCTATGTCAGGACCATGAGGATAGCTGTGCAGAAATACAAAACCAAGCTGAGGGGATACTGCATTGCAGACTTGGCCAAAGTGTCCAACCATCAATGTGAGGCTAATACGTTTACACAGAAAAGTTACTTGAACTTTTTGTTGCTTTTTGTTTTACAAGGTCTACCAAGTGTAGATTTAACCTTTTTTAACCTCATGACTTTATATGATGAAATGTAATGAGAAATATCTGAGTTTGTGAGAAAGTGTCTTACAGCCAGCAGGCTCTGGTTGATCTCAGCTCCCTCCATACGACTCTGTTTGTTTGGCTCTTTGGCGTCCGATGCCCTCTCACTTCCTGCCAGGTCCACAAACCATATTCTGCACACAACATGCATCAATTAGTTCTGTCAGTTTGCCACAAAACATTACCCCTATCTGACCGTGAACTCAAGTTCTCTTGGCTTTAAAGCAAATATGGAATCATCAGTAAGGCGGTTAAATGAAAATTTAATTAAGCCATTGTGGGAACAGTTGGTACTTAAACCCATTAAAGGCACAAGTTTCAATTTCTTGGTCAGTTATTAAGTAAAGTGCAGCTCAGGTTATAGACGCATCTCATAGTGGTAAAATACAGTAATTTCTGTGCATGCATTGAAATGTTGCATTTCAAGTTCATTGTTTCCTGTTTGGTTTTGATAGATAGATCAAAGATAAAAAAAAATTCAACACTTGTTTGCTGCTATATCCCTGCTGAGTTTGATTTCATCAAAATAATCAAGACATCTTGAAAAGGAAAATAGAAAGAACAAATATAAATAAAAATGTTTTAAGCTTACAATAAAATTTGGTTTTGAAACCAAAAAGGTTTCAAAGCCTTGCCAAAGTGGCTACATTTTGTCAGGTCACAACCACAAAGGTTTTATGCTGCAGACCAACAAAAAGTAGTGGTGAACTGTGAAGTGACAGAAGGTTTAAAAATGTTTTTATTTATCTGAAAAAGTTGTTGTGCATTTGCAATCCCCACCCCCACTGGGTCAACACTTTGTAAGATCACTTTTCACAGCTGTTACAGCTTCAAGACTGCTATATGTATCAGCTTTATGCATGTAGAGACTGAAAGGTTGGACCATTCCTCTTAGCAAAAATAAATACTCAGATTGGGAGAGTATCTGCAAACATTCCAACGCATGAATTTGTCTTGACAACGCTGCTATGGCTGTATTTCTAGGGTTGTCCTGCTCAACCTCCATTATCTAGCAGAAAAGGTTCAACAAGGTTTTCTTCAAAGATTGCCCTGTATTTAGCTCCATCTGTCACAATCCCCAGATGTTTGCATTTAAATTTTCTTTTGTGTTTGTACTTTTTAATTAGTACCAGATATGGAAATGGCACAAATTGGATTTTTTTGGGGTGCAAAGATCGGAATTGGGCAGTTCACACTGCCAAGGAAAAGGTGGAGAAGGGTCGAATATGGCCAAAAAGATTTGATTTGAGTCGGAGCCTTTTGCGTCCGGCTCTGTTTGCCACTTTATCCTGCCAGTTTCGCCACATCTCCTCTGATTGCTCTCCCTTCATTTGGTCCCAACTGTTCCTCATTTCTCCTGATTTCTCCATCCTGGCTCATTATATATTCTCCTTGATTCTCTCTCTTCCCCGCTGGTTTATTCTGCTTGGTTTCCTGCTCCCTATAGTCCTGTTGGTTTCAAGCGATCTGTTGTTGTTGTTGTTGTTTTTTTTTATTTCTTAAACACTTTGTGACTACCATGCTCTGTATTTGGGTCCTCCTTAAACTGCTTTGTGACGCCATCCATCTTCCCATCATTGTGGTAGGTTTGCACTCGGGCCATATGCTTTCCAGTATAAGATTTAGCAGTGGTCTGTGAGATGCCCAGAGCTCAGAATATTTTGTCAAACCTCACCACAGTATTCACCCTGACCTGTCTGCTGAGTTCCTTGATCTTTATGATGCTTGTTGTTCTCTAATGTCCTCTAACAAACCTCTGAGGCCTTCACAGAACAGCTGGATTTATACTGAGATTAAGTTACACACAAGCACCCTGTTTAATTGGGAAACTTTTGAAAGAAGTCGGCTATTAGAGTAAAGGGCAAACACAAATGCATGCCACACTTTTCAGATCTTTATTTCTCAACAATTTTGAAACGCGTATCTTTTTCCCTTCAGGTCATCGACTAATGGTTGTTGGTCTGTGACATGAACTACCAGTAAGACATGCTGAAGCTTGAAGTTATGAGAAAAAAGTATTTTGCAAGACAATTTGACACCTTATCTAAATATGTCCTTTGGAATCATATTAACAAATAGAAATATAAAGTTATTGACCTTCCAGCTATCTGTTGGTTGAGATCCCTGAGCTGAATCTGAAGCAAGGCGTGAGATCGCGAGGAAAGAGGATTCACGCCACTCATTCCTTGTGTTCGTGCAGCTGTTCCCTGTGAAATTACCTTAGAGCAATCATGAATGTAAAAAAATGAGAGAAGTATGAGAGAGCGACCATTACATGACAGGAGTTATTTCCACCTTAAAAACAAAGAAAATGTGTAGTTCCTGTGTAAGAAAATGCAGCATTCAAAGTCAAATAATGGATTAGTGAGGATGCAACCATACCTTCTTCAAAATAAATATTTTTTTTACCTAATAAAAAAGCATTTCTCATTATAGGATATATGATTTTACTTAGAAAAACTTTTATGGGTCATAATTAGTTGGTTTGCTTTTGACAACCCCAACCCTGGATCATATATTGGGGAATTAACTCATTTTATGTAGAAAAATGAGCCAACCTTTAGCAGTGAACTGACTGAATCCACTCTGACATCCCGCAGACCTGAAATGTGGACCATTTTCTTTCCATCCTCCCTGGCAAATAACCTTCAATGGGGGGAGAAAGATTGTAGATATTTTGGTCAGTATGGAAAAACAAAGTGTCCAACAGGGAAAGAAAATAGGGGACACAACAAATAAGATGAAACATTTAACATTTCAACAGAGAAAACGAAAGAAAGGGAAAACCAAAAACCTTTTCCTATGTTCCAACAAGTCATACAGCTGACCGCAGTAGATTTCAAAGAAGCTGACATAAACCAGTCGTGATGCGCGTGTCGCAGACAGGTGAGCGAAAATGTCCCGAACTGCCAGAGCATATAACCCAGTTCCTCTGGGGGGTGAACCCAGCATGGTGTGAGTCTTTCCTGCACCTGTCTGTCCATATGCAAAGCAGGTGGCCTTGCCTCTGTGGATACATACACCACAAATACAAAGAGACTGTTATTATTTACATCATTAATAGTGATCAATTAACTGGTTACACAGTTGGTACAATAACAACATTATTATTTGAGTCATAATAGTAAGATATATGACATTTGCTTACTGGTGTTTAAAGTTTGACATACAGAATTGCAACATATAGAATCACAGAATTAACAGCCTTTAATGTTAATTAAGGAATGTTTAATAAAAAATAAACCCACAGAGGTGGGTTGTAAATGAAGAACAAGAACAGCAGCAATGAGGCGGCAATGCCCATAACCCCTACGCTACTAGATGGTGTATTTGATTTTTGGAGAGCATACCAGTTTGAATTTCTTCTGTTGGTTTTTCTTCTATTCTCCCCAAAGAAACATTTTTATACTTTATTTTTAAAATAAATTAGATTTAAACTCTTTTTATTCTTCCAGTTATTAGTTATGTTTTTTTGCAATCTTAAAACTGGAAGAAGGGTGGGGCATCTATTTGTTTCCAAATCCACTTCTGCGTTATTACCAGGAAGGCAAAGTGAGGGGATTGCATGGTAATATAGCAGTGGACACGTACCCACTGAGCATGTGCTGCACCAAAGGGTATGCAGTCTTCTCATAGACCTCTTCATTGGAGCTCCTCTCCCCAAAAACCTGGTCAAAGTGGAATGTGTGCTGCAAAACAACAGAGCACCAGATTATGGAGAAATGGAGCATTTTTTTCTTCTAAAATTACAAAATGGAATTTGACTTTCTTTTCCCCCTCTCTGCACATCTACCTGTAGTATGTACTCTGTGAGATCCACAGCTTCTTTACTTTCGTGCACAACCACACACTCTCCGCTTGGAGTAGTCACAACGTCCGCCTCTCCTCTTCTGCACTCTGCACGAGTCAAAGGTCTTTTTCTCACGCACACGCTGATCCGTTGTCCTTCAACATGTTTGCTACACAAACAAAAAAATCACTGCATTATGATATGTTTATCTAAAGCGGCTTGCAAAAGTATTCATACTGATCACAAACCACAAAATATTTCAATAGGATTTTATACAATAGACCACAACAAAGTAGTCCAGATAAAAAACTGAAAACTGTGGAATGCATTTGTTTTCAGGCCCCCTTACTCTAATACCACTAGATAAAATTTGGGGTAAACAAATTGCCTATAGAAGTCCTCTCAATAGTAAATACAGCCTTATTTTGTGTAATTTTATCTTATAGAATCTGTGGCAAGACTAAAAAAATAAATGTTGCCAGACACCTTTTCCATCCGGTTGGCCTGAGAGGATATGCCTGAGGTCCTGCAGTTTTAACTGCATCAAAAGGTGATTCTGCAAAGCATTGATTGACCATGTATGGGCTGTATAGAAAAGCATGCCACTCTTCTCAGAGTAATTTAATTTGTAAAATATTTTTCAAATCATTTATAATTTTCTTTCCAGTTTGCAATTCTGCTTGACTTTGTACTGGTCAGTCAGGTAAATTTTAGAGGTTGTTGCAATGGGACAAAATATCGAAAAGGGGCTATAAATACTTTTGCAAGGCCCTGTAAATATCTTAAGTGAAAGTAAGTAACCCCGCTTTATTTTATTATCTAGATCAAGTGTTCACAAATCATCTCGCGACCCCTCTCCCCCCAGGGGTCGCGAGGTGATTTGATGCTGATGTGATAAAAAATATTTAGCATTTAATTTGTAAAATAAATATCAAAGTATCACTTTACAAGATGCTCCACATTCCTCATTTTAAAGCAAGGGGGATGGCTTTAGTTCTTACAAAAATATTACGTAATTTTATGACTTTATCCTCATAGTTTTTAAAAAAATCCCGCTCTACAAAAAGGGGGTCGCCAGTCTCTGGCACTGTTATTCTGGGGGTCGCAGGCTAAAAGGCTTGGGAACCCCTGATCTAGAACATAGCAATGAGAACAGAACTGAACAACAGTTTACTTTGCAGCCTGGGGAGAACTTAGAGGCAGTCCATAGTTGTAGCCGGCTGTTCTTTTTGCTTCATAAACAGGCGTGGGCTTGGAAATAACCGTAGAGCAGATTTTCTTCCTGGAGATTGCTTTTCTGTCTTTCTGTGACAATGGTTTGTTGTTAGAGGATTCCAATGTTACTGGTGCTGGACGGATATTGACTTTGTTGAACGTCTTACTCTTTGGTAGTCTGATGTGAGAGTTGAACACTGAAGTTCCTCGTGTGATGTGCTTGATGCTTTCTCCATTGTGAGAATCAAATGAACAGCTACGCTGATTTAGATTACTGTTGTTGGTATGCCGAAGGTCACTCATCACAGCACTGCTGAGAAACCCTAGCTGAATGGGTGTGGCTGACACGCTCTCATGAACTTGATCGTCATTCCTGTTGTGACTTGCATAGACACGAATAGTGTCTTCGAAACGAGAACACAATCTGTGATCTGTGTTTTCAGCAGAGAAATCCAGCCTCCTGCGGACGCATGAGGGTCTACGATGGGATCCATTGGAAACACACCTAAAAGCGCCACTTTCATCCGCATCCTTTCTCCCATCTCCATCCGGGTTTCCATAACCATCAGGACTAAAACTATTGTTATTAGCAGGAAAGATCACATCGCTGCCTTCATAATGAGACTCATTGTAAATCCCAATATCATCATATGTAAGGTTCCTTATATCAAGACTTTTGACCAGTTGGACTAGCTGGAAAAGACGAGCTCTGTCCTCCATTGAGCAAACACCAAGGAGGGGGTAGTCCTCCATCCTCAGAGTTGAAAGGTGGGTCGCCTGATAGACACCCATCAAGGTGAACCTAAAAGACAACAAGCAGAGAAAGATAAGTATATTATTAGAGAAATCAAGGAAACAAGGTGGATTTGGATGCCCTGTCTGCTTACCTTGCGTAATGACGCTGCAGCCCAGCCGCTGTCAGACATTTGTATAGGCAAACTGTCATATCTTCCCTCAGCTTTTCTCTCTGTTTAGTCTTTGTCTCCACCTTGCCAGAGACAGGTGGAAATGTCAGTTTAGCTTCTCTCCAGCAGAAAATAAACAGAATACAAAGTGGGCGGCCATTGCTATTCAGGATTAATGAAACAACCACAGCAGCAACGTATAACGGTGTCCTTCCTGGTGAGAACCATGACCAGTGGTTGCTCACTGTGTCATTACTACCACCACACTCTGTTGGTTGGAAAGCAAAGCACTGGGCTGCAGCATGACGCTGAAACCTGACACTGGGGCAGGATAGAGCCGAGGCCTGCACCAGCGCAACCGCAAAACATTTCTCTATAGTAGCAAATGTGATAAATATAGAAAACACAAGACTAGCAACTGTTGATTTCCACTGCACACAGGGTAACAGCTGCAACCATCCTGCCACACGGCAAAACGAAAACCCACTTACTGATCTTTTCCCCTCAGACTGAGACACAATAATTATCTCCTACAATTAGTCAGTCAGACAACATTATTAGACCGCCCACCCGTTTTCCATACCAAGTTAATCCTTTCAGGATCACAGGGGGTTTGTGCTTATCTCCGGCTGTCACTGGCTCGGAGGCAGTGTACCCCCTGGACAGGTCACAAGCTTACCGGACACTTGTTAGCCTCCCAAAATGCACTTTAAAACCCACCAAGGAATTACTTGATGGTAAAATTTGAGAGGACTGGATTTCTTGAAAGATTGTAAGGAAATTATCAACTTAATTTTGAAACACTTAATGAATGGGGCTTTTTAGATCTACACTCATTCTACTGAATACTTTTTTTTTTTGCCCTCTATTTGTTGCCTCAGGCAGCGAGTTTGATTCACAGTAGAGTGGGTCTTAAAATATGCTACAAGCACCATTAATGATACTTGGCCTGACTTTAAAGGTAGTCAGAAGAAATGCTGGTATTACAACATAAATACTGATAAAGTAGCAGTGATGGAGAGATAATAATAATCTTTTTAAAAAATCTGTCTTTCTGTGTGTGTGTGTGTATATAAGATAAATGGAGATACAAATCATCAGAAGTGCAAATAAACTGATTTTATGCAACTATCAATAAGTGTTATATATAATTGTTAAATATACAGCAGCCATATTGGATTTTGAGGTCGGGGTTGGTAAGAGCATAGACATTAATACATCCTTAATATCCATTGGGTGAAATAGCTCAGGCTTTCTCATTTGGAATTCCGACTTCTTAGGATCTTTTTTTTTTTTTTTTTGACAACTTCAAATCTGGAAATTTCAAAGCCTGAGTATTAAATGCGTCATTGAACTACATCCTCCAACCAATCATACAGAACCAATGGACATGAAACTATCGGTTGTTGCTGTTCATCTTCAGCTTTACAATGTCTGTCATAATACTTGGACATTTTAATATTTACCAAGATGGTAGACGTTAAAAAATGAAAAAATAAGAACCACCACTCTAGGAAAAACAATACTTGTACAATTTAGTTAGATCATCTGATACAGTCAGATCTCTGTTCATTAAGAACTCATGTTTGGAAACTATACTGTTAACAGAAAAACTTAAATAAAGAAATATGGATGTTCAAGCCCAAATTTGCGTCAAGAATACTAACAAGAAAAATTAAATATGAAGTAGTTGAGATGCATCATAGCCAGGTCCATCTTTACTCTAAGTTTTGTTTTTATCATTTGGTAAAACAAATCACGTCTGAGATGCAAAGGCTTTGAAGGAAAGCAAAATATACTCACGCATGACGTTTTTGCAGCAAAGATAACTAAGAAAGGGACGTTAAACTGACATTAATATTTCACTAAGAAGCCGGGCTGATGAATGACGTTTCCGTACACAAAGTGGGTCTCCATGACGACGGAAACAGCTCGCCGTTCTCTCCTCCCGTTGGAGCAAAGCCTCAATGAAACTAAAACTTAACGTGAAGGCAGATTTCAGAGCCACAACCTGTCCAATAACTAGTTCAGCATTACACCAAGAGATAATCCGCCAGAGACTTAAACCCCACCAGCACAACCACTTAAACCCTCACACTAAACCATTTCGAAACACTGCTCAGCTAAATGGAAAACTGGGAGTTGGTAATAAAGGTGGCCTTACTGTGTATTATTTATTTATTTATTTACAAGTAGACTGAATACAATTAGCTTAGAAATATACTTACCAGTAAATATATACTGTTTTGGATTCTGTTTTGTACATATTTTCATTGCAGTAAGGAAATTTTAAGCATGATTTCTTAATATTGTTTGAAAAAACGGTCTTGAGAATTTATTTGTTAACATACTATAACAGAATCAGGGGGAATACATTATTTGTTATTAAAAAAATATTTTAGAAAAAATATTTAAAAAATATATTTTTCACCTTTTAAAATATTTGTCCCCCTTAACTACGCAGGTTTTTATAATATTCGTCTGGGGGAAATGGTAATACAAACATGTGGTGATCATAGTGCATTAAAAACAAGTGAGGAATGTTTCTCAGTTTAAAGCGTCGTTTTGTGTTTCACGAGGGACATAATTCAATGTAGCACCACAACATTGGTTCGTCATCCGGTTCTTTCAGTGATAGGCGTGTTTTAGTTTACGTTTTACTGGTTGATTCACGTCCAAATGTTCAAGTAAGCCTGTTGGGTGAAGATAACGCAGCGCTGCGTTTAATTCTGGTGAGATAAGTCGCGGACAAGAATCGTGTAAAGTAAGCGGCTTGTAGTCCACCTAAAGCTGCCTGGGGTCCATGATCTGCTCGCTTTGTCCCTCCGCGAAGTAGTGGGACCGGGTTCGAATCCCGGTTGCGTCAGGAAGTATGTGTGTTAGTTGTAATGACTTGCTGTGGCTCCCTCTGAATAAGGGAGCAGCCGAAATGACTATCTTTCTTGATTCAGAGATGAAACCTAACTACAACATGAAGGTCCATTTATGTTTAGAAAAAGGAATTAGTGAAAAGGCTAAATTCAAGGGATTCAAGGACATAATATCATAAATTAGACCAATAAGATGGTTCCAAAAGACCCATTGTTACAAAAAAATGTAGTACTATGAATGAAATGTGTATGTTTCCTTGGTGTTAAAACAGGGTGTTACTAAAAACTATGTATTTTAATCTTATGACTAGAAATAATTGTTGGTTAATAATTTGTCTTGAAAACAGCCTGCATAATCTGTGGTTTATGGCTCGTGTTAAGCAGCATCTATTCGCCTAAGACTAAACAAAACTACATCAAACTACACGGAAAACTTACCAATGAACATCCACCCCACTGACCAGTGCTTTTATAAAGAAAAAAAAAACTGTTTTCAGAAGTTTAACACTCTTCTGTTTCCAGTTTGCTGTGACAGGGGCCTCTCTCCTGCCTTCTGTAGATGTCAATGCTGGATCTGACTCCACCCATGCCCCTAATAAAACCACAGCATTGGTGGAGAGAACTGCCCAGCAGACAGAATTGGTCTAAACTGTTTTAAGAATGATCAATCCAAATTAGCAGGTTCTAGCCAACTTTCACTCCACTAGAGGGAGAGTTGACAACCCTGTCTCTAGGTTATTATATCATGATGTGTCATTAGAGAACATTTTGAGGTAACTGGACAAAGAGTAGTGAAAATGTAATTAAAGACAATCATAAAAAACTAAAAATAAATATTTTAACACAAGATGTTGGATCCAGAATGAAAGTGAAATAAGCTACAAATTCATTTATTTCACCTCATCAATTTTCACTGCAGTGAAAGTCATCTGTGACAGACAAAACCTCCTGTCAACCTCTTGTTTGTTCCAAATAAGCAACTGGATGGTTGGAAAATTAACTTGTAGGTTGAACCAAGACAATTAAAATACATTATCTACTTCATAATTAATGCACATATAATTTAGGGGTTGTGAGGTTCAATTGCTGGCCCATTATTATTTTCTTTAAAAATAAGTTACAAATCTACTACAGAGCATTCTGCACTGACCTTTTCACTTCCATGCTGGTAACACAGTACCTTACTGCTCCACGCTCCTAACAATGATACTGAACTAAGCATAAGAGATGGGATATTAAGGAACATGTATGGATCCATACTTTTCCCTTCACTCCCTGTTTCAAACTGTTTGATCAATCATACTGATTCAGAAAGATGGAAGCAAGCTAATATATTTAGTTCACAATATAAAAACCATTTTAACTTGAAATTGTCAAGAAATCTGGAAAAATACCTCAAAGAATCTGAGAGCTGCATGATCCACTGATTAATCATCTTCTGTATGCCAAGGTTTTGGCCAATAGCTCTTTGGGAATCACCTTGTCAGTAGTATTACTGTTTTATGACTATAACTGTGTTTCCTTTCATGGTTTGCAAAGAATCCCTTAAACAAAGTGGAACAAATTGCATTTTTTGCAGCAGTGCCATCAGGATGTCATCTGAGGAAGAGAGCCACCCTTCCTCCTCTCCTACTATGCATTTCGTCGGAAAGAAGGCAGATATTGTTAAGGCTGGGCGTGTGACAAAGCGGTTGAATGGAAGCAGAGATGTGCTTGTCATGTACCACCAGGGGCAGCTTTACGCATTGGACATGCGTTGCTACCGTAAGCTCTGAGACTAAAGCTGTGTCTTGAATGCACAGTTGAACTACTGTGCCATATAATTGCATGTTTTCTTTCCTACCCCGACAGATGCTGGTGGTCCATTACAGAATGGAGACATTGAGGTGGGTTAGTTTTGAATGTCTTACGGTAAAATATATAAGGGCTGAAAGTAGCTGTGAAGAGTTTTCATTGCATTTATAGTGCCTAGCAAGAGTATTCACACCCTTTGAACACACATAATTAGGTCTATTTACAACTCCGAACATATATTGATCTTATGTGATAAATCAAAACAAATCTAATGTTCTCTAAGGAGAATTTAGTTTTCTAATCAACATTTTTTTTATAAAGCGAGGAGAGAGAGCATCATGTAATTGGTTCCTTTTGCTCGCATACCAATAGACATGATCCAGTGCAACAAACTGGGTTGTGAAGTCAAGTAATTGATATATAGATCTCAGTGTAAATCCAGCTGCTCTTTGAAGGCCTCAGAGATTTGTTAGAGCACATTGTTTAACTAACAGCATCACGAAGACCAGAGAGCACATCTGCAGATCAAAGATAAAGCTATGTGGCACTTTAAAGCAAGACTAGATGATAAACCAGGAAAGCATTAATCACAGAAGCAGCCAAGAGGGTCACGATGACTCCGAAGGAGCAGCAGAGACCCACAGCTCAGGTGTGGGAATCTGCTGACGGGACAACTATTAATCGTGTGCTCCACAAATCTGGACGTAATGGACGTGGGGCAAGAAGAAAGCCATTGTTGAAAGAAAACCATGAGACGTCCCACTAGCAGTTTGCCTCGACTCATGGAGGAGGGGGACACAGCAGAAAGGTGGAAACATGTGCCTTTTGTCAAATGGAACCGCAGTTAGACTTTTTAGCCTGCGTGCAAAATACACTGCGGGGGAAAAAATACTCTCAACACAAGTTGGTTAGATTTGAGGAGAGGATGGATGGAGGGGGATGCAGGGCGGGTTGTCTAGAAGAAATCCTGTTACCTGCTGCAAAAGACGAGAGCAGAGAGGTTCACCTTCCAGCTGAACTCTAACCTCCCAGCCAGAGCTACAAGGGAGTAGGTTAGATCAAAGCATAAAGTCCAGGCCTGAATCCAGTTGAGAATTTTCTTAAAGGTATTTTTTATTGAGACTTGAAAACAAATTGATGTTCACAGATGTTCCCCATCTAATCGGAGTGAGCTTGAGCTGTTTTCCAACAGAAAAATGGGCAAAGTTTAAAGCTACACAATAATAAGTCCAAGGGTATTGAATACTTTGCTACGCACTGTGCATGACAACATTTAAGTTCGCTCCATACTCAAACTGCTTTGTGTCAGCAATAGTTTTTCAATTGTATATTTCTATCAAAACTCTTTAAATTTAGGTTCTTACTGTTATACCGAATTTACACTCCGTTTTCATGTTTTTGCACCCACCATCTCAATTAGGAGTTCAACGGACGGCTGTGTATTGTCTGTCCGTGGCACAAGTACAAGATTACCCTAGCAGAAGGTGAAGGACTTTACCAAGCTGTGGACGATCCCACAGTCAGACCGCTAAAGACTCACTGGCGCTCCAAGGGAGTCAAGCAAAGGATTCATAAAGTCACAGAAGTCAGCGGGGATGTTTATATAACACTGAATGACTCCAGCGAGGCCATCGAGTCCGACGTCTACCAGACTGAGAAATACAGGACTGTTCCACTCAATGTGCAGCCAAAACTCAAACCCAAGACATAGGAAGATCATAGTGGAGCAATTTATTAAACGTTCTGTTTTATTTACAAAAACCCTCCTGCTTTCAAAGACATATTGATGACTTAACTTTCTGATCCCTTTCTAGAATATTATGTCAATAAATTGCTATTTTTGTGTTCTAAAAATGATTCTTTCAAAATTTGAAGGGATAAAAGGAGAAATAAAACCTCTCAGAGAATGGATCAAATTGGCTTTATGAGGAAAACAATTTTATCATTACAATTCAAGTCAACAGTGCCCAGTTTTAATATTAAATCTATTTGATAATCTTAGTAAAGTTACTTAACTTATTGAATGGTTATCCTGACAAATGCAGTCTCTGGAAAAAGAGAAGGTGGTCACTAGGGGTTTTTTTCTGTCTGCAGAGGTCGATATTTTGATAAACTAATCTCACTAAGAGGTGGATTTCTTAACTTAATTCACCCTTTTAGTCCCCAAATGTGGGTCATCTCTGTATTTTTAAATGACTTGTAACATAAACATAATTCACTTTCTAACACACATTTTGCCAAACACGATGTCTTTTTCCTTGTCCACTGTCTTTTCCAGACATTTCAATCATTTGTTGGACAGTTTCTAATTAGTTCTACAGTCTCCCAGTTTTCCTGGTGCAGACTAATCAGTTGGAAACTGATTTAGAAATTTTCCTCAGCCATAACCAGGGTTCCTGTACTTATGAAAAGTTTAGAAAAGAATTTAGTTTTTTTATTTTCCAGGTTTAGTATCGAAAGTATACAAATATTTAGACCCCCCCCCCCCCCTTCTTCCATCTTCTAAAGGCCTACTATTGCCCAGGAAATAATGTGGTTTTTACCAACTGAATATCAATCAAAATCTCCAGCAAATGTGTTCATAAACAAAAATATCCACCCTTGATTTAATTTAGATTTCTTTTAGTTTTAGTTGTTTATTTGAAATTTATCTTTGTGTACCTATATATTTATTTTTACTGTCTATTTTTATTCACTGTAAATTTTATTTTCTACCCTTTTCTGACTCGTCTGGTACTATCGTCCACAGTCCTCCGGGGCGCTAGGTGGCAGCAGAGCGCTTCGTGCGCTGCAGTCTGACCGGAAGTAGAAGCAGATGCGGCATGTCGTAGTTCGGATTGTTGTGAGGAGAGAGCTGGTTGTGTGTAGTTCTTCCTCGATGCTGTATAACGTTTTATGAATAGTGAGTTAACAGCGTTTCTTTAATTCATCTGCTCTCTGCCCGGCGGATGTTATGAAGAAAAGGCGATCTGAGATGGACGTCGTCAGCGGATGAAGTGGGAGGAACATCTTTTCTCCTTTGGTTTCAAACAAATAATTTCACGACATGGCTTCAGGTCTGCCCTGCTCATCACAAATCGCTCATGGTCAAACATTTGCTTTGGACATGGCTCGTGTCCTTTGCATTTTGCTGATGTGTTGTCATGTTTTCTGCAGAGGATGAGTTAAATCTCCTGGTCATCGTGGTGGACGTAAATCCCATCTGGTGGGGTCAGCAAGGTCAGCGTGAGCCAGAGGTACCTTCTCTTCTTTATTTCTGACCGCTCTGAAGGGACTGGGTGACACAGAATAAGTTTGAAACAAAGCATTTGGACTAAAGTTTGAGATCTCACAATGCAAAGAGACAGAATCGTGGGTAAACATTGAAACTAATCCTGATCTTAGTCCCTTTTCTCTGTTTCCATACAGTCCTTATGAGCGTTTGTCATTAATATACAACACATTTGTGTCAGTAAACAATGAAAACTATTACCTTTGATGATAGAATTTGAACACGGGCAGCTTTTTCCATGTCACTGAGAACAGTATCCGCTGTGTTTCTCTATTTTTTAAGTTCACTTTGTCCAAGTGCATGGATGCCATCATGGTGATGGGAAACTCTCACATGGCGATGTCGAGGACAAACAAGCTGGCCGTCATCGCCAGTCACTGTCAAGACAGGTAACCACTGCTTACAGACATGAGCTGATGGGATAATAGTGTAACTTCACATCTAACTTTTCCAGACGTCTGAACCATATACCTAGATTTTCCAATCCTATTGTCCAAAAGGTTCACCCATCCACCCGCCTGCTTTTCCGTCTCTCTGACCAGTGTTTGCAGATACTGCAGACCTTCTTTAAGTCTTTTTGTGGAGAGTACAATCTCTTCTACCATCGTTCCCTGGGGTAGCAGCATCAGAAGCAGTGACTTAAGAAAACTCAACAAGTTGATAAAGAAGGCTGACTCGGTTCTGGGGACTTCTCTAGAACATCTGGAGATGATTGTGCAAAAGAAGGATTCTTGATAAAATGAAGAACATTACAGACGACTCTGAGCATCCTCTTCATCAAACTGCCATGCGTCAACAGAGTGTCTTCAGTCAGAGGCGTCCTCATATCGGCTGTAGTTGTAATATTACAGCTTCTAGCCATGCCCATCTACAGCAACTCTTTAAAGAAGCCTGTATAACGTGTAATATAATAATTTTACTCGTCCAGCTGCTTCACAGTACACTTATACATTCACCCAACCCAAAGTTGTAATTACTTAATTTCTTGTGAATTAAAAAATGTTATCTCTAATAGAGAACCTTTAAGACATTTTCTCTTTTATAAATTATAGTCTTTACAAAAACAGACTCAATAAGTCAAGCCTGATCAGTGCATTTCTGGTTTTATTTACTACATAGTTATTAGGGATGTAACATTACATTGATCCACATCGGTATCAATTAAATGATTAAAGATCCAATTACATCGATGCAAAATGAAACTATTGATCCATATTGTCATATTTAAGATACAGCTTTATTTTGAAATTCAGGCGTGAGTTGATATCAGTATAAATATTAGCCTTAAATGGCCAGAAAATATCGCATCATATCGATCAGAAATCGTAACAGACTTTGTTAGATCAGCATCATCATCCAAACAAATCGATATAACGTCACATCGTGACAAAGCTGGTGAGTTAAACCCCTAATAGTTGTATGATGAATCCCATTTATTTTAGTCTGTTTTACATAGTTGTTGCCATCTTTCCAGAGATGGTGTTAAACCCAAGTTACTACGGCTTTCTTTTTTTTTAATGATGTGTTTTTCATGTTCAATACAAACACGGCAGCTATGTAATATCAGCCTTCACCGCTTTTCTCTTCCTTCTAGTCACTTCCTGTATCCAAGTAAGAGTTGGAAGAGCAGCGACGGTGGTGTGGATGAAGCTTCCTCCAGCCGGGATGGAAAATATGAACTCCTGTCTGTCGCCAACAACCTCATCACTGAAGAGATCAGGAATGTTATGACAAAAAGTGGGTGCAAAGCTCTGGTTTTTACTGTATGTGGTTGAAGCTAATCCAAAGGTTACATGGATTTAGCTGATGGGCAGCTGCTTGGTACTAATAAAAAACTGTTGTACCTTTTATCTAGATTTATTTTCCATATATTTATTGATTCACTATTTAACAGTATTGGTGACTGCTGAGTGTCCTCTTCTTACAGCGGAGGTGACGGGGAATTCAACCGACACCCTGCTGGCAACATCTCTTGCCAAAGCCCTCTGCTGTATCCTTTTCACGAAACATTTTTGATGGGTTCAGAAAACCGCTTCAGAGCCGCTGAGAAAAAGTGAATTATTTATATGAAAACAGCCGTGAAGTTTCAGAAGGACTTCTCTGAAGTGTAGCGATGAGTTTAAGGACAAACTGGGCAGAGAAATTTAAAGGGTTTCGTTTGAATTAGTTTTAGAAATAAAAAGGGGTGGTAGGGCATGTTGATGAGTTTCTTTGAAAATAAAACAGGCTTGTCATCAGACAAAATATCTTATTTAATTATTAGTGTGACTTGCAGTAATTAATATTTTCTGGCAGGTTGCTTGGATAATAAACTCTTGATTCCAACAGAGGCAGATTTTTATTTGATTTTTATAGTGATGTAGTAATAGTCTTATTTTCCCATGAGAGCTGATTGGTGATCTGTGGGTCAATTACTAAAAAATCAGCAGATTTCTCCTCTTACCAGAGGGGTCAAACTCCAGTCTTCAAAAACCAGTGTCTCCAACACAGCGGATTGGCTGAATTACCTCCTCAGTTGGTTAAATAGGTCTGCCGATGAACCATTTCTTTGATTCAGGCGTTTTGAATCAGGGGAACATCTAAAATATGCAGGATGCCGGCTTAAGAAGACCGGAGTTGCTTTAAAACTGGAGAGTCCAGCCTTTTCTAATTCAGTAAGCATTTATCTAAGCATGGACACTTCTATTGTCACTTTCTGCTAATTTTAGTTGTTGAAATAAAAAAGCTAAAGTTTCCACAGCTGAGTTTGTACTTTGTCACCATCCTAAAACAATTGCCTAAGTTATTTTTTGCCAAGAATCTTTTTTTTTTTCTTCTGAAGAATCTGGAAAAATAACATAGGCCATTATTTTAGGAAGGTGACGAGGATTGTCCTTCTGAGTTTGGGTGGTTCCAGCCCTTCACGGTTTATCGTCATGTTTCTTTGCCTCAACACGTTTAAATTAATGCATAATTAGCAGATTGCTGCAGAACGTCTCGACATGTGACGGTATCACACAGATATTGGCTGTGTTGAACCAGGGCCAGATATAAAACAGGAATGGACATCAACTTATGGATCTCAAACCAGAACCATCAGATCAGACCTCAAAGAAAAGTATTGTGTCGATTTTAGCTCCCCCATCGAGATGTTTCCTCACCACATCTGCCTGGCTGTGAAAGCATTGCATTTGTACCCAGAGTCTTACCACACCGTGCATTCATGTGATGATTTAACAGGGAAGCTAAAATAGGAGAAATGTTGTATCTCTTGTTAATTTTCATTAGAACTCTCGCTGCAGCATTTTGGATCAGCTGAAGGCTTCGAACTGCATTTTGTGGACTTCCTGATAGTAAAGAATTACAATAGTCCAGCCTTGAAGTAACAAATGAAGGGACTAGTTTTTCAGCATCACTCCTGGACAGAATGTTTCTAAATTTGGCGATATTCTGGGGGTGAAGAAAAGAAACCCTGGAAACCTGTTTAATATGGGATTTAACTGGACTCTGGTCCAAAGATGATAACTTCTGTCTTGTCAGAGAAAATATCGCTGTTAACAAAAAACAAATGTTATCATAGAATTTCAACATGATCTTTGTTATTATGAAATAAGACATAAAAATGGTGAGAATGCTCCACCGCAACATCTCTTGATTATTTTTCCAATAACAAAATCAAACTGATTGTCCGGCACCGCGGACAGCAGAACATTTACTAGGCAAATATATCATATAGATCGCATTACATTTTCAGCCTTATTCGGTCTCTCCTCCTAAGGTTCCTGGGCCTGATGAGGCAAAATTCAGAAGAAAAACACAGACGCTAGAAATAATACAGAGTGAGGAGAAAAATGAAAAATAAAGCAAAACGATATTAATGACAGCGATGGTTTCTTTTGTCTGTGCAAAGAGCCGAGCCCAACTTTAGATTTTCCTGCCATGGATGTGAACATCGGCACCATGTTGAACTTCTTTGATAACAGCTGGATTTGTTCTTTGCATTTTTTTAAAAGTGGAGCGTATAACTGTCTGATTTAGTCTTTAAAAGCAGTGCACACTGGGAAAACCACTTGTGGATGAGCACGGATGTTATTCAGGAAGTTTTACATAAGACCGTGGCGACATATAAGAGGGCAAACAAGATTTTGGAGTTACTTTCATTATAAATCATTGTATGCACAGATTGACTTGAATGCACCGTGGAGTTTAAACACAGCCAGTAAATGCTGCGATGAAGTCTTAGTGGTGGGAAAGCATCTCCATGGGGCAACTATGCTCCACATAACAGTGAATATTTTTTGTCAGATCAGAAAAGCATCTTCAGAGCAGCACCCTTCAGGGAAACCTGTTCGTCATAGATGGAGATGAATATAAAAAAGCAGCAGTGAATTACTGCAGAACGCAAACAGTGGGGGTGGGGGGAAACTGTGCAACTTTGCTCCTTAGGTGAAAAATGACTTCAGTTTGTTGTAGTTGGACCCATTTTGCAAATTGTCCTTAAAACGTTACCACGCAGACATTCACAGGGTCTCAAAAGAGTTAGAAGGTAATGTCAGATTAAACTGGGCTCTGTCTACGTTCCAGTCATTTCTTCTATTATCACGCAACAATTTTACATTTTATTTCTGTAGTTGGACAGGAGCTCAAGTCCAGGATATTGGTAAGGTCTTATTTTATTTCACACTTGCCTCCGTTTATGTATTCTTTTAGCAGCCGCAGATCTGTTCATCCCTTCGCCAATTTGTGCTCCCAATTTGTGCCCGTCTAGCAAATCTCATATTGGTTTGTTTCTCTTGCAAGTTATGTATCTTGATGAAATATAACAATAAATAGTCTTAGAAATGTTCAGCCATCAGGCGGTGGGGTGGTTCCTATCTCCAGTCATTGGGCAAGAGTTGTTTTGCACACCAGACAGGTTGACGGTCTGTTACCACACATACATTCATACCTTAGAGCGACCAACGTCGCAGTCATGTGTTCTGCTGGTGGATGGTAAATACCATCCACCAGCAGCTGGAAGC
Organism: Fundulus diaphanus; assembly: GCA_037039145.1. Taxonomy (NCBI): domain Eukaryota; kingdom Metazoa; phylum Chordata; class Actinopteri; order Cyprinodontiformes; family Fundulidae; genus Fundulus; species Fundulus diaphanus. Next base: position 25,528,904 of record CM073127.1, read on the forward strand.
TGCTGGTGGATGGTATTTACTGGAGCCCCATGACGTTTCCTCCCAGCAGAATAAAGAAAATGACTTTAAATCAATGGTCGTGAGCTCTAACTTTAGGTCTGGTCAATATGCAACATCCCATGACAGTCGGCTCCTTTTTGCACCTGAAGAAGCGCCGGTTGAAAAAGACCAGGACTGTAACCGGGACAAAATGGCGAAGGGGTGAAACGAGCATCTCCGCTTGGGGCTCATATTGTGTTTTGCTCGTCTTGGTTAGGTGATCAAAGCAGCAGATGACTGCGCTCTGCAGTACATGAACTTCATGAATGCCATCTTTGCTGCACAAAAACAGGTAAAACTAGATCCCTCCACTCTTTCCATAATGTATTTATTCAGTACAGCAGTAAAAACTCGTGTATTTTCACCAGAACATCCTGATCGATGCGTGTGTGCTGGACTCGGACTCGGGGCTCCTTCAGCAGGTACATTTTTCATTCAGGCCTCGCAGTGCGGCACGACAAGGGGGAAGGTGTAATAAATGATCAAATCTTTGTAGATATGGTCCAAAGTGGTAACACCAGAACTGATGTGATGTTTTTTTTTTTTTCAGGCTTGCGACATAACAGGAGGCTTGTACCTGAAGATACCACAGAAAGTCGCCCTGGCTCAGTATCTGCTGGTGAGTGTCGCTGCTGATCGGGCCGTTTGCAGTTGCAGCAGCGTGACGGTAAAGTCGGCCTCTGTGTGTGTTTTGCGAACAGTGGGTGTTCCTGCCGGACTCGGAGCAGCGCTCCCAGCTGGTGCTGCCGCCGCCTGCTCACGTGGACTACAGGGCTGCCTGCTTCTGCCACCGGAACCTCATCGATATCGGCTACGTCTGCTCGGTTTGTTTGTCGAGTGAGTACCGCGCATCGTCGCCGGGAACATCCCCGAGATGCGAAGTTGTGTTTGTGGTGACGATTTTCCTCTCGTTTTATCTCCAAGTATTCTGCAAATTCAGTCCAATCTGCACGACATGCGAGTAAGTGGCTCATTCTGACATTCCCACCTCTTCAGGGAACGTCTTGTTTCCTCTGCAGAGAATGACTGATTTCCACGACTCTTTGTTTGGTTGGCAGTAATGATTAGAAATCCTCTTGTTTTTAGGACGGCCTTTAAAATCCAGCTACCCCAGATGGTCAAACCCAAAAAGAAGAAACTGAAGCAAGCTGCTTGATGACTGTTTTTGTTTCCTTTTTGCGCCATTTAGTCAAATCAGTTTAGTTAGAAAAAGAAGAAGCAGCTCCTGCTCCGAAAGCAACACCTCGCCTCGTTACCTTAACATCCTGGGAAAAATGTCTCTGCTGCACGAGCGAAGATTTACCAGAGGATCTGCGTCAGGAGGAATATGCGGGAGATTATTTTACCTTAAACATTCAAACTCATAACTCAGCTATTTAGTGACGGGCCTCGGATATTTAGCTTTTTTTTGGGGGCGGGGGGGTAATGTTGGTTGAGCTGAGATCCTTTAAAACAATGCAGCTGGGATGTTTTTTTTTTTTTTTTTGTACATAATAAAACTCATGTTTCTATAAAAGTTTGCTTCTTCATATGTTCATATCCTTTCAGAATTCATACAGCTTTATTTATCATCCTATCAAACACTTTGAATTCAACCAAAGGACGCAGAGACAAGAAGATGGCGACGTACTGGACTGTGAAAATAAGAGCATAGATCCTGTCAGAAGTTTACATAAAAGTCATTAACTTCTAAATACAACTTCAATGATTTAACAAGGATTGGGTTAATAGGTTTAATTTATTGTGAATTTCTTCCAATCCAAACATAGTTTAACTCACGCATGCTGGACTATTTACATTTAGCCTCACTAATATTTCGATATTCTCTTTGCAAGTTGCAGAGAAACCACACGCTTATTGCCACCATCCTGTAGATTCCAACATATTTCTGGCTCAATGTTTGACTATTTTTATTTCTTTGTACAACATTAGCATTTAAGCAGAGTCCATTACTTTCATAGGGTTGAGGTCAGGGCATCAGTAGCTTGATATTAAGTCTGTTTAATCAAGAAACTTTTCAATCATCTGACTGGAAACTGCCATCCTCACATTCAGCCAAGTATTGGAGGTTTATTTGCATATTTGGATCCTTTCTGGATTCGAGGTAATTCACAGTAAACACCAACTTGTGCATCCAATTCTTCCTTCTTTGTTTAAAAAAATAAATCCATGGTGTATATTGAATGCAACCTTCGACAAGAAAGAATCAAAATATAATTAAAAGCCCCAAAACATGGAGTTCCTGGCGTTCGATGAGGAAAGGTAAAATTGTGACCCGCACTGTAAACATGCAAAGCTTTGGATACTTCAGGTATCGTGAAAAACACCTCCATGTTTTCTCCTTGCAGCAGGAGAAAATTTGATAACTTGAGCACAGACTGGCTCTCCAGTAGAGATATCACCAGAAGATTATTGGATGCTCCGTGGCCACCCTGGATGAACGCTGTTGTCTCAGGAAAACATAAAGCGACACACCTGAACGCACACGGCTGCTGTCAGCGTCTGCCTTCAGTTAGAAGATACAGGGCAGTAAAAACAACCACCTGCTAAATAGTTTTCACCCATACGCAGTTATTGTGCTGAATGATTTTAGCAGGAATTGTGCAATATGGAAATATAAATCATGAAACTTTGGCCATCCCTTTAGCTTTACTATGAATAGATTCACATTTTCCTGGAAAGTAGCTGCATTTTTTTTTTGCGTTTTTATAACTGATTTTAATGTTTCACACTTCAGGCTCGTAGCTATGTAAACCACAGGTTTGTCTAATCTACAACTGAAAATATAAAACCACCAAGAGCTATTTCCCTCTAAACCTCACCATTATAAAAACACACATTTACATTAATGTGTGCATTTCTCTCAGCTGAAGATGAATTCAAAAAGTAAATCTTTACACACAAGGAATCACGGCAAGCAACCAGTTTTAGACCATGTCTGCATAGAACGGATCTCTGGTATTTCTATAAAAAAAAAAGAAAACATATTTTGGTCATAATAATGACACTAGTATTTTTTTCTTCCCGTCACTCCCTAAATTAAACCAACATTCATTTTTCATGAGTCTGTCCCATGAAGACTCCATGAAATGTGTTTATTGCAAAAGTTCATCACTTCATGTAAATCAAAATATTCAGATTTTCTACATCAACATCCTTTATTCAACTAGAAGGATCAAATACACACGTAGGTCAAGAGTAATCGAAGCATCCTATCTGCAACAATATCGACAACCTTCTTCTGCGCTCTTCAGAGAAAACAAAAGCTTCAAACCCAAAGCCGGCCCCTTTTTGGGCATGTCGTACAGACGACTTTATCCACTTCTTTAGTAGCAGGTTCAGTGGGGTCCCCTTTGCCGCAGCACTTTAACATCTTCCGTTTTCAGTCAGTGTGTGGAGAAAAGGTTTAAGGTTTTCATTAAGAAACTGGAAAATGAAAATAAATTCTGCTGTACAGAGTAAAAAATGGAGAATAAGATTCCCAGGTTTACATCTGGCAAAAGGTGATGTGGATTATCGCTGGAGCGGAACGATGTTGCAGCTGAAAAAAAAACAAAAAACAAGAAAAGATTGTAATTTATTATTCTAATTATTATGTGACTACCACAAAGCTGATTGTACCAGTATCACTACAGTACAATGCACCCTCATCTGTGTACATACTGCCCCCCCCCCTTTGTTCACTCACCCCAGCAGACCCCTGCCGGACCACCGCCGTGGAGTCAGGCTCATCTGAACCTTTTGGCCGCCTCTGATCACAGCGACCCGTAAAGGTTTCTGAAAACAAACATTGCGCTGCTGTTAAGGCTAGATATCGGACATTTTCACAGAATAGAGTCGTGGTCAAAGCGTGCAAGTTTGCGTCCTTCTTTAAAAATAAGAGGCAAACAAAATACGAAGACGGCATCATTCCAGCCAACAATCGGCCGCAGGCTCATTAGCACTCGTACCCGTTTCTCTGTCAGTATAAGTCCAACTTACTCCTTCACTGTGTTGCACCACAGCAGCAATATTCTGCAGGTTCTGAAAGTTGCTCGTGTTCACAGAGCCAAACTCAATCACTTCGTCTCCCACTTTGAGCCCCTGTGCATAAGAAAAAAAAAATCATTATGCTCAAAGAAATAAAAGAAATTGGTTCGTAAACGTCCACATGAATGACACTTGATGGTTTATCTGACAGCTTTACAAAGTAGAAAAGCAGAGAAGTAGTCCCTCACAGCTCCAGAGGCAGGCGAGCCGTCGGTGACGGCGTCCACTCTAGCAAAGGCAGGAGGCAGAGTGACCTGCTGCTCCATCGCCTCCTCCTGGCCCTCTGCCTCATCGCGTTCCTGCTTGGCTTTCTCTCGAGCGTGCAGCATGTGCAGGGCCTCTTCTATCTCAGTCATGATGGCTTTGTGGTCGTTCTGCAGGCCTGAAACACAAACACAACAATAAGCAAAAATCAACCACGCCTGTCAGTGCCAAGAAGAATAACAAGATGCAACTTAAACCAGGAGAGAAAAAGGAAAGTAATCGGTAAAACAGACCGCTAACAACCGCAACCTTTGCATCCTAGCTACTTTTTACACAGGAAGCTCACTTGTGTTATTTTACAGCGCTTTGCAAAAGTGCTCACTCAAACTTTACAACCATAAACTCCAAACAGCTCAGTGAATTCCAGCGTGGTGCCCTGATAGGACGCCCCGTGTGCAACAGGCCAGTTGTGAAATGTCCTCATTGCTAAATGTTCCTCGCTCAACCTTCAGTGGGTAATATAACAAAATCAAAGTGATTGGAGACAGAAAGTCGCGCACAAAGCGATAGGCTACACAAAACAACCAGCAGACGCTGAACCACATGGAGCCAAAAGGTCATCAGCTTTCTGCAGAGCAAGTAGCTACAAACCTTCAAACTTCCTGCGTCCTTCAGAGTAGCTCAAGAGCAGTGAGCAGAGAGCCTAATGGATGGGTTTTCTATGGCAGAGAAGCTGCACCCAAGCTTTACGTCACCAAGTGCAATGTAAACTCAGGTGAAGTTGTAGTAAGCACACTGACAATGGACTCTCGAGAACGCAGATATGACAAATCACACCTCCCTGGGTAATCCAATGGACGACTCTTGGTTTGCCAGCATCCAGGAAAACAACACCTGTCTGATTGCGTTGCCAGTGTTTGGTACAGACGGGATTATGGCGTGGGGCTCTGGGTCCATTAAGACATGGAGGACAGAGACTGGGGTGGAAGAACCTGGCCCCATTTTGGACACGTTTGGGACGGAGAGCAGAAACTGCGCGCCCCCCCATGCCTGCCATGTCCAACATCAGGGTCTGACCTCATAAGAAGAATCTGCTATGGCTGCAAAGGGTGGATCGATATCATAGGGAGAAAGAAGAGTAAACACTTTTAAGCAACGCTGTGTAGACCAAGCTCAGTGAGACTGGATGGAAAGTGTCAGCCAACAGCAACTTTCACAGATTTCGGTCTTTGAACTACCAACTTTCAGCTGTCACCTGCTTACACGAAATATTGTGCCTCGCGTCCCTGATGGTGTACAAGTTAACATCGGCTCGGGGGTAACCCTCCGCGTCAACCAGGGGACCCTCAACTCCGACACCTTGCTGTAAACAAGAGGAGAAACAACATTCAGCAGCTCCGCCTGATAAACCCTGATTACTAAACTCTGATTACTAAACTCCGCCTCCAGCTTACATCTTCCAGCACGTCGTAATACGCCTTGATCTGCTCTTCAATGTCATCTTTCTTTTTAATAAGGTTCTTCACATCGTCCATTGTTATTTCGGAGCCCTCGGCTCTGTTTTCTCCCGTCATCTTCATGGCTGCTAGCTGAGCTCAGCTTTTCCGGCTACAACAGGTCCAGTGACGTCAGTTCCGGTGCAGCGCCCCCAAGCGTCCACGTGGTAACGTTGCCAAAGTGTAAAACCTTTTACTTACAAAAAGCAAAAACATATATATATATATATATATATATATATATATATATATATATATATATATATATATATATATATATAGTGCATCTATCACAAATAATTATCATTCTTGTGTAAATACGATGCTGAATAAAAAAATTGTATTAAGTTAACCTGTAATGTTAAGCACTATAATGAGAGACCAGGCTTGGGGAAAGTTACTGTTTTGTAATTAAACTGGACCAATTCTGCATGATCTGAAGCAGCATGTGAGTCAGACTATGTTCCATCTGCTTTGCAGGTTTCAGCTGTTATCTTAAAAGTTTATCTCCCCAATTTCAGCACCATTTGGCACAGACTGGACTTTGGGCCGACCTGCTGCTGCATCTGATCAGCAGATGTTATGATGCTCTGCTCTTCTATGAGTAGCCTTCTTTTAAATAGCAAGTACTCCACAGAAAGTGAGATGTTATGTTAGGCTTATAAAAATAGCAATGTCTACATTATTTTACAAACTCAAACACTGTATGAGCCGAACACTTTTTTGAAGTATTGTTTTCTTGGGAATCACCGTATTGTTTATATTTAGGGTAGAACCCTTAATCCAGTTCAGGATCATTCAGATGTGGAGGGTAATTTACGCTCAGGTTTCCTAGAATTATTTATGTTAAGATAAAAATAGACAGGTTAAAATGTGTGTATATGATGATAATGATTTTTGATATTAGAGACTATACAAAATCTAGCAAATTTGTATATTTGATTGCTTACCATAAATAAATTACTTTGGCCCCTGGATCACCATGCTTTACAATATACTGTGGCACCCGGGGCAATCTTACATCAGGGCATTAATCGATGCACCATTTCTCTTAAGACTAATCGATGTGTTCTTTGACAAATTGTAGCCTCTTCACGCCATTTTTCTCTCCAACCGATTTAAATTTGCAGGGGCTTCATGAGGATATTTCAACTTCATATACAGTACTCACAGATAACTATAGACCTTTGATCCCTGTGGAGCTGATCACTGTCACTTTGGCCAACTGCGATGGTAGGTTTCCATTTTCCTTCATGCCTTTCTGTTGTCAGTTTTCATTTTAAAGCATCAGGAATCATTTTAGCTGACCAGCCTATTTTCTGCACTTCTTTTGCGTGTTTCACCCCTTTCTTTCTTTGGCTTTCATGGTTTCCTCTTAATTAAACTGCATTGTTCTTCTGAACAGTATCTGCAGATCCATTTATTTAGAGGAGAACCCAAGGGCCATCTGTTAACTCTCAACATTAATGGCCTCACCAATTAAACTCCCGACTGCTTTTATCTTGAATCCACCTCAACTCTGTACATCAGCAGGATGTACGTCAGACCATTGGGTCTTTGTGTTTACATATATATATTCTAGACTAAACTTAAAAAAAAATAGATCTTGTTAAAAAATAAAAAAATAAAGAGACTGACCTTCATTCTCTGACTGTTGGCTCTGCGGCATTTACTTTGATCATAAACTTTACCAGGACAAAAATGGCCAAATCTGGTCAAAGGTCAAACTCAAACAGTCACACACAACAAATTACGAATCAATCAACTTTATTCCATCATATGATTCAATTATTGAACAAAAATATAACTCTGTAGCTTTTTTTCATAAATCCTTTAACTGTAAACATCTTTCTTGAACACTATCACAGCTGGAAACATGTTACAAATTGTGTCACACAAAACTGGAGAGGGAATCGTTTTATAAGTTAGACAGCTCTGAGAGACACCGTCACAAACACCCCCTTGTAAACTTGTAGTGGTCGATACTAGTTCACATTTTGACCTGTCACCATAAAGTCATAGCGGTATACAATGTAAGGGAAGATATTTTGTGCTCAGCACCTTTATGTGTTGTATGAGAAGTGTCTATATGTTAGTATATCTTTTAAACTAAACTGGAATGTGTAATAATTTAAGTTAAAATAATTTGATAAAGGTATTTAAGCCCTTCAGAGAGGCCTCGGGACAAACACGCCTTTAGTTTCCACCTGGAGGTTTTCCTTCATCTTATAAAGCACCTCTCTGGTTTGAAACTAGTGCAAATCTCTCAGTGGAATGTAGGTCTCGTTTGTCCAGCAGCCTATACGTCTGTTAGTGCTGATCATTAAGCACCACACCTGGGGTTTCTGATACCTGAGCTAACAGAGTGTTTCTTCTGGAGCTTCACTGTCATCGTTAGGCTGCTGTTGGTCCACCCTTTGCTGGGATCCTTCCTGAGCCGAGGAGGAAACCACCTGGGAGGCCTCAGCCTGAGCCGTTATCGCCTTCTGTACTTTATCGAACTGGCTCGTTGCCTCGTCCAGCTGTGAATGAACTACTTGGACCCACTTCTGCAGCTGCGTGTTGAGAGCATCCACATCTTGGTGCAGCCTCTGCTGCCTTCCTTGCAGCTCTTCCAACAGCTTCCGCGTGTTACCGGCCATCTGCTGCCTCTTGGTTAACGCAGAAGGAGCCCGCTGACCTCGCATGTAGCCATCGAACTCGTCTGCACTGAGGTTGAGCGCTGCTCCATCCAGCTTTTCAATGAAGGCCACCGCACAGGACTGAAGCAGAGGACAAAGACACAGGCTTGGGTCATCTCGCCGACCCAGCGCGGTACGAAGGAGGAGCGCTTTTCGAACACGACTTACCAGGTTTGTGAAATAGTAGCCGCTCTCTCCGGCCATGAGGCTGTGAGGGAGACCAAAGCGAATCATGTACTGCATGTTAGAGTGGAGGCGAGGCGGGTTGGCTTTCAGCACCACATACACCAGGCTGGTCAGGAAGTCATCGGCATTAGCGGGCTCGTTGTTGGAGGTGGAGAGCGCTTCAAAGATGTGCTGACTGCATTTGGACACACAAGCAAGCTTGTCCTGCGGCGCTCGCTTGGCATCCATCTCTATTATGGCTGATTTAAATAAAAAGAGAGAAATGAACCAAGACAATGTTTTAGAATAGTGGTTCCCGACTTTAACAAGAATTTCAATACTGCAAAAACATTTTAAGGAGGCGTTGGACTTTTTTTTTCTTTTCTTTTTTTGTTAAATGTAAACAAAAACCATTATAACTATTGAAAATTAGATTTTCCGATATGAAAGTAAGGAAAAGTAAAAAGAAAGAATCCCTTAAATGTAGCAGTCTCAGCTTTAAAAATCTAATCTGGCTGCTGTTCTTGTAAAATACAGAGATGGCTGCAGTAACATTTACTCATGTTCCTTTAGTGTATGAATGAATGAATAAAACACAGAAAGATTTTATTAGCTTGTATCGCTAATGGCAATTAGCATTAACCATGAGTGCAGCATGAGGCAAATCCACCCGTTTTTTTACGAATTGGCACACAGAGCATGGATAAACTGCATTTATGTCATTCCTGGATTTAAGTTATGACCTCAGAGCCAACTGGATAGCAGAATAAGTAGACACCCCACTATTTATGTGGTTTCCAGATCTCAAAGGTTGTTTTTATTCACTGCACATCTCTTGTAAGCAAAAACCAATGTGCTTGACTTGCTGTTCTGATGGTTATTCTTGCTTGATTAGCTTTATACTACAACCAATGTAGTTTTTATTTACCTTTAAAACTGTTTATTGTTACTAATACTTCCTATGAGCATCACTTGTACCACAGTTTGAAAACCATGGTTTTAGACTATTTCTAAGCCCTCACGTGTCCTTAACCATATATAGCAGCTTTATGCTTCGCGAAATAAATATTTAAACAAGGAGATAGACCAGAAAAGACTTTAATTCAAGTTAAAGACTGAAAGCTTCCCAAACTCCACAATAAAGTCCACAAAAGAGGTAGATCACCTGTTATGGCAGGCAGGAAGGGGTCGCCTGAGACTGGAGTCTTTTCATCTGGGAAAGGTACACTCAGCATCTGTGGTGTGACCCAGTTTAAGGAGCTGAAAAGGGAAACTGTCAGTGAGAAACAGGACATGACAGCCAAATGCTTCACAATTTACAGTTTAAAATTCCCACACATTTCTAGACTCAGACCTGGCAACCTAGTTTTAATGCATGCAGAAAACACGGCATGGATGACTGGTTGGAGGCATGAAAGGATCATCTGATTCAGGACTACGCTAACTTGGCTTTTTATACTTATAAGGAACCAGAGCGTAGGATCTTACTAGTTTAGATTTCTATTTAGCAGAACATCACATTGGAGGAATTTTCTATATTCTATTCTGCTTTTCCAAACGGATCCAAACCTGAAGACTACTTTTGAAGACGTGATCGTTGCTCATTAAATAACGTGCTGAGATATTGATTTTTTTAACAGTGTTACCGTATGCGCCGCTGGAGAGCCAGGTCCTTCTGTTCGTCGTCACAGCTGTCGTGGCAGAAAACCCATTTGTGCAACCGAGTCATTATGAGCTTCTCTACGTGCTCCATTATCTGAGTGACCTGCGCCTCGGGAAAACCTGAAGACAAAAGGTACGATTTAAACATCCTTCCTCACAGTTTAGGAGAGACCAGGTGGGAACACGCTGGAGCAATCTGTACTCACTTCGAAAATATTCAGCAAAAGACTGATAGTAATCCTGCACAAGGTCCGACTGCTTCTGTATCGGCAGATCCTGAAAATGTCGTCAGTCTTTGATCAGGATGTTACGTTTTTGGTTTTGGTCTTTTTTAGAGGAGCAATTTTAAGTGATAGACATTTATGGGAACAATTACATGATACGCCTCCATTGTGTTGAGGAAAGCTGTACAGCGGGACTGCAGACGCTGAGACGATGGACTCCGGAGGATCTTTAGAAAACCCGTGAAGTCTCCGGGCTCAAGGCTCTCGTACGCTTTTAAGATCTTTGCATGACTTTCTGAGGTCTCTGCAAAGACAAAAAGTGGATCTAGGTAAAATAAATAATACACAGAGACTAACATCATATACAAGATCGTTTCTGCAGCTGGAGAAAATGCACAAAAGTCTAACAATTTACAAGCTGGTTTAGCACAAGAATCACCCTATGGAGGAGGTGGCTATGCCTCGCAAAACTTAAACTTTAGCTTTCTTTAAGCTACAACCACAAACTTCAATGAGAATAATATTGATTTGTTTGGTCAACAAGCAAAACGCTTTATGAGGACAACCAACCCTCCTGAACACACCATTCTGACAGAAAACACGGTGGTGGTGGGATCATGCTTTTCTTCAGCAAGGACGTGGGGGTTGGTCAGAAGCTATGAAAAGATGGACGGAGAAACAGAAAATCTGCTCCCAAGGTGGACCTTTGCCTTCCAGCAGGAAAACAACCCTAAACATTCAGCTGGTAGGAAAGGTTTCAGGCTGTTAGAATGGCCTAGTCAAAGTCCAGACCTAAATTCAGCGGAGAATCTGTGGAAAGACTTGCCATACCATACCACCTTTATTTATAAAGCACTTTACAATAACGGAGGGCAACAAAGTGCTGTACATACAACTGAAAATCAGAGACCATTTAAAATAGACAAATAAAACCCAGACAAGCTTGAAAACTGATGCTCATCTAATCTGACCCAGCTGCTGCTAGTCCCTACAACAGCGGCACAGTGTATTTAAACACGGTCGACATAGCAAGATCAGTGTGTGCATTATGTTTTTGATAATTTAACACTTCCCAATTTGGCGCCCCCTTATGTTGATTTATCACCTGAAATCCCCACAAAACACAGAGATGTTCGTCGCTGTCACCTGCCACACGGAAGAATATTGAAGGAGGCGAATACTTTAGGGAGGCACTGCGTTTTATCTATCAGACAATAAAGAAGAGACTATTTTAATCACAAATAAGTTCACAACAGTTTGAGGTCTTAAACAATAAAGCAGCTCTGCAGATTCTCCAGATTTATGCCTGATGGATTAATCGCCAATAACTTTTGCCCTAAAACCTTTGTTCATTTCCTTACAGTCGTCGCTGACTTTTTAATGACGACAGAGCCTTTAATAAGACCGTCACCATTATTTTTATCTCTTAGATAAATTAACTATTGTCGAACTAAAACATGCTCAGCAGATGATGCTGGAACAAAAGGCGCGCCTAAGACCGAGCCAGAGCCTCTTAGAAAGACCGACCTTGAGGTTTCGGAGGTGAAGAGCTGCCCCAGAACAGCCTCCTCACGGTGTTTATCCGTCGCCCCTTCTCGATGTTTTTCTTCTCCTCGAACTTGGAGAACGTGGGGGGCACGCCATCACTGCTGGGTCTGCAAGGAGCGACGGAGACAGGAGAACCATGCAGGTAAGACGCAGCAGAATCATTTCTTTTGAACAGAAAAACTGATGGTGAGAAGCAACTGAAGCGTCCGACCCACCTTGTGTCTTGTCTTTGCGATCCAGGCGGACGTGATCTTTCTCTCCAGCACTTGGAGCAGAAGCCTTTCCAGGCTGGGTTTCCGTAATACCCGCAGGCGTTCTTACAAAGCAGCTCCTCCTGAGAAACTCTGAGTCCTCTTTGTTTTTCTGTCCACATAATGGAGCTGTCTTCGATATCCTTAACCCTGATTGGTCGATCACAAAAGGGTGCGTTAGGCCAAGCGGGTGGCAAAAGAGTGACAGAAATCAACATTTAAGCTCCATACCCAGGCCTCCCACACATGTTTCTATATTGATTTTTCTTGCACTCAAAAGATGGATGGAGAGGAGAAGGGATCAAGAGATGGAGGGATGGATGGAATAATAGGACAGGAAATAAATCTGGAAACACAAACAGTTCTCCATATTTTTAGTTTCTCTATCCTTACTCTGGAAAAACAACGGTTATATTTGTGCTTTCTCCTATGCCCTGGGGTTTGTGTTTGAATAGGACAGCTTCATTAACTCGGATAACGTAAAAAAAAGATGAAGAAACAGACAGAAAAAACCTGCTCCAGAGACATGGCTCCCATTGATTTAGCAGCTGACTGAAGATTTCTGCGCTGTAATCTAACTTTAGAGTTGGAGACAAACAAGAAACAACATGGTCTTCAGCAGGATTAGGGAAACTAAGACTTGGAAACATTTTCTCTATTAAACCAAAAGAAAGCTTAGTGTTATGGCTTATTCCTGTTGCTTTATTCCTCAGAGACTAGCGGTGAACATTTTACTCCAAAACTAAAATTATCGATGTTGCAAACCTTTTTCCTACTAACTTCAGACTGTCTGTACTCGGGGCTTTCCATAATCCCTTGGAGAGTTAGATTTGCCCAGTTATTGTGTTTCTAAAATCTCGTAATCTCATTACACAACCCGCAAACTCAAGAATGCGTATTGGCTCCAATTCACAATTTGCTAATTTAGAAAATCCTTGAAATGCTTCATTTATTTCATTACTTCAAAAAGTGAAACTAATACATGCACAGAATCTTACGTCATTTCGATAAATATGTCTAACAACAACCGAAGCTCCAAAATGTAGTTTCTCAGAATATGCTAACATAAAATATGCTCGTGTCCTACATGATCATGGGGAAAAACATGAGCGCTGTTCAGCAGTCACTGACCCCCTCAGTGCCAAAAAAAAGCTAATTACTCAGAAAGGAAAGGAAAGTTTTGGAGCACTTCATGCTGACAAGCTTTATGACAAGCTGCTGATTTCATTTTCCAGCAGGATTTGGTACATGTCGACACAGTCAAAGGTACCAGACCCTGGTGCAATGACCGCAGTGGTACTGAATGGCCTCCAAACTGGTCTGACCAGAACCCCACAGAGAATCTCTGGGCTGTTGTCAAGAGGAAGATGAGAGACACCAGACCCAACAAGGCAGATAACCTGAAGGCAGCCATCAAAGCAACCCGGGGTTAAGAACACCTGGCAGAACCACAGACTCATCTCCTCCACGCCACGCCGCACTGATGCAGTAATTCATACAAAATCAGCCACAACTAAGTATTGAGAGTATATACCCTACTGTACATTACAGGGCATTCTTTTCAGTGGTCCCACATTTCTGTGTAAGAAATGTTTATTAGTCTTATGTAACATTCTAATTTACCAAGAGACTGAATTGAGGGGTTTGATTAAAACAGAAATAAACACATTATTACATTGAATTATTAAAATAAATCAACTTTTTGATGACTTAATTACCGAGGCGCACCTGCACACATAGCTTCTAATGGAGCAGAAAACAGGGGCGACGCGGTAAGTTTACAGAAAGTTTGACATTATTAAGCGACATTTCACACCATCAATAAACTGGCCAAGTTGTTGTAGAAAACTGAACATATTTAACACAGCGTCTCTCTACAGCAGCTTAAAACTCCAGTTTGACAGAGAGTTGGCGTTAGCTCTGTTAGCTAGTCCCTAGAGTCCGGGGCGGCTGACCGTCAGCTGACGGCGGCGCCGATGCTAATCCCGGCTAACTCCAACAACATATTTGCATAAAACTATCAGTAAATCCGTAAATGAATACCGGCTGCTCACCTGTCAATGACCAAGCGGACAAATCATCCCAACCTTCAGCTTTCTTCACCTAAACAAGAGTTTCTCGGCTCTCTTCTGTCATAAACTGTTCATAATTTATTCGATCTCAGCAACAAGCTTTTAAGAGGTCGACAAAAAAAATCCCTAAACTCTAGGAAATACTAATAAGAAACCGTGGAAGGTTAAGGAAAAGTTGAGGAGTTCTGACGCAGTGAGAAGTTCGACCACCTCTGAAACCTGTGGAACCGGAAGTACGTCGGCGGAAACGGCGATAAATTCGAGACACTTCAAAGTAAAAGCTGTTGAAATAAAAGTCTGGTGAGTGTCGCAAAAACACAAAGCAAAGAAAGAATCAAAATGTGGAAAAAGTGAAAAGAGGTAGCTGTATATAGAGATGGTTTACACATGTACACAACAGGATAAATAAGTTATCAGCTGGGGTGTTTGGCCACTGTTCAGCACTGGCTGCAGCAGGGAAGGAACTATTCTGGTGGCGTGAAGTCCTGGTCCTGATGGAGCAGTTTTTTGCCAGAGGGGAGGGACTGAAACAGTCTGTGTCCAGGGTGAGGGGTCAGTTCAGTTGCAATCCTGGCTACACGTTTCCGGGTCGTGGATAATCAATTCAATTCAATTCAATTCAATTCAATTTTATTTATATAGCGCCAAATCATGAAACATGTCATCTCAAGGCACTTTACAAAATCAAGTTCAATCATATTATACAGATTGGGTCAGATTATACAGATTGGTCAAAATGTCCTATATAAGGAAACCAGTTGATTGCATCAAAGTCCCGACAAGCAGCATTCACTCCTGGGGGACCGTAGAGCCACAGGGAGAGTCGTCTGCATTGTACATGGCTTTGCTGCAATCCCTCATACTGAGCAAGCATGAAGCGACAGTGGGAAGAAAAAACACCCATTAACGGGAAAAAAAAACCTCCGGCAGAACCAGGCTCAGTATGAACGGTCATCTGCCTCGACCGACTGGGGTTACAGAAGACAGAGCAGAGACACAACAAGAGAGACAAAAAAGCACAGAAGCACACATTGATCTAGTAATCTGTTCTACATTAGATGGTAATAGTGGTGATCTGTCCTCCCTGGATGATTTCACAGTCAACAGAACGTCAGACCAGGTGTACCTACTATGAAGAAAAAAGAGAGAGAACAAAAAGTCCACTGCGGTTCAGCCGTGTCCCTGGCTGTGGTTGTAGCAAACCACACTGAGACAGATGAGTGTGAAAGGACTCAATGATGGCGGTTCCATTGATGGTCCAAGGATCAGAGACATGTATTTTATGTTTCTTCACTTTTTTATCCACCAAAATTGCAACACAACTCCCTTTCCCATTGAAAATAATGCCTTTTTATGGCTACATACAGTGTCCTACCATGGGCTTTCTTAGCCCATATTCCGCCATAAAGGAATTTTATTTTGAAAAGTAATTTTATTTAACATTGAGAATGCTTGACAGTCACAAGAGGATGGGAACCTGTTTGATTTTTTTCCTTTCAAAAAACAGAATACCAATTTCAACAGTATCAAGAAACAATTTATAACTACATAACATAGAGGAACATATGTGGAATATTATCCATTTTAAGTGATATCCAATCGGGTATATGAGAACAGAAATTTTAAGATAATAGACACGAGAAAAACAGTTGATCAATGGTCCCTCAGTTGTTTTACTGAATTAAAAGGCATCTACTATATCAACCTTTTCTTTAAAAAAAAAGGCAACAGGATGTATTTGGTATAAGATTTTGAATTGAGTTTCCTTGACTGTAGAAGAAAGTTCTAATTTTATAAATCTAAAGTGAATTTTGTTCAGGATTGTTGTTCATCCACATGGTTCTCATACCAAGCTGGAGGATAATTGCTCTTGGTGACTTGTTGAAAATTGCCACATCACTTTTCCTTCCCAATCTATGAACTCAATGGGTGTCGGGATGACTCTGGGAAGAACTCCTACAAACTATTTCTCTGGTGTTTTTCACCCATTTCCCAGGAGACTGATCAGTTTCAGGTTTCACCTCCACTTGCAGCATGCATGCGGCGCACATATTTCTTTAAGGAGCTTGTGTTCTTTTATAAGGTCTTTCATGGATAGCCTTAAAGTATCCATTTGTTTTCCTTTTATTTCCACAGAGTTTGCTTCTAATTTTTTATCGAAGCTTTTCAAAAGTTTTGTCTGTTCATCTTTGTTACCAAAGAGGGTCTGCACTGCTTGGAGGATTGCTTTATCTCTCTTCTCATCCATGTGTGTGTCCACCATGCAGTTATTGACTTTTGGACATTTTCATTAGAGTACTGAGCCGCCATCTCAAAATCTTCTTCCTCGTTGCTAATAGCATTAGCTTCCAGCGAAGCCATGCAGTCCTAGTCATGGTCATTGTCCAAAATAGCTACAGGCCTTGAACACATCCCCTTTGCTTGTGCACATTTTCTACCACATTTCTTCCGTCCACTCAGCTTTCCATTGATAGGCTTCAATGCAGCAATCTGTCAAAAGCCAGCTTCTTAATTAATAGCCTTTTGTGGCTTACCCTGGTTTAGGGTGTCACTGACTCTTTGCTGGACAACTGTCAAGTTAGAAATCTTTACCATGATTGTGTACTGCACACCATAACATTGGAATAACATAACATTTATAATTTAAAATTCCTTTCTTATCAATGTATGAAGAAATCCTAATTCTAAGAGGGATTGAAATTTGGTGTTCCTATTATCTGTAAGCCATCATAATCAAACCTGGCAGAAATAAACGCTTGGAATATCGTGTGTGCAATCAATCTTATTAATAGTTTAAGATTTTGAAATGAATGTATGACATTTCAATTATATTTCAATATGCCAGGAAGTATTTATAAATCAAAGTACTCAAGGAAAATGAAGCGGTTTCATGGTTAAGTATGCTTTTAATTTGGAAAGCTTGACCGGAACACACACCGTGCTGTTTCTTAGATCGTTACTAGGCAACGGGACGTTTTTAGGACAAAATCCTGTCCAAACGTTTTGTTTGCTTTTTGTTTTTCCAGCAAAGCAAATAAATAATTGGCTAAATTTAATTTCGGGGCTCAACTTTTCAGGTTCAAAGAATCCGGAAAAATCTCTTCAAAGTTGTTAGTCGAGAAAAAAAAAAGAGAGAAAATATTAAATTGGTTTGTCCTCATGCGTGATGTCAGACGCCGAAGGAAAGAATAAAGACTCCTCCACAAGCTGCAAGCCCGAAATGCAACTAACAGAACAGCAGAGCAGCGAGGCTGCAGGTGAGGAGGAAGAGGGGCAGTCTAAGAGCAGCTGTAAGGGGGTTGGTAATGTCCAAACACCGCCTGACAAAAGAAAGCTGCATGGACAGTCTCAAGTCTACACAGCAACCAAAGACACTCTTTTCTCAAAGGAGACAACTCACCCTGCAATGCATGCATTGGTAAGTATGCGTTGTTGAATGTACAGATGTATCTCAATGACAACAACCGTGAAGTTCAGATTGAAACGAACTTTGACACGTTTGTTGCTGTTAATATAAATGGTTATGCCCGATAAGCTCATTAAACCCCACGATATACTTTCTGAGCAAATGTAAATGTTACATGACAGCCGTAAGGTTTCGGTGAAAGAAGCAGAGATTCACTGTAGCTTTAATGGAAAGTTAAGTGGAAGGAAAAAGGGTGATTGAAAAAGGTGCACAAACAACAGGGATAGAGATGCAGCCTGGCAGAACAAAAAAATGTAATTTGGGGGAAAAGTAGCATTTTGGGTTTTCATTGGCAAAAACTATGCAAATCAACGGATGTAAAATCCTTGTAATATACCCCTGTGTGTGTTGGTATAGGAATCCATACTTCCCCTTTTAATTACAATTTTCAAATCATATAAACAATTCCTGAGATGCCTCTGCACGCGGGTTTATAAAAACGCAGAAAAGATATAAACAATGTCCATGGTGTATTCCTGTCAACAACAATATTACACTTAATATATTTAAAATGTCATTTAAACTTTGACCGGTGGTCTACCTGCTCTCATTCAGTCACTGGAGAGGGTCTTCGGGATGAATCCTGCACTGCCTGTCTTCAGTCTGCAAGACCACAGTCAGCTGGTTTTCCTGTACGCTGCAGCTCATGTTGGGATCATATCCAGTCACACCTCGAATTCCCAGCACATTCTTCAGGTAAAAACACAAACTGGCAGCTCACAAAATAACCCGATTCTATAATGTACGTTTCTGGGTTGCGTTCATCGCATGGGACAGCAAGGACTGACACGGAAAGGAAAAGAGTAAACAGCAAGGCTCAACAGCGGGCAGTGAGCTTTTAACTGAACAGCTAACATCATCAGCACGCGCTGTGGCTGATGAGCGTATAAGTAATGTATAGCTAATCTTAAAAGTGTGGCTTGCATATACATTCAGCCACACGCTTTAACGATAGGTAGAACCACCTGTCACTGCAATTCAGGCTGAAAGTCTTTTGGGGGTATGTCTCTACTAGCTTTGCACATCTAGAGACTGACATTTTTGCCCTTTTCTTTTCAAATAGTTCAAGGCTCAGTCCGATTAATTAAGGAGCGTCTGTAAGCATCAAGTACTGCCATACATTCAATTAAAACTGGATTAAATTTGATCTGGGTCTTTCTAACGTGAGTCTGCAAGATTATCCAGTTGT
Organism: Fundulus diaphanus; assembly: GCA_037039145.1. Lineage (NCBI taxonomy): Eukaryota > Metazoa > Chordata > Actinopteri > Cyprinodontiformes > Fundulidae > Fundulus > Fundulus diaphanus. Next base: position 25,547,930 of record CM073127.1, read on the forward strand.
AGATTTGGATGTATCCTTAGGGTCATTGACCTGCTGCAAGGTGACCCTCTCCCCCCAGTATCAAGTCTTTTTCAGTCTGAAGCAGGTTCTCCTCATGTTTTGATGTAAAACATTACAGTTGAATGTTTATGGTCGTTTTTCTGCCAGAAGGAGAACTTCCTCCCATTTCTTTGCAGCTTCAAACAGAGTTTTTTGTTTCTCCATCCATTTTCTCATCATCTATGAGCATCTTTCCTATCCCTGCTGAAGAGAAATATCCCCAGAGCATCATGCTGCCATCACCATGCACTATAATGGCATAGTGTGTTCAGGGTGCTCACTGTCTGCCATATTTTGCAATGTCCAGTTTGCAATGTCCAGTCGCAAATTGGCAGAAAAGTTCAATTTCAGGTTCATATCATTTGCCACTCTTCCATGAAGCCCAGACTTGGAAAGTTCATGTTGTTCTGATCCTAAAATGTGCAAAGCTTGAGATATTGTTTGATAACCTGACCCTGTTTTAAACCTCTCCAGAACTTTTGCCCTGACCTGCCTGCTGTGTCCCTGGTCTTCATGATGCTGTATGTCCTGTAATGTTCTCTAACAAACCCAGGACACCTTCATAGAAAAGCTAGATTTACACGGAGATAACTAGTAGTGTGACCTTTGAAGGCGGTTGTTTGCACCTGACCAGTAAAATAGGCTTAATGCAAATGCTCACCCTTTAACATTTTAATTTGAAAAAACCAACAACTTTAGAATAATGTACTATTTTCTTTCCACTTTACACCTATAGAATGCTTGCTGGTCTCAGGGTCGCCAACTATCCCTAGAAAAAAGCAGCTGAGCTACGTTTAGAAACAAAAATATGTGTCTGATTAAATTAAGGTTTGAATCAAATGTTTACAAAATCATTTCAAACAAAAAAATGCGGAAGACAATGGCTAGCCAACAAGTGTCCCTTATTTATTTTCCAAGAAATTGACAAGCCAAGTTGGTCTGTCAGATAAATTCCCAATAGCTATACGTGTGATCTTTGTCATCTATGTTAATGCCATATAGTAAAAAAGATATTGGACACATTCATTTCCGAGCTAAGCCAACTTTATTTATAAGCACTTTAAAAACAGCGGATCTGACCAAAGTGCTGAACAGATATTTACAGCGTAAAAAACATGCACACAGAAAACACGTAAAAGATAATTATAAGCAGCTTGAATAAAACACAATATAAAACACACAAGAGTTGTTATAGGTAACTTGAATAAAACAAATAACATGGATAAAGTGAGCTCTGTCATGCTGCACCAAAAGCTTATGGAAAAAAGGTGGGTTTTCAGAGCAGATTTAAAAATAGACGGTGAAGAGGCACGTCCGGCGTGGAATGGCAATAAGTTCCAAAGCCTTGGAGCTGCTACAGAGAAGGCTTTGTCCCTTCTGAGCTTCTGCCGCGTCCTCTGCACATCCAGGAGAAGCTCCTCCGCTGAGTGCAGAGTGGGAAGGGTAATGTAATTGCAAAAGCACAGGGAGGTAGGGCAGAGATAGACCATTTAAAGATTTGAAAAACAAATCAAAGAATCGTAAAACGAACCCTAAACTGAACAGGCAGCAGTGCAGTGAAGCTAAAACAGGAGCTATGTGCTCTCTCTTTTGTGGTACCAGTTAAAAGGAAAGCAGCAATCTGCACCAGCTAGAGACGAGACAGCGATGTCTGTGAGACACCATAAAACAGAGAGGAATGTATTTCCAATGATATATATTAAGGTTTTTGGTTGCAACACGGCAAAATGTGAAAACCTCAAAGAGATTAATCCAGTAATGCGTCACAAGCATGTGAAGCGTTCTGTGCTGTGAACGTTCCGGTTTGAGACAGGAAGTTTTATTGTCCAACACAGACCTTAAATAGCCTGACGCTTCAAAGAGGGCGGACCGTGCTATTTTACTCCCAGTCTGTGTGACAGTCCAATAGGCAGGAAACTGGAAGCTCCTGAGTATGATGCGAGTTGTTGCAGCATCATCATGTATTGTCTGGTTTTGTGTGAACCGTTTGAGTCTCACTCAGCCTGCGCCGAGTGAGCGCTGTTGACTCACAAGATCTGTGCAAACAAATCAAGTGCTCTGAGATTTATTCATTCAAACAAAGACAAACTGTTTATATAAAGAGTTGACTATAGATACAATATCTCTATTAGCAGGTTTGCATCTCATTGGTATGGCATTGAAAAAATCTGCTTGGTGAAAATTTTCATTGTCTTTAGGGTCACTCCTCTCCCATCTCATGCATGTGCGTGAGTGAGAACAGACGCTGGATTGCCACAGGAGACAGTGGGTCAAGGAGCACGGTGATCATATGGGACTCCTACTCTGGGTGACGCTTCATTTTTACATGCATCAAGGTATTGCTTGTGTCCTGTCCTGACTGTTACTCATGAGGGGAATCTTGTTTGGGATAAATCTTCCAGTATTCCTGTGAACACACTGTTTGATTGCCACCTTGCCAGCGGCGTCGCTGCGGTGGTGTTTTCAAGCGACACGAAATACCTGGCAACTCTGGGGAAAGCAGGATCTCAAGTGAGTATGAAAGGTAGATCAGTATAGACAGATTTGTTTACAAATACCATATTTTAGCATTTTAAAGCTAGATCATTCAATCAAATGATGTAGATAGATAAATGAGCACTCAAAGAAGTCCATTTGATATTAAATCAGTTTACATAGTAACATTAATGGCAAGTTTTTTACACTGGATTTGACAGCACAATGTACAGCTGCTTCTCCTTTATAATGATTTTACCAGAGCGTGTGTATTTGGGATTGGACCAGTGATGCACAAAAGCCCCTCTGCTGTTCAGAACTTAGTCCCAAACATGGTTTTCAAGTAAGCGAGCTCTCTTTTCCTCATTTGAATATCTTGTACTGAGCAGGCGCTGGGTTAAAATGTTGGTTTGCTTTGCAGGAATACATCCTTTTCAACCCAAACGATAGCACTCAGCTTCTCAGCGGCAGCAAAAGTCACGTGTTAATCTACAGCAGAGTAACTTCAGACGATCATTTCTTGTGTAGACTAAAAACACAGCTCTAAAATACAGATTCAGTGTGAGTCAGTTATTTTGTTTCTTTTTAGGCCAATGGAAGCTTGCAATACTTCGCACTGAAGCTCAGGAGGGTAAATCTATACGTTTTAGGTTTTGCATGCAATATATTGTCTGCCTTTTTTGTCTGAGCGTTGTTTATCCGTTCCAGTTCACCACCGTAGCCGATCCCAGTGTATTTACACAGCCTTCCCCAGAATACAGTGAAAGCGTTCGCCTGGCAGACATGCCTCTGAGTCGTTCCGTGTTTCACTGGAAAAAGCCTCAGGTCCTGAAAGCCATAGCCGACTGCATTGTGATGTGCGACATTGGTGAAGACTTGATTGAAAAACAGCACCTGTCCATTGACAAAGTAAAGACAGTCCGTGTCCAACAAGAACCCATCACTGTTCTCGCCACAACTGATTGGTATCCAAAGGCTTTAATGTTCACTGTGCTTGGCATTTACATGTAGCCTGCCTTTCATTGACCTTGTGACTTTGTTGATATCATTTCATCTTACAGCTACATCGTAACCGGCGACATACAAGGCCATGTCAGGTTTTATGGCGATAACTTCCAGATTGTCAGCTGGTACAACAATTTCAACCTGGATCCTGTAGTTTCCATCTCATTTTCCAAAGATGCACCTACAGAAGGCAATCAGGAGGACTGCACTCTGGAGGCAAACCCATTGGTAATCAGGTACAAGATACACTGTTTTGTCTGACACAGGAAAAAAAACAGATTACAGAGCCTTGCACAAGTAGTCATACCGAGGGAGCTGGTGCCTATCCTCATTGGGAGAGAGGCGGGGTACGCCCTGGACAGTTCTCCCATCCATCACAGGGCATTCTTATTTCAAACGGCGTTTTAATACTTATGGTTTCAATTTTGCTTTTATGGTGTTTTATTGTGTTTTTGTTTTTATTACAGGTGACTACACAAAGTAGCACTTTGTAGCACTTTAAGATTGTATTTGAAATGTAAAGTGCATTATAAATAAAATGTATTATTATTATTATTATTATTTCTTCACCAGCTGTGAATGTTTAGAGGCGGAAACTTTTTCCCATTCAAAATAGCTCAGACTGGATGGAGAGAATATTTGAGCCTTTATTTTCAAAGGAGTCCATGGACTCTTATTTGGATTTAGGTCTAAGCTTCTCTACCACATGCATATGATTTTTTGGTTACACTTTATTTGAAGGGGTCTACATAAGACTGACATTACACTGTCATAAACGTGACATAACACCTGTTATGAACATAAATGACTCTTTATGAATGTTTAAGACTGTTGTCATTAATTGTCATTCGGTAAATTATGACACTATTAAAGCAAAGTTGACATTGTTTTAAATGTCTTTGTTATGACAACTTGACATTAACAGAGACAAGGTTAAGTTTAGGGCTTGATTTGGGATTAGGTTAAATTAAGGGCTTGATTTGGTATTTGGTTAAATTAAGGGCTTGATTTGGGATTAGATTAAATTTAGGGCTTGATTTGGGATTAGGTTAAATTTAGGGCTTGATTTGGGATTAGGTTAAATTAAGGTCTTGATTTGGGATTAGGTTAAATTAAGGTCTTGATTGGGGATTTGGTTGAATTAAGGACTTGACTTGGGGTTTTGTTAAGTTAAGGGCTTGTCATAACAAAGACATCTTAAACAATGTCAACTTTGCTTTAATAGTGTCATAATTTACCGAATGACAATTAAAGACAACAGTCCTAAACATTCATAATGAGTCATTTATGTTCATAACAGGTGTTATGTCATGTTTATGACAGTGTAATGTCAGTCTTATGTAGACCCCTTCAAATAAAGTGTTACCGATTTTTTTGTAAACTATTCCAGTGCAGCTCTGACGGTACTTTTAGGCCAACCTGCCTTTTCACCGCCAGCTGTGAGCCGCCTGCTCTCAGCTTCGCCAGGCTCATGCCTGCTCTTGCAGGCTATATTATAAATAATTTTTTAAAATTGCAACACTGTGTTTGGCTTGAGTATCAGTTTTTCTTATAATAACAGCAGCAGATTTTCTAACCTAAGCTGTGCATCTCTGCAGCTCCTCCAGAGTTACTTTTGGGCCTTGTAGTTGCTTCTCTGATTGACCCTCTCCATTCTCCATGTCGCCAGTTTAGGTGGACACCAATGCCTTGATAGGTTTTCAGTTTTGCCAGGGTCTTTTCACTGTTGGATAATGGATTAAACTGTGCTCTGTCCAAAACTTTCGATATTGTTTTCTAAAAACAATCCGGCTTTAAACATGTTCTTCCCTGACCTGTCTGCTTAGTTGCTTGGTCTCTGTGATACTGTTTGTCCAACATGTTCTCTAATAAACCTCCGAGGCCTTTGGGCAGCTGGATTTATACTGAAATTGTTTTAAATACAGGTGACTTCTGAAGGCACTGCACAGTCTCCTATTCTTATTTTTACATTCTTGTGTGTATCTACATCCTTCCATTTCCATTTAACTTTGCTGCTGGGAGCCATAATTTTCCCCACAGATGGACAATAAAGGCCTTTTCTATTTTTATTTCTAAGTGGCTTTACTGATTTTTTTTTGGGAGCAAAGGAGTTAAAGGGCTTGAATGGACATACATTGCAAAGTTCTAAGGCACAATTATGGACTACTTTGTGTCAGTCAATCACCTAAAATCCCAACCAAATACATTGAAGATTGTACTTGTAATGTGACACAACGTGAAAAAGTTCAAAGGCATTTTGCAAGGCACTGTTTTTCACCTTGGTCTCTTCCCTTTGCAGGAATTTTATCATCTCCACCATCAACTCCAAAGTCGTACATGTGAACGCACAGACCGGCGTCGCTCAGACTCTTCTGCAGGATGATTATGAGCCTCTCCACGCAGTGGCATGCCATCCCAATCACTCAGCTTTGGCCTTGGGCAACCAACGTGGCATTTTAAAATTATGGGATTATAACAGCAAAGTAATCATTGGCAACAGGGTCTTTGAGAAGGAAAAGCTTATCCAGTGTGTTACTTTTGATCCAAAAGGTGAGCAAGGCTTTTCTGAAAGAGCCATGTTAAAAAAAAGCTTCCCATGCCCAGTTTTCTCTGCTGTTTGTATCATCTTTCAACTGTGAACTCCATTAGTTGTCGTTTGGTCTCTGAACAGGATTATACTTGGCAGTGGGCTTTAAGACTGGAGCCGTTTACATACTGGATGCCTGCACTTTGCAAAATAACCCTAAGGACTGCTTCCACTGCACTACAGACAGCATCCATCTGATCTCCTTCTCCCCAGATTCGCAGTATCTTGCCACTGCAGTGAGCAAATCTTTAAATGTTGTCTCAACAGACCTTTATTCACTGAACCTACTGATGGAGCATTGATCAACTACAATATTAAAGTTGCAGTTGAAAAAAATAAAAAGCATCCAGTGTTGTTCATTAATTTACTTCCTGAACTGTGAAAATATTTGCACTTGATCTTTCTCGTTTCTCTTCACCACTAGGATGCTGGTAAAGCAGTGACAGTTTTCCGCTCTCAGAGGGACAAGGGCTCATCGCCTCGGTGGATGTACCTGGGCAGGTACCGCTCTCACTACAAGCCCATCAAAGACCTTCTTTTTGGGGTTCATCTGGACAGCAACCTACCAAGACTACTCTCCCTGGGATCGGACCGCCGACTAGTCAGCTGACACAGTTTATCTTAATATTTTCTGATCCAGTTTCTGTTTCCTTTCTGTTGGCCTTAAAGGTGCATCTCAAAAAATTTGAATATCACTGAAAAGTGATGTATTTCAGTAATTCAGTTCAAAAGCTCTATTTTCAACTTTATTGTAGATTCAGCTTCATTGTCAGCTTCATTGTAGATCATATTTTATATAATTCATTCGTTACACACAGAGATACACTGCCAGTCAAAGGTTTGGACTTACCTTCTCATTCAGTGGTTTGTCTTTATTTTTATTACCACCTCTGAGAAATCCTTCAAGACAGCTGAAAAAACATTTCAGGTGACCAACAGGGGGGAGGTAGAAAAAGCTAAAATATACAAGATGTTTTTAGTTATTTCATAATTTTGTGTTTGATACAAAGTTCTATATACTTTTGAGTCATAGTTTGTCTTCACTATGTATCTGCAATAAGGAAAAGTCGTTGAATGACAAAGGCGAGTCCAAACATTTGACAGTGTACAGTATATTTTAAGGATTTATGTGAATTTTGAAGATTATGGCTTACAGCTAATAAAATCCGTAAATTTGGTTTAACATAAAATCTAAATATTACACCAGTAAAATACTATTATGTAGAAAAGTATGTCCATCTAGTAAGTTCTGCAGAGGTGTAAGGGAAGTCCAGGTTGCTTTATACCGGCCTTCGGGTCATCTGTATTGTTGGGTCTAGTGTCTCTATTCATGCTCTTGACAATCCTTCATAGATACTCTATGAGGTTCAGGTCAGCAAACTGGCCTGATGTAAACCAGCCCAGCACAGTGGTACCATGGTGATTAAAGCATAAGTTGGTACTTTTGGCACTGTGGATGAGTACCAAGTCCTGCTGGGAAATGAAATTAGCATCTTCATAAAACTCAGCTCTCCTATGCAAGAATGAAGCTGTTGCAGAGCTGAAGAGCTCCTTCAGTGACAGGGAGCTGCATCCTAAATGGACCACGGAGCATTATTGCAGAGCTTTCCATCCAGCAGCTATTAGACTTCATAACCATCACTGCTCCCACCAAACTCAATAAGTTGTTTGCATCCCGGTTGTTTTTGCCGTTTTTCATTTTCGTAAATTGCCTGTTATTGTTTTATATGCATAACACATGCAAATATTTTTTGTACATTTTTTACAACACCCTACTCTGTTGCCTATTTCTTTAATCTGAGTATCCTAGTTTTAATAACTGTATAATATTTTTTCTTACTTTGTAAATTTGCCCTTAGTATACAGTCTCTTATTTACCTTATGGTGTATCTACATGCTCCATTTGGTTTACACTTGCTGCTGGTATACCTGAACTTCCTCTCTGAGGGACAACATTCTATTCTATTGTATTCATCATAACATTATTGTACTAAAAATCTTTTTTATCTGTCTAATGTAAAAATTTAAATGTTATGAGAAACTGAACTTTTGGTTTTCATCGGCTTTCAGCCCTAATCATCAAAACTGAACAAAAATAAAAGCTTGTTTGTTGTACGTAAATAATCAATTTAACTCACAACTTTCACTTTTTGAATTGAGTTACTGAAATTAATTACCCTTTTGATTATATTCTAATTTAATGACTGTACAATCATCCGTAGAACTGCGTAACTGTTTATGTTCTGTTGGGAGTAATAGGTGGAGTACGACCTGGAAAACAGCGACAGGAACAAGCTCCTCATCCTCAGCTCCGAGCGCATTGAGCAGAGCGCTGTGCCACGGTGCATGGTTTGGTATCCTCCTTGCAGCACAGAGCAGTTCCTGCTCGTTGCCTCAGACCAGTACAAGATGAAGCTATTCAACAGCACAACCAAGATGTGCAGGTATGCATAACTATGGAACAAAGTCTAATTTGTCACTTCAAATTACAGCATACGTAATACATGTTCTACAAAAAAACACAGGAAGACGCTCCTAGGGCCAACGTATGGTTCTCCAATTAAGCAAATGGTGGTCCTTCCCAAGTCAAAAGAACCTGAGAGAAACTCATATCACCTGGTATTCATCACTGAGGATAAGGTCAGTGCTGGAACAGTATTTTATTGCTGCACCTGTTTAATTGTAGGATATTGAAAAACTGAAACTATGGTTTGATGCGTCCTGCAGTTGGGTCTCCAGATGTTGCCGTTGGACGGCAACCCCTACAAGTCCAGTGCTTTGATCTGTCATCTGACAGGCGTCTCTGCCTTTGTGTGCTCCTGCGATGGCAAGTTTGTCTTTACTGCTGGCGGATCGGAATGTTGTGCCCTGTCATGGAAAGTGAACTTAGAGTAAGGTTTGCTTGTACCGGGTTGGCAACCAGGGAACAATAAACAGTTCGGTGATTTGTCCTGAGCCTGATTCTCCGTCCTGTTGTCACAGCGTACTGGACGCAATGGCCGCCTTGGGTGGAAAGGACATGGTGCCTTTTTATTCACTCCTCGAGGGTGGAAGAGATGGCAGGTTTTACAGGGTAAGTTCAAGGTTAAAGAAACACTTATTCTTTCATTAGCTTATTAGAAGAAGAGTCATATTCCCACGAATTGGAAGTTTTTACCCTGTAATTAATTGGGTTTAAAATCTGTCCTGGGGAGTTAAGGAGCTGGTACAGCATGACATCCACTCTGCAGCAATATCACATTACCACTAAACTCCACACTACCCCTGAGGAGTCCATGGATGTGTGGAAGCACATCTACAAAAGATAGAAGCAGTCTTTGCATAAAAATTAGCATTTTTAGTGCTTACTAGACAAGAAAAGCTGTATAATATTTCGGTAATTAAAATATGTAGCTACAAGTCTACATTTGTGACTCCTTCATTGGGAAACATTTTCCATGAGGAATGCCCCCAGTTTAGCGACAGATCCCCTTTTTTCCCTGCCCTGTTAAATCTCTTGCCATTTGGAAGAAAATATTGTTCCATCAGTTCAAGAAACGCACAATGTGCAAGCAATTTATTTCTCTGGCAATGGGGATTTAAAAACTCACATAACTCTGATCCGAACAAAAGAATATTGTGTTGCAGTTGTTTTTTTTACATGTAAAAATGCATTTCCCCTTTAACATATTTTTTATTTATTATTTTGTCCCAAATGCACAACATTGTCAAACATATTACTTATGGTAAATGTTTATGGCGTTCTACCATTTTGTGTCATTTTAGACAAAGTATAAAGTCGGTGCTGTGAAAAAGTTTGATTCAGACCATAAGGGCCCCTTTAGTTGCCTCGTCAATCCAGTGTTGTTGTTTTGTTTTTTTGCCAAATGTGAATTGGACTTTTGTATGTGCGTGTTTTTTAAATCTCCCTTGGGTATATATGTGTTTTTCTTGTCTCTTTCTTATTGTTGAACACTAACAGTGACCTTAACCAAGACCAGGGAGATCATCAGTGCTTAAGATGTTGTTCTGTGTTCTTGTTTATCTTATGAATGAGTCTTCTATGTGCTCTGTGAATAACTTTATTAGGCAGGCCACTTCTAGAAAGGTAAGGGTCCAAATAATTTTTTACCTCCTGGTATTTTAACCACATATGAAGTGAACGTAAAATAAAATACATTGTCAGAAATGTAGAAGTTGTGCATGGCTACCTGATATGTGTGACAGTTTTGTTCATTTTCCATCTTTGAGAAGACATTTACGATTGAGCCTTCTTTTGAAGACCACCGCTCATTCCCACGTTGAATTTTCTGGACTCGAGATGTTCACCTGTTCGTAAAGTTTATTTTACGACTTTTAAGCGTATAACTGAGGCCATGTTTGAAACATTTGCATCTTCAGGAGATGGAGGACTTTTTCTATTACTGCCAAATCCGGCATCGAGGCGCTGACGCGATGAAGAGACCAGAAATATCCACCAAAATTCTTCTGTCAGAAGTTCCCCATTTAATGAGCGCTTTAGGCTACTTTCCTACAGAACAAGAGGTACAAAGAACAATGCAAAAAGCTGTTTTAATCATAAGAACATTCGTTGCAGTTTGGTTGTGTCATCTTTACCAGATAGAAGACATGCACAATGAGGTCAAATTCAGCAGATATGCTGAAACTGGAAAATATGTGACTGACATTGACCTGGAGGAGTTCATCAAGCTGTATATCAACCATCGGCCAGCCTTTGGGATCTCCATTGATGAGCTTGTTCAAGCTTTTCACGTCCTTGGTGAAAAGGACAGTACGGGGCAGCCTGTTCTGATGAAAAATGATGTGCTAGGACTTCTACAGGCTCGAGGTACGCAGCAGAACACGTCACGTCTTTCTGTCGGTCTCTGTTTTCACCTGCGTAACGTTTGCAAGAAAGAGGAAAGCTTCCTCTGGTCTGATGTCAATATAAGCGTACCATGATCCGTGACGTGCATCACTTTGGCATGACCAACAGGAGAACGCATGACAGAAGAAGAGGTAGCAGAGTGTTTTGCCACACTGATGGGGGCCAATGAAGAAAAAGTAGAGGAAGAGGAAGAGACACCCTGTGAGCACGACAAATCAGAACGCATGGAAATAGAACTTGTAAAAGCCAAAATCCTGAAAAACATTAATCCTGGTTTAATTTGTCTGCACAGGTGAGGAATATTCACTGGCGTGTCTGATCCCAGATGAGATATCTGTGGAGACATTTGCAGGTCACATCCTTGGCTTACCATTACCGAAGGAGCAGAGAGACAGCACTTCTCCCCCGGAGTGATAACATCAGCAGCCTGCCAGCTCGTCAGAGAGAGGAAGATTTCACCTCTAAAACGCTTATGATTTATGTGTTATAGTAGGTTCCTACATTGATACTAAATGTTTAGATATGTTCTCTGATTTAAAAGAAATAAATATCAGTTTTGAGGATTTCTTTTAGACAAACAAGGCTGAGTTAGAGAGGTTTGAAATGTGGTTATGCTTTGAAAACAATGCAAATGAAAGAAAACTGTCCGTTTTTATGGAGCTCTCCATAAAATGACCTTAAATTACAAAAATGAACTATTTTCTTTCAGAACATCTTGTAGTAGTTTAATTGGAAATAATATGGCTTTTTTGTGTATTTAACGTTTACCTTTAATTCTATAAAGTCAAGGTACAGTAAAAACACTACGGAGACAGTTTCCTTTCTTGAAAATTGAATTAAATACCATATGTGTTTTTAGAAAACTTTACTATTTAATGGCTAATTTTTAGATCTAAAATGTTTAAGATTTTAGCAATTAAATTAGATAATCTAGGATGAATTTCAGATTGTAGATTGAAAGGAAGGTGCTTTGTTCCTGGCTAATAGCTGTACATGTTCTATAATCCCAGTTAATAAAGATTATTTTTTAAAAGAAGGCAAGAATGTACAATATTTATACAATTCAGTTTTTTGTAGTTACACATGCGTATTTACTGTATTGATTGAAAAAAGTGGTGATACTATGAGAATCTGTAGTGTTTTGTTTTTTTAATTTGGGATATTTGTGTCTTTTTGCCCTTCCCATTGCGTTGAAAAGTATTCTACAACTAAGAGGATTGTTTTATGTATAGTGATAAAATATAACCCCACAGTGTGACTGCTTGACAGAGATAATGAGGCCATATAGGGGTGTTTCACAGTTTGTTTTTTTGGAGAATATGACATCTTTGATCATCTATATTTCAAATAGTAAAATACAGACTGTCTACACTTTGTTTTGAAATGTATGTAAATAAATGTAAATAATACTCCATGAGAGATTTCTGAAAACCCAGTGTGAGATTTATGAAATCTATATTCTTTTTTCCTGAACAACTATGTTTGATATCGAAGCGGTATTCGATTTTTGAATTCTTGATTTATGAAACCTGTTTGTAAAAATTGTCCACATAAAAATGCGATTCATCTTCTCCTGAACAGCATGGACAGGCGGTCTAGCCCAGGGCGCCACTTTAATTCAACGCCAGCTTCTCAAAAGAACCCCCATCGCAGCTGATGGAGGGGCTGATGCCTCTTTCGTCTCATCGGTTAATTTTAGGTTCCAAACTGTGGGTGGAGCTTCGGCCCTGACCAATCAGCGGCGCTTTTATAGAATGGGCTTGTGAGTCTCGGCCAATCAGACGGGCCTTAACGCAGCAACTTGGTACCACAGAAGGAGAAGCAGATTTTTTTTTTTTATCATCTGCGTCAACAAGATGACAGCAGTTTAACTCGGACCGTAAAAAAAAAGCAGCGGCAAAACTTTAACATGGCAGAAGCGACGAGTTTGACTTTATGGCACAAACTTTAACAGCCGGACTCGATACGCGTTTTTCCCGGAGCCGCGAGCGACGGGTCCCATGAACGGAAGAGCTCTGTTGTCCTAGCTCGCTGGCTAGCGTTAGCTATTTGTTTGTGGAGTTACCGACATGGCTACCAGGGAGTCGTGTCATCGGCAGACGTACCGGCGGACGGCGGCCAGCGTGAAGCAGGAGCAAGATGACGACTCGGACGTGGAGGAGACTCACATGGGGCTACGGAGAGCGGACGGGCTGGAGTCCCAGATCATCCACAGCGGACACTTCATGGTGTCGTCGCCGCACAGCGAGCACCCTCCGAAGAAGGGATACGACTTCGACACGGTCAACAAGCAGACCTGTCAGACATATCACTTCGGCAAGGCGAGCTCGTCGCACTTCTCCATAGACGCCTCGCTGACCAAACTTTTTGAGTGTATGACCCTTGCTTATAGGTAAGCCGCTGCAACACGTGACCCTGCCCGTCTGTGTGTCGATGATGGTACATTCATTTTCACTTTAGCCCCCTGATGTCACCTCATGTTCAGCTCCCCTCTCTCCAGCCACCACTCTCCCCTTCTCTTTACTTCCTCTTGCACCAATCTTTGACTCTCTGCTCCAAGTCGCGTTTCCTTCTCTAGTTCCTTGTCCTGCTTGCCTCACCCTGTCACGGTCTGCAGTGAGCTTTCTTTGGCAGTGAAAGAATTTCCTGCACTGGTTTCTCGGTTATCGGGGGCCAAGGCACTGCATCAAGGAGGCGTTGTCAGCAAAACAACACTTGACATGCCAAAAAAAAAAGAAAGGGGGGGAAAAAAGGCCCATTTCAAACATACGTTCACTTCTGAGTGTGCATTGGCAGCCTGTTGCTAAATCTTATCAAGCTGGAGTCTAAATTTGTCTAATTGTGTGGTAATCTCTGTTTCTCAGACCCACAAGATGAAGTTTGCGTTTAACAGAGTATCTTTGCATCTCTCTCTCTATCTATCTATCTATCTATCTATCTATCTATCTATCTATCTATATATATATATGTATATATATATATATAAATATAAACGTGGCGCTGTGATGAGCATGAGACAAAACAATCTTACAAAAACAGGGTTCACACTAGTTATGAAAACTTGCTTAAGTGAACAGCACCTTTCATTCTTTAGGGAGAGACGGATGCTGAGTCAACACAGTTCCAGTAGCCAGTCGTTGCTAAGCAGCTGATTGGTGCCCCAATTAGAGGTCCTCTTGGTAGGGATAGGCGATGTGGGCTTAAAGGTTTAGGGCAGTATTTTAATAGAAATTGCAATGCCGACGATGAAACAAAAAATTCACCACCTTCTTTTCTGTAAATCCACCGCTGAACACGTCAGTAAAAAATAAACGTAGACATTTATCAAACGGATTCCTTCATTGTTCTGCTAAACATTGACTTTAAAGAAGGAACCAACTTGACAGGTCTGTATGAGATTCGCATAATGCGATAAGCTTCAGTAAAAATTGAATTGTTTCAGTTCGGGCTGGGTGATATGGACCAAAAATAATATCTCAATATTTTTAGTCTGATTGCTGATATGCAATATTTATCTCGATATGTTTTTCATAAAGTAATAATAAAAAGGCATCTCTGCATCAAAGCTTCTATCCCGAATGTTTGACAGCTGTCAGTTTTTGAGCTTGCAAACCTCATCAGTTGCAAATGAATACGTAGGGACGTTGCAGAGTGATCTGTTAGCTAAGCAGGAAAAAAAAAAGGATATCCATAGTCCTGCTGATGTCTCTAACATCACAGATGCATGAAAGAACTTAAATTGTATTATTATTTAGACCTCAGAATGGCAGAAATTAATCTGAGCCACACATGTGTAGAGTTAATTTGACTTAAAGCTCTTAATCAAAAGCGAACATAGATTTTAGCCCATAAAACAGCACCACCGTTGCACGCTTTCATCAGATACAAACACTGAGCGGCCATTCGTCATGTAGAGAGATCGTGTTCCCCGCGAGGGTCGCTCAATGATGTGGCGACCGCAGCAGGTTGATCCAGCTCCAAAAAACGCTAAAAATAAACTACATACAGAAAATTCCTGTTTAAAACAAATGGATCAACATAAAGAAACACATTCAAAACTGAAAATTCAAAAAAGTAAAAAAAAAAAAAAAAAATCATCTGCCAAATTAATAAAACAATTTAAGATGACCAGGAACTTTGGGAATGTAATTGTGTCGTTTAGTGATGAAAGAGAGGAAATATAAATAAAATATTCATATAAACACAAAAGTTCTTAAAAGAAACTCAAAAGATTAATAATAAACAAATAGAAAATGGAAAAGATAAATACAAATAGATAATACTTGCTAAAACAATAAATAACTAAAATAGAAAAAAAAACAAGACAACAAACAAATGATATAATGCTTAATAAAATTGCCTATAACAGTAAAAATAACATTATAAAATATGAATAGGTCATACTTGCTAAAAATGTTAATGACTGTGTAGAGGCCAAATGTAAACAGGAAATATTTTATCAGAGGGTTAATTAAAATAATAAACATAAATGATCAAATAATGCTTTCTAAAACTGCAGACGACTAAAATAGAAACAAACCAGCAAAAGATAAACAGGTAATGGGTGGAGTTCAGCTAAAAGTCCAAATGAACGGAGGCGTGTTTAGTTTACGTTTAGGAACATCTAAACTCTGACCGCGGCTTTTAGTGCTCACCTTAGATTATTTACTGGGAACAGTCCGAAAATTATAAGAAATCAACACGTTTGTTATTTTACCAAGAGTTGAAAGTCTCTGTTGCTCTAATGGAGTAAACAAAACGTGAGATTTTTGCTGCGTGTTAAATTGCAAAAAAAAAAAAGGTTTTAAAGATTTGTAACGTTAAGCATAAAATACGTTAAGTAAAAAGAGGTGTTGAACAATCCCAGTACAATAAGTCATTAAATATCCATTCATGTTAATCTGCTTATATTTCTGACTACATTTTCTATAAAAGAAGTTGTCTTTACTGTCGTCTTTGTAATTTAAAAAATACTGGCGCTCACCGACCCAATAAAAAAGGCCAATTGTTGGCAATCATGTAGCTGCGTGCTCAGTGTTGGAAACAAAGGTTTAGCTGCAGATAACGTTAGCAGGTAGTAAGATTTAAACCAAGAAACCCGCTAGGCTCATATTACCCACAATTCTCTATTTACAGCGTTGCTGCTCAGACGGTTTCCTTCGACTCTACTCTAAATCGGCCTCACTGGGACGGCTATTAATAGAGCAGTTGCTGTTTAGTTGTTGTTACCAGGAAGGCACCATCTGGACATATTATGAACAAGATTAATTACGTTAATCGTGGCAGGCTTCTGACGCGAACAAGCGCCGCTCTCTTTCTGTCGGTCGGTGTGTCCAGGTCCAGTTTCCTTCTGCTTTTATAAGTTATTCACTTTAGAGGACCCTCACAGGAACAGCCAGGCCAGTATGTTAGCTCAGCACATTTTTTTTTTTTTTTTTTAGGGAAATCCCACAAAAAATAGCTTGACAGGAAGGACAGGGGGTTCATAAAATTGGAGGGTGGCTGGAAGAGGAAGGATGAAAACAGCTCAATCCTTGAATTGTGGTTCTAAACAGCCACTACTAGCCTTTAAAAAATCCGGAGATGGACTTTGCTCCACTGCTCAGATCCTACAGTGTGACTGTGAGGCTCTTAGCTGACCAAGTTGCAATGTTTTGCAATGCAGTGCCTCCTGATTTTTTTTATTTTTTCCCCCCCCTGACAACGATCAGTCTGTCCACAGCTTATCATTTTAGCTGTTATCACTCGTCTCGGGTTCAGTCCCCACCCCGGTTGGAACAGATGAGCTTGGATGCGGTCCCGGTTTCTCAGCGCATCTGAGCTCGTCTGTTCATGTCATCAGGTACAAATCCCCCATTCTTTAGGTGATCGTTGGGTAAAATTCATTTTAACAATAAAGCGAACTGCACTAGAGGTTAGAGCGTTGTTCTTTCATCCTGGAGGTTCTGGGTTCAACTCCCACAGACCGTCGCTCTGGGTCCCTGAGCGAGACCCTCCGCCCCAGAATGCTCGTGTCAGAACCACAAAGCATCGACTGGAGAAGCAAGAAGGAAAGTGGTGCACGGGTCTCAGCGTTTTGCACAGAAAGTGTTCCCGTGCATTTGTAAGGCCGCCTCCCTGAGTCAGCGGTATGTAGACGTGCCTTTAGCTGCATTTATAGCTGCAGGTGTTGTTTTTTTTTGGGTTGCGTCTCTTCGCGCAGCCAGACGCTGACGTTTTAACCCGTTCTTCTTTCCAAAAATAGCTCGCGCCCTGTCGGACCGGACGGAGAGCGCGTCTGCGGATGCCGGGTTTTCTACTTTAGTCACAGATTCTACTTTGGATTTGGGTCAGAGCTTGGACTGGGCCATTCTGGCACTTTGGTTGGATCTCAACCAGGAGATTCAACGTTTTATTGTCGTTGCGTAAGAGCAAAGCTTACAGACTACAGTGGAAAACCTTAGTTGGACTCCTCCTTCGCACACACAGCACAGTTAACGACCAGAGCAACGTCTCAGATGTCGTTACAAATAAAGATAAGACGGGACGACAGCAGGAGCAGACGGCAGATCCAATAGACTGGAGCTAATGTGAGCTAGCTAGCTGCTGGAAGGTTTTTCTCCTGGGATGTCCTCGTGTTTAGCTCCTTCCCATCAACTCTGATCAGCTTCTCTGTGCTGAAGCAAAGCCTCCCACAGCATCATGCTGCCACCCCCATGTTCCAGTGCAGACACGGCCTGTTCAGGATGTAGTTTTCCTCCTCACAATGAGATTAGCACCATTTAGTCTGATAATGCTAAGACTGATTATTTGGTTTCTGATTGAAGGTGTTTGTTGTCAGATTTAAAGAAAAGAGGTGAAATACATTACCGCAGCACAGTTGTCAGATTTGTATCTGTAAGAGATGTAAAAACCATGCATCATCTTTCTTCCGCTTCACAATTCTACACGACTCTGTGTTTGCCACATAAAATCCAAAACAAGTATCAGAAATAGCTTTAAAGTTTGTGGTCCTGGAAACATGAATATCCTACAGCTCCTACTTTTTTGTGTCAAGCTGTTATTTTCATGAAGACAAATCCCATGATACACTGTTGATCTCCTTTTTTTTTTTTTTTTCTGTTTTTCCAGCGGTAAGTTGGTGTCTCCCAAATGGAAGAACTTTAAAGGCCTGAAGCTGCTCTGGAGAGACAAGATCCGGCTGAACAACGCCATATGGAGAGCCTGGTACATGCAGTGTAAGGGCTCCACGTTCCAGGCTGTGCCGGATTTTAAATGTGGGGAAATTGTTTAAACTTTTTTTTTTGTTTTTATATATATATATATAAATTATTTGGCTGCACACATGCATTAGCATCTGATTCTGCTTCTTGTTGAGTTTTACTTTTATTTTTCCATTACTCCTTTTTAGACATTTTGCTGTATGTTCCAATGATTTCTTTAGTATTATCCATGACCTTAGGAGCTATAAACCTATTATTTTATTACAGTATTAATAGAAATATCAGTGGACCCTTAAAGGTTTAATGCAGTTCTTTTTATTGAGCTGTTCTATGAGTATTTACTCAAGCGTCTCCCGCCTGCATGTCCTCATTTAATAAAGGTTCCACGTCAAGATCAAATTTATTTATTTTTTAGCCTAAATCTATTTTGCGGATAGAAAACGGGGAATATTTTATGATTTAGTTTGAACTGAAAGTGAATAGAAGTTTTGTTCTCTTCCCTCAGATGTGGAGAAAAGAGGAAACCCTGTTTGTCACTTTGTCACCCCTCTGGACGGGAACATGGACCTGGACGTCCATCGTCCTGCAGAGGTCAGGACTAAACGCCGTGGCGGCTATTTCGTGTCCAGCTTGGTTCAGTTAGCTCAACGGTTTTTCTGCCACCTCCCCACGATGAGCTTTGTGTCTGTTGCTAACTTTAATTGCCTCTTTCTGTCCTTTCCTCTGCAGGCTATCGCGTCGGACGGGAAAAACTGGAAAAGGAGAATTGAAATTGTGATAAGAGAATATCACAAATGGAGAACATACTTCAAAAAAAGGGTATTATATTGTTTTATAATATGTCTATAAAGTGGTGCTAGGACAATTCTGCTGCTATGCCTGTTTCTTTACTTTGGGTATAAAACATGATCCCATGTTGCTTCTAATGTTTTGCAGCTACAGAAACACAAAGATGACGACCTTTCCAGCTTACTTAAGGTATGGACATGGTGGCGATCATGTGACACCCAACAGAGCAGTTCTTACCTCAGCAAAGTCTACATTACCTGTGTTGGCGCAGATACACACACATTTTTAATACTTTATTGTAGATAATAGAGAGAGTATTAAATAGTAAATAATGTTATACCTTATTGTGGGACAATAAAGATATTTTTTATCTTAAGTATTTCATATTTTAGGTTTTTATGGTCTAAAATACATGGGCTGCTACTGCCTGATTCAGCCTATAATTTAAGGATTCCTGTGCTCTTGAAAAATATGGAGATTAAATATATCATTTTCAAGCCTTGACAAGTACAAAATGTATAATTTATCTAAGAGCTACAAATCAGAATTTCTAGAAAGAGATAAAAGGCTCTTTAGATCTATTTATAGCAACATTTATTTTTGATTTGACATGTTGGTGCTTATTGGGTCTTGAGATGCTAACAGAACAAACAGATTCATTCAAAAGTCCAAAAAGTTGAACCATTTTCATGTTTTTGCCTCTGGATACTTTTACTTCTGGGCTTTAAGCTGAATCCAATTGTCCTAAATTCATTCAGCCTAAAGCAAGCATTGAAACGACTGTTTTTATTAACCAAGGTTAATCCAGTTCAGATTCTCGTACATTTTATAGATTGTAACTGATATAAATCATGAAATGGTCCTTTAACATCACTGCTGACCTGGAAGCCAGCCTCAGCAATGTGTTATTTAACGATTTGTGGAACAAAGATAATCAGTAAAAGCCAAGTAGTTTTTTATTTATTTCTTGAAATGTCCATAATGTCATTAAAAAACAGGCGGAACAATCTAGTAATCTGCTGAATGACACAGGAGGCATAAATAAAAATGTTTTGATGTGGTTACTCTGAGCGTTCACACTGCTTTAGCATTTAGTGTTTGAGTTATAGTCACATTGCTGTTGATACAGTGTGTGCTGGAAGTTTCTTCTGGCTTCAGATCTAGATTTCTAGTCTATGCTCACATGTGATTGCGCAGCTTGAGTGGTGATTTCCTGTGTATTGTCATTATTCCTTGGTGTAAATTTCAATGAATATAGTCTTGATTTGATGCATAAAAATAGTAAGCGGTCTGATGTAGGCAAGGGCCAGTATGAAATTCTGACTGTGGGGTAACCTTGAGGGAAAATACCACGGCATTCATGGCGTTTAGGTGAAAAACTTTAACTACATCTGCTGAGATTCTCATACATCCAGGTTAAGGTAATACAGCAACGTTTTAAACAATCAGCAATCTGCAAACATGTTTATTTTCTAGGATATTTTTTTGCTGCAGTCGCCTGCTTAACAGACAGCATCTCTCCAGCCTTTAACCTCGACGACTGGACGTAAAAAAAACTGTCGTCTCATAAACCTTGGTATGCTGTGACAGTAGGAGCTGGCTTATGCCCATTGCCAGCTGTAGTTTTAAAGCTGCTGATATTAATATTTATTACTTACCATAAGGGGAAAAATGTAAAAGCTTGGTGCCCTTCACTATTTTGATTCAACTGCTGGGGATGTTTAACACATGACTTACAGCCAAATCTGCCTCTCTCATCAATAATTAATAATCTTTATTCTCATTATGTGACCATAATGACATATTGAGACACTGGCTCAGAGTTTACACAAAACAAGACGTTGTGTTCAAGTTGAATGCACCGACAACACCTGCTGAGAAGCTAAAAAGCGTGCAAATAGTCCTTAGCATCGGATAAGATTTAAATATTCGAGTCAAAAAAGAGAGATCGCAGTCACCTTAGAGAAAGATGCAGATTACTGTGCAGTTGCATCAGTGCGTCAGACACAATACTCCCTGAGAGGTTGAAAAGTGTGCAATTAGTTAATTGGAAATGGTAAAATTAATTCATGTTCCTGTCAGAAAGACGGGTAGCAGTCATTTACAGAACGATACAAATTACTGTGCAGTTGCATGAATGTACCAGACAAACATTCCTGGAGAAGTTAAAAAGTGTGCAAATAGGCATTAGCAAAAATGAAAAAAGTTAAAGAACAGTGTAATTTGAATGGTTGTCCAAACAAACGCTCCCCGAGAAGCTAAACGTGTGCCAATAGCATGCGAGTGTAAATAATTAACTGGATCAATGCTTGGAGAGGTGAAAACACGAACAAAAACACAAGGATGAATTTAAGGAGCCGAGAGCCTCGGGCGTCTGCGGGGGACATCTTAATGTAGGAGGTGAAGGACCAGTATGGGGGCCATTTTTCAGCCTGTGGACCTGAAGGGCTCAGCAACAGCTGCTGGAGGGGAGGGTTTTCCCCGCGCATCAAATAGCCAGAGAACTTTGCCTCTTTCTCTGCTGTCAAATCAAACCGTTTTTAACCTGTAGGACCGGTGTGGCGCTAAATTGGAGCCGTTTTAGAAGACTTCGATACGCCCGGATATCTGTAACTGGCTCATGCCTAATCAGATCCCTTCCTGGTGATAAACAGCAGTTTTGCACAGGAAATGTCTGCGTAATATTTTTGCACGAGTTAAGATTGTTCCACTCCTTGGTGGCTGTGCACCTCACTGCATGCTTGTGTGACATTAACTGGCTTGGTGGTTGCATTTTGAATATTTAAAGGGGCCAGAGGAGCAGTTGTCGCTGTTTGGGGAAGTCTTTCCAGACATGCTCCGTACTTCCTTTTATCAGGATGAAGAAGCTGCCGTGCGTCGACTGACGCGCAGGCACATGGAAACGCCCGCCCCCATGGAGATGGACACGCTCTTTGACATGGACGTTCTGATGTCCGAGTTTTCAGACACGCTGTTCTCCACGCTGGCCTCACACCAGCCCTTGGGCTTGCCTAATCCTAGAGAAATTGGTGAGAAATTTGAGTTTCACGACTGATGCATTATGAGTTTTTGTATAAATTTCTTTCCTGAACGTTTTCCTCGCCTCTCCCTCCGACGTCAGCAGCTCATGCAGGGAATGCAGACATGATCCAACCAGGACTCATCCCCTTGCAGCCCAACCTGGACTTCATGGACTCCTTTGATCCTCTGCAAGGTTGCGGTACAGTTCCATCCTCAGCAGCAGAACCTCTAAGCTAATAGGGCTCAGAGTAGAGGAAGCAATCACACACACGCGTTCTAGTAACGCTGCGGCAGTAGTCAGCTTAGCCTAACATACAGCGTAGTGTGGTTTCACTAACCTCCAGCTAACATAGAGCCTCTTGTTCCAGACTTATTTCACAGCCTCCGTCAGCCTGTCCTTCCCTTTGTTTCCCTCACTGCATCATCTGTCACCCCTCAACCCAGCAGCAGCTCTCAGTCTCAGGTAAACACCAGCCCAAGGCTCGGTCCCTAACACGCTCCAAAAACAACAATTTTTTTGTTTTTGTTGTTTTGTTGCTTTGAGAACGGTCAACTTTTACACACCTATCACTTTTCTGTCTTCATGTAGCTCCACATAAAGTTCAGCAGAATAACAATACTAAAATTTGGTTCACAGGTTTTTCCCACCACTGGCTAAACTGATCAGTAGTTTAGTTTTTGTTGAGAATCAATGAGAATGTGTGTAAATTTGGGTAAAATGGTTTGTGCCCGTCTCTTCTTTACACCTTGTTCTTAACAGTGGCTCATGGTTGCCACATAAACGGCTTTTGTCTCCTTTTTTAAAAACAATCTTTGCAATTGTTTGGTTATGTTATTTCTTTTTATTCATTTTTTGGCCCTTGAGTGCTTTTCGCTTGATCATTTCGGCCCACGACCAAAAATAACAATCTTCCCTCATGTGTTATACATTGCTATAGTGCCTTGTAAAAGTGTTAATACCCCTAAAATTACTTAATTTTGTTAGATTACAACCACGAGTGTCAGTTTTATTTCATTTATTGATTTATAAAGCGCTTTAAAACCTTAGAATAAGGAGACCAAAGCAATGACAATAGTATAAAATCACGGTGCGGTGACGGCACCAACGTCCTGCAGTTACATCAGCTACCAGCTTTACACATCAAGAAACTGGAATATTTTCTCATTCTTATTTACAAAATAGGTCAACGAGTGTCTGTGAGCAGCAGTGTTTGATTCTTGTCACAGATTCTCAGCTGCGTTTAGGTCTAGACTTTGACTGGGCCATTCTGAACTATGACAAAGCTTTGATCTAAAGCCGTCCATCGAAGCTTTGGTCTGTCTCTTTTTTTTTTTTTTTTCCATTGCCTTTTACTATCAGCTCTAACTCTACCGGCTCCATGCTGAACAACAGCGTCCCAACATCGTAAGGCTGCCACCACCATGTTCCACTGTGGGGACGATGTGTTACTCTGAACGTTTCCTCAGTGTTTTGCAAGTTAGCAAAGAAGTTTAGTTTCTTTCTCATCTCACCAGAGCAGCTCTGGTTCCCACATGGTGGATTTCTTCTTGTTACTTTTCATAAAGGCCTGACCTGTGAAGTGCATAAGTAATAGTTGTCTTAATAGATTCTCCCCTGAGCTGTGCACCTCTGCAGCTCCTCCAGAGTTGCCATGGGCCTGTTGCCTGCTAATTGCTCTTCCTGCCTGGCCTGTCAGCTTCAGCGGACACCCATACGGTGCTCTGTGGGACACTGCTGACACTGTTTGAAAGGATCCTAAAATGTATTCTAAATGTGTATTTTATTCTCATAGCCGGGTTTCTGGTAGTAAACCTGCTTTAAATCACTTTAAGTAGTTCAACATTTCTGTGAGAAAAGCTATTTTATTTGCTTCGGTTTAATTTCTAACCTTATTGATTGTTCCAACAGATGTTTTTCGATATGTTTGTATATTTTATGTATTTTAGGAGAGACATAGAGAAAAACTGGACTTCAGTCAAATGCACCTGGTTGTGACTGATGGGCTGGAGGGTCATCCATGAAATAAAGCCAAAACAAAAGCTTAACTTGAACATAAGCAGCAGATGACAGAAAGTTTCCAGCTCTCATTAATTCAAAAGGACTTTAATCGACTCTTTAGGAAGTTGTGTTAAAAGAAGGATCTAAATCAGCTTGTTTTCCTTTTGTTATCCTTTGCCAGGCGCCGTTAATGTCGTCTTTGCAGCTTTCACCCAACCAGATCACCGCTGGCGGCCCGCTGCCCATCCAAAGCCAGACCAGTCAAACAGGTGGAGGTGGCGGAGGGGCCTACGTACAGAACTACATGCCCCTGTTTGCCGGGCAGGTGGTGCCCAGCAATCAGCCGGCGGCGTCCTCTGTCCCCCGGCCGTTATCCCACGATCCTTTGGTGCCCTGCCTCTCGGCTCAGAACTTGTCCTCCGCGGCACCCGTGATTCCTTCACCCTTGAACAGCAGCTCATTGCTGGACGAAACTGTAGCCTCCTCTGTGACAACGCACACAGCCCCCTCCACCGTCACGCCCAGCAACACGGCCAGCACCGTCAGCCACGTCTCAGCTCCCCCATCCCAACGCCTC
Source organism: Fundulus diaphanus (assembly GCA_037039145.1). Classification (NCBI taxonomy): domain Eukaryota; kingdom Metazoa; phylum Chordata; class Actinopteri; order Cyprinodontiformes; family Fundulidae; genus Fundulus; species Fundulus diaphanus. The sequence goes on from CM073127.1 coordinate 25,572,491, forward strand.
GCTCCGATGTCCGCCCCGACCGTCCAGCATCCGCAGGCCTTCGCCAAGCCTCGCCCTTTCCAGTCCAACAGCTCCAGCAAAGTCCGTCCCGTGCCGAGGATCGCTCCCGCAAACATCCTCCCGCCTTCCCAGTTCATCCTCCCAGGTCTGTGGTTTCCCATCTGCTTCTTGCGGATTGCTTATCGGAGGGTAGCTTCAGTCATTAGAGGACAACGCTTCAGCCTTTTTTCCATTCAATTTGGTTTTATTGTGATAAAGTGTCATGCACAGCGAACATGTACCGTGTAATTGGATTTAAAACTAAATACTAATTTATCCAGTTAGTCAGAGGCAAACGTTTTTTTTTTATGTATTTATTATTACAACTGTTATCGGTCAATAAAAGCTAATCTTTATGAATGGAATCCTTTAATCATATTTGTAAAAACCCATTCATCATTTTTGTTCTGCTGAATATCAACGCACACAAATCTTTTCAGTCCCTTTTCCAGGTCACGCTAACGCTGTGATTGTTTCGTCTCCACCGCCCTCCACCGGCGTGGTTATCACGCCTTCCCATCTCGGAGTGGTAAGGTTTTATTTTTACATTTTAATTTTAATTACAAATCCGCAACATTTTCATTTTTCTATTTGTGGAAAAAAAAAAACTTTACCAAACATCCCTGTTAGTTTTGTACCCGAGTCTTGTATCTCATTTAGGCTGTTTGTCTTTGTATGCCAGGCCCCTGGATTTCAGGTTTTGCCTCATCCACAGTCGCCCCAGCCTGTCGTCCCTGAAGACGAGTCTTGCTTCAGGAAAAGCCAGAAAGATCCTTCAAGTGTTGGTGAGTGCTCTCTACAGATAGAAACCTTTGAGAGTCCTTGCAAAGTGTTCGAACCCGTGTTTTCAACCGCAAATTTTAATGTGTTTTAGTTTAATTTAAAGCTATTGACCGCCACAATGTAATGTAGTATAATAATAATAATAATAATAATAACAATAATAATAATAATAAAACCACCACCATAATTGTTGTGCATATGTATCTCTGCTACATCTAAATAAAAATCTGTTTAAAACATCTTCCCCCCCAGAACACCAGGTTACAGCATTTGATAACCCAATTATCTGAAAATGGAAAGAGTTTGGCACAAACACAAGCCTACCAGGACAATAATGTCCACTTTCACTAACCGACCTGAAAATGAGCGCGTTAAGCAGAGAAGCATCCCAGAGGTCCGGAGTTGGTGAACTCTGGAGGAGCTGCAGAGATTCACGGTTCAGTTTGCAAAACATGTTGACAGGGCTACTTTTACTCGTTGATTCCCACAAATTTGGCTTCACCGAATTGTGATGGAAGTCAGACTAGCAGTTTGCCGTAAGTCGTGTAGCAGGAGGCACAGCAATCGGGTGGAAAAAGGTGCTCTGGTCAGATCAGTCCACACTGTAACTTTTTGGCCTACAAGAAAAAAACAGTGTGGTAGAAAACCAACACATTGTCTCCTTTGTGAAGCACGGTGTTGGATGGATCATGCTGTGGTTGGACCTTTCTACAGGAGGGAACAGGGAAGCTGGTCAGATGAGATGGAGGCAATTCTGGACGAAAAGAGAACAAGAGACTGGGGACCATCTTCCAGCTCTCCATGCAGTGTACTTTGAAATATTTGCCCATTCTTAGCAGGTTCTTGATGTGCAAAGCTGAAAGAAACAAACCCCAAAATCCTTGTTGCTGTTAATATAATAGAGGGTGGTTCCCTCCACTCTGGGGGGCAACAGATTTGCAAGAAGAATTTGTAAACTGGGCACTACTTTGTGTTGGACTATCGCCAAAAACCCAGTAAACGCATCACAGTTTGAGGTTGTGACATGATAAAACAGGAAAAGATTCATGGAATATTGAATCTTTTTAGCAAATGACTTCATTCTAAATAACAAATGCTTTTTCTGTGTAGGTCCTAGTCAGACAGGATCCAGTCAGGGGTCTCCTTGTGGTTTTGATCAGGTTCACAGTCCTCAGTCCATAATCAGCAGCACCAGTAAGCGTCTGGTGAAGAATGAGCACAATCAGGTCGGTTTTATGGTTTTTATCGCAGCTTAGAGCCACTTATGGAAGAGAAATGAACGTTTATCAGTTTCCTTTTGTCTCCGTAATGCACGGTGCGATCAGCAATCACTAAAACCTTACCTTGTGTAACAGAGATGCCACGTATCCGCTGAACAAAAGAGACGATCAAACATCAACATTGGCTTCAAGACACTCGGCAACCTCGTTCCCACTCTGAAGTCGCAATCCAACGTAAGTTAGTAAGCTAAAACCTCCGCAGCCGATCGTTTGCACGCCGCTATCATTGATCTGTCGTCGTATTCCTTCGCTGCTTGCCTCCAGATTACAAATGCGGTCACGCTGCAGAAGACGGTGGAGCACATTAAGAAGCTCCAGCAGGAGAGGCAGCAGCTGCAGGACGAGGTCAAGAGGCTGCGAGAGGAAATAGAGGAGCTCAACACGTCCATCAGGTGCGTCCAGTTAGGATGCTGATTCAGATTCAAGTCAAAGAACCATAATTAACAACGCGCTGAGGATTTGTTTTGTTGTTTTTAAGTCGATGGGAGAATTTGTTTATTATAAAATATGTCGTTTTAATTGCACAGCTTTCTCTGTCACTGAAACTCAGGGAACACGAGTAATTATACAAATGGTATGTAATAAACGGCAGCTGCCTTCTAAAGCTGTGCTCATAAGTTTACATACCCCGGCAGAATTTATATTTACTTTGCCGTTTTCCAGCAAATGTTAATGTTTCGCTCATTGTTTGTGGTCGACCGAAGCAGTTTATCGTCACACAAATGCGTTCGTTCTTTCTGAATCACAATGGGAGCCGAACCCACCCAAATGACTCCGATGAAAAAGCTTTCATACCCTGGAAGCTGTGGCCTGACAGCGTGCTAACATCAATGTTAGCACGCTGTCAGGCCTGTACGACTGACTAAATGTTACATAAATATTAGAGAGCTGGTACAAACTGTCAAAGTATGAGGCTTTACTCAATGTTGAGTATCATGAATCATGAATACAGAAGTCGGATACCATCCTGTAGCGCCAAGTTTCCGACTCGTAATACCGAAATTAGGGGCCGTTCCGGTTAACTTTTCCGACCCGGAGGTCAAGAATCCCGACTACCAAGAACAAATGGACAAACCATTAAACCCCCAAAAACTGTAGCTGATATTCGGGACTTTCTGAATGAAGCGGCGGGGCGTCTGTTTAAAGGAGGAAGAAAAACGGGCTGCATGGTGAGGCGAAGGAGATTCTCTTCAACGGCACATAGACGAGCGTCAACACTCCTGGAAGAAACTTATTTGGAGTCCAGAGTCAACTTTAATCGTGCGTGGAAGCTGTTCTTAATTCACAGGCGTCAAAATTTACCCTCTCCTAACGCAGTTAAGCTATAAAATATTAAAATATTAAAATAACAAAAACGTCTTTATAAATGTTGAACAATAACAAAGTTTACAACAGAAAGGACAACAGCGTTTCCACTGCTTTAATCGCTAAGACAAATGGAGGAGTACTGCGTGATGACGGGCATCTTTTTATAGAAGTTATGTTTCATGTTGGGAGACTTTATAGTGTTTTAGATTCCGAAGTGGTGTTTGATGTAAAGAAGATTTTATATCTAAAGCGTTACGTGCAGAAACAACAGAAATCACAAGTATGGACGTGTGCATACGTAATGCGCTGAAGCTCCGGAGACGCTCGGTACTTTAGCTTTTCACTCAAAGCCAGTCAGACACACAATCCAGCAAAACGCTCTCAATCACCGAGCTGCCTGCCTCAGTAACAAGGCGATGGTATTTGTTGTCTCTTTCATTATAAGACATCTCTAACTTTAACTTGAATTTTTAGCAAATAGCGCTGGGCGGTGCTCCTGCTGATGTTCAGCCTGTTGCCTCCTCTGGCTGCTGCAGTCACGTTCAGCACGTAGGGCAACCTTCTTCCTCCAAGCCGTTGTTGTCCCTCTTCTTACGGTAGCCAAAGTATCCTGTTTGATGGGGGACAGGTTGGGGACGCTGACCTCCTTCAGCCACCGTGGAACCTAAGTCCCTATACAAAGGTGCACAGGGGGAGCGATACCGAGGAGTTGACCTCCACTTGCTCTCTGACGAGACAATTTAAAAAATGCTAATACCGCAGGAATGGTATGACGATGTTTAGCTGTTTTGAAACCGGGACTTTTTCCATTGCAGTATACCGTGACATCTTTAAGCGGCCCATCCCTACTTGACACCTAACCCGCTTGTTGCCTAACAAATGAACTCCCTGCGTCTGTCCGACAGCTTGTGTCAGGAGCAGCTGCCTGCGACGGGCGTGCCGATGAAGAAAAACCGCTCGGCCTTCATGCAGGAAAAGTTCAACGAATACGTGAAGAGGCGCACTCTCCAGAACTGGAAGTTCTGGATCGTATCCTTCAATGAGACCTCGGGCTTTTTATGGTGTTTTTATTAAAACGTCAAAGTTGAATTTGTACTTGTTCCCATCACTTTTTAGGAGCACTGCATCGCTACACACACTGGTAGGCACACACAGAAAAAGTTGTAATAAAAACCCAGTTCCTGCTGGGTTTTTATTACAAACGGAAAGTTCAACGCTTACATGAAAATATTTCAGTAAAGAATGTCCTAAATATGGTGTGGGAGCCGGCGCCTCCTTTACAGCAGCATGAGACACGATGTTCTTACTGAGTCATTTCTTAAGTGACTCAGTTTGTCCTTCATGGGTAAAATCTGCAGCCACAGTAGAGCTTCATGGTAAAACATCTGAAGCACAGATTGGGGGGACAGATAATGAGTCGGGCCGTTTGCAGCGTTCCCTCTTGCATCACTCTCCGCTGCATAGGAAATTTGCATCGTTTTTTTTTTTTTTTTTTCTTTTTTAGGGTGGTTCTGAAGGACCCGAGTTAGAATCGACACAATGTCAAACCCGACCCTAAGCAGCACGGATCTCCTGCTGGATGAGAGCAGAGAACGTGACGGCGCCCTCCTCGTCGCCGTTTTACGCCTGCGGGCATTGATTGACCCATTTGGTCTTCAGGAACTCTGCTTACTTTGTCTGACGACGGTGTGAAAATGGCTTGGTGTGGTTTGTACTTCTTGTGTTTAAATCTAAACTTCTGGGAACCACACAACGGTTCATAAAAGGCGGTTTTATAACAAACACTACGTCAAAAGACCCAGAGTTGTGGTTTTCTGTCTGTATTAACATATTTCTCAGGTTGAACCAGCTCTGTGCTCGCTGCTGGAAATTAGCTTAGGGTGACAGAGTGCCTGAGCCCACCGAACCGTTCAGCGGCATCTTAAAATGCACTTTGGGGTATACATGCACGAATGGTGCCGAGACCGAAAAACAGGCAATTTTCTCACATTGTTTGACGGGTGATCTGCAAATCAAATACTGGAAGATAAAAAAAAAAAAAATGTCCCACTCTTTGTCATCATTAAATTCATCCAAACAAAGACGCTCAACCATGTTTGGACTATAAAGCATCAACCAGCAACATGAACTTTGATGCAGTTTTTGTTTTGTTTAATACACCAACTAGATTTAGGAATCACTTGGATGTTTTTATAGAGGGGGTGGTTGCACAGCTCCGCTCCTCTTTGTCTTATCTGCTGGTTGATGGTGACCTAAACGCATCATACCAGAGCCATCCTGGAAATGGTTTTACTTGATTGCTCTTTCCATTAAGGCTTTAGTTGTTGTTTTATTATTAAAACTACAAAGTCTAGAGGGTGCGGCTGCCCTGGGCCCACGGTTATGAAGGGGCCCACGCTGCCCACCGCCACACTGATGGCAGAAAAAAAGTAAAAAGCCGGTCTCCTTACGGCTGTCACACGGCAGGATAATAAGCTCCAGTTTTGCCACGATCTTCCTCTTCCGACAGGCCCAGACTATCTTAAGAGATACTCTGGTCCGCTCGGTGGAACGTTGGGACCGCTCCGACCTCAAATCAGGGATATTCAACATGTTGGATTGTCTTTACCTGATATCCTAGCATGTGTTGTGTCCCCCGAAGACAAACGAGCAGGCAGCCTGTTGAATGTGGAGTGTAGCCAATCAGAAAGCGAGGCGAGGGAAATGTGGAGAGAGGAAAAATAAACACAGCTCACCTCCATATCCCAGTGCAGCAAACATAGAGCCCCCGTTCACGCTGTCTCCACTCATTTAACCAATGCTTTTTCTTTTGCTTTTTTTTCTCTGTTAAAATCAGGCCATTATTCTCCCCCATCGTCCATGTTTATTTACTCTGAACTCACGTTTGATCTTGAGAGATTTCCCGTCTGACATCGGAACGATCCTGAGTGAAATCTGTTCTTGTGTGTGGTGTGCTGTGCTCCCGTCTGACCGGACACCACACACTGTACGAGCAAACCTGTTTTGTTTTACGATTTCCCCCTCACCACCGAAAAAAAAAAAAAAAAAAAAAAAACATTTTAGGAAGCTGATGGTTGCTGCATGGGTGTGAGCGTAGTCACACCTGCGCTCTGGGGGTAGGAGAGCGGTGTTTTAGCTCCTGGGAGGTTGCTGTAGCCTGTCTCCCCTGCAGGTTATGGCAGATACAATGCTTGGGGTCTAAAGCAGCATATTGGCCAGGAAATATTTGATCCCTCAAACCACGTTAACGTCTACAAGGTCTTCCACCGCGCAGCATTACGCACGCGTGGATTTGGCCATTTACAGCAGTTAAAGTAATTGGCTCAAACCTTGTCTCACTAATCTGTTAATCTGTGGAACATGTCACCCTGCTGATCATCGGGAGATGTGATGGTAGAAAACGCCGATAAAATGTTGTGGACTCTTAAGATTTAAGATGATTTATGGACTTTTATTTATTTGAAGGGTCCCTTTGTATAGTTGTCACCAGCGGCAGCATTAATAACTCTGCGGTTTTTGATGCTTATGATGAAGTCGATCTATGATTAAAGTCTGATGTGGAGTGAAATTGAAGTTCGAAGGGAATCATGATGCAGTTTGGCTGCGATTCACCACTTTGCCATCTGTGTCGCCAATTTTCCCATCTCCATTTTTTTTTTTTTTATGGATCCCAACTGGAAAGTGGCGTACACACATCTCAGGCCCCATTTTGTGCGTACACAAGCTTTATAAATGAAACCCTAGGTCCGTAATGTGAATGTTAACAAGTATAATGGCTAAAAAGCTATAAGGCCACACTACAAGTCCCCGCCCCCTCTGTAATGTGACTCTGGCTCCGTCCTGATATCATGCACCTCTAGTGAATATTTTGTCTAATTCCTACACGTAAAAGTTGCTGTTTTTTTTTAATACAAACACACGCCCTTTGAATAGACTGGAAATCTAAAGTAAAATATGAGAGTTGTGGATATTGTGTGTCTCTGATGTTGAATGATCGTGACTTGGCCCTTGACGGTTGTGCGCTTCAGTTCAGCGTCCTCATCAAACCGCTCTTTGAGTCGTTCAACGGGATGGTGTCAACGACAAGCCGAGATGAGCTGTGTCACACCACGCTGCAGTGGCTCAACAATCACTGCTCCCTTCCTGTCCTCAGACCCAGTAAGTAGAAGCTCACTTGTTTAAACACACTTATCCTCTGTAGGTCACATTTCAAGGGTTATGGATCAGCCGCAGTGATCAAGACTTTTTCAGCGTTTTTTCATTCTGGAAATAAAGCAGTTCTTAAAGTTACGTTTTACCTCTGTTCCCCTTTTTGTTGCATTGTTACCTCAAATTTCAATTCATTTTATTGCAATTTTTATGTGCTCGACAAACACAAAGTAGCACATCATTGTTGAGTAGACAGACATGTTTTTTGTTGTTGCTTTTTGCAAATATCCGGTGCCTTGCAAAAGTATTCACCCTTCTTATCCTTTTTGCCTTTTTTATAGCATTTCAAATGTTTTTATTCTTATTTTATGAGATGGATCTGCACAAAATAGTCTTAGTTGGTGAAGTGAAATGAGAATAATGTAAACATAAAAAATAGAAAAAAAGTAAAAGGATGACACAGAGTGTAACACAAAAAACTGCTATGCACTGAATATTCAATTTTAGTAGAAAAGTAAATATTTATTTTACAATTAAGGAAACCCAACTAATTACTGGAGAGAAAATGAGAGCAAACACAGCTCAGGGCCTTCAACAAACAAAACACGGCTTCTAATTATAAAATAAGTCGGTTCTGTCAACAATAGAAACAAAAGGATACAAAGGCTGAGCTCCCTACCAAGGCGCTAAACTGGAGAATAGGGCTTGAACCAACATGGCAGAGAACCCCTACCAGCTTCCACTGTGAGCAAAGCACATTTGCCTTTTTAGATGTATACACAAACTCGCAGACCAAGGGGCTCTCTGAACAAGTCAGGGACAAAATTGTTGAGAAGTACAAGTCAGGGTGATCTTTGATGTCCCCCCCCCCCCCCCAAAGCACCATCACATCCTTCATCTTCAAATGGAAAGAACATGGTAATTCAACAAATGTGCCAAGAGAGGGCCGCCCACCAGAACTTGGACCGACCAGGAGGGCGTTAGTCAGAGAGGCAGCGCTGAGACCAAAAGTAACCCTGAAGCTGCACAGCAGAGACTAGAGGATCTGTCCACAGGACCACAATAAAACGTTTACTCCCTAGAGCCAGGCTCTGTGGAAGTGTAGCCAGAAATAAGCCATTATGTAGTGTTAATAATAAGAAGGCAAGTTTTGAGTTTGCCAAAAGGCACGTTGGAGACGCCCCAAATCTTTGGAGGAAGATGCTCTGGTCAAATGAGGCAAACATTTTACTTTTTGTCCACATAGGTAAACACAAACCCAATGCATCCCATTAAGCCTAAAAATAAACCTGGAATGGAACGCTAAAGGCCCGTTTACACTACACCAGTCCGAGCTCGGTAACCGAGATAACTCTTGTGTGTAAACGGTCAGCAGACTGAACTGAACCGCGCTAAACATAACCGGACTGCGCTAAATGCAGACCAGTTCCTGAGTAGGTCTCGGACTGTTTTTTTTTTTTTAGCCCGGTTATCTGATAACGAAGAGCGCATGAGCAGACCGCGTCATCCCCTTACAATCAGCTGACTGTCCGCGGTTTTTTTTCGGCAGTCTGGCTGCACGTCCCGATTCACACTCCATTCAGACAAATTTCAGACATTCATAATAATACTAGCTTCCTTACCGTGCCACACGGTTTCCAGAGATGATTCTGCTTAGCAGTGTGATGAACCTCAGTGTCTGTCGTTGTTTCCTGCGTCTGTAAATCCTTATTAGACGTTCGTGTGTCTTATCCACGTCCCAAAAGCCGAGTCTGACCAACCTTAACTTCCTGAACGTTATGGGCGCCGCCATTTTGATTTGCTCGGTCCCGCCTTCAATCCCAGAGAGCGGTAGTACCGCAGATCGCCACTAGGAGGCGAGGAGCAACCAAGGAACCGAGATAGCGTTGTGTGTAAACGGTCGTCAGAAACGAGGCTCGGCCTGGTTAACTGATCCAAGCTCGGACTGGTCTCGGCCTGGATCGGTTTAACAAGGGTAGTGTAAACGGGGCTTATGAAGCAGAGGAAACCCTGTTGGAGGCTGCAATAAAGTTAATACTGAGGCAAAGGTCAAGCCGGTCAATGACCCTAAACTTACAGGCGGAGCTACGGTGGAGCGGTTTAAGCACATTCATATTTTAGAGCGACCCAGAAAGTCCAGACCACATCCTATTGAGAATCTGTGCCAACACTTTTGTTTTGCAAAGAATGGTAAAAATCCCCTAAAACATTGGCAGCTGTGGAGGAAAAAGGTGGTTCTAACTTCTTTACTGAGAAAATCCTAAAGATTAGAGGATCAGTATGTACATCCATATCAACTCCAGAACCAAAGCTGTATCCAACTGGAACTTATCTTGACAAAATGTTCCAATTCAGCCAAATAAACTACAGAAGCTTAGAGGAGATCATTCAGCAGCTAAGTTCCTCCTCCTCAGATAATAAACATGTCCCTTCTGCAGTGTTGTAGGACTCGAGTCCGAGACTCGAACTCGAGTCCGAGTCATTAGCTAAATTTAGAGACTCGTGACTTGACTTGGACTTGAGCACTGATGACTCGAACTTGGACTCGGACTCCTACATTCAGATCATTCTGACTCGGAAATTGAGAAAAAGACTCGACTTTTTTTATATCATTAGGCTATAATTTTAATATGTCATTAGAATATTATTTGGTGTATGATTTTAATATCTAAATGTCGTACCGCGCACGTGACGTCACCATCTCATGAGCAGCGGCCCTTGCCGCTAAGGTAGGGCAAACAGTGTGAGAGCGCACATAGCAACCAGCCATTACACATGCAACAGATACGATAGGACCGACTTTTCCGCTGTTAAACTTTCACAAGAGGATGTCCAGGCGCCCATTTTACTGGTAGAACTGTGGAAGAACACACCAACGTTCAGCTCAGACGATGGCTTGAGTGTCGAGGGCTTAGAAAGCCTGGAAAACGGTAGCCTCGTGAGACCATCCTGATCTCGCGAGCTTTCAAGGTTTCACTCGCAGATCAGTCTGGCTACTCTCCGTTAAAGAAAATTTGGAGCCGTTCACCAAATGAATGTCCAATCAGCGTTGGCTTTGAGGCGGGTTGAGTTGATAGAAAGGTAAGTCGATGTTTTTCTCCTGCTCGGCGTTCATGGCGTCATCGGACGTTTTTTTCTGTTTGTAGTCACCGTCCAGGAATCGGTATAAATTGTCCGGCCCGCCGAACAATTTAGTCCGGTCCGGTGGCCAAATGCATTACCATTATCCAACGGCTGTATCTCCTCGCTGCATCGACCGGCACCGAACCCTGCCGGCCGGAGCCGCGGCGGTGTGCAAACCCCGCCGGCCGGCCGGCACCGAGGTGGTGGCCAATAGGCCGGAGCGCGCTTGGCTGCGAGGGCCGATCGACGCAGCTTGCGGCTTTAACATCCTTCATATGCGGCCTATCAGCGTACCTCGAGTCGCTGTTGCACGTTCCATAACAACAATGTTTAAAAACCATGGTTAGGAGACGTCTTAGACTTGGAAAAAGCAGTCGTTTTACCGAGTAAAACCAAGGGTAACGTACAGCGAAAGAGTGGAGAAAAACGCATATTTGCCCTACCTGTACGTGATATGACGTCACGTTCTAAAAATAGCTCGCTAGCGGAACGCCATTATTAGTGCAATGGAATGTTACTGCTTCATGTCATACATCACACGTCACGGCATGTTCCTACAACGAACTTGATCAATAGTGACTCGACTCGGATTTTTTTTTAATGACTTGGACTTGAGTCGGACTTGAACACTGGAGACTCGAACCTGGACTCGGACTCGAGGCATAGTGACTTGACTACAACACGTCCCTTCTGTCAGGTGTTTTCCCTCAGTCCCTAAAAACAGCAAATATCAAACCACTGCTGAAAAAGAACAATTTAGACAAACTACTTCTGCAGAACTACAGGCCCATCTCAAACCTCCCCTTTATCAGCAAGATTATTGAAAAAGCTGTATTTCAACAATTAAACACCTTCTTAACAACGACCAGCCGCTTTGACGTTTTCCAGTCAGGTTTCCGTGCTCACCACAGTACAGAGACCGCTCTTATCAAGGTGTTTAATGACATCCATATAAATGCAGACTGTGGAAGAACCACAGTGCTGGTATTACTGGACTTCAGTGCAGAATTTGATACAGTCGATCACTCCATTCTGTTAGAACGTCTGGAGAACTGGGTCGGCCTCTCTGGTACAGCTCTCAACTGTTTTAAATCCTACTTAAAGGACAGGGACTTTTTTGTGTCAGTAGGTAACTTTACATCCCAGACGACAAAAATCACATGTGGGGTTCCCCAAGGGTCCATCCTGGGTCCCCTCCTCTTCAATATCTACATGCTCCCTCTTGCTCAGATAATAAAAAACAACATCAGCTACCATAACTATGCAGACGACACACAGCTCTGCATCACCATGTCACCAGGTGACTATAAACCAGTTCAAGCACTGAGGAAATGCTTAGAAGAAATCAATGCGTGGATGTGCCAAAACTTTCTTCAACTGAATAAAAACAAAACTGAAGTAATAATCTTTAGACCAATAGAGGAGAGATCAAAAGTTAGCACACAGCTTCAGTCGCTTCAGCTAAAAACCACTGATCAGGCCCGAAACCTGGGAGTAGTGAAGGACTCAGACCTGAACCTTCAAAAGCATCTAAAGACAATTACAAGGTCGGCTTTCTATCACCTGAAGAACATTTCCAGGATTAAAGAACTAATGTCTCAGCAGGATCTGGAAAAACTAATCCATGTGTTTATTTTTAGTAGAATTGATTACTGCAACGGTGTTTTCACAGGTCTGCCTAAAACGTGGATCAGACAGCTGCAGCTGATCCAGAACGCTGCTGCCCGCGTCCTCACTAAGACTAAGAAAGTAGAACACATCACCCTAGTTCTAAAGTCATTACACTGGCTCCCTGTATCTCAGAGAATAGACTTTAAAATACTTCTGTTAGTTTATAAATCACTGAATGGCTTAGCACCTAAATACATCACAGACTTGTTATCAGTGTGTCAACCATCCAGACCACTCAGGTCTTCTGGCTCCAGCCTACTCTGCATACCTAGAACTAGAACTAAACAAGGAGAAGCAGCATTTAGTTCCTATGCTACACTTATCTGGAACAAACTTCCAGAAAACTGTAAAAGTGCTGAAAGCCTGAGTTCCTTTAAATCAAGATTAAAAACACATTTGTTTAGGATTGCCTTAGACTGTTCTAGTTAAACTGTTTTACTGAAACATCATTAGTTCAACTTTTTAGTCTGTTTTTAATGTTTGCTTTTAGTCTCTATTTTTCCATGTCCTATTTTGTTTCTACATTTTATTCCTACTGGCTTTTATTCTGTTTTTTCCCCTATATTTTAATCATGTAAAGCACTTTGCATTGTCTCTGTACTGAAAGGTGCTATATAAATAAATTTGTCTTGCCTTTAAAAACAAGTGAATCCCGGGAGGCTGTATACAAATCTATGCTCCACTTTCAGATTTTTTTTATTCCTAAGAAATAAAAATGTAAGACCATCTTTCACTATCATTCCACTTCACATTTATGCTTTAATTTATGTGGGTCTACCCCAATAAAACAGCAAGAAATTACATTGAGGTTGGTTGTGTCTAAATGTAGAAGTACGGCCATGTAAGTTAGGGCTGGACAATTAATCACATTTGCAATATAATCACAATTTAAAAAAAATGCAATTTCCAAATCACAGGTCTGCTATTTTTGGCTATATAACAATTAATGGATAAGACACGTCCTTTAGGTGTCGGTAATTAGTTTTAAAGTGGGTTTGCCTCCACATGGGAGTGAAGAGAGCTGCAGCAGTGAGGTAATCTATTTTTATTTGTTTTAGAGTTTATATAATCAATACTTTTTTACCAGACACTTTCAGGAATCTCATCACAGCATTAAGTACTGGTCAAAATGTTTAATACAAAGACTTGTTTGTTGGTTGCACTTTATGTTCAACAAGGATTGATCTCCAACTCAACAAGCTATTCTGTTGAATAAGAATATTCTGATTTAATAAACTGTTCTATTCCTTATTATAAATAGTCCTTGTTGACAAAAGTCTTTATCTACAGGGCATTTTTGTAGCTTGTGGTTAATGGAGAGAAAAGTCAAAATTAAATTGCAATTACAGTTGAGATAAATTGCAGTTTAGATTTTTGTTAAAATCGCACAGCCCTGATTTAAGTCATCGCCAAGAAGCCATGAAATGACGGGAAGTTTTATGAATTCAAATATGCTTTCTTATAGATTGGGTCACAATTGTCAGATGCTAAATGGTTTTAGCTTCACAACTCACTCACAGATTCACCTTTTAGTTGCAAACTAGAAAGCTTCCCAATTCCTGAATAGTATTAATTTCCAATATAGAAATATTGTGAAGGAAGTGGATTATTAAGTGCAGATCAACACTTCCTCAGTTCACTTCTCTGGGTTCACGTAAAGGCTCGCAGAGTTTAGTGCCGTCGTGGAAAAGGTTGAATTTGCCTTCGTGTGTCATCAACCGCAAAGCATGAATCAGGTCGCTAAATTTCAGCAAAATCATGCTTATTGCTGATGTTTTTAGTCTCGAAAAAAAAAACAAAAGAAAAACACCGCTCTATATTTTCTGTAGCGGCGCTCCACTTTCTGCCGCGTCCTGATACGCATCATAATGAGATAAGAGCGGGACGCTTTTATTAGATCAGAGCCTAAGCACGTTCTTCAAAGTGAAAGTCTCGCTTTCTGAATCATTTGTTGCAGTTTTGCATTGCTTCTAAGTTGAGCAACAATGTTTTCGCTCCGTTTAGTCATTTTTAACACACAGTGTTGGTGTATAAGGGTAATGGGTAATTTCAACTTGTATTCTTTCTTAGAAATGCTAAAATATTGATATGTGTATCTCTTTGTTGTCCACCAACATAGGTCAACAACTGGTAATATTAATGGAATATTAATATGTCGAAATGATACGTCAGCTTCCTAGAGGTCTCTTCCTTTCTGCTGTGAGCTGTAACTTAACAAGGAAACATTTTTTCTGCATTAAATGTAGGGTTGATTCTTATCAGAGTAAAGGGAAAGAGGAGTCTGTGAGCAGTGAAAGGGGTTTTCACCAAACTGTCCATCCTCTGTGTGGAAATGCTCTGTGTTTTTGCTTTTTTCTCTGCATTTACATTTCTTGCAGCCCACAGATTCATCTCATCAATCCTTTGCTTTTTGTATCAATTCTGCTTTCAGCTAAATGAGGAATCTGTTTCAGAAACCAAAGAAAAACCATTTCAGCAAAGCGTCCCTAATGCCTGCAAGACGTTTCGCTCTGCTGCATTTAATTAGAAAAAAAACACAGATCATATCCAACTTTCCTTTTGGCTGGAATGTAACTATTATGCTGTTTTTTTTTAGTGTTTTATCTGTCTGTACACCTTCTGATAAAGCCTTAAAACAGAGGCCTTCACCTTTTGGCTAAGGATGTGTTTGTATTGCAATTGCGTGAAAGAGAAATGAAAATGATTATTAACTGCTGGAAGGAAAATTATTGGCACCTTTGCTGTTGATATTTTTTACCAAGAGCTCAGAGTCGCCTATAACGTTCAAAAGGTTGGAGCAGACAGAGAAAGAGATCTTTGACCAGACCTCTCTGACCAATCTCTCCATATCCTCCAGGATCCTGGGTCATTTATTATGCCTTCTCCTCCTCATGTCACCCCACAGGGTCTCCACGGGTCCGGGGTCTGATGCAGCCATGGGAAAGCATTGAGGTTTTTTTTTTGTGTCTGGTTGAAGCGTTTCTTATTCCGGTTTACAGTTAGCGGCTCCCTGATTTAAAATGTTTTAAAGTGTCCATGAAGCCATGCGCTCCAGCGAGGTGCCCAGGGCCTCTGCAAGAGAACCGAGCCCACAGCATCACACATCCTCTGTTCAGTCTTTGTTTCCCACCAAACCCGTCTGCAGACTCAGTCCACGTCTAATCTGACCAAAGCACACAGTCTTCATGTGGAAGTCCCAGTAGAGGGATGCAAACGCCACGTGTTTCCGTTTGGGATGGTAGGACAAAAAACTTCTCAATCAGCTCGCTCTTAGAAGGCATCTAATGGGTCATATGGCGACCTGGTGACTCCAATGCAGGGAAACGCGAGCCAAATCCAATCTTTTTAGCCATATGCGACCCGTCTTTTTCATGGCAGTGCAAACGGCTCAATTCTGATCTTTTCACTCAAAAAAAAAATCCGAATTGTGCCACTTTCATATATGCTACTAATATCGGATATTTTTCATGTCGCATTTCATCTGGGCTTTTACGTTAGGGCTGGACGATAATTCAATAACAATATATATCGATCGATAGACATGTGGCGCAATAGGAAAAAAAAGGGCCGATAAAAGTTCGATATAGAGACAGTTTTCCTTCCTTCCTTTCAGCCTATCATATTAGTAGATGCTACAGTCACTACTTCCTCTCAACCAATCGTAATCATAGTGATGGATATTGCTGCTTCAAACAATTACTCGCCACTCTTGAGCCGCGATATAAAGTTCCAGGGCGCAAGTTTTTCTCTAACAGCGCTCTCTAAATTGTACGAGTGCAGGGAATCAGTGCAAAATGAGCTGCAATCTGTGTCTTTACACGCCAGAACCTCTGACCTCAGCCCTGTGTCAGCCTCTCAATTGACTATATAGAAAGAGAATAAAACCTGAGGAGTAACTAGTGTACTATCCCCACCTAAATAGGCTATTCTATTTATTTATTTATTTGTTAGATTTATTTTGGTCATTTTACTGGTCACTTTAGTTTATTCTTTGTCAGTATTTAACAACATCACCCAGGTCTCTTAAGTTGGGTTATTTTTCTTTAAAAAATCAGTTATGGGTAAAATTGTTGGTTAAATAAGGATTTAATTGAAATTTAGTGTTTGTGTGTTCTTTAATAAAGTAAGTCATTTAGCAATATCATAAGAGCCAGGTTTTAAATCTTTTTGATGATTATCGATCAATATGCATTTTTTTTTTTTTATCGATATGCTTTTTTTCTATATCGTCCAGCCCTATTTTACGTCACTCTCCTGGATCTCACTACACATCTACACACATACATTTTCTGTTGATGGTTAATATAATATTAGTATTAATGTGTTGTGTAACTACACAGTCATGCAATTCGGGTAACCGCTGACAAATTTTTTTTTTAACACCAGTAATCTAATTTGAGATCGAAAAGAATTGATCATAAATTTGGATCTATGCGCAGGTCTGTTTACCAGGCAGGCCCAGTAAATGTGGAGGACATATTGAATTGATGATGATGCAAGTAGTCAGTTACTGATTAGACGAGGACATTAGCGTACTGACTGAGGGCTTTGTTGTAATTTGCTCTTCATTGTTTTCTTGTTTTCTTTCTTTTCCCCACTCAGTGGTGTTGAGTACCCTCCGTCAGCTGTGCACCACCACGGCCATCCTGAGCGACCCCTCCCTGCTTCCTGCAGAAGCCACCGAGGCGGCCATGAAGATGCACATGTAGCCGCGCGCTCCGGAGCGGAGGCCACCCAAAAGCCGCGTGAACATTTTCTGGCGTTTAAAATCGTTTTCCTGCAGAAGACGTCCGGGAAGGTCACCGTGTCTCCCAGAGATCCGCAAATTCCCCGATGAGTCAGTGAAGCGGCTAACGCGACGTGGAGCTGGATTGCTTTTGCTATGAATTGCTGTGAAACGGTGACAACGTTTGGTCAGTTGTATAATGACTGATGGGAGGAAAATGCAGTAACCACTACCGCCTTTACCCGCTCTGAGAGATTACCGATATATCTCAACGGAAGCTGGTGCTTGTGTGTTCATTTTATCACACAAAGTGCTTTTCTAATGTCAACACGCAGAGTTTAAAAGGGAAACGGCGAATGAATTTGCACCAGGAAAAAGAAAATGTGGGATTGTGCCTCCAGGGAAAGCTGGCAGTCGTCAGCTCCCGTTGGTCTGCGCCTAATCGGCAGCGGAGATCTTAGAGGTTTTACTTCATATAGTTAGGCCCAGACATATTTGGACAGTGATGCAGTCTTCATGGTTTGGGCTCTGCATGCCACCACGTTGGATTTGAAATGAAACAACTGCAATGTAATTGGAGTGCAGACTTTAAGGTTTAATACAAGGGGTTGAACAAAAATATCTGATTAAACATGTAGGAATTTTTTTATAGAAGCGCTCCTTATTTCAGGGGCTCAAACGTAATTCTTGGCCATTGCAGAATATTCCACTTCTTTGCTTTAAAAAACTCTTGGGTTGCTTTTGCAGTATGTTTTGGATCGTTGTCCATCTGAACTGTGAAGCGCCGTCCAATCAACTTTGCTGCATTTGGCCGAATCTGAGCAGAAAGTAAATCCCTAAAAACTTCAGAAGTCATCCGCATGTTGTGTGTTCCCAGCAACAGCTTCCAAATGCAAACTCCACACCTGGAATCAACTCCAGACCTTTTAACTGCTTAATTGATGACAGGTTAACGAGGGAAGAGCCCGTGCGGCCTTATTATTCGTTTTGCAGTCTTCTGAGTCAATTGTCCAATTACTTTTGTTCCCTTGAAATTAAAGAGCTGTAATTCCTAAACCCTTGCTCCAATTTAGATGTGAATAGTCTCAGATTACAGCTGAGAGTCTGCACTTGAAGCCCATATTTATTATATAATTGTATCCTGAATATGTTTTCATAAACAGCTAAAATAACAAAACTTGTGTCACTGTCCAAATATTTCTGTATATCTAGGGATGACTAATGCTCATCTTTTACTAGGCATGGGTCGGTATAATAACCTGAATAGAAATGTTACGCTTTCATCTAAACACCAAACTTTATAACATGAACTAATCAGGAAAGCACATTATCTCCCGACTGCTGCAAAATTAACAGATTTACAGTTGTGTTAGAACATTTTAATCCGTTTTTTGTTTTGTTTTTTGATACATAGAAAAAGCATCCATTTTCATCTTAGGTTTCCTATGTTTATGGTTTGTAGCTTACTAATTGTCGTTTTATAGCAGCGTTACCTTAGTGAGAGGAACCGATGGCACTGTTTTAGCTTCCACACAATGCCTCACTGGCTTTTTCTGTGAACGCAAACGCCTCCAAAAAGCCAAACCGGTCACTGGAGTAAGCAAGGGGCAATTGTCGTAAGGCTATTTTTAGCAAGCTGACCTGCAGCGTGCAGCAACAGGTGGGGGAGGGGCAGTTCTCTATGCTCCACCCACAGGTCACTCTGTCACACTTTATCTGGCATGCTATTAAAAGGTCCAAATCTTAGCCTTTCTTTTTTTTTTTTTTTTTTATAAAGCTGTAATGTTTTCCCTAAACTTTGGTACCGGTCCCATGCCTAGTTTGTACTTCCTCCGTCCATTCTGAACTGCTGCCTTTTCGGGCATGCTGCACGTCTCTCCTGGGTTTAAATGCATGCAGCGGGACGCATTTTGTGTGTTGGAGCCATATATTACAGCCCTCATAGGGAGCAAAACTGACAATGCAGTACAGGTTGTGTGTGTATAGATTATCTTTACATCCAGTATTACAGGATCTACTCTCCAGAAGGGCTGTCTTCTTTTTGCTGGAGGTCACTCAGGGCTACACTTCTGCAGAAGAGTGTCTCCCTTTTCTGAACAAATCAACACCTTTATACTTTTCAGCAAACCTGTTGTTTATAAAGACAATATTTGCATTATATTGACTGATTTTTTTTTAATTTTTTTTAATAAAAAGCTTTTTAACTACACTAATTTATTACAAGCTCAACAAAAGCCATATCAATGCAGAGATTAAGTCATCCACAAGGCGTATTACAGACACTGAGATTTGTCTTGCTGTCGGCTTGAGAGTAAAACTCCAGACAGACATATCTGACCTACATCAGTCTTGTGGTCAAAGTGTCCTTACCTGTGGTTGCTGCAGCCTGATGAGTCTTTGTTTTTCATTTGTCGCTCACCACTCCTCAGGCAGATGTGCATCTTGTAACGTGTATTTTATATTTGTATCTTTTTTCCTGCAGAACTTTGGAGTTTACAGAAGCGAAATGCACCATCTGTGTTGGTTTGAATGTGTATGTTTGTTAGCGTGAAGTCTTTTTGGTGTAGAGATTTGGCTTTTCAGCTGGGTGATTTACCTTTTTTAAAACACAACGGATCCAGGAGTCAAAAGTTAGCAAAGCTAACGTCTAAACCCAGGCTTCATTTGTAGTTTTAAAGTCTAATGTTGAAGTCCCCATTAAACGTGTTGGATTGCACTGTTTGTGTAAAATGACAGATTTACAGAACAAAGGGAGCTTGCTTTGCTCCCTAAAAGTCTTCCCTGAAGGATTGGACCCAAATCTTCTATTCTTAATCTTTATATTTCAGGAAAACATTAAAAAAAAAGTCAGCAAATTTCCACCATATGACCTTAAAAAACTCAGTTTGTAGTGGTTCACCTACAGACTTGGTGAGACACTGTGCCTCTACGCTCATTTACAATCAAACTTTCACAGTGACTTTGAACAATCACTTGTCTAATATGGCTTACTGCTTCTCCAGATTATTCATCACATGTCTGAATGCAGTTGCTGCAAGTGATGGCCGTGCTCTGTTTTATGACGTTTAATGACTGCTTGAACGGCACCAGGTTTCTCCTTCAAACACAAGGTTGGTTGTGTGTGTGTGTGTGTGTGTGTGTGTGTGTGTGTGTGTGTGTGTGTGTGTGTGTGTGATATTCAGGTGTTTTAAATTAATTCTGCCCCAACGGTGGGCTTCCACTTTTATTTGACCTTTCTGTGAGACTCGTGTGTTTTATTGTTGTACAGGATGTTGCTGCAGATGGGATCTGCATCTTAGTTCCTACCATGTTTCTGTGTAGTATTTTGTTTAAAATGTATGATCTTTTGAAACTGCCTTTAAAAAAATGCCTTTGGCTCACAATAAATACAAGAAAAATAAACTTCTGACTTTTATTTTCAATAAATAGCATTTAATTTAAATAAATATTGATTGTTTAGTGCATTAGAAACTTACAAAAACATCTTTAATTTCCTCAGAAAAGGGGGGGAAAAAAACAATCAAAAGGCAACAGCATTAGGACTTCAGAGTTTCGACTTGCTAAGTCTTTGTTCTACAAGTTGTAGAAAGCACCTGGCAAACACCAGACCATCGAGCACCTGTTCAAACGCAGGCAGGCTGCAGCTGGGAGGGCTCGTGGAGTTACTGGATTGCGGCGCCATGTCCGAAATGAACTGGACACACATCATCAGCTGCTGCGACAGATCGGGGAACTCCTCGGAGAACTCCTCGGAGAGCTCCTCCATGTGGCACCATACCAAGGAGAGGCGGTGGGCCGACACGGGCTGCTGCTCCTCCCCGAGGAGCTCTGTGATGTTCAGCGGCGAGCAGGAGACGTTGGGGAGCAATCCGGTATCATTCTGTGGGATTCAGAGAGTTGGAGGGGGAGGGACGTCAATATTAGAGCTTATGTTGTTTTTTGGGTTTTTTTAGAGCAGCGCTTCCTAAATTATTCAGCTTCCAAACCAAAAAGTAGCAAAATGATTTCTAACTTTATTAGTTTCACATTTAAACCAGTGTATTACAACAATACAAATACTCAGCAGCGAAGTTTTTGCTTTAATTTATTGGTCAGTTCTCTTTTTATATCCTAACATTTATAACATTAATTTGATTCCCCGTTATTATTTTTATTGCTTCTTAAGACCCCAAACTTGTCGATTCATGACACCAAGTCACCCTCTCCAACTTTGGGAACAAGCATCTCAAACTGCAAGGGAATCTGTGTAACTTAAAACGACTGCGAGGGTTATTTATTTCTGTAATAACTTGTTTTTCCTTATTCCAAATGTTTTTTGATGCTTAATTATTTCCACATACTTCAATTGATTTCAACAAATTTCAGAACGTTCAGCTCCCTCAGGACATTACTGCTCTGACTTCTGGTAATTTATACTTTTTAAAATATTTAAGTCTGTTTTATTTTTCCTCTCTCCTGTCTGTCTCTTAACTTTATTTGTGACGTCTCTTCATCTCTGAGTTTAAATGATGTTCGGCTTTCACCTTTGTTCCACTTGAGCTTTGATATACTTTGCAAATCAGCACTTCAGAATAACTTAGGATACTTTGGGGGCTTTTCCCTCATTTTTGTTCTACTTCAACTCCTTCCTCTCTTCATGTTAATATTTTTTCTTGTGGTCTGTGATATAAAACCTGTAATCCTCACCAGGTATTATTATTATTATGATTATGATTAATAATCACAATAATAAAGCACAGAATAAATTATTTAAAGGAACAGGTCTGTGATATAAAAGCTGTAACATCCTCACCAGGTATTATTTTTATGATTATGATTAATAATCATAATCATAATGCACAGAATAAATAAATTTAAAGGAACAAGTGGTCTGTGATATAAAACCTGTAACATCCTCACCAGGTATTATTATTATTTTTATGATTATGATTAATTATCATAATAATAAAGCACAGAATAGATGATTTAAATGAACAGGTGGTCTGTGATATAAAAGCTGTAACATCCTCACCAGAAATTATAATTATTATTATGACTATTATGATTATTATGATTAATAATCATAATAATAAAGCACAGAATAAATTATTTAAAGGAACCAGTGGTCTGTGATATAAAAGCTGTAACATCCTCACCAGGTATTATTATTAGTATTATGATTATTAATCATAATAATAAAGCACAGAATAAATTATTTAAAGGAACAGGTGGTCTGTGATATAAAAGCTGTAACATCATCACCAGGTATTATTATTTTTATGATTATGATTAATAATCATAATAATAAAGTACAGAATAAATTATTTAAAGGAACCAGTGGTCTGTGATATAAAAGCTATGACATCCTCACCAAGTATTATTATTAGTATTATGATTATGATTATTAATCATAATAATAAAGCACAGAATAAATACATTTAAAGGAACAGGTGGTCTGTGATATAAAAGCTGTGACATCCTCACCAGGTGCCCCAGCGTGCTCCGGATCCCCTGCAGCAGTACACTGATGGCGGCGCTCAGGGTCTCCCCAGCGGCTCCACACCCGGCGGGTCTGCACGGTGCTTGCGCACAGAGCATGCTCAGCAAGACGAGGACTACCGTGGACAGACATGAGACAGCACACAGAAGACATTAAACCTCAACGTGAGCACAGAGAGAGCGAGAGAAAGGACGGGATGGGTCACATGCGGAGTTTCACAACTTTCCCCGCATCCAGCGCCTGACCGGCAGGTTTGGAGCAAACAGCCCAGATGCTTACCGGCACGAAAGTCCATGACAGGAGGCGG
Organism: Fundulus diaphanus; assembly: GCA_037039145.1. Lineage (NCBI taxonomy): Eukaryota > Metazoa > Chordata > Actinopteri > Cyprinodontiformes > Fundulidae > Fundulus > Fundulus diaphanus. The sequence continues at coordinate 25,595,356 of CM073127.1, forward strand.
CTTTGGTCACAGCGGCAGGCTCGGATTGTGGTGTTTCTGTCGTCCATTCTCCGAAGATCACTTTTATTGGGACTGTGGAGATAAAAATCAACAACCTAATACTTTCCTCTGCGTATGACTGTCACAGGAAAAGCGATTCGGTGTTACCCCCATGGAGCTTTAAAGAGAAAATAAAAACTGAATAAGTGTTAATATTCTGACTAAATCTGGAAAACCCTCAATAATTCTGTTCAGCGAAGGGTCTCCCCTGTCACTGGCTCTAATAGCAGCTGAGGATGTTTAGGTTAAAATGGACTATAGAGGGATTTTTAATCATGAAAATAAGGTAACAAAGAGAGGAAAAGTAGTAAATCCTAACCCAAATCTCCATGGTTTCTACCAGAGAGTGTCTGGAAGCAGGTTTGTCTAAGTTGTGCCTTAACAAGTTTACATCAGGATGGTTTTTATTGTGAGGGGAAATTTAATTTCAAGAATAAAGATGACAGGATATATATGTATTGGTCATAAGGACGTGTCCAGCTTTTGAGCTCCATCCTCATTTCAAACTCTGGCTGTTCTCCACCAGCATCTGCAAAGGGCATGCACCTAAATCAACAACACAACCACTGGAGGTTCTTTGCAGCAAATGTCTCAATTTGGTGAAACCAGTGTGTGGGTAATAATAATTGAACTTTATTGATCTCACAATGGAGAAATTCACTTCTGCATCTTAACCCATCCCCTTGGGGAGCAGTGGGCTGCCACTGTGCGGCGCCTGGGGAGCAATTGGGGGTTAAGGGTCTTGCTCAGGGACCCAGAATGGCAGCTTGTGAGAGTTGAACTCAGAACCTCTGGGACTGAAGCTCTGTGCTCTAACCACTAGGCCACCACTCCCTGTGGATGTGGCGGGGAGGAAAGATGCAAGGACCCGAGAGGCATCTTGGTACCAGTGGGGCCACCGAGTGGTTCCAACAAACCTCTGATGAGAAGAAACTTGAATTTAAAAACCAAAAGAAGATTGTATCGTTTGACCAGATCATTTTATTTCCGTCACTGTAGATCAAACCAATAAAGTTTAAGACACCATTCACCATAAATACAAATGTCAATCAAAAATATCAATATCAACTAAATAAATACAAACATAAATAAATGTAAACAGAAATACATAAATGTAAACAGAAATACATAAATAAATAAACTAAAAATGTAAACAAATACATAAATAAATAAATAAATAAATGTTTAGGGATGTCTTTAGGCAGATCAAAATGACAGGCTGGAGTGAAGTGGGTCACTTTCCTCACGGTAACATATTTGTGTAACTTTCAATCCATTTTATGGCAGTGCGCAAGATCCAAAGGGCATATGTCTTGAACCCGTAGTGTTTCAGTGGCGGTAATGTTATAGTGCAATTCTTCAGCTTAACTTCGTCCTCACATTTTTCGATCTCTTTTTCCAGGTTCTCAATCATGAACTGAAACAATGTTGTGTTGCTGATGATGTCTTTCTTCGTGCTGTCGTGTAAAGTGAGGTTCCCGATCATCGGCGGCAGGTGGATTTTGAGGTATTCGTCGATGGCGCACAGGGAGTACAGGGTCTTCGGATCGGTAGTGTTTCCAGCTGGAAAGGTTATTCCATCGACTGGCTGCGAACTACTTGATGATTCATTGTAAATATGTTTGACCTGTGGAGGAACGGAGACAACTCATTAGGAAGAAGCACGCTGCAGCACACAACTCTGGAGAAGTCATCCTTCGGGCACCAAATCTGGGTAATCAAATATAGGATTTACATATTGGACGAAAACCTTTAGCAAAGAGGGCATGGAAAAACCAGACAAAACTGGAAAGAGTGTTATGCCATTTTTAAAATTATAATCAACATATGACTAAGGTTTATCAGATTAACCTTCCTTTTAAGGCCTCTTAGAATTGCCTAAGTTATTTCTAGTTACTAAATGCCAGTAAAAAGTATTTTTTTAACTTTATTTAAAGTCAGAGGTTTACAAAAATGAAGATTACTATGGCGTTAAACATATTGGAAAGCCCAGAGGATGATGTCATGACTTTAACCTTCTGATGGGTTCATTCACAGCATTGGAGTTAATAGTAGGCAAACCCTTGGACGTATTCTCCAGCAACACCTTAAATAAGCGTGACCACCTTTGATGTCACACTTGCTTGTGTAACATTAAAGGAGAAGCCAAAGCAATCAGATAAGATATAAGGAAAAGTTGTTTATCTTTGCGTACAATTTATAGATGCCTGAAGGTGCCACGTTCTTCTTTTCAAGCAATTAGTCACAATCATAGACATGATCATCATGCTGTTCAGGAAGAAGATGGGTTCTGTGTCCCAGAGAGGAAAGTGTTTGTGTGTGAAAAGTGCAATTCAGCTCTAGAACAAATGCAAAAGACCTTATGAAGACCTGAAGTCCTGTACTAACATGGACTTAGTAAAAGCCACTCATAAAGAAAGAGGCCATTAGTCAAAAAGTAACAGAAAAAGGCCAGATTACAGTCTGCAAATGGATTCAGAACAAATTCCAAAAAAAAAAAGTAAAAAACAAAGCAACTGGACTTATTTTCTGTAGTTGAAGACGTTTCGCTTCCTCTCCAGGAAGCTTTCTCAATTCAAAAAGTCTGGAGTAATGTGGAGCATCAAGCTTTATACTACTGCCCAAACAAAGGCCTTGTAATGGCTTAGATAACATGCAAATTCAACAGAAACAGGTCCACCCCTTAGTAGTGGGCGGTCGTTAAAGTCATTAAACCAGCAGATTGAACCAAAACTGGTCCACTCCTCTGTAATGAGGAGTCGTTAGGGTTGTCATTGGCCTGGCTTAAAGGAACTTTAAACTTAATGACGTTAACGACCGCCCACTACTAAGGGGTGGACCTGTTTCTGTTGAATTTGCATGTTATCTAAGCCATTACAAGGCCTTTGTTTGGCAGTAGTATAAAGCTTGGTACTCCACATTACTCCAGACTTTTTGAATTGAGAAAGCTTCCTGGAGAGGAAGCGAAACGTCTTCAACTACGGAAAACAAGTCCAGTTGCTTTGTTTTTTACTTTTTTTTTGGAATGACCATGACCTGGATGACTGAGAATCTTCACCACCATTCAGAACAAATACATTAATTGCAGAGACACGTCTTGCTTAAACTAAAATTTGATTGTTTTTGCTCATATTGAGTATTATTACATTTGGAGGAAAATGAGAAAAACTTGCAAATCTGAACACAATTCCAACGCCTAAGTGCGAGGGTGGCTGCATCATGCTGTGTGGGTGTTTTGCTGCCAGAGAAACTGGCGTCTTCAAACAGATGCCATAATGAGAGGAGCATTAGGTGGACATCTTGAAGTCAATACATCCATCTGGAAGGTTAAATATGGGCACCAATGGATCTTCCCAATGTACTAGGGCTAAGAATATGGTCAAATTAGTAGCTTGAGGCCAACAAAGTCAGTTTGTTTTTAAATAGCCATCACAAAGCTCTGATTTCAGTCCCAGTGAAAAATTGTGGGCAGAGCTTAAAAAGGTGTGTGCGAGTAAGGCAGCCAACAAACCTGATTCAATTACACCCGGTCTGTCAGGAGGACTGAGCCAAACTATTGTGAAACAGTCGTGGAAGAGTACTCAGTATGTTTAACCCAAGTAGTACAGCTTAAAAGGAAATTTATGCAAACATTTAAACTTACGTTTTTTTTTTAAATCTCTCGCTACTTTGGCATTTAGTAAATAAAACAATGTTGATGTACATTATGCTACTTCCACTTGCATTTAGCGCTACATACATATCACAAAATTTCTACAAGCATACTTACATATACAGATTCTGCCGCCTTCAGGTTGTTTAAAAAAGTCTTTAAGTTCTTGTTAAAATTTTCTGTCTCGTTCCGTTTCTCGCATATCTTTAACTCAACTGGTTGAGAGGCCACCAAGGTCATGTGCACAATTGTGATGAAGAGAAGCAGAAGCTCTGCAAAGGGTTATACATAAAAGAATACAATGCTGTCATCTGCATAGATAGTCATCCAAAATCTTGCTGAAGTCAAACTGAAATCAACATTAAATCTAAATGACAGAGAAAGGAAAATTTGATCTTTAAGGAGATTAAAGAATTAAAAACTAACATTGAAGCATTAAAATACACACGGAGTGTAGTTCCAGCACAATCATCAGAGTTAAGAGATACTTCTAAATGATTTAAGAAGAGCATACCTTTAAGCAGGCTCATGGTGAGAAGTGTTTCTGTTCGCTGTTTAGTCAATGCTTCTGGCTTGGCACAAGATGCTTATATACTCAGTTGCAACCTGGGACTTTTCTTTCTATGCCATCAGCTGGTTGATGACGTCACTTTGGCCTTATCCTTTTTTCATATCTCTTTGTAAGTCTTTCGTTTTTGCAGTTGAAGGGCACCGCTCACCATAGTGGTTTTACTGTGTGGAGGCAGCGCAAGCTACCACAGAGAGCTATCGAAGGCATCTCAAGTCTGCACTGAAACTGCCTGGTAATGCTTTGCACTGCTGTGAAGCAGAATCTCGAACGCAGACATACCGGCAGGTTAGGGGGACATTGGTGGGATGCATTCACATATTTTAGAAGCTGGAAAGTAAACAGTCGAGGTTTGTCGCTTGACTTTTAGTTGTCGATTTGAACACCAAGTTTTCCAATTTCATGTTCATTTGCAGCGATATCTGTACCTAGGAACCCATGACGACATTAAAGATATCCAGATTTGGATTTTCAAGGTGTATATTAAAGTAGATAATCTAAGAATTTCCAAGTTACACATGTTGTGTCACTTTCAGTCTATCTACCTTTATCACCACTCCTTCCGCTAGGATAACAAACCACCGGATTATTCATGATACAGATTTGCTGTTTAATTGCAACCACAGACAGAAATCTGAGTAACCTTTTTTCACTATCCAACAGATTTCCTTGCGACGATGTCAGTTAGATTAACTGCTACTTGAATCACCAGTGGATGGAAAAGATGACGCAAATACCTGAAGCCTACACCAAAATATTCCACTTTCAATAAATAAAGCGTGTAAACTGGCTTGCAAAGGTATGTTTTATGTAAAAGACCAACAGGAAATAGCATAGAATCTAAGCAAAGGGCATGGTTTTCGATAGCTGATACAAACTAATTTGAAAAATGTTGTATCTGCAGAACTGTGCGCAGGTTGGTGCATGCATGCTCCTTTTAAGCTCCTCCTGATTAGTCTCTTAGCTATTTGGCTCTTTCAGAGTGGTAATCAGGCCTCTGTTGTCAAGCATTCGTTGCTCCTGTTATCCTTATTCTTTGTCTCCTTCACCTGGATCCTGCCCAGGATCAAGCTTGTGTTTCTTTTGTCCTGGAGATCAGTTCCTAGCTCCGTGGACCTAAGGGGACAACCTTGTTGAGAGTCCTGTCACTAGTCTCTCCTGTGCTTGGGGAAATATTTTCCAGAGAACGACCGCTCAGCTGGCTGTCCACCCTCCGATGCTGGCCACTTCACTTCACTCTCCTTCCTGGAAAAAAGGAAGAGACTTCCTATACCAAAAAGCCACCAAGCACCACCACCTGTCCACTTCAGTCTCTGGGGATTGCTCACCTCTTCATGGAAACTGCTGTTCTCCTACAAAAGACAAACACTTCTCTCCCCAAGATTCCTTTGTTGTTAAGCTTTTCGAACCACTTACCTCTTTTTCTCAGTTCCGAGAGTAACCTCCAAACGACAATCCAGGCGTCCAACTTATTCACCTTTTTTTTATTAACATGGTGAACAGTTATCCAGTGTACGTAATTGTTGTCTGCTCAAGAGTCAATTATTTAAAAAAAACAGAACCAGAACTAAACACGGAGAAGCAGCATTTAGTTCCTACGCTCTACTTATCTGGAACAAACTTCCAGAAAACTGTAAAAGTGCGGAAATCCTGAGTTCCTTTAAATCAAGATTAAAAACACATTTGTTTAGGATTGCCTTTGACTGTTCTAGTTAAACTGTTTTACTGAAACATCATTTGGTCAACTTTGTAGTCTGTTTTTAATATTTGCTTGTAGTTTTTATTTTTCCATGTTTTATTTTGTTTCTACAGTTTATTCCAACATGCTTTTATTCTGTTTTTTTCCTATATTTTAATCATGTAAAGCACTTTGCATTGTCTTCGCACTGAAATGTGCAATACAAATAAATCTGCCTTGCCTTGCCTTTTGACACATGAATGTTTTGATCCAAACCGTTTCATCATGGCTCTGTATTTAGGGCCGTTGTTCTGCTGGAAGGTGAACCTCCGCCTCAGTATCAAGTCTTTTACGCCCTTAACACTTTGTATTCATTTAGGTTTACCAATCTTTCCATCAGTTTTGACCAGTTTCTCTGTCCCACTGAAGAAAAACATTCCCTCAGCATGGTGCTGCCACCACCATTTGTCATTAAAGGCATGATGGCTTGAGGATGTCAATTTTCCCACCTAAGCAAAGAAAGTTAAATGTAGACTCATCTGATCAGAGCACCACTGTGCACATCTTTACTTGTCATTGCAACTGTACAATCCAACAAAATATTTCTGCATTTAAACTACCTCGTAGGGAGCAGTGGACAGTTTACAATCTGGGGCCAAGGGGCTTGCTCAGGGACTCATAGGCAGTCAGCGGGGTTCAAACCAGATACTTGCAGCCGGCTCAGAATGCAAGCACGCTGCCCTAACCAACAGGCTGCCACTACTCCTTTATTTGGCTTGTGTCACTTTCACCAAATGGCTTTTGGTTTCTCTTCTACCATTAAACAAAACTGCCCTTAGTTTAAAACTGTGTTGCCGATAGCTAACAGTCATGACCTGAGCTGTGGACCTTTACAGCTCCTCCAGAGTTACCACAACCTGCTTCTCTAAATTGGTATTCAGGGCATCTAAGTAAAAGGGAGATAAATACAAATGCATGGCAGCTTAGTTTTTATTTTTAAAGAGAGAAAGAATTGTGAATAATTTTCCTTCCATTTCAATTATGTACAACTTTGTGTTGGTTTATCACATAAAATCCAGATAAAATACTGTAATGGGACAAAATGTCAAAGGGTGTTACTACAAGAAAAACAAATAAAGCATTAACAAAATCCAGAAATGCTCTTATTTTCTCTTGCCTGAAACCAATAGCATTGACATTTTTGGAGCTGTCCTGCAACCTTTTGTATCACAGTTTATTCTAAAATTATTGTAAACCTTTTTTCATGTTTCATTTTTGCTTTCACAATTGTACTTTTTTTATGCATTTTTACTTTTTTAAAAATCTAAACAGAGAAGTCCTGTCATTTTCAGTGTAGGTTATACTTGGTGGTTCACAGCAGCCCCAAACTGCTCCAGTGTTGATGGACGGAGCCCCACCTGTTGCCTGGAAACCGGTGAGGTTTGTAAACAAACGGCAGAGGACAGGCCAGCTGATTAAATGGCTGACAGGTCATCAGATAGGGCATTCAGGTCACCCATCATGAGCTCCAACACGGTCTCCGCTGTGGTGGAGAAGCAGGTTAGGCGTCTGTGTCTGAATGACTTCCCCTGTGGACATGGCTCCTGGGTGAGTTTTCAGCTTTTAGCTCAACGTTCTCACGTCACGTTCTGCACCGGTCTTATGGTTTTCATTGACAAAGATGACAAAACGAGATTTTGATCTCAGAGAGGGACCAAAAAGGGTCCAGGTGGAGCGGGAACGGAGCCAGCGGATGCCCTCCTGGATCTGCTGAACTGCCCTCGCTCTCCGTGGAGAAACGACGGTCAGTCCTGGAGTCCTCAGGCTTCAGGGCTGAGAGAGCTGGCTGTGCGAGAACCAAAGCGCCACCTGCACACAGATTTCATAAACAATTACTTCACTACACTACGAATCCCTGGCAGGAATGTAAGTATGTAAAAGGACACACACACACACACACACAGGTGTTTTACGGCAGTAGATTCATCAGGGCAGGATGGACGTTTGCCTGTGATGGCTGAAGGAAATACCAACTGAAATCAACGTGTTTAACGGGTTTAATTTCACTGCCCCGCAAAGGACCCAATTAAAACACTGTTAGCTGTACCCCCCTGTTCAACCGGAGGACAATGTGAAATATGAAGCTGTTGAAATGTATTTGTTTGTATTTTTCTTTGTCATATTAAATGTTTCGTATCAAACAAATTTTAATACCTGACAGCGATAACCTGAGTAAATGCAGAATTCAGTTTTCAAATAATGGTTTTGTTTATTAAGGGGAAAAAAGGGTGACAAGGTTTTCACCCGCTAAACCTCATGACTGGTTTTACGGCAACAACATCCATCAAACTTCAGCAAAGCCTGGCAACCACAGCTAACATCACCGTGGAGGAATTTGAACCCTTTTCTTTTTTTTTATTCAGCAACACCAGAGCCTTTTCTACCTTTAACTGCGTGTTTAAACGTCATGCCACAGCACTTTAAAAATATTTTTATTCCAGATTTTGACTAGGCCACTCCAGATTTAGTTTTGTTTAGCTATTCAGAGGTGGGCTTGCTGTAGTGGTTGGCTGATTGTCCGGCTGAACAGCCCAGCTGTGCTTCAACCTGAGGACTCAAACAGATGGCCGGATGTTAGCTCTGCACCAGATGTAGCTGTCCACTCACCACCCCGAGAGTTACACTTTTCTCTCATCAGTCCTCAGAATATTTTACCAAAGGTCTTGGGGATCAACGAGAAATTTTGAGTAAACCTGAAACGGGTCTTTGGCGTCTTTTTGCCCACCATTTTGTATTGGGCTATAAATGTACGATATAGATGTCCTTTTGCCACGTTGTTCTTGTTGTTGAATCTTGTTGTTGTTCTGGGTTCTTGTGTGACCTTCCAGATGAGTTGTAAACGGACTGTTGGAGTCATTTTGTTAGGCTGGCCTCCCTGGGGAAGGCTCACTGCTGTTAAATGGTTTCTCCAGGACGGTTTCCTGCAAAACGTAGAACAGATTCCCTTTCCAGACTGTTAAAATAATGACTTTCAATCTTGTCTTTTCTATAATTACTTACTTTTTGGGTTTTTTACCCTACTTCATGTTGTCAGACAAGTACTATATTAGTTGTTTTTACATGCTTTTCAAACACGTGGTTAATCACATGATTAAAAATGGGAGATAAAATCAGCAACAGCAGCAAAGTTCATTTAGTACCAAAGTGGTCAGGGGTGCCAGGAAACTATTCTCCACACCGTGACACCACGAGCTGAGCCAGAACCGTTGATACAGCCCAGGGAGAAGCTATGCTTTAATGTTGTTTACACCAAATTCTGACAAAGCTGCCAAAATATGAACGTTTCTGCTAAAACCGAGACTCATCCGACCATCCAAAGTTTTCTAATCCGTTGTCCAATCTTGGCGAACCTGAGTGAGTTGCTCCGTGTCCTGTTCTTAGCTGACATGAGCGGCGCACAGTGGGGACTTCTAACACTGCAGCTCATCTTCTTCAAGGTTCATGTCATTCAGAGACGGTTATTCCTCACATCTCGGTTGAAAACAAATCGTTATTGGAGCTATTGTTCACTTTTCATCACACAGAACCACTCTGCCCGCTATTTTCAGATCAACAAAGTATTTTTGTTCACACAGATGTTGCTTAGTGGTTATTTCCTCTTTTTTTTTTCAGACCGCTCTCTGTTAACCAGCAGCTGTTGGTGAAAATCTGAGTATATCAGTAGTTTCTGGAATACACTGGCCCATCTGGCACCAAAAGACCAAATCACATTCAAAGTCACTTAAACTTCCATTTCTTCTCTCATTGTGATGCTCCGTTTGAACTTCAGTGAGTTGTCTTTCCAACGTCTAGAAGACATTCAAAGAGGTTGATTTGTAGTTTGTCTTAACAAACTGAACAGGTGTACCTAACAAAATGGCCAATGAGTGTATGAACAGCTACTCAACAAATTTGTGGTTTATTTGTTTGCTTCAATTTTTGAGGATTTACTTCTGATTATTCATAAAATCAATAAAACTCTTGCTTTTCAACCTGTGTATTTAATCTTCAGCCATTATAGATGTTAAGAGCCTAATGCATCTCTCCCTCCATCCATCCATCCACTTGTCCTTGAAGGGATGCAGAGGAGCCGGTGTATCTCCATTGGTCATGGGGCAACAGCGAGGGTACACCTTGGACAGGTTGCTAGTACATAACAGGGCAACACAGAGACACACAGGGAAAGCAACCATCATGCACATTTTTGCACTGTGCGGGTAGAAGCCAGAGAAGCCGAAGAAAAACATGCAGGAATGCAGAGAACCTGCGATCTCCATGCAGCAAAAGTCCAGGGCGGTTTTCGAAATCAGCAAAATCTTACTACACGGCTACAGTCCTAAGAATCCCCATCATGCACCCCTCTCTGTATCTAGAGGGCAGATCTCTTACAGCGACTGAAATAAATACTTAGGAGTTTTCAGAAGAATATGTGCAGTAAATGTTGCATGGTACAAAAAATATATAATGCACAAGTAAATGTTATATTCCAAAGTGCGTAACGAATTGTACTCTGGGAACCCAATATTTGAACCAGACACAGTGTTGCATTTTTAAACTGTTTATTGAAGGGCTTGAAGGCGGTGGCAGACAAGACAGGCAGACGAGAGCAGAACTGGCTGGTGATACCAGAATGGACAGGCGATGGTTAAGGGCAGGAGCTGACCAGGCGATGATGGCAGAGACAGGCAGATGACCAGAGTTACAGCCCACAAGGCAGCTATAAGTAGGTGGCGTCCCAGGTGGAGGGGCTTGGGGATGATGAGCAGCAGCAGGTGTAACTCGTTGTGGTGAGTGGAGTATGTGAATGGGAAAGAATCAGCCAATTAACGCCCCAAAAAAACATAAACGAAGAGCCCAAATTGTGACAAAGTGTCATTACCCCCGGGGATTTGTGCTTTCATTTTGCACTGGTTAGTTTCCTGGCTTGTACTTTCTTTAGTTTCTTGTCTATTGTGTTTGTTTATTTTCACTGTTATAGATTAATTAGTTCTTCGGCTCCTATTTCACCCAGTAATCATTCTTGCACCATAGTTCTGCTGGGTTTCCCGTGTTTCCTCCCTGTCAGCTTTGTCTATTATTCTCTCTCCCCCTCAGCTCTCTTCCTTCATTGCTCTGTTGTCCTTCATAATCCTCTGACTGCTTCCACCTGTCTTTGTCCTCATCTCTCCACGCTGCCTCTGCTTATACCCCCTGGTTCCATCTCTCCATTACTGGTTTGTCTGTTTTCCTTTGTGGATTTTGCCTCCTGCCGCCCTGTTTCTCCGTACCCTCTGTATTTAGGGCCTACACTTTCTGTAATCTTTCATTAAACCTGAGCCTGGATCCTCCTTCATATGCTACCTGACACCAAGAATGCATTGGTTTTAAACTTTAAATGTTTCCCAGACTTAGAGGAACAAGCTGCACCTACAAAACCGGCAGTTTTGGTTATTGTGCACCTCACACTGCGTCTGTTTCTTCCAGGTATCAACTATTGACGAAGGCTTGTCGAAGTTCTCAAAGCTGGAGGAACTGGTCCTGAGCGTCAACTTAATCTCCGAAATTTCAGCAGAGAACCTTCCCAAGACGTTAAAGGCACGTTGTGGCGTTGCATCAGTGTGATGCAATGGCTCTCTGCAGATTATCAGATAAGACGTTGGTTCAGCAGGTTCCACAATATTAGGAAATGCTGATTCACAGTTAATCACACAGCGCAGGAAAGAAATCTACTTTCCTCTTACTTCACCTCACATCAAAAGGGGTTTCACTTGGTGCCTAATGTGAATCATATGGTGCAATATACAGTTTCTGAAAGCTTTTTTTTTTGCCCTTTGAGTTCTGAATTCGTAAAGGCAGATGTTGCAATGCAGAGATGGATATCTGATCGAAGGTTGTTGTTTTCTTGCTTTTTTTAACAGAGTTTAGAGTTGCGTTCAAATCGATTGTCCTCGTTGAGCGGCCTCACAAGCTGTCCGCCTCCTCAGCTGCAGTACCTCGGCCTCGGATCAAACAGTCTGGGTTCCCATAAAGACATCTCTCATCTTACAGGAAGACACTGGTTAAGACATTGGCACACAGACAAAACACACACCGGAAGTTGTTGGGTTTTTAAAGAGGTAACCCAAAACCAGGTCAAATGAAAGCTCAGTTACAAATGTGGGCTTTTTAATTGGTCATGAGGTAAGGATGTGAAAGCCCTTAGTGCCGGCAGGTTTCACTGCTATGTAGGTTTTTCTGATTTGACAGCAGGTTTCAGAGGGGACACCCACTGAAGCGCAGGGCGCTCAGTCTGAGCTAGCTGCAGTAGAGGCTGCAAAAGAGAAACTTTTTGATGTCACCAGAAAAAAAAAAAAAAAAAAACATTCGAAGGCGGGTTTGCTCTGAGCAAAAGAGTTCATGCTTTTACCAAATCACTGCTTATTCGGCAGGTTAAAAAAAATCTCTCTAGCCACCACCACCCACAGATGCTCGCATGTTTTAATAATTACATGGAAGCAAAGGTTTTAAGGTATGTGTCTACCAGCTTTTGCAAGTTTGGAGACAAAATAAAATTTTGCCCAATTAGTGTAAACTAATTGTCGGATTAGACAGAGTCCAACTTAATTCATAAAGGATTTCTTTCAGGCAATATTTTTTGCATGTTTTTACTATGAAATCTAAACCATTGGATAGTAGCTCTGGATGTTTGGGCACCCTTGTTCTGCTGGAAGATGAACCTCCACCATTGAAGCCCCCTACAACCTCTCGCAGGTGTTACCCTGCATTTACCTGTCCCTGCTGATGGAAAACATCCCCACACCATGACACCGCCAACGCCATGCGTCACAGTGGGGATGTCGTGCTCTGGGTCATGCGCAGTGTTCGTTTTCCGCCACACATTTGATTTTTGCATGTAGGCCCTAACGTTACATTTTGGTCTTATTTGACCAAAGCACCGTCTTCTACATGTTTGTCCCCTACGTGGCAAACTGGCTAGCTCCTCCGTAATTACAAAGGCATGACGCTCTGTTCGCCCAGCCTGTTGGTTTAGGACCCCTCCCTGTGTGTTGGTAGGTTAGCAGTGCTGTCCTCTTTCCTGTTTTATGACCTATGACCTAACTTCACCCTTAGGGGTCTCCACAACTTGCTCCCTGACCTGTCTTTCTGATTCTTTCTATCCTCAGGCCAAAGCTGGTGTGTCTGGACCTCAGCGACTGCGAGTTTCAGGACCAGCGGGCCCTGGTGACCGCCTTAAAATCCCTCCCATGCCTAAAGACTCTGATGCTGAATGGGAACCCCTTCACACTGGCACCAGCGTACCCAGGTTTCACCGTGGACAGTCTACCACAGCTTGCTTGCTTAGACTTCTCGTGGCTCTCCTCGGAGGAAAGGTATCTGTTCGGCGGCTTGGCCGGGCTGAGCGGTGAGTTCATGGAAGGACCCCTCACAAAGACTGCCTGCCTTCCTTCAATTATCAAGATATGTCATTGGGTTAATTGGAGGAGCGGGCCTGTTGTAATATCAGGACGGTTTTTGTTGTCACAGATCTGATAGAGGATGTGGCATCAGTCACTGTGAGTCTGAGCAGGTTGAGGGGAATACCAGACCCTCTGATGGCCGTGGATAAAAAGGCTCCTGACTTTCAAGTCGTCACTTACAGATACTTCATCTCATACCAGTTCCTTAGTCATCAGACATCTGATAACCGGGTGAATTATCCCTCCCACTCTTCACTTTTAAACAAATCTTGGGTCCCGAGTGTTTCCAGCGAAAATGTAATTTAGTAATTATTTAGTATTAGTCAGGGCATTTGCATTAATTTGTTTGCTTTTAACCCGGGTTGAATTTAGAGGAAAATGACGCAACAGATTTGAATTTGGGAACACGGTTCTTGTTTGGGGAAATCTCTGAAGTTGAATATTTAATACCACGCCAGAAAAAGAGCCGTTCAAATAAAACAACAAAAGTCAACGTCTTTATGACATTCACACCAGTAAAGATTGCATGTAAACGTTGAACCAGGACCGAACGTCACCTTAAGAAAATGCAACTTATTCTGAGTTATAGCTACTTTATTGCATATATGATTAAAAAAATCCCACCTTGTTACAATTTTGGACCTTATTGCATGTGTCTTCACACATCAGCAAAACTTTGTATCTGGTGAAAACTGTTACCAAGTGAAGCTCCTACATGAAAAGACGTGCATCAGAAAACGGTTTTCATCGCTAGAACTGCTGGACTGAAAATCAACAGAGTTCATTCTGATGTTGTTCAAGCCTCCAAATATTTGGCTCAGATACTTTTTACCAAATCTTCTTTACCCAAAAACATGACAACTGTAGAGTTGGTAAATCTCAGATAACCTCATAAACTAATTGATGATGCAGTTACACTTCACGGTCTTTAACGTTGCTGTGCTGTCGCTTGCAGGGAGGTGACGGTGAAGCTAAACCTGACGCAGCGTCTCGGGCAGCGGAGGACGACTCCATCTGCTCTGACCTGCAGTCGAACGCAGACGATCAAGGAGAGGTGTCCGTCCTGCAAACTGGAGGCCCCGCAGTCAATACCGATGAAAACATTAGTGAAACCGCGCGCCGTAAGAACACCGTTGTCTTTTGAGCGTCACAGATTTTAGGTGTTCAAGCACAGATTATTGCACAACGTGTGAAAGAGCAGACGTAGCTGATTAAAGGCAGATAAAAAAAAGTCTATCAGACATGGCACTGAGGTGGTTATAAAGGGAAGAAAATGCTCAGTATGTTAATACAGCTTAGTAATATGTTCTGTAAAGCAGAACTGGGCTTTTTTTCTTATCGCTGTCTGTGGAATTTCCTCCGTTCATCTTCCTCTGGTTTCTCATCAGATGTTGAAATCATGTCGATCGATTCCCTCTGATTTTCTTTTTATTCCAAGTGTCGCAATACAGAACATCAAAACTGACATGGTCAGACTGCATGGACCTAAGTCACTCACTAACACATACCGTCGGCTCACTGGGAGACCTGAAGAGGTTCTTTAGCCAAGGACTTTGTCTCAGCCTAGAGGAGGAAAAGGTACAGCAAATACTGCCTGATGGGAGAAAGTTGTGTCCAAACTTATGTAAAGTATCTGACCTTGTAGATTCTGTCGTGGCCCGCGACGTCTGAGGATGTCCCGCTGGTCAAACCCAGCCTAACAACAAAAGGGAAGAAAGGTCAGAAGGACGAACAGGTGAGTTTATTATCTGATCACCATAAATCCACAAAACTATAAACCAAAGGGGTTGCCAGATCCAGTTTTAATGAAGCACGGGTTCAAGAATATTTCTTCTATTCCCCAGTGAACTCCCTAACAAACGCTAAGAAACTCTGACGACGGTTAAATGACAAAGCGCACAAAAAACCCTACGTTAAAAGGTCTTAAGAAAGCCTGACTGCCTGGAAAGAAAATAAAAAAGAATAAGGAAAAGCACCTTATTAGCACCTTAGCTCACTGAGAGTGGATGGTGGAGGCAGATTTAGTTTAAAAGAAATGAATCACAGCAGTTCAAAACATTTAAAAAAAAACGGTTTTGTAATAGTTTCCGAACTTCGAAGCTGCGGGTCAGTCGAAAATGACAATTTCAACTCTAAATACGAATATGATCAAAAGGATGATGTTGTTCAGAAAGGGACCTGAAATCTGTGACTTAGACCATAAAGTTGGTCAGAAAACGCATTTAGATGCCGTAGACTTTTATGTGTAGTTTATATTTATGTATGTGCTCGGCCCTCGCTGATAACAAAGCAAAACTGCTGGAGCAAATGGAGGATTTACATTGACGTAGTGAGAGATTTAGTTTTGAGAATTTCAAATGATTTACTTCAAATTCAGAAGTTTACATTGACTATGATTAATAAGCCTTTAAGTGATTTTGGGAAAGCCCAGGTGATGATGCCGTGGGTTTCATGCTTCATAATATTTGAGTTTCCCTGAGGCACGCCTACGGACGTATTTTAGCATGATGCCTCAAGATCCCTGCTTCCTTGTGTGACATCACGAGAAAATTTAAATAAATCAGTTAAGACGCTGTTCCAGGAAGAGACTTGTCCACCTCCACAAGTCTGGTTCATCCTCGGGTACAATTTCCAGATGCCTGAAGGCGCCTCGTTCATCTATTCTAACATTTAAATCCAGGTACAAACCGCACGGCGGTGCCCAGCGGTCATACCTGATGGAAAGGAAATGGTTTCTGTGTCCAGGAGGTGAACATGCTCGTATCAACCCTAGAACCGAAGCTAAAGATCGTGTGAAGAAGCAGGAAATAGAGTGCCATGCTCCACGGAGAAGCGAGTCCTGAAACCACCTGAGCTGAAGGCAGGTCACTCAGAGAGGATGAAGCCATAAAAAGCCAGATTACAGTTTAGAAAATAAACAAAGATACAAATTACAGCGACCTTCATCTCTGGAGAAACGTCCTGTGGTCTGATTAAAAAGAAGAGTTGAACTATTTGGGCATAATGGCCCAAAATTACAATCAGAGGGGAGAAGGAAAAGCTTGGAAGCCTGAGAACGGCATCCTAACGCTGAGGCACGGGGGTGGCAGCATCATGTGGGTGTTCTGTTTTCTCCAGGAGGGACTGGCGCCATTCACCAAACAGATGGACATAATGAAGGAAGGACATTATGAGGACATCCTGAAGACATCAGCCAGGAAGACAAAGCTCTAGCATGACCCGAATCATGCCACTACATTAGTTACACAGTGGCTTCACGTTCTGGAGAGGCCACAGCAAACTTCTGAGCTCAGTCTTATAGAAAATCTGTGGCCGGTGTTGCCCACAAACCTGACTGGGCTGCATCTCGTTCCTCAGGAGGGATGGGCCTAAACACTGTGAGAAGTTGGCGGAAGAAAAGCCAAAATGTTTCTCCAAAGTCTTACAGTTTAAAGGCAAACACTGCAAAAACTAAACTAAAAATAAGTCAAATTGTCTTGAAATTAGTGTATTTGTCCTTGATTTGAGCAGGTAAATACGATCCATCTGCCAATGGAATGAGTATTTTGACCCCTAAAATAAGATAATTAGATATACTGCACTTGAAATAAGATGATGGAGATGAAGTGTTCTTATTTTAAGTGCAAAAATCTTATTCAATTGGCAAATAGTCTTATTTACCTGCTAAAGTCAAGGAAAAACACACAAATTTCAAGAAAATCTTACTTACTATTGCCGTAGTTCCCTTTTTGCAGTGAAGCAGGTGAATGTTGAGGAGATGCAACTAAACTCCCCCATTTGAAGAAGCAAAGTCACGGTGACTGTGGTTCAGTAGTTTTCATGCAATTGACAGGTTGTAGGTTCAATTCAAGTGTACCGTCATATGTTGATGCCCCCCTGGGCAAGGCACTTTACCCAAGTAGCCTATTGGTCTGTGAAATTGGGTGAAGTGCTTTTAGAGGTCTGTATGACATGAAAAGTGCCACATAAATTCAACCCATTTACAAATAAAATCCTCTCATTTTTGTGGCATGTTGCAACTATATGAATGGCGGCAATTCAGAACTGACTTTTGGGGATGTTATTCTAATTGTGTATCAGGATAGCTGTCTGTCTCTGCTGTAGATGAATCACTTATTTTATTAAGCTAATTAATGTTCAGGACATGATTATTTATTAGCTGCTCCATTTTAGAAGACAAATTGACTGTTGCTCATAAAAAAAAAGGTTGGTTCAAGAAACCACGGCTGCCTTGTTGTCTGGGCTGAAGATTTCTCAGTTTTTCAGAGAGAGAACATAAAAGTGTTTAATCCTATCTTGTGATAGTTGTACGGAAAATATATTCTATAGCTAATATTTAAAACGTTTTGGTTAGCATCACATTGATAAAAAGCAGATCTCTTATTTCCAAGACAAATTGCAGATTTAAAAGTTCAGATATTTTGCTTAATGTTCAATAAAATATGGGTCTTGGGCACATTACACAGTTAAACAAATCTTTTGTAATCATCTTTTTTTTTTATAAAAAGTTAAAGTTTTACCTGTAATTTACTTCATAACCATGCATTTTGCAAAAAGACTTTTATGAACTCTTGAAATTGAACAGATGATATAAAAAACTTAATATTAGTGCACAAAATGTACGTTTTACACCCATCTGACTTGGTGCCTGAAAGGCATCCAGACATAATGTTTTTATTCTCTTTATCAGGTCAAATCAGCTTCTGCTAAAGACAAACCCAAAGACAAGAAGACCAAATGTGCACCACAACTGGTCCAGGATCCCCCGATCAGAACAGTACTCGCCTCTGCACACATCCCAATGCAAAGCCTGGTCCACGGCAGCCAGAGGGTCGCTGTTGTCTGTGACTTTGGTCCTCTACCCGCAGACTCTGAAGTGGGGGCTGCACACACACAGAAGGCAAGTTTAATGTGCCGTAACCTACATCCATTACAGATATGCTGCTGAGGCTGAATAGAACCAGCGTTAATGGATTAGCAGCTGGGAAATGAAACCTGCTCACATGTGGTTCATTTTTAACTCATCTTAAGGATTCTGAAAGGAAAATGAAAGGAGACGAGAGGAAGGAAGACAAGGGACCGAAGCAGAAAGAAACCAGCAGCGCTGCACAGAGAAGTTCACCAGCTTCCAAAGGTTAATGTGCTCAAACTTCAGGAAGAGTCCTGCAGAGAAACCGCTAACATATTTAAGAAACACCACAGTTCCCGTAAGCTTCCTATTGCCTTACTCCTCACGATTTCAATTAAATTTTATTTTTATAGCGCCAATTCACAACACACGTCATCTCAAGGCACTTTACAAAGTCAAATTCAATCAAATCATAAAGACAGATTGGTCAAAAAGTTTTCTATCTAAGGAAACCCAGCAGATTGCATCGATTCTTGACAAGCAGCATTCACTCCTCCTGGAGAAGCGTAGAGCCACAGTGGACAGTTGTCTGTATTGTCTATGACTTTGCAGCAATCCCTCATACTGAGCATGCATGAAGCGACAGTGGAGAGGAAAATCCCCCTTTAACAGGAAGAAAAGACCTCCAGCAGAACCAGGCTCAGTGTTAACGGTCATCTGCCTCGACCGACACAAATCACCTTCAGCTTTTCTCTTTTGTTTTGGGTCAATTCACAAACATGATTTAGGATTTTTGATGGATTCTTGCTCCGTTTCTCAGGCCTCCCATGTTCATTGTCTCTGTTCAGGGACAGCAGGAAAGGGTAAAGACGTGGCAGACCACACAGACCCGTCTGTGCCGGACCAGCAGGAACCAGCGACTGTGGAGCTGCGTGTGGAGCTGGAGAAATGGAGGACACCATCCGAAGCTCGTCGTCTCACAGCAGCGCCCGCACAAAAAATCTAAATCCCATGGCTGCCGATTACCCCAAAGCAAGGCATTCATGAAAAAATATAAACATGTTGTTCAGGCAATGAGGGGGTGTTTTATCTAAAAAGCCAGCAGTCTGGTATTAAATGCACAGTTGACATGGTGGTATTTGCTCAGTATGAGGTAAAAACTGCATCTACAGATCATGGCAGAAACCCAAATCCATTCTCAATTGGTCAAACAATCTTGTAATCTTTTCACATAATTTCGGGGCTTTTTCTCTAATTTCTTGACCAGTTTTTGACCGTTTTCACAGAGAGGTTTGCTTATTAGTACCCTTATCCCCTCACCGAATGAGTCAGAGTCACTCATGCATTTACTCACCATGAGCATGAATGTCTTTTTCATTTCAGGCTTTTTAATTATTTGCATCATTCTCTCTCCAGGGAGAAAACAATCAGCTTAAATGAATTAAAAAGGAAACATTCAAGAAATGTTTACAGAGGGAAATCATGGACGGAACCTAATGGGAGAGATGAATTTAAAAAAACAAAATAAAACAAAAATAAAAACAACAAAAAGTGTGTTTATCAAGCTGCGGAGTGACTTTGTGGAACGGTTTGAATACAGACATGAAGTACAGTGCAAACAAATATATTTTTAAAAAGGTATAAAAACATACTTTATAGGGAAGGTGAGGGATAGGTGTAAAAACATGTGTATATATAGATGTATATGCATGCATGTACTGTAAATATACACATGGGTTATCTACACTGCTTTACGTATGTAAAATGAATGCAGTACATGTGATATGAAAAATAGACTAAGGTGTGAGTATAAAACAGTGTCAACTTCTCCTTTTTCAAACTTGTACTAAATTGGTTTGATACATGTTTTTTATTATGACAGTTTCCTTTGTTATACATATGTATTCTATGTGAGGGCACAGGTTTAATTTTATTGTGAACTATGTTTTGCTAAATGTGGTTTTCATTTGGAAACAAGCCTCACTGTCTACCGCGGCGGTGGCAGCGTCACGATGTGGGGCCGTTTAACACCTAGTGGTGCTGGTGGTACAGGGAGCAAGGCCATCCTAAAAAACATATATAAAAATAAAAACCTTCAATTTCACCCCAAAACTCATCTGTTTCAACAGCAACATAAGAACACTGTTTCTAAACCCCAAACGTCAAGGTTTTAACACTAATTTTAATCTCATTTGGCTTCAGATAAACCAAACTGTCCAAAGCGGCGAGTCCGAGACCTTGTCAACCACAACAAAGATTTCCCACTGCATTAAAGCTGTTAGTTCGGTTTGTTTTTCTCCACATTAGAGATTAAAACTGTATTCTAGAAGTTACTAATCAATAAAAAAAAACATTGAAAATGTAGGAATGATTCCTGTCAGGAGTTTGACATGATATGCAGTAGTGGCTCAGAAAGGTCCTCTTCTGTATTCATTAACATATTGACACTAGATGGCCTCACATCCTCAACCTTTGCACAGTGCGGGACTGAATGTATATCTTTGTTTTAACGAAATTCATGAAAATGTACCGCTGAAACAGCCAAAATGAGCCCTCCCAAGTTTAACACAATGTTTTCTTATTTTTGGCATTGCAGTAACTAGAGCCCGAGATATTTGATATTTTCACCAAGTGATTTGCTTCGTATTGTAAGAAAAATAAAATTTGTAAAAGTATTCATTGATTTTAAGCCGTGTTGAGAAAGATTGAAACCAGTTTTGTTGCTGGGACATCATGTGAGAGACCAACACAAGGTTAGAGTCTGTTTTTAACCTTCATCCATCCTCCCATCGACTCTGATCAGCTTCCAGGTCTCTGCTGAAGGCAGGCGTCTCACAGGGTGAAGCGCATTGTGGGCTTTCTGGAAAATAGTTTGGATTCTTTAATCGTTAGTTTTGGTCTCATTTGGCCTCCGTTTACATCTTCACTGCGTCTACATCGAGGCTTGGGTCAAATCATGGCTCTCTTGGCTGATTAATGGTCTCCTTGGCTGACCTTCAGCTTAGGTAGAGGCCCATGTCTTGATAGGTTTGCAACGGAGCCATCCAGCTCACAAAATTGCAATAAAATACATTGAAATTTGTAACGTGAAAAAATGAGATCAGATTCAGGGTGTGAATACTTTAAAAAGTTCTTGTTGACTTCCAACTTAACAGGAGTTACCAGATTCTGGAAATAAATTATGATAACAGTTCACGACACATGCAGTTTATTTATTCATCCATAAACTTTATTTTCATACAGATATTTAAAACTTATTGATAACAATGCAAAAGGAACTCAGCTTTATCAATAAGAAACTTTCTGAAAAGGCCATATTAACAGGAATAGAGGGTTTACAGTAGGTGAGAATCTTAAATCTCCCAGCATCCACTTCAAAAAGGACCATAAAAAGTTAAACCCGTTGGCGCCACATAGCTCCGGGTTTCGCTGCTCTGCTCCAGACTGTCCCCATCACAAAGTTACATTATCAAACCTTTTAAACAGTACATACTATTTCCAGGCATAAAAAAATAAACTATAGCTCTTCAATCTTTGCTCAAAACTGTTTTCAATCAAGTATTTTACAGTTTCAAATACGCGCCGTTTCAGATACTGTATCATCTCTGTAGCCCCTGACGATCTGTGCAAACAAATGGTGGGATACTGATAAATTAACTCCTCTGAAGACGACCACTGGGTCCCCTCGCTCGCTCAAAACCAGCTCACTAAACGTTCCCCCCTCCTGAGTCCTTTATAAATACGACCAGCTGTAAGCGTCGCTGCAACACCCTTCTGGGACGTCTCAACGTTCGGAGACGTGCTGGAACCGTTCTTCAACAAGGCTGCTCAAGGGCTAGTGTGGACAGCTGTGCTTGGCAAAAACAAGCATGAGGAACATCGACAGGCTAGGACCCGAAAAGAAGGGAGCATGATGTGCAAATGTACTGATTGTGCGAACGGCGGTTTCGGGAAGGCTTTAAAAGGTCTGGTCGTCTGCGCAGGATTCGGTCCAGTGGCCGAAGACCTCGCAGGTGTCGCAGTAGGGCCGCTCCTCGCCCTTGCTGCCATGGTAGGTGGTGTGGGGGGGGGAGTCGGGCGTCTGCTCTTG
The DNA here is from genome assembly GCA_037039145.1 of Fundulus diaphanus. NCBI lineage: Eukaryota > Metazoa > Chordata > Actinopteri > Cyprinodontiformes > Fundulidae > Fundulus > Fundulus diaphanus. The sequence goes on from CM073127.1 coordinate 25,617,707, forward strand.
TAGGGGGCAGTCCTCCGTTTCGTGGAGATCGAAGCAGTCGCAGATGTCGCAGAACTTCCTCGGGGGAGGTTTCTTCTTCGCCGGCTGCTTGTCGTAGCTGCGGACAGAAATGAGGAGGCCCCTCCGTGAGAGTTTCGGCCGGACCCAAAAAGAAACCCAGAAGATCTGCCGTGAACGGGACTTACTTGTCATCCATCTCACTTGGATTATTCCCATTGAAAGCAGCAGCTGCCATTTTCTCCAGTTTGTCCTTGAGTTCCTCATTTTTCCTCTGGAGGTCGATGATAACAGAGTTCAAGAACTCAACCTGTAGAGGAAAACGTAGCCAGATCATCATTTCTGCATCGCGTGAAAATAAATGCATAACAAAAGCTGCAGATACTTGGATTTAACGTCTAAAGAACATTATTATTTACATATAGAAACTTATTTACTTGCTGTGCAACTCCCTTGTAGTTTATCCTGCCTTTAAGTTTCATCGCAGTTATGATTGGTTTTAGTTTTTAAGCAAAACTTTCTTAAATGTACAGTCAAAAAGTTGATGGTGACGTTTTAAAAAAATATATTTTAATGTGAAAACAATTAAAAGTTGAAGTCATTTTAAAATCCTATTTTAATTTCATTACTTCTACCCCTGCCACTGTGTGCTTTCTCGTCCCATAGTTGGTGCTGCTGCCTCAGAGTTTACAGACTCCCACATGAACCCACTAAAAAAGCTACTGTTGCCATCAAGTCTTTACTTTTCCCTTCAACATAGAAAGTACTCCTGGATCAGTATGCTTTTACATATCTTGTTCCTCTCAAACCCGCAGTCAGATTGGCCCGGTTCTCAAGAAATCAGCTGGACTTTAACAACTTGGTACCGACTGGCGTAATAAAATGGACTTTACTGCAGTGTTATAACTAGGGACAAACAAGTTTATTTTTTATCATCGGAATTAAAATAAAATAAAAATAAAAACAAGCAGGTTTCTCTCACTGGTTCACAACGAAGCTAAACTTTTTTGTAGCATTTTCTAGTTTTGCTAAATGTGAAAACACCCAAATTCAGTCAGAATTAATATTACAATTGGAACGGGGGAAAAAAAAGTTAATGGAAGAAGCAGGGATGTTCAAACGTACAAATGTATGAGAACTAAATGTAATTTAGGACATGAAACTTAAATTACGACCCTGCAGAAACTCTGCCTTCCATAATATACGTTTATTCTTTAACACTTGTGTAAAGTTACTAGGTTACTAGGGCACATTATGCAGTTAAACAAATCAATCACTAGGTTAACCGCAGTTACAATATTATCCCGTGTGTCACCGTAATCCCACTAGTGATGAAGATGGTGATTTCCTGCAGTGGGTTGTCAGCTTAAGATCAATCAGAGCTTGGATTGAGTCACTGGGTGTGTAGGAAAATGTCCCATAGTGGCTCAACGAACAATTAATCTCGATACTACTGCAGCTTCTCAATCATCAGTTTTTTTCCGTGCAGAAATTTTTATCAGAGAGCCGAATGATGCTGAAGGTACTGATGAAACAAGCCGGATCGATCTTTAGGCGACAGCTTGCAGTTTTCACAACACAACTACGGTGTGCGTCAAGTGGATGAGGGATGGGAGCCACAGTGAAAAGCATGCACAGATGGAGCTGATGAGAAACTTTAACAAACCGCTTCCTGATGGTTGGTGGAGCATTGCCAACATCAGAAACAGAGCGGAGGAGGAGAGTCGAATTTAAAGAGAAAAAAGGAAAAAAAAAAAAAGATCAAAAACTGTAGAGGACACACATTCTGGTGGATATCACACTTACGTAATCACAGATGCAGATAGTACAGGATGTTGTAGGGCCATAAACAGATGGGGGTGGAGCTGAGATGCTAATGGCTCATAGCGATCTTATGAGTGAGGCGAGGCTGCAGGAGGCCTACTGCGGAGAATGAACCATCTTCATGAGCCTAGGTAGTCATGTTGGAAGATCTACAGCTCTATTTATATAAACTACAACATAATCCAAAAGTGGATGTATTTCCGTGACTCAACCAAAGCCTAGAACTCAGATCACAGATACAGATTTATTACACAGAACGTAGAAGTTTGTGTTTATTTCTGTTATTTTGAATCTGATCAATCTGCACCTCAGAATATATAAATTACTACACTGCACCTATAGTGATAAAAATAAAAGACCAACAATTAATGGAGAAATGTTATGACCTACCCACACAGTCATGGGCAAGATGGCTACCTATACAGTTGTCCAGCAGACGGTACTGACACACCAGCAAGGTCGGAAATCTATAAAAGGCTCTGCTGCTAGTGAGGATGTTCAGAGTCCTGCTTCCCCAGACATGAATGGGAAGTTAAGTGGAAGGAAAAAGTGTGGCTGTAAAAGAATCACAAGCAACGGGGATAACAACGGACTTTAGAGAACCCATTCAGGAATTTGGAGGAGATTGGACTGCGAGTGGAGTCAGAGCTTCAAGAGCTAAAACACACACACACACACACACACACGTGTCCAGGAGACGAGTTGCTAGTGCTCGTGGTGAGATCCTCCGTAACCTGAGACAAGGTCAGGAGAATATTACACGGCTTAATGAGTGAAAGAACTGGGCTGTTTTGCTCAGTGCTCCAAAAAGAAACCTGGAGAGACAAAATCCAATAGAATTTCTTAATATTCAGAGTGAAACTTTGTGCTTCATTCTCCTGACAAGCTTTATAGAGATGCTGATTCAGTTTAGAAGCAGGAGTTCACCAAAACCTGATTTAATGATCATGGATAAAAGATCCAAGATGGTGAGGCTGCCTGGGTACTTTGCCCGCTCCTACCCGTGTTTTTTCCCTCCAGGGGGAAAAAAACAACAAAAAAAACATGTGCTGTGAGAGTGCGAATCCAAAGTCAAGTTCCTTGTTTGTTCACACAATTTAGGCCAATAAAGCTAATTCTGATTATATGTCTGTGACTGATTGGCTGGTTGTTCTGGCCTGAACCCCACACAGAATGTCTTATAAGTCAAGAAGAAGACGAGAGACACCGGGGCCAACATTGCAGACAAACTGAAGGCAACCTGAGGCCTTCCAACACCTCGGCAGAACCACACGCCACGCCGCAGTGATTCGTGTGAAAGGAGCCGTGACCAAATGCTGCGTGCATGCACTGTGCAAGGGAGTGAAATCTGAGTTTACATTAAGTAAATCATCTAAACCAGCTGTGATCACAGTCCGTTCTTAAGGGTCAGGATCCTGCATGCTTCAACACACCGATCACCTAAAAGGGAGGAAACTCCATTACAAGCAGCTGTGTTTGGGCAGGGACCGACGTCTGACCTGCAGGACACTGGCCCTTGAGGACTGAGTTGGATACCGTTACTCTCTAAACTAATGGATGAAATGCATCAAATATATTAAATGCTTAAAATGTGATCACTCTGTGTGTAATGAAACTATATAATGGAGATTCAATTACTGAGATAAAAAACCTAGTGCCTGTTAATCCTTTCATTGCAACACCAGTCTGAACTAAACTGTTGTAAAACTAATGCAGTATAAATTAATATTCAAGTAGTTGATGTTTTTCTACACAGCTGCCCCATTCTAACGTCTTATGTTAAGAGGCATATGGTTCCTATGGAAAAACCCAATAAAAAAAAAAAAACGGTGTAATGTTTTTTTTTTATTCAGCATAAGTGCAACAGCACAAACCTGACTCTCTACTGTCTCCTTATCTTTTCTCAGTTGGTCCAAAACTGCATCCCCTTAAAAACAGAAGGAAATCAGAGTTGGTGTCATTTTCAGCTAAAAACAAACAAAAAAGGCGAACAAAAAAGCAACAACGTAAAATCACTGAGCTAAAAGCCATGTCAGCTGTGGTTTGGAGTCGCTCCTGATTGTACCTGAGGTCTGGTTGATGTTATCAGGCCGGGCTGTGAGGTCCCTCTCCAGTCTCTTCACGCGACCCTGCAGATGAGCTTTCTCCTCCTCCAAAGCCTGGATTGTACTCTGCAGCGTCTTAACTGAGGCACTTTCTTCCCGCACTGCAACCAGCTGTAAAGGGAAAAAAAAAAAACATTCAATAAATACAGGACAAATGTTCGTGTTCATCAATCATCCTTACTTCGCAACAAAAGGGGCAGCTGAAAGAAGGACAATCTTAACAACAAGAACAGCTATAATCTAATAAAGCTGTCATTTAGTGAGTTTATACGGCAGTCGTTAACCTTCGTAAAGTAGAGCTGGTTTTAGAAAACAGAAACAACACGGATGTAATTCTGATTCTGCGAAGAAGAAGAAGAAGAAAAAAACGTGTCACTTTGTCAGCACCGACAGAGATTTCCAGATAATCATCTTCAAAGTCAATCTTCAAGCTCTGAGGAGAATTGTAAACACATACACATGAAAGCAGGTCACTATTTGACCCAGAAATGACATCCTGTTTGATGGGTATTGTTGTTGCTGTCAAAAGGAAATTACGGTAAAAGCTGCCTTTGGGATTTAACAGATTTTAAAAGCCCGCTCTTGCTAAAGATCAAAAACGCTTCCTTGTTTTATCCGGATTCTGCAGGGTAAGAGCAACTGTGAGTTAGGGTAAAACGTCAGATTCCTTTCTTACCTCACTCTTCAGATTCTCCACCTGCTGGTCCTTTTCTGCAGCTAAGGCACTGTTTTTATGAATGGACTGCTGGAGAGCGGCCTTCTCTCTGCTCAGCTGCTCCTTCAGAGTGCTTTCACTGTGAAACGCAGCATCAGCTAAACGTCAGCGATACAAAACTCTGTGTGTAACGTTCATTTATAAAACGTCACTTTGGGTTTATGGCAGACATTTTTATGGCAAACAGGCTTTGAATATGGAGGAAAAAAAAAAGAAACAGGCATTCAGGAAGTAAGAGACGAGGATAAAGAGGTAGGGCAAGGAATGGAGGTGGGACATACGGTAAGAAGGACAAGAGGATGCGAGGAAGGGAAGAAGGAAGGATGAGAGGAAGAACAGCAAGCAAAGAAGGCAGGACACAGGACAAAAAGAAGGTAGGACTCAAGGACAGTGGAAAGAAGACAGGAAGGACACAGGCAACAAGGTGGGAAGGACAGACTGAGGGGATGTAGGACACAAGGAAAATAGGTAGGAAAGATACAAGGTAGGAACCAAGGACAGGGAAGGAAGAACATGAAGGAGGACCAGAAAAAATTAAGAAGAGGAGGAAACATTAGGGAATGGAAAAGAAAATGAAACCTGGAAATACAAATTATTTTCCAGTCTCTGATTTTCTTTTTTTCCCAAACTTAAGTAGCGCTTGTAAATACTGAAATCGGGTAAATATTTATAAGACATTTCCAGATTGGAAAGAAGCCTGACAATGTGTTCAGTGTGCAGAAAAAACTCAGACTAAATGTTTACGTCCTAGTCCTCCACTTTCAAAGCACAAACTACTAAAGCCGATGATGAACTAATCTGAAAAGATGACATTTCTGCAGCTGTTTATTGAAACGTTAAGCTGAATTTATTGATAAATTCACAAGGGTAGGGTTGAATGATACAGAAAAAAAAAGCATATCAACAAAATTGAAATTCTATTGATCGATATCAATAATTATCAAAAAAATTCAAAACATATTTTAAGTGCAGCCGTGGCCATTTTAGGCTGTTGCTTAATGACTTATTTTTGGATAGAGAACAAACACTGAATTCAACCCTTTATTCAACCAACTTTTTACCAAAACTGCAAGTCACTAAAAAAGAAAAAACTCATCCTCGCTGAACTCTGAAGGGGCGGAGACATGATAGTCTAGAATGCAAAAGGGTGAACTTTTTATTAACCTTTTTTTTTTCCTATCACACCACAGGTCTATCGATTGATATACATTGTTATTGAATTATTGTCCAGCCCTACTTGAGCGTATACAAAGGCACACAAAGGATGAGGAACTGAGAGTGAGTCTGCAGGGTTCACATGTATGCAGTCCCACATGAATGAAGTCAATAGATTTGTTTTATGAGACGATGACGACGACAACACGTGATATCAGAAAGCATCAAGTACCTGAAGGCATTATTTGGCAGGCTTTGAAGGAAAAGAAGTGTAATATAATCAGGCACTTATTCATAAATGCACTACATATTGGTAAATGCCAAGCTGATGAAACCATGAAAACATAAAAAAAAAAAACATACTGAAGAACTGAGCAATTATCTGATTTTGCTTCAGCAACAAAGACATGATTTTACCTTTTCTTCAACTCTTCCAACTCTTTCTTGAGTTTTGAGTGCTCGTCTGTTAACTGTGAAAATACATTTAAAAATGTTTAAATGACTGCCAACATTCATTAATGTTATTATTTTAGAGCAGTTATTAATGATAGCACGGATGTCCCTTACTGTCACTAGATCGCCCTGGTCTTTGCTCCTGTCCTCCAGCTCCAGAGACAGCCTCTTGCTCTCATCTTCAAGCGTCTGCAGGGACTGCGACTTCACAGATAACGCTTCTTTAAGCTCCTCACTAATTAAACATAAATGTTAAAATGACCCAAAAAGACTCGGTCAATCCACGTTCAAGCCATAGATAACCTGTTAACTGTAAGACAGGGTTTAAAAAGGTGCATAGCCACGCTATATGACTTTTTATTTATGCGCCAGTAGCTCACTCTGGTTGCAGTCAAAGTTTCGATGAGAGTATCACGTCCTGCTGGCGTATTGGTTGTTATTTTGGTGTTTATTCTTCTCAATTTGTTAAATAAAGCCCATTGTGTACATTTATAATAAGAGAAGTACGACACCGCAGATGTGCGCAGGGAATAAACAAGGAAGCAGCTAACGGCTATTAGCATCTCCCAGCAAAACAATGGACACAACGCAGAAAGGTCCAAGATCCAGTGTAAAAAAAAAAATTATTAAATACGGTTCCAAGAGGGAAAAGACTGAAATGTCGCTGGGAATACAGTATAAACGTTGGTGTTCACTGAAGCGGACGCTGAAGCTGCCGAGACTCAGATGTGACCGCAGAGTTTGACTGACATGAGTAAATGTTCTGATTAATACTGTGATAATAATAGCAATGCTCTTCTTAGCCTCTTCAGTCTGAAGTACTCAACACTATAAATAGATGACTGATTGGTTCTTACCTTGGTGTTCAGTCCCCGTTTGAGTTTCTCAACGGGAAATTAATTTCTCTGATGTTCTGATATGAGGCTCTTAGAGTTGCTGTTAGATCGGTTAATTTAATAACGGGTGGGTCTTCGATCACAGCGAGCTGCTGCTTTACGGCGAGGCATCGGTCCGGCATTCTCTAGTAGCCGCATCTGGCTTTCTGATAGTTCTGAGGTATCACCTGCAGATGGCGCCACATCTGTTTAAATCTGCTCATTTATATCTCCTCATCGTTGTGAGGCAATATTTAGGCTCAAAAAGGACCATTAAAATACAATCAGGATGAACGCTTGGTGTATAGAACCTCATTTTATCACGATCAAACGGTTTTTGGTCGTTTTTATGAGCATATCATGTGGCTATATACCTTTAAAACAACTTTATTCTTGGGAAATTCAGATTACTCACATTTCCTGCTGAAGGCTCTTTGTCTTCTGTGTTTCTGTGCAAAGCTGCTCTTTGGATGTGTTCAGATCTTCTTGAAATGTTGAATTCTCTTTCCTCAATGTTTCCAACTAAAACAACAAAGAAATCTGTCAATTATGAGACATCTATGGATAAAAAGGTCATTTCACTGTACTTCCTTTCTTTGTTGAACCACCACCTCATAGTGGTGGAGAGGTTTTTTTACCACCATGATCCTGAGGGCTCTGTTGTCCAGAGCTTTGGCTCCAGGTTGGCTCTCGCATGGCAACTTGGCCTCAGCCGAGGGGTCAGACTAAGAGCATTTTAAGGATTCAGGTGAAATGGCGGACGACAAGAAGAGGTGAACCGTAAACAAATTTGGGGGACCAGGACACGCTCTGTGGGAGAAGCTCACAGACAAGCGCCTGCTTGTTGGGCCTTGGCCTCTGAGGCTCAGCCAGAAGAAGCAACAGAAAGCCTCAGCACATGCAGGGCGAAACGTAAGGATCAGTTGTGTTACGCAAGCTGGGTGGGGGGGCTGTGGCGTGCCAACTCCTAGTTTGTGGGACATAGATTGTCCCCTTACTGGCAATCAAGGACCTGGAGCTTCAGCGTTCGGGTGAGGGATGCTTTGGACCCTGTCCACACAAGGCATTTTGTTCTCGTCTCCAGTGAGACTCCCCCACTGGGAAGCCCAGGCGGATTCAGTTGGACTCTGCCAGGGCGGGCACTTGTCACCAGTTCTGTTTGTGCCGTTCATGGACGAGATCTGAAGGCGTCGTCATGGAAAGAAGAGCGTCTGCAGTCCTAAGGCAATGGTTCTGAGCCGCTCTCTCTGGTTCTTACAACACTCAAAGTCAGATTTATGCACGAGTGTTATTAAAGAAAATTTCCAAAATGTTCCAACTCCTCAAAGCGGTGATTGACAAATTGACTATTAAATAGCACATTTATGCACAAAATGATACTTTGACTTCCTTGTATCACAAAAGCCGTTGCTACGTTGTTGCAAAGCCATTTGACTCCTAAATGTAATCAAATCAAACCCATAAATAAGGGTGAGGGGGGGGGGGGGGGGTTCCTGGATGTGAACGGCACACAAACTGTCCAGGACAGAGGTGGACGGAGAACAAGTAAAGCAACTGTTGAAATAACTTCTGAAGTGCTTTATCCAGACGTAAAATGCTTTAAATACCTTAAAAACCCCACATTAAGATTTACGCATTTAGAAAGTTTCCGAGCACCTGTAAGATTTAATGATGACAAAGGCAGGCTGTTCCCCTCTGAAATATTACCTCAGTAGCTTTCCTTCTGCCAAAACCGATCTCTCACCTGAGTCTGAATGTCCTCCTTGGAGGTCTGGAGCTCTTCCAGCAGAGACTGAGCTTCGTTTTTCTCCTTCAGTAAAACGTCTTTTTCTTTTGTGAGCCGCTCCAGAGCCTTAGCGGTTTCGTCAGAAACCTCTTTAGCCTAAAACGGTGCAGGAGCGGGACACTCGAGATCAGCGGTTTTAAATGAAAAGCAGCACACTGACATTTAAACTGTGCGATCTCATTCTGGCACAATCTGAAATTTGACGACCATGCATATTATTCATAGCCCAATTATTTTAATTTAACTACATGCTTTGCTTTTTTTAATGGACCGAGATATTTTATTACCGATCAGAAGACAGCTACCCTTTCCAAACATGATTATATTCTCATTTGTTTTGTTTTTTTGACAATTAACATTGTTGTAATAAGAAAGAAAAACCAATTGGTGACTTATCTAAAATGCTGCCTTTACAACCTGTGGCCTCAGAACGGAGACTTAAAAACATTTAGCAATTCTTTTAAAGCCGATTTCTTCTGCCTCGCTGGACTGTCGAGTTCAATAAACAACCTTAAATTGTTGTTTGATGTTCCAAGCAGGCTGCTACAGTATCTCAAAGGAACTTTGCCAACCATTAGCTCACGTTATAAGCCCACAGGCAGAGGCTGGGCGCTAAGGGTAATAAACAGAGGTTAGTAAATGAAGGATGAAAGTTAGGACATGAAGCTAGAAGTGAGAGGGAGACAAACCAGCAAGCATGCAGTGAGAAGGTGGCAAAGCCCCCAGCAACACCAGGACGTGCGAGTCAGGGATTAGTACTGCTGGAGAAATACCTCAAGCTGCTTAGAAATAGCATTTTTTAGTTGCAACTCGAGCTCCCTGCCTCGCTGGACGGCTTCATCCCTCTCAGCCTGCAGGGCGTCCTTCAGAGCCGAGAGACGCTCGGCGCTGGAGGATATTTCTTCTTTCACAACAGCGGACGCGGACGCCTCCTCCAGAGCATTCTTGTATTGCTTTTCCAAGTTTTCCTTCTGGGTTTGTTGGGCCTGGACGTCGGCCTGCAGCTGTTCGTTGCTCGCCCGCAAGCACTCCACCTTTTTGAGAAGCCCCGACTGCTCGGCCAGCAAATCTTCTTTTTCGCTGCGGACGGCTGAAATTTCCTGCTTCAGCTCAGACTGCCTAGCCAACAGCTCCTCCTTCACCGAGGTCAATAAGGCCGCCTGTTTGTTCATTTCCTCACACTTCGAAGATAGCCGTTCTTTTTCTTGCCCCAGGTGATGGTTTTCCTGCTCTTGCCGCTTTAATTGTTCTTTCAGAGCCTCGATGTCTGCTTTAAACGACTTATTTTGTTCATCGGCGTTTTTAAGGTTGAAAGAAACGTCTTCGTTTTCCTGTGTTACTTTAGACAAAGTTTTCTGAAGCTCCTCGATTCGTTGGGAGAAACCCTCTTTGTCAGCCTTAGCTTTAGTGATTTCATTGCTCTCAGCTTGTAGCGTTGCCTCCAGGAGGCTCTTTGCCTCGGACACAGACGCAATCTGATGTTTTAACTCCTGGACCTCCTGCAGCAGCACCTGCTTCTCATTCTGCAAAGACTGCGCTTTCTGCTCAGCTTCAGCCTGCACGGATTCAAGATGGCGACGGCCATTTTTAAGGTCATCCACCTGCTGACGAAGCTCTAAACTGGACTTCTCAAACTCCACTTGGACTTTGGTATGCTCGTCAACAAGTTCCGCTTTGGCTTTTTCCAGAATTTCTATTTTAGAGTAATGTTTCTGGAGCTCGTTCTGTAGGTCTGCCTTTTCTCGGTTCAGAGTGGTCACCTGTTCTTCGAGCTCATCTTTTTGGTGCTTAGTTTCCTCTAGCTTTGTTTCCAGGCGACTCTTCTCTTGAATAAGATCAGCATTGGTTCGGCTGTAGCCATCCAACTGGTCCCTAGTCGTTCGACTTTCACCAGCCAGCTTGTCCCGCTCCAGAGACAGAGTCTCTTTCTCAGATATGGCTTTGGTGTACTTCCCTTCCAGCTCTCCCTTCTCCTCTTCTAAACGCTCAAAAGCCATTTTCTGCTGCTCAAGAGCCAAATCCAGGTTCATCTTTTCTTTGCGCAGGTCATGCAGGGCCATCTCAGTTTCGGAGCTCTGGAGACGCAGCGCCTGTTTCTCCTGCTCCAAAGAAGCCAACGCCGCGTTATATTTTTCGTGAGAAACCGACAGCTCTTCTGTCAAGGCATGAAGCTTCTCCTTCGTCTCTTGTACTTCTCTGAGGAGTTCTTCTTTCTCGTTAGAGACTTTCCTTTGGAGTGCAAGCAGGTCTTCTTTTTCCTGCAACAGGTTAAGCCTTTCAGAATCTGTCACTTGACTGTTTGTCTTGAACTCTTCAAGCATCTGGGCCAAGCTGGCTTTAGAGGCTTTGAACTCTTCACATTCACGAATTTGACTCTCCAAGTCTCTCTTAGTTTGGATGAGTTTGTTCTTGAGCTCCTCCTTCTCGGTCTCTAGGTCCTTTTTCTCCAATGCAGCAGCACCGACCTCCACCGACAACTCCCTTTTCTCATTAGTCAGCGTTTCTACCTGAGCCTGGAGCTGCGCGTTCTTCATTGTTAGATCTTCTTTTTCTAAGTTCGATGACTTCAATTTTTCCTGCAGCTCAGCATTTTTCGTATCGAGAGACTTTCGGGCATTTTTTGCCGAATCTCGCTCTAATATCAGATCGTCTCTCTCATGCGTGAACTTTGACTTGGTTTCCTTTAGGTCCTCTTCCAGGCGAGTTTTCTCTTTGCAGACATCTTCGTAATCCTCGAGCAGCTGCTTCTTCTTGGACTCGATTTCCTGGATGTCTATCTGATGCTTTAAGATGGAGTCATTCATCTCGGTATTTTGTCTTTGAAGCTCCTCAATTTTGGACCGATATTCCCCGTTACCACTTTGTAGTTCTTTGTTTTTGCTCTCTGCTTCCTGCAGGAGGTGTTTGAGGGTCTCCAGTTCCTTCTTCAGTGAAGTCCTCTCTTCATCTGATTGTTTGGTATTGGTCTGAAGTTCCTCTTGAAGTTTTGACAGTTTATCATTAGTCGACAGCAGGTCTTCATTTTGCTTTGAAACCTCCTTGCAACTAATCTCGAGGGCAGAAAGTTCATTTTGCATCTCGGAAAGCCGCCTCTCCAAATTGTCTCTCTCAACTTTAGTCTCTTCTCTTTGCTTACACATGTTTTCCAGATCGAGATTCTGCTTATCCAGCTTTTTTGACATATTGTCAAGATCATGCTTGTAGGAGTCAAGCTCAGCAGAAATTCGCTGGAAAAATAAAAGTGAAAGAAAAAAAAAGGGGGGGTATATATATATGCACACACAGGGTAATGCATGAATAAATACAAAATAAACCCAAATAGATATGGACATAAGTGATATGCAAATGGAAAGGTTAAGCCTCAGAAGCATAAAACCAGAAAGAGGATCACACCAAAGCTTTCAACTCGATACGTTTTAAACTGCAGAGGCGGAAAAATGTTTCCTTCAACTGGAAAACCGTTTTGATACCAATAATGGCCTAAACACAGGTAAACTGAATTAATAAAAGGGGCTGCCACTAATGGCAGCATGAGTATAAAGCATTTATACAGTAATATAACAGAAAATAAAATAATTTAGCCACCAGCACAAAGATTTTTCCTATTGTGTAAATAATATTGACTATAATTAGTGGAAATTGTGTCTTAATTATCTAATAATGTCAAAAAAGTTTTTCTACTGATTATCAAGAAAGCTATAAGTTTTTAAACATGCCCCGTTTCTTCAGATGTACATAAAAAGTGTCTTTATTATTATTATTCCAATTAATTAGAATTTGGAAGAACTTAATAAACACAACTTTGTTACATCTAAATCTGCCAGTGATGTTGGGCTTAACTATAAATAGCAGAAAGCAGAGCAAAAATGAATCCCAAAATAATCATGTCACAAAAATAAAATAAAAAAAAAGAACTTTGATTCTAGAGATAATTAAAACTTGACAAAAGCTCAATAGCTGACTGGTCCTCGCATGTTAGAGACTTGGGCAGCTCAGTTTAAAGCCTTTTTTGTAGTTTGGTCTAACTTGTCAAAAGTCATTTTTGTAAAATAATAAACTCACCAGCCCCTTTATAAAGCTGAGTTGCTGGTAAAAACAAACTGGCAACTCAATCCATCTAGGTGTCTAGACATGGTCTGGTTGTTAGTGCCAGACAAGCTGCTCTGGGTATTTCAGGAACTGCTGCGAGTGGCAGTGTGGACAACAATGCCTTGTTGACATCAGAGGTCAGGAGATAACAGGTGGCTTGGTTCAAGATGATGGGAAGGCAACAGTAGTTTAAATTTCCAACCTTTGCAAGCAAAGTGTGGGGGACACCAAATGGGTTACAGCAGCAGGACACCAGACTGGATGAAATGCCAGACTAACAGGCTCACAAAAATTGGAAATATATAAGAAATAAACATGGCCCGCGCTTTGACGAGCCTTTGTGACATTCAGGATTTGCCGTAAACAGTATGAAAGTGCCACTTTTTATCAACAGTGAGGGCTGGTGGTGCAACGGCGGCAGATATTTTGTTCTTGCGCTTTGAGCCACTTAGTACCAACTGAGTCTTCTGTAAATCCCACAGCCTATCTGAGTGGTGTCAGTTACTGAAGAATACCAGTTAATGTCAGTTAATGAAGAATACTCTGTAAATAATCTAGAAGACTCAGAAGAGATGATGTTAATAAATGTACAGGTTCAATAATGGTAATATAACTAAAATAACTGTAAATCTGTGCTGTTTAAAGCTGCGTTTCACGTTACCCATTGGTGATAAAAACAATCCTGTTTCTTTTTTTGTTTAAAAAATTCTAAGACTACCTTAAACATTTAGGCTTTCAGACAACTAGAAATGGTCTTAAACTTTGAACATGCTGCCAGTAAAACATACTGATCCTTGTAATGTTCCTCCTGGCTGTGCTTACCTCAGCCTGTTCTTTGTACGGCTGCAGCTCAGACACCGTTTTCTCCAGCTCTTGAGTTTTGTCCTTAGAGGAGGAGAGCTCCAGCCTCAACTTGTCGATCTGTGTTTGCAGAACCTCAAGTTCCTTCGAATGGAGCGCCGAGGCCTCAGAGAGAGATTTCTCTTGTGATGCCTTCAAACCCTCAACTTGCCTCTCACTCTGTTTAAGAGCGTTTTCCTAGCAAACAAACAAAAACAAAAAAACACAAAGACAACATTACGTCTCATTATTTTTTTTTGACACCCACTAAAGCCGCTTACACATACACAGCAGTCTTGAAATGTTGAAAATACATTTAAACACCGTGATACGCGAGAACCCACATGACTTTAGGACCTTACTTTAAAGTCAAATCACACAAGAATACTGAGAGACAAAGGGAGGATTTAACATTTTTGAGGATTTATTAAAAATGCTGCTTCTGTCATGATTTTCTTACCACCTCTTCATGAATTTAACCTCACGGTTACTGAAAGTCTGAGGTGTAAACAAAACAAAAACATAAGACGTTCCTAAAACAACATTGCTAAAATACTCACCAAGGTAGTTATCTTTTCCTGAAGATCACTTGTTTCAGACTGAAGTGCATCTTTAGCCTCTTTTAGCTGTTGTTCTTTGCTGGACTGCTCTTTCTGGAGCTTTTCATCCAGGTGTGCCACCTTCTCCTTCTCCTCTGCTAGCAGATTCTGTAACTCCTCAAGTCTCCTGTGGAACATCAACAAACGGGGAGTCGATCAAGATGAGGGTTACAATACTGAAGACCCAAAATTCTGTCTACTGGGTTTACCCCATTAGAATCAATTGGAACCAACTATGTTTAACATTTAAGTAATATTTAATTCCAGCACCTTTCCTTCTGCCTGAGGTCTTCATTCATTGTTGTTAGCTGGACTGAATTGTCACCAGATGCCTTCATCATGTCTGAAATATCCTTTTCCAGCTTGCTTTTGTCCTTTGTGAACTGCTCAAGCTTTTCATCTGCAGCCTTCAGTTTCCTCTCCATTCCTAATGAAAAACAAGAAAAGTTGAGCTGGAGGGTCCAGATTTGGTCATAAAATCAGAAAATAATATACTTCAATGCAATACTAGTTTGGTGCAGGTTTACAATTAATTATTCAACATAGAAATATAACGTAGTTTCAATTTACTTACCAGCAAGCTGACTTCTCAGGGACTCTAACTCGTTACTGAGGGATGTGCACCGTTCCTCCTTCTTACTAAGGTTCTCAAGTGTTTCTGCACAAGATCAAACATGGGTTTCAATCCAAACAAACATTGCAAAACCTAAAAAAAAATTCAGATCGAAATATTAGTGGTAAGATGACACTGATGATCAATTACCTTGCATAGTTTCTGATGATTTATTCAGTTTCTCTGTGCTTTCCTGCAGCCTCTGTTTCTGTAGGGGGAAAATAATTGTTTGCTAATCATGTCGTGACTAAAATGGAGTGAGAAGGTACTGCAGTTGCAAAAGCAAAGAACAAACAAAGAAGTAGATCCTTATTTTTCCAAAGGGAAACACAGACACTGGGCCATGAACCTCACCAGGCTTTGAATCTCTTGGTCCCTGCTGTCATTCTGCTGCTTTAGGGCAGCCAGGCTCTCCTGGGAGGAGACCACTTCCTGCTCTTTGACCTCCAGCTGTGATTTCAGTTCACCGATCTGCAGTTAAAGTAAAACATGACTTTAAATAAAAGAGCCCGTGCTTATATTGATACAGTGATGATGCATAAAAAGCAATTACAAAAACATGAAATGATCGTAAGGCGTTTTCTAACCCACCTTTGCTCCATTGTCATCTCCTTGGTTCTGGAGCTCCTCTAACTGACTTTTCAGAGCCACACACTCCTGGTTACTTTGTGCTAATTGGCTGCGTAGAGCCACCATTTCTGCCTGTTGATCTTTGGTTTCTGCCTCCTTGTCCCGAAACTCTTGAGCCAGCCCGGTTTCTTTTTCCTCGAGCTCCTTTACTCTGATTTCGGCAGCATGAAGCTTTCCAAGGACATCCTCCATCTCCACGAGGTGCTGCTCCTCTGCTTTCTCAACGCTGGACCGCAGCGACTCCTCCAGTCGCTCCTTCTCCTCGGTCAAAGATGACAGCTGAGCCTTCAGGGCCTGCACCTCCTGGCTCCAAGCTGAGGCCTTGGCTTCGTGTTTGGCTGTAGCCTCTTCTAAAGCTAATCCATGCTCTAACTTAAGCTTTTCCAGAGCACTTTTGGTTTCTACAAGCTCTTCAGTCTGAGCACCTGCGCCTTTGCTGAAAGACACTCTCAGCTCCTCCATAGCTTCCTGGTGACGAGAAATGGCAGACTCCAGCTTTGAACGCCATAGTTCAACAGTGTCGGCGTTGTCTTTCTGCGCTTGGCTTAGGCGCATCTGTAGCTGTTCTTTGTCGCTGGACAGCATTACAGATGTAGCCTGAAGCTGGGCAACTGCCTCACTGTGGATTTTCTCTTGAGCTTCCAGCTTGCCTCTGCATTTCTCCAGCTCTTCTTGCTGTTTTGCTTCTTGTGCTGAAAGCTGATCCCTAAGAGAGTTTAACTCTTCCAGGAGCGGGGACAGGGTGGCGTTCGAGTCCCCGGTGTTCTGCTGCATCCCAAGACGCAGCTGCAGGTCAGCGACTTCTCTGGTGCGCAGCGAAAGGTCTCGCTCGAGTTCCATGATGCGGGACCTTTCCGACACCGTAGCGACCTTAAAATGCAGAAATCTTTCATTTGCAACAGAGTCACATTCAGCATACCTGAAACACGCATGAACGGTGTCTAAAATTAATGTGTGACTAATACATTGATGAGTAAATGACATTACAGACTAAATAAAAACAGTTTTCTAAAAGAGAAACGAATCAAATTGCTGTTTAAAGTTGAAAATATACAAACCTTTCATCACAAACAGGCATTACACTGACCTCTTGTGGTTAAGGGACAAAGTTAAACTTCTAGGTCAAATTAGAATATCATTGCAAACTCAAATTGTTTTAGGAATTCAAATCAAAAAGTGCCACTCATATTGATTCTTTAAACTCAGAACGATGTATTGCAAACATTTATTTTCTGTTAACTTTCATGATTATGGCTTACATCTAAAGAAAAACCTAAATCTAATAGTCTCAGAAAATGTGAATATTAAATAAAACCAATTTTGAAAATTAACAAAGAAATCCCTACAAATTACTGTATCCACGCCACGTGGCATGTAGGCAGCCGGTCTGTGGTTCTGTTGAGGAAAATGAGATCAGCACCTCAGCTTGCCAGCAGAAGAAAGCATCGACTGCTTTGCTTCACAATCCCCTCAAGGCTGTAGTTACCCCCCGTTACTTGCGCACCTTTCATTACCAGACTTTTTCCTTCCTCTCAACTTTCCCTAACTATGCTTGGATGCAGCATTCTGAGCAGTAAACTTTGTTAGGAATGAGCTTTTGCAGAAAAGGTCTTGCCCTCCCTGTGGAGCGTGTCATTCACTGACGGACAACTGTTAAGTCAGCAGTCTTCCACATAATCATGAAGGCTGTAACAAACCGTGTTAAAAATACTCAGCCATTACCATCAAAATGGTAATAACAGCTTGAAATATATCAGTCTGTGTAAAGAATCTATATGAGTTTTAAGTTTTTGAATAGAATTTGCAACACAAGTTAACTTTTCAGTGGTTTTCAAATTTATTGGGAATGACTTGTATTTTGGGGTTAAAGGTGAAAGTTTTCTACCATCAGATTAATTCTGGTAAACGACTGATGAAAATAAAATAAAACGCTCAATATTATCTAAGAGCCCTAAAATAGAACGCCAAACAATACTTTTCCACTTTGCTTTCAACAGGTGGCATCATTTTATTAGAAACAGTTTATACTATCTTCAATTCAATGGTGTCATTTTTAAATAAAAATCACAAATAACTAGAAATTGGCACATCTTATGACTTTAATACCATGAAAAAAAAAAATACCAGGACGCAAAATCAGGGGAGTGGAGGAGTTCTTAGACTAGCAAAACGCTGGGACACCAAATAAGCAGGACAAATGGATGCTAGGAAGGACTGGAGAAATACAACATGGGACATCTGGGAAAATGATTTGAGACGGGGAAAGATTGTCTGTCTGGTTAAGCAGCAATATCAGAAAAGCATTGGTTCATGCCAAGCAGCTCGTAAAGGCATTTAAAAGAGAATTAGGGTAACATTTGATTGAAGTTTAAATTTTGGTGATAAAATGTTCAAAACCTGATTTCATGCAGCACGATTTAAGTCTTGAAAGGCTAAGCTGTAAACCCAATGGCCACTTTACTACATACACAAGTTGAATGGCTTGTTAACACGGATGGCAAAACAGCCAGTCGCAGGCAGCAACTCAATGCATTTGGTCTTGTAGAAGTGGCGAAGGCGTCTCGCTGAAGTTCAAACTGAGTATCAGAAAGGGAAAAGGGGATTCTAGTGACTGTGGCATGGGTTTTGGTGCCAGGCAGGCTAGTCTCAGGGATGCCAGAAACTGCTGATCTGCTGGGATTTTCACACACAAACGTGTCAAGTTTTCAGAGACTGGCCTGACAAAAAGAGAAACTATTCACAGACTGGACATGGGGTATGTGAATGCCGCCTTGAAGATGTCTCAGGAGAATGTAAAACTGGTTCAAGATGATAGAAAGGCAACAATAGCTTAAATAACAACTAGCTACAACCCAGGTATGGTTGTTCCTTGATACGCAACATGTCAAACCTTGAAGCAGATGGGCTACAGCAGATGATCAGACTAACCGCTACTCCTCTTAGCTAAGAACAGGAAAATTAACCTATAATTCACAGAGACACCGTCATAAGTCAATAGGAGACATGTTGCGTGAGTCAGCTACAGCCTTCAGATGGTAGGGTCAGAATTTCAGAAGGGTCTAGCCACGACAGACCCCCCCCCGCCCCGCTGAATGTGTCTTTCCCTGTCCCCTAACCTAAAGTCAGTGGCCGTGTTTTGCAGTGTCCACAGCCAGATACACTTGCAGAATTTGGCCTAAACAAGATGAAATCGTGGATGCATCCTCCCTTGTGTCATAATTTCAGGCTGCTAGTGGTGGTGAAATGGTGTGGGGAGTATTTCTCGGTCCCAACCAAATGTAACAGTCTATCTGAGCATTGTTGCTGACCATATCCATGCTTTTATGACCCCAGTGTAGCCATCGTGGCTTCACCCAGCAGGATAATGCACCATAACACAAAGCTCAAACCATTTCAAACTGGTATGATAAACGCGGGTTCAGGGTACTCAAATGGCCACCAGTCACCAGATTTCAGTCCGACGGAGCCCCTTGGGGATGTTGTGAAACGGCAGACTTGCATCAAGGATGTGCATCTGACAAATCTGCTGCCACTTTATGACGCCATCATATCAATATAAAAACAAAATCTCTGAGGAATGTATATACATCGCCTTTTGAAGCTATGCCCTGAAGCACTAAGGCAGCTCTGAAGGACAAGGGTGGTCCAGCTCGATACTAGCAAGGTGTACCTAATAAAGTGGCCATTGGTGTTAAATTCCCAGTACAAGCTGATTTTTAGTATAAGGTAGATTATATTTGAAAGTGACTCGGAAAATATCACATCTTTAAATACCACAAGCCCATACAAAGCATGACTTATTACTGACCGACACCTCTCAGAAAACCTCAACATTTATTTGCTCTGTATACCTTTTCTCAGGCCCTCTTCCCCACTGCAGCACCCCCCATCCCCAAGCAGAATTCATTACCCTAGTGTCTTCTAACTCTCTTTGGAGTTTCTCAGCTTTGGTCTTTTCAAAGAGCAGGCTCTGTTCAAGCTCCTTAATGTGGGCATGCTCCAGTCTGGTCTGCGTCTGTTAGTAAACAAGGAGGAGAGGAAGAGAACACACCAGTGCCACCATCACATGCCAGCCCAACGCAGACAGAGCGGGAGGGGGAAACAGGAGAGAGACTGAGTGAGTTGTGTCTTTGGGTGTGATGAACTGAAAGGGTTCAGGAATGGGTTCTGGGTGGGTGTGGTTCGTTGTAAATGGCTGGAAATGAGAAGACGCCGCATGCAGGAATGTCATGCCGTGCCAAATGGGCGGTTTTTATGAATGGGTAATGGCAAATGCAAGACGGGCGTGTTGCATGGGTGTGCAGGGTAAGCATGAAGATGAGCATGTATGAGACAGTTATAAACATGCAAAACTGACACCTAGTGAATAAAGCAAACCGTTATGGTTAATGACACTGATCACGTGTATCAAACCGATGCATATATCGAGTTTAATGGCTTCATAACAGCGTTGGAGAGAAAGCAGTATTAAGCTGTAACTTGGTGATCTGCAAAGGTACCGCATTCATGTCATGTTACAACCACAAACTTTCATGTATTATACAGGGATTCTATCTGATGAACACAAATTAGATCATTTTTGAGAAGTGGAAGAAAAAGGATACATGGTTTTATTTTTTTATACAAAAATAACTTTTCAAAGTGTATTTAAATAACCTTGCCTGCAAGATGAATTCTCGCGGTATTTGTGCGTTCTCAAACACACGAGAATCCATCTTGTACGCGGAACATACCATCTGTGGCGAGAGCAGGAGGTGCCCACAGCTGAACCAACATAAACATGGCAGCGCAGGAGGACGCACGCGTAGCTGCTGCTGTCACGTCTGTTTAGCAAGAATCCACGATTTCTTCTTTGAAAGAAGAACAGCGAGAAGTTCCTTGACTAGCTTACCTGGCTTCTCATAGTAGCAGCTGCTGCTTGCGCTTTAATTTTATACCGTTATTGGCTAAAACCAACCTTTGGTAGGCGGGCACTAGGTGTCGCTTCGCATAATCAGCTCAGAGTTCTGCTGAATGTCCCTCTTTTCCCCTAACGGATTCAGATGGGACAGTCCTAAATTGATGATCTGCAGAACTAGAGTGCTACACATTATTTAATCTGACCGGCCAGGTTAGTATTCAGCCCCCTTTACTCTGATACTCCTAAAATACAATCCAGTGAAACCATTAGTTTCAGAAGTCGCCCATTTAAGAAGTGGAGCCGGGGCACCCCTTTTCCTGTCAGTTAACGGTAAAATAAACATTACCGGTGCCACAAAAAAAATAAAAAAATAATAATACAAATAGAGCCTCCCTTGTTTGTACCTTCTCTTGGTCAATCACATAATATTTCCAATAAAATACATTAAAATTGTGGTTGTAACGTTACAAAATGTGAAAAAGCTTAAGGGGTAGGAACCCTTTAGCAAGGCACTGTACTGCCAATGTATTCTAATAAAGTAGTTTAATAAATGCGTACATTTAGCATACTTAGCCATGATTTGATAATAGCAAACAAATAAGTACGCTGCTTTCTCTCTGGGTCGTTAAGGCCATTTCTTCAATGTGAGTATCTTAGAAGAAACCAGCAGTAATCAGGCCACCATGTGCAAGACTTGTGACCAACATGTCCTGTTGTAAAACAGAAATAGTCTTGGACCATGACACAGAAATAATTTGATTTGACTTGTTAATATCGTGTGGAATTCAAACTTATTTTATGCTTCTAGGTCATCACAACAAACCTCATCTTAAGTTTTTCCTAGAAAATCAAAGTAGAAGTAATTCTACATAACCACTCAGGGATGCATTTCATGAATGTCTCAGAAACAAACATCTGTAAACTTAAAAAGGGAAGAATCCCGTCAAATGTAAAGAACCGGGCAAGATGCAATTAAGAACATGTAAAAATATTTTGAGATCACTGCAATGAATGCATCCCTTATCTTCCTTTGGAGGTCCTGTAATCATGAAAATAGTGCGGCGATCAAACTGAATGAAGGTTACATTTGAATAACCGACACGATTATGATTCCAGTTCGGCTGCAGAGCCTGGAGGGATTCAGGTCTGTGACTGTGTAGTGAAATGACAAGGGAGCATCCAGTGATTTCATGCTGAGCACTGGACCAACATGAAAGACGGGGATGGGGAGGGGGGGTTAAGAACAAGTAATAAGGTCACATTACTTGACAGGAAGGCACTGAAAATCACAGCTGAGCATGAGTACAACTTTAACAGCTTAGAACTAAAGGAGTTTTAGTTAGACATGATTACTTTGTTTTCGTTTGGTGCATTTCAAGCTGCATGCTTCTTTTAAATAAATGCACAATCGTTAAAACTGTTAGAGCACAAGTAACAAGAAAAGATAAAAAGGGGATTTCCAACCCTGTTGCTTTAATTTTTAACATCTAATTCAAGCTTGGATGTCTTCAGGACAGATAAGTGTTCCTGCGTAGCACACTGTGAAATAAATACATTCTTTGATCAGATATAGAAAACACAGATAACCCTGGGCTGCTTTACTTTGTCAATCAGATCTTCTGTCTAAACTTGCTGGTATAAAAAAGGCTAAAACAGTAAATAGTTCTGTTTTTCTCCGACGGAAAATGTTTACTCGGCAACGATCCAGTGACTAGTAACGTGTCTGTACAATAAACCCCTCAGTGGTATACTCATAAGACCACAGCTGATGTCGACAGGATTCAGTCAGTCTATGGAGATCGGGTTTGGTTATGCAGCCATTTCCTGCTTTAGAGCATAGCGATGATGTAGCTCTACTTGGATCCCGTTTTGCCACTTGGAGCATTTGACTGCATATCGGCTAACATGCGATAAAGCTAGCTTGTAACTGTCCATTTAAATTAGCTAAAGGAAGTTCAGGTGTTTTTAATTGATAACAAGAGAGATGCAAATGAATAGCACTCCCAAGACTGCAACCCAGTGACAAAGGCTGCTGGTTAATTGTAAGCGCTCGCACTTTATATATTAAATGGTGGCTTTGTTATTGTTGTCCGTCTTGTCCACTAAGACGTGTGCCGCTGCCTTTGTTGACCAGGTCACCCATGTGAAAGAGATCTTGATCTCAGTGGGTCTTTTATCTGGTTAAATAAAGGTTTAATAAATAAATAGAACTACCTTGCAGTGGACATACTACAGAGGAAAAAAAATGCTATTAGATTTTTTTAGAATCAAGTAATTCAAGTAGATTTTATGTAAATTAAGATACTGAGTTGAAACTACAACCCATGTTACAGCATCTGCTACTAATAAAAATGTATTCCATTTTTACATTTAATCTAGCTGGACATGAAGAAAATAAATACTCCTGCCAAGTCTTTATTTAAATCTTTAAAGCTTTGTGTTCGACACTTACCTCCAGGTCTCCTTTGGTAATGCAAGCTTCCTCTACGCGAAACTGAAGATCCTCGACTTTCCTGTTAAAATATCAAATATCAAAATTCAATGGAAAACCGGGTCCCACCTGAAGGTGCATTTTTGTTTCAAATAGTTCTTACCTGCGCTCTTCCTCCAGTTGATTTAGCAGCTCTACTTTCTCTTTGTCTGCAGCTTCCACTAAAGATCGCAGCTGATCCATTTTCGCCTCCATCTTCAAAAACATGAAAACCAAAAGATAAGAGCCTCCATACCGAGTGTAAGACAATTTCTAGAAACCAATGTCCAGTTATATAGTCATGCATCGTGGAGTGACCCGACCTGCTCCTGATCTTCCCTGAGAAGGCCGATCTCTTGCTCCATCTCTCGAACGTGGCTATTGGCCTTGGCCACCTCCGCTCTTTCCATGTCCCTCTCACCCATCAGCTGCTCAATATGCTGCTGCTTCTCCTTCAGGGCCTCCTGCAGTGCTGTGGTTCCTGAAATCTTTCGGTTGTACCTAGATGACGTTTCAGTTAGCTGTTCAAACAGAAAAACTAGCATGACCATGCTGCTGGGCACAGAAAGACACTCATTTATCGCAGTGACGCGTCAGCGCTAAGGGCACCCATGTCTCACCAGGCCTGTTCGGCTCGGCTTGGTGCTAACAGAAGACGCCACCGAGCTCATGGTGCTAATTGAAGAGGCACTGGGGCTTCGCTTCAGCCCCGACGGAGTGGCCACTACTTTTCGAGCTGTTGTTTTTGCTTTGGCTGGGGTTGTGGAGGGGAAGCCAATGCGTGTGACTTTATGAACTGGAGCAAATAGGCCATATTTTGGCTGGCACTGAAAATATCTAGAGACAAAAAAATGAGAATAATTTAACTGGAGAGTGAAGGCAGGTGGTTTATTTAAACAGTCAATTCATTCATGAATCCTCTGGCTTTCATACCTGGTGCCAGCCACTGCCCCGTCGTTCTTCCCAAGGGGTTCGTCCAGCTCCACGCCACACCACTCGCCTTTGGCAAAATCGGTTTCTCCGAGGAAACGAACCACTCCTGCCTTTGTGCCACCAACCTGAGAATGACACACTGACCATGAGCCAACATAATCCTCTCAACTAGTAAGTCTAAAAAGCAATCCGCTTTGCCTGCTAATAAACCCTGAGATCATTCCATTAAAGCAACAGAAACAAACGTGTTTAAGCTTGGAACTAGACGCTCAACTTAATAACGCTGGAAATGAACTATACTTCGCCTTCCTCTATCAATTATTAAAACATAATAATAATAATAATAATAATAGCTTTAAAGTTCACAAAAAGCTATATTTGCTGATGGCGAGTACATTTCCTCTGCAGCCCCACTGGATGAGCAACACTTCCTGTCAGCCAAACAGCTTAAGGCTGTATCAAGGGGCAGAAAAGGGAATTTATAAGGAGGAAGGAAGGTGCTCGTCAGCATTTAATTAGGCTGAAAGTAAACATATGGTTCTGGGACACAACTGTGTAAAATGCCTCCATAAGAGCTGAAAGGAGTGCTAGAAATGTGAAGGTGCCAGCAGTTCAGTGAGACATGTGACCTGAGGATTACTATCAATGCAAAAACCGAGCCGACCAACAAGCACGGCTCAGAATTAGGTCCCTTTGCTGAAATATATAGATTTATTTATTTTTTTTAAAACAGCTATGGAGACAAACTTTACCAGCACACGATCCCCCATCTTCAGCTCCCTTTCCCCCTTCTTGACGGAGCCACTCTCAGAGAGATTGGAGACAGAGTCACTGTTTGTGTTTTGCAGGTTAGAAGGCGCTGCTGCGGTAGCCGCTGCGGTGGAAGAGGCTTTCTTTGCAGCTGTGCTACTGGAGGGCAAGGCTGATTTAGTAGTAGCGGGGGTTTTGGAGGCCACACTTCCAACTGAGGGGGTGGGTGATGCTGCGCGGGACGGTGGTGCGGTCTGGGTCCCATTAGCTTCCCCTTCTGTGCGCGACAACTTGGAGGGGCGGGTGAAAATCCCTCGCAGTGCTTCACACTGGAAGTAGCGCACCCCTGCCACAGAGCCGTCATTCTTCCCGATCGGCTCGTCCAGGACGATCCCCGCCCACTGGCCGGGAGCAAACTGTGTCTCTCCCAAAAACTGTATGATGCCGGGCTTGTTTCCATTCACCCACACTCGCTCCCCAATCTGGAACCCGTCGTCAGCGCTCTTGCCATCCTCTCCACTGGAACCAGCAGCTGCTTTGTCAGGCACAGCGGCTTTAGCTGTGTGTACAAAAAGAGAACAGAGTTCCCCCGTTAATTAAATGGCTTTGTCAGACGGATCAGGAGAAAAACACAGCCGGCTCAGTTCTTTATGCGTTCTTAGTAGAGATGCGGCAGGGAATCAATCAGTGCGAGCTGGAATCTGTTAATATTCCCTTTGTCGGGTCTGATCTGGGATAAATGGACAAAATACAAAGCGTGACTTATTTTCCTGTTCAGAAAATGCAGCAAAACTAAGAACTCCAATCAACAGCAGTCGGTATCAGCAGGATGTACGTTTTTTACTTTAAGAAAAATAAGATGAAGGTTAGGAACACATGGCTCCTATAAATAAATTGGGATATTCTTGCTATTCCTTACTTTTAAGTTTGATTCAAAACTGCTACATTTTATTAAGGGCTTTGTTTTTCTCTTTATGCATCATAGCCCCATGAGAAAAATAAAATAAATCTGTCGCCAGGTCAAACAGCAAAGAAAACCAGGAATCGGTACAGGCCAGGAAAAGCCTGATCTCAGGTTGAGAACCGTATCAGCTCAGCGTTCCGATGTCTTCATGTAAACAAGCGTAAGTAAACCAAACTTCACTCGGTTTTATAGCCGTTTTAATTTATTACACCCAAAAAGTCAATTCTGGTGTACTACACAAAAAAGGAAAAAAAAGAAAAGAGGATTCAACTTAAAATAAAACAATACTAGCAAATTATTTAACAAACCAAGAATGGAAAAGCGAATGACTGGATTCCAAATTTACAAGCAGCAGATTATCAACTCATTTATTTATCTATCAACCACACAAAAGGTCAACATCATTCTGTGATGAGAACGTTCTCCAAAAGCCAACCAGGGCCAGCTTTACTGCTTCATACCATACCTGCGGGTGGGTTGGTCTTCGGGGCTCCAGTTCCAGGTGGCCTGCCGATCTTGCTAGGGGCTTTGATCCCAGTGGGCTTGGCTGTGCTCATAATGTCCCGCAGTGAACCGACCCACAAAGCTCGCGTCTTTCAGTGGGAGCAGGCCGACTCCAAAGCATCAAAACGATTTTCTCCAGGCCTGTGATGGTGAAGCCGTTCTCGCCGCGCAAAATGAAGGGGCAAAACAAAAAATGAAAAAAAAAAAAAAAAAACAGGAAAAGGGGAAAAAGGGAGGAAAAGTCCTGCTTACAAAGGAACCCTGTGGAGAAGGAGACAAAAAAACAGCATTGTTTCTAAAGACACCAAGATTTCTTTTTAACAAGAACATATAGAGCCAATCTAATAGTAAACAGAAATATCACAGGGTCACTGTCATTTACTGTTAACAGAGACATTGCGTTTCTATTATGACAACAGGCTTCTCTGAACACACAGTCACGGGTCTAAAAATATCCTGTCAGAAAGGCCAGCCGACGCGCAGCCTTTGGTAGACGCATCATGAACTTTGGATCGCTTCAGCATGGGACCGTGATGAGAGGAAACGCTGATCTGCAAATGTTCTCCCACTCAAATCATTCTGCCGTCTAAAATAATGTACTGCTCGCTGGCAGCTCGGCTGAAACAGGATTACTGCGGAAACATGACCACCATCAGCAGCGGATGATCCGCTTTGTCAGATTTAGCAGACACCAAGCTCTGCCACAACCTCTGCTTGTTGCTTATAACAATGCTTGCATCAGAGATGGTTTAAAATGACCCGCCCTGGAGGAATCCCGCATAAGCAAACCTGCCGACGAGTTTCCTGCCCCCCTAATGAGAGACCTGCAGCTTTTAGACCCATTCCAGAGACTATTTGCTTTCCACCGACAACAATACGGCAGAACAGGTGGACAGAAAACAGGAACCTGAAGGATGATGTTCCTGATGCGAACAAAAAAAAAAAGGTGAAAGCTAAACAAACAACATGAAGCAAAGCTGAGCAGAGGAAATTAATACTTCACAGAAGATGGTGGCGACAGCCTTTTCGCAGCTTTCATGTCCCTAGCTAAGTTTACAGGGACAATAGTAATGGGAATAAACAGCTGATCAGAATAAGAAAGCGTCATGTAAACAAGCCAATCGGAATATGATGATCGGATTAAGCTCAATCAGAATGAAATTGTAATCCGAATGAGAGGAGTGGCTTATGGTGATTGATAATCCGATCAATGTGCATGTAAACGCTTGTCGGGCTCAAGTTATTCCAAATGTGTCAAACTGACCCGAGTGTGCATGTGCGTCTGACATAAACATGACGTATTTCAGCGTTGTGAGTGGTGGAAATACGCCGGGAAGCAAACTGTCGGAGCTCCTGATAAACCGTTCTGTTCTTAAAAATAAAAGAGCTCACGATTATTGCTTACTCAGTAACATTTCAAGCGTAATAAGAACATTGTGCAAGTCCATCATGGGCGCTCGGAAGACAAAAACTAATAACTGCGCATGTCGGAGTGGTTCTATTCTGAATAAAACCAGGTGTATATACACACACATTATGATCCGATTAATTGATTGTGTCCATATAAACGGTAAAATCCGATTATTTAATCCGAATACATTTCAATCCGATTGTGAAATTTTGTACATGTAAAAATAGTTACTGCAGAAAAGGTATTACTGTTTAAAATGTTTGGATCGTCGCGGGATTTACTTTTGGAGTACAGGAACTGGTAACAAGTCAAATTCTCTGCCTTGCCTTTTAACAATCGGGGTCAGAACAACGCAGACGCTGCTGGCAACACTGAAATAGCCAAACAGGTTTGCTTTTTCTGACACAACGGTAGCAAATGGGGCTTAATATCCCCTCACGGGAAAAAAAACCCACAACAGATCACGCCGCAGACATTTATGGCTGAACCCGTTCAGCGGGATCATGAAAACATGCCTTTCATTCATGAAAAAGCCAGAGAGCGGCAGCATTTTTTTTCACTTTCAAAACAATAAAAAGGAGAGGTGACTCACGGGTAGAGACTTCCGGACAGACTCGAAACTCGCTGGAGAGACTACATGTCTAGATAGGAAGAAGCGACTGAGGATACCAATGTCTGGGCGCTTCTGCCTCGTGTAAGACAGACAGAAAAAAAAGATGTTGGGCTACCTCCCCCAAGACACATCTGTGAGGAAAAGAGGACAGTCATCTACAGGCATGACTTGGTCTGAATGCTGTGTTCCAGTTTTCCTTTATGTGTCATGAATAGATCCCGCCAGAGCCCTCACTTAAAAAAAAAAAAAAAAGGCCGGAGGAAGAAGGTATCTCCCTTTTTGTTTAAATATTTTTTCTATTTACTGAAATAATACCAAAAAAAATGAAATTCATGTATTTGAACAAATACATGAATTAAAATTATTTTTTATTTTTTTCATTTCACCGTTAAAGTTTTGCAAGATGGCATTTCAGCTGTGGTCTCAGATGATCGAGGCTGAACATTCTCCCGGTAACGTTAATCTTTTGCCTCTGACTCTCAGTCTAATCTGTAGCTTGAATTGGAGCCAAATTCCAGTGCTTTGACGTTTTTTCAAGAGACTTTAAAAAAAAAAAAACGGTCAAGCGGCACATTTCAGAGCAAGAATTTCTACAAATCAATAAAGCTAAAGACCTCTCTCTGCCCCAAGAGATCAGCCTTGGGCAAAAAGTGTTGACTTTTTGCCCAAGGACGGTGAAATGACTGGAATCTCGGACAAAAACATTGGCTGAAGTCTGCAGATTGCATTAAACCGATAACTTCTCTCTAAACGTTCCTGCTGAATGTTTATGCACAATATTTGGCTTCAGCTCTGCCGTCTTTTCTCTGCGTCGAAGCCAAATGGAGGGAAGGGGAGCATTTGACTGCAGCCACGGTCTGACTGTACATCACTTTTTTCACTTCCCTTCCAACCACCACATTTGCAGTGCGATGTGACTTTTTAGAGCCAAAACATGTTTAAAAAAAAGAAATCAAAAACAAAAACTGAGCTACATTACAGCTACGCAACTGTAGCGTAGTTTTAGCCTCACAGTTAAAATCGGATTATGTGTAGAAAAGTGAGATCTGCACATGCGCTGCTTTGCTGAAAACAAGAAAAACGGTTGTTTGGAGAAATGGTGGAGAAACGACGCGGGTCAGACCTGAAGCAGAAATTATAATGTGTGCCAGAATGTTGACAAGAGTTTTCCTGCTTCCAATTCTAACTTTTGCCCCAAGCGGTCGTTCGTCACTGTCGTGATTAACAGGCAGACTGGCCTTGCAAAACAGCCCTTTTAAAACCGCAGGTAGGGTACCGGTTTCATAGGTCTCTAAGCTACTGTTCTCGGACAACATTTTCTCCCGACCTCCTTTCCCTTCACGAATTGTGCTCTTTGGAGGCCCTTGTGTGATGAACGGTTGTCCGATTCAGCTTTCCAAAGTTAACCCCGTCGCTCTTTCTGCAATATTTGGCTGGGTTTTCTTCTCTGCCGTGCCTGCTTACTTATTTTCTTTGGTTTTCAGAAAGATATACATCTTGATTTTGGACGTGAGAATGATTATTACCATCGTGGGCTACAAGCCTGAACAAACAAAACAAGAAAAAAAAAAAGAAAGAACATTTTCAAAAATTCTGCTATATGCCCTTTAAAATAAAAAGTATTAAGTCAAAAACTAAGTTCTGTAGTTTAAAACCCTTTAATTTTTCCACCAGTCAGAAACACAAACGGTAGTTTGCAAAACAAAACTGAAATCCCTGAATGGCAACCTTACCATGCCGAACTTCTGTTTTTATCGTGACAGTTGGTATGTTTAAAATGTGTGCGTGTGGGCTCAAGTAGTAATACTGAAACCCTACTGCTAGCCTTGAAAAAAAAAAAAAACGTAATATGCATAAATGTTTCTTCATAATATCAAGAAGCTGTTTACTGCCACCTGATTGGAGAGTGGAAGTCGTTACACAAACCAGTGGGCTTTCATTCCAGTCTCTTTCAGCGGGTTAATATTAGCCTGTGACTTAACGGACAGGCAACCAAGTATAGCAGGTTCACATGTGTCAGCCAGGTCACCTCCACAAACCACGAGTGTTGAGGTATCCCTCTCTGCTACGTCACACAGGGTGGAGATAAGCATTTGTTAAAAACGGCCTCTCCACTAAAAGCCTTAACCTAAAGCAGGGCTTGTAATGGGAAGTATCCCACTCTCCCCCCTTGGTTTGGTCGTCAAACTCTTCCTCTTCCTCAGCGAGGAAACATCTGCTGGGATGATTACGTGGGCCCCGTGCTCGCACTGACAGAGGAGGTGGAGACAAGAAAACAACAGAGAGAAGCAGCAGAAACAGTGAGATTCTGCGTCTTCAGGTGGTGGAGGCAGATTCATCGACTTTGAAATCAACAATCCTCACCATCGACAGGCAGACATCAGCCACAAGACCAATCAGGACACTGCGTTGCAATGCTACCCAATCAAAGACATAACAGAGACATCGAGAAGGATGGATACATTTTTGTGAATTGTCCTTAGAATGGAAACAATCTGACGATCACTGAAAAATCAAATCTTACACAATAATGGCTTGTAGAAGCCATAAAGTCCATTTTGTAAACAGAAAGGAAACCAGTGATTGAACCTCCTTGGCAGGAACCCTCTGCAGCTTTAATAATCAGCTCGACATAAACTAAGCTGCTTTTCTCTGATTCAGAAACGCAAAAATCATTTGAAGCCAAAAAAAAAAGACCCCAGAAAATCAGACCTTTAAACTGCAACACATGCAGATCCAAAGTCCATGACAGCACAGCTGCTTTAACGACACACCGCAGCCTAGCAGAGCCCTTTTAACGCGGTAAACGTGTTTTATTTTAGGTTCAAACACATGGATTATTAGCATAACTTGCTTGTCCGCCTGAGCGCCTGCAGCTAACGGGATTAGGATCTGACGATGAGGTGGCACATCTGGGAGCTGGTGATGGACTATCAGAATGTCAGCTGCGCTGGCAGTCTCACTAACCCGTTTTTCTTTAAATATATATCTATACATGGAGGCACTAACGTTTAATCTGCTGATCGTTCACGCTCACCTTAAACACGTCGCGAAGCGAGCGACTGGAAGCAAATTCCACAAGTAAAAAAAAAAAAAAAAAAAGGAAAAAGACTCCGCAATGTCAGCCAAGATCCACGCAGGAGCACTAAGGTTCTCGCAAGTTGAGAGTCGGCATTACGGACGGCTAGATTGGATCACCTGCGCGGCTAGTTCCGCAGTCTGTTGACTTAACCGTCACCTCCTCGGCTCATTCGAAGCCCCAGTCTGATATCCCGGTGAGAACAGACGGGATTTGTTGCCAAGTAACGTTAGGCCCGAGCTGTACACACCGGTTGTCGGAAGGGCTCTTAGCAACTTAGCTTAACTAACACCTCAAGTAACGCCAACAGCACCTGAACAACTTTCTCGCGGCGTGACCTGTCCTGCTTAACGACTCACGAACGGACCGAGAGACACGTGAACACACCCGCCGTCGGTGTGAGGTACTACTGACCTGATGCGTTCCCAAACCGGGCTCCGTCTTCAGAAGAGGGAGAGGAAAAATGATCCGGCTAGCTAGCTGAAGTAGAAAACGAAGACTGCTCTGATCCCGCACGAGCAGCCGCCTGTCCAACGGCCAACAGGAACGTCAGGGTGGGTGCTGCTCGTCGAAGATCGTCTATTCAGACCAGACCGAGCACTCACTTCGCAGATATCGGCGGCGAAGTTCAACGCGTAAAAGAAAAATGTTGAATAAACTATATCATGTTTTAAGAAAAAATCAAATATGCACTAATACACATTTCAAATGTTTATTACAAACAGAATAAAATGTTTAAAAAAATTACACAATTTTGCTTGCATGTGATAAGCATATTGCTTATTGCTACAAGCATATATAACATACATAAATATTTAACACATTTACTTTATTTTATAGCCCTGTCATATTTATTTAATAATATATTTGTTTATTTTATATTGCCCCCTTAACCTAACCCTCCATAATGTAATGTAGTTTTGATGAGTATTTGCCTCTCCCCGCATTGTCTCTCAATGCTATTGATCAATTTTTTTCGACAGGTAGGCAACGAAAGGGGGACCCGTCCGGTCCTGATTGACTCATTTTGTGGGATACACCCTATATTCTTGGATGGAAAACGGTGTGTCTTTCGACCTTGTCATTCCTGGACGTTTGAAACGTTTGCATGTTTGGATTCGGGATACTTGGATTTCTACCTTATTGGATCTGGTGGATTTTTGATGTATCAGCAAATACAGCGGATGTCGGTTGCCATTTGGCCTGGATCAGGCTGCCGGCTGCATATGACGCGCTCACTAAGGCGGTGAACGGACAGATCTGGAAGGTGGAGGAGCAAAGCCGAAAAGCTGGATGTGCTGGTACGCAGACTGGCTTCGGTGGTTTGAACTCAAGGGGAATTTGGGATAAAATCTGGAAGTGATGCGCGGAAAAGCCCAACAATTTGGAAAATTGGATTTCACCATTTGGAGCCAGCAAAAGACTTAAAGCTAACAGGAAAGTCAGAGCAGCTGTATCATAACAAATAAAGTATTTTGTCTGCCTCCCTATCTCTACTCTTGGTTTGTTACGAGGACCGAGCTCTGAACCCCCCCCCCCCCCCCCCCGCTGACATCTGCGGATGCTTTCTGAACTGTTGGCCGGCTGATAACATCAAGGACAATGGCCTCTGGAGAGTGTTCACGGAAATATAAATACTTTCACCCAAACAGACACACATAACTGATGCTCATATAAACTGATGAACTTACACGCAACCAGTCTCTAATGTTTACCTTCTGCTATGTGTCTCGTCTTATTTGTGCTTTTTGTGCAAGAGGTGTTTGATATCTCAAACTGTATCCTGTTATAGGATAAAGTATGAGGTATGTTTTTTCCCTCCCACTTTCCTTTGTTGAAAATCTCTCTTTTCCACAGATTCAAAGGCAGCGCCCGGTGGGCACCGTGTTATACGGTCCCTTGGCAGCAAGGCCCCAGTAAATCGTCTCCCCCTAAAATGTTTCTAATGTTTTGTCTTGGTGGTTTTACTGAAACAGCAATTTCCCTCTGGGATTATTAAAGTATGTCTGATTCTGATTCTGAAAAAGAAAAAAATCCAAGGGCGGGGCTAATACTGCTATAAATAAGGTGATTGGTTTCACAAGCCATTAGAAGAAGTTAAAATTCTTGCGATGGACTATAACGCAGAACAAATGAAACAATTAACTTAGAATTTCACAGATATTTAATTCAAGTTTAAATCAGTAGTTTTAACATTTATTTGTGTAATTAATAAATTGACAAAGTATATTTATCAAATGTGTATTCCATTTTTATTTCATATATTCATACCACTTTCATTTAAAATGATTACATCTTAATATTTCCAGTGTTTAATTTAAATCTATATTGTTGACAATAAAATCGATACATATCAAAATGTACATATTTCACATTTTTATTTAGATTTAAATACTTTGCAGTTTTTATCTATATTTAGATAAAGTACTGAAGGGATTACAACTAGATTTCTTTTATATTCTATTCTATGATTTAACAAATTATATTTTTTTGTTTGATTGTGGCCTTGACAGGAAGACAGCTAAATTTTAGAAATAAAACATTATCTATCAGAGAATCATATACCTCTGGCAGGAAATACATTACGTGCGTGAGTTAGAGAGACAGGCAATTTAGAAAAAGATAGTAAGAAACTCAAAATATGTGTAGTATATACTCTGCATGACTGTATGTGGGTCATTTTAAAAAACCCAAGTGACTGCAGATAATTATGACGTCTGAAGGATTTACACCTCAAAGTGTGAAAATTGTTTTTCTTTTGTCTCTTTTTGGGTAATTGGTTAGTTTTTTTAGAAGTGGTTTGTGTTGTTAGCATTTTAACTTATGAGCAGCACGTCCGACAATTCATCCATTGTCGTTTTTTTATTTGTAGTAAAAATAGTTTTCATCACTTATGTAGAGATAAAAATGCTCAAATCTCATCTACAGTTTATATATTAACTTCAGAAATGTTTGTGTTTATGTTGGTGCTGATCTGTTTTATTCCAGTGAAAAATGATATTGTCCCAATCTCACATTCCTAGTGACCACTTGCTAGTGGATATTTATTGGGGTAATTTTTCTTTAGTTTATGGTTAGAAAAATATTTAGAATCATCAGTTGTTAAGAGTACATATGAGCAGACTTGTTAGAACACATCTTGGGTTTAACAACCTGAAAAAGTTAGGTATCTAAAACCCCAAACCACAAAGATATGGCATGGCAAATGACCAGCATCTAGTTTTTATACTGTAACTATTGCTTTCAAAACTTGGGGTTGTCACCCTACTGTTGGTCACAAATAAAACGAAGGGGTCCTTGAGATTACCTCTAGAAATGTATAAGATCTTCTTTATTGTTACATAAATTAAAATCAGACGTAAAAGTATAAATATAGCGTTTTCATGGAAGCTCTTTATCGTTATGAGCAGTTTTCCTACTTTACCTGTAATAATATAGGATGCTCGTCTGTGCCTCCAATTTGGGATGCTGGAGCTCAGAGGAAGGTCATTTCAGCTGCTTGTATCCAGATCTCGCTTTTTTCAGACATGATCCATGTTCTCCTGGCCACAGGTGAATATCGATCTAACTAATATGGATCTGGTCCATCTAACCATGAGGGTTAGATGGACCAGTAAATGATTCACCCCTCCATCACTTGTAAGACACTAACACAATTAAATGTCTCCACTTGAGGCATGGCCTGAGCCCCGGCCTGGAGGTAGCAGTAGAAGGTTTTGTGGTTGCACCATGGCCTCACAAACTATGCTTTTATTTTGGAGGTTTTCCAGGTACTTCCTGATGGGAAGTACCTGGAAAGAACCCCTTGAGATCCCCCTAAATGAGCTGAAGAGTGTAAGAATGACGTCTCTTAGAACTGTTGCTTTTGCAACCCGATCTCTGACAAGAGGAAAACAATGGATGAATGAATGGGTGGATGGTCTGCTTATCACTGTGGCAAAAATCTAGGAGGGTCATTCTGGTTAAATGTATGAGAACTAGTGAATAAAAGCAGAGGGGGAGAATACAGGCAGGTTTACTTAAGACTTTTAAAGCAATCTAAATTTGACAAGTGAAAAAAGTCACTTAAACATGACCATAGAAAAAATAAACACAGATTTCATATTTAAAATCATATATCAAATTCATATCATATATAAAAAACGTAATGTTTCTGCTACAGAAACTTAAACTATACTTCTTGTAGTCTTACAGATGGACTGATTAAAAACAAAAAACAGTCATGTTTAGTGAAAATGAGAAATTTTACATTAAAAATGTCCATGTGTTCTGAACCAATGCGACTTAACGTTTTATTTCTTCTTTGTCAGGCTTCGGGGGGAATCTTTCAGTAAGTCTCTGATTCTCAGGTATGTTCCAGTGGCTTCAGCTACTTCCGTGAATTCAGGGGTATCTTCAAACGGAACAATACCAGCTGCAAATTTGCTCCGATGAGGAACAGCTACGATCTTCTCCGCATGGTTAACAGGAGCATCTCCAGCCTCCTCTTTAGGAGCCTCTGGGTCTGGGCTCTCGGGGCTTTCATCTTGGGCCCTGACAGGCTCCGGCTCGGGGCTCTCAGGACTTTCGTCCTCCACTTTTATGGATATAGGCATTGCAGCCAAAGCTTCTAGTGCATCTGGTTCTTTTTGATTCTCACTCTCATGGGACGGTTCAGGAGGTCTCACCATGTCCACCGGCTCGTCAACATCTTCCATTTCCGTGTCAACGTGCGCTGGTGTGGAAACGCTGGGCGAACTGGGAGCAGGTGTTCCCACAGCGGGTGTCTCGCTGTCACTATTCGTGGCTGTGTCAGCGTTTTCCAGAGCTGCCCAGATCAACCTCTGCTGCTCTTCCAGCTCCTCCAGAGTCAGCTCATCTTCAGCTCCTTCCACGGTCTCGTCGGCTGGCGGCACGTTACGCCTCTGCAGAGCTGGAGAGCCGTTGGTGGGAGTTGGTGGGGGCGTACCTTTAGGGAGAGGTGGGCGAGTAGGAGTGGAGGGGGGAGTGCCCTGGGGTAAAGGAGGGGGTGAACTGTAGCAAGGTGAGCCTGGAGGTAGTGGTGGTTGGAACTTGAAGTCAAACTTGAAGGAACTTGAGTGACATGAAAAAGGTGTTCCTGGATCTGAAAACAGCCAATGAAAACAATAATTACGCTGTTATTCTCCATTTCAAGTCAAGTTTAAGAAGTCAGTGAATATTGATTCTGGTAAAAAGAACACAGTCAAATTCCTGAATGAGTGACATCTGGTATGCATAAGTGTGCTGTAACACCTGAGTCAATGTCCATATCTGAGCTTCTGTCGGAGTTCAGATCAGGGCTAGACTTGGTCCTCTTCCTGAGATGGGCCGATGAGTCGAACTCTTGTTGCCTTTTGTTGCAGGAGCCACCAGACTGTTGGCAACGAAAACTTACATTTTAGGGCTCCGATCAAACAGCCAATAATAGTCCTCTCTTCACAATGCCAACGATATAATAAAACAGGTTCAAGTGCACAAAATCAGTCTGAACGTACATCACTTGGTATTTATCTAACAGAGGTGAGCAACATGCAGCTTTTTTGAGCTTATTGTTGTTCTTAAGTGTTTCTAAAGTGGCTTTTCTCTCAAAAGGATACACTTAGAAGCCCATTTCCATTCCACACACATAAAAAAAGCTTGATTTCTATTCCTGTAAACAACATAAAATGGTGGCAGAAAAGTAAGAGATATCTGAGTAAAATCTGCAGAGGTGGTTGGAGGTGATCTGACAGGCTAACTGAGCCTGACCTAAAAACAGTCACGGGAAGAAAGGCAATAATGTCCAGTGGTTAAGGGACTGAGCTAAGCATCGTTTAGCAAGCGAATTTTAGCACTTTAGCTATGGAACTTATTTATTATCTGCATATATTTTTGACAAAGAAACAAAAATGCTAATTATGTTTTTGTTAAGTCTTCTTTTTTCATAAACATCAAATTTTCCATTCAAGAAAACTGAATAATTTCTTTGTAAAAGTTATAAAACACTGGATAGATATTAAACCATGCTTCTTTACCCACAACAAATCGTATAAAGTAGGTATTTACATTAATAAGATTTTGTGATTCTAAAAAAGGGGGTAAAAAAGCTTCTCTTTGGATTGTAAAGTTTAAGTCTAACTGAACAAGACATGATTAACACCAAGCTGCTTTTATAAAGTGCTGAGTTTTATGCAGAAAGAAAAACAAGCGATACCGTAGGAAAGTTGTTGGACAGGTAGGCGGCATAGTTTTGCTTCATGTGGCTGGTCTGCATCGGGATCGAACCGTGATGCATAAATTCCTGGAAGTCAGATAAAAATATGATTTTTTTTTTAATGCAGAGCAATCAGACAAGATCTTTCCAAAACCCCTGAACTCAAGCAATTTGTCTGGTCAATGCGTCACGACAGATTTCTTTTCAAAATACTAGAGCTAGCTTTAGCTTTTTAACTCAGATTTTTAAGTTTAACATTTGATTCGAAGGGCTGTAAGACTCACATCCTTGATTTGATGAGACGCAGGCACATTAAAGCCTGGGAAATCCACCAGTTTGGAAACGTCATAAGAGATGTTTTGTGAAGTGCTGCCAAAGTCATCATTTGATGCTACGAAAGAAGAATGAAAGTGAACATATTGTGCAGCCAAATACATTTCAACATGAAAAAAAAAACAAGAGAAAATATGATTACAAACATACCGTTTCCGTCATAGAGCGATAAACCGGAGTTTTCCATCTCCGCCTCTTTGAGCCAACCTGGTGGGTAACCTAGCTGCCTCATTCGGTAAATCAGAGGAGGGAGGGTGTTACCGTCCACGCCCAGGGCTGCCAAAAGCTCCTCGCTGTTTAGAAATTAAAATGCAGTGGAGATATTGATACACACAGACAATTTCTCTGATTTTACTAGATTGCACATGATCATTGCCTTTTCTGGGTGGCAGGGCAAGAAGCAACCCTACCTCAAGACTCCAGGCTTGAATTTAGCGAAGCGCTCCTCCACTTCATCAGCATGGTAACGCTGGTTGCTCTGTGTGACCTGGCTCGAGTTCTGATTAAACTCTTTTCTTCTTTCATTGATCGCAGCCATGTCTCTAGGCTAGGGAGAGGAAAGGGTATAAATGCAGAAAGCTCGGCCTTTCCTCGTTGAGGATTTCTGCCACATCAATAATGACTCCAGTAGAGTACCTGGGGACAGTCTCTGAGCTGATGAGCGCTGGAGCCACAGTTGAAGCACATCGACTTGGGTCTGTGGAAGAAAAAAAGAAATAAAATTGTCCAAAGCAATTAAAGCATTTTAGTAAAAGAAATGGAAAACTATATAGGTAACA
Source organism: Fundulus diaphanus (assembly GCA_037039145.1). Lineage (NCBI taxonomy): Eukaryota > Metazoa > Chordata > Actinopteri > Cyprinodontiformes > Fundulidae > Fundulus > Fundulus diaphanus. Next base: position 25,656,317 of record CM073127.1, read on the forward strand.
GAAAGCTTATACCTTTTGTTTTTAAGTTCCATTTCCAGTCCATCTGTTCCAATAACTTGGTTAAAAACCTGCTGGTAGCTGTGCAACAATTCAGGAAGTTGAAGTACTTTTTTTTTTCTCTCTTCGCATCAAATATAGTTTGATACGACAACGTTCAAAAAATATATTAGGAAAGTAGTCCATTTTTGTAATCTCGACTCAAGTTTTTCTTGAAACCCAATTGTTGTCCATAAGCAGGTAAAAGAAAAAAAAAAGAAAAAAATCCCTGGGCAAAACGCTAAATAATTATTTTTAAAGATACGTCGGAACGTCCCATCCATCAGTCAGCTGGGGGTTTTCATTCACCAGTGGCTGTCCGAGTTTGTCAACGCTGAAGGTAGAAAAATATAAAACACTCCCAACAACCTAAGAGACAAAACAATACAGATAAATACATCGTTGCCATTGCATGACAGCAGGTTCAGCTACTGTGCCTTGCAAAAGTACCCACCCACCGCAGGTTTGTGCCCATTCTGTTGCATTCCAACCTATATATATATAAGTGTTTTTAAGGCTTATGTGATAGACCTGCACATAATAGTTTGAGTGATGAGAGAAACACATTTGAAAATTGGCATACATATGCACCCCCTTTGCCTGGAGAGGGACACCCACCAGAACTTAAAGACCAGGAAGGAGGGCATTAATCAGAGAGGCAGCACAGAGACCAAAGGGAGTCCTGAAGGAGTTGCAGAGACTGGAGGATCCGTCTGTAAGACCACAATAAGCCGTACTCTCCATAGCGGTTAGACTTGAAGATCTCTGTTCACTAGCAAAAACCGTCCATCATGAAGAAGATGGAGCAGTTTGGCCTTGAGGAATTGGCAAAAATCCCAGTGGCAAGATGCAGCAATCTCCTAGAGACTGATCCCAAACCAGCAAAAGGTGCCGCTGCAAAGTACTGACTTAAGGGTGAGTTAACAGTCATGCAGGCTGAAGTTTTTCTGTCATTTTGTCTTTGTATTGTTTTTTTTGGGGGGGGGATACTTTTGCAGGCCACTGTGCATGTAGAGATAGATTTAGTAACTTACTTTAAAGGCTTCTGTTGTGGTTCTCACACTACTGGAGGACAACTTCTCGGGATCTTCGTCCAACTCAAAAGCTGAATTCTTCAGAAAGCGAAACAAGTTTCAGTCGATTTAAAAGTGCAGGCCAGGATTTCTAAAGTAAGGCTCTGTTAAAGATTGTAAGCAGTCAGTATCTTCCCTGGTGTAGATAATTCTCTTAGCGTCTTCATTTAACACAAATCAACATTAAGTTGGACTAATGGCTAGTCTAAGAGGAGCGAAATGCAACTACTGCCATCTTTAAACAACTTTATACGAGTGCTATTTTGTAAACCTTTAAGTCCTCGTGTTTGCCTTTGTCGGTTATTTGGAAAGCCAATGATTATATACCCAGTTAATTGAGACAGAAGATGGCACACCTCCATTAAACTTCCTGTGTGAAATGTCTTAAAAGTGGAACTCATAAAGCATTTCCGGTCACATTAACTGTCAGATACAAAAGTAAGGCAGTGGGAAATCTATCGGTGTTCACTGAAACTGCTTTAATACTTTTTGTCACCCCCATTACACCACTTTACTTTTACACCAAAGTAAAAGTTGTGTGCAACCTACCACAGTAACGACAGTAAAGTGCTTTGTTTTGATGGCTAATCATAAGTAGCGATCGGTATTTTGCTAATAATCTGTTGAGGTAAAGTTTTTCTCTTTTGTTTGATTCAATAAACATACACTTAAGGACATCTCCCTGTGAAGCTCTGGTACTTGTTGCTCCGTTTACAGCTGCACGTATAATTGCACAAAGCTTAAATCAACATGCACTTCGATAAGTGCGTGTTGAACCCAGTGTGTTTCTCTTTTCGCTTTGTCAACAAGGAGAACTTGACGGAAAATCCTCATCCCCACATTGTGGTTGGGCCACGACCAACCGGAGGAGAAAAAAAAAAAAAAACTTGTGAAAAAGAGGAACAGATCAAGTATTATTTGAAGCCCTAAAAACAAGCAATGTTGTTGGTTGCATCCTTTTAAAACAGTTGACAACTTATTAGTTCACGACATCTCTGTCTTTGCAGTCCGGTCTGATACACCAGAAAACAGCCACATTAAAATACGCAACTGATGACAACACAGCCGATTTTAAAGCATTGAAAGCCACAAATTTTGAAACAAATCAATTATCCAAGAGCTCCCTGGTACAACGACACAACGGCAGCGGCCTGTCTGTATCCCTCCAAGCTATGATCTTAATATTCAAACCGGGTCGTTAAGATGAAGGTGTATCTATTACTATTTCTATCTATTTTAAAATTTGTAAAAAGAGTGTTTCTACAGGTTTTTAACTGCAATTCAGCTGCAAATAAATAAATAAAAATCATACGTGTACATCCAAGAACACATTTCGAGAAGCAACACACTAATTCATGCAAAGCAACATGGTTTGTAGGAAAGAAAGTGGATGTTTAATATGCTGACAGAGTTATCTACCACAGGTAAGATATTAATTGCTTACGACTCTTTAACAGAATCACATTTTTTTTTTTAAGTCTTGGACTATCGCTTTAAACAGGCATTATGGAAAATACACCATTTCTAGACGAGTAAATACCTGTGGCTTCATGTGAAACACAGATATCTTCTTTTCGTTGCCTGGCTTCTGATGCTTCAAAATGACGCTGCAGATGCTGTCTTCGATTTCCTGACGACATTTCCTTGCAGAGAAGCATTGTTAAGTGTTCACATTTGCCACCATGCCAGCTACAAATTAAACCAGAAGCTTCCTAAACTAGCACAAGCAAACTTAAAATGTCAAAATTAGTTTTAAAAAAAATTATCTAACATATACAGAAGCTGCCGAGAACTCTTAATATTACTGGAATTTGAAGTATTTAAATATTATTATTTACAAGTACGCCATATAGACAACAGAGTGTCCTCTAATGAGCCCCTCTGAATGGTGCAACATTGAACTTACTTTGATATAATATTGTTGGTAAAGAGGATCTGAAGGACCGGCCCGTCGATGTTGACGTCTTCCACCGTGATGCCGCTGTAAAAAGCAGGTGGAAATTGGCGTTGTGTGAATGCCTCTCCCGAGAGGTTTCGTTTCGACTAAAGTGGGCACAAACAAATTTTAAATTGACATGTTTACCTAGGTCGTGTCAGGACTTTGAGCTTCCGTCTCAATACTTTATGTGAGCTATAGGTTAAGAAAATGCAGAGACATACAGTAAAAGACAACAAAAACACGTAGATTTTACAGAGCGCGAGCTTTTAATCGGGGCTAGGGATAGCAAACATGCTACAGTGACACAAGGATATTCTCCTCCGAAAGTCTCTCCATATGATCTTCGCACTCCTCCAGCCTGCTCCGGAGCTGGCTCGCCTCTTCGTTTTCTCCGTCATCGTCTGTGAAGCGAATGTGCCTTGAGACAGGCGGTGCAGAGTCCTCCAGTTGCTGGAAAAGCTCGCTATCTCCGAAGTCCACCTCGGCCATTTTTAGCCTCTCAGCGCTAAACGGAAGTGCAGTCGTGTGAGGAGCCTTTCTTCGTGTTCATTGGTCCTTCTCCTGTCACGTGTTGTGGAAGCCAGTTGGACCATTTTTAATTTTTTTTTTTTTTTTTTAACAAACAAGTTGGACCATTTTAAACCCACAGTCATGTATTGCAGTATGACGTTAGATGTAGTGCAAACTGAAACAAGCTTGTTTTTTGGCTTTGTTTCTTTGTTGTTGGTTGTTTGTTCGTTTTTTACATGCATTAACGACAGAAAATCAAAGTAAACGTTTGACAGACTGCACGCTTACAGTGCATTGCAAAAGAATTCACACGCCCCTTTGAGTCTTATAAACACTATACTACCATGGTCTGGGTGAATACTCGATTCTGATTGGCTGCAGGGTGTCCGTTAAAACGTGTTATATGACACGTATAAAAAAGGTTCTGGTCAAATAGCCTGATTATTCTAAATTATTGCGCTGGCTCAAACATTAACTGTTAAAGGCAAGGCAGTTAACGCTGGTTACCTTGACAACGCGTCACCAGAAGAGATAATAAATAGTTCTCTCAGCCGCGTCTTGTGAAAAGGTTTTCACGGTGAAAAACCTCGAAAGTATTAATAATTGTTTTATTATTTATTTATTTCATAAATGACCATGGTATAAGCAGAATAATGCCCTTCGAGGTGTCCGTTATCAGAAATGAATGGACTTCGCGGAGCAACGGTGTTACAGAAAAATATTACCGTCCAGTCGGTGGCGCTGATGCATCAAAAAGTCATTTGCCAAATCAAGATGAGCAACAGTACCATTGACTTTTCAATCGCGGAGTTAAGATGATCCCTGGGGAAAGTTTGGATCAAACAAGTTATATAATGATAAAAAAAAACAATGAGTGAATATTCAAAGTTGATACTAGGAGATATGGGATTATGGAAAACTCCCCAGTTGGAAAGAGGCTATAGTGGTTCCAATACCAAAAACCGAGTAAACATGGCTCAAAACCAGTACACTAAAGACCAATTGCTTTAACGTCATACTTGAGTGAGATTATGGGAAAAATTGTTAATGAAAGATTTACCTTTTTTTTTTACTGTATCCAAGGGATACTTGTTCGAGTGTCAAAGTGGTTTTAGAAGAGGAAGGAACATCATGGATCCAATGCTATGTCTGCAACATGAGGTAATAAAGCAAAAGTAAATAAACAAAGTGTTTTGGCGATATTTCTAGATATAGAAAAGGTGTATGATATGATGTGGAAAGAGGGATTAATGATCAAGGCGAGTAAAATGGGTATTTGTGGAAGAATTTATCATTGTGGTTCACACTCCAATTCAGAGGGTGGCGGTAATGCACACTCAAAAGTTGTTTGCCAACCTTCATAAAATCCGAAGAAGAAGAACAGCAGAATCTTGTTTACTGCAGCTATGTCCAGCTGTTCATCTGACCAATTAACTTTACCGCAGTGGGAAGGGAGCTGTCGGAAAATTCGTTTTATTTACTTAGTCAATCCAACATCGTTCAGGTTGACCAGCTGTCAGGTAACGATGCTCTTGTTGCGTAGTGTAAGACGTACTTTGCCGTTGTTTAAAATGATCAAGTTGTTTCAATATAACTACAGTCAGATACGCACTGCATCTGTCGTTTTCCACCGATGACATAATTCCGTGTTTAAATTGCCAGGGTCCAGCGGTCCCGCTGTATTTAGGAGCTGATCTCCTGTCCAGTACTGACATCCGGGTAGAGAACCATCCCAGGTACCATGCAAAGTTTGCCAAGAAAGGACTCGCCACCAAAATCCATTTTTCCTCAGGTAAAATCCAGAACATGTTGCAGTGCACTGTACATCTCAACAGCACGACTATGCCTGCGCTGCCATGATCATTAGGTTTACTTTGATTGTTTGTTTGTTGCAGCATTCAGATTCCAGGGACTGAAGGTGCCTGCTGCCAACAACAGCTTGTGGTTTTACAGCGTTCAAGGACTTTTCCGGTTAGCCTTTGAAATGTACAATCAGCAGGAGCAGCTTGCGGTGATGGAGAACTTCCAGGTGTGCGTTAACCTGATGATCTGTTTGCTTGGATTATTTCATACAGTTCTGGTCTCATCGTTGTCACGAATTTAGGCGTTTTTAAGGATCAGTTTGAAATGTTATTTGTGCAGAGTCGAATATTTATACAGGTGAAACGATTTTAAAGACCTGAATTGGGTGCATACGTTTTAATTTATTGTGGATATTTGCTAATCCACACTGGGTCAAAAGTACGCGGAGGCTGAAGTTTATAGTGCTTTTAAATTGACATTTTGCTCTGGGGTTGTCAAAAGTATCGATACTCTGAAAAGTATCGATACTCAAATGCTGTATCCGGATACAATACTAATTTGGCATGGTACCGATCTGAATATATTATTATTATTATATATATTAGCATAGAAGGAAAACCCAAAGATCTTAACAAGCCTGTAAGCAAACAGTGGTTTAGCAGCACAACAAACTTGGCCAAACATCAAGGACTGACACCCTGGCCTTCATAATGAATTCCATATTAAATTAAATTGTGTTCATAAATGAATTTAATACATTAATGATATAACTGATGTTAGCGCGACTGGCGGTCCGCATTAATGTTGCGTGATTAGCTGTGGCTATTATGCCACTAGGCATGTGTTATATTTGGGTTATTTATTTATTTAGCATTGATTTGGACCCTTATCTAAAGAACGTTCCATGTAAAGAGCCTTGAGATGACGTGTTGAGGATTGGTGCTATATAAATAAAATTTAATCAAATTTAATCAAATGCTGAGACTGAAAAGGTGAGTTTTTCATGTTACTGAAATATTTTTTATACCTTTTAATTGTCTTTTTTTTTAATCCCTATGGTATTGAGTATCGAATACTTTCCTGGGTATTGATATCGAGTTTGACATTTTAGTGTTGTGGCAACCCTATTTTGGAGAAAGTATTGTTGTCAGGAGGGACAACGATTTACCTACCTGGCCACGTTGAATGTAATTAAGTATAATTGTGTTTAGAGGAGTCAGAGTGGAGCTTGTAATCCTAAGAACACCGGTACCAGCTATCGAGCATGATGGTGACAGCATCTTAAGGGCCTGTTTTGCTGCAGTTGGAGTTTATTCCATAAACTTGGTTAAGGCTATAAAAAGTGAGCCATTTCTTTGAAACTAGCTTCTTTCTACAAAGATATAATTATTTGTTTATAATTGATCATGTATAATTCTGGCCCTGTGTAGATGAGAGGAAGTCCGCAGTGGCTTTAAATGTTCCAATACGTGGTTTATGAAACCGTTAAAGCTGTATGTGGTATTATCAGTGCATCCTAGAAAATGTACAAATGAATAATTAAAAGCCCCAAATTATTATGAATTCTATGTTGATGATGGGATTAAGCATATTTGTTGTTGGATATGTTTGTTTCTGAGTCGTCCTGGATGTTACAATCCTAGGTGCTTAACCAGAACAACTGGGCTTCTTCTCTGGATTCTTGAAGACATTTGACCTCTTATCCGTAAAGACTTCATCAGAGTGGAGATATCTTTGGGGAAACAAGAGAAGAAGCCCAGATGTCCTCTGTTTCAGACCTTAGCTTTCTTACTGGATATGTTTAATATATGATTGAGATGATCTTTTCTTTGCAGGATGTTTGGAAATCACAGATGAATGAAAGCCCTCTGGAAATGAATTACAGCCTCAGCGTGCAGCTTGACACCCCAGAGTCCCCAAGCGTGGCCGACACGGAGTCGGGACGTGCAAGACCCGGATGTAACTTTGGCCAGATTAACAGGAACGTTTTGCCTGCATGCGCTACAGAAGCAGCTGACACATCAGCAGATCACGATTACTGTTCGTTTACAAAGCAAACCGAGCAGATCCATCCCGTTGTAGCCACACTCAGAGACAAGCTGCGACACTTGGATGACCAGCTCCGCTCTCCCACTCAGAGCAACACAGAGCGCCTGGAAACCATCCTGCTGCTCTTAGAGAAGACCGATCGATACATGAACGGTAACCTGGATGAAAAAGATGCAGCCGAAGCCGTGTTGGCACTACTGCAGACTCGAGACTGGACTAAAGGCTCTGTGTATTCAAGTTACCTGCTCACTTGTATAGGACGCTGGCTGGGGCAGCAGTTTCACGCGGCCAACAGCAGCATCAGCGAGAAAGTGGAGGGTTTTAAGGTTCAGCACATTGAGCGGATCAGTGATTTGCCCCCTGCTGAGGAGCTGGCAGCAGAGCTCTTTCCAGAAGCCATGCAGACTCTGCTGTTGCACTGGATGGGCTTGTGTGACGAGTCCACTGAAGGAAAGAAACGCAGCGAATATCCAATCCTGCTCCTTATCCTGGAGTTTGCAAACCATAACCTCATTACTGGTGTCGCGCATGTGCTCTACTCAAGCCTTATATGCAAATGAGATGACTTCTACAGGGCTACCAACAGAAAACTTGCACTTTTCTTATAGATTGTATTTTTCTATAAATCTCTTCTTGCCAAGTCATTTCCAGTCTTCTCAGATTTGGAGCATTGGATAAAGATTTGGTGTTGTAAAATCTCTATGATCACATTTCAGTCATAGAAATGCTTTACCTTTATAACAATGTCACCTAATTTTGGCAAAACACAAGTTGCACATTATTGTGGGTTTTCTGATATTCTGTCCAGATTTCTTTGACTTCAGCGAAATGTTAAAGTTCTTCTGTGCAAAAGTTTTGAGATACGACTCGTTCCTGTATAGAAAATGTTAATTAGGTCCATTTTAAATGCAATAAAGTTTGTGCAAAAATCTGTTTTGTAGCAAAGTTGAAAATCAATATTTATAACTTTTATCCTTTATAATAAATGTGTTTTACCTTAGACAGTTTTATGCCATTGTCTTTTTATAGTTTTTAAAAATGACAAAAAGTACATGGGTCAACTGAAGGATGTATTTCTCACCTCCTGTTTTAGTTCCCTGAATTCCAAAAGGAAGCACTGAGGGATTAAATAATTTTCACAGTTTTTTATGTAAATAAACCAGTCATTAACCAAATCTGGATTGCATTAATGAGATTAAGAAGTAGGGATTGGACAAAATTCACCAGTTCAATAAAAGCTTCATGGTAACAGGCATAGACAGGATAATGATATTGCAATCCAAGTTATTTTTTGCCATATTGTCAGAACTGAATAACTGACGTTGAGCCAGTTACATTTAGTAACGTTGTGAAAATGAAACTTGATATTTTTTACTAATTTCTAGTTACTCCACTCACCTAGAATTACTTCACTGAATGAAAAAACTATTTTGACCAGAAGCAGATTCACGTTAAAGTGAGCTTTTTGCTACCAATCTGGCAGCAGACATGTGCTGCTGGAGTAGAGGTGTGCCATAATTTTATGTTTCACACATTAAAATGTAACAACAGGATCTGCTGTTAGAAAGATTGTCGAGCACAAACCCATTTTACAAAGACGACACCCAAAGAGCTGCATCTACTGGTATATTTAGACAGAAAAAAGACCAGAAAGGCCCTCAACTTCTAAGCAGCTAAAATCCAGGTTCAGAGGACAACAGTCAGTAAAGTTTGTCAAGCGCCTTTCAGACAAAACCATCACAGAGCGCTCTACAGAAACCCAATAAAACTATTAAAACCAGTTGTACTCAAAATCCCATTTTCCATCTCTCCTAAAACCACCTGTGGCACCAGAGTAAAGTATTTAATCCTATCTTATCGACTGAATGTAGTTTAGTAGGAAACAAAAAGTGATGCATGAAACCATTTTTTTCCAACACAATTTATTACATGAATGAGTGAAACCTTTGCCAAGTCATTTCAAGCTCACTCCTACCCGAAGCAGTCCAGGAGACGGGCGTTGAGTAAAACCCTCGGCAGATTTTCCTCCACAGAGAAGTGAAGCTGGGGGATTCCGACAATGCTACCGTCGACCTTGGCTATCCTTAGCTGAATAGATGTAAACAGTGTCCACTTAAACCACGTCGTACTCTGACAACCAATGTACATTTGTTTTTCATAAAAAAAAGATATCACATTATTGAAAAGAAATATCTACTTCGCCGCCGCATCAACCAGTCCGGATGATGCTTCCTTTTGCCGCAGACGTCCAGATTAATGAACACTGAGACGAACTCAGCATCTCACTATATACATACATGTTACAATTTACCAGGCTTTTGTCTATAAATAATTTACAGAGCAACATCCATGCAAGCTTGAGGGCCAGCGATGAATTATGTGATGAGACGAGGAGGAGTGCCGCCGAGGTACTAGACAGAATCCATTCCACGAGAGAAAGAGGAGGAAAAGCCGAGGCCCATTCCTCTCTGGGTGTGCGTCTGAGATCGAGCCATCTCGTACTGGACGTCGAGGTTCTTGAACATCTCTTCTTGCTTCTGAAGAGTCTTCAGGCCTTCTTCGTTGAGCTTTTTTGCAGCTTCCGCGTCCTCCTCACCCTGTAAAAAAAGAAACATTTACTTTAAAGTTACCAGTCAAAAAGGACAAAAACGTGTCTTAATTATGAAGGAAAACAAGAGGTTTACCTTAATACCCATAAGCTTGCGGAATTTAACATTCTGGTCCTTGTTTCCGAAGTTTAGCTTCTCCCACAATTCAGCTGTTTGTGACTTTTCCTTAGAAATTAAAGACAAAAAATAAGCATCACAAAACTCTGAACACTTAAATACTCGCTCTTGTTCACAAGTTTACAGAGAAAAGGCTGGAAGACGGGTTAAAAAACAAAACTTACCCCATCCTTCTTTCCCTGCCATAGCATTTTCCTCTTTTTCTCCTGCTCTGCGAACTTCATGGGGTTGACGGCGGACGGGTTATAATAACTGGGCACAGCAATGCCAGTCTCGGCGAGCGTTTTGGCCTGCAGGGCTGCCATCTGTGCCGCCATGGCAATCTGAGGGGTCACCTGCGTCCCCGAGGCCAGAAGGGCGGCGACGTTTAGGGCGGGGTTCGATACGGCCGCTGCTGCAGCAGCAGCAGCTGCGATAGGAGCGGCCACAACTGGGGACAGACGAGTCAGCATCAGCACCAGAATCTGAGCACAACGGTCCGCATGTTGAACGCTTATGCAGCAGGAATATCTCACCTGCAGCCATCTCCTGCTGTTGCTGCTGCTGTTTCTCCAACATCTCTTTCTCTTTCTGCTCCTGAAGTTTCTTGGCTCTCTCTAGTCTGAAAAGAAAAAGAGTCGGGTTTACTTTGCAAGACTTAAACACGGTTTGGCTAATTTTCCATTTCAAAATCCCACACTTTTCCAGTCGAAATCCCGTGAGATGGTTCCACTTTACCTCCTGGCTAAAGCCTCTTGTGCATCCATCGCTGTGTTTCGCCCACGGAAGACCAGTGGGCTAGCAGATCTGCTCGGACTCTTCCGATGCACTTTCTCAACCCTCTTCTTACGCTCCCTGAAGCAATGATAAACGGAAAATTGAAGAGAAAATCTTAGGGGAAAAAGCAATAGATTTTTTTTTATTAACACGTACCTGCTTTTGCTACGACTTCTGCTGTGGTGACGGTGTTTGGGTCTTGAACCTGAACGAGACCTGGCCTTCTTCTTCCTTTCCCGGCTGCGTGATCTAGACCGCCGCTGATCCTTGCTTCTGCTGTGATGCCGTCTGCGGTTGAAAATGTGTTTGTTATTGGAAATAAATAATAAACTAAAATCCAAAATCATTTCATCACTGCTTTCTAGGCTCCACTGATCTTTGTAAAGCTTTGGGCTGATCTCTTCAAAGAGACACTTGGCCCTCAAATGTTAAGTCAACCTCAGGTTTTAAAGAAATGTGCATTTGTTCCTGATAGGAAAGTATATCTCAAAAGAGATTCTTTTTTTTACTATAATTATTTACACCCTCTTCAATAGTCAAAGGGAAAGTCTTTATTGGCAGTATATAAATATCTCACTATTAAAAGGTTTACTAACTGCCAGAGTGGTGTCATTACAAGGGTAACGGAGGTCTGATAATAATGGACAAAAGGTTTTTTGTATCTTTTAATTGATAAAGTAATGATAATCAAGCAGTTGTTTTGTGTTTGAAGCATAATGACACTTTTGGAGAGGGTTTGCAACTTACCTGTGATAATTTGGGTAAAAAAAAAACAAAAAACTATTAATCCAGAACTACACCTAAACTGGGCAGTATTTACCCCTCATCTGTCATTATTAGACAAATCGTGCATGAAAAGAGCAGCTTACTGATCGTCCTGACCAACCTCTCTCTCGAGTGCGACCTGGACAAGCTCCGGCCCCTCGAAGACTTCCTCTCCTTCCGCCTGGATCGCTCCTCTCCGTTCTCTGCTGGGTGTCTCTCCTGCTCTTGTTCGGCTGATTTTCTGTAAGATTTCGGCGGCTTCTCTGAATCCCTTTTTCGTGCCTGTTTTAAGAAGAAGTTGTCTCTTTCAGGAAAATAGTGCAACAAAAAGAGTTAGTACCATGGCTTAGAGCAAAGAGTATGTAAAAAAAATCTGACAAGACCTTGTCATTTCGAAACCCGTCGTCATAAAAGTAACAGAACATCATGATTGTAAATTGTAGGTATTGCTCAGTATGCACGGTTTTGGCTGCACTGATAAGGAGACCAAAGTATAGCAACAGTCACAAATGAAGCCAGCATTTTTTTGGGAACATTTTTGCTAGATTCAATGACGTGCATGCAAATGTTAAGTTCTGATAATCAAGGCAGAAACTCCAAATTAGTTTTAACATTTGGTAACAATTCAATGCAACCTAAACACTTTGAATTGGACCAACTTAAAGGTTAAAATAGGGATGGGCATCCCACTGGTGTTCTGTTTTACGTTTAAAGCATTTTGAGAGTCAGTGAATGCCCATTCCTAGCTGCAAGAGATGACAGAGTTAATGCCACTTTTTCTACAAACATTGTGAGACAAATAGGAGTTTGAATGGCAGATAGTTACCTGTCCCAGTAGTAGGCATATTATTTTGCTATGTCAGCAGGGTCCTCTGTTCAGTCTCTTCGTGCATTAGCACGCTGAGTATGATTTATTGTAGAAATGTTATCATGTGATCTCCACACAGGATTTAACAAAAATGAAAGGAAAAAAAAAAGCTATTCTTCACCAATTTATATGTTTAAAATTATCACAGATATCCAAGGACACAAGCTTCCTGCGATACATGTGAGCATTAGGAGGGCAAAAAGTATCCTTTTGACATGAGCCTGCACTCTTTTTTTTTAATAATAAAATGTTGAACTTAGGCACCACATACTCACCATGACCTAAAGCTAGCAACTACTGTTCTCAAAATCAAATTAAAAATGTTTTTCAGTAGATGAATTGAATGCATCAATTACCTCTTTGCTCCTGCTGCGACTTCGTCTGTATTTTCTGTCACCTGGAAAAGCAGAACATGAGATTCACTAGCTAATCAGAACATCTATGGGCGCAACAGCGTAACAAATCCTCATACAGAAAGCCCCCCCCCCCCCAAAACATTCAACAGAACGCAGTTACTGATAATATATTGGAATTTAATGGTCGACTACATCAGAGCCTTTTTAGTCATGCCTCTGCTCCATTTCTAAACACTCACGTTTTCGGTCTCTGGAGCGCGACCTTGATCGTGAATGGTGGTGTTTGGAGGATCTGGGAGATCTAGAAGACTCCATGCTGTGCTTTCTTCTGTGATGATTTGGAGAGCTCAATCTGGTCAGCTCGGCAGAGTCGTCGCTTGCCTGAGACGAATAGCAGTGAGAAGTCAGATCCGCAGCAAATCTACGTGAGACACACACACACTAGCGTGTACAGAGAATAGACTCCAGAGTAACACAATACCCTGGCGTGCTGACAGACAGAATAGAAGCAATGGCAGTAAACATCAAAGGGTTTGCTTTGCTCTTTTCCGACTCTCGTTGTTTTGCCTCAGTTTTTCCATTGCGAATGGCTCCTATGATATTTTGCCGTATATTTAACAACCTTAATGAGGCCCTCGTCACTGTTTGACAAGGAATTATCGCCAAAGCTTTAAGCTTTCAGTCCACCATCTCCCTTTCATTTCATTTAAAAACTTCAAACACAAACATGACAGACGACATGCGAGTCTTTACAGTCAGTTCGTACGACTAGCAGGTATGTTACTATCAGCGAGTCTGTGGCTGCGTTTGAGACTCAAATCATTAGTAGTTTTCAAAATGGCCGTGTGCCATCCTCTCACAAAAAACAACAACAAAAGCAGCTGATTTGCTCTTGTAGGTTGTAGTTTCCAGAATTCCTGTTGTATAAATGAGTGTATACATCACGGGTGGGCGATATGGACTTTAAATTTTTTAAACGATAGAGATAAACCAATATATAAAGGCTCACTCCTAGTATCCATACCCAAAATAGAGGTAACCATCTTTCTCTTTTTTTTTTTTTTTTTTTTTAACTCCTGTTAAAGGCATAGCTGAGGCCTATTGTTAAAGTTTTGGTTTGACAAAACTATGCTTTGTTTACCTGGATTTCAGTGTTTTTATTTAACAGACCATATAGTTAATTTTTTTAAGATGATGTATACTAAAACAACAACTAATCTGATACGTGATCACCTTTCTAATTAACCCATGCAAGGTCCAGATTCCAAAAAATATTGGAACCATCTAATTTTAAGTCTTACTGAGCATTTTCAATTGGATTTAGCTCTGGGCTTTTATTTTTTTTAAGAAAACAGGTTTTTTGAGGCATAACATTCGCAAAATGAATAACAAGACTGTTGGAGGCCAATAAATTCAGAATTATAATCACCAGAAAGGCAGAAAATTCATCAGAGATCTCTCTGACTATCTCATGGGACACGTTTTGAAATGAAACTTCTTTTCTTCAATTTTGGGTCACAATTCATCACATGTTCCCATCTAAAAGGAGTGACAAAAATAAAACAAACCTTTATATTTTCTTAATGAACTAAATTTGAGGCTACACACGGTATTATGTTTCACATTTATCTTCAGCCACTTTTAGATTATTGCGTCTGTTTTGACAAACAAACGAGAACTCTAAAAAAAAAAAAAAGCCCACATACTTTTTAAATTGCCAAATTTCCACATTTTTCTTCACTATCACGCATTCACTTCAATCATAACCCACTACCTCAAACAGACCTCGTCAACACATTGCAAGTCATTAGTCTGGTCATGCTAGCGGGACGGTGGGTGTTTCTTTAAACATGTATGACGCGATGTTAAGATGTTAAACTAGAATACTCACATAAGTGCCCAGCTAAACCCCATACCTTTAATTGTGCGTACGATTGGCTGGCCCGTTTACTTCACCATACCGTAATTTAGGAGAGCAAAAGAGAAGCGCTAACAGCTAATGTTAGCACTTGTTTCCCTATGTTTTTCCTAGAGCCGGTAGCCATGATGTCGCTAGGCTAACAAACTCGGACCGTCGCCATCTTGAAGAAAAAAAAATCTCCACCACATAGTACATTTCTACCAATGCGTCGTTAAAAACGCCTTAATTCGAATACGTTTTAGTGCAATTGAGCCATTAGTACTTACCGACATAACCCCGGGTCACCGATTTATGTGCAATAAATCTTTTTTTGTGGCGGTCCGCCGCAAAATGAGAGAGGACTCCGCTTCCAGTTAGTTCGACAACGCGCTCCTCAGCCACTCTGAGCTGGGTTGCCAGGTTGCACCGTGTGTGTGTTTGGGGAGAGGGTAAATGTTGTCAAATATTGAATTGTGCTTGGACACAGAGAAAATTGAAGAGAGAACATGGAAAATGTATAAAAATACACATTTACAAATATTGATGATATAAATCTAATACTAATTATCTCAGTCGATGAAACAGCAAAGATACATTTAAAATTTTGAAAACAATCCGCAGTTAGGGTTTCTATTTTCATGCCGGCACTTAAACATTCTTTAACAACAACGTTTGACATAATACGCATTCTGTTCATTTTACTATTCCGTCGTATGAGTAGTACACAGATCAGCGGTAGCGTATGAAAAACAACCGCCAACGGCTGAAAATACAGCGATGTAAATGAAACCTGGCAACTTCAAGTGGTCAGCGTCTCTATTCGCCCCGCTATAGTTTTTACAGGCTCAAGTAAGGCTTTGCATTCCACACATGTTAAACGGATTTCGTTTCATATGTTGGTAGGTGTAAATTACACACGTTCAGGATTAAAATTCGTGTCGTTGGGTAGATAATGGCTTTGAACCGTTATTAAACAGACATGTCTTTTCGTGCCCTGTTAGAGACGAGGTACCTGCAAGACAAGACGCAGGGAAAATACGTAAAGCGACGCCTAATCACTGATCTCTATTATATATATATATATATATATATATATATATATATATATATATATATATATATATATATATATATATATATATATATATATATATATACAAAAACAAATATTTACATATATGTATACATATATATACATATACATATACACACACACACACACACATATATATATATATATATATATATATATATATATATATATATATATATATATATATATATATATATATAATATGAATAACATGTAAAATATTTCAGCATGTTAGTACATCCACTGACTGTAGAATTACCTGTGAAACGTTTTCCCACAGCCAGTAAACTGCTTGTTGTTGCAACCAAATTCTATGGGGTTCTGTGACAGTAGGGAGTAGGCGGTCAGTGACTTCAGTTTTTCAAATCAAATCAACAATCCAGTGTATACTAGAGATCAGTGCGCCTAACGAAAACACACAGCCGAAGGAAAACTGGTGGGAGGGGGAAGAGGATGCAGGAACAGGCCGCTGATTATAGAAAATACAAACTTGTACCGAAAAACGGTAGTAGTAAGAACAGGACATACAACCCCCATTTTCTGGGTTCAGAATCTTTTTGAACCCAGAAAAGACTTGGTGGTTGGCATAAACTGCCGTGTGACTGGACTAGAATGGCGACTCTAAGTCCTAAGAGCTGTGAGGGCAATCGCCCCCTGATAGCAGACAGTAGTCCAATGCTTTTAAATCACCCCCACTGTTACAAGCCCGCCGTACGTTACAATCACCTTAGTGTTACTGCCTGCTGCACAATATCATCTCTGAATATCTAAATGCACATTTCTGTAAACGAATTCCTCAAATCACTGTCAGATTGTCAGATTTATTTGCCCATAAAGCAGCAGGATGTACGGTCAATCAAACATCTCCTGGCTTGTCTAGGAGATATTAAAGCTCGGTTGGCCTTGAACTTTTTAAACTTTAATGAAAACAAAACAGAGGTGATGGTGTTTGGACCCAGTGGCTCCTGTGAGTCCTCCTCTGTTGACCTGGGAGCTTTGGAGGAATATTTTAAACCTGTTATTACAGATCTTGGTTTTAAGGTGGATAGTGATTTTAAATTGGACAGCCAAATTAGAGCCGTGGTTAAGTCCAGCTTTTATCATTTAAGGCGATTGGCGTCAGTGAAATCTTTTCTTTCCAGGCAGCATTTTGAAACAGTGATCCATGCTTTTATTTCAACTCGATTGGACTACTGTAATGCACTTTATCTGGGAGTCAGTCAGGCGCTGCTCTCACGTCTGCAGCTAGTACAAAATGCTGCTGCACGTTTGTTGACAGGTACTCGAAAAAGGGACCATGTGACCCCTGTCCTGGCCTCACTTCACTGGCTGCCTGTATATTTTAGGATTCATTTTAAAATTCTTATGTTTGTTTTTAAATCATTGCATAATCTTGCCCCGGCTTACCTCACTGAGCTTCTTCATCCCCACATACCCCATCAGTCTCTCAGGTCAGCAAATCAGCTGCTCTTGGAGGTACCGAGAACAAAAAGGAAGCTCAGAGGGGACAGGGCTTTCTCTGTTATGGACCCCAATTTATGGAATGACTTACCTTTGCAGGTCAGAGAGGCCCCTTCTCTGTTCACTTTTAAAGCTCGTCTTAAAACCCATCTATTTAACTTGGCTTTCAACACCAGTGAGATCTAGTTTAAAGTGTATGTCTTTGTTTTTAAACTACTTTTAATTATAATTATTTTTATTTTGTTGTGTTTTTGGATTGTACAGCACTTTGTATAAACTGTGGTTGTTTTAAAGTGCTTTATAAATAAAGTTGGCATGGTATGGTATGGTAAATCACCATTGTTCAATAAGCACCCTACTCATTATCTATGACTTTCCTGAACACTACAAAATGTAACCCTTGTTCATTGCACGTTTGTCCGTTTTTTTTTTTTGGTTTTTTTGCCTTCATTATGTGTAATGTGAACTGTAATGTGAAGTAGCCAAAGCGAAATTTTGTCGCGGTAACAAATAAAATCTTCTCGATTCTTCTTGATTCGTTAGAAGTAGAGGAAGAAGGGGACATGGATTTTGCCAACTGTAATCCAGCAAAGGTGTCCCAAATGCTGAGGTGAGCACAGGGGGGAAGAATAAAAAGAAAAGGTGGAGGATAAATGTTGCAATTGTGGTGGACAGCACAGGGTAACTTATGGTGAGTGTAAAGTCAGGGAGAGAGCTGTGGATATACAGCAGGTTGAGACGATTAACAACATAAATTTTAATAAGAGGCAGTGAAGAAAGTGCAAAGACAAGGGAAGGATTAAAACTGACAATGTTATCCTGGTGTCGAGAGTGAATGCAGGACAAACTCAGAAAACAAATCCAGAACTGACTGTGGATTATTTTATTCATGCCATATGTGAGCAAGGTTTTTTTATTAGAATGCATAAATTATGACAAATATATAGATGGATTAAGGACTTAATCCAAAAGTAAGCAACAGTGGATCTTTCAATACTAGAAAAGAAGAACAAGAACAGGGGGTTAGTTTTGAATTCAGACATTATACAGGCATATGTTAACAATTACCACAGTAACAAATGAAACTTCTTTTCTTCAATTTTGGGTCACAATTCATCACATGTTCCCATCTAAAAGGAGTGACAAAAATAAAACAAACCTTTATATTTTCTTAATGAACTAAATTTGAGGCTACACACGGTATTATGTTTCACATTTATCTTCAGCCACTTTTAGATTATTACGTCTGTTTTGACAAACAAACGAGAACTCTAAAAAAAAAAAAAGCCCACATACTTTTTAAATTGCTGCCAAATTTCCACATTTTTCTTCACTATCACGCATTCACTTCAATCATAACATCCAGATTTCTACAGATGCATCAAAGAATTTAGCTAATAAGATAGGATTATAGTTCCAGAGTTTAATAATACAATAATGAAGACGATTAGTGACAATGTATCAATATACACAGGAAAAATTATATAAATTTTGTCAGCGGCGCAGTTGGTGGAGGAAATAAGAATATTGAGAGTAATAATTTGTTCAGATTCAACATCATCATTAATTAGTTGACAGAGAAGTCATTATGATAGAAACACAGCAAACATTATATAGAATTCAAAGGATGGGGATAGCAGTAATCTTTTTGTGGGCACATGTTGGAATCAGAGGAAATGAAATGGCAGGCCACAAAAAGAGAGGACATCGATGTAAGAGTGAACATCAGAAAGATGGAAATAAAGAGCATCATTAAACAGAGGTTAAAGAAAAGGTGGCAAAAGCAATGGGAGGAAGAGAGGAACGGACGGTGGTTTTACAAAGTTCAAAGGACAGTTGGGGAAATGAGAAGTGCAGGAAGGAGCAGGAGAGAAGAGACAATTATATCAAAACTTAGATTTGGGCACACAGGATTAAACAGCACTTTATTTAAAATAGGTAAACATAACACTGGCTGGTGTGACTATTGTGGGAAACAAGAGAGAATAGAACATGTCATGTTACATTGTGAGAAGTATGAGGAAAATGATACAACACATTAGAATGGAAAGAATGCATTTTAATTTAATTCTTAGAATGAATTCAAGACACAAGTGCTATGGGATTGTTTTTCCTTATCTCAGAACAATCAATATGACTGAGAGGATCTGAGTCTTATGTTTACTGTGTTGATTGTGTTTGGTTTGTTCTATTTTGTTGATTTGGTTTGTTTTAGTACGAAATAAGTGGTAATTTTTATCCACACTCCATACCAGTTGGTGGCGGTAATGCACCATTTCGTTGTTTGTCAACCGCCACAAAACCAATACAAAACCCCATAAAGAAGAAGAAGAAGAAGAAGAAGAAGAAGAAGAACCCGCCAAATTCTAAAGCTAATGTTGTGGACTCGCCCTGATCCTGCCTCTCGGTTTGGGAAACAATCTGACCGATAATTTGCCGGTAACGTCTACATATTCCGCCCGTTAGAACGCCGTAGCTTTTGACATGGACGCCAGCGTTTGATTGGTTATAAAGTTTATCGCTGAATTTTACGTTAGCGTCAACGTGACGTCAACATTCGTAGAGATTTGGAGAGTGTTAGTCAAAGTACGAAACAGCTTGTTTTATAGACGAGTGGCTGATGCACACGTTTCCACGGTTCCCCATATTGTGTCTCAGCCTTTAGAAATGGCGACGTGGAGCGACGTTGAGCTCCTGATCAACGAGGATACAAACACCGGCCGCCTGGACAGTGTGTCAGGAGAGCAAAATGGGAGCTGCTTGTATCAGGTTGACACACTGGTCAAAATCTCTTCTGCCGATAAGGTAATTGGTGCAAGTACTTATACTACATAGGCTGTTGGGCATGCTTTCTTGAACTAATCGGGCTTTTATTATTCTCTTTTGGCCAGGGGCGTAGCTAAGATGTTTGGTCCCCTTCACGAGAGGGGGTCCACTCATCAATACATTTAGTGTTGTCTTGAATTTGTATGTTCGTTGGTCTATCCGTCGCTTCTTCCATCGACGTTTTTTATTTTTTTTTATTGAGAAATGACCTGGAGGCAATCAATTGTTCTGTAATTTATAAATGTGGAATTTGAGTGTCGTTGCTTTGGGACATAAGCACAAGCCCCAGGGAAAGTAAACAGTCCTGTAAGAAAGGGATTTCTTCTTGGACATGAAGCTTTCTTTGCAAAGCCTGCTGGTGGATTTTGCGCCTGAAACTAACTAATTGTATTTTTACAAATTCATATAACCATAACCATCTTTTGAAATGCTTTTTGCAGGTACCAGCAGATCCCCGGCTTTCGTCCTTTGGTGCATCAAATTGGAGTATTGTCATCATTGACAAGACGGTGATCCTGTTAGATCAGAGCTTTCAGACCATCCTGCTACTTCTCCACTTTGGTAAAACATTACTTGTGCTTTCTAGGTCAAACTGTGTTTTTGTTTTGTTTTTGTTGTTTTTTGCTAAAATTGTGACTTGAGCAAATCTTCTCTAACCTGAAAAAATAAGCCCTTCTGTTGTTTTGCTAAAGATTATTCAGCATTTGTGTGAAAACATACCTTTTTGGGAGGTCTGTAAATGCATCAACGATCATCATATTTTTATTAATTGAGTAAAATCAGGTAAGGCCCAGTGGCGTTTTTTGACGCTTAAATTGGAATTGTAATCTGTTCATTTTCTATTTTTAATTTTAAAGTTAAATAACTCTTTTTCACCTTAAAAAACCAAAAAGTCTGAATCGTCCAAATGGAAGTTGGCAGGTCGGATCTCAAAATAACTAGAAATTCTTATTGGCCAATAAATGTCCTACTAATTTGTTTTCCAGAAACTGATGTAGACGCCGTTGACGTTTGCCTTGAGGGACAATTTTTGGTGGTCTGTGAAAGAAATGGAAACCTTCATTTGATCTATGTTCCACACAAAAGAATCCTCTTCACAAGGGTTTGGGAGTTTTTTTTTTTTTGGTGCTGTGATTGTGTTTTAACATCTTTATATAGTCGATTTACGTTGAATATCCTCAAATAATTGGACAGTCAATAGTGAATTGATTTAATAAAATAGTGATTTCTGTTTCTGCATGAGAGAAAACACTGGAATCTGCCTTATTTGTCCTTTTCCTCTTACATTTTGTCTTCTGTGTTTCCTCTGTGCTGCATTGTGGGTATCTGCAGGCTTTGGTTAACAAACCATCCAGTGAAGATAAGAAAACCTACCGCTACCTCATCATAAATGAGGACAAGTCATCTCCTGGTAAGCTTTCAACCCTAATAAGAGTGGAATGACTAATAGTCAGTGGGTGTTTTCTGTCATTTTCTGTCATTTTGTGCGTAAATTTTAATTGGATGTTAGAGTTAATCAAGTAGTATTTGTCTTCTTTCTAAAAACTGGAAATCTGAAATCCCTGTTTCTTGTGACAGGGTTGTACCACGTCTTTCTGCTTATAAAGGATGGCTTTTTCCACATTTCAAACCTCGCTTTGACTCAGATCGAGACAGGTATCGAATGTTTATGCTGCAGTGCATGCAAAGTTTATTTGACACCGCTCTTTGAACACAGTCAAATATTTTCTTCTTTCACTGTCCAAGCATGTGAAAATATGGATGTTGGAGCTTTGAAAGAGGTGAGCTAAGGCCCCTTCTTTCCATTAACGCTGCAGGATTACTAACTGAGATGACAGAAAAATAATAAAGTGATCAATCCCCCATTTTCAGCTCCAGACTCTGATTAAGGTGAGCTTCTGCTCCACTGAGGATTACCACGATGAGGGCTGCAGTACAGCGGTGATCTTCAATGTTGGCCTCGAAATCAACCTAATGATTGGGGTTCGTGTGCAAGAGCGATGTTTGGTTTACTCACTGTATCTGTGTGTTAGCATGTTGGATGCAGATGAAAGCAAAGTGGAAGACTGACATTTTTGAAAATAACTGATGTAATTTTTCGCCTTTAAAACCTGGCAGGGGGACAAAGAAAACGTAGTGACTCGCTGGAAGATGGATCCTCTTCAGGCTAAGATGTGCTTTGCTCAGTCCATCAACAACAGCCTGATTCCTCGTAAAGTGTTTTTTTTTTTTTGCCTAATAATGGTTTTTAATGTCACATTTTTAGACTGTAGGCAAATCACCGAGCCTTGCAGAAGGAATTAAACCCACTGAGCTTTTCACAAGTGGCCACTTAAAAACCAAAAACCTCAAAGTGGTTAGTTGGGATTTTGGGTGATAGACAAACATACAAAGTAGTGAGTAATTTAGAAGTGGAAGGAAAATATCAGCCTGCCAACAGGACAGCTGTTAGCCGTGACAAGACGAACGCCATTGCTGAAAGTCCTGTTTTGCTGTTTGAGACAAGCGGTGTGTGTGTGTGTGTGTGACACAGCATACATGACCAAGAGATCCTGTATTGAGAATGGTTTGGGATTTGCCCCAACGCTGCACGTTGTCCTGAACACACGGGTGGAGTTGGCAGCATCATGGGATGGCTTCGATCGAAGCGTATTCATGTGCTTGTATGGCCTAGTCAAAGCCCACTTTAATCTAATTGATCATCTGTGGCAAGAGTTAAACGTTTCTGTTTACTCCATCGTATCTGAAGAACTGGCTAAAACGTCTCCCTGTAGATGTAGAAAGCTGGTAGAGACATGCCTCCAAAGAAAAGCTGCCGCAATCACAGCAGAAAGGTGGTTCAGCAAAGCATAGACTCAGTGGGACCAAATACCAACACAGGCCACACGTTTAAGATGTTTCCTTCCACTTCTCAATTATTTTCCTCTTTGTGTTGATCTCCCATATAAATGCACTAAAATATACTGAAGTTTGCTCTCATATTGTGGGAAACTGTGAAAAAGCTCACTTTATAAACAAGTTTCCAGTGCACTGCAGTGTGTTTTAGATTTTCCTCTGTTAAATCGTGGTAAAAACAAGTTTATTGACTTCTAATGACCTCCAGTGCACTTTGTAAACAGAAATGTATAACACGCAGGAGGTAAAATGTTAATGAGCTCCTTGTCCTCCTCATGTCTGGTCTTGCAGGCGTGAGAAAGATGGTGGTGATGGAAAATCTGCTGTATATTTTGGACTCTGAGGTGGGTTCCCTGGCGCTATTAAGAGCTCTTTACTGTTTGTAACACAGGGAGCGCGATAAATGTCTAAATGTGCTAAATCTGGCCTTCTGTATCAGGATGTTCTGAGCGTTTGGGACCTGCATTTTCTCGTCATGATTCACTGCTGGCCAGAGCTGGCCATTCACGACTTTGAACTAACCACGGAGTGTGGCTCTGCCTCCATGGTGGCGTACGTACGAGTCTGTCCTAATAAGGTCGTCTAACTTCATCGACACGTCGAGACGTGTCTCCCAAGTCAAACTCCTTGTTATATGTACACAGTCTTGGCCACCGAAGCTGATTCTGAATCTTTACGCGGACTCTGACTGCTTTGTTTTGTTTGTTACAGCCAAGACAAGAGCGGTTTGAAGATGATTACTCTGTTGAAGCAAGCCAACAGTCAGGTAGCCGCGCAGGTCCCTCTAAAGCGGCCCAGAAAGCCAGTTGGTCGCTAATCCTTTGCTGAAAATCTGCTGCTATTTCACATTTCAGATCAGCTCCCTTCAAGTAAGATGTCTACCCTCCATGAGCGTCTGCTACTCTCTTGATGTCTCCTCAGTCTCCTGTCTCGTCCAGATGAAAACAAACATGGTGAGCGATCAAACTTATTTCAGACGTAACACGGATTATGCATTCTTCCTTCTTACATTTCTTAGCATTTCTTAACATTGCACCGTGTTTTGTTTCCATTCAGGATACAATTTATTTGGTCGAGGGGATTTGTGAGAACCCAGAAAAGTGAGACCTGTTTGTGTGATTTATGTTTTTTATTTCAAAATTATTCAGGCCTCGCTTCCGTTTCATTACTATTAAATGTTGTTTTTAATTCTCTCTGCACATAGCCGTGGGGAGCCCATAGCATCTGTTGTCGTCAGATGTTTCACAGAGGCCTTACCCGAGAACAGGTACCTAATTGTTATCTGACGCATTTCCACATGTGCTACAAGTCGTCGCTCATATTTTATTCATTTTCTTTCCTCCCTCTTTCTCTCTAGGCTGAGTCGGCTTCTACACAAACACATGTTTGAGGAGGCTGAAAAGTTTGCCATCGCGTTTGACCTTGATCTAGAGGTAAATGTATCAGTTGGGTGAATAAAAGTAAAGTCAATGTAAAACCGCACTTGTGCACCGTTGGAAAAACTCAGCTGACTCTTTGGCCGAGATATTTAAATGGGAAATATCACGCAAAATCTCTAGGAGTGCAGAAAATGTGAATGTAGCCGGTCCAGGTGCTGTGTATGTATTTTTATATTCTGTTTGGGTCATATTTTTCAAGCCGTTCAGTTTTCTATTATGCTTTTTGAACAATAACATCACAGTATTTGCTGCGGAGCTGCTAAACTAGAGCATGGACTCTCAGCTTATCAGTCTTTGATTTTTTTCGCTACGATTTTGTTGTCCAAGCTCAAGGATGCCGAAGCTACAAGTGGGTAAATCATTGGTTGATCATTACACCGTCCCCCAGCATACTATAAAAATTGCCGAAAGGGTCAAGTGGAACGTTCTGTGACCTGGAGAGGGGCGGGATAGAAGTGCCTCCTTTAGATTTAAAGAGACGGCACCAAAACGAGTCGCTCTCAGATGCACCTCAGAACAGGGGGAAAAAGGAGGCAATGTGGAGGTAAATTAATGGGGATTTCAGACCAAAGCATTGCAGTTCCACTTTATATAGACCACAGCTGAATGATTTCAGTGTGAAAAGAAAAAAACGTTTTATGTCCCCTTTAAAATATGTACACTTTAAAAAATGGATTTTGAAATGCAACCTACAGTGGCTTCCACAACCATTTTCTTTTAAAGTATGTTAGTGTTTTAATGCTGTGACATAATCTTATGTTGAAAATCTGGGGAAAATCCAATGTTCAGTCTGAGCACACTTTATTCATCAGGTATATTGTATAGAATTGGACATTTTTGTAAGGTATTCTTTACTTTTTAAGTTGAGTAATCCAGGACTTAAATAAATGTGACATGTTCACAAAGGCCCTTTTCTCTTAGCCACTTTTAAAAATAGGAAAGACAGTAGAACACGCCATTCCAGTAAGGGACTGAAAAGGTTATAAAAAAATAAACGTTCTGCTAAACTTGCCTACACCTGTAGCCATAGTAATAATGCTGATGTTGAAAAGCAACGGACAATGTAACGAAACCAAAAACAAGGCTGCGCAATGACACATGTTTATCTTGCCACCCTGCACGGTGAGGTGGGGGTAAAGGGGGAACATTTAAATAAGCCTCACCGTTGGAAGACTGCAACAAAGCGTAGCCTCTTTCACCAAGACACTATAATAAACATTAGAAGTTATTTACATGCAGTGTAGCCCGTCAGGCAAAGGCCTTTTCTGTCCTACCAGCACAAAGGTAAACACGAGGAGTTTGCTGTAATCTGCTGGTGCTTAAAATGGACCAGTCAGACTGAACTAAACTAAAACTCCAGGTGTTAAACAGAGGAGGAAAATGTGGAACTCATGACCACTGACCTAGCAGTATGGTTATTTCATTTTTTTCACCAATGGTTCAATGAAAGAATCATTAAGCACCAATTTATTTGAAAATATGAATACATGCAGTTATTATATAATTTTGTTGTCTTACAATTAAAGTACCTGATGTAATGGTATACCTTAGTCGCTTGTTTAATAATGGATGTTTTTTTTCTTATCTGTTTGTGGAGCTTTTTATTATATTCAGCGACAGGTGACCCATCTTCCAAGGCCTCAGTCCTGCGTTCGAGTCCCTCTCAACCCCATTTCCTGACACTTAAAAACCGGCCACTAGTGCCACGAGATAAAACAAAAATTAAAAAAAGGAAAGAAATATGGTCATAGTCGTACAAGTTATTGCCAAAATTGTTACTTTTTTGTTAAGACCATCCATTCCTACTATTAGTGGTGGAGGAGGCGTGACACTATGGGGCTGCTTCTCACTGGGAACCTCATTAGATGGGTCTTTAAAATACTAGGATGTCTCAAATAAAAGTCTAGAGGACTCTGCCAGAAAGCTGGAAGTGAGCCGTCACTGGGTTTTTCAGTAGGATGGTGATTAAAACGTTTGGCCAAAAAGCAGAACCGCTCCACCACACACAAAACCGACGTTCTTCCTTGGCCATCTAGGTCCTGGAGGTAAATCCTGTAGGTAAGCTGAAAAAAAAAGAGCAGATGACAAGACCCTGGCTGATCCAGACATGTTCTGCAGGAAGGAGAGGTCAAGACATCCTTCTCTTTATTTCCAAACTTTGCGACGCGCTGTAGAGGAAAACGGTTTTCCTACTAGCAGAACAGGGCGGCACAAAGGATCCATGGCAGGGTCTGTTTTATGCTTCTTCCCCAGGTGTACCAAAGATGGTCCAGGGTTTGGTATTTTTTTGCTTTAGTTGGGTTACTGCCTTCGTTAAGGCGGTCACAGGCTGATTGTTTTCTTTTTTCTTTTCTTTTTTTTCTGCAGCTCGTTTACAAAGTGAAGCTCGACTTTGTGCTGGAGCAGCTGGCCTCTGCGTCGCTGGGGGGATTGGGACAGGACGTGTGCTCTGAGCTCGTAGATGAGGCCAAAACAAACCTGATGAAAATCACAGTAAGTTTCCATGAATTTCCAGACTCCCCGAAGTCACCGTCGCATGCGAGCGTCCACACGAACGGACGCCGTGTCTGTTCTTTGTCCTTTTTACAGGATGAGCAGTACGTGGTGAACTATTGCCTCAAGGCTCCATGGCCGACCTTTGAGACCACAGAGAAGATGCTAAACCACGCTGCCTCGCTAGACCCCTCCTTACAGATCCAGGAGGCCTTGGCTCGACTGGCGACGTTCTGCAGCCTCCACGGCTCGGAGAATTTCAGGTAAAGTCCATATGGTTTCGTCTGCGTGTTGCGTTATATTTGTCTCCGGGCGTGACTTGTGCTAGTGGATGGTTTGTTTCATATAACCTCAGTGATTTTTAGTCTGCTCCTCTGTCACCTGTAGTGGGGTCGCCTGGATTGAGTTTCTGTACAGCACCGACAATCTGGGAGATGTTCTGACCCACCTGAGAGAGGGAGACCTGAGGTGTGCGCAGCTTCTTTGGCTGAGATACGAGGTAACTGGTTAATGATTCAGAAAGCCGTAGTGGAAACGCATTGACGTCAGTAAAAGTGACTAATTAAGACTAAGCGATGATGTGGTGGTTAGTTTTGATCTGGGCTTCTTGGTTTAATTTTGTAGGGACAGATCGCTCTGGAGTTTGATGAGAAGAGACTTGAGGAAATTCTTGGTGCCATCCCAGAGGACCTGCCGTCGCAGGACCTCTGTCCTTGGTTCAGGACCGTTTTTGTCCCTTTCGTGAGGAGAGTCCTCCCAAGAGGACAGGTGGGACATGTTCACGTTCGTATGGAGTTGCTCCTCCTTCACCCTACGCTGTTCTTTCTAGTGAAATAATCTTTCTTCATCTGTTGATAGAGAATCCTGGCGAAATGGCTTGAGCACAAAGCAAGAAATTTGGAGTTAACTGAAAAGGTAAAGTAGAGAATCATCCAGTCTGTCGCAGGGCAACACATAGACAGACAGGATAAACAACCATTCACACTCACACCTAAGGACAATTTAGAGAGACCTGTTAACCTAACAGTCATGTTTTTGGACTGTGGGAGGAAGCCGGAGTACCCACGCATGCACAGGGAGAATATGCAAACTCCATGCAGAAAGACCCAGGGTTGGATTTGAACCCAGAACATTTTGCTGCAAGGCAACAGTGCTACACACTGCGCCACTGTGCAGCCCAGTAGAGAATCAATACTGGTTAATCAAAAAATCTTTTACTATGACGTGTTGTTGATGGTAGGGACTGATTCCTTTGTAACACTTGCCTATGAACTATCACAGTGACTTGTGTATCAACAGTATAGAAATGTGCAGAAATTTCTTAATCTACTGGTAGGAGAGTGCTTCTCAAACAGTGGGGTGCCCCCCCTATGGGGCCATGTAGGTATTACAGGGGAGCGCAAAACCAGCCTTGGCTTTTTTATTTTTATTTTTTTTTTTATACATGCCTTCTAAATCATTCTAAATGTGACAACAGCCCCCCCTGCAGTTTGGTCTGTACCCACGGTCCGTAGTATGTTAAATACTATTAAAAACTCCTAAAAAAGTACATAACCTCATGTAATTGAAGTTTCTCTTTAATATTAATGGCTTGATATTATTTTTGCCACATGACGTTCACAGCTAGTTAAAAGTTGACTGCAGATACGAGTCAAGCTAAAAGCCCTTTATATTGTTAATATGATATAGTTAAAAATGTGTGGTGATGTTGAAACCTTCTAATTGTTAGAAACCATTATTATGTTATAAATAAACTCGTCTGTCTGTCGTAATCTTCAGAACGACAGATTTAATGCATAAAACAGAAAAGGATGACCCATTTTGTTGGGACGGGACGGGGATGAAAATGTTTCCTTCTTCAAAGGGGGGCGCAACAGAAAACACTTGAGAACCCCTGATTTAGTGGCATGAATCAAAATGTCCCTTAGGTTGTGCGTTGATTGGATGAATTGAATCCTTCCTCAGGGTCGTTGGCCTCAGAACGGGCTGGATTTGGCTGTGCTTGGACTTCCCTCTTTGTGGACCTGGATGAAATATATTGTAAGAGATTTTGTTTTCTGCACAATTATGACCTTATTGATGGGATATAACTGGGCCTTTATTTTCTTCTCTTCGTATTCCTGAAGGAGGATAATGATTGCGAGAATGAGTTGCAGAGCCTCAAATCCCTTGTGTCCAACCTCCGTCAGCTGCTGGACCTTCACCAGAAATACAACTGCAGACTGTCGCTTTCAGTCTTTGAAAAGGTTTGTTGTGTTGTTGATTTGCTCCATCCAAGCTTAACAACGTGTTCCATCTTTGATGGAGGCCACTTCTAATTAGTTATTGGACAAATATTGAAGGTTCATTCAAAGGCTGAATAAGTAGGACGTTTCATTGAAGTAGTTTCTGGGAGTGGATAAGTTTGGAAAAATATCTGTAGAATTCAGAATTTATCCCCAATCACATCTGTTTAAGGGATGTTTTCTCCATTCTTTGTCACTTATCTTTCTTTACTTCCTCACATCCTTTCTTCCTGCCCCATATTCTTCGTTTTTTCCTTGTGTTCTTCCTCGTTTCCTTCCTAGTGTCGTTTCCACCTTGTGTCCTACCTTACTTTTGTCCATCCTTCCATCCTCGTGTCCTTTCCTTTGTTCCTCCTTCCATCAATTTTTTTATTTCTTTTTTCCTTTATTCACCCCTTCATTCTTTTATTCCTTCATTCTTTTATTCCTTCCTTCCTTCCTTCCTTCCTTCGTGTCTTCCCCTTCCTTACAACTTTCCTTTAGTGTTTCCTTACTTAATTTCTTTATTCCTTCATTGTGTTGCTCCTTACCTCCTTCCTCTAATGCTTTCTTCCTCTTTTCCTGTGTTTGTCCTTTCCATCCATCCATCCGTTGCACACTTTAGTTTTTTTTGTATTATAATAATTACATTTACAGTGTTTTTTTTCCCCTATTTTGTCTTTTATTCTTTCTTTTAACTTTTTTTGTATCTGCATGCTCTATTTGCATTTCCCTTTGCTCCTGGGACACCTGAATTTCCCCACTGTAGGACAATAAAGCATATTTCTGTTCTATCATAGTTTCATGTCTGGTGTTTTCTGTGTCTTTGAATCTTCCCCACTGTAAAATTGTCCGATATAATTCACAGTAAACTTTAGTATTTTATAATTTAAAGTGAATATAAAGGAACAAAAAGAGGTCACAACAGTTTCAGTGTCATCCTCATTTCCTTGTTCTTTCAGCTGCTTAACACAGAAGCTTTAGAAGCTTCAATTACTGCATGTTTGTTTCCAAGACAGCCAGACCAATAAATTGTCATAACGTGGAAAAGATCTGTTAAGTGAATTAAGGATTTTTAAATTTTTTTTGTCTATTAAAAGGGGAGCGTGTGGAGCGTGGCGTTCTTCATGCTGGACAAAGTTCCAGCTCCAGAGCTGATTGCTACCACGGTGCAGACCAGCGTTCAGCCCTACGCCGCAGAGCACAAGCTGCCCTTAGATGAATTACTGCTGCAGTACATCAAGGTAAAACTCAGTAAACACCATTTTAACCGCTAATAAATAGATATTCTGTCAAACCTGCAAATTAAACAGATATTATAATGGGTAAGTAGTTAGAATGAAACCCAATAACTATAATAACTATAAAACTCATAATTTCAATACAATTTAAAATTTATATCCGCTTTTTATTTGTAATATATTTAGAAAGGGTAGCTGGAAAAGGGTAAAGTGCCTTCTCCAGGTTGGGGAGGATGTGCAGCCCCTAGTGGAGGAGTTCAAGTATCTTGGGGTCTTGTTCACAAATGAGGGGAAGATGGAGCTGGAGATCGACAGGCGGATTGGTGCAGCGTCTGCTGTGAAGCGGGCGCTGTACCGATCCGTTGTGGTGAAGAGAGAGCTGAGCCAAAAGGCCAAGCTCTCTCTTTACCGGTCGATCTACGTTCCTACCCTCATCTATGGTCACGAGCTTTGGGTCGCCTTGGGATTCCTCCTGAGGAGCTGGCCCAAGTGGCCGGGGAGAGGGACGTCTGGGCCTCCCTACTGAAGCTGCTACCCCCGCGACCCGACCCCGGATAAGCGGAAGAGGATGGATATATTTAGAAATTCTAAGATGATTAAACAAGGTTCCTACAGATTCTGGAAAAACTGGAATTTTCCCTACTTCACTGCAGGTCATCCATAGGTGGAAAAGAGGGAAAAATGTCAGTTTGTTCTGCCAAGTAGCAGCTAGCACATCTCTCAGACCATCCAGGGCAGATCGTCTCATAAATGGGCTTCACATATCCTGGTGGGGGCTCAGCATTCCTCAATGGATTCCACCGTCTCTCAGTGTTCTTTAAAGGACTACTTTGGTCTACAGACAGTAGTGAAATATCGCTTATGGCTCCTTTAAGGATGAATTTGTGGGGGCGGGACATGACCAAGAACACAGATTACAGAACTCCTTGCAGATCTCTGAATTGCGAAATAAAATCCAGCAACACAGTGGGCTAATCCATTAAACAAAAGCCTGGAGTGCTTTTTATAGGAAGTCTTTAACTCTCTAAACCCTGTAAAACTTCGCAGCGTAGAAGCCTTTCAGTCTCTGTCACTGAAAAGAATTGCAAAATCAATTGTAACTTACTACTTTCAAAAATATTAATATTTCTAATAGAAGACAAAAAATATTTTGCATGTAAGAAACATTTCCCAAAGTGATGAACTATTATATTGGTCTATTACATGTGTTTAGTCTCAGATTCGCCAAATTTAAATCTTGAAAAATACTGTTTTTAGCGGTAAATGTATAGAAACTCTGTAGGCTAAAGGTTTGTAAGTTGATTAATTCATCCCGTGCCCTCAGGTACTCGGGTAGTTTTTAAATTCTCTGGTGTGTTTTTTTTTATCTAGGATCTGTTGGAGCGCTGCAGCTCTCAGACCACGACGCTTTTCACAGGATGGGAAGCCAAAGCAGTAGCTGTGCTCGGCTGCATGACCGACACTGATGTGAGTTATAAATGATACACAGCAGGGGATCGCCAAAGGTTTTTAATTCCCTTGCATTTTATAAAGACAAGCAACCTTAGCAGCAGCAGTAAGAACGAATAAAGAAAAAGTGGCTCTTTTTTTCCCTACCAGCTTATGGTGGATGCCGTGCTGGAGATCATGCAGAAAGCTGTGGTACCCTGGAGCAATGTGGTGGAAAAACTCGTGCAGCAATACTTGGAGATGGATGGACCAAAGTATGTTTGTAAAACTCTCACTTAGGAATTGTTTTAACCAACTAAAACCATCAATACATTAAGATTAAGCCTTTTTTTTTTCCCAGACAGGAGCTTTTGAAGGAGAGCTACCACATGATGGAGATTAGAAAACTTCTCAGAGGCTACGGCATCCGCAATTTCAGCCTCTCCAACAGCACTCAAGCTATGGTAATGAATTATTATTATGAGACATATGTCCTGTGTTGTGCCCCAGCTAATAAACGGCTGTATATTAACTTGTTTTGACAGTCGCTGATTCGATACATCCTGAAGCAAGACTTACCGACTTCTTTAGAAGACTCCCTGACACTAGCAGAAGCATACAAACTGCCAACAGCACAGATACATTATCTATATCTCACCCAGTTGATAGGCCAAAGCAAGGTGAGCTAAAACACGCATAATCACAAGGCTATTTTTTATTTTTTTTTATCTGTCTGTGGACGTGGGATGAAGTCTCTGGTGCTGCTTTCAGACCGAGGAGGTCCTGACTGTCCTGAAGAGGCTGTCTTCTGCAGAGGCAGAGTGTGTGATCGAGCGTCTCACGTCGTGGGCTCGGCTGCAGCTGGAGGACAAAGTCCACATATCTGACGAGGTGAGAGGAAGACAGGTTCTGTGCAGCTTTAGCTAAAAAGTCATTTGCAGTGCCTTGCAAAAGTATTCCCACCGAGTTGTCAGGAAAAATCCATTACTTGGTGTTTCTAAATAAGAAGGTGTCTTTTGAGTTTGCCAAAAGGCACGTGGGCAACTGCCTAAATGTGTGGAGGAAGCCGTTCTGGTCAGATGAGAGTAAAATGTAACTTTCCGACCACCAAGGGAAACGCTACGTCTGGTGCAAACCCAACACATCCCGCCATCACCCCAAGAACACGCACAGTGAAACATGGTGGTGGCAGCATCATGCTGTGGGGATGTCTTTTCAGCAGCAGGGAGTGGCAAACTGGTCCAGGTTGAGGGAAAGATGGATGGTGCTAAATACAGGGATATTCTTGAGCAAAAGCTGTCAGTCTGCCTGTGATCTGAGACTGGGATGGAGGTTCACCTTCCAGCAGGACAAAGACCTGAAACTTACTGTTAAAACAACAATTGAGTGGTTTTAGGGGTTACATTGAAATGTGTTGGAAGGGCCTAGTCAAAGTCCTGACTTAAATCTAATTGAGAATCTGTGGTTAGGCTTAAAGATCGCTGTTCACAAGAGAAATCCATTCAGCATGAAGAAGCTGGAGCAGTTTAGCCTTCAGGAATGGGTAAAAATGCCCGTGGCCAGATGTGGCGAGCTCACAGAGACCGATCCAAAACCACCTGTAGTACTGACCTTAGAGAACACTGAATTGTTCTGTTATTTTGTCCTATTTGTGATTTGCTTCAAAGTAAAAAAAAAAATACATCCTCAAAGCTGTAGGCATGTTTTGTAAATGTAGTTGTGCAAATTGTCAAACAATCAGTTTTTAATGCCAGACTGTGAGGCAACCAAACAAGAAAAATGCCAAGAGGAGGGAATACTTTTGCAGCCCACTGCACCTTTACGAGTGCCTTTGCCTGTTCCGTTGGCTTTTTAAAATGATCCATAAACATGATACCGCTGGCTTAAACAGAAGGGGCCTAAGAACCCTACAATATACAGGATGCTTGTCCCATTTTAATGAACTCAGCTTTCTGTTACCTTGACCTTCACAGCACAAGAAGCAGCAGATGGCCGTGGCTCAGGTGGTGGTGGAGGCTCTAAAGTACCTGCATTTAATTCTGAAACGTAAGTGTTGTATAAAATTGTCAAGGCTTTATGTGTTTCACAATTACGCAAACACTTTGACTGTGTTTTTTTTTTTCTTTTCTTCTTCTGTGTGAAATCCAAAAGGCTTTCCCACAGTTATTCCTTTGAGATCATTTTGTCTCATTGTGGGCAAATCAGCTATTACCCCTTGTGTTTATAACTTTGATTTAAAAAAATCCCTCATAACGGAACAGGAAAGCTTTCAAGGCTACTTCCCCTCACTTTCAGCTGGAAGCGCCATTTAAATTTTAAATGGGTCCAAAGGCATTGGGCTAAAACTAAATGAGGTGCTTCAGATACTACCTTTTTGTTGCTTTCTTTCACATATGTCTGTCCTAAGGAATTTAAACAAGGAGAAAATCCATTGCATGTCTACATTGAGCCCATTGTAAGGACGGTCCAGGTTTTTAAAGAAGAGAATGCATTGTTCCTTTGTGCTGTGTGTCCATTTATCACGGTGGGAGAATAAAAACTGCATAACTGGGTTGACAAAGTTCAGTGGAGGTAGGTGCATGTGCCAAGAAACAAAAACAGTAACACGGTTACATAAAAGCACGAGGTTGGACTTAACATTTCTGGCCAGATTCACATGATCGGTGACGGCTGAAGCTTATTTTCGGAACGTCGGGGCTTCAGTTGTTTGGCTCCTGTTTCTGCAATTTAAAATAAAGCGACTCATTGGTGGGACAAGTGGTGCGCCTTGGCACCCAAGATTGTCTTGTAAATTCATTTTAATTGTTTTTTAAAACAAAGCGAGACCTCACTATGGGAGATGTTAATGCAAGGAAAGTTTATTCATCATAACTATTTATTAAACAAATGGGCGTAAGGGTTTTTCACACTGACATGGATTCAACTGGGCGGTCATAACGAATGAGCAGCAGAGGGGAACTCTGGAGGACAGGCTGAACGCAGACTGGCACAAACCAAACACAGTCATAGATGGAGACGCTGCCTTGAACATGTAGTCCCTTGTTCCTCTCTATTTGCTTTTTTTTTTTTTCACACTCAGATCATCAAACAAATTTTAATTAGAGAGAGTTGAAACAACTAGCAGTTTTCAAATATTGACTTAATTTACTAAGCGAAAAACCTATTCTTACCAAGGCTCTATGCAATAAAGTTAAATCATCAATTAACTGCAATTAACCAAGTTTTTTTTTTTTTTTATGGGGGGAAGCAGAGTTTAGTTCAGTAGCGATGGCCAGTACCGATTATTCTGAACCTGTCAACAAGAAGTAGGCAAAGTAGGCAACTTAAAAAGCGATGCATAACACTCCTATCTATCTGGGAAAGGCATCAGCGCCATTTCTAAGGTTCTGGGACTGCAGCGCACCACAGTTGGAGCTATTATTTAAAAACAGAGGAAAACATGGAGCCGTGGTGAACCTTCCCAGGAGTGGCTGGCCCTGTCATAGTTACTGCAAGAGAGACCCGGAGGTTACAGAATTATCTGAAATGCCTCAGTGTGACAAGAAAGCTACAACTGAAGAAAGTCTTTAAGAGGACAGATAGCGTTTCATCACTGCAGGTTGTAGCCGTACGTTCATCGGTTTCCTGTTTCCTGGATCTCCAGCAGCCTCACAGATCTGAAAGCTGACTATCCACACAAAGGTTGTCAATAAAGCATTCGTAAACTGCCCAGACTTGATGCCAGTTATCTTTGCCCGTTGCAGACAATCCTCTCAAAAGCATGGAGTGCGAGCACAACCTCATCATGTTCAAGGCGATCGCCCACCTACAGGTGACCTTCACTTAAGCTATTATTCTTTTTTAGCATTCCCTAATCTGTCCTTTTGAGTTGTGACCCCGTTTTCCCTTCTAACCGCTTCCACAGGAAGATTTTGATGTGTTCTTCACCCCTTCCAACTATGAAGATCCCAACATCAGAAAGCAAATCCAGGAGCATCACATCACAGCGTACGAAAATACTCGAGCTCGCCGTTCGTCCAAAGGGAAGGCTCTGTCCGCCCCGGTTGTGGCGAATGATCCAGACGGGAAGACCAAGACCATCTCCACGGAAGCTGGCTTACGCCGACTCGGCAGGCAGCTGCAGCGCACCGAGCAGGAGCTCTGGTCTGACCTGGGCCTGCGCGCTCTGCACGCGGGGAAGGTGGAGAAGGCCCTCAAAATCTTCAGGTTGGGGCGCTTTCCTGGGGAGGATCGAGCTCATTGGTTGTTACCGAGTCGGGGCGGCAGGTGTTTACAGGACTGAAGGTTGTTTCCTGTTCGTGTCTCCAGCGAGCTGTACGAGCACCACTACGACAGCAACACGGGGAAGGTTTTGTTCACCGCTGCCAAGAAGCTGTGTCAGATGCTCCAGGCGGACATTCCCATGGTGATTCCTGAAGGGATGGATTTGCCTGCAGTCATCCACGATCTGGCCTGCCAGGCCATCACTTTGTGCAACTCTGGTAAAAACTGCATAACTGCATTCAGCTGGTTTTTATTTAGGTAAAGATTAATGTTTATTCTCACTACAGCTGGTATTTTATGTCATTTTTGTTTGTTTCCTTTTTTTCTTTGTGTGTCCGTTACAATTTAATTATGTAAACACGGGAAATATAAAAAAAAAGCGTTAGTACACAAGGACATTAAAAAAAGTCCTTGAATTTAATTTAAAATCGTTATCCGGATTTCAGGGAGATTGTCTTAGTACAAGGTTCACACCTCCAAACATTTTTCTTTTCTTGTACGATGCAAAATTCCCAAAAGGTGATTAACTTAATTGTTCCAGATCTGCTTCTGGACTGCCTGGAGCTTTGCAAGTGCACACGGATCGCCATGGACGTGTATCATCAGTGTCAATTATCAGACGATTATGGCTTCGCAGCAAAGGTCAGTGTTGTTTCCATACGCAGCGGCTTGCAGAAGTATTCCCACCCCCTGAACTTTTCCACGTTTTTAACTAAAGTCAAAAATTTTTACCGGGATTTTGAGATGGATCAACTCAAAGTAGCGTATGATTGTGAAAGTGAAGCTGAACGATCCATGTTTTAAAGTTGTTGTTTTTAAATCGAATATCTGAAAAGTGTGGCTTGCATTTGTGCTTAGCCCCACGTGAGTCATTAGATCCCCCTTTTGTTGCTGTTAAAGCCGTGAGACTTTTGGGATGTGTCTCTGAAAGTTTGGCCCAATCTTTGCAAAATTGCTCAAGCTCTGTCAGACTGGATGGATATTGGTAGTGATGAGCAAAATATCCAGTTAGAATATGAACGAATATGCTTTCATCTAAACAGTTGACGATCCGGTTCTACGTTTGTGATTGAAGAGGCGCTGGAAGATGAACCTCTCACCTGTCAACTCTGATTGGGTTTTCCCGTCCCTGCTGAAGGAAAGCTTCCCCACAGCATGATACTGCCACCCACATGTATCACCGTGGGGATTGCGTTTTTATTGTGATGTGCAATGTTAGCTTTTCTCCATACTAAGTGTTTTGCATACTGACAAAGTTTTGTTTTGGTCTCATCTGACCTGGAGCGGCAAGTTCCATGTGTTTGCTGTTCCCCCTACATGGCGTGAACGGAGGACTTCCCGTGTCCTTCTTACAACT
Organism: Fundulus diaphanus; assembly: GCA_037039145.1. NCBI lineage: Eukaryota > Metazoa > Chordata > Actinopteri > Cyprinodontiformes > Fundulidae > Fundulus > Fundulus diaphanus. Next base: position 25,693,858 of record CM073127.1, read on the forward strand.
GTTAATTTCTTCAAGCTACTCTTTCACAAAAGGCCAATAATAGGTGTTCTGTCTCCCACCTGAGCTGTGGATCTCTACAGCTCCTCCAAAGCTACCATGGGCCTCCTGGCTGCTTCTCTGATTAATGCTCCCATCGCCTAACATGCATGGTTAGATGGATAACTGTTAAATGTTTAGATGGATAACTGTTTGCTTTTAATTTTGCAGCCGTGCCATGTCATTTCTCTCTCTCCTGTGGAACCATCTCCCAGTTTTGGTCCGTGAGGCAGACACCCCGTCTACTTTTAAGACTAAGCTTAAAACTTTCCTTTTTGACAAAGCTTATAGTTAGAGTGGCTCATGTTACCCTGAGCTACCTCTATAGTTATGCTGCTATAGTCTTAGGCTCCTGGAGGACATCAGGGTCTATTTTTCTCACTCTGCTGAGTTCTCCTACTGTTCTCCATTTTGCATTGTTTGTCGTCATTTCAGCTTTGAACTTTTTGTTCTCTCTCTCTTTTTTCTTCATAGTAGGTACACCTGGTCTGGCGTTCTGTTAGCTGTGACATCATCCAGGGAAGACAGATCACCGACTATTACCATCTAATATAGAACAGATTACTGGATCAATGTGTGCTTCTGTGCTTTTTTGTCTGTCTTGTTGTGTCTCTGCTCTGTCTTCTGTAACCCCCAGTCGGTCGAGGCAGATGACCGTTCATACTGAGCCCGGTTCTGCTAGAGGTTTTTCCTTCCCGTTAATGGGGAGTTTTTCTTCCCACTGTCGCTTCATGCTTGCTCAGTATGAGGGATTGCTGCAAAGCCATGGACAATGCAGACGACTCTCCCTGTGGCTCTACGCTTCTCCAGGAGGAAATGCTGCTTGTCGGGACTTTGATGCAATCAACTGGTTCCCTTATATAGGAAATTTTTGACCAATCTGTATAATCTGATTGAATTTGACTTTGGAAAGTGCCTTGAGATGACATGAAGGAATTGGCGCTATATAAATAAAATTTAATTGAAGATTGATTGAATTTTACACATGGACTCAGTTGTTCGATAACTGGGTGACCTCGTAACGCAGCTGGTGGCACAGGACTTTATTTAGCAGCATCAGAGTTTAAGGCACCCGTTTTACATTTTTATGGGTAAAACCATAATTTTCCCCTTCCACAAATCAATAACTGTAAATCCCTAAAGAAAAAAAACTGGTTTGGGTTGCACTGTTGATGGAAAATGATGAGAAAAGTTAATTTAAATATGTTGAGTGTTTTAAACTGGTTTATTTCTGTTTTAATTGTTGCAGGACTTGAGTCTGGAGGCAGAAAAAGATTCCTACTCTCAGCTGAGCTTCCAGGACGTTTTTAATGAAGACTGCATTGTTTTGGATCCAGTGTCCGTTCTACCGGTGCAGTATGAAATCACCAACTGCCTGTTGCCTATTCCCCACGGTAAAAAAAATAAATCATATTTATCTCTTGACGTAGATTTATCGGATATCCGCTCCGTTCTGCGGCCCAATTGTGAAGCCGTGACGTGTTTTATTCTTGCAGACACCAAACTGTTTCCGCTGGACTGTTCCTGTCTGTCTCATTGCTCCTTTGCAGACGGTAGGGATTTTGCTTGCCTCGTCATTTTTTTCCCCCTCCCCCATCTTCAAATAAAGGCGTTAACCTTGAGTCTAACTTGGCCTACGCACAGGTTCAAACCACCTGCAGACCCTCGTCGACCCGCTGAGCAACATGCTGCAGATGCTCCAGGAGTGCAGCCAGCTGGAGTTGGCCCTCCGAGTGTTCGTCAACTCCTACGGAAGCTGTCTGCAGCACATCACCTCAAATATCATGGACACAAAGCTCAGTGTTCAGGTATGACTGACCCATGCTGTGTTTCCCGAACAACTATCCCATGGGTCATTTTTATTATTATTTTTTTATAACAAGGATGAAATATTTACAACATGGTGCCCCGGAGTGGAGCCTCGCTCCTTCGCTCTCTTGTACTTTGTGTGTTTTGCTGTGTTTATTCTGCTCTTTGCCACCATTTGCTGATTAGTTTTACTTGAATGCAACCCCTAAACATCAGCCAGTCCTCTTTTGGCATTTTGTTCTCCATTTTTCATTGGTTGGCGTTGCTCTGGGATTTTCGGCCAGGGAGACGCTGTGCACGCTTGCCTTCAATCCACCTGGCTAATGTCCACCCCCCTGGCTAACAAAATGGACGAAGGACAACTTGTCTAAAAACTTCCGCGGATCTGCCTCCCCGTGTTTCCTCCTGGCTCGGGGAGGACAACCCGGACAGCGCACTTCAGATGCAGGGGATCCGGCTGTTTCGTGCAGCACGGAGCTCTCAGGAAAAACAAGAGGAGGTCGAATCCGCTTTTATATAAATGACGGTTGGAGTGCAGACATTGGTCACTAGAGTCGCTTTTTCTAGACTCTAATTCTCTTCCTTTGTTTCGGCCGGTGTTTATATCCCACCACAAGCCTGCGCAGCAGAGGCTGAAAAACAGTTTGCTGATCTGATAACAGACGTGGAAAAAGAAACATCCAGACTCTCATCCTTCTTTTTTTTTTTTTAACAGCGCAAACCCTTCGGATGTACGTCCAAAATACAGACGGCTTATTAATTGCCTCACCGGGGATTATAACACACTGGATCCCTCTCACACGGCTTTAAATGTTGCATAGCGAGCCGTTCTGCGCGCAGCTCTAGGACTCTCTGATCGCTGTGTGCTTCACCTCTTGCCAACTTGCAGGAAGAAAAGTGAAAACCTCTAAGCCTGCGGTGAGGCTGATGAGTGAAGGCAGATGCTACCGACCTGCTTTGAATGCACCGGTTGGAGTTTTTTTTAAAGCATCTTTTTGGAAGGACGTGTATGCAGACCAAGACCTTTTCCACATATAGCAATGTCAGGTTCAGATACCTAAAACATTCATTAACAACACAAGGAGGAGAGACAATAGTGTGGTTAGTTTTCAAATCTTGCAAGGAGAGCCGACGGAGATGCTTAATGCAGATCTCCAAACTCGCTCTGAAGCAAATCCGTCGCCTCCTCTCTTTTTATTTAGGAAAAGGGAACCCTGGTTACCTTTGTCAATCTAAAGGGTAGGGATAAGCAAAACACTCTGTGACCTTCGCGATAATACCAAGCAGTCCACACAGTACAGCTATGCGTAAGCCGTCCAGATGGCTGAACACAGTTCATAACAGTTTCAGACATATTTAGAAAAACACTTATTATCGTCACAACATATTTCTCTTCTTTCTGTAGGCCTTCTGCAACGATAAGAGAGGGAGAGAGTAAATCAATACACATACATAGTAAAATAATATGGTAACCACTGGTTTATATATGATTAACACAATAAACACAAACACTGTAATGAGAGAGAGGTCAGTCCCATGAAATACACTTTAATATCTGAATAACTAAAACCTGAAAACTTCTTAGTAGTAAAGAGTATATACGGGATAAATGCAATGTTCATAGTAAATAATAGTAAAATAGAAAAAATATTAAATAGTAAAAATAATTCCATCAAGCGACAATAAACCATGGTTCACTTCAGTACTGAGGAGGTTGAGGGCCCCGCATGGAGAAGCTAAAAAGCAGCGTTTTGGTTAACGAGCCTGCTGCGTTTTGGGAAGCTTTCAGTCAGAAGTCCAGGAAGGCTCCGGGACCTGACGACGTCTCCCCCTCACGCCGTGTGCTTACCAACTGGCCCCCACATCTTCACGCTGAAGGGGGAACCTCACACAGCCCAGAGACCTGTTCAAAATCAAACGCTGCTACATCGTCATCCTGATCCCTAAGAACCACCGCACCATCACAGGGTTAAATGCCCACAGGCCTGTCGCTCCGACATCGCTGGTCCCGAAATCCTCAGAGCGGCCGGCGTTGCAGCATCTGAAGGAGATCCCAGGCTCCCTGCTGGACCCCCTGCAGTCTGCTTACCGGGCAAACAGATGATGCAGTCAGCGTGATCCTACACTGCCTCCTGCACCCCCCCCCCCCCCCCCCCCCCCCCCCCCCAAACAACCCAGGGACGTACACCGGGGTCCTGTTTGTGCACTTCTGCTTGGCCTTCAACACCATCGACCCAGACATCCTCCTCCGGATGCTCAGCCAGCTCAGAGTGCCTTCCTCCACCTATCAGCGGCTCACAGCTTCCTGTCTGACCGGGAGCAGCGCCCCCAGCACGGTGTTCTCGCCTCACTCCTCTTTGTACACAAATGGCCGCACCTCAGCAGACCCGTCTGTGAAAGGCCTGAAGTTTGCAGACGACCTTCCTGTGGATCATTTCCGGGTTCCTAGGAAGCACCTTTTCTCGGGGACCTGAGATGCTCTTCACACACAGGCGCTATACGGAAGACGGCCCAGCAGGGACCGTACCTCCTGCAGCAACCGCAAATAATGCAATTTTACTTTTTGCGTCCTTTAAACCTTTTACAATTTATGCATACTTGTTTGTGGTATAGATACAGAGCAATGTCCGTGTAGTTAAAACATTACTCTGGACCGTGTCCATTCTCAGCTTTACAATAACCAGGATCTGAAGAAGTACAACGTCAGCCTGAGTTATGTCAGAAACACAACGGTGTCCACGCTGAACGCTGTGGCTTTGGGCCTTTTGAACAAGGTGAGCATACAACGTGTTTTTCTTTTCCTGAAATTAAAGCTTGGGAAATTGAGTTTGTGAAAGTGTTTTATGTTTATTATGTCTTTGGTGTTTGGGCTTCAGGTGTTTAATTGGAGAGTGGTCGACTGTGATTTGGCCGTTGGTCTTTGTACACTCCTACCCAAAGCAGAAGTCTTCAAACTGTTGTGGAAAGTTATAGACAACACCTGGCAAAATTATGATAAGATCCTGGTGGGTATCTGATCCTGTTTGTTTTATTGTCTTTGATTTGTTAAATCTAAAGTACTCAAGATGAATATTTTCCCAGCTTTCTTTTTAAAGCAAAGCTCATGAAGTCAGCAGATTGATGCGATGCTCCTCAGTCTGTATTAAAGCACACTATTTGACATCTTCCAATATTTTTCCCATGTGATTTGCCTCATCAGGTTCACTGTAATATTTAGAATTATTTTTTTATTTAGGCATGTTTATCCTCCTGACTGTGGTAACTATAGAAAGTCTGTGTGTGTGCTGGTTATTTCAGGCGGTGGCGGAAATCGGGGCCAATTTGTGCATTTTATATAACGAGCCAGAGGAGCAGAAGAAGTTTCTGTCTGTCATCACGGACGCAGAGTGGGGAGTTAAGCTCGGAAAGTTGGGGGTAACACGGTTCTTATTTCAGCTCCAGATTCACTTCCTTCTTAAGTTATATGTCGTGAAATATCGCGAAAAAATAAAATATTTTTTGTCACTCCTTTCATAAAGTGAAAGACGCTTAATATGCAGATTCAATACATTGAGTAAAATATTTTAAAGCTCTCGTTCTTGTCATTTTGAAGATTATGGGTTACAGATGATGAAAACCCAACATTTGGTGTCTCAAAATGTAAAAAAAAAAAAAAAAAAAAAAAAAGCAAACTCATGGTGTTGGGCTCTAATTGACTAAACTGGGTCAGGACACCTGCACCGATGTCCAGAGGACAGTCATTGACACCGTCCATGAGGAGGTAAAGCCTCTAAAGAAGCTGGTTGTTCACAGGGAGCTGTATGCAGTTATATTCATAGAAAGTTAAGCAGGAGGAAAAAGTGGCAGGAAAAGGCGCACCAGTAACGGGGATAACCACAGCGTTAAGAGGATTGTCAAGAGAAAGGATTCAGGAATGAGTCGGCGCATTAAGAGCCACTACGCATGGGCTGAAAATCCATAACCACACATAAGGACCTTTCAAATTAATAAAATAGCCATAAGCCAAATTAAATGAAAGTCCGCTCAACGTTTTAGGGATTTACCATCACATTCCTCTCCCCTGTGTTTACCAGGTTGATGTGTACCACAGATTAACACATAAACTGTGACATGGTGTGAGACGATCATTTAAATACCGAGTGGTGACACTCTGCATAATGCAGCGCCGTGGGTCATTTTCAGGGATCAAAGACTTGCTGGCCCATGATCATGACTTCACTAATGTGCCGGTTTAGACTCCATAGAGGATTGCATGTGTTACGCACGATCTTTGGCTTGAAATACAAAAAAATAAAGGCTTGAAAAATTTCATTCTTTGTATAATGAATCTATATAGTAGAAGTTTTACTTTCCGAAAGGAGTGACAGGAAATATTGAACTTTCTAACGATGTTCTCATTTCACACGATTCACCTGTACGCCCCATGTCTTCCTCTATCGCAGATCTCTATCCAGTCGGTGTTTCGCCATCAGCCGGAGATGAAGCTCTGTCTGATCCCCGAAATGGTGAAGAACAGGAGGATCACCGCTGACACTATCCTCCAGTATTGCAGGTCAAACACCCGCCTCCTCACATCGTGCCTAATCGGCTGTAAAAAAAAAAAAAAAAAAAATCTTTAATTTTTCTAAGAGTTTATGTCAGCTTATTCTGAAAATGGCCCCTTTGTCTGTCTGCAGTGCTTTTGGTCTAGACCGCGATTGTGTCATCAACCAGTACATCACCACCATGCTGCTGCTCCAGGAGGACGACGACAGCAGCACAGGCGCCACTGGCTCAGGCCCGGATGAGGGGCAGCCTGTAGGTGACGAGGAAGTTTTGGAGCGGGTCCTGCAGATTATCCCCATGTTGAACAGCAGCTCCGAGCTCACCAGCAGTCTCTGCGCGGCGCTGTTTAAGGTATCGGCACTGCTGATTATTGTTAGAGGTTCCTTCTTTTGAATAGAAAATGCTTCTTTTTTTTTTTTGTGATCAGTGTCTTAAATACAGCTAAGAACTGCAAAATCACTGCTGCAAAGTCTCAGGAGCTGCTATGTCCCCTTCTTTGAGGGCTTTCATATGCTTTTTTTGTTACAGTAACAGTGCATTGGCATATGCAGTCACGTAATTATTTACCAATCATTGTCTTGATTAATGCAAGCTCAAAGTATATGCACAATTTCCACATTTTAGAAATTGGGGGGGGGGGGTCGTCTATTGCCATTGTTGTATATTATTACCGGTAATATAATAAACATCAATTGGCTATTGCTTTAATAAGCCATATGTAGTTCCCACTCTGGCCACTAGATGGCAGAGCAATGCTTCCACTAGACCCCCCCCCCCCCCAGTTGTATGTTTGAGAAGCATATGTAGCAGAAGCTTTCCATGTCGTCTAACCTTTGCAATGGCCCTCACATCCAGCTCAGCCCCTACAACTACGAGCGGATTGAAGTGGTGCTGAAGATCCTGGAGGCTGCAGATGTGAACGTGACTGCCTTCTCCATCAGCCAGGTGAAAGCCAGCACTCACTAATTATCTTTTAAATAAAGCCGTGTTTTCCTGTGCGATCTGTCGTACTCACTGGGAACATTCTCTTTGGTTTCAAAGACATCAGGCCTCCTTCAGCACCTGAAGTCCTACAAGAGAGTCTCTCCTCCCTCAGACGTGGAGAACGCGTACCTTCTGGAAAACGGCTTTCTGCCAAACCCCTTGTCCAACAGCAGGCTGCCTTTCCACCTTCTCATGCAGACCAAACATTTCTGGAAGATTATCTGTGAGTTGGCCACCAGCCTCTGTTTGAGTTATTTTATAATTCTCATTTAAGACAGACATGAGACCCTTATTTAGCTCCCAGTTTGAAGGAAACTAAATGAATCGGTCTCTATGACTTGGTATTTAAAGCCTTGGTGAGTAACTGTCTGAACAGATTCCCCACAGATAAATTAAAGCGTTTCTCTGTGCTTTTTGTTAAAGCGTGGGGTTGAAAAGTATTTCTGTTTCTAGCTCCTGAGCTGAGTGAGGAGACGTTCCCCACACTTCTCCTGATTAGCAAACTGTTGAAGGTAGGTTTTCAGAATAAAATCTAACCTTTGCTGTCTGAAAACAATCCCTATGTCCTTGGGTCGGTTATCCATCCGTCCATCCAGGCATTTTTATTTTGGTTATTTCTCTATCATCTATTTGTCCATTATCCGTCCCTCTGTCCATTAGGGCCATCCGTTCATCTGTTTCTCCAGCCAACTGTTTTTTTTTTCTTCTTCTTTTTTTGTACATCTATCCTTCAGTCCATTGTCCATCCATCCAATTTGTTTGTGCATTTTCCATCTGTCCTTCCATCTATGCTTCTTTCCTCCCTTCTTTTCAGCTTCTCTTTTTCCAGGATCAGCAATTATATATTGCATATATGACAACAAATGGGCCAGAAGGCCTGAAGCCTCTTTAGATCTGAGTCTCGTTAATGAAAAGAGAAAAAAAAGTCAGGAAGTATTGCATGAAACGTCCATGCAGTCGTGTAAGGTGTGAACGCTCCCTCTCTTTTTCCAGGTGAGGCTCGATAGCCTTTACATGTCGGCAGCAAACCACGTGTTTGAGAAGATGAAACCCTCCATCTTTGAGCAAAGGAAAAAGGGTCAGAGCCACGGCTGCGGCAAGGAGATTCTGAAGGTGACCGAGACCATGAGGAAATACATTCAGTGCATCCAGAACCTGGAGTGGGCCGTAGCCACCGCCCACAAGATCGCACAGGAGCTTCCGCCAGGTGTGAGCCGCGAATTGGCCGCTGCTCTGCGCTGTGTGGTTGTACATGCGTCTAATTGTTACCTGCTCTTCTAAAGGCTTGGAGAAGACGCAGTTTCTTCAGTTCTGTTTGGGTCTCGGAGAGATGTGGCTTAAAGATCCGAATCTTGAGGTCTGTTTTCCTGTTTTTTACCTGCAGATACATTTATCATCAGATTCATAGATCCATATTTATCTTAGCAGCAGGATGGTGAGGTAAGAAACCATCTACAAAGCTCACTGTGAGAACCTCAGCAGAGTTTTTATCTGTGGGTCAGCCAGGATGAGCTCTTCTGTCCTCACATCACAAATATAACTCCACTGAGACTTTAGCCAGAGCCGCATGCTTTGTTAACATAAGGTGAGATTAATGCGAAATAAAGGAAGATTATGTGGAAAAGCACCATGTGCCCACTATTAAGCGTGGTGAGGGGTCTGACGCTTTGGAGCTGTTTCGCTTTCGAATGCTCTGCAATGATTCTTGATATAATCTCCATAAGCAGGAGATTTTAAATCTAAATCTCGCAGGCTCTCTTGGAAAACCAAAAAAAAATAGTTTAAATTGGGTCTTTTAGACAGATGATAATCCTAAACATGAGTCCAAATCAACAGAAATGGTTCACCAGACACAAAAACAACCTTCATCCATGCCAGGAGGAATGGTCAAAAGGCACGTTTTGATCGTAGCTTCCTGAATGTTTCTCTCCTGAACTTAACCCCCCAGGACCATTTTTTTTTAGCTTGCATGCTATGTTTTGTGTGCATTTTTAGTTCATCGGGCTGTTTATGTAGAAGGGGCTAATTGGCTCCCCCCTCTGCAGGAGTGACCCCGTGATCTTGGTGCACAGATCTCCGCCCATCGTAACAGCCAGGTCCAGAGCAATTAGGTGTGACTTTGGGCCAAAGCTGCATAATTCTCGCATCGTTTCATAGCAGCTGTGGTTTAAAAGTCACAGACCAAAACGGCTTTAATGTGTAAAACATTCTGACTTTGAAGAAAGCGTTACCATCTCTCTCTCCGTTTAGAGACGGAAAGCAGAAGTCTACGCTTACTTTAATTAAGCATTTCCTGCAAAGCTGGCATGTTTTATCACTGTATTTTAACATGAACTTTACAGAAGTCTGTCGTTGGAGAGTGGTTAACCAAAATGCTAAATATATTCAAGCAATGGGAAATGTTGAACACTCTCCCGCCACAAAGCTCCACCTGTAGTTCAGCGCCCCTCCCTAAAGTCCTACCTCTCTCTCCCAGGGACGTTTTCAGTGTAGTTTTATTCCCGCTTTTGTCTGTTTTGGTCCCGCTTCCTGTTGCGGAAACGTGGGGGGTTGGATATTAATATTTCAGAAAACTACTCTGGTCCGTAGATAGAAAGAGGAAGGGAAACCCGGTCCCTGCAGTCAAAACCCACCTCTAAAGATGCCTTGACCTGGTGAAATGTTAACGGAGAAGACCCGTGAGATTATTTCTCCAAAATTAAAAGTTGGATTTAAGAAAAAAAAAAATAACAAATGGCTTTTCTTTTTCACATCTTTAACAATATATCCGTCACTGTCTGCATATAAAAAAAAACGACATTTTCAATCAGCAGTCTCGCCGTCTTTGCTCTCTCACGCAGGAGAGGGGCCGAGGGGAGACCTTTGTGTCCAAACTCAAGCTGCAGTTCCAGCGTTCGGCCACGGAGAACGTGCTGATAAGCAGTCAGCTGAGCAGCCCGGAGCTCCTGAAACTGTCCGGGCAGCCGGCCAGGCTCATCGTGACGCTGTACGAGCACAGCAGCGTGGAGCAGCGTTACAGAGAGACGGCGGGTCAAAGCTTTCCCGGTGAGCCCTGCTTTAACACGGCAGTCTGAAATGGGCTGGTTTTTGTGTTTATGGGTAATTTAGGGGCAGGTGCCATGATTGGGATAAATTGGGTGCTTTATTGAACAATTTGGTGCGTGCAGCCTGGGATGAATAAAATTAGCTTCATGGCAAACCATTAGTTGTTTCCTTCCTACTGGTTCATCACTGCAGGCTAGGAGTTTATAATCGCCTATAACTATGTGTTTTCTGGTTATTTATACTACTTCTTTTAAAAAACAAACACGTCTCAGACTTACACGCTGCTGTGAGGGAAATTGCCACAATCAACAATGTGGACCTTGTGAAAATCCGCAACATGCTGATGGAAAAATGGATCTGCAAAACTGGCCCAGCTGTAACCAAGGTCTGTCAGTCAAATCAAACAGTTTCTATCCCTGCGATTCCAATTAATATTATCTATTTCATATACATTTTCTGCTCTTTTTTTTAACCTTAATAAAAGGAAATGGGAAATCAAGACTGTGTCACCAACATTGAGGAGGATCCCAACCTAATGAGGTAATTATCGCAGTTGCTTTCCTGCTGTATTTTGAATTTCAATACCGTTTATCGAAAGTAACTTTAGAGCTTTTGTAGTATGAACCAGTGCTGTGCGAGTCCACAGTTAACAAAAAAGTTTACATAGACACGCAGGTTAAAACCAAATTCATTCAAGTTCATAGTTCACCACCTAAAAGGCGTGATGAATGTGCACCCCCAGCATGAACAGGTTCTCGTTCGTTCATCAAAGAAATAAAGTCCTTAAAGATATCTAGAGCATTTATGTCATGGTTACCGGATCAGGTTTATGTGTGGCAGCTCGTTCTCTCCTGCTCCCTTTGATCGATCTCCAGATAAAGTTGCACTCAGTTATGTAATTTCCTGCTTTCGCTGTCAGAAAGCAAAAGGAACCTTTCACAGCTGTTCGATGGTCAGAAAGTAAAGTTAGAGCGTGTCAGAACTCCAGAAGCTGCCGCTATAGTTCTCTGTTGCATCTGCAAACCTGCAGCTGATCACATTACCCACCTGCAACACGTTCCCACATAGTCATAACAGAACCAGGGGGCCGAAACGACTTCAATTTGTATGGTAGTGTGAGGATTTAGTTATCATTAACACTAAACATTAAATTGAAGGGAGAGGAACACCTGCAGAGATAAAGACAGGTGTGTTTATTACGGCATGAACCAAACAGCAGTGTATATGTAGGGACTCCTCAGTGTACGCCGCCAGTAAAGAAAGTTTCTTGGTTTCACTCCCAAGAGTGCAGTTTAATGGCGTCAGGGAGTGGCAGTGCTTAGTTCAAGTGCTTTGTCTAAAAACATCAATAAAGGTCAAAGTTCTCCAAAAAAAAAAAGCCCCACACCTTCAAATGTATGGAAAAACATAAAATCAGACTATATTTACTCTATTTGATGGATAAAAAGTAGTGATATACAATATGTAGTGGTGAAGAGTGTGGGTATCTTCTTTTTTTTTTTTTCTAAACACTACCACCTTTATTTATAGAGCACTTTAAATAAGCCACGGTCCACAAAGTGCTATCCATATGCAAATAACGTAAACGATTAAAAAAACAAAATTAGACAAAAACAGAGAAGTTAAAAATGCAGTCAGCCTCCCGGGACGTTGGTTTCAGCTAAATCTGTTTTCCTGTCTATGCTTGACTCCTGCAGGGTGGTCTACATGCTGCAGTCCTACCCTGTGAACGATGTAATCCATCTCCTGAGCCCTATGCTTTCTGCCGAAACCTGGGTGCGTTTGAAAAGCTACACTTTAGACTCGGCAGCAGATGTATTTCACTGTGAGAGTGACTGATGTCTGTCTATAAGCTCGACAAACTGTTAGCTCTGGTTGTCTTTTGTTAATCCTAGGGTTCTAGAAAGGCTGAGGCCTTACCTTGCTCAAAAGAACAGACCTTCATGCATTTTAGACTGCTGCAAAACCTCTCCATGATAGTTTTCCAACTTATTAAAACAACTGCACCTCGGTTTTCTAAGTGGGGTTGTACTGATAGATTTTAAAACATTGGTACATACAACAGGACATTGGATCTGTTTTTTTTCCCAGTTTGAGTTTATACAACCGAAAAGAAAAACAATACTATCCACTGGTTCTTCATGATTAGTTGAAATAATCAGTTTAATTTGCAGGGAAGTTGCTTGTTTCCTCATTTGAAGGTTTGATTTGTGTCTAGTTGACGACGATACACGATTTTCAAAGTATTTACAATGAAGGGGGCTGGATTTAAATCCAAGCGCCACTTTTCAGATTATTTCTGCTATCCTTACGTAAAAATTAAGCAAGCAGTCGATTTTAAAATGTCATCTAATCTGATAAAGTGCGTTGAAGATTATGGGTGGAAATGACAAAATGTGACGAAGTTCAAGAGATGCGGATTAAATTAAAACACTGTAAATGTCACGTTCTTAATTTGTCTCCCCCTGCGCGTCTCGTTTGAGATGTTTCTCATGAAGCAAAGATCGATGGACTATAACAACTCACGTTTTTGGCTGTTGGTGCTTTTGAAGCTCTGCACCACATTTAATTAGTGTGTGTTTACCTTGCTGACTATGATAAGAAGAGTTGTTTCAAGTGCCACTAAAGGCAGCCCAAATGCCACCACCAGTACCTGCACAGCAGATTGGGAATCTTGATCTTCAACTGTGCATCAAAGCGATCCTCTGATACCTTCCTGAAAACGATGCGAAACGCAGCCGCTGGTCTTTAGGCTGAAAAGAGATGAAGTGATCATTTTGCTGCTGGATCGGCCCATCTACGCTGGCTTCCTGTTACTATCAGGACCCAGTTGAAGATTTTAATTTCTGCGGGGTTTAAACACTTCAAGGAAAACCACCTGGATACCTAAAAAAAAAAAAAAAATAATAATTCTCCAATCAGAGCTGAAATGTTTCAATCTCTGCCTATTTGTCTTTTTTTTATTATTTATTCTCATATTTTACTAATATTTGTGTTTTTATCCGAATTAACTGTTGTGTGTTACTTTTTATTCTGTGTACATCGCTTTTGGACAGGAAGGACCGGTTTGTTAATGACCTGTATGAATAAATTTCACCGTCGCTTTTAAAACTGCTTTCTGCAGCCGCTCAGCTCGTCCGGGCCTCGCCTGACCTCCTGCCACCGAGCGCGAGTGCTGCTCTGCCTCATCCGCCTCGCCGACGCCGTGACTCTGGAGGCTCAGCTGCAGATCCCAAGGAGCAAACTAAAGTGAGGGGCCAGGAAAAGCTGTGAGCAGCAGTTTTTTTTTTTTTAAGAGGAGGTGTTGGCATGAGTACTCTGCGTTTTTATATTCTTATGCAGGTATTACCTGAAGGCCTACATCTTCGTGTCTCAGCTGGAGGCATTAAATAGCCCCTACACCGTGCAGTCCTTCCTCAACAGTCCCAAGGAGGGCTTGGTTAAGGGGCTGTGGAAGAACCACAGCCACGAGCCACAGGTGGGTGCAGGCAGACAGCTGTAAACTCACCAAGCTCATTAATTTTCCACGCTGGTAAAGGGATCTTGCCGTTTCAGGCTGTGCGTCTGGTGGCCGACCTGTGTCTGGAGTACCAGGTGTATGATCCTCAGCTGTGGAACAGTCTGCTGCAGAAGCTGCTGGGCTTCAACTTGGTGAGGGGGTCCTGCACCTGATTGGCTCGTATTGCCAAGCAATACATTTATATTTTATTTTTTTTGAGATGATTAAGGGAGGGAGCTGTTATACGTCTGTAAGGGACTATAGGAAAATTCCCCGTTAAGAGTTCAAACCTGTGTCTCTGAGCATCTGCGTCCTTTCTGCAGGTCAGCCATCTCCAGAAGGTGCTGGAGGCGATCGTGGCAGTGCCGACTTTATGGGAGGTATTGTTGCAGTTAATCCGTCTACTTTACCGCATTTAAAAATAAAAACACCTATACTGTTGTTTTTATTAAAAATAGAAAGCGACAACCTTTGGTACCATTAAAACCTGCTAAACGGCAGACGTCATTCACATTCAAACGGACATCCTGTTAAAGAAAAAACAAAAAAACCTGTTAACCAAAACCACAACAGAAGATGTAGTCTTAACAAAATGGGCTGAAGGTTACCTGCTCTCTCATGCATTTCGTTTCCAGATTTCCAGCTTCTCCAGGACTTGGAGGAGTATGATTCTGGCGCCTTTTGTCTCAGGTATGACACATAAAACCCTAAATCAGTGGGACTCACACTCGCATCCATGAAGGCGGGCGTCCTGCAACTTTTAGACGTGTCCCTTGGCCCGCGTACCTGAATCAAACGGCTGAACTAGCTCACTAACGTGCAGCCAAGCTCTGCTAATGAGCTCATGTTGGAGTCAGGTGGGTTTCAGCAGAGACGCATCTAAAGGTCGCAGGACATCACACCGGTGATTTCACTGATTTGCACTGAAGAAAATAAAAATTAAAAGTTCAGGGTACATTAAAAAATGAGTTATTTGTTTGACGTGTTGAAATACTTTGCATCGATTTAGGCTTGGTTGTATTTTTTTTTTATCATAAAATAAAAATGGTATAAACAAGGAATTTTTAGAAAGGTTTGCATGAATTGCATTGGTCAGTATTTATGTTGAATGTTTCTACATTTTTTTTTTTGTATCCTTGATGACAGCATCACTTCCTTTGAACCCAGACCAGCAAGCAATGCTCTACAGGACTTTTGTTCTCCTGCTCAAGTAGGTCTTTCTACTCCAAACTCTGAAGAACAATGAATATTTATTAGCTTTTGCATTTAGACTCAGAGATATTCGGAAACAAACTAAAAGGTTTGCATGTGATCGGCTTAGTAAAGCCTGTTAATATTCGTCGTTTGCAATCTGCGTAAGACGAGGGAAGTGTTGCCAGAAACGAGGACATCTTGTCCCGTTTGGAACAACTTAGGACATTTTTGTTCTCATAATCTGAAAAAAGTACGGAGAGAGACAATGAAGTATTGTGTCCTGCTAAAGTATTCATGCCCCTTCAACGTTTTCACATTTTGTCACATTGCAACAACAAATGAAAGTTTTATTGGGGTTCCAGCACAAAGTAACGCACAATTGTGAAGCAAGATGGCGAGAAAACATGGTTTTAAGTAAAAGGTTTTTGTAAGTCAAAATCTGAACGTTGTGTCACGCGTCTGTATTCGTTCTCTGTAAGACAACACTTTATAGATCTATAGATTATAGATTGTTGCTGCAGTTAAAACTGTAGGTGCTGTGGCCAACAAATCAATCACTGATCTAAACCTCTCTATTGTATCTCTGGCTGTTTGTTGGTCTCCTCTTCTAATCAGCCTTTAGCAGCCTAGGCACAATAATTGATAAAATAAATATTTGTTAGCTTTACTGGAGGTAAGAATAATATCTGTTTTTATTTTCTGAAGGTGCCCCTTCCTCTTGAATCTGGACTTGATAGGAATTGCAAACCGCTTTGCGCAGTTCAATCTTCCTGCCTTCGCTTTGGGAACCCTGCTGCTCATCCCCTGTGCAACTAAAAGAGCCCAGCAGATCCAGGTAAGCGCATCAACGTCTGTTTTACTTGGGGGGGGTGTATTTTCTGGGCTTTATCTATAACCAGACACTGTTTTTGCCGTTCCCAGGGCTTTCTGTCTTTGTCCAACCCGCTGGCTATCCTCGAGCAGGTGGATGAACTTATGAACACTGGTGAATTGGCTGGAATCCCTTCACAGGTCAGACTCTATCTGAAATCTTTCCACTGTAGCTTATCTATAGATAGTGCTGTAAAAAGGTGTTTGATCCCTTTCTTCTGTTTTTGCTTTTTTACACTTTGATCATCAAACAAATTTTAACACAAGACAACAAGAACTTGACTAAACAATAAAAAGCAGTTTTCAAATTATCACTTTACTTTTTAAAGGGAAAAAAGCTATCCAAACCCACCCGCTGCTATGTGAAAAAATCATAAAATATGTAAAAAGTACTTTTACTCCAGAGGTAACAGGAAGCACACCTTTGAAAATGGTTTTCTGCTTTCTTGTCAGTGCACTGAACGAATTCCCAAAAGTCTCAAATGATCCAGATGCTTTTGTTGCTGTCCCCAAAGTGTAGTTCATTACAGATGTGTTTGTTTCACTGTTTTTAATGCATATTTCATGCAGAGCGCACTGATGGATCTCATTCATCTTTAAACCACCGATTTAAAGATGAAGACAGGTTCCCAGCAAAGAATCAGAAAAGGCGCTGAACAGGAAATTATAGCAGATGAGTCTGATGGTGCGAAGTTAAGGAAGCTGTATGCTAGCCGCCGGGTTTTTTTTTTTATGAAACCCAGTTTAAGCTGCGGCAGAGTTAAATTGGTTATGATGCAGAAGCCAGAAATACGGGAAAAACTTGACCTCTATAACAGATGTACTTTTCATTGTGGTTATGTTCTCTTAAAACCCAAGACTTTTGTTTTTATGTTCCTCCAGATCAGGGCGACCGTATTGAAGTTCATCGGCCAACACGGACAGCACCAGCAGCTGATGAAGACGAAACACTTCGACCGCCTGAAGCAGCTCGTCGCGTCCGGTGGCCAACCCAGCCAGGTGAAGGAGTTGGTGGAGTTCCTGATTAGCCAGAACTGGTAAGGCTTTTTTTTTTTTTTATACTAAATATATATTTTCCGCTCTCAGTAAATCCAAACGAAGCATCTTTGATGTATCTTATCAGAACTGGATTGTCTTACTAGCATAGATCCTCTGTAATCCAGAACATGACAGTTGATCCAAACGTGTCCCTAAGAGCTCACATGGCACCGTTGGGGACACGCATGGATCATCAAGCAAAATAAAAGACCCAAACATTGAGCTGAGTAGACTGTAGGACCAGTGACTGAGTGTCCTAGTTGTCCCATTAGTCAGTCCAGAGGCCCTATTGGTGAGATTGCGGTGATTACAGCCTGTCACTTCAAACCGTGATCAGAACTGAATGAAATGAGAGGTGAAACATCTTGAAGAAACAAGAGAAGAAGAATTGGCTTCTGCTTGAGCTCTTGGGTCCGAAAGGAACCGCAAATCAAACATTTGTAGTCTCCTGCCTCTTATCAAATATCAGGTTTATGTGATGTATTTGGGCTGCGTGGTTATGGAAATAATCATAATCAGTTGTTTTGAACAGTATTGAAATTATTATTTTACATGTTTGATTATTACTTAAAGGGTAACTGACTCTCAAATGGACTTTTTTCCTAATAAACTGCTAACATGGATGTCTTATTGTGCGGTCTACATGTACTAAATGGCGACGCAGACGGTAAAGTGGTGAAATGCAGCAAGACTGCATGATGATTCCTCTCAGACGTTCAATTTCACTCCATATCAGACTTTAATCATGTATCGACTTCATCATAAGCATTCAAAACCTGGTGACACATAACTACACAAAAGGACCTTTCAAATAAATTAAAAATGCCTATAAGCCATCGTAAATCTTAAATAAAAGTCCAAACATTTTATTCTACCATCGCATTCCTGTCCCTGATGATCACCAGGGTGAGATTAACAGAGACAAGGTGCGAGGCAATTACTTCAATTTACTTTAATTTAAACAGTCAAATAGCCTTGTGCGTACTGCTGGATGCATCGGCACTGCTGGAGGACCTTGCAAATAGGAGAATTGGGAAGGAACACGGTTTCGGTGATCCTTTCCTGGCCCACAATTATGAACCCCCCCCCCCCCCCCCCCGATGCTGGGTCCTAACCCGCTCCCCAGACCACAGAGAAGGTGCACTTAAAACCGCTCACACCCACGTAGCGCTCAGCTTCAGGAGAAGATGCGGCGGCCCGTCGGCTTCCTAAAATACTGTTTCTTTATCATGTGGTGGGAGAACCACTCTTTCCTCTGGTGTCCGTCTCACCACAAAACGTCGATCTGAACACACAGCCTCAGAGGAATTTCTACACGGAGCCTCCGTGATTCTGTCGTCCCACGTTTTAACCAACTATCACGTTTACTTTTTAACAAGCTCTTCTAATGTGGACGACATCTGTGGTTTTAACCTCTGATTTACACTTATAATAAACTCCTCTGAGTAATTTTGTTTACAGTTTCTTTGCTTTTTCTCCCTGGTTGCCATTTCGCCATAATAAAACCCCCAATCAGCTGGCTCATTTTTACCACACATTAACATTGATGAGGTGCTTTGCACTGACCATTGATGGTTGAACCTGAGGCAGAACCAGGTACACAAACGTTCAGGTGCAGCTCTGATCTATGAGGGAAAATTGTGTGCCTGTGTGCGTGCTAGTGGTCTTATAAATCTGAATTTATTTTTGCCTTACACCATTCTCTCTTTCTTAAGTTACGCACACTTATGTATGGATTCTACGCAAAGTTTTGTAAAAGTGCTTTTTATTTTATTCAGTTCCAACACTTACTCTAAATGTTCATTGAATGGTTTTCAGTTCCAGGTGCCACAATACCAGCTGCAGCCGAGCCAGTTCACAAGATACAGCCCAGCTGCAAACCAAACAGGCGACAGCAACTCTCCGCTCCCTCATTTGTCATGAAAGTTTTTCAAAAATGTACACTTTAAATGGGAAACGGTTTACATTTTGCTCTGTATCTGTTTTGCGCTGTGGATTAATGGTATCAGTCCAAAAAAAAAAACCCACATGACCCAACTACAGCTTGAGGTTATTTGTGTCTCTGCAAGTACGCTTCTATCAAGCTTGCAATTATGTTGCGCTCACCCTATGCAGTGGTTGGCCTTTTTATATATATATATATCTGTGTGCTCTAAACACCATGGAAAACCACAGACTATACAAAACATAGATGACATGAAATGGTCCTGAGAAATAAAGAAGCAGAACAATTACCTTCTGGACTAAAATAGCTGCTTCTACTTCAGGGACGGACTGACTTATGACTAACAGGTTGTATCTTGGTTGCATTTAGTGTTTTGCAAAAGTATTCATGCCCCTTGAATTCTTTCACATTTTTTTAATCTTAAACCTTAATGTGTTTTATCGAGATGTTTAATGATAAACCAGCACAAAATGGTGCACTGTTGTAAAGTCACCTAATTAGTAAAGAGAGTCTATCTATGCGTTTGATCGTGATACAAACCCAGCTGTTCTTTGAAGTGCTCAGAGGGTTGTTGTCCACATTAGAGGAGAAACGGCATCATGGAGACCAAGGAGCACAGCAGACGGGTCGGGGAGAAAGTTCATCACAGCCTGCAGCAGGACGGCAATATTTGACGAAAACCAATGAAGTCGCGTTCTGCCAAATCCATGTAGGGGAAATAACCATGAGGAAGAAGGTGCACTGCAAAAACAGAACTAGAAATAAGTACAATTTTCTTGAAATGAGTGTATTTGTCCTTGATTTGAGCAGGTAAATAAGATTATCTGCCAATGGAAAGAGTAATTTTACCCCTAAAATAAGATAATTACATATACTGCACTTAAAATAAGTTGATGGAGATTAGTTGTTCCTATTTTAAGTGCAAAAATCTTATTCCATTGGCGGATTATCTTATTTACCTGCTCAAATAAAGTACAAATACACTTGTTTCAAGAAACTTTTAACTTATTTTTAGTTCTGCTTTTGCAGTGTGGTCTAGTCAGATAAATTTTTGACCTAGATGCAATCAGGTTTGCAAGAAAACCTGTAAGAGGCTGCAAAGACTTGACTTTGGAGCGAATGTTTCCCCTTCCAGCAGGAGAATGACTCTAGACATAAATGCAAAAAATGCTAAATGTTAATGGTTTAGTTTCCTGCATGCTTATGTGTAAGAACGGCCTAGTCAAAGTCCAGGCCTAAATACAAGAATCTGCGGCAAGACTTGGAAATGAATGTCCACAGAAGCTTTTCAAATTGACTGACTGCTGATTTCCACCACTAGATAAGAAAAAGTGTTGCAACACTTTCCGCAGTGGTTCTGCAAAGCAATGACTCAGGGGGACTGAAGGCAAGCGCAGGCCTCCTTTTAACTACAAAAATATACATTGAAATGTATAATTTTCATATACATTTAACTGTCATATTTCACTTTACGTTGTTCCATGACATAAAACTCAGTAAAATAATTTGAACTTTGTGGTTGTAGAGTAACTAAATGTGAAAGAATGACAAGGGGTATGAATACTTTTCCAAGGCAGAAAAATACACTTTGGCCTAAGTTTCATTAATATGTTGAACAGTTTGTTCAGGTGTGTTTTTATCACAGTGAGTGTAGCATGTAGAAGAAATCATTTTACTTTGGGCATTTTAGGGTCAAACAACACAAAAAAACAGCTAAATGAAGGACAAGATGCGGACAATGCAAGAGGCAAGCATGGTGGTGGTAACATCATGCTGTGGGACTGGTTTACTACAAACTCTGACCAGAACTAAATATGCACGTCTCACTTCACTGTAAAACCCTACTAAGATGTAGGTTTTGTTGTTGCTCTACAAGGTTAATAGTTCGGGTCATACAGAGGTACTGTATTGTTGACCGCTGACTGTTGCTAATAGAGTGAGCGGTTAAAATGACAACAAAGCGTTCATAACATCACATGTCGGGCTACTTTAAAATGTGTTGAAACTCTTCTTCAGTCAGGAGGATGCTGAGTCGCTCGCTGTACCTGAAGCCCACGGAGCACCAACAGGGGAAAACGCTGCCCAACGGCTCACTTTGACGGGGCTGCCTGAAGGTACGATCACATTACTAACCTGCTACTGTTCTGTGTTGGTAACAAATTAAACTTAACACTGTTTTTTATTTGTTTTCAGGAGTTTCGCAACATGACTAATGGAGTATCTGGATTAGGCCTCTCTATATTCAGTTGTATTTTGAGTTGCAATATTTGCACATAGCATTTGTCTTTTAAGTTTTTTTGCATACTTTTGAATAAACTTTTGACACTTTTGGTTGAGTAATTCTTAATGAAGGGCAAAAGAAACATTACTTTTTATTCTTATGTCTATGGGTTGCTGGTCATTTCACCCCTTCAGCAATTGATTAGAAATTAAAGGCCTTTGGAATAATGGAAGAACCTTCAGCAACTTAAGAGTCAATCAATAGACGCTAAAAGATTTGATTATATTCTTCAATCCTGTGTGGGGAAAGTTTCCCCATCTTTTATCAGGATCTGTTTAGCTTTTTCTCAAATGATGGGGACTAGAGGGAGGAAAGAGACCTCCACTCCACCAGAGTCTGCAACAAATTTGCTAAATTCTTTCTTGAGAAGATCCAAAAAGATTAGAGGGGCTGTCTGTTTATCCATATCAAGCTCAGTACCAAAGCTGTCTCCAACTAGAATTGATTCTGATAAAATGTCCCAATTCTGCCAAGGAAGCTACAAAAGCTTAGAAGAAATCATTCACCAGCTAAGTTCCTCCTCCTGCTGTCTCGATGTTCTACCCACAGCTTTCCTTAAGAAAGTTTTGCCTGTCATAACGTCTGATTTGACTCAGATAATAAACACGTCCCTTCTGTCTGGAGTCTCCCCCCAGTCTCTAAAAACAGCTGTTATCAAACCATGGTTGAAAAAGAACAATTTGGACAAACTACTTCTGCAGAACTACAGGCGCATCTCAAAACCTCCCCATTGGTAAGATTATTGAAAAAACTGTCTTTCAACAATTAAACACCTTCTTAACAACGACCAGCCGCTTTGACGTTTTCCAGCCAGGTTTCCGTGCTCACCACAGTACAGAGACCGCCCTTATCAAGGTGTTTAATGACATCCATATAAATGCAGATTGTGGAAGAACCACAGTCCTGGTATTACTGGACTTCAGTGCAGCATTTGATACAGTCGATCATTCCATGCTGTTAGAGAACCTAGAAAACTTGGTCTGTCTGTCTGTTACAGCACTGAACTGGTTTAAATCTCACTCTTAACAGAGGACATTTTTGTCAATGGGTAACTTTATATCAGAGACCACAAAAATCTAATCTGGGATTCCCCAAGGGTCCATCCTGGGTCCCCTCTTATTCAATATCTACATGCTCCCTCTAGCGCAGATCATAAGAAACATCAACATCAGCTACCATAACTATGCAGACGACACACAGCTCTAAATCACCATGTCACCAGGTGACTGAACCCATTCAAGTGCTGAATAAATGCCTAGAAGAAATCAATGCATGGATGTGCCATAATTTTCAATTGCATAAAAACTAAACTGAAGTAATTTATGGGCAACTAAAAGAGTGATCAAGAGTTAGCACACAGCTTCACCTAGAAACCACTGATCAGGCCTGAAATCTTGGCGTGATGATGGACTCAGCTGAACCTCCAAAAGCATCTAAACACAAAAACAAAGTCATCTTTTTATCACCTGAAGAACATTTCCAGGATTAAAGGGCTAATGTCTCAGCAGGATCTTGTAAAAAATAATCAATACCTTTATCTAGTTGAATATATTACTGCAACAGTGTTTTCACAGGTCTGCCTAAAAAGTCGACCAGACAGCTGCAGCTGATCCAGAACGCTGCTGCCCGCGTCCTCACTAAGACTAAGAAAGTAGAGCACATCACCCCAGTTCTGAAGTCATTACACTGGCTCCCTGTATCTCAGAGAATAGACTTTAAGATACTTCTGTTAGTCGATAAATCACTAAATGGCTTATCGCCTAAATACATCACAGGTTTGTTATCAGTGCATCAACCCTCCAGACCACTCATGTCTTCTGGCTCCAGCCTACTCTGCATACCCAGAACCAAATCTGGAGAAGCAGCATTTAGTTCCTATGCTCCACTTATGTGGAGCAAACTCCCAGAAAACTGTAAAAGTGCTGAAACACAGAGTTCCCTTAAATCAAGATTAAAAACTTAGTTTAGAATTGCCTTTGAATGTAAATGTTTTAGTTTGTAGTCCAACTAGTCTTATTTCTTAACCTGCTGCTATTATTTCACTGCAATGTGCTTTCCTCTGTTTTCTTTGTTCTGTTCATGTACAGCACTTTGAATTGCCTTGTGCTATGCAAATAAACTTGCCTTGCCCAGAGGCCTTGAAAGTCTATCCCAGTAGCTTATTTTCCTTGAATCCCACTGTGGTCAGAGACATAAACAATCCCTCCTATTGGCAGAAGACCTCAGTCTCGATCGGCACGGGATCACACACTAGAAACGTGTTCCAGCACCTCAGCACCATCTCTAGAGGCTGGGAAACACAGACACAACATCCTTTGAGTCAGCCCTGAGGATTGCTTCAGAGAGGAGCCAGGAGCAGCTTCATCACCTCTTCAATACAAGTTGTATTACATATCATAAGAGGACCGAATCAGCAGCCACAACACATCTGTCCAGAATCACATCACCAAGCAGAGGATCAGATTTTCCAGTGTAAATAAATTATTTCATGATCTGAATTTGTCAGCTTGAAGAACATAATAGTTCGTTTTTCATCTTGGTCTTTGAGTCTGAGTTTATTACTTACTAAACACAATATACTAGAAGTAACACTGACCTGAAAGAAGGATAATGTAATATCTTTAGGGTTCCCCAGTATGTACAACAATATAGCCCAGCGACACTGATTTCCATCATTCAAGAAAGTATTTAACATTAACAAAAATGGTGATTCCTAGAGTCTCTAAAAGTAGAATGGGAGGCAGATCCTTTAGTTATCAGGCTCCTCTCCTGTGGAACCAACTCCCAGTTTTGGTCCGTGAGGCAGACACCCTGTCTACTTTTAACCTTCCTTTTTGACAAAGCTTATAACTAGAGTGGCTCATGTTACCCTGAGCTACCTCTATAGTTTTGCTGCTATAGGCTTAGGCTACTGGAGGACATCAGGGCCTATTTTTCTCACTCTACTTAGTTCTACTGTTCTCCAGTTTTGCATTGCTTGTCGTCATTTCAGCGTTTAACTTTTTGTTCTCTCTCTTTTTTTCTTCATAGTAGGTACACCTGGTCTGGCGTTCTGTTAGCAGGGAAGACAGATCACCCGCTATTACCATCTAATGTAGAACAGATTACTAGATCAATGTGTGCTTCTGTGCTTGTTTGTCTCTCTTGTTGTGTCTCTGCTCTGTCTTCTCTAACCCCCAGTCGGTCGAGGCAGATGACCGTTCACACTGAGCCCGGTTCTGCTGGAGGTTTTCCTCCCTGTTAATGGGGAGTTTTTCTTTCCACTGTCGCGTCATGCTTGCTTTGTATGACGGATTGCTGCAAAGCCATGTACAATGCAGACGACTCTCCCTGTGGCTCTACGCTTCTCCAGGAGTGAATGATGCTTGTTGGGACTTTGATGCAATCTACTGGTTCCCTTATATAGGAAATTTTTGACCAATCTGTATAATTTGACCCAATCTGTATAATATGATTGAATTTGACTTTGTAAAGTGCCTTGAGATGACATGTTTCATGAATTGGCGCTACATAAATAAAATTGAATCGAAAAAAATCAAACTGACATGCTAAATGGCTGCAAAGTCATTTAAGTGTACAGTACATGGGGGAAGTAAGAAGTACAGAAATGGCAATGCGTAGGATAAAAATGTGGGTATGGATTACAGAAGCAGAGGATCAAACCAGAACTATCTGGTACTGTCAAAAATACATGTGTTGAGATGGAAAAGTATCTCACCTAATGTTGAATTATGTAATTAAAGACGGTTGCTGGTAATCAACTGGTTATTTTGTGACTGAGGGGCAATGTTGCCATAGAAATACAATTATGTACAAACTACTGAAACTAAAAAGGTTTAAAAATAAAAAGGTGCTAATTATCTGGTGGCTCCTGGTTGTGTTGCTTTGACAACACTTTATACCGATGTTTAAGTTGTTTCTCTTGTGGAAACTTCTCACAGAGGATTATTTACATACGTTTTTGTGTGCACAAAGTGCAGTGATGTGCTAGATTATCTGAAAACTGCCAAGCAACCTTTGTAAAGCATATTTGATTGTACTCCTAGTATAAGACAAGCCTAATTTAGAAAATGCTGTCTGTATTTGTTAACATCCATCCAACAAGTTATTGTGCATGAAAGTTTTTAGCCCAGAAATAAAAAATCAGAGTATTTCCACCTCAGATGATTGATATGTATTTACAATTTATTTAAAGTGAGAGTGCTGGCCTCATGGTTAGAGAGCCGGCGTTTGCGTCTTGGAGAGGGCACTGGTTTGAAACTCAGTCTGTCACTCTGGGTCCCTGAGCAAAACTCTTGACCACAGACTACTCTCTGTGCACCAGTCAGTGTTGGCAGCACACTGCTCACTAAGGGATGGAGTAAACGCAGACGAGATGAATTTCCCCTCTGTGGGACTATAAAGGGAAATGTTTACTTTATTTGTAAAACTTAGCTTTGATTCAGCGAACTTAAACATGACGGTGTGGCAGTTTGCAAAAAACATTACATTTCAATTATTTCATGATACAACTATTGTCATGGAACCAAAGCTTTCAATTCATGAAATATCCTATATATGATATACTATGTATGTATGTATGTACGTACAGGGGTGCCATCACGAATTTTGGGCGCCATGATAAAAATAAAAATCCTTTATAAATATATATATATATATATATATACATATATATATATATATATATATATATATATATATATATATATATATATATATGCCTTTCGCCCATTGACAGCCGTACACACTACTCATTATTTATTGTTAGATTTTGTTTAAGTGGTCACCGTTTTCATGTCCTGTCTTAGACAGCCAATGTCAGGTTAGTTCACAGTTTCATTTGTCATGATATACTTCCTGTTATTCAGACTCTGAAGAAGCAAGCAGCTTTTAGTAAGCAAGAAAGCATCCTCTTTGAGGCCTCTCTGAACTGATCTTTTTTTTTTTTTTTACTTATGTAGGGTCTTGCTGAAGTCTGAAATCAGTTTTACATTTTTGTTATACAAATCTGGCTTTTATGGAAGAATGACAAGGAGAAAGCCATAAGGACTCCTGTTTACCACAGGCCAGGTAGGGACCCAGGAAACATTAAGAAGAAGCTGTTCCGCTCAGATCAATTAGGAACTTTTTTGGCCTACATCCAAAACCTTGTGGTGGTAAACTAACACTGTACAACGAATGTTCCAATCCCACGACGAAACATGGCGGTGGCAGCATCATGGTAGGGGAATACGTTACATAAGGTACAGAGAGGAAGTGCCCGTATTCACCAAGACTCTCAGAGTCCTCTCAGAGAGCTCCTTTCTTAGCCTATAAATTCCTACCTAGGAGTTTTAGCTAAAGAGCGATTCAGATTGCTGCTGAGAGCTACGCTGAAGAAGGAGACGATAGACATTTTTATCTTAGTGAGGAGGTGTGCTGGACCCCGTTGCTAGGTATGACGCTGTCTTTTAAGAGCTGTGATTGGTTGATAGTTCAAGAAAAAAAAACACACAAATGCGCTCCTAGTAATCAAAGAAGGGAAATGAACTGATTTGACTGGATTAAGAAATGTATGACACGGTGATAAAACGTATCAAAATTATTTGATGGTTACACAGCATCAGAATGTTTGAACACAGTATTAACATCGTCTTCATTATTTTTGATTTGCTTATTATGTTTACTCGCCAGTCATTTTACTACTTCATCTATTTGATATTAATGCGCACTCACCTGTCAGCATTTCACTGGGATTGCCTGCTTGTATAAAGCGGTCGCATTTGGCAAAACGACCAACATAAAATGGAGAAAAAAGGTGGAAAAGACGAACTGGACAGCAACGCCTCCGCCTGCACAGCCCTGGGAGGAGAACAGAGGAGTGCTGAAAGGTAAATTGGTCTCTGGAACATGGCGCAAATACACGGACTTGAAGCACAAATCAATGCATCTTTTTCTCTGCGTGTGTTGGTGTTTGGAAAATGAGAAGCGCTCAGTGCAGTGATCAAAAGCGAGGAGATGGCATCACACAATCAAATTTCTAGATCAACATTTAGGCTACTGACATTACAGAAAATACTTTTTCACCCTTTTTATATATTTTCTTTGTAAATTTCTCCACTTTTTATTCAGGATTATTGAATATTTTTCTTATTTATCCTTAATAAAATGATTTTGCTAGAGCCACACCTTTAACCCGTCCTGCCGCTGAAACTAATCAATTTCCCTCTAATAATTGTATGATTGTTAAAGAAGTTTATGTGCTCATTTCCTCCACTGTTTAGGTGGTGGATGAACCAATCAGCTCTCTGTTTCCACCATCTTCTCTGCTTAAAACACTCTTAGGCTCGCTAAAAGTCCTCCTCAGTACTCCTAACGTTTTTTACTTTAGGAGCTCTCTTGAGGCCTAAGATCCTTTATGAATAATTTTTATTTTACTGAGGTAAAATTCTAAGAAAAAGCAGAAATTAGGAAATTCTAAGATTTTTCCTAAAATGACGTCACTAAGAGCTACTTCTAGTCTTAGGATTTATTAAGTGAATACGGCCAGTGGTCTCTGGTCCACATACATCTTCAGCTGACCTCACAGATCTGGTCTCAGATGAGGCCATATCCTCATGTAGTTATGATTTTGTTTATTTTTGATTAACTTGTGATTAAAGAAAATAATAATTTAAATCGCTCTACATTTTTATCTTTCTAACCAGGTATCTGAAGGTTTTCACGCTCAAAGCCTTTGAGATGGCAGAGACTAAAGATTTCCTATGGACAGACGACGAGCTTCAACTGTTGCTTAAGGTGACTTTGAATTATACTCATGGTTCTATTCAGAAGAGTACGCGTGGTGTCGACACATGTAGCAGCGCCAAACGACGCATTGCAAATGAGAGCCAACAAGACACTGAATCCATCAAAGTCAAACTCATTAACATAACTCTGTTCTTCAGTCTTCTTTCATTTGTTGGTATATATAGTTTGTGATTAGAGTGTGTAAATAAACAGTGCTAAAAATAGAAAATTTGTGTTTTTGGAGGAAGGGGTGTTGTGTGTGTGTGCGTGTGTGTGTGTGTGTGTGGGGGGGGGGGGGTACTGTAGTTTTATGACCAAATATGGAATAGCATCCCACATTTTCAGTTTCAGGAATAAATTCCAAATGTCAAAAATTGCGCCAAACAGTGCCAAAATGGAAAAATTATTCTTCCCCCAATCTAAACATGTATAACTTCTCAGTTACTTGTTGTGTGGACTCCAAACTTGCTACAGATGTAACCGCGATGTTGTAGTTACAATTTATTGTGTTTATTTCCTTCTTTACAGCAAAGGTAAGAAGTTTTCTATGTAAACACCTGTTTTTTTGGTTTGTTTTCTTAGAGGGAATTTATTTTTTGGGCATTTAAATCTCATTTACTTAGGCCCAGAATAATTTACTCTCACATTTTCATCCTCCAGGACCTTTATGTTAGTTGATAACAAGATTAGCAGTTTAGACATTTTACAAGTTAAGAAATGCCTTATGAAGTATGAGTATGCATTTTTTTGGAAAATAGACCCTCGGGTATTCTTCTCTTGCCAGAGGAAACATTCACCGTTGGTGTGTAAATGAACAGTACAAACTCAATCAAACAGTTTGGCTTTCACCAGAAAACGCTGCCTGGCTAAACAGGGCCTCAAATATCAGCTAATCAGCAGAGCTCTGTAGAGCTTGACCACATGCTGGAGAGGCAGTTTAGCTGTATGATTCAGGCGTGTCGGGCAAAGAACACGTCTTAAAGTTCCAGTACACCGGCCCATGGCGAATTGAGTTTTGAGACCACTACTTTTTTCTTCTTGTATCGAACTTGCCCTCCAAAATTGCCCCTAAAGGTTCTGGGTTGGTTCCTTTAGTGTAGGCCATAAAACATTTTCTAATAAGGTGTAGGGGGATTTTATCCAGACTTGCTTCTTTGCAAGAAAGTACCCTTTCCCCTTGATGTAGACCAGAAGTTCTAAAAGTTGAAGTTGGGACCCCAGGGGTCTTCCTCTTCAGAAACTAACCTAAATAACAAAATGACAACAATAACAAGCATATATCTATTCTATAAATTACATGAAAATAATAGTACTTGAATATAAATAAAAACAACATATTGGCCAATATATAGATTTTTACCAACTAGTAAAAATGCTTGCATGCTCAACCAAGAGCCAGGGTAACAAGCCTCTCACTTTTTCTTTGTGTAGCGCTGAGGTAGACACATTGAGAATACAGCAGGTTGTCGTCAAACAGGCAGAAATTCCTGCTATGTTTTCAGTGTTACTCTCACCCTCTTGGGTACCTAATTTGTCCCTCTAAACAGAAGGATTGGGATTTTATTGTCTGATAGATAAATTGAAATACATTGAGGATTTTGTCAAAATGTGGAAAGGTTCAACCACGTTTACCTTCTAGCCATCATATAGCATTCTGAAACGATTGAAATTTGAAACGTAGAATAGGTTGATTTCTATGTTTTTGGTGATTAAAATCCTGCACTGAATAACTTCATCCATCCATCCATTTTCCTAAACCCTTATCCCTCATGGGGTCGCGAGAGGTGCTGGTGCCTATCTCCAGCTGTCAATGGGCGAGAGGCGGGGTACACCCTGGACAGGTAGGCACTAAATAACTTTCACAACCTAAATAATGTGACTGGAATAATGCAGAAAAAAAACTAAAATGTATCGTTCCAATGGAAGGAAAAGTACACCTGAAATATTTTATCAATTATTAAACTATCATAGAGCCAAAGCATTGGGGCATTGTGGATTTTTTTAATCTATTTTTAGAATATTTCCTTAATGTGCATTAAATACAATTCCAAGTAGACACATTTTAGCCACATTTAATGAGGTTATGGGAAGTGTTAAGATTTGGGCCCATTCCTGTTCCATTCATCACAGCCCATCTCACCCGGTTCGAAGATTTGGTAGCAAAGGAAGAAACAATTACCAGAGACCAAACACTTATAACATACATGTATTTATTACATTTGGAATTCCAAACAGAGACAAAAACTTACGCATATTTACTATATTTACTCGACATCCTACCCCATATTGCTGCAAGCGATTTGTCTGCTCTCATACCCCCAATCACATGTTTTAATAGACTGAGCAGCCCCTCCCAATTAGTTTGGGGGTGTTAGAGCCCAGACATTGAGGCTCCAGTTTCTATCTGCTCCGAAACAAAGGAGACTGTTCTCCCAAGGGTCTTTGTGAAGTAAGGCTGATTTAGCACCCAAATGTCCTATCAGGGGTCAACCCAGAAGACCTCAAGAACCATAAAATAGCTTTCAGACCTTAAAAGCAAACACCCTGTGAGCTGTCTGTTGTCCTCCCAGAGTTTGAAAGAATTTAATTGCTTTTGAGTGAGTCTTGCAAAACCCCCACCTTCTGTAAACTCCAAGACACAGTTTAAGGATTAAAAGGTAACGCTTATGTTTTTCATAAAAATGCCTGATT
Source organism: Fundulus diaphanus (assembly GCA_037039145.1). Classification (NCBI taxonomy): domain Eukaryota; kingdom Metazoa; phylum Chordata; class Actinopteri; order Cyprinodontiformes; family Fundulidae; genus Fundulus; species Fundulus diaphanus. The sequence goes on from CM073127.1 coordinate 25,724,563, forward strand.
AAGACAACAACTTATCATATGTTTTCATAACAGAAGCAATGGGTCTCATTAAAGCAATGTACTCAATGAAACTGAATAAAACGTGCACCATTTTCATATCAAATGCTTAGCAAAAGAAACAGCATAAAAAGTGCATTCATGGTAAGTTATATATAAACATGCCGAGACATGCTTGTGCTAGAAAAGTGCAAATTACATATTTTCAATAGCTATAAGGGAAGTGAAGATAGCATCTTATTTGCCGTAACTCAAACGTGATGCTAAATAGGGAAACTTGACTCCTCTCTAACCGGGTTTTAGCTCTGAATCTGCAGATCCGAGTTTTTCGATCACAGCTGGCTGAGCGACTGGGATCCCGTATCACGTGTTTTCCTATCTGTGCTTTCCCCAGTCTCTGCCTGCGGCAGATGCAGAGCCTTCCTGCAGATGTTCTTAAAAGCCGGGCTGGAGAAGTAGTAGACCACGGGGTCCAGAGCGCTGTTGAGATAAGTCAAACTGATGGTGATGTAAAACACTGTGGTTAGATGTTCAATATCAGCACACTTGAATTCTTTCAGCATCTTGATCCACATGGCCAGCAGAGTGATGTTGCTGGGGAGGAAGCAGATGATAAAAAGCACCACCACCACCACGATGAAGTACAGAGCCTTCTTGAACTTGGCCTGGTGGGCCAGCTGTCTCCTCCTCAGGTGGCTGATGATGTGGAAGGTGCAGTAGAGAATCACCAGCAGGGGCACGTAGAACGAGAAGAGAAAGGTGAACTTATGCCAGGACAGGTTTCCTCTGGACTCTGTGTCCACCATAAAGCTCTCGCAGTAGGTTGTGTTTATGTGTTGTAGAGAGAAGACGTGGGCGGTCATTGTAATGGGGACCAGCCACAGCACGATTGCTCCCAGCATGGCCTTGCCAGCGCTCAGAGAGTTGAGAGGATGGTGGGGATGCACCACACGCATGTACCTGTCCAGGGCGATGGCCATCAAGAAGAAGGTGCTCCCGCTGCGGTTCATCGCCAGCATGAAGAGGCAGATGTTACAGAGTTTCTCACCGAACATCCATTTGATTTCTGAGAGGTAATAGTTGGCCCGGAGGGGCAGAGCCAGGATGAGCATGAAGTCGCTCACTGCCAGGTTGAAGAGCAGCACCGTGCTGCTTTTCCAGGGCCTCAGGTGGAAGCAGAAGATGAACAGAGCCAAACCGTTTCCTACCAGACCCAGAATGAACTCTGTTACAAGGAGTGGAGGGAGCGCTCGGATCAGCACAGGTGTACTGAAGTTGCACCGCATGGTGTTGTTTGGTGTTGCTTTGATGCCTGCAGATGTGAGAATGAGCCCCAGAAAGGCCGCCCACCCTTTTTAAAGGGGAACCACGAGTGCAGAAAAAAAGTGCTTGTTGTATGGTTTGAGTTTTCCAGGAAGTCACTTCTTTTTATTTTACTTTTAAAGGTTTTTTTAATTCTTAAGAAAGTTGCAGAGATGTTTTTTTTTTAAATAACACCCATTTGTTTACATGATGGCAAGATACCATTTATTGGCTTTCTCCTCATGTTGCAGAAACATATAACTACAGCTAGCTAAGGAAGTTTGCTAGACTGTAAGTCTGGACAGTAGGTTTTACAACTTATTGACCAAACAGGATTTAAAGGATCTTAATTGTGAATGTAAATACCTTTTAAAACACAATAGAGACTATTTTATGGAGATTAAACCACTAATCTTTCAGTAACAGCACTTCTCCTTTCAAAGCAGCTATTAATTCCTCTTATGAGAAACCTTTCTAAGAACAAACTTGAATTATGAAGTCACATGTGTTCAAGTCAAGTCTATTATAGCAGCACAGCTGAAAATGATATCTTCTTAGAAAAAACAATTCACATGAAGAATTAACACCACCACCACCCAGTTTGACAAGATAAAAGCTCAATTTGCTGCTGCACTCAAAGTGCAACAAAAATTACAGCCTGAATGTTTTCTCAAGGCACCATCCTACAGTGTTACAAAAGCATTTATACCTTTTGAGCTTTTCCACATTCTGTTACATTAAAACCATAAACTTTAATGCATGTCCTTATGTCACATACATGGGCATTAACAGTTTCTACAAAACAGTATTTGTAACCACTTCTATTCATCCCGCTTTACTCTGATGCCCCTGAGTAAAACACCAAACTGCCTTCAGAAGGCACCTCATCAGTATCCACTGGGAACCATTAATCTCAGTATAAATGCAGATGTTCAAGGCCTCGGAGGTTTGTAAGAGAACAAACAGCTTCACGAAGACCAAGAAACCGAGCAGACCAGGCTAACGCAGGGTTGTAAAACAATAGCCCAAGCTTACATTTCACAGAGCAGAGTTCAGTTCTGAAGAAAAATTGAGCAAAAAGAACTTACTGTCCATGGTAGTGGCAGGATCATGATGAGATAATGCTTCTCTTCAACAGGAATGCTATTCACTTATTACACAGCCAGAGCCACATTGGAATGGTCTTTAGTTCAAAGCCTATTCATGTGATGGAACGGCCTAATCAAAGTCCAGAGTTAAATCAACTTGAGAGTTTGAGGCAAGACAAGCTGATTTTCATAATCTGACTATTTTGCACAAAAAACAATTACAAAGTTTACCTAGAGATAATATTATCTCAGTAGCCCTAGTAGCCCACTGTTTCTATTACATTAGAAACAGTGCAATGTGTGTGACCCACAGTGGGATTTCACTGCTGTCAGTCCTTTAAATAAATAAAACCTGTAAGGTTAGGCATCATCCATACTCAGAGTTGCAGTGTGTCCAGAAGAGAAGTGATATTTTTAGTTTGTATCCGGACTTCTACTTCCTCATCAATGTTTCAGGTTTATTCAGCCCATGAAGCTAAACAGCTGAAGTGAAATAAAACAGAAGCATGCTTAGTGGCATCCTTGAAATGTGTGTTTGCACCCGTAGTGCTTATTCACAGAAGCGTGAGAGCAGAAAAACCGAGGTGTGAAACCTATAGTGTGACGATGAACACGTGTCTGATTTGTGTCATCTATATAGCATTCAACAAAGGAACATTAGTATGTGAGAGAGAGTTGCTCTGTTGATCTCATTTCTAGTTATGAATTATTTTCATCCCAAGTTGTTTCCTTTCATCTACGGGGGCATTTAGAAATAACTTTATTGTCCCACAATGGGGAAATTGGTGTGACAGTAGCAAAAACATATAGACAGAAGACACCCTAAATAATGTGAATGAAAAGCTACATTTAAAGTTAAGCTGAATAGAAAATAAAATCAGAAAATGGGTAAAAAAAAACACTGTGCAATTATTAATAGATAAAGCATATTCAGATAAAACTGTAATCTTCAAGTTAAAACAGATGAAAGACAGCAGCTGATTTATAGAATGGTGTAAAAAATAACTGAAAGATGGTACAGATGAACAGATCAAGAACCCGTGGAACCAATAGCATGTTTGTAAACACGTCTATAAATCATTATTTTACCAGGCAAAACTAATGAATGGAACTCAGAACCTGGTATTCAGCCAAACACGGAGTACGTTTAAAAAGTTTGAGGTTAATGATATAGGTGACAGGCAGGTGATGACAACAATGATAGGAGATGGTGGATGGCAGGAGCAGCATGACGGCTGAGGCTGACTTGAACCGCAATGCAGACAGTGGATGACCTTCAGCAGATGAATACAGGCATAACCAGAATGAGCCGGAGTGGCGAGCAGAACTAGAACAGCAGTAGCTTGCAGAACCACATTTAACCAGAAGCTGTAGGCAGAATCTGACTTGAAGCCGCCGTAGAGCGAGTCACAGTATTCAACAAGGAACCCTTTCTCCAGGCGGTGCACACAAGCACTAGCAAGCAGACTAGAGAGGGAAGGGCAAGGACTAGTCCCAGCGATAAATACAAGCAAAACAAAGAGAGGTCACCGGAGCAAACAACACATGCAGGCGGAGAAACAAAGTGAGACGTTCTGGCAGAAAGTGGCCTTTTAGGTACTTTCAGTCTAATAAATTAGGAGGAAAGTGTATTGTATCTCAAAGGGAATTTCTATTGTGCTCCACTTTTGTTACAACCCAGTAATAGTAGAGGGCAGTCACTAGGAAACTAGTCCCTTTGTCATATTCTGTTATCAGGCCTTTAATATTACTTATTTAGTCTGTTACGAGCAGCAGAGATTATAAAGCCTAACAGCAACTAGGAGGAAGGACCTGCGGGAGCGCTCCTTTGAGCATCTAGGGTTCAGCAGTCAGTCACTAAAAGAGCTCTCCAGCTCTGCAACAGCTCCATGCATCAAGTGGGAAACATTGCCTAACAGTGATGTTATTTTTCTTGCAGTCTTTTCTTTCACACACTGCCTGCACTGGGTTCAGGGGGCAATGAGCTTATCCAGCCATTTCCTCTCAGCTACAGATTAGCTGAGAGGAAGTGGAACCACACCATAGAAGATGGCTGATGCCACCACAGTATCAAAGAAGGTCTTCAGGAACGCCCAGTGCACTCCAAAAGACCTCAGTCTACTCAGCAGGTAGCCTTCTTATAAAGAGCATCCGTGCTATGACTCCAGTCCAGTTTATTATTAAAGTGGACACCCAAGTAGCTATAAGAGTCCTCTATCTCAATCTCAGTTTTTTTTTATATTAACTGGTACCAATTGGATGGGTCTGAGCCTGTTAAAGTCCACCACCTTTGTTTTCCCTGCATTTAACCTGAGGTGGTTCTGCTGACAACAGTCTACAAGCTATCTGTCCACTGTTTGTACTCCGACTCGTCCTCATTTGTGATGAGACTGACTATGCCAGAGTCAACAGAAAACTTCTAAAGGTGGCAGTCTGGTGAGCTGATGGAGAAGACTGCTGTGTAGGGAACAGAAATAGTGCCAGACACAGCCCATGTCCTCACACATTGTGGTCAACCAGTGAGGTAATCCAGTATCCAGCTTGCCCTTTAGAAGTTGTGGTTGGATGATGGTGAAAGCACTGGAGAATTCAAAGAACATGATCCTCACGGAGCTTCCAGGATTCTCCAGGAGGGCCAGAACTCAGTGTAGCAGGTAGATGATGGCATTATCCAACACGATGCCAGGCTGGTAGGCAAACTGCAGAGGATCTAGTGAAGCTTCTCAAAGGTCTTCATTGGGTGTGATGTTAGTGCTATCAGCCTGTAGCTGTTCAGGTCTTTGGGGTGTGTGGTCTTAGGCACCAGTACCACACAGAAGGTTTTCCACAGCTGTGGTACTTTGCCTAGCTGCAGAGTGATGCTGAAGATGTGTCCCATGATGTCACACAGCTGATCTGCACATCACCCTAATAGCCTAGATCCTATGTCATCTGGACCTGCAGCCTTCCTCATTTTGATCTTCTACAGTGTGTTCCTCACCTGGAGTGCTGTGAAAGAGGGTGGGGGAGAAGGGAGGAATCATGGAGTCATCTAAAGCAGAGGGGTGGATGATTGCTGGGAGCTGAGAGATGTGCAGTTGAGGGTAGAAGAACTGGCAGTCGTTCAGGATGAGGTTGTCTGCAGCGTGTTGGATTGGGTTGGGGGAGGGGCCTGGATAAAAAAGTACTGGTCAGAAAGTACTGATTCATTTCATTCACTCAGTCAAACAGCTTGGGCATTCTGTTTGGGACCTGAAATGGTTTTCAGGCTTTTCCAATCACTGATATTTTTCTGTAGCTGATTATCCATTTTCTTCCTGTAGTTGATTTTTCCTTTTCTGATCTTTTTCCTCAGCTGTTTCTGTACAGCTCTCAGGTCGTCCTTCTTTCCTGGCCCGAAAGCCCTCTTCTTCTCCTTTAGTAAAGCTTTTATGACAGGGTTTATCCAGGTCTTGTTGGAGGGCACCTAACTTTCCTAAGGGGCACAAAACAGTGCACACGAGAAATCGATATAGTCCGTGATGCATTCTGTTATTCTATCAATGTCCTTCCCATGAGAATAGCAGAGTTCATCCCACATAATTGAGCAGAACAAGTCTGTCAGGGCTTCTTCCGCCTCATCAGACCATTTCCTGCTGTGCATGGACACAATGGGGAAATAGACACAGTTGGAGGATCCGATATCACAATGATCGCAAACGTATCAACATTTTTTTAATGGATAAAGAACTGGTAGTGGCTTAGGAGCTAGGGCAGTTCGCAACCGGCGGGTTACAGGACCACCTCAGTGGGGAGGTCCCGCAGAGGAGGTCGAAATCCCCGCTCTGACTATCTCAGTCGATGTGTTCTTGGGCAGGACACTTCATCCACTTTGCCTGCTGTCAGTGGTCAGAGGACCCGATGGTGTTTCTTTTTGTCTGGCAGCCCCACTTCTGTCAGTCTACTGTAGCTACAATGTAACTCACTACCGTCAGCTAGTGAATGTGTGAATGAGTGAATTGCTTAATGACCGATTGTAGTGGGTAGCGCTTATGGGTCCTCTGGACTTGATAATGAGCTATAAAAGTACTGGCCATTTACCAAACCAGGACAAACCACTGTTGTGCTATTACACACTGTTTTAAGTTAGTTAATGTTTAATAAATAACTCTCTGTCTGTTAGGTATTGTTCAGTGAATATCAACCTAAACAGCTGATATTAGCACAATAGCTGAAAGGGGGAATCGAGAACTGGTGTTCTTTTAGCAGCAAACCCTGCACTCATATAGAATAAATGAGTGACAACTTCTCTTCAAGTTCAATAATTTATTAACATTATAGAATGCTGTTTATCTGAATTAACACTATATTTCAATCAACAAATCCTCTCTACTATGCTAGTGAAACTTAACTAAAACTACTAAGCAAAATGAAGATAAAAAGAAGCTGAGGAACTATGTACACACAAAAGAAACAAAAAACAAATTAAAATGGTTTATTACCATCATCAGAATGATTCAGTGAATCCTGTTTCACTGCAGGTCTAAGTTAAAGAACCAAAGTTCATCTTAAAGAACGTGGAATGAGGTTAAATTAGCTTAACTAATTTAGAAGAACATTTGGTATGTGTTTCAACCCATTCACAATGCAAATCCTGACTTAAACAAAACATTATTTGATAAAATAACATTTTAAAGAATGATTTGCTCAGTAAAATCAGTAACCTTTAGGACACTATTTTAGTAACGCGATTATCCCCCTGGGAAGCTAGGGGTCACTGTAGCGATCGGTCACTAAATGGGTTAATCCTAAAGTTATACAAAACACCATTAAATCAACATTAATGTTTCATAATAATGCGGTAATAATGCGCATAGCACTATTGAACAATGACGGAGCGAAACGAAGACAAACCATTTTAAAACAGACCATAACTGCGTGGTAGCACAAATGATCCCGGGAAGCTAATAGCATTGTGCTACGGTGCTAATTTTAAAAGGCCTTAAGCTCTATTTTGGTCGTAATGAGCGGACCAGAAAACACAAACATTAATATCCCATCAATGTATAAAACCGTTATGGACATAAAGTTTGTCAAAACACATCCGATCTACATCTGCAATGCTTGGTTTCAAAATGCTAACGGGAGCTATGCCTTTTAGCTCGATCAAGCTTTAAAAACACTGTGAAGAAACATTAAGTAAACCATTTTAAACTTTCCCTGTCTATTTTTCTGCCAAACCTCTCCTGTTGTCTCTGGTTGTGGCGAAGGGCATCCGGTTGGCAGTGAATTACTCCAAGGGAAAGCTGGTTATCTCAGCAGCAGCAAGGAGCATGCGGCTAGCTCGAAGCGTGGCTGTGAGGAGGCGGCTCCGGGGTCCTTCATGCAGGTGTCTGGCCTGTGAAGAGGGTCGCAGTATGGGGTCTCTGCACTCCTGCTGGATAGTGGCTTGGCTCTCAGGTCAGCTTTCTCCTGCACAGCTTAGTCAGACCACCACTGATTTGATTATGATGTTAGTTTCACAGAAAGCAGACTTTACTCAGCCTGGCCGACCCTGCAGATGCTTGTGAGTCTTTGAACCCCATGCGGACCGCATCGGTGGCTGGTCTCCCCAGTATGGACTCTCTCCTCGAGGGTCCACAGGCAAAGAAGAAGATAAGTCTGGTGTAGCTTGGCTTCATAGCAACGGCACCCTGTTGAGGGGGGCAGTTCCTTGGTGCCTGTAAAAGTCTCAAATTTCTTTGCTTGCAACTTAGTCTGATTTTTCCTCATGGCTTGATTGCACAACACCACTAAGCTACTGGAAAGGCCCTAATTGAACTTGTGAGCATTGGGCCTGAAAGTTGGACTTTAGCTTCAATCAATGCTAAAGATTTTACCAAATAGAGAGGTTAAATATCCAGTCAGAATTATGGCAGGAGTTTGTTGATGGCAAAAAGTAAGCTTGCATTTGAGATGCAACCTACTTGAATAACGTAGGCTTCATTTTTAGGCCTTCAATTTAATTGATTGCTGATGTTAATGTTGTGTATTTAACGTAGTTAGAGTAGTTCGAATTTAAATTGCTGTATATATAAATGTATTCAACAAATTTTTTTATTCGTTGCATTCTGCCATTTTAGGCCCTCCCTATTAATTTCTTTTTTGTTTGCTCATTGTAAAATAGTGCTCAAACATATGGGGGACTTAATGAATGTTTTAATATCAACACGTTCGTACAATATGAATAATTGGCTTTGGGCTTCAGGTTATGAAATTTATAACCCATACCGAGCACAACTTGCTAATAACATAATGAAAACGCCCAATTAGTGTGGATCCTTTGTAATAGTAATATCATCTTTATTCTCATTGAAACATACATTACAACGAAATTTGTTCTCTGCTTTTAACCCTTCACCCTTGGGGAGCAGTGGGCTGCCATGTGCGGCGCCCGGGGAGCAATCTGGGGTTAGGGGTCTTGCTTAGGGACCCAGAGTGCAGGCGCTGGGGATTGAACCGGGTACTTGCATCCTTCTCTGAGTGCAAGCGCGCTGCTCTAACCACTAGGCCACCACTCCCCTTATTTGGGTGAATAACATTCCAGCCGTGCTCATGGGTTTCTCGAAACCAGTTCACTAAACCAGAACAGAGACTGGAGGATCTTTGGGGGGCACATGATCCCAGCACATCATGACTCTTAACAGGACCTTTGTCATTAAATTTGTCCAAACCTAATTAAAATGTTGCTTCTGTTTGTGGATTGTATCTTGACACCTGTTTAGTTAGATGGTTTAAACATGTTTTACCCTCTTCTGGTTGAGAGAAATTAAAAGCTTTGTGTTGCCGGTATGTTAATATCTACTGCCGTCTAGTGGATGAAACCTCAAAAGTGCTGATTAGTCGCAATTATTCAAAAGTGTTCCATTGACTTTCGTTCAAATGCAGACTGTGGTAGATCATAATCTGTTTAGAATAATTTGTTAAAACTGGCTAAATACAGTATGCGTTTTAAAGAAAGACTGCCCCAAATACTGTTTGTTTATAGCTCTTGATAGACAAAACATTTTTAAAGTTTTCAATCAAGCACAAAAGAATCATTAATTTTTTAATGAGGCAAATTTGCAAAGCCCTTTTTCAGTTTTGGATCAATGATTTATACATCATTTTCTTACAGAAAATCTGACTAACTTGTTTAATTTAAATATTGCATGCTCATACTTTGTGGAGAAAAAAATCACAATATATTTTATGGTAGTATTTTAAAAATTATATTTTCGGACTCTGGGGTATTTTTCACCTTACAATTTTGACCCACATGATGAAAAGTTCGGACGATAAACAGAATCTAAAAGATAGATTCATATTTCAATGGAAGTGTGTTCAGAAATATGCGCTTTCAATAGGAGTCAATGACCCAAAAATACAGAATGTTTTGCCTCATTTACGGACAATGAATTAAGTCTGAAATTAAAGGTTTAATCAGAAACTCAGGTGTCCTGAAAGGCCACTCAGCTTTATCACTTACTTTCATTCAAAGCTAAATCACCACAAATCACCATCATTGCTATGGAACAACATAGATGTCGTCATTCAGTTTTCAAAACTGGATTTAGCCCAAAGGTGTTTGTTTTAGCAGAAAAAGTCTCCTCATTAGATTATGTGCAGTGGCGGCACCAAAGGGGGGAGATGGGAGGCATTGACCACCTGTAGTCCTGTAGTCAGTCCTGTAGGCATACTTTTTTAAAGAAGCAATAAGCAATATTTCACCACCAGGTGGAGCTTGAGCACTGTCTGTAGACTAAAACAAGAGGTGTATCGAGCCATGCCTTTTTCTAACTTGCTCCAGTACTCAGCACCCATTTCCCCTTCTCCCCCATCGGCTCATATGAGCCAATTTGCAAAACATAAATACACAGCAGAACAGCATCCCCTTTCAGAGGAACAGCTCGAGTGAAGAAATAAATAACTAATAACTTTATAATGCTGTGAGCAATAGAACATTTTGATCCGATGGGCGTACCCTCCGCCATTTTGTGCCTGGCGATAGCATTTTATGGGCAGGGAGTGAGTAAGCCCTCAGTGGCAGCTGTTCGTGTGCACATAGATGCATGCGTGGTCGGCCCGGCTAAGTAAACAAGAGATTGGAGACAACAACATAGAGAGATAGCACGTGACGTTTAACCAGAGTCCATCTAAAAAGATACCTTTAGTTCTTCACAAAACTATTTTTTAGTTCGTTATATCTAAAATAATGAAATTTTGCCTATTGCTCCTTTAACAATATGAATTTAAGATAAGGTGCAACATTCATTTATTCTTATGTCATTTTCTTTTGTCACTTTCAACCCTATAACTCCAAACATGTTTTTTCACATTTGTTTTTCCTCAGACATCTTCTTCTCTAACAAATTTAACACTTGAATCAAAAACCTGGAGTATGGAATTATCATAGATCGTATACCATCTGGTGGAGGATCTAAGTATTGTAGACAGAAACTGCTATTTTTTTTGTTTTGTTTTTTTCCCAAAAGTCCAAGATGGCCATGGCATGCACCTTCAGAATGGAAGAGTATTCATGCCTGTGCAAATTCTCAGTTATCCGAGTCATCACAACAGCAAACAGGTTTAAATTGGAGGCAACCGGCCTTTTGTTCAGTTCTTTGTTTAGATGTTTCGACACCTATCCAGGAGTCTTTGTCAATTCTGGTGGCTCACACTTAAGCAACCTGTAGTGCAGTGCTGTTTTTAAAGGGGAAGTCCGGTCAACAAGGAAAAATCAGGGTATCATTAGCTATAACTAAAACTAATACATTTGTGGTTATTTAATGAACTTATCTTTAATCAATAAGAAAATAAAAACATAAATTGTCGTCTGAATCACTGTGTATGGGGGCTGACATGACTGCCCAAATATGGGCAGTAAGGGGCGTTTGACATCACATCCTGCGACGTGGAAGAGCGGAAGCGGCGACAGCATTTCTCTCCGCTTTCCATGCAAAGTCAATAGGAGCCGTTCTACACAGCTGCGATCATCAATAATTATTTCGGATTTCCAGAGGACTTCACCGCTGACATTCCCAAGAGCTATTGCTGAAGCAACAATGCCCACGTGCATGGCCATCGGATGTTCCAACACAACTGGTAAAAGAGGAAAAAACATTGCTTATTTCAACACAGTCACTTCAGCGATCTCTCCTCCGCTGTGTGTGTGTGTGTGTGTGTGTGTGTGTGTGTGTGTGTGTGTGTGTGTGTGTGTGTGCGCGCGCTCAGCTGCAGCGCCGGTGCAAAGCCGTGCTCAGCCCAGCATGTGCTGGAATGCTCTTATATTTTAATACTTATACTATAATAATCAGCTAACTTAAGTCACTTCAGCGATCTCTCCTCCGCTGTGTGTGTGTGTGTGTGTGCGCGCCCTGCTGCAGCGCCGGCAAAGCCGTGCTGCGCGGAGCGCGCACACACACACACACACACACACACACACACGCGTGTATAGATATATACTGTAGGACCCGACTGACTTTGATCTTGGAAAATAGTGCGGCGTGACAAACAGAGCGTTGAAACTTGCTCAACAGCGGGTCCGCCGAGTGACGTCAAAAAATGGGAGGTGACAGTACTATTCTTGACCAAGATGGATTCCTCCACATAAACATGATTAAATGAGAATTATTATTAATTAAAAAAACTTATAATTTTTTGCACAGTATGTAGTAGTTTTATATTTAAAGTACTTTCAGCAGTTTGAATTCTGATTTTGACCGGACTTCTCCTTTAAGGACATGGAGGCCCATCCTCCGAGGAGCATTCTAAGTCAGATGCAAATCAATGACCCACCCTTCACTGTCCTGGGTCATTAGAAGCTTGGTGTGAGTGGAGTACTTGGGCACCTGAATCATGACGAGACTGCTGATGTAATCTCTTTGGAGCATGTTGGAGGACCAAGCTATAAACACCGGGGAGTTGGAAGCTCAATCCTCCCCCTCTGTTTAGTGATGGCTTTTCTCTATTGACCATGATGGCTTCTTTCACCTCTCTTTCAAACCATCTGTTCTCTCTGTCCAAAATCTGGACATCATTGTCATCAAAAGAGTGCCCTTTGTTCTTGAGCTGCAAGTGGACTGCTGAATCTTGCCCTGAGCTGCTGGCCTTCCTGTGCTGTGCCATGTGTTTATGTAGCTGTTGTTTAGTTTTTCCAATGTAGTCTGAGCAGTCCTTGATGCATTGGGCCGCATACACCACGCCGCTCAGCTGTGGTTTGAGTGTTCTGTCTTTAGGATGAACCAGTTTTTGTCTGAGAGTGTTATTGGGTCTGAAATTTACTGCTTTGTTGTGTTTGGAGAAAATTCCCTTGAGTTTCTCAGAAACTCCTGACACATATGGAATGACAATGTTTTTACGTCTCTCTCTGTTCTCTCCTCTATGTTTGACGCTGTGTTGTTTTTTCTGCCAGCTTTGTTGGTTGATTTGACAAAGATGTATTTGATCAGTTTCTTCAATATTCTTTAATTTATCCTTATATTTCATGTTTGTTCCTCTCTTCCTTGCTAATGTTGCTTGTACTATGAATTTTGCTAAATGTTTTTGCTAATGATAAAGGCTTTATCTTTTAAAAATTATTCCATTATCTGTCTTTAATATTGAGTATTCATATTCATTTCTGATGCCACTTTTTTTTAATCATTTTCCATATTTGGTCACATTTTCTTTTCAGATTTTATCTGAAATAGTTTCTTCAATATTCTCTCTTTGTATCCTTAATTATGTTCCTTAACATTTCTTGCTTTTGTTATATAAAATTCTGATAAACTGGATGCTTTTAATAATTCAAAAAAAAATTTTTTTTTACTTTATTGCTTTATTACATTCACATTTCCACCATAGTACCGTTCTCCTCTCTTTCCATCCTTTTTCCTTCTTTACTGACTGCTCCACAGCCTCCAGTATGATTTCACAAATACACCAATTTATACCATTTACATCAGCTGGTATGTCAATATGCTCCAATTTTTGATTACAGATATATCAAAATTTATTCCATTATTAAATTTTTAATTGTTTATTCTATTTTGCTACTTTCCAGTTTTATTCCTATGTTAACTCTAATAGGGTAATGATCACTTGTATTTGTTGCATTTTTATTACTATCCCATACACAAACACCTGCCAGAGGATTTGATACCAGTGTCAGATCAATTGCTGATTCTGTTCCTGTTCTAACATTGATTCTGATTCTACTCCCATCATTAAAACACACAAGGTCTTTTATTTCCATAAATTCTTCAACGTCTTGGCCATTTAACTCTGAAGAGGCCATTCACAAAGTTTGATCATTCTGTCATGAAGTCATGGTTTTGTTCATTTTGACAATGATTGGACTCATTGTGTTATAAAAAATATAAATTATCTTATCCTCTTTAGCTTTCTACCAGGGATCTGAAGGATTTAGGCTTAACGCTGTCAGGTTTTTAGAACAGTTTCTGATGTTAATAAACTTTGCAAAAATTGTAGTTCTGTCTAAACTAAAGAGAAGAAATCCCAGAGCATGATGCTGCCAACTCGGTATACCACACTCAGCAAGGTGATTTTTGTTTAGCTTTTTGTTTTCCTAGTAATGTTCAGTGTTTTTTTTTTGTTTGTGTGTGTCGAATTTACCCTCTAAAGTTCTCCCAAAAGGTTCTAGTTTAGTTCTTTTAAATTTTTGCCTGAATTTTTAGAATATTTCAAATAATATGCATTAAATACATTTCCAATCTGACACATTTTAGCCATATAAGCAGTAATGAGCCCCATTAAAGCAATATAATCTATGAAACGGAACAAAATATATAATTTTATATAAAATGCATAGCAGAGGAATTACATAAAAAGTGCGTTAATGGCAAGGTACATAAACATTTCAAGCCATTATTGTAAAAGAAAAGTAGATATATAAGAGAAGTGCAAATTACATATTTTCAATAGCTACAAAGGAAGTAAAAATAGCATCTTATTTGTTACTAACTCAAACTTACGGTAATGCTAAATGGAGAAATGGTGACTCCATTTTAACCAGATTTTGCTCTGAATCAGCCGATTGGAGTTCTCTGATCACAGCTGGCTGAGCGACTGGGATTTTGTCTCATGTATTTTCCTATCTGTGCTTTCCCCAGTCTCTGCCTGTGGCAGATGCAGCGCGTTCCTGCAGATGTTCTTAAAAGCCGGGCTGGAGAAATAGTAGACCACGGGGTCCAGAGCGCTGTTGAGATAAGTCAAACTAACGGTGATCTGGAACACAGTGCTTAGCTGCTCCATATCAGCACACTTGAATTCTTTCAGCATCTTGACCCACATGGCCAGCAGAGTGATGTTGCTGGGGAGGAAGCAGATGATGAACAGCACCACCACCACCATGATTAGGTACAGAGCCTTCTTGAACTTGGCCTGGTGGGCCAGCTGTCTCCTCCTCAGGTGGCTGATGATGTGGAAGGTGCAGTAGAGAATCACCAGCAGGGGCACGTAGAAAGAGAAGAGAAAGGTGAACTTATGCCAGGACAGGTTTCCTCTGGACTCTGTGTCCACCATGAACCTCGTGCAGTGGGTTGTATTGATATGTTGCAGAGAGAAGACGTGGGCGGTCATTGTAATGGGGACCAGCCACAGCACGATCGCTCCCAGCATGGCCTTGCCAGCGCTCAGAGAGTTGAGAGGATGGTGGGGATGCACCACACGCATGTACCTGTCCACGGCGATAGCCATCAAGAAGAAGGTGCTCCCGCTGCGGTTCATCGCCAGCATGAAGAGGCAGATGTTACAGAGTGTCGCACCAAACATCCATCTGTTGCCTGAGAGGTAATAGTTGGCCCGGACGGGCAGAGCCAGGATGAGCAAGAAGTCGCTCACTGCCAGGTTGAAGAGTAGCACCGTGCTGCTTTTCCAGGGCCTCAGGTGGAAGCAGAAGATGAACAGAGCCAAACCGTTTCCTACCAGACCCAGAATGAACTCTGTTACAAGGAGTGGAGGGAGCGCTCGGATCAGCACGGCTCCACTGAAGTTGCACCGCATGGTGTTGTTTGGTGTTGCTTTGATGCCTGCAGATGTGAGAATGAGCCCCAGAAAGGCCGCCCGCCCTTTTTAAAGGGGAACCACGAGTGCAGAAAAAAGTGCTTGTTGTATGGTTTGAGTTTTCCAGGAAGTTGCTTCTTTTTATTTTACTTTTAAAGGTTTTTTAATTCTTAAGAAAATTGCAGAGATGTTTTTTTTAAACAACGCACATTTGTTTACATGATGGCAAGATACCATTTATTGGCTTTTTCCTCATGTTGCAGAAACGTATAACTACAGTTAGCTAAGGAAGTCTGGACAGTAGGTTTTACAACTTATTGACCAAACTGGATTTATTTTATGGAGATTAAACCACAAATGTTTCGGTGACAGCAGCTATTAATTACTCTTATGAGAAACCTTTCTAAGAACAAACTGGAATTGTGAAGTCACATGTGTTCAAGTCAAGTCTAACACGTTTATAGCAGCACAGCTGAAAATTATATCTCCTTAGAAGAAAAAAAAATTCACATGAAGAATTAACACCATCACCACCCAGTTTGACAAGATAAAAGCTCAATTGGCTGCTGCACCCAAAGTGCAACAAAAATTACAGCTTTTCTCAAGGCACCACCCTAAAGTGTTACAAAAGCATTTATACCTTTGGATCTTTTCCACATTCTGTTACATTAAAACCATAAACTTTAATGCATGTCCTTATGTCACAGAGCAAAATAATACATGGGCATTAACAATTTCTACAAAACAGTATTTGTAACCACTTCTATTCATCCCGCTTTACTCTGATACCCCTGAATAAAACACCAAACTGCCTTCAGAAGGCACCTCATCAGTATCCACTGGGATCCATTAATCTCGGTATAAATGCAGATGTTTCTTCAGTTCTGAAGAAAAATGTAGCAAAAAGACTGACTGAACGAGCACTTAGCAGAGAAGCAGTCAAGAGACCCTCGGTGACTCTAGAGGAGCTGCAGAGATCCACAGCTCAGGTGGGACAATCTGTTGAAAGGACAACTATTGGCTGTGCACTCCACAAATTTCCAAGGCAAAATAAGTCCAATTTGAAGTTTGCTCCATGCGTGGTAGGGGACTCGACAAACATCTAAATAAAGGTGCTCCACACACAACCTGAACTTACTGTCCATTGTAGTGGCA
Source organism: Fundulus diaphanus (assembly GCA_037039145.1). NCBI lineage: Eukaryota > Metazoa > Chordata > Actinopteri > Cyprinodontiformes > Fundulidae > Fundulus > Fundulus diaphanus. The sequence goes on from CM073127.1 coordinate 25,741,086, forward strand.
GGATCATGATTAGATAATGCTATTCACTTATTACACAGCCAGAGCTACATTGGAATGGTCTTTAGACCAAAGCCTATTCATGTGATGGAACGGCCTAATCAAAGTCCAGACTTAAATCAACTTGAGAATTTGAGGCAAGACAAACCGAATTTCATAAATGCTTTGCATCCAATCTGACTATTTTTAAAACAAACAAAATAAATAAATAAAATCAGTAATTTAACAAAGCTGAAAAATAGATGCTCCAAAAGACTTTCAGCTGTAACTGCAGCAAAAATGTGCTTCTACAAAGTATTGATTCAGGGTTCCCATAATGCCTTCCAGGTCTCTATGTGTAAAAAGAATTGAAAACCATGTGTCCTCTTCCAGGCCCTTCACAATTACCTGCCTCGCCTGGCCTTCTTACTTCCAGAGATGGACAGTAAGAAAGTAAATTTACTTGAGTACTGTACTTAAAATGTAACTCACCCTGATGTAAAAGAATAACCCCGCCCCCTGGCAATTTTTTAAAAATGCCACCAAGGTGGGCAGTGAAATGAGACCCTGAGAGACACAACTAAGTGTGGGGATGAGCGGTGGGGGGTTAAGTGGGGCTGTGGTTAGGACGAGGGAAAGTAACATGTTGAAACATAAGCTGTATTTCCATCCAATTCTTATGCAAATTTTAAGCAAACTTACTAAAATATCGCAAAAAAACAAATGCATATCAGACATGTTTCCTTCACTGGTTTGTAGAGAACTAACCGAGAGACAACATTGGCTGGAATAATAAGGAAGTAGATGTTGCTAACTAGCATGAACCACAGAACAGTAATGGAGCGAGGCTTTAATGAATTGCCGATTTTTTTTTTTTTACAGATGAGACTTAGAAATGCTTGTGTCTCTTCATTGGTACACACATACCTGTTGTTGCTTCCAGACGTGTCTTCGAGCATTATGGGTGTTGTTCTGTTACATACTGTTTTAAGTTATTTAATGTTTAATAAATAACTCTCTGTCAGGTATTGTCCGGTGAATATCAGTCTAAACAGCTGATATTAGGACAATAGTTGAAAGGAATGATTCGAGCACTGGCGATCTTTTAACAAGAAACTCTGCACACATATAGAATAAATGAGTGGCAACTTCTCTTCAAGTTCAAGAATTTATTAACAGAAATAACTGAATATCCAGAGAACATCACTGTATAATGCTGTTTATCTGAATTAACACTATATTTCAATCAACAAATCCTCTCTACTAGGCTAGTGAAACTTAACCAAAACTACTAAGCAAAATGAAGATTAAAAAAAAAGCTAAGGAACTATGTACACACAAAAGAAACAAAGGGACAAAATAAAATGGTTGATCATCATTACAATGATTCAGTGAATCCTGGTTCACTGCAGATCTAGTTAGATCTAATTTAGAACAACATTTGGTATGGGTTTCAACCCATTCACAATGCATATCCTGAGTTAAAGAAAACATTATTTGATATAAATAACATTTTAAACTCTTTTAACCCTAAAACCCCAAACATTTTTTTTCACATTTGTTTTTCCTCAGACATCTTCTTCTCTAACAAATTCAACACTTGAATCAAAAACCTGCAGTATGGAATTATTATAGATCTTATGCCATCTTGTGGAGGATCTAAGTACCCAAAAGTCAAAGATGGTCATAGCATGCACCTTTAGAATGGAAAAGTATTCATGGTGTTAACTTCTTTCTGGAATAGTTATGAAAGTAAAAAAAGAAAAGCTTGTTGATCCTTAAAAACCTGTGAATCAGTTTTGATACTTTTGATATCAAGGGTTACGGTTTTATGGGTAAATTGGTATTATGGATTTTTTATTTTTTATTTGTACCATAAATACTAAAATTAGAATAGCATTACATTAATTTAGATGTGAATATACTGGGAAAAGTAGAAGTTGGTCTTTTCTTACTGTGAATTGTGGATGGATATTTAGTCTGTTAAAAGAAATAAAGCTCTTCTGGCTCCTCCCAGAGCTCCTACTGTCATTTGCAGAAATATGCTCCACTCCTGGTCAGAAACAACCAATCAGAACCTGGAGGAATGTCTGGCTTTGATTGGTTGTTAGCAGTCTCAATCACCCTTGTGTGTTAGACTGGTTCTGGTTGCTTGCATTTCCTGCTTTTAAATTCTGACAAGACAGAAGTTGTAATCTTTGGACCAGAATCCTCAAAAAATAAACTTCTTAATTAATCACTTAATCTGGATTGCATTAAATTGGTCTCTGGTAATAAAGCAAAAACCCTCGGGGTTCTTTTTGACCAAGCCATTTCATTTAAATACCATATTAAACAGGAACTTGATTTCCAGGGTTTCCTTTTTTCATCTCCGCAATATTGCCAAATTACAAATATTTTGTCAAGGAGTGATACTGAAAAACTAGTCCATGCATTTTTTACTTCAAGGTTGGACTACTGTGTTTCTTTACTGTCAGGAAGTCCACAAAATGCAGTTTGAAGCCTTCAGCTGATCCAAAATGCTGCAGCAAGAGTTCTGATGAAAATGAACAAGAGGAATCATATTTCTCCTATTTTGGTTTCCCTTCATTGGCTTCCTGTTGTTGTGCCAGAATATTAAAGCCATGATGAGAGAATTAATTAAATCAGATTGAATTCTGAACATTTACCATGGGGGAGGGACCAGAAGGAATTTCACCACCCTGCTACAAAGACAGTCTCTCAGCAGGGGTGCCCCTGGTGTTGAGCCAAACCCCTCCCCACAGAGGATCCCTTCAGACTGCACCTCTCAGGTCCCTTCAGTCTACCCCTGGCCAGAGATCCAGTCTTCACCTTCTTCCTGCCTGAGACAAATACCCTGTTTACACTACCCCCTTTTAACCGTGCTGAGACCAGTCCGAGCTCGGTAACCGAGATAACTATCGAGTGTAAATGGAACGCAAACTGAACTGAACCGAGCCAGACACAACCGGACCGCGCTAAATGCAGACCAGTTCCATGGGTGGGCTCGGCCTGTTTTTTTTCTGGCCCGGTTCTCAGATAACAAAGAGCGCATGAGCAGACCACGTCATCTGCGTGCGGTCAGCTGACATTTCAGACATTCATAAAAATACTTGCTTCCCTACCGTGACACACAATTTCCAGTGATGATTCTGCTTAGCAGTGTGATGAACCTCAACGTCTGTTGTTGTTTCCTGCATCTGTAAATCCTTATTAGAAGTTCGTTTGTCTTATCCACTTCCCAAAAGCCCACTCTGTCAAGTAAATTCACCAAAAGTTGCTGTATTTGCCTGACTCTCCGCAAACAACGACGTTTCACCAAGCATAATTGCCTGAATGTTACGGGTGCAGCCATTTTGATTTGCTTGGTCCTGCCTTCAATCCCAGAGAGCAGAAGTACCGCAGATCGTCACTAGGAGGCAAGGAGGAGCCAAGGAACTGAGATAGCGTGACGTGTAAACGGTCGTCAGAACCGAGCTCGGCTTGGTTAATTGAACCAAGCTCGGACCAAGCTCGGCACGGATCGGTTTAACAAGGGTAGTGTAAATGGGGCTTAAAGGGGAAGTCCGGTCAACAAGGAAAAATCAGGGTATCATTAGCTATAACTAAAACTAATACATTTGTGGTTATTTAATGAACTTATCTTTAATCAATAAGAAAATAAAAACATAAATTGTCGTCTGAATCACTGTGTATGGGGGCTGACATGACTGCCCAAATATGGGCAGTAAGGGGCGTTTGACATCACATCCTGCGACGTGGAAGAGCGGAAGCGGCGACAGTATTTCTCTCCGCTTTCCATGCAAAGTCAATAGGAGCCGTTCTACACAGCTGCGATCATCAATAATTATTTCGGATTTCCAGAGGACTTCACCGCTGACATTCCCAAGAGCTATTGCTGAAGCAACAATGCCCATGTGCATGGCCATCGGATGTTCCAACACAACTGGTAAAAGAGGAAAAAACATTGCTTATTTCAACACAGTCACTTCAGCGATCTCTCCTCCGCTGTGTGTGTGTGTGTGTGTGTGTGTGTGCACACGCTCAGCTGCAGCGCCGGTGCAAAGCCGTGCTCAGCCCAGCATGTGCTGGAATGCTCTTATATTTTAATACTTATACTATAATAATCAGCTAACTTAAGTCACTTCAGCGATCTCTCCTCCGCTGTGTGTGTGTGTGTGTGTGTGTGTGTGCGCGCGCTCTGCTGCAGCGCCGGCAAAGCCGTGCTGCGCGGAGCGCGCACACACACACACACACACACACGCGTGTATAGATATATACTGTAGGACCCGACTGAGTTTGATCTTGGAAAATAGTGCGCCGTGACAAACAGAGCGTTGAAACTTGCTCAACAGCGGGTCCGCCGAGTGACGTCAAAAAATGGGAGGTGACAGTACTATTCTTGCCCAAGATGGATTCCTCCACATAAACATGATTAAATGAGAATTATTCTTAATTCAAAAAACATATAATTTTTTGCACAGTATGTAGTAGTTTTATATTTAAAGTACTTTCAGCAGTTTGAATTCTGATTTTGACCGGACTTCTCCTTTAAGGAGGAGGGAGGCTGGCCTGAACCACGAGGCTGAAAGACAGAAGCCAGCACAGAGGAGAAATCCCTCTTCGCCCGGAGGACATGACCGGGCAAATCAGAGTTAAGTCTGCTGTCTTAACTTCAGCGTAAAACGCCAGAGGAAAGGATCCCTCCATGCCAAAAACAGCTTTGTTTATTTCTTCTCAGCTTTTACAGGAACGCGGACTCCAGACGGAGCTTATAAGCCAGCAAAGGACCCACTTTCCCATGCTGAGGAAAAATCTGCTGAAATTGTGACAACAACCGGGTCAGAGGCTGCCTGCAGGACATCTGAGCTGCCGATCCCGACCACGTGTCAGCTCATGGCCACCGGTCTACTGCTGCTAAGCCACTAGCCGCTGCTGAAGGAAACAACAGTTCCCCTTTTCAATGCTCCCTTCCTTGAATGCCCAAAGTGGACCGAACTTACACGAGGCGCCGACAGGTCGGGCAGGATTGAGGCAGGAAAAGGTTACATGGTCATTTGGAAATGTTTGTGTAATGCCACCACATGGTGTTTTTTTTAAACAAAGAGCTAACGGAATTAGCTCATGCTAGCATTCGATTCCATGGCATTGCTGATATGACTCGAGTGTGTTTTCATGGTTATAACAAGCATTATCTCCACAAGGGGTTCATACATTGATGGGATATTAATGTTTATGTTATCCGGCCCACTCATTATGGCTAAAATTAAAGCTGAAGTATTGAAAATTAGCGCAGACAGTCCACTAGCCAAAATGCTATTAGCTTCTGGCAACTTCCGATTTCCGGTTATTCAACAAATGCCGTTTAAAGCATAACACTTGTTCGTTTCACTCCACCATCGTTCGATAGTGCTATGAGCCTTATTCCCGCATTAATATGGAATGTTACTGTCGATTTAAAGGCATTTAGGAGTAAACGATTTTAGTGACCCCATCGCTGCAGCGACCCGTAGTTCCCGGAGGTAGAATCGCACAGTGACGTGCAGTCTCACTTGTCATCATGGAAAGAAAGAAAATATATAATAACATAATATAAATTTTGATTCACTCAGTCATTTGTAATAAGTAATTTTTTTATCTAATTTCCTCATTTTTGATCATATTCTCTTTCAAATCGCAGACTTTTCGCTATTTTTCATGTAAATCCTTGGTGGCGCTTGATAGCGAAGCCGGTGAGGCCGCAGCGAGCTTAGCTTCCCCTGGGATTGCGCAATCCCATGTTAACTGCTCTAGCACCACAGGGTCGACCCAAAACAGGTAAGGAGACCTTTATTCTCCATTGGCGAAATGTTAGACGTTTAGGCTAAATTGAAAGTGGTGCTGTGGATGAGACGCTCTCTTCTCAAAATATCAGAGGTTGAACAGAGCTATTAATATGAGAGGATTAAATGGAATTTATGTTAAAACCGAGACAAGACCGAATGGGATTTATGTTTGTTCACGTCAGAAAAACGTAAAATAAGATAGAAAGGATAAAATAGAAAACATACAGTCGAGAAACTTAAATGGTGAGGCTGTAAAATAAAAAAAAATAAAAAAGATAAAAAAACAAAGACAAAAAATATGTCCGGGGGATTGGCCACACGGAAACCAGACTGACAAACTGGTGACCTTAGGGCTGAGGGGCTGCGCTACCTCTTGAGAATTAGGGACGCTCATAAAGAAGCAGGGAATAGAGAAACTGTTATAAGAAGAATAGAGATTGATTTTAAAGGGGCCCCAGGGGGACAACTTGGATTGTCCCCTAGCTACAGAATGGGATTCTGGAGCACGACGGTTAGACCAAGGTGGTATTAAAATGAATAGATGGTTCCGTCGAACGGACAGGGGAAAGAGGTCCTTCTGTGTCACGCTAGGCTGTCTGTGTTTAAATATTAATGTTATGTTTTGAATGTCTCAGTTGTGAATGGGATCCATGCTGTGTGAGAGAGCGTGAGAGAAACTGGTGGGGCCTGTGTGTGTGTATTTCTGCTTGGGTGTGTGCGTGTCTCCAGGATGGTGTGAATTTCTCCACGTGCGTGGGCCTCAAGATAAGAGAAGTGACTGTGGAGCAGATTTCATTTGGTTAAGTTAAAAGTGTTCATTATTATGGAACAAGAATCTGGTTAAGATATGGGTAAAAAACTAAGGGGAATTTGGAAATCATTGGAAAAAAGGTTGGTGCATTAATGATGTTTGTTGAAGTGCAGGAGAAGTTTGAACGGCGGAAAGCGATTTGAGGTATTGGCTGCAAGCTGATTGGGTGAGTTACATTGGAAAGCGCACGGCCGGCTACATTTTGGTGAGTTTTGGAGAAAATTTTTATTTTAAAATGTAGCCTAAAAGTTAGAAAGAGGTTAGAAGCTTGGAAAAGTTGTTGGAAATTTGGGAGGACATTAAACATCTGTTTGAGGCATTAACATTTGGGAAAAAACAAAAAAAAGGAAGATACCTTTTGTAGGAGTGTAATTTTAATTAGCGTTATCTATTGCAAAATAGCATTTTAAAAATGCCTATTGAATGTATACGCTTTCAGAAATAAAATATAATTTGCGATTAAGTAGTGATTAAAAGGTGTTCATTGTTTGAAAGCCCTAGTCATAATTGATAAATAAATAGATATAATTCGTCAGACTTAAATCTAGCTGATTAATAGAGAGCACAAAATAGCACCCTATCCTGGGAAAACACGAGTAAGCAAAAACTACAAAAGTTAAAAGTTAAGGTTAAAATAAAGCTTAATGGTGTGGGCAAAATGTTATTGCGGTTGATTTGACAGATTTTGTTAACCCTGCATTTAGTCATGAGTCAGTTTTGAAGTTATCCTCAAATGAAGCAGCTAAAATTAAGGAATCTATGACAAATGTTAATGGCTTGCATCATTTTATTATAGATACTGATATTGCAGAACGCCAAAAATTAGTAGAAACGGAAAATATTATGGGATAATCACAGGACGGTCCCCAAAGTATTCATTATATGTAACCACATTTTCATAGTCCCACAAAATGTAGAGGCCCTTGTCACACAGTACTTTAGGAGCCGAGGAATCTTTTCTATTTGTTCATTTGGTAATGTGCAATTTCTGGTGAATAAACTTTTCAACATCGTTGCTGATGATCGATCGTGGCTGGCAGAATTTGACTTAAAAAGGTTCTATAAAAGGCACAAAACTGATTTTAGAGCCATTTTAAAATGTAACTTTAGTGTTTTTTCTAATTTCTTCCTCGGAAGAAAACTGTGTAACCTCTTTATGCAGTTACACAGTACTTTCTTTTATCTACTTCAGCAGAGCTTCCTAAGTTTGACTGGGATTTACAAAATCTAAACAAAATCAGTAAGATGGATCGAACACACAGGTGTGGATCCTAAAATAAATCAGTCCAATTTGGGTGAATTATTTAGAGTAATAATGTTCAAAAGCGTGTCCTCTTCAATATCTCAGCTGATTAACTTAAATCCTGGTACTCTCCTGGGAAAAATATTTGATATACTATTTGCCTGTGGCTCAAAAAGGAGGGGAGAAAAACGAAGCTTGAGTTTGGTAATTATTAAAAGTTGCTAAAATTACAGTTATTGGAAAATAAAGCAGGAAGGGAGTGAGAGAAGCAGCAGATTGCACCGAGGAATGTCTCTAATTTAATTAAAGGAGGGGGGTTACCTCCTCCTGTTCTGTTTGTCATTCAGTTCATTATAGGTCTGTGGATTCTGCAGCATGGACTTGGATGGCATTGTGACAAATCAGCGCAGACACGGGGGAAGGAGCAGGGGACCGAAAGGACGAGGTGGACATGTCAGAACTTTTTGAACACCTACAGCTGTGGTCACACTGGGCACTGGGCCAGAGACTGTTTCACATCACCAACAAGTCGGCCTGGCATGAAATCCTGGCATGGGATCACCTCCAGAAGGTCAGTACCCCAGCAAGGGGATAACGCTCCCATGAACATTGTTTACGCACCCTGGAAAAGTGGCCAACGCTCATGAACAGCGCAGATCCCAAGCTGTCAAGGGAAGTGACTGTATGAACTTTCTGCAAATATTGGAGCCACTTGATTCATCAGCATCTGAGTTGTGAAAAGGGGACTTTGTCACTGAGGTGTGTCACAGAGACATTGCAGCGGTCTGCTACTGCAACACTGGGGGAAGAAATGTACAGTTCCACATATGGAAGCCTTGAATATGAAGTCTTAACTCCGATCTCATGTTGGCCTGATGTGTTGCATGTCAATCCGAGTTCATCTCAGGAGCCACACAGACTTATAACAAACGTCTTTAAGGTAAAACACAGACAGTTATTTCTACCCATATACTACTGAACAAATTTAATGGGATGTGATTTCTCATATTTTTTCTTTCTACCCATCTGTCATGGTTTAAGTTTTGTCTGGCTTCTTTGTTATTTTTTATTTCACTCAGCTCTCCCTCGCTCTGCTATTAGTCACACCTGTCAGGACACTAATTAGTCTTTATTCCCGTCACCTGTCAAGCTCCCTTTATAAACTCACCTCAGTTGTGTTCTTGTCGCCGGTCCATAGCGTTCACTCCTGCTCCGTCTCTGCCAGAATCCTTATCAGCTCAGTTTTTGTTCCAGTCAGCCAGAAGACTTACTTCAACTTTGTTTTTTGTTCCAGTCAGCCAGTAGAGTTTCCGTCACCTTTGTTTTTGTTCCAGTCTTAGCCTAGATCCAGCTCAGCTCTGTTCCACTCCAGTTCTCAACTCCTGGTGAGCTGTTCCGGTCTCAAGTCCATGGCGCCGACGTTCTGGTCTCAGGTCCACGGCGCCATTGTTCTGGTCTCAAGTCCACGGCGCCGACGTTCTGGTCTCAGGTCCGCGGCGCCGACGTTCTGGTCTCAAGTCCACGGCTCAGACGTTCTGGTCTCAAGTCCACGGCTCAGACGTTCTGGTCTCAAGTCCACGGTTCTGACGTTCTGGTCTCAAGTCCTCGGCTCTGATTTTCTGGTCTCAAGTCCTCGGCTCTGATGTTCTGGTTTCAAGTCCTCGGCTCTGATGTTCTGGTCTCAAGTCCTCGGCTCAGATGCTCCGTCCTGGTCTCAAGTCTTCGGCTCCAGAGTTCCTCCCAGTCAGTCTCTCTGCACTCCTCCTGCTGGCCAGCTTCTGCACCCTACACCTCCGTCTGTTGAAAGACTCTGGTTCCATCATCACCCATCTTCCACACTTTTCAATAAACTCACTCCTAAGAACTAGCTCTGTGTGTGCGTGCTGTGTCCGGGTTCATCCTAGACAAATATCATAACACCATCTTTAAGTTCCTAGGCAGATGGAACAGGAGCTGGTTAATACCTTCTTAAGGCAGCCAATTGCGCGTATCCCAGTGCACAGGTTTGCGGTTTTGAAAATATATTCATGTTTATTCACTTTTTTGTTATGTACATGATTAAACAGCAGACAGAATTATGAGCAGGAAATTCACTGGGTGGAACTGTCTCTCTGGTTAACAACTGCATGCCATACATTTCCAGACTGGGAGTTCTTATCAGCTTTTATGACGTGGGGCCTCTCGCTGGTATGCACAGCGGTGCTCTGGGTGAGACGTCTTGTTTTTAAACCAAATATTCATTACAGAGACACACATTTTAGGTTACACAAATTAGTTAGGTTATTCCTTATTAGCTCACAAGTATTGAGATTTTTCTATTGTACATATAACGGTTGCTTGCTAAAATATACCAGATTTCCACCAGAATTTGCTATATTACCAGGTGTTTTATTCAGGTTAACAACGGTATTTTCTAAGTCTTTTGCCCAGATACACCACCCTGTCTCAGTATGTATATAACTTGGAACATCCAGCATTCTCACAAAGCCGAATTGCTGTGTGCCACTGAGAACATAAACTCGTAGTTATTATTTCATCTAGATACACTGATCTTTTGCAACTTCTGCCTACTTCAATTCAGATAAGTATTTGCAGTTACTTAATTCCCTATGATGACTAAATACTATTCTTTGTTAATGTTTTGTAACAAAATTAATTTTGTTTCAAGCAGAAGGATAGGAGATAAGCATTTATATGATATAAATATAAATGCTTTATTTTTCAAGATAGCGCTGCGCAGACAGCAGCCAGTCACCTCGGCTCCGTCTTCTATTTTCCTACTTTCTCTTCTTTATAGTGTTTTTCGAAGTTTTTTTATGCTTGCGACTGCCGTATCTGGCACCCCGGGAGTATGTGCACCGAGGAGACGTACTTTTGGGACCTTTATGCTGTGCTTTTTGCTACTTTTGTCACTCTTCGATGCAGTGAGGGGAGATCCCATTGTCCGCGACTCTGTGAGCTCCATTGTTTACACTCGATCTGAGCTCCTGGGAATACGTGACTCCACGCGCTGCGGCTCTGCTCATCAACAAGCGGATCAACAAGCGGATAAACCGGAGATACCCGCAGAATTACGGAGGAGGCGGAGGGGAAGCAGAGGCGGCCGGACAAAGCGCTCATCGTGGAGGAAAAGTTACCTACCATCGGTGATCTCAGGGAACGTAAGATCGCTAGCCAACAAGTCTGATGAGCTGGCAGCGCTAACCCGCTTCCAAGGAAGGTACAGTGATGCTAGCATTGTGTGCTTCACTGAGACTTGGTTGAATGAAAATGTCCGAGATTCTGAGATCAACCAAACTGGCTTCAAGCTCATCCGCGCGGACAGAAACTCGGCGGAGAGCGGAAAAAGAGAGGAGGAGGGCTGGCGATATTTGTTAACGAACGCTGGTGCAATCCAGCGCGCGCACATAAGAAGCAACAGATATGCTGCCCAGATGTGGAGATATTAGTGACGAGCCTAAGACCCTTTTATTTGCCGCGTGAGTTCAGCCACGTTATTGCGCTCGCCGTCTACATCCCACCCTCTGCTGACGCAGCTGTTGCGTGTGAAAAGATCCACGGAGTCGTCAACAAGCTGCAGACAGATCATCCACGCTGCCTCCTGCTGATAATGGGGGATTTCAACCACGCACCCCTCCGCTCCACCCTCCCCACGCTCACGCAGTACGTCACGTGCTCCACAAGGGGAACCAAGATGCTGGACCTCTTCTATGGAAATGTGAAGGACGCCTACACCTCAGCCCCCCTCCCCCCACTCGGTCGCTCGGATCACAATCTTATCTCCCTGCTCCCCCATTACACTCCACTGGTGAGAAGGACATTAGCACAGAAGAAGTCGGTGAAAATCTGGTCAGATGAGGCCAATGAGAGACTGAGAGATTGTTTCAGAACGACAGACTGGAGCATGTTCCAAAGCTCTTATGGGGATGACATCAACAGCCTGACCGAATGTATCACTGACTACATTAACTTCTATGTGGAGAGCACTGTGCCTACACGACGACTACGGTGCTTTGATAATAACCACCCCTGGGTGACCCCTGAGCTGAAAGTCCTCCTGAACCAGAAGAAGAGGGCTTTCCACTCCAGCGGGAGCTCCAGTGGAGGATCAGGGCAGCAAAAAAGGATTATGGGAAGAAGATGGAGGAGCAGCTGGCAAAGAACAACGTCAGAGATGTGTGGAGAGGTCTGAAGAACATCTCCGGCTTTGGGCAGAGGACCAGCAGGACTGCAGACGGAGACATCAAGTTTGCAGATGAGCTAAACAGGTTCTTCACCCGTTTTGAGTCCCCTAACACCGGATCCCTCCCTGCCCTAAACTCTCCACACGACTCCAACGACCAGCCATCCAGAGACCTACCCTCCCCCCTGCTGTCACCCTCACCAACGACCGACCCATCCCCACCCTCGGCCCTGCCTCCCTCCCCCCTCACAGTCTCACCAATTCAGGTGAGAGATCAGCTGAAGAGGATGAAACAAAGGAAAGCCCCTGGTCCGGACGGCATCCCCCCAGGCTGCTAAGGAGCTGTGCAGATGAGCTCTGTGAGGTCCTCAGCTACATCTACAACCTGAGCCTCAGCCTGGGGGTGGTGCCCACCCTGTGGAAGACCTCCTGTGTGGTACCGGTTCCCAAAACACCGCACGCCAGGAACCGGCCCACTTCAGACCAATCACTCTGACCTCCCACCTGATGAAGACCATGGAGCGCCTCATCCTGCGCACCATGGTGAGCCCCACCCTGGACCCGCTGCAGTTTACCTACTGGCCCAACATCGGAGTAGAGGACGCCATCATCTACCTGCTGCAGCGGGCGCTCACCCACCTGGAGACCACCGGGAGCACTGTGAGAGTCATGTTCTTCGACTTCTCCAGTGCTTTCAACACCATCAGACTGGTGCTGCTGAGGGGGAAGCTGGAGGAAGCTGGGGTAAACAAACATCTAGCTGATTGGACCATCGACTACCTCACTGACCGCCCTCAGCACGTGCGGCTGCACGGCTGTCAGTCAGAGGTGGCACTCTGCAGCACCAGGGCCCCCCAGGGTACTGTTCTGTCTCCGTTTCTTTTCACCCTTTACACCTCGGACTTCACCTACAACACGGACAGCTGCCACCTTCAGAAGTTCTCTGATGACTCGGCCATTGTGGGCTGTGTGTCTGAGGGGAACGAGCTGGAGTACCGGTCGGTCATCATGGACTTTGTGGACTGGTGTGAGAAAAACCATCTGTGCTTAAACACCAGTAAGACCAAGGAGATGGTGATCGACTTCAGGAGAAGACCCCCACCTCACTCCCCGTGAACATCCAGGGGCAGGACATAGAGACTGTTGACAGTTTCAAATACCTGGGTGTTCACATCAACAATAAACTGGACTGGACTCACAACACCGACGCTCTGTATAAGAAGGGCCAGAGCCGCCTCCACCTCCTCAGGAGGCTGAGGTCTTTTGGCGTAAGTAGACCTCTGCTAAAAACTTTTTATGACTCTGTGGTGGCCTCAGCACTCCTCTACGCTGTCGTCTGCTGGGCCCCTGGCAGTGCAGAGCGGGACAGAACGAGGCTGAATAAGCTGGTGAGGAAGGCCACTTCTGTCCTGGGCTGCGCTCTGGACTCTGTGGAGGAAGTGGCTGAGAGGAGGGTGTTGTCCAAGCTCACATCCATCATGGACAACACCTTCCACCCCCTGCATCAGACTGTAGAGGAGCTGAGCAGATCCTTTAATGCCAGACTTAGACACCCTGTCTGTAAAAAGGAGCGTTACCGCAGGTCATTCATTCCTGCTGCTACCAGATTATATAACGCTGCTATATAATAGTAACCGTAACCGTAATAAGTAATGTGCAATAACTAACGTACAATAATGTGCAACTCATGTGAATTCAATCTCTGGATTATACGTATAACCGTATAACTGTTACAATTACTGTAATAAGTGTTTTGCAGTAACTATGTGCAATAATGTGCTGTGGTATATTGTCAACATAAAGGTCATTCATTCCTGCTGCTACCTGATCATACTTCGCTGCTCTATACCTGTAACCATTATAGTAATTACTGCAACCATGCACCATAGATGCAATAATAACTGTAATAACTTATGTGCAATAAGCTATTTAAACAAGGTGCTATAACCTGTGCAATAATCCTGTACAAAGTGTATAATAACATATGTGCAATAACCTATTTATACATAGAAGTGTATAGAATTGTATATAGCTGTATAACTGTATCTAACTGATTCTACTTACCTACTTTGGCACCTTCTTCTGACTTTTGACTATTGAGCCGATGGGACAAGTGAATTTCTCCATTGTGAGATCAATAAAGCTTATCTTATCTTATCTTATCTTAATAGTGTATCTTAAAGTTATACAGATCTTAACCCTTATATCAACCCTTGGCACCAGTAACTTGGATGAGGTGTTCTTGTGCAGGACCCCATGGGAGGTATGTGACTGCGTTGTAAATTAGATACCGGTTGTTTAAAAAAAAACCGAAAGACCTTACCCATGGCTCTCTAAATGTTTGTTCAGTCAACTCCTAAGAAACAGGCTGGGACCATAAATTAGATTTAATGGGCGAAGTGTCAGACAGCACGTATCTGCTAGAGACAGACTCTAAAGGGAGGTTCTTGGAAACAGGCGTAAACAGTTTTAGCAGCTTCAGCGGTGTGTAGCATATTTGTAAATATATAGTACATTTTAAATCAATGTAAGTGGATAGTGACCAATCGGGTCAATGGGCTAGTTGGATCAGAAACTAGATAAGACTCATGAAGGAGCAGACAGACCAGAAGGTTGCAGTTGCGAGTGCCTTTGTATTTATAGTGTAGACAATTATATACATATTTACAACAGTGAAACATTCAAATGGCCATATAAAATGCGCAAAAGAAAAAAATCAAAATAAACAGAAAATAACAAATTGATCAATTCTACAATTAATGAACCCACACCCTTCAGTTCATTCACCCCAAGCTGGGGTTGGATAAAGGTCCCAAGCAAGTTCTTTTAAAGTGCTTGGTGCAGTGCAGGTCCTAACTGACTCAAGTCAGATCAGGGTAGAACAGAACTGTTCGCTGGCTGCAAGGAGCCTCCTACCAGCCTGGCAGGAGATCAAAAGTCTTCACGCACGCACGGCAAAGTGCAAATCTTTCTTGGGCTCTAGGCCTGGATCCTCAGCTCGCCATCAAACCTGGCCAATTCCAAAGTTTGTCTCACAACAGGTTTTTCTCCCCATCTTATCCTGGCAAAGTAGTTAGCTCCTGCAGCTCTGCTTCTCCCAACATGTCCTAACTTTCCTACTTCCTTACTCCAGCTAATATACCTAGCTGATAGGCTGTGGAAGTACATGTGACCATGATACTTGACAGTGATTGGCTATGAAGTAGTGAGGGGATGGAAGTTCTATTTTACACAGGCTTGATCACTGAGATTTAGACCTGGGTTACACCCTCCCCCCTTAAATACATGCAACGCCGGTGCATGCTAAATTATCTGGACACTAGAACATACAGGAGCATCCAAGACAGGCTCTGTGAACATGTCACCATAAGCAGTAGCTAAACTATGCAAAAGAGTTTGCACTACAGAGATTAATGGGTTGCCTAAAGCAGCATATTGAAGACGCTTGATTGGCTGTGGCTGTCGACTAGACCGACGAATTGGCTGTTCAGTTTCTATACTATCACTAGCCTGTGAAGCAGGTATAGGTGCTTCAGTGGAATGTGGTGAGGATATGGTCAAGGTTGGTAATGTCTCTACCAGGCCATGGGACTCCAAATCTTCAGATGGGCTCAGCTCAGAAACATGTTCAGGCTCAGGTGAAATTTCTGGGTCTATTTGATCTTCTTCTGAAGGAACTTTTTCCAGGGCTGGATATGGATCCACAGCATCCGACAGTAGAGACGACTTATCCACATCCAGTGAGGGATTCTTTCTTTCCGTCTCAGGAACTGGAACTCTGTTCATGGGCTGGGTAGGGATTGTACCCTCAACACTGACCTTCACAGTTGGCAAAACTGAAAACCCAGGTAAACTCCACTCCTCATCCTCCTCATCTGGGCTCCCCTCCAGTTCTTCCACTGGTTCCTGGAGACTGCGGGTCTGAGGCCTACGAGCAGGTGTGGAAACTGGCTGGTCAACTTCGGCCTGAGGAAGAAATCCACAAGGGAGAAGAAGGTCACGATGTAGAGTTCGGGTCCCTCCAGAGGGATCCATTTCTGGCCTTACAATATACACAGGGAGATCACCCACACGACCAATCACCACATAGATGTTTGTCTCCCACTTGTCCTCCAGTTTATGCTTTCCTCTGAGCCTCACATTTCTGACCAATACTCGATCACCTTCTTCAAGACTGGCTGGTTTCACTCTTTGATCAAAACGGATCTTGTTTCTTCTTGCCATCTTTTCTGCATTTTTGTTAGCTAGCTGAAAACTTTCCTTCAGCCGAGAACGCAAGTTCTGCACATACTGAGAGTGTGATTGAGATGATAAATCTCTGACAGGTAAGTTGAAGGCTATGTCAACAGGAAGTCTTGGACAGCGACCAAACATCAACTCGTATGGAGTAAAACCTGTAACCTCATTTCGAGTGCAATTATAAGCATGAACAAGTGGCTTGACATACTCTTTCCACCTAGTTTTCTGCTCTGGCTCCAATGTACCCAACATGCTGAGCAAAGTCCTATTGAACCTCTCGACAGGGTTCCCGCGGGGATGGTATGGCGTGGTGTGAGACTTTTTAATGCCAGCAATGTTGCAGAGTTCTTTAATGAGGTGAGACTCGAAATCAGGCCCTTGGTCTGTGTGCAGGCGCTCAGGAAATCCATAATGCACAACAAAATTCTCCCACAGACATTTTGCAACGGTTTTTGCCTTTTGATTGGCTGTTGGAAAAGCCATAGCATACTTAGTGAAATGGTCTGTGAGGACAAGGATGTTTTTAGTGTTGCTTTTATCAGGTTCAATTGATAGATAATCCATGCACAGAAGCTCCAGTGGCCGACTGGTCTGAATGTTCACCAATGGTGCAGCTCGTTCTGGCAAAGCTTTCCGGCGAATGCAGCGATTGCAGGTTTTAATCTTGGTTTCAACATCTACAGACATGCGTGGCCAGAAAAATCTAGATCTTACAAGGTCAAGTGTTCTTTCAATCCCCATGTGTCCCATATCATCATGAAGGCTTGAAAGGACAACAGAACGACATTCCGCTGGCAACACAAGCTGAAATGATAGGACCTCACCATCCTGCCTTCTTCTATATAGAATGTCATCTTTTAGTTCAAGGCGATTCCATTCTCTCATCACCAGAGGAAGGTCAGGAAGCTCAGCCCTGGCAGTTGGAGGTATTTTCTCTCCTGTTTCAAGCTGATGAATAACTTCTCTCAAAACAGGATCAGCTCTCTGTTTCTCCCTGATGTCATGAAGGGACAGCGATGGAAGCACTGGCAACCCTTGGGACTCATCAATGTACAAATCAGGAAGAACTGTAGGGGTCATACTCATCGTTTCGACCAGAGTAATGTTTTGCTCCAAAGGACCATCAGGCGTTTGGCCTCTCAGCAGGCAGCTGTAAGATATGGCTCTGACCACATCTGGGGTGAGTTCTGCAGCATTCTCTGCTTCATTCATATGTGCTGTGATGAACTGTTGCACCATAGCCCATTCTCTCTGTGGATCAGGTGTCTGGGAGTGTGGTCTCCTGGAGAGGGCATCAGCATCTCTGTTTTGGCTGCCCGCACGGTACTGCAATTTAAAGTCATATGTAGACAATGCGGCAAGCCACCGATGACTAGCAGCATCAAGTTTAGCAGAGGTCAAGATATATGTTAGTGGATTGTTATCGGTAACAACAGTAAAACTGGAGCCATAGAGATAATCATGGAATTTCTCAGTAACGCTCCATTTTAAAGCTAAGAATTCCAATTTATGGGCTGGATACCTAGTTTCACTGGCAGATAACCCACGGCTAGCATATGCTATAACTCGTAGCTTCCCCTCTTGTTCTTGATAAAGAGCAGCTCCAAGGCCAATGGTGCTGGCGTCTGTATGCAGAATGTAAGGTTGACTTGGGTTGGCAAAACCGAGTACTGGGGCTGTTGTCAACCTGTCAATCAATGTATCAAAAGCAGATTGACACTGTGCAGTCCACCTTTCTTTAAAAGGTTGCTTCGCATCATGGCTTTTCATTCTGATGGTTGCTTTGCTGTTACGCTTGCGGGCAGGAGGGTACCCTTTTGTCAGGTCATTTAAAGGCTTAGCAATAGCAGCATAGCCATTAATGAACCTGCGGTAATACCCTGCAAAGCCAAGAAATGATCGCAGTTCTTTTAAAGTTTGAGGAACTGGCCAGGATTTTAAGGCACTAATCTTTTCTGGATCTGTTTCAACCCCATACTGAGAAACTATGTGGCCTAAATAACGCACAGAAGTTTGGAAAAACTTACATTTCTGTGGTGATAATTTAAGACCATAATCTCTGAGTCTATGCAACACTCTTATCAACCTACTCTCATGTTCTTCTAGGGTGTCAGAGAAAATAATCAAATCATCCAAGAAGACCAAAACTTCTTTTAAATGTAAGTCACCCATGCACTTCTCCATAAGACGCTGGAAAGTACTGGGTGCATTAGTCACACCTTGGGGCATTCTATTGAATTCCCAAAACCCAAGTGGGGTCACAAATGCAGTTTTGGGCTTATCACCTTCTTCCATTTCTATCTGATAGTATCCTGACTTCAGATCAAGAACACTGAACCAACGTGATCCAGTGAGAGCTGAAAATGACTCTTCCAAATTTGGTAATGCATAAGCATCCTTTACCGTTTGTAAGTTCAACTTTCTGTAATCTATACAAAGACGGACATCCCCAGTCTTCTTCCGAACGACTACAATCGGTGACGAGAATGGTGACTCTGATTCTCTTATAACTCCTGTCTCCAGAAGATCTCGCAAATGATTGCGAACAGCCTCAATATCATTTGGATGGATAGGGCGAGCACGATGTTTAAATGGAGTCTCATCATGAAGATGGATGTGATGCTTCACCCGGTCAGTACATCCAAAGTCGAGGTCATGATGGGAAAACACTTCTGGTATCTCTTTGAGCTTAGCAATAACTCGTTCTTTCCAATCAGGAGGAATCGGAGAATTTCCAAATTCAAACTGGAGATCAACTTTGTCAGTGTTCCTGAGCTGTGCATTACAGCAGGAAACCTCAGCCAGAAGCTGTGGTGATACTGTGACTTCTGCAATAATAGCAGGTGGTGACAATATTATGCTCTGTTTTGACTCATTTGTGATAACCACTGGGATCTTATGAAGTGTATGATTGGGCAATGACACCAGACAATTTTTCACACACAATCCTCCCGGCAAGGAAGTGGATGGCTGCTCAACTAATGCCCAACTGCTAACCGGCAGCAAACTGGTACAGGCATAGCCTTCTAGAACCATGGTATGGCCTGCTGGAAAAACAACAGGTGCCTCACTGTCAAGTGCTACCTTACATACACTAGGCTCTTGGGTCTGCTGGTGACGTAACTGAAGAAGCTGGAGAACTGCTTTGTAGCCATGCTTGGCTGGTCTAAAGCTAACACTTTCATCTTTCAGGCGTTTGTCATATAATGAATCAAGAGTGTTCATTCCAATCAGAACTTGGGACTGAGTTCCACTTTTAACATCTGGAACCACAAGTGCCAGTGTACAAACATCCAAATCTGTGCCAATAAACTCCTTAGGAAAAACTACTGTCATTTCTATATAACCCAAGTATGGGACAGCTTGGCCTGCAGCTCCCTCTACTTGTAACAGATCATTTAATGGTTTCACAGGTTGATGAGAAAAATACTGATTGTAAAATGAAACTGGTATTGTGGTAACTTGTGATCCTGTATCTAACAGACATTGAACTTGCTGACCAGCTATTGTTACTTGACCAGTACATTTTGAGCCAATCAACCCTCGCGGTAATTCTGTAGACTCAGAAATTACATGAGACATATTGGTGCATCTTATCGGTGTCTGCTTGGTGGGACTTTGCTGGTCCTCTACAGTTCCCGTTTGCCCCTCAACGAGAACCTGTCTCAGTTTAACGACAGGGCACTATGAGAGTTCATTTTCTGCCACTTCTTCTGCTTTTCCATTAATTGCTTCTTCTTAGCAGCAACCAGTGACGGATTAGGAGGATTGTCACATTTAGGTTTTATATGTCCATCTTCCCCGCAGTTGTAGCAGTAACCTGGCTTGGGTGGTAAATTTGCATTTTTATGAGAGGGTTGAAGTGCACATTTACTAGTCTGTGGGGGCTGACTGAACTTGGCAACACGCATAGATTTTGGAAAAACAGACTGTTTCTGGCCAGACTGAGCAGTTGTAAGAGCAACCAACTGTTGCTGTACATCAGCTAACTGCTTGGCAAGTTGTTGGGTGATGATAGTCAAATCATCATAAGCACTTTTTTCTTCAACTGATGCATAAGCATGATGTGAATGCACACTAGCTCTGGATTTACTGGAACCAAGGTGCTGTTTCATATGCTGAGCTTTAGCAGCTTCTCTGTCTTCTTCTGTTCTTAACAACAACAGCAGTTCTGCAAAAGATGGTGGTTTTGACTTGCGCTGCTTAAGTTGGAGCTCAGAGATTAAGGTGTTATCCCAACAACCACGACAGAATTGATTCAGCAAATGTTTTTCAAAATCAGCAACCGATACTCCACCCCTCCGTACAGCATTGTTCAAAGTCACTTGCAGGCGTTGTAAATAAACTGATGGTTTTTCACCTGCGTCTTGAAACTGCTCCATAAATTTTGCATACAGTTCATCACCATCTTGGACTGTTCCATAGGCAGAGTCAAGGATTTTGAGGTAACTTGAAGGAGGTGCATCTGGTTGAAGATGTTTAACCATGTCTGCAGCTGGTGGTAGTAGACTGTCAAATATCCTTCTAGAACGGTGTAGTTCCGACACAGCAGGATCCTTTAACAGAAGGTCAACGCCAGATCGCCAAGCTTCATAATCCATTTCATGTTGTGGTCTCGGAGTTCGACCAGAAAATGATTTAAGTTTTAAAGAGGACATGTGCATTGCATTATCATCACTTTTCATGATATGCTCAACCACATACCTCTGCACTCCAGGTGGGTTGATATCTGAGAAAGACATAGCTGGCAAGGGTCCGGAAGGTCGTGATGTGTAGTGGGCTGTAGGATCAGATTGGACGTGTGGTAGCTCCCCGTCATCTGCAGTGACATCTTTTGGTTTGAGATGAATCGCACCCTTGGTTGCCATCTGTGATGTACTTGAAGCAGCCATAGTCAAATCATCTTCATCTGGAGGTGTCTTCAAGAAAGAAGATGCTGGACAAAGTTCAGTAATGGACTGGCCCAGTAGAGACACTACACTCTTGAGGACATCTGTGTAATTCTGACCTGTAAGCTTAGCCATGCGTTTCATTTCATTCAGGTAAGTTTGAGTTTTTATTTTAGTTTCTAACTCAGAACAAACCACTGACAGTTCTTCGATTTCATAAGTAACTTTGGTTTGACAAATATACACGTACGGCAAGATTTCACGCAACCCCTCTAACGCACTCCCTGACACAAACTCAAAAATTATGCAGTTATGAAAATCTGAGTCAGAATCAGTTATAATTTCAGACTTTTCCATTAATCCGTAACCTGTTAGAAAATCAGCTACTTCATTATCAGTTTCTGTGTTCGTCGCATATTTAATCAACACTGCATTAGGTATTTTAACCCCGTATTTCACAAAGACGTCAATAATAGCAACAAAATAGCAACTGCAATACTTCAGCTCTGTACAAACTCCTCCTGGCTAGCTCGCCATAAATTAATGTAGCATATTTGTAAATATATAGTACATTTTAAATCAATGTAAGTGGATAGTGACCAATCGGGTCAATGGGCTAGTTGGATCAGAAACTAGATAAGACTCATGAAGGAGCAGACAGACCAGAAGGTTGCAGTTGCGAGTGCCTTTGTATTTATAGTGTAGACAATTATATACATATTTACAACAGTGAAACATTCAAATGGCCATATAAAATGCGCAAAAGAAAAAAATCAAAATAAACAGAAAATAACAAATTGATCAATTCTACAATTAATGAACCCACACCCTTCAGTTCATTCACCCCAAGCTGGGGTTGGATAAAGGTCCCAAGCAAGTTCTTTTAAAGTGCTTGGTGCAGTGCAGGTCCTAACTGACTCAAGTCAGATCAGGGTAGAACAGAACTGTTCGCTGGCTGCAAGGAGCCTCCTACCAGCCTGGCAGGAGATCAAAAGTCTTCACGCACGCACGGCAAAGTGCAAATCTTTCTTGGGCTCTAGGCCTGGATCCTCAGCTCGCCATCAAACCTGGCCAATTCCAAAGTTTGTCTCACAACAGGTTTTTCTCCCCATCTTATCCTGGCAAAGTAGTTAGCTCCTGCAGCTCTGCTTCTCCCAACATGTCCTAACTTTCCTACTTCCTTACTCCAGCTAATATACCTAGCGGATAGGCTGTGGAAGTACATGTGACCATGATACTTGACAGTGATTGGCTATGAAGTAGTGAGGGGATGGAAGTTCTATTTTACACAGGCTTGATCACTGAGATTTAGACCTGGGTTACAGGTGCGTTGGAGTAGAACATTTGGGGTTATAGAGATAACAGCAATGTCTGGTGTAAGGTGGTGCGATGTGTGGTCACTTTAATACAAAGAAGATTCGGACATCGTTACAGGAAAAATGTACTTTGATTTCAAACCACAGTTAACTAACTTTTGATTCCACAGTCACGAAGATCCCCATCAGAGGTATCAAGTTTTTGTGCATGCATTGTTTTGCAGGACGACCAGAGGCCCATGAGAAGGACAGGACAGACAAATTGTGATAAAATGTCTCATTAACTATTATATTTCTAAAATAGGTTTCTCATAGGATGAAGATGGAACACTGGTATGGAGGACCAATCCTGCCATAATTAAAAATACACAGAAATAAATGAAGGACTTAATAATATAAAATGGCTTGAAAAAGTGGCTAATAATATGAATTTGTGTGCCATTTAATGTGACAAAATAATAAAAATAAGATATTTCTTCAACAATTGATCAATTATTCATCAAAAAATATATATTTTAACTTACACTTTTATTTTTACTTTTCTTCTTGCTTTTATGCTGACTTATTTTTAACCCTTGTATTTCTGAAACAATCATTTATTTCTGCCTTTAACTTTTCTAGCTGTTTTTTTACCCAAAGGATTTACGCCTGCCCTTTTATTTCCTTTTCCCTTTTTTCCACTTCGTGTATTTCTACTTCTTGTTATTAAAGCAACATTTTTAAAGTATGTTTTTACTCCACCATAAATATTTCTTATATATATATCTTAGTGTTACTGAGGAATGCAGAGTGTTGACTATCTCTCACTGTTGCTGGGTAGAATAACACAAAGTTTTATTGCCCCCCAGAGGGGGTGGGTCAGAAACAGAGTTTCTTTGTTCGAATAGACCACCCCTCCCTCCTTAATTTAGAGGAGGGCAGACACTGTAGTAAAAAGGATGTCTTGGCAAAACTTAATTCAGACAGATTTCTGCATCGCGCTGTGAAATCATCTCATAACGGTAATGTAATACTCTGTCTCCATATTTAATTTTCTAATAAATTAAATATGCATATTGCAATGTTTTACCTCTTGATCAATGTTTTCCTCATTCACTGCCAAATCCGGAACCGGGGTAAGATGGGCCTTCGGGCCTTCAATAGACATGTAGGAGCAGGCCGTGTATAGCTAAATCTTTAACACAGCTATGAACTGATTTTCCACAATTTAATGTTTGTGGATTACGAATTGTGTTTTGGTCATCATACTGTGTGCAGGTAACATGTTTTCGTGTACTGCTGGGCGATCATAAACAGCAAAGAACGGGTTGTAAGTGAGGCCGGCAGTTCCTTGGCCTCTAGGCAGGGGGCGCTCAAGGGGCATCGCTCCTGATCACAAAACTGTAGAGTCACAGCAAGTTATGGATGTATTATTAGCGAGTTTCGCTAAACAAGTAAAGCACTAAAAAGACTCAAAACATTAGTGTTGTATAAAGTACTGAAATCTCGGAGTCAAGTAAAAGTATAAGTACCTCTCCAAAATATGACTTTGGTAAAAGTCCAAGTAACTGACTGAAATGTTACTTGAGTAAAAGTCTTAAAGTATCTGAAATGTCTTGTACTTAAGTATGAAAATTACATTACTGTAAAAATAGATGTACTCAAGTAATGTAATGAAAAGTATAAGTAAAAAGTAAATCAAAGCAAATGCAGTTTGAATGACATTTTTTAGATTTTGGTAAACTTTGAAAGTCAAATTCACTTAAAATAATATAAACAACCAAGTGCAGGAGAAATTTAGACCAAGTTTAGACAGAAAATACAACCTTTTTGTAAGCTTTCAGTTTTCCTTCTTCAAGTAAGGTCAGTGCTAAGCAACAAACAACCAAGTGCAAGGCAAAGGGGGTGTATACTAAGAACATGGTGAAGTGATAAACCAGGCTTAGTTAACCTACAGGAAGTGGTAAACCTGCTAATAGATACACCTGCAGGCCTGCCAGCTGACAGCTTTGCTAGGGCCCGGGACAACACAGTATTTTTGGGCCCCCCCTCTACACCTGCCGCCAACACACCACACACAAATCTCTGTATTTTATACTGGATAGTTTCATCCCAGCTATTGAATTTAGTGCACTAGAAGATCTTTTCTTCATAAGAGAACAGC
The DNA here is from genome assembly GCA_037039145.1 of Fundulus diaphanus. Taxonomy (NCBI): domain Eukaryota; kingdom Metazoa; phylum Chordata; class Actinopteri; order Cyprinodontiformes; family Fundulidae; genus Fundulus; species Fundulus diaphanus. The sequence goes on from CM073127.1 coordinate 25,765,711, forward strand.
AAGCACTGCAGCCAAAATATGGCCTTTTTTGACCTGCTGTATATCAGCCAGCCCATAACAATTTTTCCATTCCATTGCAGGAGGTAGAATATGTTAGATACTTTGGGAATTCTCTGCCCTCTGAATCTGCTAGCTCCGGCCCTGGTTTATACTAATTTATTAATGGACAGTGTGGAAATCTATGAACAATAAAACCAATGTAAATTGTGTTCCTCTGTTTTATTTCTAGAACTAGAAATAGTCAGATGAATAACACTATTATTTTGTGGAACCCTAATCATACTATTATAACTACGCAAAGGTCTAAACAAGAGTAGCAGTTGTTTAGGTGGCATCTAGTGTTCTTATGCAAAAGAAATTACACCTGCTATTTATGCCTAAACTGCCTCAAATGGTCGAAAATAAATAAAAGCAACAATAACAATGAAATAATGGTAAAAGTGACACACTCACCTTTTTCAGACGGCTGTGGCTAAGAATCTGAATTTTTATGACCTACAGTCTTTCCTTTTCCATCTATCCAGCAGTCTTCAGAACTCCTGCCTGGCACAGAATATTTAGTTTTATAGAGGAGATTAGGTTTTTGTTGATAAAATGTGTTATACTTCAGAATTAAATGCTATTTTGAGATATTAACGTTGGTTACTTACATTTCTCAACTTCAACAATTTAAAACTCTCGCTGCTGCTTCCGATCAGAACTGCACTCAGCAGATTTGCGTACGTGCATGTGCGTAGTGCTCCAAGCACGTACGCACACACACGTAATAGAAAACAGCCAATCAGGAAGAGGGAAGGCGGGATTTAACAGCACAACCAATGAGAGCGGAGTCCTTGTCAATCAAAGGCCAGGCGCATTAGTGATTGGCTTCATGGAGCGCCAGGCCCCGCCCCCGCTGGCACACAGCAGCTTTGAAATGACACGCTGAGCGCTTCAAACGGAGGCGCTCCGGGTGAACCTGTGCATGTACCCATGTCTGGCTGAGCCGAACCGACACTTTTTTTGTAACGAGTAACTAAACCAAATATTGAAAATGTATCGGAGTAAAAGTATGCAATTAAGTTCGGAAATATAGTGAAGTAAAAGTAAAAGTCTTCAAAAAAAATGATACTTAAGAAAAGTATAAAGTACTCAAAAATATACTTAAGTACAGTAGTGAAGTATTTTTACTTCGTTACTATACAACACTGCAAAACATACAGCTGGAACAGGACTGATCAAGGAAGGCTTTCCTCCCCGCCAGTGATCTCCATTGAAACTGAGAGACTTTTAAAGCTGAAGAAAGATAAAGAGAACTTTTATCGGAAAGAATGCGGCATGGACTTCATTTATAAGCAGAGGTAAGACAGCGATAATTATTCATGTTTTGTTTTTGTAATGAAATGTGCATAATGTGGGTTATAGTTTTTAAATGTGTTACAAATGCAGAAATCCATCAACTCATAAACTGTTACCAATCAAATGACAAATAATTTAGTTTTATTTTTTTTTCCATCAAAGAATCAATATTTTTTCCATGTCTCTTAGTGAATTTATTTGGCTCAATCAGTCTCCTTCAGCACTTTGCAATGAGTCTACTCTGTAGAGCGTATATATTTGTAAATCTGACTCTGATGACGTCAGTGCCTCACCAGCTATGAACCCTACCGCACGTCACTGGAATCGCATTAATAAAATTGAGCATCCCTAAAGTAATCAATTTACTGAGCAAATCATTCTTTAAAATGTTATTTCCTCAAATAATGTTTTGTGTAACTCGGGATTTGCGTTGTGAATGGGTTGAAACACATACCAAATGTTCTGAATTAGTGAAACTAATTTAAGCTCATTCCATGTTCTTTAAGGTGAACTTTGGTTCTTTAACTCAAACAAAATATTATTTCATCAAATAATGTTTGTTGTTTAACTCAGGATTCGCATTGTGAATGGATTGAAATACATGCCAAATGTTCTAAATTAGTTAAGCCAATTTAACTCCATTCCATGTTTTCTTGAATCAGATCTGCAGTGAACCAAGATTCACTGAATTATTCTGATTATGATCAACCACTTTTGTTTTGTCTTTTGTGTTCTTTTGCATGTAAATAGTTCCTTAGCTTAGCTTCTTTTTATCTTAATTTTGCTTGGTAGTTAAGTTAAGTTTCACTAGCTTAGTAGAGAGGATTTATTGATTGAAATATAGTGTTAATTCAGATAAACAGCATTATATAGTGATGTTCTCTGTATGTTCATTTTATTTCTGTTATTAAATTCTTGAACTTGAAGAGAAGTTGTCACTCCTTTATTATATGTGTGTGCAGAGTTTGCTGTTAAAAGATCGCTAGTGCTCAAATTCCTCCCTTTCAACCATTGTCCTGATATCAGCTTAAGAGCTGATTATCACTAGACAATACTTAACAGACATAGTTATTTATTAAACATTAAATAACTTTAAACAGTGTATAATTGCACAACACTGTTAAATCAAGAATAGAATTTAAAATTCTCCTTCTCATGTATAAAGCCCTTAGTTATCCAGCTCCATCATATATCAGAGCTCTGATTACCCTGTATGCTCCTAACAGAGCACTTCGCTTTCAGACTGCAGGTCTACTGGTGGTTCCTAGAGTCTCTAAAAGTAGAATGGGAGGCAGATCCTTTAGCTATCAGGCTCCTCTCCTGTGGAACAAACTCCCAGTTTTGGTCCGTGAGGCAGACACCCTGTCTACTTTTAAGACCAGGCTTAAAACTTTCCTTTTTGACAAAGCTTATAGTTAGAGTGGCTTAGGTTACCCTGAGCTACTGGAGGACATCAGGGTCTTTTTTTCTCACTCTGCTCAGTTCTCCTACTGTTCTCCAATTTGCATTGCTTGTTGTTATTTCAACTTTTAACGTTTTGTTCTGTCATTTTTGCTGCTTGTCAATACTTGATGCAATCTGCTGGGTTTCCTTAGATAGAAAACTTTTTGACCAATATGATTTGATTGAATATAACTTTGTAAAGTGCCTTCAGATTACATGTGTTTTGAATTGGCGCTATATAAATAAAATTTAATTGAATTATGTCCTGATGTAAACAGGTGATGTTGCAGGTTAGTTGACAGTTTCTTTTGTAATGACATATTTCCTGTTATTCAGACTCTCAAGAAGCAAGCAGCTATAAGTAAGCAAGAAGGCATCCTGTTTGAGGTCTCTCTTATTTGATCATCAGTTCATGACCCCTGCAACATCCTGCTGAAGTATATCTTTCTTTTACATTTTGTTACAACCCCAAAATTCAGTGGGTTTAATTAGGGATTTATGGGACAGACCATCACAAGGTTCCAACTAATAGTGAATTGAAAAGTAAAATGGTTACTAGTATTCAAAATTGTTACACAAAAAAAAGCTGAAAAGTGTAGTCACTTACAGGTGTATTCAATCCCTTTAACATGTCACCACTCAATAAAATCCAGTACATCCAGCTGCCTCCACAGGTCACCTGCTTCTGGATTAAAGAATACTGCCACCAAATTTTCTTTATCTGCGCTTGTCTAATTTCATGCTCCAAATATACGTATCACTGAATCATTTGTATTGCTTCCTCTAGAAAAAACACTTTAAGATTTACAGATAACATATACTTTAATATTCAAATAATACAATAACATGTCAGTTATAATTTTTTCCATTATTTAACATATACTCTGAGATTCTCTGAGATTGTGCTGATGTCTTTTGAAGATTCACTAAGTTGGTCTATCATTGTAAACCAGATTTGATCTTTTCCTGGTGATGTGCTTTTAGTCTTTCTTATTACCCAGTTAAATTCAGGGTTTTAAAACATTGTATTTAGTAAGTTATCAGTTTCTTCAGTATTCTTTACTTTATCCTTATGTTTAATTTTTGTTACTTCCCTCCTCACTAATGTTGCTTGTAAAATGAATTTTACTAAATGTTTTTGCTAATGATAAAGGTTTTATCTTTTAAAAATTATGCCATTATCTGTCTTTAATATTGAGTATTCGTATTCTTTTTTGATGCCACTTATTCTTTTATCACTTTCCATATTTGGTGAAGTTTAGTCTCATTTCAGACTTTATTACAAAAATTTCTTTAATATTCTCTGTCTTTGCATCCTTAATTATGTTGCTTATTGCTTGCTTGCTTTTATACTATAGCTGTCATATCAGTTTGCAAAAAACGTTGATTACTGATATATCAAAATGTATTCTATTATTAAAATTACTTCCAGTTTTATTCCTATGTTAACTCTAATAGGGTAATGATCACTTGTATTTGTTGCATTTTTATTACTATTCCATACACAAACACCTGCCAGAGGATTTGATACCAGTGTCAGATCAATTGCTGATTCTGTTCCTGTTCTAACATTGATTCTGATTCCACTCCTATCATTAAAACACACAAGGTCTTTTATTTCCATAAATTCTTCAACGTCTTGGCCATTTAACTCTGAAGAGGCCATTCACAAAGTTTGATCATTCTGTCATGAAGTCATGGTTTTGTTCATTTTGACAATGATTGGACTCATTGTGTTATAAAAAATATAAATTATCTTATCCTCTTTAGCTTTCTACCAGGGATCTGAAGGATTTAGGCTTAACGCTGTCAGGTTTTTAGAACAGTTTCTGATTTTAATAAACTTTACAAAAATTGTAGTTCTGTCTAAACTAAAGAGAAGAAATCCCAGAGCATGATGCTGCCAACTCGGTATACCACACTCAGCAAGGTAATGTTCAGTGTTTTTTTTTTTTTGTTTAGAGGGTAAGTTCGACACACACAAAGTTCTCCCAAAAGGTTCTAGTTTAGTTCTTTTAATTTTCTATCTGAATTTTTAGAATATTTCATTAATGTGCATTAAATACATTTCCAATCTGAAACATTATAGCCATGTAAGCAGTAATGAGCCTCATTAAAGCAATATAATCTATGAAACTGAACAAAACATGCACTAATTTTATATGAAATTCTTAGCAGAGGAATTACACAAAAGTGTGTTAATGGCCAGGTACATAAACATTTCAAGCCATTATTGTAAAAGAAAAGTACATATATAAGAAAAGTGCAAATTACATATTTTCAATAGGTACAAAGGAAGTAAAAATAGCATCTTATTTGACACTAACTCAAACATGATGCAAAATGGAGAAATGTGACTCCATTTTAACCAGATTTTAGCTCTGAATATTCAGATCCAAGTTCTCCGTTCACAGCTGGCTGAGCGACTGAGATCCTGTCTCACAGATTTTCCTATCTGTGCTTTCCCCAGTCTCTGCCTGTGGCAGATGCAGAGCTTTCCTGCAGATGTTCTTAAAAGCCGGGCTGGAGAAATAGTAGACCACGGGGTCCAGAGCGCTGTTGAGATAAGTCAAACTAACGGTGATCTGGAACGCAGTGCTTAGCTGCTCCATATCAGCACACTTGAATTCTTTCAGCATCCTGATCCACATGGCCAGCAGAGTGATGTTGCTGGGGAGGAAGCAGATGATGAACAACACCATCACCACCATGATTAGGTACAGAGCCTTCTTGAACTTGGTCTGGTGGGCCAGCTGTCTCCTCCTCAGGTGGCTGATGATGTGGAAGGTACAGTAGAGAATCACCAGCAGGGGCACGTAGAAAGAGAAGAGAAAGGTGAACCTTTGCCAGGACAGATTTCCTCTGGACTCTGTGTCCACCATGAACCTTGTGCAGTGAGTTGTATTGATATGTTGCAGAGAGAAGACGGGGGCAATCATTGTAATGGGGACCAGCCAAAGCACGATCGCTCCCAGCATGGCCTTGCCAGCACTCAGAGAGTTGAGAGGATGGTGGGGATGCACCACACGCATGTACCTGTCCACGGCAATGGCCATCAAGAAGAAGGTGCTCCCGCTGCGGTTCATCGCCAGCATGAAGAGGCAGATGTTACAGAGTGTCCCACCGAACATCCATCTGTTGCCTGAGAGGTAATAGTTGACCCGGAGGGGCAGAGCCAGGATGAGCAAGAAGTCGCTCACTGCCAGGTTGAAGAGCAGCACTGTGCTGCTTTTCCAGGGCCTCAGGTGGAAGCAGAAGATGAACAAAGCCAAACCATTTCCTACCAGACCCAGAATGAACTCTGTTACAAGGAGTGGAGGGAGCGCTCGGATCAGCACATGTGTACTGAAGTTGCACCGCATGGTGGTGTTTGGTGTTGCTTTGATGCCTGCAGATGTGAGAATGAACCCCAGAAAAGCTCCCCGCCCTTTTTAAAGAGGAAAAAACAGTGCAGAAATAAAAAGTGCTTGCTGTGTTGTGACTTCATGAGTCATGTCTATTCTCAGACAGATTACTTTAGATCAAGAATTAATAGATGCTGATGAAAGGGGAAATCCTGTCACTGAGAGGTGATTATTCACTATAAAATAACCTCAGTTCCAATGGTATACAATTATTTGCTAATCCGTTTAAACTATATTCAAATTTTTTTTTGTTGCAGACATTCACTCATTTTAATAAGATGTAGCATAAAAGAGAACCCAAATGCAGAGTGTGGTAGAGGCAAAAAGTAAACCTCTTTCTGCAGACAGCCTTTGCAAAACAATGTTCATCTCATATCAGATTTTAATGGTGATTTATAATTCTTACAAATATTGTTTGCGTTTAAAACATTAAGCATTGACTCTGGAACAAAATGAAAGAAGTTAATGTAGGATATCTGATATGCAATGAATTGACCTTTTCATGATAAAAATATATTAAATAACATAATATTTTTTCCATTAACCATTGTTAGGTCAATGGACCTTATGGTTTGTATTGTTTTCTTTTCCTTTCAGGCCTGTGAGATTTACTATTTTGTGCACTTGAAGGAAAATGTGTTTCCTTCAAGCGCAGGAGTCAGCAAAACATCGCTCCAGTCGCAGAATTTCGTGGAAAATGGTATAATATACTTTGACAACACCTTTGCTTCTTCATTAGCCATTTCTCTAATTCCATTAGCATGCAATAATCTATTAAATTCCTTTCTGTCAAATTCAGAACAACAGCAATCTTCAAAAACAGAATCGAACAGTAACAATGCCCACATGGATAATAACATAGTTAATAATGGTATAGGTTACTATTGATAGGGTTATTAAAGATAACCCATTTTATCCTAGAATGAAAACCACACAACACAAGTTTTAGACATTTCTATAGAAAATGACAGAGGATACCAAACGGAGAACTACACTCCCTGAAAGTTTTAGTATCGTCTGCGCCGAGTCATCTCTGTCCTTCTGCCTTTATTATCACACATCAAAGAGGGGGTCAGGAGGGTTGGGTCAGGAGGTTTCAGGAATTTACAGCATGGTGTGACGAACCGAAACTGGACCCAAGATTCAACCAGGACAAGTCAGTGACGTTTTAAGTAACGTTTTATTTACAAGCGTGAGCACGGCAACTCGGAGCGCTTCCGCCCGCGCTAAGACTGGAAACCCCTGGAGACAGAGACACAGGTTAGTGATCTGTGGAAGCTGCACTTCACCGTGCAAGAGCTAGATCACTAACCTTATTAAGAGGGGATGCTGAGCGCCGGCTTTTAGCTGAAGAGCGGAGTAGGAGGCAGCGGTCCGAGAGATGTTGGGGATTTTCTGGGTTCGTGGTCCAAGGGCAGTCCGAGGTCGGAGTCGAGAGGGCAGAGGTCCAGCGGCGGTACAGAGGGGCAATCCAAGGGCAAGGTAAGGTCCGGTCCGGGTCCGATAACAGGCTGGATGCAGAGGTACACAGGGGTTAGGCTGGCTCAGTTACTCACGGGCAGAAAGGGTCGGGCACACAGGCAGGCAGTCCAGGCTTGGCAGAGACAGGGGTCCAGAGGCAGATCCGATCCGGTTTCCAGAAGGGCAGTCAGAGTCAGAATGGGGTCCGAATTCCAGGCAGGCAGTGTCAGAAGAGGATCAGGCAGACTCGGTAACAGAAGGCAGAACACAGGTCGGGAAACAGGCAGGCAGATTATAGTTCAAAGAATGCTGGATTGGTCTTACCGGGATGGCTAGAAAGACAATCTGGCACTGGTGGCAGGTCTGTTGGCAGATTTTATGCTGTTGAGAACAGGTGGACCTGGTGAAGGATGATTGCATGCAGGGTGTAGTGGAGCAGGTGTGCTGAGTTCAGGATCAGACCAGCACCAGTGCCAAGATCATTACAGAGCCCCCCCCCCCCCCCCCCCCCCTCAAGGGCGGATTCCAGACGCCCTAGGCTGGTCTGGATGGGCTCTGTGGAAGTCCCTGATGAGGGACTTGTCCAGGACAAACCGTGAGGGAACCCACTGACGTTCCTCCGGTCCATACCCCTCCCAATCAATGAGGTACTGTACACCCCTGCCCCATCTTCTGGATCTCAGAATGCGTTTTACAGTAAAGGCTGGAGCACCATCAACAAGCCGGGTGGGAGGTGGGGGTGTGGAGGCGGGCACAAGACTTGAGGTCTTGACAGGCTTGACCCGGGACACATGAAAGGTGGGGTGGATCTTCATAGATGGAGGCAGGCGGAGACGGACCGCCACTGGATTCACCACCTTGGAGATGGGGAAGGGCCCAATAAACCGAGGAGCCAGCTTCTTACTTTCAACCTTTAACGGTAGGTCCCTTGTGGAGAGCCAGACCCTTTCACCAGGTTGGTAATGTGGGGCAGGAACCCGCCGGCGATTTGCAGCCCGGGCCTGGACCTGGGATGAGCGGAGAATGGCTCTCCTCGCCCTTCTCCAAGCACGCTGACACCTCAAGGCGGACAGACGGGCAGATGGAACCCTGGACTCCCTCTCCTCAATGGTGAATACCGGTGGCTGGAACCCATAAACCACGTAGAAGGGGGAGAGGCCGGTGGAGCTGGAAGGTGTACAGTTTATAGCGTGCTCTGACCAAGGAAGGTTCTTAGCCCATTTTGTGGGATCAGACTCACAGAGGAGATGAAGCTTGGTCTCAACCTCTTGGTTAATCCTCTCAGTTTGGCCATCAGTCTGAGGGTGGAAGCCAGAGGACAGGTTAACTGAGATCCCCAACAGAGAGCAGAACTCCTGCCAGTAACGGGCCATAAATTGGGGACCTCGGTCAGACACAATGTCTGACGGCAGACCATGCAGACGGAAAACCTCCCTGGCTAAGATGGTGCCCATCTCCTTGGCTGAGGGGAGCTTGGGTGGAGGAACCAAGTGGACCATCTTTGAAAATCGGTCCACTATGGTGAGGATGACCGAGTGATCCTCAGAGACCGGCAGACCTGTTACGAAATCCATGGAGAGACTGGACCAGGGCCGAGAGGGCACAGGAAGTGGGTGAAGCAGACCGGACGGGGGTCGTCGGGAGACTTTGGCCTGGTTACATTGGGGGCAGGCTGCAACAAACTCCTTGACATCCCTTGCCAAAGTGGGCCACCAAAACTGGGACCAGATGATTCTAATGGACTTAGAGATCCCTGGATGAAAATACAGGCGGGAACAATGACAGATATTAAGGACCTTACTGATCAGTGGGTCTGGGACGAATAGCCTGTCCTTGGGGCAGGCCACTGGGATTTGTGCCCCATCCAGGGCTATCCTGACCTCCCTCTCCAGGTCGAGCCTTGTGATGGCGCATCTCACGGTGTTGGGCAGAATGAAATCCTTAGTCTCACTGAGACTCTCCTCTGCCGCAAACATTCTGGAAAGGGCATCTGGCTTAGTGTTCTTGGACCCAGGCCTGTAAGACAGAGAGAACTTGAACCGTCCAAAGAATAAGGCCCACCTGGCTTGTCTGGGGTTGAGCCTCTTCGCTGTCCTGAGGTACTCCAGGTTCTTGTGATCCGTCCACACCAAGAAAGGGGAGCCTGGAGCCCTCCAGCCAGTGCCTCCATTCCTCCAATGCCAACTTGACAGCCAGCAGCTCTCGGTTGCCCACATCATAATTTTGTTCAGCGCTGGATAGCTTCCTGGAAAAGTAAGCGCAGGGGTGAACACGGCCATCTCTGGCCTTCTGGCTGAGGACAGCCCCGACACCAGAGCTTGAGGCGTCAACCTCCACAATAAATTGCTTCTCTGGGTCAGGGGAGATTAGAATGGGGGCAGAGGTAAACAAGGCTTTGAGACGCCTGAACGCCTTGTCTGCTTGAACATTCCAGAAAAACTTGACCTTACAAGACGTTAGGGCATGAAGGGGAGCTGCAACTTGGCTGTAGTTGCGGATGAACCGCCTGTAAAAATTTGCAAACCCCACAAACCTCTGGAGCTGCTTCCTGTCAGATCGGGCAGGCCACTCGGTGACCGCTCGAACCTTGGCTGGGTCCATGGACATTTGACCTGGAGAAATCATGAATCCAAGGAAAGAAGTAGAGCTGACGTGAAACTCACACTTCTCCGCCTTCACGAATAGTTGGTTCTGGAGGAGACGAAGCAGGACTGCACGGACATGTTGTGTGTGGGCTGAAAGGCTCTCAGAGTAAATTAAAATGTCATCCAGGTAGACAAACACAAATTGCAGGAGCAGACAGTGAGTAGAGCCGCCCCCTAGGGGAAGTCGTCCCGGGTAATAAGTCAATGCCACAGTCATACGGACGATGAGGAGGAAGGCTTGTGGCTCTAGACTTATTAAAAACCTCCTTAAGGTCATGGTATTCAGGAGGAACCTTAGACAGGTCTGGGTACCTCTCTTCCACCTTGTTCTCAGAGGTCTGGGGAGGCTGAGCAGAGAGCAGACAGGATTTAGAACAGGAGGGTGACCACCCCATTACTTCCACCCTCTGCCAATCAATGAGGGGGTTATGTCTCCTGAGCCAAGTAGCGCCCAGGACAACAGGAATCTGTGGTGAGTCAATAATCATGAAAGACAGTCTCTCAGTATGGTTACCTCCAACTAGCAGCTCCACAGGTTCCGTGATGAGGTGAGAGTGGTTCAACTTGTGACCATCCAAGGCGAGGACGGCGTGAGGAGTCGGACCCGGGCGCAGTCTGATGTTATGCCTCCTGGCGAATCTCTCGTCCATGAACTCCGTGTCAGCCCCAGAATAAATAAAAACGGACAGGTTAAGAGTCTTACCGGCCGAGGTTATGGTTGCGGGCAACAACAAGTCTGAGGAGATGGAGAGTCTTGTGCGGCTCAGCAGAGTACTCCCCCTCTCTACTGAGCCTGGCCTTTTACTGGACAGGATCTGACACGATGTCCATCGCCCCCTCAGTAGAGGCACAGATTTAATTGCTGCCTGCGCTGACGCTCCTCCTTTGTTAGGCTAGATCTTCCTAACTGCATAGGTTCGGGATCAGCCATGCTGCGGGGGGGTGACGGAGCAGCTGGGGCAGATGAGAACGACCTGGTGTGGAGTGGGGACCTCAGGCGGCGCTCCCGTCGTCGTTCCATCAGGCGAAGGTCAATTCTGGTAGCGAGCTCTTCTAACTGTTTGAGAGTCTTAGGAAAATCCCGGGTGGCAAGTTCATCTTTTATTCTGTCATTCAGTCCAGTAATGAAGACATCCATCAGGGCAGGGTCATTCCAAGTACTCTCTGCTGCCAACAAGTGAAAATCAACAATGTATTCAGAGACAGACTTATCACCCTGCCTGATGGATAAGAGCCCCCTAGTGGACTCCCGGCAGGGTAGCACCGGACTGAAAACCCTGGTTAACTCGCGGGAGAAGCCATTATACGAGTGGCAGATGGGAGAGTCATTCTGCCACTCGGAAGTTCCCCATAACTTAGCCTTGCCAGCCAGCAGAGAAATAACGTAGGCGACCTTGGACCGATCAGTAGGGTAAGAGGACGGCTGTAATTCAAAATGGATCTCACACTGGGTAAGAAACGCCCGGCATTGATCGGGATCGCCCCTGAATAACTCGGGCGGGGTGAGATGTGGCTCAGGAAGCGCTGACGTCACCGCACGCGTCGTGGTGACGGGGGCTGACGCTTGAGGAAGTGTCGGGGTGGGGGGCGGGGTAGCTTGGTCGCGGAGATGGGCTAAAATCTCAGCCACGCCAGCTTCCAACATAGAAATTGATTTCTCAACGCCTGCCTGCCACTGACCGTCCGGTGAAGAGTCCATATCTTGGCCAGCTTGTACTGTGACGAACCGAAACTGGACCCAAGATTCAACCAGGACAAGTCAGTGACGTTTTAAGTAACGTTTTATTTACAAGCGTGAGCACGGCAACTCGGAGCGCTTCCGCCCGCGCTAAGACTGGAAACCCCTGGAGACAAAGGAAATTCCAATCATTACACATACACCACCTTGGCTAGCAGTTAACATGTCCAAAACCATTCTGTTTTGCAGTACCATTAAACGCATTTCACTTAATTGTTTGTTTTGTCCTTTGTTGATGTCCATCGTCATGTTCACTAGAGTCTTCATTCTGTAGTCCAATGTCTCAATCATCAGCATAGATTTACTATCTCCAAACCACGGGAAAAGTGAAAGTCCTATTTTATTCGCTGTGCTCCAGTGCTTATGTTCAGAGGGAACGTTGGAACCCCATATGGGATCATGGGGCTGGAAAACTGAGCTGGAGCTGAGTTCTCTTCTCCTCCTATCAGAGGAATGATGGTCAGTGTGGTCAGAAACAAACACAGGTGCACATGTACCTAACCAGCTGAGGGGGCAGTGATGGGTAAATGCTGTCTCCTCCACACAGGAACCAGCCACCCTCTGTAGGAAAGTTGACTTTTGGTTTCCAAGTAGAACAGCTGGTGTACGTTCCATTAGGTAGGAGTAAAGGTCAGTGATGGTACTCTGGCATCCTGCTGCATGTCCTACCTTCACCGTATCGTTCCCTCCAGGTGAGCGAATACACACTGGATGTTTCAATCCTTTAGGCATAACAGCCTTCATCTTGGTGGGATAGCCTGTGACATTAGTTTCCCATAGGTTGTCATTGTAGTGGTTTGGGATATTACTCAGCCAAATCTTCATGGCAGTGGAGTGGATGAACCTCTTTCCTCTCTCACTCATTGGATCTGGACTCAAACAAATAATGCACACAACAGCCACAACGCAAAAGAAGGCCCCATCTCCATGGGAACCCCATTTTTGCTAGGTTAACAGAGATGTTAATGTTACCCAGGACTCTAAAGAACAGGGATCAACTGATTTCTTCACCGACGTTGAGACGAGTGGCCCTAAAAAACCAAACCCCTTTGGGACTTCCTCGCTGTTCCAACCTTTAGGTACTTAACACTCTCTGTAACTTACAGTGGCTGAGATGAATCCAGGAAGGTCTTTCAGCGATCTTCACAGCTGTTGGCGTGGTCAGGAGCACTTGATATGGTCCTTCCCACCTTTGGCTCGCCCAATTAACACCCAGTCTCCTGGTCTCACTGCTTGTGGATCCTGTGGAGACAAAGGTTCTCCTGGCAGTAAATTTGCACTGGACACTTCTTTAGACTGCAACATTTCTCTCATATAGTCTGCTAGAATCTTGTCTTCCTCATCAGGTGGCGTCTGTATTGTGAACAGTGGTAATTTATATGGTCTGCCATATATCATTTCAAATGGAGTCAAACCACTGCTTGTTGGAGTTATTCTCATGTACAGTTTTACTAGGTCCAGACACTCTGGCCATGACCCCTTTGTTTCTTCCATGCACTTTTTAAGTCTGGATTTAACTGTCCCATTTGTCCTTTTCACAAGTCGTGCACTTTGTGGACGATAAGCAAAGTGATTCTTTAAGGTTATCTGTAAGCTGCTTGCCATTTGCTGAATCACCTGATTCACAAAATGAGGACCATTGTCGCTGTAGATTTTCTGTGGGATGCCAAAATTTGGAACAACAACTTTGCATATAGCTGGAACCATTTCAACCCATTTTGAAAATGCATCAATCATTACCAGACAGTATTTGTAAGGGCCACTTTGTCAGTTCATTAAAATCCATATGCATCACTTCAAAAGGTTCCTTTAGTTCTGGAAACCTTCACTGTTCTGATCTAAAATTAAAATGAGGGTAATTTCTAACACAGATCGTACATGCTTTACAAAAAAATATTTTTTCGTATGAATTAAATCCTGTGAAATAAATCCATATGTTGCTGTATTATAGTTATCCCTCCCTTTTTGAGACATGGCAATTGCCCATGGCTCAAAACAGCTGCTGCTTGGACTAAGCTGTTAGGGAGAACTGCTCTGTCACAAACTATAGAATCTTTCTAGATTCATTGTTGCTCAATTTTTTACCCACATTTGCTTTTCTGCAGTTGGCGCTGTTTCTCTAATTAACAACACTTCTAGAACAATGATTTGCTCTGTTTTTTTGCTCTAGGCAAATATCAGAAAGATCAAATTGTAGTAAATCTACTACATGGGGGTCTAAGAATGTGGTTGAATGAAACCAGACCACTTTAGCTGAACTTAGGGCTACTGCTACAGGTTTGAGCTTATCACCACGAGGCTGTAACAACACAGAAGTCGTAAAACTAGCTTTAAAGTCGACTGTTTGGATGAATAGCTTTTGATAGTTTGGTAGAGCTAAGACAGTTGCTGAGATAACATGGCCTGTAACAGACTCATTTCTGCACCCACTACATTTTATCTTTGCTAACTTTGTTTCCCATTTTAGCCAAAATGATGTAGCAGCTTTTTTAAATGCAATCAGAAGGCCACCTATGTACATTAATACTTTATTTCCATGCTTTGGATTAAAGCTCTTTAAGCATGTTAAAATAGCCTGGATGAAAATTGTAGAACGGTCTACAAATCCCTGCGGCAGGCGTGTGTACGTATAACCAAAACTGGGAATCTAGACATGGTCTAATTATTCCTGCATCCAATGAAATTTTTATAACTGCCATTATACCCTCCTGTTCTTCATATTTTAACCCGTACTGTTTTATCCGCGGCCTGTACTTTAATTTAGGAACTATTTTAACTGGCTCTATTGTTGTCAATAATCCTACATCAGTTGGTCCTGTAGACCACAAAGCATCTGGAACACCTTTTAAATAATTTTCCTCGGATTCTGATAGCAAAGAATGTTGGATTATTTTGTCTCATGCTAAATCTTGGACACGAGGTTCTGCATCGAACAGAACTTTGTAAGGCTGCTTCCATAGTTCTGTGCTAGGGCTATAAAGCCAGCCTGTTTTGTGTGGACACAGCTGAAAATCAGATGCTCTTTCTGCAGCTGGGCCTGTATCTCTCCACTCTGCTTCATTGGTCTTAAACAATGACAAAAAAGGTTCCCATGGTAAGCCATACAATTTTTTCATCTGTGTAGAAAATATAACAGTAACTGCTTCAAATGAACTCCCATCTGTGTACATAATTTGTGTAGCCACACTTGTAGTTTCCTGTTTCAGGAACTGTTTTTCAAACTTTTCATCTGGGGTTAAGCACACATTCATAGTGGTTTGTAGATCAGCTAACCAAGTTTCATCCTCTGGATTTGACAATGTGCTTCTAGCATTATGCATAACTTTGCTTTTCTCTTTTATTTGGAGCAGAGACGGTAAGCATAGTGCATAAAACACAGAAGGATTTTATTGCAACGACATTACATGTTCCTAACGGACAGCTTTCATTCCATCCTGTGTTGGAAAAACTGCAATGCCTAATTTTTCCATTAAATCCCATCCTAGCAGATTAATGGGGCAAGTTGGTGACATTACTACCGGAGCATACAACCTTTTTTCCTGTTTGAGGGTCTTTTATTTCTAATGCTTTTAACATCCATTCTTGGGATGTTTGACCATTTACCGATTTTACAAAAATGGACATTTTAGAAGTTCTTAGTCCTAGGTTATCTTTTATACATGTTTTATAGGCTCCTGAATCGCATAAAAGAGTAACTGGCTGTCCATTAATTGTAAGCACTATGTATTGTTTTTCTTTTAGTGCATTTAATAGCTCCCATGCTCCATACACATCTACTGTTTTAAAGGCTCTGGATACCCATTTGCTCTAGGCCCCTAGTCACAACTCACATGAAGAACCGCCCCTTGCGGCCTCTTCCTTGTCCCTGCAGATGAGGTGCTTGTATCTGATTGGGACATTCCTTGGACCAAATGGTTGGGTGACCCGCAATTCCAGCACCCCCCATCTGTTTTTACTGATTTGGGCTGAAAGCCCCCTCGGTCGCTAGGACCGCCCCTGCCAACTCGGAAACCTCCTCGACGCCCTCGAGGGGTCCGGTGGCTTGGAAAGCAAATATTTCTTCTGGGTCACACGTAGGATCTGCCCAGAAAATTTGTGTCCCCCCTCCAGACGCACCACTTCCCTTTTTAACGTTTTTTTTCTCGGCGTGACGCGCATATTCCATACCTGTGGTTACATTAGATGTTGCCAGTGTAACTAAGTGTTTTTTTTTTTTAACCCACGCGGAGATATGCGGCTGGAAACCTCCCATTAACATATTTTTTATTGTTTAATGGATCCCAAATTTCCAATTATCCGCCCTCCTGCGAAAAACTGCTCCCTACAGTTGTCCACTTCTGTCTCTGTTCGTTCACTTACGCTTGATGTTCAAATATTCCGCCTTGTGGGGTTCTGCCTGTATAATTCGCCCTTATTTTTTCCCCAATGTTTTATCCCACTGACGACTGTAAGGCTTGTCCAAACTCATGTCCATTTAAACCATATGAGTTATAAATTCCCTCCTTTGATCCATAATTCTGGATCTTCCTGCGGAGAAATTATACCTTCTTCACTCTTTCTAGCTTCCTCTAACGACCAGGGACGGAAAACTGGGATTGTTTAAGGCTGCTGAATTCCTATATTAGGATTTGCGACCTGCACCATAGGATACAATCCTTTGGATGGTCTGTAGATAACGAATGATCTGATTTACTCAGTCCATCCAGGTCTGCATACAGATCTGAAATATCCCTGGGGGGGTTTAAGGGATTATACGGTGGTGGTCTGCCTTCTTCAGTTGCTACCATATTTTGCGTGACTGAATTATTGTTCTGGCGGGTTCTTTAAAGCCTAATATTGTGAGACCAAACAGGAGCTGAAGGACGGCTGACCAATAGACCAGCGCTGCAGTCGCTGTCCCATTGTCAACCCCACCCCCTCCTGCTGGTTGAGGCTGTCTCCCTCTGTTTCATTATCTTTTGGACGGACGAACATAACATTAATTCTATTTATTCTATTTTTCGTAATAACCTCCTCTCTACCTCGCGCCTGTAGTAACCAACACCGCGCTATTTCGAGCTCTTATATATATATTTATATACTTACACACATACATACACATAGACATACACACATATACCCTAGCGCTTATTTTAGCCGGCACACAACATTTTCCCATTGATTCACCTTCAGCACACCATCTATTTTATACTTTTCCTTCCACTTCTCCAAGTATTTTTTAATATTAAGAAATATATATGATAATATTTATTGCAATAACATTTAAAATTTACTTGGATACACAAACTTTTCAACCACTCTGGGATTTCTCTTTCTACTTTGTCCTGAACCCATCCTAATTACTTTTGCGTTGTGTTTATCTACCTTCCAGGACCTTAATCCTGTTTTTTTTTTTCTTTTAAGCTACCGTTTAGGACTTTAACCTGAGTTTTTTTTTTTTTTTTGCTACCTTTAATTCTACGACGAACTGAAAACCGGTCGAATTGCTTCGAGGGACTCAAACCTCTCGATTTAACTTTTCGGGGATTTTTTTTTTTAATCACCCGTTACAAGGGACTAAAACCGCTTGTACACCTGTTCGGGGAACTTTTAATCACCCGAAACCCTGAACGACGGACTTTAACCGGTCGTTTAAAACTTACTTGCTGTGGTGTGCTTTCCTCCCGGTCGGATCCCGTCAATCCCTCATTGGCGAAAGGAGTTAACCTACGACGCTGGCCCAGCGAGGAAGTTACCTCCCGGGACTTTAGACAGGTCCTTGACTCAGACCACCGGTGGATTTCAGCGTGTCCGCTCCTCCCGTCAACGAGCCGATATTTTGGGATCCGCGTCACGGCACCACGCTGATAGAGTTATTAAAGATAACCCCTTTTATCCTAGAATGAAAACCACACAACACAAGTTTTAGACATTTCTATAGAAAAGGACAGAGGATACCAAACGGAGAACTACACTCCCTGAAAGTTTTAGTATCGTCTGCGCCGAGTCATCTCTGTCCTTCTGTCTTTATTATCACACATCAAAGAGGGGGTCAGGAGGGTTGGGTCAGGAGGTTTCAGGAATTTACAGCATGGGGTTAAAAACGGTCAGGAGGTTAACAGCAAAGAAGGAACCATTTGTTATTCCTGCCTAGGGGTAAATACAACAAAACCTTCCTGAAAGCAAACTCTTAAAACAAACCAAATACCTGTAACTTGATAGAAATAAAATGATTACATTCACATTTTCCTAACAACTATCATAATTTTGAAATAAATATAGTACTTGACTGAATTCCAATGTGTGTCAGTAGTATTTTAATGCACCCTGATGAAAAAATATAGCAAGATGAGGAAACAGAATCAATGACAAAACTCATTGGTTTCTTGTCAGTGTTTCTTGTCAACATATGAGGCACAAGGATTAATTAAGCCTGGCTTTTAACCTGGTCTGGACCAGGCTAGTTGCACAGAATAATTCACCATTGTATCTTAAGTGTTACTGGTTTTGTGAAACCAAGCCCAGGCATAATTCAGCCAGGATATCTGGAAGAATCCAGGCTTAATCCGCTATCTTGGTTTTGTGAAATAGGCCTCATCCATTACAGAGCATATTTTTTGGTGGGGGAGCACAGAGAAATGGCAAACTTAAGTAGGAATCTAACAGGTGGGGAGCAGGAGTAATTGAGCAGGCAACAGGTGCATAACATCAGCTCGATTACAGTGGAGCAAGAAGTCATGGCAGTGTGCAGAGTGGAAAATAAGTCTTGAATGGAACTAAACAGATAGAAGGATATGATCTAACTAAAAGATAACTCTTATAAGATACAATACCATATATTTATTTATAAAGCGCTTAAAAACAGCCAATAGCTGAAACAAAGTGCTGTACATTGCTACAAACTAAAACACATCCATTAAAAAAAGAAAATAAAAAGAAAATAAAAACACTTAAAAGAAATAGTAAAAAACATTTAAATTTAAAACAAAGTCTCGCTAGTGGTAAAAGCCAAGAAATAGTAGTAGGCTGTCTTGTTGCCACAACCAAACAATAAGCTTTACCTTGGAATAATTCACTGCAACTGGACGCCACCAGACACAATGGGAGAGGTTTGGCAGAGAAATAAAAAGGGAGAATTTAGAATGGTTTACTTAATGTGTTTTCACTGTGTTTTTAAAGCTTGACTGAGCTAACACTCTAGCCCTGCTTGTATTCTGGAAACTAGGCTTTGCTGATGTGATTTGAGTGTGTTTTTATGGTTATAACAAACTTTATTTCCATAAGGGTTATATACATTGATGGGATATATTGTTGGTTGTGTTTACCGGTCCGCTCATTACGACCAAACTGAGCTTAAGGTCTTTTTAAATTACCAACAAATGTCCACTACCATAATGCTATTAGCTTCCAAGAAAACATTTGTGTTACCACAGAGTAAATGTAACTACGGTTGATTTTAAACATAATGTTTTTTTTTTCGTTTCACTCCACCATCGTTCAATAGTGCTAAGAGTGTTATTACAGCATTAATATGGAAAATTTATGTTGAAGATTTGTTGATTGAAATATAGTGTTACTTCAGATAAACAGCATTCTATAGTGATGTTCTCTGGATGTTCATTTTATTTATAATAATACATTCTTATACTTGAAGAGAAGTTTTCACTCTCAGTAGTAATGACTTTATGGGATTCTTCTTGCATATTTGTTATGATGCTGGCCAGCTGTCTACTCTATCACTCTCCTGCTGCACCTCCTAATTAATATGATCTGCTTCACCTGTGATCCTCAGGCAGCAGCTCGTTAATTACCCTCACCTGTTCACCTGCCTTTATATACTGGGGTCCCACATTGTCTCATGGTGCCCTTCTGTAAGTAGATGTTCAGTGGTCATCCTTGCATGCCTGCCAAATTACTTACATGGTTCTTGTTCTTTGGATTTCCTCGACTCGCCCTTTGTCAGACACCTCATTTGGCTTCATAGTATTTTGAATTTTGACATGTCTGGCCACCATGAACCTTGTCAAGCCCTAGGAATCTGTCAGCTACCACACCATGGATCCTACCCAGAGCTTCCACAGTGCACCTGCCCAGATCGGCACCAAAACGTCTGCCCAGAGATGCCTGTGTGCCCCTGCCTCTGTGTCTGTCTCTACAAGGGCTTTATTTTGTATTTAAATAAACCTTTTTTTAATGCAACCACCATTTCTGGCTCAAATATTGGGTTCTCTGCCTTGAAGTGTATTACAATATTTGACTGTGGTCCTGGAAAAAGATAACCTGACAACAGCCAGCTGTATGTCGCTCCGCCTAGCTACACTCACATACATCTGGGACACCGCCGGTAGAGAATGATTTCTCCAACCAATTTTATGGTCTGGCCAATCAGGACGCAGGGCTGGAGTTTCATATATGTGACGTAGTGGAGACGCGACCATGACGTGAGACTGTTTTGATAGCAATGGCGGCTCGTCGAGGAAGCAAGCGTTATTTCTTCCGTGTTGTCCAATCTACCTAATATTGTTTCATTAAAAGAACATCAGAGAACGCCTCTGAAGGCTTTTGTTGGTGGAAACGATGTTTTCGCCCTTCTCCCGACCGGATTTGGCAAGTTTTGTTTTCCGGGGCGCGTCCGCGTCTGCAGCGGACGTGCCCCGGAGCGGTTAGCGGTTAGCGCTAACTATGTTAGGAGGCCTTTAGTCCTACTTTGAGAAAGTAGTTGCTAATCAACTTTGTGCACATTTACAAAGTAATGACCTACATGAGGAGTTTCAGTCAGGCTTCAGAGCTCATCATAGCACTGAAACAGCTCTGGTGAAGGTCACTAATGATATTCTCATGGCCTCAGATAATAGACTTGTGTCTGTACTTGTCCTGTTAGATCTCAGTGCTGTATTTGATACAGTTGATCACAATATTCTCCTACAAAGACTTGAGCATACTGTAGGGATTAAGGGGAAAGCATTAGGCTGGTTTAAATCTTATCTGTCGGACATATTCCAGTTTGTTCATTTTAATAATAAATCTTCTTCAAACTCTAGGGTCACTTGTGGAGTACCACAGGGTTCAGTCCTTGGACCAATTCTCTTTACTATATATATGCTTCCGATTGGCAAAATTATCAGACAGCATGGGATTAATTTCCACTGTTATGCTGATGACACTCAGCTATATTTATCCATAAATCCTGATGAATCCAATCAATTACTTCGACTGCAGTCATGTCTTGATGACATCAAAGCTGGATGACTTTAAATTTCCTACACTTAAATTCAGACAAGACAGAAGTTGTAATCTTTGGACCAGAGTCCTCAAAAAATAAACTTCTTAATCAATCACTTAATCTGGATGGCATTAACTTGGCCTCTGGTAACAAAGTAAAAAATCTTGGTGTTATTTTCGACCAAGACATGTCATTTAAATCCCATATTAAACAGGTTTCCAGAGTTTCCTTTTTTCACCTCAGGAATATCACCAAAATTAGAAACATTCTGTCCAGGGGTGATGCTGAAAAACTACTCTATGCATTTGTTACTTCAAGGCTGGACTATTGTAATTCTTTACTATCAGGAAGTCCACAAAATGCAGTTCAAAATCTTCAGCTGATCCAAAATGCTGCAGCAAGAGTTCTAATGAAAATCAACAAGAGGGATCATATTTCTCCAATTTTAGCTTCCCTTCACTGGCTTCCTGTTAAATCAAGAATAGAATTTAAAATTCTTCTTCTGACGTATAAAGTCCTTAATAATCAAGCTCCATCATATATCAGAGCTCTGATTACCCCGTATGTTCCTAACAGAGCACTTCGCTCTCAGACTGCAGGTCTGCTGGTGGTTCCTAGAGTCTCTAAAAGTAGAATGGGAGGCAGATCCTTTAGCTATCAGGCTCCTCTCCTTGGAACCAACTCCCAGTTTTGGTCCGTGAAGCAGACACCCTGTCTACTTTTAAGACTAATCTTAAAACTTTCCTTTTTGACAAAGCTTATAGTTAGAGTGGCTCATGTTACCCTGAGCTACCTCTATAGTTATGCTGCTATAGGCTTAGGCTACTGGAGGACATCAGGGCCTATTTTTCTCACTACTGAGTTCTACTGTTCTCCAGTCTACTGTTCTCTAGTTTTGCATTGTATTACATTGAAATGACTGTCGTCATTTCAGCTTTTAACTTTTTATTCTCTCTCTTTTTTCTTCATAGTAGGTACACCTGGTCTGACGTTCTGTTAACTGTGACATCATCCAGAGAAGACCGGCGAGATCACCGGCTATTACCATCTAATGTAGAACAGATTACTGGATCAATGTGTGCTTCTGTGCTTTTTTGTCTGTCTTGTTGTGTCTCTGCTCTGTCTTGTGTAACCCCCAGTCGGTCGAGGCGCTATATAAATAAAATTGAATTGAAAATTGAATTGAATAAACGAGTGTAGCAGGTTGCAAAAAACAAAAGAAAAACACATTTGAATTATTCCATGAATCAACTATTGTGATGGACCGAAAGTCTTAAATTAATTCTAAACCCTCTATACATAAACACACAAAAACACGCACACACACACACACACACACACACACACACACACACACACACACACACACACACACATATATATATATATATATATATATATATATATATATATATATATATATATATATATATATATATATATATATATACACACACAAACACACACATGTGCTAATAATTATTTAGTGGTCAGTTTTTATGTCCTGATGTAGATAGAAAATGTTGCAGGATAGTTGGCTGTTCCATTAGTAGTGACATACAGTATTTCCTGTTATTCAGACTCCCATGAAGCAAGCAGCTATAAGTAAGCAAGAAGGCATCCTTTCTGAGGCCTCTCTGACTTGATCATCAGTTTTTGACCACTGCAGCATCCTGCTGAAGCCTAAATTATGTTTTACATTTTGTTGCCACCCAAAACTCCAGTGGGCTTAATTAGGGATTCATGGGACAGATCATCACAAGGTACCAATTGATACTGAATTGAAAAGAAAAATGGTTACCAGATTTAAAAATTGTTACACATTTTTTGCACTGAAAAGTGTATTCACTTACACACTTTAAGAACAGGAATTATCAAACCACTGTTGAAAAAGAACAATTTAGATAAATTACTTCTGCAGACAGTGGCGCAGTGGATACCGCTGTTACCATGCAGGAAGAAGGTCCTCTCTCCGGGTACTCCAGCTTCCTCCCACAGTCCAAAAAAACATGACACGTTAGGTTAATTGGCCTCTCTAAATTCTCCTTAGGTGTGAGTGTGTGCGGGAATGGTTGCTTGTCTGTGTCTGTGTTGCCCTGCGATAGACTGGCGACCTGTCCAGGGTGTACCCCACCTCTCACCCATTGACAGCTGGAGATAGGCACCAGCACCCCTCGTGACCCCACAAGGCAAGGCAAATTTATTTATATAGCACAATTCAGTACAGAGACAATGCAAAGTGCTTTACATGATTAAAATATAGGAAAATAAAACAGATTGAAAGCAAGTAGGAATAGAATGTAGAAACAAAAAAAGAACATTAAAAACAGTAAAACAGTTTAACTAGAACAGTCAAAGGCAATTCTAAACAAATGTGTTTTTAATCTTGATTTAAAAGAACTCAGGCTTTCTGCACTTTTACAGTTTTCTGGAAGTTTGTTCTAGATAAGCGGAGCATAGGAACTAAATGCTGCTTCTCCGTGTTTAGTTCGTGTTCTAGGTATGCAGAGAAGGCTGGAGCAAGAAGACCTTAGTGGTCTGGAGGGTTGATACACTGATAACAAGTCTGTGATGTATTTAGGTGCTAAGCCATTCAGGTATTTATAAACTAACAGAAGTATTTTAAAGTCTATTCTTTGAGATACAGGGAGCCAGTGTAAGGACTTTAGAACTGGGGTTATGTGCTCTACTTTCTTGGGCTTAGTGAGGACGCGGGCAGCAGCGTTCTGGATCAGCTGCAGCTGTCTGATCCACTTTTTAGGCAGACCTGTGAAAACACCGTTGCAGTAATCAATTCTACTAAAAATAAACGCATGGATTAGTTTTTCCAGATCCTTCTGAGACATTAGTCCTTTAATCCTGGAAATGTTCTTCAGGTGATAGAAAGCTGACCTTGTAATTGTCTTTAGATGCTTTTGAAGGTTCAGGTCTGAGTCCTTCACTACTCCCAGGTTTCGGGCCTGATCAGTGGTTTTTAGCTGAAGCGACTGAAGCTGTGTGCTAACTTTTGATCTCTCCTCTATTGGTCCAAAGATTATTACTTCAGTTTTGTTTTTATTCAATTGAAGAAAGTTTTGGCACATCCATGCATTGATTTCTTCTAGGCATTTCCTCAGTGCTTGAACTGGTTTATAGTCACCTGGTGACATGGTGATGTAGAGCTGTGTGTCGTCTGCATAGGTATTGTAGCTGAAGTTGTGTTTTTTTATTATCTGAGCAAGAGGGAGCATGTAGATATTGAAGAGGAGGGGACCCAGGATGGACCCTTGGGGAACCCCACATGTGATTTTTGTCATCTTTGATGTAAAGTTACCTACTGATACAAAAAAGTCCCTGTCCTTTAAGTAGGATTTAAACCAGTGGAGAGCTGTACCAGAGAGGCCAACCCAGTTTTCCAAGCGCTCTAACAGAATGGAGTGATTGACAGTATCGAATGCTGCACTGAGGTCCAATAGAACCAGCACAGTGGTTTTTCCACAGTCTGTATTTATATGGATGTCATTAAACACCTTGATAAGGGCGGTCTCTGTACTGTGGTGAGCACGGAAACCTGGCTGGAAAACGTCAAAGCGGCTGGTCGTTGTTAAGAAGGTGTTTAATTGTTGAAACACAGCTTTTTCAATAATCTTACTGATAAAGGGGAGGTTTGAGATGGGCCTGTAGTTCTGCAGAAGTAATTTGTCTAAATTGTTCTTTTTCAGCAGTGGTTTGATAATTGCTGTTTTTAGGGACTGAGGGAAAACACCTGACAGAAGGGACGTGTTTATTATCTGAGTCAAATCAGACGCTATGACAGGCAAAACTTTCTTAAAGAAAGCTGTGGGTAGAACATCAAGGCATCAGGAGGAGGACCTTAGCTGCTGAATGATCTGCTCTAAGCTTTTGTGGTTTATTTGGCTGAATTGGGACATTTTGTCAAGATAAGTAAGTTGGATACAGCTTTGGTTCTGGTGTTGATATGGAAGTACGAAGTAATCCTCTAATTTTTAGGATTTTCTCAGTAAAGAAGTTAGCAAATTCATTGCAGGCCCTGGTGGAGTGGAGTTCAGAAGTCACTGACACAGGAGGATTTGTTAACCTGTCGACTGTGGAAAATAAGACACGAGCATTATTAATGTTTTTCTTGATGATCTCAATGAAGAAAGATTCTCTTGCATTTTTCAATTGTAAGTTATATCTGTAAAGTCTCTCTTTATAGATGTCGTAGTGAACCTGAAGTCGGTTCTTTCTCCACCTGCGTTCAGCTTTTCGACATTCCCTTTTTTCACCTCTAGCTGCTGGAGCATTTCTCCAAGGAGATTTTTTTCTTCCCGGAAAAAACTTTCACTTTAACTGAAGCAATGCAGTCAATGATGTCTGAGACTTTAGAATGAAAGTTATCTACTAGCTCATCTACTGAGTTGCAGCCCAAGGTTGAAGTAGCAGAGTAAGCTTGAATAAAAGTTAAAATAAAAGGAGTTGACTCCAACAGAATAGCTTCTTCATTAGATTCATGTAACCATGTTTCTGTTAAAAACATAACATCAAGATTATTGTCAATAATGAAGTCATTAATTAAAAGGGATTTTCCTGACAGAGATCTAATATTTAATAAACCCAGTTTATATGACTTAGTGGTTGATGATGTCTCTGTGACAGGTTGCATCTGACAGTTTATGACTTTTAAGTATTTGTTCCTGTTTATCCTTTTGTTTTTCTTATTTCTGCCACGTATCATCACAGATATTCCATAGTCTCCGGCAAAAGCCCCAAGCTGATGCTGGAAACTGTCATGTCTGATAAACGTGCGGCCAGGGCCTGATCTGTATCACAGCGAAGTAATTTGGAGGTCCTCAGCACCAGAATGTTCTGTGATATGTAGAGGAGGAGTATCTGGGGCTCTGAGGCCTTTGGAAAATGCTGGTTTAGTCACAGCAGAATGGCTATGTGGAGAGGATGTCAACTGTAGGCCAATCTTAAAATACTTTGTTCATGTTGTGAGAAAATTCCAGAAAAGGAACTTCTGGGCTTTGTGGAGAAGAAGGGGAGGTGGGTGCAGTCTGGACCGGTTTTCGTGATGATGGAGGTTTTTGGACCTCTCTTTGTCCTGCTGAGATCTGGGATGATCTCAGCATTCTAACACGCCACAAGGGATAGGCGTGTTAGAAAAATGGATGGATGGATACTTCTGCAGAACTACATGCCCATCTTAAACATCCCCTTTATCTGTAAGATTATTGAAAAAACTGTGTTTCAACAATTAAACTTTGTATCTATTTTGCTACTTTCCAGTTTTATTCCTATGTTAACTCTAATACGGGTTATGATCACTTCTATTTGTTGCATTTTTATTACTATCACATACACAAACACCTGCCATTGAATGGATACCAGTGTCAGATCAATTGTTGATTCTGTTCCTGTTTTAACACTGATTCTGATTCCACTCCCATCATTAAAACACACAAGGTTTTTTATTTCCATAAATTCTTTAACGTCTTGGCAATTTACCTCTGACGAGGCCATTCACAAACTTTGATCATTCTGTCATGAAGTCTTGGTTTTGTTTATTTTGACAAATGCTTGGACTCGTGATACAAAAAAATTAAATTCATACGGCATGGTGCTTTTTTGTTTGTTTGTTTTATGTTCAGTGATGTTGTGTCAAAATTACCCTCCAACTGTGTCCCAAAAGGTTCTAGTTTAGTTCTTTTAATCTTTTTATCTGAATTTGTAGAATATTTCTTTGAAATGCATTAAATATGCGTGCAATTAGACACATGTTAGCCATGGTTCTCATCAAAGCAATGTAATGTCTATGACACTGAACAAAAAGTGCATTAATTTTATATCCATATAAGTCCATAAAAAGTCCATTCAGGGTAAGGTATATAAACTTGTCAAGACAAGCTTATGAAAGAAAAGTACATGTAATAAAAGTCCATATAACCTTCTTAAAAGCTATAAAGGAAATAAAAATAGCATCTTATTTGTCACTAAGTCAAACATGATCCAAAATGGAGAAAAGTGACTCCATTTTAACCAGATCTTAGCTCTGAATATTCAGATCCAAGTTCTCCATTCACAGCTGGCTGAGCGACTGGGATTTTGTCTCATGTATTTTCCTATCTGTGCTTTCCCCAGTCTCTGCCTGTGGCAGATGCAGAGCCTTCCTGCAGATGTTCTTAAAAGCCGGGCTGGAGAAATAGTAGACCACGGGGTCCAGAGCGCTGTTGAGATAAGTCAAACTAATGGTGATCTGGAACACAGTGCTTAGCTGCTCCATATCAGCACACTTGAATTCTTTCAGCATCTTGATCCACATGGCCAGCAGAGTGATGTTGCTGGGGAGAAAGCAGATGATGAACAACACCACCACCACAATGATTAGGTACAGAGCCTTCTTGAACTTGGCCTGGTGGGCCAGCTGTCTCCTCCTCAGGTGGCTGATGATGTGGAAGGTGCAGTAGAGAATAACCAGCAGGGGCACGTAGAAAGAGAAGAGAAAGGTGAACCTATGCCAGGACAGGTTTCCTCTGGACTCTGTGTCCACCATAAAGCTCTCGCAGTAGGTTGTGTTTATGTGTTGCAGAGAGAAGACGTGGGCGGTCATTGTAATGGGGACCAGCCACAGCACGATCGCTCCCAGCATGGCCTTGCCAGCGCTCAGAGAGTTGAGAGGATGGTGGGGATGCACCACACGCATGTACCTGTCCACGGCGATGGCCATCAAGAAGAAGGTGCTCCCGCTGCGGTTCATCTCCAGCATGAAGAGGCAGATGTTACAGAGTGTCCCACCGAACATCCATCTGTTGCCTGAGAGGTAATAGTTGGCCCGGATGGGCAGAGCCAGGATGAGGAAAAAGTCGCTCATGCCAGGTTGAAGAGCAGCACCGTGCTACTTTTCCAGGGCCTCAGGTGGAAGCAGAAGATGAACAGAGCCAAACCGTTTCCTACCAGACCCAGAATGAACTCTGTTACAAGGAGTGGAGGGAGCGCTCGGATCAGCACATGTGTACTGAAGTTGCATCGCATGGTGTGGTTTGGTGTTGCTTTGATGCCTGCAGATGAGAGAATGAGCCCCAGAAAAGCTGCATGCCCTTTTTAAAGGGGAAAAACTGTGCAGAAATAAAAAGTGCTTGCTGTGTTGTGACTTCATGAGTCATGTCTATTCTCAGACAGATTTCTTAGATCAAGAATTAATAGCTGCTGTTGGAAGGGGAAATCCGGTCACTGAGAGATAGGTGATTATTCACTATAAAATAACCTCAGTTCCAATGGTATAAACTATAATAAACTATATTCAATTTTTGTTGTTGTTGCAGATATTCACTCATTATGATAAGATGTAGCATAAAAGAGAACCCAAATGTAGAGCGTGGTAAAGGCAAAAAGTAAACGTCTTTAGTAAGTAAACCTTATAAAAACTCTTTATCTGGAACAGGTCTTCAGACACAGGCAGGAAAACGGGCAGAGCAACAGAGACACAAGGAGCAAACAGTAGAGGAAGAAAATCCAACAGGAGAACCAGCGAGCACATCGGACTCAAGAAAGGAAAAACTGCTGCTCTTACAAAGGAAAACATTTGTTTGGAGCTACTTACATTGCAAAAAAAAAGTTAAATTGTTTTTTTCAGATCTAGCCGAGTCTAGAGGGCGCTATTTCGCTGACCCATCCATTACTCTTGAAGCAGAGCAGTCTAGAGGGATGAAACTTTTTCTGCAGACAGCCTTTGCAAAACAATGTTCACCTCATATCAGATTTTAATGGTGATTTATAATTCTTACAAATATTGTTTGCATTTAAAACACTAAGCATTGACTCTAAAACAAAATTAAAGAAGTTAATGTAGGATATCTGATATGCAATGAAATGACCTTTTCATGATAAAAATATATCAAATAACATAATATTTTTTAAATTAACCATTGTTAGATCACTAAACCTTATGGTTTGTATTTTCTTTTCCTTTCAGGGCTGTGAGATTTACTATTTTGTGCACTTGAAGGAAAATGTGTTTTTTTCTGGAGGAGTCAGTAAAACATCGCTCCAGTCGCAGAATTTCGTGGAAAATGGTATAATATACTTTGACAACACCTTTGCTTCTTCATTGTCCATTTCTCTAATTCCATTAGCATGCAATATTCCATTAAATTCCTGTCAAACTCAGAACAACAGCAATCTTCAAAAACAGAATGGCAACAGGGGGTAGCGCTGTTGCCATTGTTGAAATTAATATGGGCCTGCTCCTGCTTATTTCTGAAGGCCCATCTTACCCCGGTTTAAGATTTGATAGTAAAGGAGAAACAGATCATCAGAGGCAAACATTTAAAATATGCATATTTATTTCACTTGGAATTCCAAAGAGACAAAACAAAACTTACAAGCTTAGTTTCAGTATGTTACGTACGTCCTTTTCCCAGCCATTGCAGCTTCTTTGTCTACCATCTTCTTCGCAAACCCATCTTTTATCAGACTGACCAACCCCTCCCGATTAGTTTGGGGGTTTTGGGCCCACACAATGTGACTCCAGGTCCTATCTGCTTCCAAAACAAGGAGACTATTCTCTCGGGGGTCTTCATGAAGTAAGGCTGATTTAGCACCTAGATTGTCTTATCAGGGGTAAAGCCAGATGACCTCAAGAACCATAAAATAGCTTTCAGACCTTAAAGCAAACATCCTGTGTGTTTTCTGCCTCAGAGGGGAGACATAGTTTAGAGACCTGGGGCCCGTTCTTCGTACGTTGCTTAAAACATCCGAGATCAAATGACACATCCAAGATAATATCATCGGGCTAATCATGATCCGGCTAATTGGGTTCTTCGAACACACCTGTTGTTTATGATTAGTATGGCTGGATTGAGTTATCTGAGATAACTGCGCGTTCATGCGTTTGTTTAAAAGGGGAAATGTATCGATAGTAGAAACAATGATCAGCAACGCTGCTATACAACCCAGACGACAAAAATCACATGTGGGGTTCCCCAAGGGTCCATCCTGGGTCCCCTCCTCTTCAATATCTACATGCTCCCCCTAGCTCAGATAATAAAAAATAACAACATCAGCTACCATAACTATGCAGACGCCAGGTGACTATAAACCAGTTCAAGCACTGAGTAAATGCCTAGAAGAAATCAATACGTGGATATGCCAAAATTTTCTTCAGTTGAATAAAAACCAAACAGAAGTAATAATTTTTGGACCAATAGAGGAGAGATCAAAAGTTAGCACACAGCTTCAGCTGCTTCAGTTAGGAACCACTGATCAGGCCCGAAACCTGGGTGTAGTGATGGACTCAGACCTGAACCTTCAAAAGCATCTAAAGACAATTACAAGGTCGGCTTTTTATCACCTGAGGAACATTTCCAGGATTAAAGGACT
The DNA here is from genome assembly GCA_037039145.1 of Fundulus diaphanus. Classification (NCBI taxonomy): domain Eukaryota; kingdom Metazoa; phylum Chordata; class Actinopteri; order Cyprinodontiformes; family Fundulidae; genus Fundulus; species Fundulus diaphanus. The sequence continues at coordinate 25,796,302 of CM073127.1, forward strand.
AATGTCTCAGCAGGATCTGGAAAAACTAATCCATGCGTTTATTTTTAGTAGAATTGATTACTGCAACTGTGTTTTCACAGGTCTGCCTAAAAAGTGGATCAGACAGCTGCAGCTGATCCACAACGCTGCTGCCCGCGTCCTCACTAAGACTAAGAAAGTAGAGCACATCACCCCAGTTCTAAAGTCCTTACACTGGCTCCCTGTATCTCAGAGAATAGACTTTAAAATACTTCTGTTAGTCTATAAATCCCTAAATGGCTTAGCACTTAAATACATCACAGACTTGTTATCAGCGTATATACCCTCCAGACCACTAAGGTCTTCTGGCTCCAGCCTTTTCTGCATACCTAGAACACGAACCAAACACGGAGAAGCAGCATTTAGTTCCTATGCTCCACTTATCTGGAACAAACTTCCAGAAAACTGTAAAAGTGCTGAAAGCCTGAGTTCCTTTAAATCGAGATTAAAAACACATTTGTTTAAAATTGCCTTTGAATGTTCAATATAAACTGTTTTACTGTTTTCAAATGTTTTTTTTGTTTCTACATTCTATGCCTACTTTCTTTTATTCCTATATTTTAATCATGTAAAGCACTTTGCATTGTCTCTGTACTGAATTGTGCTATATAAATAAATTTGCCTTGCCTTGCCTTGCCTTGCCTTTTGGCTGTCCAGCATGGCCAAAGAACGCGCACAGTTTTTCTCCCAAGCAGAACACGAGCTTTTAATGGAAGGTTATGCCGAATTTGAGTCATTAATTAAAACGACAGGTAACTCAAAGTCTGCTAAAGCCAGGAGAGAGGGCTGGCAAAAAGCAGCAGACAAATTAAATGCGTAAGTGCTGTCCTACAGTATGTATTTTTGGATTTTAATAATTTCATATTTACTTTGTTCTTTTATGTCAGAGCCTCCACGGGACCCACTAGAACATGGGGACAAGTAAAAGTGAAATACAAGAATATTCTACAAAATGGTAGCCTTTAATTATTATACTTTATTTTAAAATGCCACTTGTTATGGCAAAAGATCCTATATCGGTGTCATTCCTTAGACACTGGAAGTAAAGGACGCGTACAAACTGGGAATTTTAACTAAAAATTCTTTATCTATAAAAAAATGAAGTTTTTCCTTTTCCAAGTCATACACAGTTTACACGGTCAAAAACTGTATTGCTCCGTGTCTAGATAATCCATCCATAGTTTTTTCTAATAAAATATACGGCTCGACAGGAAGCAAGCCTTTCAAAGTAAAACTAAACTTCACAATAAAATGGCCTGAACAAATCTTCTTACTGAATATGATAAACATAAAAAGCAAACCGTCATTCAAATAACGTAAATATTTTCTATTTATGGCTCTAACACCACTTTTTCCTCTTTAAAAGCCATTGTTAAATGATGTGTTTGTCTTATAACAGCCACCAAGAAAAATCTCTCTACAATTACACTGTCGCGCTGCGCTAAATGATCCTCTCTATTGCTCAATACGCGATTAATTCGAAAAGCTCTGCGAATTATTCTTGCACCTTCCGCAACAGGTTGCTGTCGTAAAAATGGACATAGCTACGACAGACTTCCCTATCTTCTCCGCTTATAAAGCTGCGATCTAATCCTGTTTACATGAAATAAGCCTGCTCGCGAGCAGGTTTAAGCTTGCGCACATGTTGCTATGACAGCAAGTCTAGGATGAGTTTCGAAGAACCAAACGATCCAAGATCATGCCAAATCGTCAACAATCAAATCCAGCTAACTGAGTTAGCGACGTACGAAGAAAGGGCCCTAGAAGTACCTCTTATTATGTTCCATTAAAATGCCTGATTAATAACTAATATTTTCCATAACACCATGCAGGAAGAAGGTCCTCTCTCCGGGTACTCCGGCTTCCTCCCACAGTCCAAAAAAACATGACTGTTAGGTTAATTGGCCTCTCTAAATTCTCCTTAGGTGTGAGTGTGTGCAAGAATAGTTGTTCGTCCTGTTTGTCTCTCTGTTTCCCTGCAATAGACTGGCGACCTGTCCAGGGTGTACCCCACCTCTCGCCCATTGACAGCTGGAGATAGGCACCCGCACCCCTCGTGACCCCACAAGGGATAGGCGTGTTAAAAAATGGATGGATACTTCTGCAGAACTACAGGCCCATCTTAAACATCCCCTTTATCAGTAAAATTATTGAAAAAGCGGTGTTTCAACAATTAAACACCTTCTTAACAATGACCAGCCGCTTTGACGTTTTCCAGTCAGGTTTCTGTGCTGACCATAGTACGGAGACTGGCTTTGTCAAGGTGTTTAATGACATTGATATAAATGCAGACTGCAAAATAACCACAGTGCTGGTATTATTGGACTTCAGTGCAGCATTTGATACAATCGATCACTCCATTCTCTTAGAGCGCCTGGAAAATTGGATCTGCCTTTCTGGTGCAGCAACTGCCTTAAATACTACTTAAAGGAAAGGGATTTTTTGTGTCAGTAGGTAACTTTACATGAGAGATGACAAAAATCACATGTGAGGTTCCCCAAAGGTCCATCTTGGGTCCCCTCCTATTCAATATCTACATGCTCCCTCTTAACCTGACTCTCACCAGATGGATTTTTTTTTGCAGAGCTCCACACATCCATCTGTGGCTGCTCCATTGGAGATGTATTTCAGAAGGAGGTTCCTCATCACAAATCTTTGCATATGATTGGATAAACCATATGAACTAATCTTTACTGACCTGCTACTTCCACTATTCACATTGAAAGCGACATCGAAACCGAAACTTTCATTTCCACTAACAGAGCCTTCAAAGGTGTTGTCATGATTTGTCTTCATGAACCCGGACAGAGCACACACAGAGCTTGATTTGAGAGTTTATTGCAAGGAATGATTTGTGGATGATGAAAACCAGAGTCAATTACCAGACTGAAGTTGATGAGTGCAGGAGCAGGCTGACTGGAGAACCAAGGGTGAGCCTTGAGGGGAACCCAAGGCTGTTAGGAGAGCGTTGGAGTGGAACCGAGCTGGGTCTTGGGAGAGTTCTTGGAGGTGCAAGGGCGGCTGTAGAACCCGAGGTGCAGCGAGAGAGTTCTTTGGATGTGGGGGCTGCAGAACGACCAGGAGAGCAGCAGGGAGAAAGTCCATAGAATGCAGGGACTGCAGTAGATTCAGTAGCACAGCAAAGAGTTCCTGGAGGTGCAGAGGCTGCTGTAGAACCAGAGGTGCAGCAGAGAAGGTTCTTTTGACGTGGGGCTGGAGAACAACCAGGAGAGCAGTGGAGAGAGAGAGAGTCCTTGAACACAAGGGCTGCAGTAGATTCAGTAGCGCAGCACAGGGGTACTTGGAGCACTGGGGTAGCAGGAGATCCAGTAGCACATCAGAAAGCTTACTTGGAGCGTTGGGGTAGCAGGAGAACCAGCAGTGCAACTGAGAGCTTACTTGGAGCACTGGGGTAGCAGGAGATCCAGTAGCACATCAGAGAGCTTACTTGGAGCACTGGGGTAGCAGGAGACCCAGTTGCACATCAGAAAGCTTACTTGGAGCGTTGGGGTAGCAGGAGAACCAGCAGTGCAACTGAGAGCTTACTTGGAGCACTGGGGTAGCAGGAGATCCAGTAGCACATCAGAGAGCTTACTTGGAGCACTGGGGTAGCAGGAGACCCAGTTGCACAGCAGAGAGCTTACTTGGAGTGTTGGGGTAGCAGGAGATCCAGTTGCACAGCAGAGAGCTTACTTGGAGCATTGAGGTAGCAGGAGAACCAGCAGTCCAGCTGAGAGCTTACTTGGAGCACTGGAGTAGCAGGAGATCCAGTTGCACAGCAGAGAGCTTACTTGGAGCGTTTGGGGTAGCAGGAGATCCAGTTGCACAGCAGAGAGCTTACTTGGAGCGTTGGGGTAGCAGGAGAACCAGCAGTGCAGCTGAGAGCTTACTTGGAGCACTGGAGTAGCAGGAGATCCAGTTGCACAGCAGAGAGCTTACTTGGAGCGTTTGGGGTAGCAGGAGATCCAGTTGCACAGCAGAGAGCTTACTTGGAGCGTTGGGGTAGCAGGAGATCCAGTAGTACAGCAGAGAGCTTACTTGGAGCACTGGGGTAGCAGGGGATCCAGTTGCACAGCAGAGAGCTTACTTGGAGCACTGGGGTAGCATGAGATCCAGTTGCACAGCAGAGAGCTTACTTGGAGCGTTGAGGTAGCAGGAGAACCAGCAGTGTGGCTGAGAGCTTACTTGGAGCACGGGAGTAGCAGGAGATCCAGTTGCACAGCAGAGAGCTTACTTGGAGCGTTGAGGTAGCAGGAGAACCAGCAGTGTGGCTGAGAGCTTACTTGGAGCACGGGAGTAGCAGGAGATCCAGTTGCACAGCAGAGAGCTTACTTGGAGCGTTTGGGGTAGCAGGAGAACCAGCAGTGCAACTGAGAGCTTACTTGGAGCACTGGGGTAGCAGGAGAACCAGCAGTGCAGCTGAGCACTTACTTGGCTGACAGCCATGGTGTGAGTGGAGACTGATGACGATCCGGAGACAAAGAACAAACTGAGGTGGGTTATATAGCAGAGAGAGCAGGTGGAGCGAGTCCGTGGTTGATTGCAGCCTGACAGGTGTGATTGATCAGTCTAATCAGGGCTGCACTGGAGAGAGAAGGAGCCAGGAACCAGCAGTTTTGCAGGGTGCAGCCTGCAAAACCGCACCCTGACAGATGTTCTCTGCTGTTCTTTTAAAGAATTAATATTCGGTAGACTGGACAACACTGCAGACCCGGCGGCATGTGCAGGCGTTGGGGGGCCGTGCCCGCCCACTGAGCTAGCTGTGCCCGCCCTGCACTGGAAGCTATCTTTTTTTCTTTTCTTTTTTTACCTCGGAGTGGCCATCGATCTATTAGTACTATCTTTGATGTGTCAATCATACAATTCAACTAATCAAATCAACGACTGAAGGCAACATGCTAGCCAATCACAGCGTGAGAGGGGCGGGTCGCTGGGTCAGACGTTCATAGCCTTCAGAGACGCAGCGGCTCGGCTGTGGTCACCGTCGTTGTCGGTAGTGCAGGATGGATATTCGGTCTGATTACCAAACAATTACAAGAAGTGACAACGAAGCAAACAAGAGCGAGCTGGAAGCAGCGCTATTAATTTCTGTTTGAAACGTCAGCATTGAAGTCAACACTGGAGTAAACATTCATGCTAGGAGGGTTAGCTAGGACAGCTAGGAGCACCAGGAACAGAACCAAGCAGGAAAACTGCCAAACTGAAGAAACTTGGGTTACTTACAGGCAGAAGGGAACTCTGCTTTGTTCTGATCCTTGTTCTCCTAGCTGCTGTGATTACAGAACCTCTGCTAGTATGAATTTTTACTTCAGTGTTCAGCCTGACACAAGTGCTCATGTTTATCAGCGTGTAGCTTATGCTGGACTTTTGAGTCAAGACACAGCTCTACAGGTTATCCCACTGTTAGTTTCCAGTAACCCAAACCGAGCATAAAACCTGCCCAGCTTAAAAGAAAAAAACAAGCCCAAATCTCAACTCTCATCATGTTAAAAGCACAGAACTATTAAACACATCAGAACATGCCATTAGCACACAACTGAGCTGAAGCAAAGAAAAAAAATCCGCACAAAATGTACAATCAGGCAACCAAATAACACACAAGATCACTTTAACAATCATGATATATCAACTGGAAAAAAAACTTTTATCAATAGCTTCCCAACATGAGTAATAAATCTACCTCAATATAAACTTAATTTATCTTACAGAATATAGGTCAATCAAACATTTCTCTTTCCCACAGCCATGAAATACTTTTAAGTTGATTCGACTCATTCAAAAAATAAATTGACCAGTAAAATGAGATGGAGATGGCATTTTATTAAAATGGTTTTAGTTTTCTTCCAGACATAGACAACTATTTTGATATATTTTGTTAGAAAATCTTTCTAAAAGTCAAACAAATGTTGTGAAAAGTTTCCCACATTTTTACAACCTGCCCAAAAGCTATTTTTGTTCCAGCTCAATGTGTTCAAAAGAAGCCTAGTTGGGTGGAAACCTGACTAATTTGGTAACACTGACTACACTTTTTGTTTGTTCGTTTTGTTAGATTTGGGGATTTTATTGACAATTTCTTTCTCAGCACTGTAGGAGTAGTCACAGAGCCACTGTTCAGCCTGAAGCATATACTTTTTTTTTTTTAAAAAGTGTGCCCCCCTAAAAAAATGGAATGCCCCCCCTGTAATTTGTTTCTCCAGCCGGGTCTGCAACACTGATGAAATAGCAGCATCAATGTCACCATTTGCTTCCTCAATGCAAGCCACCAGTGTTGTCTGAATCCAAACAGTTGCTTCTCTGATATGTCACATCTATGAAAATCCCACCAGATGATTCTGATTGGCTCATCCATTTTATGGGGTATTGAAATCCCTCCCATTGTCAGCAATTCCAGATGGATTGTTTAGAATTGAATAAATTTGACAATTGAATAAATACAATAGAATCTGAGGTTAAAATTTGTCATTATACTAGTTTGGCTGTATAAATATTTCTCCGCTAGAAGTCAGCAAGGTTGTTGTTTTTTTTCAACTAATGAACAGTTAGTTAGTTGAACCCACTGATCAGGCCCAAAATCTGGGTGTAGTGATGGACTCAGACCTGAACCTTCAAAGGCATCTACAGACAATTACCAGGTGGGCCCTGTATCACCTAAAGAACATTTCCGGGATTAAAGGACTAATGTCTCAGCAGGATCTGGAAAAACTAATCCATGTGTTTATCTTTAGTTGAATACATTACTGCAACAGTGTTTTTACAAGTCTGCCTAAAATGTCGATAAGACAGCTACAGTTTAACATGTCACCACTCAATAAAATCCAGTACATCCAGCTGCCTCCACAGGCCACCACATTTTCTTTATCTACACTTGTCTAATTTCATGCTCCAAATATGCGTATCACTGAATCATTTGTACTGCTTCCTCTAGAAAAAACACTTTAATATTTAGAGATAACATATACTTTAATATTCAAATAATACTGTTGGTGCCATTTTTCTATTCAGTAATTTACGCTCATATTTAGTTATTATTTTTGGATATGTTTAGTATTTGCATATCATAGAATATTTAGGATTGCATTATAACTACATTACTGCTTTACTATGTTTATAATTTCCTTTTAGTTTAATCTGCATTCAGTTTAATGATTAAAATTATCTTGAATAGATAGCCGATAGGAACTGACGCTGAGTGGTGACGTTCCGAAGCTCGCGCCTCTCTGGAATATAAAAAAAAAACCTGATGTGTGTTTTGCTTACTGGAAATAAAGACGGGGCGAACACACTGTTTTCTACTATCGTTCAAACTTTAACACGCGTAGACTCGTTCATTCCGTCTGACTGAGTGGTTATTTGCATTCATCCAAAGAAAGAAATGGTCAACATTTTAAGCATGGACATTTAGCCACTACAAATACAATAACATGTCATTTATCATTTTTTCCATTATTTAACATATACTCTGAGATTGTGCTGATGTCATTAAGTTGGTCTATTATTGTAAGCCAGATTTGACCGTTTCATGGTGCTGTGCTTTTAGTCTTTCTTAGTACCCAGTTCAATTCAGGTTTTTTAAACAGTCTATTTAGTAATCTGTCAGTTTCTTCAGTACTCTTTACTTTATCCTTATGTTTAATTTTTGTTCCTTCCCTCCTCACTAATGTTGCTTGTAAAATGAATTTTACTAAATGTTTTTGCTAATGATAAAGGTTTTATCTTTTAAAAAGGATTCCATTATCTGTCTTTAATATTGAGTATTCCTATTCTTTTTTATGCCACTTATTCTTTTTATCACTTTCCATGTTTGGTTAAGTTTAGTCTTCTTTCAGACTTTATTACAAAAGTTTCTTCAACATTCTCTCTCTTTGCATCCTTAATTATGTTCCTTACCATTGCTTGCTTGCTTTTATACTCAATAAAGTCTGACAAACAGGATTAATTTAAGAATACAATACACATCAGCTGTCATATCAGTTTGCAAAAAGCTTTTGATTACTGATATATCAAAATGTATTCTATTATTAAAATAAAATGTTTTACTTCTATTTAGCTACTTTTCAGTTTTATTCCTATGTTAACTCTAATAGGGTAATGATCACTTGTATTTGTTGAATTTTTATTACTATTACATACACAAACACCTGCCAGACCAATTGCTGATTCTGTTCCTGTTCTAACATTGATTCTGATTCTACTCCCATCATTAAAACACACAAGGTCTTTTATTTCCATAAATACTTCAACGTCTTGGCCATTTACCTCTGAAGAGGCCATTCACAAAGTTTGATCATTATGTCATGAAGTCATGGTTTTGTTCATTTTGACAATGCTTGGACTCATTGTGATACAAAAAAATTTATTCAGTCGGCATGGTGTTTTTTTGCTTGTTTTATGTTTACACTCCAAAGTTGTCCCAAAAGGTTCTAGTTTAGTTCTTTTAATCTTTAGAATTTTTAGAATATTTCTTTAATGTGCATTAAATACACTTGCAATTAGACACGTTAGCCATGGAAGCAATGGTTCTCATCAAAGCAATGTAATCTATGACACTGAACAAAAAGTGCACTAATTTTATTTCCATATACAGTTGTGGTCAAAAGTGTACATACACTTGTAAAAAAATCATAATGTTATGGCTGTCTTGAGTCTTCAATAAGTTCTACAACTCTTATTTTTCTGTGATAGAGTGATCGGAACACATACATGTTTGTCACAAAAAACAGTCATAAAGTTTGGTTCTTTCATAAATTTATTATGGGTCTGCTGAAAATGTCACCAAATCTGCTGGGTCAAAAATATACATACAGCAACATTAGTATTTGGTTACATGTCCCTTGGCCATTTTCACGGCAACTAGGCGCTTTTGGTAGCCATCCACAAGGTCCTGGCAAGCTTCAGGTCGAATGTTTGACCACTCTTCTTGACAGAATTGGTGCAGTTCAGCTAAATGTGATGGTTTTCTTGCATGAACCTGTTTCTTTAGCACTGTCCACATGTTCTCAATGGGGTTTAAGTCAGGACTTTGGGAAGGCCATTCTAAAACCTTAATTCTAGCCTGGTTTAGCCATTCCTTTACCACTTTTGATGTGTGTTTTGGGTCATTGTCTTGTTGGAACACCCAACTGCGCCTAAGACCCAACCTTCGGGCTGATGGTTTTAAGTTTTCCTGCAGAATTTGGAGGTAATCCTCCTTCTTCATTATCCCATTTACTTTCTGCAAAGAACCAGTTCCACTGGCAGCAAAACATCCCCAGAGCATAATACTACCACCACCATGCTTGACAGTAGGCATGGTGTTCCTGGGATTAAAGGCCTCACCTTTTCTCCTCCAAACATATTGCTGGGTGTTGTGGCCAAACAGCTCAATTTTTGTTTCGTCTGACCAGAGAACTTTCCTCCAGAAGGTTTTATCTTTGTCCATGTGATCAGCAGCAAACTTCAGCCGAGTCATTAGGTGCCTTTTCTGGAGCAAGGGCTTCTTTCTTGCACGGCAGCCTCTCAGTCCATGCCGATGTAAAACACGCTTGACTGTGGAGACTGACACCTGTGTTCCATCAGCTTCCAAATCCTTGCAGACCTGCTTCTTGGTGATTCTTGGTTGACTCTTGACCATCCTGACCAATCTCCTCTCGGCAGCATGTGATAGCTTGCGTTTTCTTCCTGATCGTGGCAGTGACACAACTGTTCCATGCACTTTATACTTGCGTATAATTGTCTGCACAGTTGCTCTTGGGACCTGTAGCTGCTTTGAAATGGCTCCAAGTGACTTCCCTGACTTGTTCAAGTCAATAATTCGCTTTTTCAGATCCACACTGAGTTCCTTTGACTTTCCCATTGTAGCTTTTGTAGCTGAGTCTAATCACTGGGTCAAATGAGCCCTATTTAAATGGGCTCATGAGAAGTCAACAGCTGTAGTCAATCAGAATCACTTAGAAGAAGTGAAGAGGCCATGACATGAAGCTAATTTGATTGACACAACTCGCTACATCACCAAAGTTGACAAATTTTGTTGCTGTATGTATATCTTTGACCCAGCAGATTTGGTGACATTTTCAGCAGACCCATAATAAATTTATGAAAGAACCAAACTTTATGACTGTTTTTTGTGACAAACATGTATGTGTTCCGATCACTCTATCACAGAAAAATAAGAGTTGTAGAACTTATTTAAGACTCAAGACAGCCATAACATTATGATTTTTTTACAAGTGTATGTACACTTTTGACCACAACTGTAAGTCAATAAAAAGTCCATTCATGGTAAGGTATATAAACACGCTTTTGAAAGAAAAGTACATATAAGAAAAGTCCAAATAACCTTTTTAAAAGCTATAAAGGAAGTAAAAATAGCATCTTATTTGTCACTAACTCAAACTTGATGCAAAATGGAGAAATGTGACTCCATTTTAACCAGATCTTAGCTCTGAATATTCAGATCCAAGTTCTCCGTTCACAGCTGGCTGAGCGACTGTAATTTTGTCTCATGTATTTTCCTATCTGTGCTTTCCCCAGTCTCTGCCTGCGACAGATGCAGAGCCTTCCTGCAGATGTTCTTAAAAGCCGGGCTGGAGAAGTAGTAGACCACGGGGTCCAGAGCGCTGTTGAGATAAGTCAAACTGATTGCAATTTGGGTCACGGTGCTCAGCTGCTCCATATCAGCACACTTGAATTCTTTCAGCATCTTGATCCACATGGCCAGCAGAGTGATGTTGCTGGGGAGGAAGCAGATGATGAACAGCACCACCACCACCACAATGAAGTACAGAGCCTTTTTGAACTTGGTCTGGTGGGCCAGCTGTCTCCTCCTCAGGTGGCTGATGATGTGGAAGGTGCAGTAGAGAATCACCAGCAGGGGCACGTAGAAAGAGAAGAGAAGCGTAAATGTATACCAGGACAGGTTTCCTCTGGACTCTGTGTCCACCATGAACCTCGTGCAGTGGGTTGTATTGGTATGTTGCAGAGAGAAGACGGGGGCGGTCATTGTAATGGGGACCAGCCACAGCACGATCGCTCCCAGCATGGCCTTGCCAGCGCTCAGAGAGTTTAGAGGATGGTGGGGATGCACCACACGCATGTACCTGTCCACGGCGATGGCCATCAAGAAGAAGGTGCTCCCGCTACGGTTCATCGCCAGCATGAAGAGGCAGATGTTACAGAGTGTCCCACCAAACATCCATCTGTTGCCTGAGAGGTAATAGTTGACCCGGAGGGGCAGAGCCAGGATGAGGAAAAAGTCGCTCAATGCCAGATTGAAGAGCAGCACCGTGCTGCTTTTCCAGGGCCTCAGGTGGAAGCAGAAGATGAACAGAGCCAAACCGTTTCCTACCAGACCCAGAATGAACTCTGTTACAAGGAGTGGAGGGAGCGCTCGGATCAGCACAGGTGTACTGAAGTTGCACCACATGGTGGTGTTTGGTGTTGCTTTGATGCCTGCAGATGTGAGAATGAGCCCCAGAAAAGCTGCCTGCCCTTTTTAAAAGGGGAAAAACTGTGCAGAAATAAAAAGTGCTTGCTGTGTTGTGACTTCATTTGTCATGTCTATTCTCAGACAGATTTATTAGATCAAGAATTAATAGCTGCTGATGAAAGGGGAAATCCGGTCACTGAGAGATAGGTGTTTATTCACTATAAAATAACCTCAGTTCCAATGGTATACAATTATTTGCTAATCCGTTTAAACTATATTAAATTATTATTCTTTTTTTTGCAGATATTCACTCATTTTAATAAGATGTAGCATAAAAGAGAACCCAAATGCAGAGCGTTGTAAAGGCAAAAAGTAAACCTCTTTAGTAAGTAAACCTTGTAAAAAGGTTTACTTACTAAAGTAAACTAAAGAAATATTAAAACGACTCTCCCTGTGGCTCTACGCTTCTCCAGGAGTGAATGCTGCTTGTCGGGACTTTGATGCAATCAACTGGTTTTCTTATATAGGAACATTTTTGACCAATCTGTATAATCTGACCCAATCTGTATAATATGATTGAACTTAACTTTGTAAAGTGCCTTGAGATGACATGTTTCATGAATTGGCGCTATATAAATAAAATTGAATTGAATTGAATTGAAAAAGTCTTTATCTGGAACAGGTCTTCAAACACAGGCAGGAAAACGGGCAGAGCAACAGAGACAAAAGGAGCAAACAGTAGAGCAAGAAAATCCAACAGAACCAGCGAGAAAAAAGAGAATTGGAAATAGTGGCTCCATCTGAATATGTCTTTTTGGTAAGGACGCTTTAGCCAAAGTGGAAATGCATCAGCGGTCAGCATGAGAAGTGCTGTCCGAATAGTGCAGTCAGCGAGGAAGGAGGTATGCTCCCTCCCATGGCTAGTTTCCAACCAGACCCAGAACAAACTCTGTTACAAGGAGTGGAGGGCGCGCTCGTATCAGCATGGGTGTACTGTAGTTGCACAGCATGGTGGTGTTTGGTGTTGCTTTGATGCCTGCAGATGTGAGAATGAGTCCTAAAAAGGCTGCCTGCCCTTTTTAAAGGGGAAAACCTAATGCAGAAATAAAAAGTGCTCATTGTGTGGTGACTTAAGGCTTCATGAGTCATGTCTATTCTCAGACAGACTTCTTAGATAAAGAATTAATAGCTGCTGCTGAAAGGGTAAATCCGGTCACTGAGAGATACACTATAGATTCACTATAAAATAACCTCAGTTCCAATGAAGTTCAGAATTTGTGTAAAAGGTAACTAAAAGGCTAATGCGTTTAACTTATACTCAACTGAATACGCTACAAAGACAAGATATTTTAACATTCAAATTGATAAACTTTGGTATCTTATTTTGTTTTTTGCAGATATTCACTCATTTTAATAAGATGTAGCATAAAAGAGAACCCAAATGCAGAGCGTGGTGAAGGCAAAAAGTAAACCTCTTTAGTAAATAAACCTTATAAAAACTCTTTATCTGGAACAGGTCTTCAGACACAGGCAGAGAAACAGGCAGAGCAACAGAGACACAAGGAGCAAACAGTAGAGTAACAGGAGAACCAGCAAGAAAAAAAGAGAATGGGAGACAGTGGTTTCATCTAAATACATCTTTTGGGTAAGGACTCTTTAGCCATAGCGGAAGTGCATCAGCGGTCGCCATGATAAGTGCTGTCCGAATAGTGCAGTCAGTGAGGAAGGAGGTAGGAAAATTAGCCTATATGCTCACTCCTGCGGCTAGTTTTGCCTAGGAACCCCATGGCGTCCCTTACTGGGGCTAAGAAGCCTTAAGGTATCCTACAATCCTTTCCGTGACATGACATATCAGCACAGCCCACCTTACAGAAATCAATGAAAATGTCCGGAGAGAAGAGAGTGTGCACTTTGTAGTTCGGTTTTCGGAAGGTTGTAGGCCCAGATTTGACGTAATGACCTTTGAGTTAAAGGCTTTCCCCGATAGAGTTCTTACTGCTGACCCAGTGAAAAGTCAAAGAACAGGAGCCAGAAACAGGAGCTAGAAGATATTATTAAGGGTACTCGGTTGGAGCCAGTGTACAGTGGGGTAGGGTGGAGAATTGAGGCAGAAGACAGGTGAAAGTAACATAGAAGAATTAGCAGCAGCTGAAAAATATGAGGGCAGAGAGCCAAGGGAGAGGGGGAACAATGAACTGGAGGGAAGCACAGGAAATAAAACAATGTGCATTGAATGAATTAGAACAAAATCCACTAACTAATCCACAAGAAAACTAAAATAACAGTATTAGAAAAAACACTTAAAGATAATTAACTAAAGAAAGCTCTTTCAGAAACTGAAAAAACAAGTCAAAACACATACACCTGGATATCGTGACACATTTTGAAGAAGTTGGGACAGGGGCAACAAAACCCTGGGAAAAGATACCAGACGCCCTAAAGAGTTCAGAAAAAACAAAAAACAAATTGAACAGGGTGGGTGGGGGGAGCTTTGGAAGATGCCCCAGAGGCTGTCCTGTATGGATCAAGAGTTCGGGCTGGCTGAGGTGCTGGAACCTTGGAGGTTGGCAGGAAATCTGGGTACTGATGTGGGCACGGGAGTCTCTTCAGATCATGACAACAGCTGAACAGGTTAATGGCCTATATATACTTTTGTTCCTGACCTTCAGGTTTTTGACAGTAGTGTATGAACGTCCGGTGCTCAGACAACAAACATATCAACCATGCCTTTTTTTTACGCGATTGCTGCAGAATCTACCAAAGATCACAGTATACAATGTAATTACGATTATTCAGACCATCTCCAAGACACCCACATCCAAAAAAGAAAAAGGGTTTGAGTTGTATGTGTCCAGCTTCTTAAAAAAACGAAGAAAAAAAAACATACTATCCCTATACTAGCCGAAGTTGGCTCAATGATTAAACCCCGTTTCTTCTCTAGCTATCTACAGCTAAGTGATATGTTAATGTCACTTAGCGTTAGCATTGGATTAAGACACATTCTTAATGCAACATTGGCTCTAACACATCAAAATCACTGCAAACAGAATTAGATTTAATATACGTAACTTTAAGCAAATCAGATCATTGATGACAATCAGTTCTGCTAAAATGTTCCTACACTCAATGATATTTTCACACATAGACTACTGCATCACAACCTACTCACTCACTGGAGACACAATTTTAAAACCAATAGAAATATTATTCAAAAAATCCTTAAAAATCTTTGATCAAAAGCCCCTGTCATTTCGTCAGTGTAACATTTTGGAAAAATATAATATGCTCAAGTTTGAAAATTTTATTCATTTTAAAAATAGTTGTTTAATTTACAAAGTTCTGAATGGATTAGCCCCACCTCCACTTTCTACCTATATTAGACCTGGCAGACGTATTTGCACCAGAGCCTCTTCCAGAGGGGACCTAGAGATCCCCCACAGAAGAACAACCTTTGGACAAACCGTTCTATCAGTTAGAGGGGGTCACTTCTGGAACAGCCTCCCAACAAACATCAGGGAATGTCCCACTCTATTGCACATTTAAAAAGCGCCTTAAACAGTTTCTTAAAAGTTCTCAGTCATGTACTCACTAATTTTATTTTTGTAATGTCATTGTTTGAACGTGTGTCTATGTGTTTTGACTGATATTGTATTTTGTGATCTTGTGTTGTTGTTTTTTTTTTTTTTTTTTTTTCCTGCCTCAGGACGACAGATGTAAACTAGAAAAATTTGCATTTCCTGCGAAAATGCAGTGTGAATGCAGTAAGCTGAATGATTGAGCAAAAGATGCAGAAGATCTTTGAAGAGAAAAAATAGCTGAAAAGCATTGAAGAAGTTGAAAAAGTTGAAGAAGTTGAAAAAGTTGAAAAAGTTGAAGAATTTGAAAGAGTTGAAGAATTTGAACATGAAAGAACAATAGCTGAATGATTAGAAGAAGAAAAAACTGAGGGTAAGGCACCAAACATTTCCTAACTCATTCTAAACACTGAATCGTTTAACAAAGCAGAAGTAGAATTTCAAACTTGAATATACTGTAGCCATATGTGGGCCTGCATTTCTAGGAGTATAAGGGGTTTCGCCCCCATTGAAAAGCATTGGATGTTTGACACCTCCTAACTTGGAGATGCTTTACGCGACGAGGCCCAAATTTAATGTGGAGCATTCTGTATAAAGGAGGTACAGTCTCTGTAAAGCAGAAGTTTGTAGGACCTTCCTAGAGCTACTTCCGGTTAGCAACATGCTAACAGTTAGCCGCTAACAGGGTTGTGTTCAGTATCACCGTGTGATGGTACTCTGTTAGTTTGGTCCAAATCCTGTACTGGGAAGTGCCTCAAAAAGGGTGCCAATACTTAATGTCACCAAAGGTCACCAAAGGTCATGGGTCAGATTGGCCTCCTTTAGCAACTCAGCCTCACCAAATCTGGGCCCAGAACTCAACATTTGACCAAAATGGTGAGCCATTTCCCACAGGTGGGTGGTGCTGTATTGGCCAATTGGGTCGTCTCTGGGCATCATGCCAGGTCCTGTTGGAAGCAAAGGCCCAATAGGAAAGCATGTGAAATCCAAAAAATGACAGAAAAGTCACACATGCCTCATAATCACTTGAAAATTTAAAAATGATAAGAGGAAGTGACTGTGCGAATTTCAGATTCCTACATTCATCACAGCCACTGCAGTGGGCGTGGAAAGTTGCTATTCTATCCGAATGGAGCCTGTCCCTGACCTAGTAACCTCTGGCCAGCAGAGTTCCGTCGTCATGGAAACTCACTCACACCTGCAGCTTGCCATTCTACTGAAGTGCAGACACTTTGCTCAGACTATGTCCAATAGGATTATAATGGAGAACATTGCCTCGCACAACACTTCATATCTCCTGATCCGTAAATGGTAGAGACGTAATTTTTTCTACGTTTATTTCTTAACGGATAGGGGAAGAAGACTTGCTATCGGTTTTTGCTGGAAATATTTTAATAAAGGCGTAAAAAATTATGATATAAAGGGGATTTTTAAGGAATTAAAAAAATCTTCTAAAAACGGTCCAGAACAAATCGCTCTAGCTGAAAAAGTATAAGAGATATCAAAGTAATTCTTTCACTGTGAGTATCAGCAGGCTTTTGAGGACTATGTTGCTCATTTTTATGTTTGTACAAAAATCGGTGTAGGCACAGCGACGATGTAAAAAAGTGGATCATGTGGAAAAATGCAGCTCTAAAGCATTTTCAGGATTTTGCACATTCGCTACTCCCGAACAAATTGTTCCTGCGGCAAAACCGTAACAGTTAAATTCCTTTTTTGTGAGTGCCAGAAGGGTTGGGACATTCATGTGTGAAAGTCTCATGCCTGTACATCAAACGGTTTAGGAGTAGCGACGATGCGAAAACGTGTGATGTTTTGGATTTTCAGACGTCATTTTTCAAAACCGCTCCATAGGAAATGAATGGGGGAGGTTTCGGGTTTGTGTCGCTCTGAGGTGATTTGCGAAAAATCTAAAAATGCTACACCAATGAGGGTTACATTTTCTGAATCCAGACAAAAATTCCTACGTTTTGATGTATAATTTATGTGGATAGGTTGAAAATTGAGCGAGTGAGAAGAAGTTGTTCGGAGAAGAAGAATTTGTTGAATTTTTAGAGTGTGCACTCTATAACTGCCTCCTTGACGACCATAGCAACGCATGATATTTGCTGAATTTCTTGAAAAGCCAAAATTATTTTAAGGAGGTACTATATGAAAATGGTAAAAGATGAAAAAGCTGAAATATACCATAATAGCTGAAAGATATCACTACATTTTAAAAGTTGAATGGCGTTTCTAGCTGAAAGTAGGCTGAAGCAGTAAGCTGGCAGAAAGCAGCTGAAATGAGCGGAATTTTAGTGAATTATATTCATTTCCTATGGGAGAAAAAAAGCTGAAAATTTGCAGAAAAAAATGAATATTTTAAAAAGTTGAAAAGGTATAAGTACAAAAAGATATAGCCATCGATTCCAGATGAAGCTGAATAGTTTAAAAGTTGAATGGTTGAAATCGGAGAAAAATTGTAGGAGGAGAAGCGAATCAAACTTTAAACAGTAAAAACACGAAAGAGGATCTCAATAACTGTGAATGCCTACTGCAGAGGTCACGGATTAGCGGACCACGGCCCGGATCCGGACCCAGCTGCTACCTAATCCGGACCCAACCTCATTTAAAACATTTATATATTACTGCATGTTGTCCAACGACAGTGTCTAACTCAGGGGTTAAAGTTCTCCGTCGCTGCGACGGATTTCCGTCATTTAGAAATTGAGCGCAAAAAGTCCCGTTTAGACTTTTTATTCAAGGTTATAATCTGAAGGTGCTCTCAACCAATCAAACCTGGCAGAGCCGGGACATTAGCCAATCAGAATGAGAGCAGGGCGGGTCTTTCCAAAGCGGACATTGTCAGTCTGTGGTTTATCGGTGTTCATCATTTTAACCTTTGGGAGAGCATTTTAAACTGGCCACAGATGGTATGAATGAAAGTAGCGGTGGTCAAAGGTTTCTATGGATTTATGCAAACCAGCAGGTCAGAAAGTTCAGCAGCTGACAACAACTTCCCTCGGTAAGCGTCAATCTGCTCCGGCAGTTAATTAATGAATTATTTCCACCTGTGGCCATGTCACCTGTCAGCGTATAAACGCAGCTACCAACCAGGGATCTCCTCGTGATTCGCTATTATGTTTTATTTAAACACAAAGAAGAGTAACGCGCTAGCTCAAGCTAATTTAGCATGACCCTTGAAGAACAAGAGTCGGACTGTGAAACAATGTGCCTCATTTGACTGGGTTCGATTCGGAAAAAGTAAAAAAAAAACAAAAAAAACGTGCGCTGTTCTGAAACAAAGAAGGCAGAGCTGCATCTGCTGTCGGTATGCAGTAGTGTTCACCTGATGAGCAGCTGCGCTCCAGGACACTAAATAAAATGACAAGGATTTTGATGCTTACAGATTGTTAAGAAAACTACATCAAAAAGATAAAACAAATAAACTGCAGCTACAACATGGACTGGAGAACGGGTTCTAACTGGGTGAGGCCAGAGAAAGGCGATTCTCAGAGAGTTTTTTTATGAAGTTAAAGTGGAGCGCAGACACAGGGTTCATCCTGGACAGGTCTCCAGTCACTGGGCTAAAATATAACCATTTTATTAAACTTCAAAAAAGTTAAATCATGCCTTTTTATAAACTGTAATGATTAATTGGTGAACAATAACGGGCAAAGCAGAGACTGATTATTGTCATGTCCAATCTGTGTCAAATTAAAATGTATTATTTCATGATAGTGTTGGTGATGTGTCCTGCATTTCTAAGGCTGTGTTTGGCCTTGTATGATCATAAAATTGGTTTATATTGAATGTGACAGGGAGCCAGTGGAGTTGATGTACAGGAGTGAAGTAGATCATGTAATGATGCAAGCTGCTTGAGGGTTTCTGGAGGACAGGGAGGAAAGGGAGCTGGGATTGTAAAGTGGACTGTGGACCAGTTTGTCAACAGTGTGAAGGAATAACTTGATGCTGCAGAGATGAAAGTAACCCAGATGATGATGTGGATGTGGAAAGTGATGGAGAGGCTGTCCAGGATGACGCAAAGGGTCTAAAGCTGATACAGGAATTTTCAATGGATATTTTAAAAGTATCAGATTTAGTTGACTTTGCACACTAAGCAAGTGAGTCAACTAATGCGGCATGATGTCCACGCCCCAGGAATATATGGGCTTGCGAGAAAAATTTTTCAGTCAAACATTATTTTTGCTTCAACCCCTGTGCTAACTTCACTTGTTAATATGTTCCCAAACATATCCGCTTGCTCATACATACGGAGAAAATATCTGATTTAAAGGTGCAGAACGAATGAGCTCCTTGATATGTGCTTGAGGTTGGCTTTGTTGCCAATCAAAACCAGGTTTAAAATCCTTGCAGGGCAGCCTAAAGCTCACTTCTATCATTAAGCCATAAAAAAGAAATTAAAAAAAGTTCAGGTGTTTTATAAAAGATGTGAAAATCAAGAAATTGTCTTTATACCAAACTGTGAAAGATTGTGGTTCTCTATTTCAAAAAGCACTTTGGATTTTAAAATAGAAAAACGTTCTATTTTTATGTAATTTTTTCGTTTAAAAAGTCAATGTATAAGGTGGATGCATAAACATTTTATTTCAGTGTTAAATACTGTTTAAAGTAACGGATTGTAATAAAAAATGTGTCCGGACCTTTACTGGTTGTTGATTTTCTTTATTCGGACCCCGCTGATTTTTAATTAGTGACCCCTGGCCTACTGCATTCACAGTAATTAGCAACTATGCTATAATCTGGCTCATTTACGATCTGTACAGGAGTATAAGATTGTTCATTAATGTGCACTATCCTGATTAAATAAAAAAACAAAAAAAAATTTCATTAAGTGTTTTAGTAGTTTGTGCAATCTATTTTCCTAAACTCAGTATCAATTTCACTTTCAAGCAAGCAGGCTGGAAACGTCACTATTAGGTGATGAGTGCTTCAGATCCACGAGGAAGAGCCAGAAGCCTCACTGTGTAAGTGTAAGAGAAATTCATCCCACAGGTCCTGTCCCGTCTGGAGGACGCCTCAGATCCTGCACACATCTCTGAGGATCCGGTGGACGCATCGGCTCCTGCTCACATATCTCACATATGTAGCAAGAAAAGTACGTATAAGAAAAGTCCAAATAACATATTTTCGATAGCTATGAGAGGAGTAAAAATAGCATCTTATTTGTCATTAACTCAAACATAATGCTAAATGGAGAAACCTGACTAAATTTTAACCAGATTTTTACTCTGAATCTGCAGATCTGAGTTTTCTTATCCCAGCTGGCTGGGCAACTGCGATCCCTTTTCACATGTTTTCCTATCTGCACTTTCCCCAGACTCTGCCTGGGGCAGATGCAGAGCCTTAGTGCAGATGTTCTTAAAAGGCGTGTGTTGTGCCATTACACATGTTTTTAAGTTATTTAATGTTTTCAAATAACCCTCAGTCTGTTAGGTATTGTCCAGTGAACATATAATTTGTGACCGCCTCACAAAGTTCTCATCCTGGTCCCATGCAGTCAGCACAGTAGCGCGTACAGTAGAGATGATACCTGCTCAAAGACAAGTCAAACACACTCACCACTATGACAGAAATACAAAATGCAGAAACTGTGATTATCAGAGACTTACAAAGACAAATGTATCAAAATGAAATAGATATGCTAAGCAAAGGCAAAAAGCTGTCAAAGAACAACAAAAATGCACAACTTGGATGTTTTCTTGGACAAGGACAATGTGCTCAAAGTGGTAGGAAGGCTAAGTCATTCATCTCTTCTTAATTCATTCAAACATCCAACAATCATTCCTAGAGAACATCACATTGTAAAACTGATAATTGCTCAATGTCACGAAAGGGTCAATTATCAAGGAAAGGGCTTCACCATGAATGAGATACGATCAGTGGCTACTGGATTCCAAAGTTAAGTCATAAGGTTGCATCCTACATTTGCCAATGTGTGTTTTATCACGTAAGACACATTCTTAATGCAACATTGGCTCTCACACCAGGTCGACTCACTGATTAATCTCTCAGAACCTTCCTGTATGAAGCTGATATTTAATATAAAAAAAATACCACAAAGGGTTAACAGCAACACCGAGAAAGGATCTTGGAACAAAAGCAACTCAAGTTTAGCTTCAGTCCATAGGGGACCAAGGTTTGTAACTGGGATTAATGTATGTGTTGTGCAGTTATACACTGTTTAAAGTTATTTAATGTATAATAAATAACTCTCTGTCTGTTAAGTATTGTCTGGTGATGATCAGCTCTTAAGCTGATATCAGGACAATGGTTGAAAGGGATGAATTTGAGCACTAGCGATCTTTTAACAGCAAACTCTGCACACACATAGAATAAAGGAGTGACAACTTCTCTTGAAGTTCAAGAATTTAATAACAGAAATAAAATGAACATCCAGAGAATGTTCTCTGGATGTTCACTTTATAATGCTGTTTATCTGAATTAACACAATATTTCGATTAACAAATCCTCTCTACTAGGCTAGTGAAACTTAACTAAACTACTAAGCAAAATGAAGATAAAAAGAAACTAAGCTAAGGAACTATTTACATGCAAAAACAACGCTCATAGCATTATCAAACAACAGCGGAGGGAAACGAACAAGTTTTATGTTTAAAACAGCTTTTGTTGAATAACCGGAAATCGGAAGTTACCAGAAGCTAATAACATATTGGCTAGCGGATTTTCAGCGCTAACTTTAAAAGCTTCAGCTTTTATTTTAGTCATAATGAGTGGGCCGGATAACATAAACATTGATATCCCATCAATGTATGAAACCCTTGTGGAGATAACGCTTGTTATAACCATAAAAACACACTCGAATCACATTGGCAATTTCATGTTACAGAGTGTTAGCATGAGCTACGTCCGTTAGCTCTTTGTGTTGAAAATACCATGTAAAAGCATTACACAAACATTTCCCAATAACCATGTAACCTTTCCCTTTGGTTTCTCTGTGAACCTGTCGGTGCCTCGTATGAGTTCGGTCCACTTTGGCCATCCAAGGAAAAGCAGCGCTGAAAAGGGAAGACGTAACTTCAGCAGCAGACATGCAGCTCTGCGGCTATGAGCTACCCGAGACGTGGTCGGCGGGGAGGCCTGGTGCTCTGCAGGGATTAAGGGGAAAGCATTAGGGTGGTTTAAATCTTATCTGTCTGACAGATTCCAGTGTGTTCATGTTAAAGCTAGGGTCTGCGATTTTTCCGGATGTTTCCCCAAGTCCCTTTTGAATAACTGTGCACGCACAAGACCGTCTTACCTTGCTCTTCGCCCCTCAGGAAGATCGCGTGAAAAAAATCTCTCAAATCCTCTCTGTTCTTATTTCTTTCATCTGAGTCCTTCCTCTTCTTGTGTATCTCTTACATTCTGACTAGTATAAACAATGTAAGATTTACCATTAATTTGTATTGTAGCTCCAATTCAGCAAATCAGCAAAAAATTACTGACTACCCGAAACATATAGTTCATATATCAACAGTTAAATCATCACTACTCATAAAGTAAACTTGAGACAGCTTGCCTTTTGGTTTAATTAGTCAGCATTCTTATTAAGGACATCTAAAATTACCTCATTATTGAAAATAACTCAGTCTATTTTTAGATATCTGAAACTAAGATTCAGCTTGTGCAAATTAAATTGCAGATATCTTCAAAGCAAATAATGACAAGGCAAAACTAAGTTAAGGACATCTTAAACTGCTGTCCACAGCATTGAAGACTTGTAGTCGTAGAAATTAGATTTGTATTCACAAGATTTTGGACTCACAGCTTTCAGATTCATACTCACATAGAAACAATCCCAACCCACAACAGTATTAGACTCAAATATATGACAACTTGACAGTTGTTAGAATCTGCACATATCCAGGGTTCAAACCCAGGACCTTCTTGCTGCAAGGCTAAATAAAATATTGCATAATCATATTTTGTGGAGCAAAACCAATTCCCAATATTTCTATTTTTTGATCATTTTAGTTTTCTACTACTTATGTTTTCGGGCTCTTGAGTCCTTTTGACTTGATAATTTTGGCCCATGTGATGAAAAGTTAGGACACTTCTGACCTAGTTGAAATCACATTTCTGACATTTTTAAAGGATTTTAAAAAAAGGCTTTAATTAAAATCTAGAGAAACAGATTAATATTTGAATAGAAGTGTGTTCAGAAGCATGCATTTTCAATGTAGGTCAATGGCCCAAAAAATGCTGCAGGCCCACAGGTTTCTCTGTTAAGTCTAAAGGCACACAAAAGCATGGACACATCAGATTCACCCCAAAATACACAACCTGGTAAAATTGTGTGCCATTGGTTTCAACACAAATTTTTTATTAAAAAACACTTTAAAGATGTCCAAGAACCCTGAAGGGTTACGTTTTTAAAACATCCCAACAGCAGCAGAAAACCAGAGCACATGAATAAAAAAGGATGAAAAGTGAAAATAGGTAAACTTTCCACCTCCCCTCCACAGTCCTCCTCAAGGCTTTCATTTCAGGTCGATGTTTTTAACTTGGTTGTTTAATCCTAAATTACCAATTCAAGCCTTAATTATTTCCCAGAGGAATAATTGCATTAATAAAATCAAGGGTCCTAAAAATATTGATGTTTATTTAAGATTCACTAGCCTCACTAGGATTTGTTGATTGAAATATAGTGTTAATTCAGATAAACAGCATTCTATAGTGATGTTCTCTGTATGTTCATTTTATTTCTGTTAATAAATTCTTATACTTGAAGAGAAGTTGTCGCTCTCAGCAGTATTGACTTTATGGGATTCTTCTTGCATATTTGTTATGATGCTGGCCAGGTGTCTGCTCTATCACTCTCCTGCTGCACCTCCTAATTAATATGATCTGCTTCACCTGTGATCGTCTGGCAGCAGTTCGTTAATTACCCTCACCTGTTCACCTGCCTTTATATACTGGGGTCCCACATAGTTTCATTGTGCCCTTCTGTGAGTAGATGTTCAGTGGGCATCCTTGCATGCCTGCCAAATTACTTACATGGTTCTTGTTCTTTAGATTTCCTTGACTCGCCCTTGTCTGACACCTCATTTGGCTTCATAGTATTTTGAATTTTGACATGTCTGACCACCATGAACCTTGTCAAGCCCTAGGAATCTGTCAGCTACCACACCATGGATCCTACCCAGAGCTTCCACAGTGCACCTGCCCAGATCGGCACCGAACGTCTGCCCAGAGATGCCTGTGTGCCCCTGCCTCGGACCCTCTGTGTCTGTCTCTACAAGGGCTTTATTTTGTATTCAATTATACCTTTTTTAATGCAACCACCATTTCTGGCTCAAATATTGGGTTCTCTGCCTTGAAGTGCATTACAATATTTTACTGTGCTCCTGGTAAAAGACAAACTAAATAAAACAATTTTTAATGTATAATGGCCAACATCCAGCCACCGATTTGTCTTCATGAAAGGTTTTAAGTATAGAAATTAAAAACCTATGGATTCCCACCTGAGATATTTAATTCGGCAAACTTAGACATGACACATAAACGAGTGTAGCAGGTTGCAAAAAAAACATATATTTGAATTATTCCATGAATCAACTATTGTGATGGAACGACAGTTTTCAATTGACACTAAACACACACACACACACACACACACACACACACACACACACACACACACACACACACACACACACACACACACACACACACACATTATTTACATTATCACACACACACACACACACACACACACATTATTTACATTATCACACACACACATGTGCTAATAATTATTTAGTTGCCTGTTTATATGTCCTGGTGTAGACAGCAAATGTCTACAGGTTAGGTGCCAGTTCCATTTGCAATGCAGTAATACAGTATTTCCTCATATTCAGTCTCCCATGAAGCAAGCAGCTATAAGTAAGCAAGAAAGCATCCTTTTTGAGGCCTCTCTGACTTGATCATCAGTATTTGACCACTGCAGCATCCTACTGAAGCCTAAATTATGTTTTACATTTTGTTACAACCCAAAACTCCAGTGGGTTTTATGAGGGATTTATGGGACAGATCATCACAAGGTACTCCATTGGTAATGTATTTCAGAAGGAGGGGCCTTATCACAAATCCTTGCATATGATTGGATAAACCAGAGAAGTAAAAATAGCATCTTATTTGTCACTAACTCAAACATGATGCAAAATGGGGAAACGTGACTCCATTTTAACCAGATTTTAGCTCTGAATACTCAGATCCAAGTTCTCTGATCACAGCTGGCTGAGTGACTGGGATCCTGTCTTTCCCCAGTCTCTGTCTGCGGCATATGCAGAGCCTTCTTGCCGATGTTCTTAAAAGCCGAGCTGGAGAAATAGTAGACCACGGGGTCCAGAGCGCTGTTGAGATAAGTCAAACTAACGGTGATCTGGAACACAGTGCTTAGCTGCTCCATATCAGCACACTTGAATTCTTTCAGCATCTTGACCCACATGGCCAGCAGAGTGATGTTGCTGGGGAGGAAGCAGATGATGAACAGCACCACCACCACCATGATTAGGTACAGAGCCTTCTTGAACTTGGTCTGGTGGGCCAGCTGTCTCCTCCTCAGGTGGCTGATGATGTGGAAGGTGCAGTAGAGAATCACCAGCAGGGGCACGTAGAAAGAGAAGAGAAGCGTATACCAGGACAGGTTTCCTCTAGACTCTGTGTCCACCATGAACCTTGTGCAGTGGGTTGTATTAATATGTTGCAGAGAGAAGACGGGGGCGGTCATTGTAATGGTGACCAGCCACAGCACGATCGCTCCCAGCATGGCCTTGCCAGCGCTCAGAGAGTTGAGAGGATGGTGGGGATGCACCACACGCATGTACCTGTCCACGGCGATGGCCATCAAGAAGAAGGTGCTCCCGCTGCGGTTCATCTCCAGCATGAAGAGGCAGATGTTACAGAGTGTCCCACCAAAAATCCATCTGTTGCCTGAGAGGTAATAGTTGACCCGGAGGGGCAGAGCCAGGATGAGGAAAAAGTCGCTCAATGCCAGATTGAAGAGCAGCACCGTGCTGCTTTTCCAGGGCCTCAGGTGGAAGCAGAAGATGAACAGAGCCAAACCGTTTCCTACCAGACCCAGAATGAACTCTGTTACAAGGAGTGGAGGGAGCGCTCGGATCAGCACAGGTGTACTGAAGTTGCACCACATGGTGTTGTTTGGTGTTGCTTTGATGCCTGCAGATGTGAGAATGAGCCCCAGAAGAGCTGCCTGACCTTTTTAAAAGGGGAAAAACTGTGCAGAAATAAAAAGTGCTTGCTGTGTTGTGACTTCATTTGTCATGTCTATTCTCAGACAGATTTCTTAGATCAAGAATTAATAGCTGCTGCTGAAAGGGGAAATCCTGTCACTGAGAGATAGGTGTTTATTCACTATAAAATAACCTCAGTTCCAATGGTATACAATTATTTGCTAATCCGTTTAAACTATATTAAATTATTATTATTTATTTTTTTCACAGATATTCACTCATTTTAATAAGATGTAGCATAAAAGAGAACCCAAATGCAGAGCGTGGTAAAGGCAAAAAGTAAACCTCTTTAGTAAGTAAACCTTGTAAAAACTTTTTATCTGGAACAGGTCTTCAGACACAGGCAGGAAAACGGGCAGAGCAACAGAGACAAAAGGAGCAAACAGTAGAGCAAGAAAATCCAACAGAACCAGCGAGAAAAAAGAGAATGAGAAATAGTGGCTCCCTCTGAATATGTCTTTTGGGTAAGGACGTTTTAGCCAAAGTGGAAATGCATCAGCGGTCAGCATGAGAAGTGCTGTCCGAATAGTGCAGTCAGCGAGGAAGGAGGTATGCTCCCTCCCATGGCTAGTTTCCAACCAGACCCAGAACAAACTCTGTTACAAGGAGTGGAGGGCGCGCTCGTATCAGCATGGGTGTACTGTAGTTGCACAGCATGGTGGTGTTTGGTGTTGCTTTGATGCCTGCAGATGTGAGAATGAGTCCTAAAAAGGCTGCCTGCCCTTTTTAAAGGGGAAAACCTAATGCAGAAATAAAAAGTGCTCATTGTGTGGTGACTTAAGGCTTCATGAGTCATGTCTATTCTCAGACAGACTTCTTAGATAAAGAATTAATAGCTGCTGCTGAAAGGGTAAATCCGGTCACTGAGAGATACACTATATATTCACTATAAAATAACCTCAGTTCCAATGAAGTTCAGAATTTGTGTAAAACGTAACTAAAAGGCTAATGCGTTTAACTTATACTCAACTGAATACGCTTCAAAGACAAGATATTTTAACATTCAAATTGATGAACTTTGGTATTTTGTTGAGCTTTTTACAGCACTAGTGGCTTATTTTAAGTACAGTGGGCTGACAGGAAAGGGGGTGTGAGAAAGGGGGAGAGACATGCAGCAAAGGACCACAGATCGGAGTCAAACCTGGGTCAGCCGCGTCGGGGACTAAGGCCTCCGTATATGGGTCGTGTGCACTAACCACTGCGTCACCAAAGCACGCCTGTTATTTAGTTTTTTGCAGATTATTCACTCATTATAATAAGATGTAGCATAAAAGAGAACCCAAATGCAGAGTAAAAAGTAAACCTCTTTAGTAAATAAACCTTTATTTTAAGGCGCTAATCTGGTACGGTGGTTCTCTCCAGGGATCAACAAGGGTTCGTCTAAAGATGTTTTAGAACTGATTGGTGACCCTTAGTTTATATTTCAGATAGTTAGTTATAAGTAGAGTTATTACAAGTTGCTTTGCTGATTTATAGTTGTGATTTATGAGCATAGACTTCCAGGCTTAGGTGTACTTTTCTACTACTCAGTTTGTATATATGAAAGTTCCTCATGAAAAATAGGAGTCAGTAACAGGAAAACTGAATGAGACAAGATCTACATGATCTGAGAATGATGGAGGAAGAGATAACCACCCGTTTAATGTTCATTTATTATGTTGTTTTTGCTTTTAGCTCCTAATATTGTGCATTTTCTGTATTTAAGCAGATGAGATGATAATTATAATAATAATAATAGGAAGTTTTCATGTTGTACATTCTGTTTTTGGGAGTGATTTTAATTATATAATGTCTGTTTTAGAATAATGTAAGATTGATACAAGAGGAGAGAGAAAGAAGATAGGAAGACAGAAAGGAGATTAAATGAGAGTGGAGGAAAATAGGAACACTGATGGAAAGAACAGTTGACAAGAAGGGAGAAAAATGTACTTAGAGTATTAATAAAGTTCAAGTGATAAAGTGTTGACATGATTTATGTGATAAACTAACGTATTGAGTAATGTAGTGTGAAAAGTATGCTTTGTAAAACAGAGTGGCTATATACTCAGGTTTGAGTTGAGAAG
Source organism: Fundulus diaphanus (assembly GCA_037039145.1). NCBI lineage: Eukaryota > Metazoa > Chordata > Actinopteri > Cyprinodontiformes > Fundulidae > Fundulus > Fundulus diaphanus. Next base: position 25,824,620 of record CM073127.1, read on the forward strand.
CCCAATTGTCTGAGGATTTAACATCTTTCTGGGTCTTTGTATAACTATTCTTCCGAGGACATGCACTTATCAACTTCTCACTTTCACCTATGATGAATGTAAAGTTTGTGACATGGAATGTGCATGGAGCTGGCACCAGGGGAAAAAAAGCTAAAGATCTTTAACCAGCTTACAAGATTAAAGGCAGATGTTGTCTTATTGCAAGAAACCCATAAATCAGCTACAACTGTAAGTGATCTTAACTCACCTGAGTTCCCCAATGTGTTTGCTGCCTGCTATAACTCTAGACAGAGAGGAGTAGCAATTTTAATCCACAAAAACGTTAGTTTTAAAATATTAGACAAAATTATTGATCCTGAAGGTAGATTCATAATAATTAAAATATCTATTCATAACCAGAAGTTATGTATTGTCAGTATATATGGTCCAAATGTTGATGAACCCTCATTCTTCCACAAAATCTTCCATGCACTTTCAAAACACGGGGATTGTTCTCTAATTATTGGGGGTGACCTCAACTTTGGTCTAAATGAGGAAATAGACAGGCTGAATACTACAGGGACTCAGTGTAGTTGGCAGTCATTAAATATAGTCAAACAATACATGAGTGATTTTGGTCTTTTCGATGCATGGCGTTCTCTTCATCCTAATAGTAAGGAATATACTTTTTTTTCAAATGTCCACCACTCTTATTCTCGTTTGGACTATTTCTTAATCAGCAGCTCGCTGCTGTCGGACGTTTCAGATGCTGTAATTCATCCTATTGCTATTAGTGATCATGCTCCTGTTACTTTAACCCTAACAAATAAAAAAATAACCCCACAAAACAAGAGCTGGAGATTTAATACATCGCTGCTTAAAGATGAAGAATTTAATAAATTTTTCAAAGAAGAGTGGGCTTCATACTTAGAACACAATGGCCGTTTCTCAATTCACGAGTACAGACTCGCGAGCACGCAGCACGTATGGTGTATTGGAACAGAAGCGTACTTGTGACGTCATGAGACGCACAGTTCTTTAGCATTTCTTTAACATTCAAAAGTATTTATATACTACACCACAATAAATCTTATTGAAAATTTTTTTAAAACAACATTTTTAATTTCTAAAAAGCATAAAAATTATCTTGCCGCAGTGCATTCTGGGAAAGCGGTCAGTCTGAAGAACGCACAAGTCTGCTCTGATGCATGCTTGATAAAGAGGGCGGGGCGAGAACAACATCCGGGGATGTGGCGCGTTCTCGCTCTGGCGTTCTCGACAATCGGAACAGTGCTCGGGCTGAGGCTGATGACGAGAACGCTCAAGAACGCATATGGAGAAACGGCCAATGATCTGCCAGGCACTTCAGCATCTATACTTTGGGAAGCAGGGAAAGCAGTGATGAGAGGTAAAATAATTTCATTCTCATCTCACAAAAAAAAGATAGAAAACAAGAAGATTCAGGAATTAGAAGAAAAATTCAAGTTACTAGAAACTTCCCAGGAAGAGGGAAAGTTGGGTAAAATCCGTAAAATAAAACTAGACTTAAACCATTATATTGAAAAGCAAAACAAATCTCTAATACAAAAACTTCGATTAGAAAATTTTGAAGATGGCAATAAGTCAGGAAGCTTCTTAGCTAATCAGCTAAAAATAAATAAAGAGAAAACGACTATATTTGCAGTTACAGACTCAACTGGTAATACATTACATGATCCGGAATGTATAAACAACACCTTCCGAGATTTCTACAAATCTTTATACACATCACAGATAAATCCATCAGACAATGACATCAAGCAATTTCTGGATAAAATTACACTTCCTAAACTATCAGATAACCAAAGAACGACACTGGACTCACCGCTGACAACAGTTGAAGTTCAGGAAGCTTTAACAAGCATGCCCAATAAAAAGGCTCCAGGCCCAGATGGATTCCCTACTGAGTTTTATAAGGAGTTCTGGAATATTCTGGCACCAACGTTTCACAGAATGTTGCAAGAAATTCAGGAAAATGGCAGATTTCCAGCTAATATGAACTCTGCCACCATCAGTCTTCTGCTTAAGCCAGGCAAAGATCCTATGTTTCCCACCAGTTATCGTCCCATATCCTTAATCAACGTAGATATTAAAATACTCTGTAAAGCTTTTGCAAAAAGATTAGACAAAGTCACTCCTTTCATAATCCACCCAGACCAAACTGGTTTTATCAGAGGAAGACAGTCATCCACAAACACACGCAGATTACTTAATTTAATAGATTATTCCTACAGTACAAATAATAAAACTATTATAATGTCTTTAGATGCAGAAAAAGCATTTGATAGAGTAAATTGGAATTTTTTATTCGCTACTCTACATAAATTTGGTTTTGGCAATTTTTTTATAAATTGGTTAAAAATTTTATACAGCTCTCCTACAGCCCGTGTCAGGACAAACAAGCGAACATCTTCCAGCTTTTGTCTCCAGAGGGGCACTAGGCAAGGATGCCCGCTTTCCCCCTCACTTTTCGCCATTTTTATTGAACCTCTAGCAGCAACAATTAGACAATCAAAGGTTATTAAAGGTATAAAATGCATGAATATAGAGCATAAGATTAGTCTTTACGCTGATGATGTATTACTCTATCTTCAGCACTCAAACTCTTCCCTTTCTCAAGTAATTAGATTACTAGAATCCTTCTCAAAGGTTTCAGATTACTCTATAAACTGGTCTAAATCTACAGTACTGCCAATTAATTGCTCTTTCCAAAACCCCCTAGATTTACATTTGCGATCAGGAAATATTACATATTTGGGTATTTTTTTATGATGCCAGTATCCTCTTCTTTGCTGTCACATGCTGGGGCAGCGGGCTGAGGGTTGCTGACAACAACAGACTGAACAAACTGATCAGGAGGGCCGGTGATGTTGTGGGGGAGGAGCTGGACACTCTGACGACCGTGGCAGAGAGGAGGATGCTGTCCAGGCTTCAGTCCATCTTAGACAATGTCTCACATCCTCTCCATGACACACTGGCCCAGCAGAGGAGCTCCTTAAGCAGAAGACTCCTCTTACCCAGATGCACCACAGAGCTTCACAGGAAATCATTCTTGCCTGTGGTCATCAAAAGCCTCCCTCAGTGATTCTGACACCCCCACTCTGTAACTGACATTTATGCATTCTTTGCACTGTTCTTGCACAAGTCACTATCACTTTACTTGATTTATAGTTATACATATGTATATATAATATATATATTACTGGAGTAATATATATATTATATATATAATATCTAATATATATATTATATATATTATATATATATATTACTGGAGCCCACACAGAAAATGTAATTAAGACCTTGAAAGAACCCAGTACATTTATCCTATTAAAAAGTGTTATTTAAGATAAGATAACATTAGCTAATCCTTTATTTATCCCACGACTGGGAAGAACCCAGTACATTTATCCTATTAAAAATTGTTATTTTTTCCTACTTATTTTTTTTCTGCTTTATTTCCTGTATTTTAATCATGTAAAGCACTTTGCATTGTCTGTGTACTGAATTGTGCTATATAAATAAATTTGCCTTGCCTTGCCTATTTAAGATAAGATAACATTAGCTAATCCTTTATTTATCCCACGACGGGAAACTTTATAGGGTTAAAGCAACAGGCAGGTGCACACAACACAGACAGAATTACATAAGGATTGAAAGATATAAGAGGTGGATTAGGAAAAAAACACTATGAACATAACATTATTATTATTATTATTATTTAATTGTAATAATAAAATAAAAATCACAAAACCCGAAAGGTCAACAGTTTCATGATACATCAAGCTTAAATGTCAAAAGTATTGGTACCGTATCGATATCGCCGATACTCACCCTGTATTTACTTCGGATCGGATCGATTAAAAATTCCAGGTATCGCACACCTCTACCTTGGAGCTGGGGGGGGGGGGGGCCAGCATGTGTTTGAGGAGGAGACAGAGAGAGCCATCCCTAGCGATAACAGAGACAGTGCAGGTGGAGAGGCTTACTGCCCGATCGGATAGTCTGAGCATAGTCGCTCAGAGATGGGTCACTGTTAATTTCAATAATCCCGCGTTATGGCCAACAAAACTGACTGATTGTGATCGAATGAATGTTGTGTGTTTAATGGCAAAAAGGAAGCCTTTCTCAGAGATTCAGAGGGCAGAGAATTCCCAAAGTATCTAACATATTCTACTTCCTGCAATGGAAGGGGAAAAAATTGTTAGGGACTGGCTAATATACAGCAGGTCAAAAAAAGCCATATTTTGGCTGCAGTGCTTGCTGTTCTCTTAGGAAGAAAAGATCAACTAGTGCACTAAATTCAATAGATGGGTTGAAAATATCCAGTATAAAATACAGAGATTTCCAGGGCATAAAGTGTACAGATAAGTTGACTTTTTTTTGGTGTGTGTGTGTGTGTGTGTGTGTGTGTGTGTGTGTGTGTGTGTGTGTGTGTGTGTGTGTGTGTGTGCGTGCGTGTGTGCGTGCGTGTGTGTGTGTGTGTGTGTGTGTGTGTGTGTGTGTGTGGTGGCGGCAGGTGTAGAGGGGGGGCCCAAAAAGACTGCGTTGTTGTCCCGGGCCCTAGCAAAGGTGTCAACTGGCCTGGGAGCCAGTATACAATGGGGCAGGGTGGAGAATTGAGGCAGAAGACAGGTGAAAGTAACGTAGAAGGATTAGGAGTAGCAGAAAAATATGAGTGCAGAGAGCCAAGGGAGAGGGGGAACAATAAACTGGAAGGAAGCACGGGAAAATAAAAAAATGTGCATTGAATGAATTAGAACAAAATCCACTAACTAATCCACAAGAAAACTAAAATAACAGTATTAGAAAAAACACTTACACCTGGATATCGTGACACATTTTGAAGAAGTTGGGACAGGGGCAACAAAATCCTGGGAAAAGATACCAGACGCCCCAAAGAGTTCAGAAAACAAAAAACAAATTGAACAGGGTGGGTGGAGGGAGCTTTGGAAGATGCCCCAGAGGCTGTCCTGTATGGATCAAGAGTTCGGGCTGGCTGAGGTGCAGGAACCTTGGAGGTTGGCAGGAAATTTGGATACTGATGTGGGCACGAGAGTCTCTTCAGATCATGACAACAGGTGAACAGGTTAATGACCTATATATACTTTTGTTCCTGACCTTCAGCAGGTGTATGAACGTCCGGTGCTCAGACATGAAACGTATCAACCATGCCTTTTTTTTATACCCAATTGCTGCAGAATCTACCAAAAATCACAGTAAACAATTTAATTACGATTATTCAGACCACCTCCAACATGCCCACATCCAAAAACGAAAAAGGGTTTGAGTTGTATGTGTCCAGCTTCTTAAAAAAACAAAGAAAAAAAAACATACTATCCCTATACTAGCCGATGTTGTCTCAATGATTAAACACTGTTTCTTCTCTAGCTATCTACAGCTAAGTGATATGTTAATGTCATTAAGTGTTTTAGTAGTTTGTGCAATCTATTTTCCTAAACTCAGTATCAATTTCACTTTCAAACAAGCAGGCTGCAAACGTCACTATTAGGTGATGAGTGCTTCAGATCCACGAGGAAGAGCCAGAAGCCTCACTGTGTAAGTGTAAGAGAAAGTCATCCCACAGGTCCTGCGGCCTTGAACTCTGCCACTAGGGGTCAGCCTGTCACCTCTTAGCCAGATGCTGTGGGTCAGCATGTCATCCCAGTTCCAGCCACCAGGGTTCAGCAGGTAATCTCTGGTCCTGCCACAATGGATCAGCAGGTCCTTTCTGTTATTGCAACTGTGGATTTGGAGAGTACCTCAGATCCAGTTCTCATCCCTGGGGGTCCAAAGGTCACCACAGATCCAGTTGTTGTCATGGAGGGTCCAGAGGACGCCTCAGATCCACTTCATGTCATGGAGGGTCCGCAGGACACTACAGATCCAGTTTTCATCAATGGGGTCTGGAGGACGCCTCAGATCCTGCACACATCTCTGAGGGTCCGGTGGACGCATCGGCTCCTGCTCACATATCTCACATATGTAGCAAGAAAAGTACGTATAAGAAAAGTCCAAATAACATATTTTCGATAGCTATGAGAGGAGTAAAAATAGCATCTTATTTGTCATTAACTCAAACATAATGCTAAATGGAGAAACCTGACTAAATTTTAACCAGATTTTTACTCTGAATCTGCAGATCTGAGTTTTCTTATCCCAGCTGGCTGGGCAACTGCGATCCCTTCGCTCATGTTTTCCTATCCGGACTTTCCCCAGACAGAAGTTATTTAATGTTTTCAAATAACCCTCAGTCTGTTAGGTATTGTCCAGTAAACATAATTTGTGACCGCCTCACAAAGTTCTCATCCTGGTCCCATGCAGTCAGCACAGTAGCGCGTACAGTAGAGATGATACCTGCTCAAAGACAAGTCAAACACACTGACCACTATGACAGAAATACAAAATGCAGAAACTGTGACTTACAAAGACAAATTTATCAAAATGAAATAGATACGCTAAGCAAAGGCAAAAAGCTGTCATAGAACAACAAAAATGCACAACTTGGATGTTTTCTTGGACAAGGACAATGTGCTCAAAGTGGTAGGAAGGCTAAGTCATTCATCTCTTCTTAATTCATTCAAACATCCAACAATCATTTCTAGAGAACATCACATTGTAAAACCGATAATTGCCCAATGTTATCAAGGAAAAGGGCTTCACCATGAATGAGATACGATCAGTGGCTACTGGATTCCAAAGTTAAGTCATAAGGTTGCATCCTACATTTGCCAATGTGTGTTTTATCACGTAAGAAACGGGAAAAAAGCTTATTTGAACTGAAATTCTCAAAAAGAGTCAAAGAATTTGAGCGCAAAATATGACAATGGGGACCCCTGATGTGGAGCAACTGAAGTTGTACATCAAGCAAGAAAGGAAGGACAGTAACCTACAAAGATTCAACGATTAGTGCTTACTGAGTGTTGTTAAAAGTAAAGGGGATGTAACACAGTGGTTAACCTTTCGCTATCCCAGGTTCTTTTGGCACATGTTGCAGGCATCAAATTAAAATGAATAAATATTTGAAAAAAAATAAAACATTTATCAATTTGAACATTGAATACATTGTCTTTGTAGTGTATTCAATGGAATATAGCGTGAAAATGATTTACAAACCATGGATTTCTGTTTATATTTACATTTACGTATTTACGTTTTACACACATTTCCAACGTCACTGGAATTGTGGATGTTTTTATTGAAAGTTAACACACCTATATGTGTGTCAGTGACACACTTCCCCTCCCAGCAGCAGCAATTAATTCATCTTCTGAGAAACCTTTCGAACAGACTTGAGTCATGAAGCCAAGAGTCACAGTTGTTAAAGTCAAGTCTAACAGGATGTTAGTTGAAAATGGTAAAAAAAAAAAAAAAAAAGAATGAAAGCTTCCCCTGGTTTGAGAAGACAAAAGCTCATTTTGCTGTTGCATCCAAAATACACCATCCTACCTTGCATTGCAAAAACGTTGATAACTATTTAGCTTTTTCACATTTTCTTGCAGTAAAACCACAAAATTTAATGTATTTAATCTGAATTTCACTCATCAAAATATAATACATGGCAATCAACATTTTTACAAAACAATATTTGTAAATGTGTGGTATTTTTAGTCAGCCCGCTTTACTCTGATACCCCTGAATAAAATAACAAACTGCCTTCAGAATGCACCTCATCAGTAAACGGTGTCCACTGGCATCCATTAATCTTAGTATAAATACGGCTGTTGAAGCCTTCGGAGGTTTGGTAGAGAACAAACAACATCATGGAGAACATTAATGAACACAGCAGACCGGCTTAAAGCAGGGTTATTGTGTCAATAAATATTCCAAACTTATATCTCACAGAGTAGTGTTCAGTCCTGAAGAATGTAGCAAGGACAGCAATAACCAGGAGGCCCATGGTAACTCTGGGAGAACTGCAGAGATCCACAGCTCAGGTAGGAAAATCAGTTGACTAGACAACTTTTGGCCATGCACCCCACAAATTTTGAAGGCAAAATAAATCCAATTTAAAGTTTCCTACTGGCCCAGTTTCCACATGAGATCAAATATTTTGTTCATGTGCTCAACATGTGGTAAACTTATGAAGAAGGTGATTATTCACAGGAAGCTGGCTCCCTGGTTTAATCCATAGCTGTGTTTTTTTAAGAACAACGTTAGGAAATTGGAGAGGAAATGGCGTTCCACACATCTAGAGGATTTCTACGTAATCTGGAAAAATAGTCTACTGTTGTATAAAAGGACCCTTTGCAGAGTTAGAGCAGCATATTTTTCATCATTAATAGAGGAGAATAAACATAATCCCAGGTTTCTTTGGAGTACAGTTGCCAAACTTACCCAGAGTCATAGCTCCAATGATCCATTCATTCCCTTAGCTCTCAGCAGTAATGACTTTATGGTATTCTTCATAAATAAAATTGATTACATTAAAAATAAAATAATTGGCATCCTCCCAAACATGATTACCTCGTCCTCAATAAATCAGTCAATGTTAGAGGAATCTTTAGAGCCTGATCGTTGTTTGAACTGTTTAGAAGCAGTAGAGCTTTCTGAGTTATCTCAAATTTGAGCTTAATTTAAACCTTCTACCTGTATGTTAGACCCAATCCCAAACAGGTTATTTAAGGAAGTATTCCCTTTGATTAATGCCCCTATTTTAGGTATGATCAATCTATCCTTAGTAAATGGATATGTACCACAGGCTTTTAAAGTAGCTGTTATTAAGCCTTTACTTAAGAAACCATCTCTTCATCAAGATGACTTAATAAATTACAGACCTATATCTAATCTTCTTTTCCTATCTGAAATGCTTGAGAAAGTAGTTGCTAATCAAGTATGTGAACATTTACAAAGTAATGACCTATTTGAAGAGTTTCAGTTTCAGGCTTCAGAGCTCATCATAGCACTGAAACAGCTCTGGTGAAGGTCACTAATGATATTCTTATGGTCTCAGATAATGGATCTCAGTGCTGCATTTGAGACAGGAGATCACAATATTCTCCTAGAAAGACTTGAACATACTGTAGGGATTAAGGGGAAAGCATTAGGGTTTCCCCAAGTCCCTTTTGAATAACTGTGCACGCACAAGACCGTCTTACCTTGCTCTTCGTCCTTCAGGAAGATCGCGTGAAAGAAATCTCTCAAATCCTCTCTGGTCTTATTTCTTTCTACTGAGTCCTTCCTCTTCTTGTGTATCTCTTAGATTCTGTCTAGTATAAACAATGTAAAATTTACCATTAATTCGTATTGTAGCTCCAATTCAGCAAATCAGCCAATACTTACTGACTACCCGAAACATATAGTTCATATATCAACAGTTAAATCATCACTACTCATAAAGTAAACTTGAGACAGCTTGCCTTTTGGTTTAATTAGTCAGCATTCTTATCAAGGACATCTAAAATTACCTTATTATTCAAAATAACTCTATTTTTAGATATCTAAAACTAAGATTCAGCTTGTGCAAATTAAATTGCAGATATCTTCAAAGCAAATAATGACAAGGCAAAACTAAGTTAAGGACATCTTGAACTGCTGCCCACAGCATTGAAGACTTGTAGTCGTAGAAATTAGAGTTGTATCCACAATATTTTGGACTCACAGCTTTCAAATTCATACTCACATAGAAACAATCCCAACCCACAACAGTATTAGACTCAAATATATGACAACTTGACAGATGTTAGAATCTGCACACATCCAGGGTTCAAACCCAGGACCTTCTTGCTGCAAGGCTAAATAAAATATTGCATAATCATATTTTGTGGAGCAAAAGCAATTCCCAATATTTTAACTTTTTGGTAATTTTAGTTTTCTACTACTTATGTTTTCGGGCTCTCAAGTCCTTTTGACTTGATGATTTTGGCCCACGTGATGAAAAGTTAAGACCTGACCTAGTTGAAATCACATTTCTGACATTTTTAAAGGATTTTTTTTAAATGCTTTAATTAGAATATATAGAAACAGATTCACATTTCAATGGAAGTGTGCTCAGAAGCATGCATTTTCAATGCAGGTCAATGGCCCACAAAAAGCTGCAGGGCCACAGGTTGCTCTGTTAAGTTTAAAGGCACACAAAAGCATGGACACATCAGATTCACCCCAAAATACACAACCTGGTAAAATTGTGTGCCATTGGTTTCAACACAAAACTTTTATTAAAAAACACTTTATAGATGTCCAAGAACCCAGGACGGTTGCGTTTTTAAAACATCCCAACAGCAGCAGAAAACCAGAGCACATGAATAAAAAGGGATGAATAGTGAAAACAGGTGAACTTTCCACCTCCCACTCCACAGTCCTCCTCAAGGCTTTAAAAAAAAAGCAATGCTTGCGTGACTTCATTCACCCACCGTAACGTAAGCCACATTCCTTGCATGTATCTCACATCTCTTTGGGCTGTTCATCCATGGATGTGGCTCATTCTGCCTCACAGGATTGGATTCCTCTTTGTAATGTTTGTGAGATCAGACAGGGGCGGAAAAATGTGAACGGGCCGGTTTAGCCCGCCTGACCGACAGCATGTCCCTTTTGTGTCCACCTCCTCTTGTCCCACCAGCCGTTGTGTTTCCTTCACTTCCATACCTGTGAACAAAAACTTCAAGGCTACAGCTCCACCCAGCACGACAGAACAAGACGAGAAAGTCTGGTCTGACAACTTGGAGAGCTATATAATGTAAATGACAAAGAGGGCTTTCCTTTTACAAACTGCTGCCAGACCAGTGCTGTTGGTTTACAGCTTGAGAGGACGAATGACCAGAAGCCTCAGCGTTGTTCTTTGATTTAATTGCCTGGTTTGTCTCTAAACTCTGTGGCTGACGTTCTGGGACAGTAAAAAGTCTAAGATTAGCACACATAATCAGGTTTTTCCACATATCACAACCTGTTTGGTTTGACAATGAAGAAGCACAGTGGCATAGAGGAAATCAAAGGAAGGTCACAGAATAGTCAGGAAGAACAGGAAAATCTAAACAGCAGAGAATAAAACTCATCAGCCTAACGCATGATGACCAAAACCCAATTTTTGTAAGTCTCCAAATAACACAGTTGTTTAGTTGTTGAGTGCTTTTAATGACATCCTCCTGGCTACAGACGACCGTGCGATCCTGGTCCTCCTCGGTTTAACAGCTGCGTCCCACACAGTGGGGCATGCTCTGTGACGACGACATCAGTTTGGATAAATGCCTTTTGTTTTTCCTTTCTCCTCTTTCTCATATCTACTCCCAACACTCTGGGACTCTTGGCCTTTTGGGCAACGTCATTGCTCTTCGGTGTGAGCATCGGTTGCCGTGAGACTCCGTGTAACTGGCTGAATATTAGATTAGCATTTAAATTGTAAGGTCATAACACTTGGTATACACCAATTATTGCACTCAAAACAGTCGTTGCAATATAGATATGGCACACACTGATAACGTGATGACGATATATTGCGCAGCCTCACTTTGTAGGCAACCCTCTGACTTTCCACTGCATCTGGAGTCCTGCAGGGTTCAATACTTGGGCCTCTGCTATTTTCTTTGCCTCTCCTGCTCCTTCAGCTCCATACTTGAAATACATAAAACTGTATTCCAGTGTTGTACAAATGACAGGTGCATGTACCATTAAAAAAGAAATTTAACTGTTGCATATTAGGTTACCGGGTAAATTAATGTCTCATCTTGATCAGCAAACTACACAAGTTCTGGCCATTTTAGCTCTTCTCTGTTGCTTTGCTCTTGGTCCAAAATATACCGCCAAAGCTATCGTGGAAATGTTTTAGATCAAATCATTTAACGATTAAGAATTTGTGGCAAAGTTTTAAAATTGTTGTTTATAGATTTTCCCCATGCAGACTGGTTTAATTGTTTTGGCTTGCGTGTAAGACACAAAGCGTGAAGGAGTCTAACGGTAAACACCGCCGTAAACACCATCTACACTGTGAAACATGGTGGAAGCGTCATGCTATGAGGATGATTTTCTTCAGCAGAGACACGGAAGCTGGTCAGAGCTGATGACAAGGTGGATGGAGTTTAAGTGACAAAGAAAATCTATGCTGGAGGTTCACCTTCCAGCAGGAAAAACAGCTTTGAACATACTGCCAGAAGCCCAGAGGTAGAATGGCGTGTTTTAGATGAATTCAATTAAATTTTATTTTATTTATATAGCGCCAATTCATGAAACATGTCATCTCAAGGCACTTTCCAAAGTCAATAGCGTAGATTTTAGCGTATCCATGTGCTATAATGGAATATTCAAAGTCTAACAGGTTTGCAAGGAAGAACATTTGTCGTAATCATTTACACTACATGTTTTTAATTGATAATTCTCTATATGAAAACATAAGCCTTTCTGGGCTAAGTCCAATGTTTAAGTATCCCAAAAAATGCCTTTGTTCTCATTTCAACACGCATGCGCCGCTGTAGGTGGATCTTAATTTAATATCAAGTGCTAGATGATGGTTTTTAATAAAAGCCTCCTGTCACATGCGCCATGGAAAGTGTCACATCAGTCCACCCACATCATTTGACAGTCATTTCCTTTGATTATGTCACCACTTGTAGAGTTTTTTTTAACCCAGTAGTCTCAGGATTAAAAGAGAATCACGCATTAATCCCGGTGCATTTTGATTCATCTGAAATGGCGTCCATGAACACAGACAAGTAAGCCCCACAGACAGAGAACAAATGCTCCAACTCACACGGACAAGAGCAGCCAGCTCAGTGAGTAAAAGCTGATCTGAAAACAACCTGCCTGTAGGTGGATCTGCTCGCTGGAGGACACGATGATGATGATGGTGACTCCCCCCACCTTTTGTGGGTGGATCCGTACACGTAATGCAAAAAAAAAAAAAAAAAAAAAAAAAAAGCACCCTGGCGTTTGTTCTTCCTGCTTCGTTCAGCCGCGGCGCATCAGCAGCCCGGAGATGTCCCTGGCGCTCCGCGCACACAGCAGAGGAAACCCCGGCGATCTGAGCTCCTCTGGACGGTTCGGACAGCGGCGGAGAGACGCTCCTTCTTCTCGGTGAAAGCGTCCTCGTTACGGGCTCAAGGATGAACAGCATTCATACGCGGGTGAAGAGCAGGAGGACCGAGCATCACCTCGGAGCGGAGAGGGACCACTTTGACAAGCAGCAGGTAAATATCACCCACGGACACGGGAGAGTGGACGGCTTCATCCGCCCGGGCCGTGGAGCGGGGAAGCCGGCCTGCTGCGGGTGTTTGCCGCATAGGCCACATTTGCAGCGGCGAATTAAGGCAGAAGTGAAAGCTTTAATGAGAAAACTCAGGTGTTCCGAAAGGCCTCAAACACAGCTTTATCACTTTAATTTACAGCCAAATCACCACAGTTTATTTCTATGGAACAACTTATAGTTGTCGTCATTGAGGTTTCAGAGCTGGTTTAGCCCAAATGTGTTTTCTTTCAGTAGACAAAGTCTAAATAAATTATGTGTAGTGGCGGATCCAAAGGGGGGAGGCGGGTGGCATTGACCATCTTCAATAAATTTGCTCATGCGCCAGTCAGTCCAATATGCATCGTTTTTAAAAAAAATAAATAAATGAATTTAACATAGGGAAGTACATGTTTCAGTAATGTGCAACATTTATTTATTCTTACGTCATTTTATTCTCTTTCATAGCATATTGCTTCTAACCTTATAATTCCAAATCTGATTATTTTAAAACTTGTTTACACGTTTTTCTCCGTCTTTCTTCTTCTTCTTTTTAACAAAGTTGACACTGGACTCAAAATCCTGCTGTATGGCGTCATTTACTTGTCTTTTGCCCTCTGGTCGAGGATCTTATGCCTCGGTCACGCGGCAAGATTTTAAAAATGTCGGCTGATTTTGAAAATCTGCCAGACCCCTCATGTGACAGTAAAAAAACAAAACAAAACAAAAACTGTTATCTCGTACAGTGTGCGGTGTACGGCCAAACAACAAGCACCAAACACAAACAGATTTCACTCATGAAGTTTCAAATGTCAGATGGAAAGTCTCGCAAAATCTCTCAAGATCAAACGTGAGTTGAGAATAAATAAACATGGCCTACGAGGAAGAACAAAAGCAATAGTATGTGGCCTAATTTTAACGGAGAAAAAACATTACAAGAAAAGGTGTTCCTTAAAGGAGTGGAGACAGCGTCACCTATACATCACCTGATGTGGAGGTGAGTTGTGTTTTTCTTCTTTCCGTCACCGCCTTATTTTCTTATTGGCTACATGTCACATTCAACAGGCGGCGTGCTCGTTTGTGCTCGGGGAACACCACACATGCTAGGATATCTAGCCAAGTCAGTCCAGCATGATTAATACTCTCCATTTGAGGTCGTAGCGGTCCCGGCGTCCTGAGCAGACTAGATCACTCTTAACACCACACACGGCAGGCTATCTTAAGGGGCCATCCCGATAATCGGGGCTTCCATAAGATTGTCGGAAGGGGAAGATTGGGTGAAGAATCAGGCTAATTACTGTGCCGTGTGAACCCGACATAAGTACTGCAGAGAGAAAGGCTAGTTTTTTTTTTTCACCCCAAAAGTTCAAGATGGCTGCATGCACCTTCAGAAAGGAAGAGTTTTCATGGTGTTCATTCCTTCCTGGAAGAGTTGTAAAAGTTAAGGAAAAAAGAAAAGCTTGATGATTCTTAAAAACTCGCAAATCAGTTTTGATACCTTAGATATCCAGGATTATGTTTTTATGGCTACGTGGATAAACTGGTGTTATGGGTTTAAAACATTTAATGTGTTCCTTAAATTTATAATAAAAATGGCATTAGATTGACTTTGACATGACTATACTAGAAAAAGTAGAATTTAGTCTTGTCACTGTGAATTGTAAATGGATATTTAGTCTCAAGCATCTAATAGCTAATCCTGACAGCTGCATTTTTAAAGTCTAAAACGTTCTGATTAAAGCATAATAAACCCCCGAAATTCTCCTGGGTTTTGTTAAACCAGCCTAATATTATCAGTGGCCCCCATCAGCCCAACCCTTTCTGAGGACGGCCCTGACTGTGAGATGTCTGATAATAATTTTATCTTAATTTAGATCTCTTTAGCAAAGAGACTAGAAGTCATTTCTAAAGACTTTTGCTGAACCATTAAAAAGAAATTCTCAATGAAGTAATATAATGTTAAAAATCAAGATAAGAACACAAGAATAAATGACTAAATCAGTAATCACAAGGGGACTATATATATATGCATTTATATATTCAAATTAAGAGGCAAGTTTGTTTCAGTGTTTGCTTGTTAATGGAACCAATAGTACACGGGATATAGGAATTAACTGCAAAACAATTAAAAACTGGCTTCTTTTTGAGAAAATGTATGTATATGATTAGAACATTTTCTGATATGTAATATGGAAAATGTTCACTATTAGCCGGTGTTGCACAACACAAAGTTTTATTCACATTGGATTTGTATTTAGGATACCGGCACAGATTGAGCCAAAGTGTTGTATCATGACGTACATATGCAAAAAAAAAAAAAAATCTGATCCACAAAAAGGACATAGTTCAAGATTTGGGTTAAACTGTGTTAAATAATTGTTTATTGGACGATATCTCTGAATTTGTTTTTTAAGTTAAATTTGTTTAACTTTGTCGTCAAATGAGACTGAAAGTCAGTCGCAGCTCTGTGTAGTCACGCCATTCATTCCTCCCTGAATCCAGTCCTTCCTGTTTGTCCACCTTTCCTCCATTACACACATTTCGTCCTCTCGCTCCTTTCTCAAAGCTTCCTTCATGGATTTGACTCTTAAGTAAGTTGAGGTAAAAAAGTGTATCCTGATATTTCTCTTAAAACTGTGTAACGTACTCCCCAGCGTGAGGCAGGAACGTGAGAATCAGAGGAGGATCAGTAACAAAACGAGCGGCGGGGCAGCTCCCCGGGTGTTCAGATCCTCCCGTATTTTGGAGTCAGAACTAGGCTGAGCCATTGCTCTGCTGGGCGAACACTCCTGTCAATGTTTTATTTGCCTTTGAAGCACATGCAGAGAGGAGGGGGTGTGGTGTTTGAATGAAAGGAAGGCCGGCCCCGGGAATTAACTGTATACAACCATCAAATATGCACATTATAGTTTTTTTAAAAGGTTTTTAGTCAAAAAACATATTAGTGCCATAAGTCATACAACACGTTTGGTTGTTGTGTAATCAAAGACGTTGTTTGTGAATGTGATCAAAACTTGTTACACAGGTGAATGAGGAAAATTTGTTTGCCTGTCAGCTTCACCTGATTACAGCCGTTTTAGCTGAGCGAGGTCAGTTTTTATCGTTAGAGCATCTGTTTTTTTTTTGTTTTTTTTGTAGGATAACAAAAGCTGGTTGAAGCCGTTTTTAGCTGGTGTTTTGCTGTTCCCACCCCCTCCTTATTCTGCTGCTGTTCTAATCTTTGATGCCCGTTATACGGCTGACTCAATTTCAACCGGGTCGTTTGATTATTTGTTGACAGCATTTTATGAAAATACGTTAGCACGTTTTGGTTTTAAACCAAACAAAGTCCAATTTACGATAAAGGGGGGGTGGCTTGTTGGATATTCACAAAAGGGTAGCTGACAAAAACGATGATCATCTCTCCTCTAAAAGCTGCAGTGATGTATTATAAACAGAAAAGGCCAAAATAAATGACATCTCAAACAACCTTGATCAGGAGGAGAGTTTCATTAATGTTTAAATCTTAAATGATGGATTAGGTAAAGGGCCACCTTGCTACCCTGTCGGTCTAGTTCAAGTCCACATAATGACTCAGGAGGAAAATATAAAACTGTCTGAGAAAATGCTTAACTTTTTGAAAGTGTTTTTACACTAAGAAAATTCTTTTATACAAACACTAATTGGTTTGCATTTTGAGGCTTCTTTGTATTGAATCTGTAGTGCCTTGCAAAGCTATTTCTACCTCTTAAACTCCTCCTGTTTTCCACGTTTTGTCACATTATAACTACAGCTTGCAATGCATCCAAACACCAAACTCACAAGTAGTTTCCACTTGTCTGAAATTGTATCTAGTAAATAGCCTACAGCTGTTTTGTATAGGCCTCAGAAGACCGCTGGACAAAATTAGTGAAGAAACAGCATCATGAAGGCCACAAGCCATCAAGGTGATGCTGTAAACTTGTGTAAGAAGTTGATTTGGACAGAAGAAACAAAAACTGAACCCTATACCTCATATATAAAGCCCTATTGGTGACAAAAACAGACCCCTCACTTCACCTTGAACACTCTGTCCCCACAGTGAAACATGGCTGCATCATGCTATGAGGATGCTGTTTATCTGCAGGGGTTGGGAAGCTGGTCAGAGTTGATGGGGAGATGGAGCTAAATGCATGCGAAGAGTCGATGGAGGTTCACCTTCCAGCAGGATAACAACCCTATATACAGAGCCAGAGCTACAATGGGATGGTTAGATCAAAGCATATGCATGTTAAAACGGCCCATGGTCTGAACTTAAAGCCAATTTCACAATCTATGGCGAGGCTTGAAACATTACGTTGACAGATTTCTTCACTCAAGCTGACTGACTTTGCGCTATTTCACAAAGAAGAATGAGTCAGCATTTAAGTCCCTAGCATTTAGTTTCCACATCAGAACTGGTAGAGATTTACCACAGAAGACTAAAGACTCCCACATACTCGGGCGTACTGTGAGCTGCGCTGACTCTCCGCTGACGTTTTACCCTTCATAGTCGAGCGTACCTATTGCCTACATTTCTTGTGACAAATTCCTGCATTTCCCACCCTTTCTGCCAGTGGGACGAAGCGGGGGGGAATGGATGGTAACATGTTTGATGAGCTAGTTGAGCATGTAGAGCCGTTTCTTTCCCAGTGAGCACCCTCCGCACACCTGTCAGTGTGGCACAGAGGGGGACTGTGATGCGACCGCCTGCTTGGAGCAGCTCAATGTGTCAAACTCGGTGTCGCATGTAAAACAGTTGGATGGGGAGACGTCTTGCCACGAGCAGTTTATAGTGTGACTCTGCGTACGCGGTCATAAAAATTGACCTCTACGTTTACCTGTCTGCGTGGACTCCGCACGGATGTCCATGGACTCGTGCAAGTAGGTGGGAGCCTTTACAATTCGGCTAAGTATTCAGTCATATGGGCTGAATTTAAATGCACACCACACTATTCAGATTTTTATTTGTAAAGGAATTTGAAAACGTGTGTCGTCCTCCTTTCACTTCACAATTCTGCACTCATTTGAGTTGGTCTGTCACATAAAATCCTCAAAAAATACAATTAAGGTCGCGGTTGAAACGTGGGCTGTGAGTGAGCACTCCAGCTTTGGGTCAGCTTTTAAGCAGAGTGATGCCTCTGTTTGTCTGGTGCAAAGATGGGAGGAAGTTTTCATTGTGTGGTTCATGTAAACCCATGGATCACACAATAATTTCACACTCAGAGCTCAAAACAAGACCGATGTACCCTTGCAAATTGGTGTCCAGCTTATAAGACACAGGAAGTGGAGAAGGTGAATCGCTGACCAGCATGTAAGATCATCAGATATTTATTGAGTTATTTACTCATCCAGGTTGCCAACTGAAGTAGTCACAGAGCTGATTTTCAGTGTAAAGGAAGTGAACATCGTGTTTGAATAATTGTTTACATTGAATTTAGTCAGTGATGGTGTTTTTTTTTTTTGGTATGGAAACACTAATCAGCCTCGATCCTGTTTGTATAAACTGACAAATATGCCAAATTGCTGACATGGCTAAACTACTGTGGACCATCAGACTGATGTTAAAGAGTCAAATCTAGTCCATCTGGTGTTAAAACAGAAGTTACCACTAGACTGTTCCTTTAGTGAAGAGATATTTGCTCTAGGAAATGTTCACCGATGTCTTTCAATTTTAAAATGAAATGGGTGATTATTTAACTTCAGTGTTCATAAATTCTCCATTTTCCCTTTAAAGTAGTTTTAACAATGGTTGTAGTTGCAGACTAGAATGGCAGGTGGAATTAGTGGGTAGTTTTCCTTAAACTGTAGTTTTCCACGGTCTTAAACATGTTGCATAAGGTATGTTGTGTTTATCTGTTACTTGAAGTCTCTTTGGTTCCAGAAAGGCAAGAAATAAAGCGCTTTGAGTGAAAACTATAGTTTAATTGTCTCTGCTGCTTAACTGACTATATGTTCTAGGCAACAGGAAAATGAAGGGTTGATTACTGAGTGCCTTGAACTTGTCAGATTTCTCACTGTTCAAGTAAAATGATGTTTAAAAACTCCAGACTGTGCTGATTTTACCTTTTTAACTAATACATTAAATGGGTAGGCCTGTGCACTGTATGCTATTCATAGAGTTGCGCATTATTTGTGCCGCTGATTCATCCGCTGATGTCACCGAAACTCCCCCGCCGCTCAGTTCTCTTGCTCCTGTCGTTTCTTCTTTTGCTTTTGACCCCGGTACCAAGGTGAAGCGTCTCTCACAGTGTCCTGCTTGGGTTTGCGTATCTGCACTGTGGTGTTTGCCTTCCCTCGTTCCTGTTGCCAGAGCAAGCTTCCATGTGGGAGAGAAGGAGGAGGGGGGATGGGAGTCCTAAAGGGTAAACATAGCCACTGAGTGGGAGTTGACGCTGAATGAAGTGCGGCGTGGTTAATAAAGCACACAGATTTCTGTTGTTCTGAGACTTCTCATCAGCGTTCATCAACCTTAAAGTATGTCTTTGGATAGCTGTCTTTGGAAAGAAAGCTGCAGCTTAGGTTGTTTTTTGTGTGCACAAATCTAAAACCCTGCACCCATTGGAAGGATGTTCAAAGCCCAATAGTTTTAGCTTTGCGTTCCACACTAAATTCATGTGCACCGACAACTCTCTATTGACACAACAGGTCCTCAAGATGCCCGTGTCATCCTTTTATTTTCACTCACAATACACCAACGTGCATGTTCCGAATACAGTGCAATCTTACTTTTGAGCCTAAAATATTTAAGAGATTTTATATCCTGTATTTTATTAGTTTCACATGATCATCATTCGCTAATTTGCTCAGTCGGCAGTAGAGTGCTTTGGAAGCTATTCAGTCTGGGTTAGGAACAGTGTGGCTATTATGGGTCAATGGAGAGGGTCACAGAGAATTGGCTATGGACTGAAATTGGGTTGATCGGCGCTGAAACTCAAAAATTCTTCAGTTTGAGAGTTGTTACTGAGGGAGGAAAGCTTAAATGGACCTGTTTTTGGTTTCAGAGTTGTTTCAAAATTTAGTCAGAAGACCCACAAATGTATTTTCTGTGGCATTTTGAGACATATCTGAGGTTAATTCAGGCTGCAATAGAGCGAGAGAGAGTATTACTTTCAGCAAACTACAAGATGGCTGAACGGGGTAGACCAAAGAAGCTCTGTCTTATCCAGTCGAGCTTTCAACCTCTGGTTCTTAGGGAACACGTTAGAGTGAGAAATTGTGGCCATTTTTTAAAATCTCAGAGCTAAAATAAGGCTTTGCTAGCTACTAAATACGGTTTAAAATGTCACTTCTGTGATCATTTTCTTATTGTTTTAATATAATAGTGAAACCCTGTTTTCACTCACAGGGCATGATGGCGCACCTGCGCCTAATGTAAAGTATGACCTCTCATGCCAGGAACGCTAGAAAATATATTTTAAATGCTGTTCTTATAGCTTATTTTATCACAGTTTTAATGAGAAATCAGAATAAATTTAAGTTGGTGTAGCAAGGTCAAAGTTTTCCAAAAGTTGTAGATCTGAAATGGAGCAGACCAATTTATTTGGTTCAACGTTTTAAGCAATGTTCAGGCCTCTCCAGGGATGTCTGAACATAGCAGATCACATGACGCAGACAGGAAACTGTAGCAGCCAACACATTCTCTCTTTCACTGTGAATTCATTTTAAAGGGTTAAAAATGGTTAAATTGAGATAACCCAGGTTCAATTGGTCAACAAAATAATGTGCTGCAATACAGCCTTTTATATTATTTGGCTCATAAAAACATTTAGAAAATATTACCCATGCAAGTGGCACCCACATGGCAGACTTAAACTTACAGACAGTAGAAAAACAACAGGGATCAGGCATGAAGGTCCCTGATAGCATTCATTTAAAATGCTGATATCATGTACATTTGATTAGATTCATTAGATATCATTAGATTTGATTAGATCACTTCACCCCTAGTATAATGCAATATATGATTTAATTGCACATAAAAAGAAACCCTAACCAAACCAGACATCATACTGCCTGTGAAGAGTTTCAGAGTTACAACTTAAGAAACATCCCTGCATAATTATCTGTAGGAAGTACAGTTTTGGACTTTTTCCCTTCAGGGTGTATGTATTTAAGCATACAATGTTCCCGAGTTCTATTTATTATATCGTTATTGTCATGAGAAATTAAAGGGTGGACTTAAATGTAGAAGAAACAACCATGTGTCGTGAATGTGCTGGCATAGAACTTTTACCAGTGTAAACACAGTTTCCACGAACATGTAGACTGCAGGTTACTTTCAGCTAGGACTGATATACTAATATGTGGAGAACAAGACACCTTTTGTTGGACTGTGGCCAGGTTTATTGCCTGAGTTTATGCTGCAGAAGTTGAACCACTTCTGTCAGATAAGGGCGGCTTGATTCAACTCTGAAAAGGAAAGAATCAACATAACAAAAAGTTAATGAACTAACTTGGCGAAGACGTCCGATCCTTTTGAATAAATGTGCAGGTTCACAGGAAATAACTCCCGCTCTCTCTAACCCTAGCTTATAGCGGGTGAAGTCTGCGACCTTGTCAGGCAGATCCCCTGCAGCTGACTGTTGAATTAAGCAGATAAAGTCCTGCATTAAGTGCCCTCACCTTGGGGCATTGTGTGCAGAGTGAAGCAGTGGAGGTGTAGCATTGATGCTTTGACTTCATCCCCTTTTCTTTAAAACCAAAACTTATGGAGACGCTGCTGAACAACAGAGATGACCTGGTAAGCAGAGACTCCTTGCATTAAAGAAGCTTACGGTGTTTGAGTGCAGAAGCGTGTGTGTTTGTATTACTACACTAATGCTAGCTGGCACCGGACCGTATGGCAGGCCTGGGATTTATCCAGGCTCTCTCTCTCTCTTTTCTCCGCCGGTGAGAGGGGGATTTACTATCGTTTAAACCAGATGCCTTACACAGTCGACACAATCGGCATCTGCAGCTCCCATTAATAATCGATTTTATCAAACAGTCAAATTTTAATCGGTCACTTTTTATTGGAGATTGGTGCCACTCATTCTAAGTTAAATAAAAATCATAGAAATTGGGGATAGGTGTTAGATATTAGCAGGTCGGACCTCAAGGCAAACCAGACATTGGTATCGGCTGGAAAAATCTAATCAATGCATCTGTAATTAATTAGAAACCACATCTTTATGATTAAATTGTGAAATTCTGTTAATAGAACAACTTAAATACCAGAGATGTCTGCTCTAGTATCAGAATTCATCATGCTTTTGGTAACATTCCTTATTATTTTAGCACAAAAGTTGAACTCCAGCCATCTAAAAGAAGTCCTGATATTCTCTTAACAGTGTATTCGGTCAATTTCCAGCTCTTCACTCACACTTGATGTCCTTTTTCCCACTGTCCGTTCTCACTTCTTCTTCTTCTTCTTTTTATTTTTTTTACCCTAACAGCCATTCTGAATGTAGTCTGAGAGCTTCCCTGCAGCCTTGCTGCTCAGCAGCCATCTGTTGAGGTTTCTGTGCCAGGCTCTGTGTGCCAGAGCGCGTCCCCCTATCCAACCCAATCTTCTACCCCGGCTGTCGGCCTTCCTCACAAAACAAACCCCTCATTGTCACACAAACTTCCACGCTAGCTCTCTTCGCTTCCCCCGTGTAAAACGAGGGGCACGCGGTTCATCTGAGTCAGAACGAGGCGGAGGAGGAGGAGGAGGAGGAGGAGGAGGAGGAGGGTTGCTCTTATATACAGATACGTCTTGTTTTGCCCAATGTGTAACCCCTCTCTTAACTCCTGTCTGACCATTAATGTTCAAATGGTTAAGTGTACATACATTTGAGTATTGACTCCCAGGTATGTCATGCGTTAAATACGCTTTTATATACTTGTTGAATTAAGGCCTCTACCACTGATATGAGGCTGTGGTTTAGCAACGAGAAAGATTTCTAAACCAGCAGCTTGTAAAAGAAAGAGACAGTCAAATCATTCACACAAATGTAATGTTTGTGTCAGATTTATTTAATGGGGAAGTCCCGACCTAAGTTTCTTGTTTTCGATATTGGTCAAAAAAAGGAGCCTTAATTTCTAAAGAAATATGTGCTTCAGCCACAGTCTTTAATACGCTCCTGCCGGCCATGTTTTTATGCCGAGCAGCTCGCTAAAGGCTAGCGTTAGCATGTTTATTCTCCGTTTTGATGTGACGTAATTTCTCGCTGCGTATTACAGCGCAGTTTCAGATAATTGTTTAAGAAGCAGTCAATTCCCGCTTCAAGAACTTAGTGCTTTGATTTAAACATCACAATTTTTTTTATACAATTATTTCGGCAGCTCTTTCCCCCGCAACTCCGGCTGTCTGAGCGAAGTGTATAGTGCAGTTTACACGTCGCAGAGAGACATGGAGCTGCAGCAGCCAGTTCAGTCGGTCCTTCATAGTGAATGACAACCAGCTCTCAAAAAGGTTTGCTGCACAAATTGCAGATGAACAGCAAACGGGGGTAAGCCTGGCATGAAATAGCAGAGTGTACACCCAACAACAGGGGTCTAGTCAGGAAATACAGATAATATAAAAAAATGTCTTGATGGATACTTGAGATTGGGATATCCCTGTTAGTCAGATGTAAGAATGACATAAATCACAGTTTAGGAATGGATTAAGGCAGGAATGTCTGATCTTGTACAAAGATTTAGCTTTGAGAAGGGCCCAGCTGTTCAGAATAGTTGCCTTGTCCAGCCTAACTGTGATAACCATACAGGAAGTTGTGTTTATGATTGAAATCTCGTGTGTGTGTGTGATCCTAAAAGAGAACAACAAAGCTACCTCTGTTTGACTTTTACCGAATTTTTTTTTCTGCCATTTTTCTTAACCATCCAATCTGTGTTAGAGGGTTTAGTTGATAATGCAGTTATGCATTACATTACATTATTACAAACCATTTAGTTAATGTGTTGGGATGTTTCAATATCTATTCAGTATCGATATTTATTCAAACTTTTGCTGTTTTGTAACTGTTTACTTGTTCGATTATATTTTGCCTCTTTTGGTCTGCTTTCCAAAGCACAATATTATCAGTAACTAGACGCTGTAGACACATCACCATGACACTGCAGCTGAGTAAGCTTGTGTTTTTTAAACTTCTGAAACAAGTTGTGTAAAAGTGCACAGCTTATTCCAGCTCAGTGTTTTTATTGTTTCTCAAGTATTCATTAAAATGAACAAAAACTATTGTGGGTTTCAAGAGGGATTCGCTAACAAAAATGCATATTTTTAAAAAGATTGTTTCTAAACATTTAGTTGAGTCCTTCTCTGGCTCTGGGATTAAAATGCTCATGGCTGATGAGGCGTATTTATCAAACCCAGTGATGTCTTACTCTAGAGCCGTTACCGTATGGAGGGAGATTCTCATTTTAAACAGCCATATTCTTCTCTGTGGTACAACTCTGCCCTTCAAATTTTATAAAAAACAAAACGGTATGTTAGAATCAATGACTAGCAAAAGGAATACGCAGAATAAGTGATCGTTATGTGGATGGGGTGTGTGCATCATTTGTTTACATTATGCAAAACCTTTGGTTCGTACTACAAAGATAACTTAGAAAATACATAAAAACAAGAGATTATTTCAGAAAGGGAAATTGTAGTTACAGTGGGAACAAGTTTATGCAAATTCTGGCTCGCCCCAACACATTGAGCAGAACCGCTTTGTTTACAGAACATCTAATGGACTAGGAGAAAATGTTTGTGAAAATCTGAGGATTGTGTGGCAGAAAGACCCGGGTTGTGGCCTGTATAAAGAAAAGTGGCTAAATATCACGCCCAACACGGGAAACACACATAAGTGGGGCTAAAGGGAAATTCCTGCAGTATAAATTGATTGACTGGTTTTATTTTACTCCCATCAAATTGCACAGCATGGGTCTGAAAAAGCACTACTATCTTAGCAAGGATTAATAATGAGGAGGAAGACTCCAATTGCATCCTTATCTAGCATTACAATGCTGCCGAACTCTGTTTTTTTTTAATGCATTCTTGCACAAATGCCCTTTGCACAATAATTTCTGCACATACAAATGTCTTCTAAAATACTCACCTGTACATTGTGATCACACACTGTCTCCTTCTCCTGCACTGTTTACATTTCAATTGTTTTACTGTTGAATCACTGCTGCACCTAATCCTGTAATTTACTGTAATTTCCAAACTGTATGCAAACGGAATTTCGTTCTGTACGCACTCTGTGCATACAAAATGACATAAAGTTGTCTAAGTCATGTCTAAGTCTAAGTCAATAGGGCCTGGGACTACGTTTTCGTTTTCTGTCTATCTCACTACTGTTGCCGTCATGTGTTCTATTTATTTAAATATATTTACCTTTTGTTAAGTTGTGCAAGATGGTTTATGTCCCAAAAGATGCTTTTTTTTTTCCCCTTACTGTTGTTCTTTTTAGTTTCGTGGACTCTTGGTATATAAGCTAGGTATACTGTCTGTTGAAGCTTCTGTTTGGTTCACAGCTTGTATTGGTATAAAAAAAAAAGAAGGAAAAACAAAATTTTAGTAACAAAAAAAAAAAATGCCCTCGGCTTTAATAGGAGGAATTAAGGCACTGCAGTACAACCTTAGTTTCTGTAGCTGTGGTTGTTCTGCACCCCAGGTTGTATTGAAACCCAGAGGACACACAGATCCTGCTGATGTGTTGCTGTTCCTGCCTTCCTGCTCGTTTCTCAGCAGTTCTCGTTTTACCTGCTGGACCGGTCGCAGAGCCGCTCGTCTCCAGTCTTGCGTTGACGCAGAGTCTCTCAGGTTCATTATCATTAGGACACTTTCAGTCGCCGCCCGTTCATTTGGGGTTTGTCCCCTTTAGCAGAAGTTTCCATTGAATATTCAACACAACATCTGCCGGGTTTCACAGAGGGGGCCCGGTTATGTGGTCTCTGTGTTGCTAATGTACCGTTTCTGGCTGTGGACAACTATGTTCTCATATCAGCCTAAGATTAGCTGATTATAATAAGCAGGAACAAAATTTTACTTCTTCCTCTTCCTTGAGTTATTTATAGATCTTCGTCTGGACTATTTTTCTTTACTTGTCATAACTTGTTTGTTCATAATCTGGTCTTGTGAAAACAAATTCATATTAATTGGACACAATACGGATAAATATTTAATGTTTTTCAGAGCATCTTATGGACAGTAAAGTGATGTCAATCTGCTCATTGGGTCTTTTTTAATTGCCACAAAACTTCAGCAGAAATCTTAAAACAGCTGTTACAAAATATACTACAGAGAACATACTATGTGACATGTTTGTGAAGGTTAAAGATGGATGGTGTCTAATGTAATTTACCTCCTCTCCTTTCAGCTCAGCAGCATCAGCAAAGCCATCAACTCTACAGAGACGCCAGTGAAGGAGAAACATGCACGACGTATCCTTAAAGCTGCTTCATTTTTGTAAACTTTGCATTGTTTGAGGGGGACGTCGTGATCACAAAGCATAGACGATCTCACAGAAAGCTCCTTCTTCTGGGTTTTATTCTCTCAAACTCCTTTTCTAATTTCAATGTCTCTTTTAGCAGCATCAGGGGTGTTGCTCAGGTTTAGCACCTGTTCAGAGCACGGTCAATGCAGTCGCAAGTTTGAAAACCAGTCTGCCATTTTTCACAGATGCTATTGGTGCCAATGCACTGATGTGTTTTATTTAGACAATGAGCCGCCTTACCCTTCTGCAGTACCCATCCCAACCCCTAAAGAGCAATGCTGCATTCAATTTGACTCTGAAATCAGACCTTGGATCTGAAAGTGATGCCACATCGTGTTCTTGGTTGCAAGTTGGAAAACCAATGGGATTTAATTGTTGTGGTCAGAGACTAGACTAACTACTGTTGGCACTAACTGTATTTCTCTCCTTTTTATGTTGTTAAAAACAAAAGAAATTGCTAAAAAAGTCTAACTAGACAGTTCTTGCAACTGCCCTCAGTTTACATGGGAAGCAACAATATTTTGATTTTGGTTCCATGAGACAATCAGTAAATATCAAAGCATTTTGACATATAATTGAGTTCAATTATTGTTTGCTGTTTAGTGGTAGAATTACACTAGCTGTTCTGAAGTAGCCCCTCTGATAAAGTTTTTTTTTTTCTGAGCAGTATTGTCTTTTTCTAACTGAATTTTAGTGCCAATAGTATTGGGACACTTGCCTTTAAATGCACATAAGATTTAATCTGATGTTGAACAACCCTTGCTGGGAAGACTTTCCACAAGGTTTAGGAGTATGCTTATAGGATATATGTTTTACCATTCTTATAGGGGCCTGTTTTTTTTAGGTTAGTCACTGATATCGGATGGTAAAGCACGGCCAGTCTTCACCATCCAGTCAGCCACGTGGGCCTTGCTTTGTGCACTGAGTTGTTTTGGCACAGGAAGGAGCCATTCCCACAAAGTTAGGAACACAAAAGTGTTAAAATAAGTAAAATAAAAAACAGCCACAATGCAGACAGGCAAGTGCTGTCTTGTCTTCCTGGGAACTACCAAGCCCAGACTTGTGCACTGGATTGACAGAGTCATGGTTTCTCACTCCAGAGAACGGCACCTGCACTGCTCTAGAGTCCAGTGGAAGCATGTGTTATACTACTGCATTTAATGCTTTGCATTGCACTTGGTGATGCAAATGGGAAGTGCCCTGCAATTGTATTGCGTCTCATCAAGTCTGAAGACTCACACACTACATTCAGTCAGTTACCCATTCATACACATGATGGTGAGCTACATTGTAGCTACAGCCACAGATTGACAGAAGCGGGGCTGCCATGCATTGGAGCCGCCGGGCTCTCTGACCAGCCAACAGCTGGCTAAGCCGGTGAAGTGTCTTGCCTAAGGATTCAACGACTGAGACAGACAGAGCAGGGGTTCAAACCGGCAATCCACCAGTTACAGGACAAACTCCTAGCTCCTGAGCCACTGTCCCCCATGAAAGGTTTGAATGCCGCTGGCCGGCGACGGAACCTCAGTTTCCTTAAAGCTCTGCACAATGTTCCTGAGCTAACCTGAAGGCCACATGAAGTTTGGAGGTTTTCATGTGGCCTTCAATGACATTCAAGTCAAACTTGCAAAGTAACAAGTCATTCTACTTGTAAATGTTTACTGGCCTTTAAAATAAGGAGGTGTTGTGTACTTCTGATGGACTGAATAATTTAGTAGTTTTGTCCAAAGCACACATGAGAGCACCAGAAAGACGCAAAAATGTTCATGTACAGAAGCACCGTTTAAAATGCCTTGTCCGCAGTGTGTTCTGATTAATAGGTTTGTTAAATATCATGCGAACATACAAAAATCGGTGACATTATCTTTTTAAGACAGCTGTGTGGTAGTTTGTGTTTTCCTTAACAACATGAACAGGAATCATCTTGGGGACACACAGGGAGAAGGGAGCCTTCACCTTCTGGTCCTATTCAAAGGGTTTCCCTCTGGGCACCAACTCCCTGCTGTGCTGGAAGTTCTGCCACGTGCTGCACAAAATCCTGCGGGACGGCCACCGCAATGTAAGGCAACCAGCACCGCTTCACTTGATTGTGAACCGGGAAACTCCGTCCTTGAGATTAAGGCAATTGCAGTAAAGGCAAAAGTATTTTTGATTCTTATCTTTCTGCTCTGTTAAGCTGCCCTCGATCCCTTTGAATGCAAAAACTTTGTGGAGAATAAAAAATGAGTCTATCTCTGAGTGAATTTGATTGCTGCTCAGCACAATATTAGTTTTTTATTTATTGAATTAGGACAAGCCCTGCGACAGACTGGCGACCTGTCCAGGGTGTACCCCGCCTCCCGCCCAGTGAACGCTGGAGATAGGCACCAGCAACCCCCGCGACCCCATGAGGGATAAAGCGGTTTGGAAAATGGATGGATGGATGGATGGATGGATGGAATTAGGACAATGCATATTAATCAACATATCAGGAAAACTTCAGTGTAAATATGCCAGAATTGGCACAATAGCTAAATTGCATCTGCTGTCCTAAGGCAGGCACCATAAAACATTGCACATTCATCACATTACATACAATGCTCTACACAGACCAGTTACAATAATAAACAGAAACAATAAAATAGAGAAAAGTGTAGATAATACATGTGAACAGAACTGGTTTATTTTTAAGTACAGTTTTACTGTTTTCTTGAATGTTAAATGGTTCTCAGTTTCTGATATGAGCTGGTAATTTGCTCCATGACTGTGTGCCTCTGATAGACACCACCATTTGGCTAAATTTAGTCCTGCGCCGCTGTATGCTACAATCGCCCCTGGTTAATGCTCTAGTATTGACTCTATTGTGCATTTTTTCTTCTGTATAAAATCCTGCAATGGTGGAGATGCAAGCCTGTTCAAAACTTTAAAAACAAGACATACCTCTAAAAACGTTTGATAGCTATCCAAATCTAAAATATTATACTTACTTATACTTCATTAAAATAATAAAAATGAAGCGGTTTCCTGTCTAATATTTTCAATGTTTTCTTGAAGAGAGTCTTGATATGTTTTAAAGTGCCCTCTGTAATATGGGAGGTAAGCTGTTTATTCAACCTCTACAGGTTCTTCAAGACTGCATGCGACATTATGATTCTCTAGCTGAAAATGGGAAACTATGGGTGAGTCCCAGTATCTTTATTTTAATCTTATCTAAAAGCTTGTAAAGGTTTTGGTAATTAAATGATTGTTTCCAACCCGGGTTGTTTCCAGAGCCACCTCCATGACAAATATGGACAGCTAGTGTTCCTGTATATCAAGCTGCTCTGCAAAAAGATGGTGTTTCATGCTAAGGTATATGCATTTCTGTCACGCATGCGTAATGAACCGCAACCTTATTTTACTGCTCTGGCTAAAGCTCAAACTTTGCGTCTGTGCAGCATACGGATATCCCTCCGAACCTGGAGGTGACAGATGATGTGCTGGAGCGCGCTGCGGGGACGGACATTAATAATGTGTGAGTTTCCATAAAGGCTAGCCTCTGTATCTTACAGAGTCGGAGCTTCATTGTGCCTTAGTGGGGCCTCCTCTCTGTATTACAAAGATATCGCCTTCTGTCCCGCAGGTTCCAGCTCACAGTGGAGGTGTTCGATTACATGGACGTAGAGCTGAAGCTGGCCGAGACAGGTGAACACAAAAACTCCTCCTACCTTTTTTTTTTTTTTTTTTTTTTTTTTTTTTTCTCAGGCAGAGGAAACCTGAGCTGCAGCCAAGGACTGCTGCCTGCAGACCTGCTCTATTTATGCACAAATAACAGCCTCAATTAAGACATGTCAGTGTAAGAAGCTGATGGGCTGCATGTCTTCACATAGACGGGGGACAACTCTGTAACTGAGGGACTCACTTTGGTTAGAACTCCTCTTTACTTTGTTGTTTCGCCAATGAGGAAATGCCTGCAGTCAGAGCTCATTAAAGTGATTTCCTCTTGTTTAGCATTAATGACATGTTCGTTCCAGACCTACAGGGTGCGGGTCCAGTATCACAACACCAGAAACAAATTTAGCAACTGTGCTTGGAATATCATGTGAATTAAAAATCCTAATAAGTGTTCCCTTGTTTCACAAAGTTATCGTGCGAGCTATTTAAGTGCAGAGAGGTGTTGTCAGGGGTTAAAACAAGTTCCCACTTTCAAGGTTATTATATGGAGGTCTGTGAGTAAAGAGTTTTACATTTAATTATTTACCTAATACAGAGATATTCATGTCATTTTTTTCCCTTAAGTCTTGTGTTACAACTTAGAGTGAAGCTTTTAAGTCTCCAATGACTGAAATAAACATTTTCTCATCAAATCTACAACATCTGGGTCACCTCTAATGCTGCATTGCTGTAGTTTAGGAATCCAAACCCGGACTGTTTGTTTGCGGCTAAACTACTACATGAACATTTGACAATTATTGTTCAATATTTTGGTATTTGTTCAAATTTACACTTAGTCCATTAAAATTTGATCTACAAATATGCTAAAGACTGCAATTTTGAAAATTGATATACAACTGTAATATTTACTCTACTAGTAATATAAAGGTATTTTCTGTGAGAAAAGTAATAGAGATTAAAACCTGTTAATGTTGAACTTCTTAATGTATCAGCCAAAATGCTGTTTTACCTTTTTTATTATTTTTATTATGGCAGTAAAGACCAATTTAACCCCTGTTTATCCCTGTCTTCATTTGGTCCTCTCACTCACTATATATTCCACCAAATAAGGTTCGGACGGTTTTCTTTTCTTCGTGCTGAGCTGGAGGATTTTTTAATATTGTGAAATTATTTTCTAAATACATTTTTAAACCATTTGTTCTCAGTTCTAAGTAATGATGATATTCAGACATTAAGGTATAAATTACAATGTAATTAATGAGTGCAAGTAAAGAAATGAGTGTTAAACTTCTGAATGAGCGGAAAAGGAAGTGCTTTTATTTTGAAGTGTAATGCTTCTGCTGGCTTAGCAGCGGGAGAATGTCAGAGATGGGTCCAGTTTTCAAACAGTGCTTCAAATATTGAACCAGGAATCCAATGGACACATGACTGATAACTGACTGTTGACATGAATGACGCTTAAATGTGGTTCGTATGTCTCTTTGTTTTCTCCCACAGTGTTGCGCCAGCTGAACTCGTCAATCGCTGTCACCAGCCTCACATCGGGCCAGTGTCGCCTGGCTCCGCTCATCCAGGTCATCCAGGACTGCAGCCAGCTCTACCACTTTAACGTCAAGCTGCTTTTCAAGCTGCATGCCTGTAAGAACGCCTACTGCGCTGCAAAAACACACCTGGTCCCTGAAGCATGTCAACCGCATCAGTAATTCTGCGTACCTAAAAGTGCATAATGATTTCAGGCCTGCCTCCTGATACCCTACAAGGACACCGTGACCGTTTCCGTGAGCAGTTTACCAGGTCAGTGAATGCTCCAAAGTTTCTGTTTTATTCACGTTACAGCCACAAACAATCTATTTTTATTGGGATTTTGTGCGATAAACCAGGGGTTCCCAAACTTGTCAGCCTGTGACCCTCAAAATAACAGCACCAGAGACTGGTAATCCCCAGTTCTTAAGAGTTGCCCTTCCCCCCTCACAAATATACACAGGATTGCGTTGGTTTAACACATAAAATGCAATAAAATATATTGTGAGGTTGTACTGTAATCAAATCTGTGGTCGGGGGGGTATCAAGAGGTGTGAATACTTTTGCTATGCACCATATCCAATCCTCCACACACTGGTTCTTCCTATCAGACTAGAAGGGTTTTCTGTGGTGTTCTACACATTACCAGATTGTGCAGATTTGGTTATATTTGACTTGGTGATATGGTCTACCCCGCACATCACTTGGGAAGCTGACCACAACTGGAATTGCTGACTGGTCAGACTGTGTGTAATGTGCATATATGTTGTGCCTTGTCTGTTTTCTTCGCACAGCCTGAAGAACTTCTTCAACAGAGCCAGAGAGATGGTGTATTTCAAGAGGCTGATCCAGATTCCCAGGCTGCCTGATGTAAGAGTGGATAAATGACCACACCGCCGCTGAGTCACAGCCCCGTTTTGGGTGTTACAGACTTCATTACAAATCCCAAAGGGGTTCTGTGCTGCTTACAAGATCATGATTTAAGCAACAGTTTCCTGACATTTGATCAACCAATGCTGAATGAGTGCTTTTCTTGCAGTCTCCCCCAAACTTCCTGCACGCAGCAGCGCTGGCCAAACACGTGAAGCCGGTGGTCGTCATCCCTGAAGACGATGAGCAACCAGACGATGATGACGACGAACCAGAGCCGCTCATCGAGGTCAGCGATGCCCCAACGCCCAGCTTGCAGTCTCAGCCACAGGTAGGTTTCACTAATCACAGGTGCACAGATGTATACAGCGTGTTTCCTGCTGCCTAAACGTTTTGGTACTGCTGTTTGATTCATCAGGTGGACATATTTGATCAAGCATTTGGACCTCCAAATGGAGGCTTCGACGAGAGGTGAGCCAGGCAGCCTTCTAGGTGCTGAACTGCTGATTAGGTTTTTAAATACCGGCCCCGTTTGACTGTTGAATGTTTTTGTCTGGCAGAGATCTCCAGATTGAAAGCCTGAAGTCAGAACTCGAGCTGCTAAGAATGGAGCTCGAGAAAGTCAAAGCAGAGGTGAGGATTCTTGACTAGCCTGATGCCTCTGTCATTTTTTTTTGTTTTTTTATGTATGGCTGCAAAAAGGCATGATTATTTAGCTGCAAAGGAATCTGGCTCATGCGTGTTGCTGGAAGCTGTGGAATGTAGCAAGAAGACTCTGAATGTCAGCTGACCGACGTTTTAGTAGCTCAACTTTTGATAAATTGTTATTTTAAGATCGACTATTTATATTAAAGCGCCTAAAGGCAAACATTTCCACGTTTTGTTGCATTTTTTTCTTACAGTTAAACATCTGAAAAGTGTGGCATGCATCATATTCAGCCTCCTTCATCCTTATTCTTAATGGGAGAAAAAACAGCCTCAAGAAGAACAAGAAACTAGGAAATGTCTGTCTCTAGATTTGTAAAGCTGTTAAAGCATACCTCAAAATTCTTGCAGCTGCAAAAAATATATAAATTCACAATTTTCTTCACAATTGTTACTTTGTGTTAGTCTGTGAGGCAAATCTATCTAATATACAATAATGTATGGAGGGTTAAAGGGGATGATATTAAATAATCACGAAATAAATAAATGTACCATGAAATAATGAAATGTAAAATGAATGTAAATTAAGGTCAATATTTTGGTGTAAAGTGCAGAAATAACTTTAATAATATGTTGCAATTTGTTTACCACACACTGGTTGAACAGCTCAAAACTCTTTATCCCTAGTTTGGTCTGAAATATCTCTAATAAGTTGACAAGTGGTACAGCGTGGGGGATGCTGTGATAGACCGGACCAACATTAGCACCGCCCCTGGATAACACCAGCTAGCATTCTAAGCTAGGGATATATAGGCTGGAGTTCCTCACCCAGTTTGTGGTAAACACGTTATTAAAGTTATGTCTGCACTTTACACCAAAAATATTGACCTGGGAGTCAATATTCAACCAAGAAGCAGCCAATCAGGCGTCGGTGTCTCCCTAATCCCGCCCACTGAGTTTGATGCGTAAAGGTGACGGTTTAAATAATTTCATGATGATTCTGCTGCGCAACGCCATGAAATAAATAAATACAGAGTGGAATAATGAAATGAATATTCAAATGAATTTATTTAAAAAAATGACATTTAGTTATTTAATGTCATAATTTAAAAAGGCATATTTAATTATTTAATTGCATATTTAAATATTACATTTTACATTTCATAATTTAATGGTACATTTAACTGTTTAATGATGTATTAAATAAAGAAATTGTACATTATTCAATGGAACATTTAATGGTACATTTCATTATTATTATATTCTTCATTCATTCATGGTATATTTACATCATTTATTTCATGATATATTTATTTATTCAACATGGGCCCGTTTAACACGCCATAATAAGGGTTGCAGTTGGTATGTGACAAAATGTTCTGCGGTTGTGAATACTTTTTCCGAGGCTCTTGTATCCGTTTTTCTTAAATCTGTTTCTCCTTTTTGGACCTGAAGGCTCAGCACTACGTCACACAGCTTAAGTCCCAAATCAACAGTTTGGAGGCAGAGCTGGAGGAGCAGCGCGTGCTCAAGCAGCGGGCCCTGGTGGAAAACGAGCAGCTGCGCATGGAGCTGGAGGCAACCCGCCGCCGGAACGCGGAGCACGAGAGCTTACAGAACACCTTCCTAGAGGCAGACAGTAAGACGTGTCCTATAAAATGATTGTTTCATCATCACTGCTGCAAGCACAAAGCAAGCTAATTCAATCCGATCATCTCTGTCTGTGAAGGAAAGGCACAAGCCACCGAGCAGCGATACAATAAACTGAAAGAGAAGCACACGGAGCTGGTGGCCAGCCATGCCGAACTGCTCCGCAAGGTACAGACTCCAGACCGGCCGCGGAGATGTTTGCTGTCAACTACCTGTCATCACCGGGCCTGGTGTTTTAACGCTGAGTGTGTTAACGTGCTAACAGAGTGCAGACACGGTGAAGATGCTGTCAGCCACCCAGCAGACTCAGGAGGAAGTGGAGAGGACGAAGCAGCAGTTGAGCTTTGAGGTGGAACGGGTCAGACAGGAGGCCGACATGAAGGTTAGTGTTGCCGTTTTTTATTTTTACTTGGATCACAATGAATGTGTGTGTGTGTGTGTGTGTGTGTGTGTGCCTGTGGTGATATTTATCAGCGGCGTCTCTGTAGATGGAGGAGCAGAAATTTGAGATGGAGAGGCTGAAAAGAGAGCTGGAAGAGAAGATGGCAGAGGTGACGCGGGTTAAGGCGACTCTGCAGAGCAGCGAGATGGTGAGAGTGCCTCTAAAATAACTTCACTGATGTGCCGCTAATTCAGCTTCTTTCAGCGTGCTTATCAGTTCTGCTAGCGAAGCGCAAGACTTTTACAGATGGACGTTTGCCTCCTTCGCTGGAGGCCATCTGCCTCCTCCGGCTTTCCTCATCCCTCTCTGTTTCTTCCCTTTTTTTCTTCTTACCAGACATCGTTGGAAAGGAACAACAACATGACGGCTCTGCAGGCGGAGAAGGAGCGTCTGATGCGATCTGTGCGAGAGAAGGAGGCGGAGCTGTCATCGCTGCGGCAGGAGGCGCAGCTGCAGCAGTCGTCGCTTCAGCAGGAACGGCAGAGGAGCAGCAGGGAGCTGGGAGAGCTGCAGAGCAAGCTGAAGGAGAAGGTCAGTCAGGACGCGGGCCCTACTCAGTTACATTTTAAACTAAGCAGCTCTATAAAAAGCACACCTGATCACATTTAGTGTGAAATAAAAACGTGACCCATCACAGGTTAATTGCAACTATGATTTCCTAGCATAGCAGAAAGATATGTCAAAATTATTCTTCTATTATCTAAATCACACATGTCAAACTTAAGGCCCGCGGGCCAAATCCGGCACGTCAAGGCAATTTCTCCGGCCCTCGAGCCAAAAAAAACACACGTTATAAAGTAGAGACATATATCCTTTTAAAGTGGCTAAAACTGTGCCTCCTGTTTTTTTTTTTTTATTACTGTGTAGTAACAGCATCCTGGCACAGGTTTTTCTCCACAACCCAGAAATGTCCAAAAAAGAGGAAAAGTGATGCAGAATGATGAGTTTAAAGTGTAACTCACCCCAATATCAACTTTTATTTTTGGCAGATAAGCTGCATAAACTGGGCCTAAGGTTGCTACTTTAATGTTACTGTGAGAATATTTACATTTTTATGTGTACTGGAATGAAAGTATGAAATTAAGTGTCGTCTGTAAAGGTTTAACCGGCCCTTTTAATGGCTCCATGATGATGACATCATCGGTCGGTGACAACTTACCGTAGTAGTTTTGTTTTAAACAAAAACACTTCCTCCCATCTGGATGTGGAGTGATAAAATGTCCTAAAGTCCAGTTTACAAGTACCTTTATGAAAACATCCATAATTGGATCTTTTTAAATGTAAAGTCAATAGACTGAGTTTAGCTGGGGTCCATATAACCGCCAGTGGACGATGACTCAAATAGACAAATTGCATTTAAACTACTTTCAAGACCCATTAAAGAGAATATGGCTGAATTTATAGTTCTTTGTTCATATCATGACAGTGAAACGGACCCCTTTCAGACCTGGTATCACCATCCATCCTTGCTTTTTTGGATGCAAATTGACCACTTTAAGCTGGACTGTTCACACCATCCATTAAAGTCTATGCTGAGTCGTGATATAACACAGCAGCTTTTAGGTCCAGTTGGTCTACTGGTGTTTCACTAAAACCACTAAATCTGGTCTCTATTATCAACATAGATCAGGTTCACATAAGTTGCATTTTTTGCAGATTTGGTTACTATAATAATCTTTATATAAACTAACATAAAATTGGATTAAATTCGCTCAGTTTTTCTGAAAACGTCTTGACACAAGTTTGGGAGTCTTTGACAATTCTGGCAACCTACACTTGGAGCACTGCTGTTTTTAAGCACATGGAGGCAAAAAACTGTTTTTAATAGCAGTATTTAATTTTAATAGTTCTCTTCATGCAATATAGAGACTTCCAGGTGACGACTCAGTCGCTTGACGGGAGTCCCATCGGTGCGTGGGCCCTTTAATGTGTTTGTTTTATTATCATTAATTATTTTCATTTCACTAAGACGTTTGTGATCAGAAATGAGACAGGCTTCTATGAAAAGATAATACATTGATATAAAATTGGTATCAATTTAAAAAAATGCCTTTATCTGTTTTTATTTACCCTATAAACTCTGCTCAGACATCGATGGAAAAATCTTTATTGGCCACACCGTAATCTACCGCTTCTTATATTTGCTGAGCTGCTTTAGTAGTAATTACTTTTACCGATGTGTCTGATAAGCTCTAAGCCTAGCTGGCAGGTATGTTATTCTCTTATCAAATGCATCAGCTTCCATTGTTTCAGAAACCTTGCTTGGCTGAGATCCAAAAGGAGGCCTGAGATGAATAATGGTGTGGGGAAACACTGCAGATTAGTTAATGTGAAACGCAAAACTGCTAACAGTTTTATTTATTGTCATTAAAAAAGCTTATGGGCTGTGATGCATGCATAGCATACTGTACATGATAAACGTTTTTATATCTGCGTGTTGTTTTGTGGGCTTTATGTAGACCAGTGTGGAAGAGCAGATGAAGAAGAAGCTTTTGGAGGAGCAGTTTTCTCTGCTCCAAGGCACCATAGCGGAAGCTGAGAACATCATCCAAGATGCTGTTGCCAAGGTGGATGATCCTCTGCACATACGCTGCACCAGCTCTCCAGGTCCAGTTGCTGCTAAATCCACATAATGCTAAAATTAAGAGCAGCTACATCTGGCATTATAAATGCTTACTTGTCCCCGTATAGCACTGCATGTAGATCTTAGATTTATCTTTTCTTCCCCTCGCAGATTACCTCATAAATCGGGCAGAGGCCACGCTGGGCTCCATTGACAAAATGAAAAAGGGACACGCGGATTATCTGCATAACATGGAGGGTGAGTTCCTTCGCTTCATGACGCATTGTGGTTGGTTTGTAAGGCTGTCTTATGTAACCATCCCTTCCCTTACTTTACGGTTTTGTAACCAGATGCTGGCGGACTGCTCAGGTCTCTGACCCAGTTCTCCCACTTGGCTGCGGAGACGATCGTCAATGGCAGCGCTACAGCACACATGGCACCCACTGACCAAGCAGATCGTAAGGAACTTTCTTGGAAACACTTTTCCCATTTTTAACTGCTGGATATCCCTCCCACAGCATTTATCTTTTATAAAACCAAAACGCACTTCTGTCTCACTTGCTTGTGTCTGCAGGAGCGCAGGTTTTAAGAAGGCGTTTGTTTTTGGTGAACAAGTCTTGCAGAAATGTTGCTGACGGTTTACCTTTGCACTTTGATGTCCTGCAGGACTGACGGAGAACTGCAGAGGCTGTGCCACTCAGAGTCTGCAGTACCTAAAGGAGCTGAAAGCCAAGAACACCCTGCAGAAGGCGGATCCAGCTTCTGTTCGAGTGATTGTCCAGAAGATCCTGTACCTGGGTCAGGTGAGAGGAAACTGCTGGATTTCTGCGTCACAGACTCTTGGTCCTCACAAACATCGTGACAAACATTTTCCGGCTTAGGACGCCTAGAATAATACAGTTTCAGACATTTGTGCTACTTATAGCCACTGGAACATATATTTAAGTTAAAAAAAAAATGTAGAAAAGGATCGATACTTTATTTTAATGTAGAAAACCTTGGCCCCATGTTCTGCTGTCATGGTTTAACCTTCATTTAATTTGCTCATACGTTGCTCTTTTATAGTTCCAAAACAAACTTCCATGTATTTTATTGGGATTTTATGTGATAGATCAGCACAGAATAGTGTATTATGGTGGACAAAAATAATTTTCAATCTGAAAAATGTGGCATGCATGAACTGTATATTGAGGCCTCTTTGCCCAGATACCACAGTAAAGAAATCTATTGCAACCAATGGCCTTGAGAAGTCACCCCAATTGGGAATTAGAGTCCACAGTGTGTGTTTCCAATGTAGATACAGAAGTTCTGTGAACAAGAGATGGGTTGAAGCTAGCTGTAGCAGTATGACCATGTGCAAACATGAAGGATTAGAACAGGGGTAACCAACATGGTGCCCGTGAGCTGCATCTAAAGCTTTATTTTATTCCGTTACTCTTCCTGTTAATTCACACTTCAAAAACGATGATATCTATAACAAAGCATGAAAAATGTGTTTATTTTACATAAAGTTAAGGTGAACTCTGACTCTTCTAGTTCAAAGGTCAGTACTGGTAGCCCTTCGTATGACACACCACCAATGAAGTAGCTCTGTTTCAAAAAGGTTGATGACCCCTGCTCTAGAAGTTCCTTTTTAGATAGTTGCTCGTGGATTAGAACATGTTGATGATCAGCTAAAGCAGAGAGATTTTTGAGTCGCCCAGCAGGCAGATTTTATGTGTTGGTGATCTGATCTATGCTCTTGTGCAGATGGAACCATTTTATTGTCCGCCTAAACTTGTAGCAAGTGTACACTTTAAGTCAGTGGTGTTGCCTGATGTCTTCCTTTTTAAATTCACTAGTTTTTGGTAGGGTTGGGAATTGAAAAGATTTTCACGATTCCGATTCCCTTATTGATTCTGTGAAACGATTCGATTCCTTTTCGATTCTCTTTTCGATTCCAATTTGGGGAAAAAAGGATAACAAACAGTTTGATGATGAGCATCAACTTTGTTTACTTAACTATCACACGACCTTACAAACTAACAAGGTCAAAATGTCCAAAGCAAATGTGCAACTGGAGTAACATTTATATTTGGTTAAATAAAAAAAAAGAATATAAGAACAAACTTAAATACAGTAGATGAGTTGTTTAGAATACAAGAAAATGTAAGTTTGTTGTGACAGTTGCTTATTAATCTCTCTTTAGATAACCTCAGTCATCTAAATCTAATGGAGAAGCCATCCGTTTAATGAAAAAGCATTACTGTACATTTTTGGGAAATAAACTCATCTCCCCCTAATTTAAATTAAACGAGCGTTACCGTTCTCTTGGTCCCTGAACTGCGGAGCAACTTCGTAGCATGTTTCGTTACATCCACTGCAATAGCTAGAATCATGTAAGAATTCCAGCTACCAGAAGTTCTAATTAAACATGCTACCAATGAAGGGCTGGATTAACGAGAAAGGCACACTCCCTTAATAACCCCAAAGAGAGGTAGGAACTGGTTTATTTCCAGAAATGGTATATGATTTACTAGGAACCAGCCAGTGAGGTAAAACTAGCTACTTACCACCAGAGCTGCCTTCCATGCTGGTCGTAACTTTAGCTTCTGTCCGGTAAGAATCAAAAACACGGCATTCGTTAAAATGTATGCCATGTTGTGTGCGCAGGTGTTTCTGCCTGTTGGATGTATTTCCTCCCGCGGATATAATTGCCATTTTGCAATGATTCCAAAGCGCCTTGTTGCCA
This sequence comes from Fundulus diaphanus, assembly GCA_037039145.1. Lineage (NCBI taxonomy): Eukaryota > Metazoa > Chordata > Actinopteri > Cyprinodontiformes > Fundulidae > Fundulus > Fundulus diaphanus. Next base: position 25,865,291 of record CM073127.1, read on the forward strand.
TCTTTCTCTTCCTTAAAACGAAGCCAAACTTTCGACCGCACACGGAACCGGTTCTGAACAGGAACCGGTTTAAGATTCCCATCCCTGTGTCCTTCACAATTAACACCGCTGCTAGAGATGAAAACCTTGAAATGAATCAATCTTTTAATAACAAATATATTTTTTGTATTCATCAGTAGTATAATCTCAGAAAAACTTGAACTGAAAAAATAAAAAATCTAACTTGAGTTCAAGTAAATTCCTTTTAGGACGGACAATGCCATGAGAGCATCGCCCCTGTATGTTTTTAACTGAATACCCAATGACATAATTATTAGCACCCCTGCTCTTAATACTTTGCTCAACCTTCTTCTGCCAGTAATATTTTGGTATACCATTACCTCAGCGATATAATGCAACTAAGGTAAAAGATTAACTTGAACATCTTTACATGGGAGTCCTTGAAGTGTTCACCTATAACGCTACACGTTTGCTTTTTTTTTCTGCATTAATGTTTTTTGTTACATGTGTTTAGTCTGTTCTTTTTCCACCTAAATCCACACTGAGATAGTTTTTAATGCTGTTTTTTTTTTTTTTTATCCAGGAGCTGCGGCCGAAGGGCATGGACATCCGTCAGGAAGAGCTGGGGGATCTGGTGGATAAGGAAATGGCAGCAACATCGGCATCAATTGAGGAGGCTGTACGCAGAATTGAAGTAAGTGATGACTTATTGTAATATGCACTGATCAAAAGACCAGTCTTAAAATATAACGTCTTGTCTTGATAATAATTGTCCTGTATGAATTTCAATTTAGGAAATGATGAATCAGGCACGAAAAGACACGTCAGGAGTAAAACTGGAGGTCAATGAAAGGTTAGCTCCTTTTTGTTCTGTGTATGTCTAAAAAATCTAGTCTGAAACACTGACGCATTGGTTTGTAATGAAAGTGTTCTTATCAGTGTTTTGGTATTTTAAAATCTTGTGGAAATTTGTATTAAATCCCAGTTTTATCTTATATTTCCAGAATCCTTAACAGCTGCACAGATCTGATGAAGGTGACGAGTTTTTCCTGCTTTTAAAAAAAAAATTTCAAAGCTGTCACAGACTCATTGTGATCCCTGTGAACATATGTGGCGCGTGTTTCTTGCTCATCTTCACACGCACTCTCCTTCAGGCCATCCGCATGCTGATCGTATCGTCCACAGACTTGCAGAAGGAGATCGTTGAGAGTGGGAGGGTGAGTCGCTGTTTTCTGATCTTCCAACACAAAGCATGCAGCTTATTCATCTCAGAGTATAGAGCAAGTCGCATCGTTTCATTCAGAAACCTCCTCTAAATGCATATATGTGTTGCTCCTTAAGGGTGGAGCAAGCATTGGGGAGTTCTACGCCAGAAACTCTCGCTGGACCGAGGGACTCATCTCCGCTGCCAAGGCTGTGGGATGGGGAGCTACGGAGTTGGTGTGAGTTCCTGCTGTTTGCCGTCTTGTTTTGCTGCCTATTTTAAATTCTGTGAGAAGAAAAGTGTCTGAAGGCTTGTTGTGATTTATACGTCTCTGATTGTAGAGAGTCTGCCGACAAGGTCGTGCTGCACACGGGTAAATACGAGGAGCTGATAGTCTGCTCGCATGAGATCGCTGCGAGTACAGCACAGCTGGTCGCTGCTTCAAAGGTAATAATTTAACATGTACAAAGAAGTTGCGTTAATACGGCGGATGGTTACCACTTTAGCCTTTATAAAGGCTTCTCAAATGGTTAGCAATCCTGTTATTAATTCATCTTGAAAGGTTTTAGAAATAATCAATAAACAGGTTTTGGAAATGGGACATTTTAGTCTCCTGTCTTGCCCATTGAAGGGTGCATGTTATTATTTTACATATTTTCCGTTACAGCTATGTTCAGACTCGTAGGTCACCATATGTATATTCATCTCCACATTGAGGTGGGGACGTATGTATAACAGCATGAAGGAAAAAGGAGGAGCAGAAGGCAGTCGAGAGCATAGCTGAAGGTTGCTGAATAGCGATGTTAGTTTCAGTGCCTTCCTGTTATAGTGAGCATGACCCAAAAAGCTCTTTTTGTTGTTGTTGTTTTTTTTTTTAATTTCTTGTTAGGTTTTGAACTATTGTTATTTACAGAGGAAAGGTATTGTAAAATCTTACCAACTGAAGATTTCTTGACAGTTTTTTTATTACTTGTCTCTCAAATTTGCAGCATATTGAAAGTTTAGTAAAGCCAGTTGGGTGTGGGTTTTATACTTTGTACCCTGGGCTCTGTTTTAAAAGTCACATCTTCTTTCTAACTCTGTTTATAATGCTTAATTGGGTTGATGTTTATAAATCCTGAAATGGGAAAGAACATTTTCAGGACAGAAGTACTGATTCGGTATTTTAAATGGCTCACATGGGTTCATTGGAGTCAAGTATTGTGCACAAGTAATAAAAAAAACATCAACTGCACTTCAGATGCATATCCTAATGCAGTTAAAAGCAAAGTCTGCAATTGGAATTAAAATTAGGCAGAAATGGATCAGGATTTTTTTCATACAGAGAAGCAAATGAATGATTTATCATTCCACTTTTTCATTTATTGCAGTCTGATTCGATTATTTATTTATTTTTTACTAAATGGTAGTACAACAAAATAAAAAACTTTGGTTTTAAATATTATTCAGCTAAATCTGATTGGGCTTCCTCAATGGCATCTGGAAAAAGAAACCATTAAACTTCTTTAAAAATAAAAATCTGTGATTGTTACCTTTTTTAACAGATCTTTTCTTAAATTCACAGTTCGAAGCAGAACCACTAATCCGCTGGCTCACTGCCCAGGACTGGTGTTAAAAAGGAAAACTCGTTTTTATTCTTAGCTGAAAGCTGTCTCAGTTACTCTGAGGATGACAGTCTGATCAAATGTCCCGATAAAAATAATTTGGGTAATGAACTCATATCCAAACAGGGCTCTGACGATGGCAGAGAGGTTAAGTCGACAAAATGTTTTAATGTCAGCTTGGATTTCAACTGTGTGTGAGAGAGAAGAGTCAAAAACAAAAAGTCAGACCTCTGCATCCGGCTCAACAAAGATAGGGGAGCTGGGAGGTTTCCGGAAACAAAATGAACCCTGCAGGATTGCAGGTTTCCAGATAGCAGAGATGATGTACTCACTGAAAACCCAGATGTCTTCTCTGAAGCTGTTCTAATTCAGTGATCTCCTCTTTTGCTCCCAGGTTAAGGCCGGCCGCAGCAGTAAGAGGCTGGGCGTTCTCCAGCAGGCTTCTCGTCACGTCAATGAGATGGCGGCTAATGTGGTGGCCTCGACAAAGACGGGCCAAGAAAACCTGGAGAACAAAGGTGGGTGCAGATTTATTTGTGTAGATCAGTGCTTCCCAAACTTTTTGCATCGCGTACCCCTTGGAGCATTCCATCTCCATCCGCGTCCCCCCCCCCCCCCCCCCCCCCAAAAAAAATAAATAAACATTCAACATAGGGATCAGAGTTTTATTAACTTGACTGCAGATACTAAATACATCTGCATTATAAAAGGGCATAACATAATAACATGTAACAAACAAGAACAAAGACTATAACGAGCCTGTTCAGAATACAGCCAAAACTGCGGAGCGTGACGGAGTCCTTGTGACTCTAATGTGAGGGGTGTGCTTGAGAGGACGCGCATAACCCCTGTATGTCTGGCCGAATCGGCGACAGTTTCAGTCTTAAATCGTCTTTCACACATAGTTTGTGTCGGTATTTAGTTTTCAGGCTGGTCAGACATGAAAATCCTCTCTCACATAAATATGTAGTGGCGAATGGCATTAATTTCTTGGACCAGGCTGTGAAGACCGAGGAGGACCTGGAGGGCTCTCCCCGTCAGCCGCACACTCCGCTGCGCGCAGCTCCTCCGTGCCCTGCGGCTCCTCCTGTCCTTCTCCGGGGACGTCACAGCTCGCCTCTAACCAACTTTATCAGTGTCAAGCCCGAGCCCTACTCGAGCTCGTGCTATTCATTGAATTTAAGGTTGCTGCTTCGCGTATGAGGCCACTATTGTACGGCATTTTTTTTTTTCCTGCATTTTTATTTTTTTTAAAAAATCTTTTCCCGTACCCCCTGTCATGACGTCGCGTACCCCCTAGGGGTACGCAAACAATAGTTTGGGAATAACTGGTGTAGATGATCAACAGAAACTGATTTCTAATGCTTAATGTGCTCCAAACGAACAGTTTCGATGGACTTCTCTGGGATGTCTCTCATCAAGTTGAAAAAAGAAGAAATGGAGTCACAGGTTAGTTGTGTTGCTTATTATGACATTGATTAACAAAAAAGTCTGACTGGAAGCTTTATTTCCATTTTTCAGTCATGAACCAACACAATTGTTTGGAAATAAAATAAGACACGAAAAGCTTTTTCTTTAATAAATAAAGAAGTGCTTCAACTATTAGTCATAAGCTACACCTTATTGACGTCAACCCTCAGGTGAAAGTGCTGGAACTGGAAAATCACCTGGAGAACGAGCGTCTGCGTTTGGGTGAGCTCAGGAAGAAACACTACGACCTGGCCGTGGTGCCTCTGGAGCAGGCTGCCGAGGAGAACGGAGACACGCCGTCGCTGGTCCAGCCTGCCCGTCCTCTCAGCATGTCCCCGAAACCCAGCAAGCCTCCCCTCGGGAGGAAACCCACGTTCTCTCAAAAACCCAACATACCATCTAAACCTTCGGTTAGGATATAAAGAAAAAAAAAAAGAGAAATCTGTCAAAGTAAGAAAGTAGCACAGGATTTTTGTTGAAAATGTTCTTTTTCTTGTTTCAGTTCAAGTAAAAGCAGATGCAGAGCATGGGAATGCTTCACCGCTGGATGGAGAGAAGAAACGGACGGCCTTTTTTGTGAATATGCAGCTCTTTTTTTGTGTTGCATACTGACAATCCAACGTCAACCTTCTCATCGTTTTCCTTTTATTCTTCTTTTCATTCCTTATTTGCCAAAATGGCCCAGAAGCCAATTTTTTTTATCTTAAAATGCCTGTAGGGAATGCTGTCTATTCCTGTTTTCCCTTATATTTTTAATGTTTGATATTGAGAACATTTTATTTTAGGCATTTCTTTTTAAATTATTTTCCGTATTACTAACAATTTAAAACTACTGCTCCTTTTTTTTTTTTTTTTTTCTAGAACGTAAAGTTCAACCTAGTCAGATTTAATCATATTACGCCAGCCTTATTGCACACTCTTAGATCACACTGTTTTCTTATTATACTGTGTTCTGTATTATTTATGTTGTAACATGGTGGTTAATAGAGACTGGGGAATCACTTAGTGTGTGTGTTCATGTTATTACCGAAGTCTGGTATACCTCTAGCTTTGCCTTTGTGTGCAAATTTGCAGTTTATTTGTCCTTAACTGAACAAGACTGTGTCAGAGGCCTTGAATAATACTTCATAGATGCGTTAAGTATTGCCTGTAAAGATATACAGTCTGTACAGGAGACTGGTACTTACACTACGCTTATCTCACGAATGTCCCTTTACAAGAGGAGATACGATGTTATAGCATAGATAGACCCAAAGCTTGCACAAATATATCAGCTGTAGGTGTCCTTAATTATCAAACGCTTCTTGTAGGCTGAATAAATAGATTTAAGGTTAGTCGATGAGCAACTTTCAGGGTGTCTCTTTGAGTCTGGGAGCGTTTCCTACAGGGTCTTAAAATGCATCTTGTGTGTTCCGTTCTCTCCTCTTTAAGAATGTCTTTTTACTCTCAGATCTATTAATATATATTTTAGTAAAGATACTGGTGTTTTATTTCCTTGTAAGAAGTGTAAATGTCACAAATAAACAATAAATGTTTGATTTAATGAAGTTTTGTGTTGCTTCATTACAGAATTACATTTTACAAAGTTGAGAAGCTTTTTTTTTTTTTTTTTTGGGGTATACTTTGGTAAACCGTTTTTGCAGAGCTGTACTTGATAATACTCTCAGAGATGTAAACCTGTTTTCAGTTAGCGTATTCTTAATGGCAGAATAACCACTAATATCTAGTTTGTAGTGTTATGATATAGAATGTTTAGATAATTGTTGCTGATAATTAACCAAATACTGCAACTCAATAAGTTAGAATATTACTGAATTTCGCCTATTTAATTTAATCGGGCCAACATATTCTCACAGATTCATTACGAAGTGAAATATTTCAATACAATATTTTTGTTTATTAAGATGGTTGTGGCTTACAGCTGATAAAAACCTAAAATTCATAAAAAAAATGTTTTTATCTTTACTCAAGACCAATAGAGAAGTGTTTTTTGAACAAAAATGTCAGCCTGCTGAAATGATGTCCCTGTGACAGAGTTCATGCTCAATTCTTGGTCATGGTTCTGTTTGCTTGACTTAAGCTTACTCCATTAATGCAATGAAGCTTGGAGGAGCTCAGCCTGTGGCTCTGCTGAGTTGTTAAAGGGCAAGTTCAGGGTTTTTATAAGAGGTTATGTGAGGTTATTATTGACAATAGTTTCAGCAGTTAATTTAACAGTTAATTTAAAGATGTCATATTACTATGGTGCTGCAGAGGGGTTGAGGAAGCCCCACGGAGGATTAGGTCAGGCCAGTTTACTGACCAATCAAGCACAGTGAGGCTATTATCGTTAGAGGAGGTCCTGGTATTTTTGGCAGCGAAGGGAACCATGGAGGCCTCTAAAATTTGTTGGTAGACTTGCTGCTTTGTCTTTGGACTTGATAACATTGGACCAACAGCAGTAGACAAAATGGCTCCCAAAAGCATGCTTGACCTCAAGTAACTTGGATTCTTTTACTCTAGGCTTTGGTAAAATGAATTAAATGCTAAATGTACTTTCATCTGAAAAGAGAATGTTGGATGACTGAAAAACAAAAACAAACCAGCAATTTAGCCCATAGGTTAGTTGCTTTGAATGTGTTTTCTGGTTCCAGTAAAAATAAAAAAATAAAAATCAACACAAGCAGTGTAATAGCTGTAGTCGTGTATTGAACCCAACTGTGTGGTGGCTCCTGAAGCTCTGACTCCAGCTGCAGCGGACAACTCTTAAATGGGTTTGCTTTCTAATCCTCTCAAGGCTGCAGTTGTCCTTGTTGCTTGTTTACATGTTTTCTTTTGACTCAACTTTCCAAATAATATGCTTAGATACAACCCTCTGCGAATAGTTAGCTTCTTTGGAAATTGCATTTTATGACTCACACCATATAATATAAATATTGATTATTTTTCATCCTGCTTATAATTTTTATGAATCTTTATTTGCAGTTGGAAAATGTTCCACAATTAATGTTTCCTTTATTAATATTTATAATTATTCATTCATAAAAAAGTAGAAATATGTCTTGTGTCAGTGTGTTGTGTGCATCCTCAGCCGATGTCTGTCTCAAAAATATCTCACTATGGCATCACATGGTGGCATTCTTGATTTCACAACGTTATAGACTTTAGTGTTTAGTCACATAGCAAAGATAGTGATTTCTGTCTTGCAGTTTAGATCGTATTAATATGCGAAAATGGGTTTCATTGTTCAAATGTGTGATGGCTTGTACGGTCAAAATCTTTTTAATGTGTGACGATGAGGCTTGTTCATCAGATTAAAAATACCTTTTAAAAATAACAAGCAAGTCGTAAAAATACGTTTTAATTAAAGCTGCATTAAAAAGATGTAATAGTCTTATTCTAATCTTAAATGTCTTGTTTTCATTAGCTGTAAGAGGAAACTTGTTAACAGAAATAAAGGGTTGAAAACAGTGTATTACTCTATATAATGTTTCACGTTGTGAATTCAGGTAAATACTTTACAATAATATAAATTTTTTTTGTTCTGTTTTTTTTCCAAAAGTAATTAATTTTCGTGCAGTTACTGCCAGCGCCGTTTATCACTGGTTACTGCGTGAACATTATGACGCATGCGCAGAACCGTTTTGGTGTGTTTGACAGATGATGGATGAGCACCAACGTCTTGACATGCGCATTGGTGCTTTGTATTTATTGGCAAGGAGGAATGGTGTCTTCAAAAGCGGTCGTAAACAGGATAACTTTTGGAAATTACACAGCGCTCACGATCCAAAAAAAGTATTTTCTTCCACGAATGTTACTACGGTTGTACTTTTTGTGGTTGATGTCGTTAATATTATCATGTTGTCATATGTAGTACAATAAAGCCATGTTTTCCCTTGTGAAATAGAGGTTTCTAAATATTTGCGCACATATAGCACTTTAACGTTTAGTCTGACTTAGTGAGAAAAATCCTAAAAGAGATGCCAATTTACTTATTTTGTCCCGAGAAGAGGACTAAGTTGGTACCACACTTTGATCGTTGGAATCTTAAATTTTCCGAGTTTTTGGGTGGACCCAAACGCAGCATGAGAGGTAGTTCAGCGCCGCAGACGTTGGTGAAGTTTAAACTGTCAACAAACTCCAACAAGTTTCCCCGGCGCCGCTCCAGCTTGTTTCCGTAAAGTCAACACCCCCCGTGTCAAAGTGAGCCCGATGAACGTGCCGTGGTTAACAGAGACATGTCGGATTGCGGGGGTGTGAATGAAGGATCCGGCATAAACGGAGCCACACGCCATGTCAGCACTGGACAGACCCGCGGCGGAGCTCACCGTCATGGACGTGTACGACATCGCGGCGGTGCTCGGCCAGGAGTTTGAGCGGGTCATAGACAGGTTCGGGTGCGAGTGTCTGGTCGGGGTGGTGCCCCGAGTGGTGCGGGTGCTGGAGTTCCTGGAGGTGCTGGTGGGCCGCGGGGCAGCCGGGCAGGAGGCCGAGGAGCTGCGCGGGGAGCTGGACAGGCTGCGGCGGGAGCGGAGCGACAGATGCGAGCAGGAGAGGAAGCACCAGAAGGTCCGTGCTGAGACTCCCCGACCTGAAGGACTCTTTGGCACGTTTAGACCGCGAACCCCAACGCATTTTACTGAGAACTTGTCATAGACGAACACAGAACAGCATATAATTGTGCATTTAATTTTTTATATATATTTTTTTTCAAAATGAAAAGCGGGATATTTAAGATTATTCCACCCTCCTGAGTTCGGGCTTTAATAGAACACGCTTGCAAGTGTCTCCAGCAGCTTTGCACACCTGTGTTGTTAATTTTTCTTTGCAAGTTAGCTCCAGGTTGATGGATCCCCGTTTGTCAGGCAAGGCAAATTTATTTGTATAGCACATTTCAGTACAAAGACAAAGCAAAGTGCTCTACATGATTAAAATATAGGAAAATAAAACAGAATAAAAAGCAAGTAGGAATAAAATGTTGAAACAAAATAAAACATGGGAAAATATAAACTAAAAGCTAATATTAAAAACAGTTGGACTACAAAGTTGAACTAAACAAATGTGTTTTAATCTTGATTTAACGGAACTCAGGCTTTTTGCGCTTTTACAGTTTTCTGGAAGTTTGTTCCACATAAGTGGAGCATAGGAACTAAATGCTGCTTCTCCTTGTTTAGTTCTGGTTCTAGGTATGCAGAGTAGGCTGGAGCCAGAAGACCTGAGTGGTCTGGATGGTTTATACACTGATAACAAGTCTGTGATGTGTTTAGGTGCTAAGCCATTCAGGGATTTATAGACTAACAGAAGTATTTTAAAGTCTATTCCCTGAGATACAGGGAGCCAGTGTAAGGACTTTAGAACTGGGGTGATGTGCTCTACTTTCTTAGTCTTAGTGAGGACGCGGGCAGCAGCGTTCTGGATCAGCTGCAGCTGTCTGATCCACGTTTTAGGCAGACCTGTGAAAACACCGTTGCAGTAATCAGTTCGACCAAAATTTTGTTTTTATTCAATTGAAGAAAATGTTGGCACATCCATGCATTGATTTCTTCTAAGCATTCACTCAGCACTTTGAACTGGTCCATAGTCACCTGGTGACATGGTGATGTAGAACTGTGTGTCGTCTGCATAGTTATGGTAGCTGATGTTGTTTTTTATGAGGGAGCATGTAGATATTGAAGAGGAGGGGACCCAGGATGGACCCTTGGGGAACCCCACATGTGATTTTTGTCATCTGGGATGTAAAGTTACCTACTGACACAAAAAAAGTCCCTCTCCTTTAAGTAGGATTTAAACCAGTTGAGAGCTGTACCAGAAAGGCTGACCCAGTTCTCCAGGCGTTCTAACAGAATGGAGTGATCGACAGTATCAAATGCTGCACTGAGGTCCAGTAATCCCAGAACTGTGGTTCTTCCACAGTCTGCATTTATATGGATGTCATTAAACACCTTGATAAGGGCGATCTCTGTACTGTGGTGAGCACGGAAACCTGGCTGGAAAACGTCAAAGCTCCATCCATCTTCGCTGAAGAAAATCAAACCCACCGCATGACGCTGCCACCACCATGCTTCACCATGGAGTTGTCCTCCTCACAAAACGTTTAATGTGTAGGCCAAAAAGTTACAATTTGGTCTCATCTGACCAGAGCAGCTTCTTCCACATGTTTGCCGTTTCCCCTACATGGCTTTTGGCAAACAGAAAACATTTCTTTCGTCAATGGCTTCCTTCCTGTCCGGCTTCCACCGAGGCCAAATTTGCAGAGCGGTGATTTAATAGTGGTCTTATCGACAGATTCTCCCGCCGTCCGTGGCTGGAGATCTCTACCAAAGTTAGCACTGCCGTGTCGGCTGCTTCCCTGATTAATGCACTGCGTTACCCAGCCTGTCGGTTTATGTTGCTGGCCATGTCTTGGTAGGTTTGCAGCCGTGTCATAGCTTTTCCATTTTTGCCCATGAGATGCAGTATTGTTTTCCAGCTTAACCTAGTTTCAGTGTCCTCCACAACCTTCACCCTGACCTGTCTGCTGTGTTCCTTGGCCTTCATTTGTTCGCTGACAAACCACCGAATTTATTTATTCTTTTTATTTGGGGGTGGCTGCTGAGATTACATTACACTGCATTTATTAATTAGCTGACTTTTGAATGTAATTAGTGGAACCGGATAAAATTTCAGGGTATCTCAGGTAAAACAGGACTGAGTACAGATCCAGGCCGATGCGTAGGTAACTTCCTGACCTCTCCTGTGTTTGTCTGCCACTGTTCAGAGTGCTTTGCAACTCTTTCTGATAAGAAAATGAACTTTGGATGCTGAATGATAACCTTTAACACTACTGGCTATTTTTGGGCGATCCTCTTTTTCTTTCAAGTGTCAAAATAGAGCGGCGCAACATGCCGTCTCGGGATCACCTTCACAACATCAGTACCGTTGCAGTTCAACATTTTCATTAACTTGACACCTGAATTCAAAATGTTTTTATCTTAAGCTTTTTTTTATTGTTTTTCTGGATAAAAAAAGCACCTGATGCCAGTCACTGCTGAGCTGGATGTGTCTCCATGATCCTGTTCTGAAGGGAGACAGCCAACCAAACCCATGCTAAACAGATCCAATCACAATACAGCCAGTGCATTGTTGAGTCAAAGGACTGAATAACATTAATACGATGCATTTTATTTTTTCTTCTGGGCTCAGGAGTTGGAGCAGGTGGAGGATGTGTGGAGGGCAGAAGTCCAGGACCTGCTGTCTCAGATTACTCAGCTTCAGGCAGAGAACAAGAGGCTATTAGGGAACCTCTCGCTGAAAGAGTCTCCCGTCACGGAGGAGGACCTACAGAAACGAGAAGGTGGGTGACCAACGTGGTGAAACTATATCCGTTTAAAAAAAAAGGCATCTAAATGCAGTCATGTGCGTCGAGTAAGAACGTACAGCAAGTATTTACGTGGTGGATCCAAGCATGTTATTCGGAGGATGAGTGGACGGAAAACTGTGTGGGGGGGGGGGGGGGGGGAAGGTGAGCACCTCCAGATGATTGTGAAGCAAAGGCCATTCAAGAGTTTGGAGGAGAATGGGGCTATTAAATCAACCTGGACTTCTTTAACACCTCAGCTTCATACCGCGCTGCGTTGATGTGGTAGTTAATGCAAAAGGAGCCCTGAACAAGTATTATGACCTGAATAAAACCTGTCCTGAAGTAAATACTAATTACATTATATTATCGAGATGCACCTGCCATTGAATAAATTCAACGAATCAACATTTTTTTTAGTCAGCAGGGGAAATATTGTACCATGTGTTTAGCATTGAACCTATTAAACTGGATCCTAATTCACTTTGTTACAAGGAGCCTGTTACAAAGGAAGAGCTTCTTCTGATTTTCTTATGCTGAAGCTGTGAAAAAAATACCAAAGATTGCACAGTCTGACATGAAGGAATTAGGATTTAATATCAATAGGGTTATTCCCAAAGAGTTTAGCTAAGCAGCGGTATACAGTGACTACATGATGCATCGCTCAGGGCCTGTGTCAGGCATTTTTTTCTCTCTTTGTTTTTCTTAAAAACTTGATTTTTACTCATAGTTCATGACCCAACCTCTTATATGCCTTTAATTAGTTCACTTTTCTTTGTTTTTAAGCACATTCTGCACAATACGGTATAATGATTAGAGGCAAAAACAGGACTGAAACTGAACAGAAAAGCAAAAAGTCAGGGGAAAACTTTTAAAAGGCCTTCAGAGAGCTACAAAAATCTATTGATCAAACCCTAAATGATATCCTAAATGATTGTCTCCTTTATAAGTGGTTTAAAATGTTTTCAAAGTCCGGTGCATGAATATACACGCGTACGTAAGTCGACCTCAAAGTAGGTCACGAAGACACAGTCGGGAGCTTGTAAAGGAGACTATTTTTGAAGCGTACCAAAATATATCTCTTGTGTGAGACTCATGGTGAGAGCAGCTATAGTTGCAGTCTGGGCTGCCGCCCTCACACAAACTCAGACGCTCTCTAATGCGTTTGGACACGTCAGTAAATGGGTTCTGCATGACCATATTACCGTGCCCACCGATGCATTCGTTTTCTTGATGGTGCGTAAAATGATAGCGTTCCAGCAGAGGATCGAAGCAAGCCTTAAATAGATCAGAGTTTAAAGGTGGAAACAAACATCACTGCGTCTCATAACTTTTGCTGAAACGCGTTTTCTCTTTGCCTGCATGAAAATGAGCCTCTAGAGGTTTGTTTCAATTACATTTTTCAATTAAATTTTATTTATATACCCCCAATTCATGAAACATGTCATCTCAAGGCACTTTAAAAAATCAAAATCAATCATATTATACAGATTGGTCAAAAATTTCCTATATAAGGGAACCAGTTGATTGCTTCAAAGTCCCGACAAGCAGCATTCACTCCTGGAGAAGCATAGAGCTACAGGGAGAGACGTCTGCATTGTCCATGGCTTTGCAGCAATCCCTCATACTGAGCAAGCATGGAGCGACAGTGGGAAGAAAAACTCCCCATTAACGGGAAGGAAAACCTCCAGCAGAACCAGGCTAAGTATGAACGGTCATCTGCCTCGACCGACTGGGGGTTACAGAAGACAGAGCAGAGACACAACAAGAGAGACAAAAAAGCACAGAAGCACACATTGATCCAGTAATCTGTTCTACATTAGATGGTAATAGCAGATGATCTGTCTTCCCTGGATGATGTCACAGCTAACAGAACGCCAGACCAGGTGTACCTACTATGAAGAAAAAAGAGAGAGAACAAAAAGTTAAAAGCTGAAGTTTCCTGCTTGACCAGCACGTTTTAGCTATATGCAAACCCAATCGCAAAGAATCAGAGACTTTTTAGTAGGGATTAATTATTGTGGTTTACACAGTACTCATGATATTTATTTATTAATTTATTTTTTATAACAGCAGGAAAATTAGAGAAGGAAAGCCAAGCGCTACAGAAGCTGAAAGACTTGGTGGATAAACAGAGAGACGAAATCCGGGCTAAAGACCACGAGCTTATGCTAAGAAACGAGGATGTTGAAGCGGTGAGGATTTAATCGACGTACTTGTCAACTCCAGAATTAGAAAGAAGTCATATAACACTGTCTCTCAAAAACAGCTCCAGCTGCAGCAGCACCGGCTCATCAGAATCAACCAGGACCTTCTGCACAGGACTGGAGTGATGGAGGCTCAGGGCAAGATGCTGATCCAGCAGAGAGCTGAACTGGAGGCCTCTGCCCAAGCTCAGCAGCAGGAGTACGCAGCCCTGCAGCTGGAGGTCAGCAGGCTGAGGAAGGAGCTCCAGGAGAAGGAACTAGAACGAGAACTCGCAGAAATGACGTCCCCTCTGGGGACAAGATCTGGGGCCTCTTCACCAACATCAGCAACAATCACAGTAAGAGATGGGATTTTATACAAATATAACAATAAAACTTTGTTAGGTTGTTTGTGATTACTAACAGCTAACACACAGCTGTAGCTGTGAAGAGGAAGAAAATGTTCAAATGATTTTCAGATTTTTTTTTTGTATGCAACAAATTCTGAAAAGTGGGGCTTGGTTATGTATTAAGCCCACATTACTCTGATGGACCAAAATAAAATCTAATTCAGCCAGTCTCTTTCAGAAGTTGCCCCACTGGTAAATAGGTCCACTTAGAATCTTAGAATAAATCCAGCTGTTCTGTGAAGACCTTGGAGGTTAGTTAAAGAACATCAGGAAACAAAAAGCATCATGAGGACTGAGGAACACAGCAGGCAAGTCATGGAGGAGGTGGAGAAGTTTAAGGAAAGAAGAAGCGTGCAAAAGAAGAACGGACAAAAACTTCCGTCTCTAGATGTGAAAAAGGGGTAAAGACATACCCCATAAGAAACACAGCTGTAATAGCAGCAAGAGGTGGCTCCATAAAGTATTTAAAACTATTTCTAAATGATGCACAATCTTGCGTTCACTTTACATTTACGCACTGCTTTGTGTGGGTCCAAATAAAACACATTGAGGTTTGTGGTTCTAATATGAGAAAATGTGAAAACATTCACAAGCCGCAGTAATTACCTGTTCTTTGTCCCAAATGCAGCCTGCAGAAACGTCCCTCTCTGACTCAGTCAAACCAAGGTCGGTGTGGGTGGAGTGTGGAGGGGATCCTGGCTTCGTGGCAAAGTGCCTCGAGTGTGACAAGAGTCTTTCCCTGCTGACGTCAGCAAAGAGGAACACTGAGGAAGAAAACACGGCAGCACACTTACTGGTAACTTTCAATGGGCTGAATGCTGTCGATAGAATCGCTCTCTATATCTCTGTTGCACGTTTTCTCACTGTTCAATGCTTTGTTTGCATCATTTTCAATTTATTGTTCTCGTCTTACTCTGTATGATATGCAATGCGGTCATAGCAAACCACTGGCCGTCATCAAGACAGCCAGGCTGTCATTTTCCCTGCTTGGCTGCTCAGAGGCCGTCTCAGCCCCCCCCCGCTTTGTTACTGGTGTTCATGCGGTGCAGGAGATAGGCTGAGCGTGTGTTTCGACCGCAGGCTCCAGCAGCTCGAGCAGAGTCAGAGGATGAGACGGACAGCGCCGAGCAGGAGGCAGACGAACCTCGGTTCACCTTGCCGGAGCTGCGGGGTGTCCTGCAAGAGAGGAATGAACTCAAAGCCCAGGTGTTCATGCTGCAGGAAGAGTTGGCATATTACAAAAGGTAAGATTCGTTTTGCAGTCTCTCACGCTGGCTTCTTTCAAAAGGCTTAGATGTTCCTCGTTTTTTTTATCGCTACAGTGAGGACTTTGAAGATGACATCAGTCCTGCTGTCTCTTCCCCCGATACTCCATCTCACCTAACTTCAGCTGATCAGCCTGAATCAGGAATTAGACGCTTGTAAGTAATCAGATCGGTACTCGTATCATTTTGTTTGGTTTGCCAATTATTTATTTTGTCCACTTTTGTCTCTGGACAGGATCTTCACGGCCATAATGCCGATGGTGGCTGCCGGTCTAATCACAGACGATCCCACCTTGTTGCCAATCAGAAGACTTGTTTCCTTTGTATGACCTTGTCATGCAAGGGACATTTTTTTTTTTGTCACTCATCTCGACACAAACAACTAGATTAGTAGCAGAAATCATTCTAAACTAATCTTGTGTTTATACTACGCATGGGCCGGCATCAAGGTATCAATCAAAAATGCAAAAGATGATTGAATTGCTTTTATTTAAAGCAGAAATGCAGTAAGTGTTCCTACTGTTGCTAAACTAATATAGCATGTTGAATATCACAGCTGCAACAGTGTTATGCATAACATTTATTTATCATTTCAGTTTCAATACAAAGACTTGGACCGCGATTTTAAGTACTCACCCTTTGAATTTTTAGTATTTGCTTTTATATAAATCTGGTTATTGCACAGATATTTTGCCCTTTATCTCTTATGTTGTAAAACTGGAAACATAAAAAGCTAAATGCTGCTTAATGAGCCAACCCCAGAAAGAGCCTGCAGTCGACTGCTTAACAGATGAGCTGCACTTTGCTCGTCAGCTGTGGCTTTAAAACTGTTACCTTAGTAAGAGTGAGGTGTGTATTTTACAGCTACAAATAAGTGAAAAGTGTAGGAGCCCTCTTTCAGCCAGCTGATTTGCAGTGTTCAGCAATAGGTAGGGAAGAGACAACATTACACTTCTCCGTGTTCCTTGCAGCTGGAGGAAACGTTAGCACTTTTTTGGCATCTTATTAAAAGCGCTTTAACTCAAAAGTGTGACAAAAAAAGTTTGTACCTTTTGAAACCTTTTGTTTGTACGCCTTGGCATCGATACCCAGCCCCATGCTTACAGCTAAAATCTTTGTGAATTAACCAGTCAGTTTTTATATGTTTTGGTTTTAACGGGCAAAGGCTTTAAATGAATACAAATATTCCCAAAGGACCAGGACCACTGATCATTTCTTTAAACATAAGTGGAGCTATCAATTTTTTTTTTTTAGCTGTGCGGCCTTATCTGGATTATGTGACAAACTGCTCCAAGACGAGCTTACTGGACATTGTGGCTGATTTTATGTTTTCATCTTGAAACGTTAAAATAAATGTGTTTATGGCGTTGCTCTTTTGCCCTGGTAAAGCACCTTAATGCTTTATTATTAATAATTATACAACTAATATGCTATATGTAGCCTGTGGCGTCTGCTGAAAAGTGCATGTAAAATTGTGGTTCTTGTGAATAAAGAAATAAAGGTTTATTTTTTACTATTTTGCACGTTTGTGTCTATATAGCACCAACATTGTAATACTGAAAACGACTACAGGATTATAGAAAGATCTTGTTTCATGTTATACATACATTTATGTTTTTTTTATAGCGTTGTTAAGCAATTCTCCGTGCTTGAAGGTCTTGACTAGATCCTTTTATCCCGACAAATGCAGAAGGCAATAAAAGTCGTAAACATCCAATCACGTGATTTATCACTTGACGCTGACAGCTCAGAAACGGCTCTGGACCGCCGGAAGAAGAGAGGATCGGCAGGAGTTTCCTCGTTTCGAATGACACAACTTTACGGGTTAACCGTGCCCGAGTGAGCCCTCCGCATCGTAGACGATCTTGGAGCTCACCTGTCGCTAGGATACTTTGCCCTCCTCCGCTGTCACGCCATTGGAGGATGAGTGATGGGGGAAGTGCCGCTCCGCCGCAACTTTGTTACCTTCGTTTAGAAAACTACACAAAGTCAGAAACTGAGGGGAATCGCGTTCTTTAGAGCTTTCTAGGTGGTCTGTTGTTTTAGAAAAAGTGACTTTATTCCGTGATTTCCAGCCGTGTACCGATGATGGAGTTCGGCGAGGAGTCGTCGCCTGCCCTGGCCTTTGAGAAGGACGCCTTTGAGCTCACAGTCGAAGATGTCTATGACATTTCCTACGTGATCGGCCGAGACTTATTAAAAATCAGCAGCGCCGGCGAAGAGGTGTCGGACCTGCAGTTCAGGATAGTGCGGGTCCTGGAGATGTTCGAAACCCTGGTGAACAAGTACAATCTGTCCGTGGAGGAGCTGAGAATGGAGCGGGACAACCTGAAGGCAGAGCTGGACAGGCTCATCGGGGAGGGCTCTTCCTCCTCCGGACACAGCGCGGTGAGCTTCCTCCCGGCGGGCCCAGCTCTGGTTGTGGGTTGTGGGGGGAAACCTAGAGAGGTTTAACCGTCTCTTCTCTGTCCCAGCGGGAAGCGGGAGTAAATCAGCTGGTGGTGGACCTGAACGACCCCAACAGACCGCGCTTCACCATGCAGGAGCTGAAGGAGGTCCTGCAGGAGAGGAACCAGCTGAAGGCTCAGCTCATGGTGGCCCAGGAGGAGCTGCAGCTGTACAAGAGGTCACCACACTGGATGTTTGATTAAAAGCTGCTGGCACCCCTCTCCCACCAATGCTCAATAATGTTGATCAGCTATTGCTTAGAAACAGTTTATTAGAGTGTAATCCCACACAGGACCCCCCCCCCCCCCCCTCAAACACAGCTGTTTTATTAAAAAGTGCAAAAAAAACCGGAGAATCTCACAGTATGATGTCCTTCAATAGAAATACCACAGTTTAAGTGTATTTTCACACGAAGGTGACTTAAAAAAAGGTTAAAAAATTAAAAGGCAAGAAGTATAACCAAAACGTCTTAACAAAACAAAACAAATTATCAAAGTTTATTTATATAGCACTCTTCAACAATCCATATGGTGCACAAAGTGCTTTACAAGCTAAGATACAAACCAAAAGATGCTGAGACAAGATAGATAAAATATAAAAGTGATGCAATATTTATTGTTAAACTAAGAGCTGTACACTATATTAATATTGTGACATGTAAAATATTGCAATCACAAAGTAGTGTTTTGTAGCGTTATTTGCTAGGCTGCTATAGTTCAGGGTCCCTATTCGTTCTCTGCTTACCAATAATATATTTGAAACCACTCTCTGTCCCTGATGTCAACAGAAACAAAACAGCTAAAGCTCACTGAGAGGAAAACCTGATGATGGAATATAAAGAGGAACTTGTCTAATCAGTTATGCCCTCATCGAAGTGCTCTCTATTATCACAGTTGCATGTTTTTTTCCGAAACATCTATTTATTTCTTATTTAGATTTTGATGCATACTGTAGATTTAAACACATTTTTAGTAGCTTTTTTATTATTTTTAACAGTAGCTTTTAGATGTGTTTTTTTTTTTTGCAGAGCACTATCCCTTTTTTTGCCGTTGTGTCGTTGAAGTATAACAAACTTTTTTTATTATCAGGTTAGTTAGACTATCTGCTGAGGCAGAGCCTGCAGTCGGCCGCTTATTAACTCGCTAGCCTTACTTTCAAACTAGTATCACCTGGCGCTCCTTTACAGTGTTTTTTTGTGATCAGAAACATTTCCAAACAGCCAAATTTGTCTTTTTTGCAACAGTTTAGTAGCCTTCTTTCAGCTAGCTCAGGTGTGTCCAAAGTGTGGCCCGGGGGCCGAGTTTGTAAATTTCTCCCCCAACTGCAATTCAGGAATGATTTGGCCCATCAGCAGAGACAGGTGATGCAGATGAAGACTTTTTTATTTTTAATTAGAGCAAGTTTATTGAAGACAGACTAAATTCTTCTTATCCACATCTATCCACATCTATCCAATGACTTTTACTATAATGAAGAAATCAGCTTTTAATTCTTTTATCATAATTGGCAATTAAAACAAGCTTTTTCAAAGAAAGAGTGACCCAAACCATGTACTTATCGCTGAGGACAAATGATTTTTTTCATTATAATCGAGCCCAAGAGAATTTCCAAACCAGATCATCATCTTTCCATAAGGAAAATATGAAAAAATCTTTTTAAGATTTAGACCCAATGATTTTACACATCCCTTTCCTGCAGAAAATCTGACTAAATTCTTTAATAAAATATTGCATACTCATGTTTTGAGGAACAACTAAAAAAATCTCAATTATAGTTTTTTTTTAATAAAATGTTTTGGCCCTAAAGTACTTTTCACTCCCCTGCCTGATCGACAGTGCACAGTAACCTGTGTGGAAGGGGCGATATTTCCTTAAGCGCTAAAGCAGAGCTTCTCAAACCTTTCAGCTTCTAACCCACAAAGTAACAGCAGAAGAGGATTGTTACCCTTAGTAATTCAAACAGGCATACCCACACATTTATGGTTGTTTTAGCCATTTGTAAACAGTGCTTCCGCATCTCACCGAACGATTAGCACAAATATGCTTTACCATTATTCCTTTGATGTTCAGTAATTCCTAACCCCAACTTCAGAGACCAGGGCTCCAAACACCAGAAGTGTCCTTTAACTCCCACACTTTGTCTCACATCTCATTCAAATAAATGAATTTATACGGCGCTTTTCTAGTCCTGCCGACTCCTCACAGCGCAGTCACCCAGTCACATTCACTAACACACACACACATTTATACAGCGATACGCAGATCGCCAGGAAACTTGAACCTGAAAAGGACTTTAAAACTGTAGCAACAGCATAAGGAAAACATTGAACATCTTTGAAAGCGGAACTTCGTAACCTTGATACCAGTAACCAGCCCATGGTACATTACACTGTTTGGGTTGTAAACCAGTGGGTAATGAAGAATTGAACCTGAAAAACTAGATCCTGCATCTTGGACTTGTAGATTAACTCAGTTGGAGTTTAGGAGACTATTGAGCAGAAACACCAGCTCTCGCACTGATTTTTACAGGGATTTTTTTTTTTTACTCATGACTTAGAACCATACAGCTGAAGTTTTGGATGAAGAACTGCTGAGGCTGTAGGTCTAATTTCTAACATTTTTATTATTTCCAGGGTTCCTATAATCAGCCTGGAAAACTGAATTTGAGTTATTCTGGACAAGTATGCACAAATTAAATAGCAATTTGGGGGAAAAATATCTAAAAT
The DNA here is from genome assembly GCA_037039145.1 of Fundulus diaphanus. NCBI lineage: Eukaryota > Metazoa > Chordata > Actinopteri > Cyprinodontiformes > Fundulidae > Fundulus > Fundulus diaphanus. The sequence goes on from CM073127.1 coordinate 25,885,918, forward strand.
ATTTCTTGAATTTGCCTGTGTCTAAATGTTTTATGCATGTCATTTTTGCAGGTTTTACAATTTAAGCCTATCATGACATTATCTGCTGTAACCGTGGTCCTGACAAAAAAAACAACTTAATTCTGCTGTTTTGAGCCCTGAATAATAAGTTTTTCCAAGTGCCTCAACTTTGATAGCCGCTTTTAAGTGTTAATTGCTGCAAGGTCTTTTCCAGTGGCCATAAATCTGTTAAATTTCCTGCAGTGGGATTCTGCCTCAACCTGAACCAGCCATGGTTGACGTGGACCTGGAAACAGCAGCAGCCACACAGGACACTTCATCCACAATAAACGAGAAGACAACTATAGGAAAACTGTAAGTATCAAGCTGTTTAGATCTAAAAAAAATATATATTTTTTTTTTTCTTAATGCCAAAAACAGGTTTTACTATCAGGTAAAATGTTAGGAATTCAGAGCTGGGTTTGTTTGGCTACAGTCACCTGATGCTGAAGTGAAGATAACAGGGAGATTATCCCGACAGCCCTTCCCCTGTCTGCTAATGATGTACTTGTGACCCAGTGAAGTCATGCTGATGCAGAGGATGTCTGTGTGGGGAGTGAGGGAGGCCGGAAAATGTGTTCCCAGCCGCCGTCGTCAGTAATTACAAGTTGCTTCATCCGCTCTTGCAGTGAAAGGGCTTCTACACATTTCTCAAATCAAGGTTTCATACTTTTCCCAACTCAAATTCCCGTCTTCTCGGTTTGCCTTCAAGGGCCTCAAGCATGATGCAAGACTTCGTCTGACTTCATTGCAGGCTTCTCTAGATATGTAACCAGAGCTGCACGATAGCAGGAAAATATTTGTGAGACTATTGCTTCAAATTGCGATGATATCGATTACGATTACCCCACATTTTCCAGACACATTTCTACTTGTATTATTGCAGTGTCTTCACCACACTTCATAAGCTTTAGCAGCTCAGCTACTGAAAAATTGTAGATCGGGCGTGGGCATTATGGGTAGACAGAGTCCATCCAACTTACCAAATATATTTTAGATGTTCAGTAAGACGGCCCAGCACATCGGGATATATCGTCATCGCAATATTCATATCACAGAAGACTGTTTGGTGTGATACAACTGTTGGCTAATATATTTCAAGAATCGTGAATCTGCGTTTTACTCACTAATGTAATTTTGGGCTCTTACGGGAGCAGATGCTTGCATGTGGGACAAATAACATTGCCTAAAATGCTAAATAGAAGGAAAAGAAGGCATTTATTACATCTGATGTTATGGAAGTATTTACCAATAGTAGTATTTTCTAACACTCTGCTTCCCTAATATGCAGAGCATGAATGCCTGACATTTTACATGTACAACTCTACCAAATATCGCTCTCAAGCAGTCTTTTGTGATTACAGTATTTCACACACGATGAAATGGCAATAACAATTTAAATTGGATATAAAAATCATGAAATGGATAATTAATGGATCGACAGATCATTGGTCAATAGGTGGATGTATACTGTAAATATAATGATGGATAGTTGAACAAACTGCACGGTAATTGATGGTGAGGATTTTTAGACAATGAATGGAGAAGAGTCTGGAAATTAAATTAGTTTTCCATGCATCTTCAGTCATGGAAGGAACTTCAATCAGACGTGAGGCTTTCTGACTTCACAGGAACGGAGAGCACACCGTGAACTAACTCTGGACTCTGTCTCTAGGTTTTCATTCAGGAGGAAATGAGAGGAATCTTTCACCAGAGCTCACCATTTCAGAGGCAAATGGGATTTATCTGCACAATTTCCAACCACTTTTGTAATAATTATTGTTTACACATATGTCTAACAATATTTTGTACTGTGGATTTTAACCTAAGATGGTTTTTAGTATTACAGTGCTGCAAATGCTGAACCGTAGATGATGTTTTTTTAGGTAACTTGGAAGGCAAATGTAAAGTATTATGTTTTAGTTATTCCCTTTGTCAGCATTTTTACTCATCTAAATTGTCTTGAAATTATATAAACATGGACATTATGCACAGATCAGTAAATAAAATATGACCCTGTTTTGCCAATATTATCAAAACAATGCAGATTAAATGTATTTTTTATGCTGGATTTGTGGCGCCCATTTATTTAAGTATTCTAAGTGTTTCAGGTTGTGAAGAAATTGGGAGAAACACCAGCTTCCACGTGTGATGTGTACAGAAAAACTTTAGCAGTAAACCTCCCCTTGTGAAAGTAAATCCGTTGGGATCTCTTTGGTACTAAGAAAGCAAATCTGAGTGCTGCACTACCAGATAAGATGCGTAAAAAAGTAAAAATAAAAAATAAATTCCTTTAGATCAAACATAGTCTTGCTATAGTATTGACATACCAGCCAGAAACTTCAATATATTTTATTGGGATGTTGTGATGGACCTCCTCAAGGCGGTGCCAATGAAAATCTGTACCTGTAGTCCTTTACTCTGATACGCCGTAGTACCCCTACATTAGTAAACATTGTCCACCTGTTTGTAGCTCAATCCTGGTATAAATACAGCCGTTTTTTTGAAGGTTTTAAAAAGATTAGGTAGAGAAGACAGCAGGGAGAGGATCGTGTTGAAATCTAGCGCAGAGTTGGGTTATAAAATAAGCGTTTTGTACTTGATTTTATTTAGCAGCATTGGATTAGAAGGAGGCTGCTGCTTTGTGTTGGTCCATCACACAATAGCGTAATAGCACATTATAAATTTGGGATGTGAAAGTGAATAAATTCAACAATGGAGGTGAGGTTTTTTTTTAGGGCATAATGTAAGAAAACAATTTTCAAGAAGATTAGGAGTTAGGCCTCCAAAAAATAAATACATTTTGATAAAAGCTAAAACTAATACATTGAATTTCTAACATTTTTTAAACTTTAAATTCACCAGTAAAAATTTCACCTGCAAACATCCTGCTGTGTTGGTCTTCTGATGATTGGCACCAAAGTAATCAGCACTAGTAAGTCAAAAATGAGGCAGCTCTTAGCCAATCAAATTATGCTATTTGATCACATGACACCGGTGCATTGCGTGCGTTTGGGGCACCAGTCTCCAGTTTGCCACTGATCGGCTAACCGTTAAGACTCACCTCTGTCACGTGATCAAAGCACAATTTGATTGGCTAAAAGCAGCTCGACTGTCTAGTCCTGAAAAAAATCACAACTTCACAGGGTAATAATTGTTATAAATTCAATGTCTTAAAAAAAAAGGTTGATTCTAATGAGTATATTTCCTCAGTAAGCTGGCAAACCAGATCTATAATGTGTAGCACTCTACATTCTGCACATCATCAATCTGGGACTGCTCCCATTGAATCAGTTTGGGAAAAGGAGGGACGTTCAGCAGAACTTTCCGAGCTGATTGGACAAAGCGACACCTTGTCCCCGCCTACCAAAGTTTGGTTTCAGTCAATCACGGTATCAAATATAAGCAGCAGGCACCATGAGAAACCGCAACAAGTTTACGCTGGTCAAGGCACTTCTTGCTGTTCTTTCAAAGAAGAAATTGTGGATTCCACCAAAACAGAAGTGATAGCAGCTACGCGTGCGTCCTCCTGTGCTGCCATGTTCATTTTGGTTCAGCAGCTCTTGCCTTCGTCACAGCTGTACGTCCCACCTTAAACCATAATACTGTAACGTGATTGGCCCGAACTGTTCTTGGATCGGGCCCAAACGATTGAGACGACAGCCGTACAAGATGGATTCTCGTGTGTTTGTGAAAGCAAAAACACAGAATTCAGCTTGCAGGCGAGGTTTCTCTAACGGGGTTTCTACATCGTTTATAGAAAATTTATGAATCTTTTCTAAACACCCCTCAGGATTCCTGTGTACTTTTTATTTCAATCTTCAATAGTTTAAGTCTCCAGATCAGCCCAGTTCCTGAACTATAAATACGCAACCTAAAAATATACAAATACTCCAAACTATTCACACACCTGACAGATTTAGATTAGAAACTTTGTATCTGGCAAGTAATGAGACAGTCATCCCTCAAAACAATGTAAAAAAAAAAAAAAAACATTTAAAAAGGAGATAAATACACACACATTTTGTTTAAAGAAACCTTGTGTGAAAGTATATACCTTTATCAATAATCAATTGAAAAAAAAAATCTTAAACACCTCTTCCAACTTCTGGAACGCTTTTTCCATGTTTGCATCGCTATTCTGATCATTTTTGGTTTGGTTTGGCTCCAGGTTTTTTGTGGTTGGAAGGCCTCCTTTCCATCACCTTAATGTTTAGCTCCCTCCAAAAGGTTCTGATCCAATTCTGGTTGAGACTGATTGGTGTCACCCCAGAACAATACTACTTCCAGTCAGAACTAGCTAAAACAAAAAGATTACATTAAAAAAAAAAAGCTAAATCTGCCAGAGATGTGAATAACTTTGGGCTCAACCTCTCACAGCAGGCATTTCTACAGCAAACGGGACATGAATATATAAACCACAGACTAAGTAATAAAGGAAATAAAAACAGCACAAACACAGCACACTGCCCTAAAGAGCAGTAATCTGAAGGTCTTGGAGCATCAGGACTGATCTTCAGATCCGTCAGCATTCATCAGGCTACAGCTGGCATGAAAACTCAACTGTTTTATTCCTCAGTGTCCAGCTCAGGTAAGTTACAATACCCAGAAAAGCATTCACAACCCCACAATTCATTTAGAAAAATATATACAAAATAAAAAAACTACCATAAAAGCACAATTTACAAAAAACCCTCCCATGTATTACAGCTTGGAGCTTAACTTTGGGCGTGTCAAGACATGAGGGAAAAGTATTTTTTAAAGACTTTGTTCGCTGTACCTAAAAGGCCTCGCCAACGTCGCCTGAAAACAGCTGGCTTCCAGTGTGAGCAAACTTTCACAGTTTGAGCCAAGGGTGTGCGGAGATGGATGCTTTGCTCCGATCGCCGTAGTCGTAGAGTAGCTCCTCGTCCGCCTTGATGTCTCTGGATGCCACCAAGATCAGACGTGGCGTCCCATCGATGGGGTGGAGCCTCGTCTGGCAGTTTCCGTTTTTACTGTGGTTCACCAGTCGCCCTAGACGGCCCGTTTCCCTCGTAGCATCTATGCTGTAAAGAAAAACAAAATAGAAATGTGCTTCGGTAGCCTGGAAGTCTTGTAATGGCGTCGGCGTTACTTTGACCTACCAGTATGCTTTAGACTGATACTGGAAGTAGTACATGTAACAGCCCGTTTTAGGGTCCTCTGCATACTGGGCCTCTCTCTTTCTGGCCTCTGCCAGGTCCAGCAGGTCGCCATGGTACTCGACAACAAAATCTCCCTTTTTGAAGCTCTTGACAGCAAATACTCCTCTTCCTTTTCCTTCTATGTGTTTGACCTAATGACATTCAATATATACACGTTTGTTTGGCAAATCTGACTTATTTTACCACCGTATCTTTGGTTAAATAGAAGTGTTGCATTACCTCCATTCCTTCTTCAGTGTCATTCTTTAGCAGGTCATCAATGTGTCTGTGTTCTTCACTCTGGTTTTTAAATAAAACTTTGATCTGTCAAACACAAAAATTGCCATTTTTTTTTTAATCATCACTTAAAGCCGTCATTGTACGCCCTTACAAACCTTTAACTCGGTTTTAGTTTTTCTGTTACTTCTCCTGATGGGAAAATAATCTGTGACCTTCCTGTTCTGAAGAGTTTTGTTCTGCACCCTGGAGAGACAGACATTGTGATTGCTCAGCCGGCTGTGAAAGTGCAGCAGCAACGGTGACACGATGAACTCACTTCTTTGCTCCAAGCTTGCGGCCGGTTTTACTCCGAGGCTTGGCCGCTGGCGCTTCAGGACCTGCTGCAGGACGGTCATCTGATTTTGCGCTGGACTCTTCTTCTCGCTTGGATTCATCAGTTCCTTTCTTTTTTGTCTCGCTTTGGCACGGCCCTTCGGGGTTCTGCTCTTTGGAGCTACAGCTCTCAGATTTAGTTTTATTGGTTTTGTCTGAAGGGAGAAAGAACGAGAGCCCGTGCTTTAGAGAGCCTTGCAAGAGTTTTCATAGCCCCATTTGATTTTTCACCCTTTGAGATCAAACTTTATTTCATTGGGATTTAATGTGACGGACCAAGTAGTGATTTTTTTATACACACACACACACACACACACACACACACACACACACACACACACACACACACACACACACACACACACACACACACACACACACACACACACACACTTTCCAACCAATGATGGCGTTAAGTCCCTTGTGGGTATCTCTCTGCTAGCATTCACAATTTAGACAGTTTTGCTCATTTTTCTTTGAAAACTGCCTAAAGCTGACTTGGCTTAACTGAAGAGCGCTGCAACATGAATTTTCTCCTGTCAGTCTAACAGGTTTTCTTCCACTACTGTCTCACATTTCCATCTTTCTCATCAATTCTGACCAGCTTTCATGTCCCTGCTGTGGGATAAAAAAAATAAAAAAAAAGCATCTCTACAGCACGAGGCTACCATCAAGTTTCTGTGTGGATGGTGGTGCACGTTTTACAAACAAATTTGGTTTAAAACCTTGGCCTCCCCATCTACATGTCAGATAAAGGACAGACTTGATTTATAAAGCTTGCATACGTCACTTTCCACGCAAAGGCAGGTATCTATAAAATAAAAACTTGACGTCAGAACACGTGGCCCCTCATCCTAACTCTCACCCATGTAAACATTCGTTTTGGAGACGGGAAATTTGCAAAGTGTTTGGTTAAGTGGTGAAACGCAACCTCACTGCAACATGATTCCTCTCAGACATTCAATTTCGCTCCATATCAGACTAGATCGACTTAATCATAAGCATTTAAAACCCCAGTGTTATTCATGATTGCTCTGGTGAGTCACGACTGTACATAAGGACCTTTCAAATTAAGAAAAAAAAAAAAAAAAAAAAAAAAAAGGTCCACAAACCAACTTAAAGTCTTAAAGTTTTTTACCATCACATTCCTCTCCCCGATCACCAGGGGAATGTGTACCACAGATTAACACAGTGACAAGCTATGAGGCAATCCCTCAGTGTGCTGGTTTGTGTGTATGGTTTAATAAAAAAAAAAAAAAAATCAGTTTCTTCATTTTTTTAGCTTTTGGGCATATGTAAACGTTTAGCATAGATGCTATGCAATTTTTTATAAAAGAGAAAACACCAGAACTGCAGAGAATACAGCTAATAGTTGCACTAACAACAGATTCTCACGTCTGAGCTGTCGATTTCTGCAGCTCCCCCAGAGTTGCCAAGGGCCTTTTCCATTGCTTCTCTGATTAATACTCTCCCTCCCAGTTGTCACTTTAGGTAGCTGTCCATGTCTTGTTAGCCTTGTACAACCGTACCCATGATCATTTCAGACAATGGATTTTATCCCCGGCCTGTCGGCTGTGTTTGTTGCTCTCCACGGTGTCATTTGCTCTTTAGAGACTTTGCCAGAAAAGCTGTGTTTTTACTGAGGGTAAATAACACAAAGCTTTAACTCTATTTAGATGAGATGACTTATAAAGGCAGTCAGACTGAAGTGAATTTTATTTACAAGTATCAGTTTAAAGAGGTTAGATACAAATACACTGTACTGTTCAGATTTTCACTTGTAAAAGAAATGGATAAAACTACTATCAACCCCCACCCCTCTAAAAAAAAAAAAACACCACCACTTCTTCCAGTTATAAGGCAGAAAAGTGGTAAAGCTTCTGGATGCTCACCTTGCTTTAGCTTTGATGGACCAGGATTGGCTGCATCAGAATCATTCCCCTCCTGGATCAGCATGCTGTCGCTCAGCGGAGATCTAGGTTTTCCTGGACTGCGCCGACTCTGGAGAACTGACTGTCCTTTACCCACACATTCCTGAGAGAAATTAGCGTTGTTGTCATTAATCAGTTTCAATAAAGGTGATATGACATTTCCGATATTTCAATAAATCATACATTTCAAACATCACAGTCTGATTACAGCATTTTTCACTGATTGACGTTGCTGGTTTTATGTAATTTTTATGCGCTTTATTTTTTTAAGTAATTTTTTTTTCTGGTATGTTATTTTGGATGAGTTTTACAAACCTGGCAAAATAAATGTCAAGTTTGTACAGGCATCTGTTTCTCATTCATTCACGCACACACACCTTCATATCTGGCTCTTACGTACATAATATATAGCAGGAAGTTTAGCAGATGTAGTGAAGGTAGAAAGTCGTGGCTTGTTACACATCTTGTTTTGGTCTATCTGATCTACAGCCTATCTAGTGGTGAAATTTCACTCATTGCTCCTTTAAAGACTGAAGTTTTACCAAAAAAAAAAAAACTCATAAAATATTTGTGTACAGTTAAAAGCTAATCTTAGCTACCATGTCTGACTAGTGGGACGATAAATGAGTATAGATCGGCAGGCTGGCGGCAGGAGTTTTCTTTTTTAGCTCCTTGTCTTGTGCGACTCTCTTTAACAGTGCTGCTTCACATCGTGCTCCCCTCCATGTGAAACTGAAAAATACCAATGGCAAACTTCACAAAAAGCTCTCTTAGAATAACCTTTCACCGGCCTCACCCAGTTATAAACCACTCTGCAGACTTTGTTGTAGCCGCATTTTCTTTTCTTTGACTATGTTTCCATTATAATCTGTACACTGCAAAGTAGTTTTCTTGTTCAGTTTTATTTTACAAGCATCGCGTACAGGTTGGTCACGACGTGGCAAGGGGCGCCGTTTTGTTGTTTGATGGACGCAGAGGTCGACTTACCATAGAGGCAAAGTAGGCAACCGCCTGGGGCCTCACCAGTAGGGGGCGCTGCCCAACAGTCCCCATGCATTATTTGTGTGTTTTAAAAAAAAAAAAAAAATTGCTACAATTTACAGCCAAATTATTGACAAAAAAGGTTACACAATGAGTCAACGACTTCTGCTCCTCCTTTCCATTGACTAAAATGGACTATTCCATCTCACCACATAAAAGATCCTGGAAATTCAACGTGATGCTTGAGCGAGCAGCGGGTTGGGAGGGATCAGAAAGGAGAAAGGCAAAACAGCGCTATCAAAGATGGAGCTGAAAATCCAAGAAAGAAAAACTATAGTTGAACAATACCGAATTCGGTTGAAGCCCCAGAAGTTTCCTGAACAGCCCCGGATCTCACGAAAGATGACATTTAGATGTCTATTAGCAAGAAGCCCCAAAATTACACTAGATTTAATTATGTTATTTTAAAATAATCTGAATTATTTCTATTGCATTTCATATAGTCACTACCCGCTCCACCATAAACTGACAAAGCATTAATTTCAAAAGTAGCCAAATACATTAAAATGTCCTTCAGATCAACACATTGCTGCTCTTTCCAGATGGTTAAAGTCCACTTGTAGGCAGAACAAAAAAAGTGTAGCTCAATGAATCAAGAAAATATAACAAGCATGCTGAATGGAGAACAGCAGACAGTGTTGTGAAAGGTTTTGATCATTTTTTGGTAGGACAAATAAAAATAGTTTCTTCATAAGGGCTGGAAAGATGCAGGAAAACAGGAACATGAAACAAGGAACATATTTAGAGAATCAAATGTTCAGAAAGCTCTCATAATTAAAAATAAATGTTTATAGCCGTTTCTGTTTGTCAAGTTTCACAACTTATCAAGACAGAACGAGCAGACATTTACGTCAAGGTTTTTCTAAACGTCCCAAAGGCTGTCATTACCTCCTTCGGTGAATAAATCCTAAACTTTGTCTCTTCATCCTTGACTTCTCTCACTTTAAAAAAAATGTAAACCATGTTTTACATTATTCTAAAGCTTTTTTGTCGGATTCACAATAATGCACTGCAAAGAGTTTATGGCTTAGACAAAACGTAATATGAATTTTTTTCTATATCGAAATAAACGAGGCGAAACGGAGGGATATTTCAACCACTTTGTCTTCCCTCCACTCCTTAAAGGAGCTTAATGTCACGCCTCTTATACAGTGCAGCCGTTTCTGACTTGCATTGATCTCCTGGTGCCAAGCTTGTTGATTGACAGCTCCTTCCAGAGGAATATGCTAATTATTTAACGCTGTAGGCTCATGTCTCTGATTGTTTAGCTGTAGAGGCCAGGAAATGTTGCGCTACTGTCTGGTTCTCACTACCGCAGCATGAAGCTCTACAGAAGCTTTCACACCCGGGGAAGACTTGGAGGCGGGGCCCCTTCACTAAAGTTTGCCTGGGGCCCCAAAACGGCCATGTCCGCAACTGCTCGTGACAATAACTGCAGCTCTGATTTCGTTGCATTTCAGAAAACTGGCTGTCGAATAATTTTCAGGTTTGCGAGGCATTGTTTCAATTCACAGAGGTGGAAAATGCGACATAAATCGAGACATCCAGTCACCCCACTCGTTATAGGAGTTGACGGCGTAAAAAGCACCAGAAGTAGCAAACATACCTTCGTTTGGGGCTTGTTTTCCTTCGTCTCCGCTTGCAAATTGCCTGGGTTTTCAGCAGTCTCGCCTGGTGTTTGTTCCGTTCTCAGCGCATTTTTCTTCCCTTTATAAACACGAGAATATTCACAAACAACCATTTTAGTTTAATCACGCAGGACGACACGACACTCGTCGTGTTTTATTAACGTAAAACACAGGTAGACGATGTTTTTCGTTTCAGTTAAAACAGCATTATCTGACCGCCGCACCGCTTTCTGTATCTAGCACACTCACAACCGCATTGCGAGTCACAACTAGCAAAGTTAACCTTTTGCCATGTCAAGCTCCGGAATATCTTCAAAAACGGTGATATGTCCTGTAAACGCTTTCCCTCTGGGTCGCCGAGTTCTTTGGAGAGTTTATTTTCACCTCACTCATTGAAGAAATATCAAACCACAGCGGGTGTAACGTCGCGCATCGCCCGTCGTGTTGAGGATTTAAAAATACTGCCTTCTTCTTCTCATTGGTTAATGTATCGAGGGGCGGAGCTTTCAGGACCATATATAGTGCTATAGGTTGAGCGCGTGCACTAGAGCATCTACTGCAAGTTTTTTTTTTTGTTAGAGAATATGAACGCTTTCAATACCTTATTTGAAACAGGAATAGAAATGAAACAGTTAAACATTTGCAAAGAAAACAAACAAAATACCTACAAAAACAAACAAAAAAACAAAGACAACGTTCGCAAAGCATCAAAGGTTAAAAACAACAAAAACAAAGCTAAGCTGATGCTGCAGGAATTCAGCTTTTTAAGAGCAGACGTGGGTTTTTTTGTCATTGCTTTTGCAACACAGCTGAATTTTATGCGATTTATGTAGGCAGTGGCGGTGCTAGCCCTTTGGGTGCCCTAATCACAAAGGCTTTGTGGTGCCAGTGACCCCCGAGGTGAAATAACACTCTTTGTAAAACACTAAACAAATTTTGCTTCAACACTGTTTAAAGTAGCCACTGTGTTATTGGTTAATTTTAGTTTAATTTTACATTTTATTCTAATGTAGTATCTATGTATAACTGTACTTTACCTATTGGGTAAATTAACAAAGACAACAGGTTTAAAGTGGGAAACAAAGTACAATGAATGAAATGCAACAATGTGGAGTGTAAGACAGAGCTAGGACTCATCCTATACATTGTCAGAATAAGACCTTTTTGGTGCCGTTTTAATTGTTTTGTGTTTGATGAAAACCTAGAAAAACACTTTACAGAGGAAACTGACCCACTTGATGACAAGTTTTTTCTTTTTTTCCTGAGGAAAATTGTTTAGGAGGAGGTCATCAAAACCAAATTCTGGCATAACCAAATTCTTCAGGGGAAAAAAAGAAGAAAGAAAAATCATTGGCAAAGTAATCAATTTAGGTGAAGTCATGTCATTGCTTGAAAATAAAACATATAATCACTTAGAAACGATAGGTCCCTTTTTTCCATACCAAACAAGATATCTTGTTTTAATAATTTCCTGTACCATAAAAAATAGTCAGCTCAATCCAAAAAATCTTAATGCAACACCAATCTGAAAAGAAATGGAATAAAGTCTCCTCAAGATTTTTGCTAAATGTACACAAGTGGCCTAATTCCCAACTACACCTTTTCATAAAAAAAGGTTCTTACTGGGTAACTATTGTGGTTTTAAAATTAGTTTCTTTTGTTGTTTAGTATTTTAGTTAAGAAGCAACCATGTAAATTTTCTATTAATATTTATTAAAATCATTTGACCAGAAAAAGTCACAGGATGATAAGGATGCAATAAATCTGTTGGTTGTTTTTCTTCCTGATAAAAGGCGGCCTTAGTCGACGTAAGTTGTGCAAGAGTCAAAATTTCCACAACTATCATATACAATTCACCAAAAGCCATTGTATGCTACTGCTATATAAACATGTTTCAAAAAGAACTAAATAAATGAAATAAATACATCGTAAGAACCTAAATAAATAAATGTGTTGATGGTCATTTTTGAAGAATTAGAGAGAAAATATTCACACCAATTAGGCATAAATTTAACCAACATGATTGGTGTCAGAATGTGGACAATCTTAACACAGACCACTTTTTATAGGATTTTTGATGAACCTAACAGTAACAGACACCAAGCTTGTACTGACATCTAGTGGTCGTGGCAAGGAAATGTTCTATTAAAAAAAATCCTATTAGCCTTTATGTTCTCTTTCAAGAGAAGCAGCAACAGATACTTCAGATAGACATTCTAGAAAATGAAAACAAATATAATTATAATCATAATGAAATTGATGAGTCTGAGCAGAAAAGGTCCAGAAAATAATTACAAAGGATTTGTAACACATTTGTAGAAAGAATTCTGTTTGTTTTCAGGAGCTTTAGATTAGGTTGGACTGTTTAAACGGTGTCATCTTCAGGTTTAGTGTCTGCAGCCAAGGCTTTTTTAAACAGTCTTTTCTTCTCCAAGTTCTCATTCACCCTCTTCCGTTTTTCCTGTTTCCTCAACACGGATTCTTTCTTCTTCACCAACAATTCACTGAGTTCTCCCTTATACGCCACGTCGAGTTTCTCCCTCATTATTTCCCGAGCGCGCTTTCGGTTTACATCCACAGATCTGGTCTGGTGACACTGCAGTGGGGGGGGGGGGGGGGGGGGGGGGGGAGATGAAAAGGCAGAGCAGGACTTTTAAAACACAAATGGCAACTTCAGCTCGAAGCAGTGATGAGCTACTTGTGCTTTTCAATAATATTTTTTTTCATAGATGACATTCCATGTATAATGCCGTACTTGTTATAAAAAGTAGAGGACATTAAAAATGTACGTTTTACTTGATTTCTGTAAAACCTTAAGCATATTTCATCTATTACAACAGTTGCATTTGTGGAGTTTTCCCCTGAAACTTTTTCTTATTGGTGAATGAGCGTTCTGCAAAGATAGTAAGTGGTGAATTTTAGGTTTTATGAATTTTAAGAACCCAAAACAATCAATTGATAAAATAGCAATGTAGCAGTTCTTGTTCTGACACAGTTTTAATATGTTTAACTTGGGAGGCATGCGTGCTGCACTACCATAATAGACCAACCCACTCAAGTTTCCCCTCTTTTCTCCTTCTTTATCTCCACTTCTGTTATGTTTTTTGAACACTGGAGTTTGGGTTTGGGTTATTATTTTGACCCAAGCACAGAGTAAAACATGACAACCAGATAAACAGTGTTTGGCAGAAGGAGGAGAAAAGGTTTTGGCCTCCTTAAATGCACTCATGAAGCTGTATCAAGTACAAGATGTTGAAATGACTCATTTGATGTAGGTCTGTGTTCTGTATTTATTTATTATCTTTTATGGTCAGTGGAGTGGAGTATGGTAAGGTCCGATAAGTAAAAGTAAACAACTAAATCACACACACACTACCATGGGCGTGGTAGGTTGCGAGGGGGGGGGGGGGGGGGGGTGTACCTGACTACTCAGGGCCCTGACTAGGGAGACCATGAAAATCCTGTTTTGTTTTTCTGTGATGTTTTTATTTCATAATTTATTTCAAATATATAACAACTGCAAAAAGGAACTTTATGTCACAGTCCAACCAACAAATTGGACATTCTGGGGGGGGGGGGGGGGGGGGGGGCTCTCTTGGAGGCTCAAAAAGGTTTAGTCTGCCCGACAGCAACCGGCGACAAGCATCAGTGAGCCCAGATCTGATTGTAGCTTAAAACCCTATTTATGCTTTTTTATTTTATGTTTTTGCACACGAGCCCCATGCACTGGCATGGATAGAGGCTCTCTGACATTGACAGTGTACAGGGCCCAGAATTTGGCGCTACGCCCCTGCACACTACTACAATGCAAAAAAGAAAAAAGAAAAATGCAGCATAAAAGCTGAGCCTTAAAGGTTTATCAAGCACACGTTTACAAAAACAAGTATTTAGTTTGTAAAAACAAGAGTGAAGAGCTACCTTCACCACAATCCCGGTGGGGATGTGTTTGAGCACCACACAGTTGCTGGTTTTGTTAGTCGCTTGGCCTCCAGGCCCTGATCCCCTCACAAACTGCTCTTCCAGCTCATCCTCCAGGAGGACCGGAAGACCCGGCAGGTCCTTCTTACCGACAGCCGCGACCCATGAGGGCGCAGGCGGGGTCAGCCTGAGCAGCGAGGAGACACCGGGAGCGGCTCTCCACATGAGCCGCCTGGAGACTCCCAGCAGGCAGCTGGTGAGCGGGAGCAGCGATGACATCACATTACGATTTATTTACACCATCTCAAAAGTAAAATAAATAAATAAAACAAACATAAAAAACGCAACTTTGCACTTTCCTGACCGAAGAGGGAGCAGTCTCTCCACCTCAATGTGAACCTTACCTTCCGCTTTGTTTACTTTGACAGCCGTCCAATCAGCAGCCTTTATTTCTTCTTCGTGGCCATATTAAATTCCTCCCTGACTCCACACTACCACTGTGTGTTGGACTGTGGAACAAGTCAAAATAACAACTTTGGAACATTTAAACTAAACTCAACGCGGTCATTTTCCTCTGAAAATGTCTCTATCCTAACGTTGCTGTTATTTTTAGACACTAGTTTTGGTGGGACAATATATCACATCAACCACAGAGCCAGCTGAAGTTCTGCGCTAGATTTGGCAAACAATTTGAACACTTCTACATGACGTAACCTAACGGCGAGTCCCTCAGAAACTGCAGCAAGAATGTAATTTGGCGCTGTTTTAATTGCAATAGAAATGTATTGTCTGACCCAACTGAGCTTAATGCCACCCACTGTTGGTAAATTTGAGAAATGTATGAAGAGAAGGATTTTATTGTGCATGTTAAGTAAATATATTACTGAGCAAATTTTTGCAGTATTGTCTCATATTTGACTTCAGTATAAAGTCATGCTCTGTGAAGACATCTGAGGTTTTGCTAAAGAACATTTATTCAATTCACTTTAATCACACTACCGCTGAAAAGTTTTGGGTCACCCAAAAAAATGTGAAATCTTTCAAGAAAACTATTAAACTATTTAATCAAATGAGTTGCAACATGAATAGAAAATATAGTCAAGGCATTGACAAGATTAGAAATACTGATTTGTACTTGAAGTAATAATTAATTTCTAACAATTACAGCCTTGCGGACGTCCTCCATAACCTTGGGCATTCTAGCTGTCAATAATTTGAGGTAATCTAAGGAAATTTCACTCCATGCTCCCTGAAGCTCCTCCCACAAGTTGGATTGGTTTAATGGACACTTCTTATGCACCATCCATTCAAGCTGCCCCCACAACAGCTAAATAGAGTTGAGATCTGGGGTCTGTTCTTCGTACGTCGCTAACTCAGTTAGCAGGATTTCATTGTTGACGATTTGGCATGATCTTGGATCGTTTGGTTCTTCGAAAGACATCCTGCACTTGTTGTCATAGCAACATGTGCGCCAGCTTAAGCCTGTTCGAGAGCAGGCTTATTTCATGTAAACAAGATTAGATCACGGCTGTATAAGCGGAGGAGATAGGGAAGTCTGCCGTAGCCATGTCCATTTTTACGACTGCAACCTGTTGCGGAAGGTGCAAGAATAATTTCAGAGTTTTTCGAATTAATCGCGTATTGCGCAATAGACAGGATCCTTTAGCGCAGCGCGACAGTGTAATTGTAGAGAGATTTTCTTGGTGGCTGTTATAAACAGACAAACACATCATTTAACAGTGGCTGTTAAAGAGGAAAAAGTGGTGTTGGAGCCATAAATCTAAAATATTTAAGTTATTTGTATGATGGTTTGCTTTTTATTTTGATCATATTCAGTAAGATTTGTTCGGGCCATTTTATTGTCAAGTTTAGTTTACTTTGAAAGGCTTGCTTCCTGTCGAGCCGTATATTGTATTAGAAAAAACTATGGATGGATTATCTAACCACGGAGCAATACAGTTTTACTGTGTAAACTGTGGATGACTTGGAAAAGGAATATTTTCATTTTTTATGGATAAAGTTTTTTTTTTGTTAAAATTCCCAGTTTGCACATGTCCTTTACTTCCCGTGTCTAAGGAATGACACTGAAATTTGGATCTCTTGACATAACAAGTGCCTTTTTTAAATAAAGTATAATAATTAAAGGCTACCATTTTGTAGAATATTCTTGTATTTCACTTTTACTTGTCCCCATGTTCTAGTGGCTCCCGTGGAGGCTCTGACATAAAAGAACAAAGTAAATATGAGATTATTAAAATGCAAAAATTCATACTGTAGAAAGTGATAGAAACATCTACCATGGACAGTATTTACGCATTAATTTGTCTGCTGCTTTTTGCCAGCCCTCTCTCCTGGCTTTAACAGATTTTGAGGTGTTTTAATTAATGACTCAAATTCGGCATAACCTTCCAAGCTCTTGTTCTGCTTGGGAGAAAAACTGTGGGCGTTCTTTGGCCATGCTGAACAGCCAATAGCAGCGTTGCTGATCAATGTTTCTACTATCGATACATTTCCCCTTTTAAACAAACGCATGAACGCGCAGTTATCTCAGATAACTCAGTCCAGCGATACTAATCCTAAACAACAGGTGTGTTCGAAGAACCCAATTAGCCGGATCATGATTAGCCGGATGAAATCATCTTGGATGTCTCATTTGATCTTGGATGTTTTAAGCAACGTACGAAGAACGGACCCCTGGTGTTTGTGCTGGCCGCTCCTTTATAGACTGAACACCACATTGACAATGTCTATACAGCATTTCTGATTGATTTAATGTTATTTTAATTAAAGAAAATTGTGCTTTCTATTAAACATATAAGGAAACGAAAATATATAGTCCATTCAAACCAGTCATATAGACAGATTCAAAGTCAAATACACACATTCCAATTGATCTTGGTTGTAAAACAATGCATTCATGTTCAAGTTCATTTCATTATTCAAATTAGTAAAATAAATTCTATCTAGGGGAACCCAGCCACTTGCATCGAGCCACTGACGTTACAGCATTCAATCTTTTTAATCAAGCATGTAGCGCCAGTGCTGTGTTTAAAAGGTGCATCTTCAAGAATTACTAACAAACTGCATCATGAAGACTACGCAAAATAGCAGGGAGTTCAGAGACAAAGCTGTGAAAAAGTTTAAAGTTGAGTTAGGTTATATAAAAAAAAAGAAGATCCAAAGCTTTAAACATCTCAAAGAGCAAATCTCAGTTTGTCCCGGGCCATGTAAGGGGACACAGCAAGCATGTGGAAGAATTTCTTCAAGTCGACTGAACTTTTCCGCCAACTTGCAAAACACTGTGTATGGTGGAGAACTAAAACCTTGAAAACAAAAAAAATCAGTCCAATGGTGAAACATGGTGATGGCAGCGTTATGCTGTTGTGACGCTTTTCTTCAGCAGCAACAGCAAAAAGTTAATGGGCAATGCAAAGAGACTAATCATCCCAGCACAGGAAGGCACTCTGCCAATGAGTAATAAAGGCCTGGCTCTACCACGGTAGACCGGACCCAAAATGGACATCAGGGGGTCCAAAGTTAGGACTCCCTGGTTCAGGACACCCGGATCAAATGAATTGTTGTTCACCAGGCATCTGCAGGAATGGAAGACACGATGGGGACATAATTCTGCCAAAGTGTCCACTTTGTTGTGACATGGAAACATTTAAACATGCCGGAGACTGGCCCTTGAAGACAAGTTGGACATCCTCGGCCTACATGGGATGCCAAAATCAAGTGGCTGAAATAATGCAGAGGAATGTCTGTGCCAAATTAGAGTCCTGAGGTCCCACCGTGGAAGTGAAACGACATCAAGAGTGGCCGATATTCATAGATGGCAGTTACTGGAAGAAAGTGAAAGTTTCAGTGAGGCCAGAGGTTGTTGGAGCGTTTTGACCTGCGACCCGAAAACTGAGCGAGTGACTTCAGCAGATTCCAGGAACAATCGGTTAGATCTCTGTCCAGAAGAAAGCGGCACTTGAAGCAGCTAAGGTACAGCTCAAGATACTGATACGTGAGTTCCCAAGCCTCTGGTGGAAAGGGCACCAACAGCGTCTTTTACAGGCAATCTAGAAGTGTAAATATGTAGATAACTGGCTGTGGTTGTTTATCACGATTCAACGTAATTTTATTCTAGTTGAGACATATAAAGGAGGGAAGCAAATCTAATAAACCTTTATGACCATCGCCAATTTGAGAAGATGTATTCTGGATAAAGAGGTCATAGTTTTTCCCCACATGCACATTAATAGGCTGTGATGTAATACTTCCTGTTCCCCACTGACAATAACTAAAATTAGTAAATCAGGAAACAGGTCACAGGGAAAAGAAAATCTGTCACTGACCTGAGTTGGCATCTATCTAACCTTGTGGAAAGGAGACTTACATCTCTATTTGTAATCTTTGACACTCCTATTCACAGCGGTGCTCATTTTAACCTTGTCCATCCATCATGCATAAATAGGTGTCCCCAGGGTGTATGTTTTGTGTCCTGTGTGTAAAGAGATTTCTTTAACAACTTCTTTTCATTTCCTAGTTCGCTTCCGATAAGGGACGTCATTCAATGATCTGGGCCAGAAAAGGCCCAGGCCAAAAAGGATTTCCTCCCTAAAGGATCTCCTTCCTTTTCCTCCCTTCCAAGCTTTTTCTCACACTTAAGTCAGGTAAAAGGACTCCAAGTTATCTGAAAAAAAAAACCACATTTGCATTTAAATTACAGAGACAAATACACAAGTTTTGATCAAGCTTTAATGGGCTAATATTACTCTAGACCAGGCGTCACCAACACCGTGCCTGTTCCAAAAAAAAAAAAAAAACTCAATCCACCACCAAATCTGTATTTTATTCCATTACTCTTCTTGTTTAATCCCACTTGCATTTATATAGATTTGAAAATGACAATATCTATAACAAAGCATGAAAAATGTATTTAATTTACATAAAGCTGAGATGAACTTTTACAGTTCTAGTTCAAAGGTCAGTACTGGTAGCCCTTCGTATGACATAACACCAATGAAGTAGTTCTCAGTTTCAAAAAGGTTGATGACCCCTGCTCTAGAAGTTCCTTTTTAGATAGTTGCTCGTGTCATGTTTATTTATTTATTGTTTTTGCTTCTTTTCTTAATTGTTGACCGTTAGGAGTGTGATGACTTACAGGTTAATTCTTGATTCTGTTTTTGTTATTCCAGTGATTATGTTTCCCTATTTAAAAATGTGATTCTCTTGTAAATATATATAAATAAAATGTATTTGCTAAAACGTATTTCATGGTACTGATACAAATAAGATTTTTTTTGTCATATACAATTAATTATTTAATGGTGCATTTTTTGACATTGTGGAACTTTTGGCTCTCCATACAACGTGCCTTAGTGAATTCTGAACATACTTGTCTACGGAAATGCGATAACAATTTTTGGGCTGTTGTCGAACACATTTATGGCCAGCAGGGGGCGCGTCACTATCAAATAGATGCAGGTTGTCAAGCGCGCTAACATGCCGGAAATCTGGCTAGATATTCCTTAAAAGTAAAAACCACATTGTGTTCGTTTTTCGTTTGCATTTATATTTTACTGATTTGATGGGTTAGCATTTCTTTTGGCAACCCCAGTGAAGGAGCTTTAGTGAAAATTTAAGGTCGCCGTGGGTCTCAAACGAATGCAACGTCACGCTTGACTCTTAACTTGAAAGTCTTACCGGAAGTGCTGCGCCCATCTCACCTGCGCTGTGTTTGTGTCGTGTCAGAGATGACTGAAGTCTCCAACGGCGGCTCAGACTTGCGAGGACTGACAAGTTACGATGGTGAGAGCTCATCGCCCGTCTTCTCGGCGCCCTTCTCGCTTCTCTGGACGGAAGGAGCGGCTCATTGCCTGAGCCCACGCCTGTCTCGTTTTCTCCTCGCCGCCGGACGAGCCGATCCACGGGACCCTTGCGTGGATACTCCAAGGACATTTCAACGTATCCACGGCCACTTTGGCCTTTTCCGTCGATTGAGGAAACCCCAGCGCGCTGGTCTCCGGCGCAGTGATGTGGACGGATTTTGTAAACAGGGGCAGGAACTGCGGGTGGTTTCGCGCAGCCTACTCTCGGGGCTGATGATGCGTCTGTGCGTGTCGTTTTTAAACCCGCAACCCTTCCCCTGCCGCGGGGCGAGACGAACAAGCAGACCGACGCGCGAGCGAGCGAGCGGAAATCAGTCGCCGACTTTCGATGCGCTCCTCTCGGCCATGGCATCGCTCGGGTCGGAGGCTGGCTCCTGCTGAAGGCACGTCGGTGTTACCGGAGGAAGGCGGTGGCCGCACACGCGCCAGCGCAGAGGCGGATGAACTTTGAATCGGCGTGCGCGCGGAAGGCAGAGGTGCATCGGGTTCAGGTATGTTTCCAGCAACGCCAGTTTGCCTTTACCCTGCTGCCATGTTGCTAGGTAACTAAGAGACGTCGGGTTTACTTCAGTTCATCCTCCCGGGGCTGTAACGCCACCTTTAATGAATATATTGTTATTGTTATTATTATTCCCCCCCCCCCCCACATGTGCTGTAGTTGCTCTGCAGCAGAGGTCTTTAGACTAACTTTGCATGCAGAACATTCTCCTGCACTCCTGGGATTCATGGCCCTCGTTGCAGGGAGGTGTGTGTGTGTGTGTTAGCAGACGAGGAGGTGTTTTGGGTTCCCTGACTTGCGAGCTTGGCCGATCTTACCATGCATACGATTCTCTGAGCGTTTCCAAGCCACTGGCACAGAGAGAGGGAGGGGGGGGTGCAGATGTTTTATACCAGCAGCAGCTGCACTCGAACCGGGTTAGAAACGCCCATTTAAAGAGGCCCGACACAACCACACGCCTTTCAGTTCCGTTTATTTATACAGCAACACCCCCACAGCGACGGTCCCCCGGCGGCACTTTACTAACAACAGGACAGCCCGACCCAATTCACGTATAGAAATGCGTCAAAAGTCAAATCAAACTAGATCTGCCCGTATGTATCGAATCATGGTCCTCCTCCAAATCCAGTGTTTACGGTGTTGTTGTGGCCAAGCGCTGCTCAGGTGCAATATTTATTTGGCTTTAAAAAAACCCAAAAACGACAGGTGCCCAGTACGTGCAAACGATATGTCCTTTACCTCCTTATGGAGATATTAAAGCTCAAGGAGAGTGGTAGGGTTAGTGCTGGGACGTTGACGCAATTGTGTCACGCACTAAAACAACCCTATACAGTCCAGTCATATGGACGGTTTCTAATTCCGTCACATGCATACGGTTTAATCCAAATATAACCCAGTCTGATTTAGCTCATGACCCCAGTGGGAAAAAAATTATCTGCCTAAGGAAGCCCGGGTTGAGTGCGTCGAGCAAGCACGCGGCGACAGTGGGGAAGGACAAGCCCCCCCCCCCTTTTTTTTTTTTTTACCCGGTAGAAACCTCCAGCAAGAAGTGTTGCGGTTTGAGCAGTCGCCTGGCACGGCCGTCTGGGGGACCGGGAGGACGGAGCAGGCACAAACCCCCGGAGAACTGGTCTTGTATTACTACATGAGGAACGGGCAAACTGAGTCCGCAGAGTTCATGGCAGAAGAGAGAAGATGATGTATGGGAGTAAGGAGTGGGATGAGGTATGGGCTGAAAAGTAGAGTAGACTTACTGCACACAAGTCGTGGCAGCACAAGCTCTTCCAATGTCTTTTTTTTTTCACAAGAGACTAGGTTAAACATCCGTTATAGAGCGGGAACACAAAGTTTTGCTTGTTTTCTGCGTATTTGTTAGTCTCTGTCTAGGAATTGTTCTCCATCGGAGGTATAGAGCCAGTCGTCTCTCTTGTTGGACTTGTTCCGAAGTGTCGATTTCCTGTTAAGACAATTCTTATTGTTCTTCCTGGTTCGTTTTTGCGTGTCTGTATTGTCTATTTGTCCCTGTCTTGTTGGGTGTCGTATCAATTCAGGACACAAAGAACTGCTTGGATTCAGTAAAGATTAGCTGACTCTATAGACGCATCGCTGCTCTCTGTCTGCCGTCTTTGTTTTCAATGAAACGGAAGCGGGGCGACATTGACGCTGAAGATTTAAGTGTTTATTCATCGCAGACCGTATCGTCGTTGCAACATTCACGAGCAATGCAGCACGCCGCATGTTTCTCTGACGCCGCGGCCAGCCGCACACAGCGCTGAACGGGTCTGCTTGGCTGTCGCCTCACAATGACGCCACCTCTGAAGATGATGCACGCAGTTTTGCTGAAGACAAGCAGACTAAGGACAGGGAGACACTGGAGTCACGTCCCGCGGTCTGATGAGACCAAGATCAGCTTCATTTGGTTCAGATGGCGGCAACCAGGTGGGGAGCGCGGAGACAACGGCGTCTTGCTTACAGTCAAGCACGGCGGTGGGGGGCGTCACGGTTTGAGGCTGCATGAGTGTTGCCGGTTGTGGAGAGCTACAGCTCATTGAGGAAACCCTGAGTGCCAAACGTGCACGGCAACATACCGGAGCAGAAACCGAGCCCAAAACACGCCTCCCAGACCATGACTGCCTTGCTGAAGAAGCTGATGGCAAAGGTGCTGGACTGGCCAAGCACGTCTGCAGAATATCAGTGGGACATCCTCAGGCCGGGGGTCTCCACCAGCTCCATGATGTCGCCAGGCGGCTGGTGGAAGAGGGTCCCAGCGGCAACCCGTGAAGCTCTAGTGAACTGCAGGGCCACCGGACTTAAAGCAGCGGCGGAAAACACAGAATATTGACACTTTGGGCACAAGGTGGACATTTTCACTCAGTTATGTACTTTAGATACCGGCGGGATGTGTGTGGAGTCATTTTGGGGGGGGGGGGGGGGTAGCAATTTTAAACTGTGTGTACGTGGACTACGTTACATCAGAGTGTCATATCCTCAGTGTTGCCCTGTGGAAAGATGACAAACATTCACAAAAAGGCGTGGGGCGCGCTCTCTTCTGTGAGATCCTGTAGGTGTGAGACTACTGTAAAGCGACAGCGTGTCAAAACCTTCTGTAGGTACGATCTGAGCGCAGAATGCAGTCAGCTGGGTGTTTGTGTACCAAGAACCCGTATGCCGGCAATTTCCCCTTCCATTACCCGAGGCCGGTTTTTGCTGCCGTTTGGGATTTTTCTGCATCAAGAGTCCCTGTACTTGACTCAGCGGGGCCCGGGTGAGTCACCGAGGCAGCGCTGACTCGCCGGCCGTGGCGTCTGTTGTCCAGATGATCGCTGTTCCACGGGGGCAGAGGAGCGGCCGCCCCTCTCGTCGCTCCGCTCTCACCTTCTGCTTTCTGCTCGACACCTCAGCAGGTCCTAGAATTAGGATGGGAAAATGCCACCGCGGTTTCTTTTTTTGGTCTTTAAAACGAAAAGCCACGTTGCCGAACCGAAAGCGGTGCTCGAACTTGACAGAACACAATGAAACGGGCAGTGAAAATGTGTCGGGGGCAGAAGTTCAGGGCAGACGTACCAAAAAAGGTAGCTTTATGTGCCGGGTACTGCCGCAAACCGACTGGGGGGGTTGTTTTGACATGTTAAAACTTGAGTCCTCGCTGCTGGAAGCTATATTGTTTTTAAGACGTGTCACACACACGGCATCGGTGCCCATGTGAGATTTTTATATCCGTTTTTTGTTCTGTTCCTTTTGTTCCTCAGCACCTAATGTTCTCCTGAGATGCTTAGATGAAAAAAAAGTAATTAAGTACTTGTAATTTGAGATTGAGGAAAAAGTTTGTCTTAAACGTTTCGCTTTATGCTGGTTGTTGCGAAGGGAAACAAAGAATCTGCTGATGCTTAAATTTGTGTGTGTGTGTGTGTGTGTGTGTGTGTGTGCAGTGTACGCTTAACCTTGTTCGTTTTGACCTTTTTAAGATGATGTTGAGGTTTCTCTGCTGCTTACACGACAATTCCTGTTTCAGTGCGTGCCTAACCAGTTTTTGAGGTTGGACGTCCTTCCCTCCCCTGAGCAAACGCTCTCCCACAGCGTCCTAAATGGAAAAGGGTTGTGTTGCCGATGCAAATTTGAACACCTACCAGGTGGCTTTGAGATTGTAGGGAAATGTTTCGTCCCTGTTTGGCCACCATTTTGTAATCGGGTGCCAACTTTGAGTTGTTGCTGCACGCAAAATCTTCAGTGGTTCTTGTGAAAAAGTTGCAAAACCAACTTTTTGGAGACTTGCATCACAACCAAAGTTTTTTTGTTTTTTTTTTGTTTTTTTTTCTAATCAAACACAGAGGTTTGGGCTTTTTATTTGCTGTTCATGTATAAACTGTGCTGTGTTTTATTGGAGTTTTAATGATAAATCAACACAACCAGTAATGAAAAGTTAAAAAGTTAGCTGTGCATTTGTATTCAAACCTGTTTACTCTTTAAAAAAAAAGAAGAAAAAAAAAAAGCAGCACAATCAGAAATCTTGTAGTTTTGAAGTAGATTCAAAACGCCGTGTGAACTAATCGTCCTCACAGTAAAGCTTGGTGGTGGAAGCATCATGGGATGGGGATATGCTGGTGAAGATTCTCAGTCATCCAGGTCATGATCATTCCAAAAACAAGTTAAAAAACAAAACAACTGGACTTTTTTCCAAAGTTTGAAGAGGCTTCGCTTCCCATCCAGAAAGCTTTCTCAATTCAAATGTTCCAATGGTCCACCCCTTAGTAATGGGGGAGTCTCCCTATCGCTAAGGGGTGGTGTAATTTGCAAAGTGTAATTTGCATGTTATCTAAGCCCTAACAAGGCCTTTTTGGGTGATAATATAAAGTTTTGAACTCCACACTACTCCAGACATTAAAATTGAGAAAGCTTTCTGGATGGGAAGCCATAATGTCTTCAAACTTCGGAAAAAAAGTCCAGTTGTTGTGTTTTTTAACTTGTTTGTTGGAATGGGATGGGGAATGCGTTTCTTCGGCACGGACAGAGAAGCTTGTCAGAGTCGACGGGAAGATGGATGGAGCTAAACGCAGGATAATGACCTTAGACACAGGCAGGGCTACAATGGAGTGCTTTAGATCAGCTTTTCTCTTGTCTCGTCCTCAGGGCCCTCAGTCTCTCATGTTTTAAATGTGTCTCTGCTCAAAGAGGTCTGACCCAAGGGATTGCATTACCTCCTCAACATGCCATCAAACACTTAAGATGCCTGTTTATCACCTTTTCTTTTAAGTTGGGTGTCTGGCGGATGTGAAACACCTAAACAATGCTGGACACTAAGTCCGTATAGGAGCAGGACTGAGAAACCCTGGTTTGGATCAGACCATAATCGTGTGCTAGAACGGCCTAGTCAAAGTTCAGATACGAGTCCAGTTTGAGAATTTGTGGCAAGACCTGAAAATGGATGGTAGAGATGTACCCCCCAAAAGAACTGGGGCTGTTTGGAGCAAAAAGGTGGCTTTGCAAACGATCGGCTCACGTAATCCAAGTATGCAACGAAATTCCCTCATTTTCTGTCAAAAATCAGGTAATATTTTCTTACCAATAAAATGCGTGGAAACTTGGGTTTGAAACATGATGGGATGAGGAAAAGGCCAAGGGGTGTGAACACTTTTAGCAGCGCGCTGTTAGCTGTAGGTTTTTCTAATTGCTTCAGAACAATGGAAAGGCCTGCAGTATGGCTGACTCAAAAATAAGGGCAGACGGGAATAAGAGACGGATTCACACGGGGGTCACCGATTTCCCATTAGTCCCCGCGCTTATTACAAACACACATTAGGAGCGTGCACCTGTGTTCTCCTTTTAATTTTCAGCTCTTTTCAAAAGCACAAGTATTTTTTTCTTCTTTTTGTTCTTCCTTTTTCAGGCAACACGCTCTTATTATACTTTATGGTTAAACAAGAAGCAGCCAGGACGGCAAAGTGTTTTTTTTTTTATATTCTGCTGTTTGGATAAGCGAATTAAATGTTGAAGAGTTATATTTGAGATTCAATTTTAACCACAAAAGATTCATTCATCACATATTAAACATAAATTCAGCACTTTTTTTTTCTTCTAGCTGTGACAGATTTATAGCTTCAGGTCCGGGTTCACTTAATATCAGAGCCCGTTGTTTTGGTTTCATGTGGTCTTGTGAGGATTTCTCAGCATGAATTTAAACATGCATTTCTGCTTTTATGTTTATATTTTGATTAACTTTTATATATTTTGTGTCAGAGAAGAAAGACATTTGAATTGCATTTTTACACGTCTGTGAAGTAATGAGATGCTGAATGTAGCTTTTAACATCGGAGAAGCAAAGCGTACCAATAAAAGATGGGAGCGCGGGTTTTCCGTGACGCTCATCATTTGATGGAGAGCCGCGATGGATTGTGGGCGTGGGGGGGAGCTTATAATTTCTAATTGTGCGGATCCTCTGCTAATGATTTGCTCTTCTGAGTCGCACTGATCTCCTTCCAGAGGCTAAAATTACTCTCCACTCTGCTAACGTTATATGCGGCTACACAAGAAGCTGACAAGCTGCTGACGGTCATGAGGAAAACACCGTAAATAAATTGCTGTACGTCGTGACGGCGGCGAGTGGAAAATTCCTGACGGAGGAGCCCCGGCTTTCCAGCGTCGTTTGAGTATTCATAGCAGCGCGCACATGACCGATCCGTTTTCCTGCAGGAACCCTCGGTTTAACTCATCAGCCTCCCCCCCCCAGCCCCAGATCCCAGCAGCAGAAATATGTGATGCTGCAACTAGTAGGAACACAGAAGACAAGCGAGCGCAAAGCCGCCGAGTGACGGCACGTCAGAAGAAGCAAGTCGAGGCGCGCTTCCTGCCGGTGGAAGTCTGGGTGACGTATGCAGCTGCTCACTGCGTGTTTCAGCTCTGAACGGGGGGGGGGGGTTCTGAGCCGTTTATCAGCTCCGATCTGTTGCACAGGAAGAGTAAAGGAAGACCAGGTAGAAGATGTAAATCTCCCTTCAGGCTGTAAAAGAAAACATTTTAATGTACTGGTGTGTTGGAGCGCTGAAGTCGAGCAGAAGTCAGCTCTTTGCTCCCCCGGCGGCCTTAACTTTGGCCTATTTTGGAAGTCTACGGAACGCTGATGCGCTTGAAGCAGCCAGGTGACACAGATGCTTTCCCTCCATCCCAGCACGGGCCGTAATCCCAAAGACTAGCAGATAAAATGCAGCAGATTGTGGCAGAGATGGAGCAGCTGCTGGACTTGTTAAACTGATTTCTTTCTTTGATATTCCAGCCTGCTGGAGTCGACACATGAAGCGGACAGACTATAATCGCAGACTGGTGAATCGTTCCACGCGGTTCTTATTAGTCAGATTAGCGAGGTGGCTGTGCTGGGGTTTTTAAAAAAAAAATAGCTCTATGGAATTGTTTGATTAAAACAGATCTGCATAGATATGGTCAAATCAGACCAGTGGCGTTTGACAGAAAGAAACCCGATTTGGGATTTTCACTGACTCATTTTTGTGTTGCCCTTTAGGAGGTTTTAATCTGTGCAACCATATACAAGGAAGCTATTGAAGTATTCAGTGGACCTTATTCACTGGTTGTCAGGGGTTTCAGCTGCTATCTTGTTAACCTTTACAATACAAAGAGCAATTTTTGGCCTTTCCGCTGCTATATAAAAAAAACTGTCAAGAGACGCTAAATGTGCAAAATGCTTCAAAAGAGAAAAGTAGCTTTTCAAGTTTTAGAAATGTCTACTTTTCAAAAGTTAGTTATGAACCATGATTTTGTTCGATGTGTTTAGCAGTCTTGCAGGGAAGGATGGGGCCAAAAAAACCAAATGCTTAGGTCTACATGTGCAAAGCTGAGACATACCCACAATGACTTGCCCAGCTGAAGTGAAAGGTGACTCTTCAAAATATTGAATAAAAATGTAGGCTGAGCTGAAAATAGTAATACAAATAGTAACACAAACAACATGTATGCTTCTCCTTCCACTTCACAATTCTGTACTATTTACTTCATAAAAACCCACTATAAATTATATTGTTTTTTTTTGGGGGGGGGGGGGGGGTTGTGATAAATTGTGAAAAAGTTCTGCCATCATGAGTACTTTGCGAAGCACCGTACTTTCTGTTTTCTGTTGTTTTTCTTTTCCTGCAGGCTCAAAAACAACAAAAATCCTGAGTAGCGATATTAAAACTATCACAAATTAAACTTAAATTTCCCTGCACGCTGAGCTGAAACCTTGTGAAGATCAGCCTAACATCCCCCCTCTGAATTGGATAATGATGATTGACAGACGAAAAACATCGCATCCTGTTTATTCGATTACCGCTACACACACACACACACACGCGCACACACACACACACACACACACACACACACACACACACACACACACACACACACACACACACACACACACACACACACACACACACACACACACACACACACACACACACATTTCAGCACTTTGGGGAGCTGCCTTGATTTAAAGCTCTGCTCAGAGGCATCTCTCCTGGTTGGTGATGGTATCTGTCTGCCGTATCTTAAAGCCAGGTTTGGTTCATTAATGTTGAGCGAACTGCCGGGCATCAGGACAGAACCTAAGCTGGGCCTTCATCGCGTACCTGGGCGTCAGCCAGGTGCCGACCAGTACATTGTGGGTTTTTTTCTCTGCCCCTTATGCCCAAACACTGTGTTTTTCTCCCACCACGCCTCCCTCAAACAGGTGATGCTAGGTTGTGCTGAGCTGCTGACGGGGACGAAAGGGATACAGCCTGTCTCTGCGCATCGCTGATGAGCCGGCTGATGAATGGCACGTCATTGCTAATGCCTCTACTGCAGCGTTGTCTGGGGAATAAGACAAGCGTTACGTGTGGTTCTGCTCCAAAACACCCCCCCCCCCTTCGTGGACGCTACCGGTTCTGGTGGTGTGGGCGGACTCCTAAGAAGAGCTGGGGTCTTTTTATAGCAGCCGTCCACCCTCGCTGTGTCCTTACTGGAGTTTCATTTTATTAAAGAGCAATCAAGTCAATTGAATTTGTGCTGTCAGGGAAGGAGGACATTTATTCGCCGGTGATGTTCACCAGGCTTGTGGACGAAGTGAAATGCAGGAAGTCTGAGACACACACACACACGCATCCACTCTACCAGGAAACTTCTTTGCTCTTAAGCAGGAAGGTCTGCTTCTGTGAGGCAAAGTCGATGTGTTAGGAGCTGATCTAATCTGCGCGGAGCATTGTCTGCTGTGAAAAATGCTGTTTGTACGACCCGTTTGCTGTGGAAAGTCACTGACCGCCAATGACTTGTTTTTCTCTCTGTGGATGGGTTCTCCTTTCCATGGTGTTTTCGGCGGTGGTGATCATGCTCCATGCTATTTTGTATTTTATTTTCTACCTGTTATGTTCTACCTGTGTTCTTCTTTTAGCTCTTTGCCGCACTCTGAGTCATGGATCATGTGAAACAAAAATGACAGCACAGCTTCCTGTCGCTTCACCCACGCTATCCTTTCTTTTCTTACAGGCCATAGACGCCTGATTTCTCTAAATCTAAAAATAGAGTAGATGCTCACTCCCCCCTCTCCCCTCCTTCCACCACTTATTTCCTTTTACATTCCAGCAATATCTACCTGCGAGGTTTTTCCTACACTCCCAAAATTTTCACACATAAAATATACACCATCCACTCATACTGGATTAAATCTCGAAACCTGCACGCAGACCACCCACTTTCTTTGTAGCCACCGTATTCATTTAAAGGAGCATAGTTCCAGGGTTTTTGCAGACGTCTGCCCCCTCTGGCGACAAGTTGAAACGACACCAGTGTTGTGAACGTGCGTGGGAGAAGAGTAAAAGCACCTGCTGCTGCGATTGCACGGGTCTTTTGTTTAGAGGCGTAATGTCTTCAGAGGTAAGAAAGTTATAAATATTGGAGTTAGCCCGTGTTCTCTCGCTTATGCATCGATTACCGCGGAGACTCAACAAAGTAGCCAGGTGAACGAGAGCGTGCAGCGCGTCTCACCCACTCGCACTCCCAGAGGATACGGCCTGAATCACTTTATCATGAACCGAATAATGGAGCCTATAGTGGCAACTGCGGTAAACAGAGGAGAACTCATTTTACAGGTCGTGCAATTGTAAGGGCATGTATGGAAAAGAAAGATAAAAAATATATATATATATATTTAACTTCAAAACTTACACTATGCACTTTTAAGGAATAATACAGTGTTTCATTTTAAACAATCTTTTCCCTCGTTGACATGCTTTAGCCAACGTTGCTGATATGGCATTACATCTAAATGACCACTCCCAGCGTCTACCAAAAAATCTGGCTGAATATTTTACCGCACCGCTTGGCAGTGCCATTTTGTTTTATAAGGAATACATCGCAAACGTCAGTAGGAATATATGCCAGATCTTTCTGCAGTGGTCAGCCTTTTAATGAAAACTATGCAACGGATAGGTGGGTGAATGAATATGATATGCAAAAGGGTTTTCCACACTCCAGTCATGTAAATAAAATTCCAGAAACTCTGTTTTTTTAAACCTTATTTTGATATATTTCAGTGGGGTTGGCATGGTGGCTCCTGGTCATTCTGGATGGCTAATGTTCAGATCCTCTGAATGGAGCTGTTCTCCTCAGATGAATCTGACCATTAAACATGTTTTGCATGCATTAAACATTTGAGCTGGAGAATGATCTCAGACGTGCATCAACACGGATTCAGGAGTAGTTAAAGAAGATTAACATGAATCTCTTGTAACGGTCTCAAAATCAACCTGATTGAAATCTGTGCTTAAAAGTTAGGTGTGTGTGCCAAGTAACAAACCCAATTTTAATTTTAATGAGCTTGACCATTTCTGGTCATTAAATACAGATGCATACAGATGCATAAATGCCTAAGAGGCATTTATGCAAATACTAGTGGGGGTGTATGTATATATTTAACCTTGAATGTAAAACTTGTGGTGTGTGAGTGTGTGTGGCTTTCACTTCATCCACAAGCAGTTTTTTGTTCCTCTGTGAGAAAAAGCCCAACTTTTCTGTTGAATTTGTGTGTTTGTGTGGGATACAGAGGATAATGTCAGTAACGAAGAAAAAAACCCCACCAGGCTTCAGACCCGACCTCAGAACCCACTGAAATGTTGGCTAAAGTAATTCAGCCAGGCTGCTATTTGAAAATGGCCTTTTATGGTCAGCTCAAGGGACAGCTCCACTCTTTGGGCAGTGGGTAGCTCACTTTTTGGGAAGGCTGAACAAAAAGGGTTTAAGTTATTCTAGTAAAGGGCAGCAGAACAAGGCGTGCCCTCACTTGACCGTCTTTTAGCCTAGTTTAGTGTCCTCTGAATGATCAGCTCTGCTCAACGAGCTCAAGCTGAAGCGTGATGGTGCCTGAAAGAGAAATGGAAGGTGAACCAGCTGCAGCCTTTTGTCATCATTTCAAAGACAATCCTCCTTTTTATAAACTGTTTGATCAAAGCCTTTTGCAGGTGTTTGACCAGGAGATTAGTTTTCTACTGCGTCTGAGTCTAATAAATACCCACCAAGTGAACTTTAAGGCGATCTTTTTATCATCCAGCCAGTGATGTTATTTTCTTGTTTGCATATTTTTCAGTTCCTCTTCTCACATTTCTCGTGAAAGTTTTCAGGTCCACTTTCATCTCAGCTGCTATTATCAGGTGAAATTTGAGTACAAAGACACATTTGTAACAAATTTCTGAAGACTATTATACAGTTAAGCCCAAAATGACTCATTCCCTTGATGTGTTTATATTTAAAGTGGTGAGGGTGTCTGTTCTCCCTTTTAACTTTAACAACATGTTTCTTCTGATTGAAAGCAATGTTAACATTTTGGAGCGGACCACTAAAGTCCCGACTTGAATCAATGGAGATTATGGTGATGGCAAAGAGGCTTTCCAACCTCAAAGACATGTAGCCACCCTTATGCTTAGGTAATAAATAGTAATAACAACAGGACTTTGAAACTAACATCTTGAGTTTATAAAACTCAGGGTTTTTTGTTTGCCTAATTATATCCATTTTAAATGTGGGTATTAAATATTCAGAGAACTACATACATTACTGTAGGAAACATTTAGGTAAAAGGTTTGTATTTATACATATTGTTGGCAGCAGAAGGCAGAGTTCAACGCAGTGAGCTGTGGGAGAGAGGAATAAAAAAGAAAAGTGAAAGTGGAGACAGGAGAAACAGGAGAAAGAAGGATCGGCCCTGGCAGCGTCTCGTCTCTACTTTCCCCGTCACTCTGACTTTCTTGTCCCGGCAGCCAATAAGGAAAGGGCCCACAGTGTCTCCATGGTAACCCCCTCCCCATTCAAGCAATGATGGAGAGGATAAAACAACAGGAAACAGAATACAATATGGCCTATAGGATAATCATTTCTTTACAAGTTTTATTGGGTGTAACCCACAGTAATGTGGTCAATGTTGCCTCACGTTTTTTTTTTTTTTTAGAAAAAAAAATCTGATCTTTGATTTGAGCTCAACTACTCAGTATCCCATGTTGAGAAATAATCGATTTTATCAAAATCAACAGGAACACAATGATTGGTTCCCATACTTATTAATTTAAAATAAATGTACCTGAAGCGTAACTGGAACAGTTGGTCAGACAAGGGTCCTGACTAAAGCACACCTTGCACCCCAAAAGGTGTCTAGTTTTTGAAATAGCTCTGATATATTACTTGCAATTTATTAAAAAAAAATGCATGTGTTTTTCCTGCTTGTAACAATGCTTTTTTTGAAAAACTCTTAAAAAATGGTTTTAGATGCTTTGGCGCTGGAAGGAGTATTGCTGTTAAATTTTTTTGGACAGTTGTTATGATGCGTAGCTACAGCAACTAGACTGTTTGTTTGTTTACAACCAGGAGCAGCTTATTAACATTTCAAAGGCTCAAATAATACCTGAACTACGACTGATGCTGACGAGATGCGTTAAAGAGTAAACATTGTGGATTCAGAGAAAAAGTGATGTGAAGAGAGAGATAAAGTAAGTTCAAACCATCTCTTCCACTGATATATTGGAGTATGTAAGATCACTAGCAAACAAAATGGACGAACGTCAAGCGCTGACAAGGACCCAGCAAACTGTATTGTAAATGCTGTGGTGTCAAGTGTCATGCATTCAGAGTGAGACACACGCATTTTCTTCACCTGCACTCACGCCACACATGGCATTCCTCACGCAGGACAATAACAAAGCCCATACGGCCGCGAGTGATCCGTTCGCTGCACTGTCCGTTCAGAGCTCAGTCTCATCCCCGCCGTCTGTGGAGCTGCTTTGGCCGTTTTCCACAGCTCTTGTTGCTTTCAGCGTCGACATAGTGCGCGCCTCCTCTTCTGCCCATAGCCAAATAGACCCCCACCCACACCTGAACCACAAAATTCCTTTCACACCTCAAATCTTCCGGCTTTTCCATCATTGTCTTTGGCCAAATCTGGTGATGCTGGTGCTCCTTTCGTCTCCCCCTCCTGCAAGTCAGCTCTCAGAAGGCAGGTGAAGAAGGAAGCTTAAGAGACTGAACTAAAAAAAGGTGGTAAGACATGATTGTGTCAACCCCTAAGTCTTCAAGGCCTGTGCAGACCAGTTCTGTGTGGTTCTGCAGCAGATGCTGCCTATCTTCTATAAGTCTGTTGTGGGGAGTGCAATCTCGTCTTCTCTACATCTGTTGGGGTAGCATCATGAAAAAGGCTGGTTGTGTTTTGGGGACTCCTTTGGAGTATCTGGAGATGGTTGTGCAAAGAAGGATGCTTCATAAAATGAAAAACCTAATAGACAACCCTGAGGATCCTCTTCTCAGGACGGAAATGCCACTACAGCGTCTTTAATCGAAGGGGTTCTTCAGCTCTGCTGTAACAATGACATCTACTGGAGATCCTTCCTGCCTCCAGCCATCTACAGCTGCAATTACTCTTCGAAGAACCTTGTATGATAATAGGTACAACAACATTTAATTTCTCTTTAGGATTAATAGAGTATTTGAATTGAATGAAATTAAACTGAAATGAAATACAATACATCAAGCTGTTTAGTAACAACCACTGCGGGTGGATTGGGAATGAGTTCTCTGTTTATACAATTATAAGGCAAGTTGTCCGGATTCATTTCATAACTGAATAATTACACAGCCCTGTCATACAAAAAGACAACATATTCAGACATCATTATCAAAGAGATAAAATTATTAGCAACATATCAGTTGGATGTTTTTATCTGTTAAACAACAAACTTCAAATTCACAACAACACATTTCTGGCATTTCAGTAACACCCAAAAGGCTTCCATTTATGGAGTCAGTTTCTTGATCTGTTGACGATAAAGTTTTTTTTTGTGTAGCAGCAACCAGAGCCTCCCAGACACTGTTCACAGAGAGGTGGGCTGTTTTCCTTCACTGGAAACCTCCTACATAAGCAGGCTCACACATTCTCAATAGGGTTTAAGTCATGTGAGGAAGGGTGCCATGTCATTATTCTTTCATCTTTAAAGCCTTTACTGGCTAGCCACGCAGTGGAGTACTTTGATGCATGCAATGGAGAATAAAAAGCCTGCATAAGATTAATGAAAATCAGCTTTATTCACTAGGTTTGTGCACACAAACAAGGAATTTGACTTTGCTTCCACCTGGTCCTCTTGAAAGATGTTGACTAGTGTCTTCCAAACTAGCTGTAGGTTTTGGACTAGATTTCCATGAAACCTTCAACCAGAAACTGGTCCAACCACCTCACCTTTAATCATACCAGCCCATTTAAGTACAAAACCTCAGTCAGAGTTACTGATTCAGGCCCATCCATCTGGTTTGTCAAGAGTCACTGTCATCTCATCAGTTTGAAAAACCTTAGTCTAGGGGTGACAGTGGCGCAGTAGTTGGGGAATTCACCTTGACTTGATAAAGCGCTGTACAAGTACAAGCCATTTACCATCTTAGTCTTTATGTTTCAACCTATAAGTCTGGTTTAG
Organism: Fundulus diaphanus; assembly: GCA_037039145.1. Taxonomy (NCBI): domain Eukaryota; kingdom Metazoa; phylum Chordata; class Actinopteri; order Cyprinodontiformes; family Fundulidae; genus Fundulus; species Fundulus diaphanus. Next base: position 25,921,095 of record CM073127.1, read on the forward strand.
TAGTGGTAGCGGTTCAGCCTTCCTACCATGTTTCTGAGTAGGGCTGTGCATAAAAATCGATACAAAGATTAATATCGATGTTTTTAAAAACGATTTAATATCAGTATTCTGGCTTTCAATACCGATATACCTCCCAACCCCTAGGGGGCGTTATTACAGCGCGGCATTACTGTTCACAGCAAAGGAGTGCAAGTGAGACAAATTTGCAGAATGGCCGACAGGATTTTAGAAGGATTTTTTTTGTCCCTAAAATCAGACGTTTGGGCACATTTTGGGTTTCTGTGATACTTTAAATGCATTGGACCAAATGCACTTTATTATCCTGTTAATATATCAGTGTTCAATAAATTTAACATAAATATAATATTTGGCTGGTTTTGTTGATTGAATGACTGAGCATTAATTTGAAAGTAATAAATATTGATATTGGAGTCAAATCAAATCTAGCTGAGCTATATGGAGAATCGTATTGTATCGTGAGCTATGTATCGAGAATCGTATCGAATCGGTTCATCCTAGATGATACCCAGCCCTATTTCTGAGCACTTGTGCTTTTGCGAACTCCAGTAGAGATGTATCCAGTTTTTTTCCGATCCAATCCGATATCCGACAATACTGATCCGTATTGAATGAATAAACCGTGTACCTTGCCATGTGAGTGAAGTTATCAGGCTTAAAATAAACGTTGTTAAAAAATGTTCTGCACGTTATTTAAGTTTGCGGTGTTGAATTTACCAACCTCATCACCCCCTAGCGCAGGGGTGTCAAACATACGGCCCGCGGGCCGGTTCCGGCCCGCCAAACAGTTTAGTCCGGCCCGGTGGCTAAATGCATTGTCATTATTCAAAAAAAAAAAAAAAAAAAAAAAAAAAAAAAATTTTTCTTTTTTTTTTCTTTTTTCCCCAGTGTCCTGTCTGGCAATGTGGCAATAAGAATTCATGTCTTAATGCCAAAAAGAGCTCATCAGATTTGACTTTCACAAGTGGAGCAGTACTGCTTTTGCCATAGTGCTCCGCTTGATTTATGAATGTGAATAGTTTTATTATGATTCATGTGGGGAATAGCTCAAATGATATGGACACTACAATGGGAAAGTAGGAGATGAAAGGAAGAAAAAGAAAAAGTGAAAGAAAGAGGAGATAAAAGGAAGAGAATGATAAAACAATTATTGAAAAAAACATGTACTTCATTTAATTGAAAATCTGCAGTTCCTATATTGTCCATGAGGGGCGCTGTGTTTTAATCAGCAGATGGTAGCACTGAGCTTCAGATGTGGAAAATTGATTTTAAATCATTTCTTAATTTTTATCTGTTTGATGTATTTTGTCATGCAGGACAGTGTTTTTAAGTTCCAAAAAATGTGAATAAATGTTTTTCAAAATTGTACAATCACTGTGATCAGTTCTTATGCATAATGTACAAGTAAATGTTTAACTGAGTAAAAGTATTGTTGAAATTGCACATACTTTTCTTAAAAACGCTGAGGTTATTCATAATATATTGTGTAAAAGTGAAATTAATTTAATATAAAAATCAACAAGTCCACTTTTATTAGTTCTATTTAATCTTGCAATGAGTTTACTCGTGTGGCCCTCTTGAGATCAGATTAAGATGAATGCGGCCCCTAAACCAAAATGAGTTTGACACCCCTGCCCTAGCGGCTTCCGCATTGCAGAGGAGAATTTTTAAGTAACCAATTAGAGACCAGGAAGAAGTCACATGGAAACTAAATGCAACTCTCTGCGTCTGTAACCAATCAGCGCTTTTTGCGTCTTTCTTAGTCTAGATTAATTCAACACACCTGTCGATCAAAGTCATTCCTCCCTCCGCCAGCTTGGGTACGCAGGTGCGAATGTCACTTAAAACATACGGATGCAAACAGAGGAGTCAGACTGCAACAACGACAAGACAGGATAGAATGCTGTAGCAAACAAACATTTGGTCATTTATTTAGAAAATAATTAATTCATAAAGCTTTTGCTGGAGGAAAAAAAGCAGAAAAAGGAATTTAAACCGCACCGACCAAACGTAAAAATCCAGCAGGGGACAAGTGACTAGTCAGATTTATGTTTAAGTAGAGTTTATTGTTATGATGTTTCCTAACCTATAATGCAGTTATCATCTAACTGCGGTAATAAATCTGTGCCACACCAGTTCATAGTGCCATATAGCCAGAGGTCCTTAAGTTCTTTGTAAGAGATTACCAGAAACAATGAGATAGGATCTGTTTGCTTTTATACACCCATAGCCATTATGTCATCCTTCTTTTTTTTTTTTTTTTTTTGTCTTGTCAGATGTGAGGATTTAGTCACCTCTAGCTCCACATTAGCAAGAAAGGCCTCAGTTTGAGTCAGCAGCTTCCTGTTGCCGCCAAACACACAAAGTGTCTGATGGAGATGTCTGAGAGATGTTTCCTAAAAGTACAAAAGCATTTCCAGGCCTGTGGGCAGCACGAATTAGTTAATGGATGGACAAAATGCTTTCCTTTCCTGTATCTGCTGCAGTTATGTAAGAGCCTTCTCTGCGCAGTTGATTTAGGCTGATTGAGTGCTTGTTCAGAACGAGAGCGTGGGGATGGGGGGGGCTCATTTAACCTTGGCACATTACTGATTAATTTAAGCGTCATTTGCATCGAAGGTTGTTTAATTTTGGATATCAGAGTAAAGCGCTGTCTTTATTGGAGACAGCGTAGGTATGTAATGGGTTCTTTTTTTTTTTTAAATGCTGGGCTGATGATCACTGCTGAGACAGATAAAAAAAAAACACTCCAATTTTTAAAGCAGGTTAAAGTTTTCAGCAGTCACTTGAAGGCATCAGATTGTATTAGTGCTGAATTTAATTACGCGGGATATCCAATGTAAAACTTGTTATATTTTCCACTCCCTCAGAGTTTCAGTGTGACTCATTGAGATTCACTGATCTGGTCTGTGCAGACTCCTTACTATGGATGTCTTCTGCAGCTTGTCAAGAAAATAATTCACTCCCATTTAATTTTGGCCAATTAATTTCAAATACTGTTTCTGCTTCTAACATAATAGCTGCTGACAGTCCGACAGGTGTGGAATAGGTGTGGCTTTTACAGGTGCGTCTCGTTAAATTACCTGAAATGACTGAAACTCATTCAGCTTGATAATACAATATGACTTATTTCAAGCATTTATTTCAGTTAATTTTAAGGATTTAGACTTGCCTCAAATGGAAACCCAAAGTTTAAAAATTTTTTGAAAATGGCTGCATATCTTCATGAATTACTGCATCAATGCGGCGTGGAATGGAACCCCAGGTTGCTTTAATAGTCTTAATGGTTGGGTCTGGTGTCTCTCATGCTGCCATTGTTGTGGTCATGTCCGATGAATGTTTGCCTTTTTCTACCACACCTTTTTCTTAAGATGTCTCTGTGTGGATGGAGCTGTCTGTGAACAGACAGTTTCTTGAGCCACAATTGTCCCGTTGTGGCGTACTCTCCTTGCGGAGTCTGTGTGTGAATGTCTGCTGGACAACTGTCAGGTCACCAGCCCTGATGTGTAGGCCGTTAAATAACAGCTCTGTGCTACTTTCTTTTTTTTCTTCTTCTTAGGCTCATTTTAATATCGACATTTTCTGGGTTTATTAAGAACTGTAAGGCTCAAACATAAAACTTCAGAGAGATTAGTGCTTGAAACATTTACCCTTTGGGTGATGAATCTATAAATGTACAAATATAACCAGAAAATGTATTAATTATTATATGGATTGATAGAGTATTTCAACCTTTTATTTCTGGTCATTCTTGGTGATTGTACCTAGCTTAAAAAAATTTTTTTTTGGGTAGAAATCTCAATATTACATAGGAGCAATAAAAGGGATTTTTGATACAGAAATGTCTGCTTGTTTAAATGTTCGTTCATGTACTATAACTAGTTAATTACTGCATCAGTGCAGAGAGGCATGGAGTTGATTAGCTTGTTGCTCTGTTGAGACGTGTGTCATCTTCCTCTTGGGCTTTGCATCACAATCCACTCAAAGCTGCCCTTATCTCTTTTGCTTGGGCACTTTTTTCTTGCACTAAACGTTCCATTGAAAGTGCTTAGAAACATCACCGTGTGAACTGCAATTTTGTTTAGCAGTGAGTTTCGTGGCTTTCCCGGCATATTGAGGGTGTCTTTGACTGTCAGCTGGACAGACGTCAAGTCAGCTGACTATTTACATACTGAGGGACCAGTTGTGCGATGCGTTTATATTCCCCAAGTTGCAGTTAAATTGATTCAATATATTCAGATGTCATATTCATTATGATGGTTATCGTTAGGATTGATTTTTTAGATAAAAAAGTTTCATTTCGTCTCTAGTGCTTGAGGTTTAGCTTCTCTCTGTTCTGTGGTTTCTTCGTTCGTTACCTCCCCGTCTTCGGATCATTTTTAGAAGCAGCTCTCGCTTGCTGCACCACTGTGGGAGGAAGAGAGGATGAGAAGGAACACAGTGGAGGAGATGCACACAGGGTATCAAGTATTTTTAGCTTTGCCTTTGCACTGCCAGGATAAGTAAAGAACAAGGGCACATTGCGCATCCCAATTCTCGATGAAGGGCATGGGGCAGAGGAACAGGAGGGACAGTGGCCAACTTACAGGGTGCATCCTAGGAGCTTCATGTGTTTACTGTAAATTCCTCAAAGCAATAGTTTCAGTAATAGTGTTCCTCTGCATAAAGCTTAAGCTTTTTATTCTGATCTCTGTTGCATCTAAAGGACATTCACGAGGTTTCAAATCTCAGAGTCCGTATAGATAATAATTTCAGCTTTCTATTTTGTGGTTCTGCCTACCAATAATCTTGCCCGCCTGTTTAGACAAAATAAAAAGCTAACTGTTTGCACACCTGTTGTGTGTGTTTTTTAAGTCAAACAAAGAAGTTGGCCTTTGTCCATCCTAACGGCACCGTCTCTTTTCAAACTCTTTTAAATTATTCTATATTCGCTGAGTTTATCAAAAGGGTCCAATTATGAGTTAAAAACATAATGTTTTTAATAGCTCTATATATTAATATTAAAGTAGCCTATATGTCTGAAAAGAAAGGTCCTTCATCAAACAGAACTTGACTTTTTAGACGTATTATAGTTTGTGTGAAAATGTGATTATTCATTTATATGTGGAACATTTGCTTTTGGCCCAAGATCCCTCATTTTATAAGCCAGGGACCAAAATTGGCCAATTATCCCTTGATCAGCTCTGATTTGTGACGGGAGCAACAAATCTAAGAAAATCGTATTTATTGACTGTATCAAAACTTGGAACTCAAGCCTGTTTGGGCTATAAACAACTAACAGCTTTTACTCAATTCTATATAAGTTATTTATATGGTAGCAATTCACAACAAGTCATCTCAAAGCACTTTAAAAAGTCAGTTCTTTCCAGTCATGGCTAATGGTTGAAATTTTACTAAGGAAACCCAGCGGATTGCATCGTGTAGTTGACTTTGCAGCAATCCCTCATACTGAGCAGGCATGGAGGTTTTCCTTTCATTCACTTTTTAAAAATATAAAAAAAAAATAGATCAAGGTTATGAGAATATATTTCTTTGAAAACATTTTTCTCCTTACTGACATCTGCTATTTTTTTTTTTTTTTTTACTTTTTTATTGCACTTCCATGTTTTAGAAGATCATATTCTTTTATTCAAGGTATTTAGAGCTAGTTCTAACAAAGATGAAATTCTTGAGATCTTTCTTTCTTTCTCTTGCCTCGGTTAAGGTTTCTGGTCATGATTTAGTAATACAGAAAAACTAGGAGAGAATGAGCTCCATCTGTGAGTTTCGAGGCCAAAATAACTGCTGACAAAAGGCACCATGGCCTGCCTCAAATCTGAAGAATATGTTTTGAAGAACAAAACATATTCGGTGGAATGATGAGACAAAAATAAAAGTTTTTGGATGGTGTGCGTGAGACTTATGTCTGCTATAAAACCAACACAATAAAAAGGGTGTCCTGATGATATTCACACATGGTGGTGATGCTGTGATCGTCTGGAGCTGCTTCAGGACCTAGACAAAAATAACATTTTTGGAGTGGCCTAGCCAAAGCTTAGTCAAATTTTTATCTGACTGAGATGCTGTGACTTGTCGTTAAACAGATCGGTCATGCTTAAAAATCGTCCATTGTGACTAAATGAAAACAATTCTGTAAAAAAAAGGGTAGGTAGTTGTTTCTCCACATCGGCGTTAAAGACTCAAACCAGGTATCAGAAACGCTCGATGGCAAAAACAGGAAATTCCTTCATGTTCTATTGGATTCAAAACTACTACTTCTGGCAAAGAATATGCAGGACAATTTTGTCTTTTGTGTGTCATGGTTTGTAAAAAAAAAAAAAAAAAAAAGTAAAATAGAAATGGCCAAATCTTGATCAGATTGTCGTAACTCAAAGAAAACTGGAAACTGCTGCGGCCTTGAAAAGCCTGAAAGGTCTTTTTGCAAATACTGAATGCTGCCTGGCAGGAAGATCATTTAATCAATCGTTTGCATATTTTGTTTTCGAGTGTTCACGGACTTAGGTGGTGTGTTTGCGACAGTTGGCTAACAATACAGCATCAAGGCCAACACTGTGGCTTTCTAGGGGCTGAAGTCTTTTCGTTTTTAAAGTGGTTTAACTGCCAGGCACAGCCAGCATGCAGCCCCCGTCCCCCTAACTCCTGAAGGATTCACCGGGTTCTTTAGTCCTCCACCTCCCTCTGTGCTCCAGAGGTTTCAAGCTCTGCCTTTGACTGCAAAGCCCGGCTGTTCCTCTTTCTCCTGGGGCGTCTACCCTCTCGTATGTGTGTACGGTCCCCTGTCTTGTGTCGTATGCTGGCCTTACAGACAGATGTTTTAATGCGAGTTGACATCATTGTGGTAAAGGACAGACTGAAAGGGCAAAGAGCTCTGTGTGATGGAAAGCACAGCTTTTTGTTTTCCTGAAAAAGCTGCTTCTCTTCTATGTATGTCACTTATGTTTCCTCTGATTTGTAACAAATTCCTTTGAAGAAGTTATCTGTGATCTTTGGAGCCTAATTTTGCGTGAACACGTTAACAATGTAGTTTTGAAAAACCACACTGTTGTCTTGTGGGTTATTAGTATTTTTAAGGATTCAGGGAAGTTCCTTTTCATTGTAATCTTGACTCTTGGGTTCCGACTGATTGTTGAACCTTGGATCCAGGAGGAGCAATGCGGCTTTGGTCTCGCCCGTGGAACCGTGGACCAGATCTTTACTCTTGTGGGATCATGGCAGTGTGCTTCTCAGTTAATCAGTTAAGGTGGTTTGGGCATCTGATCAAAGCGCTTCCCTTTGGGGGTTTTCCGAGCACATCCCACTGGAAGGAGACCCCAGGGAACACCCAGAGTTCACTGGAGGGACTGGATATCCTGTCACGCCTAGGATCGCCTTGGGGTCACCCCAGAATGAGCTGGAGGATGTTGCTGGAGAGTGGGATGTCTGGGTTTCTCTCCTGGGCCTGTTGTCCCTACGACCCGATCTCGGATAAGCGATGGATGGATGAATGATGTAATCTTGACCATAATGTTCAGTCGGATACCCCAAGAGAAAAGATTAAAAACTGAACGAGACAACTCATTATAAAAAGGTTGGGAAAATCATACCAGCAAATAAAAGCCAGAATAAATGTGACCATTTTCACCTGTGACGTGTCAACACACCTTTCGAAAGGCGGCTGTATGTGCCTTTAGGTGCGCTGTCCTGCGACGGCCTGCAACATGTTGGAACAGCCTACAGGAAGAAGGGTGGGAGGAGGAATAAAACGCAGCCCCAGCTCAAAGGATGCCCTAGCTATTGCTAGCTTCAGTTTGTTGAAACCGGAGCAGAAATGTTGGAGGCTGCTTTGTGATGAGCCTTGTGCGCTGGCGTGTGCCGCTGTTGCGTCACTGCCTAGAGGGGGGCAGAGGCCGTATTTTTAGACGGGAACGAGCATATTCTCTAAACGAACGTCAGGCACTCTGCTTGCGTATGCTTGGATTATTGTGACGGAGCTATTTTTAAGCTTGGCGTGCTAGAGTGGCTTTTTTTTTTCTGGGTCAAGCATGGTGCCAGTACTCTGGAGGATGCTGGTGGATAGACCAGTACAGGTCCAGATGCCGTGCACTGCGTCTGCACCGGACTCCAAAGTTGGAGTGGGAGATCAAATGGGCTCACATGTACAATGGCGAAGGGTTCTTTAAGGACAGCCTGGTGTCTGGAAATGAAATGCGAAGGAGAACATTTTCTGCATCCCAAGAATCAGATTCTTTAGATGGTTTCAGTCTCAACGGCATCATTACAAGAGATTTGCAAAATAAATCTGAACCGAAACCAGTGTTTAAATACAGCTTTAGTACATGAGCTGAGGCATATTTTCTAAACACTGAAGGTTACAAGATGGGTTTTTTGCCGTTGCTTCCAGGAGTATAGAATAGTGAGCCCAGACTCGGACTATATCATAGGAAAAAAAGGTGTTTATGCAGCCAGTGTGAATATATTTAATCATTTATTTGTTGATTGATCCCAATGAATCTGGTTTTAGTCAAAAGAAAAATAAATATTCGCGCTTTATTTCGCTGTTGTTTATACGGACAGTTTTTTAACAAGCTTCTTGCAGCACCGTTGTCTTGCACCTAGAATATTATTCCTCCAACTGCTGATTGGAGCCTTTCTGTGTGTTGTTTGCATGTTCTCCCCTCATATTCACTCCTGTTTCCTCCCACAGTCATCATGCCTGTTAGGTAAACTGGTGATTCGAAGTTACTCCCAGGTTTGTCTGTCGTCGTGTGTGGTCGTCTGTCCTGGTTTGCCTCCGTTGTCCTGTGATGGACTGGCAGTCTCTCTGAGCTTTACTCCGCCTCTTACCTGTAGACTCTCCTCCACTCTTAGCGGGATTTAGCAGGTACATAAAATTAATGAGGGAGCCCCACCATGTCATTTCATTTGATCGCTTACGTCAGATCAAATGAATAAATCACATTTTTATTTGAAAGATCATGTCATTTTTTTTTTTTAGATTGGTTCTTAGGATTGAGTATTTATGTTCAGGTCTAAGCAAAAAGGGACTATGTGATGAATAATGCATCTGGTGGAGTAACTGAACTGCCTCAGCATCTCTACAAATCCCACTGCAGTGTCAGCGCCACCGATATTTCTTGGTGCACAGAGCACTAAGGTGTTTTCTCTTCTTTTACTGCCATTTTTTTTAAAGACTTCATGTCACTTCCTTTTTAAGTGGCTGCCTATTGACTAGAACTGAGGTTTTCCTGTGGCCAATCACCAGCCGGTTAGAAGTCAAGTGATATTTGTCTTTTTAATTGAGTGATTTGAAAAGAAATTCTCAGAAACAGAGTTCAGCTTGGTGACACATTTTTCAGTTTCAAGTTGAGACTGAAGTGGTGACCTTCCTCTCCCAAGCTTGGTCTCCGTTTCTGAAAACCTTTCTGGCTGTCAGGCTTTAGGCTTTGCTTCAGGGCCTCTGCAGTTAGCCTAGTTTTCTCCAAGTGTTTCCCAAGAGTGCGGTTATTTTCAGCGATACTATTTTCCTGCTGCATTGTCCCTCCTTGTAAACCAAGGAGGTATCTCCGTAAAAAAATGTCTACAGTACAGCAAAAACGGCAATGCCCTTTTAACCGCATCGCCGCTGTGGATACAGGCGCTCTGGTCTGAGAAGCAAGCCTGGCCTTCGTCGGTCATAGAGCTTCTTGATCAGTGAGGTGTTTCAGGAGCTATCCGTAAATAGGAGGAGGTACAGGAATATTGGTTCCACCAGAAGCTGCTCCTTGCTTGGTGGGTAAGTGACGCAGTGGGAATATTAGTGCGCTTAGAGTGATTACACAGAAAGGCTAAGCTCCAGAGCCTTGTCCAGCTGCTGCCGTAGGTCAGAAATTGGTTAATATTGCGGTTCTGCAACACTGTGCAGTTCATTTTTTTTCCCTCCCAAATGTAAGCTGTGTTAGGATATTGGCTTCATCTGTCATCTAACGCACTTTTTATTGTTCAAGCCGTAACTAAGTTCAGGTTCGTGTTGTTTTTTTGCCACGCTCGGATGGAACGAATCTCTTAGTTTTTGCTCTTTTAAGTTGCTGCCGGAGCTTCTTTGTGTCATACAGTATTGATAACCTAGAATGTTATTGAAAAGTTATTTTATTTGACTTTCATATATTATATAGACTCACCAAAATTCATTATGTAATTAACGTATTTTTAATCCAAGCAGCTCCAGCAGCTTGGATCGGGTGCCTCTCCAGTCTTCCACCAGACTCTGGGGCACTGATCTCCGTCTAAAATGCTAAATTCACTTTCATCTTAAAAGAGGTCTTTGCACTTCTGAGAAATGTCCAAGTCTGTTCATCTCTGTTGCCTCGGTTGGATGTTTCTGATGTCGCTGGTTCTGGAGTGGCTTGGCAAAAGGAATGTCGTAGTCTGTGTCCCGTATACCTCTGTGTGTGCTGGCTCTTCAAATTCAGATCATGTGATCATCTAAAGTCTGATTATCCCTGCTGATTTAGCCCTTTTTTTCTTCCACTTAGCTGATAGATAGATGGATAGATAGATAGATAGATAGATAGATAGATAGATAGATAGATAGATAGATAGATAGATAGATAGATAGATAGATAGATAGATAGATAGATAGATGGATGCATTCAGCACTCTGTTACCAGCTTATTTCACAAAGACTTTTTGTGGCTTCTATTCCCTGTGGAGGGTTTATGTTGAGTGTGTTTGGATACGGGTCAAATCAGCGTACCCTCTCAGTCTCACCCTATGATCCGATGGGTCATACCGTAGCATATCGGTATCAAACATCCCTTTTTCATTGCTGTTATACAGTATTATGTTTTTTTTTTGTTTTTTTTGAAAAACAGAATTTGGGTTTATAAGCCACAATTATCAAACATAACAGTAATGTAATGAATCTATATGCAATTTTTCTTTTGAATTGAAAATAAATTAACCTTGTGATTATATTCTAATTTATGTTGATGCACCTGTATTTCTTAGTTGGTGAACATAAAAGGTAACTTTATTTTGAGGTTTTCTCTTAAGAAAAAAAAGAAGTGTCCTTGGCTGAGCATTACTCATTTAGTCCAAGCTGTTCTTTCCCCTGATGGAAATCGCTCTTCTTGCATCGACTCCTCTTCGTGTGTTAATGTGCTGACATTCAGGAGATTTCACTTAGATAAACCTGCGTGCACCACGGCTCATGCACAGCGGTGCACACAGATATGGTCTTGATTTGTACTTCCTTAGCTTTGGAGAACTGGTCTTTCTGGACTGGTTAAAAGCAGACCTCTGCAACTCACGCCACCTACACGCTGCACATGCATAGCCCACACCTACCTCTAGCTGCCCAGTGGTTGGAAAACAAAGCTTTGTGTAACTCGGATGGAGCTATTTGTGAAACCTTGGTTGTGCAAAGTTATGTAAAGTTCCTCACTAAACTGTAATCCCCCTGTTGTCGAGTGAGGCTCCCCACGTGACGGAGCCGGAGGGCTGGGGTGGACTGGGCCGTGGCCTGTGTATAAGAAGAGAATGTTGTCCAGGTAACTGCGCTTTTGAGAGGTGCGATGCCTCAAACGCTAGAGCTTCCCGTCGCTGCCAAGGCTTCGCCGGAGAATAACCACACGGGTTGCTCTCTCTTCTTCCTCAGCGCGTGAGCTTTGGGAATGTTTCTGTTCCTCTTTTTTTTGAGGACTTTTGCTCCTTTTTTCCCTAAATTCTTTTGCGTGTGAGCGATGTGTTAAGAATTGGATTGACGCCTTTAATGGGATCTTTATGTAGAAAACAATATTTTTCTTTCTTTCTTTTTTTAAAAACATGTATTTTCCTTCTATCTGCAGGAACTCTCCATGCAGACTTGAGCCTGTGATCTGACCAGTCGCACACAGGAGCACCCGGCGTCTCTCCTCTTCCCTCTCCCCATCCCTCCACCCCTCCCTCACCCTTTTCCCCCGTTTCCTTGTCTTTCTTCTTCCCGATTCCCTCCTCGTACCCTCTTCTCCAAGATTCACCATGCTCATTAAGGAGTACCGCATCCCCATGCCCATGAGTGTGGAGGAGTACCGCATTGCCCAGCTCTACATGATCCAGGTGAGGCAACAGCACGATGCACAGCCCACCTAATTTACACAAACACACACACACACACACACATCCTTGTTTAAAAATGCAAACTGAGGACCGTGCCCTGACTTCCATTGGCCTCCATTCGTTTTCAACTCTTTCTATGGCCTTACCCTGACCCTAGCCCTAAAGCTAACCTTTACCGGTACATACCCAACCCCAATCCTAACCTAAATCTAACCGATGCCTTAATCCTAAACCGAACCGCTAGCCCAGAAAAAAGCGAGGACCGAAAAGGGTTCTTGCTTTACATCAAAGTCCTCGCTTCACTGGTAAAATGAGCAAAAAAAGTCTCACTCAGCCGCAAGTACAAGCACACACACACACACACACACACACACACACACACACTAACCAGTCTACCACCAGAGGTGAGAGAAAAGAAGACGGTCAGCTAAACGTAGCAAATAGAAGATAAACCAACAGGGGAAATTTTTCACCGACACACAGGTTTACTAAATGATTGGTCACAAGTTGTGTGACGCAGAAAGAGTAGAAGAACAAAGAGTGCTTTTAGGCTGATAGATTATCCAACCGAACCTACAAAGCTGGCTGCTTTTAATTGTCATAGACGTCATGTCTGTGCAGGAAGTGGGTGGAGTCAATCTGCTGTTGGCTACCCGACACGGCTCTGATTAAGCTAGACGCGGATGACCAGCTTTCAGTGTAAAGTTGCAGTGCTTTGCTAAAGTATTCACACCCCTTTAACCCTGTCACATTTTGTCAGCTCAGTTGGAAAGTCTGTTGGCGAGACGACGGTGTAACGAAAACAAATCCACTGTTAAAAGAAAACCATGAGAGGTCCTGTTTACAGCCACCAGGCATGAACACCGGAAGTATGCGGAAGAAGGTCGGATTAGAACAAAATGTTTATGGTTGGCAAGTAACGCTGCATATTAAGATAAGATGAAATAAGATGTGATAGGCTTTATTGACCATTAACATGCAATCTGACTGCGAAACGCGGTGGTGTGAGCATCATGCTTTACCTACAGGAACCCTAAATATACAGCCAGGGAGGAAGTTGAATAGTTCACATTACATGTTAGGGTGGCCTAGTTAAAGTACAGACCTAAATTCAACTGAGAATCTGTAGCAGTACCTACATAGGGCTGCACACAAATGTATCCATCTAGTCTATGACTGAGCTCGGGCTTTTTTTATTCCAAACAAGATTGGGCAGAAATGTCTGTGTCTAGATGTGTAAAAGTTGAAGCAGTAATTGTACAAACCACTGACAAGAGGGACAGACTACAGAACTACTTTGTAATTATGCACTGCTTTCTGCTGCCGTTGTTGCCTAAATTCCTTAATAATAAAACACAGAATCTGCCAGTATGACTCAGGTTGCGAGAAAAAAATTTAAAATATTTTATTTACTTTCTGCTGTATAGATTCACTGAATGCATGTTTACATGTAGTTGACTTTTTTCCATAATTAGAGGCGTTATAATCTTGACCCCTGCGATAGACTGGCGACCTGTCCAGGGTGTACCCCGCCTCTCGCCCACTGACAGCTGGAGATAGGCACCAGCACCCCTCGTGACCCCATAAGGGATAGACGTGTTAGAAAATGGATGGATGGATGGATGGATGGATGGATGGATGGATGGATGGATGGATGGATGGATGGATGGATAATCTTGACCCGGGTTATGTGATGTATGTCGGATGGTCCGGGATGGATGCAGCCGTGTTTGATCAGGCGCTGATGGACGAGATGCCGTATGAAGGAAAATAGGCCGGCAGGAAAGAGTATAGCACCATGTACGTCAACATCAACTCCTTTAGTCAACACAAAGCAACGTTCAGACTCTTGCAAAAGTTTACTTAAGCGTTTTCACACTCAAACACGAGAGGGAACATTTTATATGAGCTCCAACACTAGACTCTCATTCCCTCAGTACCTTTTTGTGTAGCTTGTGTGTAACTGCGAGGCGTTAATCCTGTGAAACATCTTAGCTGTGCTCCGCTTCGTTCCCCGGCAGATCTGCACAGACACAAACGAGTAGCAGGTTGGCAGGTTGATCCTCTGTGAGGAAGCGGCACATGCGTCCGCTGGCACCCGTACAGTGTTGCGTTATTGACCCGTAGTTACCTTTATCACTAACCTCACCGTCTCCACACAGCTTGGCTGCTGTGAGGCTTCGGTCACCATGGCGACCATGACATCAGCCGCATGCCGGTGGTCGGGTTTTGCTCATGAGAGACTGAATGAAAAGAGGAAACGGGGCGGGGGGGGGGGATAACATGATGGCGCTGCGAGGGGAAGGAATGGGAAGAAACGGAAGACAAAACGGCACGCTTGCCTGCGTTGCACTGCTTCGGGTTACCAGGGCAGCAGCCACACGTGGGCCTGGCTGACGCCAATCCACAAAAGACCTCATGGATGAAGACGGGGCCTCAGGACATGTTAGCCACGTCTGCACGGCGCTCAGCACGCCCACGCCATCTCTACTTATTTCCCTTGCCCTTCTGCCGCCTTCTAATTCGATAGCCAGCCGATCATGTCTTCATAAATCTGCAGGGATTTGCATTAACGAGTAAAGAAAATTCATCAAGACAGGATTAAATATTAGAGCATTCTACTGTGGCTGAGCTATTTGTGCTGAAGGTTCATGTTTTGACGTTGCTGCTTCTGTACATCTTTGGAGTTAAAGTGCATCTCTAACAGGAAACATGGCTCAGTAAGTCGACGGCGCTAAGAAGGAACCAGGATGTGACTTCCATCCTGTCATTGCAGTTGTATCTATACGTGATGCTTTGATGCTAACTGCGTATTTAGTAACTGAAAACAAGGTTGTCAAAGAGGTACATTTGTGTACAACAAAGAAAATGAATCTTTTGACACAGAATCTTTAATTGTGTGCCCTGGCCCGATGAAAATATTCAAAGGAGATCTTCACGTTTTCTTTCTCTCCTGTGTTCAGGCTTGTATTGCATCAGATTAAGGCTGGGCAATACGGACCAAAAACAATACCTCGCTTTTTTTTTTAGGCTGAATATTGATATACGATATTTATCTCGATATGTTGTTCTTTTCATCAAGTAATCATAAAAAGGCGTCTTTGAATCGAAGCTTTTCCCTAAATGTCTCACAGGCACGATTTTAACAAACAGCTGATAAATGATAAATAAACGGCTGAATAATAACCTACTGTAATACATAAAAGTGTAATTATAACGCAATATAGACCATCTCAGTATTACGGAAGAGGATTAGGGCCATTCAAAAAAAAAGTATTAAATTCTGACTTTTTTCTCAGAGTTCTGACTTTAATCTCGGAATTCTGAGAAAAAAGTCAGAATTGAATAGACTTTTTTTTTTTTGAATGGCCCTAATCCCCTTCCGTACAGTATAAACGATACAGTTGCATCTTATAAAAAAATCACAATATTTTTAAAATCTCGATTATATTGCCCAGGCCTACATTAGATATATACTCATTTCCATGTCCAAAACAGAGAAAGGAAAAAAAAAAAACCGACAACAAAAAATGTGTAAGATTCAAGCACCAGGCAGTCGACGACACTGCCGGAGGTTACTGAAGACCAGCCGTGTATTGCACAAGCCATCAAACCTGTGAATCAGTCCATCAGTCCATAAAACAATAGGAAAAGCAGTGATTGCAAAGTCTGACACGGATTCTTACTCTGATGTGAATGGACTTCCTTTAACTCTGTTACCAAATCACTTTATATTACTGAGCCACGCAGTGATTGTATAAAATATCATAGAAGTGAGTGGAAGCAGCTGAAAGTCTCTCTTTTCTGAACACAAAATCTCTTGTGTTTAACTCACGAGGAGCCCCTTTATGTAGCCGCTTGATCTGAGGACGACATCGATCACGGCACTAAAACTTTGTCTAAGAAGGGAGGAGTCAGGAGACTCAGCATTTTTAATCTTTTTAAAGCTGAACGGGAAGTTGCTTGAGTGAGAAACACAAAGACTCTGTATTTTGCACCCTATAGTCACATGTCAGGAAAAATGTGAAATGGTATAAATATGGACGAGTATCTATGAGAGATGTGATTGTATGAATATGATAACGCAGGGATGGAACTTGGTTTTGGACTATTCCACTGACCAAACATGTTTAAATTGGGTTAAACACTAATTTTATTAACGTCTAAAGGCCAAGAATGACTTATGTTTATGTTCATAAATTATTCTGTAATTATTGCATTATGCACATATAACGTCGTTTTGGATTCACTTAGTGGCTTTGTGTATGGCCGGGTAGTGAGGCAGTGCTGGGACGTCTGTGCTGTGTCTTTGTAACTGCATCTGAGCTGTTGAGAGCAGGGCGAGCAGCTAATGAATGACCTGTCAGAGGTAATGAGGTCCAGAGTGCTGGATGCATCATGACTTCCTGCTCGCAACTCCACTGATTCAGTGGCAAACTGGAGACATCTTGCTCACTGCTATCAAGCAAATGGACTGAAAAAAGAAATAAAAACAGGATCATTTTCACTTGGAGAGCTGGAGAAACGAAACCTCTGCTCCTTGGCATTTATGATCCTTGAGCTGGAATTTTTTCCCCCTAGAGTTGTCAGCACTTGGACTCTGCTCAGATGTTCAGATTTCCTGTTTCACGGATTTCCCAACAATCCCCAGCCCTTGCGCCCTGGCCATGCCTCGCGCTCTTCTCTGTGATCGCTTTGATTGTGTAACTTTGTCTCACCTAGCTGTAACCGTGAGGAACTGCACCCCCTGTCTCCGCCCCGCTCTGCACCTGGAACGTAAATATGGGAAAGGCGTGGCTCCATACTCCTGCTTTCGGGCTTCCTGATTTGCAGTTGGGAGGATGCATAGTTTTCAGAAAGCTATGAATTGTGGAGTGTGTTGTCAGACTAGTCACTGTAATATCTGCCTCTGACCATCTGTGCTGAAGTAAGACAACATTCAGGCTATAGCGCCAGATATTTGCATGTGTTTCCACTTGTAGCAGAGTTAAACGGCATCTAACTGTTTCAATGTCAGTCTCATTGCACCTCGAAAACGTGTCTGAAGAAGAATTTCCTTTCCAGCGACAGATCTCTACTGCATAACGAAAAAAGAGCTGATATTTCTGTGGATTTCTTGAGATTTAGTTGCAAAGGTGAATTGATACTTTTACTTGAAAGACTGATGTAAGAAAGATCACTATAATTAAGGGTCACGTTTATTGATGATCAGACATTGTGTGTTCACTACCTGATCAAAAATAATCTAAACTCTAGTATTTAAAAGGGGAACATTTTATGACATAAAGATGAAAATTACTTTTGTCTGAACTGAATAAAATCTGAGAATTATCAGGAGCTTCTCAGACCTAAAAGAAATATTTATTTTTTTTCGGCCCATTTTCGATTCTTATACCTGAACATGAACAGAGACGAACATTTGGGAAAGAGGAACCATGGACAAACAGTGCATGTATTGGCCCCTGGACAAAAGTAGGCTGACTGGAACACTTTTCCCTGATAGCTTTTTGTTTCCACTTGCCTTAAAGTATCCGGCGAAGTATTTATTCAAATGCAGGATGGTATATAAAATCTCACTGACAAAACAAGCAGCTTGGTCACACCATGCTCACATTTTACTGCACTAAGATACCGAATTGTCCTTTGCATGTATTTAAATTTAGGCAAAGATTCATTCTATAAAATCCCAGTCCCTCTCTGTAGCAGTAAATCACTCCATGGTGGATTTCAGGTGTTTGCGCAGATTATATTTTGTTGCCGAGTGGTGCAGAGACAATGGAATAGCAAATCTTGCGCATCATGTCATTTTGATCTGTTCGAATGAACAAATTAACAAAGTCTTGCAGCGCTAAACGCTGCTGCGGTCCCAGCCGTCTGCTGGTCATTTCCTTTTGTACCGTTGCAGTTTTGGTTGTTGCAATCTTGACTTTGTAGTGTAAAAAATGTATCCACCTACAGTGGGATGTGTTTTTTTTACCAACTGTGCGTCTATTTTTACCCCCCAGGAGGATGCCGCTGCCTCTCCTTCTCATCTGTTTGCCGTCTCTAGTTGTATTTTTAAAACAGAACCGTACGAAGCGCTCGGTTTCACCCTTTTTTTTTTTTTTTTTTTACCGATAAAGTCATATCTTCCACATGTTTTTAGGACCTCAGTACACCAACTGCGTGGTTAGGGATTTCCTTTGACTAGACCGGCGGCCCTTCAAGGCCATTTTGATGAGAAAGCAAGTTAAATTGATTTTAAGGGCACATCCAAGGATCCCTGGCTATACACTTAACCATTTCTTTCTGAGCAATAGAACATGTTCTAAATGTTGTATTAGATTTAACCCTTTACCACACACTTCTAGTATGTAAATATAAACAGTGTGGCAAGTCACTTCACTTTCTTTGCTTTGCTTTGCTTCCAGAAAAAGAGCAGAGAAGAGACCTGCGGCGAAGGAAGTGGGGTGGAGATCCTCAAGAATAAGCCCTACACAGATGGACCAGGTGGGGCGGGTCAGTACACCCACAAGGTCTACCACATCGGCATGCACATACCCAGCTGGTTCCGCTCCATCCTGCCCAAAGCAGCTCTGAGGGTTGAAGAGGAGTCCTGGAATGCCTACCCTTACACCCGAACGAGGTACGCGTGTTTTCAGGCGAGCTACGTCCATCATTTGTTAGCTCCGCTGCAAAGCGCAACGTCACAGTTTGGTCAATTAGTGACGTGCACGCATGCAATGTCAGGCAGCGTTCCCCGTGTTGAAAAGAACAGAGTAACTACAAAAACCGAGCTTCTGGGTGACACCCAAGTGTTGTTGACACCAAATTTGTCTTTGTGTAGGCCGAGAGAGAATATAGACCCCAGATCAAGCTGTCGTAATATTACCCAGCAGGCTATAGGAGCGGCACATGCTCGTGTCCAGCAGCCTCGCCACCCCTCATTCTCCGTGTGCCGCTCTATTTGTCTGCTTGATAAGCAGAGATGTGAGGATACTGAAATAAGATGCACCCGAGACGGTGCTGTGGGAATGTTGTTAGGCCCCAAGTGCTTGCTGACATATCTATGTAACCAGTGACAGTTTTTACTGCAGAGCTCTCTGACACAACAGAGGAACTCTGTCCCTAATCTTTCACACTGAGGATGTGTCGGCCCTCTTGGACTAATTCTGAGCTGTTCAGTATGAGCATTAATATAGGACTCAGTGCAGTAAGTGATTCATAATTCATGTATATTGTGGTTTGTTTCGCCGCCGGATGTCTTGCAGATACACCTGTCCCTTTGTCGAGAAGTTCTCCATTGACATTGAGACTTACTACAAGCCCGACACTGGCAACCAAGCAGATGTCTTTAACCTATCTGCAACAGACAAGAGGCAAAGGACTATTGGTGAGACTCTTTAACCACAAAAAGCTTTTTATGATGTAGAATTTGAGTAGATTCACTGACATTTCAGAAACACAATAATAATCACGTACTGGTGTATCTTAATAATTACTGGAAATTAATAACTCATGGAGATTTATTACATGTTGCTGTTTTTCAAGCCTTTTTTCCTGTTAATTTAGGTGATTATGGCCTATAATTTAGGAAAATCCAAAATAAAATATTTCTGTTGCGATAGCCGCAGTTTTTTTTTTTTTTTTAAATTGAACCTTTCTTATGTAATGTTATGATAAATTTAATTCAAAATGTGGAAGATCTGTATTAAAAAAACTAGAAAAAAAATAAACTTTTCATTAATAAGCTTGAATGCTGCAATGTGAACACTCAGCTTCTCTGGTAATGACCCTTTGTACCTTTGATGTCGATGATTGTCAGCTGGACAACCGTCACGTCAGCAGTCTTCTCCGTGATTTTCCAGACTTTGCTTTTCTAGAAATTGAAAGGGACCACGTTTTTTTTTCTTTTCCAGTTAAAAACACGTTTTTTTTTTTCTTTTCATCTGCTCGGCAATAAATTATACTTGCAATATTTTAATGAAAAAACATAGAAAAGAACAAATCATTGTGGGTCAGAAGAAAGGGTCTTGGCTGTTTGCCTAAGTGACAGAAAGGGGGCTACAATTTTCTATCTTTTAGGATAAGATGTTTTTCTATTTTGTTGCTCTAGAAATTGTTGTTGTTCTGTTTGCAACGAGAAAAACAAGAACTTTCTACAAATAGCCTGGCTATATCCAGCCAAACCGAATGAATGGATGTGCCTAAGTCTGTTTTTGAGTACAAAGTTGCTGGATGTTTTTAGCTTTACTTACTATTATTTTAAATAAAAAGCAAGAAAACAGAAAATGCGTAGCTTAAAAAATCTTTGTGTGGTACCTAATATTTTTAACTTAAGATAATCTACATTTGTCGTCAATCCATTGGCATCAGCTCCTTTTGCTGCAGGGCTAAATTTGTACCGTTCCTGAAATGCAGTCGGGGGCCTCTCAAAATTATTCCTAGGTGCCACAAATAGGTCCAGGCAGCACTTTGGACACCCCTGGTCTTGGGCATGATGTAACCTATCTCCACGAAAAGCCCTTAGGTAATAATCAGAGAAACTGAACTGAGTTTTCACTAGCCACAATAATTAAAGATTTGTCTTTGTACTGAACCTAAATAACGTATAGGTTTCACTTTTTGAACCGGATCACAGAAATAAATCAACATTGAAACAATATTACAATTTATTGACAAGCACCTATGCTAGTTTGCACAAAGAGTATCTGTAAGCGCACCATTTTCCTGTTCAGTATTAGTTTTCATTTGCTGTTATTTATGTATCAACAGTGGATGAAGGCCACTTGTAGCAGTTTAGTGACACAGCATCCTTTTTGTCTTTGGGTAAAAACCTCCCATCACACCACAATAAAGAAATAAACGCCTGTAGGGCACGCAGTGACCCAGTTCTGATATTATTTTTAAGGACTTTAGTCAGTCACTGGTTCTCATGTATCTGATGCAGTCAGTCAGTCAGTCAGTCTGAGAGTCAGTTATGAAACCAATGCAAACGTGTTAAGCGCAGGCTTAAACATGTTGTGCTCCACCGCCCTCCTGCGCACATTATGACATGCTTATAAAACTGCACTTAGCTCATTATGACATTCCTCCCAAACATCTGGCAACACCAGCTATTGCTGCCTCAAACCCCATTTTCTTTGGCAGACCCAATCAACATAGTGACCGATCCCATCCCCCCACACGAGTACAAGGCAGAGGAGGACCCGAGGCTCTACAAGTCAGTGAAGACCCAGAGGGGCCCCCTGCAGGATGACTGGATAGAGGAATACAACAACAACTCAGGGAAGACTCCCATCATGTGTGCCTACAAACTTTGTAAAGTGGAGTTTCGCTACTGGGGCATGCAGTCCAAGATCGAACGCTTCATTCATGATGTTGGTGAGCGGATCTGGATGTCCTGATTACAAAAGGCACTTTTTCTATTGTCAAAGTCCGTACGCCCGCTCATACGTTTGTCTGCTCGTTGTTTCCCTCCAGGGCTCAGAAAGGTGATGGTGCGTGCCCACCGGCAGGCCTGGTGCTGGCAGGATGAGTGGTACGGTCTGACCATTGAGGATATCAGGCAGCTGGAGCTGGAAACCCAGCTGGCCCTCGCCACGAAAATGGCCCAGTTCTGCCTGGCCGAGGAGGCCACCGAGGCCAACGGGAGCGCTCCGTCTCCAGACAAAGAGCAGGAGGCGAAAGAGGCAATCAGCTCCATCGAGGCTGAGGAGACGGTCACTAGATCAGTGGAGACTCTCCAGCCGCGAGGCGTCCTCACCAAGCAGTGGTCCACCTCATCCAGATCCTCCCGCTCATCCAAGAGAGGAGGTGAACAGTGTGTCCAGCTTTTCAGCCGCGGTCACCGCAGTCATTGTGTGCATTGCAGCTCAGGCATTCACACATCCTCACATAGAAATCGCCCACATGGGACGGTCCAGATTTATGTGAATTAGGCGTCTGGTTTGTGGCCTAAAATAACAAGACAAGAATCAAACAAAAATACTGAATAATAATTGACTAAAAAGAAAATCATTATGAAGGTTTCCTTATAGTCATCCTGTAGTGGAAATTAATTCAGAAATACATAGAAGACCTGCTAAGATTAGCATTAAAGAATTAAAAAACTGCTCATCTCTAAATCATTTTGGCCACAGTAAAGAGCACCTATGTGCGGGTTTGGTTTCTCCCTGGCTTGATTTCCGTTTATAGAACAACTGCATTGTGCAGATGGAACAACGATAGATCATGGCTGCAGCTGCCTCCTCCTCCCTGACTGATTAAATAAAGTCGGAGCTGGGAAACATGGAGCTGCTGGCAGCCCTGACGACAAATTCCCCTAAAACTTGCTTGATGGATCAGAAGATTCTTTCTTGAAATAAACTTGATGTTGGCTACCCTAATAACAAAGCTTTATGTATGAAATAAAACAAAACCCACAGCACATTTTGGGTCCAGCTCTTATATTTACACCAAGTCACACCCCAGTGTCTTCCCTTAAGCTCGTCTTATACACCACCTCACTCGATAATGGACAAGGGTAAAGATGTGGAAAAAGTCTTAAAATAAATGTAGCTTTTTATAGCAGCGACATATTCTCACACAGAACCTCTGCAGATCTCTATGTTTTGTTGTTTTTTGCGTTTTGTTCTTGCTATCCTGCTCACTGTTGGCAGTGGCAGGAGAAACTTTGGGTCCTTGTCCTGCCTTGTTTTTTTTTTTTTATTTTTTTTTTTTTACAGTTCAGCTTAAAGTTTTTGCTGAATTAAACATAGTTTAGACTAGTTTAGTTAAATTATATCGCACCAATTGACAAAAATCATCTTAAGATAAAATCATCTTCAGATAAATGAATCGTTGTGACGTCTTATAAATGTATAATCAGATCGATTGTTAGTGTTCCAGTTCGATCCTTGTTATAAAACATGCATTCAAATTCAGTTTATAGCGCCAAACATATGTGTTTTAAACATATCTACCTTCAATATGGTAGTTATATTTACCAAAAGTGTTTTATCGTATTCTTGGTTAAGACCTTTTGGGGCTCATGATTATATTTTCAGGTTGTTTTACACATTCTTAATTTAACAAGAATGGCCCTTAAATATGGAGGGAACCTGCTTTATCAAAGTCTGGCATCTGCAACCTTTGAACCTGCTCACTATTACTCTCATAAGCAGTTTAATAAGACGGCATCTAAAAATAACTTGCTCCCAGGTATTGCTGCACAGAGACAATGTCCCATGAAAGCCGCTGCTCAGGCATTAATCGGCGGCGTTACAGTCAGTCGGGCGGACGAAGAGCAGCGCCCAGACATGCCGCCTGCCTTCGCTTTCATCCGCAGTGTTTTCCTCGTGCCCTCAACCTTGTCTGAGTGTCTAACTTCAGCAGTTTCTTTCCTACAGAGCTGGGTTATTTTTAGCATCAGCTCTGACATCACAGATCACATGTCCTAACACACCCATGTGGCATCCTTCCTTTAAGGTAGCGCTCACTGTAACTTCCTCGTGGACGCTTACTCTCTTCCAGCAGACCTGGTCTCACCCTCTTGAACCCCCCCCCCCCCCCCCCCCCACCACCACCACCACCACCACCACCAGCATCCCGTGGTTCTCCGCGGAGCTATTTTTAGCAGCAGTGCTGACATCACGGATCTGTGGAGGCTGACGTTTGTCTGAGCGTCCTGACAGCCACAGCTGTGCCCTTCAACCCCCCCCCCCCCCCCCCCCCCAGCTTGTCCCTCTCTCCTCCGCTGTTCTAATGATACACGAGGTGTTGGTCGTAGACGTGTGACAGACGGGGCCGACTCTTAGTGTTCACCACGCTCCTCCTCCCCAGGAGCTCCGGGGGTATTTGATTATTTTTTATTTTTCTTGGGGGGAGGGGGTTTCAGCTGCATTGGGTCTCAGTTTTCACAGATCACCCCTGACCACCATGCAGCCCATCTGCGATGAAGCAGCGCACCGCAGAGACTGTTTGCATGTTTATATAACACTGTGTTTGTGCGTGAGATTGGGGGTGTGGGCTTGTGCGACAATGCTTTGTTGAAGTGTATCTGTGTACGTGTTAAAAAAAGAAAAAAGAGAGAGGCTGGAGGAACACATGTCCCCAATTAACAGCGAGCCTTTCGCCTGCCTCTGCTGCTTTGACAGTGAGCCCGTCGCGTCACAGCCTCTCAGAGTGGAGGATGCAGAGCATAGCGCGGGATTCAGACGACAGCTCGGACGAGGAGTTCTTCGACGCTCATGGTAAATCAAATTTTTAATTAGTTTTTTTTTTTTCCCCCACACACTTTTTCTCCTTCTTCTTCAACCGCTCTGCATGCGTGTCTTTAACCACAGATCAGTTCTTAAGCTTTCCAGATACCCAGCATGCTTTGGGCCTGCAGTTGAAATAGGTGGGTGTGGTGCTGCAGCCGCGCTCCCCCGGAGGAAGAGCGGGCCGAGGACTCGTCTTTCGTCCTGACGTCCAGCTCAGAAATCAGTTCACCAAAACACTCATCTCTCTTAGACACGTCCAGAATTTATCAGGCATCCCCGCAATAAACGCCCCTGTCCAAACGACTGTCTGTGTGATGATGTCATGTCGGACAAGAATAAACCTGGAGCATTTTGCATCTTCATTACTGTCACACTGACTCTGCTCACTCATTAATCTCCATTTATTCCAAGTTTAACACGGCTTTTTGTCAACTGTATTTATCGATTTCACAATTATGAATTAACAGCAGTGACAATCAGCGTTATTACTGCTGTTCATTTCACTTGCAGTATAAGCAGTCAAAAATAAATAGGGACATATTTACAGCAACTTCTTGCTTCTTCTTGGAAAGACGTATTAAAGTCCTAAAATAAATGGTTGCTATGGAGACTCTGTGACCCCCCAGGATGCCACTTTCTGCTGCAGATCTCTAATAACGAGCTCTGGACATGTTGCTTCTGTTACCACCCTGCTCACTGGGCTTGGTGGTACGTGGGTCCTCCACCTTTGTTTGGTAAACTTCCAGTGCCCACATTCATAGCGAATCCTAAAACTAGAAGTAGCTCTTAGTGCATCATTTTAAGAAGAATCTTAGAAATTCCCCGAATTCTAAGGATTTTCCTAGAGTTTTACCTCGGTAAGATGATTCACAAAGCACCCTAGGCCTTAAGAGAGCTCCTAAACTAAAAAACAGGAGTTGTGAGGAGGACTTTTAGTAAAGCTATGTGTGTCTTAAGCTGGGAAGATGGTGGAAACAGGGAGCTGATTGGCTGATCCACCACCTAAACAGTGGAGGAAATGAGCACATAAACTTCTTTAAGAATTATACAATTATTAAAATCTAGATAATATAAACTTTATAATCCCCATAGAGGGAAATTAATTAGTTTCAGCGCCCCAGTGGGTTAAAGGTGCGGCTCTAGTAACGAAAATTTATTGAGAATAAATAAATAATAGGAAAAATATTGAATAATCTTGAATAGAAATTGTAGAAATGTACAAACAATATAGTACATAAAAACACTTTAGACAAGATAAAAGATGTGAGAAAGTATTTTCTAATCCATTTAGTAGCCTAAATGGTCATTTAGAAGTTTGCTGGTGTGATGCCTTCTCCCTTTTGATCGCTCCACGAAGCGCTTCTCACTTTCCAAGCACCAAGACGCCAGGGACCAATGCGGTACCGCGCACGTGACGTCACGGCCTTAAGAGTAACGCCCCTTTTGCCGCACCGGTAGGGCAAACAGTCGTAGAACGCACATACAAACCAGCCATTACAAGCGCAACAGAACCAGCGATATGACCGACTTTGCAGCCATTAAACTTACCCAAGACGATGTCCCAGGCGCACGGTTTACTGGTCGCACTGTGGAAGAGCACACCAACCTTCAGCTGAAACGGTGGCTTGAGTGTCGAGGGCTCAAAAAAACCGGAAGACGGGCCGAGTTGATTCAACGGTAAGCTTTGTTTTTTTCCCTGCTCGGCGTTCATGCCTTTGTTATGATTTCCACCGTGCTCCGTTCACGTCGGCCTTTTTTGTTTGTTTGCGATCAACGTCCAGGAATCTGTATATCTTGCCAATAGGTAGCTACAAAACGATTGTTCACATCTCAGAATCTTTCGCTTAAGAGATTCAGGGCGTTTGTTTTGAGTAGCAGGGTAGCATGTTAGCGCCTGCTAACATGCTAGCCTATATGCTATCATCACCCTTTCCACCGACAAAATGCTTGCTACATATGTAGGTGAATTTGGTAACTTTTTCCGGGTTGAAATGTTGTGTAGGCCGCCCGCACAAGTGTACTCAACGCACACACTTCTCCTTGGCACTCTTGAGTTTCGGGAAATTAATGAAGAAAACATCCTTCATATGCGGCCGATCAGCGTACCTCGAGTCGCTGTTGCACGTCCCATAGCAACAATGTTTATAAACCATGGTCTTAGATGTTGGAAAAAGCAGTCGTTTACCGAGTAAAACCTAGGCTAACGCACGTCTCTTCCACAGCAAAACAGCGGCGGTTTGGGAGTTTGCCCTACTGCGTACCACGTGATGTGACGTCATCGTGACGTTGTGTTTCTAAAAATAGCTCGCGCGCGGTACCGCATTTACCTTTCAGCACTCCTCTACTCTCCTCCCAGAGCTGTGCGGGCAGAGGCGCTGCTCCTCTGTCCAGTTCAGGTTTTTTTCCATGTTTTTTTCTCCATTTTATGTTGGTCGTTTTGCCAAATCCAACCGCAGGCAATCCCAGTAAAATGCTGACAGGTGAGTGCGCGTTAATATCAAATAGATGAAGTATGGCAAGTAAAACATCACGAGCAAATTAAAATGATGATGAGGATGTAAATAAGGTACGTTCGGACATTTTGATGCTGTGTGACATTTAATTGTGCGTTCATCATTATTCATCATCACGTTTTTAATCCCATCTAATTGGTTAATTTCTCTCAATTGACTACTAAGAGCACATCTGTTTGTTTTCTTGTTTGTTTGTTTTGTTGTGTTTTTGTAATCAACCAATCACAGCTCTTAAATGACGCCGTCTGACCTAGCAATGGGGTCCACCTCACCAAGATAGAAATGTCTTTTCTCCTTACTCAGTCGCTCTCAGCAGCTTTCTGAATCACCCTGAAGCTAAAACCCCTAGGCAGGAGTTTTCAGGCCAAGATAGGAGCTCTCTGAGAATCTGAATACGGGAACAGGTGGTTTCAACTTTGTAATTACAGCTCTGACTGTTCATATGGGGAAGTTTAGGTGAGTGGGTATTTTCTTATTCCTCATTTATAGAGGACACGTTTGACTTAAAGGAATAACATGCGCTTTAGTCTTTCCCGTTTTGAAGGAAGGAGTCTGTGTGTCATGTGATATTTGTTATAGATCACAGTTAAACCTTTCTTTACGCCATGATCAACTTAAAGTATACGTTAGAAAAATGACATGACTTTAAACAATTTCAGGGATAATATTGGGTCACTTGCCTTCACCCCTGAACTTAAGCGACATCCCACATAGACATGACTACGCACTGCTGCTTTGTGCAGTAGTGTTTAGTCATGTTCCAACACAAAGGGGATTCCCAAACGCTTCCCACAAAGCTGGGGCCGTGAAGTAGTCCAAGATGTCTTGTCATCCTGAGGCATTGGGAGTTCCTTTCACTGGAACGAAGGGGCTGAGCCCAGTTCCTTGGAAACAGACCCATATCATGATATCCTCTGTACAAAACGTCACGCTTGACACAATGGCTTGCCCGGGGCCTGATCCATCTCTCCAGAGAACTGGTTTCCAATTCCTCTAGAGTCCCGTGGCTGGGGAGTCCTGTAAAACCGTAAAATACAGTAAAGCTTACATTCCCAGTTTCAGGTTCCCCGTATAGATAAAGTTTTTAAGCAAACATTTTTTGTCAAATGTCTAGATCTGAAAAACTGAGTCCAGCAGAAAGTGAGGTTTAGCAATGAGAAATGTGAAGGACCCCTGTTTATCGTGCAGAGTGATGAAGGAAACGTTAAGCTAAAGAGCTTCTAATATAAATTAAATGCAGTATACATTCTGGGCCTTAATTTTAGTTAGATATCCTTTAGTTACTGTATTAATGTACATGTTGCAGTTTTACTGCAAACCAAGAGGCGAAATAAAACCACTGTTTGCTCCTAAACATGATGACATCACAAACGTTTTGCATCTTCTAAATCAATGTGTCACTCTATGTCTCAGACTGTTTTTTATAGGATCAAAATAACAAATTTCCTCTCTGCTCGTGTTTAAACTCTGGGATATTTTCTAGAACTTTTGACTTGTGTTTGTTGGAATTCATTATGAATACGATTATCAGTTGGTTTCCAACATTTGTGGGTTTTCTGGCTGTGAATAGATTCCTTACATGATGTTTCAGTTTGCTGTGATACAGCGAGGTGAGCTTTCTAAGAGAGGAAGAGGAGGAGATTAAAAGCAGTGTCCATTTTAAATCTTCAACCTTCGTTTATGTCTGTAAGGATAGCCCTTTATTGGATAAAACCAGAGTATAAATCCTCTTTAAATGAGATGTTTAGACTTGACATTAGAGACTACAACTGTACTACTTCACACTCAACAATACTTGTCCCAACATACATTTCATGGCCCTCACGGTGAGTGGTGCTTCAAATAAAGTGGGTAAAACTAATATTTAGAGGGTCTTGTATTCTTCACTGCACTATAGCTTTATTAAATATGATGAGCAAAATCGACCAGACAAACTTCTGCAAGAAAGTGGGACGCACTTGAGGGGTGATGATAAATTTATAAACCCTGACCGAGGTCAGTACATAACCCCATTTCATCCCTTCGTACTTCCATTTTATATTCATAAATTAACCGATTTCATACCCAGGTGCTTCACCCATTGACGTTTCAATAATACTGTTTAACAACATGAGCTAGCTGTAACAGAGATACTTGTGTTTATGGAGCTCTAACTGTTTACAATGACATATATTACTGGATATTCTTTCTAGCAACATATTTTTAAATGTAAGACAAAAAAAAAGTAAACTTGTATTTTTCATCACTTTTATTCCCAGCGACTGCTGCAAAAAGTAGCGATACAATTTTAGGTTCATGTCGCTCACCCCCCTAAGAAAGGCACGTAAAACTGCCTAAATGTGACATAATTGAATTTGTTGGCTTGTCATTTTCTGAAAACTCTTGATTACACACTATGTCCATTTATTAAGTTCTGGTCCCTGTCTGTTGACTCCTGTGGAATATAATGAATCAAACAATATAATCCTGAGGGACATTCTTTGGGAGGTATCATTTATCGTATGACCTAATTTCCTTTTAGCAGACTGAGGGCATGGATCAACCAAACTGAATGAGAAATGGCCGTTTAGGAAAAAATCTTGCAGCCCTTGTAAGACGCATTGTTTATTGTCTAATCCTGGTTCATTTTTCTGTTTTTCTTGTGGGTCTTCAGAGGATCTCTCGGATGGAGAGGAGGTTTTCCCGAAAGAAATCACCAAGTGGAACTCCAACGACCTCATGGACAAGATCGACGCTGTGGAAACGGAGGAAACTCCTGGTAGGAAGAACAGCACTGACAGAAACTTCATACCCGGCAGTAACTCTTCTGCGGCTTAACCGTGTGAAAATGTGTCCTTTCAGAGCACTTTAAGGAAATGAGCGTCGATTATGAAAGAACGGAGAGCGAGGACAGACTGGACGAGGTACGTGCCACTAAATGCTGAACAGATCAGTCCCGACCAGCTTCTTCTGATGCTTCCCTGTGTCAAGTATTAAGCATTCCTAAAGAAGAATTAATAAATACACCCCACAACCCAAATCTACTGCTAAAGTTCATTCCATTTATAGACTAAAAGCTAAAAATGCAATGACCTTTAGCTCGGCTGGGTTTATGAGACTTTACACTTTGGAGGATAAGAGAAAGGCCGTTTGTCCCTGAGCCTTTCTGTCCTCTTGTGTTCAGATGCGCGACTCTCTTAGCGGCCAAGCCGATAGCTCTCCCATTCCCACCATCACGGTAACAAGGCACCTGTCAGTAAGTAAACATTTTGGGCCCATAGCACTTGGGGGCAGAATAAGCCCCACAGGGAGGCCCACCCCCACCCAGTACTGACTGCCCCACCCCCTTCCCCCTCTTCTCCTCTCCTTCGCCATTGCCCAAAACCCCGATCCATGTGTACTCTTCGACCCCACCACCCTTTGTTGAACTCGCTTGTACCTGCAGTTGTGGCATTGCGTGTACGTCGATGGTGGTTCTTTTGACAATGTGAAGTTTTGGATCGGACACGGAAGACAAAACTCCACATTTCCTTCATGCAGTTTATTGTTACATTCTCCGGAAGCATGATTGTTGTCATACAGGTGGAGGGTGGCTCTGCTCTGTCTCCCCCTCTCATGGTCCTCTGTCCCTCTATGGTTGTGAACAGAAGTCTGCCTTGTGGTACATGTTTGGAAAGCCTGGCGCAGAATGTCACCAGCAATACCTGAGGGAGCCTTTTTACTTCCGGGGGGAAGCCCCCCGGTGTTTGGTCCTGATAATAAACCAAACCGTCTATCCAGAACATTCTCCACGCCTCGCCTTTATCGCCGTTTTGTTTTCCTCTAGGAGAGCTCGTCTCAGCAGTGTCTGCAGCCGTCCAAGATCCACGTGCTGATACTGGTGCTGCACGGAGGGAACATCCTGGACACGGGCGGAGGGGACCAGAACAGCAAGCAGGCCGACGTCAACACAATCAGTACAGCTTTTGAAACAGTCATGCGTGTTCACTACCCCGCTGCGCTGGGGCACATCGCCATCCGCTTGGTGCCCTGCCCCGCCATCTGCGCCGAGGCCTTCTCTCTGGTCTCCAAGTAAGAGAAAACACGTGCGCACATTTATATGTCTGCACACTCCAGGCAGCGTGTTATGACTGAGGGCTTGTGTTTATCGGCTGCGACGGCTGTTTCCCTAATATGAAAGTGCAGCTCCTGGCTCGTGTCATCTCTTCTTCCTCGGTTTATTTACTTAAGCTCCTCTTTCATTTTCTTAATTGCTGTGTTCTGCTGCAGCCTGAGCCCTTATAGCTATGATGAGGGCTGTCTGTCCAGCAGCCAGGACCACATCCCGCTCGCTGCTCTGCCTCTGCTGGCCACCTCATCCCCACAGTACCAGGATGCCGTGGCCACCGTCATTGTTCGCGCCAACCAGGTGTATGCTGACTTTATTAAGTCTCTGGATGGAGCAGCCTTCTCTGGCCAGGTCAGTCGATGCTTGAAACAATGTCAGGGGTGTTAGTTTATCAGAGACTGGGTTCTTGTAGTCTGTGTCCCTTGTAAAAGTATCCATGGACTGTCGACATATTAGAAGTAGAAACTTTGTTGTGTTTTATTGGGATGTGATCGAAAAATAGAAGGTGTTGCATCAACGCGGCGTGGAGACGGTTACATGGCGCACAAAACTTTTACAAATAAATATTTGCAAAATCTTAACCTTACCTGCATTTGTATTCAGTCTCCCTTAGTGAAATATTTGCCGCAATTAAAGCTGCAAGTTTGTCTCTACTAGTTTTGCACAGATTGACATCTGTATGGGGTAAGGTAACTGTCAATATAAACGTATGCGTAGGTGTCTGAATTTGTAAATGTAAGTCAATAAACGTGGATAAATTTAAGATTTGTCTTTGTTCCTGGTTGTCAACTCATACATACGTGTGACATCAGATGTTTCATCTGTGAGAATATAAGTTACAGAGTACAAATCACAAATTTACGAGTACGAATCTACAACCTCCGATGAAGCTGTTTCTAGCTCCTGTTCCTTCACCTTTCATGGGTTCACCAGTAAGAACTGTATTGTGGGGATGAAAGGAACTTCGGACTGCTGTGCCGAATACGGAAAGCGTTTAACTCCGACATCATTATGTGATGGAAACGCACATGAATCATGCGAGTCAAATCCGGGCCTACAGCCTTCTGAAAATGAACTACAAAGTGCGTGATCTCTTCTCTCCGGACATTTTCGTTGATTTCCGTGAGAGGGCTGTGCTTATAAGTCATGTCACGTAAAGAATTGTGGGATATCTAAAGGGTTCTTAGCGCTGGTAATGGACATTGCAG
This sequence comes from Fundulus diaphanus, assembly GCA_037039145.1. Lineage (NCBI taxonomy): Eukaryota > Metazoa > Chordata > Actinopteri > Cyprinodontiformes > Fundulidae > Fundulus > Fundulus diaphanus. The sequence goes on from CM073127.1 coordinate 25,953,199, forward strand.
GCTTCCTAGGCAAAGCTAGTCGCAGGAGGGAGCATACAGACTACTTTTCCTACCTCCTTCCTCATTATTCAGACAGCACTTATCATGGTGACCAGTGATGCACTTCCGCTTTGGCTAAAGAGTCCTTGCTCTATAAGGGTGTTGGGATTGAGCCTTGCATTCTCACAGATGAAACATATGTTGTCACATGTCATTACTGCCACCAACTGGTAGGGTGTGTAACAGCTTCATCACGGCTTGTAGAATCGTACTTGTAAATTTGTGATTTGTACTTTTATTATTTATATGTATTTTTGCAAAGTTGGAACTTGTATTCTCACAGATGAAACATCTGATGTCACGTATGTATGAGTTCACAACCAGGAAATATACAAATCTTAAATTTTGTCCATGTTTATTGACTTACATTTATAAATTCAGAGACCTATGCATACATTTGTATTGACAGTTATCTTACCCCATACATCTGTACCCATTTTTCTTTGGTAAATGGATCAACCTCAGTCAGATTGACTGGTAAGTTCCCGAATGGCAATTTAAACTTCCCCTGCAGACTCTCAATTGGATTTTGGGTCTTGGTGTTGACTCGGTTATGCTAACACATGAATATGCTTTGATCTAACATTTAAGCTGTTGGTCTCTGGCTGTATCTGTAGGATGGTTGTCTTGCTGGAAGGTGAACCTTTGTAGCCTCTTAACAGTTTTACTTCCAGTATTGCCCGTCATTTAGCTCCATTCTTCTTTTTATTATTAACTCTTAAGACGTTTGCTGTTCCTGCTGAAGAAGAGCAACCCCACAGCATGATGCTGCCACTGCCCTGTGGGACCCTGGGTAGAGTGTGTTCAGGATTAAGTTCACTGTTGGTTTTCCCACTCCCAGTGTTTTTCATTCTGGCCTTTTGGTCTCAATCTCATCTGACCAGAGTACTTGCATCCATATGTTTGTCATGTCCCTTGCATAGCTTGTGAAAAACTGGAGACAAGACTTCTTAAGGCTTTCTATCAGCTGTGGCTTTCCTCTTTACACTATTTCATAAAGGTTAGGTTTGTGATCCACATGAGTAATAGTTGTCCTGTTTATAAATCCTGCCACCTGAGCGATGAATCTCTGCAGCTCCTCCAGAGTTACTATTGGTTATCTCTCTGATTATTGCGGCCCTTGCCAAGCTAGTCGGTTTAAGTAGACGGTCATGGCTTGGTAAAAAAAAACGACAGAAAACATGGATCAGATATTCAGAGTTTTGAATTTTTTCTGACCGAACTTTGTTTTAAACTTGTCCAGAATGTTTTCCCTGACCTGTCTGCTGTGTTCCTTGGTCTTGATGATGCTGTTTGTTCACTAATGGTCTCTAACAGGGGGGACTTGCCCCTGGTATAAATCCAGCCTTCTGAAGGCAGTTTCCTGCCTTCAGAAGGATTTAGGTTTCGGTGACAGAATAAAAATGTGTCGCAGCTTTTCGCTGATCTTTTTTTATGCCTAAAGAAATTAAAAACCATTTATCACTTTTCTTCCACTGTTATGCATTATTTTATCCTGGTCTGTCACATAACGTCACAGAGTAGTAGCCAGCCACTTGTGGCTATGACATGGCTGTGAAAAGGTTCAAGGTGTATGAAGTCTTGTGAAAGGTGTGTTTTCTACCAAAGAGCCTGAGTGTCTGGCGCGTGTTTCTTTGTCTTGATCAGTAGTTCACCAGACTTTCTGCTTGTTTAAATATCTTCAGTCCTGTCGCTATATCCGAACATCACGTCCTCTTGTGTGCTTTCAAAATGATTAAAAAGAAGAAGCAAAAGGTGTTAAAATACGTTTTATTAGAACTAACCTCCAAGTCTTTTTTTTTTTTTGCTAATAAACTGTTAACATGGTTGTCTTGTAGTGGTGTCTACGTATTAGTTTGACAAAATACTGCACATTTGTTGAAATCTTGCTTTTGTGCAAATCTTCCAATGACCCAAAGTAAGACTTAAGAGATTAATTATCCTTCAGTTAGTCAGATACTGGAATGAAAACTACCGACAAAGCAGCCAGAGACCAAAGAAAAACTTTAACATTTAATATACATGGATCAACACCACTTTAACAGATTACTTGCATGAAAATTATTTTAAAAAAAATGACTTAAGGCTATTGCACGGTACTGTATATTATTGTTACCTTATGATTTGTATTTGAACCTTCTTCCTGATATTTGATCCCTGCAGGTTTGTCTCATTGGGGACTGTGTGGGAGGAATATTGGGATTTGATGCTCTCTGCAACAGCACCCCCACAGTAAATGAAAGCCAGAACAGCAGCCGTAGGGGCAGTGTCATCAGCGTGCAGGTAAGGACGCATTCACATCCTAAGGGCACATATGATACACTTTATGAACGACCTTTTCCATTTTGGACATATTTCTCATCAGTTCTTTGTAATATATCCTCTTAATTTGCTTATAAAGGACCAGGACCTTCTCTCCCCGGGCATCATCGTCAACAGCGGGCATGGATCGTCATCTCCAACGCTGGAGGCCAGCCGCCACCTCAGTCGCAGTAACATCGATATTCCTCGTGCCAGCTCAGGCGACGACGCCAAGAGGCAGCTGCCGCGCAAGAGAAGCGACTCCTCCACCTACGAGCTGGACACAATTAAGCAGCACCAAGCTTTCCTGTCCAGGTGAGGGACGGCAGCAATGCTAGCCTGAGCAAAAGTACAAACCTCCGACACACTTCAACTCGTATCTGACGCTGTCCTCACAGTGTATGCTGTGGCACGGCTTGCGCCTTCAATTTATTTTTATTTGGATTTTATGCGACAGGCCGATACAAAACAGCGTATTATTGTGAAGCGGATGGAAGAGTTTTTTATTTTGCCAAAGGAAATGTGAAAGGCGTGTTGAGGTCTCCTGAGTAGAAGCTTTTCTAGCACCACCTGTGTGCTGAAGCTACAGCGGCAAATGTTTTGCCATATGTCCTTATTATGCTTTGCATGTCAGTCAGAAAAGATGTAAATCATCATTAGAGATACATTTTTAGGTTTTACTACAGAGTCTCAACTGTACTTAGCATTCTAACACATAAATATACTTTCATTAGATCTCTGGCTTGTATGTTTGTTGTTGTGTTCCTGCTGGAAGGTTGACCTCAAGCATCATGCTGCGTCTCTCAGCTCCCTTGTTCCTGCTCCTCAGCACGATGCTGCCACCACCACGCTTCACAGCGAGGATGATATATTCAGGGAAATTGTCAGTGTTTGTTTTTTCCAACACTCACAGCATTTTGCACAAAGGTTTCCTCCGACCAAAGCATCTTCTTCCACATGTTTGCGCTCTCCCCTACTTGGCTTGTAGCAAAGTGCAAACAGGTTCTGTCAGGCTTTCTAATAACAACGGCTTTCTTCTTGGCACTGTTACATAAAGGTCAGATTTGTGTCTTTTTCCGCCGACCAACCGAGCTTTCCCCGCTGCAGAGTTGCTGTGGCTGCTTCTCTGAACCATGCCGCCCTTACCCGGCCTGTCAGTTTAGGTGGACGCTGCGTCTCGGTAGTTGTCTCATACCGTTTCCAGTTTCAGATGACGGACTGAACAAGAGAAGATTTTTAAAGTCTGGGGTATTGTTGGATAAGCTGACCCCGCTATAAACTTCTCCACAACTTTATCTTTGACCTCTCTGCTGTGCTCCCTGGTCTCCATGATGCTGTTTGCGCCCTAATGTTCTCTGACAAACTTCTGAGGCCTTCAAAGAACAGCTGGTTTTATAGAGAGACCGAACTACACACAGGCGGACACTCTTTACTGTCCGGGGGATTTCTGTTGCACTGGATTTTATATACAGTTTGTCGGAGTAAAGGAGCTAAATGCAAATGGACCCAGCACTTTTCAGATTTTTTATTTTTAATTAAAAAGACGAGTTTATATAGATTCAATTACACACAGTTGGACTTTATTTACTCCTTAGGTGACTTCTAATGGAAGTTGGCCATGCTGCTGTGTTTTTTTCAGGGGTATCAGAGCAATGGAGGCATTTGCAAAGGCGCTCCACCCTTTTCAGATTTATATTTGTAAAAAAATAATAATAACTTTGCTTTCACTTCATGTGGATCTGTTACATATAAATAAATGCGTGAATAAAATAAATTACATTTTTATTTGAAGAGATGAGCGTTAACAATGTGTGATTACAACAGAGCAAAGCAGGGATGTATTATTATTATTATTATTACTATTATTATTATTATTATTTATGTAAAATGTATGTGATATAGAGTATACTGTATTTGTACGCTAGGACAGCATAGGGCTGTCAAATATATTAAGATGGGATGGGAAAAACTTCACTTCAACCCACTCCTTTTGAATATGGGTTAAAAAATAAATCTGTTAATGTAATATATAATAATACGAAAAATTATCAGCAAACTTTTCATATACATCTATGGAAACTATACATAATAAATATGATGCATTCTATAATAATTTCAACAATATGAATAATGTTAATATTGAAAGCACCCTTTACCCGATTACCATTTTTGTTAGCATCAGTTTTTCTGTAGACATCAGTTGTTGTACCTTACATGTTTTTACGACATTTCTTTTAATAATGTCTTGGTAATAATGTTTTGGTAGAAAAGTACTGAGTATTAATATAAAGATAACATCCTTATAAACACATTTAGGTTTGTGTCTGTATCGTGATAAAATGGGAATAAAAATCTGGATTTATCGATAAGTCCGGATATAGTAACAGCCGTGGTTTCTTTCCAGCTTGCACTCCAGCGTCCTTCGGAGTGACGCGGTGTCCCGCAGGTCAAGCAGCAGCACCATGCTGGACGGCGCCTCCCTGGGGAAGTTTGACTTCGAGGTGTCGGACTTTTTCCTCTTTGGGTCTCCCCTGGGCTTGGTGCTGGCCCTGAGGAAGACCGTAATCCCCATGCTGGACGGTGAGCTTCTTCAGACAGAGGAAGGCAATGGTTATAAACGTGTAAAATGTTTTAAAAACGTAATGTTAAAGATGCAGCTTCTTATTTAAATTTTTTTTTTATCTGGTTCCTCTGCTCTCTTCTCCCATGTCTTTGGTTGCATTTCCCCCTCTAGTGGCCCAGCTGAGGCCGGCCTGTCAGCAGGTCTATAACTTGTTCCATCCAGCTGATCCCTCAGCCTCTCGCCTGGAGCCTCTGTTGGAGCGGAAATTTCACCTCCTCCCTCCCTTCAGTGTCCCTCGTTACCAACGCTTCCCCCTTGGAGACGGAAACTCTGCCTTGCTGGGTAAGTTCCCTGCAAGAGTAACGCGTGGCGGCAAAAACTATACAAATTCAGAACAAACAGGTTTTTCTGGAGCATTCGCGAGCACAGATGCAGTAAACCTGCGTTAATTTGTCCTTTAAAGGAGGCTGCTCACGTACTGAATGCAAGCAGCTGTCCTGTCTTAGTGGCAACACCATGACTTCACTCACAGACTAGACACTGTCATTTTTCTACGGTTTGTCTTCTGTGAAGCAGGTTATTCATCTAAATGTGGCCATAGTCCTGTTTTTGGTTTCTGTTTGGAACATCCGATTTATCCAATTTAACCCTTAGAGCCTCAACAAACCCTGTTTATAGAATTATTGGGCTGCAGATGTTTAGGCTTAACGACGCAGGCAGGAAAACTAAAGGCTGAAAGCAGGATTTTTCTCTCCCAGACTTGGATTGAAGATTAAATTGTCTAAACCAGGGCTTAATGACACATATACAGGGCGTTCAGAGCGCATTCACTGCTCCTCAGTTGTTCCACCTTTTCTGTCTTACAGCCTTACTCCAAAATGTATTAAAATAATCGGGGTGGGGGGGGGGGGGATTCTGTGTAAAGGTTTTGCAGATTCATTTAAAAATACTCACATGTGCATCTAATTCTTTGCTTGGATATCTTTACCAGCAGCTTTTCCTCAAGCCTTCTCGTGTCGACCAGCTTGACGAAGCTGATTCTGGGTATTTTTGCCCACCTTTCTCTGCAGATCCTCTCAAACTCAGTCAGGTTAGATGCACGGTGTGTGCAGATTGTTTATTATTTCCCCCACAGATATGTTCCATTAGATATCAGTCCAGGTTCTGGGCGAACCTGGACTTAGAGCTCCAGTAGACAATCCTTTGTTATCTTGGCTGTGATTCCTTGAGTCATCGTCGTGCTGGAAGATGAGGTCAAGAGCCCTCTGGAAATGTTTTTTTTTTTTTTTTATATATTTGGCTGCTAGCTTTTTAACCACTATGCAGACTAGTCGCCCGGTGCCCGCCGCATAAAAAAAGCTTTCCCCCAGAATAGTGGTGCCACCACCTTGCTTCACAGTAAGGACAGTGTTAGCCAGCTGATGAGTCGCGCTCACATGTGACATCTTTCGTTTCCAAATATATTTTTGCATGCTTCCTCGGGTTTGTGCATCAATACAGCAAACACAACCCGGTCTCGGAGCTCTACAGACATTTGACTACATTGGTTTCTGCTCTGATGAGCACCGTCACCTCTGATATCTTACACGGAGAAGGTTTTTTCCTGCCAAAGCAGAATTTACTCCAATCAAATTGTAAAAATATCTGAGGGAGTGGAGGCAGGATGCCATGAGTGTTGTGGGCAAGTAAATACTTAATGTTCATGTCGTTTCCAAACAAGCGTTAGGCAATTATGAGATCCTGTGTGTAGGATTTGAGATAGTTAAACACTTTTTGGAATGGGGCTGTAATATAAGAAAATTTGTAACAAAAAAATGTCTGGATGCTCTGGGTGAAAATGAGCTGCAAGAAAACTCTGTATCCTCTATTTATCAATGATTATCAGCAGTTCTCCTAGCTGGAAAGTGCAGAATATTTGAGCCTCGTGTGCTTGATTAGTCTTTAAACCGGTTGAAATGGCCATTCATGGTGGGAAAGCGCTGCGGTCCAGAAGTGAGGTCCACTAAGGGCTTGTCTCTTTCTTGTTTTATGTCCAGTTGTTCTTGCCTCATATGTTTTTGTGTCCTCCCTGTCTTCTTTCCTTCCTCCTCTCTCGGTCTCCTGTTCCCATATCCGCACGCCCTCTAAAACCACCCCTGACCTCTGCCTTTCCCCCCACTCCCACTCCTGCACCTCCCTCTGTAGTGGAGACAGTCCAGAGCAACGCTCAGCTGCTACTTGATAGCGGGCCCCCCCTGTCCTTTCGCTGTCAGGAGACCATCAGTGAGACCTGCATCCCTGTTCCCGTGCTAAACTGGCAGGAGACCTCCCTGAAAGCCACACCCACCACCTTGGAGTGTGTGTAGCATCTCCCGTTCACCTCCATCTTCCTCCACCCTCATTCATTCACTCCCTGCATTTGTGCTTTGTTTCTTTTTTCCATCCCCGTCGTGCTGTTGCGTGCTTAGATGTTTGGATTGCTTTTGCATCTACTTTATATTTTGTCTGAGTATTTCCATCGCTGTCGTTCCAAGAGTGAGAAATATAACTCCTGTAACGGCTGAATTATGCAGCTACGCACGTTTCCGCTCATTGTTCAGTGTTTCTTTTGAACAACTTCCTGCAGAGCGGGGTGAGAAATTTACATATAGTCATTTTGAATAGTTATTTATCCAAAGTGGGATGAGCATGCAACATCTTCAGTGAGTCGTGAAAACAACTCTCTGGTGCACAGGTTTGACTCTAATGTGGATCGTCTGTAATCGTACAGCTCCAAAAGTATACATTAAGCTTCAACAAATGCACACACCCAAACTGAAATTTGGTAAAGTGTCCCACTCTTCATATCTGAATTGGTAAAGCTCATTTAGATTGGTTGGTTTCTCTGTTGCAGAGCTGGAGAGCTCTTTTAGTGACAGGCTCCTGTACAGATATATATAGTAGGTTCTTCCTCCCAGCAGCTGTAAGGCTTTATAACCATCACCGCTCCCAGCAATTCCCAATAGGTCTTTCTATTCTGTTCGGTTCTTTCATGGCACCAACCCAGCTGTGAAGCGTCGTCCGTCATTTTTTTCAGTAGGACTGAGACCAGAGCCATCCAGGAAGTTTCTTTTTGCCTTACTTTCCTAAGCCAGTTTGGCATCGTTGTCCTATTGAGAAATTGTCCAAGTTTCAACCACCTGATCCAGACCGTCACCCTTGTAGGTAAGGAAATCGGTTTGAAGGATCCATCAAGGTGCGAACCTTTCATAAACCACAAGATGCTCAATCACCAGTGGCCTTATTCCTAGTGACGTAAGTTCCACATTGAAATGAGTTCAGAGGAGGCTGACTGAGGATGAAGCCCCTGCTTCAAAAAGGACACCTTCAAACTCGACTGGTATTTGCTGCTGACCACATGGACAAGCCAAATGCCTTTTGGAGAAAGGTCTATGGTCAGAAGGGAAAAACATTAAGCGACAGTTCATTGTTGCAGTCAAGAACACCTAACCCGAGACCGAGTCAAGACCAGACAAGTAATCATACTAAATGTCACCGTTGAAGAAGACAGAAGAAGTCAACCGTTGGCAGTGCTCCAGACTAACTGGTTTCTCTGGTTTACCTCATTTCTTAGGTAAGGTGCACTGCCGCAACATTTGGTCGCAACAAAACTTTGATATAGTCTGTCCCTCAACTACATGCCACTTGCTCAAATACTGACAAGCTGGTAACGGGTCAACAACTCTGAAGAGTTTAATGTTAAATGACGACGCATCAGCTGCAGGCAGAGTGAGTGGAGGCGGCGGAGGTGGAGGAGGACTTAACTCACTCAGCCTTCATGCCTTCTGTGTGTTCTACCTACAAAAGCACCCATATATTGGCTCTGGAAAATGTTCCTCCCTGTTGGTTTTCCTCTTCCGGTGAGCCGCATTTAAATGCTGTTAAAAATCCAACCTTCTTTGTTTGCATTTGATGCAGCCTGAAGTCTCACACTAACTTGCTGTAAAGAAGATGTCGGAGGCGGAAGCCAGACCAAGACTTTTAAAATGTGGTCACAAGTCAACTGTCAAGCATGGCGGAGGGAGCGCCATGTTAAGGGATGCATAACCCCCACCGGTGGTGTGACCGTCTCACCATGAGGGGCTGAGAGTGGGGATGGATTAAGGAAGGAGGGCTTCCTCTGTTTCCTTTAGCTCATCCAGCTAATCAGCAGCTAGATGACTGAAACCAGGACACAAGGACGATGATCCCAAACACACATCAGAACTGCTTTTGGGATGGATAAAGCAGGCTGGCATTAAGCTTCCTGAACCGCCTCGACATTCATCCCTTTGAAAATGTGTCGACTTTGCTCAAAAGCTGTTTTGTGGCTGCAGCCGATCCATTTCTACCGTTTGTGACAAGTGTGTCAAACACCCAGCCAGAAACCTATTTATGGCTACAGAAAGCCTGCAGTTTCCCTGCAAGCGACAAATCCCTAAACACTAGTTGGGGTTTAGAGAAAATCCGCAATAGATGCAAACCTGTGCACCCAGTTCAAATGTGTATTTAAAAGCTCTCCATTCATATGATATCCATGACAAGGATGGTAACTTCAACTGACCGTGTGTAGAGTAGGTCGCTTGCCTGAAGTGAGGTTCTCTTCCATTTTAAACAGGAATCCCAGTAAATAAATGCAAAGAGTCCTGGAAATACTCATGCAGATGAATCTAGAGAGCATCTGTTGTGGTGTCTGTTGCGCTGCTGTCGTGTGTTTGGAGGGTGTAAGCATTTGTGTTTGTGTTGTTAAAGCGAATTCTGTGTCATTTCTATGATTTGGGCTTTCTTGATGTGGACAAGAGGGTACTATGTATTACCGAACAACTTTCAGGGCAGTCGTTTCTAACATGCTCATCGTGCTGCTTGTGGTGCTTTGTTTGCTCAACATGAAGCTCAGCATCTACATTGTTAATATTCTGTGTCTTGTGTTTTTTTTTTTAATGATAAGGATAGAAGACAAACGTATACCCTGCAATTAATTGTATTAGATGTAGGCAAACGTATTTACTGTCTGTGTAGTCATGTGTCAGTGAGCTGAAAGAAATCTGACCCCGGCCAGCATGCAGGTTCACCTTTCCACATGAAGTCGTGGTGCCTCACATTTCGCACCCCCCCCCCCCCCCCCCCCTCCCTCTCACCCCATCACTGTGAGTTGCCCACCTTACCCGTGTCTCTGTCTAATGGGATCTCCTTGTTTGGGCTTAATAGCAGATGTTGTTCAGTCTCATGGTGGTGTCTTCATGGACAGTTCGTACCCCTCATCCCCCATAATGGGCCCCCTCTCCCGGGGCCAACGGAGGGCCAGTGAGATCAGCATTGCCAGCCAGGTCTCAGGAATGGCAGACAGTTTCACTGCCACCAGCATAGCCAACAGTAAGTGTTCTGAACATCGACCAGTATCTCTCTCTTTCTCTCTATCTCTCCCTCTTTCCACTCACACAAACACGACTCTAGTTAGTTTCCCACCCTTTCTCGCTCTCAGGCCAGCTTTTCTCTATTTCTGTACACCTAGTTTCTCTTTCCAACTTTCCTGCATCCTCTCTGGCTCCACCCCCGGTACTCTGACTCTACACACACCCTACACTCCATCTGGAGCGATCTAGTCAGTCCCATGCAGCTCCTCGCAAAAGTATTTATACCTCTTCAAGGTCTTCACGTTTTTTTGATCATTTTTGCTAAACCCCCGAAATGTTGATGCTTTATTCGTATTTTATGTGACAGAAACAAAGCAAAGCACAATAGGGAATAAGGAGGAAAACGGATGGGAGAAGTGTGGTGTGCATTAGTGTTTAGCTAATGCACACCACAAAAAGCTGCAAGCCTACGCAGACAGTGATGCTGGACAAGCAGAGCATTAACCTGAGAAGCAACCAAGAGATCCGTGGTAACGCTGCAGGGGCTGCAGATATTCGTAGCTCCGGTGGGAAAACATGTCGACGTTGCAATTTTACGTTTGTTTGGAGGATTGATTGCGATATTTGGTCAGACATTTTATCTTAAATGCAATGCATGCAAATCATTTTTATACCTTCACTGTCCTCAGTGGCCCTATTTTCTGTATAATTTTAGCGGCTGAGATCCCGAAGCTCACAAAGGTTGGTGGGACGTTTGGATTCAAATACAGAAAAGTCGAGGTTACTCCCGATTGATGGGCTTTATGGAAGAGTGGCACAAAGATAGCCACTGTTTTAAGAAAGTAGTCAAAAGTCCTGTTCAAAGTTTCCACGAGCCATGCACAGCACGCACGTGGAACAAGGCGCTCCGGTCAGATGAGAGCAAGATGAAACGTTTTGCTTAAACGCTGCATGTGGAGTAAAACTAACGCCGGACATCAACACACCCTGTGGTGACGTAGGGGGGTGGGCCGGTCAGAGTTTATGGGGAGCTGGATGGAGCGAAGAGCAGGTAATCCTGGAAGAGAACCTGTTAAAGGCCAGAGGTTCGCCTTCCAGCAAGACAGTGACCAGAAACACAGCCAGACCGACGATGAGGGGCAGATAAAAACACGTTGGTGTGTTAGAACCGCCCAGTCAAAGTCTAGATCCAAGTCCAATCGAGAACCCGTGGCAAGAAAGTCCAATCTGACTCTTCCTCACAACTCACAACGCTCCGCTATGTTTTGCTGTCGCATGAAGTCCCAACAGAACCTCAGTGACATTTTCTTCAGAGACAAAATGTTGAAAAGTTTAAAGAGGTGTAAATACTTTTTTTTTTTTTTTTTTTGCAAGGCGCTCTGAAGACAAATCCTGCACCTGTTTCTGCTTCGTCAGACCCGTCTCGTAAGCAGCTCATTTAGACCGCCCCCCCCTCTGATTTTCTCTGACAGTCAAAGTGCCAGGAAGATGAGAGTCCTGCAGAAGAGCGAGCTTAGCGCCACTTTTCACTGTCTGTCTTACTTTTATCCACTGTCTAAATGTAAATGCAATGACCAAGTACTGCATTTATCTAATGTTTCAGTGCATGTGGACACCAGTCTCCCTCCCTGAGCCATTTCCACCTCCTACCGCCTGTTTGCTCAGATAATCAGCACTCTGTTTTCTCTTTGTATGATTGTAAACTAAAGTCCCCACTTACCTGTTAATCTTTTTTCATTTTTCTTTTACTTTTTAAACATTTATTATCTCACAACACAACCTATGATGGGTTAGAAAGACATTTTGAACAATATCCAACAGAAATGTTATCTCTACAGCATCGGATCTTCAACAGCATCGCCCTGCCGTGACACTTGAGCCTTTACTAATAACTGTCTTTCTGCTTAGAAACCACCGATTCTATGAAAAGGAGCCAGTTTCAAATATATGCATCTCCTCATTAAACTGTTTTTCTGTTGTATATCTGCATCTATTTTATCACATGGTTTTCTGTTTTGTCCCCCCCCCTCCCCGTGTAGCCAAATCAGGCCAGCTTAACCAATCCAGTAAACTCAGTCTGTTGTCCCAACTTGCCCTTACATCCCAAAACATATTCTTCCTGAAAACTCCTCCCAAATCCTGCAAAAAAGCCAAAGCCAACCCGGCCGCAGGACCTCCTGACGGAGACGTGTGTCCCAACCTGGACGCTGAGCTAGACTCAAGCGAAGGTCTAAGTCCCACCTCCCAGGACCAGACCATGGAGTCGCCCATCCTGGCCTATGCTATAAATGAGCTGGTCCTGCTGGACTCCCAAGCGGAAGTCGATCAAGGTATTTTTCCAGAAGCTGGCTAAATCGCAGCAAGTATGCTCTGCTCCGTGCTGCTCCTGCAGAAAGTCTTTTTTTCCTCCCCCTGGGATTCTTTCCAAATGGGCTTCTCAAGGACTCAAGCGCAATCACTTTCTCTCGGTGGGAACGTTGTCTGGACCTTTAATTTTGCACCCCCCCCCCCCCCCCCCCCCTCTGTTGTGACCCCCACTAACCTGATAAACGTAGCCGGTGGTGAAATCACTCGTCACTTCTAACCGCCTCTTTCCGTTTGACGCAGAGCATGACTTCTCTGACTGCAATAATCATAAACACCTTTCTTTCTCACCTGCAGCTGGAGAAGGGAAGCGGCTCTTTTAAGTTGTTGTTTTTTTTTTCTAGAAGATTGTTTTCGCTTTTGTTTCTTGGGTTTCAAGGGTGTTCCACTTTTTGTACGTCATCGCCTTCTCCTAAAGCTTCATCTTGCGTACCTGCACCCTGTTCACCTGCTTCCCCTTTGCAGTTGCAGCTCGTTGGTGGGGCACAAAGCGTCTGGACTTTGCTCTGTACTGCCCCGATGCTCTGACCGCCTTTCCAACAGTGGCTTTGCCACACCTCTTTCACGCGTCCTACTGGGAATCCACAGATGTTGTGTCTTTCCTCCTGAGGCAGGTGAGTGGCCCTAACATTTTTTTTTCTCTTGTTAAACTGAAACCTGCTTTTTTGTTCCTTTTTTTTTTTTGAGAGATGCATGGGATGAACTGGTTGAATCTCTGCTTTTAGGTGATGAGGCATGAAAACTCCAGCATTCTGGAGCTGGATGGGAAAGAAGTGTCTGAGTTTACCCCCTCTACACCACGGGAAAAGTGGAACCGGAAGAGGACCCACGTCAAGATCAGGGTGGGTGTGAGATCGAGAAGAGAGGCCGGTTTGACACCGCTTATCACAATAAAGCTGATGGAATACTTTCAGTTTATTATCAAGGCCTTGTATTCAAATACAGTTCCTCACAAGTGTTGACATCCCTCCAACATCTTCACATTATTTAGTCTCTTTACACCTGCAAAATTCACCGTATTTTATTGGGATGAGTAGAATTGTGAAGCAGACGGAGGAGGAAGATATATTCTTTACAGATGTGACCGTTTTGGCCTGCAGCTGCACTAAAGCCTCTTTCCTCTGGTACCAACAGATAAAATAAGGATTCACACGATTTATAAATGGAGCGCAACTGTGTGTAATTTAATCTCTGTATAAATCCCGGTTTTCTATACGGTCCTCAGAGGTTTACCAGAGAACATCAGAGACTAAACAGCATCACGAAAAACCAAGGGGCACAGCAAGGGTAACGTTTTGCAGAGGTTTAAAGCAGAGGTTTTAAAAAATATATACACCAACCTTTCTTATTTGAATAAGGAAAGAGTATGACACAACTGCAAACGTACCAAAACAAAGGCGTCCACCTAAACGGACTTGACTTGGTGACTCTGAAGGAGCTGCAGAGATTCGCAGCCCAAGTGGGAGAATCCATAGACAGGCCAGCTGTTAATTGCTTACTTTCTCCCTCACATAATTTATCGCTCCTTATTTGGAAACTGTGAAGATCGGGCCCTGAGTGTGGGAAAACTAACCCTGATCATCCAGAACACATGTTTATTTATTTTTTTATTTAAACCAACCCCCCTGTAACTTGATCTGTTTTTGCAAACAGAATGTGACGGCCAACCATCGTGTCAACGACTCTGTCTTCACTGAAGGAGGCCCGCAGGTCATCACAGGTCGCTTCTTGTACGGCCCTCTGGACATGGTGACTCTAGCGGGGGAGAAGGTAATCGCGGCGGCACAGGAGGACCTGCAGTCAGAAACCTGTTTGAGTTCAAAGCTCACGTTTCTTTCTTATTGTTTCCCAGGTGGACCTTCACATCATGACCCAGCCTCCATCGGGAGAGTGGGTGTACTTCGGCACACAGACCACTCAAAGCAGCGGCCGCGTGTCTTTTACCATCCCGGAGAACAAGCGTCTAGGCGTCGGAGTCTACCCTGTAAAAATGGTTGTCAGGTAACCTTACCGTCTCCTTTAAAGGCCAGCCTGCCGCGGTGTTGTGATTTGTTGTAGCTTTCCGGCCTTAAGCTGCAGACACCATGTTGCACTGTGTTCTGGTCTCCATTCTCTTATTTGTCGCCTCCCCAGGGGCGACCACACGTTCGCAGACAGCTACCTGACCGTCGTCCCGCGTGGCACCGAGTTCGTAGTGTTCAGCATCGACGGCTCGTTCGCTGCCAGCGTGTCGATCATGGGCAGCGATCCCAAAGTGAGGGCAGGAGCTGTGGACGTCGTCAGGTATCCGGGTCAGCCTGTTTGTGCTGCTCCACCTGATGGCAGGCACTGGCAGGATTTAGGGTATCTGATCATCTACGTGACGGGACGTCCAGACATGCAGAAGCAGCGGGTGGTGGCCTGGCTGTCGCAGCACAACTTCCCACACGGCATCGTCTCCTTCTGTGACGGATTGGTCCATGACCCACTCAGACACAAGGCCAACTTCCTCAAAACCCTGACAGAGGTTAGTCTGGGGGGGGAGGGAGAATGCACCGCAGGTCATCAACAGATGCAGATTTGTTAGAAACCTTACACAGAAGACACAACGATCCGCAAGGTAGCTTTAAACTGACAGATTCATCCCTCGTTGTTTATTTCATAAGATGTTTAAGAATAAGTCGTATTCTTTAACCTTTTTCACCTTTTTAACACTTTACCACAACTGTGTATTTGGTAGGGATTTTTTTTATGACGGACCAACACCAAGTCGTGTACAGCTGCAAAGTGAAAGGAAAAGGATACATGGTTCACCAAGTCTTGTTCAAATAAAAATCAGCTCTCTTGTGTCTGCGCTCTGATTCCAGTCGAACATGAAGATCTCCGCTGGATATGGCTCAACCAAAGACATCTCTGTCTACACCTCCATCGGCCTTTCTCCTTCTCAAATCTACATCGTCGGCAGACCCTCGAAGAAGATGCAGAACCAGTGCCAGGTAGCGCTCCGTCCGCGGCTCTTAGAGCCGGCTGCTCTAACGCTGCGCCTTTCATACTCAGTGCTAAAGCCTAAAGCAACATTTGTCAAGTTAACCTTCCCTTCAGCTGAAATGTCCCTCTCCTCTCACCCGCTCCACAGTTCATCACAGAGGGGTATGCGGCCCATTTGTCCCAGCTGGAGTACAACCACCGCTCTCGGCCCGCCAAGTCCAGCAGCGCCCGCATGGTCCTGCGTAAGGGAAGCTTCGGCCTGGGCGCAAACAGCGACTTCCTGAGGAAACGAAACCACCTGCTGCGCACCATCTCCTCCCAGCCGGCCCCCAGCTCCCCGACCAGCGGCATCCACAGCAGGCCCGAGCGCACGCAGAGCCAGTCGGACAGCGAGCGTGTGGAGCGGGAGCGGCTGGAGCGGACCCAGAGCCAGGGCGCCGGCGCGTCGCAGCGCAGCATGAGCATCACGGCGAGCTGCTGGGGCCGCAGCAGCAGCACCAAGCTGGAGCCGTTCCCTTTCAACCCCAAGTGAGATTACGGGGGACGGGAGGATGGAGGCAAAGACAGAGACGCTGCAAGTTTGAACCAAGTGGGCTGGAACACCACAGGGGCGGGGTCGGGGGGGGGGGGGGGGGGGGGGGGGGGGGGGGGGGGGGGGGGGGGGGGGGGGGGGTCGGGGGGGGGGGGGGGGGGGGGGGATCTGGTGCCACAGGCCGCTTATCAGCAACGAAACGGTTTTAGCTGGGGCGGTTTATATATATTTTTTGTTATTGTTTTAAAAAAGACAAATCCTTCCAAAACGACACGTCACACAAACAGGAATGATTCATGATGTAGGAAACTAAACGTTTTCTTCTGTTCGGTGAATATTTTTCAGCCATGAACATAAGGTGGGAGCCGCTCCAGCTGGTCGCTCAGTCAGCTGGCACCTCCACAGCAGACGGCAGCAACACGCTGCCACCGCGCCGTAGCCGACGGGTGCGGCCCGCTGCAAGCACAGGAACAGCAACAGAGACTAACTTCCTGTGCCGCAGATGTAGGCATCAGCCCTTTTATTTTAATCTGTGACAGCAGACTGGATTAACACTGAACTGAGCACATTTGTTACTTCAAAAAAACAACAACAACAACAGTGTTAATTGTTTTTTTTTCCACAATTGTTAAAAGTGAATCAAAGCCAAACAGAAATTATTCAGACGTTCAGCTGAAAGTCGTGAGCGGCGTTTTTTTTTTCCCTCTCGCACCTCGACTGAAAGAATGAAAGGGAGCGTGGAGAGAAACTGTGAACGGATCCTTTGATTACGGTTAAAGTTGAGTTTTTAGGAAAAACTTCAACTGTGCAGCGAAGGTGCCAAAGTAAGCAGCGTTAAAAAAAACGAAAAGGAAAAAAAAAAACTCCTGCTGTTCCTGATCAGAGAGGATCCTGTAAGGGCCTCCTGTGTATGAAATAATGGAATAAATTGTGTAAGTATATTGTTTAACGTCTAAATGAGGCCTGTACATAATTGTTACATTACAGCGCAGATCTGGTATCTGGTCCACTGAAGACCAGTTTAAAGTGTCTTCTTTACTATGAGGGTGAAATGATTGATGGTTATTACTATTTAATTATACAGCCATGTTAAAATTCAATGACTTTTTTTTTTTTTGTGGACAGACGTGTGTTTTGAAAGTACATTTTTGCTATGTTATGTATTTTCTCCTCAAACTTGAGTTTCAGCAGCCAAAAAATGCAGAAATCCTTGCCTGGCACAGTATTGCATTTCTATCATTTTACCCAGCGGATCACCGCAGTTGTACCAGAACTGTGTTCATATATGCTATGTTTGATATTAGCCACTTTTGGAGGTTTTGATTCCCCCCCCCCTCCCTGGTTCTTATTATTAAGCTGTAAATGAGGCGTTGAATGTGCTCTTAAGTATCCCTCCCTACGTTACCGCCTCCCTCTCTGTCCTCTGCTGCACCTTGAGAGGAAGAAGGAGCGTCAGATGTAAACCCGAAACCGGGAATGCAGAGCTGAGACTTGCTTTGTGATCTTTACTATTTATTTCTAGAGTTTGGTAACTTTTCATGCCTTTTTTTTTTTTATTTGAAACATGAATACTTGTCCTTCTTGAGCGATCTCCACTCTTATTGGCTCCTTTGGTGTAAAAGGGAAAAAGCCACAAATTCATCTTTTATTGCAGAAGCATAATTTTCACTCTGTAATATTTAGAAAAGGCGAACCTGTAATTTCAACACATTCATTCAGTGCGGGGGGGGGGGGGGGTGCAGAATCACCTACACCACAGTTAATGGCCCTTCTAGCAGTTCCTAATAATGATTCATCCTTTATATTTTTAAGTCAGTCGGTTTTTTTTATACTTTCAGTCACTTTTCAGAATGGGGAAAAAAAGAGAAATTGACATTTAACTACGGCAGCTGTATGTTAGTCTTCTGGAAGCAGGAAAAATGGCTACTTGCCCGTATCTATATCAGGATGAAGCCTTTTCTGTCCTACCATCACCTGCATTAACATGTAGGTCTTGCCAAACGGATAATTGTGTGATAGAAGAGCAAAGTGCCTCCTTCTCACTGTTGCGTAAGGTGGAGGACCTGTGATGCTGTGGGTCTGATTCTCATTACAGAGAGTGGCATCATGATCTTCTTTTAGCGCACCAGTCGCCAATATCTTAACAAAGCAGCGCAGAAATGGTTCACCAGACACAAAACAAGCCGTCTTTCATGGCTGGCTTAGCCTCCAGAATAAAATACGGCAGAAAGCCTGTAGGGTGGGCGGAAGAGGGAGCGAATTAGAAAGGTTTAGCTGAGACAAAGAGTCAAAAGATCCCTCGCTCTGTTTGCGCTGACCTCGTGAAAAGTTATCCGAAGTTCTGTCCTGCTGGTAAAATACAACCTCCTTTTGCTCCACTTGTTGGTGTTTATTGGAGTACAAATAAGTGTACAGTTGAAATATTTCTCAACATAAACATTTTTTCCCGCACTGGATGAAATCCGCTCAAAAGAAAAGGCTGGATTGGTGTGATAATGTGCTGCTGCTGTACAGGATGAATTTATATCATACCTCTTAACAAGGATCTGCAATAAGTGTGGAGCTCGGCGTTAACGGGCGTCTTCGGAGCGGACTGCAGTGGACCAATACTGACTCAGATGTAAGGGAAAGTGTGCAATGCTACTGGGAAGCAGCTCTGGCTCAGACAATCAGGCAACGCCCGGCACATATGTTACAGACGTCAAGCTGCAGAGGGGTTCGCCCTCAATGCACAGGCGCACGTTTTACAGTGTGGAGATTTCTCACAATAAAGTGACTCTGGCCTGAGAAACGTGTCGAATGTCACGGTTGGATTCTTTCTGTGGAAACTCTTGTTTTTTTTTTTGTTTTGTTTTTTTGTGACTTCTGCCGCTCAGGCGCGGATGCATCTGTTGACTGTCGGCACAGCAGAGCACGGTAAAGCGGCGGGAAAACATGTGGGCAATAAAACCCAGGCTCCTTAAGATTGAAGCGATACTGAAACGTTAAAATGTCTGTTAATTCTCAGATTTTGCTGCTTTTCGACACATTTTCCAGCCCTGAGCTCCGTGGGGTTGAAAAACATCCCCAGGCTCATTGTCAGCCGTGTTATTTACTATAAGGAAAGGCGGCCCGTCGTGAGGGAAAGCTGGAAACTCAACTAACTGCTGAAGTATAACATGAAGCGAATGTAAGGAGGAAGCGCTGCAGGGATCGGTGATATTTTCAGACTGCGGTCCAGTTTATGGACAGATTACCCGAGGCCTTACATGTCCCTCTCCTGCTCACGCCCAAGCTGACGCCATGAAGAATGAGAGAAAAGCATTTTCCCGAAGTATAGCGAGGCTGTGATTCAGGGGCGTCCAGCTCTAGCCGGGTGTCCTACATGTCAAAGATGTGTCCTTTGGTCCAACACGGCAGATTGAAAAGGAAATACTTCCTCAGCGTGTCCCCCAGCTCTGCAGACGGCTGCAAATGAGCCAGTCCTCTGATTCAGGTGTGTTGCATCCAGTGGCAGTTCTTGCATGACGGGCGCCCTGGGCCAATTAAAACTGAAGAAATTATGAGATACTGGCACAGGATTAAAAATGCGGTGCAGCTGCACAGAAAGCCTGTAATCTATCCCTGCTATTGTCAGCGGCAGGCAGGGGACAGCTGCTACATTGCACACGGCATAGAAGCGATAGAAAACTTGATGAGGGCACCACCGATGCCGCCCTGGGCAACTGCCCAAATCACCGCCCCCTGGCTGAATGAGAGCAGCATCTAAAACCGGCAGGACACCAACCCTGGAGGACCCTGCTGTAATTGCTTTAAATAAGTACCTTATTTGACGTATTGATCCAATTTCAGGCCCTCTGTCTCGAGCTCTTTTACCCGCTTCAGTCCAAAGCTGGTTCTGTTTCAACAACAGTTAGACTGTATACATTTATTTATTGATAAACTGGTAAATGTAAGAATTGTACAGGTCGTAGCTCTTGTAGGATTATGATATTTCAATCTATTCATTCCTTTGTGGTTTTATGAAGTGTATAAAGAAAATATAAAGAACTCAACAGATGTTGGCCTTTTTTCCCCAAGTCAGAATATCGCAATTCAACATTATTGGAAGCCAGGATTCGACCAGAACTATCTGGAGTAGAACGAGTTTGGTGCAGCCACCAGTTCCAACTCATGATCTTTACAGCAAACTGCAGGTTTTTGGTTTCTATTTTTTTTTTACAGTGTGGGCACAGACCCAGTTCTGGACAGTATTGTGGAATAGTCTTGAAACACCACTTTGGACTTTGCCTCTAATGGAAATAAAAGTAGTTTCATGCAACATTCTGGTAATTTAACATTTCCTTTACACATAGGCTGTAAAAGTTTGTGACCATCTAATAAGCCCCATACTGGGCTGCTTTCAAATCATCTTTATCCACTACAAAGGTTGCACTGGACCCTTTGACATATTTCTGTTTTATGGAGTCAGCAGTTAAAAAGCACCTGAAAGTCTTGTCCTTAAAAAGTTAGAACCAGAGAGGTGCTGTTTGTTTTCCACGGTAATATATGAACATAGAACGTCCTCATTGACACACGTTTGACTATATTGGGAATTTTCTCTGATCTACACAGGGTTAAATGACTGCATCCATGCGGGCTCATACGGCTCTAGTGGGTCGCTTTTCCACACAAGTATGCTGACAGGAAAGGGGGTTTGAGAGAGGGGGGGGGGGGCAAAAGACTTCAGGCCAGAATCAAACCCAGGGCTAAGGCCTCCGTATACGGGTCGTGCTCACTACCCCTGCGCCACCGGGGCACGCCCCAGATAAATTTAAATTCACGCTTTGTTCCAACAGATGAGGCTGTAGTTGCAGATGTTTTCACACAAAAACATCTGCATCAGATACATTTACCCTCTGCTGAGGTCGAGTCCCGATCCACCGGGTCTGCAGACCAAATAAAGGCACCGAAGCGCCCAGTTGTTTAAAAGATTCAAATAGTTACTGTAGGTGGGAAAAAAAAATGAAGGAGTCAAGTCTGGAAAAATGACGAGAAAGTCAGGCTCCTTTAACAATAAAAGACCACTAAAAAACGGAGATAATAGTCCATATTCTAAAACGACTGTACAATAGATGTAGAGTAACATACGTGGGATCTGATTTATTGTGTTTCATGGTACGTATAAATTATACAGCTTGTTTTCAGGTGACGGGAAATGCAGAAATGATCCAGGCATAAATCTAAACAGAGAAAATCTTTCTTGAAAACAGCAGAATGCTTAAGAAACGGAGAGGAAGTAAACGGTGTGCGACGCTCCTTTTCTTCTGAGGGGTTTCAGCAGTTTGGGAGGAATCCACTGAAGCTGTGCAGCACCTTCTACCTGTTCATGCCCAGTTTTCTCTGGAAGGCGTTCCCATCTCCCATCGTAGCTTGCTAACGGACAAAAACAGAGACGTTGGCCGTCCAGCTCACAGAAACGACGGGTTCTTCACGGGAACCGATGGCGCTCGGCTTACCTTGTTGATCTCTTTGTGTTTGTCTCGGGTCACTATCTCCTCGATGATCTCACCTTCTCCTCTCACCAGCCTGGAAGAAAGACGGTCAGACATCTGGGAACACGGCGACGTTTCATTTCATGGTGGTTAAGCCACAGCCAATCCTCCGTCACACCTGGTTCTTCCCGTTTCGGGGTCCACCACCCTGCGGATCACGCTCTGCCTGGCCTCGTACTCCTCCTTGGTCAGAGGTCTCTTAGTGGCGAGCCGGGCCTTCTGCTCGTCGGTCATGACTGGGGAACGCAACAAACCAAAGAAAAAAAAAAACATTTTTATGGAGTTCAGTGGAACCATACGGAAGGGAGAAACGATTAAGAGAACGTTAAATATTCTGTTTTCCTAGAAGCGTTCGCCTACTGATGTCTAACCTCGTTTTTTATCTGTGAAAATAAAGTGATTTAATGGCACTTGAAACAAACAAAAAAACATTGTTTTACTTCTTAAACACAAGGTATCAACAACAGGATCTCTTCTAACTGAGGAAAAGGTTAGGGGATAAACATCCAGCCTCGCCTGCCATGGATGAAGTATGACCTCATGGAGGAGGTCAGAGGTCAGTGGTTCTGTTATCTGTTTTGGACCGTGAGTCTCACCTGGCCCCAGCTCCACCTCCTCCACAGCTTCGGTCTGCATCACCTCCGGGAGGGACAGAGGCTTCTCTGCTGGTATCTGCAGCGCCTCGGCCTCCTTCTTCAGCTTCTTCTCCTTCCTCTTCAGCTTCTTCTTCTCCTTTTTCCTCTGCTTCTTCAGCTTGGCCTTCTGCTTCTTCAGCTTCTTCTTCATGGCTTTGCTCTTTTTCCTCTTCCTCCTCTCATCGCTTGAAGAGGAGGAGGAGGACGAAGAGGAAGACGAGGAGGCAGTGGATGATGAAGATGAGGAGCGGGACCTCCTCTTTCGTTGCTCCCTCCCATCTGAGGAGAAACACACGTTCAGGAAGCTTGATAAGGCTCTCCGGCAGCTTTACAATGAACAAACCAGCCCCGACCTGTCGTCTTCGTCGTCTTCTTCTTCTTCTTCGCAGAGCTTTTCTTGGCCGACCTGCTCCTGCTGGAGGAGGAGGAGGAAGTGGAGGAGGAGGAAGAGGAGGACCGTCTGCGTTTCTTTTTCTCTGTTTTTCTCTCTCCGGCAGCTTTGCTCGACGACCTGCTGCGATTCATCACGGAAACACCCGCTGTTTACAAAGAACGGTGGCGCTGCCGGAAATGCTGACCGGAAGTTGGCTCGTCTGTAATTCTGGCGTCAGGAAACAAGAAACGCTCCTAGTTCCTCCTTACATTTACACTGAAAAACTAAAATAAATAAATATGATCATACTTGAAAGTATATTTCCATTGCAGCACAGCAATTCATCCCTATGATAATGATAAATAATAATTATTGTTAAACTGCAGTGTAAACACTTCTGGAAATGTTTCTTCTACATGTAGTCTAGCCCAGCTATTTATTTCAATTATTAGAAGTAGTAGTGGTAATCGTACATTTAAGATTACCTTTATAATTTATTGTAATGTTTTAAGTTTGAAAGCAGGCCTAAGAATAATTGAACCAATGAAAGAAAACCCAATTAATAATCAAATATAATCCTTGAAAGTATGTTTGCGATGTAAATCACCTCAGAAAATCGGTTGTTGCATATACAGTTGTTAGAACTGATGCCCTGCAGAAGAAAATGTAAGAAAATATCAGACCACAGCACCTTTTCCACATGTTTCCTCCCCCACCTGTCAGGCTGCAATTAACTAATGACTGGCTCCACCTGTTCATAACCCTATATAACTCACCTTCAGTCTATTCCTCGTCGCCGGCTCGTATTCAGTCATTCAACACCTCGCCTGTCAGTTCCAGTTCTTGTCTGTCACGTCTTGCTCCCCGTCTGTTCAGTCAAGTACCTGTTTGCTGCGCTGCTGCTCCTTCGTCTCCGTCTTCTCTGGTCTACACTCCTGGTTCTGCAGCAGCCCAGCTCCTCCGACTCCTGACAATCATCTCCGCTCCGTTCCTGTCAGCCAGCTCGTGCACCCTTCAACCCCCGTCTGGTAACCGTCTCTGGTTCTTATCCATCATCCACCGTTTGCAATAGACTCTCAAAAACCAGCTCTGTGTGTGTGCAGTGTCTGGGTTCATCCAAGACAAATCATGACAACATGAGGGTGAGATTTGTGGAGTGCTGGACTAACAGTTGTCCTGTTACCTGAGCTGTGAATCTCTGCAGCTCATCCAGAGTTACCAGGGGCCACTTCTCTGATCCATCCGTCAGCTGTGTCTTGCTGTTATTCTATTTTCAGATGATGACTGGAACAGGCTTGGGACAATTTTTCAGCAACGTTTTAAACTTCACCACTTTCTTCCTGAACAATCAGCTTTGTTCCTTGGTCTCCATGCTGCAGTTTGTTCACTGATGTTCTCCAACAAACCTCTGAGACCCTCACAGAGCAGCTATTACTTTTACAGATTAAATGAGACGAGGGCAGACCATTTACTAGTTAGGGGACGACTCAGAGTTGCTGCACTCAAATGCATTAAGGAGAATCGGGGTAAAGTGGTGCTTAATATGCCACGGTACTTTTTCAGATTTTTATTTTTAAAGTCATTTGAAAACCCATTTATCACGCATTCCACTTTAAAGTTACACATCAGCTTGTGTTGGTCCATCATGCAAGTTTGACATTATGTCCCAAACAGTTCCAGCATTTCATGTCCCCTTATGAAGTTACCCCCAGTCTTGAAATGTTTATGCAAGAAAAAGCAACAATGTGAGAAGAAAAATGCAATACTTTTATTGTTTTTGCAAGGCATAGGTGAATCTTTAAAGCTCGTATTTCAATAAACAATCTTGCTCCTTATAGCCCTTAATGCACACTTACATGAGGCTAAACTAACTGAAAAAAGCAGGGCTCAGTCACCCTGCTTCACTGCGTAGAGTCATATACTGCCACAAGTCTTCAATCATGTGTAAAATATTGTCTCTGTAGCAATAAATAGAAACAATCTCTTTAAAACACATCAAAGACATACATTGCAAATGATAAATACTGTTACAAAGCACATGCAGTGGCATGAGTTAGTGTAACAGGCTAAAAATGGACGAACTTGAGGAACAGAAACAGGAGCCTCCAAGCAAGCATCTTTCCGCTCTGTGTGCAAAGTGGAGCTCACTGTGCCACTCCAAGTCAGAAAACGAGTGGGTGGTGCTGGGAGGAATGCGTCACAGGTTTACTGTGTGGCCCCATTAGGACGCGACCGCCAGGCGGATCCTCTCCGGGGGGAACTGAAGGACGCTTTTGGCAGCTTTGACGGTGTTCTTCATCAGCATGGCCACAGTCATGGGTCCGACTCCTCCGGGAACCGGCGTAATGAATCCCGCCTTCTTCTTCACAGCTGAACATGGGCAGAAAAGATGAGTTACAAAGGCGCAGAAGGAGTGAGATCGTCCAGAAATCCAATCAAACTCCTGATACCTTCAAAATCCACATCTCCGACCAGTCTGCTCTTCCCAGTGACGGGGTCTTGCACCCGGTTTATTCCGACGTCGATCACGGCAGCTCCCTCTTTGATCATGTCCGCTGTGATCAGGTTGGGAATTCCTAGCAGCCACGTCGAGAGCCGTTAGACCAGATAAGACATGCAAGTGGCAATAACTGGAAGAATTTTGGGCCGTAAGCAAACAGCGACAAACCTGCAGCAGCCACGACGATGTCGGCTATTTTAGTGTGCTGGCAAAGTTGTTCCTTTGGAGTGTAACGGTGAGAAATGGTGACTGTGGCGTCACCTGCAGCAGATCAGAAGAGAGGATGGATATTAAACACTGTTGCCTCGTTCAATGTCAAGCAGAAGTATTCATACCCCTAAAATGTTTCATTTTGGAACATTAAACCTACAAACCTCAATGTTTGCACTTTGAGTTTTTAATTTTAAGAGAAAAGGAAATGCAACTTCCTGTTAAGTCATATTATATTATTGTTTTTGATGTTTTGTTTTATCAAACAGGTCTCTCTTGAAAATGAGAACACCTGTATAAAAGATTAAATAAATAAATAAAACAAAAACACAAAATAGCGCAGAACTGACATGAATGGAAAATTATGCTTTTTTTTTTTAATAAATAAGAAAACAAGTGTGGCATGCATTAACGCCCTTACTCTGACACCTGTATATAAAATCCAGAGTAACCACCTCCTTCAGAAGTCCCCCAAATAGTAAACAGTCCCATTGTGTGTAATTCAACGTCAGTACGAATGCAGATTTTCCTTAAAGGCCTCTGAGGCTTTTTTTAGGGAACATTCAAGAGCAAAAACAAGAACATGGCAAACGGGTCTGAGATGAAGTCGTGGAGAACTTTAAAAGGAAGATTATTTTTTTTTTTTTTTAAACAATACCCTAAGCTTGGAACACCTCTCGGGGCTCTGCTCAATCCATCATTTGAAAATGCATGGAGGACGGACAAACTGCAATCCCACCAAAATACAGCTGACAACCAACACCGGATCAGTAAAGAAAAAAAAAAAAAAAAAAGCAGCACACGGCAACTCTAAGGGAGATGCAGGGATCCACGGCTGCGGTGGGAAAAAAACTCTAGTAAATTTTAATAGTTAACTGGTAGTTAACCCTTCACCAAAGTCTGACCTTGATGGAAAAGTGTCAGGAACAAAAAATCTCATTGAAAGTTTTTTCACACCTCATGGAAGATGGGCTCTGGTCAGATGAGACCAAAATCAAACTGTTTTTCCAACATGCAAAATGCAGTGTGCTGGAAAACCACATCGCCCTAAATGCATCCCACCATCCTGAGACATGGTAGAGGCAGCATCATGCTGTGGGGATGCTTTTCTTCAGAAGCTACATGAAAGCTACTCGAAGTAAATGAAAAAGATGCATAGAAGCCTGTGAGAGGCTGCAAAAAAAAAAAAAAACGAAGACTTGGGCAGAGATTCATCTTCCAGCAGGACAACTTTACAACAAAGGCGGTTCTAGAAAACCTCGACTCTGTAGCCATGCTGCGCTTTCTAGACTTTTATTTTGATTAAACGTTGAACTGTCTAACATCTTTCCTTCACTGCTTGTTTACTCTATAAAATCCCAGTAAAATACATTGCAGTCTCTAGCTGTAATGTGACTAAAAAGAAAAAAAAAAGTGCAAGGGGTGTCAATATTTTCGTGTTGTACTTTCCATTTAAATATATACAAGTCCAGACACACAACTCACCTCCAGGCCTCTCATGACGGCCGTCTGTGTGAAGTAACATGGCGATGGGCATGCCGACGTTCTTGGAGCGCCCTGCGACGACAACATTCTTCCCAAAGGTAGGAATGCCTGGAAGACACACATTTGGAAAGTTAACTTTTCTTTATCTTCTTGACCCTGAGAATCTGCGCCGTACGAGGCCAGTCCTACCTGTGCGCTTGATAATTTCCCAGACTCCCCAGGGAGTGGCGGGAAGCATGGTGGATTGATCCAGGCACATGCGGCCTACGTTGACTACGTGGAAGCCGTCCACATCCTTGTTAGGAGCCACCGCATTGCAGACTGTGCGCTCGTCAATGTGGTCTGAGTGAAAATGGTGATACGTTAGATATGATCCCATCTTGGCTAGCAGGACAGTGGATAATCTGGTTCCAGAGGCTCCTTATCTGACATTCCAGGTTTTTAAACATACCTGGCAGAGGCAGCTGGACCAGCAGCCCGTCCACACGGGGGTCGGTGTTGAGCTTAAAAATTAGGTCCAGTAACTCCTCCTCACTGATCTCTGAGTGTTTGAGAATTGTCTCACTTGAGATTCCTGTAGGAGTAAAAAGGCGACGACACAGACCAACGTGGAGTATTAAAAATTTATTTTTGGAGTATTAAAAATTTATTTTGAGTATCCTCCCCAAGGTCCACCGGGTCTGAAGCAAGAAAAGTCACGCTTCAGGCCTTCCAGGCCCGGGCAATGCTCCCAACAGCCTGTTATTTGTGACGTTGGTCATAATCTCCAGGGTAGTCACGTTCGCTGGGACCATTTGCCTTTTGGTTTTCCCCCCACTTACCGATGTCGGCTGCAGCCCGAGTCTTATTGAGAACGTAGGAGTGACTGGCTGGGTTGTCTCCCACCAGAATGACACTCAGGTGGGGTCTCTTGTTGCCGGCCAAGACCCACTGCTCCACGTCGGCCCGGGTTTCTTCCCGGATCTGACGGGCCAGCTTCCTCCCTGAGATGACCACCGCCTCTGCCCTGATAGAGAGTAAGAATGAGGAATTACACGGGGAAGGAGAGGAGGAACCATATTACATTTCCCCCGCCCCTGCATGAATAGTAATTAAACAATGAAAACCGAGCTGAGAACATCACTTCACCTCAGCTGTAAACGACCCCTTCAGTGCCACCTTCTTATTTCCTGGAAGTGGTCCTGATTTAGCAGGACTTTTAACACCAGAACCAGATGTACCAGCTCCAGCTTCCAAAATTAGAGGCAGCAAATCTCCTCTTGGCTAAATCCCATTGCTACTATCAGCGTGCGGTGTTTATAGGTGTACGCTCTGCTGCCCCACTACACGGGCCCAACTCTGCAAGGTTTGACTGCATTATATAAACAAGATAACCAAATAGCTAATAACTAGAGAGCAATGAGCCATCACCGGTGATGTAACCACCTCTGTTGCTCTGCCAAAACCAATTAAACCCCGAATAAAGTGTCACAACCAGGAGGAAATATGTAGAGACTGCAGGGCGGCACGCTGTTACAGTGGCTGCTCACCCGCTTTTAAACACAAAGTTTTCCCACCCCTCTTTCAGACGCATTCATAAACAAACGTCTTAAGACAGACTGTTATCGCCCAGCTGCATATTTAAAGCTTGTTTATTTTTTATATGTTTTTATCAGGTGTCGAAAATAGCAGCGATGATACTGATAAGGGCTGACCCACATTTTTGCTCCATCTAGCCTTTTTTCCCCCCCAGATCATCTCAAAGCCCCGTCACTTTCCATGAGCTTACTGGTCTCGGTCACTATAGATCAAACGCTTACATTAATGGCAGTGAATGTCTTTCCAGCTGGTCAAATATGTTAATGGATAGGAGCATCTTAATGAGAGACACCCGATATATTATACGCTAACAAACATTGCCCACATGCCGTTCCTCCTGATTGTAACGTTGCACACACCGATATTACAAGGTTGCGACGCAATAGATGGCACACCTTTAGTTCTGAGCCGTCTCAGCTCAGTCATGGATTTAATAAGACTGCTTTGGTGCTAGGTTAACTTGTTTGGAAAAGTTTGGAAGTTAAGGAGCCCCATGTGCCTAACGCACCACTGGTTTGACATTACCCATCTTATGATCATCCGGATCATGTGCGTGTCCCGCGGGGTTTGGTTTCTATCAGCGTCCGTGCAACATCAGATCCCAGTAATGAGGGGTCAGGCTGCACACAGCACGCTCCCACTAAATTCCTTCACGGGATGCAAATCTGCAATCTGTGTGATGGAACTGATGACGGGGAGCGTGACACTTTTCACCATGCAAGACTGAGCTGTTGCCATGCTATGGCAGTACAAAAGTGCCACAGTTCGAGAAATTTATAATTTATTAAATTTGTCCCCAGTTAATTAAAACCAGAGTTTTAATTAATACATAGATGCATTCAACTATTTATTTTCACTGCCCATGCATTTACAATTTATCAATTAATATGTTGTAATAAACCGTTTTATTTACAAAAAAAGCACGCGATTATTTCACCATTTAATCACTTTATGGTGACTAAATGGTTGTTCGCTTTGTACCTGGGAGAAGGATTTTTCTGACTTCCCAGTTGGAAACGTAAAACTAAAACGTTGTTATAAAACTGTTACCGATTATATTTGAAATTGTGAATGAGAAAGTTTGTTTTTAGAGCGGGGCTGGGGCGTCGATCTCAGACCGCAGCTCCTGTCTCTCAGACAAACTGAACGCAAAATCATTGATCTGAGGTTTACTTAACCAGCAACGTTTTAGGATCTATTTGGTAAAGTGCCGCTCAAATAACTCCATGATGCACGTGTGATGTTAAATCATTTCTAATAATTTAGTGAATTCATTATATGCTAGCTCGCTCCATTAAGTTGGAGGTTTTATTCAAAACATTCATATTTGAAAGTCTTCATGTATTACTAATATAAATACTTTTAATAAATACCTTTACTAAATTATTAAATAAGTAAGTAAATGTATTAATGATGCTAAAACAATAAATTTTTACAATTACATTTGTTAGACAAGTCTGTAAATATAGCAAAGATAATAGATGTTATCTATTTATCGCTGGTTGTTTTTTTAGATTGTTATTATGAAGATTATTATCAGAAAGTCTATGCATTTAACCCTTAATCCACACATCTGCATGGGTTTTTCCTTGCATGCAAGCCAACACCTCGGTCCCCAGCTGAAACTTGTCTCCTTCAGCCCCGCAGAGCTGCAAACGCTCTTCGCGATTTCATCAGCCAGCACAGCCAGCTGCAATGCTACCGGCTCGCCGCTAGGGGCGCACCACACCGACAAGAACCCGCTCGAAAAGCACCGGGGACGTTCAGTACAATCAAATCCAGCGAGCCGCGCTGCAGAAGCGGCCGCCGCGTCCGTGTGCGCCAGACCCAACGGAGAGGCGGTGTGCCGGGGAGGCTCGCAGGACCCGGACGAGCCCCGCCGCCGCCGGCGTCTTTGAATGTGCTCGACGGCAGCGCTTTGTGAATGAACCCTCGGCTCACCTGGGGGCGGACGTGTGCAGGCTACAGACGTGGTGCTGGACGTGCTGGCACAGCTTCCTGAGAGTCCTGATCGCTGCCATTTCTGATCCTCTGGGGGAAGGAGGGACGCACACCGACAGACACCGGCTGGTTATGAAACGCGGTCACGGAGAGCACCTCCTCCACCCGGCCTGACGGCGCAAAAGTCTGGGAAGGAGGAATAGGAGCGGAGCCGCTTTAAAGCCCTGCCTCTCCTCCCTCACGCTGCCTGCGTCACCGTTATCGCCCACCCCCACGCGGCCAACTTATCCGCCGCCACAGCCGCTCAGAGCGTCTCCACGCCCCTCTGCACGTTCTCGCGTTGTATCGCGTAAACATTTATTTAGATTTTATCTCATGATAGACCAATATTTTATAAACATAAGTCCTGTGTTTGGGATGTATACAATATGCATTTATATTGAATAAATTAGAAGATGTCCGAAAAGCTGCTTTATA
Source organism: Fundulus diaphanus (assembly GCA_037039145.1). Taxonomy (NCBI): domain Eukaryota; kingdom Metazoa; phylum Chordata; class Actinopteri; order Cyprinodontiformes; family Fundulidae; genus Fundulus; species Fundulus diaphanus. The sequence continues at coordinate 25,984,028 of CM073127.1, forward strand.
TCAGAGACTAAATTAATAATAAATGTATTCTGTTTTAAGTTTCCCTTGTTTTAATCCTGTGAAGCACTTTGCGCTGTCCTCGTGCTGAAATGGGCTCTACAAATAAATTTGCCTTCCCTAATTTTATATAGATTGATGTTTTTAACCCTTTATCTGTGTTAATTACCACGCTTATAGCTAATGGAATCGCGTCATTTAACATACAGTTTGTTTTCATATTGTGCTTTTGCATTTCCGAGGGTCTTCTCTTAGAATGCTCATTCTTGGTTTTTCCTTTGTTTTTGTTTTTTTGTCTGTTATGTGCACATTCATAGCCGACGTTGGATCAAAGTTTAGCAACTATTTTTAAGGATAACATAATCCACTGGGATAAATGTCTGAATCACAGATCAACCCAGATTATCTCTGACTGCAAGTATGGGGGTTGTGTGAGAGAAGCGGAGAGACGAGATAAGATGGATCTGCTCCAAAGTTTGCTCCACTGGGTTATAATGTTACCCTGACTCTCGCCAGATGGATTTTGTTCCACCGAGCTCCACATGGCTCCCCACATCCATCTAGAATTGCTGCCATTGGGAGGGATTTCATTACCCTATAAAATGGACGAGCCAATCAGGATCGCCGGGCGGGATTTTCGTGGATGTGACGTATCAGAGAAGCGACTGTTTTGATTCAGACAACTATGGCGGTAACATTGATGCTGCTATTTCATCAGCGTTGTCCAATCTACCAAATATTAATTATTTAAAAGAACGCCAGAGAATGGCTTTAAAAGCTTTTGTTAGTGGAAACAATGTTTTCGCCCTTCACCTGACCGGGTTTGGCAAGAGCTTATGGCATGTCAGTAAAGATGACGGACAAGTGGTTTACCCAATCATATGCAAGGATTTTTGGATGAGGCCCCTCCTTTCTCAAATACATCCCCAATGGAACGATCCCAGACGGATGTGTGGACCGCCGTGTGGAGCTCTGCAGAGCGAAATCTGATAGTCAGGATATTTAAATGTAGGGTTTTATGAAGAAGCTCTTGCCTCAGCTTTAAATAAGGACTTTAAAAGCACCAAACTGCAGACTGTTGACCGCAGTGAAATTGATTTTATATGTTGGATGTGACATTCGCGCTGCTCTGATTCGGCTGAGTGTTCTTCGCTTTAGATCCGAATGGAGGCAGTCGGCTTGAGGGTAGCTGCTCTCTGCCTCCCTCCTCCCGCACACAATGGTTCAATCAAGGCGACGTGAACAAACTTTTGAACCAAACACTCTTTAGAGACAAAAATCAATCCCAGTGTATTTGACCCAATGATACAAAACCAATGATAGATCACTGTGCTAGATTACACAGATGAGACACACTATCGGACAGAACGAGTGAAATCCTCGCTGAATCTGAGGATCTGATTTCGGTTATTAAATAGAAGGGTGCCCGTCTGCGTTTAATTAAGAAAGCTGAAGAGTCCCTTTTCTTTTCCTTTGTTTCCCTCAGGCTTGTTTTCCATCCATCCATCATCTATGCACGCTTATCCCTCATGGGGTCATGAGGGGTGCTGGTGCCTATCTCCAGCTATCAATGGGCCTTTAGCAGTTTCTGTGTGCCCAGCCAGCTGGACTCTTCTGCTCTGTTGGTGTTCAGCCCTCACTCTTGCATGCTGCCAGTGTCTGCACCCTGTCTCCCCGTGAGTTCCAGCTGCTTGATCTGCCCGTTCTGCTGGTTTCTCGGTCCGCATTGCCTGTTCTGATCAGCTCCTGCCTTCATCACTGGTTCAAGTCTGTCGCCGCCTGCCACTCCTGGTCCGTCTGGTTTGCCTGCCTCATCATCCACTATTCATCCGTTAAGTCTGGTTCTTTCTGCCTGCCTTTTGATCCATTACTCATCCATTTCAATAAACCTTTTAAAACGTAACTCCACTCTCTGGTTGAATATCGGGTTCTCAGAACAATATCCATAACAGCTTTATGTGAGTAAAGGGAACAGGAGAGAATTAAACAGTTGTAATTAAGTAGGCATAATGTATAGAACAAGAAGTCAGGTTCTGAGTGTGAATTTAGTAAAAAAAAAAGAAACTAGACAGAAATATTTCTTGTTAAGGGTAAACTGGCTAGAGAAGTGTAGCTCAATGGGTTTTACATATAATCCAATAGGTTTTATATTGAAATATTATACTTTTGTAACAACAGATTTCAAAATCACGTGTTGTATGTAACACATATGTAATGCATGTCTTTTTCAAAGAAATTGTTGAAACAGTTAACACAATGTATAAAAAGACCCATGACCTTATTTTTTACACTTTCTGACATTGATTCAGAACAAGCCTTTCCTGTTTCGTGTCATTTAAGATTATCGAAAATTATTTTTATTTGCTAAATAACAAGAAAGAGAGATTTTTTTTAGAAAACATTGTATTAATATTTTAAAGTCAGAAGTTAGCATATACTAAGATAATAGAAATCATTTTGGAAATCCTAACCGAACTAAAAAAAAAACGTTTTTCTCTGATTTAATGTCAGGCATTGAGCAAATACAAGAACAAATGGCCTAGTAGAAGGTAATAAGACTTTATCAATTGTTTGACGTTTAACCTCTTATCCAAAGGGCTTCTTCGGTTCTGAACATAGTTGGAAGTAACAGGCTTATAAATTGTAGTCACAACATGTAGTTTAGGTTTAGAAGTCCACTTACTGTCTATTTATACACTTAGGAGGATTTCGTGTCTTTTTACACACTGCGTGTAAATTTCTAGTTTCAACTGAATGTTTTAGAACTATGAACATGTGTTTATGTAATATTGTTACGATAGTGTCACCAAAGAGTACACGACAACTGTTGCATTCTCTTAGATAATTGCGGCACAAATTATCTTTATTATGTAATGTCTGAGTTCATTGGAAAGCAATAGGAAGCTGTCGTACCCACGTGTGGCCTGAAGGTGGCGACAGTCTGCCTGATCTGACAGAAAGCCAACAGAGGAAGAGCCACGGTGGGTGCAGTTCATCTTCGCTTGACGCTAAGTCGCTGATAGTTCTTCATCCTGGTAAAAAAAAAAAAAAAAAAAAAACCAGATTTAAAAACACATTTCTACGCACTGAACCCGACCTTGTAGTTCTTACTCGGACTCTCCAGCAGCGTCTTCCTCACGATGAGCTTCTTGTTGTAAGTAAAGCTACAGTTTTGCTTCCTGAGTCGGAGTCGGAGCGGAGCTTGCGGTCAGTGTTAGCTGAGCCTCTACGAAGTTCACAAGGGAAGTTAGCAAGAGACCGAAAACTAGTCAGCTGCATCTCCAAACAACTTCGGTTGGGTTAAGTGCCAACAAAGGGAGCTTGGCCGCCTTAAAAGGAGACAAGCGGGCTGCGTTTTAAGACATGTGCGGTCGGGCTAAATGTAAAAGTCAAGGGGAACTTCCCAGAGTCATGAGACAGAAAAGTAGTTAGCTAAATTCATCCCAGAGTAAAAAAACAAACAAAAAGGGATCAGATTAGCTTTACTTTTCGTTTCTAATATGCAGGACTTGCAATGTTCGGGGTTTATTTATGTGCAGGCGGCGTTTATTCACAACTACACAGAAATAAACAAACCTAACCCCTGGCTTCATTGTTGTTTTTACTTCTAGGCGAGACTGACTATGATCACATTAGTCCTCCGACAGATTTTGGTTATTCTGATCGTTTTACGGCCTCCAAACATCCATCGTGTTAGTTCATCTCCCCGGTGTGTTTTTTGTTTTTTTAAGTCACAGCGTCATACAGTTACATTTCCTGTCTGTGGCACCGACTGGGTTGCCTCTGTAACTCGCCTGTCTCCTCCACTGCAAACAAGCCACCGCACCTTGTTCTTTTTTTTTTTTAAGTTAAAGAGACTAATGACACCTGAAGTACAGCACCAGTTTTAATTGTAACTATTAAATAAAACCATAAACAGCAAGTATGCTTAATTTTTACGTCTGCGTTTGCTTTCACTGTTATTTATTGTTTTAAGTTTTGTGATCTTGTTGTAAATGTGGAAGCTTACCTTGTTAAGACCTAATTAATTTTTTATGCGTAGCTTGGCAGGCGTATCAGTTTGTTTGCATTTTAAATGAATGGGAACCCTTTTAAGTGGTTGAAATGAGTTTCCTCTGTACTGTGGCTGAACTCAGCAGTAGAGACCTGCATTGAGATGAGGGTTTTAATCTTAATGTGGGGGATCTGATGGGGATGAGTCTGTTTTTTTTAGCCCCTTTAAGAGTTGATTTGTTTGCAGTTTCGGTTGTTTTGTATCCAAATTGTTCTGGAACAAAATTTATGGGCATTTTCCTACCAACCATTGGCTAGTTTGTGCCTGCCTTGCAGACTTTTAGTTCCTGATCTGACAACTGATGACTAGAAGTGTTTTTTCTCGTTTTTTAGTTAAATGTAGTTATATGAATAATATGCAAGTTAAGTTTTTGCAGTTTGAGCATTTGTATTACAATACATCTCCACAATTCCTTTAAACATGCTTGACTACCCAGAGAAATCTACCAATGGGCAAGGATTTAAGTACAAGTTTGTTCACGGGTACGAAACGGAAGTAGGAAGAGAGCAAATGGAAAACTACGATTATGATTTGATGGTACGAAAGGCCCAGCTTTTCATACCATCTGGGATCCCAAGGCCTGGGACCAAAAAATCCCCAGAATAACTAGGCGCAAAAACAGACTTTCAAATGTCAAGGTAGAAAAACCCAGAACCCTTAACCTATTTTGTCGTTGATATGTAGTTAAAATATCCGGACAATAAAATAACTTGAAAGCTCGGAAGTTATCAGGCCATTTCATTTTGGGAGCCAACATACGGGAGATGTTGTGGACTGGTTGGGGCTGAACGATATGGCCAAGACTTACATCACGATATATTTCTTAATTTCTGTCGGTACGATATAATTACAACATGAATAAAAGCCTCAGAAAGAATGCCCAGAACAGATGTCTGTACAAACTGATGACAATTATTTTGCCATGTTTATAAAATTCCTCCAATTTAACATTTTAGAAATATTTGCTTTAAAAAAAATAAAACCCATAAAAATACATAAAACCCAAAGACATCAGTCAGTGACAAATGCTGTAATCCTAGACTGTAATGTATATTGAAATATTGGAAACGTCATGTCACCTTTATTGAATAAAGTTATATCGCCATATATATTGATATTGAATTATTGTCAACCCCTAAAACTGGTATAAAAAGACCACGGCTGCTTGATCTTGACGAGGATTCGAAGCGACGTCTCCCAGCTTCCAGAAAGACGGCCCCTTGTTCAACCATCCCACATGTTCACACGGTGGCTTAGCTCTGCGTCCCTTTATTTGCAGTGGCAGTCGCTCATCTAAGACCTTCAAGCCGAAGAAAAACATCCCAGAAGGCTCGCGGCAGTATGAGCTGCTCAAACACGCCGAGGCGACGCTGGGCAGCGGGAACCTGAGACAGGCGGTCATGCTGCCGGAGGGAGAGGATCTCAATGAATGGATCGCTGTCAACAGTGAGTGAACAAATACAATGAGCCAACACACCTCGTATAAGGGTGGCTACTTAAATTTTTACTAAAGGGCGGTGTTAGGATGAATCTTTGATGGTTACAGGTTTAAAAAAAAGTTGTCTTGGACTGTAAATAGTGGCTACATACAGACACACGACTAAGAAACTGTAAGTAATCTCAATATCAGTTTCACATATTTACAAAGGCAGCCGTTGTTATTTGAGAATTAAAAAAGAACGCTGCTTGAATCCTTGTAATAGGATTTAAAATATACATTAACATTTTTGTTTAACAGAAAAATGTCCACTATGAGGCAGATTATTGGCTCTGACCTCATCCTCGATGCACAAAACTAAACGGACAAACAGCACCAAGTTAGCTGTAAGGAAATGGGACTTTTTAGCAAAAATTCAGCTGGACTCTGCAGATAATAAATATTTTGGTCACTACAGCTGGGGTCCATGCAACGTCCACTGACATGGTAAACAGTGGCTGAGCTGCTGTCAGGACTTGAGTGCAGCAGAGTTGTGACTTAAATCTTCAGTTTGTAAAACTAGGGCACAGAAGTTTTATTTCTTTTCGAGAACTATAATCAATAGCATTAAAAAATAATTTGTCTTTTTTTTTTTCATGCCTTACAATGGACTGTCGTTTATACTGGGAGTAGAGACGAGGAGTAGTCATAACTTGGTTTCACTATTTATTAAACGAAAAGATAAAATTGTTAGAGTTGATACCTATATCATCGTGTATTAGCAAAAATCTTGATAAGTGTGTTTAGCATTACTGACTGTGAACAGCTGTCTCTGTGTGATCTGTTGGTGTTGTGGACCCTTACGTTGAGTCGGGTAGTTCCAAGAAGCTGGCAGTAGTTTCACATCCAGCAAAACGTCCAAAAAGACAGCGGCGCAGCCCCTGCTGGAGTCCAGCTCTCTGCTGCGGCAGTCTGGGTTTCCTTTCTGGACATTTCTTAGACCCCTGTGCTTTCATTGGGGCTGCACAATTTCATGCGATGGTGTTATTGACATGACCATAAGAGCTGTGAGAAATCCTCATTTTCTCCACCTGACTGGTTCCTATTAGTCACTACAGTGCTTCCAACTTCCTCTGTGTTTCATAATTAAACTGTATTGCATATATTGAGATATGTTTACTGTATGTTGTGGTGCCGCCCCACTTTCCTCTGACTTTGAGTCTTCTTCCTGCAGCATAAACTTCTACACCGAAGAGTGTTGGGTTAAGCGCGACCTGGTGTGGAGCCTTCACTGACCAGAAAAAGCTGGGATTTTTGGGTTTCTGACTGCCCGCTCTCCTGGCAGAGCTGAAAATCAGCTGATTCTGGTCACCATTTTATTTCTTGGTGCATCTCTGTGTACAAACGTCTAATTTCTCTAATGTTAATCTGGAAGCCGCGTTGTGTAAGAGAGTTTAGCTAGTGTTGCAAGATGAAGTCTCACCGAGTCTTCCTCCCAGCCATCTCTACTGAGAAGTAGAGGAAGCAGAGCAAAACAGACTGTGTAGCGATCAGAGGGGATCCAGACAGAGAGATGCAGAACTGAGGCTCTCCGGCAAGTAACTCATTACATCAGCGTTCCCAAGAACTCTGCAACGATGAGGGAAACATTTTGTGTCGATTAGTCATAGAAAATGGGGTGTGCATTACTCACGCAGGGAGTTGCATCATAGATTTAATTATGCCAAAACTCCTTTTGTGTTTGCTGACGTTCGATATCATTGTAAAGAAACAGTGCTGCTGCTGCCGAGGGAGCGCTTAATGGTGAACTCGAGGTGCCGTAATAGTGACTTTAGGCTCAGTTTTTCACCAGCGACCTTTCAGGGACCCGCGTGTGATTTTTTTTATCGCTCTGCTTTGAGTAACGTCTCATTGTGAGTTTGGTCTCCTTGGAGATGATTTATTAAGGTGGGGCCACGTAAAGTTTCTTTTCCCTCACATGCTCATTTACAGAATCTCATTTTATTTATTTAAATCTATTAAGTGGTGTCGTTTAATATTTTAGTGTAATCTTAGTCTTGAAAGTTTATTCAAGAAATATTGTTTACATAGAGGAAAGACGAACTGACGAATTAACTGATTTTTATCTGTTTATTGCACCTTGTTGCCATGTTATAGCCGTTGTTGCTGATATGCCATTAAACTTAAAGTGCGGCTAATAGTCCCACTCCTTATTATTGCTGAAGCAGTAAATGGCCTAACTGCTTAGAGGCCTTACTTAATGCTTGTAATGTTGTAACAGACAGACTTATTGTGTTCTTCAGCCGTGGACTTCTTCAACCAGATCAACATGCTGTATGGCACCATCACCGAGTTCTGCAATGAGACCACCTGCCCTGTGATGTCTGCAGGACCAAGGTGACACGAACGCTTTCCTGTTTTAATAAACACAGCTTTTCTTTCTGTGACGTTCTTTTTTTTTTTTTTTTTCCAAATAAGGCCTTTTTGAATAATTTTCTTGACCAGCCAGAACTGCTGAGTTGACTTTATCGGTCATTTTAAACTGAAACTCGAAATGTTCCCCATGTTTCGTTAAGTAGCAAGAAACTGTGGTGTCAAAAACGGATATTCCAACATTTTGGACACATCTTTTTCTAGATTTCTACTGTCCCACTAATGCTAAGACACAGATGCACCCTCCCAGTGTTGTGATGGTCAAGAAGACAATTAAATGAAAACCTCCAGTCAACCTCAGTCACTCCTAATTCCCCCCCCCCCCCCCCCCCCCAGACCACAGTGTAAATAGGACGTCACAACATACTCCCTTGTTGAATCTGGTAAAAGGCGGCCATGATTCACTCAGACAGACACAAGCATCTCAGACCAGTGTAAATATTTGAGCTCCTAAATCAAGACGTGTTGCAACCACCAAAATAAAGCCATAAAACCGTCTCTCTGAAATGTCCCTTCACCAAAGTCCTTTTCTCAGACCGTATATGAATTTGAGAAATTGGAAATTGTGAAACTTTATTTTCATATGACGTGATGGAGGCAAACGGTCGGTCTGAATGTCACATGAGGAGAAGAGGAAATGAACTTTGCATGTGATCGCTGGAGGAGCTGTTTAGTGAGTATCTTGATTTGGCACTTCCTCTATCCTCGGTCCTTCCAAGACTGTTTGTGCTCGGCTTCTAATCAAGAGGAAGAGACGGAGGTTTGCTTCCTGTGTTGATGTAGCCTCTGCCAAGAATATCCCTCAAAATAGTATTCCTCCCCCCTTTTTTTTTATCTTATCTGCACTTAAACCTGTATGTTAATTTGATTTTACCTGCTGATTGCTGTTGTTTTGTGTAGGTATGAGTATCACTGGGCCGATGGGACCAACATTAAAAAGCCGATCAAATGCTCTGCGCCCAAGTACATAGACTACTTGATGACCTGGGTGCAGGATCAGCTGGATGACGAGACGCTCTTTCCTTCCAAGATCGGTGAGCTCTTTATTGTTTCAGGTTTTCACACAGAATTATGGCTCTAGTTCACCTTAACACTTCCTCTTCATACGATTTGAAACATTGTGTTTTTTCCGAAACTTTTTAAACTGCTCCAACCTTAATAAAAAGTGTGCAATGAAGTTACTTCTCTCTCTGGTAAAGGTTGCAAACGCTAAAAGATGCTAAAATGTTTTTTTTTTTTTTTTTACTTCAACCTTTTTTTCCACATACATATATATATTTTTTTGCTTTGCAGGAGTTCCCTTCCCCAAGAACTTCATGTCTGTGGCCAAAACCATCCTGAAGCGCCTGTTCAGGGTTTACGCTCACATCTACCATCAGCATTTTGACTCTGTGATTCAGCTCCAGGAGGAGGCTCACCTCAACACCTCCTTCAAGCACTTCATTTTCTTCGTCCAGGTGAGCTCATCGCTCTGCTGCGGGATTTTTGTGCAGCGTAGAGCTCCGCGGCAGTGACGTAATGTTTGAGAAGTAGCCCAGTATCAAAAAGTACCTTTTTTGATATTGCGGCAACATTTTTCTAAAGCACAGGTTGCTTTTTGGGTAATAGCAATAATATGATTAATTACAATATGACAAAATAAACTGAATTTTCTTTATTAGGGCCAAACCATTAACTGTAGAGGACAATTCAGCCCTTGTTTTGAGAAATGTATAATTTAATTCAAAGCAGTAGAGAAAATAACACTTCTAGTATACGAGTTAATATCCTTTATGGAAGGATAGTTATATTCAATGAATTAGAATATGCATTTCTAAGAAGCTTGTTTGTCAGATTTAAAAATATCTTTTAAAAAAAAAACAGACTTTAAGCATGCTTTTCATTAAGGCTCCATTTCTGCATGAAAAAGTTTTGCTTTTTTTAGTAGTCAGATGCAATATTCTGATCTTAAATGCTGTTTTTTTTTTCACCTGGAGGTAGGAAAAAAAATCATAATTAACAAAAATAAAGGCTTTAAAACATCATCGGTGGTAATCTATATAATGTTTCCCTTAGCGAACAGAGTTAGTGAAATAAATGAACTTTTCAGTAATCTAATTTGTTGAATATTACTGTATATACCTTTGATTCAGTCATGCAATTATTCTTTTACTTATAACTATCTTTAATGTGCCACTGTGTGCTTCCATTTGCCTGTCAATTTGTTGATGACATAAATAAATTTTACTACTGTGGGACAAATAAAGGATCATTCTAAACTAAAGTTTGTAACCAAGGATCTGGTTCATGTGAATATATTCAGCAGCAGCCCTGTACAAAATCTGCCTTTCTGGTAATTTTCCATCATTTGTTCTTTTAGTGATCACTTCCAGCTGCAGGGTAGGATGCTATGGGTTACTACTTTATTCAGCCATAATCTTCATCTTCAGTCTGGCTCCACTGTCACCTGTGTTGATTAAAAGCTACATTAGCCTCCATTAGCTTTAGAATTAAAAAGTAATGGAGGTGCAGTGGTTTCTTCAGCTTCTTCACTGTTTATTAGCCGACTTAGTCGACTGGTGATTAACGTTTAGCTGCGTTAATTTGTACCGCAGCAGAATGAAGCCATGCGTGGTTCAGAGCTGACGGGGGAGCTTCATGTCCGTGAAGCTAATGTTTGTCGTCCAATAGGTTTTACTGCTTCACTCTTGCAGATCTGGGAGTTTATTGATCTTTTTACGTTGCTTTCAAACGTCAGTGTCGTAGCGTTAGCATAGCATGAGGCATCATTCAGCATTTCGTCGGCTTTACAACGCTTTTGTCTTTGTCTTGTCGATAAAGGGGGGGTCGCTTGTGTTTTTCTGGCTGAACTCGACATGTTAGCAGAGTTTAAACTTCCAGCAGCGGATCTTTGTTGAGATGAGCGGCTGCAGGCAGGCTGACTGTCTCTGTGATTGCAGCGCTGCGGTCGGAGGAAGCGCAACACCTTGGGACAACGGGAATGGGTCAGTTTAGATCAGCTTTGACACAGAAGCGTAGCTTTGCGGAATTCAATTTGATTGAACTGAGATGACGATTGTTTTGACAACCTTGGCGCACTTCAAATAGAGCTGATCAATAAAACTATTTCAGTAATTTAGAGGCCTCATATAATATCAATGATGATGAAAAAAGTAGGCTTTAAAACTCAATAAAAGAGACTGCGGCCCTAACAAGCAGGGTGGATGTTACCATTTCTTAGTCATTTTTACAATATGGAGAAGAGAATGGAAACAGTTGTGTGAACTTGATCTGCATTAACTGTAATATGCAAGTACCTTCCACTGCACTTTAATTTAAATAGCTTCTGTCCAAACTTTATTTATACATTTTATAGTAATAGCCACCTGCATATTATGCTCACAATTCTGCCTATAGTAATAGCCATCTGTACATATATTCACAGTACATGTAAACTCTGCTATAATAACAACCATCTGTATATTATGCTATTGTACATATCTGTAAAAACTCTATTCATAGTAATATCCACCTGTATATTATATTCGGTACATATCCAGCTGTAAATTTAGTTCACAATACTAGTTATCTATATATTATATTCATAGGACAAATCTATCAGTAAAATTCTGTTTATAATAGTATCCATCTCTATATTTATTCAGTAAAAACCCGTGTCCTGTACTTATGGAACCATTGTTTATCCTGCACTCACTGATATTGCACTTCTGGTTAGACCTAAACTGCATTTCGTTGCCTTGTACCTGTACCTATCTAATGACAATAAAGTTGAATCTAATCTAATTATTTTCTGGTCTTAGTCAAACATATTTACACTTTTTAAACTGCACTGCAAATGGGAATCGTTCATCAATATTTTGCTGTTTGAGAACTCCTTTAATCTGTAAAGTCCTGCAGTTCGTAAGGGGATTCAGTATTTTGTTTGTCACAGTTTTTAAAAATAAATCTCAGTAGCTATTATTATTATTTTATTGCTTATTTTAATGTGTTCTTTAAGTTTGCATTGAAACAGATACTATCTTATAAAGTACCTATTTCCATGCGTATCGCCCAGCTCTGACCTGAAAGTAGGACCGAGACTAAACCACGATTGCTGATCTTGGTTCCAGCTCACATGAAATTTTTAAGGAGAACTCTGCAGTGTTTTAAAATATGGATTTTTTTCTAATATCAAGATGAAAAGCCTGGGGACTTTATGATGACACAGAGTTAGTGTCTTAGAAAGGTAACTTAAGTTCAACTTTGAGCTGTTTGAAAATAAACAATCCTACATCATAATACCCAAAAACAATAAAGTAACTCTTAGCTTCACTAAAAGCTTCAGCCGACTCTCGAGTTGATGACCTTTGCCAGAGTTTATGCAATCAAATGAAAGTTAATGTGGTGCTCTGCAGACTAACGACCTTATATGGGTCTGACCTCTGTGTCTCCCTCATCCAGTACTTGGAAAAAGTGCCTGTTAAATGCGTATATTTAGCAACAAGGCTATCAAAATACCAAGACCTTAGACAGCCTTTGCGCAGACTTTGTTTCAGGTTTTTATTCGTGTGTTCAACTGTGACATTAATCATCTGTTGTGATGCTGTGATTTTAAAAATCGGACAGAAAGGTCTCGGTTTTTCTTCTGTGATGCTAATTTCTTGGTGATTACACCAAAGCTATGAATAAATGAATAGCTCTTTGTGTCCTGTGACCGGCCCAAACACGAAGAGCTAAAATATCTTTGTGCTAAACCTTTGAACCTCTGGTCTGATGCTTCTTTTTTTCTTCTTTCTCTTGCAGGAGTTCAACCTTATTGACAGGCGGGAGCTTGCTCCCCTGCAGGACTTGATCGAGAAGCTTGGATCCAAGGACAGATAGACTTTTATTTGCGCATATTCTCCTTTTTTGATAACGGTTTTTCCTCTCCTTTTGCCCTTTTCTCTTCTTCTACCTCTGTGATCTCTAGCTCATCTTGTAAAGACAACCTGTGCATTCTTTGCACTTCCTTAATGTTTGTATTGAACGTTTCCTTTTATTCTCTTCTGTTCTTTACAGATTTTGAGCCTTTTTAGCCTCTCTGACTTGTATACAATAGTGTAGCAGAGATATTTTTCCCAGGACTGTGGATAACGACTTCAGGAGCAATCTACTGAATTTTTATATTGGACCAAGGCGAGGGCGTTTGAAGTAAAAGCAGCCTCTCTTTGTGGTGTTTGGGTTGTCTAAACACTTGATTACTTTTTGTTGACTCTGGGTTATCAGAATTGCAATGAATGACCAAACATGCCATTATTGTTTTGTCTTTCTTTTGAGGAAAGAGGAGAGTAACAGGAAGGATAAGCGAGCTCATAGGGGAATAAACCTGGTCTTGAGTGGGCTTTTGCACTTGTTTCAACACAACAAATGAAGGCTTTTTTTTTTTTTTTTTTTTTTTTGGTAACATTGCTCCTGTTCAGAGCGTCCTTAAGTCACAGCTACCGGTAAATGTAAAAATTTTGGATTGTTATGATTGTTGCAATAATACCCTATTAAAACCCACCATCATGCAAGTATTTTAGTTTTTATGAGCAATATAGTGTTTCTGAATGTGGTGATGTGGTCACAGGTAATTTTGAACGTTTACTCCTCATCTAGAGCCTTAAACGCTTGTTGGGTTTATCTATTAATAGGAGCCTTATTGTAGAAATAATGACAACATAATGAAGATATAACATTTTTAGTTTTACTTGTTTTTCCCAATGAGCTCTTAACCATTTCTGTATTTTTTTTATACTTTTTCTCTCTTGGATTGGAAAGTTATGTGATTACTTTTTCCATCTGTATACCAGAGGAGGTTGTAGTTTAGCTTTTTTTTTAACTCTTAGTGGTCTTTGTTTCCTGTGATATTACCACAGTTATTTGTTAGGCTTTACGCTGGCTACAGCAGCAGGTTCTGTCCATATAGCCGATGAAGCTAATTTTCCTGGTCTTCCAAATGTTAATCAAGAAAGTTGATTTATTACTGGCTTCACGTTTGGATCTAAACTTAGATCAATCTTGCAACCAATTATGATCGCTCAAATTAATTGGAAAAAACAAAACGGTGGAATATTTTCATTTTTATAATTTACCAGTTTTGATGAGAGGCTACATGTCAAAGCTTATGAAAGCATGTTAAAAAATCACTTTAATTGTAGTTTATACTCATGCAGGTCCAGAAGTGGCATGTCCACTCATTATCTTTCAGTGTATACTCTGCCTCTGTATGTTTTGCTTCAGCTCCAAATGATATTTTTGAACTCCTGGTTACATTTACTATATTTTTTTGGACAAGGCATACGAGGTGTGAGAGTTAAAGGTTTTTTATATTTCAAAGTTCTGGTCCAATTATTGGGTGGTGTTGGAGAAATATGTACCACATTCAAAAAGTTTGCTGTAAAAAAATGTTTTTTTTTTTCTTTCTTTTTCTGAACAAAATTGTGCCTTACAAGGAAATAAAAATATCTCATGACAGTATTGATGGATCAAATGTTCAATAAACATCTAAAGGGTAATTCTGTGTTGATTTATTTTATCCATTAGGGCAGATTTCGTTCAGGGTTAATGTCAAGTAAAACTGTAAGTTCGGTGATGCAAAACAAAATAACTATGTGTGATGTCTTTAATAATTCTCTAGACTTTAGGCAGCTTTCTTCCAGGACCGCTCTGCATTCAGCTTATCCATTAAATCAACTCTGGCAACTGTATAGCATGATGCTGCCGCCACCATGTGTAACAGTGGGGAGGGGTGTGTTCAAAAGGAATGTCCAGTATTCGTTTTCTGCCAAACATTGTTTTGCACAAAGGCCGAAAAGTTCAGTTGTGGTCTCGTTTGAGCAGAGTATCATCTTCCATATGTTTGCTTTCCCTCACATGGTTTATGCCAGCCAGTTTAGATGAACAGCTATTTGTTACTATGTTTTTTTATCTTCAATTTTTTTTAATGCTATTTATTGTTTTGGACGATGGATTAAACAGTGCTCTGAGATGTCTAAAGCTTGGTATATTGTTTTATGACCTAACCCTGCTCTAAATGTCTGTACCTGACCTGCTTTGAGTGTTCTTTGGTTATTGTTCAGTAAGATTCTTTGACAAAACGAGCGTATGTGTAGGAAGAATATATTACACACAGTTGGACCTATTTACTTATTTG
Organism: Fundulus diaphanus; assembly: GCA_037039145.1. NCBI lineage: Eukaryota > Metazoa > Chordata > Actinopteri > Cyprinodontiformes > Fundulidae > Fundulus > Fundulus diaphanus. The sequence goes on from CM073127.1 coordinate 25,999,082, forward strand.
GTGTAATCTGAGGGAAATTGGTTATTCTGGATGGGCTGCATGATGGTGCAGCAATCCTCGCCTGGGGTTTCTGTGGAGTTCTCCCTGTGTACTTCACTTTCTCCAGTAGTCCAATGACATGTTAAATTATCCTTAAGAGTGTCTCTCTAGTTATTTTCATGTATGTTGTTGTTTTATTCTGTGCTGGACTGGGAACCTGTCCAGGGTGTACCACGGCTCGCTGGAGATGGAAACCAGCGACCCTGCAAGGACATCTAAGCATACAAAAACAATGTCTTAAAGTTCCAGATTTCTTTTTTTAAATCATTGTTTTTAAAAAGTAAAACTTTTATTTATTTATTTATTTATTTATATAGTTTTATCTGAAATAATATTTAGAGTAGACCTTTTTACGTAATTTAGGAACGTTTAATTAGAGCCAATCTGTATCACCCGACACCTTTTGCAGTGCACTGTTTCTTTTCAACCAATCAAACAGGAGCTGAGCCTATACAGCAGTTCTACCCTGAGTTTAGATTTGCAGGAAAATGTTCAAGTAATAACTTTAGTACTCAAAACTAATTGAGTTTTATTCTATATATATATAGATTACCAGGGCTTTCGTCCTAGTAAGATGTAGTTTCCTTTTTTCATAGTATCGTTATTAATGGTTCTTATTGTGGCTGGAATGTAGAGAACCTGTAAGACTTTACTTTGGACAGTAAAACCCTTCCATCGAGACAGAGCAACGGAGAATTAATAAACTGATTCTCTAAGCTAGCCCTCGTCAAGTAGTCTGTTGTCGTCTGGCAGTTTGGTTAAAATACCATAAAACGACCAAAGGTAAACTTAAATCAAACCAAAAAGAAAAGTGTCATTAATTTAGCTTCGTCTTGTGATGAATGTTTTGTAAATGGACGGTAACTATAACCGTACCTAGGTGTGTTAAGCTAGGTGGTTCGCTAAACACAGCTGGCGGCGTACAACGCTGTGAAGTCGCTCGTTTGTTGGCGTTGACCAAGAATATTCGTGCTTATGTGGACCATTTTCGCAATTAACGCTAGCTAGCTGCGGAAAAACAATGGGAATGAAGCGAAAGTGCCGTCGCGTAGTTTCGTTCACAAGAGGAAAGGTTAGCTCCGTTTCCTGATGATTCACGGTGCTAATTTTAAACTGAGCGTCACGATCGTTTAGTTACTCCTGTTGACCCGATCGATGAAGCCAATGTCAACCTGCGCCAACACAAAGTCACCAAAATAAACTGTAGACACGTTCATCGTCATAAGCGGATTCCTGTTATTCATAATAAGGCTTCTTTCAGGTCACAAGAGGGGTCATGGCCGATAACAACACACAGTTCTGTGGCAATTGGTAAGTATAGAATAGTTGCATGTCATGACTGGTGTATTTGATTGTCTGAAATTACATTTGTGTGTGTGTGTGTGTGTGTGTGTGTGTGTGTGTGCATTCTGTTTCTACGTCTTCAGCAAGCATGACATCCCAGAGGCCAATTTTACCACCCATGAGATCCACTGTAAGAGAAACATTGCTCTCTGTGAGGTGTGCCAGGAGCCAGTTCCCCACTCAGAGCTGCAGGAGCACAACATCCAAGAGCATACACAGGTATTATTCACAGCTCTTTACAGGGCTTATCTTCATAAAGACCTTGTGTAAAAAAAAAATAAAAAAAAAATACAATTAAATAAATCAGTAATGACTCACTGTCAAGCCTGTTGAGCGTTTTACCTTATTTTCAAATGGTGCTTGTCTGGTTACATATTTAGGTTTATCTAAACATTTTATCTTAAACGCCTCAGCACCCCCCCCCCCTTTTTTTTTTTTTTTTTTTACAAAAAACCCCAGTCTAATAGAATCAGACTGAATTTAGTCAGGATTTCACAGACATCAATAGACACGATGGTGATTGTTTTTGCTTTATCTTCAGTTCGTCTCTGCTACTGAACAGACTGTTTGACGCGGCTACATCAACGGAGATCTGATCTAGATGTGTGATTTGATTGAATTGACTCTGTAAAGAGCCTTGAGATGGCATCTGTTGTAAACTGGTGCTATGTAAATAAACTGATTTGATGTGTGCTAATGTATCAGCTGTCCAATAAATAAGGTTGGCATTTCCATTTTTTTAGAAAACGTCCCAGCAAGGCCCCAAAAGATGGTCTCAGATTTACCAGTTTTTCTCTGTGTAGATGAAAAAATGGTGAGCCTTCAGTCCGCTGTAGCTTAGTGAGCGTTAAGTTCCCACAGGCAGTTATCATCTGGGCCGGGAATCCCTCTCCTCCTGGGGCTAGATGAAAGGTTGAACACTGAGATGTCTCAGTTTCTAGATCTCTAAGGGTACCGATAGAAGCTGTTGCTTCACTGGTGCATAAATGTGTCATACCTGAAGAAAATGGCAAAGTAAAAAAAATATAATATTGGTTGAACTTTATTCTGATCTTTGCGGCCAGACTTGCCGGGTAAATTATTTTATTCAAAGACAATCAGCAAGACATGCCAGGTCTTTAAAGGACAACATTGACATCTTTATTTGATGTCATATTAGTCTGAAGGAAGAACTTGATTAGAAAGCAATATCAGAATGGAAACAGGATTAGTATAGGAAAAAAAAAGTATATTATTTGTATTTATTTTCAACTTTCCAGATTACATGCAAGTGTGGACTGAAGATTGAGAAGAATCAAAGTGAAGTTCATCAGGTATTTTCTTATATATCTTTACATAAAATATTGGCAACAGAAACGTTTCTCCAAAAAGACTTTTAGACTAAATGTTTCCATTTTGGACAGTAGGGAATTCTGACAGGTATTTAGTGCTAAATTGATTTAAGTTGATGTAGAGTAGCAGTACAACGTGTACAGAGAAGTTATTAAATCTTAAACTTTCCTTCGTTGCTGTGCTTATAATATTTAACAATCCCGATGAAAGCCACTAAATGTCCCTGGTGGTTCTGTCTCGCAGAGCTCCGAGTGCTCCCAGCGGCTGATCGCATGCCCGTATTGTGAGCTGGAGCTCGTTTTCAGCCAGTCCAAAGAGCACGAGGATTACTGTGGGGCCCGCACCGAACCTTGCCCAAACTGCAACTGCAATGTAATGCTGCGTGAAAAAGCTGTGCATCCAGTCTTATGTGGGAGCCTCACACCACCCCAAGAGAGGAACAACAACAGAATGGGCTGTGGACAGGCAGAGAACCGGTTTTCAGACGACTGGTTCGAGGCGCACTCCATCAGAAACATGTTAAGAGGCCAAGATGGAGCCCCTAAGAATAATAACATCAGCGCAGGGGAACACCACCGCGTTCGTCGGCCATTTGAGACCTCAGTTTACAGAAGTTCAAGTGGGGAAAATGAAACGAGCAGCTGGAAGAGTTCAGCTTCTCATGGTACAACATCTAACCTGTGTGAGTTGATTCAGAATGATACTGTAGGTATAAAACGGCAAGTCAGCCAGAGGAGAATTAGTTTTCTGTAATAACTATGATTTCTTTTTTCATTTTTTGAAGTTCGGGGACAAGGAGAATTTCCTCACGGCGGCGGCGGCAGCAGCAGCAGCGGCGAGCGTACTGTCGACGAGGAGTCGTCGGGCCTCGACTATGACTATATGCTGGCCCTCAGCCTCCAGAGTGATGGAGAATCCTCAGCTGGAGGTGGAGAGGACAGCGTGTGGAAGAATATCTGGGACCCCGAGGAGAAGAAGTCAAACTCATCTGCGAATTATTCATTTCCTATGGCCCACAGTAAAAACACAGACTCGCCTGAAGGGACGAGTGCAGTCCAGGCCACCCGCCGAACAGGTAAAATTCGTATAATCGCTACAAATTATGTGAATCTGTGCTCAGTTTATGATTTAACTTTGTTTTTATAGATACTATGCTGCCTTGTGAGTTTTGTGAGGAGCTGTTTTCAGAAGAGGACCTTATTCTGCATGAGGTTTGGGAATACTTTTGAACTCGTGTTCTGCATCCAGATGTCGTTCTTCTCTGTCTCTCGTTCTCTGCCTGACATGATGGTCGTTATTTTGATTGAGTCTTAATAGATTGTCAAAAGTATTCGCTCACCCATCCAAAGGAATCAAATCAGCTGTTCCTATCTCTTCCATGGCCCCAGGTGTATAACATCAAGCACCTAGGCATGCAGACTGTTTCTATAAACATTTGTGAAAGAATGGGTCGCTCTGAGAAGTCGTGCAACTTCCTCGCTGCTTAAAACTCCACAGTCAACTGTCAGCGGTATAACAAAGTGGAAGTGATTGGGAACGACAGCAACTCAGCCAAGAAGTGGTAGGCCACGTTAACTGATGGAATGGCGGCTGTGGACGCTGAGGCACGTAGTGCGCAGGTGTCGGCAACTTCCGGCAAAGTCGATGACTACAGACCTCCAAACTGCGTCGAGAGCTTCATGGAATGGGTTTCCATGGCTGCAGCTGTGCAATGCGACGTGATGGATGCAGTGGTGCAAAGCGACACCGCCACTGGACTCTAGAGCAGTGGAGGGATGTTCCCTGGAGGGACCGATCATGCTTCTTCATCTGGCAATCTGATGGAGGGAGTCTGTTGCTAGGAGAACTGAACTTGTCTGACGGTACTGTGCTTGGGAGCGGGGGCTCTCTGTGGATGCATGAGCCTCTATAGGGAGTTTTGTCTTTAAAAAAGTCTCTCAATCGTGGGTCATATGTTCGCTCGAAACAAGTCGTTTACTTTTGTGCGCTTCTCATTCGGCTTCCCGCATGTGAACGTATGACCCTTGCACTTCTCTGTACGCTTCTGGGGGGGGGGGATCTTATTGGTGTGTGTGTGTGAGGAGAGGTTAATGGATAATGGTAGGGGAAACGCTGATAAGAGGGAAAACAAATCAAGTCTTAGATCTACTCTACAGGCCTTGGTTAGTATGTTAAATTGTAAAGTTTGTGAGTCGTGGCTGGTTTGCTGTCGTTTCCAAGAGAACGCCTGTTCTCTCTAAGACGCACACGACAGGACGTAGCAAAGCTCCATCTGAATGTCCAAGATTTACGGAACGGTTATAAACAAATGAGATCTGATTCAGACAGACTTCACAGGATGTGCAGACACGTCTGTGCTTTTCATTGATTCATGCTGGTAGTCCGGTTAGTCCAGCCGGGACGGGGCTGTGGATTTTATCTGCATCTTTAGGGAACGTCATGTCTAAAGCGTGTAGAATAAAGATTCAAATCTACTTTGTTGTTTTCTTTTTGTTTCAGACTGGATGCAGTCCCGCCTCTGCATTTGCATCTTTTAGCAAGAAACCCTCTTCACCCCCTAAAGATGACAGGATGGCCAGGAATGCTTCAGCAGGGCATAGCAAGAACTTTTCAGACACGCTTGCGTCCAACATTCCCACCTTCCCCCGATCAGGCTCCCCAGCCTCCTACAGCCCTCCTGCCAGTCCACTAGAGGGCGATGTAGTCATTCCATGTGAATTCTGTGGCGTGGCTCTGGAGGAAGCTGTTGTGTTTCACCATCAGGTATTTTCCCGCAGTACTTTTTTTATTGCTATTTTATCTTCTGATAAATTGTGTTTTGTACAGAATGCTGCAGGCCTGGCTCTTTTTACTTCTATCGCATAATTTTTATGTATACAGGGTTTTTGTCTCTCTTCCCAGACTGTACATTGAAGTGGTTGCTAGTCTTCCTTAGTTTGACTCTCGCCAGATGAATTTCGTTCCGCTGAGCTCCACATGGCTCCACACATCCATCTGGAATCGCTGCCATTGGGAGGGGTTTCAATGCTACATAAAATGGACGAGCCAATCAGGATCCCTGGGCGGGATTTTCGTAGATGTGACGGATCAGAAGCGACTATTTGGATTCAAACAAAAATGGCGGCTCGCACCGAGGAAGCAGGCGGTGACCAGAAGTCCCCGTATTGAATATTCATTCTTTAAAAGAACACCAGAGAACGGCTTTGAAGGCTTTTGTTTGTGGAAATTATGTTGTTTTTTTGGGGGGGGTTGGAGATTTTCCGCAGCTCTAGTGACTCGCTGTTTAACACAGTAGGCTGACAGGAAGGGGGTGGAAGAGGGGGAGAGACATGCAGCAAAGGACCGCAAGTCGGAGTCGAACCCGTGTCGACCGCGTCGAGGACTAAGGCCTCCGTACATGGGTCGCGCTACCCACTGCGCCACCAGCGCGCCCATTGTTTCGATTTTCATGTTGGTTTCAATGTGAGTAGTTGAAGTAGCGCGTCAGTAAAGATAACGAACAAGTGGTTTATCCAATCATATGTAAGGATTTTTGATAAGGTCTCTCCTTCTGAAATACATCTCCAATGGAGCGATCCCAGATGGATGTGTGGAGCCATGCTGAACTAAATCCATCTGGCGACAGTCAGGTTATGTCTTCCTGGGGTCCTCAAAAAATATAAAATTACATTGTATAAGTCACAGTAAAAGAAAAGAAAAGTTCAAACACAGGAGTGATGACACTACAGAGTTAATTTTACAATAGCCCCGCTAATTGACTTTTGATTTGTTTAAAAAAAAAGGTTTATTCTTCTTATGTCCAATATGTAAAGGAAGACAATTCCTTGCATTTGCTCCTCTGTAAAATGGATTTTGTATTGGGCCTGGGGACAACCAGAGAACCAGAAGTCACTTGGCGAGTCACATGGTTTTGACAAAACCCACTAAATAACAGTTTCTTATATAGAAAACCAGGCTTTTGGCCGAACAGAGCTTTGTGCATAAAATGGTAAATGGCTTGTACTTGTGTAGCGCTTCAACTAGTCTTGACGACCTCCAAAACGTTTTACACTACAGTTTTTAGTCATTCAGCCATTCACAAACACATTCACACCCTGACGGTGGTGAGCTATGTTAATAGCCACAGCTGCCCTGGGGAAGGCTGACAGAGGCGAGGCTGCCATACAACAGCGCCACCGGGCCCTCTGACCACCGCCAGCGGGCAATGCGGGTGAACTGTCTTGCCCAAGGACACAACGGCAGAGATATATATAATTCTAGCTGCTCTGTTCTGATTTGAAGTTTCCGTAAATGCTTCTGTGCTCCATTGGACCAGCCAACAGGATAGTATTGAAGGTGACACAGCACCATGCTCTGAACAATTGTTTTTGGGACAGGAGTTGGACAATAAGCAGAACATCTCCTTGCCATAGCCATACCTCTGCCCATCATGCTGACAATGTGGTTAATGTGTTCTACCCAAGATAACGTCTGATCCAGTCTAATACCCTACAGCGTAACCGTTGAGACCAGCTCCACTATTTCTCTCACTAGTGACAGGTGAAGATCATTGGTACCTTTTATTAAAAACAATACATTTGGTTTTAGCTGTGTTTAGCATTATTTAATTTCACCCAATTTACTGCCAGAATTTAACTCCTGTAGAGTACTGCCCACTTCAGAAATTGATGCTGATGACAAAGTAGCATAATCGGCACAAATGACTACTGGCTTTATTAACTGATAATGGAAAATAATTTATGAATATAGAAAATAAAAGTGGTCCCATACAACTTCCTTGAGGTAGACCACATGATTTCACTTTAGTACTGGATAAGCTTCCATTAAAATGCACTTGCTGGACACTTACATTGACTGGCTTGGTCAAACCAGTGGTCCTCAAAAATGAAAACATGCGGTACATAAGGTTTTATACTTCTTTACAAGTTTATTAATATTATTCATCTAAAGATAATCAATGCAATGTTACCTCAATGCAGTGAAGCCGTTGCTCTGAGGATTACAGAGAATCCCTTCCTAGTCTGACTGCAGGTACAGACCAAACAGCAGGGGGTGCTGTTGTCACATTTAGAATTACTCAGAGAGCTTGTATCTTCAGGACAAAACACACAAACAAAACAACGAAAAAACAACAAGGCTGTTCTTTCCCCCCTGTAATGCCTTTAATTATGTGGTGTTTGTCTTTTTTCTTAAACCAAGGATAAGTGTGACATGCGGACCGAGAGTGGCCAACAGCTGAATAACCGAGCAAAACCATCCACCCAGAATCCTCTGAGCCTTGCTAAAGATGCCTACGGACAGATGTCTTCAGATTTTCAGAGAAGAATAAAGAAACGAGGTAAAGTAGGACATTTCTTCAGGAGATTAATAAACCTTAAGACAAAAATGCATTTCAGCAGTGTTTTTTAACATTTTAATTAATTCAGTATTTCTGTGTCCTTTTTTTAAAATAAATTCCTGGTCTTTTACAGACTTTTACAACGTTTACCAGTGGTGTTCAAAATGCAGCCTGTAGGCCCTTTGCAGCGCTTGGAATGATTTTAATATTTAAAAATGGTACAAGTGTGGCCCACCAGCTCAGGAGGTTTTAGATGGAGATGTTCCCTGAAGCAAAGCCTTTGAAGCAAGATACAGAGTAATTTAACTTTTAAAATAGAAAATGTTAGGTACGATAAAAAGTATTTATCTTGTTGTTTTAAGTTTTGATATTAATTTGCACGGTAAATAGAACCACAAACCTCAGTAATTTTTACTCAAAATCGGAAAATGAGGGAATTCTCACATTAAACTTGGTCAAATAAAGCCTCTCTGAAGAAAGGGGAATCCATGTCTTGTTTTTCTTTTTTTTTTCTGATGAGAATAGACTAAAACTTTTGTTTAGATCAAATAAATAGAAAACAACCCTGAAGATTTAGGTACATTTCTACCTTTTTTATGGTTGGAATTTGGAAGCATTTAAAGATCCATTTTCTACAAGAACCAGACTACTTATTTCATTAAAAGATTTAGTTTATTCCTGAGCAGGAACAAATACATTTTAAGAAATCACATTAGCATTATTATAGCTTTTATAATTGAAAAACATTAACATTTACCAGCCAGCGATTACTTTCATCTTGAGGATTTAACCTTGTGGTGAACTCTTTAGACGACCACTGTGATGTAAACTGTAGCGCTGCAATAAATGCTGACTTAGGGGTAGACTTTAAATTTATCATGATATATTGTGGTGCTATTCTGATAGCAGCAAAACTGGTGATAATTCAGTTCAAAAACACTTTATTATTGCCAAAGGGAAATTAAATGGTACATAACAGATAAAATACGATTTACAGCTTCTTGCAGTATTTTCTTTTAGGTAACTGTATGCCTGTGGCTGCATGTCACAGCAATTATATCCCCATAAACGCAAATGGTGTCCTTTTTTTTAAATAATTAACAATAAAACATACTAATAATGGCTTCATCAGGGCACTAGCTACATAATGAAGTGAGTTTTTTTTAATCACTAAACTGCACATAGCAGCTGGATTTAATCATACTTTTTTCTTTGATAGTTAATGATGCTCTCAAGGAACAGTGGAGAAATATATTAAAAATAACAATTCTAACAATGCTGATAGTTTTGGGGGGTTTCAGATATTAAATGGAATTTTGTCAAAATAGCGCTCTAGAGGCCGGGCTTGTTTATCAGGTTTTTTTTTATATATATTTTTTTTAAAACGCATTCTTGACCTTCACTCTCATATACACCCATTTATGTCGAATGAAGACTTTTGGGACACAACGCCTGGGCAAACCGGCGAAGGACGTGAAAAGATGACGTCCAGCCGCGAGGAAGCGGAGGGCGCTCACTTCTTTCAATGTGACTCTGGCGAGCCTGGCTCTGCGTCATTAACGGGGTAAAAACAACAACAATAAGATTCAAGCGAAATATGTTTTTACTTTAACTGAGAGTGATTTAAGCAAAACTGAAACACAGTTAAATTAAACGCATTGTGATTTAGGCTTTTTATGTGTGAATTTATCCACCAGATTCGATGTGCCAGAGAGCAACGAAGAGAGCGAGAACAGAACAAAGGTATGTTTCACTTCCCTGCAGCCACACGCTGCTGATTCTTGTGCTTGACAGCTGGCACAGCTCACTATAGCTGAGGGGTGTATGGTGAGTCTTTTATCGAGCCCAACTGTTAAATGAGTTAAAGCTTTTAAAGCTCGGAGAAATATTGAAAACACCCACAGAGAATGTTTGTTCAGAAGTTTAAACCGACCCGGTTCTTTTTTTCGTTTTTTTTTTAAACGTTTTCTGTCACAGCTCATTAGGTAGCGCCATCATATTTGGTGCCTCCTTATCTTGACTATCACAAACAAGCTTTGACTTGATTTTGAATAATGAAGGTGATAAATAGTTTTCCATTTTAACAGCTGAATCTTTTATGAGTTTCCAATCTTAGCTAGTGTTCAGTCCAAAGTGTTAACAGTTATGCTATTTATTTATGCCACTAAAAATGAACAACGTTTCAAGAAATGGCACAGAAACAGACCAGAGAGGTGGAGCTCCATATATGGAGACGTTTCTAATGGTAAATGTACTCAGAGTAAAGCTGAATTGGCTCCTAACGCTTTTTCCTTGGGAGTTAAATCAGTCTGTGGTAAACTGTTCCACCATTGAACTCTTAACAGTGACAAATGTTTTTCCTCCTGCTACACGAGGTAAAGTGCCAGCTTAAAACAGCAGCTTTTCCCAACCTGTTGCTTCTCCTTTAAAAACCTCCCCGGCGTATATTTTTACTGTGTTTCTTCCCCTTTTATTTCTCTGACAATGAGTCGGGCTGGAGGGTCAGGAAGCTCCTTCTCACTCCACACGTCTTCTGCATCATTGAGGCCGCAAACGCAAAGGTCCCGAGTCATCGCTGAGTCACATCATGAAGCCACTTTCAACATTTAATGGCTGTTCATGTTTCCTGAAGCAATTTCAGACTCTGAGTAATTTAGAGCATTACTCAGTACAGTACATACAAACATATTCACTGTATGATAACTTGAGTAAAAACCCCACAGTTTGACAGTTTCATGTTATTTGCTCTAAAATACATACATTATCTAAATATAGGAATAATGTGCATATCATTATCTAATTCCTTTTAGTATAAAACAAAAAAACGCTTCAATTCTTCCTATCATTGCAACATAATAAAATGATTAAAAATATAAAGTGAGCCTCTTCCTAATAAGGCGTGGGTTTTGCGTAGATATGCTTATCGTGCAGAATATTGCACCTTTTCACCTCGGTTTCAAAACACCAGGATGGTTGGTGTTCGATGGTTAGTCACACTATGACTATTCATGTTTTTCACAACCGTAACATTTCTAAACGGCTCAATCTTTTATTTTTTCAAGAAAGCTTCCTTTTCTGCTATTCTTTTGTCCCTCAGACACAAAAATGCTCTTTTAAGCTTTGCCAGAGAAATATGTATTAACATATTCAGTGCTTTTGTCCTTTTTTTGGGTTTATTTTTCCCCAATTATGCTCCACCTAGTAAAACTCGAAAACTTGCAGGCATTTCAACATCAGGGAGGGGAAACAGAAGAGTTAAAGCAGCACTAAAATTGCAATGTTGGTGTATTTAGAACTCACATTTTAAAATTAGGTCAGTGGTACAGAAATTATTATTTAATTTAATTAAGAGGGCCAACAAGAGACTTTAAACAATATAAAAATCAAATTCTCTCCAAAATACCCAACACGACCAAAGGAAAGTGGAAATAAAATGAAATAAACTATAAACAGTTGTAGAGAGACTGAAGAGAAAATTGTAGTAGTATATCTTTGCAGCCAGCTGGCTGGCAGTTCGCAGTAAGAAGTGGTTGGGGAGCAGCACTATGTTGCTCTGCTCCACTCAGCGGGAGAAAACAGGTCCCTCTGGGAGCTCATTTACAGGTCTTCAACCCTTTCCAAATTTCAAAGCCTTTAAAACTAAAGATGGTGAATGGAGCGAGTGATTTCCATGTTATACTCATATAAAGGCGCCATCAGGAGCAAAATCAACGGTCGGCGATGCAAACGATGCGTTTTGAGCGACGCGAGTAACGCGAAGAGTTCAACAATTCAAACTTTTCGGTCAGTTTGCGTTGCGTAACGGGTCCTCCTCGTCCATTTATTTAAGTGCAAAAATGTTTATATACACATTACACATTTAGACGGTACAATTAGGCTGTATTTCCATCGAGCAATGATGGATTTTCTGACCGAAGACAGATGAACAGGCGCTCTGCGGCGGAGATGGAGCACATGTAGTCCGTGTCCCGGAGGGGGCCGTCCCCCGACGCAGGGCAGCGGGTCCTCATACAGGGTCCTGGGCCGACGGAAGTACGAGCATCATCCAGACGCAGCTACAGGCGGTGGCACTCGCCAAACCGGGTCTCTGCAGGAACTGTCAGACCCAGGGACGCTTAGATTAGTTCCAACCATTTGCTCTTCCAGCTGCACTGCATAGACAAGGACTAAAACCTCCTGGTGAAGTGAACAGGATGAAGAAAAACCACGCAGGGTTTTTACTAGGGCTGTGCATAACAATTGATACAAAGATTAATATCGATGTTTTTAAAAACGATTTAATATCGATATTCTGGCTTTCAATATCAATATACCTCCCAACCCCTAGGGGGCGTTATTACAGTGCGCCACTGTTCACAGCGAGGAAGTGCAAGTGAGACGAATTTTCAGGATGGCCGACAGGATTTTAGAAGCGCCTTCGTCCCTAAAATCAGACGTTTGGGCACATTTTTGGTTACAGTGATACGTTAAATGCATTGAACCAAACGCACTTTATTATCCTGTAATATATCAGTGTTCAATAAATTGAACATAAATATAATATTTGGCTGGTTTTGTTGACTGAATGACTTTGAGCATTAATTTGACAGTAATAAATATCAATATTGGAGTCAAATCAAATCAAGCTGAGCTATATGGAGAATTGTATCGAATCGGCTCATCCTAGGTGACACCCAGCCCTAGTTTTTACTCTCCTGAAGACAGATACACCACCTCTGGAAGCGAGCTGGGTGAATTTTCCCTGCGTTGTCAGGGCGAGTTGTTTGTGAGACAGACGCGAAATGTCAAGAGAACCAATATCAGGTGATCAACTTGAGAAATTTGCCGTGTTTGGTGTGAACGTACCGTAACCCTCTAAAACACTTTAAAGCTGCAGGCGGGCATTAATGCCGGTATCCCGTCCCTCTCTTTTCTGCTTGTTAAAAGTCCTTTAAATGAGATACAGATCAGAGGATTTTTCGCTGTATGCCACCCCCTCCCCCACCAGTCGCAGTCAGCTGACTGAAAGACTGCTACTGCACTTGTTTTGTGGCACTAGTGACCTTTTATTTGAAAGTTGATTGACAGGAAACAGGGTAGAGACAGAACAGGTCCACGGGCAGAGAGTCACACCCGGGACGGTCCGTGTTTAGGAATTAATACTCGACTCTACCCCTGCGCTGCCGACTCCACGTTTGACTTCCAGGAAAGATGTTCCTGATTGTGAAAAACACCTACCGCCCTGCTGAGGAAACTACATGCTTTATCTTATCCAAATGAAAATGACAATAACTGTTGCCTATATGTGGAACAATAATATCATCTTAGTAAAAGCAGTAATAGTTGTTGCTTTTCTTTTTCAGCTAAATCCAATTAAATGTCATTTAAATCTTTTGTTTACATGCAGTGCTCCATGAAACCCTGCTGACTCATGCATACTCCACATTTGACAGTTTTCCCACTGCGTCCATAAAGAGTTTACTGAGTCCTCGTTGAACGCGTTCGATTGAGGACGCTGCATCGCTGTAGTCCAACATACAGCCCTCCACTTTTCACGCTGTTTTACTTGATTCCTTTTGTGTTAATTTTCTGCTCTTCTATAAAGGCTCAATAATTTAGGAACAATTAAAAAAAAAGTGTTTAGATTTGCCAGCAAACCTAAAATAAATTTTAGGGCTTTAAAAACGGATATTCTTTTTGAAGGGATAAATAGATCTGAAGGTTCAGATCTTAATTTTTCCTTTATTTCCCGTGTGTGTGTGTGTGTGTGTGTGTGTGTGTGTGTGTGTGTGTGTGTGTGTGTGTGTGTGTGTGTGTGTGTGTGTAAAAGTAGTTTCAGTTGTACCGTTTTCCCCCCCCTCCAGCCACCCAAGAAGCAGAACGAGGAGCAGTAGGAAGGACGAGAGCTGGAACATCTGGAGAAACTGAAACATCTGCACCTCCTGCTCGGCTTCATCTGTTTTTGCACACTTTTAAACAGTAAAGGTATAACAACCCAAGTGCCTTTAAAAACTTAAGTATCTTACACTTTATACTCTAATGATTTTTACAAATAATGCCTGAGTTGATTTTCTTCTTGCATTTTCTGTTTAATTGTGTGCTTTTTGTTTGCAAAGCTCGGCCCAATAAATAGAGAAATGTATTTCATTAGCATTAGTGTTTTTAATTGCATAAGTCCTGGTTCATAGGGGATTACTGAGGTCACATAAAAGTGACCCAGTTGAAGTTAATCTGCACCTTGTTTCTGCTGCCAGGGACATCTTGTTTTCCACTCCTCCAGGTTCTTCCTTTGTTCCTCTTGGTTTCTGTATCTTCATCCCGCGGGAAGCACTTGGAGAGGCTTTTTAAATGTTGGGAACAGATGAGATTTGTTTGTGTATGTTTCTCTGACCAAGAAAGTAGTGATTTCTAAGCATTAGCCTCACTTCATACTGTTTAACATTCGTCTTTCATAATTCTCTGTAACTAAGGAGTGATACGTTTTTTTTTTTTTTATTCTAACCTTATAAATACAGTAATGTTTTATTATATTGAGATGGCTTTAAAAGCATATGTTTTTTTTTTTTTTTTTTTGTGTTTAACGCCGTAGAAATATGTAATAGGAAGCCAGAAAGGGTTTAGTTAGTAGAGCTGCTGCTAATCCATGAGAACACCTTTCATTGTGGATTTAATGCACCTATGCACACAGCTGAATATTCCTGTTAAGCAACTGATGTGATGCCCTTTGTCATGTGCTGTGATTAAACATCTTAAAAAGGATAATGATGCTTTTATTGCTCTTTGTGCGTGTCGGCCACTCGATTTCATCAGCTTCAAAACTTAGTTGTCAGTAGTGTGGGCTTTGTACATCATGACACATTTTTTTATACGGTCATAAAATCCCGGTTGGTTAGTTTTTACTCTGTGAAGTAGATCTTGAGATCATATTTTTAAATCGATGTCTTCAAGAACAACACAGTAGTACACAGCAGACTAGACCAAGGCTGTACTGACAATCTGTCTGCACAAAGTGAACATTTACACACATTAGATGAAAAATGTCTTCTACTTTAAATATTACTTTATAAGAACAAATTAAACATTCAGTATTTTTTTAAATTGACTTGGAAACTATTCGATCCAAAATGTTTG
Source organism: Fundulus diaphanus (assembly GCA_037039145.1). Classification (NCBI taxonomy): domain Eukaryota; kingdom Metazoa; phylum Chordata; class Actinopteri; order Cyprinodontiformes; family Fundulidae; genus Fundulus; species Fundulus diaphanus. Next base: position 26,014,245 of record CM073127.1, read on the forward strand.
TAAGTCTTTAGGCAAATTAAAGTGTTTTTATAATAAGGATATACACCTGGGTTTGCTCAGTGTGTTCATCAGTGTTCTTGCACAAATAGCCCCCATGTACAAGCCCCTTATCTGTGCTAAAATTATTAGGAAATTTTGGATTTATGAAAAAAAAAATGTCTCGTGTGACAAGTCTATATATATTTCCCTTTTTACAGTTTTCTCCGTCTGAAGTGGTCCTATTGTGAAAAAGACTTTCCCCCCCTCCTCACAAATTTCTTAAAAGTTTCATAAATCTAAAATTTTGTTTTATAGAATCTCTGTTTACTGTAAACAAGTTTAAATTTGACCAGTCTAAGATTTTATAGTTTGAACCAGACATTATCTAATACAGTCTTGGGCCATTAAAACATTTAGAAATAGTCCTTTAATTTAGCACCGAGTTGGAAACTGAATTTAGGTAACTCTTGTAATTATCCAGCTTCATTAGCATTGTTTAGCAATATTTTTCTGACAAACAGAAAACTGGTTTGACAGTTCACAAATGTGTCACTCCACCCCACCCCTTGGAGATGTCACCCTGGGCAGTGAACCATAGATGGCTGCTTGCCATTGCATACTATCATGATTGCACAGCCTACGCTGCATCCAACCAGGCTATGATGGTGTCCTTTTTTTACAAACAGAAATATACAATACATAATTGTAAAGTAAAAAATGATACAAAGGCATTTAAAGTTTTAATAAAATTAATGTTTTGGTGTTAGAGTAATTGACACTCACTATAGAATCTGTTGTATAATCATGTATTTAATATCTCAATGGTTATTAGTGAAAATAATGTCCACAGTTTGTTGCATAGCGTCTCTATTTGAAGAGAGCTTAAAGAGATAGGATGGGATTTCTGAAGTGAGGCTCTGAAAAAGTCCTAAGAGGGACAATTTACCACCAATGATCTTCCTGTGTATTGAGAATAAAACGTAACAGATTCTGGTTAGAGAAACTGACAGAAAAGTTAGCCAGTGTAAAAAAAAATCAACAGAATAAGGTTCACTTAAATTGTAATAATATTTTAGCATTATAGGCTTCTGTTAAATCAGGTGATTATAATTCTGACCAATAACACTTCACATGTTTAATTCAGCACTTGTTTCACGTAGGATGGTTATTAGTGGTACAGCGCCTCTAGCCTTATATTTTATCCAACAGTTTAAAGGGTCTTAAGGTAGGGTTTGAATAACATCATATGATGTTGTGGGTCAGGACATGATCTGCGATGATAAAAACATGCTTCAGTCTTAGTCTCTTTCTGATTTATTTGCTTTAACTTCCTGAACCAACTTATCTGTCTGCAGCCAGATAAAGTAGCCCAGTTCTCTGCTGCTGGTAACCTTTAAACCAGGCGTGTCCAAAATTTGGCCTGGGGGCCATTTCCGGTCCCTGTACTAATTTTCTGTACAGGGACCCCCAACTGCATTTCAAGAAAGATTTGGTCAAACCTGAACTGGTAGCTGGTGCAGATGGAAGCTTTTTATTTATAAGTAGGGCAAAAAATTATTACAAGTTAAAATCTTACAATTAAATGTTGAATTGAATGTTAGGTACAGCAGAAAACATTTGTCATTTAATAACCACCTTTTTTTTTTACATTCTCTTTAATCACATTGTATATAGGACCACAGTTCTCCAATGACTTTTACTCAAATGCAGACTTTTTTTATTGTCTAAATACAGACAGTCATATTTGTTTATATAAAATGATCATATTTAGTAGCGCAGGTAAAAAAAAACACATTTTTGGCTTATGTTATTTGTTTTTATTCGTTCTTTGGCCCTTGAGTGCTTGTGAGTTGACAATGTCGGTCCATGAGCCGAAAGGTTTGGACTCCCCTGCTTCAAACAGCAGCTCCAAAAATCATGAACTACGCCTTAGCGGCCAACTGGGGCACGGATTGCCCCTCATACACAGACAGACGGCGGTTTCACGTCCTCCCCGCACGATGGTGCGCTTTGAATGAGCGCCGGGAGGAGCCGGAGTCCGGAGGGGCGGGGTTACAACTTTCAGTGGGAATTCTCAGTTCAAAAAGCTGCTACTGTCCTGCCGCGGCAGAGTCGCGTTGCTTCTGCTTTTTATTGGGGTCGGGAAAGTCTTGCTTAAATATGCTCTTAGCGAGCGAGCGACACCAGATCCTTACGCTCTAGGTCCGCCAAAAAAAGAAGAGCCGAAGAAAGAAAGAAGTGAAGGAGCATCAAGAAATAAAACGCGAGTCGTGCAGGTGGTGCACGTTGCTGACCCCGGGGACCATCTTCAAAGCCAGACTCTCCACCCGTCCCTTCGCCTTCCGGTCTCACCTGGACTCACCAGGATGTCGCTGGAGACGTACTCAGCGCTGGACGAGACCTCTCTCCGAGCTCTGGTGAGTCCATCCATGGTCGCTCATTGGTCCGATTATGACATAAAGCAAAGGTGCGTTTTCAGGTGATGAAAAACCACAACCAGCTCGGTGGTACAATAACACTTTCGACTTAGAGCTTCAGGCGGCTTCTCCTTTAAATAACTCACCTGAGAGAGCCAGGTAGGATATGCACAGTATTGAGGTTAATCCTCCAGCACGTTATTTGCTCTGTCTGCTCAGTAAATCCTCAGTGTCTCCATCCAGAAAAATGTACAGGCCTACTAACAGGTTTTCTATGTCCAAACCCAGAAAAACAAAACTGGTAATATCCCCCTCATTAGTAGAGATTCACAATAAAACGGAATATATCAAACCGTTTAAGACAAAATCAGTTCTTTTTTTAATCTAATGGAAGGATTTGCAATATTTGTTGAATCTAAAATGTAAAACAATCTGCAGTGGCGATCTGAGGAGGGAAAATATTTAAAAATAATTCGACGTCTTCATATTCAGTTTAGCTTTATTCATATACCAAATTACAAGAAGTAGTCTCCAGCCAGACTATCTAGCCGACCAGTCCAAATAAAAACGAAGTGCTCCAGTTCAGTCCAGTCACGAAACAACTTTCAGATCCACGATTCATTTAAGAGTTAACAAAAAGTAAACTGAGGGATTCAACCTATGCAGGAATGTCTAACAGCCTCCCGTGTGAACATTAGAAAGAACCTAGTGAAGGTGTTTTTTTTTTTGTGATTGTGAAACAACCGGAGATCACGTCACCCGTCCTGAGCAGCAGTCCAGCTGTGATGAGCATCATGTGTGTCGTCTGTGCGAAACGTACAACTCCTCCTGTTTGCTTCGTCACATTTGGTCACGTCCTGATCGTTTGCCAGGGCCGGGGAAGGTGAGCTTTCCTCAACATGTCTGTAACGCAGACACCTTTACAAGGAGACCTGAGTCATCTTGTTCAGACGCTGTTACGACGAGTTTGTTTGATTTACAGCCTGGCACTGTAAAAAACAAAAAAAAACACAATTTATTGTTGGCTGACACTGATGTGCGCCTGTGAAAAGAGAAACTTGAGTCATTAGGAATTTTATGACTGTCACCTACTCATTTCCTGATTGTCCTATCTGCTGTGTACCAGTTTAAAGCTTTGACTTTACTCGACAGCGTCGCTTTTTCTGTCTTTATCCTAAGGGAACTGCGCTATACCAACACAAGGTCCTATTAATAAACGTTTGGATCGCCGGTCTTGACGATCACTTGTTTGTTTTGGAGCTAATTATGGCAGAAATGTTCTGTTTGGTTGACCCCAGTGTCGCTGTTTAAGCTGCATCCGCTGATCAGATGAAGTCTGTGACGGCCCGGCCACAATCTTCACATAAATACCTTTCGCCACAAGCCTCATCAGAGGCTTTCTAGGGGAAATTGCTACGTTGTACCTGGATCATTGGGGGCTTTTGTCAGTGGAGGTAAAATAAAGGATGGAATCTCTAAGCTGTCTTGGTAGTGGTTGTGAAACTCTCAGGATTTATCTCTATTCCTTGGCGGATATTTATAAGTGTTTGATAAACTGCCGGTATCGGGTCGGACCACCTTTTAGCCTTCAGAACAGCCTTAACTCTCCCTGGCGTAGCTTCAACAAGGTGCTGGAAACATCTCTCATAGGCCTTGGTCCATATTGACGCGATGGCATCACACAGGGCGTAAATGGGCCGTTCCACCATGTCCCTCCCCAAGGTGCTCCATCGCTTTGAGATTTGCCACAGAGGGAACTCGTCATGTCCAAGAGCCCAGCTTTGAGACGCCGGAGCACCACACAGCCAGCACCAGCCTGTGCTGTTGGTACAAGGCAGGATGGATCCATCTGTTCACGCCGTTTTACACCACATTCTAGTCCGCGCCGCATTCAGGGGGACTAAAATCCTCCTGGTTGTGATGCTCAGTTTGACCTTCAGCAGGCCGTCCCCACCGCGTCTAGACGTCCAAACGCGCAAAGTCTCAACCCAGCGGTCGGATGAGACGCAGTTCGTGTTGACAGGCAACTGAACAGGCGCACCTGTCCTTTTTTTTTTGCTTTTTTTTGTTTTTGTTTCTTTTTCCAAAGAAATCTTCTCTTTTGTGGCGTGAGGAGGTCTTTGTATTTTTAGTGTATAAAACAGGTAAAAACTCATCTCTTGGTATAAGAAAAAAAAAACTACAACCTGAAAACATTTTGCTTTATGGTCTTTCACAACTCTTTAAAGTGGATTTTGTCACCTTTATCCTGACGATAGAGCTCAGCTCACAGAGGAAATGCACCCAGCAGGACCTCGCTGTAAACACGGCCATGGTCCAGGGAACTGCCCCAGACTGAAATACACATAATGCAGCTTCTTCAGTCGTCTGTCCGTGGCTCCCATTGTTGAGCGGGGCTGGAAATATCCCTCCTCCCTCCCTCTCTCTGTTTTTCTCTCCCGTGCGGTGAAGCCTCTTTCCCTCAGCTTTAAGGTCACGCAGATCCCACAATTTCACTAATGATGTTTGCAGCGTCGGACTTTTCCGTCCACGGTGAACTTTTCAAACAAGACAAAACCCACGGCCGAGGTTTTACGGGAGGCTGCGAGGAAGTTAAATAGTAATATCATCTTTATTGTCATTGAAACATACATTGAAACATACATTACAACGAAATTTGTTCTCTGCTTTTAACCCATCACCCTTGGGGAGCAGTGGGCTGCCATGTGCGGCGCCTGGGGAGCAATCTGGGGTTAAGGGTCGTGCTCAGGGACCCAGAGTGCAGGCGCTGGGGATCGAACCGGGTACTGGCATCCTTCTGAGTGCAAGCGCGCTGCTCTAACCACTCGGCCAACACTCCCAAATCCGAAGAGCGTTTCGGGAAATCTAACGCCCCGTTAAGCAGTTTTTATTGTTCAGAATCCGTTGCCTTGTTGTCTTTTCAGGACGCTAGTAAAAGATGATTTTTGGGATTCCCAGGCCGGACCGGGCGGGTTGTAAAGCCGAGAGGAGGAGCTGCCATCGAGCAGAGCTTGGATAACAACGCGAGCTGCAGGCCTGCGTCGCTCTTAACGAACTTAACAGTCAGAAGGTCAGATGGCGGCCTCTCTTAACGCTGCTAATCCCATCGCTACGCCTCCATTCAAAGCCTGACCGGCCTTTTTATATACCCACCTCCTAGAGCAATCAGATAGAGCTTTCTCTTGGCTCCTGCAATTATTTCTGCATTCATGAAAATGATCGGTTTTCGAGCTGAGAAGCTGTTCACGAGCGCTCCTCATGATAAACCGAAGCCACCGAGGTCAGCTGGGCTGGAGGAAAGCTTTCCTGCACCTACCGACTTAAACCGCCGTCGCTTTGCAGAAGATTTTTATCAGCAGGTGGAGCGTAGCACCCCAGGTGACGGCTGATGACCCCTGATGTTTGCTGCGGGGCAAGGCAACCTCCGCGTTGCCGTGTTAAACCCGCAGGACCTGTTGGATCCGCAGGTGTCTGCCAGCTGCGGTTCAGGTGCATCGCTGCACTGAGGCCAGACGTTGGCGTCTTGTCAGCCGCGCTGTGATCTTCCCTCTAATTATGTCACAGAGCTGCTCTGCAGCACAGGTGGTTGTAGAAAAGGTCCAAATAGGACATGATCATCCGCCCAGGACTGGGTTGGATCGACATAAAGGCTCACGGGGCTGTGCGGTGGATTTCTTATGCAGGAAGCGTCCCGCGTGTAATGATTTATAACCAGTCTAAGCAGGACTTTGACGGGCCTTTCTCCCTGGTGAGCCAGAGGCATCCACAAATACATAAATAGGCCAGATTGACTCTGTGGTCCAGTCTGGCTGATAAATGAGACCCCTGGGCTTTTAATTTATGACTCTCCAAACTGGTTTGTGCCTCGACAACAGCTCAACGGTCACAGCTGCTGTTTGTGGGATCTTTGTCTTGTCCCAAAATTCACCTTACTGCCTGTGGGGACCAGATCCAACACAGTGAAGGAGTAGGTTGGGGAAAAAAAAAAAAACCTTGCAGAACTGTTTCTTGCAGCTTTTTCCAAATATGAGCACTTTTGTGTGTGTGTAAATTGTAGCTTTTCCAAAAAATAGCAGGTGCATGTTGTTTCATGCAACAGATTTCCATTTAAATTCCCTCCTTCCTCATAGCTTTGATGATTAATGCTACTTTCCACTGATCCCAATCTGTGGTTGCTGCTGACGAATACGACTGGCTTCGGCCTCTGGGCTTACTCGATTTCTCTCTAGGCATTTCTCCTGTAGAGGGGAAAAAAAAACAACTTTTTTATATTCGGCTTGCTTTTCTACGTTCCCTCTCATGATAAATTCATTAGAGCTTCAGGCCGAGCCATTGTGAGCCGGGTCGACGCTCTGGGCTTTATCTGCAGCCTGCACGCTCCAGCTTCTTGTCAGTCAGTTTGCAAACAAAAGACAACGGAGCGCAGAGATGAGACGCGGCATCCTTGGTTGGGATAAAACGGAGAACTGTAGTTTCTGGACTCTGCTGTAAATAGCTGCTTGTTTTTTGTTTTTTTTGGCTCTGAAAGGAAGAGAAAAGTAAAACGATGCATTCTTTGTCGCACAGTTCATCACCCCTCCAGTCTGTAACACTGTTTGAAAATGAAATCTGAAACTTCACCTTGGTATTAAAGTCAACATGTACAGCTTTGTTAGGTTAGCTGAGGCAATTTAAAGGCCCAAAATGTGAAAGTTAGTGGAGGGGCTTTGTGGCACTTTTAGTTATAATAGAATATCACAGAATAGTGCAGCAAGTTTAACAGTTCTGGCACCAGGAGAGGTTGTTGTGGCGCTACTGTTACCATCATGAGCATCGTAAGCTCTTGCTTTTGTGGGCATTTATGTCTCTCATTGTGCAGATGAGGCAACAGGAGGTCAAACTTTACGTGCAAAAATCTCAGAGTGAAAAACGGTTAAGATCGTCATAAAGGGAGAAAGCAGTGATCATTAGTTTGCTGCTAACTCTAACTTACAGGTTTCCCCTATTCTGTCACAATGCGTCTTTTATTCCACTATTTTGCAATAATCCTTTTATTAGACAATCAACACATTATCAGCCGACAAATGCTCGAAGCGGCTTAACAAGGCCAAGGTTTTAAAATGTTCCACTTTCATGTTCCGTCACATCCTGTGATTCAAAGTGCTGTTAATGAGACGCCGGAGAAATTACAGGAGTGTTTTTAAAGTTTTCCCCGCTTGTATCGCTGTCCCTCTCCATTCCTGTGGCTTTGCACTGCAGGTCAGCTGGCTGCAAACAGCTGGCTGTCCTGCAGTCTCCCCTGGATCACAGCAAGGACAGATGGGGCTGTTTTTGTTTTAGAAATTTCTGTGAGAGGCAACACGCGGGAACCAAAACAGAGCCACACATTATTCTGTTTTTCTAACGGCAAGGCGCCTCCCTGCCAAGCAGCCGACTGCAGGTCCGCCGCCTTAGGAACAATGTTGCCTTTCTGTTTTAGTGTTTTGATGAAATCATCAAGATCCCGTTTTTTGCATTTTGTTTTAATTGATTGTGTGAGGACCATATGCGAAATCACGGCATTTTTAATCAGTATGTTCATATCTGCAGAATCTGGGCCCAGTCATGAACGGCACCAAATCAGCTTTGACCGGCAAATGAAGGCGTCACCCTCGCTGGATCATGTTGGATGCTTTTCTGCTCTATCGTAACCGTTTTATGTAAAAGTAAATGCACAGGTTTTATTTTTTTTTTAATCATAGAAGCAGAATACGTGTTTATCTTTTTAACATTTGGAGGAATATAACGGTTAAAACGCACGCAAAAGCCGGGAGACGCTGCTGTTTGTGGAGTCGGGACTGAATATATTAAAGCAGTATATTCTGGGGCTGCCCGCTGAGGGTCAGGCTGGCTGACCCTCGGCTGCTCTGCTCTTCACGTCTGAGCGGCTAAGCGCTCCAGCAGAGGGAGAGAGGGTCGCCGGGACTGATCCCACCGTCTGTCTTCATCATTCTGCCGAGTGGAAAAGGTCTGGATAAAGGATTGAGCCTCTGTGTTCCTGAACACACCGCCCGGCGCCTCTTATAGAGAGACACCCAGTGAAAATTTGGTGCTTCAAATGAACTTTTTGGTTTCTAACTTTCAAAAGTTGTTCTGGATTCGGTACAAAATGGAAATTAAATGAATGAGAGAAGCTTAATGGCTACCCTGTCAGGGTTCGCCTGGGAAAAGGATAGTTTAGAACGGGGGGAGAAAAGTCTTTTCTTACAAGATAAAGAAGGTTTTCTCTTGGGGGAGGAAACAATTAAGCCCGGTTTGCTTTGAAATACCATTGCATCACACGGTATAAACATCAATTTTATGATTCTATTATGGATAAGCAGTTTTTTTCCCCCCTCTTTCCATGAAGGAAAAGCCACATGTAGTGGTGTGCTTTTTCAGAAAAGCTGCAGGTTGAATTGAAAATATCAAAAGTGTGATGAGAAATGTTCCTTTTAAAAAGAGAAGAGGAACACAACAGACAGGATGCCATCAGTAAGAAAAAAGAAACTGTAGAAATGTGGCTTGGAGCTTTTTCTGTATGGGGTCCCTCAGGAAGGGGCCGTTTCCTGAGGTCCTCCTAACTTCATCAGGCGGATGTTGATGTTTAGCCTCCCAGCTCGCTGTTGTTAATCTGGTGGCATTCTCAAGATGCACACAGCAGATCGGTGAAATCCTGTTTGGCTCTGTCCACTGGGCCCGTCACTCTGGCTGTCGCAGATCTGAGCGGAGAACAAACACACGGCGCCCTGCTTTCTTCCCACAGTCCCCCGTCGGACGTCTCCGTCTCTCCGTCCGCGGAGGTTTCCACTCTGCGGCTCCTTCAGGCTGACTCTTGGCCGGCGGCCCCGCTCCTCCTCCTCCTCCTCCTCCTCCTCCTGCACCTGCTGTGTCTGCTGACAGGCCAGATGAATCGCAGCGTTCACGTCTTTCAGAGCGTTTTTATTTACGATGGCTCTCTCCTGCTGAAGTCTGTCACGCTGTAGCAGACTTTTCTGCTCATGAAGCCAGAGGAGATGAAGCTTTAGAGCTGTGGTGATTTACAGTGATTTAGTGACCTGAAGACTCCGGACAAAGACGCAGTGGAGGGGAAGAGAGCTGCTTTCTGGATCCAACAGGGCTTTTTGGAAAAGGCTCGAGCTCGGAGAAAACCCCCTGCAGCAGTTTTATGAGTTCTTTGAATTGATAGACACAAATAGGAAGTTTCTTTTCAGTTTGCATAACAAAGGTCTTGATGTTTTTTTTTTTTTTTTTTTAGCAATGCCATATTGTTTGGTGCCGTGCAGTACATTATTTGCAATATGGCTTCCTTCTTTCTGTTTTGGAGGTTATTTTTTTTACTTTCCTCCATTTTGTTGACAACCACAAACCTCAATGTGTTTATAAATGAACAAGCAGCATCATGAAGACCAAGGAACACAGCAGACACGTCAGGGATAAAGTTGTGAAGGAGTCTAAAGCAGGGTTGGGTTGTAAAACGATATCCCTACGCTTAATCCGTCATTTGAATATGGAAAGAATATTGCACAAAACTACCAAGACGTGGCCGTCCGTCTACACTGCCAGGCTGCGAAAGAAGAGCATTATTCAGAGAAGCAGCCAAGAGTCCCGTGGTGACTCTGGAGGAGCTGCAGAGGGCTAAAGACGTCGACTTGACCACTGTTGGTCATGTGCTCCAGAAAAAGTCTTTTTTTTTTCTTTTTTAAGGAAGAGTGGCAAGAAAAGAAATGCATGAAAATGCATCAGCCATGTAGGGGACATGGCAAGTGGAAGGTGGTTCTGTCCCATAAATTCCTAGCGACGTATGTTAAAGTTTGTTATTGTAACGTGAAAAACGAGAATAAGTTCACAGGGTATGAATAATTCTGTGAGACACAGGCTTGGTGTGTTCTGCTTTTCTGTTATAAAAACAATAGAGAGGCAGCTTCCTTGTTCTTTCGGCTGATTTAAAGCGCTGTCGTGAGGCCAGCTTCCTTGTGCGGCGCAGCTGTTGTCCTGCAGCTGCCCTGGACGTGCTGCACCCGACCTGTGGGTCCCAGGTTCAACGCGCCGACGGCAGAACTGAAAACGGGGCAAACAGAATTTCATCACAGTGCAAATTTATTTTACAGTAACAATGCGGCACAGATCAGAGATCAGATTTTGCGGCGGCGTGTGTTTGGAGTCGACGGGATCAGTGATTAACCTGTCGGCAGGCGGACTCCACGGCACGGCTAGACGCTGCGGTCTGAGTCCAGGTCTGTCTGCGGCGCATCATTACGGCCCTATAGGACACAGCTGATGATTAGACCCCCCCCACCCCCCCCTCCCCTTTGACCTGCATGCATTCCTCCATGTAGCTGTTCTTTATGCGTGCTACCTCAAGTGTAAAGGGGGACCCGGCTTTCCCAGGTCTGCTCGCTGGCTCCGTCCCCGTCTATTAGAGGTGGTCAAACCATATGTGCTTCCCAGCTGGTAGACGGCAATATTTCTTTCTCCTTCACAGCTTCCTCTTCAGTTCAGACGATTGATTCTCATTGTTCTGGCTGTGACAGAGTGGGCTTCAGCCTTGGCTGTGACTAGACGTTTTTGTTAATATTTCACCCAACGGCTGACTGAAACTCCCACCTGAGGAGCCAGGTGTTTCGTGCCTCGCAGGGCTCTCGCGTGTCCTGATTATGTTTCCGTCTTTCTTTCTTCAGTAGGCGTACGTCAGCCAGCTGAATGCGCGCTTTGTTTTCCCAGGCCACTGAGAAATGAGTCAAATGCATGCACCTGATTCCACCTGGAGTTTTTGTCCCGCTTAGGCGAGCAATGATTTGATTCACCGCTCGGTTTCTGTCCCGATTTGTTTGCCTCTGCGTGTGTAGCAGTGCAGCATCTTCAGTGGCGGCTGCTAATCTGTTTCAGCTCTGCTGCGAGGAGTGTCCCAAGTCTCCTTATATGGACAATCACCAGAACGCTGATCCGATCTGCTGCCTGGCCGCCTCACTAAACTTAACCCACTCTGGAAATTTTTTAGTTCATGCACAAAAAGCATCCCCCCCCCCCCCCTCCATCACACACATACTTCTCACTCATGCTTTTACACGTGAAAAAACACATGCACATATTTTCATTACTTGAAAGCAGAAGGCATAAACCTCTTTGTGTTGGGCCTGGCGCATCTCAGCGGAAATCTGAAAGTGAAAAAACAGCCCTCGCACTCCCGCTGGGAGTGGAAGGGTCGGGCTTCGGCCCGAGGAGGTCAGCGGGCTCCCAGAAAAGGCCGGGCGGGCGTGTGTGGGAAGGTGAAGTCCTCCACACATCAAGCTGTGGCATTTGACCCGACCCCTGTGACCTGCACTAGACGGCACAACAGGAGGGAGGCGAATACTGCGGCGCACCTCTTAGAGCTGTGCAACATACAACACAATAAAAGCCCAGATACTTTGTTTCAGCTTTGCTCCTGATATGATTTCCTCCCCATAATTTTTGTTTTTGTCCCTTGTAGCCATCGATGTATAAAAATAGGCATCTGCCAATAATGGGTCCCAGTCGAATTCAGCACTGTGAAAAAGTATTTGCTGCCTTCCAGATTTGTCCTGGTTTTGCTTTTTTTGTCACACTTTAAATGTTTAAAATTTTAATATCAAACAAAGATGACCCGAGTAAATACAAAATGCGGTTTAAAATGGCCATTTCATTTATTAATGGAAAGAAGCTCACCAAACCGACCTTGCCCTGTGTGGGATAAGTAAATGCACCCTAAAGATAATTACTGATTTTGTCGACTGCCGTCAAGAATTTGTGATGTGGAGGAATTGTGACCCACTCTTCCTTGCAGAATTGTTTTAACCCAGCAACACTGGAGGTTGTTTGAGCATAAACCGCCTTTTTAAGGTCCTCTTGCAGCATCTCAGTTAAATTTATGTCCGGACTTTGTATAGGCCGCTCCAAAACCTTATTCTATTTATTTATCCATACAAGATGAATTTTCTGCTGTGCTTTGGGTTTTTAGTCTGACTGCCTAACCCAAGTTTGCTTGAGCTAAAGGTAACAAACTAACATGCAGACGTTATCCTCCAAGATTAGTAGTGAGCAGAATTCATGGTTCCATCAATTATGGCGAGCCACACAGGTCCTGAAGCGTCAGATTAGCCCCAGATCATGACACTACCACCACCATGTTTGACCAGTTTTTATTATTTTTTTAGTTTCTTTTTTAAAGGGGACCTATTATGCTTCCTTTTAAACATTTAGGATAGGTCTATGGGCTATTCAAAACAAACTCATTCTCAGATAATGAGATTTGACCTCCCCAGTTCCGCCTGTTTTTAACTCCTTTCAGAATGAACTGTTTTTAGAACTCGGTCACTCTTATGCAAATAAGATGTAGCTGTCCTCGCTCCCTAACTCAATGTTTACAGATGCAGAATGGCACAGCTGTACATCTCTGACCCTGAGTCACACTCAGAAGCAGAAGGCTCGTTTTCCAGACATCAAGAAAACATTTATTGCCAAACAGCTAAATGTTTTTTATTCTAATTTTTTAGTGGTTTGACTGTTTCTAGAGACCCAAATGGAAGCACAAAAACATGCAAAAAGTACATTTTGCTAAATAGGTCCCCTTTAACGGACACGCTTTTCTAGCTTTATGCCACATGCAATGGGACGCACACCTTACAAATGCCAAACCATGTTTCCCCTCACAACAACCCATTTCTTTGTGTTGTTCTATCACAGAAAGTGACGCTTAAAAACGTTGAGTACTTTTCCAAGGCACTGTACGTGTAGCTCAGTGTACTAAAGGACTCTGCGTGTAGTTTGACAGTCGGTGTATGAAGAGCGTTTTCTTTACATTAATCCGCATCTCAAACATTGAGAGGCTGAAGCTGCGCTCTGTGTACCTATGAATAGCAGCTCTAATGAAAAGAGCTAGACGGAGCCCTGTAATTAAAACGCATCGGAACTTGTTCACTGTTTGCCGTCTGCTTGCACGGTAATGTAGTGGAGGGGGGCCTGTTTACTTTTGCTTGCACGGTTTTACCTGAACGGCGTCTCGGTATCACTGAACCACCTGAAGAACGTTCACGCTCTCCCTCCCTGCTCCTTCTGATGAAACAAACCAACCCCCTCAGCTAAGAGTCACAGCCCATGCCTACATGTTGGGTCTCTGTTCAGAGGGTGTTGCTGTCACTGGGAGCCTGCCGCCAGCTGGTTGGGATTACTGCTACGGCCTGAGTGCTCTCTAATTGGCCCTGATTGATTGATTTGAGTGGCGTCACATAGATGCCTTTGGAGGTTTTGAGGTTTTACTTCACAGTAGGCCGCTCTTTGGCAGGAAGTGACTTAGAGCATGTATGAGCCCGCTTGTGAAATATTCTGTCTCACTCTTACGTCAGTGATACGCCTCATTTATAATTGCGTGTGTGTAAAGCGTGCTTAGAGGGGTTTACACAGGTATTCATACCACTTAACACATTTTTTCACCTTACAACCACAAACTTAAGTGTGTTTTATGAGCGAGACGACATAAATTAGTGCCCGACTGTGAAGGGAAAGGAAAAGAATATATAGGGTTTTACTAATAAAAACAATAAAAATGTCTAGTGCATCTGTAATCAGACACCCGCACCAGTACTATGTAAGAACCAGCTTTCACTACAGCTGCAAGTTGTTTGGGGTATGTCCTCATCAGCTTTCCACATGTAGAAGCTGAAGTTTTTGCCAATTCCTCTTTGGAAAAATGGCTCCTCTCAGTAAGACTAGATGGAAAACTGTGTGATCAGTTTTTAAGTTATTGTCCTGGGATTTGGGTCTGGACTTTGACTGGACCATTCTAACGCAGGATTCAATTAAATTTTATTTATATAGCGCCAATTCACAACACATGTCATCTTAAGTCACTTTACAAAGTCAAATTCAATCAAATCATACAGATTGTTCAAAAATGTTCCTATCTAAGGAAATCCAGCAGATTGCATCGAGTCTTGACAATATTCACTCCTCCTGAAAGAGCGAAGAACCACAGTGGACAGTCGTTTGCATTGCCAATCCCTCATACCTTGCATGCATGAAGTGACAGTGGAGAGGAAAATTCCCCTTTAACAGGACGTAATCTCCAGCAGAACCAGAACCAGGCTCAGTGTGAACGGTCATCTGCCACAACTGACTGACTGAGGGTTTAAGAAACGGAGCAGAGACTCAGAGAACACTCATCTAGGCGAGACAAGACAAATTTATTTGCATAGCACATTTCAGTACAAGAACAATGCAAAGTGCTTTTTTTTGATACATACATACATGCATACATGTTTTCCAGCTCCGCCTCATCCATCCTGTTGTTTTTGAACTCCATGTACCAGGTGGAGATCCCCGTCGAGCCTAACAGGTGTGACTTCCTGAGAGGAGATGAGCAGAGTAGACCAGACGGTACTATGATTATCCCCCAGACGTCATTAGAAGGCGCTGACAGCTCGGTGATGTCTCGGTGACTGCTCATCCCTCCGCAATAACATATTAATGTCTGAATTTGTGTTTGACTTGCTCGTCTGCCAGCAGCTGTGCTTTCTGAAAGGTCTCTGTTGCTTTCAGTGAACGCCACAAACTAACATTAAGTAATGTCTCCAGAAAGGAAACGGTCTCTTTTCCACATACTTGCATGAGCTCACCAAGTGCTGGATAAGTTGTGAGTAGAGAGATACATTATTTTCATAAGTTTTTTTTTTTTTTTTATAAACAAAAATCTTAATTAGGGTCCGATCCTCCTGATTGACCTTAATTTTAGCCCTAAATAAAACCCACTGTAGACTGTAAATACAGTGACGGTTTAAACGTTCCAGACTGAGAAGTACTTTACGGGACGCCAGTGGTTAAAGGTGGTGTTCGTAATGTTCCCTTTCTTTCCTATTCAGCCTTCTCTGAGGTCATGGTCATCGGGTGATTTTTGTCAAACGAACTCTGTCTGCAGCAGCACATGTTTCCGTCTCTCTCTCTTTAACGGTTTATTCTGTTTAAGTTGGCAGCCGTCCAGCTTAAAGGTGTGTTCAGTTTGTCTGGGTCGCTCCCTTATATTAGTTTCCCGAGCTGCGTTATTGGTTGACTTTTATTTTCCTTTCTCCCCGGCACTGTGCCGGCTGGATTTGCTGGTTTGAATTCATAATTTATGTGCAACAACCAATCCGGACAGAAAAACGTCTCCGTCTTCACTGATTGGCTTGTTTAAGCCTTTTTGGAGGAAATGACACAGGCTGGCGTTTTGAAGTCAGAGCAGGTCTAGTTAAAGTGCAGTGATTGTTTTTTACCTCTTATCAAATCTTGACTGCAACTCTTTGCTAGCTTAGGTTTGAAAACATTAACAGATGGTTTGTCACATGCTATCAGTTCAGGAGTCAGTCTCTCTTCTGTGTTGTTGTTCTTGTAGGGAGGACTAACCTACATTAGATCTTCTTGATGTTCATAAATTACTTTCAGAATTTATCAAAATCAATACAAGGAGTGTATTATTTTCCTTTCTAGTGAGTCTTTAAAACTGTAAATGTAACACAAGAGTATCTCTAAACAGGATTCAGAAGTTAATTCAAAGCAGACTCAAATGACACTTCAACAGTAAAAGTAAATGAGTTTTTAATCATGAAAACTAAGAATTTACTCACTAGGAACATTAAATTTAAAACTAATAGACTTAATAACCAGCTCATAATCTGTTACATGCTACAAACACACTACTAGTTACACAGGTTTCTGATCTGATGAAAATCATTTATACAGTCTCTCACTAGCTAATGACTATTACCACACTTCAATCTCTCGGGGACTGTACTAATGAACTAGAAGACACAAAACAACCACATCACAAACAAAATAAACCAATAATCAAAGCTGCAATTACTTAAACTGATGATTGAAAGTCTAACTAGTATCAGGAGCTTATTGGCTTCCAAGAAACCAAAAGGAAAATGGATTTACTGGCCTTCCTCTGCATTGTCCAACATTATTAACCTAAGATGGAGAAGATATTAAGTCAAAGTCCTGAAGCTGCATTTGTGATCAGTCAACTTTCCTAGCACCAGTCAGCACCAACAGTAGAAACAGTAAAGCTGCCTTACTTGACGTCAGATTCATTGCCCGTTTCAATTTTCACGGATCAGGTCTTGGTTTCTGTAGAAGTTTGGGTTCCTGCTCTGGGCTTTTAGCTCAGCTGATGGGATTTAGATACAAGAAGGGAGAAGTTGTGAGAAATGAGGTGTAAGAGTAAGTTAGGGCTCTCTTCACTGAGTTCATCCACCATTATTGTTTAAAAAGGGGGGTAAAGGGAAATTCCCGATGCAGATTGTATGGGTAGCACGGACATTAATGCTGTACGACACCTCCTATCATCCTGCGCTGCCGGCTTTATGTTTCAAAGCCACACAGCTGTGCAGAATATCACTTGTGACGTAGGATAGGCCAGAGGCAGTTTGTATTTGTGGGCTTATGACGGAAATAATCAGCAAGAGGTACCGTTTCCCATCTTGTCATCGGAAACTACGTATTGTAAAACAAGTGGCACGCAGATATAAATGAGAGGAAAAGGAGGGTATTTTTGTGGAACATAAAGTCCCGTCACTCGTTGAAGTATGTTAAATGCTTTTATTAACCAGTGCACATGGCATTGGTACCAGGGGTGGGGAGTGTTCCACTGCAGGCGTTATTTTCTTACCATCTTGTTTTAAAAATGTATTTAAGATTAAACTGAAATTAAACGCCAATGCTCCCAGAGTCCCTCCAGGTGATCAGATTATCTGAGTATAGGTTCAGTTAAGCTTTCAGTATCAAGCATCCAGCATGCCGAGGTCAGTGAATTTCCATTATTGCTTATTGCTGGCAGCTCATCGTAGTGTGGCATTAAGTAATGCTACTGAACAATAGCTGCGATATTTGAGTCGCATCTGTGTCAGTCCTTTAGCAGTGGCGCTCATGCGGCATGATTTTTTTTTTTTTTTTTTTTTTTTGACAAAACGGAAAAATATTTGGCATCCTGGGTGTGGTGACGAGAGTGCTACGGTCCACAGATGTGCAGTAAAAGGAATCTGGAGCATTATTGTCCTATTGTGTCACGTCTTCCTGCACCATTAAAATGAAAGGCTTAATAGTATAAGGGGGGATTTAAAGTTCTGTGCCCTTTGTCACTCGCTGATCTATGTTCAGACCTGGTGTAGAGAGCCCATAAATGCTGCGTTCTTCTCAGGGGTTTTGGAGCAGAGGCTCAACGTTGAGGCTGTTTTTATGTCTTGGTGATGAAAAATGAATCGGTCTGCCTTAAAACTTGGCAGCCGTTGTACAGACTGTTTAATCCCATCATGACATTGACTCAGCATCGATCTGGACAGCGTGGTAACAGACGGCTCTCCTGAGTGTTTGGTTAGTGTGCGAGTGTCTGCCTGTGTGGGCATGTGAAACAGACGCTGGTCGTGACTCTTTGCTCCTCCTGATTATTTTTTTCCTTCTTCCTCATCGGGCGCTGCTGTTACTGGTGTGTCCATATCATCTCGCCGCTGGACTGGAACCAAAAAGCCAGTTCCTGACTGCTACAGCAGATCTCACTACTAGGCTATTTTTTCTTGTGAGTCAGCAGGAATGCGAGGAATGACCTGCACATTTCCCATCCAGCTTTCATTTGCCCATTTTTAGGCATACCCAAGAGCTTCCTCCCTTTTTTTTTTTCCATTTTCCCTTTCAACATTGTCATCCTCAAGGCTCTTATTCTTCAGTTCTCTTCTATCTTTCTCCTCCCGCCGTCTTTTTCGTCAGCTCAGCATTTTAAATTTCCACTAATTACAGTATATGAAGAAGGCCTCTCCGAGCCAGTGCATATTTTGTCAAACCACAGCGAGACCTCAAAACTGCTGGCCTTGTTCGTCTGTGATGAGGCGACCCTCTTCTTCTTCTTCTGTCTCTGGGCCCGGCTGCGGGGCATGCCGACTCTCGTTTCAGCGCAAAAAGCATGTGGAACTGAGCTCAACGACCTCAGCAGGCTCCCTTTTGTAACCCTCGGCAAACAAAGATTTCTGCCCCGACTAGGTTCAGAGGGTGCCTTTTTAAAGAGGGTTTCTGAGTGTGGGTTTTATAAGAAGAACCCAAGGAGCTCCTCGGCTCTGCGTGTGCCGACAGGTTCCCGCTGCAGACCCTCAGAGGGATCAGTCTCCTGTACGACAGGAGGGGGCTCCCTCTTCCCACCAGTTCCCTGCGCTCTTGAGAAGATGAAAGCATCCGGCTAGTTGAAGGGAGGTACATCTGTCTGCAGGTGTGCTTTTATACACTCCTTAATTACCCTTCTTCTGCTTGAAAAAGAGACCTTTTAACTAATACTCACTCCGGGTGATGAAATGGCTCGCACAGCTGAATCTGTGGGGCCTCCTGCAGCCCGGCTACGGCGTTGGAGAGGAAAACAGCTGAATGACAGGTTGACCCGCTGAGCTGAGCGCACTTATTTCTTAAAGCTGTGGAACAGCTGTCGCCTGGTCTGTTTCTCATCCGCGGCTCCTTCCCCGCGTCGGCACGTCTCGTCTCATTAGCGGAGTCGGCTCTCTTATCAGCAGTCAGTAAAACCGCCATCTGCCCCGCTGACCCTTCAACTCGCCGCCACGCATGAGAAATAAACCCGGGTTCATTCAGGCCGTCACACGTGGCCTTGAGCGTAGGATGTGATCTGTTTAAAAGTCTCGGCGCTCGCTTTGAACGCTACCTACTCACGTAAAAAAGGATTATACACACAGAGAGACTCCCAAAAAAGTCTTGCAAATTAAGGCTCAAATAGTGTTTCTTACGGAAGAGGATTAGGGCCTTTCACTTTATTCTCAGAATTCTGCGATTAAAGTCAGAATTCTGACTTTAATCGCAGAATTCTGAGAAAAAAGTCAGAATTGAATAGACTTTTTTTTTTTTTTTTTTAATGGCCCTAATCCTCTTCCGTAGTTTCTGCCGCTTGACCTCTGCCAAATTTTTTCCCAACGACAAACACAACGTGACAAACCAAAACAAAGTAATGCTTAAATGTAAAGTGGAAGGAAAATGAGTGACTTGCTAAATTTTCTACAAACTGAAATTGCTGTATTTCTCAGAAAGACCGAGGAGAAGTTAAAAGCTGAGTTAAGCTGTGAAACTGTAGTCCAAGCACTGAACGTCTCACAGAGATCGTTTATATCAATCATCTGAAAACGGAAAGCTTATGGCACAGCTGCAAACCTACATGGATGCGGCTGCTTATCTAAACTGACAGGAGCAGAAGAGAAGCAGGTCTACAGTAACTCTGGAGGAGCTGCAGAGGTCCATAGCTCTGGTGGCGAACCTGTCGTCACGCCAACTTAGATAATTATAATTATCTGTTATGTGCTCCAGACGTATGGCCTTTTATAGAAAAGTAGCAAGAAGAAAGTAACGTTTTAAAAAATGGTGTTCTGGCCTACAGGTAAAGTACTATGTGGTGGAAAACACGCCATCCCCACGGTGAAACATGGTATAGGGTGACCACCTGCTAATAAGCCCAAGGGGGGACAAGGGGTATGTTTCTGAGGGACAAAGTGGGACACTGCTTGGCGCGGCGGTGCCCCCACCTCACGGGCAGACTCACTGATAGTGATTTACACATTTCTAGCACATACCACCTTACATGTATATTAATAATGCCCTATTCCCATAAACATGTGTAACTGCTGATGTATGCTCAGGAATAGGCCAACCAATGTGTATTTCTTTCTAAATAAAGATTCATAATACTTTGAACATTCAATGAACAGATGCACTCCCAATTCCGATTTACTTTAGCTATTTAATTTTATTTATTTTTCATTACAATTTATTCACTTTAAATAAATTATAATTTAAAATTAAAGGATTAACAGGAATTGTAGTTGCTCTACACCACAGGAACTGTAAAAAAGTCTTAACTCACGACTCCAGAGGTTCACAGAACGAGAAGGGGGGGGAAGGATGGTGAACTTGGATGTTGGTAAAGGCAGGCGCAGGAAAAAAAAACTGTTCAGTGTTCTGGGGACACTTTTAGGACTTTGGGGTCACCTTTAGGACTCAAACCTTTTCAAACCAAAACATGAAGTGGGCAGAATGTTTAGATGTCCACTTATAACACCAGTTTAATCCAAAACATTACAAAATTAACTGACCAGCAATCTAATCACAACGAGCCAACAGGCAGTATGTTTCTGAATCAGACCATTCATCAGCCTACCTTCCATAAGGTCGCCGCTGCATGATTGAAGGCTTCCCCTGGAGCCGCAGCACCAGAGCGCTTCGGCCGTCTCGGTAGAGCCGGTTGATGCAGTCAGGATCCAGCAGCGTGAACATCGGACTAGTTTTGGCTTGAACGGCCATCAGCCTCCATGAATACCAGGTTATCCTTGTTGATATTTATTAACACCGATTCAACTTTTTCACTGCGGAGGTTCGCTTTGGTAAAGTCGCACTGCCCGCACCAAGTGACGACACGAAACAGGTTAAAATGTCCTCGTACTTTATATGAGGCACTTCTTCATGTCATCTTCTCAGTCATGAATAGTTTGAAGCTGTGGCCATAGTTAGTTCGTCGTTCGAAAATAAGGTGGATAGAGCGACCAACTTTTTTTGAGAAAGCATTGATTATGCGTGACACGGTCTCAATTTGCGGGACGCATGAATTGGGCTTCAAACGCTGTGCGCGCACGCGCTACGCGGGACGGGTGGTCACCCTAACATGGTGATAGCATTATACTGCAGGGTTGCTTTTCTCCTGTGGCGACAGGGCAGGGTGGTCGCACCTGAAGATGGTTGGAGATAAATGCAGACCAAGAAGATTAGTTGGAGGCTTCAAAAAAACTTGTGACTTGGGTAGAGGTTCACTTTCCAGAAGGACAACGACCTTGAACACACAGCCAGATCTACAATGGTTTAGATGGGGGGGGGGCGGCGGAACCATTTGGTGCTGATGTGCAAAAACGTATTTCCTTATTTGTGAAACCGATATCAAAGTGTAACTTTACAAGATGCTTCACGCTCCTCATTTTATTGCAGGGGTTGCATGTTTCTGTAAGAGTCCTTAGAAAAATATTATTTTATTCTCATAAAATGGGGTCCTCAGTCTCTTGCTCTGTTGTTTTGGGCGTCGCAGGCTTAAAAGTTTGGGAACCCCTGGTTTAGATCAACACGTCTTCATGTATTGGTCCAGTAAAAGTCCGGATATAAATCCAAACTGGGAAAATATTACTGTTTGGGTGACTTCTGAAAGTGGATGCATGCACTGCATTTCACTTGTTCCTTTTAGTTAAATGTTGAAAACCTTGAATGATTTCCTTCAACTTCACAAATCTGCGTTGTGTTGGTCTAATCGAGTAAAATCCCAATGAAATTCACAGACGTTTGTGGCAGCAAGATGAGAAAAACTTCAGGGCTATAAATAGCTTTGTAAGGCCCTGAATTTCTGCTTGGTCTTGTCTTCATGCTTGACAAAGACTCTTAAGACAATCATGCAAATATACAGCACGAGTTAAAAAAGAGTTGTTGTCTTTGCAAGGCAAATTTTCCGCATCTGTGTTGGCGCTCCTTTGCTCCCGTATCGGTTGTCATGCTCGTCTTCTCGCTACAGCTGGATGGAACCGTTGATCTGGACGAGAGACGCCTCATCCGTTCAGCCATTCGGGAGCTGAGGAGGAGAGAGATCGAGGACATGGAGGCCGCCTTGGCCAGCAAGAGATTCAGACCGACGCGCCTGAATCAGCAGGAGGACAAGGAGAACCAGCACAGGTGAGGCCGCACACAAACACACACAATCATCCTAAAGACGAAATGCATCAAATTAGGTGAGAGATCACAAATCCAGATGTGGCATTCCTCGGCCACAGGGGGAAAAGTCTTAGGGGAGGGAAAACTGCAGCTGCAGTAAATCTTTCCCTGTCCCACTTTGCCTTCTTCATACGAGTTCCCTGCTTGAACCGGTTCATCACTTTCCCTTCTTACTACCAGCTCAGTCTTTCTCCAGTTCATAAGTAAACAGATCCCGGCAGTTGTCATGCAGCAGAGGAATGTAGACGAACCGATTAGTCTGCTGTAAGGCTTACCGGTTTTATTTTTCTGTGAACATGTTTACCGCTCGCAGAATCCACCAACAAACAGGACAAACGGGGCAGAAGTTTTCCATCAGTCGTTTTTGCACCGCTGTAAAGATTTTCTTTATCATCCTTAAATAAAATCTAACTATGCTGCTGTGATTTTTATTTTTTTGATCTTTTTAAACTCTACACTACACAATTGTTTTTTTTTTTCTCCTTCCGTGACAAACTGTGCGATCTAAGCTGAAAACGCTTCATCCGTTCTCTATTATGAAGCATAAAAAATGTCTCTGCGCGTTTACATTGATCGGCGGCACAATCTAGAATATACCAAACAGCAAAAACAAGATGGGCTGCAGGAAGAAAACATGAGAGATCAGGTGCGATGAGCTCATATTTTCATCTATCTCTTCCATTCTCCATCATCTCTCTAATCTCCCTGAGCTTTAAGCTTCAAGAGTCCATGATGAACAATTTCTAAATGTTTTTTTTTCACAAAATGTTAAATTTTTTTTCTGTGGGATTCAGTTGTAAAAACATTTTCAAGAAGGAAATGAATCAACATGCCATGAGGGCCAATTCTGTAAAGCTGCTCTTTAACTCCTCTCTGGAGTCTGTCGGCATCACACATCTTGGCTTTCCCAGAGCTGGTATTTTAAAATGCTTCTTGATTTTATTCATCTTGACCAGAACTCCAGGTCCTCCCACAGAAAAAGTTACCCGCGAGCATGACACTGCCACCACCATGCTTCACTGTTAGTATTTTTGTGCAAAACATACATTTCATCACAAAAACTCAGATTCTTAACATGGTTTTTGGACCTTTGAGGGCTGCTGTATGTCAGCCGTGGGCAAGACGGACAGAACGTCCATCGGATACATGCTCAGCGCCTGAAATACTGCAGCCTGCAAAAGATTAGATCCCAGGAATCCTTTGTGACTGACAGTGCATACCTTGATCATCACATTGTGATTTATGGTGCAGTTATATGAACGTTTACACCATCCAAACTATGTCTTTAAATCCTGAGCGTTAATTGAAGATCAAGGCTACTTTACTCTCCCAGCATGTGGTGTGGAGCAAAGAAACGCTTTAACACAGTTAAAAACCAGCACTCCACTGTTTTCATCCCCCTTTCTGTCACTAAATCCTCTTAATAGTGGTAATCATTCCCATTCACGTCTGCGCTCAGGGGACTCGGGTTACAAAACCAAAGGAGGTGCCTGGCAGGAGCCGCTGAGGAAATGGTACCTGCTGTCGCACATTCATCCACGTGCGCAGGCCACAAAATCCAGCTGAACGTTATTTTCTTGCAGCTCTCATATCTGGAATGTCAAATATTTAAACTCTACCATGCTGCACATTATTTAATCACCGGGAATGATGGGAGAAATGAGGATAATGAGGGAAGTGAAGGAGCATGTGAGTAAGGGAGAATGGAGACGTCTGAGGCCTGCAGATTTCTTCAGATTGAGTCGTTCAATTCAATTTTATTTATATAGCGCCAAATCATGAAACATGTCATCTCAAGGCACTTTACAAAATCAAGTTCAATCATATTATACAGATTGGGTCAGATTATACAGATTGGTCAAAATGTCCTATATAAGGAAACCAGTTGATTGCATCAAAGTCCCGACAAGCAGCATTCACTCCTGGAGAAGTGTAGAGTCACAGGGAGAGTCGTCTGCATTGTACATGGCTTTGCTGCAATCCCTCATACTGAGCAAGCATGAAGCGACAGTGGGAAGAAAAAACACCCGTTAGCGGGAAAAAAAAACCTCCGGCAGAACCGGGCTCAGTATGAACGGTCATCTGCCTCGACCGACTGGGGTTACAGAAGACAGAGCAGAGACACAACAAGAGAGACAAAAAAAGCACAGAAGCACACATTGATCTAGTAATCTGTTCTACATTAGATGGTAATAGTCGGTGATCTGTCCTCCCTGGATGATGTCACAGTCAACAGAACGTCAGACCAGGTGTACCTACTATGAAGAAAAAAAGAGAGAGAACAAAAAGTTAAAAGCTGAAATGACAACAGTCATTTCAATGTAATGCAATGCAAATCTGGAGAACAGTAGAAATCAGTAGAGTGAGAAAAATAGGCCCTGATGTCCTCCAGTAGCCTAAGCCTATAGCAGCAAAACTATAAAGGTAGCTCAGAGTAACATGAGCCACTCTAGTTATAAGCTTTGTCAAAAAGGAAGGTTTTAAGATTAGTCTTAAAAGTAGACAGGGTGTCTGCTTCACGGACCAAAACTGGGAGTTGGTTCCACAGGAGAGGAGCCTGATAGCTAAAGGATCTGCCTCCCATTCTACTTTTAGAGACTCTAGGAACCACCAGCAGACCTGCAGTCTGAGAGCGAAGTGCTCTGTTAGGAACATACGGGGTAATCAGAGCTCTGATATATGATGGAGCTTGATTATTAAGGGCTTTATACGTTAGAAGAAGAATTTTAAATTCTATTCTTGATTTAACAGGAAGCCAGTGAAGGGAAGCTAAAATTGGAGAAATATGATCCCTCTTGTTGATTTTCATCAGAACTCTTGCCGCAGCATTTTGGATCAGCTGAAGACTTTGAATTGCATTTTGTGGACTTCCTGATAGTAAAGAATTACAATAGTCCAGCCTTGAAGTAACAAATGCATGGACTAGTTTTTCAGCATCACTCCTGGACAGAATGTTTCTAATTTTGGCGATATTCCGGAGGTGAAAAAAGGAAACTCTGGAAACCTGTTTAATATGGGATTTAAATGACATGTCTTGGTCAAAAATAACACCAAGGTTTTTTACTTTATTACCAGAGGCCAAGTTAATGTCATCCAGATTAAGTGATTGGTTAAGAAGTTTATTTTTTGAGGACTCTGGCCCAAAGGTTACAACTTCGGTCTTGTCAGAATTTAGATGCAGGAAATTTAAAGTCATCCAGCTTTTGATGTCATCAAGACATGACTGCAGTCGAAGTAACTGATTGGATTCATCAGGATTTATGGATAGATATAGCTGAGTGTCATCAGCATAACAGTGGAAATTAATCCCATGCTGTCTGATAATTTTGCCGATCGGAAGCATATATATAGTAAAGAGAATTGGTCCAAGGACTGAACCCTTTGGTACTCCACAGGTGACCCTAGAGTTTGAGGAAGATTTATTATTAACATGAACAAACTGGAATCTGTCCGACAGATAAGATTTAAACCAGCCTAATGCTTTCATCTTAACATTTTTTAGAGCATCACTTTTTCCATGCTTTCTAATTTTTTAGTTTATTTCTTCAGGCTATAAAAACCGTGGGCTGCCCTTTTTTAATAACAAATTAACTGCTTTGTTCCCATTTTTCTCAGATCCGAATCCAGCGACAACTTGGACGTTCTTTCCCAAAAGCTGCAGTCGATCCAAGACGTTGACGAGCTCACGAAAATGGTGACTTTTAGAGTCATTTGGGTCATGTTATAATGTTATCGCCGTATTCCGCCTTCATGGATGCACTGAGCGTTTATTTGTCCGTAGCTCCGTGCTGCAGCCGAGTACGAGGAGAGGAAGATGATCCGAGCAGCGATCCGACGCATCAGAGATGAGCAGCTGCAAGGTGAGCTGGGATGTGTCAGACTGGGGAACTTTTCTGTGGCATGTATACGGATTAGATGGAGTAATAGCCGGACAGGGTTCCTACATACTCTGGAAAGCGCAGTAATTCAAGTATTTTCCAGGTCTGGGTAGGAAAGGATTAGAGTGGAAAATGTGTGATTTTTATTGTCCATCCCATTTTCTAAAGCTTTAATCCATCAGCATTTTGCAGGTTCTATTTTTAATTTTTCACTATTAAAGTGTGATTAAATGTAGTAACCATAGGTTAATGGTGAACCGCTTCATTTAAAAATTGCTGAAAAGGGCCGGGAACATTGGAAATTTCAACCTGGAAAAGCCTGGAATTTTAACATAGAAAAAAAAAATCCATCCAGCTGCCTGGGTGGAAAATTTGCTTTTATTATTGTTATTATTAATCTTATTACAAAGGTTGTATAGTCCTAATGTTGTTGTGACTATAAAGTTCCCAAAAAGATGAACTATTCTGTACATTGTCCTCACTGATCGGCTAACAAGGATGAGAAGCAGTCAAGCAATGACAAAGTTTGACCTGATGAGGGCGTTGAACTAAAGGTAAAACCGTTTTTACGCCACTGCTGGATTAAACGCACGAGTTTCCATGGTGTTGTACAGGAGCACGTACAAGCATGCCCACCAGTCTCCATGCTATTGCTCCAGATCCACCTGCTGTATGGTTCCTGATTAAATGATAAATCCCTCATTGTTTGGTGTTGTCTGGCCTTGCTTTGTCTTAAATCTGGAGCAGACTTTAAAAAAAAAAAAGAGAAGGAAAACAAAGCGTCTCCCACCTTGTCGGGTCATGTCTGTACCGATCACACTTTATCTCTTCAGTTTCCACGTCAGATTACATGCTTTCCCACCCGTTTCCTCTGAAAAGTTTTACTATTGTGTGTTTGTAGGGTCCGTGGAGAAGAGTAAAGTGTCTGTCTGCCGCCTGGCGCCTGAGAGCGCGGAGCCCCAGTGCACCGTGGGAGCTGCGGTGAGTACGCCGCTCCTAATGAAGCAATCAAGGTTTAATTGTGAAAGACGTCCCGGTGCAGTCTGAAGATCAGCGGCACGTCTTGCCCCGTTGTGCAGGGCGTAACGTCAGACTCCGCCGACTTAAACGAAGCGAGCTCGGACTCTCTGGTGGAGGCAGAGTTTGTTTTGCATGACAGCCATGACCGCTGAGGGTTTTTCTCTTCTTCCTCTGCGGGCTCCACGAAGAATGCAGCAAACAACAACAACAAGGAGCATTGTCGCTTGGGTTATGGCCGCAGCCACAGCAGGCGCGTGCACAAACGCCCAGAAAACACATGGCTCAGCCGCCGCAGGCCCAGGAATGTGTTTTGTTTTTGAAAATTCCCATTGTAAGATCTAGCCGAGGTTGAAGGGAAGGAGGCAATTTGCCTTGACTTTGGTGTTTACTCGGGTCCATAAATTTGTCTTTTGTGAGCAGCATCCTGCGAGCATTTAACTGTACAGCCTTTCATAACTTTCTTAAATGAAGTCTTGTGTTTGTTTGAATTCTTCTTCAGTGCATTTCATCAGATTTCCCTCATGACTGCCTGGCTGTAGGGGCAAATCTTTGAAATGTACAGACCCGAGGGAAGACCGGGGGCCTTCAAGGGTCCAGATTTGATCTTAGCGGCTGATCCTGGTCGAGGTCTTTTTGTTTAAACGCTCTGTGGATGGAGGAAAAACAGAGTTGGCTCTTACTGTATGCACACAGCTCAGTCAGAACTAAGGCTTTGAATGAGGCAAGGCGGCTATTTGTACAAAACAATTACAACAAAATCATTCACAACATAATGCAATGTGCTTTAGGAGAAAATCAATGAACAGGGGTGCAAATAATTTCCAATTAAAGCTTCACATAAAAAGAAAAAAGACTGAAATATTAAGTTAAAACTCAAAATTGACAGACATGATTAAAAATAAACCGATAAAATAATCTTAGACCTTTTTAAAGGAAAGTCGTAGGTTTTCAGTGAGTTTTTTAGGAGAAGACAAGCTAAAGGCTGCTGCTGATGCTGGTCCTGAGGTGACAATAGCTCCTGTATCAATGCTTTGTTAAAGTTCGTCTGGTTCGTTTCAGAGCGTGCTTATTGTCACCACAGTGACGCGCCGAGAACGCTTCCCTGCAGTGAGTCACTGTGCGCTGCAGTCTTTGAATGCCCCTCTCAGATAGCAGGATGTCTGCGTTAACAGGATGCTCCTGTACCTCACTTCCTGTCGGACAGCTGAACTGTGGCTCCGGGGGGAGAGTGGTTGAGTCGGGGTTGGTTGCTGAGACGAATGAGTGTTGGGCGGGGATCTTATTTTCTCTTTGGCCTGCAGACATGCAAGGCCTCCAGCTGTGACCCAGCAGCAGCCTCGTCTGCACCGGAGTGGGGACGTTGCCAAAGACAACACCAGCCAGCGGCAGCGGGACTCCTTCCCCTCACATCACAGCCGCTGATCTCTTTGAGCCCCTCGCAATTGTCTCGCGGAGGATGGCGGTGGAAGATACGCCCCGACGGCAGACGGTCGCACGCAACATGCGGCGGGGCGTCTCGTCAGGACATCTGGGCAATTATTTAGTTTGCAGGAGAACG
The DNA here is from genome assembly GCA_037039145.1 of Fundulus diaphanus. Lineage (NCBI taxonomy): Eukaryota > Metazoa > Chordata > Actinopteri > Cyprinodontiformes > Fundulidae > Fundulus > Fundulus diaphanus. The sequence goes on from CM073127.1 coordinate 26,042,867, forward strand.
CGGCTGTTAATCATTCATTCAACACCGGTCGGTTGTTAGTTTAAATGAATATCGAAGACATGCAGGAAAGTTTCCTTTTATCTCATATAGAAGAGACCCTTTTTTTTTTGTTACGCCTTTATTTAACCAGGTAAAAGAGATCAATGGCCAAGAAAGGAAGCGGCACAGATCACGCTGGACAAGAGAGACGATAATAACCATTAAAATATGTACAGGGCTCTGATGAATAAAAAACCCAGAAACTTTATGACAAAAGGAACTTAGTTTGAGACTTAAACTTTATTAAAAGTTATCCGGTTGACGTTAATTTCAAGGAAATGGTGATTATAGAAAGGAGGTCAATGCAAAGGCAGTGTCAGAAGTTAATGTGTCAACCAGGCTGCCCACTAACCTGCGGGGAGGGGGGACACTTCCCTGAGGAGACGGCTTGGGAGGGAGGGGAAGCCGAGGGAGTGGCTTGTTGGTATTGTGTGTGTTTGTGGTGGTGTGTGTGTGTGTGTGTGTGTGTGATGTGGCGGAGGGAGCAGAGCGGCAGAATAGCGGACATCCTGACTCCAACAGGTTACTGCAAGGAGTGACGGGAATGAGGGCAGTAGGTCTGAGGAAAAGGAGGCAATCGTGACTCAGATTTTTTTTTTTTTCCACCTGGACCAGTTCTCTGGATCAAACACTCGTCTGATTTTCTCTAAAAGATATTTGAAAAGGATTTCCTAAATCAGTCTGAGTCTGCTGCGGTGTGATTGGGAAAATGGGACGTGCCTGCCTCTGTGTTTACATTTAAGGTTTGTAGAAACGAGGTTTAATGCTGTTGAATACTCAGCCTGGCGTTAACTTTGTCCCTCATGAAATTCATCATCAAATCATTATTTTCGGTAGGGGTTGGGGGGAAAAAGACTGAACGTTTAATGTATATACTTTTTTCAAGCTGGATAAGGTTTACATGCTGCTGAGGGGAGTTCAGGTAGACAGTTGTTTGGTTTCAGACGGTCTTGCTTGTTCTTGTCTGCTCTGTGAGCATTTTGCAAGAAGAGACCTGAAGAAACAGGATCTTTAATTCTTTGAAGCCAAATCCGGCATTCGCTACAGTGAGGGATTTAGTTCTGTTTGGGAATGAGAAAAGAAATTAGACAAAAGGAAAATGCCAAAGGTAGATCAAAGCAATATGCTGTGACTTGTAGTCACTGAGACTCAGAGACTCTTAGCTGAGGACTTGTGGTGGTTTGCTCAGTGCAGACTGATACAAAGATGATTGCTACCGTACTGTAGTCACTGGAGCCGGGCCAAGAGTGCGGCTCCCCCCGCTGCAGTAATGGAAAGTGAGCTGCCGGGTTTCTAAACGTCTGCTCCACGTGAAACCCCTTCAAATAGGTTCAGTGGAAAACTGCAGCACAGAATCTCAGTTTCCTGAACCGGCTGCTGGAGGAGGTGTGCTCCTATTTTTGTCGCTGTTGTCGGTGGACCTCAGCGGACTCCTGATGTCCCACGCCTTTCTGCGGCGACCAGACAGGGTAGTTGTTTTTGTGTTTTACGGGTTTGACACCAACGGACCCGGGGCCAGCTGAGACGGGGCCAGGGCGGTCCGCCGTGTTGTGCTTGGAGTGGGATGGTGTTGGTTGAGCTCAGTCAGGTCCTGGCCGCCGGGGCCGGAGGGAAGCCACTAATGACAGCACAGTGGCCCGCGGCAGACCTGCAGCTCGCTCTACTTTCAAAAAGTTCCACTCTACATTTTCACCCTGCCTCACCGTCTGTGAGAAACCCGTTCCCTGCGGTTTTACTGGGAGCTTTGAAAAGACGGCTGTCTGTCTGACCGCTGGTGGCAGCAGGACAGGATGGGGGGTGGGGGGGGGGGGGTTCACTCTTTAATTAAGTTGATGGCCCAGGGATGATCAACACCCACTGTGAGTCTTTGATTGAGTGCTTTATTGTGGAGAGAAGTGACCTTTGTTGGTTGTGTTGAGTAATTTCACTTTCGTGCCACCTTTCTGTTTGTTTGTCCTCCAAACTCATCAAACACTTTAAAGGCTCATTAAGGGAGCATTCAGCTAAATTACTACCTCCCACTGTTGTGTCCCTGACAGTTACTATTCTCTTGAAAAGGTCAAGGAGATGATTGAGCTCCCCAGAGTGTTTCTTTTTTTTTTTATTTGATTTATTTTGGCGGGGGAGGTGGGGGAAAAATTCAGATCGTCTTTCCTGGTTTGTCTTTCAGCTTTCTTTTAGAGGCTGCAGATTAAACTCTCCGGCCTGATTTCAGCCAGAACACTGTTGCTTTAACAATTAAAAGTTACAGATTTGACGTGCCTTGCAAAGGTTTTTGCATCCCTTTAACTTGATCCTTTTTTGTCTGTGTGCTTACAGACAGTTATTTTGGGATAGACCAACACAAAGTAAAGCATAATTTTGAAGTGCAAGTGTTTTATCCAATTATCTTTAACTAACAGTAAGATAATTTTAAATAATAGAGAACATTTGAGATCACACAGCATCACGAGGATCAAGGAACACAGCAGACGTGTCAAAGCTAAATTTTGAAGCATTTAAATCAGGGTTGGGCTATAAAAGGTCCTAAGCTTTGAACTCATAGATTCCTGTTAAATTCACTGTCTGCCGATGGACAGAGGATTGCATCACTGCAAACCGACCAAGGCATGAAGATCCACCTTAACTCGCAGTCCGGGAATGGATGCCGGGCAGCATTAATCGGAAAAAGCACCAAAGAGGCCTGCGGTAACTCTGGAGGAGCCGCATACATCCAAAGCTCAGGTGGAAGAATCTTTCAGTGGGACTACAACAGTGATCTCCATTAATCTTGCCTGGATGGAGGATGGGCAACAGGAAAGACGTTGTTGAAAGAGAACAATAAGGCGCTCTCTTTGAAGTTTGCCACACTTCCTGTCGGCGACTGAGCCGTCACGTGGAGGTTTATGCTCCGGTCTGATGGGACTATATTGTGTCGCGGTACATACAAAGAAAAAGCTGAGGGGAAAAACAACACCTCACATCATCTGCTTCTAAAAAAACACAGAAGCTTGTCAGAGTTGATGAGAAGATTGATTGGTTGGTTGATTGATTGATTGGAGCCAAATACTGGAGAAAACCTGATAGAGGCTGGAGCTGCAGTTCAACTTCCAGCAAGACTCTAAACATACAGCCGGAGCTACAAACACATATTCCTGGGTTAGAATGGCCTAGTCAAAGCCCCTAAAATCCAACTGAGAATCTGTGGCATAAACTGAAAACTGACGTTCGCAGATCCTCTCCGTCCAATCCGAAAAACCCTGTCGATGTGCAGAGCCGGCTGAGAAAGAAGACTTGCTGCTGTCGCTGCAGTGGGAAAAAAAAAAGGTTTTGAAGATAAGTGCACAACAACCTTAACGCGTTTTTATTTTAGTTAGTTGAAAACGTTGGAAATCATTTATCATTGTCTTTCCACCTCAGTTATTTGTTTGTATTAAGTTAAAGCGGACCTGGAGGCGTATGCATCAGGATGCTCACATGAGGTTCATCAACACGATTAACAAGAGAGCCTTTTTGTCCACAGACTCTGTAAATCTCAAAAGCGTGACGGCATGCTAATGTGTGCAGTTGTGATTTAAAGAGCGTGGGGGTGCGTGCACACGTGTTTCTCTTATTTGTGCAGCTGATTCTCCTGAGGAGGAGCTCGAGGTCACAGAGGTCAGCAGACAGCCCCGTCGGTATCTTTCCTCCTCCACACCTTACCCTTTCCTTTTCCATATGCCTAAAACCTCCTCAGCAGCGCGCTCTTTGCCAACTGGAGTCGAAAAAAGCTGCAGCATTTTGTGGGAAGTCACGTTGGATGCAATGCTGCCCAGTCCTTCAGAAGCTGTTGACCATTAGCTGTAGCAAAAAACAAAAAAAGTAAAACTCTGGGAAAGAATTGAAACGGATGTGGGTTTGCAGTGTGAAACCGCCGCACACATTAAGCATGTTTCTGAAAAAGAAACTTTCACAGCTGTATTGAAGAGCGGCGGATTTTGCTTCCATTTGCACAGGAGACAGAGAGTCGCAGGGATCTCCGTGCCCCGACCCAGGAGCTTCACGGCCAGCAGACGCACCACAGCAGAGAGCCGCAGAGGAGAGGTAGGAAAGTCGATTTTAAAATTAAGCTGCTCAGAAATGTTAAAATCCACAAGTTATTACTATGTTTTATAAAGAAAAAGAACAGAGTGAAATGAATTGCTCATCTTTGGTCTGAGAAAGGATTATACTGTATGTTGTTTAACTGCATAAAAATGAATGTTGGCTGCAGCAGCAGCAAGAAATGTGCAGAACAAGTTGAAACTGAGATCATGAGGGTCGATATTAGGATTTCTGGCCTAGCAACGATCCAGCCACGTTTCAGAGAGTACTACACTGTATATGGTTAATTTATACCAGGGATAATTGTTCTGAGTGAGGGTCGTGGTCTATTTGTTATGTTGCCCTTTAGTTTTATTTAAAGCCGCATCAATCAGAGATTTTATCACCAGTTTCAGATCACTGCTTTTGGAAATCTCTGATCTGCTAGTACTGATTTTAGGTGCTATCTATTTCTCCTTAAGAGCTAAAACTAAAACTTAAATATGAGGAAAACCTTTAATTGAAATTTGACCAATTAAAGTTCAATTGGCCAATTTTGGGTCTTTGGGTCTTTGAAAGTAAATTTTTTTTTATTATTATTATTTCTTCTTTTTTGAAGATTATTCTGTAATTCAATCTTTTTTCTAGTTTTGTTACATTTTGTTTCTGTTATTCTGAATTAATTAATTTAAAAATATGAGGGCGTTAACGAGTGATCACAACGGAAAGCACTCCTTTAGAAGTCATACTCTGAGGGAGCGGGTTGAAGTAAATTATGAGAAACATTTCTTTAGCAGCTCCGCTGTTGAGCTCAATGAAGGAGTAGCTTAGCGGCGGAAAAAGCAGCTTTTTCTTAGCGTGCTGATTATCACCCCTACCTCCCTGCCTCCGTTGTATTGACATATCACACTCTGGGGATCAGTGAAATACTAGAAGTGAAGCGTATTTACTGTAAACATCCACCTGAAGGTCAGGTGTGGGTGAAATCCACCCAAAGACTAAATCCACACTGCCCACCTTTGTTCCATACCTGCAGATGCTTTTCTTCCCGCCGCTGAAGGAGTCGTTCTCCGGAGGTGCCGGTCAGGAGGTCGTATTAGTTTAGGCACATTAAGCTCCTTCATCCAACTTTATTAAGTGTTTGGAGTTCCTCACAGTCTGATTTCATTTATTTATTTTTTTTAAAGTCTGAGGCCTGGGCAGGTAGGGATTTCGTTAAGCTGTTTGCCCTCCCATCAATTGGTATGAATACGTGCCTTCAATGAGGAATGAATGCATTTTGTTCCCTTGAATGGTTGAAAGTAAGAGTTATTAATGTAAACTGTGACGGTCCGACCAGTAAGGCAAAAGGACAAAGGCATATATAAAAAAGTATTTTCTGTTTATTTTTCCAAAAATTGTTCACAGAAGACTTCTAACCTCAAATCTCAAGAAAAAACTGACTTCTAACAATGAACACACAGGGGAATTTATACACAAAGGCTAGCCTACACAAAACGAGGAGGGGTGGGAGATGAGACAAAGACAACAATACATCAACATAAATAACTAATTTGAACCAACATATCTTGACTACAACACAACTATCAAAACACGACAACCTAACACCACAGAGGTTTTAGCAGTTATGTTGTTAGTAGAGAGAGGTAGATTCTTTAACATCAAGTCCCCTGCTTCCAGCAGCCTGATGGTTTGTTCCATTTCCTGGTTTGCCTTTCAACCAGTCCTCTCCCCCAGCCAGTCCTTCAAACTCAGCAAAACAGAAATTAATGGTTGCAATAAACAAAAAAGGTGTTTACCAAATGTGTGCACCCATAATAGTAAACAACCTAATGCAAAAACAAAACTATATTGTGTGAAGACATTTAAATAAATACTAACACTGAGGAGAAGATGGAGGAACCTCCACACACTCCCCCTCTTCTGGAAACTCCATGGGCCAGCGTGACAGGTAGTCAGCAGTAGCGTTCAGCTTCCCAGGGATGTGATGGACATCAAACTGAAATGGTTGCATCGCCAGGTACCAGCGGGTTATCCTGCTGTTTGAGTCCTTCATTCTTTCAAGCCATTTCAGAGCCTGGTGATCCATTTCGAGGATGAACCGTGTCCCCAACAGATAATATTTAAGCGAATCCAAGGCCCATTTCACAGCTAGGCACTCCTTTTCTATGGTGGAATATCGAGTTTCTCTTGGGTAGAGTTTTCTGCTTATAAAAGCAATAGGATGACGCCCCTCTGGAGGCCCTTGAAGCAGCACTGCACCCAGCCCACGCCCAGATGCATCAGTTTGCAGAATAAATGGCTGGTCAAAGTCAGGACAGTGTAGTGTTGGAGGTCCACTCAAGGCACCTTGGATGTCCTTAAACGCCCTCTCTGCTTCCTCTGACCACTGAAGCTGATTGGGTCTCTTAGGACTGGTCATATCTGTAAGCACAGCAGCTCTAGCAGAAAAATTTGGGATGAACTTATGATACCAACCCGACATCCCAAGGAAGGATTTTAGCTGCGTCCTGGTCTGCGGCAGAGGGCATGACTGAATGGCTTGAACTTTCTGGACCTGAGGTTTGATGACTCCATTGCCAATAATATGTCCGAGATATTGAACTTCCTTCTTGGCCAGTGTGCATTTGGTTGCATTAACAGTCAGACCTGCAGCCTTAAGAGACTCAAAAACAGCCTTAAGATGTTGCAGATGGTCCTCCCAGGTGTTACTGTAGATGACAACATCATCCAAATAAGCAGATGCAAAATTAGAAAAACCGTCCAGTACCTTATCCATAAGTCTCTGGAAGGTTGCAGGTGCTCCATGAAGCCCAAAAGGCATGACTGTAAACTGATGGAGGCCCCACGGTGTCCGGAAAGCTGTCAGCTCACGAGACCTGGTGGTAAGGGGAACCTGCCAGTAACCCTTAGAGAGATCAATGGTGGTAAGATATTTTGCTCTTCCAAGACAGCAAATCAAGTCATCAATACGGGGAGTAGGATATGAGTCGAACTTGGAAACAGAGTTCAAATAGCGGAAGTCTATACAGAACCTCATTGTGCCGTCCTTTTTTGGTACAAGGACAATAGGATTACACCAGTCACTGTGAGACGTCTCAATAATGCCCAGAGAAAGCATTAACTCAATCTCTTCTTTTAAAGGGCCAAGTAGACGTTCAGGGATCCTGTAGCTTTTTCGTCTCACAACTGCATTTTCCTTCAGACGAATATCGTGTTTAATATAATCAGTACGTCCAGGATTATCATGAAACACATTGATGTTACAAAGGGCTTTCACTTGCAACTGCTGCTCTTGGGAAAGATGACCCAGGTCAAGAACAGAAGCTGATGGTAGAGGCAGGTATTGTTCCTCCACCTCCTCATCTGATACACTTCTGATGAAAAATACATCTTGTTTCCCCTCCGGCCTGGAGACCCACTCCTTTAGCAGGTTAACGTGCAGAACTCTTGTACTGCGTCTCTGATCCAGAGTACAGATCTTGTAGTTGGTAGGTCCTAGTTTTTGAACAACCTCATATGGACCTTGCCACTGAGCCAGAAACTTGCTGTCATTGGTAGGTAGCAGCACCAATACCTTTTGACCTGGTTCAAAACTTCTCACATGAGCAGTTTGATCATACCAGGTTTTTTGCTTCTGTTGGGAGAGGCGCATATGTTCCTGAGCCAATGAGGCCATCTTCTCCAACTTCTCTCTCATCTGGAGGACATAAGAAATGGTATTAACAGGCTCTTTTGCAGGTTTCTCCCCCTCCCACCTTTCCTTCAAAAGGGCCAGGGGACCTCGCACATCATGCCCAAAAAGCAACTCAAAGGGGGAAAACCCGGTAGAGGCTTGGGGTACCTCTCGATATGCAAACAAGAGGTAAGGGAGCCACTGATCCCAATCAGATCCAGCTTCATTGATGAATTTCCGAAGCATGTTCTTAAGAGTCTGATTAAACCTCTCTGTGAGACCGTCAGTTTGCGGGTGATATGGGGTGGTTCTCAGTCCCTTGATGCCAACCAGTTTATACACATCCTTCAGTAATTTGGACATAAAATTTGTCCCTTGGTCAGTCAGTATTTCTTTTGGGAACCCCACTCGTGAACAAAACTGAACCAGGCAAGAAGCAACAGTTTTAGCCTTAACAGATTTCAGGGGGAACACTTCTGGATACTTTGTTGCATAATCAGTGATAACCAACATAAATCGGTTACCTGATTTGCTCTTCTCCACTGGACCCACAACATCCATGCCCAAGCGTTCAAATGGCGTATTTATAATAGGAAGAGGCTGAAGAGGCGCTCTCACTGCAAATCTGGTGGAGGTTTTTTGACACAGAGGACAACTCCTGCAAAAACTGGCAACATCCTTTTGTAATCCAGGCCAGTAGAAATACCGTTGGATTCGGGCTATGGTTTTATGTTTCCCCAGGTGGCCAGCCCAGGGAATTGAATGGCCCAACATTAACACTATTTTTCTGGTTTTTCTGGGTAACACAAGCTGTTGTACTTCTCCATGTCTCCTATAGAGGGTGCCATTTTGCATATGAAATTCCTCTGCAGTTCCACCTTCTTCACCTCTCTTAATAAGGTCAGCCAGACTTCTATCCTGGTGCTGCAGCTCACTAATATTATCAGGAATTTCAAAGTCTAGCGGTACCTCAGGTTCAGGTAACAGAGTAGAGGTTGTGGCATGTTTGAATTTTTCTCGCCTGCGCTGTGCACGAGACTTGCGTTCTTTGGTTTGCCCCTCTCCAATCTCAGCCCCATAAAATGGCAAGGCTCTTAGGCTGGGCTCATCTTTCTCTGAGGTCTTTGCACGGGACCGTGTCAGCACAACATTGCACCTTTTAGAAGCATTTATTAGGTCTGTGAGAACTGGAAGATCATTTCCCAGGACAACAGGAAAAGGTAACTCATCCATAACACCCACATTTAACAGGTAAACATGTCCTTGCACTCTCATATAAATGTCTGCTGTTGGATACTTTTTTTCATCCCCATGAACACAGCAGATGGGTATTGGTTCCGAGGTGCAAATACTATATGGTGGGACATACCTGCGGTGTACCAATGTCTGATTGCTTCCTGTGTCAATCAGGGCTTTGACCCTCTGTCCATCTATTTCCACAGTAGTCTCCATCAGTGGCTGGTTTTGTCTGTTCACTACATGGTTCTCTCTGGGTACAAAACACATTTGAGAGAGTTTTGCTGGATTTTGAGCACACATGGGCTTTGTATGGCCCTCCTGCCCACACAAATAGCAGACGGGTTTTTTCCAAAGGTTTTGTTTGACTGGGGGAGAACATTTTTCTTTTCCAGACAGCTTACTCACATTTCCATTTTGACTGGCGTTACCTGGACTCTGGAGAAACTCCCTTTTTGCAACTCTAAAAGCCCACGGTTGGGTCTTCTTACGGGCTGCCACAAAGGCATCTGCCAGGGAAACTGCCTCTGCTGCCCCTTTTGGGTTTCGTTCCTTAATCCAAACTTGGAGTTCTGGAGACAACATTCGGAAATACTGTTCAAGAATTATGACGTCATTTACTTCTTCAACAGTCTTACCTCGGGGCTGGACCCATTTACTATACAGTTCTTTAAGTCTCACGTAAAGCTCCTTGGGGGACTCATTTGGCTCCACGTGAAGAGAGCGGAACCTCTGTCGATAAGTCTCGGTGTTAATTTCATATTTCTGTAAAATAGCAGCTTTAACATTATCATAGTCCATTGATTCATCAATATCCATATGTACATATGCACTCCTGGCTTTACCCGTCAATAGTGGAATCAACTGAAATGCCCAGTCACTTTTTGTCCATCTGCAAGCACAGGCTATCCTCTCAAAAGTTATGAGGAAATGCTCAATGTCATCATCATCACTCAGCTTTTGCAGTTTTGGTTCTTTATACAAATGTGTAGAAACTGAGTCACCTGGCTTAACAGCAGACAGTGCAGGTTCTGGTGGTGAACTATCCACATCATCAGGCTTCACTCCTGCAGAGGAGGGGGCGTGGTCTTGCACAAAAGGCCTCAGGCCTGCAGAAGACTGGGCCTGCAGCTCCTCTTGAAATAAACCGAACTGGTGTTGGAGAGCCTTAAACCTGTGATCTTGGCGTGCCATTTCTTCCTCCCACTGTGCCTCTCGAGCTTTCTGCTGTCCAATGTGGGCCTGAAGGATCCCTGCCAAGTCAGATATGGTCGGCTCTCTCCCTTTGTCATCCTCTTCACCAGCTGCACCACACTCCTCATGCTCTGTTTGCACTTCCTGGTCTGATGGGGCTGACTTGCTTTTACCACCTCTGGCTCCTTTCATGGTTTAAGGTTTTTCTTCACTTGTTTCCAAAAAAAAAAAAAAAAAAGGATCAATAAATATACCTTTGTCCTTAACTGGAGGGTCCCACTCCTGACACCAACTGTGACGGTCCGACCAGTAAGGCAAAAGGACAAAGGCATATATAAAAAAGTATTTTCTGTTTATTTTTCCAAAAATTGTTCACAGAAGACTTCTAACCTCAAATCTCAAGAAAAAACTGACTTCTAACAATGAACACACAGGGGAATTTATACACAAAGGCTAGCCTACACAAAACGAGGAGGGGTGGGAGATGAGACAAAGACAACAATACATCAACATAAATAACTAATTTGAACCAACATATCTTGACTACAACACAACTATCAAAACACGACAACCTAACACCACAGAGGTTTTAGCAGTTATGTTGTTAGTAGAGAGAGGTAGATTCTTTAACATCAAGTCCCCTGCTTCCAGCAGCCTGATGGTTTGTTCCATTTCCTGGTTTGCCTTTCAACCAGTCCTCTCCCCCAGCCAGTCCTTCAAACTCAGCAAAACAGAAATTAATGGTTGCAATAAACAAAAAAGGTGTTTACCAAATGTGTGCACCCATAATAGTAAACAACCTAATGCAAAAACAAAACTATATTGTGTGAAGACATTTAAATAAATACTAACACTGAGGAGAAGATGGAGGAACCTCCACATAAACCAACAGTGATCTGTTGTTTGCAAGCAATAAAGCAGTTTAAGATGTTTAAAACTTCTCTTTATAGGTCAAAAGAGATCAATTTCATCCTCAACTGAGCTTCTTTTTTATTTATTTTTTGCGCTGTTTATCTAGGCTCCTGCTCAGGGCAAAGGCCGTAATAAATGTCTGTCTGTGTGGTCTGGGCTGGGCGTTGCTCTGTGTCCTTTACAGTGACCTGCGCTCGGTGGTGTGGGGTTATGGGGAGGAACACAGAGAAAAAAAACCAACAGCCACACCTCTGCTAAATAAATCCAACACCACAACAAAACTTGGCCTGTCCCAACGTGGCAGGAAAAACTCCTCGCTGTTCTCGATTTAACCGTACCGTACAATTTAGGTCAGGGTGAAACTAGGATCAGCCAGAGAAGACCACCATAGGAAAGCAGAAGGAAAAGGTGTATTTTAAAGGGATATGTCAACAAAGATCAGTGGATTGTGGTCGGGGTGGGACTGAAGCTGTTGACCCGTTTGAGTGAAAGTGGCCAAAAAGAAAATCTTCCTGACTAAGAAAGCCTTTTAGTTTCACTCTTCCCTTAAGCCAGCTGTGAGAGGCTGCAGCAGAAACTGTACAATGTAAGTCTATGATTTGGGAAATGAGATGTTTTCAGAAACTCTCAGTGGACTTGACCTTGCATTTTAAGATCCCAGAAGAACAGAAACGCTCTTATTACAGCTTCACACAGAAACGCCGCGAGTGAACAGAGGTTGGGTCACAGCGCCCACAAACTCGCGCCTTTCAAAGGGTTTTTGATCTCCCGGCATCAAGTTATGCCAAAGCCTTTCAAAAGGTTATGGTTTAAAAGTTATGGTGCTTACAACAACAACCTCCTTCAACCAAAAGAAAGCTCTCGAAATCATAAATGAACCAGAATGCAGACTGAAATGTTCGAATTAATATAATATATAAGAATTAATATAGTTTAACCTCAATGAACTCAAGTCTTGCTTCAGTTGACATGTTTTTTTTTAACCCGAGTCTCGCCGGATGGATGTAGTACCGACAAGCGGCGTAGATGAGCGCCACACGTGTATAGATGGGCTGAAACGTCTTATTTTTTTGCTCTGTTTTGATGGGACTTGTTGATTACTTTGTTTGGAACCTATTTCAGTGCTTTTTTATTTAATCGAGTACAGAAAAAAACCAAAGAAAAAAGGTGTTTTGTATGCTCCACCTCCACATAGTCCCAGCTGCTAGCCCGGCGCGCAGAGCAGGTCACATGACGCAGACAGACCGGGAGGTGCGGCAGCCAACACGGTCTTTCTTCACTGTAAACATGAACACATAGATTCTTGGGAAAAGACAGGCACTCATGCACACGTAGGATACGAAGATCAGTAGGCAACTTGCTCAGGGGCACATCTGCATGTGACAAGGGCATGGTCAAACCCACAACCTTCTGATTGCCAGACGACTACTCTACCCACCGAGCCGCCGTCGCCCACAAATGTGGCTCAGTCCGGTTTGAAAACGGCTTATCTAGGTGCTCAACGCGATGATGGGTGCTGGACTGTGGCATCCCTTTTAGGAACGCATCCTTATATGACGCGAAGTGAGCCCTACTCAAGAAAACGTAACTCTATCTCGGTAAATGTGAACTTTTTCATCGTAGTTTCATAGATATATTAGTTTAGATCTATCTTGTTTGATAATTAAAATGGTGGAGTTTATGTATTTTTAACACTGGTTATGAGCTGCTTGGGGAGAGTTAAAGTGCAAAACCCTTGTGTTGACCTGCCCATGACATGGACCCTTGGGTCAGATGTTCTCTCTAAAGGCAGCAGAAATAACTCCTGCTTGTTCTTTGTTTCTGCTCTATATTTGTTTTCTGGCAACAGACTGCAGCTTTTGTAGCTATTTTCAAGACAAAAAGAAAAGCCTTTCATTATGCAGCCGTGGGGATTTTCCCAGAATTTGTTGAAGAATTGAACTGACAGCTTTGCACGAGTTAAACTCAAGAACAAAGACGTGGGTTTGTTAAAGAGGCAACGTTCTCCGGTTCTCACTTCAGTTACAGTCGAACGCTAATTGGGTTTTAGGCGTTTACATGATTAGATTTAGACACGTGGCAGCAGAGTGTCGTCCTGATTCTGCACCATCATCACGTTTCCTATTCAAATCCTGTTACATAATCGACTGATTTAATTATTCAGCAGTTTGCTTTCTTTTTTTTTTTCTTCTTGCTTGTTGCTAGAAGAAGAATGGTATACTCTAAAAAGCAGCTTTGTTTCTAGGTGATGTGTTGCAATGACTGAATAACCATCTTGTTTTTTTTATGAGTTACAATATGATTCTCATAATATAAGCTAGTTTAAAAAAAAAAAACGAATAAAAATCATGATCTAATTGATGTTATGAGCGTAATTAAACACATAACTATAGTGTTTTTTATTTTCAATGCGTAGACATAAGCAAGAATATGGCACCTGGTGTGTTGTAATTTAGCTTCCATGCTTGTTCTTTGACTGGAAATATTCCTGAACAGCTGGATTTGTATCCCAAGTGTTGGAGTTTTTTTTTTTTCTTTTTTCATCCAGCTGACCTGCAGTGTGCAGCAATAGGTGGGTGAAGGGCTTTGTTGCGATACTTCATGTGCCACACAGACAGGAGAAAACTCCAATCAAAGGGTTAAAAAGCCTGCTGGCTGCTTCCTGTCAGAGACCCCCTTTTGATCTGGATTGTCAGGATTAAAGGCACGCACAGTCGGTTTGTTGCACAGCTGGTGCAATCCAAGGTCATTCAGAAGTGTTTTTACACATGAGATGAAGGAACACGCATGGTTTCTCCGTCTGTTAGAGACGCACAGCCTCCACTATCCTATGAAAAGGCAACACCATGGAGTTTTGGAGGTAGAAAGTGTCACAAGGGGAGGATGTGGGTACCTCTGTTGTTTGGAGTGTGGTTTCCTGATCAGACAAGGAGACAGAGAAAGGAAATGCTTATCTCCATAGTCTCAATGTTGCTTCCACTTTTCCCGCTGTTCCTTCTCTCTCTCTCTCTCTCCAACTACGGCTGTTGTAAGATGTTCTTTTTAGAAAGGTTTTTTTTTAACCAACGCAATCTCCCAGACTTCGGCCAGGAACTGAGGGGCAGGAAAGGTCTACATCCTCCTAAGACTTCCTGTGCCGCCTCTTTGGTTCTAAGACATTCACTAAACTGACTGACAGGGCCCAGGAGCTGCTGAAGGTTTTCTTTTGCATAACTTCAATTCTAGTCCCTCACCCACAGTAACGTATTACTGATGTGGAAAAATAATACAAAATGCAAATAAGCAATTAATGTACTACAGATGCATCCATCAGGATTTTTCTGGCCAATACAGATTTTAGTTTTTCTTTGAGATCGCAACTGTTGATTCTAAATTCAAGCCTTAAATGAGCAGATTTCTTGTTGTTGTCTGTCTGTTCCAGTTTTCGATAGGACTGGCGGATAATCTGGCAGATGCCGTGAACCGTTTCTGAATAAAACTTACAGAAAACGTTCTCCTGCTTCATAAAATCTGTGCTTTGAACGTTGTGAAGTTTACTGACCAGTGTTTCAGCTGCTCTCTGTGCCGCTGTCCTCCACACAAACGGCTGTCTTTGGACGGCTTAGCACCGCGCCTAGAGCAGGTCGTGAGTTTTAAGTGCAAAGTGCGTGCTGTTCAAGAATCTTTGTCACAGTGGTGACATTTTCTTTACACAGATACCAGCTCAGGATGCGTACAGATAACGTATAACACGTAGACACGACTTAATATTTTAACAGATTTTTTTAATGAATGACCAAACACACTTCCTGATAAGCTTAAAGCGTTCAGATGGTCTTCAGGGTCTGGTAGGATTCGTATCCGAGTCCAAAACATGTTATATGATGCATTTAAAGAAGAAAATAGGACTTCTGTTTTCCCGTAGTTAACCAGTAAGAGTTGAAGGGAGAATTGTCTGATAGATTTATTTAACTTTTATCTTCCCTCTGCTTATTTCAGGGACAGGGCCTGACTCCAGCATGGTTCTGGTTCTTGATCACCTGGTCAAAGATGACACGTCTGGGCCCATGCTGATCCAGCCTCAGAGAGAAGCTGTGACCCCAGAGTCTGACCTGTTGGAGTCCAGCCGGACCAGGTCAAACTCCACAGCTTCGGACCGCAGCGGGACTTCGGTTCACTCCATGTCTAATCAGGATTCTGTGACCTCAGAGAAGAGTCTGGGCCCAAACCAGCGATCCCGGCTGGACTCTGGAGCCTCAGACAGAAGCCAGAGTTCCTCGCAGCGGGGTCGCCTTGACTCTGGCGCCTCGGAGCGCAGCATCAGCTCCCTGTCTTCTGCGAGGCAGAGACTGGGATCGGATGTCTCTGATTCGTGCGTCAGGCCCCGTCTGGGCTCCGGGAATAAAGACAGCATGGATGTGTTCTCTAGAAAACGGATGGACTCCGTGACATCCAACCCCAGCATGAGTTTATCTTCTGAGGAGAAGGCTCCATTGGAGGACGTGGAGAAAACAAGAAGGGGTTCGGTTAACAGCACGGACTCAGAAACTGAAACGGGTTCAGCCGGCGTCTCCGCTCGGTGTAACCAGGACCGCGGTCATGACCAGGATCAGCCAGACGGGGCCCTTTCATCCCGAAGAGATCCTGAGAACGGGGTCCTCAACGGCCACGCTCAGGGAAAGTTGAATTTCAAGATTCAAAAGGTTAGAGTATACATCAACTTAATAATGCTGTTTTTTATATTATTATTATTTTTTATATTAAAGGCAAAATACCCAGTGTGTGACCTCAGAAAACCACTAGGTGTCAGAGTACTGCAGCAAAGGAAACAAGCTGATTTAAAACTAAAGGGCAGACTAAGTTGGGAGCTAAATATAAGGGCATAAATATTAATATCCTGCTGTAAGGACACATTGTTCTTTCTTATTTGAGTCTATTTAACTGAAACATATCACTTCTAAGTTAAGGAAGGCCAACTAAAGTGTCAAACCATAAAGAAATGTGAAAGATTTGCTCAGAATTGTAAATTAATAGATGATTGCCAGAAATTCAGATGCTGCATGCACTGATATGGGCTTTTTCACAGCCTCAGTATAGCTTCACACATCCTGTCGGCAGGAATATTGACTGATTAATAACATTGTTTTCTCTGAGGCATGCATGCTCCTTAGGTACATCTAAAAACTGCAATGTGATCTAAGAGTTCCTTTATTCCGGTAATGTAGTTAAAAAATAATTCATGCTGTATACATTAACTGCACACAATTCCAAGTGTTTAGTTCTTTAATTTTGATATACTGTTACAGTATATATCTTGCACCAGCATTAAGTAGACTTGTGTTATGGCGGTTCTCACATAGACAGTAACTAACACCCTCCTCGTGAGGCGAAGTCACTAAAGGTTATTGCTAAACAAGCTGGCTTTATCTAGGTGGAAAGTTGAGTGGAAGGAAAACAGTCTGGAATGAGGTGCAAAACAACACTTGGGATATATAACTCTATGTAATGAATACATGTAATATATAAGTTTAACCTTTCAAATTGATTAACTGACATCTATAAACATTACGATTTTCTAAGTTATTTACATGCAGCTTAAATGGCCTTCCTTGAATGTGATTCTGCGTTTTGCAGAAACTCAAATCTCTGCAGCTGTTTTAAATGTTGTGTGTGTCCGTGCGGCTTGAGCAGCTGAATAACGAGCATTCGTCACGCTCACGTCACCAGAGAGGGGCGCAGAGATGCACGTTCACAGCCAGGAGCACTGACCTTCCAGGCTCTCCATTTAATCATATCTGACAAGAAAGTCCATCGCTCCATTCTTCAGCGACACACAGGTCCCATCGGCATCCATAAACACAGCGAGCCGGGCTCTCGGTGGATGCTGTTTGGCTTTCGTTACTTGGTTACGCAGACAAACTGTGCACCTGACCGCCTCTGCTTCAGCTCACCGGCATGTCGGCCTCACCTGCTGTCAGAGAGAGACACGTGCCTCTCGTTCTTCGTCCCGGGGCTCTCGGAGAACACAAAAAACACCCAGAGCTTCTGTTTCTGTGCCAACCGGTGACTGTTGAGGAGCCTTTCCCATCTTAATGGGGTCAGGCATTATGTCCGCATGACGCCACGGAGTCGCTTATCCAAATCTGGCCCCAGACTTCTTTTACTGCTCCATCTAAAATGGGCTGATGTGGAGTCGATCTCCCGGGAGCAATGTAAACACTGTAGGATCCAGCCGTGGCCGCTGTGCCAGGAAAAGAACAGAGGGCCATAATGCAACTCAATATAAATGTTACACAATGAAAACACAGTGGCCAGTGCTGGATTTAGCTTCATCGCTCTGTGAGGGTGCCCCAGTATGCAGACTCCAGTTCCTCATGAGTCTGCGCTGCTGCTCAGTGTAGCAGCTGTGTGGCTGTCAGCAGAGCATGTTGACCTTTAATCTCTGATGCTTCCTCTCACGTATCCTCGTGTTTCTTTGTTTGTCTTCCCTCAATTTCAGATAACAGCTAATGGAAATCTGACATTCGCTCATGGCAAGGCCAAGGAAAGTGGTAAGACTATGGTTCAGCTCTGCACCAAATCACCCAACATGCAGCCCGACTATCTTTTCACTGTAAAGAGAGCATGGTAGGAGTCTTTTCTGCCATTAGGCAATTGTCCACTACGCGGCCGTTGAGGTCGGGGCCCCGCTGGGGTGCTTTTATCAGCAAGTGCGGGGATTTGATGTCCTTTTTTTAGAAATCAAGATAAATCCCTATCATCATCATCATCATAGTAAAATAATATTCATGTTATAAATGCTATAAGGGATAAAAAGTAAACTAATATTTGTGCTACAAATCTTGTAAAAGTTAAACAGCAGTATTTACAAATGGATTAATTCAGTATGTTGGTAGATGAAGCTTTTTGTGTTTTCTGTACACCACTATTTGACTTAATAGCGATGATTATAAACTCTACTCATAGATGGGGGGGGGGGGGGTGGTCAGACACAGTTTAACTTTTTATTTTGGGGGTAATTTGTTGAAAAGGCTGGGAACCATTTCTGTATATCACTAGACAATGTCATGCTGCGTTCAGACTGAACACTAATTAACCGTCCCAACGGCTCAACCTGGACACAGTGTGAACAGACCCGTCTGACCTGCGTTGGGAGGAGCTACCCTGTTCTTTTTCTATGCAGTGAAAAAGTGGTCCAAGTTTTTATAACTTATCTGAGATCCCAACTTCTTCACTCCAGGAAGAGTCCTTTCTATTATTGTCTCTGTAGTGATAGCTCGACCGATCATGGATAATAGGATGGGCACAAACAGCGACGATGAGTTTGTCCTCCAGTATCGACTTCCCGGCCTTTCATGGTCCCCCGGTCCTGTCGGGAAATGCGGCACTATGTCACATAGCGGAGTTTCTCTGATTGGTTGATTCGGCGCATCCAGCTGCAAAAAATTAGATTTTCCAACTCAAGCGTCTGCTGCTTTGGACACTCAGACGCTTGAAATCTCAAAACGCTCCGCGACCGATGGGTGAAACGCGCCGCAGGGCCTCTCAACGCTCCTAGAAGCAGGTCCACCACAGACTTTGCCTGTAAACCAGACACACGGGTCTTATTCTTTATTTCCAATTAATAAGAATATCTTCGAACACACCCTGAATTTAAGATTTTCAATTTGAAAAGAAATACTTTTTTGACCAGCCCCAGTTTCATGTCCCACAAGACTTTCTGGTTCCTCTCCAAACTACGTTGGCAACAGTGCTGTTTCAGAGTTTGCTAGCTTAACATAAAACTATATGAACGTTTTTAATTTAGTCTAGCAGATATTTAACTGTTTGTGTAGCTGAAAGTAGATTGCATGGTCACATTTAATTGGGTTTACGACTAGCAATGCCTTCATCCATAGGTTGTCTGCAATCTTCCAATCACATTCTGTTTCCTAAGCTGCTGACATTAGCGATGAATTAATATGACAGATGATCAAAGTTAAATGTTTTTAATTTTTCCAGCCTTCCTGCCATATTTTACTATGAGCAGAGGTAAAACCAAGCTACAAGAGTTTAGTTTGTTAATGATTAGAATTAGTCATTGCTCAGTAGCAGTATCCACATTGAAAACCAGAACAAGATGGCGGCACTTAAGTATGCTGTGTCAGCTGATCAGTAAAAACATTTTTTGAGGTTCTGACCAACTGGTCCATTAGTTATCGCCAAGGAAAGACCAAAGTTGTCTGACTGCAGTGGGCTTCTCGAAGCATCTTTAGTTTTAAGAAGGTTTTCCAGATTTGAGTCCTGATTTCTGAGGTAAAGGAATCGTAGCAGTGTCTGCCTTCACTATCTTTATTCTGGAGTTTCTGACCCGCCGACACCTGAAGGCTCGTCACGCAGCTCTGCAGGTTTCATTACTGTATGAAGTTCATACATGATAAACCTCAAACACGATGCAGCGAATCAAACCGGATCACGTTAAACATTTATGCCTAAAGGGTAAAAATGGCCTGAACGGGTTCAGATATTTATGGAATAATTGGGACTTAAAAAATTCTGAATAATAGCAAAAGCTATTATTGCTTTTTCATCGACATAATTTTGTTTTGTTTTTTGTTATTGCAAAAATATACCTTTGATCTAATTCTGATTACTTAAAGAGTGAGTTTGGTGCCTTGGCATCCAAAGTGAGGACCCAACCTCCTGCTTTCTTCGCCTTGCCTTGTAAATGAAGAACGTCAAGCCAAGTAAAAGGAGTTGGGAAAACAACCCAAAAAAAGGAATTATGGGATCTGTTGGGGCTTTTGAGGCTTATACGTAAGCTAAAGGATTTATCTGTAGAAGTCTTAAACCCGAACAAGTAAAAGGATGTAAGAAGCTGTGCCTTCAATGTATTTCACTGTTTTCCCTCTAAGATTAATTATTCCCTCTTTAACAGCATCTGAAAAGAAAGATGGCATCTTGGAGCAGTTCAGCCGCACCAACTCTGTTCGAGACCGAATGCGCAAGTTCACAGAGGCCAGCCAAAGCCCGCACCCCCCAGCTTTGAAGAAGACCCCTCTGAGAAACGGGGCCACCTCCGGGCTGACTAATCTCTCCAGAGCTGCTGAGCTGTTTGCACACGCATCAGCATCCCCCGGCCCGTCTGAAGACAGGCCAGCCAGGCCACGTGTAGGCTCGGTGTCCACCACATCCGCTCTGTCGACGGCTCCTCAGCCCCTCAAAGGAGTGGTCGAAAGACCTCCGTCTTCAGCCAGCCAATCGCAGGACTCCCTGGGCGGGATGAGGCTCCCAGTTGAAAAAGATGTGCCTGCCTCGGCGGAGCCAAAGGAAGACAGGACCCCAGGGAGAGCAGCCGAGAAACAGGTCCCTGAGGGAGAGGAAGACCCCGACATGAAGACTTTCCTCACGATTGAGATCAAAGACGGGCGCACCGCCACCTCCTCATCCGCCTCGTCAACGGCGAGAGGCAACGCCCTGCCTATCACCAGCATGACCCCGCGGGTCGCCCCTCTGGGGCAGAGACCAGGTAAGGAGCATCAACCTCACAGCTGCAGACGCTGCTCTGTTGAAGCTTTGTAAGCCGCTCCTAGTTCTGCTGAAATAGAGGGAATCCCAGTCACTGGAGGGGTTGACTCACAGAACGGGACGATGAGAGTTTAAGTGAGGCTGAACGAGTAAATCACGTGAGGTAGATGTACGGGCTGAATAGTGAGTAAGCACAGAGGAGCTGAAGAGCATGTTTTACGGCGTGGGCACGTTTCTCCGCTCTGAGGGGGGCGGGGGGGCTGAGGTCACTGGTCAATAGCAGCGAGTAGATTTCAAACAAATGAAGAAACAACTGACTGTCTGTACCCAAAGTCAGTGGTTTTATTGTTACAGGGTGAGTGAACAAGCTCGTCTGCCCACACAGAGCACCACTTTGTGATGTTCTGTACATATTGTCTTCTGCACGTTTATCTAAAACTAGACACACTGCCTGGTATTCATCTGCACGCGCATTTAAACGAGAACAATGCTTCATGGGCATTTCTTTGTGAATTTGCCCCATTAGAGTTCAAAGAAGCAGTTTATTCAACTTGAACATGACTGGAAATGTATATAAAAAATGTTTTTCCTACGTTTTTGCTAGAGCTGCACAGAGTGTTGGGTTAAAGTTGTAAAAGCTGTGTTAGTCTGCGCTATATCGCAATCGCAAAGCATTCATTGGATGCTTCATTTGGCAAGATGTTATATTTTATGTTTCATGCATGTGTGCTCTGCACAGTAATGATTACTGAGAGCGGTGGGGACCTTGTGTAATTGTAAAGAACAAAAATAGTTGAGAAAGTTTGGGTTCATTGTAATAGAAATACTCATTACGTTTTTCAGCACTATTTTTACCCCATATTTTCCGCCCCAGTTCATTTTCATCGTGACAAAAATCTATTTGTGTCCCAAGCTGATTGATCCTAATATTTCAAATATTTAATTTTAACGTTTTAAATTTTAATGCTTTTTCTTCTATGAAACACTCAAAAGACGCTGGCAGCTATTTTTATGAAAGGATATTTTCTTCATAAAAAAGTTTCAGCGCCAACAGCAGCCATTGATGGTAAGCAGGGATGTCTAAGAGGGGTACTCGTAGTTTTGCCGCCTCCTCATTTTGTGCTTTTGCAGGTTTGGTTGTTAAGAAAAGAAGCGCTCAGCCACAGGAGGCCTTCTACCAACCGTATATCAGCTTCACACCCACTTTCACGCCTGTCAAATTAAAGGGATTTTCTATTCTGTACACAACTTACTGTGAGAAAATGACTCCCAATCATACCTACAAGCAAAGGGTCGCTAAGTTACTTTCGATTTGACCAGGAGTCGTAATTTGTCGCTTTTCATTTGAATCAACTGGTCCAGATAGAAGTCGGAAGCACACGTTTATTATACAAAATGAAATCCTACATGAGATTTTTACAAATGTTTCTCCATATTTTCTCTCCACAAATTGAGTCTCTGTCATTGTTGTAGTATGAAAGAGTGCAAGAATGTAATCAAAAAGGCCTGCTTGAATGTAATATTGGCAGTCCATGCATTCACACTCCTGAGACTGATGATGCTGTAAATCTGAGCAGTCGGCGGTGCGGAGGGATATGAATCGATAAAGGTTATGGAGACCAGGAGCCTTGCAGAGCGTGGTGCAGGTATGAAGTATAAGAGAGAGAAGATTAAAGAAAATGCAGGAATATTGCATATCGGCACTATAATATTCAACAATAAAATTGCAAATACGTCTTTTCTTAATATCGTTTAGCCCAATCTATAATTTACAACAATAGTTGTATAGGAAGAGAATTAAACTGATACATAGATGTATGTATATTAAGATTAGAACCGAAATGGAAATAACAAGCGATACAATGACGATGTGAAGGTACGGAACCGGCGATATAGGGCATTGAGCGCCATCTAAAGGCATTACGGGTTTACTTTGTGTTTTTTTTATGTGAACTTGATCCTAGTTTGGTTTTAAAAAAAAAAGCCAACTAGCCATAGATGTGTTTGTTTTTTTTTGTAGTTTTTTTTTTTATACCAAAGATATTCTAAAAACATCGTATCTCAAAAAGACTTAAGTAACGAACAACTTGAATATTTTGAATAAATTTATTATTTGCACAATATATTTATGATGCGGATCTGGTCCTTTCCATAAGCTGCTTCAGCTGTTTTTATAATGAGCCACTTAAAACATGTGACGTGTCTCAGATTCTCAGCAGCCATAATCCCCGAACCCAAACGGTTTGTTTTAAAATGAAGGCAGGACGTGTGTGAATCCAGACCCCTACGCCTCTTCCCTGTCTCCCTCCCCTCCCTCAGGATGCACTCTACGAGTCCTGCGGGGGCTTCCATGTGAGCTGTTTTTCAGCCCAATTTGCTTTAATGGTTTTTAAGCTCCTTTTTTGGAATCCGCCTGTCCTGGCTTGAGTGAAGGCAGTTCGCGACTGTGTCTCAGGTTTCCCTCAAAAGCACTGTAAGAGCTTGTAAATGTGCCGTGCGTCATGCCGAGGTGCAACGCTTCTGCGCTGTTTATGATCCAGCTCTTTGTGTGTGTTAGGATGGAGGAAGCAATGAATCCCAGAGAAACTCGTACCAATGCTCCGTGCGCCTGATGAGGAAAGCTCTTTATGCTAAAAAATCTATAGTATCTCTCCTTTTTTCCACGTTAAAGATGGCTATCTACTCTGAAAGCTTAAAGAACCAACTAATAAAGAGTCACATGAGCGCAGTGGAAAATCCTGCACAGATCTCCAGTCTTAAAACGGTTTACAAGTTGTATATGATTAAGTTCCTGTCTTGCGCATGTCTTTCAGAGTTGACCCTTGGCCTTAGAGCTACACCATTCAAGATCTCCTCATCTACCTTCTCCTCCGGATCCTCCATCAAGGTAGGAGAAATGTTTTTCCCTGAAGTTTTCTAGAAACTTTTGCCAAAATCCCCCAGATCCAAAAATTCTCTTTAAAAGATGTTCTTGATGTCCTTAATCTTCAACTAACTCTCAGCTGGAGTAACACCGTATCTTTGTCTTAGTAATCACCCATAAAGGGTCCTGGAAGGTCCTCCAGCTGAGGCAGGAGAGTGGAGGGTGAAAAGAATGAGGAGAAAGGAGGTAGAGCAGACAAGAACAGTGTTTATCAAACACAGAGAAGGGCCACCAGTCATATCTGTCCTTGTAGGGTATGTGAGGAAGACAGGAGGGGGGAGAAGGGAGGTGTTCTTGCTTTTCTCTCTGCAGAGCTTTATCTGGGAACTGTTTCCCTAAACCACACCTGTCTGTCTCCGTCCGTGGAGTTTACGCTGCAGCTGCCTTAATGCACAAGTCGACACCAGTTCCTCATCACTTGCTTTGTTTCTCCGAGGGCGAAGAAGCGCGCTCTGATTAGCTGGAAGTGGTCCGCCGGGAGAATTAGCAGAAAACACAAACAAATCCCCTCCTATCTCGCGGTGACCTCTGAGGTTAAGGCCGATGGCGAACACTCCCGTTTGCATCATTCTTTAAAGCCTCTCGCTCCCGGAAAGGAAGCATTGTTGTGAACTGAGAGTCTGGTATTGAGCGGAGTTATGTCCTGTTTACGTTTTTCTTTAAACGGCTGCATTTGGAGCACGGCGGTTATCTGCTTATGGAATCAAAAGGCTGCTTAATTAGGGCTCCACCCTGCGGCCCTGTGAAGGGAAGCCTGTGCGTAGCTGCAGGGAGGATTAAAGGTGTCTCATTGAAACCGTGTCCCTGAGTTAGGTTCTTGTTGAGATGCCAACCCTGGCTGCGGTGCAGAGCCTTTGCAAAAGGCTTCCTAGCTTTTGAATCTTTCCACCTTTTGTCACATTATATCCACAGACTTCAGTGTATTTTGTTGTCATCTTATGTAAAAGATGATCACAAAGTAATGCAAAATCTTAAAATGTAAAAAAAAAAAACATTTCTTTGGATTCATTAAGGTCTGAAGAGTGGGTTGTCCCTTTGTATTTAGCCCCCCTTTACTCTGACACTTGTACCGATTATTTGGACATCAGTCTAAGCGAGGACTTAGATTGGACACGCTGGAGGGACTATGTTTCTCGGCTGGCCTGGGAACGCCTTGGGATTCCCCCGGGAGGAGCTGGCCCAAGTGGCCGGGGAGAGGGACGTCTGGGC
This sequence comes from Fundulus diaphanus, assembly GCA_037039145.1. NCBI lineage: Eukaryota > Metazoa > Chordata > Actinopteri > Cyprinodontiformes > Fundulidae > Fundulus > Fundulus diaphanus. The sequence goes on from CM073127.1 coordinate 26,067,583, forward strand.
CTCCCTACTGAAGCTGCTACCCCCGCGACCCGACCCCGGATAAGCGGAAGAAAAATGGACGGACAGTCTAAGCGATACCCGATATGTGCTGCTGATTTTATTTTTTTTTCCTTTTTTTTCCCCGGCTGATTCTTGAAGCCAATATTGCTTTTTCTTCCTCCATTTACATGATAAAAATGACATAATGATAGCAAATGCTACACAAGTCTCAAAATCTGCATTTAAACCAGCTGATATTAACAAATCGTTTCAGACCGCAGTTTAAAAGGTACATCAAAAAAAACCTGCATCACCACTTTTATGACTTAATGAATGTGTCACAGCGAGAAAAGAGCTTCTTCTTCTTCTTCTTCTAGTTCAGTGGGGAGAAGGAGGAGAAGAAACACTGACCACCGCACGGCTGCAGTGTATGGACATTTTTTTATGTAAAGTTCGATGCTGCACCCATAGTGATTGGTAATTCACATGCATACATGATTCTCCATGGAAATGAACACTCACAGCAGAGGCAGCTGGGCAGCTGGAGGTCAGATGTGGGTTTTTAGATAATGGATCAGCAAACGGATGCATGTATCGGCAGATGCCCATACAGGGAAGAAAACGCAAATATCGGCCCAAAATACCGGCTTACCCCTAATGTACAGGTAGTAAGATACCGTGACAATGAAGCACAGTTTTATGTCATTAAAGTCTGAAATCCTGTCCAGCCAGTGTATGAACTCAGTGTTATGAGAGGCCAGATTTTGGCAAAATGATCAGCTGTGAAATACAACTACGTTCACCACAGCTGCTTAAAATTCAGAAGGCAGTGGAGGGCAATATTCATTTTTTTCCTTTTAAACAAGTATCTGCTAATTCCAGGTGTTCTTGGGAGTTTCTGTGAGTTTTTAACTAACTCTTCTGATCATTGCTTTTTTCGTTTTTTCTTTGTTAGAAATCTTGCGAGGAGCCCTTTAGTGGTGGCTGGTTTATGGTAAAGAAAATAATTTTTCACTCTCGGCTTACAACCACCAATGGTGTTCGACGGAACACCGTGAAGTTTATAAATGCGTCTGTAATCTGTGTCGAAAGGTTTTGCAACAATAGAGTCGTGATGGTCTTGGTTTAGCTCTTAGCTTTTACCCACCGGGATGGGGCTGCTTGCGTAATACCTTGGTAATGAGAATCCTTTTTATAGGCCATTAAGCACATCTAAACCCGATGATCTTAATTAGTACTGACAGAAGCAGGATTGTTTTCAAAAGTACTGAGAGATTTTTAGCTATTTTCTTTGCTTTTTGCATCTTTTTTGCTGATTTCTTTCTTTGTGTGCTCAATGCTTATTCTGCTTATTCCACTTAACTTGATTTATGGACTCGTGTGTTTTGATTTCTGGGATTACTTCAAAAACCTCATTAGAAAGAGATTCAGTGAGGAAAAATTGTCATGTGTTTAGTACAAATTTTCCTTCATGTAAATACAGCTATCCCGCGAAGGCCTCAGAGGTTTCTTGCCGAACAGTGAACACACCAGGCAGGTCATGGATAAAGCGCTGGAGACGTTTAAAGCAGCGCTCTTTCCTTAGTGCATTAGATACAGTATCCTCAGTTAGAATGCAATTATTATTTTGCTTGTTTACTAGCACCTATTTATCAAGCAGGAAATGGCCCTAAATGTGCATTTTATTTGACGGGAAAAAGGAATTTTAACATTAAGCTGCTTCATGTAACGCTGCACAGCCATGCCGTAATATAAGCAGCCTAACATGTAATCCTCCAGGGATAAGCCACAAGCCTACTACAGTAAGTCTTTCCCTCCTTTCATCACCTGGATAAGCTGATATATCAGCTCTGTGTGCCTGGATTCGCTCAAGTTTTACCATACAAAGACTTGGGCTAACTTGGCTAATGAGACTGCAAAAACAGCGGCCCGACACTGATGGTTAACGTCAACATAGGGGGTTTAAGGGGGGCTGGGGGCTAGGCGGAGGAAGGGGCTCCTGTTTTCTGACCTTTCCTTGTAAAGTTCATGACTTTTCGAGGTGCTGGTCTGTTTTTGTGGTCAGAAAATAGTGGATACAATTAAAAAGCGGCGCTGATATGAAGGCAATAGGGTAACATGAGTTGAACAAGCTCTTTCTGTTTACTGGTGTTTATTGACCACCGTGGTTCCGGGTGGAAGAAGCGCTGATCCGTTTGGGTGGTCCGGACTTCTCCTTGGTGGTCTGATCTCATAGCTCATCGCCTCCTTTATTTACTTACCCCAATTATTTTAATCCCAATAAAACTTGACGATGCTGATTGCACTGGTTTTTCGGCGGACAAAAGTTAAAAATCTGAGTTGGAGGCAGACGTGGTTCAGCGGCATGCTGGTCCACACCATCGTTCCCGAAGTCTCAGAGAATACTACCCAGATTTGGGTCACTCTGGCTTGGACCTGCAGCGTTATCCGGGACGCACACATGCGTAACCAGCAGCCTGGGGCCTGATTGTCTCACTTGGCCATCGAAGGACAAGGACCCAATTGTTTGCGTGCTGGTGATCTGCGACACGTTTACTGGTTATGCCGCTGACCCACAAGTGTCACAGAGAGAATGTAACGCCTGGTTGCTTTATTTGGCTGCAATCCCTGCATTGTTTTACTTTTATATTTACATATTTCTCTTAATTATTTTCAGATAATCTTGTACATGTCAACAGAGATCCTATATTGCCGAGGTTTATCCAATTTCTGTCGGTTTCTCATTAATCAGAAATGTGCTTCCCCCTTGGTGCTCGATGCTTTCAGTGAAGTGTTTCCTAACCCGTGAAGGTCATGGAGACAACTGCTTTGACTTCCCCACTGAGCTTTAGTAATAGTTCAGTGACAGGTGGTTATAGACAGCTCAGTTAGGAGACCATCAGTTACGCTCTCCAAGAATTTGGCCTTTGTAGAAGAGTGTCAGAGGAAGAAAATATTGCTGAAACACGGCCAGAAGAAGTCCCAACTTGCAGTTTGCCACTAGACATGTAGGAGGACACAGAAAACATGTAGAAAAAGGGTCTCTGAGATGAAAACAGTTCTTGACCTACATGCAAAATGCTGTGTGTAACACATCACCCTGAAGATACTGTCCCCACTGTAACCCCTGGGGATGGTAGCATCATGGAGATGCTTTTCGTAATGGGGAACAGGGAGCATGGTCAGAGTTGGTGGGAATATGGATGCTGCTAAATTCTGGACAATCCTATTAGAACCTGTAGAAGACTAGAGACTGGGGTGGAGGTTCGTTTGCCAGCAGGACAACGACCCTAACCATGCAGCTCACTGGAATGGTGTAGATTTAAACTTAATTCTGTGTTAAAATGGCCTAGTCAAAGTCAAAGAATGGGCACAGATAGACCCTAAAACACTTTCGGCTGTAACTCCAGCCAAAGGATGTTCTACCAATGATTGACTCTGGAAGGTTGGAAGGTATAAACAAAACATTTGTCAGCGTTATCACCTGAAAACACTTGTATACATTTCCGTGCACTTTTATTGTATACGCTTGATGGAATGCAATCTTGATAAAATGCGTTGAAGTTCGTGGGTTGTTACATGACACAACGTGGAAAAAGAGAACGTACTTCTACAGTTTACTGGGTTGATTTTAAAATCCTGTCTTAATGTACTGTATGTTACTGTAGATTTAAACAAGAATAAGTACTCGATAAAATGTTTCTTCTGAGCCTCTGATGTTTGGGAAGTGCGTGACTCTTGGGGATCAAGGATCTGTCATGTTTTGCATCCCCTCTGCAGTACAGATGCCTCCCATGCAAGAAGTTCAGCGTGGCGATATATCTGCAGCGTGCATTTATTAGGAGAGTTTGAACATCAAACAAGGGAGTCCGATACACAGGCAGAGGTCTGTCAGCACTCCTAATTTAACAACACTTAAAAGTTTCCATGTAAGCAGCAGCTGGAGTCTTTCTTAATTACTAAGAGGTCTAAACCCAAACGGTGGAAGAGCTCTGCCCTTCATGCTCTGGTTTTAATTGTGGAGCTCTGCTCTGGGTCACTGTTGTACAGAAGAAGTGATCTGATCAGTCTGGACTTCAGTCATATTTTGTTAGAAAGCAGTTTTTAGGAGGAATGATATGCACCCCTGGCCTGGAACAAAGTCTAAGCCACCGTTTGCCTTCCAGTCGAGGTGTGAAGGACGTGCCCAAAATAAAAGGAAAGTTGATGTGGGAGGGGTGAGTGTTTCAAATTGTTTTCCTCTTTCGCCAAGAGTGACCGGCCTAGAGGGATAACAACATGGCAGGAGATAAATATACTGTCCGCTGAACCGAGGAAATAAGAGGGTTGGGGCTGCCTGGGAAACGAGAATCCCTGCATGCTCATTGGCTTTTATTTAGCTGCCTGTCAAGAGGGTCTGCTTGTTGAGGCTATAAAGCACAGGCGTTGTTCGAGAGGAGAGTTTCTGCTGCTCTTAGCGAGGTACTAACATCTTGGTTCTTGGATATTATACCTCGAAGACTGCAGTTCAGAGGACATTTGTGAGTGAACACGTTTTCTGTGAGCATGCCTGGGGTGAACCTCGACTTCCTCCCAGCTTCGCAGCCTGCAGAGTCTTTGGGCTCTCCAGAAAGTGCTTGTGCCGAGTCTGGCCTGGAGGAGGTGATCGGAGATCTTCTTGCCCAGGAGGAAGCCGAGGATGACAACGAGGAGGAGGAGATTAACGAGAGGAAGCTCGAGGTGATGCTGCGATGTGCGGTGAAAGAGGTCCACGTTGACCTGCAGGCTTTCGGGAAGAAGGTGGACGTCCGTTTGGAGGACGCAGCAGATAAGGTGGCCTGTTTAGTGGAAGCCATTTCCAGGCTGCAGGAGGAGAACCTCAGGCTGAGAAGGGAGCAGGAACGGATGTTGAGGCAGGTGGAAGCCCTCTGCCAGGTGATGGGACTGCCTGATCACATGTTGCAGGAACTCGGTTCAGTCCCTCATGAAACCAAAACTTCATCCAAAGACGCCCCTTCATGCACACACGAAGAGAGCACTGTAGAAAATTCATGCAATGATTCAAGCTGCATTTCCAGAGATTCTCCTTCCTGCATACCAGAGGGAGCACCAGATAGCTTGCTACTGCAAGATCAAACTGCATCCCAGGACCTTATTTCAAGCCCGCAGGACTCCCTCACTGCACCTCAGGACCTTATTTCAAGCCCACAGGACTCCCTCACTGCATCTACTGAGCCTCCTCAGAAGTCAGAAACCTTGCCGCCTTCTATGACTCGCCGTTCGCTCTCGGCACCATCTCTGATGGCAGCCATATCTCCTGAAAAAAGCCCGGTAACGCTCTCTGTAAATCCTTCTGATCATGACCCTTTTAATTTAGAAGAGCCATGTGAACAATGGGCCCGCCTTTTGTTCCAGCCGATCCACGATTACAGCGTGGATCGGCTGGCCATGTCTCCTCAGTGGCATCCCAGTGATGCTGTATTTTGCTCTGCCTGTGTACTTGTTGACCTACAGTTCCCCTCTCTCAGCTTTCATTTGGTCATTTAATCCCTTATTATGTCCTTGCCTCAGCTGAAAAAAGTTGGATTATCTCAGCTGTCGGTCAGTTTTGGCAGATAGTCTTCATACAGACCGCCAAAGAGCTTGTCCAGTCTGTAAGCCAATGTTCTTTGGTGCGTCTGTCTGTGTGTGCGCTGGCTTTGTATTTGCTTGGAAGGAAAGAAATAATTTTATGCAGCTGTACACCAGTTGGTTTTTGCTTCTCTAAAGGTTTGACCTTCCGATATCAATTTTAGTCAATCTTGATTTCTCTTTCGGACCCTTAATATTAAAAGTAGTTAGAACTACGCTCTAAATACCTCTTTATGACCTCCTTCTTTAATTATTTTGTGATATTATGTCTAATGATATGAAACAAACTGATGATAATGCAGCTGATGTTTTAATTTTAGGTTTATTGTTGGACTTCTACAGTGGCGGCTGGTGGAGAAAAATCTTGGTGGGGCTGGGCAATAGATTTCCCTGCCTAACCCAGTACATGCATTCAAATTAAAAGTCGGAAAATTACTACGATTCCACAATAAGCATTTAATTCCCTTCTCAGAATCAGCAGTTTACAGATACATTCAACCATTTACAGCTATATTAGGTCTTATTTTGGAAAGGAACAGTATGAAATACAACGCTCAAATTCACTATTTGTCACCAAACACACAAAGTAGGCATACACCATACTGTAATGGCATTATCTTCAGCCAAACAGTTTCACAATGACACAATGGGTTTCACAACAGAACAGAAACAGAACATGAAAAAAATCATCAGCTGACAAGATTATGTACATGATACAATGTTCACAGTACCTTCCAAAATCCTTTCACTCTCTTCAGAACAAATAGCCAAACATTCAAACTCACTCACCACATGACAAAATGTGTGTTTCTCTCTCTGTCGTCGTCATTGTAATCTCTACGTCACTGCCTGCCTGACTACTAGCTACATCACCTATATCACTGTGTAGCAGGGGCGAAAATTCCTGGAGCCCCAAAGCCATTCATTTTGGCAATGCTGATTGGCCAAATATTTATTAATTTCCCTAGCAACAGTATACGATTGGTTATTTCGCTAAAATGATACGTTCTGTCGGTGGAAACGCACTGTTAAATGAGAGTCAATTGGTAGAATCAATTGGTAGAAGTGTTTTAATAATTCATATTACATGTAGCCACATACTATTAAGTAAAAACTGACATTGATAATACCTTTAAAATCTATATATATTATGACTTTTCCCCTCCACATCTAGGGAGGGCAGCGCCCGAGCGCCCCCTATGGGCCAGCCGCCACTGGACTTCTATGAAATCTAAACTAAAGACTTAACATTATCCATGTTAATAAGATCTTAATTTGTCAGTGAAAATGCCACCTTGAAAACAAAAAATCTGCATCAACCACCTATGCTAGAGGGCACATTTTTTACTATTACTGGATTGGGACTATGGGCTATGCAAAATCTTTCCAAGGAGCCACAAATGGCCCATGCACCACACTTTGGACACGCTGGGTCAAGAGGATAAAATGGCAACTTTGCTCCTGTCTTCCTGTCCTGTTCTCTCTTGCTCTCTTGTAGCCTGAATAACATGTCTCCTTTTTAAATGGACACTAGTGCCAGCTTTGTCTGCCTATCATCTCCTACAGTGAAGGTGACCTTACTGTTTCTCTGAGGTAATGATGAACTCTGACCTCATTGTGTTCAAGAAGGCTGCGTTACAGGTCAGAGTTTAAATTCAGTTCAGTTCCCCTAATATGACACCAAATGAATACGGATGTCGTGTCAAATCCAGTTACATGAAATTTAATCAGCCAAAAATGATATTTTTACTGTATATTTCAATCATTTACGGACAATCAGATCCAGGTGCATGCAGTTCAAATTGATCCCAATTGTACTACAGAACACGTACAGGTGATCATAAGATTTTAGTTGGTGAAAAGATGCCTCATGGTGGTGCAGTTGTTGCCATTGTTGCTTTGCAGCAAGCAGATCTTGGCCAGGGCCTTTTCTGCATAGGGTTTGCATGTTCTCTTAATACATATGTAAATTCTTTAAATACTCCAACCTTCTCTAACAGTCCAGAAATGTGCCAGTCTAAATTGGCTTTAGCTGTGCGCGTGTTGTTGGCAGTCCTGTATAGAACTGTGATAGACTGCCGATCTAACCGGTGCATACCCCAGCTCTCGTCCATTGACGGCTGGAGATGGGTGCTGACTCCCTGCCACCTGGAGTGATTGTGTAGACGATAGATGGATGGTTAAAAGTAGGGGACATAAAAGAATTAAGGCATTGATTTGACCCCAATTCTTCAATCTGAGCAAGTATGTGGTAACAGTGGAAAGGAATAACGCCAAACGAGGCTTAATATGAACGGCGACTCTATTGGGACCAGTTGGTGATAAACATCAGATTCAGAGAAACGGAAACACTGGTCCAGGAGTAATTTCTAACCAATGCAAGCAGTAACTCTGTCGGTGGCCTTTCCAAGGGGAGAACAGAATAACAAAAATACATTTTGTGCTTGATGGACTCTAATACTTGGGTTGGAAACTGAAGCTCAAATGCTGTTTTGGTGGTTATAAGCCCCCCAGAGCCCATGTTTGGCTGGGTCGTTTCCCGAAACATTCTTCACCGGTCAAGAGCCTCTCAGTGCAGCTTGTCCCAGGGGTTCAAAACTCTGTGTCCACAAAGGTCTGGCAAACAGTCGGGCCACCCCTGACTGCACTGCTCCGTAGCCGTGGTGGGTATCTGTCACTCCCCGGTGACGGGGTCCCGCTGGGGCCTTCAGAGCAGCTCTGTGCCGGGATGTCTGGGCTATATCTGAACCTGTGCTCTGTTGTTTTAAAAAGCACTAAAGCTGGAGAACTATAGTCTGCCCTGTGTATTTAATGCTGTGTGTAAATTTAAGAGGTACTTTTAAAGGATTTATGGTCACTTAGAATATGACAGGTACATGGTCAGGTTTATGTAATGATATCTGTTGTTTGCTCTCACTGAGCGGTTCTTCTTCCCTCGCCCAGTTCCTCTTCTGGTGTACATAACAAAAAGCTTTCCATTTACTCAGAAATCATACCTGCTAATGCCCCGTCCCCGTCCTACGGCGATAGTGGCACATAAACTGTGGGCTGGCAGGAGCTCTGTTATTATGAAGACACTCGGTCACACGCTGATCTGAGCCAGCGGGGACTTGGCAGGCTTTCCCTTCCTCTCATGTGCTTAGTGTCAGACTCCCTGTGCAAGGACATGGCAACGGAGGGGAGATGGTGAAAGGCCGGTTTGTGGAGCAGAAAGAGATTTGTGCAAAGGGGGCTTCATCTATTCAGTAGTAAATGTCCAGAAATGTTGTAAAACCTGTGTCTGAATATCAGTCTGGCTTTGTAAAAACTCAACTTGGCAAATGTTCAGCACTCTGATAACGCATGAGAACATAGTCTCCCTCTCGACGCTTTTGACCATGTGTTTTTAACCGAGGTTTGGTTTCGGTCCCAATTCTGTTAAGCTATTGAGTACTTTTCTCTTTCCTTCATTGCCCCACTTTGAACTCATAAAAAAGAACCACCATATTTTCATCTTAAATGAGGAACTGACTCATCCGCACCCCACATAACAATTTATAATAATCTTTATTGTCATTGTCAAGATATACTTGCTTTATTATGCCGTTATCATATTAGTTGAAAAAGGTCTTCAAATGACAATATGATTTATTGCTATAATTTTTAGAAAGATGTATCGTCCAGCAAAATTTATCGTGACAGGCCTAGTGGCTAATAATAATAATAATAATAATAGTACCACTTCCCTTAGCCCACACCCCCCAATCCCTTAGCCCACACCCCCCAATCTGAAACGACTACATGTTTATGTCACACAGATGGAGACTGAGCCTGTTGTCGCCGCTGAGCCGGTATTTTCAGCCGGACCGTCCGTGGTCGGGACGCGCCAAGTCCCCACCATCCCCAACGGCTTCAGCACTCAGACGAAACCCGTAGAGAGCTCCGGAAAACTGACGGCGGAGAAGCTTGCCGCCATCGACGATGAGGAGCTCCTGGACAAGATGGTACATCACAAGTTTGAATTAAACCTGAAGTTTCACATATTTGAAAGATCTTTTTTTTTTTTTTTTTGGAAATGTAAATGTTGCATGTGTAAGAAATCTATCTGCTTTCTGTTGTGCGGTTGTACAAAGCTGTTTGATCATGAGCTGACCTTCAGCTTCTTCACTGCTCTTTGTTTTTCGTTGTCTCCACCAGCTCGATGAGTCCAAAGATTTCGAGGAGAGGAAGATGATCCGTGCCGCCATGAGAGACCTTCGCAAGAGAAAGAGAGGTACCAGCATTCAGAAATTCTCTTAACGCTAAAATTGCTTTATTTTCTTCCTCCCTTCATAATCAGGAATCAGGGTCTGCCTTTATTATAATAAAATGTACATCGATTTTGCAGCCTTTTTATTTTTCTAACATGTCAAAAAATGGACTTTTCTGCCCCCAGAGGCCATGCTGGGATGTAGCCAGGAGGAAATGGGTAGGACAGGTGGTCTGCAGTGTGCATTGATAATTTGTTTCTGCCTGGGTTTGCCTTTGGTATTATCAGCCACCACAGCTGTTAACGCTCGGAGATGTAGTGAGTGATGATATGCATGAAAGTGAAGCTCTCCACCTGCACTGTGTTTTCCGTGAGCACCTTGCCTTTTTGGTTTTACAGGAATGCATCAGGCTTGTGCTTTTGCTGCCGAATTCTCCGCTCCGTGGAAAATCTGTAAATAACAGCTGCAGTCGGTGACACGGAGCTTACAGTGCCTAGCAAAAGTATTCACATCCCTTTTCTCTTTCGAGTTCTGTTGAGTTAAAACATGATATTCTATTGAGATTTTATGGGCTCGACAAAGCGGTGCATGATAGTGAAGTGGAAGGAAAATACCTGGTTTATTGCTTGCTTTCATATTGAGCCTCTTTACACCAATCCCCTAAATAACATCCAGTCCAACCAACTTCAGAAGGCACATAATTACCACCTCTTTGTAATTGAATCTCAATATAAACCCAAATGTTCTCTGAAGGCCATCAGAGTTTTATTAGAGAACATCCGAGATCAACCAGCATTGTGAAGCCCAATCAGCACAGCAGACAGGCCAGGGAGAAAGTTGCAGAGGTTTACATCAGGCTTAAGTTATAAATGTGTAAATAAAACATCCCAGGCATCAAAGAGGGCATTGGTGACTCTGGAGGAGCTGCAGAAACGTATGGCTCAGGCAGTAGAATCTGTTGACAAAACAGCTATTAGTGATGGGAAGATGAGCATTTTTGGTAAAAGGTAAAATTTTATTTAGAAATTACCACAAGCCATAGAGACGACGGAGCAAATGTGTGGAAGAAGGTGCCTTGGTCTGAAGAGAAAAAAATTGATATTTTTGGGCTCCATGTAAAACACACTACGCCTTTGGTGAAACATTGCGGCGGTGGCAGCATCATACTTTAAGGACGCTTTTCTTCAGCCGGGGGAGGGCAGCTGGTCAGACTGGATGTGAAGATGGATGCAGCTAAAACAGGCCAATACTGGAATAAACCATTTAGAGGCTCCAGAAGACCGGGACAAAGGGACAACTTTCAGCAGGACAACGGCCCTAAGCAGAGGACAGATGCAAATTCAATTGAGAACCTTTTTCTATACTAAAAAATTGCTGATCACAGATAGTCTGCCAGAAGTTGAACTAAAGCTTGGGCAAAAGTCTTAGTCTTTTAGATGTGCAAAGCTGAAAGAGAAATACCACAAAAGAATTGCAGCCATAATTGCAGTAAGATTTTTTTATTTTATTTTTTACAAAATATTGACCTTTGGGAGGAGCGGGGGTACAAATGCATGTCGCACTTTTTAGAGTATAATTCCGAAAAACAGGTCTGCATCAATTATTTATTTCTTGTTTCACAATTAGGAGAAACTTCATGTTGGCAAATCCCATAAAATCCCATTAAAATACACCAAAACCTGTAACGTGACAAGATGTGGAAGAAAGCTCCAAGAAGCATGATTACTTCTAACGTTAAGGCAGATGTTAAGATAAAATGACTAAATGGTGGTTGGAAATAAGCGACTCAGAATAACTCCTAACCATATGCATGAACACCAATTTAGGTAAGAGCTGACAGCACCGGGGATGATGGCGGTGTTTTGGACGCTGCTAAATTTGGAGGAGTCCTGCGCGGTGCCTTTTCTTTCTTTGTTCTGGGATGCAGAACGCGTTATTTGACAGCTGCTGAGCCTCCCATCCGTGGGCGTTTGCGTGTTTGGGACATTGTAAAGCACTTTGGAAAGACTTGTGAAATATTCAAGTCTCGAATCAGGAAGCCCTGTTTTCATCCATCTCTGCAACAGTCAGATGAGGTGCTGTCAGCTTGTTTAGGACTTCTTGTCCTCCTCCTTCCTTCGCTCCCCTTTTTTTTTCCACTGACATCATTCGTCCCACCCCATCTCCCCCACCAGACCAAAGAGAGAAGGAGCGTGACACTCGTCTGCAGGAGCTGCGGCAGCAGAGGGAGGAGAGGACGCAGAAAGGTCACGCAGGACCCGGAGCTGGAGAGGTGGTGATAAGGAAGATGGAGAAGTCTGCCGATGGTTCAACCCTCAGTCAAGTGACTAAGACAAACCGTTTCGCTCAGTCTGGTACTTTACTTTTCTTTATACTTCCCCCAAGTCTTTATTTTTATCTTTGCCATACAGCATAACAAGATAAAAAGATAATACAAAACAGACTCAGCATATTACTAATTCACGTTTTGTGTGCTTCTTTTTTTAGATGATGGAAGCAAGTCAACACGCAGCACAGTTGTAGAGACCAGTTTTGTGAAGAAAACAGATAGTAAGATATTATTTCTATAGCGTGTCATGTACTTTTTTTTATTTGTTTTTTTTTCTTTAATACATTTCTTTGTGCTTTTAGGAGGAACAGTCCAGTCCAAATCGTACAGCTTCACCTCGTCCTCGTCCTCCAACACAAGCAAAAAAGTTGGCAGGTGGGCTATAAGGCCTCAGTGGAAAAAAATACTGCGATAACTCCACTTTTTACCACTTTCACAAATTAACGTGCTGCACGTCTCTGCCTCAGTGTGTTTGACCGCGAAGATGACACGCCGTCTCGGGGCGGCAGCGGCGGTTTGGCCGCTATCGAGCGACGGCAAGCGGACAGGCGCAGGGAGCTGATGAGGGCCCAGACGATGCCCAAGACGTCCGCCATGCAGGCCCGGAAAGCCATGATAGAGAAGTTGGAGAAGGAGGGAGGCGGGTGAGGAGGAACGGAGGGGGAAAAAATTATAACGACGCGGCTCAGAGCATTTCTATATACTAAAAGCAAATCCGGCTTTTCTTTCAGCCCTGGAAATCAGGCGGTAGCCAAGGTAAACAAGGTGCAGCGCTCCACCAGCTTTGGCGTACCTAACGCAAACTCCATCAAGCAGATGCTCCTCGACTGGTGCCGGGCCAAGACGCGCTCGTATGAGGTGAGCAGAGCCGCAGCTAAACCGGGGCCGAGATAACATCTATTCTGCTTTGTGAACGTTGTTTCATCGCTGGCCTCTCATCCGTTTGTCTCCTCCGTCAGCACGTGGACATCCAGAACTTTTCTTCCAGCTGGAGCAATGGCATGGCGTTTTGTGCCCTGGTGCACAACTTCTTCCCTGACGCCTTCGACTACGACTCCCTGAGCCCCAGCAACCGGAGGCAAAACTTTGAGGTGGCCTTCAGCGCCGCAGAGTGAGTACTCGTTAACTTAGTTTTATAACAAAAAAGCAACCCAATCAGAATCTTATTTACAAGGGAGGCAACAGCACTAAAATACAGCGCAGTGAGAAAAAAATCATCTTCCACTTTACACATTTCTTCTGCTTTTGCTTTTATCCTCATGCTTAAATGTTTCAGATAATCAAAGAAATAACAAATGAAAGCTCTCTAAACTAACCTGGCCCTACGTGAAATAGCAATCATTCACTAAACCTGGTCGTCCCAACCTTGGCAGCAACGGCTGCCACCAAACGTTTGTGAGAACTGGCAATTTTTCATTTTACACCATGGAGGAGTTTTGGCCCTCTCTTCTTTGCAGAATGGATTTCAGAGCGCCACGTTGGAAGGTGTTTGAGCATGAGCAGCTTTTTCCGTTTTCTCAAAAATAACTAAGTCTTTGATTAGGCCACACTAAAACCTTCTTTTTTTTAGCCATTCAGACGCGGACTTGCCTTGAATCATCGTCCTGCTGCATAACCCAAGTCCGTTTGCATTTAAGGTCACTATTTAATGTCCTTCAGGATCTTTTTGTAGAGGGCAGTGAGTGCATTTATGGTTCGATTTAAGTTATTTCTACAGGTCCGGCAATTACATAGGTTGGGACTGTTTAAAGAAATTGAAATAAAAGATCTTGTTTAATTAAAGGTAGTTCATGATTTAACCAAGGAATCATTACTTTTTCAAAGAAGGCCAGAATGGTTCAAATAGCTTTTTTTATTATTTTGAAAACAGCATTTTGTGTATTTATGAAAAAATATATCCATAAATACTAAAATATGTTAAGTTACATGTCCAGCTGTCCAGTCAAACAGTCAAAACATTTTAAACCAGATTTTTGATTGTTTTACAAAATAAAACATTTGGTTAAAGTCGCTCAATAAGACAAGTTGTTTCAACTTCTGCTGAACCTGGCGGAATACTAGAATGCCCTGTTCAATAGGATTTAGTTTATTTATTTTAGTTTATATAGTTTGGTTTTAATTTAGGACTGACACAATAGCATTTTTTTTGTAGAGTGACTTGTGAATATAATGGATGAAGGTAAAGAATAACTTTATAAATGAAGATATTCCAATAGAGAGCCTTTGATGCAAGAATAAAAGCATTAAATTTTGAAAGCATTCAGTTTTGTGACGGATCTCAGGGATTCCCGTTAGACAGTGTCCAGCACATCTAATCCCTGTAAAGACGTATTCGTACAAGTTACATCTCTGGAATCAAGCAACGATGTAAAAGTAGGAGATAAGTCTTCTCTTGGCTGAATTAGACTTTATTGTAAAGAACAAACCAGGTTTTAGCTTCATTTCAACAATTCTTTAAGTTGTACACCTGAAAATCATCAATCAAATTTCAGATTTCGTTTTTATATCCTGACTTTAACTCAATTTAGAAGTTAGTGTTTGACAGTCTTCAATTAGGATTGATATACTTAATTTGTTAGTGTCCGGGAACTGATCCCTGAGGAATGGCCAATTCCAAACAGCTATATAACACTAATGGATGAGCCTTATCTGCAGCTCTTTATGTGGAATTTGATTATTCTGAGGAAGTGCTAAAATAACAGACAGAAACCAGCTGAAGACGTTCTTGCTGAGGAGGCCTCTCGCTAGATATTTCCTTTGTCAGTGTACAGATTCTTCCATCTCACTCTTTCTGTGAAAATAACTTTCCACTCTGTGTTGCTCCCTACCAACATCTACTAGAGTCTAAAGATGTTAACCATCTCTCCCAGGTATATAGAGCACCTATCAAGGCTGAGTAAACCTTTTATTTCTCCATTAAACATCTAAACATCCCCTGATGTGAACAGCTGCGCTGACTCTGGTTTGAAAGAAATCCTCCGCCTTGGCTCTGGGTCTCGTTCTTTATATTCCTATCTTTCTCTTCTCTCATCTGTTTTGCATCTCATTATGACTTTTGTTGACCCACCCACCTGTTTTGTGTGTGTGTGTGCCCTCACAAGTTGCAGTTAGAATAATGTGAAAACTGTTACTCGGCCTCAGCGGCTCCTCTTTTACTCATTTTGTGTTGCATCCTCACTCACGTCTCCAGTCACAGAAGATCCACGCAACACACTATTGAATATTCGTCATTCTGCGCACAAGTGTGTTTAGAGTCACCTCATAGCTGGATCTTTTTATTTTATGGTTTTGTTTGCTGAATCGTTGTTGTTTTTTTCCTGTGTTTTATTGTAATATTGAAGTCTAAACTAGGCATGGGCCTTAAAACACAGTTTTGATGTCTCAATATTTATATAATTCTTTTTTTTTTTAAATCTATAAAATTATCAAATCCTTTTATTCTTTATTTATAATTACATATTGTTATGCCCTTATTTTTCGAAATTATTAACTTGTAATTTTTGTGTTTTTGTTTTTATTTTGTTTAAACTAAATATTTCAGTAAATTACAATTTTAGCTAAATTAAAAGTAAGGATTATTTCTACTACTGCTCATATAACATGGCATATACGGCACTGCCAAAGTTAGAATAATGTTCTTTCCAGAATTTGTGTATTTTATTTTTTTAAACATCGAATATGCCAAAATATTGGCATATTGAATATATTTAATAGTTGTAGTTTTTGTACTTTTTCATTATATCTTTTTTTTTACAGTTCTGCTCTGGTTAGAGTAACACTTGCTGATGTAAGCGGGTCAGGCCTATAGCTTTCTATCTGTAGCGATGGCTGCCGCTCCTTTAGTTTCACCGTAACCAAACCGCCAAATTTAGTTCTTCTAAGTATATTTGCCAGCTGACTGTCAGTGTCCAGCAACAGGTGGGGGAGGAGCCTTGCAGCATTACTTTGCGTCAAACTGCTGTGAAAAACCCCTCGTTTGATCCTTTTTTTTTTTTTTTATCTTTTTAAAACGCTGTTTGTTTTTAGACCTGTTTATTGTTACACCAGTGTCCGGCCCATGCCTTTTCTAAAGGTAACAGCATAAGCACAGAAAAAAACAACAACACACAAATACTGAATGGGCATCACCTGATGCTCATTTGACACCGTTTTGTCCTGTGTATGTATGACACATGTATGTTATCCAAAGTTCATGAAGCATGTTAACTCATGGATGTTTTTATGAACACTGAATGTAATGTTTATTTTTGTGCTCTTTCTTTTGTCTCACTGTTCTTTCACTGAATCTTTTGTCTTTTTTTGGCTGCTCACTGCTCTGCTTTTCCTCCCCTCCTCCTCGTTTTTCTCTCTGTCCTGTTCCCTTCATCCTCTGCCCTTCCTGTCCTCTGTTCCCCTGTGTCCGTCCTCTCCTCTGACAACCCTCACCTTCGGGCGTTGGCGCAGGAAACTAGTGGACTGCCCCCAGCTGTTGGATGTGGACGACATGGTGAAGATGCGCGAGCCGGATTGGAAGTGCGTGTACACGTACCTGCAGGAGTTCTACCGGGGCCTGGTGACCAAAGGCCTGGTTAAGACCAAAAATTCATCCTAGAGTTGCTCCTCAACTAAAACTAAACCTATGGTGAGACGGGGCGACGGGCTTCTGAGGGGGCCTGACTTTTGATCTGACACTGTTTTGCAAATGAGTTCTAACCCTTGAACTTTGTCAAATTTTGCCACAATATAGAGTCAAACTTTAATGTATGGTAACCAACACAAAATAGTGTATAGTTGACAGATGGAAGGAAAATTAGGTGTGTATTTTAAATCTTTACCTAGATGAAACCCAGTAAAGCGTTCATGTCAATCACATAGAAAAAGCTGTTCTTTGGGGGGGGGTTTATAAGAAAGTTTTGTTTCCATTCCAGCTTATCCCCTCCACATGTTGCGTTTTCTCTGGGTAAAGCGCTAAACCGAAAGCTGCCTACCTGTCTTAAGTATTGGCGAGAGTGTGATTTAGTTTGTTGGGGTAGTGATGGCCCAGTGGTTAGCGAGCAGGACACTCTCTAGGAGAGGGTGCCATGTTTGGGGTTCGTATCCCACAGACTGCCACTGTGCATCCCTGAGGAAAGACCCTCAGCCCCAGAATGCTTCCCACTGCTCCCTGAGGGATGAGTTAAATGCTGAGGAAAAATTTGTAATGACAGATAAAGATAATGATTATTAAAATTATTAAAGCACTTTGAGTGGTCAGTAAGACCATCAAGCTGACGCCGACCAAAGAATTGCAGTTGTAATTGCAGTGAAATCCAATTATTTCCAGTTAACTTGTACACTGCTTTGTGTTGGTCTGTAACAGCAAATCCCAACACAAAAAATAAATAAATTGTAGTTTGTGGCTGTAAAAAAAATCAATAAAAAAAAATCTGGAAAACGCCGTGGGATATTAAAAACGTAATAATACAAGGCAGCGTAAAGGGATAAATTCCATCTATAAGCATTAATAGCTGCTTTTTTGCGTTTGGTCTGTCCTGTAATTTTGAAGCTTCTGAGGCCTAAAGCACCAAAGATGGTATATGTGAATGTGTGCATCTGTGCACGGTGTGTCTTGGGCCCGGCAGAGGGCCAGGACCAGCTGCAGCCCAGCACTTTAAAAGGAGCTGCTGGATCAGAGCGTTTCCAACAGTCAAAGTTGAGAAACAAAGCAGAGGAGGCAACCGCTTTGTTGTCCTGCTCACGTCTGATCGACTTTAAGATTACAAGTGTTTATCCTCTTGGCTTCTAAAGCCTTTTAAAGATACTTTGACTTTAAAACACCCAGTTAACGTGTCTGCAGAGCCTTAAATAGGAAAGTAGGCCTCATGTTGACTTTTTCGGCTCTCTTGAGAGAGACTTATTGTCCATGTTGCTTCCAATATTCTTCACTTTTTGTGATGTAAGGTGTCCGAAGGTTTGCAGAGCATGGTGATAACGCCACCTTGTGGTCACTTGCTATACATACTCTTCATCAAAGGCATTACTAAAGCTTTATTGAGAACTTTTCAAGTGTTTCACTGAATTGTTTTCACGTCAAGAACTATTTTATAACTTATAACCAGTTTGGTTGGTTGTAAACACTATATGATGGAATTTTTATACATTTTTATTTAAAAAATCTGTGGTCTCTCTACTCAAACACTACAGTCATCAACAAACTGGATCAAGTTGTGATGTGGCACTGCAAAAAAATTAATAAGAGAAAAAATAAATGTAAAAACAGCTTTCTTTTCTCATAAATTACAATTACCGATTAACTGATTAAGGAATAGTCTGGAAACTCCCAAAGTTTTTATACCTGATATTTCTTTTCTTTTAAAAAAAAAAAATACAGTCAATCATGAGAGTATCATCAAAAAGTTTAGACATTTTTTCAAATGTTTGTTTTTAACCGATGATTAAAGACCCAAAGTTTGGATTCTTTGAATAGTACGTAAGAGCAATAAAAATTATTAGTAAATGGAGAAATGTTGCATAATGGCCATGCTGAGAGCCACGAGAGGACTGTAAAGCTGAGCCCAGTCAGTAGTTTGGAGGAGATTCAGAGGGTGTGGACTGCACCTGCAGAGAGGATGCTATACCAACCACAGACGTCTACAGGACATGGGATACCACTACTGCATTTCTTGTGTCAAGCCGCTCCTGAACCAGAGATGTCAGAAGTTCCTCACCTGGTCTAAGGGGAAATAGAACCTGATCTGTTGCTCGTTGGTCCAAAATCCTCTTTTCAGATAAAAGAGGAATTTACATTTAATTTGAAATTGAGGGTTATAGAGTCTGGTGGCAGAGTGGAGACGGACAGGATCCAAGAAGCTTGAAGTCTCTGTGTACTCCAGGACACTTTAGAGCACGTCATGCTGATGAGATGATGATTTCATTTTCCAGTTGGACTTGGCTAGTGCTCCCACTGTCAAAGGTACCAATACCTGCTTTAATCACCATAGTATATATGTGTGGTTCATCATGGGCCAGCAGCACTGGCCTGACCTGAACCCCACAGAAGATTTGTGGGGTTCGGCTCAAAAGGAGGAGACATCAGACCCAACGGTCTAGATGAGCCAAAGGCGACAATGAAAGTAACCTTGATCTAATGTAATATTTTAATTGTCTAAGGCACTAGATTTTATCTTTTCATTTGCCGTAAACTATAATCCTCCCAAATTAGAATAAATGCTCATGAGTGATAGAAGAATCACTCTGTAGGTGATGATACTGGGTCATTTCATTTGAATTACTTAAATAAATGAAATGAAAATGTATTGCCATGCACCTGCACTCATCCAAAAACGTTGTTTTTGGATTTAATCTTTAATCTAATCAGCCCAGAACATGCAGTTTGGTAAACGTGTCCTCCTCCCTTCTCAGTTCGGCTCCATCCTCTCACATCCACCCCGGTCCCTTTCTCACCTCACTCTGGCCCGTGTGTCTTTCAGGACGTACGCCAACTGCATGCCTTTGCTGGAAGTGGAGGACATGATGATCATGGGTAACAAGCCAGACTCCAAATGCGTCTTCACCTATGTGCAGTCGCTGGTGAACCACCTTCGCAGATACGAGATGTCCATGGGCCGCCCCTGCGACCTCTGACCTGCAGCCGCGCGCCTTCACATCTCTGATGGACACGTCAGGGATTCTGTGTGTGTGTGTGTGTGTGTGTGTGTGTTTGTGTCATTTTGCTTCTAACATGTGCTGGCAACGCTTGGTTGTTTAGACAAGAAGTCTACCTCTTTAACAGAAAGAGAGGATGCCTGCATTTAAAAAAGAAAAATCTTATTTTCTGTATTTAAACTGGGCTCAGTGCAGATTTCAGCTGTCATTCATCTGGGGTTAACACCCTAACCCTTCAAAAAAGAAAGAAGCGTTTATATGGTAGCTCCTCTTTTAAATTATTTATACCCTAATTCTTCCCTGCTGTTATTTGGTTTGTCCTCCCGGCGGTTCTGTTGGTAAATCCACTGAAACAGCAACATTTATACAAACTTTATTTGCTTTCTGTTTTGGTACCTTTTCCATTTTTAACCAAACTCTGGTTTCTTGAATTATTTTAAGTTATTTGTTCAGATGATAAGATAAAGAGTTTTAATTGTTGAGCACAGAGGTGTTCAATCTTGTTTATTGAAGTGAATTCGACATTGTCAGAGCAATCTTTTGCTTTAAGAGAAAAAAAAAAAAAAACTTCCAGCACAGCACTGCTGATGAAATTGTGCAGTTCTGAAAACTGAATCGGTTCTGTACAAGGCTGGCAAAGTTGGCGCTTGAGAGCATATTTAAAGCATTACTCGATGTTTTCTGATGCCTCGCTGATGACACATTTAAAGAAAAAAGAAAAAACGACCACACTGTCGATGATGACCTGCTCAAGACTGTCAATTAGAAAGTTTATTTATGCTCAAATTGGTTTTAATGCTGGTGTTTTAGTTTGTGTTTTTAAGCATTTAAGCAGTTAGGTAAACTAAGTTAATAAGCTGAAGTCCTTGGTAATTTCTTTCTGTAACTAATTAGACTGGCTTCTGTCTCAGTATGAACAGAAATGCTGAACAACTTAAAGCGAAGAGATTTGAGAGTAGGAGTTTTAATTTAAGGTCCTTTTTTGAGAGAAAATAATGAAAAGTTGTTTTCCGAGAGTTGTTTTAATTGAAGTTTATTTCTTAAAGCTCGTTTTTAAATGAGAATTTATAGAGTTGCTGAGCTGCTTGCAAATGGAAAAAAAAAACAACAACCCACGAAGCAGTGAGCAATGAGCGTGTTTGTGTATATAAGAGCTTAAACACATTGTATAATTTCATGTTTTCTGTGCACCACAGGTAAATGTAAATTAACAATTAAACCAATTTGAGAAATGAATACTGTATAAGGATGGTTATTACTTTGCCTTCTCATGAAACATTGTGCGAGACGGTTTCACTGACATTCAAGCTTGGTAGCTCAGCTCTATATACCTGGAGAAGTACAGAAAAATCTTTGTATTTTTGGTCGTAACTTCTTGTTTTATGGTCTAAAACTTACAGCCGTCCATCAGCGCATCATTTATCCTTTTCTGGGTTCCAAAGTGCTCTGCTTTTTCTCATGTTATGACCACAAACCTCTACGTCTTTTATTGGGATTTTATATGACAAAGTAGTGCATAATGGTGAAGTTGAAGGAAAATTATGCATGGTTTTCAAGATTTTGCTAAAAATCTGAAAAGTGTGATGTGTAATGTCCAAAATTTCTATTCTGCCCTGCTAATATTTTGTAGATCTACCATGTCTACCAGCTTTCCACATTTAGAGGCTTCTTTTGCCCACTCTTTGCAAGATCCTTGGATTTAGGATGAATATACTTTGATAAAACCCACTTCATTGGCGCTCTGGCTGTATGTTTTAGGTTGTCATCCTCCTGGAAGGTGAACTTCTGCCCCAATCTCAAGTTTTATATCACCTTTAACAGGTTTTCTACCAGAATTGCCCTGTATTTAGCTGAATCCATCTTTCTCTGTCCAGCTTCCCTGTCCCTGACAAAAGCATCCTAACAGCATCAGGCTGCCACCACCAGGTTCGGGGTGACTTGGAGTCTCAGTTTTCCACCACACACGTTTTTGCATGTGCATCCCACCAACAGATCCTCCCACCTGAGTCACCATGGGCCCTTCTGGGCTGCTTCTATGATCAAGTCTCTCATTGTCTGACCTGTCAGTTTAGGTATATGGCCATCTATTGGCAGGTGTGCCGCTGTACCGCACTCGTTTTCAGTTGATTGTCCGAAGAGATGTTCAAAGTGTGGACTATAATTTGATAACCTAACCTTGCTTCTCCACATTTTGTTCCCTGTTAAATACAAACTCACACTTTTAAGTTTTTATCTGTAAAATTAAATCACTTCCACTTCAGGTATGTGCTATGTTTTTGGTAAATGAAATCCGAACAAAACACAAAGTTTGTAATTGCATAGTGAAAAAGTTGGTAAATACCTTTTTCAGGTAGGCTATTTAAAGTCTGACAACTGCAGAAACCACTGCTATGTATAATGAACTAAAATGCACTGAAGTGGGGTCTAGAAAAGCCTTGAATTTGACTTGTAAAACGTGTAGGAACACAACAGCGATTACAAAACATTTCAACATGTTTTTATTTATTTATTTATTTTTTAAACTTTTCAACTTGAGGTTCTTTGTGTGCATCCATCCAGCCCACCAGAACAAGTGGCATCAGCCTCAGGCCAGTCGCTCGACTTTTCGCCTGAGGCCTCATTCAGTTTCGCAGCAGGGAGGAGGAAGCACGAAAGAGCTCAAATAAAGATGGAGATGCTGGGGTGGGTGTTCAGAACACAAAATAGTTTCAGTACAAAACTACATTTAAAGTTAGGCTGTAGCACTTAAAAAAAGGAAACAAAAAAAAAAACATGGTACTACAAAGAGCCTGTCTGATTAATGTAAGATGTTTCCCTTTTCCCCCATGAGCTAAATAATGACAATCAGCTGGTTGTGGGACCCCAGGGGAGCCCTTTCTATTTTTGGCCATTGTTGACTGTTATAGGTCAGTGTGCTTGACCTCTGGATCAGACTCAGAAGAGGCGTTCTCTGTGTCCAAAGCGGACGCCGATTTGTTCGGGCGCTCGTCTTTAAACGGGCTGTCCTTGGCGGGAGCGAAGCGGAAGTCGTCCGGCACCTCGTCCTCTGGTTGAGCTTTCTTGTAGAAACCCAGTTTCTGCAGCAGCTCGTTGATCTCAGAGCGAGTCATGTCAGACAGAGCTATCCGCTGCGAAGGGAACACAGATGTTACACGACCTTTACACCTAACGCTCCGTCACACTCCAGCACGTCGTGAAAAAATTAGGACACCCAATAACAGCCTGTATTTTTTTTTTTTACATTTTTAGACATATGGATATTTAATATAAATTTTACCAGCAGTGAAAAAAAATCTATATAAATACATAAACTGAAATTTTCTATAAAATGCAATCAAACATAAAATCTCTGACAAAGAAATTTAACAACCCTACATGTATTCCATTTTTAAAATGTCTAATGTCGCGTCCTAGCTCATCACATCAGGTGCACATCATTAAACATCACTACACAGCGCTTTAATGGAGGCTTGCCCTGTTTAAAAATCAGACATTTCATTTCATCAAAAACCCTAAAATGTCATCACTGGACCTACAATGGGCTCTTGCTACTGTTGATATGAACGTTCATGTCTTTCCTATCGGAAGATGACTGCACAAGTTCAACTTTCATGGGAGGTGTTTCTCACTGAGAAACACAAAGGGGCAACAGTACAGTTTACCAGAGAAATCCAAGAGAAAAGACAGGACTTCTGTGATATTGATATTTGTACAGATGAGTCTAAATTTGAATTATGTGGACACCTGAACAGAGGGCATGTTGGCATTAAGCCAATACAAGCATTACAGGAAATGGCAGCAGTGAAGCACGGGGGTGAAAGTGTCATGGTTTGGAGATTATTTGCTGCAGCAGGACCTGACCAGCAGGTGCTTGAGGAAAATATGATGCCAACAAAATCAGAACTGGACCCAAAACAAACCAGTAAAATTTTCAAGGAGTGGCTGAAATTTGGGAAATAAGAGCCATGGGCCAAATCAAAGCCCAAATCTTGATCTCATTGAGATGCTGTGGGGGGAGTTGAACATGGTTGTACATGTGAGAAATCCCACAAACATCCAGAGTCCAGACCCATGTCAGGGACAGCTAGATTGCTACAAGCAGCGTCTCACTGTTGTTATTTCTACCAAGGATTAGAAGTAGGGTGTCCAAACTTTTGCCCTCTGCCAGAAAATATAATTAGCATTTTTGCTTATGGAAGTCCAATTAAATGCATTTATTTTGCAGTTATAAAACAAATTGGATTTACATTGTTATGTAATTAGTTATTGATGAAGAACTGAATATTTAACAGTGTCCTATTTTTTTTACAGCTTAGGGCAGTATATTTTATACATATTTAAATAAATATTGAGTCATGCAATCTCAAAAAGGGCAATAGTCTCTCTCCTTTCAAACACTGTTATGTTGTGTAATCCCTTTAAATCTGCAGCCTGCATTTGAACCATTTAGTTCAGTTTCCCCCAAATTGACACAATGAGGAAGCTGCCGTAAACTTCCTGGGGGAAGCGTTCAACAAGCAAGTGAGAACCGTAGCTCGATCTAAAGAGCCTCGTTTCCTCCGGGGGAGCTGGTTCAGACCAAAATAGAATTATTATCCCGACTCCAAATTAGTGCTTCATTTGCTCCAATTTCTGCTTAATGAGAATAATGGCTGCAATATTCAGCTGAGCACAACTTAAAACCTCACTCGTGCCTTAGATGTGTGGAAGAGAGTAAACAGATTTTAGTAAAGTCGTTTCCTTTTCCAACAGAGTGGGGTTACATTGAAAGACGCACAGGTGCATCACTGATATATTTCAAGCGTTTATTTCTGTCCATTTGAATGTTAATTGCTTGCAGCTGATGCAAAGCCAAAATTCAGTTTCTCAGAAAATTTTAATATTGCATAAAACAATACAGAAATGAAAGATTAAATCTAATTCTGAACTAAATATTTGAACTAAAAGGCCTTTAAAATCACAATCTCTTATATGTCAGATCACCAGCGTGTGGTTGATCATGGAAAATAAGTTTCAATGATGTGTTTTTGTTGCAGTCTGTAAAAATCAGGTCTTTTCCGCCCAACATGTTCAGATAAAACTATTTGTTTCTGGTTTTATGCAGATCTCTGACCTTGCCCGGGGCCTTTATTATGGCTATCCCTGTGTTAGTATTCTCTCTAGCTTCCCCTCTGTCTTAGATTAATGACGCCTCCTGATGAACGCTACATAATAACTACACCAAAAATCCATCTTAGGTTTTACTCAGTCTCATTTACTTCTCTTCTCCGCAACATCTCTCCTCTCTGGGAACTCTCTTACATGGGAGGGTTTTATTTGAGTGCAATATAATGAACACTAACAGCTGGCTGTAGACATAGATATTTCCAGGCTCTCTTTGGAATTCCCTGTTCGTTTTTATTGGTTTGTTTGATTTTTTATTATTATTTTTTGGCTAAACTCACTGGTATGTTCAGCCCATGGAAAATTTCCAGCTGTTTTTTTTTCACATCCATTAGGCATTGACAGCTTTTTTAAAACACAAGATTATACTGACACTGTTCAGATACTGACACATACTAAGACCAGGCTAGAATTAGAAGATCTGTTGTTTGTATGATATTTATCATAATACATTTTAAAAATGGCTGAATAATGTTTAATTTTCATTCCAGCCATCCATCAGGTTGTAGGGGGTAACAGATCTAGGAGGAAAACCCACTGACACTGGGGGAGGCCAAGTCTGGCCACCCTATGGGGGAAGCTGATTTAAGGGGTCTGGTATCCAGTCTTTGGTTCAAACCTTCATCAATGACCTTCATCAGTTTCAAACATGATTACATCCATATCATTTCAATATTTCAAAAATGTTAATTCTAATGGACTGTTTTTATTTTCACGCCCCTACCGACATGCCAGGTTTTGTGATATACATGTAAAAAAACCTGCCCTTTTAGCAGGAGCGTGTAGACTTCTATGATCCAAAGTAACCCTTAGAATAAACAATTTCCTACCGTTACTAGTTGTTAGAAATGCATAGCACTTACATCTAGTTCTTCATAGTAGTGGTTCAGGAGGACAAGCTCAGGATCAGCCCCAGGAATGTGCTTCATGACCAGGTTATGGCTGTGGAGGGGTCAGTCAAGGATTTTTAGGAATAAAGTTCACAGTTTGGTTTCAGAAACTTCTGAACTCCACAAAAAGTAACCGTGTTGACGTTGAGTGAAAGGATACTAAAGAGGTATATCCTGGACCACAAAGGCTTTGACCTGCAGGCAGAGGTGAGGATTAATCTCATAAATACTTTACCGTGGATACAGCCACAGATTTGGTGGGAATATCAGAAACCCATGTTGTAAAATGTAAAACATTTCCCAAAGAAAAAGGATTTTTAAGCAAGGAATGTACTTTTTTTTAACCGCCTCCAGCTCCGGTTGTCTGTGATTTGTGTATTTTTATTTCATTAACATAACTTACCTCTCTGAGTCTATTCAGCTGTCATCCACCACATGTCTGCAAGAAGTAAAAAGTTACAAATAGGAAATGTTTAGGAAATGAGACATGTTGCTGTTCAACAATGAAAACTTGAAGCTGAAATATGTCACTGCATTTTTTTCCCTTCAAGATCTGGAAGGACAAAAGGAGACCTTGAGAGAATCAGTGCAGCTTTACCTTTTTTTCAGTACACAGATTCAGTTAGGCCCTGGGGAGGATGTCTGGCCTATTTTTTTGGATATCTGAGCCACAGGTGTACGGTAAAATGTGACTAGTACAACAATAGCATCAGATCAAGCCTTTTGTCTCTGAGGCTGGCAGGTTGGTGATAGAGTGACACCCTGGGGTATAAAATATTTTACCTTCATAAGCTTTTGTTCCATCAGACCTGCTATTGTGTAGCCAGGGAGCCCTTTTGTACTCCAGCAGCAACCAAAAAGTCAAACTATTGAACATTTGACTAGAGTAAACGTGACAGGTAATATTTTACTCCTAATTTTACCCATATGTCCTGTGACTACTACTCATCTAAAAGACACTCTGGCGCATGCGCTCTGCAAACGCTAGCAAAGCAGAACGCGTCCATCCACACGTTGCAAAAGTGATTGATAAAAGCCGCGCTGTGCTTCGTTTTCTGTCGCCATAAGATCCAGACGCCGCCTGCCCTGTGAGCCCCCTCTGTGTGCGCTTGCTCTACCTCCACCCGGGCTTTGGCCAGCCCGTCCAGTTTCTGCAGATCCACATCGTAGGCCGAGGCACAGTGGAGGAAGGAGGCCAACACGATCAGCAACATTCTTCTCCCGGGACAGGCCGCTGTGAGCGGCGGCGGGTTCCTCTGTCTGACCGGTGGCTACCTGCGGAAGTTTGAATACCACTGAGCTGAGGAGGAGGGATGAGCAGCCGTGTCACCTCCGGACTTCTTGCCACGTCAAATATGTCCCCCTCCCAGAGCAGAAAGGGAGGCGCGGAGAGGACTCTCATTGGCTTCCTACGGCTCCTAAACCAGAATACGGTTCATGTAATATTTCACCGAGGCAGGCTATCAATAATCCCTGGGATTTAAATCAGGGAGAAAAAACATCAACAGGCATATGAAAGGTTTCACGAGCGTACAGCTGCCGCCCCGGCAATAATTCAATTCAATTTTATTTATATAGCGCAAATTCATGATACATGTCATCTCAAGGCACTTTCCAAAGTCAAATTCAATCAGATTATGCATATTGGATCAGATTATACAGGTTGGTCCAAAAGTTTCCTATCTAAGGAAACCCAGCAGATTGCATCAAGTCTTGACAAGCAGCATTCACTCCTCATGAAGGAGCGTAGAGCCGCAGGGAGAGTCGTCTGCATTGTCCATGGCTTTGCAGCAATCCCTCATACTGAGCAAGCATAAAGTGATAGTGGAGAGCAGGGGCGCCTGCAGAAATTTTTCATAGGGGTGGCCAGAAGGGGCCACTTAAAACTCTTGGGGTGGCACCGAAACTAAAAGCCATAATTTCAAGATTTTATTCTACAGTTGTAGTAAAGCTTCCTGTAGAAAACTATCAGAAAGACTTAAGTAAACACCTATTGATATATTTTGGTTTATTGTGTGATTTTTAATGTTACTAATGATCTAATGTGCATAGACACAGACCAATAACAGTACAGTTAACATTTTGAGTTGAACAATAATTGCTTTGTATTGTGTAATCATGTAGGAATAGGGTGTAAATTTATTTATTTATTGAATACAAAAAAATACTGGAGAAAAGCAGATACTGGCAGATAAAAAATAGAAGCAAGAACAGAAACGACATCTTTATTTATGTAACAGGAATTTCAGGGAAAACAAGGAACAACAGTCATATTTTGACTACAAGGTTATACAGTATGTGTAAGAAACAGTTATACCTTTACTTAGTCTGAAACAAAAATAATAATTACTTTTACAAAAATAACTTCCCAGCAAAGATCCATAGTCTCCAACTTTGGTTACCAGACTCAATTCAAGCCATTTACATGTGTTGCACCAGTCTTTAGAAAAGCATCTTCTTCTGTCCCCTTGACAGGTTCGAGGGAAGATTTTTAGTTGTGGCTGCTTGGACTGCTCTACTCTTGACTGGGATATATCTATAATGAAACAGGAGCGAAAGTCTGTTATTCTGATATTAAAATGATGATAATAACAATAATAATACCAGCCTCTCCGTAGTAATGATCAATTATAGCTGTATTAATGGCCTCTAGGGATTTCGATTCAGACAAACAAAACTAAACTCTCTCTATATATATATATATATATATATATATATATATATATATATATATATATATATATATATATTTATTTTTTAAGTTAAATATTTAAGTGAGTCCATCACACTAAAAAACTAACACACTAAACAAAACATACATTTCTTCCGAGGATATTACTTTCTAGACAATTCATTCATTTCATTATTATGGCCACATGGTCATAACTTCACCTGTCGGTGCAGGAACACCTGCTTTGGCTGAATTCTGCCATGCTTCTGTGATCAATGATGCTGACTGTTCCTGCTCTGCTCGCTGCTCTCTGATGTTTTTCCTCATCACTGTCCTCTGATAATCCTGGCTCTATGTCCTCATCATGCTGCTCTGTCTGTTCCTCTCCTCCATCCACCTCCTCTTTCTCCTCCTCCTCCTCCTCCCTCGTTCTCTGTTGCTCCCCTGTCATCTCTTTATCTCCTTCTGCTGTTATTTTCTTCTTAAAACAAGAAGAGATGTCTGTGGACTTTCTCTACATTGTCTGGAAATTGACAAACCATACACAAGCACCAGCTAACAACGGTAGCTACGTAACTCTTTGAAAACTTGTCAAAAAGACACCAGAAGCCTCTGTAACAGGAGCTGATCCAGTTCATATATCCCCCTTTTCTTTTACAAACGAATGATTTGACTTATTTACTTACCGTTAGTCTTGTTCACTTTCCACCTTTTATCACCGTTGAAGGCGGGCACGCGCTGAGCCGTAGTTGTCTCAGAACGCAACAGCGGCTGAGGGGGGCGGGCGGGGGAGGGAGGGAGGGGGGGAGCGGCAGGGTGAGCTACGGTGCGCAAGAAGGTCAAGAAGAGCGGCTGTGTTGCTGGCTGTGCATAATGGGATGAAATGCTAAACTGACGCTACTACCATTTACACTGGCGAGTCGAGTGGCCGGTGGGGTGGCCAGGACATCGCCAGGGGTGGCCGTGGCCACCCCTGGCCACCCCCTGGTGGCGCCACTGGTGGAGAGGAAAACTCCCCTTGAACGGGAAGGAAAACCTCCAGCAGAACCAGGCTCAGTATGAACGGTCATCTGCCTCGACCGACTGGGGGTTAGAAAAGACAGAGCAGAGACACAATAAGAGAGACAAAAAAAGCACAGAAGCAAACATTGATCCAGGAATCCTTTCTATGTTATATGGTAATAGCTGGTGATCTGTCTTCCCTCACAGCTAACAGAACGCCAGACCAAGTGTATCTACTATGAAGAAAAAAATGACAGAACAAAAAGTTAAAAGCTGAAATAACAACAAACAATGCAAATTGGAGAACAGTAGGAGAACTCAGCAGAGTGAGAGAAATAGACCTTGATGTCCTCCAGCAGCCTACGCCTATAGCAATATAACTACAGAGATAGCTCAGGGTAACCTAAGCCACTCTAACTATAAGCTTTGTCAAAAAGGAAAGTTTTAAGCCTCGTCTTGCAGTCAATAGAAAAATAGAGTTTTTTTATCATGTTATAGAGTGAAAACTTCATTGTAGCCAACTGATAATACCTTTTCATATTTTCTTTATCGTTCTGACAATATATTTTTCACGTTAGAACAATGCAATATTATAATTGCAATTTTTCTCAGTTTTTACAATATATTGACTAAATGTAATAATGTGATAATATTTTTGTACAAGCAAGGAAATTATGCATTTTAAAATGGTATTGTTTCATAACATGTTTTGCTGGGGCGGTAACGTGTAGAGAATCAAGTCACTTTTTCCTCACATATATTTTTATCACTTAAATAATGTATTTAATTATTTATAAGGGCAATAGTCTACACATTAACCGAGATTAGAGTTGGGCAAGCCTCCCATCTTCTTCTCTCTGCTGCCCCAAACTAAACGAAAGAAACACTGGTTCCCAGGGAGGGAGGAATGGATGGATGAATGGATGGATGGAGAAGGAAGGAAGGAAGGAAGGAAGGAAGGAAGGAAGGAAGGAAGGATGGAAGGAAGGAAGGAAGGAAGGAATTGCAAGTTTTAACTTCCTGAGTGATGTGTGAAATGTGGCTTCCATATTTCATCGTAATGTTCTTCTCCATCGTGAAGTGCACCAGTTGCTCCTGCAGCAAGACACCCTCACAACACCATGCAGTCCAGCCTTTCATGTTTCCTCTCAGCCCATGTTGGTACAGGGCTTATGTTTCACTGCAGATAACCACATTTCACACCAAAACATGGACACAGAGCCTGAACACTGGGATGGCTTGACATTCCTATGTTGTTTATACTTGCTTCATGGTTTGTTATTTGGACAGATGAGTCAAAATTGGAATTATGGGACACCTGAAAAGAGGGCATGTTGGCATTATGCATATACAAGCAATACAGGAAATGGCAGCAGTGAAGCACGGAGGTGAAAGTGTCATGGTTTGGAGATTCTTTGCTGCAGCAGGACCTGACCAGCAGGTGCTTGAGGAAAACATGAGACCATCTGTGTAACAAAATCAAGACTGGCAGAAAATCTGTCAAGGAGTGGCTGAAATTTGGGAAATAAGAGCCATGGGCCAAATCCAAATCTTGATCTCATTGAGATGCTGTGGGGGGAGTTGAACCCCACAAACATCCAGAGTCCAGACCCATGTCAGGGACAGCTAGATTGCTACAAGCAGCCTCTCACTGGTGTCATTTCTACCAAGGAGTAGAAGTAGGGTGTCCAATTTCTGCTTAATGAGAATAACGGCTGCAATAACAAGGAGTGTGTTTGAAGGGTTACCATAAAATTATTATTAGTTTAATATGAAACCTTTATGTATGCAGGTAGTCTCATTGAGACCCGAGTTCTCATTTATAAGAAGGATCTGTTAGCACATATTTAAAAAAAACCATGCATACATAAAGTCATCTAAAGGTGAGTCTCTAACTCACGTGTTGAATAAACCTATTAGAAATTTGCTACACCATCTCATCACCACCTGGACTTAGTGAATAGGTTTAAGTAGTCTAATTAGCCCTTATCCAATAAAACCGTCTCAGCACGAGTGGATTTGGTTGTTAGGGTTTTCAATTAGTAACAGTTACCTGGTACCAGCCCATTTTTAGTACCTTCTTAAGTACACTTCTGAATCAGGGAAAAGTTTGAATAAATGTCACTCAATATTATGGTATTTAGCAAAAAGAGAGCAATTTGAAAATCCTAACTGACCTAAACATCAATTATGCCGTGTTTTAGCATTTTTAAGCTGTTAGCCATAAACTACACATGACATGAAGGAGGTCTAAATCAGGTGATCTGTGGTGGGTGATGGTGGGAGCTGGAAGGCATCAAATCATTTGCTTTTTATTTATAACTGTATACATAAAGTGCCTTTTTTATTTGCTTGTAAATTATAAGCTTATTTCATTTTTTAAAAAGGATTTGCTTATCAATGATTTTTCAATGATAACCTAGAAATCAGATTCGGACCTTTAAGCATCCAGTTTGAGAACTCGTGGTATTTAGCACTTACAGGTAAAAGCCAGTAAATTAGAATATTTTGAAAAACTTGATTTATTTCAGTAATTGCATTCAAAAGGTGTAACTTGTACATTATATTTATTCATTGCACACAGACTGGATTTTTGGATTTTCATTTGTTGCCACTTCAAATCATCAAAATTAAATGAAATAAACATTTGAATGCATCAGTCTGTGTGCAATGAATAAATATAATGTACAAGTTACACCTTTTGAATGCAATTACTGAAATAAATCAAGTTTTTCAAAATATTCTAATTTACTGGCTTTTACCTGTATGTTTAGAGCATTCAACCGCTTCAATCTTTACAACCTGCACTACACAACACCGGCCACTAGACGGCGGGCTGGCTCAAATATAGACTTAAATCACATAGAAAAGCGCTTCCCTTTGGAATCGACGCCGATTATTTACGGGCAAAAACCGCGTTTCGGACAACAGCCCGTGCGTGTATCTCCATAGAAACCGAGGAAGGACACGGTGCACGAGCGTGTTGCTGTTAGCCAAGCCGCGCGCGCTCTCACTGGGTTTGCCGTTTGGGTTGGCCCCTCTGAGCGCACTCTAGCTGCTCTAGCTCTGTGTGTGCCTTCCTATCGGATGCACTGTGTAATGATCAACCCCACAGCGGCTCCCTCACTCGGCGACGGCTCCTTCACGGAAGCTGCCGCTGCCGCTGCCCCGCGCCGCTGCCGCGTCTGTCCGTCCGTGGTTTGAAGGGCATGTCGGTGTGAGCTGCAGTTGCAGCCTGTGTACGAACACGGTTAGGGACGCGGGAGGTGTAGCCTGCCTGGTGACAAACCCGTGGTCAGCATCGCTTTAAGCCCACCTACCTGCCCTGGGTGCACCTCCTCTCTGCCAATCCACCGACAGAGAGAGGAAGGGAGGAAGGAAGGAAAGGAGAAGGGCGAAGAGATGCCGATGGTAACTCCGAGGAGGCAGCAGCGGAAAGTTCACCGTGTTTCTCTGTAACAGCGAGGGAGTCGTATTCGTTTTCCACCCTCCAGACCTCGGGCTGAACGACCTCTACGTCTGCACACAGGGTTTATTTACTCTGCAGAGCCGCCGCCGAAGAGCCCTGAACAGGTAAAGGTGTTCACTAGTTGATTAGTGCACTGAAATAAACGCTCCACGCCGTGCTTTGCTTATGTGTGTCAGGATGTTTTGTTTGTTGCTTACAAGTCCTGTTTAGGAAGTGAAACCCCCGCTCTGTCCACCTGCTGATGAATCACCCAGAGGGTTTTCATCCCTTATCTCTAGACGCTCGCTTCCACACCCACGCTGCAGACTTTGGCACCCACATGTCTGAGATCCTATTTTAATGCGAAGCACTGGCACAGATAAAAACGACCTTCGTGTTCTTCTCCGTCTACAAAAGCCGTCCTCGTCGTCTGTTAGGAAAAATCGCCTCCCGCTTCCCTCTCCAGGTGAGGCATCGCCGCTTTCTGTCGTGGTGTAACGGAGGTGTGTTCCAGTGGTTTCCAAACACTGCTGCACACTGGCCAGTCACCAAAGCGTCGCTTGCCTTTTTTTGTTTTTGTTTTTTGTTTTAGTAAGAGGCTGAGACGGATATAAGCGATAAGCCATGCGTGCGAGTTGTACATGAAAGGGAAAGTGTAGTTGCGAGCAGCATCACCTGTGGCGACGCTGGAGTCCAGAGCAGTGCGTGCAATTCCGATGCAGCCATCCTTGCTCAAGTTTCCCTGGTATTTGCTAAAGCCGCAGCCAGTGTACCGTGAAGCTGCTGTTGCAGGACGGGATGCGTGGCCAGTGGACCGACCTCTCGCTAAGACGGCAAGCCATTTGCATGCCGAGGATTGCGTTTAATTAGTTTGTCATTGAATTATTTTCTTTTTGTTCCAGAACGAGGTTGATTGGCGGTGCGAAACGATTTGCGTCATGCATGCATGATCTTTTCCACCCTACAGAGACCCTTAATTGCAAAACTAAAAAATAATAATTAATTCAATGTTTTATTTATATAGCACCAATTCACAACACACATCATTATTTAAAGCGACAGAAAACAAGGGGACTTTACAAAGTCAAATTCAGTCAAATCATCCAGACAGACTGGAATTTTCACAAAACCCAGCGGATTGCATGGAGTCTTTGACAAGCAGCATTCACTCCTCCTGAAAGAGCGCACAGCCACAGTGGACAGTCGTCTGCGACTTTGCAGCAATCCCTCATACCGTGCATGCACGAAGCGACAGTGGAGAGGAAAACTCCCAGGAAAACCTAAGCAAAAAAGTTGCGTTTGGTTGCTTTGTACCATTTTTAACTGATGGATTACATGTGATCTTGCAATCCATTTTTTGGGGTCGTATAATATATTGAATCCCAATTGTCATTTTGATGTGTGTTTTTAGGATGGGTGACATAGACTATCACGATAGTATCGTGATACTTTGTGGTATTTGTGGTGAAAACCATAAAAGGGATGATAAAAAAGTGATTAAAATCCAGCTCTCCATAATTGTCTTTCTGTCAGTGCATCTATCGCCGCATACAGTCAGAGCCCTGCAAACACAAATGCTGTTAAAAATAAGGCTTAGCCATTAGTACAACAATTAGATAAAGTAGTGCAACTGTACGGCTAAACAGCACAGTAAATGCATTCAATCAATATGTCCAAACATATTATTTATGAATACTCTCGTGGAACCCTCAAGAGAAAGTAATTCCTTCAAATGTCAAAATTAACCGTCCATACTTACTATCCGAGCCAAATGCGGTTTGGGGTTTCTTTGTGAACATCACCGATTGGAGCTTATGGAAATGGAAAATTACTATCTCCATGTAATATTTGGTGACCTAATACAAGTTTCTTGCTTTACTGCATGCAGATAATCCATCTGGCCAGTTGCTTGGACTTTTCCTGCCGTGTGAGCGCCGCCGCTCTCACATGGCAGGTATACCGTACATGTGCACCAGTGCAACACAGCTGTCGCAGCTTTGACTCGGATCATGCAGCAATGACCCAATAATATTGCTTAATCTCATGCAACGCTGTGCTCTTCGCAGTGATCAAGATTCCCTCGCCTCAGAAATAAAATTCCATTACCAGAATGTCAGCTGAACCTTTAGACATGGGGCAAAACTGAGAACGTGACGTCTGTGCTAAAGTGACACGCACCCCTTCAAACTAGGGTGACCACCTGCTAATAAGCCCAAGGGGGGACAAGGGGTATGTTCTGAGGGACAAAGTGGGACACTGCTTGGCGCGGCGGTGCCCCCACCTCTCGGGCAGACTCACTGATAGTGGTTTACACATTTCTAGCACATACCACCTTACATTGTATATTAATAATGCCCTATTCCCATAAACATGTGTAATTGCTGATGTATGCTCATGAATAGGCCAACCAATGTGTATTTCTTTCTAAATAAAGATTCATAATACGTTGAACATTCAATGAACAGATGCACTTCCAATTCCGATTTACTTAGCTATTTAATTTTATTTATTTTTCATTACAATTTATTCACTTCAAATAAATTATAATTTTAAATTAAAGGATTAACAGGAATTGTAGTTGCTCTACACCACAGGAACTGTAAAAAAAAAGAAAAAAGTCTTAACTCACGACTCCAGAGGTTCACAGAACGAGAAGGGGGAGGAAGGATGGTGAACTTGGATGTTGGTAAAGGCAGGCGCAGGAAAAAAAAACTGTTCAGTGTTCTGGGGACACCTTCAGGACTTTGGGGTCACCTTTAGGACTCAAACCTTTTCACCAGCATCTGAATCAAATAAGAAAGAAAGATAAGAGACAGAATTAATTTATGATAGGCTTCCAAATGGTTTTCCAGTATAGACAGAGGAGTGCAAACCCATCACCATCACAAGGTGACAACAATACAAAAAGGTGCCAAGATACAATCCTATGCAAAACAATGACATATTTTGACCTAAAAGGCTACTGTTTCCCAAAAGTGACACATTTGCACCCCTGTAGACAGCCCACCAATGTTCAAAATCAATCAAACTTCATCTTAGACAAATGGAGTCTTACATATCTAAGTTTCTTACCTTCAGGTTTCTTCTTGAAGTTGTATTTCTTGTTGGAGCGTGCAGCATTGAGGAGAACCTTCTCTTTCACTACATAAGTGTAAAAGTCCTTGCAACTGAATGTGAAGTTGCTCTTCACCTGAATTTCTGACTTGATGAGGTTTACCGAACATCTGTTCCTTGTGTCCGTCCAGCATCCTGTCATCAGTGAAAAGACCCTCTCCACTGAAGCATTGGTGATTGGTACACTCAAGAGGAAAGAAGCTAATGCTGTCATGTTTGGTGTGTGTGTGTGCTTGAGTAAGGTGGCCCACTTCTCCGCAACTGGAGCTCGAGACTGCACGATGGCCTGTTGGTGCGGCAGAACGACACAATACTCATCATATAGCGCATCCATGTCCAGCTTCTTGCTTAGCTGCAGGACCTCTACAGCTTCACAGAGATGGGAGAAGTTAAATGGGCTTTTCTTTAGTGCCAGGCTAGCCAATTTCTTCTGGTAGTTGGAGTCTGAGAAGTCATAGCGCTGCTCCAGGTAGGTGAGGGAGGACTGGTAGAAGTTGCACATGTCCTCTCTGAGCACAGCTGCCTGTCTGTCTGGAAACTGCTGGAGGAGTACACCCGTCTGGGCCCCAAAGAAACCATCACTCTGTCGTTGCTGTAGCTTGGTTTTTAGGGTGAACATGATATCGTAGAGCTCACAGACAGTTCCATCTTCTCGCTCCAGCACCAGCACAGTGTCATGGAAAATCTTCAGCGCATTGCTGAGGAAGGACAGGTAAACCTAAAAGACGTAAGGAGAGTCAATGATCCTGTGTGCTGACACTGTTTGCATTATCATCATTTCTCTAATCCCTGTTTCATGTAATAATACTTAGATGGAAAAAAAGTTGAGTGCAATTAAAATTAATTACCTGTAGATCAAGGGGGTTGCCCTCACCATCCTGGTCATCCTTGAAGAGCCGCCATAGGGACTTTGGGCACTCGTCCTCTCCCAAAGAGAGAAAGTAGGTCTTGATAGGAGCCCAGCTGTCGTGAAGCCTCTTCACTGCAGGCCACAAGCTCAGCCATCTTGTGGGCACATGTCTAAGCAGGGACTGGTACTCTGTCTCCACAAAGGTGTGAATTGATTTAAGTTCCTCAATGCGTTTGGCAGATGAGGAGAAGTGGCTAAAGGTCTTGTTGACGACATTTTCGATGTCGATATGTAGCCGATCTCCTGCGTGTTTTGCACTGTTGTGAACGATGTGGGCCACACAGTTTGCCTTCAAAATGCAATTGTTGTTCTCTTTCAGTTTCTGGAAGACAGAGTTGTATCTCCCGTAATTCACACTAGCATTGTCAGCAGAATACGCAGATATCATGTCTAGTCCCAGTCCGTTTTCCTCCAGCTTGGTAACTATCTGGTTGTAGATGGCGGCAGATGTTTCATCACTGTCATCATAGAAATCAAGGACCTTCCTCTGTACTCCCAAGTCTGGCGTCCAGTAACGCACTGACAGTGGGAAGAGCTTGGTGGTCCCATGATTGGAGGCATCTGAAGCCACTGAGAAGAATGGTGTATGGGCTGTGGAGACACACACACAGATGGGATGAACTTAAAAGAGTAGTATACTAATAAAATAAACTGCTTGTACTAAAGTTTATCTCAAACATTTGAATTAATGGAACATTCTGCAGCACAAGCACATTATTTAGATACCATTAACATGTATAAATAACATGGAGACATAATGGTGGAGCCCCTTGGGCTTGAAAAAAAACTTATTTACCTTGTGAGTGTATCTTTAATCTTGGTCACCTTAAGGGTGGCTAGGTGAAATTTAACTTTTATAAAAAGTAAATGAACTCATGCAGATCACATTTGGGGGTCATAGGTAGGCTTTGTTAAGGGTTTTTAGATGGCATGTGTTAATTGGAGCTATGTAAATAAAGTTGAATTGAATTTATTCCCAGACTGCCACTGGCACTCTGTGGTCAATAGCTGTTTTACCACTACTTGACCGAGAATAAGCTCCCTGTCAGAGCAGCGATGTGACAGTAACTGCTGTTGTAACAACCAAAAATGCTGTAATGTTGATTTAAGAATTAAGACGTGGAGTCATTTCTAGAAGGGATTGAAATCAGAATCAGAATTCTTTTATCGTCATTGTGCAAGACTGCACAATGAAATTGAAATTAACTTAAAAGAGATTCTCTAAAAACAGATTATTATTAAAAAAAATTACAAGATACTCCTTTACTGCTTTGATATTTATTGATTTTATATAAATATTATCTATAGAAATATTTATACCTTTTCAAAAATTATAGTTGGTTTTGTTTGTTTCGTTTGGGAGATAACTAATAGTGAAATGTTGCTCACAATCATGTAAGGATACACAGAGCCTGGTTTCATGAAGGCACGGATGAGCAGCATTATGTTAGCTAACGTTAGCTACTGATGCAATGTGAACTGAAGGAAAAGTTGACTTTTAACATACCAGCAGAAGAACATGATTAGTTAACATTAGCTAGCTAATGTTACACAAATAGCTAACACACAACAATGTTACAGTTACATCCATGAACATAACTTTAAATTTACCTTTGGTTGTGGCCTCTCGTTGCTCATTCAGTGGTCTTCTGAGGACTTTCAAGCAATCTTCGATGGAGGCAGGGGCAAGTACATCCGTGATAATGGCTTCTGCCTTCGTCCGACCACAGGCCATCCTCTTGGCAATGTCCGAGTCCGGATAAATCGTTGGGGCTAGCTTTGTGCCACAATCTCCCGCTCGATATGATGTAGCGTGTTGGACAGTGTGATACACACTCGTCACCTCTGCAGCAGTCACTTTGTCAGCTATAAAGTCGTTTTTAGGTCGGAGGAAAGCATCCATAGATTTGGATGTTTCTTTCTGTTGGACTCGTTTCTTGTGAGTCTCCGTGAGTCTGTGTCGTTTGACATCGTATTCCCCTCCATGTCCGATTGAGAAGGTCGTTTTGCAAATGTCACAAAAAGCCCTCTCGGTATCCCCCTTAACACCTTTCAGCCACAAATATTCATTTTCCCAGTCTTTCTTGTACCCACACCTTCTCTTTTTAAATGCTGGTGGCGATGATGACTCAGTCTCTTTCTCCATTTTCGTTTAGATTAGAACGTTTAGAAAGCGCGCCTCTAAACGTTTCTTCCCAGTGTGTCTGGTATGCGCGTGCGTGCGTAGTAGTCATGACAACAATGAAAAAGTTGACAACCCTGTCAGCAGTTCAACTGAGAGGTGGGTGTGGCCTACTGAACTGTCAAGTAATGTTCGTTTGGCTGCCTGGGGCTCCAGGATAGAGCGACCAACTTTTTTTTGAGAAAGCATTGATTATGCGTGACACGGTCTCAATTTGCGGGACGCATGAATTGGGCTTCAAACGCTGTGCGCGCACGCGCTACGCGGGACAGGTGGTCACCCTACTTCAAACGGACTCAATCTCCATAAACTTTCATTGTTCTGTACGGGTAAGTGTCAACAGTGGAACGTGACCTGATGCTCCACAATGTTCTCCTTTATGCCCTCATATTTAGACCCACAAATAACATGTTTTTCAATATAACAGCAAACATTACCAGGCAGGACGCACTGTGACACAGCCGCTTTAGGTTTTAAGTAGAGATGCATCAAGCTGGTTTTAGTCCGAATTAGACAGTCTGATCATATACTCACCCTGACCTCCGTGGACATTATCTGCTTAATAGAGAAATCAAGTGCTGCAGGATTCATTATTGCACTTTATGCAACTTACTCATGTTGTTTGTTTAGTTGATGCATTTATAGACCAAACATAAGAAAAGCTTTAAGTTTTGATGGTTCTGTTTGATAGAGGGGGGAAAAAGTGAGAATATTCAGTATTTCACCAACACATCACTGATCAGGGTCAGTCAAGGGAAAAATGTCAGATTCCGATCTACAGCTGAATGCTTAGCTTGTATTAAGGCCAGAAGGACCCCTTTTTCACGTTGTGCAGCCCCGGCTTTGACTTGATCAGGAAAAAACGACGCCCCCTGGATATAGGGGAAGCAATGCACATTGGCATTAGGACCTGGAAGGAGCCATTTACAGCTGTGGCAGCAGCTGCTGGTTTCATCTCTGTCTGGGTCATCATTAGTATCCTACTCACAGGGGCGTATGGCTCTGGAGGCACTCATCGCCAGCACGCTGAACGGCTTTAATTTCAACGTTAAAACGCCAGAGAGATCAGAATGAGTCAGAGATAAACACGGTGCAGCCACGCAGCTCCAGCCAATTTTAGATAAGAAGAATCAGCACAAGCAAGCAGCTGATTTTATGTTTACCCTTAGTATCTAAGACAAATTGGCTCCTCGCCGTCTATCTGACTCATCCATCTGAAACCATCTTTGTTGTCAATTAATCCTGCCAGAGGAGCCAAGAAGGCCGGCCGGGGGCTGCTGTTTGGGTTGCACTGACTGCATGCTTCCTGGCTCTCAGCTCTCGAGCCCTCAGAAAGGAGCATGTAAACACTGTGACAGGATTGTTATTATCCAATCATTTCAGTCCTTCCTCGGTGAACATGAGTGGAAATGAAAGGCGTAATCGTTCCCCAATAAGGCTGATGTTTGGCTTGTTCTCTTACATTATTTAAAGACGTTTGTTGTGACAGTGGATGTTGGGATTGCGGTTCGTTGACGTCACTGATGGTGACTGCGAGGGGGGGGTTGGCTGAGGGAAAACAATGCAGAGCATGTCACAGAACACTTATGCCCGTCCAGGGGAGGATGGGGAGACAAGGGAGCGGGAATCATTGTGATCATCAGTGTTTTAGGTTCTCATCTGATGGTGAG
The DNA here is from genome assembly GCA_037039145.1 of Fundulus diaphanus. NCBI lineage: Eukaryota > Metazoa > Chordata > Actinopteri > Cyprinodontiformes > Fundulidae > Fundulus > Fundulus diaphanus. Next base: position 26,108,403 of record CM073127.1, read on the forward strand.
AAGTGAAAATTAGAGGATGAGGATAATAAAGGTGGTTAAAATGGAACAACGGGTGTGTGCGAAGGAGCGGGGACAGAAAGGATTGGGAAAAAAATGGGCCGATAAAAGAGCCGGAGAAGAAGGATTAAAGACTGGATAAACAGTCAGTGCCAAAGGGAAGTGTGAGGGGATCAGTTGAGAGACATTCTGCAAAATGGCAGTGTTGCCACTGAAGGAGGCTGTCTTGGTTTGCTCTCCCACTCGCTCCCTTTCCCCCGTTTTGCACCTACCCACATCCATGTGCGCCCACTTAATGCTGTTGTTGGACCTCCAGAGTACACCGTGTTCAGCCAGTGTCCGGGCCATTGCTGGACTGGAAGACCGGCGTGTTTCTGAGTACATGTGAAACGCTGAGCCGGCTCTCATCCCAGCATGAATGTCGGGGCCCCTGTCTGCTCAAGGTCGTGTGAATAATCAGACGAGCGCTCTGTCGTTTGTGTCCCTGAGCAGAAATTCTCTCTCTCTCTCCCCCCCCCCCAAACTGGCACAATGCACAGGATGCAATTCCAGCCATGTGGAGAATGGGATGCTGTAACCATTAACATCATCTGCGGCTTAAAGCTTCCCAGGCGCCACAAACATCTGACCCTAGCATTTTTGTTTCTGTCTTTATGATGAATATTTTTGCCATCAGGAACTGATGTATTGAGGTCAGGCTGCCTAAATCTGCTTGTATATGCTCACATGTACAGAGGATTGTACTCAACTGTATAAACGTGTTTTTTTTTTTGTTTGTTTTAGGGATTTAACATCCATGATTTGTTGATGATGAAGACATATAAACTAAAACTGTTCTGTGTTTTTCAAATCCTGTAATACTACGATACAACGGAACACCCCGCACCAAATGGCACCACCTGCTGCTCACAACACTCTTCGGTGCCCAAACTGTTACTATGGGAGGACTCAAAGCATAGCGATTTTCAGTATCGGGGAGGTGTTTAAAATGAAAGTACTTAAATCCCATTTAACTGTAGAGCTGTGTAACAGTGACTGCTCTCTCACACACATCTAAATAATTAATGACTTCTGGATAGTTACAATAACCAAATGAAGCATTTATAAATCTTATAAATAAGATGTTTTACCTCTCAAAGATTAAGTCGAACCCAGCTGTCGCTTATTTTGAATGGATCTTTGAGGCGGGAAAAAAGGAATATCTTTTGAAATGACCGGCTTCCAGTAACATCTACTAGAAATCTTTTTGCTGTTCACACTGTTTGGTTTTCGGTTTATCCCGAAACGGCACCTTTTTCTTTTTTCCTTCTTTTTTTGCTATTTGTAGCTCTTGAGGAGAAATCTGAACACGTGTCGGCAGGTCAGAGCTAAACTAAGTCTCTGAACAGTGCATCCCTAGGAATAATAATGAAAACATTGATTTTATTTATATAAATTATATAACTTGATCAATTTTTAATATCTTGTGGGAAAGTTGTTTAAGTGGCACATGTTAACACTTCTATATGTGGGACTCTGGATTATAAACTGTAAAATTAGTTCTAATGTAGTACCCTCGCTTGACATACAAGGAGGCCTAGAAAAGCAAATAAGGGATTTATTTAGCCATTAACGGCTGAGTGGAGCGTTATCCGAATAACTTGGCTTAATTTCCTCCTTTTGTTTCTGCTTCCTTTTCTTTTTCTGTCTGTCTCGGCAGCTTCCTCATTTTCTCTCCCACTCTCTCTTTTATTTGAACCCGCGCGGCTGATTTGGGAGGGTTTGGACCAAGAAGTTGTTCCTCTGCTGGCATCAAACAAATTTATACTGACTCGGTTATTTGGTTGTGGCTTGAAAACCTTTGTGCCGCTGCGGCAGGAGTTGAGATGATGGTAAATTGTGTTCAGGTTAGGACAGTGAAGACGTCTCTTCTCGTCTCTTTTCTACTCTCTTGTTGTTAGTTCTCACATTTGTTCTTTCTTTAAGTTTAAAATCAATACAGGCAGCTGTGTTCAGCTGTTTCTGATGCCTTGAGAAGGCAGGTAATTGAGCAGCGATAATAATTTGACCCCAGAATGACTCTGTTGACATTCTGGATCAATAGGACTGCAGGAAAGTCTTACAATCTTCAAAGGAATTGACTTTATCATTGAACAGGGATTGCCTTTCCAGTTTTATAACCCCCCTATTTACCCAGTCAAAATATATCATGTTGGTTATTTTGGACCTTAGAGACAATCTGGAACTCTGAAATTAACTATGTTGGCTAGTCTGCCGTTTACATTGGTGTGGAAAATGGATTTTTCTTGGGATATTAACTCTGAAGAAGAAAAAGGATCTGTGATTTTGAAAGTTTTTTATAAATACAATTTTTGAAAACTGTGAAATGCACCTGATCCAGAAGCCAATACTTTGCAGAACCACATTTTGCTCTAATTATGACTTTGGGTCTTTTCTGATTTGTCTTTTAAGCCTTTGTGCATCTAGAGACTGAAATTTCCACTGGTTTTTCTTTGCAAAGCATCCTAGGCTCAGTCAGATTTGGTAGAGAGCATCTGTGAACTTCAGCTTTCAAGTCCTGCCATGGATTCTTATTTGGATTTGGGTCTGAACATCGACTGAATCATTCTAACACACCAATATGTTTTGATCTACACCATTCAGTTGTGCGGCCATGTCCGTTTAGGGTCGTTATTCTGCCTGAAGGTGAACCTCAGCCCCGGTTTCAAGTCTTTTCTGGACTCTAATAGGTTTTTCATCCAGGACCTCCTTGTCTTTAGTTCCATCCAGCTTCCCATCACCTCGGACCTGACTTGCTACCCCACCTAAAGAACAACATGTAGCTGCCACAACTATGTTTTATTGTGGAGATGGTGTGTTAAAAGTGATGTAGGCCAAATGGTTCAGTTTTGTCATCATCTGAGCGGAGTACCTTCTTTCATCTCTTTGCCTCATTTCCTGTCTTTATAATAAATTTATTCTTGTGAATTTTCCATAAAATCCAGATTTATGGAGTAGACAAAAAATAGTCCCTTCAACAGAATCTTGCACCTAAGCCGTGAATCTTTGCAGCTCTTTAAGAATTGACACGGCCTTTACTGTGAGCTTAATTGAGAATATAGGCTGGTTCTGTTTCTGTTTCCAGTTTACAGCAAAGCACTACTTCCCAATAAAATATGTGAAAGTGTGGCTTCTTGAGAAAGTGAGAAATGTTCACCGTTTGAGGTTACTTTTTCAAGGCACATTGGATTACTAAAATACTAACATTATAGAAATGATGCAATTTTCAATATTTATTTCCTTTTTGTTGTCCTAGATATCACAGAAATGGACCAAGATAACCTGAGCCAAAGCAAGACACAAGATGAGGGGCCAAGCGGGGGAGTAGAGGCTTCAACAGCATCTGCAGCTCCAGCCTCAGGCGCACCCACCGATCCCACCGCCGGCCAGCCCCCAGCACCTCCCAGGCCTCGGCGGCCTCAGAGAACTGCCAGGGTTGAGGGGTCTGTAGATATTTCAGAAACCAGAGTTGAACCCAAAACCGAACCCAAAACCGAACCCGGTCCACTGATCAACTTGAATGAGAGCAGTCCTGACGGCACTGTGGTAAGCCACCCGAAACCCTCTCGCCCCGCCGGAGAGCGCACCGGGCCGAGCATTAAGAGCGGTCCTAAAGGTCCAGGTCACCACCCCGTTAGAGCCGCCTCCGTTCCCCAACCACCCCCTCACCTGAACCCGCACGCACAGAGAGCCCTGTCTGTGGCAGGCACTGCTGACACTCAGCCTCAGACTCTGGAGGACTTCAGGTTGGTTTCTCTATCTCTTGGTACTGACATTCATGCCTCTGAATGCTGATGTTTGGCCTCTGGTTCCCAGATAGCTGAGCTAGGCGCCTCAGTACACACATCAGTTATTTTTATACACTGAGGTACGAGCAATGCTGCAAGAGTTGTATCAGACATTTAGTATTAAACGACTATATATTTGTTTTTAGATTTCTAGCTAATTTTTATGCCTTTTTATATAAAAAAAAATCTTTTTACAGTCTAAAACATTTTATACCTACCGGTCACTTTATTAGGTATCTGTTGAATTGCTTGTCATCACAAATAGCAAATCGGCCAATCACATGGCAGCAAGCCACAGCAATTTTTGGCATCTAGACGTGGTGGAGACGACCTGTTCAAGTTCAAACTGAGCATCATAATGGAGAGGAAAATAGATTTAAGTGACTTTGAACAATGCATAGATGTTGCTGCCGTGCCATCTGGTCTGAATATTTTAAAAACGGTTCGGATCCTCTCGCAAAGCCATCTCTGCGATTTATAGACGGTCTGAAAAAATGGAAAACATCCAGTAAGTATCAGTTGTGTGGACAAAATGTTTTTTTTTTGAGACCAGAGGAGAATGGACATGCTGGTCGGAGGCGTTGAAAAAGCGGCAGCAGCCCCAAATAATCAGTTGTTAGAGCCGAGTTATGCAGAATACCATTTCTGAATGCACAGCACGTTAAACCCTGCAGCAGAAAACCACATTGGGTGTCAGTGCCACTCCTGTCAGAACAGGAAACTGAGGCAATAATTTACGTAGTTTTACAAAAACTGAGCAATCCCAGATTGAAAAGACATTGCCTTTGCTGAGTCTCAAATTTAACTGCAACATTCAGACGTTGTCCTTGTATCAAAGCCTGGTGGTGGTGTTATAATGGTGTGGGGAATGCTTTCTTGGCGCTCTATGGGCCTCTCAGTTCCAGCCCACCTGAGTATTGCTGCCTAATACATCCTCCCCTTTATGACCAGCATGTACGCATCTTTTGATGGATAGCTCAAAATCGTCTGACTGGTTAAATGGACATACAATTACCAGACTTTACTCCAACGGCCTCACCAGATCTCAGTCAAACAGATCACCTTTGGAGCGTTGTGAAAACAAGGGACTTTTAGCCAGCAGACAAATCTGCACCAACTATATGAGGCTATCATGTCAATTCGGTTTCCAACACCTTGTTGACACAAATAATTAAGGCAGCCTTGAAGGTAAAACAGGGGCCCAACCTAGTAATATAAAGGTTTATGTAATAAAGTGGCCGGTAAAAATCTGTAACCTAATTATCAGATACATGATCTATCTCATCTCAGTATTTTTTATATCTATGTTAGAAAAACTTTAAAAAATATTTCCATGCTTCAATAGATTGAGTTGCTCTGGTATAAACTTAAAAGGGTTACTAGAAGGGACATTAACTAAAAAATGTAAAAAAAAAAAACATTTGAGAAAGTTATTGATTTCTATATTCAGATTGGTTAGGAGTTTACTTTACCAAAGGGGGAAGAGCTTAAAATTTACTTCTGCACTGACGGGACATTATAATAAAGGAAGTTTCCCTCTGGTTCTGCTTTTGCAAGGCATTAATCATTTCATATGATGTAATATGCTGAGAGGATTAAAGTTAAAAAAATGTAATATTAGGTTTAATGACAACTCTTCCACCGTTCATGGGCACAGCTGCTTTCCTGCTCATGTTGATAAATGTCGACTGTGGGGAAGAAATCTCTGCTTTTGCGGTGCTTTGCTGTTATCTGCCCTCAAACTTACGGTTCTGACAGAACACGTCCAGTTAACCAAACGAGGTCACCTAAAAGTCTGAAGTTTTCATGTATCTTCTGACAGTTTAAGATCTACTGAATCCTGTAGCCTGATTGGCCAAACTGACCACCTATGACCCGAGTGTGCAGTTATTGAAATGAAGGGTGTGTGGCTCCACCCACATGTGTTATCACAAAAACAGACAATAGACTTAAAATGAACACGTTTAAAAACCGCTCGTGTGATGGTGGCAGAGTTACAGGGAAGGCCAGGACAGCGGTGAGATGTTGATGCAGAGGTAGCTGTCTGCTTCAGTCCACAAGCTGTGACTCAGGTCTGTAGGAGAAGAGTGGCTGTGGGAGCTTACGTAACACCTTTCCCTGACAGGGTGCACATCATCACCTGGAACGTGGGCTCTGCCACGCCGCCTGATGACATCACCGCTCTGCTGGGACTGAACGTGGGGGACGGAAACACGGACATGTACATCATAGGGTGAGTGTCCTTGGGGGGGGGGGGGGTTCCCACACTGGTCACTTCATTTTATCCTGGGAAAACTACTTGCTTCCTTACGGATTTGTTATCTTTCAGCTATTTTTTTGTTACAATTAAATGTTTTAGATCATAAAAAAACAACTTTTAATATCAGAAAAAGATGACCTGAATGAGTACAAAATGTAGTTTTCAAATGGTTTTCTTTTATTTAGGTAAACAACTCTGGCTCTTCTTAATAAAGTTGTTCTCTCAAAAATCTCATAATTTTCCTCGATGTGCCACCCTGGACCAAGGGCACTTTTGCATCAGTCTTTTACGTGGCGGCGAGTGATTTTGACCCGCTCTTCTTTGCAGAAACAGTCTTAACTTGGCCACAATGGAGGATTTAATGGCAGCGCCCTGTGGACACCGCGTAAGGCGGGGTCTTTGGCAGCATGGCCTCAGTCAATCGTACGGTTGTACTGGAACAGTAATTTCCCTCTGGGATTATTAAAGTATATCTGATCTGATCTGATTTTTGAGCACGAAAGTGGTTTAAAGTCATGGCAAATCATCTCAGTGGGATTTAAGCCCAGACTTCGACTAGGCAGTCTGGGAGTGAGTTTGGTAGACCAACAAAACCTGAGATCGATAATCATCTTTCTTCGGTTTTCTGTGTTTGTAATTTACTGGAATCCCAAAACCTTGGGAATGGCTTTGTAACCTTTCCAGACTTTTCCAGATTCTCAGCCCCCTTCATGTTAGACAGATTATTTTTTAGAGGTTTCTACATTTTTCTGCTCAAGCATTCATCAGGCTTGTGTGTAAACCAATTAAATGTCATGACTCAATGGTGGTGGTAATATATAGGACTGACTGGTTTATGTAGCTCTTTTCCCTTTAATAAATGAAATCATAATTTAAAAACACATGTCCTTAAACTGTGTTGATCTCAAACATGTTTGGTGTGACAACAAAGCAGACTGTAAGAAACCTGTAAGGGGCCAAATAGTTTTTGACGCAGCAGTGCGGACGACGGTGCTGGTAATGAAGTGTCAGACCTAGATTTAAACGTGTCTCTTTGAAAAATCTCTGGGGTTAACTTTTTTGTGTCGTTTTCCTTCCAAGGCTGCAAGAGGTGAACTCCATGATTAACAAAAGACTGAAAGATGTCCTGTTCACAGACCAGTGGAGCGAGGTCTGCATGGAGAGGCTGAGCCCCTTTGGTTATGTGCTGGTCAGTAATGGTTTGTTATTGCTGTAAATAATAATGCTCGCTTTCAGAGAAAAGGCTAACCGGCTCCTCCTTTTGCACACTACATCATTAGTGGAGAGACCTCAGCTTGCTGTTCAGGCCTATTTTGTTCCCTGAGCAACGGATGGGTTGATGATTTATAACAGCCGTGTCTGTCAGCAGATCTGCTATCCTCTGTCTGCCGAGCACTCACTCACTCTTCCTCGCCGTACCGTTGTAGCTCTAAAGCCAATGCCTTAAAGGCTGCATATTCCTAAAAATTGTGATTATACTGGAATAAAGGATAGCATTCCTGCTTCCAAAAACATCTACATTGGATTTACGTTGGGGAAAAGTGTAAACCGTCTGGTTGATTTTCACGGTTTTGCCAAAACAAAAGCCCGCGCTACAGCTGCGCTGTTGCACTGGCTGCTTCTGGAAGAAAGCACGGCTCTCTACCCACCACAGAGTGCGTGTGAATGAGCTGTCAAGCTAAAAAAGTGTTGGACAAATGTCTCCCAGGGTGCCGTTTTATTTTTGGATCACGTTGTTGTCAGCGCAGACGGGCCTCTGACAGTGAAATTGATGCTGCCCCCCAGCTATTTCATGGCTCGCTAGGTTGACTTAAACCTCTGTAAAATCATCTGTGTGTGTCTGCTTGTGGTGAATATTTAGATAGTAGGTCAGGAGTTTTGAGACTAAAGAAATGTTCTATTATAGGTTACAATGACTTGGCAAAGTATTAAAACTCTTTAGAAATGTCACGTTGCAACCACAAACTTCAGTGTGTTTCATTGGTTTTAGTTACTTTTAGTTGAGTTTACTGGTTTATTCCAAGCCTGTAGGAAAACACATACGGTACAATATTATGTGAATGTAATGTACTACAGAATACAGAAAAAATTATAACTTGGAAAGGAGTGGGATGAAGACAAGCTTATCCACCCACCATTCCCATTCCATAATAAATTATAGGGTTACTGCCATTTTTAGCTTACAAATTAATTTTTCAGTGTCAAATCAACATAGCAAATTACTTACTTATACAATTCCTTACATATGAATTCACATAATGTACCGTAATAGGACATTTATATACTATATTTATATATCAATTAGATTGTTGTGATATTTAACCATATATGGTACAATTCTAAATTCAACTTGTAATAATACCAATATAGTTTGTATTCACAACACATACAAAGTAGTATTGTATATGTGTTGTGAATCATAATATAAGCTATATATATATATATAATACTTATATAGTATAATATTTGTATAATGTAAACGACAAACGCAAAGCAGTGTATAATTGTGAAGTGGAAGCCAAGGATGGAGGGGTTTCAGAGGTTTTTACTAAATATAAAATGTGAAACGTTTACTGTGCATTTGCTATAAGCCCACTTGATTCAATGTTTTGCAGAATCACCTTTCGTTGCTATTTTGCTTGTGAATCTGTAGTTGCAGCGGAAAGCTAGATGCTCAACACCCCACCAGATTTGCACATCTACGAGGCAACATTTTTGCCAGTTCTTCTTTGCAAAATAGTCCAAGCTCAGTCAAACTGGCAGACGATCATCTTAACATCTTGTTTGAGGTCTAGCCACAGATGCTTATCTTCTTTATGTATGGACATGGACTGGGCCATTCTAACACATGAAAAGGCTTTGACTTAAACTAATCCACTGGATCTCTGGTTGTTTGTTTAGAGTTGCTGTTGTGCAACTCTAAACAAGGTGAATCTCCTCCCCAGTTTAAAGTCTTTTGCTGCACAGGCCTCAAACTCCCATCCTTGAGATCTGCTGTCCTGAAGCTTTTAGATGTGTCTCTACATCAGCTCACCTGGATCACATAATTAAGCCATTAGCAGGATTCTGGAGGGGCTTGAGTGCCTGAGGAGGTAATTCGGCAACAAAAGATGCAGAACACCGACCCGAGAGGAAAGGAGTTTGATGCCCCTGCATGGATTTCCTTCTAGGGTTGCTGTTTTTTGGCTTATTTAAGCCATCAACTCCAACCAGTCTCTGTCTCAGCTGCAAAAAGAATCCCCACAGCATGATGCTGCCAATATTATTTCAGTGTTGCGATAGTGTGTTTAGAGTAAGGGTCCGCAACCTTAACAATCCAGAGACACAAAGCCTACAAGACACTTTGAGAAAAATACAACCTATCGGATTTTCAAAAATAGCTCTTAAATGATTTTTCTTAAATATGTTTTTTTTGGTCAATAGATTCCTCTACCTGAGCTGTGGGTTACTGCAGCTCCCCCACAGTCACCATCTCTTGGCACGCCATTCAGTGTTTACCCTTTTCCATCCACATCAAAACGATGCACTGCTTTGTGTTGGTCTACTGCTTTAAACCCCAATTAAATGCATCAATGTTTGTAGCTGTAACGTACCGTATCCAGGTGTGAAAAAAAAAAACGTAAACGGACATTAATGCCGAACGGACACAGTCACAAGAGACACCATCTGTTTTCTCGCTCTGAGACTCTCCGCTCTCTAGGACTGGTTGTCAGCTTGCTGCAAGCACAGGACACCCTCGTCAAATCAGGACGTCGCTGCAACACGGGGAGCCTACGGGACACTTTTATTTACCGGTGAATCACCAGAAAATTTCTGCTGATTGTCACAAACATTTCCGTGTTTGTAAGCCACCGTTTAAGCTGTCTAACAGCAGCGTGGCACAATGCAGTACATTTGGTACATCAAGTCGATTCATATACAGAAAAGACATAATTAACACAAATAATGCATGAATAACGCAGCTAAAAATGTAACAAATGAGGTGTGGCTGTAATTGTTACTGATGAAGCGTTGAGGAGGGCAGTGATGTTTCTGTTTTCCTCTGCTTTGGAGGCTGGGTTGAAGCAACTGTTGTTCCACATTAACAAGCCTCCCTGCTGACCTCACCATTTGTCACTCAGTTCGTTCTCTTTGTCATGTACGTTGTTGCACAAGGCCAGACGTGCACATCTGGCTCGGTCACTTGCCTTTGGGTCAAAATGACTTGTCTGCTCTGAGAAAAATTGTGGCTTGGTGAGAGTCTCCCTTGGTATCGATTAGAGATGCTTCTCAGCAGCAGTGTTGGCTGGCAAACGTACCAGAAATCAAAGTTTGTCGCCTTTTTAGCTGAGCTGAATCTCTTATGCAACAAAATTGTTCAAATAGGCTGTTAGTATGCAGGCAAAGTGGGGCTGGTCACGTGGGGAGGTATGCCTGTGAGGGATTTCAGTCCGGGTGTGATTGTGCTTCTTCAGACTCTGGTTGGGGGTTGGGATCTGTAAACGACTTGACGGAGGCTGAGGGAGGGATGAACATGCGTACATTTCTGGGAACAGGTTTGATACATCATACAAATTACTACTCCTCCTTAAAAAAAAAAGTACTTGCCATGTTTTTGTTGCATTTATCTCTGCAAGAATACCTCCGGTGTAGTTTATAATGTCAGAGGAACGCAAATGCCAGGAGATGCATATTTTTAACGCAGCATAACAAAAGATTGGAGGTTGCAGGATAAAAAGAGGTAAAAACGCAATCTCTTCTCATATATGGATGCTGTTTCATCCTTTATGTGCAGTGCATCATGTTAAGTAACAGCCCAGTATGGTCGCAGACGCTTTGAGCAAGGGTCACGATGTTTTGCATTTGTACAACTGTGCTTTTGTGCAACTCATGCAAAGTTGCACCTCGTATCTCTCCTGCCTTTTCATGCTCCCGCCCATACCCAGCTTTACATTTCTGTCCCTCAGGTGACATCCCAGCGAATGCAGGGCCTGCTACTGCTGGTCTTTGCCAAATACTTCCATCTGCCTTTTCTCCGTGGAGTCCAGACAGAGACCACCCGCACCGGACTGGGGGGTTACTGGGTAAGATGGCTGCTGACGCCATTCTGAGAGCACACCTCACACCGCTACGGCTCTGCTGCGGTTTGAGCTTTGCAGTATATCACGTCTTAGTCTCAGTTGCATAAGCAGGCAAGAGTTTATCTTATCCAGTCTTTTAATTTGTTAGTCAAATGCTGCTTCGTTCAGTTATGGGGTTAAAGAGGCCTTTATGTGAAAGTAGGCTGACAGGAAATGGGGTTGAGACATGGGGCAAAAGTCCATGAGCCAGATTTTCACAAAAGGGTTTTTTAAAAGGCTAAAACTACAAGCGAAAAAGCACTACTCTTACAAGTAGTTTCCCTGAAATATGCAGCTTAATTGTACAATTAAAATTTACTGAGTTCTCAAAGAATCCAAGTTGGAAAAGTGGAAAATTCTCAGATTTTACATCAGTCTGCCCTGAAAATTCAACATGGCTGCTCTGGATTTAAAACATTAATAATAATAGCAGCTAATATAACATTTCTGACGGGTTATACTGCTCCTTTAGTGGTTTCATAGATAAAATAAAATTATATATTATGTTGTATTGTTAATAGTAGTTAAATTGTCACCGAGCACAGTAACTAGGACATCCCACTGGTTTGCAACTAGAATGTTTTTTTTGTTTAGTTTTTTTTTTTTTTTAAATATGGTTTCGATGGGTTTGGTGTGATTTCCAGATGCCATGTTCCAGCTTCAGAGGAAAGTTAGCCGGCTTTTGCATTTACTGTTTCATTGTTATCTGCTTATGTTCACATTGGGAGTTCTTCAGATATGCTCAAAAGCTGCTCTTTTGACTAATTTCTATCTAGAGCAAAGATCAGCGTGAAAAGATTTTCTACTGGAACATTGTTCGTTTTAGCTAGTCAGAAGCGGCCGCAGAGAATTCACTCACTCATTTTGTCCCCCCGGTGTGCATTTGACTCTCTTCATTAAACATTGATGGTGTCTACTCTTTAATGAGGGCACTTCCTGTTTTGCTGTGGAGAATACCAGTAAATACAGTCGCCACGCATGCTTCTTATATATATATATATATATATATATATATATTCAGTTATTGAAGCTTTAGCCAAGAAAATATAAAACAGATTAATGCAAACAGTTTTTCTTTTTTCGTATTGACTGCTGATTTTACCTTAAAAAGCCTTCAGGTCAGTTAAATTCAAAAACTTCAGCTTCCTGCCTTGTCAATGCTGCAGGGAAATAAAGGTGGCGTTAGCGCCCGAATGATGGTGTTTGGCCACAGCATCTGCTTCCTTAACTGCCACCTACCTGCTCACCTGGAAAACCATGATGAGCGTATGGAGGACTTCGAGAGCATCTTGCAGCAGCAGCAGTTTGAGGGCCAGGTGGCCACTGGTGTCCTGGATCACGAGTAAGTCTGTGTACATACAAGTGCACACATCCGGAGTCTTTGTGAGTATATATATATATATATATATATATATATATATATACACTACCGTTCAAAAGTTTGGGGTTACATTGAAATGTCCTTATTTTTGAAGAAAAAGCACTATACTTTTCAATGAAGATAACTTTAAACTAGTCTTAACTTTAAAGAAATACACTCTATACATTGCTAATGTGGTAAATGACTATTCTAGCTGCAAATGTCTGGTTTTTGGTGTAATATCTACATAGGTGTATAGAGGCCCATTTCCAGCAACTATCACTCCAGTGTTCTAATGGTACAATGTGTTTGCTCATTGGCTCAGAAGGCTAATTGATGATTAGAAAACCCTTGTGCAATCATGTTCACACATCTGAAAACAGTTTAGCTCGTTACAGAAGCTACAAAACTGACCTTCCTTTGAGCAGATTGAGTTTCTGGAGCATCACATTTGTGGGGTCAATTAAACGCTCAAAATGGCCAGAAAAAGAGAACTTTCATCTGAAACTCGACAGTCTATTCTTGTTCTTAGAAATGAAGGCTATTCCATGCGAGAAATTGCTAAGAAATTGAAGATTTCCTACAACGGTGTGTACTACTCCCTTCAGAGGACAGCACAAACAGGCTCTAACCAGAGTAGAAAAAGAAGTGGGAGGCCACGTTGCACAACTGAGCAAGAAGATAAGTACATTAGAGTCTCTAGTTTGAGAAACAGACGCCTCACAGGTCCCCAACTGGCATCTTCATTAAATAGTACCCGCAAAACACCAGTGTCAACATCTAAAGTGAAGAGGCGGCTGCGGGATTCTGGGCTTCACGGCAGAGTGGCAAAGAAAAAGCCATATCTGAGACTGGCCAATAAAAGAAAAAGATTAAGATGGGCAAAAGAACACAGACATTGGACAGAGGAAGACTGGAAAAAAATGTTGTGGACAGATGAATCCAAGTTTGAGGTGTTTGGATCACAAAGAAGAACGCTTGTGAGACGCAGAACAAATGAAAAGATGCTGGAAGAATGCCTGACGCCATCTGTTAAGCATGGTGGAGGTAATGTGATGGTCTGGGGTTGCTTTGGTGCTGGTAAGGTGGGAGATTTGTACAGGGTAAAAGGGATTCTGAATAAGGAAGGCTATCACTCCATTTTGCAACGCCATGCCATACCCAGTGGACAGCGCTTGATTGGAGCCAATTTCATCCTACAACAGGACAATGACCCTAAACACACCTCCAAATTGTGCAAGAACTATTTAGAGCAGAAGCAGGCAGCTGGTATTCTATCGGTAATGAAGTGGCCAGCGCAGTCACCAGATCTGAACCCCATTGAGCTGTTGTGGGAGCAGCTTGACCGTATGGTACGCAAGAAGTGCCCATCCAACCAATCCAACTTGTGGGAGCTGCTTCTGGAAGCGTGGGGTGCAATTTCTCCAGATTACCTCAACAAATTAACAGCTAGAATGCCAAAGGTCTGCAATGCTGTAATTGCTGCAAATGGAGGATTCTTTGACGAAAGCAAAGTTTGATCTAAAGAAAGTCTTATTTCAAATACAAATCATTATTCCTAACCTTGTCAATGTCTTGACTCTATTTTCTATTCATTTCACAACGTATGGTGGTGAATAAGTGTGACTTTTCATGGAAAACACAAAATTGTTTGGGTGACACCAAACTTTTGAACGGTAGTGTGTGTATATATATATATATATATGCTGTCTGTTGGCACAGACGTTGTCTTTTACAATAAAGACAAGAAGAAATCACAACAAATGCAATATTACAAAGGAGATTAGTGCCGTTGATCATTTTTCTTTTCTTACAGCGGTACCGTTTAAAAATGTTAGGGAGCAATAAAGCAAAAAGCAGGAATGATGTTCAGCTGAAACTAGAAATTTGCAAAACTTCACCTTCTCTGCGATTTAACCAATTCTGGATTTCAAAATTCCTGCGTATTATAGGTTTATAATACAGTGGGGGGAAAAGTATTTTGTCAGCCGCTGATTGTGCAAGTTTTCCCACTTAGAAAGATAAGGGAGGTCTGTAATTATAATCATAGGTACACTTCAACTATGAAACAAAATGGGGCGGGGGGGGGGGACCCAGGAAATCACGTTGTATGATTTCTTTTTTTAATAATTTATTTGTAAATTATAATGGGAAATAAGTATTTGGTCAATAACAAAAGTTATGAACTCAATACTTTGTAGCATAACCTATTCCTCCATGCTGGTCTCCTCTAGAGCAGTGATGTTTGTAGCTGTCGCTGGGCAATTAATTATAATTGTATGATTGTTAAGGAAGTTTAAGTGATCATTTCCTCCACTGTTTAAGTGGTAGATCACCCAGACAGCTCTTTCTGTTTCCACCACTTTCACTGCTTAAGACACGCTTAGCCTCACTAAAAGTCATCCTCACTACTCCTAACATGTTGTCACTTTAGGAGCTCTGTTAAGGCCTAAGATACTTTGTGAATAACTTTTATCTTACCAAGGTAAAATTCTAAGAAAAATCGTAGAATTTGGGAAACTCTAAGCAGGACATTGCATATAAAAATGTTGGGAGTTTCCCTGACTGTACTCCGTAATTTGCTGTCCAAATGACAGAAATCTGAATTTAATCAGTTTCTGTATTTAATATCCTAATATTCTGAGAAACTGAATTTTGAAATTTCATACAAATTAACCTAAAAAACGCCCAAGACACAATATTTCATTATATTCAGTATTGATGTATAAATAAAGTTCACATTTTGAATTGAATGACTGAACTAGATTAACTTCCAATTTAAAGTGAAAACATTGAGATGTACCAGTATGTGTTTGCTGTCAACATCCACAACAACAGACCCTTTATATTGCTTCAGTTTTGTTTTTAAATGACCAATACTCATCTATCTTTTTCTTTATTTTCAGTCTTGTTTTCTGGTTTGGGGATCTCAATTTCCGCATTGAAGACCTGGATATCCAAGTTGTAAAATCCGCTATTGACAACAACAAGTTCCCCATGCTGTGGGAGAAGGATCAGGTAAAAAATAGAAGGGGGTTGTGTATTTAATTTTATTAGAGGACTGGAAAATGATTTAACTGCTGTTCTTTTAAAGCACTACATAATAAAAAAAATTATTTGGTCGGCACTAAATTTTTAGAAAACATGCATAAAATCATAAACTCATAATGCCTGTATATACTTTGTTTTAAATTCCTTTATTTAGCCACAAGAGGGCAACAGAGCGAACTCTACTATGTAAGCAGTTATTAATTAGTGCAACAGCATGCAGTTTCTATTTATTGTAATTTTCTGCAGCTAAACATGGCCAAAGACAGTGAGACGGTGTTGGAGGGGTTCCACGAGGGACCGCTGAAATTTCCTCCCACCTACAAGTTTGACGTTGGAACAGACACATACGATACAAGGTTGGTGATGCCAGGGGGGCTATTTGAGATTGTAGGCCACTGATCGGAGATCACAGAACTGAGTAAAGGAGCACTCTGCTCTCTGAAAGGTCCACAGTAGCCTGGAGGGATTGTGAAAATGCACCCTCCCCCCCACATTCTTTGTTTTAAAATTCAGTCTCTCTTTTCATCTTGCGTCATCTTTGTCTCACACTCATCCCAGTGGGAAGAAGCGTAAGCCAGCTTGGACTGACCGGATCTTGTGGCGCCTTAGGGCCACAGCACCAGCTGCTCAGAGCGTGGGGAAGCGCGGTTCGATTTCAGGGCTGACCAGCGGGATAAAAGTGACGCAGCACTATTACCGAAGCCACATGGAGTACACTGTCAGTGACCACAAACCGGTGTCGTCCATCTTTACCCTGCAGGTGGGAGACATAAAGATGCCATCAGCCTTGGATCTTTGACACATTAATAGTCCTAACAAAAAATGTATATATGAATGTCGTCTGATCCCAAGATTTTGACCCAATATGCACTAAATTCATTGCATATCTAAAGAATATGTAGATAACACTAAATGTAGAATGAGTCCGTAACACTTGTTTAATCTATCTGTTCATTTTGATTGGCAGTTTATATTCAAGAGTCGATATCTCAGGTCATTTTAGCTCATTGTAGCCCCATAATAGGTTCCCAAAGTATAAAAGAAGTGTCACACAAACAAAACCAGCAATAGAGATGTGTGGCCTAAGTCTGGTTAAAGTGTACAAATGTTGCTAATCTGCCAATTTAATACAAGATCAATGACAACACAAACAGATTTAGCATTCTTTTATCCTTTCTTTATGCATTTATAACTACGTATAGTCGTGGCCGAATGTTTTTTTTTTTTTTTAATGAACAGGAATTTCTTTTTTCTTTTCTTTTTTTTTGCAAACTTTACTGCTTCAGTTTTTTTTGTGCCATTGGGTCTAGGATGCATTTACTTTCCATTATTTGTACCAGGTTTTCAGTGCAGCCACAGAGGGACATATTGGCATTGTTTCTTATCCTTAGCTCCAGAGAAAGGGCAGGGGAGATGATGCTGCTCTCTTATTCTGATTGATTTAGGAGATTTGAATGGTTTCTTTAAAAGCAAGCAGTGCTCAAAACCATTCTTCTTTTCTAAACTGTTGTTACCGCCAAGAAAACAAGTGCTGTCATCATTGCTTTGCATAAATGGCCCAAAAGGCACAGATATGGCTGCTAAAAAGATTACACCCAAACTGGTCATTTATCAAATCATCAAGAACTTCAATAAGAGCAACACCGCCTCACCTCACCCTTATATCATATATTTGAACAGGAGAGTTGGAAAGTCTCCAATTTTGACCGTACAAACATTGAAATCCTTCAGAAAACATATTTACTCATCGTGATGACGTGTGAAGCAATGCCTTGCCTGCCTCCCCTGACTGCACACCACTGGCAGCAGGCAGATGTGAGTGTTTGTGCATTTGGATGATGGGCTGGTGTTAAGGAGGGCAGAAACAAGCCAGTTCTTACAAAGGGTAAACGGCTTGTAATTGTATAGCGCATAGAAAAATAGAACTGCACAATTTAAGAACAACGTAGCACTGGGGTATTAAAGCTGAATATTTTGATTATGATATTTAATGCTATTGAAACATAAATCCTCAGTGCTTCCTTTCTTTCTCTCGTGATGCAGAAGTGATTACAAAGTAGCTCAGGGATAAACAGGATTAGGAATTTGATACTTTGGTCCAACAGGGAACTTCAAGTAACTTAATCCATTCAAAAGTCTGTGGTTTTCTTTAAAAAGTAAAAAAACAATAAGTTGTAACAAACTCCAAGCACACCTGTCCAGGTGTACCCCGCCTCTTGCCCAATGTCTGCTGGAGCACCAGCCACAACCCCCCCCACCCCACGACCCCGCACAGATAACCAGGTATAGACAATTGATGGCTGGAAGGATGAAGCTCCAAACACTGATATAGCAGGTGTGGGAAGCTAATATCCAGTATGCCAGGGTGAGTTGAAAAAGAGAGGTCAACTCAAATATCAATATTTGATGAATTATTAAATATAAGCCATATAAACTTATAAAATTTTGGTTATTGAACTTTTGTGCACTACGGAAACATCTCAAGAGAAGGTTTAACAAGACTAAAACGATAAACTGATAAGATGAGAAATTCCTTTATTGTCCCATAATGTGGACATTTGGGCGGGACAAGGGCAAAGACACAGACAGAGTTACACACAGTTTATAGTAGTGAAAAAACAGCCTATCTAATCTAAAGTTGGTTCTAAAGCAACAGAGAATGAGCTTATCAGAGAGGCCATAATAAAAGTGAAAATAAATACCTGAGTAAGCATACTCGGGTGAGAAAAATTAAATATTCAAGTTGAAAACACCAGCCTATTTACACAACAACGTGAGAAAATATGCAAGGTAGTACAGCAACATCTCAGAGTAGTTAAGGCTTGTGCCAGTGTACCTTAGCATCTGAGCGACAGGGTAAACGATATCAACATTTCATGATCAGATCAGAACCCGTGTAACCATTAGCATGTGGTAAATAGCAGAAATGATAAAGTCTAACAATTTATCTTTGTCTAACAATGATCAACATTTCTGTCAGTCTCCCTTTTTCCACTGCTGTAGTGTTTTTGTCTCTTAGAAGTCTCGAAGCATAGAATTTTACCTCGTCACTTTTTTATTTTATTCCTCCTGTTTCTATCTGTGGAGACCATCTTAGACCCTCTGCGCTGTTTTTACAACCCACAGCGGAGTCCAAAACTTCAGCTCTTAGGCATCAACTGACTTCTGTTAAATGTTTTCAGTTCCCTTACAGGGTGAACATTCCTCTGGTCACTCTCATAGTGGAGGATGAGTGGAACAGCATTGAAGATGCCAAGGTGATATTCAAACTGGTGCACAGCTACTCTCGCAGCTCTTGGGACTGGATTGGATTGTACAAGGTAGCCCGTCCTCCTGCTTCCTCCGCAGAAAGCGTTTGAAAAATCCTGGAGAACAAACACAGCTGTAAACATCATTTTGGGGCATTTCGGTCTCGGGTCAACAATTACCTGTTGTGATGTTCCTGTTGCACCAACAGGTGGGTTTCAAGCACCATAAGGATTACGTGGGATACGTGTGGGCCAAGCAGGATGAGTCGGAGTTTCCCTGCCAGGAACATCAGGTAATCTAGATGCGCGCTGGATTCTGCTCGCAGATCACTTTTCTGTCGCATTCGATAAATATCTGAACATCTGTTTTCCAGGTAACCTTTACAGAGGAGGAATTACCCAAAAGCTCAGGCGACTTTATCTTGGGTTACTATAGCAACAACATGAGCACCATAGTGGGTGTAACAGAGCCATTTCAGGTAATCATAACTCATTGCTTTTTCTTGGGGGTAGCAAAATGCTCCCATCTCCATCTTCACATTCGGCCGACATTTTGCACCTTTTTCCAACACGTTTTCGTTCATCCTCAGATCCAGCTACCCACTGTCGACCGCGACAGCAGCTCTTCAGACAGCTCTGACTTCAGCTCAGAAGACGACAGCACTGTTGTCATGAAGATGAGGTCCCGCAGTCCGAGTCCACGTAAGGCCAAACACCGCAGCCACCGGAGCGGCAGCCGCTCCGCCGGCCGCTCCGGCAGCCCCGCAGAGCCCAAGATGAAGGAGCTGGGCGTCACTGACGGCGGCGCTGCAGGAGGCGAGTCTGCAGGGCGCCCAGCAGAGGGCGGTAGCAGTCAGACCTCTGGTCCTGGGGCAACAGACAAAAACACAGAGGATTCAGGAATGTGATGCAACAAAAGCCCGGCTGTTTTTACAGGTTACATAACCAACTGTTGTGTCTTTATTTCATACATTCACTGCTCTGTATGTTTTCTGTTCTGAAAATATACAGTTTATAATGCCACCCTTTTCAGGAATAGTCATCTGGTTGGTCCAGATGGTTTTACTTGGCCTTGAGTTATTGTATTAAGCTGTGCACTTGGCATGTTTTTTTTTTTTTTTTGTATACCTTTCACTCTGTCCAGTGTTTTCTCTACCTTTGTCCGTTCTCAGGTGTGGACAGTACAGGGAGCTGACAACAACCTGCATTTAGATTTACTCATAGATACACAGTTGTAAAGTAATGCAGTCCATCCTCACTTTTCACAACAATATTTGATGTACCAAAACATTGGGTCAGAATAGTGCAAATAACAGATCTTCTATTACTGATTAATTTGGTCTTAAAGAAGTTAATTCAAATTGTCTGAAGTGCCTTGCAAAAGTGTTCATACTTCTTGTACTTCTTACACGGTTTATCACATTAAAACAGCAAACTTCAGTGTATCTCGCTGGAATTATGATGTGATACATTACAACTAAATGGTGCTTGACTGTGGAGTAAAACGATACATCGTTTTCACATTATTTTTTACAAATACAGTAATTTTTCCCTGCAATTACAGCTTCAAGTCCTCTGGAATATTGTGCTTAGCACATCTAGAGACTGAATACTTTGCAAAACAGCTCAATCTCAGTCAAAAAAAAAAAGAATTTTCAAGTCTAAACCAAATGGAGGCATAAATCCTCCATTTGGTTTAGGTCTGGATTTGCCCTGGGCCATTCTAACACATGATTGTAATTTGAACTAAACCCTTCCATCGTATGTCCTATTTCATAATTGGGCAAACATGAGCCAACGCTGAGCTCTCTCTGGAAGACGGTAATATCCTGCACAGCTGTGAGCTTTCAGAAATAAACCCGGGAGTGCGGGACGGCAGGAGGTGTGCTGCAGCGTCAACTTCAATTGACCAGAGCGTCTTTTTCCCCATGTTTAAATTTTTTTTTATCTTCTTCAGCAGATGCGCATAATTACAGGGAAGAAACAGGGATGGGGGGGGGATCTGACAGAATATATTTGAAGGGAAATGAACTAATGGAGCATGAAATCAAAGTCAAACACCCACAGATCATGACAGCAGCGGTTTTGCGAAGAAAGTGTCGTTTTTAGTTGCTGGGAATAAATAAAAATATTTTCTAGACCAACAAAATTGACCCAAAAAAATGAAGAACCTTTATGCCTTTGTTTTATTAAGGCAAAACAAAAATAAATTGCATGTTTAATCGCTGGGCAGGCAAAATGAAATCAATTCGCAATTATTTGTTTTTCAAGTTCAGAAAAAAAAAATACGGCTCCTGAGTACTTTTAATTTGGGGATTATGGCCCTCGTTTCAGAAAGTTTGGACCCCCCTTTGACCTCAGAGGCTACAATTCCTCCTTCAGCTCATAATCATGTTTGTCTAATTGTGTAAAATCCCAATGAAATACCCTGACGTTTTTGGTTGTAACAGAATATGGATGGGTTAAAGGCGTATTAATACTTTTTGCAAGGCACTGTGTAAGTTCATATTGTCAGCCTATATCACTCACATTACTAGTTCCTGCAAACAGCAAAGCCTGTGGCTTGCCTTGTGGACAATCCCCTGCTTTGATCAGTCTGTGCACATTACAACGTCGCCTATTATGCAGGGAGCACTTCAAAGGACCAATTTAAAAGAAACGTATCCTTACTGAGTGCATCAGAAACCGAGCAGAACCAAAGTGGGTCTGAGGCAGGGATTCCGGTAGCTCTCAGATGCACAGCACATGCTTGTCTAACGAGTAGAAGTGTGCATGAGCGCCTTTAAATAGACCGCATTACAATCAACAGCAGGCGGCTGTGGGTGTGGACGGTGGTGTCGGCTGTCACGGCAGAACTGGTTGAATCGCTGCTGACTGGGCCCGCGTCACAGAGGCCACCACTACAGGAATACCTGGGCTGATCCTGCGTGACTTGTTTCTACGCACACACCCTCCTGAGCTACATACGATTTTTTTTGGTTTTTCTGTTATTCCGTTTGCAAACATTTTTTTAGAAAACCAAGCTACATTCTTATTTTAATTGGATTTTACAAATATTTTAAAATGAGCAATATTTAAGTGGTGTTTTAGGTCAAATCTTCAAGTTTCATTTCCAAAAGTAGGCTGGAAATTGACAGGATTGATCTGCTCGAGGCATTCTAATTGTACTTCTAATTCCCATCATGTAAAGCTGACACATTAAATAGATTAAATAAAGTTTCTTTACTGAATGCTTTAATTTACAAAACGAATAGCCTTTTTTTTTTTTTTTGGTTATTTTCTTTTCCGTCTTGCTCAGATCTTTCCCCTATTGATCCGTTTAATAAGATGGCAACAACAGTAGTCTCAGTCGTGGTGTTTTATAGTTACCATGTGATCTCTGATGCACCGTTTTAGACGTGTAACTTTGGGGCTGTTAGAGTAGGACCGTGTCGTGGCCGTAACTTATGTGTGTATGTCTATAGTTAGCTGTATGTGTATGTGCTTTCCTAAAAGTAAGTGTGTGTGTGTGTGTGTGTGTGTGTGTGTGTGTGTGTGTGTGTGTGTGTGTGTGTGTGTGTGTGTGTGTGTGTGTGTGTATGTATGAGTTACAGGGCAGTGAATGGGACTGGGGCTGTACTTGCATGGTTTGCTGCTGGACACACCGTACATTCCGGTACTGTTGTTTTTGTGCCGTAAAGTGCTGTTTTTCAGTCCTCTTTGTCATATCCGTGACTGTGAAAATTCTTAGAAAAACATGGTGAGGACCGTATGAATTTTTGACTTCGATATTAAGTGTTAGTTCAAGAAATAAGAGTTAGTCATACTCGCATAAATTTGAGATTAAAGGAATCTTTTCAAGTATTTTCCTGATTGTTTTGGAGCAGGATTAAAAAAGCAACCTATACTGGACGTTTGTTTGAAATGGAAAAACGATTGTCCAGGTTTAGATAATTTAGATACGTTCAGTACTGCATTCATGATTAGTGACTATTGTGAAATGTCTGCTGAATGTTCCTGTTTTGTAATTGTGTAGGTTAAATATAGAAAATACAAAGTATGTGGAGAAAAATAATACATATATATATATATAAATATATAAGAGACAATCTATACCATAAAGATTATTTTACTTAAATTATGTATTTATTTTCTTATTTGACTTTTAAATGAGCCTAAATTCTGCTGGCCAGTGACAGAGAACTTTATTTCAGGGCAAATGTCCCAATTATATCAGAGATAATTATTTGCGTTTTCCTACAGAGATGATTTCTTCTGTTTCCATCTAAGTAACTTAAGACTCTCCTGTCATAAGTGAAGATGTTTCAGTCTATATGTGTTTGAAAAATTGTGATAGAAATGACCGAAAATCTCAAAAGTTGTATTGCTGATCTATGAAGATGTTTTATCGCCATGACATTCTGGGATCAAAGTTTTTAGAGGTTTATGGGTTTCTTGCTTTGTTCTCCAACCCTACATCTAGAACAACACGATCCAAAGGAATAAAGTATGATCTTTTAAATTGTGCTGTGTCTTTATTGGTTTTCTACACTTTTGCCTTACAAAAGTATTTTTTGCCCCTTGAACTCTTTTTAACACTTTTTTTATGTCACAACCACAAACTTTGCTGCATGTTATTGGGATTTCATGTGATAAACCAACTAGTGCTAAAATTGTGAGACGCAAGGACAGGGGTGCACTCTGAAGCAGTGTTGATTTAACATATCACAAGCTTTGGTTATTCTATTATCCAAAAAATGTAAAGAATACGGCACAACTGCAAACCTACCAATATGTGGCCATCTTGCCGTAAACTGACAGGCTGAGCAAGAAGAGCATTAATTAGAGAGGCGGTCAAGAGGACCGTAGTAACACTGGAGGAGCTGCAGAGATCCAAACGTCAGGTGGAGGAATGTTGACTTGCACTTGACAAGTCTGATTTTTGGGGGTTTTTTACAGAAAAGAGGCAAGAAGAAGGTGTTTATCTAAAGACATGCATAGGAAGATTTCTTTGAAGTTTGCCAAATGCCTTTTAGGAGCACTACCAAATAACCATGCACCTTTTGGTTTACATACAAAGCAGTAGTGAGGAGAACTGACTGCACATCATCCTGAAAAAGATAGCAGCATCATGGGAAAAAAAATATTTTCTACAGTAGAGACAAATAAACTGCTTAGAGTTGATGGGGAGACGGATGGAGCTAAATACAGTGCAATCCTGAAAGAAACCCTGACTGAGTCTAAAGAGGAGGTTCACCTTCCAACAGGACAACAACCCTAAACATACAACCGGCCTGAATGGTTTAAACAATAATTCTGTATAAATATTAATGCTATGGTCCAGTCACAGTCCAGACTAAAATCTAATGGGTAGTCTGTACCAAGACCTGAATATTTATGTTAAAAGACACGCTCCATCAAATCTGATTGAGATTGAGCTAATTTGAAAAGACTGGGAAAATGCCATGTATGTAGTAGTAGCAAAAGGTCATTATTTAAAGTATTTCCCTTCAAATTTTCGTTTCTGAAAAAAAAAAGAAAAAACAGGAACCAAATTGAGCAACCATGTATCCTTTCCTATCCACTTTATAATTATATGCTACTTTGTGTTGATGTATCATATAAAATCCCAATGAAATACATCAAAAGTTTGTTTATACTGCGACAAAAAGTGAAAAGGGTCAGGATGTATCAATGCTTCTGCAATAATTTTTATACACAAACTAATGTTAGGTCAATTTTCATGATCAAACATATTTCTCTGAGTTTATCAGTCGTGTCTGTGGAGATTACAAAAAAACAGTGACTCGGCATGGAGACGCCTTTCACTGAATACATGAGACCAAGGGACGGAAGTAATGTACAGTTTGTTTTTAAAATCCTCTTGTTCAAAAACAGTCTTGTAAAAATTTCCATTTGTCAATGAAAACATGTAAAGGACCAGATTTCTCAACATCACTGCTAAAATTAGAGTAGACGTTGACTGTTATTTATCTCCTGTCACTCTCTGGCAGGTCAGTATGTTACTGACCCGCTATTTTATACCGTCTGAGTACATATGCGAGAGAAAACACAATAAGTGAGCCAGCTTGGGGCAATACCAGGTAAATCTTGCATCATGCAACCTACCCCCCCCCCTTTTTTTTCTAAAAAAACAAGTGTCCACAGTGCAGATTCATGCTGGCTCTGCACTACTGATGCAACACCGCTCAGTGATTGACCTGCATCCTGCATGGTCTGGTGACACCAAATAAAACCATAAACCAGGGTAATATTGATAGTCAGAGGTTTAGCCGAGTTAAATGATGAAGGCTGTCATGTTAATTTGCTTTTCTTTAACAAAATTCAGTATTTCCTCCTTCAGATTTCTGTCTATATTATTTTTTCAAGGATAAACGGAATACTACCTTTTTATGCGGAAAAATGCTAATAACTTTTTGTGTATATAAGCAATTATGTTCCATACGTAAAATGCTGGCGTCCTCCGAATAAAATGTTGTTTTGGTATTGTAACCAAAGTAAACATATTAAATGCATTAACTAAACCCATCTCTTGGTTACTGTGGAGCAACATGTTCACAAACATCAAAATTGATCATATTACACAGGAAGACCCAAGGCATATGGAGACCGTCTGAGCTTTTTAAGCGTAATATAATCAAATTATTTTCAGATACAGTTTTCCCCGAACGCTCTGTTCTCCTGATAGCCAGTTTTCACTCTGAAGCAAAGTCCATTTTGACCAACGGCCGGGTTAAGCTGGCTCTGTCACCAGAAGACAAGTCCTGATGTTCCTGTGATACCCAAAATGATTGTATTTTACCGGATTAACTAGCGGAGGACACCAAAGTGTTTAAATGGCTTCAGGAAAATGCATTTCCTGTGTGATAAACTTATTCCAGTGGTAAAACACATCAAATGCTACAAAACCTTTAATAACATCTGCATTTAACTATGTGTTTATTCATTTAAGTTACGAATAAAACTTTGATTAATTTTTTATTTACTTAACCCAAAGTAAAAGTTAGGTTGTTTGTAAATGCAATAATAATTTTACATTCGTCTTTTGTGATTTGACCAACTTAACTCATCCCAGTTTACTCATAAACCAGTTGCAATTTTAAAATGCAAAACTCCTGGGTTTTTGATTTATTTTTTTTTGTTTTACCTGTTAGTTTTCCGTAGCTCTTTGTAGGATTTTTGCAATAAACGGGTACCTTTCCATTCATTCGTTTACTCGTTTCCTGGATATACTCCTGGATATACTTGTCCCATTAGATCTCAGATTTGTTTTGCAAAGGAGACCTGGCCAAGATAGCGTGCAGCGACAAGATTAAATTACAAAAAAACACCAGGCACAACTGGGCGCAATAGTTTTCACAGGGGCTTTAAAGAGATTCTGGGACCGAGGTTTTTCAAAGAAATTTCAGCTTGTATATGGTTCCAGGCATTGTGTGCAACAAACTGAAAACATTTTTGCCAAAATGCCGATTAAATCAAGACTTTGTTTTTCCTGTTTCAAAGACAAGAATGGATTTTTACCCAGAATGCCATGGTATACAAGCAGATACCAGTAACGAATATGACTAGCACGTAGAGATGGCTAGTTTATAGGTACCATTACAGGCAGGGCAGGCTTGAGGCCTCCAGGTCCGACAAACTTTGAACCAATTCAGACCCACAACAGGAGAAAAGTTGCATTGACAGCGCGGTCGTTGAGTCCCCCGGCTTCACAGCAGCATCAACTCTGTCAAAATTTAAACACGTTATCCTTTTAGAGGGGAAAAAACAGAATAGACAAAAATTATCCTTTTAGCAAAATAAGTGCTTATTTTACTTGCATCAAAATGGAAAGAAGCTATCCTTCTGGAAGCAGAAGGAGAAAGTAAAAGTGATGACGAAGAGAAAAGAAAACAAGACAGTGGTGCGTGTGATAACCTATAGTGGCTTATTTAGCTCCAAGCAATAGATCTTAATGCAGTTTTAACCTAGCCAGGGCCATGTTATGTACCTAAATGTAAAAACTATAACTTGTTTAGCAAGCTAAAAGTGGTTTTCAAAGAGCCAAGCCAGGAATGCTAAATTATTGACTTAATGTGCAAGAATGTTTGCTAAGTGCAACTAAAGTACCGTATGTAGTAGGTGTTTGTTGTTGTATTTGGTATAGGGGTTTTATAGTATTAAAGTTATAGTGGACAATCTTTTTTCGGCTTCGAGTTACGGCCGTGCTCGTTCCTTGCTAGTTTCCTCTTGCTGGCTGCACACTTCTAGTGTTCATGTATCCAGTGAGCTTCTGTTTCAGCTTTTCATTGTAAATCCACTGCTCTCACCATGTAGTATGAAAATGTCTGAGAGAAGCAAACTGTTTTACAAGTTTATGAGGAGATGAGGAAAGCCTCAGAAGACAGATGTAAGGCCAGAGTGGTGATTCTGTCACCTGATCCCCCTTAAGGAGCAGAAGAGCTGGTAGGATGGTCTTGTACCTGGGCAGTTATTCAAAATTGACTTGGGTGTTTCTTAGCTACATTTCCAGAAAAAATTTCCACTATACCTTTTAAATGACAGAAATGTAAAACATTCTGATGTGCACTTTGCAATAATTAAAACTATAAGTTTACATTAATGTTAGTGCTGGATTCGATTTATGTGATGAAACCTGGTCTGAGGGCCCTATTGGAATTTTTTGTTTTGGGACCCTTGCAGCGCCACTGCCAATGAGTGAGAAAATCAGAGTACCACACGTTATAGAGTAGGCTACCCAACATGTAAAGACAATAACCAGACAGATGCATTCATTTAAAATATATATATTTCATGGCCAATAACAGACAAAAATTGGCATTTCTACCAGTTTGAATTTCCCATGTAAAGAATCTCCTCACATCGCCTCAATCTCCGATTTATTAGCATTTTTTTCAGGTTTTGTATCTTTTCTAACATATGCACCAGAAATGATAATTAAGTAAAGTAAGTTAAGTGAGTTATCTTTGGTGACCAAATAATTGAGGTTCATTTTGAAATTGTAGGAAATCAGGTTTGTGTAATAGAGGCCGACTGCCAAGATTACTGAAAGAGAAACAAACAAAGTGTAAACGTAAAGCAAAGTGTTTTAGTTTTGCTGATGAAAACATCACCCTGTGTTAAATGTCATTTTATTCAGCAGCAGAATTTCAGACCCAGTAAAAATGTAAAAAAAAAAAAAAAACATGTAAAAATGGAAATTAAATCATGCTGATTCAGTGTGATTTTCCATCCCACAGAGGCGGAATTCTGACCTGCTCGCATACCAGGGCGCGTACAGAGACATTAGATAAAGCTGAGGGAGCAAACTGCACGACTTTCAACCGTAGCGTTGCGTATTGCGTAAGCACGTGATTCCTGTGGATTTTGGAAGCCGCGGTGTGGCGCTGCCTCCTGATAGGCTCAGCAATTGGGCCCGCCCTTTGTGACGTCACGACATCTGATTCACAGTATAAAGAATGGAGCTCTGCGCCATGAGGCTCAGGTTAGCGGATCAACACAGCAGCCGAGGGAGGTAGTGCTCTGCGAGAAAAGAGAGAAAGGAGGCACTTTTATATATAAAAAAACGTGATACCGAGTTAGCTTGTTTTCAGCGAAATATTTATATCTCTTTGTAAAAGCCACCGCAGCCATGATGAACGGAGAAATTAACGGTTTCCACAACTCCCTGATCGAGGAGGACTGCTTCTTGTTCACCTCGGAGTCGGTGGGAGAAGGACATCCCGGTAAGACTCGACACGCCGGCCCCTTTTATTCCCTTCACGTATCAGGCAGCGTTACCGCACCGGCTCACCGCTGTGGCTTTTCTTTTTCTAATTGCACATTTCACGAGTCACTCCGTGCATTTCTCTCAAGTAAAAAGTGGCTAAAATAATTTAAAGCAACCCCCTTTTCTCCCTCGCGGCTGTCGCGGTGTTCAGAGCATGCGCTTCTACAAGCTAATGCTAGTTAGCTAGCTTAGAAAATGCTGAGTCCTCCAGAGGTTTCATCCACACTCCGGGCATGACTGGACAGACAAAGGTTGGGGGGGGTGATTTTAGTTAGGTTAGCGGGGTTTAGCTTAGTGCTATAAGAAGGTTATTTCCACGGTCCTTTCCGGTCTGTGTCTAGTTACCCGCGCCTTCTCCTCCACCACATGTGCAGCCGCTGAAATGGCGACTGTAACGATACACTGTGTCCTTTCTCTCTCTCTCTCTCCTTGCCTGCTGGACACTAACCGGACAACATTGTTAGCATTTAGCTTTATCGTTTGATATAGGGTTTACTCAGTGATTCAATTTATTATTCTGACGGGTTTTTTTTTTTATCCCCCAGACAAAATCTGTGATCAGATCAGTGATGCCATCCTGGATGCCCATCTCAAGCAGGACCCTGATGCCAAAATTGCATGTGGTAAGGCCTGTCTTATTTCCTCCATTCTCTGGGCTGCTGTGTAGAAAGGCCCTTTGCACTTGCTAAACGGGTTAGATAAGGACAATGGTTGTGATTTTAATGGCTCGAAGAACAGTGGGGAAACGCTAAAGTGGAAAGAGGCTTAAAGGCTACATTTCATATCGTCTGTCTTGCCTAATGCAGAGACCGTTGCCAAGACTGGGATGATCCTGTTGGCGGGTGAAGTGACATCACACGCCGTAGTGGACTATCAGAAAGTTGTGCGAGACACCATCCGTCAAATCGGATACGATGACTCATCCAAAGGTCTGGCTTCTTGTTCTTAGGTTTTATTTGGTGTGCTATGGCTTGTTTTTATATTCGTCGGGTCTTCATTTGCAACCTTTTTCTGCACAGGCTTTGATTACAAGACCTGCAACGTTCTTGTGGCCCTGGAGCAGCAGTCTCCTGACATTGCTCAGGGGGTTCACATCGACCGGAGTGAGGAGGATGTTGGAGCTGGGGATCAGGTCAGTGGAGGGCATACTAAGCAAGTCTTTTCATAAGTATTAAATATTTATTTATTAATATGCATTAGTGGGCATGCATTGTTTTTTTTTTTTTATCTAATCTTAATCTATTTTTATGTTTGCAGGGTTTGATGTTTGGATATGCCACTGATGAGACCGATGAGTGCATGCCTCTTACAATTATCCTTGCCCACAAGTTGAATGCTAAGATGGCCGAGCTGCGACGCAATGGCACCCTTCCATGGCTCCGTCCAGACTCAAAGACACAGGTAGAGTTTTCATATCTTGTACCTTTTTCAAATGTGCAGAATTGCCCGTTCTCATATTATCTCTGTCTCAGATTTTGGTGGCTTCATTTGGCTGATTTGTGTGTGCCTTCCTTGCAGGTTACTGTGCAGTACCGCCAAGACCGTGGTGCCATGCTCCCTGTGAGGGTGCACACCATTGTCATCTCTGTCCAGCATGATGAGATCTGCCTGGAGGAGATGAGGGATGCACTGAAGGAGAAGGTTATCAAGACTGTCGTTCCTTCTGTCTACCTGGACGATGACACCATTTACCACCTGCAGCCCAGCGGGCGATTTGTCATTGGAGGGCCTCAGGTAAATATCAGACCGCGTGACTTGATTTAACTAGACGTCCTGCGAGTTACTTACTGGGGAACGTCTGTGCTTCTCTACAGGGCGACGCTGGCCTCACTGGACGTAAAATCATCGTAGACACCTATGGAGGCTGGGGGGCCCATGGTGGCGGCGCGTTCTCTGGGAAGGATTACACCAAGGTGGACCGCTCTGCTGCGTACGCTGCACGTTGGGTGGCCAAGTCCCTGGTAAAGGCTGAACTGTGCCGAAGAGTGCTGGTGCAGGTAACTTTGTTGCCGACGTTTTCTGGTCCTCGCGTTAGAGTAAGGGGTTCCCAGAGGTTCCTACCTGGAGTTTTGTGTTTTTCTTGTTGTATGCTTGTTATAACATATGTATGCTATATTAGGTTTCCTATGCCATTGGAGTTGCCCATCCACTCTCCATTTCTATCTTCCACTACGGGACCTCCCAAAAGAGCGAGAGAGAGCTGCTCGATATTGTCCGGAAGAACTTTGACCTCCGTCCTGGAGTCATTGTCAGGTAATCAACCTCTGATGCTTCATAGAAAAAAGCATTTTTTTTTTGGCCAACATGGTTCCAGTGTCTTACCTGGCTCAGAATAAATAAAATAAAACTTTTTTTTTATTATTAAAGTATAGGTAGGGGCTGGCGTTATAGCCTTGATTAAAGAGTTTCATGGTACTGTACACTTCTGCTCCGGTAGAACTTGCAGTCTCCATGCTGCTGTAGCGTACCAGCTGTAGTTTCTACTGCTGCACTGATAAATGTGTGGAACATCTTCAGCTTCCTCACCGGTACTTTCTTCTTTTGAGCAGAAGTATTTTCAAACTGGAAACTTCTGTCTTGTAAGCAAAGGACAGTGTTGGCGCTACATTTCACCTACTGTATTATCTTGGATTATTGAACACTATCAATAGAAATATTTTTTTTTTAGTAAAATGGACAAGTGTGGTTTTTATCTGCATGCTTCAGCTTCTAGTTGGTTAAAAGGGTAAGTGTTTGAAGATCCACGTTTTCATCTACATGTTCCAAATATCGGCCTTTTTCTTTACTGTTGGTCGTGAGGCTCGGCGCTGGCATCTTAGGCTTTAGTCCTATGTGAGAATCAAACATGTTGATGGTTTGAGTGTGACTGGTGCTAAATGTCTTGATTATGTATTCCAGGGAGCTGGATCTGAAGAAACCCATTTATCAGAAGACTGCAGCCTATGGCCACTTTGGCCGAGACTCCTTCCCATGGGAGGTGCCCAAAAAGCTCAAATACTAAACCTGTTAAGCTTTTCCCCCCCAGGCTTGTTGGTGTATACTACAGAGAAGCCTCCAAGTTTCCAGGGGTGAAATGCACGTCTCTTTTCTCTCTCTCCCTCCCTCTCTCTTCCCCTCGCTCACACGAATGACACACCGCCCCCCGCTCCACGTCCATTGTCGTCTTGTTACTGTCTTCTGGTGGTTGTGCAGGGGCCTAGGAGGCACGCCTCAGAAACGTGATGTTTTAAAGGGTAGGTAGGGTGGGTTCCATGAATTCCTGCATCATAGCACTTCACGTTCTCCTGTCTTGAGCTCCCCCGCTTCTCGTTGTGACGGTCGCTGAGTAGCTGCATACATTCGTTCTCCTTTGGCATTCGTGTCTTGTCACTATCCTAAGTCTGCAGTGTAATGTCACTGTGGTAGCATATCTGGCAATATGCGCTGCTCTTAAATTTCTGGTGCTACTGTAAGGAGTCTGCATGACATCTCAACTTCTGCTAATCCATTCGGCTGCCTACGTTAACTGATGGAGAGCTTTTACCCCTTTCAGTTCACTTTTAACATTCCTCCTCAGTCAGTTTTGGACATTTATTCCTTGGTCTGGTGTTTTTTGTCGGCTTTATTCACTCAAGGTTTGTGGACGATGCTGGAAAAGCACAATTAAAATTAAAGGGTTGTCACTGTCTTCACTAAAATGCTATGCATTGCAGGCTATGGGGAAAGCCGACTCCCAATCATACAAGCTCAAAGGAGCACAGGGCCTCAGATTCCCCCGCAGACCTTTGCTGTTTTCTGACGTAATACAGAAAAGTCAGAAGCTGCTATGTCACTGCTTCGGTCTGCACAGGGGTCGACTATACTTGATGGGTATTGGAGAGAATTTGCTTGTTTGTTCATTGAAATTAGGTTTTTAACTGATTCTTTTTGCTAATGCATCCCATGTTTTTTTTTTTTTTTAATGGTTTCAAAGCGACTAAATATTCTTGTGCTCTTTGAGTTTACTGATGGCAGGTGTAGCTACAGAGAAACCTGTTTTCCATCATTGGCTTAAAGGGGCGTGGTCTTTGCCGCAGAGTCTTATTGGCTAGGAAATAAAAACCTCGACACTATTTATTTGTTCTCTGAAACTCGGCGTGGATACAGAGAAGCCGATGTTTCAGAAGGCAGCTTTAAACAGACCTGCAGATTTGTGATTATTTTTGACTTGATCATTTCAGTGTTTGGCTTGAGGTCCCAGAGTTTCATACGGAAATGCTTTGGTCTGCCTTGAAGTCACTGTGAACTGTAAAAGATCTATTTTACGTTTTTTATTTGCTGAATCATTCTTTTTAGATGGGTCAGTTTTGAATTCCCGTTAATCTACCAGATGCAGTTCTTCGGCTCTTGTCTATCCTCATTAATGTGACGGCAACATTTGGCTGGTGTGGTACAGAGAAACCAGCCTTGTTTACATGGCCGTCCCATGATCTGGATAGTTCAAAATCTTTTTGCTTTTCCCTTTTACCACTTAGTGGTCATCCCATTGGATACAGTAAGTGTAAGAGTGCCTTTCTTTTCCCCCTCTAGTCTCATTTGCTCTTTCCCTTCTCACCAACATGCATACAACTCCCAGAGAAACAAGTAGCTCATACTGTAATGTGCTTCATGTCCACATTGGGTAGTTTACTGCTCTGTAATAAAAAACAAAAACTACTCATCATAACAGCTGTCCTGTGTTTTTGTTTTTTGCTAAATATATAGGAATTTTATGATTAAAATGTTTTTTTTCTCTGATTGATTTCCATGCTATAAGGCAGGGGTCACCAACATGGTGCCCCCCAAGGACCACATGTGGTGCCCGTGAGCATGTTTTTAAAATGGCACAAACTCCCTTAATTTTTTTTTAATTGCTCTTCTCTTGTAATCACTTATGACGTTAATATATCTAAAAAGCATGAAAGCGTGTTTTTTTTTTTTTTTTTTTTTTTTTTTTTTTTCTCAATGTGGAACTTTGACTCTTCTAGGTCAAAGATCAGTAGTGGTAGCTTTGTATGACAGTGAAGTAACTTTCAAAATGGTTGGTGACCCCTGCTATAAGGGCATAAGGCTGGTGGGGATTTGTTGAAACAAAGTGATTCAATAAAATTTAAAGGCCCGATAAAAGTACCTAGGTCTACAGGAAAAAAAAGCTTATTTTTTATCATAAAATACTTTTTTTTTGGGGGGGAGGGGGTGGTACGTTATCAACAAAAGCTAAAGATCAAGGGTGTGGTTTGGAGACCTTCCATCGTCAGACATGGAGCTTGTCAGATAATTCATCGACATACTTTGCCCACATCTGACATGCTCAGTAATGGTGAACAAAGATTTCTCCGGCGGTTGTATAACATCAGTACAGATCCATTTTATTAAAGGTCAATGCAGTGATTAAGTCATCTGCATGGCTGGTATCATCAGATCTGTAACTCAACTGTTTTGTGGAAAATGTTTGGGTAAAGTATCAAGATAGATGGGTCCAAAATGAACAAGATGAAGCATGGTCTTATCCAGTCTTATCTGATAACGTGTTTCTTGCAACTTAAAACCAAGATGTCATAAGAACGCCAACACTCGATCCAAGAGGGGCAGCTGTCAGAAAAGATTAAAGCGAAAAATGGTTTATGTCTGTAAGGAGAGACACTTCACACTGTAATAGGCTGTTTCTTGTAGGTATACTTCCAAAGGAAAATTCAACTTACTTTTTTAAATGGGGTTGGGAGCAATGTCATAAGAGCTTTGATCAAGTTATTAATATAATCACTAAAAAGTAAAAAGTATTTCCATTAAAGATCTTTTCTGAAGCTAGTGGAAAAGGCCTACAACCAAGCTGATGCATCCATCATAGAGAGAACCTGCTATCAAGACTATTTACAGGGGTTTACTATGGTCAGACCCTAACGAACATTCAAAGTAATATACATGATTAAAAAAAACAAATCAATTCCTGACATAATCACCACTCAAACAACATTTTTTATCCAGAAAAAAAAATACACTTCAAAATGCACTTACAATTGTCTAGTGTTGATATCTTCAAACTTTTGTTAAAATATAAATCAGGGTACTGTGTGGTTAGAATGGGTGCACCAGATATAGAGAATATAGTCCTCAACAGCTGTCCGGTGTTTGATTCCTGGCCCCGGGCCATTTATGGCATACCATCTCTTTTCCTCTGCCCTTCTTCCTGTTGAATTACTAATGAATAAAGGCCACTAGTGACAAAGGATCTTAAAGAAAAAAAAAGTGTATAAAAGTAAGCAGTAAAAAAAAAAAAAACTATCAGCAGAAAGTGAGATGGTAGCTTAATCCTAAACAGCAGAACCAGACGGGGTTATGGGAACTTTGTGCACTGGAGCTAATATTGACACACCTATGTAGTTCCTTTAAAAAAAATCCCTTGCAAAGCACATGTATTTTCTATTTGGTTGGTCTGTATCCGTCCTAGTGGACTGCTGGAGCATTCTCAGGAACTTAATCGTATTTAACAGTGCAATCAAAGTGTACAGAGGACCTGGCATGGCGTGTAAATAAAGCAATGGGAGGACTTCAGTTGTTATTGACAGCTGTTGGGAAGCAGAGTCGAGATATGGACGAAGATTAAATTTGGGCTGTGCTCACTAATCAACGCTCAAGGCAGAACAAAGATAACCGCCAGACTGTGGTAATCACTCAGTTCAGGGCAAAAGTACACAATAGGGGAAATAATGCATTAAAATTCAAATGAAGTTCCTTCAGACAGACAGCACTAAAATACTTATGTAATTTACCAGTTTTATCACCCAGACATTTTTTTCTCTGAAGCCCTGCAAGATGAAAGCTGTTACAGAAACAGTGCTGAACAAGGACTACATGTACGATTTGTCATGTAAGTATGATCATGTCATGTGCTTCTGATGCACAACTTTTCACAGCTCTCAAACTTAACTGCTTGTCGAACTATTGAACAGTTTGCAGAAAAATCACCGCCTAGAATTTTGAATCATCTCCCCTGTTGGTGACTTATTGTCCCCGTAGATAATTACAGGGCCTGCCTTGCAGAAGTGACAGGGAACTATTGGACTTTTGCACATTTGTCATGTTGCATCCACAAACTTTGTGTTTTTCATTTGGATTTTGTGTGATAGAACACAAAGAAGCACATATTTAAGATAAACAGAGAACCACTTTCCTCCGCAGGTGAAGCTGCAAGTCTTTTTAATAGTTTTGCCACATTTAGACACTGAGATTTGTGCAAATTTTTCTGTCATATTGAGTGGGCAGAGACTGTGAACAATATTTTCAAGTCATGCCACAAATTCTCTATTTGACTGGACCCTTGTATCACATAATTATGCTTTAAATTAAACTTTTGTTGTAACTTTGGGATTGTCGTCCTACCAGAAAGTCTTAAGTCTGTTTCCGACCTCTCAACAGGGTTTTCTTGATCCTATTCAAATTTATTTATAAAGCTGCAATTCACGACACATGTCATCTCAAAGCACTTTACAAAGTCAAATTCAGTCAAATCCTACAGACTTATTGGTCAAAAAGTCCTATCTAAGGAAATCCAGCAGATTGCTAACCTGACTTCCGCCAGATGCATATCGCTCCGCCTAGCTTCACTCACATACATCTGGGACACCGCCGGTAGAGAATGATTTCTCCAACCAAATTTATGGTCTGGCCAATCAGGACGCAGGGCTGGAGTTTCATAGATGTGACGTAGTGGAGACGCGACCATGACGTGAGACTGTTTTGATAGCAATGGCGGCTCGTCGAGGAAGCAAGCGTTAACATCGATGCTGCTATTTCTTCCGCGTTGTCCAATCTACCTAATATTGTTTCATTAAAAGAACATCAGAGAACGCCTCTGAAGGCTTTTGTTGGTGGAAACCATGTTTTCGCCCTTCTCCCGACCGGATTTGGCAAGTTTTGTTTTCCGGGGCAAGTCCGCGGCGGACGCGGAAGCGCCCCGGAGCGGTTAGCGGTTAGCGCGAACTATGTTAGGAGGCCTTTAGTCCTCAACGCGGTCGCCCCGGAATCGACTCTGACCCGCGGCGCTTTGCCGCCTGTCTTCCCCCCTCTTCCTGTCAGCTCACTGTCAATAAAACGCATGCCACTAGAGCCGCAAACACATTATTATTATTATTATTTTTTTTTTCTGCGTCGCTATCATCAGCGTCACGGGTTAGCTTCGGTGTGAGTGGTTGAAATAGCACGTCAATAAAGATGACAGACAAGTGGCTTATCCAATCATATGCAAGAATTTTTAATAAGGCCCAGCCTTCTGTAAAGGCAATTCCTATGGAGGAGTCCCAGATGTATGTGAGTGAAGCTAGGCGGAGCGACATGCATCTGGCGGAAGTCAGGTTAGCAGATTGCATCAAGTCTTGACAAGCAGCTTTCGCTCCTCCTGAAAGAGCGTTTGGCCACAGTGGATAATCGTCTGTATTGTCGATGGCTTTGCAGCAATCCCTCATATGTAGCAAGAATGAAGTGACAGTGGAGAGGAAAACTCCCCTTTAACAGGTAGGAAAACCACCAGCAGAACTATTTGTAATTATGATTTTGTGATGATGAAAACATAAAATAAATGTATTCATCATCAGTTATCATTATTACTGTTACTATTAATGTTGTGGTGGTGGCAGTTTGATTATTGCAAATATTGTCAATATTAAACTTATAATGATGATGGTTACTGAAAGAGAGTATTTCGTTGATGTCACTGATATTATTATTATTATATTCCATGGTTTTGTGACTAGTATATAAGGATGTATATATGTATATGTATATATATATATATATATATACAGTGTTGGGGAGTAACGGATTAGATGGAACGACGTTACGTAATTTAATTACAAAAAAAGAGTAACTGTAATTCGTTACAGTTACAATGAGAAAATATGTAATTCAGTTACAGTTACTTCCGAAAATATTAAGAATTACAAATTTAGTTACATTTTTTAAAATAATATAAAGAAAAACCTTTGCGAAATATGTAATGATATTTTTATTGCTTCGCGCCCTGTATCGCCGTTTCCCGCTACGGCTCCTTGTCTTTATCACTCTGATGATCCATCCTGTGCTGGTGGATCCTTCTGAAAGAACAGCAAGCGAGCGGACGTTCCACGGTTTTATTTCAGCTCAAGCAGCGCATCAAAAATGACAGCCTTCAAGCAATGGAAATTTAAGTCTAGAAAAGAAAAAAAAGGCGCCCCATCGGGTAAAGCAATCCAAAGTTTGGCTTCATTTTAAGGAAGAGAAAGATGCAACAAGGCGCTTGCAATCATGCAGTCTCTTGTTATTCACACACACACACAACAATAAACCGTGAGAGCCGACGTGTGTTGTGAAACTGCAAAACTTTGTCTTAAGCGGAAAATCAAACGCGCGTCTACACAGCTCAGCGTTCACAGTGTTGCGTTCGTGAGCGTCGGAAAGCTATGGTGCATTCAGGAGCATGGGGCATTTCAGTTTTACAACGAAAAAGGCAGAAAACGGAACATAACTTAACTCATACAATAATGTATTTATCCAGAAACGGTGTGGGCTTTCTTACAATACTGAATGCTCTATAATTGTATTTCTGTTATTTTTGATTATGCACATCTGCTAGCTTTTTATTCTAAAAAATCTATAATATTACAGCAGCAAATTATCAAAGTTTTTCAAAGCCTGTTTAAAAGCTCCAAATGGGGCTTCAGATCATACAGCAACAATTGTGCTGTCATTGTTTTACAGGGCAGAATTTGCATTTGCTGACTCTTGTCCTTTAACTACTGATGGATATACAGGAATAGAGTCATACAAGTCATACAATTCCTCTGAGATAGCAGGGGATGCAATTTTTGGCAAGGAGTTGCCGAAAAATTCATCCTCCTTGTTTTAAACTTAAAAATCGTCACACACACATGAAACTTTTTCATTAACGGATGCCTTCTCCATTAGATTTATAAGTAACTGTCACAACAAACTTACATTTTCTTGTATTCTAAACAACTCACCTAGTGTATTTAAGTTTGTTCGTATATTCATTTTTCATTTAAACAAAGATAAATGTTACTGCAGTTGCACATTTACTGTGGATAGAGGGTAAGGAAAGACTGGTCTTTGGGAAGAGTTCAATAAGGTGACCGCTGTAGGAAAGAAGTGGTTTCTGAACCTGCTTGTGTTAGTCTGCAAACTGCGTAAATGGTAGAGCCTGGGGGAGGAGCAGAAAAGAGTATGGCCCGATGAGAGGAGGCACATGCCTGGTGCTGGCATCTCTTCTTGTTGACATCTTGTGATTGCCTGTCTGCAGTTCCCTTTCAGCTTAGTGCTTTTTTAAGGTTCACATTCAGTTCTCAAAAATTAAATGTTGAACATGGGTCAATACTCATTAAAACCTTAAAGTAATCAAAAAGTAATCAAAAGTAATTAGTTACATTACTTTTTAAAAGTAATCGAAAAAGTTACACTACAATTACATTTTAAACAAAGTAACTTGTAACTGTAACGGATTACATTTTTAAAGTAACTTACCCAACACTGTATATATATATATATATATATATTCAAATAAACATTTTCAATTCAACTCAAAGTTGAAATAACAACATCCATCCATCCATCCTCTTCCGCTTATCCGGGGTCGGGTCGCGGGGGTAGCGGCTTCACTAGGGAGGCCCAGGTACAGCGCCCGCTTCACAGCAGACGCCGCACCAATCCGCCTGTCGATCTCCCGCTCCATCTTCCCCTCATTCGTAAACAAGACCCCAAGATACTTAAACTCCTCCACTAGGGGCAGCACATCCTCCCCAACCCGGAGAAGGCACTTTACCCTTTTCCAGCTCAAGACCATGATCTCAGATTTGGAGGCACTGATTCTCATCTCGGCGGCGAACCGCTCCAGTGAGAGTTGTAGATCATGCCCTGATGAAGCCAATAGGACCACGTCATCTGCGAATAGCAGAGATGAAATCCTAAGGCCACCAAAACGGATCCCCTCAACACCTTGGCTGCGCCTAGAAATTCTGTCCATAAAAGTTATGAACAGAATCGAGAGAATCGGTGACAAAGGGCAACCTTGGCGGAGTCCAACTCTCACCGGAAACGAGTCCAACTTACTGCCGGCAATGCGGACCAGACTCTGACACCGGTCGTACAGAGACCTGACAGCCCTTATTAAAGGGTCCGGTACTCCATACTCCCGGAGTACCCCCCACAAGATCCCTCGGGGGACAGGGTCGAATGCCTTCTCCAGATCCTCAAAACACATGTAGGCTGGTTGGGCAAACTCCCATCCCCCCTCCAGGATCCTGCTGAGGGTGTAGAGCTGATCCAGTGTTCCACGGCCAGGACGAAAACCACACTGCTCTTCCTGAATCCGAGATTCAACTATCCGACGGACCCTCTTTTCCAGAACCCCGGAATGGACCTTACCAGGGAGGCTTAAGAGTGTGAAATAACAACAACTAATGCAAATTGGAGAACAGTAGGGAGAACTCAGCAGAGGGAGATAAATGGACCCTCATGTCCTCTAGCAGCCTAAGCCCATAGAAGCATAGCTAAAAGGATAACTCAGGATAACCTAAGTCACTCTGACTATAAGCTTTGTCAAAAAGGAAAGTTTTAAGCCTAGTCTTAAAAATAGACAGGATGTCTGCCTCATGGACCAAAACTGGGAGTTGGTTCCACAGGAGAGCAGCCTCCCGTTCTACTTTTAGATAATCTTGGAAATGCCTTAACTCCACCCATCAACTCTGACCAGAAGAAAAGCGTCTCCACAGCATGATGCTCCCTACCCTATGTGTTGTTGTAGGGATGATGTGTTCAGGGTGATGTTCAGTGTTTGCTTTCTGCCACACTCTGTACTTAGCTGTATTTAGGTGATCTCTAATAATGGAAATTGTCTCCTCAGGATTTCATTCCAGCTATATCATCCTCCACTTCTCAGGTTTATATTTGTAAAATATATATATATAAAAAAGTGTCGTTTCCTTTCACGTCACAATTATGTTCTTGCATGTAAATTCCCAGCACTGAACTTTGTGTTTTAATACATGATAAAATGCGGAAAAATGTCCACAGATAAGAAAGCTCTAGCAAATCACTGTATGCACCTCATGACCCCTGAAATCTGGCCCTGCACACTCCTACACGTAAAGTACACCAGGCTATTCGCAGCAATGCTCCAGCAGCGCTATGGAGGAGCTTAGAGCAGCTACAGCAGGTGTGCATTTTCACTACCCACACTGGATCAGTCTAACGTCTATATTTAACCGAATGCTTCCAGAGCCATGAATGGACAAGATCCCTCGCCACTACAACAGCACGACTTCCTCTGATAAAAGCTGCCAGCTGAAAATCCCTGGGTGTGATCGTTTATCAGGAGGTTTGGAGCAAAGCTTTGAGCAGGGATGTGCTGATCAAGATTCTGTGTTTCAACTTTTATTCTGGCTGATGTTAGTATCTTTTGTATAACAAACTATACAAAACACTGATTTGCTGTATGTGTCCTCAGAAGAAACACAGAGGATTTTCCCACAACAAAGTGGGCACCACTTGCACTATCCTCACGCACCAAGACCAAACAGCCCACTGTGGAGACCGGATATAATGTTGCTGAGGCTCAAGAGATAACATCCCCTGATACTTGCAGCATTCCCACATGAAATGCAGCCGATTCAATGCAAAGGGCAGAAGGTTAACTGTTCAGCTGAGGTCAGTGGGATTTATTGCACGGGATTAGGTGACAGCTGATGCAATACATGCCGGAGCTTGCTGCTAGACTCTATTGTGTTTTTTTTGGCAAGAAACTGAAAGCTAGGCTGAAGCTTACTACCTGAATGTTTTGCATACAGGAAAAAAAAAAACACATTTATTTCAGACCGGTTAGTTTGTTAAAACTGAATTTAGTCCTGCATCAATTATAGAATAAAGATGTGGCCGTGTGAAAGGAAGCGTAATCTGTTTTTCCATTATTTTGTTTCGTAGTACATTGTTCATTCATATTTATTAGGTA
The DNA here is from genome assembly GCA_037039145.1 of Fundulus diaphanus. Classification (NCBI taxonomy): domain Eukaryota; kingdom Metazoa; phylum Chordata; class Actinopteri; order Cyprinodontiformes; family Fundulidae; genus Fundulus; species Fundulus diaphanus. Next base: position 26,150,005 of record CM073127.1, read on the forward strand.
CAAAGGACAAATCACCTGATCTGACTCAAATGTTGGTTTGCACTCTTGAACCACTTTGTCTGCTCTGGAGTTATGCAACCATTTTTTCCCAGTGATTTTACGATTCCAAATGCGTGCCCGGCCCATTATTATTCTGCATTCAGTTAATCATGCCACTCACCCTGAATTATGCAACTATCGTCCCCCGTGCTGTTTCATTTCGCAGTGAAGAGTTAGGTTTTACTTGGAAAACAAGTCACGATGACGATGCAAAATTAGTGATGTTTATTGCTAATCAAGGTTTGTATGGCTTTAGGTTGTCATGAGTTGAAGTGGAGCTGTGCATGTCTTTGGCTAAATTAAACATCTGTAGAAACTGGGGAGAACCTCAGAGATGAGGTGAGTTTATAAAGTTAGAAGAAAATACAGCGTAGAAGACTGTATACTTTAAGACACCAAAGGACATTTGTAGGGAAGCTAGCTATTTCTAGAGAATGTTCACAATGTACAGTGTCTAAATGTATTAAGGGAAAGTTGAGTGGTAGGAACAAGGGTGGTTTGAAAAAAAAACTTGCGTTGAAAATTGTTAAGCAATCTGCTATTACTACTACTCTATAATAATAACTTTGTTAATAAAGCACTTTCAAACAATGTGCTGGACAGTAGAAATAAAAAAGTAGAACATGGGCTTCCTAAACACCTCAGCAGAACCACAGGCTGGTCACCTTTCATACTATTCTGTAATGACACAATATTTAAAGCAAAATGAGCCCCAACCAGGTGTTGAGCGCAGACATTTTTCAGCTTGCTTACATTTCTGTACCAAGCTATAATTATCAAGTTTATTAAAAGAAAGCAGAAAGAAGTGTATTGAATCCACATGTGAGTTTCAGCCTCAGAATAAGTTTACTGTACAATTTGTTTTACTTTGCATTGATTTTCTTATTTACTGAGATTCACCTGCAAATTCTCAACTTTATCTACCTCAACAAATAAACCAACATAATGTGATTTAGACCATGCGTAGAGTCTATAGTGCCAATTGGCAAATCACGAGGTTGATTGAGAAGTCACGAGAACCCTTAAATACTTTGGTTAAATACGTACATTTAAAGATCTTCTCTAAGTTGAACAAGTATCTAAAAAAACTGCAAGTTGTACTAAAAAGAGATTTTTCAAGGTGTTTGTGTTTGCCTGATCTTTTTTCTCCCCCTTTGGGATATCACCGGGCATTTAAACATACAGCGGCTCTATTTCACATTTTAACAAATACACAGCGACAGATTATTTTTTCCATCTAACTCCAGGTTTTGGAACAAGTTTTTTCCTGTCTGTCATGAATCAGGTGTATTGCTCATATGTTATTAAACTGGCAGTTAGTGAGAACTGGTGATTTGTGATTGGGTTATTTTCAGCCAATCGAGAAGCCGTAAAAGTGGGAATGATTAGGTGAGAGCAGGAGACATGTGAATGAGCCTCCTCTGGCATGACCTCAGTCACGTGAAGCAGGAGGAAGGAAAAGTGAGCCGGAAAAGGGCGTTGAAGGTCTGAAGGGGAGTGTGGCTGCTGCACCAATGGGTTTGCAGATCACTCTTCATCTACCATGGCAAGGGTTTACACAACACCGTGGATATCCTGGCAGACCACATGAGAAGAGGATGAACTTTGCATATTTTCACGCATTAATGAAACAATGAGTTAATCTTCTCCCACACTCTGAATCAACCCTGGCAGAAAGTAAAAATCGGCTTTGTGCTTTTCCACGTCCGGCCGATGGCAGTGGAACCTGGTACCCTCCTCATGTTAACCAAGACATGTTAACACTATTAGTTCTTTACATTTGCTGTTCACTCACTGTTCTGTTTACCAACATATTTGCTCAAACAGTCGAGTCTGTGTGAGAACTTGACCGGGGGCAAGTCTTGTAGTACATACCTGACTGGTTCCAGCTTGTTTCATATGGTGCCGTTGAGAAGGCAGAAACAAACGTCACTCTATGTGTAAAAGGCGCGAACAAAGGCAAAAGGTTATCACCCCAGAGAACAATGTTGTCTCTTGTCATTTAGGGATAAAGTTCATATATAGATTTGTGTGAAATGTACACGTGGGAAAGATATAAATATCTGTTTAAACTTTGACCTGAGTTTAACTTTCACTGCCACGGTTCACTATGGGACGGATCTGTTACAGTTGATTTGCAATATTTTGTCAATATTTTCTGCGCCACACATTGTGTTTTTCTGTAGACCAAATGTGTCAGTCTTGGATTCATCAGACCATTTGCTGTGTTCCCTACATGCGTGGTAAATTCTGGTCCTCAGGACCAATTGTCTGGACCGTTTTGATGGGTTTCCCTGCCTCCACACAGGTGACTAGAAGAAATGGGTGATTGACAGGCTTCTGCAGCACTTAATGGTATGCTGGTGAGGCTGGGAAATCGTGAATCATGAAAACCACAGCCCTACATGGCTCCTTTCAAACTGCAAACAGGACTTCTTCTGGCTTTCTTGCAACAAAAGCTTTCCAGCTGCTCTTCTAAAACACGGCGGCCAGATTTATGGAGAACATTAACTATGGACTAACTTATGAAGAACACTTCTTGTGTGTTTGCAGTTGTGCCCTATGTGCTCCAGTGTTATATCAGATAATGAACATTGCTCTTTGAGATGTTCTAAGATTGGGATATTTTTTATGACCCAACTCTGGCTGCACACACATGCTAATTGGTTTTCAGATTTTTAGATTAAAAACAAATCTAGCGATTTTTCTAGTAAAGAAAGAGGTACTCTTCACTCAATCCTTATTCACTGATTAATAAGATTAAAAGACTTATAAAGAAATCTTGTTAGTAATTTTGAAACTAATACCAGGCAACATAGAAGAAGCAGGGTAAAGAGGTAGTAAAATTGACTGTTGCTGCCACCTGCTGAGGATTTCACAGAAATCAGTTCATTCAGGCCGTGTCTTTAGTCGGAGCTTGTGTTTTTCAAATGGTCCAAAGGAATCTAAAACATGCAGAAATGTCACCTAGAGAATTTGAATTGAGTTACAGCTTATGCTTATAGGAAAACCAGAAAGGGTTTTTAAGCATATATGATTTTTTTTTATTCAAAAATTCAGCTGTCAAAATGTATCACAGTATCAAAAATAATGGCATTTCCACAACTCATAATAATAAATAATACAACTGAAAACTAGAACACAGAGTAACCACCTAAACCCGCGTGACCTCGTCTACTAAACAAGACAAACATTTCATTTTCAGAACCAAGACGGCGCTCATACGCTGACGCTCCTCTGACAACACTCGTTTCTTCCTGGTAAAAACATAACAAAAAAGGAGAATTTGTAAACGAATAAAACCTAGGACACGTTCCGCTGATAGACATGTAGACCTAACTGAGTCTTCCTTCTCCTTCCTAACCAACATTTAGCTCGTCTTCGAGTCAACCTCTGCCAACAGTCGCTGTAAATGACAGCAGGGTCCTCGTTGTGCTCGAACCACACAAATGCAGGAGCGCATAAACTGCGGCTGCAACAGCTTTGGCTTTTCATTCCGCTGTCTGTGAACGCCTGTCATCGGTTGTCTCGCCGTTTTTCAATTTCCTTTCGAATTCGAACCTCCAGAGCAGCTCTCATGGCGGCATCCAGGACGTTCTTCTCTGCAACACGCTCCACCACCTTCTCAGGCTTATCCTCCTGTAGAAAGAAAGAAAGAAAGAAAGAAAAAAACAGCGAGAATTTAAACCAAGTGAAAGATCAAAGAGACTTAATTCCAGGCAAAAGAGACATGCAGCTACCTTGTGCACCAGGAAAGAAGTAATGACTCCCGAGTCTTCCTGATAGTCGAGCCAAAAGAGTTCTGTCCCGTTGCTTTCAGTCTCTGTGCTCGACCCACTCTCGTTCCACTCTTCAGGATCAGCACCGGCTTCTGTTTCTGAACCACCTGGAAAATCATCCAGAACCCCTTTAGCTTTCCCCTGGATGCAGTCACCATCAGAACCCTGAGAGGAACATCACAAATTCCTTACGTCTTTGTCGAGGATGGTACACTTGGATGTCAGGACGGCGAGGTCTTCTAGGGGTCGTTGTGTGCCTTCGCCGCTGAAGCTCTTTAGCCTGCTTTACTTCTTTATCATAATCATCTCTTTACAAATAAAAAAGGCAAGGACAATGTTAGTTGATGTAAAAAACATTTTCATTCAAATCAAAGTTTTTGACTCAATATATTATTTACACACATATTTAAGTTTTTTGAGGCCCAAATTTCCCCATTGTGGGACAATAAACAAATTTCTTATCTTTAACTATAATGTATTGGTATTTTAGACAATGTGGGAGAGGCCAACGAAGTCCTGCTGGAAGATGATTTCAGCACCTCTATTAATGTTGTGAGAAATAGGAAGCTGAAGTTCCCAATAACCTCCTGGTGGATGGCTGCTCTGACTTTGGACTTCATAGATAAACACAGTGGACCAGCACCAGCAGACCATCGCTTACTGTACATCCTACTGTGTGAGGCTTTTTAACACTGACTTGTGTGACTGACCGTTCCCCATGATTGTCTAGGTCTAGAACATAACCAAATGTCTATTAGAATTTTTATTTTATTGGTCTTACGTAATATTCAGATTTTTTTTTTGCGTTTCATTAGCTTATGGTGATAAATAATCATCTAAATGAAAATAAATAAACGCTTTGAAATATATCACGGTGTATAATGCATATGTAAAACATCGGTTTCACTTTTTTAAATAATGAAATTAAGTTTTCCTATGTTTTCAGATACACACAAAACATTCAAGAAGAAATACGCCTGCACTTCAAGTTTCACACCTTTTGTCATCATGCTAGGTTAACAGGAGGCCAAAAGGCCTACACTGGCTTTTCTTGTTGTATTCAGTCTGAAACGTTAAACCTTTTGTTTTTAATAACTGGCCAAAGACTTTCAGATCTCCTTCATATGTCAATGTCAGGAGAGAGACGACTGTGGCCCTGAAAGTATATATCGTACACAATTAGCCTTAGCTAACAGTGGCCGAGGAAATTACCTAGCAATTTGGTTCCTGCGGATATGGTGAAGAAAGCCGTGGTTCATGTCCAAACGACCACCGGGTTTGTATTTCAAATCATGCACTCCTTCGTCTCTTAAAATATCCATGTCGTCAAATAGTTTTAACACGACTTACACTATTTGTAAACCAATAATTACGAGAAGTTTTAATCAAAGCTCTGACAAAAGCTAAGCAAGCTAGCTGTCCATAAATTGTTGTCCAATTGCTGCTTTCCCAGAGTTGACACCAACTGGAAACGCATTATTAACACAAAGGGAACAAAGACAATCTAAAGTGCTGTTTAATGCTAAATGAAAAGCAACATAGTGGTTAAATCTGTAACTGAATACTTTGGTCCTGATATCAGAACGCAGTTAAACTTGGCATGAATATTTATTTTAACACCGGGCTAGGTTTTTGTTGCCGCTTCCTGGGAGCTCCGACGCACAACCACCGCGAGTTTCGAGGTGCTCGGGTGAAAGCCATTCATGCATCACAATTAACTTTGTCCAGTTTGTTGGTTTGTTGTTAAGACAGCAGGATAACTGATGAGATGATTTCGTTGAAGCGAGAGAGGGAGGATGAGGTGGACGACGACGATAGCGATGACGGGGGTCAGTTTGTTTACTCCTTACGTCGGTGCAGCGTTTGTTAGCTAGCAGCTAAAGAGCTAGCCATAGATACAAAAAAGTAGTTTGATTATATGCACGGCTGGGTTCAATCACATGCTGGAGAGATAACAGATATTATGAGTGTCTAATATGAGGAAGTATAACTTTTTAACTTATCACTTCTATTACATGTATGCAGAGAGTTAGAAGCTATATTAGCATCTTTAGCTAGCTGGGTTGTAGCTAAATTTCGTAAGCTTGTTTCTGTGATGGATCTTTTTTTATTTTTCAGTTACAACCAAAAGAGGTCGAGGACGCGCAGAAGAAGATCGCAGAAGCCGCCATTGCCCTTATCTCGACACCATAAACAGGTAAGACTGGGTTAAATGGACACAACCGCTATTAGCTTTCTATGCTAGTTACATCCATCCTTGGCTAACTCTGTTCTCTCATCATCCTGCAGGAGTGTGCTGGATTTTGACTTCGAGAAGCTCTGCTCCATCTCTCTCTCGCATATCAACGTCTATGCGTGCCTCGTATGTGGGAAATACTTTCAAGGTAAGTGGCAGGAGCTGGAAATTCCCCGAAGGGATGGAGCACCTGAAATCACCTGGACTGAGAGTTATGTTTTTCTCGCAGGCAGAGGACAGAAGTCTCACGCATATACCCACAGTGTACAGTTCAGCCATCATGTGTTCCTCAACCTGCATACACTCAAGTTTTACTGTCTGCCAGATAACTATGAGATCATTGACTCGTCACTAGAGGACATCACGGTGAGTGAAGTTGTGCTGTGTCTTGTGATGCGATGAATATGCTGTACCACATCTGAAGTTATGCCCTCCCCAGCCACGTGTTGTTCAACTGATAACTCAAATAGTGAATCGGGGAATCAAATGGTTGCAATTCAATGCATTTAGTCGGCTATCTAGATGTAGTAACAACAATTCACTAGAGTCCAAACTGAGCATCAGAATAGAAAATAAGAAACCATGATCTGAAGACGAGAACAGTTTTTTTTGGGGTATGATAATAGTGGACAACACAGACCACTATAACAAAACAGCCATTACAAATATATACAAATAGATACAGGAGTTATTGTTACAGTGGCAATATATAAATTATTAAAGCACAGGAACTGTTTATAGCCACAGTTTACCCATCTTCTGATAACGTCTAGCAGGATAATGTTTCATGTCACAACGCTTAAATAATCTCAATCTGTTGTTGTTTTATCATGACAATGAGGTTACTGCTCTTAAATGACCTCCACAATCATCAGATTTTAATCCAATACATCCCCTTTGGGATGTAATGAAACGGGAACTTCTCAAAGATGGGCATGTAAGAAATCTGCACCAACTGGGTGATGGGCCTGTGATGATAACAGCATCTCTTTAGAGATGAAGCGGACTACAGTGTCTGTAAGTGTGCATCGATTTGCAATGCCTTTTTTTTTGTATTTGGTTTGGTGATTAACGGTCCAGTGATTGTGGATTGTCAGGAAGACGGAGACGGTCCCCTGGTTGTTGGGGTTTTCTTTCCCCAGCTGGGAAAAACTGCATTAGGTGATTGTGTTTTAGGTGTAGCTGCAAGTTTGTTGTATTGCCACGTTTAGTCACCACTGCTTTGGAACAAATGCAACATACCAGCTCATCCAGGTCAAATGGTTCCCCGCATTTCTTTGGTTTAAATCCAAAGTGCTCCATGCGCGATACGTTATAGTGTGCGATATAAAGTAAAAAAAAAAAAAAAAAATTCCCCATGGTGGTAATTTATCATCTCACGATAACGATAAATTTCCCTCGCCTGTAGCCTGCTGTGTGCGACACACCTTCAGTCCAACGCACGTGCGAACAACCACTCTTGCCAACTCAGCAACTTTTTTAAGGGATTAGTTTTATGAAGGGACCACATGTGAGGTGTAATAATTACAGAGATTCTGTGTTTTTAATCCCGTGCGAATGCGCCATGCCAGTGTTTTGTAAAGTAATAATCCCCTGGCAAATTACCTGCTATATTTTGTTTCCTGGGCACATTTCTATTTGCGTTTGGTGAAGAATGGAGGCGGCATTGAAGTGTTTAGAAAACCCTGGGTCCCCGCCCAGCAATACCCAACCAGAAAACAAGCTCAGTAAGCTGCCCACCACACAGTAATACAGAACCTGTTTCTATACTGTATAAATGCATTTAGTGTTGAATTTCTTCCCACCGTGACTTTTCCTGTTCCTAAAATTGTCGGGGGGGGGGGGGGGAGGGGGGGGGTTATACGTACTACGTATGGGAACAGACATTAACCCGCTCTTGTTGTCTGCAAAATGCAACAACAGCGCGAGGTCTAGCTCTTATTGCACAGTGCAGTAGACTGGAGAAGGGGTTCTGTTAGAGAAAAAAAAAACAAGCCCAAATAAGCGACTCACGAAATCTAGCGGCAGAGACGCTTTTAAGTGGCTGTTGGCTGCACTGCTTCTATTACACAGCCGCTCACGTGTGCAATAAGCTGCAGAGATATCCGTACATTTCTGCAAATCTCAGGCTTTGGTTGTCCTGTGTGAATGGCCACATAAAAAGCTGAAGTAGGGGTAACTTGTTTATTACATGGGGTCCCTAGGTAAAACTATTCCCGTGTGAATAGGCTGTCGCTAGATTTAGGGGGTTTTCAGACCCCTCTAGTGACTTGTTTTCAGAAAAGCAACTAGTGACAAACCTAGAGATTTTTCTCTGTGTTGTTGGAGACTTTGGCATCAACACGTAAAAGCATCGATCGGTCTGCAGTTTACTGTTTTTAGCGAGCACCGAGTGCTGCTGCGAGCCCTGTCCCTCCCTTCTTCTAAGCACCGAAGTCAGCGCTTCACCCTGCTGCCGCCTGCAGACCGCTCCTCTGCATGTCCACATTTCAAATGAATCACACGTGCAAAGCTGCCGCGGACGTTAAGATAATTATTTTATCACTGAACCGTTGTTGCACTAAAATAAATCTCTGCTTGAAGAGAGAGAAAGCAGTCTGCGTTAATCTCTGTGTAATAATTTAACATGAATTGCCCCTTTTAATGGGGTAATATTGTAGTCTGGCAAACTATTTATCCTTACATGTTTAGTTATAATATTTTAGTAAAAACTATCTGCTGAGATTTGTTGTTCTTGAACTTTGCCTTCCTGTTCTCTTCTTGCTAAACTGCAATCATCACAGTATCACACAATCACAAAGGGTTGCTGGGGGGCATGTTTGGTAGGCTGTATTTTTTCTTATGCAGTTAAAACTTTGCCTCTGCGTAATATTTTTTGACCATTTATTTGGATGAACCTTTGCTGATTTCTGTGCACATCGCTGATATAGATCTTCTCTATCAAGATTGTGAGTCTAAATGAACCTCAAGGAGAGTGAGAATTGTGTTGTAATGAGGGTAAAGAGAGAGAGTAGTAAGTGACTTGTGGCTTAAACACATACAGCATCCATTCATAGCAAAATTCCAACAGCTATATTGCAATGACACGTTTGCCTTATTTTGTTCAGCATTCCCTAGAATCCCATTGGGTATCCTTGTTAAGACACTTAAACCTCTGTTCCATTAGTCGGCTTTCCTCGTTTACTCCTGTAGTAATTTCCCACCTTCTGTTCTCCAGTATGTGCTGAAGCCAACCTTCACCAAGCAGCACATCGGCGGGCTGGACAAGCACGGTAAGCTGTACAGAGCCTACGATGGGACGACTTACCTGCCGGGCATCGTGGGGCTCAACAACATCAAAGCCAACGACTACGCCAACGCAGTGCTGCAGGTGTCCGTCTGCGAGTCTCTACATTCTTTTATGACGCTGGAGTAATGTCGGACCAGGCCAACAGCTCATATTTATCTTTCTAGGCTTTTTCAAATGTCCCACCTTTGCGAAACTACTTCCTGGAGGAGGAAAACTACAAAGACATCCGCAGACCGCCAGGGGACATCATGTTCCTCCTGGTCCAGAGGTTTGGAGAGCTAATGCGCAAACTTTGGAACCCCAGAAACTTCAAGGCCCACGTGTCTCCACACGAGATGCTGCAGGCCGTCGTGCTGTGCAGCAAGAAGACCTTTCAAATTACTAAGCAGGGTAGCTCATTCGCTCTCTGGCTTCTAATTCAGTGTTTTGGGGGATGGGGTTGTTTTGCTGATGTTTGGTATTGTGTGCAGGTGATGCTGTAGACTTTATGACGTGGTTCTTGAATGCTCTGCATGGGGCTCTGGGAGGCACAAAGAAGAAGCCATGTGAGTAGGAGGAGAGTCAGAAGATCTCTGGCACCTTTTGGATGTTTTTCAACTTCTGCTGGAAACGATATATTGTACTACAGAAGTGATTTAAATTCAGCATTGATGAAGTGACTGTTGTCTTTCAGTTTGAGTGTTAATTAGACTGTTTCTCTGCTCTTTGTACTCACAGCAATCATCACCAAAGTTTTTCAAGGCTCCATGCGGATCTTCTCTAAGAAACTTCCACATCCAGATTTGGTGAGTTTACATCTCTGGTTGATTTATTTGAATATTTGAATTGAATTGTTGAATTATTTGAATTTAACAGTATATTTGATATCTTTTCCTTTTTTTGCAAAATAAATATTACAAGAAAAAATAATCTATAAACAATAAAGAAGAGGTGAACTCAATACTAATTTGTTTCTTTTACAGAAAATAAATGGGGGCCAGTTATATTCTGGCCTTCAAAGGCAAGATATATATTCTCCATTTCTCTCAGATATTATTGAAATTGTCCATTTGAAGTCTATTATGTAGGGTTTAATTATTCAAGTTAAAACGTTGTAAATATTTTAGGTTTATTTATAATTTGCCTGTCAGTATTGCTATAAAGAAGGAATACAGGTTCTGGTGAAATGTAATGTGCTGAAACCCTTTCTTTTTTTGCACATTTACCAAAATAAATAGAGAACTTTTGTTTTCAATAAATCCTTCTGAGAATAACATGTTTATTATAGGACATAGGAATTGCCACGCATCACACAGTTTATTGTTAGGAACCATAAACTGGTTTGACTGTTGAATGATGATAAACACTAATGGCTGACAGCTGACAGCATTGCCGCAATTGTTCATTTTTTTGCTGGAAATATTTTTTCCATTTTTGGGAAAACAGCGGAGTGGAGCTACCGGTACACTGTTCTCACTGTAGTTCTCTAATTGTTTCAAAGTCTGCATTGCTGGCTAAGTTTAGAATGTCTTTTATCATCATCACAATAAATACCTTTTAAATAAGTGAATGAAATTTGAAGCCTCTATTGAAGAATAGAATGTATTTAAAATGTCTTTTATTGTCCCACAGTGGGGAAAGTCAGGTGTACCAGCAGCAAAAAGCAAATGTGCAACGTAAGAAAAAAGTACTTTACAGGGATTAAAAATATCTTACTGGAGCAATTAAAAAAAGTGTGCAACTGAGTAGGGTGGTTTTAAGAAATTTACAAAATCCGTGTGCATATTTATGTGTGAAAAACACCAACAGACTATTTATGAGAATGAAAATGACGTTAAAAACAGCGGTGATGTAAACAACTTATTAGGCTTGTTGGGCGTAGTGATGGTTGTAAAGTCTAACAGCTGCTGGGTGAAGGCTTTGCCACAACGCTCTCTTGTTCATCTAGCGGACAGCCGTCTGTCACTGAAGGCGCTCTCCTGCTCTGAAACAGCTTCATGCATGGTGGTGAGAGATAATGTCCAACAGTGATGGTATTTTCACCAAAGTCCTCCTGCCTTCTTGATGAGCTCATCTAACTGCTTCCTCTCAGCTGCAGATAAGCTGCTGCTTCAACAAACTACACCGTAGTTTGGTTTAGTGTCCATCCCTAATGGAGGCCTACATTTTCTTTGGATGAGCTTTGTGTCCCAGCTCGGTACTGTCAATACCGTCTTGTAGCCCAAGTCGATGCTTTACCTGAATCAGCTACACGACACGCTTTACTGGAGTTTGGGTGTAATTTGGTTGATGAGTCTTAGTTATTTGTGAAATATTTATCCATGGATAGTTTTGGGGTCAAACTGAGCCTCATGGGTCCAACACGTGATTTTCGTCTTCCTTTGAGACGCAGAGATCAGTTCGGGAGTAATCGGTAGAATTCAGACGTAACTTGGTAATAAAATGTTGAGCTTTTGCAAGGGGGATTTACACGTTGCAGTTGGCCAAACTCTTTTACATCATCGAATACAAATATGGAGCAGAGCAATTAAAAACACGGCAATCTTAACAAATCAAAACAAAGCGATGATTTACGGTAACTTGCATCTTTAATTCCCAGTGTAAACATGATTTAAAGTATTTACTTTGCATTTGTCAAAACTTTACAGCTCCCTGAGGAAAAGGAGGCGCTGCTTCAGACAGAGGAGTACCAGGAGCAGATGTCCGAGTCCACCTTCCTATTTCTGACCCTTGACCTCCCAACAGCTCCTCTGTACAAGGACGAAAAGGAGCAGCTGATTATCCCTCAGGTCCCTCTCTTCAACATCCTGGGCAAGTTCAACGGCAATACTGAAAAGGTATGAGCCGTAATGCCCCCGTTAATAATGAAGAAAAACCTTTTGTTTGTTTTAACTGTAAAAGCTGTACGTTTAAACAGTCCAATTACAAGAACCGCCAATCCTAAGAATGTAATTAACCCTTTCCACTTTGCATTCAGGAATACAAAACCTACAAAGAGAATTTCCTCAAACGGTTCCAGCTGACCAAGTTGCCACCTTACCTCATCTTTTGCATTAAAAGATTCACCAAGAACAACTTCTTTGTGGAAAAAAACCCAACAATTGTCAACTTCCCAATCACGTATGTACATAAAAAAAGAAAAATGGTACAGAACTCGTACCTGCTTTTTTTTAACATGGCCTTTTTCATGCTGCCATTTGATTTGCCTCCACAGGAACGTAGACCTTTCAGAGTACCTCACAGAAGAAGCTCAGGCTACAGAGAAGAATACGTCTTACGACCTTGTTGCAAACATCGTTCACGATGGAAAACCTTCTGAGGGATCCTACAGAATACATGTCCTGCATCATGTAAGCTGTTGCCAATTACCTTTACCATTACTGACAGAAATCAAGGGGAAAAAAGATGTTTTTGTACGTCGTTCCTTGCCTTTCTAAAAACATTGATCTTTATTCAGGAGACAAATGTCTTTCCACTACATTCTTCTTATGACCCTATGCTTGTCCTGCATCGTAAAAGTTCTGTCTACACGGAGACGAACAAATTATCTTTGTGGATACACATAATCTCGTCTCTGTGGGGATTTTATAATAACCACTCAGCTCTCTCTTTAGCGACTATTTGCTTTTGGGACCGTGTTTTTACTCAGGGAAAGGGTCTGATGTCGATTTTTCACAGTTACTGCTCCCCCCCCAAAAATTGTGATTACATGTTGCCGGTCCAGTGTTTGGACTTGTGACTTTTCATTAGTTTAGAATGCAACCAAAACAGCTTCACAACCCTTAAACTTATTCTGGGAAAATGGAGAGAGTATTTTGGTCATTTTAACTTTCTATGCTCTGAAACCTTATGATCTTTAAAAAAAAAATGTCCCACAGGATTTCCAAACCAGATGCAACTGGTTTCAAGTAGCTTTTAGGTTGTTTCACGATTTTATTCAAGGACCAAATTCATTCACTTCTTCTGTCTTGACCAAAAAAAAAAAAAGTGTTTAACCAAAATAATTGTTTGTGTAACACTGTGTTTGACCAGGGGACAGGGAAGTGGTATGAGATGCAAGACCTGCAGGTGATTGACATTCTGCCCCAGATGATCACATTATCGGAGGCCTACATCCAGGTCAGTCTGCTCCATTTGGCTGTTAATTGTGTGTTTGGAAAATGTTAATGGATTATGACAGCATGCCTGATTAAAGCACAGCTCTATGCTGAGTCCTTGTGAGAATGTAAGTTACTATAGACTGAAAGAAGAATCAGGAATTTGACTATAATAAGTTAAAGCGCTATACAAGTACAAATCATTTACCATAAGATCTACAGGTTCTAATTTCATGTTGAAATAATGTATTAAAACCTGGATTATCTGCTGTACGACTAGATAACTACGGTTGAAAATGTCATAATGAAAATGCATAACAGGAATTATATTGTTACTGCTTATAACAGGAAAGCACATTTGTCCTGATGGAGGAAAAACAATATAGAAATAATTACAAAAACCAGTAAACATCTGCTAAATGAAGCAGTCAGTTATCGGTTTACAGGAGTACTGTACCTTCTTGCATTCTTCTCCTGATGGAGTAACACAAGTGCTAGCTGGTTAAGCTTGGTTATCTGCCGGGTTAGCTAGCCTGCCGTCTGCTTTTTTTACCGTCATGTCTCCAGAAGCTTGTCCTCTCGGTTTAAAGACAAACAAATCTCTAAGATGATACTGACTGAGGCGCTCTGACAGATTAATTTGCCTTTTAAATCAGGGGAAAGAGTAGTCGTGTTCTTTCAGCCCGCCAACCAGCAGGGGGAGTGGTGGCCTAGTGGTTAGAGAGCATTCTGCATCCTGGAGAGGCTGCAAGGTTCCAGGTTCGAATCCCACAGACAGACACTCTGGGCCCCTGAGCAAGACCCGTAGCCCCAGAACGCTCCACTGGAGCCGCACAGTGGCAGCCCACTGCTCCCTAAGGGATGGATTTAATGCAGAGGAGGAATTTCACTGGAATTTATGTTGCAATGATAATAAAGATTATTATTATTATTATTATTGCTAAAAGGCGTTTCTACCAAAGGAAATGATATGAAGGACATTTAAGCCATTTTGAAACCTTGATACGTTACAAGCTCATTTCTACCACACTCAGGATTACACCGAGCAAGACCTGAAACAATCCTCAGACTCTTATGATCATATCTTTTTCATGCCATCATTAGTATATCATACCAGTATAATCCTTGAAGATTTCTCTTTTTGTCTAAATAAATCACCCAGCCATGTAAAAAGTTTGAGCTCGTAGACAAAAAGCGTGACGTTATAAAGTGCCAGTCTTTTATTTAGAGCTGGTTTCACATACTCACTTATTGTGTGCCGTTTAATAAGGGTGTATTCACACCTGCCTCACACAGTTCGTTTTCCCCCTCGGTCTGAACTTTTTGCACGTCATACACTCACACATTCTCCGACACCGTTCCAAAATCAGAAATAAAATGTTTTGAAGCCTGCGCTGAATGAGCTGCTCGACTCAGTGATTTAGCAGAAGTCATAACACAAATGTCCTACACACAGGATTTCTATAATAAATCCTGTAGGACCACTAAGCAAAGGTAACGCTTATAAAGCTGACTTTACCTCCAACTCTACAGACTAAAGAAGTCCATCCAGAGGACCTATCTATTCCTTTTTTGTGCTCTCCTAGTCATTTCTGTTCAGTGGGAGCAACGATCGTTTCTCGTGTGACTTATATAAAAATTGTAGCTCATATGCAAAAATGTACAGCATGAACGCAAACTGCACCAAATGAAAAAAAAAAAAACACAGTCTGCTTTTAGTCTGGACCAAACAAGCGGACCAAAGGACACCTGGTGTGAATCTTCACTCAGATTAATACCTTCCTTTAGGTTAAGCAGGGGCAGCATCCAGACATATTGGAAGTGGTGTAATACATTTAGGGGGAGTCTTAAAAGGGCCTCGGCATCTGTTTGATTCCTGGTATTTCCATTTACTAGTGTCATTCAGGTTTAATCTTCCCTGACTGTTCTTTTTTAATCTCTAAATGTTACTGTACTGATGGTTTTCTATACCAGTAATGCCCAGTAAGGGACCTTCAAGCATGGTAGACGTAAAACTGGACTGTTGGGTTTCTTTAAAGTAAAACATTTTAAATCCACTTCTCCTGAAATTCTCTAAGTTTTTCTTTTTAACAACCTCTAGTTTTCCACTGAGTTAAGTATTCAGCATTTTTATACACAATACTACAAAGAACACAGACATTTTAAAGTAGAGTTGTTCACTTCTTTGTCAATGGTTTTTTTTTTCTGTTTTTAACAGATTTGGAAGAGACAAGATAGCAGTGACACAAACAACCACAGGGGGTGTATTTGAGGCAGGACTCTTCCCCACTCTTGAGTGCTGCTGGTTTTGTAATATTTTTTGGATCAGAAAAGTATTTAAGTGACTGAGAGGGGAAAAAAGGATAAAAGTGGCAGAAGAGCACCAGGACATTCTTTAAAGACCACGTGAAGCAAAGAAATGTAAAAGCCTCCATGTTTTTTTACACCATTTTCTGTTTTTACCATGTGGATATTTCTTAATAAACCAAACCAGCTCCAGGGTGCGTGTCTGTGAGTGAATTGTAGTGTAATAACAAAGTTAAATCTCATTTTTAGAGTTTTATTTGTAAGTCGTCATTTGCACTTCTGATTATCAGCTAAAGAGCCGTGAAATGAGAGAGGAAACAGTCCTTCATCTGAACTGCTTGAGAAAACAATGAAAGTTTTTGCTATGGCTGACAGTCAGACAATATGTGGCCACTTTTACATTCACAATGACAGAGCTATCCTTATATACAGAATAACACTTACCATGCAGAAATGTTTGATTCCTACTGAATCCTGTTCAGGTATAAAGATTTCTGAGCATTTTATGTGACTACACTGCAAAAAGGGAACTGAAAGTAAGTAACACTTTCTTGAAATGAGTATTTTTTTCCTTGATTTGAGCAGCTAAATAAGGTTATTTGCCAATGGCATGAGCATTTTTACCCCTAAAATAAAATAATTAGATATCCTGCACTTGAAATAAGGTGATGGAGATGAAGTGTTCTTATTTTAAGTGCAAAAATCTTATTCCATTGGCTTATTATTATCTTATTTACCTGTTCAAATCAAGGAAAAACACACTAATTTCAAGAAAATTTTACTTACTTTTAGTTCCATTTTGCAGTGTAGAATAACATTAGATAGGTAAAGCCCCCCCAAATAAAAAAATCAGTAAATCAGGACAAGTGGAGGGATTTCATTTACAGAACATTTTCAGTGCTTTAAACTTGTTCCAAGCAGGCGAAGCTCTGCAGCGGTGGACCTCACGACGTTCTAGTTCTTCTTCCACATGTATTTCTCACAGAAGACCTGGTTCTGTAGAATTAAAAACACAAAACACCCCATGAAACAAGCTCTGAAGACTCCTCTCCATTTAATGTCATCGGAAAAGGAAGTCATTTTATCACAACCACAAACTTCAGTGGATTTTATTGGGATCTTAAGTGACAGACCCACACAAAGCAGCGCGTAACTATGGAGTAGTAGTTTATAAAATAAACTAAGCAAGGTGTGGTGTGTATTTGTTTTTCCTCCTGCAATGAAAGCACTTGTTCATTTTAACCCGCTAAATGAAGACTAACGATTGGTACCTACCCCACACTCTTGAGCAGTGTTTAAGTCTTTGCACCAGTAGCTTGGTCCCCAGGTACATGGGTTATTTCCCAGTGGCTCCAGCTTCTTCGATGAAACGCACAGATCAGCTTTCTGCAGGACAAATGATGTAAAACAGAATAATCCTTTATTGTTCCACAGTGGGGAAATTCAGGTGTAACAGCAGCAAGTGAAGGAAAAAGTCCAGCACACAAGAAAATGCACTGTGCAGTTGTTAAAAACGGCAAACTCAGATTAAAGGAAATGTGCAGCAGTAGGATCCAGTTAACATGAAGAAGAAATATTTGGGTGTTTTATAAGAGATCAAATGTGTCCTGGTTCAGGATTTCTCCAAATTGTTTTAAAAACAAGTCCGGAATGACGACAAAATTACAACTTGTTCAGATTTCAGCCCTCTGATGGGATGAATAGACATTAATGAGTTCCTTTTTTGCCTTTTGAGAAGATGACAGTTTATGACCTTTATCTTATTCTTACCTCACAAACATGTGGAACCTCCATTTGGTTTCCCAAAAGCTTCAGCAGCCGAGAGCCGTGGACTCTGGTGAAAGCCTCACACTGAAGAGTTCAGAGTTTGTAATGTTAAACAAGAAAGATTGGGGAGTTTTTCTTATTTGAACTATTAAAAAAGGAAAGGTGAAGTAATTTACATTTTATTAACTCTCATGATGATAAAATACAGTTTATAAATAAAACTTTGGGTTTTATTAGTTTTGTACAGATGGTGTCAGGAGTAGCTGAGCTCAGACCTTGGGCATAGCCCTTGGGTGGAGGGTGCACACCGACTGGAGGAAAGCTGCTGTCTGAGGCTCGCTGGCGTTCAGCCCCAGGTGCCGACGGCTCAGTGCAGCCAGTGTTTGGCAGGACTCGCAGTCAGAGATCGGGTCCACCTCTGGGAAGAAGAACGCAACAGTACTGAACACGGCTTTCAGAGAAATAAAGAACGGGGATCAGAAAGCCAAGCAGGCCTCTGTTGTAGCAACATGGCAGCTAACCAAAACTGCTACCCATTATGAGATGCACTTTCTGCTCTGCTTTGGATAATTGACCTGATGGCGGATAAAAGCTCGCTCCAGCTTCAGGGTTTTCTGGCAGAGGGGCGAATTCGTGGTTCACCCGGGTTTTGAAGCGGCAAAGAAGCCTCAGATCATAACTCTTCCCGGGTTGACTTTACCTATAATGTTCTTTTTTCTAAATGCTGTAGAACTTTTATTCCAGAGGCATTTCTTTGTGTGACCCTGATAGTTACAGCGGACCCATAAAGAGCCTGGTTCCGCTGTTGGTTTCTTTCTTTTAAAACGTTGTTCGTCTCCACTGTGCCCACTTGCTTGCTCAGGAGGGATTGCTGCAGAGTCAGTGGCTTGATGCAATGAACAGGTTGCTTTAATGTGTAGCTTTTACCAGTGGGAGCTGTGTGATCAACTGAACATGACTGGATTGTGTTATAATTAGGATCAGAATGAAATGAATGCAACTAGACCCCGACCCAATGATCGGATTGTTTTGGCCTCATTTGGACTTTTACAATTTAATTTAAACAAAATTGGATTCTATGTTGCATGAATTCAATCTATGTGTCCATTAAAAGGCATTGAGATAACTTTTGTTGTGACTTGGGATTATTTAAATAAAATTTATAAACTCCTACATAGAAATGGATGAAAGGGGGTTCTTTAATCCAATTCAAATATAGAGCTTGGGTAGATAACATGAAATCAAACTATTCTGCTTGCTTCAGGTGTTGAATCAAAATGTTTTCTAAAACATAAAAACAGTTCAGGATGCGATCCTGCTCGGTCCACAAAACAAAAAATATCGGACTGACCTGGAGCCGGCTGCGTCTCGAACAAGCAAAGGTGCAAAAGAGTGCAGATGGTGTGAGGCGCAGCAGAGGACAGAAGGAAGTCGACAATCTCTGCTCCATATTTGTCCACAAAGTCATCACATTGGTCCTTATAGCTGGACGGCAGCAGATCACACACCTCATCCATGAGCTTCACTAAGGTTCCCTGCAGGCCGAGAGCGAGAAGATGATGCCTCGGCTGCTTTGTGTGGTGGGAATTATCGTACCGGTGCGAAATGAAAGTTTCACCTCAGTCATGTTTTTAGGCAGCAGTGTCTCCAGCTTCTTGATAAACAACACACACAAGGTGCAAACTGGGTTGAGTATATCCTAGAAAGAGGAATAAGGTACAGGGTGATCATTTAATGCAAACCACTGTTTCACTTCTGCTTCCAATTTCTCCTCTTCTGCTTTTTCACACTAACTTGGGTTTCAGTGGCGGTGCCAAGTGCAGAGCTGGACGTGTCTTTATTGGGGACATGAACGGGAAGCTGCTGCAGTTCCTTGTCCTCGTGGGTGGAACAAAGTCCAAAAGCCTCACACACCTCCTCTGGTTTCTACAGAAGCGGAGGCAGTGTGTAGAATCATAAACCTGACTAAACGTACACACGAAATCAGGTGTGAGGAGAGGCCCAACTCACCCACTGACTGGATGTTTGCTGCAGGATCTTTGGAAGAAACATTTTCACTTGTGACTCACATTCTGATGCCTGTTCCTTAGGGAGGCGCTGGCACAAAGCGTACAAGGCTTTAAACACCGTCACCTGTGAAAGGAGGATAGATAGAAATCACGGCGAACAAACAATATTTATACTCATCCAACTTTTTTTTCATGTTTTGTCACTTTACCGCCTCCAACTTTAAAGCACATCATTGGGATTTTATGTTTTATACAAAACAAAGTAGAAAGAAAATGAGGGCTGTTTTTCTACAATTTTGTACTTACAAATCTGGAAAGTGCGGCATAAATTTGTATCGAGTCACCTGAGACATGATTTAGGACAAGATTTATTCATCATCCCATCAACTCTGACCAGCTTCACTGTCCTTGTTGCAGAAATGATGCTACCAACTCTGTGTTTTACAGCAGGGATGGTGTGTTCAGGGTAAAGTACAGTGTTCGTTTTACAGCAAAATGGACCCCTCCGGCGTCCTAACATCGGTTTTCTTCTTCGTCTCGTCCATCAAGTCCCACGTAGAGCGCACAAATATTAGTTGACATATTCTCCCACCTGGGCTGTGGATCTCTGCAGCTCCTCCAGAGTTACCATGGGGCTCTTGGCCTCTCTGATTAACGCTCTTCTTGTCCGCCCTGTCAGTTCAAGTAGGTTTTGGTAGCTTTGAAGCTGTGCCATATCCATCAGTTTCCAAAACAGTTCTCGGCGAGACGTTCAAAGCAGAGGATTTTGTTTTGGAACCTACCTCCAGATCTTTCTCCCTAACCTGTCTGCTGTGTTCCTCGGTCTTCATGATGCGGCTTGTTTGCTAATGCTTCCTAACAAACTTCTGAGGTCTTCACAGAACAGCTGGATGTATGCTGTGAATAAATACCACGCATGCTGGACTCTGATCACTTAAGTGTTTTATTTAGGAGCATCAGAGAAAAAAAACCCCATTAAATATAAATGAATTCCACTCTTCAGACTCCTATGAGTAAAAGATACTGGCATCAATCGCTTTCTTCTACTTAACAATTGTGCAACATGTAAAGTCATGCAAAAATCCCAATAAATAAATAGTTGGCTGTACCATGACCTAATGTGGGGAGGCTGAAGAGTTCTAAAAGCGCTGCACTATTTATTCAGTGTGAACTTGTCTCTGTAGGGGAATAACCACTTCTATCTGTAGAAACATTGTTTTGGCATATAAATGTTTGCGTGTATGAATGCATGCACTTTGATGTTTGCCCACTGAGATTTATCCTCATTTTAACAACTGGAAACAAGCCGATTGCGTTAAGACAAAACCTGCAGGCTCCCCTACCTTGGTGTCTTTGCTGAAAACCATGTTGGCGGACAGCTGAACGATCTGGCGACATTCTGGACACATCCCACGTGTCTGGGAATAACAGGTAATTACAAGACCAGGTAACACAGCTTATGAACAATGGTTGAAACATGCCGAAATGACAGTCGAGATCTTCTTACCAGAGGATTTTGTCCAGTGAATGAAAAAGGATCAAGGATAAATCTGGAGTCTCCTACAGTGAGAACGCACACAGATATACAGATAACGACTTCATTTCAGCTTTGGTTATGATATAGATGGAAGGGTTTTGGCAGGTATCGTTCACACAGATCAGTAAACGGAGCGCAAATGGCGGCTGGTGGTGCGTCGGTGCGGAGCAGACATTAAAACCTTACCGCAGCACAGAGACGCGGCCAGAACCAGCAGCACGAAGCCAGAGGCGGACATGGTTGAAGAGAAGGACGGAGACTGACAGACAAGCTGGTCTTCTGTTTTCAAGGTCTTGTTTTTGTTTGGCCGCAACCGGAAATTCAGCCCGACAGCCTCGCCCTATCAGAACACGGTGCGTAATGCGCAGGCGCTCTAATTAATAATTAAAATGTATAGGGGGCAAACCATAGAGCATTATTTGTTATAAAATGTGTTGTAATTATAATCATTATAATCCAGTGTCAAACACGGTTCTTTGTAGTTGAAAGCTGTTCAATAAACATATCGGATAAACTGGGGACATATTCTCCATGATTATATATCATGCATTAAATACATTTTCCTTAGACAAACGCTTAGTAAACGCAATAGGTCTTTTTGTTGTTTGAAAATTATATCGGTACGTAAATTTGGTGGAAAAATGAAAACATAACTTAACCAAAATTTAGTTTCACTTCCCATACTTCTCTAATCGTGAATTTTGTTTCTGATATATAGGAAATTACATCTCTCAAAAATAATTGATTGCTCTGTTTTAATTTACATTAAAACTAATGGTATCTCGATAAAGTTACACTTTTCTCAAGAACCAATGGAAATATATTTATTGGCTTAACAATATTCATACAGTGGGTTTTGCATGTTTCTACTGATATTTTGACTATTTATCTTTGGTGATGAGCTGCAATGTCTGAGGTTGGAAGATCTCATTGCCATCACGCTAATCCTTAGCTACATTATCTCAGATTGGACTCGGTCTGGCTGGGCTGCTCCAAAATGTTAGTTTCACTTCCTGTCAAAAGAAACGTGTAGATAAAGCGTGCAGGACGATGAATAATTTTTTGTGTGCTGTACTGTAAAGCGTAATTTGTAAAACACGGATTTTTCAGAGGTGTGTAATTTCACTTTTATCAAAAAACGTAAGCATGGGTTAAACCATTTATTTTACTTAAACAATTTTTTTATGGATTTACTAAAAAAAAATTTTTTCTTCTTGAACTTGGAGCAGTGTTATTTGACAGCCTGTATCATTTGACCGGATTTATCAGGATGAGTCTCTCATTGTTCCGACGGGAAGCTGCAGGACTGCAATTGTTCAGGGATTTTATTCCAGCGCTGTTTCAGACGTCACCACTAGATGGAGGCAAAACAAATGAAATGTGTTGATTACCTTCTGTGCGCTTTCATATAACTAGACTCTCTTGTCTTTGACAATAATTTTGGAGCAGTTTGTTTACTCACAAGGACAAATTTACAGCAACGATGTATCAAAGCTGTGAATTAAATTCTGCCTTTATTACAGGAATATAACTAAAACTGTAAATTAAGAAATAAACATTAAGAGTTTGTTCTTTAAGTAAAAAATCTGATGAGAATTTTTTTTTCACAAAATCTCCTTTTATTTCTGCTTTTATTTTTATGTTATAGGCATAGGATCATTACACAATAGTATAACTCCCACAAATGCCCACCCTCCTTACATCATTCCAAATACTATATATGTGATATGAGAATGAACCAAATACAATATATGTGATATGAGAATGAAGGCGTATAAACCCTTCAAAGCTCAAAGTTTCGACTGAGTACAAAAATCCGACAACGTATAGGAACAACAAAATAGGAAATCACATAGTCAAAAACAGAAAATAAATTAGCATAACCAGAGGCAGTGGGAAAACAACAAAAAACAAACAAAGAGGAAATACTCCTCCTCTTTGTTTCTATCACCAAGGGGTGTATGCAATACCCTAAGATAATTTAGAAAAGGGATCCAAGTCACTAAGAATTGTTATGCGGTTCCTTTTAGTGTACATCTAATATTTTCTACTCTCAGAAAATACGTAATGTCCCATATCCATTTGGTAAAACTAGGAGGAGATTGCTGCTTGCAGCAGAGCAAGATGGCTCTTCTCGCTGTAAGAGAAGTAAATGCAATCACTACTCTAGCTTGGCCCGAGTAGGTTGTTGGAGTAATTCCAAATATAGCGCACAAAGGATTAGGAATGCCGGTTTTCCGAAAGATTTCTGAATATACATAAAAAATATAAAATCAAAAGGTAGAAAGAGCAGGACAGCACCATAATATGTGTGTATGATCCGCCAGACGGCCTTTACAGCGAAGGTAAGAAGGGATATATATCAGCCAATCTGGCTTTGGTGAGCTGAGCTCTTAAAACCACTTTCAACTGCATCCGACCATGGCAGGCACATGCTGACGAGGTGCGTCTGTTGTACAATTACTCACAACCCTAACAATGCCATCAAACAATAGAAACATCTTCATAAATTTATAATCTACTTTGTTGAAGTTGTTTTGAGTTTCTATTGAATTCTAATTATTAATCCATCTCTTTCTGTTTTCCTGGAAGTTTTTTAGGTTTTAGGGACAAGGGCGGTCGAGGATCCATATTCATCTTGCCTCAACGCGCAGTGTGCACAGTGGATGACAAGAGAAGTTGAAAAATAACTGCTTTGATCAGATTGAAGAGTCTATGATTATCATTAAAAACGAGGCGAATATGTGAGAATATACCACAATCCTGCTCAGATGGACAAGTTTTGAAACATAGAAAAATAGGATTAAGCAATGGTTGTTTACATGGCAAATGCTTTGCCTAAAAAAGTCTATAAACGTACCGTACATTAAATATAAATAATTAATTTAGGCTTTATGTATCAAGGAAACAATATATTAAAACGCAATTCAAAAACAAACAAAAAATAATAAGTTGGCTTCAAAAGGAAACTGCATTTTTTCTATGCTCCTTAAATACAAACAGATGGACAGTGTTTCCAGATTAATAACCATGACCTCCATCAGGTTATAAGAAATTACTCTGCAAAGCAACATTTCAGCAAATTTCTTTTAGAAATAATCTGCATTGTCTTCAGTGATGTTTCTTTAGCCACACTACACTTATTTTTACCTTAAGATAAAACATTATTCCCAAGCAGAAGAAATGTTGTTAAATATCATATTTGAAAATTCATTTAAGATTCCTCCTGTTTTCACAAGAAGGTACTACTTTGATTTGATTCAAAGGGCAACAGAGCCACCAGTTAAAAAATGCTCTCAGGAAGTCTTCATGCACTACGGTAAGGCATCCTGATGGAGGAGGAACTGTATCCGAGAATCGGTGACAGAAATAGCTTCAAACCTGTTCAAAACAAACATTTCCCCAAGAACTAAAAATATCTCTTATGTCAACACAAGACATGCCCTTCACCGAGGTTACTCAACGGGCTGCCCTTTTGAGGTCTAAATGTGCGGAAGTGTCAGAACTAATTTTATTTCCTGTATATTATTAAGTGTTAAGGATTTAAAAACGAGATCTAATTTTCTTATTTGGAGTAATAAAACTCCGGTAACCTTCAGAGGTTACCTAATTAGTGAACAGAGCTGCCCCAGTGTGCAATTCAACCCCAGTATTAATCCAGCTGGTCTGTGAAGGCCTCAGAGGTTTAATAAGTGAACAAACATTATCATGAAGACCGAGGACGAGTATGACTGAAAGAGCCTCACCTGCAAACCCACCAAGGCATGGATGTCCACCTGAGCTGACAGGCTGGGCAAGGAGTGTTAAATTAGTCAAGGACCCAAAAGGCCCATGGGAACTTTGGAGGAGCTGCCGAAATCTACAGCTCGGGTGGGAACATCTATCAGCTTTCTCCTCACTACAGCTTAGAAAGAGCAAGAGCCACACTGCATGATTCTTTAAAAAAATCACTGTGTGAAGAGCCCTGAAGTCACCAATAGACGGCAGCAGAGCAAAGCTGTCTCTGTACAGTGAGGCTGTCGGTTCTTTTAAATGCAAGAGATTTTTTTATGCAATCTGCAGAACATCCCGAGGCGAGAAAAAGGGCCCTTACTGGTACAGAAGGAAACCATGACAGCTAAGCCAGGCTGCTGACCTTAGTTTGCACTTACCAAACGAGAACGCTGATGTTTCTTAGCGTTTAAATGTTAAGTTGTAGCTGGTAGTGTATCTGTACATCAGTCTCTACTTTGAAAATAATTTGTTTGGCTGTTTGTTTGAAGGAAGTTTTAGTAACTGAAATTTCATGAAAAGGATCTGTCATTATAGAGGACAGCAATCCTGAAATAAATGTTTTCTTCAGACTGTCTGAGACTCACCAGGCAACAGTGGATCAGGTGGATCCTCAGTTTCTACAGTCTCCACGAAAAACTGTAGTTTTTCATTCAGCAAATCAGTTGAAGCGTCTCTGCTGCTAAAAATAAAGCTGATATACAGTAAGTGGGAGAGGTCTCTGAAATCAGAGATTTTTAGCCACTGAATCTACTTCAGTTGTGGCTGTGCTTGGAAATATTCATCTAACAGTGAAAATGAGAACCTGTCCTTCAGGAGTAGTAACAAAAATGTGCAATGCTGGCACTTTTGTTCAAGGCTATGCTGAGATGCTGTGATTTGTACTTCAGACTGTTGTAAAACAACATTTTTTCTTTTTGTTTCAAGTAATTATCGCTCTGTCTGGAATGTTACGCCGATATTTAGGCCAACCTAATTATGGGGAAGACTGCTAACTTGACAGCTGTTTAGCAGAGATTTACTGACACCCTCCACAGCCTTATAAAGCCATATCCATTCAAGGGCTGGAGGGAATCTGTGGACTTCAGCTGGATCCAGAGCTTCAAGAGCCACCACACACAGATGTGTACGTTTCTGTAGGGAAGATTTCACATCCGTTGTGTTACAGAAACTCCTGAACGAGACCCAATATCAGAAACGTCAAAACTCTTCGACATATTTCATTGATTTGGACATCAAGAGTGTGGTACCCATCATTAGCAAATAATGATAGTTATTAAAATTAACAGAAATAAACACTAGAAATAGATAACTAGGTTACTCTGCATATAATGAATCCATATATGTGAATTATTCACATAAATTTCTTAATAAGTAAGAGTAGTTTATTAAGATATGCACCTCTGCAACCAAAATGCTCACCAACCATTTTCATGAAAATCTCCTCATGAATTTTCTTTCAGCTTTGATTTCTAAAGCCAAAAAACAGAAGATGAACATCTCTTCTTCCTGTTTAGTCCCTCGTGAAAGTTACAATCTAAAATATTTAAAGATCAGCCAGCTTTAAAACACAGCAGACAGGTAAAAAAAAAGGTAAATTTATTGCTTTACAACTATTGCCTAAACACTTCTCCAACCATGTCATGTGAATTTGTCAAAGCCAAAATTATTGTACACAAAGGCCGTGGAATCATGGAAGAGATCACAACATTGTCATTGTCCTCCCATCTATGATTTTAATGGGCTGAAAATAATTTTTATACAAAAAGGATGACAAACAGCTGATGAACACAACAAAGATACCATGGTCCTTGGAGGGGATGACTGCAGAAGAGAACAGAATGTGGTTAGTGGGCTTTCAGTCTATATTTATATAAAGTATGAAGTTTTCCTTTGCTACTCTGAAATCTACTTTAATTATCTTATTCACAGTAATTCATAACTGCTATGTTTCATTTTCAACTCCTGGCTAATTAGACCTTCTTTCCGGTCAGTCAATTCCTTTGTTCCTGGTTGGAGGTGTGTCTGTTCTATTCTGGTCTGATGCATGCCACCGCATTGTTGCGACTTTAATAAAGCTTTAAATAAATAAAGGAAGGACAGAAACACTGCGCAATAACATTTAAGCAATTATATGTTTCTGTACCTTAAGAAGATCTGAAACAGTCTCCCTCATTGATACTTTATCCTGCAGGACATTCTCTGCCAACAACTCATGTCAAAAATGTTGGTAAAGACAGATTCCTCCGGTGTTAACAATAGAATACTAACCGGATTTGAACTAATGAATGGAGAAGGCGCATTTTCTATCCAGATCAGCTTCTGTTTTTGTCAAAATTTGATTGTTTTATTAAACATTAGTCAGAGATATGCTGGCGTCATGACCACTCTGCCGGGGATTTTGTTGAAGACAAATGCTTACAGGAAGCCATACTACTGTTCTGTGAGGCATCTTGGCAGACGAGTCTCGGGGAAAGCCGCTTCCATAATCAGAAAGATAACTACCGTAAACCCATTGTTCAAAATACCAGAACTTCTCAAAAGGGAAACATTTGCCTTTTACTGTATATAATAACTATATATTTAAGCCCTCCTCTTATGTAAAGACAAACAAAAAAAATCATGCTGTGCCTCTGTTCCCTGCAGTCCAGTAGCTAGACCTGTTCACCTGCTCCCCATCAATGATCTCAGTTCTTCAACTCTCCAGCTGCACTTGTTTATTGGCAATTTCTCCTGTTGTGCTCCCTGTGATTTTTCCTGCCGGTTTGCTAAGCTTTCTGGTTTTATTTGTTTCATGTGTACTTTTTTTAAGTATGGCCTCTTCTTGAGTAAACATTCACCTCACCTTGTTGTTCTCCGTATCACTGCATTTGAGTCCTCAACATAAACAATCTTCACAGACTTAGTTGCTGCAAAACCTTGAACGCACAATTTTATTTATTTCACATACAAGTACATCTGAAGAAATTTGAATGTCATGAAGAAGTTCAATAGTTTTTTTCACTCATTTCAGAAAGTGAGACTTATATATTATATAGGTTTTATACACATAGTGCAAGATATTTCAAGCCTTTACTAGTAACTTTGATGATTATAGCCTAGAGATGAAAACCCAAAATTCAGTTTCTCTGAAAATTAAAATATCTATTTGAAAAGGCATTTCAATGTATAAATGTCACGTAATGGCTATATTGTGGCCTACACGATCACGGGGGGAAACTGCTGACTTGAGAGATGTCCAGAAGACAGCCATTGACTCCCTTCACAAAGAGGGCATTGCTGGTTGTTCACAGAGGGCTGTATCCAAACATGTTCATAGAAGGTTGAGTGGAAGGAAAACACGTTGTAGGAAGAGGTGTGCCAGAAACGGGCAGCAGCCTTGAGAGGATTGGCAAGCAAAATCCATTCAGGAATCTGCCTCGTGTCAAGCCACTGCTGAACCAGAGACAGTCTCAGAACATCATCCCTGATCTAACAGAAAAAAGAACTGGGCTGCTGCCAAGTCCTAGAACCTGGAGGAGGAGGAGAGGCACAGAATCCAGGTTTTCTTGGAGTCCGGTGGGATGATGATTTGGGGTCTCACGTTATCTGCTGGTGTTTGTCCACCTTGTATTTTTTTTAAGTCCAAAGTCAACGTAGCCACCTACCAGGAAATTTTAAAGCACCCTAAAGCTTCCTTCTGGTGATAATCTTTATGGAAAAGCTGATTTTTATTTTTATTTTTAAGTCCAAAGCAAGAGCTGTGTTGACATTCTTGGCACAATGTTAATCGTGAGGCATTGTACTCCGCCAGGACTGCCCGTCACCCATCTTGTTGGTGGTATTCTTGGACAGGATCTCAAGGTGCAGTTGTGGAGAGGAGGGATACTGCTTAGAGAACCTCAGGATATCATCTTTGCTTTTTGCAGATAATGTGTTCTGTTGGCTTCTTTGGGCCATTACCTCCAGGGGGCACTGGAGCAGTTCGCTACAGAGCATGAAGCGGCCAGGATAAGAGTCAGCTCCTCTAAGTACCAGGTCATAGTTCTCAATGGGAAAAAGGTGGACTGCCCCCTCTGGCTTGGGGGTCAATATGAGTTCTTTGTGCCTTATTGATGGCAGGAGAGATGGACAGACGGATTGGGGATTTGTCTGCAGCGATGGGGGTGCTGCTCCGGTCTGTTGTGGTGAACACAAGAGCTGAGACAAAAAGCAAATCCATCTATGTTCCAGCGCCCACATATGGTCATGAGATATGGATGATGACCGAAAGTACAAAATCCTTGATAAAAGCCGCCAAAATAAGGTTCCTACATAGGGTGGCTGAGCTCAGCCTTAGAGATGAGGTGGAGCTAAAAGTAGAGCCGCTGTTTCTCCGCATCCCAAGGGGTCTGTTGAGGTGTTTCAGGATGCCTCCTGGGCACCTCCCTTAGGAGGTTTTCTGGGCACATCCAACTGGGAGGAGGCTCCAGGCAAAGTATGTATCATGTCCGGCCTGGGGACGAACTGGAGGATGTTAGTGGGGAGAGGGATGTCTGGGTTTCTCTCCTGGACCTGTTGCCCTCTTGACCTGATCTCAGAAAAGCTAAAGACAATGAATGGGTGGATAATTTCATTTTCCGACCTGGCACCTGTCTACGGTGCCACAAGCTGGTTCCATGACAAAGAGGCTACTGTGCTTTATTGGCACAGCTTTAATTTATTTCTCTAAGATTTCTGTTTATTTTTCCCCTTAGTTTGCAGTTCTTTGTATGTCAGTTCAGCTTCAATCACGTTAATTAGTCTCTCTCCCTCAGCTTTCCTCCTGCCGTCGCTGCTCCACAGCCTCTTCTGATTAGCTCACCTGTTTTTTTTGTCATTTTCCACTCCTGCGTCAGTATTTAATCTCCTGTTTTCTTGTTGTTTATCTGCTGGGTTCTTCCATTCCCCTGCCTGTGACTCCCCCCCTCGTACTGCCTGTTTACTTATCTGTACTGCGTGTCCCATTCTCATCGTACTGTGCTGTAAGTTCTTGCCTTTTTGTTAGTATTAAAATCTTCTTTCACCAACTATCCTGTTGACATTATTATTTCATATAAGCTCATTACATTATTGAGACAAAAAAGTAAATCTCATGAAAAGTTAAACCACTTTTTTTAATTTCACATCCAATATGTTTCGGGGACCAAAATTATTTTGAAGCATTTCTTGATTTGTCCACAGGGAAGTCCTACTTAACTGATTCAAGAAAGCAAATACTTTCCATAAATGGTAATACAGTGAAAGACAACATCTACCAATTCCAGGTAAAGTTATTCAGAGAAACCCAACCCTCTTTAAAAGAATTACCTTATTTCCTCCTATTTCTTGGAAGTCAGTTTCTGGCTAAAAAAGCAAGTTCTTCCATATCACTCCCAGGTAGATGAGAGGTGCATAGATAGAAAGTAATTTAATCCTGGAGGTGATATACTTTTCACTGAAATACTTTTTCTCATTGCACAATGACTTTTAGTTTGGTTCGGTCTGTTTCTCGTGGCAAAGCGACATTTAAGGCAATTTGTTTATCTTGGAGTAATTAGGAGAATGATATCATGACCTTTTCCCCCAGGGCCATGTTCAGGACTAAGCTACCTCTACAGTGTTGGAAAATGGCAGACTTATACATCCAGGCTTATATATCAGTAAAAATGTAAGATTTGTGTGTTTTGGGATTAAAGTCCCAGCATTAACTAAAGGACATAATCAGTTAGATGTTAAGAAAGATGAAAGAAACCCATCTCTATACACAGAGCACAGCCGATTTGGTCAGCTTTTTTTACGGAGTTTCTCCACAGAATTACAAATTAGACCAATTCACATTTAAATCTTTTGGGAATTTATTCTATTGATGGTTGTGCATTCTCATATGCTCTGCAACCAGAGACGAAACACACAGACAACAATAAATAGCTGTATTTAATATTTTTGGCAATATGTTTTTACACACATTTTTCAACTGATCATTTAAAAAAACAGCTAAAAACATATTTGCACAGAAAGACTTTTAGTTACTTGTTATGTTTATTTTGTTGTGTTTTTCTTATGTGTGTTGTGAGGCGCTTTGGGATTTTATATGCAAATGGTGCCATATAAAAAATAACTAAGTTACTTACTCACTTTACCTATGTGGTCCAATTTAGCTGAACAAGCCCCCAAGAATCCCAGAATGCAATACTGTGAGATTGTTGTGCTCAGTCCCAAAAGGTGGTTTCACTGTTTTTTTCAAGCTATAAAAGGAATAAAGCAGGATACCATGAAGATTGAAGATCGTCACGATGCTAGGATGTTTGTGTTAATTAGTTAATCCCACTCACCTGTGTTGAGCACTTTCCGTTGTTTCCCAGTTGTATTTAAGTTCTGGGTTTTTGTTCCTCCTGTGTTGCCGTGCTCTGTTCTCGGCTGTTTTCGATCCCTGGTCCTATGTTGTTTATTTCTTGAGTTGGCTTCATTAAAATATAATTATTTTCAGCATGCACCTGCCGTCGTCTTGTTGCCGCTTTGGTCCCTTACCCCAAACCATGACAAAGATAGGTTCAGTCAATCGTTAGCTCTTCTCGTTGTCTGATAAGTAAGCTTGCTTGCTAGTGAGTTTAGCCTCCTGATGCTTAGGGCTGTTACAGAAACAGTTTGTATACAATCCAGAGCCCTAAAACAAAAATTATTCACAGCCCTTTAAATGTTTTTCACACATTACAGCTGCAAAATCTATTGTATTTTATCTGATAGACTGACACCAAGCCATAAATAAATGTGAAGTGGGAGAAATCGTTGCAACCTGAACTATATTCAGAGATGTGTCTCTTCATAATTCAAGAGGTTTAAATAAGAAGTGTGTTAATCCAATTAAAACTTCCTCATCTCATTCCTCTGTAAGATGAGCTAGTATGACTGTTTTCAGACATCAGTGATCTACCTGATCTTTGACTGGAGACACAAGTCAAGGCTTTACTGTGATAAGTGTGGGAATTTAAGCATTGTCTGTAAAAGATAATTATAGGTTTAGTAGCTTAGGTAAAATGAAGATAGTTTTCAGGGTTTTTCAGGTGAAGTTTTTCCATCATAGGAAACCTGTTTACTTTGAGCGGTCAGGACGTGGACTATCAAGGTTAATGAAGACATGTACAGTGGTTTGCAAAGCATTTATACGACTTAGATTCTTTCGTATTTTGTTACAAAAAAAACGTTTAATTTATTTATTTTATTCATATTTAATCAGTTTTAATCAACATAAAGTGGTGCCTAATTTTAAAGTAGAAGACAAATTATTCTTGTCTTCTAATTCCCCCCCCCATTTCAATTGTGGCACTCATCTGTCTTTAGCCTTCTTTCCTCCGTTACCCTTGAATAAAATCCAGGACAATTAACTGCCTTCAGAGGTCATACAAGTAAATACAAGTTTGATTTAATCTCTATTTATTAAATACATTTCACAAATTTATTGGAATTCAACCTATTTATTTAAAGGTGCGATTCAAATTTTTTTTTAAGTTTATGACTTAGCCCATTTCTAGCCTAGTGTGGGTTCTTTACCAATAATAAAACACCCAGATCGTTAAAATAGCTTAAAAATGTATGGCTTTACTCGGGGGCATTCTTAGTCTCTTGGAACATTGGGCTAAAGCCCAGGCCCGTGGCTTTAGCCCAACGTTTTCTTGAGAAAATGGCCTCGTCTATAAGTAATTTAGAATTAAAATAATATATAACATGTTGAACCAATTCTCTGTCTTGGCTGGGATTTTATTCAATGTTAATTACTGGGAATAAAACAAAAAGGTTTACAGTTATTTTTGCTTGGTTTTAATTTTTTGTTAGTAGTTTATGTGAAGGATGAAGAGACAGAGTTTATGATTAATTGGAAAAAAACATTTCACTGAATGAGATAACATTTTTTTTATATTTAGAGAAATTTTAATCTGAAATTCTGATCATTCTATCTGACAATAATTGCTCTTAATCTCAGAGAAACTATGTCCACTATGGGTCAAATAAATGTGCTTCTTTTCTCAGCTACATAAACAACCTTATAAATTTTCCACTCTGATAAAAGTGTCTCACTCCTGAGGCTCCTTGATTCTTTTAAAAAAAGGAAACTGGTGTAAAGTTCATTTTTTCAAATCTTAGTCAAACGTTGAGATCCTAAAACACATTTATTTATTTGTTTTGCAAACATTTGTTTAAAATTTATACTGTAAAGATGTTCCTCGTTCCTTCTTTCATGAACCTGTTCTGATTTACTGTCATTTTTCCGGCCCTTCGTGCCACTAATGAAGAAACTATTTTCATTTGTCCTCCCAAAAATAATTAATAAAACAGTTTACAACACAGGCTTGTTCTCCACTGACACACAGTCTTTATTAATACTATTACCTTTAAACATTTTCCTTTGCGAAAAAGCTGTTCACCTATACTATCTAAAATATATCAGAGCTTCATCCTGGACCTTTCTTGTACCCTCATCTTTTGACCTGCTGTCAGTATTAATGTTTCAGCTATTAAGAACTGTATACACAAGATGGTTTTACATTGAGTAAAACTGCATCTTTGTTTAATTGATTTAATTCAATTACTGTTACACATTATATGTAATATACAGGAAAAAAAATAAACTGTTAACTAATTAATGGTACAGTTGCATTCATTATTATAATTTATTTTTTAGTAATACTGCTCCTTTAAGCAACGCAGAGGTGTATGTTCAGAATCAGCACAGAAAATATGGAAGAGAAGAGGAAGGCTTACTTTTGCACTTACTACTATGTTTTACTGACACCAATAGAAGCATTATATTTTCACAGTTTATTGAGAAACCCTCTCAAGTGGACGGGCTGCAGAAATGAGAAGCAATGTGGTGATTTAGAGGATCTTTTAATTTATTTAGATACTTTAGGAATAAATGCTCTGGTTTTCACTAAACCAAGCTCTGGGTGTTTTTCACATCATGATGTGAATACAGCTGGAAGCTCACAGGGAGGCCTACTGTTGTTTACAATCATAGCCAGAGCTTTAAACGCTAACTGTAGCTTAGGCTTAGGTGAAAGTCCCTCTTCGCTGTTCCTCATCATGACCCTGGTGATGCTCATTCGAGTCAACCTCCACCTCTTGTCTTGCTGGGTGATTCAGTGTAACAAACATCTGTAACAAACATCTGAGTCAGCATTACAGGTTTTACTGCTAACTTCAGCCTGGGTTATGCAGCACTGCTTCCACCTGTTCCTTGTGGGGCACATGCATCAGGTTCCCACTCTGTGCTTAGCTCCACTACTGTTCTAGTGTCAGATACTGGCAGCAGTCTGGAGAAAGAAAAATATGAGGAAATGCCACCAACAAGTAGACATTCCTGTTCCATTTGCAGTGTACTAGAGAAAAGCACGTTCATAGGAATTCCCAGACACTGATGAAGGTGTGATAACACACACACACACACGCACGCACACACGCACGCACGCACGCACGCACGCACGCACGCACACACACACACACACACACACACACACACACACACACACACACACACACACACACACGCAGAAAAAGTACCTCTAAATGTATTTGTTGCTGGACTGCTGTGAAACAGAAGCGTGTGACTGCTGCAGTGTCACTTGTAGTGTCCTGCTAAGTTGATGCTCCTCTCAAGTCCACACCAATGCAAACAGAGAGTACAAATATCAATAGATATGCTGACCTTGGTAAATGATCCGCAACATTAAACTCAAAAATTAAAAACAGCATCTTTACTAAAGCTGTGAAGGCTATCGCTCCCTGCTCAAAATCAAATAAACCACCAGCCTAGTTCATAGTCTGTTTATATGTTTACAAACATACTACTGGTTGCACAGGTTCTTGATCCAATTAAGAATTGTCTATTTGCACATTTCTAGCTTCTTAGCGGGTGTTTGTTTGGACTTCCATGCAAATTGCACAATGTTTTACATTGTTCTTTGAAGTGACTGCTACCTGTCTTTTGACTTGAATATTTAAATCTATCAGGCGCTACGGACTATTAGCACACTTTTTAGCTTGTCAGGAAGTGTTATCGGTACATTCAACTAGAACATTATAGCTTTGATTCATGTCTGTGTATTAAATATGAATTCTGAGCTGGTGTTTCGCTGTGCAGGGTTTTGCACACTCTACACATGTATCTTACCAAGCCAAACGGGGGCATGATGGAGGAGATGGGTTCCACATTTAGCCCATCTCCCACCTGAGATGTTCCAGGAGAGGGGGCAGTCCAAACCAAACATGATAAACAGAAAACCAGGTACACAGTCACATTCACATGTTTCCACCCTAGTGCCCCCACATGCATACACTCTTACCCACACAACAAAAAAAAAGAAAAAAAAGAAAGAAAGGGGGACACAGTACACATACTCACACTCACCACATATGTCCTGTACAAATATAGTGATGTTAAAGAGTTACATTTAACTTGTATATGTTGTGCCATATTACAGTCATGATAAAATAATTGATGTCAGATTGAATTCTGACCACACAGTTACAAAGGAGAGTTTCAGCTGGGACGGCCTCCCTCTCAGCGGGGTGCCTGCTGTAAACCACCCCCACAGACAAAAGAACAGACCTTCTTCAGACCAAGCTCACTTCTGACCAGACTTCTCTCAGACCACTCCTTCCTGGAGCACTCCAGGACAAAGCTACTTTTCTTCCTGTCGGGGTCAAAGGAGGAGACAGGCTGGCTTGAGAACAGCTAGCACTATGTGGGCCTCAGGGCCCCAAAAGCCCACAAAGTGCACAGGGCAGCCGTTCAGTGAAACTCATCTGCCTGCTTCAATGGAGTGACAAAGGGGGGAGGAAATTCTCGTTCTCTGCGGAGCGGAGGACCCAACTGAATTCGGAGATTCATCGCACCGATCGAAGCTAAGTTGCACTCTGACTTCTGCGCAACCAGCCGCGAAGCACAGAATGCCGAAACAGCTTTGTTTATTTCTGTCAGCTGTTGCAGGAAAACCAAGCCGAGACGACGCGGATCGGTTGCCTTCCCTCACCAGACAAGATGAGAGTTCAGGGACTACCGAGCCAGACCAGGCCGATCCCGACCATGTGTCAGCATGGTCTGCTGCTGCTAAGCCACTAGCCCTTTTCACTGCCTTCCTTGGATGACCAACGTGGACTGAACTCACATGAGGCACCGACAGGTTGGACAGAGAGACCCAAAGGGACAGGTTAAATGGTTTATTGGGAAATGTTGTGTGATGCGTTACACATGGTTGCTTTAAAACAAAGGGCTAACGGAATTAGCTCATGCTACCATTCGGTCCCATGTCATTGTCAAGTTTGTTTTTATGGTTATAACAAATGTTATCTCCACAAGGGTTTCATACATTGATGGGACATTAATGTTTACGTTATCCGGCCCACTCATTATGACTAAAATGAAACCGAAGCTTTTATTTGTTAGCGCCGAAAGTCCGCTAGCCAAAATGCTCTTAGCTTCTGGTATTTTCCGGTTCCGGTTTTTCTACAAAAGCCCGTTCCAAGCAAAAAGCTTGTTTGTTCTGCTCCGCCATCATTCGATAGTGCTATGAGCCTTATTCCCGCATTAATATGGAATATTAATGTTGATTTAAAGGCGTTTTGGTAACTTTAAAGTAACCGATTTTAGCGACTGATCGCTGCAGCGCCCCCTCGCTGCCGGAGGTATCACTGCATTGATAAATTCAAGTGCTCCTAAGGTAATCATTTTACTGAGCAAATCAGTCTTTGAACATTATTTACTCAAAATAATGTTCTGGTTAACTTGGGATTTGAATTGTGAATGGGGCGAAACATGTCAAATGTTGTTCTGAATTAGTCAAGCTAATTTAACCTCAATTCAAATTCTTTAAGTTGAACTTTGGGTGTTTAACTTAAACAAAATATTATTTAATCAAATAATGTTTTGTTTAACTCAGGATTCGCATTGTGAGTGGATTGAAACACATGCCAAGATGTTTTTCTTACCACTTTTGTTTTGCCTTTTGTTTACCTTTGCATGTAGATAGTTCCTTAGCTTAGTTTGTTTTTATCTTCATTTTGCTTAGTAGTTTAGTTAAGTTTTACTAGCCTAGTAGAGAGGATTTGTTTATCGAAATATAGTGTTAATTCAGATAAACAGCATTACATAGTGATGTTCTCTGGATGTTAATATTTTTTTCTGTTATTAAATTCTTGAACTTGAAAAGTAGTTGTCACTCCATTATTCTATGTGTGTGCAGAGTTTGCTGTTAAAAGATCGCTAGTGCTCGAATTCATCCCTTTCAACCATTGTCTTGATATCATCTTAAGAGATGATCATCACCAGACAATAGTTAACAGAGAGAGTTATTTATGAAACATTAAATAACTTTAAACAGTTTATAATTGCACAACATATTTTAGGTAGTCCTAGACCTAACAAGTTCATACTGTGGTCCTAGCCCTCCAACCTGATCCCAGCCGAGATGACCCATGGGCCCATCCACCTGGAGATGAGGTCAACAAAAATCAAACGGGTCAGCCAACCAGAGCCCCACCCCACGAACCCTGTGGCGCTGCCTCCCCCACACCCTGCCCTCTATATTTAAGCCCTACCCTCATATTCCAGGGGAGAGCAGAAGTGCCAGCCCTTACCCGACCCCTGGGAACATGCAGAGGAAGTTGTCCGAGGATGGGGAGGAATGACTGGGGAACAACCTGGCCTGCCAGGAAGCCAGTTCCCCCGCTGACTCCAATAGGCAACCCCCCCCCCCAAAAAAAAAACCCCAAAACATTCCCTGAAGGGGAGAGCATCTGCCATGAGATGTTAATGTCCATATCCCCCTCCAGTTAGACAGGCTTCAAGGCCCTGGGCCAGACACTCGGGCAAACCCCCAGCGACATAATGCACAGGACCCAAGCCCCTGAAGCCCTGCCAAGACACCCGCCCAAGGGCGACGCACCCCAGGAACTCCAAGCCCCGGACCCACTGCAGACCCACCCAGGAGCAGCACAGCTACCAGGCCAGTAATCTATGACCACTGGCACAAAACCCCCCAAGAGCATTGCAAATGCCCGGGCGCCAGACCCACCAGACGCCCCAAGACCCAGGCACCCCTCCAAATCAGCCACCACGCCCCACAGGACACATACAACAGCCCCCCAAGCAAACTGAGGGGGAAGGTGAACTTTTACATCACAGGCACTTTGACAAGTCCTTACAAATCTGGCCCCAGAACCTCTGAACAGCTTTACATAACCATAGTGCATGAATATAATTGTCAGGATAATTGCCTGTGCACTGTGAAAAGATATTAGATTGTGCAAAACCCATCTTGAATAATGTTTACCCTGTATGGTGTACTCTATGAAGGATTTTGTATTGTATTTTGTATTGTACCACATAAGATCAATCTCTCTGGGCTCCTTTGATCGGCTCCATTATTTAGTGGGGGTGGGGGACTGTGGGATGTGTCCTGTAGGGCATGGAGGCTTATTCAGGGGGTGCCTGGGTCTTGGGGCTATGGGGGAGGCCCGGAGTGGGGTGTCTGGTGGGTCCGGCCCTGGGGTCTGTGGCCCCCACCTGGGCGGGGCTTGGGGGGCCTCAGGGCGGCCTCCGGCGGCTGCCTGCGATGCTCTTAGGGGGTTCTGCGCTGGCGGATGTGGGTGACTGACCTGGTAGCTGTGCTGCCACTGGGTGGGTCTAGGGTGGGTCCGGGGCTCTGGGTCCTTGGGCGGGTGTCCTGGCGGGGCCTCGGGGGCTTGGGTTCTGTGGAGTATGTCACTTGGGGTATGGGCCGGTGTATGCCCGGGTATCTGGCCCTACCGGGTCCTCTGGTGTGCTAGGGGGCCTTGGGGCCTGTTGAGCTGGGAGGGGGGTATGGACATTAACATCTCATGGCAGATGCTCTCCCCTTTAGGGGTTTGCTTTCTGCTAGTGGGGGGAGGGGAGGAGGAGTGGAGGGGATGATTGGAAGGCTCCGTGTCCGGCTCCTCATCTCTGGTCCACCGGTCTCCCGGTGCTGGTTCAATCCGTGGCACTATGGCGAAAGAAGTAAGGCTCCGCTTCTGAAAGTAAAATCTGTTGGGCTCTTTTTGGCATTAAGACAACAATTCTTATTGCCAAATTGCCAGACAGGAGACTATTAAAAAAAGAAAAAAAAAGAAAAAGACAATGAAATGTTTCAATAAGTCTGCGTTTTTCATGTTAACACTCAGTGTTAAAGTGGCTTTTTTGTGTGTGGGCTCTTTGAACAAACCACAAAAACCCACAAAAGTGCGCTCTCTACCAAGCGAGATGTTGGTGCTGCTCCTAGATTTACATCACTTGCGGAAGGTTGCTAACATAAACCACGGCCGACTCTCATCAACCGATTTTCCCAGCTACTTTTTATATGTGCATCACATTTTGCACCCGAGTGTTTCATTAACTTGTGACAATATCAGGCGAAGATGGCATCAAGCCTGCGTTTGGAGAAAGGGGCGATTCCAACAGGGACTCATGTGCAGTCCACTTGGTAAGTGTTCCTTTTGTAACTTTCCACCGGGGTTCTCACGCCTCTGTTCGCTTTGCTGTGACTGAATGAGCGGAGCTTTTATTACAGCCAGCTGCAGTGTCTGTGTGTGTGTGAGAGAGTGACACAGACACTCATGGCAGCGTAGACACTGGGAAATGAACCATGGCACATGAACGCGCGCACGTGCAAGTCAAATTCTTATGCGTATCCTCGCGAGAAATAAAAAGGGGTATAAAAAAGGTTTAGAATGAGCTCTATTTAAAATATTTTTCTCCTAAATATTACTAAACATGAATTTAAGGAAACTTTTCAGAAGGATAGTATATGTAAAATACCAGGTTATGACTCCTTTAAATTTCACTGGATGACTTCCTCTTTATTTTTTAAGTGTGTTTATTTGACAAAAATTTTGCTATTTTTAGCCTAAAATCTGTTAATCTTTTTTAAAGCTTTGTTTGGTTTTGTTTTTATTTCACAACATATTTATCAGTGTCTTTGAAATGTAATGTAACTTCTTTCAAGAGTATATTTCAGTATTTTATTCTTTTCGACGTGTGGTTTTTTCCCCCAATCTCTTTTTTTGAACTTTATGAATTTATGTTTGTTTTAATCATTTGCTATCATCTCTTATTCCTTGTCTTACTGTGAAGCAGTTTGGGATTTGTATGTGGGAAAGGTGCCATATGTAAATAAAGCTTAAATACTTACTGACTTGACACTATAGTCTGCTGATGTCTTTGCCATCTAAAGTGTCTTAAAAAATCCATTCGTCTTAAAAAGTTAAACTATATTCAGTTTCTGATTCTGTTAAATTTTTTACATAGCTCGTTTGCTCAGCTCATTCCTTGGTAAGATTAGCCAAATTAACAATTTTGAGACTTACCCAGCGCATTCTTAAGACTTAAAGCTTTTTAAATCCAATGATCCTCCTAATCTTTGACTGGAGACACAGATGAGGTCTTACTGTGATATCCAATGACAGAATGAGCACTGTGTATAAAAGATAATAAGAGGTTTTATACTTTAGGTGAAATGTATACACCTTACTTCTGTTTGAAATCAGAAACATGTTTACTTTGACCTGGAAGATCAGGGAAAAGACTTTAAGAGGAAGGAGAAAAGGCAGTAAATGAAGACAGAACAGGTCTTTAAATATTCAGTACAGTGACAAACTGTGATACTGTTTTTCAAAAACTGCATTTTAAACACACTGAAAACATAAAAATTTTGCGATTCATTCTCTGCAACGCAATCTATTTTTTTTTGGTTATGCAAACAATTTTGTATTTCAGATCAGTTATTTGGGCTATTTAAATATTTAAAGAGTTTTAGTAAGATTGCTATTGATGGCAAGAATGTTTTCCTGTCAAATGGGTTAAAACAGATCCTAAATGTCTGAATTTCTTTACTCAGAATGTGCCGGTCATGAATGTGTATAAACTATTTGTATTTGCTCCCTTGGCTAATGCTGTCATCATACAATTTTAGCATCTGGAACCACTGCCTTTTTGCACGAGTGCATACCCCTTAAACCCACCCGTATTGTTGAGTTGTAACACCACACTGCATGTATTTTTTGTTTAATTTTCATGTTACTGACCAACACAAAGTAGTGCATAGTTTGGACTAGTGGCTGGGAAAAGCGGTATGGAAAAGGTACAAGGTTTTCAAAATGTTTCACACGTGAAAAAGTCTTGGAAAAGTCTGCCATGTATTTTTTTTTAACCACGCCTGAGTTAATACATTGCAGAACCACCTTGCACTATAATTACAGCTGTTAGCCTTTTAGGTATTTTAGGTTTAGATTAGCCTGAAATTTTGCCAACTCTTATTTTCAAAATGGCTTAAGCTCAGTCAGACTGAATGAAGAGCATCTGTAAATATTCTGTGCTGGCGGTGGTCAGAGGGCCCAGTGGCGCCGCTGTATATCAGCTTCACTTCTGTCAGTCTGGCCCAGGGCAGCTGTGGCTGCAAACATAGCTCACCACCATCCGGGTGTGAATGGGTGAAATACTGACTGTAGTGTAAAGCTCTTTGGGGTTGTGGGACTTGATAAAGTGCTATACAAGTACAAGCCATTTGTCATATATATTGTTTGTTTATGTTTTTTGACAGTTTCCCTCCATTTTCTGCTCCACTCTGCTTTGCCACTGCACAGTTCACCCTGATTAGTCTCATCTGCTGCAGATAATTAGTTCCAAGTCAGCTCACCTGAGACTCAACATTCCTCAGCCACTCTTTGCCA
The DNA here is from genome assembly GCA_037039145.1 of Fundulus diaphanus. Lineage (NCBI taxonomy): Eukaryota > Metazoa > Chordata > Actinopteri > Cyprinodontiformes > Fundulidae > Fundulus > Fundulus diaphanus. Next base: position 26,191,531 of record CM073127.1, read on the forward strand.
GAACGTCTTGTTTGCGGCGCCTATATGTTGTTCCCAGTTGTCATTTGCTCAGCCTGCCAAACCCTGTATTCCTGAATGTGACCTGCCCTCACTGATGGATTTTTTCCAGTGACTGTGTGCTTGTCTATTTACTCTGCATTCCTGTGAAGTTCTGGTGCCTGCTCTGCCCGCTCTAGTAAGCCACCAGCCTTGTAGTTATTGTCAATATTCAGACCGTTCCTCCAGCCATCTCAGCCGCCATTAACATTGCTCAGTCACCCCCAACCTGTTCTGTCATCTCGTCGCTTACAATAAACCTTTTAAGCTAAACTCTGTGTCTGGCTTGAATATCGGGTTCCCAGATCCAGTCATGACATCATTTACCATTCATTTTCAAGTCTTACCACAGCTTCTCAACTGGATTTAGGTCTTTACTTTGACTGGACCATTCTAACACACACATCTGCTTTGAGCTAACCTTCCACTGTAGCTCTTTTCTGAACCATGGACTTAGTCCCAGTTCACTTGAGGTTCAGTCTGGGTCCATATTATAGGAAAGGCTCCTGTAGAGGATCATTTCCCTCCCAGGTTGTGCTTTCAGTGTTGCCTTAAAGCTGCAGGATCGGCGTGCCACAGCAATAAGTTGCACGCCACGTAACCAAGCACTTAAAACAAAACAAAAAATTCACATCAACCTGGTTTATCTGTAACTTCCTGTCAGTCACCTTTTGCCTGACGAGTGAACACCCACACGATGCCAGTAAATGGATCCATGTAGCCGAACAGCATTCCATTCTGGTGAGATCTGAACAAGGAGAAATTTTCTGTCATCTTTTATAGTTTTTGTAACGAGAGCAATAAACCATTGACTCTCCTAGATTTTTCATTAATTAAACTTAATTATGTAATTAACTTTTTGGTGTTTGCATTATCATTTTGTTTAGACAAAACAAAGGACCAATACCAGTAGGACAGCATTAGCTTTCGTAACTGTGCACACATTCATGAGTACAGGGAGCGACTGTACACTATATTGCCTAAAGTACTCACTTGTCTGCCTTCACACAGAGATCAATTTGAGCAGTATCATATTCTAAATCCATATGCTTTAATATGATGTCAGCCCACTGGTAACACTTCCAGAATGTTTAGGAGTTAGTTTATAGGATTTTTTTTTACCATGACTCCAGAAGCCCATTTGTGAAGTCTAATGAAAAGCCTGGCTCTAATTCCTCCAAATTGAAAGGTGCTCTATATTTATTTGAGGTTGAGACTCTGTGCAGGCTGTTCTTCTCCACCAAACCTTCCTTCCAGTCATGTTGGAACAACAAACCACCCTGAAACGGTTGCCAAACTAAAATTTTGTTTCACAGAAAACTAGGGGCCAGGTCCAGCTCCTGAGGAGCAGTCCCACAATACAATCCAAACTTTACACTTGACCCTATTCAGTGAGGCAAGTGCTGGTCTGCTGGCAACTCAATGAATTGCAAGGGGTATGATTTGTTAGCACTTCTTCACTGGTCTAGAGTCCTGTGGTCATTTGCTTTCTTCATGTAAGGCTTTGATGCAGCTGCCCACCCATAATAATCCAGTTCTCTGGGCATAGCTCTTGGCTATTCTGGAAACCACATGTAGCTATTGACTCTGCAGATACAGTAGCTGGTGATCTCTATCAACTTCCACTTTTTAATAATACCACTAACAGGTCAATTTGAGTAATAAGTAGTAACTTTAACTGTTTTTCTGGCAAAGAGGATATCTGAGCACGTTACTACCGTGAAACTCATTGAGCGCCTGAGAGCAACAAATTCTTTCATAAAACTGTTTAATTTATTTACATCTATTGCTGTGAAGAGACTGCAACTCTTGAATTCAACAATCTGGAAGTTTGTGCAAATACTAATTCCAGAATTTGGTATGGCCAGTAGTCAGAGCCCTGCACAGTCAGGATATTTTTAATTTTCAGTTAATCTAAGGTGATTTTACATCGGGTACAACAGGATGAACAGTAACAGACTTTAAACAGCAGTGGTTTAGCTCATCCAGAAGAATGATGAAAGGCAGACAAAACAAATAAACAAAAAAACCCAACAATTTACCAATAATACGAAACCAAATGATCAGTGATCCTACATTAATTCAGTCAGTGATTTCACAAAAAAAAATCAGTGTAGATTTTAACTTGTTTTATAACAAACAGGCAGAACTAATATACTGAAGGACTGCTCTTTCATTACCTTCTTAGACTCCGGGGAGCTGAGTATCAAATTACTGTTCATTTGTCACTCCTAAGTAGGAAATGAGATTCCAAGTAAATCTCAATGTCACACCTTTTTTCCTGCAACTGATATTTCCACTTCATTAAACTATTAAATCTTTTCTATTCTCACAATATTCTAAAATGTTGTTAGGGGATATATACTCACCAGCCACGTTATTGTGGACACCTGTTCAATCAGTTGTTATAACACATGAGGAATGAGCCAATTTCATGGAAGCAACTCAATGCATTTTGGCCTTTAGATGTGGTAAACACAGGTTTCTGCAGTTCAAACTGCGCATCAGAATTAGGAAGGACGAGAATTTACGTGACTTTAGACTTACCATGCTTGTTGGTGCCAGCATTTTTGCATTGTACGTCCAAAGTCACGTTAATTGTTGTTCTTCATGGATTTTCTCTCACAACTGCTGTAGCTCTAGGGCTTACTGAGAAAACGTCCTGCAAAGAGAAAATATCCTGTGACAGCAATTGTGTGGGCAAAATGTCGTCGTTGATGTCAGAGGACAGAGGAGAATGGGCAGAGTGATTTGACCTGGTAGAAAGGCAACAAAACCTCAAATAAACACTCGCATCCACCAAGGTATGAGGAATGCTGTCTCTGAATGCACAATGTGTCGAACTCTGAAGTAGATCAGCTAGAAGCAGAAAACCATAGAGGGTGATATTCCCTGCAGCCAAGAACAGGAAACTGAAGCTACAATTTCTGTAGACACCAAAATGTTGCCTGGTCCAATGAGTTTTGATTCTGTGTGACATCAAGATGGGTTTCGGTATATCAGGTAAACAAAATGAAGGCATGGATTCATCCTTTCCTGGTATTAGCTGTTCAGGCTGATGCTGCTGGTGGTTTAATGGTGTGGGATAGTTTATTGCCACAGTAAGGGCCGTTAGTACCAGCTAAGCATTGTTAAATGTCATAGCCCACCATAGCATTGTTGCCGATCTTGCCAACCCCTTTATGACCACATTGTACTCATCTTCTTATGGCTACTACCTGAAGAGTAATGCACCTTGTCACAAGCCTCAAATCATCTCATACTCGTTTCTTGAACATGAAAATAAGTTCACTGTACTCCAATGGCCTCCGCATTCACCATTCACAATCCAATAAACCACCTTAGGGGTGTGGTGCCATGGGGGATGCCCATCATGAATGTGCAGCTGACTGCAGCTTCACCAACTGTGTGATGCTATCATTTTAATGTGGGCTAAAATATATGATAAGTGTTTCTTTTGTGCTTCAGTACTTTGTTGAATAAAATATTTAAGGCAGTTGTGAAAGCTTACCCTAACCCTAACCCCCCTAAGGTGTACCTTATAAAGTGGCCTGTAAGTGGATACATTTTTTTCACTAAACTTAAGTTATATTTGGAACATTTAACCTTTGTAACTAATAGAATATAACACCACTGAGAAAAAAAAGTTCAAAAGCCACAACAATCAAAAGACACAGTAGTCATGTTACCATCAACATTTTTATGCACTGTTTAAGTACAGAGTCAGGAAAGGTTGTTGAAAATGGCAAAATTGGAATTAACTCACAAAATTTCATTAAACGGTTTTTATGCTTGTTTGAGGTGGTTTTTGATTTTTTTTTCAAAAGAGTACATGCGCTAAAGAGGAGATGGAAGCACATTTATTGAATAAATACTGATGTTGTGAACATTTTCCTCACACGACTGATCAGCTGATTCTGCTGCTGGCGTCGAAAACAGGGCTGGAAGCAACAACAGCTACGTGTGGACCAACGAAGAGGGTCGAGCATTTCTTAGTCTCATCCAGAAAAAAATGCAACACATTCATTAAAACCTCACTCCATTACTGAGCTGTGGTCTGTGCTAGTTTGCAATCTCTGCTCCCTGTTTATTACAGTGTAACGTCGACCTATGACAACATTACGCTTTGCATCGCCTGGTTAATTTGCTACAGACCAGTAGATGGACACATGTCCGTTTCGCATTTTCTTTATTGCAACATTTTAAAAGTTTGCTCAAAATTTGCATGAGAATTGGATGGAAACACAACTAGCGATAATATGCTTCATGGCCACTGATAATACCTACCTGCAATGAATTATACTCAAGACTGAAACTTTCTAAATTTCTATTTTTTGAGTGTTTTTGACACAAGAGGAAAGTGTGGGACAAAATCTAATGCTAACGTGTTTCCTCATTCTGCTGTTTTCCTCATTTTTTTGTGGTTTGTTCTGTAATGACTTGCAACGCTGCCAATCATTTGATCACAAAAGTCTTTCTTCTCAAAGAACTGCAACATGGGAGTTGATCGGCCTATCAACTCCCATCGATTCTATGTTTAGCTTTCAGGAAAAAAATGTCTCCCATCTCCAAATGACAGACGGAAATAATCTATGACTTACCATAACTTTAGTAAGTAAATAGCATACCTTTTATCCTATTAAGTCTAAAAGAAGCTGCTGACTTCTGTAAGTGTTGTCAGTTTTATTACAAAAGCTTCTTTACATACAAATGTCATTCTGAACATTTTTCTTTAATCTGAATTACAATTAAGGCAAGAAAAAGAAAAAACACAGATTTGATAGAAAATAAATTGAAGGAATGCTGCCTATGAATAATATATACTGTATTTACATGAGCTGTTGCTAAGAGGACAGCAAAACCCCATCTCTAGCATTTGACATGCATTTGCAACAGTTTTACAATCTTAAATAATCCAAGTTGAAAGTCTTTTTCTACTCTTAGGATCTTTAGCAACTTCTATGCCAGGGATCTACGGCTCTGGAGTCGTTTCTGGCTGTTTTTGGCCAACTTTGACCAAAGACAATAAAGAACTGAAATTCATAAGATAAATCTCTTAAAAAGGCTAAATTTAGCAGTTTTAGGGAAGTCTTTTATGGAAGATGCTTTTTAGGGTCAAGAAGGCAGCAGGAGAACTGATAACTGGAAGAAGGAACAGAAAGGAGGAATGATTAACAACAAGACTAAGATTTGAACAGACGGGACTTAATTATACATTTTTAAAAATCTAAAAGCACCGTACAGGAAATTGTGAGAATTGTGGAGAGGATGAAACGTACAAAGGTCAAGCTGTGTTTTGGATTTTGTTTTATTTTTGTCATATTGTTAAGACAATGCAAAATACATACTGAAGTATAATATCCTTTGTGACTAATGTGTACTTAAACATATATAATGTTTAGAAACTGCAGTTGTAAATGATTAGTTGAGAAACAAATTCATTTTCTGAGATAGACTTGGGACCCCTTCCCCCCCCAAATAAAAGTACTAGTCCGCCACTGACACCTAAGAGAAAATCTGTAAGGCACTGTGTGTTGCACCTGTCTGTATAAAAAGTGCTCAATAATAGATGTTTGTTTCATTGATAGTTGTGTACAGAACAATTACTTTTGCTCACTCATTTTTTGTCACTAGGCCTGAAATAATATGCATTTTCCCTCAGAAATTTGGAGTTTCAAAGAAAGCACTCAATTTAATCTTGTAAACATTTGACAGTTTGCTTTATTATGAAATAGATATTGGCGCCTACTGGTGTTTTTCAAACAGCTCCGGAGAACATTTCTTTAAGCAGCACCAAGGCCAAAGATGGCTCATCAGAGTGTGAAGGGTCTGATCCCTGACCTTGGTTAATGGATGTTGCGCAAAAGCTGTTTATGCATGTTGGTTATTCTGTGAAACTGATCAGAACGGCTGTTGCTAAATGTCTCAAATGTTCAGTTTTTGGTTTTGCATAGAGTTGGTTTTGGGCAGAATCTAATTTTTATTTTCTTATAAAGTCTAATTTGACAGATCATTGTTAATACCTCAGACATTTTAGACAAAGCTTTACCTTGACAATTTTCAAAAACAACCCTTCCTGTGAAGCACGTATGAGCACCCAGGTACAGGAAACAAATACGTCTGCAGTTTACAAATTATTAACTCAAGGTCAAGATGAAATCTGACCATTTACTGTCCTTTCAGCTATCCATTTTTTTTCCAACCTTCTTTCCTTAAAAATTTTATAAAAATAGCAGTAGAGCTTTGAAATGCTACAGTTTCTGTTGGGAAATAGTTATACTAATCAGAAGCTGGTACATGCAGTGCATGATGCTGTATGCACGAGAGCAGGATAAAGAGAAAGAATAACAACTAAGCTGTTTTTTGAACCCAAGGAACCTTTTAGACACACCTTTCACAGCCGACTTCTCACGAAGAATGAGGATATTTTTCCTGCCAGCAACTCACTGTATGTTTTGACAAGAGCTGTACGTGCCAAGAGCTTAACTCAGTTTTTAATATAACATAATTTTAACATAACTTTGGGTATATTAGTCAAATAAAGGCACGTATGCATATATTTAATTGGATATGAGCAAGACGTATAGATTTTTAAAGATTTTGAGAGTTTCCTTTTGGATGCTACATGCTGAAAACCTGTTGTGGTGTGGATATGGGTACTATGTTAAGTGTTCATTTTTTATTGGTCCTTTAGAACAGGAGTAAAAGCCATGTCCTAAAGAGCAGTAGAGAACTATTTCATTCAGGGTAATTGTGTGTCACACTGGGTTTTTCTAAGACTATATTTTTAATTGCATATTTTGATCATTCTTTTACAAAAACTAAGTCCCACACCATTTCAGCACCACCTCTCAGGTATCATTGTTATGTAGCAACCTAGAGCTAGTAGCCACCTACTGTTGTTTTCACCTCCCTTTTTCAGTGAACGAGCATCCCTGTCAATATGAGTTGCATGGGTTTGCTTGGAGATTTCTGCATAAAATGTGCTACGATTTATTAATACAAAGATATTATCTTTAAACTGGGAGGTGTATTATTGTTGTTGTAAAAGATGAGCTCACAAACCTTAGCTGAGGGTACGGATGTGTGGGTCAAACTCTTAAAATTACTTGAAGTGGGACTGAAAAGCAAGAAGTCCCTCCCCAAAACAGCACAATCACAACAAGATTTTAGTGATAGTACTAGTGAGCACATCAACTTGTCCAGTCTCTTCTAAGGCACCGTTAAGGATAAACAGCAGGAAGTATCAGAAAGACCTCTCAACATGGAGGAGAGGAGACCTCTGACAAGGAGTTTTGTAGAACATATATACTAGGTTTTTGGAGCCGGCTTTATCATCACAGGTTTCGCTTTAATCTAGATGCTATATTGTAAAAGTCTGAAATGAGCAGGTAAACATCTCAGCAGAAAGGTCAAAACAAAGTGAGAATACCAAAGTCAATCGCAGCATTGAGTGTACAGCGGATGAGGTTTGCTCAATCGTTATCTCGCACAGGATCCCTCAGGTCCGTCAAAAAATTACAGGCACTCTGGGTAAAGGAGGAACTTTGCACTAAATGTTCCTCACAGGCTTTATAGTTGGCTGGAGACAGTCTGTTTAAAACTTTGGCTGAAACTTTTGCCAAAAAAACCCAACAAGTCTTAATGTCATAAAGAAGACTTGGGTATTGTGTGTCTCTATCTTTTTACTTCATTTTGTAGGGTCAAGTTAAAGCAATTTACTTGGGAGTAATTGAAAAACTATGGACATGTGGGATTTGTTTTTCCAAATATGAAAAACTGTTGAGAATAAAAACTAGGCTCAGACAAATGCCTATTTTTATTTGTGTTCCTCATGAAAATTCAAGCCGCGTCAGATGAAATTATCACAAAAACTTTGTTAAAGCTTTTTGTCGTCATCATCTTCCTTTTAATGGGATTTGGTGCATGACCGCTACCTTCTAGATTGAAATAAGGATCAGAACATCTTTCAATCCTAAATCCTGTGGGCATACAGAATTGTTTGCTCTTCCTTATTTAAATATCTTACCTCTAGATCTGACTTTCAGGAAGCAGTTTAGAAAAAAACCTGGCCTTCGAGTTAGTACTACTCTACTAAGAGTCTCTTTAGAAAAACTACTGAATTAAAAAAAAACAAAAAACAGATAGCCTCTTGTCTCATCAATGTTTTATGTTTTGATAACAAAATAGATGTCTTAATTTTAAAATGATCTCATTTCATTACAGAAGAAAATAATCTTGTTTTCCAAACAATAAAAATGTCTAATTAGAGACAACTTAACATCATATTTTAAGGCTTTTAAGATACTTTACACCTATCAAGCAAGTTGTCAGTAGAATGTATGTTGTACTCTGCATCTCACATACAAACCTCCCTACAATCCAGCTTTAGTAACCTCCAGGCCTGGGTTACTGTTACGGGGAAATGAGTTTCCAGATGAGTATTGTGTGTATGTACAAATCAAATACAGCTAATCTAAAGTCATGTCACAGATGGTGGTGTGAAAACATATGAAAGTGAAATACAATCTAACTCCAAAGACAGCTTGATATGTATTTGAAAGTATATGGATTAAGTTTAGACCAATGGTTGGACATTAAAAATATTTAAATTTAAAACTGTTTGTAAATGCTCATTTCACCTGTCATCACCTGTTATGTTTATAACTTAGATAACATTTATAAAGATGTCTAACTGCCAGTATAAGGTTGTTTCCTTATCAGTTTACTGTAACAAGGAACTCCACGTCACTCAGCTGACACGGTACACAGTGCAGTATGCTATACTGGTGGTCAGCATGACTGGAAAAGCGCTATATAAGTTCAGTCCATTTACCATTTTACCATAACCCCAAAAAGTAGTAGCCATTATTACTATATTATAGCCTATTAGCTTTTTTTATTATTTGAAGAAAATACATAGCAATTCCTCCCTTCCAGCTTTGATGTTCTCATGAAATATAAACACCAACAAGGTATAGTTACACAGGGAAAAGCATTGTGCGTTGTAACTTAAGTCAGATACTTTACCATTACGACACAATCTAAAAGGTGAATCAGCATGAAGTGATTACTATACTTAGACAGACTTTGTTGTTATTCAACTGCGTATTTGAGCAAAATTTTGATGCAAGGCTCCGGGTAAAAACAGATGACAAAATAGAAACATTGTAAATATAAGTATTTGCCATTTGTCAGGAATGTAGCAACAAACCAAATAAGACTTTTTACATGTACAGAAAAGTTTTGTGTAAGCCATTATGAATAAAAATGCAATAATATGTAGCAGCAGGATATTTTAAAACAATGAATGGACTGTATGATAATGCAGATAGTCCAGTTAGTGCAGCAAAGTTTACAGTGACCATGTAGACTGACTAGTTTTGTATTGATGGTTGTCTGAGCCCTGGCCATGCAGCGTCTACGAGCAGTGTCATGGCTAGAGGGAAGCGATGTCCTGATGATTCTCTCCGATGTCCTTACCACTTTCTCTAAACATTTCCAGTCTGAGGGATTGCAGGCCCAAAACCCGGCAGTGATGCAGCTGGTCAGTATGCGCTCTATTGTCCCTCCGTAGAAAATGGTGAGAATGGGAGGGCGGAGGTTTAGTCTTCTCATCTGACACAGAAAGTGCAGACGCTGCTGTGCTATCTTCACAACATCAAAATTGTGGAGGGACCAGGTCATAGTGTACACCGATCTGCACACCGAGGAATTTGATGCCACTGAGTCGCTCCACTGCGGCATTGTTGATGAGGAAGGGTATGTGACTTGGCAGATTTTTCCTGAAGTCAATGACTTCAGGACCAGATTCTTTTTGTCACCCCAGTCTACCAGGTGTTGCACCTCTTCTTTGTAGGCCAGTTTATCGTTGTCCCTGATGAGACCCACCTAATTAAGGCATTGTGTGAATTTTTTACTGCGCACACCAGGTTCAAAGCCGCTCCATTTGGATATAATTGCGCCCAGCAGTTGAAAAGGAGCACGGTGCAAAGGTAATCAGACATTCTGATCTATTAGTCGCTTTGTGCGATTGGACGACACCGATGCCGTATGCAAATTAGCTCTGCATAATGCTGCTCTAGACCACTAGGGGGAGTAGACAACAGTCTGCCGTCTACAGACCTCAGACTGCAGTGATTGACACATCAGAAATGCAAACTACTATAAAGTCTCAAGCATGCTAATACTAAGGGTGTATATATCTTGCTGTTTTATAATATTGTAAAAGATTGTTTGAAAAGACATGTAGGAAAGCGTGCCTTTTCTTTCTTATATCCAAGTTTCCTTTGGGGACAGTTTTCCATTGCATGTGTTTTGTGTGTTAGCCTCTTTTTTGTGTTTGCAGCGCATTTGTATTTGCAGTGCATTTGCACCTCTTTACCTTGTAGTTCAGTAGCATTTTTTTATGAAACCTGAAGCCCTCAGCAATCTCTAATGGTGCTGAGTTTAAGTGGGTTTTAAGGATTGCCATTATCTGATCAAAGGTTTTGTCAGCTCATTTTGTTAGGGCAATGAGGCTGCAGAATAGGTTGTATGTTTTTGCACCCATGACAAGGTAAGTTTTCTCATACCATCTATTTCATTAGTGAGACAATACAGTTAATCTCTTTCCAAATAAGTTGGCCAGTCCACCATGTTGCTAAATTATACTTATGTCCCAATTTTCCAGACACTTTGGTGTTGTTGCTTTACATTAGTCTTGCTAACAAATGTCCCCTTATCCAGCTAGCTTGTTCGCAGTGTGACTATAGAGTGAGCAAACTTCATCCAAATAACCCCCGCCACCTAAAAATAAATTACATTTCTCACTTGTACCGGTAGGTCCTTAGCAGTTCTTGGGTCCATCTTTGAACCTCATCACCTGTTTTTGTTATGTTTATTAGTTACATAATGTTACATTAAGATGACAAACCGCAGGTATAATGTTTTGAACATGTGAAGTATTAACATAGAACTCCACGTCACTCCGCTGACACGGTGGCCTGGCCAGCCAGACTCAGACTCCCTTTGTCTTTGCTATACAGCATACTGACTAACTTCAGTCGTATCAAAGAGAGGCAAAAGTTAGTTTGGCTGGCCAGGCTACTGACACGGTATAGGGCAGTTTGCTATTGCCACAAAAAGTAGTACCCGTTATTATATGAAATGAAAGACAAGAACTGTATCACATTCTCATGAACACCATTTGCTCTTAGTTTTCCTATAACTACTCTATAATTTGCTGCAACCTTAAAAAAACAAAAGCCAAATACAAACTTGTTGACAGCAATATTTTTCCTGTACACTTAGCTTTCAAAAAGTGATGCTGCAATCCCGGAACTAGGAAGGAGAAAATAGATTCTTTGTCTAAGTCATGGCAACATTCCCAGTATGAAATGATGTGTAAAGCAACGACATGCCCAAAGGATATAAAAAGAGACATGCTGACGGCAAGAGTCAGTGACTTCTCTCATCATCTGGAAGTCAACCGTGGATACAGAAAGAAAACTGTGGAGTTGAGACTTTCTTTCATTACAGGTGATCTTATTAATTCTTAACATTAAGAAGAAGTTTGTATAAACTGCATGGAATCTGTATATTGTTTCAGTTACAGCATTATGAAATATTTATTTTCTCTAAATTATAATGTGACAAGAATATTGGTTCTTTTTTAGGGATGAATAAGTTTCTCTGCCTTTTGGCTCTTGGTCTAACCCTGGGCTTGCAATGCCAAGTGGATGCCAGTGAGTAGTTTTTATCTTCTGAAATCTCAGAAATAATTGAAAACGCTTTTGAAGCTAAAAGATTAAAATGTGAGACGATTCGCATTTGAAAAACTGAAAATTTTTATTAAACACTGGTACGTTGTCTTTCAGTTGAAATAAAACTAAGTTACTTTAAAATAAACAAAAAAATCTGACTTTGTTTGTTTTCAGAACGCCATTTGAGCCACAGTTTCATTGAAAAATGTGTGAACCAGGCTAAAGCCGACGTGGATGCAGCCTATACGTACTCCCGACAAGAGTGAGTGGAAAACCCTTGTTCCTCTGTTGTGTTTTCACTGCTTAATGTTGAAGTAAAAAGAAACCTTCAAAAGATGTAATTAAATACCTGAACTCTTTAAACAAAACAGGAGCATTGACCGAGTGAGGAGAAACGCAGCAAACCCTGCAGACGTCCTGAGACTTTTAAAGCAGCCCAATGGCCCATCCAGAGAGGCAGTGCGTGCTGCAGACTACATGGACAACACTCTGCATCTGATCAAGAGGACTCTGGCCAGACGTCACACACGCTCCATCAATGCCACAGGTTTGTTTCTGAATTTATCTTTTTGAGGTTTGCTGGCATGGCCTGAAGTCACATCTAACCTTTGTTTTTCTTATGCTTTATTTAGATCTGATCTCTGATGGAGATCTGAGTGTGATTGCCAGACTGACAGGCTGCGCTTCTCAAGTCAGAAATGTTCAATGCAAAGACCTTCCCAATCTCAACAAGTATCGCACAGCAAACAGCATCTGCAACAACATGTGAGGAGACAATTCATTAGAACACACTTACGTCATGATTTTGGTGTTAGGGTTTGGCTTTAAACTTCTGTTACATGTTGGACCTTTTTAAAAAGGCTACTATAAAAGGCTGCTGTACTATCAGGCATATTATATATTATTTCATATTGTTCTGTAAACTTGAATATTTCATCTTTCTTACCTGAGTAGGATATATTATCAATATTTGTGCAATATTTATTCTGGCATTTATTTTATTTACTGTTAATTGTGGCATTTCAGATAAAGCTCACCTTCTGCTGCTTCAGAGCTAACATTAAATTAGATTTGCTTGTTTTAAACGGTGCGTAACTGTCTTTTGCCACAGTCACATCCAAATTTCCTCATTGTGGAACAATAACGGATTTCTTATCTTTCCTTATCTTACTTATAGTAAAAACCCTCGCTGGGGCACCTCCAACGTCCCGTTCCGCCGCTGGTTGCCCGCTGAGTACGAGGATAAGATCTCTACTCCTAAAGGCTGGACCCAAACACTGAGTATCAACAACCGCATTCTTCCCTTGGTAAGCACTTCAGCGTAGCTTTTTCTTACAATTATCATCAAAAGATAGAAGATAATAAAACCAATTGTATTTGTCTTTGTCCTGTTCTCAGGTGAGAGTAGTGTCCAACCGTATCCTGTCAACAGCTAACTCTGATGTGGACAGTGACCCCCTCTACACACATCTTGTGACAATCTTTGGCCAGTGGACCGACCACGACCTGACCTTCACCCCTAACTCTCCCTCCATCAGGTCATTCAATGATGGCATTGATTGTGAAAAGACCTGCAGAAACACAGAGCCGTGCTTCCCCATAGAGGTCAGTGTTTATACATTTCAACATTACTGTAACCAAAGAGAGAAACAAATGTAACGCATTTATGTCTAACAGTTTCCTGTTTTCATCAGTTTCCCAAAAATGACCCCCGTTTTAATGGTCGCCCTGAGGAGTGCATGCCCTTCACCCGCTCTGCACCAGCTTGTGGTTCTGGTAACACAGGATACATCTTTGGATCACCCACTGTTCGCCAGCAGCTCAACACGCTGACAGCCTTCATCGATGTGGGTCAGGTCTATGGTTCCGATGACGGCAAAGCTCGCCTGCTCCGGGACTTCAGTACAGATGAAGGTTTATTGACGGTCAATGAAAAGTATAAAGACAGCGGCCGGGACCTCCTGCCATTCACCACCATGGGGGCCAACATGTGTGCCACAAGGGGACGCATGACCAATAATAGCAATGCAGAGGAGGTGCTGTGCTTTTTTGCTGGTAAGTGCCAGTAAACATATGACCTCAGTCAGATACAAAGAAAATATATTTAAAGCATTTTTTCATTGCTTAAAATGTCATATTATTATCTTTAAAGGGGATGACCGTTCCAATGAAAACATCGGACTGGCTTCTTTGCATACCCTGATGATGAGAGAGCATAACCGTCTGGCTCGCGCCCTCGCTCAGCTCAATCCACATTGGGACGGAGAGAGGCGTTACCAGGAAGCCCGCAAGATTATGGGCGGGTACATCCAGGTAAGAGACAGGAAGAAGAGTACAGAGTAAAACAGGGTTGAAATGCTATAAAAACTATGCAAGAAATTATTAGAAAATAGACACATATCTTTCATTTATGACTAAATATTCACCAACAGTTTTAACACTTTTGCCAATATTCTTTTTATTTTTTATAATCTAATAGTCAGGAAGTGTAAACCAGTTTGTCTTTGCTGTCGTAGGTTATCACCTACAGGGACTGGCTCCTCCACATCGTCGGCCCAGACGCCATTTCCAAGCAGTTGTCCACCTACCCTGGTTATGATGAAAATATAGATCCTGGCATCGCCAACGTGTTTGCCACAGCTGCCTTCCGATTCGCTCATCTGATGGTTCAGCCCTTCATCTTCCGTCTTGACGAGAATTACAAGGATCACCCAGATTATCCCACCCAGCCGCTGCACAGAACCATGTTTGCTCCTTGGAGGGTCGTCTTTGAAGGTAAAAACTAGACCTCCACCTAATTCATCCCTAAAATAGTAAAAGAGCATTACGAACACATCTAAATGTTGCTGTTCCTTCTTCAGGTGGCTTGGACCCAATCGTGAGAGGGCTGATAGGTCGTCAGGCTAAGCTGAACACGCAGGATCACATGATGACTGAGGAGCTGAGGGACAGACTGTTCAAATTCTCTATGAAGCTGGCGCTGGATCTGGGATCTCTAAACATGCAGAGAGGAAGAGACCATGGACTCCCTGGTATTTCTTGATTCTAGATGCTTCATTTTGCAATTCCTCCTTCCTACATATCTGGGTTTTGTAATCTCTACAATGCACACATAATTTTAGACACGGTTTCTCTCTGTTTTAGGCTACAACAAATGGCGAGGGTTCTGTGGTCTGTCCCAACCAAAGACTCTGAATGAGTTGGCGAAGGTGTTGAACAACACAGATTTGGCCCGGAGACTTCTGGATCTCTATGGTACACCTGACAACATTGACCCATGGCTGGGAGGAGTGGCTGAGCCGTTTGTCCGTGGAGGAAGAGTGGGACCCCTGTTTGCCTGCCTGATTTCCACTCAGTTCCAGAAGATCCGGGCGGGAGACCGGTTAGCATACATAAAATATCTAAACTATCTATGAACAATATAAAGCCCCTTTCACACTTATAATCTTAACCAGGAATTTACTGGTAATTTACTGGGACAGGGTGATGTGTGAGTAAAGCCGAAACTGATTTACCAGGTAAATGTGACCTGGCAATTTACCAGGTCAAGACCTAATATCATAAACGGTAATTTACTGGGACTGCTCTAGTGTGAATAAAGTCATTAATTCCTCAGGAGGTACACAGCGTGATTACATAAGACGCTTCTAGTCTTCATTTAGCTCTTCTGCTGATGTCTGCAAGCTACTTATGTGGCGGAGAAATGTATTGAAATGTTATTTCTTCTGTAGTTTTCATAAAGCTATGAACCAATGTTTGGTCCCGAAGCCATTGTTTATTGTGCTGTTTGACAGACAAAATTTCTGGCTGAAAATCTTCTTTAGAGGCTGGCTCGATCAGGTAAAGCTATATCCCTTGCATTATTGCTACCTGCAGGCGATATTAGGTACATCCATTCAACTGTGTCCAGGTTAAGTGTCAAAAAAGCAGACCCGATAATTTACTAGGATTAATTTGCATGTGTGAAAGGCGATAATTTTTATTCGACCCGGGAATGTGGTCCCAGTAAATTACCGGGATTTATGTGTGAAAGGGTCTTAAGATTCGATATATAATCAGTGTTTTTTCATCCTGAGAAACTAAACTCCATGTGTCTTTTTCAGGTTTTGGTGGGAGAATAAAGGTGTTTTCACGGATGCTCAGAGGCTGGCTCTTAGGGACACATCTCTGGCCCGAATCATTTGTGACAACACTGGGATCACTGAGGTTCCTGAAAAACCTTTCCAGTACCGACCCCGAGGCTCTGGATACACCAAGTGTGATGCCATCCCAGCATTTGACCTCAGTCCATGGAAGGAGGATGGTATGTTTGCATTAAGTTATTAAATAATTTGGAGTTGCTCCTGGTAAACATCACTAACTTCTACTTCCATATTGCTTCATTTTCTCTTTGACCATAATGAAACTCCAGAGGTTTCAGGAAAATCTAAACTTATATTTCTTTTGTTTATGAATAGATAGGATGACACGGTAAAAGTTTATTTAGTTTAGTAATTTGATATTCACGCTGTATTTATTTAAAAATACTGATTTTTTTCCACATTTTTTCTTGCAGAAGGTCAGCGTGGACCCCCTGGACCAGCAGGTAAATGTTCTATGTCTTTTAGCAATTATAAGCAAACTGATTTAGGCCAGGTAGCATTTTACAATACTTTATATACAATGTGCTGGCATGTAAACGTGCTCATGTGATTTTGTGCACAGGACCCAGAGGACTGCCAGGTCCACCAGGACCTCCCGGACCCCCTGGCACAGCAGAGAAAGTTGCTTTCTCTGTGCGCCTGGGTAACAACTTCCCTAAAGCTGGCACCCCCATCCCCTTCCATGATGTCATCTACAACGGACAGAACAGCTACGACACCCAGACCGGCATTTTCACCTGTGAGCACCCGGGCGTCTATGAGTTTGAGTTCCACTGCACCATCTACGAGAATGCAGGCAGCGTGGATCTGCTCCGTAACGAAGAGCTGATTCTGCACTCATTCACCACCCGCCAGAGCGGCTACATCATAGCCAGCGGCAGCACCTTTATCAAACTTGAGAAGGGAGACAGGGTGTGGCTGGTGGCTAACCGTGGTGGCAACGGACTGACCAGTGACAGCTACTTCTCTGGTCACCTGCTGTTCACTGAGTAGGAGGATGTTAAAATTCTTGTCCCCTCTGCACACGCCATTTAAAGCACTTAAAATGAAGAAGTAAAAACTGAGTTTATTCTGTATCCAATTGTGAACGTTTGTAGCGAAAATTAACAATCCATTGCCCATGATCTGCTGTGCTTGTTCTATTGTGAATGAAGAAATGCACTGACATTGTAACCAAAACATGTAAACCCAATAAATTGTCTGTTTCCGCATTATATACGCCTTCATAAATTGTGATCTTTTGTATATTTGTTGTTTAATTGTCATCTAATAGTGATTATTTACAGTCGGAGGATTGAAAATCCACCTTAAAGATTTCCAATCTACAAGCTTACATGTATTCCATCCATCCATTACCTATACCCATTTATTGATGTAGGGTTGCAGGGGTCTGGTGCCTATCTCTCGTGGTCTTGGGCGAGAGGCCGAGTACACCCTGGATAGGTCATCAGTTCATCAAAGGACAACACGGGACAAACAACTATTTCACACACACACACACACACACACACACACACACACACACACACACACACACACACACACACACACACACACACACACACACACACACACACACACACACACACACACACACACACACACACACACACACACACACCTAAAGGCACTTTAGAGACACCAATAAACGTTAACAGTCATGTATTTGGATTGTCGGATGACCCACTTATGCACAGGGAGAACATGCAAACCTTATGCAGAAAGACCCCAGGAAACTAGGGTTCAAACCCAGGACTTTCTTGCTGCAGAACAACAGTGCTAGCAACTGTGCCACTTTCCAGCTCCCTTACATATATTCCCTTTAGTCATGTTTATGTCTGTAAATTTATGTAGGAAAGTTTTAAACTGATACGCAACAAAGCTCAAGACATCTACCTTAAAAAGCAGAATAAATTATTTCTGCATGAATTAGGGTAATATTCCATCAACATGGATATGACTGATGTTTTACATGGAAAATGGTCATGAGCCATATTTCCAGGTTTCCACGTTTTTTTGTCTTAGCTTTTATCGGTTAAATGCTTCTCATGTCTACCTCTGCAATAATCGCAGATGAGGTTCACCTGCACCTCGCCAATCTGTCATCTGCTGCATATATGTGACCTCTGCCTTCTTGCCAGATTATCGACCACTTTTGCTAGTCGATTATTGAGCATTTCCTTCTTGGGCTGTCCTGTTATTGACTTTGCTTCCCAGTTACAAATTTTCCACAGTTTGTCTCACCCCGTTGGATCTTCACCGCAATTCGGATAATTGGAGTGGGACCCTCACTCGGCCTTCAAACCCTCAACCTGTGCCTTGTCCTTCGAATGAGTATTGCCTTTTATGTCTTCCTCTGTATGACCCAATTCCTGCCACTGATAATGCTTTGAATGGTAGATTCACTCAAAAGGGAGGCTTTGTCTGTGTCACCCATGGCGTCAAATCCCCACAGACGGAAGAGGAGTGCTTGTCGCAGTCCCATCCCTGAAGCTCATGTCCCATGTGACTAAGGATGGGTATCGAATTCAGTACTTTTACAGGTAACCGAATCCCATCAGTACTACCAAGTACCGATTCACATAAAATCAAACAGTACCATGTTTCGGTGCCTAAACGCATCGTTGTGACACTGAGGGAGTGAAAGAGTAAGCGATTTTCCATGGTGGACATGAACACTTCATTGCATGCACAAGAGTGTAATGACACATCAGTAGCCGCTGGTCCACTAAACAAAGCAAGCGTGGCTGATAGATAGCGGTCAAATGTATGGCTCCACTTTTCAAAATGCATTAGAGATTACACTCACCGCAATATTTGTGACGTGAAGTACAAGGCCAGCGGCTGGAATACTTCTATTCTGAGGAAGCACCTGGTCATCGCTGCCAATTTAACAAATTTCTCGCTATATTTAGAGAATTTTCAAACCCATCCAGTGAACTGTTTTCAAAAAGGCGACCAGCTAAAAAATCTAGTGACTTTCATCTGTGTTACTGGGCCTTCCCATGAAAGCACAAATTGTTCTGCAGTTGTTGTCTTGATCCCGTATAAAGCGGGATAGAATATGATGTTTTTAATATAGTTTTTTTCCGCTTAAACTGTTGCACTAAAATAATTCCCTGAATTTTATTCAAATACACCTTCAATCTCTTATTCACGCTAGCAAAAACAGCATTGTAAGGGGCGGACAACAGGACCTGGAGGCCACCATGCCTGTTAATGACGGATGGTATCTCTTCACAAAAACGCTCTCCTTTACTCCCCTTTCAAACCAACATGCATTTGATGGACGAACATTTTCATCCATAAAAGAGTGTCAGTTGGCCTGTAGATAAGTGCAAACTGCAGAATCTTTGCCTGATGATGTTGCTCTTCTCTGCAGGGCCATCCTTTTGGCCAGTGGCTGCTTTGTTCCCCCCGATGTATTACTGGTCACAGTATTCCTGGCACTTAACAACACACAACATTGCTCTGTTTGTGCAAGGGGACCGGATCTTTGGGGTGAACTAGTCTTTGCCCTAATGCGTTTTGGTGTTTGAAAGCCACTGGGATGTCATGTTTGGAAAATAAATGTGTGAGTTTTCACGAAACTTCCGCCACATTGGGGATTATTATTCATCTTCTGTTCTGTCTCTCTTCGAGGTCGGTCGGTTTTTCTTCAGGTCTCCAGGGCTCCTTATCTGCTATTACTCTGCCCCCCTCTCTTCTGCTATTTGCTTCGTTTTGTCTTTCTGAGCTCTTTCTTCATAATACCCGAACTCTGAAAAATCATGGATCTGGTAAGCTGGTCTCTCAATGCTATTGATCAATTTTTTTCGACGGGTAGGCAACGAAAGGGGGGACCCGTCCTGTCCCGATCTGGAGGGTACACCCTATATTCTTGGATGGAAAGCGGTGTGTCTTTTGACTTTGTTATTCCTGGACGTTTGAAAAGTTTGCATGTTCGGATTAAGGATACTTGGATTTCTACGTTTTGGATCTGGTGGATTTTTGATGTATCAGCAGATATCGGTAGCCATTTGGCTTTGATCAGTCTACCGGCTGAAAATGACGCGCTCACTAAGGGCGGTGAACGGACAGACCTGGAAGGTGAAGGAGCAAAGCCGAAAGCTGGCTGTGCTGGAACGCAGACTGGCTTCGGTGGTTGAACTCAAGGGCAGACGGGATAAAATTCTGGAAGTGTAACGCGGAAAAGCCCAACAATTTGAAATATTGGATTCGCTATTTTGGAGCCAGCAAAAACTTAAAGCTGACAAGAAAAGTCAGAGCAGCTTGCCTCATAAACAAAGAAAGTATTTGGATTCTGTCTTCCCTTATCAATGTAACCCCTGGATTGTTATGGCTGAGACTGCTCAGAACTCCCCCTGCTCCCTCCACCCCGCTGACACCTGTGGATGCTTTTCTGAACTGTTGGCCGGCGGATAACATCAAGGACAATGGCCTCTGGAGAGCTTCCATGGAAATATAAACAGTTCACCCAAACACACACACATAACTGATGCTCACAAATACAGATGAATCTTACAGGCGACTAGTCTGAAATCTTTACCTTTCTGCGTATATGTGTCTCGTGTTAATTGTGCTTCTCGTGCAATGAGGGTTTTTTTTGTCGGATGCTTCACTCTTTATTCGTGAGAGCATAAATTGTCAAGCATCTGTCTTTTTTATCTCCCTCCACTTCTTCCCCCATGTTTATTTTTTTATCTTCTTTCAAAAGATTTTCAAGGGCAGCGCCTGTGGGCACTGTGTAGGCGGGGTCCGGGGCAGTTTGGAGGAATGCGCCTAGGGGTGTCATGTGGACCAAAGTGGGTCATGTGGACCAGGTAAACGCAGGTACGCACGTGTGTTCAGGTACGCTCAGGTGTGTTCAGGTAAACTCAAGTATGCCCAGGTAAGGTGACGTCATACAGGTGAGGTGATGTCATACAGGTAAAATGACATCATAGGTCACGTGATTATGTCATAGGTCATAATGAAGTGGGTATCTGTCACTTTGGGATGTGGCCGGAGCTTGAACTTGATGATTGAAGATGGGGTAACCAAGTCTCTTACATAGCACCTTTCACAGATAAAAATTACAAAGTGCCTCACAAGAACAAAAATATATATAGAAGAAAGGATAAAAACAGCTCACTAAGTAAAGGTAGAAGACTATCTAAATAAGTAGGTCTTGAGGTATTTTTTTAAGATTCAGTACATACTGCCGTTCCCATCACTACATCGTATATAAAACATTACCTGCATTCCAGTTTTAAGTAACCTACAGGACTGGGTTACTGTTACGGGGAAATGAAGTTCCAGATGAATATTGATAGGGTTATTACAAATAACCCCTTTTATCCTAGAACGAAAACCACACAACACAAGTTTAGACTGTTCTATAGAAGAGGACAGAGGATAAACCCAAACGGAGAACTTTTACTCCCTGACAGTCTGGGATCATCTGTGCCGGTCTGCCTCTGTCCTTCTGCCTTTATTGTCACACATCAAAGAAGGGTCAGGAGGATTCAGGAGTTTACAACATGGGGGTTGAAAAACAAAGAAAGGAGCAAGTTTTATTGCGGTTAGTGATCAGTCACCAGCTTCATGCACAGCTGGATAAGGGAGACATTCCTTATCTGGGAGAACCATTTGTTCTCCCTGTCTAAGGTTAAAAACAACAGAACCTTCCTGAAAGCAAACTCTTAAAACAAACCAAATGCCTGTAACTTGATAAAAATAAAACGATTACATTCATATTTCTCCAACATATCCCTCCTGTTAATCATTTTTATTTACAATTGAAAGCTTAATTGATATTGAAATATTACATTTCCCATAGTTTTAGCAATCAAAGATTTCAGGCATGGGATTACACAAACAATAAAAACACAAAAAATAATAACAATAATACTTTTTGTCTGTCTTGTTGTGTCTCTGCTCTGTCTTCTCTAACCCAGTCGGTCGAGGCAGAGGACCGGTCATACTGAGCCCGGTTCTGCTGGAGGTTTTCCTTCCCGTTAATGGGGAGTTTTCTTTCCGCTGTCGCTTCATGCTTGCTCAGTATGAGGGATTGCAGCAAAGCCATGGATAATGCAGACGACTCTCCCTGTGGCTCTACGCTTCTCCAGGAGTGAATGCTGCTTGTCGGGACTTTGATGCAATCAACTGGTTCCCTTATATAGGAAATATTTGACCAATCTGTATAATCTGACCCAATCTGTATAATATGATTAAATTTGACTTTGTAAAGTGCCTTGAGATGACATGTTTCATGAATTGGCGCTATATAAATAAAATTGAATTGAATTGAAAATTGAATTGAATTGAATTGAATTAATAATGGGTGTCATTATTTTCAGGCATTCCTTATCTGGGAGAACCATTTGTTCTCCCTGTCTAAGGTTAAAAACAACAGAACCTTTGTGAAAGCAAACTCTTAAAACAAACCAAATGCCTGTAACTTGATAAAAATAAAATGATTACATTCATATTTCTCCAACAAATTTAGTGTGTATGAATAACAGAAATGCAATTAGAAATGCAAAAAGTCATGTCACAGATGGTGGGGTGTAAAAGTTTAAGTGAAATACGATTTAAAGGTGGAGTTGGTGATTTTTCTGGAAATTTCCCCAAGTCCCTTTTTGAATAACTGCGCATGCGTAAAACCGTTTTACCTGCACCTCCGCTCCTCAGGGATATGAACGGGGAAAAAATCTCTCAAATCCACTCTGGTCTTATTTCTTTGTACTGAAGCCTTCCTCTTCTTCTCAAGCTTCTACGTGGTTTGTTTTTGCGTCTCTCCGCCATGTTCAAAGTATACAACGAGAGCAGCAGAGCTACAATTAACGGTTGACACCAAAGCTAACCACTAAGCTAACCGGATACATAAATATTAGAAATACACATACGCAGCCAGCAAGCATAAACTAACGAGAAACGTACACGCACATTGGTGTTATGTGAGCGCGTCAGAATGATGGTATTTGGGACAACCAATAGATAAGGTGATACAGAACAGAGGGGGGAGAGAGCAGGAACAAAACTCTGACAAATCCATGCCGTTCAGATCGAAGTTTTTACAGGCCTGCAGCTCCTACAGAGATAGATTTTTTTAAACATCCTTTTTTTTTGGAATATTTCATGTATTGACCCAGTATAAAATAAGTGTTTATGGACAGGATTACCTACTATAGTTTCAACTCCAAAAACAACTTGATATGTAATTCAAGAAAATATGAATTCAGTTTCGACTAACCGTTGAACATGATAATGATTTAAATTTAAAACTAGATTTGTAAATGGTCATCCCCCAAAACGTTTTTTTACACTTCATATTATTTCAGGAGATGGCACTAAAATTAGATTCTGTCTTTTCCATTTGTACAACTTCAAACAAACTTCGTATTTTCTTTATTCAGCTTAGAAAAGGATTGAAAACTTGTTTTTCTCGTTCTGATCTTTTTATAATTGCAGGAAGCACTTTTTCCATTTGTCGTGTAACACGGAATTTCAACTACGGCTGGTTCAAAACCAGGAATTTGTTCTCATGCTGAAGTTGCATTTCTTCTTTTTTTTTAAATATTTAAAACAATATTTTACATAACTATTTAACCACCACTCGACTAACTGCATAAATTTATATGGGTATAAAATTTGCTGAAAAAAAGAGTACTCAGCCACTAAAATTGTCTGCATGGACAGGTAACTTACCCCGCCTCTCCGCTGTTGGCAGCTCGAGAGCACCAATTTACTTTTTGAAATGCATAGGTGACAGTAATGACTACATGCAAAATGTCATGAACACAAAAATGAAAGACCAGAACTGTCGCAGACTCTCCAGAACTTTATTTGTTCTCACTTGCTAAAACTACCCTAAAACTTGCTGCAATGTTTAAATGGTTGTTGATGGTGTGTTTTCAACCCTGAATAAGATAAATAAAATTAAAGCCGAATGCAAACCTGTTGACAGCAATGTGTTTCCTTAACACTGAGCTTTGAAGAAGGGATGCCACAAACCAGGAACTAGGAAGGAGAAAATAAATTCTTTGTTTAAATCTTGGCAAGAATCCTAGCATGAAATGCTATTTAAAGCAACAACAACACACCCAAAGGGTATAAAAGAGAGATATTGACAACAAGCATCAGTGACTCCTCTCATCATCTGGAAGTAAAACGTGGATCCAGAAAGAGAACTTTGGAGTTAAGGCATTCCTTCATTACAGGTGATCTTATTAATTCTTAAAATTAAGAAGAAGTTTGTATAAACTGCATGGAATCTGTATCTTTTTCAGTTACAGCATTGTGAAATATGTATTTTGTCCAATATATAATGTGACTAACACATCTGCTCTTTTTTAGGGATGAATAAGTTTCTCTGCCTTTTGGCTCTTGGTCTAACCCTGGGCTTGCAATGCCAAGTGGATGCCAGTGAGTAGTTTTTATCTTCTGAAATCTCAGAAATAATTGAAAACGCTTTTGAAGCTAAAAGATTCAAATGTGAGACGATTCGCATTTGAAAAACTGAATATTTTTATTAAACACTGGTACGTTGTCTTTCAGTTGAAATAAAACTAAGTTACTTTAAAATAAACAAAAAAATCTGACTTTGTTTGTTTTCAGAACGCCATTTGAGCCACAGTTTCATTGAAAAATGTGTGAACCAGGCTAAAGCCGACGTGGATGCAGCCTATACGTACTCCCGACAAGAGTGAGTGGAAAACCCTTGTTCCTCTGTTGTGTTTTCACTGCTTAATGTTGAAGTAAAAAGAAACCTTCAAAAGATGTAATTAAATACCTGAACTCTTTAAACAAAACAGGAGCATTGACCGAGTGAGGAGAAACGCAGCAAACCCTGCAGACGTCCTGAGACTTTTAAAGCAGCCCAATGGCCCATCCAGAGAGGCAGTGCGTGCTGCAGACTACATGGACAACACTCTGCATCTGATCAAGAGGACTCTGGCCAGACGTCACACACGCTCCATCAATGCCACAGGTTTGTTTCTGAATTTATCTTTTTGAGGTTTGCTGGCATGGCCTGAAGTCACATCTAACCTTTGTTTTTCTTATGCTTTATTTAGATCTGATCTCTGATGGAGATCTGAGTGTGATTGCCAGACTGACAGGCTGCGCTTCTCAAGTCAGAAATGTTCAATGCAAAGACCTTCCCAATCTCAACAAGTATCGCACAGCAAACAGCATCTGCAACAACATGTGAGGAGACAATTCATTAGAACACACTTACGTCATGATTTTGGTGTTAGGGTTTGGCTTTAAACTTCTGTTACATGTTGGACCTTTTTAAAAAGGCTACTATAAAAGGCTGCTGTACTATCATGCATATTATATATTATTTCATATTGTTCTGTAAACTTGAATATTTCATCTTTCTTACCTGAGTTGGATATATTATCAATATTTGTGTAATATTTATTCTGGCATTTATTTTATTTACTGTTAATTGTGGCATTTCTGATAAAGCTCACCTTCTGCTGCTTCAGAGCTAACATTAAATTAGATTTGCTTGTTTTAAACGGTGCATAACTGTCTTTTGCCACAGTCACATCCAAATTTCCTCATTGTGGAACAATAAAGGATTTCTTAACTTACCTTATCTTACTTATAGTAAAAACCCTCGCTGGGGCACCTCCAACGTCCCGTTCCGCCGCTGGTTGCCCGCTGAGTACGAGGATAAGATCTCTACTCCTAAAGGCTGGACCCAAACACTGAGTATCAACAACCGCATTCTTCCCTTGGTAAGAACTTCAGCGTAGCTTTTTCTTACAATTATCATCAAAAGATAGAAGATAATAAAACCAATTGTATTTGTCTTTGTCCTGTTCTCAGGTGAGAGTAGTGTCCAACCGTATCCTGTCAACAGCTAACTCTGATGTGGACAGTGACCCCCTCTACACACATCTTGTGACAATCTTTGGCCAGTGGACCGACCACGACCTGACCTTCACCCCTAACTCTCCCTCCATCAGGTCATTCAATGATGGCATTGATTGTCAAAACACCTGCAACAACACAGAGCCGTGCTTCCCCATAGAGGTCAGTGTTTATACATTTCAACATTACTGTAACCAAAGAGAGAAACAAATGTAACGCATTTATGTCTAACAGTTTCCTGTTTTCATCAGTTTCCCAAAAATGACCCCCGTTTTAATGGTCGCCCTGAGGAGTGCATGCCCTTCACCCGCTCTGCACCAGCTTGTGGTTCTGGTAACACAGGATACATCTTTGGATCACCCACTGTTCGCCAGCAGCTCAACACGCTGACAGCCTTCATCGATGTGGGTCAGGTCTACGGTTCCGATGACGGCAAAGCTCGCCTGCTCCGGGACTTCAGTACAGATGAAGGTTTATTGACGGTCAATGAAAAGTATAAAGACAGCGGCCGGGACCTCCTGCCATTCACCACCATGGGGGCCAACATGTGTGCCACAAGGGGACGCATGACCAATAATAGCAATGCAGAGGAGGTGCTGTGCTTTTTTGCTGGTAAGTGCCAGTAAACATATGACCTCAGTCAGATACAAAGAAGATATATTTAAAGCATTTTTTCATTGCTTAAAATGTAATTTTATTATCTTTAAAGGGGATGAACGTTCCAATGAAAACATCGGACTTGCTTCTTTGCATACCCTGATGATGAGAGAGCATAACCGTCTGGCTCGCGCCCTCGCTCAGCTCAATCCACATTGGGACGGAGAGAGGCGTTACCAGGAAGCCCGCAAGATTATGGGCGGGTACATCCAGGTAAGAGACAGGAAGAAGAGTACAGAGTAAAACAGGGTTGAAATGCTATAAAAACTATGCAAGGAATTATTAGAAAATAGACACATATTTATGACTAAACATTGACCAATATTTTTATTTTTATAATCTAATAGTCAGGAAGTGTAAACCAGTTTGTCTTTGCTGTCGTAGGTTATCACCTACAGGGACTGGCTCCTCCACATCGTCGGCCCAGACGCCATTTCCAAGCAGTTGTCCACCTACCCTGGTTATGATGAAAATATAGATCCCGGCATCGCCAACGTGTTTGCCACAGCTGCCTTTCGATTCGCTCATCTGATGGTTCAGCCCTTCATCTTCCGTCTTGACGAGAATTACAAGGATCACCCAGATTATCCCACCCAGCCACTGCACAGAACCATGTTTGCTCCTTGGAGGGTCGTCTTTGAAGGTAAAAACTAGACCTCCACCTAATTCATCCCTAAGATAGTAAAAGAGCATTACGAACACATCTAAATGTTGCTGTTCCTTCTTCAGGTGGCTTGGACCCAATCGTGAGAGGGCTGATAGGTCGTCAGGCTAAGCTGAACACGCAGGATCACATGATGACTGAGGAGCTGAGGGACAGACTGTTCAAATTCTCTATAAAGCTGGCGCTGGATCTGGGATCTCTAAACATGCAGAGAGGAAGAGACCATGGACTCCCTGGTATTTCTTGATTCTAGATGCTTCATTTTGCAATTCCTCCTTCCTATATATCTGGGTTTTGTAATCTCTACAATGCACACATAATTGTAGACATGGTTTCTCTCTGTTTTAGGCTACAACAAATGGCGAGGGTTCTGTGGTCTGTCCCAACCAAAGACTCTGAATGAGTTGGCGAAGGTGTTGAACAACACAGATTTGGCCCGGAGACTTCTGGATCTCTATGGTACACCTGACAACATTGACCCATGGCTGGGAGGAGTGGCTGAGCCGTTTGTCCGTGGAGGAAGAGTGGGACCCCTGTTTGCCTGCCTGATTTCCACTCAGTTCCAGAAGATCCGGGCGGGAGACCGGTTAGCAGACATAAAATTACTAAACTATCTATGAACAATATAAAGCCCCTTTCACACTTATAATCTTAACCAGGAATTTACTGGTAATTTACTGGGACAGGGTGATGTGTGAGTAAAGCCGAAACTGATTTACCAGGTAAAAGTGACCCGGCAATTTACCAGGTCAAGACCTAATATCATAAACGGTAATTTACTGGGACTGCTCTAGTGTGAATAAAGTCATTAATTCCTCAGGAGGTACACAGCGTGATTACATAAGACGCTTCTAGTCTTCATTTAGCTCTTCTGCTGATGTCTGCAAGCTGCTTATGTGGCGGAGAAATGTATTGAAATGTTATTTCTTCTGTAGTTTTCATAAAGCTATGAACCAATGTTTGGTCCCGAAGTCATTGTTTATTGTGCTGTTTGACAGACAAAATTTCTGGCTGAAAATCTTCTTTAGAGGCTGGCTCGATCAGGTAAAGCTATATCCCTTGCATTATTGCTACCTGCAGGCGATATTAGGTACATCCATTCAACTGTGTCCAGGTTAAGTGTCAAAAAAGCAGACCCGATAATTTACTAGGATTAATTTGCATGTGTGAAAGGCGATAATTTTTATTCGACCCGGGAATGTGGTCCCAGTAAATTACCGGGATTTATGTGTGAAAGGGTCTTAAGATTTGATATATAATCAGTGTTTTTTCATCCTGAGAAACTAAACTCCATGTGTCTTTTTCAGGTTTTGGTGGGAGAATAAAGGTGTTTTCACGGATGCTCAGAGGCTGGCTCTTAGGGACACATCTCTGGCCCGAATCATTTGTGACAACACTGGGATCACTGAGGTTCCTGAAAAACCTTTCCAGTACCGACCCCGAGGCTCTGGATACACCAAGTGTGATGCCATCCCAGCATTTGACCTCAGTCCATGGAAGGAGGATGGTATGTTTGCATTAAGTTATTAAATAATTTGGAGTTGCTCCCGGTAAAAATCACTAACTTCTACTTCCATATTGCTTCATTTTCTCTTTGACCATAATGAAACTCCAGAGGTTTCAGGGAAATCTAAACTTATATTACTTTTGTTTATGAATAGATAGGATGACACGGTAAAAGTTTATTTAGTTTAGTAATTTGATATTCACGCTGTATTTATTTAAAAATACTGATTTTTTCCCACATTTTTTCTTGCAGAAGGTCAGCGTGGACCCCCTGGACCAGCAGGTAAATGTTCTATGTCTTTTAGCAATTATAAGCAAACTGATTTAGGCCAGGTAGCATTTTACAATACTTTATATACAATGTGCTGGCATGTAAACGTGCTCATGTGATTTTGTGCACAGGACCCAGAGGACTGCCAGGTCCACCAGGACCTCCCGGACCCCCTGGCACAGCAGAGAAAGTTGCTTTCTCTGTGCGCCTGGGTAACAACTTCCCTAAAGCTGGCACCCCCATCCCCTTCCATGATGTCATCTACAACGGACAGGACAGCTACGACACCCAGACCGGCATTTTCACCTGTGAGCACCCGGGCGTCTATGAGTTTGAGTTCCACTGCACCATCTACGAGAATGCAGGCAGCGTGGATTTGCTCCGTAACGAAGAGCTGATTCTGCACTCATTCACCACCCGCCAGAGCGGCTACATCATAGCCAGCGGCAGCACCTTTATCAAGCTTGAGAAGGGAGACAGGGTGTGGCTGGTGGCTAACCGTGGTGGCAACGGACTGACCAGCGACAGCTACTTCTCTGGTCACCTGCTGTTCACTGAGTAGGAGGATGTTAAAATACTTGTTCCCTCTGCACACGCCATTTAAAGCACTTAAAATGAAGAAGTAAAAACTGAGTTTATTCTGTATCCAATTGTGAACGTTTGTAACAAAAATTAACAATCCATTGCCCATGATCTGCTGTGCTTGTTCTATTGTGAATGAAGAAATGCACTGACATTGTAACCAAAACATGTAAACCCAATAAATTGTCTGTTTCCGCATTATATACGCCTTCATAAATTGTGATCTTTTGTATATTTGTTGTTTAATTGTCATCTAATAGTGATTATTTACAGTCGGAGGATTGAAAATCCACCTTAAAGATTTCCAATCTACAAGCTTACATGTATTCCATCCATCCATTACCTATACCCATTTATTGATGTAGGGTTGCAGGGGTCTGGTGCCTATCTCTCGTGGTCTTGGGCGAGAGGCCGAGTACACCCTGGATAGGTCATCAGTTCATCAAAGGACAACACGGGACAAACAACTATTTCACACACACACACACACACACACACACACACACACACACACACACACACACACACACACACACACACACACACACACACACACACACACACACACACACACACACACACACACACACACACACACACACCTAAAGGCACTTTAGAGACACCAATAAACGTTAACAGTCATGTATTTGGATTGTCGGATGACCCACTTATGCACAGGGAGAACATGCAAACCTTATGCAGAAAGACCCCAGGAAACTAGGGTTCAAACCCAGGACTTTCTTGCTGCAGAACAACAGTGCTAGCAACTGTGCCACTTTCCAGCTCCCTTACATATATTCCCTTTAGTCATGTTTATGTCTGTAAATTTATGTAGGAAAGTTTTAAACTGATACGCAACAAAGCTCAAGACATCTACCTTAAAAAGCCCAATAAATTATTTCTGCATGAATTAGGGTAATATTCCATTAACATGGATATGACTGATGTTTTACATGGAAAATGGTCATGAGCCATATTTCCAGGTTTCCACGTTTTTTGTCTTAGCTTTTATCGGTTAAATGCTTCTCATGTCTACCTCTGCAATAATCGCAGATGAGGTTCACCTGCACCTCGCCAATCTGTCATCTGCTGCATATATGTGACCTCTGCCTTCTTGCCAGATTATCGACCACTTTTGCTAGTCGATTATTGAGCATTTCCTTCTTGGGCTGTCCTGTTATTGACTTTGCTTCCCAGTTACAAATTTTCCACAGTTTGTCTCACCCCGTTGGATCTTCACCGCAATTCGGATAATTGGAGTGGGACCCTCACTCGGCCTTCAAACCCTCAACCTGTGCCTTGTCCTTCGAATGAGTATTGCCTTTTATGTCTTCCTCTGTATGACCCAATTCCTGCCACTGATAATGCTTTGAATGGTAGATTCACTCAAAAGGGAGGCTTTGTCTGTGTCACCCATGGCGTCAAATCCCCACAGACGGAAGAGGAGTGCTTGTCGCAGTCCCATCCCTGAAGCTCATGTCCCATGTGACTAAGGATGGGTATCGAATTCAGTACTTTTACAGGTACCAACCGAATCCCATCAGTACTACCGAGTACCGATTCACATAAAATCAAACAGTACCATGTTTCGGTGCCTAAACGCATCGTTGTGACACTGAGGGAGTGAAAGAGTAAGCGATTTTCCATGGTGGACATGAACACTTCATTGCACACACAAGAGTGTAATGACACATCAGTAGCCGCTGGTCCACTAAACAAAGCAAGCGTGGCTGATAGATAGCGGTCAAATGTATGGCTCCACTTTTCAAAATGCATTAGAGATTACACTCACTGCAATATTTGTGATGTGAAGTACAAGGCCAGCGGCTGGAATACTTCTATTCTGAGGAAGCACCTGGTCATCGCTGCCAGTTTAACAAATTTCTCGCTATATTTAGAGAATTTTCAAACCCATCCAGTGAACTGTTTTCAAAAAGGCGACCAGCGAAAAATCTAGTGACTTTCATCTGTGTTACTGGGCCTTCCCATGAAAGCACAAATTGTTCTGCAGTTGTTGTCTTGATCCCGTATAAAGCGGGATAGAATATGATGTTTTTAATATCATATTCTTAAACTGTTGCACTAAAATAATTCCCTGAATTTTATTCAAATACACCTTCAATCTCTTATTCACGCTAGCAAAAACAGCATTGTAAGGGGCGGACAACAGGACCTGGAGGCCACCACGCCTGTTAATGACGGATGGTATCTCTTCACAAAAACGCTCTCCTTTACTCCCCTTTCAAACCAACATGCATTTGATGGACGAACATTTTCATCCATAAAAGAGTGTCAGTTGGCCTGTAGATAAGTGCAAACTGCAGAATCTTTGCCTGATGATGTTGCTCTTCTCTGCAGGGCCATCCTTTTGGCCAGTGGCTGCTTTGTTCCCCCCGATGTATTACTGGTCACAGTATTCCTGGCACTTAACAACACACAACATTGCTCTGTTTGTGCAAGGGGACCGGATCTTTGGGGTGAACTAGTCTTTGCCCTAATGCGTTTTGGTGTTTGAAAGCCACTGGGATGTCATGTTTGGAAAATAAATGTGTGAGTTTTCACGAAACTTCCACCACATTGGAGATTATTATTGATCTTCTGTTCTGTCTCTCTTCGAGGTCAGTCGGTTTTTCTTCAGCTCTCCAGGGCTCCTTATCTGCTATTACTCTGCCCCCCTCTCTTCTGCTATTTGCTTCGTTTTGTCTTTCTGAGCACTTTCTTCATAATACCCGAACTCTGAAAAATCATGGATCTGGTAAGCTGGTCTCTCAATGCTATTGATCAATTTTTTTCGACCGGTAGGCAACGAAAGGGGGGAACTGTCCTTTCCCGATCTGGAGGGTACACCCTATATTCTTGGATGGAAAGCGGTGTGTCTTTTGACTTTGTCATTCCTGGACGTTTGAAAAGTTTGCATGTTCGGATTAAGGATACTTGGATTTCTACGTTTTGGATCTGGTGGATTTTTGATGTATCAGCAGATATCGGTAGCCATTTGGCTTTGATCAGTCTACCGGCTGCAAATGACGCGCTCACTAAGGGCGGTGAACGGACAGACCTGGAAGGTGAAGGAGCAAAGCCGAAAGCTGGCTGTGCTGGAACGCAGACTGGCTTCGGTGGTTGAACTCAAGGGCAGACGGGATAAAATTCTGGAAGTGTAACGCGGAAAAGCCCAACAATTTGAAATATTGGATTCGCTATTTTGGAGCTAGCAAAAACTTAAAGCTGACAAGAAAAGTCAGAGCAGCTTGCCTCATAAACAAAGAAAGTATTTGGATTCTGTCTTCCCTTATCAATGTAACCCCTGGATTGTTATGGCTGAGACTGCTCAGAACTCCCCCTGCTCCCTCCACCCCGCTGACACCTGTGGATGCTTTTCTGAACTGTTGGCCGGCGGATAACATCAAGGACAATGGCCTCTGGAGAGCTTCCACGGAAATATAAACAGTTCACCCAAACACACACACATAACTAATGCTCACAAATACAGATGAATCTTACAGGCGACTAGTCTGAAATCTTTACCTTTCTGCGTATATGTGTCTCGTGTTAATTGTGCTTCTCGTGCAATGAGGGTTTTTTTTGTCGGATGCTTCACTCTTTATTCGTGAGAGCATAAATTGTCAAGCATCTGTCTTTTTTATCTCCCTCCACTTCTTCCCCCATGTTTTTTTTTTTATCTTCTTTCAAAAGATTTTCAAGGGCAGCGCCTGTGGGCACTGTGTAGGCGGGGTCCGGGGCAGTTTGGAGGAATGCGCCTAGGGGTGTCATGTGGACCAAAGTGGGTCATGTGGACCAGGTAAACGCAGGTACGCACGTGTGACCAGGTACGCTCAGGTGTGTTCAGGTAAACTCAAGTATGCCCAGGTAAGGTGACGTCATACAGGTGAGGTGATGTCATACAGGTAAAATGACATCATAGGTCACGTGATTATGTCATAGGTCATAATGAAGTGGGTATCTGTCACTTTGGGATGTGGCCGGAGCTTGAACTTGATGATTGAAGATGGGGTAACCAAGTCTCTTACATAGCACCTTTCACAGATAAAAATTACAAAGTGCCTCACAAGAACAAAAATATATATAGAAGAAAGGATAAAAACAGCTCACTAAGTAAAGGTAGAAGACTATCTAAATAAGTAGGTCTTGAGGTATTTTTTTAAGATTCAGTACATACTGCCGTTCCCATCACTACATTGTATGTAAAACATTACCTGCCTTCCAGTTTTAAGTAACCTACAGGACTGGGTTACTGTTACGGGGAAATGAAGTTCCAGATGAATATTGATAGGTTTATTACAAATAACCCCTTTTATCCTAGAACGAAAACCACACAACACAAGTTTAGACTGTTCTATAGAAGAGGACAGAGGATAAACCCAAACGGAGAACTTTTACTCCCTGACAGTCTGGGATCATCTGTGCCGGTCTGCCTCTGTCCTTCTGCCTTTATTGTCACACATCAAAGAAGGGTCAGGAGGATTCAGGAGTTTACAACATGGGGGTTGAAAAACAAAGAAAGGAGCAAGTTTTATTGCGGTTAGTGATCAGTCACCAGCTTCATGCACAGCTGGATAAGGGAGACATTCCTTATCTGGGAGAACCATTTGTTCTCCCTGTCTAAGGTTAAAAACAACAGAACCTTCCTGAAAGCAAACTCTTAAAACAAACCAAATGCCTGTAACTTGATAAAAATAAAACGATTACATTCATATTTCTCCAACATATCCCTCCTGTTAATCATTTTTATTTACAATTGAAAGCTTAATTGATATTGAAATATTACATTTCCCATAGTTTTAGCAATCAAAGATTTCAGGCATGGGATTACACAAACAATAAAAACACAAAAAATAATAACAATAATACTTTTTGTCTGTCTTGTTGTGTCTCTGCTCTGTCTTCTCTAACCCAGTCGGTCGAGGCAGATGACCGTTCATACTGAGCCCAGTTCTGCTGGAGGTTTTCCTTCCCGTTAATGGGGAGTTTTCTTTCCGCTGTTGCTTCATGCTTGCTCAGTATGAGGGATTGCAGCAAAGCCATGGACAATGCAGACGACTCTCCCTGTGGCTCTACGCTTCTCCAGGAGTGAATGCTGCTTGTCGGGACTTTGATGCAATCAACTGGTTCCCTTATATAGGAAATATTTGACCAATCTGTATAATCTGACCCAATCTGTATAATATGATTAAATTTGACTTTGTAAAGTGCCTTGAGATGACATGTTTCATGAATTGGCGCTATATAAATAAAATTGAATTGAATTGAAAATTGAATTGAATTGAATTGAATTAATAATGGGTGTCATTATTTTCAGGCATTCCTTATCTGGGAGAACCATTTGTTCTCCCTGTCTAAGGTTAAAAACAACAGAACCTTTGTGAAAGCAAACTCTTAAAACAAACCAAATGCCTGTAACTTGATAAAAATAAAATGATTACATTCATATTTCTCCAACAAATTTAGTGTGTATGAATAACAGAAATGCAATTAGAAATGCAAAAAGTCATGTCACAGATGGTGGGGTGTAAAAGTTTAAGTGAAATACGATTTAAAGGTGGAGTTGGTGATTTTTCTGGAAATTTCCCCAAGTCCCTTTTTGAATAACTGCGCATGCGTAAAACCGTTTTACCTGCGCCTCCGCTCCTCAGGGATATGAACGGGGAAAAAATCTCTCAAATCCACTCTGGTCTTATTTCTTTGTACTGAAGCCTTCCTCTTCTTCTCAAGCTTCTACGTGGTTTGTTTTTGCGTCTCTCCGCCATGTTCAAAGTATACAACGAGAGCAGCAGAGCTACAATTAACGGTTGACACCAAAGCTAACCACTAAGCTAACCGGATACATAAATATTAGAAATACACATACGCAGCCAGCAAGCATAAACTAACGAGAAACGTACACGCACATTGGTGTTATGTGAGCGCGTCAGAATGATGGTATTTGGGACAACCAATAGATAAGGTGATACAGAACAGAGGGGGGAGAGAGCAGGAACAAAACTCTGACAAATCCATGCCGTTCGGATCGAAGTTTTTACAGGCCTGCAGCTCCTACAGAGATAGATTTTTTTAAACATCCTTTTTTTTTGGAATATTTAATGTATTGACCCAGTATAAAATAAGTGTTTATGGACAGGATTACCTACTATAGTTTCAACTCCAAAAACAGCTTGATATGTAATTCAAGAAAATATGAATTCAGTTTCGACTAACCGTTGAACATGATAATGATTTAAATTTAAAACTAGATTTGTAAATGGTCATCCCCCAAAACGTTTTTTTACACTTCATATTATTTCAGGAGATGGCACTAAAATTAGATTCTGTCTTTTCCATTTGTACAACTTCAAACAAACTTCGTATTTTCTTTATTCAGCTTAGAAAAGGATTGAAAACTTGTTTTTCTCGTTCTGATCTTTTTATAATTGCAGGAAGCACTTTTTCCATTTGTCGTGTAACACGGAATTTCAACTACGGCTGGTTCAAAACCAGGAATTTGTTCTCATGCTGAAGTTGCATTTCTTCTTTTTTTTTAAATATTTAAAACAATATTTTACATAACTATTTAACCACCACTCGACTAACTGCATAAATTTATATGGGTATAAAATTTGCTGAAAAAAAGAGTACTCAGCCACTAAAATTGTCTGCATGGACAGGTAACTTACCCCGCCTCTCCGCTGTTGGCAGCTCGAGAGCACCAATTTACTTTTTGAAATGCATAGGTGACAGTAATGACTACATGCAAAATGTCATGAACACAAAAATGAAAGACCAGAACTGTCGCAGACTCTCCAGAACTTTATTTGCTCTCACTTGCTAAAACTACCCTAAAACTTGCTGCAATGTTTAAATGGTTGTTGATGGTGTGTTTTCAACCCTGAATAAGATAAATAAAATTAAAGCCGAATGCAAACCTGTTGACAGCAATGTGTTTCCTTAACACTGAGCTTTGAAGAAGGGATGCCACAAACCAGGAACTAGGAAGGAGAAAATAAATTCTTTGTTTAAATCTTGGCAAGAATCCTAGCATGAAATGCTATTTAAAGCAACAACAACACACCCAAAGGGTATAAAAGAGAGATATTGACAACAAGCATCAGTGGCTCGTCTCATCATCTGGAAGTAAAACGTGGATCCAGAAAGAGAACTTTGGAGTTAAGGCATTCCTTCATTACAGGTGATCTTATTAATTCTTAAAATTAAGAAGAAGTTTGTATAAACTGCATGGAATCTGTATCTTTTTCAGTTACAGCATTGTGAAATATGTATTTTGTCCAATATATAATGTGACTAACACATCTGCTCTTTTTTAGGGATGAATAAGTTTCTCTGCCTTTTGGCTCTTGGTCTAACCCTGGGCTTGCAATGCCAAGTGGATGCCAGTGAGTAGTTTTTATCTTCTGAAATCTCAGAAATAATTGAAAACGCTTTTGAAGCTAAAAGATTAAAATGTGAGACGATTCGCATTTGAAAAACTGAAAATTTTTATTAAACACTGGTACGTTGTCTTTCAGTTGAAATAAAACTAAGTTACTTTAAAATAAACAAAAAAATCTGACTTTGTTTGTTTTCAGAACGCCATTTGAGCCACAGTTTCATTGAAAAATGTGTGAACCAGGCTAAAGCCGACGTGGATGCAGCCTATACGTACTCCCGACAAGAGTGAGTGGAAAACCCTTGTTCCTCTGTTGTGTTTTCACTGCTTAATGTTGAAGTAAAAAGAAACCTTCAAAAGATGTAATTAAATACCTGAACTCTTTAAACAAAACAGGAGCATTTACCGAGTGAGGAGAAACGCAGCAAACCCTGCAGACGTCCTGAGACTTTTAAAGCAGCCCAATGGCCCATCCAGAGAGGCAGTGCGTGCTGCAGACTACATGGACAACACTCTGCATCTGATCAAGAGGACTCTGGCCAGACGTCACACACGCTCCATCAATGCCACAGGTTTGTTTCTGAATTTATCTTTTTGAGGTTTGCTGGCATGGCCTGAAGTCACAGCTAACCTTTGTTTTTCTTATGCTTTATTTAGATCTGATCTCTGATGGAGATCTGAGTGTGATTGCCAGACTGACAGGCTGCGCTTCTCAAGTCAGAAATGTTCAATGCAAAGACCTTCCCAATCTCAACAAGTATCGCACAGCAAACAGCATCTGCAACAACATGTGAGGAGACAATTCATTAGAACACACTTACGTCATGATTTTGGTGTTAGGGTTTGGCTTTAAACTTCTGTTACATGTTGGACCTTTTTAAAAAGGCTACTATAAAAGGCTGCTGTACTATCATGCATATTATATATTATTTCATATTGTTCTGTAAACTTGAATATTTCATCTTTCTTACCTGAGTTGGATATATTATCAATATTTGTGTAATATTTATTCTGGCATTTATTTTATTTACTGTTAATTGTGGCATTTCTGATAAAGCTCACCTTCTGCTGCTTCAGAGCTAACATTAAATTAGATTTGCTTGTTTTAAACGGTGCGTAACTGTCTTTTGCCACAGTCACATCCAAATTTCCTCATTGTGGAACAATAAAGGATTTCTTAACTTACCTTATCTTACTTATAGTAAAAACCCTCGCTGGGGCACCTCCAACGTCCCGTTCCGCCGCTGGTTGCCCGCTGAGTACGAGGATAAGATCTCTACTCCTAAAGGCTGGACCCAAACACTGAGTATCAACAACCGCATTCTTCCCTTGGTAAGCACTTCAGCGTAGCTTTTTCTTACAATTGTCATCAAAAGATAGAAGATACTAAAACCAATTGTATTTGTCTTTGTCCTGTTCTCAGGTGAGAGTAGTGTCCAACCGTATCCTGTCAACAGCTAACTCTGATGTGGACAGTGACCCCCTCTACACACATCTTGTGACAATCTTTGGCCAGTGGACCGACCACGACCTGACCTTCACCCCTAACTCTCCCTCCATCAGGTCATTCAATGATGGCATTGATTGTCAAAACACCTGCAACAACACAGAGCCGTGCTTCCCAATAAAGGTCAGTGTTGATACATTTCAACATTACATTAACAAAAAATAGAAACAAATTTAAAGCATTTAAATCTAACGGGTTCCCGTTTTCATAAAAGTTTCCAGATGGTGACCCCCGTTTTAATGGTCGCCCTGAGGAGTGCATGCCCTTCACCCGCTCTGCACCAGCTTGTGGTTCTGGTAACACAGGATACATCTTTGGATCACCCACTGTTCGCCAGCAGCTCAACACGCTGACAGCCTTCATCGATGTGGGTCAGGTCTACGGTTCCGATGACGGCAAAGCTCGCCTGCTCCGGGACTTCAGTACAGATGAAGGTTTATTGACGGTCAATGAAAAGTATAAAGACAGCGGCCGGGACCTCCTGCCATTCACCACCATGGGGGCCAACATGTGTGCCACAAGGGGACGCATGACCAACAATAGCAATGCAGAGGAGGTGCTGTGCTTTTTTGCTGGTAAGTGCCAGTAAACATATGACCTCAGTCAGATACAAAGAAGATATATTTAAAGCATTTTTTCATTGCTTAAAATGTAATTTTATTATCTTTAAAGGGGATGAACGTTCCAATGAAAACATCGGACTGGCTTCTTTGCATACCCTGATGATGAGAGAGCATAACCGTCTGGCTCGCGCCCTCGCTCAGCTCAATCCACATTGGGACGGAGAGAGGCGTTACCAGGAAGCCCGCAAGATTATGGGCGGGTACATCCAGGTAAGAGACAGCAAGAATAGTACAGAGTAAAACGGGGTTGAAATGCTATAAAAACTATGCAAGAAATTATTAGAAAATAGACACATATTTATGACTAAACATTCACCAATATTGCCAATATTCTTTTTATTTTTATAATCTAATAGTCAGGAAGTGTAAACCAGTTTGTCTTTGCTGTCGTAGGTTATCACCTACAGGGACTGGCTCCTCCACATCGTCGGCCCAGACGCCATTTCCAAGCAGTTGTCCACCTACCCTGGTTATGATGAAAATATAGATCCCGGCATCGCCAACGTGTTTGCCACAGCTGCCTTCCGATTCGCTCATCTGATGGTTCAGCCCTTCATCTTCCGTCTTGACGAGAATTACAAGGATCACCCAGATTATCCCACCCAGCCGCTGCACAGAACCATGTTTGCTCCTTGGAGGGTCGTCTTTGAAGGTAAAAACTAGACCTCCACCTTCATCGCTAAGCTAGTAAAAGAGCATGACAAAAACATCTAAATGTTGCTGTTCCTTCTTCAGGTGGCTTGGACCCAATCGTGAGAGGGCTGATAGGTCGTCAGGCTAAGCTGAACACGCAGGATCACATGATGACTGAGGAGCTGAGGGACAGACTGTTCAAATTCTCTATGAAGCTGGCGCTGGATCTGGGATCTCTAAACATGCAGAGAGGAAGAGACCATGGACTCCCTGGTATTTCTTGATTCTAGATGCTTCATTTTGCAATTCCTCCTTCCTACATATCTGGGTTTTGTAATCTCTACAGTGCACACATAATTGTAGACACGGTTTCTCTCTGTTTTAGGCTACAACAAATGGCGAGGGTTCTGTGGTCTGTCCCAACCAAAGACTCTGAATGAGTTGGCGAAGGTGTTGAACAACACAGATTTGGCCCGGAGACTTCTGGATCTCTATGGTACACCTGACAACATTGACCCATGGCTGGGAGGAGTGGCTGAGCCGTTTGTCCGTGGAGGAAGAGTGGGACCCCTGTTTGCCTGCCTGATTTCCACTCAGTTCCAGAAGATCCGGGCGGGAGACCGGTTAGCATACATAAAATATCTAAACTATCTATGAACAATATAAAGCCCCTTTCACACTTATAATCTTAACCAGGAATTTACTGGTAATTTACTGGGACAGGGTGATGTGTGAGTAAAGCCGAAACTGATTTACCAGGTAAAAGTGACCCGGCAATTTACCAGGTCAAGACCTAATATCATAAACGGTAATTTACTGGGACTGCTCTAGTGTGAATAAAGTCATTAATTCCTCAGGAGGTACACAGCGTGATTATATAAGACGCTTCTAGTCTTCATTTAGCTCTTCTGCTGATGTCTGCAAGCTGCTTATGTGGCGGAGAAATGTATTGAAATGTTATTTCTTCTGTAGTTTTCATAAAGCTATGAACCAATCTTTGGTCCCGAAGCCATTGTTTATTGTGCTGTTTGACAGACAAAATTTCTGGCTGAAAATCTTCTTTAGAGGCTGGCTCGATCAGGTAAAGCTATATCCCTTGCATTATTGCTACCTGCAGGCGATATTAGGTACATCCATTCAACTGTGTCCAGGTTAAGTGTCAAAAAAGCAGACCCGATAATTTACTAGGACTAATTTGCATGTGTGAAAGGCGATAATTTTTATTCGACCCGGGAATGTGGTCCCAGTAAATTACCGGGATTTATGTGTGAAAGGGTCTTAAGATTCGATATATAATCTGTGTTTTTTCATCCTGAGAAACTAAACTCCATGTGTCTTTGTCAGGTTTTGGTGGGAGAATAAAGGTGTTTTCACGGATGCTCAGAGGCTGGCTCTTAGGGACACATCTCTGGCCCGAATCATTTGTGACAACACTGGGATCACTGAGGTTCCTGAAAAACCTTTCCAGTACCGACCCCGAGGCTCTGGATACACCAAGTGTGATGCCATCCCAGCATTTGACCTCAGTCCATGGAAGGAGGGTGGTATGTTTGCATTAAGTTATTAAATAATTTGGAGTTGCTTCTGGTAAACATCACTAACTTCTACTTCCATATTGCTTCATTTTCTCTTTGACCATAATGAAACTCCAGAGGTTTCAGGGAAATCTAAACTTATATTTCTTTTGTTTATGAATAGATAGGATGACACGGTAAAAGTTTATTTAGTTTAGTAATTTGATATTCACGCTGTATTTATTTAAGAATACTGATTTTTTTTCACATTTTTTCTTGCAGAAGGTCAGCGTGGACCCCCTGGACCAGCAGGTAAATGTTCTATGTCTTTTAGCAATTATAAGCAAACTGATTTAGGCCAGGTAGCATTTTACAATACTTTATATACAATGTGCTGGCATGTAAACGTGCTCATGTGATTTTGTGCACAGGACCCAGAGGACTGCCAGGTCCACCAGGACCTCCCGGACCCCCTGGCACAGCGGAGAAAGTTGCTTTCTCTGTGCGCCTGGGTAACAACTTTCCCAAACCTGCTACACCCATCCCCTTCCATGATGTCATCTACAACGGACAGGACAGCTACGACACCCAGACCGGCATTTTCACCTGTGAGCACCCGGGCGTCTATGAGTTTGAGTTCCACTGCACCATCTACGAGAATGCAGGCAGCGTGGATCTGCTCCGTAACGAAGAGCTGATTCTGCACTCATTCACCACCCGCCAGAGCGGCTACATCACAGCCAGCGGCAGCACCTTTATCAAGCTTGAGAAGGGAGACAGGGTGTGGCTGGTGGCTAACCGTGGTGGCAACGGACTGACCAGTGACAGCTACTTCTCTGGTCACCTGCTGTTCACTGAATAGGAGGGCATTAAAGTACTTCTCCAGAATAGGCTCTCCACATGTAGAATTTAAAGTACAAAAGTAAAAAACTGAGTCAAAATGAAGTAACAAAACTGATTCATATGTGTGAATGAAGGACAATTTAAGACTCAAGCTGAAGTACTTCCGTCAATTCAGTATTTTATGCAATTTTTTTATTTTTACAGAAAAAAATCACTTGGAGGTTTGTGATCTTGATAATCATTTTAAATGAAGATGTAAACAAAATGCATTGATATTGCAGCTACACTTTAAAGTAAAGATCTTAAGAATATATTCAATTTCATTTTTATTTAACTGCACAAAAAGTCTTATTAATTTTATGTTTTAATTTACCTGACCTTTAAGCCTTTTAAAAACTGTTGCTTATGTCTGGCAGAAAATTATAAGGCATTGTGTATGCTTTTAGCAAATTCTTTGGATCATACTTGTGTTTGTCCTGCATTTGAATGGAAATCTTGGAGTCACTTTAACTTTGTAATTAATAAATTAAATCCTGTTTAATTCAACTTCCCTCCCTGAGTGAAATGTCTGATTTTACAGAACATTTATTTTGTTTGTGTTTTAAAATTAAAAGCCAGGCACTGAATATCAGGAACATATATTTGAAGCAACTGAGTTTATCACATTTGGAAGATTAAATATACAATATAGTATTAAAAAGAAAGTCTTAGAATATCAACAAATTAAATCTATAATAAAAAAAATTAAGCTCATTAAAGGTGGTTTACAAATTCCAATAAATGCACTGGAGTTCCTGGGTCTGAACCCCCCAAACTACTGTGTAAATTATACAGGACACTGTCTAAACCAACTCTGTGCTGGTTCAATATCTCTTCCTATTAAGAAAATGAAAATGACTGATTTAACAGTCAGCTTCCCCTCCCTGGGCTGCCACCTTACCGTGGTGGAGGGGTTTGAGTGTCCCAATGATCCTAGGAGCTATGCTGTCAGGGGCTTTAAGCCCCTAGTAGGGTCACCCAAGGCAGACAGGTCCTAGGTGAGGGACCAGACAAAGAGCAGCCCAAAACCCCCTTATGATGAGCAAGATTATTGGATCTCGTGTTCCCTCGCCCGGACACGGGTCACTGGGGCCCCACTCTGGAGCCAGGCCTGGAGGTGGGGCACGTTGGCGAGCGCCTGGTGACCGGGCTTTTACCCATGGAGCCCGGCCGGGCTCAGCCCGAAGAGGCGACATGGGTCCCCCTTCCGATGGGTTCACCACCTGTCGGAGGGGCCAAAGGGGTGCAGTGTGCAACGGGTGGCAGTGGAAGGCGGGGACCTTGACGTTCCGATCCTCGGCTGCAGAAGCTGGCTCTTGGGACGTGGAATGTCACCTCTCTGGTGGGGAAGGAGCCTGAGCTAGTGTGCGAGGTTGAGAGGTTCCGACTAGAGATAGTCGGACTCACCTCGACGCACCGCTCTGGCTCTGGAACCAGTCTCCTCGAGAGTGGCTGGACATTCTTCCACTCTGGAGTTGCCCCTGGTGAGAGGCGCCGAGCTGGGGTGGGCATACTTGTTGCCCCTCATCTTGGTGCCTGCACGTTGGGGTTCTCCCCGGTGAACGAGAGGGTGGCCTCCCTCCGCATTCGTGTGGGGGGACGGGTTCTGACTGTTGTTTGTGCTTATGCACCAAACGGCAGTTCAGATTACCCACCCTTTTTGGAGTCCTTGGAAGGGGTACTGGAGAGTGCCCCTCATGGAGACTCCCTCGTTTTGCTGGGGGACTTCAACGCTCACGTGGGCAATGACAGTGAGACCTGGAGGGGCGTGGTTGGGAGGAAT
The DNA here is from genome assembly GCA_037039145.1 of Fundulus diaphanus. Lineage (NCBI taxonomy): Eukaryota > Metazoa > Chordata > Actinopteri > Cyprinodontiformes > Fundulidae > Fundulus > Fundulus diaphanus. The sequence goes on from CM073127.1 coordinate 26,235,323, forward strand.
GGCCCACCTGATCTGAACTCGAGTGGTGTTCTGTTGTTGGACTTCTGTGCTCGTCATGGATTGTCCATCACAAACACCATGTTCAAGCATAAGGGTGTCCACATGTGCTCTTGGCACCAGGACACCCTAGGCCGCAATGATCGACTTTGTTGTCGTTTCATCTGATCTGCGGCTGCATGTCTTGGACACTCGGGTGAAGAGAGGGGCGGAGCTCTCCACCGACCACTACCTGTTGGTGAGTTGACTCCGATGGTGGGGGAGGAAGCCGGTCAGACCTGGCAGGCCCAAACTTATTGTGAGGGTTTGCTGGGAACGTCTGGCAGAGTCCCCTGTGAGACGGAGCTTTAACTTCCACCTCCAGGAGAACTTTGAACACGTCCCGAGGGAGGCGGGGGACATTGAGTCTTAATGGACCATGTTCCACGTCTCTATTGTTGAGGTGGCTAGTCGGAGCTGTGGCCGCAAGGTTGTCGGGGCATGTCGTGGCGGCAACCCTCGAACACACTGGTGGACACCAGCGGTGAGGGAAGCCGTCAAGCTGAAGAAGGAGTCCTATCAGGCTTTATTGGCCTGTGGGACTCCGGAAGCAGCTGATGTGTACCGGCAGTCGAAGCGGCAGACGGCTCGGCTGGTCGCCGAGGCAAAAACTCGGGCGTGGGAAGAGTTCGGAGAGGCCATGGAGAAAGACTTCCGTACGGCTTCGAAGCGATTCTGGTCCACTATCCGGCGTCTCAAGAGGGGGAAGCAGTGCGGTACCAACACTGTTTATAGTGGGGGTGGTGTGCTGCTGACCTCGACTCGGGACGTTGTGCGTCGGTGGGCGGAATACTTCGAAGACCTCCTTAATCCCACCAACACGTCTTCCATTGCGGAAGCAGAGCCTGAGGACTCTGGGTCGGGTTCTCCCATCTCTGGTGCTGAGGTTGCCGAGGTTGTTAAAAAGCTCCTCGGTGGCAAGGCTCCGGGGGTGGACGAGATTCGCCCAGAGTACCTTAAGGCTCTGGATGTTGTGGGGCTGTGTTGGTTAACGCGGCTCTGCATCATTGCGTGGACATCGGGGGCAGTTCCCCTGGATTGGCAGGCTGGGGTGGTGGTCCCCCTATTTAAAAAGGGGGACCGGAGGGTGTGTTCCAACTACAGAGGAATCACACTCTTAAGCCTCCCTGGTAAGGTCTATTCTGGGGTTCTGGAAAGGAGGGTCCATCGGATGGTCGAATCTCGGATTCAGGAAGAGCAGTGTGGTTTTCGTCCTGGCCGTGGAACACTGGATCAGCTCTACACCCTCAGCAGGATCCTGGAGGCGGCATGGGAGTTTGCCCAACCAGTCTACATGTGCTTTGTGGATCTGGAGAAGGCATTCGACCGTGTCCCCTGAGGGATCCTGTGGGGGGTACTCCGGGAGTATGGAGTACCGGGCCCTTTAATAAGGGCTGTCAGGTCTCTGTATGACCGGTGTCAGAGTCTGGTCCGCATTGCCGGCAGTAAGTCGGACTCGTTTCCAGTGAGAGTTGGACTCCGCCAAGGTTGCCCTTTGTCACCGATTCTGTTCATAACTTTTATGGACAGAATTTCTAGGCGCAGCCAAGGTGTTGAGGGGATCCGTTTTGGTGGCCTTAGGATTGCGTCTCTGCTATTTGCGGATGACGTGGTCCTATTGGGTTCATCAGGGCGTGATCTACAGCTCTCACTAGAGCGGTTCGCAGCCGAGTGCGAAGCGGCTGGGATGAAAATCAGTGCCTCCAAATCCGAGACCGTGGTCTTGAACCGGAAAAGGGTAGAGTGCCTTCTCCGGGTTGGGGAGGATGTGCTGCCCCTAGTGGAGGAGTTCAAGTATCTTGGGGTCTTGTTCACGAATGAGGGGAAGATGGAGTGGGAGATCGCAGGCGGATTGAAGCGGGCGCTGTACCGATCCGTTGTGGTGAAGAGAGAGCTGAGCCAAAAGGCGAAGCTCTCGATTTACCGGTCGATCTACCTTCCTACCCTCATCTATGGTCACGAGCTTTGGGTCGTGACCGAAAGAACGAGATCAGGACACAATGACAGAGACAGTCAGCGCGGGGGATCAACCCGCCATTTGCAGGATGAACTCCCTAACCTCTGCGACACCAATACCCATTATTAGATTGTGTTTTGTCTCTTGGGCGTGTATTTATTTTTTCTACCTATTTTGTTCCAACTAAACAATAAATTGTTACGTTTTTACATAACCTTTTTAGTGTTGGCTCTAAATGTTACTTCCCCCCTTCCCCCTAGACGAGTTGGGTCATAACAGAAGAGAAGATGGATGACATTTCACCTGGTTTACAAACTCCTTTTCCTGATCTGTTATTTTTCTGACCAGGCCAAACCTATACAGCTTAGAGATTATTACTGAAGAAACGTCTGCATCGTCTTTGTTCATAGAGGCTCAGCAACTTATTTACTTATGGGCTATTTTACTTATACAAACAGTGTTTGTGTTTCAGTCTATTAATTAAACATAACATTGATTGAATGTAGAACTGGTGACAGTTTTCATAGGATAATTAGGTTGAAAGGACAATTTGTTGTTTGGTAATGCAGGCTGATGAACAATGAAATCAGAAAGATTCAACATATAGCTTATACGATGTATCTATTTAATTCTTTATGGTAAAAGTCTTCAAACTTAAAGGTGATGGTTATGGAAGGCATGAGCCATAATTCATTTGTTTAACATTACCCAGTCATTAACATCCTTTGTGATGGTGAGCCAATATTATTATTATTATTAATAATAATAACAGGGCTGCACAGTGTCGCAGTGGGTAGCACTGTTGTCTTGCAGCAAGAAGATTCTGGGTTCAAATCCAACCCTGGGTCTTTCTGCATGGAGTTTGCATGTTCTCCCTGTGCATGCGTGGCTTCTCTCCGGGTACTCCGGCTCCCTGCCACAGTCCAAAAACATGACTGTTAGGTTAACTGGCTTCTCTAAATTGTCCTTAGGTGTTTACTTTTACTGTAAGGTACCTGCCAGGATAAAAAATGAATAAAATAACAACATAATCATCTTAAATGTGTAATATATTCTAGATTGGACTTGAAATTGAAAACACTGCTTTCCAAGGGACAAAAAAAAATATTTTATTCTTATTTAAATATTAAATTGAAAAACTGTTAAACTAGACTAAATAAATATATAATAAATACATTATTCCTGGCTAGTTCATTTAAGTTAAATTTACGTTGTAATTTGTTTTACCTCTGAATAGAAAAGGTGGACACATCCATTTTATTATATTATTATTTTTTCTGGAATAAAAATCCACATCTTTGAGAAATATCCCTTTTCAATCAAGAACTGCAGGTCACGAAAGATTACAAACGAATCCATTGCGTGATCAGAACTGTTGGAGTGCACAGCTAAGTACAGAGGAAATCAAATATTTAAACAAATTTAAATGTATACACTATATGACATATTTGCGCGTGCTCAGAGCAGTCAGAGCAACGATCTCACTGTAAGTGGTAGTGACAGTAAGACCTCCGTTCTTCCAAGGCATATGTGTGCTGGGCCCTCGAAAGGCAACATGGCAGAACGCTATATATGTATTTCCGGTTGGTACAAATTCATGCTTACAAGGCACAAATAGATCTGGAACAAAACAACCTTCATACTCTGCACACATGAAATAAATGAGTGACAACTTTTCTTCAAGTACAAGAATTTATTAACAGAAATAAGCTGCACATCCAGAAGACCACTGTAGAACGTTGTTCATCTTAATTAATACTAATCAACAAATCCTCTTTGTGAAACTTAACTAGACTACTCAGCAAAATTAAGATTAAAGAAACTAAGGAACTATGGACACACAAAAGAACAAAAGCAATAGTTTAAAACCATCATCATACGAATGATTCAGTGAATTTTGGGTTCACTGCAGATGTAAGAGAACCAAGGTTCATCTTAAAGAATATGGAATGAGGTTAAATTAGCTCAACTAGTTTAGAAGAACATTTGATATGTGTTTAACCCATTCACAATGCAAATCTGAGTTAGACAAAACATTATTTAAGGAAATATTTTGAAGAATGATTTGCTAAATAAAAATCAATTACCTCTCTCGGACACAATTTCTAATAACCAGATGAGCCAGAAAGGAAGTCAGACAGGAGCATACCATTTAAGGATGGAGCATACAAGGAACATAGTCAGTGTGAAGCTGGCCTAAGAGGACAACAGCCATGACCTCCTGCCATTCACCACCATGGGGGCCAACATGTGTGCCACAAGGCGACGCATGACCAATGATGGCAGTGCTGAGGATTTGTTGTACTTTTTTGCTGGTGAGTCACACTTAGAGCGTGCCTAGAGCGAAATACAGCACTGTGTAAAACTATTTGCCCCCTTCCTAATTTATTATTTCTTTAACATTAAAGGAAAATATTTTGGGTAAATACAAAAAGCAGTTTTCAAGTGGTTAATACATTTTTTTAAGGGAAGAGGCAATGCAACCTGGTGCTATGTGAAAAATCTTATTGATGTTACATCTGGGGCTCCTAAAAATTTTTTCTTTATTTTGACTGTAACCTCAGGAGTCTCACTTCAGACTCAGACCAGCAGATGGAGCTGACGTACACGTTTGTAAACAAAAGCAGGGATCAAAACGGCCAAATGTAAATTACTGCCATCTGTTAAAACCTAATTTAGTACATATTGTTAGTTTTTACAATTTTTAATCTCACTATATCAAAGTACATTTTCTAAATAGCGTTAAAGTTTAAGTTGAAATAAAGCACAAAACTTTTTTTTGGTTCTTAGATAAAGAAGTGTTTGAATCAGATTTATCATCTGGGGTCAAAAAATTAAAAGAACTGATGTGTAGGATAAGGATAAAAAAATGTTCACTGTATATCTATTTAACTATTTGATCATTTGGTGGAAACAATCTGATTCTACCAATTTATATTGTGGGCAAATTGTTCACTTTACTGGCCTTTCAAAAAAAATAATAATATGAAGTTTCGTTTGAATATAATTTCTTCTTTTACAGTAAAACAGAATTACATCAGATATTTCATTTTGGCAGAGTGGTGAACACCCTGCACTGTTCACCAAATAGTCTTGTTTTCCTACAACTAATAAGAATACCTAACTTGCTGATTTTTATTTATTTATTTTTTTGCACATAGGATCTGTAGATGACTAATTTTTTGAACCAAGTTAGCCAGATATGTTTTTGTTGTTAAAAATAGGTGCAAGTTTGACATTACAAATTCATGTTCTGTAACAAAATAAGGTTTACGTTTTTACTCAGTCTTTATTTGTTATTTATATGTTTTGGTGATTCATTCAAAGTACATTTTGTTAAGGAAATTAAAACGGTTAAAAGGACAAAGGCATTTGGGATCATCTTAAATTAAACTCTGCAAAAAATAAAATAAAACAACTAATTCCTGCACACTAAAAACTACTGAAAAGAAAATGATATTGAATGCAACACTTGTGTTTCTGTGGTCAACTTCAAACTGTACGAAGTGAAGAGGAAACGTCTCAAAGGAGCAAATATTAAACTGCAACAATAATCCCAGTTCTCTGGAAACGCCACCCAAAAGAACAAAAAAACAAAACACAAATATCTCATTCTAAGGTATAAATTGGAAGCCTTTTTTATCCAGTCAAAACGGTACTGCATCATCTTTTTGAAATATAGGATGAAATAACAATCATATAAAAACCTAATTATGTCAAGAAATGATGGTAAAGGAGCTCCTGGTTTAATTGCACACCATGAGGGTCCTGTTGGAATCCGCATCCTTCCTAAAATACATAAACAAACAAATAATGTCCTGATATAATGTGACTGATGGGTGATGTTGTGGGTCGCATTAGTGCTGCTGCTGTTGTTTGCAGCACAGCGCAGAGGAGAGACGGAAACCAGCTGCTGCGTTTCCACATACTCCCCAGCACACACATTGTGGCGCTCGCGCACGCGCACGCGCACCCCCCTACGCCACGCCCCTCCTGACCTCCGTGGTCACCGCGCCATCCACACAAAGTGACTCTGCATGTCCCGTGGGAGCAGGGGAATGCTGGAGAGGACGAGCGGCACACGATACCCCATTGTTTAGTTTAGCAGTCACTGATCCCCCTCCACACCCCTTATAAACCCCTCACCCCCTCACCCCTCCACACCCACAGCTCCCCCAAAACACACGGACTGACCGTCTCAAGAAATTGATTAAAAAGACGTTTGTGGCTTTGACTAATCCCTCGTTTTCATTTGTCTTTCCGTGCTTCAGGAGATCAGAAAAAAAACACCACATTGAGCGAGCAGGTTCTGTCGGGTTGGATGGGCCAGGAGGGAGAATTGTGCACCGCTCTCATGTCATGTCTAATAACTTTCTTCTCAGGGTCGGACTGAGGAGGATTTGGGTCCCTGGGCTAGAAGCTTCTTTGGTGCCCCTACCCATCTCAGTTTCTTTTAGGCAAGCAAATTACAGCAACATTTTTGTTCTAAGTTTTTCACATCTTGTCAAGCAAATAAGGTACAACAATGATAGTTCTTTGTTCTTTTTAGCCCTTAGTTGGCAAATCATTAGGGTGTATTGGATTACAAATTAATATTTCTGACATTTTTATTTGTATCTTTGCTTTGCAACGTCAAATAATGGTCCTGTAATCTCAATCTAAAAGTTCAGAATATTGTCTTCCTTGTTGTCTTCATTCAGAACAGAAGGTGAGAGCCAATGAAGATAGTAAGACACCACCCGTCTTTCTGTTTGTCATTGGTTTTCTGCTGTTTGTGTGCCAAAATATCACGTCTTCCATATTCAGAAACTCACTAGGGTGCATCTGCTACTTGGAGATGGGTCTCATGCAATTTTACTTTGATAGACCCGAGAGACAGTTGAAATGCATACCCCCAAGGAACAAGAAAGAAATAAACTCTTTCAGCAGTTCCAGTCAGAAAGTGATGAATATTGTGGTGGATCTGATGCCAGGGGCCTTGATTGTTCCGTAAAGATTTTGACAAAGGAATGAAACCACCTGAAGACAGGTAGCTTTCTTCATTTTACAGAGAATGGTAAAATAAGGCTTGCCCTGCAAAATGCTTTGCTATGCTAGACACTTCATCAATTCTTAGAAATTCTTTCATCCACAGAAAAGTAACCCTAAAAGTTGTAGCAACTATGCCAGGGCTGTATAGGGCGATGTAACATTGTCACAACCCACCAAAAACATAGAAGAACCCTTTAACTTGCTGTTGTTGTCTCACTTAGGCCCTGTTTACATGATGTTTTCTGATAAAAATGGAAAAGCTTAGTTGCGTTTGTACTGTTCATTCACACAGCAACAGTGAGGGTTTTCTCTGAGAACGGCACAGTTTCATAACGGTTTCCAAAGTGTAATGATTTGAAAACGCCCCGATCTCTGTTGTCACATAAACAGGGAAAAAAAAAAAATTCTTACAGAGTCCCTGGCTTATGCACAGTATGACAGAAATCAGTAGAAATGAGTGTACACACGCACAACTAAATGGCTGTCTACAATAATAATAAAAAAAAAAACAAGGAAGAAAATTTCAGCAGCAGTTGATTCCCAGTCAATCTTTGTTTGAAAGTCACCTTAAGCAACAGTTAAACCTCATCTTTTGTACGTAGGGAAACTTTATTCTCTGTCATCTTGAACGTTTATTAGTTGAGGTGGCTTTTAGGCAGAAAGATTTTGTCCGCATGCAAGTTGAGTTTCACACAACATAGCATCAACAAGTGGAGTGGGGAAAGAATCAGACCATTTTCACATCTCAACTGTTGGCGTGTAAACGGAGTTAGTAAAAATTACGTTGTAATGTAAATGTGTTGAGAGAAACAGAAAAAGTCGTGTTACGTAAGAGGGCCCTAGTGTCCAGCTGGGTTGAAGTAGGTCATCACCCTTTGCAAATTTTGCACAGAAATATCCATCAAAACAATTTTTGAAAACAGGAAATATCATGTTAGAAAGACATCCATTAATTAAAGAAAAACAAAACATTAGTTTTGGGCCTTTATGGCTGCTGTCCCCTTAAGCCTTTTAGTAAGTCTGGCCCTGTTTAAGCCTCGAAAAGTATCCTAACCACATCTAAAACTGCACATGATCTGGTTGCATCTCCTAAAGAAACAAAATTAACGCCATAAGACACAATAAGCTTGCTCGATCAGAGCAATGACTTTTGCTGTAAGACGTGATTTCTGGGCACCTCTTTGTGTTTCCAGGCTGAGCTTGCTCACTTTAATTCAGATCGGTCTTTTTATAGTGCACCAATTCAAAACAAATGTCATGTCAGGCCACTTTAAAAGGCAAACAGATCGCATTCATTTCCAGAAATATTCAATAAAGGTTTGAAACAGGCCTTTTTTTATACAGTCCAATTAGATCCTTGTTAAATATTTCAGCACTCATCCACTCTTTTGTTTGAATGCAATCTTTCTACTTTTTGTATTGTTGTTGCACATATAGAATATTGTTCTTTTTGTAAACACTGATTTACGTAAAATACATCAAATTCCCTTGAGCAATAAAAGTTTTTCTTAATACCAAAAAACTTACAAAACCAAACTTGTAGAACAATTCAGACCCACATCTCTCTCATTTTTGCATGCAGTGCAGGAATTTTTTTTTTTATCATAATGCATCATCATGTATAGATTTTTCATGGTTTTGGGGTTAAGTGTGTCTGTCAGTCATGCTGGCAGAGAGGTGTGCTGTGGGACAAGGTGACAGGGTTGGATACTGGTCCACAGGATTCCCTGAGACTGCGCGCTTATAATTGGGGGAACATCTGACTTTGTCCCGCGCCGGCAGATGGTGGGCTGAGGCGGGATCCAAGGGGGGAGATTTACATTCATTGTCCGCACACACAAACTCCACATAGAGACAATAGTCCCGGTAAGGGGCAAGGAGCCAGGATTGAAGGAAAAAGAAAATCTTTTTATAAGCAGGCCAGTGGAAGCGGAAATAAATTTTAGCTGCAAATCCACCCAGAATATCTTATATTGAACCTTCAAAATGTAGATCAGGTTTAAACTCTTGTTTTATATATATATATATATATATATATATATATATATATATATATATATATATATATATATATATATATATATATATATATATATATATATATATATATATATATACACCTCAAAAAGTAAAAGTTCATACGTTTTTAGTAGGAATTGTTTTCTTTTCATTTTTTTTGGCCTTCAGAAAGTAAAATAGTTTTATCTCCAATAACAGACATACAACATTAAATTAACTCAATTATATACTTTTATAGATCATGGTGGAGAGATTTGAGATTTTGCTCCCAAAGTGCTGATTAAGAACTCATTTCGGGCTCTGTCAGGCTGGGGACCAACGCCAATGGGAGCGCAGCCCCGTCGACTGCTGTTACAGATTGATGGAGCAACCAGACGGCCATTGTTTCTCTTGACACTGATGCGATGCGTCCTCAGTGAAATCACAGCGTTCAAAGGAGCAGACGGTGGAGCTGCTATAAGACGCGCCCCTGTCGAGGGTGCACTTGTGTTAAACGCTGACTTGAATGAAAAGCCCAAACAGGATTTTCTTAAGCTACAAAGGATGCTGCACTATAAAAAGGAATCTCGGTGGGTGTTGATGATCAGCCATTAAAATGATTACATTTTTTTTAAACCATTTATTTAACCATTATTTATACACGTTGTCTCACTGAGATCCAAGATCTCATTTACAAGAGAGACAAAAAAAGAAAAGAAAATTACATAGACAGAGACAATAAAAAAATGTAAACAACTGACTTGAAATAAATGAGTTAATAAAATAGGTTATGAACTAAAACAAACGCAAGTTTGATAAGTTTTAATTGTCCCATGAGAATCAATGTGGATAAATTTCAAAATTTTAATCAAAGTACTTAGTTTATTAATATAATGTTTAATATTGGGTAAATTTTAAAAATTCTGCAACAATTTTTTGTCACAAATCCTACTATAGCATTGTGATTAGAGTTTAACTGAAGATGTTGGTTCAGTCCATCGTCGTTATTTGCTGTGTGTGGCGTCCACCAGGGAGCTGTTGAGGCTGATATATCAATCTCAACATTTATTTATGATATAGCCTATTATTCAGATAGGCCGCATCATAAACAAATGTGTTAACTTAGTAAAACTCAAGATCTGTTATTAGACAGGTGGTTGAAAAGGTTTTTTAGTAGGAGCAAGAATTTAAGTTTGTATCTAGCTTTAGCCAGTTTGGCAAAAGCGTTGATGTTTAAGTTGAACTACCTGCAAGTTTCTTCTCTCTGCAGACACTTGTTGCTAAAAAACAGCACATTTAGATGTGATTTACAGAGAAAAGATCAACATGCAACTCTGTATTTAAAAAGTTTTGATTTAGCTTTAGCTAGTTTAGTAAAATTGTTAATATTAAAATCAAACTCTCAAGTTAGGAACTCCTCAGTGACAAAAGTAGATTTCGGCTGTCAGAACAGTTGTCAAAAGAGGCCAAATAATGACATGACCTAAAGTAATCATGTACAACTGTAAAAGGGGCAAAAAACATTGGATTTGTAAAACAATAGACAAACTTCCTTCAATCGATTTTGTTTTACCTCTGGAAGTGTCCTTTATCTAGTTTTTGAATTTACAAAGGGACCCAGGAGAGACACACTGTTGTGGATACTTGAGTTTTCCATTTTTTTTAATTACATCTTTTTACTTATTTAGCTCAGCTGTCTTCCGTCTGGTTTGGCTTCAATCATGTGTTTCACTTTTATTTGCAGTCCCCACTTTTTCCACCAACAGAGCAAAAGTTTCACAAGTCACAAACAGTCCCAGTTTGACCAATGTAAGATGATCCTAATTCCAGAAAGCTTAAAAAACGGATTGTTTTTGTTTTCATTGAGAATAAAAGGCTTCATGACTGTCCAGCTGTTTTTCCAAAGCATCCCTTTTCAGTGTCGAATGATCCAATTAAGGTTCAGCCAGTTAAAGTGTTTTAGATTTTGGGCTACAAATGATTAAATGCATGCAGATTTAAAAAAACAACATCAAAAACACCCCTCGCCTCATCTATCAGGGTGAACATCTCCTTCTTTGACTGTAACTGGGAGGGACTGCTGTGGGAGGACATGGCCACATGTAGGTACTTTGGGATAGTTACCTACAGCAGCTGCTCGTTGAAGATATCACATCAGCCTCCAAAAGTCTTCAATAACACCTCAAAAAGTCACAAGATTTGTTGCTAGTCACTTCTATGAAATAGATTGAAAAGAGGGATCTCAGTACTTGATATAAATACTGGCAAAGTTGACTGATTGCTAACAACTAGAGCCTCTTAACCCTGAGGCAGAGGCTGCAAACCACATCTTTACTGAGCTTGTGAAAAGCTTTACATGCCACCTTGTTATAGTAGATTTAAAAAGCTCACATTTCTCTAACATGTTTAGCTGTAATCACACAACACTTTCTTTAGTTGCATTTTAAAATGGGAGACAAACTGGATCAGAATGTGGAGTTTTTCAATCTTATTGAATAGGTACGTTAGAGTTTAACTCATTCTTTTAAATATATTTTAGCTTTTTATGATTTTGACTCATGAACATTTTGTTGAAATACAATTTAGTGACAGTCTTACACTTATTTTATTGCCTAGGTTCTTACAGTTTGTTTTATTAGTGTAACCCCAGTGTTACTGCCAAGTATTATAAGGGAGCTTTAAATTGAAATGTCAAAAAAAGATGCATAAAATAAAATGCACTCAGAGACTCAACACTTTATCTACATTTTATTTATCTATTTCCTTTCGGAAGGAAAGCTATAAAACAATAATTTAGATTAATTTCTTGTCTCTAGCTGTACACAGAGTAAAATTAATTTTTTACACATCATTAATGTTGGTTACTTGTTCCTAAAACAAAGGTTTCTGTCATGCAAGCATCAAAATGTTGCCGTTTTGAAGCCGGCCCTGGTCCAACTGTGGTGTGAAAGTTTGCTGTGAGAATCACCGGTTGGATGCTGAATCTGGCAGCGGTCCAAACAACGGACGGACTTTACACCAATGAGAGCATCCATTTCAACAATCGGTCCCCCATATGGCACTTGGCCCCTCCTCCACGCTCCATCCCGGCGGAGGGTCTCATTCATGCTCCAGGGCAGCGGCTCACTCCCAGCCTGCTGGCCTCAGGATCAGCTGTTTTGATCCGGCCCGGCCTTGTGACAAAGGAAGACTTTCTACGCGCAGATCCACTTTTAAAGACCAGTTCCCGTCCCGTCTGATCTTCTCTGTCGGAGCAGATGATCCGCTGCGCTCCCACTCCTGCTCGAGATGTGCGCTCGGACAATGCTTGTAATCTGTGGAGACATATATTTACATTCATCTTTTGAGCCTTGAATGAAAGAAAGTCCTTGAGGATTTATACTGAGCCACATTTAGAGTCACATCACAGCTCCAGTCATTCGTTTTCCCCCAAAGCTCACCGAAAGCTTCTTTTGCGGCGCTTTTGGAGGAGCGCAGCGCTCCGAAGAGGACATTCTGTTGGTTACCGAAGTGCTTCAGATTGTCCAGGTCCTCTTTTCGTCTCGCAACAAAACATATTATTATCCAAAAGTGCTCCAAACGACCAGGACAGGGCTTTAAATGTTCGGGATCCAGGAGCAGCTGATACGAGACGTGAGCGGATTAAAAGAGAGAACTCTTGGAGAGGAGATGGATCCAGTCCGGTCGTGGGTGCGTAATGTTGGGGTTGTGGATGCGAACGTTGCAGCGCAAAGGTAAAGTACAAAAATCAACTTATTCTGCTACATTACCTTCTCAGAACTATGCAGAATTTTAATTTATGTCTTTTAAGTAAGTAGTTTGGAGTGAAGATGCCAGAATAGAACGAGAAAACAACAGAAAAAGACTTGCTGTGTAATAATGATAATATTTAAAAAACAGCTCACATAAATCATTTAAAGTCAGTTACTCAGAAAGCGTTTTAAATTAGGATTAGGGTTAAAACTCGGTTTCCAGTTAGATGCGCAACAGGGGATTCCCTGTCCAAAATGTTCAAGTTTGGATCAAAACTGAACGCTTTGCGCTAAAGTTTTAATCCGAAAAATTCCCAGCAATGGAAAATTTTTATGTATTAAATTAAAATTGAAATTTAGCTTGTAGACCACATTTCTCTTTATTTCTCTCCATTTTCGTCTTCCAAAAAAACATGTTTAACGCTTAAACAGTTTCCATCTGTTTAAAAAAGAACAATTTATAAGGTGCAGGTTGTCAAGATGAAACTTTTAAAAACAATATCTCGCATATATCTCGGTTCTCACGATTCCCGCTCAGAGCAAAGTTAAGTCGCAAGCAGCCAAAATAGCGCAGCTTTAATTTGACGAAAACAAACAGAGAAGAGAAGCTGTTACTGTAATTGTTGTATCATTAAAGAAAATCAGCTAGAATTTTTTTCTCAATCCAGTGCAAAACATTTGATTTTATTGCACTAAAAATAATATTCGAATTGGCGCAATAATTTGTTTATTACAATAATAATAATAAAAAAAATTATCCAAGCATGATTTTTTTTCGGATTGACCTCTTGTAAAACAACCACAGCATCAAAGAGAAGTGCCACCCTAAACTGTCCGAAAACCTTTTAACTGGACCGTTTCAAAGCTAAACTTAAATACATTCAAACGACTGATGCACAAAACGTCACGTTTGTACTTTAAACTGTATGGATAGGAATCCAAAAGGCTGAAAACCTAAACCTGTCTTTCTCAAATCATCACGTTTTGAATTTTCATAACATGCTCCTCCACTTGCAAAAGAAGTCAAAAGTCAAAAGTGTTTTTTGATGGGTTTTATATTTTTTTTCATGTTTGGTTTTGTACCTAAAATGTCATAGATAGTATTGTTTAAGAAGACTTTTAATCTTGAAATTTAAATCCTTATTATGTGTTTTTAAACAGCTAAAACATAAGCTAAAATGCTCTGACATTATCTATCTGCAAATACAGCAAGAAATGAGAACAGTTTTGCACCAGGCATATGATTTATTGACTTAAGGTATTTCTTTATACCTGAATTAAAAAAAAGAAAGAAAAGTATACGCTAGTCAAGCTTTTTATAATGCAATATATATATATATATATATATATATATATATATATATATATATATATATATATATATATATATATATATATATATATATATATATAAATATATGTTTTAATAAATGTCAAAAACATCTTTAGGCAAATCTAAGTCTGAGACAGGTTTCCAGTCTTTCATTTTTACATTTTAATCTGAAGAAGAATGAGTCTCAAACAGGGAGGTAAAGTGAACATGAGAGTTCATGGTGTCTCTTGCTGTTGTGTCCTCAGTGGAGTGGCCCTGTCAAGAGCTCACTTTGAGAAGCAGCCGCCCTCCAATCTCCGCAAGTCCAACTTCTTCCACTTTGTCCTGGCCCTCTATGACAGACACGGCCAACCTGTGGAGGTGGAGAGGACGGCGTTTGTGGACTTTGTTGAGCATGAGAAGGTGAATACCTTTCTGTCCTAATGGTTGTCTGACGGTGCCAATAATTCAACATGCCACTTTAACCCCAACTCTACTTTTGAAGAGAAATACACAGTTTGAAATAATGCTCTTTTAAAAAAAACAAACAAACAAAAAAAACTCTGACAATATTTCACTTTACCGGGTGCTTAAAACTTAATCTTCCCCATCCTGAATACAGCCAAACATATCGAACAGCTGACGGCTACATGTTTACACGAGCTTCACCCTCAATGAGCTGATGATGGGGGATTGAAAAAGAATATCTAATGACTAATTAGCAGCTCGCCTCATTAGGAGGATATCACCACTTTTTAAAATGCAAATCATGCTTGCTGCTGTTAAGATATACAGTGAACTAATCATCAAAGTGTCTTTTCATTAAAGCCCCCCGTGCTTTAGTGGAAGGTCTGCTGTAGAGTTTGAAAATCCTCAGTTCGGACGGGAACAAAACGAGGAAGAGCTGGAGATGGAGGAGTGAGGCCTCTGGCCACAATTGATGAGTGTCTGTGCTTTCTGGTGGACATGTCCTGTAACTGTACTGCGAAGGATAAAAGGGGGACACCTTCCTGTCACCTGAACATAGTTTTTGTGCTGTAATTGATGTAGGCAGTGGTGCTAATGCCAGGATTGAAAGCTGTCACTGTGCTGCTTGTTGTGCCATACAGGCCAGCGCCGACTCACATGATGACAGGGGAGAAGTTCATTTTCTGCATGGTTACCCTGGCATCTGTTTTTGCCTCGCAATTATGCAGCAGTAAAGCGATGGCATGGCAAAATAAATGCTCCTCTGAGTGCATTTGCAAAAACTTTATGAAGCCAGGCATCCATCTATCACCTGTTGTGTCTCACTCTCACTCCTCATATAAGGCTCGGAGTCTGCTTTATGCATCTTAATTCCTGCACTTTCTTCTACCTTCTTTACAACTGCATCGTTTTGCCCGTTTCTTTTTCACTCCCCAATCTCCTTTCTCACTCTCCTCCTTCCCTGAGCTCATCTCTGCGAGATGCAGACCTCCTGGGTTATTGGACCAGAGAGCATTCCTTTGAGACCACTTAGAAAGACCAGTGGAGGTAGAGGATAAGAAAGAAAGAGGCGGAACAAGAGCCAAACAGGGAAGAAGTGAGAGCTCGGGCGAAGGAGGGATGGTGGAAAAGAAGTTTTTTCATGTCAAGGTCCACTGGTGCTCAGGCTCACACACAGCAGGGGAACACAATTTCCCCCCCCGCACACACACTGGCACGTACAAATGTTCCCCCTGCTTTGCTGCAGAAACGACCGTTTGGTCAGATCTTAGTGTTTCGGGACGTATCAGAGACGATGGCTCAGCCTCTACAGCGAGCCTCGAGCAGAAGGTTAAGTGCTCCGCTTATATGCATGATAAGCTTTGAGGTTTACTGTTCTGATCTGGAAGATGCTCCATGGAAAAGAGCGTGCTCCAGGATTTTAATAGACTTGATATGCTTAACTCTCATGCCCATGTGCAGATATCTATGCCCACTCAACGACATGCACTGTGCTTCCATGTGTGTGTTTCCCCACTTTCCAAGGAGCAGACGGGAGAAAAGACAAATAACGGCACCCACTACAAGCTACAGCTCCTCTACAGTAATGGTGAGTTGAAACCGAAATCTGTTTCCTGGACTTTATTTTGATTAACTAGCTCTATTAGACCCACTACCAGGAGTTGTAGGAGTTTAGCGGGACACACCCCTCCTCAGCCACATCCTTCCCCTGCAGCTCATTGTCTGATCTGTCTTTTCTAAGATTTTAAAGCTCTCCAAGCTCTCCAAGCTCTGGGCTCAAGTAGAGGAGAATGAGCTAAATGTTGCCACCTCATTCGAACCGCCACCCTCTGCCCCCGTTCTTCCTTCACATCAGATCGGGGGATGCACAGAAAAATGTGGTTCCCATGAGCCACCGCTGCCCCTGCTCTGCCATCCCAGTGGCACCCATGGGAGAGAAGATAAAAGGCGAGTTCTGGAGAAGCCCCCTTCATGCAGAGACGAACGCACCACATGTACATGCAGGCACGCCAAGAGCATTTCCTCTACATGCCCTCCTCTCTCCCCCTTCCCCCGCAAGCTATATCAAAGGCGTCTCAATCGAGACTTTGATGAGAGGAACACATTTTAAAAGCAGTACTCTCAAAAGTCTCTGTAGAGAAAATCCACGAGCAAGACTGTCTTCTCTCACGCGTTGAATCCTGTTTCTTTACAGCGGAGGATGGAAATCTCAAAGAGAGAGACCCCAAAGTTTCTAAATATTGTTACAGTCACACGGCGGCACCTTGAACTTTTCATATTTTGCCAGTTTACACCCAGAAACGTCAAGGGATTTTATCTGGGGTTTTGTGAAGTGAAGGAAAATTATCTATTTTTTTTTAACCGAAAAATCCCCCCAAAAAATGAAACCTTCAAAGGCAATCCAGCGCAAAATCCAGTTGTTTCAGAGGTCACCCAATGCACCTTTGTCTACATTATTCAATGTTCTGTGAAGACCTCAGAAGTGTGTTAAATAAACATTAGTGGACCAGCAGCATCGTGAAAACAGAACCTTTTTGAATGCGTGGCAAGAGGAAAGACATTCTTAAAAGAAAGCCATGAGAAGTCTAGTGTTGCAGTTCGCCACAAGCCATTCAGGAGACCCAGCACACATGTTGAAGAAGGTGCTCTGGTCAGATGAGACCAAAATGACACATTTTCCCCCTACATGCAAAAAAACGCTGTGCAAAACCAAGACCGTGTAACATGGTGGTGGCAACATCATGCTGTGGGGATGCTTTTCTTCAGCAAGGAGACAGAAGCTGGACAGACTTTTAGGGATTTTAGATGGAGTTAAATATGTGGCACTGCCTGAATGAACGTGCAAAGCCGTCAGAGACAGACAGTACCCAAAAAGCGCTTACAACTGAAACTGTTTTCACTAGATTTCAGTAAGAGGCATCAAAGTAAAAGGGTATGAATACAAATGTACGGCTTTCTTTTCAAAGTTCTATTGAAAAAAAAACAACAACAACTTGTAAATACACGTATCGTTTTCCTTCGACTTCCCAGCTCTCCACTGTTTGTGTTGGTAAATCCACAAAATCCCCCGACAATAGATCAGAGATTGGTGGTTTTAATGGGACAAAATGTGAAAAAACTCACTGAATATGAGTACTTGTGCAAGGATCTGTATTGGTTTATACGGCCTTGTCAATCATCTCAACCTCGAGCAAAGCCCAAAACCAACACGGAGACAACCACAAAGAGCACATCCTGACAAATCCGTGAGAATCCTGTAAATTATGGCCCTAAAGTAGGACATGAGAAATGTTTATCAAACATCAAATGAATCAATTCCCTCTGAAACCATCGCAGAAAAATACATGATTGCACACCACGCTTGTTCTTCTCAGCTCTCTGGACCGAGTTCAATACTTTTTTTTTTTGTGAGAGACTGTCGGGAGTTTGAAAAAGAATAATGTATCCCATAAATCTGGTTACTTTATTTTTAGCATTTAGTGGGTGTTGAGAGCATTCTTGAGAATATCAGGACTGGCCTTGACATACTGTGTGATTTTTCAAAACAAATCCGGGACATGATGGGTCCTGATTTATCATATGAAAATGATTTGCGTGTATAATAATTCCTCAAATTTCTCCTGCTCAGAACAAGTCTCAAAGTCATTAATGCGATTCACATCCTGTCTTTTGTTTTTTCTCACAGGCGTTCGTACGGAGCAAGATCTCTACGCGCGGCTTATTGACTCCGTCACCAAACAGGTTGGCAGACATTCCTTAAACTCTCCTGAAAAGGATTTCTGTTCATTCTAAATAAACAAGTTCAGTTATTCTACATGAAACTGAATCTGTCCCGCTGGTCTTTATTTCCCCCCTCAAAGCCCATATCATACGAGGGACAGAACAAGAACCCAGAAATGTGCCGAGTTCTGCTCACACATGAGGTTATGTGCAGGTGAGTGACACTCGGTGATTGAAATCTTTGCCTAAAGGGGGAAAAAAATCCAAATATCCATTAGTCTTTTTCACTCTGGTTTTCTCAGTGTGGAGGAAATTTGTTTTTGCGACTGTTTTTCTTGAAAATGGGACTGCTGTGGAACTGCAAGTCCACCCTATCTGTCATCATCCTTGTTACAGTGCTAACCCCATGCAGCTTTCTGATGTACTGCAGCAGGTCACTGGTCCAGCTCGCGTTTCTTCTTGGGCCCCCTTCTCTGTCTGACCTGGGATTTCTGCAGTCGGAACTCAGCTAACAGCACCAACCAATTAATGGGGAACAGTTTCCCCCCTTTGCTCATTGAACTATAACTCCTGCTGTTATATTTTAGCCAAGATGGCACGTGTGAACATGTGATGACAAGTTTACTCCGGCAAGCAGTTTTAAAGAGCTGATTTAATAGCGTTTAAAAACTCGAATTAGAATAAGGACCAAAGAGATTTTATTGCTATGAGGTGAAGAAAGAGGCCAAGTGAAAGGAGGGTTCTGGGTGAGAATTGTGGTCTGGAAGTGGGGCAGTGACCTGGGTTTCAGAGAGGTAAAAGATTTAGTCCTGGGACGCGTAGAGAGGAACTGAGACGGACCGGGCTCTGCCATTGTGTGGCCAGCAGATGCCCGAATGT
The DNA here is from genome assembly GCA_037039145.1 of Fundulus diaphanus. Taxonomy (NCBI): domain Eukaryota; kingdom Metazoa; phylum Chordata; class Actinopteri; order Cyprinodontiformes; family Fundulidae; genus Fundulus; species Fundulus diaphanus. The sequence goes on from CM073127.1 coordinate 26,254,476, forward strand.
GACTCACAGCTGGCTAATAACAGAGCCGAGGAGGCAGAGGGCAAGCATCACAGCTGGGGAGTGAGGCCGTCTGACAGGGGGGCGGAGGGGGGAAGGGCAGGGCCAAGCTGGGACACGGGAGGGCTGAGGCGAGGTGTAGGGGTGGCAGATGGTTAGGGGTGGGGGCACTTTTGTTATGCAGTGAAGGGGACTGGGAGGTGTGTAGGGGGGGGGGGGGGGGGGGGGGGCTGGCTGGCTGGCCAGCAGGCTCCTCGGACAGAACCGCTGACGAATGGTAGGATGTTGTGGGACAGTGTGTGTGTGTGTGTGTGTGTGTGTGTGTGTGTGTGTGCAGTGGAGCTGCATGGGGGTTGAGTTTGATTTCAGAATCAATGTGACAGATTGCCCGGCTGGCTTTTCACTTTTGAATGGTCTCTCACTGTTTGTAGGGTGTGTTGTTGTACCTTTTCTTCCTCTTTTCTTCTTTTGTCTATTCTTCCCCTCCCCTCTCATGCCTCCTTTGTGTGTTTCTGGATTTTGGCTGACCGCGGGGCAGAGTTGTCTGGGGCTGTGGATGCTCACGGGCCAGACAAATAATAGGCAGTTTGGTTCAGTTTTTCTGACTTTTTTTCCCTCTTCTTTTCCTTTAACCACCCACTCAGCCGCTGCTGCGAGAAGAAAAGTTGTGGCAATCGAAACGAGACGCCCTCTGATCCGGTCATCATTGACAGGTAATAACATGAAAGCATGTCCTCCACAGTGTCCAAAACTTCACAAATTATCAACCTATGCACACTTAATGTTGAGTTTGACTTTTCTCTTTGCATATATGGAGGTAAACACTCACACGGGTTGCATATAAGGAGATACAGGGCTCTTTTATTTACTCCTTAAAACTAAAGATAGCTTGATAGTTTCAGCAGTTCCTCTTTTGTAAATCAGATGTGACCTCACACTGTAAGGCAACCTGACCCACTCTACTGTTTGCCTAAGCGAAATAAAAGAAAATGTGATCTTGAATGATGCTGTAAATTTCATGCCTTTGCTGTTTTGGAGGTTTCACATCCGATTGTTCTAAATGAAGCCGTCTTCTGTGAGACATTTTGGAAAAGTCGTGTCAGTTCAAACCCGAAAGGGGAACATTTCATGCTTGTTTACATAATGGACGCTTTAGAGTAGTTTGCTATTGTCTATCCATAATCTACTATAAAAAAAGGTCCTTACGTGACTCTTGGAGTTATTTTGGTTTGACCAGGGGCCTAATTTGTTGTATTTCACAAGAGTCAAGCATTTCAGATGATGATCCCAAACAAATTAAGCAGAAACAAGGTGTTATACAAAGTTTTCAGAGGATAATATACTATTGGATTAAATTATACATTTAAATTTGACGAATTTATTACATTGAAAACATCTGTAACACTGTGGTTTCAGTACATGGGTAAAAATAAGGGTTTGTTTACAGGTACAACATTGGGGCTAAATTGACCCTGAGCTGGTCTTAAGATATACTTTTGTTTTCATTTGGATATTTTATACTTTTCACACCTCAGTTCAATACCTGGCCATTTAACTAGTTAACTCAGACTTAAAACCCTTGAGGGATACAACAAGCCAAGAACCAGAACTGGGTCTACACATACAACACTGCAAAGAATGAGATTAAAATATGATTTTTAAACGTTTTATTATCATTGTGAAAAACATCGTTTATTCCCATTTCTTAAAATGTATGTGTAAAAAATATAAAGAATAACACGGGTTAAATGAGCAAAAAATAGAATCCAAAAGGAAATTAAAGCTGTCACACCAGTATCACATAGACACTACAAAGAAGGCAATGCACAGCTATAAATACATTTTGTTTGCAAAGAAGTAAAAAAAAAAAGAAGAATTGAAAGACAGATATCAAAACATTAAAATCAGAAAAGAGACAGAACAGCATATTCATAAAAGTTGATGAGACTGATCAGATCTGAATCAGTTCTGTGAGCCTGGACCTCCCAAAGTGGAGTTATAAAGCGTGACAGAAACAGGCAGGATGCTGTGAAACAGTGTGGTTGAATCATATCAAACTGCTGCGGAGGTTTCTTCTTAACTGAGCCAGTCTTTACTGGAGAGATTGTGCGTCATCGGCCATGTTTCCATCAATGTTTTTTTTAATGCACATTTTGAAATACTGCATTAGAAAGAGTTGATGGAAACTGGAAAACTCAAAATAACCCCTTAAAGTTTTTATGCTCGCTTGAGGTGGTTTTTGGGTTTTGCGAAAAATAGTTAATGCGGAAAATGAGAGATGGAAACACATTTGCTGAATAAATTCTGACGTAGTGAACAATTACCTCACATGACCGATCAGCTGTTTCTGCTGTCGGCTGCTTCCCGGATATTCTCATAACATACATAGAATTGGGTTTCTTTCTTTTTGTCTCAAGACAGCAAGTGACAGAACAGTTACAACTTGCAGCAACACATTCCTGTTTATTACAGCCATGCATAATATCAATGTCTGACGAAATTATGCTTTGCGCAGCCTGGTTAATTTGCCCAAAACCAGTAGATGGAAACATGCCTAATTCACTTTTTCTTTTTTGTAACATTTTAAAAGTTCGTTTAGTGCGCTCTAATGTGTATGAAAGTTGGATGGAAACATGGCTACTGTCTAAAATTTTGATCAGCTTTGTCATCAGGTTTAATGCATAAACTAATCTATCTCAAACAAGGTGATTCCCTAAGAACTACTTGCTTAAAACCTTGGATAGAGTCAATATTTAGCGGAAGGATGACACATCTCTCAGGTCTCCCATGTCAGGTCTTTGCTGGAAGTTTTTTGGTTTCTTTACTTCCAGACGCCGTTTATTTGCTGGTGTGTTTTTTTAAGCCTGGAAATCTTTCGTTTATCCCTTCCCCAATATCCTTATCCTCTCAGCACACATTACACGTGTGCTTTTATGTCCAGGTACATCAAACTGAAACATTTTTGTAAAAAAAAACAACAAAAAACAGCTAAAGTCTAATGAAAAACTTTGAAAGAACTTCAGAAATCCTGGATAACAGTCAAAAGTACTTAAAAAAGGTAGATCCAGTTTTCTGTTAATCTGAAAAAGCAGTCGTTTTCAGCCAGTTTCCTTGTATGACACCCTCTACAGTTTTAGAGCTGCATCTCCAAAGATTTCAAGGCATTAGTTAGCCACTGTTCCTTTTCTACCTCTTGTTTTTCCTTCCACTTAACTTTCCATTAAAATGTTAGGAAGCAGCTCTCATTGAAAAGCCAATTTCCTTATTAGTGGGTTGTTGAGGTAAAAATGCCTGCTGGACAACCGTCAAGTTAGCAGTCTTTTCCATGACTATGTAGGCCCAAAAATGGGCAGAACATAAAATTTCTGTGTTGAAATATTTGTTTATTAGTGTTAATAAAGTATTCTTAATTTATCAATTTATCTGCACCTGCTGACATCTTTGGCCTTTCTGGGTCTGTTGGAAATGTTTCACTCCTTTTGACGATGACATTAGTGCAGGTTGCCTTTCATCAGAAGCATAAATGCTCACCTTCACAGCCACTTACCAGGCTTAGCACCAGATGACCACCTCTCTATAATCAGCGTACGGTTCAGACTCCACGTCCTGGGCTTCACGGAGGCCTTGTACTGTCTGCTTGGCATTAACCACGGTGATGAATGCTCACCAGCACACCGTACATGTGAAATAGTTTCTTTGTGATGTCAGAGACTCAACCTTCATCATCTCTTCCCCTCTCTCTCTCTCTCTAACTCCCACCTTTCTGCCCCTCTTCACGTTCTTCTTCCTCTCAATTGTCTGTCAAGGAAACACACACTTCATATACGTCAAGGACCCTTTTCTTTTTCCCCTCCTCAGTTCAAGCTGGCTGGCTGTTGACAGTGTGTCTCTGAGGATCTTGGCTGAAGATAGTTTTCATATAACGGAAAAAGAAAAAAAAAATTGCGCTGTTGTTTTGTTGAGTTTTCCCAGAATACGGCAGAGCAACTGCTTTTCCCATTTACAGTGGCACACGGCTTCAACAATGACCCCCTTTTGGCTCTTTTTTTGTTTCATACTTCCTCCGACCATGGCCGAATGTCTTTTGAAAACGGTCTATTTTATAAGTTTAGGCTCTTGTACGGCTCCTGTGGGTTGAAATTCCTGACCCAAATGAGGCCCATTTTATTTTGATGGGAACTTCTCCATCCTGGCCTGCAGAATCTTCTCCTCAGGGATCAACCAATTAGCAGCCAGTTATTTTCTGATAAGCCAATAAAATTTTGTGTGACCCACATTGCCTTTTCTAGTCTAAGAGGGAACCTGTAGTGATTGGTTGAGCACAGTTTGCACGCCGGCCCCCAGAATGTCTGTGCTGCTTGTTTGCACACAAGAAAGATGTATGTTTTTAGTGTTTGTGTTACGATCCTTTCTTTATGTATGTATGTGGATGTATGGACGATTGGCTGTGTGTCTGCGTGACCCTTACTGTGACCTTTTTCCCCAGTCACTGCTTGGAGCTTAAATTATTCATGTGTGTATGGATGTGTGTGTGTGTGTGTGTGTGCGTCTCTGTGTGTGTAGGAGACGGTCTGTTTCTGTGGCTGCAGTAATCAGCCTCCTGCTCCCAGCCCCAACACCTGTTCTCCAATTAACATGCAGCGTGCTGGGGCCCACTCGCTCCCTTCGCCCAGCCGCTGCTTTCCACCCCTTTTCCTCCTTCTTTTGCTCTTTATTCTCACAGTCGCAGCCTCGTGCCTCCTTCCTTTAAGCCTCCCCACCCGCACAAGGTTGCACACCCTTCTCCCTGTTTTCATTTGCTCCATATTCTTACTATTTTGACTCTCATGCTACCCGTCTCTTTCTCTTTTCCATCCCTTTCACCCCCTACCCCATTCCCTTTAGCCTGTCTAATTTTGCCATAATTAGGCAGTGTCATTAGGACACCTACCCAAGCACAAGGGAGTTTGCAATTCCCCAAACAGCCTCAAACCCCCACTTTTCTAATCTCCTTTCCATATTGTTTCAGTTTTCTCTCCCCCCCCCCTTTCTCCCCTTGCTACTGCTGGTGCTGCACCCCTCCCACTCACTAATCCTGATTTGAGAGAAAAGAGAAAGAGAGGAGATCACAGCTGATCCATGAGGAGGGGTGTGGATGGGTGGTGGGGAGAAGGGACGGAAGGATGAAAAGGGCAAGGGCAGCCGCTGACAAAGAGATGACTGAAGTTGCTTATACGGGCGAGCATTATCTAATGCTCCGCTGCCTGCTGCGCCTAATAGTTTTACATCTGTATAATCTTAACACTAGTGAACCACCGTCCTACTGAAGTGGCTTCTCTGTTTGCAGAAGGCCCACTTATCTTTGACTGATGGGGTGACCGGCTCACTGATTGGTTTGATGATTGATTAGTAGAAAAAAAAGAGACAGATCGATTACTCTTGGCTCATCACCATAAATGTTGCTCATCAAACCCCTGCAGATAAACTTTATATACCACTTTTTTTTTTTTTTTTTGAAGGACTACTACAACTGCATCTTTGTATTTTAGAGGAATCTGAATCATCCCACCAAATAGTAGCTACTTGCAACTTCTTGGGACTTTGGGCTGAAATTATCAAATTTAACAGAAACCTGAATAAAATCAAATATACCCCGCCATGTTTCAAAAGTAGCGTTTTCCAGTTATCGGTCTAGCTGTGCTCTCAATATTAACCCAGGCAGATCTGTTAATGGCGGCGTTATTAGCATTCATGACCCCTGACCTCTCAGCAACTATATTAGTTCTGGGTCCAGGATTTATGAGTGAACCACGGGTTTTTACAATGGAGACAAGCAGATGTCAGTATTAGTGTTGGTCTGTGCGGTTCAGACGGGGAGGAGGAGGGGAGGTGGTGGCGCGAGAGTGTGCTTTTAAATCTGGCTAAGAAGCCCTGATCAATAGTTAGTCATAAGGAGTGTGTGGAAGGATCCATCGTACGAGGCCTTGTGAGGGGCAGTCAGGTGATCAATGGCGAGCACTATCTCACTAATTGATCGTGTTTCCAAGAGGGCTCTTTTTTAACAAGCCGCTGCTCCGAGAAAAGAAGAATAATCAATAGAAATTTTCCAATGCTGTCAATAGGGCTTTTTCCTCCCCCCCACGCACATAAATGGACTTGCAGAACAATCCCACATTCTCCCACATGCACACTTTAAATTCTCAAACATCTAAACATCAAACATCTATCACGCTTTTCAACAAACTTCTAATATTCTGCTGTTTTGCTTCTTATTTGTGCTAAAAATGACTTCAGATGCTCGACTCCAACAGGAATCCATTACTCTTAATCTCAGGTTGTGGGCTGTATTGATCTGTTGTTAGTCTTGGTTCGGGTTGTGTGTACCACAGGTACATGTTGTTTTCAGCTGGTGAACAGAACTGTTTTACTTTTTGTTTCTTTGTTATGGTTTTGTATCTTTGCAGAGCAATTTAGCAGAAAATCAGTTACCTTCAACTCAATTAAAAAAAATCCACAGTCTTATCTTATTGCTTAATTAGTTGTTTAAGCTGTGATGAGTTTTTAAAGCTGTCTTTCACATGAAAAGAAGGAACAGAACATCCCTGTTAAATCTCAGTAAAACAACACCAGATTTCAAGTTTAAAGTATCTCTACAAAGTTTGACAGTAAAATCCGTTCCCATTTGTTGCTTGATGCAAATGTCTGCTGATGTGGTATGTCAGTCTGGCCATCTGTTTCGAAGTTAGCCTTTCCATCTGCTTGTTCCCTGCTTGTCACAAGCAAATCTTGTAAAATATACTATAATACAAGAGTTTCTTTGAGACCATCTACAGTACTTTGCCCTCACAGCAGGCCGGAGCATTTTCTTCTTGTCCTGCTAATGGTGGGGAACTGCTGCCTCCTCATTTTTCTGCTCGCAGCCAAAAAAACAAAATAGCAGCTAAAAAGTCTTTGGGAAAAGAACATTAAACTATCAGCCGGAGAATAAATGCTGCAGCATTTTTTTTGGACCATGTCAGAGGTCGAATTCCTCCCCGCTCCCAGATGCGTACTCAAAATCTGCCGCCAAGTCGCTCTGTTAGGCCGTTATATAGGCGCTCTAAGGTTTTATGTCTGAGACAACAATATCATTTCAGTTTTAGGAGACTTTTTTCTCAGGCTTACTGTATAGATCTTTATTTAAGATAGCTGTTTACATTCTTAAATTCATGACTTTAAAAGGACACTTGCATGCTGTACACATTTAGCTAGTAGTGTTTCTGGTAACAATTTTAATAATAATAGTAATAATAATAATAATTTAAATTTAGAAAACTGATGCTTTTACTCTACAGGAGCATTTTGTTGCAGAAAGAGCTAAAGTTGATGATTCAATGACATATCTCAACACATTCATGCATTCATAAGACACAGGGAATATTGAAAATCTCTATATCTAAAATCAAAATCAGAAGGATGAAGGAGGAGAAAGGATAATACATTTTCCATATATATATATATATATATATATATATATATATATATATATATATATATATATATATATATATATATATATATATATATATATATATATCTTGTAGTGAAGCAAAGTAATTTGTGGACATCCTTGGATAAACATATGTCAGAAGCCTTAAAATGGATTTATGTTTTATTAAGGCACAATATTCTTAAACTCAGAAATGTGGAAATACTGTAGAAACTTTATTTTGAGTGAATGTATTCTGTGATGGAAAAATAATAAACAAGAAATAATAGTTTTTGTTAAAAAAACATTGGTGGGATTATTGATACTCCTTCTTTCTATACTTTGTACAACATCTGTTTATCACTTATACTTCTCCTATAACATTAAATACGATTGGAACATAACATTTCTCTGTACTGTCCAGAGTCCTGGAATATCTTTTATTCAAAGCCAAAGTGCAAAACCTTCCATCTAACAGATGGAAGATTTTAATTTCGATGATAACAAGTACATGCCCTGCGATAGACTGGTGACCTGTCCAGGGTGCACCCCACCTCTCGCCCATTGACAGCTTGAGATAGGCACCAGCACCCCTCGCGACCCCACAAGGCATAGGCGTGTTAGAAAATGGATGGATGGAAGGATAACAAGTACAGTTGCTCAAATCTGATTTTTCTGCAACAAAGCGCCACCTTAATTGTAATAGAAATGTAATCAGATATGGCCATGGACAAAGGTTGATTTAGTTTTCTGGTGAACCATTTCTGTGTAAATTTGGGAATGTTTTATGGCTCATTATCCTGCTGAAGTACCTAGATGAACTCCATTTTTCAGTCTCCTAGCAGAGGCCACCAGAGGTTTAAGAGTTGATGATGCCATGAATTCTAACAAGGTTTCCCTTTGGAAGGGAAGCAGGCCCACATCATCCCAGATCCTCTACCATGCTTAACAGTGGGCATGGGTGCACTTTCACATATTCATGTGTTTCTGTAGGGAATATTTGTTATTAAATTGTCAGTAGTCTCATTTCATCAGCGCACACTGCCCCAGTAAATTGTGATGAACTCCATCGTTTGTAATGGTAGGACAGAAAGGGCATTCTCTTGTCTAACCACGTCCAACCAGTTAACACGGAGGAAGCTCTTATAGAGACTTGGTGACCCCAAGGTGATGCAGCTTTTCTATAACATTTAGCTATGGATAAAGTTCCTAGAAATTTGGATCAACTTAAAACATAAAGTATACTTTAATGAAATGCTTAATTTAAATTTATTTCAAAGGGATCAAAACAATTATTTATGAGCATTGATTTTTCTTCAATACTCCATGAATGCACTAAAATGAAATGTTGTAAACCTGAGCTTAAACTCATGTGGGATCATTTTAACGTAATTTTGTTTTTAGGGAATAAACAACTTGGCTCCCAATATTTGTCCCCCCTGATTCACACAATATGACAAGAGGTTAAATTGCCCATCAGTCACACGTGCATACATGCACAGAGACAATGCCAGACCCCTTGCTCCACTCAGTCCACCTTCACAGGTCACTCCCTGGTGGGCCTCTACTGTCCGGTCCCCCCAGACCCCCTGTCAGTGAGCCCCTCAGGCAGGGGGGGACCAGCGAGCGTGGCGACAGGGGGCCTGAGGCTCTAATGCACACACTGAAGCGGCACACAGGCTGGACCACTGAGCAGCTGGCACAGGAGCATGGGGATGGCTCCTCCCTTGGGGCGACGTGAGCAGAAGAATGACACGAAGACAGACAGGGAGAGAAGATGAATGTCTGGAATATCAAAATCCCTGACAGGTACAGTTTTAGTCGGCCAGGGCCTCACACAGAGTTAGACAGAAGAAAAAAAGTTCAGGGACCTTTGGTTAAAATGCTTCCTAAAATGTTGTCTCATGTGGTCTTACACTCTGGTGTGAACAGGAAGTTTGTGAAATCTGGCAGATTACAGGCCTGGTTTGGTTACTTCTCTTAACCAAGTGTTTGTGGTATTAGCCTCCCCACAATGAATGGATCTGGCTTGTTTTTATAGGGGATGAACAGAGGGGGGCATATGACCAAGAAACAACAGGCAAAATGTTTTCGCTCAACAGAATTAGTGGCAGCACTGAGAGGAAAAGAAGTGAGCGTATTTCATTAAATTAGAAACAGATTAGATAATTTGCCTCCTGAAAATCCGTCTTTCTTCATTAGTTTAGTAAATAGACGTTGTAACAGTGCAATCCGTTTCTGACTAGTGAGTACATATTTGTGGGTGTGAGGAGTCAGAGGCCAGTTAGTGGTGGTGTTCAAGGATAGGGCCTGTTTTTTTAGACTGGAGGCTGCTGGAGGAGGAGCAACAGTCCTGTTTGGGACTCGGTTTGGTCAAACTCCTCGTTAAGGTCTTAAATTTCACAGATGACTTGACAATGCCCTCCTGCTGCTGGGCCAGCCCTGTCAGTCACCTTGTTTTTCTGTTTGTTTTTCTGGGCTCTGAACAGACTGTGTTTTTCTCAGGAATCGGGTTTCTCTGCAGCTCTCCTCAATTCAGTTTCTGATGACCTTTTCAGACACTAATATTTACACATCTGTTGTATTACCTAAGATAGATTTGATTAAATATCTGCTGCAGGAAACATTACCTTTCTTTTGGGTCATATGTGAGCAGGTTAAGATTTTTACATCACACATTGATCCTTGTACTTGTACTTAAATACTTGAAATAACTCAAGATTAGAGCTGTCCTCATCTTAAAGTAAACTGGCAAGGTAAATTTTGATTAAACAAGAGGCAAAGTTAATTTTCTTGCCCCAAAAAACTTGCAGAGCATGCTTTTCTTTTCTTTTTAAGTGGAAACTTTATTAGCAGTCCTTTTGCAACATTGTACAACCACAGCATCAGTAACATCCGCATCCCAGAGCTATTGTCACATAGTTACTATTTCTAATGTTAAACTGAAATTGTTCTGCAAAATAATAGGATTTACTGTATTTAATTATATTCTCACTAGTTTATTATAATAACCTCACTTTAATAGGGATTTGTAAGCTCATTAAATTAATTATAGCATTCACATTAGCTGTCAAGACCACATTTTGCACAAAAGAAAACCATAAATAACCTTTCTATCGCTTGTTGTTGCTTTGGGACAGAAACTTCTTGCATGCATTGTTTTGAAGCCTTTATTATTTCAAAATATTTTGTTTTCAGCTTTACACTTCCAAAACAAACACTCCTTTTTAATGTAAGTACATATACTGTGTGGAAAATGTTTTAATATCACATATTTACACATTAATACTTGTTTTAATGCTCAAATATTTAAAATGACCAAAAATGTACAAATTAATATGATAGCTTGCAAGGTAAGGGGAATCATGGAGGAGGCATGATGTTCAGAGTCAGGCTGCATTTTTGAGCAAATTGTTTACAGAATGTTTTGTTTTCTGGTGATGGTTTCAGGCCAGAGAATTTGACAATTTTTCACATTTTTAAACATAAGTAAAGAAATTCTTCTGTGAGTTCAGATGTTTTATTGAAAATATTCTAAAATCACATATTTACATATACTAATACTTTAGTACAGAAAATGAGACTTATGGTGGGAATTGCAAAAGTTCTCCATGTCGACACAACACTGCCTTGATTACAAAATTACTGCCATATTTTTCTTTGTCTCTTGGGCTGAAAACATAGAATATTTAGAGGCTCTCGTTCGGCACACTTTGGACTCTGTGATTTCGGGAACATTAACATAATTTGACTTATTGTCAGAAAGCTGCTATTTGCAGAGTTTCTGAATGTAAGGCAGCTTCGCAGCATATCACCGTTTGCATGAGGTTTTACCATTTGAGCGATCACATCTGTTGCTTAACACACAACAGAAATCATCAATAACTTTTGTCTATTTTGCTGCTTAATTTGTGTGTGTGTGTGTGTAAACAGAAAAATTTAGCATGCAACTGTTTTTAGGCCATTGTAAATTTGGAGAAAAGATTCTACAGACTTAAAGTTAAAGGAAATTATAACTCACATTAAACACAATCGATTAAAATCAAAGGTGGCGTCATCGTTGGCTGGGAAACAGATATTAAAGTTGACAGGGAAGACTGGATTGATGATTGGGGATTTCCTAACATGATTAAGTAAAACGAGAAGAAAATCTTTGAAGAATAAGTTTTGTTTATTAGATTTTGGCCAGTATTTTTCTGTTATGCATTTCTAGATGATGTTCAAATGTTGTCATCGATGGAACTCGTAGTATCATTTTATTGAAGTCTCTTGAATGTATGTGTGAATGTGTTAGTGTGTGTTGGGCCTCTGATGAATCTGTCAGGACTGAGGGCGGGGGGTGATGTGACTGCTGACAGGCTCCCAGCAGGCCTGCTGAGAGCCCAGACACTCTGTGTGCCCTCCCTCCAGCCTCCCCAGCCACCCAGCTCCCCTTCTCCTCTCGCTGGCCTCGGCTCCGACACATTTGCTGCGTATTAGCCACGGACAGTAAATTACAGCACCCTGGACCTCTGGATGATTCCTCTACTTATTCACACGTTCTTCTTCTCTCCTCCTCTTCCAGCTCTATGCTTTTCTCTGTATTCTTTGTCTTCTCTCAGTTTTGATCTGTTTTACTCTCTCTGTCTATCATTCGCGTCCTGGCTCTTGGACTCCCTCAACCCTGTCAGATTTCTCTCCCCTGTCTGTCTTTCTCCCACTTCTGCTATACTTCTCATCCGCCGTTCCTCCATTGTGTCACGCTACAAAGCGTTCCCTCCCTCATACACATCCCCTCCACTCCCCATTTACTTTCTTACAAGCAGGTCCCTGTTGTCTAGGCTTCACAGGTTTCTCAGCCGCCTCTCTCGCACCTTCTCCCTCTCAAACATTTCCCTCACTCTCCCTCCTTCAGCGTTCCTCCTCCTCCTCCGCCTCTTCCTCCCTCTTTCTGGAAACAGATGTTGTTTGTCAGATCTTATCATTACTGGCTAATTAAGAAGACAACTCTTCTCCTTCTGTTTTTGCTTCCCTCTTCTCTCTCTCTCTGTGCCATCCATCCCAGATTCATTGTTCTTCTCGGAGGAAGGTTCGGGTCAGGGTTTGATGCACACATGTTATTGGTGAGCCTGATAAGTGGCAGATTGACTGAAAGAGTATTGAAAAGGCAACATTAGTGTTTGTATGTTGCTGGTAACCTTTTATTCATTTGCTGGTGTTACTGTGCATCTCCATGTGACAGTTGTGAGAATATATTTTGAATATTCGTCCCTCAGGACGCAGCAAGCAAGCTGGGAGAGGTCAGGCCACTGATGGGACGTCTATTCCCCGTCCTGGTTGTGAATTCATGTTCTCGAGACTCTGAATATCCCTCCATATCCATCTATTTGGCAGAGTGAACACAGTCCCAAGTGACCGAGCTCTGAATGCAATCTCCGCTTTTGGCTTGGCTCTGGAGAACGGGACATTAATTCATTTAAAATTGTTAAAATGCACATTTAGAATCAGGTGAGAGGTTGTGCGGTAAAACTGCTTTTGGACCCAGGAGAAACCCAGCTGCAATGTTGGAGTGCCTGTGGTGTACCCTTCCCATCAGCCCGCTTTATTCCTCCCAGCTCCACCATGCCACAGTCAATTTCTCGTGGTGGTATGCTTGAAAGTTTTACGGCAGTACTGAGCCCTATAAATCAGCACCCGTGGTTAAAAATGTTTGGCTTTGTCACAGTTCTCCAGTTTTGTGGTGGGCTGGGTCTGAACTGAGGTTGCAGAGGTGAAGCCAGCTCGGGAGGCAACAGAGAGAGGGGCACAACCAATCCAGGGTGCAAATGAATGAACAACAAAGCTCATGTGCATACAATGTGTCTGAAGCGACCACTGATTATTTTACCACAGAAACCCGGGTATACTACTGTGATCTGACAACGAGAAGAGATTAGAATCAGACTTTTAGGTTCTTAATGCAAACTGCTATGTGGAGAAAAAAACTAACATTGCGTGTTACTTTGAGTATCTTATCCTTACAGTGGAAAATGGCGATGGGAGCAAAACGCTGTGGGGATGCTTTTTCTCAGCAAAAACAAGGGAGTTGATCGGAAGGTGAAGGGGGTACGATACATGGAGGTCCTGGAAGAAAACCTACTAGAAGCTGCAAAACACTTGATATTGGAACAGAGGTCCATCTTCGGGCAGGACAATAATCCTAAAGATTAAATCGGCATATTATAATGGAATTGTTAAAATCAAAGCATATTCTTGTATCACAATGGCCTAGTCAAAGTCCAGTCTTAAATCAAATCACAAACCTATTGCCTGATTTGAAAATTGCTGCTCAAGGACTGTCTCCATCCTATCTGACTGAGCTTGAGCTATTTTCTAAGAGATATGGGCTCCATTTCATTCTTTAGACGAACAAAGATAGTAAAGTCATACCACAAAAGACTTTCACTGCAGCATAACATGGCTCTACAAGGACTGACTCAGGAGAGTGGAATACAAACGCATGCCGCACTTCTCATATTTCCCATCATAGCGCTGCCTATATGTAAAAAAACAATCCCAATAAAATACTCTTAAATTTGTGGCTTAGTTTTAAAATGTAAAAAAATATAATGGGATATGAATACCTTTGAAAGCTTAGTGAGCAAAACGTATCAAATGGGCCAGAAAGGCACTTTATGTGTATAACCCTTATATAAATATCTGCATTTTTAAGGAAGTGATGGAGCAGGAAAAAGAAAACGAACATGTTTGTGTCCATGATGTTTGCTGCTGAGTGAAGCTGAAGCCACACAGTTCCATGTATGTTTTTGGAGGAGGAGGGGAGGCGTCTGGAGGAACCGGTGTGAAAGGTCCTGTGGTGGTATGCAACAGAGGAGGTATCAGTTCGTGGAGGGTTTTCTGTGCCCCATTAGCAGTGTCAGAGGTCATGTGCCCCGGGTGTTAACCCTGATGACCAGTCTAGCTTCCAGTCTGCCAGGGGACCCTGGTCCAGGGGTATTTATTACCTACTACTACCCGCAAGAGCCCCCCTTTAACCAACACACACAGACACAACCACCCCTCCATCCCCCCCAAACACAAATCTCCTGATGGAAGAAAACAAATCACCCAAAGTTGATCCTCAGCTGGGGTACATGTACTAATTGGATGCATGCCCATACAACGATGCATGATGACCCATCTGTAGCCTCGTGTCTTGGAATTAAACGTTGGTTCATCACGCTGCAGCGCGTTTTGGCTCCTCAGATGGACGTTTCCTCAAAAATCATCTTCTAAATCTGTGCCGATAACGCTGAGGCGATCATGTTTGAGGCATTGTCTTTGCTAATGTAATTTTGCATGACTGATTGTGCACACATGGTTGCCTCACTTTGGCCGTTTTGTGTGTGTGTGGTTCATGCAGCCTTTGTGTGACACATGCATGTCGGCCTGCTGTATGAGTTAGTGCTCTTAGTGTGTGAGTGTGGCAGAGGAAGGCCCTCAGCATGTCAGTATGTTTTAATGCTTCACATCTGGTTTCCTAATTTTCCTCCCTGCAGCTCCCCTCCACCGCCATGTCAGGACACTGTTTTGTTTTTTCAGGGTGGGGGTGATGGGGGGATTTCTGATGAGTGATGGCCCTGCATACAGGACGTCAACAATCTCCCTCTCTTCCTCTGTCTCTGCCTTGTCTTTTCTTCGTCTGTGTTTCATTGTGCGCTCACTTTGTATTCCCACCACCCTGTATCTAAGATATAGTGGATTAAGAGGTATTTTTAGTACTCTCGTCTGTTCGCCGAATCACTGAATTTGAACCGAATCAAACTTGGAAGAGAAGAAACTTCTCTTTTAGGAAGTGATTACATAAATGTGCATCTGAATTCCTGCTGCCAGCAAAGGTGCATTCCCAAAGAGCTCAGAGGTCAATGTGTTTTATGACAATGTGAGAAGGCAGTTTATGTCAACAGTGATTAGTGCTGATGAAATCCTATGAAAGTTTCTGTTAAGCTTAGGTGCTCACCAGATGATTAAGGCCATGTGTAAAGCAGAAAGAGCTACTTATGTGTAACAGATGCCCTAATGGACTGAGAAATGAGGAACAGAGGTTCTACTATATTATACGAAACTGTAAAACTTGCCTATCTTTAGTTGTTTTTAGATTTTAACCTGTTTTTGGAAACATTAGTTGCAGCAATTTGGATGCTCTTGCTGTGAGGCCTATTTGGCCTGTTGAAAACAAAAACAGGGATGGACGCAACAACCAAAATGCTCCTTCTGGTGTCATATTAAAACAATTATAGGTGAAAACTGACCAAAAAGTCCCCAAATGGCTTCTCAAATTGACTTAAAATAATTTTATTGAATAATTTAGACATATAATATAGTTTAAATGAAACATCTTTTAAAATAACAAAGGGTTCAGTTTTTCTTAGCTGAGTTGCTAAGCTCAGAGTGAACTCTACAAAAGGAGAAAAAAGTTGCTCTAAAATTTCTTTTTAGAGCAACTGGAATAAATAGCAAAACTTAATCTTGAACAAATTGGAATGCATGTAATTGACTTTGACTCAATCTATATGATGGGATTAAATCCACTGTATGTGTTTCTGTAAAAAAAAAATGGACTTTGTTTCTTCTAATGTGTCTTGAAATTACAGTTGTTGTGAATCAGTGCTACCAGGATAAACTGAATTTAATGATGATTTTTTTTGGCAAGTGTGCACCGGGCTTCTGCGTTTTTTGGGTCAGCAGTAGTTTTTCTCTATAGGCACTCTCCCATCAAGGCCATTTTTGCCTGAATTCCTTTTTTTGATTCATAAAAACTAATCTTGACTGTGCTTTAGATGCTGTTTAAAGTTCTTTTGCAAACTCCTGGATGAGACTTCCATGTGCTCTTAGTAATTTATGCAGGCTGGACAATCCTAGGAAGTTTCACAACTGCTCCTAGTTTTCTCCATGTGTGAATTATGGCTCTCATTGTGATTTGCTGGATTAACAAGGCATCAGAAATGGACTTGTAGCCTTTTCTAGATCAAAGTCACTGTAATAAATTACAGTGACTTTGATTCTCATTTGCTTTTGTATTTCATTGGATTAGGACCTGATATATTGCTTTTCTGGATATTTTGGCCTACTTCAATTCGCTTGAGTACTGACTTCAATTCTCAGTCAGTACTCAAGCGTGGGCTTGGCGAGGGAATTTCAACTCAGCTTTCCAAAAAAATGTGCTAAGACAAAATTATACTGTATTTTCATACTTGATTTAGATAGTTTTCCCCCTTAATGAATTAAATCCTCATCTGAAAACAGATTTTCATATCTACTCAGATTTTCTTTAGTTTTGAAATGTAAACAAAACACAAGGAGTCTGCGAGCGGGTAAAAACTTTTTCACAGCACTGTTGCTGTAACAGCATTTGAATCATGTGCTAAACATGAAAACAACTGTTCAATTTAAGATGTTTAAGTTTTATCTAACTTACTTAAGGTAAAAGGCATGTAAAAATAAAGCTATTCAGGAAGTAAGTTATTAAATTATTTGTTGCTCGGAGGTCTTAAGCTTAAATCATAATGCTCTTAAAAAGGTCTTTGACAGTGTTCATCCAAACTTAGCAGGAACTCTGGCTCTGTTGTTGTTGGACTCGGAGTGGACCGACAACCAGCTTAACTTTAGCATAGCAGCTTGGTTGCTGTTTGGCTGGGAAAAAAGTTTAAACTTAACATTAAAATGGAAGCTTGTGAAAGTTTTGCCATTTATTGTTTGGTAATCTTCCACTGTATCACAGATGCACATGTATACATAAATATTCTTAGGTGAAGTTGTTTAGAATGGCTCAAAATCAGCAAAAATGAGGGGTCCACTTAACTAGGTGATAACCTTCCAACACTGCGATGGTTGATTTATTTTTCTACAAACTATTACTCTCTAATAGTGACTCCACAAAGCCTCATTTAAGTAAACTACTCCTTTAAAAGGTCCCTGAAGACAGACTGTCTTGAGAATGTTGCACAGTTTACAACCCCCGGCCACAGGCAGCTCAGGTGAAATTCAATTACCTTCACTTTGATGATAAAACGAAAATTACATGAGATATTGCCCCTTTCTAATTTACACCTTTGACTTTTTTGTGTTTATCTAATCTAAGAGGGTTTATTTTTACTAAAGGTTTTTTAGAAAGTTATTTAGGCTAGTTCATGGTCTTGCTCAAAACTTTAAACTATCACTATAGCATACAATTGAAACGCTGATTCTCTTTTCCAGTTAGTTTTATTTACACTTGCACTATTTGCACACTCAATTGTTACTCACTTGAAAGTGTTATTAGCAAAGAATAACTTGCATTATTGAACAGTACAATCTGTAAACGTATAGCATTACCAGATTAAAAACAAACACACTTGCACGAGGAGATTCTTTGAAATCGGCCCTTCTGTGCAAATTTCCCCGTGACACGAGGATTACCTCCAATTCTTTGCTGTGTGTCGTACACTGTGCTGTGTGGGTGTGTTACTTCACCAAAACAAAACAAACAGTAATATTAAACTTTTGCAACCACAAGAGAAAGGAGGGGGGGGGTGTAATAAAAAAACCAGAGGGTCCTCAACTTCTTATTAATTATGCAAGATTAGTCTAATTATAATTCAGCAAATGAATGTGTGGCAGAAGGTGCGAGGCGACGGGGCTGGGAGATTTGCATGTTAAGTGGGCAGAGGGAAGCGGCTAATGCATGCTAATATATGCGTCAATGTCTCGCTTTAATTTCAGCATTTGCAGCTGTGTGCGTCCGAACTGAGGGGGGTGAAAAGTTGACTCAATGGGTTTTTGGGTACGGAGTGTGTGTGGAGGGGGGGGGGGTGTCCAAAGGTGGGTCTGTCAGTGTATTAAAGAGTGTGCATGTGTGTGCCAGTGAGTGTGTTTCTGCATGGTTGTGTGTGCGTGCGGCATCTGGCGTCATATAAACAAGGACTGATGAGAAGAAGTCAACAAATAAGGTCAAGAATCCTCAGAAAGTGCACAAAGCCAGAAATGAATGCAGACAGCTGCTGAATTAGGGTGGTGCTTTTTATTTTGGACCTTGATCATCAGTTCATTGAAGCACTGTCATGTTAGCCGGGCAAATGTTTGATGGCTGATCGTTACGTTGTGTGCAGAAGAAGCTGGTGTCATCTGACCATAGTCAGGAGATACTGCAGTGAATGATGGTCCTTTTAAGAGACTCGTCATTTTCTATGTAATGCCTTGCAAATGGGTTCCATCCTTGAACTTAATTACTTATTGGCACATTACAGTAACCGACTTTCAGGTATCCATCCATCCATCCATCCATCCATCCATCCATCCATCCATCCATCCATCCATCCATCCATCCATCCATCCATCCATCCATCCATCCATCCATCCATCCATCCATCCATCCATCCATCCATCCATCCATCCATCCATCCATCCATCCATCCATCCATCCATCCATCCATCGATTCATTGTCAAAGATCTAAACAACAGGTCCAGGAATGGTACTAATTTGTTACCCAAAAATAAAATACTTTTAAGATCCTGCAACTATCTACTTTCACATTTCACCTAACTGGTAAACAGAGGCCACCTATGTGTAATTTATTAGATAACAAATATAGCTGCTCCGTGAAGGCCTCAGATCTTTGTTGAGAACACTACAAAGCAAATAGCATCACGAAGACTGAGAAATGCAGGCTAAGGAGAAGTTGTGGAGAAGTTTGAAGCTGGGTTAGGTTGTCAGACAGCATCCCGAGATTTGAACCTCCTATGGAGCATTGTTCAAATCATCCAAAAATGTAAAGGGTATGGCACAAGTGCAGACCTATCAACATATTGTACATGCTACAAAGCTACCAAGTGTCCACCTTGACCCACTGCTCAGTCACATGCAAAACATGCCATCCCTCGGGGGAAACATGGTAGTGGCTGCATCATGCTGTTGGGATCTTTTTCTTTAGCAGTGGCAGGAAAGCTGGGATGCTGGGAAGATGAAACCATAAAAAGGGCAGAAGAAAACCTGTTGGAGGTTGCAAAGCACTTGGATTTCTTTTTTCTGCAGGACAATGACTCTAAACTTACAGCTATAATAGAATGGTTTCTTTCAAAATATACTGATGCATTTGAATGAACCAGTCCAAGACCAGAGCTAAATTGCTTAAGAATCTGTGGCAACGCTTGAAAATGGATGAAAAGAGATGCATGCTCCCCATCCACTCTGACTTTGCTTAAGCCATGTTGGGAAAAAAACTAACGATCAATGATTTCAGTATCGAGCTGTACAAAGCTGGGGGACGCATACCCTAAAAGATTTAATTGAAGAGAACAGTGGTTGTACAAAGTACCTAAAATACCCTGGATACTTGGACTACATTTTCCTCTTATATCATAAATATGGAATAGTTTATTTTTGTCTTTCCCATAAAACAAGAATGAAACATATTGCAGTTTGTGGTTGTAACGAAAAATGTGAAAGGTTTAAGTGCTGTGAACGTGGATCCTGTATGGTTTTCACAGAAGAGGGTGAGCACACTGGATTAGTTCTCACCCAGAGTTAGGAAACACACCTTTTAACATTTATGTAGCATTTTAAATGGTCATAGATCTCGTTCAAGGGGTCCACAACATCAGACGTCCATTAAAAGAAAAATTACAGTGTAAGATGTGAGAGTCACAGATGTGGGCATTTTTATATCTCCACTCCAAACTCAGGTCTACCGCAGCTCTGAGGTGGAAGGTCCGAGCTCTGACAGATAAATTGTAATCGCTCTCTGCCAACAACAATATTGATTGTTCTCTGAGCGCATAACTCAACTCCAGTAATATTGGAGACAAGTTGGAACCGAGAACCCGTTGCAAGCCAGGTCCTGTTCACATGGGAGGAAACTGGAGCAAGCGATGGAGGAATGATGAGTAAAAGCTGAGAGAATGAGGGAGAGATTAGTATTTGATGGGACGATCCAGGGCTGTGGGGCCAATATGAAGTTCCTCTCCACACAGCCGCTCCACATTAAGATGACTTATGTTTGCAAAGAGCACAGTGTGGGTGGGATCAAACCAACCCATGTAGGCCAAAAGAATGCTGAGTCGTTCTGTGACATTATTCTCCTCACTGTTATTGTTTTTTTTTATTATTGGAAACCGGGAAAGTGATGGAACAAGTACTTTAGTGGAGTAAAATGCTTGAAGAAAGAAGAAATAATAAGTTCAACAAAATTACAGAATGATACTTTAAGGAAATGTTGCATTACAGTGCAACTGTGATTTGGTGGTTCCTTCTGGCTGTAACTAATTCATGCACGCATTTTCATACACAGGGACACCTGAGGAATACTAAGTGTGTGAATAGGGGCTCATTTGAAATGTAATAAGTTAGTGACTGTATTTTTTTTATTTTTATTTTTTACAATATATTAACTATAATCATATGGAAAATCCCGCCAGCCACTATTTTTGTCACTTTTTGTGATTAAGTAGGAATATCTTTGATGACATCTTTAGTGTTAACAACTAACAACAAAGCAGTAAAATTCACTGTATTCTTTTGAACTTTTGAAGCAGGTTTTCACGGCTTCTTTAATATCCATCTCTCTTCCAAACCAGCCAGTCAAATTAGGCAGATTATACACTTAGTGCCTTCAACTGCAAAGCACTAATATTTTACAACAGGAAAACTTACATCAAAGTACATAAGCTGAGGAAACACAAACAACATGTTGAAGATTATTTAGCTTTATTGTCCATTTTTCATTTATAATTGTAACCAAATTTCAGGTCTTTTGAGGAGATTCGGGATTTATTCTCTTTAACCTTTCTGGTAGAATAACATTAGGTCCAGATCAGGACTTAATGTCCCTGATACATATCTAAGTCATTTTAGAGCAGGCAGTCCCAGTCTTGTAGTTCATTAAATGCCATGTACAGTGTATGCAGTAAAATTACACACTAATATCCATCAGCACTATTTGCTCCGTTCCGCATTATTACTGTGATTGTGTAGCACTCAACTCACTCATTAGAGATGTTGTGGATGCTGCAATCTCTCCTATTCATAGTTCTTTACTGCAAAAGGTATTTTATCCCAACTAGAGTTCCTGCAATCACCCTCAATAAGCTGCTCCCACACAGGGCAGTTTCCCCCCCCCCAGATATTTCAAACTCCACAAGTACAGCTGCAGTCTTCAATAAACCTACTCCCCACTAATTTTCCCTCCTCCTGATAGAGTCTTCATGCCAAGCAGATGGCAGAAATTTACATTTACTCTGTGTTTTGAAAGGACTTGTTGATAATTCAGCTCCTAAAATAAAGTATTTCAGCTAATATTGTGTGGAAAAAAAAGAATAAATTTGTTTTCCAGCTTCTAAACTTAGCAATGTGTTTTAAATGTCAACACCTTTACAGGATAGTGTTTTAACTGTGCTTTTGGCTTTTGGCACAGACAGGCCAGGAGTAGTCGCCTTTGACTATAAATGTCAGTGTAAATGGTGAAAAATGTTCAGGGTTACGGAAAATCCAAAAGTTGGTGGATCAACATAATAATGTGCATGACCTATAATGCAGTTTTGCAAGCCATGCACACAAAAATAGACTGTGATTTTTAAAAATTGGCTGTGCATTTCACGGCAAGCCGGGGTTGCAGCTGCAATAATCCCAGTTGGTAGACCATAAAAAGACATAAAGTTCCTTCCTTCCTTACTTCCTTCCACTGGCCCACCCATCCATCCATCCATCCGTCCGTCCGTCCGTCCGTCCATCCATCCATTAATTTTTATTAAGTGAGATAAAAAATAACTTTTTTGTTGAATTGAGTGGACAATTAATTTAGGAGCTAAATGTTTGATGTTGGCCCATAGCAACACAGCTGAGATTTTGTCTTTATTCAAACACAAAAATGCTTTTCTTTCCTCCTTGTGCAAAACATCTGAATGGATCTCCTTAACCTCATCCTCCCCTGCCATCACTTCATACCCTCTTTCTTAGTTTATTTCTCTATTCTCTCTCCATCTCTTTGCTGCATTTCTGTGATGGAATGTGCTCCCGTTGCTTCCTCCTCTTTCCCATCTTTGCCTCTCAGCGTGGGGACTTTGGGATTGCGGCAGAGCTGCGTTGCCATGGCAGCTGGCTGTGTTTCCGAACCGTGTACACCTGGGATTTGGAGTCTCTCTCAGTAGTCTCCCTCTCTCCTATTTATTCCACCTTTCTTTCAGGCTTTATGTGGTATAGCTCAGGCCCCTCTCCCTTTCTTCAGCTCCACAGTGCATTGGATTCAAGTTACATACGTGATGAGACACATACACTTGAAAAAAATAAAATAAAAAATTGTGTCCATGCGAGCACCTGCGCGTGCCTCCTTCCCTACCTTCGTCCTGCCACTTCCTCATTTAATTTTCTCTGTGGCTGTCTCTACTTCATTTCCCTCTGCGCTCCCATGTGGGGTTCAAATATGGCATTGTGGGATACCACAGTCCCCTGAGTCCGCTGGCATACATCACTGTCTCTGGTTTACTTTGAAACACAGCAGCACTTTTCACTCGGCTTGTGCTTCCAGATCTCATTACTTGATTTAAAGTGTAACAACATTGACTTTAAAACTAAACTAAACAGCTGGGATTTATGTCAGAACTGTAATCACATGTGCACACATGCAATCACACAGGATGTGTCTTTGAAAAAAATAATGTCAACTTTGACTTTTGTTGTGCTGAGCGGTGGAAATGATTACATACAGGAGACTGCCA
Organism: Fundulus diaphanus; assembly: GCA_037039145.1. Classification (NCBI taxonomy): domain Eukaryota; kingdom Metazoa; phylum Chordata; class Actinopteri; order Cyprinodontiformes; family Fundulidae; genus Fundulus; species Fundulus diaphanus. The sequence continues at coordinate 26,277,626 of CM073127.1, forward strand.
TAGAGATAATTTGCTGCTGATGTAAAAGAATAAAAAATATATGCCCTTTTGTTTACCTTTGCAGGTTTTTCTTGAAGTTTTTCCTGAAATGCAATCAGAATTGTCTGAAGACAGCAGGAAACCCGAGGGATATGAGGAGATTCCAGGTACATAAAAATCTACACATATGTGAATGTGTGCTTGTGTGCGGACATAAAAAAGAGCATTGATACTAGAGGATGAAGAATATAGTCACAGTTGTAAAAGACACCACCCTTATACTTTTCTATTTTAATAAAAACGCTAGAGTCTCTCGTCCAGTCTATTTCAATATAAACCACTGAGCATGAAGCAACCCTTAAAGGGGACAATATCAAGCTTTTTAATGGCTTCCTTTTTACATTTAAATCATTCAGTTGTGGTCTATATAAAGTGGAACTGCAATGCTTTGGTCTGAATTCCTCACTATTGTAGCTCACAAGCCCTTTTTTTACCTCTTTTCAGAGGTGTGTCTTAGAGCAACTAAATTAGGTCTCTTTAAATCTAAAGGAGGCATTTGCCACCCCACTCCCTTCCAAGTGGCAGAGCCACTCCACCCCGTTCGGCCATTTTTGTAGGATGTTGGGTGGCGATGTAGGAATTGTGTGGGTTAATACACTCCTCAACTGAACATTTCCGCTTAAGTACTTCTTCTAACTTTGCCTTCAAGATGAATTCTTGCATTATTTGTGCATTCACAAACACATGAGAATTCATCTTGTACCGCTCTGGCTCCAACTGTTTGTGTCCGAACCAAAAACAGTTCGGGCCAATCATGTTGCAGTATTGAGGTTTTAGGGGGGACATGCGACGAAAGCAAGAGGTGCCGAGCCCACAGCTGAACCAACATAAACATGGCAGCGCAGGAGAATGCACGCGTAGCTGCTGCTGTCATATCTGTTTTGTAAGAATCCACGATTTCTTCTTTGATAGTAGAACAGCAAAAAGTGCTTTGACCAGCTTGCCTTCTTCTGGTTTCTGCCTACGTTTTAATTTCATGCCGTGATCTGGTAGGCACTAGGTGTCGCTTTGCCCAATCAGCTCAGACAGTTCTGTTGAAATTCCCTCCTTTCCCCAAACAGATTTAATAGTAGCAGTCCCACACTGATAATGTGCAGAGCTAGAGTGCTACACATTATCAATCTGGCTGCCAGGTTATGCAGCTTCAGCATCCTTGAGCTTAGACTACAAAATCATGACAAAAAAATTGTTGAAAAAATTTAATAGCGATAGCGAAATCTGAATGGGTTGAAAAATATGACCTAAACAGAAAAGATAATTATTCTGCATCTGGAGAGAATGATTTAAAAATTTCTGCACTCCTAGAGACTCCAAGTACACAACAAAATGTATATAAGGGCTAAAAAAGTGGATTTCACGTGGTGTGTCCCCTATATTTTAGACTTTTCATCTCCAAAAACTCTTTGCTGCTCTGTCCACTTCAGCTGGACAGCTGAATTTTATGATTTAGACTTCATGAACCCTTAGCTGTTTTCACACCAGATCTTATCTGACCAAAGAAAATGTCCACATTTGGTTTGGTAAGTTTGGACTGGTATAAAAGACAATATGACTTCTGGTCCAGACCAAACATTCAAATTCTGAACACGTTTGTCTTGGTTTAACTGTGAGTGAACCCTGGTCCACTTCTCTCACTGTGAGAATGCAACCAGACTAGATGTTGTAACTGCATGAGGTTGTCCAGCCATTGATCTGCTTTCAATAAGTGCAGCATGAGTGAACCAAACCAAACCAAGTGAACCATTCTGCATCTCCTGCCTAGTTGAACACTTGACCATCCTTATGTGAAACCATCCTTAGTTATGCCAGAAAAAAAATCTGTCTCAAAACAATAAGCTGCTCTCTGAAAATAATCTTATTTTATTTATTTAAGGTCATACTGTATGGTACTGTGCATAACAAAGCTAATTGCAGCTAAAAATTAACTCTCTTAAATGAGACACAAAACAAGAGATCATGTTTCTTGCATGGCAGAAAGTTTGTTTAGTTAAGATTTAGAGTCTCAAATCTTTGAAGCTCTCTAACATTAAAGAGCGAAAGCTCTAATTGAACCTTTGTTACCTAAGTTAGTTACTTTAGTTACCTTGGCTAAGGCCAAAAACCTTTAGCCAGTTGGCGGTGAGGACATCATGACTCTCATACTGTCTAAAAATCTGCTCCTGACTGCCCACTCACCCTTATGTAGTTATGTATGTCGTTTTCACATGAGAAAGTTTGATCAAAGGTCTCATCCAACAAATAAGATGGACCAAACCAATTTTATGAATACCCAGTATATGAATACACATACCTACCAATACATGTTTGCAACTGTAGCTGTGATGAATTATTGTCTATGCACCATTCACTATAATAAATTCATCTTGTTTTGGTTTAAAGTTTCGGCAAAGTGTTTTGTATTCCCCGAATGCCTTCAGCAAGCTCAGCATTGCTCATTGAATTTCCTCTAGATAAGACATTACAAAAGCAAATAGCTGGAGAAGCCATACCAGACTTTGCCTGAAATCTGAGTAGAGAGAATTTCTGTTGGAGCCAAAGCGACTTCTAATCCAGACAAGACTGGGATTTAGGTGGCAGGACAACAGAGCAGGAAAATATTTGGTTCTTAAAAAGTAAACTACCTCATTTGACCCACAGAAGGCAGCACTACCATTGTTGTTTTGTGCCTTAAGTTCTAGCCCAATTCATTGGATTTCTAGGTGGTTTCCAAAACCTTGAGTGGATTACTTTTTCCTTCCCCTGAACAATTTTTTTCTAACACCAGATCTAGGAAATAGTGCATCAAAACAACTCTTATCTTGACATCTGCTCCTGTGTCATTCTGGCTCTCAGTCAACAGGCAGTGCTTAGTTTGCAGAGATGTTTGTCTTGTTAAGCGTTTGCTTTGTTTCTTAGTTAATTAAACTTGCTCTTTGATCTCCTTTAGTTCGCTTAATTTGTACTAAGCAGAAACCACTGAATTTATTTCAGACATGGCATTTTTGTCTATAGCCTTTAGCTGGATGTTAAATTTAAATTTATTTATCTTTAAATAATTATCAAATCAGAAAACATAATAATTGATCAAAACTGTATATGAGTATGGGCCTTTAACTGTCTGGTAAGGTCAATAAATCATCTTTTGATCAATTCTCTTATTGATCAGCTATGATTTACTCTTTAATATGAAGTGAGACCATTTGGTTTCTGAGCATTCTCTGAGGAAGTTTTTCTGTGGAAGTCATGCTGGAGAAGTTAAAGGTGAAAGATAGAAATCAATAAGGAGTCAGAGAGATGGAAAGACAAACCAAAGAGTTAGATATGTGGGAGACACGGCTGTGGGAGCGCCTCGGTACAGGAAATAGGTTGAGGTGTTTCAGGAAGTTGTCAAGAATTGAGTGATTGGCTCCAGATGGGGAAGGTCACGCTCTGTGACCCAGGAAGTGGTCACAAGGGACTCCCCAAGCTCACTTCCTCTCCCGTCTTTCAGCACCAGCAGCCTCTCTCTGGCGTTCTCCTTTGCCCGGCGAACCCTCCTGTCCGGCTGCCCCCCGCCCCTCACCGTCCTCGTCTCCCACCGTGTTTGCTTTAACTCCTGTGGTGTGACACATGCTGAGAAGTTATGAGCACACGGGCGCACAAAAACTGCGGGTCCCTGGGTTAAAAGGTGATCGGGGCTGGGCAGGAGTTCGCTGCTTGATCGATAATTTACAGTTATTTTCCTTTGCCTTCCAACACCTCTGGAACATATGTTTTTCCTTCTCTCTTTAGTTAAGCTCCTTCACCTGCAAACCTCTCACCATGTGCACCTTTGAAACGCAGATCAAAGTTTATTTTACATGTTATTTTAAAATGCGCGCTATAATATGCTAAAACATAAATAAATATTGTAAATAAGGAGGATAAAAATTTAAGATTACCCTCTTGTTATGTCTATAAATCTGTGCCTCACCTATGGGAGGCACAGATAAGTGGGGACGTGCATTTGGCAGAAAATCCCATTATGGGTGCCTTAAATCATCCAGTACTTTAACGACCGGCTGAAATTGTAGATTTGGTTCATATGTTTGTTGTCACTAAGAGATTAAGAGGAGACAACGTGAGCCTGCTGTGTGCTGCATGAATCAAAAAGTTAGGCCAGAGGCTGAGGCCATATGGTGAGTGGAGGAGTGAAGGGGTGTGTGAGCCCCCAAACACTGATGTATTTGGAAATCCCACAATGTCAGATTATGTATTAAGAAATATGACCATCACCTGTATGGAGAAACAAATTGTCACTCAGGGACTTTCACTGCTGTAATCTGACATTTTGACTCTTAGCCTGCTCTCTAAATGCTCCGGTTACGCTCATGCATCTTCCTCTTGGCCCCCCTGTCCTCTCGCTCAGGTGGTCTTGTCCAGTACGGTGAGCGTAGACGGACACGTCCTGGCCGTGTCTGACAACATGTTCGTCCACAACAACTCGAAACACGGCCGGAGAGCTCGCAGACTGGAGCCGGGAGAGTCTGTGGAGAATAGCATGGAATACGGTAGGAATATGAGGCCACCATGAGAGATTCAACTTACCTGTACTCCCACACTCGCTCATGAAGCCTACTTTTCTAAAGAATGGGACAAATTCATCTAGTAGATATTCATAATAACTTAACATAAAGTCACGGTGTCTTGTAAAATATTAATTGCCTTGTTTCTTAATTTGTTACCCACTTTTTATGGGTAATTTTGGGGAAGAAAAATATGTAGTTAACAAGTATGAAATCTCAATCCTATTTCATTGGATAGTGCTACACATATCCGAGAACTTTGCTCCAGGGTGTTGCAAGTAAACATACTTTCGAGACAAAAAGAGGGATTTGTTTGATTATTTGGGCTTTTGGATTTTTCATTTCTAAGATTTATTGAAACAGGTCTAAAATCTTTTCATTTCTGCACTAATTAACAATAGCTTTTACAAAAATACAGGGCCAGATAACTTCTTCTACTATATCTGAATATTTGTTCTATTTTACCTGACCTTTAAATGAGGATGTCCATTTGCTTGACTATTTAAGCGACACAAATTATTTTTTAGCAGCTCTTTTGATACTTTTTTTGTGACAATCGCTAATTCGTGAATTAAGTTAACTAAAATAGCTTGATTTTAATTTTGCTTTCAAACCTTATTCTCTCAGTCCTTACAGTGCAAAAAGTTGTAAAGGTATTCATGCACTTATTGACATTTTGTCACATTACCACCACAAGTTTCAGTCTATTTATTTGGGATTTTATGTAATGGACCATTTCAATATGGTACATTTATGGCATGACACCCTGGATATCTGACATCCCCACAGTCAACAATGGCTGTAGCAGCATCATGTTGTGGGTATGCTTTTCTCCAGCAATAAGTAAAACCATGTCACCGTTTTTCTTCTGCTTCACATCTTTGTACTATTTTGTGTTGCTCTATCAAATAAAACACATGACCAAATGTAAAAAAAAAAGAAAAAAAAAGTAAGAGCAATGAATACTGTTGGGAGTTTCTGTGTAAGCAGAGTGGCACATTTCTCCTCATTTCCTCATTAATTTTTAATTGATGGTCATCCTATGTTGTGTAAATTAAGCTTTTATTTTTTCCTCCCTCAGCTACCCCATGTATCAAAGCCATCAGCCCCAGTGAAGGCTGGACCACTGGCGGGGCCATGGTCATAGTCATCGGGGAGAACTTCTTCGACGGGCTGCAGGTGGTGTTTGGAAGCATGCTAGTCTGGAGTGAGGTAAGAGTTGTCTTCGAAACATCTCACTAATGATGCTGCATATTGTGAAATGAAATGCACAGCATATGGCTTGTCTCATTATTTGGGTGATTTATGAGCAGTCTTAACAATTGAATCTTCTCACAGTAATGAGTTAGCCTAAATATTTACAAGACGTGGGGAGGCGTTTTTGGTGACACTGTTTCTGGGCTTTCTCCTCAGCTGATCACTCCACACGCCATCCGTGTACAGACGCCTCCTCGACACATCCCCGGGGTTGTGGAGGTCACGCTGTCGTATAAATCAAAGCAGTTCTGCAAGGGAGCGCCTGGACGCTTCATCTACACTGGTATTAAGATGAACCCTTCTGATCTTAAAGTTAAACACAAGGTTTTATATAATTGGCTCTAAAGTTTATAACCAAATGATTTTTTTAGCCCTCAATGAGCCAACCATAGACTACGGTTTTCAGCGACTTCAGAAAATAATTCCTCGGCATCCAGGAGACCCAGAGAAACTAGCCAAGGTGAGAAATCTCTTACTGAAAGACCTGCATATGCTTATTTGTTTAAGGAGTTCTAATTATTACACTTTTGTTCTGCAGATGTTAAATAAATGAATAATTTTCTTTGTAGGAGATTCTCCTAAAAAGAGCAGCAGATCTTGTTGAGGCTCTGTATGGAAATCCACACAGTAATCAGGTACTTAAAAACAAATGTGTTTCCCATAGTTAGAATCAGTACTCATCCAATAGGTAAATGCTAATATAGAACATTAAATATCTGAAAGATTGACGTTTGATTATACAGCCTCTCAAACTCCTTGAATGTTTTTGCATTTCATGATGTAAAAACCTCAGAACTTGGGACTGAATGTAACAGACCAACAAAAAGTAGTACACCTTTGTCAAATGGTGTGTAACTATTTTTACAAATAAAATGTGAAAGATTTGGCAACATTAAGGCCTCCTTTTTCAGATCCATCTCAATAAAATCAATTGCAATCACTTTCTACTGGAAGTCACACAATTATTGAACAGAGTCAATCTGTGCATAATGCAACCCTAGTATAAATATAGCTGCTCTGTGAAGGGCTTAGAGCTTTGTTGGAGAACGACAGTCAACAATGCATTTTGCTTTGATAGAGCATTGTGCTGGTGGCACCATCATGGATACTTTTCAAAAGCAGGGAAGCTGGGAAAGTTGATGAGAAGATGGCTGGAGCTATACACAGGATAACCCTAGAAGAAAACGTTTTAGAAGCTGCAAAAGGCATGAAACTGGAGTGGAGGTTCAACTTCTTGCAGAATGATGACCCTAAACATGAAGCCAGAGAGACAATTCAATGGTTTGATGCAAAGCATATTCATGCATTAGACCGAATCGAGAATCTGTGGCAAAAGTCGAAAATTTTAATGTTCCCAGACCCTCTTCTACTAATAAGACAGAGACATTTTGCTAAGAGGAATGGTTAAAAATGTCCACATGTGTGAAGCTGATTGGAGACAAACGCTAAGAGACTTGCTGCTGTGTTTGCAGAGAAAGGTGGTTTCACATGGTATTGCCTTGAGGGCAAATCCATCCCTCAGTTTTCACGTGTCCACGTCGTTCCACTATGAAATTACACAGTACTTTGTGTTGTGTATCACATAAAATCCCAATAAAATATGCTGAAGTCTTTGTATGGATTGTGTAGGATGTATAGTAAAACAAGTTTCTGATATAGGTATAAAATCGGCTGACAGGACACTGCTTTTATCCTGAAAGAGTTTAATGTAAACATATTTGCAAGGCACTGTAAATATCACACAGTGTTAATAGGCATTATTAAACATATGGTATACGCAAATTGGCTGACTCCAAAAGCCGTTTGTTTTGCAAGTTGCTCTCTTCTTTTAGTTTTTGTCAGACAGCTGGCTTTTCAGCATCTAATTCACGCAACAGATGAAAAAAGAAACACCTGAAGAAGCCTGCATGACTCAGAAAATTGTCAGCCAACCTGTATAGGCGCTGATGGGCTGACAGAGTGAGGCTTAAAGCTTCTCAGTTATCCAGATTAATTAGTGCATTCATGTTCTCTAGCAGGAATTGCTGCATTGACGTATATCAGCCAATCCGCCTGTTTTATATCAGTGAAACTGACCTGTTGTCTTTCACTTTGTCTGACTTGCTGCAGGACATGCTGCTGAAACGTGCAGCTGACATAGCCGAGGCACTCTACAGCGTTCCCCGTCCTCACAGTCAGCTGCAGGCACTGCCCAGCTCACCAGCACATGGGAGCGTTATGGGTCTGGGCTCCTATCCATCCCAGTTAGGGGTCAGCATTGGAGATCCAGGACAGAGCAGTCAAGGTGAGCAAGCCGAGCCCCGAGCTATTCTCTTCTTCTGTCATTGTCAGCAATAAAGCTCAGAACTGAGCCGACTCTCTATTTTTTCCTCCAGGTTATATCCGTAACTCCAGCAGCCTGTCTCCGAGGGGTTACCCCTCAGCTTCCACTCCCCAGCAGTCGAGCTATGGAGGCAGCGGGGGAATGACTGGAGGCTACGGGACAGTTCCCATGACAAGTCTTGGAGTTCCTGGATCCCCCGGATTCAGCAGCGCCTCCCCCACAAGCTCTCCCTACAGTACGACCTTACTGCCTCCCCAGATCTTACGGTGCTGATTCGGACTCAGTTTCAGCTTTAAAACTGTTTGTTTCTCTCTGTTCCACAGTAATGCCAGCGAGCCCCACAATACCAGGAAGCTCCAGCTCCTCGTCATCTCTCTTGCCTTTCTCCTCTTTCCCTTCCGCTGCTAAACAGAAGAGTGCTTTTGCTCCCGTCCTCAGGCCCCAAGGTTCTCCTTCCCCCGCCTGCCCCGCCTCGGGGGGGAACAGCTTCAGAGGTAGTCATCCAACTCACTATCTGACCCCGCTGTCTGAACTCACCAATGCAGTCTAACCCTATACTAACCAACGCAAAAGCTATGACTGAACACGACATGGGTGATGTACAGTGATGAAACGCCTGACTGATTTAGAATCATAGATTTTGTATATTTTTTTCTCTCCAGCGATGACGGGCCTGGTTGTCCCCCCGATGTAGCAAAGCACCTGCCCCCAATCTGCCCCAGACCACTACTTCACTTACCTCCCCTTCTTTTTGGCACTGAGCAGGGAGACTGAAAAAGCTTATTCGTACTAAGCATAACTTTTCCTCCCTGATTCCACCCGCTGTCTCCCAGAGCCCCGCTTTTTCCCCCCCGATCAGTCAGAGAAACGGGGCGGGGAATGAAAATGTCCAAAGACCAGCAATCTTCTCTAGATGCACAGGAAAAGCACTACAGCCTCAGCTACAAACAGCAAGACTGCACAGTTTACTGTTGTATGCGTGTCTGATGGGAGAACCTCCCTTTTAATTTCCCCTGAAGCTTCAAAGCAGATCTTTCCCGACTTCTGATCTACCGCCACACACTGTATCCAGTTTTTGCTACGCCTGCAAAACACCTGCAGGATGCACTGTGGGATCGCTGAGCATCGAGGGACGATGGGCAGCTCAGATAGGAAGCTGCAGCTCTAAAACGCGGGGTGTGGACTTTGTGCGTGTACAGACACCCCAAAAGGCATGTGTGTGCACCGTCTGTGAGCTAGCGAGAGGTTGTTTTGTAGTAGACTTTTTAAAGACAACTTACATTCCAGAAAAGTAGAACCTTTATATTTTGTTTTGACTGTTTCGTTCGAGGGAGAAATCTTTGTCTCATGGGTTATTACTAAAATGAATTCATATATTGATTTATTTAAGAACAAGCAATTTAACTTATTAAAGTTAGTTTAGGGAATAATATAAACGTGTTTTTATAAACTGGTTCTCTTTCCAACTGCTGATGAAATTAAGCAAGCTCGCCAATTGCCAATTACTTTGATAAATGACACTCTGTAATGGATTTTTTTAGTGAAGTTTTTTTTTTAATTAAACTTTCCTACTTTTCAGGTTCTTGTGAAAGCAATTATATGTGTTTGGCCGCAGTTAAAGGTTATTGTCCTTGTGTAAAAGGAAATATTAGTTAGCTGTATCCTTTTTCTTTTATTTCCACTTACAATGCATGCTTTAGTTTACCCGTGCTCTGGTACTTTTTCACCCCAAATTGTTTGTGAACTTTCATTTCCAATGTCTAGTCACTATGCAGTATAGGAAGCAAAAGCACAACAGCTCACACAAAAAGAAAAAAGGTGCATCGGGTGGTCTTTTATTAATGTCATCATGTTCCTACAGCTACAGTTCCTTGTAGAGGTATTCAGTCATTTTGTCAGTTTGCAGCACATGACTTCAAAGTATTTTGTTGGGATTTTAAGTGATGGACCAACACAAAGTGGTGTCTCATTGTGAAAAGAACGAAAAAAGGTTTATGATTTTCTACATTTTACACTAATAAAATCATGAAAATGGTGATGTGCATTTGGAGTATGCTTCTACCAGCCTTGCTTGTCTACTTACTAAAAGTTTTGCTCATAGCCCAGGATCAGTGATACTGGAAAGAAAAGGTCGGTGAACATGCATCATTAGCTCTTGTTGTGGGTTATCAAACTGGGCTTTGACTGGGCCAATCGAGCACATAAATTTAAACATCACAATTTAAACTAAAGCATTTCTTCTCAGGTTTGGTTGTATGTTTAGAGTTGGTGTCCTGGTTGAATGTGAACCTTTTACCTCCCATCTCAATTAGGGTGACCAGATCTCTAAAGAAAAAAAAAAGAATGTGGGACAACAAGGATGCGTATGAGGGACAATGCGAGACACATTACTGACAGTATGATGACATCATAAATTTAAGTTTAACACAGATCTCGCATTACATTAAACAGTTTTGTTAAGCTTCAAAAAGGTTTCACTTTAAGAAGTTTGAATAAAGTTTTTAAAAGTTTATCGGAAAAACTTTTGTTTAAAGTTGAGCAGTTTTTAAGGTAATCTTGACTGCCGTTACCTTGTCTGTCTTGCAGCCATCTTTGGGTTTTAGTACAAAATGACTCCATAGATCGGCGACTGTTTGTTTCTTCTACGGTCTCGCTTCACATCACGCTCCCCTCCGTGTGAAATAAAAAAAATTCTTTCGGCGAACTTCACAAAAAGCTCGCTAAGAATCACCCTTCACTGGCCTCACCCAGTTGTAAACCGTTCCCCAGTCTTTGTTGCAGTTGAACTTTCTTTTCTTTGACATAGTTTCCATTATTTTCTGAATGCTACATCAACATCTTTTTCTTGCTCTGTGTTATTTTACCAGCATTGGGGCACAGGTTGGTCATGACGTGAGACGCTGTTTGGTAGTTTGATTGACAGCCGACGCAGCTCTGTTACGATGACTGCAGCTCTGCCTTCTTTACACTTCAGGAAAGGGCCTGGTTGAATATTTTTTTTTACTTTTCAGAATTCACATGCAGAACACTGTTTCAATTTGTAGGACAGGAGTGAAAAATGCAGCGCAGTCTCGCACAAATGGGGACATCTGGTCACCTTAATGTCAAGTCTTTTTGAAGCCTCTGACAGGTTTTCTTCTGGTGTGGCCCTGCATTCACCTCCATTCATCTTCCCATCAACTCTGACCAGTCTGCTTGTCCTTTCTGAAGAAAAATGTCCCCACAAAATGATGCTGCCACCACCATGTTTCCCTATAAAGATGGTATCTTCAGAGTGATTTCTATTGTTAGTTTTCCCTCAAACATAGTTTTGCATGTTGATAAAAAAAGTCAACATTTGACCTCAACTTGCGAGATTAACTTCTATCACATGTGCCTCCTATATGGCATATGGTGCTTTTTTAATTTTAATTCGTTTTTGCAATACTTTGTTCTTGCCTATAAAAGCCAGGTTCTCCCTCCTGAGCTGTAGATCTCTGGTACTGCTTCAGAGATGCCATGGGGCCTCTTGGCTGCTTCTGATTACTGCTCTCCTTTTCCAGGTCATAGGTTTAGCTGGGTGGCCAAATCTTGGTAGGTCTGCAACTGTACTATACTCTTTCCACTCTCAGGTGATGGGCTGAACAGGGCTCTGTGTGATGTTCAAAGACTGAAATATTGTTTTGTGTTGGTCTTTCTCATAGAAATTCCACCAAAAATAACACATTTTGGGGTTGTAACATTGGGAAATGACACAAAATCCAAGGTATGAATATTTTTGAAGGCACAGTATTAGTCATCACAACACAAAATGCATTCTCAGGATGTGCACACAAAGAACGCAAAGGGTAGCTGACATTTGCAAATTTGTTTCTAGAGTTCAGTTAATCTTATTTATTTAAAACATGTTAGCAATTTATAATAATGTTTTTTAAGCCATCTTTCTTTGAAGTGATGCAAGAAATGTTGCAAATGTGATTTGTAAATTTTAAGGTGTAATTATATTTTGTGCTCCAAATAAAACAAGTAAAAGAAAAATGGAGACATGGTCGTGATTGAAGTTGGTTACACATATTTCTTTATTATGTTACACTGCGGTGTCCTGAGCGTGAAGCTTTTCCTGCAAGCCTCCACATCTCAAGGTTGTGCCTGATCTATTTTTGACTGTGCCCATCACCTGTGTGCTCGTGCAGCTTGTTACACTGTTTTGTATACATAGCTGATGAGCCGCAGCATCTTAATTGTGATGCGAGCGTTAAAGACTGAGTAGAGCATGTCAAGATAAACAACATCCTCCCCCCTCCCCTTTCCATCCTCCCATCTCTCTCCTCTCCAATAAGCCGGCTTCTCTCTGAGGACCAAGCCTCTGGGGGCCAGAGTGAGAACCACATGAGTCTCCTTCCAATGCGGCCTCTTCCTCTCTCTGTTAAAGAAAAAAAATAATAATGCACTCACACATAAAGGAATGTGGCTCACTGCTGCCTTGCTTTCTTCAGTCTTTGTTTGGTGCCTCTTCATCCCGTCTTTCTTCCTCTCTTCCTCTCTTATCCTCCCTTGCAATGGTCCTTCTCTGTTAATGTAATTAGCACTGCTAAAGAAGGGCAGTTAATTACCCACTCTATTTTGATCGGGTAATTAATGTTATGCCAGGAAACAGCAACTGTTTCATTAACATAGCCCTCAAAGCAGTGAGGGGGTAGGGTAGGCACCCAGTGGATGCACGGCTGCGTGTGCTGTGGACTTTTTGCAGGGACAATGAGGGGACGTGGTGGACTTCAAACACCAGACACTGCCTGCCATTTAACCCCGGTATCACTCGCCGGCCGCCTCTTCCTCCTCATCGCCCCCTCCTCTCTTTGATATGTTGTTAATTTGACAAGTTAAAGTCAGCTCTGTTGCCAGCACCTCACCATTCATCTTGCTGAGTGCTCCTTCTGCCCGCTGGTGCAGGAGCCATATGCTCCTCTTCCACATGACGGTTTGGTTGTGAGCGTGGCGGCGCCGTTTACCGTGTTTTTCTTGATCACAGTTTTGATAAAGACAGCATGAGATGCCACCTGCCACCGTGTCATTCCACATCACACATCCACAACACCAGCATCCAGCTGCCGGGTAGACGAGAGCCCCGCCGTGTCATCCTTCATTATCAGGACGGCTAAAATATGATCAGTTTCTTGTTTAACTTCATGCGCCTTGTTCTTTGCTTTAAAGGAAGCCGAAAACACACCCTTCCCTTTCTCCCCTCTCAAGGGATGTGTTTGTGTTTATATACCCAATTAGCCCTCTGGCCACAGCATGGCCATGCATTAGGCTGACATTAGCCCCGGGTGGGTGTGACGTCTGTGTGCATGTGTGCAAAATACAGTGAGCCCCATTCTCGTTTGTGGCATAATCAGGGGTGTGCGTGCCTTATTAGGCAGAGTTGGCCAAATCTTGACGGGGGTGGCCCACTGTTTTGTCAAATAGATTGGGAGATTGGCTTCCACACACCCAGCCAGTGTCCTATGCCTTTGGCCCATCAGTGAATCCACCATTGTTGCCCATTAGACCGATGGACCCTGATTCTTTTTTTCCCCAAAATGAATTCCCCACCCCTCTCCCTGCCGTTCCCTTGGGTGTCACTAGAGTGGGGTGGCAGATGGAGGAGACACAGAGCTGCCCCCTGAGACCACCCCCCAAACCAAAATCACACACACACACACACACACACACACACACACACGCACGCACGCACACACACACACACACACACACACACACACACACACACACACACACACACACACACACACACACACACACACACACACACACACACACAAATAGATGCACACTCTAAAACATTTATGTATACAAATGCATGAGCACCACATAAGCACAAATACACACACGGCACAGCAACACAGAGATCCCCAGCCCCCAGACACAAACCTCATCTGTCAGCCTGCTGCTTTTGTCCGGTCCACAGGAGTGTGTTCAGTGAACGCAGAGTGACGTCTCTGTACGATGCTTCCACGCCTGTGCTGTGTGTGCCTGGGTTTGTGATTGGGGTCAGAACTGAAAGAAAGATCTTCATGAATACTGCTAACAAATGCTAGAATCTAGATCTGGTTAAATAAAGTGATGAGTAATTAAAAAAAAATGCAACATATAGAAGTATCTCAGTTTCTTTCATTAACTTAGATTGACATTAAACTAGGGATGGCCGACACAGGCATTTCAATTTGTCTTGATATTTTTTCTGTATTTGTTGTAATAACACTGGAAAAGCTAAAAAAATATTTCAAAAATTCATCAGTCTTCTTGTCAAAGCCTCACAAATGGCACAAAATAACAACCTTCAATGCTTTTTATCAATTATATTTACATTTATTGGAGCTCCCATGAAACCAAAGCTTGAAAAAAAATGTTCCCGAACATATTGTTCACTTTTGAAGTTTGCAAATAATATGAATTTGTGTACTATTTCATAAATAAATTACAACTCTTATTAAAGTGATCTTTCCACTGATCTGGATACAGTAATTGCACATCCCTGAATCAAACCCATAAAGAATTAGCTTCAAGCTGTTTTCTGCTATTTTAAATAGTTCCCATAAAGTGTATTGCTAAAGACAGGAGCTATGTATTTCATGTGTTTGCATAAATATGCAGGATTTGTAAATTGAAGAAGGAATTAAACTTTTATAGATCAAACTGCAAAAGGTGAAAAAAATTATTGTTAGTCACTGACCTTTGACAAAGGAAATGAATACTGAGGAAGGAAATTGATACTTTATCGACCAAAGAAAGATTCAAGACACATGCTTTGATGTCCTGTTTTTAATGACTCATACTGTAACCTTCAGGAACTGGATCTAAAATATTAGCTTTGTTTGCAGCATTAGGCAGTTGGCCTACTGGGTTTGCCCACTCTTAATAGGACTTAATTAATATTAATCAGATCTTTAGTTTTGTCAGCAGTAGTGTGAAGCTCAACTTAGCCAACCCAATGTGGTACAAAGACCCAACCATTTTAACTTAAGGCCCACCAGCCACCCACTACAGCATCACTGACTTCCCTTAGGTCCGCACTTGATCTCTTTTTCTTTGTTTGCATTCAACACCGCTTGTTTTATAGAAATGACTCAATAACGTTTAAATTGGCTATGTGACAGCCACATAATTCCCTCTATATTATTTATTTAGTGCAGCTGTTTTGGTTACAATGTCACTCAAATCACTCTACATCAATGGCATGATAGTTACTGAAGAAATATGCAACGCAATCGACAAGAGAAATTATTTTGTAAGTATTTTTGTTAACCTCAAAAAGGCTTTTGACACTATAGATCACACCATTTCTCTTCACCAACTGAGCAAATAGCGTATAAGAGGGGTAGCACATCAATGGCTTTCGAGAAAGCAGTATTTACAGATTAATGGTGTAAAATCAGAATAAAGTGTGGCGTACCCCAAGGGTCTGTCCTTGGGCCTAATTTGTTTATCTTATATATAAATGTTTTTGTCTATGCATCCAAACTGCTTATATTTATTTCATTTGTGGATGATACTACCTTATTTTATTGTGGGGAAGACACAACACAGGTGATGAATGTGGTTAAAAAAGAATTCAAGTGAATAAAGAAATGGTTTGATATAAACAAATTATCATTGAATCTTGTGTAGAGGTTGGGGGAAATGCATGTAAATCATATATTCAATCCATTTTCATTTTTGCAAAAAAGAGCTGTAAGAACAATGAGTGAAAACACTATAGAGAGGCAACAAACCCACTATTTCTTCAGTAAAAATAGTTGGAATTTAATAAATTAGAAGACTATAGTATTTTACAAACAATGTTTGAAGCGCATAAAAACACAATACCAGTAAATATTCAGAAAAGATATAGAAAAAGAGAATGCAATCATGATTTAATAGAAACTAGAACAAAAGTGATGGAGCGCTGTGTTCCTGTCAAAGGAATCAGCTTATGGAACAATCTGAATAAAGAAACCAAAGAATCAAAATCAATATTTACATTTAAAAGGACAATAAAAGCTGCTATGCTGAGTTAATACGGCAGTTATGCCTGATTGTTAATAATCATGTCAAATTTAATGTTTGGTTTTAAGAGTATACATAAAATTGGCCAAAAGTAAAACAAAACTTTCAGTTTTGGAGGATAGGTATTTCATTTCATTATCTTTGTTTTTCGTGTGTATATTTTGGTGCGTTTAAGGTTTGAGAAGCCCAGGTTGATTTGATGCATGATTTTGTTGTTGTTGATGGTTTTGTAATTTAAGTTCTTTGTAAAAGTATTGCTTTAGGTAACAGGGGCAGATAACATAATATTATTCTTCTCTTCTGCTCCCTTTCATTCAGGATTGTAGAATGTTTGTTTTCATATGTAATTGTTTTGTTTGTTTGGTTGAAGATAAGTAAGAGGCTGCCAAGGCCGTTTCAAAAGTTATTTGAAGTCTTTTCTAAATTATTGATACATTTTCTGTCACCACAACAGATTTTTAAAGTGCATAATATGTGTGAAAGAGTGACATAATAGATAAACCACTGCCTGTTAATTTGGACTTCAAGATTACGCCAAAACAAACTTTTCATTCTTTAGAAAATGTAATTTTTGAGATTCTCCGTTTCATGTAGTATCTTCCTGTCCAGGTATCAGACAGACATTTCAGTATGTCTGTATGTATAAAGAATCTTTAGTAGCAATGGGCACCAAAACTGTTTTTAAACTGGGTACAACCCCAAAAATGTGCTCTGGTAGGAAAGGTAGTTCATTTGGATACATACTGACCTAGATATGAAGTTTTTTAATGGGAGTTTTAAAGACTATTCAAGCCAAGGGGACTCCTGTTGAATATCAGAGTATTTTACAGTGCTTACATTCAAATACAGCTATAAAATCAGTCAGTGTTTGTGCTGATATTAAATAACGTAATGAACTGAAGTGTGGGCTCTATCTTAAAACTATCACAACCCCTCAGGATTGTGCGAAATCAGATTTTAGCATTGAAAGAAGCAGACATCCTAGCTGCTGATGCTGCAATGCCTTTGCTTTTTCTCAAAAGGCAAATAAAAAAAACGTTTCCATAAGGGTTGGAGTGACTTAAGTTATAAGGGTAATACTGGGATAAAGTTTTATTGAAAATCTAGGCTTTTATTCTTCATGAATAAGAATGCAATATTTCATGCTATTTGCTTTTTTTTTAACTTTATTTATGATTTATCTTTGTTTGTGCTAGTGTAACACCTGAGATTCCCACATTAGGTTCAATATTGGAACACATTATATTATGTTAATTTGGACTCCTTTGCTTTCCCTCAGAGTCGGGACTGGTGCAGTTCATTCAAAAACTGTTCTAGTTATATGTTTTCTCAAAGTTTTGAGTGACTTTACTTGGCTTTTAAACCCTAACTAGCGTGAAATAATCTGATAATAATGCGGGATCAGTCTGATTTCACAGTTTTTACAGCATTCTGGGTTCTGCTGTTGCGGTGGGCAGACATCCGAGTCCCCAGATCATAGCAACTTAGCAGGGAGAGAACTCCTGCAAGTCAGCTAACACAAGATTAGCCTACCTAGTCACTGTAAACATCCTGGTTTTGGGCCTTACGGTGGAAAGGCTTACCAGTAATCTCATAGGTAGAGAAAAAAGTTTTGTGAAATTAAGCGTGAGGGAAAAAAAGATTCTGTTTAGCTAAATAAGATTCATAGCCTAAAAAAACGGCATAACGGATTTTAAAGCTCAACTCCATTTCTCTGTGGTGAAAGAAAAACAGTAAAACATGCATTTACCGAGCTGCTTGTTAAAACCATGGTAGAAGAAACTTGTTGGGTCGTCCTGCCGATCTGCGGTAGAGCGGTTGCCTCCTATGCAGAGGCTAAAGTTTGTTTCCCGGCTCAAGCTGTTTCCTGCATGTCTGCCTTTCATCATGTCAAGGATACTTATGAATAAAGGCCAGTGGCACCACTAAATCTTTAAAAGAAAAATGTTGGATTCTGTAGCTTCACTGTGTTTTAGAAAGAGGCCCCAATAGAGTCGAATGAGTTATTTCCCGAATGCTGTTTTGTTATTGCATCTTCCCAACCTCGACACAAGCAGCTGTATTTTTGTAAATTGGTTTTAAATTATCTCTCTCTTTTCAGCTACATTTACCAGGGTATCGGGGTATATATATTGTTATGGAAACAAAATTGCCCTTTTTACTGAGTCACAGTTTAGTTAACTCTTGTTAGAAATATAAAAGAGAAATACAAACAACTACCACAGTACATCTGTCTGATGCCAACAAAGCGCTTTATAGCGCACCATTTTTTCCTCCTCTGGCGACCGTATTGACAATTAGCCAGATTAGAGGAGCGGAGATGTAATTTGGGCCAAACGTAAGTATCGGCTGTTTGTGTGCGCGGCTGCGTGAGGTGAGAAGGCCTCGCACTGGTGATTAATTACAGCCAGGCCCTGTGACAGAGGTTGGAGCTCTCCCAGTGCTGTCTGCAGCCCACATGAAGGCAAATCCAGCCTGGGCTAATTGACCCGGCTTCTGTAAGGCCATCCATCAAGCGTGGCCTGAGCGGCCCCGTAAGAAACACATTATTCAGAGGTAAGTTTGTTAACCAACTAACGCTCTACCATTCATTACTGCCATTAGCTCCCACTCTCATGGTTGTCTCTGGAAAGTACTTGACGCTTCGCTAAAATGTTACAGACACACAATTTGAATTTTAAGATAAAAGCTTTTCAGACTTGAAAGAAAAATCTCAATTTCACATTTTAGCATGTTACATTCACACACTTGAATGTATTGTATTGAGAGTTAGGTGATAGAGCAGCACCAAGTAGTACAGAATTGTGACACGGATTTAAATTGATACGCAGATACCAGTATGTTATGACAGATATCTGAAAAGTGTGGCATGCCTTTGCCTTCACATCCCAGACTAGATACTTTGGATAACCACTTTTCTCTACAGTACCAGTTGCAAATATTTTGGGGTATGTTTCTACAGGCATTGCACATCTAAAGACTAAAGCTTTGACCTATTCTTCTTTGAAAAAACATCTCAAGCTCTGTCCAACTGGATGTCCTGTGAACAACAAGTTTTCCAGCCTTGCAGCGGCTACTGGTGGATTTACGGCTGGACTTTGACCGGGCCATTCTAACAGATGCTTTTATCTAAATCAAGGATTCAGTGAACGCTAACCCTAACCCACCCCCTGTTCTTGAGGGCTGCTTTTCTGCATGTTTTAATCCACATTTATTGAACCAGGGAAACATCTGGGAAACACTTGAGGACTAACTTCAGAAACCAGATTGGTTTTTCTTTTTCATTATCCTACTGAAAAAGTGAATCTTTACCTTTCCTATATTTACCAAATTTTCTTCTAGGACTGCCTTTCATTTACCTCCAGCTTCGTCCAGTGCAGTGTTGGTTTTTAGCTGCAGGTGTTCAATATATCAAAGTGCAATTGTCAACACAATTTCAGTGTGTGCAGAATCGCAACTGGAAAACACTTCTTGGTTACAGTATGTAGTATAATATTCATTCAAAAGTCATTCATTCCAAATCCAAACAGAAGAGCGTGCAACACCTTTTGTTGGCAAACCTTTTAAAACCATGTTTAATCCACTACACAATTATGCATTACTTTTTATTGGACCATTATGTAATAACAATAAACTGAAGTTTGTGGCTGCAACATGACAAGATGTGGAAAAAGATGAATGGAAGTGGATAGTTTCAAATGGCAATGTAGGCCTATTTGTCTTCCTGCAGCATATGTGCTAAAACGGAGTAAAAGTGTGGAGAGTTAAGTGCCCTTACATGCAGCGACATATGTTCAGCAGCTTGACATTTTTAAACCACCTTATGCCCTTAGACTGATAGCAAACCTTTGTCATTATCAGTTCTGGTGGCTGTCTTCTTACCTGCAGCGGGCCTGACACAGCCCAATAGTGCCACCTACCTGTAAAAGATGGTGTGATCGCCAATCTTTTTTTCTCTCTAATTGCCCTGTACAAATTCTGCATTGCTAGTTATTTTATCACGATTTGTTCCCAGCACCATATATTAATGTATTTATGTTTCATATTGTAAAATAGCATATTTGCAGTAGCAACAGTAAAAACCCAACCCAAACAACTCTTTTTCTTTGCCTGTCTGTGTACCAGCCTGCATAAATATGCAGAAGGATATCTAATCAAATAAATCCATTCATTAAGGCAGCTACTGGTATTTCTGCTTTTGCATTAATTACATAGTCATTACCATATCAATTAGAGAAATCAGAGATCATGTAATTAAGGTTTAACCAAAAGCACCTGCTGCCTCAGACTCGTGATGTGTTTGTGTGTGTTTGCTTCACTCCTAATCTAATTTCTGGCCTTTGACAGCACTCCCCCTCATCAATCCCGAGCTGTCGGAATTCAGCTCCTTTTTTTTTTTGTTTTGTTTTTGTTTATAGGTGTGGGTGGTGGCAGTGGGGGTGGGGGAGCCATGTTTGAAGGGGGCGTCGCGTGAAATGTTGTCATGGCAATCAAATTGATTGGCAGGGACGCCTGATTAGAAAGGAAGAATAGGAGGCAGGTGGGAGGAGGCGGGGTGTACATCTGAAGGAACAGACTGGGACCAAGTGAGGTCTAGCTGGGTGTCACCAAGAGAGTCGCTGTCTTTCTGAATTTGGTTACACCTTGTAAAAGATAACCAGTAATTACATTAGCGTTTCACTGAGGATATTCATGTGTCCTGGTGTTTCGGGCTTCAGAATAATACCAACAGATGCTCTCTAATTTGTTCTTAAAACGCCTGAACTGAACCGATTTTTAAATATTTCTAATGTTTGTTATAATCGACATTAATGTGTACAGCTTGATGATTATTTTTTGGCCTATAGTAATGGAAAGGCGGGTTAAACTGGTGTTAAAGAAGACTTGTCTTTTTAAAGACAAGTCTTTAAAAAGATTAACAAGACTTGTCGGCTCTAGTAGGGACATCAGCTGGGAAATAGAATAATACACATGCAAACAGATTGGTTTTAGGAGCATATGACAGGAAGGAGAACTGAAAAGTATTGGACTCAGGGGGGTTGTGAATCAATTGGTGAGGCGACACCAGCCACCATTCTCTTACTCCCGTGACTTCCTGTTCCACTTCCTTTCGCTTTCCAAATTTTCCGACTTTGCTGCCCATATTCTCTATGATTACTAAATCCTTTTTTCCACATTATTCTTATTTGCAATTTATGAACCTTTCTTAGTTTACAAATTGAACCCTGCATTCAGATCAGATCGTAAAATTTTGTTTGTTTGTTTATTTTGTTTATTTATTGCTGTGTGTTTTTCTTTAACTTTGTTTTAGGAGCAATCTTCCATCAATAACTGTTTCAACAGGATACCTTTTTTTTTATTGTCTCACTGGATTATTTTAGACCTGCTGGTAATAAATGTTTTAAACAGCTTGTTTTGATTCATATTAGTTTTTTCACAGCTGTTTAATTTTTTGTTTGGCCTAAAGGTTTTGGCCTATTTCTGAAAGCCTGTCACCTACCAAAATAGATTTCAGTTGATTGGAACTTCTCTTTAAGACTTATAAATAATAATAAAGATAATAAAAATAAATCTATCCATCCAGTCCTGAGTGGTCATTTGTTATTCATTTTAGGATGTAAATTCACATGTGGCTGTAAAAAGAGAGTTATGCAAAAACCAAGCAAAAAAACAAACGTTTCAGACTATTTTCCCGCAAAAGATTTAAACCACGAACCCCCAATAAGGATGGCTTTGTTCGTTCACACTATGCAAGTCGGTTTTCCGAGACCACAGGCTGTGTGTGTTTTCATATTGTGCTGTCGGTACAGTGGAACTGGAGAATTGGCTCCACTATCATACAATCTGAGCTAGGGACTCCACTGTTGCTAAACGCTCAGGAGGAGTGAATGCTGCAAGTGAAAGACTCAATGAAATCTGCTGGGTTTACTTTGTGTGCTTCTGTGCTTGTTTGTCTCTCTTGTTGTGTCTCTGCTCTGTCTTCTGTAACCTCCAGTCGATTGAGGCAGATGACCGTTCATACTGAGCCCGGTTCTGCTGGAGGTTTTCCTTCCCGTTAATGGGGAGTTTTTCTTTCTGCTGTCACTTCATGCTTGCTCAGTATGAGGGATTGCAGCAAAGCCATGGACAATGCAGACGACTCTCCCTGTGGCTCTACGCTTCTCCAGGAGTGAATGCTGCTTGTCGGGACTTTGATGCAATCAACTGGTTTCCTTATATAGGACATTTTTGACCAATCTGTATAATCTGATCCAATCTGTATAATATGATTGAATTTGACTTTGGAAAGTGCCTTGAGATGACATGCTTCATGAATTGGCGCTATATAAATACAATTGAATTGAATTTTATTGAATAGAAAACCGTTTAACTAAACTGTTTGGATCATCCAAACAGTTTAGTTAAACGGTTTTCAAATCAAAGTATTTGATTGAATTGACTCTGTGAAGTGCCTTGAGATGTCGTGTTGTGAATTGGTGCTATATAGATAAAACTGAAGCGAATTACATTTAGCGGCTTTCAACTGAGCTGTATACATTTTTGCAAATGTTGTATTTGTTTCAGGGATTTCCCCTGTGTCCTGCTGTGCTCTGTGCTGTGGTCCTCATTCAGACTATTCAAATACATTCAGTGCTTTAAGTACAAGAAAGGCTGTTGTGAACCATCCCCGACATATCATTATCTGCCTCTGTTTGATCTGATCCATGTATTGCTAATTGCTGATGGACACTGGAGGATTATCTGGTGTCTCTGTTCAGAGCAAACCTGAAATCACGCTTTTGCTGCTACTACCACTGTCTTTTTCTAATATCACAAAGCAAAGTGAAAACCATGTCAATGTGCTGTACAGCCTGCTCTCAATACTTCAGGGCTTCTTTTAAATCAGTTATTTCATCAGTGTAACCTGATGTGGCAGCTATTGACTCCTAACACTACTAGGGTGTTTGAGAAGCCCAGGTTGATTTAAACCCTGACCACCCTGATTCATTTACAGTTTTGTGTGTGTGTGTGGGTGAGTGTGTGTGGATGCGTGCGTGCCTACGTGTGTTTGTGTGTGTGTCAAGGTAAGGCCATAGAAAGGGTTGAAAATGAATGGAAGTCAAGGCGCGGTCCTCAATTTTATCTCAAACAAGTATGTGTGTGTGATGTTTTTTTGTAAAGACATTAGGGATATGTATGTAAACAGCATTTTTTTGTAATATCTAAAGAAAGAAAAATGGGAAAGTGCGACAATGATAGTTCAAATATACTTCTTTGTGTTCACTGTCTTGAATGAGAGACAGACTGGGGAAAGAAACTTTCTCTGTCGTGTCTCGTTTTTGTAAGTAGCCTGTTTATTATTTTATTTTTTATTTTTTTGTGAATGCAGAATTTCTTCGTAAATTGATTATTTTCCAGTGAAGTGGCTGATTTCAAATTCATTTGAGGACCCTCTCCTCCTCAGACTCATAAGCTACTACAACCTTTTTTCTGAAGGCCCAAGACAGCTCTTTGGGTTTTGCCTTCCTGTTCCCTCTTACTTCAACAGTCAGAAGCTCATCATGCTAAATGTCTAAGGTTTAAATGGAGCAACCTTTGTTAAAATCCTAAATACCAATCTTCTAAGATTGTGTACCTGATGTGACAAGCGAGTATGAAATTTAAATCATTTTAAGTGCAAATATAGGGATATATATTTATAGCGGTGTCTTAATTTATTCCCGAATATAACTTCAAAGCCTTTTCTTTAGTTTATTTAGGTGTATTACTTGTTCAGTGCTGTTTAAATTGCCGTTCAGTATCCATATGAACAAATATATTAAAAAAACATGTACCTGTAGGGTCTTCTAAGTTTTCCTCTTGACTCTATCAACAAAAAAATAAATAAAAATATGACAAGATGACCTGGCATGTAAGTCCTGGAGAGACTCCTGTTGGTCCACCTTAGTAAGCAGACAAGCACATATCAGGACCGCTTATCACCATGGAGTATGAGTTGAAGACACCATCATACACCTGCTTCAACAAACCCACTGTCATCTGGACGAAGCAGGCAGCACTGTGAGGATCATGTTCTTTTTCCAGTGCATTTAAAACAATTCAGCCTAATTTGCGTTGTCAGAAGCTACAGAAGACTCAGGTGGAGGTCTCAACAATCACCTGGATCAGAGATTACTTGACAAACAGACCACAGTTTGTGAGACTGAAGGACTGTGTGTCTAACAAGGCGGTCAGCAGCACAGGAGCACCACAGGGCACATTACTCTCACCATTCCTTTTCCCTCTTTACACTTCAAACTTCCAGCACAGGTCTGACCTCTGTCATCTACAGAAATACTCAGATGACTCTGCAGTCTATTTCCATCATGGGAGGAGAAGTGGAGGTGGTTGAGGAATATAAATACCTCTGTGTTGATCCGGATAACATACTGGACTGAATACACAACAGTGACCCCGTCTATAAGAAGGGACAGAGCTGAATGTACTTCTTGAGGAAGCTAAGGTCCTTCAAGGTTTGCAGCAAGATGCTACAGATCTTCTATAAGTCTGTTGTTGAGAGCGTCATCTCCTCTGTCGTTATCTGTTGGGGCAGCAGCAACAGAGCCAGGGACCTGAAAAGGCTCAACAATGTGATTAAGAAGGCGGGTTCTGTTCTGGGGATGACTGTGTAACCTCTGGAGATGATACTGCAAAGAAGGATTCTTTATAAAACCAAGAAAATTATGGACAACCCTGACCATCCTCTTCATGAGACAGTATTGGGAAGACAGAGTGTCTTCAGTCAGAGGCTTCTTCAAATGTGCTGCAATACAGACCGCTACAAGAGATCTTTCCTGCCAACAGCCACCACTATCTACAATAACTCTTTGAAGAATTTGGATCAATAGGAGTTACAACAACATTTAATTTCCCTTTGGGGTCAGTGAATTATATTTGAATTTGAATTTGCTATCAAGGCCTTGATTTCAATGAAAATATACAAGCAGAATGCAGCTTCTTGTTAAAACAGTTTTTTTAACAATTTTTTTTTTTTTTTATAATTCTGGTGTTTTTATCGGTCCAAGGTCTTAATCACTCAATTAGTCCATTGGGTTATCAATCGTAGCCATTGCAGTGTTCTTAGTGTATCTTTACCTTAAGACCACTAGATGGCAGAAGTGCATAAGGACCTCTAGCTTTGTGTTTTGCAGTACCACACATACTGTAGCCCATCCTGTTTTCTTCTTTCTGTAGAGTTTGACATAAGTTGGCCTTGCTTAACCATACAGAAAAATCCATACTCATATTTGTAATTTCTGAGTGGAGTCCCTTCTTTCAGCTAGTTTCCTCATCTCTCTCTTTCCTGAATGCCTGTCTGTGTTGTTGTTAATATACTTATTATTATCCTGGATCTTCTCTAAAGAGGATTTTCCCTGAATTATTAAAAAAGGATTTCACTCTAGGCTGATTTTTACACCTGATTTGAGGATGAGAAGCATGTAATAAAAGGATATTGATCATCACAATGAATTGTTGCTATGATTAGACTTGTTTTTCAACTCACAGAGCACAATGGTTTCTGTCATCAGATCCCAGTTTGGGCTAGTTGACGCCTTATTGGTTGGAATGGCCAGAATAAACCACCACCAATGAAAGGCATGAAGCAACCCCAGGCAGAAGCTCCTTTTGCAAAAAAGTTAAAATAACGAAGAAGCAAAACAAGTAGGAACCCTTAAATAGAAACAAAACTCACTAAACTATACATTTTCTGTCAGCCTAAGAACTGTTTTAATTGGTAATGTTGCTGCATCAATAAATCTCAAAGCCTATTTGGATTGAATTCTGATCTACATACCTCGTTCAAATGTTCAGCCAAGTCAGATGAGTCCCTTCAGATCAGGTGGCAGGATGCCTAAGCTACGGCACAGCGTGGACATGAAGCCTGCCCTTGGTTTGTTACCTGCCATATGGCTTTCCTAATCACTGCTGTCTCTGCCGGTGCAGCTCCAGTAGGGAAGGATAGAGACCGTGTGCGTGTGTCGATGTGAGAGACACTGAGCTCAGTATTAGGCAGCACTATCTTTGCCTCATGCTCCACAAACCACATGTCAGGGAAACAAAATTACATACATTTAAGGTAAACATAGTAGGTGGAATTTAAATATCACACAGACTAACAGAGATGAGTGTATAGCAATGTGTTGGGTTGAGGTGTTGTTTTTGTTTCTTCTTATCTGGAAATATATTTTGCTTCTATTTCTTCTGCTTTGCACGCTTACTTTGAAAATGTGGAGCTTGAAAAATTAACATGCTGTACTTGAGCATCCAAACAAAAATGGAGAGTTTGTTTTATTTAATCATCTTACCCCTGTACCACTATTAGCCTTTTGTTTTAGTGGCTCTGACAGACATGATGGTCCCACATTGCATTTAACACTCAGTTAAGTGAAACTTAAAGGAGCAATCGGTAAGACATTTACTGTGAAATTAATCTAAATTATTCCAATTTGTCACCCGGGATGGAAGTAACATTCGGTGTAAACAGTCGGTCCTCTCCATCAGCAATGTCTTAATCAGGTTTTTCTCCTTTCAAATCTAGAGGTATAGTCCAGAACTACTTCAGTGCAGGGTGTAGCCTGTGTATACTTCCTGGTTCCTGAGCCAATCAAATGAGAGTTCCCAGGATTGCCAAAACAGAGCACAGCATTTGGTATTTAATCTTGGCAAAAGAGCAGTAAACCACAAATATGGAAGCCAGTAAGAGATGAAACAGAACAAAATACATCATTATATACCTGTCCCGTGTAAGTAAAAATGTAATGGGGTTGGTGGGAAGTGCATTTGGCCGTGTTTCGCAGCAGCGACGGACCGTGGAGGAAGGCTGGTATCAGTGGCAGGTTGTTGGCCCTTTTAAAATATCTGAAATCTCTGATTTAAAACACTAGGTGTCATCGTTACTTTAAGCCATTACTTGTCAAATTCATTTTGGCTAATTATTGCTTGACCGCTAGGGGGCTCTCATACAACACTGTGATTTAATTTCCAGGTGTTCAGCTGATCCTTTGTGAGAGAAAAAGTTAGAGGACATGGTGATATCTAATCTCTACCAAACACAGAAAAGGAATGTACCCGGTCACGACAGAGCACTGTGAGTTCCACTCCTCAGAGAACACAAACCTCTCTCAACGAGGACACATAAAAAGCAACACATACACTTCAAATACATGACAGGACGTTTTGTTCCAAAAAATCTCCTTGTTTCCTCAAGTTTAGACCCATGTAGCATGTGTTTTTCAAAGCATATAGGATATAGGGCCTGCTATTACATTGTGGCAGCAGTTTTCATGTTAATTTTTATCATTTTAAAATCTTTGTGGTTTAGTCCACCTTAAAGGATTAAAAGCAGCATCCAATAGTTATAGTAGCTCTGCTAGCAGTGAGGTACTTAACTACAACTACGACAAGCTAATACCAATCTGGTAAGGTAGATTGTTTACCCATCTTTACATGATGATTGTTTCAACTGATAAACAGATGAGAAGAAAGAGCTACGTTAGATTGTAGGCTTTGAAGAATAAGTTATGTTTGTCATGATTGGATTGTTGTCATGAGCTGGTGTTGTGTTATTTGAGTTGGATGTATGCTGATGTTTGAATGTTGGATTTCCTGTTCAGAGGAGAACTATGCAGGCCTGAGGTGTGGCTCTGAGTTGGCTGTGTGCTGCAGTGCAGTGTTAATCTCCACTCTGTGTGTATACTTCCTCACAATATTGTCATCCACAGGAGGCAAGATGATCCATAGTGAAATTATTTTCATGGATTGCTCTGGGCTTTGACAAACATGTTGTTTTTGCTTTATAAATAGAGTTAGTTTGGCTTTTTATGCTGTCACTGAAAGTGGATCTTTTGAATTTTGATTTCTATAATCAATTTTCAATTAAACACACTTAGATTGTTCAATTTTAGGGGAAAGTTACAACAAAGTCTTCTCTAAATACAGAACACAGAGACACACAGGACAAACAACCATTCATGCACACACTCACACCTTAGGGCAGTTTAGAGAGACCAATTAACAGTCATGTTTCTAGACCTGTGGGAGGAAGTCGGGGTACCTGGAAAGAACACATGCATGCACAGGGAGAACATGCAAAGTCAATGCAGAAAGACCACAGGCTATAATTTGGACCCAGGGCCTTTTTGCTGCAAGGCAATAGTGCTACCAACTGTACAACCCCCACCCCTCCGAGCTGCATGGGGTCTGGGGTGTGAGACAGTAGTCTCCCGGGACTTGTAACATTCCTGGGTCTGAACAAACATTACCAAACAGTACCAATCTTTCACCAACAGAGGGCGGGATTTGGCTTTTGTTTTCCCAGCTTTTTTTTTTTTTTACCTTTCACTTGACTACCAGCCATAATCAGTTTCTCACGGATAAAAGGGAGCAATGTGTAATCCTTTGATTCACTTTAAATCACAAAATTATGTCTGGTGTTCATTCATACTGGGGTTGGACAAATACAGCAGGGGCTTTTATTCATTCCCTCAGCTTATTTTGAGCCAATAGTGGCTAAGGCTGCTGATAAAATGCATCTGCTAAAAGCCTGAGTTGATGGTGCAGAGGATGGCACAGGCGTGCAGAACAGTGCATCTCACTGTAGACAGTGGACCTCTGCCAGCAAACACACAGGAGAATCTCTTTATGGTACTAATGTAGAGGTGGATTCAGCATGAGGAGTAATGTAAAAATGCAGCACAGTTGGCAGGCTTGTTGCATTATCTGCATCTGCAGAAAATGTGTTAATAAAAACTGATCCTCAGTTGTACGGTAGGTATTATCAGATGAAAAAATAAGCGTCAGACTAGAAGCTGCACAGTGTTACCGTGCAGCAAGAAGGTGCAGGGGTAAAATCCTGGACTGTAGTCTTTTGGCATGGACTTTGCATGTTCTCCCTGTGCCTGCGTGGGTTCTCTCTGGGTAAGCTTCCCTCCAAAGTCCAAAAATATGACTGTTTGGATAATTGGTCTATTTAAATTGTCCTCAGGTATAAGATGTGCGTCTCCATTTTTCCCTGAGACACTGCCTTTTGCCCAAAGGCAGCTGGAGATAGGCACAGGCCCTCCCACCTCCCACCCCGTGATCCTGAGGTTGTTCTTCCACTTTAAATATAGGGGGGCAGCTGCTTTGCTGCCACCAATGTTCAGGTGCATGTCATTTTATATATATAACATTTATTTAACATTAGATTTTCATACAGACTTTGGAGAATATTTTGAATGGAAAAAAATGCTAAATTTTGTATTTTTTCTGTTCTTATTGCAGAAAGCATTATGCATTATGTGTTGTTCTTATAATAGAGTAACAAAAAAGTGTAACGAGCTGATATTAGCTGTTCAATCAGTCAGGCTATGGGCTTGGGTGGCCAGCCTGCAGCCAGAACTGTCACTCATGGCTTGCTAGCTATAGTTTTAAAACAACACTCCTTTAATAATGCCTTTGTTTCCTTCAGACTGGACGTAAATAACACTCTTCCAATCAGGATCTCCAGCAAGGGTCTGCAGAGACTTAACACATCAAAAGCTCTGCAGCTAGATTCCTGATGAGTGTGAAAATATGAACGTATGACATCAACTCTTTACTCCTTTCTGTGACTTCCTGTCTCTGTAAGGTCTCCCCCCAAGCTTGCCATATACGGAACAACCCCCCCCCCCTCCCCCCCAACCCCTATCTATAGGGACACACTCTGCTCCACTCGATCAAACCGCCTCTCATCCCCAGGACAAAACTCAGCACCATGGGAGATGGGGCCCCGTGTTTCTGGAATGCCACTATCAACAGAGAGTTAAAAAACAGACTTTAAACATTTCTCTTTAGCAGCATGGTGTTACTCTATAGTCCTGATCTATATTCCCATCAGCACTTTATCTTGACTCATCAAAATTGACTGTAACCTGTGGAACTTGTTTGAATTTTCAATCTGTGACTTTTAAAAACCTTGTTATACCCTGACACATTTCCAATGCCTACTGCTATATCCCTCTGCCAACTACTGCAAAAACATTATACACTGTTCCAATGTTTTAGTTGTTTTGTTAGTTTAGAGTTGCTGAACTACAGTTTTAGATAGAAGACCAAAATTGGAAAATAAAATATAAAATAATAGAAAAGTTACAGAATGGTAGGGCATCTGATCAACCTACTTTGACTGAGTTAAGTGATTAAGAAATAATCCAGACCTTGACAGGCATGATCTGTTGGTATGGTTAGCGCCAGATTTGCTCTTACTTAACTTTGACTTGACTCCATCAGAACCTGACTCAGTCTCAGGTTCTGATGGAGTCTCAGGTTCTGTTCAACTCTTATTAGTATTATCTGAACATCTTCCAACCTGCTGCTTATTGTCTTTACCGTATGTCATGTCTCCACTTTGGATCCAAAGAAGGCCAGTACTGGGCCATTCAACAAATTAGACTACTATTGAAATGTTAATTGTTTTAGTAATTCAATTCCCTTAATGAAAGACATCATATGGATTAATTATAGACAGACTGATGTTTTCAATCTCAAGAGGAATTTCCGCTTATAGCTCGAGAAAACACAAGATTTAAGATTGGAAATTTCCATCAGACCAATATTTTTTTTAAATAAAGAAATACGGGCTTCATGGAAAAGTATGTTTAATACCTGCTAAACAATTGTTATTTTCAAAAGTGCTTTTAAGCTGACAAGCGAACCTCATCAGAACGCTTATTCCGATTTATTGAATATGACTGTACGACTTAGTTTTGCTTTCTTTGGGTTCGTCTGGTCCTCTCTGACGTACCTCTCTTTTTGCTCTGATTATCATATAACTAAAGACCACCGCTTTATATGTATATATATATATTTTTGTACAGAAATACAGAAATGATCTGTTTTGACTGCATTTGAGGTTCAAAGATATTTACAACTCACTGCCAGCATTTTTTTGACTTGTTTTATAGCTTTTACCTCTCACTTTTCTCCTCCAGACCTCTGCCTCATGAATTTAAACTTCTTGAGTTTGGCCACGACAGTGAGCTTCCATGTTTTGTATGGGTTGTCTGTCCTGTCTCTTTTCCCTTTACTGAGTTTCTGTGATTGTTTGTGTGTGGTTCTGCCAGATCCCATACACTGGTTTCTGGAGGAGCAGTAGAGCGGCTAATGTGCAGACGGGTGCTGGCTATCACACTGAAGGGAGCTCAGGCAGCAGCTTTGTGATTCTTTGTCCCCCTCAGGTCTCTACAACCTGTCTTTTTTAAGTGCCAGGCTGGACCACCTGACGGGCTACAAAGCTACCTTTAGTGTTTCTATATAACAATCATTGTAATTAGCTGAAACCTCAATATTCACGTCAACTGATTATTTATCAGACTATCCATCTGTTATCTATACTCGCTTAGCTGTCTGGGTGAGAGCTGGCACACACCCTTGACAGGTCACCAGTCAATCACAGGACATTGCTCACACACACTCACACCAAAGGGTAATTGAGAGACCAATTAACCTAACAGTCATGTTGTTGGACTGTATAAAGTTTATTGTTTCACAAAAATCTATTTAGGTCTGATCTATTTTTATGTTGCAAATATTCATTGAACTTCCCAGGATCTGCTGAAAAAAAAAAAAACAAGGAAAATGGTAAATGCCCAGTTAAGATCCCAGAGGGCATAAGTGGTGACATAATGAGTGGAGCAATGTACTTTAAACAAGGGGCAACCAAATTTTTTGTACATGGGCCAAAATTGTCAAGTCAAAGGAGCTCAAGGGCCAAAAATTAACACAAATTTTTTTAAAACAAAAAAAAGTGTTAATTTTTTACCTGCTCTATAAAATATGATAATTTTAAATAAATAAATAAGTCAGTTTTTTTTTAGGAAATGAATGTGTAAATCATTGTAGATCCAAAATTAAAAGTGTTTTGCTCATTTGTTGTATTGCAGTTGGGGGGGGGGCCACCCAAAATCAGTACAGAAGCCACAAATGGCCCCTGGGCCGCACTTTGGACATGCCTGCTTTAAGCAGTCGCCGAAGCGTCAGTCAGTCAAAGTGTGTGGACGACTTCCTCAGACACAGAGGACGTCTTCCAGATTTTTAGATAGCATAGCCGGACCAAGTTTGATGGGAGTTGTATTTTAGGCTTGCATGAGACTAGATGGTTGCACATGTAAACCTTTAGATCCAAAATTAGTGAAGCTTCGATCGAATGGATTTTTTGTCTTATCCCGTACTAATGTGTGAATTTAAATATCTGTTAATGGCAATACATATTGTACAATCCTGAAATTTATTAACTTCAATATTTAGTGTTGTTTTCATCAAATATAAAGGGGCCACACAGGCACTGGCAGCTTTACTGCTGGGAGTTGCATTACCTTCTTGAATGTTGTATTAACATTTAGAAGATGCCCAGTTACATAATTCTTTCAATTATCTTTTTATTTCAATATTAACGTTGTTATGCTACAGAGTTGCTAAATCTGGATACAGACTGTTTACACTAAGAAAGGGAGTAGGGATCAGAACCAGACTCTAGCTTTATAGATGGTAGCTTTATATGTTGGCAAATTGTATGAAAGAAAAGCTGCTACACCCAGTGACAAAATGCCCCCATACAAGCTTTTCTGGTTGCGGTGGTCATCAATTATTTACGATCAGAGCCATAAAGGATCGTGTATGTCAGAAAATAAGAGAAGTTGCACAAAACGGCTACGTTTAAAACAGTAGTTTGGTTAAAATAACTAAATAACTCCATGTTTGGTTCTGGTTCTAGGAATGCAGAGTAGCCGTGAACCAGAAGACCTGAGTGGTCTGGAGGGTTGATACACTGATAACGTCTGTGATGTATTTAGGTGCTAAGTCATTCAGTGATTTATGCACATATTTTAATGTCTAGTCTCTGAGATACAGGGAGCCAGTGTAAGGACTTTAGAACTGGGGTGATGTGCTCTACTTTCTTAGTCTTAGTGAGGACGCAGGCAGCAGCGTTCTGGATGAGCTGCAGTTGTCTGATAGACTTTTTAGGCAGACCTGTGAAAACACCGCTGCAGTAATCAATTCTACTAAAGATAAATACATAATGGATTAGTTTTTTGAGATCCTGCTGAGACATTAGTCCTTTAAACCTGGAAATTTCCTTCAGGCGATAGAAAGCTGACTTTGTTATTCTGTTTAGATACTTTCGGAGGTTCAGGTCTGAGTCCATTGCTGAACCCAGATTTCTGGCCTGATGAGTGGTTACTAGCTGAAGCAGCCAAAGCTGTGTGCCATCATCATCATCATTATTGTTATAGTTTATAATGTATGTATACTGAGCTGTAAAAGACTCAGCATACCGGCTCAACAGAGAAAACAGGCTTGTCTGTACATGGGAGACATTTTCTCTCTATAGCATATGCCCAGGTTAATCTCAGGCCAAATAATTTCAATAGGTTCTGGCATTTGCTGTAAGAAAATCCAACTTTAAAATGTTTGCGTCAGCTCAGTAAGAGCAAAGCTTTAACAAAACTGATAAAATGGTATTAACTGTGCAGCAGGTTCCTGCTGGTGATTCATTCTGACACATTCTCCAGGGGTTCAATATTGTGATGGATCTGTTGCCACAGAACTGTCAGCACCATCAGTATTTGTGTTTGTTTGGGTTATAGCTGGGCCACATAAGCAAGTGATTTGTGTGGTAGCATTGCAGACAGAAAGCAATATCACCACTCTTATTTATTAGCATGCTGCAGTGTAGAGAAGCGCATCTGATCAGCGTGTTGGTTGAGCAGCAGAAATAAATGTGACGTGGAACATTCCCAAACCTTTTCTCTTTTTTAATGTCCTCCAAACCCTTTAATTTAGGGGTGTCCCACTCAGCATTTATTGTCACTAATATCAGTCCGAGTCAGTAAGGATTTGAAATTGTCTGATGCAAAGTCCCAGTATAATGCCTATTTAAAATTAGAAGAATTCATATTATGTAAGTGCTTTATATTCATTGCATTAAAGTGCAATAAAATGTCCCACCACATTTCATCAGTATTACATGGTCTCCATCATTACTAGGATTGTGCAACAGTTAGTTTTCTTCGTAGTCTCACATATTTTATCCCTTCAGGAGTTTCTTACGGTCTGGTCCCGACAATCAGGTGCGTTATTAGCTGCCCCTTTCAATATGGGCTCTGCTATGGCAGTCAGCTGATGTTTGTTCTAGCATGCCATGTTTGACTTATCCAGATAGGGCCCATGCCATAGGGCAACTTCAAGCTGGTGTTCTGCAAGTTGCTGCATTATTTGGAGTGGCATGCACTATAACCTGAACTGGGACTGCATCCAGAATTTATGGAAAGTAGAAGAGAGAACAGCCTGCCTGCAGACCTATCCTCAACAATGTTTAACACTTGTGGGATCAAGGGTGGGCTGTTCATGCCGGACTGCTCAACAAAACCAGAGTTGATGACTTGAAATAAATGCTGTTCTAAGAATGAGATGCCATCCCCCAGCAGTTTGTGACCAAGCTGTCAGTATAACAGTTTATGGTTCACCCAATCATTATTGAGCTTTAGGTTTACATGAAGCTAAAGGTACGTTCTCACCAAATGCAATCCAGGCAAATTTTTTGCCTGGATCGCCTTCCGTAGGTCCATCTGGCATTTTGTCTGTCTCTCTCTCGCAAATGAGTCACGGTGCTGTATGTAGTGTGAAAAGCAGAACAACTACATCAACGCCCCTGGGTCCATCAGATTCTCCAGAGACGCACCCAGTTTGGAGATTACCACCACCTGCAGTAGCATCTTGATGACTGTTGCTTCCAGCTGTACTTCCGTCTTTCCAGGACCCATCATGAGGACCTGCTGGCCAGTGGGGGGCGGATCTCCCTCCGGGACACCAACTACAGGCGTATTCGGTCAGTAAATCCATCACTGATGAATAGAAATATAGCCTAATTGTACTGTCTAAATATGTAGTACATGAAAAACATTTTCATGATTAAATGAATGGACGAGGAGCATCCTTAACTTAAAAAAACCCAAATTGACAGAAAAGTTACGATTTTTGAACTGGAGTGAAATTTCGCTTTGTTCTATTTGTAATTTTGCTTTGCTGTATTCTTGCATCTACCATGCCATTTCACAGTTTTTCTTCGGTCTATTTGCCCATTTTGTGTCCTTCACATTGCGGGGCTTTACATGGGGATAACATGTAAATCACTTGCTCCAAATGTCTTCGGTATGAATGCACCTTAAATTAACGACTTCTTAAATTCCTAATGTGTTTTATTTAATCATATTTCAACCAATGAATCCAATAGAGGACACCAAACAAGAGTCAGCAGCAGAACAGGCTGTTTGACATTGACAAGTTTTTTCATGTCTCTGCCATTCAACCCACAAAAACATTCTATACAAACAAGGCACCATTTAAAAGGAAATGAACATGCTTTCAAATGTTGACAATAAGGCCAAGTCCACTCTGATGATATTTACTGAGTCCCTTTTGTGATTTGAAAATGAACACAGTGACCAATCCTTCTGTAATTTACTAGCGTAACCTATGCCTAATATAGTGCACAGAGTACTGTTGGTATTCGTATTAACAGCAGAAATAAAAAGTGATCACATTTTAAAGGTTTTTTTGGGAGTTTTGCATTTTTATCATGAAATATGAAATCGTTGCATCCTAAACAATTATTGAGAGTTCAGTATTTTCTGCAAAAAACAGTGCTTGTTCATGGTCTGACAACTTTTAAGATCCATATGACAATCACAATATTATGGGATTCCATTGGTGCCAAAAATAAATTTATGCATATATGTAAGGTGCACAGGGCCGGTTTTAGCCCTTTGGTTGCCCTAGGCGAGATTGAGTTTTGCGCCCCCCCCCCCCCCCCCCCACACTTTTGCCGTGCGAAATACCAGTACTGTTTTCAGCATCTGTTTAGTGCTTCATTGAGTTGTGTTTACAGTTCCACAAAGAGTGTTTGTTCTTTTAGTTTTGTGAACTCAGTGAGTGGATTTGCTATAAGTATTAATAGTTTTAGAAATTGTGCAATAAGAATCAAGGTTGTGTTTAAGCATTCAGAAAAAACTGTAACTTAGCAGTTTTTTCACAAGTGATGCATGGACAACAAATACCAGAATAGGTTTCAGAACCTTTTCTTTTTTATTATTTTAAATAATTTATTACACACTCAAAGTTAGGACTGTGCAAAAACACTCTTAACCATTTGTAAGGACACTTAGGTAAAGTATAACTAATAAACTGGACTAACCCTCTACAAACAAAAGTGCTTTTATGGATACCATTACAAAATTAAAAGTTTGAAGTTCTTGTAGTTCTATCTAATAAAAGATGAACAGTTGTTTCAGGTATTTCTATTCACCTTCAAAATTGACGCAGCATTAAAATTTGACTCGTCTGGACATCCTAATGGCAAATTCGCTGATGGTATCATCAAATGATATTTTATTTGAGACCTCTTGGTTGATGCTCATCTGACTCATCGTTGACCTCAGGTAGGTCTTAAGTAGTTTTAATTTAGAGAAACTTCTTTCAGCAGATGCTACTGTCACAGGTAGTGTGACAGCAATTCTTAGGGCCACCCACATATTTGGAAAAACTTCTTCAAGTTTCTTCTCCTTCAAGTAAGTCAGAATTTCCATTGTCGTCATGGCAGCTTTTGGCAACACTGAGAAATTTTTCAACTCAAGTGCCAGTTCCCTCCCATCAATATCTTTATGGTCACCATGGTTCAAAGTGTTGCTGAGGGTTTCGCACTCCTTTGATCGACAATAATAATCATCAATGGCGTCATATCACATGGTACGTGGTAGGGCAAACTTGCGTTGTCCTCCGCTCTTTCGCTGTAAAAGAGCTGTACGTTACCCTTGGTTTTACTTGGTAAAACGACTGCTTTTTCCAAGTCTAAGACGTCTCCTAACCATGATTTTTAAACATTGTTGTTATGGAACGTGCAACAGCGACTCGAGGTACGCTGATAGGCGGCATATGAAGGATGTTTTCTTCATTAATTTCCCGAAATTCAAGACTGCCAAGGAGAAATGTGTGCGCTGGTTACACTTGTGTGGTCGGCCTACACAACAGTTCAACTCGAAAAAACATCCTTACCCACGGGGCCCGGACGTCGGCTCGCGGAGGGGTTGGGGAGGGCGAGCGTTCCGGTCCGCGCGACGCGCTGGCCGTCCGTTTCCGCCATAGGATGATCATATATTTAATAAACATGTTTTAATTTGCTTTTTTTTTCTAATTCTATGATTAATGGGAAGTAAGCCTAAGGGCGACGCTATAGGGCGCCCCCAACACATTTGTCGCTCTAGGCAATTGCCTAGCTCGCCTATAGCAATCGCCGGCCCTGAAGGTGCATATGAAACATGCTTATGTAATGTAGCTCATCTAAGGCCTAGTCCACACGTAGCAGGATATCCGGGGAAAACAAGACAATTTTATGCGGTATGTCTTTCAGCCACACATAAACACCGTTATACATCCCTTAAAAGAAATGTTCCTAAAAACTCCGGCCAAAGTGGAGATTTATAAATGCTCCAGTTTTGAGCCTGTGTGTTTACATGAAAAGATGGATATTAATGTCCAGAGCATCACGGTCTGTTACAAATATTGCTGGGCTGTGTCACACATGTGCGACCATTGTTTATACACTTGGCCATACACTGGAGTTAAAATCGACATTGTTTTATTAACTTTATATTCTCATATGGTGTGTAAAAAAAGCTCATCTTCTTTATATATCCGCAAGATCAAACATCCTGGCACCGTGATCCATTCCTAACAGAAAGTCGTTGTTTTGAAGGATTCTGATTGGCTGACATAAGTTTTAGTTTTGGTACACTGCCCCCTATGTGTCTGGCATATTTAAAAAAAACGTATTGTGGCGTATTTCTGCAGGTTGGTGTGGATGAAAACTTTTCTATAAAACCTCTTTGTGTATGGTATTATTTTTAAAAACGGTGTCTATGTAGAGTGCATATGTAGTGTGCTTATGTAATCTAACATGTCTTTGTGTTAGATTACATATGCATTGTGCTTATGTAGTGTAACATGTCAATATGTCTATGTAAGGTGCACATGTAATGTAGCAAGTCTATATTTCTATGTATAGTGCATATGTAGCGTGGTTTTGTAATCTAACATATCATTGTGTCCATGTAAGGTGCATATGCAGTGTGCTTATGTATTGTAATGAGTCTATGAACTATACCTTCTGTGCTTTGTTGACTTACAGCAATTTTAAATGAAGAGCCATCCGCTAAACGTTTTAGCTTTTCTACATCAAGATTTAAGATGAAGTTTAATTAATCTTCTCTTGTTCATACAACTGGAAATATTTGCTTTTCTTTTTGAGGTAAAAAAAACCGGCAACTCATTTTAGCTCAAAATTAAAACACCACTGCCCAATAATTATAAGTAACATTCGTCTAGAAGAAATATTCAGGGTAATATGTGGCACACAGTGAATACTGGAA
This sequence comes from Fundulus diaphanus, assembly GCA_037039145.1. Taxonomy (NCBI): domain Eukaryota; kingdom Metazoa; phylum Chordata; class Actinopteri; order Cyprinodontiformes; family Fundulidae; genus Fundulus; species Fundulus diaphanus. The sequence continues at coordinate 26,316,253 of CM073127.1, forward strand.
TAAAATAAAAAAGAGCAAGGGGAAATAAAAATAGACTTTTATTTTCTAAAATATACAATTTTAAAAAGAAATAGAATCCAGTAACAAAACGATTCTCTCATTAATTACAGCAAGGCTTTTGAGACTATTGAATAAATTAATAAATTGAAGTTTTGTTTTCTTTCTAGGTAATACATAAGTACGTACACTACATGTGCACCTAACATAGACAAGATATTTTGGCACTAATGGAAACCCATTTGGTGCCCACTCAAATGTAATTTATTTATTTATTGTATGTTTTTGAGACTTTTTAAAGCTGACTTATTTAGGCAGCAATTGGAAAATGCTTATAATCCATCTCTGTTGTTGTGGGTGCTTAAGTCTGAGTCAGAGAAAGGGTCCGCATGTAGGGACAGCTGCTGAGGTGAATGATGAAGGTTGCTGGCCGGGCAGTTGTGAATGAAATTTAAGATGTTTACTCAAATCACATTCATTTTATGTGCATTCAAGTCACTTGTGTGAACCGCATTGTGGACAACATTACTGGATTAAAGTCAGACCAGGAGCATGCTTAAACTAACCTTTATTTTGTTTTGACCTGTATAAAAATGATTGGCTTATTTAATTTGAACTTTAATTTCTTGTTATGAAGGATAGTTGATCCTATGTCATTTTCATGTTACAAGTAGAACTATCACTTGTCATGGTTTTTAAGTGTTTGGCTCACATGCAGACACAGACGGCAGCAGGAACAGTTAAAGATGTTTATTAAAGGCTCAACAAAGGGGAAAGCGCACGCTGTGTGCAACAAGCGAGGTCTGAACGTCAGAGCTGGAACGACTGCGGGAAGAAAGAGGATATGTTTACAAAGGATCGAACCAGGGGGAAATATTCCAGAAGTTGCGCCGCTTACCGTTCGGATGGGGAGACCTGTCCGGCGGGGATGAGTGAAAAAGGAACTCTGTGACCGTAACTCTCTGACAAAGGGTTGTGGCTGAGTGACAGGAGGGCTGGCAGATGTAATGCAGGCGGGGGCCCGAACAGCACCAATACGACGGCAGGCAGGAGGAGCAGCTGGACGAACCGGAGTGAATCCAGGGAAGGGGTCTCACGCTCGGCTGGGTACCACCAAGGGAGTATGAGGGGAAGTGCCAGAGCAAAATCTGAGCGGCGGGGATTCGCATGACTGGTCCTCAGAGCACGGAGCCAACACAGGTGAGTAAATCCAAAACACGACAAAACTGGAAAAGACAGAGGACAGGATTAGTCCAAAAACTGGGTTTCCAAAAACTCACAGGTACGAAGCACAGGAGGCAGATCAGTGGCCTAGGCATACCACGACGGGGTAACACTCTGGCGTCTTCCAGCTGTCTGTGCACTCCTTTTAAGCCAGAGATGAGAGTTCCATAATGAGCCGCAGGGGCAGGCCACGCCCATCTGTTCAACTGAAGCCACCTGTGAAGTAGAGTTAGAGAGTACGAAAGCAGAGAACCCTGACATCACTAAATCAGAAAAATGTAAAATGTCGCTCTAAATTCACTGCTGGTAGTTATCAAAATTGTACCTGTTCATCGGGTAAAGTTATTAATATTCTTATTTTTAAACAGGCAGTTGAGTGTCACCATTGGTTGATACAATGACATGTTGTGTTACAAATAAAACTAAACCAACAAAAACCAAAATTCATATCATTGTTCGTGATAAATTGTGTCACAATAATTTTATTATCTTAACCATAGCAAGTTTCAAAACAGAATGAGGCATATGTAGATTAGTTCAATGAGGAACCTGTCTGTACAATAGTTATTGAATCAAGTAATTACTCATTTAAGTTAAAGAAGATGTTTAAAGGAATCCACGATTAGTTGTAACAATTGGCTTTATTTAAGAAATATCTATTTAGATGTAAAAATAATACAGTAAAAATACTGTAAGCTGTTTAGTTTTTATAAATTTAAATAAAATATTGTTACACGGACGTCGCCATGTTGTTTATGCTGCAATGCATTCTGGGTAAATGATGTATACTAGGCATTGTCTAAATTTACACCAGTAAAACGCGATACGATAAAAAACAACTTAATATTAACCTTCTTGTGTTAACTCTGTAGGTCCCAGTCCAGTAGGGTGAAAAATATAACAAAGAATATACAATCTTTGAAGTAATTATGAGTTTTTACGTATCACAAACAGCTATTTTTAAGTTAATAGGAAGATTACAACAGATTTAGGCCAACATGTTCAACTAATCATGGAACCCTTTAACAACATGTTAAAATGCACCAGAATGCAAGAAATGGCATCTAATTTTATTTTTTACCCCCAGACCTCTTGCCAATGTGCCCCCCCCCCCACACCTACACTTATAAATGCTTCTGACGCCCCTGCAATAAATACTAGAAATCATTGCAAGTTTGAAGAAAAACAATCTCTTCGAAATATCAGAGTATAGTCTCGTATTTGTGTTCTTTTTTATTGTACTAATGGGCACTCTTTAATTAAAAAGTAAATGGAAATAAATATAAGCCAGGGATAAAAACGTAAACGAGTCTAAGCACAAGCATTCACCAGCTTTATGGCTGTCAGTAAGTGTGAGCACTCCAGAGCACATCACATGTGATGGCATGTGTGTGCAGGCCCTGTGTGTGTTAGTGCGTCTAAAGTATCTACGTAAACTATGTGTGTGATGTATAGTGAGCTGGGCGAGAGAGATGTAAAAGGATCGTTTTTTGCCTGTGCCAGCAGTTTCAGAAGGAGGAGGATGGAGGGAGAAAAGAGGGATGAGAAGGGAGGGGAGGGAGGCAAAGAGAGCAGGAAAGACAGAGCAATACCAGTAAACAGGTGCCAGCTCCATTAGCACCTTTTTTTCCAATGCACTTGTTATTCTGGAGAGCTCACCTTTCTAGAAGTACTGTGTGTGTGTGTGTGTATATATATATATATATATATATATATATATATATATATATATATATATATATATATATATATATATATATATATATATATATATATCCTACATTATCCACTTGGTGTGTCATGGTTTGTATGGTTTAGGGAAACGACTGACGCAAAGCTTTATCTTTATTACAACTTTCCAACAGATGTGAAGTAGCCAGTCATTGCTCCCCGCTTTGCTCTGAAAGAAACATGCACACTGCACCAACAGCCCTGCACGGGTACCAATCCTGTCTGCTGCTGCGCCAGGACATTAGTTAGGGAGGTGGAGAAGTGGTGGGGGGAGCACAGCGAGAGGGTGGGGAGTAAATGAGTAGCAGCAACACCCCCCCCCCCCCCCACGCCCAAATGCATGTTTTAGAATGTCTCTAACAACCTAAGGTATTCTGGTGTGTGTGTGTGTGTGTGTGTGTGCAATTGGCTGGGGTGATGACGGGATCCCTGCACAGCCCAGTGAGCGATCCTACGCAGATGGACACACAGCAGGTCTATGAGATACTGGGAAATTAAATACAGGAAAAGGAAACAAAATCAATGCAGCATGAGAAGGGAGAGCTGACTTTGATTTAAAGCTGCTCCTGCTATTTGCCAACTGTCAGTTCATACCTTTGCAATCTTTGTTGATGGGGAGGGTGGCAGGAGAATCGAAGCCATTTTACAGCATGAAAGGGAAGAGATGTAGGAAAGGAAAGTAGCTATAAAATAAGACAAACCTGTTTGCGCACTGTTATATACCCTCTCTGTCTTTGAATTAGTGAAGGAGGGGAGACCTGAGACGAAACAAAACTGAGCATAGAAAGTGAGATAGGGAAGAGTGTGCAAGGGAGAGAGGGAGGGAGGGAGGGAGAGGAAGAGAGCTGCGCTGCAGTAGCATCCCACAGCAGACGGCTGAGGACCGCCGCTGTGTGTGTGTGACTGCACTGCTGAAGGGGAGGAGGAGGAGAAGGAGGCAGAGGGTGAGCACGCTCACAGACTCTGCAGGGCCACAGAGGAACAACAGTCAGCAGCAGCGCTAGTGTTGGCCCGCATCAGGTAGGAGACCCAGTGCCCGTCCCCCCCGCAAGACCGTCGTTGCAAGATCTGGACACCCCAGCAGAGCAGACACCGGCACCAACAACAACAACTCCACCATGGCACAAGCGGCCAAACATCTCCGCAAGAACAAGGATTTAGAAGCCCAGTTGGAGAAGGAGGAGAAAGAGAAGGAGGAGGAGAGGCTGAGAAAGAGGAGTCGCTCCAGGGATAAAAAGCGCAAGGTACTGGGACCATTCACAGGTGGGGGGCCAGGCAGGGGTGGGGTGACGGGATGGAGGGAGGGGTGGCAATAAGGGTTGAGACGACCCTCCTGCTTTCTCTGTCATGCTATGTCAGGGGGTGCCAGGGCACACATGGGAACCCTGCTCTGAGTGCGTTTCCACTGTGTGTACGCTGAAACACATGTATGTCCTGTGCATACAGACACGAGGAAATTATAGAACACACTGCATGCCGTCCTACTCCTGACTGCTTTATCGACTGTCCTCTCTCAGCTGTCTCAGTATGTTTTCTACCCTCTTCTCTTTCTTTGTCTTCACATTGCAATATGAATTATTCTTCCAGCAGGACAGTAAGCTTGCTCTGCAACAGACCCCCTCTCTCTCTCTCCCAGTTTTTTTTTTCCCTCCTCGGTGAGGAATTGTAATGACTGCAGAGCAATAACCTGCAGGCTTCTGTCTGACTGAGAAGTGCCGGGCACAGCCGAACAACTGGCAAGGTTCATTGTAGCAATAAATCTCGCCTCTCACATCATCGAGTCTGCTCCTTTCCTCTGGACGCTCGCTGCTTTTCACTGAAACTCATTAATGAAAATGAGTCATCCACCGACTGTGTATTGGTGGCAAAACCGGTCGTCGGTAAACGAGTCCAGCCATCCTGTGAGTGTGCTGTGTGCCAGGCTCGCTGTAAACCAATCTGACGCTGATGCAGTAGAGACAGCTTTATGGACAGACACACAGTACAGCTTCTTCTTTCCCAAAGAGGGGAGGCTGGGCTCAAATACCACTTTTTGGACTCAGGTGTATTTGAGTAAAATCTTTCATTTAAAAGTCGAAAAGGAAAAGTCTTATTAGTTAGTTACACCTATGGATTTCTGTTATAGATTTCCTTCTTTATGACTGTGTTTATTTTCTGATGGAAAGTAGTCACCACAGTGACACATGCCACCACTCTCACTTTGACTTTTGTGAGCCAATGAGTCCCAGGTTGAGCTTTCATTGTGTTTTTTTTTTCTCCTCCTTCCTATTCTTTAAAAAGGAAGCCCTCATCAACCTTTTATTTCTGGAAGCCAGTGCAGAGATGACTGTGTGTGTGTGCATATTGCATGCGGGAGAGTGTGCGCTTTGAGCAAATCTGGAAGACGAGGTTCAAGAAGGGCAAGCCTGCTGCTCTTACAGTATGAATGAGGGTGTGATGGGAGTGCTGTGGAGGGTGCAAAGGCAGCCCAACTTTAACTTAAAGTGTATGGTATTTGATTTGAACATCTCTTATCTCTTACGTAACCATGCAGCCTGAGTCTGGGAAAAGCACCCCCCTCCTTCAGCTCTTCTTCATGAGCTCTCCTTCTCTCCTTTTTTTAACACTGGCTTATAGCCATTCCTGGTTTCTGGAGCAGATCTTAATACTGGAGGGATTCTTTCTGTCACTCATTGTTTCGTTCCCGACGCCTTCGGCTGCTTCTGCAGGCTTTAATTCACACTCTGAATAACTGTTCTGCCTGTTTATCGCCTGGCTGCCAGAAGACCAGTGTTGTTCTCCATATTCACACCTGTTCTGTTTGGTAGGTTGGTCTTTACTATTGATCTCTACTTCATGAAGGTCCCTGTCAACAGCTTTCCAGTAGAGCAACGATTAAAACTGTACTGGTGACAGAAATGTTTAAATTATGCTCTTTCAACTAGGGCTACCACAGTCATGTCAGCAAATTAGGACCTGCCGTTTAATCTTCGGTTGTGTCAAAAGAAATGTTGACATATCGGTGTCTTGTATTTTTTCAATCAATCTCTCGAAAAGAAAGTGATTTAATTATTGGCAAACACCAACAAATGAACTTGTTTTTCTAATTAAAATATCAAAAAAAAAATGTTTATGCTAACCAAGAAAAAAGTTAGGCACCACACCCTCTAAAACGAAGTCTCCTCCCTTCTTGTAGCCATCTACCAGTCTCAGGAAGGTCCACCCCACTCCTCACTTTCAGCTATGAGATGTTTGATGGGTTTCTTACATAAACACGGTTGGTTTGAGTCATCCCACTGAATCTAAATGAGATCTTTGACTCTGCCACATCATGAATTTCCACTTTCTTAGTTCTCAGCCATTTCTGAAGCAAAGCATTCCCAAACCATGACACTTTCACCTACCTGCTTCACAACAGGGATGCTGTGGTTGGTAAACACCAAATGTTTCCTGTTCTGGTGTCCACGTAATTCAATTTTAGACTCATCTGTCCAAATCACAATATGCCAGATATGTTTATTTTTGTCTAGGTAACTCTAGTAACAGTAACAAGAGCCTGCTGTAGGTTCTTTAATGGTATTTTAGGGTTTTTTGAACTCTCTATGTGAACCTCAACTTGCAGTTGTTTGGTATTTATTCCGTTTTTTTTTTTTTTTTTGTAAGCAGAATGACCAATTTCTTTTAAAATCTTTTTAACTCCCCTACCAGAGTCATAAGGAGTTACAGGCTTCTTTCTGAAAGTCCCAGAGAGCTCTTTGAGTCTCACCATGAGAAGCACACCAAGCTAAATGTCTGAGGTTTAAACAGGGCAATCCTCCAAAATGCCAACCATGTGCATCGCATGTGATACGGCTATGTGTAATTTTAGATGTTTTTAAGTATAGCCAAAAAAAGGCTTTTTCTTCGGAGATATTACTTGCTATAGCAAAAGTAGTGATGTAACTTAAAAAAAATAATTTTAAGTGTATTATATACAGCACCTGCACACACATAGAGGATCCCTGCTGGTTATTACTGGTTAATCCTGCCTTATACTCAGCATTTTTCTCTGTTTGTTTGCAGAAAATCAGACCTGTGCTATGAGACATTTTATCTCAAACTATGAATTGTGTCATATAAATTAACTGAATTTGTTAAAGGTTTATTTCTTATGAGGTGTTTTTGGTTTTAGCTGCAGGGAATACATTTTTTCTTTTAGGTTCAATGAGCAGCAATGATTGCCTCTACGTATCTTAACTTGCTTTTAAGAATCAAAAGCCTAATTTATTTTCAATTGATGTCTTTTAAGTTTTGAAGACATAACTTTTCCCTACTCTCTGCATGTGGCAAAAATGCATTGGTTTTCCATATGACTGTTTAGAGCCTATGAGCACATAAATCTTTGTTCCCAAACAAATAAAACCAACAAATCCTCATCAATGGGTAAAAGTAGCGTTTTACTGTAATTGGCTTTATGTTGTTGTGGCACTGTAGAATGCAGGTCAGATGCTGACCAGTGGATAATGTCCTCAAATTACTGTTATTGATGAGTTTGCTCCTCCTGAAAAATGAGCATTGTCAGGATGTGAACAACGCCCATATTGTCCCAGTCAGCACCCACTTTCACCTTTTTTTGCATGTGCTTTTGTGTCCAGCAGCTTTGATGTTTCAGGGATTACCTTGTGACAGTGGCCATGAAGCTGTGCTTTGTTGCGATCTCAGTCTTTAGCCAGCATGATGGATCAAAATGGGAACGACACCTGCAATTTTAGATAGTCCTATGTAACCATAGGATATGTGAACTTCTTCATGTCTTTATTTGTGAATTCAGCTACTGCTTTTTCATTATGTCTTTGATTTATTTTTATTAGTTATTATCTAAAGTGTACTTGATTGAAAGATAACCTTTCTGTCTGTTTTTACCAGAAGGTAAATAATCTGGTTATATTTCTGCTATCATGATCGATAAAGTTTTGACAGTAAATGTAAGCTTTAAAATGACATGCAAGCCTTTGCTAATTTAATGTTGGCATTCCTTCATTTATTTACATTTTTTTACCATAGAAAATAATCAGTGTGAGTGGGTGAGTACGAGCTAGGCAGCAAAAATGTACCTTACCTGTGTTTTCACTATATTGTTAATGCACATAAAACTACCCAGGGTGAAATGGACTAAAGTTGTTCTGTTTTTGGGCTGAATCCAACGACCCGGCCATCAACAGCAGCATGATGGATGGCAACGTGATTGCTGCCACCTTGTGATAGTGTTAGCAGCACATTGCTATCAAATACAGACAGAAAGCAGAATCGCTCATTTAACAATACTTGTGTTAACTGTTGATAGAATTTATTCATGTTAACATTTTGTCAAACTTTCTGCAATTCTTGCGCATCTGTAGCAAATATTGCCGTGATTCTTCAGTTATTTGAATATGATGCGGTGCTGTCGATTTTTGGTGGCTTTGAATCAAAATGTATTAATCAGGATCAGGTTGACGGTTCTCATTCACCAATTTATTTCTAACCCGTTTCAAATAGAATCAGGCTGTTTAGCCTTCATCTGATCATCCGTTAATTTGATTCTCCCCTGATGATTGTTAATTAGTTCACATTTGCTTAGATTTTGATAAAAATTTTCCCAAACCTTCCACAGATTATGCACCAATCAGCCAGTAATCAAAACCGACATATTTTCTTCTTTTCATCCCTGGAATCTGATCTTGGTCAATTTTTCAACATGTCCACAAAAGTATCATCATTAATAACATTTCCCTTCCAAATGTTTCTACAATCCAGCCTTAAAGATTAAGAAAATCTTTGTATTTGGATTGCAGTGCAGTATGAAAAAAACATGGAAAATAGTCTTGTTTTCCATACTTTATAAGGGACATCAACATTTTCCCATTCCAGTTTTCTTGAAAAGGAATTAGTATAAAAACAGTTTATACTGTTGCATTACATTCTTTTTACATCTTAGAAAGAAATACCATAAGGTCACATTTTCTTTTATCTACCATGTCAAAGCTGTAGCTCTTGGGAGACAACAAACACATGCATGCAACTGTAGAAAGTTCATTGTTAGATGTTACTCAAGTTTTGAAATGTATGCATCTTCCGATTTTTAGACCATAAACATGTTAGGAAAACATCATTAAAGGGATCATGTTATTGATGTACTTCTTTAAAATCATTTTTTTAAAATAAATGCTTACAGTTTACATATTTAAGGCCTAACAAATTTCAACATGGCCATTATAATCAGCAAAGCTTTGTTTTAATTTGTTAAAAAGGATAAAATTAACAAAAAAATTAAAAGATATTTGTTTATGAACCCATGTATAATTATATAAATATTGTTGATAAGTGATTCATGCAATTTAAACTTCCTGAGAATGTATTGTGTCTTTGTCTTCTTGCATTGCTTAAAGCACTTTTTTTTTTAGAATGATTTGAGATTGTGTGAAATGGTGCAATAGAAAGGCTTTCTGTTTACATGGGATTTTTGGCTGCTGAAGTACAGACAAGCATGTCCTATCAGTAGTGCTTACTCTGAAACTCATCAATACAATAAGTCTGCTCAGGATGCACTGCGCTGCTTTGTTGGCATATTTGTCTGGCAGTATGTTGGCTTTAAATGCACAGCAACCCATTAGGCACCTCGGCGGTGAAAATCAGCTGCACTGGTGCAGAATGTTGCAGCTCAAAAGGCTTTCAGTGAACAGTGCAAAGTTGAAAGCACAGTCTCATAGCTCTGTCCTCAGTCTGTCTTCATATAAACCAGACAAGGCTGGAGTAGATCAGCATTCCAACGGTGTCGTTGTCTGCCCTCCAAAATCTCCTATGCTCCGTGCCTCAACAGCAAGTGGAGCTGTTGATCAACTTAATGTGTTGCTGTCTATAACAGACTGGTGCTGAAGGGTTTTTGCTATGTTTTTTTGTGTGACTTTCAGGTTTGGTGCAGTGGATTAGAAGCATAGTGTCTAAAGTTGTCAAAGCCAACCGTTTCATGGTGTCTGCAGATCAGACCTGCTTATCTGTACCACAGTTACAGTCATCTGAGTGAATAATTTATCTTACTGTCCTCCCTGACCTCATGTGTGATTGTAATCATAATCCTCAAGTAGGCATGAGCCCAGAACAAGATTCTCATGGTAGGATAACCTTGAGTAAAAATCCATTATTGTGGTATTTACAGAATAATTTGATACAAAAATGCACCGAATGATCTATTTACTATTATTTGTGTCTGAGAGGCAAATATTATTGTCATTGCTGTTTTAATGACATAAAATGTTCATTTACAACATTTATTTAGGGTCATTCCATTCCTTCACAATTCAAATCTGCTGTAGTTACTCCTACAGCAGATTTGATTTGGTTCAGACCCCAAAACTTTCCATGTCCAACCTCCCTCTCATCTAAAAAAATCTGAAAAACCAAAAACCGATTACAGCTCAAGTTCATTGTCACCTCTCCAATAACCACCATTTGTTGGTTTCTTAGATAATGAATTAGTTCTCGTCAAATCTCTCTTGCCACACTTAATTCATCCAGTTTAAAATGTTCGAATTCAAACCATTTCTTCTTAATGAGGGTGTCCCCAAAGGTTCTGTTCTCAGCCTCCTATTTTTTATGATCTTTCTCCTCCCTGATGGCCATATCTTTTGAATGTTTTATTGTTATGCGGATGACACCTAGTCCTACACCCCTCTTGGACTACCTGCAGGAAATCAAATCTTGGTTTCTTTCCCTAAAATCTATTCTTAAACTCCACATGGTTCAAAACCTTGCTGCCTGGATCATCACCAGAATACAATCTTCCCATCATATCGTTCCTGTTCTTCAGCAGCTCCAATGAGTCCATCCACCTCCTTGCTCCCTCATATTTCACTGTCCTCCTTTACATTCACACTCTCAATACCAGTCCCAATACCAGTTTTTTCCACACTGAGTACAAGAACGAGTACAGTTTAGACACTTGCCGATTCCAAGTAACGATACTGAGTACTTAATAAATTGGTACTTATAGATCACAAATAACTTAACAATATCATTGACCACTGAAAACAAGTTTGTCTCCATGAATTTGGTTAGAGCTTCAGTTATCTTCTCTCCTTCTTTTTCTTTTGGAGGGTCCGCAAACAACCTCTTGGTGTATAGCACCACTACCTGTTATAGAGTGGTATCTGGCCTTTGATGGCCATAGCCAGCCCAGGAGGAAAATTAGTTTCGGTTCAGAGTATCAGGTTGCTTTTACAAGTACGCGAATGACTACTTGACACTGGAATCAGGCCCGATATCGGTATCGGTATCAGGACACCACTATTAAATTCCACTCCAAGCGCCATCTTTTTAAACTAGCTTTCTCTTTGTGACAAATGTCTTGCCACAATGTTACTGTAACTTTCTTTAAAGTGTGTTATTGTAATAAGCCTTTTGAAGGTGTCAGGAAATAAAATTTGTTATTTTTATCATCATCCAATGTAAATAGTTAAGGTGCGTATTGTATATGATGTTACAACTTTTTGGCTTAGGTAGTTGGTAACCAAACCATGGCAGTAGTCAAGTTAGTTCTCCTATATGCAGCTATTATTTCTAAAGAGCACCACCAATTATTTAGCTGTGAACAGCTAATGTATAAGTGCATTAGTCTCTTATTTATGTAATTTATTTTTGCAATTTTGTAATTGACAACTGTACTTTGAAGTAAAGATCCCCATAGACTTCAGACCACCAGCTAAAAAGATGCCATCTTTTAACTACTTTTTAATTATTGGCAATTCAGTAGTTTTCAGCAGTTCATTGGCAATCATTGCTGTTTTAGACCCATCTTTGTCTTGAGTCTATTTAAGGTTATTACAATTTTGCAGACATGAACAACCAGCAGTTAGTGCACCACCACCTATATATTTATAAACTACTAATTTTAAGGTTTGAGAACGCTTTCATATTTGATGTGATGTTATTAGACTTTGGCAGAATATGTATTTATAAAAGCAATGCTTGATTTCTGCGAAATAAAAAGCAAAATTAGTTACACACTGTCCCTTTAAAGAATGGGACAGAACCTGATTAATCATTTTATTACTTTGTTATCTTATATCTGGCAAACGTGCATTTCAAAATCTGAATGTACTGTTTTAAATGCCTGAGTAAATATTGACTTTGCGCTCTGAATGAGAAATTAGAGACTTTCTGTGTCCTTCCTCTGCAGTTGGATTTTCCAGAAGTAGCTGTAGTACTGTGTTTAATTGTGCCTGTGTGAAGTGCTGGGTAAGCAGCATCAGGCTGATCCAGTGAGTACGGCTGCTTTTTGTTCTCCGAACAGTCAGTTTATTTTTGCACAGAGTCCCCTTGCTGTTGGATACATAGCTTTAAGGTTATGGTTTAGTTTGGGTTGAGTTACATCACCTACTTTAATTAGGTGCTCTTTTACCACACCACTGATTTGTGACAGAGGAAATAACTCAGCTACGCAAAATATCTAATCAGTTTTAGGATGACACAATTTTTGCCTAATGAAATGGAACATAAGCATAAGAAGATTGAATAGTCGGATGTGCAGCAGTTTTTCCTGGACATTTCTGAACAAATTGTGTAAATATGGTCAATTGGACTTGAGCCCAAATGTATCCAAACAACACAAAGGCTGGAGTATGAAAACACAAGTCCAAAAAATGCAAAAAGAAGAGGTGATTTCATTTTTATGTGAAAAAAGCTATCCGGACCAACCCAGCTTAATGTGAAAAAGTGTTCCCTAAACCTGTCAAAGTGTTGTGCCACACTTGGCAGCTAAAACTGCCATCAAATGTTTGTGATAACCGCAAGTGAGTCTTTTAAGTTGCTGTGGAAGAACTTTGATTCACTCTTTGCAGAATAATTTCAAGTCAGCCACATTGGATTTTCAAAAGCATGAACAGCCCGTTTGAGATCATGCTACAGCATCACAAACAGTCTTAAGTGTTTGAACTTGCCACTCCACGTGAGCTTAAGGTCACCAACTGATGGTTGGACATTCTTCATCAGGATTTTTTCTGGTGGAGAAAAATAAGTCAAGGTCCTAGACAATCATCCTACCACCACCACCATGTTTGCTCTAAATGTGTCGTTTTCATCGCAGACCGTTAAACTTTTCTCAGGTTTCTAAAAAACTATGGCTGATCAAAGTGAATTCAGGATTTTAAAGGGGTTACTTTTTCTCATTGTGCCAGGTTGGTTTGGATAGGGATTTACCTTAAGAAATGAAAGTATCATATGAATAATGAATTTTGTACTCTACTTATATTTGTTTTATATAACTATTCAATTGTTTGGATACATTTATGTTGGCAACAGGGAAAATGCTTTTTTACTACCGTGTATAATAAAATACTATTAGGTTCTAATCATCTGACCACATTTGTGACTGGATGTAGCTTTTTACTCTAACTTCAAGCATGGCTGCTCCCATCTGATTTATCCTATTAATAACGTTTTTCCACTGAAAAAAGCTGATTCTTGTAGTTGTTTGTGCCTTTGTCACTGAGAGGAAAACTATGTGGTTAAGCATGAAAAGCCCTAGAGCTAGCAAACTTCAGATATTTATGAATAAGGCCATATTGAAATAAAAGTGACTGAGATTCCATTTTTCAATACATTTGAAAATTTTTCAGATAGGGCTATTTTTATTGAGGTTTAAATTACATATGTAAGATATTTCATTTGAGTTTTGTGGGCAGCAGTGAATGAAATCAGCAGTAACTGATTAGCTTTCCTGCTTCAATTCACAGAAACAAACACAATATTTATGCTTTGCTGTCTAAGCACAGATGTGGACAATTTTGTTGGTACCAGTAGTAAAGACATAAATTGTTTTTTTTTGCAGTGATGTAAATTCACTCTGAAAACAAATCCTACCATAAATATGAGTGCATTTATTAAATGATGGAAAAAATAAGAAATTATTGTTTTGCATAACTACTTGTGCCACACTTATCAGCATCCCTGCTGTTATAATTTGTATAACATAATTTTGTCAGTAGGACAGCAATTGGTCTTCTGCTCTAGTATATCACAAGTTTGTATGACAGTATGCAGACTGTGGGCTCAATTCCTCTTTGTAAAGTCTCAGGTTTCTATAGAACTAAGTTTCTGGGGAATGAGCTCTCGGTGGAAGAAGTTTGAGCATAGGTCTGGTGAATAATTTCTTTGTTGATTTGACTGTATGTTTCAGACACTTATTCTCCCCAAAATCCACTTGACCACCTACTTTCAGCTTTCTGGCAGAGTACACCAGATTTTTATTTCAAATCTCCCGGTATTTAAAATGCATGATGCCATGCACTCTAGATCAAGAATCAAGAGTCATAATGCAACCATAATGAAATTTTGGTGAGACGCCGGTTCACAATTCACACATAACACACAGTGGAGAATGAGAGAAAACCCTCAAATATGCAAAAAAAAAACACACTATGAAAAGAAAAAGCTAAACTTAAAGTTAAGCTATACAGCAGAAGACAAAGACTTATTAGAAGGGGAAAAACACTCTGCAATTGTTAATAGATAAGGTACATTCAGATAAAAAAATAAAATGTATAAGTTGAATGTACCAAGCAATGTGGAATTAATCTTTAGCATCTGATAAAATTTAAATGTTCAAGTCAAAAAAAGCTATAATTATTCAGCTTCTTTGTGTTGTTTCATGTTTCCTACATGTATGCGCTCTGTGTGATGCTAGACAGATACTCTTTCTCTACCAAAGCAGCTCCATCAGAGAAAACCATAACAATAAAGCCTACAGTTGAAAAACGACTTGAAACAAATCATAAATGTCTGTAATGATGCTTCTACTGTTGCTAAATTCAGGTTAGACTTGTGTTTTGTTTATTTTGTTTTTAATGATGTAGTTGGAGTTTAAATGATAGATCTGTATGTATGTGTCATACAGTATGTTTATTTGATGAATCATCACCAGCTTTACCAACCAACAGTCTATATATATCCCGGTTCCATTTGCTCAGCCTTCAATCATTTCTCTGTGTGTAATAAATTCCATATCATGTATGCCTCTAAATGACTGTGGTCCTGCAGAACCCCCCTGACAGATGATTTATCAGGTCTAGCTTAGGCGCTCACTCATGTTGATGGGACCTGGGACATAATTTTACTGTGTCTGGCTCTTATTTCCACAACTAAAATCTCAAACATGCTCTGCTTTAATTAAAGTCTGTCTGGAAACCATGTGTGGCTTAGAAGTCAAAATATTGCTTCTCTTTCACAGGTCCTTTTACCTGGGTGAAAGTAAGTCCCATTTATGAGGCAGCAGATGTTGAGCCCAGAGGAAACAAGGACTTAATTACACACACAGAACAAAAGACAAAAACTTTGCTGCCCCAAAAACAGCATTAACCCGTTTTTGGGGCGGAGGAGGTCCCCACAGCTGAAATCCCTTTGATGTCCTTGACGTATAAAAGCTTGAGCAGAGCATAGTTCTCCCTCTTTGCCCATAGCAACCTTGTGCTAGAGTGGACATGACTTGAACTAGGTGGCTGAGACTACATCTTCCAAGAAACTTTGGACCTAAAATAAGCAGGGTCTGCTGTTTGTGTACCCTGTGACTGTACCCAGGCCACCTGTAACCGCCCATGCTCATATGCACATTCATGTTGATATTTGTGGTACTTAACCGTACCTGTGGGATATACAAGGGTTGCTAAATAGCACTACTGTTGACTTTGCTGTTAACTGAGTTGCTAATTAAGGATATGACATCATTGTGCCTGCTGTCAGTATCATAGACATTATATACATCGTCGCCTTATTACGTGCTTGAGCGCATCCTGCGTCACCGCCATATTGGATGGGTCTCTCCTACTCTAGGCTACCATAAGAGCCAATGGCAGTAAACACAGAGGGAGCAACTATCCCCGTATTTTGAGCAACTTATGGTTGCAATAACCAGCGCACTACTGAAAGTAATGCAGATGACCATTTCGTTCAGGCTGAGATTGGTTCAGAAGATATGCAGTTTTTACTGCAGAAAGGCAATCTGAAATTGAAAACCATCGTTTTACACTTCTGTAAATTGTTGTCTCTGCATTTCACAAACTAAGGCTGCATCATATTGCAAAATTAAGTACCCGGGAGTTACAGAGTGCCAGCACACACAAGAAGCTGTGCAAAACAGTACTATTATATACTGTAGTTTTAAGCTCCCCAGGCCCCCTACCCAGTTGCTAACAGTAGTGTAAGACACTGTAATAATATAGAAATTTTAAACATCACTTCACCAGCAAGGACCATGGCACAAATATATCAGATTAAAGGCTCATTGAAGGAAGAGGTCAAAAGGATGGATGAATGGGAAGTGAGGATTGGGTCATCTGGGGAGACTTGGTTGAAGGGTTGGGAGATTTTAGACTCAGTATAATCTCAGGAGATGGCTTTCCGAGCCCACTAGTAGACTGCTGGGTAATTAGAAGTGTGGTTGAGGTGTACCTAAGCAAACATATCAACTTAATTTTTCCTGGCCTTTAAAGAAAAATGTGTGCACACGCTTGTGCATGCACAGCATGCAGAAATAAGAACATTATTGTCGTTGGTGTGTACTACAGGCTCAGGATTGTGTGTGTGTTAGAGAGAGTGAAATAAGTTTAAATGAACAATCAAACTTGTTTCTTTATTAACATATGAAATGTAATAATGTATGCATTTATTAATATGCCATAAAAAACAAACAAAAAAATTAAAATGCCATACCATATAGTCTGTCTTTGTTAAAGAGCTTAAAGCAGGGTGTTTCAGCATAAAAACATATATTTTTAATGTCATTTTTAATACATGTATCGTAACTACATTTCTGTCTTTTATGACAAGCTAAACCATGTGAAAATCAAGTAAACAAAATTATAATTATTTTAGTTGGGTATACAGCTTCATCAGGACAACTCAATGCACTGGGGGCGTGTGAGGGACCCATCCAAGATTGCGGCTTCCCTCATACTTCAGCTCCAATGGGCAATACCAGTCCTTGGGGTATGTAGGTATATAATGGCTATGGTCAGTACGACCAAAACGTGAGACTATATCCGCTTAAAGCCGCCACCTTAGCAGTCCATCACCTTCTGTAATAGCTAATTGACTAAACAATAAGAATCAATTGTCCAAAATGTCATTGAACTCTAAACCAGTGAACTCTTTTTAAAACATTATTTTACTTATGCAAATGAATTGTTCTTAAATCGTTTTAAAAGTAATTTGAGCCTATTCCTGAATCCTCAAAAAAAGAAAGAAAATAAAGAAACTTTGATTCTTAAACATGCATATTCATACTGACATGTGATATCACTGCATTGATTTTATTGGTTTCAGTTTTATTCAGTTTTTTTTGTAGTTTATTAGTTTCCCTTCTTTCCATTTCTTAGTAGTTTGTCATTAATCTAGTTAAAGAGTTTAACTGAAGCATTTTATCTTGAAGTTGAAGTATTTTTGTTAAGTTCTTGTATTTTGGAGAGAAGTTGTATGTGTTTATTCTGTAGCCTATATGTGTGCAAGGCTTGGTGTGTGAAAACAGCCGTGCGCAAATTCACTTCTTCACCTATTGTTCTATGATACCACACTTTATTCTGTGGAGGGGAGGAATGGTTTAGGGGTTCCAGCACGTCACTTAAGTGGCCTGCTGCAAGTTTCCAGATTAAAATTCAACAGACTGCAGCCTCAAAATGCTCCCAAGCACCGCACAGTGGCAGCCCATTGCTCCCTAAGGGATGGGCTAAATTTCATAGGAATGTATAATGTTTCAGTGACAAATAAAGATAAAGATTACTATCATTCACCATGCAGTTGTACAAGAAACACTAACTGACAGTAACTGAGAGCCATTTGGCTTTTATTTCCTGATAAGTCAGTGATGCCCTGGTTTGGTCATTTTGATTAAAATTACTAAGTTTACAATTGCATTTGCCACTTATTAAAAGTTCTTCATTGCAAAAAAACAAACTTATTATGCACATTGTAATTTAAATGTCCTAGAAAATCCTGTTGAAATTCGGCATTCAGTAAAAGTCCCTACTGCTAAATGTGGTACCCTTCTCTGCTAAAAGGAAAAAAACTAAACATCAAATATTCACTAGGCAGCCTCTTCTCTGCAGCGCTGAGGCTTCCCTAAAACTGTGAATCCTCAAGATATTTTTAAATGCACTCTCAAAGCTTCTCACCATTATTACAGCTTTTTTCCTTACTGCAGCATATCACTCTCTAAGTTTCAAGCCACGTTTGTCTTCATCTGCTTATTATCTCCTCATAAAGCCTTAATAAACGAAAACAAATGATGCATCATTTTGATAATACTGAAAAGCCTGGGGATCTCTGTTCATTATTGTGGTTCCTGGCTGATGATTCTCATTAAAGAGGAATTCACCGCACATGCATCACTGCAGCACTCAAAGAGAAAACAGAGGTTTGCATTCAGGAATTAAGATTTGCAGCATCTGTGCATGCCTGTTCTCGCACAACACCAACCGACGTGTCATTACTGAACGGGGCTTCCTTAGATTTTCACTCCCTCCCTTTCCTTTGCTTCATCTTCTCCTACCATCTCTCTCCTCTCCCTGCCTATCTCTCCTTGGCCGATTGTGCTAATCTCTTCTCCCAATTGTTATTCTGGTAGTGCAGCTGTTACATAACTGCCCGAAACAAGAATTGAGAGATCGGTTTTATTGAAATGGATCCTCGTCGTGTCTATAGAAAAAGAGGAAGAGAAGGAGAAAGAAGAAGGTGATATGTTCTGAGAGGAGGAATTTGATATATCCTATCCGGACAGCTTGTTGGGAAAAAGCTTGGTGTTTGGTGTCTGTTACCCAGCCCGAGCGCTTTCCCTTTAAGCTCCTTGTGGCTGATGAGGGAGGAAAGGACAGGAGGTGATGCAGCGAGCTTAGTGCAGTTTGATGTCCAGGTACTCTGAGCCCTCCCTTGAAATCCTCAGACTCTTGAATTGATAAAGCAAGAGCTAGAACCTCTGCAATGTGCCGTCTACCATTTACTGTATTGATCTGCTCTGCTTTGCTTTGTAGAAAATGAGTTTATCTGTCTTGTGTGCGCTGCTTTAAAAAATATAGGGAGGTGCTATAACTTGATGCATCTCTAGTTTCCTTTGGCTGGTGCAGAACTACTAAATGGACTGCAATCTAACATTCAGGTCCACAAGAGCATGAATGCCACAGAGCTCTCCTCCAGCACCACAACGAGAGTCCCATTATTTTTGGAGTGGATTTTCACAGAATGTAGTTTCTGGCTCTATGTTTAGCTCTAAGCCCAAGCTGTTACACATTTGTTTATGCAAGGCAATCCTGCCAATTTAGGACCATTTCGTATGTGTGTGGGAAGCACCTTATGTGTTAGTGTTGGTGTGAAGGTGTATTGCACTAAAGGAGGAGCTGTTGGGAAGCAAAGGAAAAGCAAAACAGAGTAACATGCGGTACATAGTATTCTCACAGTTGGAACTTTTTTTTTACATCTTGTAACATTACAACCACAAGCGTCAATGCAATTCATTGAGATTTAACGTGACAGACCAACACAAAGTGGTGTATAATCATGAAGTCCTGCTGTAAAGAGAACCTTTGCTCCTGTCTAAAACCTTCTGAAGTGTTTAACAGGGTTTCTTACAGAATAGCCCTGTATTTCGCTCCATCCATCTTCCCATCATCTCTGACCAGCTTCCCTGTTCCTGTGGAAGAAAACCTTCTCCACAGCATGATGCTCTCACCACCATGCTTTCTGATGTAGATGCTGTGCTCAGGGTGATCTGTGTTAGTTTATTTCATACATACTGTTGAAATAAACTAATTGCAAAGACCTTTGGATTGCAAAGGTCTGCAACCTATTGCAATCCAAAGAGCCCCTTTTGATATCAGTCCAGTTAAAAAAAAATGCATAAAGAGCTGCAAATGTTACATTAGCTTTTTTTTTTTTAAAAAGTTGTGGTTTTTGATAAATACTCACAGTAGTAAATTTGTTGTAATTTATTTGGAACCACCATTTTATTGCTAGTTCTATATAAAAAAACGAAAAACATAAAACTTTAGCAAAAAGAGGATGGATACATTTTCTTCCAAGGGATGTTGATATTTGTGGGAAATTATGTAAAAACAGAATTTCTAAGTAAATGACAAGAAAAAGAGATATAGAAAATGTTACTGGTACTTTTAGTGTCATTCTGTTGTCAAAATTAAATGTAATTACTCCATGAAAGAGCTGGTAAAACCTGTATTTGTTATCATATCTATATTTAAAACATTAGTTCTCTCTTTATCATTTTTTGCCAAAGTTATTAAGAGCCATCGTTGAAGGTCCAAAGATCCATTTGCAGCTCTGGACCCACAGGCTGCAGACCCCTGAAATAGGCTAAAAACTTTTGGCCTCATCTGACTAGAGCAACTTCTTCAATTTGTTGAGTCCCCTAAATAATGTGTTGCAACAAATACAAGTACTCATGCCTTCCTTTTTGCTACACTTTGAACAAGACAGAGTTGTAAAGTGCACAACGAATATTTGTCATTTCAACAGATTCTCCCACCCGAGCTGTGCATCTCCACAACTCATCTAGGCTGCATCTCTGATTCCGGCTGTCAGTGTAGGTGAAGAAATGTTTTTTTGTAGGTTTGCAGTTGTACTGCTTCCGGTTCCAGATGATGGATCGAACTGTGCTCCATCAGAGGTTGAACATTAGGGAAGCTGTTTTATAACATTTATAACCTAAACCTGTTTTAAACTTTTCCACAACTTTCACCCTGACCTGTCTGCTGGATTCCTTGGTCCTTGTGATGCTGTTTGTTCACAAATATTCTGTAACAGACCTCTGAGGCCTTCACAGAACAACTGGATGAATACTGAGATTAAATCACACGCAGATGGACAATGTTTAATAGTTAGGTGTCGTTTGAAAGCAGTTGTTTGCGTTTGATTTTATTTAGGCATATCAGAGTAAAGACTGATTAATACAGATGCAAACATAATTGTATTAAATAAAAAGATGTCAATGGGCATGTACAAATGTATTTACCTCCTTTGCTATGAGGCCCCTAAAAGGTTCTAGTGCAGCCAGATACCTTTAAAAGTCACACAATTAACTAAATTATTTAAATTAAGTCCATCTGTATGCAATCTAAGTGTCACATGGTCTGTCAGAAAGGTCCCAGAGGAGGCAGCACCACTAAGCAAGAGACATCATACCATGAAGACCAAGGAGCTCTCCAAACAAGTCAGGGAGAGAAGTACAAGTCAGGGCGGGGTTATAAAAAATATCAAAATGTTTCATGTTTCCCTTGAACACCACCAAATCCATCATCTTCAAATGGGGAGCACATGAGACTGCAAAACTCACAGACCGGTCCAGGAGGGCATTAGTCAGAGAGGCAGCACAGAGACCAAAGGTAACCCTGAAGGAGCTGCAGAGCTCCACAGCAGGAACTGGACGATCTGTCAATAGGACCACAAAAAGCTCTATGGAAAAGTGGCCAGAGAAAAAGTCATTACTTTGTGTTAAAAAGGAGAACGCTTGTTTTGAGTTTGCCAAAAGGCATGTGGGCAGCTCCACAAATGTATGGAGGAAGGTGCTCTGGTCAGATGAGACTAAAATGTAACTTTTTGGTCTCCAAGGAAAATGCTATGTCTGGTGCAAACCAAACACATGCCAGCACCCCAAGAACACCAAGAACCGCTGTGGTTAGACTTCAAGATCAATGTCCTTCCAGTGACAAGATGTGGCGAGCTCATACAGACATATCCAAAGCCACTTGAAGCTATAATTGCTGCAAAAGGTGGCTCTATATTGTACTGTACTTTTTAACTTTTTTTTTTGGGGGGGGGGGGCAGTTATGCATCCTGAAGTTTTCAGGTTTTTTTGTCCTATTTGTTGTCTGCTTTAAAAGAAAAATATGTAGAAGATCTGTAGCTCTGTAAATGAAATGGTGCAAACTCTCAAACAACCCATTTTAATTCCAGGATGAGAGGCAACAAAACATTTTAAATGCACTGTATATAGGAAGTTTAGCTGGCTGACCTGAACTGAAGCAGGTGTTGGTGTCCTGAATGCAGATTTAAGATTTTTGACACATCAAAGGCAACGAGCAGTAAGTTGCAGACATGGCCTTAGTCTTTGGTTGAGTTTTCTGAGTATGATTCCTATATGACAAATCCTAACAGAGTGCAAATTTATTGAGTCATCTAATCCTTGTGTCACAGTGCTGTGGCATTACAGACCTGTTGTCGAAAGCTTAACCAGTTGAAAGACACCTCCTCTGAGAAATGACACCATCTTTTCCTGTGAGGTAAAGGTGTTGTCACTTGGTGATTTCCGTTAACAATGTTTGATCTCATGTACTGGACAGACTTACAGTGCATCAAAGGGCTATCATAGGATAATAGATATTCTCATCCTCTAACCAGACAGTAATTTACTAAAATTAGCAAAAAGGAAGTTTGAAAGCATACCCACTGCAGGGATGTTGTTTCAAAGTCACATGTTGTTTTGAAAGAATCCATCAAGCCATTGTCAGCATGTAAGGATTGGCTGCAAGGTTTCATCAATGAGGTACAGGCGTTGCCTTTAGTACACTGAAACGGCCATGTTAAAGTTACATCGAAGGTTATAAATGAGGGTTACAGAAATGACATTGTAGGGAATTTCTGTGTTTGTAGAGGGAGGTATACAGTATAGAGGGAAATTATTCAGAAAGACTCGGTGAGAGAATGCAGGGTTTAGGAATGCTCCAGAAAGTTTTTAACCCTCTTGACAAGCTGGCTTAGCACCATACCTCTGTGCATACATAAACAGCCATTTGGCTTTAAAATGATGCTTCTTTATTTTATTTAATCTTCTTTGATGTAGTGCACTTTAGGTAAATCAAATGTCATTTAGAGTGTAAGGACTTGTAATTGAGTCACGGGGCAGCACTGACCTGCCCATGTTTATCTCCATTCAGTCTCATTCTGACTATTTTTGCTTCTTGGTGAACTCGTCTGTTCATTGGAGAGAGACACGTGGATGGTCTAATGGGGAAGGATTTACAAGCTAGTTGGGAGGGTAGCGGTGTCCCCCCCGCATCTAATTGGCTGAACCCAAAGATTTTTCCTGAGCAGTGGCAGAGCCTCTAGTGCCAATCTCCTTCCCTTGTTCCCCTTTCCTCCCCTGCTGGAGTTCATTTCTTCAACACTCCCATAATCAATTCTCCTGCTTCAACACAGACAACACCTTCCCTTCTCTGCTGCAGTCACTTGCGGCATATTGCAACACTGCAAGATCATGGACTGTTAACACTTACCTCCCTCTCTCTTTCCAAGTTAGAGCTGAACACCGTACACTCCCGTTTAAAGAGATTACGTGAGCAACAATGAGAGAAGAAGGATGCACGTAGCATCCTACATTTTTACTGTTTCAACAGGCTATAGTTTTTAATGGGCAGGGAAATGGGAGATGAGGATAAATCAGCTTCTACCGCATCCATTTGTGCAACCTTTGATCCAGCAATTAGGCAGTTGATGTACTATTCTGCGTTCCTCTTCATATTAAATAGATTGGATCCACGGTGAGGGTTTTTTAACTCCTCCGGTTAAAGGAAAATCTGCACATATGCAGGAGCTTCACAAGGTCAACCACACCTTGTTCTCGATCTCATGTAAGCACACATGAGTACAGACTTGGCACACACACACACACTGACTGTCAGCCAGCTCTTAGTCAGCACTGTTCACTGTGAGAGCATCTGATGTCGCCACCTAGTGTTCGTACAGAAGAGTTTCTTCTCATGACAGGAAAACTGGGACCCCTATCATTTGCTTCTTTTCTTTCAGTTAAACAATCAAGATATGCCAGACTTCAATATAGTTTTGTTTTCAACTTTTAGATATACCATTTCGGGTTTGTCTCACTATTGTAATGTCAATGAACATCCAATATCGGCAGTTTTGACAAAATGAAAAAGCTACCTCTGAAGAACAAAACAAATGATTTATGATTTATTTGTCACTAGAGCAACATGCATAAAGATGGATTTCAAACTTTGACAGGTCACCAAAATCAGGGGATGTATCATAAATGAGGCTTGAGGGTAAACCTCGGTTCTAGAGTTGGATTTGGAGATATATTTATAGTTCAGAAGGTTAAGGTTGTGGACATGGGTGGACTGATGAATTGTGTCCCTGTCCCTGTCAGTTTACAGCCCTCTAACCTTCAGAATTTCTGCAGTGTCTTGCAAAAGGCTCATACACAGGAACTTTTTTTCTAATTTTGTCATTGTAAAGCCACAAACATTATTAGATATCAGTGGGATTTTATCTGATCGACCAACACAAAGTTGTCTAAATTACATCTAAAATGGGATCAAATAATTAAAGAATACATGGTTTTAAAATTTTTGATTGGATAAAAACCTTAGTAGTATGGTGTGCATCTGTATTTAGCCCTCTTTACTGTGATATGGGTTCAGGTTACTTTATTTATACCCAAAGGTAGAATTGCTTTGCAATGAGATGTGAAAAGAATGATGTCCACTTTACACACACTGTAAAAAGCAAACACATAGCAGACCTACTAAAAAAACATGTGTAAGAAAAAAAAAAGACTGAGATACTTTAGATACTCCTAAATAAAACACATGCAACCAATTGCTGTTAGAAGCCTATAAAACAGAGTCCACCTGACCATGATTTAATCTTTAATTTACAAATAAAGTATTTCTGTGAATGCCTCCTAGGTTTATAAGAAAATGTTAGGGAACAAACTCCATCATGAAGACCAAGAAACATAACAGAAAGGTTAGGGATTAAAGTTGAATTTAAAACAAGTTAGATTATAATGCAATCTCAAAAACTTTGTTAATCTTGGGCCTCTGTTCAATCCATCATCCAAAAGGGAAAAACTATAGCACTGCTGCAAACCTACCAAGACATTGCTGTCCACCTAAACTGGGTAAGGAGACCATAAATCTAAAGCAGGTTCATGTGTAAGATTGACTCCATCAATGCTTGAAAGCTGATTTTCTTAGATGCTCTTCGTCTAATCTGAATGAGCTCAAAGGTGGTTGTTGTTTTTTTTTTACAAAGAGGATATGGTAAAAAAAAAAAATCCAGGTTCAAAGCTGGTAGAGGGATATTGCGAAATGTTTGCTGTTTTACCTGCTATACAAAAAGATCCAAATTGAACTGACTCAGGAAAGCTGATTGAAATTCAGATTTTCATACAGAGAAACAAATAACTGAAAATCATGTATGACTTCACGCTTCATGATTACAAAGTACTTTTTGTTAGTCTATCATATAAACGCACTATAGTACACCGATGTTTGTCCTTGTAACCTGACAGAATATAGAACATTTTAGGGTGTGTGTGATTACTTTTGAGAGGCACTGTGTGCTAGATTCAGACACAGTTCTTGTTTTCCATTCAGAAAACAGACAGAGCTATTTATTTACACACTGACATCAAGGTGCTCCGTCTCAGACATCCATAAAGGATATTCTGCACAACCACAAGGTGTCTTTACCTTACAGTAGATTGATCAGATGACCACAGCAGAGCAGCGTGTTGTCTATGATTGTTGTCTTTACCAACACGGCTTGGTCAGACGAACATTAAAAGACTGATGGATCTGCAAAGGCTATCTTTTCTGTGAATAATTCAGGGTTATTGATGGAGCTCAAGTCAAATACTGCTGACTTGGCTACATTCATTGCGTCATCTGTTTTTTTGTTGTTTCTGCTTTGCCTTCATGTAAAAGCACTTTTTCCACTATTCTGTTTTCTCTCCACCACTGTGGCCACTTTTTTTCTCTCATCTTTTCTTTCATTGACTCTATGTAGAGTGTAAGTGAAGGCAAATATATTGTGGCGCTTGAGGCGATGCTGGACAGTTACCGTGGTGGTAATGGAGGAAATGTTTGTCAGAGCATAGAGCGCTGTGACTTTGTCCTTAGCACCCCTGGGCACGGAAGTGTAACTGCATACTGGGTGGCTTCTGGATCTGATGTATACATGTGCTTAATGTGGATCTCTCTTTGTGTGGCTATTTTACAGCCTCTGAGTTGTAACTAAGTAACTTAAGTATCTCCTGGATCCAAAGATCCTTAAAGGAAATCTCCAACATGTGTAAATAAAGTGGGGACTATTGCATATTTCAATGCTAAATGTGTTGATTTGGAACCTAAATAGGGTATTATAATACTTTGATGAAACTTGTGACAATGTTAAAATCTTGTAAATTATTGTATAATTAGTTAATGTAATAAGAAAGAGGACATGTGCACAGTCTATTACAGATTTAAGATGCTTCATAGAAAAAACACAGATATGGGAAATGTTGTGTGAAGTGAAATGTTGAGTATATTTGATGAGACCAATTGTGAAACTGCAACAGTTACAGTGATCCTTTTTTACCCCAAGGGAATAGATCCAATATTTCAAATGGGATTAATCTTTTTTTATAAAAGAATGTAAGGAAATCACAGCGTAGTGCCTGATTACTGTGAACACGTAACATATTTGTGTATTACAGATTATTGGATAAAACTGAACGATTCCAGTTTTTTTAGTACAACACTGCTGATAAATGAAGGGATTTATAATGCCTTGCTGTCACATGGGCAGACAGGCAGGGAACCAGATATTTAAGACAGACATGGTGTTGCACTTTAAAGGGTTTATTAACAAAAACTGGTGCAGACAGAAAACCTCTGCTGGAGCAATCTGGAGATCTTGGTGGTGAAGAGAGCCTGCAGTGGAGACAGAAAGGATAGCTGAGGCTGTGTCCAAGTCCAGGAGACAGGCTTGGGTCATACACGGGTGGTCTGAGAAGAGATGGGCAGACAGATCCAAAGGGGGTAGGCAAGGCTCGTAGTAGTCATGATAACAGTCCAGGACTTTGGTCCAGGAAACAGAAGCTCTGGCAGATATCTAAACAGGGCTGGGCAAAACAGGAAAATCCGTAGAACATTGTCAAAAACATGGTATTAAAAACCGCTGGAAGTCAGCAAACTGAAAGCTTTCAATAATCTAACACTGTCTCGCTGTCCGAGTAGAGCTTATAAAGGGGTAGAAACTATGGGTTAGCGATATGGACTTTAAATTTTAATATATTGTGATACTATTGTGATAAAGATAAAAGTAAAGCTGGTAATAAAATACTATTACCAGCTTCAGTCAGTTTAGGTAACTTTGTGGCTGTGACTAATGTCAACAATAGCCCCATAAATACAAATACTGCCCCACATTTAATAATGTAACATATATTAAAACAAAAATCCAAATTTGTTTCATCAGGACACAAGTTAAACGAAGAAATGTGATTTTTATCACTAAACTGAACACAGTAAAGACATTTAATTATATTTTTCAATTTATTGACATTTATTGATGCTCTCAAGAAACAACTAAATCACAACTAAAACTACTCCTACTAAATATAATGGATTCTTATACGCAATATTTGTTTGAGGTTATATGTCAAAATCAAAATTTAAAAAAAATACAGGCAACATTATTATGACTGCAGTAATTGCAGCTTTTTACTTAAGCTTATCTTAGTAAAAATCTCATATCATGCCTGGTTAATATGTTAAGAACCCCCCTAGATAACGTATATAATACTTTAGTCCCATCAGTAATTCTTCATTTTCCTTGAACCTAGTGTTTATCCCTGGCCAGGAAACTGCAGGTAATTGTAGTCTTTCCCCTTTTCCCATCATCAATTTTCTTGCCCCACATTTGCTGCCATCACTCCATTGTAGTTGCTTTTTTGCGCTTTCTGCTGACTGTGTGAAATCTAATCTAAGTTATTCCTGCGTTTTTTTACTCTGTCACCCATTTTTATGATGTGCCATGCCTAACTTTGTCAGACCTAAGTCTGTAAGCCGTTTTATACTCTGAGTTTTCCATTTGATGCTTAAATAATAATAATAATAATAATAATAATAATAATAAAAAAGATGCAATCCAAGATGTGCTATTAATCAGAACATTAATATGTGGCATTAGGTAATAAGTGTGTACTTTAATCGGGTTTTCATTTTGTTTTTAACACATTGTCTGCATCTAAGTATATGCAGCACCAATGCACATTAGTTTTATTTAGTGGCGGAATTTGTTCTTGTAGGTCCTGCCTTTCCACTTTGTTTATTTTTAAATCTAACTCTTTGTTACACACTGGTAGCATTGTTGAACTTCAGCCCTTTTCGTTGAGCAATGTGCTCAGAATATGCCAATGCCATGCAGAGGTGTATGTGTGAGCGTTAAAATCTGGATGTGGTGTGCAGTGAGCACTTCTGGTAGATGAGCATCCTCTCTGCGGTTCAACAGTTTTAACCCAGCATAACTGCTTGGTTAGTCACATTTTTAGGGAGTAGCTCTTTGGACTTTTGTTTTATTTTGGTATGTTTTAATCAATGTTCCGAGGTAGTATGACCCATGGGCTTCAATTGGTTCAGAGCAACATTTCTGAGGTGCGTAACCGAATTATTTTAGTTCTTAGTTATTCAGCTTGCTTCTGTAGACATTATGGTCTTCTACTCCTAAATGTACACAGTGAAAATTATGCAAAAGTAACGTATGGCATGAATGATGGGCATAAAGGATGAATGGCATTAATTTGAGTCTTTTAGAGATGTCTTTGAACCATTCTTTTTCAGGGTGGAATGATGATTTAACAAATCACTTCAATGATTTTAAAAAAAAACTGGGTCTGAATTTAATGTAGGTTTTAGCTGATCATTGTGGAGTCAAAAGTATACACATTGGCTCTAATATATATATGACTCCTTCTTATAATATTTCTTATCAGGAATGGTACAGCTCTTTTAAATTGTGTGAAGTTCTACTAGTACTGACTGGCCCTTCTAAACATAATCTATACATTTTTTGTAGAGCTAAAATCAGGCTTATTTCAGAAGCTTAATGTGAGTCAACATTATCTATTAAAAAGTAGTTTTAATGATTATGTGGGTGAGTGGGACGACCTCCCTAACTCTTGCACTACCGTCATCCTAAAGGTGCAGAGTTGGAGCGAGGGCACGTTTCATTGGAATCTACAAAGTTGCAATGGCTATAAAGTTGATTATTATTATCATTGTCTTGTTGGAAGACACACATTAGCCAATGTTTCAAACTCCTTACTAAATCTTCAGACGAAAGAGAATAGGTCAGGGTGTTCAGGAACAACCCATGAACCCCCATAGCTAAAAACTGGAAGACCAGAGAAAAAAACAGTGCTTACACAACATGGCAAGCTAAATGGCACGTGGGTGGAAATATTGTAGTCAGATAGATGAAAACATTTGGTAATAATCACAAAAAGCATTGCTAGAGGAGTCAAGTTGTGGCTTTCAGAGCAGTAAGTACAACACCAGCGGCCAAGCATGGCAGCATCAGGGTGAGGGTTTGATAAGCTGCCAGGTGGTGGTGCATCACGCATCATGGATGCAATAATGCAAGCTGAAAGTCTAGCTTAAAATTAAACCTTAGCTCAGACCAACAGCTACATGGTGGAAACGTGACCCAACTGGGAGTTCCTAAAGGACAGCGATCCAAACTCATCACAACTAGTTTTGGAATGGATAATCTAGACTAACATTAAATTTCCACTATGGGCCTGCACTCAACCCTATTGACAAATTATGGACTTTTGAAAAAAAAACGTCTTTACTGGGAAGCCAACTTATCTTAAAGAGCTCTGCCATTTCTGACAGCAGTGGTCACAAATTTAGCCAGGAATATGCAGGGTCCTGTGGTTTGAACTATAAGCATGTTTGTTTGTTTTTTTACTAATTCAAATATAAAAGAAATACTGGGGTTGTATGTGCTGTATAGGTTTGAGCCAGTACATATAGTTTGGATTCACAATAACATCTAACTCGTAAAACATATTTTTAATATACATATATCTATCTAATGGTGGCGCATAATCACACCATCCTTTTAAAAATAAACATTACGTTCATTCCAAGGAGTCTATGTAAACTGTATATTACTAATCATGATTAGATAAAATTCAAGAACATAAGAGAATGTTGTGAAAAAAATATTTATTTTCACACAATGAATTTGTGTAAACATTTTAATTTTCTGAACTGTATCTGATATATTAGGCCAGTTATGAGGACCTATGTATGTAAAAAATGCTGACAGTGAATGAATGATGCACAGGTTGTATCTCCCTCTGCTGGTCAGAGTCCCACCAGATTCTTCACATCTTCAGTTTCCCAAAGACTTGTCTGCGATCTGATCAGGTTGACAGCATGGAACTGGTGCAGTCAGCAGGATACTCTGATCGGGTGGTTCAGAAATTTTCTAAAAGATACAAAGAGAAATGAGGCGAGGTGTTGAAGATTTAAAACTGTACGTCTCTCATAAGAATCAGTCGCATCGCTGCGTCTGAGACCCCAGAGGGCTCCATGTTCATCCGATACAAGCAGCCACACATTGTCCCAGATATCAGCAGAGCACACACACACACACACACACACACACACACACACACACACACACACACACACACACACACACACACACACACACACACACACACACACACACACACACACACACACACACACAAACACACACAGAGATAGACCCTGTATTAACAACCGTCTCTCCCTCCTACCCAGTGCAGCAAATCAGAGCTGTTCTGCAACACTGTTACGCAGCAACATCAATTATTCAGCAAGGATTCAGCATTTCAGTCAAGAGCTTGATCGACAGAAAAAAAAGGAAAGAAGAAGATTGCAAATTATTTATTTTTTAAAAGAAATCTTCCTAATGTACCTTAAATCATGAAGACAACATGGGATTCACTTGATCTGATTTATTTACTTTGTGTCTCATTGCTTTTAAATCATGATCATCTCCCTGCACCTGCAACATAAATTTAACACGGCTCTGTGTTTTCCGCGTACATTAATAGAATGCTCCTCGTAAAATAACAACATCAGCACATATGTTCTGGAGTCAGTTAGGCTTTTATTATAGCTAAGAATTAACTTCCAGGTAAGCAGATGTTAGAGTACGCTTAAGGTGTTTGATGTAGCTCGCTTCAAAATCCTTATAAAAATGTTTTATGTGGATGCTGTGAAAGCTGAGTAAAGAACTGATGTCACACTTAAGCTTGCTCCCGAACAATGGTATGGGGACTTCCATGGAGAAAAAGACATTTGGCCGTATTTTTTCCTGTCAGTGGGGGGAAGTGAAGGCTACTGTTGCATGGAGCAGCAGCAGGGAAACACAAACCATTTGTTAAGGTGTACCTGCTCTGGTGAGCCATTTATATTTGCTGTCAGCGAAGTTGAGTTTTGGTGCAGAGCTTAAAGCCTTGACTCTTGTGGTGTATGTGCTTTCTGTCAGAGCAGAAACGCAGATTGTTGGAGGCAGCTCTGGCACTGTGTGGTCCACAGCTCTGCAGGGTCATGAATGATTTAAAGGCAGCAGAGGTGAGCTTCGTCCTCCAGCTCTCTCCGGATACATGCCGACGTTTACGACATGGACAAGTGATTCGGTTTCACGACCAAACCAACCATTGTATCATTACTCTGAATGATCATGATTGTTATGCTAATGTTTTATGTTCTGCATTTTTCTGCAGTTTATCATAATTGTTTTTGATTTTTAGGCAAAATGTCAAATGTACATCCTAAATAAATTCAAAATTTCTATAAAAAGATAATTTCATCAAGTTAAACACTTATTTTAAGCCAGTTCATTACATTCTCTGTACAGTTCAGCACTCAGTACTTGCTTGGGGCTCCTTGTGCATGAATTACTGCATCAATATGGTGTGGCTCAGATGCGATCAGCCTGGGGTTCTGCTTGGGTTTTAAGGAAGCCCAGGATGCTTTATTAGGAGGCTCGTTGGAATTGCTGGCCCTGATGTCTCTTAATTTCCTATTGACATTACTCCGTAGGTTCTCTATGGGGTTTATGTCAGACCAGTTTGCTGGCCCATGAAGCACAGTGATAACATGATCGTTAAAGCAGGTGTGGACAGATCCGGATTCCTGTTGGAAAATGAAACTAGCAACTCCACAAAGATTTTCATCAAAGGGAAGCATGAAGTGTTGGTACTGGTAGACGTCTGCACTGACTTTGGACATGATACAACACGGCAGACCAACACAGCATATTCACTCAGGAATCAGACGGTTTTGCCAAGGCCTGGATATTTATGTGTGGTGGCCCTTGAAGCGCTGACTCTGGATGCCGTTACATCTTTTAAATCACCTCCAAACTCTTCAATATGGTTTGCTTCACCACCATTTCAATACTGTGGTTATCTCTATTGCTTGTGCACCTTCATCAGCCTCCCTTGAATGGATCTGGGCATGTTTTATTCTGCTTTTTATACATTTGTTTATTCAGCCTTAGCAGCAAAGCACATTTTATTCATCACCATAAAACTGTCATTAAAGTGTTGTGTTGCAGTACAGATGCATTCGATTAGCATTTTAAACCAAAATACAAGAGAAGTCTACTACAAGCCGTATGGCATATGTTATTATTCCATGAAATATTTTACTTTTATATAGGCTGTGTGCAACATGGCAGTGACCTGAGGATTCATAGCATATAGTTTTAAAAATATTGCTGATACACAAGGAAACTGATCCAACCAAAAGAAAACATTGCTTCGGCACTCAACTTCAGCACCTTGGACAGAGACTGGGTGTTTTGGGCCTTTGCTGTTTTTCCCGCGTGTGTACACAATACTTATGCAGGGATTATTTGCAAGCAACATACTAGGATATTTAATAGCTCAACATGATCTGCTGGCAGCAACAGAACCTTCGATACGTTCAGAAGTTGTACACTGGGATTGGGGACTGCACAGTTTACATGTAAATCTTTGTTTCTCTTAGTTTGTCTTGTCAACCATTGCTTTTACTGGGAAGATGGCCATACTCTGGAAAGGTTTTCTTTGGTGCTTAAAGCTACAGCTTACCCTTTTGTATTTAAATGATCTGATATTATGAAAGCCACATAATTTAACAATTGGGTGCAGTGACTACATTTTGAACTGTTATATAAAGGATCACAGAATTCCAATGATCAGGAGGGTTCAGCAGACAGTGGCTGTTGATATTGCAGTCAAAAAGATCAGATAAAAACCTTTAAAAAATTATTCTTTTGTTGCAGTAGCATAACGGAAATTATATTGTTGTTCTCTAACAGTAAGCTATGGGGATGTTTTTTTAGCTTCCATAGCCATATTCCAGCCTTGTTTGTCATATTTTGAGTTGTTTTAAACTATTTAATTATTTCCATAACTCTCTTGCACGTTTTGGCAAGTTTCTTTGGTTGTTGTTGTTGATGTGTCTAAGAAATGGGCCTGTGAAATAGGAAATCGTGCAATACTAATTAAAAGTTATTCATCATGAAAAAGTAAACATTATAAAACATTACTTACATTTATTTTATACAGATTATTAGGGGTGCCACGAAAAATGGGCAGTGTAATAAAGCTTGTAGCCCACTGGGGAAAAGGAAATGTAATTTTCAACCTGTAGTGGGAAATATTTACTCTAACTAATGATACTATTTAAAACAAATAGTATCATTGGGATTGTTCTGCTATTCAAACTATTTATCCACTGAGAGCATCAGTAGTTGCTGCATTTACACTGCAATATGTGCATGAATGCAATTACTGTGTAATGCTAGCTGTACACCTTTGTTTTGAGGTTTGTAGTCACAGAAATGAATTTTAGCATTCTATTCAGTCATCTTTTTTATCATTATCTCAATGAATACCACTAAATATAATGACAATTAAATTTTCATCTCACATCAGGTAAATGTCAGACTGAGGTACTTGAATTATCTATTAAAATGTTTAAATTGCACAAAAAATAAAAATTTTTGCTTTTGTCACCAGACTTCAGATGAAAAAGTTTAAATAAAAAACTACATGCTTTATTTCTTCTCACTTCCATATACAGACTAAAGGTTAGTCTTGTGTATTAAGCAGTAATTAAAAGCAGTTTTATTTTAAAACAATTCTGCTAATATATTTAAACATACTTTAAAAATCCTGACAGAATAGTCCTCATTCATTGCTTACATAATGGGCAAATTATTTCATATGAAATTAAAACCCCAATAATTTCAGAAGTTGGATTATTAGCATTTATTGTACGTAACAAATCCATGTAAATCTAAATATGAGATTTTAAAGCTAAAAAGAATCTTTGCTTCAGGGCTGAAAAAGCAAACCCATGTCCAATTAAGCAACACTTTTGCTGGTGAGCTCCCAATATGTTACACAATCAAGGTTAATTAAACACAAAGGACAGCTATGTTACAGCAGTAGAGCAACTGTGTGAGGTAAATGCCTTACAGAAGGACACGTCTGAAAGAGATGAATTAGAGAAGAGCAAGCCTAAGTAGGTATTTGACATTTAAGGGCAACACAAAGACAAAGTGAGGGTGAACGCCTGTGTGTATTTGAGTGAAACAGATTGTGGAGGGTGTAAGGTGGCAAGCATGATGTTCCTTCCTTTTCATGCTCTATTTATTAAAATGGTAACCAATAAAAGTGAAGCTATTTCAGAGTATTGCTTCTGGTTATTCATGTTGTCTATGCTGAGAATTTTTCAAAAGATTGTTCCCCCCCAACCCCCGTCTCTTCTGAAAATACTAGTGCAGTAAAATCTATAGACCAAACATGTAACTACTATGGTTCTACATTGCTAAAAAGCTTTGAAATGTTGGGGAAGGTCACGAATAGGACATTACACAAACATCATGTCGTCTGTACGTGTTGATATGGTTACATCAATGTGTTTATTTCTACTTCATTCCTCAGTGAACAAATTATTGAGCAAATAAATTCATGACAAAATAAAAAATAATAGTGACTAATGTTAATGGAAAGCAACACTAAATCGATAAAGTGAGCATTGTAACATTGCTGAGCTTTCCCTGATTTAGGATTCTATCTACAACAACTGATTTTCTCTAGGTTGCTTCTAGTTAAAACGATTCTTATCACCATAGCTGGCAGGCCGGGATATCTAAAATATATGCTAAGTTGTTATTCATTGAAATTGTTACATTATCGAGTGAATGTAAAAACAGCTCCATTATGAAATAATTTTTTTGGTTACACTGACAGTTTGTTGGTATTTTTAGAACTGGTGTCTAATTTCTAAAGGAAATGTTTTGAAAAATATACTGGAAATCATATTTCAATGACTGCTAATGTGATGCATGTTTCACATCCATTTTTGATTGGTTGATAAGTTCCTTCTGTTATCTCCTGCCTTGGAAACACAGGCACCTGGAAAGTTCAACTAGAAGCCCTTGATTGAACCTTGGAGGTTATGTAGCAGGGTTTTCAAGGCTAGGTTAAAGATCGCTGATCAATGTTTTGGATTTTGGTTGCAATGAATGTTTTTCTTTGCACTGCACATTGTGTTTTGTGTTTTTTCTTCTTTGAAAATCCTGTGAGACCTGGCTTTGTTTCTTTTCTACATATCTTGGACTTGGGCTCAGCATTAATTTGTTTTTGACTTGACAATCTTTCAAGGAAAGAGAGATGGATATGGGAGCATAAGAGCATAAGAAGAGATGCTAGTTCACAAATGTTCAGCAATATTCGTCACATCTGACTGCATAAAGAACTTTTTCCTGCTTCATTGTTGCCAGTCTAGTCCAAAAGCTGATCAAGGCTGGATCTGAAACTTGGTTTCATTTTATTTTCATATCCTTGGTCAGATTAAAGTAAGTAAAACAGTGTCATAAAATCACTTTCTTTTGGCTTTGGAGAAAATTATCAACAAATGAAAAAAAACCTTTTGTCCTAAATGAGAACCTTTAAAGGAGAAAAGTTCCTGTTAACAGTTGGAAATCTATTATTAAACTGTCACAAACATATGTATATATATATACACAAGCTCACACATATAAAGCAACATATACATCAGAAACCGTGACAGCAGGCAACGAGAGCCAGACTATTACAAACTTTATACCCTGTAATTAACAACTCAATGATATGCCAGACCTTAAGAAGACTGATTGGCACATTGTGCAAAGAAAGAAAATGTGAGTTAATCATAAATGATAGTGTCAATGCAATAGTTTTAGTGAAAGTATTGTGATTACATATTTTACTGACATCATAGTGAATATTTTCCTTACAAATACTGTTACACCTTAGTTATTAAGATTACACCTTTTCTGTGAATCAACACGACTGGAATATATCTTGAATGTTGTGTTTTCTTGTGATGAATAAAGAAGAGCAAAATTGTTTTTGTTTTACCACCAGTAGGATTTTGCTGAAACTAGCTTAAAATGCCTTGAGATGTTGGTTTCCTCATCCTTATTCCATCTCAGATAATTGCACTCTGCAACTCAAATCTGACTGAAGATAATTTATACAAACGTGTAAGTAGTTTCCCACACATTGGGCATCCCAGTACAAACACTCTTTAAATGGGGTGAACAATGTA
Organism: Fundulus diaphanus; assembly: GCA_037039145.1. NCBI lineage: Eukaryota > Metazoa > Chordata > Actinopteri > Cyprinodontiformes > Fundulidae > Fundulus > Fundulus diaphanus. Next base: position 26,352,636 of record CM073127.1, read on the forward strand.
TCACCTTTTCGCCTGCACCTTTTTCTTCATCTTAACCCCTCTCTTCCACTACAGCTTCAATTACAACATTCGCCTCATCGCATTCAAACCTCCCAGTGCTTTCCTCTCTTTATGCGTCTTTTCATTGATTCTCTCCAGCACTCTACTTTTTAAGATGTTCACTTTTTTTTTTTTTTACTTTCGCCTGCTTTTCTTTCTGCTTCAACCCTTGAACTGACCTCATCTTTTCCATTTGTGCCCCCATATGTACTCAGCTTTGACAACCCCCCATGAACCACTTTAGTGCATCAAACGGAGACTCAAGTGCTCTCTTCCTGTTTGAGAGCTTTACAAAAGGTTAGGCACTCCTCGTGGTTGTTATGTGTTTTATTTGGAGCAAGAACACAAACTTGGTGAGAAGAGCAGAAGGATTTTCTCAGACACCAGGTGTGCAACTGTGACATATCTACTCTTTTGTTTAAATATTGTGAAAAGGAAGGTTATTTATATTCAAGATGATAGTAGGGTTGAGGGTATGAAGGCCAGGAACGGCTATCTTTAAACATTCACTAAATTAAGAGTCCTTCTAAGGTTTGTGTTTTCAAGTGTACTTAAACTTTACTGGGATTGGTTCCACCAAGACCTCATCTTGAAAAACAACCTGCCAACTTGTTTTTTTCAAATGCGAGTTTAGATTTGATTTTCCAGACATTAGATTATGCAGTACATGATTAATGTTCTGTTTTTGCCTTTTGACAATTCATAAAGTCAAATCTGACATTGATTATTAACAAAGCAATTCATGTAAAGCACCAGTGAAATACCAGAAAATAAAAACAACCCTTTCTATTATACATTTTGCTTAAGCATTGGCTGACAAAACCTATCTCTAATTGGCTTTGTTGAGCACTACTGCTTTTATTTGATTTTAGTAGTAAAATTTTAGCTGTTTTGTTTTCATTTTTGAGTGAAAAAGACTGCATGGGATTTGTCCTTGCTAAATTACTTGCTCACAAAGCTCTCCCAAAAGATGATTTGAAAGTCATCTATATGTGCTGGTGCAATTTTTCAGAATTAAGAGGCCTGAGACAATTACGTAGAAAAGAGCCACAATTTTTCAAAACCAATGCTGTTTGATACACATGTAGTTTAATATATTAACCATATTTTGATAGAAAACACTGCATAGAATCCTGAAGTAGACCTTAGATTTAAATGTTAATTTATCTTTTTAGAATTATGTCTTTAATGCTTTGTTTTCAGAGTTTAATCAAGATTTAAACTAGCTCTGTATACATATCATATGTTCTCCTGCTGCTGTGTAAATGGTTATATTCCTTTGGGGTGCACAGCATGAAAAACAAGTTAAACAATTTTATTCCTGGTTTAGAGTGTAAGTGCTGTTAAATGATCAGAAGTTATGGCTGCTTGTAGTCCCATTTGGAGCTCTCCACTCCTCTTTTTTCGAAAGCAAGAAAAAAGGAAAATCTGTGTTTGCAAAATACCTTTAAAGTTTGGTGCATCTGTCCATGGACTTTGTAGGGACTTCATGAGTTATAATGTACTACAACAGCCCTGACAGTCATTGGTTATAGTTTTATGGCCAAAACTCCAACTCTTTACTCAAAACTGGAGCACAAGGTATCCTAAACTACATATTCTACAATTTTCAAACTGATACATTTATTTTTAACATTTAACAATAGATATATACATATACATATACTGTACATACACACAGCTTCGTCTCGATATTTAGTCCCTTTTTTTACTGCTGTTTGTGCTGGTAGGATTTTTAGGTTTTAACATAAAGACAACAGTGAACACTTCATTACTGGATTTTAAGACAGAGCAGATAACAGGTGAAAATGATGCCAAAGACGGGGCTACTATGTGCAGTGCAGTGCAATGCTATACAGGATAAGATCCTTAGCAGGATAATAATAAAAATATTTTGATGACACAGCTGATAAAACATGCCCAATTTTAAATCCTTTCACCTGGTTAAATGAGTTATAACACACTCTAGCTACATTTTTATTTGGGTTTTGTCTGTTTTGGCTGCTGGTCGTGTTTTTAGTTGATTTCTTTATTGTATGTTTTGCTCGACTGAGTAGAGGTTTACCAAACGGATGTTACCTCTTTTCTTCCTTAATTTTTTGCGTTGTGTGTCTGCCACCCATCACAGAGAGAGCAAAAAGATAAGTATGAAAGGAAGGGAAGAGGCTCAGGGATGCACAATGGAAATATTTGGGAGAAGAGAGCAGGTGAAGCTGTAGGCGGGCATGGTGACGTCACTGCATGAGCATCACACTGGCGATAAGGGCAACAAAAGGCACAACCATGACAGTCGAGGTGCCATTGAGGTGCTATTTTTAGATGTATTTATCTCTGAGTGTGCCCTAGGGAATTTCTTTACCAGTATTTGCAGGTCATTTTTGAAAGTATCTGAGGAACTGTATAAATAAAAAGGTGAAAGCAAAAGTACATACAAGGGTGTGTGTGAAAAAGTAGCCATTGCATGTTGTCAGTGTTCAATACATATTAAGTAAGCGCTCTGTGTGTGTGTGTGTGTGTGTGTGTTATAGATTAAAGTGATTCAGTCCTGTGATGACAAATATTAGAGATCAAGAAGAAGAAGAATATTGAAGTTTATATGGTTCATGGCTCAAGTTAGAAAAAGGTGAGATTGGGTACTTGTTTTGCTAGTAACTCACCCAAACCATTAACATCCCATTAATAATACAAGTAAACAAATACGTCTTTCTCTCCATTTGAAATTTGTAGATACTAATACACTGGGCTAATATAATATCCTAATAAATGGTTTGTATCAAAATTTTCGTTATACAGCAGCCATATCGGATAATGATAACTGTGGAGCTGCTCAATAAGCTTCAACCCTTAGTGAGAACTCCCTTCGGGGGTGTTATTGTTGTATTTTCTGAATGGAAACTAGGGAAATCACTTTCAAATACAAAGAAAGTGTTATTTGTGTAGCCCTAATTTTTACAATGGCCAGATATTTATGTAGAAAATTCATAAAAGAGATTGTCACTACGAGGAAAACGGAAAGTCGCAACATAGCCCCCTCCTACCCTCACCTATGTTCATGATTTTGGGTCACGACTAAAAGAACGAGATCTCGGATTCAAGCAGCTGAAATGACTTTCCTCTGCAGGGTGGCCAGGCATTTCCTTAAAGATAGGGGGAGGAGCTGGTCCATCCGGGAGGGGCTCAGAGTAGAGCCTCTGTTCCTCCACATCGAGAGGAGTCAGATAAAGTGGCTTGGGCAATTTTACTGAATGCCTCCTGGGCACCTCCGTCGGGAGGTGGTCCTGGCCTGTCCCACTGGGAGGATGCCCAGAGGACGGCTCAGGACACCCTGGAGAGACTATGTCTCTCGGCTGGCCTGGCAATGCCTTCCTCCAGCACTTCCCTAGAAGTGCTGGAGGAAGTGTCTGGGGAGAACAAAGTCTGGGTGTCTCTGCTGCACCCGCAATCCGGTCCGTATAAGAGGAAGATGACAAGTTTCAAAATGAAGATGACTAAAAATGTAATTTTGTATAGATATAATGACCTTTTGTGCTTGCTTTAAAGGGTCACTATGTTTTTTTTCGTCAGAAAGATAAATATTTTCTTCTGTGGGATTTGACAGGCTTGAAGGTTTGCCTCTGCAGCTCACTGCTCAACTGCTGCCATTGTTGTTTCTTTCCTCTACTGAGAATATTACCCTGCAGATTCAATGTTCCCTGGGTGAATCTAATCAAGGAAGCTTACAATAAACCTTTGTCTTAAGAGCAGTGCAGAATCTGCAGCATTTATTTCTGCACATCCACATTATGCTTCTGCAGCGCTTGCAGACAAAGACAGCAACAGGTTTCAAGACTGTTGTGAATTTCAGCTTCTTTGGATGAGCTACATTCCAAGATTTTATTTAGGAAACTGATACTTTGATACTCATTGATACATGTGATCAATGCGTATCAAAGTATCTGAATTTCCCTATTGTTTTCCAAGATAAAAAATACACAGTCCGATATGGCTGTATATCTCTGAAAGTGGTGAGAAAAAAACATAATTTATGGCAATGTCTGAAACATAAGCGTACAAGTTTAATTTTAGAACAATGTTTAAAGGTGTGCAAAATGTGTGCAGATGGCTTTGTACCTTTTTAATGTTTTTATCCGTCCATCCATCCATTTTCTAACACGTCTATCTAACACGTCGTGAGGGGTGCTGATGCCTATTTCCAGCTGGCGAGAGGCAAGGTACTAATGTTTTTAAAGGTCTCCTTTAAATACTTTGTTTTGCTTTTAGTTTTCTTGCACGTAATTGTCTCAAAACCCTTGCTTGTGTATTTTAATTACATTTTAATGTCCTTCTTCTTATTTTATTATCTCTTTTCTATTGACTGATTATTATTATTATTATTATTATTATTATTAGTTGTGAGTGAGTAAACAATAATGAGTAAAGCAGACAGTGACTTACCCCTGTAAAAGGGCTTAGTGAGCGTTACGTGCTGCGGTGATCGAGGTTGGCATTTGTCTTTGTGTCCCAGGAGGAAGCGGTAGAAGGTGATAGAACAACTGTGATGGATGATTACCAGAAAGAAGACCATGCTCTATTCTGTCCAGTGCTGAGCAAAGCCCGACACACAGCTTCAGTTCATGCACACACATGACCTCTTGAAATTAAACCTTTGAAGTATAATTTTGCATCTTCAAGCAAATTTAGGTAACTGCTTGTAACTTTTTTGTTGCTATACTCACTTTTAAGTAATTGTACACCAAGAATTCTTAGACAAGCAAGTATCTCTTATATTAAATAAGCAGAGCATCCTGGCTCTTTTTAATGTTTATAATTTAATTCACATCTATTGGACCTAAGTAGAAACACAGTCATTGACAAAAGCCATAATATTACTGACCTGATGAAACTCTATGTAAATCTGTCTTTGCACGATTGAGCTCTGTAGACACAACTCAGGCACATTCCTGCTATACAGAAAATTTTAATATTCCCCTCATAACGACTCTTAGGGGAAATGTCTGTCTCCTTTTGCAGTTAAATGCAAAACTGCATTATGTATTAATCTTTTTTTTATATAGGAGTTTGGCGGATTTTGGTTGGATTAAATGTTTCAGAAATGCACAATGCACTAAATCACCAGAGCCCTTTATTAATAGATTTCCATCTATTAAGTATTTGTAAACTTACCCATATGACAATATTCTTAACATTGAACTTTCAAAGTTTTCATTTTGAGCTACTGATGGTTAGTGTTTTTCTTTACTTTCTAGCATGTGCCAGTCTAAAAAATCTATACATTACATAAAATAATAAGTATGCTCAGTAAGGCATCGCATCCAAGAAAGAGAGAAAATAAGTAACACTCTTCCAATCTAGGGGCCTCATCATTTATCTGAAATAGGCTTTAGATTTGGGTGTAGAAATTATTAAAGGTAAGTTCCACATGTGATTCATGACACAGTGTTTATAATGACTATTTTAAAGAACTATTATTACGCTATTGACTATAAAGACATATAAAACCTGAAACACTGTGACTAAAGAAGCAGTCCCTGCAAATGTTGTGTAGTATCCTATTTTCAGTGCACTTGTCAAACATAGGTATTTGATTGTCTGTCACATTGTCGAAGTGCTGGACAAGGTCTTGTCTGACAGTCGAAAGGCCCAAATTAGGTCATCAAGCTGTAGAGCATCAAATTAAGCCCTCCTGTCCAGCACAATATTGTGCAGAAACACACAGACCAAAATTATGTCAAGTATAATCTCAACCATGTACAGCAGAGGAGATCTAAGGCTGGCAAATTCCCAGCATGCCAGCAGGAAGGGCATCTGCACTGTTTTGGCTTTGGATCGCCTGCCTTTAGATTTCTGGTATAATTCCCTAAGGAAATGCCTTAGAAGAATAAAATGACTGAGTGGCTGCCCACCACTTTAAACAAACAAAAAAAGATTCAGAAAATGCTTTCTTTCTGTGTACTATTTTAAACGAGACAGGACTGTTTAAATCTACACTCACCCTGGTTGTCATGATCTTGTAAAATGTAATTGTTAACAAATAGTCAGCAATTAATTACATTTACCTAGTAGCTTGGATTTAAAGTACAGCAGCTATCTTCCTGAAAATCCCGAGCAAATTCAGAGCTGCTTTTTGCTCAAGGTTTGATAATAATAATTAATAATAATTAATAATAACAACAGTGACAACTTCACACATCTAAAGATTGTTCCTCCTATCAGCCTCTGACTTCCAAACTGAATAGAAAAAGAAAATGTAGTACCCAATAACAAAATTACTTGAAATCTTGCTGCTAAACAGTGCACTAGCATTGAATAATATTGCCCTGATAAAGCTTGATTTTTGTCTGCCTTAAAACAACTTTACATTGATATAAACCCGTATATACCATCTGAGACCCTGGTCCTGTACAACAAAACAGGATTATTGGTTTGAGAAGGGGGCTGCACAGTGGGTAGCGCTGTTGCCATGCAGCAAGAAGGTCCTGGGTTCAAGTCCTACCCTTGCCATGGGTCTTTCTGCATGGAGCATGTTCTCCCTGTGCATTTGTGGGTTCTCTCTGGGAACTCCAGCTTCCTCCCACAGTCCAAAAACATGACTGTTAGGTTAATTGGCCTCTCTAAATTCTCCTTAGTTGTGAGTGTGTGCGAGAATGGTTGTTTGTCCTGTTTGTCTCTGTGTTGCCCTGCGATAGACTGGCGACCTGTCCAGGGTGTACCCCGCCTCTCACCCATTGACAACTGGAGATAGGCACCAGCACCCCTCACGGCCCCACAAGGGTTAGAAAATGGATGGAAAGTTTGAGGAGGTAACTTTGGGTAAAGTTAGGGATTTTCAGTGTCACAAAGAACTTTACAAAGTCAATTCAATCAAATCATAAAGACAGATTGGTCAAAAAGTTTCCTATTTAAGGAAACCCAGCAGATAGCATCAAGTCTTGACAAGCAGCATTCACTCCTCCAGAAAGAGCGTAGAGCCACAGGGACAGTGGTCTGCATTGTTGATGGCCATCCAGCAATCCCTCATACTGAGCATGCATGAAGCGACAGTGGAGAGGAAAACTCCCCTTTAACTGAAAGAAACCTCCAGCAGAACCAGGCTTAGTGTGAAAGGCCATCGGCCACAATTATATCTGAATTGTGGGAAAAAGGCGAGAGGAATTGAAAAATGGTCTGAGATTTATTAAGTTTTAAGTTGTTTCAAAGAATAAAAATAAATCTGTTGCAAATGCCACCTAGAATGTTGTTCCTCTCTAGGATAAGCATTTCTCCAGCATGTAAAGAACTGATTTTCCTTAAAGATGTAAAAGTCAGTGAAATAAGCATTACTATGTGACTTCATATCATTGTCAATGACTAACATATTGCAAAATATAGTCAATTAATACTATATTAACAACAGATGAATACATTTGTGCAACACCAAATTATATTTCAGTCAAGTCTCTGACTAAAAGTGAATTAAATGCTGTCAAATATAACACTACCTGTAGGATATCTTGTTAAATGCCTATTAAAGGCCCAGTTTAAAGCAAAAACAACCTTAGAATATCAAAGTTAAAAAAAATCTGTGGCATATTTAATTTTTTTAGTTAGAAGGAGACACGAGGCTCCATATGTTGTCCTGCCACATGGAGCATCATTGTACTTGAATACATTTTGATTCGTATTTGTTTTGCTTTGCTCTGGCAGGACCTTAATCTATTGTCTCCTCTAAAGAAAGTAGTACAGCTGCCATTGCTATTGGTTTAGTTGTAGCATGACTCTTTGGCTACACTTATTAAAAGCATGTAACATTGGCAGGGGAGGGTCTGCGTGACTGGTAGGTGGCGTGTTGATGTGAGACTGGGTAATCCACCGGCTGCTCCTCTGTCTGTGCATGGCTCTGGGCTGGGTCGCATACAATAGAGCAGACCTGAAAAGCACCATAATGAAGCACAGGCTGGAAGAAAAGGCATGTCTCTTTCCATTTCTGTGAGCAAAAAGAAAAGAGCAACATAAAAGAATAAAGGACAAGAAAGAAAGATGAAAATAAGCCCCTCAAATCCAGGTTTTTGGCTGTGCTGTCTCTTTGAGTTTATCTGTTCGCCATGCATGTGTTTTATTATGGTAATGCGACGTTGGATAAAAATAGTCTTGAGATGGCAGAGTAACGGTTTTCGGTGAATAGAGGAGGGAAATTAGAGGGATCGCCAACGGGGGGGGGGGGGGGTGCATTGAATGTCACTGATAAAGTACATAAAGAAATTTAAACTGGCTTCCTCTTTATTTCTTAAAGCTTCACTCTGTACTTTCTGGGAGGCTAATGCAAATACAAAAATAAAAATGCTCCGTGTGTGTGGAGATTCCAATTTTAGAGCTAAAACTGTGGATCACAGACCCATCTGCTGTGTTCCTTGGTCTTCGTGATGCTGTTTGTTCGATAATGTTCCCTAACAAAGCAACGGTTGAAACACAAACAACAGGTGCTAATCAAACGCAATAACCCTCTGAGGCCTGGATTTATACTGAGATGAAATTACATACAAGCGGACTAATAAGGTGAATTTTAAAGGTAAATAGGTTGCACTGGATTTGATTCAGGGGTATCAGAGTGAACGTGGAAAATAGATGTGCAGACCATGATTTTAATGGGTTATTTGTTACTCTTTAATGTTATGCACCACATTGTGTGGGTGTCACACATACTATCCCAACAAAACCAGTAAAGTTTATGGTTGCAACATGAAAAAATGTGGAGAACCGCAAAAGGGGTAGGAGATGGTAGTTGAATGTTTTTCAGGCCTCAGCAGGGATTCAGATGTAATTAAACCAGACCCCCACCACCACACACCATCTCAGTGTGACAGAAAAAGCCACAGTTAAAGATCAGAAGTGGGCACAGTTTCACTCCACCGCTAAGAAGTTCAAAGCAGTTTCCCTGTCTGTGTGCTGTGGTGCTAATCCGACCACTGGCTTTCTCAGGCACACAGGCGAAAAGGAAAGCAGACTGAATAGGAATGGGTGTCCAAAATGTCAGGGACATTTCTCTAAGTAATAAGGTCATATTTAGGCTAGACATCGACTTTCTGTTAAGTTACAGGTGACCGCTGTAATCAAGCATCGGCCTTGGTGATGTGTCCATTTGCATAAATAGTTACTTTAAACATGGCAGGTTTAAAGTAACTCAGTCTCTAAACTATTTCTACAAATGTATTCACTATGGTTAATTGAGATTATTAGTGGCCATGATGAGCATCTTTTATATCAGAATAATGAAGGTGCTAATGAGAAAGGGATTAATTCGTATGTGGGGCCCAGATAAAGAGCCATACAAAAATAGGAAAAGAAAATACACAGGTGCTAGGCGGAGGTGACTGCAGCATCCTTTCCTTTCATCCCACCTGCTGGTTCCACCAGCGGCCCCGCCAGATTGGGTCCTGTTGGGTCCAGGAGCAGACAGCCAGATAATATTAACCCGGCTGATTAGAGGAGCTCTCTCATTCATGCTTTCTCTGTGGACTTTGCCTCTCACTGTTGTAATCTCTGCCTGTGTGTTTACACTCCTTCACACTTTAGCAAGAGGGAAAACCTCACCTATTCTTCCGAGGCATCATTTGTGCTGTGAAACTGTGAAACACAAAGCATACATTTCCCACTGTACACGATTTTGTAGCATGAAATTTTTATAGAGACTTTATTATTTGCGTACGCATTTCCCAACACAGCTTTCATATTTCATAGGTATGATCCTTTTTTAAACATGCAATTTATGAAAATGAACCATGCTGTACGTTACATGCCTCTCTAATGAGTCCAGTTTAAATAAGAACCAGATAAATGCAGTCTTCTAGATTCTCAGGGGCTCCATATCACCTGCCACCTGAGTGAAGAAGCTTTCTTGGTCAAACTTTTTATTGTTTTTCTTCCCCCTCTTGGAACTTGAATTATTTAGTAGGGTCCATTTACCTTAGCTACTGTGTCAGCCTTTCACAGGGAACCAGGGCAGCTTGACATGTGACATTAAGAACTTGATTACTCAATGTTGATTCTGCACTTGAGCATAATGGACAGGAAGGTAGATTATCAGGGGAGAAGAGGATGGACTGCAGGAAAAGAATGCAATAGACTCGTGGGAAGATGTTTCAATAAAAAAAATCAGATTCATATTAGTAATTTGGATGCAAAACAATGTTTGTAGTTTCTATCGTTATTATACATGTCTCTTATATTGAGTGTTTTGCTATAATTGAAATCTGAAATAGAGATGGTGTAAAAAAAACATCTGGTGACCTTTTATTGGTTATTCTACACTTAACATCCACTTTCTGGCACAGGGCCTGACAGAGATCAAAAATCTGATTTTTTCTTTCTTATCAGTGAATGTACCATCCTAACTGAGACCACCACTCTTCAGTGCGGAAGTTCTTACTCCATGAAAAAGACTCAGACTTTAAGTATCAGAGAGCTGTTAAAATATGAAGGCAAAACCTGCAAAGCCTAAAGAAAGAATGAGTTACATAGGCGTGTTAGCTGTGGGGACATCAGCAAATAACAGGAACATGAACATAAAGTTGCTCTGCTTTATCGTTTTGAGGTGTCCAGTCTAACCTGTCATGGTACACCCTGGATAAGAAAATATTGGCCACCTTTTTGGAAATCTCAGTGGAGGTAGTTGTCTAGTCTTTCTACAGGGAATATGCACTAACCATGCTAATTGCACTGATTGCTAATATATGCGGCCTTAGGTGATACACCTATTGCTAAATTGCTGATAAATGTGTATAGATTTGTGATACAACTGAACCGTATTCTGTTTTGTAAATTACATATGCTGTATTTTTTTCTTTTTCTTTTTAGATGGGTTTCATTTCTGTCCCTTTAACAGGTGGAGTCCACCCTGTGGATTTTCAGTGCTGTTTTCTAAAAACATTTTGTTTTATTAAGCAATAAAACTTATTTAATGTTGAGACAGCTCAACGTTTTAATTGTTCAAAATAATATTGGGGTGGGGTGGGAGGTTATAAGTCTCTAACTGGTTCATGTACTTTAAATAAGCCTTGATATAAAAGGTTTGCTTGTCTTTAAGCTGCATTTTTCTAAATTTCAATCATTTGAAACTTTAAGATTGAAGTCAAAACTATACAAACTCTCACACTGGCGGAAACTAACAAAATGTGACATAAAAACATCAAAGTAGCCTTTTCATCCTTGACTTAGGTTACTCTGTAAATGTTCTTTTGTCTTTCACACCTTCCCCTCTGTGACCTGCAGTCTTCTGGCTTTTGACTCCTGTCTTCACTTTTATCCTCAGTGCTGTCAGCAGCTTTACTGTCAGTGATAAGCTGCTGGAACATTTACCTCAGATGGGATCTCAGTACACAAATGATCAAACAGAATGATCTTTCATTTATCCTACAGGACGATTTAATGTTAGCTGTTGAGAGAATTGTCTTATTCTCTAATCGTTTACATTTAAAGCGTAACGGCTGGAGTCCCCTTGTGTCTGTTCATTGTCCTGAGGCTCTCTGATGCTCCAGGGCAAATGGCCTGGTAGACCTATCAGCACCTCTCTCCCCCTGCGCTTCAGGCTGCCTCCCCCTTCCTCCCCTTCGTCTTCGTCCCACACCACTTCACCTACCCCACTCTCCCTGTCATCACAAACCGTCTGCTACTTAATCCAATTATTCCTGTAAGCTGACACGCTCTGTAGCTCACCACAAACTCTGCGGGTGACGCCCCTGTTCTTCACATCCGCACGGTAACGCACAAACGCAGACCTATTTAGCACAAATGGCCCTCCCTCACAACTTTGTTTCCAGCAACACTGCTCGATGTCCCTGCAGGTATCTTCCAAAGATAAAGCCGGTGCCAAATCAGCATTTGATAAGAAAATCCAGAAAGATCAAAAAGGAAGATCCAGTGTAACTTTTGTGGTCATCTGGTGATGCATTTTAGTTGGCCTGCTTCATTGGTTTATTTTAGAGTCTCAGGCCTCTGCTGTCATCGTCTGATTTGCTGCACCCTTGAGTTGACTGTTTATTTCCTTGTGTTTCCTGCAGTCTTTGCTGCTTTAACAGCATCTGCATCCAGATACAGGAGGCTGAGCTCCATCATTGGGAATTCTTGCTTCTTGGATCTCCTGTCTTTGATGAATTCTCCACCTCTCTGGGGTATACTCCGGATCTCACCTTATGACCAAAGTACACTGGTTCAGTAAAGTGGTTGCTGCTTTTTCAAATTGTTGCAATACATGAACTTTTGCCTCAGTGCTGCAACTGACACAGTTAAACTTATTGATGGACTAAAGAAATAAGTGCACTAAGCTGGTTCAGATCTTACTTGGCCTACCAGGACTTGGTTGCATTATTTGATATCTATAAATCTGAGAGGCTACTTTTTTCAGCTTCAATATAACTGAGTGTATAACTTGCGGTGGTCAGAGGGCCCGGTGGCGCCGGTGTACGGCAGCCTCGCCTCTGTCAGCCTGCCCCAGGGCAGCTGTAGCTACTAACATAGCTCACCGCCGTCAGGGTGTGAATGTGTGTGTGTGTGAATGGGTGAATGACTAAACTGTGGTGTGAAGGGCTTTGGAGGTCGTTAAGACTAGTTAAAGCGCTATACAAGTACAAGCCATTTACCATATATAACTATCTAAACGGTCTTTTATTTGCATTTTAAAATTGTACTGTTATTATTTTCCTATATTTCTTATTAATAATTTAATTGTCATTTTCTTTGTTCCTTTATTGTCCTATACAGCATGAATGGTCGGTTCTGTACCTTTGAAATTGCCTTGTTTATGGTTATCGAACATAAAGCAATGTGACATTACATTCCCTGGTGTTGGTTACCAACCTCCGACCATCGCACTCGGTCAACAGCTAAAGTGCTAAATGGACGATGATTTGACAGCCTGCATCTTAAAAACACAGTATATACTGTAACATTGCTTGCGTAGAGTAAAATGGCAAATGTGTCATAGCAGCCGTGACAGGATAATTAATCCCTGGATTCTGCGATTTCACCCCCTTCTGCAGATCTTGACAAGTGTTTCTGTCGCAAAGGGGGCAGCGGGCGTCACAGAAGGAGCTGCGTTGGGTTGTTTTTGCTGCTGACACAACACCAGTCGAGAGTAACAGATGGAGCTGGTGCTGTGTGTGAGCGTGTAGCTGCATGTGTGTTTCAGGGTGACCGGGACGGGAGCTGACTGCAGTTTGATTTGAATCACAGAGCAGGGGGGCTGGAGCAGACTTTGCTGTTTGTCTGTCTGGAGAAAGAAGTGGGAGATGCAGATTATAATTTAGGTGTCAAATTGTGATGAATTTTGGGTGACTGGGGGTAATCCATAGTGGATGGGTGTGTGAGAAAGAGCATTGTTTTGTTTTCACACATTGTGAGCATCACCCTTCCAACGAGGTCCGCTTTTGTTCCCTGAATACTACAGATTTTTTTTAAACCCATACTATGTTTTTCCTCTTGAATTTTGGTTTACTTCGTATATTCTTGATACAAGCAAGTGCAGAATATACCATGCCTTACACGAGTAAAAATATTCATACTTAACAAAAAAGGTCAAGGAATTTGTCCTTTAGACTTTTCCTTTCTTGTAAAAATGCTTTTTGGTGATATATCATATTCTGTTGGAAAGAATTGTGCCACATTTAAATGAAGATGCAGTTTCAGGTTGAGCAGCAGGGCTGAGTAAGTGGGCCGCACCCATGAAAATCTTGCTAAGTTCTTTTTGCTAATACCAAACAGTTGTAGGCGGGGACGGTGTGATGGTATGGGGCAGCATCTCTCCACACTGGAAACCCAGTTGTCTTTGGAGGCCAGTTTCAATGTTGAGCAATATCCAGATGAGATTCTGGAAACAGCTGAGATCCCATGTCTAGACTCTTAAGGCTCCCACACTCGAGAGTACTCTGCGCATACCGTCAGCTGTGCCGACTCTCCTTCATAGATGAGCATACCAATTGCCTACATTTCTTGTGACAAATTCCTACATTTCCCACATTTCCGCCAGTGGGACAAAGCGGGGGAATAGTTAGTAGCAAGTTTGATGAGCTTGTTGAGTGCCTTGTGCCTTTTCCTCTCCACCAGGCACCCACCGTACTCATGTCAGTGGGGCGAATAGAGATGATGGGACACTGCACATCCTCGTGACTGTCTGCTCGAAGTTGCTTGGTGTCACGTATAAAATGGTTCGATGTGAAGACTTCTTCCCACCGAACAGCTTATAGCATAGACCTCAGCTCTGTTGATCTCTTGTGGGTTCACCTTGGGAGTGACCATCACAACCATATCGGCTGATTTCCATCAAATGCTGAGTGAGCAATGGCATGCCATCCCACAGCAATGTGTGACCAACCTGGTGACTGTACTGCAAGCATTTCCTCACACATCATAGAAAGTATCATAAATCAATGATAACATTTCTACATTATCATTACTAGATGTTGTGTGTGAAATAAATTATCACAGAAGTAAAACATTGAAAGTATCATAGAAAGTTTAACATTAGTTTCTTACATATCTGTGCTACCTCTGACTTCATTTCTTTAATTTTGAATGCTAATTTTTTTTCTATATTTAAACAACTCTAGTTGTTCTCCACCTTTTTGACAGTGTTTGCTTTTAATCACTGTGACTTTGCCGTGAATTGATAAAGAAAAACGTCTTTGCTTTAAAACATTTCTGAAGAGATTTGCCTCTTTCCTGTCACTTGGTGTCTGTACGTTGTGCCCTTTTTAAGATGTGAAAAACATTTGTGCTTTCAGTGTGTTGTGGTTTTTTCTGTGCATAAGTAGTTGCTCATTTCTATGCGAGGATTTGAGGTAAGTTCCCTACATCAATTCCTAGATGTTATAAGGTTTGTACACGGAAATCCCAGCTTGCCCCAGGGTGACTCAGCTGATGAAGAAAAACTAACACATTCCTCTCCATTACCATGATCATAATGTCCTCGTGTTGTCCTCCATTGTTGTCCTGCATTGCGTTCACTCCACTCATCTTAAGCTACCATGTTTCCACCGGGGGAGATACTGTTTTAGATGGATGGCAGTCATGTCGGGGTGGGACGGGGTTGGAACGGTTTCTTTTCCTGCTCTTTAGCTCCTTCTTCCTCCTGATTTTCTCTGTGTCTCTGTTTTAATTTTCACCCGTCCCTCTCTGAATCTCCTCCACCATCTGACATTGCCCTCTGTCCACTCTGCTGCCGCCGCTGCTGCATCTCTTCTCCTTTCTTTTCTTTCACCCCTTATCGCTGCTGCTCCCTGTTGCAATTAACTGGGCTCTGTCTCTATGTCGTGTGTCCTTTTAGGCCCACGCCGTGCATCGCTGGCTAATCGATCAGGACAGTAGTGTGAGCTCTGAGATGCCGGATGGCCAAGGAGTATGGCACTATGATGATGAAGTAAATACCAGCAACACGTATCTCTGGATTTTCCTCTCTCTGTATATGTATCTATATATATAAGTATCTCTAATCACCCTGTCACTTGTAGTTTGTGTCACTTTTGCTGTTGTTGTTGTTTTTATCTTTATTATCTCTCTTTTTTTCGTTGTGTTTTGCTTCTGGTATCGTAGTTCTGGTTCCTTTAACTTTCTAGTGTTGCTGTTGTGCCGTGAGCTGACTCAGTCAGGTGTCGTGGGATCAGGCTGGACCTTTTTCTTTGTTCCCGTCCATGCTTGACCTTTCATACTAACTCGCTGAATTTTAAGTTAAATTTTGTTTTTTGTGGTTTGTATGTTTTCTTTCATTTGGTTTCACATGATTACACATAAGTGTCTTTCTGTAGATTGTAAATATATATTTTTGATGTCTTTGATTTCCCTCAAAATGGACGAGCATATTGCAAGGAAAGAGTCCACGGGCAAAATATACTCTAGCCTTGGTATATTTTGTAGATGCAGGTTTTTCTCTAGGTCTGCTTCTCGCTATAGTGAGCTCTAATTAGTTTAGTCTTAGCGTAAGACGACAGATCAAGTATATTTCCTGTGGGTTCTTCTGATTTATAAAATATGCTTGTGTCATTCTGTGTTTGTGTTTAGGGTTAAGTCACAGTTTAGTGTGTTTGTGGGAAAGAGAGAGTGGAGGGTTGTGTTTGTGAGACGATTATCTTATCAGTGAGTTTGTGTGCATGCTTTGTTTCCTTCCTTGCATGCTTTGCATCTGTATATCAGCACAAAGTTTGATTTGTATTTGTGTCTATGCCGCAGTCTGTGTCTGTTTAACTGTGACGTCCCTGTGGGGTGCTGTTGAGGCCTGCCTTTTGCTCGTGCCTTTGATGTGTCAGTGTTGTGTATTGTGGCCGTGTGTACTTCCAATGAACCTGTTTGTGACTTGCCATGCCTGTGTTTTGTCTGTTTGTGTCTCTTTAAACAGTCTGGGATAGGTCGACCAAAGGGTTTTCATTGCACATGTATAACAGATGATCTTGAATCGAGTATCAATTATTAGAAGAGAGATCATCTAAGTGCAATAAAGCTCCCAGGGAAATTTGTCCCAGACGACTCTTGCTCCCATGATTTCCCCTCAGCTCCCCCCCTTTGCTCTCATGCCAAATTCCTAAAGCTTATCTCCTGATCTCCATATTGCTCCCAATCACTCTGGAGCATCATTGAGTTTGTCTTTAGCATTTGGAAGAGCAGAGACTGCAGAAAAATGGCTGAAGAAGATAAGGTGAACACATTTAACACAGAATGAAGGTCACACGTGGAAAGGAAGTGAGTAAGTGTGTAAACCATCTTCCAAAAGCCCCCAATTTACATCACAACAATATGGAGTCTTTCCCCTGGATGCTCTTGAATGCAAATGCACTGAAAAGTTGATTTTGATTTGTATTCAGTTTTATCTTCTGTAAGAATGCTTGAAAGTTGATATTTCTATTTCTTCATTTTTCTTTTACCTGCCAGGACTAAAGATCCACATATCATCCTTTAATTACCACCAATCATCATAATATAACATAGTTTACCTAACAGTTTGCTTTTTTGACATATTTGAATGAACTTAGTGATTGCTAGGTGGCAGAGGAGACTTGCAAACATCATGTTTGTGACAACAATATAGAGATAAAGAGAAAAAGATGAGACAATCCCAAAGAGTCTTGTCACACTTGCTTGACTCTTTCAGTCCCAGCTGAAAATGAAGCCTGGGGCTCCTCAGTCTGCAGGGTGTTAATCTCTATTTGCATTGTTCTAGGAAACAAACAAACAAAAATGTTATTTTCTCAGGAGATGAAAATTTGAATACGAATACTGTTTTGTAACTTTTAGGATAGTTTTGAGGTTAACAACTATCAATGAAGGTAGTTTGGAGTTTTTGAATTGAGGTTGTAGAAAGTTGTCTGCCGTAGTTTCCTTGGGTTTTCCCTTTTTGGGAAGTGGTGGCTTGGTGGTTAGAGCATTACGCTTGCATTCTGTTGCATTCAGAGTGGCAGTCTGAATCCAACAGACTGCCCCTCTGGGTCCCTGAGCAAGGCTCTCAGTCCCAGAATGCTCCCCTGGACCGGCAGTGTGGCAGCCCGCTGCTCCCTAAGGGATGGGTCAAATGCAGATGACAATTGTCATTGGAATGTATGTTGCAGTGACAAATAAAGAGGATTATTATTAACTGTAAAAATATATAATAAATTTAGCTGATTTTAGCAACTTAAAACAACATAAACTGAAAATGTTGATTCCTGTTGGATAAAAGGCAAAATAACTGATGTTAACAATCTACACCTTCCTAATTCAATTCAGTTTATCTATATAATGTTAAGTCACAACAAATATAATTGTATCAAACTTTCTAATGCCAAACAGTTTTCTGTCTGAGAAAGCCCAGCTGATTGCATTGACTGTGCAGCAATCCCTCATGCTGCTGAATGTGGAGACAGCGGAAATGAACAACTCCATTTACATCGTCGGGGACCAAAAGACCAGAATGCCATTAATTTTTTGAATTACTGACAAAAGGACAATGTCTGAAATTTAACCAGTGTGGGACCTCATGTACGAAAACATGTTCAGCTTTCATACTATTCGTTAGCAGTTGGGAGAAATCCTGAAACTTGTAGTGCACAAAAAAAATTTAGAAAACCACGCACTTTCCCGCAAAGCTAATTTTTGTACGTGTCAAGTTGGGCGTAAAACATTGGTGGTGAAGATTCTTAGTCATCCAGGTCATGATTATTCCAAAAAAAGTAAAAAACAAAGCAACTGGACTTGCTTTGTTTAAAACAAGTCCAGTTGCTTTTTTTTTTTACTTTTTTTGGAATGGCGTAAAACATTGCGTTGCAGTTTTTTGTGCATACGCAGACTTCGTACATGAGACCCCTGATCTACTCTCAGAAGTTTGTTTAATCACAAGCCTGCAGAGCTTTCAGGGATCCCTTCCCATTTAGATTCTTCCCCTACATTTATCTTAATTCCTCATCGGTGGTTAATATAAAACAATCCATTAATCCCAAGAATGATTCATAACGCTCACCAGCTGAAGCCACAAGTGAATCTTTGTCTGATTATAACAGAAGCACTGAATGGTGCAACAGTTTCCAAGCTTTGAACTAATGTGTATTTAGCTGTGTTATTATTCTAACATACAATAAAATGTCATTAAATTGCAAAACAATTACTTCAGAAATACAGATTATTACATACAAAACAAACTGTTTTGCTACAGCTGCGGCCATCACGCTGGAAGATGTTACATAATCAGTGGAAAAAGGTAGACAAAGAGAAAGCCTTAAGTTGTAAGCAGCAATAACTCAAACAATGAGAGAGAACAATTAAAATGTTTACAGCAGCAATGATTGCAGGAAATGCATAATTAGATAATATGCGAAAACAGCAGAGTAAGGAAAACGAGGCTTCAATGTTGCTTACAGTTACGGTGTTGGAGGCTGCCTCAGGCGGCCTGGTCAGCTCATCGTCAGTCCACCGGGATAATCTACAAACAACCACAGGAGCTTATCATCTTTGATAACATTGCACACATGACAGCCTTTTGCAAAATCCAAATGTTTCCCCGACCGCTGGTGAACTTAGAGCAGAAAAGATACATTTATGCAGCTGGAAGCCTTTATGAAAGGCTTGATGATGTAGAAGTTAAGTTGAGACATATTTATTAACGTGTAAAGGTATCCACTGATATAGAAGTTTATCCCAATGATTTAAGTTTGTTTAGTTTGAGTTCTAAATTGCTAAAATCAGCTAAATCAGGGGGTTAGGGAGGGGAGGAGTAGTTTGTCTGATCAGTTTGCCCTCCACAACACTGAGGTTTATTCATGTTTCTACAAACTCATGGCAATATGACACCTGCCTACTACAGGCAAGACAACTCTCACTGACAATACCCTCATAGAACCCTACTTTAAAAATCTGCGCTTTCACTATAAATAGGTTTTAGCAACACATTCTCCGACACAAACAACATAATTAGAGGCTAATTGTTTTACGGCAAATCATTAAGCACTTTTCAAAATCTCCCTTTAAAGGAAATAGTGCAAAGTTAAGTTCATATAGAATATAACCTTATTTACTCCTGGTCAAAGTTCAGCACATGTAAATTGACTTCACCAGTTTAAACATATTCTCATTCATTTATCACTAATTCATTATTTTAAGGAAATCATAACCCTGCTCAAAAACTCTTTGAAGGGTCAGTTATGTCATCTGAAAGTTGCCACATTATGCATACAAATTTACAACAAAACTTTTTTTCATTCACAGACTTATCCTTTCAGATTTTAGGCTTTGAAAAACGTGTGTAAATTTTCTTTGACATTTTTCATACAAAACCGCAAATAATTCAATCAGGATCAAATAGCTGCAATATTAATATCTTGAAAAAAGAAAATTTTGTTTTTGTGCACGATGTCATCAGGACAAACATTTTGACTTGTAAATGAAAGGTTAGCACTTTTATGATTCCCAGTGGTCAGCGAGACAGCGAGACAGTTGCTCTTATACTCTGTTGTGCTTGCACAGGGATAGCTGGGCGGCAGGCCTTGGATGCTCAACAATGCATTGGCTTTAGCTGCAATGCTTGAGACATGGACCTTCAGTTTTTATTTTAAAAGCTAAATTGAATTGGAAAGGTTTGGATCCATTTAGATAAGGGCTCATCAAAATTTAAATGAGCTGCCAGTGGACTTTGCTGGATATAAATTAGCTTAATTTTCAGCATGAAGAAGAAACAAACCACTCAGCTTACAGATACTCGTCACTGTCCAAAATGATGTTTAATATAACAAAAACAAGCCACAGCTTTAGTTCCTCGGTTAAAGAGAACAACCTTTTTAGATTCAAAGTTCTTCGCAACTGAATAAGAAGCTCATTTGAACATATCCGTGCACAACTCTGGCATCTTCTTCCTGAATGACAAAGGTACTTTAACCACTGAGGTACTTAAAAGATCTTTTGGACTGCTTGTTAAATGTTGCAGAATATGGCTATCCTGTGCAGGAATGAGGAATGGCAGGGGTCACTGACCATCTGTCTGTATATAATAAGACTTTTCTGTAGCAGCAGGAGCAATGCGTTTGTACCTTAAGCCGTTGTTTCTTCTTTTTATTCCTCATTTTCCACGTACAGTATAAACAATTTAGGCTTTATTTATTTAAGTGAAATATAAAGTTTTATTTTTTCGACATGTGCCAACTTTAGAGAAGTCGGAAATGAATCACAGCTGTGCAAAATTGTGGAATTTATTTTAGAAGTCTTCTACGTTTTAATTTTACATCCTTTATGTCATCTTATTAGGTCTACTTTTGTTCATTTTAGCTTTGGCCACAATGTTATGTTCAGTTTAAAGAGAATTGATGTAGATTATCTTTTTACAGCAGACAACAAAGTCAAAAAGTGTCCCCTGATTACAGAGATCCAACAGCCAACAGATTGTCCAGGAAAAGCTGGAGGAATATGACAAAGTCTAAAACCAACCGTCTAACGCTCTAAGTCACACTCCAAACACGATCAAACCTCATTAACGAAGCCACAACCATTAAGATTTTTAACTTAAACCAGAACAGGAGTTAAATGGCGATTTGCTGTGATCTCAAACTTATTATAACAATACACATTCTGTTATTTAAAGTTTTTGTTTTTATTCTCATTTAATCTCCCAACAAGATGAAACCAGGGATCTTGAAGAAACAAAAGTAAAAGACCAAGTATATATTCAACTGAAATTAAAACCATGAAGTGGGCTTTATGCCAATCGGTACCACAAAATCCTCTCCGACCCTTTAACTAGTCACACAAATCATGACCTTCCCTGAGGGTTGATGTACTGCGATTAAAAACATGACACTTCATCGAAGCCGGCTCCACCCACTCCTGTGTCTCAGATATGTGAGATGTCAGATGTCTGTGTAAAGGTCTCGTCCCCTTTCCCCAGCATCAATGGGTTTAGGGGGCCTGGAGAGTATCCCTTATCACCCCTCAGCTCTAATTACCCCTCAGTGAGTCCTCAGAGACAGACGCTCTGGGAGCCAAGCCCCATTCGTCACAGTGCGGCTGCACACTGGACCCTGTCTGCGGAGGGAAAACAAAGCTAACTGTCACACCCTGCTCTGTCATATAAATTCTCCTTCGTCTCAGTTTCTCTGCTGCAGCTGCTCCCCAGCCAACTGTAGATGCAGACTACATTAGGAAGCCCATTCACATCCAGCCACCAGCATTTGGCTGTAATTTGTCTCGGCTAGGGGAGCAGAGGGTAATTTACATGTGAAAAGCCACGCCATATTGAAATTTTGTAGCTCATTTTTTTTCTGCAAGGATTGTTGATACCAGCTTTACAAATTTCAGATTAAACGTTTGCTGCTAATGTGTGAATGGAGAATTCTTGTAATGGTGACACGGCTGGCTTCATATCAACTTTGGCGAGAGTTCATGAAAGCAGGGTTCATCCTGCTGACCTTATAGGAGCTAACTCGTGTTTTGAGGCTTTTTCAACAGTGAGATGCCTCATGGGAACAATTTGATCTCCAAAGATTATGTTTATTACAAATATACTAATATACTTGAATATTAAAGACTTGAAAAGTTCAGGCGTTGATATGCTGGGTTGATGATTCCTTAAAGAAATGTCATTTTTAGAAGCTCAAACTTGAGAAAGAATACATTTTTGCTACAGGCAAGATTCATGTAAAGATTTCATTCTTGCAGACATATAAATCCACAAATCAATTACTGGCACAGGAAAAAGAAACTAGAATGTTTTTTTATATGAAACTCATTAAAGAATGTTTACATTTCAAAATATGATTAAGGTTTTTGTGTTGAAATATTACATTTTTTCTCACTCTTTCTTTTACACATCTAACCTGCTTTTTGTATCATTTAATGTTTGTTTTTTTCTTTTTTCTCTTTTGATTTGCTTTTGATTTGACTTGATTTGCTTTTTTTAACTGAAATCCAGGGTCAACCTGGATATCATCTTTGGATTTTTTTGTGCAAATGTTCATTTAATGAAAAAAGAGAGACTGAGTGATGATCTGCGTATGTGCATGCATGCGTGCATGTGCATGTGTTTTTGATGAATGCGTAGGAGTGCATGGTAAAGGTGGAAGTATACTCCAAAAGAAAATGCCGGTTAAACTCTGAAGCGGAAAAAAAAAAACCTCATTTGATGGGTGACCTGTTTAGCGCTGCAGATTTAGAAAGGTGAATGCAGCTGCAGTAACACAACCAGTTTCTGAGCCCTCAGTATCCCTGCCTCTGTCCTGTCAACATTATCAGTAATTAAAATATGGGGTGAATGTGAAAAGACACACGGAGTTTTATAAAGAAAGGTAATGATGTATCCTCCCTCCAAAAATAATTAATATTCCAGCATGTGTTGATTATGATGTAGAAGATATTTACATGCAGCAACTGCTAGGTTCTTTGCAAAATGACTGATAATTAAAATTTTAACAACAGATTAATGGTGCAATTATGTTATAAGGTATCCAGGAAAAGTGGATGGGAATAAAGATGGACACTATGAAAGTACTATGGCTCTAAATGGTGTACACTCTACTTTGAATGTGGAAGGAGTTTGTGTGCAAAGAAAATAAGACCATGATAAATTATTTCAAAACTGTTTCCCTTTATTGTGAAATTTTCTCAATAAGTTAGCTGAACAACAAACCTATTTGGAGAAAATGGAAATAGAAAGAGAGCAACAACCTGGTTTCCTTAGTGTGCATACCTTCAATGAAATATTTTTTGGGCACCTGATGATAAAGTATTGAATCTTATTGAGCTCGCACTTGCCATCTATCATCGTCAGTGTGGTTAACCCGAAATTCAGTTCAGATTGTGCCAGCAAGATTTACATCTGCCAGCAATATATATCCATCAATTGTTTCAAATTCCAGTTATTTTGGACTCAACACTTTCACTTGAAAGTGAAATATATGAAGGACTTTATTATTCAGCATCACAGGTAGCCCGAGCAAACATCAAAATCTTGCAGCCATCGTGTTTCACTGTGAGTTATGGTGTTGTTTTGGTAATGTTCTCTTTGCCATTACCACTGAGAGTTGGTTTCATCACCAGTGGCGTATCTGGCATGATAAGGTTAAGTGGGGCACAAAAACTCAACACTTATTAGCAGCAACTATTTTTTTTTGCGATGCATACAACTTGACTTTCATAAATTTTAAATGAAGCAAATAAATTGGCATAACACAACATGCCAGAAATGCCATTTTATATAAGCTAAATTTAGTTTATTTTTATACCTAAAATTACAAATAAAGGCTCACTAATTATGTTAATTTATTGAACAGAAAAGATTCACATCATACCTGTGACAAGCAGCAGGGACAACTCTAGATTGACATACACTAAACGGCAGAACTTAACGTGTGCATTTCCAGAGTTTTGATTGGACGATCGAGCTTGGGGCCAGAGGATTTGTGCCCCACGGCTGTCTACTGAGAACATGTTGGGCATGCACTCTGCGATTTCAGATGTCCATTATTTAAACAAACGTTAGTGGGCCGGCCCCAACATCAAGGCCCCTCAAGAGGATTTAGCCTACTGAGCTTGTCAGTATTCTGGCAGACTTAGATATATAGACGCAAATTTTTATAACACAATTTTATTGGTAAGGGAATCTATCTTTTTTACAATATTGCTCTATAAAGAGCGATCATGTCTCACTGATTATTGCAAACAGAGCGCTCCACAGCGACATCTGGTGGGGCCAGGCCCTACTGGCCTCAAATGCAGAGTTGCCACAGTTGATCTCACCAGATCCCATTCTGCTAAAAGGCTTTAGAAGATCTCAGCAGAAGTGGGAGTTTTTTTCCACTGGGAAGGAAATCGTTTTGTTTTATTGTCTCATTTCTAAAAGCAAATGGGAGAAATGTTTTTTTAAAAAAAATTCATCATGGTCTAATTTTCTTTTTATATCACAAACACCAAGTCATTTTAACCCACATTTTTACACCTTTAAAAACCACTGTGCAACATGCCATTAATGTAATATTCATTATGGCCCAACGTCTAATGGGACTGTCTTGATTTAATTTATTCTGCTTTCCAGGTGCCTAAACGAATTATTTGGTTTTCCAGTTTATAATTCAGCCACCTCACTTTGATAAAATTTTGCACCTAAGCCTTCCTCTCAACGTTGTTAAGGTGTGCAACAAAGTTCAGTTTGAGTATACTGCTCCCAGAACTGTATGCTTGCACATGAAAGGCTGCTTTTAGCTGCATACGTGTGTATGTTGAATGCAGGTGAGTGTGTGTTTGCATTTGCATGCAGAACATTGTAAGGGGATGCGTGCACTGTCTGAGATGACGCGAGGCTGCCTCTGAGTGTGTGTGTGTATGTTTGCGTGGGTGTGAGGCAGCATTAAAATAATCTAAATGAATTAAATGGTCGAAGGAAGACTTAAAACACTTTATTGAGGCTGAGCTGGAACTGATAAATAAGACCATCTTCCTAGTTGTTCATACTTATAAAGACGCCAGTCTCAGATAAGAAAGTCATCATATAGCGTCTTTCATTAGAAGGAAGTCGGTTGGATTTGGAAATACTGCAGACACGACAAGTATGTATTTATTTTCCAGTTAAGAGTTGTGGGAGAAGGAGGTCTGAGTCAGCAAAGCTGATCAGATGAAGATGCCACCACACCAGCAACCGAGCTGTGAAAGGAAAATAGTCCTGGAGCTTGACCTGTGCCTCGGTGGACGTGTGCACAGTAAACTGTGTTTATCTGTCATCACGGTTATCAGGAACAATGACATGAAGACTTCCTGTTTTGTGCTCTTGTTGGTTTTTCTCTTCGGTTCTACTTTCCTGTTTTCCTCTTCCGCCTGCTTTCCTTTCTGCTTCACTGCAGCTCAATTTGAGGCTTATGTTGGGAAAATGCATTTCTGGAAGTGGCTTCCAACAATCATGCTAAATTACTGCAGACATGCAGGAGCCTAAAATAAAAATGGAAGCGCCCTACCTAACAAGACATTTACAGTATTAATTAGAGAGATGCTATAACAGATGAAACAAAAGCATTCCCCTTTCAGACTTCCAACTGCCTGAATGTCAATGAATATTTGATCACGTCTGTTTAATTTTAATTTCAATTTTAGGGGACTGACTGAATCAATAGAAAAATTTCAAAAAAATATTTTGGGGAGAAACAATGGTTGGCTGGGGAGAGTGGCTGCAAGTGGCTGTAAATATTCACTTACAGAGCATCTTAAACAGAATAGTTAGCTACATTTGGAGGTTTTTTTTAAACCTTTTTTTGCGCATTTAAATTTTTTGAAGACGATTGAATTACATCCTTTCCCACTGAGGGCTAATACAGTTGCCATTTTATAATTATATGACAATTCATTACTTCTAAGTACAATTTGAGGTCTTGGACAACCTCATGTTTTATGCATATACTAAGCAAACTGACGAATGCTTTCGGTGCAGGAGTTTTGGCCTGATGGAAACATCAGCACAGATGTTGCTGATGTGTAAGCGCATTATTTTAATTTGTATAGCCTGTGTTCTCACAGTACAGAAAAAGGAAAAAATTTCTCCACGTGTGTGCTATTCTGAGCTTCTTTCACTCTAGATATCCACCTAATGCCTCCTGCACTTATGAAGATTAATGGGAGTCTGGCCCTGCTGTCATTTTCTATTGCATTCATCTTTCCTTCTTTCCACCTTCATCCAAATCTTTTTAACTTATGGTTTTTGTCTTCAACAGGTCAGTCTGGCTTTGTCACATTGAGTTGTGTGTTTATTTAAAGAGACAGTTGCAGGTTCTCTGCATATGATGCCATATATCTGTAGGTGTGACTCCTTTTGGTGCTGATATATAAAATATAATCTGTTTGCAGAGAGAGGGCGTTTCTAATTCTCACCTCTTTTAATGCCGACTTAAACTGACCTTCTGGCAGTTCTGGGGCCAAGCAGGCTTATGGTTTCTTCCGAGGAGCTGAAAGACCGGATAAGGCGCAGAATGTGTGTTTCTTTTATGTGTGCAAATGGGAGGTTTGCAGTAAGGCTGCAAAATCAGCCCAACCCAGCATGAACGCTTGTTAGGGTGCAGCAAGAAAGAGCTGCAGAGCAACATGCTGCCAGCAGTGAGGCATTTACTAGAAACTGCTGACATAACGGTGTCAATGTTTAATGGAAAAAAAGAGTTAAAAACTTCAGAGGCAGATCTCATCTTATAATTACATGAATCTGTTATTCAATTTAAAGGTCCATATAGTGCAGTAATGTTTGGGGACAGACAAGAAACAGGTTTTTAAAAAGGCAGCTAATAGCTTTTGGTGTTGATTTCCTTCCTGTTTTTTTCAGCTCTGCTCTCTATTCTCTGAGGCATCAGGTCACGAGCAATAAACCACCACGAGCAGAACGTGTGGATGGCTCCGGGCTTTTATCCCGCTAACAAGAGCAGCTTGACACAGGGTGCAGAGGGCACGCCTGTATCAAACCTAAATCAACCCTGCTACTCAACCAGAGTGAGGCTGGCTCACCATAATGACCTGAACCGCTCTGATTGCTGTCCTTTCAGACAATATGCATGACTTACGACAGAGTTTAAAGAGCCACATGATGGCAGTTTTATCCCAGCCCACAATCTGGAGAACACATAGGGTGAATGCTTTTCACACCTACTTCTATTTCTCTTGCAGTATTTTAAGGGGCAAAAGGTTTAATTTCTTGCTTTTGCTTACCCTTGTGATTCTCTTTCTTTATTCTTTCCTTAACACTGACCATTAAATCTTTAGTACTGGACATGCAGTCGAGATTTCCGGATAAAGAGCAAACCTACCTGGGTTTTAACTATAATCATGGAAAGCTATGTCGGTGCAAAGGGCACAAGCTGCTTTAAAGAGCAACTAAATTTAATAAGTAAAATAGAGTAAAAATAATACGATGTCATGCAGATATTTTGTTTGGTTTTAAAAACAATTTTTTTTTACAGCTTCAAATTACATTAAATCTCATTTTAGGTCACTTTACTAGACAAACAGGTTCAGTTCATATCCAATTATGTTGAATCCAACTCTTGCCAAATTCATTTGAATAAATTCAGTTCAATGTAATACAGTTAATTCATATCCAGTTATATACAGTCCAGTTCAATCCAGTGGAATACAGTGGAGTCACATTTAGTTGATAATTTAATACCAGTTGGTAAAAACATATCTTTGATCTAAAACATCAGGTTGTATGAAGTTTTTAATTTGCCTCTATCCCCCAACCTGACCAACCATGTGGTGATTGCCAGCAACTGCCAGTTGTGATGTACACCACCATCCACCAAAAATAATGTATTTTACCCTCACTGAATGAATATACTTAAATGAAAGGTTTGAGCTTTCTAAAAGTGTCAGTGTGAGATTATGCTGATACAAATAAAGATTAATTATTTTATGACCTTTACCAGAGATGCCAGTTTGTGCATGAACATAGTGAACTGTGAAGTCGAAGGAAAATTATAAGCTACGTGGTTTTCATGCTCTTTACATATATAAATCTGAAATACTTGCCACGTATTTCTATATTTAGTGCCTTTTAGTCCTATAGCTCTAAATAAAAATTCAGCGCAACCAGTTGCCTTCAGAAGTCCCCAGTGCAGTAATCAGAATCCACTTATGTGTGATTTATTCTCAGTATAGGTACAGCGGTTCTGTGAAGGCCTACATTAGTCAACAAATGGCATTGTTAAGACCAAGAAACACAGCAGGCAGGTCAGGGGGAATGTCGCAGAGAAGTTTGAAGATTTAAGAATGTCAGAAAGTACTAGTCAACCCATTATCTACTGTACAGTTGTAAACCTACCCACATATGGCCATCCAAGAAAAATCTGACAAGGGGAGCATTATAAGAGAAGCCGCCAGGAGGTCCATGGTGTTCCTGGATGAGTTACGTTGATCCAAATCTCAGAGGTGAGAAACAAATCGGACTTTTGTGGAAAAGTGGCGGGAAGAAGGCCATTATTGTAAGAAATCTAACAGAAGTCCAATTAAATTGGCCATATGCCATGTAAGGAGTAGAAAAAAAACAAATGGAGGAATGTATTATGCTTAGATGACTCAGAAATTGAACAAATTTGCCTACATGGGTAATGCTGTGTCCAGAGGAAAACTAACAGTGTACATCACCCTGCCCTGAGCACATCATCATCAAAATGACACATGGAGGAGGCAGCGTCATGCCTTTCTTCTGAACGACAGGGAAACATGTTAGATTTGACTGAAACATGGATGGATATGGAGCTAAATCCAGGTGGTGACAGAGTTACTACAGGGGTGGAGGTTCGCCTTGCAGCAGGATGTCCATCAACGACATCTAAGCCATGTAATGGTTTAGATCAAATCACATTAATGTGTTTAGAATGGCCCAGTCAAAGTCCAGACAAAAATCCCTCTCGAGAATATGTGGCAAGACTTAAACACTAATGTTCAACGACAGTGTCTATCCATTCTGAGCTTGAGCTTTTCCATGTGTGTGCAAAGCTGATAGACATACAAACAAAGGTCTTGCTGCTGCAATTGGTGCTTCTACAAAGTATTTACTTAGAAGGGCTGAATACAAACGCACAAAAATATTCTTTCTGATTTTTATTTGTAAAGAGCTTTTAAACCTTGTACCACAAGTATTGTAACATCAACATGTAAAAAGGCTCTAGGGGAATAAATTCCCTTGTAGGGCATCGTACATTTCTATCCCTTGTTTTACTTTCCCCCTTCACACTCTTACAAGGGTTTCTGGGTTTTTCATAAGGACACTGCATGATAATTGGAAGGTTCTTGCTAATGGGTGAGCTCCTTCTTTCACTTTAGCATACTTTTTAATTCAACGTCCTGAAAAACTTCCATTAGAAAGTGTTTCAACAAAGTATTACAATAAAGGATATTGCATTTTTTGAGACAAGGTATGTTTAAGTTTTGAGTTGAGTTGAGTTCATCTCCTTAGGGTCGGCGAAGGGACGTTTTTGACATGATTTTCTTCCCCTTTCATTGAGGTCTGCAGGATAATTTGTCATCTCTTCATGCACATTAGTGTCCATGGTACCCTGCTCTTCACTCTTTCTCAACCGAGCTCTCATCACTCTCTGGACTCGGTGCTGTGGACAGGACAGTCGTCCCCACGTGATGTTTTCCCCCAGGTCACGGCCTAGTGGTATTGAGTAGTGTATAGCTTTCTTTTTGGGGTTTTTTGCCCCCTCCTTTCTCTCTCCTGCTAGCATTTATCTCTCTGCATGGTTTTGGCAGCGATGTGCTTTTCCCAGCATTTAGCCAGGAGAGGGAGAGTGGAGGGGAGAGACAGAGAAAAGGGGCCTTTTCAAGCGAGGAATGACGGACGCTTTATTAAAAGAGGCAGGGCCTTTTGAGAGGCTGCCCCCCACACCCACTATACCGCATGTGTCTGGCCTATTGTAACTGGGCGGTGGCAGGAACCCCCCCCCCACCCCCTCCATCACCACTGCTAGGCGCTTTGTCACTGTAAGTCACGTCGCAGACTGAAGCAGAGCCGCTTCGTAAAAAAAAAAAAAAAAAAAAAAGGAAAAAAACACACCCATTCGCCACAGTAACTCTTCACCATTCTGTCCGTGGAAAAAATGGATTGTCTGGCTGTCACAAAACATACAGGAGACGCAGAGATGGGCGTGACGCACTGGGAAGGAGGTACAAGCAAGTGGAGAGGGAAAGTTAAGAGGGACGGCGAGTGTTGAGGAGCAAGAGAGGTGAAAGATGAAGAAAGAGCAGCAAAAAGAACTTGTAGGTGAATAGGCAAACCTAGAGAAGTAGCAAAGAAAGGGCCTGGATGTCCTCAGGAGCCTGTCGGGAGACCTGCTTGTTTTTAGCTGTGTGTGAAATGTGTGTCTTTAGATACAGGCAGCATTCCTCTAGAGATAAACCCCTGGGCCCCCATCCACCGAGCCCCCACCCTCTCCAGTCTCTCCACCCACCATGCTTAGTCAAGTGTGTGTGCATTTGCCTGGCCATGAATGTGTGTGTGTGTGTGTTTATGTTGGACGGGGGTCCGTGTGCCCTGTACCACAGCACTCGCAGGGGGCCACAGAAAAGACAGCTGTGTTTCTGAGAGAAACAGAAAACTTAAGAAAGGGACAGTGGAAGGCCAACAGGGATGCCAGTCAAGACCGTCACTTTTGGAGTGAGTACCGCAAAACATCCGCCATCTCATCCTCCTCTTCTTCCAGCCTGACTCAACCTTCTCTCACTTGTCCTCCTACTGTATACTTCTCTGCAGCTTCAACTCTTCCTTTCTCCTTCATTTTTAGGAATGTTTAACCTTCATTTTTCAGATTTAATGCACCTGTAACCGTCAATCTGTTCCTCTGATGTTTTCTTAGTTTCTAGTACATAAGTAACAATGTATTGCTCTCAAGTCTGCTCTTGGTTATTATTCAGGACATGCCCTATGCCTGTTTGTGCTCTGTTTGCAGAGAGACATTTTTGTTTGCCCTCTATCCACACAAGCCATTCTGGAGATTTTTTTTTTTTTTTAGCTTTTTCTTGTTCTCAGTCATAGATTAGCATCTGAACATGGCTTCTGTCAAAATGCTCGCTGAGTTGCTACAATTGCAGTGTATTTCGGTAAATTTTCACCGAAGCTTCTCAGTGGGCTTGGTTGCTTGGGAGTATCCCGTGATGCATGTGCATCAAAGATTAGTGAAAGTCTGTCGTCATGTGGGTGTTTATAGGTGCCATGCTTTGCTGCTTAATCTTGCTTTTGGCTTCATTCGGACGTCTATTTGATGTTCAGATTGCATGTTGTCAGCTAGGATTAGCTGCGGTAAGCAAACCGTAGGTCAGTAAAGTGATTAGCGGGTCAGTTAATGAGAAGTTTCCAGTATAAAGACTATAGACTGCTTAATTTACTGAGTCTAAGCAACATTGGGTAGATACACACATGGATGTAGTGCTTATTTCGTGTCTCTGGTTAAAGAAGGAGGGTTCATCGGGTTTCACGGTGCTGTTCATGATGCAACTCCTAGAAATACAGCTTTTTCTGAAGATGAACAGCAGTCAGTTTAAGTCATCTCTGAAACCTACGTTACATAATTTTATTAGTCTTTGACAAATACCAAAAAGAAGTTAAATATAAATTATTATAAACATAAAACCAGTAGGGAACAACAATTAAGCATCTGTGACTGTGACCTTTACTCGCTCAACTAGATTATTTTTTACTTCGTGGCTTATCGATTTTTATAGAGTTGATGCATATACCACAAAACACACTCAAATAATTCTGATCACTATCACATTTCTGACTCGAGCATGATTAGATTACTCTGATATATGATTTTATGTATTAGAAAAAAGTTCATGCAGGCTTAAAGAAGTTGTGAAATAGATGGAATGAGTTCAGCAGACCCCAGAGATGTTAGGGGACAGAGCAACAGCTGCATTGTATCTTTCTCCACATTCAATGTTTTCCCCCCTCCATCTACAGTCTGTTTGTCCATGCCTGCTATTCTTTGGTTTCTAACTTTTGTTTTGGTTATTGTACAATGTAAAAGTACGATAGACCCTATATCTAGGGAATATTCCTGCTATGGTAAAACTTTAAAGAAGAAAACAAAATATGTTAAGTTTTATATGTATGAAGTATTTAATTATTCTTCAATTAGGCAGAAAATGCCCATAGCCCTGAAAGATTTAGCTTCAAACTTAATTTCAACCAAGAAGTTTTTCTTTTCTTTTGACACATGTATGTCTGATTCCTTTTTAGAAACAATGTAAAAGGAAAATAAATTTAGAAAAAAAATCCCCCTTTTATTAGTAAAAGGGATGTCAACTTAATTTTTACAATTTTCCATAACAAATGGAAAAAATCTTTGGCAATACAGCAAACAAACCTTTCTCATAATTGCTGATCAGCTTTTCGTATGTTTCCTCTGGTATTTTGATGATTTATCTTTGGTGAGGAGGTCTTTGAGGTTGGAAGGCCTCCTTGCCATCACCCTAATCTTTAGCTTCAGGACTCTGGGTTTGTCACTTAAAGTGTGAGTTGTACTTCCAGCCAGAAGAAACATGTTGTTGAAATGAAAAGAATACTGTTAACATAAATCCGCCATAGGTTTAAATAAACTTGATCATAGCTGTATATCTCGAAAAATACCCATGCAGGTTTGCAAAATCAACTTTTTTTCTTTTATAAACCAAGATAGTTTAATGTAAGTTAGGAATTTAGCATTTTTCTTAGCATGCAAATGTATTTTTGTATATATAACAGACCACTGAAGAAAAGCTTTGTTTTACTATTATAATACTTTATTTATTTGGCTTCATTGAGATTAAAGGCTATTTTAACATAGGTCTGTCTAACAAATCAATGGAACTTACAAAAATAGAATATATATCAATATTATATATATTATATGCATAAAAAATCCACATCGATGCTTTTGTTCTGTGTTGCCAGTAACTTTAAAACTTGCATATGAAATATTGTCCATAACTGTGTTTCTTAAATAAAAGACAAAGACACTTCATTCATTTTAGAGCTCAGAAGGGTTTTATTACATGCAGGGTTCCCATTTTTATTTTAAAATGTTAATTGAATCTTTTTATATATTTTATGATGTGTGCACCACCTGGAAGCAAATAAGGATAAAGATGACTTACAGTTGGGGAACTGTACAGCAAAGCACCGTTTGTTTACCATATCTTGATCCTATTCTCATAAGTCCCCAACGCTATCTTCACCCTATGGCTTTCACCCTCTTTGTCGTGCACAAAAGGTCACAATAACCGTAACAATAATACCCATGACAATCTCATCTCGACGCGCACAGGCTGCTGCAGGGCCAATCATATGGAAACAATCGGTAGGCAAGGCAGGGACAAATAGTGGGCTATAAAGTGGGGGTCCCCGGGAGTGTGAGAAAGTAAATACTGAAAGTGGGACACTCCACGGACAAATGATCGGACAGATGAGGCTTGAGGGGGAATTTGTTGTAACTCCATCCTCGTTCACTTCCTGTAACTCTGTCCATGTCTGAGCATCGGCATCGCTCTTCTTTTGATAGATTTTCCCACTAATTACATCTCTGTACATCTCTGTTCTTGCAAACAGGCTGCTGGCAGCTCTTCAACATGCTGCAGGGATGGCAAGCAGCAAAAATAGAGAGAGAGAAAAAATCTATTTTTAGGGAGAAAACAAGTGAGTCAGCAGAAAAAAGGTGAAATAGCTGTTAAACTCTGCAGATATTACCATAATCAGGATTTAGTGATGCAGAATGAAAATAAACTTGATTATTAGTTCAAAATTGATCTAGATATTGAACAATGGGGGTGTAAATAACAGACGTAGGCTTGGTGAGTTTGCAGAATTAAAAAAAAGTTTAGTAAAGGAAAGCAACACTTGTCCTAGCTGAACATGTGTAGACACCTTATTTCCGCCTTTTTGCTGCCTTAGCACTTAAACTATTTATGATTTGCACCTGGTGCTGTGTCGGCAAATCTACTGGTTTGTTTCTATGTATGTTTAAACGTGTGTATCTAGAAAGGAAGGATGACTTTATGTTGAGACCTGATTTTTTTTTTCTATTTCAACAGAAATCCTCACATTTTAACCACAGTTCTGGAACCTTTTGTTTACCTCACAGTATCGTTGGACTTCTCTTTGTCCAGCATGAAAGTGTTCAGACTTTCCAGTCAGTACCATCAGATTAAAACGGTATGGATCTGCTTCCTGCTGTGTGAGCGTTCTCCTATGCTCTAACACATAAACACACACCCCACCCACACACACACACACACACAGAAGCACTGAGCCTTGTTCAGATCTGCTTCAAAACTTGCTTGATTATGATTGGAAATCAGTTTCTTGGAGAGAAGAACATTTTGGTTCTACTAATCTTTAACAGTGGAGGCATGAATGCACACAAAGTGCATCTTTTTGAACACTGCAGTGCACTCATTAGGGGTGATGTCATCTGTCTGCTGCAGCACCAGCAGACGAAGCTGAGCAGGAGAATCAACAACGTAATAGACAGAAGGAGGAGTAGGGAATGGACGTAACAAAAAAATAACAAGCAGTGGGAGGATTTGCTCTGATGAATGATGCTGTGAGATTAATTTCAATTGATAATTTTGAGCTTCTTTATGAGAAGCTGTGCACCAGTCTTAGCCTGAGGACAGCTGCACATTGCACGCCATTGTGTTGTGATGCTGCCCGTGTTAACCAAAAAACACTTCCACACAGGCTATTGTCTGCTCCTTACACTCTGAGCAGTGTGATTAATGTGCTCGCTTGGTTCTGCTCGGCCCAGAGGGCTCAAGCACATCCACTTTCTATGGGAGGAGGGGAGGCATCATTCATTTAAATCCAATTCAGCTAAATGTACCTGAGGAGTTGCTTCATAAGTCCAGTCTTTATTGCATGCAAGCTGCACCTGTTTATGAGTGAGCCCAAAGACGGGCGTGGTTCCCCCGAACCTTTATCTCGCAGCACCACACGCTCCCTCCTTGACGTCAGCCGGTAATCACACAAGCACATGAAAATTCAGAAGTGCGCAGCAGGAAAGCCTCACCGTGAAGGGAAATTCTTGCTGCAGGGGTTTGAGAATGAGTTGCTGCGTTTGTGTAAACATCTGCAGACTGCACGGGGGCTCAAATTGAGGTCAATATAGTGTTTGGTACGCTCCAATTTTTCACAAGAATATCCATATTGTGCTAAGTTCCTTGCCTTAGGTGTTTGCTGTCTCTATAGAGAAGAAGATGCTTTGGGTGTTGCCATGACAGGGTCAACAAGAGCCAAGTATCACAGAAACACAAATACTTGAGTTAGGTTATATATCTCCTATTTGTGTGAACTTTTCTTTGTTAAATTCATATGTTTTCCTGCGCTAAAGCCCACATAGACCTGTTTTGTTTCCCATTGTATCCCAGCTTAGCTTTTGTAATATTAAATCTTTTAAATACTTTAAGTTGCATAATAAATAACACCAATAATGTTCCAGTATATGGTTCCTGCAGTTTGAAGTCCCGTTATTGAGATACCAGAGGAACTCTGGGAGTTATCAGAGTTTCGTCTGCTATGTGGAGCATAGAGTGATATAACGCTGCTGCCAGGTTTGTTGTAATGTCAGTGCCCAAATACAGGATGGTGGGAGGCGGGATGATGTGTAAAAGTAAAGTTCAGCGGTAATACTAGTAGCTTAGAAAAACAGAATCCGACATAACAATCTGACCAAAGGGCATGATTAGGACTGAGTCAAAACTTGCGAAAAATATCAACCACAAAACAGAGAGGAGCAAGGTGGGAGCAGCAGGAGGCCATACAGAGTAAAAAGCTGTAACATCTGGCAGAGGACTGACTTAACCAAGAGGTTTATAAATGCTGCGGCAGGATGACCGAACAAGGAACAGATGAGATTGACTGAAGAGCTGCAGGTGTCGGGGGCAGCAAAAAGCTACTATAAACAGAAAAAGGAAACAAAGACAGAGAATGACCAAAGACAAGAGTGACTTTAAATAAAAGTGAGACAAACTCAGGACCAGTTCTAACAGAAAGCAAATAGAGCACAGTGCTCAGGAAGCAGACTGTCAAAACACACAGAAACGTCCCAAAATCCCAAAAGGAGCACCATACAAAGCAAAGACCCAAGTGTTATATCATCTGCCCCTCCCCCACCTGTAGCTGTACACGTTCACACCTTTCTCTCACTGCAAAGACCAACACATTTAACTATTTGGAATGGATGTTTGCCTGACAGCACGATGCTGTTTTGAAAACTGGCAAGCTATGAGCCGCCTGTTTGCGAAGCAGATAACTGCTTGCTCTGCTGCACAAATAGCCTGAATAATATCAGATAATACCAGCTCTGTTACTCTATGAAGAAGGTACATGTAATAAAGACTGCTTTGCACAATAACGTCTAATAAGTTTAGCAGGTATCCATATTTTTAGTCCATTAACCTAAATCAAAACAAATACTGGAATACAATCAATTTTATTGTTCTTTCTTATTGGCTTTCTATTTTGAAATGCAAGCAATTAAACCAAGTTGTGCTTCTTTTTGTTTTACTTTTACAAAGCTGTTGTATTTTAACTCAAGGTTGTCATAGTCTGGTGGGAGCTGTGAGCAATAAAACTCTTGGGTCAAATTAATTCAGACTTTGGATTTTTTATGTCTTTGTTTGCTCTATCAAAGTAAAATGTTGTGTTGTGTGCTGCGCTTCTGAATTGTTCAAAAATATATAAAAGGCTACCTTAAAGATTTAAATCTTAAAACATCGGCACTTTGGACAGAAGAGTCAGCACACTATTTGTAGTTCATCTCGTGAGTTCATACTTTGCCACTGTGACATTTTCAGCATGGCCGTAGACTTGTCAGATGTTTCTTCGGTGCCACGACCAGCTGGACGCAAACTTTTGAAACTTTTCAGCTCTCCTGCCAACAGAGTCCCTTGTTTTTTTTTAAGCGATCTCCTTCTTTGCACGGTTCTGTGTGACTGGTGTCCCGCTGAGGGTGGGTTGTGTCATTTGTTACCATGCCTCTACTCCAGGCATGCGGATCCTTTCTGTGTTTCCACCAAAGCGCTCTCTCTCTCTCTCTCTCTCTCTCTCTCTCTCTCTCTCTCTCTCTCTCTCTCTCTCTCTCTCTCTCTCTCTCTCTCTCTCTCTCTAAGAGAACCCAGTCACAACAGTAGTCGACAAAGCATAAAGCGCTGTGTTGAAGTGCTTTGCAGTATTTTGGGAGGTTTTCACACTGAATGAATTCATTATTTGCATAGTCTGCAAACATGCAGGCTCCGGGTCTTCCTGCCGGCATTTTCAGGTATCCAGTCAAATGGAGCGTTGCAGGGAGGGTGTGCGCACAATGGGAGTGGATAATATGTAAATGAAACGAGAAGATTTAAAACAGCTCTGCCCTGTCATTTCTTCCCCCAGTGGTTCACCAATCCAGCTTCACCCTCTTCCTCGGGTCAATTTCTGCTCTGCCCCCAGTCCTGCATGAATGATCCCGTTCCAGCAACACTCCTGCCTGCCCGGGAGAGGCAGGGAGCCCTCAGACGCAGACAAAACACAGACAAAAACACTAGACATGCCATGTGCTGGGCCCTGAGCCGGGACCCACTGAACCCTCACACTCTGCCCTTCTCTCAGTCTTTTAAAGCATCATACAATCTTTGTATTTGCTTTCTATTTCCTTGTCAGGTGACTAGCAGATAAAATTAGGGACAATCTGGAGTATTCTGCTGCAATTCCTCTGTTAGATGCACGCCATGCCTTCAAATCTTAAGCCGCAGATGCAAATTTCCGACCCGCAGTGAAAATTTGCAAAAGGGGGGAGTGAATGAGAGGGAAACTGATGGACAAGTGACATCTTCTTATGATCACCGCCCTTTCCCTTGTCCGTTTACCTGGAAAATATTAACCAATCACTCTCTTCTTCTATTTTCCCTTTCTTTTCCTTCACGTGTCTCACACTTCCTCTGAAACCCTTCATCCCCTCCTGTTTTCCCCGTCTTTTCTTCTAATGTTTCAGGCAGATGCTGGGAACAGTTTCCTCCGAGCGGCCCGATCTGGCAACCTGGACAAGGCCTTGGAACATATAAAAAATGGCATCGATATCAATACAGCCAATCAGGTGAGAGAGAGAAATAGAGCTAACATTCCCCAGATTAATTTGGCGAACGAAACTCGTCATCTGGTCATTTTATTTATATTTTTCTTTGGCTCTTATTCACATTTGGTTATTTTTACTGTTCACAACACTGTTTTTGAACGTAATTTCTAGACATAGAAATACTTGAGTATGCCTAGTATGTATGAGCATTAATTAACTCACATTTACTGCCTGTTTTTTTTCCTTCTGTCTACACATCTGCTTTCAAGCAGATTAGATCAGAATTATCTGGCAAATTAGATCCAAATATCGCTTAAATGATGACTATAAAAGAAACGGTAAAATGTGTGTAACTAGAGTTCATTTTAAACAACTCGAGCCAGTATGTTTTTTTTTTAATCCAGAACCTTTCACAGGACCTTCTATTTCAGCCTATTTGTTTCTTGTTTTTTTTGGCCCTGTGGGGTCCAAAACCAGCCTGTAAATCTGCATTACGTCTTACCAGTCAGTGCTGGAGAGAGTACCGTCTCCCCACCAGAGTCGTTTTGTGGCGTGAATTTCTTCCCCGGTACACTGATTTGGTCCTAGATCATGACGTGGAAATGAAGGGAGTAAAAGAACTGCTCCAGAAAACTACCATGGTTCCTGTAAAAGGTTCCTGCCAGTGAAAACACATATTTAGCAACTACATTTAAAAAAACTTGTATTTGATTTGTTGCATGCGTTATTTTAGAACCCAGCGTACAAGTCACAGAATAAAAATTCTTAAACAGGCAGATACAATCTTTTTCCACCATAATCTGCACCATTATTGTCTGGATTTGTATTTCTCTGTGCGTGTTTTGATTGTTCAGTGTGCATGGACTAAGCACCGTGCCTGTTTGCTTACCACACGCATGCTCCGTTAAGCTGTTGATCTGTGTTTCAAAGTGACAGGTACAGTTTACTGTGAGTTTAGAAATGGTGCACAGGGTTCCCTTTGCTCCATCTCCTCCATCCTGCCTCCTTTACTCTGACAGTTGTTCTCTGGGTGCCCAGGAAGAGGCAGCATTATTGATGCCCTTGGCCTCCTGAAAACCTGGCCTAAATTCCTACACATGTTCACGAGAGAGTCCTTTCACTCATTAATTAGACTTGCCCAGTTTAATTTTGCTCTCTTCAACCTTTGGTGCAAACAGGCCGTTACAAAAGCCCTCAATATAAATACAAAAATATGAATTAAAAAGTGACTCAATTCAGGAACATCTGTTAGACCCATTGATTGATTACCAGTATGATTAGATTCAGAAATATATATATATATATATATATATTATATATAAATAATGTTTTTGATTGGTTGAATCTTCTTGAATGATACATTTTAATTTCAATGTATTTTTTGCAGCCACCTAGTTGTTGTTTTGTTTGGTGTAAATTGTATCTGAGTTAAAGTGATAATCAGCAACATTCTCACAGCTTTGCAGTCATGCAACTAAAGTTTTCTTTTTATTAACAGAAAAAAGAAATCAAAATCAGATCAAACAGTAAAGATGGGTCATATGTTCTGATGCATCCTCATCAATAGGTTTTACGTTGCAGAGATATTTCTGAAAAGCTGCAGATTTTCACTTTGGCTCCATTGTAAATGTTGGACGGATGGGGTTGTTTTCTGGTCTGAGTGGACACTTCCAACTCTATCACCAGCACACATCCTCACTCCTTCATCTTGTCCCTCCACCCCCCCCCCCTCCCCACCCTCTACTCTCTCCACTTGCTTCTCATGCTCACCTCAGTTTTATTTCTGCTTTTTTACCCTCCATGTTTGCTTTCTGTTCCTTCTCTCTCCTCTGTATCCAGTAAGAGCGATGGTGTGCTGTGGTCTCCCCACTCATAGGAATAATATCAGTGGTGTGGGAAAGGTCCAACCTCACATGTCCTGTGCGGCTGAAGGTAGGCTGTGTGAGGTTAGACCTATCCCACACGGCTCGTATTCTTCCCAGCCATGAGACCAGCGGCCTGCCATCCCCTCTCCTCTCCCTGTCCTCCTCTAACCGTCACTAAGCGAATGAAAAGAAGTCCTCGTCTTGATTTTCATTCCTGTAGACATTGTTTTTTTGATTATAATCTCTGACTCTAGCATAATGCATGCTGTCGAGTAATTTGCTTGGTGTGTTTGGTGAGCGATGATGTTACCGTGACTTCAGAGCATGGGGCTTGTGTGCTTTTGTGTTTCCACCGTAGGCGTGTTTTCTGTAGGACTCCCCAGTATCAGGTCTGCTCTTCTCTCTCCCTCAGAATGGTCTCAATGGGCTGCATCTGGCCTCCAAAGAAGGCCACGTCAAAATGGTGCTGGAGCTGCTTCACAATGGTATCACACTGGAGACCACCACAAAGGTAAAATGCCCTTTAACAAAAGCAACATTTAGACCTTTTTTTTTAATAATGCCTGCTCAGACCTCACTGGGTTTCCGGTGTCTGCCTCCAGTAGTCAGTGGGCAGGCGGTGAGGTACAACCATGCTTCCCCACGCTTACTTACACCTGAGGGCTGATTAGAGTGGCCAGGTATCCTAAGGTGTGCGAGCAAGCAGGAGAACCTGGAGAGAAAACACATTCATTGGGAGAGGATGCAAAGAAAGGGTTTGGAAGAGCGCTCACAGGGTGGCCTGCCAAAAAGAAAATCTCCCACTGAAAGAAAATCATTTCTGATGTGCTCTGAATTGACCAGTGAAGGAATAATATGACCTTTAGAAGACATCGGGATGTGTGGTCAGTCCTTCTTGTGTCATCTGTGTTTACCGGGCCCCCATGAAAGACTGCAACAAATTCTTCTAACTTTTTGATTAATTCATCTAATGAATATTTAAACTTTTTGTGTGCATATAGCACTGAGCTTTCATCTTTAACTCATTATGTTTAAAAAATGTTAAAAAGTAAGAGGGTTATATCAGAGCAAAAGTTAGATATCCCTTTTCTGATGCAGCAGAACGCTGTGAAGCCCAGCCCTTGATCCCAAGACTCCCTCTGCAAAAGATTTACTCCCCGTGTTTGAAACACTGGTGTTGAGTGCATCAAAAGCAACACAGATGCTTTTACTTCAAAGACATGACCAAGCTTTATTTTTTATATATAAAATACGCTTTATTCCAGTGTTTTGAGACATGATGAACATACATGGCAAGATACAGAGGGGTTGCCATACAGACTTTGTCATAGTTGTGTTATGCACATTGATGAAAATTTCTTAGTTTCCACTTTTTTTAATTACTTAAACCTGGCATGTAAAATAATCAGACGTTTGTGCTTTAATATTGCATATGGTTTAAAAGGTTGCTGTTTTAATGGGAATTATCATCCAGTTCCAAAAAGGTTTTTGCAAAGGAAGAACCAACCTCTGTACCTCACTTGTAGTGCAAAAGGTTGGTCCAAAATGTTGGCATGAAATGCTAATTGTGCTGTATTTACTTGTGTTTAAACAGAAGGGGAACACCGCCCTGCACATTGCAGCGCTGGCAGGGCAGGAGCAGGTGGTCACAGAGCTGGTAAACTATGGGGCCAATGTCAACGCTCAGTCCCAGGTGAGACGGAGAGCTGCTCTCACAGCAGAGGTGTCAGCGCACACTGAGGCTGCCTCACAGCCCTTTACTACGTGAATTCACCATTGTAGCAACGACTGCAATTCCATCTGTTAAAATTCACCTTTGTTTGTCTGATATTTCTGTGTGTTTGTGTTTCCTCTCTGTGTGCATCCTGGTGTGTGCATCTGTGACTTTGCTTTGTGGTGTGTGTTCTTGTATGTGTGTGTGTGTGTGTGTGTGTGTCTGTCTATCGTGTGTCTTTCTGAGACAGAAGGGTTTCACTCCACTGTATATGGCTGCACAAGAAAACCATCTAGAGGTTGTGAAGTTTCTTCTGGAGAACGGAGCAAATCAGAGCATTCCAACAGAGGTACCAAAGATCTGAGAGCGACGTACTTTAGAGAGTTGCCCCCTTTGCTGATCCACAGTCGCTGTGTTTTCTGTTCTGCCCTGTTTTACATGAACCTCTGTTCTTACGTCGGTCCCTTTTCGTCGTAATGAGTCAGACTCTCTTTTAACTCTCTCTCTCTCTCTTGTGCTGCAGGATGGATTTACGCCGCTCGCCGTGGCTCTTCAGCAGGGCCATGAGAATGTCGTAGCCCTGCTCATTAACTATGGCACCAAGGGGAAGGTCCGGCTCCCTGCTCTGCACATTGCTGCACGAAATGACGACACGCGCACAGCTGCAGTGCTTTTGCAGAATGACCCTAATCCCGATGTCCTCAGCAAGGTCCCTGGCCAAACCAACATTTGGTTTATTTGTCTTTCTATGTGTTTTTTGTGTCCACAAAATGCAGAGGTGGTAATGTTGACATCTATTTTGCAGACTGGATTCACGCCACTCCACATTGCTGCACACTATGAGAACTTGAACGTGGCACAACTGCTGCTTAATCGAGGAGCAAATGTCAACTTCACCCCTAAGGTTGGAAACATCAAATACCAGTAAAGGGCTGCCTGTCCTTGCTTTACTTTCTTCCCAGTGTTGACACAAGCTCATCTCTGTGGTTCCACAGAATGGCATCACCCCTCTGCACATTGCCTCCAGACGAGGGAACGTGATCATGGTCCGACTCCTGCTGGACCGGGGAGCACAGATCGATGCTAAGACTAAGGTAAGACCAAAATCTGTCC
The DNA here is from genome assembly GCA_037039145.1 of Fundulus diaphanus. Lineage (NCBI taxonomy): Eukaryota > Metazoa > Chordata > Actinopteri > Cyprinodontiformes > Fundulidae > Fundulus > Fundulus diaphanus. Next base: position 26,395,391 of record CM073127.1, read on the forward strand.
CATCCCACAGCCCTTTTTTTTTTGTAATTCCACAAATCGCTAACAACATTTTCAACAATCCACTGCTTTCAGGATGAGTTGACTCCTTTGCATTGCGCTGCCAGAAATGGACACGTCAGAATTATAGAGATCCTGCTGGACCACGGGGCTCCAATCCAGGCAAAGACAAAGGTAAAAAAAAAAAAAGAAACAATTACAAAGTCCTTTTTCATATATGGATGAAAGAGTTAAGACCGTCTTTTGTTTTTGCAGAACGGCCTGTCACCAATCCACATGGCAGCACAGGGTGACCACATGGACTGCGTCAAGCAGCTCTTGCAGTACAACGCAGAGATTGATGATATAACTCTGGACCACCTCACGCCGCTGCATGTAGCCGCACACTGCGGGCACCACCGCATGGCCAAAGTACTGATGGACAAAGGAGCCAAACCCAACTCGAGGGCCCTGGTTAGAGATAAATCAGTCTCTTTAAACCATTAAAGTGCCTTTCAAAAGTATTCACATCCCTTTGAACTTTCACGTTCTATTAGGATTCTTTTGCCACAAAGGGCTCTAAGAAAACTACTACTGCACATTACTGTGAATACACTGTTTCTATGGTGACTCATGGTGGTGGCAGCATTATGCTATAGGATGCCGTTCTTCTGAAGTGCAGGGAGTTTGGTCAGAGTAATTTTAGGAGATGGCTGGAGCTAAATGGGATGCAATCATGGAAGAAAACATCTGCAAAACACTTAAGACTGAGGAGGAGGTTGACCTTTGAGCAGGACACTAACCCTGAACATGGAGCCGGAGCTACAAACATGTTAATTTGTTAATATGGCCCATTCACTGTCCAGAGAGAATCTATAGTAATATTCACAGACGCGCCTCATCCAAGCTGACCGGGCTACTTTCGGGATGAAGAATGGGCAAAAGTTTCAGCCTCCACATGTGCAAAGCTGGTGACTTACCCTGAATGACTTGAAATTCTATAAGGCATTGAACCAGAGAGGCTGAATACAAATGCATTGTACACTTTTAAGATTTTTATTTGTAAAAAAAAAAAAGAAAAAAAAAGAAAAGAAAATGAAAGCCCTGCGTCCTTTTTTATATTTGGCAATTATGCACTATGTTAAGTTGGTTTATTACAAACAACCAATAAAATAGGGAAAAGAGGAATGAAGATTTTACCCTAATGGTTACCACATTGTAGGCAAATGTGTTATAACATAAAATGTCAATTTTATATTTTTTCCATTTAAAAAAATTATTGTGTTTTTGTTACAGAACGGCTTTACTCCCCTTCACATCGCTTGCAAAAAGAACCACATGCGAGTGATGGACCTCCTGCTCAAACAATCAGCATCAATAGAAGCTGTGACTGAAGTAAGGGATCAGAAAGAAATAGAATAAGCCATTAATCTAAAAACAGTGGAAGATTGTCCTAAATTGTTTAAATGCTTTCATAGGTCCGGATGTTGAGACTCTTTTTCTCTGCTCCTTTTTCTTAAACAGTCAGGCCTAACCCCCTTACATGTTGCGTCCTTTATGGGTCATCTTAATATTGTGAAGATCCTCCTGCAGAAGGGAGCTTCTCCCAGCGCCTCCAATGTGGTGCGTAACTTCAAGTTGTTTTAAAACCGGCTTAAACAACCAACTCTTATGTCCTGAAATGCTGGTGTTGAACTTGATGGTTGGGTTTGTTTCTTTGAACAGAAAGTAGAGACTCCTCTCCATATGGCATCTCGGGCAGGTCATTTTGAAGTGGCAGAGTTCTTACTGCAGAATTCATCTCCAGTTGATGCCAAGGCAAAGGTACATAAAAATCAAAGCAATGTGTATAGGGTTATTGCAGACTTGGGGAAAAAAATACTTTTAGATTTATTTTATTAAAACTGATGCATTGAAGCAAATATGTCTTATTGTTAATCTCACCTCCCAGATCTGTTACGCAGATTGCCCTAAAAAACAGATCCATTAGAGCCGACTAAATCAAAGGTTTTGATAGGAAGTATGCCACGGTTCCTGACAGCTTGCCTCTACCTCAACAGGATGATCAAACACCTCTGCACTGTGCTGCTCGGATGGGTCACAAAGAGCTGGTGAAGCTTCTGCTTGACCACAAAGCCAACCCCAACTCCACCACCACAGCTGGACACACGCCTCTGCACATCGCTGCCCGAGAAGGTCACGTTCACACCGTACGCATCCTTCTGGACATGGACGCCCAACAGACCAAAATGACCAAAGTAAAGAAAGTCTTGTGATGCAGTTTTGTTTTGTCTCCAGTCTTAGCTGGAGTTATGGACGTAATCTAATGTTGCGTCCCCTCGCCTCTTTGTGCTATTGTAGAAAGGCTTCACTCCGCTGCACGTAGCCTCCAAGTACGGGAAGGTGGATGTGGCAGAGCTGTTGCTTGAGAGAGGAGCCAATCCTAATGCAGCTGGAAAGGTGAGGAGAACCAAAAACCTACAGCAACCTGAATGGATAAAACGTTTCATTGGATAAATCACTGATCTTGTTTTTACAGAATGGTCTAACCCCGCTGCATGTCGCCGTACATCACAACAACCTGGATGTCGTTAACTTGCTTGTCAGCAAAGGAGGGTCGCCACACAGTGCTGCCAGGGTAACAAAAACAGATCTTAAGTGAAACAGTTCAGCTTTAAGAATCCACACAGATCTTTTCTTTAAAACCGCTGTTTTCTGCTGTCCAGAACGGCTACACGGCCCTGCACATTGCATCCAAGCAGAACCAGGTGGAGGTGGCCAACAGCTTGCTGCAGTACGGAGCTTCAGCCAACGCTGAGTCACTGCAGGGCGTCACTCCTCTTCACCTCGCCTCCCAGGAAGGGAGGCCTGACATGGTTTCCCTGCTCATCTCCAAACAGGCCAACGTCAACCTGGGCAACAAGGCAAGAGCAGACCGTTAGAGAATGAAAATGAAAAGTTGGAGATTTGCGTCCACTTTGGTTCATAATATGAATAAACTGTGACATTTTAATTTGACGCTGTCTTTTTATTCTTGCATTCAGAGCGGATTAACTCCTTTGCACCTGGTGGCACAGGAGGGACATGTAGGCATTGCTGATATCTTAGTGAAGCAAGGAGCTTCGGTCTATGCCGCCACACGGGTGAGACACTTTCATTTCTATTTCCCACAGCAACCCTTACAGTGCAAAGAGCCGATATTTGCTCTCACTCAAACTAAACAAAACCCAGAGACATAAATCCTCCATGACCCTTAGAGGAAAGAAAAACTGTTAGGTTTCATAAGTAACTATGAACAAATGTGTTTGCTTTATGGTGTAATTGAAAAAACACAATTTTATTTATCATTCATTTTCTTTAGAATATGAAGTAACAGTAAATTTTCTTCCAGTAAACAAATGTTATTACTTTGTGTAAAATCGGGCTGAGTCAATGTGAGAGGAAAATGAAGAAACAAACAAATAAAGAACATCATTTTGCAGTCTAATGGCCTAAATAAAAACATAAATATTCATTGTATCATTAGTGTCATTCTGCTGTACAAATGTATGCAGATATTGCATGAAAACAAATAGAACTGTTAAAACCATCCATCCATATACTGTCTGTACCCGCTTTTCGCTGCGAAGCCGCGAGGGAGATTGTGTCTACGTGCAGCGGTCATTAAGCAATAACTGTTTAAACTAGCTTTCCCTTTATCTTTATTTAGCATTTTTCCTTCACTTTATCTTTACAAAACAATTCTCTGCTTTGGAATTGTTCACTAAAATTATTAAGAGCTACCTTGGAGGGTCTAAGATGCCAAATGTGGCTCTTTAGCCACAAACCCCAGTCTGGCCATCCACTTTTAAAAGCACTTTAGTCACAGATGGTCTTAATATCAACTAGGGATGTTTTAATCAGGATATTTCATCTCTGATACTGATCAGAGTTATTTAAGAAGAGGTATTCGGAGATACTGAATACCTGACTGATGCTCCACTCAATTATTCATAGAACTCAGTAGTTTTAAAATAGAACATTGCATTTCATCAGTTGGGTTTAGTCAGGAACTCAGACACCCAATCATTTACAAGTGCTTTAATCTGGACTCCAATCCGATCAGATTGAGCCTCTCCTAGGGCCGGACGATAATTCAATAACAGTATATATCGATCGATAGACGTGTGGTGCGACAGAAAACAAAAAGGGTCAATAAAAAGTTCAGTAGAACAGTTTTCCCTCATTTTGCATTCTAGCTTATCATGTAATTACTAGTCATTACATCCTCCAAACCAATCACAAAAACAGACCCAGGAACGTTCCATCAATCCCTCCAAAGAGTTCAGAGAGCACACGTTCATTTTTCTTTTTTAAAAACTTGCAGTTTTGGTAAAAAGTTGGTTGAATAAAGGGTTAAGTATGAATTCAGTGTTTGTGTGTTCTCTATCTAAAAATAGGTCATTAAGCAACAGCAACATGAAATGGCCAGGGCTGCACTTAAATATATGTTTTCCAGGTACTAAGTGTTCACTTCTATACAGAAAGCCCGTAATTTATTTTTTTTACTTTCTTTTCTCAGGTATCACATTATACATGTCAGTTTAAATAATAATACATATAATTTAGCAAAGGTATCAAGGTGTTACTTTATTGTATCTGTTATACTATATCCGTTGGTTGTGCTGTTCTTTTTACATCTCTCTTTCCAGGTGATGAAGCAGACTGAAGACGTTTTATCATTCTTTCCCTTTTATCTCTTCTTTCTTTCACCTCTTCTCTTTCTTTTTTCTCTCTTCTTGTTCTTCCTTTACTCTCCTACTTTCCCATTGAAGTGTCCACATAATTTGAAATACTCCCCGCAGGAATCACAATAAAACTATTTACATGCATAAATCAAGCGGAGCACTATGGCGAAAGCTGATTGCTCCACTTGTGAAAGTAAAATCTGTTGAGCTCTATTTGGCATTAAGACATCAATTCTTATTGCCACATTGCTAGACAGGACACTGGGAAGAAAAGAAAAAAATAAATAAATATATGTTTTGAATTGTTTGATAATTACCAATATGATTATCAATATGATTTCTCCTAATATTAACAATTTTCTGCTGGCCGTGCTTTATCTTTCAAAACCCTCAACTGTCTGGTGCAAAGCAGTATATTTCTTTTTTTAATTCCTAAAAAGCTGCCTTTGTCACTTTTCTAAATTTAACTGTGTATAAGTATGGACAATAACTGTGATACATTTTTAGAAACACTACACTCATCCTTTTTAATGAAATCTTCAGAGTGAATCCTGCATCCATCCTGCAGAGTTTTTACCCCTTTTCTTCCCTTGACAGATGGGCTACACCCCTCTGCATGTAGCGAGCCATTATGGTAACATCAAGATGGTGAAGTTCCTCCTACAGCAACAGGCCAATGTTAACAGCAAAACAAGGGTGAGTGCTTACCCCCCCCCCCCCCGCCCCCAGAACTAAAATACAATGCTTTAGGTGACTACATATTACGTTGTTTCTTAATCAGCCATCGTATTAGATGTGAGGTGAAATATGCACTGAAAAGTGTCATCTATGTTAATGAACCTTTTGTCTCCCTTGCAGCTTGGTTACACTCCTTTGCATCAGGCAGCACAACAAGGCCACACAGACATTGTGACATTATTGCTGAAACATGGCGCCCAACCCAACGAGATCACCACTGTGAGTTTAAGTGCAACCTGCCTTCTTCTTGCTAATTCATAAAGGGGTGTTTTCCCCTCTCACTGACGTAATCAATCTGCTCTGTTCCTGACAGCATGGCATGTCAGCGCTGGCCATTGCAAAAAGGTTGGGATACATCTCAGTGATCGATGTCCTGAAGCTCGTCACAGAGGAGACCGTTTCAATGGTGCGGAGTCTGTTAATGCAGTGCCAGTCTTATAGTTGTGCAATAATAGACGTACATGAAATGCAGTTCCACAGAGTTTTTCTTATTGCTGTCTCATCTGAATCTGGTTCACATCTATGCTCTGCAGACGACTACAGAGAAGCATCGCATGAGTTTTCCAGAAACTGTGGACGAGATATTAGACGTGTCTGAGGATGAAGGTAGAAGATTTAAAAAGAAATACCTTAAAACAGTGGGAACATACGGTGTTAGAAATATAAGAATATCATTTTTTTATCAACTCTTTTTGCCTTTTGCCCTTTTTAGGAATTGCACAGCTAACATTAGGTATGACCGTCTACTTCTTTCTTTTGCGGCATTCAGAGTCTGTCGTAAAGTACTTTGCGGCTCCATTTCAAGCTCACGCCATCTTTGTCCCCCTTCCTTTCTCTCTTAATCCGTCTGTAGTGGTGCTCACTGTGGTAGCTCTGGTTTCTCATTGGCATGCACCCATAGCACCCATGTCTGTGACCTCTGTACGTCCCTTCAAATAACACCCTCATTCTCTAACTCTCCAGGTGCCCCTCCATGGTCTCACTTTGTTTCAATAGTGGCAATAGCAGCTAACTCCCAGATACCTGCTCTTTGGTATTTTATCTTTCATAGAAGATTGGTGGTGTTGTGTTTTTCTGGGGGAATTGCTTTGCAGTGTGTGTTTCATAGTGCTGACTGTCTGTGCCTATTGTGGTGCAAAAGGTGCATTTTACTATTATGACTGTATTTTGTTCTTTTGGATCAACCAGGTTGTTGAGTCTGAAATTGAAGGAAAAAATAGATAAAGGGAGGTCTCATTAATATAGTAAACACCTTGGATGCCATCATTAACAGCCAAGGAGTAACTCCAGAGAAATTGTTACACTTAGGAATCAGAGAAAAGTTTGTTTTTTAATCAATGTAACACAGAGCTGTTTTTTAGTAAAAGAAGTAATCCACAAAAAGATAAGAACTCGAACAAACCACACTCCCAGCCACACACATACAGTAAAACTGAGATTTATGATTAAGTGCTCTTTTACCAACCAGTGCTTCTTTGGACTGGAATGTGGATGTTTGAAGCGGCCCAGCCAGAGTCCAGACTTCAATCTGACAGAGAATCTGTGACAGGGGCCAAAGATGAGGAATTTGGCCCAGAAGCCGTCCAACCACAAGCAAATATAAATATTCAAAATACCAATTTTATTTCTGATACAAATGATCAGGTTTATGATGATGTGTTCTTATATTTTAACAACTATGGCCAAAATGCTGGGCTAATGTTGGCATGTTACCTGTCTGATCTAATAGAACCAGTTGGTTAATCAGTTTATAATAGATTTCAAAGTGATTCCAGTTGACAGCATGAAAGAAAATCTTACTAAAAGAAGTTATTGTCCTGCTTTATAAACCTTCCTTTGGACAATTTTCAAGTTTATTACCACAGTAATACACAGAAATCTATGTGAATACAGCGCACAAAGCGAGTCTACACAGGGATGTGAGCTTTACACAGACAGACAGGCTGGAGCAGCAGCCATTGCAGTCTCTCTTTCAGAGTGAGCATCATTGTAAAGGGTCAAATACATTAGTACCCCCATCACACAGTGTATACTGGTTATTCCAGGGCAGATACACTGCCTTAGATAAATATTGCTCCTGCATTATCTTCCTACACAATTGATATTGAAGCATGCACAATTTGATCATACACTAAGCCAAGCACCCACTATTTATTTAGGTGTCAAAAAAAGCAGCATGAACCACATGACTGAGAAATCCCATGTACTGCACATACACACCACTGCTACTGAAATAACGCACATGCTACTCAAATATAGTAACAATGACCCATGACAATATTCACTTAGCTCATGGTTCACTAACCTCTGGATGCTTAATGCTTAGAGAAGCTTAATTCAGCTAATAAATATTTGACCACCTGGTGGCACTAATTGACCATTGAATTTCCATCCCTAGATGGCTAGTTGATTCCTAAATGTGGGGAAGAAACAGCAAATGGGAAAGTGACTTCAGGATAAAAGTAATGAATCCCCCCCTGGTGCAGTAAAACCACTCTCTGCTTTTCATTTCAGCATACACACTGTGTGCGTAATGGGGGTACACCAAAAGACGTACACAACACACGGTTAAAAGATCTCAAAAGACTTACTGTTTGGAAAAATGTGGGAAACAACATAAAGTGTCATGATAGGCAACAGTGTGACAGCAGTTTTACACAGTTTTATTTAGGTCAACAAAGCAATGTGCACAGCCTATAATATAGTCTTGTGACAAAAATAGACAGGGATTTTAAAAGCTGCCATGCAAATTGTGGCCGCACAGCTCGCTGGAAGGCAAGGTTTGATGAAAGATGAGTTCAGTCAGCGAGACGAAATATCAGACAATTTAAAAATGCCTTGATCAGGATCCCGATGTGATACCTGAGATGGGACCGGGACATCCTTTGTTGGGATTGTTTTGACTGTCCAATGCAGAGACTAACAGACAGAGAGATCAAAGCTGAGGGAATACTCACCGAACATGATCAGGTGTCCAGAAACACAGCATCAGACAGATGCTTTTACTTTTATCTCTTATTTTGAGAAAGACAAAAAACATGTCAGTAGCTGGTCTGTTTGCAGCACAGAATTATTTTCTGCTTCACTGTAGTGGCTAAAAAATCATCGATGGTAGTTTCATTTTTGGTTTGCAATGATGCTAGCAATATTGTCAAAGGCTCTACTGTTTTGATATTTTGAGTCCCCCGATATTTCGACACACAGATTGTTGGCGGCGCTCTAAATATAGAAAGTAGCTCTTCTGCTGTCTTAAAGACACAAATCCAGAATGATAAAGTGAAACCAGCGGATATGATGCGCCACTTCCTAGTGTACGATCGAGTTTTAGCAGAGGACACAGAGGACCTGAGCTGATTCATGTGAACCAGCCAGCACTGAATCCACCACCTTAAACATGAGATCACTCATAGGACAACATGCTGCTTCTGGATCTTGTGCAAAAACCCGCTAACGTGAGATTCAGACACAACAACAGTTTTTTCCTTTGCTGCTGGTAATTAATTGCCTTTTTTGCCTCTGTTTTGAGGTAAGTAACCAAATTCTAAATCAACCCACAATCAGAGTTAAAGGAAATTCACCGTAGGGTTAGGGACAGGTTTTCGATTTTTGTGCTGTGGCTCGCTAAAATGCTTTGGAGGGTAAATCAACATCTTTCTGTCTTAACCTTTAATATTAATGTATATATATATAACAAAATATTATTGTCTTAAGATTTGTCAATGTTTTCTCACATCAAAGACTGTGTTCCGAGAATTGTTTTTTGTGAATTTATTCTTATCATGTCCAGGAGTGGTTGCTTGTAGTGTTGTTCATATCCTCATTTATTTGTTAAATGTTTCCATTTTCCACCGTGGAAGCAGCAATATGACTTAGAAAATCATTGTAAAAAAACAAAACATTGTCATGAATGTCTCATGTCATCTGTCTAATCCCTCAATAATATAGCCGTCATTCTGGGTGTCATGTTGTCTAACCCTTCTAACAGCTAGTTAACAGCCTTGTTTTCTTTCTCTCTTTCTCCTGTGCTGTGTCACCAACCTGACCACGATCTGTTCGCTCTCTTTGGCATGTTGTTCTCTGAAGGAGAGGAGCTCTTGGGGACAGAAGGGGCCAGGTACATGAAGATGGATGACATGAAAGACCATGATGACGATTTCCTCTCCCCCAAGAAATCACTGGAGTACGAGAGAGGGCTGGGCACAGCGTAAGGGGGGCTGAGTGGGGGAGCAGGGTCCAGAGCCAAAGCCAGTAGTAATGAGCCAATCAAAGGATTTGGGTGGGGGGTGGGGGGGTAGCTCCACAGACACATAAATAAACCCCGGTGCGATTGCTTGGGAGGAGCATTGATGTAAAGAAGTGTTTTTAGGCTTACTGTTTTGTCTCTTTTCTTACAACAGGAATTACTCACCGGCCATTCCCAGGATTCCTCGTGTTTCACCGGAGACTGTAAACCTGAGAGAACATGAAATAGATCAGGTACTGTAAAGACCACAATCAGAGACATGATCAGAGTTTTAACGCTTTTCACTCATCTGCTCAATTAATCAAACCTGAACCACCAGAGGTTGTCTGGTCATAGTGTTCCTACTGGAAGTCCCTTTACTTTCTAAAGGTGTACCTAAAATAAGTTGGTTGTAGTATCTTTTTTCCTCATAATTTTAGTTTGTCAGCACAACACTTGTCAGAGTCAAAACCTTTTACTTAAAGGGAGTTTTTCACTCCCAAAATGACTGGAGGATATTCACAAGAACTGCAACTTGTATTTTATGCAACTGCTGTTGCAGTGTTTGCTTTATTTCTGTACCGTATTCACAAAACTCTTTGCACTAAACACGTGGATGCAAACAAGCCTATCAAGTCCACCAGATGGGAAGAATGTGCATTTGTGTAACAGACTGCACAACTGCAGCCTGATACAACATCTCAGCACTTGCTTAAGTGATCACAAAATAAAGAACAAAGGTATCACTTAATAATGTTTTGAATAACTGAGAACTCCACTTCCTGACTTGACAATTTGCTGCCTGTCTCCAGCGGCCATTGGGCAAGAAGCAGGGTACACCCTGAACAGATCGCCAATCTATCACAGGCACGCACACACTCATACCTAAAGGCAATTTAGAGAAACTAATTAACCGGGGGTACCTGGAGAAAACCCATGCGTGCACAGGGAGAATACGCAAACCCAATGCAGAAAGACCCCAGGCCGGGATTTGAGCCCCTGTAGCAAGAAGTTACCAACTGCACCACTGTGTAACCCTTCTTATCGGGACACATGTTCTAATTTAGTGAAAATGACTGAATATGATAAGTTCTCTTTCTGGTAGTGTGTAACTCTGTCTATGTGTTTTTGCCACCGTCAAGCCAAAATTTTCCCATTGTGGGACAATAAAGGTATTTCTTAGCGTATCTTCTTATATAATCAACATCCAGAGTAAAACTTAAACCCTCGAAGTGGCTACAAAGGCATTAACCTAAGTCACATTGTCCATTTTTTCCTGTTAGGAAACAGCTACATGTTTGGTTTTATGTGAAATTCGTGAATGATCTCCGTGTTCTGTCTCATGTAGCAACACACGCCCCTTCCACTGCCCAAAGAGTACGACGATGATTCCCTGATTCCCAGTAGCCCAGCAACGGAAACGTCTGACAATGTCAGCCCAGTCGCCAGTCCCATCCACACAGGGTCAGGACAGCCATAGCAGAAGCAAACTTTTCTTTTTTATCCCTCTCTATTGTTATGCTTTTTAATCCTATCAATATTTTCCCCCAACAATAGGTTCCTGGTCAGTTTTATGGTGGATGCTCGAGGCGGTTCAATGCGAGGCAGCAGGCATAATGGTCTGCGTGTCATCATACCTCCGCGGACGTGTGCAGCACCCACTCGCATTACCTGCCGCCTGGTGAAGCCGCAGAAGCTGACCAGCCCCCCTCCTCTGGTGGAGGGAGAGGGGCTGGCCAGCAGGATCATTTCCCTGGGTCCAGCTGGGATGCAGTTTCTGGGGTGAGCCACGCACTGTGCTGTTATTCTCTTAACGAAAAGTAGGCTACTTTTCCACAAGCAATCCAGTGGATTTATTGTTAATTAGCTAAATCTATTCTTGGTTAATGGGTCAGTTACTAAAGTTTTCTTCAACGAGAAGATCAATCAAGATCTCAGTTATTTGATCAGTTTTTTCCCTTAATATCTGTGGATTTTTTATTATTTTTTTTGTACTTGGCAGACCGGTGATTGTGGAGATCCCCCATTTTGCTGCTCTGGGTCGTGGCGACCGAGAGCTCGTTGTGCTCAGGAGCGAGAACGGATCCGTCTGGAAGGAGCACCGCAACCGCTACGGTGATGAGGTGCTGGAAACAATCCTGAACGGGATGGATGAGGGTGGGTTAAAGTCCTTGGTGGTTCATGTGTTAACTGAAAACCTTCTTCCAGGGGCATCACGTATTAGGAAATGTAACCTTTGCTTCTCACCACAGAACTAGAAAGTCAAGAGGAACTCAGCAAGAAGCGAATCCGCCGCATCATCTCCACCGACTTCCCTCTTTACTTCGCTGTTGTGTCGAGGGTCCAACAAGAGAGTGACCTGATTGGTCCAGAGGGAGGTTCGCTCACCAGTAAGCTGGTGCCGATGGTGCAGGCCACGTTTCCTGAGACGGCAGTGACAAAAAGAGTCCGTCTCGGGCTGCAGGTGAGATGGGACGACGAGGAGGAAGGAGAGGAGAGCAGAGACGGGATTGTTAATGCCTGAAAGGAAGCGTGTTGAATTCACTCTGATTTATCATGAAGTCACGTCTCATGTGCCAAGCTTGCTATGTAGCTTTTAATGATTTTAGAGGACCTGTTTGCTCTTTATTTTTCATTTTGCATGCACCTGTCACCTTTATACAACTCTGGACAGCCTTTTAGTGCTGAGATTTTATTTTCTGAGTCTTTGTTTTCTTTCTTACTAATGTATTTATGTCACCGACAAACCCTGTACATCAAATATTTAACACATTCATTGGAGATGCCTAAGAATTTATTTTATCTATATGCTTATTTTTTGTTGACTGGAAAGACTGTGTATGTTTTTGTGTATTTTCTTTTTCATTTTATATGTGCTTGAATGTTTTAATTTTTAAAAGAAGGGAAGATTTTTGCTGCACTAAAGGTTTTCAACCTGACGACCAGTTTTCCTGTTCTACAATTGTTTGAATGGCCGAACTTTTCACAATAATTAAACACAAAAGAACATGATTATTTGTGCTAAAAGCCGGTAATAAAGTGCAGCTTCTTGCTCTATAGCCCTTTACTCCCTAATGTCAGGTAAATGTAAAGTTACATGTAAAGTTTAAAACAGGGTCCAGCTAAACCTCTAGCTGTAAATCATCCACTTTAGTTGGACACAGTGGCCCTTTTGAGTGTTGTTTGTCATGATCTGAATGATTGTTTTGTGATTTCAAGGTTTTGCTTCGTTTTGATTTGATTTTTAAAGTTTAATTACATTTCTTATCATAATAATAATAATTTTAACATATCTGATAATTCTCAGGTTAATGGTATCACAGATGAACAACAGCATATACAATTGCACATTGTTGTTAATGATTTAAATGAGAGGTGGCAAGCACTGAAGTTCAGAATATAGAATTAAAAGTCACCCAGCAATTCAGCAGATTTTGAAGCCATGTGTAGCCAAATAAAGACCAGAAATAACCATATTTTTTTAGAAGTTATTGGTCACTCATATCATTGTTGCAGTATTCTGACCCCCCACAGAATGGGATCATTTGGGTTTGAGCTGTCACCAGGCACCAGTGCAAACTGTTCATCAGGTTGGGGTATAGACTTTAAAAACTGCAGCATTTGTCTTCTTTTCTTTTTCAGCCATTCCCCTATAGTTTTTTCTGCTGTTTGGCTCCTTGTTTCTGTTGCATGATGCAATTCAAACCAGGTTTTGTCTGTCTTGGCATTTTGGGATACCAAGGAGTTCCTTTTTACCTGAACAACGGCACTGTACCCAGCTCCTGTGGCTGAAAACCCAGCCCAAGTCATCACCCTCCGTCCACCAACATGCTTGACAGCTAATAGGAGCTGTTTGTGCTGATATACTGTCTAGTTTTCAACAGAGATTGTGGCCAAATCTGTCTACTTGTGTTTCGTCCATTAAATAATTTTGTTCCAAAAAGTCAGATCAACTTGTATGAATTTAAGCTTTACTGTCAGCAGAGCTTAAGGACCTTTTAACATCCCCTTTAAACAAACAATATTTGCTCAATTTGTTTACTCATCCTAGATAGTTTGCAATTAACTCCTAAACTAAGCTATGAAAAACATGAGGTTGATCTTTATTTTATGTTTTTTTATATTCATTCACATCCACTTTAATAGAGGATTGCAATACAGATGTTTCCCTCTGTGATTAAATCGTGTTTTAATCGGGCCAATATTATTTGAAAGTGGCCTTACAACCTTTCTCAAATTAACAAAAATTAACAAATTTACAATTTTTAGCCTGTCTGGAAGACATTCTTTTTAATTCAAGCTGTGCTCCAAAAAACAAAAAAACAAAAACAATGTGGACCAAGTGTCTAATATCATAGGCTGCTTACCTGCTAAGGACCATATGATCTGTTTCAATGTTTTCTGTTTTCTAAAGCCTTAGAATTGCAAAAACATATACTTTCTGTAATCCATCAATGCACACACCCTCATTATACTATCTTTCTCTTGAGAAGGTTGGATTCAGGTTGCACAAATTCAGTCCCAAGTTCTTCAGTTTGAAGTTGATTCCCCAGCTATAGGATTTTGATCGTCTGGCAGAAACTTGAAAGCACCAAAACAACAATTAAACATTCAATGAACTGTTTACTGTGTGTTTTGAATCCACAGATTTTTATAGGACACCAGATTTAATCTAAATAAAGATAAATATGCCTTACTAACATTTTTATGATCATGCTGTAGCCTAAAATACTGAATGTAACAGAATACAAACAACAGATTGTTGTGAGAATTTCCTTTTCCCCATGAGAAACTATTTGAACCATTTAGTCATATTTAGAAACCCATTTATTTAATTAAGATGCTATCGTAGAAAGCATCAGTAGGTCTAAGAAACCATGTTGCCTTATTTGTTGATATCCTCTTTTTGTATTAATGATTGTGAAAGCTTCTTGTTAACGCCCACTGTTACAATAAAGAAAGCTGTATCCGCATTCAACCAGTTTGTGTCACTTTTGTTTCTACCCAAAAGAAATCTGAATTTCTTTTAATTAGTACTTCTTTCTCTTTGTCCTTATTGTTTAATTATCTCTGATTTTTCATCCTTCCATCATCTTCTTTTACTTTTCTCTTTCAAATTTCTTTAACTTCATAAAATCACCATTTTCTTCGACATTTCCATACCTGTGCCCCTTTTGCGTTCGTTCACTACCTCAGGCCCAACCAGTTCCAGATGAGCTGGTTGCAAAGCTGCTGGGTAACCAAGCGAACTTTAGCCCCGTAGTCACTGTGGAGCCTCGGCGGCGCAAGTTTCACCGCCCCATTGGCCTGCGCATACCCCTGCCTCCGTCCTGGAAGGAGAGTCCCCGCGACTCGGGCGAGGGCGACACCACCAGTCTGCGTCTTCTCTGCTCTGTTATAGGTACTGCTTGTGAGGTGTTTGTGTGAATGGAAACAGTTTACTTTAACGGGAGGGAAGACTGTCGGAAAAACCACTGACTGACTGGACTAAAAGATGTTGATCATCATTAGACATCTTCCCTGTTACCCTAATCCCTGAGTTTCCTCTTCCCCACGCTGTGTAACTGACAGGTGGGACAGCCCCAGCCCAATGGGAAGACATTACTGGCACCACCAAGCTCCTATATGCTAATGACTGTGCCAGCTTTACCACCAATGTTTCTGCACGGTAAGTTCAGATGGATACATTTACGCTTAATCAATTATAAAACAGAGCAAATTTTCTTCTTCTTAAAACAAATTGTCCAAGAGCTGCATTTCTTGTTTAAGAAAAGTTCTGATGTGTGTTCACCAATGTCATTCCTTGTGATTGCTTGCTGATAGATTCTGGCTGGCAGACTGTCCTCGGACAGCTGAGGCTGTCTCCTTTGCCAACCTGCTCTACAAAGAGCTATCAGCCGTACCCTACATGGCCAAGTTTGTAGTGTTTGCAAAGATGAACGAGCTGCGCGAGGGCCGTCTGCGCTGCTACTGCATGACAGACGATAAGATGGACAAAACTCTGGAACAGCACGAGAACTTCACAGAGGTGGCCCGCAGTCGAGACATAGAGGTCAGTTAAGTAACAGGAAGGGCAAGACAAACACCGGACACTTTTTCCTTGCTGTTCAACAAGAAACTCAACATTAACCCTTGTGAACGTCTTGCAGGTGATGGAGGGAATGCCCCTTCACCTGGAGTGTTCAGGGAATCTGGTGCCAGTGAGGAAGGCCACGCAGCAGCCTCGCTGCTTTAGCTTCCAGGCTTTCAGGGACAACAGGCTTCCAGTCTCCATCAAGGTGTTCAATTCATTTTCATCAGCTTTATGGTGCTTATAACAAGTTCAAATCCCCTTACCATGGCCATGATTTCCCTATAAATTAGAGGCTTTTTGTGATGGTTTTGAACTGTTTATTTACAGGACTGAAGATGTAATCTCTCTCTCTCTCTCTCTATATATATGGAGTTCAATAATTGGAGGCACAACTTTTATTTTTCATATTTCTTAAGCTCATTCACATTTTGTCATGTTACAACCACAAACTTTATAAGATATCATAAAAAAAACCACTTTTTTAGCCCTTAAATAAATTTTGTTGTCTCTCTAGGAATGTTGAAAAGTTTAATGTAGTCTCCCCACGAGCTGTGCAGTTATCTTTATATTGTGTTTGACTCATATTTTTCAAGCTGTTGAGTTTTCTCTATTAAGTTTCTTTTTGTTTTTGTTATTTTTGCGGAAATGCTAAACAAAGTCATGATTTTTGCGAATCCGTCATTTTTATTTCTCGCTACGATTTTGTAATGCAAATTCAGGGATGCCGAAGCTATAAGTTGATAAGTCAAAATGTTCGGTTGTTGGGTGTGTTAACCCACACAATTTATTACGCTGGCCCTGGCATTCTCCAAAGATAGCCGAACAAGGTGGAGTGTAACACTCTGTGACCTGGAGGGTGGCTGGGTGAGAAGTGCCTCCTTTAGATTTAAAGAGACAATGTTACATGTTTTAACATGTGAAAAAGTTTTGAAGTGCAAAATGCATTTTTATTCAGCCCCTTTTCCTCTGAAATCTCCAAATTAAATCCATTGCAATTGCATTCAGAAGTCACCTCATTAGTAAACAGTGTCCACCTCTGTGGGATTTAATCTCAGTGTACATAAATCCAGCTGTCCTGTGAAGGCATCAGAGGTTTGATGGAGAACATCAGTGAACAAAAAGCACCTTGAAGACTAAAAGCATTTACGGGTCAGGAATAAGTAGGGTGTTATGAACTAGAATCAGGCACACCCAGTATTCAAACCAAACAAGCGAGGTGAAGGCAAAAAACAGGATTTAATAATAAAACAGGGACAGGCAAAGCTCAATGGTCAAAATGGCAGTCCAAAATCCGGTACACAAAAGGCAGTCCAAAATAGGCAGAGGTACAGACAGGGCAAACGCAAGCTCGGATAACCAAGGGACAGAATCAGGTCGATAAACCGGTAAATCAGTCAGACAGGGCAGGAAAAACAGATCAGGGAACAGGCTGGCTCAGAATCAAAAAAGGCTCTCAGGTTGGTATCAACAGGTCAATCAAGAAAAGAACGCTGGAACAAAACTCACCGTGGGCTCGTTAGACAGTGATCTGGCAGAGTGCAGGAGACAGAGGCAGGTATAAGTAGAGGAGTGAGCAGGTGAATTGAGTAGAAATAAATTACAGGAAAACAGGTGGAACTAATCAGAGGCAAGGAAGTGACTGACAGAACCGAACTGATAGGTTGGTGACTGCTGACAGGGGAGTGACAAACTGATTGGGTGAAAACAGGGAGGTGAACAGAACTGAACTAAAAGCTTGCAGAACCCTGACTGATAATATAAAACAAAGAACAAAAGCAAACCACAACAAAACTCAAACTATTCCATAAACCAAAACAGAACCTAAACCTAAGACAGAATCGGTAAAATAGAAAGAAGTACAAAAACCAATAACAAAACCCCAAATCATGACATAGGGTTAGTCTATAAAAACATCACAAGCATTGAACAACTCACATAGTGTACATATAAAAAAGCAAACCAAAGTTTCCAGGTTTTTATTGCAAAAAATTTACTATTTTCCTTCTCCTCCACAGTTATTAACTACTTGCTGTTGGTCACATAAAATTGAAGTAAAATACAAAGTCCATGGTCATAACTTGACAAAATGTATAAAGTTCAAGGAATATTAATACAAGGTCCTATATATTAAAGCTCACATATATACTTTACATCGACGTAGTTTAGGCCATTAAATATTCCACCCAAGAGAAAGAGTGGTTCAATTAAATATTTAGGAGCCCAAAACAATACAAGAATCATGTTCATGAGTCATAATTTGCTGCTCACTGTTACTACATCATCTCTGGTTTTGCTCTACTGACACCCCTTCATCTGTGCAGGTGCGAGACAGCAGTAAAGAACCTACTGGATTTTTATCTTTCCTTCGCAAGTCCACCAAATACGAGGACAGCCAACAAGTGCTCTGCAACCTTAATATCACTATGCCTCCATGTATAAAGGTAAAGCTTTCGTAGTTTGGTGGATAAAGAAGGCACAATCTAGATTTAAGTCCAAAATGACCCACAACCCTGGCAGATTTAGATCTAAGACTGTTTTTCATCCAACCAAAAACCTGTTTTTGATAGGAAATCAAACAGACATCTCCCAAAATTTACAACACTATGTTCAAAGAGTTTCATCTAAAAATATATATTTGTTTATAATTTTGATCTGCCTGCACAGATTTCCTATCAGATTCAATTATTTTATGTTTCCAGTCGGAAGAAACATGCTGGGAAAACTAACAGATTGGTTTACATCTAAATGTGGAGGGTCTGTGAATAACTCTGGACTCAGCTATGTTCAGTGACAATCCTTTTTCCAGAGTCTCTGTTTCAATGCTTTTTGCTTGCCACTCAGATTATTGGTAGCGATGATAGGAGGCGAACTCTGACCCCGCTGGCTTTAAGAGAAAGATACAGCGCCCTTAATGAGCCTGCTATGGGTAAGAGACTCTCGTCATAGGAATCCTTTAATACATTTACCAGTTTGATATGGAGGTGATACTAAAAAATGGCTGTTTTCTACAGCATCAATGAGCGCAATGGAAAGGACGGAGCTGAAGATGGCTGTGATTGCAGAGCAGTTGGGACTGAGCTGGGCTGGTGAGTAAATATTGAGAGTATGCTGCAGCTGTTTTTACATTCACCGGCTGTGTTTATCTAATGTCTAACAAGCAGGGCTACTACAGTGCTGCCCAGGGCACAAGCTGGTACCCAACTGTGTAAGCTAATTACATTTTTTTTTTCCGGAGGTGTGGATTTTGACTTGATGACTTGACTCAAGTGTGACTCGTGTCACAGATTTGATGACTTGGACTTGAATGTCTTTGCTTGAAATAACTTGGTTCTCCTCATGTCATTAACATTTCAAAGATAGCTCATTATGACACGTTAATGAATTAAAATGTAAACCGTAGCTTAAGACTTGTTAGTCTTGATTTGGGTCTCGCCTTTTACCTGTGGCCTCCGCGAACCAGTGGGACACATTCAAGAGCGAGGCTGTTTGGGCCTCAAACACATGATGGTTCAACAACCATTGATGATGTTTTCTCTTTTTTTCTGAAAAGAGCTGGCACGTGAGCTACAGCTCAGCGTCGACGACATCAATCGGATTCGTGTTGAGAATCCAAACTCCCTCCTTGAGCAGAGCTCCGCGCTGCTCAACTTGTGGGCAACTCGTGAAGGCAAAAGAGCCAAAAGTAAGTAAACGAAATCAGGGTTTATTGTCCAGTTTTCCACGGCTTTCTTTCATCATCTGCCTGTCCCAAATATAATATAAACCAGCTACGCTATAAAAATCCAATCGTGCAATAAACTTTTTGTGCAAAGACAAGAAAATACATTAACTGTGTGGTGCATGTAGGTCACATGGCCCACTATACTCTTTTTGAATACTAGCACATTCAACTTGGTACGACTAAATAGTATTCATCGATACATCAAATTATGAATTTACATCTTTTCAGCGATGAACAGTATCATGAACAAAGATTTATACATCTATACAGTGGAGAGCTTATATACAGCACTGAAGAACATTGACCGTATGGACATCATCAATATGTTGGAGGGCCACCCGCCCCAGCCTGTGAGACAAGGCTCCCGTGATATGAGCAGACGCCGACACAACGACAGAGAGCACCTCTCCCCTGGTATGACCAATGGTAAGTTCTCTGCCAACATCCAACAGGGCGGGCCATTCCCACTGTGACGTATGTCCTGACCCAGAGCTGCTCCTTCAATATACATGCAGTGGTGCTGAAAGTAAACACCTAAAGAGTTAAGTCTTAAAAGTTGATAGAGAGCTACATTTGCAATTGAGTCTAATTGTTAAAACCAATCACCTAGGGCTGGACGATATAGACAAAAAGCATATAGATAAAATAGAAATCATATAGATCGATATCAACAATAATCAACAAATTTGAAATATATATCAACCTATTTTTAGATACAGAACACAAAGACACTGAATTCAAACTAAAACCTTTATTCAACCAAATTTTTAACCAAAACTGCAAGTTTTTAGAAAAGAAAAAAGAACATGTGCTCTCTGAACTCTTTGAAGGGGGCGGAGCTTACTGACGGAACGACCCTGGGTCTGCGTTTGTGATTGGTTGGGAGGATGTAAGGACTGTAATATTAACTTACATGGCTAGAATGAAAAGGAAGAAGAACTGTTATGTTATCGAACTTTTTATTGACCCTTTTTTTCTATCATTGATATACATCTATCGATGGATATATATTGTTATTAGATTATCGTCCAGCCCTACAATCACCTAGTGACTGAAGTGTTGAATGTTGGGTATTCCCCCTAACGTATAACGAAACACAGCAGGTAGATATCTTGCAAAAATAACCAGAAACTCATGATTTTCAAAAGCATTTACAAACTTTCAAGCACTGCTGCTTTCCCCAAAAATCATGAGGAAAGTGATATTTGGTTCCTTTGAAACTTTTCTGTTCTTCTAATGTCTTGTTTTGTTTCCCACTGTGGGGATACTGCTGCAAACAGTGACCTTTCTCATTATTTTACTTCAGCTATATGCAGTGAGACTCAGGGCACTCCTACACCCCTGTAAACCCTCAGGTCATCCCTTTTAAGCTCCATGGATCAATGCTAGGCAGAGGACTAAATGGTGAATACTGATAGTTATAGAGACTGCTGTTTGATGGAGCTCTGATCCAATTATTTCTCCTACAGATAAACCTAACCAACTTTGTTTTATTGACTCAAAAGGTATTCAGTTAATAAAAATCAGAGTGTTTATGACCCAAATCTTTTAAACTTGTGGCATGAACCAACCTTCTCGCCTGAAATTACTTCCTGCTTTCAGAAGCTTGCTTAATTTTAGTATTTAGACCAATGTAATTTAACTAATCTCTTCGAACTGTGATGTTTTGTGATGAAGCCACTTACAGCCACTCTGGACTCTCGGTGAGACCACAACCAATTATAAAGTCTAACCCCTTTACGTCCTTTTAATTAGAATAATCAAACATTAATTACTGTGAAGGTTCAATAATAATCACTTCTTATTCAAGAATGAAACTTTTCAATACACAGGCTATTTAAAGTGTTTAAAATACTTTAAATATACATTGCTACCTTTAGCAGATCCTTTAATATCACTTCTATCTTATGTGGCGCCACAGAGGGAGAACTCTGGTTGGCTGATTTTCAGGCCGAAAATCAGCCAACTCTTACCTAGTCTGCAGAGACCCTTAGACTCCCTTTCAGCTCATTTGCTGCATATGACTCACCTTCCAGGTTGCCCAAAAATCACCTCCTGATTGGTTGGTTCCCATGTGGGTCCCTTTCCACATGAGAAAGTTTGTTTTTTTAGTTTGTGACCAGAACCTAGGAAAGGAAGAACAAAGCTTTGCATCCAAGCTTGACACTAGCAGTGTCCCCGAGTCCTGGTCAGCCTTTGCTGTGGCTGTGACGATTAACTTTGCATGCATCACTAATTTGTCTAATTTGAGTGAATCTCTGCTAGACGTAGCTTTGTTTTTCACATTTCAAACATGTTTTTAAGCCTTTTTGCCATTACCAAATTCAAAGTGAAGGACCTTCATACATTCAGCTCTGCAACAAAGTAAACCACCGCCACTGTCTTGCCTGAACATGACCTCTGTGGGTTGACTGGAAGGCGCTATGCTGCATCCAGATGTTTCTCTAATCCTGTCAGACAACAGAGATGCATACTCACAGAGACTCCAGTACAAGTTAGATCCCAAAAAGGCCTTAGTTTCTTGACTTGGGTGTAATATCTGGATTGCTGGTGTATTTTTCAAAGGTTGTCACAATAAATGGCAATACTTTTTCTTCCCTAATCTCTCCTCTCACATTAGAAGAAAAGGTCTCATATATCTCAATATGACATTCAGAATTACTTTTAGGGTTTTGCCAAGAAGTCTTGCAGAAGAAGAGCTTCTGTTCCATTCTGACTCTCCATCAAAGGCTCAAAAGGTTTGGAGATGTACATAAGAGGGACATCAGTGGTTCCCAAACCTGGTCTTCAAAAACCCCTGCACTGCATGCTTTAGGTGTTTCCTTGCTGCCACACACCAGCCTAAAAGAATGGATGATTAAGTGGCTTCTGCAGCACTTGATGACTCGCAGAGGTGGTTATGCAATCATGTGAATCAGGTGAGCTGGAGCAGAGACAGGTCTAAGCCACTGGAGGAAGGCCAAAGAGGAGTTAAAGAGGACATGAAGGTAGTTGGAGACAGATTATTTGCTACAGCGACCTCTGAAACGGAAATGCCAAAAGAAAAATAATTAAGTTTATGTGTAATTTACAAATACATGTTGTTCTCGTTATTATTTGCTTTTCTTTATTGGTTTATTGGCTGGCTTTGTTTTATTATCTTTAGAAAGTAATAATAGGTAGACATTAATGCATTAGCATTGCTTGATTTTTCTCCTTCAATTTAAGTCAGCTGTATGGTTCTCAGTTTATTCTTTTAAAATATATGATATTAAAAAAAAATTTTAATCTCCCCTGCTTGTGTTTAAGTTTCTCTTTTTCCTCATGGTTTCCTTCACTCACACATACCCTAAGTCTGATTGTTTTACATTTTCACATCTGGGCTGATGTGAGCTCCTCTTTGTCTGAGAGCGACCGCTGCTCTATCCAGCGCAGACAATGGGGTAGCCGGTCCTGCATGTGGAAAATGGAGCAATAATCAGCTATGTTATTATGCAACCCGATGTTACCATGATGCTGAAAAAGATGAAAAAGCATCAGATCACAGCTACTGTGAATCTGCAAACCATTAATCTGCTGAATCTGTTCCTTCTGTCTGGCTACCTGCTTCCTAAAGGCTGTCCCCACTTTGAATACCTGGATACTGAGTCATTTGCCCATAATATTTTAATCATATTTTCAGGATTACAGGTCACGGAATAAACAGCAAACCATCAAAGCTTTCACAGAAAGGGAAATTAATACATTAATGATACATGAAATAAAATAACACACTTCCGAAAAGCAGTTTTTAATGTTTTAACAAGAGTTTTGTCTTTGAAAGTTCAAAAGATAAAGTGAGTCTCCTGTAAATAATGAGCTGATGACTTAGATATTATAAAGACAGAAGATAGTTGAACTCAGCTCTTTATATACCTTCGAAGACATCCCGTTGGGCTCTAGAGGCGTTAACAAAAATGAAGTGTCTGTTTTTACGTTTTCAGATATCCTCCACAAGGTTAGAGACGTTTCCAGTCTAAAGCAAAGTAAATAAAATACCTTGCTGTTATTCATACGCCTTGAACTTTTTTTTAATTCAACAGAAAACATCATTGTATTTCCTTGTGATTTGATGTGATACCAACCTAAAGTAGTTCCTAAAGGTGAAGTGAAAAATTTTCTTTTGCTCAAATCTGTGAACTTGAACTTGTTTTAATTTGAACCTTTCCATTGTAACTCTGGCAGCATATTTAGGGTTGTTTTCCTGATGGTTCTGAAGTAACAGAATATTCTGCCAGTATTGCTCTGTTTTTAGCTCCATTGCTCTTCCCGTCAGCTCCCCCAACCTTCCCGCCCCTGTTAAGGATAAGCATCCCCACATCATGATGCTGCCAGCACTGTGTTTCACTGAGATTTTGGTAATTTTAAGGAAATGTGCAGTATTCATTTTCTACCACCTGAAGAATTTTGCATGTAGGCCAAAAGGTATGATCTTTCTTTCTTCTTCAACTTGTTCTCTGTGTCGCCTACATGGGTTGTGGCAAAGTTATAATTGACTCTCAACATAGTCTATCTTTCTTCTACAAACGACAGATTCTTCTAATTGTTGTCCTGTTGGCAGATTCTCCATGCCGTTGGAGAGAACCACTGATCTCTAGTTATTCACTGGATTGCGCATTGGCCGTATATAATACATGTCGCTGTGAAGCCACCAGCCGCCATATTGCTACTCCCTATTTTCCTCCAGTAACTAGGGAATATGTGGATTAGAGCATCGAACAACGATACTTTCATGTTATGTACTAAAACTATCAAGTACTGAGAAAGTCATGTGCTGAAATATTTTGCATGTTATTTATTTATATATATAAATAACATTTATAAATATATAAATAACAATATACAAATATATAGATGTGTGTGTATATATATATATATACACACATATAAATATATAATATAAATAACATGCAAAATATTTCAGCACATAATTTCCTAGTAGTTGATAGTTTTAGTACCTCCACTGACTGTAAAATTACCTGTGAAACGTTTCACACAGCCAGAAAACTGCTTGTTGTTGCAGCCAAATCCTATGGGGTTCTGTAAGAGAAGGGAGTACCAAGATGGCGGCCAGTGACTTCAGTTTTTCGGGCAAATATGCAATCCAGTGTATAATAGAGATCAGTGGAGAGAACAGGTTGAACAGTTCTCTGTGAGATGTTCAAATCTTTTCTTGTAACTTAACCCTGTTTTAATCTTCTCTCCAGCTTTCTCCCTGACCTGTCTGCTGCGCTTTGTGGTGTCTTTGTGGTCCTGCTTGTTTGCTGATGTTTTTTAACAAACCTCTGAGGCTTCAATGAACAGCTAGATTTATACTGAGAATAATTTACACACAGCTGGAACTGGTTAACCAATGAGCTGCAGCAATTGGTTGTGTTAGATTTTATTTAAGGGCATCAGAGTAAAGGAGGCAGGATTTAAAGGTACACAGTGAACCATGTGTTATTTTCCGACTATCACATGAAATCCCAATGAGACACTGTACATTTAAATTTGTGGTTGTACTGTGTGAAAAAAAAGTGGAAAAGTTCAAGGCGTATAATTCAAGACACTTTATGAAACACACCGGCTGCTCCAGATTTACTCTAGCACTGTAAGCTTTGTGTCAATCATCTTATCTCAAACTACTTCTACAAATGTGACAGAACAGCTCAAATTTTTGGTCAGTCATTCTTGAAAAGAGCTGCAGTTCACATAATCCTTAAACTAGTTTTGAATGAAAAGAAGTTTCCCCTGTTAAAATGAAACATCTTCCACCTCAAAGACATATCCTATAGGCTTTTTTGTTTTCTGACAGGGCCTTAATATCTTTCTGCCTGTGGTTGCATGTTCAGTAGTTTGAGTCTGTTGAGGGTTAATGTTGGTGCACTGAATGTCTTTTTGGGAGCCGTGTTTTCATTCCCTGTGAATCTTGTCCTCTCTGTGTTTCTCTGGACATGTCATCTGCAGCCTAGCCGCCCTATTCTTCCTCCTCCTCACTTCTCTCCAAACTCTGACCTCATGCCGACCTCATGTTGACCTCTGACCCACATCTTAAGCTTTTTTTCTCTTGTTTTGCAACCGGTGCATTTACTTCCCCCCTTCTTTTTACCTCTCGAAAGTCCCACCTTTATAAGTGTCCCCTCTGTGACAGATATCCCTCACACAGACTGTGTTTTCAGCACCCACTGGGAGGGGGAGGTGACCCTCTCTTTCTTTCTTTCTTTCTTTCTTCCTCTCTTTGTCACACTGTTTCTGTCTGTGTTCATCACTCTTGTTTATGTTCCTCTTTCTCTCTTGCTCCTTTTCTCTTTTCCCCCCACTCTGTCCTTTCCCCTATTTTTCCTTCCCCCCCCCCCCCCTTCTGCGTGACTTGCATGTGCACCAGACGTTCATTGCTCATCTCCCTCTGCGTTTGCATGGATGCACGGGGAGGATGGGCTGCACTACCACTAACTTGTCTGAGATCACGGCATTGAAGCAGCTCAACCAAAAGACGTTTCTTTGCATGGCATGCATATACTGAGAATGACTCTGCAGCCTGTCTTGCTCCTCCTCAATGATCAGTCATAAGGGAGGGTTTGGGGTTAAAAAAGGCTGCTGTCCATTTTTTTGTGAACTTTCACTTGTGTCTGCTTTGTTTATGTATGAATGTTCTTACTTTGTGTGTCTTGGGTTTAATGTCAAATGTTTTCGTCTCTTTGATGCTGTTTTTCGGTTAGTCCCTCCTCAATGTGTACATGTGTTTTTTTGTGAAATGTGAACAATCAAATCAGTGTGTGCGGGTGTATCTGCGTGAGTGTTTTTATTTGTGTTTTAATTTGGAAATTACGGCTGTTTGTACATGCGTACCCATGTGTGAACAGGCAAAAAGAGTCAGCTTTTTTTACGTGTTGTTTTTCATAGGAGTGTCACTTCAGTCAGGAGATCAGGCAATGCCTCACCGTTTACTAATTTCTGTCTTTTCCCAAAACCATCCTTTCTTTGCTTGTCTCTGTAGTAGAAACAAAAAAAAGCTATTTTGGTCAATCTAAAATCAGAGCACATCTGGAGTCAGATGCTGACAGATAAGGAATCTTTGATGAACACAGTCAAAACACCATAAGCGCAGCTTTCAAATACAAAGCTGATATTTTATCTTTAGGTCAGGTGTGCTCAGAGTATTTAAATCAAAAGTTGTAAATCATGTTAATCCAGTTCCCAAATGTTTCAGCTTCTGAGCCAAAAAAGGCAGGGATCTGTGAAATTTGCCAAAATTGGCAAAAAGTAATAAAACATATATATTATAAAGCCCACAAACCCATTGCAATTCATTTACTTTCAAGTTATTCTTTTTATCATCTACATAACACAGATTGATGACCACAAGGCATACAAACAGGCCCTGACATTTCAGAACAATCCAAATTACTCTACTACGATCCAGTTATACTGTTAGATTCAGATTAATTAGATACAGACTTATTCAGTTCATATTCTAATATAACGACAGTAGAATTATTTTAGTGCCAATTGATAAACGTTTATGTAAGAAAACCCAGGTAATTGAATGAGCAATTGACTTGTAGCAATCCCTCATCCTGACCAATGACATTAGAGAGGACCCACTCGCTTTTATGAGGAAGAAACTATCCACCAGAACCAGAACGAGTGTCAATCTGTCTTAGTGGTTGAGAGGACAGGAAGGAGACGCAGAAAAAAGCACAGAAACACTGGTGTGTATTTTCAAGGGAAAGGACACAAAGTTAATCGCAGCAATAGCTTTGTCAGTTTCTTCGCCAGGAAAGAAGCACAGCTAAACACATACACAATGAACCAGGAGCATTTTTCTAATGGGAAAGGGATTAGGTTAAATAGATAACATATAGTTAAGGTAGCATCAGCTGTGTGAATAGCAGCATCCAGGAATAGAATCAGAAGAATCAGAATCATCTTTATTTTGACACAGGTAAACACAAAAGCATGAGCCAAGGGCCACAGAGTTATTAGCAGCAATATCTCTTTAAATAACTAAGTTACAATTCAATACAAGAAATTTTTAACCAGGAGAGCCTCTTCAGGGAAAGAAGATAAAACTAAAAATAAAACACATATTCAAAGATACAAATAGGTCCATAGATTAAAAAAACTCAGCTGAACTATGAAGCACTGATTCAGGAGGACCTGTTTTTCAGCAATAGCTGTGTGAAAGGCTCCATCTAGGAAATGGGCACAAGTAAACACAAAGCCACTGAGTCAGGGGCACTTTCTTTGGGGCTGGAAAAAAGAGAAGCACACAAAGTTAACGGCAGTAATAGCTCCATTAATGACTATGTTCAGTAAAACGTAAGCTAAACGCAGAGGTGTTGAGTAGTACTGTCTATAAAAATGAGAAGAAAAAAGAGGAAAGAATACATAGATAATGGCTGAACTAGCTCGAACCATCGCTCTAACCAGGAAAGAGACACAGCTAAACCCAAAAGTGCTTAATGAGGGTTTCTTTCATTGTGAGAGAAAAATAAAGAGCACAAAGTTAATGGCTGCAGAGGCAACATTTAGGAAAGCGACTGTTAAGGACATAAGCGCTGAGTCAGGAGTACTTTTAAGGAGAGAAGAATACAAAATGAAAAGAACACAGTTAGCTCCATCCAATGGTTTAAAATGGGGAACAGGTCAGTATATATTTCAGCTAAATCTAAAATCAGATATTTACAGTAGCCAAACCATTTTCTTAATTCTTTGTTCATTCTTCTAACCCCTCTTTTTGATACATTTAAGGGTTTAATATGCAGTATAAAGAACATCAATAGGGCAGTCGACAGCTCTTAGCTTAACATCTAGAAGTGTAATCTTGTCCTTGGCACAGAATGAAGTGGATTGTATTACTGGCTTCCCCTGTTCTTGCCAACCTGACTATGTGTGCATGCAAGTGCATGAGAATCCCTTTAGTTTAATGCCGCTGTCCCCCCCTGAAATATAGACAAATTAAACCCAGTTATATACATGGACAACACTGAATAATCTCTCAGCTTTGTTTTATCTTTCTCTGCTGTTGTTTAAATAAAAATTTTGGGATTTACATTTTTTCTATTATACAGTATATAAGGAGAAAGACTTTCACAGGAGCGAGAAAAATGATGTCAAAAGCTTGTTTTATGCTCAGTCCATGAAGGAAAGTGATCATTTCCAAACATGTAAGTGGAGAAAAAGGCCACTGAGTTAAATTCTGACAGAGGTTTGGGCTGGAGATGTAGCTATTTCACATCTAGCTGAACTTTTACAAATGTCTTGAAAATGTTCCAGTCATTATCTATAACTCTGCCGGGAACAGAAGAGATCAATGTACAAAATGCTTTAAGCTTAGATTTAATGAGTTTTAATCTGAGATGATGGTGCTCTCCTGCGACTGTCAGATACTCTGAACGTTGTTAAGAACTCATTTGAAGTCAAGCGGCAGATGTTTCCCTTTTATTATAAGGCAAATCCTGTAAGAGCTAAGAAGAAGAGGTGTATGATCATGACGCTTAATTGGACTGCAGCTGGAAGGGTAAAAGAGAAAGTAGGACAAGGGGTCTTTTTGCCTCTCGGGTGTCTCAGATATCTTCTGCAGTCTCAGCAGTAGTCTGCACCCAGCTATGAGTCAAGTTACACCCTGTGCTCTGCACAGTAAGCTCGTCCCTGTCTAGTGTACAGATACAGTCAGTCCTACTTTTTCTGTGCTTCCAGTATGTCCTGTAACAGTATGTCTCTGCTTATCTTTAGTAATAAATCCTACAGTTTTAAATTATGCTCTCACTCTTACTTGTCTTCATCAAAAAAATTACATTAACCTTTAACGTATTTCTAAGGAAGAGTCATTTGCAGATCATTTTATTCACAATGTGAGTTTTTTTAGACATGTCATTATTTATTGGGTGAAATGACGCAGGTATGCAGTTTGTACTTCTTAATGAAAACTGCTTGCTGCTTATTATTAAGTATCACCACAGGCCTTATTGTAGAAAAAATGAATAAACCAGTTATGAAGTGAATTCAAACACAATATGTAGGAGTGACCTGAGTCCACGTCACATTGTATAACTGACAGATTTTTGGGAAATCCATTTAAACCTTTGTTTGAGGCAGCAACCACGTGGCTTTTACAAACCTGAGCATGTGGTGTTTACATTAATACTAACAATTTAGTGGTATGTTGAATGCGTGGAAATGAATGTCTGTGTGAAGGAGAGACAACTGTGTGTTGAGTGAGACGACGTACGGGGTGTGTTGGTTTGAAAGTTTAATGGTATAATAATCTTGATTAAAGATAATGTGTTATGATAAAAACACAAAGACGTAAAAGAGATTAGACTATAGTATTATTTATTCACTTTTTAGATTAAACGGCTTCCCAATCCACTTATAGCTTGCCGACTGTAGTTTTAAAACAGCATTACTTCAAAAAGAGTGATGGGTGGTGTGCCTCTAGTTTTTAAATCTTGACCAACCTTTAAAATAACCTTTAACCACAAAAACAGCATAATGAAAGATTTTTAGCCCATCTGAAACTATAATCTTTTAAAACCTCAGTATACCTTAACATTGTGACCAGTCTATGCCTGAAGTACTGAGGTATTAAAGATGAAACTGTGTTAAATATTTCACTGCAGATGTTGAGTTGTTGGGTTATGCTAGTCGTGTTAGTAAGGGGCCTAAGTGAAAGTCGCATTATGCTCCATCATGATTTTATTTGGCATACATACAGTTCCACACAGAAAGAGCTATAGGCTAATTTAAAACTTTTTGCTCGCAAATTCTCCATTAACTACCTTTTTTTTAAAGAGCACCATTTGCAAATATTAGACTTAAAATAAACTTACTTCTTACTTACTTGCAAAACTTACTTCTTTTGCATTATGTATTTGTATTTGTATTTGTATTTGCGTGTCTTGGAGGATCCATCGGCTACCAGAGAGGACTGGTGTAGGTTGTTGGAAAATAATGGGCTCCAATTTTTTGCAAATTTTTTACAAAGTTGTTGTATTTTAATCTTTTTGGTTTCCTAAATCTCAGTTTGGGTTTTACATAATCTATGTCTTGTGTAGAATAATCCAATTATAGTTTGTCTAGTCTAAATATTTCCAAATGTAGTTGGGTTCTGGGCCAGAGATGACGTGTTATGTTATGTTAACTAGCCCTGGTGTAGGCAAGTTTTTTTTTTTTCTAGTGTTTACGCTGTGCACAACACTTGGGGCAGCCACCCTCCATCGGGGGGCACGCAAATAAACAATTAAAAACTGGCTTGGGATGTTTCTGACACATCATTTCAAACAAACTGTGAAGTGTGTGCCCCCCCCCCCCTCACATGAGTCATTTGTTGTGTTTCCCTGTTTAACTTTTACTTCCATTTAGCATGTTTTTATAGGCAATCCTTTGTACTTCAATGAAATACTTGCATCGTTGGTATGTTCCTTAAACAGTGGTATGTCCCTAGGGGTGTTTCTTACCTGAAAACATGATAAATGGATTCTGTTTTTTTATTTCTAAAGTGGCAATGATGTTATAATAATTGTGAAAACAGTAAACCATTCATCCCTAGTGGACATGTGTGTACAGTTGTGTCTGACGAGAAAATGAGATTGCCTGCTGATTGCATGCTCTCCAGCCTGACAACAAAAACAACTTGCCTGTTCCTGAGAGAATTTGAATGCATGTACCACTGAGTGAGAGGATATGTTTTAGAATGTGAGTCTGTGTCCCTGCTGGACAGGGGTCAGTAATCCGTCTCGTCTCCCTGCAGGTGGCAGCCAGCAGAGCAGCACCAGCCACGGCTGGGCTCGAACCTTGGTCTCTGTCAGTCGGTCCGACTGGCTGTGTCTGCTTCTGTTACTGCCACTGCTCGCACCGTCAACACTGGCTGATTGAGCTTGACAACCTTTCTTCTAAAAGCTGCCCTTGCTGTCTTAGCTAATTGCACTTTTATTCCAGCTCCTATTGTCTTGGCCCTGCCCCCTCTTTTCTTTCCCACTCCTCTCCCATTTGTCCCTTCAGCCTCCTCTTCTCCTCCCCTAGATGCCCACCTCCTGGGCTGGGGCACTTACCTCCTCCCAGGGTCCCAGTGCTGTGGGGGTGAGGTAGGGAGCGAGGCGGGGGGGCGGGGTGTCAGCGTGCCTCTCTCTGTCTCGCTCCAGGTTATGGGCTTGCACAGGAGGAGCTCCATTCGCCGGCCTCCATGCAGTACAGCCTGCCTTCTCCGCTGGGTGCCGAGCCTTACTGGCAGGAAGTGTCCAGCCTGGACTGTGCACCAATTGCCACCACAGAGGAAGACACCCTAATGGAGATGTCCGATGTTCAGGTTTGGCCCTCAGGCAACAGCCCGTCCTTGGTTGCTGTTGAGGACTCCTCGCTGGAGTGCAGCAATGCTGATGACTCAGAAGGTCTGCTGGGGCTGCCGTACGGAAGTCTGGGTCGACCGGCCAGCCAGGCCAGCGCTGCCAGCCCAGGGGGTGTTGTGCTGAGTGGTTCCATTGAGCTGCCGGAGGATGATTCAGAGATGGGAGTGGATTCCCTCAGCACAACCACACCAGCTTCACTTGGGGGAACCATTGCAGGAATCAATCTCAATGGGCTAAACAACTGTCAGGGGTCAGAGGCAAGTTCAGAGTTATCAGCCGTCACGAGTACGACTGGTGGTGATGGAGCTGAAGGAGGAGGACGACGACTAGGAGGAAGTGGCTCAGAGGAAGGACATTCTCTTGTTTCAGGACAACAAAGAGTGTATGCCCGGTTGAGTGAGTCCCCTGGTCTGAGCTGTGTTGCAGATCGGAATGGAGACAGGTTGGTAAAGCCTCTGTGTGTATCTAGGTTTGAGTAAATTGGTCAAAAAAAAAAAAATATATATATATATATATATATATCCTGTTTTTTTATTGCATGCCAGTACCAAACCTTTGAAAAGTGGGTGAATGCAAATAGATTAACAGTTATCATGATATTGTCATTTATCCACTGATCTGCTTTCAGGTCAGCTAATGGTGGAAATGGAAGTGGAGGAGGCTCGTTCCTTTCTTACCTGGAGGAACAGACAGGTTCAGCGTGGATGCCAGTCACTGACCCAACACAGGCTTGGGTGGGCACCCAGTCTGGGCCCAGGCAGGCCATGGAAACTATGATCTCATCTGTACGTAATGCTGTGGATGGAGACCCGTCCTTAATGTCCCAGGAGGCCTTGCTTCAACCCGTGAGGGACATGGGGCATTCTGAGATTTTACGGGGCCACTTCAGAGGTACCCAGCCATTTGAGAAGGGTCTGGGATTCCCACACAGGGTACCTGAACTGAGAGCTTGGGACGATGTACGCCTGAAGGGCCAGGTGAGTGTGGAAAAATCATATTACTACTATCACCAATGACGTATGTTGGCTAAAACTGTTGTATTTGAGTCTAACTACTGAAGCTTAGCTCCGACTGAAAGAATAAAGATGACTAACATTCTAAGTTTTATCTATTTATTTATTTTTTAATGTCTTCAGAATATTAACTCCAGGGATTTAGTCATGATTTCATTCCCTCACCTGAATTTAAATCTCTGCCAAAACCGATATTGTTCAATCCAGATCGCTTTTACATTCAAAGATCTATAACTCATATAGATACTAGACACTATACTCCTGCAATTTGTGTCCATTTCTTCAACTGTATCTTATTTCCAAGATTGAAAATTACATACAAAGTCCCAATCACAAAGGATTGCTTGGATGCAGCACTTGGTTGACTAATTTGTTTTAGACTCCCTGCATTCACGGTCTTGACGTCAATACAGTGTCGTGAGCTGGAAACCTTTAGTTGTATCGCATTTCGAGTCAATAACAATTCAAAGGGCTGGGGCGCAATTGTAAATTTATCATTGATGTAACATTATCAGCATCGCCCCATCTACCCAGAAACTGACCACCATACTACAACCAAGATATTTTAGTTAAAGAAAATGCACTTTGAATACCTCTAGGGAAAAAACATTACCTACACAAATAATCTGCACCACCAGCCCTGAAAGGAAAGGATTTAACGACCTCTGCACATTCTGAAACAACAAACAGCTGACCTCATTCTCAAGTCAACAAAGAGTTCAACTCTCACATCATCTGTTACTGAAATTAATTTCTACTTCCCAACCTGCTGTTTCTCTGCTACATTCTTAAAAGGTCCATTCATATTTCAACATACAAGCGGCCGA
Source organism: Fundulus diaphanus (assembly GCA_037039145.1). Classification (NCBI taxonomy): domain Eukaryota; kingdom Metazoa; phylum Chordata; class Actinopteri; order Cyprinodontiformes; family Fundulidae; genus Fundulus; species Fundulus diaphanus. The sequence continues at coordinate 26,429,038 of CM073127.1, forward strand.
AATGAGCTTCCCCCAGAGAATGGCTTGGTTCAGCCATACAGAGAAGTTGAGTGGCTCTGTTATCGGTGTGTAGAGTCGCTGCTTCTACACATCAAAAGGAGCCAGTTGAGGTGGTTTAGCCATCTGATTAGGGTTTCCCCAGAGTGCCTCCCTTTGGGGGGTTTCCATACATGTTCTACTAGGAGTAGACCTCAGGGAAGATCTAAAACTCGAAGGAGGGACTATATATGCCATCTGGCCTGGGAACGCCTTGGGATCTCTCCTGGACCTGTTGCCCACGTGACCCAATCTCAGATAACCGGAACACAATGGATGGATGGTTTATATTATATTTTGCGACAGGCGTTGCTCTCATTTACTGCTCTTATTTGGAGCACACAACAAGCTGCCATGGATAAGAAAATGGTGTTAGAATGACACAGGACATAGTCAGAATGTCCATGCATCACATGTTAGAACCATCTTACCTGCAATTAACTTTTGAAATAGTAGACCTTCTCTGAGTTAGGGAGAGGGTTAGCAATCAGTTGCTCGAATGTTTTTCAGTTTACAGCAGCAGGTAAACTCTTATGCTGCTTACAATTGATGTGGCTCTTGTCCAAGTCTTTTTCTCTTTGGTGCAGAGAGAACAAGATGTAATACAGATTACTTTATTTGTTCACCATAAATTGTCTGGGTGCTGCGCCTACACACTTATGAGTTCCGCCTTAAGCGTTCCGTTAACCTAATCATGTTTTCATTTTAGTATCTTGAGACAGAAAAAATCCATGTCCCCATCTTAATATACGGAAAAATAGATTTTATCCCACCCCTTATATTTGGCCTTGATGCTTATATCTTATATAGATTTAAGTGACTAAGATGCTAAAGACACTGAAGTGAGGAGATGATTACAATGGTTGGAAAAAAGTATAAGGATGAGTGAAAAGTGGTGTTATGGCAACTGGTAGTGACATTTCAATTTATTACAGTATGGCGATTGTATGTTTTCCTCATATTATTTAGCCCAACCACTGAATTGTCATTTCATGCTTTTTTCACATTCCCGTTCACTGTAGAACTGATTAATCCAAACTACATGCACAGGGTAATGGGTTTCCCAATAGCCTCAGAAAGTAACTGTAGTTTGTTTTTTGTGATTTTTTTAGGGGAATACAATTATCAAAAACAGGTTGAAATGGATACTGGATCCATCAGCATCATTGCTTTATAATAGTGTAATATAATGAGCCTTTTTACAAAAAGGTAATTCACTCAATGAAGAAATGTAATGTTGATGTGTGGAAACAACAAAACACATGCAGGGAAAAGAGCTATTGTGAACATGGCTTATACTCACTTTAATTTGAGTTTTCCTCCCTGCACCGTGAGCGGCGTCAACCCAGGTCATTTGCATCTACTTCACATACTGTCTGGACCTTTTGTGTCTGCCTCCCTGCACTGTGTGCAAGCTCCTCATCTCCAGGTTCTGCTGTTATGACAAACACAACACGCGTTTTTTTTACTTTGCCTTTCTGATTTACTAATTAAAAATGTTGTTGGCTTTAAAGGATTCCAGATTCTGTGAGGTGTCGTGACTAGGCATTACAAACAAGCACCTGAGGGTCGAGATAGTCCCTGGTTCACTACTGAGTTAGCAAGTCTCTTGCACAGGAGAGACCAGCTTTGGGCAGCAGCAAGGAAAGTTAACTTTTTATATTTCCATCAATTACGAAACTATTACAAAATTATTATTTGTCAAATTTTTTAAAATACCCCAAAAAATTTTGGCAAACTGTAAAATGTAGGGTCTGTGATTTTTCTGGAAGTTTCCCCAAGTCCCTTTTTGAACAACTGTGCATGCACAACACCATCTTACCTGCTCTTCCACTCCTCAAGTGGATCACGTGGGAAAAAATCTCCCAAATCCCAAATCTTCTCTTGTCTTATTTCTTTCTACTGAGGCCTTCCTCTTCTTCTCATAAACTTGTACGCAGTGTGCTTTTTGCGACTCTTAACCATGTTCAAACTACAAGGTGAGAGCAACGGAGCTACAATGAATGGCTAACAATGAAGCTAACCGCCAAGCTAACCAGATACATAAACACTGCACATTTGCAGCCAGTGGAAACTAACAAGGAACGAGCACACCCACTGGCGTTATGTGAGCGCGTCAGAATGAGCAGCATGAGGGACAACCAATAGATAAGGCAATACCCTCAGAACTTGAGGGACAGAGGGGAGTGAGAGCGGGAACAAAACTCTTACCAATCACTGCTCTTTGGTACGAAGAGCAGTGATTGGTAAGAGTTTTTACAGGCCTGCAGCTCCCACAGAGATCGATTTCCTGTTTTTTTTATCTCCGTTTTCTGAATACATAATGTATTTACTACTTTCAGGATGGAAGGACCATTTTACCCAGTATAACAAAAAGTGTTTTTGAACAGGATTACCAACTATAGCTCTAAGACTCTCCAGGGCAACTCATTGCCCAGAGTTTCCCCAATCATAAAATATAGACTTCACTGTGGTATAAGTTAAGTCAGAGATGTTTAGTTGTTTAAGTACACATTTGATTGCCTCTGGATTATCATTTGACGCAGTCTCTTGTGGTCAACTTCTAACTTCCTCTTTGAATAACCCCTCAACAGAAATACCTTCTTGCTTTCACGTGTATCTGTCAGTAAAGACTTTTTTCCTTTATTTTTAAGTTTAGCAGCAGAAATTATAGCTGAACCAACCTCTCATATTTTTAATCTTTCTTTGCAAACTAACGTTAGGTCAAACATTTTAAGTATTTTTAATGATGCTGTCTTTGTAAATTTTTTATTGTTTTTGGTTTTATGAAATCAGGTCTTTCTTGTAAATAAGATCTTGGATCTCAGTTAAACAACCTGTATAAATAAATATTAGATAAAAACAGTATAAGTAAGGTCAGGGAGAAGATCAGTCTTCAGTCAACAGTCTTTATGTGGATCCTCATTCCCAGTTAAAATTTAGTTTTTCCATAACAACGCCTTTCTCCCTTTTTTCTGCTACATTCTTAAAAAGCCCATTCATATTTCAACATACAAGCGGCCAAAATGAGCTTCGTCCAGAGGGTTTTGTCATTCTGGTGCTTTTATAGCTGCATTTTCCACCAAAAACAAATATACAAAAAACTATCCATAGTTAGCTTAAAACCGCTTTTAAATCCCTCCAAATATGGCAGCACAACCTGCACTTTGGCATTTGACGACATCACTGAAAACACTCTTATTGTTCCATTGCATTGAAGGCTTTAAAAGTTCAAAAATAATAAAATTAAGCATATTTCTGCTTTCCAGCTAGGCTTTATTTGGCCTGCTAAGCTCCTCATTCCTAAGACTTGCTGAAAATAACTGTGTGTGCTCTTTTTACAGAGGAAATTGGTTGCCGTTTGCAGAGTGCAACCATTCCCACAAGGCTGGTTTAACAGAAGCAGAGCAGTAGAGAAGACTGTATTAAATACTAAACGGCCAGAAGTCTACCGCATTTAATATTTTCTCTGGTCTCTGTCTATCTTCTCCAAGACATCATACTATCACACTACATTATATTATATTGAATCAGTTTTATTGACCTTACATATAAAATCATAAAGTCCCTTAAACAAACAGATCCTAAAGCCCAAGATGGCCACTAACAGTGTGAATGGCCAAATATAGAAAGCATTCTCCTGCTTCCGTTCATGTTACATGAGCCCCTTCGTAAGTCACTCCCACTTGTTAACTTTGTACACATGACAGACAGATCACACTATGAAGGACAAATATCAGCTGTAATTTTGGATGAGAACAAATACCAAATGGATCTACTAAGTTTTTGCCGTTGAAACTCTCTGTTGCTGAACATCATTAAAGAAACTCTTTTGGGTTCATTTGGTACCTGCGTTACTATGTAAGTAGCATGGTTGTTTTTTATCCTGTTTGAAGCTTAAAGAAAGGAAGGGAAAGTAGGCTGAAGTTGGAGGAGTAACTGGTCTATTACTGCAACACATGGAGCTGCACAGGAGTAGGAGGAGGTATTTAAAGCCCACAGATCACATGGGCTGAAAGTCAGAGAGGTGTGAATAGAAGCTTCTCAGTGTTGCTCTGGGTTGGGTCTTTGACTGGGTTCTAGAGACCCGACAGAAGAAGGTGACGTGGTGGGGAGGGCCAGCTGCCCTAGACTTATGAGGACAAAAATGATCTGAAACGCCAGTTTCACTGAAACAGCGTCAAAACAAAAAAGAGCTGCAGCTGTTGCCTTCTCTCTCATCTGAGGGGACCGTTTGGGAATCGGGAGTAGCGGAGGGCTGACTGGCTGAAGCCGCTCTGTGCAGACTGTGTTGGTTTGCTGGGCATTAAACGGGGGCAATGTGGGCCCTGGTGACCGAGTTGCTCTTCAGCTTTGTGCTGCTGGCTTTCCTGGTAATCAGCTGCCAGAATGTCCTCCACATTGCCAGCGGCTCCGTGCGCTCTGTGCTCAGTTACATCCACGCTCAGCTGGACCATGAGCTCGGTGAGGTCGAAGGGGTCGCTGACGAGGAGGAGAACGTGACCACAAGGGTGGTCCGCCGCAGAGTCATTCTTAAGGTACAAATGTGAGGGGCAAAAAGGAAGTTGAACAACAACTTTGCAACATATTTCAGGAAACATCAGGCTATTGTTTGAAAGATGCCATGTTCTTAAACCCCCGCCCCATAACGTAGAGATGACAACAATGCTTTCCCTCTATGAATGTAAATGTGGTCCCAAACCATCCGCTGGTGTCTAAACGTGGTTAAAAACTTTTAGGACCGATCAACTGAGCCACTCAGGCTTTGCTTTCAGTCTTTGTTTATGCTAAATTTGAACAGGAGGCTAAAAAAAGTCCATGGTATTTTTCTGGGCTTAATATTGCCCATAACTGGCTGACCTGAAATACTCAGAAAAAGATGTTCACAGACACCCTGTGTTAATTTGATTTAAAGGAATAAAAGACTTTTGCTCACAACTATACAGTTCACTTGTGGCATTGCAAATAAATGGAGTAAGTGAAATAAATGCTGACTGATAAATAATAATATTGTAGTAATACTATCTAACACTCTAAGAAGTTTGTGCTGTGACTGTTAAGCCAAAGTACTTTTAGAGCATCATGCTCTGCTGTTATAAAAATAGATTGTACTCAGTTTACCAACTCTGAGCCTCAGCTCTTTAAAATGGCTTTGTAGCATTTTCCGTTCACTCTAATATCTCTTTATATCTCTTCATAAAAACATTTTCATAATTGTGTAAACCCGGTGAGTTTATTCATTCCCACACAAGTCCAGCTTTCATTAACTTCACTGTGATTGTCTGATAATAATAATATTATCAATAATAATAGATTAATAGATGCTGTTGACCCTGAAAGAAATCTCTCTATCTTTTCAAAGAGCTTTTGGCTATTTGATTGCGTGTGTTTCCACCTGGTGGAGAAGAAAATGTATAAAGCACTGTGCTGAAAGCCACAACCATGTTTCACTTACAGTCAGGATCGTGAACAATGACTATAATCAGAAGGCTATTCTATGCAAACCACTTAAAATCCTCTAACTGGAAATACTGCAAAAGATCCAATACATTAAATCTTGACTGTTAGAAAAAAGATCCCATAGACAAAATGATACCAGAAAGGAAGAAGAGACAAGCTGAGACAGGAGCAATGTGTAATTGCAAAAAGGGAATAAACCTTCAGTGTCACACAAACGTATTTGTACCCTTAAAATTAAACGTATTTTGTCCCATTGCAGTGATAAAACTTTGATGCAATTTTCCACAAAATAGCACGCCATATTTAAAGGGGAGACTAATCATAAATGGTTTCCAAAGGTTTTCATACATAAAAGTCTGAAAAGTGTGGCATACGTTTGTGTGAGCGTGTAACAAAAGTAATTTCTCTCTGGGATTATTAAAGTATGTCTGATTCTGATTCTGATTCAACCCAGTTTAACTTGATACTCCACGAGGGAACAGTTAATGTGTGAAAATATTTTTCTTTTTTGGCTTACTGTGTGGTGAGACTAATGCTGAACTTTACCATGAACACTTAATTCCCACTGCAAAATATGGTGCTGACAACATTATGCTGTAGGGATGGTTTTCTTCAGCAGCTACAGGAAAGCTGACCAGAGTTGATGGGAAGATGGATTGCGCTAAATGTGGGGCAAAATAGGAAGAAAACACATTACAGGCTTCAAAAGTTAGAGGTGGAGGTTTATCTTCCAGCAGGATGAGGACCCTAAGCATACAACAAGAAAATGTATGTTTGCAGATATTCTACGTCTAGTCTGAGTTTGAGCAACTTTGCAACGAGAATGAGTAAAAATGTCACCCCACTCTTTTTTTAGATATTTTTATTTGTAAAAATTTGGAAAATGTTTATCTTTTTCCTTCCTCTTCAAAATCATACACTACTTTGTGTTGATCATTCACATTAAATCCCCCCCCCCAAAAAAAAAAAACACATCAATATCTAAAGTTGTAGCGAGATCAAATGTGACAAAAATTCAAGTGAATCAATGAATAGTTTTGAAAGGCTTATGATTATTTATTATGACTCATGGTAAAAAAGCAACCCAGAGGGACTTTCAGAATCAAAAAGTGGGATAGATTTACCAGTCTCGGAATGTGTGGGCAAAAAGTTCAAAGAAAAGCTAAATCTTGAGGATTTTTGTATTTACTAAATACTCTGGGTCCTCAGAACTCAAGAAGAGAAGGGCCTTTCATCACATCCTCTGTACTCAACCTGGAACAACATAAAAGTTGGCATATGTATCCATCCATCCATTGTCGATACTCGATTATCCGTGCATATATATATATATATAGACCAGGTGGATCATCGTGGTTGACTGAATATAAAGAAAGTAAGGGCAATTTATTTGTTGATACACCTGCACTACACCGCAGAGTGAGTCTGTGTGACGGATCTGAGCTGTCACGCGCTATGTGACATTTCAGTTAATTTTAAAATCAGGTTTATATTTCACATGCCTACAGTTTAAGAAGAATTTGTCATGTTTGATTCCATATAATAAACCTTGAACATGAAGTTTTTGTTGTTCCCAGGGCGATGAGGTTGAAGACCTTCCGGGGGGGCAAGTAAGCGAGGAGCAGTTCACGGATGAGCATGGAAACATCGTCACAAAGAAGGTCAGCATTTTCAGCGTGTGTTTTGTAGCAACCTTGAAGTCAGGGTTTGGTTCTGTCACAGCCAAATATTAATTCAGCATCTCCCCACATACTGATTATTCAGCCAATTGTTGTGTCTGTCAAAGTTCTTCATCCATTTCATGTTGGATATTTCTTTAAGTACACAGTTGTTTTCTCCATGAACATTTCTTCTTCTTCTGTTACTTTGTTATCCATCTGTCTGTCCCCCCTCCTCCTGTGTGCCAACGTCTAAAATGCGGGATAGATTGTACGGAAGGTTGTGCGCAGAGGGAAAGGTTTGGGAGAGGAAGGGGTTCTGGAAGTGGAAGGTTCCCTGCTGGATGCCAACGAGCTGGAGGGAGAGGCCGAGCAGTACCTGAGCTACGCCGTCCTGGGCCGCGACAGCAGCAAGGTGGGCTTCTGATCCGCAGGCGGCTGTATGCCTCTCTCCAGGTTTCAACAGGGAGTTGTTAGAGCTGAGTTTTGCTAAATTACATCAGATAGTACAGCTGGTCACCCAGTGAGGATCAGCTTCTAGAGCTCAGTGCAAAAGCTTCAACATAGCGAGTGTTCTTGAATGATGGCAGTAAACCTGAATGTGGTTTCAGTTTGTCTGTAAAGCAGCTGAGCAGTTTCAGTGTGTCAGACCTAAATCCCTGAAGGAAATATGGATGTGCGTTTGGGTAAATGCTCCGCTGCTGACTTTCTGTTACGTTTATTTCGGCCCAAATGTTTTCTCATGTTCTTTATTTTACATCTGTGGGAAAAAGAATAGTCTCTTTTTTTTCCGAATGCTTTGGTTGAGATCCAAAAATCCATCAGTTAAGTTAATTTATTTTTGTCATTATTAAGCCATTCCTACACTTTGATTGTTTTCAACACAGTAATTTATGAAATTATTATCATGACCCCTTGCAGTTGTTAAAGCTACAATTCTTTCTTTGCTCTCTAAATGAGTGTTTCTTCTGTTTTCTTGCTTTTATTAAAGCTCAGTCCTTCAACTCTGACTGTGTCCTGGTCCCTCGAGCTACCGCTGAATCACAAATGATATAGTAATTTAATGGGTTTTACGTGGCAGGTGGTTCAGAGTGTTGATGTCTATTTGCAAAAGTGTTCATACGCCTTCGACTTTTCAACATTTTTCCCCATCACAACCAGAAACTTCAAATATTTTTATTGGAACTTGTTCTGATATTCTAACACAAATTAGTGCATAATTGTAAAATGGAAGGTGAACGATACATAGTTTTAAAGTGTTTAAACAAATCTGTAAAGTGCGGCATGCATCAATATTTGAGCCTGTTTTGCAACCTGCTAAGTTCAGAGGTCAGCTAATTAGTAAACAGGTCCACCTGTGTGTAATCTAACCTCAATATCTATGCAACGGTTCTATGAAGGCGTCAGAGGTTTGTGAGAGAACATTTATGAACTAACATCATCACGAAGACATGAAAAACAGCAAATGGGTCAGCAAGTAAGATGTGGACAAGTTCTAAGCAGGATTAGGTTTAAAACAGGTGCACAATTCAGCCCATCAGGCAAGGAGTTCAATACAACTGCAAACCTTCCAAGTCATTGGCGTTCAACTTAAAGTTAGAGTTGACGATTTTTCTAAGTTCCTTTTTGAATAACAGCGCATGTGCAAGACCGTCTTACCTGCTCTTCCGCTCCTCAGGGGGATCGCGTAAAAAAATCTCCCAAATCCACTCTGGTCTTATTTCCTTCTACTGAGGCTTTCCTCTTCTTCTCTTAAACTTGTACACGGTTTGCTTCTTGCGACTCTCTGCCATGTTCAAAGTATACGGTGAGAGCAGCGGCGCTACAATGATCGGCTAACACAGAAGCTAACTGGAAACATAAACACAAGAAGTGCACATGTGCAGCCAACAAGCGGAGTGTAACAACCAACGTGCACGCACACTGGTGTCGCGTGAGCAGGACCAAAACTCTGACCACCATGGTTTCCATCTAAGCTATGCATTGTGTTAGAATGGCCTAGTCAAAGTACACAACTAAATCCATTTGAGAATCTTTCCAAATTGACTAGGCATGAGCTAATTTCCAAACAAGAATGGGCAATGGTTTCAAACTCTAAATGCGCAAGCTTGGCAGAAACCTACACCAAAATGCCTGCTGCGTAAATGCAGCAAAAAGTGATCTGATTAAAAAATGTGCTTAAATAAAATGCAAGCCACATAAACCAGATTTTTATTTGTAAAAGAAAATTGAAAGTAAATATTTATATTCTTCCGCCTCACAATTATGGTCTACTTAGTGTTGGAGCATTAAATAAAATTCTGAACTCATAGGTGGAAGTTTCTGGTTGAAACCAGAAAATGTAGAAATGTTAATGAAGTATGAACAGCCAGCTACTGTTGTAAAATAAATCATTCCTCTGATGAGTTAAAAGTTCAGAAAATACAAATATGTTGTCCAGTTGAGGCTTTAACAGTTTTTTCAAACATTTTCCATTTACTCTGAACCACAGATTCACTGTTCTATCCATCTTTAAACGTCCCTGATTTCCATTCCTGCTTCAATGATATCATTTGTGTTTTTCCCTTTCTCTACTCTTCTGTATATTTCTGTCACATCTCTTTATGTTTCCACTGCTGCCTGTCATCTCTTTTGTATTGAAACTTTTTTCTTCGTCCACTGATATGTTTCAACCTTTCCTTCTGCTTTTTCTTCTGTTTCTATCCTCTTTTTCTTTCATTTTGTCCCCCCTTACTAATATTCTCTCACCCACTTCCTGTTCCTCTTCTTTCTTCACCATCTGTCCTCAACCTGTGGACCCCCCCTGTGTAAACTCCCTCTCCCTCCACAATGTAGCCCGATTCTATGGATGTGAAGAAAGGTGCTCAGATAGTGAAATGTGCCAGTCTGCGGAGAGTTAAGCAGTGAGGCAGACAGAGCGCTGCGTCCCTGCAGGTACGGGACTGACCCACAGGGCCTTGTCTGACCTGTGGTTAAAACATTTAATCCGTTCTCTCTGGATTAAATGCAACTAAACTTACCTTTAGATAAATACTAATGATGTTTAACCTGATACTGGCACAACAATGTGACACAAATACATACTGCATAGTGTATATATATATATATATATATATATATATATATATATATATATATATATATATATATATATATATATATATATATATATATATATATATATATATATATGGAGAGGGATTTTGTTGAGTTATAATTAGCAGTCAGTATCTTGCCCCGTTTTGTCTGCAGTAGCAGTCTAAGCAACTTTAGTTTTGGGGAAGCATAGTTCTGACCAGCTATTCCACAGAGGGCTGAGACCAAAGTGGATTTTAACCTATCAGCCTATTTTAACACCACCGATTAGCCCTGAGACTTCCACAATACAGCAGAAAGTTACTAATTTTGTTAAAAAAGCTTAAAACCTCAAAAAGATTAAACAGAGCAACATGCTGTAGAACAGACAACTTCGTAACAACTTTCACACCAAAGAGCAATGTTGTTAGTTTGACCCACAAGGTGGTTTTAGTGGTACAGTAGCTAACTTCCTATCCGCCACTCTAGAGGACATGCAGTACAGAGTTATAACCAGACACTGCTGAAGATTTTTTATTTCATTGCAAAATAAAATTTTTGAGCTGTTGTAAACTGAGGTAACTGGAGACTAAGACTTGATTAAATCTTTTATTTTTTCATGATCACAAATTGTGATGAGAAAACAGGAGTTAAGACAAAGACAATCTTGTTATTATAACATTGAGCAGGAAGATTTGCATGATTAAACATTACAGCTTCTCTTCGCCTTTTCATACCATTTTATTTGAGTTGGGTTCATGATGATACTACTCTATCTTCCCCTAATAGCATTATTAATTGCGGCTTTCTTCAATATTCCTGCATGTGTCACTATTGTTACACTCGCTACTTGTCATCCAAGATTGGTTGTGGCTACATTTTTGTGAAAAAGGTCTAGTTCTGGTTAGCAGACAATCCCTCAGTGCATCTGAGGTAGAAGGTGTACCAAAAGAATATCTGAATTATTAGTAATCCAATTCTAATCAAAATATGTTGTAGCTGTTGAATTGAACAGTATTTCGTTTATTTTCTGCCTGTATTCATTCTCTGTCTGGTTTTTCTCACAGCTAATTACCTTAACGGTAATTAAGTCTGTTGACAGACTATAATACATTTATATTCATTGTAAATAACTGGTGGTTTTTTCATATGGGCCATATGGGCAGTTTCCCAGGGCGGCATTAGAAGTGACAACATTCAAGCAAGAACCTCCACTGATAGACAACCATACACTTGCTGCATGCATGGCTAGAGGTAGGCTCATTCTGAATATCCTCATAGAGCAAGGACTCTTTAGCCAAACCGGAAGTGCGTCAGTGGCCGTCATGATAAGTGCTGTCCGAATAGTGCAGCAACTAAGGAAGGAGGTAGGAAAAGGAGTCTGTATGCTCCCTCCTGCTCCTAGTTTTGCTTTGGAACCCCCGTGACATCTCTTACCAGCGCTAAGAACCTTTAAGGTATCCCACAATTCTTTGCTTGACATGACGTAGCAGCACAGCCCCCTCACGGAAATCAACAAAGATGTCTGGAGAGAAGAGATCACGCACTTTGTAGTTCTGAAGGCTGTAGACCCGGATTTGCCTCGCATCATCCATATACGTCTCCGTCACTAAATGATGTTGGAGTCAAAGGCTGTCTGAAATCAGCACTGCGGTCCGAAGCTCCTTTCCTCCCCATGATTATGATGATTATGATGATTATCCTTACTGTTGACCACATGGAAGGTGAAGGAACAGGAGCTAGGAGCAGGAGGTTGGAGTTATTTCTAAGGGTATTCGGATGGAGCCGTAGTCTTGGATCAGGATGGAAGTGGACTATCCTCGGTGTAACACACCAGGCTTGGCAGTGCTTGTAGCATGGAGCTTGTTCATCCCGGCATCTTTTAATCAATAATAAATACATAAAAAAATAAAAAATGAATGAGGTGCCATACACTAAGGGGCAAGGCTATTAACCTCAAATTGTGTGACTTGGTGAATGTGGCTGAGGTGTAAAAAATAGTCGATAAGACTAGAAATGCGCTACATAAATTCAGTCTATTTACTTTGTCAAGACACAAGAGTCCCTGTGGAGACAGGGACAAGGAATATCCACAAAGATATTATGTTGTTTAGGCTGGATGTCCTCATGGATGCAACGTTTTGCAGGTTTCTTTAGCATTGTCACAGTGCCACCAATAGGTCCGACATACCTACTACAGCCTTTTCAATTGAGCTGCGTCGTCTTGTGTGGACGCACATTTTATTCTTAATTGTTTATGAACATTTACCCTGTTCAAGGCCTAAATGGTGTACAGTGTGGGAAATCGTCCCACACACAACTAAAAATAAACAACAAAAATAACTATTAATTTCTTCAGAAGCAAGTTGATCAGCTTGCCAGGATCGGTGCACAGAAAGAAACTTAGTTTATGTCAATGATTCCTTCTGATTATACCTGCTGAAGTATAGTATTTTCTTTGCTTTTACTAAAGTTAAAATATTTTTAGTTTCAGGTACACGCCGCAGGATGGCAGACAATGCAGTATGCTTTTTTTTCTATGAGCTACTCTGACTAGCTCTTAGTTTGACTCTGAAATGTAAAACTGTTCTATTTTTCTCCAAACGTGATTTATTTAGACTGATATCTACTGTGGACAAGATACTGACCACTGATAACTCTGCATAACCCCAAGTCAAAAAAAATCCCCCACTTCCTTATAAGTGCTGTAAAAGCACTTCAATGTCACTGTTGCTACTGGTTTATTTAATTTTTTTAAGCTGTTCATTAGCATTGTTCAAGACATCTAATAATAATAATAATCAAGTAGTTTTTCGTTACACTTTTAGATTGCTAACAACCTACTGAAAACCGTGACTGCTTCTGTGCTTTGGCATTCTTACATCATAGCATGGAGTTATGTTTGTGAGAAAAAACCCTAATGACAACATTTGTTTACTTTGAAAATGTTCTGATTGATACAATGATCCTGATTCTATAATATTTCTTTATCCATACTTACAGTTTATATATGTTTTCTGTTCAAGTGTTACATTGAACTAGAACATATAACAACATAATATATAGCAAGAGATCTTTAAAGTTGTACTGAGTCAGTGGTTTTTCTCTGTGCACATTGTGACAAGCTCTGATAAAGTGTGACACAGTGTGCTGTCAGCGAAACCAAGACAGATCTTGTAAAGTGGCAGCTCGCAGGGACAAAGCTGCCAAGGCAGTTGTCTGGAGAATATGAGCCACTAGGCGGTGTGTGTGTGTGTGTGTGTTAGCGGTGACTTTCCCTTTCTAAAATAAAGGCCTTGACATTCCTGAGACTACTGATGTGTCAAGAGCCTCACTCCTGCACGTTAACTTGCTTTTGCCAGCCATTTTTGGTCAAATGCCACGGCAGAAATAATGTGGTGTGTGAGAGAATCTGATTTAAATACCAAAGGTGGTTAGTATATGAGGAAAATTGAAATGTGAGCATTTTACCAAAGTCATGCTATGTGGCACTTTTGAATCTCTTGGCGAAGGTTGTCGTCTTTGCTTTCTGCTTCTGTTTGCATGCCGGCTCTTATATATGGGTGCATCTCAGTAAATAGGAATATCATACAAAAGTCTGTTTATTTAGCTAATTCAGATTTTAAAAATGAGAGCCATTTGATACACACAGAGTGATGTATTTCAAGTTTTTACTATGTTGATTTGGACATTAAAATCGTACTGAAGCATTTTTTCCATGCACTGTACAGCAAATACACTCAATATTTGGTCAGAGCCCTTTATGCATGAATCACTGCATCAGTGCATTGTGACTTGAAGATCATGGTGTGGTTCTGCTGAGCCGTTAAAGAGGCTTTAACAGCAGCCCTCAGGTTGTGTGAATTGTTGGGTCTGGAGTATCTCATCTTCCTCATATTGCTTAGACTTTCTGTGGGTTCAGGTCAGTCCAGTTTCGATCAAGAAAAGTGATACTGTTGTCCTTACGGCTGGTATTTGTAGCTTAGACCGTTTGGGCAGGTGCCAAGTCCTGCTAGAAAATAAAACTGGCATCTCCATGAAGCTTGTCTGTAGAGGGAAGCACGAAGAGCTCAAAATGTTTCTGATAGACGGCTGCTTTGCCTTTGGACTTCATAGAACACAATGGACCAACAGGAGAACAGGACATGTCCCAGAATCATCACTGACCTCACGATGGGCCTCAAGCTGTTTGGATTCTGTACCTTATCACTCTATTTCAAAACTCTGGGATCTTGATTTCTAAATAAAATGCAAGATTTATTTATATCATATGAAAAAAGAACTGTGGACCACTAAGAAAAAAATCCAGCCCCTTTACCCTTTACCCCAGGTAAGAAGCTTTGACTCGAAAGTTGCAAGAGCTGTAAATTCAAAGCTCTCCTTCAAAGTCTGCTCTCAAGGCTGCGGTTATCCCTCTTGTCACTTTCCTTCCCCTCAACTTTCCATCCCTGGGATACAGCAAACATCTTTAGCAGTGACGCTTTGTGTCACATGGCCGTCTGCTTGAAATGTCTTGAAAGTCTTCCTTGTGATTGAGTGGGCAATATTATGGCCAAAACAAAAAGAAATTGGTATTAAGAATCTTTTTATTGGTTTTATGCAAAAAATTTAATTTTCTAAGAGACTGACTTTTGAGTTCATTTAGGCTCCCAAGCCATAATCATCAAAAATAACAGCAATATAAATAAAGCCTTCTGTCTTAATGTCTTAATTGATATTCTATTAGTTTATCTTTATTAATTGAATTACTGGCTTAAATGTACTTTTAGAGGATATTTGAATTCACTGAGATGCACCTGTACAGCTTTGAAACAGATGTAGCTCGGTGCTGCAGCAGTGATTTTCCCTCTATCCACAGAGTTCTCCGCAGGATTCAACCCCTTCACCCAAACCATCCTATATGGACACATGACCAGCAGCGGCTGTCAGGGGGAAGACCACACAGGGACAGGCCGAAAAACAAAAATGAAAACCCCTCCAACACTACGGCGGCGGTGGCGGCGGCATCGCCGTCTTTCAGCACGCTCCAGAAGAAAAGGATAAAGATCCACTTGTGGTTTTTATTACCTCTTTATTTTTTAAAAACTCTGGGGAAACGGGGAAAAAAATCATACTAGGCTAGAAGCATGATTTCATATAAAACAAAACCAAACACAAGCAAAAAAAAAAAGAAAGAAAGAAAGAAAGAAACGCAACCAAACTGTGCTTCCTGTTATCTGTATCAGCATGAGTGATTGCTGCCGCATGGCCTGTCTTTAACTACAAGTATGGAGGGGAACACAGGGGTGGGTAAAAGGGGTGGGTTGGGACAGGCATGCAATGTCCTTTCAATCACTGGCCCGTCTTCTAAAGTAACCAGGAAGTTAACTGTTTAACAGCCTGAGGAAAAAAAAAAAAAGATCCACCAAACTCAAATCCCTCTCTTCCACAGCACACAGACCAGTTTTGATCCTCTCCCAGTGCCCTCTGAGCCCAGGAAAGCTCCTCGAACCACCCAAGAATATCAGTGTTGTACATAATATTGTATGCACTCAAATGCGCTACGTGGCCGTGTGTTACGTGTGTTGTTTATGTTCTCTAAGATCTCTATGCGATGCCACTGATGCTGCTTTCATGTACATAGGAGATTCCTCCCTGTTTTTCTTGTTAGAGCTGTTCTGTCAGAACCTATATAATACTAGTCTATATATCCTGAGGTCTTTGTGGGTACAAGAACATGCAAACGTTCCGTCGCTCTGCCTGTTTTGATTTGGTTTATGCTCATTTTTCGGCACCTCCCGTTTGCCTTCATTGTTTAGACACGTCAGACTGCAGAGCGGAGGACTTCTCCTCCATCATGTGTTGTGGGTCTTTTTCCATCTTCAGGAGGTGGTTTTAAAACCTTCTCGTTGTGCAGAAGGCAAGATTATGAGGAGACTCTTCCACCTCTCTTGTTTAAGGTTTTGTTTCGTCCACACTGCTTTGTAATAAAATGTCTCACCTCTGCGGTCACCCTTTCAGAGCACATGTAGCAATCCTGTCCCTCTTTACCGGGGTGCGCCCCCCCCTTCCCCTCTTCACACACACAAAGGTACATGGTGCACTTACAGATCACCTGTCCACCACCAAAAGATGTCACTCGATGAGGTAGCTGAAACCCTGGAAATGTAGCACTGGTCTGACTGGACAGGCAGGGGAGCGTCGCGTCACGGGTCGAGGTCGTGTTGAGCTCTGATGTTTGTCCTTTTGTTGGCTACTTGGAGCGTAGCAAAGGCAGTCAGTCACCGATCACTGTGATGAGAAACTGTAATACTGACCCGTAACTGTGAGCCTGGCTCCCTCTCGTCTCCAAGCTTGTCTCCCTTCACTCTTTTTTTTCCCCAGCATCCTTTGCTGTGAGGATTCAGTTTCTCAGACACTTATTTATGTAATATTCGGAAGAAGCAATAACTGCTAACAAAAAGAAGAAAAAAAAGCTTGTATATGAGAGAGCGTGTGAGAGAAAAGACTTTTAGGATCACAGGTTATGTCTTCCTAAACTCGGGATTGTTTATTGCAGCTTTTGAGTCTTGTTCTGTGTATTCAGAAATGATGTCAGTGTGAGGATCCCACATTTGATTATTTTGCTTCACATTATGGATCACAAATGTTGGTATGATTTCCTATCATACATCCAGTGGCGGTTTTTCAGGAGTGGCATAAAATAGACAAAAATCACAGAATCTGTGATCAAATTAGAATAACTCATGCTTATTCTATCTTTATAGTTTAATTTGCTAGCTTTTCTCAGCCTGTGGCGGTCCTGATTCTAAAAGAATAAAGCATTATAAATGCTCTTTTTTGTGTTGCACGTATAGATTGGACGTTTCATAAATATAAAATTGTGTATTAAGGAATTTCTGTTCAGTACAGAATAATCCTGTTCAGATGTAACAGGGTATTTTTAAATACCTTGCATAAACAATGATACAATGTAGTCCATATTCATAAAAGTTAAGACTGAATTACAGTAGCTCTGTAATTTAAGACAAATAGCCGTCTACGACTCATGCAGGTTCTGCATCTTTAGCGTTGTGCATTGTAAGGCCTTTTGTGACAGCAAGTGGGAGCACGCTCCCAGTGGCTGGACATGCAGCTGAAATAACTTTATTTTGTTTTTTGTTTTTTTTTTGCGTGGTCTTGCCACTACCGATGAAATAGTGCCCTGGGCGGTGAGCCACGTCAAAAACCACCACTGCATGAATCTCATCTGCAAAGTGCCCAACATTTGATTTAGTTGTTCATCTGAGAATGTGGGTGTGTTGAAGCAGTTTTTAAACCTTAAAGTCATTCATATGCACTCCAGCAGACATCCTGTTGTGTGAGTTTGCATTTGCATGTGTTTCTGGGTACCTCTTCTGTCCCGAATTATGGGACGTGTTAAAGTTGGGCAGTGACACAGCAAAGAGTCACAGACTTTATAGGTCTACTTTCTAAATCACTTTTAAAGGTTGATTTACCTCAAAATGTGTGTGCCACTTCACATAGTACAAAGTATCTTAACATGCATTTAATCCAGATGTCATGTTTACCACTGAACTCTTTGTCAGACAAAAATATGTAAACCACAGAAATGTCGCAATAAGCATCCATCCGTAAGTGTTTAGTAGGCTCCAGGGCCAGAAACGATGAATGTAAAGTGGTGGTATTACTGTAAATCCTGTTATTTGTTGGCTCTGTACTCCAGTAGATATTAGGGTGTTCACTCTGATGTTTAAAACTCAATATCTGTTCAACAAATGTTTGACTTCATCCTCCCTTCATCGCAAACATACATGTGGGACGGTTTTTAAAAATGGAAAGCCTTGACTTGTATTTACAATTATCTCTTTGTTAGATATATTTATATTTTATTATCTTATTTAATGCCCATGAAAGTAAGAGTGTCAATTATATATTTACAGAAATAAAAGTGCCCTGTATGTCACAGCAAACAATTCCCACCATGTGATGCAACGCCTTTTTTTTGACGGCATTATATTTGAATTGCTTTCAAAGCAAATGAACTAAATTCAAATATATATATAGGTTGAAATTATATATTTAATTTTATTATTCTGTTATGTTTTATTGGAAATGTGAAATGATTATTCTTTCAGATATTTTAAATTATTATTATTGTTTTAGTGTCTTGTTAATATCTTTACTATTTTTCTGGTGTTGAGGGCTAAAGTGCTACAGTCCATGAAATAAGCCTTTTGCTGGAATACAAATACATATTTATATATGTGATAATATAATTCTCATTATATTAAATACCTTAAGTAGGCAAAAATACAATCTGTTCAAATTCTAATAAATTATTTTCAGATTTATTATGCACCCCAGTGTTTCATAAATCATTGAGACAATGATTAAATTATTTTTTTTGTTTTTGAAAAACATCACATATATAAATTATTTATGAATTGAGTGTAGCACATTTGGCTTTCCATGCTGCTGCAGAATAAGCCCGAGCGGCCTGATGTGAACAGAGTAAATGGAAAGAAAAATAGCAGAATTATGTATGTGGTACAAAGAGATAGGTCTGTAGAATTGAGCAGATGTATCTAATCTATACATTCACATCAGGTTGTTTTTCCTCAGCATTTACTTAGGTTTAACCTGTGGAGTTTAAATGCCTTTTTTCTTTTTGTTCTTAAATTTTATTTATTTAATTTCTTCTAAAAGTGTGTTTCGCCCTTTAAGCTTACATAGTCGTGTTCAAAGTTTATTATTTCTTTTCTTCCCCTGCTGATGATCCCCTGCTGATGTCAGGGTAACTGTTACAGGGAAAACACAATGAGGGGGTGCAATCTCAAACAAAACTGGATTTCCTGAGGAATTTAGTAGCTGCAAGACGACAAGCATGTTTCCTCAACACAGCCCACCCCTGGTTGATTTTATTTTGTTGATGTTGTTTGTTTGTTTGTTTGTTTGTCTGTTTGTTTGTTTGTTTGTTCCCTCTTACCAAATATGACACTGAGCCAAATCTTAGGCTTCCATGTGGTGACGGACTGAATGTGGTCAGAAAGGTGTCCGAGCAGGGGCCAGCAGGAGGCGCTGTGGTTACAACAGCGAGGCAAAGGACCCGGAGAGCCCTGCGCTCAAGGACTGCCAAAAAAATAAAAAAATGATGCCATGCACCAAGTTCATGCAAAAATATTAACTCCTGCAAAAACTAGAGAACACGTGTATATTCCTTTAGAATGGATTGAAGACATTATTACCGCAATAGCATATTACTCGATACTAAGGAATGCAACTGCGCACATGCACAAAAAATGTTTTTAACATTAAAAGGCTATAAATATATATGAAATATATAAATATATATATTTACTTAGAATGCTATGCACCCTTACTTGTCAACTGGGATTTCTATTATGTTATGGATGTACTTTTAGCATCATACAGCTGTAGCTACCAAGAGACTGTTGAGTTCTGGGTATTGCCTGCAACCTGGGGTTAACTAGGGGTCTTATGGGTGTTTTATCTTGTTTTGTTTTCTTTTTTATTGTCATGGAGAGTCGAACATGGATTTAAAATATACATGTGAAAACCTTTTAATCCAATCAACGTCTGAGGGCATCTATTGACAATTTACTCTGTACACCAGCTCAACATTTACAAAATAAATAAAGAAACAAAATGTCTTTGCGTACAGTGTGTGTACTTTTGTGAGAGGCCCTCGTTCACAGCTCACAGGCAGCGGGACGCAGTTCGGTGAGCAGTTAGAGATCAGGTAGGGGTTTGGTTAAAAACAGTAGATAGATCTGAAGTAAAATTCACATGAATGTTCACTAATAAAAGTCCTAACATAACAAAACTCCTAGAATAAAAGGCGGATGAGATTAGCCAGAGACAAATAGATTTAACTATTGTTCCTAATGATGACTGCCCCATGTTTTTCTTATTTAATTTTCTAGAATATTTGGATTACAAGGCCAAGATGATCCCCACATACATGTAAGGCTTTACCTTGACACCAGGATGCACTGGAGAAACCATGACAGTGTGAACCTGCTATTAGAAGGACAGAAATAAACATTGTGACATAGCACAAGTGTGTCATTTGATTTTATTACTCTTAGCCAGGTAATTTACATTGTTTATTTGTTACCTATTAAATATTAATGTGACTTACACATTTCACAGACATAGCCTTACAGTTTGAAGCCCTTTTTAACACTTTGCAGTGCACTTTGGGTCAAATCATATTAAACCTGTCATGCATTACCTCACTCGGGATTTTTTGTTTGTTTGTTTTTGTTTCTGCTTTCATTCATCTTTTGGAAATGAGAAACAACAGCTATTTTTTTTAATGTACCTTTCAAAGTGATTTTTTTATGTGTTCAGATTGTCTGTTTAGTACGTGCCAATGTGGCAGAGTGGCACACTTAAGTCAGATGAAGTGGCTTACAGTATATGCAAGTACACCATCACTACCAATGTTGTGTCCACGGTGCATGAGAGGGTTAATAGTTAGGACTAATGTTCATCTTAAGATTGCATTGCAGGTTGCAAGAAGTGGAGAGATTTTAAAACCATAACTAAACTACTTAAGTTTAATGCTAATATGAAAATAGTAAAAAAATAAAATAAATAAATAACATTTTCTGTTTTCAGAAAATTGTATTTTGAATTCCTCTAACACAAACAGTTTTTAAGCTTTACCCAGTTATATTTACTTTTTCCACAAAAGCCCAACTCTCTGCATTGGCTGTACTTGTATGATTCGCCAGTAGATGGCGCAGTCGGTCAGTTCTGTCTATCATGCAGCGTTTCCCCTGCAGCCCGTCTGTCCTTCTGTCTGAGTGTTGTGTGCATGTGGAGGCAAAGTGTGCTGAGGGCCTTGTAACAAAGATCCTCGACACTTTTCGTGTGCGTGAGACGGGGTGCATGTGGGGATGTGAACGACCCAGACAACACGGTTCACTTGCACTAATGAGAAGGAGATATTTATTTTTAATTTAGCAAAAAGGAGCCATTCTGTTGAGCCAGAGCAGCCTCTGCCACTCGCTTTGTTCTGCCAAAAACCCCAGACCTCTTGGTTGCTTCGCGTCACTCAGTGAGCCAGTTTGAAGTTCATCGCGGCTGAGCGAAGATGTCCACTGACTGCCAGAAGACGACTGCCACGGCCATCCCGTCGATGAGGAGGGTGACCATCAACAACGCGGATCACATGCCCCACGACTACTCCACCACCCCCGGGGGGACCCTGTTTAGCACCACGCCGGGAGGTAGGTCCTGGCTCTGCGCGTCACACTCAGACACATACACGCTCCACCAGGGGACTGCTTGTGTGGGGGCAGCCTCACGGACCACCTCCCCAGAAAGAGCAGCTTGCTGGTGGTCATGCTAACTCTCCGCTGCTCTCAGCTGGTAGCTCTGCTGCAGCTAGCCGCTAATGCTAGCTACCTACAAACGCAAAGGGGGGGGAAAAAGTGTCTCTGAAGAACTTTATTGTTGTTATCCTTCTAGTGGGGCCAATTTATAGTTGGGGCACATGTTTTTCTTTAACTTGGATGTGTTAAAAGTTTAATTGCGCCTCGTATCTTTTCTCGGGGATCTTCTTGATCGCAGCCGCAGTGTTGTAGGCTGTGCTGCCCGAGTCACGTGACCAGAGCCCGAGGCGCGGCGCCTGTAGGGGCGTGTTAGGCAGTGCCTGGTCTGCAGAGGGCGCTGTCTCCCCGCAGGGTTTTGTTTTTAAACAGATTTCGGCTTAAATTGGTAGCTCAAATTTTTTTTAATCGAGGTTCCGTTGAAAGTTTTTAAGTAGTTACTATCTTACCTGCAGTATAGATGGGCTCATCAGGAAGGCTGTCTCTGTCCAAGCATCTCTCCTGGACCCAGTGCAAGGTGGTGGGAGACAGAAGGAGTCTAGCAAAAATACCATCACTGTTGGACAGTGTCTCCCACCACATGCATGAAGCTGTTGCAGAGCTGCTGCGTCCTAGATGCATATTTCCCCTTATTACATAGTCTTTTATTCTTATTTTTTTTGTTGTTGTTTCATACACTGAAGAAAAATATAAAAGCAACACTTATGTTTTTGCTCTAATTTTTCATGAGGTCTAAAAAGACCTCAAACACCTTCTATATACACGCAAAACAAACCTATTTCTCTCAAAAATTGTTTACAAATCTGTTTAATGGTGCGTTCCTTTTGCCTCTCAGGTCGGAGCTAACGAGTCGCAGATCACATCTTCTCCATCTCTTTGCGTTCCAGTTTCCCTCTTGTCAGTAGGAAAAACATGGATATTTGCACTGTTGTTGAAACGATGATGATAACGCTGTTTAAGGTGGTATTTTGTGCAGATAAACGGAGCTGAAACATCCCGTCTGATGACCACTGAAAGGCAGCGTCTGTACGACTGACTAAATGTTACATAAATAATAGAGAGCTGCTGCAAACAGTCAAAGTGTGAGGTTTTCCTCAACGTTGCTGCGAGTAGAAGCCATCATGAATGCCGCAGTCGGGTACTTTCCTGTTGCGCCGACTTTCCGACTCGTAATACCAACTTTATGGGTCGTTCAAGTTAAAATTTCCGACCCCGAGGTTGAGAACTCCGACTACCGAGGACAAACGGAGCGCACCATTAATCTGTGCTGGTGAGCCCTTCTCCTCTGCCAAGATAACCCCTCCCACCTCATGGGTGTGGCATATTAGCCAGCATGATTATTGCACAGGTGTGCCTTAGGCTGGACACAATAAAAAGCCACTCTGAAATATACAGTTTTGCTTTATTGGGAGGGGGGCAGTATCTGATCTGGCCAGCCCTGGCCTTACGAAACATCTCCTTTGTATGGAGTTAATCAGGTTGTTGAGTGTGGTCTGTGAAATCTTGGTCCACTCCTCTTCGACGGTTGTGTAAAGTTGCTGGATGTTGCCAATCCAGAGCATCCCAACCATGCTCATGGGTAACGTCCATCCATCCATCCGTCCATCCATTTTCTAACACGCTTATCCCTGCTGGGGTCGCGAGGGGTGCCGGTGCCTATCTCCAGCTGTCAGTGGGCGAGAGGCGGGGTACACCCTGGACAGGTCGCCCGTCTGTCGCGGGGCCAATGTGGGACGTTTCCAGTCAGACACGTGAGAACTGGGGTGGTTTCAGCTGTCAGGAATTGTGTACTGATCCTTGCCACGTGGCGCCGCGCCTTATCAGGCTACAACATGGAGGTGATGGTCGGGGATGAACGGCACAACGATGGACCTCAGGATCTCGCCACGGTATCTCAATGCGTTCTCAACACCGTCAATAAAATGCACCCGTGTTTGTTGTCCATAACACACGCCTGCCCCTAGTCCTGCGGTCAGCCAGCCAATTGCACACTCCCTCAAAACGTGTGACATGTGGCGCTGGTGCTGTGTGATGAAACTGCACATTTCAGACCCCCCCAATAAAGCAAAACTGCACATTTCAGACCCCCCCAATAAAGCAAAACTGCACATTTCAGAGTGGCCTTTTGTGGTGGCCATCCTAGGGCACACCTGTGCAATAATCATGCTGGCTAATCGGCATCTTGATATGCCACACCTGTGAGGTGGGAGGGATTATCTTGGCAAAGCAGAAAGCTCACCAACACAGATTTATGAGCAATATTTCAGAGAAATTGGTCTATTGTGAATATAAGAAAAGACCCTCATAAAAAATGAGAGCAAAAAACAAAAGTGTTGCTTTTCTACTTTTGTTCAGTGAAGTGTATCTTTGTGTGTATCTATATGCTTTTGTTTATGTTTAACTTTTTTGTTGGGATGTGAATTTCCCCAATGAGAGACAATAATGGTTATTCTATTCCTTTATCCTACATATAACCGTCCCGGTGTCTTCACTTCGTATGAATCCAGATCCACTGGTCCGGGACTGTGGTGGCGCACCGCCTCCCAAACGTTGTTTAACCATGTATATAATCAGACTTCTGTGTTTCGTAACTCCTCAGTGAAGCCTGACAATTGTTTAACAGTTCGTAATGGTGTTTTAAATAAGTCTCTACAATGTTTTTGAGATTGTAATGGCTTTTGAGATTGCAGAAGGTAGGGTGTCGGGGCCCCTCACAGACTGTTGGACCAACTATTCCTGACCGAGACTAAATCAAAACACCAGAGGAGTTTTCCACTGCAGGCAAGATATTAACTGCTTGTAACCTCTCAACAGAACCCAACTCCAAGACTTTTTTTTTTAACAATCCCTTTAACGCGACATGGTAACTTTTTTTTAAAGGGCCACATTTACATCTTTAAAAGAAACATTTGCTGCTCAAGACTTTCTAGTAGATGCAAACTGTCCGAACATGCAACGTATCTTTTTATATATATATTGGGCTTGAAGTGTACATTGTACAGCATTTAGCTACGTGTAGAAATAGCCCATGTAAGCGGGGACACTTGCCGTGTCTTTCTCAGATCGTACGCAACGTGAAATACAAGTCAGTCTAGCTTTCAACATAGTTTTACCAAATGAACACCTTGTTGTATTGAAAGACATTAACCCTTTGAAATGACTCATATCAAGAGTCATTCAACAGGTTGTTTTTTTTGGGAGGGGGTGTGCAGCTCAGAAGTTTGATTCCTGCTGTATCCGCTGCCGTTCCCTAATCCCTGTTGTGCGCAGGCTGACCCATATGCTCACAGTCAGTCTCTTATCTTGCTGTTTTTGTGATGGTTGTCTTCCTCTCTGTTCGGACAGGGACCCGGATCATCTATGACCGAAAGTTCCTGCTAGAGTGTCGCAGCTCTCCCTTGGCCAGGACCCCTCCTCGGGGTTTGCCCCCCATTCCAGGGGTCACCAGTCCTCCGTCCAAGGAGCCCAATGAGAAGACCGTCAACGGGGAAGTCGAGAACAACAACTCCATTTCTGCTCCTGACATGAGCAATGCTGGTAGGTTGACGCCTCAGGAGAACATTACATGGTGCCTAAACCGTCTCTGAATTCTACAGTTTTCTCCAACTATGTCATTATAAGATGCAAGTCGGACATATGTTTAGCAGTTTTGACTCATTCAAGGGATTGGATTACTTTTAGAAAATGCTAAATACCAGTAAAGCGGAGCACTACTAGGTGCTAGATTATCGGTGACAGACTCTGTGATTGTGGCGATGAAAAGAACCTCTGCTAAGCGAGGACTAGCAAACGCTTCAGCACTGGAACCAGTTTTATGGAGGAAAAGATGATAATAAGTCAAGCAGGAAAATAAAACCATCATGAGTTCATTATTGTCAAATAGCCTGAAACATGTACAAAAATGTTTATTATTGCAGTTGTAATGCGTGGTATCATACTAAAAATGATGGTGAGAAATGCTGGTCTTTTCAGCCTCTCTGAATTAATACTTAATAGAGCCACCTTTCACAGTAATTTAGGCTGCAGGACTTTTTCAGTATGTCTCTACCAGCTTTTACACATCTGGAAACTGAAATGTTACCCATTGTTCTTTTCAGAATAGGTTAAGGTCAGTCATCAACCTTTTATTTGACCAGGATAAGACTCCTTGAGATCAAAAATCTCTTTTACAAGAGACAAACAGTTAGTTACAAAAACAAAACACAGTACAATAGACCAGTTCATTGTTATTGTTTTGATTCGGGTTTTTCGCGCATGCGCGCCGGACTGGTTGGCAAAAGACGAACACAATGGCGGACGCAAACAGAGAAACTGACGAGTTCTCCACGTATTTTTCTTCTTTAGATAACGTATCACAAGATCGTTTTAAGACTAAGTTGATGGTATCAGATTGCCAGATCCACACAGCAAAAGCCTGAAGGGACGGAGCGAGTCTGTGAAATGCTGCCAAGCGTTCAGTACCGCGACACATACAGCTACCTTATAAACACGCAGGCCAGTACACACGAGAGAGCATGGAAGCATGAAACCACTGGACGGCTGCAATTATATTATATCTGGATTTAGGCTCCAGCAACGCCCGTGACGCCATGAGGGATTAAGCGGGTCAGAACATGGATGGATGGATGTTCAGACATGTTTGTGTAACATACGAACGCGGAGTCGGACAGGAAGACCCGCCCGTTAGGTTAAAAAAAAAACATAGTTCACTACGGATTATTTTGGTGTTTTTGTCTTGTTAAAATGGGTGGGGGTGTCGGCGACATTGCAGCGTAAACACAGAAGTACTAGCGCCCGTGAACGGGCGGAGGGGAGGGGAGGTGGCGATCGCTACACGGGCCGGAATAGTCAGCGGCTGCTGCTACCGCTTCTCCGGCCCGTGTAGCGATCGCCACCTCTCCTCCGCCGCTATTTAAGTAGAACAATGACTAGAGCAGAATTAAGTTGTATTTACCGGAGATGAAGTGTAGACTGCAAATTCTGTCGTAGTATGATGGATCCCCCAGTCCATTGTGAGTGTCTGCCTGCGCTCTTTTCATTGAAAATATCAATTTCTTTATTCGTCTTTCCTCCTTCGGTAAACGACAGAAACGTACATCCGACGATTTGGAATGCCTCTGTGTGCAACCGGGAGCACAACAAGTCGTAGGCATTGTTTAGATTCCAAAAATAAACTAACTAAAAATACGCTCTAAATCACCCGTTTTGTCACAGTAGTAGACGACAACAGCGCTGTTTTTGCCAACCACCGAGATCCGGATGTAGCGCTGACGTCACGCGTGAACTGGTCTATATCAATAACGACATTAAATAAAATTAGAACATGGTTAGTGAAGTATGTTTGCCTTGTTCCCTGTCAGAGTGATGGTTAGATCAAAAGAGCCTGGTATGGGATTTAAAGATTTTTAAGAATTTTAAATCACTTATTCCACTTTACAGAAAATAGTCCACATGTGGAGGACATTTCAATTGAATTCTATTTATATAGCGCCAATTCACAACACGTGTCATCTCAAGGCATTTTACAAAGTCAAATGTATTCAAATCATTTAAAGCAACTACCAGCATGCCCAGGTTCCTTCATGCTGCTGGTGGACCACAAGATGCTAAAAGAAGCCTCCAAAAACGTCCCCACAAGAAATACAGCTGATATGAAAGTGGATTTCTGAATCTCTAGGAATAACATTGTCAGAAACAAATTACACTCAGACCAGGACTTCTGATATCTTTTTTTTTAAGACAAATGAGTTACTCTGACACCAGAACAGAATACATATTTGACATAAATCCAATACAGTAGCCCAGGTAAGAATCGCTGAGACCTATTGTGAAGCGTAGAGGTGGAAGCATCGTGGTTGTGTGGATGCTTTGCTGCTGCTGAACCCGGTTGATTTTACCACTATAGAAACCTCCAGTAATTTTACCACGAAGCTGCTTGTGGAAAATGTGTCGCCACCATTAAATAAATAAAAGCTTAAACAGAACTTGACCCTGCTACCATACAATGAGCCAAAACATGCCAGTAAATCCACCATGGATGGGCTGAGGATCAAGAAATGGAAAGTCTTAGGGTCAGTCAAAGCCCAGATCTTGATCTGGTTGAAAAGCTGTGTGGTGAGTTAGAGCGGGCTGAACAAGCAAGAAAGCCCTCAAACATCAGGTCAAAAACTCACAAAAGTCATCGACTCAAACATTTCCTCTGACATAATGGGTTATTTGTGTGTCCTGATCTTTCTGTTTTTTCCCCCAAACATGACTGCACCTTAATGTAAGGAGGATCTATGTGTTCTTTGAATAACATTTGTGCATCTTTGTTTTGTAGGTGATGACGCACAGTTTGAAATGGACATCTAGGCGGAGCTGAACGAGTACTAAAGTGAGACAAAGATGATCAGGAGCACCTCTTTATTTCAATCGGTTTCTGAAACAACGATTCCCCTCGTCGTCGTCACATTGTTTCAACATCCGCCATCGTTCACTCTCATTGGGTTGTTTTGTGCAGAACAAAGCTTTTCTTCTGTTTACATTAAGGCTCAATTTTTTTTTCCGACAGGTGAAAGTGTGCCTTCCTGTAGTGGTTGCGAGTTAAAAATCACCACTAAAAAAAAATGTCAGACCAACAATGCCTCCTCGATAAATAATGTGAGCATCTGAATATACACTCATTCCAGAAGCGCACGTCGCTCAGTGTGCTTTCATAATCCTGCCAGTTCTCTTTAGATGCTGCCTTCAGAGCTTACAAATGTTCTCCACCTAAAGTGTTACATAAAGTATGTGATGCTGACTTTTTTTTTTTTTTTTTTTTTGGATGTTGCAAAACTATTTTCACATGGTTTGTGGGGTGAATAAAGGAAACACCAATGAAACAGTTTTGTCTTTATTCATTTTTCACTAAGCACCAACTTTTTTGCTCCGGTCTATGAATACAAACAGATGTTTGCATGATATACACGTCTGCGTCTTTATACTGTGTGTGGTAATATACATTAAATCTCAGGCAACCTGCTCTGCTGGCTCCTGAACCTCCTGCAGCGCCAATTCAGCACGAGTCATTTCAGAGGAATTCCTCAAAGGAGCCACTGGTGGCTGATAACCTCGGCCAGCGGGCTGAATAAAGACAGGTCAATATACAAGCGTACGTAGTGGGGAGAAACTCCCACCATTCAACCTTTTCACTCAACATGTGAAGCCTGTTGGTTTCACTTTACTCAGATCTCTCCAGAGATTGTTTCCAGAAAATAATGCCTTCCGAATGTAAGATTTAGCATGAAAGCTCCTAAAACTAGGTTAAACACAATTATATGCTTGAACAAATAAATCATGTATAGCAGGATGAAAATATTAACAATTAAACTTTTCTATCCTACTATGGCCTGTCTGCAAACCTAAGTAGCATCCCCTTGCTTTTTAATTGGCATTCACAGCTTAAAACTGAACAAATAACAGGAAACAAACCAGATAACAGTTTGGAGGCAAATTATTAATGTGTGAGCACAAATGAAGAACTACTTCAAATACCTATACACTTTTAAAAGCATGAGTAGAAAAATAAATCCTTTATATTTAACATTTTGCTTTTTACCTAGATGGAATAAAATGGTGCATTCAGGGTGGGTTAAATTGTAAGAGCTGCCAGATTTAACACCCTATATGCCATCAAAGTCCAATTACACTTTTATCTCAAAGATCTGTTCACTAATTATGTGCCATAGTGTCATAACCTTTAATGTGAACTAAACTGCCTTTTCATCAGTATAAATGCACAAATTATTTACACTGTATACAGGGCCTTGGAAAAAGTATTCATACCCCCTTCAACTTCTTCACACTTTACCACAAAGTGAACTATTTTTTAGTAGGATTTTTTATACTACTGCAGCAGAATTTTGTGCATACTTATGAACTAAAAATAAAAATGATACATGGATTTAATAGTTATTGTTTTTTCACACAAAAGACAAATTGCCTGCTGTCCTTAAATAAATCCACAACCAACCACCTTCAAAAGTCTAATCTCAGTATAAATGTGGCTGTTCTCTGAAGGCCTCAGAGGTTTGCTGGAGAACATCAGCAGGAAAACATCCTGAAGACCAGGAAACTCAGCAGACAGAATCTTTTTTTTAATAATGCTTTGAGCATTTTACACAACAGTGTTCAATCCATCAATGAAAAATAGAAAGAATATGGAACAACGGCAAAAATAACTACATGAAAACCCCAGGAAAGGAGAGCATTAGTTACAGAAGCAGTGGCCAAGAGGTCCCTCTTGGCAAGAAGAAGGCTTTGTAGTTTTCCACAATCCACATAAGAGATACAGCAAACATGTAGATAAAGGTGGTCTGGCCAGATGAGACCGAAATTGAACTTTTTGTTCTACTGAAAAATGAATAAGTGGCTGGAATAAACACTGTATTTTACCCTGAGCATGTCATTGCTACAATGAAATTAGATGATGTGGGGATTTCTTTTCTTTAGCGCAAGAAAGCTGGTCAGAGTTGAAGGGAAGATGCAGGGAGCAAAATACAGGGCATTTCTGGAAGAAAACCTGTTAGAGGCTGCGAAAGGCCTGATCCTGGGGCAGAGTTTCACCTTACAGCAGAACCTTAAACAGGAAGCCCACACCATTCAATAGAAAGGCTTAGGGCATGTACAGGTGTTAGAATGGACTAGTTAAAGACCTAAATCCAATGGAGAACTTGTGGCCTCACTTGAAAACCTTTGTTTCCATGTGCTCCTTGTCTATTATGACAGAGTTTGAGCTATTTTGGAAATGTTAGAGATTGTGAGACTACAGAGAATGGACAACAGACAATAGATTTAACAGAAAAAAAGGGGCAAATCCACATTTTACAATTTTCCTGTAGGAAAAGCGTCATTTTAAGTTTGTGGTGAACAATCTACTATTTTTGTCACATTTCAGTTGTTTGGCAATATTTGGCAAGAAGGTATTTCCTTGTAGCCTGAATTATGAAGTCAAACTTGCATCTGGCTTAGTTGACTGACATGTTCTTCAGTCTTTTCTAGCATGAAGTGTGGCTCAGAGACACGTTATGCGCAGCCTGATCAACATGAGTAAAAGAAAAACAGAGAACACTTCAGTTACACTTATTTTAAAAATATTTGTAAGGGACTTTGTACATTTTTACTTCTGTCACGCCCAAATTTCCCCATTGTGGGGAACAAAAGGTACTTCTTATCTTAATCCTTTAGGACTATTTCTCTCAAGAAATAGGGGTTGTCAAGGGTTATATCCTTCTAAAAGTTTCAGTGTAAGATTATACTGCTGAACACAGCATATATGTGTCGTTTATGCAAGATAATTCATTGAAAATTAGTTAAATAAACATGCCCCCCCCCCTGTACAGTAGCTTCCTTCTGCAGGTTCTGCGTCCATTTCTCTGCGTGGCTTTGTTTGCTTGTGTCACCTCTGCTTCCTGACACTCCATCCCCCATTTCCAAGATAAACAAGCGCTGCCGCCTTCTTCCCGGTCCATTGATCTGGAGAGCTATCTGTAGTTTTACCCGTGTGCCTGTTGTTCACAATCAACAAAAGAAGCCTGTCTGAGGGGGACAGCTAATGACACCTGTAATGGGTGCGCCGTAAAGTGTCTCAGATGTGGATTGGCGAGGTGAAAAAGGTAAGTGCACTTAAACGTTAGCTAGTTAGGAGTCAGCAAATTAAAAGTGTGATGAATATGTGGGTGATTATCCGTTAACAGGGTGAGAGGAGATGATTCAAACAATATAATAAAATCTGAGCTGTGTGTTTTTATTCTGCCTCCTTTAACTGCTGTTACGGCTGCAAGTCTCTAACTTTGTACACCTTTTGGTCCATTCTTTGCTAAACATTTCAGTCTCAGTCAAAGACAATCTATGAACAACAGTTGTCATGTCTTACGACACATTCTCCACATGATTTATGTTTAGAGTTTAGGGAGCATCCATCAATAGCTCTGTCTGTTTGTTTACTGCTATTGTCTTGCTGGAGGATGAACCTCCATCCCAGTCTGAAGAACATAGACAGCTACTAACTTCTTCCAGGATTACTCTGGAGTAATCTCCATTCATTTTCCAGCTGAAGAAAAGCATCCCCACATATTGACACCGCCACCACTGTGTTCTACGGTGGGACGGTGCTGAGGAGTATCATATGCCATGCATGTTTTGCAAAAAAGCAAACCAAAAAAAGAAGTAAACTCCTGTTTCCTCTTCCACGTGTTGCTGTGTCCCCTGCTTGGCTTGCGGCAAACTTTGAACAAGGTTTCGTTTTCCAACTCCTCTCTAAAGGACAGATTTTTGACATTATAAAACCAACAGGTGTCCTGTCAACACGTTTTCTGACCTGAAGATCTCTACTTTTATTTACTTTTGACCTCCTGACTGTTTCTTTTTTCAGGGCACTTGCCCTTTCTTAGCATGTTGATTTAGGGGTGTCTCTTCAGGTTTGCAGTTGTACCATGAAATTTCCATTTTCACATGATGGGCTGATCACTGCTCTGTGAGAATTTTCATTTTTGGTTTTAAATGGAAACCTGCATTAAAATCTCCCTGCTGCATTCTTCAGGCTTCACAGGGCTTTTTGTTCATTAATAATATTCACAGAAAAGATGGATTTATACTTAGATGAAATTACACCAAGGTTGACTTTGATGAACAATTTGGTGACAGGTGAAAGAACCTAAATGCGCCGACTTTCTTTTATGAGTCACGAATCCGAAAGTATCTGGGGTTTTTTAAACTAAAACTTTTAATGTCGCTTTAAAGCACTTCAATATTTCAATAAAGCGGTCCTCCTGAAGCCATTCTGTGATTGTGTTTAAGCTTTCTAAATTCAGTGAGATAAGATAAGTTCTATGTATTCAAAATCTCCTTGGTCAAGAACAGAACATGTAATGCAACACTTTTGTCAAAATAGTTTTATTATATTCTCTTAGATTTTATATACCAAAATATACATCATGTTTAAATAGACAAAATATTAACATATACATTGTGTCAACAATATAAAACAACAACTTTTTCCAACAGAAAAATGCTTTCAGTAGAAGGTCATAACTAGAAATGCTTAGTATAATATTTTATTATTACCCTTTATTGGAGAACAAAAAACAAAATAATTGAAGTTTAAGTGTGAATTGGGCTTCTAGTGGCAGCCGCACTCTTCAACGATCATGTCCTCGTGGTGCCGCAGGGTTAGGTCGTCGTTCTCGTAGTACAGCATGGAGAGCGGGGTGAGGCGCGTCGGCACGCACGAAGGGCAGGACACTCTTCCGGGGTGGTGGTGCCTCAGCAGGCTCTGAAAGTTGGCAGAACAGTTGGCATGAATAAATCAGCAACTGGGCAACTAGGAGGAGCCCAACTGTGAAGTCATCGTCTCACCTGCATGTAGGCGTGGTTGGTGGGGTTGAAGGACTCGTCCAGCGGGGTGGGACACTCTCCCTCACAGCGATAGGCGTTGTAGCGTTTCGGATGCACAATCCACTCATCCCAGCCGATGTGGTCGAAGTCTACCCACATGTCCACCCTGCGACACAGCGGCCCCTGAGCCTGCTCCACTGCGGGGGCCACGGTGGGTGCAGCCAGGTCAGTCACTCGCAGGGCCTCCATTCGGTTCCTCTTGTGGCGCCGGCTTTGATTGTCGCTCTTGACCCTGTTGGCTGTCACGTACTTGGAGTTCTCTACAGTGTGAAGGAGACTGTAGGCTGCAGGGGCATCCTGGGGCAGGTTGTGTTTGGAGAAGATAACCATCATCACCCGATTTGTGGTTGGATGTTGTACTTTTCTGTGCCTCGTTCCCCAGCTGCCCTCATCTCCAGCACCGCTCCCGTCGGCTTTCTCGGGCTCCCCTGAGGCCTCTTGGCTCAACACCTCATCTCCCTGGTAAAGCCAGTATTTCAAGAGAGCTGTCACATTAAATACCTTCCAGGAAGACTTTGTGCCGCCCGGCGTAGTCCCAAAGCTCCCCAGGAAGACAACCTCCTCCTGGCACGAAGCTCCGTCCGGGTCACAGCTGTGTTTCCGGGAGTGATATAAATCCAGAGAGGCGCGCTGGGTGGCAGAGAAAGCCGGGAGTCGGATCTGAAGCTCTGCCAGCTGGATGAACTCACTGGTGGGGATGGAGGACATGTCAAATGTGACCGTCCATCTGTCGCCCACTTGATGGCAGCCTTAAAGAAAAGGCAGGAGAACGAGAAATCAAAGTCTGACCCAGCAAACCTGAGTGAACGTGGAGAGGCCAGGCCGCTGGACAGATGTCAAAACGCTGAAGTGAGAGGGGAAACAGGATGTGTATTGGACCCCCCCTGCACAAACCCGTCTGAGGGCTAATATACAACTGCCCCACATAAAACAGAGCCGCCTTTAAGGTCCAATAAGCATTTTGACACTTGCTGGGTCGTAAAAAAGGGAGGGTCTGATAACATTGATAAAACCCCAGCTGCCGGATGATAGAAACTAACAGTGAGTGTTTAGCAGGGCTAAATGTATAAAGGAGAAAAGTTTACCAACCTTTGGCCACTAGGCTCAGGACAGAATCAGAGCTGCGAACTGACGCCTGGTCCCTTTGAGCTGCTGGAAAGCTGCCGACAGCCAGAGAGGCGATGGAGTCGGCAGCACTGAAGGAGCGGTACAGCTGCATCATGTACAGAGGGTATCTGCCGTGATGATTAGTTGAATGATTTCTGGGAGCTGAACCCGTCTCCAGGTGTGTGTGATGTCTACGGGTCCGAGCCGAGAAGACGGCTCCAGAGGAGCAGAAGGAGAGCGTGCAGAAAACAACCAGGACCCTGCTCTCCATTTTAGCTGAAAATCCGCAAAGATCTGCCGCGGTCCGTCCTTCCTCCAGCTGCTCTCGGGCACAAATGATGTTGTGTGCAGATGGAGCTGCAGACAGGCCTTTTATAGTGGACAGCTGCCCTTTGATGACCCCTGACCACTGCAGGCATCTTAATGGCCCCTCTGATCCTCAGAGCACATCAGAGGGCCAGAGAACGGGACTTTTAGCCAAGGTCATTGTCCTGTCAGCTTATCTTTTAAATATACAACATATAAACAATTAAACACTAATACGTAGCCTACACCCTTTGAGTCTAGATACCACAGAAAACAACATTACCTGCAGTGACTTGCAAAAGTGTTTATTACTTAAACCTCTCAGCACCAGATCAACCTTACAGCCAAGGCATTATTGTT
Organism: Fundulus diaphanus; assembly: GCA_037039145.1. Classification (NCBI taxonomy): domain Eukaryota; kingdom Metazoa; phylum Chordata; class Actinopteri; order Cyprinodontiformes; family Fundulidae; genus Fundulus; species Fundulus diaphanus. Next base: position 26,463,800 of record CM073127.1, read on the forward strand.
ACGTTTAACATTTCCACAAAAGAAAACCCGAAAACTGTGGCATGCATATTCTGGGTATTCGATTACCTTTTTTCTCTGATGCCCCTAAATAAAATCCAGTGCAACCAGTTGGCTTGAGTGTGTCAACAGTGTGTGTCATTTAACAACAGCATTAATCCAGCTGTTCTCTGGAGGCCTGACGTTTGCTACAGGACCTGGGAGGACTAAATGCATCATGGAGAACAGGGAACAGAGCAGACAGGGCGGGGGTAAAGGTGTGCGCCTGTGTGTGTGTGTTTGTGGGGGGGGGGGGGGGGGGGCTTAGGTTATAAAAAGCCTTGTTCTAAAACAATATCCCAAGCTTTGAAAGTCTGACAGAAGTCCGTCCAATCAATCATCTGAGAATGGAAAGCGCATAGTGTGACTGCGAGCCTGACCTGATAAACTGCAGGGAAAAAATATTTACCCTCTCAATGATTTCTTCAGTTTTTTTTTCTTTTTATCACACTTAAATGTTGCACATTATGAAACATGTTATATCAGGAAACCTGAGTGGATATAAAAAGCTATTTTTATTTTGGTTTCATTTATCAAGAGGAAAAATAGCTATCAAAACCAACCTGGCCCTGTGTGGAAACGTTACAGCCCCATAGACCTAATATCTACAGGGAGAAGTTTTGTCTTCAAAAAAATAGTTTAAACTATTCAACATTTGGATAGTTTTTTAGGGGACTTCTACTGAAGGTTACGACAAAGCATTTCAATTACGGTAGTTAAATCTGGACTTAGGCCGCTCCAAGACCTTCACTTTGGTTTTTGATGAGCCGTTCAGAGGTAGACTTGCTGCTGAGCTTTGGGCCATCGTCCTGCTGAATAAGTCAACTACGGTTAATGATTTGATGATGTTTAATTTTTTGGGTTGAAAGCAGATTACATGGTTCCATAAATCACGGCAAGCATCCGGGTCCTGAAGACGTCAAACGGTCCCAGACCATCACACTCCCCTTTGTCTTGAATATTATCCCGTAAGTCTTGGAAACCATCAAGATGTATTTTTTTTGTTAAATGTGAGACGGCCTTTGTGTTCCTTTTGGTTAGCAGCAGTTTTCTCCTTACAAGTCTCCGCTGGATGCCTTTTTTTTGCTCAGTCTAAAGACTCTTAACTTTGTGGTTGTACCATAAAAAATATGCGAAAAGGTTTGATGGATGTGAATAGTTTGAAATGGCATTGTGTAAAGTACGGAGCAAAGACGTTGAGAATAACTTCACGAATAAACAGACCTCTGGAAATTTACAGAAAACATTTTTATTTAGTCAACAAGGTGTAAGAAATCCACACATAATACAGATCCAGGGTAAATCTTATGCGGCGCTGTTCACAGTATTTCTTTAGCTTATGGACATTACTTGGTATAAAGACTACTGGACTCCTCTGCATTCATTCAGATGGGAGTATATTTTACAGTTCAAGCATTCTGGTAGGGACAAACGACCACAAACAAATGCAACGGCATCTTTAGAAGTGAAACATAAAGATCAACTCTGTGCTTCTTAAATAGGGGAGACATGCAAAGATAGCGGCGTAAAAAATACATGTTTTCTGTTACTCAGTCTTTACATCTCTTTGAGGCAGCTCGTTTGGGTCAATTCGATGTCTTTTGTTTCCCTCTGTCAGCGACTGTTGATGAGTAACTTCTCATAAAGCGTTGAAGAAGTTCTGCACCTGTGTGTGTTTGTGAAAAGGTACTTTAGGATCACAGTCGGTTACAAACATTAAAATATCAAATACTGCATCAAAGTACAAACGTTAGTGAATTCATAAGATAAAACACATTAAAAAACCTCGTGTGGCTCACTGAGGTACAGCAGCCATTAATAATTCAGTCAGATGAGACGTACCTTTGTAATAAACAGCTCCCGCGCCTCGGGGTCACTCTTAAACTCCACACTGGCATCCAGCTGCAAGACAGGGATCTGTTTCAACTTCTCGAAGTGTATCCTAAGGGAAAGAAAGAGAATTCAAGGGAATTAAAGCAATGGTCTGAAACTCAAAATCCTCGAGGGTCGGTGTCCTGCAACGTTTATGTGTCCATTGCCCTACACGGACGATTTAAATGGCTAAACTTCCTTACTAGAGTCTAGCTCTACAGAGCACAGCTAACGGGCGAATATCTGAGTCTGGTGTGTTGAAGCAGAGACGCGTCTAAAAGTTGCAGGACACCGGCCCTTGAATGCATCATTCTGCACAGGCATCAGCAAAGTCACCCATCGTGGTCGCGCTCCAAGGTCTTACTCAAAGCAGAGGTACAATACTCAAACTGTACATGAAATGAAATATCTTGGTCAGATCCACCGTTTAGGAATCATGTTAAAGAACATCAAAGATTAAAGATTAATAATCTACATAATTGTCGGCAAATCCAATCATCACTGTCAGCCAGAAATGGCTCTCCGCTCCCTGATTTCTCCTCAAACTGATTACGGCTCCACCAACTGGTCACCGACAAATATGGCCGCCATATATGGCTGTTAGCAAGTTCTTCTCCTTCCATCGCTGTCTCACTGTTCAAAAGTATAGTATGATTAGATTAGTTTAAAGAAAATCAAGCTTGCTGGTTCCATTTCTACGATTGTACGGGGACTAGCTCCACCCCTTTAGGGCGGCTTTATCATGAGGCATCAGGCATTAGTGGAAAGGCAACCAGAGCCTTTATGAGGAGCAGCTGGTAGATGTACAACATTCAGACACGTGGGTTGAGTGGAGCTAATGAAACTAGGAGTCGCACTGCAGCTGCAATAGGAGAACGTACCACCTTCAAGACATTTAATGCCTTAAGAGGAACCAGATATGCCATTCTTAATTCTTTACTAATATGTATTATAGTTAAATAAATATTCTTTTTTTCCCTCTCATTTGTGCTGTGAGTCAGTTGTCTGCTGGGGACTGCAGACGTAAAGCAGCCTGTAGGCTAATTCTAGCATATTTACATTGATATGATCATTAATATGTTGTGTCCCTTTAAAAAAAACAAAACAAGAACTGATTATTCCCAAGTGGAAAACATTTCAGACAGTCGCTTATCTTAATTGTAATTGGTGAAGATCGGACCCAGCGGATCAGCTGAACACAAATCCGAGGCCCGTCGTCAGACATCTAAAGCCAAAACTGGGTCATACAAGGAATGATGGTATCTTGAAAAGAGGAGTGGGCAAACATTTTCCCCACGACGACGTGAGAGACCGATACAGAGAAGGGCTTCTTCCTAGTTGCTGCTGCTAAAGGAACCTCAACAAGATACTGGGGTGAACCTCCGTTTTCACACACTGCTTTTTTCTTTGGGCTTTTTTGTAAACCCGAGGTCAGATTTAAATCCTTTTAAACCGAGCGAAGACCAGATCGTTTCTAGTATGTCCTAACAGGGTAAATGAGAGTTTTGTTTCACCGCAGCAGTGTTTATATATTATATATTTATTTGCCACAGACACGAGGCCTGTTTCTTACTCAGTACTCTTCTCTACCAGCCACTTCTCATGCTGTTCATGCAGCTTCTCCAGGTACTCCAGCTGTACTCCCATCTCTTCCGGCCTTCCCCGTAGCTTCAGACGCTCCATGCACTTCTGAGAAACGACAAGTTGTTTGTCATTCCTTTGCAAGGTCTTGTATTCAGAGCTGTAAGATAAGAAAAAAAAAAAACTTACGCTCTTACCTTGGGTGAGGCTCTGAGATAGATGATGCCCTCCAGCTCCACCTGGTGTCCAAACTGCTCCACCAGAAGGGAATGCCAGTCCTGGTAGACCGCCCATTCTGTGGCGTTGATGCAGCCCAGTTCAAACAAATTCAGAGCAAAGATGTACCTGACAGAAAGGAGATTAGGTTCATTTTAACTATGCAGAACAAAACATTTCAGGTGGATCTCACTCTTGTTGCAACTAAAGGAATACAAACACACGCAACTTGAAATTCAGAGTGTTGCTTCAAGAACTAATAGCAGTAACATTATAATAAACAACGTTATTGAAAGTGTGACAGGGACAACATCCACCCCATGTGGGCCCCGACTCTGGGAGCTACAGGTTCCTTACAGGACCGTAGTTTTATGCACACAGACATGGGTGAGACGTGCTGCAACACCTTTTCCCCTCTCTCAACCTACTCACCTGTCACTGTAGACCGAGCGCTCGTACACCTGGACAGGGGGTCCCTCCGAGCTCAGGAGACGAGCTGGAGGGGGCTGAAGCTGTGTTCTCAGTCGGCTCATGCAGGAGTACGTTTGAAAGGTGTAGGACCAGCGCTGGGGGTCCTGGTACATCATCTGCAGCAGGTTGCTGACTGTCGTCTGGGGTGAAGAATCGGTTTCCTGGCAAATACACAGAGGGAATGTAGCCTTGTCCTGTCCTTCATTATAAAATCTGGTGAAAGAATCGAATCTCATTGGTGCTAGATCAGGACTAGATTCACCTTTGAGGTCTTGCCCACAATGTTCTGCCACTTGCTGACAGGCTCTGCCATCACCTCCCAATCCGAAGAAGCCGACTGCAGGAGTTTTGCAAAAGTCGACTTCCCAACAGCTGTAAGATAAAAGCACATAACACAGAGGCAATTACTCTGTGTGACGTACATCTATTTATTCAAAGCACCTGTACACAATGCAGAACTGTCACCATGCTACTCCCTTCAGCAGGTTGACATAATCCTGTATATAAGACACGCTACAACATGGGTTCTTCACTTTTTGTTCATTCACATCAACCAGAATTGTAATGCCTGATAGAAGTGTGAATACACCTTGAATATCTTCATATTTATCGTGTTCCAACCACAACCCTAAATACGTTTTATTGGGATTTTATGCGACATACCCACAAAGATTCAGACATCATTGTGAGGTGGAGGACAAATGATACACAAACTGTTGTTCAAATAGTTTTACAAAACAAACAGAACTGAAAAGTGTGGCGTGCATTGTATTTATTTTCAGGATCAGCTTTGTTAGCCACGGTTTTGTGTGACAGCGCTCACGGCGTGCAGACATGAGGTATAGAGTAGTCTGAACATGTCTGGGGTTTTGAGTAATAAGTGATGAAGGATAGAAAAGAGGTTGCGATACAGCAGATATTCTTGTTTTGTATCACAGCGTTGTGACTGACTGCTAAGGCTGTGATGTGCCCATCGTGTTCATCAGTGACAGCTCGGGGGAAGAAGCTGACTTTTGTAAACAGGGCTCTGTAGCGCCGACCTGAAGGTAAACAATTGGTGTGCAAAATGCAGGGATGTTAGCCGCCCTTTCGCTGACCCTAGACCTGTACAAATCCTGGCTGGAGGGAAGGTCAGCCCTGATGATCCTCTCTGCAGACCTTATTGTTCATTGCATTCTGGACCTGTTCTGTTTTTTTTTTTTTTACGAGTTAAACCACAAAGTGATGGATGAACACGGGACAGAGTAAATAATGCCAGTGTAGATCACCAGCAGCTCCTGTGAAGGGTTGTATTTCTAGAGTTGCCGCAGCAATGTCAGTCTCTGCTGGGCCTGCTCCCAAACAGTGTGTGTGAGGACCAGCTTAGGACCAGCTTAGGTCCAGAAGAGGGGATGTTCCTAGGAACCAGAAGTGATCAACAGCAGACAGAGTTGTTGAGGATAGCGAGGGAAGGCAGTGTGGGGTGTTCCCCAGAGTTCCACCATCATCTCCACAGTGTTGAGCGGTTTAACCCCCAGGTGGATGTGACCGCACCTCTGGACCAGCCGATCCGCCTCCTATCTGCCTCCAGGACTCGTCACCGTCCTGGATCAGACTCATGACAGTGGTGTCATCTGCAAACTTCAGGAGTTTTCACAGCTGGGTCTGCTGAGGTTCAGTCAGTAGCGTACAAAGAGGAGTGTGGCGAGAACACACCACTGGGGGGCACCAGTTCTGATGGTTTATATACAGGAACAGACACAGCAGCCTCACCTGCTGCTGGTCAGTCAGGAAGCTTATGATCCACCGACAGGTGGAGGTTGTAACTGTAAGCTGGGTGACCTTCTGCTGGAGGACATCTGGGATATGGTGCTGTTGAACAGGGGGGCTTTCTCGTCACTTCTCTTTAAAAGTCATATTTATGCAGCGCACAATGAATAGATGTACTACTATTGACAGATTATCCCGTCTGAGCTGTGAATCCCTGCAGCTCCTCCAGGGTTACAGCGGTCCTCTGGGCCACCCTCTCTCTGTCCAACCTGTCAGTTTAGGTGCACGGAGGTTATGCATTTGCGCCACGCTTTTCCATATTCTGATGAGTGCTCTGTGAGATGTTCACAGCATAAAATATATCATTCTATAACATAGCCTTAAACCTTATCGCTGCAGTTTTAAAATCCGTGTAGCATTTTCCTTTTACTTCAGAATCAGGTCTTTGTGTCTGACTCTCACACAAAATCCCAACATATTGGTATGTGGTTGACAAAATGTTACTGAATACTGTTGCAGGGCAGGGCATAAAGCTCTTTACAGTGGCTGTTACAGCCGTTTACACTATTCATTCATGAAGGTACTATAGCCTTTCCCTGTATTGCCTTAAGACCCAATCACAACACACACGCTGTCACTGTACAACCCAAACATCCAGAGATCTCACCAATGTTTCCCTCGATAGAGACCCTCCTCACTCGCGACGCAACATCCGCTGATGAACTTGAGTGCTTTCTAAAGCAGGAAACACCTGGATTATTATCCATAACACTGCGGATGGTTTCTCTCAGAAAGCACCGTGTGGACGTAAAGCTCCTGAGCGGTGTCAGACCAACTCCTTTAGGCTGTATTTCAGAAACACGGTGCGGCGTAAGGAGTCGGCGCAGGCCAGCCATCACCACACACTTTAATTTTTTTAAAGACAGCAAACATTTATACACAGCAGTCGCTCCCCTGCCTGCTATCGATCACTGGAAACGTCGCCACGAGATGAGCTCGGGTAAGCTAGCTCGCCGCCTCATGCTGATGTAACGTCAGCTGCCGGTGCGAATTACCGAATAACTGCTAAAAATGTCACGTTTCTTCCGACATAAACTGTTTTTTTTTTACTGTTCAGACGGTTCCAGTGGCGATGAAACTTTGGTCTCGCAGACTGTTCACCTTGCGAGCACAACTCTGAGCTAAATTTGGTAACATGTGCCGGAGCTGACCTCGTCCCCAGACGCTTATGAGCGTAGCGTTAGCAACGAGGTGTACTTCCGGCGTAACACCGTGGACCTTCACAATAAAAGCTGTTCAAAAACTTATTTCCATTTGAAGGAAATTTGGATTTGTTGATTAAAATACGCCCCTGTAAATACACAATGACGAAGAGGACACGGGGAGTGGAAGTTGCACAAGCACATCTCAATGTTTCAGAATATCATCGTAAAGTTTATTAGTCTCAGAAAGTCAATTCAAAACGCAAAACTAAACGTCAAAACAAAAACGTCCAAATGTCGCATTCATTTCTATTCAGCAACCTTTATTTTGATACCGCTAAATAAACTTTATTGCTACTAATTGCCTTCGGAAGTTGTTAAGAGTCCATATGTGTGTTATTTAATCTCATATAATACTACTATTCTGTGAAGGTCTGTTGTTAGAGAACATTAGTGAAAAAAACAGCATCATGAAGACCAAGGAATAGCGCAGATGGGTCAGAGAGAAAGTTGTGGTTAGGCTATAAAACAGCATCCCAAGCTTTAAATACTCACGACACTGTGAATCTAAACATCGAAAAAGTACCAAACCTGCCATCCATCCATCCATCCATTTTCTGACCCGCTTAATCCCTCATGGGGTCGCGGGGGTTGCTGGTGCCCATCTCCAGCGTTCATTGGGCAAGAGGCGGGGTACACCCTGGACAGGTCCAAACCTGCCAAACCATGCCTATTTACCTAAAGTGACAAACTGGTTGCAAGACAATATCCTAAGCTTTGGATATTGTGGAAGCTGTTGGAGAAACTACTAGACTTCACAAGTCTGTCATTTATGGACGAGTTTCAGCTCCTGTGTGCAGTTTGCCATAAGCCATGTAGGGGGCACTGCAAACGTGGAAAAAGCTCCGCTGGTCAGATGGCACAAACACTTTCTGGCCTTATTGCAAAATGATGTGTGACACAAAATGAACAAACTGCACATAGCCCTGAACCCTCTGTCCCCACCAGGTTACATGGTAGTGGCAGCATCATGCTGTATGGATGCTTTTCTACAGCCAACAGACGAAAACCTGTTGGCACCTGCAAGAGGCAGAGGGTCACTTTCCAGCAGGAGAAAAGCCCTAAACATGCAGGCTGTGCTACAATGGAAGGGACAGATCAAGTCATAGTCATGTGCTAGAATGGCCCAGTCAATGCAACGTCCTAAATACAATTAGGAATTTGAGGCAAGATTTGAAATTTATTGTTCACAGATGTTCTCCATCCAATCTGACCACACATGAGATATTTTCAAGGAAGACTGGGCCAAAATGCCACCCTCTAAATGAATAAAGCCTATAGAGATGCATCCCAAAAAAAAGAAAACAGCAAAAGATGGTTCAACAAAGTCTTGAAAGTCATGTGTAATTTTCCTTTCTCGTCCCAATTACGCACTATTATTACGATTTATCAAATAAAATCTGAAAAAAACTCCAATTAGGGTTGTGGCTGCAACATGACAAATGTAAAAAGGAATAAACATACTTTTTGCGAGATCAAATCCTTTACTCACAATGTTAGTGTAACAAAAATGAACCAGATATTCTTTAAGACGTCACAGCACCTTTATTTATAGAGCACAACCATGATTTGAAATCCCTTTTATGCAACAATTCACAAAAACGTAGATAAAGCAAAAACCATTAAAGTAGTCCCAAATTAGTTCCATGCAAGCTAAATATGCATGCACACCTAAGCTTTAGCAGCAAACAATTTACCTTGAATCAGAGATGAAAATAGTGTTAGAAAAATTTTGAAGGTAATGAATTTGTAAGTCACAGCAGAAAGCGCTGCATTATCAGTAACTTGTGTTTTTGATGGTGATCCTTTGAGCCGCGTCGATCTTGAAATCGCCAATACCTGAGGAAGTGAAGCATGTTGTTTATTTAACTGAAGAGAAATCGACACAGATTACAGCAAATAACATTACTGAATGTCAATGCAACAGGCGTGTGTGTCTTTACCCTCAGTGAGAGCCGTGCCGCCTGATGAAAGGTGCCAGTATCTGCGGTCGCTTTGCCTGGCCTGCTCTCCGTTTACTGCGCTTAAGAATGGCCCCCACAGACTGGACTCCGTCTGAAACCTGCCCCACAGCATCAGAGTTTACTCACTTCGGAAGGTTTGACAGGAGACGACTTACTGGACCTCATTAAGCAAACTTACGTGAAGCCAACATTCTTCCTCTCAAGCAGCTGGAGGGCTTCCAACAGGGAGCTGCCCTTTGGCACGTCCACAGAGAACGCAGCTGCTGCTCCGCTGGCCGTCACTACCTCTACCATCACATTCACTTTGGTCTCACTTGGCAAAACCACAGCAGGAGTTACGGGCTCCAGCACCAATGTGTCTGCAAAAGGGTTAATAACATGGGTAAGAAAACACAACACCAATGAAAGTGATAAAACAAGGTGGAAACAATGCTGCACACACCATCCTCGTTGAGGCAACCCTGGGTTTTCACCGACAGATAGGTTTTTCTCTGGAGAGCTGGCAGGACCTGAGAAATGGCCATGGGGTTGTGGTACATGTTGCTTCTGGCTGCTGTTCTCATGGCCTCCATTGAGGCAGAGCACTCTCCAACATCACTGCCCATTGCCAGTAAGGCCTTGAATGCACCAAATAAGTAAATCAAGCAACAATCACGAGCTCTTTAGGGTTCTGCGTAGAGACAGGCGATGGGAAGAGAAGCCAAATAACGTCTTACCTGAACTGCCAGACCTGTGCTGAACTCATTACCGATGTGGCCGTCAGATCTACGAGAGGCCAGAAGCTTCTGCTTGATCTTGTTGAGAGCTGTGTCCAGCTCTGCTGCATTGTGCGCATACGACCCAGAGTCCTTCACACACTGGAGGGCCATTCCAGCCATAGCATAGGTATCTGGGAGGGGAAAAATGCTGAATTACAAGTCAATCAGAGCCTTTCAAAAAACTAGAGCTGAAACACACCCAGGCCTGCAGGTGGCCAAAATCTATTCTCCTTTTAAAGAGTAAAGTGCCCCGTTAAAATGCCAGATTTTTCTGATGTAATAGAATTTCAAAACATTTTCCATACATATTGTTGCAATCATTAGATATATTTCAGATGACCACAGGAGATGCATCTTTAAAGTAAATAATAACAGCTGAAAAACACATTTTTAAATAAATACAAAGGTGTAATAACCCAATTAAAAATAGCATTCTAACAGGCCCTTGAATTATTTTTGGTCAAAACTGATGGTTATTTGTAACTATTCACACCTGAATCCAGCTTGATAAATACCTCAGTTCCATTTGAAGAAAAGTCACATTCAGAACGAAAATGAAAATTCCTGCAGTCCCTTTAGTGTTGCTGTCAGCCTCCCTGATCAGTTTCAATCTCATCATTTTAGCAGTTTTAGAGAAAAGTCCAGTTTTCTATAAGGTCTTGCTGTTACATATTATCTTCAATTATTGATGATTCTCATTACTGTGGCAAAGCAGGTGTATCATACTGTGGACGTTTTTTATTTTGCCGTTCTCCCGACTGATGTCTTTGTGCAATGAGGTCATTCTGATCGATTGTAACCTCTCTGAAAACCATTGCATAGGTATAGCATGAAAATGGACAATGGTAGGGTTAATCAGACTTCCTGTAATACATGCCAAGTGTGGACTTCAGGAGACTGAGAGCTGAAATCGAATTGAAAGGAGGTTCAACAAAGAATTTGACCTAGGATGTACAAACTTAGACAGCCAGGTTTTTGCCGCTTTTTTTATAAAGAAACTGTTTATTACTTGAATAGTACATCATAAATGCCACATTTTATATAGAAAAGGTTTTGAAATAATTGATCAATTCCAAAGATGTCTAACAACTCTCAGGTCGCTTTGACTCACCGATACTCTCTGTTTCTCCATGTTTGAAGTGTTCGTTTTCTGCTGCTTTGATGAGCTTGTGGCTGACATGGTTGTTGACCCTTATGCCGCTCACACAGAGAGCGAGCACACCCAGGCTGTACTGGTAGTAGTTGGTCAAAGGGCGGTGGCTGACTGCAAGAAGAGAGAAAAAAACAAAATCACATATAAAACTGTTATCTTTACTAATGTTGGAAGAAAAAAACGTGTGCTGTTTCTGTCATTAGGATGTCCAGTTCAGTAGCTCTTTTCCCGGATGAAGTCATGTTAGATATGACTTTTAACTGTTTACTTTTTGTTTTTCAGCATTATCGGAAAATGTTTCTTTTCTGAGAGAGAACATCCACAGCAGTGAACTCTGACCTCATGTCACAGGACAGTAAAACAGGTTTCTGCAAACGTTTTAGAAAAACTGAGCCTGTGAAAGGAAATCTTACAAGCGATGTGATCTTTCTCCTGCTCCATCTGCCTCTTAAGGTGTGTCAGCAACGTCTCCTTCTTGTCGCTCACATCGAAGGTGATGGTGTTGAGGTCATAGCAGGAGGACTTCAGGGCCAGACTGTACAGCGCCATGAGCCCAGTCACAGCCTGGCCGTTTGTAAGCGAGCTGAAAGACAGCGAAAACATCCATGTCATATTTTCGCATACACCATCAATGAACTGTTATAAAAAGTAGAACTGATGGTATTTCTGAGTGGAAAAGTACGTTTGAATGTTATCGTGCAGTTCAGTTTTTATTCTGTTGAGGTACTCTGTCTCCTTGGCCAGGTTGTGGTGATGAGACAGTCGAAGGGCCAGGTGGACACTGGGATTAGGAAGTCCTTCCGGACTTTCCAGAGAGCGAAGGAGATTCTTGTTGAGCGACACGATCAGCTCGAGGTTGGATCCGTCACCATCTGGAACAAAGATCATTTGCAAAAACAAAACTATCTCACAGGGATGCCTCTGTATTGTTGCTGACATCAGCAAGAACTTTTGAAGCGCTAAGTAACTCAAAAAGCTACATCAGCAGATGAGAGGAAGAGCATTGTGACTAATCTGGAGAATCCTCTGACTGTTGTACGACAGTCTGATGAAGAGAATGCTCAGGATTGTCCATGATGTTTTTCATTTTATGAAGAATAACAGTATGGAGCAGGAGATGGACAGACAATTTGGGGGATGATCTGCACTAATGCAGATGCTGCGTTAATCTGTAAATGTTAAAATAAAGCCTTAGCACAAAAGAAATGCTCTCCTGCTGTACCAGTTGGTTTAAATTTTAACTTTCCCTAATGGTCATGAGATGTGGATCATGGCTGAAAGGACGAGATCCTAGATACAGGCAGTTGAAACAAGCTTCCTTTGTAGGGCAGGCAAAGTCAGTCTTAGGGTAAGGAGCCCCATCATCCACTGGGAGAGTTAAAAAAAAGACAGTTGAGATGCTTTGGACATCTGATCAGGTTACCTCCTAGGTGCCTGCCTTTGGAAAATCTTTGGAGCACATCCCATTGGGGGAAAGACCCCAGTGCATACCCAGAACTTACAGGAGGGGCTAAAAGTCCCTTCTGGCCTAGGAATACCTTGAGATCCCCAAAGAATGAACTGAAGAGTGTTGCTGGAAGGAGAAATGTCAAGGTTGTCCTCTGTAACCTGTTAACCCCACAAGCTGATCTCCGATAAGCAGCAGACAATGGCTATAACTTAGTAATTACAATCACTCTCTTAAAGTTCACCATGACACACTGACAATGCTTGCTCAACTGAATACAAAAGATAATAAGTAGCAATAACATACTAATAGTTACACATACACATCCATCTCACTCCAAGATGTACCGAATAAAACCTCAGATTTTATTCATATCTCATTAGATAAAATGTTTTGGAAATCCTTTTTTCCTGCTTTTACATTTTATCGTTAGCATTTAAGCCTAAAATGTCAAAGGATGTCTTTTAGCTTAGGGGGTTTCTGTTAACTGGATGAACTTTTGTTGCAGAGAAAATATCTCCGAGATTTCATAATTTGAGAAATTCCAGACTGGGTTGCTTCACAATTCAGGCAGTTTTAGGGGGTATTTGATGATTATATATAGTTTTAAAAACTACTTACCGCATGGTCTGCAGGAGGCAAAGGCCACAAGTCCTGTAATAATTACCAAAAGCAGCATTGTGGCTGTCAAAAAAAAAGAAAAAAAAAAAGAAATGTAATAGCATCACAGACATTGACATGACATCAAAAATTGTACACTATTAGACTCAAATACTCTGGAAATATTAGTAAACATTGTGGTCATTTAATCTAGTAATACATCGTTGTCAGTAATGGATTCGCTGTTAACTTTAACACCATAGCTGTAACCAGTAGCTCGTTACCTCCTGTGTGTCCAGTGCGAAGAACCAGAGCTGAGTGGGGAAAACACGGAGCGACAAACCCTGACAAGGCTTCGGTGTCACATGACCCTTCATTTGATACGACAAAACTTTAATAAAGTAAAAGGATTTACGGTGTCTTTAAACAGCAACATAAACAGGAAGTCGGGAAACAGCAGCAACAGTTAGGTGATTGTGATTGGTTAGAATTGGAGGCACTTGTGAAGCTGAGCCAATCAAAGCCGGAGTCGGGCGACTCGCGTCTGTGTCGCTTTTCAAAGTTAAAGACTTGAATTAGCGGCAGAGATTTTAGCAAATAAACAACTGTTATACTTAACTAATAAATGCGTAGGTTAACCAGTTTATGTAACTGGCTGTTTTGGCAAAAAAATGTATATGTCCAGCTCGTGTTTGTCTGGAGCGACTACATTTCCCATGATTCACCTCTGCGCCTGAACGTAGCGGACGCACTTTCTAGAACCTTGACGACTCTTCCAACGTAAGTCTTCTGTTTTGTTTTTTTCATTCGACGTCAGTTTGACCCGTCCTACTTTTAGAGCCTTACACACGCCGTACACAAACAGAACAAGGCAAATAGTCAGAGTGCCATTTGTGCTTAGCTGAGGTTTAATGGTTGCACAGGGTTGGTAGAGTTTGCGCCTGTTATTGTCCGCTAATGGGAGTGTTAGAAAGAGAAAGCCCGAACTGTGCGGAGACAAGCTAGCTTAAACATCGACAGCCACAACAAACGGCGAGGGGGCAGGGCAGCTTCACAGGTTAGTGCTTTGACTTATTTGTGTTTTTATTAACTCGCACCGAGATATTAAGCAACCTTGATTAGGAATTTGTTAACGTGCATTGCCAGTTTAGATAAAAACTTAACTCTAGCCAGATAAAAGGCGTATAGTTTGCTGATGACAGGCAGCGTTGTGAACGCGCCTCCTGCACGTTGCAGGTTTTTTTAAACCTTTTTTAAGCTCATCTAAGAAGCATCAGCTGTGATCTTTCAGACCAATACGGTTTATAGCGACCTGCCTCACCCCGGCGCTTCCACTGGCTCTTCATGCACAGCCTCTTCCCCCGGCCAGTGAGCTGGGGCGTCTGCCAGCCATGTATTCATTTTCAGGCCCAGCCACTTTACCTGAATTTGACTTCGGACCTCCAAGCGCCGCTGACTGCCTTCAGAGGGAGGTCACCTCAGACAGGTATAGTGCTGATCGCTGTGTTGTGACCGAACAGTTTCGTATGCCAAGAATGCATTCAAATAAATAAATGACTTGATGTATTTTGACTTTTTTTCTCCCTCTGCTCCACAGCAGCTGGGAAACGAGACGCCTTCGGAAGCACAGGAGACTAGATGATGAGTAAGTGCGCCATGTGCTGCGCATCATATTTGTACCCCATCATCTTGTAATGTTGCAGCCACAGCCACCAGTAGCTATGTTTACATGCACAAACTTTCACGATGGGATTAACATGTGTTCGGATTAAATAGTCGGATTGCACCGTTTATAAGAGCACACAATCAATTAATCCGATCATAATGTGCGTGTATATGCACCTGGCTTTATTCAGAATGTAATAATGTGGCGTTATCAAATTCCCCTAAAAAACCCACAGAAGAAGAAGTACTTCCTTCTTTGCTAAACTACAAAAATAGTAAACAAAGCAGTATTATACGAGTTTGTTTGTCTTACGAGCGCCCAGGCTGGACTTGCACGATGTTCTAATTATGCTTGAAATGTTACAGAGTAAGCAAAAATTTTTAATCCGATCATCATATTCCGATTGGCTTGTTTACATGACAGATTTTAATTCCGACTGTTTGTTCCAAATACTTTTGTTCATGCAAACGTAGCAAATGTGTTTTGTTAGAATTTTATGTGACAGATCAACATAAAGCGGCGCATAAAGTGATCTTTTTGTCTTACCTATAAAAAGTGTGCCGTACATGTACTCAGTGCCCCTAAGACTATTTTTTGCAGTTCCATGTTTTACTGCAAGTCTCTCAGTTTCTACCAGCTTTTCAGATCTCAAGACTTAATAAATTAAGCTCAGTCATGAAGAAAGTCTGTTAACATTGATTTTCAGTTCCTGCCACAGACTTTCAAATGGATTTCGGTCCGCGCTTTGGCTGGCCAAGAATCGCGCTTTGACGTCATGATTTATGAGCTCCTTTGTGTTTTCTATGATATAATAATCCATTGAAACTCTTGATTTTGTGGAAAAAAATCTGAGAAGGTTAAAGGTTTGTTCATACTTTTGCAAGAAATGTTGTGTAAAACTCAAAGCCTGCAGCTTCCACACAGGAGTGTTACAACCTATAATTTATGCTTTGCCAGGGGGTGCAGTGCCAAAAAGCGGAGGTTAATGCCTGAGACAGAAGTGGACATTTCAGCGAACAGTTGTCCTGCTCTGTCTGCACAGCAGGTCGCCCTTCCTCCTCCACAGCCATGTTCAGTGCCTCAGACCCTCAGCGTGCCGCAGCCCTCCTCTGTCTCGTCTGTCCTCTCCCGACCTGAGACGGATGGCTCCTGCATGGAGATAGAAGCGGCTCACAGGAAACTGCAGGAAATTGAAGACAGGTAAGGAGCAACGTTGCCTGCTTGTTGGATTAAATGTTAGCCTGCTTAGATCTGCAGCTAGCCGTCCCCAGTCATGTTGCTTGGAGGTTAAACAAGTTGGACGGGGACAAAAATGTGCTCCCAAATGTCTGACTAGACAACTTTTTAGAAATGTTACGCTTTAGTAATAAAGTCAGAATTTTGACATCAACTGAACTGTAATTGGATTAAAAAGTAACTTTGGAGAGTTATGTTCATGGAGAAAAAAACGTATCCATCTGTCTTGAGTCTGGCTGGATCGGTCTTGTAGAATATCCGCTGAGCTGTCTTTCTTTAAATGGTTTCTCCTGCTTGGAATTAAACTGGGGAATCTGTATTTCTCTTTATCTGTGGTGGTTTTAGATCAATCTCTGAGTTGAACTGGGTTTACTGATTGGCCATTCTGGAAAGATGGAGTGCTTTATCAGTTTGTTTTATACCGAGCCATCAGAAACAACAAAACAAAGGTCATTAAAACGTTTTCCTAGATTTTTAACCTTCTTTTTTGAGTTGGGCTGTTATCCCACCTTTTAATTTTTAATTAATACAACAGGGAAAATAAGGATGTCCTAAAATGTTTTCTTGTAAGGAAGAGTCATAGCCTTTTTTTGTTGTTAAAAGCATAGATTCATTTAAAACTGATTTGGTAATGCTTAGCAGAAACTACTTGGTTTGTGTTTTCAGTAATCAAACACTGCTAAGCCTTGTGCATGCACGGACAGTAGACTGTCAGATCTTCAGACCAAAGTCCGAACTGTGAGTGATTTTTCCCTTAGTTTGACTGATGCACTGGTCATTAGGGCTGGGCGATATGCACTAAATATATTTTTAGATTTTTAGGATGAATGCCGATATACGATATTTATCTTGATATGTTTTTTTTTTTTTCAAAAAAAAATAATAAAAAGGCATCTTTAAAACAAAGCTTTATCCCAAATGTCTCGCAGGCACATTTTTAACAGACAGCTGTAGATAAATATGAGCAACAGCTGAAAAATAACCTACTGGAATACATAAAAATACATAAAATTCTAACGCAGTATAGACCACCTCGATATAAACGGTAGTCTCATCTTATCTCTTTAAAAAAATCTCAATATTTTTAATATCTGGATACCCAGCCCCACTGGTTATGTACATATTTCCTTTTGAATTCTGCAGTTCACTCCATTGATTTCTTTGTTTTGCTAATCATTTTCTCTTCTCCTTGGTGCTCAGCACATAACCACCCCGTGCAACTTTATTTATTTATTGTGACGTTGATGTGCCGCAGAATAACCCTTGAAGATGACGATGAGGATCTGGACGTAGAGCCGGCTCCGAGGCGGCCGGTGCTGGTGATCTCGGACAGTTTGAAGGAGGGTCTGCAGCGCGGCATCAGCGACATTCTCCCACAAACTGTGGCCCAGTCTGTGTATGTGCTCTTTGTTAAATTACGTAACCCATTGTTAACTCTCCACTAATACTGCCACCCCATACCGTATCTATGGGATGACACGGTCCCCCAGACTCCTGTTTTTGAAGAGTGGCTTAAAGAAAAAACCCGTGTGTCATATTTATACCCAAGGGAGACAGGGAGGCACGGATTACTGATTAAAAGTTCATAGTGACTCTTAGGGCTGGGCGATAATTCAATAACAATATATATATATCGATAGACGTATATCAATGATACACGGGTCAATAAAAAGTTCAATAGAATAACAGTTTTCCTTCATTTAGCATTCTAGCCATGTTAATATTACATTCTCCCAACCAATCACAACACAGACCCAGGAACGCTCCGCCCCTTCAAAGAGTTCAGAGAGCACCCGCTCTTTTTAATTTTTTAAAAACTTGTAGTTCTGGTAAAAAGCTGGTTTAATGAAGTGTTTGTGAGTTCTGTATCTAAAAATAGGTCACTAAGCAACATATAAAATGGTCAGGGCTGCGCTTAAAATATGTTTTGAATTTGTTGATAATTATCGATATCGGATCAATATGATTTATATTTTATTGATATGCTTTTTTTCCCTATATCGTCCAGCCCTAGTGACTCAGAGCTTAAAAATAAGTGAAGTAACAAGTAGAAAAATAAAAAAATACCTCAGCTACATTCTGTTTTATAGGGATTGTTAGGGGTGCAATAATTATGGCACCACTGTTTTTATAGTGTGTATGTATACATCTTTATACCAGGCCTGCTGATAATTGTCTTTTTGTAATGATAATAAAATAAATATTTAAATAGAACATAAATACAGAAAGGTTTATAGAGCCACTATGTATTTTTACTTTTTCTGGACAAGAGTCGCCTCATGTCTCAGTCCTTCCCTGCAGCAGAGCTGAGTTATTAAAAGAAAAAAAAGAAAAAAACGCTTCAATTTCCAGGATTTCTGCAAAGTCTAAAAGTCCTAAAAAAATCTTATCTCTTATAAGTTCACTGCAAAGTCCTGATTACACCCAGATTTTCCTTCGTAGGTCTTAAAACATGTTTAGTTTTGTCGCATTTGTTCATTAATGGCCTCTTCCATCATCTTTTATATTTTCTTTAGTTGAAAACTACACTGTTGCTCTGCGATTTCTACCTCTGGTTCAGTCATCCTATTTATTATGCTGTTGCAAACTACAAACCCCTAGAAGTAATAAGCCCTGTCAAGATAAATCCATCCCAAAAAAATGTGGTCTGAAAAAGGCTCTCAGTAAATCTAACTCACCAAATCCTAATTTTCAACATTGACACTAAATAAAAAACATTTATTTTGTCTTGATGGAGTCCACAGACTGTTGCAAGGTCTGGAAAAATAGTTGCATTTCTGAGATCTTCATGAACACATTTTGAAGTTGAATAACTTACGTTTGACAATACCAATTATCTAAACGTTACTTGTAATTTCCTTCTGCTGGTACTTTTGTCCTCACTCTCCTTCCTCTTGCCCCCCCCCCCCCCCCCCCCAGGAGTCCATCAGGCATGGAGCTGGTCCTGTGGCGTCCTCCAGAAGATCCCTTCTGCCAGAGGCTGAAGGACTCCTTACAGAAACAGCGTAAACAACAGACTGTGTGCCGGCAGCTACCGACTCCGTGTTCCTCTCCCACCCCTCCCCTCAGCCCCTCCAGTCCACCTGCAGAGACGTGCTCTCCCATGTACAGCTTCCCTGTGCTCCACAGCTCAGCCGAGGAGGACATGGAAATTTAATCCGTAAGCCAAAGCTGGACGACTGGACAAGGGTGACAGGACAGGCGGGCCGCTTGTGTTGTGTTGTGATCTGTTGTTGATCCTGAGCTTGTTTGAGCAGCTTGTGCAACATTAATTTGCCACACATTCAGTTTGTTTTCTGTGGACAGATGTGAGGAGTAACCTTCGCTTTAAGTGTAAATGTAAATCTTAAAGGCATGTAGGCTCACCGGCGTATTAACGTTCGAGGCGCTTCGTACATGTTTCTGACCAGCGGCGCACTCGTGCGTTGTAAATATGAGTTGTGGTTTTGTTGAAAATGCATGTGCAGCACGGAGAGCTCCTCTTTAGGGAGTCCCTACAGAACACTAAAAGCCTGACTTCCTGTTTACCATTACACTGTGACGGAGGAGTGACCCTCCTCTGCTGCAGATTTGCTCTCTGTCAACTTTGACCTTTTTTTAAAATAACTCAACTGTTTTGTGATAGAGGAGTCATCTTCCTCTGGTTCAGATCTTTGCAACATCTGTGACTTTTGATTACATTGTAATGACTTCTGCAAAGGTATTTTTTATGACTTGCTTACATTTTGCATATGTACATTGCCATTAAAAAGGTTGGTACTTTTTTTTTTTGTTTTACAATAAAAACATGGTTCATGCAGAGATTTTTAACCTAGACTGTAGATTTCTTTTTTTTAAACGGGACTCAAGCTCTTTTATTATGATGAATGAGCTTGATCAGGTCTTACAATCCCTAAGAGACAGATCACACATTCAAATATCATTTACAATAGATGCACCAATAAGAGGATCTGGACCGATATTAATCTGATATTAATATTGCTGTTATGTCCGAAAACTGATATCTACCAGTGTGTGTATATACACATATTTACATTTCTGTGATGGTCACATTTTGTGTTGACTCAAAACTATGCTAACTGAATTTTCGAATAGGGGTTATACTCTAGACTTGCATGCTCGTTTTTTTATTTTATCTTCCCTACTTTACAAGGTCATTTAACTTTTTCATTTCAGAAAGTGAAACTCCTATACTCACATTTTATAATTTAACTGTTTATTTCTGTTCACTTTGATCATTGCTTACAGCGAATGAAAACCCAGTTTATTGTGAAACGTTTATTTCTTTGCTGACACAACCATGAGGAAACCTGCTGACTTCACAGTTGCTGCTTATGCGTACATCTTCACTCACTTCACGTTTATGTTAATAGACCATATTTTGACAATCGTCTAATCGGGGAAACAGGTTCTCTTCTGTCTTGTGTATTTTCCTAATTATTCAAAATCTGTGGTTTCCAGAGTGCCTTTAGTTTCCACATTTAAAGTTTGAGCGCTGTGAAAATATCTGCAGTATATTTGTACCGATTTTTCTGTGTTGGTATTTTCCGAACGATTCCCTTTCATAGACCGGCCACCTGAGAGGCTCCACTCACCCTCTCGCCATTTGACCTCATGAAATGGGCAGCAGACCTAGCCGTGACGAGCAGGTACAAGATAGATGGGTAGGTTTTCCAAACAGACTATAAAGGATCCAATTTATGTCTTTGCTGCTGCCGGACCGGGATGACTTGCTGTAATTGATGGAACCATGAACTCTGCTCTCTACCAGAAACTCCTGAAAGAAAGTAAGTGTCCAACTATCAGTGTGTGACCTTAACTCCATGCAAGCTTCCTTCCCTTTAGTAATGCAGCAATTCAATCAGTCCATCAAACTTTAACACTTTTCATACAATCAAGTGTAACACAAATGAATTCTGAGTCTGGACAAGTATGTAACGGGACATGCACAGGTTCAACCGTCTGTTTTTCTGACACATGAAGAAACGGAAACAGGGTTGTAAAGTTAAAGCTGGCAAAGTTAATGGGTTCTGGTAGATAAATGTGGCTTCTTCCTTTTCCTGAACATTTATATATGCCAAAGCAAATAATAAATATTGTTGTAATTGTTTAGTTGGAATTTCACAAATGTAATAAAACGTTACACAAGGGATTTCCTCAGGTACATGACAGCTTTATTAGGTTATTTAACGAGAGTCACATGGTTTTCTTTACGGTTGACTGTACCAAGAGGCCATAAAAGATCTCACCTCCTCAGCACAGATGAACGTGACCTCAGTGGCCGCTTGCTGCCTTATGTCACTGTGACCTGCCTGTTCTTCTATCACATATCACATGTAACATAATCACATCTCATAATTGGCGCATAATTACTGCCACGGGATGGCTTTAAGGTACGTTAAAGATCAAATAAACTGCGTGCTTGTAGACGAACACCCCAAAGGATGCTTTTCACAAAGGATTCACTCAGCGGGAACTCAATACAAATCCATACATTTCAAATTGTTATTTGCAAAGAAATTGGCAGAGCACAACATCCTACGGAGAGACTCTGTAGAGTCTTTCCCTTCACAAATTTGTTCTAATTTGTCTTGGTTCTGTTACATCCCAATAAAATACAAATGGTAATTAGTTTATTTAGAACTTTTTGTAGAAAACTGACAACTTCAAGCCTTTTACATTAGACCTGGTCATAGGAGCTACACTCATCCATTCACGCTCACAGTCGCGCACATCAGTAGGCAACCTGGGGCTAAGTGCCTTGCTCAGAGGTATATCTGGGATCACACCCACTACTTTTGCAATCAATTTTACCCATTGACCCACAGTCTCACAAAGAAGTTTGTCTGTGAAGTGACAAAATGTGGAAAAGTAATTATACTTAATTATACTTGAAGGTCAGATATCCTCAGAAATGTCATTTTTTCTGAGGATGTTTCCCACCGACTGCTGCCAGAGACGATCCTGAGACTTGGTGTGTCTGGGAAGGCCTGGTTTTCTACCCGCAGCTGCAAAGAAGCTGCAGCAAAGGGACATCTGGGGGACGTGAGCAGCAGTAGAGGCCGCTGCGTGATGCAAGTGAGAGCAATCAGCTTGCCTGAGATTCCCGATGGAAGGAAGGAGAGAGCAGGTTAGTGCGTTTCTCAAAGGGATGGATATAAAAGAGCCTTATGCTAACACAGCATTTACCTTTGCACCGTGCAGCATCAGGACTCACTTTTTAATCTTTAATGCATTTCTGGAAAACAGTTATGCCCACGCTTTCAAAGCTGCCACAATAGGTGAAAAATTAACAATCACTGAGAAGAACTTCCAGGTTTAAATGTATGGTTAATGTTGTATCTGCCGTGCAGTTTTAAGGTTAGACAATGCTTTTGTAACTGAGAGGAGCTACCTGCATCTCATCAGCCTTGTCCTGCGGGACGGCGAACCTTAGGCGACAGAAAGGGTTTTCAGTTGTGTGCACGGCCGAGACTGACGTAAAACATGAATGAGACAGGATGTGGGGAGGAAGATTTTGTGTCACCTCTCCGGTTCGGCTGTGAGTTGCGTTGCGAGGCGAGCCGCAGTCTGCTGCTTCCGCTGACCCTTGCTCACCTGCAGCTGCCTCAGCTCCAGGTCTTTGGCCTTCAGCTGCCTGCAGAGAGATGCTGCCGCGCCTCCATCCGTCCTGTTGACACATCCCAGACGCCGCAACTCCTCACTGTGCTCCTGAATACATGTTGGACGGAGAGCATTTCGGCAACTGTGTAAACAATGCTTGTGTTTCTTAAAGAAAATGTGCTCTGAAGTATTTAAAGTTCACACCTGAATAAGACGTGTCTGTAAAGAAGTCAAAGCTTGATCTTTCTCTTCCTCCAGCTGTCGCCTTTGGATGCTCAGTTCTTGCTGCTGAAAAATTATGAGAACAGAGATATATGTATTTACATATCACTGCTGCACTTTATATTGTAATGTTATCTTACTCCAACTGCAATCTCATTACAGTCGTAAGCTGCATGCAACGAAATGTCGTTTTGTATGCACTCTGTGCATACAAAACGACAATAAAGTTTGTTTAAGTCTAAGTTTACAGTAGCTGACAGAAGTTTTCACACACATACCCTTACACTTTTGCAACATTGTGTCATTTTCTGTGATTTTAGGTGTATTTTATGGGATGAATCAGCACAATTGGTGCAGAATTTTGATTGGTGTCAATGAAGTTAAAAAAGATTTACCTGGGATGAAACATCTGAGAAGTGTGGCCTACATTTATGTTCAGCCAATTTTACCACTTAATATAAGAGAGAAAGCCATCAGAAGAGAGAGAGAGAGAGCACATTTGCAACAAGTTGTGCTGGGGGGACACAGCGTCATGTGGCAGAAGGCGCGCTGGCGAGGTGAAACCAAAGGAAAGGTTTTGATCGGGGCATGTCCGTGTGTTAGAACGGTCCAGTCAAAGTCCACACCTAAATCTAATCATAAACTGAGGCAAGATTTGAATCTGAACGTTCACCAAAGCTCTCCATCCAGTCCATCTTTAGATCATATGCAAAGCTGGTAGAGACACACCCAAAAGGCCTTGCAACTATAAGTGAAGGATGATTTTTCAGAATTTTTACTTGTAAATATATTTGAACCCCATGTGTATTTTTTCCATTTCACGCTTATGCACTACTTTGAGAAAGCCTATCACATAAAACCCATTAAAGTTTGTGCAGAAGAACAAAAAGTGAAAAAAAAAGAAAAGGTTGAGGGGGTGTGAATACTTTTGCGAGGCCCAGTCTGAGGATTAGAAGTCCTCAGCTCCTACCGTCACTGCGGCAGCCTCCTCCTGTGCCTCGGCCTGCTCTCTGCAGCGCTGGCTTTTGAGGTACTGCAGCTCCCTCTTCAGGTTGTCCCTTTCTGCCAGTAGAGACTCCCGTTCCTCCTGTAAACCCGTCAGCTGCAGCTCTCTCTGCGCCAACGTGTCACCCAGCGTTTCTACGCTCACCCTCCAGCCTCCCACTTCATGCTGTGGCTCGCTCACTTCAACGCCAAGCGCCTGCCCGTGAGAAACACAGCAAAGCAGGGAACGCATTTGACCTTTCACCCAAAACAGTTCTACATTTAAAATAAGGGAAATAAGAATGGTAACTCAGTGAAATGTGTCTATTAAATGCTATCAGAACATAAACCTGAACCGATTAAACAGTCCGGGAGCTCTGCCTAATTGGATTTTCCAGCTCTTTAAATGACACATCATTGTAAACGGACATAGTTCTGTAGTTGCGGTCAATGCATAGCGCCAGAAAGGCTTCTAAAACAGCTGGCATGTTGTTACTGTGCCAATAACCCAAGCTGAATATACATATAACCAAGGTTCAGAAAGCACACCGCCTGCTTCTAAGACAAAAGCCCATGTTGGATGGACTGAGGCGGGGAGGGAAGCTGTGGTCTGTCAAGTCCAAATCGATGAGCAGGGTAACGTTTTTATGAATGGTTGCTGGGATCAAATAAAAACCGGATGTTAAAGCAAAACCAAACCTCAGTAATAATGTTTCTTAATAAAATATTTGATGAAAACCAAAGCTTGAAGGCATTAACACATCATTGCATTCCTCTTTTACCTAAACGTTGCACAGGATCCGACTTTAATAGTGAAAGAAGAAAGTGTCACCTCCTCGGCCAGATGCCCCGTCTCCATCTGTTTGTGCCGACACGCGCATCTGTTCAGCAGTGAGCTCCCTGCCTCTGTGGCCCTGTGGAGCTCCTCGTGAACCTCCTCCAGCTGCTGCTCCAGGAACAGTCATTAACGTATGTAGGATAATGGCATAAAAACAAATATAATTTTCCTGTAAACTGTTAACTAAGATCAAAGTATATTAGCAAAACATTCAAGTAACCCGAATTACACCTTTTTTTTGCGAACTGTGCTGCAGATAAATCCCTGCCTGTCACGACTTGGTAGGTTTGCAGCTATGTCAGAGTCTTTCTGTTTGTGAGATGTTCAAAACCTTGGTTATAAATTGTTTTACAACCTAATCCTGCTTTAAACCTATCCACAACCTTCTCACTGACCTGTTTGCTGTGCTGGTCCTCATGAAGCTCTTCATTCACCAATGTTCTCAAGAACAGCTGTTTTAACACAATAAATTAAACACATGGTCCGTTTTTACTATTTACGTGACTTCTTTAGGCTGTTGGTTGGGCTGGATGTTATTTTTTTAAAACAGGTCCGTCTAGAAAATGAGATCTCGTGCCTCAGTTAGATCTACTTACATAAACAATGGAGAAATAAAAATAAACTAAATTTAGGGTGTCAGCATAAAGGGGTGCCACACTTTTCAGATTTCTGTTTGTAAAACATTTTTGAAAACCTCTTTTTTTTGTCTTCCACTTAACGATGATGCGCTCCTTTTTGTTGGCCAGTCACCTTGAAAACACATTGAAGCTTTTTGCAACGTGAGAAAATGTTCAAGTTCTAGGTGTATAAATGATTTTAAAAGGACCTTTATAATTTAACCATCTACACGTATATTGATTTCAGTCTGGATGGCTTGTGCTGCATTTTGATTGCGTCAGACGTCACTATTGCTCCTAATTTTGTCAAAACTAAAGAAAATACTCATTCTGCTAAACAGTGTTCCTTCTATGACAAACATAAAAACGGCGCCACGAACTGAGCTAGACGATAATTGACTCATTAGACATGTTTTGCTTGCAATAGCAATTCTGATTGATTTTCTCGGCCACAGCAGGTCCTGAAGCGCTACCTCCTGCAAGGACTCAATCTTCTCTCTCGAACGGCGCCGCTCAGCGAACAGTTCTGCTTTGGCCCAGTCCAGCTGTCGATCCAGCTCCTCGAGCTCCAGCGCTGACATTTTACCACAACTCTGATTGAGGAACAGCGCCGCAACAAAAGAAGTCACCTTAGACAAGTAAAACCAGGAAGAGGGCTGATTTATTGCTGAGGTGGCTTTGCAGTACCCTGTCCCAGCAGAACTCATATTTCAGACAGGACCCTCTCTGCCTCTGCAGCTGCTGGAGCTGGTACCTACACACACACACACACACACACACACACACACACACACACACACACACACGGCATGGTTTCACTCTTCGACAGACCAAAACCCAGCTGTATCGGGGAAGAGTCAACTTTGCACCTAACAGACCATTCCTCTGACCTGCTGTGTCTCAGAGCGGACTCCAAACTCTTCTTCTCCTTCTGCATCTGGGCCGTGTCTGCAGACAGTCGTTCTAACTGCTGAAGGGCTTGCTGGGTCATAAGCAATAAACCGTGGATAAACAGCGAGACCTCTAATCATCGGATGTCCTGTAACGAAGCCGCTCGCTTACCCTTTTCTTCTGTCTGAGTTCAGAGAGACACAGCTCCACGTCTTTCAGCTGGATCCACTTTAATCTGAGTTTCGTTTGCTCTTTCTCACATTTCTGGACCAAAAACAAACGGACACAGAGACACAATGCTGCAGGTGGAGGATAATTTATCAGAAACATTGTAAAGAGGGAGGTCTGTTCTTACGTGTCGGAGGTCAGAGACTTCCTCTCTCATCTTGATGCAATCTGACGGCCGCCTCTCTGATGTCCTCACCGCAGTGGACGTCCGGATGCAGCCATTTAAGCCTTTATGGCCGTCTTTGTTGTCACTCAAAGAAAGTCTGAGAAATTAACAACAGCGTTTGAAAACCTTTCAAAATGTTAAAAATCACAAAAATACACATTCAATTTCTTAAAATGTTCTTTTTTTTAAGTCGTCCGTGTACCTGTTGGTTTTTCTCCCTTTAAGCTGACAGTTAGAGGGGACAGAAAGACTCCGTGCACGTCCATCAGAGAATCTCCTCACTTTGTAATTACAAACAAACAGTTTAACGTTTAATGAAAACCAATGTGGAGTCATTTTCTTTGCATTTACCTGCTGCAGACTGGACTTCAGTCTCTTCTTCTGCAGCTGTGTCATTGTCACTGTGGTCGGCACAGCTGTCCGTCAGATCGCCCACATCCTCGGTGAAGGAGCAACGTCCTTGTGAGGGGGTGAAAAAGGTCACAGAAATGTTTATTACATCTTAAATATATTACTGTTTTAATCTTTATTTACAAGTTTTGTATTCAGCAATTCTTGTCCTTCTTGGTTCCTCTTTGGTTCCTGCAGCACCTACCTGTCCACCTGGCCTGCTGCCTGACTCGTTCGGTGCCGTCTGTGTTGGGATCGCTGTCGGCGGACACGCTGTCAAACCTCAACGCTGCAAACGGAGACAAGGTCAACCGGCCTGCTTGTGTTCCAGGCTTCATACGCATTTTTCCAAACTCAAACCTCCAGAGTTCTATGTTTCCTTTTTTTGCCAATATGTGAAATGGAAATACGTAAATTAGGCTACTTCTGAATTTATGGCCAATATTGCTGCAGTGGACCACCTTTAAATATAGCCTATATACTTGCAAAAACAGAGAGAGAGAGAGAGAGAGAGAGCGAAGGGGGCGCTCTGGGGGGGGGGGGGGGGCGCAACCACTATTCGCAACCACTATTGAGCATTTTTCTTATGGATAAAACTTACATACACCAGTACGCTCTCACAAACACCTGCAGGTGCTTGGATCCAGGTGGCTGTCACTATGTATCATTTTTAGTGATGTTATCAAAGCGTTGATTGTTTTTACCTGTGATACTTTTTTGGTTGGTTTTGCTGTTCTTTATATGTCTTTCTGCAGGTGTAGAAGCAGACTCCGAGGATGTTATCTTGGACTCTCTTTTCTCTGCTCCATTTTTGTTAAATTTTCTCCCTTTTAACATTTTGCCTAATCTTTTTCTCTTCCTTTCCTTCTCTTTTACCTTTTCCGTTTGTATAGTGTATAAGGATATTCTTTGGCAAGACTGAGCCTTAAAAAGGTCAAACATGAGTGGTTAAGTAGCTGTAGAGAACCAGAGTTGGACCAAAGACATGTCACGAGACACTGATGGACGAACATCAGTGCAGGTGAACTCTCCTAATTCACACCAGCTGAGAAAATTCAGCAGATCTTGTTGCCAGATTGTACCTACCACTGCTGCAGTCTCCAGGCATCTGCAGCGTCCTGTTTCTCTCTCCAACTCCTGCCTTCTCATTATCTTGTGACATATTTTCTCCACGGCTGCCAAATAGACAGGTTCTCTCATCCTTTCCTGGACCAGATTGGTTTGAGTGAAAACCGTGAGTCATCACTGTGTCACTTGTTTCTGACCCTCTACTCTCAGGACTTTGCCGGTTTTGATCACTTTGATGACTGCCACCATCAGAGATTTCTGTCCGCTCTGTCTTTTCCTTCATGTTTAATTGATCCATCTTTTCAAATGGAGACAGATCCGCCATCTCCTCTTTATAGCGTCTTACAAAGTCCTCAGTGCAGATACTGTCTGAAGGAGGCTGTGCCTCTCCAGCAATCTTTCCTTCCTTACAAGCCTCTCCAAGAAGCCTCTCGAGCCTCCAGATGACCTGATCCATGCGAGATTCGGGTTCTTCTTTGTCCCTGAGGATTACATCCAGACTTCTTTTGGTTTCCATGCGATTAACAGAAACATCCCAGGAGCTCAGTGTTTTTTCTGTGGAGGAGAAGAGGATGTCACAAATACCTACTTCAGTGTAATTCATTAAGATTTTATGTGGCAAACTCAAAGTAGTGCATTATTGAGGAGCGGATAGAAAATTATATGGGATTTTTTTTCTCTTTTCTTTATAAATGCAAATTTAAAAAGTATGGATTGCCTTTATATTCAACCTTCAGGAATCACTCAGTGGTTAATCCCAGTATAAATCCAACTCTTCTGCAAAGACCTAGGTTTGTTAGAGAACAAACAGTATCATGGAGACCAGGAAAGAGAGCAGGCAGGTTAGAGATATAGATGTGGAGAAATTTAAATAAGGATTGGGCTATAAAATAATATCTCAAGATGTGAACGCCTCACAGAGCTCTGATCAATCCATCATCCAAAAATGGAAAGACCATGAGACACCTGCGAACCTGAAAAGACAGGCCATTCACCTTAACCAACCACAATGAGAGGATTGATCAAATAAGTTGCTAAGAGGCTTATAGATACTTTGGAGGAGCTGCAGTTCAGATGGGAGAATTTGTTACACACTTCAGAAATCTGGAAAAAAAAAATGGAAATGGAAAGCCACTGTTGATGAAAGGTATAAGAAGCCCCATTTGCACTTTGGCCCCAAGCCATGCAGAGGACACAGCAAACATCTGGAAGAACGTGCCCTGAGACCAAAATTAAACTTGTCGGCTTACATGTAAAAGCGTGTGCAGGAAAACTAAAACTGCCCATCACCATCCCTACAGGCTTCATGATGTTAGAATACCTTTTTAAGCAGGGACAGGGAAGCTGGAACCTCTCTGCAACCCTAAAAGGTCCACCTGTTAGAGGCTACAAAAGACGTGACACTGGGGTGGAGGTCCAGATCTAAACCTTTTCCATAAAACAGAGTGCAAAAGTTTCAGTCTCTAGATGTGCAGAGACATATACCAAAAAAGTTTTAGCTGTAATTGCGGCAAAAAGGGGGTTCTGGGAAGTATTTGCTCAGAGGGTCTGAGTGTGTTGTGCCTCTGAGTCCTGTATCCTTGCTTAAACACCCATTCAGTGTAAGAGCAAGTTATAAAAATCCAAACACTTGTCACTTTTACAAATTCTGTTGTAATGTATGTTTCAATGACAATAAAGATGATATTACTATTACTATTACTATTTTAGAGAAAGAAAACTTTTGTATATTTGTTGGTAAAGGTTTGGCGTACATTACCTGTGTTCCTAGCAGTCTGTGCCGTGAGAACCGCGCCACGTTTTGGTCTTGAAGACTTGATCTGCGAAAGTACGTTTGCTTGCTAAAACTGTTTTAGTTGACATTGTGGGCAAAAGAAATGACTGACGGAGAAAAATAACATTCACAGACCTGCAGCTGATCAAGCTGTTTATCTATTGCATCTAGGAGGAGGTCACAATGGTCCGGCCTGGGGGTCAGACAATCCAGTCCGAGCACGCCATCTCTTTGGTTTGCATCTGAGAGAGGACACAAGGTGTAAATATAAGGTGCAAATTTACAAGAGATACAAAATAAAGGATGATTTAAAACTTCTGACCAGAGCAAAGAAGTTTCCAGGTGTCCTCTGTGTCTCTTCCCTCACGGTTATGGCCAGCCATCCTCTAAATCTGCAGAAAAATCTGCAGCGGTTTGGTCATCCCTTAGAGATTTCTGTCACCAGTATGAACCAGTGGTTGAGGCCGACAGGATTAATGTCAGGGTGGGAACATTGTTGCTCAGTTGACAAGGAAACCCGGTCAGCTTGTTGGGAAGTCTTCTCACCAAGGAAACAGCAGACCACGGTCTCGGCTCCCCCTCTTCTCGCCCCTACAACTCCAGATGTATCGTTTTTGATACAAACATTTCTGAGACCTCTGCCTCTTCAACAAAATCAGTCTTTTTCTGAATATACAATTTACAACATACAAATGAATATATTTTACACACCTTATATAAAAATGCAGAAAACAAAAGGAGCACTTATTACTTTGTCTAACATATGAATTACAATACAAATAAATTTTGAAAGCCTGACATTTTATTTTCTTAAAGCGACCAAAAAGATTTTCTTTTTTTTTATGTGAAGGTCCTCATAATTATCTGTATTAGGCTTTAAAGAGTTAAAGACAAAGTTGCAATGCTTTATTTAAATGCCCTAATAAAGGATTTAGCATTGATTTGGTAGCTTTGTGTAGCTGCGTGATTAAAACGCAGTAAAAGAAAGGAAAAAATGTCATACTTGTCTTTTATTCTACAGAACAACAACATTAAAATAGAAATACTAAGATCTAGTTTGATGGAAATTGAACAATTAAACAATTTGACCGAACCACACAGGTTTCATTTTTGCTGCTTGAGAAAATGTCCCAATTTTCTAGTTTTTTTTAAAGAAAGGAAGAAAGAAACCAGTTTTACTGCCTTGTCACTTACCTTTAAGCAGACAGCGTGTGTAAAGCTGCCCCCGACTTCTCTGTAGGAGCTGAAGAACAACAGCTGCTGCTGAGGGAAGTCTGGTTGTTAAGGAAACACATAAACACATCCCGCTCACACGTGTCCGGTCAGAAAAGCGACGCCAACATTAGCTACTGAGCCACAGCCTTTGGTTTTATTAGCAGGAGTTTCTGATCAGCATCCAGAGAGGAAAAACGAATACTCTTGGCCATTTAGTTCTGTGACCGTCGTAGATTTTGACTTTAGGAGGCCCTGCATCTGCTGTGCGCCTTGACCCCCTTAAAAAACTCCTATGTGAAAAGCACAGGTCTGCTCGTATGGGATAAAAAAAAAAAAAGAGAGAGAGAGAAAGGATTTTATCCGTATGTTGTGTCCAGAAACAGGAATCTCCCAGCTAAACAGCACGGTGCAAATTTAGTTAATTTCTATTTAGTGAAACCAGAGCCGGCCCAATGCACCAAATATATTATTTTTTTTTGGATACTAAGAATAATAACAATATTCAAAGTGACTGTTTCAGCATATATAAATCACAATATTTTAAATAATTTAAAATCAAAATTTAAGATATAAAGGAATCGGCACGATTGTAAAAATGCAAATAATCATCCTCGTTGTTTGATGGTTGTGTTACCATAGTTACAATCTGATGCTACAAGTTTAATATTTTCATTGTGCTTGAGATTAGCTTGTTCATAAATACAACCCAGCAAAAACACCAAATAGCCGTGACTGCTTTTATGCTTGTCTTTTTTGTCATTGCTGTTTTCTGATCAGATGATCAAATAAAAACTAATGATGAAAACTTAAAACCAAGCAGTTATTTGAGCTTCGTTTTAAAATATGAATTTTAATTCGAAATAAAAGCCCTGTTTCTTTTTTGTGGTCAAACAATGAGTACATTTTGATATTTTCTTAATTAAATAAATAAAACCACTATCAAAGACTAGTTTTTCTTCATATTGCTTATCAGGCATCTAATTCTGCGGCCATCTTAACCTGTAACTTTAGAAAGCGCTGTTTCATCTTTACTTCACTATATAAGAATAGAAATAAATAGATTACATAGAAAATAAACAACGCTATACATTTCATGAGTTTGGAAGAAAAGTTATTTTGACTAATTTGATTTGAAATAAATGAAACAAAATGTAAAATAAAAGGATATTTACAAATTGGATTCACTAATTTAAGGCTGATTTGGCAGTTATTAGTCCATTATATTGCTTTGGTGTGTTTTGTTCTCATCAGATCAAAAAAGCTGTTAAGTTTGAACGTTTTAACCAGTTTACTAAGGTTTTAAGACATCACCTTACTATTGAACAAAGAAAATCTATCTGCAACATAGACAAACAAGCAGCTACAGTAAAACAAATAAAACAAGAACAATTTGAGCAGCTCAACAAAACTCAAATCACAAGAGGTTTCTCAAAATCAGACACAAACTACTTTTAATCAGTACCGATGTCTTCATGTACAGCTTGGAAAGGTGTACATGTAGATGTCTGTTATTGTTGTGCTTTAGATGTTTCCAGATTAGTGTCTTTTTGTAGAAAAGAATAATTGTCTGACACCATAAATATCAGTTTCACACTGAAGGAAAATGGCACGTTGATCCTGTTGCTGATTGATGTTCTTGTAAAAGATCTCATGAAACAACTTGAAGGTGAAAGGCTGTTTTGTGTGCTAATGCTTTCGGTTAAAACCACAATACAGATGCATTTATAAAGCATCAAAACAGGCGGATATCCAGCCTAAAAAATAAACGTTTTATTTCTCCTCACTTATATTACTGTGCATCTGTTGCTGCATCTTAAGGACATTGTTATGCATCGTCTTCACTCTTCCTGTATCTGTATCTAAACCTTAATAATCCCACACTGAGTCATTATCTCCATTGTTTCACTATAAAGCCGTGAGTCGTTTCCCTCAGAGTCGTGGAGTTCAGAAAAGGCAGAATCTCTCCAGTCTTTGTCATTTTATTCAGATCCAAGCTGCATCCAGGAAGGAGGAACTGTGCACCACTCATCGTCATCATGTATCTTAATCACCCGCAAAACTAAAGCATACAAAGAAAAGTACATTTTGGAGTCCAACTACTATAAATAATGGAGAGAGAATAATTAGAGCGGAACAGAAAGATGAAAACTGCGGTGTTTGCTTCTTACCCAATCTGGTTATAATAACAGCTACATATAGCAACAATACATGTAATAAATTAACCCTAACTCAAGCAACGCATCATTCATCACGGTTTCCCTCATGGCTTTGTTCACACACCGCTGATTTCCTGATTACGTTATTCATACTTTGGGTTTACTCACTTAGCTCCCTGTCTCTCACAGTTTGTTATGGTTTTGAGACAGCAGCCACAACAAATTAGTGGCTCACCCAGGACGATGCGAGGCTGGGCTGGCTGCTGTGCCAGGTCAAATTATGTGTTTCTATGCAGCACACACTATGAAGCAATGCTTTTTAAAGTACGTTTTCATGTGTTGAACGCGTTTGTTTGGTTTTCTTGTAGGACTCCTCGCACCGCTGCTGTGGTCTAATCTGAGCCTCTTTCTGCTTTCTCGGGAACGCTTCGCTCAGTAGTGAGTTTAACCGCTTTGTCTCTTGCTGCAGTTTATCTGGCGCTGAAGTGAGCTTCCCCTTCATTTTGAGGAGCTTTTTCTTGGTTTTTTAAATCTGGCCGCAGTCTCAGCTTTCTTTGAGCTCTGATGGCTCGGCCTCTGGGGGGGTGGATCGTGTGTCCTGTGGTTCAGTCACTGGTACCTGGAACGACTCGTGTTGTTTCTGGCTTCGCCGGCCGTCACATTGCTTCGTCTGCTTATGGCCGTCTTTGGGTAGTGTTTCTGTTTTCAGACGCTTCCTCAGCATGTGTGTGTGTGTAGCCTATATATGAAATTATTCTCGTAAAGCCACAATTGAATAATCCCAGTGGAAATGATTTCTAACAGGCGAGTGCTAAGGACTCTATCAAAAACACAGTTTATTGTGTTGAGACAGTTTTTTTTTTGGCCAAATTACAGAAGCCTCTGGGTTAACTCATGTATACAGAATCAGTCCGAGTTAGAAATTAAAAGTGACAGTAAATCCTTCAGGCTCTTTCAGTCATTTCTGTACAGATATGTCACACTTAGTTTAGTAGAATTATTAATCATTTTACAGTATTATTTTATCACAAAATATTCACACAAGTTGGCTAGATGGTCGGTACAATTACCTCCAGCCATGATTTGTACATTCCTAACAATAATTACAAAAAAATACTATGTTATTTTTTTTAAACTCTTGTCACCATAGATTTGTAGTGCACAGGTCAGGGGCCTCGTTCCCTTATTCAGTCAGTTAAAGGCAATAAAGACTCTGGTTACCCCTGCGTGCTGATCCCAGATCAGCATGTCCACAAACGGTGAAGGAGAGATGATTTGGTGTTGGAACAGCAGCAGCGGAGGCTGACTGCACAGTGGAGCGCAGCAGGAACCAGCCCTGTCTGCCTCTGTAGCCACCGGAGCTCCTCACGCAGACTCGGTAATCCCTTACGGTGACATCAGAGCCAGCGGTGATGGAAGAGGTGGGAGTCGAGTAGGAAAGGCCAACGCGCCGCAGGTTGCTCTGTGTGTGGCGACTAATGAATGCATCGGCGATGAGGTGCAGACTTTATTCAAGCTGTACAATCACCGGGGGTTACTGAGGGTGTCGCTGTGTGCGGGCGCCAGAGAACAAGATGAACAACACGAAACAGATGAGAGATTTCTAAACATCGATGCAGGTGATCTGCTCTAACTTTTAGTCCAGTAGTTCTCAACCATTTTTGAGTTTTGACTCTACGGCAGATGCTTGTGAACAAGTGTGCACAAGTGAACATGGTTTCTTTAATTTAATTAAAATGGGGGGCAAAAAATGAAGGTCTAAATCTCATTTATGATTTTTTTCATATTTGTATATATTCAAAAGAGCTGAAATTACACCCCACTTATAATGTATTTTGGTAGTTTGGGCCAGCAACAGATGAATGTGGCAAATGAGGAACTTCTACTATTCATTAAAGCCATATATTAATGCTTTCTCATCATGGGTGGGTTATAGAAAAAGGTTTTAAATCATCACCGAGTGAGTAGAAACCAACACGTGTGTGTTGCAAAATGTCCAGCAGCACAATCAACAAAACTACAAAAAGTACAAAGGTATGAATTGGCGAAGAGGTGAAATGATCAGCACCCATTTAGTGCCATAACATTGGTAAAAGTGATGAGTAAATTCTTCTTAGTCTAAAATGCATAAACAGCTGATCTATTCTTTTGAGTATTATTAACATTGATCGGAAATTATCTTGCACCTTCCCACAGATCTTGACCAA
Source organism: Fundulus diaphanus (assembly GCA_037039145.1). Classification (NCBI taxonomy): domain Eukaryota; kingdom Metazoa; phylum Chordata; class Actinopteri; order Cyprinodontiformes; family Fundulidae; genus Fundulus; species Fundulus diaphanus. The sequence goes on from CM073127.1 coordinate 26,499,170, forward strand.
CGGGCTTAAAAAAAGCAACAATGTTCAAAGTCCACTACAACGATAAAAGTTTTCAAAGGTCTTCATGAAGACTTCAGTAAATGTGAAATAAATGTTCTGATAATGCAATCATTTGGGAGCCAGTTAAAGATTTTAACTATCATTAGTTAGTAAAGCCAATCACAACCACAAATGGAAAATATCTGGAGGACGTTTGGACGACCGAAATGGATCAAAGAGGCAACGTTTCTTTAAAATGTGTATATAAAGTACCCATTAAAGGTGATTTTCCATGAATACATCAAGGGTCTCTTAAACCCAGCAACTGCATGTCTACAGGGATAAGTTGAGAGAAACACCAACTTTCACTCCAAATAAAATAGGCTTCCTGGCGTGTAGCATGTTAAATCAAATCAATCACTCGTCTTGGTAAAACTGAACGTTATTTGCCTGATTATCTGTTGTTAAAGCAAAATGCTGAAAATAAAAAAATATTTCATTTTACCAAAGTACAAAATCTGACCAACTCACTACTTTTTTTTCATTTTTTGTTGTTTTTTCTGTCTTTTTATTTAATATGTATTAGTAGAGTCTTTTGGCAGCCTGGTTTTCAAATTATAAAAACTATTTACTTGAAAATTGAGTATTTCCCTTGTGTGATTTTCTTGTAATTGCACTTGAGCTGTCTCATCTGCTATTTCTAAACTCTGTTTGGGAGTTCAGTGTTTAACTTTTTGGTCTCCACATATAATCAGTCTGCCCAGTATTGTCACAACTTTTCTTTAACAATCATCCTGACTGTAATTCTCTCAATATAAAAAGATAGTTTAGGATTTATAGTTTAGTTTTAACTGAGATAACTGAGTTTTATCGCATGACGTAACGTGTGAGGATGCTCGTCTTCAAATGGAAATACCGACACGTGTTTTCAACACCGCTGCTTCTCAGTGTGACTCTTAGTGATTTATTCAGACCGATAAGAACCTGCATTCATACCAGCTTCTGTCCAGCTGCTGTTAATCTGTAGTGGAGTAAATTCTGGAAAAAGTGCAATTGTGAGTTTTACTTGTGGAGCAGCAGAGTATCAGCACTGTGCAGGGAGGACTGCTGAGGAAACGCCCTGTTTTTTCTTCTTCTTCTCCAAGTTCAAAATAAACAAGAAAACTTTTTGGAGGTAATGTGTAATCAGACATTGTGTGAATCACACGCATTCTGACAGTCCTAAAGGTCCGTGTGATGCTCATTGGCCAGCTAATGTGCCACTGCCAGCAGCCCAGAGGCGGGGCGGGCTCCCCGTCCGCTGAGGTCGGCGAGTTCCTGAGCTAAAAGATGTCAGGGCACATGCTCCAGTCCTCTCTCTCCTTCGACTCCCAGTAACCTCCTCTGTACACAAAGTTTGTCTCTCCGGTGACAGAGTCCCTCCTCTGGTGAAACCACAGCGGCTGGTAGCGTTCATAGTCTCTACCTGCAGGAGAAGCAAAGATTCCACTTCATAACCTTTAACCAAACGTCGCCTCCAGGAAAAGAAGCCACACTTGCAAATAATTACTGAGAAGTATAGAAATGCGTTTCGATGAGAAAGCCACTGGTGTCTGTGCGCTTCATTTGGGTTAGCTCCAAATGTGGACCAAGCTGCAACACGCTTGAATGAAAAGTATAAGAGCAAAACATCAAACAAAATATATTTGAGATAGGAGAAAGTAAATAAACTAAAAAGAACAATCATAAATATTTTAAGGAATCAAACTGGTTCAAAAAAAAAGGAAAAATTGCAGTTTTCAGATGTGCAAGTTGCATAATGATATTTTCCTTTAACAAATCTAATTCAGATGAACTGAGCATTTATTGTTTTTCAAATGTGCATCGATTTCTCAAAAGGACTCGCATGCCTTTTCCAGATTTTGTTACATTACAACTAACAACTTCAATGTACTTAACTGAGATTTTAGTTTGTAGACCAACAAAATAAAGCATAGTTGTGAGGAGAAAGGAAACTAATGGGTTCTATGTTTTACTACAAATAAAAATCTGGAAAGTGCGGCCTGCATCTCCGTTCAGCTCCACTGATTCAGCACTTCCTTATTGCAAAGCATCTAAAGCTCAGTCAGATTAGATGGAGAATTCCTGTGAACATTAATTTCTGATTCTTACCACAGATTATCAGGTTGATTTATGTTCAAAGTTTGACCAGCTTCCTCTTATCTAACACCTGAACAAGCTTAGATCTAACCACTGCTTTGAAGCTCTGACTACATGTTTACTGTCGTTGTTCTGCTTAAAAAGTGAATTTCAGCCCTGGTTTTTTTTATAGCCTCTAAGATCTTTTCTTAAATGATTTCCTGTATTTAGCTCCCTCCATCCATCTTCCCATAAACTCTCAGCAGCTTTACTGTCCCTGCTGAAAAAAAGCATCCCTCAGCATGATGCTGTTGGGATGGTGTGTTGCTATAAAGGCCAGATTTGTGACCAATAATTGTCCTGATTCTCCCACCTGAGCGGTGGATCTCTGCAGCTCCACCAAAGATCTTCTCCTTATCTGATTAAAGCTCTCTCTGTGTGACCTGTCAGCGTAAGCGGACAGCCAGATGTCTTTCTACGTGGCAGCTGTCCTAAACTCTTTCCTTGCTCAGATGATGGATTGAACAGAGCTTTGTTAAATGTTCAAAGCTTGAGATGTTGTTTTCTAACCTAACCCGGCTTTAAACTTCTCCACAACTTTATCACTGAACTGTCTGGTGTGTTCCTTGGTTTTAATGCTTCATGGTTTTATTTGGGGGGGATCAGAGTAAAAGGGACTGAATAGATGAGAAAACCAGACTTTCTAGATTTTTAAATATACTCTGCATTGGTACGTCACAGTAAAATTACGTTGAAGCTCATGGTTGTAATTTGACCAAATGGGAAAAGTTTCAAGGGATATGAGTGCTTTTGAAAGGCTCTGTACTCATGTTTAACTCAGCATTTATCGGAGGCCAGCTCTGGAGAAAAATGCAGGAAGAACATTTTTCCAAGATGTGAAAAAAACAAAGAAGAAGAAAAAAAAAAGAAGTTGACATGAGAGAGTATCATGCAGATCCAGAGCACACAGAGGACACACAAGGAGATGGAGAGGTGTGGGATGCACAATAGAGGAGCACAGAACAACCCCCACTCACCAGAGTCATAATCACACTCTGAACATCAACAGATCAACAGAGGGAGGGAAAGAAAGACAAGTCATGGGTATATTGAATAAAATCCTCCAACAGGGAGAGACACACGATGAAATGTTCCAGCTCTGGGTTAATGATTTTAAGAATGAAACCCATCCCCTGACAGTTATTTAGCTCCTTATTCATACATTTTAAAACACATTTTACGTCCTAAAATAGCTCCTAAACAAAGTAAGAAACCTTTCAAGCATCAAACTCTTTGCTGTAGGCGACGTACCTTCATCCAGTGCATCTGTAGCCTCTGCTTCCCTCCGTCTTCTCACAGCTCTTTGTTTCTCTTCTAGCCTCTGTTTTTCGGAGTTGGCCTCGTCCCACCGGCCTTCCTCCATCAGCCTCTGGTCCGGCCTCAGCCGGCTGTCGGTCAGCGCCACCCCGTCTTCCGGCTCGTTCAGGGTCAGAGCCAGAGCCGAGAAGTGGTACATGTTCTCAGCGTTTTCCCTGACAAAGTGAGAGGAAATTGGCCGGTGTTACACAGTCACGATTTATATTTAATAATATTGATTGACCATTTTCACAACAGCTATGACACATAAATAGCAGCTGTCTGATTCACGGAGCAGGACGCTTACGGTAGAGGGTATTTCTTCCACAGGAGTTTAGGGGACAACGTCTGATAGACTGTCTTCTGCTTTCCTTCCGATCCGCTGCCTCCTCGACTGCTCTGAATGATCTTAGCGCTTTCCATTTTGTCATCCCACGTCCCAGAGAGGATGTAATGAGCCTGGCCTCCGCTGTCTGCTACCACACCTGTTACCTGGAGAGATGGGGGGATATAACACATTTAAATGTAACTGTGTCCAGCAAGGTTCAGATGTTACTGCAGATGTACGCTGTCCTGTACATACAGAGCCTCCCAGAGTCAATACTTGCAAGTTGTTAGGAGTATATTTCTACCAGCTTTACACAAGAATTTAATTTGTCCCCATTCTTCTTTGTGTCACATTTAAAGTCCTGATAGATTGGAAAGATAACACGTGGCTAAGCTTTGATCTAAACCATTCTATTGTTGCAAAGTAGTTTGCAACCTCTAACCAATTCTCCACAAGGATTAGCCTCTAGTAGTTGGTCTCTTTCCATTTTCAGACTATGGACTGAACAGAGATATTTGAAATGTTCAAAGCTTATATGCTTTATGACCTAGTCAATATTCTGTGTTGATTTAGCCTATAATATCCAGATTAAATTCATTATATTTTGTGGTTCTTAGTTCACAGAATGTGACAAGGTTTTGCAAAAGGCACTGCACATCTGCTGAGGCATTTCAGCAGGACGCAGCATTATATTAATTTACCTCCAACTATTCGACCACAAGTTACTCATGAGCACCAGCAAAGTGTGTGAAGTTAACCCGTTACCTTTCGTGGAACATCCCTGGAGAAATAACTGTAAGGTGAAAACTTAAGCTGGCAGGTCTCCTTCGTCCGGTTATTGACGATCTCAATGTCTCCCGACTAAATGAACACATACAGAAAGAACATAATGAGAGAGGAAAACACAAAATCACATCATGACTGAATCGCAATTCTTGCTCTCAAGTTAATCATCAGCTGCAAGATGTGATGAATCATCACACATTCGTAAAATACTATTTCAATCCTTTATATTAATCAACATGATGCTATGGTACAGACATAAGTTCCCTTAATGCCCTTTCATTTAACAAGACGACATTTTATTAACTAGAAAAGCTCAGCAGTGATCGCTGTACAGAATGTGCTGTTTGTAAAGCTGCTGCCATCCTGTTTCCCATCCTGCCATGTTTGTAGGCTTATGTGAAAACATGTCTTTCCTGGGTCTAAACATGAAGAATCACAGGGCTTTAAGTGCAACGTCAACGCCTGTCACATCTAACAGCAATGGGTGTTGATTATGTTGTGGCCCCAGGTCTATAGAGTGTGGGCATTGGGATGAGGGGTATAAAATTCAGTGTTCTACTGCGTAAGCGCAAGCACTGTTATTTATGCCAGGACGTCCCAGATTTTGTAATTTTTCAGTGCTTTGTCTTTACTGATGTCCCGACGATGTGGAGATTAACGTTTGAAACTCTATTTACAGTCTGAGTGCCTCCAATGGTTCAAATAATTAGCAGCGAAAGTAAACATAAAGTAGGTCAGGTTCCCATCAGTTGGGGCTCCAAGCATTCAGCATGCTGAGGTGAGTGAATCTTCATCAGTGCAGATAGAGCATCTGCATAGTGTATGAACAGAATGAGTAGGGTTGTTTTTTTTTAAACCATGAAGCAACATTTTAGCTGCAATCAGTGGAATGTATGTGGGAGATATGTCAGATTTGAGATGCACATGCTGCAGAATATGAAGATGCAAAAAAAAAAGCAAAGCTTGGCTTAAATAGTGAATGAATTGAGTACATAGAGGAAGAAGCGGTTGGAGCATTAGTTAACTAAGGCAGCTTATCTTCATACACCATTGAAGTGAAGGTAGATATATAACAGTGTTACGGGAGTGTAAGAGTTCATTTCTGGCCACTGCAACGATATATAACTTCCAATTTCTAATGATTACCCTTATATTGTAGCATCTGCCAACCATGAAAAGTAAATTGTTTGAATGGATCAGATTTAAAATAACAGCAACAATTTCTCTCAATAAAATTACTGCGACTGGAACAGAAGGTACTTTTAAAGTGGACCTGAGATTGAGTTAAATTAGTGAATTAGTTAAATTATACAGGAACACATTAGTCTTCCTGTGAAGTTTTACGTCAAGAAAACTACAACAGGAGATACACTGGTTTCATCCACCTATCTACAAATGATCCCTTTCAACACTTCGTACTGTTCCAGAATAAAGTTTATAGATCTTTCAGGCAATTTTTTACAACATTCTACACATTTGAGTCCAAAATATTTAACCCAAAACAATCAATGAGTTTTTACGTGGCACATCAAAGATAAAACACATAATCATATGTCAAAATTTGTATCTCTTAGATAAGGAAATAAGGAATAAATGTCTGGAAATTCTATTTTTTCCATACTTATCCAGACTCAAATCAAATTCAAAACTTTTCCACACTTTGAAGAGACCCTGTTTCCTTATCTGTACAGCAATGGGTCCACTCATTATCCAGGCAGCTCCAGACAGACCATTTTGCTGTGTAGACATGTAGAACTGTGAAACTGCATCTTTGAGAGTGTGCTGCAGACTGTTCCTTCAGCAGTATGGATTACCAGTCTGCTTTGGGCCAATTAAGGCTCGTCCTATAACAGCTTGCTGCATTTACATTGGCAGGAAGAACCTACACTCACTCCCTTTGGATGTCGGTCTTCTCCAGCACTCTCCCTTTTAACAGAGTCTGTTGAAACGTCTTGTGGAAAGTCTTGCAGGTGTAGCCAAAGCACTAATAGTGTTAAATGTGGTGCTCTCATCATTAGCTTTTCCGGGGTGTGGGTTGGCAAGAATGGTCCAAGAATTATATAAAAAAAAAAAAAAATTATACATACATATATATATATACATACATATATATATATATATATATATATATATATATATATATATATATATATATATATATATATATATATTTATATTTATTTTATTTTTTTATTTATTTTTTTTTTTTTTAAGAAAAGTAATTCTACTTTTGAGTGGGTTTCAATAATTAAAACACTGTGCAACTGGTGTAAAACAATCCAGTTCAGTGATATATCTAAATATTGGGTTTTTCTTCCTTTGTCTTAAACAGAGATCATATTGGTGCTTAAAAAGCACTGAAAATACTTGCTTTAGAAACAGAATACATTTTTCATAAAACAAACTGTATTTTAAAGAGTTTCTGTTTTAGTACAACAATCCAGTTCAAATCTGACCCATCGGTTATCTTAAATCTTCACGAGAGATGATCAAATCCTTTATTTACAACCTATTTAACAGTAGAGAAAGGGAATCTCGAATCAAACATCACCTTCCCCATCATTTGGCTTCTATAGATCATGGCAATGTTTTTTTGGCCCTGAGGGTAACCACTCCCTATTCACTGGACATACAAGTAGTTATAAACAACTGAAAACTTGTCTGGGGTGCCACTTTACAGATAACGTTTAGGCGTGTTTGAAGATAGCCTCTTGATTGCCGTCTGGAGGTTTGCAGCAAAGTGGAAAAAAACTACAGTCTAATATTTGCATTGCTAAATCAGACAGCCTTCGGTTCATAATCTTCAATATCAAGAATACATTCCTGGCTTCAATGGAGGATTGGAGGAGAGGTGATGTGTAAAATGTTAATTTAATGTTCAATCTGCATTCCTAAGATCACACACTGATGCAAGTTGCAGGTAGTGACTAGAAGTAGTGCCAATACAGGTAGCATAATCAATGCCATAAGTATTATTAAGACCTCAGAGCAGAACTGACACAAATCCGATGCTTTTAAGCATCTGTCATATAAGAAGTATCTAACAAGTTTCATAAGAAAAGTATTATGGGTTTGAAGGACAGGGCAACAACAGGGCATGCATACAACATGCCAAATGAACAGCTTCCCAGTTGGCATTGAAATGGTAACCTCCTCGGGGAGCTGTGGAAGCCACTAAAAGAAGTCCGAGATATCTCCACAACCCAGATCCAGATGATCAGCAGCAAACAGATGGATGAATATATACTCATGATCAATGCTATCACCAAAACCGAGCCTAGCTTTGTTCATTTGACAGCAGTTTGTAGTTTAATATGGACATTTTTGATTCATCTTGTTCAGCAGCAGAGGGCGGCAGAGCCGTATGATTACAAACAAGACATTCAGACTGTTTAAAGCCTTTTAAATTACTCTGAGCAGATAAAGATTTTTGTGTTGCATTCTTCTTTAAGCGCTCCTCCAAAGTTACAGACATATAGAAAGACACTGTCAGGCAGACGGATGTTCTGCAAATTAGCACAAACGAAATAACAATGAAATCAGGAAAAGTAAAAGAAATGGACTGAAAATCACATGTCATGTCAGTGAATCTGAGCCCTCTTAAAAACCTACAATTGTGTTTTTTAGGCTGTTAATAAAGATCAAAGCTTAAAATGAGTTCACCTCTTTCACTATTTGCCACTGTGCTGATATGTACTATATACCCTGTGGGGTGACTATGAAGGTCATGGCAGTAATGCAGAGAAGAGAAAGGAACTCAATAACAGACCTGGTCAATCCACAGTTTGCCCACAATGATGTTGTGCACCGTAGACGTGACCTTTCGCCACACATAGTGGTTCCCGCTGGAGTGAAACTGCAGGTGGATGGCACCTGGGGGACACAAGGACAAAAAAATATTACAGGAGGGAATCATTACAATCGTTTTGTTGTGCTTGCTCATGGCATGAAAAGTGAAAGGGAGGCTATAGGGTTGGATTTGTGATTCAAAAACTTTCTAATATTCATGCTCTGTTAGATCCATTTCTTGCTACATCCAATGAGACATAATCCCAGAATATTAATGACATCCATTTCGCCAGAAATGATTCCCATTTTATTTCTTTTTATGTGGCTTTATGATCTCACAAACCCCTTTCCAATACCAACCAAGAGAAGTCAGGTAAATACATCACTTGGCTGGCTCAATACCAATCAAATCTTTATTTTTTCAGGCCAACAAAGCTATTTGACTTCCAAATGCAATATAGATGTCATTTATATTGGTATTTATTTGTATCAGTGGAGATAAAAAAAAAACTTTCTGGTTTGTGAGAGCATGCAGTGATGTACTATTTCCGCTCTTCTGTGTTGCTGTTTGTATTTGCAAGATGAAGTCCTCATTTACAAACAGGTTGGTCAGTGGTTTACAGGGAGATCCATGATTCTTCTGGTCTTTGAAATAAATAATTTGTCCAACTGTTACTAAACAACCCTAACAAAATACGGACATTATCAGTATATTGTTTTAAAATATAGATTTCTTTGTCTATTTTTCTTACAATTTAAGGCTTGAGTATTATTTTAAAAAGAAGATTGCATGGTTCTGTGTCCCAAAAATATGGAGGACCAATTCTGACATAATCAATAATAGATATATAAATACTGAATAAATAAATAATCATAAAATGAATGCACAAAAATAAAACAAAAATAAATTTAAGCAGTAATTAAATTATACAATGAGGCATAAATGTATCTCTTTTAATTAGCTTATTTATTTATTCCTCTTTTTAATTATCAACTAATTTATTTATTTTTCATTATTATACTACAGAGTGTCAATCATGACCCTCATTGGACATTTAAGAGACCTTGACCGGACTAACCTGGCAACGGGTCATGTTGACGTTGCACGTATTTCATAAAACTATGTTACAGACCTATATATGGTCTGAGTTTGAATGTTTCCAACCAAAACTCAAACAAGCCTATTAGCTGAGGGCGTATCGGCGTACCCAGAGGCATAATGGAGAGATATTTGCCGCGGAACTTGCTGGCGATGGTGATTTCCTGCCACAAGGTCCAGCCTCTTTGGGAAATCACGTGATGTGCAGCTGCAGGTGGGTGGTGGCTTACCTGAGCAGAAACAAAGACACAAATGCTAAAGTACAAGGAAGCAAATAATCTTATCTTCTTTTCAAACACATGCACCTCTATGGAAAATTGGTTCCGTTTATGAGTTAAATGCGCATAAGCACTTTGGAAAATGTGTAAACAAAGTCTTTCTGTGGATATACTATTACCTGCTCACATAGTGAGCGGTAGCCAAATTCCTCCAGGCGGTCGAGCTCATAGGTCTCTCCCAGGAGGGGGTTGAAGGGCTTGGCTGTCCGGTGGACTGTGGTGGAGTAGGAGGAAACGGAAAAGGCAGCAACTAGGCACATCTGCTCCAGGGAAGACTCACAGCGTGCCGCCTTGTCTAGAAGCTCGTGATACTCCAGGTCCTCGGTGAGACGTTGCAGCATCGACAGAGGCTCGTTAAAGTTTACCTGATGGAGAATGACAATTTGAAACATCTATCACATTTTACAAAGCTGTGTTCATTACGTTAAATTTATTGCACAAAGCTTTGCTTTAGCCTGTTAGTAGAAAAGACAAAAAACTATGTCTTGCAGAGGTATTCCTACAACTTGACCATTCCACGTTTTACATTGTTACGAGGACAAACTTAAATGTATTTTAAAAAGATTTGACATGATGGTGTATATGATATGAATAGTCTTGACTTTGTAGAACCAGTTAGCTGCAAGTCTTTTAGGGTATGCCTCTACCAGCTTTACAGATCTAGAGTCGGAAACTTCTGTCCATTCTTCTTTCCAAAGCAATTTAAGGTCAGTCAGATTGGATGGAGAGCATCTGTGAAGATCTCATCACAAATTTTCATTCAGACTAGACTTTGACTAGGTCACTGTATCACATGACTGGGCTTTGATGTAAACCATTCCAGAACAGCTCTCGCTGTATGTTTAGGGTTGTTGTTCTGCTAAAAAGAGAACCTCAAACTCCAGCCTCAAATCTTTTGCAGCCTCTAACAACTTTTCCTCCAGGATTTTCCTGTATTGAGCTCCAACCATTTTCCAATCAACTCTGACCAGATTTCCTGGGATTGCTAAGCAAAGCATCCCCAGAGCAGGATCCTGCCCCCCTATATTCCACAAGGGGATGGTCGCGGGGGTCGCGTTAGTTTTCCACCACACATAGTTTGTAGGAATTTAGGAGTATCAGAGGTAGGGGGGCTGAACACAAATGCACACCATACTTTTCAGATTTTTAGCTGAAAGAATTGTGGAAATGTGCATAATTTTCCTTGTACTTTGCAATTAAAAGATATTTTATGTTGGTCTATAGAATCCCAATGAAATACATAAAAGTCTGAGATAATGTTAGAGAAAATGTAAAAAAGAACTAAGTTTTTCAATACTTTTGCAAGACACAGTCTGTCTCAGACTTACAGGCATAGGGATTTTCGAGAGCTCCTTGCCGATGCAGTTCTTCATGATGCTCCATAAATTTAGGGAATAATTGGGCTTGTCTGGGATATGAGTCCGCCTTTGTCTGCGTGGCAGTAGCTCCTTCCCTGACACATCATTACAGCTCGGAGACATCTGGGATTTGGTGAAACAAAAAGAGTGGAACCACAAGTTTGGGGGAGAGAATAGTTTCAACTCAATGAACTGGCATTCAACACATCTCTAGACAGTGACAAATAATGATAAAAAAACAGACAAAACATAGGGGGAAAAGCAAATCTCTGATTTGTAATTAAAATTTAATGCAGTGATGCAACCATACATCTTTGGCACCACAGGGCTGATGACATGATATAAGGAAACACAGTGTGTGTGTGTGTGTGTGTGTGTGTGTGTGTGTGTGTGTGTGTGTGTGTGTGTGTGTGTGTGTGTGTGTGTGTGTGTGTGTGTGTGTGTGTGAGAGAGAGAGTGAGAGAGAGATAGACTCTCTGTGAGAACAGCCAGTGTAAATGTTATACAAGTAAATCAATGTGTCAGCCCTGCAGAGCCATGAAAGAATCTATACTGAGAGTACAAGAGTTATCAGCATTTTCAAATGTCAGACATGTTATTCATTCTTGTTAGGAAGACGGACACTTACATGGTCGTCCTGGTTCCAGTCACTCGCCTGGCCCCCGCTCGCTCCACTTAAATTACTCTGAGATCGCCTGGAATAAAATGAGAACATTTCCTGAATGAGCAAAAAAATAAAATAAATAAAGATGCCTGTAAAACTCTTGTGTTCATTCTGCAGAGAGGTAAATTAAACTGCTGACTAGGAACTGAGCTCTCCAACAGCTATATTCACTGTTAATGTTGAACCTGAAATAAAGGAATACAGCAATCCCCCACAACAGAGCAGAAGCTAAAAAGTGACTTAAATTACACTGATCTTCTAGTTACAATAAATTTCAGGAGGTTTTGTTTTTTATGTGGCTTTTCCTTTGATACATAGCAGCCAGGTAGCTTGTTTTAGGCAAGGCAAGGCAAATTTATTTGTATAGCACATTTCAGTACAGAGACAATGCAAAGTGCTGATGATTAATGATTAAAATATAGGAAAATAAAACAGAATAAAAGCAAGTAGAAAACAAAATAGAACATGGGAAAATAGAAAATAAAAGCAAACAAAAAAACATTTTAGATGGATGATAACACAGTCTATCCTGAGGCTTCTGTAAAAACTACTGAGGAACTAGGAGTGAGCAATACCAGGACAATAGATGGGTGGGCATTAGAACATGTAGAAAATCTGCCTAAAAGGATATGCTGAATAAAAGGCTGGTCTATGGTCCAGAGCATGGTCACCTGTTTTAATTTCTTCCTTTTTACGCAAAGTCTGATTAAAATTGGTTCAAAAATGTTCTTTAGATTAAATGCTCTAATATTTTTTTTCTTTAAAAGCTATGTTTTTCCATGGGATGTTGTGACAAAGTTTGCGATTGTGGTTTTACTTTGAGGACAATTTTGATATATTTGCCGTATCGCCAAGCTATGTTTAAAAGTCTTTACTGCAGAAAAAAATAAAAGACTCAGACTCCCCAGCTCCTAATCTAATCGATCGTCAATGGGATGCAACACAATAAAGCAGATCCACAGAAGAAACTCCTCATAAATCAAAGGGCCCAAGGGATCTGTTGTCAGTGGGACACTGCTAGACATCACAGGATATCACTTGTTTTTGTTTTTTTCACATATTCCAGACAAAATAGCAGATTTATTTTAGAGAAGCATTATTGATGGTATTTTCATTCTATTTAACAAAGAGCGCACAAACAAAAACAAATTAAAGAGTAAAGGACACAAAAGCAATTATCTCAAACTCTTTTAGCAGCAAAACATGTCCGATGTATAGATTTAGCACATGGGAGCAATAGTTTAAGACAAAATGTTATATTATAAAAAGAAAGAGTCAGATACAGGGTTTTAAACTTTACCAGGTCATTATCAGGTTCTAAAATCATTTAAATTTAGCTTTAGGGGAATAAAACCACATTTTTGTTTTAATGAATAGACATGAAGCCAAAATAAAAGGTTGCATTGAGAAACTGCTGAGTATCTTTTTTTATTTTTAAAAAGAAGTCAAACCCTAAAGTTTAATCAAAAAATAATTGCCCTGACTCGTGGCCATGAGTATACTTATTTTTTGCCACTGGAAAACAGCTGAAATTTAAAAAAAAAAAAAGGACACAAAATGCATGAAAACTGACCTGTGCTGGGTACTGTCGGTGGCAGTCACCGTTATGAAAGCATGGGAGTCCTCCATGGCATCAAAGTACTCAGTATCCTCATCTTCATCACTTGCGTCTTCTTTGTTCACCCTTTCACTCCCTGCGGTTAAGTTAAACCTGTCAGACTTTACAGACATCAGGCAAACCCTGTCAACCCAGTATTTTTTAAGGGTGAATTTGTATTCAGAAAAGCTCGGGAGAGAAGAGCGTATAATCAAATGCCCACGGTGATTAATCAAGGAATAACACGCCTAGTAAAATTGCAAATGTTCCTGCAGGGTAACGAGCCGGAGTGATGCAGTTTCTGTGAGTGTGCTTTGCATGTTCAGCCTCTACCACCGAGCCTGTTCAAATGTATTTTATCTACAGACTACATCCAGGAGGCCAAAAGCATTCTCTGATGAAAAAGGAATTTCATTAAAAAGAGCTCATTACCAAACGTAAGTATGGACTCATTTCAAATGAATTCCTTGATTTGTTGAATAAGAAACTGTTACGGGTGAAGTCAGACACAGACGTTTGAAACTCCAGGCCACGTCTCAGGGTCTAACACCAACTTCCATTCACTTGTGCGTTTTATGATGCTTTGCCTGCATGCTTAATGTACAATTAGTGCAAATGAGCTAAAGCGACTTGGATTTTTGAGGTTGTAAGGTTACCGTCTATATAACATGAACTGGAGGAAAATCATTTAACCCAAATTTAAGGCATTCTTACAAATTGCAAAATAGCTAAAAGGAAAATGGAGGAACACAGATGAAACTGAAGCTAAAAATCACATTTTAGATCTCAGCAGAAGTGAAACTATTATTTTACGCTGGGATAAAAACTGCATATGGAACCTGCATACTAAAAGTTTCAATTTAAGTTGACAAGTCAAAGCATTTCTTTTAAATAGATAAACAGCTTGCTTTTTCTACATTTAGCAACATTTTTAACTACATTTTGTCTGAATCTCTCCACTCATCCATTCATTTGAAAAAGAGCCTACAGAGGTGCTGGTCTGCTTAGAAAATAAGGTCCAGTTCCACTTTTTTTGTTACTTTTTTCTCATCCGGTGAAAATGCTTGAACATTGCTGTTTTTGCAGTTGAATCTGAGAGGAATTTGTCACTGAAACTGGAGCAATGAATGCAGTAAAAAATAATATTGGTGAAATTCACAGATAAGTGCTCCATTAAAGCTTATGCGGCACTGACCCCACACAGGCTGTCTCAGATGCAAGTGTATATGAAAGACCAACATTACTTCAAATATCTACCCATAAGATGTTTTTCTGTATTTTTAAGTAACATTGCTTCCTATATAGTAATAATAATGAGTTTTCTGTTTGCTGTATAACCTATAGGGTCAGCAAAGGATATGCAATGAGGAAAATGCTAGTTTAAAGGATTATTAAGAGAGTTTGTAAAAAGTTGTTGCAGTTTAGCGTATTGGATGAACAGACAGTGGAGAAAACAGGACAAGTCTTTAGTTAATTTGATAACCCTCTCTAACTTCGCTATCTCCCAATCTAAACCATCTGACACAACTTAAAGTTTCCTTCCTACACATAAGGATGTTCTGTAATATCAGGCCTCAGGCTAGACATGACTTTTAGCCAGTGAAATCAGGCCTGCTCTGAGGCCCCATGTGAGGAAACGGCAGACATTTGGTCTCACCCTGACCGGTGGTTGGGGCGCTGGGTGTGCTGGAAGCGTGCGTGGGCGCCTCTCTCCACGCTCGCTCAAGGCTGTTGTGCTGTTTTGCGAGCTGCTCGATCGTCTCCTCTAGGTGGGTACGCTGCTCTCGCTCATACTGCAGCGCCCGCTGCAATCTCCTGCAGTGCGTCTCAGCTAGGTCCAAAAAGTCCCGACACGCCTTAGGGGAAGAAATGAGCCCAAATGAATAATATGTCACTGAATATTGTGATTGTTAGGTTGCTAAAGCGGATAGCGGACATGTCTGATGTGTAATATATCAGCATACAGATTCTAAGTTAAAACAGTGAGAACGTTTTTGGAAGAATCTCAAAACTCCAGCGTGACCTTTAACTCGAGGAAATCAGTAGGAATTAAAAAGAAAACAACCTCACAGACACTGATCACAGCTCCTTATCAGCACTGGTTAGGGCGGTCAATAATATGTTAATTAGATGTGTGCAAGGCACTTTCAGAATGTCCTTGCTGTGTCAAACGTACCTCTGAGCAGACAACACGTGCAGATGAGCAGCAGTGCAAAGTCGGGTCCCTTCCCTTGACTTTATAAGCCAAGAGGGGGCATCGTTGCTGCTCTGACTTTACTGCTGGGACGAGGTTACTTCAGATCAGATAACTATTACATGTCAGCAATTGTTGGCTCTGCATCACAATTTTTAGAGCGTTCCTCATACTGAGCTCAAAGGTCACTGAACCTGAATAACACGTCTCATACTATGAACCACGTCACGTGACGGACACCGAGGTTTCGGTGGGAGGACAGAGGTGTGGGATAATGATCCAAAACTGCTGTGTTGCATTTTACCTCGGCCTTTTCATGCAGACTTGTAAAACATGTTTACCGAGCTGACTGTCAAATCACATGATTCCATTTGGTTTATGGTCAATTCCACAGATGTCTCATTTTTTATCGCAGATCCTGAGAAATTGCTATTGTTTAAGCTTAGCCACGTAGATGAAGTACAGAAATAAGTACCACCGGCAAGAACAATAAAAAAAATAGACATTATATTTGATGTTTTGAAAATTGCCAGCCTATATATTAATTTTCAGACATTTATTAGTTCCCCTGGATGCTAGTGAACACGATTTAATAGTAAACCATGAACAGGTTAATGTTCTTAGAGCTGAGAGAGAGACAGTCAGTAAATAAAAATACCGTTCTAATATGCATTTGTAAAATTGCTGCTTGTCAAAGACTCGAAGCAATCTGCTGGGTTCCTTAGATAGGGAACATTTTGACCAATCTGTCGGGCTGATTTCATTGACCTGACTTTGTAAAGTGCCTTGAGATGAAATGAGTTGTGAACTGGCACTATATGAATAAAATGTAATTGAAAAGTGCACATCAGTAAATTCTCGTAATCAAAATGTTGGTGAAACACTAACAGATATGAAATAAAACCAATTTTAAATCTTAAGCGATGCTTATCGACTCAAGTCTACAGCTGTAAAATAAACATGTATTTTGAGGTTATAACATTTCAGTTTGTATTGAAACACTTTATGATTCCTAAATTTATGTTAATTTTAAGTACAGGAAAGTTTACACGTTACTGACATTTATACGTGTCTGTATTAAAGAGCCCAACTCTGATCCAGAACGCTCTTCAGGTTTGCAAGTATTCCCATTTTCTTATAACCTCAAAGAAGGACATTTTGGCAGCAATTTTGTTTAACTAAACCTATCTGAAAGAGACTGCCAATCTGACTAGTTGTGTTATAATGTTTTGTAAATAAAAACAAAACCGAAAACTATAAAGTTGTAGATGTTTAACGGTTGTCATGAACACTAGACGTAAAACAACTCATCTACTATTTGGTTTTTAACATTAAATAATTTATTTTAGTGATGCTTGCACGTTATTAATAATTACAGATCAGTGCATTTGATTTAACTTGTTATAACATTTTAATTTCAGACTGTAACGGCACAGACCTTTCAAAATGATAAGGCAATGGTCTTGTTGTGAAATGTCTTAAAACAGAAGTTGTAATTTTCCTGAACATAATAAATGGGAATCATAAAATATTTCAGCTCACAAACAAGACAGAAGAGATGGATTATGCGCTTTCCTCAGGGAAACTATAATGAGCCTCTTACCTTCAGCAGTCTTGCATCAGCTGCTTAAAGATCATGGCTGAGCTTCACTATAAATGTCAGGATGTGTGACGTCTAAATCAGCTTCCTCAGGCTGAACCACGATATGAAACTAAAAGCACACTTTAAGACGGATGAAAGTTCCACTTTTTTAATGCTGAATCCTCAGTACAATCGCAGACTGCATGTGACTTGTGGTGTGTTGAGGAATGGAGGATCAGTGCGGCGTGACACACTGCTGGGTGATGCGGGATAAGTTGCTGATAATAATTATCATTGTCGGATTAAATCGGCCAGTAAAATCTAACCAAATCATCAGATGAAGAATGAACTGAATTTGTTTTCTGGTAAACGGGCAGAACGTATTCTTATTTGACCAGAAACCGTGTACTTACACTGAACGGACACGAAACGAACTGAGTTAACCTTTCACACAACTAAACTATAATAACCCCAAACAGGCAGGATCTGAAATCCATACATGCACCAAGTGGGCGATCTGTCACTAGAGCCACACATGGCACATATGAGAAGTTCGGTCAAGGTTGAATGAACTAAATTAAATCCTCCCCAGGCTGGCGTGGGATAAAAGACAAAATGTCTTTAGTTTATATAATGAAACAAAAAGCGGTTGTTAGGCTGAACAATCCTAGAGGACATTTTTTATGTTTTATTGGATTTTTTTACCATGTACAACAAAAAAAGTGCTCAACTTACAACTGCTGGGTAAAAGGTTCTGAAAAACAATAAAATACATAAATGCACTACGTGTCAAACGTTTGGACACACCTTTGTCATTCAATGGATTTTCCCTATTTGTATGACTTTCTACATTGCAGATACATGGTGAAAATATCAAAACTATGACTCAAAAATATATAAAATTATGCATCAAACACAAAATTGTGAATTAAATCAAAACATCCGTCTGGCATATCTAAGCTTTTTCCAAATAGCGCCCCCACCCTCCTTTTGATTACAGCTTTGGTCACTCTTGGCCTTCTCTCAATGAGCTTCATGAGATTGGTCATCTGAAATCGTTTTCCATCTGTCTTGAAGGAGTTCCCAGAGGTAGTAATAAAAATAAAGAGGCGAGTCCAAACTTTTGACTGGTAGTGTATGGATAGATAAATATTATTTAACAACCCAGCGTAAAAATAACTGTAATATACTTGGAGCAGAGATGCTGTTAAAATCAGTCAACTGTGATTCAGTTATCTTTGTGTCACTTTGCTTTGGAGTAACGCCCCCATAGTTGGGCTTTATTTCTTGCATCGTCTTCAAACAGATTGTTCGTTATAAAATCTGTATTTTAATTTTTTTAGATTTCCATTTCAATATTTGTCAAAAAATAAATACAAAATGAAAAGGTGATACCCAACATCAGTAATGCTGTCAATCTATCCTGAGCTGGAAGCATGTACCGGTAATCTAACAGTTTGAATCTCCAATGCGATATGGAGCAACTATCACCTAATCATAATTGATGTCTACTACATCATAGAAAGCAGCGCTGCAGAAAATAAGACTCCACTGGAATAAGTCACCTCTGCAAGCTATTTTCTGCTTCTGTAATCAGGATGTCCTTGGGAGCAAAGCAGCGGTTCCATAAAAACCCTTCGTGTTCAACACATGAATCAATCAATTGATCCCACACGCTGCACCCTTGATGTCAATAAATATGGGTGAGAGCATTTTGGCAAAAAATCTGCTTCATGCAAAGACGTTCCAGCTGTCAATGCTATTGTGCAGATACAGAAGTTAATGAATCAACATAGTGGTGGCATGATACTGCCACCACTATGTTTCACCTTGGTGATGGCATTTTAAGGGTTATGTGCATTGTTGTCTTGTCTAACCCACACAGTGTTTTGCAAGGACCAAATAGTGGTCTTTTGGTTTCTGTTGACCTGGGAATTATACAGAGATTTAATTAGAAGAAGATTCTCTGAAAGCTATTGTTTGCACTGGATTCTACTGAACGGTACCAGAGTAAAGATTGGATTACCTGTTTATTTTGGCTAAAAAAAGAGAGTAAAGCTACATTCAAATTGTACCCCCGTTTTCATATTTTTATTTATGAAACTATTTAGAAACCACTATCAAAACTGTGTGAGATTTTCTGTTTGTAACAAGACAACATCTGAAGACGTTCGAGGAGCACTTGAAAGGCTCTGTATCTGAGCAATGTAAAATTTACTTTGGCTTCAAATTGTTATAAATCACAGTTCGATCCGATTGCAAATTTAACAAACCTACAGTAGCAAAGAAGCATATCTAGCTCATATAACTAGCTGCAACATGTCAGACATAAATGATAGCAAAACGGCTATTAATAAAATCCTAAGATCAAAACTGCAGAGAGAAGCAGGAAAAAAAACCAACAAACCTTGTATTCTTTCCTGCTTCCACTCGGTACAGTCCGTTTAGTCCAGCAGGTTCTGAGATTTCTCCACAAGCTGGTGTCGATAGTTTTAGAAGCGTTGGGGGGCCAGAGCTATTTTTGTCACCCTTGCTGAATATCATATTTAGTGTTGCTTCTTTGGGACCTCAACACCCTACCTGAATTCTCGCCCGCCGCTAACAAAACTAAGGTAACACCCAGGGTCTTAAAATACTGAATAAGCTGTTGAAGTACTTTTGCGTATCTTGAAAAACCAGTCAACATGTATAACTCGGACAGACGGTACAGTTGCAGACAACCAGTTAAATAAAAGGGGCAATAGACGTGGTTGTGTGTTAACAGCTTAAACCTGATCGGATAGGGGTGTAAACGGGCCTGTCTAAACATGCAGAAAGCAGCAGGGTGGCTCTGTGTGGCCATTTAATCTCTCATCACTTCCTATTCAAGACATCATAGATGGCTGGTATTCCTCTCACCACGATCATGCTGCAGCATGCAGGACACAGACCACTGAACGCGTACAGCTGGTGCATCTTTTAGCTGCTGTGCCTGGAGTACTTACATTGATCATAGCATTGGAAGTGATTCGGAAAAGGGTGGCTCGCTCGTTAACCGCCTTGATCTTTTCGCCTCCCTCCAATGGGACCTTCAGTCCTTCCAGTTCACTGAGGGAACGCTGCAGGGCGGCTCCATGCTTGGCGATCAGGTCATTGCAAGTGCTGAGGTCATCAAGCTTGCTGACAAGTATCTTCAGGGTACCCTGGATCTCGCTGCGGTCCGACTGCGATGTGGGTTCCTCATCTCCCGAGTCATCTGGAAGAGAGGAGCCGCATTAAAAAAAAAGAAAAACGCTAAACACAGATAAAATAATATGTTTTCGGTTTTTACCCAGAAGGGTTTTTCTATGGCGCATCCACACAGCATTGCTAAACATGCGCACCTCATTTAGAAGTGACACATCCCATTAGAGATGCATTAACTCGACTTGTAGATGCATAAACAAATAGCAAGTTTTTTCAGCGGTGAGTAATGCTCACTATCCATGATCTGACACAAAGGTTATTGGAGAAATTTGAGAAGGAAAACAGCGGTAGTGTCAAATGACAAAGATACAGTAAGCCATAACAAATGTATCTTTTTTTTAAACAATACACACAAGCCATCCAACAATGCAAAATGTGCCTATTATGTTAAATAGGGGAGACTGCCTTAGGCTCAACAGAACACAACAACAGAGCTCCAGTTAAACTCTATTGTACACACAATGACAAAATTGCTGGGAGCCTTCAATGATCATTTTTAACTAAATTTGAATCTTTAAATGATCTCCACATTTTCAGTTTCAATGAGATGTTTGAAAACTCAGAACTCAGATAAAGCAAAAAAAAATGTCTAAAAAGATATTTAAAATGAAACTGTATCTCCTTCAAAAGCATCTCTACAGTTCATTCAGGCACTGGTCATTTATCTGCTTTACCATTTTGAACTTTTGCAAATTTAGTCAATCCACATCCAGTGTTTCTGGTTACATAAAGAAGCCATCTGTTATACAGATTCAATTCATACCTAGTTTGGGGATGACCATTTGGGGACTTCAATCCAGCTCAATTCTGTTTATTTATATAGCACCAGTTCACAATATTTGCCACCACAAGGTACTTTACAAAGTCAATTCTAGGATTGCTTTGATGCGATATTTGGTAGGATACCATAATCAAGTGTCATATGTTTACACTGTGAATGTGTGTATACGAGGATGTTATCTTACTCTCTCCTTTTCCTCTCTATTTTTTCAACCTTTCTCCCTTTTAGCATGCTGTCTCATCTTTTCTCCTTCTACCTTCCCGTTTTTGTGTGTATTGAACATGAAACAGTCCCAGAATAAAATCTAATAAAGCTTCTTGCATATATAAATCAAGCGGAGCGCTACGGCGAAAGCAGTAAGGCTTCACTTGTGAAAGTAAAATCTGTTGGGCTCTTTTTGGCATTAAGACAACCTTTCTTACTGCCACACTGCCAGACAGGACACATTAAAAAATAAAATAAAATAATGCTAGCCACACTTATTGTGCAATTCAGATGCTAAAGACAGTTTAAAATGTTAACGTTTGTAAGCATTTTGATTTAAATTGACTACATCTGCTCTTTTTCACACGTGGTATGATATTGGCTCTGCCCCTCATATAAATAGTTATTGGCCATTCATGGAAACAAGGCCAGGAAGATTATTATTCACATTGTGCTTATGCTAGTTCTTGAAGCAGAATCAAAAGAATTGCAATTTGAATTGGTTGGGGCAAATCAGAGCTTTTCAAAACCGAGGATTGTAAATCAGTCACAAAAGTCTGACATAAAGGAACTCATCCCTCGATGTATATTCCCATGATAGGAAAGTTAAAGGGATTGAATGAGGAAACAAAGCCTGTAATACCCATTGCTGACCCTTCATAGTCTGCAAAGTACTAGGATGCAGTCCTATACACAGTGGCATGCAGAGTATGCCAAAGGTCTGTTATGAGATTGTTAGCCACAGTGAGATGCTGCATTACAGCAACACTTTCTTTAAGAACATGGCAGCTGCTTGTGACCTTACAGTCTCAAACCCACTTAAAACATACAAGTGTAACATGCATCTCTACAACTGGTGGAATCTGTGCCAGCAGGCTAGCTGCAGGTCCACATGACTGGACTGGCTTCAAATTTGAGCAGCAGCTTTATTATACTGTCCCTCAGCAAAAAAGAAAGAACCCAGCACAACGTGCACATTCACGCAATTAAACTGGATAATAAACAAATGTATATATTTCTCAACATCCACAGACTGTAATTAACCTGAAATGTGGGCACAATAGTTAACGCAGCATTCAATGGCGTCGTACTGAACGTTAATACACTTTTAAACAATATGTGAGCAATACAAAGAGAGCTGCTTTTTTATATTTCGTCACATTACATTGGTAATAAATCTATTTCAATATTTTATTGAGGAACAGAAAATGACAATAAAATTATAAAGATAGATTTCATACCTCTAATAAAACAGACAATAGATGTGTCCCTAGTCAGGCAGTACATTACATAATCACCAGTACTTAAAATTTTTTTAGAAAATGGAGAAGAGAATGCAACTAGTAGTTTAAACTTCATCTGTATTGTTTTAAGCTTGCATTCAAACCTATTTGCACCCTTAAAACAGCAGAGCAAACAGGTTTTGTAGCAGTGTATACATTGCTAGTTGTGAATGTGCTGTTAACTTGTTATCTTTAACATCCCTCTATGCTAAAGGGAACTGTGTGCTGAGTTTACAGGGTTTTTAAAAATAAATCTTATGGGTTTGTAATGTTTATCTGAATTTATTGCCATCTTAAAAACTGGATTGTGTATTTTGAAACTGCATCATTACAACTAAAAAGATTGTTCAATTAAGCAAAAGAATACAGATTTATTTTTTCCTTTGGATTTAACCAAACTTGTAATGGAAATGTATGGATTTTATATTAAACATCGACACAAAATACTGCTTTACTAAAGTGTGGAGGAAAACACTCCATGATTTTCAATCTTTCTAAAATAGGGAAACTGAAAAGCAAAATCCGGGTTCAAAGACATGTCTTGAGAAGTTCCCTAATTAGTAATGAGTGGAACTGGGTGTAATTTCACCTCAGTATAACTCAGCTGTTCAGAGACGGCCTCAGAGGTTGGTAAGAGAACATGGTGAACAGCCAGCCTCATAAAGACCGCGGATCACAGCTGACAGGTCAGGGATAAAGTTCTGAAGTTTAAAGCGGGGTTAGGCTATGAACATACATCCCAAGCGTTGAACATCTCATGGAGCCCTGGTTAATCCATCATGAGCAAATGGAAAGAACATGGTGCAACTCATGCAAACACAAACATTCTTAACTACTGTTATCAAAAGAATCTATATTTCAACATAATCATCAATAAAACAAATGAATTCTTCAAAGATACTCATTTTTTTTCCCTACATTCTATCCCTACTTGCTTTTATTCCTATATTTTAATCATGTAAAGCACTTTGCATTGTCTCTGTACTGAATTGTGCTATATAAATAAATTTGCCTTGCCTTGCCTTGCCTAGGCATTGAAATCAAAACCTCCTGGGACATTTTGATTTCCCCAAACGGAAGCACAGCTTCACAAAGCAGCGCTTCAGACACACAGGCCCCTGCAGAGCCTCATCTGAACAATAATGATTGAATCAAAAGAGTGAGCTGCTGCCAAACGTTTAATACTCTGGTGACACGGCAAGTAAGTCAGGAGAAGGAGATTGCAACCCTCCTTAATCAAGAAGGCTGTGCTAGCACAACAACAACCCTAGCGGAGTCAGACACTCTGGTGTTTGAGAGGAATTTGAAAAGTTTAGTGATGCTCCTGCATCGAATGAGTAAAAATGTTGGACACCACGCACCAACGTTGCCTGTTTAAATATAAAAACTTACTAATAGCCCCGTTATGTTTTCACATCAGTTGGGGTTTCCCCCACCGGACACCAACTGTACTGCTTAGGTCTGTTGCGGGTACGAATTAACGCAGATAATGTCCCGCAGCGACAGGAATCTCCATCAGGTACCAAATGGGGGAGAGGCAAAATAGCCAGCGCACTCCCCTGCATTACGCCTCTGCTTAGTTGTAAAGGGATTAGCTGCTAATGTACCTAATACTAAAAACAAGGTAAATGTTAACGGTGGACCCAGACTGACGCTGACATTCAGAGCAACAACAAGGCAGAACCTGTAGCAATCTTCCCGGCCGACTGCAAAATCCCTAAAAACACAAACACTGACCAGGGCTGCAACTGAATATGTTTTCATGGACCAGATCCATATTTACACAGTAACATTTTTTTTTATCAATTTTCTACTCAACTGCACAGCTGAATTCAAGGTACTTACATCTATAAAGGCTGTTACCTCTACTACTAAGTGTTGTTCAGGGAAGAGATATATTAGTTATTAGAGTAATATTTTCTGCTCTTTATTAGAAGAAAGAAAATAGCATCCAAAAAAGTTGCCGCAGCATAGAAAATAGTATTGAGTATTTTTCTTTAGTGCTGATATAGTTATGAATTTCAGTATCAAGAGAACTGTAATCCAACAGGGAAACATGGTGGTGGTAGCATTGCAATGCTCGTCTTCAGCCGGGACAACGATGCAGTTAATGAAAAGATGGATTAAACTAAATACAGCGCGGTCCTGGAAGAAAACCTGTCAGAGGGAAAAGACCTGCGACTCAGGTGAAGGTTCACCTGCCAGCAGGACGATGACTCTATAACCTAAAGCCACACACCTAAAGGCCTAAAGGCATTTGAGTCGATGGTTTTAACAAGAGAAAACTTGAAAAAGTTCAAAGGGTGTAAAACATTGGGAAGGTATTGCATGAGTTTGACAGCAATTATCTTGTTGTTATCAGTAGACAGCATAATTAGTAAAATAATAATCAATAATTATTGCATGTATGCTTCTTATGCTTTATGGATCAATTAAAAAATTTCTTAACAACTACCCAGTGACATGCTGTAGAATTTTATGCAGAAATGAATTCATGATAAATCCTAACGATGTTAGTAATACCCTGTTTTGTTTGTTAATCTAACCTTAGGCTTATCTGTTTAGCTTTGATGGTACACATCTGCCCACAAAGCCCAACTGTTGCTGATTCACAAAGAAAAACTGTACCACAGAGAGAAGGGAGCAGAAAAATATCTCACCATGTTTGCATTCCTGGGCATCCATTTTCAGCCAAAGGTTACCAGAGTTCATTAACTAACAAGCAGCGCAAACACACTAAACTAAACCCTGTGGTGCCGTAAGCTGTCAAACAGACTTTCAGAGACACACAACGAACAGGCCACAAGAGAAAATACAAGCAAATAAACAATCCGGCCGAGGATCGGCACAGCAGCTCTCCATCAACAACAGAAGCAAACCTGGATTTGAAAAGGAGACCAGGAATCCACCTCGCAGGCCAAGAGATGACGAAGAATCACATCAACACAGAACTGCAATATAGTCACTGACGTAAAAGTAGTGGGAGAGATAAAAGAAGGCTGAATACATCAAGGAGTTGTCTGCTGGGGACGTGATCCGATTCAAGCGCAAGAAAGGACGGCGGGCAGTAGAAGAGATGATCTGAGAATGCCAGAGAGGCTAACAGAATCAGCCTTTAATCAGAGAAGCATGACTACGGCAGAACGGCTGCAGGTTTGTTGGCCAGTTAGCGGGGTCAAGAATTCCCTTCCACAAGAAAACAATTATCTCCCCCTTAATACAATCTGATTGCATAAATGAGACATTCAAAATTTTATAAAATAGTCTTACTGGTTCTGCACAGATGTCTCTCTGGTCTGTTTAGTGAAGAAAGGTCTGAGACGGAAAGCGAGGCGTTTGATTTACTGGTCCGTCTACCCTCTGAACCCTGACCTATGGCCATGAGACATGCACGAGATATGATATCAGGCATTTTCTTAGGTCTGCTCTGCCGATTCAGATTTTGATCAATTATGATTGTTGTTATTTATTTATTTAAGAAGAAGAACTCTTAATTTGTTGTTGCAATTGTGCATAGTAACGAAATTTGTCTTCTGCATTTAACCCATCCCCTAGGGAGCAGTGTTTTCCCTAGGGGATGATTATAGCGCCCGCGGAGCATTTTGGGGGTAGGGGTCTTGCTCAGGGTGCCGCTCGAGCCACTAGGCTACCACTCCCCCAAACAGCAAAGTAAACGGTGTGAGCCAGGAGTCGAGCGCAGAGGCAGCAGCTTTACCGGCAGAGCTATAGCACCGATGACTAGAAGAACTATAACATGTGAGAGGACAAGAAAATCAGCAACAATGTTCTTGCCAAAGATAATAGTTTTGATTCCAAAAAATTATGTGTTTAATAAACATGCTCCTAACATTCTCCATCTGATCTTTGTGGAAAATTTTTGTGGAGTCAGCCCCAAGCGGAGGAGTTCAATTATCCAAATGTTTTGTTCCTGAGTGATGGTAAGGTAGAGCGGGTCATTGATCATCAGATTAGAGCTTCGTTCGCGGTAATGCCAATTCTCTTCCTGTCTGCTTTGGTGAAAAAGGAGCTGAGTCAAAAAGTGACGCCTTAAATTTACCACAGTGTCTCCAATCTTCCCCTATGATGATGAGATATGGATCAGCAGAAGGAGATTTCAGATACACAATCCTGAAATGAGTTCTGTTTGCTGGGTCAGTAAAACCAAACATGAGAGGTAGGGTGATCGGGAGATTGGAGATAGGGTGAAGAGCTCGTTTGCATGGAGGGAGACTCAGAGTAAAGCTCTTGCTTCTCTTTATCAAAAGGAATCCGTTGAGGTGCTTTGGGCATCTAGTCATATTGACCCTACTCACAAAGCCACAGTCGCCCACTGATCAGGATGCCTGATCCATTTTAGGCATGTCCCACTGGGAGGAGACTCCCATTACTCGGGCACATTTCCCCTCTGGACTGGGAACACCTGGTGATCCCCCTGAATGACCAAGAGAGGGTTGCTGGGTAGAGGGATGTCTGGGTTTTTCTACACCTGTCATTCCTGCGACCCCACATCAGATAAGGAAAGATATATGGAAAGATTTCCATGTGCACATGGCTAAAATTTAATCTAGATCTTAAAACCGATGTTCCAGAACCAAGGAATCAACAAAAAAAAACAACATGTTGCAGACAAATGTTCAGTGACATATGTTTCACTAAACAGCAAAGTCACCACTAACTGAGCTGCACTAGGCTTCATGCACTGCATCACATCCGAGTTTCACAGTTAAATTACATGTCAAGTTTATTTTAGATCTGCTGAGAGCAGGAAAACGGGAAGCACTGGAGAGTCCATAGAAAGGGTCGGGATACTCTGTGGATAAATCAAAATGCACAGCTATACTCTGTTCCCCTTATATCCCCAGAATAAAGACCAAATTGTCCTCGCATTTTGACTTACTGATTGCAGCTGTTTTTTGGGGCGTGCAACACTTGAAACGTCAACTAACAGCTAATCAGTACCCTGGGCAGTTATTGTGCATGCAAGGACACAAAGCTCCAAATGGTAAATGGTTTGTTCTTGTATGCCGCTTTATCAAGGCCACCGAGTTCTCTGACCACCGCTAGCAGGGTGAAGTGACTGAGACGGTCGGAGCGGAGGATCGAACCGGGAACCCACCCGTTACAGCATAACCTTCCTAACTTTTGTGCCACCATTGCCAAATACAAGGTAATGGAAAGCTAGAGAGGTAGAAAGTCACCAAATGAGTTAGTTTTTCTTTTTTCATAGGAGCAATAAGCGATATTTCACCACTAGGTGGTGCTTGAAATGTGTGACAAGGCACGCCTATCATTACCTCCATTCTGGCTGCAACCCGGCCCCTCCTTTACCTTCTCAAGCATCACCTCGTATGCGCATATTTGTAAAGGATAAAAACCTTTCAGAGGAACATTTCTAGTGAAGAAGTAAGTAACTCATAACTTTATAATGCTGTTAGCAAGAGACAATTTTGATCTACTGGGGGTGCTCTCTGCCATGTTGCTCCAACATGCTGCTCTGACCGTGGCATTTTAAGGCAGAGAGGGGCTAAGCCCTGAGTGGCAGCTGTTCACATGCACGTACATGCATGATCACGTGCGGCCTGCCCGGTTATGTAAACAAGAGACTGGAGAACAACACAGAGAGATGTGGTGTGACATCAGACCAAAGTCCATCTGAAATATTACCTTTAGTTCTTCACATCACTATTTTTTTGTTGTTTCTATCTAAAATAATGAACATTTGCTTACTCCCCCTTTAAATTACATTTTCTTTTGGCTCCACTTTGTACTTCCTTTCATAAATAAAAGATCATGTGTACCAAAGCAAATGTGCTTAACAGCAGCCTCTGCTTATAGACTGTCAGCCCTAAGACGACTTTGGTTTCCACAGAAATAAAGTTTTGAGGAACTGACTACCAACTACTCTAAAAAAAAAAAGACTCAGTACATAAAGCTTTTTAAAATTATGTCAGAAATACTATTTCTGCAATACTCTCTTAGTTCACTTAGCTGGATCTATAATAGCATCGACAAAATGCCAAGCACCACCTGACCAGCCTTTCTATTGAAGAGGAAGGACATTTAAAAATCTTTAAACATCAGCAGTATATCCCCCTTTGTAGAAATATTTAATATTAGCTTTAAAACATGGTGACCGTTAATTTATCTTAAGGCTGTGTCTCATTTCCAAGCCATTTGTTCACAGCAGCAGATGGATGGATCTCATACCAAAGTCAATGTCGAAAGGCAAGGACAGAAGCCCATTAACACGCTAGCCATGCCTCAAGGTTACAGTACCTCCCCCCTGCCCGTACAGCCCAACCCCTCCAAGAACACTCAATGGAAACACATGAGCAAGCCACTTTCCTGTTATCAGCTGGCGTGTGCAGCCCGTCACATTGACTTGTAACCTGTATGTTTTAGACATAAAAAACATAAAAAAAGATTTCCCTGTATAGTCCCACAAAGGGAACATTTTGTCTCTGCATTTAACCCATCCCTCAGGGAGCACAGGGCTGCCTACACTGAGTGGCGCCCGGGGAGCAATCTGGAGCTAAGTGTCCTGCTCAGGGACCCATAGTGGCAGTCTGCGGAGATCGAACCGGGTACTTGCGACATTTCTCAGCGCACAAGTATGCTGCTCTAACCACTAGGCCACCACTCCCACATAAAACGAGCAGTATGTAATAAAGCATGCATAAACCTAGATAAGCATGTATATGTATATAATAGCCATACCAATCCATACAAAGTACAAAACACAATTAAAGGCAACATCAACTGCAGTTGTTCCAGGGAGCAGCAGCATAGTGACTGAGAGCACCCTTCCCAGACCTTCACCTCATTCAGGGAACAACCAAAAGGCCTTCATCTTCTGATCCGAGAGACCAGATCGGGTCAGAGAGAGTGAGGAAGTCAGATGTGTATGGTGAAAAGAGTTTTAAAAGTTATTCTGAAATTAACCAAGAGCTACTGAAGTGAATTTGGCAATGAAGCAATTTGGACGATCCTGAAAACTGCATTACAGCAGCCATATTCCCATCTACCACACTGTGAGCTGGATGTATTGTTGCACCCTGTAAGCCGCAAGAGTATTAGAGCCAACAAGTACAAGTACAAGCCCCTGCTCCCCACAAGCCTGCTGCAATTAACAATTATAGGTCAATAATAATTAATCAATATCCACACATGATCATTTTGATCATGTGTGGATATTCTTCCTGACTGGCTCAATTCAGCTATAAAACAACAGTTCTACAACACTGAGAAAAATGCTGCAATTTTTGTGTTGTTTGTAATAAATTAATAGTGTTAACAGCCCATAATGGTCTTAAGACCAGCTCCCCAAAACCTTCTTTCTAAATGTCTGCTCAAAATCACAAGCTTAAATCTAATCACATTTTATTCAGCAATTACATACTCCATGAAGCCCCTTATTTGCTGATCCTCCCCGCTTGTTTAGAAAGCCTGTGGCAAAGGAATAGATGTGCATATGGTTTGAAGCTGGCCCAATCAATGCTGTTTAGATAGCCCTTTTACTTTGCCATCTGGTTAATAATTTATGAATACCATCAGGATATAATACAAGTACAGAATATAATTATTTATGACCACTTTCATAAGGTAAAACAATCTGCTGTATTTTCATAGTTGTAAAATATGTAAGATCAATTATAAATCAATCTATTTTAGCAGCAGACTGCAACAGGTACAATTTCAGAGCATAAAAGCACCCATTCTGCAACTTAACAGTGCATTAAACCTTTTGCTCCTTCCTTATTAGTCACCTGCACTTTTACTCGAACATTTCTGAATCCAGGTAATAAGCAGGAGAAGAGGGAGCAGGAACATGTAATTGGCTGCAAAGCAGTCTGCTATCTCACTGTCAGGTTTTGTCTCTTTGCTAGTCCCAGAAGACAGGCTGTCAGATCAGTGGAGCAAGGCCCCTCGCTGACAGCATGTCACCCTGTTGGCAGAAAGAGAAGGACAAAGAGCACACAGGCACATGGGAGAGATGTAGGCTACTGCCTGTTTGGTTTTAAAAGTTTAGATAAACTCACTACCATCCCTAATTTTAAGGACAGAGAAAATGTCTGGCATTTCCCTTTGCTCCTAGCTAGTGTTTACTGTAGTCACAACGCATAGCTTTAGCAACAAAAAGAGCTTAACATGAAAATTATATTTGCCTCAAATTTTGTATGAAAAAATAAAATAAAAAATGTTGGACAAAGTCTACCACTGTCCTAAGCTCCCGTTAACCACTGAAGGGCCCTGATCCACTAACATTCATTTCACGACTGCTATTAGCTCCCGTTTTGTACATCATCTGGGACTGATCTCTGCTTCATTTCAGCATATGATTTACAAAGCACACAATGCTAATGATACACCAGCCCTAATAGCCCCATCAGATCCAGCATGACCGACTAACTTGCTCTGTTGCATTAAAAAGGACTCATTTAGAAGTGAACAAGCTCTTTGTAGACCCAGGATGAGAAATGTGAGTATTTCTTTTTAAATTACGTAGATATGCAAACTCTGAACCGCTACTTTTTCATCTGCAAAAGACAGAATCCTTCAGTGAATACCTGCCAAAGTGTTTTACAAGCACAATTTACCCAATGAAGCAGACACACATATATTCAACCAAGGACTTTTCTTGTAACTTTTCTTCTATCCTCCAATGGTGAAACACCTGATTCTTGCAGGGTTTTGCCCAGGACGTCTTGTTCACATGGACCAAGGTAGCCAGATCAAGCCATGCACCCTGCTATCACTTGATAAACACTGGACCTCCTGACCTACAGACGCTGCTTAACAACGACTGCATAATCACCAGTGTAGAAAAATAACTTGCATTTCGACTCTGACAGGATGTAAAACTTCCAAACACCACACAGAAACACCCACGTCATTCATCAAGTTATAGCCATTAAATAGATTTAAATGACTGCAAAGACAGTCATTTCGCAAGGATTTCTAGGAAAGACCATTTACAGTAATAGTTTTCGGCGCAGACAGCAAAGACTGAAAGGATGGCAGAATATGCACTGCATAAGTACAGGGGGGGAAATGAGAAGCACGTTAGAAGCAGTAGAGGGATGCTTCCCAGGGGGTGGAAGTGTAATCCTGTGCCTGTAATTGCTGGCAGACTCCATACCTCCCCTGAGATACATCACAAGGAGACAAACCGAGGAGACATCAGGTTTTACCAAGTAATATGGCGCGCTCGACTCTCCACAGCCAAATGAGAAACGGCACCGTGCAACTTATCACTGTCCCAAAAAGTTTCGACGTTGCAGCTCTGGCGGCGTATCTAATCCAACGCACACAAAAACAACCAAACAAAAGAGAAGATTAACACCCCACTGCAGCAACTAAGCGATGAGTTTTAATTCAGCAGCAATGTGCTGTGATAGACAAAAAGAGAGCGCAGTCTGACTCATGGGTCTTTATACTCGGCTACGCTGGATTCATTTGAAAAACATTCAGCTGGGTCAATCTTAGGGAGTGATTAGCTTTGGCTTACTGCAGCGCTCAAACTGAAGGTTGAGGTCATCAGTTGCTCCAAACCCTAATAATACTAAACCAGCTCCTCAACACATTTTGGTAGTAATGTCGGAATAATACTTTCAACAGTGAAAACCTCATTTATTTTGGAGAGAGTAACAAGCAAAACTTATATACTTTTGTTCAGCATATAAAGCACTGAATTGGACAATTCTTCAATATCTGAATAATAAAATTACAATAGACTAAATCATCCTCCCAACTAAGTGGTAGTGGATATCCATCCATCCATCCATCCGTCTCTTTGCTGTGGTATAAACTCATATCAGAAAATATCCTGTTTAATCCAATACATAGTGCTTTAAAAGTGCATCAGCATATTTTTACAAAAAATATCTCCCTACAAAAACCATCATTAGATAAATGCAGTGGAACGGTACATTGATATGTGTGGTTGTGACAAAAAGAGCAAAAGTTTAATAGCTATCACTACAAAGCGCTGTAGTTCTGTCCCCGACATTGGCTTTGGGGGACAAAAGGACAATATTTATGTAACATAATGCATCCTTTGTCAAATATTTTAGCTTTCCTATCTCACTATATAGTAAACTTCAGGTAATGCATGTTCTGAACTGGGGCTGTACGATACCAGAAAATAATGTGGAGGCAATCAGTAGTGATAGATGCACATTTTCCAAACTCCTTTCTTTGCCATTCGTCATTACAATGTGTCCCAAACTCTCCTTTAGCACCTCTGGCTCTGTTATCTCTGTCAGGTGGGAGCACCCACATGAGCAAGATCTCCCCAACAAGCTGAATGTATTATTGGCATGAACAAATGAATACATAACACTTAGAATATTAAAGCAGGAAAATCAATGCGTTCCATTTGGTCCGGGGTGACCCACTGCATCTCTGGAGGAGATGTAACAGTCAGAAGAAAGGCTCTGTTCACACCCGGCACTAACATGCATCCTGAGCGGTCTCACCATTTCCAGGAAAAGCTAAATACAGGTATAGCTGCAACAAGATCCCCTGAGGACAGTTTTCTTCAGAGCGCTGTCAGAGGTGGCTTGGGACGCTTAGCCTGAACACAGTCTGCACTGAGACACAAGAACCGTGACTCTTTTCCAGCAGCAGTTATTACCTGGACTGCTCACGGTAAAATAACAATAATAATAATAATAATAATAGTTCCAAAAAAAGACCTTATTGAAAATTGTGGCAAAACAGCTTTGGGAAATAATAATCTAAAGATTTGCTTTTATCAAATAAAAAGATTTTGTAAAAAAAAAAAAAAAAAAAAAAAAAAAAAAAAAGCTGTTTCTTCACTAGCTGGAATTTTATTAATCACTGAATTTGGGTAAGTGACTTTATGATAAGTGGCTTTTCTTAATGTTTCTGGAGCTGACTGCAGCCTCTCCTGTCACTGCATTATAAAATATGTAGAGAGTGATAATATCTCATGAAACAGTTGATCGCTGACTACAGCATCTGATAAGCTGATAATTAATGATGTCCATGTATTAAAATCTTACCAGTCTCAATAAAATATATCTCATTTATCTGAAGGGTAATTCTTTGGACTATTCAGTGAGCTCCAACTGCATATGCCCCAACAATGATTACATAAGATCCAGTCTTAATAAACTCAATAACTCTCACATAAGGAATCTCAATAACGTATTTCAATTACTGAATAAATCAAGAAACGAAAGCAGACCCTAAAATAATGGTAACAATAACTACTTAAAGAGAAATCCTGAAGGGAATTCAGCATGAACATTCAGAGTACTGCTAGCTAATGAACAATTTGCCTTTATAAAACAAGGTCTCCGTCTCTGAAAGGTAAACTCAAGGTTTGCAAACATCATTTGGTCCTGTAAACATCTGTCTTAAGGCTAAAGTTTGGAGGCGTGCAGAAAGGGGAATTCAGGTCTGGCAAGAACTGACACCCAGAAACAACAGCAGATAAACTCTTGGCTTCTGTCGGGTTGAGTCACCTTTCAACGAACCAGACTAGATCCTTGGCCCTGCTGTTCTGAACATCCCGCTCCTCAGGTCGGTGGACGGGAAAATCTGTGAAAAACCTATGTGACCCGGTCTCATTTTGCCACTGCTATGCCAAGTGAAAGTTGGCACTGGCGGGGTTCCTCTCCTAGGAATTCAGTACCATGCCAAGTAATCTCATTCAGTAAGTTGCCTTGTGGTCTCTAGAGCAGGAGCGTGAAGGCAAAACAAAAACAACAAGCTTGGTGGAACATCAAAGAATGCTTTGGTCAATCGGATTTGACCAATTCTTGTTAGTCTTGATAAACTTCTGCTTCCCTTAGTGTCAGTCCACCCTTGTCTCTAGCTCTCCCTTCACCTGACTCAGAACTGACCAGCACAGCGCTTCATCGTTTGAAGAAAAAAAAGGTTATTTTAGCTCACAGTATTGTCATGATAAAGGTCTTTTTCATTGCCCACATGCTATTTGCCTGCAACAAGGTCAGATTCCAGTCAAACTTCTAACACTACAAATTATTTATGCAATGCACAACATCGCTTTAGATGTGAAAACACATAACAGGTTAAATTAATAGAGCTACGCAAGCGACCCCTCAGCTGTTTGCTGTACAGGTTAAAATCTATGTCCACTGTCCTAGATTATTTGTTCTCTGATTCCACTCTTGTATTGTTTGTTCTACCGCATTGACAAACCTATAAAAGGTTGTAGTAAAAATAAGTCAATAAACATATTTTAAGAGACTGAATGCATCTTTGATGTTATAGAAACATCTGCAGACCTGTTTGTCGCTCAGAGGACAGCCCACTCTGTGACGGGTACATCGCTGCTGCCAAGTTAAAGGCCTTTCTCCTCTGGCTTCAGAGCCCCAGCACACCCATCCCCATCGTCTTACCAGAAGCCATCCGTGAAAAGAGTGCTCGTGGTTGTGTAATTGACATTAAACTATGATTTGTAAGGGGCTAAATTAACACCCCTCACCGGCCAAATGGGGTGGTGGGTGAATTTGATCAAACCACAAACCATACTGATGGATTGGAAGTAGAGCAGCAATTTGACCAACCGACTTGTTGGGGGGGGGGGGGGGGGGGCATGGCAGCGGTGCATCTGAGCTGCCAGATGGCTCCTGCAAAAACCATTGTCTGTAGAAGAAGAACTGAACAGTTAGTGGTAATTTTTTTGTGTAAAACAGTTGGCAAAAACGATCAAACATTTTCAACAGTAGGCGAGGGATCAACCTAAAGGATAATAAGCGGGAAACAACTGACAGTAGTAAGGTACATGACATGAGCAACCTTTCAATGCTCCATTTCTAGTGTTGGCAGTGACTATTGTAGCCAACATTTGACAATTTATTAGGCCACAGTTATAAGTCAGTATCTGGTGGTGGTCAGAGGGTCCGGTGGTGGCGATGTATGGCGGCCTCGCCTCTGTCAGTCTGCCCCAGGGCAGCTGTGGCTACTAATATAGCTCACCACCGTCAGGGTGTGAATGTGTGAATGACTGACTGTAGTGTTTGGGGTCACTGGACTAGATAAAGCGCTATACAAGTACAAGCCATTTACCATTTACAAAAAACTAACACTAAACTAAATAAGCATCACATCCACGTCTATAGCTGTCGCCTTTACCAGCAAGCGGCTTCTTGAGAGTGCGACCTCCGCAGTAAACTAACCATGAATACAAAGAAAATCTCAGAAGAGAAAAAAGTTTAAACTCTGCACAGATAGATTCCTTGGCTTCCACTGCCAACTATGCTTGGTATGTTACCAAACAATTAAAAAATGTTTTGTTGAATAACATTTTCAAAACAAGCACTCAGCATTTTCCGAAAAGTGCCCAACTGAAGATGAGTGAAAGAGAGATGTTTCAGAACTACAATGGAAAGCAGAAAAGACTAGAGCAAACCTTATTTTAAGAAGGGGATCAACTCTCCAAACTCAACTAAAGCTGCTAGTTTTTGTGGCGGCTCGTGAGATTGTAAGGAGGGGGAAGGTTTTCACAGACAGAGAATACATGAAGGAATCATTTCTAAAACAAATAGAGCATCTATTCTCACAAATCAAAAGCAAACAGGAAATTGTCCAGAAAATTAAAGAAATGCCTCTCTCTGCAAAGACCATCAAGGACAGGACCATCACAATGGCAGCAAACATCAGCAGCAAATTGACGACATCAATTCAGCTCAAACATGTTCAATTGTGTGTGATGAGTCGAGTGATGAAAGCGGCAATGGGCAGACAGCACTGTTATGCAGATATGTGAAGTCTGATGGGCCACAGCAAGAACTGATTGAACTCATACTGCTTTAAGGCCAAATGCGGGAACAGGACATTTGTGAGGCTGTTTTAAGTTGAGAGCCAAAGGAATAAACAGCCCTCTACTGAGGGGGCACCCAGGATGAGAGCAGAACACAAGGGCTTTGTGAACTTACTTCAAAAGTAGCTGGATCAAGATCTGATGACATTTCATCGCATCTTGCACCAGGAAGCCCTGCGCGTGTGGAAGTGACGAACCACGGTATTAAGACTGAGAACAAAATAACTGAAAACTAGTTAAACCAGCGACAGTTTCGTTCATTGCTAGATGAAGTCGAGAGACACATATTCAGACCTCCTCAACAGAGCTTGGTGGCTGTCAGGGAGCGACGTGTTTTCTTTTTAAGGGCACAGTGCCCCGTGAAAGCCCCCATACCCTTTGAAGCTTTTCGCATTCTGTCACATCACAAGCAAATATTTCTGTGTATTTCACTGAAGCGCTATGGGACAGGCCAACAGAAGGTTGTCTATAAAACTGGAAAGAAATAGATATGTGATGTTTCAATTGTTCTAAACAGGGCTCTGTGTATTTGCATTCAGCGCCTTGGAGTCAGTAGCTTGTGGAACTACTTTCTGATGCAGATGCAGCTCCATGTCGATTGTGGCGTCTATACCAACACAAATAAAGACTAAAATATTTTTCACACTCTTCACGCAAAAAAGTAGACTTTAATCTAACCCATGCTATTGTAGCTTTGTGTGTATGTTTAGGGTCATTGCCTTCCTGGAAAACGAACTTACGGATTCCCAAGACTTTTACTGCCTTCAATTGTTCTTTCTTGTCCCACACCCACAAATATTTTGCATGTAGCAAAGATAATTTACATTTGGTTTTATCTGACCAGAGTAACTATTTATGCAACACATAGTTGGTAGCAAACTGAAAGTGAGAATGGTTTATGGCTTTCTTTCTGTGCTGGATTGATTTCTCTCACTCTTCCAAAAAGGCTAGATTTGTATAGCTGTCCTATCATGAGACATTGGCTAGTGGATTGTTACAGCTCCTCCAGAGTAGCTGTGTGCTTCCTGACTGGACCGCTGATTAGTTATACTTTGATAAAGCACTAAACTTGTTATGCATCATTTACCTCACAACATTGACAAGTGTTTACACCACATTAAGAACAACCAAGTGAGAAAACAAACTGCTACAAGCAAGAAATGGCTGCAGTCACGCTGAAAATATTTGATTGAACATACGTTTCATCGTTTTTGCAGAAGTAGCAACACACGGACCAGCTTAACTTAAACAAACCCCCATACACTCCCAGACTGGAGCCCACCGTGACTGGTAAAGCAACATTGATTTGTTCTCAGTAGAATCCTGCATCGTTAAGTAAATGTGTCCAAAACACTATTTCTTTCGGATAGATCAAGAGAAAGAAACCACTTCGTAATTACCAAACATCCTACAATAGAATATAAAGCACAGGTTCTAGGACCCTGAAATATAAGGCTGTGCACAGTTTCTGACTGCATAATGAAGTCTATGTTCAGAACAAGTGCACACAGATGAATACTGAAAACAACACACTGGCCTGTCACACTCCAGCTCATCCATTCGCAGATGTAAGGAGGAGCGCAAGCCAGGAAGGGAGCGGGAATGAGCATGAATGAGAGGCGAGAGGAAAGATGGGAGAGAGCATGCAGTTAAAAGTGAAAGAGAGGAGACAGGCTGCTCATTTCACACAGAGAGGCACTGCATTGTTAGAGGATGCTGCAGGAGTCTCAGCGTCCATGGTTGACAGGGAGCGGGATGGAGTGACACATTGCTAGAGAAGAAAGAAAGAGAGAAATAGCAGGAAGAAACCTGTCTTCAGACACATGGAGAGGATTGTGAAAGCTCCATGGCTGTACCTTTAGCTACAGCCATGGAGCCATCACCATACTGACCCTGGTTGAGTTTACTCAGACACCGCGACTTGCAGAGGGAGCGGATCGTCCTGGGCTCCCAGCAGCTCCGACCCTTCATCCCCCTCTCCGCAGGCCCGATGCAACTACACGCTTCGAGATGCGACGCTGCCCCTGTGCCACTACGTAATCACAGCGAGGGGAGGGCTGAGGCAGTGACTTTCCTTTCCCAGCATTACAGCGTGCACACAAACGCACTCATGCTCAGTCAAGTACAATGACGTGGGGCCGGATGCACATCACCTCCTCCAAGTCCTTGGTCAAAAACTGAATTCCCTGCCCCGTAGAAACAGACGCGCACAATCCGCATACGTTCAATCCCAAAGCTCGGCACATTTACAATTCACCTTCCCATGCTTTGCTGAGTGCAGTGCAGCCTGAGGAGGAAGGGAGGGAGAGGAGCTAAGATGGGACTCGGCAGCTAGCAATCATTTCCAACCAACATTTCTTTTTCTCCCTCACCTCCATGTATCTTGACAGCACTGCCCAACAACCTTAAAGAAAGGGAAGTGGCAAAGAATGAGTAACAAATATGTTTGTTAAACTAGCAGGAGATTCCAGAGCAGCTATAAATGAGAAAGATGAAGTCAGAATAGGGATGGAGGAAGGTCAGGAACCAAACCAACCTCTCTAAAATGGCTCTTTATGCTACTGATGGATGTCTTGCTGCAGTGACATCATGTTTGAATGGGTGTTTAATGCTGATCATCGGCCCTTGACAGATCAATGAAACATGTCAAATGCTGCAATACAGATCACCCTGCCTTCAACATCAGAGTGTATGAAGGTTGTTGCCCCAAAATCCCTGCCCAATTCGAAATCCCACTGCGCTCTGCACCAAGGTCACATCTGCCAATTCGGTGAGGATTGCAGAAAATAAATGAGACATCAATTCTAGGCAGGATTCATTCTTTTCGTTATGGGGCCTGGAAAGGTCTTTGATTCTTAATAACCATTAGTTTCCCACAAATTAATGAATATTTACGCCCTCGTTTCTAAGGGCCGATATCTTAGATACATGATTAGTTACACTGTATTTCGTTCACATGGTAAATTTGAAGTATTTGCGTAATGACACATTTTATCATATACCTTTCAATGGATCTCTTAAGAATCATTTTTCTTAAAATTCATTTTTGAATCCTAAAGCTGCTGTCACACTATTTCTTACCTTGCCAGATCAACTGTAAAGTATTTTAAGTAAGTCTAAATGTGAAAAAAGAAGTGTTTTGTGAAACACATCTTTAGGCATTTGCGTCACTTATTTTACACCCACATTTTGTATCTTACCTGTGCATGAATCTAAACTCCTCAGCTGCCTCAGGGCAGAGGAAGTTATCTTTGATGTGAAGTTAATGTCCATTCTTTTCTGTTTCTGAACTCCAGTCTGGGATCTGACGCTGGAGTCTTAAATAACAAAATAAATAATAATAAATAATTGGTCTCTTCTGTTACTAGCATTGAAAGCAAGCCCTTATATACCGTATTTTTTGGACCATAAGGCGCACTGGATTATAAGGCGCACTAAATAAATGTGTAATATCACTCCGCCCATTCACGTACACAGCTCTCTCCTTTTTTTTTCTTTTTTTTTTTTTTTCTTTTTTTTCTTTTTTTTTTCTTTTTTTTTCCTTTCTTTTTTTTTCTCCTCCTGAGAGGAGAGCTATCCGTCTAGGTCGGGAGGACAGAGTAGTTGGACTACACTGTCCTGTTTCTAACATTAGGCCAAAATTAATGTAACTTTTATATTGAATTAACTTACTAGGTTTATTGTTGCTAGCGCTACTCCGGGTGCGGGCTGCCTAAAGGCTCCCTTATACTCGGGCGTACTGTGTGCATACTGTGAGCTTGGTGGACCCCACGCTGACTCACCGCGGACCTTCTACCCTTCATAGTCGAGCGTACTGTTGCCTACATTTTCTTGTGGCAAATTCCTACAATTCCCACATTTTCTGCTAGTGGGAAGAAGCGGTGGAAAAGATGGTAAAATGTGTGATTAGCTAGCTGAGCACCTAGAGCCATTTCTTTTCCAGCAGCCTCCCATCTGTCAGTGAGAACAGAGAGGGACTGTGATGCCGCGCGTCCTTGTGACCGCATGCTTGAAGGAGCTCAGTGTATCAAGCTCGGTGTCACATATAAAATAGTTCGATGCAAAGACTTCTTGCCTCTGAGAAGTTTATAGTGTGGCAGGTAAAAATTGAGTTCTGTCTGCACAGACCTGTATGCGCAGAGCCTGCCTTGAGTACGCCTCGTGTACGTGCGGACCTCCACGGAGTGCACTACTCCCGAGTAGGTGGGAGCCTTTACATGAAAGCACTTTTAGTTTAGACATTACAGTCAGGCAGTCTTGTAGACAGCTCAGGGGTCCGATCATTTAGTGACGCAGTGTGCCGTAATGCTCCGAATATCCATTGAGCAGAGCGGCTTTGTCGTACTTACAAAATTTTACATATTTTTGAAGTCAGAAAGCACAATTTTAATCATATATTATGTGCACCGGATTGAGAAAATTTAAGGATTTTAAGTGTGACTTGTAATCTGATAAACACGGTAAGCTACAGACCCCCACCTCCAACAGGTGATGTGCCTCAGGCGCATAGCTTACTATGAAAGGATGATCTTGATTATAAGACAGTAATGTCTAAGGGTTGTTTATGGCTCTAAACAATAAGTTCTTTCTAGCTGTAACTTTAAAATTATAACCACACAGAGATGTCCGTCCAACTGAAAACAATAGTTGACTGAGTTGTTTTAGAACAAAACAAACACAACTCATCTCACATAACAGCTACAATTTTTTTGCCACCAGAATAGGAAACAACAAAGTGCACAAACTGTGAGTTTGAGGCTTGAAATCACAGCTGTTCCTTTCAGCCACAAGCATATTATCCTAAACGAGTATTTTTTCCTCCCGTTTCTTGAAATCACCTGCCTTAGAACAAAAACCGAACTTTGGGTATTGTGCAAATTCCAGAATATTTATATTGCTGTATATTATGTAGAGCTGGACAATACACTGATATTTGAAAAATATTGAGATTTTGGTAAAAGAGATACAAAATGAGCCTATATAATTTATATTGAGATAGTCTATGTTGCGTTATAATTATACTTTTATGTATTCCAGCAGGTTATTTTTCAGCTGTTTTTCAAATTCAACTAAACCTGTTTGTTTAATTTTTGATTCAGAGGAGCCTTTTTATAACTACTTTATGAAAAGAAAAACATATTGAGATGAATATCGTACACTGGCATTTAGCCTCAAAAATATAGAGATATTGTCTTTGGTCCATATCGCCCAGCCCTAATATCATGGGAATATTGATTAATGTCCACTGACCTAATGAAATACATAAATAAATAGAATTTTAAAAAAATTAGCTAAAGTAGGAGAGACGGAGAACAGCATAATAGAATAGTTGGATTGACAGAAAAATATATAGACAAATATTTTACGCATGATTGAACACGTTTCATTGACAAATGCATTAATTTAATAGACACAAGTGGCTAATAGGCATTTTTACAATGTCTTGCCACAATGTGCTGAGTGCACCAAGAGCAATCCTACTAAGACCAAAAAGCAGGCAGGAAGAGAGTTTAACTCAACATTCAGCAGTTGAAGTAAAACAACTAATGAGAAGTTGTATGTATTATGGTAAATCAAATCAGAACCGTGCAGAACCCATTTAGCTGCTGACTCAAACGTGCCTTCTGTAATGGCATGTTATCTACCACTGTGCTTATTAATTGTAGCTTATTTAAATAGAAGCTATTAGTCATTATTACATGGATAAGGCATAGCATTATGACCACTGATGTGTGCAGTTCCTCTTCTCTGTGAAGACGACCCTGATTCGTTCAGGCATGGACCCCAATTGAGTCTTTGTTTGCACAATATATTCCAGAGACGCTCCGTTAGACTGAACTCTGGGGTATTTGGCTGTATGCACAACAAACCGAGATGAACTGTGCATTCCAAGATCCTTTCTCTTACAACCAGCATCAACCTGTTCAACACTTCAAGCTACAGCACCTTGTCTGTGTTTGGACCGCACAGGCCAGCCTTTGCTCTCTACGTGCATCAATAAGCCGTGGCCATCCCTGACCATGCCGCTGGTTTCATTCGTTCCTTACTTAGACTAGTTTTAGAAAACACTGGACTCTTTAGATGGTGTACACAACATAAGAGCTGCCGTTTTGGAAATGCTCTGACTCAGACGTCTGGCTCTGATCGTTACAGTTTGGTCGTTGTCAAGCTTGATCAAATCGTTATGGATTTTCTTAAATTAATTTTTTTTGGCTTTTACCACCAAATGTTCTCCTGCTGCCTAATGTCCCATCCACTAACAGGTGAAATTATGAAAATCTAATCAGCATTATTCACTTCAATGGTCAAAAAGTTATGCCTGATCGGAGCAGACAGTATATTTTCGTTAACTGGCCTCACTTGTAAGTTGCTTCGGATCAGAGCATCCGCCAAATGCTTAATATAAACCTATTTGAACAGCATAACAGTTGAAGCTTTATTAAATACAGTTAATGGTAAAAAATGGATTTTTGTCTTAAGTAAAGTTGAGGTTTATAAAGGTCAAGTCATCTGCAAGACAGTGAGAGGAAGAGAGCGTATTTAAAGACCACAACAGTCTCATTATACCAATCACTGTATTAAGGGGGGAACCTAAACACGCAGAGGCTGCACAGCCCGATGCACGGAGCTCATTAAGGCAGTGAGATGGTTTGAGAGCAGGAACTGGTTCATCATGGGGGAAAAAAAAAAAAACTTTCCAGATGACATTTCAGGGCTCACATTTTAAACCAGCTTCAGCTGCAGAAGTCAGCTATGTGGCTAATTTACATGAAGGGACCACATTACGCTCCTGCCTCAATTCCTCGGAGGAGACACAAGACCAAACGAAAGTAAAAACTGGAAATATTAAAAAGGCAAACTGAATTAAAATTCAAGCCTTTAAGTGCACCCTGGCTCCAGAGGTAATAAGAACCTGCTCTGCCAAAAGGGAAGAAAGATTTCTAATTAATCACAAATGCAAGCATTTAGAGCCCCCGATCCTCCATCAGCCTGCGATGGTCAAGTCGGCATTATCTATATGATTTAGTAATCTTAAACAAGAATTTTATATGAATGAATCTCCACTGCAGAGTGAAAAGGCAGCTTATTCTCTATACACAGGGGCAATGAATCATCCAGCTCTATCAGCAGGTAATGAGTAATCAGTGAAAAACACAAGGCAGAACCTTTGATAGTCATGCAAGTATCCATCTTTGCTTTTCCTCTCAATTTGACAGAAATACTTCAAAACATAACAAATCACCTTCACATTATACTTAACATTTTAACATGAAGTTCAAATAGAATAAAATTACTGAGCAATGGCTCCTTCTGTTGTCTGTGCCACCATTTTTCTTCTCGATGGCTCCAGGTTAGTTTGCCCGTTTACCGGTTCGTACTCCGGTTTCCAAGCCACAGGTGCGTCCAAACTCTCACTTTGTGTCATTTAACAAACACTTTCGTATCAACGTACTTAAATAAAACTCCTCACTTTATTTGCCTAGTTAGTTAAACATTTCGATGAGTTAAATAATTCTGATGATTATGATATAAATAATCATTAATTGAAAAAAATAAATCTCACGCATATTCATGCCTGATTGCATATATTATTCTGAAGATTCAATATTTCAACCTAGTTACATCAATTGCGGTTCTGATCATTTGGCACAGACGTATGACAGATTAAGGCACATAATCAAAGCAACATAATTCAGTATGAGCCTCTTTCAAATGGCTTCCATTTTCACTTGAACAGCAAAGTACAAATACAAGGTAATCAGTGTCGGCTATTTTGATGTTCATGAAATCAACAACAGGTCCACTAAAGGGGCAGCGATGAGAGGACCCCAAAAACAGCAATGGTTTTTGGAAGCGGACAAATTTTTCCTCCTTGTGTTTTTGACTGCTTTTTAATAGTTTTGCATTTGACTACCAAGGTCAGCATTACTACGGGTAGCATGCCTGGACCCTACAAGCAGTTACTCTAGGACAGGATTCCCAAAATTATAGCGCTGGAGACTGGCGACCCCCTTTTGACGAATGGGGCATCCTAATACCTAATGGCACCCCGACTGCCATTAGGTATTAGGATGAAATGCTTAGACCCACTGTTAGTTCCTTTGATGGTGCAGGGGATCCAGGGTTCCTCGATGCACACGATACTGCCCGGCCTCATTCGTCAAAAGTATGCAGACAGTTCCTGGAGGATAAAGGAATTGATACCATTGATTGGCCTACACGTTCTCCTGATCTAAACCCAATAGAACATCTCTGGGACATC
Source organism: Fundulus diaphanus (assembly GCA_037039145.1). NCBI lineage: Eukaryota > Metazoa > Chordata > Actinopteri > Cyprinodontiformes > Fundulidae > Fundulus > Fundulus diaphanus. The sequence goes on from CM073127.1 coordinate 26,543,870, forward strand.
ATGCTTAGGTTCATCCGACTACCAGGTTGCACCTCAGACCCCCACTGAGCTCAGTGATGCCCTTAACGGATCTGGGAGGAGTTGCTTCAGGATACCACCCGCCATGTCATAAGGAGCATGCCCAGACGTTGTCAGGCATGCACACAAGCATTTTAGGGTCATACTAACTACCGAGTACCTTTGTGAGTTGCTTCAGATTAAGCCCTCTGTGGGTTGATAATTATCATCAAATGTTGTGGCAGCTCTTAGTTTCTAACACTTGACCACTTCTGTATGGACGTCCATCAGGACGCTTCTTTCCAACTGAGATCTGATGTGTTTTTGAAGCGTTTCTTTCTCTTTTTTTTGTGCAGTGTATTACATGTCTTTAATATGTAAAAATGTATGCCTCATAATGTACATACAGAATAACCAGAAAGACTAAAGCAAACGTTGCCATGTTCACTGACAGTTTCAATAATTGATTTTTAAATAAATACTTTCAGCTCAGTGTGGGGTTTATTGCGCATACATTTTAACTAGCCATGGGTCTAAAACTACTGAGGTTTAACAAAGTTATGTTTTATATAAGAAAAACGATAAAGTTCTCTTAGGCTTTAAAGCCATTTTAATGAGATGGCAGGGATTTTTCTCCCTCTATGCAGCATAGAGTAAGTTGCGTTGCCACTCCCCAACATGTTGCTGAGCACACACACTGCATGTCAGCTGGCTGATATTGCTGCAGCTACTAAATGCACTTAAAGACTAATTTGACAGCTTTAAAAAAAAATTATCTAAATTTAGCTGGTTACAGATATTATAAATGGCACATTATATCTATAATAATCAGAATGTTACATTTAGTAGCAGTAGAAATAATTGTTGCTTTTCCATTTTAAGTCGAATTATTAGTAAACATGGTATACATTTTAGCTTACATTTTTTGTTAATATCATGATACAGTGATATGTTTTACTTAAGAATAATACTGTGAGAATCTCAGACTGCCCCTTTTCTGATTTAATAGGGTCACGATCCCTGCAAACATAAGATTGTTTTCAGAATTTCTGTTCTTTTTTCTGTTCTGCTGAAGGAGGATTATTTCTCTTCAAGAATGCTCAAATAATGACAATACGATCACATCGTGGTGAGCTGTGCTTTAAACTATCGTAGCTTTCAAAAATAAAGCAATAACACTGTTTGATTTTTAACGCTTTCAAATGATACTAATTGCAAAAAGATCTATGAAAGCACTGAAGCCCACAAGAAAGATTAAAAAATGTAAATAACTTCATTCTGAGCCACCTACATCCCTGCTGATCAATTCACACAATGTTTCAGTAATCTATATTTTAATGACCTCCGGCGTTCTCCATTTTTAACCTTTTGCATCTCGCTGATAAAGCAGAATAGCTTTGGGGAGCAAGAGAGATAGAAATTGTGTGGGCACGCAGGGGCACAATGGTGGCTTAATAAGGAGCGCAGGTTCCATGAAGCACATAGAGCTCAGTGTACACACTTGACCCACAGGGAGTAATAAACCTTGTAACAGTGAAGGACAGCACGACAAAACAAGCATAATGCAGATCTGAACAAAGCGAGTCTGAACAAAGCTCTTGTGTTTCCTGATTTTTAATTTTTTTTTTATGCTTAACCAAATCTGTTACTTAATTTACTATTTTCCACAAGGTGTTATTCAGTAGATCTGTTGTAGTGGGCTTGACAAAAAATGTCAAGACAACCTTGCAAAACTAAACAATAGGCAGGACCAATTTTCACTGAATTTCTAAATAATATACAACCCAGCACTTCCAAGTGTTACATGTAGATAATGCCTTTTTGGCTAATCTTGCGACACAATAAAGCAATACTGGCACTCCCATTACAGGTGACAACACTGACATAAAAGGACTAAATTGAACTAAAACTGAAAGAGGAAGCAAAAATAAAGTTAATCAAAATTTGTATGGCAAAGTTAACCTGAAAAGCTTTGTTTATCACACAATATCTGCAATATAATGGAAAGAAAAGCAAAAACAGGAAATAAAAGAACTCAAAGCAACCGAATTAATCTGTTTCCTTGAGGGGGAGATATTTACAGAGTAGCCCCTGCAACGCGTGCGCATTAAGGAGTAGTTCTTTATCCGACGGTGGCTGAAAATAGAAAACCCCAGGAAAAATAAAGACAGAAGAAGAGAGGAGTCAAAAATATCAGTGCAGAAGAGGAAAAATCTGAGGCAGCTTCAAGTTAGAGAAAAGTAAAGGCTTTTTGGGAACAGTGAGTTTAATTAGTTTCAGCTGATTAGAATATATAATTAAACAGAAAATAAATTTAAAAAACAACATGAACAACTACAGAGAAACATAGAAAGCAGCTTGTGGGTGGACTCAGTCAGTTGACTGGCTGATTGGACAGTCAGAGTCACCAAACACACCACACCTAGGAGCTACCAGTAGGTTCTATCAACTCTCTTAGGTGTGGAAGTGCTTACTGTAAGAAGAAGACTCAAAGTCAACTAGTTTAGTCATAGGTTTCAAAAATGAAGTCAAGGAAAGCCCAAAGGTTTGTATGATGCTATTTAAAAACTGTACTTTCCAATGGAGGCATTTAGCTGTTCATTCTGGGCACTACAACAGAAAGCGAGACTTGAGAGGGTCAGGTGATGATTATTTCGCTCCTTCGCCATTTCATACTTTTATGACGTTTCCACACTAGAGCTCTTTCGTGCCCTTTAAATTGACTAAAGTTCATTTCCTTTGAGAGTCCAATTCATTTGGGAGGGTGGGAAAGCTCCTGTGAACTCTGGTGTGGAACAAACAAATGTTCTCTGGTGCTCATGAAAATGTGGTTCTCTGTTCACTAGGAAGGCAACCCTGATGCGGTTCACTTACATCATTTCGTCCCTCTGGAAGTTAACCAAAGGGAGGAAATAAGGTAGGATGTACAGATATAGATGTGATCTGAAGACGTTCACACCATTGCAACCTCCTGCTCTGCATCTGCGTAACCATAGCAGAGCATCACAATCTCCCCTCTCTGCAATCTTTTTCAGTATAACTGCAATTATCAGAGCAACATGCTAGACAGGTTTGCTGCCCTTCCTGCACCTCATACTGGGCAGTTTCTTGTGATATTGCCCCAAGGTAGCAGCTGCTCTAACAACATGACACTGCTCAGGCTTTTTGATCTGCTTTCAAAATGGCAGTGTGAAAATTACACTATTTGCCCCCATTTGGGGAACGTTTATCAATTTGATCCAACTTTTACCCCCGCAGGCTAAATGTCTTAAAGTAAAGTTGCACTAATTCATTTTCAGGAGATTCTAATCCCTCTCAGTTGAAAAAGCTGCTGCTTTAGAAATATTGACAGCCTTTTGAAAATCTGACTTAAGTTAAGGGCCTGAATTCTATAGGTAATACAGATGGATGATGCCGTTTCCAGTAATCAATGCTGGATGAGATAAATGCTAAATTCTAAATTATTTTGCATTGTTCTGAAGTACTAGTAAAACCCCATTTCACAGCAATTACTCTCATGCGCCCTCTGCTGCGTACATAAATAATTAATGATAAACTAGAGATCTGAAATCAGTCACAAAACTTTGATCGGTGCATCTCAACAAACAGTGATATACTGTTGAGAATTTTATCAGATTGCAATGTAGGACACAGAAAGTGGCAAAATCTAAATAATCTATAAAATATAGATGTCTGCATGAGAAAATATAACTTTAGTAATTGAATGTATGATTTCAAATAATAATTTTTTTCCAAATACAATCTGAGCTAAGTGGGGTTGGAAAAGACTAGAAAAACCAAAACCAGGGGGGGGGGGGGGGGGGGAGGAGATACAGTATCACCATTTTTATCATTTTTGGTTGAGCAACTTCTTGGGGAGATGAGCTGTTTGTGATCTGTGCTTGGCTTCAGTTATGTTTGTTATGTTATGAGACTAAATCTCACTTTGAGCTCTTTGTTTTCATCTCACCAGTTATTAAGAACTGGAGCTGACGAAGCAAACCATGCAATGCCAGCACACAATTTTTTGTTCCAGGACAAACAAGGGCAACGATTGAGAACCCAGCAGCAGTTCAACTAATTGAAGAAGATGATAAGAAGCGCACCGTCTGTCATTTCATAACATCCTCTCATGGGCTCCAAAAGTAGCACAACACAGCAGGAGCCCTGTGCCAAAGGCACTACACAGCAGCTGCAGGTCTATCTAGCATGGGAAAACCTGGCATTAAAACAAATCTAAAAAAATTATTAGAAATAATTAATTCCATCAAAGTTTTTTCGTGTAAACGCTAATGGTTAAAATTATATGACAAGAGAAAATATTCCCAAATGATTCAAAAAAATAATACATGCTGTACACATTTCATTTAGCCATCTTTGTCATCATTTTAAGTATACAGTACAGATATGTAAGAAACTTTAGGTCTACATGTACTGTCAGTTGTCTTTTAAAGAGCAATTGTTTTATTATTTCATATTTAAAATCACACAGAGTTTACAACCTTCAGGTATTATCCACTGCAAAACATCCAAAAAACAAACATATTATATAAGACAAATGAACAGCAACATGATTTCAGCTTCTCACTATTCCAGGTGTATACAAAAGCACTAAGCCATTCACATTTCTGAGCTCAATACAAATGGAGAAAAGCTGTGTACTTACATGAGAGAGACTGACTTATTCATTTCTCTTTTCCCCGAGATTTCTGATGAAGATATAAATACTTTAAGTAAAACAGGAGAGTTTGACAAAGAGAAAAGGAAACTCGAAGAAATGAACATGGAGGGATGTAAAACGGAGTAAATGGCTTACTGTGAGAGAGAAGGGGAAATAGGGAGAGAAAGAGGGAGGAGGCAGGAACACCAGACAGCGAGTGTGAGAGGTTGGTGGGAAGAGAGAGGAAAAGTGGATGTGTGGAAGGCTGAAAAAAGTCAGGACAAAGAGGGAGTGGTACAGAGTAGTGGAGAAATGATAAATGAAGTGTGCTTAAACATGTAAACCTAATAAGATCTCACATTTTTGCTCTGTAAAATGTCTACATTTTCAGCACCATGGACAGTTCATACTGTTTTATTGTCAAAGGAGAAGCACAGAGGGGATTTGGGGGAAAAAGGGAAATAACGCAAGAAAGACGATAATTCATCATTAAAAACTCTAAATATTTCAAACAGTACCTAACTAGATCCAGTTAGCCACTTCAGTCTGCTGAAAGAAACCACTGAAAGGCTACCAGACTGCCCTGCTGATACTACAGAGAAGCTACCAAGCTCATGCTCAGATGCTTTCATGCCCTCTTTACCTCAGCTGCACAGTACGCCTTTGAAATCAGCCAGAGATGGAGACCCTGATTTGCACAATGGTTCCTCTAGTGACAAATTCCCATTTCTGACCCACCAAAACAGCTTTTTCCAAAACCTTCACTGTTAGCATAAACTTATGTCATCTGAGGCTCTAAATACACTCACGCTTACAAATTCAAGCCACCAATGGAACAAGTTATTTCAAGGGCCGCGATCTCACTTCACATGCAAGTGCAAAAGCATGGCACGCATAGGAGGTCAAACCAAAGCGAGGGGAAACACTGCCCCCTGCTGAACCTGAGATTTATGATTTAGACCGTTTTAAAACGAAGAGTGGAAGCCTGAAAATGCAGATGCCAAATGCAGCTTTCAGAGGGGTTCTTTTATCTTAAAAAAGGAAGGAAAAGAAGATCCATGCCTAATCAACAAATCAGAAATTTTCCACATGATTATTGGATGCAAAGAAAAGTGAATATTGCAGCATGGCAAAGCAGAGCACAGCTAAAAGATTAAAAACCACAATATGATGGTAATGGAACAACAAGCCTTGTAACAGATTTTAATCTATACCTTTTGCTTCCTCCTGACATCTATCCACGGTTTACACTCCACTCACCTGAGGAAATCAATATGAGCTCTTTGTTCCGAAAGCAGAGAAGCAAGGGTAGGTCAATGAATGCTGACATTCTGGTGCTGATCCATGTCTAACACCACGGACAAAGAAAAACACGGTCTGACAGAGCCTTGACACATACTTGTTTAGCAATTCATTGTGATGGTAAGCCACCATTTCATTGGCTTTATAAGTAGATGCTTTCCACAGAAACTCTCAGTATTCTGTGTCTTGCATCCTCCAAAATTGTTTCCCACAGATAAATACGCTGTGGAATGAAAGAAACAAAGAAAAAACACCACAAAGACCTGTCTATAACCTTTCTTTGGGCTCACTGACTCATAGCAGATACAGTGCATTGGCAAACGTAGTCATACCCCTTGAACTTTTCCACAATGGATCATGTTATATAAAAAAAATTCAAACGATTTTATGATTTTAAAAAGTTACCAATGATCATAAAGGACAAAAGTAACTTGTTGCTTCATCCTGTATTGAAAATAAGTCATATTCCAATAATAAGATTTAAATTTAAAATAAGGAAATACCATTACATTTTAAATTTTATAATTTAACAACAAAATCAGCTATTTACATTTTCTACTGGGATTAAAACTTCCCTTTCAATTAATTTCAAACCGTAGCTGACTTTTATTTGGCAATCCTGATAGTCAGTGAAAGATGCTCCAAAACCATCCGACGGTTTCCTTGTTTTCAGCATATTTTATTTTAATCCTCATTTAACTGAGCTTGATTTAAGACCTACCTATGCAACCAGCTTTGGTAATTGTTACGGCCCCTGGCCTATAGAGGCTGTGCAGGAGGCTTGTTTGTTATGCAAATCCACTGTGACGTAACATCTACCTGATTGGCTGTAAGGAGGCTGCAGAGAAGCTGCAACCTCATTGGACAAGCAGAGGACTACCATGCCAATCTGACTGCTGATGAGACCCACCTGCAGCAGTATAAAAGACTCCAGCACTCATTCCTTCTTTGGGGACAGCTAGTAGGAAGTGGCTTTTGTTAAGCTGTTCCCCCACCTTTGGTGCTTGTGATTGTTTTGGGCTCATTTTGAATTAGTTGTGCTTCCTAGTTTGGTTAAACATGTAACTTAATTTACCCTAAGCACTGTTAAGATTATGTGACCTTTATTTTGTGTTAAACTGGGTTGTATTGTTTTGTGTTTGTTAAAACCCATTCTTTTTGTAATAAATCACCTTTTATTATACTACTTTACTCTGGACACTTTTATGTTACCTCCCCTGAACCCCTAGACCTTTGGGGTCGTAACAGTAATAATTACACACCAGGGCAACAATCCTATAATAAATATCATTGAAATGAACTAAGAAGTTAACCCTTTTAAAACGCCTATTCAAAAAAGTCCACACATAAGCTTAATTCTAAAATGACCAAATGCATTGAGCCAATCAATAGCCTAACCTTTTTAAATATACCAGCATTCCTCTGCAGCGTACGTGGGTGAGCTTAAACTGCACTCACATTCTGGCTCAGTCTATATTTAGTGATCTGGCCTTCACACGGAGGCCAGAGGAATATATAGCTATCTCATTTACGGCACAACATTTTTGTTACTGTAGACTAATGCCGGGAAATTCTGGGTTGATGCTGAGGTAAAATGCCCCCCAGACTTTTCCCACAGCCTTTGACCAAAAAAATCTTGCTGCAAAAAGAGAATAGGTCCCCTTGGAAAGGAGATTGCCGTGTTGTCTGGACAAGACTGAATGGAAGCTCAGTTCTCCCAGTGGCATTGGCAGACTCCAGTTTGTTTTTTTCAGTTTGAGTGTGGAGACACAGCTGCCCTCTCCTGGCTGACAATGGAATGTGAATACATTAAATAAAATGGGCAGAGTGGAAACAAAAGCTGGATTGAATGCCAAACATTCAGTCACTGAACGTAAATGAATATATAGTAGTGCCCTGCAAAAGTAATCATACAATCACAATTTCTATGTATGAAGTTAATGCTCAAACCGGGCTAAAAATGATATAGAACCATGAAATGTTTTAAAATATTCAATAATAAGTCATGCAAAATGTTGCCGGTTTTCTTTTCTTTTTTTGCCCGTAATGTTTTTTGCTTGTCATTAGGTGCTTAGTTTAAACTGGACATAAAGTTGTAGTAGTTATTTTGAAATAACCAATTCCATTTAGTAGATAAAATCATCACAGAGTAGCCCATGCAAACCATCATGTAACATTTGTGGCCCTAAATGAGTTTTATTTAACTGGACTGAAAGCAAAAACAGCTCTCTGAATTGTTAAGGTTGCAGACCCATATCATACATGACAAATGAATCTTCCAATGGCAATATTATTGGTAAATATTGCTATGACAATATGGGTTGGGTTATATGCCTTTTTCCTTTTCCTCTCTTTCTCATTTGTACTTCCCACACCATGTGACCTTTGGGGCAATGTAACTTGTGACCGGTGTAAACCTCTGCTGCAGTGAGACTCTCTCTAACCAGCTAAAAATTGCATTAGCATGAAAAATGCAAGTTCAATACAATCTGAATGCAACAGCCAACAATTACTGCGCTCAAAACCCTAAAAATATTGCTCACACTGATAATGCGATGATATTTTCGTGATATATTGTGCAGCCTTACTCTGAACTAGATTTAGGCGTGAGCTTTAACTTGACCATTTTAACACATGAATATGCATTGATCAATCCCGTCTACTGCGGCTCCTGCTACATGTTTAGGGTTGAACCTCCACCTCAGTCTTAAGTCTCTTGCAGCCTCTAGCAGGTTTTGCTTCCAGGATTGCCCTGTGCTTAGTTCCCTCAATCCTCCCATCAACACTGACCCACTTCCCTATTGCATCCCTCAGCATGATGATGCCACCACCATGTTTCACAGTAAGGATGGTGTGGTCAGGGTGATGTACAGCATTTAGCATGTAAGCTAAAAGGTTTAATTTTGGTCATGACTTGTGGCAAACTGCAAGTAGAACTTACTTTCAACAGTGGCTTTGTTTGTACCACTGTTACCTAAAAGGTGGATTTGCGGTATGCACAACATATTTGTCTTGTTGGCAGATCCTCCCACCTGAGCTGTGGATCTCTAGAGCTCATTAAGAGTTCCCAAGTGCCTCCAGGCTGCCTCCCTGATTAATGGTCTCCCTGCCTGATGGCCATGTCTTGGTGTCTTGCAGTCGTCCCATTCAGTTTTGCATTTTTTGGATGATGAATTACCCATGGTTCTGTAAGATGTTCAAAGCTTGTGATAATAACCTAAACCTGCGTCAAACTGCTCTACAACTTCTTCCCTGATCTGTCTGCTGTGACCCCTGGTCCATATAAAGAGAATCCACTTTTGCAAGATAACTAAAACATTCATTTTAGATACTTTTGTAATTTTATCTGTCGATTTAGAAAAAAAAAAAAATCAGGGTTGTTTAATTTGAATGCATAAGAAGCTGCTCATAACAGCCGTCCTTACCAGACTGGTCATTCATCATGCGGATGGCTTTAGCCTTAGCCAGCTCCAGCGCAGTAACCCATCTCTGCCGCTCCACTTCAGTACTCGCCTTCAGGTGGTAAGTGCGCCCGCCGCTGCTCAGGACAATGTTGCAGGCGTCCTCAGTGTCGATGTGTGCCGTGGCCAAGTTTATTGTTCCTCGACAGGTATGAGCCATCTCTGCCTGTGTCCTACAAAAATACAAATTAACAAAGTTTAGAAGATAAATCATGATACACTACACAGTTGGGTTCACCGGTCTTGAGCATGAATGAATCAAGATCAGCATTTATATTTCAGTCTTTCCGTAAAAAAAGGCTGGGAGGGCAGCTGGCATTTCTACTTCTACTGAGCAAAAGCAGGGAGGGAGAGGAACTGGAAACGCAGCAACCAGGTCATTTCACTGAACCAGAGTATAGAGCATGGGAATGCAGACGGTATAAGAATGATAAACTCGCAATAGTTTCCTTTAAACGCCCTTTACTGTAATTCACATAACACCGGCTCTCCCTCCTGCTGTTGAACTGTGGGTATCTGGATAGCCTCTGCTGCACCAACTGTGCACAGTCAGTGGGCCTTAGAAGTCTAGATAACAAGGCCATTGTGCAACTTCAGGCCTCCTTACCGAACACAACTGAACAATGAATAGAAGGTCTGTACAAAGAGAGAACAGGGTGAGAGAGGAGGTTAAAACGAGTGAACTGTTACAGAGAGAGAGAATCAAGGCAGTATGATAATATTTAATATATCATTGAACATTTGTAAGCACAAGTTTGCTCATTTTGCAAACGCATGTATAAACGGAATTTGAATAAAAAGGAACACTGCATTTAAAATTCAACAAGTACGTACGCATGGGCTTACTTTCATAGACAAAGAAGAAAAAAAAAATGAAACAGCATTGTTTTGGAAAAATCTTGAAACGCAAACCAATATTTTATCAGGGTGAGTTAAATTAAGCTGCAGGGCAAACATGTACCATCATCTTCCTCGAACACAACATTCTGAGACCTCAAAATGAAGCATGTCTTTGTTGCTAAACAGCATTACCGAGAAGATGCTGAAACTAACCGGAGCAGTGATTTCTAAATACTCTATGCCTTCCATCTAAAACATTTAGAGAAAAGAACCAGCAGCAGCTTAAAGGTCTGCTTCTAATTTTTATGCAGGTTTGAAAATGAGGGTGGGATAACAAAACAACTGGAGCCACATTTCACATCCAACGTATTGCATTAAAGTTGAAATAAGAACGAGGACAAGGCAATGCTCTGCAGAACACTGCAAATAAAAGGGAAATTGACACATCCTTTCTTGATCTGAAAAGCAGAGAGCATGTGGCTCCTTAGTCCCTTTATAATGGCTCTGAACCAAAACTAGGTCAAAATGAAAGGCTTCTTTAAATACAAAGTTATCAGAATGGCTGGTTTTAACTGTTTATCTATTTTATGTTATCTATATTTAAATAGGTGAAATCCCACTAATACAGAAATACTTGACATTAAATCATGTTAGAAATTGTTTAACCCTTTCATGCGATTTCTGCAGGAAATCTACACAACAGAATCACACCAATTTTTTATTCAGCTTTTATGCAATTAGGATATTATTTTCGTTAAAAAAAGAAAAAAAAGTGGAATTAGCCAATTCCTGACTCAAGAAAAAAAATGTAAAAAACTAAATTTGGTTCTTAAAAAAAAATAAACCAATGTATACAGTATATACAGTTATAACTAAATATATACATATGCTGTATAAAGATACACAACCTTAGAGTTGCCAAAATGATCCCCACAAAATAAAAATAAAAATTTTTTAAATACTTTCTGCAAAGTCAGACATTTGTCTTTTGATCATGTTTATAAAATAATGAGGTTTAGATCATTTTAAAATCACGAAATGTCATTTAAAACCAACCCAGTGAGTAAACATCGAGTCGGTTGCAGCGACTCATGGTGACCCTGGTTCTACCTGGGAGGTTTCCTTCCCACTGCTGCCATATGCTTACTTGCGATGAGGGATTGCTGCAATGACTCTCTGCAATTGGTAATTTACCAATTTGAATCATTTGACTAATTTACCTTGATAGGTTCAATAATCCGGACTGAGCTGAACTCTCATTTTACAATACTCAACTCAACTCAACTCAAACTTTATTTATAAAGCACATTTAAAACAACCGGGGTTGACCAAAGTGCTGTACAGATAAAAGATAAAAACTGAATGCTAAAATACATAAACACAATGCAAAAAGAAAAATTGAATGCAGATAAAGATATAATAGGATAAATGTTTCAATTTAAATAAAATATTAAAATAAAATATAATTTGCCAAATGTCCACCTAGACTTGATTAAAAGCCAGGGAAAAGAAATGTGTTTTTAGAGAGGATTTAAAAACCTCCAAGGAGCCTGACGATCGAATATGCCAAGGCAAGTTATTCCACAGTCTCGGTGCCGCTGCCATAAAGGCACGGTCACCTTTGGTTTTAAGTCTGGTTTTAGGCATGGCCAGTAGCAACTGGCAATAAGATAAGACTGTATTGTGAACTAGAATGATCTGTGCTGACTGTGAATCACATTGGATTCGTTATAGCTGCATATGAATAAGATGTCTGTAAAGTGCCTTGAGGTGACCTTAGTTGTCATTTGGTCCACTAAAACTAAATACAAATATTGCTGCAGTTAATTTATTTAGAATAGGTAATGACAGTGTTGAAAATAAAAGAGGTACAGCCTTTTTTAAAGCATGCAGCCATGCCATCATATGGACGTATCTATTTGAGTTCCCCCTCTCACAAGAAAAGCTTCCATCTTCCAAATAAAGGTTGCCACTGCCTTACTGAGTCAAAGGTTTAGAGTGTATTTATACATTCTGCCAGGCAGCGGCTTCTCTAAAGTCAAGTCTTGTTATCATGCCAACCGAGAACAATCGCTTCAGTGTCTCATTCCTCTGCTGGCACTTGGTGCACATCGGTTCTGCAGACAAACACTGCACTGGGGCCATGCGAAGCAGAGCGGAGAGCGGGCCAGGCAGGGATCCTCGACAGTCCAGTTTGCAATTTCACCCGGCCGACCTCAGCTGTAAAGTCCTGGACGCTAAGTGGGTCAGCAAACGGAATATGCTGCTGATGAGTAAGAGGAGATGCATGCTGATCGCCGCTGCCCTGTGGGGAGGCCAGGCCATGCAAAGGCCATGAAGCTACACAGCCAACAAAAAAGCTGGTTAACGGAGATAAGGAAACAAAGGGGCGTTAAGGCACTAGTAGGATGAGGAGGGGGAGGGAAGTGAGGAGGTAGGAGCTGAGGGGCATGGGGGGGGGGGGGGGTCCTGCATGATGTGCTGCATCAAGAGAGCATTGATGTGCTTTACCTGTCCATCCCCTGTGCACACATCCTCATAAAACATAAATCCACCGATCTGGAGCATGTAATGACAGAACAACAACCGGTGAAGAACACAAGAAACACAGCCACAAGCATGAAAACACCGAGAGGGAGAGTACATGTGACCGAGTACCCTACACATGAAAGCACAGGTTTTAATGTGCAGCAATATTGCAACACTTGGAGGAACACTTCAGAGGATAACATGCACAAGATAGAAAAAACAAATATAAAACTTAAAAAAGGAAAAGAAAAAAAGCAGTGATGCTCCATTTTGGCCGGCCAGGCATGAGCTGCAGAAAATAACTGAAACAATGTCAAGTTAAAAATGTGCAGAGCCCCTTTTATGTCATCCCTATGCTGCTGCCACATAAAAAAATAAAATAAAAAAAACACTAAGACCACACGGACAGGCACCCAAACAGAGACACTTTGGCATGCACACCCTGTCGCCTGTTGCTAAGAGCAATGAATAGCCCATTAACCAGATTAGATCACAACAGCGACAGTGCTTGCTCCAGTCACTCCAGATGAAACGCCTGTCCCGCAGACAGGAGTCAGGCCCGGATCAAACCTCCAGCTGGACCCGAGGTCGGCTTGTTTACCACTCTGCCTCCTCCGAGCCCCCGCATCTTGAGTGAGAAAGCAGTAACACCATAACCTGAGTCTCCAAAAGGACCCAGGCAGCGGTGAACACCTGGTGAGCACTTTAAACCGATCCTCTCTGGTTTCCCTCCAGGCACTGGAGCAAAACGCACACAGCCAAGACTGCTATGAAAGACAAGACCAGGTGGTGTGATGTAGCAGCTCCAGTATCACCTAAAAAGTTTTAATGTCCTACGATCCTCCATAATTCAGAGCTGGGTTTACATTAAGAAGTGGCTAAGCTGTGCTGAGAGCATTAAATCTGACAACAAAGTCAATTAAGGAATTAAACTAATAAATAAGAGCCCTGCGAAAGCAGAAGATCTTGTCATACGTCTTGTTCAGCATAATGAGGCTCTTTGTGTGATTTGAGCCAAAAAAGATGCATGACACAAAGCTGATGTGGAGGAAAGAACGAGTAGGCTTGCGGTTTTCGGAGCCAAAAGTAATGAAGCAAGTCAATACCTGATGCAATTCAGAATCGCTGTTCAACTCATTACACTTTAGCTTGCTCAAGTGCTGAGTGCGTCGGCCCATTCACAGGCTCAAAGCATTGATTGGATCCGCAAGTTAAAGAGCCAAGCCGGTGCGTCGACAAAAACAGGCTGTGGGAACTAAAGTGATTTCTTAAGCTACTGACGGGATTTCCAAAGGTGTGCAGATCACTGTGGAATTATTAGAAATAATAATAATAATAATAATCATAATCATCATCATCAAACACCGTCACTCATACAAATGATCCCAACAAGCTGACCTCATTTGTCACAGTACAAACTTCGGTAAATGTTTATTAGAAACTGTAACAAAAACTGAGAAAAGTGTGGTGATTATTTGTATTTAGTCCCCCGCTACAATTACACCACTAAATACAATCTTTGTAATCCAGATCAACTGCCTTCAGAAGTTGTCTGAATAGTAAATAGAGTCCACCGGTGTGGGATTTAACCTCGTTGTGAATACATACTGTTCTGTGAAAGCCTCAAGAGGTTTGTTAGAGTACATTAGTGAACAGCTACGTTAAGACCAAGGAACAGAGCAGACTGGCAACGGACCAAGCTCTGGAGAAGTTTGGAAGCACGGTCAGGCTCAAAACTAAATCTAAATAAATTTGTGGCCAACTGTGAAACATTGTTCAGCCCACTTTTTTTTAAGAGAAGAGTACTCTACTTGGACAAAGCCTTCCACCTGAACTAAAGGACTGGGCAGGAAGAGCATTAAGCAGAGCCACCAAGTGGCCCATGGTAACTCTGGAGGTGCTGCAGAGGTTCACAGTGCAGATAGGAGAGCCTGTTGGAGAAAGCCATTGTTGAAAGAAGGTTAGAAAAAGTCACTGTTGTAGTTTGCCAGGAGTCATGCAGGAGAAACAGCAAACATGTAGAAATAATGTCAGGAATCTTGCCTGATTCTCTAAAGTGAAGACAAAAAGGAGGAAAACTAGCATTTTAAAAAAAAATATATGATTAACTGTCATATTTAAAATCAAACATTTCATGCAGTTTTAGTACCAGGCCAGCTACTGCAAAAACAAAACATCATAAAGATTACGAGCTGCATCCTTATTTTTTTTACATCCAACATTTTTTGCCGGCATCTTAATCTAATCAAAAGGACAAAAATAGCAGAACGCGCAGAATGAAGGGTCCATGTGGGAAGCACAAAAACACTTCTGACTTGACATTCAGTGAAAGCACATTAATTGACACGTTGTCACGTTTGTCTCCGTTTTCTTTCTTGCTCCGCTGACAGATAGTCAGCGCAGATAGTCGGGCGGAGAAGGCTCACAGAGAGGGAAACAAAGCCCGGAGTCAGACACGCACACAATGCTGTCGTCCCAGGGACACATCGGTGGAGGGGACAACTTGTACGCCTCAGTGCGCCTGCGCTCAGATGTTGACGGGTTAGCTTTTCTTCAGTGGGGGCGGTCGCCGTATAACATAACGGACTATTAATGCCGGCAGAGGCAACAGGTGCCTTTCCTTTCACAGGACCTACAGGCAGGACTCGATGGCTACACAACCTCTCAGCCAAATAACATGTTGATGACAACAAAAGCACAATTAGGCTGCTCAGGTGGCAAGACTTGCAATGGGATGAAATTGGTTTAATTAGATAGCTGCCTGTGCAACCGGAAGAAAGTATTTCTTGCTCAGCAGCAGCCCAGTGGAAGACGACACCTGAGCTTCAAATCTGCAAGGAACGCAAACGGCTCGGTTATGAACAACTACTGACGAGGCAGTTACTCTTAAAGACTGTTACCTTGTGTGTTAATATGTCACCAAGGTCACATCACTATTAGCTCTTTTGGATTTGCACTTTAAACTTCCTGGTCACAGCTTTGGCCGACGAACCAAGGTTCCCTCCGCTGAGCTGCTGCTTCTTCATTCTGCCGCTGGGAACCATTTAATAAGGGAACTAGGTCAGGCTGGTCAACAACCGTTGCAGATAATAAATCGGTTTCTCGGTTTGTGTGGACGTAAATGTTTGTTTCATCCGGTCCGCTCATCCGCCCGACACTTTAGATGGTTTAAAACGGTGGCCGTTGTTGAAAAAGCTCCTCAGCCGTGAGATCTATACGCTACAACGATTCAGGACAAACAGGGTTACCCAGAAAGGGATGAAGGCAGATTAAACGGTACTAAGTAAAGGAAAAAGCATCAAGCATATGTGGTTGTATGACGTAAGCTTTTTCAAATGTTTGAAACACATTTTAGACTTTGTCAGCCCCAGAGGAATTTGACTCAGACGGAAAAGTCCGTTCTTTTGATTAGGATCTTCGTTATTTTCACCAGCAGCTTGTATTTACATCCAGCTGATGAATTTAACGGTTGAACTATTAAAAGTCCATTTTAACAGGACAAACCGGAGCATTTTGTGCTGAATAAACCCTCGACTCCATGGATCTGACGTAACTTACCATCACCTCTTTGTCCCATGTCCACCCAGCATCTACCTATCAACATAGAGACCTGCAGAAACAGGACTCTCACACAAGAAGCAGCCAACACACAGGTGTCTGTAGCATAAGTGATGTTAGGTAACAGGTAGCAGCTGTTGGAATGGCTTTAAGACAGAATGATACTGATAGCAACCACACACAGCCGTGTATCTTGTTACACTGAGCAAATGGAGTAGCTACTCTCGGTTAAGTGAGGTGAGGCATTACATGATTGAAACCTTTAGCTAATATGACTTTGTAAATATTTTTTTAAAAAAAAGCCTTTTCAGGAAAACAAATAAAAAAAACACGCATCAAGCTTTTTACTAGCCGATATCTATTATTCCTGCGAAAAAATACGCCAGACATTAACAATTTTATTAATTTAACTGGGTTGGATAAAGTGATTTTAAATAACTAGCTGAATTAACCACTGTATCCGGAGACACCGTCACTGGAACATCGTCATGCTGTATGTCCATCTTAGATTTGCTTTTAATTATATTTATGGTGCCATGTGTTGTTGTTGTTGTTGTTTTTTCCTTTTAAAATCATGTTTTTGATTAATGCACTGTCTCAGTGAAGTACTTTGTGATTTAACGTGTAAAAAGTGCCCTCTGTAACAAATATACTTACTGAATCATATTAGGTCTCGTTTCTTTTAACAGTTCGTTCAACAAGAAGCACACTTTACTTCCTGAATTGTTTGAATTAGGTCAGAGAATTCAAACAAATCTAAATTTCCTTTAAAAAAAATGTATTTTACTAGCCTTAAAATAAATAAATAACAAAAAAAATCAGAATCAGAAAATTGTAAATTAAAACCAAAAATCTATTAAAAGTCTAAGTAGATGCAGCATGTTGTAGTATAGAATGTTTGCACATTTTCAAAAATAAACCTATTCAACAAGTTGTTCTCGGCGCTCTTGACAGCTGCTGGCAGGAGGCTAACGGGCTAGCTTAGTTCGCTAGCTAACCTCTGGATCTCTGGGAGCCTTATTTTTCTCACTGTCAGATTAGGACAGGAGATGACACTGCTTCTTCTCCTGCCTGTTGCTCCAGGCTATCCACGGCCGACATGCGTTCAGCCGAAGGGAGAGAAAAAAAACACACTACGCCCTCAGCCTCCTGGAAGTAAACAGACTCCTGGCCGTTTGACAGCTAGCTTTAGCCCGCTGCTAGCCAGCTGAGGGAGCCAGCTGTCATGATGCGCCGACAGAAATATGACCCTCCGTGCCTTTATACCCAGCACCCAAACACACTGCCTCGGCGAACAGATTACCTGTAATAGGAAAGCAGGCCATTGCTAAGGACGAACCATCGCCGCTGGTACCCTTTCAGATAGTTGGTCCATTTAAACAGCCAGCCTTTGTAGGTGTCCGAGCCGGGAGCCGGGGCCGCGGTGGAAGCGGACGCCGAGCCCTTCCCTAGCTCGCTCATCCTCGGCTCCGCCGTGCGCCAAACAGGCGCAGGTTGACAAACAGGACCGAACCGGGGAGGTGACCGCGGAGACGGGGCCACTACGCCACTGCGGCTGTCGGGGCGAGGACGTCCGCGCAGACAGAGAGGAGGGTTCGGTCCAACAAGGCGAGAGCAACCGCCGCGGACCCCTTTCACATGACTCCGGCGGAAGGACGAGAAGTGATGCCGAGACACTTTGCTGTTGCAGCCCGCCGCGGATCCAGGACACAGGAGCCGGACAGAGCAGAAGAGGGATGTCCCTACGAGCTTTCCCCGTTGCCGGTTGACGCTGTCCCAGTAAGAGCCGTTATCACCATGGCGACTGATCCACGCCGCTGGAGGAGGAGAGGGGAGCGACCCTCGGTGCTCGCTGTCCGAGCGCCGCTGGCTTCCAGCAGGTCCGGTGCGCGCGTCAGAGCCGTGCCACGTGACGGCGTTATCTACACATTCCTAAACATTTGGCACGCGTCAGGTCCGACGTAGTCCTGTGGACGTTGCACGACGCTCTTCAGAGATAAAGCACAGTTTGTTTAACGAGTGCCAGCATTCACTGACATGATTGTATGCGTTTATCTTCTGGCCTCCTGCCATTAGACATTTGAATGCACCGCAGAACGGGATCATGCACGGTCACGTTTTGTCTTATTGGTCTACTGTCAGTGTCGGCCAGAAGCTTACATATACACTCATCTTGGACCTGCATATGTTTTTGCTTGTTGCTGGCCAGTGTAATCAACAGGTTTGTTTTTGTTTTGCTTTTTGTTTGCTTTTAAAAAGGAAAGGTCATGTCTTGTTGTGTAATTATGTGCAGTCATCAAAAAATGTCATTATAATAACACATAATGACAATAAATATTGAAGTTTTTAATCATTTGAGCCCCCTTTTTTATTTTGCTGGATGGAATAATTATACATCATGAAAGTCATTAAAAAAAGCAACCAACGATTACGTACACACCCTTGAATTTGAATTTACTATTCCAGTGCAATGTGCTTCCCTCTGCAATGTCCTCTGTCTCTGTAATGCTTTGTTTCTTCTGTTTGTTTTGTTCGTGTACAGCACTTTGAATTGTCTTATCACTGAAAAGGGCTTTATAAATGTTGGAACACCCAGTTCTATCCAGATTTAAATCATCTGACCAAACCATTCCCGTCTGATGAAATTATATTCAGGATGTTCAAGAACAACCCAAAACATCTTTCATCAAAACATCTTTCCCGTCAAAACATTTTTCCCATCCCATCTTTCTCACCAACAACACCAGTTTAACACCAACATGGACTGAGAGATCCCTGATCAAGACAGAGGCGCTGCTCAATAAGCAATACCTTCAAGCTTGACTGCCCAGATATACAAGCACACACACACATATCTATATCTATCTATCTATCTATCTATCTATCTATCTATCTATCTATCTATCTATCTATCTATCTATCTATCTATCTATATATATATATATATATATATATATATATATATATATATATATATATATATATATATAGTATATGCATAGAAAGACTGAGATAGACAGGGAGAGAAAGAGAAAATTGAAAATGGGGCATAAATAAATTGGCAAATCAGTAGAGTGAGACAAATATGCACCTGTATAATTGTGTATAAAAAATGGCAGAAACACTGTGCAAAAGCAGCAGAGCTGATAAAAACCTGTTGAGGTTGTTGGGAGCAGTGATGGTTCAAAGGTCTAACAACTGCTGGGAGGAGGGAGCGGCAATAACGCTCCTTTGTGCACCTGGAGGACAGAGTCTGTCCCTGAAGGAGCTCTCCATCTCTGAAACAGTGTCATGCATGGGGTAGGAGATGTTGTCCAGCTGTGATGTTATTTTTGACAGAGTCCTTTAGTCTCCCACCACCTACACCGAGTGTACGGGGCATCGTATGAAAGAGCCGCCCCTCCTGACGAGCTTACCTAAAGCCTCTTCCTCTCAGCAGATAAGCTACTCCTTGGTTTTCCTTGCGTTGATCCGGGCATGGTTCCGCTGGCACCAAACCACAAAGTCCTGTGTCGACTGTCTGAACTCTGAGTTGTCCTCACCTGTGATGCGGCTAACTATTCCAGAGTCATCAGGAAGCTTCTGAAGGTGGCAGCCTGAGGGGTTTATGGAGAAGTCTGCAGGGGGGAGGTCGAACAGAAGCAGAGCCAGTGCAGTTCCCTGTGTGACTCCCATTCTGCAGATCCGCCTGCTCTGTGTTATCATAAACTGTGGGCCGCCACTGAGGCAGTCCAGCATCCACTGGGACAGGTGGTGATCCACTCCTGATATCTCCAACTTGTCCAGCAGAACGTCCCAGCACAATGGGATTAAAAGCAATGGAGAAATCAAAGAAGAGGGGGGTCAGAGCTCAGTGCAGGAGGTAGATGATGGGAACAGACAGTCCGATGCCAGGCTGGTAGGTGAACTACAGTAGATCAAACAAAAACCTCACCATATATATATATATATATATATATATATATATATATATATATATATATATATATATATATATATATATATATATATATATATATAGATAGATAGATATATATATATATAGATATAGATATATATATGGTGAGGGTGGGTTAGAAGATCAGGAAAACACAAAACAATAACTACAATGTTTCAATTCACGGAAACATCCGGTTTTAGACTCAAGACCTTCTTGACAATTTCTGGCTAGTCTATATACTTCACCACAAATGTTTTGTATTGAAATGTAATCATTTAAGCATCCGGTTCAGCACCACGGATAGTGCATAGATCATTAGTAAAACAAAATGATTGTCTAGTCTGCCGGACTAATGCAGACAGACACCAGTCTAAACCAGAAATCTACTAGATGTTCATCTCTCTGGCTCCAGATAGCATCACTTTACCACAAGATGGCATTGTTGTCATAATGATTATAAATTGGCATGATTGTTGCAAACGATGGTGAAGTAATCCAGACAAGATTGGCGCTCTCAAATGCATTTATTTATTTATTCCTCATGTGTCAAAAAAAAATAATTACTCATAGTACCGACACCATAAAAATAAAGACAAGGTTTCAGATTGAAAAAACAAAAACAAATTGTAGCCCTTTTTATTCTGAAACACACACACACAAAATGATGGGAACTCGTGCTACACACAGTTGCTTTCTCGTATCTCTGCTACATATTTCTCTCTCTCTCTTTTTTTTGTACTACTACAAAAAAAAATGCAACCATCTGGCCCCGCTGAAGGATTAGCACTACATTTGCAGGAAATCATGAGCTTGTGCTCTCTCATCCCGCTGAAAAAAAAAATCACATTCATTCACTCAGCTGCTCACTGTAGAGTCAGGGAAACATGTAATGCAAAAATAATAACGATTAAACACGAGATCACATTTTCACATCAGTGCAATTAAACCCTGACCTGTTGGATTTTACCAACAAAAGCATGCAGGATGATCCCTCTATGAGGCGTTCATATATACAAATTGGTCAAATGTGTTCCCAAAGTACCTACCTTGGCCTAGTCAATGGAAATAAGAGTGTGGCTCACAGCATTACCATTATGATGATTTTCAGATAGTGATGTTAAAGCTTTAGTAATGACCCATTTGCATCTTTAATGGTACATCTTGTAGGAGCCACTGAGCTCTGTTTACTCAGTTTTATAGGATGCAGGAGTGCGTTACACATGGATTACAGCGATTACGAGAGGCATTTTCAATATGATATATTGGTGTGTAGTCGCTTGGGGGCATTGCTGCGGGGTTTTATTGCTCCATTCTAATCCAAAGCTTCAACATCTCTTTCCCTATCTTGCCGTGTCTGTCCTTTACCTGCCTGAATGTCAGTCATCAAACCCGCCTTTCTCTGCGTCACCTTGGCTTGCTCTCCTCTTCACACACAGGCACATGCACACACTTTAACAACTACCATTAAGGGGGATGCCAACGTCCACTGAGGTGCAGCGTTTTGGTCCCCACAAATCTGCCAGGGCCCACAGTTAAAGTACATTAAGCACACACACACATACGCACTAACAACCACAATGCTAGTACAGGTTCTTATTTTAGGCCCCCGCATTTCCCCACATCCCTGGTTTTAATGTACTCTGCAGAAACAGAGTCCAGGCGAGGACAGAAGGTCGTTTAATGCCCTACAGTTTATCATAACAAGGGACTGCAGTATTTTCTGCTGCAAGACAACCTTGAAACACCCTTGGTGGGGACAAACACCCTTCACCCTAGGCCGAGTCTGCAACAGTGGCAGGGAAAGAATGAATAATGCAGGTTAATTCCCTAGGCCTACAATAATTATCATATCTATTTACATTTCAAGATAATCTTTCCAGAAGAGTTAATTTATTGCCGTAATTGAATTAAAACTGTGGGACTTGTTGGCTAATTTGAATAATTGTAGCTTTCATCAAAGAAAAATCCATGCTTTAGTTTACTGGAAATTGGAGTGCTATTAATTAACATTATTTTTAATACAGAAATGTTTTGTCACGGTCATCACTGTGCAGTTGTCCAGCAAACAGTCATTGCCAAGGAGAGTAAGCCATAAAAGATGACGTCTAAAGAAGCAGACTGCTCACAGGGTGCTCTATCCAAGCATATAAATGGAAAGTTGAGTGGAAGGTAAAAAAGGGTGTCTGAAAACGGTGCACAAGCCAAAAGGAATAACTGCAGCCTTGAGAAGATAGTAATGTGAAGCACATTCGAGGGTTCAGGGGAAATTATCAAGACATTGACTGCAGTTGGGGTCAGGGTTTCAAGAGCCAACTCTCATTGACATATCCAGGACACAGCTGACAGGAGCGTCTTGCCTGGACTGAAGCGTGGACTGTTGCAAACCGGTCCAAAGACCTCCTCTTGAATGAAGGCTGATTTCACATTTCATCTTAAATTAAGGTCCCAGAGTCAGGCGGAAGAATGGAGAGGCACAGAATCCATGTTGTTTGACGTCCAAAGTGAGCGTTCCACGGGCAATGAAGATTTTGAGTGTCATCTGCTGGTGACGGGACACTATGTTTTCTCAAGGCCAAAGTCAGATCGGCCGTCTGAATTTCACAGGATCTCATGCTTCTTTCTTCGGACAAGGTTTATGGATGTGCTGATTTCATCTTTAGTGGGACTTGTACCCTGCCCACATGCCATGCCACTTTGCATTGATGCAGTAATTTATGCAAAAGGACCCCCCAACCAAGCATTGAATGTGTATACTGCACAGTATAGGACATAGTTTTCAGTGGACTGACATTTCTGTATCAAAAATCTCTTTTTATCAGTCTTGCTTAATATTCAAACCTTCTGAAAAAAACTAAATGTTTTGTTTCCATCAACACATAAACGCTTGAAATATAACACTCTGAATAATTAAGTTTCCCTTTTTGAATTAAATCACTGAAACAAAAAATCGTATTCATAATTTCAAGTGATATGCACCGGTATTTTTTTTCTTTATCTTTGTAATTTTATATCTTGGGTCATGGGCCCAAGTAAATCCTAGTGCGTCACATCTTGTGCCTTTTCACCTTCCTGAATATGTCAAATCCAAAAGGAAGACTCAATAATATTGCTGCCTTTCTGGTTTTGAGTCTCGCGAGTACAGCTTCCATGCTGTCAGCCCCAGATACAGACCTGATGTACCTGCCGTGTTACATTCGGAGGCCCAGCCTGAAATGCTTAGCCTTCAAGCTGACATGAGAAAATATAACTTTGTTGAATTTCAAGTTGCTGTTGCTTCTATCTGCTTCCTCCTTTCTACACAGTGGGCAGAAATAGATTAGGAAGTGGTTGGATGAGAATGTGTGGAAATTCAGAGTCTTTTACAGCGCAGAGAGTCAAATGAACCTCATGAAAAATCAGCTCAGTTAAGCAGGAGGCCACGGGGTATTTTTCCAGCCATTACGATAAAGAGTCCTTTTCTCCAGAGTCTGCTCCATCCCACAGATGAGAAGGGGTGGAGGGAGCTCTCGGGGTCACATGACGGTGCACCGATTCCTCTGTAGCGCCCCCTGCAGGCGGATGGAGGTGTGGTTCTGGCGCATGCCCCGGGCCACGGCGATGCCCAGCAGCTCCTTGAAGAGCAGGACCACATGCCAGTTAAACTTAGCAGAGCACTCCACGTAGCCGCACTTCCAGGTCTTCTTCACCAGGACCGACACGGCCCTGCGGGGCATGAAGCGCTGCCTCTGCAGATCCCGCTTGTTACCCACCACTAGGATTGGCACCTCGCTGCTGCTGCCTTCCCTGAAGGAAAACGTGAAGTGGGGGGGGAAAAAAGGAAGGGGTTGGTTTCAAAAGGCACAGCCATCAGCTTGGTGCTTGTCAAAGTGGTTGTTAGTGTGTAGTAAGTGTGTGTGTGTGTCTTCTGAGGTGTGTGGGGGCGGAGAGGAAGATTACAGCGCACAGAGGCCCGAGGGGCCTCCCTCTGCAGTAGACAGTTTACAGCATTATTGGGCATGAAAACGAAGAGCAAGCAAAGACACACATTTGGGCCTCAAGATACAGTTCCAGACAGATGTTTACATCTATTCATCATCAGCGTGTCATGTAAATCTTGGACTTTAAATAATTTATTTGAGGTATTTTCTTAGGGTGCAATGGTTATTCAATGTAAAGGCTCAGTAAATTTTAAAAACAAGAGCTGGGCACACAAGGTTGAACTTCTTGTGATTGTTTTCCTATCTACACAAGGTCAAAGTTATGCATACAGGTTTAAATATATTTACATACCCCCAAACTAATATTTGCATGCTCCTTAGCAAGTTGCAGAGAAACAACAGAGGTTACATTTCCCCGAACGAAGTCCTGGCATAATTCTGGCTAGATATGTATGAGCACTTTTCTTATCGTAGATGGTACAGTCCATTTAAATTAGTAGTTTTCCTGGAACAGACCTGTCTTTTAAGCATTATCCACAAACCGTTTGGTATTTGTTTTTGTGGTTTTGTCCTGCTGGAACACCCAGTTGTGTACATATTTGATCATCTGACCCAAACTTCACCCTCAAATGAAAGAAAGAAGGCAGAGGCCCAATCAAGATCTGGATGGATTTTCCTTCAATGGGCCCAAAAGGAATTCTGGTTGTGAAGAAGTGTGTCTTCCTCCAAGAGAACAGCGCCCTCTTGGTCCCGCATCAAGCATGCCTACACGGTGAAGAAGAGCCTGTTTATCATATTCTTGCTCCTGTGTCATATTTTTGCATTTTTAGGCTCATCTTGCAACCTGGCTGCATTCCAGCAGTGCAAAAGGCAAATACTTATAACCTTTCCCCACTCTTAAGATTTGGATGTCAGTTCATTGTGAAAAAAGAGCAATTAAAATCAATCATTAAATGCCCCCAAATTAATGCAATTTTATGTGAAAGTTAGTGTTTGTAAATTTCTGACCGCAGCAGAAAGTATGTCTGTATGATTTGATTGAATTACACTTTGCCTTGAGATGTTGTGAATTGGCGCTATACAAAAAAAAGATGAATTTAATGTAAATCGGAGTCCTACACAGTACCACTAAAAAAAAAAACTTCTGTTAGTGTCTCAGGTCAAAATAATTTTAGTAACATCTGATTAGTAATTTAAGAATCTTGTCGTTCAAACTGAGAAAAAGGAGATCAATTGGAATACATTTGATTTCAATACAATAAAATCCCTTTTGAAATTCTCTTGGATGAAACAATTACTTTAAAGTAAACTGAAGGATTTAGAGCTTTAAAAATATCTGAAGTGAAGTTAAATCCACTGGAAACTGTTAAATCGGATAATAAATCTTCTGCTTTAGTGACAGCAGCGATAAGCCAGAGGTAAAAACCCGTAAAGGCTGATGCATTATTAATTTATCTTTTCTTCTATTAATGAGTAAAGATTTTTTTGCTGATAGAGAATGTCATCCTCTGACAAAGATTTGCATACCTTTGCATATTTCCCCACCTGTTTTCACAGACCAATAGCTTGACAGCATTAAATAAAAAGAGACAGATACAAGCCCTGTGCCAGTGCTCAGTAATCTCACGTAAAGCGAAAATCTCTTTGCAAATCAGAAATTTCCCACAAGGAGAGAAACACTCTACGTGAAAGTGTTTGGATCCATGTTTCTATAAAAACCCAAAGGAAAAGGACCCAATGCCATGGGAAGCTAAATGAACTAAAGGCTTCATGCCCAAAGGCTGCAGAGACAGAGGAGGAAATCGCGGTTTCTCTGGTTTTCAGCAGATTTTTGTAGAACCAGATCGTTTTAACCCAATATTTTGTTCTCTTGGAGCTGCCAGCTACAGAGAGGAAAGCCCTCCAAACCTCCATTATTCATGATCTCCACACAGGGTTGGTCCCCGTTTGCCGCTTTACGAGTCTCTTTCATTCTGACTTTGGATCTGCATCCCGTGACTACACGTCGTCCCTGCTTGGGATTCCTCTTGCATTCACCTTTCCTGTTGCTGATAATAGGTTTCTGTCTGTAGCCATAAACATGGATGGGGGGGGGGGGGTGGAATGTGTGGAGACAGCTTGGTTGTGTACAACACAGCCAACAAATGAAGTCCCTCTCTATATGGAAATGTATTCAGGTGTTCCAGTATTGTGGATAACAAAGCAGGTTTTTCACTGATCCTTGATGTTCAGCCCCCTAGCCTCATGTATGTGGATACGAAGCCATTCAGGAGACTTCGGATCTGTATTATATCCCCCTGGCATTCAACCCTTGATCTCTTCATGTCAAATAAACGGAGAAGTATCCTCCAAGTAATCCTCAAATTGCAGTCGAATGCTTCGACGGCCCTCGTGTAGCAGCGCTATCGAATGTCAAAACAAAGCCGCTCTGATTTCAAGGAGGATGGCGAAAAATCAAACGACACCACCACAGAGAGAGTAAACATATCCGTGGCACCACTTCAATTAAACAGCTTTGTCGCTGGTCTCTAAATGAGTGATCAGGCAGCTTTTTATGTAACATGAGGAATGATGTTGAAAGGTAGCCCATCAGAGGTTGTATTGTCAGGAACGGAAGAGGGGAAACGTGTGAGCGTACCTGTTCTCCACTATCTGCTGTTTGATCATTTTGACGTATTCAAAGCTCTCCACACAACAGATGTCGTACACCAGGATGTAAGCGTTGGCGTTACGCACTCCTCTGCAGCGCAGATCCAGCCATTCCTGAACAACACAGAGAAAAACACAAAAAGTGCCAAAAATTGATTTCTTTGTGAGAGGGAAAGTTTGAGCTGTAAATTTTTATGTATTAGAATAAAAACATGCGCACATGTTTTGTCAACTGATTGACCCTAATTCTTCAAAGCTTGTACAAAGGTTTTCTTGCAGTATGCCCTGTGAAACATCCCCACAGCATGATGCTGCCACCACCATGTCTCACCGTGGGTGTGCCGTGTTTATGACGATGTGCGTTGTTAGTTTTTCACCAGACTTCGTGCTTTGCATGTTGACTAGAGCATTTACCTTCAGGCTCACCTGGCCAGACCAAACAAGTGTCCAACATGTTTGCTCTGTCTCCTAAATGTCATGTGGAAAGTTTCAGACGTAGCATGCTATGAGTTCAATTAAAACCAGATTTTCGGAGTGCATGACTTATTGGGGTCATGTCAACAGGTTCTCTCACATGAGCTCCGGGTCTCTGCAGCTCCTCCTGAGTTACCGCTGCTTCTCTGATTAATGTTCTCCTGGTAGTTGGCCAGCTGCAGTATGTCTTGGTACGTTTGCAGCTGTACTGGACTCGTTCTGTTTTGGGCGGGTGTGGACTGGTCAGAAACATTTGTTGGAGCTCTGTGATGACTGTGCCTCTCTGCTGTTGCGGTGTGCGGTATTATAGTCTGGCCACACGAGATTTTAAGAAGGTGCTTGACCTGGTAGCGTGTCTTACAAGAGACTTGACCGCGTTGCTGCAATTCATGAGTGAAGTTATTTGAGATCTTGAGACTTGCTAAATGTTAGCTTGGTGGGGCTTCATATTACTGTTGCTGTGATTATTGCATTGCTGTGGGGAATCACTGAGGTCTGTGCCTGGGTCTACCTTGACCTGTAGAGTGTTGTGGTGTTATATGTGGACTGGAACAACTAGGGCTCCAAGCACCACTTTTTGTCTTAATAAATGTTTTATATTAATTTGGTTGACTGACTCGACTTTTATTGAACTAGCTTTGGCAAAACATAAACATTGAAAGGCTGTGGAGTTGTTTTTTAACCAAGCTCTCCTAGAAACGTCTCCACAGCTTTCTCTCCGGTCCTGTTCGCACAGGATTTTATTTAAGGGGCGAGTTAGTGAATACAAATCCAAGGCGTCCTTTTCAGATATTTCTTTGTAAAATATGTAAAAACTGTTTTGCTTTCCAACACTTCACAACTATGTTTTAGTTTAGTAACTTCACGTGGATTGCTGAGGGACATGGAGTTGAAGATCTGATCATCGATCTCAAAAACATAGTTCAGAACGCGTTCTTGTCTGCGTTGTAGAAACAGCGCGTTTTTGTTGTTATGGCTCCAAGCGCCTCTTAGAGAATGTGGTACACATGCAGTACCAACAAAACCAGAGTAATTACAGTAGGCAGCTAGCTGAACAACATGTACTTTGCCTTTCTGCAATTTCCAATAGCCTTTTGGCTCTTTATCAGATGTTGCATGCCTCTGCTGCAGAGAATGTGCACAGTGGATGAATTCCCAGAGCTCCTGTGACTCTTTGAGCTCCGTTTTCCTGAAATAAAGTCATTTGGTGTTCACCCAGAAGAAAACACAGCTCAGTCTCCTAGCTACACACATTCAAGGACGATGACCGAGGTTAGACGAAACCAATCACTCACAGTCTGTCAGTGGAAGAAAAACAACTCATGTGGCTGTTACATCAGGCTTTGTTGCTCATTGTACATTCAGCTTTGTAAAAGAAGAAGAAGAAGAACAAGAAGAAGAAAAAGAAAAAGAAGAAGAAAGACATGTTTTATTTGATGCTAATGAGTTTCAAAGTGTGATTAAAGCAAATTACAGAAAAAAAACATTGTCTCCCCTAATTCTGTTCATGGTGCGTTTCCTCAAACTCTCACAAGTGCACCGTTGAACCTCCCTTGCAGCCTCAACCGGCAGGCAATGAATTTATAAATATTTGATCGGATTAAAGATGGGGAGAGAAACTTGAAGGAGATGGGAGAGGGATCTGCTGGGGGAGAAAACAGATGCTTAAAATTAGAAAACAAGGAGAGGCCTGAGAGAATGGTGAAAAGATGAAAAAGGAAGAAAGACCCAGGGATGAACAAGACAGGGAGTCAACATCCCTTCTGGGGTTTCTGCTCACTGCTGTAACGGGGCCTTTGCTTTCTGAGACTTAGATTTAATTTGGTCTATCAGGCTGTGGCTGCAGCGGGAAGTGTGCAGGAAACAATCATTTCAGCTACTGGAATGTAACGTTTAACTGGAAAGTGGTTTCAGGATTTTATCAGTCGGCTGCATAGCGGGGCAGCGGTCAGCACTGCTGCCAGCAACACGGTTCTGGGTTCAAACCCCAGCCTTTCCGTGTGGAGTTTGCGTGTTCTACCTGTGCATGCAAAGGTCTGCCCGGCTTCCTCCCACAGACACCCATGTTAGGTTAACTGGCCTTTAAAAATGGCCTTCAGATCTGACCGTGTGACTGCATGGTTGTTTGTCCTGGTGCGTCTCTGCCTGTGTTGCCCTGTGATTTGCTGCCAACCTGTGCAGAGTGTACCTCTTCCCCAATGACTGCTGAGGACAGGCTCCAGCTCTTCTGTGAACCTGTGCTGCAAGGGTTGAGCAAGTATAGAAAACAAATGACTGGATTTCATCACCGAATAAGTGTTTGGGGAAAAGGTCGTCAGCACTAAAGCTTAGATAATAGTGTTTCCCCAACATATGAGGCTAAATCCTGCCATTTACAGGATAGCTCAACAAAACTGTTCAGAAAAACAGTAATCTCCGTTTTAAAAGGACGAAGTCTTGCTTTTGAGAATTTTTCATGAAATTAATGTATTATTAATGGGAAAATACTCTCCTTTAAAATTTTTATATATGGTCTTTTTAGAAAAAAACTACAAGTTCTTTCTTCTGCACATAGCTGCAATCTCACTTCCTATAAACTAAGGAATGTTGGAAGCATTGGGAACGTTGGGAATGTTTGTCGCCTTTGTTTGTTCAGACTGTTTCCTGATTTCCCAGCGTGTCCTATCAAAAGGAGAGGTCCCTCTGATTGGCTGATCTGTGAAGAGGGTGAGACAATGAAGAGGGACTGACGTAGCAAGACATCGAAAAAGACGTTTTAGCAAGAGCTGGTATTCCTACTCAGACCGATTTGATGTGGGTTAACCCTTTTCTATGTGCTTTGGAAGGTTAACTAATTAATAATAAAAACCTACTTGTACATGAGGCCTGCCTAAAGAACCACAATGAAGACGTGTTGAACGTTTTTCCCAAACTTTTGAAAGATAAACCGACTGCCGGCTATTTGGGATGAACTCTGGGGAAAGTGCTGCCTGTGTCAGAGAGAGAATCTTGTCTTGGTGGGGACTTTCAGATTTTCAAAGAACAAAGTAGCTTTTTTCACAATAAAAAAAAAAGAACACCACAAACAATGTCGATTAAGATTCCATCTATAACTAGATCTGAAGAAATAAGCAAATCCTTAGTGTAAAACTACTTAAAGTTAAAAAAAAATCCAATATTTAATTTCATTACATTTATTTAGAGCAAAATAAAGTCTAATGTAAAAAATAAAGGTTTTTCTCTAAAATCTCAGCTGCTAAAATTCTTGCCGCCGCTGCTCCTGTACTTTTTGCCAGCATGATCTCACCTAGTCCTATCCTGAATTATTTCACTTGGTTGAATCATACAGAGAAGGAGGATCTCGGCCTGCTCGCTCTCCAGCGCTCGGTTCAGCCTCTGTCAACATCTCCAACCTTCATCTGCCCCTCTTCATGTAAATACCCTCTGGAACATTAACCTTCCCCCTGCGAGCACCAGGATCTTCTTCCCCTCCGCTCGCTCCAAAACAATAAGCCCTCCATTACCTTTCCGAATATCTGATCCAGTCCTGTTCAGTTTCAGCGCTGCATCTAACTGCTCCTCACTTCCACCAGGCGCTACTGAATTAAAAATACAGAAGCCCCCCTGGAATTGAGATTTCACTAGAGATTCCTAGAGATTTTGAACAGCTTTATAAAAAGGATACTTGAAATTTAAAAATGTACTTCAGATACATTTAATTTAAATGGATCGCTCCACTGGATTTGGTTTTGTAAAACAAAAAAGTATTGCTTAACTTGGGATTTTTCTCCACTGCACAGATGTAATCAAAATGAGGGATGAGTTTTCATCTATATTTTTTCAATGTAAAATGTAAAAAAAAAAAAACATACTGCAATAAAATACAAAAAAACAAAACAAAAAAGCCAACGTTAAAGAGTTGGGAACAAGCTCAAGTGTAAGCTGCTGCAGCAGATTCAAGTGGCACCAATTTGAATATTCATAGTTTTGCCCATATCAACCTAGATGAGTCAGCAAAAATCAAGCTAAACCATTTAAGGCATCTGAGGAGGATTTAAATCTAAAAATATATTTTGTAATTTTGAGGATCAAAGACAGACTTTAAAGGGTTTAATCAATGCCGGGAGAGAGTTTCCTGTTTGTTAGCAGCAGAGATAATCTATGCATGATCACAGTCTCTGCTGAAGCTCTTCATGTGGTCAAACTCTGCCTTGATCATTAGAGCTGCTCAGATTATTGCTGTTCATTGTTTCTGACTGATGCACCTGAATCCAGCTCAGATGATGTGGTCTCTTTTTGCTGTACGAGATTGGCTGTTAATGTAATATAGAAATATCAAAAAGCAAACTGACATATTTGAAATGTTAAGCCAGTGAGACATAAATCTGTGGCACTAAAACACATATTGAAGATTATTGATTGTGCTCACTGTATTGTTTCTCTTTTCCATAATGGCTTCCATCTAAAAACGGAAAATGTAATCACACACAAAAATGTCCTTTTTAATACCAGCGTGCAGTTCATCCCACGTATACAGCTGATAATTTATGACAGCGGAAGATATGAGAAAAGGCGATGATCAGCGTGGTGATGTTACTGGAAATGTGAGCATCTTGATGAGAGGGAATTTGCCTTCATTTGGGCCTGGAAGAAGTTATTTATGGGTTTGTGTCAACAGGAAGAAACACTTTCACATGAGTGGGACGATAATGAGGCCCATGAGACGTGGAGGAGAGATAAAAAAAAAAAACATGAGATGTACGGGACTACTGCGGGCAAAAGTGAACGGGGATGGTGAGAAAACAGGTGCAAGCTATAACCACTTCTCTTTCCAAGTCATCTGGTGACATTTTAACAACTTACCCGGGGCCGGCCCAGGGTACAAGCAGACATTGCTGCTGACACGCCCCCTGCTGGCCGTGAAACCCTAAAAGACACAGACTAGGTTTATAAAGGTCATATAAATACTAACAAAAAATTTGTCGTTATGTTAAAAAAGTAATAATTTAAAGCTAACTTACACTGAAATTCATTTTAAAATGTTTAGCAAGGATAAAAAAACATTGTTTTGTTTCCTTGTTCTGTTTCCTAAACTCTAGCTTTTGTTGTGTTTTTTTTTTTTTACTGCTGACAGAGTTTAAAAACATCCGGTTGGTCAGTTTAGTGTCCCCAAGGAGGCATGTTGCGGATGATTTCACTCTATAATACAGAATCGGTGTTTAGCAAAGCTGCTGTTTAAGGCAAATACATTTTTATGAGACTTCAGTATACAAATATTACAAATTGTATAGAAACCCTTTGCTCTCCCTCTCATTTCAGCTGCTCAGCTGAATTTTAAGGTTTATTCTGAATGAGTTCAGCCAAATTAAAGCATTTTTCTCCAAATAACTTCTCCAAACAGAATGTGTGTTTGTGATCCTTTTACCTGATCATGAATAGGTGTAGTAGTGGAGGAAGAGGATGTAGACAAGAAAGGGATTTATTAAAGAAATGATAACAAACTTACAGAAAGAGGAAGATAGAAAAGATACATAAACAGAGAGGACACGACAGACATGACATGACAGGACAACAGAAATATATGACAAGGAAAGGCTGAAAACTGAAGGCTTAACTGCTGGGGAGGTGATTGATGGACATCACGTGGGTCCTGTTATCTGCTATGTACTGAAGCTGTATGGGGATCAGCAAACTGAAGAGCTAATGAAGAGCAAATTGTAAACACAAAACGGTGCACAGGGATTTAGGAAACCTTACTGTTGATTGGAAGCCTAGCAAATATAAGAAAGTCATCTAGACAATGACCAGAAACACAAGAATGAAACAAACTAAAAAAAACATAAAACGAGAGAAAACTCTCGTAAGAGACAGAACCAAAGTAAGTAGACTATGCCAGGTGTATCATTCTGTTTCTACCAATCTTACAATCTTATCTGTGCCTTTACTGTTCCCTGACATTAGGCAAAACAATAGATCATGAAGGTTAACCTGTTTATTTTATTGAAATAATCAATAATTCAATACAGACCTTGCCTTTATACCTTATGCATGTAAAACCATGAGTATGAAGCTGTTTTTGTCCTACTAAAAATGTATATATATATATATATATATATATATATATATATATATATATATATATATATATATATTGGGGTTGAATACCATGGTTCTACATGGTTGACTCAATTGACTCAAAGGGGACATATCATCCAAAATCTGCTTTTTTAGCCCTTAAATACATTTTGTTGTGTACTAGGAGCCTCTAGGAGTGCAGAAAGGTTGAATGTAGTCTGTCCAGGAGCTGCGGAAATATATTTTTATACTTAGTGGGACATATTTTTCCAGGCCTTTCAGGTTTCTCTGTTTTTATTACGTTTTTTGAACAATTATGTTGCAGGATTATCTGCAGAAGTGATAAACAAGGTCATGGACTTCCAGCTTACCAATTTTCCGAATCCGCTGTTTATATTTCTCTGAGCGATTTTGTAGTGCGAGCTGAATGATCCCAAAGCTACAAGTGGATAAATCAAAGATTGTTCACTGCGCTGTCCCCCGGCAAACTACAAAAATGGCTGAAAGGGGTGAAGCGGAACGTTCTGCAACCTGGAGGGGGGCGGGTTGTGAAGTTTCTCCTTTAGATTTAAAGAGACAGCACTAAAACGAGTTCCCCTCAGACACACCTCAGAACAGGGGCAATAAGGGGGGAATATGGTGGCAAATTAACAAGGCAGTCTGTTTTATATAGACCACAATGGGATAATTTTAATGTGAAAAGGAGGAATTTAAAAACATCATATGTCCCGATGTAGATGAAATGTTGTGAATGACATTTCACACATGAGAAACTTTCCTACATCAGAGAGGTAACTGGCTAATTTTACATCCCTTTTAACTCGCCGCTGTGGGATGGGACACAACTCACATGTTGTCCAAAAGTCCCGCTCTGATTGATTGTGTAGCCCTGGTTCATCTGGTCTAGGTGGAAGAGACAGTCCTGAAGAGAGCATTGCTGACCACAACTTTCAGAACATGCTAACAAGAAACCGGGCCCAAACGAGTCACTAGGACCTGGCCAGTCTTTGGAGCTGTGGTTGCAATAAATGTTTGTTTTGCCTATTATTTATGTAAAGTTCCCACAAAGAGGGTTGTTTTTCCCTCCACGGGTCCAACGTCACTCTCAGTGACTTTCTGATTTTTGTTAACTTATGAAACTGGTTGAATTCTGGCTACTAATGCCTTCTATGATAATACTGATACTGCTTATTATTTTGATGCATGTGCTAAACTAAGAGATTGTTTGGCTAAAATATGGAGTCCAATGAGAGCAGCTGAAGTGGGCCGGAGAGCAAAAGGTTTTTGTTACAGAAAATTTTAAATTAGGGGGAGCCACCAAAACAATCTGTTGAAGAATCAGTGTAATTATTTGTTGCCTCATGAGTTGATCGTGAAACAAGTTGTGTTAAATGTAAAAATTATCAAAAACGGGTGATATACGGGGGAACTTATCAGCACAAATGGGCCTGCAATCGAATTTCTGCTTTCGGCCTCGTTCAAGCTTGGGTCAGCTCTGAGGTTGCTGATATTTGAGTCCTACTGTAACTTTATTAGAGTCCAAAGCAATTTAAATCCAAGTCATGCTGTATTTCTCGGGAAAACATGGCATATTTCCTTCCCTTAGCAATGCATATCATCACAGCTCAATCCTAATTGAGGCAGCCGAAGATATGAGGCGCACACGGCGGCTTTCAGTTGCAGCCTTGCATCTCGTGGCCTAAAAATAGCAGCTTGTGTTCTCATCTCATATCTCTTTATCATCCAAATCCTGGTTTTAAATGCGGAGGCGGAGCTTGAAGGAGCGACGCGAGTTCTGCAGAGCCAAGCAAGAAACCCGGGCAGAGCAAATAAACAGAAATCAGGCGCTGGACCCGTGTATGCTCCTGGTGAGCAGGAATCAAAGAAATCAGTATGTGTGTGATAGTTAGAGTTATGCATGCGTGCAGGATGTGAGACTGCAGTCGTAGGAGCGTAAAACTACAGCGTGGTGCCACTGCATGCATCCTTCAATAGGCCTTCTTACCAGTGCGGAAAAAGAGCATCTCATCCCTCGCTCCTCAAGACCCAAACAGACCGCGTCTCCCTGACAACAGCCCGCCCTGGTCAGCTTCCAGTATGCAAAAACAAAAGCTGCTGCGTCTCTGAGTATTACAACGGGTGAAGAAGTGGAGGGGCCCTTAATGGTATGCGTGTTTGTGATGGCTAATATTGCTGGAGCACAGGAGCACTGGGTGTGACGTGGTGCAGAAACGCTGATGAGCAATTAAAGAGGTGTCATGGAAAGGCCACACCGCCTCGCTCGCAGATACAATCTATTACAGTCCCCACAGGTGAAATTTCTATTAATCAATGATGACCTGTGGCAGGAACATCTTTAAAGACTGTGGGACACATCGCTCTTTGGTGGGTTTGTCTCTCTTGAGACCGAGGGAAATTATTTTTCTGAGTTTCTGCAGTGCTGTGTTACAGGAAGGAGACGGGATCTAGGATCTGTTCTGAAATCACGTTTTACTGGTTTAGCATCTCCCTCTCGTTCAGATGGAAACAGCTGTAACAGAAGAGTTTGAAGGGATTGCTGTTTGCTCCTTTGCATATGAAGCTGCTGTCAGGATTGTAAACCTGGGATCAGCTTGGCTTTGTCCAAAGCTTATGTAATCCACTAAGCATCTACAGGCTCATTTAATTATGTGTTATACGTCTCTCCTTCAGCACATGGATGATACAGAGGCGAGAAAGAAACTTAGATTTTATGTGTTTTGCAAAGCTATGACAGAATTCATGTCCAGAGATCAGACCAGGATCCTTGGTCCTTCTTGTATAGCACCTGAACAATGTTTTATTTATTATTAATGATCATTTTATGTTTCAGCATGAAAAAGATTATGATCTAGGTCTATGCTATAAGAAGAATACAGCTACAGTCATGAACAAAATTATTGTTACCCCTTGGTTAACCAGAGGAAATCTCAAAATGGTCACTGAAATAACTTGAAACTGACAAAAGTCAGAATAAATAAAGATTTACTGAAAATTAACCAATGAAAATCAGACATTGCTTTTGTATTGTGTTTCAAGAGATTAATTTAAAGAACAAACTAATGAAACAGGCCTTGACAAAAATAATGGCACCCCTAGAAAAGATTGACAATAATTTGACCATCGGGACATGTTGAACTGAGGTGTGTCCTCTAATAAGCATTACAGACATCTTCAAGCTTGTAACCAGTCAGTCTGTCTATTTAAAGAGCTACAAGTGGTCAGTGGGCTGCTTGGTGACATGGTGTGTACCAAAGAGCCCAGAACAAGTTACAAATAAATTAAAGGTGAACTCCAAGGTCAAGGTACATCAGTATCAGATGGCGCCATCCGTCACTGATTGAGCCAAAGTGGACTTCATGGGAGACACCGCTGTTTAAAACAAATCATAAAAAAGCAAGACTGGAATTTACCACAACGCATATTGAAAAGCCGCAGAGATTCTGGGAGAATTTCCTTTTGGACAGCTGACACAAAACTGGATCTTTTTGGCTTGGCTATTTTCTTGGGCTGCTTTGCTGCATCTGGCACCGGGTGTCTCAGATCTGTGAAGTGTTCAATGAAATCACAGGAGTATCAAGGCATTTTGGAGAGAAATGTGCTGCCTTGTGTCAGTACGCTTGGTCTCAGTTGTAGGTCATGGGTCTTCCAACAGGATAATGACCGAAACACACAGCTAAAACCACCTTAGATTGGCTTTACAACTATTCTGAAGTGGCCTCCTGTGATCTAAATCCTATTGAACACCCATAGAAGGAACTGAAACACGCTGTCTGGAGAAGGCTCCCTTCATTAGAACATTAGAGACCAAAGAGCATCATGGAGGCAATGGACCACAGCAGACAGGTCAGGGAGAGAGGTGACGGAAAAGGTCAAAGAAGTTATAAAACAGTATCCCAGAATCACTAGGATCACTGTTCAGTTCATCATCCTGAAATGGAGAGAGCATAGCATCACTGAAAGCCTACCAAGATGTAATTCAATTCAATTCAATTTTATTTATATAGTGCTGATTCATGAAGCATGTCATCTCAAGGCACTTTACAAAGTCAAATTCAATCAGATTATACAGATTGGGTCAGATTATACAGATTAGTAAAAAAATCCTATATAAGGGAACCAGTTGAGTCGGACAATGCAGACGACTCTCCCACAGAGAGTCGTCTGCATTGTCCATGGCTTTGCAGCAATCCCTCATACTGAGCAAGCATGAAGCGACAGTGGAAAGAAAAACTCCCCATTAACGGGAAGAAACCTCCAGCAGAACCGGGCTCAGTATGAACGGTCATCTGCCTCGACCGACTGGGGGTTAGAGAAGACAGAGCAGAGACACAACAAGACAGACAAAAAAGCAGAGAAGCAAACATTGATCCAGTGATCTGTTCTACATTAGATGGTAATAGCAGGTGATCTGTCTTCCCTGGATGATGTCATAGCTATGTAAGCCTGTTCACCTAAACCAGGAAGTTCAACAATGGCTCTTAAGAAATTTGGCTAAAAATGATAATGAACCTACCAGTGTTTTTAAAGAAAGGTATAGCAACAATTGTTGGTTTTACTCGTGCTTTTGTGGAATAATTGCATTGAATTTCCACAGAAGAGTGACACCAAAAGTACCAGTAATAATTTTTTTTAATCTTTTTTTTCTTTCTTTTCTTTTTTTTTATTATGCGTTTTGTTTTTTGTTTTTGCAACACATTTTTGAAAATTATAATTATACGTTGTCTATTTTCAAAAGCTTGTGTAACATTTATGGCTCTAAACAAGCTTTTATTTAGTTGGACCGAGGTCAAAAAGGGTCTTTGGATTGTAAAAACTGCAGATGCCTGGCCTAGACTGACAGACCGGGCCAGAAGAACATTTATCATTAAGCAGCCATTTGCATCGTGGTAACTCTGGCGGAGCAGCGGAGATTCAGAGCTCGGGTGGGACAACCATGTGTCATCCTCTTGCCTTTATGGGAGAGCGGGAAGAAGAAAGCCTTTGTTGAAAAAGGGCTTGGAAGTCCTGTTTGCAACAAGCCCTGTACTGGACACGGCAACTAAATAGAATAAAGGCTCCTGGTTCAAAGATAAAAAAAGTTGAATTTTCTGGTGTTTATGCTAAACAACATGTGTGGTAGAAAACTATTGCATCATAATGGGGAAACCTGTGGGGAGCCTTTCCTTCAGCAGGGACAGGGAAGCTGGTAAGAGTTGATGGGAACATGATGGGGTTAAGTTTGGACAATCCTGAATTTCCCCACTGAGACACAATAAAGACAGTTTCTATTCTACTGGAAGAAAACCTGTTGGAGGCTGAAAGAGGCTAACAACTTGAAAACCCGATGTTCATTGATGCTCTCCATCCAATCAGACTGAACTTCAGCTATTTGACAAAAAGGAGCGAAACTGCTAGGGAGCGGGTGTGGGATGAATCCTGAACACCGCAGTGCACCTTTTGACATAAGTTGTTGAAAATTAATAACTGAAAGCTGATTCCTCCAGAAATTAGGGCCGGGGTGTCCAAACTTTTCAGTACATTGGCCAAAATTGTCGAGTCAAAGGAACTCGAGGGCCAAAAAAAAAAAAAAAAAATTTTTAAACAAAAATATTTATGTTAATTTTGTACCCGCTCTACAAAATATTATTATTTAAAATAAATTACTCCGATTTTTTGTAAGAAATTGATGTGTAAATCATTGTACATCCAAATTTTTTAAAATATTTTGCTCATTTGTTGTATCATCCAGTTTGCAAATTATTTTGAATAATTGAATTTGACTCTAACAATAATAAACTGAATTCTTTTTGGTCTAGCAATATAAAAACAGTTGTTCTTTGAAACCACTTGCTGTAATTAGCCAATTTTAATAAAGTCTGCATTTGAGTAATTAAATATCATTGGATAGATACTATGAAATCAAAGAGAATGTCAAAAGTGTGTTCATTAAAAGGTGAATACTTTGTGTTGTACTTAACATTTTCAGCTATAGGATTTTACCTTTTGTGCATTAATTTTGCACTAATTAAAAACTAAAATCTTCCATCTGCATCAGCCACCTGTGCTGGTGGATCAAATCCTTCTTTGGGGGCCAACCCAAAATAAGCACAGGGGCCGCAAATGGCCCCCAGGCTGCACTTTGGACATGCCTGACTTAGCGAGAACATATGACAAAATAAATACCTTGACAGTCTGACAAAATCATTTCAACAAAACGACGGTACAAGCAAAAAAGGCGAGAAAACAAAACCGCATTTGGTTTCTCAAATTAATTTTTACAGTTTTTGCTTCCCCTGAATTTTCCAGGGTCAAATCCCAGGAACACATTAGAGAATCCGCCTCAGTCCAAAACCAAAGAAGCCGAAAATGAAAGCAAACCATAGCTTTTATTTCTTCAAGATGCTTTTTGATCTTATTATCTCAACAAAATCAGATCAGACTTCTGGTCATGTCCTTTTGTTGTAAGCTCTGTTTTTATCCAATAAACTATATTTATTTAATGGAGAATATTCTGGAAACATGCTTATTTCTGCTCATGGAGTTCTGATCCACCTGCAATACCATAAAAAAACTTGGATGAAAACGTAAGCTTTTTTTGTAGGAACAATGACACTGCTCTGTCTTTGGAAAGCAAATGAAACCATAAAACATTCAGTATTAAATTCTGCAGCTGCAGTTTGCTCATATGCAAAGAGTAATAGAAACAGAGGACAACGATTATCTTCTTTTTTTTTTTTTACTTGTGGTTCCTCTCAGCTTTTAGATGACTTGTGAATCTCTTCACAGATGGGCACTTATTCCAACTGCGTCCACAAAAGTCCAAACGACACAACGTGTTACATAAAAAGCTCTAATTTCTGTGCAGTTATCGTGTAGAGATAGAGAGATAACTGAGAAACAGTCCAGAGAGAAGCAAGAGAGGGAGACAGAGCATCTTCAGTTGGGGGGGGGGGGGGGGTTTTGGGAGTCATCGAGATACATTATGGCACAATGAAAAAGAAAATACAATAAAAGACAGAACAAGACAAGAGCAAGCATGCTGAATGCTCCATCAATCTTAAATCCATCTGTCAGAACATCCTATTGCCACATTGTGACAGCTGCTCTCTAAAAGCTTTACTATCAGCAGCAAACAGACATTGTGCAAATAAATCATTAAACCATCCCGGTAAAATAACAGAAATCTGGGACCAGCAAGCATGAAAGTCTGGCTGAAGATGGGTCACAAGTTGCCTTTTAAATATAATCTGAGAAGATGAAAAACTGCCCGGCTGGATCAGCGTGGAGGCGGACTGACTCACTGTATCCTCCAGGTTATTCATCACAACTTTCAGAGGACAGATTACTCCTCGCTCAGTCACTGTTACTCCGATAGTGTCCATTAAGCTCTTTGGAACCTGTCTAATTGACTGCGGCCACTCAGACCTCTATTGGTGGCCTATTCCCTCCAGTATTCTAACTGGGAAAGGCGCTTTAATTCAATTTGCTGCACGCAGTGAGTGAATTTCAATCACTGTTCTTTGTGCAGCTCGGTACTCACTGGCCCTGACTCGGGTTACTGCACATCTCCGCTGATGGGGTCAATACAGAGAGGCGCAGTGACTCAGACGTGCCGCCCCATCAGTGCTCTGCCTGTGAACAGAGGACATCAACATACTGAGGACAAGCGAGAGACAACAGGAGCAGAGAGCAGGCTGGAAATGTGGCAGCGGCACTCAGTCAATGATGTTCTCAACAACGACCCCACTAACAGGAGCCCCCGTTAGTATGAATATACACAACACTGTGATGGCGGCACTGTGCCAAAAGCTTGTTGATGTGACTCAACCTTTTGGGGACATACACTCCTACAGTTTAAACTCAAGAGACTCACTTTGTCTTGTTCCTGCTTTTTTGTTCACACCCACCTTCTTGTTCTCTGAGCGGCATTATATAGCCGAACGAAA
Source organism: Fundulus diaphanus (assembly GCA_037039145.1). Lineage (NCBI taxonomy): Eukaryota > Metazoa > Chordata > Actinopteri > Cyprinodontiformes > Fundulidae > Fundulus > Fundulus diaphanus. The sequence goes on from CM073127.1 coordinate 26,585,197, forward strand.
CTTTACAAAATGTCCCAGTTGGTGGCAAACAATGCTGCAGACCTCTCGTCACCTTTTAGATGAAACATTAGGTCTGGATGAAAAGCTGTAATTCTGACAGGTAGATTGCACCGACCCCTCTGCTGGCCTGCGGGCCACAAGCCGCTCATTTGTTGACTCCCACCCTGTCTGATAATCACAGCCTTTCTTGCAGGAACTATCGGTGAAACTCAAGGTGAGAGAAAAGAGGACATTTTCTGCAGCAGTAATTGACAGGTTGGTGTGTTGACCTGGGAGATTTTCTCCGATGAAAGCCGTGACAGACAGGAGTCAAACACATACTGCAAACAAAGACTCAGATGAGGTGTGATGTCTGACGCTAGCTTAAGACACTAAATTGCCTATTAAAGAGAATTAATGTAAGGTCCACATCGTACAACTCAAGGTGTCCCTAATCGATGATTTAGTCATGCAACTTCTCCTCTGCAGTAGTGTGGCATCGATTCGTGTTCAACTTCCTCTCCTCTGAGACTCCTAAAATATACATCCAGCTGTTCTGTGAAGGCCTCGGAGCTTAGTTACAGAACATTAGAAGGACAAACAGCGTCATGAAGGAACAGTGCAGAAAGGTCAGATATAACATGGAGATGTTTAAAGAGCTGTCAGGTTACGCAACAATATTTCAAGCTTTCAGTATCTGCTGGAGCACTAAAAACTCTCGCCTATAAATGGAAAGACTGTTGCACAACTGCAAACCTGCCAAGATGACGGCATCCACCTAAACTGAGAGGTAGGACAAAGAGGGTATAAATCAGAGACAGAGCAAAGAGGCTCATGGTAGCTCTGGAGGAGCTGCAGAGATACATAGTGCAAGTGGCAGGATATGTTGACGGTGAAACTATCTATTGTGTACACCAGATATTTGGCCTTAATGGCACGTGGAAGGCCAATGTTGAAAGAAAGCTATAAGAAGTCTCGTATGCAGTGTGTAATGGAATCAGCTAACATGGAAGACACTTCTCTGGTCAGATGAGACCTAAATTCTTTGGCCTCTGTGGGAACCCTTTGTGGAAAACCAAACCTTCACGTCACCCAAACACACCACCCCCACCCTGAGACACAGAGATGGATGCATCACGTCAGCATCTGCAGGAAAGCTTCTCTGCCACAGGGACAGAGCTGGTCAGAGTTAATGGGAAGATGGTTGAAGCTAAACTCGTATAAATCCTGTAGAAAATGATAAACTGTTATTAGAGTTTACAAAAGACGTGAGGCCGAGGCAGAGGTTCGCCTTCTGACTGGACAGTGATTTTAGCCATACAGGTACAATGAAACAAGTTAGATTAAATCTTATCCAAGAAGTATAATGACCCAGTCAAAGTCCAGAACTAAATTTCGGATAACCTAAGAACTGAAAATTGATGCTGAGAGTTTCTCTCAATCCAACCCGACTAAGCTTGAGCTAACTGGAAGAAGAACAGGCAATTCAGTCTCTAATTTGGGTTCCACAACATGCTGATTCAGGTGGAGCTGAATACAGATGCGCACCACACTGTTCAGATATTTATTTGAAAACCAATTTTGGAGAACATACATCACTCCTAACAATCATGCACCATTTTTTTCTTGTTCTATAAGAACCCAGTAAAACAAACTGAATTTGTGGTTATAATATGACGGAATGTAAAAAGGTTCAAGAGACAAAAACCTTTGCAAGGGACTGCACATAACAGTTATTTGAAGTCCGACTTTGACACATAAAGCGGGTTTCTCTCTAAGCTTTCTAAATTCCTTCAAATTCCCTCTTTGTGTTTCAACACTGGAGGAACGGCGGCACAAAGACAGGATTTAGGACTTGAAGGATCGTTGCTCAAGAGTTAAAAAAGCCCAGTAAAACTAATTAAAATTATAAAACCTTTATACGCTATGTTCTGATTTTTTTAATTAACTGAAACATTACTGTACATAGTTGCCACAACTAATACTTCTTTAAATACACATGTTTGAGTGATTGGCAACAGAAGAAAGGAAGTTTAATGACACGACAGCATCACGCTTCTTTAAAGTCTCTAAAGCAAAACACACAAAGACACTGAGAGCTTTCTCTGACCATAATCCTTGGATCAAATATGTCTTCTTCTAATCAGGTGCAGCAGATGACCCCTGGCTATGTATAAAAGGCCAGTCTCCTTTTGCACAGACAGAGAGTTTAAACAGATGCAGCAGCAGCATCATATAATAAGCTCATCTGAATTTACCTGGCTCTGAGCGCTGCTCGGTTTTAGTTAGAAATCTACTGAAGAAATCTCACGATTGATTAAAAAATGTATTATTTCCTCATGAGGGGGTGTAGTTTACAAAGTGATGCTCCAAGGCTTTAAGTCAGTCACCATAGCAACTAGTAAAGACATCTGATAGGAACCTTATTTATCCCTCTTTCCCAATGTTGTCTTCTGGTTGCAGCTGCAAGGAGATGCTGAGTAGTTAAATATACGGGTTAAAAAGCAGAAAATACATGCGTGTGTGTGCGTACAAACATGGATTTTATGATCTCTTTTTTTTTTTTTTTTGTGAGGCTGAAGTAAAATTACCTGACTGGCGCTTGCTGGGAAGGAGGAGATTGGCGGGACGTCCAAAATCTTTAACTCGTACATGTTCCCGTTCAGAATGACCGAGGGTCTGTATACGTATCGGCTCCTGGTCGGCGTGTACGCCTCCGAGAAATCGTTATAGATGAACTGGCGGATTATAGAAGTTTTGCCCACTCCGGGAGCACCGATCACTGCGATACTCAGCGTCTCCACCATTCCTGGAGCCCGGGTTCAGCACCATGGACAGCGGCAGCGGCAGACGTGTTCCGTCCGGTGAACACAGCTGGATCCCCCGCTGCTGCAGCGCCTAAATCACCGCAGGTGGCCTCAGCACTGAGCGACAGAACCGATAAATCACCCAGAGCGAGGGCGCCTCACCTCCCAGGTGAGAGCGACGAGGGATTGTCACAGATAGAGGCTCAAGCAGGATCGCGCAAACGGAGGGAAATGGGTCTTTGTCGCCTCTGAGAGAGAAACTCTTGTTTTTTCCAGGGGGCATCCCCGGAGAGGAAGCAGAAAAGTCTGTCCTTGCTGTCTCCACTCGGACATAATCTCATCCACGCTCGGCACCGACCTTGCCCAGACGCGCAGGAGCTCTCCGCGCCTTCATTGATTGCCTCCTCTGCGCCTCTCGCTCATTTTCCCAGCGCTGCACCACCGCCTGCGCTCCTCCATGGCAGCGGGGGGGAGGAAGGGAAGGTGCACAACCGCGGGGACTCGTAAAGAGGCTCTCCACGTGTTCTGCAATGGCATTAAACCTCGGTGTCTTTTCGTTTTCTGCTGCACGAGGGAGGGAGGGAAACGATCCTCACAGCCGACAGAGGTGCGTCTGCTGTAAAGGCATCTAGAGTGCGATCAGGAACGTTGTGCGTCTGCTGTTGGAGAGACAGGAGCTCCCTCTCTCCCTCTCTCTCTATCATCACTAATATCCCCTGCACTGCTCATCCAATAGGATCCGGTCGTGCGCAAAACGCGTGTGAAAGCTTGGTGTTCCCATAACGCCGCGGAATAAATGGTAAAGGACCAGGCCACGCACAGACACCATAAATCCTGCATCAGCAGAGTGCGGGGGTCATGAAGGTTGAACATCAGATCTCTGGGGTGACGTATTAGCTGCTGGATGGGGTCTACAGGTAAGGCTCGGTCAATGTGAGGCATCCATCACAGCCTGGTGACAGCTCCGCTCAGTGGACCAGTGTGAGCAAGAAACATCACATGTGTCTTCCTCACACTGGTCCTCCTTCCCAAGCGACGAGTTTATGACCTCAGAAAACTGCGCAACTCTAGACTGTTAGGGTTTCAGTTATTGATTTATCGATCACTCAACTCCTTTGAGGATTTGCTTTGTTGATAAATCCAGAGCTGATGTTTCTTATGTCTGACTGCATTATAATGTAGTCATGGCATAAACGCTGGTAGTTTATGGGAACAGTATACAGCACTTTCAATCACCATAGGCATGGATTTGATATAAATTTTCAGCTTTTAACGAAGTTTTCACACTCATATTGTTTTCAGGGTGAAACAATCACACAACAAACATCTTGCAAACATTTTCTAAACAAGGATTAGATGCATTGGTTTGGTTTTATTGTGAAAGTTCCAGCAGGTTTGCTTCTGAGTTGAGGAAAGGTTGAATAATCTGGAGCTGGTCCTCCTTCTTCCTTATGTCATCCAGCTCGGGAAATGCACCAGTGCCTTTGGCAGCAAAACTGTCCCACAGCACATTGCTGCCACCACCATGCAAGTAGTTTTCTTCATTTTGAAAGCCTCATATCAATCTCTCCTAACTTTCTTGTCTTCCTGTTTGGGACCAGATGGTTCAGTCTTCTGACCGTACATCTTTTCACCAGAAGGCATTGCTTGTACATCTGGGCAGCTGCAAGTTTCAGTCAAACTCAACAGGAGGCTGTTTTCTTGGTTAACATCCTGCCACACTGACGACAGTGAAACAGTGATGTCCCAGCAGTTTCCAGCCCATGGAAGGCTTTCCTCGATTATCCTGCAACATCCTCACAAATATTTGTTCCTCTGGAGGTAAACATTTTGAGTCAGAAGGTTTACACTTGGATAGAGTTAGATTTTGCAACAGGGCGATGATCCTATCACACTTTAAAACGGGTTTGATGATGAACAAATCAGGCTTCTGGACGATATAAGTCCAAAAGCCTGATATCAGTTGTGTTGAAAAGTCCTTCCCAGAAAACAAACCCAATTTCAAATGAAATTCTTGCATTCCCAGAGTTAATTCATGTTGATGAGTGGAAATAAACTTTTTTTTAACCAGGAATGTTTGAGTCTTTCCAACATCTAACCTGAAATTAAAATGCCAAGGAAACCAATAAGCACGTAAACGTGTGTGGCACTTTAACAGCACTCTAAAAGACAGCATCTGAAAACCATTGCACTGACTTTATAGAACTTCTCCTATGGACAAACACTTTAAATGTCACCCATGGCAGAACACACAACAAAGCATAAAGAAGTGAACCCATTCCCTGCGTTGTCAAAGCTAAAATTTACTTTGACATGTTTGGATCAGCACCAGATCCCATCAGGGGGCATCAGATTTGATACTCATCCTTCAAAGCTTCATTCATCCAATTTAGACGTGTCAAAAATACTATAAAATATGTTTTGATGCCCTCTACTCTCACCTCGAAAACATATCTGCCATTGCTGTTTTTTTACTGCAGTGTGTCATAAAACATTAAATAGGTATATTCTGCTAGGACTCAAAATGAAGAGAGGCAATGTGTTGCTTTACAGCTTTCAGAGTACAAGCATTGAAAACACCAAATTGTTTTTTTGTTCATGACATTACTTTGTTACCAACACTACAGTACAAATCTATAGTAAAAGATAAAAAATAAAATAAAAAATTCTTAACGAGGATGAGACTGTGCTAATAAAGTAGAATTGGTGCCCCCTGTTGGGTTGCTTCTGTAACTCAGGATAAATATCAGATTTTCTCATTAACTGAATCTTCTCCCAGATTTTGGGGCGGTGGCTTTTCTCCGGCCACAGATTCTCTGTTGCTGGGCACAGAAGACATTTCTCTCTCCCAGTCCGGCTTCAGGGGTATTTGTGTTTCACATCAGCTCAGCCAGCGGAAGTCCTGGTTACACTTCAAAAGCGCTCTGGACTTTCAAGAAGCGCCTGGCTGCTGCCTCAGAGCCACTGCCCCGCTGGAAAGACGTGGTACATTATATTTTTAAAAAAAATTACTCATGCCTCTTGAGCCCACTCATATTCTGTCATGGTATGACCACAGCATGCAACACATCCTACCGATACTTCGTGTGAAAGACCAAAAGAAAGCAGCACATAAGCGTTAGCTGGAAGGATACAAGGGCTCTTAGTTTTCTTTCATATGTAAAAATCTGAAATCAATTCTCTGCACATATAGTGACGGAAGTGTTTGCCTGGTCTTTGCCTATAGAAGCAAAAATAGATCAAACTAAGTCAAACTGAACTGAGTGTCGGAAAGTCTCAAACTTTCTGGTTTTTTTTTTTTTTTTTTTTTTAAGGTCCCGACTTCAACTAGTCCGTTCAATGTATGCAAACCCAATAGTTGCCTAATCATAAGCCTATCGGTGCTTTTCTATTTACATGGGTCTTGATGCTCAGGCCTTCACAGTAGAGCTGGATTTATGCCCAGATTAGATTACACACAGGTGGACCCAGGAGGCGAGTCGTTAGGACAACCGGGTACCAGTACAGGGAGCTGAACACAATTTCACATCACTATAAAACAATTTGAAAATCAAGTTTCATTTTCCTTCCATGTCATTTCTAAATATGATTTAGATGAATTAAGTTGTTGCATAATGTGTGAAAGAACTATTACAAAATGTGTCCATGGATTATATTACATGATGGGATGATTATCTAACTCAGGGGTTCCCAAAGTGGGGATCGCAAGACATCACATGGGGGCCACGAGATAAACCAAATGATTAAATTTCCTGACCATGTCAGAGATATACTTGTTTTAATATAGGAAATGTATGCCTTTAATTAAAAAAAAAAGTTCTCACTGCAAAAACAGAACTAAAGTAAAAATATTCTTGAAATGAGTGTATTTGTCCTTGATTTGAGCAGGTAAATAAGATTATCTGCCAATGGAATGAGGATTTTGACCCCTAAAGTAAGATAATTAGACTGCACTAAGATAATGGAGATGAATCGTTCCTATTTTAAGTGCAAAAATCTTATTCCATGGGCAAATAATCTTATTTACCTGCTCAAATCAAGGACAAATGCACTAATTTAAAGATTTTACTTATTTTTAATTCAGTTAGTGCAGTGAGCTAGAACACTTCCAACTTTGACATCAGCAGACATGCAAGTTTCTTTCATGCAAATTTGTGAAATTGCTAAATCTTTGTTATTTTTTGTGGAAATGTACTCCTCTGTGGCCAATAATTTTTTTCTTTATTCTAAAATGGCCCCAATACAATTTTTTGTGAGGTAAATTACAAGGATAAGGTCATAATACTAGGTGTGCAACAATAAAGATAATTTCAAGAATAAAGCCAGTGTCTGGCACTGTTATTTTGAGGGCCGTATGATGAATAGTTTGGGAACCCCTGATCTAAATTATAGGTTTGAATTAAAATTAGATTGTGCTGGTTTGTCAGATACAACTGAAATAAAATCCACTGAAGATTGTGATTGTAACGAGACGAAACGTGGAAAAAGTCCCCAGCTGTATGAAAGCCTCCGCAAGGCGCCGTAAGCGACGACAAAAGAGTTTTTAATTTGCGTGCAAAGCTTCGAACATCGAGTGTTCAGCACTGGCAGCAGGGGAACAGAGTCACGAACATCTTTAAAGGTCGCTGCTGGTCATCCAGGGAGGTGGGGAAACATACTTGTGGGGTCTATGAAAATGTGGACAAATATCGAGCAAATAACAGAGCTAAGAAGAAGAAGAAGAGGAGAAACCACATGGATTCATCAGGACTTTTAATAGTTGGATTTTTTTTCTCTAAACGATGTACAAGCATATGACAAAATTAAGGAAATCAAAAACATCTGATTAAACATCTGATTAATTAACACAGCATGTCATGAATCATCCGTCACCACACACACACACACACACAAAGGGGGACACACAATCCACAGCCTCCGTTGTATATCTTCACCAAGCAGTTAGAGTAGGTGCCTTCGTGCCGTAGAGACAAAGCGCTTCAGCGCGAACACGTGGAAAACTAATCCAATCGGCCCTCCTTCAGGTGAGACGCTGTGCTACCTACACGTATGCTTTTATCTGTAACAAATGACGACATTCGTGTCACCTGGGCCTTCATCTTCGGTGGAGAGCTGCAGCGAGGAGTCAGAGGAAGAGAGAGCAGAGTGGCAGAGAGCCCGAGAGGCCGCCGCTGACGCAGGAACAGACCGGACGTATAAAAAAAACAAAACGCACCCTGAGGCTCTCTTCCAGCCCGCTTCACGGACACCAACAGGAGGAATACAAAACACAAATTAAACCATGGAATGACTAAGCATGAGAGCAGTGAGCTGACACCTGCTGCTAGTCTGTAAATGTCAAGATATTGATGTAAAAAAGAAAAAAAAAAGAAACAGATTTCCATGCACACGTCAGACAAGACATTCTGATTTTAGGGACAGTAGAGGATTCAGATCCACTGCTCCACACAGATACCAAAGAAAACTTTAGAAAAAAAAAAAATCGCTATAGTGTAGTTAAAGTATTTGTGTCCACCTGGCACGGGCCTCTTTCTACTGCGTCTCAACTTAACGCCCCTCCAAATAACCAGAGTGAAGCTGATGGTTCACCTGCTGATTGCAGGAGCTAAAAATAGAGTGAAGAGAAGTGGGGCTAGAAAATGATTGCAGAGCCTCATGCAGAGAGCGTCGCAAGGACAGAAGTCGGGCCGCCGTCTGGCCCCTAATGAATATGGGTCATTATGAAGGGAAAGCAACGAAGGCTGGAGACGTTCCATTGATTTAGCTCAAGACAGAAATCCTGAAACCGAAGCACGAGTAAAGACAGAGCGCCTCAGGTCACTGCTGACTTTTTCAGGAACTAAAAGCGCTCCTCTAATAGGCGGCGCGCTCTAAACAAAGGACTGCAGGACGCCGTTTCTGCGCCGCGTGAGGCTGCAACCTGGTCGGAGGGTCAGTGAGAAAGAGCAGAAGAGGGCGGCCAGGAGGATTGCGTGGGGGGGGGGGGGGGGGGGGGGTCCGGTCGTGGGCTCAGTTCTTCAGCACCGCCTCGTAGCTCTGGAACACGCACTGGGCGACCTCTGGAGCTCTGCACTTCAGACAGACCTGAGGGACAGAAGGGATATTAACGATTATTTATCATATTGATGAGAAAAGTTGCAAGTCTGCTGATAGTTTAACCTCATCAGAGAAGATTTGCCCCTAAATAGAATATTTCATCAGACAGGTCTGATAAGTCATGGCCTGGAGTTAAACCGTGAGGGTTTTTGCTTTCTGAAGGAACCGCTGCCAAAATGGAAACGGCTAAAAACCCAAAGAGCAACCTGCAGATTAGGTGACGCCTGCAATCTGCAATCAAGCATTAAAATTTTATTTTTAAACAATTGGTTGCACTTTTAATATCTTATTCACTTTTTGGTTTCATTCAATCGTCTTGTTTTGTTTTCCAGGATTGCTGCACGTTATTTTCATCACAATATCCTTTCCTTTTCCAGACTCTTCTACATCATTTATCCTCCATTTCTTTTAACCTGCTTACATACCACAGTCTTATTATCTTTAGGTTCCGCAAATAAAGAAACCACACAATGCTGAAATAGTGGAGCGGTACCACCGCTTTAACAGGATCTGGACCCACTCAGGTCAGCTCTCTTTCAATATCCATCACTCTGGGACTTGGAAAACAGTGTTACACTAAACACAGAGTATTTAAAGCATGTTGGTGCCATTAGTTCATTGGTAGAAATTCCTAAAATAAATGCTGGGTTTGGTATTTTGCTTGCTGTTTCAGACCCGGTCCAGTTCCACTTTAACCGAAAGTCGACGTATGATACGGCAAATAAGAAATGTCAGTTTAGATGTAAATCGAGACATTTATTTTTCTTTTTACCCTAAAAAGAAATTGTAAAAGTCCATATTTTCCCAGACCTTTAAACCTTTGCCCTTGTTTCTCCATTTTTGGTTGTTTATTACAAAAACGTGTGTTCAACTCTTTTGTTTGAAATGTGATTCTTGGAAAAAGTGGTTTTAAATTTACCATCTGCACTTTGGGGAAAAAGAAAAAAAAAAAAAAGACTCTCGACCAAACACTAAAGTCATGGGTTGAATAATGATTCCGCTGGGAACTAAAAAAATAAAAATACATGCGTTATGGATAAATAGATTAAAACAATAGATTTTAAAAATATAGAGGAAATATAAAGACAAACAAAATTTATCTTAAGAAATATTGGAAATAAAATAGCCAATTGTAAAATGCTCATAAACGAACATCCTTTGAGTTCAGTTTTTTTACGATTTTGGGGGAAACGCAGACCATGTTGGGTAATTAGAAAGACACGATCGTTTAGTGAAAACATCTTCACCAGGACACAGCAATGATTATTTTTCACATGGGAGGAAAAAGTGCCTCAGATTAAAAAAAAAAAACCTTAATTGAGTCTTATCAGGCGCACGCAGACCTGCTGACAGAAACCCAGATACGTAAAGCCCACTGGAGGAAACGGTGCCAGCATGCCCGCCCTTTGATGTCGGTCTCAGCTGGGGAAAGGTCCTGGATTTAATGGAGCCTCATAAAGTGAGTCTCCCCCCCCCCCCCCCGTCAGACTGCAGATATTATTTTTCTCCCAACCAGGAGCCCACGGCTTACAGGGAGCACGAGGCAGCAGGGGTTCAGGTTGCATCGGTTCAGATTCGATCATTATGTTGCCGAAAAACACTGTGATCGCCTGGATTTGGTGCGGGGGGGTGGGGGGGGATGTAGTAATTAAAATTCTGCACGGGTGAAAGCCTCTCAGCCCTGCGGGTGAAAGCATAAATGACCCGGTGATGTCTGTTGGGGTTGGTGGGAGAGCACAGGTTGTTCTTGTCGTCCTCCACAGAGACGGCCAAACGCACGCAGATCCTCACGGTGCCGTTCTTTCTGCGTTAATCACCGTTACTGCTCAGACGCTCATTTGTTCCACCGAGGAGGAGCTGACTGGTGAGCGGGAGGGAGGGTCACATTGTGATTCTCCAGCCAAGACGTACGAGTCAAACTAAACCCGAGTGGCACAGTCAGGTAGAGAGGTGCATTTTAAAACAGCCCCTTGCGGTGACTGATGGGTCTTTCATCTGGTTTAGCGGGGAAGGACGGGGCGACCCCTCTTTCTCATATGTATTCCATGTTCTTTTCACTGGATTTGATCCTGATTTTTTTCTTTTTCCTCCCTGCCTCTGTGTTATGTCGCGTAATCCTACATTATCCTAATTACAAGCTGGTGCGTTCACTCATTTTGTTTTAAGCCATTATTTGTGTGTTGCCTGTCCCCGTATCAGCGCCACTAATTCTCTATAATGTTTGCTCCATTATCCTAATTACACTGATCAGGTATTCACCTGAAATGCGATGATGTGTTGGAGAGCCGCAAAGTGGGCAGCAGTGGGGTTGTCGATAAATAAAGCCGCGGCGGTGCGCAGCCTCCCTCGGCTCTCTGGGGTCTTTACTAATACATGCTGCTGCCGGCAGCGTTTAGACAGCTGTGCTCCCATCAGCAAGATGGCAGGAAGCGCAGAAGCTCCAGCTACTGTGCACAACCCATAACTGCAGCACTCAGGAACTCGGCTTGTTTTTAAAAACAACGGCGCCGGTTCCTCAGAGAATACGCGCGAGGAAATTACAAACTGAAGTAGGAAGGAGGAGGAAAAATGGGCAATTAAATATTGATGGATGCTTCCCAAACACTTTATCCCCCCCCTGCAAAAGATGAATGCTGACAATCAAAGTCCTTTGATCTTCAACTTTAAGCTCAGGTATTGTAAAAAATGTGCACAAAACAAAACGAGGTCAACTGCAGCACTGCGGGCCGTCAAGTCGGAAAGGTTTTTATGCCGTCCAAAGTGCGGCTCGGGGTCCGTTTGTGGCCCCTGGACTGATTTTGTGTGGCCCCCACCCAACGGAAGTTCAAGAACAATATAAATGCTGCCCCCCAGCACAGGTGGCTGATGCAGATGGAGACTTTATGTTTAATTAGGAGAAAATTAATCCTGACATTAAGATATTCTCACAATGTAAAAACTTTGGGTTATTAATAGCTAAATACTTTGTTTTGTACCCAAGTATTGCATTCTTTAGAAGATAGCATCACATCTGACTGGTTATTTTTACACTTATTTTTCTGAACAAAACTATTTTTTTCTCTATTTCTCTCCTCAATTGAGGTCAAAAGACTGTGGAAACTTGATGCCTTTATTTTAAAAAGGCATCAAGTCTATATTTATTTGAAAGCTTTGGATCAACAATTTACACATCCCTTTAATAATCATAACAAAATATATGATTTCTTTAATTAAAAGACTGAATGCTTAAAAAAAATAAGTGAACGTTTGGTTTATTGTTGAGCTAATAAAGAAACGGCTTTCGTTGAGGAAAAAAAAAAAAAAAAAAAAATGATTTATTTAGGCCTGGGAATACTTTTGACTTTTGGACACCGCTGTCCTGGACAGATGGATTTTTGATCCGCCTAAAATACATTTAACTATATTTTCCAGTAAGTAAAAACAGTAGTGGGAGATTTGTTGGTAGGCCAGAAGAAATCAACAACCCTTGCTGTACAGCTGCGTTTCAAACCTTCGGGTTTTGCTTCAGCCTCTTTAGAAATGAACAAATACGCTGGGTGGTTTGGTGCCGTTGTGCCCTCCACACAGAGCAGATCAGGAAATAGATTTCAGATGTTCATGTAAAGAATGCAAGACCATCTCTGAGCAGCTTCATGTCCCTGGGTGCCAGGATTATTAAAAAAATATATACGTTTTAAACTGTGATGATTGCTCCATTTTAGAGCTGCTCGGCTCATCTGGCATGATCTTGAATCTTTGCAGGGCACAATAAAGTCTGCAGGACAGCCAGGCATCTTGGAGGAAAACGTACTGCTCGGTGTGAGAAAACCAGGCCTCGCTCGCAGACATATCACTTATTACTCGTTGGCAGGCATTTCTGCAAAAGGACGGCTACAGCATATGAAAAGGGTAATCTGAAGCAAAGTTTGATTTGTGTTAAATAATAAGCACTGAGGGATGTCAATAAATTTCTTAGTTCAGAGCTATCTGTGTCGTTCTGTGCTTGCCTGCATGTGTTTATCCAATAGAAAATGCGCCTTTTTCAACTCAGTCGGCTCAAGAGTGACAGCCGAGATAATGAAATAAGTCTTATTTGCATTATATTGCTGAATAATTGAGAAGTTGTTGAACACAGGGCGCACAAGTGAGCAACAACCAGGCATCAGAAGAATGGATATCTGAGAAAATGTGAATATAACCGGGAAAAAGATATATAAAAACAGCAGAAATCATCATTTAGATCATCAACTGCAAAATGTGTTAGGCAGCTATTTAAGTACCATGCATTCAGCTTTCTTTGTCATAAGGCGGTTGCCATTAAGAACCTACGACTAAGTTAATATTGCATATTTTTCTAATATATTGCAGCCATAAAAGACGCCCCCAGAAATCCGCCCACACTAAAGACAAAGCAAAGCCAGGAGGTGAGCAGGACTGGCTGCTTGTCCAGCAGAGCTGCATGCGAGTCTGCACATATCCACGCAAACACAGAAGAACCCCTGATGCAACGGAAAATAATTTAAGCGGCAGCAGCGAACATCGAGAAAACAACCCAAAGCTAAGCGGCTGCCTGCTGACAGAACTTTTTTTTTTTTTTTTTTTCAGAACATATTTTGTAAATGGAAATTTAAAAAAATGAAACTTTGAAAAACGTCTTGAACAAAAAAAAGGTGGGATGGAAATCCAAAGTCTTGCGATAATCAGCATAAAGAAAGAAAAATACGACTTAAATCAATGTGATTCCATCTAGGAAAGAAAGTCTGCAATTAAAAGATCTAGTCTGGATAAACAGAAATCTTGGAGAAAAGACGTAAAACGGACGTCACAGAAAACCATTTGTTCCTCCATTAGATTGCAAAAGAAAAACACGCTCTTTACCATGTGCTGGGGCATTGTTCCATATAATTACTATTTTAAAGATATATTATTATCCCAAACATCTGGGGGGGAAATGCTTTTTTTGTTTGTTGAAAAAGGAGTTTATTAAATAAGAATTTTAAATGTTTAAACACGGTCAAATTATACACACAGGCTCAATTATAGATAAAAATAACCTATAATATTTTGATAAAAGCCAGTAAAACCTTCACATCACAGGTTTTGTGGCAATCAAGCTCCTTTAAACTGGTTGTTTTCCAGGCATGGATTTGGGTTTTGAACGTAAAATATAGGGTCCAGGTTTGGGCTTTGATTTCAGAATCTTAATATTGACGTTAAAGTTTGCTTTATCCACTCTAAAGCCAGCCAGACATGTGTTTGGGATCGTGGTCCTTTTGAAACAACAAACCGTCTCCCTCAAGTGAAAAGAAGTGAGCTAGCGACCACGGCAGGTTAAACTGAACTGAAAGATGGAGGGGGGGCAGCATCATTGTCCCCAATGAGGCGACAGCAGCCTGGACTTAGAGGCTGCCGAAGAGAGAGAGAAGAGCCCATTAATCAAAACCAACCCCTTCAACCTTGACAGGAATTTCAGAAAAGCTGAATTCCTTCTGGAGAAAACTTTTCTGACCAGACGGGACAAAGACTGGCCTAATTTGCCACTATGACAAAATGATTCGCTCGCCCATCCATATAATAAAAATCAGGTGTTCCCATCACTTCCATGACCGCAGGTGTTTAGAAATCAAGCACCGAGGTATGCAGACTGTTTCCACGGACATTTGTGAAAAGATGGGTCGCGCTCAGTGAACTCCAGCGTGGTTCTGTGAGAGGATGCCTCCTGCGTACCAAGTCCATCCAGTCGTAAAATGTCCTCGCTGCTAAATGTTCCAGTCGCCGGTCGGTGGTATTACAGCAAAGTGGCGGTGATGGGGAACGGCAGCAACTCAGCCATGAAGTGGCGGGCCACGCAGACTGATGGAGAGACGGCAGCAGATGCCGAGAGGCACAGGGTGCAGCGGCCGGCAGCTTTCTGCAGTCGATCGCTACAGACCTCCAAACTTCTTGTGGCCTTCAGATTAGCTCAAGAACATTGCGTACAGAGCTTCATGGACTGGGCTTCTATAGGCGAGCAGCTACATCCAAGCCAGAAGTCACCAGGTTCAATATATGGAGTCGGATGCTGGGGTGTAAAGCATGGCACCACTGGACTCTAGAGCAGTGGAGGCAGGTTCTCTGGAGCAATGAATCACGCTTCTCCATCTGCCAATCTGATGGACCAGTCTTGGTCTTGGCTCCTTAGTTCCACTGAAAGGCTTCAGCATAGCAAGAGATTTTGGACGTCTCCATGCTCCCAACTTTGTGGGGACCGTCTGGAGATGACCCCTTCCTCTTCCACCATGACTGAGCACCAGAGCACAAAGCAGGGTCAATAAAAACACGAATGACCTTGCCTGGCGGAAACAGAGATAGATAGAACGCCTTCGGGGTGAATTTGAGTGGAGACTGAGAGCCAGGCCTTCTCGTACAACATCATTGCATGATGCCACAATAGGTCAAAAGTTCCCATAAACACTCCAGAACCTCTTAGAAATCCTTCCCAGAAGAGTTGAAGCTGTTATAGCAGCAGAGGGTGGACCAACGTCGTATTGAACCCAATCGAGTGGGTTGTCACTTAAGTTCATACGCGAATCCACACAGGGGAGCAAATACTTTTGGCAATAAAGTTTATGTTTAGAGGAGTCAAAGTGAAGCGTACCAACTACGATGAGTTGGGGTGGCAGCATCATGCTGAGGTAGGGCTGGACCATTTAAAAAAAAAAAGGAAAAAAAAAAAGAACATTTTAATCAGAAATGTGTGGTCTATGCCTAAAAGCCAAATGTCCAGTAAGAAACGAATCAAATGAAATTAACTCTAACAACTCTGCCATGAAGTGTCAAATAACCATCCAGAATTACACCAGATGCTTACTGATGGCCACTAACCGGCCCCAGATTCACTCCCGTATGCCAAGGGACATTAATCCACATATCACTTGAAGTCTATGTATATATTTTAGTCTGTATGTACAATTCTGACCCTGTGTGGATTAGACTACATCTGTAATAAATCTAAAACAATGTGTTAATTAACAACTTCAATAATTTAAAGTAAGTTAAAGCCAACTTTAAAAAAAAAAGAAATCACCCAAACAATTAAAATCCCCAAAGTAAGATGACATTCATGCGGATTATGGCCGTATGTAAACATTTGACCAGACCTACCAGCGTAATATAGTGAAATTTAAATTTTTTCCCCATGCCTCATTAAAAACAAATAAAAGCAGACAGCTTAAACTACCAAACGTATAGGATGCACATGCCTACATATGAGCAGGTACTAAAATGTTCATGTCGAGGATTTGCAGGCGAACATTAACAGCGAGCTAAACTGAAGGAGTTTGACACGAGGCTGGTGTACTCGGGGAGCTTCGTGGCGTCTATTTCTGAGTTCACCGAAAACAGTAAGAAACCGCAGCAGAGGTGGGCAGGGAAGAGAAGGGAAACAAAAATAAAAATCTGCCGACAGCTCTGGTCACGATGTTGCCATGCGGACGGGAGAAAGCAGATGAGAACAGCCCAGCTTCACGTCTAGAAGATGAGCAGCATCCCAACGCTCCACTATAAACCGTATATATAAGATCATAGATGGGGAAATGAGGTCTTTAAAAAAAAAAAAAACAGGAAGGAGCTGCAACTAATGTTTCATACGTGCATAAACGCCACTCTGCAGTGTTTTCTGTTTTCTCAGGCCCGTCTAAAACGTCTCACTTTTGCTTTCCTCTCATCACCTTCTTAGATTTGTGTATCCCTGTAGCAGGCAGCTGTCGTCAGCAGGAGGGAAGTGGGAATCTGACGATGCTGGAGCCGACAAATAAGATGTCAAATCAACTTAAAGCGTGACGAGTCTTCATAAATGCATGTTTAGGGTTCCTTTTCTTCATTTTACTATTAAAATGCTACGTTTCTGCTCCCCATAACGATCCTAGGTTAGTCACTTTCCAAATTAAGCTACACTGCGCTGTAATATCTATTAAAAAAAATACTAGAATAAAATGAATTGAATTTAAAATTCAGACTATTATCTACCTAAAAAGTTAAACACATTTCTAAAGAGTTAACAAGAAGCAGATTGGAGTGTGGAACTGGGACAACACTTTAATATAAATTCATATAAATAGAAATGTATCGTGGGAGAACTGAAGTCAATCAACTTTAGCTCATGAGGAGGGGGAAAAAAAAAAAAAAAAAATAGGCCAAGCTACGATAACGGCTCAAAAACAACACTGGTGGAGAGCAGCAGCAGGAAGAAAATAAATAAATAAATAAAATAAGCCATGACCATCGTATGTGTTCTGTCAATTACGTGAATATAATCCCTTTTTTTTTCTGAAGCACCAAGAAACCGAGTGAAAAATGCAGCGGCAGCGCTTTACTCCTTCAGGCCTAAAAATAGCGTTCGACAAAAGGCTTTGGCAGCTTGTCTTTAATGCTGTGTGCCAAGAGAGCGCGGGGACCATGCAGCAGGCGGAGGCTCACAGCCACGAGTGTCACAGTACATTATGTGCATGCAGCAATCTAAACTCTTTCGAACGTACGGTGCCGAGCAAAAAGGTATTTGCACCCCTGAACCTTTAAATTTTCATTTTACGCATTCTCACGTTACTATGTAATCCTAGAACGATTAAGACACACAGGTTTGTTAGAGAAAAATTAGAGAACCGACGTGGTGGAAGCAGAGTTAGACTATGAAGCAAGATCCCGACGCTCTGAACGCCTCACGTTTCAATCCATCATCTGAAAATGAGAGGAGCGGGGCACATCTGCAAACCGACATGGCGAGCAACCTAATGACGCGGGCTGTAAAAGGAGAGCATCGACCAAAAAGCAGGTAATGTGTAACTCTGGAGGAGCTGCAGAGATCCATAGCTCAGGTGCTGACAGGACAACTATTCATCCGGCCTGAACAGAGTACTGGCGAAAAACCAGATACTAGAAATGCATGGAAGAAGGTTTTGTGGTCGTCGCTCTGACCCTCCCATCCCCACGGCGCCACGTGTCGGTGGCAGCATCATCCTGTGGGGATGCTTCGTCTTCCACGGGAACAGGGAAGCTGGTCAGAGATGAAAATCCAGGGCGATCCTGGAAGAAACCTGGTTAGAGAGGCTGCAGGAAACTTCAGAGTGGAGCGTAGCTACTGGCTTTTTATTTTTATTTTATTTTTTTTTATAAAAAAAAAAAGGATAAATTTGGCCAGCCAGAACAAGCGTTTGGTGCCTATGGACATATTTAACGAATCTTTAGAACAAAAATTGTAATGATGTGAGGCTTTTCAGAAAACGATGCACACAAAAGCAATTTTTCCCAAAGGGGGAAATTAAGTATAACAGTACAACAATTTTTTGTTTATTAATTTTAACTTCCAAGTAAATATAAGCACAAATATCCAGTGATGCATGTTCAGGGGCTATAAATGCTTTTGCATGACACCGTACCTTTAAAAATGTAAGAGAGCCTCCAGCCACGCTGAGGAACACTTTCGAGTTTAAAATGAAGTGGAACAGAATAAGAAAGTAGCAGGAAAAGCAGAGGGACAAGAACACACTTTCTGGACCATTAATGTTTGAAAACACAAAAGGAAAACTGCATATTCCTTCCAGCACAGCAGATAACCCTAAATCACTCAGGACACTTAATTAAACGAGTTAAAATTCCCTTCAACGGGTTGATCTGTGTGAGGAAAACCAATGAACCAAACGGAAATCCTCAGGATTTCATGAGCACACTGTGAGGGCGAGGTTTTGTGAGGTGATGAGTGACTGATAAATTGACTAGGCCAGACAGGAGTAAACAAAAAGACAGTTGATGCCACCTTATAAATGAAACATGACGCGGGAGCCGACGGAGGAACGAACAGGGGGTGGCGAGTCTCGCCAAGGTCGTCCTGAATCTCTACGCCAATCACAATCCATCAACTTCCTGACTGAGACTCGCTGACAGTGCAGACACACGCGACGTCATGACGGACCGGAACACGTCGATGCACGCGCTTGATTAGAGCACAAACGGCTTCCTCTCCTCGGCAGGTCTGCCCCACATCCGTCTCTGTCATGGCTGCTTGTTCGCTTTGATACAAGAGCATCAACAGTCTCGACCCGCGTTGTGGAGCGGTGACAGTCCGCTCGCTGAATCATTCCCACTTTATTCAGGAAGTGCAAGAACTGAAGACTTTTTTTAACATGACTTATTGACGCGCACTTAAAGTAGGATGCACCCAGGCATGGCTTTTGGAGAAAGTATTTCCTTTTATTTTCTATGTGTCAGTTTATTTTTGTCAGTCATAATTTGCCACGCCCGCATTGCAAACATACTGTATATTTTCTTAAATGTTAACCAGGAATGGTACTGTGTGGTGACTCAGCAAGAAGCTTAGGGAGAGAACTGCAGCAGAACACTGATCTGGGTCTGCCACAGAGCTTTAAGGTCGAGACACCAAAAAGATGCTGAAGTTTCCTCCAAAGAAACCATTTCAAAGTTTACACAGCCCTGTGAAAAAGCAAAGCTTTTGTAATTCTAAACAGATGATCCCCATTAACAATCCTTTCAAAACGTCCGCCACACAAAGTGACGTGTGTTAAAAATAATAAAACTATGAAATAAAAAAGCTCCAGGAACCTAGTTGCATGTGTGCACAGACGCAAACATTAGCCCCATTTACACTATCCTTTTTTAACCACGCCGAGAAAGGTCCGAGTTCGGTAACCGAGATAACTATTAAGTGTAAATGGAACGCAAACTGAACTGAACCAAGCCAGACAAACCGGACCACGCTAAATCTAGACCAGCTCGATGGGTGGGCTCGGCACGGTTTGACCGCGTCATCTCCTTACAGCCAGCTGACATTTCAGACATTCATAAAAATACTAGCTTCCCTACCGTGACACACGGTTTCCAGTGATGATTCTGCTTAGCAGTGCGATGAACCTCGACGTCTGTCGTTGTTTCCTGCGTCTGTAACAAACGTTCGTTTGTCTTATCCACTTCCCAAAAGCCGAGTTCAAGTAAACTCACCAAAGCTTGCCTTCTTCGCCCGACTCTCCGCAAACAACGAAATATCACAATAATAATCAAGCATAACTTCCTGAATGTTACGGGCGCCGCCATTTTGATTTGCTTGATTCCCTCCTTCAATCCTAGAGAGCAGTAGTACCGTAGATCGTCACTAGGAGGCGAGGAACCGTGCTAGCGTGATGTGTAAACGGTCGTAAGATGGATCGGTTCAACAAGGGTAGTGTAAATGGGGCTTAATACGTGTTTAATGCACCTTTTGAATCAGTTTCAGCATCATCTTCCAGCGTTACCATCTATTTACAGTCTGTCTTTCCTTAAAATAACCATCCCCACTGCATGACGCTGCTAAGACCACGTTTCACTATCAAGGCGAGGCGCTCACGGGGATGTGGAGCCTTACTTTTCTGCCACAGAGCATTTTGCATCTATGTATGAAATGAAATTTAAAAGTAGGTTTGTGGAGGAGACGTTTGCTTGTGGCAAGACAAGCAGCATCTTATAGGCCTTTTTTTACCCATCAATGGTTTTCTGTTCTCTTTTGTTTTTTTAACTTAACCCAGCTTTAAAGTTGTTGTTTTTTTTCCAACTTTCTCCTTGAAATGTCACATCACCTTTATTGAATAAAGTTATATCTCAATATATATTGATATTGCATTATTGTCCACCCCTAATAGACGTTTAATGTCTATGATGCGCTACAGTTATACTTTCATGTATTCCAGCAGGTTATTTTTCAGCTATTTCTCGTATTTATCTACAGCTGTTTGTTAAAAATGTGCCTGTGAGACATTTGGGATAAAGCTTTGATTCAGAGACGCCTTTTCATAATTACTTTACAAAAAGAAAAAGGTATAGAGATAAATATCACATATCAGCCTGAAAACATCCAGATATTTTTGGTTCACTTCGCCCCAGCCGAGCATGTTCTGAGGCCTCGACGCACCCGTCTGGGTTTGACTCCCGGCCCGTAGATCTTTGCCGCACGTCTTCCCCATTTCTCTCTGCTCAATCTTCCCTGTCAGTTTACTGTTAACTAAAGGCCATAAGTGTCCAAAAAACATGTATTGTGATCTATTGTGTTGATCGAGGACACAAAATCCCAATAAAACAGATTAAAGTTTGTCGCTGATCTGACAAAAAGGAAAACATTCATGGGAGTGAATACCTTTGCTCTTCATTGTATCTATTCCTGTGTTAGAGAAGGCTTACAAGGTAAGATTGTTAAAAAAAAAAAAAACAATGAAAAAGTTTCACCTTCAAAGAAAAACCTGAAAATAGGACTCTCTTAAATCATTTTCCAAAGTCAGCACATAGCCTTCCTGCTCAGAGTCAAATATCTCTTTTCTTTCTAAATAGCCTTTTAAATCAAATCACTGAAGGTGACCTCGTCTCTTCCCGGCCGTTTCCTCCTGCAGTCAGTAATTAGCAGCACAATCAGAGCAGCGATTAAACACAACACTAAGTAGCGCTGGACTCACTGTGAAATTCGGGTTTCCCGTCTGCACCCTCAGCTCAGCCAGAACCCAGATGCCGTTGCTGAGCTTCGTGGACTGATACAGCATGTCCTGGCCGTCCACTGTGCGCTTAGCTATGGTGAAGATGTTGCTACCCTGAAGTTTGTTGGAGGCTGCATCTGTTAACGCAACCAAAGAATACAACAATCACACTTCTGAAACTGCAGTTTATCTCAGTTCTGATATTTAATGCTGGACCCTCGCTGACTCCTGTTATTGTCTGAGGCCGTCTGACATTAAACGCACTAGACCCTGAACAATCCCTTCTTCCTTTATTCTGCCCTAAAGTTTCTCCCCCCATCAAGCTGTCTGTGAAACAGCGGTATAGTTCCTAACGCTGAATTGACTCGTCTTTGCAGCCTCAATTTCCCCTGATGTACCCCAGCAGGATGTGAAATCTCCTCTCTTTGTTCATGGAAGAGAAATCCAATCTGTCGGGGTAACTCTTCATTAAGCCATCATTACAAATTCCTCTCCGCTGCAGCGCCGCTCACACTCGTGTAAAGCTAAATTATGACACGTAAATAGGGAGTGCAGCTGCAGAGTTCTCATCAAATACAATGTGCTTCATTAGCGGGGATTAGATTTGAGATAGATGTGTCTCTGTCTGGCTATTTTTGTATAAAATATCTAAAAAAAAAAAAAAAAAAAGAGGCTGGAGGAATGAGCTGTGGAGTGATGCGGTTTTCCCCCTTCGTTAAAGCGTCCTCTTACCCGAGCTGAGACGGCAGTCTGCGATCTGAAACTGGGCCTCGCTGTCGTTGGGAATGTCTTTCCATGTGGCGAGGAAAACTTGTCTCTCTGTGGATAAAGACATGCAATCAGCTGGATGGTCCAAAAAAAAAAAAAACATTGAAGAATATGGGTCAATACCAGCACCGTTTGTGTTACTATGAGTTTTCCCACAGTGCAGTGGAGACAATAAACCAAAAAAACCAAGCAGGGCAAGCAGCGTGTGAGCAGTTCATTTGTACTGTCGGGAAAAGGCGTCCTGCTGGGGCTTTGGCTGTGGAGTATTAGCTCTCAGCCTCTGGCAGCGGTCCTGCTGCTAGCCCCATCAGAAGGCTCCGCGGGGACAAACGCTCACACATTTTCACCAAATAAATCAAACAGCAACACGAGAACAACAGAGGGGGGGAAATGGTCCTGCTGTACACTCTACCATGAGTTGTGACGGGCTTTTAGCTGGTGGGCCATAAACCAGCGTTCCCGGCACAGTCGCGCGCGGCTCAATATTTCCGTGAGCGCTCCTCGCCGTACGCCGGCTGACGTCAGCAGGGCTTTGAGGCGTCTGCGTGAAGCGACTTAGCAATGAAAACAACTCACCCATCTTCCCGTCCTCGACAAACAGCATGCTGATGGGGTACTGGCAGCTGAAGTAAAACACGTCAATGTTGTTCTTAACAGCCACCTGCGGGGGAGGGGGGGGGGGGATTTGGTTCGGATGAGAGGAGAAACAAGAGGGCATCTCAGAATAATTACTTGGAGTGATTTTCCACAGAGAAACGACGCTTGTTTAGAGTGTGCTCCAAGAAGTCGGAGTAGATGACTGTAAGAAGATGATCTGACTGCGGGCCAAAGTTTCATTTATATACAAAAAAGAAATAAATAGACTTAACGAGCAAAAATGGATCTCTGGAAAACACAATTTAAGATTATATATTAGTAAACAGCAGCTTTCAACTTGTACAATTGACTTATGCTGGTTTGGTTTTGTGTCGGCTTTCCTTTCTCAGAGCTTAAAAAGACGGCATATAAAACGTGAGATGTCATGTTATTGTAAATATGTTTTATCTGCGACATCAAGGGATATCTACCCATCTTCTGATTTTGATTTCATCTGGTCAGTTAATAACTGTGACTTTGTTCTTGAAAAGTCCAAAAATAAAATACTCTATATATAAAAAATAAAAAAAGGGAGAAGGTTATAAGATTGCAGGGCTGTTTTTTTTTTCCTTGCTGGGTTTCCGGAGCTGACGTCACAATCTCTTCAGAACAATTACCGGCTATTTCAAAACGAATCAGCACTTGTTTTTTTTTTTTTTTGTTCACCGATCATTTAGATCCCATCTGGACGTCAAAACAAAAATAAATCAAAAACATATGATGACGTGATAACTGGCCATTTGTTTTCAGTGCCAGCCATTGAGGGGAAAAAAAAGAGCCAATGTTGCATCTCTCCCTGTGATCACAGACGGACACAAGAAGGAACGTTATTATTAGATGTTATTAGTTAATAACATGCTGAAGAGGTTTGTGTTCAGAGTTTTGAGTTAAATTACCAGTGAAAGATTTTTATCCTCATGATGCACCATGCTGGCTAAAGTATTCACTCGAGTCCAGACAGAGGAAACTGAGTGACGTCCCACTAATCCAAACGGCTTAATGGGCTCTCGGCCCAACCAGCTTTAACTGTGTTCTGTTCTCAGCGTGAATTTCCCCAATAAGGGACAAGAAAAGGTTATTTCTATTTTATTCTATTATTTTATGATCTTGTATTCATGATCTAATGGCTTTCCTATCTCTCGCTGGAAAATAGCAGACGAAAGAAAGTGCATCGCTCCGCTCCTTGTAAATAAGAGCATTATTAGTTAAAGCTTTATTTAGCTCTTGGTTCTTTTATTTCCTCAAAACAGGGTTCTGAGAAGAGCTTCAACCCACGTGAGTTTTATCTAGATGCTGCTGCAGAGGGATGAATAAAAACTTTCAAAAAACAAACCTTTAGTACCAAGAGCTCACAAATTCTACAAATTAGCTTTAAACCGACATTTTTAGATGTAAAATAGACTAAATATAAGTCAATTAATCAGTTATTTTAGATATAATCCCTGATATACATGTAGGGGTTTATTGCGGGTCTCTGTGTTTGTATCAGTTACAGCAGGCTCTTTGAAATATAACATCAATAGTCTAAATATATCAAAAGTTATTGATCTATTAACGGCATTTTGAGAACGCAACAAAAAGGTGATAAAAATAAAGAGACAAAAACAGCAAAAGAAGAAGAGCAGATATGCTTAAAAATAGAAGAAAAAATGAAAACATCTGCAAAGAATCCAAATATTTCACCTGACAAGCCATGAAGGCACTTAATTAAGAAGGAATTTGCTTTGCATAAGCACCTGAGACAGCTGAAGGCCCTGAAGGTTTAACTACAAGAGAGTGAAACTGAGGAACAAAGGCGGAATAAAGGAAGCATCCGCAGAAAGCAGTAGCAGGCAATGATATCCTCATCAGTCAGCTTTATGAAGAGGTGCAGCTCAGCTAGAGGAAGGACTCGTGAATAATTCAATACAGCATCTTATTCCTGGGGAAGATGCAGGAAAATAAACAACGCAAAGCTTCACTCTAAACGTTTCTGAAATGGAGCTCTATTAGAAACATTGGTGTAATAACGTTGGCATCCAAGACTCATTCAAAGACTCTGCCGGGTCTCCGTGACGTGCATACCACCCTGCAGTTTATACAAGACAAGGCAAGTTTATTTCTAAAGCACTTTTCAGGAACAACACGATTCAAAGTGCTGTACGTGACAAAGAAAACATTACAGCGGAAAGAAAAACCATTACGGAGACATTGCAGTGGAATAGTAGCAGCAGGTCCTTTGATTTAAAGGAACTTTCAGCACTTTTACAGCCTTCTGGGAGTTTGTTCCAGTTAAGTGGAGCGGAAGAACTAAATGCTGCTTCTCCTTGTTTTGCTCTGGTTCTAGGTACGCAGAGCAGGCTGGAGCCAGAAGACCTGAGTGGTCTGGATGGTTGATACACTGATAACAAGTCTGTGATGTGTTTAGGTGCTAAGCCATTCAGGGATTTATAGACTAACAGAAGTATTTTAAAGTCTATTCTCTGAGATACAGGGAGCCAGTGTAAGGACTTTAGAACTGGGGTTATGTGTTCTACTTTCTTAGTCTTAGTGAGGACGCGGGCAGCAGCGTTCTGGATCAGCTGCAGCTGTCTGATCCACTTTTTAGGCAGACCTATGAAAACACCGCTGCTGTACGACTTTGTTACTATGCTACAAGGACCACACCTGAAATGACACCAAGATTCAAAATACAGAAGTTAAACTGAACGGTATCATGATGTATGAATTTTTCTTTCAAATAAAAAAAAAACTGCAACAGAGGAATGAAATTAGTCACTTTCTGCAAAAAAGGAAAATAAATTGTCTGATGTTGCTGAGCAGGAAGTGTTCTAAATCCAGCTTTCTTTTTTTTTTTTTTTTTTTTTTTTAAAATGGTCCCCAATTATAATCTAAACAGTTTTAACCTTTCAGGAAAGATTAAATACCTGAATTATATGTTATGTATTGCTAAACTGGAAACTCTACGTCAAAACAAAAGCCGTGAACGTTCCAGCAATCGAACTTAAGTTTTAGTCTAACTTGTGAATTATTAATCCCTAAAAGACAATGCACTGAGGAAGGGGCTGGAGACCAGACTCAGCTGATTTTCAGGTTGATGGGCTTCCCCCGGTGATCAAATCGATCGGTCGGAAACTACTACACGTTGAGACACGTCTGTGATTCATTCAGGCTGCAAGACGGCGTGAGAAAGCAAGACTTCAGGCAGATTACAGAAACGTTTTAAGAATGTAAAGAGATTTAACAGCTGCTGTACAGAAGGAAGCTAAAACCAACGGCTCATACAAATCTAGTAAGGAATGTTCAAAATGAAAAATAAAAAGACGCTGAAACCTGCCATTTAAATCAGATTTGGTAAAATAGAGACAGCAGGTCCAATCAATGCTATTCATAGAAGAGGGACAGTAAAAAAGAAAATGGTTAGAAAAGCTGTTCAGGCCAGGAGAAAGAAAAGGAGACATGCGAGACCATAAATGATCATCCCCACCTCTATCCTCCCCTTTGACAGCCTTATCTTCCCTTCCCAGCTGTATGCAGCAATAGTCCACCCAGTCAGAGAGAACCACAGAGATCAAAACCAGACCATCACTCTTTTTTATTCAAGACCTTTCACGGTAGCTTTTGGTGGGTCATTCAAGTTTAAACTTTGTTTTATTCTCAAAATGGGACTTTAAAAGCATGGGTGAGTAACAGCGGGGGAGGCAATGGTGATTTTCAGGACAGCCTCTCAGACATATTCAGGACACTAACAGAACTAAAAAGGTATAACTTTGGGACTCTGTTTGTGCCGTCAGCGGATCACGCCGACTTGTCTCAGCAAAGTTAAAGAAGACGCAGCAGCGTTCAGTCACGAGTCTGAATTGATGGACTCGGCCTGAATGAAAACCAACCCAGTCAGGTGAAACGGAGAGAACGCGTGTAGCGTAGGCGTTACCTGCAGGTTGTTGAGCGGATCCATCTTCATTACAGGTCCGACGGTGCTGAGTGGGAGGGTCACTTCGATGCTCTGGTTGGGGCTGAGGGGGGTCAGGACCTGGAGAGGACCAGCTGGAGCCAGACCAAAACTGCAGAGGGAGAAGAAAAGAAAAAAAAAAAAAAAAAAAAAAAAGGGGGTTTAGAAATTTCACAACATTCACCTCGGGACGGAAATTTAAAGAAGTAAGGACATGAAACTTGACCCAACCTGTTCCTGTTGAACTGGATGGCGAAGTCAGTCATGACACTCATTGCTTTATTGGTGAGAGTCATCTCCATTTGGATGACACCGGCACGGCGGGCAAAAGTGCCGGATATTTCGAGCCCCTTGCCCTTCATGGCTGGCAGCCAAACCTGTGAACAAAGGGACGATTCGTTAGAAATCCATCAATACGCCACCATTTCAGTTTATTCCTAGCGTACTAACTTACTGTTTTTGGTGGGCTGTAGGCTCCCATGGGCATACCGACTCCACCTCCAAGATCGAACAAGTCATCCAGCCCGCCGCTGACGGGGGCGCTGAACGGGGCTGCCGCAGCAGCTGGAGGGGCCCCGAAACCGGCTCCCATCTGTGGGTCGCACAGCATACGGCACCATTAGTGTTACCCTGCTTTAGACCATTAAAGCCCAACAGGCCCCTAACAAGAAGGACTTACAGCCGAACTTCCTCCAAGGTCTCCCCCGAGCTGAGCATGAGAGGGAAGCACAAACAGGGATGTTACAGACTATACATTGTAGATTAAACACTAGATAACACACTAAAAGGTTTAGAGAGGGTGAAGGAGGAGTGCAAGGAGCTAGAAAGTGTCTGTGTGACTACAGCCAGCTACAGGGCAACAACCCTGCAAAAATATTCTGCATTTTATTGGGATTTTACGTGAACTAGTCACAAAGTAGTCATAAGTGAAGTGGAACAAAAATCACATGGATTTCCATCTGTTTTAACAAAGACTGAAGAAATTGGCATTCATGCATAGGCCGGCCTTTCCGCTCCGATACCTCCGGTGCAACTTGTTGAGGAGCAGCAAGCTGAGAATCTGTAGCAAGACTTTCAAAACCCAACGCTTTGCTGCGTGAAGCTGCAACTGCAGCAAAGTGTGGTTCTACAAAGCCTCGACTCGGAGGGGATGAGCGAAAAGCGCTCCACTGTTCAGACTTTATTAAAAAAATGAAAAAGTTAAAACCATGTGCCGAACTCCTTCCATTTCACAATTATGAACTACTCTGTGTTGCTCTATCATATCACAATAAAATAGGTTTAAGCTGGTGGTTGTATTTTGACATAAAAGGTGAATTTGCAAGGCATAGTGATAAAAAAACAAGAATAAGGTGACAGCAACTCCTTGTAAGCTTTGCCCGTACTCCGGATAAATAACTCCGACAGGTTTCATTCAAATGCGTCTCGGTGTGCTGGTGTAAAGACAAAATGAACAAAAACCTTCAGAGTCACTCCGATGAGCAACAAAGCAGAGCTAGCTTGCTCACAGAACACCAAACGGGGCTCAATAAAAATGCCACCTTCATGGAGGGGGACAAACAAACACCAAGTGCAAACAGGAAGGAGCTATTGCTGGGGATGCTACTGAGAGGAGACGGTGGTACGACGCGGGACTATCTAGGCTGCTGCCGGCCTTTACTGGTCCAGCAGGGTCCGCTGGACCGACCTCGGTGGGGCTGTAATCTGGGGGCGACGGGGACTGATGCAGGACCTGAGGTGACTGAGGGGTGTCCGTCCGCAGGGGAATGGGCGGCTGATTGAAAGACGAAACACATCGCAGAGCCCAAAGAGGAGATGAGAGATGGGATTTAACATCAAGCTAACTGTACAAGTCAAATGAGATGATGAATGAATGAAAATGACAGGACAGGTGCACAGAAACTAGTCAAGTAGGGGTTAAAGAGCCCATATTATGCTCCCCCCACCCCCCCCCCCCCCCCCCATTTTTCCTTTTCTTTGTCCTTATACTCTTTTGTGAATGTAAAAAAAATTGAAGCTGAAATCAATAAGGTAAAGGGAAGTTAATTTAATACTCTTATTTTCCAGTAAAAGTTGACCTTCCTCATCAGGGTATGAAACAGTCTGGGCAAATTTGATTAGCTCATTTCTTTGGGATGTTAAGTGATCACAATATTAAACTGAATTAAATCCAAGTACCTGTTTGTTAGAGCTGATCAAAAGCAGGCAGAATTATGAATCATTTTTGATCAACATTAAAATGAAGCTTATTGAACACCATAAAAGTTGGAAATTTATTTCACTGCCAGCATAAAGCAGTGAAATAAATGCTACTTAGTTTAAGAATACTTGCTACTTAAATTGTTTTTATGATCATTTGGAGCTGAACGTGACTAATTAACTCCTCTGCTTCTG
Source organism: Fundulus diaphanus (assembly GCA_037039145.1). Lineage (NCBI taxonomy): Eukaryota > Metazoa > Chordata > Actinopteri > Cyprinodontiformes > Fundulidae > Fundulus > Fundulus diaphanus. Next base: position 26,614,272 of record CM073127.1, read on the forward strand.
AGAATTTGCCGTCAACATCAAAGCAAAGAGTTTAGACTCAGACGCACTTGAATAAACGCAGCTTAACTTGAACTTTAACCTTGCTGGAGCTCATCTGTAGGCTTTAAATAAATCAAAGCAAAATCCTGCCCTGACCCGTCGGTCTGACGTGAAATTAACCCAGTTTGAACGGATCCACCAAATTACCCGCTTTGAGAGCCATGCAGGCGATACGAAGAATCCAGGTCGTGTTTTTCCTCATCAGTCGAGCAGGAAAAGATTATCAATGATTACAATTTTTATTTTTCCCCGATTAATCTCTATTTAAGCTTCAAGCCTGTGGAAATTCACAGAGCCCATCTCATGAGAGCTTTGTTGTTCTTTAAGAAAGAATCTGCAGACAAAGTCTTTTTCCACTCCTTTAGACTAGTGCAAAAAAAACTAAGCAAGAATAGGTGAGTATGTAACGAAAGGTAAATAGAAAGTGCTTTCTCCGAGGCGGAGAACATACTAAACAGTTCACCATCTTGTTAGTATTCCCTGAGTGCACACAGTTTGTAGAGGACTACAACTCCACTCAGCTAATTGTTACATCAACAACCCACTCTGGCGCTGCGTTCAGTGGGCTGGCTGACTAGCAGGCTGGCTTTCAAGTGGCGCTTCTATCAAAGTGCAACAGCGAAGCGAGGTCTGGTGCTTCTGAAGCCCCCTGAAGAAGTTCTCACCCTAAGCATGGTATGGGCTCTTTAAGATTTATTTATTTTATTTTATTTATATCGGTTTTATAAATATCGTGCCCTCTCTCTATGTAGTTACCGGCTCAGACTCATCCCCCATCTGCAGGAGCAGCAGTGAACAAAGAAAGAAGAACAAACTTAAAAAAGAAAAAAGCAAGAAAAGAAAGACACGTTCCATCATTTAGTCCCAGTGACATTAGGCTAATAAACAAACTAAACTGTGTTTTAGAACCTGACCGGTTCGCTCCGGCAATGACCTGCTGAAACATACCAGGCTGTCCAGTCCTCCTCCAAGCAGGTCCATGGCACCCAGCTGCAAGCCAGACGTGGCTGGTGGCGGGGGTCCGGTAGTGGCAGGGGGTGTCAGATCAAGATTGAGGAGGTCTCCCAGGAGATCTCCCTGGGACGGGATGACAGCGGGTGGCGCATCAGAAACTCCTGCTGCAGAGCCGGTGTCTGGGCTCTCAACGCTCTCTCCGCTGGAAAGAGATGAAGCAGGTTCAAAATGGCTGAAATTAAATCTCTTTATTAATTGATATGAAGGTAAACTAAACAACTGTGGTCCTTTCTCGATCCCTGAAATTCTAGTTTGTCATTGAGCTGCTTATACATGGTTCCAGTAAAAGGTAAATATGCACTCACCATGGAGATGGATGTCACTATTTATGGGCCTTAAAGGACACTTTTGAACTTTTTTTTTCCCAGGGTGAAATTAAATGACAAACAAAATTGTCAAATGACCACTGAGGGTTGTCATTAGTCCTCACAGGGTCAAAACTAGAAACACAGGCTTAAATATATAACTACACTCACACTAATAATGAATAAATGTCCCTCATGGAGTGAAACCTTGACCGCTTGTTTTCTGCAGCAACAAACGAGCTTCTAACATGCAGAAGCTGCAGCTGGATTTTACAATCAGAAATGGTAGATTCATTAAAAGTGACCGGTTTCCAGGCATGGAGCGGTCTTTCCAGCATCCTTCACAAACCTGCAGTAGGATTAAACTCAGCGTCTTTGGGAAGGGAATCCAGAGGGCCGGTCCAAAAGCAGGTAAGATGTGTGTTTGGGATAAAAAGGAAACGGATCGAGGTGTCCAAAAGCAACCCAGGAACCCTCAGGACTGGGTCACGCCGGCGGTGACTGGAACCCGCTGGAAAACCAGCAGCAATGTCAACGGTGACGAGTTTCATCGTCAACAGCCGGCTCTGAAATCAAGCTCAACTAAAAATTGCAGCTGCCTGCATGGACGACCCAAATGGCTTCCAGAGAACGGTGAGAGACGCAATGCATAAAGAAAGATTTTGTTTTTAGACGTGAGAACATTGTAATGACTATCCAGCATGGTGGTGACGGCATCATGCTATCAGGCTGTTTCACTACTCATTAGGAGGTAGTACTACCTCCAAATTCTTCACTTTCCCCTCAACTGAGCAACTAGGCGGTCCTTTAGGATTAAAATCTGATTTGATGCTTCATTTAGATCAGGAGTTCCCAATCCCGGTCCTCCAGAGCTATTCCTGCTTCGGCACACCTGGATGACTCTATGCTTCAATAAGAATTATTTAATGTATCATTAAAAGGCCCAAAATAGTGATATTCATGCTCATGTATGGAAATGTATAACCTGCAATGGCTCTTTATTACAGGAAAAATAAAAAAGGGAGACTTAACAATGGAGCTACTCTGTAGATTCAGATGAAACCCAAGGTAAAAAACAACAACATCCATGTCCATTTAGGAAAACTTGTTTAGTTGCCCTGTTCCAAAAATAACTAAAAAGGATCCGGTGTGGGACTCACGATCCAGCACTGCCCGGGAGCCTCTTGTGCTGAACGCCGCGGCTGCCCTCCACAAAGGCACTGGGAGGCTTGTGGTACACAGAGGCCAGGGTACCAATGTGGCAGATTAGCTCCTCCAGCAAAGTCGGCTCAATCAGGTCCGTCTCCTCGGAGATCAGCGGCTTCTCAGCCAGAACCACCTCCTTGGCAGCCACAGGGTCCGTGGAGAGCAGACGCCAGTAGATGTAGCCTCGGTCCCTGAGGTCTGGGTTATCAGAATCCTGCAGACAGGCGTGGAGGAATGACCACAAACATTTATACAGTGTGTTCAATAAATACTGTTTTGGTCTATTCCTGATACAGTACTAAGATCTTTGACTCAACATTATCAAAGCTGTGTGAGTCTCAGCATAATGGCCAGCAGCCAAATAACAGATAAATCATGCAGTTAATCTATTAACCTTACAGAAGCTGTTTTTCATTTCGGTCATCAGGGAGACAGAACTGAAATAAAATGAGCTTCTTCTTGCATTTTGTCGTGTTAGAAAACATATATTATAGCTGCATTGATGCTCTACATATAATAAACTGAATTCTCTATAAAATACAACAAGAGTAAGAGCTGCAGAGAGAACGAGAAGCAGAACTGGCGACATACTGGATGCAGCCAAACTGGTCTCCTTTCATATTAGGTCCAAGCTAGAAATATATGTTTTTTTGTTCCCCTAATTTTTAAAAACAGCTATACTGACATATTTAACACAATAGACTGGGGACCTGTCCAGGGTGTACCCCGCCTCTCGCCCATTGACAGCTGGAGATAGACACCAGCACCCCTCACGACCCCAACAGGGATGGATGAAGTAAAATAACATGTTAGAACAACTGGGAATAATATTAATGGAAGCTGAAGACTCAGATCTATCATCTTAATAAACGGTCATGATATCTCGGCTTAATAAGCCTATTTAAAGAGTTTGCAGTTATTTAGATAGAAAACAATCACCGTGATGCTGATTATGATTATTTCAAGGTTTAAAAAAAATCTAACTGAATAAAATAAAAATGTACATTTACACACATCATCCCATTTAGCAGGCAGTTGTTCTAGAGTGCATCAACATTAAAAATAAATAAATGTTATAGAAAACATTATTATAACTAATAATCAAATATTAGTAGCAACAAACAAAGCTTTGCTGCTTTTCTGGTTTTAATACAAGCAATTAGATCTTGTTAGGCATTTTTGTCGAAGCTTGTTAAAGTTAATGATTCTGTCCCACACATGCCGACGCAGAGTTAAACACGCACATGTAGAAACAGCTAAAGGCACAAGATAATCCCTTATGGCTGTTTTCTGCTCACCTGTGTGGCCAGGCTAAGGACCTGCTGCACCAACTCCTGGGTCTCTGTGGGTTTCTTCAGGAACAACTTGACTATTGCAGTCAGAAGCTGCAGCTGCACCTAAAAAGGTCACAGGGAGCAAATGCAGGAACTTACACCGGCTCATTTCCACATTTTTAAATGCTTCCCTAAGATAAATGAAAGCATCTTCATAAGATTTCACCAAAAAAAAAAAAAAAATACACTTTTTTTCTGAACTGCAACATCAGACAAAAACAAACAAGACTTCAATCCTTAAAGGGGAAGTCCGGTCAACAAGGAAAAATCAGGGTATCATTAGCTATAACTAAAACTAATACGTTCGTGGTTATTTAATGAACTTATCTTTAATCAATAAGAAAATAAAAACATAAATTGTCGTCTGAATCACTGTGTATGGGGGCTGACATTACTGCCCATATTTGGGCAGTAAGGGGCGTTTGACATCACATCCTGCGACGTAGAAAAGCGGAAGCGGCGACAGTATTTCTCTCCGCTTTCCATGCAAAGTCAATAGGAGCCGTTCTACACAGCTGCGATCATCAATAATTATTTCGGATTTCCAGAGGACTTCACCGCTGACATTCCCAAGAGCTATTGCTGAAGCAACAATGCCCACGTGCATGGCCATCGGATGTTCCAACACAACTGGTAAAAGTGGAAAAAACATAGCTTATTTTAACTTGAAGACTTGAAGAGCGGATTTGCCATCTAACTTCTGGTCAGAGAGAAAACACGTCATATGCAGTGACCATTTCGAAGAAGAATGTTTTGAACATGACATGAGGGCGAGGATTTTCAGTAAGTTATTTTTAAATTTTAAATTTTAAATTTAGAAGTTACGGGGATGGTTACCGACCAGAGGGGCAGAGGGATACAACATGGTATCCCTCCGCCCCAGCATGTGCTGGAATGCTTTTATATTTTAACACATACAATAATGACCACCTGCCCTATTTGCTAGGGGGCAAATATATAACTTAAGTCACTTCAGCGCGATCTCTCCTCCGCTGTGTGTGTGTGTGTGTGTGTGTGTGCGCTCTGCTGCAGCGCCGGCAAAGCCGTGCTCCGCCCAGCATGTGCTGGAATGCTTTTATATTTTATTATTTATACAATAATGACCACCTGCCCTATTTACTAGGGGGCAAATATATAACTTAAGTCACTTCAGCGCGATCTCTCCTCCGCTGTGTGTGTGTGTGCGCGCGCTCCGCTGCAGCGCCGGCAAAGCCGTGCTGCGCGGAGCGAGCGCACACACACACACGCGTGTATATATATATATATATATATATATATATATATATATATATATATATATATATATATATATATATATATATATATACATACTGTAGGACCCGACTGAGTTTGCAATGGAAATAGGTACGCTGGACTCCGTCATAAGTCCGGTTTCTGTCAAGAAACTCTTCTAAAACATCCATATCGCTATCAGATGATGATGACTCCACAGAACTCTCATCACTGTCACTAAATACTTCATCACTCTCTGCTTCGTACAGAGCACCAGTCGTCGCCATCTTGGAAAATAGTGCGCTGTGACAAACAGAGCGTTGAAACTTGCTCAACAGCGGGTCCGCCGAGTGACGTCAAAAAATGGGAGGTGACAGTACTAATCTTGACCAAGATGGATTCCTCCACATAAACATGATTAAATGAGAATTATTCTTAATTAAAAAAACTTATAATTTTTTGCACAGTATGTAGTAGTTTTATATTTAAAGTACTTTCAGCAGTTTGAATTCTGATTTTGACCGGACTTCTCCTTTAAGTTCTTTTTTATGGATTTACATAAATTCGACAAAACAACAATTATGCATTTTATGAAACAGATTCACTGCTGTTAGGGGGGGGGAATCTTCTAAAGTCAATATAACATGGAAATCCTTCACTTACTGAGGCAGAGCCACCTTTTACAGCTCTATGTCTCCCACTATGACCCGTTCCTTTCATGAATTAAGGAACGGAAAAACCACACAATGCTCGGTGTATCCCGCAGGGAACCGTGATAGAGCCGTGAAAAGACTACGTTTGTTTGAGGCCCAAAATGTGATCCAAGAAGTGCTTTTGATTTAACACATTGGCTGTTAAAGAACGACTGCTAAGTTTTTAATTATTCTCCAGGGGCAATTTAATAATTAAAATCTCTTATTAAGCAGTACGATCATAAATGCCTCCTACTTTGCGTGAGTTTCACAGCTACATTAATTATTTCCTGGCAGCTTACTAAACCCACCTGAGTGCTCTCGTCATGGAAGCCCTCCAAAAAGCTTTCGAGCAGCTCGTCGGCGTTGTCGATGCGCTCTGCGTACTCTCCCACAATCCAGATCATGGCGGCGCGTGCCTCTGGTTCATCCAAGGAATCAAGATTCTCACACAGAGTGGCGATCACGCTCTCGTACCTGCAGAGAGTCGCACAAAATAAGCTTACTTTCAATAAATGCTCAATAAAATGGAAGAAAAATCAGCAATGGGGAAAAAAAAGGGAGAAGATAAATGCATTAACAAAATGCAAATGACTCCAATCCACTTTAAACTCAACCATTAAGTTTATACCAAAATAAAGTGGTAGAAAATTAACAAAGGTTATGCGTTGATGTAAGGGTACACCACTGCAGGTGTGGGTTTTAAAATCGACGTACCAACCTACTACCTGATTCACAGAAAAAGGCATCAAGCTGGACTTTGGAGCGCTGCTTTCTATAAACCTGACGAATGTAAATTTATCAACAAGCATTTAGGCTACGGATTCAGGCCTTTTATTCAAGATGTGCAGCCATAATTCCCTCTGAAGTGCTTCGGGTTCTTCTGATCTACATAAAAATTCACAGCAATTAATACTCCCATTTACATAATGGGTTTACTAGAAGCTACGCTGAGACACAAATGTTTAATTAATGGGAAAGAGCAAACTTTGACTGGCTGGTGACTCATTTTGGCTCAAAGCGTGAACCATGCCGAGCTGGTAGGCTTTGCAAAGCTGCTCCCTTCAAGGCTCACTACTGCGGGGCGATGGTGTACCACTGTGTGGGCGAGCTTCCTGTCTGGCACATGAAGCCCGACCTTTGACCATGCGGAATCGCAGCATGTCAAACAGTATCCAAGGAGGCCCTTACATCCTTAAAGTCTAATCCTGACATTTATCAGACACAAGCTTTCTATTCTATTATTCTTTTATAAAAACACAAATGCAAAAATGTTTTTCCTTTTATGGTATAAAATTTAGTTTAAAGAAACAGTTCTATGTTGTATTTTTTAAAAGGGAGATAAAAGAAATGGTTCACCCCGACTGGTCAGAAGCCACGGACTGCAACCTCATTAGGTGCTAGTGTTGTGTGTAGCTCAACACTTCAGTGTGGAAGTTGCTACTGTGGGCAACTATCAGTGAGGTTTAAAAAAAATAAAAAATAAAAATAAATAAATAAAGAGTTGGGCTTTAGCAGCTGGCAAGAAAGCTAAATAGAGTCCAGTAAACTTTTTTTTTTTTTTTTTAAGTAGAATGGGAGGCAGATCCTTTAGCTATCAGGCTCCTCTCCTGTGGAACCAACTCCCAGTTTTGGTCCGTGAGGCAGACACCCTGTCTACTTTTAAGACTAATCTTAAAACCTTCCTTTTTGACAAAGCTTATAGTTAGAGTGGCTCATGTTACCCTGAGCTACCTCTATAGTTATGCTGCTATATTTTTCTAACTATGCTGAGTTCTCCTACTGTTCGCCAATTTGCATTGTTTGTTGTTATTTCAACTTTTAACTTTTTGTTCTCTCTCTTTTTTCTTCATAGTAGGTACACCTGGTCTGACGTTCTGTTGACTGTGAAATCATCCAGGGAAGACAGATCACCGCTATTACCATCTAATGTAGAACAGATTACTAGATCAATGTGTGCTTCTGTGCTTTTTTTTGTTTCTCTTGTTCTGTCTCTGCTCTGTCTTCTCTAACCCCCAGTCGGTCGAGGCAGATGACCGTTCATACGGAGCCTGGTTCTGCTGGAGGTTTTTCCTTCCTGTTAAAGGGGAGTTTTCCTCTCCACTGTCGCTTCATGCTTGCTCAGTATGAGGGATTGCTGCAAAGTCACGGACAATGCAGACGACTCTCCCTGTGGCTCTAGACTCGTTCAGGAGGAGTGAATGCTGCTTGTCAAGACTTGATGCAATCAACTGGGTTTCCCCTTAGATAGGAAACATTTTGACCAATCTGTCTGTATGATTTGATTGAATTTGACTTTGTAAAGTGCCTTGAGATGACGTGTTGTGAACTGGCCCCATGTAAATAAAACTGAATTGAATAATTTTATTTTCCTTTTGAGCTTTCAACCCATGCTGGTCATGGAACAAGCTGGATTTGGACATGTGGAGAGCTTTTTTTGGAAATCTCAAAGTAAAAGGTAACAATCTATATTATCTAGACCAGGGGTGTCCAAACTTTTTGCCATGGGGGCCAATAATGTCACGTAGAAAGTACTCAGGGGCCACAAAATTAAACCCTTTTTTTTTAATCAAAATGGCAAAAACCTCTTTTTCTTTCATTTTTACCTGCTCGACAATAAACTAAACACACAAAATAATTTAATGAAACAAGCAATTTAGTCTGATTTCTGTAGAAAAGGAATCTGTAAATCATTTTAGATTTGAAACATAAAAATACTATTACAGGTCCTAAACTGTTTGGGTTGATCGTCTTTTTCTGTTTTTTTTGCGTGTGTGTCTCTCTTTTCAGCAACAAGAACAGGATTAATTTGGGCTCACTATTGCTTTATTTTACCGAGTGAAATAAATGGGTGCACCCAAGCCTGCCTTTTGGTAAAACATTTGTAGTCTTATTTACTATTAACTTAAAAGCAAAAATATGGCTGATAAAAGATTAAAAAAATGTATTGCACCTTATATTTTCCCTTTTAAGAAGATTTTTAATTTGTCTCTTTTTTTTTTTTGAAAGGCCTTGTATCAGTGAAAATTGCCCAACTTTTTCAAAGAATTATCGCCTCAACCATCTGAGCTGGCAAAACCAAATTTAGGCCATTCTTGAACTGTGATTGAGGGCCGCCCAAAACCATTCAGAGGGCCACAAATGGCCCCCGGGCCGCACTTTGGACACCCCTGATCTAGACAATACGCACAGAGATTGTTAACAGTGTATAATGCCAACGGCACAAACTGCTTGACAAAATATTAACAAAACAGTTTTATAGCGACTGCCCTCACTCGCACAGCCACAGCATGACACTCTCTCAGCTACAAAATAATGACTGACTGCTCACAACAGGACGGCATCAGATTTGTAGCAGAGCTGTCATATTGGTATTATGTCTCTAAACAGAAAAATCTGAATTTGAATTGGCTCAGTTTTACAAAAAAATAAAATTAATAAATAAAAAAAAGTCATTACATTTTTTGTGACTAATAATAATAATATAGTTAATACTGGAAGCCAAATTAAAGCTCTCTCAGCCTTAAAACCTTAGTATTAAATGATTATAAGTAGCAAAATTTGCAAAATTTGGAAGTCTAATTAAATGGAAAAATTTAGAAAATATTCAATAGTCTAAAACATTGATGGCACGCTTTAAACTTTGAGTTTATTTAAATAACTAAAAGGGTTGCTTACATGTTTAAATATCAACTAGATTCTTCAGCAAAATAAGCAGCCTTGTGGCAAACTCTGCCGCCACAAACAAACTGTTCACTAAATACAACTACATACAAATTTCACACTAGAGTTCAGATAAATGCCCAGAGGAAGAACAAAGGGCAGCACTGGTGCGTAGGAGGAAACGTACTTGTTGGGGTACTTGCGGAAGATGTCCTTGATGACGACTATGGCCTCCTGCACCACATAATTGACCTTGGTCTGGATGAGATCCAGCAATGTGCTGACGCAGCGCTCTGCCGATTGCTAATAAATGGGAAAAGGGGAATAAAAAGCCCAAGAGACGTTTAAAATAACAGCATTTATACATTTAAATTACACAAAACCAGATAATTTACAAAACAAAAAAAGTAAGACATTTCATTTGGGACTATCCAATTCACATTTGACTTGATTCAAAACATAAAAGCAATGAGACAAGAATGTGTTCCTGGTAAAATGAGGAAAATATTATGCAGTTAAGCTTTTTTCTACACATCTTACATAGGAAACCCAATAAACTAAAAGCAGATTGTTTCCTGTAACAGAGCCACCTTGTGTATAAAACTGTGCCTTACAAGTGGTCAATCATCATTTGCATCCTTATGAAAAAGCGTGTCGCTGCGGGTGGAACAATATCAGGGTGTAGGAGTATTTGATAAACAAATACCAGGAGACGGTACTCTGACTTGCACTAACCTCCACTTTGATGGCACAGCGGCCGATGGCCCTGACCGCTTTACGAACAAAGTCCACATCCACCTCAGTGGCATACTCCTTCAGCTCAGCCAGCACCTACGGACAAAAACAGCCGTGTCACTAGCAGGATCTCTGCTTTTTTTATACTTATTGTGAGATGAAGAGTTACAGGTCCACCTCAACGAATCAGAATTATACTATTTCAGTGTTGTATTTTAAAATCTGAAACTAATTTGTGTATTGATTCTTAAAAAAAACACAAATTTAAGTGTTTATATCTGTCAATTTCATAATTATGACCTAATACAACCCAATAAGACTATGATCAGGAATTTCCAAGAAAATGTGAACGTTACACAACACCAATGAATATTTTTAATTCAGAAATGTCGACCAACTGAGAAGTGTGTCCATGTACTGTACACAATACTTGGTTGCTCCTTTTACATAAGCTACTCCATAAACATGGACATCGCTGCCATTATAGCAGGTGTTGGTCATTTTAGCAAAAGTCCTGCTGGGAAAAGAGATCAGAGTATCTGTAAAGCCTTTTGGCAAAAGGACAAAAAAAGAAGTCCTCTAAATGTTGCTGGTAAATCGCTGCCCCAGCCTTGGACTTGATAAAGCACAGTGGACCAACACCTGCAGAGGACATGGCTCCCAGAATCACCAATTATGGAAACCCTCGCGCCTCAGAAACTGTGTTCTGCGTCTCTTCCTCCAGACTCTGGGACTTTGACTTCCATATAAAATGTAAAATTACTTTTAACCTGAAAACAACAGCTTGGACCACTGACACCACTAAAGTCCAGTCCTTCTTCTCCTTCAACCAGATAAGAATCTTCCTACATTCAAAAACTTGTGAATCTCCCCCCTGGCTTTGCTTCCCAATAACCTCAAGGCTGTTTCTTTCACGCCTTTTCCTACTTTCCCTCTTTCCTGCCCCCCAGTTTTCTATTCATACGTTTGGACACAGCTTCTTTAGGGGACCTTTTGTAATCTACTCTACTTGGGGAGGGTGTCAGTGATTGTCTAATGGACGACTTTCACGTCATCCCCTTGTCTGCATAGGCCATAAAGGGACATTTCTGCACTAAATACGTTTTATTGGTCTTGTGTAATATTTTACTTAACTGAGACACTGAATTTTGGATTTTCATAAGATGTAAGCCGCATTCATAAAAATGAAAAAAAAAAAAAAAACATTTAGAGATACATCAAAGTGTGTCACTATTCTCCAGAAGTTTCCCTTTTAAGTCCAAATTTTTTATTCACTGGGATCCACCTTTATCTTGGATAGGTCGATTGTTACCTGGGCAATGTTGGCCTGAGATGCGAGGCGAATCATTATGTCCAGTTTCTCCAGTTTGACATAGATCGGGTCGTTGTACTTCACAAAGAAAACCTTCATTTCATGTTTCAGGATTTCTGGTCTAAAAAGGCACAATAAATACTTTTATTTTACAACTAAAATGTACCAAATAAAAAAAAAAAAAAACTATTTACTAAGCTTTGTCGATTCAAAAACGTATAAAGTGCAAAAAGCAGCGTTTGTGTAGCCGTACCTTCTCTGCACAATCAGGTTGATGTTTCTGAGTGCAACATACTGCAGCTCAGGCTCAGCAGAGAGCAGCGTGACCAGAGGCGGGGCGAGCTTCTTCAGCAGAGTGCCGTAATAGTCCAGGTCTTTGGGGAGCATCTCCATGAACTTCATCAAAACTTTAACTGCAGACAACACCACGGCCGAGTTGGCATGAGAGAGCCGTGGGGTGACGCGCTCACAGATGCTGGCAGAGGTTGGTGACAGCGAGAGAGACGTTCAGCTGAGGCGATAAGGGAGACGGTAGGCTTTACGAAAAAAAAAATTAAAAAAAGCTTACCTTTGGGACTCCCGATCATCCCGAGGTGTGTAATTAGCCAGACAGTCGAGAATAAATATCTGCCCCCACTCCGTGCATTCGTTAAGAGCTGTCAGCAGCTTGTTGATGGTCTGAGGGTTCAGGTCCAGCAGATTGCTGTTGGGATGTGACTCGGCGATTTCAGACAGTGCTGCCACTGCATTTGCTACGACCTGAGGAGGAAGACAAGGGCTCAGATTAACGCTGACCTAAAATGTGCAGCGGTATCAGTTTTGGGAAACAAAAAAACGGTAACTCCATTAAGATGAGCGGCAGCTCTGCATCCGAGAAGACTCATCAGAGAATTTTTAAAAAGAAGTCAAATAAGGCTGGTCTTTCTAACCAAGGCATCAGCAGGAAATGTTATTCAATAGTCCTGAAAGACTAGAGACCTACCATGGGGTTGGAGTCTGAAATGAGATCTTTAAGGGTGTCCAAGAAGCCTTGGTCCTCCACTAACTGGGCGTTGATGTCGTGCAGCTTTGCCACACACACCGCGGCCGTCTTCCTCACATAGGGGTCCTCGTCCTTCAGACATTTTCTCAGAGGCTCGCAGAGATACTCTGTGATCTTGTCCACGCGAATGCAGCCCATGGTCCGGACGGCGAGGGCTCGGATGAGAGGGTTGGGGTCTTCACAGTCCTGGGTGGGGGGGATTGACAGCCGTTATAAGATTCAGAAAAACATTCATTTCTTTAACCCATTAATCAGAAAAGTGATCAGATTCCTTTCTTTTTCTTGTTTCCATGATATAAAGTGGTACAAACTGAAGGTATGGTGCTTTTAAATTAGGAGACAGGGTGAAAAGGTAACATGCTAGATCAAAAACTGTTGATGGCCATCAGACGACAGCGAACAATCCCAAGGGCACAAAGACCTTCAAAGCGCAGAGAGTGTTTCCCATAAGTGCGTATAAACAAGTTGACATTACGGAAAATGTCCTCCCCACAGTAATTATGACCTGCGCCAAAGTAACCCGCCACAGTAAACACCAGCACAATCATGTTACCAAGAGACAAACCCGTAAAACTATGCACCTCCCCTTTAATTTCCCGATTCCGTGCAAACGCCACTTCACAAAACACAAACCTGCAGCCGAGACGAGCTTCGACAGAGCATGAGCACAGCCCTAAGCAGTAATGACAGGCTGAGCGTTACCTTCACAAAGGTGTTGACAGCCATGATAGCCATGTCGGGTTGACTTTTGGCATAGTTCATCAGGTAGAGGTAGACCAGCTTTTTCAGCTCCAGGTTGTCGGTCTGCATGCAGTTCACCACGTCTGGAAACAGAGCGCTGCAGGACGAAGCATCCGTTATAGGTCCAGTAGCATCAACGCGCTGTGTGCGGCTCTGACATCGTTTCTAGCGGCTCACCTGACGTCCTTCCCCACCGTCATTGAGGCGATGACCTTTTTGACCGCCTCCTTCTTCTTCTCCTTCTTGTCGCTGTTCAGCTCCGCCTTGAGCTCAAAAATCTCCCCTGCGCACACCAGAGGGAGAGGAAGAAAAGGCCGCCGCGACGCCGGTTTAGCGTCAGACGACAAGGCAAAACTGTGCACAATATGTAGCGCAAACTGGAAGGAAGGTATGAGCCAGCTATGGCCGTCATGCTGTGGAAAACGTTTGAAATGGTTGCGGCTTTAAAAACAGTCTTACGTTTCCAACATGCCGCCGCTGTGGTTCAAAGTGTCTATTAAGAGACTCCAGATCAAAGTGCCAGGGAGGCCAGAGGTTCTTATGGCTATAAGACGCACCTGCGGCTGCTCACGGTCAGTCAGCTGGCTGAAAGAAGGCAACTACACGCCCCTCCCCCCTATTTACAGGTGTGAAAACTAAAGGAAAAACACTTATCGCTATTATCGGGGCGGCGCTGTTCTTAAAGCCACACTTTTAAATGGGATGCTGCAACAAAATGTCTGAGAGGATGGACTATTTGTCCCCTGGGATGAGCAGCGATCAGCGCTAGACCTCTACAAATCTGGTCTTATTTACTATAGGTCAGCTGGATGAAGGGAGGCGACTTCGATTGTCCTTTGCTTACAAAAAAAATAAAATAAAAGAGAGACTCATTTGTCAGTCATGGAAATCAAAAGAAACACTCCGTCGATCCCTGTTATTATGGTAAAGCCGTTTTAAAACTGCGGTAGGCAAACTTTGAGTGTGACGACTATTACTGAGCCGACTGCAGGCTGGCTACCTGTTACCTGCTTTAGTCCGACTAATCAACCACCTAATATCAGCTCCCTGAAGGGCAGCGTTGTTCATTTATTGTTTTAAATAAAAGCAATAAGACCATGTATCTTTTTTTCATTCACATAGTTTCTGGTAATGCCATGATGGTTTTAACATTTTCTAGAAACTCTGTCACACCAAGGCCCAGAAAAGGGGCCAGTTTCAAGCAGAGACGCCCTCTTTTTACTTTTATCTCAATTAACTGGAATCTTAAGCAAAAAAAAAAAAAAAAAAAAGGTGGGATTTATTGCTGAATCTTTGCATCAGACCTGGACTGGTTGCAAACAAATGAATCCCGTAAATATACAAAGACGTGCCGCGCTGCAGGGCGCCATGCTCAATGGGCATGAAGAGTGTTGAATAATAGGAACCTGAGCAAATAATCTTTGACAACAGGAAAATCAAGGGTTGAGAAATCCCTGCCTTTCAGAAAGCAGCACTGGGTAGAGATTTATTTGCACCATACGAAACAGCAAGATCTGAGGATCTTCTTTCTATCTGATTTATTATAACCGGCTTTACTTTAAGTCATGTCAGTTAAATCTAAATCAGTCAGCCGCAATGTTGAGTGAAACTTTCAAGTCGTTATGGGAACTTTTTGCAAGGACAACAAAGTTTGCTTCATTTGTGTTTTTACATAAAACAAGTTAATCTATGAACATAAAGGCCAATTATGACCTTATATTTAATCCTTAGCCATGTTTAGTAAATAAATAAACACTGGTGGATTTTATGGACTACCAAAGATGCATATAGATCTTGGGAGGGGGGGGGGGGGGGGGTCAGGTGAGGAGGGTAAAGTCGTTCAAAACCTGCAACTTTACCGGCAGAGTTCAATACACCCAACATACATATCCTTCTCTTTATTTATGAAAAGGTAGACCACCAGCTTCCGTGATACAGTTTCATGCTAATAAAAATATATCCAGTCGGTTCATTACAAACTATTTTTTAGCTTATTAGAGTATTAACACCCCCTTTTGACTTTAATACAAAACAAATCCAATAGTCAATTTATCAACATATAGTAAGACGTCAGACCTTTCTTGGTAGTGGTGAAGTATTTGGAGTCCGTCATCTTGGATCCAAACTGTCGGTTCTCCTGCAAACAAAAACATAAAAAAGCAGAGGATGAAAACGACAGCTAGTATCGCAAGAGCAACAGGATATACTAGAAGTGCAAGCAACAGGGAAATAAAAGGATTTCCTCTCTTTTCCTGAACAGATAGCAGCGGATTGGGAACAGAAAACAAAAGATTTTTGCTGAGAAACCAGATCCTGACAATCGTCTTTGGAGAGAAAACGTCTTAGATCAGCACAAACGAGGCCAACGGCGGCTTTCCTTCAGCCGACACTCACAGTGTTCAGGATGGAGTGAGGATGAGCCCTTCCTCTTCGTCAAGCATCTGTCTACATAAAAACACTGGCCAGGTTTTCCAATACAACAAGGAATCGCATCTTTTTGCAAGTAAATGTGTCCAGACATTAAAAACCTTTCCCTGAAACACAACAGAAGGGTCATTTATTGAGAAGTCTTTGGCTTGTCGTAGGTAAAACACCGGTTTGTTCATGTGTAACGTAGGCAGGGGTTACGTCTCTGAAAGAAAATTTCTCAGGAATATGAATCCAGTTTTTTGTTTATTTGTGATTGATCTGCACTTACTGAAGCAGATTCTACCTCCCTAAAATCAGAAGCAAATGATTAAAACACTAAAACAGCAGACATAACACACAGGGCTGTAAATCCCCAGCTTTGTCACCATATGATGTATCGATTTGTTTGGATGACGATAAGATATCTGCCGATACAACAAAGTCTGTTAAGATTTCCGATCGATATGATGCGACATTACCTGGCCATCCAAAACTATTATTTACATTGATAAAAACTCACAAATATGATTTCACCAGATAATATCTAAGCTCTTACGGGTATCAGGCATTTAATTTAAAAAGAAAATAAATTAGAAAATCATTCATTTAATTTTAAAATAATAACAGCTCACTTGTTTAATTTAGTCTCATGCCTGAATTTCAAAATCAAAGTGTAAAAATTGAGAATATTGATCGATATTTTCATTTGGCATCGATGTAACTGGATCGTTAATCATTGAATCGACATCGCTATGTGGATGGATGTGTTGTTACACCCCTAATAAACAGCATTTCAGTGTATTTTTTTCTAAAACAGGAACTGAAGTATACAAAATCTATCAAGAAACAATCAGCAGAGCATATTTATAGAAATGCACTTTGTGATTTTCTCTGACAGAAATGTAATCATTTTCATTAAATTCTGCAACTCGTTTTATTTCTGTTATCTACGCCGTTTGCTTTTGGATAGATTATCAAAGTTTTACTGATAGGCCCGCAGTATATTAAAAAAAAAAGCATTGCAATACTGACTACCATTAGCCCACATTTTTCTCCCTCATCACTTTCTTTTACGCCATCATGCTTAGCATCTTGTTCACTGTTATCAAAATCAGGTCTGGGTTAGGCCTGTCAAAAATAATCAATATATTGATATAATTAATCAATACTAATAAAATGTGAATTATTCAAGGATACCGATTTGAATCAAAATCGCTATAAACTGACCCGTTCACGTTTGCCCAACTTGTCTCACTTCTTCCGACAACAGCGCTGCACTAGCAAACATTCAGCCTCCCTGCAGCCGCTCATCTCAACAACGATCTGCTGCTGGGAGCTTTGACTCTGCTGCTAACATGTCGAGTACCGCAGGAAAAACACACGCATCCCTCTTTACCGACAAGATAAAGTGCCATGTCACCTGCTGGGGACTGTTTTTTTTAAAAGCCCATAGTCAATGGAGACATCTACCAGGACATTCTGCAGCATTTCATGCTTCCTTCTGCTGACAAGCTTTATGGAGATGCTGGTTTTATTTCCCAGCAGGACTTGGTACCTGCTCACACTGCCAAAGGTACCAATAGCCGGTTCAAGGACCATGGTGGTATTGTGCTTGATTGGCCAGCAAAGCAGCCTGACCTGAAGCCAACGGAGAATCTATGGGATATTCTCTCGATGAAGAAAAAGGAATTTCTGAGAAACTGTAACAAATCAAAGTAACATACAAGCTTCACTTTCTCAAATGAGTGACAATAAAGACTGAACTGTTTTAAATTCAATTTTTCTAGATGTACTTGTAGGAGGCTGATCACAGCGATGGGGCCGCCGAAGTTTTCCTCCCAAACAAACTGAACCAACGACTACGACGTGTTAGGCAGGCTTCACCCTTAACTCTTTAAACCTCCCCTTGATTCCCCAGTGTTTAAACCAAGGAGCCCTTTCCATCATCTTTTGATTATACAACTGTTATTTTGACATTATTTACTCTACATTCATCTGTGATGATTCTTCTATGAATGATATGTTGTATAACGTTTTTGGTAATCAGCTGCTTTGAATGTGCTGAAAAAACAAACCCTAATTGTCTTAGTTTTGTTGCGTTTTCTGAGACGGCGGTTCGGTAAATGCTCTTTTCAAGCATCTTTATTGTCGTTATGTGTTGCCATAATGAACGTTTTGTTGAGACAGACACCGGCTCAGGATGCTCACACATTTTATAAACACACAGACACAACAAGACATAACGCTTCAACACCTTTTCCCCCCCATGAAAATCAGTTAATTGCACTTTTGTGCATAAATTAAGACATCTTGTCGGTGTTTTCAGCCTTTGTTGACATGTTGATGTAATTTGAAGTAGATGGAAATCATGGGACCATCTTGCTAGGTCTACTATATCCGTTAGATATATTTCTTTAGTTCGGTAACATTACAGCAAAAAATGAATAAAATAAATCAGCTAACTCAAGCAGCGTCTGATGCATTTGTTGAATCTGTTTTTTGTACACAATTAAAGCCATGATCCTACTTTTTAAGCCAAAAAAACTGCTAAGCACACCTCCAATCAAATGCCTCCACGTATTTAACACCCCGGAAAAATGAAATGAATGCGTGTTATGCCATGAAACTTTACTTTCATAGACCCACTCCACACACACACAAGGTAAAACCTTGGCTTTGTTCCGCAGGTGGCTGTCAACATCCGACAGGTCGCTGCTAGCTCCCACCGATCGTTAACCGACGGGGCAGCAGCAGCTAGCCGCTCAGCAGAGCCGCTTTTACACACCATTACCGCGTCTGTTGCCGCGAAGCGACGCCGATCTACCCCGTTTTCAACACGACCACAGATCAGCGGCGAAAAAAACGAGCCACACGAGCCGACTTTTGACGACTTTAGCGGAGCCACGGAGTAGTGGAAACGTTGGCTAACCGGCTAGCATCACGCTAAGGTGACGTCGGCACGGCGAGCTCGAGCGCCGACAGAAACAAACACGCCAATTTAGTCGGTTTATGGCGGCGTGAAGTTGGCGAATTACTACCGTAGACGCCAGAAACCAACGCATCTCCTCGTCCTTTTACTCACGCAGAGCTGGCTGGCCCATTCCTGCATGTTTGCGGTAGTTGGGCGGGATGAATGAAGCTGGAGCTAAAGGCTAGCCTGCTGCTGCTGTCAGTGTCAGCTAGCGGCTCAGACGTGACCTTCTGAGTCGAGGCTTAAGGAGTCCTTTCCCGGGATAGTTAAGCTCTTAATCTATCAGCCTAATGCAAACCTCACCCCGCCAGTTCCCCTACCTTCTGGGGTTACAGCGAAGCTCGCCACGCAGCAAGTTGAGAAGGAAAATGTCCACAAGCACCTTACCCGTTCCAGGCGTAGTAGGAGCTGCGATGGCCTCCGTCTCTCCTCCCACTTGTTTTATTTCCGTCTTCAAACAAAATCCCAACGCAACTGTGAAGCAATGTCAGCCTTCGTTCATTTAGGGTCCCTTTGCTGGCTACGGCGAGATTAAGTGCTCCATAATTAATATTGGTACGTAATAAACAGTTTTATGCACAACACAATTTGAAACAAAAATCTAAGGCATGATAGGTTGCTGCATAATATTTGTCCAAATACATCCAAAATGCGCAAATTTGGTCTGGTTCCCTTTTAGTGTCAGTGGCAGATTTGCTGTAGGAAAGGGGGAACTGAGCATTTCCTCCTGTTATACAATTGACTTTTTATTTAATGGCCCATTACACCTAATAATAATAATAATAAATGAAGAACTTGAGTATGCTAGGAAACTCATAGAGTTGTGTGTCACAGCAAATTATATAATCTGACACTGGTGGAAGAAGTTTCAAATAATCATGAGATAATGTCTGCGGGTTGAAAATTAAGACAGCAATTTAGAGGCTGATATTCATTAAGAAATATGTGTCTCTAAGTTTACATTGAAATCCTATGAAAAGCCGTGATACAAAATCACCACACTCACAAAAAAGCTTCTAAAAAATATATGTAATATCTTCAACAATGAATCTTTGATTTCTGTTCCTTCATTTTTTTTAGCAGTTAGAACAATTGTCAGTCTTTGGCTTGTAATAGGCCTTTTATTTAACTAAAAGGGCCGGAGTAATCTTCTGTTCATCTTATACTATTTTTCAGATGCTCTAGCTGAATTCTGAATTTTGAATCAAAAGTTTTTCCAAGTTTTATTGAGATCAGACATTGTGTGATCAGACCTTGTGTAATAAGCAGGTTCTCACATTTTGAAATTGTTGAATTTTAGAATATATGTACTTTACAGACAATTTGGCTCAATCTTTTTTCTTTTTTTTTTTTTGTAAGCTCAAGATAAATCTAACATGGTTTTGTTCGGCCAAAACTTCCAACAATAAGTTCCAGCTATGACATCAGCAGGAATTAAATATTCAACAAAATGTAGCAAATTATACTCTGGGTATGCTTACAAGTGATTTACTTAGAACCAGCTGTTTGTGAAGCACAAACACCAGCGACCGACTCGCAACTTCGATATGTTTACTCCACCTAAAGCCAATGTGATCCAAAATGTACGATTTAATTTAATTTCTCAGCAGATAATATGGTCTTTGATCCTGTTTCCATTTATATACATTGTGTGTGAGTGTCTGTATGTGAGCGTACACAGAAGCAGTGTCAGAAGTTATCTGTCCCAACTGTGAGAAGGCCTGACCCTAACCCTAACCCTTAAAAAAACACAGGTTTCATTTTAAACCAATATTTAAAGCTGTTCTTATGTGTAAAGGAAAATAATGCAAAATTAAATATTAAAAAAACAACCATCAAATATAATGAAAACTTCTGCCATTTTAAGTATCACAGTATGTTTTTTTATAAAACATAACATCTGAAGTATTCTCTAAAACATGAGACAATACAGGCAACGAAACTTCAGAAGAAAAGTGTTTATTACAAGAAAGCATTTTAAGAATCAAAAAAAGAAACTTCTTTTTTCAGCATCGCTCTTGTATACTTACATACTACACAGTATCAAGCGATCTATGCATCTTTTGGTAAAATGGCATCACATCACAAACATTCAGATTTCACTGATTCAGGTTAAAAGTGAGAATCTCATGACATTTAAAAATGTTTCAATTAAAGAACTAATTTTATAGCTGTTAAAATATTTTCACATGTTTTCTTGATGTCACAGTTTACATAGCTGGTAGATTTAAACTACCAGTAAATCAAGATTGAATGCGCCAAAATAAATTCAAAACACGGGTTTATTCAAGTAAAAACCAATAGCTCCAACAAGACTGACAAAGAATCAATTATTTGTAGCTATGAACATCTTTAAAAGTTGGAGACAAGACCAAATATGCATATTTTTATTTGATAGTTTCAATTCTTAGGTGGCAATTTTTGAACAAATTCCCTCACATTACTGGATCCCCCAAATCCCCATTCACCTACGGTCCACTGGATGCAGAAGTCTTTTGAGTCCATTGAGAGCTGATACCATAAATAAATAAATTAGATCAACACCCTTGCCTTCTTTACTCCAACTCTATACAAGTTACAATACCATATGTACATAGATACTCACAATCTCTAGACCTTCTTTTTTAGCCCATTCACTTACAGTGTGCTGCAAAAAACATGCATACAATCCACAGTATTCCCACTAAACCCCCTCGTTCTTAGATGTTTTTGAAGTTTCAGCAAAAACTCTTCAACTTATAAAATTCTTTTTACATATTCTGCACCCATTAGTTCCATAAAACAGTACTGTCATGGTCTGTAACTGGACTCTGGTCTCTTGTACTGATGACAACAGCAGCTTCAGGAATAAAACACAAGAAAAAAAACCTTAATATCCAGTTACAGCATGAATTATTCAAGCCCTTTGCTCAAACTCAAGTTGCAGCCTTGCTTCATCCATCCATTTCCATTAGGTCATTCCGTTGGTACTGGTTCTAATCAGCAACCAGGGCTTTACAATATAAACAGGAAGGAATGAATTACAGCAAAAATGTCTGTTTTAGCCACTAGATGTCCCCACCAGGTTGTCTAATCTCCACCACAGTCTGGATGCAATACATTGGTATGTCTCTCAAGGACTGTGATGATTCAACATCAAATTTATTGTACAATTAAAAAACTGTCAATGTTCTTCAATTTTTCCGACATTCACACTCAATACTTTCCATTTCTTTTACAATAAACAATAAATTATGGTAATGTAGTGTTACCAAATTCAAGCAAAAGAAAAAAACATTCAAAAAAACAAATTCATGACAAAACGTTTAAGGCAAAGGCAGTTGTCAAGGCATTTTCCAACACCATATATGAATTGCATAGCTAAGGCAGCACAGGCCTTATTTCAGCAAAGTATGTACATTAAAACTGTATATTCCATGCCTTCTATTTACAAAAACAACCCTCCCACCAAATATTTACACATTCATTCTGGTCAGCGTGTGATTCCTGCTCCTCATATTTGTTAAAACACCGGAGTGACCGTTTGGTCAAAGACGGAGCACTCAACTTTTCAGTTTCAGTGACAATGACGCAAATAACACAAATTTCAATGCTCTATTTTTTTCACAAATAATCCATAAATTAAAACACTGCGTTAAAATAACCCGATTAGACAAAATGTAAGTATTAAATAAATATTATTAACCTCGACTACAATGACTGACTGCTGTACAGAAATTAGTTGGTAATGTATGTGTCTAGAGGTCAGCTGAATCTAGATTGCAGAGTATGTGAATTACACTTATTAAAATGTATATATATATGTATTTATATACTAAACCCCAGATCAAGACAACTACTGTGTATAATCCAAAAGTTTTAGTACCAGTATTACTAAAGTAAGCTGAGAGACGACGACCAACCACAACAGAAAAGGGTTCATTTGACTATAGGTTTAGTGTTAGTGCAGTTTTATAAAGGTGAAGCTTCAAATACCTGGCACTTTACCATGCCCCATGGTGCAGCACATGGCAGCACAGATGTTCTTTCTATCTCTGGATGTCAGTTGTGAGAATGTGTGCTGCTAGGAGAAAAAGATAAAAAAAAAAAAAATGCTATACGATTGGCAAAAACAGCTCCATGCAAACAATATCATAACAAAAATAAAGACCATTCCTTTGGTAATAAAAAAATTTGGCTTGAGTGCAAAAAAAGCAAAGTAGACCCCCCGCAGGGAAAGGATGCAGATACGCCTGGAAATAGGTTAGTGACTGGGATCAGATGATTAACAGTGTGACCGGCCGGTGAGAAACTCAAAATTTGGATCTTTTTCCGAACGATACAAAGCATTACAAGGTTGCCCTAAACCACAACACTCTTTAGTGCTGAAGTTGTTACCGAGTGAAGAAGAATGTATTTTAATGCCAGTGAAGTGTTAGAGAAAGTAGTAAAAGGCAGCACAAAATGTTTAAGAAGCTTCCAGACGGGAAAGTCTTCCCACAGGGATGTCAGCTGCTAATGCAGGCTGCCAGACTTCCGCAGGTTCTGCTCATTTTGTAATTTAGTCTTTTGGCCACTTTGTGTCCAAAAGACTAAATTACAAAAAGGAGCCTTCTGCCACAGGATGTCAACTTATGGCTTGTGGACGTTTTAGCAGATTTGGCAAAGAAAAACTAAACTAAACTTATACCAGAGGTGACTTCGGTAGATAACAGAAAGGCTAAACAGCCGGTAGCAAAGTTACACAGGCTCGTGTTTTTGAGTCTCCAACCTCGGCTAGTCATGGAAAATAACGGATCTGGAAAGGATTTTGGCATTTTGGAAAACCTTTTTCAAAGCTTAACATTAAGGTTAGCATCTACATTTTCTAGGGACAACACACAAGGAATGCTGCTAATAACGCTAACTTTACTAACCATGCTAAATAAATGCTAATCTAACATACTAAAGACAGTCTACAACTCTTTAAAATGTCTTTGTTTCAAATCAGTAAATCCCTGTTTTAAGGCAACTGCTGTATTTTGAACATTGTTTTTCAGAGTTCTTCAAGAAAAACTGTTGTCAACAAAAATCAGTATCGGCAGGTCCAAGATTTCTAATCGGCCACAGATTTCTCATCTCTAGAAAAAGCTAAATGAAAAGGTATGTTTAACATGCAATGACTAACATTTTTAGCCCAGATTTAAGCCTTTTTATCACACAGTAGTCAAACAACCTGCTGCAGCAGTCAGTTTTGTGCTATAGCTTCAGTGTCAAGGCTCCCCTGTGCAGGGTAGGAGCAGTCTTTGTTGCCTACGGCTGGGGAGTGAGACTGAGGATGGATCATGTCTGTGAACTTTTGGTGCAAGTTCTTGCATGAAGCAGGATGGGAGCTCTTACGAGACAGTGGCGGCGTGTTGCAAGGTGACAGAGTTTTATTAGTGTGAACATTTTTGTGTCTGACAGGTGTGGGGATTCGTGAGGGGGTGTTCTGCAGCCTATTGTCAGCGTGAGGCCTTAACTTCACACCCAGTTTGTGCTCAGAGATCGAGACTTCATCGCTTTGTCCCTTTTCTCCATTGGTTATTTTTACTGATGGTGGAGGAGATCCAGAGCGGGATTCACTCAAGCTGAAGGACATTGAGGAGTTTTCACTTGAGGAATCCTGGAAAGAGCAGTCCTCTGAGGGGGCAAGCGGTACAGGTGATTGACAACCCTCTGGAGGCAGCACGTAATCACTGCAGTCTCCATTTTCAAGATCATAAGGTAGATTTGGCTGGTGATTTTCTAGGGAAACATCTCCTTCTGTCACTGAGCTCAAGGCAAGAGGACGTTGTTGACCCGAGAGTCCCCCTGTAGGAGAACACTCATGCTCTCCATTCATATTCCTGCTATCCATAGCAGGTAGAGACGGGATGTGATTCATCAGCTCATCGGACTCAGTCACTCCAAGCCCAGGCAAAGAAGTTGGCGCTTCCCTTTCCTGTACTAAACTAGAAATTGCCGGGAGCTTCTTGAGACACCCTTTACGTTCCCCCCAGAGATCACGCTCGGCTTGACCCAAACCATCAAGTTCTCCAAGATTTTGTCCATAAAGAATATTTAAAGGGTCCTCTGGTGGGAAATGTCGGGGGTTAGTCCTTGTGGATTTCTTGAGGTCAGGCAGAGGTCCAGTCTTTGCACCCACGTTCACAGAAGAGGTGGAGGAGTTAGAGGAGGAGGAAGCAGAATCGGACACAGCAGGCTCAGTCAGTGCAGGTACTACCTGTAGGGTTGCTCTTCCTACAGCCTTACCAGTAAAATTTTCCCTGACCTGCTGGGTGTTGGCCAAAAACTCAGCCTCGAAGCTACGATAGAGGTCCTGTTCTTTCTGGGGGTCCAATGGGGGCAATATCTGGTAGCCTGACCCAAGCCCCTCGTCTCCAGCCACCTGGGTCTCCAGATGAGAGCTATTTTTAGGCTGGCCTCGCCCGGCCGACCGTGGGGACTGTGGTAGCCGAGGCGAACGAATGGCGTAGTGGTTAGAGTTGCGAGGAAATGAGTGTGGTGGACGTCGCCCTCCAGAGGAGACAGGCGGTAGTAGTTTGCCTCTTCCTGTAGATGGTGAATGGGGTGCTTGGGGTCTAGGAGTAGTAACAGTCTTCTTGATGGGGCTGTTGTTGTTGCTTTGGACTCCTTTAACAGGCGAGTTCGTGCAAGACAAAGATTGCTTCTTACTGAAACCAACACCCCCTCTGGGAGATGACGGGGCTACCTGTTTAGGCAGATCCACTTGTCTTTCTGATGGTGGGGGATGGGAGGTCCTAGGAGAAGAATTGTGTGAAGGGCTGCCGTCACTCGACAAAGCGCTACTAGTTAACTTACTCTGGCTGTGAGAACGAGGAACATGGAGCCTCCTCGGGCCCTCATTACCAACAGAGCGCCCTCTGTCGGTGCGAGATGTCCGTGTACCATCAGAAGATCCCGTCGGTGGGTTGGGTTTGAGGGTGGGTGGAAGTGAAGAACGCTCCCGTGACTGACTGCGTGCCCGGGGCGTTGAGGAACTTGTGGATGGAGTTTGATTGCCTGCTCCCGCCCTCTCAATCATATGCTTCCCTTCCTTGCGGTTGACAATCAGTACCACCTTTTCACCAGAGCGCCGTGAAGGTCCACCAAGTGACTGCCGCCCTCCTCCTCCTCCTCCTTTAGAGGAGGCTGTAGAAGAGTCACTGTCTCCAGAGAGACGTCTTGTCAGTGTTTCTTTATTCCTGCACATAAAGCAGAGACAGTGGTTGAAAATAAAGTGACAGCATGCAGCTAAAGTCCATAAAATTTCTATCTCAATTTTCAGTTTTTACTTCCACAGTGCCTTGAAAATAATTCATACAACTTCACATTCTGTTACCCTACAACCAAAAATGTAAATGTGTTTTCCTGTTATTTTATGTCATAGACCAACAGAGTAGCACATATAGTATTCTAAATTAGATTTAGGTCTATACTTTGGTCTTAACTAATCACTTGTAGCTCTGGCTGTATGTTTGGAGTCGCTGTCCTGGTAGGAGGTGAAACTCCACCCCAGCCTTGAGTCTTTTGCAGCCTCTGAAACGTTTTCTTCGAGTATTTCCCTGCATTTATCTCATTCCAGTGGACTCTTAACTAGCTTCCCTATCCCTGCTGAAGAGAAGCATACCCACAGCATGAAGCTGCTAGCACCATGTTTCACTGTGGGGATGCAGTGTTACGTTTTCTTTTGCATAGTGTTTTGCATGTAGGTCTAAAAGTAACATTTTTGGTCTGGTCTGACCAAAGATCTTCTTCCGCATGTTTGTGGGGTTTATCTAGTCTGTAAATTATGTTCATTCCTTACTGATTCTTGTCATTATTTAGTATTCTGTTCATTATGGATTTAGTTAGTTTACTGTTGTTGTTGTTAGATCCTCACTTCCCTGCCTGCCTGTCGTCCGTTTAGTTAGTGAGTTTTATTTTATTTATGTTTATTTATTGCGATGTTTATATTATTATAGGATTCTGTTTTCTTCCTGTCTCTGTCATTTCATTGCACTTCAGCTCATTACCATCATGTCATTCACCTGTGCTAATTGATCTCACCTGTGTTTCCTTCTGTTTCATCCCCTATTTAACAAGCCTTTGTCCCTTTGTCATGCTACCTTTATTTCTGGTCAGCATCTTATTGTATTCCTGGTCGCTGTCTTCGACTGCCCTGCCTGTAAATTGTTGCATTTGTTCATAATAAATTGTCATTCAGTTCATCATGCGTCTCCCAGGCTCTTGTCTGCACCTTGGTCCAACACACAACCCTTTTTGGATTATGGACTGACCAATACTGTGCAAACATGTCCAAATCTTGGGATATTGTTCTATGACCTAACTGTGTTGCCCTGCGATTGACTGGCAACCTGTCCAGGGTGTACCCCGCCTCTCGCCCATTGATAGCTGGAGATAGGCACCAGCACCCCTTGCGACCCCATGAGGGATAAGCGTGTTAGAAAATGGATGGATGGAACCTAACTGTGCTTTAAACCTCTCCAGAGCTTCATCCATGCTGACCTGCCTGGTGTGTTCTTTTGGTCTTTGTGATGCTGTTTGTTCTCTAATAAACCTCTAGAGCCATCACAGAAGAGCTGGATTTATATGGAGATTAAATTACAGAGCATGACGTTAATTTATTAGATTAATTATAAAGCTAATTGGTTGTACTGTTTTTTTATAGGCATTGAGTGAATGAGGCTGAAAACAAGGGACATTTTAGATATTTGTTTGTAAATCTAAAAATTGAAAACCATGTATCATATCCCTTCCATGAAAACTGTGGTCACGTTTGCCTTGTTCAGTGACACAAAATTCAAAATGACTACTCTAAAATTAAGGGATGTATCATGACAAACTTTTAACAAGTTCAAGGGACGTGAAGACTTCTGCAAGGCACTTTAGGTCAAGGTCAAATGTATTTATATAGCACATTTCCAACAATTCATGCTGCACAACATGCTTCATAAGGAAAATCATCTGAAAATGCTATTAGGCGTAACAGTAAAGCAATTGGGACAAAAGAGAATTAAAACAAAATGGTATTTCAATATATGTGTAAAACCAACATACAACTCCTGGTACAGCTCTTAGAACACCAATATGGGTATTTTCCTTCATTCTATGATGTGGCGTGCATTGAGGAGGATCCTGGATTCACACAGTGTATCTGACCTCAGGCTCATGTGTGTCTCGCAACAGACAGTCGTGAGATCAAGGGGGGATTACAGGGAAGATGAGAGCAACTGGGGGCAGGATTAGAGGTCTCACAGATTTTCAAGTCTAACATATACCATTACCGTTTTTACAAACAGAAACTACTTTGTTCTCATGCACCTAGAGGGACATCGGGTTTATCAGCTTATCATTAGGATTCTGATTCTCATCATTACTTAGATTTTTGAAAGGAGAAACTACGATAACCACATAGTGATCCGATTGAACAGAAGCGGTGTTATTTACTTGACTGAAAATTTCCACCGTGCATGC
Source organism: Fundulus diaphanus (assembly GCA_037039145.1). Classification (NCBI taxonomy): domain Eukaryota; kingdom Metazoa; phylum Chordata; class Actinopteri; order Cyprinodontiformes; family Fundulidae; genus Fundulus; species Fundulus diaphanus. The sequence goes on from CM073127.1 coordinate 26,642,445, forward strand.
AATAATAAGACTAGATTGAAAAAAACAATAAGTCAATTTGTTAAATGATACTATTAGATATTAAGAATGTTTAGTTTTAGAAATAAATTACTCAATCTGATCCATAGGATGAGCCTGGGGTCCTGATCAAGACATTTCTAAATGACTGTTGTCGGTATTCCTGACTCCCAATACCTAAGGACCCACATGGCTCACTCCTAGTTTTGAAGACAATTTAAAAAATCACGTAAAAAATCATCATGTGCAGGGCTTTACGAATCACCTTTGTCCTGTTTTATGACCTCAGTGAAAGAGAGACTTTATTGGGTGCTGTGAATACCTGCGTGTGTGTTTCATGTGACATCCATGTGACAGATGTCGGGGTAGGAAAGACTTGAACAGCTGAAACACTCATTAATTACATTTTAGGAATTTTATGAATGAAATAAATTGGGAGTTAATATTTCAACATTCTAGCACTAGATGTGAGTTTATTAAATAATCTGTGTGTGTCAAGTTAGATATATGTCTGTTATTTTAGACATATATTTGTTGGCATCGAGAAAAACGAATATTACAACATCTAGAACGTCCGTGATGAGTGAGTAAAGAGGGGCACAACCACATTACTACTGTAGACCATGTACATTTTTTTTTAGGTTTGCCACTGGATTCCTGATAAATGACAAATCCTTATATTTATAAAGTTTATGTTTTGTCTTCTGTTTTTACTCAGAGCCTTGCAACGAAATTTCGTTCAAATGCACAATGGTAATGTGCAGATGAATGAGAATAAAGTCTAAGAAATATTGATTAAATGTTACTTTACTGCACTTTAAAATGACGGAGCTTTCAAGCCTATGCATGCCAGTGACTTTATCAAAGTGCCAGACTGATACTCTGTATCCGCAAATAACATTCTTAAATACCTCAGATCACTATCAGGGACAAAAAAAAAATCCTGATCAGCTGCATTTCTTTGGGATTAGAAACAATAAGTGAAATAGAGTGAAACAAATAAGTCTTTTATTGTTCTTTTTAAGGGCTTCTACTATGGAGACATCATAATCACAATTGTTTGCAAAAGCATTAGAAAATGAAGCAAAGTAAATGAATGCAAACAATCTTCTGTCGCCTCATGTTCGTTAAGGAGGAGCAATTGCTGTAAAGCCAATGACTCTGTTGGATTCCCTGTGATAGAAAACGTTTTAACAGTTTGCATTATCAATAGATTTTTACTGCATTGTATTATTACTTGGATCAAATAGGAATGTATGTCATTGAATTTGATTGTTTGCCTTCTAAAATGCCTTAAAATGACATTTGTTGTGAGTTGCCGCTATGTTATAGAAATATATTATTTATTATTATTATTTATTTACCTAAGTATACTACTTAAAGGGCCAATTTAAAGTATACTTAAGGTATACTGGAAAATTGATTTTAATGCTAACCTTTTTTTCTTGTTTACATAATTTTTATGAATGTTTAGAGCAGCTGCAATACAAATTTAAATACTGTTATCAGTAGCGTAACTGAACCAATTTGCCTGGTCTGGACTCTTCTTTAATCTACTGTACCAGTTATCTGTTATTGCCTTTATTTATTTGATTTGCTCTTCACTGTATTGTGTATGCTGGAACAGGGGATCTCCCTCCCATATAGAGAGTTTATTTGAACGTCTTGTTGCAGCGACTCAGGCCTAAATTATCCAATAAAAGAAAAATAAACCAGACACAGACACACCCCAGTTTTCTGCTAACTGTCTGAAACTGTCTACCAAGAAAAAGGGAGAAACTTCCAATGTCACATTATTTCTAATGTATGATAATTATAAGAATGAATGTGGAGGGGAAAATAAGAGAGAAGAGATTTGCTTATTGTGTTGTCTACTTTTTATCCACAAGGGGGTGCTGCAGGGTGCGACAGAGGCGGGTTTATCAAGGCAATGTCACCTGAGATTAGATAAATCTGCTCTGGTCTAATCTGTGGCTTCCTGGCATGTTTGTGCACTGTGTGTAAATCTCACTCTCTGTGTGTCTGTTTGTGTATCTGTGTACACCACAGAGCGGGCGGCAGAGACTGAGCATGCCCAGCCAGGATACCTGTAAGAAACTTGGATCACACTTATCTTCTCCCCTGCTCCGAGGTGGACCCACTCACCTTAGGGGATTAAAGTGGCGCGGCTCTGAACGATCTCTTGGCAGTTTCGGGAGCAGAGTTCGAGCTCCCGCGCCGTCCACCTCCGTCCGGACGGAGGCGTTTTGGGATCGACCCGGCCGTGTGGAGGAAGAGGAGGAGGAGGATGCACTCGGAGCAGAGAGAGGCTCCAAGGAGCGTCTGTCTGTGGGTTTGTAAGTGGAGATGCCCTCATTCCTCCAGTGTGGGCCTGGGCTGGTGGAGCGGGAGGAGTGGGCACTGGAGGACTTGCTCTGGGCTCCCTGACCTTGGCTGCTTGCTTTAGCCTGGTGGTAGCGGTGTGCTGTGTGGGGAAGACACAAGAAGCGTTTAACCAGCAGCAGTGGCTGAGAGCTTGTACATTTAAGACTGTGGTCAAGAAGGACGCCACATGACATTAAGATCGGAGCAGCACTTTATTAAATGAAGTTGCTGCTTGACACGCTAGTCAGCCAAAGCAGTTCGACAAGTTTAACAAGACGGTCACAATGCAAGACAAACATGCTTCCCGTAGTCGGAGTCAGCTATAAAGACACCGGTCCGCTGACTCTTTCCCAGCAGTTTGGTTTCAGATGGCACGTCTCACCCACTAGTGTTATGTGCATGTGTCCCTTTGCAGCTGCCCACTTCAAGTAACATTTATGAATTATGACAATATGCAGTTTAAAATATCTAAATTTTATATCTCTATGTAAAATGTTATATACCTTTTATAAGCAAAGATGAATCGGTATGTTTTGATGTTTTTTCTGCACTCCCACTTTTGCTTGTAGGTTCCTCTAAAGTTGCTTGAAACGTATAAATTTAGCTCCTTTACGCAGATGGATGAAGTATTTCTACTATATTCTTGTGCAAATTTTCGCAGCTTGGCAAACCCATCCCTGTTTTTTCTTCTTTTCTGAAAGACCCTTTCAGTCTGATGTCCTCTTTCTAACCCAGTCATGTTGCCGACCTGTTTACAGTTGTCCTAATTAGTTGATGAGATGCTTTTATTATGTGCATCCTGCTGTGTTACAAAAACATTTCCAGCCCTTTCCAAACATTTGGAACATGCGCGCTGGCCGCATCTTTTGGTAAAGATTTGTCAAACGCCTTAAAAGAAATCATCTTTTACAGCAAAACCATAATGTCACACTGAAAACGTGGACAAATCAGACCATAATTTGAGTTCTTCAATGAGGAATGTTAAACAAAACCACAGGTGGCAAAATTGCTGGCATATTTGCTGTAAATAAATACTTTGTACAAATCCCTCATGCCAAAAAAGAGCATGTTCACGTATCACATTTCTTAAGATTAGGGCACACGGAGATGGAAATCTTTGACCATTCCTCTTCGCTGATTCGAACGGCTGAATAAGCTCCTCAGTACGCCATCAGGTCCTGCAGCAGCCTGCTAGCAACTCATACATTTGATCGGGGTGTGGTGTACCAGGCGAAACGTTACAAACATGCAGGACACCCACTCTTGAGGAGTAACTTTGGACACCACTGATCCATCGATAATTGTGCAATATTTATTTTTACTTTTATTATTGCCGTTTCTGATAAGCTCATCCTGTGTTGCTTTAGAACAAACTTTAGATTAGCTTAGTTTTTTATTATTTCTATAAACTATGTGACTGTCTGTGTCTTTGCTACTGTCACGCCTGAATTTCCACATTGTGGGACAATAAAGGATTTACCATCTTGTCTTTTATAACATCTGTGTTCTGAGTCTTCCCTTAAACTCTGTTCTCTTCAGCTCAGTCCAAAGGTTTTCTATAGGATTTTGTCTGAGGACTGAGATAGCCACGAAGAAAGACTGAATTTGCACCTAGTGTTGATTTCGTCATATGTCTCTGATAATTATGCTGCTGAAAGATTCAGTAACAACCTGTTTTGTGGAAGAATCCAACAGATTTAAAATGTTCTTAGATTTTATTATGCTTTGCACTCTAACAAAGTCATGAGTGCCTTTAGAAGGGAAACAGGCCCACAGCATTATAGACCCTCCACCATACTTAATAGTGGACATAGTTTTTCACATATTCATCATCCTTCATCTAAAGCCAGACCGACCTGCAATATTTGCTGCTGAAAAACTCAAACTTAGTCTCATCCCACCAAAGCTCACAGTTTCAGGTAAAGCCACAGGAACGTTTAAGAAAGTCCACAGAAACATTTCTGATGGGAGGGCAGAAAAGGCTTATGTTTGCATGCCTCCGAAACAAGCGACTGGAGTCTAGATGGTGTCTAATGGTTGCTGTGAAGGCCTGGTGACCCCACGATGCCACTCTTTGTTTTAAACCTCCCTTACTATCTTCTCCCTTTGTGCAAGATAAATATAGGCCCTCACCAAACCTAACGGCCAGAGGCAAACAAAAACAGGCCTATGTGGCATCCTATTTTTATCCTCCAGGTTACAGAAAGTGATGGACTACAAATGAGACATTCTTAGGAACTCTGATCAAGTTAAAACAAAAAGTCTTTAGTTACATTTATTTGAAATAGTTTGGAGGATGTATTGTAAGAAACAATTATTTATCATGAGGCTTTTTACTCATCCTTATCAGGGGTGCCAATAAACCTGTCTTTTACTGTATACTCTTGAACAATACAGGTATTTGTGCTTTATTTAAGGTAGTACAGTGTCTATGCAACATATAAATCACTTTATTTGGCATGGTTTTACATCTAAAGGCTGCTTTTTAAAAGCGAGTGTGCTTTGTGGGCAAACAAGTCTGTGAATGACAGGGTTACCAAGACTCACGGTGCACGTGTGTATTATGGGTTTGTGTGGACAGCAGAGGACTCAAAGCAACTAAATAGTTCAAATTGTATTTACCAAACCAACATGTTTTTTTTTTCATCATGAAGTACTTGTATTAAAGTATGAAAACTGGCTAAACGACATCAGCTCTTTAAATCAGTCCAATTGAATTGCGGGATTAATGAAATTGTAAAGTTTATCAACCTTGTCTGACTTTCACGGTTAGGCCTAAAAATCTCATGAGTTTGATTAATTACTGCGACACATAAACAATAAAACAGTTGTGTAAGGGCCCAACGGAGAGCAGGAAGTGACCTCACCGAATGCGGAGCAGCGGCACGGATCATGCTTGTCCAAATAGTGCTCCAATGTGTCCCAGCCCCCTCCGACACGCACCATCACATGAGTCCGGAGGACCTGAGGGAAGGGACGAGAAAACAAGGCTTCAATAGTTAAAGTGAATGCAACAGCCATGCACATTTAAATATAAATAAACCCTTTTAAGCAGTGGACTCCATAGATATGGAGATTTTACAAGCGGGACCGTTTGTTGAAGGCAGGCTGAACCTCAGAGTTACATAACGTCTGGATTCACCCCTTCCTCTCACTTCCCCAGCACTCCTCCTCCTTCCTCCCCACATCAGCCCCCTGCTGCTGCCGTTAGGAGGGCTGTTCATTACTATGCCGACTGAAGATTACACAAAGTAAGGTAGCATAATAAAAAGCCACATCTTATTCTCCTTTTGGGATTGCTGCCTTGCTTTTCAGCTGGCTTTCTTGCGGTTTCACATGGCAGCAGGATGAACACATCCACAAGATCAGACCCGAGCAGCCTCTCTCCCTCCGTGCAGGGGCCGCCTTCGTTGAAACGGCGCATTTTTCCTTGATGTGACAGCTCCGTGGACGCGCCCCGCTCCCTTGGGTTGTGTAACACAGTCTGCCAGCCACATGTTTCAAACGTTGCTCTGCCCCTGAATGCCAGGGCATCCGAGGCAATCCATATTGTTAAATCTGAGCGAGCCGGCACACGGTTTATTTGATCCCCATTCACACACGTGGCCCTGCGTCTTATCAGCATGACCATGATCAAACGGAGACAACAGACGCACCCTACTGCCTCACCCCCAGCTTTTCTATGACCGGCTGCTGCGAATATGTTTCATCTGCCTTGGTGCCCTTCTGCATCAAATCCGTAAAAACAGCTCATCTGCTTATCTCGATCAAACCAAGGGCTGTAAACTGCTTACTGGCCACCGCTTTGACCTGATGCCAGTAACAGGTTTACGGTCTGAGCGATGCCGTGTGTCGACCACGAGCCAGCAGTGCAAAGCCTGTTGCACGTGGTCTTTAAACATATCGCCATATTTCAAACATCTCTGCAGTCAGACATGGACAAGACAAGCTTTCTTACTCATATTTGCTTTGTTTATTTTTAATGCTTCAATCTAAATTGTTTGTTGCTGTTTCAGCACAGAGGAGCTGGCAATACAAACTAAGGCTTCACTAGAGTGCGACTACCAAGAACCTACCACATTGTTCTCGTTTCGCTGGAGAATAAATCTCTATGCTATGGATGAATTTGTAATGAACATTAGAAACAGAAAGTCATCCCAAATGATGAGACCAGAGCTGAGCCTTCAAGTGGACATCTAAAAGGCGATTTGTGATGGAAAAGTGACATTGAGCATCACCCTGACCCCACCACCCTCACCGATGTGGAGGGGGCAGCGTCATGATGTGGGAACGCTTTTCTTAAGCAGGGACAGGGAGGCAGGTCAGAGCTGATGGAAAGATGGACGAAGCTAAATACAGGGCTTCAAAAGACTTGAGACTGGGGCGGAGCCGAGGTAAACCTGCCGGCAGGACAACGACCCAAAACATAAAGCCAGAGCTGCAATGAGACGGATAAAAGCGTGTTTATCTGTAAGCACGGGCAAAGTCCTGATTCAATGTGGCAAGACTTAAAAGGTACTGTTTACAGACATTCCCCGTCCAGTCTGACGGATCCTGAGCGTTTTTACGAAGAGGAACAGGCAGAAGATGATCCTAAATGATGTACAGCTCTGACTGCAGGGACAGCCGGTTCAACACAGCGTTTAGGGTCACTGAATACAAACGCGAGGCAAAACTCTGACCTTTATTTGTGAAAGAAATGTGAAATCCACAGATCTATTTTCCTTTGCCAGCTTATCCAATGAAATCCCAACATAATACTTTGGAGATTGTGGTTGTGAGGTGACAAACGCTGAACCAGCTAAGGTTTCCTTAATAATTTTCCATGCTACTGTAAGCATATCTGGGCAAATAACAGCAGCAGCATCAGACAGAGGGTATTTAAGGTGAGACAAACGGACTAAATCCTCACCTTTGTGCTTCACTTGTCTCCTCACGCAGCGACTTTCTCCCTCTGCTCATTATGATGCATCAGCAACACTGAGGAGTTTCCCCCCCGGCTGACTACATATTTAAGGAATCGTGTTCCACTTTAAAGCGGAGGCTCAGCTGCCTGCGTTACAGACTCCTGATGAGGGGGGGCTTCACGGGCTTTTCAAGACCACTGAGACCCAATCCCTGTTTCTATGGGAACAGTGAACAGAGACTGCTTGTCATTATTGCCGAGGCGTGTTCAACCACTGTCCTGATATTAAACTCGTGGTTCATTTCAGCTGTTGTTCCCGATGACCAAAGCCTCTCCTCCCACCGACAAGTAACGCGCGCCCCCAGGCCAAAACCATCCCATTACCCACCGCCCCCTCCACCCACAGGGCGCAGTCCGCTTTCATGACTTCATCCTGTTTCAGTGTGAGATCCTTGTCGCAGCTTTTGTCGCTGAATAGGAGTTTGTAGGCTGCTAAAGCCTTTTACCTCCCAGGAGGAGAATAAAGGAAGTGTGTTGGGTGCGCTTGTAGCTGCTTAGGCAAGTGCATAATCACTGTCATCCCCAGCAGTGAATCAGCAGAGGGAGGAAAAGGCATGAAGGGAGCCCGTCTGACAAGTCCAAGGCCGTCTGAGGTATTGCTGTTGGACTGAAATGACTCCCTTAAAGAGGCAAACACCAAACAAACAATTCACAGTGTGACTTAAAGAGTTTCATAAGAGATAGACAGACGTCGGGGAATACAAGGAGGAATAGGATTCATTTTGAGGGAAAAGCGGACTGCTCAGCTGGTTTGTTTCTTAAACCGTCACAAATGTTCCCTTTCCTTTGCTCAGAGCATAAGAAAAACATGTGAAATTCAAACAAAAACAATTATGTCCATAATAGATGTACAAGTGAAAAGATTCAAAGAAAACCCTTTCCGCGAGACAGTTAAAGAGAGCGTTTCTACCGTCTAACGCAGCGGTTCCCAAACCGTTCAGCTTGCGACCCGCAACATAACGGAGCCAGAGACCGTTATGACCGTGACCCCCTTTCAGCAGGTGGCATTTAGAGATGGAGGCTATGAGAATGGTGGGATTACGACAATAAAGTCGTAATATTATGAGAATAAAGTCGTGAAATTGTGAGAATAAAACTGTTTTTTTTTAAGAACTCTAACCAAAAAAACCGCAGCCTTCCCCTTGCGTTGACGAGCAGCAGACAACGGAGGACAAGGAAATATTAATTATTATTACTGATGGTGAGATTCTGGTGGGAATATCTTTGAGAAAGATTTTAGTATAACTAAATGATCAATATGCTATGATACGTCGTGGCAAATGGAAAAACTCTACTATGGACAATTTAATAATAGTTGTCTCGCAGTTTTGGTGTCATGTATTCAAGCTTTGCATGCCACTATAATATCAGGCCTGTTGGATGGGAGTCTCACTGATGTAAATGCCCATATTATAATAGATCATAGAGAATCTAAATTATTGTGCCCAGAGTGCTGAAAACACAGAACATGGGTGTACTGCAACTTCATCAATCTTCATTCTATAATTTAACAATATTCAAATTGCATATTTTGCATAAAACAAGATAATGACTCAGATAATTAGCACATTTTTAAGCACTGCATTCCTTGTTCATTTTGGGGGTTTATTTATATTACTGTATCTTTAAGTTTTACTATTTTTCCACCGACACCAACATAATCAGATAATGAACATTATGAGAGATGCTGTTTACTGGGTCTCTAAGATGACTGAGTTCATGCAGCCTTTCTGTCCTCGGTGTTGCTGAACTTCCTATTGTAGTCTATTTCTTCTGTTTGTCCTCTATTTGGGTGCTCTGAAGTGTTATTATACGAGTCAGTTTTCCTATCATGTGGATTTCCACAACAGTTATAGTTCACTGGCTCTGAGTTGCTGGATCTGCCTGGTTCCTCGTCCTCCTAGTTGCTGTTCTTGTGCACAGCTGTCAGAATTTTAGCCAGATGTTTATCTTTCCTATGTATTCATCTGAAAAATTACCAGGTACAAACAGAGACACTCAAAAGCTAATTATATTCAAGGATTATCCCAAAAAAAATCTGAATTGTTTTGCTCAGTTTATTGTACCTTAATCGCAAAATTAGTAATACCCTTGGCTGATTTAGGTTTAAAATCATTTAGCTGTACCGACATGTTTCTTCTGACTGTAAGTAATATTTCAGAGTTTAATCTAATACTTAATCTGAGTTAGGAGCTAAAGATGAGGGTGATGACAAGAAGCCCTTCCAATCTTAAAGAGTTGGAGCTCAACACCAAATAAATACCATCAAAATACCAGCGGAAACATGCAAAAAGCTCCCGAGCAACTATTAGGAGGGTTTTATTGCAGTAATGCCAATAGAGATTATTGAAAAGGGTTAAAGTAAGGATATTTCATTATTTTTGTCTCTATATTATCAATTTTTATTGTTCATGCTGAATATAGTGGTCGTTGCTAGTTTTGTCAGAATAATTAATGAACCACATGTTCGCTTTTTTTGCCAAAATAAAGGATGAAGAGCTTTATGTATATAAGGGGAGCACAGGTTTGTTTGTATGAAAAGAACTCCAAGGTCAAAAACTTATTTTAAAATAAATGTTATATCATAGGTTTCTATGGGTGGTAGCGCTGGTACTCGGTTCAAATCACAGCCTGGGGTCTTTCTGCGTGAAGTTTGCATGTTCTCCTTATCTAAAAACATGGCTGTTGGGTTGATTGGTCTCTGTAAACACCTCTTAGGTTTGAGTGTGTGCGTGCTTGGCTGGTTGTCTCTGCATTGCCCTGTGATAGACTGATGAGCTGTCCAGGGTGAACCCCGCCCCTCACTTAACGCTGGAAATAGGCAGAAGCTCCCCTGCAACCCTGCACGGATATGCGGGTATAGACAACTGATGGATGGACAGAAGAGCGAGGCTAGGAAGAAGTGTAGCAAAGGAAATGTAGAGACATCCAGAGAAAACGCTTAAAGATTTTTGAAAGAGCAAAATCTCGAACAGATTTCAGTGACACAGACAGCACGTAATATGACAGCTGAGTGGTTTGAATAAACACCAAATGCTACCAAATAGCAGTTCTGTAGCGTGAATGTTTGCAGTTACTACTGGGGTTACTACTCACATATCCTTCAGAATGAAAAATGATATAGTGACTTCTGAAAGATGAGCACACATTTAGCTGTTTCATTCTGAAGAATAGAGTATTTACACATTTTAGGTCAAAATATCAAACTTTTCTCAATCAATATTTTTTCAGTTCTTCAAGGACATCCAAAAATTCACAATGAATTTATTGAAAAATATTTCTACCGTAATCATGGATGGATATATGTCCTATTCAAATGTTAAATCCTCTTGAACTAGATATTTACATTTACTGTACAAAAGACACCTGACCCTTTTCTAATCTGACATGGTTAAATGTTTTCTGTTTTAAGTCAAATAAGATTACCAAAATTATTTCCATTTGTTGAATGCCAGAATATGAGATTTTATTTTAGCTTTCTTCAAATTCAGAAGTTTACAAACATTATGATTATATGGTTTTGGTTAATTTACAACATTAGAGTTAATTGGAGGCACAAATCTAGATGTTTTTTAAAGTGACACCTAAAACAAACATCTTCCATGTGTGATGTCATGGGAAACCTAAAATAAAATACCCACGGTATCAGGAAGAGAATGGTGGACCTCTACATGCCTGCTTCATCCTTGGAAACAATTTCCAGAAGCCTAGATGCAATTTGTTCAAACAATTATTTGTGATTACAAACTTTGTGGGAATCTCTAGCCATCATTCTGCTTTTACTAAGAAGACGGGTTCCATGTCCAGGAAATCATTGTGGTTTGGTGCAAAACTTGCTATTCAGTCCCAGAACAAAAGCAAAACACCTTCTGAAGACGCTCCCTTAAACAGGTAAGCGGGTGTCATAAACCACAGAGAAACAAGTCCGGCAGCAACATTGGCTGAAAGGCCACTCAGAGGAAGAATCCTTTACTTAAAGCAACAAAAAAAGCAAGCCTGTAATTTACCAACGCGTACAGGGACAAACACTTTATTGCTGGAGACATGTGGTCTGATGAGCACTTGGAAGACAGAAGAGACATTTGCACGTTGGACATCATGTTGTTTAGATCTTTGCTGCGGCATAAGTTAATAAATCTAAAACATCCACCTTGTTGTATTTAGCAAATAGAAATTATTTTGTCCCAATATAATCCTAACCTAAAACTGATTTAATGGCAATGACAAAAATAAGGTTTTGTCTCTTTTAATACAGTCTATGTAAATATTCATTTTTCACCTGTAGAGTCTCTTTACAACCTGGGTCTATGGTCTGTGACACACAATTTATTTAAAAGGTTTTATATAAAACATATCTGACAGACGGTTAGAAAATGAAGCCCTTTATAATAAAATTGACAGCACTTCATGTTGACATGAGCAAACAGTGAGATCTGAGTTAGATCATTAATTACCAGAAACCTGCAAACATTTCACACCATGAATAGCTGCAAGTTACAAGCAGCAGTGTGCCGTCATCAGTGCTGGTAAAGACTCTTACGTCTTTATTTAGTCAAAGCCTAAAACCGAATCCACCGCTTATAGTCTACTTTCATCAAGCTGTTTATGTGAAGAGCCGTATTTTACTGCAGTATAGTATGTAAAACTAGAAAAAGCTGTTCCTACGCAACAGCGAGTGAGAATGCTAATCTGCAGAATGATTTGAGAAGATGCAGAAGATCCATGCAGAAGAGAAAAAATAGCTGAAAAATATTAAAGAATTTGAAAAATTTGAAGAATTTGAACAATTTGAAGTAATTTGTAGTATCAGTAGTAGTAGTAGTAGTATCAGTAGTATCAGTAGTAGCAGTAGTATCAGTAGTAGCAGTAGTAGTATCAGTAGTAGTAGTAGTAGTATCAGTAGTATCAGTAGTAGCAGTAGTAGTAGTAGTATCAGTAGTAGTAGTAGTAGTTTTTAAAGAATTTGAAGGAATTTGAAGGTATTTGAAGAATTTGAAGGAATTTGTAGTAGTAGTAGTAGTATCAGTAGTACTAGTAGTAGTAGTAGTTGTATTATTAGTAGTAATAGTAGTAGTATCAGTATTATTAGTAGTAATATCAGTAGTAGTAGCAGTATCAGTTTTTAAAGAATTTGAAGGAATTTGAAGGAATTTGTAGTAGTAGTAGTAGTAGTAGTATCAGTAGTACTAGTAGTAGTAGTAGTTGTATTAGTAGTAGTAATAGTAGTAGTAGTAGTATCAGTAGTAGTAGTAGCAGCAGTAGTATCATTAGTAGTAGTAGTATCAGTAGTAGTAGTAGTATCAGTAGTAGTAGTAGTAGTAGTAGTATCAGTAGTAGTAGAAGTATCAGTAGTAGTAGGAGTAGTATCAGTAGTAGTAGTAGTATCAGTTTTTAAAGAATTTGAAGGAATTTGCAGAATTTAAAGGAATTTGTAGTAGTAGTAGTAGTAGTAGTAGTATCAGTAGTACTAGTAGTAGTAGTAGTAGTAGTAATAGTAGTAGTATCAGTAGTAGTTGTAGTACCAGCAGTAGCATCAGTAGTAGTAGCAGTAGCAGCAGTAGTATCATTAGTAGTAGTAGTAGTGGTAGTAGTAGTATCAGTAGTAGTAGTAGTAGTATCAGTAGTAGTAGTATCAGTTGTAGTAGTATCAGTTGTAGTAGTAGTAGTAGTAGGAGTAGTATCTGTTGTAGTTGTAGTATTAATATCAGTTGTATCAGGAGAATTAGAAGGAATTTGAAAAATTTGAAGAATTTGACAAATTTGAAGAATTTGAAGTATTTGAAGTATTTGAAAAATTTGAAAAAATTTGAAAAATATGAAAAAATTTGAAAAATCTGAAAGATTTGAACCATTTGAACCATTTGAACAATTTGAACAATAAGAATGATTAAAAGAATTTGAAGGAATTTGAAGGAATATCAAAAATTTGAAGAATTTGAAGGAATTTGCATTCATTTCAATGGGAAAAAAGTACGCACAAAAAGTACAAATATTTTAAAAAGTATTAAAGTTAGAATAATGATGAGATATAGCAGGAATGTCGGGAAGGAGCTGAACGTTTTGACACCAAAATTGTTGAAATCGGTTGAAGTATGTGGGAGTAGTTACACGCCGACGGAATAATAATAATAATAATAATAATAATAATAATAATAATAATAAAGAAAAACAGGAAAACAATAAGTGAGAATGCTGTATAGCATTCTCACTGATAAAAAGTAACGCCCTGAATATTCTATCTGAAGACAAAGACCAAGCGGGGCCACCAGAAACGACACTCAGAGCTGCAGTCAGAGAGTCTGGTGGTGTAATTTAAATACAGGGGAACTGGAAAACCATCCAGAGAGTCCATTAATATGGCTGCAGGAGAGACCGAATCGATCTCTTCTGAAGCGGCCTTCCTGTAATATCCCCCCGAGGTCTGGTAAGGGTACGTATCGCCTCCCAAACTGGGAAAGAAACAACAACCGCACCGGCAGGAATCCAGTTGCAGTCGAGATAAGGAGAACGCAGGAAATTACTTAAAACTCTATTTGTGTCTGCATAGAAAAATGTTCCTTCCTGGGTGTGGGCCAGAAAAACGCAGCTTGTAAAAAAAAAAAAAAAAAAAAAAAAAAAAAAAAAAAAACAAGACAAAGAAATCACAGAGCTGGTACATGAAAGCTTGTGGCGCTCTTTAAAGTGGTCTGATCCAGTCAAGCAGCTGAGTGTTGTATATCTGTTGCTTCATAACCCTTGGAACGACACAGAAGCCATATGGAGGCAACATATGGCTCCGCTCAATTACTGCACCTCTTCGGGGCCAAATATAGCAGCAGAATGACTGTAACCAACAACACAGGAGCCAAATTTAAGAGCGGCGCTTTAGTTTTAATGTTTCGCTTGGTTTCTGTCGGAAACTCAACTTCAGTACGGTTGGGGTCACTTGGAAAGGGAGAAAATTGAAGAGGAGAGATTTGTTTTTTTTTTTTTGGTCGCTTGTCCGTTTTAAGATGAAAGTTAAAATGAAGAGGAAAAAAAAGGGGGAACGGTTTACTAATAATAAAAAAAAGTGGTACAGACGAGGGAAACGGAAATCAAGAGTAAGGTTGAAATAACACTTGGGCAAAGACCGGTGACAATCTTGTCATCAGTAAATGATTTTAAACTGGATTTATTAAGAAAAACATGTTCTTTTTCAGCTTAGATCCATCCTGTGAATTCAAACTCCTAATCAGCATACAAACCTGCTTGGAGGGAACAAAGCATGGTGCCTTTTCTTTACGATATTATTTCCACTTTAATGTCAATACCTTGCCTTTAATCCCAAACCAGAACATGCTTTTCTTACCATTTCAACTTTATTTTCAATTTTGTCTGTAACAGAGAAGAAGAAACAAATCTACCATTCTCTTTTTTTCCATTCAGACCCTAAAACTCCTTCATACTTCTGATAGCTGTCAGTATGAAAGGCCAGGAATATGTATTAAACGGTAAATACTTTTTTAAATAAATAAAACTTTACTGCAATGAGGAGACCATTGTGGAGTATAGCTCACAGATTGCTTCCTTCACCATACCTCCACGTACCTCTAAGCTTTTTAAGAAACATGCTGCTTCTTTCTATTCACTTTTAAATCGCAGGAGCTACTTCTGTACTTCTGTCCCACGTTCCCTTTCCAGCTAGACGTCAGGACACAACGAGGTCACTCGAGGTTGCCCAACTGTTTCGCCGAAGTGCATAACTCCCACATATGCTCAGCTGGGGCTGTAAACAATTTGTGAAGCTCAGCAGCGCAGTGCGTGTACAGACAAGGCTCGAAACAAAGACATCTGCAAAAGTTGCAATATTGCACAATATTTCATACAGCCATGAAGAGGAAATTCTCTGCAAACACGGCCTGGAAGAAAATCGAAAGAAAACAACCATGAGGTAATGGATCTGGACCTAAAATCCTGCCAAATGTGTTTGTGCTTTTCAGCCAAACATCTGCTGGCAGGCCGGTCACTGATGATGCTACGTATGTGTTGATCTGCATGTAAAATGCCGAGTATGAATAGCGAGGCTTTACTTTGTCGGCTTTTATCTGAACGAACATTTTCATTGCATTTTGGAATTTCTTTCAATGCAACTCTTGTGGAAAAATGGGCCGCCAGCCGGGTCAGAAAGCAGAAACTGGACCCTAATCTTCTGTTTGGTAGACGACTGGGCGAAAGACTTCCCAAAGGCGGTGGTTCTGAAATCCGAACATTATTTTTCTGTTCCTACATCTGCAAGTCTGTTTTAAATCTGATAGCCTTCTTCGTGAGACTGTAATCAGGAACAATTTATGAAATTTTCCAGATTAAGAGAGTAGAGCTGGACGCCATTTGTTAGCGGAGCCCTGTCCAAAGGTTAACCAGTTTAACTCGGTCCTTATCAAAAGGCAGACGTGCACGTTGCTGTTTTAGTTTGCTTGTTTCTCTCTGTAAAATCAAAGAAACTAAAACAAGTTTCAAACTCAAAAGAAAACGTTTCATTGTGGAGTTACATATTATCTTATAACGAGAAGAACGCATCTACCTAAGTAACTATTCAGGTGAACTTTTCATACATACATATATGTTTAAAAAAACACCAACATGTGTTGCACATTCTAGTAGAAAAATAAAACATAAAGCAGCCTGTTAATGAAAAATAACTCCAATAGATTAGACCTACCCTGATGAAGATCAGCGCGCTGGAGTCTCCTACTTTGTACTTCCCCTCGGAAACCTTAATCATGGGAAACTGAGCTGGACAGGAACACTGGCCAAGGATCTCGCGTACCTGATGAGAACAAAAAAACAAAACCAACGCACATTATTTCCACAACAAGGGCTCACAAATCTGACTCATAGATGAGGAGGAACCTGACTGAAATGACTTCCTGTTCTTTAAGGAGATCGTGTTTAGTCATAACGCTGTGTAACTGGGGATTAACGCACCGCCAGACAGGAGTGCTACAGCAATACAATGACTCTGCTTTACTGTGCGGGAAATGACCAGTCGCTTTGCTGCCAGAGACTAAAAGGATGTTGGAGAGCCATCTTCCTGCCAAATCTCCTCTCCAAAGCACCTCCTGGGTGATATAATGCTGTGCCTGACAGGCTTGCCATAATAAAAGCTTCCCTCACCTAAACCTATTAGACAATTTTGGCTTTTGAGCTTAACACAAATCATCTCTCAAATGAAAGTTACTAATGGAAGCGCTCTAACTCTGCGCAACATATTCTCTGCTCGTCACACCATGAACCTAAAGGGTTAAAAAGCTCAGAGAGCCGACTGACGACGATGATGTCAGCAGGCCTGCGTTGCCAGCTGAGATCTGAATTGGGAGTCAGAGCCGGCGCCCTTGCTGTGGTTGAAGGGGGTGCTTATTAGGCAACGAGGAGTCAGACACAACTGCAGGGTGGAGTGAGACCAGCCCTCTGCTGCACATGCCTGAGCGCTGTCTGGATTGGACAGCCCCGATGTTTGCCTTGGCGTCTCTCTCAGACAAAGGCGTGTGCACACTTGTCGGCGAAGAGGCAGAGAAAGTGGAGCACAAAAAAAGGGGCGCAGAGCACAGGAGGAGTGGAGCAGTAAACGCCTCTTAGCTTTGTGTGCGAGCACAGCAGGACTAAGGTACACTGAAGTAATCAAATGACATGTTAGAGGAAGATTGTGGGTTATGAGCTTGAAAACCTTAGATGTTTACACCACCTGCCATGAAGTACATCAGGCTTGAGGGATATATTTTGCTTTTGGCATGTAGCACCTTGCTATTTTCTCAAAATGGCATCCTTCTTCAATCCCATGCTAATTAAAGAGGGGCAACTCTAAGCACTAAGCCTCTGCATCTCACCTGCACCCACGTTCTCCGTTTCACCTGCTGCAGTAAAGCTTCTGCTTACTCTTTCATCTCTGTTTTAAACTAGGGTGTTTTTCTCTTTGCTACTCGATTACCAAACCATACCGCCTGTATTTATGAAGCCCTTTATAATAACGGAGGTCAACAAAGTGCTGTACATACGAAAATAACAGTGAAATAACAAGTAAAACACATTAAGAGATTTAAAAGCATATATGAGAACTTTAAAACGGATCCTAAAATGTACAGGCAACCAATAAAGAGACTTCAGATTGGGGTAAAGTGCTCAGAACTTTTTGTTCCAGTTAAAAGTCGTGCTGCAGCATTT
The DNA here is from genome assembly GCA_037039145.1 of Fundulus diaphanus. Taxonomy (NCBI): domain Eukaryota; kingdom Metazoa; phylum Chordata; class Actinopteri; order Cyprinodontiformes; family Fundulidae; genus Fundulus; species Fundulus diaphanus. The sequence continues at coordinate 26,659,951 of CM073127.1, forward strand.
TGCACAACCTGCAGGCGCCTGATGGATGCATCACTAACCCAAGATAGAGCAAGGCACAGTAATCCAGCCTAGATGTAACAAATGCATGAATCACTGTTCCAAAAAGATGCCTTGTTATAAATGGCTTTACTTCGGCTAACTGCCTGAGATGAACAAAGCTTGATTTTACAACCGCCCTAATCTGCCTTTCAAGTTGAAGATCTGCATCTATCTTAACTTCCAGATTTCTGATGATAGGCAGGCCTAACATATCGAGCCAGACAACCGAGACCTATGTTAGAGGTGTCAGATGCGGCACCAAAAACCATCACCTCTGTTTTTTGCTCGTTCAAATCTAAGAAGTTTGAAGCCATGCAGGACTTTATATCATCAAGAAATTTGAACAGTGAATCTAACCAGATTTTTTTTAAGAGGGAGGTAAACCTGGGAGTCATCCGCATAGCAGATAGAACCCAGGGGAAGCAGGTGCAAGGAGAAAACCAAGGGGCATTGGGTCAACATTACACATAAAGTGCATACATTGTCACATTTTAAAGCCAAAACAACATAAAACTGTTGAAAGTATGAAGCACAAATAAATCCCACTCAGCTATTCCATTGCTCTTGAAAGTAGGTAGATAATTCTAAAGGTAATTTTCCTAAACAGAAAAGAAAAATGTGGGTCAATTCCTCGAAGGTAAACAAGTAAAGAGCGTTGTTTTCTCCTCAGGCTCAAAAAACTGTTTTATGTTCAGGAACAAGTGTAGACTGAGGATAGAGGATACGACACAGCTTATGCTTTGGCTTTTACAGGTAGCTTGAGCTGGGCGTAGCCATCGAGGCGACCAAAGCTGTTGTTTGTAAGCATGAGGTTTATTGGGGAAAAAGAAATTACGTTTTTTTTAAGCTGTTTTATGTGACCTGTCCATTCAAAACATCTGATGATGTTCGCAGGAAATTTTTTAATCAATGACCGATATCTAAACATCCCTCTAACATGTTTAGCCAATTATTAATCAGCTGTTTAACAGCAGTCTGATTGTTGTGTCAGTATTTCACCTTCCTTTCCATCCGCTCCATGTGTACCCACTGAGCAAAAGACCTGACTTCAACATTGAGGCTATATCTAGACCTCATTTAGAGATGAATCAATGCTAATTCTACATGTAGTTCTGGTTTGGACGTAGATATTCCAGCAACGTTTTCATCAAGGAAAACTAATTGGTCTAAAAGTCGTCTAAGCTAGACTTATTTACAGACCACAAAAAGACAATTTTTTATAGCTCTGATATTGTGTTGTGGATATCAATGTTAAAAAGGACAGTGTTTTTGGTTAAAGGTAAATTTGAATAGTGGTAAATCACCACTATCATATTATGTAATCATATTACCACTGGTAATGTGATGACATATTGAGATATTTGTACTGCACTGGCGAATTCAACGAGCATAAATATTATTATTAGTATTTAACTAACATCGATAGCAAGATCCCTCTTTAGATATCACCAGTTTGTTTTCATAAGCGAAAAAATTCTGCAGGTCAGCATGAATGATAATTTCCAGTCATGAAGTGGCAGCACCTTGATGACTTGGTCCCACCTCACATACAGATTAAGCAGCGCTGGGAGGATCCCTCGGAAGCAGAAAAAAAGCTGAAATTAATTTGATTCTTTAAAGGCATTATTGGTATTGCAATGACCATAAAACCACAACTGACAAAGGTGAAAAATCCTGGTCTTACATGTCGTGCACAGGGAGGTGTACTGTTACGTGGCGCAGCTAGTAAAGGCACTATGTCAGCGATCAATAGGTCCTGAGTTTAAGCCCTGCTCTGTCCACTCTTTATACAAGTCAACCTCTGATATTACAAGTCTTTGTCTAGACTTTTAATAAAAACTACATTTAAAAAAAAGATTTAAATGTATATAAAAAAAAATCGAGACATCGTCGCACCACACTGTTTAGATTAATTTTATTCTAATAAAATTCCTAAAGAACAGCAATAGCTGGAAGTGACTTTTTAGAGCCAAATAAGACGTTTTAATGATGAATAACTTCAGACTGACAGTGTGGGGTGATGGAGGACGTCCTGGAATAATGTTTAGATAGCTATATTACTGTAATGTTACAAAACGCACAGGAGTAAAACATGGACTGATTATATAGAAATGTGAGACTTGCACAAAGCATGTCTGGATAATATAAAGAAGCGGAGAGGTTGAAGGCTGCTGACTACAAAACAAAACAGAAATGTCCTTCAATCTCTGTATTTTTTTTTACTACTGATTTACTCTTAACTTTGTGTTTATTACCCTGTAATGTCCCTTGTGCCTTATCTAGTTTCTTTAGCCAAACTAGTACGAGATCTTTTCTAACCAAATGCAACCTTTCTTCCCTGGTTTTTATGTGCGTATGTGCACATCAGAGAAACGATGCTGGTCAGAATAGGAGCAAAACTTAAGTCTTTGTAAATACTGGTAGAATTGTTGTGTTTTAAATTAGGTTTTTGTCAAAAGTGGTTATTCAGCACCGTGGTTAATTACAGGCAGGGTCGGATCACTTCAGGGTACTTTGACATCCCCCCATAGGACGATGGTTCTTTATGACTCCCAACTGCTGCTCTTAGAAATGTTTTCCTGACTTCTCCTCACTGCATACATGACCATGTAAATCTTCATTTCATGAACTTCAGTTCAAACTACAGATTTTCTTACCACTACTTTTGTCTTGGGTGGACTTTGTCTTAATTCTGATGCACGAGTTTGGGGTTCCAAACATAACGTCATCGATTTTATTAATTTTTTTACAGCTTTCAGCTGCTTTCTCAGCTGCCTTGTGTTCTTCACACGTTTTTACATATTTCCCTGTTTCAGTCATAGACATGAACATAACTATCGTGAGTTACAAGACTGAACAACTGAACAGTAAAGGAGGAGCTATACAATAATTCAAGACAACTGAGTCTCTCTCTGTCTCTCTTTATATATATATATATATATATATATATATATATATATATATATATATATTTATATTGTATTTTTGTTGTTTGCTTGTGCCTTTACCATTTCTCTGCTACCCTTTTCTATTATTCAGTCCATAAAATGACCAGCCCCTTTTGGAAAAACCCCAGCCGGTGAGTTAATGGAAAGATTGCTATAACAACCAACACACAGACACACACATAGTCCCACTCTTCCCTTTTTCACTGTGCAGTTAGCCCTCACCTCAACTGAGGTCATGAGTTTTTCTCAAGGGAGGAGCGCCACGACTCACACAGCCTCTCATATGAGGCATAGAGCAGGAAAATGAACAACAGAGTCTCTGAATAATAACCTAATCGATGCCCACCCTGACAGTTAAAGTGTTTACATGGAGGACCACTTGGTGTGACGTGTCTTCACTGTATCAACAGGGCTGGAGACACAGAAACCAAAACACATATTCACACACACGCAGGATGAGTGTGAAAAGGTCATGCAGAAAAGATGCAGAAGTGAGCAGGACTTCTGAGAAAAGCTGAAGGATGAATTACAGATCCACATGATCCAGATGAGAGAAACTTTCAGCAAGAGTTGCAGATGTTGGAAGAGAAAAGAGCGACTCACTCAAGGACCTACACCACCCCTCCATTAGAATCTGCTGTGTCTATCTTAAGATAAGGAATGCGGACATGTTTTCGGCGAGAACAGAAAGAGAAACATCTGACGTTCTCTTTAAGCTGAGCCCCTGCGTTTGTCCTCAGTCTGTTTTAGATACAATTAAGATTCCTGTAAAAATGCCTCCGCTCCGATCACGTCATATCTGCCCAGCGTGAGTCAACAATCTCTTAATTCATTTCCTTCCTGACCTGCAAAGCTCGTAAGGGGTCCATTCACGAAAGAGATAGGCAGACAGAGTGTTGGGGTGGAGCACAGGAAACGGGACAGGGGGAGATAAGAAGCTGTTTCAGGTTTACTATCCATTTTCTTTATTGATTCAGATATAGATTAGACATTTCACATTACCAGATACGGCCCACAAAATAACATTATGACCAAGCAAAGCAGCCTGTAGTATTCTACAGAGTTCATCTGTACTAGGATGGCCTTGCAAAGGCATTTCAAACCCTCAAAGTTTTGAACAGTCCGTCTGTCTCTCTGTTGTGGAGAAGCCGACAGCACAGGTAGTTCATTAAACCATTTCACAAGCTTCGAACATCCCAGATCATTATAAATTCACAGTCCTTAACAAGTCATCCCCGTGATGAGGCACTCTTTTCAGTCATGCACTACTTTGATAGTCCGATAACATAAAATCCCAATAAAATTACTTGACGTTTGTTGTTGTAACACATGTTTTGAAAATGAATGGGGTACGAATACATTTATGAGGCACAGGATATAATGATAACCGTTTTGTTTTCAATCACACTTTAAACCTTGTCAGGGTTTTCTTGCGTTATTGATGCAGGGATCTCGCCTGGAGGCTCAGCGCCACTTTGAGAAGCCCATTTCCAGTTTTGCTCCACTCCTGACTCACCGTAGGACCACACACTTTGCTCGAGAGCTTTCATCAACCTTAGGTGTGCTCGTCCGCTCATTTTATGGGCTTTCTGCGGAGCACAACTACTGCTCCACGAACAAGCATTGCAACTCACTTCAGGAGAATTTCTACCACGTCTCTTTCCTTTAGTGGGGCAATATAAGGGTTGAGATATTCTGAAAATATTATAACGCACAACACAGAGAATTTGAAGCTATTTTGTTGTTTTAAATGATAGAACAAGACTGTTCTTTCAGCTCGTCTCCATGGCCTGAAGCCTGGAAATTTCCCAGAGGAGGAAACAAAAAAACATCAGATAAGCAGAGACAGGAGAGAGAAGCAGGCCAATGAGGTCGCCTGCTTGGCAGAACAAAAATCTTTGAAGGTTTTTGGACCACCGCCCAGTAGGAAGGGGGTCCTACCTACATATTGAGCTCTACCCCCCACACACACACACACGAGACACCAGAATAAACAGCTCATATACTGTTGCCCATAAACGCCATGCAGCCTCTGAACAAATTAACTTTGTAACTAGCATGGGGTGCAGGGAGGTGCAAAATTACACCATGAATGACAATAATCTTGTCTAATTATATTAAAGCTGGAGCCTGAGGGACGGAGCTGAAACACAGAGTTAGTGCGATGTGGGTAACAGGTCCAATCAGCAGGATAGTGACAGAAAAACAGATGGATGAACGCTTCTGGTCGGTGAAAACACCCACAAGGGGAGGAGAAATAGATTATACACATTTTAAAAGAGCTCAGAGGCAACAGTTATGGTGATAAGTGTCGCTATTACTGTGTAATGAAGGTGGCCTAAGCAAGAGAAAATCTCCGACATGAAGTTTATTCATGCTTCAATAAAAGCCTGATCGAAACGTTCGAAGCTTACCCCAGTAAAACATAAACAGATTGCCATAGATATTCTGATGCCAGATGCTGCTGTTTTTTATCACACAAGATTAAACATATTTGCAAAATCTCATCTTAAATGTTTATTCTTCTTCAATATGAATCTATTTTCCTCACTCTTACCTACTCTAAATATTTTCCTTCATATTTTTTCACAATGATAGCTGTTTGTCCAGCTGCAAGGTGAACCTCCACCTCAGTCTTCCCTCTTTTGTTGCTTCTAGCAGGTTTTCTTCCAGATAAGCCCCATATTCAGCCTCATCCATGTTCTTGCTGAAGGGGACATATGTTTCTTAATGCCTTCATTGTATATTTAATCCAGTCATGGTCTATATTACAACGCTTTGGTCTGAATTCCTTATTATTGTAGCTCACAAGCCCCTCTTTTACCCCTGTTCTGAGGTGCGTCTTAGAGCAACTGGTTTTGGTGCGGTCTCTTTAAATCTAAAGGAGGCACTTCCCACCCTGTCCCCCTCCACGTCGCAGAGCCACTCCACCCAGTTTGGTCATTTTTGTAGGATGCTGGGTGACGGTGTAATGCATTCTGTAAGTTGATACGCCCAAAATGTTCACTTATCCACTTGTAGCTTCAGCATCCTTGAGCTTGGATTACAAACTCATTCAGAGAAATAAAAACAGTGATTTAGCCTGAAGTCCATGACCTTGTTTAGCAGTTGTGCAGCAAGTACTGTGATGTTATTGTTCAATAACGCAATAGAAAACAGAGAAAACTGAACTGAAAGTGAAAGATGTCTACACAGCACCTGGACAGATTACATTCAAAATTTCTGCATTCCTAGAGACTCCAAGTACATATTTAGGGGTAAAAAAGTGGAATTTGTTTGATACGTCCCCTTTAACTCTTCCCCATTCCTGTTAGAAACGAGCATCCCCACAACATGATGCGGCCAGCACCATGCTTAATAGTGGACATTTTTTGTCCCATCTAAGCAAAGCACCTTCTTGCAGATGTTTGCTGTGTTCCCTAAAAGGCGTGTGATAATCTGCAACTAGATTTCATAGAACTTTCTTTCAACAAAAGCTTCCTTCAGACCAGATTTGTGGCCTGCTAACAGCTAACTAATAGGATGCGATTACCAGGTTCTCCTACCTGAGCTGTGGATCTCTGCAGCTCTCCCAGACTTACCACGGCCCTCTTGTTTCTCTGATCAGCGCTCTCCTTTCCTGGTCTGGTAGTTTAAGTGGACAGTGACGATTTGGTAGGTTTATAGTTGGGTCTGACGCTTTCTTTTGAATAGTGCTCTTTGGGATGTTCACAGTGTGGAACATGGTCTTTCTCTACAACCCCCTGTGCTGTTCGTTGGTCTCTGTGGTGCAGTTTGTTCACTTTATGTTCGAGCCTCCTGAAAAGAAATGGTTGTACTGGGTGGTTTTTAAGGGTATCGGAGTTTAGGGTTTGTAAAATAGCCAAAGAAAAAAAAAAAGCTAATCTCATCGATGTTACAGCCTGCAGCTCCTTGGCCAAAGCAAGTCACAACAGGTGCAAAGTGTGGCCCAACAAAAGTAGAAGATAACCATTTAAGGGTTTTTTGCAAACACAAGTTTGTTTTTATCCATACAGAAACTTAAGTGTAAAAACCAGTATGTAGCTTTATCTTTTCTGACAAACATGGCGTTCGTGAGGGCACCTGAGCGGTGACTGTCAGATAAAGAATCATGTCATCTGAAGAAGGCTTTTCTGTTGCTTCATGCTTTGTGTGTGGCTCCAGGTAACACTGCTAAAATGTAATCATACTTGCTTCACAGCATGCTCGGTGCGTTACAAGGAGAACTATTCTCTGCAAATCAATACTTGCCTTCTTGACAACACGGCAAAACGGCCCGTCGGGTCCAGGCCAGATAAATGAAACTGATGGACATCAAGTGCTATAAGTGCATACCTCTCTTGTTTGTCTTCTGCAGTCAAACAACAATGTAATCAATCAGATGGGGAAGTTAAATATCAGTCCAGAGTCTAACCTGTTTGCCAATATGTGTTGAAAGAGCTGAGCAGCACTCAGTGCTCTCCTTGTAAAGAGCAAAGTTAGGGGAATTCATGTTGTGTGTCCGCCTGCCATCGGGATGTTGTGGAAAACACCGGCTGAACAACAGTTCATAAGAAAAAAAAATGCTGACCCGACAGACAACCAATTGAATGGTGATCATGCAAATGATCAGCTGATGGCATCAAACGCTCCAATAAAGGCATAAAGTGAGTACTATGCAAAGCGAGGAGTCAGCCGTTTCCATGCGCGGCCTGCTTCCCTGAACACAAAGATGAGGTGAAGGAGTGACGGTTACGGCACAGAATAACCTTTAAAACACTGCGCCACTGAAGACACCACAGTGCATGCGACACCGAGGGCTGCCACGCTCTCTCAGCAAAGCATCTGAGTGTGGTCCAATTGAAAGCAGGATGACCTACTTTTCCCCTTCACTCTCCCTACTGTGCCTCCCAGAGTAGCATCCACTGCAGTCGGGTTTAACAGAGTGTACAGTGAAGCCACTCAAGGCGTGATGTCTGTTGTCTGCACCCCATTTTTCTTCCATGAATGCATGTCTTGAGCCACAAGCTTAATAGAGCAGGATTGATAAGACAGATTCCTCCTTCTTTCCATCACGCCTTTCCTCTGGAGGTGTCCTCGTTGAAAGATGGAGATGTCAGCTTTCGATTGCCTCCCTGCCGACAGCGGCCCCCTATTCATTTCCTACCTACCAAATAAAACCAACAAGACATACGGTTTCCCACCCTTCGCTGTGTCGTCTCCAGTGGAGAGAGGGGTGGGGGAAGGGAGTGACTGCTCACATGTCTAAACCAAAGAGGAATGCGAAACATGAGGTGAGAAAAGACATGAACCAGTTTATATGGGTGAGCGGGAAGAAGAAGAAAACCTGACTGAAGGCGTTCAATAAAATGTGTGGCATCCTTACAGTCTGATGCGTAATTTCTGTCGTTCTTTTCAAAGCAGGTACTGCTGCCTCGGTGCCTCGGTGTTGAGCTGTGGCTCTTTGCTAGGCAGAATTGTTGACGATGCAATTGGTGCTGTTAACCATCAATACTCTTTGTTTTTCTACCTCACAGAAAGGATTCCTAAGGGCTTCTGTGTTTAATTGTCTCTTTTGTAGACAGAACTACTTAAGGCACTATTGCTAATAACTTTCTGTACTCTCTAGTTATATTTTCCGTAGAAAGTACCCCTGGCTGAGTATGATATGTCTTTTTATATGACAGCATTATCAACAGGGCTATTGCTCCTATTGACTTTTTGCTCCATTTTGTTTTTCTTTCCTATCAAACATGCTCCTGGAGGAGTCCTTCTGTGTTTACTAGGTCTCTCACTTCCAGTTGCTTATAGAATATGGCCTCTCATATTTAACCCGGCATCATGCTGATATGATGGCCGGTTCCTTTCCACTGTCCGTACATGCTTGCTCAGGAAGTATTCAACAATTTAATGCAATCAATGGGTTTACTTAAATAAATAATGTTTTGACCAACTGCCATTAAAGGATAAACTTAATTTCATTGGGCTGTTTGTAATTGGATCTGATTCTGACCACATGACAGAATTGAATCAGAGTAATCTCCATTTAATTTGGACTGAATTAGATTTGGTATAACTGGATATAAACATTTTTTTTCCTTCCTTTAAAAGTGCCTTGAGATGACATTTGTTGTGAATTGACACCTACAGCCACTTTCCAAGCTCCAAAGCAGACAGGCGTCCCAATATGAGATGAGAGAACAGCAGCAGATCAGAGGAAGAAACGGAGGCTGGGGCTGTTGACAAGAAAGTGTGCAACCTGGAAAGTCAACAGCTAATCCTTATTGGATCCAGCAGGGTGTGAACGTGACATACCAGGAGTTTCCTGAGTCGCCTAACGGTTGCAGAAGCATTTCAAAATTTAACAGGTGTTGTATTATTTTAAGATACACAATAACTATCATGTAATTACTAAAATGCAAGGCGTCCAAAGAGGAAGCTGGACTTTTAGCGTTCTGTCAACACACATTCTCAGTCATCTTGAATAATCGCATACAACTCCATTAATTCCTAACCTTAAGCACAGGATTACTGACTGTGAAAAAACAAATCAATTTATAAGAGAATATAGCAACATATCCTAGCATTTTGAGTGGCTCTTGATGTAGGATAGCTACAGAACATTACAAGGCCTTTGTTTGGGCAGTAGTATAAAGCTTGGTACTCCACATTACTCCAGACTTTTTGAATTGAGAAAGCTTCCTGGAGAGGAAGCGAAACGTCTTCAACTACGGAAAACAAGTCCAGTTGCTTTGTTTTTTACTTTTTTTGGAATGACCATGACCTGGATGACTGAAAATCTTCACCACAACATCCAGCCATCTATTTTTTTTGCACCTGCTTATCCTTGAAGGGTTTCTGACGGGTTTGCGCACAACGTTAACGGTCGGACGCACGACTCACAGGTCACCAGTCTAACTCAAGGCAAAAAGGAGACAAACTGGACAAATAACTATGCACACAGAGCTAAGGGAAATTTAGAGCTACCAAGTAACCGATGCATAATCAAAACCATGCATATATTTGGACTGTGCAAGAAGGCTGCAGCTCCTGGGAAGACCCCACACTTGCAGAGCCAGAACATGCAATCTCCATGCAGAAAGGGCGTGGCTGGGATTTGAACCCAGAACCTTCTCCAACAGAGCGACTGTGCCGCTGGGCGTCAGTCCAGTTTGAGCTTTCTTGCAACGAGAAGCTGCACACGGATTAACAGAACAGTTCACTTTTTTTTCTCCTCGAAATTTAAATTGGATTCCTGGAAATATTCATAATGATGCACGTGTCCTAAAGAAGATATAAAAACAAGGCTTAAGGTTTGGAGCATGTCTGTCCACAGGGACATCTTTTATACATGCATGTAAAGTGAAGAGCGTGTAATTAAATAGGAGCGGCTATAATTAGTGACGCTATTGTGTATATTTTAACATTCGGGGCCGGTAAGTCATTGAGATTTTTATGAATCCGCATTAATAAGATCATTACGGCAGATATGCTAAATAGTAGAAGGAATTTGCAGCATAAACTGTGACAAATAGGATCCGCAGAGATTGCTTAAATATCTCAAGCAGACACTTAAAAGTACCCTTGATAATAATGAACTACTTTAATCCAGCCTCCTACCTAATGACCAATGCAGCTTCTTGTTTTAATTGCCTTATTGCATTGTTCTCTCTGCTCTTTTCAGCTAAAACACAATTTTCAAATAGGAAGGAGGCTGAACTCAACAGAGAGATGATAACTGAGAAGGTCGCTCCCAATATCAGTCAGACGCTCTCCAGTCGGAGCATCTCTCTCTCTCTGAGTCTGACACATGACACTGTGGCCGCTCAGGGGCAGAGGGATGGTGACGGAGGAGGAAGAGACGGGCATATGCATCAGCAGCTCTCCTCTGATCGTTCTGTCCCAAAAATGCGTCGCGTTTGTATAATCCTCGGTCATATGAGCGAGAGTGCGTGGAGTCATACGCTGGACGAGAACAGCGCACGCCCTCCTGTCTCCGTCTGCAGAGGTCACAGAAAAAGCGCTCGGCTCTGCTGCCTGACAAGCATGAGTGTGCCTGACCTCCGTCTCCTCTCCTCCAGCTCTGTTGGCTGGCAGATCATTGGTGTCAAAGACGGCCATTGTTCCTCTCATCAGCATGAAAATATTAACTCCACCACTATTCACGCCGCCCCACAAAAGCATGTGTTCTGCCTGGGTGTCTGCTCGCTCATTAGCTTTGTTCTGGTCTGCTGAGGTCCAGCAACTTCTAATAAAGACCAACCACTTCTAGAACGGATTAGGGGGGGGGGGGGGGGGGAGACAAAGCAGCAAAAAGGGCGTGTTGGGCAGCTGCTGCAGAACGTTAATAATCTTCAATTTGCACAGCTTTATATTAATTATTCTATGCAGACAGGCTGACTGAAAGAGGCTCAAAAGGCATTTGCTCTTAACATCTCAGAGGTCGACTGCGAGGAAAAGCAAGAATTTGTGGGTGATGGGCTTCCTGACCTCTTGGTTGAAAAGGAATTTACTAGTATGTGGACAGTCCCTCTCGCACCACAGGAAATCGACAACACTGATATGACACTTTCAGACAGACTGCTACGCTTTTCTTGTGTTTTACCTTGGGAGAAATCAGGACTTCCAGCAGCTAAAGCCAAAGTACGGGACAGAATACACTGGATTGCATTTACTTTTGGCCAAGGCAGCAGGGAAGATTTCTCTGGGAAAGTGTATTCTTTCTTCCTGAGGGAATGCTTCCCAGCAAATCAACTATCTGCTTTAGCATGTGAGCAGTGAGATCATCTCATAAAGCAGTTATGACACATTTTGCTTGCCTGTAGGGGGAAATATACAGGTCTATCTCATTAAATTAGAATAGCATTGAGAAGTTAATTTATCTCAGCAACTTAATTCCAGGAGGAAACTTCATATCTTGGCTTCAACAGATAAAAAGCGACACATTTCAAGCATTTATTTCTGATGATTATGGCTTACAGCTAATGAAAACATAACATTTAGCGTCTCAGAAAATTTCGATATTACATACGACCAACAAAAAAAAGCATTTTTAATACATAAACGCCTACTTACTTAGAAGTATGTTTAAGTACTACTCAGTATGTGGTATTAATACTTGTTGGGGGCTCTTTCAGCATCAATGCTGCGTGGCATAGAGGTGATCAGTGGGTGTGAGGTGTTAAAGAAGCCCAGGTTACTTTATTAGCGACCTTCAGCTCACCTGCATTGTTGGCTCTGGTGTTTATTATTTTCCTCTTGACAATACTATTTGTTGTGGGTGTTAGGTCAGGCCAGTTTGCTTTTCCAATCAAGCACATTGACAGCATGGGCCTTACAGGAAGTAGTGGCACTTTCGGCAGCGTGGGCAGGTGCCAAGTCCTGCTGGAAAATAAAAGCCGCATCTTCATAAAGTTTGTCTGCAGAGAGGAGCATGAAGTGCTCAAACGTTTCCTGGTAGATTCCTGTGTTGACTGTAGGCTCGATAAAAAGTGAACCTACAGCAGCTTACTGGGGAAACTTTTACTCTGAAGGCTTCTGACCTCTGGCCACAGCACGCCAGGTCAGTCTTCTCCAAACTCCTGAAGTGGTTTTACTTCACAATCTTCTTAGGGCAGTGGTTCTTTATGTTGCTTGTGCTGTTTTTTTCTACCACACTTTTTCCATCCACTCAATTGTCCAATAATATGCTGGCTTCTTTAACAATGACTTGTGGCTTACTCTCTATGTGGAGGGCATCAGTGGTTGCGTTCTGTAAAACTGTCTGGTCAGCAATCTTCCTGTGATTGTATGGGTCATAACATAACATTTCCATAACATACAGTTTCTGTGTTGGATGATTTTCTGACAAATTGAATTTTAGCTGTAAGCCATAATCATCAGACAATATATGTGTAACGAATCTATGAAATATACTAGTTTAACTTTTCAGTGATGCTATTATTTATGGAGGGGCACATTTATCAACATCTGAAAACAATGTACATAAAGATCTTGGTTTCATCCAACAACTCACCAGCTCATCCAAATTACGCATGTCACACAAAACTCTCTTCTGCGGCCAGGAGTACGGTTCTGGGTCTGGTTCCTCTTCGTCCTCCACACTCTGACAGCTCTCCTTCCGACTGTAACTCCTGCTGGGTGGGCTCTCTGCGGCCGGCTCCACTCCCTCGGCCCGCAGGCTCTCCTGATCCCGGATCTCCTCTTCGATCTCCTCCTCCAGCTGGATCAGCATGGGGGCCAGCATGCCAAACTTGGAGCCCCGGCGCGCCACCTCCAGCAGGCACAGGATGAAGTTCTTCTCGTTGCACCTCTCCACCAGGTCGTTGGTCTCAAACATGAGGACGTCCTTGATCCAGAGCTCCTGTCTGCACCACGTAATGAAGTTGGACACGTTATCCCGCGCCAGGAACGAGCCGGGGATGACGTTTCGCGACTGGAAGACCACGTCCTTAGACGGCACCTTCATGGACTTCGCAGCCTCCGGGTTCTCCAGCTGGAATTCCTGCGCGGTGCGGTTGACGGTGTTGGCGTGCCGACACAGGGCGCAGCCCGTCTCCAGCGCATCCATGAAGGTGTCCGCAGTGACGTCCAGGTCGTAGAGCGCCTTGAGCCATTCAGCCAGGTCCTCCTTCATGGCGTACAGGTATTCCTCGCTGGATTTAAAGGGCCGGATGCTCTTGGAGGCGGCGGACTGAATGTTGCTCTGATCAGCCATGTTGGCAGGTTATGTATCAATAAAAAGTCTCACTTGATCATCCCCGACGGCCTCATTGTAGAACTGCACGCACGAGCCTCGACCGCAAAAAGAAGCGCAGTGACCGTGTCGACGCACCCATGCCGGTGTGCGTGTGCGGTTCCGTTCCGTAGCTAACTGAAGCCAGGCTTTGTGTGGTCGGGAGCATATCGGGATGCGGGGCGGCCGCGGCGCATGGATGCGTTTTCCGGATGTCTGCGAAACCCGCTTCCTCTACGGCGCGCATCGCAGGTTTCCAAGGAGTGGGCGCGGAGAAAATGGACCAGTCCTGGTCTGGCGGCGCTAACCCGATCCCCGGTTAATCCGCCCGACGACCGCTGGTTCCCGTTGGCCACGCATCTCCACGTGTCGCCGTGTCTGTCCGAGGCCCGCCCGTCCGCAAGCTCCTCGTCGGGAGAAATCACGACCTCTGCGCGGCGCCCGGTCCGCAGCTCATTTCCCTGCAAATAGGCTCAGCCCATGTCGCGCCGCCTCCTGCGCTGAATATGTTGACCTGCTGCAGCTTAAACCAGCAGAGCGACTCGGAGCCACATCCCATTATGGGGGATAAGCGATGGAAGAGGAAAACTTAACCCTGTGTTCACCGAGCCAGCGCGGCACAGAAAGTGGCTGGTGTGGATCAGCAAAACATGCCAGAAAGTATTGAATCGTGTCCAGAAATGTTCAATCGGTATAAATCACGGGTTGATAAATAATCCAAAGCCATCCCTGGGAATACCCTTATGGATGTAAATGTGATACCTGTATTCATTTTGAATAATTCTCAATTTATAACAGTGTTAAAGTGACTTAAGACAGATTTTGTCACACTCCAGAAACAAGCTTTATTTTATTGAGATTATTGGGGGAATTCCTTTTTCCCCCACAAATAAAAATCTAAAGCCCCTTTTATTCTGATCCCTCTCCGCTACATCTGGCACAGCCTCCTGCCTTCAGAAGACACCTAATTACGTAAACAGAGTCCATCTGCGAGTGACTTAATCTCGGTGTAAATGCAGCTGTTCTATGAAGGCCTCAGAGGTTTGTCATACAGCATTAGAGAACAAACAGCTTCGGGGTCGCAGCAGACAGATCAAGCAGTTGTAGAGAAGCCTAAAGTAAAGTTAGCTCATAAAAAACAACCCCCAAAGCTTTGAACATTTTTAAAAAGCACAGTTCAACCCCTCTTCAAACAAAAAGGAAAGCGTACGGGACGACTGCCAAGCTATCAAGTCAGGGCCGTCCACCTAAATTCACCGGCCCTGCCAGGGGAGCATTAGTCAGCCAAGAGGCCCACGATAACTCTGGAGGAGCTGCAGACGTTCACGGCTCAGGTTGAAGAATCAGTTGACATGAGCACTGTGACTTGTGCAGTCCTCAAATCTGGCCTTCGTGGCACAGTAAGAAGAAAGCCATAGGAAGTCCCATTGGTAATTTGTCACAAGTCATGGCAGACATGCGAGAGAATCCTCTCTGATCAGATGGGAACAAAATGAAACGGTTTTTCCTTTTTTGGTCTGTATGCAAAATGCAGTGTGTTAAGGAGAGCCAACACCGCACATCATCCTGAACCACACCGCAATGGTTAAACGTTGTGACGTCGGGCTCATGCTGTGGGGATACTTTCCTTTAGCAGACACAGGGAAGATGGTCAAAGCTGATGGGAGAACAGCTTGCACTAAATGCAAGACAATCCTGGAAGAAACTTTGTTAGAGGGGGAATTAAAACTCTTCCTCTTCCTGCAAGATGACGACCGTACAACATTAAGCTGGAGGAACAGTGACACGGTTTACAGCAAGGCATATTCATGTGCTAGAATGGCCTAGTCAAAGTCTAGAACTAACTTGAGAACTGCTGTTCAGACACTCCTCGCCTGCTCTGAGCAGCTGCTATATTTGCCAAGAAAATAAAACGTTTTTACAGCTACTGCAGTATAAAGATGTGCAAAGCTGGTAGGTACACATACCCTTTAAAAGACCTTCAGCTCCAACAGCAGTGCGGGAAGAATTAAACGTATTAGTGCTGAATAGAAATACACACCTCTTTTTCATATTAAGAAAAAAGAAAACTGGATTGTTTTATTTACGCTTCACATGAGACAGTTTTGGTTGCAATGGTAAAACGTATGAAAAGCTAAAGGGGTGTGAATTCTTCTGCAGGGCACAGTATCGGCTCAGATCTGCACTTCGCTTTACTGTCTTATCGCTGATTAAGAGTGGAATACTGACGACCTTATCCGGGCGATTGAATGTTTCTCAGCTTGTTACAGCTAGACAATCTATTGCAAGATCTTACAATACTTTTCTTACTCTAGCACAGAGGCAGACTGATGAGATAAGTAATCCAGTATTTAAGAGTTACTCAGGCTGGTAAAGTACAAAATAAAAATCTACAATGATCTGAGCACATGATCTGCTGCGGGGAGGATAAGATTTTTGTTATTCATTTACAGCAGAACAGGTTTGCTGCCAATAAACGGAGAGCAGACTTCAGCACCTGACTGCTCGGTTGAAGATTTAATAGCAACAGTAACGTAGGGAGGTAAAAAGAAAGGCCACGCAGGTCTTACATGAGATGACCTTAATGCTCCTTTAGCTTGATTCGTTGTGTGAAGTTCAGAGAAATTCATCTACAAAGGTATTGATGAAGGGACAACAGCCTGGCTTCAGTGCAGCGTATCCAGAATGGGCTTGTCTACCACAGTCACTGCAGATAGAGGCAGATTTAAACCTCTATAAGCCAAATGTTTTGCAATTGCAACTTATTGTGTTGCAGCTAGCCAGAAGTTTGGGGCCTTTGGGACATTCCAAAAAAGTAAAAAAAACAAACAAAACTGGACTTTTTTCCGAAGTTTGAAGACATTTGGCTTCCCATCTAGAAAGCTTTCTCAATTCAAAATGGGTCATACCTTTAGGGTCAAGGCTTTCAGCAAAACAACTTGCTCGGTTCAGCCAGGTCAGCAGACCACTAACTCTCTTGCTACAGACACGTTGCAGTACAGCAGTCAATGTTGTCCAACTTAAAAAAATGTTTTAAAGACGTCACTAGAGCGACAGCATGTGATGCTCTAAGACCTGGATGGAAACCTTCAGTACAAATGGTGAAGATTTCATGGCGTTTGTAAGAAAACCGATAGGTATAAAAACTGGAAGGAAGGACACAGAGGAGGAAAGTAGGAAGACTGGAAAGAAGGGGGAAAGGAAATAAGTAAAGGAGGGACACAAGGGAGGAAAAGGGGAAAGTTCAAGAGAGGAAAAAGACAGAAGGGAGCAAAGAAGGAAGGTAGAACACAAGGGAGGAGAGGAGGTAGGGCACAAGGGAGAAAAGAGATACAAGTGAGGAAGAGTTACAAAGTGGAAGAAAAAAGTGGAGACTTTGATTCACACTAGTGTAGAAGGGAAGGAGAACACAAGGACAAAGAGAAGACGGAAGGCAAAAGGAAGGTAGGGCACAAGGAATGACAAAAGGAGAAGTCCTGAATGGACAAATGGCAGCTAAGGACGGAAGGACACTTTGAAGTAAGGAATGACAGAAGTAGGTCACTTAGATGGAAAAAGGTCAATGAGGAAGGAATGGAGGGATGATGGGGAAGAAAGGACAAATAAGTTAGAAAGGCATTTTACCATTGGTACAGAGAAAAGAGCTGGGAATTACAAATGTTTTTTCCAGACTGTAGGATTCCATTAACTTTATCAAGTTAATATTAGCAGAGTGGGTCTAAAGCCTGTACTATTTAGGCCTGAAAACATTTCAAAGCATTCACACTTGCTTCTTGTACGGGAGAAGTCCAGTAGTCGTCTTTCAGTCGGCTGACAGGCAGTGAGCAGCAACAGGGGACTGAGGAACAGCGCTATGAGAAACCTCTGGTCATGAAGGACTTAAATGACTCCACCAACTAGTCCAGCGCTGTCGTAGATCCAGTTATGCTTTCACAAATCTCTAGATGCTGAATTTTAAACTGTTCTAATAAATTGGATGCTCTTTCTTTCCATTAATTTAGGAGTCTACAGAAAGTTGGACAGAACGGCTGCTGGACTGGGAATATCTAAACAGCTAACGTTTTCACCTGAATGCTGGGCTCAGGCTTTGTGCAGATTTAATCAGTAACCACGATTTGTTCTACATAGCACTTAAAAATGTCTATTCAGTCCAAGTATAAAGAAATTGTAAGGAACAGAGATGCTTCTTTTCTTGCTTCAATGTCTTTTTGTCCTTTAGTACTTTCTAATGCTAAAAAAAAGTCTGAACTCCATGTTTTTACACCATCTTGATTTCATTTATGGGTTTAAAAAAAATCTGATGTTTGAAGGTTCAAAATGTTCCAACAGCAGTTTTATTGGAAAAGGTTTTTGAAATCCTGGCCCGCTCGTGATTGGACAGCCTCTTGCGCGCTCTTCCACTGTGCCTGCTGAAATTAGGAGCATAGCCAATGTGAGCAAGGAGAGCTTGTTTTCATTTAAAAAGAGGGGATGTCTGACTGAGGGAAAACCAGGAGGAGCGTGAAGGGGCTGATGAGATCATTTTCTGGGCCTGGATGAATCAGCTTTTCTGTCAGCAGAGCAGGCGCGTGCAGCACAGGCAGCCAAATCAAGTGTGAACCATTTCAGTTTAGGTTCACCATCCTGGGCTCTGAGAAAATGATTTGAATGTGGGAAAGTTTTCAAGACAAACCATCAAAAATGTTCAATAGTACTTAGATTCTGAAAGACGATTACCAAGTTAAACCAGAGAATAGGAATAACCTTTACAAGAAATAAAGTATATCTACCAATATCCTTAAATATTTGCCGTTTAAATCAGATTTTTAAGGGCATGGTGTTAAGTCCAAATATTTCCTGTAAAAATATGATCTTAAACTGACCCCAAATAATTTCTTGCCAAATTATTTATGGTCTGCAATTATATTTAAACTGCAAGTCACATCCTTCATTTCTAGTCTTGTAATTTTACATCAGTCAAAGCTAAAGGCTATCATTAGTGCCACCTATTGGCCAGAATAGGAGTAGCAGGAACTGCCCATCTTTACATAAACCACAAAAAAAGCTCCACAAACCTCTCCATGTGGAAATAATGCTTCTAGACTTGATACTCAGATTTTATCTGGCAGATGCCAAGAACACTTCCGCCGAACAAACGCGTACCTTAGTGTTTTTAATATGACTGGGGCGTTTGCGTCCATATTCTCAGACTAAAATAAAGTAGTGAGTCATTTAATGTTTGTTCCAGCTTTCGCTCAGTTTAAATAGAGTATGTCCACAATCAGAAGGTGAAATTCGCAAAAGTTTATTTCCCCAAGTTTGTCATCATACAACTAAGATCTGGGAAGGGAGGGGGCAGTTACATCAACCAATGAAAAAGATCGCATTCACGATACAATGTCAAACCTAATGTTCATATTTAAAAACAAACAAAAACATGCACAATACACGATGCAGTGTAAACACCAACTAAAAAAGAAAATTAAAAAAAGAACCAGAGTGGACAAACTGCACAGGTTGTATGAAAGCAGTTCTATAACCATCAAAATATGGAATCATAAATTAAAACTTCTTTTAAAAATCAAATTCCAGAAGAGGAACAATCAAGAAGTTTTCCTTCAGTAAGGTCGGTCTCTGCGCTCCTGGCGATGGTCCCTAGAGGAGAAAACAGGATAAACCATTTTATCAGCCGTTTAACAAAAAAAGTTTTTTTAACCGTCTCAAGCCTGAATGGAAAATACTACCTCATGTCCATCTTGCCAGGTGGTCCCATTCCTCTTCCGCCTCTGCCACCCATCCGGTCCATGGGCGGTCCTCCACGCCCAGCTCCGCGGAACCCTCCCCTGTCCATTCCTCCACGGCCCCTGAATCCACCGCGATCACCTCCCCAACCGCCACGGAAACCTCCGGGTCCACCTGGGCCTCCGACTCCTGCTGGGCCACCGCGGTCCATACCTCTGCCCCCACGCATTCCTGGTCCACCTCTGCCTCTGTCACCACCAGGGGGGAAGGGAGGACCGCCACCTAAAGCCTCAGGTTTGGGAGCTTTGCACTGGTTACACTCCATCCTCCAAGCAAAGTTTTGGTTACCACAACCCCTGTGAAGACATACCAACGCACAATTAGAGAACATGCCAATAAAAAGGCATGAAGTGATGCATGAGGTAGTTGTACATACGGATTAGGACACTCCCAGTCCCCAGCTCTTTGCTGCATGTTGCCTCCTGTGGGTCCACCTCTGCCCATTCCACGGGGGCCACCTCGTGGTCCAAAACCACCACGGTCCCCTCCTCGTCCCATCATACCTAACAGTGACATGCCAGAAATCACACCATCAGACCCAACATGCCACACCGACGTCAAGCCCCGCCCCATTGAGCTCACTTCATTACATAGAAACCAGCAGACTTAAACGGACACTTACCTCCTCGCATCATGCCGTCACGCATGGGCATGCCCCCCCTCATTCCACCCATCATGGGCTTTCGGCGCGCCATGGACACCTTCAGTCTTCGACCTTGAAACTCTTTTCCTGTAATGAAGATACAAGCAGTTTTCAGTCACCCCAGATACTTGGTAAGCTCCATAGGGTAAATGGCAAAGAGATACATTGGGAAAAAAAAAAGCTCTTTGTAAAATGTACCATCAAAATGCTCCACGGCTGCTTTAGCACAGATGGGCTCCTCATAAGACAGGGTAGCGTCTCCTTTGGGCTTTCCCGAGTCCTTGTCTGTGTAGATGTTGATAGCAGGCTGACCCAGTCTGCGATTCATCTTCACACAGAAAGTAGAAGTTTGCTTTGACAACAGTTGTGGTGAATTATAAACCATGTTAACTTATCCATTGAAACGCTACAAAGTCTTCCTGTGAGATTAGGGGATTTTCTAGGATGATCTGGTGTAGCCCCAAACTAAAAACTGAACTTAAGTTCCCTTTCAGATCCTCTTGTCATTACAGTATCTACACATCTTAAGGCCCATGATAAACTGAAAGGTGGCAATGCGGAAACTGCAGGTCAACTAGACCCAGCCTGGGAGTTCGTCATAAATCCGTAACCACTGAGCTGTAAGCGGCACGACTGAACTGAGGAACACACACACACACACACACGCGCGCTGTAGTCAGCACAGCAGCAACAAACTTACATTGTTCTGTGTGCCTTTCTATCATACACTGTATGATATAGACGATGTTTAATAAAACATGCTGCAAATCATGCAAAGACCAGCACAACTTCTCATTTATAGAACTGAATCTATTTGGACCGATAACCGGCTGTGGATGGAGAGACAAAACTAATCACATATGTTGGTGAAGATGCTTAGTCCTCCAGGTCATGATCAGAGAAAGTTTACTGGATGGGAAGCAAAACATCTTCACATTCAGAAGTAGTATTATTTTTTAGCACTAATCAGAGTGTGGAAGTAGGAGGTATCCCACAAGAGAAAACTCAAGTCTTACAAAAAGGTCTAAGTTGTGAGACTTGGGCTAAGAGTTTAAAGGACAACCTGATCTATAATGGTAACCTTGCCTGCAAGATGAATTCTTGCAGTCACAAACACACGAGAATCCATCTTGTCGCGCTCTGGCATCAACCGTTTGTGTCCGAACCAAAACGGTTTGGGCCACTCACGTTGCAGTATTGAGGTTTAAGGCGTGACATACTGGTGCAGCAAGAGCCGCTGAGCCCACAGCTGAACCAACAAACATGGTGGTGCAGGAGGACGCACGCATTGCTGCTGCTGTCCCGTCTGTTTGTAAGAATCCAGCAAGAAGTGCCTTGACTGGCTGATCGTCTTGTGGTTTTGCTGCTTAAGTTTTAATTTGACATCGCGATAGGCTAAAACACAACCTTTGGTACGCGGGCACTCGCTTCACCCAATCAGCATTCAGAGTTCTGCTCCGCAGAACGTAGAGGGCTACACATGATCAATCTGACTGGCCATGTTATTGTGTTGGGGGTCCTTGGTTGAATTTCCAGAGCAGAGCTGATCTAAAAAAGTTCAACACTATTCTTACCCTTATTGGCCCAACGTGCTTGAAGAATTCTGCCATTTCCTCTATGTTGGCCTTCTCAGTCAACCCAGTGATGTAAATGGTGCTGTTCTCAGAGTCATCCTGCTCTTCTGGCCGTCCTACAAGGAAAACATGGATTACAATCGTTCCTAGTGACGCTTGATAGCTGGTAGGCCTTGCAACAGCCTCTTTTCACACGTTACTGAATAAGACCAGACATGCCTTCGTATGTGCCCACTGTCGGCACTTTTAACTTTGCCGATGCTGCTAATCTGGCTTAATTGTGTTGATGCATACAAGCAGCAGCAGGTAGCCTTTATTTGGCACAACAAATGGAGAATGGAGCTGTGAGAGGGGGTACTTATAAGTGAGGGCCACTGTCCTGCAGCAGTTCCCTGCAACCTTGCATGACACACTGAAGCTATAAGTC
This sequence comes from Fundulus diaphanus, assembly GCA_037039145.1. NCBI lineage: Eukaryota > Metazoa > Chordata > Actinopteri > Cyprinodontiformes > Fundulidae > Fundulus > Fundulus diaphanus. The sequence goes on from CM073127.1 coordinate 26,682,077, forward strand.
AGCCATTTGCCTCAGTTGTGTTGGAGCAAGTTTCCATCTATGGGCTGCAGGACAGTTTCCCCTCAAAGACTAGAGTATCAGGTTAAGGATTCAGCTTACCCATTTCACGATCATCGCCGCTCATGGGTCCTGTAGTCCATCCAGTTAAAAAGTAAAGAAACATATGGAGAAAAGTCAGTGTGTGCAACACAAATCCAGTAGACAACAACCTGTTAACTACAAACAATAAACCAGACGCTTTTAAACATGACTGATATCGGGAAGTTGAAAAATATGGTACCTTGTGGTACAAAATGTCCACAAATGATAAATTGAATAGAAAAATTGAACACCTCAGACCCTTTGGCAAATAACTCTTTGGAAAAGCCTTTAAGACCAGAGTGAAATCTTCCAAAAAATAAAAAAACAATTCGGCTCAGATTTGTCAGAGCAGCAGCAAACACTTTTCTTATGAACCAATCTAAAAGATTGTCAAACCATAACCAGTGATTGAATTATAGGAAAATACCCCAGAGGAAATGGTCTCAGGCATAAGGAAAAAAAATCCAATATATTTGATGGTTCTTTGTAAATAAACTTTGCAAACCACAATTGATATTGTTGAAAAGCATTATTTACCCAAAAAGTGTTACGGTTTTGAAAGGACTAACCAGTGTAATACTCAGTAACTTACCACCAGGCTTACTGAAGCCACCTCTGTCTCCAGCGCTGCTATGGGGGAATAAATGGAGATATGAAGGCGTTTCCTTTTTACAGCCACTTCCACGGATCGAGCAAAGTGGCTTGATTGGGGGAGTAATCAAAACATTCTAACTAACTGGACAGCAAGTTCACTTAACTCCCCAGAAAACTATGAAAAGCACAATTCATTGAGAAAATATTAACTATGTGTCACTCCTTAGCTTAGCATAACATCCAATGACATTGAAAGAGTGAATACATTTGTTTAAACACAAAAAAAAAAACATTGTTTTTTTTGATGGCCTTTAAAATGTGATCAAACCTAAAACAAACGTACACAGGTAGAAGTATTTCAGATGCATCAATGGCACACACCGGGTACCATCACCTCAACATTTTTCAGCTACAAATTACTTGTACAGTTAAAACAAAAAACCCTAAAAAAAAACAAACAAAATGCATCTGAAATTTCACAAAAGCAAATCCATCGTCATTACATTCACCAAAATAAGGACAATTACATGTTTTTTTTAGAACACCAAAACAAATACAGTATTTACCATGGATATGTTAAATTTAAATAAAACACGTGACTTTAACTTGAAGTATACCCATCATGCTTCGAAAAACAAAAAACAAGACCATCCTCAGTTCTTCGAATCTTTGTTTAAGCTCCTTCCTGCTGCTTAAGCTGGAGAGTCTGTACAGAGTACAGATACTTTATAGAGAAAAGATGGTTTTAAATGGCTCTCACTGTTACCTGTACGGTATAAATGTGACAAAGCATGTTAAAAAGGCGCTCAAAAGAAACAACATTTGTATTCCAAACATTTCAAAAAATACAGTAGCCCCAGCCCCCCCACCCCAGAACACAAACACCTGTGCAAAGCTAAACTGTGAATAAGCCCAAAATTAACTAAACATTGCCCTATAACACTATTTAATGGGTGTTCACTTATAAAAGCTATGTGTGTTTTATAATTTAAATGTACCTATGAGTTTGTGTATATTGTTGCTTTAAAAAGATTTGTAGAGAACTTCAGTCCTGAATAGTTTCAGCAGATCCGACAGTCAACACCTAAACACCTAACAGCGACCAACAAACCAGTTTGCTTTCTGAAAATCCAGGAACAGAGAACAAATCCCGACGAACCAAACCAACCAGTAATTTAGAACATGCCTATTTTTTCACCGAACAGTCCAAACCAAAAGTACCTGTGATGACCATAATCCTCCTGCAACGCCTCATAACCCTCTCCTGCTGCCGTCAGTGACGACTGCAGAGCTTAAACCCACCCAGCTGTGTAGACTTTGTTTTTAAGAGGGAGAATATCGTAGAAGCACTAGAACTGCATTATGTCAGAAAACATGCGACTGTGATCCTATTGCAAGGATTTTTGAGCGACCCATATTGTTGTTCTTCATAATGGCCCCACCTTTCTACATAAGCTTTAGCATCTTTAAGATTTACACGGCGTGGGGAACGAGATCAATGGAAGTCTTTTCACCGGGTCAAAAATGTTCGACGTGCAAAATTTGCCAGCATGTCACTTGAAAGGTGATCCTACCAGATAATGCACCCCAGCACTCCTCTGTGATCATCATAAAAGCACGCATTGATACTGGGAGGAAAACTGAGATTTGGTGTACCACTATTGGAAAACATTTTAAAGATTAGAATCTGAGTCTGCATTGGAGGAAACTATACCAACTTTTAGTGGACTTAAAAAGTCAAATATCCACTTTACCAGTCTGACCATAACAGTTTTCAATAAGCCAGTGCAAGGTTCAGTATTTGAGTGCAGAGACAGGAGCCCCATGATCACATTGAAACCCATTTAAAGAGACTTCAAACCCCATTCAGTACCAAACAGTATTGCTCCAATAACTGGTTGGAATTTAGGAATCAATTAGCTTTACAGCTAAAATGGAGAAAACAAGCTACTACAGGGTCCTCACTGGGATGTTTTTTTTAAAAGCGCAACATTAAAATATGGGAGGGGCACATTCAACCACCCAGCAGAGCGTGGCGTGGTGCAGCTTAAAGGGAGAGCCAAGACCCCCTCTCCAAGCTAATAGCAGCCAACATCAGCTTATGTTGTCCGGTAGGTTTACATCTTCCCTGTTGCAGATACAAGAGCTTTACTGACCTTTTTATGCAGCTCTCAAACACCCATGTGGTACTTTTAGCTTAGCATGTAGCACCAATCAGCATTTTGAGTTTGTTATCCGTCTGCCCGGACAGACGTTCAGTGATTCTCCAAACAAGCCCTTTTGTGTTTCAGTCAGTCAATGAAGAGGGCCGCATGTTTCCTTCTGCTGCACGGAGGAGACAGGCCGTCTGTGTGATGCTACCAGGAGTACGACAATTTGGGAAAACATGAATGAGTCAGTGGGGGAAACCAGTCAAAAGGGAGCCCAGATGGCGATCAAAGAGCTGTTGACCGTTGGCCCGACGGCCCAATTACAGCATAATGTTGACAGCGTCACAACCAGATACGCTGAAATCAGCTGGTGAGAACCCTTTACTAACAGCATTGACTTGTTTGGGACTGCAGGTTTTACTACATTATTCTTTGGAATAAAATATTTAGGTCTTACCCTTTTATTTAATTTCCTCAAACCAAGTAGTTAAAAGAAAAATGCTTAAATTTATATCTCTTAATCCTAAAATATCCTAAATATTAGCGGCCCTTGGGAAATTTCTCAGGGATGCTTTCTGTACCCGCTCCCTTTGGGGTTTACTGTGGAACCGCAGCATCTCCTTCCACTGCTAGGCAGATTTCCTATAGAGCTAAATATTTTTCACACAAAGGATATTTATTATCAGAGTTATTTTGATTCAACCAAGAAGTTTTTATAGGGTATCAGAATGGTATTTTTGTTAAACTCTGAAGAACATGAGTGGAATATCAACAATCACACCCTTCTAAAATCTTTTTTGGTCTTGAAGTAAAACCCTTATATGATTGCAGATTTATATTTGGTGGCGACCTCCAAGTCTTTGAGGATTGAAGGCCTCCTGGCCGTCACCCTTATCCTCTCCACAGGTTACAGGACTTTAGTCAGGCCACTTCAAAACATAAATATCACTCCCAGAAAAAAAAAAACCATGGTGATAAATTCAACGATTACGTAAAATAAATCTGCCAGAGGCATGAATATTTTCATCAAGCTCCAGGCAGCTCCTACCAGGATGGCTCAGTGTTTTCTGAGCGCCAATAAAAAAAAAACTGTATCTAGCTGTAAATGCACATTACACACCCATCTTGCCCACTTTGGTTCATCACCATTTGTTTGTTGGCCATTAGATCAGTTGAATTTGGTAATAATAATAATAATAATAAAACTAGGATAAAGCTAAAAGGAAGCATTTTCAGCCAAACTTTGGACCAAGTTGTCTTTAAATAAGCCATCTTAAATTCATGTTTTAAAAACATTGCTTCCCAGTGTATTTAGGCACAGTTAGAGTTGGTATTATCCTTTTGTTGTTTTCTTTTTACCTCTGTGGTGGATTTTTATCTGCCATCTGTTTTAATAGTAATTTATGACATTGTTTTTTGTTGTACACTATCTACAATGGCAAAGAACTTCAACTTGTACCTGAACATGTTTTATAAATAAAAGATATCTGATTTTGGTTTAAACTAATGTTTGTGATAACACTCTGGATAACATCAGAAAGTTATACCCTAAAATACCAATGAGCCAGTGAAAGAGGTCTCAAAGGCATTACACTGTACCAAACGGTCATGAGGCAGCACCAACGTGCATTTGAGAAAGTACCAAAAACACTGCACAAAAACGGGATATATTACTTAAAATAGCCTTTGACGCACTGCTTAAGCACGCGGTGTTCAGTTTAAAAGAACGAAAACTTAATTTCTACTTGCATCATCCCAATTTTGAGACATCTGTCTGGAAACCTTTTCTAATAAAATCCTGACACCTCAGAAGGAAAAAAGACACTTCCTCTAAAAATCACAAACTCTCCAACTTCCCAACTATACTTAACATGGTTTTGGCTCATAAGCGCTAAGTTTTTGGAAGTCAGCTAATTAACCTAAAGTTTAAGCACAGGTTGTTCTTTCAGGTTGTTGTATATGAAAAAGGGACACCCAACTTACCTTTAGCCAAAAAGGTCAGAGCTGAGAGAAACTGGAATACAACGGCAATAGTGCCATCTCAATCGTTTACACCAGCCAAGAAATTCTTCCTTTGATAATCATAATATGTTAGCACTGACCGCTAATAAATTACGACAATTTCAGGAAGCAAATTAAAAAACATTTGGGTATTACTTTAGAACGGAGGTCTCCAATTCCAGGCCTCCAAGCAACCATCCTGCAACTTTCAGATGAATCCCTTATGTGACACACCCGAATCAACCTGCTGAATTAAATAATCAGCAACTCAGGGTGGATTGGATTATGAATGCACCTAAAAGATGCAAGGCAGATGCTCGAAGAATAAAGTTGGAGATCCTTCGAGAATAACCCAGAATGTCTCAGCCCTGCCCAAAATGGCAACAGCACCTATGATCAAAATGAAAATGAGATTACATATTAAGGAAACACACTTACCCCATTCCACGGCCCATGCCTCGCCCACGATGCATCATTCCACCTCGGTCAAAGCCATCCCTTCCTGGGCCCCTGTTGTCTCCACCCCCAGGGTACCTTCCAGACTCAGAGCCTGGATAGCCAGAACCTCCACCTTGGCCATCCTGTCTGTAGTTATCTATTGAAGAACAATACGAGAACATTATAGCCCAAAACTATTGCAGTCATATCAAAGTGCCAATCCAAGGACACAAAGATAAACTTACTGTAGGGGCCAGACTGGTTGTAACTTGGTGGTCCACCTTGCTGGTTGTATTGGCTGGCAGCTGCTTGGCCATAGGAACCAGCACCCTGAGGAGGGTAAGCAGGAGGAGCTTGCTGCTGCTGTGTTGTCGACTGTTGGTAACCTTGCTGCTGGTTGTAGCCAGCCTGCTGACCCTGGTATCCAGGCTGTTGCTGTCCATAAGATGCTGGCTGGGAGTAGGAGCTTTGGCCGTAACTAGCCGGCTGGCTGTTAGCACTGCACCCAGAAAAGGTTAAGAAAACTTTAAAAAGAAAAATCTCAAAAGTTGTTAATTTAGATTACTATTGGCAGCACACAAAACATACCTCTGAGGTGTAGTAGGTGCAGCCTGTTGGCCATACCCAGGGTAAGCAGATTGGGCAGTGTACCCTGGCTGAGAGCCATAAGACTGGGAGGCAGCTGGAGCAGCGGCAGTAGCAGGAGTGCTATCATACCCAGTGGTTCCATAACCCTGGGCTGACTGTGAATAGCCATGAGCAGTAGACTGGGCAGGAGGATACCCAGCTGTAAAAAGAAAAAGACCCACCAGAACGCTGGTCATGAAATGGTATATTTACTTTGCAGACATGGTAAGCTGTGTAATGTTTGTCGTTTTCCAGGATCGTCATCTGTATGAAGTCTACTGGTTAAACAGTTTTTAGGCATCATTCCCTTATACCCTTTACACTGATTTCAAACAAAAGCCCTACAGATCATTATAAGAAATTATGCTATAATACTTAAAGGGTAAAATACTGACTTGCTGGTTGCTGGGCATATGTTGATCCATATTGTGTTTGCTGCTGAGGATATCCTCCAGCTGCAGGGGTTGTCTGGGTGTAACTGCTATCAGCAGCAGCTGCAGCAGGTTGAGTGTATGATCCATAATTCTGTTGGCCATAACCCTGCTAAGAAAAAAAAACATCAAAAAAGAAACATTCTAGGACTACTATATGCAAAAACAAAAAAAAAAATCTAGTATGTTGATAGAATCCATTAAGTATCCATAATGATAAACTCAATCTCCAACAGACAAGTTTTGCTTAAACTTACCTGCGCCGACTGGGCATAATTCTGTGATGGCTGGGCAGCATAGGATGCATACCTGCAAGGAGACAAAATAAAAGTGTATTGATTCAATTATTGCACATGAATCATTTTCTGATAGCCTGGTTGCATGCCCACTAAGACAAGCTTGGGGTAGAGAACCGAGACCAACATGGCTGTTTGTCACACAAACCTAAGAAATATTTGTGTTCCTTGAAAACTAATAATTCTTACCAATTTGTCTCAATACCATTTCTAAAAAGAAATAAATATTTTTTTTGTTGCATTGCACAGGATTACTGCCTATTCACTTGTAAAGGATTAATTTTAGAGTACCGTCTGTGATTTATGCTTGGGGGGGAGGGCAGAGAGAAATAATGATTTACTTTTAACGGGGAGAAAAGTTACAACGTGCACATTTCAAGACACAATATAGTTTATCGTAGGGTTCCACTGCGATTAAACTGAGTAGGCATCAACTACAACTGCCTGTATATATTAAAATGATTCATTTCTTGAAATAAAAAAAGAAAAGAAAAAGAAAATCTGCATACATTTATTTTCAGTCTTGCATAGGATTCCTCGGTCGTAATTACCATTTGAACCCAAATCCTAAACACAATACAGTACTGTAAATATTGGGTTGATTTAAAACCTTACCCTTGCTGAGCACCACTCTGGTTGTAGGAGCTGTAATCTGCAAATAGAAAAAGGCGAAATCGGGTATAACGGTTTGGCTTTTCAACAAAACGTTCTTCGCGCGCGGCAACCGCACGCGCTATTAAACAGGCCTGTCGTTGGGCCTTCACTGAAAAACCCGCAAAACTAGCAAGCAAAGAATCCTTACACGACGGTTCAAAGCTGCCAAGAGCAAAAAAGTGCACCATCAAAAAGATTTAGAACGATATCAATAGCAAATATTAGTTTAGTTTAACAGTCATTGTATTAAATAAAAAAGGTCAACTCGACGAGCTAACACTAGGCCTTCCACGCAGCGTGGGGCACGCTCATTGTACAACAATCTACTAAAAATGTTTAGCTACATCAAAACAGTTACTCTTCCAATAACGATAACTTGACCAAGTTAACGAGCGAACTACAATTATAAGAGAATTAATACAGCAGCAAAGTTTTTTTTTTTTTTTTTTTAAACTCACCGGGAGCAGACGCCATTTTAGTAATTCCGTGCAAGCCGACAAGACGCTGCTAACTGAAGAAGGGGAGGTTCCTCTTCGCGCTAAAGAACCTCAACGAAGTCTCGCGAGATCATTTTGCTTTTACATGACGATAGGCAAAAGACTAACGGTGTGTGCATTACCGCCATCAACTGGTATGGAGCATTGATATATATTATACGTATAGTTTTAATGATATGGAGTGTGGACTGAGACGATGCTCAAAAAAAGAAATAATAATAACTCATTTCCTGTCAAATAGACGAGTCTGTAGCACTAGCCTATCAGATATTGAACAACGAGATTTAACCTTATTTTCATTTTTGAAAGACTGTTAATCATCTGTATTCTTTCATTTCTGTATTTCTGGCAGTACAACAAAATATGTTCTACAGTTTCACCTCCTCCACAATAATCCCATTTACCTGTATTATGTTTTCCTATTATGCATAATTAATAAGGTGCTATAAATAAGGTTTTTTTTTTATCTAAGACATACTATTATTTCTTCCCTTCTGTTCCTTTCAACACTCCTCATTTCTCTTGCTGTCCACTGAACTCTATAAAAAAACATCTGCCCTTTCTTTCTTCTTCCCATTGTTTTTGCCATCTTTCCCTCCTCTTCTTTATGGAGCTTTTTGGAACTGGATATCTATTTCAACAAATATGTGTCCTTCTTTGTAGCTTTCTCTGCCCTTTAATTAGAGATGCACTGATCCAGTTTTTATGATCCTATCCAATACGATACCTGGGTTAAACGTATCGGCCGATACCCGATACCGATCCGATACTACTGTGGAATGAATAAACCGTATACCTTTCCATGTGAGTGAGGTTATCAGGCTTGAAATAAACATCATTAAAAAAAACGTTCTGCATGTTCTTTAGCTTGGTGCTTTTGGAGGTGCTTATTTAAGTTTGTGATGTTACCAACCTTATCACCCCCTTCACAATTTACACATTACAGATATTGCATGTTGCAATCGGACTTGTTGGCATATCAAGTTTGAAATGTTGCCAAATAGCAGACGTGGCTCGATCCCGTACTTGCTCCATGTTGCTCTGTGTTTGCTCATCACTCGCTGCTGTGGTTGCTCTGCGCAAACGCCATTGCAAAAATAGAATAGAAGGGACTAGATCACCGTAACTGTATTGCTGTGTATGATATTGATAAAAAAAAGAAAAAAAGAAATGACTGGCTGATATCCGATTCGGGTATCGGATTGGCGCATCTCTACATTTAATTTGCTCTAATGCCAATATGAGCTGGTATCGATGTAAATATATCATTTTGAAACAATTTCTATCAAGATAGCTGGTCTGCTTCCTGAACAACTGTTTTTGATAGTAAGTAATCATGAACTGGAATTTGAATAAACTATTGATATTAATGGCTGATTATCTTCAATCCACTGAATAGCTCATAGTATTGCTACCATTTTTCCTGTGTATTATTTATCCTCTTCCCTACCTTCACTCTAAATGCAGGAATAATGTATGCTATGCTGATCTGATCCACTATATTCTTTGACGCATCTGTATATAGTTATCACATCCATATTTATTAGTGTATTCTATGATAGCATCCAAACTTGAGAGATCATTTACCTGCAGTTATGGAAAATATAACGAGAATGGAAAACATGCTGTGAATGTATTTAGGTAGCCTCGTCTTCATTAAGAATTAGTGTGATGGAATTGAATTCTTGTAGATCTTTTTTTTTTCTTTTTTAACAATTTGTAACTTCAAGTTACTCAAAGCAAGAGTTTGTTAAAATATTGAAATATTAATATGTTGTACTGAAGATATAAAAAAAATATGTTTGAAACACTTGAAATTAATACAAACATTTCTTCCCAACCACACATATTATTTGTACCACTTCACTGTTGTGCCCTTCTTTGTGTTGATCTTATACCCCTCACCCCGAAGAAATTTCTTTTTTGTTCGTTATTGTAACAGAACAAAAAAATCTACATGTCACTTGCAACTAGGCTAGATCGGTCATTTCAAGACATTTTAAAATGACAACTATGTGTTAACAAGCAATTCAAATAAAGAACGATCTGATACCAAAAAGAATAAATTTAACTGCAAAATCATTGTAAATCGTCCTCGAGCAGAGAAAACACCAACCCTGGATCACCTGTAGGTGGCGTGGCGGTAAAACGTTGTATATCAGAACGACCAAGAAGAAGATGTTTGCGGAAGTTTGCTATCCGTGGAATGTCCAGGGCTAAGCTAACTTTACTTACATTATTTTTTTCCCACTTTGGTCACGTTTATCATGTGATATGTCGGGATATTTGTAGGCTGTCGTTAATTATCTACATTGTCGTTGATTTCAAAACAAGAATGAATCCTAGTCGTCGCTATTAGTTTCCTTTAGCGACTTAAGCGCCCACTCTTCTAACGTAGGGCGAAAAATGACTGTATACACATTTTAAGTTTTTCATCGGATGTATTTCTCCTATGATGAGCGCCATCAAATGGATTAATGTCGTGAAAGCGAGGGGGAGAAGCTGCAGCTGACGTGAAATGATGGCAGGCCTCGTCCTGTCAGTCAGGTCCTTGTTGGGGGCAGGTCGTCCTGGATTCTGCGTGGTAACGTTTGCGCTGATAACGCTGATGCTGCTAATGTATGCTGGGGGCATCCAGGCAAGTCTGAGCGTAGGTCCAGGAGGATACTTCCCAAGGTTCAGAGGTAACCAGGCTTTTAGATCATTCTAGTGGACATCGCTTCAGAACCATGCGAAGTAAGCATGTGAACTGTTTCTCCTCCCCCTCCTCAGATGTGTTTCTGTATGCTCTCAGTCATGATGACTCGCCCTCCCTGCTGATCAGCGTGGTTCTCCTGTTGCTGCTGGGATCATGTCAGGAGCGCCGCTGGGGATCAGTGGCCTTCATGCTCCTGTCCATCCTCACCATGACCCTGCTGTCATTCATTTACACCCTGGTGCTGTTTGTGGTTGGAGGTGAGGCGAGTCGGATCTGTGGTTTCTCTGCCACCCAGCTCGCCCTGTTTACGGCTCAGTGTCGACAGGCCACACAAAGGAGGCTGCTGAGGTGTTTACCGGTCTGGTTCCTGCCATGGCTTTTTCTGCTGGCTGGTTTGCTGCTGCTGCCAGACACACCAGCCCTGCTTCATCTCTGTGCAATATGCATCGGCCACAACTGTATCCTTTCCTCTTTCTATGGCGTGTGGATGTTTGTCACGCTGCCGGTGCATCTCAGCGATGTAAAATAGCAACAACAAGTTCATTTATTTTAGTAGTATTTCAAAAAAGTTAAACTCAAATTGTGTAGATTGATTATACACAGTGAAATATTGGTAGAGATTATTGCTCCAGTTCTTCAGAAAATGTTAATACTTCATAAGATCAACAAAGAGGACTTTTGATATAGAAATGTCATCCTTTTTGAAAAGTATGCCCATATACTGTAACATATAATTTGCCTGAATTACTACATCGATGGGGCGTGGCATGGAGACGATCAGCCTGTGGCACCGCTGAGGTGCCGAGTTCATTTGCAAAGTTGTTTTGCTTCACTCATTTTCCTGACAACCCCCTCTGACTCTCATGGGGTTTAGGTCAGGCAAACTTTATGGCCAACCGAGGACAGGGATACCATGCTCATTAAACCAGATATTGATTCTTACGGTTGGGCAGGTGTGAGTCCAATGTATTTATGCACCCCATATTACAGCATGATCATGTCAAGAAGAAAGTGTCCCTGACACAGGTGTGTAAATGGCTAGACTGAAAAAGATATCTGTAAAAAAAAAAAAAAATTAGGTTTGGTGATGGTGTGTCTCTGTCAAGTGATCCCCTAGCTCCTTAATGTAACATGCAGATCATCAGCCCTTTATTGGGACGTTACAGGAACTGGAGGAGACCGGGGTCTTTGATTTCATTCCTAATTGGATGTATGTTCCCACTTCAACCAGGTTCAGATTGCCAACTTTTGCAACCATACAGAGGTATTGTAAATTACATTCAACATCTGACCACCCTACATAATAGAAGTGAAAGTAACATTATGCATAATTTATTCTTTTTACAAATAAAAGTGTAAGAATTGTTCTGTGTGCAATGATTCCCCAAGTCAATACCTTGCAGAACCACCTTCAGGCGCAGGTCTTTTGGAGTATGTCTCTACCAGTTTTGCACATGTAGAGGCCGAAGTCTTATTTTCTTTAATCTCAGATCTAAATTTTAGAATTTAGATCTGGATTTGGCTTTTCTGACACATGAACATGCTTTGATATGTAGCTCTGGCTGTAAACTTAGGATTGTTCTCCTGGTAGAAGCCAACGCTCCGCTCTTGCATCAAATCTTTTATGTACCCTACACGCTTTCATCCAGGATTGCCTTAGATTTAGCTCCATCTATCTTCCCGCCTTTTCTGACTAGGTTCTCTGCCTCCGCTGAAGAAAAGCCTCCCTACCCTGCATTGTGTGCTCAAGGCTATGCGCAGTGTGCCCTCTACATCGCTTGAGTCGTACTACAAACGACTCTTCTTTTGGCTTTCGTTCTACAGCTCTTTTCTTCTCTCCACTCTTTTATAAACATCTCTGCCTGTATCCACAAAGATTCTCAGAGCGCTTTTATTTTAGCCGAACAATTCCTACCCAGGAGTCTTAGCTTAAGAGTGATTCAAATAGCTGCAGAGAGCGACTCTGAGTAAGGAAATGACTGAGATTTTTATCTTAGTGGGGAAGCGTGGTTGATCCTGTTGGTGTGATGCTGTGTTTTAAGAGCTGTGATTGGTGATAGTACAAAAAAAAACACGCACACAAATGCGCTCCTAGTGATCAAAGGAGAGAAATCAAACAATTAGACTGCATTAAGAAATGTGTGACATGATGATGAAACTTCAAGCAAAATTAATTGTCACACAGCATCAAAATGTTTGAAGGCAGCTTATTTATGTCCTCGTCGTTATTTGCTTATTTATTTTTTTCTTGCCTTGCCAGGCATTTTACTACTTCATCTATTTGATATTAATGCGGACTCAGCTGTCAGCATTTTACTGAGATCGGCTGCTTTTATAAAGCGGTTGGATTTGGCAAAACAGCCAACATAAAATGGAGAACAAAACCGAACAGCAGCGCACATCCACACATTTCTAGGAGGAGAATAGACTCTTGAAAGGTAAATTGGTCCTTGGATCACGGTGCAAATAGGCGGACTTTGAAGCGTGTTGCCGCAGAACATTGCATCTTTTCTCTGCATGTCTTGCCTGGAAAGTGAGAACCGCTGCAGCAATCAAGAGGGAGGAGATGGCATCCCAAAAGCACGTTTCAAGATGATCTTTTAGGCTACTGACATTATCATGCAATATAGAAAATATGTTCTCCCCTCTTTTATATATATTCTTTGTAAATCCTCCTCTTTTTGTTCATGATTATTCAATATTTTTCCTAATATTTATTTATCCTCAATAAAATTATGTTACTTGAGCCACACCTTTAACCCGTCGGGAGGCTGAAACTAATCAATTTCTTTCTTTGGGGATGATAAAGTTTATCTTATCTACATATTAGTAATTGTATGAGTGTAAAGAAGTTTATGTGCTCATTTCTGCCACTGTTTAGGTGGTGGATCAGCCAAACATCGCTCTCTCTGTTTCCACCATCTTCCCTATCTAACTCTTCTTTAAACTTTTACATAACTCAAAAACAAAGCCATGTTTCCGTTTGTTGCTACTATGCAACATCATGGTATTTTGTGCAGGTTTACCAAACATCCCATTTAAATACATCGAAGATTGCAGTCTTGATGTGAACAAATGTGAAAATATAATTTACCCACAAGAAAATTTTACAATTTGTCAATTGTTTTTTTGTTTAGACCATTTCCCGAGTTCATGGCGGTTGATCGTGCAACTCCTCCGCCAGTGAGGGGCCCCACAGTTTACAACCCTAACCCATGGATGGAGCCATCCCCTCCCTGGGCAATGGGGGTGCAGTCGGTTGCTGCTGTGTCTGAGGCAGAAGTGTTGGAGGAGCAGATGCTACGAGCGGGGATACTGGCCTCCTTACAGGACGCTCCTGAGGAAGGGCCTGACTCAAAAGTAGAGGTCCCCAAATCATCGGTTTCATCTCTGCGGTTAGTGCCGTTTATGCAGTTTATTCGTAAATTTAACAAATGTCTTTTTCATTAATACTCCCTTAAAACAGTCAAGTCCGTGTTTTCAAGTGGTTCTGGCATCTGCCTCTGTTTCTTTGCAGGCTTCAGCAGCTGGAGAAGATGGGTTTCCCCACCGACAAAGCTGTGGTGGCATTAGCGGCAACCAAGCAGCTAGATGGCGCCATCTCACTACTTATCGAGGACAGCATTGGAGAACAAGCTGTGGTGGTATCTAAGGGAAAGAGCCATCCACCGCACCAGAGCACCTAAAACAAGCTCACATCACTGGACTCGTTCTGCTACAGCATTTGCACTTTTTAAGTCAAACTGGACATGCATCCTGCTTGGGTTTTGCTGAGCTTCTTTATTTTCCCTGTGGACTACATGAAGAACATTTACCCATCTGGATAACGTGAACGAAGAGCTGAAAAGTTCCCTAATAAAATGCTTTGTATTTCCATATCAGCACATCAGAGATGGTGAATGTATTTTTTTTCTCTTCAGTTATAAAATTGTTTAACCAATACTTTTGTACCACAAATTCAAACAGGTGAGATTTTAAAATAATAATAAAAACATTTTATTACACTTACATCTAAGCAGGGTTATCTTAACACAGTAACACATTTGCAAGAAAATGGGGGAAAAAAATACAAAATGGTTACACAACAGCTTACAACATGAACTACGATTTTAAATAGCTTCACAATAACTTTGATGTAAGATGAAAAAAGTGTTTTCATCAGAGCAGGTTAAGCGGTCGTACAACACAACAGTGGTAAAATATGTTCAAGTTCAGATAAGTTTCCTCCGTGTGTGTGTGAGAGATCCGAGTCAGCGGAGCGCCGTTTTAATTTCAACACGTTCAGTTTTCAGACTGCAGCACCATCCAACATAGATGCCGATGTTTGTGCAGATTTCATGTCAAATCGATAATCAATCACTTATACGACAGGGGACAAAACAAACGGAACCAAAACAAAAACAACAAAAAAACACCAGAAGACTACAAATCGCTAGTTAAAAACACACATCGAATAGTGATGACTTCATCTCTTTAGTGCACTACATAACACTGAGTTAAACAATAAGATGAAATGATAAGAAAACTAATACTACAGGAAGCAGGATGTTTGCAGTTTTGTAATGCAGACTGCACAAGCTCAGAGTACTTAAATAATGGACACTCTTCAGATTGCGGACAAACTGAAAGCAGCAAAAACTGATTTCTGCTTTTCATTTCTCCAAATGGACCCTTATTGTCTGGAACTGTTTGTCTCTGAACCATGGCAACCTGGATGAAGATTTTCCTTCTTTTTTTAACATGGTTACTAATGTCTTAAGTTCTGTAGCTAAAGAGATAAAACACACAAGCAGTTGTTTTTTTTAAATATATATTCAGATGGAGGTAAATCAAAGCAGTTCTCGGGTTGCGGATGTAGCAGGGTGTCGTGGAGTTATCAGTTGAGATTCCCTGAGGTGACCCCCATTCTTAACCATTTGATAAAAGCCCAGACTGGGCACCGGATAAGGTCTGAATGTGCTGAATGCCGGTGAGAGACCTGTTGGAGGGGAAGGCCCAGTCTGTGATCCTCGGGGTCAGTGTGGAGGACAGGGGTGCTACTTCCCTCGGACCTTGGTGTCGGCGAACAGAGGAGAAGCAAGTCGATGTGGAAGAGCACCGGCTCGCTTTTCTCTGTAGAAACTAGGGGAGGATGTGCCGAAGGGTCCGTCCCCAGACCCTAGATCAGGCTCTGTTGAAGAAAGACAGCAGTTGGAAAGGGACCTCCCTGTCCATCAACATGTGTGGACGAGTGGACTCTTTAGTCTAAAGATGTTTCAGAAAGCAAACTTGAGGCTTTTCTGTATAGTTTGGCTTGCAGCAGACCTTTAGAATTTAGGATTAATTATTCATAATTTACCTTTAACTTATATAATAATATCTGTAGTTTTATTTCACATTTAGTCTTGGTTTATGTTGACTGATGTGGACATTCTTGCCACCTATCTAGACATGGTAACTAAGTCACCAGTAATTGAGCTATCATTAGAAAAACCCTGTAGAACCTGAATTGTATATGGACATAAGGACATTTCCCCTTTGATTAATGACCCCAATTTAGATATGGTTAGCAGATCCTCATCCTCAGCAAACAGATATGTAGCAGAGGCCTTTAAGGTAGCTGTAATTATCTGTTTATTTTAAATATGTAACAGCATAGGCAGAATATTACAAAATAAGATAAAGACCTTTACTAAAAAAATAATCTTTACTCAAGAAACCTTATTTCAATCAGCATGCCTTAATAAATTAAAAACATATCTAATCATCCTTTCTTATTTTTTTACTTGACAAAATAGTTGCAAATCAATTATGTGAGCATTTTTCTACAGTAATTAGCTGTTTGAAGAGTTTCTGGTTCAGGTTTCAGAGCTCATCATAGCACTGAAGCAGCCACAGCGAAAGTCACTACTGATATTCTCATGGCTTCAGATAATGGACTTCTGTCTGTACTTGTCCTGTTAGATCACAAAATTCTCGCAGAAAGGCTTGAACGTGCTAAAGGGATAAAAAGAACAGCACTAGGCTAGTTTAAATCGTATTTCTCTGACAGGCCAGTTTTTACATGGTAATGATAAATCTTCACACTCCAGGTTTACTGTGTTGTACTGTACTGTACCACAGGGTTCAGGGTTAGGTCAGCTCTTTTACAACAAATGCACTTCCACTTGTTAAAATTGTCAGATAAATTGGGATAAACGTCCATTGTTATGATGCTACACAGCAGTATTTATGCATAGATCCTGATGAATCCAATCAGTATTACAGACATGTCTCATAAAGCCATGAAAACCTGGATGGCTTTTGATTTTCTTCTTTTAAATTCAAACAAGACAGAGTCTCTGAAAAGAAACTGCTTAGTCAGTTACTTAATCTGGATTGGCCTCTAGTAACAATGTAAAAAAAAAAGTTTGATATCATGTTTGACCCAGAGATCATTTAGGTCATTTACGGGACCTACCTTCTACACAATATTGCCAGAATTAAAAATATACTGTTGATGAGGGACATTAAAAACATGTCCATGCAGAGTAGAACTGTTGTTCTTCATTACTATCAATAGGTCAAGAAAAGTCAGTGAAATCAGATTTTACAATTTAGTTTTGGATAACATTTGTTAATAAAAGCAAAGCTAGATGCAAAAATTTGTTTTTATCTCAAATCATAAAAATATATACAAAAACATTTAGGGCTAATCTTAAAAGTAAAGCTTGGGGATTTTACAGCTATAGCTCTGGGGTATTTTTCTTCTTTTTATAGATATTTTTTCAAACAAACAAAGATTAACTTTTAGGCAGGTAAGAAAAAAAGCTATTTAACAAAAACACTTTTTATAGGTTTTAAAATGTGCACCTGACCTACAAATTATTGTCCTTACTCTTTTCTCTACATTCTCAACAAACCTTAAAAATATGACAAATTTATCTTTTCTATGCAGGAGCAATATTCAGACTCACTGTCTGTAAAGAGCATTGTTCACAACACACTTATAAATAAATAGAAAAATTGTTTCAAAATAGTAGTTTTGCTAGATTTATTATATTATTTAAAAAGTCTAACAAATATTCACCATTTGAAAAAAACAAAAAAAAAAAAAAAAAAACCCCACAACTGCCTTTTAAATTTTCTTTTTGCTCCAGATGACACACAAAGCAGTGACACAACTTTGCACATTCTTCCTATATAATTAAGAACTGCTACCAGCTGTAAGAGCCAGAAAGAAAGAAAATTCCAGAAAAACATAAAATTATAAATAAAGCAAATGACCACACAACATAAATCAATGTTATAAGTTTAAGGCTGAAAACTCTGCAAACCTAATTTATTGGAGCAGTGATCAGTCATGTTAATTTTTGATTCCTTCGCTTCTCAGTCATAATGGGGCAGCAAAAGTATTCATATGACTCGAAACTTTTCACATTGCATCTACAGGCTTCAATATATTTTACTGGGATTTTATATGAGATCAAAAAGAAAATAAATCTAGCTTTTATGTGAGTGAAAGGTAGTTTTCCTTGTATTGGGAACAGATTACAAATACATGTTTTTGTAATCATGTATTTTACTAAAACATGTAAAATACATGTTTTAGGTT
Source organism: Fundulus diaphanus (assembly GCA_037039145.1). Lineage (NCBI taxonomy): Eukaryota > Metazoa > Chordata > Actinopteri > Cyprinodontiformes > Fundulidae > Fundulus > Fundulus diaphanus. The sequence goes on from CM073127.1 coordinate 26,700,117, forward strand.
TTTATTTGTACAAATTTTTGAAAACCTCCTTTCACCTTACAATTATGTGCTTCTTTGTGTTGGTCTATCAAATAAAATCCTAACAAAATGCATTGACGTTATGGTTGTAACACTTGAAAAAGTGGAAAAATTCAAGGAATATGAATACTTTGCAAGACAAATTATGTATAAAAAAACAAAGTCGTCTTAAACAGATTTAAAATTTTAACTATTAAGGATCGCATCTGTTATATGAAGAGATTTAGAAAATTATTTTAACCTCTACTGTCATCAAAGCATCTTCATAATGGGACAAGGATATACAAAATACATTTATGGAAAAACAGCTTCACAATTTTTACGGACTATAACAACATTTAAAAGCTGGAAAACAGATGGTGATTATAAATCATTTCTTTATCTTGATCTAACTGAGAAACGAGGGCCAGCGGGACTGTGGGTGTTTCGGTATTACCTGGCCAGATGATAGCCTCCAACAGTGTCACCCTGCGAGCCAGAAGCTCAAGGTCTGCCTGCAAGTCTTGGAACATCTGCAAGCTAATGTCCTATCAGAGAGCAGTGACAGGGGCACTTTGTGAGGCTGCAGAAAACACTGTCCAAGTCCTGGGGCTGCCTGTGACTGTTCCCGCCCTCTGTCCCAGCAGTTAGGTATGGTGGGCGTATGGGCTCACCCACAGCTGTGACCCCTGCCTAAAGCTGACCCTTCCTCAGGCCTCCTACTCACCATGAATACCGATCATAGTCTCAAGGATTAAAACCCTCTCGGCTAAGATCTTCAGCGCCTCTCTGATCTGATGTATGCCGTCCCCCTGTGAAGATAGATACAGCCGTCAAGGTAAAAAGCAGAAGCTGAAGGACTGCTCGCCAAGATGCAAGTCATTTTCCCAATACAGTTTAGCTGTTAGAAGGTTAAAACGGTCCACAATTCTGCCCAGCATGACTATCCATTCCTCCAATTTCTCTCTATATTTCCTTTATGAGCATGCTGCCGAATAATATCATTCTCTGCCATGCTGGGCAGGCAAACATCAGCATGCACATGACAGACCAGCATCACGTGGCAGCATAACACAGCGGAATCACACACTCAGGGTATAGAGATGACCATGCCATCTGCATTCTCTTTGTTTATTTTTAGCTCCGCAATGTTCAGTCTCAATGCAGCAGAGACACAAGTCTGATTTGTCTTTTGTGAAGGGATAAGGCATCGACCTCAGGCGGTCTTTACTTTTAAAAGTAACAAAAGCAATTGTAACAAGAGATGTAAGACAGACAGAGACAGTTGAGTGCATCATGATCCTCAGAGAAACATGCAGAGAAGAATGGCTGAAGGTTTTCACAGCCATGTGAACGACTTCTTCAGAAAGACAGGTTAAGGAATGACAAACCAAGGTCAAAATGTGCAAAGGAAAAAGGCAAAGTTACTTAACCAGCATTGCTCAAAGGTTTAGGTCAACCTTTCGGACAGTGAATGAAATGTCTTAGGATTATAGATTGCCAAAACGTGTCTATAGTTGTTGATCCCTAAGAAGGAGTTATTTGGATTTTGGTGAATTTCAAGAGACCAAATATTAAATGAATTGTTCATAGCATCGCTTAATATTCCGATACATATATGTTTACCGTAGGGTGTCATTATCAGATTTTGGTTTTAGCCAAAAGCGTCTGGCTCCAAATAATGCTGAATTTGTTGCTTTTTAAGTTAACGTTTAATGGCATAAAAAGCCAAGACCATTGTGTAAATCTCTTAACCGCTCCTACCTTCTTCTCACTTTCCGTCCAAGGACCAAGGCTCTCCATTAATCTTTTGGGCACCAACGACTCAATACTGAAGCATTTTACTGAAATCCTTTCAGGATATGTCACTGCCAGCTGGGCACATCTAGAGGCTGCTCGTTCTTCTTTCAAAGTAGGTAAAATTGGATAGTAATGGTCTCTGAATACCAATTTAAAGTATTGCCACAGATTCCCAAATCAGATATAGGCCTGGAATTTGACTGGGCCTTCTACCAGATGTTGTGATCTAAACTATTAAACTAGTCAGTGTCTATAGACCCGTTGGCAATAATTGCTGCTATAAAAGTACACAGCAGATTTTTATTTGTAAAAATGTTTTTAACATTGTGTATTCTTTTCCTTTCACTTCATAATGCCGTAGCCTACTACTTTGTGTTGGCCAATTACGTACATACTTTAGCAAGCCACTGTACAACAGTGGCTTAAAATCTAATTGAAAAATCTAATTGAAAGAACTGTATCACCCTTTAGCTGTTTGCTAATAGCTGAAACTGTTAAAGCCTGGCTCGTAGGAACAACTAAAGAAAAGGAAATTAACTTGTGCATAACATTGTTTTAACCTTTTAATATAATTTAACTAGCAAACACAAAAAAATGGCTAAGACAATTGTTTCCAAGCTAACATCACTGCTGCTAGCATATTAGCATGTTATCATCTGCTGCTAATTTGTTCTTGTTGCTGACACTAAAGTCTTCTCTGAACAAAAGAGCAACTTCACCATTTTCCTTTTTAATTGCACAGTATTAGTTTATGCACTAAATATAGTAACTGGTTAATTTAAAATCTAGAAGAAAGGGTTCATGCAGCATTGTGCTTGTCATGCAAAGTATACAGTGGAAGAAAAGGGATAGCTGTATCCACTCCACCCATATTGGAGCACAACACCTTAAAATCCCAACTACTGACACATAATGCAGCGATTTGGCATACACATCTCATGTATTTCATTCAGACTCCTGTGTGGAAAACCAAACAAATTGGAGAGAGTTAATATTGCACATTTGGAACGGAGCAAAATGAAGATTTTTGCACCAGTTAAGACTTGTCGTTCTTGTGCTGGTATGGGTATTTATATGCATATGCCAAAGTAAGAAGCTGAAAAGGTGACTGTGAATGGTAGCCATGGGGACAGTAGCTTGCAGTGGGAGTCAGACAGCTTTAGGGTCAAGAGGACAGTGTTGTAACAGGGGGCAGCAGTCCAGAGCACACCCCAAGGACCAACAAAAACACGCGTACACAAACAAATCAGACACATACACATAAGGGTTACATTCTAATTTAAAAACAATACGAAACAGACATATGACCGATAGTTAGGTAGGAATGTATGGCACTGAAGAAACCAGTTTGCTGAGAGTCACAATGGTTGGTAAAAGATCGCAACCATAACCTGAGATGTTGGTCATGGTTATGCTTTAGAGAAGGGTCACCGAACTTTAAAGATGTGATGACTAGATGAAAATATCTTATATTTGGATTGTTCTTGTAAAATGAAAACAAAATGACACAGAAAACATTCTGAAACTACAACCTAAAATTAAAAAGTTTAAACATTTGTCCCTTGGGTTTTGTGTTACCCGGTGAGCTCTAATCAACAATCTTACCGGCAAGCCCTTCTCCCCTGGCTCTCCTTTGGGACCTGGCGCTCCCTGAGAAAAAAAAAAAAAAAACGTGAAACATTGTTGCTTCAAAACAGAAAGTTGTTGAGCAGTTTAGCGCTGCAGGAAAAAAAAAAACATTCAGTTCCTGGGTTGTGTGCTTTTTACTCCTGCTGCTCAGTGTAGTTTACCACAGCATAACCAGGTATGACATGTGTTGATGTTTCCCTCCCAAACACCCACAAATCAGATTAGAGGTGACTTACCGGCTCACCTCTGAAGCCTCTCTCTCCAGGATAACCTAACGGACCCTAAAAACGAAATGCCAAAACTTAGTGAGAGACGAATAAAAGCAAATTTAAACATATTGGAGCTTAAATTAATCATACTGTTATCATATTAACCAGAAATAAAGAAAAGGGTTTCTCCTACCGTATGTTAGTCAACATTAGACATTTTTATACCTTTCAAGGTAAATAATCAAAAATCAGAATACAGCGGGAACTTGACATTTAAAAAGACTATAAAAACCCGCGGGAACCTCTTTTCACATTAGTATGAAATCAAATCAGGCTAAACCTTTTTGGTTTTAGGTCAGTAAGGATTAACAAAACCATTTCTATGTGTTATATGCTGTATACTTTTTTCCTTCAAATTCAGAAGTTCTAGCATGTTTCCTTAACCTTTGGTTGAATTGACTTTCAAACTGTATGACTTGGGTCTAATGTTTGAGTATCTTATTCAGCTCTGCCCACAAACTTTATATCTGACTGAAACCAGAGCTTTCTTATTGCCACCCCAAAACATTGACTTCAATGTCCTCAAGTCATTTTGTATATAATTTAGCTGTATGTTTAAGGTCACTGTTCATTTATAAGATCCATTTGCATCCAAAGTTTAACTTTCTGTCTGATGTTCTGAGGTCTTCAATACTACCTCATGAATTTATTTCTTCATGATTTTGTCTATTTGGCGAAATATCCCAGACCATCCAGCATTTGTAGATTCATTTTTAGTGTTAAATTAAAGAGCTAGTTTGTGCTTTTTAAAGGAGCATGCATTTCTTTTTGACCATCTCCGGTTTAAAATATGCAACTGTTAGACTCGTCAGAGCTGAAGCGGATTAGTCTGTGCTCAACACAGATTCTCTCAAATGTTTATGAAACTTTTAGTCTTTTGTGGAAACACTCAAAGAAGAGTGTACCCATCCATTTTTTTTCTTTTTTTGGCCTCATTTACTCTGGAACCGTCACTGCTGCAAACACACGATACAACTTTCACATTCTTTACAGATAGAAAGGAATGGAGCACATCTTAATAGACTGGTTGCAGTAGACTTTAGTATGACAGCTGAGGGAGCACAATACATGATTTGTTAAACGAACTAAAGCCAACTGGACCCACCTGGTGTTTGTTCCCTTCAAACACCTGTAGAGTTGTGTCTTTATACACGAACAGATTCATCTTTGCAAAACTGCTGCATACTGTCCCGAACAAGTGCAAAGTGGTGCAGACTTTGTCCAGCTGTGAATTGTGGGTAAAATCTGCCACTTAATCTTACTTTAGTGTGTCCTCTATTAGGACTGAATAATTTGTTGCTTCATGTCAAACATATTTATAAATAAACAGGAAAATTGGCTGTTGAGCAGAACTGGCCAATATTCAGCGTGATCTGATCTGACCGGTGACGGGGCCAACCAGAAGCTTAAACACTGCATTTTCCCCCCCGATTAGTGACCAAATCGTATTACGTGAGCTCTAATACATGTGAGCTCTGCCAGGTCAGATTAACAACACTCTTCTATGTGGAAGTTAAATGACAAAGACTCAAATTTGTCAGTAAAGTATTTAAAAACAAAGTCTGGGGAGGCAAGGCAAGGCAAGGGAGGCAGATAAATGTAAGAAACTGTATTTTCTGTGACATGAGTCATGTCTGGGGTTCAGTCACGCTGTCAGCGACCAGCAGAGATTTGAAGCAGATAACAGGAAGGCTGAATGGAGCACAGAGAAGTCTCTTCTTTTGAATCTCTCTGTAATGAAACATGTTGATTGTGAAAACGTTGGCAGCATGAAGCGTCTATATCCTCTAAACTTTCCACTTGGAGACTGTTGTTTTAGTAATGCTAGCCAGACCAACTGCACTGATTGTTAATATGAAATACTGAAGACAGTTTAAAATTCAGCTCCATTTTGATTTTTGTATTAATTTTAAAACAGAATTTAAAGCCAGCTTTGTAGCAAATGCTCTCGCACACACGGCATGACAGAAAAAAACTATATTTTGACTATTGCTCTGGCATCATTTTATATTATATATTTCTGAAGGGAATTCGGAGCAAAAAAAAAAAAAAACTGCCAAAATCTGCATTGGCGAGTCCAAGTTTTACTATAACTGGAGATCAGAAATTAGCTACAAGAACTCTGATCGGTTGCATCTGTAAATATGACTCATGGAAATGGATTTGAGAGTACTGAAATAAAACACCATTTACCAATTGGTTTTGCACCAATTTACTGTCCTTCATAGCACTGTACTCTGTCATTATTCTGAGAATGTATATCTCAGTGGTCACATGCCTCTGCCTTCGACAAAACTTTCAAGGTTTTTGTCTCAATCATGCTTCGTTTTCACTCTGCTTCATGAAAGATATGACCAGATAGATTTTACTTTATACAACACAAACAGCAAGAACCTTACACATCTGCTTCACGGCTTGATGAAGGTCTCACTTTTTAAAAATGAGTGTACTCACTCTATCCCCGCGGTCTCCTTTTGGACCTATTGGGCCTGGTGCCCCAGGTATTCCGGGTCTACCCTGTAGTCAGTCAGAAAAAAAAAATCCAACATGACAAATATGAAAAAGTACAGCAACAGAGCTACATGCACCTAGTGAGTCCGTTGTATGTCTATGTTGCACGCCAGGAAGCTTACGTTCTGCCCCGCTGGGCCAGGAGGTCCTACAGGGCCTCTGGGACCTGGGGGACCTGTGTGTTAGAAGCATGGATCCATTACTTCTCTCTGGTGAAGAAGGCAAAGCTCTTTCTGACATGTTTGTGTTTCACCCATTAGTTTGAAGCCAAACTTTGGCATGAACACAACCTTCTCAGACTTCAATAACTTTAAAAAATCTGACAGTCAAAGTTGAATAAAACATATGCTAAAAAAAAAAGCTTATTTTCAATATTAGGATGTTGGAATGTGCATACATGAGTTTTTCCAGCAACAGCATAAACATCCTGTGAACAATAAACACTCACCAACAGGCCCGGGAGGACCCTCAGGTCCTGGAACAGGCAAACCTCTGGAGTCATGGAAAGTGTTGGTGAAGAAGGGATCTTTTCCACCATCTGGGGATGAAAGAAAATGAATCAGAAGATCCTTTGACAAAAGTGAGAAAAATTGCAAAGATAATTATCTGGCACAGCTAATATGGTAATAAACATGTCTCACTAAGAATAATTAGATTTAAAAAAATCATTTTTAAAAAAAAAAAAATCCACAAAAAGATACATGGTTTATACACATACAATCTGTAAAGTGCGGCAGCCCTCTATTGTTCACCTTTTGCTGCAATTTACAGCTGCAAGTCTTTTGGGGAATGTCTCGACTTGCTTTTAAAGCTGAAGACTGATATTGTTGCCCATCAAGCTCAGTAAAATTGGATGAAAAGCACCCGTGGATGCCAGTATTGCCACAGATCCTCAGTGGGATTTAGATCTGGATTTTGAGTAGATTATTCTAACACATGTTTGTGCTTTGATGTAAAACATCCTATGGTTGTTCTGGCTGTATGTTAAGGGTATTTGTTCTGCTGAAATAGCAACTTCTGCCCCAGTCTCAAACCTTTCACGGCCTCCGATGTTTTCCTGTATTTAGCTCCTTCTCTCATCCCATCGACTAAGGCCAGCATTGCTGTCCACTGTTATTAGAGACACATCCTTGTGGCCTCTTTTTTAAAACATAACCCTAAACTACTCCACAGTTTTATCCCTGACCTGTCTGCTGTGTTCATAGGTGTCCTTGATGCTGATTGTACACTAATGTCCACTAAGAAATCTCTAAGAACTTCACAGAACAGCTGGATTTCTTAAATCACACACAGATTTAGGAATTGGTGACTTGATCACGCAGAATTTTATTTTTGTGAATCAGAGTACCGGGGAATTAATACCTATTTTTTAACTGTTTCTATTTATACTAAATTTTTAAAAAATGGTTTTAAAAAAATATATCTTGTTGTGGCTAAGTGTAATGTGCAATGTGTAATTAACACATAGTGACAATAAAAATTCTTGATTCTTCTGGATTATGAATCTTGATGATCTATCACATCAATTCCCTGTTTTTAAACATATTCTTGTTGTGCTGTTTGATAAATACACTGTAAAAATAACGGAAACAGGTTTATGTTGCCTCAGTAAGTCCAGTGACTCTTCTCCTTGACAACTTAGCATGACCTCTAGAGGGCGATATTGTCCAAAAAGAAAACCCAGAAATGTCATGCCTAGGTCAGCAAGGCTGCCAGATAAACTAAACTGCCATCCCCAGCATCCTAATCTTCGTTAGAGGTCAGATGGCCATTCAACTTGGGTCATGTTATATTTAAAAGTCTCCATATGTTCATATGAAACCTCCTGAACTCAGATTGGTCAAACCACATATACCCACAGCTTAAGAACAAGAGGAAAAGGGTGGTGAATGTGTGTGATGAAGGAAGTGTGTGGCTGCTGGGTCCTTTTATTCCGACAGGAAGCACAGATCCAATCACAGGCCTGAGACCTCAGAGATACTGAGAGGACAGAGGAACAGGAAGATGATGATGAGAAGGATGGCTGACGGCCGTAAACATCCTCCCCATGCCCGATGTGCGGAGGCCACAAAGTGATCAGGAGCAGAAGGGACGCCTCTCTTTTCCCCATTCAGAACACACCCAGGCTTAGTTTGAATAAGCAAAAACCCAGATGAACACTGAAGGATTCCTCCTCTCCACTGCCGATGCACATTCAACGGCTAAGTAAGCCAGTGTTTTCCAAAGGAAGCCCGGCGCAGACCCACCCCCGTTTCTGATCCCCACAGTTACTTTGATGTAAAAGAAACAGCCCAGAGTTTGGAAATCATCATGCCAACCTCAGCGCCCCCGCGGCTCTCCGCAGCGGAACCCAGAGCTTACAAATGTGCGCGCCGCATACTTTGTTTTACCACCGGACACAAATGTAAAACCCACCCACGTGTTGACCTTGAAAGAGCCCATCCGTCTGCCGCTCCCCTCCCTTGGCTGTCTGAGTGGCCCTGCATCTGGAAGCCGTTCAGTGACGTCGGTTGTCGACAGGTTCTCAGCACGTGAAGTTTGCACCAATTTGACTGATTTTACTGATTCTGCATCCGGCAAAAGCACTCTTGTTTAATTCCTACGCGGCTGGTAGCAGAGCAATGTCAGAGGGGAGCTGAAAGTTTAAAATCAACCTGCATGTTTTTTAGCCATTCTCTGCATTTTTGTCTGCAAACCTCTGCAGGGCTCTGAGCATAGCTTTGAAAGCCAGTGAAACTGCACCGCTCGGCTTATAAAGCGAATCCTAACTGAAGATTTGTGGAGCTGAAGAAAATTGGACACCTTGGACTTAAGTTTTAATTGTCTGAACCCTATAACAAAAAAAATCCTTCACCCTTCTATGACACGGATTTATGCATTTATCTTTGGGAAAAGTTTCAAGATTACCAACTACTTAATAAAGTATAAATAATGTTCACTTTAGAAGGGTTCACAAAAACACTTAAACTATTACCAACTGCATGAATAATTAATGCACTGCAGGATTAGTAGATCCTCTATGGTTACACTTTATTTGAAGGGGTCTACATAAGACTGACATTACACTGTCATAAACGTGACATAACACCTGTTATGAACATAAATGACTCTTTATGAATGTTTAAGACTGTTGTCATTAATTGTCATTCGGTAAATTATGACACTATTAAAGCAAAGTTGACATTGTTTTAAATGTCTTTGTTATGACAACTTGACATTAACAGAGACAAGGTTAAGTTTAGGGCTTGATTTGGGATTAGGTTAAATTAAGGGCTTGATTTGGTATTTGGTTAAATTAAGGGCTTGATTTGGGATTACATTAAATTTAGGGCTTGATTTGGGATTAGGTTAAATTTAGGGCTTGATTTGGGATTAGGTTAAATTAAGGTCTTGATTTGGGATTAGGTTAAATTAAGGTCTTGATTGGGGATTTGGTTGAATTAAGGACTTGACTTGGGGTTTTGTTAAGTTAAGGGCTTGTCATAACAAAGACATCTTAAACAATGTCAACTTTGCTTTAATAGTGTCATAATTTACCGAATGACAATTAAAGACAACAGTCCTAAACATTCATAATGAGTCATTTATGTTCATAACAGGTGTTATGTCATGTTTATGACAGTGTAATGTCAGTCTTATGTAGACCCCTTCAAATAAAGTGTTACCTAATCTATTCATACATTCTTTAACTACTAATACATGTCTAAGAGTAAAGCATTAATAAATATATAAAATGTTAGCATATTAAGTGAGTCACCCGTAATTAATTCTTTTCCAAATTAACTATTTATTTATGATTAAATAATGCCAAATAAGGTGTAGTTATTATAAAATGCTATACAACTTTTGAGTGAAAATAGCACAGCATGATTTTTACAGATGCATTAATCACTCTGATTATCACCTCTTTTTCTCCTCAAGAGTAAAATCTAAACAAAGATCAAGTATTTTTCTTTGTCTTGCTTCGGTCAGTGAAACAGGAAATGAGGTCATCAGACAAAAGCAAAGGAAGGGACGTGTTGCAGAATGTATTTAACATCCTGCGCCCTTGTGCTCAGTTTGCATTGAACTTTGTGAATGGGTTTTCATTGACCTAAAAACATTCAAGGACAATCACAAGGATAATGGTCAAACTTATGGGATTCCGACTTCACTAAAGAAAAAGGGCACAACTGTGCATGCTTGTCATTATTGTTTGGGTTTATTTATTAGATGGTTTTTTTGTGCTATTGGTCCTGTTTTTATTTGCAACTTCTGAAATATTTTGGTTGTCTTGTTACTTTTTTGAAGTTTTCATTTCACTTCCGTATTCCTTGTTTCACCTCTTCTGAGTTTTCCAACTGATTAGTCTTGTTTTTTAGTCTCCTTCGTGTCTAGTAGTGCTCCGTTTAGATATTCTTCCCCAGTTAGTCATTGCATTTATCAGTTTTCTCTTCAGCACCTTGCTCTTCCACAGCTGTCCTCTGTCTAGAAATCCCACCTGCTCTCCATTCCTTTAATCACCCGCCTCAGTTTTTAAGCCCCTTTGGAGGCTTTGTCAGATTCTCCTGTTATCAACCTGTTTGTCACGCATGAGTCTTTCAAGATGCTTTCATCATGGTTCTGTAATGAACAAGCAACCATGAGCCCCTACCATGGCTTACTTTGTCCTTTCACGTCATACACCTTGATCTGCTGAGATCACAGGCTTTGGGTGCTTGTTTTTTCATTCAGCATTGTGCAACCAAAAGAGCGTGGTCTACACCTCGCAGCATTCATTCGCAAAAGACAAGTCAACGCTCATTTATGCTAAATGTAAAAATGCAGATGCATATGGATGGAGTCTTCTGTTTTTCTACTGCGTTCATCGGGACAAAATTTGGTCTGTCATCAGAAATCTTGTGGATTTTCTTGTGGAACAAGTCCAATTTTCGGCTCCGTTCCGGTCCATTGGGCTCCGGCCGGATCAAGCTCCACTATTGCAATCGTAGCAAACAGGAAAAAGAACGTCAATAACCTCCAGTTTGTCAAAGTTAAATGGTGTAAATAGAGACCGTTACCCACAAAATAAACTTTTTAAATATTCACAATTAAATTAATAGTTTTATTTAAATATTGGATGCAAATCACTCTTTTTGCACCAAATAAGGAAGCAGATTTGTCTTTTCAGCATTTAATTAGAAATGTCGTAATCCTCTCCAGATAGATCTATATTATGCTTGTAATGACGATGGTCACACATGCTCTCCTCGGGCTCCGGACTAACCGCGGATGTAGTAGGCTTTGCTTTTCACAGACTCACAGAGGTGGTGTGGAACGGAGCGGACACGTACAGGAGCGGAGGACGTGGCTAGTTACTACCCCTGGAAGTGAGTTACTACCCCTGGAAGTGAATCAGTATAAATGATACAGCTGGCCCTGTCTCAGACATAGCTATTGTCTGAGCTTTCACTGCAAATAACTGTATGTGTTCTCTTTCATCCCCTTGACCAGAAAACTGGCTCAGAGCCTAATTGCTTAAATCTGTCTTTTCTAGACACAGCCATCTATGAAGCTAGTCTGCCATTACCCTCTCTAACATAGAAAGTACTCCTTGATCGATCTTCTTTTTGTGTCTCTGCTCTGTCTTCTCTAACCCTCAGTCGGTCGAGGCATATGACCGTTCATACTGAACCTGGTTCTGCTGGAGGTTTTTCCTTCCTGTTAAAGGGTAGTTTTCCTCCCCACTGTCGCTACATGCATGCTCAGTATGAAGGATTGCTGCAAAGTCACTGACCCCCCCATTACTTGTCAGTACTTTTAAGCTCATCCCAGGTGTAATAAACATGTGAGTTCATTGAAATAAAGGACAATCTGTAAGGGGCTTTAGTTGTTACGCTGCCGGTTTCCCTGTTGCTGCCCTCTGGATGTTTTTTTAAAGTTAAAGGAACATAGCAAGTTCCAAGATTGTTGCAGACGTCTGTCCCCTCTGGCGAAAAGTTGAAATAACACCAGTGTTGTGAACGTACATGGGAGAAGAGGAAAGCATCTGCTGCTGCGATTGCACAGGTCTTTTGTTTAGAGGCGTAATATCTTCTGAGGTAAGAAAACTATAAATATTGAAGTTAGCCTGTGTTCTCTCGCTAATGAATCGATTACAGTGGAGACTCAACAAGGTGGCCAGGTGAACGACAGCAGGCAGCGTGTCTCACACACTCACGCGCCCAGAGGATTCAGCCTGAATAACTTTCTCATAAACCGACTAATGGAGCCTATAGAGGCAACAGCGGTAAATAGAGACTAACTCATTTTACATGTCGGGTAATTGTAAGGGCATGTATGGAAAAGAAAGAAATATATATTTAACTACAAAACTTGCACTATGCACCTGTAAGTTTCACTTTTTTATCATTTATTAAATTCACCTAAACACAAGATTATCCGCCCTCTTTCTGCATTTGGGTCATCAACAACCACAGTGTACGACAATGCAAAAGTCATTTCTCCATAACTTTTGCCTCAAAAGAGACGCTTTGGTACTATTTTACCAAACGTCAAACTTTAGTGAAACATTTTCTTTGGATTTGATGTGATAAATTTTCATTAATTATAAGTCCCTTCCCTGACCACTTTTGTAACTGTTTTTAGGTTGTTGAGCCTCCTCATTCTGCCCTGTGAATCCTTTGAACAAAAAAGGCCTATCCGGTTCCTATTTCAAGTCTAAGAATATGTATCTTAGAATGAAATGCCCCAATGTTATCACTATCAGATACATCTGTTCTAAATATGTTTAAGAGTGCCACATCATATTTCTTCCTCTACTACTGCAGTTTATCCAATCTTTTTAAAGACACTCTGACGAGCCAAGTTTATGAGAACAGGACTGGAAATTAGTAATAAGGCTTTAAAAGGTCTGCGGAAAGCCAGGAAAGGTCTTGTTCTAGATTGCTTTAAAAGATTACGAGAAAGTTTGGCCGCTTGGATGCAAAGTATACGAAATTGAGGGGTGACTAAATAGGTTTGCAGAGTTGCACAGGAAGGAAGCCAGTGCAACGTGTATGACTCTGATCAGGGCCGGATTTAGCAGGATGAGGGCCCCTGGGCAAGAGATAGTTTTGGTTCCCTACCCACACAAGTTTCTTTTATGCATGGAAATAGATTATTATTTAGGTACACATCAATATAAAGCTTATCCGGCAGAAAATACTGTTTTTGTAAAACCAACCTTGCATTTGTTCTTTTGGAAAATGTCCTCATTAACATGACCCTATTTTTATCATTGTCCAAACAAAAGAACGACCCAAAATGTCACAGTAACTATACCAGGCCGGTTGTAACACATTGACTGAGTCCCATTACTTCTGGAGACAAACTAATTTCAGAAAATGAACATCATACCAGCAGTCAAACACGGTGGTGGTTACTTACTGGGGTCTGGTTCTGGGATCCGAGCAGCAGCTGGCGATGGAGGGCCTGGAGGTCCAGGTGGCCCTGGCAGCCCTGGTAGACCTCTCTCTCCTGGGAATCCGGGTGGACCGCGGGGCCCTGACAGAAGGGACAGAAGATGATAAATTAGCATGGTGGCAGAGACACGGTACGTCATGGTAGAACCAAATCTTGAACTCCATTGCTCAGAGGCACGACACATTGCAGACTGATGAATGACTGCGGCTGATGTGCTGAACGGAGGATAAACGATGACAAAGAGCAGAGAGAGAAGGTATTAGAGAAGGTGTTGACACAGCATGACAGTGTCTGGTTGTTCTGCGACTATATGTGCACATAAGGAATAAAGTTCTGGGCTGTGGGGACAGTGTGAACTGACCAATCCTGTCACTCTGTAATTAACAGGAGGATCATTAATGAGCCTGCACGGAGAACTTGGTGGCATCTAGAAACTCAAATAAGCAGAGTTAAAATCAAAGTCTTACTGGCACACCGTCATTGTAGATGAAATGTTCCCTGTATGCCTCCTCTCAGCTGGTCAGAATAAACACACAGGGTCCCCTTCTTTTATTTTCAGACTTTTTTCCCTATCTCAATATCTAAATGTTGGTCTACCCTCTTTGTGTCCTTCCTTCCTTCTTTGGTTCCTTTTCCTTTCTTCCTTGTCTACCTCCTGTCTGTACTTATTATCTTTTTTTTTTGTTCCTTGCATTCTAGCTCCCTTCCTACCTTGCATCCTTCCTTCCTTTAGCTTCATTCAATAATTTCCTTCTTTCTAGGGTTACTTCGGTTTCCTTCCCATGCCCATCATTCCTTTCTTTACTTCCTTCTGTCTTTTATTTCTTTTCTTCCATGCATCCTTCCTTTCACTCCTTCCCTGTGCCCTTCTTTACCTTTGTTCCTTACAGCCTTCCTCCATTTTGTTTTTGCATCCTTTCTCCCTTGTGTCCTTTTCTGGCTCCTTTCTTGTGCTCTTCCTTCCTGGATTTCCTACCTTATGCTTTACATTCCTTCTCTTCCCTATGCCTTTTTTTTCTTTCTTTGTTTCTTTCTGTCTGTCTGTCTTTCTTTTCTTGTGTGCTAAATCCCTTTCTTCCTCTTGTCCATCAATTCTTCCTCCCTCCCTTTACTGTCTTGTATCCTTCCTTCCCTGGGTCTTTCCTTCCTTGTCTCCTCCTTTCCCTCTTCACTCTCTTCCTTCCTTTCTTGTTGCCTTCATTGTTCCTCCCTTTCTTATACAGTATATATCTTTCTTTTTCCTTCCTCCCTCCATCCCTTATCTCCATAACTTCATTCCTTGCGACCTTTTGGTTACATTTTTAATGTCCATCCATTGAAAATTGACTAGCTATAATTTCACACTAAATTTAGTATTTAAATACCAAAACAGATATAAAGGACTGAAAAATCTGGAAAGATGAATCTGGAAAAATACGGGATTGTTAAAAGAAAATTGTGTAGGAACCCGGCCCACAACAGTCTCTGGCGGGTCTTAAACAGCCGTCCAGTGAGAGTGCCCTCTCACCTACTTCAGTCACTAATTTGAAGCTGGAAAAAGCATCACCACATCATCTGACCTCACTGAGGCCATCACCTCTGTCCCTCCCTCCCATCAACACTCTGTTTATGCACTCAGGCAATTATCAACTACAGTCCAGTAATTAGTGCACTGTTCCGTGATGTTATTACAGCTTTGATTTGACTGTTTGTGACCCGCTTTCTCTAAAACCTAGCAAGGTATTGAAGAACAGCTTACAGCATTTTGGATGCTTTTCAGAGACTTTAAGCCATGTGTAGCACAATGGTTTGTATCAATACCCTAAGCGGCCCCTAAACGTTAATGCAATATATTAAGGAAAACCGTTTTTCCTGTACAGTTAAAGCCCCCAGCAGATTCTGGGGGGACGCTGTGACAAAATACGATAGCATATTTGCAACACAAAGTTCACTTTCTCTTGAACCTGGGTAATTTTTACATTGCACCGGTCACGTTCCACCCATTTTGTTTATCTTTCACTTTGAATGAAAGAATAAAATTCCTTTGGATACCCATGAAGTAATGGAGACAGAAAAAACAATAACACCGCAGGCATATGGAAATCATAAGGTGCTGGGATTTGTATACGTATAGCTCATGCTTACTTCAGATTGAAGTCACATGGAGCTCCTCAGAAAGTGGGTTTGTAGTTCAAGTTTCGCTCTAAATCGCACTTTCACCCAGCAGCAAGCGCAAGGCAGGGCTCATATGTTAGCCTGAAAGGAGAAACACTCCCTCCGTGATTCAAAGCAGAGCAATAACAGTCGATAGCAGGAGCAGATGTTATGGCACAACTTTGGCCGCCATTTACTTTAGTCTTTACGGCTGCAGCTAAAAGGTGGATTAAGTTTTCCTCAACAGGTCATCCGTTATTCGTCCACAACGAGTAGTGAGTTCTGGATTTAAAGGAGAGATTTGCGATCTGGTTTCGTTCCAGGCTGATGACGATGAACAGGAAGACACAGACACGAGTGCATACTGTGCCTCACAAAAGTATTCACCTCGTCATGACAAACTTAACTTAAACCTATGTATTTTGAGGGGATTTTGTGTAATAGACAATCACAAAGTACTGCATAGTTGGTATGTAGAAGGAAAATTACAAATATTTTACAAAAAAGTATGCAGTGCATTTGTGTTCAGCCTCCTTCACTCTGATCCACAGGGATATAACTGCATGACTGAATTCGATTAATTGATTTTCTCCCCTTTTGTTTCATAAAAACAAATTACTGAAATTATTTTTTTAAAACTTACTTTTACTTCAATAATCTCATCTGGGAGCTGACCTGAATTCAAAGCGCAACTTATTACGAACTTTAAAGGGACAGCGTGTAACTAATTTGGCTTTTAATTAGCAAAAATCAATAAACAAGCAAAGATGACCGTAGCTCATGCTATGTGCCGTTTTCTGTTGAAATGGAGGACTATCCATACTCCATACTATAAGAGAAAGTAACCAAGAAAAGAAAAAGAAGTGGGAGAAAACGAGAGTCTGTATTGGCGTAGCGATCATTGCCAGGTGGAGATAATTCATGAGGGAGCGGGGATTCATAACGGATGTGGAGGTTACAGGCTTTCCACTGGACAGGTAAGTAAATTAAATGTAACAAGTTTGTTTTTGGTGTTATTTTAGAAGCAGCAACTACTCTGAGCTTGAACTATTTTACAAACAAGGATTGGTAAAAATGTCAGTCTTCAGATGTGCAAAGCTGCTAGAGACAAACACCAAAATACCTGCAGCTGTAATTACAGTGAAAGTGGTTCTACAAAGTCTTAATTTAGTGATGTTGAATGTGAGACTCAGAATCAGCTATACTGGCCAGGATTGAGAGCACAAACAAGGAATGTAATTTTGGTTTCACACACTTATAGCTTCCTGACGTACAGACATATAGGTATATGCCTGTGGACATAAATATGCAGGCCAGACATTTCAGGATCTAATTTAGAAACAACGCTTAAAAAAATTATAATTTTCTTTCCTCTTCCCAACTCTACAGTAATTTGTGTTGTGTTGGCTACATAAAAACACTGCAGCTTGTGGTTGTTATGTAAAAACAACAGATATTTCAAGGGTTGTGTCCTTTTGCAAGGCACTGTATGCAGCCAGTAAAAACTTTTAGAAACACATAACTTTAAATGAAAACTAATAAAATAAAAATTCCCCCGAGCAACCAGCAGACCTCAAAGGCCGCTGGAATGTCCCAGCTTTCAGCTCTGGAGGGTCTTTGGGCTGACCAGAGCCCAAAACCCTTTCTGTGACAAACGCTCTGCACCAGAATATCACGGGTCCAGTTTATCATGTGTTGTTTCTGCTGCTCTGTGGTCGGCAGCGATCCGTTCACTCATCTTGTTCTATTGACAGTATTGTTAGAGATGTAAACAACTGCCCTGCAGCACCTACTAACTTTTACTGAGGGCACACACCGAACACGTGCTCATTGATAAACTGGGTGACCAGCTTATCTAATCTCACTCTACCTTTGGTCCAGTCTTACCTGCTGGTCCGGGTGGGCCCTTCGATCCAGGAGCTCCGGATGGACCCCTTGCTCCCACCTCCCCCGGGGGCCCACTGGGACCTGGCAGCCCTCGAGATCCTGGCTTTCCTGCGAGGAAAGAAACAATCAGGAGTAATCATGAATCCCTCACTGGTTTACATCCTGCATGACATCAGCCAAAAGCCAACTGCAATTACGACTTACCATCTCTGCCAGGAAGTCCATCCCTGCCCTTTTCACCCTGAGGACCTGAAAGGAAAACAGGGAGATGCCTTCATTTGGAGGTTCATATGTGTGAAAAAATCTGAACTCGAGCCACCTGGAGATGATGAAGTGTAAAATCCTCTGAGTCATGAGGTGCATTTCTGTCCAAGTAACAGCTTCTCTGTGAAAGCAACGGGTGTGTGGAGAGCAACACTGCTGTCATGCTAGTGTGTCACTAAAATGTTGATTTCAAAATGCTAACTAATTGTATCACTTACATAAAAGTGCATTTCATAGTTTCTGGCTGGTTCATTACAAAGCGGACACAAAGTGTGAGTGAAGGACGTCTGGTTTTTAATCCAAGCAGTCCTTTGCTATATCAGTACCTAACTCTGATATCACCATGATGATATATTTGTGATATACTGGCCAGCCCTAATCTAAGAATTAAAATTTTTGCCCCTTCATTTAAGCAAAAATACCTTAAACTCGTGGAGATTGCATGAAACATGTCAAGTAATGCTCTCAGGTGGATTTAGGTCTGGATTTTGACTGGACCATTTTAACAAATGAATGCTTTGAACTAGACTATCTATTGCAGCCCAGCTGTATACTGTGGTATATTTAGTGTCGTTGAGGCTTATATGACAACAGCTTGGACCAGAGTTTATTTAGAGTATCAAAGTAGAGTGGGCTGAATATAAATGCATATCAAAATGAACACATTTGTGTGTTTTTTTTCTTAAAAGTCACATTTATCTTCCACAGTACAATCATGAATTGCTTTGTGTTTTTCAACCAGACAAAGTGGTTTGGTCTGAGCTCCCCCATCGAGATGCGCGGCCGCTTGGTTCTTTGGAACGGATTAAAGCAGGAAAAAGTTAATCAGCTGACGACTAGGTCGTGCAGTAAATGATGAAGCCACAAAATAAACCAGTGTACTCCCTCCATTACTTTGCCATTTAATAACACAGTATATGATGGAGCCAGAGCAGAAAAATGTAGGAACCCACAGCAACCTACCCTACTGCTGCCGTTTCATAGGTAAATACATCCATCAAGGGCATGAACACTTAGCGTATTATCTTTTTTGCCAAGCAAGGAAGTGACACTTACATTATATATTTCTTCAAACAGAGGCTGAATTGTCCCCTAGTCATTGTTTTTCCCCTAATTAAGGAAGTTAAAGTTCTATTGGCCATTTTGTAATGAATCATATTTTTTGCTCTTAATCAGAAGGAACCATGTGCCTTCAAAAAATGGTATTGAGTATTTTAGAATCAGTATTGTGTTTGAAACTTTTCGGTTTCGTGACAACTCTAGTATGGATAGCTTTGCAAAGGTAAGCTTTTCTTTAAATCTTTCAGCTTCAGCAAAAAAAAAACTTCTGCGCTGACACCATGCCGATATCCTCGTACTGCAGTTTTGTGCTCCCAATGTGTCAAAACTATTTTCTCCAACAAAAACAAAAGGGTTGGAAAAAGCACACGGAAAAAAAAGTGTTTTTGGGGAATAATTTTGGACAGCAGATTACAACACACCCACTTTCATCATGATGGTCTAATTTAATTTTTATAAAATCTGTGCCGATGGACTAGTTAGACTAAACAATACATTAACAGTTCTTCAGATGATGTAGTTTTGGATGTGCTGGGTTCAGTGCAGGACATGTGTGAGTGGATACCCAAGGCTCTTGCTTTTGTGAACGGAAATAAGTGTGAAAGGTTCAGGAAAAAGGATGTGAGCAGGTAACGGAGAGAAAGCAATGTTCATATTTGCTTGAAAGAAAGGAAGGAAGGAAGGGGTGTTTTTTTTAAAAAAGTTAGGAAAAATAAACTTCTAGAGTCTAATTAATGGAAAATGAACATACATGTACATTATCACATTATGACGCCATGGGTTACCTGCAGGTCCCTGCTCACCGGGGGCTCCCTGAGCCGAGACAGCTCCCATCAGCAGCGAGGCCTCTGGAGCAGTTCCTCCTTTGCTTTGAAGGTGGCGATGGGAAATACTGCCCGGCGCTGTGAGCAATAGTACCTGGGAGAGGAAAAAAAAAACAAGCACCGGTCATTTAATTACATCTTTATATAAAGAAGGCAGATGAACTTGCTCAATGATTCAGGTAGTTTTCACCTTTGACTCTAGCGAGTTGAGCTTTTCGCTCAAAGCTGTGATTCGACTGCAGTTCAGACAACCTAAAAATCAGACAATGGATTTCTTCAGCTGCAGGATGGAGACCTCGGTGCATCGCTCCGGCGTCTTGCTTTTATGTAGGAATAGGAACACGTTCTCAGCTCTTACTTGCGATTGATTCTCCTGTTCGTGCCGGCGGACGCCTCAGCGCGGAGGCTCTCCTGACTGCCTCTTGAGCTACGGGCTGGTTCCCTGGATCTGTGACAAAAAAAAATAAAGAACCGGAAACGAAAGGTGTAAAGCTGCTGAAATCTTAGAAGTTTAAAACGTGATTATTCGATTTGGAAGCTTGTGCATCCCTGACAAACTGGTGGTAAAACACAAACATACCCCCTGTAAAATTAGGCCAATTCTGCAGACATGCCTTTAATGATTTTATGATCTTATTCACTACTTTTACATCTCATGCAGTTGAATGTTGTCTGTGTATAGTTGTAGAAAGAGCAAAACATACTTTAATGGTTTCACAACACCAAGGTAATTGGCTACAGACATGAACAGATTTAATTGCCGTTGCGAATGCTTTAATATTGCACCCGAGGCTTCAAGATAAAACTTTCCGGGCCTCCATTACTCCATTTGTTTCTTCGAGTCTGCGACATCAAACTATATGCCGCCTAAGTAAAATACTGAAAATAGAGGATATTTAGAGCAAAATCCCACTGTGGTTCATGGCGGCTGAACAGTATTTATACCCCTTTAAACCTTTTCACATTTTTTCATGCTACAAACGCAAAGTCGCATGCATTTCTTTGGGATTTTTGTGTGACAAACCAACACAAAATAAAGCAGGATTCTGAACAACCAAGCATCATGTGGTTATAAATAAAAATGTCTGGGTTGCATTTGTATTTTGCCCCTTCAAGTCAATAGTTTGTAAAAAAACAACAACTTTTGCTGTGATTACAGCCGAAAGTACTTTGGGGTATGTCCACCAGGTTTGTACATAGAAAGACTGACATTTTTGTCTATCCTAGTTTGCAAAATAGCTACATTTCAGTCAGATTGGAGGGAGAGCATCTGTGAACTGCAATCTCTGCTATAGAAAAGCAACCCCACAGCATTATGCTGCCACATCTGTTTTAACAAGGATGGAGGTGTCTCATGGATAATATGCAGTATTAGTATTTTGATTTTTTTTTTTACATGCAGACCAAAAACTTCGGTTTTGGTGTGATCTGACCGGAGCACGTTCTTCCATATTTGCTGTGTTTAGCACTCTGCAAACGGGACTTTCCATGGATCTCTTTCAATAATGGCTTTTTTGCCGCCTCTAATACAAAGCTTGGGGTATTGTTTTATTACCTATTTGAAACTTCACAGCTTTATCCCTGACCTGAATGGTCTTTGCAACGGACTTATATATTGATCTGTAAAATGTCTTAATTGAGAGAAAAGTGGAGCCAAAATCAAATGCTTTGTTTTTGTGCACGAACTTGGCTAATAAAGCTGATTCTGATTTAACAAAACCCTGAGGCGTTCACTAAAGGGCTGTGTTTAAGCTGGGATCAAATTACACACACTGTACGTGACTTGTTAAGGCTATGAGTTGGGGGGGAGGGGTACAGATGCAAACACATTTATTTCTTTATTATTTGTAAAAACTTTGAAAACCATGCACCATTTTCTTTCCACTTAAAAATTACACGCTACCTTGATTTCTGATACATAAAATCCCCAAAACGCATCACAAAGTTTGTGGTTGTAACAGGACAGAAGGCAGAGAGGTTTGGGGGTGTAAATAATTTTGCAAGGCAGGTCAATATGTACTTCAGGAAATCACTACCATGATATGAAACGTAGTGCGTTAGTGTTTATGAAATAGCGTGCTGTTTGCATTTGTTAGGGAAGCGCTTGATTTTGACAAACTGAGGAGAAGAGAGATGTTGAAATCCGCAGTGAGAGCAGCCGCTTTCGCCTTGCGTTGCATTTCTGAAATCTAAGCTGCATGCTTGCTGCGTCCTTGCTACGTTGTGTTCCTTTTCCATTGTCTCTTTATGCAGTTTTAATCTGCAAGGCTGGGGACTGAAGGCATGTAAAGAGAAACAATGGATTCCTTTGTGAGAAGAGAATGGGCTGTCTCAGCCCTCGTTCTGTCTTTCCTTCATTTTATAAAGTGTAGGAGTTTGCATCCCGAGGTTCTGGGTGGTTTTGAATGGGAAGACTTTTGTGGAAACGCTAGACTGATTCCATTGTCTTGGCCAGCTTTGCCCTGGTTGGCCCAGGTGCTTCTAAAACAAATAAAAGGCAGGGTTCAGCACCTCGTTAGCCACCAGGAAGCATGTCTTTCCTTTCAGTGCCCAGGCTACGCCAAGTGCAACACTGAAAGAAGCCATAAAAAAGCACCTGCAGCGCACAGCCGAGGCAAGAAGGCCACATTCCCCTTTAAACGGCTTCACTTGACATAAAAGCAGATGCCATAATCCACTGCTGGAAAGCCAAGTGATTATTACCACACGGAAAAATAAACATTTTACATAAACTTACTAAGCAGCAACAGCGAGAGTGATTACCCAGAGTACAAAAACATGCTGCACATGGTTCAGAGTAAATTCAGACTGCTCCCATCGTCCCTCCATGCTTCACCTTTGCGCTCATGATTTCACTGTTTTGGGTTGCGGGCATTTCTCAGCGGATTACATGTGTATACAGACTCAAACAATCTACAGCTTGAGATTGAAATGTTATGGCATGAGCTCTGCATGTTCCCTCTTACGTGTTTCAGTAACAATACAAACTCTCGCGCTGAGATGGGGAGAGCACACATTCAGTCTCCCGGTCTCTTTCGGCCGGCCCACATGTCAGTCCACATGAGGGAAAGCAGCGGAGACAAAGGGAGGCGTGTATGTGTGTACATGTGGGAGTGCATCCCGCAGAGCCTCCCCGCAGAGTCCGGCTCATGTGGACGTCTGTTTTCGATTACAAAAGGGGGGGTTCTGGGCAGGAAATATATCGGTCTTGCTCCTTCCCTCGCAACGGAACCTCTTTTCCCTCATTGGTAAAGAACATTTAAGATCGGCTCCCCCAAGCTGAAGCTTTTGTTCAAGGAATTGGGCTTGCTTGGACAGAAAAACCACTGCCTCCTACTCAGCTCTGCGACAGCAAAAGCCATGTTTTCATCTGCGCCTCATGCGACGGTGTCAGCATTTGGCGAGGTCTGCGACGTGTGTGCAGACAGACAGAGGATGAGCGGGACCCACTGCTCTGCTGGCCAGTAACAACATCGCTACACTGGATCAGCTGTTTGATCTCACTGACTAATTGTCCCAGCTCAAGGGGATGAAGAAATGTGATAATGTGTTTGACCTGTTCACCCCCCCCCCCCCCCTTACACTAGCGTCCAATCAGCAGCTGAGCCAGACGTCTATCATTAGAGATAACCCTGGAGAGAATGATGCAGGCCAGAGACTGCACCTTTTCTTAATGCACACAGTTCAGAGGGACGTTTGCAAACTCGATCCCGGCATTATCTTTGCCACTGACTGAATCTCGGAGAGAAATAAGCAAGATGTGAGCGCGCCAAGTTAATATTTTCCACTTTCGTTATCGGTGGCTTTAGTTAAGAAAATATAAGCGATGGGCTCTGAGGCCGTAGAAGCAAAGGGATTAACAGTCCATGCGCCCAAAAAGGTTAAGACACGGTGTGAAATGTAAACAAAGAGTGCTGGAATAAAATATATATGTAATTAATTCATGATGTGTGCTGCATTTTCTTTTTACTTGAATTTTGCACCATGTCCTGGAATTTCTGATGGAACTGTTAACTCATGTTATGCAGGGAACAAATTTTAGATACAGACTTTTTAAATATATACCTCAAATATCATTAAACTGTACACTTCAAAATGCAAGCAGGGATGCAGCAAAGTTTATCTTAGGATGATTCAGCATTGAGACCCACCTAACTCAGAGTGAACCAGAAGGATTTGTTATCTTTGCAGAGGGATTGTGGGTAGATCCAAGCTGAAGGCCTGAGTTTCTGTCTGTCCTGTGCTGAGAAATCGGGCCGATTAAATGATTTTGTAACAGATAACACTCAATTACTTGGAATGACTGTCAGATCAGTGTAGTGTTTTATTTAATCCCATGGAACTGCTCAAACATGATTACCTCATCCCCAGTAAGTAAGGCAGCATTGGAGGAATCTTTAGAACCTGCGCTGTGTCTGAACTGTTTAGAAGCAGTAGAGCTTTCTGAGCTATCTAAAATCTTAGCTTCATCTAAACCTTCTACCTGTTTGTTAGACCCAATCCCAACCAAGTTGTTTAAGGAGGTATTCCCTTTGATCAGTGGTCCTATTTTAGACATGATTAATCTATCCTTAGTAAATGGATATGTACCACAGGTTTTTAAAGTAGCTGTTATTAAACCTTTACTTAAGAAACCTTCTCTTGATCAAGATGAGCTAGTAAACTACAGACCTATATCTAATCTTCTTTTCTTATCTAAAATTCTTGAGAAAGTAGTTGCTAATCAACTTTGTGAACATTTACAAAGCAATGACCTACTTGAGGAGTTTCAGTCAGGCTTCAGAGCTCATCATAGCACTGAAACGGCTCTGGTGAAGGTCACTAATGATATTCTCATGGCCTCAGATAATGGACTTGTGTCTGTACTTGTCCTGTTAGATCTCAGTGCTGCATTTGATACAGTTGATCACAATATTCTCCTACAAAGACTTGAACATACTGTAGGGATTAAGGGGAAAGCATTAGGCTGGTTTAAATCTTATCTGTCGGACAGATTCCAGTTTGTTCATGTTAATAATAAATCTTCCTCAAACTCTAGGGTCACCTGTGGAGTACCACAGGGTTCAGTCCTTGGACCAATTCTCTTTACTATATATATGCTTCCGATCGGCAAAATTATCAGACAGCATGGGATTAATTTCCACTGTTATGCTGATGACACTCAGCTATATCTATCCATAAATCCTGATGAATCCAATCAATTACTTCGACTGCAGTCATGTCTTGATGACATCAAAAGCTGGATGACTTTAAATTTCCTGCATCTAAATTCTGACAAGACCGAAGTTGTAATCTTTGGGCCAGAGTCCTCAAAAAATAAACTTCTTAACCAATCACTTAATCTGGATGACATTAACTTGGCCTCTGGTAATAAAGTAAAAAACCTTGGAGTTATTTTTGACCAAGACATGTCATTTAAATCCCATATTAAACAGGTTTCCAGAGTTTCCTTTTTTCACCTCCGGAATATCGCCAAAATTAGAAACATTCTGTCCAGGAGTGATGCTGAAAAACTAGTCCATGCATTTGTTACTTCAAGGCTGGACTATTGTAATTCTTTACTATCAGGAAGTCCACAAAATGCAGTTCGAAGTCTTCAGCTGATCCAAAATGCTGCAGCAAGAGTTCTGATGAAAATCAACAAGAGGGATCATATTTCTCCAATTTTAGCTTCCCTTCATTGGCTTCCTGTTAAATCAAGAATAGAATTTAAAATTCTTCTTCTAACGTATAAAGCCCTTAATAATCAAGCTCCATCATATATCAGAGCTCTGATTACTCCGTATGTTCCTAACAGAGCACTTCGCTCTCCGACTGCAGGTCTGCTGGTGGTTCCTAGAGTCTCTAAAAGTAGAATGGGAGGCAGATCCTTTAGCTATCAGGCTCCTCTCCTGTGGAACCAACTCCCAGTTTTGGTCCGTGAGGCAGACACCCTGTCTACTTTTAAGACTAATCTTAAAACCTTCCTTTTTGACAAAGCTTATAACTAGAGTGGCTCATGTTACCCTGAGCTACCTCTATAGTTATGCTGCTATAGGCTTAGGCTACTGGAGGACATCAGGGCCTATTTTTCTCACTCTACTGATTTCTACTGTTCTCCAGTTTTGCATTGCATTACATTGAAATGACTGTTGTCATTTCAGCTTTTAACTTTTTGTTCTCTCTTTTTTCTTCATAGTAGGTACACCTGGTCTGACGTTCTGTTGACTGTGAAATCATCCAGGGAGGACAGATCACCGACTATTACCATCTAATGTAGAACAGATTACTAGATCAATGTGTGCTTCTGTGCGTTTTTGTCTCTCTTGTTGTGTCTCTGCTCTGTCTTCTGTAACCCCAGTCGGTCGAGGCAGATGACCGTTCATACTGAGCCCGGTTCTGCCGGAGGGTTTTTTTTCCCGTTAATGGGTGGTTTTTCTTCCCACTGTCGCTTCATGCTTGCTCAGTATGAGGGATTGCAGCAAAGCCATGTACAATGCAGACGACTCTCCCTGTGGCTCTACGGTTCCCCAGGAGTGAATGCTGCTTGTCGGGACTTTGATGCAATCAACTGGTTTCCTTATATAGGAACATTTTTGACCAATCTGTATAATCTGACCCAATCTGTATAATATGATTGAACTTGATTTTGTAAAGTGCCTTGAGATGACATGTTTCATGATTTGGCGCTATATAAATAAAATTGAATTGAATTGAATTGAATGCTTTTGAATGATTATGAGGAATAGTTCAATGACAGTTTTCATGCCTGAATGTATTTTAGAATTGCCACTTTTGAGATTTAAGAGTCTCAGAGGATTCTAAAGCCTTGTTTCCAGATTAGTGATGGCTGTCACTCAAGGGTTAGTGTTAGCTTTACTAGCACACCATCTGGAACTGTGTCCTTAGATCACTGGGAACTTTTGGCATTTTGAAGGTGGCTACGACGACTCATAAAACAATAAATAAAAAATACAAACACTCAGGATGTGCTCAGGATCATACCAGCTATTTACAACAATCCTAGCTCCAGAAAATTAGTTACACTGCATTTTATGCATGCAAACATGTTCTGAGGTTGTTTAAGTGCAGATTTACAAGCTGCCATCAACTTTTTATATGGGAGCAGCCATGTTTGATTTTTAGGGCAAAGCTGCAGAGAAACTCCATCTTTCCAAATTTGTATTATTGCTTTGTTGGCTGCTCAAGTAGATTTTTCAGAACTGTGATGTCCTAGTGTAAGATGAACCGGCCATCGGTGCTACGGTTATGTTGTGTGGTCAGCCACACCTGCAGTCCCTGGCCACCTGGCCCCAGGACCAGGACCAGGCTTTGGGTCCCAGGGCAAACAATTAATGTGTATTTATTTTTGGCAATATTGACGAGTAAAGTGTGTTAGTGTTTTTATTTCGCAAAACTCGGTGCACTTGAGAAAAACTTTATTGAGTAGAAGAAGGCTCAACACAATTTTCCTCCTTTAGTTTAATTTCATTAATACCCCTAACACCACAGCTGGGATATTTGCTTCTTTATCATGGTTTTAAATTTGGCTTAAGATCGAGAGTTATTGTTTTGTTTTCAATATTATGCTAAACAATGAATTAAAGTAAAATTTGCTGATCACCACTTTGCTCAATTTCCTCTTTAAAACCACAATAGAAAAAGATACAAGACCAGAGATCTTTCATTATTAAAGAGCATTTTGAATTTTTTTTAAAACAAAAATAATAAAGCTTATATTTTCAACTGGCCCTGGCATCCTATGTGTGTTAAGCTTTCTGTAAGAGATAAATGTGGCAGCAGCTCTGAAAGAAAACATCTACCCACAAAATACAGTAAGCAGACACAGTGGAGTCCACACCCCTGATCCATCTCTGTCTGGTTGATTAGCTGAGCTCAGCTCTGTAGCATCATTAGTGACCAGGTGCTGACAGCCGGGCGTTTATCTCTGTCACTGTACCAGACACACTTAAGTCTGATGCTGTCTTTACACAACACAAATGATGTGAGTCTGATTACAATAACCATTGTTCACAGAGACATCCTTTTTTTGGTCTAATCTCAAAATGCGAGACAACTGTTTATAATTTAAAAAATTGCTTCTTTCAGCCATCTGGCCAGCAGTGCACAGCAACAGGTGGGGGAGGGGGGGTGTTGTGCCAGTCTCTGGTTCATATAGCCAGGGGAAAACTACTGACACACTGACACTTTATTATATTATGTTCATTTTGAGGTAGTAATCCTTGTTACCAGTCATTTAACAATGGTAACTGGATCATGCCTACTAAGTTTATAATGTAGCTGTTTATAAGAAACAAACATTTTACATTTGTGTTTGTAATCCCCTGTTCAAATAATACAATTACGTTTTAGTTTGTAGCTGGAAGATGAACTGAAATGATGATTTGTAAGGAAATGGGCCTGTTTTACTTTTTACATGTGGTTGGCTATAGATTAGTAATAAAGAAACCAGTTGAGGTTGTAAAATTATTCATTTTACTTTGTTACAATGAGGTAAACAGAAAAAGTTCAAATAAATCTATGAGCTTTAAACCTATACGTTCAGTTCCCCAAAAAGCTAAAGAATTTCAATTACCAGTGAGAGAAAGCCAAATGGATTATACGTACTTTTCTTCAGTTTGGTCTGCTGGACTAACACTTTTCCTCAGTGAATGACTCAGACGTATACCAGCTGATATTAGTGTTTAGAGCTGATCCAGCTAAAGGTTTTGCTTCCCTTGCTGCTGACTGGTCTCAGTCTGGTTTTATGGAAGTCATCCAAAGAAACAAAACCTGCATCTAGACCCTGGTGTTTACAGTTCTTTCCCAGGGTCTTGGGTTTCTTTTATTAGGTGTTCCGCCTGAATGTTTGAACAGACTTCGTCATTTCCTGACTTTAGAAAACGTTGCCTCGAGCCTGAGAGCAGAGCAGCCCTCAGACTGGACCTGTTCAGCTGTAATTGCAGGTAAGAAGGAAGCTTGGTCTTACAATTAAAGCTGGTCAGATAATTGATCCCAAAGTTGAACCCAGACTTTCACACAGTTTGAGCTGTGGCAGCCAGGCAGCCAGATTACGTCTGCTGTTTTATATATGGCTGGGGGACGAGCGCTAAAAACCTGCTGCAAATGAACCCTGGGACTTAAGGGACTCTGGGGTGAGAGTATGCAGGGTCAGAGAAGGTTCTCACCTCATGTGCACACATCTCACCTCATCAGTCAGCAACAACACGTAACACAAAGCAGGGAAACTTGCTGTAGCACCCAATCACCACAGGACCATGCCTCCAAGTTACTTCCAAGGCAAACATAAATTATATACATGTCATCTGACGCCGTCATGACACAGCAGACGTTTACGTACACCCATAATATAAATAAATGTTATATTAATTATCAGCTGTGTGTAAAAAACATAAATGAATTTAATTACTAACGTTTGAGGAAATGTTGAACCTCCTCTCCCCCACGCTTATTTTAGTCATCAACAAGCTTAGGCATACTGAGAGCGTGACAGGAAAAAAAACCTTGTCCAAAATGGCCGACGACAGGCTCTATTAATTTGGCGAGGCAAGGTAAGTTTATTTATAAAGAACTTTTCAGTACTAAGACGATTCAAATTTTGTCCTTCTCACGCAGGACAAGTGAAAATGCCTTCTGTGGAAACATTTTATGGCCATACCATGTAAACAATAATCTATTTATAAAGGTAAGGCTTTCTACACCTGGTCACACTAAATCAACTCATAAGCATGATGGTGGCAAAATGCTGCGATGGGTCTGTTTGCTGCTAGTGGTACTGGTTCATTTTGCAAATAAATGAATTAGCATGGCGTAGTATTAAAATCAAGAGGTTGACAGTTAACATGTTGGCGTAATGAAGTGTTTTAACAGGACAATAGTTTTAAACACAGTTTTGAACTGGCTAAAGCATAAAGCTAACATTGCATATCTGGAATGGACTTTGCTGGGTTCATTTGCTGGTGCCTGGAAAGCAACCAATTTTCTACTAATTATGCCAACAAATGTGCTTAAATATTCAGCCACATTTATGTCAGTGTCATGATCATGGCTGTAAAAGAGTTTTTTTTCTCTGCAGTTTGCTAAATGATAACCGAATATAAGTAGGGATGTATGCATACATTTGAGGCCATGTCTATGGCTGTGCGGATCAGAGAAAATCCACAATGAATTTAGACTTCTGCTCTCAAATTTTATTAGAAAGTTGCATGTTGTCAATTATCCCTCCCTGAAAAAGAGCCGGTCAAATGCATCATTAAAAGTCCCTAAGTGCTTACTGCATAAACACTGATGAGGAGTGTAAACTTGTGATCAACATTTATATGGTGGGCAGCTTTACTTTAATCCAGTTTTCCTCCGAGTTAATTGGTAACTGAAGCCAGACCTTTTCTTACTGGCTATAAATATTGCCATCTGTCTGGATTCACATTTGCCTTTTCTGCACATTTTGATTTGTTTCTTCAATAACTTAAAAACATACAAGAAATTTTTGCCTTAGTTAGATTAATCTTATAGATTAATCAGATTCAAGACGCAAGATTTACTCCGTAATAAGCAAATGAGGCTAAATTCAAATTGTTTAAAAATTTTATTCGACTTCTCATCAACAACTAAAACTGAAAAAGAAAAAAAGCAGTCTAATTAATGAATGATGATCCTATAAGTGGTTGTTAATTCTGAAGCCATGTGTACACAGATTTTTCCATAATTATCCAACACTGGACGGGAAAAGGAAATGTGCAGAGGAGCGTCCAATTTTACCTGTTGGTGTTCACGTTGTGACTGTCTGAACCAAGTCTTACATCTGTCTTTTTCAGCCTTCCAGATGTGCTCACACACGCAGCCTCTAATCTTCCACAGGAAAGAGGAGGGTCTCCGGCCTTTCCTCCCACTTCTCTGTCGAGCTGACTTTACCTCACCTTCCCTATATTTCCCACCCTCTCCGTTTTTCCAGCGCATTCTTTTAGCGATGCTGATGTCAGTGACAGGCATGTCAGTCTGACTGGCCCTCCCCAGCAGGAGCTGGGGTGTAATCACACAACAGTGCTGGCCATCCTGCTTATTAGCTTCTTGAGAAAGTTTCATCACGTAAAAAAAAAAAAAAATGTTAGTAATCTGCGCCAGAGACAGTAGGACCAGACAGTCTGAAATACCTGGAGCTGACTTGCAGGTACTAATTACAGGCAAATTGAGCTTTGTTTGAGAGGCATTCACCACCTTCACCTCTAATTAAGGGTCAAAATAGACCCGACTGCTGTTTGTGCACTGCTTGCTGCAAGATGTTGCAGAAATAGCAGGAGAGGAGGTTTAGGGTTCAGAAAGAGCAATAAAAACATTTTTGCTAAAAAAAAAATCATTAAAAATGGAAGTGATTTAAAAAAAACCTTAATGTTCTCCATAAAAAACAACCCTCAGCTGTATTGTTAAAATGGGAACTGCTCTTTCTCTGGCATGAAAGCAAACAGTGCTGCGGTTTGTGTAGCCTGGCTAAAATTATTGGTGGCCACTGTCAAAACTGCAGCACGCTGACTTGACAAACAATCTGGTCATGGCAGGCTGCACAAACATTTACTTCATTTGAAAGCAGCAGATGCAGAGGCTGACACTTCTCACTTAAATTAAAAATGACACAGGACCTCAGAAGCTCCTCCTGTCCAATCCCCTGGTAATCCTCTCTGCTTCACTGAAGAAGATATTCATCTGGCTTTTCATCCAGGAATGTCCAAATGTTTAATCTTTTCTGTCTTGGGTTACAAAAGATCAGCTTTGTCAAAACTATCCACACACTGACGGTGGAGGCCAGGCAACCATGCTCGTAAACGTGCTGAATGGAGATCTCATTCATCCATTTACACAAAGCATTGTTTTGTTCTTCAACTTAGCCTGAACTCTTACCACAACCTGAACCTATTTCTACAGTAAATAACTTTTGTTTTTGGTGCACAGTAGATGCACAAATTGCACACACAAAAAATGGGCTTTAGTTAATAATATAAGGTTTATAAGCCTTTTTAAACATCCATCCACCCATCCATCCATCCCATTGTCTTTTACTTATCTGAAATCAGGTCGAGGTCAACAGGTCAACTGACTGCTTTCAATGCAGAAGAGCAGCAGCTCTACTCTGAGTTCCTCATCCTATCTCCAGGGCTAGGTTCAGCTCCACTGTAGGGGAAGCTCATTTTACACACTCCTATCTGGGATCTCGTACTTTCCATTATGATCCAGATGTCATAAACAACAGTGTCAGATAGTAGACGGACCAGCAAATTGAGACCTTTGCTTTTTGGCTCAGCTGTCTCCTGAAAACAAAATATGAAAGCGGCGTCAGGAGAGCAGCAGACGAGGCCCTAGGTGGGCTACTCATCTCCAAAGCCATCCTATCATCACTGGTCAACAAGACACCTTACATACATGAACTTTTTCACTTGACGCCGAAGCCCCATTTACACTACCCTTGTTAAACCGATCCATGCCGAGCTCGGTCCGAGCTTGGATCAGTTAACCAAGCCGAGCTTGGTTCTGACGACCGTTTACACATCACGCTAGCATGGTTCCTCGCCTCCTAGTGACGATCTACGGTACTACTGCTCTCTAGGATTGAAGGAGGGACTCAAGCAAATCAAAATGGTGGACTAACTGCAAAGTTAGTCAGCTGACTGTAAGGAGATGACGCAGTCTGCTCATGCGCTCTTTGTTATCAGAGAACCGAGCCAGGGAAAAACCGGGCCGAGCCCACCCATCGAACTGGTCTAGATTTAGCGCGGTCCGGTTGTGTCTGGCACGGTCCAGTTCAGTTTGCGATCCATTTACACTCGAAAGTTATCTCAGTTATCGAGCTCGGACTGGTCTCGGCACGGTTAAAAAAGGGGTAGTGTAAACGAGGTACAAGACTGATTCCCAAACTCACATTTGGCTCAAGTAGTTGCTAGGGGTCATGGCAAAGATGGGCCCCGAGGCAACAAAACCAGTGAACCAGACACTCTCCTCTCCACAACTACACCTAGAGATCTTGTCTATGAACATAAATGGTCGTCCTGGCTGAGTCTGAAACCCCACTGGGCAGAAGCTAGACTTTGTGCACAGAATGTGGACACGGTTCTTGCTTTATACCCGGATCAGATACCCTAAAAACCAATCCAGGTAGCCCCTACAATTGCAGAATCTTTCACAAAATACTTCGAGGGACACAGTCGTAAGCCTTCTCCATATCTATATAACCTGCACGGGTTTGGGAACCAGATTCCCGTGACCCCCTTTCTTCTGTTTTGTTTCTTGCTTAAATATATTCCCTAGGAAGAGAGAATACCTCCATCAAAGATGACATCTGTCTGTTTTTACAGTGTCTTTAATCATTTTTTTGTCTTGCAAACATTGATATTCCTTCTCTTTTTTACAGCCTGGATCCCAATTACATGACCAAATATGCAAATTCGTTCATGACATCATCCAGGAACTTTTAGGACAGCCAATAGCGCCTTTCCTCGTTCAGAAGATGGCATCAGTGAAGAGAAGCTATGTTTCTAACTCTGTTCCAACACTGCGTATATTATTACCAAACAACCAAGTCTTGGTGATTTATTAACAATTTAAGGCCAACATATCCTTGTTCCGTCAGCGAATCCAACCTAAATATGACATCATTTTTTGCATAACGATGCTTTGTTTATTGTTGAATGTTTCAGGAGTTGCCAAATTCCTAGAGTCATGTTATAAGACTTTTATTCAACATATGTGCACCAGTGAAGCTCTCTAGATCCAGGAAGCTGAGAAATTACACAAATAGAGCCGCCGAGGCTCTTAGATATCCAAACAATGGTCTGAAAAGACTAAACAGTGAAAGATGGCGAATTGACCAACTGTTATGATGATAATGGCAGCACATTATGTAGACTTTACACGCCACTGCCCTCTGCAAAAACATCCTGTAAAAATCCTGGCAAGGCACATGTTTCTCTCTGACCATGTTAATTAGCATTTAAAAGTTGACATGGGTCCGGGCTCTCCGACAGACCTGCAGCAGAGCAGAAAGCAGGCTAGTTTAAAAACTTTAATCCAAACATTATGCCCCATGTCCACTGTTAGCGAATCAAACTTTCCCTTCACTATTTGACGGCCATGCTAACCCCAGCACACAGCTTGTTTATTCAAGCTTGGTCTGAACTTCGCAGGGGCCGGTTGTCACATCAGCCAAGTGTAATTTCCCTCCTGTTGTGTGATTTGTATGTGAGAACACAAAAAGGTCCAATCTTGTAAAGTAAGACCTTTAATGACCCATATACCTTTGCCTTTTATTGTCAATATAAATAACAAAAACAATAGAGTCCCCTGCAGAACAATCGATGACAACCAAATAAAAACGCTGCGGTTAAATAACATTGACTGTGTGCTAGAGGCAAAACTCAACCATCCAGCGCCAAGAAGCAACTTTTTAACTAAAGTTGGGTCAGTTCCCCTTAGGAGGATGTTCTGCTTCAATAGCAAACCATAAACCTGACGTTCTCTCCGGGGCTACAAATGAACTGCCTGCAGAGAACATGTGCGGCAAAAAGAGGTCCAAATCTGTCATCACTTCTGTTTAAGTTATTTTTATGATTCAGCATCTTTCAGCGAGTATCTGTTGTCCACTACCCCCACTATGACAAACGATTTGAGCCTCAGTTTAGTCTTCATAAGCTTGGATCAAATTTCTGTGGAGGTATTCAGTGAAGCTATGAGGGTTTGTCCCACAGGAAATCTTAAATGGAGCAGTCAGAATCATTCAAGACCCACAACTTCACAATATATTTTAAACGGGAGAGAGGCAGAGGAATCTGTGAGAGCATGCTATCATCTCCTCTTTGTAAATATGTTTGTCTGCCAATGTAAGCAGCGTGCAGAAACTAAAACTTCCCCGAGTGTCGAGGTCAAACAGATACGTGTTGTTGTTTTTTTAACAGTCGGTGAAATGAATTATGCAGGGCGACGATTCGGTTGTGTCTTATTAAGGGATAAATATTTTTAGCAACAAAGCCTCAGTCCACGCACGCACATTTGTGAAAATGTACAAAAGCTGCTGTCACAATGTTCCTTATTTAGCCATATCTGTTGGTATCCAAATACGTTTTTTTCTTTTAATGTAGGTCCAAACGTGAAGCAAGTGAAGTACATTTTGTGAAGCAGCAAGTCCCGTTACATGGGGTGTGTGTGGTTTATGGTGGACCTTTGCCACTTACAGCACATTAAATTTCTTTGTGTATTATATCTTTAACAATTATCTAACTGCTTATGGGGTAAAGGTTTAATGCCGTGGACACAGTCTATGCCTCCCTTTACGTGGTCAGATAATTATGAGTTAAATTAAGTTGAAGGTCCATTTTCTATTCAGTCAGTTTTTTTTTTTTGATGATCTAAAACGTTCCAGTGTGGAAAGAAGATGCAAAAACAGAAGAAATCTGTCAGGGGCAGATATTTTTCCCAACATTGTATACGAATCAGTATTTTAAAGTTTTGAGAAGTTAATAACCACATGCATTTTTATCTACAAAAGAAAGTGCAAAGTTCTTTTAACGTGTGTCCCTGACCGTCGCAAGATGTCTGGAATCAGTTCAGGCTGAATAAGAGCTAGACGCCGGGTTCCTCAGTTTCAGATGGGACGCCAACTCCATGAAGGAACCATATATGTAGTACCAGTCCTCTAACAAGCCTAAGACATTTTGACCTTGTTTGAAGAAAGAACTAAATCAAATTTATTGCGTTGTGTCACACTATCTTTATACTGCCTGTGCACCTTTAGTATTAAGAACCATAAAAAGATTCCCTGACGGCAGATAGACTCCTGCATAAATGCAAAGCAGACACCAACGTCTGGCTAATAAAAACAAATCCAGCTGTTTCTGTGCGTCAAACCTGTGGATTGTTGAAAGACATCCTCTGTTTTGCATTTGCTTGAGTTTCTTAAGGTTTACTACAAAACAGGCAGATGGGACTCAGCAGCAGGGTCTTAGATTCTCTCATCATGATTGAAATGGCCACTTTGTGCAAGATAAGGAACTGAAATAAAAGTACAGCATGGAGCCATCACAAAAAAGGTAAGAGCAAAAACTAGGAGCAGAAAAATAAAAATACAGTTTATTGGCTCTAGTGGATTCCACCAACTGATGATCAATCTCTCTGACACGCGGTCGCAGATGTGAATGTTTTCAAAGCAGCGGCAGCGTGCCAAGATCAACATCATGACCTCTGAGCTCCAGGTTCTGTGAGGGATTGATGGTTCTGATGCATGCTACTAGTACACCGTCTTTACAACGAGCATGAGGCAGCAAAATGCAAATACGAGCATCACCCTTTGACTGTATAATTGTGTGCCCATCTACGCTGGGCAGAGAGTGATCAATGAACAGTCCACTTGTGACTCAAACTTTCTATAACATATCAACCTGATACTAAAGGGCCCAGACAAAAGCTGCACAATACTGCTGGCAAAAGAGCAACATGGCACTAATAAAGGAGAGATTGGCTGCAATGTTTACAGGAGAAATAAGCAATAATTCACCACTAGGTGGGGCTTGAGCACCGTTTGTAGACCAAAACCAGATGTGTAACAAGCCACGCCTTTTTCTATCTCCACACCAACTTCAACCCGGCTCCCCTTTCCCCTCCCCTTCTCACCCGTCACCTTGTATAAATACACAGCAAAACAGCAGCACCTTTCAGAGGAAAATGTCTAGTGAAGAAGTAAGTAAATCATAACTTTTTAATGCTGTTAGCAAGAGAACGATTTGATCCGTTGGGCGAGCTCTCCGCCATTTGTACCTGACGGTGGCATTACACGGTCAGGGAGGGGCTAAGCCCTGAGTGGCAGCTGTTCACATGCGCGTACGTGCACGCACGGCTGGCCCGGCTTTGCGAACAAGAGACCGAAGAACAACACAGAGAGATGCTGTGTGATGTCATACCATAGTTCATCTAAAAAGATACATTTAGATCTTCACAAAACAATTATTTAGTTCTTTCTATCTGAAATAATAAAATTTCGCTTACTGCTCCTTTAAGTAGGCAGCACATGCACCAAAACTCTCCTTCCTAAAATATATTTGGCAACTCATATGGGAGTTCCCTGTCCTTTAAGCCCATAATTGATGTAGAGCTAGAAAAGAAAGAGAGTAGTGAGCAAAATGTGGGTTACTCACAATTGATCCCATCATCACAATATTTATGCGCCACAATGTCATGTTCTCCTAATGTCGTGCCGCCTTAGTCAAGACTGTCACTGTGCTGACAAGACAGAGCCTCTGTAAACAGGAGATACACACAATCCCACTGGAGCAGAGTGTGGAAACTATAATTAAAGACCGCACATTTCAGCATTAATCTCTCTCCTCCGAGAAGCAGTAGAATATCAAAAAAATGTGTTCAGGGGAGTGGCGTTGGGATCAAACCAGATGTGAATTTGCTGTTGCTAATTTGTAGACTGCAGATGTTTCCAAAACTCTTGGAGGATAAAGACATTCATTTATATAAAAAAGGGGAATTAAAACTAAAGCCCTAACATGATGCAAGCTTGTCAGAATCTCTGTAAGTCTAAGGAGTCTAAGGAATATTTCTCAAGCTGTTTATCTGCATGCCTGAAAAATGTGAAAGAGTCACTTTGATGGGATGGATAAAAAGGGTTTTATTAATCTTGATAGTCTAGTATAGCAAAACAAGAACAAACAATGTATTCGTCTTCATTTAATGCCTTCAAACTCTAAAGAAACATGTAAAAAATGCAGGTTGTAGAGACTTGTGTTACACGGGTTTAATTGTTTACATTTCTTTTAGAAAAAGTAATGAGCAGTCATTTTGTGCAACCTTTGAAACATACACTCATTGGCCACTTTATTAGGTACACCTTGCTAGTACCGGGTCAGACCCCCTTTTGACTTCAGAACTGCCTTAATCCTTCGTGGCATAGATTCAACAAGGTACTGGAAACATTCCTCAGAGAGTTTGGTCCATATTGACATGATAGCATCACATAGATGTTGCAGATTTGTCAGATCCACATCCATGATGCGAAGCTCCCGTTCCACCACATCCCAAAGGTATTCTATTGCATTGAGCTCTGGTGACTGTGGAGGCCATTTGAGTACAGCGAACTCCTTGTCCTGTTCAAGAAACCAGTCTGAGATGATTCGTGCTTTATGACAAGGAGCGTTATCCTGCAGGAAGTAGCCATCAAACGATGGATACACTGTGGTCATAAAGGGATAGACATGGTCAGCAACAATACTCAGGTAGGATGTGGTGTTGACACAATGCTCAATTGTTACTAAGGGGCCCAAAGTGTGCCAAGAAAATATTCCCCACAAACATTACACCACCACCACCAGCCTGAACCATTGGTAAAAGGCTGGATGGATCCATGCTTTCATGTTGTTGATGCCAAATTCTGACGCTACCATCTGAATGTCGCAGCAGAAATCCAGACTCATCAGACAGCCTGTGTGAATTGTAGTAGTTTATAGTTTCCTGTTCTTAGCTGACAGGAGTGGCACCCGTTGTGGTCTCCTGCTGCTGTAGCCCATCCACCTCAAGGTTTGACGTGTTGTGCGTTCAGAGATGCTCCTCTGCATCCCTTGGTTGTAACGAGTGGTTATTTGAGTTACTGTTGCCCTTCAATCAGCTCGAACGAGTCTGGCTATTCTCCTCTGACCTCTGGCATCAACAAGGCATTTGTGGCCACAGAACTGACTGGATGTTCTCTTTATTACGGACCATTCTCTGGAAACCCTAGAGATGGTTGTGCGTGAAAATCCCAGTAGATCAGCAGTTTCTGAAATAGCCCGTCTGGCACCAACAACCATGCCACGTTCAAAGTCACTTAAATCTTCTTGACCCTTTGTACATGCCTCAATGCATTAAATTGCTGCCATGTGATTGGCTGATTAGCTCGCAGACGAACCCCTCACTCTGGTTGCATTTTCCAGGACGCTTTTAAAGAATTCAAAATTAACTGTAAATTAAATAAAACATTTTTGGCGAAAGCTGTGTTTTAAGTGTGAATTGATGACAAGCTTGAGTAAATAAACACTATGGCGGCCCCCGGCCCTGGTACAAAGTTTAGCCTAGCTTCGATGGGTGATTTCAGTTTCTTTATTTCCTTTCTGCATCCATTATCATGCCCCTTCTGGATCATCGTGAAAACTTACTACTTTCACTAGAGGGATGTGATGCATAAACCTCTCACCTTACAGACAGGCATTAACACAAAATCCTGCTGACAGTGAGTAGCTGCCTTCAGTCATTCATAATTATACAACCAAATGCTGCAATGGCATCCCACAAGGAAAGAAAACTCCACTTTGCATTTTGTTACAATTCCTATAAGTGAAAGATTCTTGTTTTCTTTTTATCTTTGTGGAGCTATCTCTCTGACAGCCATTGCAAACATCTTTAAACATATATTAATAGTGTAAGCTAAGTTCATCCTTGGTCTGTCTATGTGACAGAGCTGCCTTGTGGTAACACAAGGCTGGATCTGATTGGCTGTCCAACCCCATAAGGAAGGCAGTAGATCATCCACTTCCTGGTTCAGCTGTGTTAAGTGTTTAAATGTGTTTATCTGCATTGATGACTTTGTATATTTCTAGTAAAGTTTTTGTACGTTCATCTACGTTACTTAAGCGAACCCGTTAGCATTTGGTACTGCTGTGATAAAAAGCTTGGGACCATCCAGACATCCTGTTCCAGAAGCACCTCCGTCCCTGCTTGGAGGGAGCGTCAGGCTAGTCGAACAGCTTTTGTACATCTGCTTTGTTTTACAGGTACAACAGCCTGATTCGGACCCACGGTGAAGGCTCCCACATACACTGAGCGCCTAGAGCCGTTTCTTCTCCAGCAGGAATAAATCGCACACCTATCAGTGCGGCACAGAGAGGAGCAGTGAAGCCACAGGTCCGTGCGACTGCCTGCTCAGAGTTTGGTGTCGCATATAAAACAGTTCGATGAGAAGACTTCTTATGCAATCGTAAAAATTGAGTTCTGCGCGTACCTGTCCGCACGGAGTCCGCCTAGAATCTGCTCGGACTCCACGAGGACGTCCGCGGACTTGTGTCCGAGCAAGTATGCGGCAATCTTAAGGTTTTCTGTTCTTTCTCTGACTTCTCGGTACATCGGCTGATCACAAACGTCTCTCTGCCACTTTGAAGTCAGGACTCTTCCCCACTCAAAGTTAGGTATTAGAGTTTGAAAATAAGCCATAAAATCTTTTTTATTTGGCTTTCGAGAACCCAATTAGCTTCTGGCAATTCAGTTTCCTCTTAATTCATTGTTTCTTTATTAAATACATTACAATTATTGCTGTTTGTTTTTGTTAGCTTCCCCAGGTTTGTTTTGTTTCCTTTGGCTTGTTATACAGTACTGAGTAAACACTGGTTGATTGATTAATGCAGTTCCTCGGTTTAGTGGTTTGAAGTGTTCGTCAATTGTTTTAACTGAAGAATTTTTGCTTGTGTGGATTTTAAATAAATCCTGAGAGAAATGCAGTCGTCTGCTCGTTGTGCTTTCGGTGTGTAATGATCTCTCTAGAAAAAGTATTCATCCTTTAGACTGACGTTAGAAACGTCTGGGACTGATTGATTTTTGAACAGTAATAACGTTTAACGAAGCTTAACTTTCCTACATCTGATTTCAAATTTGAATTAAAAACCAGGATAGGATTTACAGCTTTTCCACTGAATGCATTTCAGGAAGATCCCGCTCATTCCTCGCGCCATAGAAAAATATAATTTTCACGACCAGTAATCTTATAGGAGACCTAAATGAATGAGATGTTGTAGATCTGTCAGTTCAGACGGGTTAATCAGCACTGAACCTGAACCGACTTATTGGGAGTGTCTCACTCGGACAAGGATCAGCATTCGGACCAAAATCTAAATACGAGCACATGCATGAAACAAATCTACATGTATAACTACTCAAGAAGAAAGAGCGAGTCAATGACTGCGTGAGGCTGAGCCCCTCTCCGTCTAATCCCTGGGTGAATGGTGCACTGTGTGTCAGGCATTCTTCTATGGCTTTCTATGGCTTTTTGGGGATTAGAGCCCCCTCACTTCCAGGGAGGCCCGCAGGGTAGGATCAAAGCCGGTTGGGCTTTTTGGGTTCAGGGGGACGGCTGAGGGTCTGTTCTCAGGTAGACTCGCCCAGAGATCCGACACGACTGCCAGGATATGGGAGAGCGATGCGGGTCGCACGCATCTGGTTGGAAGCTAAAGCGGCGTTAATCCATCTGGTCGCTAACTGGCGCTGCACCGATTGATGCAGGGATGAAAACTTTGGCCAAACCGGCAAAGCCGATATGCTGTGCCTCGGCTCAGTGAGGTTACACAAACACCAGATGAAAGATTTTACTCATTTCTTTCCTTTGGGGTTTTCGACAGCTTGCACCATACAGTACCTTGCAAAGGTGAACTTGAACCTTTGAACATTTTATCACATTACAACCACACACTTCCATGCATTTTAATGGGATTTCATTTGACCAACCAGCAGAAAGTAGCAAATCATTGTGAGCCAATAATAAAAGGTCATATAGTTTTCAATGCCTTTTATTTACAAATAAAATGTGAAGGCCGTGTTGGGACTTTGTATTCGGCCCCCCAGAGTATTTATCTTCATCCATCACTCTATCAGTCTGACAAGCCTCCCCCTCCCTGCTGCAGAAAGGGGTCCCCCACAGTGTGATGCTGCCAGCGCCATATTTCAAGGTGTTTGTTTTCCACGTTTGTTCAAATCACACACGTGGATTTTATTTTGTGGTAACAGAGTGAAAGACACAGAATCCAAATGCACGGCTCGCTTTTCTTCACAACTTTGAATACTTTGTGTCGGCCTATTGTAACATCCCAAAATGCTAAATAATTCAAAGAGGTATGAATACTCTAGCAAGCGACAGTATGAGGAGCTTAACGAGTGTCGGAATCCAAAGTCAAATTCCTTCTTTAAGTTCATAAACTTGGCAAATAAAGTTTATTCTGATTCATAATAACACAAAAAAATGTAAAAAAGTGTGAAACGGGTTGGACTTTTTCCAGCCCAACTGGCTAAACTTTACATCCAGCAGAAGACAAGACGGACAAAAGATACATTTTGTTTGATCTGCAGCGACCTTCGAACACCCAAAAAGATCCACTCAGCGCATGACCTCTAACCCCGGTAGAAAAAACAAAACAAATATAAAAAGAGACTCCGAAAAAGACAAGAGGAGGAAGTCCGTCTCATTCTTTAGAGCAACAATACAATCTGTAAATCATTTTAAATTAAGACAACAGCTCCAGGCAAGAGCATCACACAGAGACCCAGTAAACATCTCAGAAATACAACAGCAGGAATTAAAAAGACTAACATTAGAGAGACCCTCAGGCAACACTAAAAATAAACTGGCTTTATCCTCAAACATGTTTAACTATTAAAGGGGACTTAGTGCGTCTGAGCACGCGGAGTATTCAGCGACCGAACCCACAGCAGGAGCAGATATGCGGTGGACCAAAAGATGAGACTAATTACGGTGTGTAGGAATTTTAAAAGCGCGTCTATTTATAGGCGAACCTATCTGCAGCATCTCAATCCAGATGACAAACAGCAACGCCGCGCATGTTGCCGTTTGTCGCGGGAAACCAACAGCAATAAATAAATAATGACCTTCAAAGGACTTCGGTACCATGCTGACAAACACAATCAAAGCCTGGTAAACAAGAAAGAACAAAAGTTGATGTCGGGCTTTATCTCGATGTCGTAGCTCTGCTCTTTGTCCCATCAGTACAAAGTGGAGCTTTATCACCCGTGAAGGCTGTTTATTCACCTTCATGAACCGTCTCTTGCAGGTGTCTTCTCTGCGTCTGCTAGCTCGGTCTTTCTCCATGTGTGAGACGGAGCCCCACGCCCTCGTATCCAAACGCAGCCACAACTCCTCAGATCTGGGCAGACTCAACCCCCAGCATGTGGTTCTGTCTCCCGTCTGCTTCCTCTTGGCAGATGCAAATAAAATGGGCCCTCATGCACTCACATCAGGGACTGTGGCTTGTTTGCATTTCACACCGTTGGAGATAAGTGCGCGTGCTCTACAAAGGGCCGACTACCTAAAAAGTGCTGCGGATGACAAAAACACACAGGCCACAGCTCATACATTTATATATATATATATATGTATATGTATATATATATATATACATATAAATCATATATATATATATATATATATATATATATATATATATATATATATATATATATATATGTGTATATATATATATATATATATATATATATATATATATATATATATATATATATATATATATATATATATATATATACGTATATAGTCTGCTTTTTTATACCAGACTAATTGTATCACGTTTTCATGCTGGTCTATGGTACCTTGCAAAAAATAAAAATAAAAAATCTTGAATTGTTCGTCATGAGACCTCAGTGTTTTGGGGGATTTTATGCGATATAAGGGAAGGAAACTAAGATGAGGAGACCCTAATGAAGCTGAAGTTTTAAACAAAAAGTTTAAGCAGGGTTATGTTATAAAACAATGTCCTAAGCTTCGAGCAACTCGTGTAAAGTTGCTGAACGTTTAAAAATGATGGCACAACGGCAAACCTGCCAACACGTGGCCGTGCACCTAAACCGAGAAGCCAGACAAGTGCTGCAGTGATTAGAGAAGAGGCCCATGGTAACTCTGGAGGAGCTGCAGCCCTGCAGGGAGAAGTACAGTATTATTCATGTACTTAACAAATCTGTCCTTCATACACCAATGATAAGAAGAAAGACGTTGCTGGAAGAAATTTGCAAAAAGTCCTGTTTTTTTTGTTGGCTCCAAACCATGAAAGGACTCAGCGAACACGTGAAAGAAGCTGCTCTGGTCAATGGGGCCAAGGTTAAACTCTTTGGCCTACATGGAAAACGATGTGCACATCGTTTTCCATGTGCACATCACTCTGCACAGGCCATCCCCACCACCAAGCATGGTTGTGGTGGCAGCATGATGCTGTGGGCAGGCTTTCCCTGAGCTGTGAGAGGGAAACTGTTGGATATATTCATGAATTAGAATGGCCTAGTCAAAGTTCAGATCTAAATACAATGTAGGATCTGTGCCACTAGAAAGTGTATGTTCAAAGATACTCTCCATTGAGCTCTCCATCCAAACTCCTTTGTGCTTTTCCTTATTTTTTTGTGTTGGTCTCTCTATGACATAACATGCAAATAAATTGCTTGAAAGTTGTGGTCATATTGTGGCAAAATGCGATCAAGTTCAATACTTTATACGAATACTATTTCAGGCCCAGCAGCTATGGATAATGCGAGAATTAAGTTTTTGGGAAGAAAACAGACCCGAGCTTTAAGAGCCGCTGATTTACTTGAGGGTACCTTATGCTTCAAGGACAGATTTATGAACCGTACAGTGAGTTATGCTCCAAACTGTAGAACAGATGTAAGGGGTTTTGATTTGTGCTCACTTTCTGGCAGGGTAGGGAGGGGGCACTGAACAATTCAGTCCAGGAAAACTTTCAGGAGTC
Organism: Fundulus diaphanus; assembly: GCA_037039145.1. Lineage (NCBI taxonomy): Eukaryota > Metazoa > Chordata > Actinopteri > Cyprinodontiformes > Fundulidae > Fundulus > Fundulus diaphanus. Next base: position 26,744,454 of record CM073127.1, read on the forward strand.
CTGAATTAGCATTAGTCCGGGTCCAACTATGTCTGTGCCTCAGTGCCAAGTCAGAGTCGCTGCCAGGTGATGGACTGCAGTGACGTTCATCCCCAGCCACTCTCAGGCTAAAAGGAGATATTGTGGACACATTAATCCCCCCCAACCTGCAGTTAATTGGCTCTACAGCAAATCACTGAGACAGACAGATGAGAAAACTGTTGGAGAATGAAAAGGGATTAAAGATAAGAGCATGTGGGGAGGATGATGATGTTTCCCTTCAATTCAACCTGCACTCTTCTTCCACCTCAGCAGAACGAGGGTCTTATCTCTGAAAGGCACTTCAGCAGCACATGCCCGCCACCGAGGCCCACTGCGTGAATGCTTGCACACATGCAGAGGAGAGGCCGCGGTGCAGGAGAGTGGGGGCAGATCAGAGGAGCGCTGAAGCTCAGATCAGAATCTCGCGGAACCATCTCTGCGTTCGCCGCAGCCATCAGAAAGCACAGCCCAAACAGCAGCCAAACAATGCCCGGCCCATCAATCACGCCTTATCCTTTTAGCTAATAAAACAGACCGTGTGATCACAGTTTTCAGGTCAACAGGGGTCGGCTGACCCTGGGGGGGCTCTTTCAGGGTCTGACGTGGTGCGATGCAGCTCTTATCTCAGCAATGCATCGTAAAAGAAGGCAGGGTCCCCTGAAGACTCCTCCCCCATTGGTATTCACACAGCTTTGTTTTTGTCAAAAGCCGTCTTTTACTCCCTCACGTCCGCATAGTGAGAGACTGCGGATGGAAGATGAGAAACTCTCTAGAGCAAACGGCACGCCGGATCCCTAAGTAGAATTAATAAGCAAACTTCAGCTGGAAAGTTCCAGGTAGAATTTTTTTTTCTACTTTAAAAAAGTTTGTTCTGGAAGAGAAAGACACTGATGAAAACATTTCTGCCAGTTCACCAGAGTTTCTAGTCCTGAATCCAACGAAAGATTTCAATTCACCACCTGGTGAAACAGTCACACCTGGAGGTCAGAGATACAGAAGTAGGGCTGGAATAGATACGTTTTCCCCATATTCAGTTTCCTTCTGTATCACTTTGCTCTCAAAGAGTTACAAATATCGTCATCACAGCAAAATTCAACTCTCAAATCAGCAGCTTCAACTTTCAGGATATTGGGTCTGCGTATGAGATGGATGTTCCAATGAGTTTTTCCAACTCTATGCTAAAGATAATAGCACTGAGATCCAAAGGACACCATGCAGACTCGTCACTTAAACATCCCTCGTCACACAGTGTAGTTCATCTGCCTTTTGATTCGATGGCGTATGGAAATCCATGGCCTTATGTAAGCAATGCTTCAGCATCACCCATAGTGGCTGGTACCGCAGCATAGATCATTTAATTTACACTTAAAGTGGGTTTTTACAGATTTTGTTGAGAAGAGGCATGGACATTGCATTTAGAGACATCATACGTACTGCACATATGTGGCACTGCTACAAAATGTGCAATATAGGTTCAGCTTAAATCTGATAACATTACATCTCGTGCTATGTCATGCAGACACACTGTCGGCAGATTACTTGCAGCCTAAGCCTTATTTTCTAATGAGTTCTGCTAATAATTGCTTGTCTGGTTGAAGGCACTCAAATAAAAGAGATGGTGGCCTATTGGTAAAATTGTTTGTCTACGCCTGAATGCATTAATACATTCAGGCGTAGTGAAGATGACTTGCTGAAGTTCGCAAGCATCAGATAAGATAAGATAGTCTTTATTGATCTCACAATGGAGAAATTCACTCAGAAAGAGGAAAAAAGGAGTATTACGTCTCTTTAAACGTGGTAAGATTGTCAGTGCCAGATGTTATCTCAGAGGCTGATGATCTGTTGGGTTTTCACACACCACCATCTCTGGAACAGTCCAAACATGAGCCTATCTTTTGATGGTTACTTCCAACAGGACAAAGCACCGGGTCATAAAGCTCCCTTTCTGAGACGGCTTATCTGAATGCGACAAGGACTTCCTGCTGCTCATGTGGCCTCCACAGTCGACCGATCACAGTCCAACGGAGCACCTTCAGGATGTGGTGGAACGGGAGATTCAATCATGGTTGTGCAGCCAGCAAGTCCGCAGGAGATCCTACCATGTCAATCAGATCCGAAATCTCTGAGGAATGTCTCTGACATCTTGTTCAGTCTGTGTCCAAATGAACGAAGGTGGTTCTGAAGTCCAAACGGGCTTGAACCCTGTGTTAAAAATGTGTACATAATAAACTGGCCTGTGTGTGCGTAGCAAGATGAGAAACAGCGTGACAGCAGCTGAGGCAGCAGAGGAATCCTACATGATGCTCTGTCAGCTTGTTTTTAAAACCATCCCTCCTCCTAGCTTTCACCTTTTCAACAGCTTTAACTTTGTCAAACGTTTCCTCTGATTTTCACTCAACACTCTTTCTGTTTAGAGAAAACGACACGATGGTCTGGCATTTCACCCAATTACCTGTCAAATATTTATTTTAGAGTCCTGGTTCTTAGGTTGTTTTTTTTTTGCAGATGATTTATTGAGACTTGCAACAGGAAAATGTAACATCAGGAAACACTTTAAGTCATAAAATGTAAAACTTCAAAATATGTCATCGATGCATGAAGACTGCAAATAAACAGCCATTATAGGGAGTTAATAATTAATTTGGATGTATGACTGTAAGAATGTTGAAGTGGTGACGCCACACACCTAAATAAACTAAAGAAACTAAATGAAATAAGTCATTAGATTATGAATCATGTTGAATTTGGCATTTTAACCTCATACACTAATCATCAGGAGAGCATTAATCATCCCGCTTATTTTATTTCAGAGATCCTATCATCATCTAGAGACAAATGGTCAAGCTCAGACCCTGCGTAAGGTGAAGATAGTTTCTTTATTAAGAGTTGCAAGAGAAAAGATGCACATTTATAGCACACTTTTGGTCTAAGGAGTCGGGTTTTTTTTAATATAAATCATGTAAATACGAGATCCCCATGGTGAGAGGGTCGTAATTTATCAGAGCCGTCCTGGCCGCAGCAGCGGAGGTGACACGCAGAGCCACAAACTCCAGAGGAGGCCGAACACTCACACACACTGAGATAAGACATCTGGTCTGTCTCGGCTAAATACGTCTCCCATATGAGAGCGTTTGCAGCATCACTGTGTCTGGAGTGAGATTTATGGAAATGAGGAGTGCAGACATGATGTATGTATTGTTTCTGCCCTCCTCTCTTTGTCGCCGCAGTGTGAGTCAGGTTTTGAAACAGAGCTGGAGGTCTTGGGTCAGAATGACCTTCAGCTATTTGATACTTTGGTGAACCTAAACGGCAATGTCTTCATTATTGTGAAAAACGCCAAGAAACCACACACAGTGCGGCGGACTTATCAACGCTATCCCATTTACTCCGTTTTTGGGCTTTTTTCCACATGCTATTTGTTTCATTTCAACTCTGGATGCACAAGGGAGACTGCACAACGACCCTCAAGTCGAGCAGATGCAAGCTCTCAAGGAACACCTCCAAATTTTCGGATCGTCTGACTGTATAAGGGAAGAGGCATGGTCAAAATGTTGTTTTGATGTCAGTAAGTTTTGTGGTCCCAAGACAGGAAACATGGAAAAAGTAGAAGTTAAGTGGACATTTTTTCAATGCCACTAAAACTCAACACTGAGTTGAGTGAATCTTACCTAAAGGTCATTGAGTTAACTTAAAATGTGTAAGAAAGCAAATTACAACACGATCAAAGCTAAAACTGAACTAATTTGTGATGTGTCAGAATAGACATTTTGAAATTCTGCTTTGTTAGCCTTGATTTCCTCCTTGTTTTTCTGTACATGGCTGGAGCTTTTACTTCCTTTAGATACATTCAAACGGAAATCTGTCCTTCAATAATCAATCTGTTGACATTCAAATTAGGAGCGATGCATGCCCTCAGGGAAAACTGTGGATCCGGACGGAGACGCGCTGCGTCCCACAGGATGTGAGAAAAAACAATAACCATCTGCAGAAAGCTGCTGGTAATTTTGACACAGATGAAAAAGGTATGTGAGCAACCTGCTGCAATGCTTTTTACCTCCTGTTAGAAAATAAGTTTGGTTTTCTGATCAAATAGCTGTTTAAGACGATGAAACATGAAAAGGTGCAACATGTTTAGCGAATGGAGCAAAAAAAGCTCTGGCAGTGAACTCGTTAATTGACAACATATAAAAAAGATATGGACAGATTTGCCCTAAGTGTGTGCACAATACCTCATGAGGGCAAAACCGTGTTAGTGGAGAGAAATGCTTTTTGGTCAGTAGCACAATTTTAGAAGCAGATCTTACTTTTTCTTTCAGCTTGAGTATTAGCCGAACGTGAAAACTAATACCGTAATGTGTGTGTGTGTGTGTGTGTGTGTGTGTGTGAGTGTGTGTGTGTGTGTGTGCGTTTGTGTGTGCGTGTGTGTGTGTGTGTGTGTGTGTGTGCGTAACAAATGGTCTTCCTCTGCTCCCTGCACACAGCCCAAGCAGAATCAAGTTTAAACAAAGAGTTGCTGCCAAGAAAAGACCTCAAGATTCATTGGGAAACAGAAAAGCATTCTCTTATTCAACATCCATCCTCAGCCTATGGTTGTTTTTTAACTGAACAATGACATTTAATTTATGTTTCAAGACTGATTTCCACTATTAAATTCAAGGCAACGTTTCGCTGACTCGTTGCTCTATTTCTGTTTTATCTGCAGACTGTTAAACTACTTATGAAACCTGTAAAAATGACAACTAACCGTTTAGAGCAAAGCAACCTCTAAAAGTCATTACACACCATAATGAATCTATAAACAAGACCACTGTAGAGAAGATGACAGCACGTTGCAGAATATATACATGACATCATGTCTCTACACAAATGGAAAATCAAAGTCACTTTCAACTGTTCTGCGTGCTCCTCCCTAGTGCTGCACACCCATTAGAGCAATATATACGGGAGTAATAGTTATAATTCATCTATAAAAATCACAACCAGTGGGACTAAAGGTAGATCTTATTTTGGGAAACTATGGTGATAATTTCTCTTTTTCTGCTCTTGTTAAGTCATAAAGACTAAAAAACTGTTTCATGTTCTAGGGCACCCATATTGACCATATTGGTCATTAGGGGTAAAGAATAAAATCTTGGGCAGATAAATTGTGATGAAGATAAACATCTATCGAAGCATCCAAGAAGCTCTAAAAATACACAATTAAGCTAAAAATACCCCTAACAGATCTGGTTTTAGAATAATTTAATGCAAACAAGCAGTTTGTTTCTGATGGGATGATTTTTCTTTGACGATGACCTCCATATCTTTGAGGTTGGAAGGCCTCCTTACCATCACCCTAATCTTTAGCTCCCTCCACAGATTCTCCATCAGATTCCAGTCGGGACTCCAGCTGATCCACTCCCAAAACATTACTACTTACCTCGGGTAAGAAAAAACATGATTGTAAAATTGAATGAGTACCTTCAACTTAAATCTGACAGGGTTATGAATAATTTGGGGGTTAATAATGCTACTTTTCAGGTGCTTAAAGGAGATTTTGTACCTCCTGGCACAGTTATTGAGTTAAGGGACAAAGACTTTAAATTTACTTTGCTTTTTGAGAGTGTACTGAAGACAGCTCACAAAACGGTACGTAATACTGGATTCACAAAAACGACTTTTTTGTTGTTGACCCAAAAAGACAGTAAAGCCATCTCTCAGTTTGTTTTTGCCTTCAGTACCACAGCTAACTGCCCTCATTGTCATTGACTGGACCTGCGGAGCCCGTTTACAGACAGCACTGTTAGTACCTTGGTTGGTGGCTGGTTGACTTCAACCCACTTTGCAGCCTTGGCCCTGTCAGAAGATACTTTGCCTGAATTAGACTGCCGTCATATAGTGACCGAGAGCCGCCTAAGGAGCTCCAGTTTGAACTGGCATTATGTAAATCTAATGTTTCTACACAGGTTAGGTGGAGCTAGAGGGGAGAAACACCACCTTAGCTGAACGAATGACCAAGAGCCGTGTTTGTACTTCATCTGCCAGCTTGCCCTCATCCTTCAATAAACAGACCTAAGAGCGAGCGTCATGGTTATGCTGGACACAGACAGCCCGTCTGTTGAGGACGGTCGGTCTGACCGGCCATTTAGATGACACAGCCAAAGACAAAGTGCGCGTAATTTTCCATGGATATCTCCTCTCAAAATGCCAGCACTTTTTTTTTTGGTCCTTCCACTGATTTACTGATACAGCAGCAGCAGAAAAGGCACATTGTAGTCCTGCAGCATCAAAGCCTTTACGTGTCTCTGAAATTCAAGACCAACTCAGAATGAGAACATCTCAAGAAACGTCCTTATCATAGCCAAGCTACAGTGCTGCCACTTAGGGAACAATGCCATTACTGTGCCGGAAAGCAGAAATCCTTGAACCCCTAAATCCTCTGCCCTCCTTTCTTTTTTTTTGAAGTTCTGTTCAATTATCTACCCAGAGCCAGGGGTTACCAACTGGAAACTAAAAGCAAAGCAGAAATCTAAATAGCTTTCTTTTGTTTAGATATGCTGAAATATTTATTACCCCAAATGAAAACGGTGGTGGGCCTACATGCACGGTTGATGCTCTTCCTGGTTATTTCTTCCGAATGTAATGTTTCCTTTAAACTGTGGGGTGTGCAGGCATTGTTACATCAGAAAAATACAAATTTCCTCCTTTTAATTCCAGTTTTAATGAAAAAAAAAAGTCCTCCTCTGGCTTAAAGCATCCGCAGCATCCTGTTTCTTATTCAGTGTTGTGGATTCAGATTTTTTCTTTACCTGGCATCACCAGTGCGCCCATTCTCATTTTACATGCATCTTTTCCTCCATCTAAGAGGGAGATAATAACGACCCCTCGCTGGTCTGAGACCAGAGTAAAGAGAGCGGGATGAGGGCTGAGCACACAGGCTTTCAGGATAAACTGTAACTCTCCATGTTGTCGAAGACCCATCTGTCCGCAGATTTAGTAACTCTGCTTCAATAGAGCTCTGTTTACACAAGTAGCTAGGCTTACACTGTCGAAGTGAAGGGTTCATATAAAACACATTATCTAACAAAAGTCCTCTTTGGTCTTTTGTGAATAGGTTGTAGTAATGAGGGACGTCCAAAGATGGCGATCAGTCTGAAAGCCGTCAGAGAGGACAGGTTGTGTGATTCAGGAGCCGATCGTCTCACCTGTACAAGCGTGAACCCGGACCTGTCGCTGAATTTCCCTTTCAGACAATCTTCCCAAAGGAGAACCGCTATTCACAGCATGATCATAATGAAACTAAAGTGGTATTTTCTTCAGCCCCGTAAACGTGTAAAACGAGAAGTATATGTCGTCGGCTGGATGCCATTATCCAAATTAGTGCGGGTATATTTCAGTATTCAGTCTGAAACTTTAACCCAGATTTATTAGGGGGTTTCCTGTCCACACAGACTTTGTGACAACACTACTAAATTATATTCCCATAAAGGCAGCCCCATTATTGATTATTTGGCCAAAAACTTTCTTTATTAGTTGTATATTTAATCAATAAATGACTATAAAGTAACCGTAGCAAGGCCTGCTAAAGGAATTGTCATTTTCTCCAGCAAACAATCTAAAATCCTGACCTGGAAAACCTTTACCATTTTATTTTACTATGATGTGAGTAAAAATCTGGGCTGCTTAAAAAGGTTTAGGCATCCTTTGTGTCAGTGTTTGCAAATAAGACAATAGGATATCTAGGAGATCCTAATATAGGGTGTCAGGATTTCTAAAATGCTTTAAGAACAACAACAAAAGAGGAAAAATACCACTTTAGCTCATACCTTAAATAACAACATTACTTTAACAAGTTACACAAAATCCGTTAGGGTGGATGATATGGTGCCGACTAAAGCCACGTTCTTTGCCGAAGCAAATAATGTATAAACCTCACGGCTGTAAGGTTTCCAGGTAACAGTTTGCTCTCTCAGCGTTGTGTGTGGGCTTTTGTGTTTTCAGTCGCAGCTTAAAGAAATCGTGGAAATCAGCTGGAGGTCCCACTAAAGACTTCCTGCCAGCTATTTGAAGAATAACCGGAAACAGCCTTAGTTTATTTTCACAGACGTTTTTTAACGGTTTAACGCTCTAAAGCGAGGCGTAAGTGTTTGACACCTGTGTCTAAATGATTTTAATGGGCAAGTCAACAGAAATGATTAAATTTTTGACATACATTTAGCATCAGATGTTGGAAGCTGTAATTTCAACAGGAATATATGAGGGAAAAAGTGTCACACCAGTGTGAGCCATATCTATGTCAATGTTATCTTTGTTTGATACTTTATTTGTTTGCCTTTTTCTTCCATTTATGCTGTAGGTCATATTTTTGTATCTTTTTTGTTGTTGTTTTGCTCTGTAGTCCTTGATGTTTTTTTTTATTCCTATTTTGCTGGCTACTACAGATGTAAAGTAGTCTATTAGTAGCATATCTACTATGATATTCATCAATAAACAATTTCTCTTTTAAATAGATAAAAATTATACTTTAAAAAAATTTATAGAATGATTTAGTGATTCAGTCACACATAATGTGTTATTTAGTTTTTTAAGTGAAAACAAATATCTGAAAAGCTAAAAAGAGGCTGCTGTCATTTAGACTTTTACAGATTGTTAAATTAGGAGACTGATTCAAAATCTAGCATGCTAATGAACAGTCCATGAATGCGGTGATATTCGGTGTTTCAGTCAAAACAAAACCTTTACAATTAGATTTCCCCAGCTTCTTTTTATTAAGAAGGGTTGGGTTCCTCAAATCATCTGCGGTTAATTTCATAACTCTGTACATTGCAAAGTCTGATATTCTGTTGTTTTTGAAGCTATGAGCCAGAGAGGTTTTAAACAGTTAATTTAGAGAAAGAACAGGAATTACAACAATCATCTTTAATCGTCATTGCCAAATCCAATGAAAATTTGTTCTCTGCATTTAACCCATCCCCTTCGGGTTAAGGGTCTTACTCAGGGACCCAGAGTGTCAGTCTGTGGGAGTTGAATCCAGAATCTCCGGGACACAAATGCAATGCTCTAACAACTAGGTCACCACCCCCCCTCAAAAACAGACCACCCCAGATGGGACTCGAACCCACAATCCCTGGCTTAGGAGGCCAGTGCCTTATCCATTAGGCCACTGGGGCTACATAACAGGCTGGAGAAACGTTGTGTGTTTAGCCAGTAGGCTGCTGTTGTTTTACCCTGAGGGTTGTAGAGTTTAAAAAACCCGCATTAAAGCATGTCAGTGAAAGTTTACTAAGCTAAGCGCAGGTAAATCATAATCTATCTGCATCCAGGGCAGGACTCCTTTAGATCCAGACTGTGGTCAGCCATTTGGGAACCTATGATCGAAAGGGTACACATGCCGCTGCATGTGCAGAAACAGAAAAAAACACACTAAATATGTGTGAAACAAAGTTTTTGCATCCTTTTAATTTCCCACTACATGGAAAAGAGGCTGTTCAATTAGCATCAACGAGCAAACAGCGGATCTCTATGATGACACAATTTGCTTGCTTTTAAGTAAGGCACTATGAAGGCATGTAGGGCAAACATCACCTAACATGTATACAGGTTAAAGGTTAAACCAAGTGGTTTGGTATTTTAGCAAACATGAACTGTTTTCATCATACAGATTAGAAGAAAAAGAGCAGCTGTCAGAAAAAAGGCTGGGATGCCAGTGGAGGTACTGATCTCGTCAGTTCGCCTGAGCTTTCTAATTAAATAACTTTTCCACACAACTCTGTTGCACTTGGTGACAATCTTGCCATCTGCATGCATTTAGTGGAATATACGCTGTGAATCCAGGGAAGAATATAATAACATATATTAGATAACACGTGCAAAACATTTGAGAAAAAATGAGCAAATCAGATTGCTTCATGCTCCCCGCCCCAGTGCCATGAATCACATTCATTACTGCTGTAATTCAGTAAGCTGAGTTCACAGCCTTTATTGGCCTTGACTGACCAGAGTCATCTGCGGTGGGAAACGTATTTATAGTGTGATTCATGTGTTTGTCTATATGCACAAGCTGAATGCATGTGTCTGGACTCAAGGGAAGCAGGTGTTTTACTGCCTTAAACATCTGTGAGAGTGTTTGCCTCCTGCCAGGCCGTCACTGTGAGATCAGCGTGGACGGCTGAGCGGACCATAAACACCTGAAGAGGTAGACGCACACGCAGAGACGCCCTCTCTGGACTGGGACTATGGTCCTGGTCGAGGCGGAGGAATTTTACTGCGCAGCCCGGCACTGGCTGTGGCTGGGGTCCAGTCACAACACCTGTGTTGGTTGATCCTGATGGGGCAGTGGAGGTGGCAGAATGTGGGCCCTGGGTCTACAGGCATGTATGGGTGTACCCCATGGTTCATGGTTACGCCCCACTGGGCCTCTCTAGCCCTACAGGCAACATCAACACTGCCACAACCTCAAAAAGTAAACCCAAAGCATCCAAGCACATTACTCAGGCCCTAAGGTGGTCCAACAAAGCTAAAACGAAGGCTGTGCAGCGCTTTACTTTGAACAAGCCTGTTGGAGCCAATAAAGTAGTTCTGGGAATGGTTCACGATAATGAGACAATACACGCAGCATGGTTCCTGATCTCAATAAATAGACGATGCAACAAACCTGCAAACATCGAATTTGAAGGCAGATATTTAAATGTGGAGAGTGCTGCAACAAAGTCGTTCAACTTAACCAAAAGTAACAATCGTGAAAAGTTAAGCTGTTGGATGCTTCGTTGCTGGCCTCAAGGTCAACTTTCTCTTCTTTTCTTTGTTAACTTTTAACCATTCCAGGGTCATGTGTTCAGGGCTCCTAATAACTTTGGCCAAAAATGCTAAAAGAATTCAGCAATGATTTAAAATGTTATTATTAAACTGTTCAATCCGTCATCTGAAAATGGAAAGAGGGTGGCACAACTGGAAATCTGTCAAGACATTAACACACTTTTACTTATAGTTCGGACAAAACGTGTATTAACCAGAGGAGCGGACAGGACACCTATGCTAACTCTGGAGGAGCTGCAGAGATAACACAACTCAGGTAGGAGCGACTGGTGGTTCCTTGGTCAACCACTAGTTGCATAATACAGACATCTGGCCTTAATGGAAGAGTGTTGGAAAACAAACAGACGTAATAAGTCTTCATAGAGTTTTCCAGCAGCAATGAAAGGGACACAGCAAACTCATGGAAAAAAAAAGTGATCTAGTCACATGAGACCAAAATTCAACACCTTGGCCTACATACAAGCCACCGTGCATGGAGGAAAACCAACACAGCACACCGACCTGAACACAGCATCCCCACACTGAAACATGGTGATGGCAGTATCATGCTGCCGGGAGGCTTTTCTTACCACAGACACAGAGGAGGTTTTGGAGTTGATGAGAAAATGAATGGAGCTAAAAACAGGGCTATCTAGGAAGAAAATCTATATAAAAAAAATAGGCTGCAAAAGACTCAGGACTGTGTTGGCGGTTCATGTTCCAGCTGGACAACAAAACTAAACCAGAACCACCATGAAACCGTTTAGACCGCTGCAAAATTCTGGTTTAAAATGTCAAAGTCCAGACCTAAATTAGACAGAGAAACTGATGTCCTCAGAGGCTCGCCGTCTAATCCGGCTGAGCAAAGAGTAACGGGGGAAACATTTCTGTCTCTAGATGAGCAAATACAAAGATGGCAAAGCAACTGCAGCTGCAATGAAAGGTAGTTTTGGAAAGTGTTGGGAAGCAGAGTGGGTGGGCTATTTTAATTTAAAAAATGTTTTGAAACCATAAATTATGTTCCTTCCTTTCATGCTTTTGCACTTCTTTGTGTAAATGATGCAAAACTCCAAGCAATGACACTGAAGTTCTTGGTTGTAATGAGACAAAACGCGAATAGGTTCAACAAGTATATAGACTCCATTAATGACTCTCTAACCCCCACTAACTGGACATATCCCTTACTTCTTTCTTTCTTTACATACTAACAAAAAATACATGTTTATATATTTATACCTAGGGTCTGTACACTGTGAGCGAAAGTCAAATTGCTTGATTGTGCACACAGTCATGGCCAATGAAGCTGATCCTGATAGCAACCGTTTTGGTGATCCAGTCTTGCTCATATTGTTTTCACTTCAAATAAGGACCAATATACATATATATTTTTAAACGTTTTAGGGTAATAAAACAAAAGACGTACGCACAGCCATGACCTCAGGAAAAGCTCAGCTCTTTAAGTGCTGAGCGTGGTTGGTGGGAAACTGAACCCAAACCCAGAGGGGTTGGAGGGCAAGAGGCCATAAAAGATGTTGTCACAACAAGAAGGCTGTGATGTGGTGGTCTGTGTGTGCTTAAGTGTACTCTGGCTGGGAGAAGGTTTGTAGTTCAGGTTCATAAAATCCCCACCCACTGCGCCACAACCCTCGGGTTCCTCTGATGTGGCTCTGTATGTGTTTATGAACTTATAACAGAGACAAAAGAACTACTGGGAGTGAGCAATAACCACCGACTGATGTGAGAAAGTTGGATATTTTTTATGTTTCTGGTCCGGTTATCACCGAGCAGACGGGCTGAGGCCGCAGTAAGGGGAGAGATTACAGCACTTCATGAGGAATTTATGCAACTGACTGATGTAGGAGTATGACAGATTGAGTCTGCGTTATTTGAGAATTATAAATTCTGGGTGCTGACACGAAACATGAAAATGTTCACAAAAATAACAAGCAATCTGTTTGTTTTTTTGCAACAGGTCAGATAATATTTTTTGCAAAGCCCATCCCAGAAATTAGTTGAATCGGATCACATAAAAAAAATTGAAAGTATGTAAGTTGCTTATAGAAAAGCACCAATCAAAATTATAACAATTTCTTTACTAATTTTAGTCAATTCTGATCTCTTTTTAGGAACTTTAATATAATAACGGCATTCGTTTCATTTTTTTCCCAAGTTATCCTGTCTTAACGTGTGGTTAATTATTTAGATTCACAGCAGAGGCGACGTCACACTGTGTGAAAGATCCGTTGTTGTGAGACACGGTCTGACTATTATTTTAAAACAAAGATAAAAGGATTACAGAGTTGACATTTGTCTTTAGCTCAAAGGATGCTGTTACTGAGTGACCATACCGTAGTGCTACCAGTTCTAATATGGCGTTACTATGTGTTGACTAGTCTGAAAAAAAGGATTTTTTGATGAGAGCTTATAAAGTAAAAAAAAAAAAAAAAAGTCAGCTGAATTTATGGCTGATAATTTGCAGTATGCTTAGTAAAATATACTTACAACTCAGTCGTAAGTAAAACTTTCAACCCAAACTTTCAGGTGTAACAACTAGTTGTTGCACTGGACATCATGAACCTGAATAAAGACGAAGGAGGACACTTTTATACAAAAGCCCGATCCATAATCAGAAGCAGGAGTCAGTGTGTTCCTGATAGCGTGATTTAAAACACCCAAAGTTGTTGGAGGCATTTTCAGCTTTCAGATCAGATCCTTTGAACTCAGCAGCAGGGAGCCTTACCTGCTACATCAATGCTGCCATTGTCCCAACGACGTCGTCCAGCCTTCAAATATGTTTCAATAGCGGCTCACAGCCCAACTAAGAACAGTGGTGCTGTGTTATGATGTGGCTCCTCCAACATGCTAATCTACAGTACGTGTTCTCGGAGATGGTGACGAGTTGAAAGGGAAGGAGCAGACGGGGTTAATGCGGTTTTAATAAGGGAGATAAAGTCCACACCTTCACTCCCGGAGAGGATTTTAAAAGCAGTGTTTCTCTTAAGGTTTTTCCTTAGAATCTGCAAAACGTGTCTCTGGATTTAGTCATTCAGCGGGACAAAAAAAAAAAAGAAAAAAGAGGGGAGAACGTCTTTCCTCTTAATGCGCATTATGGAGGATCTGACGGGCTGCACATCAGTTCCCCTAAACAGCAAGCGTTGAGAGCAAAAGCCTTCGTCTTACTGGGCATACTCCTGCGTTCGTGTGTTTGTGAGTCTGTGTGTGCATCTATTTCTATCCTTTAAAGTTTTTTGTGCACCACTGACTCGGCCCACTTCATTTCACTCCGACTGCAGGAAAAGCAGTTTTCTTCGCTGGAAGTCTTTGGGAAATCGTAAATAAATCAGTAAGCAGAAGAGACATTTCCAGTCCGGGGGCCAGATACATAAAATTTAACTCAAAGTGTGCATGAAACTTTAATGAAGGTCTGGTGAAAGTACTGAGTTGCTGTATTTCTTTAGATTTACAAGCTTTCATTTTAGATTAGAAAAACACTGGTAAAGCTCACCAAGGAGGCGCTGAATCAAAATAAAGACAAGGACAGGAAAATATACATTTCTGATGTCCGTTAGAACCTGCTTGCATCAGAGAATAATTCAACAGTTTGTCTTTGTATCCCCAAATGAACAAAATTAGGAGGGGAAATTTTCAGTTTGTGGTCAAGTAAGTATTGCATCATTATTATCCCTGAAATAGCAATGGTTTCCCTTTGTGTGATTTTTGGATTAAAAAGTGAATTAATAATAATAATTAATCATTTATAATAATAATAATTAATAGTTAGCAGTGGGTGTCAACTGAAATACCTCAGCCCCGTGAGTATAGTAGTTCAAGTATTCACACCCCTTCAACTTTTCCTTAGTTTTGTCACATTACCACAGACTTCAATGTGTTTTATTTTTGCTTTAATTGAAATCAAAATTGAACTTTCTAGCATTCATGAAAAACACTGCGTGGCAAAAAATTCCCTGTATGCTGTACATTGACCACCTCCTAATGACGAAACAAAACAGATAAATAAGAAGGAGAGAAAGAAACAACATTTTCCCCTCCTATTCATGTTTTTTTTTGGGGGGGTGGGGGTGGGGGGCTATCTGATGGGTGTTTTAACCCATTTTGTAAGTAACTTAGTAGAGATCATGACATTTCCCCAGGGCTAGCCAGCACAGGGAGGCGGTGCTGGACACTCTTTGGTGTCACCTCGTCTGCCGGCCCAGTTTGACTAAACTTTAGTCGTTTCCAGTTCGAGCTCAGCACTTGCACTTTTATAGTTATATTTATTCCTATAACTGTAAAATTGATCTGAGGTGGCCTTTTTTTTGTACGCTGAATCCTTCCTGCATCTCCCACACCGATTGTGAATAACCTGGATCGCGACAGAATAACTCTGACTACGGCACACCTGCTATTCCAAGGGCACGTCTGGGAACTGGAGTGGAAATAACACAGGCAAGCTGGACATAAATGTGTCAAAGTTTTGCATCGCTACTCTGACGATGCAGATCTGTGTGGTCTAACAGCGGCTGCCGTTGAGGTCATCTCCTCAGACCTCAGGGTGGAGTTCCTCCACTCACAGCTACTAAAGCCTGCAGCCACTAAAGAAACTAATCACAGAGAACAGCTGCATCCCTCACTGTATAAATCCTCGACGCCTCGCTCTCCCACCCACACGCTGACTCTGGCAAACGCGTACTGTACGCCGGCATCCATGCAAACAGCGAGCTGCAGCTGACTGATGTTTGAAGCGCGGGGTTTTAGCGTGCAGGCCTGAGATAAGCCGTGCTAAGCTGTGAAAACACAGATTACATTTCTCCAGCTTATTATAGACAGCGTGCCTGTGCCTCCCGGCCATATTGTAATTGTGACCCAAAAAAAACCCGCAGCCTCCGCTTGGCAGGGAGATATGACTAGATGGGGACCCCCCCCCCCCAATTCCTCCTCTGAAACCTGCAAAGATTTGACAGCCGTGCTAATTTGACTCCACATTCCCGCATATGTTTTTTCTGAATGATGGCCTCCTCCCGCGATAAGCTGCAACCACATTCCTTTCAAGTGCTTTGGGTCGATAAATCAGAGTCCAAACCAACATATTAGGCGCTGCCTCTATAAATTGTCATCTTTACACTTTTCAAAATACATCAAAATCAGCAGATGGACGGAAAAAGTCCAACATTTTGACCTAATAAATTCGCAGACACGACTGCTGAGAGTGAAATCACCCTTTATCCTTTCCTGAGGCGTTTCAAAGTCAGCTTTAATATAATAATGTTGCTTTTAAGGGCTAAATTTGATATTCTCATCACAAAATTGCCTCTAAATGAGGTGTAATTTCGATATTTGTGTTAAATGTGGCATAAGCTGAGCCTTCCCCACTGAAAACCAGCGTTTACTTTCTTGGCATGCCAAAGCCAAACAGGCATACATTAAATCCCTGTTTCTGGCGTGGTATGAAAGTGCTTCCATCTGCAAACACTTAGCCCCATTTTTTCGCTTTTGGCCCAATCAGAGATAAAGAGCATTGTGTTTCAGGTCCAGAAGTAAGACAATATTTCCCAAACCTCATAGAAAACAATTAAGACCCAGTAATTACACCAGTGACCTGGAATTGCAGCCAAGTCCAGAGTTTGGGGTGACAGAGAAAAGAGAAAGAAAGCCAATGTGAAAGGTCCCTGCCTCATGGAGTATTATTTTACCCTGTTCGCTTTCTGACGGGGTTACTTTTGTCTATCAGTGATCGAGTGAGGTAATCTTTGGATCGCAGAGCCTGTGGCGGGTCAAAAACGGTATCCTTAGTGACAGCACGGCGTGAACTCTCACCTTGGAGCTGCCTCATTTGTCTCCGCACGCTCCTGCTCTGATTGTACAGACAACCCTTCCAAAACTGAAACAGATAACACAGACTGGACCTGCTGAGTTACGCGTGCTGACTGGCACAGAGGGGGTGAGAGTTTCCATGTGAAAACAACTCTCACATCTAAAAGGCTGTGAAAAAGTATTCATCCAGTCCAATCTGTAACGAAGGCATCTGATGTCTAATTATTATTCAGCCCGAACTGATGCCAGACGTCTCGCAACAGCCCATCGTTTAGGTCCATCCCAGATTAGGCTTAGTTTTGGAAACACTAACATTGCAGAAGGCAGGGACGCCAATTAAGGGAACATTGCACTCATTTTTGTAGATGAACTGCATCTATTATGAATTGCCCACAACTTCCAAGACTGAAACTAATATCTGTCACATTGTTCATAAAGTCTATCAAAGGACTTAAATGCAACCGCAGACTTGAAGTATCTGGTCCCTGTCAGATTCCTCCTGTTTTTGCTTTTTGTCACCCGTAAATGTTTTAACTCATCAAAGTAATTTTAATATTGGGTAAAGACAATCTGAGTAATTACAAACTGCCGTCTACCAATGATTGCATTCATTATCATTCACTCCCACTCCACTTTGTACAGCTGTTTTGATTCAGGCACATGGGAACGTTTTGAAGCAGAATGGTCTGTTTAACGTCACACCACAGCATTTCAATTGGGTTCAAGTCCAGACTTTGAATAGGCCACTCCAAAACCTCATTTTTTTTTTGCCTGTCAGAGAACGACCTGCTGATGTGCTTTGGATCATTCAGGATTTGGATCATTCACGTTCATTCAGGATTTTCAGGCAGAGAGTAGAACTCGTGGTTTCATCAAGTGATCCAGGTCCTGGAGCAGCAAAGCAGCCCCACACCATCATATAACGGTCTTCTTCTGAAATGCAGCATTAGACTTACACCTAACATAACACCAACAACAACTTCCAGAAAGTTCAATGTTTGTCTCACCAATCTAGAGAGTATTATTCCTAAAGTCTTAGGGCTCAAGATGTTTCTTGGCAAATGTGGGACTATTTTTTTTTTTCTATCTTTTTTGTTAGAAGTGGTTTTGGAAGTTGCAACCTCCTCGATGAGCTGTTTATGAGCTCTTGGAGTAATTTTGGTGGGTCAGCCGCTCATGGGATGGTTCTCCGGTTCCATGTTTTCGGCTTTCTTGATTCCACATCTCTGGCAGGAATCAAATAGGTGTGGCTATTAAAATTAAATTGTTTGTTCACTCATTATTTAAAGCAGCACTATGTAACTTTTTAGCCACTAGGGGCACTAGACCTGTAACTTCCAGGTTTAGTGCCCATGAAGGCAACTAGCAACATTGCACTGTTGCGAAATTAAGCAGTCCACCTCAATTTTTGGAATCTGATAACAGACAGCAGAGAAGTCATGGAGACCCAGAGTGGCCTACATGGTGCTGCTTTAAAGGGTCGGGTTGGTTTGAATACATTTTTCCCTTTAACAAATGAACTCATCACATGAAAACTGCATTTTGTATTAAGTTCATCTTTGTTCTAAAGTAAACTTTGTCTGATGAGCTGTAATATTTAAGTGTGGCACAAACAACACAAGAAATCTGTAAGAGTGCCATAAATTTTTAACAGCACCAAAAAAATGAAATTGTGCGGTTTTGATGAAAAGAAACGTATCTGTTAAGATGTTAATCAATATTTTTTATAGGAATTGTAAGTTTAACAGAAAAGACATTAAATACATTAGTGGAATTTAAACCAACTTTAGAAATTTACAGATTCAACTAAATAGGGCAGTTCTGACTAATTCTTATGTGAACAAACTCCCACCCTAATGAACCATGAGTGCAGCCTTAGCTTGACTTGGTGATACTGTGGTTACAGATTTTAAGCAGGGTCTGGCCTCCAGTTTTGCCCGTGTGGCAGCGGGCCTTTATTTCTCCCTAAGGAGCACAACGAGGCAGACAGCGATATTTGGATATCAGGTTCTCTGCTGGCATTGGGTTCTGCTCCAGAGGCAGGAGCAGAACAAAGTGCCGGTGGCCCTGGATGGCATCCACGGCGTAGAGGAGAAAAAGCCCCGTGAATAGGAGCTGTCAGTCCCACTCAGCAGGTCCTGTGATCTGAGTCCCCCGGAACGACGCTCCGATAAGAGGCTAATCCCAGCATCCCTGCTGGCTCGATGGACCCCCCCTGCCATGACAACCGGAGGGGAATCTCCTCCAGCAACAACTTAATTGGATAATATCCTCCCAGTTTCACTCTGTGTGTTTCTCCTTTTTGTTAAGTAAAGTCTGGCCCGTCTGACTGAGAATGGGGCTTTTTTAACTTCGAGACTTGGGAGGGTTTCAATCCGGCATCGTATTTGGGCAGTTTTGGTGGGTGCAAGTTTAAGCAAGCAGGAAAAGTGGATACTTTCTTTTTCTTTAGTAGAACCCACACTGCTGCAGACCACAGACCGGGGGGGTGGGGGGGTGGGGGGTTCACCTGGGAAACAGAGCGTTAAAGAAGTATACAGCCTCTGTTTTCAGCACCACAAAAAAGTGACCACTTTAACCACTGTAAACATTTATTGTCCTTTGTCATGCATGGCCCGACGATTTATGTTACACCCATTCAAGCTCCGGGTCACGATATAAACACATGCCCCACCCTTCTCCCCAGACGGCCTAGACCTGCAGACTAGTGCCAGGGAAAGTCATTATGCGCTACGAGGGTGTGTATGTGAGTTGAGAAAATGAAAACAACTCTGGGAGCATGGTACTTTAAGAAGATGGAGAGTTGGTTCCAGCTGGATCATAAAAGTGAAAACCACAGAAAAGAATAGGCCTTGACAGGGTAAATTTACTGCTGGAATGAAGACATCACAGCTGATTAACAGAGCCGGGGTATTTGACTCACCCTGAGGAGGCCACAGCGTCTTATTTCGTAACTTCGTTTAAAGGACAGAGGCTGCCTTATATAAGCTTAATGGAAATCACTCCTGTTCTGAAGTATTACTTGCACAAGCACATTGGAGGGCACACACTGTATGCAGGCTACGGGACTTTAATGAAAAAACAGAGGTATAGGGATGGATGAGTAAGCCAGAAGAAAAAAGGGAGAGGAAAAGGGACACAGTAACAGAAAAAGGTCATGGTATTCATCCCCGTCCCTATTTGATCACTGTGTCCATATTCCCAAAAATCCTCCTTTAGTCATCACTTACCTTCTTGGCAAGCAGTGCCGCTGAATCCTGGACAGCATTTCCACTCGAGCGAGGTCACAGTGCGGTACACCACTTTGTACGACGGTCTCACTACTGTCTTATAGCTGCAAAATACACATAAAATCCAATTTATCACATAAAATAGATAACTGTGTTTGTAAGCAACTGTTTACTCTTACTTTCTTAATATATGTGCATCTCTACCACCTGTCTAAATTAGATTCACTTGTTTCATTCAGAGTCTTCAACATGAGGAGCATAGACCAGGGCTTTAACAAAAAATGACTTGACGTTAAAAATCATAGATGCAACAAGAAATCAGCCGGTGGCCGTAGTTGGTCAACTTATAGTTGGATTGCCCTAATCGGCCTGTTATAAACATAAAAATTTGATCATTGCCCTATCGGTGAAAGACCCCTGGTTTTATCATAACTCTAAGTTATGATAACAATAGCATAGCCTGTTTCCCCAAAATATACCCTGTTATTGAGTGAGGAAGACTTGAAGTTGACTATTTTCAGTATTGCTTAGATGCATAAAATTAAGTCAGATGAAACGCAGCAATGCAAGAAGTTATTTAAAAGGAAGATGTAGTCTTTTTCAATGACATGTTGAGATTTCTCTTGGTTAGCTCAGGCTGTGAGAAGGTGAGAAAGAGCAAGACTTTAGCAGATAACCAGATGGCCAGATAGAGTACAGCAAAGTTTCTGTTTTTATTTATTTATTTTAGCTTCAAACCTTTTCCTGTTTTGTAACATGTTGGGTTTGACGCTGTTGGAAGCCTTTGGAAAATCTCATATTTAAGGTAAGGTCATTCAGTGTCTATAATTAGAGAATACAACCGGAAACTACTGTTTTAGTAAGGTTAGCCAGGCTAAACATGCTAACATAGCATGCTAAAGACGTGAGACAAAATATCATCTCCTTAAAAATGTCATAAAATTCCACCAAAATCTGAAGATCGGTAATTGGGTATAAAATCATGATTTGTTCATCTCTATTAAAAATGGGTACTGAGAAGTAGGGGATCTTCACAGGATAGGTGAGAACAGTCACCACTCCTTGGTAGAAATGCAGACATGAAGAAAACTCAAGAGTTTAGAACAGGGCACTTCAATTAGAGTCCTTAAGGTCCGATGTCCTGCAACTTTTATATGCATTTCTGCTTCAACAAACCTAGGTCAAATAACCATGCCATTAGCAGCACTCTGGAGAACTTGACTACAAACTGAGGAGGTAAGTCAGGCCAATTGATGTAGGTGTGTTGGACCAGGGACACATCTATAGGTTCCAGGACACTGGACGTCGAGGACTAGAGTTGAAGACTCCTGGTTTAGAAGGTAACCCACTTCACCAACAACCATTAAAAACAATGTATAATTTTTAAACAGTTCAGATTCCTGTTCATCTTCCAGTCAAATTTTCCAATAATGTTTTACCAAGTGTCTGTCTGGTTACTCTCAGCAATTCCTGCATCAAGTTTTTTTTCTGATTACCCTTTAATTATCCATCCTTTTATCCATTTTGTTAAAAAACAAAGATGGCAATAGACCCGAATCATATGTAATTTTTTCGTTGACGTGGAGAGTGGGGTTGGCGGGGGGAGAGCTGGTCCTTCAAACAAATATTTCTTGGGCTCACACTTGAAACAGAAGGGTTTAATATGTCTACTGGGATGCATCCAGATCAAATTAGTTTAATTTACTTTTAATTTTTCCTTAAAAAGCATAAAAATAACACAATTAATGCTATATTTATCAGTAAAACAAACATTTTACCATCACCACCACAATGCATTCTTTGGTGTATTCTAATAAGCTATGCTTGGTATAATTGTCACTTGATACATGGTATGATTGAACGTATTCATTTCACATTTATTTGTGTAAAACTATGATAAAACAAGCGCTGAAAGGTCATTGCCTTGCAGCCGAGGCCTTTCTGTGTGGAGTTTAAATGTTTTCACTAAACATTTTAACACAAAAACCCCCAGCAAGTAAGGTTAACTGGACACTATAAATTGGCCTTAGGTGAAGGCTTCATCATTCTTCAAGGACCAAGTAGCTAGAAAAAATGCATTGATGGATGAATTCAGCAACAACAACTGAAGTAGGTGTGGTTTTATACAGCATTTCCATTTTATAACAAAACCTTTTACTCGTTATTTTTTGGATCTTCAGATTAAGGATTATAAAGGGCTGAAGCAAAAATGCTAATTACAATTTGTCCTATCTTTTTTTAGAGTCTATATGCTTTGTATAGTTTAATCGAGCATTGTTTGTGTTGTGTTACACAATGAGAAATTGGCTGGAGAGTTAAAACGAACCATTTTAGGCTTAACTGGTCCTGCCTGGAGATCAGATAGATGAAAACATTCAATCCTGCCTTTCTTTCGGGCAGCAAGAAGAGTGCGAGACCTAAAGGTTTAGCTCAGACTTATTGAGGTGAGGTTTTGTGAATTTATTGTTGGTTATAGTTCCCTTATCTTTAGCATTTATATCTTGTTGAGGTTGTTGGACATAAATAAGTCCTTGGACTCCTGGATGGCTAAAAGCTCGTCAGACATACACTGCCAGTTGTAGCTCACTTCGGCCATTCAAATGAACTCAAAATGAAAATGCTCAAATCAGCAGGTTACAACGGTAGCAGACATTAATGGTCTACGATCTTAAAACAGCCTGCTCTGAAGTTTGTCGTGGTTTTGTCCAACCGGACAGCATCTGTGTTTCTACATAAAATTACTCTGGTTCAGCTTGTCGACAGATCAATCCGCCAGGTCAGCTTCGACTTGTCAGCGCCCTCTAGTTCTGCCAAGAACGACAACAATCTTCGAATTTTGTACCAGTTGTGCAGCTGCACCAAACATATGTAAGGATATGTTTCAAAGTATGCTCCTGTAGTTTCCAGGTCTTATAGTCAACCTGATGGACCGACAATCAGTTGATCCGCCAAATGAGCTATGTCTGACTAGCTGGATAGCTTCCACCACCTGTAAAGATTTACCAAATTCTTCTACAAGCTCATGGTGAAACTACATCTTCCCACTACAAGTAAGGAAACTATTACCAATAATTACTTCACAGAACCCCACCTTCAAAAATCCGAACTAACCCTTTAAAGCAGATAACAGGAAGGCTAAAAAATCTACAGTAAATTGCTCTGTTTTAATTCTTTCAACCTCTCTTATGGAAAATGTTGCATATACAGGTGTAAAATGAAAAACTTGAACCAACCAATTAAATAACTACTTGATTGTGATGCTTTCAAAGAAAGGAAGGTAAAGAGTGAATGGGAGTGTAGCAGAGCAGGGTGCAGAACGTCCCTTTGACCTCTCACCTGCCTCCTGAGCATCCCTGTGGCCAGCGGCAGGTCTGGTAGACACGCTGGAGGATTGTCCCGTTTTGCACCTGGCAGGTCACTGTCTTGGTTACTGTATGAGGACACCAGTTCCTGGGGAGAAGAACGGGTGAATCAAACAGTGATACAGACTGTAAATAAGACCAGAGTCAACACTGGTTGTTGCTTCGAGATAAAAACCAAAAACCACATTCTTTAACTTGGCAGAGAAGAACGTCTTCAGTCAGGCGCTGTCACAAAAGCTAATTAGCCATTCAGTCCCAGTCGGTATTGTTTGTTCCCCCCCCCACGCCCTTTTGTTTTGAGACTTCCTCATGGCCTTTACATGGTTTTAATCAGCCCCAATTTTCCCAATGAGTGGATATTTACACTGAAGTCGGTGCTCCACCAACGCACATCTGTTAGCGCCAGGTTCTCTATGCAGTTTGTCTGGAGTGGATTATTAACACGGGTTACAGCCGGGTCACGAGTTCACCACCATCCCAGAGATGCACGGTTTAGTATCCACGTGATTACAGAGCAAGTCCCCCAAAAATGAAGAAATAGTATCTCAATATCTCATTAAAAGTCTTTAGAAGACAAAAGTTATTATGAAAAGACTGAGAGGTAATTGGTTTAGTGTAATCCTGACTGAGAGCCCTTTTTAACAAGAGCAAAACGTCTCTTCCTGATAGCACACAGGAGATGATGCTGAGAAATATTTAGCTCTAAAGCCATCTTTGATCTCATCTCGCTAATCACAAACGACTTGGCTTTAATTTATGGGGGGGGGGGGGGGACTTGGGAAGGCTGCTGAGCAACAACAAGCTACTAGAGAAATGAGGAAACAATTAGCATGCTCAGTTTTCGCACGATCGATGGATGTATAGACGGAAGCTCTAGAAACCGCAAAGCAGACCGCCGCAGACCGCGGCGCAAAGGGCCCGCTTTGTGTGTTCTGCTGCCAGGGAGGCTGCAGGACGACCGGGCTGTTCCCACCGAAGTCTGTTTGTCAATATGTGAGGCCATATGTTAGTGTGCATCGGAGACAGTTTACAATAAAGAAAACCGCCGAAGGCAGCGGATGTGAAGCTGCTCCCTTTAAACACCCCCACATGTTGTGGTGGCCATGCACGCGCACACACACACACACACACAGACACACACACACACACACACACACACACACACACACACACACACACACACACACGCCGGAGCTGATAGACATTATTCTATGAATAACAAATTGATTTAGGCTTTTCACCATTCATGCAGCCTTCATAAAGCTTTTAGGGGACAAATTACTTTGCCAGATTACAAAAGCTGTTTACAACTAAAACATGATTTCAACTCATCATGAGTCATGAGAGATTTGTCCCATGTTACACAAATGCAGGCCTAGAATTTATATATCTTAGAATATCCATCCCTTTACCAGGCGCCAAGTAAACCAGCATCTATTGCATCACATTACAGTTACTTTCCAAATAACTGGTGGAAGAGGAATCTCTAACTAAACACTTAATAGGTAGAGTTTGGGGGAGTGAGGCACTAACCTCAAGTCCCGCTTTTCCTCCAGACCCACCAGATAAACATCTGAGTTTCCCAGGCCAACAGGAGGTTTCACCTGGGTATGTGGAGGAAATTGGGGGAAGGGTTTATGGTCTCCCCATTTCTCCTCTCTTTGCTCATATGCGGTGAGTAAAAAAGGAAATTCCCGCTGCTTTAACTCCAATAAAGAAAGAAAGAATAGCATTTGGGATGAAGCTCTGAATAGTTGCTTGATTTACATAATTTCTAAATTTGAAAGAGGAGCTTGAAGAAATAAGCATGCAGGCCTTCAACACGTTATCCCCCTATTCTAAAGATGTGTGAAAATAATTACTTTTATTCCCCTACTAAGTAATACCTGCTTATAATTAAAAACATTAAATCAACACAATTATTTACCCTCATTTAATGCCTCATTCAATGACTAAAAGTTTTTTATCTAAATTTACTTTATGTTGATCACAGTGTCTGTAAAATGTCAATTAGTAATCCCTAATTAGTTTTCCCTGAGCATAAATATTATGGGACATACAGCCCCATTTTTCTTAGTTCATGTTTAAAATAGGAAAGACAAGAGAACATGCTTTTCAAATAATGCAGATGTATGTTGGATTTAAAAGGAGAGATATTGGATTAAATAAACTGTCTGCTGGCTAAACTTGCCCACTGGAGGGCAAAGACTAAAAGGTTTTAAAACAGCTGGACCTGGGACAAACAAAGCTGAACCGAGGTTTGTTTGTGATGCCAGAAAAACCTTTTCTGTCCTACCATCACAAACGTAAACATGTAAGGTGTGTTTCTTCACTCTACTGGGTCTTTAAACTGGAACCGTGTGCTTTGGTCACATGCGACTAAGATGTAACTTTTTAGTATCAAACACTCCAAATGGGTTTGGCAAGGGAACGGGAATAGATGTGGAAAAAGCAACTCATTCACTGGGAAGTAGAGTCTACGATGCAGTAGGCTTTGTTTTTCCTACAAAGGCATATGAAGGAGGATCCAGGGGCAGAAGGAGAAACGTTCAATGAAATAAATACTTAAACTTACTAATGAGCCACAGGAATAAAATACAGAGGGGAAGGCAAAATGGAGGCAAAATCCATAGAGGAAAACAGACGAACCGGCAGCGGAAAGAGGGAACAAGAGAGGATAAAAAGCCGAGGCAGAATGGAGAGACGAGGATTAAGACGGGTTCAACTAATCAGGTAATACTGGGCTCGGGTAAAAGCAATGAAGATGAATAGCTGAGGGAGAAACAAGATACAAAAAGGAACAAACAGACTCTACTAATTAAACAACAACACTAGAAAAACATAGCATAAAGAGCAAGTTCAAAGCAGTCCTGTTTCTGGGGATCATGACACCCTGGGAGCTGTGGTAAAGTATGCGGCATCATGGACGTTTGGAAAAAACAAAACATTTTAAGTCAAGGTCTAGTTGAGGTAGAGGCTATTTCTCTCACGAATAGCTGAATTCTCTTACTGTTCTCCAATTTTGCATTATTTGTTATTTCAATTTGTAACTTTATGTTTTCTCTGTTTTTTTCTCTTCATAGTCACTACATCTGGCCTGACGTTTTGTCTAGCTGTGACATCATCCTGGGGGGCAGATTGGCTGAGCTACTGCTGACAATAACTTTATGTATATATTAGGGCTGTCAATCGATTAAAAAAAATAATCTAATTAATTACATACTCTGTAATTAATTAATCTAATTAATCGCATATAATTTTTGCTGTGAAAGTATTTAAAATATTAAAATTCAAATGTTTCAATGAATAATCAGCATTAGATACATTAAAGTGCTGTTTTCAACAGCAGTCAAACTGAACTAAACAGATGCCAATGTCAAACTGAACTCACGTCAACAGGAAACATCAACTGAAATGATAATAAAAAAGATAACCTGAATTTAACAGACGTCAACATATTCCATATTCCAATCTACTTTTTAGGCTAATTATACATAATTTAGACCTAGTGCTATTTTAACAAACAAGCATTTTATTAGTTATCTGATGTATTTCTGATGTTTGGCACTTTGTTTTACCTCGTGTTAAAGTGCTCTTTAAATAATAATGACATTCATGATGATTATGATAAGAATAAACTTTTGCATAACCTCCCAGAAGCTGGAAAGAAAAGAGACAAAAACATTTTTCACAGCTCACTTAGTAACTCTTATATTTAGTCTAAATACTTTAGCCTAAATATTTTAGGCTAAAATATTACACTTTTTAATTGTTTTTCTTCAATCCCTCGGTGATGTTTAGTAATTTCTGCCAAGGGCTGCAGCATTTTGATTTAATTCATCTGAATGCAGTATTTGCAAGCCATACTCTGATTGAATGGGAAAAAAAACTGTCTGTGATTGGCTTTAACAGCCGAGCGAGTGCACAGCTGGTGTTGAGTGTGAAACGAGCAGGTGTGCGCGAGCAAAGTAGCGCGCGAGCAGAGATGGAACTCACCGCCAGGACAGCGGGTGGAGGAGAGTTTTTCAGACCGTGCCAGACCGGTTTTGAGCATTGAGTTGTTTCACTGTGCGCTTGGATTGGTTCCTGCGCGCTCAAACAGAAGACACGAATATCGCTACAGAGTTTCACAGAGTTGAGCGGCAGCGCTGTCTTCTTCTCTGTCTTCATGCGCCTCCCCTGTGACTCCTTGGCGCACCCCAGGGGAGGCGCGCCTCACCTATTGAAAACCCCTATACGACATTGATTAATCTGCGTTATTTTTTTTTAATCCGTTAATTTTTTTTAAATTAATTAATCGAAATTAATGCGTTATTTTGACAGCCCTAGTATATAGATGATACAGTTGGCCCTGTCTCTCAGAGTCTAACCCGGTTTCTCTCCAAGACCTAGCTACTGGCTGAGCCTTTATTGCAACTAATTGTATATGCTCTCTTTCATCCTCTTGACCAGAAAACTGGCTCAGAGCTTATCTGCTTGACGGTGTTTCCTTCCTAGACACACCCACCTATGGAGCTGGTCTATCATTACCATCTCTAACATAGAAAGTACTCCTGGATCAATGCTTCTGTGCTCTTTTGGTGTGTCTGGTTGGTCTTCTCAAACCCTCATTCGGTCATAGCAGATGGCCGTTCACATTGAGACTGGTTCTGCTGGAGGTTTCTTCCTGCTAAAGGGGAGTTTTCTTTCCCACTGTCGCTACATGCATGCTCGGTATGAGGGATTACTGCAAAGTGACACAATGCAGGTGACTGTCCGCTGTGGCTACACGTTCATCCAGGAAGACCTGAAAGGTAATAACTAGATGCAATCTGCTGGGTTTCCTAAGATGGGAAACTTTTTCAGCCAATCTGTCTGTATGATTTGTGCCTTGAGATGACGTGTTGTGAATTGCTGCTATGAAAATAAAACTGAATACAACAGAATTAGACTCCAGATAGCCGAAAAACTGAAAAACGCATCATCACTATGACCTTTAATGAGATAATGACCTAAAACATATAGCCAAATAAACACCGAAATGATTCATCAGACATAAAATCAACCTTCTTCTTGGCCATCTCAGTCCTCAGATCTAAACCCCAGAGAAGACCTAAGGTTTCTATAGAAGATTGTGCAAACAGGAATATCCCTAGATGCCCTAAATGTCAGATTTGTTCCAGGAGTAGACTTCATGCTGTTCTACTGACTGAAGATCGCTTAACAGCATTTAGCCAACTTCTTTATTGTAGAAGTGCAAATAAAGATAAGGAGGGATTTTTACACATCCTTACCCATGGTATCAGAGGTCACTGTAATTGCATCAAGGCAGTAAAGAAATACCACCAACCCATCTTCTCCTCTGCTGACAAGATGCTGAAAACCCGGTAACAGGGAGCACGGGTGCTCGGTGCACTAAATCCTTCACTGTTGAATGTTTCATAGTCAACACCTTCCCCTTAGTGGAGGCACTCGTGTGTTATGAAGTGCGAAACCCACCAGCACCATGCTGCTTCACTGGCAAAACACCAAGCGGGCCCTCACTGAGTATCAAGTCTCAAAGCACACATGGCACACTCTGAATGCTATAGGCCCAAGCTAAATAAATCATCCGCCGTCTCTGTCGCACATAGCCACAGCCAACAGTTAAGAAAGAAATCACAGCTTTGTCCCATCTGTTCCTCGGCGCTATAGTCGCCAAGTGACGGAGAAGACGAAACAAAAGAGAGCCGAGTCCTTATATCCAATGTATGCAAATGCAGACAGGATGCAAATAAAAGAAAAAGCTTATCAGCTATATTCTAGCTATGGAGCGTGCCCTCATTTCACCCCGACATGATGCACACTTAGTCCATGCTGTGCAAGGGAGGGGCAGCTGTGATGTGAACCAACATCAAAATGCAGATGATCCTCTGGTAGAGAAACATTTCCATCCGGACATCCATTTTCAACAGCAGGAGAAGACAGAAGAGGGACTAACACTAATGTGGTGAGGAGAGAAATCTAGAGGATTTTTTATTACTAGATTTCTCTCAGTGAAAAATACTCAGGGGAGAAAAAAAAGGAGAAAAGACTGATGCAGCAAATGGCCAAAGGAAAGGAGAGGTCATTTTGTCCAAAAGGTCTTAGTCAGACGGGAGCAAGGAAAAGGAAACAAAAAAAAAAGACAATTATAAAGCAGCGTGGGTCCCATGGGACCGAGGGGGGAGGCTTAAGATAAATGTGCTTCAACATAAAATGACAAAAAGACAAATAAAGAGTACAAGTCGAGGTGAAATTAATGAGCTCTACATTCCTGGCATAATAATCCTCAGCTTCAAGGGAGAAGCGGAGAAAACCATCAGCACTCTCTGGAAAAACAGACCCGACATTAGTTATATTCAGTCTTTTTTTAAGAGCTAACACATATTAAGTTAGTTCAGAATATTATGGTCAGTGATCACTGTGCAAAATCATCAAAGCAGCACACCAAGGTCTTCAAAGTCAGAGCTAAGTAACTCCTTCACCAGGGACAAAGAGCAGTCATTTGTCTTTGTCTGTTTTGACTCTTGTGATTTGGACACCTGAGCTCCCAGTGAACGTTTTGTGGGTCTTCTAGCTTTTTACGGATGAATGTAAAAAAGACTCAATTGAGTGGTTCACATAAGCTGACCGTTTTTAACAGGCACTAAACATTGGAGGGCTGTTGTTTATGGTGCTTGGTGACAGATCAGTTCTCCTAGACTGCAACACTGTTGATCTTTCTGGGAGAGCCCAAAGTATTCCTGGACTAGAATGAACATAAACTCCATCCAGCAAGTTCTGGGTCTGCCCTGGGGATCTCCTACCACTGCAATGCATTAAAAAAAAAACTCCAAGGGGAGGTGCCCAAGAGGCAACCTGATCAGATAAATGAACCACCTCAATCGACTCATTTCAATGCAGAGGAGAAGGAACAACACTCCAAGCTCTCCCCTGGATGATGGAGCTTGTCACCGTATCTCTAAGTCCACCACTCCTAGAGAGGATGTCTGACCATCAATCCAAGGATCAACCACTTTATGAGACTCAGTCCGTGTCCCACTCCACCCCCTACCAACACTCATGAATAAGATACTTACTCCACTTGAAGTCAATCAATCTCACCTCAATTAAAAGACTAAGGAAGATAGTTATACAAATAAAAACAACCAAAATATAAAACCATTATTACAGATACAAAAGCATGATATGAATGGAATCTAAAATGAATACAAATACAAAATTACACATAGCAAAAACTAAAAGGAATCAATTTACACACAAACACCTCAAGCAGTGCTTTGATTGACTGGATAAGTAACGGGAACAACTCAGCAGGATTGGTGAGAGTTAGAATTGTTCTGTTTACAGCACCATCCAGACGTTCTAGAAAACGAAACACTGACTTTCTTACAACTGTATTAAATACGCAAACACCTGCAGTTCCAACATCTGACTGGCACTCCCACCCTGGGTATTTAAAAAGGGGTTCTCATTCCATCACTGTACGCAGATCAGACTTTTATCTGCTACTTTGTTTGGTAGAAGACCATGTTGGGTGGTTTGTACAGGAGCCATTTCTACTGTAGCTGAACAGAACATATGTGCAATGGCCTTTGCCTCAGCTGAGAGCTAACTTTATTGTCTCAATGCATCATCATTATCATTCAGTTGATGAGTGATAAAAAGGTATTTCAACTTTTTATAAATCTCAAGAACATTGCTAGACAGTATAAACTTTAAAATACATCGATTTACCCTGCTTTGTTCTACATTTTGAAATAGCAGTTTTACCACTATTATTCTTTATATCATATTGCACACCACACTCAGTCTTAAGGAGCTGCTGTAAACTAGCACCACTGGCCTGAAGACCACCAGGTCGTCTGCATAATGTGGTTTATCTGTGTTTCACTTGGAGCTAGGCTTAAACCAGCAACTTGGTTTATTGATCTGCAGTAATGCGATCCAAGCCACAGACTTTATTATCAGGTCATTTATGAAAGGCTTTATAAACGTCATGTATCAGTATACTTATAGGTTCATCACCCATGTCAGAGTCATCCACATACAGTTCACTTTTTATCCAGCTGAAGTGAACCAATTTTGGTCTCATCTGAACAAAGGACCTGCTTCCACGTGTTTGCTGTGTTTCCCCTACAAGCCTCATGGCTTTCTTTCAACAACGGCTATCCTCTTGCAACTCATCCATAAAGGCCAGATTGGTGGAGTGCACAAGTGATAGCTATCCTGACAACAGCTTATCTCTCCTGAGCTGTGGATCTCTGCAGCTCCCCCAGAGTTACCAAAGACCTCTTGACTGCTTCTCTCATTTATTTTCTCAAATAAGTGTTTTTTAAAGCCATGTTTCATTTTCTTTCAGCTTCACAATTATGTTCTATTATTTTGTTGGTCTATCCTATACATAAATCCCAGCAAAATACATTTATTTTTGTAGTTGTGACGTTACAGAATTTACAAAAAGTTCAAGGGGCTTGAAAACCTTTGCCAGGAACCATATGAAAGGGAGCAAAAGGTGGAACAAGGGGAAATGAAAACATTGGTAACAACAGAGAATTTCAAACAATACAAGAGTACAATCCAAACATCCCAATTTCAAGTATGTCATATACACCTACAATTTACTTATTGTATGTACAAACTCCTCAGTGATGAGTAAACCATCAGTAGGTCTATCAATTATCTGTTTTTCGTTTATGTGAAACAATTGATTGATTATTTGTGTGAACAATAAAATGCCTGCAACCAAAATCATCTCCCTGTGGTGGTTATGAGAGCCTGTTTAATCCAGTCAGTAGTCTGTCAGGAATGTAGCTGACCACCAGAGGAGTAAGAGGTGTATTTTAGGTTATTTCAAGACAGATCACCGGCTGTCTGGTCAAAACCTGCAGGAATCTTGAGTCAGCATCACTTCAGTGATTAGGATGGGGAATGAAAGTGCGCAGAACATGACAAGTTCTCCAAGAGAGAATAATCTGTGTCAAAGACCAGAAATGAGGAATAATCCACTTTAATGAACTTGTGATGTCCTGAACTATAACAACCATTGAAAAAAAATCCAACCGGTTGACACAAGATGTCAAAAAAATGAATCAAGAGTTGTTAATTCCCTGGTTCTTGTGGACAGATGTCCACAGACTGGTGTACAGACCAGTCTCTACTGACTGGTGCGTACACAGCAAGGCCAGACTGACCTGACACGGCCACCTTTGGTTTCACCTCAAACTCGCTGACCTTTCTGAGGATAGCGGCTGAGTCAGAACAGCAGCGGCATTTATTTCCTGTACACAAATGCTGACATCTTCCCAAAACAAGCCCAGATGCTGTGGTGTCTCGGCCGCGTGTGTTTAGCTAACGCGTCAACAAACATCTGGATGTGAGTGGCAAGGGGAGCACAAGAGGGGCGGTGTTGGACAGAGCTGCATGAAGAGCGAGGAACGGGAGGCTTGGAGTTGGGTTAGAAAGCAATTTCCCAAGCTTGTGACCGAGGAGGAGCTGCAGAGAGTCACGGCTCAGGTGGGACAGCTGGTAAATCAAATCTACCTGGTTTTGAGGAAAACAATAACACTCGGGACACACTATGTGTGTGTGAACATATGGTGGCGGCGGCAGCATGGGACTGTGGGAAGGTTTTTCTTCAGCAGGGGAAAGAAATCTGGTCATTAAAAGTTGAATACAGCGTTATACTGGGAAATAAAAACTTGCCAGCGTCTAGTAAAGACTGGAGACTGCGGTGGAGGATCAGCTACCAGCACAGCACCGTCAGGCAAACATACAGCAGTAGAATGTCTCAGAGCAAAGCATATCTATGTCCTAGAATGGCCCAGTCAAAGTCCAGACCTAAATCCAATTGAAACTTGGAAAAAAAAAACTTTCAAAACTGCTTTTCACAGACACCTGCTACACGGTCTGACTGAGCTCGAGCGATCTTGCTGAAAACAGGGGGAAATTTCAGGATCTTGATGTGGAAAAATGGTAAAATCATACCACAAAACATTTGCAGATGCAATCGCAGCAGGATGTGGCTCTGCGAAGTAGGATTTACTTGTAAGAATGTCGAAAACCATCCATCTTTATCAGATCTTTTTTTTTTCATGGGGGTGCTTTCCGTTGCTCTATCACACAAAATCCCAATAAAACGCATTAAAGTTTGTGGCTGCAAACACGATAAATGTGAAAAAGTTTAAGTGGCGTGAATAATTTTGCAATCCACTGGATGTGTAGACTCTGCAGCAGACCTGATCTGCCCCATTGCGTATTTGTTTATTCTACTGGCTCTGGCTCAAACCTCAGTCAGCGAGACCCCTACAAGGGGGGGATCAACCAGTTTATGAGATCACCTCCTTGTCCTTTTTTTACTAAACACACCGATAACCTCTCCTTCTGGAGACCCTGTCCTAACAAAGCTGAACCTTAAAGGGGATTGTGACAGCCAAAGAAAGCAGATGATGGAGCTGCAGCTCCTGCTTCATGGCAGCGGCAGAGGAGATGCTGTGACACATGGGACAACAATGAGGAGGAGGAAAAAGGAAACCAAGTGCCAGGAACACAACAGGAACTGCTAGATGGATGGTTTGGGGAGTAGATCTACCAAGTCACGCACTGAAGGAATCCCACACAAGTTCATAAATAGACACCGATAACAGTTTGGTTCCGTGTTTTTAACATGCATTTTAATGAAAAGCCCAGAACCGGGTGGCCTCCTTACCTTTTCTGATAGACTGAGGTGTGAGCGACTGCCTTCTGTGACCCGGCCGAGTATCCTTTGTAAAGTCCAGTCTTCCAGGTCCCGTTAACAAACGTAGACAGCCAGAGGATCAGCACCGTCCAGAGCAAACTTTTGCCGAACAGCGCGTCCAGCGGGCGCGATCCCATTTTGGTGGGGATTTAAACCACGGACCGGACGGAACAGTTAAACGTGTACGAGTCCAACTCTTGGATCCCGGTTGGGGATCAGTGCGGCACCGGCGGGTCCAGCTCAGATGTACAGAAGGGAAGCGGGGCGGCAGACTGGCATCCTAATCACTAAAGTGGAAATAAGCAGAAAAGTGTCCGGCACTAAATCGCTGGTAAAGCCGCAAAGGTTGAACTCCCCTGAGGATGAACTCTGCCGGCGCCTGCGTCTTGGTCGCAGCTCAGATTTCTGCAGCTGAACCTTGAACAGTGTTGTCCCCCCCTTCTCCTCCGCCTGTCTGAGGTCCGATCCAGCAGCGGGCATGGAGCACTTTTATAGTCTCCTCTGATGTTTTAAAAGCTCAGCCTGTCTGGCTGGGTCTCTCCCACCCTGCCCCGCTGGCGGCGCACACAGAGAGGACAATGCGCCTTCGGGGCGACGCCACTTCAACGCGCACAGAATGAATTATCGGGGCGCTGCTGGCCCAGAAGTCACGGAGACACGAAATCTGGCTTCACACGCAAAATAAAACATTGGCGCCAACAGTTCTCACTTTACCACATTAGAAAAAGCTATACGATTATTAACAACCGATCAATGGTTACTTGCTTTGTAGCAACTTTACATCCTTCAGTTGTTTTTCGTTTTGTGCTGGACCAGTTAGACTTGGTGCATATTTGGAAAGAAGAAAGGAAAAGGACGGACATCCTCAAAGACTGTCCTAAATTCAGCATCACCCATCCTCCTGCAACACTGACTATTTGCATGATGCTGCCACCATCATGTGTCACCATGGGAATGTTTCGCTCAGTTTCATCCACACATGTTTCATGCAGGCCTAGGTCTCACCTGACCAGATGGCCTTCTTCTTCCAAATGTTTGCTTTCCTCTTGTGGCAAACTGTAAATGAGATTTCGGATGGCTTTCGTTGAACGGTGGTTTTCTTCTTGACGCTTTTCCATTAAAGGTCACATTTGTGGAGAACTCAACCAGCAGGTGTCCAGTCAGCAGATTCTCTCCCATGAATAATGGAAACCTTGCAGCTCCTCCAGGCAACTTGCCTGGCCTGTCAGTTTAGTTGGGACAGCCACATCTTGATAAAGTCGCTGTAATCCCATACCACTTTCTGATGATGGGCTGAAGCTCTCTGACATGTTGAAAGCTGGGGGCAATTCATTTATTTATTTGCAAACATTTGGCATGAACTTCTTTAGAGCAGTGTTTTTGATCTGTCTGGTGCAGCAGTTTGTTTGCTAACCTCTGAGACCTTCACGGAGCAGCTGGATTTATGCGAAGATTAAATTACACACGTGTTGATGTAATGACGGAATTAGGTAAAAGCAATGTGTGTTTTCCCCCTCCACTTCAAAAACATTCCCTGCTTTGTGTCGGTCTATAGTACGTCATACCCCAGTAAAATATATTCAAGGTTGTGGCTGTTACGTGAAAGAATTTGAAAAAGCTCAAGACTTTCGAAGGGCACTGTACATCCCCCCTTGAGTTCACATGGGGTCGGTTTTCCAGCCATTGCCAGCAAGACAGTGGTCCACTACATCTGCAAAGTAACCCGAATCTGAGACCTGTGACATTTATCTGCCGGTGGTTCCTCTCAGCTGCAGAGGATACAGGCTGACTGCAATGCGTCCCTGCTGCTTGATGCTGTGCAAAAGTGTGGCAATTGTTTTTTTAATACCCGTGTCATTTTAGGGTGTCATGCAGAGATTCCAAGCAGGTATAACAGATTTCCACTTTGCCGTGTCTTTCTCCATGGTCATTTCTGGAAAACTAGCTCTACTGCCGCCAACCCCCCCAACTCCGCCTGCTTCGTAAACTGAAAGAGATGCACTGCCTATTGTCTGCGCTGCTGTGAATTGGCTCTAAATCCTCTCGGTCACATAAAGCTCCATTAACCGCAAGGGATCATTTTCGGCCTCCTTTTCAGCAGAGGAACACAATCCTTCCCGTCCTGTGTTTGGTCATAAACATGTGCTAATCTTCACTCTTTATGATTGTCGTACCAGTCAAAGCTAAGGAGGGGGCCTGTCTAACCTTTACCCTCTCCATTTCAGACAGGACCATTTTAGACTGCATAATAATGGTAATGAGATGCACTCTTGTGATCTTATGTGAGGGTCGGGGCTTTTGAGGTTCAAGACGAAAGAAAATGTAATGTTTTTATGGTAATAGTTGTTAGATTTTCTTTTCTTTGCATCTACCAATCAGAATTTAGCCAATGCAGAAAGTTCCTGACGAAAACTACATTCTTTAAAAGAAGCTACAACAAGTAGCATTTTCCCCTTTCCTGTGTGTGTGTGTGTGTGTGTGTGTGTGTGTGTGTGTGTGTGTGTGTGTGTGTGTGTGTGTGTGTGTGTGTGTGTGTGTGTGCAGCAGTGGCCAAATCCTCTGGGGCTGCCTTCATTTTTTAGGGGAGACTTTACCTGCCATGACATGCTGAGCTCAGCATCCTCAATTGAGTGGAGCTGTCCCAGATCTGTACATGAAATTAAAATAAAACAGACAGTCTTGTGCAATTTAGGGAAAAAAAGCAAAACAGATAACTGAGTAGAGAGAAAAACTCACAGCTGCATAGCTGACACTCCGCTATTCAAACAACAGAAATTCTGTAAAGCGTATGCAACAATAAAAATACAAGATGAACATGGACCGTTCACTGACATTTGTTTATTTCAAAACTTACTTGGTTTTATATGACAAAAGACTTTAAAATGTGGTCTAGTGACATCTTTGCTCAAGTAACATCAAAGTCAAATATGAAAAAAATAAAAATCGGCCATAAAGCAAACGGTATTCTGTGCTGCCATCTTGTGGTAAAACTATAAACTACACGTCAACATTTTTTCTAGAAAGTCGAGTTATGAATTTGTTATGATGCAAATAACTAGCAATAAAAATCAGAAATCAGATATGCCAGAATAAACTAACGTCAACAAATCAACCTGTCGCAGATATGAAGCTAATCTTGTTATGGTTGAGTGAGATCTTCAGTCGGTGTTGAGACACAAACACACTCCCTGCAGAACCCAATGGGAGATGTGCAGGGTTGTAAACAGGTCTGCCTCAAATACCAACCCGACGCCCATTGCATTCCTTCGCATAGACGTTGTGTACACTGGTGTCCTCAATGTATTCTGGGGAACAAAACACAAGAGAATGATACACGGAAAGCAAAATAATCTCCATATCATGTGGAGTAAAGACGTGTGTAGAGGCCTTCATCCACACCTGCAACCTGAGGCGGTGTGTCTCAATGGGGATGACTCTGAGGATGGGAAGTTCAACAACCAAGACTTTGGGTTTACTCCTCATCAGGCAGTTGTTCTCGATGTCCCAGTCTGCTCCCTCCAGGTACAGGCCAGACACAAAGCAGCCTGGTGCCAGTGAGGCTGTTAGGTTTCAGAATTACTCAGCAAAAGATGAATGTCGTGACACATTACCTTGTCTGGGCTTGTCAGTGATTTCATCCTCACTGCGGTACTGGGTCACCTCTGTATACAACGTTGAAAGATCCAGAGGCCAGCCGTTTTTCCTGCAGGCAGCTTGAACCAGAGCGGTCAGGTAGGACTCTGGGATGTGAAGTCCTGAGAGCCACATAACTTTTGGCTCACCGTCATTTACCTGCCAGACACAAGGTTCGCGCATCAGATAACAAAATCCCAAGTTTATTGGCAAATAAGAAATGATTCCAAAATAAAATGCTTTGCCGGGTTTTATGATGATTAACATCAAATTCTCAGTTATCCGGCTCATCGCAACAGCAAACAGGCTTCGATTGGAGGCGACCGGACTTTTGTTCGGTTCTTTCTGAAAACATTTTGACACCTATCCAGGAGTCCTTGTCAATTCTGGTGGCTCACATTTGAGCTGTTAGATTTTTAACATTCAACGTAAAATTTTCAACTCAACACACAAAAGTTGATCAAGGCCATTATTTAATAAATCAATGTGACTCCAAAGTGAAAAGCTTTGAAGCACTAAGTAAACCCTAGCTCCATACCTAACCCTAAGCACCCCCCCCCACACACACACAGTGAAACATGGTGGTGGCAGCATCATGTTGTGGGAATTCTTTCATTCGCCAGAACAGGAAAGCTGATCAGGGTTGATGTGTCGATCAATGGAAGTAAAAACAGAGCAATTCCACAAGAAAACCCGTCCGAGGCTTCAAAAAAAAGAAAAAAACTGGACATAAGGAGCTCGACATAAACTTCCAGCAGTTTAGGTGAAACCACATTCATGTGCTAAAATGGCCCATTGACAGTACAGACCTATATTTAATTGAGAGTGTGCGGCAAGACATGACAACCATTCGATCTGTGCAAAGACCTGCAAAGCATGTAGAGGCGAACAACAAAGACCTGCAGCTGTAATAGCAAGGAAGGCTGGTTCAACAAAGAATTGACAAAAGCGAAGCTGAAGTTCTAGTAGCTCTAGAAGCTCACTTTTTTAGATCCTCATTAGTAAAACCTTTGAAACACAGTGTGTCCTTTAGTTTCTGCCTCACAGTTACGCACCTCTGGTTTTTGGGTTCGCTCATGAATTCCCATTAACAAACAATGAGGACCACATGTGGCAAAAAATCTGAGGGTATCAATACCTTTGCCTGAACTTAAAGAGGTTGTTTTTACTATCGCTGCATGCTTTCGAAAATCAGGGTGGTAGTTTGACCATTTTTACCCAATAGTTATACTGTTCGTAGCGCCTCTTGAAGTGGCTCATCCAGTTTCCAAGGGACTTCAGAGTCTCAGGTGCCAGCTTCTTCCAAATGGCTGGAATGTGGCCGTTGAAAAGGGCCCGAGCCACTTCATCCAACTCACTGCTCATTCCCACCTCGCCAGCTAAGGCCTGCGGGAAACAAGACAGCGTGAGATGGACAAGAGGCCAAAGACACACTACGGCACATGACATGTTTCTTATGCTCCCCCCAGCCTCACCCTTTGCAACTCGGCCAAAGACTGCTGCATGCGGACCACCAGCTTGTTGAAGCGCTCTAGTTCCTGAAGTAGAACCACAGAGGTGGGCGAAACGACCATGCCAAATTTCTTACGAATCACGTCCATGTCGAACAGCTCGGGAAGTTTGTTCTGGATGTCCTGGGCCACCTGGCTTATCTGCTCTTCCCTCGTAACGCTTCCACTAGATTCACCTTACAGACAAGGGAAGGCGTAAAAAGGCGAAAAAAACAACAATTATCGCTTCATTTTTTTTTCAACAAAATGCCATCCTGACTAGTGGTCGGTGAGAATCCAGCAGAGAAGCATACTTGTCTGAGGTTGAAGGTCTATCAGGTGAGCCCATATCTCTTTAACAGCCAGAGTGTAATATCCTATCTCTGCATTGGAGTGAAGACCCATCACCTCTGGTGTGTTTGCCAGTGGCATGTTCTCAATCTCATCTGCAACACAAAGTAGGTTAAAGCCGCTTTTTACAGGAAGATAGGAAACCGATTTCTGTCTTGCGTAAGAGTGCTTCGGCAGGAGCTGACCAACATATACTGTCTTTGGCCCAAGCGGAGGGATTTTGTAATCTACATCTTTGTTTTTGAAGAAGTGGAACTGCTGGAAGGTGTAGAAGAGGAAATCCCCGAGGTACTCATCCATGTAGACAGTCAGGATCCTGCGGTCAAAGCTATCTATCGCTCGCCCACCATACATCACCTAATAAGACATTGTTCAAACGATATTTACAGCATCCAAGACAATAAAAGGAAACGTCCCAGAAGAGCAAACAGCGTCCACTAACCTCTCCGATAAGATATTTCAGACACCCCCAGGGGATATTGCTGTCTTCCTGGTCGTATGCTTTAGTCAGGTAGGTGTTCAGGATCTCCATACACACCTGTCAAGCAGAGTTACGTTGCTTCAGCTACTGAAAGGTTATCGCGCCACCGGAAAAACGAGTTCATAGTTAAAGGCCTGCACCGCTTACAAAGAAGTCCGAATCGCTGAAGTCGTAGGGCACGTTCCAGCCAATCGTTCCGTACTTTCGCCTCTCCTGCACCACGGCATGGAAGAAGGCCAGCACGAACACT
This sequence comes from Fundulus diaphanus, assembly GCA_037039145.1. Classification (NCBI taxonomy): domain Eukaryota; kingdom Metazoa; phylum Chordata; class Actinopteri; order Cyprinodontiformes; family Fundulidae; genus Fundulus; species Fundulus diaphanus. The sequence goes on from CM073127.1 coordinate 26,784,594, forward strand.
AAGCTTTTGAACACCGGGTGCGGGCAGGCGGACAAGCTTTCATGTGAGATTTTGGAGTAAGTGGCTCTCATGTTGAGTTTGAGTCCGTTGGGAGGCTCTGTCACCACCTGCAAAGGTCAAAGGTCATTTCAATGTCCGGGAATGGGAAGTTTCGGCAAAACAGTTTTCAGAAACAATATTATCATGGAGGGTTATTATTGATGTTGATGCTTTTAATGGTAGGAGTGCTGTTGTTTATATGTAAACTTTGAGGTTCGCCATGTGCGGAAAGACTGGGAATCTACACAAGCATGTTTTTTTTAAGTGCCTTGCAAAAGTACTACCTGTGATTAAAGGTTAAGAGTTGCCGATTTTTCCAGAAGTTTCCCCAAGTCCCATTTTGATTACGTCTTACCTGCTCTTCCGCTCCTCAGGGGGATCATGGGAAAAAAAATTCCCAAATCTTCTCTGGCCTTATTTCTTTCTACTGAGTCCTACCTCTTCTTCTCACAAACATGAACGCGGTTTGCTTCTTGCGACTCTCAGCCATGTTCAAAGTATACGGTGATAGCGGCGGAGCTACAATGAACAGTTAACACCAAAGCTAACCGCTAAGCTAACCGGATACATAAACACTAGAAGTGTCCATGCGCAGCCAGCAAGCGGAAACTAAGAAGGAATGAGCGCGCAGACTGGCGTTACGTGAGCGTGCCAGAATGATTAGCATGTGGGACAACCAATAGATAAGGCGATACCCCCAGAACTTAAAGGGACAGAGGGGAGTGAGAGCAGCACCAAAAACTCTGACCAATCCCTGGTCTTTGATGCGAAGAGCAGGGATTGGTCAGAGTTTTAACAGGCCTGCAGCTCCCACAGAGATTGCTTTTTTAACCTCCTTTTTCTGAATATTCAATGTATTGACTACTTTCAGGATGGAAAGACGGTTTTACCCATTATAATAAAAAGTGTTTCTGTGGATGATTGCCAACTATAGCTTTCATCTCCCCTCAGCATAATACTTTCAGCCTTAAAAAAAATCTTCCATTTAGCCTTGTGATCAACAAGAAATAAAACAAAGCATCCCAGGTTAGGGAGTGTGTTTCACCTTCAGAGAGTTTTGCAGAATGCCAATCGGGAAATCCTTAATGGGGTTGGTTGTGATCCACAAGCGGAAGTTGGGGTTGGGCTTAGTGAGTCGTTCTAAAGCCTTCTCCAATTCTTTCAACCACTTCACCAGTAAGTGGCAGTTCTGCAGCATCAGCCACTGACCGCGAGAGGCGGCCTTCTCCAACAGATCTAGAGCCACCTTCACGAGAAGAACAAACACAATAACCAAAAACTTTCTGTTTTAGGGGAAGTCCTGTTAACATTTATACGACACAGAGAGTGGTCATTACCTTCTCTTGTCCCTGGCCCATCGCAAGGAACTTGAACTTGCTGCCTCCAAAGCCCGATGCCTCTGCCAGTTTCCGAAGGTCGCTGGCTGGGTCAGAGCCAGGGCTCAAGATGAAAACGATGGGAGAGAAAGGAGTGCTCTGTTCGTAAATTGATGCAAAGCTGATCACAGGAGGCTGAACATATCTGAACACAAATAAGGAGAGCTCAGGTTAAAAAAGACTGATTTATCCATCAGAATAACTGATCAATGATTAACACCTTTACACGAGAGTAAATATTATACTTAGTTTGATTTAAACGCTATCACATGTAGACATAACAGGAATAAATGTGAAAAAGGCTACACACTCCAAGGGAAATGTATCCTTTAGCACAACTGTGATCTTAAAGGTGTTGTTGTTGCTTTGCATAGCCGTCCAGAAGTTAAAATACACTAATGTTAGTTACGAATGTAAAAAAATAACCTGGGTCTTTTACTGATGCATATAGATCGTTCTTGCTCCCGGGTGAAATTAACATACAACATGCAACAGGATTTTTTTTTAAAACAAGAATTTTACGAACAAGTCTACATATGTTTCATTCACATTGACACCAAGCAGAAGCTTTACATATAAGCTCAAATTTAGACATAGTCTTACTGGTTTTTGATTAAGTATCCTTTAAAAAAAGTGCAGAGAAACCAAACTCTTGTTGTTCTAATAATTCTAGCTAGATATTTGACTGCTCTTCCAGGAAACACTGGTAAACATCTTAAATTGGATTGATTCCTGGCATGGACCTGACTTTTTAAGCATAGTCCGCAAATTCTGTCGTCAGGTTGGGCATGGGGCCGTTCCAAAAGCTTCACATCAGCCTGCTTCATCCATCTCAAAACAACCTTTTGGAATCATTTCCTCACCGGAACACCCGACCGTGTCTAACTTTCAGCCATCTGTCCCCAACTATTAACTGATGAAGGATAACTAGTTAGGATGTTAAGGAACAACCCAAGAATCAATGTGGGTGGTTCCTGAACATCCTAAACCAGCTATCAAAAAATGTAAGATGCAAATACAACAGTGTCACTGTCCACATGCAACTGAGAATGTCGACCAAGAAACAACCAATATTTACAGATGAACCATCTACATGAAAAAGACATCTGGCCTCTGGACAGAGGGGAAAAACATTGAACTATATAACCACAGTGATAAGAAGAATGTTTGGAGGAGCCCAAAGCCCAATTTCCGCTCGTACCTACTTGGCTCCATTAGGTTTTTAAGGGTTTTAATTAAGTACTGCTGCTCCTTCTGTAGGACCCAGTGAGGCTTTCCAACCTAAAAACACTGTACCATCTGTTAAGCACGGTGGTGGCTACATCATGCTCAGGGTCTGGTTGCTACTGGTGTATTACCAAATGTAGTTGAAATAATAAGGGTGGAGGACTACCTTCAAATTCTCCAACTTTTCCACAAATTAACCACTAAACAGTTTGAACTCGGACACAGTGATGGCTACACAAACTGTATTGGGGCTGTATGTATATATTTGAGCCTGTATGCAAAACTTTAACCTGTGTGGATTGGATTTTTTATTCAAACCCGTGTATCTAATGCTTGTTTTTGAAGCTCGGACTTTTAGGTTGACTAATCCTTCTACCCTGGGGGGAAAAAAACGGTTAAAATACATCATGATCAGAACTAAATTAGTAGGATTTTATGCTGCTGATGAGTGGGTGCAAACTGTGGATCTGTGCTGTGTTTCTGTAAAGTGCATAACTAGAGGAGTCTCACTTCTCGCCCATGGTCACACTGATGTAGTCGGTCACACCTCTGAAGACTCTGTCGACGCGGAAGCAGCGCAGTAACAGCAGCTTCTGAAAGGCTGAGAGGTTCTCCTTGTATTTCATGGGAAACGGAGCCTGTTCTGGTGCGTCCAAATCGTACCACTGAGGAGGAGGGAAAAAAACATAATACAAGGTGAAACTCCATGGATAAATCTGACTACGCTGATTCCTGCCGCTTGGGTCACTCACAGATGTCCAGTCAGTAGAATTTCTCTCAATGTCGTCGGGCAGAGAGCCAAACTGATCAGGAAAGAGCTCTGAGAGTTTGACCACATCCTCCCAGCCCTGGTCAGGAAGCCAGTCGCAGGGCTTCTTTTTAGTGCTTTTTTCCAGAGATAGATTACCTTTACGCATTTGATTGGAAAAAGAAAATAAACTGTTTTGAGGATTGAATATGTTTATAGATATGATCTCCTTTGACGTTTCTCTACACGTTACCTTTTAGAAGAAATTCAAGCTCCTCCTGGGGTGCCCTTCCTTCTGCCTGTTCGATCTTGATTGTCATGTTGAAAGAAAAGAGCAACTTGTGTCTCTCAAACAGCCCTAAGGACATTCAAAGGATGAGGAAAATCTCCAAATTAGAAAGCACACCTTGCAAAAAAAGAATCCAACATTTCCGACTTTATTCCTAACTCGACTCTTTTACCTGTACAGCCATAGTTATAGACGTTGTATGTCAGAGTCTTGATGATGTTTTCGAGCCTTTTGTGAAGGACAGGGTCAAGCCTCGATTTTCGCAGCGACAATTCAAAAACTTTCAGGTACGATGCTAGTGAGTATTGGTACATGCTGTTGACCAGAGCCATGTCTGTCAGTACGAAGAACAGGATGGCGCCGCGCTTTGCTGCCGGTCTGTACCCATCTCTGAGTTGATCGATGTCCAATGATGTCTTCTGGGCCAGCTTGAGCTTCTCAAATACCTGACAGTCACAGATTTGAAAATAGACAATGAGTGACTAAGTCTTCTTTAATCATTTTCATTGCAGCAAACCATATCCAATCTTACCTCACTGGCTTTCAGCTTTGTTTCCTCTAGAGTCTGAACAAGCTCTGTGTTATCCAGCATGTTGCCTGTAGATGTGGCCAGCTCTCTAAGCAGGGAATCTCCAAGGTTTTTCAGCAGCTTCTTGTTGTCACTGGTCTCTTGGATTAAACGCTCGCGCTGCTCCTCCAGTTCCCTTTTCTCAAAGCCCATGATGGCGCTCAGGAGCTGGTCTTCCAGACCTTTAAGTGTCACTGTGCGCAACATTCATACAATATTTAGCTTTACACAGACAAACAATTTAGTTAATAACATAAGGATAACCATAGTTGTCGTACCGGTGTAGTTAATGACCATGGCTTTTCCGAACACTGATGGTGTATATTTGGGGTTAGACAATTTGGTGTTGAGATACAGTTTAAAGTTGGGATCATAATGCACCTCCTTGTCACCCAGCATGATGACCTGTCTGCCCTCGACTCCTTTCACATTTCTGTCCAGAACATTGTCAATTACAGGGTCGATGTACTCGTCTACATCTTGGAAAAGGAAGGGACAACCATACTTAATGGCCATCTCCAGCTGTTTCAAGAAGTCCGGATCATTGAAAGACGAGACCTGGGGGGGAAGACGTCCACACTTGTTAAGCGCAAACCTTCAATTTTCAAGTCGCGACTCCAAGATCTGCAGAAGACCAAACTGGTGAGTGAAAACAATGCTTTTTTTAGGACTCTGTTTTCTATTTTTGACCAAAAGTATCCTTTTCTCATGACTGAAAGTTTTTTACAAACAACAAAATATATATATAAAAAAAGTGTAACAGAATCTTAAGATTTTTTTGTCCTTAAAAGCAATCAATAATAAACCATGAATAATTCTACTGATCAATTTGACTTTTTGTCTTTTAGTTAAGTCTTTCTGTCACAGTATTAAGTTTATTATGTTCAACTTTCGGTTTAAAAAGCATACAAACAAAATTAGACACTGTGACTTTAACCAAAATATACCAGGGGTAAGTGAGTAATATTGCTTGCAATGTGTGTATTCTTTTCAGCATTGGTTCTTGTGTGCTTCTTTCTGTCACAAGGGAGTATAAGGCAACTAAGAGTCAAAGACGTGACAATATATTCAACTTATTTACACTTAACCCAGAAATGATTCATTCCCCTGGCAGATTTAGGTTTAAATCAATCAATTAGTTTAATCAACATGTTTCTTCTGACTGGAAGTGATTTTAACATCTAGGAGAGGCACAGCTAGAGTCTAAACTTGAATCCAATGGGGAAAGGGGTAGGGTTAATGGGGAATCTGTGGAAGGAGCTGAAGATCAGGGTGATGGCGAAGAGGCTTTTCAACCTTATTGCTTTAAAGCAAATTTTTGAACTGATTTCTGAGATATGTTTTGCTAATCTTCAACGTGTTATTTTCATTCAAAGTTATATAAAACCTTTTTTTAAATAGTATTTCTTTTGCAGCTAATTCAGCCAATCATTTTGGATTTAAAAGCACTTTTTTCTTGCTTGACTACAAATGGGAAAAAAATCCATCAGTGAGTAAGAGAAACATGAAAAACAAGATGTTTTTTGTTTTGCTTTCTTACCTTGAGATTGTTGTTTTCTTCTTTCTTCTTTATCCAGTTGTAGGCTTGCTGCTGAGGATCAATACACAACGCAAATCGACTCCCTGCGGTTGTCAGGATTCCGTTCTGCACAGACAGCTCATCGGGGGGTAAACCCTCACAGCCCCATCTGGTGCACAGGTTCAATAGACCCAGTTAGTTCCTTTATGATCAGCATTGAGTGGAAAAAAAATAGTCCATACACCGGATTTCTCTTTGTTAGGTCTAAAAATGTCTAAAAAAAGTATAAAATTTTTACGATTAGCCACTACTCGCCTGCTGATTTCTGTTTCATCAGTAAGAAGGCTTTCCACTTTGAAAGGCTGACTCAAGGGGATGTCTCTCTTCTTCACATCCTCCACCCATATTTGGTACACCATTTCGTTCCTGAAGTCCCAGCTGAAGGCTCCTTCGTAGCTCAGGAAAGCAGCAGAGACCAGGCAGTCTCCCAGGAGGCGCACACGCCTTTGCTTCAACTCGTCCAGATCTGTCGTCCATCTAAGGACAGTCGTTGGATAGGTTTAACTTTGTTAAATGTACTTATTTTAGAACTATTATTATTATTATCATCTAAAACTAGGATACATGAGATGAAAAAATGAAAACGTCAAAAAAAATATTCTCAACATAAACTGATGTCTTTCTGCACTGGCATGTGAGTCCAGGGCTTTTAGACCAAGATGAGCTAACATTAGAACCTTCTTATAGTATGCTGTAACTTTTGACGGTGCTACTTGTGATTAATTTAAGACAACTACTGAGAACTCTCTGACAACACAAAAGAGCAATTTACAAATAATGCCTTCTTTGTAATTTCCAAAATATACATTAAACCAGTTTGGACAGAAAAAAAAGATGTTGATGGAAGGAGCAACAAATGAATAAAAATGAAAGATGTAACAGAAACACCCTGAAAATAAACTGAGACAAAGTGATGAAGAGAACTAGGGAGAACAAAAAAAACGTGAACAGTTGTTTTTCTTGCACAAGCTAACCGTTCATTTTCCGAGCTCAGGCCAGAGATCAGTTTGTCCGCGGCTATAAGCCTCCTCTCCATCACTTCAGCCTCTTCCTGCAGCATCTGCTCTTCCAGGATAGCCGACTCGTACTTCTCTTTAAGACCTTGCAGCTCTGTCTCGATATCTCTAAGCTCATTTTGAATGCGCTCCAGTTCCTTCTTGCTCTGAAAGAAATCCTTTTCTAGACGAGCCACCTGAAAACGACAACACAGAATTATCTTCTCGTTCCACTTTCTCTTTTAAGTGCGGCAGAGCGAACCAGGAGCGAAGAATCTGAATTACTTTCTCTCTCTTGGGTTTAATTTCCTTGGCGACTTCACAGTAGCCCATGATCGCCTCCACAAACTTGAGCATCCCTGAGCCGGCTTTGCTGATGGCTTGCATTTCCTCAAGGCTTGTCTGTAGGTTCTTTAGGAAGCCTGGTCAGGTCGAATCATACAACATCACAAAGTTAAACGTGGATTGCGGTTAAACACATAAAGTACATGAATGGTTTTATTAATATTTTTAAAGCAAGTTTACCAAAGATCATGCAGCCAACTTACCTTTGACTGTCCTGACCTGGGTATTAGTTATGGAATCACAGTCCATCTCCATTAAGGAGCGAAGGAAGTTGGCTTCAGACATCATCCCCTTGGCTGACTGCCAGCTGATTTCTTTGTAGCCACGCAGCACCAGAATGCACTCACAGACCATTTGCACTTGTTTAGGTGGCTTAGCAAACGACCTGCATGAGGTACCAGCAAGAACGAGACAAAAGAGTCAATAGAAGAAGGCTGATTATTGAATTATTACAATGTTGGGTTTTGGTCATTCATATCAGGTCATCTGCGCAATATGCTTTGGGTTATCATCGGTTTTCCAATTATGTGTTTATCTTTTAATGTAGCTAGATGTATCTGTGAATTCTGTGAAACAACAGTTCTTATCATTATTGCAAATTATATTATTTTATTCACCGGATCTCAGTGACATCTGATTTTTCCAGGTCTTGCAGGGCATGACGGGCTGCCTCTAACGCCGGCAAAGCTTCAGCCAAGGAACTTTCAGCAGCTGTCTTTTCCACAGCTATGACTTTGTTTTGTTCCTCGATCTCTTTAGCTTTATCTTTGGCTAGGACCCTTTTCTCCTCGGCTAGAAAAAATAAAATAAAAAATACAAGCTATTAATCTTGGGGTGTTTTTTTTTTTTTACCAGCCATGCATGACAAATCCATAAATTTGTAGAGCTAAAAGCTAAAGGAGTAGGCATTTACTGACCTATACTTGTATTTGTGGAAATGTTTTTCAGCAGGGATTCACAAGCTTTTGTCTTTTCTGCGAGGGCCACCTTCTGATCTGCCAGCTTCACGTTTAGTTCAGCCAGCAGTTCACTTGCTTCCTTCAGTTTATCCAGCCCACCCTCTAAACGCTTGCACTGACCTACAATTGTAAAGTACAGCCTCTAAAATGATCCAAACAGACTATTGTGCAGTATTCAGCTCATTTTGGCGCACCAACACAGGCATCATGGTTTAATTATACATCCCCATCTACATACCTAAAATGTCTTTGTCTTTTTCCTCCAAAAGATTACAGTAGGTGTTAATAAAGTCTAAGTAGTTCTTTGGGGTGACGTAGTTGCATCGTCTAAGCTTTTGCAGGAATATCTTGCTGTAGTCATCCACGGAGGTATGAACCATGCAAACGTGATCTATAACTGCTTCACAGTGGGCATTAGGGATCATTGGATTTTCACCTGTAGAATCAGCCACCAAAGGGAGAGTTAGAGCGAAGTGACGGGCAGCATTCCCTGGGTAATGTTTTGACAGCTATATTACTGTGGTGCAGTAAAACCCAGACTGTCACTTTCAATATTAAGTCTTCTGATGAGACAGTTGTTAGAGGAAATGTAAGCATTACCACACATGGAAATCTGTAAAAATACTGGATAGAACCAGAGAATTTAAACCTCACACCGGAATGCTGCTATCTTGGTGTTTTAATTTATGGTTTCTGTCACAAACAGTCATTCACAGGCTAACAAGGCTAACAACCAAAGAGGTCTTCTAAATGACTCCTCAGGCTGCCCGTTGAGCCCCCAAGCTCAAAGGACTCAATGTATGAGTTTGACATTTCTACACTGCAAAAAGGGAATTAAAAGTAAGCAAACCTTTCTTGAAATTAGTGTATTAGTCCTTGATTTGAGCAGGTAAATAAAATTATCTGCCAATGGAATGAGTATTTTTACCCCTAAAATAAGATAATTTGATATGCTGCACATGAAATAAGATGATGGGGATGAGTTGTTCCTATTTTAAGTGAAGTAATCTTATGCCGTTGGCAGATAATCTTATTTACCTGCTCAAATCAAGGAAAAATACACTAATTTCAAGAAAAGTTTGTTTACTTTTAGTTCCCTTTTTGTAGTGTACACGCAGGTTTGCCGCTCTTCTGCAATGTCTGGTTGCAGTCTCAGCTGTCTTTTGCTCATTTTTCTCTCATGCCTTTGACAGATTTTTAGATTCCAAAGAGGGAAATTAGTAGAACAATCATTGTGTACAAGATTGAATACAACTTAAAGTAAAAGCTGTAAAAACAATGATATATGCCATCTAAGATTCAGGAAAGAAGTCGTATCTCCGTTCTGTCAAACACTTTGTCATTTTCAAGAACAAATCTGTCCAGAAAATAATTGTAATTATATATTGTAATAACACACCAAGGAAAGAGTGAGCCACCGCTTGCAATGCTTGTGGAGGCCATGGCAGGAACCAGTCTATCACAGTGTTGTTCATCAGTCCTTAGAACAAATCGCACATAATTATTCGGTCAATATCATTCCAAAACGCTTAGAGAATTAGGGGAAGCTTAAGGGTATGTTTCACCTGGAAAGTTCCTGCAGCGTGTCCTCAGGGTGTCTCCCACTGGAGACATGCCCAGAACAATGTGCAGATTGTTAGCACTCTTGTTGACAAAGTACTGCCACAAACTCTCTTTGGAAGGACCCGCTCCCATTTTCAGAGCCTCATCACGAAGCTCGTTGAGAACAGACTCCTTCTCATCATCGGGGAACAACGCAGGAACTATGCCTATAAAGAGGCTTAATGATTAGTGATTATTCTTCATGATTTCAACAGACATGTTCTGTGTTGTTCAGAGTGTAGATACCGGAGGTGAGCATGTTGTTAATTAGTTCCAAGAAGCCCTCCTCAGCAACATGAGCGTCCGTAAAGAGGAAAACTATCTTCTTGTTTTCAATGCCGAGCTTCAAGTACAGGGTTCTCAAATCTTCTCGTAAGTTGGACTCATTGTATCCTCTGCTAAGCGTTATCTCAAACACCTGACACAAATAGTTTCTGTTACTACAAGTGGCAAATACATTTCTAAACATATTTGAACGTTTTAATCCCAAATTATTGCGCAAAACGTCAATTATTCTCAATTTAAGTGATAGTTTTTAAATGTCTTGCAGAAATCTTCGTTCCCCTGAAACCTTTTCACAGTTTGTTACATTACAACCATAAACGTCTGTGTAATTTCTTGGAATTTTATGTGACAGACAGCAACAAACTTGTCGAGTAAAAGGAAAAGGATAAATAGACCCATTTACTGTGATCCTTCTGAATAAAATCCAGTGCAAGCAACGGCCTTCTGAAGTCATCTAATCAGTAATCAGAGTCCAAATCTTGGTAATAGAACAGGTGTTCTATGAAGACCTTAAAGGTTTGTTGGGGAACATTAGTGAACAGTCTCATGAAGACGAAGGGCTACGACAGACAGTTCGGGTATGAAACAATCCCTCTGCTTTGAGCATCTACTATCAGTTCATCATCTGAAAATACACTTTTGCACTGCAAAAGTACAAATACACTGCTAGTCAAAGGTTTAGACTCACCTTCTCATCTAACGGTTTGCCTTTTTTTATTACTACCTCTGGGAACTCCTTCAAACCCATTTCAGGAGACTAAACTCATGTATTTCATCGTGAGAAGGGCAAGAGTGACCAAAGCAGTAATCAAAACAAAAGGGGCATATTTAGAAAAAGCTAAAGCGTACAAGATGTTTTGAGTTATTTCACAATTTTGTCTTTGATACATAATTCAATATAATTTTGAGTCATAGTTTTGATGTCTCTGTGAACCCAAACTTTTGACTGGTGATGTACATGGCCGCCAACCTAAACTAACTGTCTGGACCAGGTGAGCATTGATCACACAAGCAGCCGGGAGGTCCATCTTAACTCTGGAGGAGCTCAGATGTAACTCGGCCAACCAAATCAATAACGAGTAGCGCTCTGCGTTCTGCACATTGTCAATCTGGGACTGCTCCCATCGAATATGTTTGACGAAAGGAGAAACATTCAGCAGAACTCTGTTGATTGGACAAAGCCTACCAAAGGTTGGTTTGAGCCAATCACGGTGTCAAATAAAAGTGTAAGCAGCACACGTCATGAGAAGCCACAAGGTAAGCTAGTCAAGGTACTTCTTGCTGTTCTTTCAAAGAAGAAATTGTGGATTCTGACAGAACAGATGTGATAGCAGCAGCTACGATTGCGTCCTCCTGCGCTGTCAAGTTTATTTTGGTTTGTCGGTGGGCTCGTCAGTTCTTGCTTTCGTCACAGTCGGTATGTCCCGCCTTAAACCACAATACGATAATGTGATTGGCTTGTACCGTTTTTGGTTCAGTCACAAACGATTGAAGCGAGAGCGGTACAAGATGGATTTTCGTGTGTTTGTGAACGCACAAATACCGCGAGGATTCAGCTTGCAGGCAAGGTTATGTCAGATTTGTAGTTTATCACAAACCATGTAGGTGAAAAGGTGATCAGATCACACAAGACCAAAATGTAACTTTTTGGCCTACATGTAACATTATGCGAGGTGGAAAACTAAAACTAAAAAAAGTTTTACAACCTCACAGCCAGCAGTGAAAGCAGCAAGCTTGGTGAGCGACTGTTTGCCAGAGCCTCCCACTCCGACGAGCAGTGCGTGGCCTCGATCGATGCGGATGATACGGTGAACCCGGGTCAGGTGTTCCAGAGCATCATCGAATAGTACAAGGTTCATCCTCGTCTTGTTCTCATTGTACTCCTCAAGTATTAACTGCAGAGAGTGGGTTTAGCATGGTGTCAAGCCCTTGCACAAATTACTGAATTACTACAAAAGGACATTTGAGAAAGGATTATGGTTGCAGGCTACTACTTTCACCAAGATCACTGAACTTGCCTCAAACATTGCTTTTGAGGAATCATAGTCCTGGATGTCCTCGTAAACTCTGGGTTCACATTCACTGAGAGCCGTCCTGTAGTCGCCGAAAAGTATCGGGTCGCTCATCACGGCCTCCATTTCTGACTTAAAATGTTCTTCAACCAGATTCTTTATGTGACCTTGGACCTTTTGGCAAAATACATATAAAGTTGAAATATTCTCGAGATATAACAGAAAAAAAACAGAAAGATTTGGGTCTATATTTGTCCAAAAAAGGTTAAAAAACAAAACAACTGGACTTCTATTCTGAAGACGTTTCGTTTCCCATTTCTAGACCTTCTGGCCCAGCAGGTCTATAAAGCTTGGAACTGCACACTACTTCAGACATTTTGAATTGAGAAAGCTTCGTGGATGGGAAGCGAAACGTCTTCAGCTTCAGAATAGAAGTCCAGTTGTTTTATTTTTTTAACCTTTTTTGAATTGATCATGCCCTGGATGACTGAGAATGACTGAGAATCTTCACCAACATATCGGTCTATATTTGTGTTCATATTGGAGTAAACTAGTATTTAAACTTGCCAACGTTTTGTCAGTTTCGTCGATGAGTCTGTCATGAAAGATTCTCAAGCACTCATTTCTCCAGACACGCACAAACTGAGCGACGGTCAAAAATCTGTAAAAGAAAAAAAAAAAAGCAGGAAGTCGTTTCGAAAGGCGGATCTTTCTTAATCTTTCAGTTGAGCAAATCTAGCAGATCGGACTTGTCTGGTTTGGTGAGAATCAGTCCGTTGTAGACTCTTGACAAGTCCCTCAGGTTGAAGATGTAGTGGAACTTGGAAGGGGTCGGCGGAAGATCCTTGATGATGAGGTTGTAGAGTTCCAGGGTGCAATCTGTGACTTTATCACACACCTTCTGAATGGCATCCTCAAAGAGCTAAAACACCCCCATCAGCTTTATAAAATTCAGAGTGACATGAGATGGTGAAATTCTATGTGTGAAACAGAGACTCACTTTGGTGTGACCCTTGATAATAGAGGCGTAGATGAGGTGGAGAGACTCCATTGTTGGAAAGGGGCTGCTGAAGACACTGAAGAGCGAGAGGAAGCGTGGATCCACCTCATTCCTACCACCCCCTGCCTTTCCCATGGCAGCAATAAAGACGAGGTCTTTAAGGATTTTGTAGTTCAGTTCTTTTCCTCTGTCATAAATGCCGCCTCGGTCCAGCAGCAGCTTTAGAAGTGCAATAGGCTGTTGTGTCCCATAATTATCCACCTGCATAGCATAAAGAGAGGATCCTACCACATTCACCACCAGGTCAACAACAAGTGACTTAGTAGAGATGTTGGAGCAGGTACCTTTGGTATGTTCATGTCATCCATAAATATCAGTAGCCTCTTCCCCATTGTTGGACCATATGTATCTTTGGTCCTTTTTTCCACATTGGCCTCTAGGTTTCTCTGCAGGTCCATAGAAGTTGTTCTTGATGAAAAGTTGATGATCAGGTTAATCTAAACAGAGACACATTTAGAGTGAGTAATTTAGAGAGAAAGATATCTATAATCAAGGTATATATCCAGTGCCTTGCAAGAGTATTTCTATCCCTTGAACGTTTTCATACTTAGTCAGGTTACAACTACAAACTTCAACACATTTTATGTGATAGACCCAAAAAAAAAGAAGCACAGGACTGTCAGGTGGAAGATTTGTGGTTTTCAATGTCTCAAAGAAAGTCTGCCAGTATGAGGTGTATTTGTATTCACCCCTTTACTTTATTGCCCCCAAAGACAATCCAGTGCAACAAATTCTAAGTATTACTAAGTGTAGTTCTTCTGTCTGTGATCCAGTCTCAGCATAAATCAGGCTGTTCTGTGAAGACCTCAGTGGTTTGTCAGAGAACATTAGTGAACAAAAGGCATCATGAGGACGAAGACACAGCAGACTTATCAGCGATAAAGATGTGGAGAAGTTTAAAGCAGGGTTAGGTTATAAAATAATATCCCAAGCTTTGCATATCTCACAAAGAGCTGCTTAATATATCATCTCATAACACAATGACACAACTGCTAATTCTGGAGGAGCTGTAGAGATCTACGGCCCTGGTGGGAGAATCTATACATTAGACAGCGATTAATCCTGCTCTCCCGCAAATAAACAAGGTAGTGGGAGCGTTATGCTGTGGGGTCATTGTAATTCAGCAAGCACAAAGCTGGCCAGATGGGAAGATGGGTGAAGTTTAAATACATGGCCAAAAAAATGTTTAACGCTGAAAAAGACATGAGACTAGTGCCAAAGTTCACGTTCCAGCATGACAACGACAACATCCACCAATAGCTACAATGAAATGATTTAGTGTATGGCCCAGTCAAAGCCCAGACACTTAATCAAATTAAGGATCTTTGGGTAGACTTAAGATATGGTGTTCACACATGCTCTCTATCCAATCTGAACGAACTTGAGCTCACCGTTGAACAACGAGGGGCTAAAATTTAAGTCTCAAGATGTGCAAAGCTGGTGGAGACATATGCTAAAAGGATTGCAGTTGTAATTTCAGCAACTTGTGATTGTACAAAGTATACTGCGCACAAATACTAACTAAATCTTTCAGATTTTTCATGTGATCAAAATTAGAAAACCATACTTTGGTTTCCTCTCATTTCCCAGTAATGAGCCACTTTGTGTCGCTCTATCAGATTAAACCCAAATGGAATATATTGAAGTTCATGATTGTGACATGAAAAAGACAATCAAGGTGGTATGGAAACTAATGTACTGAATGGATGGATGATTTAAAGCTGAAATTACCCAAGTGTCAGGATTAACATTCTTCAAAAAATTAAGAATGGTGGCAGTCTTCGAAGTGCCGGATTCTCCAACAAGTAACACTGGTCTCTTTATCTTCACCATCTGTTCCAAGATCCAGCCGGCTCTTGTGGTGTCAACAGTTGGCACTAAATGGGAACAAAAACTCTAAGTCAAGCTCAAAAGCTTAGATACTTACCTTTGTATATGCTGTATTTTCTATAATATTTGTCTTTACATGCAGAAAGGACAAATAAGCGTTACCTAGGATATCAACAAACTTCATATCAGGGTTGTGAGTGTATTTGGTGACCAGGGAACTCCAGGGAACCCACTTCCTCTGAGTCCCATCATAATGGAAATCAAACAGAGTTGGGAGGTATCCTGTGTAAAGGCAATCATCAACATATGTGTGAAGAAATTAGCGTGAAAAAATATATTCATTTATTCAATGGCAGATCAAAGAGAACATTTCTGCTTCTTACCTGGGATCTCACCAGGCCCAGCCAGGGTTTTTTCTTCGTGCACAGTGGTTAAGCAGGAAAGCCTTTTGACAAACTCATCAAACTTGATCCTATCACTTTCCAACAGCGTGGCTCCCAGTGAGCAGTACAGAGCTTCCAGGAAGTAACACTCCAGGACATCAGCACTGCTGTTGTCACTCTCCAGCAGTGCATCCAGTGTCAAGCATAACTGAGTGACCTGGACACATTACCGAAACATGCACGATGAGATCAAAGCAGCCTTGAGGGCAAACTGGTTCAAACTTTGATCAATATATTATTTTGAAATTCATCACACATCTGAGGAGAACTCAACCTACCATATTCAGGTCTGTCTGAGGGACCACAGTTTCCAATTTCTGTCCCTGTTTACCATCAACAACGCCGTCTACGATCATGTCAATACAGCTGTGCACATATTTCTCAAACAGTCCGTTAAGAACCTCTTGTTCCTGGAAAATAAATGTTTTTAATAAGAAATTCCTTCTCAAAATTAACAAGAATACGTGAATACTGAATACATTATTCTAAAGACCTTTTCTGGTCTGCTGACCACCCATCTTTGCCAGTATGGGGTATATCGCAAGTTCTTTGGGTCAACGAAAACCATCCCACAGCGAGACACGGTAGCAGGGGAAGCATACTGCAGATCGCCGACCTGTGATGGCAGAGTTCTGTTAAAAGACCTACTGACGGTTGTTTTGTAGAGCCTGAATACAAGGTATTCTGCCTACAGACAAACCTCAAACAGCATGGCACAATGACTCTGTAAGCGGATCCGTTCTCCATTAGCTAGCGTGAGGAGCTTGTTGTCGTCCATTACCGAGTTCATATTCTCTACCCAAAGGGCGTCCACGTCCCCATCAAACAGGATGTACCTGTTAAGTCCAATGCAATGGCTTGAGAAGTATTTCAGAGCATTTTTTAAATATTATATTAGTAAACCATTCCACACTAAACTATTGATACTCCTTTTTTTATTTTGTCACCTTGCAAATTTAATCTTCACAAAATTGTAATTAATTTCCCTTTAGGATTAATGAAGTATTTTCAATTTGAACTGAATTCCACAAAAAAAAAAAAAACTGGTGACAGGACAACTATTCATAATGCCTATTATATGTGGTTGGCCAGAAAGAAAGACGTAAGAAGTCCCATTTACAGTTTGCCATAAAGTAGTATAGGAGACAAATGCAATCATGCGGAGGAAGGTGCCCTGCACAGATGAGAGCAGAACTGAACTCTCTAATATGAGAATGCTTTTTTTCACTTGGAACAGGGAGGCTGGTCAGAGTGGATGGAAATAAATAGGGCAAACCTGTTAAGAGCTCAGGTGGACGTTTGCCTTCTAGCAGGAACCCCCCCCCCCTCAAAACATACAACCAGAGCTACTATAGAAGCATTAAGATTA
This sequence comes from Fundulus diaphanus, assembly GCA_037039145.1. Classification (NCBI taxonomy): domain Eukaryota; kingdom Metazoa; phylum Chordata; class Actinopteri; order Cyprinodontiformes; family Fundulidae; genus Fundulus; species Fundulus diaphanus. The sequence continues at coordinate 26,801,320 of CM073127.1, forward strand.
GATAACGGGCCTATTAACATGGTAGAATAGCTCAGTCCATCCATCCATTGTCTTCCGCTTATCCGGGGTCGGGTCGCAGGGGTAGCAGCTTCAGTAGGGAGGCCCAGACGTCCCTCTCCCCGGCCACTTGGGCCAGCTCCTCCAGGGGAATCCCAAGGCGTTCCCAGGCCAGCTGAGAGACATAGTCCCTCCAGCATGTCCTGGGTCTTCCCCTGGGCCTCCTCCTGGTGGGACGTGCCCAGAACACCTCTCCAGGGAGGCGTCCAGGAGGCATCCTAACCAGATGCCCGAGCCACCTCAACTGGCTCCTCTGGACGTGGAGGAGCAGCGGCTCTACTCTGAGTCCTCCCCAGATGACTGAGCTCCTCACCCTATCTCTAAGGGAGAGCCCAGACACACTACGGAGAAAACTCATTTCGGCCGCTTGTATCCGGGATCTCGTTCTTTCGGTCATGACCCAAAGCTTGTGACCATAGATGAGGGTAGGAACGTAGATCGACCGGTAAATCGAGAGCTTCGCCTTTTGGCTCAGCTCTCTCTTCACCACAACGGATCGGTACAGCGCCCGTGTCACAGCAGACGCCGCACCAATCCGCCTGTCGATCTCCCGCTCCATCTTCCCCTCATTCGTGAACAAGACCCCAAGATACTTGAACTCCTCCACTAGGGGCAGCACATCCTCCCCAACCCGGAGAAGGCACTCTACCCTTTTCCGGTTCAAGACCATGATCTCGGATTTGGAGGCACTGATTCTCATCCCGGCTGCTTCACACTCGGCTGCGAACCGCTCCAGTGAGAGCTGTAGATCACGCCCTGATGAAGCCAATATGACCACGTCATCCGCGAATAGCAGAGATGCGATCCTAAACGGATCTCCTCAACACCTTGGCTGCGCCTAGAAATTCTGTCCATAAAAGTTATGAACAGAATCGGTGACAAAGGGCAACCTTGGCGGAGTCCAACTCTCACCGGAAACGAGTCCAACTTACTGCCGGCAATGCTGACCAGACTCTGACACCGGTCGTACAGAGACCTGACAGCCCTTATTAAAGGGCCCGGTACTCCATACTCCCGGAGTACCCCCCACAGGATCCCTCAGGGGACACGGTCGAATGCCTTCTCCAGATCCACAAAGCACATGTAGACTGGTTGGGCAAATTCCCATGCCCCCTCCAGGATCCTGCTGAGGGTGTAGAGCTGATCCAGTGTTCCACGGCCAGGACGAAAACCACACTGCTCTTCCTGAATCCGAGATTCGACTATCCGACGGACCCTCTTTTCCAAAACCCCGGAATAGACCTTACCAGGGAGGCTTAAGACAGTGATTCCTCTATAGTTAGAAAACACCCTCCGGTCCCCCTTTTTAAATAGGGGGACCACCAGCCCAGTCTGCCAATCCAGGGGAACTGCCCCCAATGTCCATGCAATATTGCAGAGTCGCATTAACCAACTTCCATGATAGCTTAGTCAAAGTCCTTAAATCAATCTCTGAATCTGTAGCCAGATTTGAAAATGGATTTTTCCCAGACGTTCTCCATCTATCCAACCTGGGTGTGCTTGAGTTTATATGAACAGAAAAAAAAAAAAAAAATAGATTATCTCTAAATGCCCAAAAAAAGGTGGAGACAAACTACAAATGACTTGTTGCTGTGTTAGCATCAAAAGGTGGCTGTCCAAAGTTCTGGCAGAGAAAGGCTAAATACAAATGCCTGCCACACAATACATATTGTTTTTCTAAAAGGTCTGAAAACCAAGTGAGACTTTTAACGCCATAATTATCTGCCCTACCTGGTGCTGATCACATAAAATCCCAATATAAAAAACTGAGAAATGTGGTAGTATATATAAAAATATACAAGAGGTTGTGGTGGATATTAATCATTATCAAGGAGGAAAGCACACTACTCATTTTAATTAAGAGAAAGGTGAAACTTTGTCTTTGCAAGTTTAATTCAAAGGCATGAAGCGTTTGAATGTTTCTGTCCCCCAACGCAGTCAGGAAACAGAGCGAGAGGAAAAGGGCACACTAAACCTTTATACATTCTGGGTTAACATAGGAAGTGGGAGTAGCTGTCATCTGAGAAAATATGAGCGCACCCACTGGTACAATCCAGTTCTTATCTAACACAAGTCCTCTCTGAGTCCTTGGTTAAAGAAAACACAATAATTCACTCTGTAGCCATGTGAGCTTCTTCCACACAGGAAAGTTATGCAGGTGCATCCAGACAAGATATGATCAGAGTTTCGTACATCAATAAAAAATTTCCACAAGGCGGTTTACATTTACCTTCTCTCTTTTTTGTCAGTAGGCTTGTTGATATCCCGGAAGATGTTGGATAAAATCCCATCAGTCCAGTCTCGGGTGTCTGGGTCAAGAACTCCATAAAGTTCAATGACACTCATGGCTTTAGGGTTCAGAGGATACAGCTTCGTGTGCAGCCCCATTCTGATCAGGAGATAAATGAGAAGGTAACCTTTGTTCATACGTAAAATCACCAGGACGTGGAATGAACAGAATAATCTGACACTAACTTGGTCTGAGCGTGACACAGTGTGCTGATCACAACAGATTTCCCACCACCAGTTGGGCCCACAACCATAGTAGTGTGCCTGGTCATCATCGTCTCATACATCTGCACTACTTTATCCACCTACCAGAGACCGGAACAGAGCAAAGTATTACAATCCAATCCATTTTCTGAGAGTATGCCTCTGTCACAGACATGAACGTGTTAGTGAGTTAACAAAATAAAAGCTGTGGGTAAGACGAAACACCTGGATAGGTAGGATAATATATTTGTTGTCCTCCAGTATCTGCTCAACCGCATCGTTGAAGTTAGGGTAGCGAACACGTGGGCAGTCGAGTCCAGGGAAAAGGTCAGAGATCAGCCCAAGGAACAAAGGGACATCCTCAAAAACAAACTTTGGCAGGTTCATGTCTCTGAGAGCACGCATCAACACCACGTCCTTTTAAGAAAAAAAGGAACACAAAAGTGCAGAAATCTAGTCATAAAAGGATTCACAAAAACTAAAATAGAGCTGAGATAATCATAAACAGAAAATAATTAATGATTTTTAGACCCCATGAAATTAGGTTTTATATCAAATAAAACTTTCCCAACATTTTTCCTCTCAAAAATGCTTGTGTGCATCTCCACATCAAATCAGCCATTTGGACAAACCACCAGGTCTTTACTAATAAAACTCGAAGGAATAAAACCTACAGTGCACCGCAGGGAGCAAATGATTAGGGTGATGGTAGGAAGGCCCTTCAGTCTTGAAGAATTGGAGCTCATCACCAAAGAAAACATGTTATAAACAAGTAAAAAGTTAACAGTCAGAAATTATAAATTCAATTTAATTTACAGTATATACGTTTTTTTATATAGTGCCAATTCACAACACGTCATCTGAAGGCACTTTAAAACGTCAATTAAGTTGAATCATACAGACAGACTGGTTTAAAAGAAAACCCAACAGATTGTAGCATTCACTCCTCCTGGTTGAGCAGGAGGAGTGAATACTAGTGTTCATCAGTGTGAACAGCCATCTGCCAGGACCCACTGCCGGTTAGAGAAGACAGAGCAGAGACACACAGAGCACAGAAGCACTGATCCAGAGGAAATATATGTATATATATATATTTGTGTTTGTGTGTGTGTGTGTGTGTGTGTGTGTGTGTGTGTGTGTAACTACCTCATTCAGGTCAGGTGAGCCTCTCTTCAACTCTCCTGCCATCACCAGCACAGACTTCAGAGCCCGTAGACCAAAATCGTAATGAGACTGCTTGGATAGTTGCTCACGAGCTAACTTATATAGCACTGTCATCTTCTTTGCAAGCACCTTAAATTAACAATAATTTTTTTTTTTTTAAATACACGTCATGAAGAATTTTTGATTATTTATACAAACTAAGAAAATGATCACGGCTTTGACTAAGGTCAGCCCTTCTCAGTACAGGAACAGCTAAATCCTAACAATGATTTTATATTTTTATTGTTATTTGGTTACCTTGGCCATGAGGAATCCCTCAGAGAAGAGCATTATCTCACAGATCTGTTGTAGGTCAGGTACAATCACAACCACAGGCCTGAAGAGGGCTTTGACGGACTCCGGGAGCTCTGTGCGTCCTGCGTAACCAGGGTTCATAGTGATAAAGATGCCCATGCGGTCGTCCAGGCTGATCTCTTGCCCCTCAAACTGAAGCAAAAGACCCGAAAGAGGTTCATGTACACAAAGAAAACCCTTTAGGCACTGACAGGTAAAAGTATGTGCAAGCCATGAATTAAAAGACACATTATGATACATTGAACCTCAAAAATTAATGTATTTGGGTGTTACATAGTAGATAGAAAGAAGTGCATAGTTGTGAAGTGAATAAAAATGACACATCTGTTAAAACTTTTTTTGACAAAAAGATAATCTGTAAAAGATGCAGTGGTGCACATTATATCTATCATTGTATCTACATGAATTTTGTCTTTCTTTTGTGCAAAATACTTCAAGCTCAGTCAGCTTGGAAGGAGAGCTTCTTTCAACATCAATGTTCCAAGCCTCGCCGAGGATTTTGATTGCATTTACGTCTGGATTTTGACTGGGTTCTTCTGAAAAAAATTAAAATGCTTTGATCTAATCCATTCCATTGTAGCTCTGGCTGTACGATTAACCTCCATCTTAGTCTCCAGGCTTTTGCAGCCCACAATTGCTTTTCTTCCAAAATTGCCCTATATCTTCCCATTTGATCAGCTTCCTTATCCCAGCTGAAGAAAGACATCCCCACACCATGATGTTCCCACCACCACGTTTCACCATGGGGGATTGTGTTCAGGGTCATGGCCCGTGTTACTTTTCCACCATACACAGGGTTGTACATATTAGCCACAATATTTGATTTTAGCTCATCTGATCTGAGGACATTCATCAATATATTTGCTATCTCCCTTTCCCCTGCAAACAGGATTTTTTTTTCAGTATAATTTTTGCTTTCAAAATCAGGTATTTTTAATTCCCTTCACAATTATGCACTGCATTTTGTTTGTTCTGTTGCAACAAATTGCAATAAAAGACATTAAAGTTTGTAACTCAATGGTTAGGAATGCTTAGACAAGGCACTGTAATTTGTATTTAGTCTCCAGACTGATGTAAAAAAAAAATGGTTCTGTTTTTGATTAATCGATGAAATGGCTCGACATGACGGATTTACCTGAAACCGTTTACAGTGTAAAATCAGAGCATTGCGTATGGTCTGCATTTGCGAAGAAATAACTGACAACACAGAGGCATCTATACGATTGAACTCATCAAAACAGCCCCAAGCGCCACACTGGGCGAGGCCGGAGAAGATCTTCCCAACAGCCTGCGCACAAAGAGGAAACACATTCAAGTGCAACAGTACTGAGAAAAGATAATACTATGTCCTTTTTGTGCAAACACATCACATTAACACATAGTTATCAGCGCGTGCCGCGTCATGTGGGCTTCCTACCATGTAGTCCATGCCTTCACCACAGTTTGTAACCACACACAGCAGGCCTAAAGCCTTAGCCAGATCTTTGGTGGATTCTGTTTTTCCTGTACCAGCCGGTCCAGCAGGAGCTCCGCCCAAGTACATAGAGAGGGCCTGTTTGACAAACGCACAAATCTCAAATTGCAAAAAGAAACCACACAACAACATTCCAATATTTGGGTATTGCACTGTCTCTTGGACCTGTGTAAGGGTCAGGTAGATCCTATCTGTGAGTGGGGTTATAACCAGTCGGCCATTCAACCCCATGTACTCATAGCCGTAAGAGAACGAGGCACTGCACTGATGCACAAACAAGTCGTCGTGTTCCCGGACCCAGTAGAACCTCAGCTGGCTTTCCCACTCAAACTCTTGTGCATCCATTATACTGCAAAGACATTGAGATGTTTATTATTAACACATGAAAAGATACAACAATTCAAGTGCGCACGCTCACCTGTTGTCCACAAAACTGTCCACGATGTCTCTGGCATGGACGTCTATGATGAGCACCGTGTTAATCTTCCGTCTGTCATTTTTCTTCAGAGGCTGAGTGATGCTTGTAACCAGTTCATCGATCTGGCGGTGCATCTTTTCAGCATAGTTCTTCAGAGCATGTTTTTCACCTTTCTTCACCTTTTTAAAGACGTCTTGGACCTCCCAGGTCCACCACACTTGATTTGCCGCTAGCACCACCATGCCCTGATACAGAAGCATCCACTCCACCCTGAGAAACACGGGAATGAGACGTTTGTTGGAGCCTGCCTGCTCATGGAAAATCTCTCAAGCCGCTTTTGCGTCCACACGCACCTACTCCTGTCTTCACAATAGCGGAAGATTGCCTCCTTGGTGATGAGCCTGTTGGTCCTCCGCATCTCTAGAAGTACCGCCATCATCCACTCTTCCACTCTCCCCTTCACTGGGACGCGGCTCCTGAACTCCATCACCTCGCCCTCAGCAGACACCATGGCAGCGACTACTGTCTCCCCGCTGTTGTCCACGTCAAACCTTAGAGAGGCTATGTTGTCGTACATCTTGTGCAACACAAAAGAAACAAAAATATCAGTGAAAGCATTTTACAAACATGCTAAGTGGGGGTCACACTGTTTTCTTTCTTGCCAAATATGCCGGTGTTTTGACCCAGTGGGAGGTATGGTTTTGGTCTGAGAGAATGCCATTTACTTTCATTCTTGCCCTGTTAAAAAAACAAATAAGAGTCCAACCCAACAGCTTGTTGCCTGAATCAGTTCTAGGAGCCTTTTGATTAAAAGGTGATATAGGATTGTATTAAAAGCCATGGAAAAATCCACTAGTAAAGCCTGGCATGTGTCACATAAGATCCAAATGTTTTAAAACTTAAGTTACTACTTCATGAGTAGAAGACTTCGTGTGGTCCATTTGATAAGTTTTTTTCTAAAATGTTCATTAAATCTGAGGTCAGAGCTGGATGGGTGGCTGGATTTAGGGACAGGAACAAATCCAGCATCTTTCCAGATGGCAGGCATATGCCTGGTATGTGTCTGTACTGACTTATTATAGGTGTACTAAAAGAGAGGACTCCACTCATTGGCTTCTGAAGGTCTATATTAAAGTGATGAGTGTCTTTAGGTTTATGGCTAAGTTCTTGAATATCCTCACTAAAATGAGTTGTATCAAAATAATAATAAAAGGAATCAAAGGCACGAGGCAGATCAGGGTCAGAATTAAAACAATCTAAAATGACTGAGGTGCAGCTTTGTGGCTTGTGAAGACCTGAAGAAGTCTCCATACTCGCCAATGCTCAAACAAGCTTTCATACTTCCCTCCAAATCTAGTTTGTAATGTTCCTTTAGTTTTAAAATGTCATGTTTGAATTCTCTTCTAGTTGAATGCATTGCCCAATTAGACAGAGTCTTGTTTTGTTTGTCTAATTCATTATACTGCAAGTAGGGGTTCATATCTTGTTTATCGGTCTTGTGAAATGGCCTTTCACCTTGATCATGTGTTCCTGGACACAAGCGGGGTCACTGCTCCCAAGAATACTGAGCAGTTCATCATCGGAGATGAAGAAGAAACGCGGGAATGCGTTTCGCTTGGAGTCCAGGTAGTCATTAAGGCTCTTCTGGCACCTCTCCAGACCGTTACTCAAAGCCTGCAGCTCTGTTAGTCGACTGGGAGCCAAGCAGCATTTCTTAATGTTTGGACCCTTCACTGTGTCATTCATTATCTACAAAGAAATGAAAAGGATATTAATCTGTTAAGTCTGTTAACAATATCTTTTGCTTCAATCAAGATATATCCAAGTAAAGCTCACTTCTTTGAACTTCTTGTCAATATTGTCGAACTTCTTAGCTTCTTCAGGTAACTGCAAACGAATGTCTCCACCAATGAATATGCTCTCCAGGTACATCCACTTTCTCTGTACCACCAGCCATACCTATGAAAAAAAAAAACTTTCTGTCACTAAGCGTTTGGGTGGATACAGGAATCAAGACTATAAAGTACCGTACAGAGATATTCAGACCCCTTGACCTTTCTACATTTTTTTAACATTAAAACCACAAATAAAGATTCTTGATTCTTAACAAGCTTCAGTGTGTTTATGTGATAGAGCAACAGGAAGCAGTGCATTTTTGTGAAATAAAAGGAAATGCTGGTATACAAATTTCTTTTTACAAATATTTAAGAAGTGTGGCATGTATTTTATTTGTCCCCCTTTAATCTGATACAACTAAACATAATTCAGCGTAAAAATGCTTTCAGAAGACACCTAAGTAGTAAATATAGTCAACCTGTAGTTCATTTGATTTCTGTGTGAATTCAGCTGTTCTGTGAAGGTTTGACAGTTCAGAAAACTTTAGAGAACAAACAGCATCATGAAGACCATGGAACACAGTAAGCCAGTTGGGGACAGAATCTAAATACAGAGAATTCCTGGAGGCTGAAAAACACTCGGGATGAGGTTCACAAACCAGGTGGGCAAATGTATTGAATATACAGCCAGAGCCACAATAGAACGGTTCAGATCCTTCTTATTTATTCATGGGTTAGTATGGCTCAGTCAGTGGAAAAAATCTGACATAATCTATAGCAAGTTTGCTCTCCATCTAATCTGACCAAGATGGAGCAATTTTGTAAAGAAGATGGGGAAAACCTTTCACTCTCTGAATGTCCATAGCTGGTAGAGATGTAACCAAGACCTGCAGCTATAACCCTAGCGAAGAAAGCATCGACTCTGTGGGGCTGAATGCAAATACACGGCAACTTTTCTATTCATTTGGAAAATAATTTTAAAACCATAAATTCTTCTCCTCAAACTTCACCACCATACTCTACTTTTTGTTGATCTGTAATATAAAATGTTAATAAAACACACCATGGTTTGCGGTTGTAACATGGCGAAACGTGAGAAAGTCCAAGAGGTTCAAAGATTTTCACCTACCTCTATTGTCTCACTAATGAGAGACAAGTCTTTTTCCCACCGCTGTATGATGTCCAGGAAAGGGCCAACAAAACGGCTGCCAGCCATGCTCTGTAAGTTCATGACATCGTTGTCCACACTCTGCAGGATCTCGTCTACGGCACCTAGAATAACACCATGCTCCTGGGTGCCTTTGAAATACGTCTGCACACTGAATCTCATGTTGTCCCACGTCTCTGCCACTGCTATCACTCCCTGGAAGCACACAAGGGGAAAAAAATATAAACTTGTGAATACGTACGTTTATTTCTTAAACTGATGCAGGTAAAATTTTAAGTAGCCAGATAAATTAAATTGAATTCAAATATGAACGCTTGCCTTCTCAATACTCAGCTCTTTAACAGCGGCGGTGACGATGTCCCCTAAGACATTTGCATATTTGTGCAGCTCCATAGCAAACATGTTCTCCAGGGTGAAGTTCTCAGGATTCATCTCAAAGCTGGTGCCAGTCCTTTCCATCAACTCCTTCCAGTGCCTGAAAGAGAGAAATGCGTTCGCTACAATTTTGTTGCACACATCATAAGCCTATTTCCTTCTCATAAACCGTCCTGTATAAGTTAATAAATTAGAATACGCGTTCCGATGAGGCTAATTTGTCAGATTCAAAGTACCTTTCGAAAAATACTAAGCTTTAAGCAGATATTAGGAACACTTTTCATTAAGCCCACATTTCTGTATTAAAAATGTTTTTTTTTTATTGGTTGAATGTGATATTATAATCTAAAATATTGTGTTTTCTTTAGCTGTAAGCAGGAAATCTTCAAAGTAAACAGAAATACAGGTTTGAAAATATCAGTCTGTGTCATTAATCTGTAAAATGTTTTCCTTAGGGAACTGAGTTACTGAGCTAAATTCACTTTTCAATAATATTCTAATATAGTTGTTGAATATGGCTGAAAGAAATGAAAAGTGGTTAAATTTGAATCATGTAAACACAAAATCGTGCACCAAGAGAGAGTTCACAGCAACCTGTCTCTTAAGGCATCGTTCTTCAGGTCTAGCAAAAGTGGCAGCGATTCTTTGAACTCCTTCAGGCATCCGTCGAGATAGAAAGCCACGGGTAAAGCCCGCACATCTTTGGGCAGCTTTCTAAATCTTTTGAGGAAACCGTCTATGCCCTCCTGTAGCACCTGGATGTCCAAATCTACCCACAAAGTCTGAGACCACTGTGCTTTAGCATTCTGGGGGAAAAGAAAAACACACAAAAAAAACATCTGCTGAACAACCTCACAAACTCAAGAACCTCAGGTCTTCACCAACAGGAACACTGCCCCACCTTCTGGGCTTGATAGACATCGTATATCTGTCTTAATCCCTTCATGTCTTTCTGAATCCTGGTAGCCTCTGGGTGCATGGTGACTGGCAGGTCTAACAGCTTTTCAGCATTGGACAGTTCCTGTCGTTCTGCCTCTATTTTGGCGAGGTCCGCCTCATACTTGGCCATTACTGTTAGCCCTGGAAACAAGTATAGTGTAGCATTTTTTTTAAAAAAAGACATTACACTGCTACTAATGAAAGAATAAAAACAGGAATCATCAACGCACCTTCATCCAAATTATCTCCCACAGCTCCAGGACCATGGATGTTGAAGCTTTCAGCAAAAATAACCAATTCTTGTTTAAACTCTTCAACATTCTTCTTTGTAATCTTGAAAAGTGACACAAAGTACAGAAAGTGTGTCGGCAGGGTACTATAAAAGGTATAGCTTAGCAAAATAGTGTGTCTGGCAAAAGTATTCATACCCCTTGATCTTTTTCACATTGTATCACGTTACAGCCAAAGACTTTCATGTGTTGAGCTAGTCCAACACAAAGCAGTCCATAATTGTGAAGTGAAAGGAAAATGATACATGGTTTTTGAAGTATTCTGCAAATAAAAATCTAAAAAGTGTAGTTTGCATTTGTATGAAGCCCTCTTTATTCTGATACCCATACATAAAGACCAGAGTTGATGGCTAAGGAATAAAGTCACATCAAACTCTTTGTACATCTCTCAAAGCGCAGGTTCAGCCATCAGACAGAAATGGAAAGAAATCTAAACTATGATCTAAACTAAGCAGGTTGGACAAGGAGGGCTTTATTAAGAGAAGCGTCCTAGAAGCCCAAGGTAACTCTGTAGGAGGTACAGAGATCCTCTGCTCAGATGGCAGAATCTGTTGAAAGGACAACTGTTAGTCATTCAAATCACAAATCTGGCCTTTACAATGGCAAGAAGAACGCCATAATCGAAAAAAAGCCACAGAATGTCCCATTAATCTCTGCAAACATTTGGTGCGGTCAGATTAGACAGGAATTGATGCTGTGGGGATGTTTTTTTTTTCCCAGCAGGGAAAATGAAGGTGGTCAGAGTTGAAGAACAGATGAGTGGCGCTAAACACATGGTTGTCCAGGAAGAAAACCTGTCAGAGGCAGCAAAAGACTTCAAACTGGATAGAAGTTCATTCAGCTTGGTTTTTATGAATATACAGACTGAGGTACAATGGAATAGTTTAGATGGAGGCCTATTCAGGAGTTAGAGTGGCTCAACGTTAAAAACTAAATGAGAATCTGTGGCCAGACTCCATCTAATTTAATTGAGGTTGAGTTATGTTGCTAGTTTGACTTTTTACATTTTCATGCGTATAAAAATTCAAAACCCATTTCTCCTCCTTCTTCTTTATAAGTAATCATTACTTTGATCAGTGAGCTCCAACCAGTTATTTTTTTCATTTCTAAGCTTTGTGTCGGTCTTGTAACGTTACATCAAATTACAATAAAATACACTGAATATTGAGGTTGTAGAATATCAAAATGTGGAAAACCTGAATACATCTTACCTCGGTAAATGACTTCTTCACATCTGTTAAACTTTGATCCACTTCTCTTGATTCGACAAACAGATCATTCCACATTTTTTCAATTTTGGCCACTAGCTCCTTTTCATCCTCGCCAACCTAGATTAAACAAATGACAAAAAGTGTAACAAGTCAAAAAAAAAAAAAAAAATGAAATAAGTTTCCTCAATGACGATCAAATATCTGACACATTACCATCACATTGTGCATGGCCAGAGTTCTGTATCGTTCCTGGATATCCGTGAATCTGATTTCCACCTCTAAAGACATGCTCTTGATGTCTGAAATGGTGGACAACACACTCTTCAGGTCTTCAAATGTGTCAGGGCTGGTCTTCAGCTTCTTGGCGAGTTGCTGTTGTTTTGCAAACACATTGGATGTAAATAAAACCAAGAACTTTTACCATAAAACATAGGAACGTATTGAATAGTTTCCTACCATGAGCTCATCCCTCAAGTTGAAGAGATCTTCTTTAGCAGGCTTGTTTAGCAAGCTACTAAGTGAACTGATCCAGGACTCGGCAAGTTCCTGCAGTGTGTTCACCAGTGGTTCCAGGTTCAGATAGATGCTGTTCTTGGTGCTGCTCCGAGGCTCCTGCATGACTTTCTGTTTTATGTGAGCAAGGAACTGCAGCTTATCATCGTACATAGCACAGGAGGGCTTCTTCGCTGCAAACGTTTCGTTGACGATGCTTTGGTTCTTTTCCCAAAGGGGTCGATAGTGTTTCCACCAGTTTAGGTACTGATCCACAGAGAGAAGCAGCCTCTTGATGTTTTCAGAAATTGCCCTAGCACTCTCGTTTATGGAAGGGTCCACCCAGATGTCGCTGAGGAAGGAAATGGTTACCAACTCATCCTCACCGTCCACTTGTTGGGGCGGACATTCGATGCACGTCCCGTGCATCCATCGTGGAAACCGCTTAAAATTAGAAAACGGTCACGATTAGTTCACAAAATCAGTCCAGAGTTAAATGCAAATTCCGGTACTTTTCTTTTTAAATGACAAAATAGTTAAAGGAAAGGTTGTGCTGGCCTTACTTTGGTGCTCTCTATGCATTCTCTGATGGACTGCATGATCAACCAGTAGATCTCATTATTTTGGGGCTGTGACACAATCTTGGGGGCAGACAGGATGGCATCAATTTGGAACAGAGGTCTACTTCCCATCAGCGCTGCGTCGAACTCCTTAACACTCCTTAAAGCAAACCCAACATGAACGTCAGGACAACTGAACAGAAAACCAGGCCTTAAACGAGAAACATTTCGAGCGGTTACCTCAGCACCATCTTTATCAGGGACTCAAACACTTTACGCTCCCACTGCACGTAGTATGTTGCCATACACTTGGCTTTCCCGCTGCTGCTTTCCAGGATCAAATGTTCTGTCTTAGTGATGAGGAAACCTATGTCTGTGTATTTACTAACGAGTAAAGCCAGCGTCTTGACCCGCTCGCTCTCAATGCGTCTGCAGAACTCCTTGAGACCTTTGAGAGCAGATTGAATTGAATAAATGTTAATGTTCTTAGAAAGCATTTTTTGGCACAGCAAATGAATATAAACACTTGTAGTTGTACCTGGTAAGTCACTTGAGGTGTCTGGTACTGGGAATTTTAATAAATTGGCCATCGTTATCAAATGTAGCTTGGATTCTATTTCCTTCTCGTTGTTGGTAATCTGCCTGACCAGAGAATCAAACTTAGAGACGGTCTGCAGACCTCGGCTGATGAAGTCAGGTATCCCTAAAAGCAGACACATATAGTAAACCTCTACAGAAAAATGTTTCCCCAAATGTGGGTATGTCATCTTCCACTTTTACAATCACCGACCATTTAATTACATACACTTGTTCAATTGTTTATTAACAGAAATAGCGAATCTGTCATTCATTTTGGAGCAACTTAATGCACTTAGGATTCCAGGTGTGATGTCTGGATGGAGGTATAAGTTCCCGAGTGGTACAGGAACAGCTTGGTTGTGGCTGTGACTTGTTTTTTTAACTTAGGCTCTTGTCTTGTACTATTTGCTCCATCGATGGGTGTTTTTTAAAAATGATCTGAAATCTTAATGTTACTCCTTGGCCGTTAACCCAGCTTGAGCCCTTAAGTATCGTTTGTGAGTTCATTGAGTTTTTAAATCCATGAATTCATTTGTTTTATGTCACTGCTCAGTACTTTTTTCAACCTCGGCAGAGATTTTAAAGTGCTTTATAGAGTGTTTTGTCATTTATCTCAACTTGTTCTTAGCTCTCAGTAGCAATTTGTATTTAGTCTATTTGTTGAATTACTTTTTATAGATCTATATGACGTTTTAGTTTTTTTAATGCACTGATGTGTTCTTAATAGATAAATCTACCAGGATCTATTAGGATAATGCGTCAAATCACAAATCTCAAAGTGCTACGTAAAGGTTTCCTGACCACGATAATGAGTTCGCCCTACTCCAATGGCCTCCACAGTGCCTTAGGGAGGTAGCTAAATCTGCGTGATCCTATCCTGTCAGTTCCCTGAGAAATGTTAACAACGCCTTGTTGAATCCAGGCCACGAGGAATTAAGACAGCTCTGAAGAAAAAAGGGGGTCCAACCTAGAACTTGCGAGGTGCAGCTAATAAAGTGGCCGATTCTAAAAGTGAAGTACCCAAAGAATTCCAGTTGAGTCTTTTGCATCCATACTGCATCTCTTTTTTGACTTCCTGGATTTGTGGCGACAGCATAACGAGATGAGCCTCGCTCAGGCTTTCTATCACAGACTGATACCGGCTGACCAGTTTGTTCAGATCGTCCACATACCTGAAATCAAAGCCAGCACAGGTGAAGAGAGACGGTGAGAAAAGTGTGAATATAGCAGTTTGAATAAATTACTGAGAGCTATTCACCTCATGAGGTTGTGCTGTTGAAGAGCCACGTTTTCAGTCAACTGAGGCACAAAGAGGCCCAGGGATACCAGGTAGTTTGCTTCAGAAATGATTTGCTTGATTTCTGGATCAAAGTTTACCATGTAGCGCACATTCTTATTCTGGCCTGTTTCAGTTGTTTTCAAGTCCTAGCAACAGTGAAAAGCGATTACTTTTAGAAATGGATTTCATAATAAAACACATTACTCGTCTTAATTTATACTTGTTTGCCAAAACATAATAAGAGTAACAAGTTTAAAAGTGCAACAGTGGCCCTTACCATCTCTCTGGTTTCTTCAAAAATCAACAGTTTTTTTTTCATTAGTGATGATAACTTGCCCTCCGTCTCTTGCAGCCAACACTCGTATTTCTTCACCTCATAGTCTCTGAGACGCATTGCCATTTCTACATACTTGTCTTTGGCCTGAGCACAATGCGGTTAAAGTCACAACGGGTTCTGATAGTTGCTCCACTAAAAAAAAAAGAAAAAGAAAAAAAAGAAAAAAAAAAGTGACAACGTAAAATACTTCACCTTCAAGGTGTGTTCACTGCCGAGCATCTCCGGTACTTTCAGGAAGGGGAGGGTGGTTTGTTTGATGCGGTGGACGAGAGCCCGGGCCCATCTTATAGCTCCAGCGACAGGAGGCTCGTTTTTTGTCAGAGGAGGTTTGTCCTTCTCTGCTTCAAAGATATTGTTGATGCTATCCACCTATAACAGGAGCAAAAGATGCCTGCTGCAGGTCTTTTACGAATACAAAGAAAGAGGTGATCAAACTGGAACACTTCAGAGACGCGCCGTGCTCCGTATCTTTATTTTCCCAGCAACTGAACAGAGCTGAATGAAGCTACAACATTACATATATACAGTACATATCAATTTGCAGGCTAACATTTACAATCAAGAATCAAGAATCTTTTATTGTCACCACGTGTTACCATTTTTTGTTGTTTTTTTATACATTGGTGTGGGACTCAACGTTCTCCAGCTGAAGCTTTGATTAACGTTGGCCTTTTCGAGCAACTTTCAAGGTAATCGGCTCTGTACATTTCAAGTACGATACCTCTTTGCAGTACTGGGTCAGGATATCATTAGACTTTCTCATCAAGTGGTCATTGATGGCTTTCCTGGTGTGGATTTTCTGGAATTTCTGCAGCATTTCAAAGGCAGCAGCTGAGGAGTGCAGGGTCTTAAACGTCAAATCAATGAAGTTGATGACCTGTTCGTCGATAGCCTGAGCGAAAACATGGAAGATGAATCGGCTGGACAAAAAGGGTGCCGCAAGCATATAAGTACGCATTGTCACAAAACAAAATAGGACAGAAAAGTGTTAGCGCCATGATCTTTCAGACTTTGGTTTTGTCTTTTGCTGTATTTTTGTATTTATATTCTGCTCCCTTGTTCCCTGTGTGTACTATCAGGCATTTCTCCCATTTCCTCAGTTAAACTTCAGTTACTTGCTTTGCCTCACATCTCCACCCAGTTTCTACTCAGCCACCTTCTCCTTGTTTATCGATCACATTTCTCAATCAGATCATCCTCTTAATCTCACTAGCCCGGTTCCCTGTGTTTCTCTTATAATGTTATTATTTTAGGCTTCCCCCTGGATCTTAATTTTAGCAAGGTCCACCCCATCACGTGACAGTGACGTTGTTTCAAATACTCCCAACTCACCTTGATTGTATTTTCGAACTCTTGAACGATCGTTTTCCAGTTGGTTTTCTTCGATATGCTGAAAGGATTAAAGTTAACGTCCTGAAAGGGCAAAACCAGGTCGTCCACGTTATTTAGCACCTTGTGAACACGTTTGTCTCCCTTCAGTTCTGGACCAAAGATGTTGTGGAACTCCTCCAACACCTGAACAATCCAGAACGACGCTTGCACATTTGATCTATTTAGACATTGCGTTATTGTGCGAAATTTGATTGGTGTTTTATTAATGTGCATGTACACTGACCTGAAAAACCCTGCCCAGGTCCTGGCAGACTGACGCCATGTAATCAGGCCTGTCAAACAGTCTTTTACGATCAAATTCCCACCGAGGGGCTCGCCCTAACTTCTCAATTTGAGCCCGCACCTCAAAATACGACGCCTTCCACTGTTCCAGAACCCGCTTGGCTTCAAGCACCTTCGACTTGGCCTTTTCCCTCTTTTCTCTGTTCAAGACACAATATTTAAACTTAAACCAATTATGCAAACAAAGCACACCGATAAACTACTGGCACATGATAGCACTGCATAGTGGGAAGCTAACTGTTTTTAGAGCTACACGCCCAATTCAGTTTAATTATATAGCGCCCAAAGTATAAATGAAGTCATCTGTGGACACTTCAAAACAAAGCAGACCCAGTTCAGTTATAGACCACTCCAATCCATGCCATTAAATCCAATCCAAGCTGATGCAATAAAATACTTCCACAACAAGATGCAAACGCGGTGCCGTTAAATCCAATAGCTTTACAATCAAAACCAGTTCCCAGAAAGACGAGGTTGAGTAGAAAGAGAAGGCCCGTACTTGAATATTACGTGGACATCGACTCCTTGAGCCACCCGCTCACACAGCTGCCAGGCGATACGCTCCATTAGAGGGACCATTCTTTTGCTTGAGTTGTAGTGGAGAGAGAGGATCCACACAATCTGCAAGCTCTCCATGAGATGAGGGATGGTCTCCAGGATCATATCAAAGTTCGCTCCTGCAGCCAAATTCTGCAAAAAAAAAAGAAAAAGGCAACAATGCATTTGATACATGTGAAGGAGATTACATCACAGCCAATATGCATTTCACTGCAGCCTCTGTGCGAGTGAGAAATAGTTAGCAATAATGATTTAAGTATAGAGATATCTTACCATGAAGTGCCTCTCCAGCGTTCTAAGGAAGCGTATATTGTCATGTGACTCCATGTGGTATTTTTTGAGCTCAGCAATCGTTCCGTTCAGGGTGTGAATGCAGGCTGCATTTGCTTTGTTCATCACCTTGAGGACCTTCTCTGCTGCGGGATGTTTGAGCTGCTCGTTCAGAGCATTGAGGACAGACGACCGCTCCTGCCAGAGCTCTAGCTCAGCCATAGGCCCCGGGCCCTGCGGCAACATTAAAACAGATCGGTCAGCGGATCTCATGTTGTTTTTGTTTTGGGGTTTTTTTGCAACAAAGTTCATAAAACCAGTGAGTGTTTCAACAGCAAATGCCCGTGCAAACGCTTGGCTTGCCTTGAAGTTCCCCAGAAATTGTTGGGTTCTAATGAAAAAGGAAAGAGCAGATCCAAGACAAACCTGTGGTTTTTTGTTCTGCTGCTCCTCGACTGCAATGGTGATCTGAGTCTGCCAGTTCATCACGGCCTGCTCCAATGCCTCTAACGTCTCTGGGTTATTAAGCAGCGCGTCCACCTCTGGCTCCAGGTCCACATCAGGGATTCTCAGTGTAGTCTCATCTAGGGGAAAGATAACATATTTAGCTATGATTTCATACCAAGAAAGTGGATTAAACATCAATCTAGTTAGCTTTTTTTCTCTATAACGACAGCTATAAGCAGCAGTAAAAACAAATAGCTATTGTTTACTTGAATAAGTTAAAATATTTTATCAATACACCATTTGAAAAACCAAGCACTTGGCCTAACCATTGAAAAAATGTTACTCTAGGTCCTTGTTGTACAATAGATCTAAAGAAAATAACCACTTTTTCCACACAGGTGATATTGGGAGGTTTCAGAGTATGAGAAACATATTGACATAGTAACAACATTTCTTAGACTGAAAAAAGTTTACTCTCACCAGTCTTATAAATAACCTTTTTTTTTTTGCCCATTTAGAATAATCCAGAAAGCTTTGTAGCAAAAATAATGAACAAATCGACTTTAGGCTGAAATCTTGACAGTGGTGTCAAATCATGAGTCATGAAATCGTTCTGTGGCACAGAGAGGTGCTCAGTATGTGATCTTTTTTGTTGTTGTTCCAGGCCATGCAGTGTCAGCTCCAGCATATTTCATTTTGCAATAGAATGACTTTGGTTTCTCAACAAACTGAGACTAAGACACAGAAGAGACAGTATTTGGTCCTCTGAGCTGACACACAGAAGCTGTACTTCCAGAGTAAATTATGGTGATCATTTGTTTGATTATGTGTTTCTGAACTGATTGCTTCTTTCTAAATCCTCATAGTATGATTGTTCTTTACTCTGAAATCTTTCACGTTTGAATTTGCTATTGTTGGTGGTCGAAAACCGGTGTTTGGCGCTGCTTTACAGGGTTTCAATTCACGACTAGCTCTTGGGGTTTCATGCTTTATGATCTTTAGTTTAAGTGTACATTTTAGCCTCGGTTCCAAATAAATCTAAATGCAGAGAGAAATACTGAATATCATTTTTCTTTTGTTCCAAAGAAAGATGGCTGAGTGGAAGAGTTAAAAAAAAGACTGATCCTTCCCACTTATTTTGACTGGGAGACTAATCGATTAGAACTTAGAGACTAGACGGCTTTACGAACACATATCTAATTAAAACGGCGGAATATTGCTACATCTATATTTTTACTATTAACAATAACACGTTTTTTGTTGTTGTTGTGATTGAAACAAACCTTCTATCTGAAGACGCTGGAGAGTTGAACTGACCACTCCCAAAAACTTGTGTGTCAAGTTGAGCAGTTCATCCCGTAAGGGGAATTTCCTGCTTGACTTAACTGAACTCTCCTCCAGAGCATCTTTAAAGATCTCCTGAGAGGAATCCTCCTCATTCTGATCCCCTGCTCCAGCACGTGACCTCTGGTGTGCTGTGAACATGGGGATATACATCTGCAGAGAAACAGTGAAATTATACAAGACGTCTATATTCAACAATGGGACATTTTTTTCCATTATTTTCATAGGTTATTGTTTGCAATAAGCTGGCGTCAGAGGGAAATGCTGCTGTTTTTTTTTTTTCTTCTATTGATCTATCCAGTCATTGTCAATCATGTTTCATAAAACTTACATGTACGAGTTTGCTCTCCAGCCCCTGTAGGGGGTTTCCGCGTTGCATGCCGATATTAAACAGCAGTGGCATTATGACGTTGGCCTCTTTCATGTCCTGTGGCTGAACAATAGTGTCTGTTCGAAATAAAAACACCATGTCAGTCCATTCTTGTCGCTCATCTAGGCTTGAATCATTTTCAATCTTATAGCACTGAATCGTCCTCTTACCCTTAGCATTTCTGATAAAGTAGGAGACCCGTGATTTCAAAAATTTCTCTGAGTACTGGTTTACAGCCACATGAAGCTCAGTGTGCCTGACAAGTTTTACTTCAGTTGTCTAAAAATATCAAACCAGAAATGAGTTCAAAGCATTAGGCCATCGCAAAAGGAACACTTTTTAACAAGTTAAGACTTTCTAATGAGGTCTTACTTGGATTTCCTCGTCTGTCTCCTCTGGGTCAGGCGTTGTCTTCGTTTCACACGCGTCTGTCTGGTCAGGATCTGAGGAGTCTCCGTATTCTTTCTCTGAGGAAATCGATCATTTGTTGAACAGTGAGATAATATTTTTCATCGTTGGTCACTTCTGATCACCAATCGCAAATTAAAAACTTGCTAAGTGCACGCAGGAGTCCACTGCGACACTATGATATGCAAACATAATTCCCTACAAACGTATTCCTCTCTGCTGACACGACAGTGCCAATAATAACTAACGCCTCCTTATATAAAATAAATATAGACAGTGACAAAAATGCCTTAAAGACTGAAACTAGAAACACATGGTGCTGCACTATTCGCATAAACATTCCTCTTGCAGCGGCCCTCAACGTGGGGCGCCCGGACCCCCGGGGGTCCACGAACCACGAGTTGGGGGTCTGTGAAATGCATGTTGTCGGGCCTGAGGAGGCACTGCTAAGTTAACACAATGGACAAATATTTAACTTCGTCCACTTCATCAAGTAAGGTACAAGCCAAATCAGCTAAAATTAGGAAGTATGCCAACAGTTACATTGAGTTTGGCTTTATCCAGAATGAGGATCTAATCTCCACCAAATCTCTAATATTAGGTGTATTTATATGTATTTAAAAATACACATAATTCCTAATGTATTTAACAGTACAAAAGGCTGTTTAAAAAAATACTATCAGCATGAGGAATCTAAAGGGGATCTTGGAAAAACTTTCCCGCTGCTAAGGGGTCCCTGGACACGAAAGGTTTGAGAACCCCTGCTCTAGAGGAATGTTTCAATGTTTAGGATTTAAATGCATAGAAATGCCACATCCATTTGTTTATTAGCATCAACATTTTTTGACTTTGACAGGAACTTATATTTAAATAAAAAAACAAATAGAAATCATCCGTCTAGTGTCGATAACCGCTTGTTCTTGAAGGGTCGCAGAAGGGCTGGTGCCTATCTACAGCGGTCATTGGGCGTGAGGTGGGGTACACCCTGTCCATCACAGAGACGCACAGGTCAAACGACCATGCAGGCGCACGCACACCAAAGAGCCATTTGGGGAGACCATCTAACCAAACATTTCTGGACTGTGGGAGTACCTGGAGAGAGCCCACACCTGTACAGGGAGAACATGCTAACTCCGTGCAGAAGGCACCGTGGGCCTTTGTGCTGTTAGAGCTCAGTACCTACTGAGGTACATGGCAGGGCAGCTGCTGCAAATGTCATCAACATGACATTTGCCAAATACAAACTGGGGCCGGGTCACTGCTGCAAGGACCTGGGTGACGCTCCGTAGTCGATGGAGGCGCACATTCTGATCTGTGTTAGAAAACCCTGAAGAAGAACTTTGAGCTAAAACATGTGCAGGAGGATGGTGCGCTAAAGCACACCTTTGGGCCCACCTGTAAATAAGCTCAGAAACAGTATTGATTTTAAAGTTGTCTCGTCAAAGTCAGGACTTAAATACAGTTTAGATGCTATGATACAATTTTACACAATTAGACAAACCATTAGCTAAAAAAAAAAAAATCATCAAAACCAGTTCATAATTTCACCAGAGCATTCTGGATCTCTTCTCATGACCATAGGTGAGGGATGGAACCTAGAGGGCCCAGTAGCTGGAGGACTTTGGTTTTGCTTTCTCCGGCTCCATCTTGCTATTATTAATGAAAAAAAGACAGCTACACTTCTTCATTGAGGCAAAGACTGGCCTCCAGCCCAGACAGAGGAAAGACGGATAACTTCCCGAATGGAGCCAGGCAGTTGATGGGAGCCAAATGTTTTTGTTGTGTTTTTTTTCTCACCATAATAAAGGAAACTGTCATGTGCAAACTTTGTAATACTGCGTCCATTTTCTGACGTGTTTTCTATATGATAATAGAAGTTCAGTACATCCCCAATAAAAGCCATACATCACTCACTCAGAAGGACTTCAACTTCTTCCTCTACAATCGTTTCAAAAACCAGAAGACACAACGCCGAGGCCTCGTCGGAGACGAAGTTCAGAAAGCGGACGATTTTCTCTTCTTCCTCGCCATCTCCACGACTGAGCAGTTCATCGAAACATTCGGGGGACTTTGCCAGATTGAACTGGACTGTGACCCTCTGGCGGATCCACTCCACTCGCAAATCGTCGTGTACCATTTTGTTTTTAACGGCAAAAAGAAGAAAAGGAAAAGTTACATGTTTCTTAAATAAACACGCAACTCCTATTGAGCTAAAATATTGCCGCTGAAATTCGCCACTGAAGTTGTGGGTTGCCTTGACAACGGTTCAATGTCTAGCAGACCGGTTGGGTTCAGTCGCTCCCGGAGTCTTGACTGAAAGGCGCCAGGCATCAAGAGGGCTTTACTGTTAAAACCAACATGTACAAAATCTGAGTGACCACTAAAGTTTCGGTTTTCCGCACGTTAGGTCTATACGTTTTATTTTATTTTTTCATTTTAAACCTAAACACCAACTATTATTCTTATAGATTATTTTCAGGTTGGTGTGGATAGAGTTTTTCCCTTAAAAAAAGAAGAAAATCACCGACTGCATTTTGTATTTAAACAGGACATTCTAATTATATCAATATTTGCTTTATGGTTTAGGGGGAAAAAAATGTGACAGAAAAAGAAATAACAGAAGACATTTGTAAGGGGGCAAATATTTTTTCACAGTCCTGTAAATGAATGGAAAACAAACCCACAATCTTAGCCATGGAGAACTTCTCTGAAGCTCCGGCTTGTACATCATAAAATGTTTTACATCATTTGGATCAAGAATCAAACAGACTGATTTGCCGTACTATGACTTTGAGTTCAAACTGAGCATCATTATGGAGAAGAAGGGGGTTACAAGTGATGTTCAAAGTGGCATGATTGTTGGTGGCAGGCTGGTCTGAGGAGCCTTTAAGAAACTGCTGAGTTACTGTGATCTTAATGCAGCACCATCTCTAGAATTTACAGAACAAAAAGTAATAAATAAATAAATCTTTAAGGAAACAATATCCTGAAAATAGAAATTTATTACATTTATCAACACAAGCTTCTCTTCAAAAGAGATACAATATGGAGTGCTTACCAGTGGGAAAAATGTTAATTGAAGAGATTGATCAAATAAGGCAAGTTTATATATATATATATATATATATATATATATATATATATATATATATATATATATATATATATATATATATATATATATATATATATATATATATATATATATATATATATATATATATATATATATAAATAAAAATAAGAACTGCATGACAGAACCCAATCCATCGACAAACAACTCAGCTAAACTCCATTTACTAATTTTTTTTTTTTTTTAAAGATTAGGGTTTTTTAATGCCTGTTAACTGGTTTCTTGTGCTTTGACATCCAGCTTGTCAGGTACAAAAAACAAAAGGGAAAAAAAAACCAAGAAGGGTAAAAATAAACAGAAAACACTGATACGCAAGCAGGCGATATTTGCCGACCGAAAGTGAAACAACAGCTAAGACTTAAATAACACTAGTGTCCGGTCTGATGCGATATTAAAATGTTTTTGGTAAAAAAATAAAATAAAATAGCCTAAAAAAAGTGTAAGAAAGAAACAGTCAGTTGTAGCTCGACATAAATGTAGCTTAATGTAAAGAGCGTCAAGAGCAAAAAACGCAGACATTCCTTCATCAAGAAGTGATGACATTAAGGTCTGAAAAAGCAAAATCATTAAATTGTTTTCATTCAGTACGACCAACCAATCCAAAGTAATCAAAAAGCCGGGTTCATATCACCATACAATCAAACATGTTGAAAGGAGATGTAGGCCTTTTAAACCAGCAAAGCTGAAGTCAACAGATTCAATTCTTTTCCCCCTGTTCATTGAAAATTGGACTGACAGTTCTCATATGGAGCAAACTGCACACACCAAAGCACACCGGGCTTCATCTACGACTCCATTTAAAAAATGATGTTAAAAAACTCCAAACATATTTCACTATTCACCTACAGAAACCTTCAACTCTCCTGCGGTGCTGTGGTATAATAAATGAAGGTCCCCACGGAGTAGGAGCTGGCATGTGGTTGTACCCGTGTAAAGCTGTCCACCAAATTTAAACCAATGCAACCGAGAGACTGAGCCAAGACCAAAACTGTGTGCCTTTTACGAGAGTGTATCTGAGAGAGAAAACAGAAGGTCCCGTCGTTGAGATGAGTTGATTCTGAATAGCTCCAGTTTGACCAGCTCGGTTTGGCTTCGCACCGCTCGGCTTCTCTGGCCCTACTCAACAGCAGGGTTAAAGCGAGCTGCATCGAGAGGAGTTTCGACGTGAACGCACTGCTTTTCAGTGATTGGCCGAGGAGAAATTAGGAGGTTTGCTCCGAGGAAGTCCAGAAAAACTGAAGAGAGACGGCATTATTATTAAGGACCGCTATGAACAGAGTGGGTCAAACCGAAAACCGAAAAAAAAAAAGACACCTTAGGTTTCTGTAAGCAGGATCGCTGTATCAGATCCACGGATTTACGAGGCTCTCTCTCGTTTTTCGTTCACTAACAGCTGTTTTGTCTCTGAAGAGTGTCCATCCATCCACCTCTTGGGGTAGAAGGCAGCGGCTGTCTGCCTTTCAGATAGGGAACAGCCGGGGTGGCGTGCTTTAGCAGAGGTGCCTGCTGAAAGCAGCTCATACTTGGGGAAACACCTGGTTATCTTTAACAGATATATATATACTTGCTAAAGATAATCAAAAAAATTGCAGGACTTGTTGGTAGGTCATCGAAACGTTTTCCGTGGGTAAAAAAGATGCACACTCACATTAACCGAAAAGCTGAAGCCCGTTTAATTTCAAATTGGCTGTCCTGGCCCAGTGGATCGAAACCAGATCGGATAATCTGAAGCGTGAAGAAAAAGAGTCAAAATATGCTGACAATAGTCACAGTAGAAAAGAACATATGAAAAATTATATGAACCGTAAGTGAAAAAGCTCAATGTTAATTTTTATTGAGAACTCCCGCGGAAAAAAAAGCATTGATTTCATCACATTTTAGGGTTTTTGTGTCAAACCAAAATTAGGTGTATTTAGCCATTTTGCAATTTTATGTAGCATATTTTTTTCATTTATTCACATCAACGTTTGCAAGCAGTACCCTTATCCTGATCTTGGACAAAACAGTCTTTCTTACATAAAACTGCATTAATTCACAATCTGTTCACCAGTGAGTTTTTTGTTTCGTTTTTTTTAAACACAGCTTGGAGGCCAGTGTGGTAATTTCTTCATGAAAATTGTAAAAAAAGAAGGGGAAAAAAATATGAAAAGAAGTTTTTGACATCCGTTGGTAATGTCTCTATGAGCTGCCCCACTGGATTCTCTTCATATGATTAGTCTTTTCAAAGTAGTCCATCATGTTCAAAGCTAGAAGGCATCAGTGAGAAAGAAAAAGGGCAGAACTTGACTCCAGTCCCGCTGTAGAATTTATTCTGAAACTCAACCCTGCAGAGGAAGCACACAGCGGTCAGGGATGTAAAAACACAGGGATAATTCAGAGAACTGTGATCCTTTGAGTCAGAGAATGCTTACCAGTGCAGCCGAAGGGCATGAAGGAACGCGGACAGCCCCTCCATGACAAGGAGGATGGACACGGTGAGAACAGCAAACAGACTAAACACGGGAACCAGGAATATAACCCCAAGAGTCGTGTCCATGCGAAGTCCTACTCTCATCACCATGGTCCAAAGCACCTCTGATAGCTCTGTAACACAAGAAAAGGTGCAGAGGAAAAAAATCTGAACATCGTACATTTTGATTACGAGGAAACAGGGGACAAAAATAGCCCTTGATGATGAGCAGTGGAGCACCACTGTTGGGGAAACCGCGCTTTATTCCCCAAGCTTGTGCATGGCCCAAAACGAGCATGCTATGTTCAAACCTAAAGCCTAAATTCATTTCACTTATGATGTAAAGTATCGCTGCTTCTATCAAACCTAACAAAAGCGTTCAATAACTGCAGCTCTTTGCACAGGTTTCTATATCCTTGTGAAAACCGTGTTATTGCACAGGCCTAAAAAAGCAAAATGTAGTTTTATATAACCCTAACAACTGTATATGTTTAAGATCTGCCACTTTTTTATAACCGCAAAGCTTTTCATACCTTGGGTTTTTTGCTACGACTGTAACGTTGCTGTTTTTTTTTAGTTATTGCTTATTTTTAGTGTGTAACTTTGTGCTCCCATATGCCCGTCACTTGGCTGCTGAATAAAATGTAAAGTGACTATTTGAATTGAATGAAAGCTTTGATTGTTTCTGTGTTTACACGAGGAGAGAAGTCATGAACTACAGCGCCCTGCTGCTGTTTACCACACCTCTAACTTCAACAGTTCAACAGTGTTAGTCCAAAACAACGTATTGTAGTATTGTGTCGTGGGAGGAAAAAGATTTAAAAAATCTTAAAGGTTTTTTGTTTTTGTTTTTTTTTTTTACAAGTGAAAATCTGAAAACTGTGGTGTATGTTTGTGTTAAACCTCTCCGGTCAATACTTTGCAGAACCACAATAATCCTGTCCACTCTGACCAGCTTTCATCTACTAGCTAGAAGAAAAAAAAAAAAATCCCAGAGCATGATGCTGCCACCACCGTGTTTCAAGGTAGGGATGCTGTGTTCAGGCAGGTGTGCTGGGATGAATTTCCACCAGACATAGCGTACTTACGGGCGTGTGCCAGACTGAGAGCCCAGAGTCTCAGGTAGGAGGCTGTGTTTGAGACGCAGCCCAGACAATACTCTATTGTGTGGATGGCCTGATGAAGGCACTCGTCTGCAAAGTTAAACTGCAACAACATAAAAAAAACAAAAAAAAAAACTCAATTTTAAAAGTAAAAGGTAAACAATGATTTCTAATCGTGAAAACCTTCAGCAATGTATCGAGTCGTAGCTTGTTCTGACCTCCTCTGAGAGGTGCTCTCCGCTGCTGGTGAGCTCGCTGTGACTGCTGCCCTCCTCCATGTCCTCAGACCGCAGAAGGCAGAGCTCTTCGTCGCTGTTTCGCCGCACACGCTCATATCCCTTCATTCAAGTTGTAGATTTAAAAAATTTATATCCTGCTCAGCTTTATATGAAAGCCAAGGCTGCCCATTTCCAATCCAATATAAACATGATGAATTTTCCAAGTTCAGAGATAAACGAATTAGTGGTATAAAGCAGCAGCACAGAAACTCCAAAGTTTGACAGATTTAGACTTTTACCTCTGAAAATTGAAGCGAGAAGCTGCAACTATATTTTTCTGTACTTTAAAGCGCTTCAAAAACAAAAACAAAAAAAACGTCAGCAAATGCTGTTTTCAGTGCTCACCCTATACATTCCCAGGCGGTTCCGGCCTCCGTTCTGAAGCCAGTAGAGGTAGACTGGTTTGCCCAGCAGTAAAACAGGCACTGAAAGAACAGCAATGATCACCAGGAAACCCTGCAGGCCAGACTGGAAGAGAGGGAAAAAAAAAAAACAGCTCTCAGTAATTTGTTACGCTTTAGCACCATTAAAACCTATTCAACAGTAGATTGAACCAGCTTGGGGGAAAAGCGTGTGGAGTTTCTTACCTGTCCCGGGTAGAGGGGCTCCAATTCCTCCGCATGCAGGAACATGTTAATGAAGTGGATGAGAATGCTGGGGGCATGTCTGGAGTCCTTCGCAGTGAAGACCAGCCACTTGTAGAATATCATGAACACCAAGTAGCCAAACAAGCACAACAGGAACAGGAGTTCAGGCAGAAACACCAAGTAGAGGTTGTACTTCTTCCTAAAGTGTCTGATTTTATAAGATAAAAAGGAGGACAGCTGATTAAAATAGTACAATTAGTTGATAGGGACTTGTCAAAGTAAAAAAAAAACACATAAAACCTGGCAGACATAACTTACCGGTGATTGTAAGTGCTGAGGACGACGCCGAAGCTCATGTGTATGATGCCCAGTATCACTGACATTTTCATCTTATAAGAGTTGAGGAATGTAAGGCGATTGGATGCCAAGTTCCAGATCTTTATAAAAAAAAAATAATAAATAAATAAATAAATAAATAATAATAATAATAATAATAATAATAATAATAAAAAAACAGGAAAAAATCTTAATCAATTTCAATCACAATGAACTAGGTTTATTTCAAACGTCAAGCTATAAATCAAAAATGTTTCCTTGATCTTCATGGTGCAGTTTTTCCCTCAACTATTGTTATCAGACAAAAATCTGAGGCCGTCACAGAACAGCTGGATTTATAATGAGATTAAATTGAAGGAGCGTGGCTGCACTGGATTTTATTTAGAATAGAAAGATCTTTTATTGTCCCTCGGTGGGGAAATTCGGGGCAACCCAAAAGCAAATGCATTAATTGGTGATGAGCTATCAAATCAGATTCCCAAAATAAATTACGTTAGTGGCTCTGACATGATCAAATGTGAACAAGTTCAAGGTGAATGAATGTTTTTTTTGACTGTATCGTTTCATTTTAACTATAGATTATATGATATTAACTGTCAAGAATTAAAGACTCCTTTTCCTTGGGGCAAAGGGTAAAGTTAAAGACATGGATATATATTTGGTTTGAAAGCAGCATTTCTTAAACCATGAGAAGATGCTACCACCAAAAGTTGGGATTTCTGCTCAGCAGAGAGCAAAGACCTGTGGACTGATGCAACAGTCCACAGGTCTTTCCTTATTTTCCTTATTTGGCTGTTAATCTTCTTACAATATGCCTCCTGAAACAAGACTGGCTGCATGCATGCATCACACCTTTAAATACTGTACTTACTGGGTCGATTCCAAAAGGGTATGGTCCTTTAAAAACTCCGGTAACATTTGGATCGAGAGTCAGGATATCATTAGCCCCCAGGACGTCGTTCCTACAAGACACAAATAAAATCACAAGTGTGCCGTTTTACATGTTTACAAATCTTAAACAAATCCACACCGAAGCCCCGGCTGTCCAATACTCACGTCCACTTTTTTGCTTCAAACATTGCTTTAACGCTCCATCCGGAGCCGAAGATATTCAGCGACTTTGAGAAACAGTCATTGTATATCAGCCCGGTGTAGATGGAGAACAGGCCCATCATCAGAATGATGTAACGCCCCTCAAAGAACGTGTTCCAGATCTGCGCACGGTCACACGTCAGACAATCACGCCACCAGCTGGTTTACATTCAGCAAGCTTTGCCATTAGCCGTTACCCACCTCGTTCCTGGTGTTTTTCAGTTTGCGGTTGTTCTCGTAGCGCACCATCCAGAAAGCCAACAGAGACATGATGACTCCGTGACCCAGGTCCCCGAACATCACAGCAAATAAGAAAGGGAAGGTTATGATTGTAAAGGGAGCTGAAAAAGATCGGCCAGACAGAAACGGAAAAAACGGTGGCAATGAAACCTTTAATGAAGGTAAACGTGGGATTTTCAAACCTTGCAGTACCACGTGACATTAAAACACCAACATACCCTTTAAAAAAAATTGATTCCTGACAGACTAAACGCAACTCACCGGGGTTCACCTCCCTGTACGAGCCCACTCCGTAGGCATCCACGATGTTTTGGAAGCCAGATGTAAATTTGTTGGTCCTTATCAGCGTCGGCGGGGTATCGGTGGTAGGGATACGATTAACAAAAGAGGGAACAGTCGCTCCGCTTTTTCTCTGAAATATTGATGAAAGTTTTATTAGATGCCGTAAAAAAAAAAACTTGATCAAGATGACTTTGACTCTAAAATGATGTCAGTCAATGAAAGACTGCAGAGATTGTCTTTCTGTATTTCTTTAATGTATAATATAGACTCTGTCCATGTTTCTAAAAGCAGAATGAATGATGACTTTGCTCTTACAGCCCAAAACTTTTTTAGAAATATGTTTTTGGACAACAACAACAACAAAAAAAAAAAATAGCACCCCCTTATCCAGCAGCCGTTTAAATTATTACAGAAAGCTGCCGAATTTGAATAAACTCCTGCTTTAAGAGTAGAGTGAAAAGCTTTTCTCACCGATCCGTCTTCCAGGGCTCTCCGCAGTCTGGGAATGTCATTAACGGGGCACCACACCTCAGAAATCAGGCACTTATTAGTCACATCGAAGCTGCAGAGGTTCAGGATATAGTAGATGG
Organism: Fundulus diaphanus; assembly: GCA_037039145.1. NCBI lineage: Eukaryota > Metazoa > Chordata > Actinopteri > Cyprinodontiformes > Fundulidae > Fundulus > Fundulus diaphanus. The sequence continues at coordinate 26,831,506 of CM073127.1, forward strand.
CCTTCATTTTCTTGACCTGGACAACCCAGGTGTAGACGGATTCTGAAGCCTTGATCAGGACCTGTCTCAGGTAGTCCTCCGTCCTGTGAAGTACCTGGAACGGGGGGGAAAAGATGGGCTTCTTAATGGAATAATGCAAAAAAAAAATTATTTTAACCTTAGTCCATTTTTGTGATTTAAAAATGAAACAGTTGAAAAATAAAGTACTTTGATAGCATTCTGAACAAGAGGTTTTTTGCAGATCTGTGTTGTTATCTGAAGGATAACCGTGGGGAACCAAAGAGTGCATGAAAAATAACAAATAATAAAGACGACGTGACTATAACAAGCTGAGGCCTCCTGTTGATCACGTGATCAGCCGGTGAGCCCGTCTCAGTTTCTCAGCCACATCCTGTTCAATCCACCACATGGCCCCACAGAGAAAACCACTGCAGTCAGCATTTACTGCCTCTAATCATCACAAGAACAACTCGGCTAATTGTTTAGTACCTCAACCGATTCATTTAGCTTTTTATACAGAGACGAGGTTTAAAGTCACCTTTAAACTCAAGCTAGATATGAAGGGTCCACCTCTTAACATAACCAGGGGATATTTTTTTTTTTTTTTACATCTAGTTTCACAGCAGCGAAGAACAAGGGACAATGTTGATATTAAGACAGAAAACATACTGTGTGTAGATCCTGAATGCGAGTTCTCAGGCCTTCCACCACATCGTTCCTCTCATCGTTGCTACTGGGATACGGATACAAGTGACAGTGGTAGCTGTGTGGGGAAAAGTACGTTACTATATGGTAGCAAACGTCAGGCACCCGAGTGTCGTGTGCTATAATTACCAATCACAGATCTTCTTCACTTTCTGGCCAATTTGGTCCCCCCAGTAGGAGATGAGGAAGACAACACTTTTGGTGGGCTCGCCCTGCAGAGGCAAAAGAAGGACGTTTTGACAGCTTTTCACTCCCTTGTCATTTTTCATACTGTGCAGCAAACAACAAATGGGACAAAATGACAGAATGCACATTTTCTTCAAATCTCTGCAGCTCAGAAGCTTCCCTAGAAAAAGCCTAACAGGCCTCCTAACTAAAACTCCAAAATCAAACTAGAAAAATGTATATCTAAAGATAAGAAGAAAGAAGGAATATATGGGAACAGTATGACCGCTTGATATCCAATTCCACAGAAACGTCTGAACAGAAACAAACAGAGAGGATGGGAGACATAGGAGCTGACATAACGGCTGAGGACTGGGACTTAATCTGTACTGAAGCCCACACTCAATCCAAATTTTTGATTTTTGAATTTTTTTAAATTTTTCTAATTTAGGACAAACAGTGATTTAGTGAGAATATCTGTAGACTTTTTCTTTTTGAAGGAAAGTTATCTTTTTTTCCCCTTGGATTAAGTGTATATGAAAAAAGCAGCATATGAATATACTGTATGCACAGGTCCGAAAAGCAAAACACCAACGAATATATTGTTTTAAAAAAAAAAACTCTGCGTGTGAAACTGGTCTGACTTTCTAGTAGTGAAGGCATGTCTGTTATGGTTTTATTGATCGGTCATGGCTCTGGACGCCTGCCGTCTGGTCAAGCACAGAAAAAGGATAATCTGATTACTGCTGTCTGTGGACCAGATCACAAGGATGTTTGTCGGCTGCCACCAGGAGAGCACAAGATTTGCATTAGAATGATAAATTAGCCTTTTTCCTGCTTTTCTTAAGCACAAATTATGGCAACGTCTTTGAACTAATTCAAACTGATTTCATTTAAAAATCCCACAGTGATATTTGGTAGATGTTGCCTGTCCTTTGCAGGCTTCGTACAGAGAGCGCGCCTGAATGGAAAATTTCAAGTCTTTCCACAGATTTTCCATTAGATTTAGGTCTGGACTCTGACTGGGTCAAAACATTCAACTGTAGGTCTGGTTATAAGTTTAGGGCTCTTGTTCTGCTGGACGGTAAACCTCCGCCCCAGTCTCCAGGCGCTTGCAGCCTCTAACAGGGTTTATCCAAGTCTTGCTCTGTATTTAGCTCCATCCATCTTCCCATCAACTCCCACCAGCTTTCCAGGCCCTGCTTAACGTCAGCATCCCCTCAGAATGATGTTGCCAACGCCACGTGTCACTGTCTGCTTTTCTTGTTTTTGCCAAAGTCTTCTGTTCATCACAGCCTCTTGCACATATCCCGCACCTACTGTTGTCTTTACTGTGTACCGTCAATAAACCTCATGGTCTCTGCGAGCTGCCAGGAACCTACTGTGTCGGGGTCTTCCAGGTACTCGTCGACCTCCGCGGAGCTCAGGATGGTGTAACCTTTGCACACTCTCCAAAGCATCCGCTCAAAGGCTTCGATCTTGGCTCTCTGGATCAGCCCCGAGATGAAACTGCAAGAGAAGCGTTTAAACAGTCACGAGTGGCCTACAAGATGCTTGGCCGCTCTATTCTTAAATCTAAATCGCTGCCAATATGTTAACTTTAAAAAAAAAAAAAATTAAACATAGGTAATGATATTTGAACATTTCTGATCTTGGGAAAAAAAAAAGGTTGTGAATCACCGAGATTAAACTCCAGGTAAGAAGAGTGAATGATTGTTGTAGCTCCCTTTAATTATCAACTATTCTGATACTGTTAAGTGAATAATTAGATTTCGAATCATCCCACTCTATGTGAACTGTCGAACATTTACAAACTGCCTTGTGTGGATGTGATAGTTCCTGCCTTGGGGACGGTAGGTGGAAAAGATTCAGACAGACCTCAGGTCGTTATCAGTGAAAACTAATTCGGAAGCTACCGTGTTCAGAGTGTTGTCCTGTCCTACCTTTCCTCCCCACATGTTGAACATGCGTCAGAAAGTTTCATTTTGGTCCCATCTGACCAGATCACTTCCTTCTAAGCATTTGCTGTATCCCCTGCATGGTGAACGGCAAACTTTAAATGGGTTCTTATGGCTTTCTGACATAAATGACTTTCCTCTCGCCACTTTTCTAGAAAGGTCAGCTTTATGCCGTACACAACTAATAGCTGTCCTGTCTACAGTTTCCCACCTGAGCTATGATCTCTGTAGCTCCTCCATAGTTACTATGAGTGCTTTGGCTGCTCCTCTTATTAATGTTTTTTGTATCTTTTTTCTTACACTTTACATTTATGCATGACTTTGTGAAAGTCTATTACATAGAATCACAAAATATATTCCACTTTGTGGTTGGAACATGACAAAATGTGAAAGGCTATATGAATATGTTGGGCCTGTATGTTAGTGAGTAAAGCCTGAAACTGGATTTATTATGAAATATAGCCACAGTCTGTGAAACTCTAAGGCTCTAAAAACATTTGGAAGAACCCTAAAACCCCTGTTTTTATCTATAAAATGAATAAACTAAGCAGCACATACCCCAGTTTGGCTCCAAGCCTCTGCATACTGCTGTAGTCCATCCTTGTGTCTTTTTCCAGAAATGGAAACTCCTCATAATGGACTTGTAGCGGTTCCTGCTAACAGAGAAGAGACGATCCATCAAAGTTAATAGGGAGAGACTAAGCATTCAACACCAAATTCAAGTCGTCCTCAACCAAAACGAGAGCGTATGACTTTAAATTCTGTCTACCTCCGTAGTTCTCTGCACAAAGTTGCGTGTGATGCGGAGCATGTGTGTGTACTCTGTGAGCTCCAGCAGATTCTTCTGCAGCTTTTCCTTGTTTCTGGTTACTTCGCCTAGTTCCACCTCAAGTTTCTGCAGCTGCTCCTGTAAATAAACGTGCATACATGTGTAATACACAGAGGAAGACAAGAGTCACGATAAAAGGAAACATTACCATTATAGTCATTATATGCTTGGGTGAAGGAGCCACTGGGTTCATATCTCTTTCTGGCAGTGAAATGTGCGCTTTCTTGACTTCCCTCAGGAGGTAACCTGTTGAAAACCACAAGCGACAACGTGTTTTTCCAAGCTTCCAGCTGCAGTGGCTATCCTTGGATAGCCAAGACTGACAGCGTGTTATTTTCTTCTTAATCTAATAATCCAGCATTTATTCAACCAGAGACAGCAGCGCACAACTGAATCTACAACCCCATGACGTTTCTCATGACCGACGGGTCAGTTAGCTCTTCAGACAGGAGATCCACTGTGTGCTCAAGAATTGCTTCATCTTGTTGCCGTGAGAGGAAATCATTTCATTTCTAAAGATACGCGGGTCTGAGTTTTGTGGATAGTTTCTGACAAGGACGAATTAGCATGATTAGCCTAGCAAACGGCAAGCTGTAGTCTGTGTGTATTTTCCCTACAGAATTTAGACCTCTAGCTTAAGCTCAGAGGTTTCTTAAAAGGCTGCCAACGTTTGCAAATGGAGCCTTTTCAACGACAATCAGAGGTTGAACGTTCAGAAGAATAAAAACCAACCAGCGCTGCATTAATATGTTCATCCTTCCTGGTGTTTTGGGGAAGTCAGATTCAGATTGATTGACCAAAGTGTGTCTACTTGGCGGCAACAAACAGACATCCTGTCACGTACTGGCTTCTTCTCATACCCCCTGCCCTCCAAAAAAAAAAGAAAAAAAAAAGGCAGGAACAAAACAACCAAAAATGATAAAAAACAATAAAAAAATTAAAAAATGGCGAGATGAGTGAGATGACCGACAACAACCAAAATCTGGTCATCTGTTACAGCAGCATAAATGAACCGCCTCCTTAGAAAAAGCAGTTTCCGTTTCAACAGCTTCTATAAGATCTTTTGCAGAAGAAGCCATTACAACTAATGTCCCTTTGTGCTGTGAAGCAACTTCCACACCAAAGAGCGTTATGCTTATCTAGATCTAGTACTGCCTTCCCATCCCATTTTTGAGTTTGCGAGTGAAAGATCGGGGCTTGAACACAGTGAAGGTCGTCTGGTTACAGTCAAAAGTGGATTGTCAGTGCGCCTCTATGTGAACTAATAATAGACATAATCAAGAGAGCCGCAGTCCCGAATATAACAAACTGAAACAGAAATAGTTAAACTTACCCAGGATCCTCTCCATCTCTTCGCATTTTTTGATCTCGTTGACGTGTTTTCGCTGGAATGCGTTCACGTTCGGATTGAGCTGAGGTGAGAGAAAGGCCGTTAGGCGTGCAAACGATCACGAGCGGCTTTGATCCAGTCTAACTGCTGTGACAGTGGAGGAAGAGACGGACGGTCACAACAGCACTGCCTGCACTGACTTACAGCAGCATTACAAACATCTATGGTCAATGCTCACAAACTGGTCAGCTTTAGACCCACAACATGACAGAGACCCTGATGGCTGGTCGTGAGTACAAGCTGTCAATAAAACATAAGACAAACAGCACCAACAGCTAACTCGTTTTTTTATTTGTTACGACATGCATGGCAAAAATAGGTTTCTGCTAGAGTAGCACTGATCAGGCTTCCCCTGGCCCACGCTGATTCCAGCTCTTCTTTCTGGTAGGAGCTGCTGAGTCCAATTTTGACCAATGCCAAAATGTTAGTCTATAGAGTACAGCGTGTGAAAGAAAAATATATCAGAGGTGATACCTCTGAGTAAAGGAGAATTACAAAATCATCTCCATTCATGCGTCGAATCAAATGGAAATCGGATTTGTAGTAAACTGGAGAACAAATGTGTAACCGAGGACGTGCATTTTACCGACATGATTCTAAACAGAAATAAGAGGTTTTTTTGTTTTAAAGCATCTGATAATAAGGAGGAAGAAAATCTGCTCTTCCGGTATTTGAGCTACGATGTATTAATGCAGATAAAGAGAAAACTGGCCAATTCTGATTGACTGGCACATCTCTAGCTTTTACCATCATCACTTTTTTTGTTTTTAAATTTGATTTCACATGGCATGTCAAGACTCGGTCCAAATGTGTCGATTCATGACTGCGTTATACACCCTCTTCTGTCTCAAAAATGTGTTATTGTTCATCTTAAATTTGGGTTTGAACTTGATTAAATTGTTGTGCTGTGAGCATAAAGAGAGACAAGAATCTTCTTTTTACTGGCAAGTTCATCACATTTCCTCAAAAAATTGAGGCAAAGCAACATTTTAGTATCCCTCCATTAAGCTGCATCTGAAAGGAACCAGTCACGTCTATTTTCAGAGAGCAGCACTAAGTCATAACTCTGAAACTGGCTTTATTCAGTTCCAAGAAACAAGAGAAACGTGCATACGAGGCGCTTCCTTTTGTGTGGGCCAGTTCTAGCATAAGGCATCAGTTTCATGGTGAGAGATGGCAGCGATTAAGACAGTCGGGCTCAGGTAAACATGCCGCTAAGATCAGAACACTTACGTCTCTGAACTCCACCAGTCCCAGTTCTCCCAGCTCACTGATGCAGTCGTAAGCCGAGCCGGACTGCAGAAACAGCTGGGCCAGACACATCTCCTCACCTCGGAGCAGAGAGCTCATCCTGGCACCGGGGTCGGGTTGTTTTGTTTCCTCTCCTCTGTTTCTGTAAAACCAAGCCGACCAGTGCTGGAGCGGGTTCTTGTACGGTTTATACGTCGGTCACGTCATTCCTCGTTCTCCCATGACACGGCTCAGGTAATAAAAGGACGTTTCACTTACACAACCTTTGGATTTACACGGTATCAACAGGGGCTGTTTTCCGCTGTTAGCCAGCTAATTGGTTAGCTGCTTGAGCCGTTTCCACGATTCCCGGTTAGGCGTTAAGCTTCTTTAGTCGCTTGACAAAAAAAATATATGTCGATGAAGCTCACCGTACACTTTGGTACCAAGTCCTGTCACAGTTTGTGAAGTTTTAGGCGTAAGCTTGCCATCTTCGTAACTCTCCACGTCACTTTACTTCTCACCGACTACGATCTCAACTTCCACAGGAGCGAATCAACCAATCGAAGCCACCCGAAGGAGTCTGCGCAGTCCGAACTGATTCGTTGGGCGTAAACCCTCTGCTTTGTCTGCAGGTTTATACAAATGACCACTGGCAGTGTTCATGAAAGCTGTCGCTGATGTGCATGCTGCTCTCTACTAGAGCCTTTTTTTTCCTATTTGGAAAGAGGGTAGATTTATGAATTATTTGTAAACTGGCTCATTATTTTATCTTTTTTTTTACTTAAATAGATTGAGACTGTTAGATATTGTTTGATTACCTTCCTTTTGAAATAAGATTATGATTATGTACAAACGTGAAACCTCTGTCTTCTTGCTAGTGGCAGACTTTGGTTCATTTCGTTATTTTCAAATTTTTTATTTTTGTCTAACCATGCAACTCAGAGAGAGGAGTCTGATTGATAGAGTGAGAGGTCTTTGTCTTGTATGACCCTAACCCAAGTATGGAGTAAGGAAGTGACAGCTACCTTACTATATTCCAACCACCCAAAGTTTACAAAACTCATCTATTTTTTAGTTTTTATTGCATCAAATAAATTAGAAGTAGCGTCTACATTACCCACAAAGGGGCCACAGCAGAAAAAAAAGGCAACGTAATGCCAAATCTTAACACAAACAGCAAAAGTCTAAAATGTATTTCTAAATTATTATGATGTTTTTCACGTAACTCATAAGTATGAAAGTTTTTCTTAGGTGTAAAACCGGTGCATGCATCCACATACAGAGGGCCCTAAGTATCTGCAAAGTCTGCTTATGCTTTGGCCTGGGCCTGAAAGTAATATTAAAACAAAAATGTACTATGTCTCTTTAGATTTATTGTTGTGATTAATTTTGATACCATGTTTGAATGTGAGCTTAGTGTTAAAAACCTTATTCGGATTTCAGAATCTAGGTTTAGAATTTGTATGCCTACTTCTGGTAGAATTTCTCCACTTTTTTGTTCCTTTTTGTTTTTATATGTCCCTGTTTGATTTATTAAGGTAATCAGTTTTTTTTTCTCTTTTTCTGTTTACTTCCATTGCCGCTGCTTTTGTATGATGTAAAATCGTTTGTGTTGTCTGTCATTTTGAATGACAAATCACTGTATTGTTAAAAACTGACTTATTGTTAAAAGTTCTTCCATTTTTCTAACAAACAAAAGGATTCTCAATTCCAATAAGTAAAACATAAAACAGTGCAATTAACCTTGTAAAATACCCAAACTTCCCACAAGTTTTAGGAATGGCTGAACACCTTCTGTGAGCATACACGGGCCCTTGGTATTTGTAGCACAATTAATACTACAAATTGTCTTTTCATTTTTACAAGTTGATCAGTGTCATGGATGTTTTTGAATAATAACTTTGACTCCCTGACATATGAATTGACACAGAGGCCCGTTTATATTTGCCACTCATGTAAGCAAACAGGTGTGTTGATCTTTGTATGTCAGGAAATGTTCACAGAACAACAGCTACAGTCCTAAACTTGGTAACATCTAATCAGAGCAGAATCTTTAAAACAACTCCAACTATTATAATTGGGACTGAACCAGGTTTATTTTGCCAGGACATGCAGTGAGAAGGATGTCCATTCGTCCATCCATCTTCTATACCCGCTTATTCGTGCAAGGTTGCACGGATAACATGACTGTTAGAGAACAACATCAACGTTTTCACTGTTCGAATGTGCGACTACAGTAAAATGCATTTGTTCTAAAGCTTTATACATTTTACCAGAGACAATAATAGTAGGGAGAGCTGTAAATTGGTTGTCGAGGTGGATCAAGTCAACTTGTATGTGTGACAAACGAAACAAAAAGAAAAAAGAAAATCCTGATCTTTGGTCTAATAGCCACCACTCTGAAGCAATTTAAAAAAAAAATAGGATTTATTTTCTTTGCAAAAATATTTGAACCCTTGAAAGCCTGGTGGATTTGATGAAATTGGTCCTCAACCACACTCTGAAGTAAGAGCTTAGAAAAAAGACAACTTCATAACAGGATTAAGACTTCAGTGGTTCTAAGAAGAGGAAAGTATTAATATTGTGGGCTTGGTTTCCTTTTCTCTTTAACCGCTTCTAACACAGGAACCTCTCTCAGGAACCTGCGTCACAATGGGTGTTTTGATAAAGAAAAGAATCCAGCCTTTTTAGTGACCAGAAAAAAAGTCTGATGACACAATAAGAGCTTCTCAATAGTTGAGTTCAACGTAGAAAAAGAATTGCAACAGAAATCTGTGGATCAGTGTTGGACCTATCGATCCATTTCAGACTTCATGACAGACAGGGGCTGAATCAGAGTTGGAGGATGGCGCAAGAAAGCTACGCATCTTTTAAAAAGAAATATCATGACTACGTTTTGAAAACCTACTTGAAAAATATCTTTATTACAAAAATATACAAATACACTATAAGTGCACAAATACATGTCAATATTTACAAAAATTACAGGTACAAAATGTATAATTATGCAAAAATATGTAAAATTTCATAGACGGATAAGCACGTTATAGCGACATTATAACACTAATTAGTGTCTTACGCTATTATTTTCTACCTGAAAGCCATCCTTTATAGTTTTTTCAAGAACTTTTTGAGCATTAGAGTCAAACATTGCGCCAGGCCTGTCTGATCTGTCTCCATGGAGTTCCAAGAACTGCTGCAGTGAGAAACATGAAAACCAAGATCATCCCTTTAGCCAACGACTGGGAATAAGGTTCACCTGAGACAGAGAAAGATACAACATGTTATTATAGTACTCTCATAATTGTATCCACTCTTGGATCTGCACTGTTTGCTGGAATACTGATAATCTAGAGTTAAAAACAATAAATAGTAAATAGATCTCACTGAGCCTATGGTTTAGTTTACATTCAAACGCTTTAAAGTGACATGTGAGATACACGTTATCTTCATTGAGTTTTAAAATCATATCACGGGAATTTATTCCAGTAATTGCATCATAACTGCAGTATAAAGTGAAGCTGTTGAATGATGAATGATCTGCAGAGGCAAGGGAAACATCCACACCGTCTCTTACCAGGATTTGCTAACTCCACTCCCTACCTGTGTAATATCTGGTGAAGGGAAGGGCGAGCTCAGGCCAACACACATCGTTCCTGTTACAGTCGTATTCTGTGAAGTTGATCTGAAACCTATAATCAAAAAATACATCTGTGTCTTACAATTAGCCATGTGGATAAAGCATCCCAAAAAACTGATGTGTACACACCTGTTTTTGGCTGGTCCTGCATTAATAGGAATGTCAATAAAAGTGACCGAGGAGGTGATCGGAAACAACTGACTTCCTTCTGGGTCCTCACATAGGGAGACATCACCTCCTCCACAATCCAGTGCCCAAGTGGATATGCTATAGCTAAAGAACGACAAATACCAGGCAATTATTACTTGTTACCTTAAAAAAAAAAAAACATACTCATACAAAGATTTGCAACAACCAAAAGCAAGCTGCGTTAAGTGATTATCTGATACCTGACTTCTAAAGCTTGGATTTCTCTCTGGGGTACTCCATCTACCAGGCTGGTGGTGAGGCTCCAAACACTGATGTGTTGGTGGGAGGGAATATCACCGCACACACCCGCAGCATCTACCGTCGCTGAGCTGGAGTTCGTTGTCACGACTGCACTCAATTTATTCAGTAAGTTATTGGTTAGAGCAGCTTTCTGGCGCGAAAACAACAAAGCAAACTAATTGTAGATTAAAGCTCTGAAAAACGACAGCACTGATTTAGAAAAATGAGTTGCTTCTCTACTCATCCACTTACAGCTGATGTTGAGCCAGTCTGTCATGGCTGTAAGATCAGGGTTACCACGCTGTGCTACATATGTCGCTGTGGTTAGAGCCGCCTGCAGATCGGCAACAGTCGCTCTAAAACATAACAAAACATATCAGTCGCTCTAGCACCATCGCATATAGTGTCTTGGAAACGTATTCCAACCTTCTGAAGGTTATTACAGGAATGTGACTAAAGTCCTGTAACTGTGATATGGAAGGTTAATGATGACCTTTAACGGTCCTTAAAGGTCACCTAATTAGAAAATGGAGTCCACCAGTGTGTAATTTAACCTCAGCATAAACGCAGTTGTTCTACGTAGGCCTCAGAGGTTATTTAGAGTAGATTAGTGAACAAACAGCATCATGAAGACAGAGGACCACAGCATAAAGGTCAGGGACACAGCTGTGGAGAAGTTTGAAGCTGTCTTAGGTTAGAAAAAATACCCCAAGCTTTGAAAATGTCACAGTTCAATCTATCATATGAAAATAGAAAGTATGCAGAGTATGGGACACACATGGTAACTTTGGCCTTCATGAAAGAGCAGCAAGAAGAATCAACACTGGCGCCCCCCCAGGGGTGTGTTCTATCCCCTCTCATCTTTTCTCTGTACATTAATGACTGCACATCTGCAGACGTGTTTGTGAAACTCTTGAAGTTTGCAGATGACACCACTGTCATCCAACCTCACTTAAAGGAGCTATAAATAAGATTGACTGTAAAATCAACCTAAATCATTCTCATTTCTCACCTGGGATGGAAGTAACATTCCCTGTAAACAATCGGTCCTCTCCATCTACGTCTTAGTCACGTTTTTCTCCTTCCAAACCTAGAGGTACGGTCCGGAACTACTTGTGAGCTGAGTGTTTACTTCCTGGTTCCTTAGCCAATCATATGAGAGTTCCCAGGGTTCCCAACACATTTGGTATTTTATCTTGGCAAAAGAGCAGCAGCCAGCTAACATGGAAGCCAGTAAGAGACATCATATACCTATCCCGTGGAAGTAAAAATTCACAACAGCAACACACCGTTTTAAAAAACGGCTCATTAGATTGTGATTGGCAAGCTGTTGTACCGCTTTGAGCCACAAGGTGTATTACTTATATTTCCTTTAAATGACATGCAGTTTGTGTTTATAAAGTGACAAAAGGTTTGCAAGTTCAATCAGTATGCATAGTTTTGCAAGGCACTGTAGTTACATTACAATTTATCTAAAGGTGAGCAACCCACCTCAGGAGATCACACTGACTCATATTTCGTTGCCCGACAGGCAGCAGGCAACCTGAAGTTGAATTCTCCCCAAACATAACTGGCTTCACGTTGGCACTGGAACAGAGTCCATCACCCACTATCAACCAGACCAGGAAACAGTGAGTTAGGCCTGAAATATCTGTAATTGGGTGTTAAAAAAAACACTGATCAACACAGTTGATGAGTGGGTTTTACCTGGTTTCCAAAGATTTATCAGTGTCCTCTGCATTAAATCTGTATTGTTGTCCAGAATACCAGCGATCACAGGCCTTCCCACTTGATAACCTGTCATTTAAAAATTGTAACATCCTCTGTAAGAGCTGCAATCTCAACACAGACATCCAAAACTAGATGTATTTTTTCTTACCTGGGTTCCCTGAGTTGGGCTCAGCCACAGCGTCTCCATTTAGAAACACGGCAGAATATCTTGTCGTTAACGCCACTGTTTAGAGGACAGGGCAGAGAAATCTTTCAGTCCTTTCACAAGCAGAGACAATTACCCTGAATAGGGACGCATCAAGTCCAGAAAAAAAAAAAAAGAGCAACGTATGAACTTACAACTTCCATTCAAGACGATGGTCCCAACGGTGCGTGTCACAGAGATGCTGGTGATGCCATTTCCTTTCCAGTAGAATTTGTAATCCAGCGCTAAGGTCACATTTTCACACACCAGCATCTCAGCTTGAGAAGAACATAAACCGCATGTAAGTTACAATTCTAAACAGTTTAATTTATTTTATTAATTAAAGGGTACATACATGTAAAATCAACTTGACCACTTGAAAGGAACAGAGTCAAATCAGGGGCCTCGTCATCAGTTAAATTCACCTTGACAGCACCTGTTAAAGAAAATGAAACAACACACGTTGTTGCACTCAAAAAAATTCAAAAGCACTTTAAACCGCGGCTTCAGTGACGTAAGCAGGTAAAACCCACCGCCTTGCCCATCCAGCACTTCGGAGCTGAAGTCTTTTTGCTGCGTTTGTAAGGGAGGACCGGTTGGACACGAACGGAAGGGAGTTACACACTCCACTTTGATATTTTGCAGAAAGGCCACAGGAGCACCGTTTATGCACCGTCCCAGGACCATCTGTGAAACAGAAACATACACCGAGTCTTAGTTGTTACATTTCTAATAAGAAACAATGAAAAATGTGATTTGGATTTTTTTTTTTCAAACAAAAGATAACGCATATACAACCAACCTGAGGTATAGTGAAGTACTTGTTATCTGACGTGACAACAGGACTTCCCTGAATATAAATACCAACTGGCACTGGAGCAGACAGCACAGGCGTTTGGAAGGACGGGCCAGGCCTGGGGGCACTATATCGGTTAAATGAAGAAAAAAAAAAAACGTAGCACAAAAGTTACAGAATAAAAGACAAAATTCAACAAAAAAAAAACTTTTTATCAAATCATTTCTCACATTGTGTCTCCTTGGTAGAAGAGACCCAGGTAGGGATTGTTTTCAGGTGGAGAGGTGACACATAAAAATGGAAACCAGTCTGGGGAGTTTTCAGCAGACTGCACGGAGCACTGGTAATCTGGAAGAGGGGAGACCTGCCCCCCAAAGGGTCCTTGCAGACAGTGGGATGTAAAAAGCTTTAGATCTTTATTGGAGCAGTCCTGGTAGAATTTAAACACAGATATGGAGATTAACAGAGAAGGAAACACAGGGGACGAGTTAGTCTTATCACATCATTATAATACAGACGGAAGCACCTGGTCACAACAGCAGCGTGCGTCACATGCTCTAGATGTCAGGTCGCATGGACAAACGCCAAGTGGCTGGTACACTTGGTTTGGAAAAACTGTTTTGTTATCTGAAATGAATAGACGACTCTTATAAGGAAACGTGCTGCTTTTCACGCTCTCGTTTCACATTCTGATGACAAAGGTTTAATTGGAATCACCAGATCCTGCATTAGGAGGAAGCAACCGGGCGTTTACGGCAACTTGGATCAGCATTGATGCCTGGGGTGTGCTCCCGGCGCAGGCTGACACCTGAAGGGTTTCCAGGACACACAGCGGTTTGGGACAGCAGTTAGCGGTCGTTTCATTCTCCCCACACGAATGCAAGCTTTGGTTCAATGTCAGATGAAATCGAACTGCACTCTGGGGAGGAGGAATCAAGTGACATAAGCATAAGTCACAGGTGGATGTTATCCCCTTTATGTTCTTTTGTCTATATATGCATTGGCTGATTAAAGCTTATGATTAGAGTTTACCTTTCCCATCTGCTCAGTTGTGAGTGCCCACCGCGTTGCTTCTGTTATACATGATGCTGGACCAATGCTTCCTGTGAGAGACAACAAACACATGATCCATCCAGAATGATAAACCAAACGATCCTAAACAGACACATAAAAGTGCAACCACAAACTTGTGTACGTTTTTTGGGGAGTTTATGTGACCAACACAAAGTTGCACACAGTTAAAGTGGACAAATGTCTGATGACCCCAAGGCGCTTTACACCACAATCAGTCCTTCGCACCCTGACGGTGGTGAGCTATGTTAGTAGCCACAGCTGCCCTGGCAGAGGTGAGGCTGCCGTACATCGGCGCCACCGGGCCCTCTGACCGCCACCAGACAAGTTGGATGAAGTGTCTTGCTCAAGGACACAGCAACTGAGCGGGGGATCGAACCGGAAACCCACCAAACTCCCTAACTCCTAGACAGGACTTTGTCATGTGCTCTACAAATTTGGCCTTTCTGAGGGTGTTAAGGAGAAAGCCATTTTTTAAAAGAAAGCTATAAACAGTTTTTTAGAAGCCATGTAGGGGACACACTACAAGTATGTGGAAGAAGGTGCTCTGGTCAGATGAGGTCGAAATTGAACTTTGAAGCAAGGTAGTAGCACAAAAATGCTGTTTGGAGGCGTTTCTTCAGCAGCGATGTCTGTTCAGAGATCTTGTGAAGATGGACATAGATAAATTTAGGCCATTCCTGAAAATGAACTCCTCAGAGGCTGAGGTACAGCCAGGTTCGCTTTCCAGCGGGACAATAAGATTTTAGGTTCTGCCAGAGCAAAAGTGTAATGGTTTAGCTAAAAGCATGTCCACGTGTTAGAGTGATCAGCTTCTAGTAGATGGTCTGTGAGGTGCTTGATTGTATTTTTTTTTCTTCTACCTGTTGTGTTTGAAGCAGAAACCGTCCTGAGATTCAGTGAGATCCCTGATGCGTTTCCGAGCAGAAATGCGGAGATTTGCGGTCCATTTGAGATGAGAAAAGACGGCTGAAAAACTATTAATAGAAAAAAATCTGATTAGTTACAGTTCTTGCAATCTATGTACGATACGTAACATGAGTTTAAAAAAGTAACATCCAACGCCATGCCGTATAGCAGTTTATACAGTTGCTAGATTCTGTACGTAACGTAGAACATGTTTACGTAAACCGCAATAGCTGGGGGCGAATTACGTAGAAAAGTCTCACCGACAATGTTCTGAGAGCGGGCAAAGCAAACGAAGAATAACAGAAATGATGCCCGGCCTGAAATGGACGAGAAAAAGGCACCGGTATTAGCCATTTGGCGATTACAGAGCGGCCATATTCGTAAACTTTGCGAGATCTCTTAGCAACAGGGGTGTTAACCAATCATCGTCAAGAAGCCTTCTTCTTCTGCGAAAACAGAAATCCAAAGTGTGAGTGAACTAAACAACAGCGACCTCACCTGGTCAGATCAGTACGACGAGAAACCTTCATGTCCTCAAACACAAGAAATTCCTTGACACATTTCTCGCTCTGGATGTGATAAATTTTCACTCATACTCGAAACCTTATAATGACGTCGTACGTCATATATTTAATTATCCTTCATTCAGCACAAGTTATGTTAATTTAGTGCAAGGATCTTGACATGCTGATGCTCGTGATCATCGCAATGGAGAGTCACTACCTCACATTGGATAGAATATATTACTTAATGAAAATGTAATGCAATAGAAAACCAACATCAATTTATATTTAATTTAAATGGATCAATTCCTTAAACAATGCACACTGAAGCACTAAATTTTATGGAGTAACTTTATGGAGTAATAGTATTATAATGTTCTTCACAAAACCCCATAAAAGCAAGAAAGAAAAATTGTCGTTTTTCTACATAGGCTCCTATTTTGGATACAGACCACACTTCAATTCTGAATTATTTGAAGTGGCTGTAAGAAGAAATAAGCAAAAGCTTTGTGATTAAAATGCAGTATTTATGTTGATACAAATGTATTTAGACGATTTATTAATACAAGGTTTCAATGTTTAAACCTAAATGTAAACCTTTGCATTCAGTTATGGTTTGTTCTCGTAATCTGGTTTGCTTACTGTGTTCCAAACATTGTAAATTGCATTGTGTGCAATGAGTGTCTTGTTTCTTGTTGTAAGCAGCTGTGAAAAACAATATTTTTTTTCAATGGAACAATAAATCCATCTGCTCAAACAGGTGAGCTTTTGGGTTTAAGTGTGTCATCCAATCCAGCTTTTATTACAATGCATTGATGCAGAGTGGTTCGAATTTTTATCTTCATCCACACATTTTCTGACATGGCAACAAAAAGCAGCACTAACATATTTCTATTGGGAGAGAGTGGTGAACAGCCATTAGCAATGCATTCTCTCGCTGCAGCACCAAACCGTAATTTCTACAGTGAATGCACATATTGTGGAATTTATTACCTATACTGTCTACCTTGTATTTTGCTAATTGATTTTGTATTATTATTATTATTATTATTATTATTATTATTACTATTATTATTATTATTATTATTACCCCCTTTAATACTTATGTAGACCCGCAGCACTTTTTTTAAAGCGTTTTATAAATAAACGATTATTAATTTATTTATGGTCTATATCAGAAAGAATCATAATTTTGCAATTGGGCTCTTATGGAAGTATATTCTGTGGAAAAATCTGACATACACTTATTCAGATATATTTATAATATTTTAGGCCACTTAAAGGATAAAAATTGTCTTTTTAATATGTCAGTCACACCAGCTTCAGCCTCTAGATGGCAGCATGTCACTGCCACGATCACTACTCAGAAGCGTAGAAGTAGAACTTTGTCAGTAACGTGCTTTCGGCAATGTGTCAACACCAGGTAGCTTCATTCAGGGGTAAAAAGGTGCAATGTCGTTTGAAATCGTGATAAAAAGCCTGCGGGACTGCCTCCTCACTGAAGATCCAGTGGCTGAAAATGGCAGCCAGATCCTCCAGCTGTTCCTCGATAAACTGTCTGAATCTTCCAGGTTTGTGAAACTTATTCCAAGCGTTTATGCGCCGTTTATAATCGAATAAAACATCATCTGTTGGCTGGATAGGAGCAGCATTAAAAGGAGCAAGGAGCGCAATTTGGACGAGGCAGTCCAGCTGCTGAGGCGCATCTCAGAGGCGCAGCTTCGTGGCTTGGAGGAAGAGCGTCTCCTGCTTCTGGTCAGACTCCTCTTGTCCCTGCAGCTGGAGATGGTCAGCATCTCCACGGCCTGCCGTAAAGTGGACCAGGTGAGCTCCACTGCTCGCGTCCTCACTGTAACACAGGTGGACGGAAGGTAATGAAACGAAAACTATATTTTCTGCTTCACAGATGCTGCAGCATTTGGCAGCAAATGTGGATCACCAGATGGTTTATAAAGAAACACTCCACAGTTTTCAATCCATAGTCCGCAGTGATCAGGTACGGAGAGCTTACTTTGTCTTTGGTCATACTGTTGTTGCTTTTAAACATATCTGATGAACTTTTCCATACCATAAAAAAATTATCTAGCACCAATTCACAGCAAATGTCATCTCAAGGCACAAAAAAAAGAACATATCCAATAAAACAGACCAAATTGCCTTCCATATTGATCCTAGCTCTAAACTAATGCAGTCAAGTTCAGTTTATTTTTCAAATTGGTTTTCTATCTAAGCAAGCCCAGCAGCTTGCATCGAATCATTGACTTGGAGCATTCGCTCCTCCTGGATGACCATGAACAGTGGACAGTTGCTTGCATTGTTGTGGACTTTGCATGTAGCGACAGTGGAGAGAAAATCTACCCTTTAACGGGGAGGAAAACCCTCCAGCAGAACCAGGCTAACTTATGGTAACTTTACCACAAACTAATGTACGTTGTTGGGATTTTATATATTGACATAAAATACAGCATAATTGTAAAGTGGAAAAAAATAATTATAATTTAATTTTTTTTCACAAAAATGTTTTAAAAAGTGTAGCAAGCATTTATACTAAGGCCCACTAAAAATGATATTTTTTTGCTGCAGTTGGAGCTGCAAGTCTTTAGGGACATTTCCAATCTTGCACTTCTTGAGTCTAATTTTTTTGCTCTTTCCTCTTTGCAAAATAGCTCAGGATCATTCAGATTAAATGGACAACGTCTGTGAAGGACAACGTCCAAGTCTTTTTGAGCTAAGCCATAATCATTGTGTAGCTCTGGCTGTATCTTTGAAGAGTTGTGCTGCTGGAAGGTGGACCTCCACCCCAGTCTCCACCTCAGTCTCTAACAGGTTTTCCTGGTATTTAGCTCCAGTCATCCATCCTCCTGTCCTCTCAGTATGATCTTGCCACCACCATGTTTCAAAGTGGACATAAAGTATTCAAAAGTCATCCTGAATGATCTGTCATATAAAATACCAGTTAAAAACAGGGGTTTTATTTAAAAAACAAATGTCTATGAACACTTTACAGTCGCTGAAGGTCTTGGAAATGATTTAGAATTTGTCTTTTTTTCAGGCTCTGTCTTTGGAGGATTTTCAGAGAGGTCGGTGCAGAGTGACGGCAACCTTACATTTTAGTATGCCGCTGACCTTATGTGCATGTTTTTAACTATTTCTCTATGATTTTAGCATGCATGTTCCTGGAGGACAGCGCAGTCGGTCGCGAGGTTTGGCGAGAATGCTACATGGCCATGTTACAGAAAGTATCCGAAGCCCTCCCTGCTGTATTGCAAGAGGAATCTCAGAGAGATGGGCCGATCTGTTACATTGCTGTCAAGGTAGTAAAGATAGAGCATGCATCAGGAATCTCAATCCAAGGCAGGATTTTTAACATGTGGACCTTGATGGCTGCAGGTGTGTTTGCAAGTGTTTCAGCTGTTGCCTAGTGAAGTTGCTCGTCTGGTGTGGGAGGAAAACCACAGCAAGGAAGCAGTACAGAGGATCCTGCAGGCTCTCATGGACATCATATCTGGAAAGGTGCCTTTTTTTTTTTTTTTAAGAAAATTTAGAATCAGTCTTTCAGATGATAAGCGTGTTGTTAAAGCTGTTTCTGTGGCCTGTCATGCAGTGCTGCAACAGGGACACGCGTCTTTTGGCGGGCACAGCCGTGGCCATGCTGATCAACACAGCGTCTGAGAGCAGAGCGGCAGGAGCTGCGGCCTGGAGTCTGCTGCAGGCCTGTCGTCCACGTACGTGACCGCCGTCGTATTTGAGCACAAAAAAATCGCGCGAACAATCAGGCGCAGCGAATGAAAATAGTTTTTAGTGCAAATTTGAAAGGCATCTTCACTAGCCTTATTTTTTTTAAATCTTAAAATTCACCCATCCCGCTCCCTGTATAAGACGATCATTTTGTTGTGATTCTATTGGTTTTCCATTTGCCTGTGTTGCATAAAT
Source organism: Fundulus diaphanus (assembly GCA_037039145.1). Taxonomy (NCBI): domain Eukaryota; kingdom Metazoa; phylum Chordata; class Actinopteri; order Cyprinodontiformes; family Fundulidae; genus Fundulus; species Fundulus diaphanus. The sequence continues at coordinate 26,850,982 of CM073127.1, forward strand.
CTTACTGGAATTTTTTTTTCTAATTTTATTCTGTTTTATTTCTAATGCTTTCATTAGTTTTTAGTCATTATGATCAGCACAGTAAGGTTGTGTGGGTTGTACAGGAAGCCCTATGGAACACCTATGTAAGAGTGTCGCAGTTTCATACGTTGATATCTTTTTAAGTAAAACGAGCGTAATTAAATGCATTTAGAAGCCTAGATCCCAAATGACAGCCAGCCTGTGCAGCACTGGATCTCCCAACACATTAGGGCCAAAAAGAAAATGTTTTCCACTGAGCCTCTCAGAGGAAAGCCTCTGAGAAGCTCAGTGTTTCCTCCCAGGGAGCTGTTGGGACACAAATCTGACTGACCCGAGTCAATCTGCCAGAAAAAAAGTGTTTGCTGTCCAAAAATAACAGCAGAGCCAGATAATTTCTTCCCTTTGAGAACAAATGTTCTTTATTCTGATAAATAAAACTGAGTTATTTTGAAAAGATTGCAGTTTTTAGGAAGGATTAAACCGAAATGGTGTGATTTGGGCGTGTTCTTCAGCCTCAGGATTAGGCAGCTAATTTTATGAGATAAAGTATGTCAGTTGATCTGCAAGCACATATTTTAACATGTGGACACAAAAGAATCCATGAAGGACCTGCCTAATGATCACAAGTGCAGGAAGCACAGGCGTAGATGTCTTCCCAAAAAAAATCAGGAGACTGGAAACATATTTGTTTGTGAAAAACTGGTAGAAAAATGTGTTACAGACACTAAAAAATAACTAATTTGTTATAGAAGTGGATAATAAAAGTCATTTGTGAAGCCAAGGGTACTTCTTTTCTCTTTTATTCAGGGAATTATGGTAATGATCATAAAATAAATAATAATAAAAGAAGCCAAATATAATTACAACAACCGGATGTTGGCCTTTAACGTGATCTAATGTGTGAACTTAAGCATGAACTGATTTGATCTTTGCTCAACCAAATTGTTTTTGCTCCAGATGTTTTCTGACTGAAGACGTCTTGTTTCTGCTGCTTCTCAGCGCCCCGCCAGCTGGCCGTGGGGGTTCTGCAGGTAAGATGCGAGCCAGCGGGGACGGACGGAGTGGAGCGTTTGGCTGTGAGCAGAGGCCTCCTCACCTGCTGTCGACCTCACGTCCTGCTGAGTCCGAACCACAACTCCACGCAGGTAGAGAACGTCGATTGTCTAACAGGCGTTGGACTTTCCCTTCGTGATTAAACCCACGGTGGCTTCTTTTTCAGACCTGTTTGCTGCTGGACGGTTTGTTCCCTCTTGTTTTTGCGCTGTGTGAGGAGAAGCGGGATTGTCACTACTTTGCGTTCGAGGGTGAGTGAACCCCGAACCGTTTGTTTTGTCTGGGTGGAGGGTTCTGTTTTCTGTTAAAACCCAAAATGCTGTTGCAGTGTTAGCGCTGTGGCTGAGGAGAGTGAAAGAGTGTGTGACGGATCTGTGGAAGATGGCCGGCGCCCGCCTCCTGCCTGACGACAGCAGGCTGCTGCAGCAACTCACTCACATCATCTGGACCAATGCAGAAAGCCCGGTGAGTCCCTGAACATCGTTTTACGGACATTTTCATGGTCAAAAAACACAACTTTTACTCAGAAATAACACACGCTGTCATGTTTTTGCTCATTTTATTTGGCAAAATTACTGAAGGTGTTTATTAAGGATGCATTAATGTGTAGTTTCCACTTTTTACCTGGGGAAACAGCATTGTGTTATCTTGCAATATTATCAACAGCCGATAGTGATTGTAATTTCCCAAAACTGACAGTGTGATTTGAATTGTTACTTTGAAATAAAACAAATATATATGTTATGGATTATGAGATTACAGATGCTGAAGCTGCAGAGAGCAGTTAACAGAAACAACAGATAAACCACAAAGACTGGAGACTCAGAGCCTGACATATTTAGATTGGACAGAATGCCTGATATGGGGTAAATGGGTCAGCTTGGTAACGTCTACATTATAGCATGATATTCTCCAACAAATGTGATCCGAGAAACTTCAATGTCGTATTGCAACAGGATGTGGTTTTCCCAGGATTCTTCTCATATATATTCATTTGCTGCTGGTTCAATGAGAGAACATATAAATATTGCATTAATGTTTAAAATATGATCGATCGGCATCAATGTTTTGCTGTTTAGATCCAAGTTGTGGTACTTAATCTCACTGGTGTAGTTAGGAAGCCTTTTTTTGGAGCGATATCTGTTTGTGACGCTCTAGGCTGTAGGCAGCGTTAGATTTATAGTCAAAAAGACTTTGCTGACTTGTAACACAGGAAACACCTTCAGTCTCCATCACATATTCCTGGTATTAATTTAGTTTTTGTTGCCTTGGACGGATAAAGGGATGTTGGACTCTGGTGGCTTCCTCGATAGTTTTTGTAACATTTTAGCTTTAGTTTGAGTGTAAAAGAGCTCGCTTCTGGCTTGTCAGTACAGATTTTCCATCTGATGATGAGTACAAGGCAAGTTTATCTACATAGCACTTTTCAGTAACAAGACGATTCAAAGTGCTGTACTAACACTACTTTGTCCCTCACAGGCATGTATAAGTAGGACCCTAATGGAAGTAAAAAGAAAATCACTGTTGGTGAAATTTCTATATGTGAGGTTGTGCTGCTGCTAAAACGCTTCATTTATTTGGGGGCTTTTTAGTTGTCGTTACCCTTGGGGGAAATAAGAGTGGAGCCAAAGTAATGGCAATATGTTTTAAGGCCGGATTGGGTTTAATTAATCCTAAAAATCCCACTGATTAAAGTCTTTTTAAGTTTTGTGTGTGTCTGTTTCGGCAGGTGGAAGGGGTGCGTGAGTTTGCGAGCTGTGCCTTCGCTCTGCTGCTCAACATTTACGCCATGGACTGTGAGCAGTTTTGCGACGCCAAGAGGACTTTTTATTTTACCCTGCTTGAGCGCCTATTGAAACTACCTTGGGAGGCTAAAGCCAAATATCACCACCTCTGTGCTCTGCTGCCATATGTGGGAACCGACCTGGTGGGCGTTTGGGAGCTCTAATATTCTTTATGATGTTGTTATTACTTTCAGAGAGTCTGATCTCTGTTTTTTTTTTTTTTTTACCTCAGGTGCTGGGTCAGCACGCTGAGGTGTCCAGCCAGCTCTTGAAGTGCCTATCGACCAATCACCTGTCCCCGTGTGGCTCCGAGTTTTACAAGTGTCTGATCCAGCAGCAGAGGCGGGAGCTCCCCGCCTCGCTCTCTGAGCTGGAGATGGCCGGCCGCTGGGCGAAGAGCTGGCAGCCTTTCCTCCTCCAGGCTCTGGCCTCTGAAGTGACGCTGTTGCAGACCAACGGCTCGACACATTTGCTGCCCTGCACCTTTCAGGTGTTCCCCTCTGCTGTGCATCACCTTCTGGCCTCCCTGGACCCCCAGCGGCCGGGCCAGCTGCACGCCTGGGCGTGCGTCTTGAGCGTCTACCGAGCCATCAGCGGCTGTTCCCCCTGGGCTCTGCAGGGCGGCGCCACCTTCAAAACGCTGCAGCTGGCTCTCGGCTCTGCGGAAGACAAAGTCCGTCTGGCCGCTCTGGACCTGCTCTGCCGCAGCCCAAAGACCAGAGCGATCCCCACCGCGGAGGAGGTGAAGGTCCTGGAGGAGTTTCTACCCCAGAATCTGAATTGCGAGTCCTCGCCTTTCCGACAGCACCTTCAGGCCGCAGTGAGGAGGTTTCTGGTCCGTGTCAGAGATGGCTGCTTGGCACACATCAGAGGAGCGAAGGGCAAGAAGAAGGAGGGTTTCAGCCATGAAAGGAGAAAGGATGTTCTGGACCAAGGCATTGGTGAGGGATTCAGAGAAATCTTTTTTCCAGGATTTTCCAGCTTTTATTCCCCCTGTTCAGAAAAGTTTTTTTTTTTTTGTTTTTACCCTGTAGGCTTTGTGGAGTGGTTAGGTCAGCTTCCATACAGCTCTCTCTCACCTGGACTCAGCTATCAGAGGAAGAAGACGGCGCTGCTGTTGCTGTCGGCGGTCCTGGAGACGTGCACCGACACCTGGAGCCCGGACAAGAAGAAGGGGCAGCCTCCAGGTGAGCTATTAAAAACAAACCGGAGCAACGGAAGCTTTTACTGACAAAGTATTCACACCCCTCGAACCTTTCAACATTTAGTTACGTTGCAAACGCGCGCTATAGTGTTTTTTAAAAAAAAAGAATGATAGATGTCTGATGTTCTCTAACAAACCTGAGGCCTTCAGAGGACAGCTGGGTTATACTATCGTGGCATTCATTACTGGGCTCTTAATTTTGCTATTGGGTGAGTTCTGAAGGCAGCGGATTGGACTGGATCTCCTTTAGTGGTATCAGATTAAAAGAGACTGAATGCAAATTCTGAATTTTATTTCCAAAAGAATTTCAAAACCTTGTATCATTTCAGATATACATTTTTGGTTACTTGGTTCGCCTGTCACTTAAAATCCCAAGAAGAAACACTGAAGTTTGTAGCGAAATGTGAAAAGGTCTGAATACCTGTGCAAAGCACTAAATATGTAGGCTCACATGCTCCTCTGCTTGTTTTAAAATACCATTTACTCTTTTAAAGATGCAACTTTCCATAATTACAGCAAATGTAGGCCTTCTGATTGAGCATGCCAGACGGAGGGGACAGTGGGATTTCTTCTGCAGAACCAAGCAGCTGCTTCTCATCAGCTGTCTGGAAGATTCTACAAACGAGGTTGGAGCTTTCTCAGCAGGGCCGGTTATTTCTCCTCATCTAAACTGACTGAAAGGTAAAACCGGGCGTGTTGTTTCCTTTAGATCCGGGAGCTCTCGGCTGCCTTGTTGTTGAGATTTTTCCCTCCCGGCTTCCCTGCTGACGTCGCTGAAGTCCTGGAGACGAGGAGCAGGCAGCTTCTGTGCAGCCCGCGGGTGCAGGAGGCTCAGATGGGAGCGCTGATGATGAAGACGCTCCTCCAGAAGTAAGACCTCGCCTCTTCTCGTGACCTCATCTTGTATCGTTATTCTTACCCCTTCAGCTTTCTTTTGTCTTTTGCAACCACAGGGCTCAAAGTTTGGGGATTTTATGTGATGCAAACACGTAAAACTCAGGCAAAACTCAGGCAAATCAGGAATGTCTGTCTTGTTGTGTCTCTGCTCTGTCTTCTCTAACCTCCAGTCGGTCGAGGCAGATGACCGTTCATATTGAGCCCGGTTCTGCTGGAGGTTTTTCCTTCCCGTTAATGGGTGGTTTTTCTTTCCACTGTCGCTTCATGCTTGCTCAGTATGAGGGATTGCTGCAAAGCCATGTACAATGCAGACGACTCTCCCTGTGGCTCTACGCTCCTTCAGGAGTGAATGCTGCTTGTCGGGACTTTGATGCCATCAACTGGTTCCCTTATATAGGAAATTTTTGACCAATCTGTATAATATGATTGAATTTGACTTTGTAAAGTGCCTTGAGATGACATGTTTCATGAATTGGCGCTATATAAATAAAATTGAATTGAATTGAATGCATTTGTGAAAAGAAAGCAGTTAATTTCTTTAACAGTATCAAAGTAAAGGAGGGCTGAATATCTATCTATCTATCTATCTATATCTATCTCTATCTCTATCTATCTATCTCTCTATCTATCTATCTATCTATCTATCTCTCTCTCTCTCTCTATCTATCTATCTATCTATCTATCTATCTATCTATCTATCTATCTATCTATCTATCTATCTATCTATCTATCTATCTATCTATCTATCTATCTATCTATCTATCTATATATATATATATATATATATATATATATATATATATATATATATATATATATATAATATTACTCAACTTTTTATTGAATTTTTTAATTTTATTTTGTGGCACGAGTGGCCTTTATTTCACAGTAAGCTGACAGGAAATGGAGTCGATAGAGAGACCTCGGTCGCGTGCGCTACCCCTGCTCCACCGCCACACCCACCTTTTTATATGTTTATCTGTAATAAAATTGGCAAAAAAGATCATTATTTCTACTTTGGACCAAACCACGGGTGTTAAACTCCAGTCCTTGAGGGTCCTGAAAGAAATAGAAAAGTCATCAGCAGAACTCTGTAGAGCTTGTTGCCTTCGATTCAGGTGTGTTGGACCAGGGACACGTCTAAAGGTGGATGGACGCTGGTCATCGAGGGCTGGAGACTTGACTCCCCAGATCCGCTGTAGCTATTGCTGCATCTTCAGGGATGTTGGAAATCGTACCTCTGCAGTCTTTTAGCAGGACTGTCCTGCATTTAGCTCTGTCCTTTTTCTCCACCAACTCTGATCGGCTTTGCAGTCCCTGGTGAACAGAAGATCCCCCCCCCCCCCCACAGGCTGATGCTGCCACTGCCTTGCTTCACCATGTGGATGGGGTTTTCAGTGTTGATTGTCGTCCACACGCAGCGTTTTGCACAAAGACCAAAAAAGGCAAGAAGCCCTGAGTTCAGATCCAGGTCTGGGGTCTTCCTGCATGGAGTTTACTTGTTCTCCTCCTGCAACCCTGCAAGGTTCTGTTGGTATAGATGATGGATGGATCTATAAACACGTGTGTGTGTTTTCTAGACATGGTTCAGATGATGAAGGTAAGGTCCGTTTCTTCCTGTAGATCAGGACATCGGTGTGAGGAATGCAGTCGAAGCTTCACTGCCCACAGCGGAAGGGCCTCCAGAGACCGTTGTGTGCTCAGAGTCCTGCTGAGGGAGCTGGAGGAGCATTATCTGACGGCCAAAGCAGACATGATGCTCTCTGCCAGAACCAAGCCCATACATGGTGACCGCTAACATTCATTCACATTTGTGTTGATGGGAACACTTCTTCCTTGCTTGACTCTGCTGATGTTTTACGTCTCAGGAGTGTTATGCGCTCTGCAGAGGTGTTGGCTTGAGGAGGCCGCCGATGTGCGCGCCAGCCTCGACCGCAGCCTGATCACCAAGTTGTTGGATCTTCTGGAGGAAATCTCTCGGTTGCTGCTCGCGGTTCTGCGTGGAGACCGCGAGGCTTGCGCCGCTGGAAAATGTAATCGAACGATTGTGACAAGCAGCGAAATCTCATCTTAGATTCCTTGCTTTGTTTTAACATTGAAAACTGAAATTGTTTTTCCTTCTCTTAGACGCTCCACCTTCGTTTTGTGATATGGGAAACGCCATCAGCTCCCTGATATCCCAGCAGTCTGGAGGTGGCCAAACGCATGAAGAGGACTGTGTCCTGCTGTCTGAGGAGCACAGCCTGGTTCTCACCTGCTGCTGGGTCTCTCTCAAGGTGAGGCGTGCACGGGGCAGCCGGCCAACACGGCATCAGTCTTTTTAAGAAGGCGGGGAAAACCCATCCGTGTTTCCTCTCCATGTGTTTGCATCAGGAAGCCGGAGTGTTTTTAGGTTCTCTGGTGGAGAAAGTTCTCAAAGAGTCCAGACAGCTTCTAACTAAACAGGATTTAATGAGGGCATCAGAAGTATTCAAGGATATTCTTCTAAAATGCCGTCACTGGGTAGGTTCTTTTTAAAAGACGCCGTTCCGGTCAGAGGTTTACGTCCACTCATCGGTATACATAAACTCGCTAATGCTGGGCTTGTGTTGATGTATTTAAACTGTTTTTCCCCCAAGTTGGGATGATTAAATTCAACAAACAGCTTCAGAGATTTTTTTTTTTAAAACAAGAATTGGGGCACAACGTTGGTTTTTATGGCAAATTTCCTCTAATTCTCGCATGACCAAAACTTTACATACAGGCTCAAATATAGAATGTTTGGTTAAATGTCTGTAAAAAAAGTCGTCCCATAACCACCGAGGCTCCTAAGACCGTCCAAAATGACTCTGTGTTGCTAATTTTAGCAGACTTTTTATATATTTTCACATTGCACATCACGCAGGTACATTCATGTACTGCATTTAAAGGTTTAAAACTTCCTTTTCTTGTTTGACTTAAACCCAGCATGAGAACGTATGTTGGCTGCGGCTGAATTTTAATTTTTCTCCTTTTTTCTTCTAGTTTTTTTTTTCTTTCTTTAACGCCTCTCCTTTTACGTTTTACCTATTTTCAAGTGCTCCTGTGCATTTTTGTTTTCTGGCCTTTTATGTTTGGTGCTTTATAAATAAAAACTATTCCCCAAGTTCCACTTTGTTCGGTACCCCTGGGAGAGAAACGGACCCTTAGCATGATGCCACCACCACCATGCTTAACAGCTACTAGTTGACTCCACCAGAATTACTTCCTACATTGTGACTTAACGATCAATATTTGTCTTGTCTGAGTGGGAAATATTTTGCCAGGATCCATTTAGCTTGACCATGCGGAGAGCGGCAAATTTCAGCTAAGCCAAATATTTAAATATCTAAATTTAGATCATCTGTACTTAAGTAGAGTTGTTTGAACCGACGGTCTTGGAATCTGTGGCTGTTTAGAAATGACTCTAAAAACTTAATCTACATTTTTTTTTATCCTTTGCTCTTCACTAAGTTCGTTGTTCATTTTTTTAGCATCACTTATAAGAAGATTTAGATGGATTTGGGTAGACATTGAAGTCTGTAACTCTAATTCTGACCCCTTGTGGATTAGAAAAAGTCCAAACTAAAAGTCAATTTGTGCCCTCAGTTAAAAAATAGTTCCAGCTGTTTGTTTGTCCATACTGGATAAATCACAGTTTAAATAAATCAACAACAACCAAATATAAGGAAAATCTTGTCAGTAATAATTGTGCGTAAACTTCCCACACCCGCTGCATTTAAACTTAAACTGATTAAACAGATTTCCTTCCTCACCAGGGGGCGGTAGAGGGCTGCTGTGTAGGCTTTACAAAGTTCTGTACATCCCTGCTGAGCAGCGACGATCCAGACCTGAAGGAGATACCCACCCAGATGCTGGAAGACGTGAGTCATTTTGGTTTTCTCTTGAGCCAATAAAAGACCGCTGCTGATACACAGAGTTCTCATTTTCTGATATCACCTCAGGGATTGCAGGTTGTTCAGTGCCCCCGCTCTACGTCGGTGACCCGCCGGGCTGCAGGCTTGCCCATGCTGATCCTGTGCGTTCTGTCAGCCGAGGAGGCCAGTAAGGCGAGGCCACTGCTGGCTCTCAGCGTGCAAACCCTGCTGGACACGGCCAGAAGGCCTCTTGGCGACAGCTGGGACCAAACCCTGGACCTCCCGCAGGTGCGCTGACACCGCAGCGGCCACCAGGTGTACCGCTATCTGTAAAGAAATGGATGAAGTGTGATCAGGCGACCGTCCTCCTGTGCACAGGTATGCGCGGTTCACACTCTGCAGGCGCTGGTGCGCGGAGCCGGTCTGGGAGCAGCTGTTCTTCCCTTTGCTCCTGCGGTGGCCATACTGTCGCTGACTCTGCTCAGCTCTCCCTGCTGGGCCATGAGGAATGCTGCTCTGCAACTTTACAGTGAGCCAGAAACACATTTATTGTCTGTTCAGCATGACGCGTTGTACTCCGAATATTACCCCTCAAGGTGAGCATTAATCATCCCATTGTTCTCACAGCCCGGTTCTGCCCAGGTCTGGAAATATCTAAGTGATTCCGTGTCCTTCCATCCATTTATCCACCCGTTCATCCGTCCAGTTCCAGTTCATTCCTCAGTCTATCCATTGATCTGTGCATCCCTCCATCCATCTCTCCATTCATTAAGTTGTCTGTACTCTCAGCCCATTTATCCATCCATCCATCTGTGCATCCATTTGTGCGTTTATTTATCTATCCGCCCGCCCATCGGTACATCCAGTCTGTGCTTTTGTGTAGTTTCCTGGAATAGCTGTCATACACTCACAGTAAAGTTCCTCACAGGACCTGAACAGCCAACAGTGGAAATTTGCATGGGAAAAAGTGGGATATTTTGTCATAGAACTCTGTAAGAACCCTTAAATAATAACACTTTCATGTAAAGAACGTGAGCATCTACAGCTTTTTTGATTTGTGACAAGCTCCACTCTCCACTAATTAAAGTGTCCCGCTCCAGGTTCTCTTTGCTCCCGCATGCTTGGCCAGCGGTCCAGCGGTGCGGAGGCCGGCCCCAGCCAGCACAGCATGTCCCCCGCTGCCTTCTTCTTTCACTATCCCACGCTTCAGCCTTTCCTCCTGGGTGAGCTGCGAGGGGCAGCGCAGCACCTCCAGAAGCCAGGCGCTGGGGCCACGCTGCATCTGCAGCCCTCACTGTACCCCATCCTGACTCTGCTGGCCCAACTCCAGCCCGGCGTCCAAGACTCATCAGAGTAGTTATTGTCCACATACCTTTTGGCTGATGAATTAAGTTCGATAGATCACATTATGCCCTGGTGAGCAGTAAAAGGTCTGCAAAGTGACGTCCAAACCAGAATGATTTTGTAGATTTAGATTTTTCTTACCACATTTTTAACATTATTCATCCCTATATTTATTTTAGCTACTTCAAGGCATAACAAAGAGGAACTGAGCAGCTAACCACCCAGCCCAGGGTTTTAAAACTATCTGACCAATCAGATCAGAGCAGAAAGAGCTTTTCTAAAGGCAGAAGACATTAAAACATTGATAAATACCTAATTCTGTCTAAAATAAACTACACATATAATTTAGCAGTTTCAGACCCTTTATAGTATATAAGGATGTTTAAACTTAATCTGTTAAAATCGGGCTTTACCAGAACTAGATGCGATCTATAGTGACATTTGTTTTCTGGATTCGGTTTGGGCAGCAGATGAATATCTCACATCCTCCCCTTGTGTAGAGCAAATCTGTCCTGACACGATAAGGCGACCCCGCCCACTAAACCGTCTAAACTGCCAAGAAAGGAGATGCTAAAAAAAAATCCTTCGGATTTAAGACATTCAGTATAATGGTGCTCCCAGTTTTGTCCAGATGAAGCAGATCCAGCACATAACTGCTGAGTCTTCATTTCATTTTAAACGGTTTTCACAGTTTTAACTGAGATGTAGTGTATTAGTGGTAATCTTCATAAGTGCTGCCTCGTTTTGTTTTATTTGGAGAGGGCTGGGACTAAAAGCTCCATTTTCCAGTCTGTATTAGAGCTTTTAGAGCTTTGGTTTCCATTGCAACAATTCAGTAAGTCACTGTTCCCAGCTGTGGATGCTCTAGGATTTTGTTCTGCACGTATACCTCCCCCATGGTGACAGACGGCCTGTGTGTCTGGGTGAATATCCCCATGTGTTTCCTCCGACAGAACTCAGTTGGACTTCCTGCCTCCGATACTCCAGCTATCCGCCAGCCCCGTTTATAGCGTGCGAGCGATGGCCTCCAGAGCTCTGGTAGCCATGACACCCCCTTCAGGGTACGCGGACCTCTTCCTACAGCTGACCTCTAAGCTGCCTGGTCCGCAGGACAGCTGCTGCCACAACCGGCTCCACGGCCAGCTGCTGCAGATGAGGGCGCTCCTGGACAGGTGCGGCCGGCGTAATGGACGCGCTTAGATATTCACCCGGTACTTGCTGGCGTTGAAACTCTGCTGTGATCGTAGTGGTAGCGTCCCGTCTGACGACCTGCGTGAGGCGGTGGGCAGGATCCAAGCCTCCGTGTGGTTGGGGACCACGGCTCAGCGCTGCCCCCTAGTGAGAGCCGTTTACCTCAGCGTGGTTGACTCTCTGAGAAGACCTTGCTGTGAGACCTTCCTGTTGCAGCTCAGTGGCAGACTCATGCATGATCTTCATGCGCCCCAGCATGGTCTTCAGGTGTGTAACAACCGTAAATGAGAGGCTGTGTTTCTATTGTTTCCTTATGGAAGTCTTTGCAAAGGAATACAACAATAGTTTAGGGAGGGGGGGGGTAGTTTTTGCCCTGTTGAGTAAATAAAAATAGGTTTGTGGCCCCATTTAGTAATAAGATGAAGATAACAATTGCAATCTAACAGATTTTTCATTTGTTTTATCTCTCGTGTTCTCCACAGATCGGCTTGTCTTCCTTCCATCAACAGGCCCTCGGCTTCCTCTGCGCAGACCCGAAGTGGGCTCGTCAAATCTGGGGCGATTTTTCTGCAGCCTCCCCCGAGCTGAGGCTCTCCCTGGTCACGTGGCTGCGGGACAAGCGGGGCTGGCGGCAGACTGACATGAAAGACGTGATCCAGAGGGTGTTGCAGGCAAGGCACAGAACCGCTCCAACAAGTTTAAGACAAAAACAAGCCTTAAAAAAACAAAAAAACAAAAAAAAAACAGCAGCTTAGCGTGTAACGAGCATCTAACGTGATGTTTTACAGCTAAAGCTGAGATTAAATGTGGTGCTGTCCGGGCATGAAAGTGTTTATTGTTCCTGTGGTAAATGAAAGCGTCTGTTGTGAGCTGTTATGTTACATATCTAATGGAAAAGAGTAGCTACTTTAGTTAAATGACCTATATAACTTGAACTCATCAAGTAAGTAAACACATTTTAAGACATCATTAATATCCGTTGAGCCGTTTCACATCTAGTCACATTACATCCAGGGTCTTTTAATGGGATTTTGTGTGATAGACCAACAGAAAGGGACACATAATTGTGAAGTAGAAAGAACACTTTTTGAACACAACTGAAAATCGAAAGAGATTCCCATTTTTATCTCTCTCCCTCTCCCTGATACCCTTAAATAAGATCCTGCCCAAAAAGTGTAATTAAATGTGTTAAATCTTATTAAAAAGACCCCTGTTCTTTTAAAACGTGATGAATATGGTGTGCACCATTCCCCTGTTGAAGCGCAGTGGTGACACCATCGGGCTGTGGGGATGTTCTTTTCAGCCGGGGCTGGTTTTGATTGGGGGGGGGGGGTGGATGGGGGTAGAGGAAGACAGATTCTGGACAATCATATTAGTGGCTGCAGAAGACTTGCTTCAATCAAAGGATTTTAGATCAGAACTCCTCCCTGGCCCAGTCAATGATCAGAGCTTAATCCATCTGGAAACTTGGGTTCATAGTAGGCCTGGACATTTAATTGCATTTGCAATATAATCGCAATTTAAAAAAACTCAATTTCCAAATCACAGAGGTCAACAATTTTTGGCTATGTAACAATTAATATACAAGACGCATCCTTTAGGTGTTGGTAATATGTTTAAAGTGGGTTTGCCTCCACATGAAAGGGAAGAGAGTTGCAGCAGTCAGGTAATGTAATTTTATTACTTGTTTATTACTTAGGTTTATACAGTTAATACTTTTTTACCCGAAACTTTCAGGAATCTCACCATAGACATTTTAATACGTTTAATAAGTAGACTTGTTTCTTGTTGGTTGCTCTTTGCACTTTATGTTCAACAAGGATTATTGTCCAACTCAACAAGCTTTTCTCTTGATGAAGAATATTCTGATTAATAAAAAAAAAAATCTGTTCAATTGCTTGTTTTAAATAGTCCTTGTTTGCAAACATTTCCATCTACTTTTGTTGCTTGCGGTTTGTGCAGAGAAAAGTCCAAATTAAATAGTAATTACAGTTGAAATAAATCACAATTTGGATTGTTGGCAAAATGGCACAGCCCTAGTTCATAGCTGCTCTCCATCACGTCTAACTGAGCCTGAGCTGTTTTACAAAGACGAATGGGCCGACGTGTCCATCTTTAGATGTGTGCACGCCACAGAGCTTAGATGTTATTTAGCTCTGTCAGAGTAAAAGGAGATGAAAGCAAAGGCGCAACACAGTTTTCAGGTTTCTGTTGGTTCAGAATGATAATAACCTTGCATGATTTGATTTCCACTCCACGATTATGTACTGCTTTGTGTTGGTCATAGAATCCCATTAAAATCCATTGTTGCAGCGTGACAAAATGCTTTTTTTTTTCAGAGATTGTGTTGCCTTGCTGCGTAAAAGTTCATCTCGGTCAATAAGCTAGACACTGTGCCCTCCTGGCTGTGGCGTCTTCCTGCTGCGTGCTGTCCAGGGTTTAACTGACGCTTTAAACGTGATAAAACGCGATGCTGGCTATCTGCAGTCAGGGGGTAGAGATAGCCTCCTGTTTGTTTCTGTGGCCCGGTGACGTGTTCAACAGCACCTGTTGGATCGATTCACCTACTGGCCGATCATGTGAAGGTAATTATTAAATGTTCTCCATCTCTAGTCGAGTTTGAAGGAAGCGTTGTTGGGCGACAGCGTGGATTATCGCACCACGTACCTGGCAGCACTGGTCGCTGTGATGACCGACGATGGCTCTGCTGTACCTCAGCCGCTTTCCAGCCCAGAGCCTCGTTTGCCCGAGTGTTTGCATTTATTACTCCAGGACCTGGAGGTCCAGAACGGTGGACCGGAGTTCCTGTCTCAGGCTCTGTATGCGGCCAGTCTGCTCCTTTGCCAGTTGAGAAATTCCAGGTTTTTATAAAAGTCTTTTATTTTGCATTTTAAGGCCATGTTCACACAGAAAGTTCCTCTAACTTAAATTTTCATTATTTGTTTTGCTAATAAGCCTGAAGACGTCGATGCTTCAGCGTTGGTGCGGTATCTTGAAATGCCAGCGGGCTCCAGAGGCCCCCGAAATCCTCAGAGTTGTGTGCAGTGAAGCTCTCTGTGCTGCCGGAGTCCCTCTCATCAGCAGCCTCGGAGAGCACGGCTCTCTCCCTGCGATCATGATGAGGTAGGAAGGACCTCTGACAGTTTAGTATTAAATGACTGCATCACTTATTTAAAATGTGGACCGTTTTATGGCGCAGGCTGATCGACACGGGCCTGCACCTGCTGCAGGACCAAAGCCAGCAGGCGAGGCAGAAAGCTGCCCGTTTCGCCTCTTTGCTTCATCATTCAAGACGCGGAGACCAGCAGAGCAGCGTCTGCGCCATGCAGGTCAACCGAGCTCTGCAGCTCCTCCTGGACCTGCTGCTGCAGGAATGCTGGGATACTCCCGGCACACTGGAGCTGTTGCTGTCCCACCTGCCTCGTGCTGACCTCAGATCAGTGCTGAGAGAAGCTGCAGCAACGGGCGGGTGTGTTATTTCTCGATACCTGTACATTTCCTTGCAAAAGCATTCCTAACCTTTGAAGTTTTTCAGATTTTGTTACATTGGAACCACAAATCCCAGCATAACCTTAAACCCTTGAGCAATACAAAATAGGACTGAATGCAATGGAGTCCAAGTTTAAGATTTTAATATTTCAAGAGCCACTGAAAGCCATGTATTTCAAAGTGATGCCCTAATTAGGAAGTTGGAGAATTACCCATCACTGCATTTACAGTTATTGGTCTTTTGTGAATGAATTCTTTGTACATCCTTGGACTTTGACTAGGCCATTCTAACACATGGAAAAGGTTTGATCTAAACTATTCCTTTGCAGCTCTGGCTTTTTGTTTTTGTTTGTTTTTCTGCTAGAAGGTGAACCTCTGCGTCAGCAGCCTTTGGCGCTTTCTTCTAGAATTGCTCTATATTTGGCTCCATCTTCCCATCAAGTCAAGTGCATTTTATCACCTCTGGCCAAACTGTTTTGTTTTTTAACAAAACATTCTCCTTTTGGCCTCATCTTCACAGAGTACCTCCGGGCCATGTTTGCTGTGATTCCCACTGCAAACACGCAAAGGCCACATTAATGAAGTACACGAGAAATAGCTGTCCTGTTCACCTGATCCTTATCGGAGCAGTGGGTCTGTGCAGCTCCTCCAGAGGAATGCAATGGGCCTCTTGTCTGGTTCTCTGTGACGCTCTACGCCCTGTCAGTCAGTTTAGGCGGTCGGCCATGTCATGGTAGCTTTGCAGTTGTGCCATACTCCTTCCTTTTTCGTAGGATGAATTCATCAGAGGTCTGGGAGGTGTTGTAAAATCTTGAGATATTGTTTTATAACCTTAATTCTGTTTCAAATGTCTCCACAATTTTATCTCTGACCTGGCTGCTGTGTTCATTGGTCTTCATTAATGCTCTTCTCTCACTAACGTTTACACTGAGTTTAAGAGACACACGGGACTTTATTCACCAGTTAAGTGATTTCTGAAAGCAGGAGGTTGGATTGAATTTTCTTCAAGACCATCAAGTAAACTGGACTTAATACATATGCACAACACATTTTTTCAGCTATTTCTTATAAATCATCTATTCTCTTCCTTCCACTACACAATTATACACCACTTTATGTTAGTCTGTCACATAAAATCCCAGTCAAGTTGAATATTGTGAATAGAATTCAAAGAGTATAGTCATGTTCAGTAAATTAGGATATTGTTTTATTTGCTTATTTATTTATAATTTGTTTCGGTAGCCTAATTAACTAGGGTATACATATTATATAGATTCTTTACTCACAGACTGATGTTTTAAAGCCCTTATTTCTGTTAATAACAATGCTTATACATACCAAAAATACCACATTTAAGATTAGAATATTACATCAAACCAATAAAACATTAGTTTAATACAGAAATGTGGGCTTAATGAAAAGTATGTTTAATACTATGTTTAAAGTCACATTTAACCTGAGAAATAAGCATCACCGGAACCCATATTGTAATTTATCGTGTATATATATATATATATATATATATATATATATATATATGCAGGTTTTTTTTTTTTTTCAACTGAACATTAATCATGGATCATGGGTGTGTTCTTGCAGGAGTTCCAGTCTGTATGAGCAGGATGAGGTGAACGTGTTTGCAGAACCTTCCATCATGTCTGCACACATACTGCCTTACCTGCTGCAGATGGCAGAGAAATCCTCCCAGTCCTCAGCTTTGGAACAGACGCTGACTGCATGGGCAGAGGAGAACGCTGCACAGGTGCTGGATAACCTCACAGCCTGTGAGCAGCTCCAACCAGGTGCACTGTTACGCGTTTCATATGGAATTAAAGTAGTAAAGCTGAGCACTTGATCGTGTCTTGCTTAATGTGTTCACATATCACTCGTTTACTTGTTTTCCAGCTGAAACACTGACCTCCGCTTGGTTGGCTCTCCTGGTGGATCCCCGCTTCCACAGCACCCTGTGCGGCCTCTTCACCAGAGCTGCCTTTCTTCTTCACCTGCTGAAAACCTCTGCCTGTTTACGGCACCTCTGCGATCCTTTGAGCCTGCAGACGCGTCTGCAGGCAGTTTGCTCTCTGCTCAGTCAGAACGGTCTCCACTTTCCCCCTGCTCTAACCGCTGCTGTGGCTGCTGGAGAGCCGCCACTGTGACGGAGCGGTTCGGGAACTGACCGTCGTGACCTGGGACAAAATTCGTTTTTGATATTTTGAGAATGGACATGACGCGCTCTCACTTAAATGACAATTGCAGGTGCTGATGCTGCCGGACTCCAGCTCTTCGTAAACACATAAAAGGCCTAAGTGGGTAGGATTTCTTGTCCGTCTTTCTTAGCTGTGCAGGGAAGAGAGCCTCTGGGCATTGGCTCAGTGAAGGTTTATTCCTCTTCAGTGGAAATACAATCACGGGGAACTGCAGTCAGAACAACAGCTGCAGGTCATTTCTGCCCCTTTTTGTTGTTGTGCTTCTCTCTGCAGCAACAGCAGCAAGGCTCAGGCTGATGCAGTGATGTAATGCAACAGCATCTGGAAATATTGCCTGCTTGGCAGCCAGTGGGGGAAGAGATGTGTGGTTTAATTTTCCATTAGAGGCCTTGTGACTGGATAAGTGTCCATTTTCTCAACCACACGAGAGCTGAGAGCAGGCTCTGAGGGACCTGATGTAGATCTGGTGGTTGGCCCCTGACAGACCGCACATTAGAGAAGTCTGACGTCATCAGAGGGCCCACTGCTCAAGATTGATAACCATGAAGATTGAAAATACACAAACATTGAACTTAGAAGTTGCAGTGTTAGATGATAATTAGGTTTTTATCAGAGGAAAAGTGATTTCTTAAAGCAGAAAGTCAGAATCTTATCTGTAAACCGAGGATGTAGAGATTTGCCTTAAGTTTCTCTCAACTTTCCTTTTCCTTCACTCACCCAGTGCAAGGTTTGTTGCTCCACTGAGCGAAGGGATTATACAACAACTTGACAATAAACCTGTTAATGATTCTTTCAAAAATCTTATGCAAGGTGTTTCCTGTGACCTTCGGAAGCTTCACACCTAGTGTTCAGCTTCGTGCCCTTTAGCGGAGCTTGGCTCTTTTGTTGTTGAGGAAACCTAAATGTTCCAGAAGAATAGATCACATTTTCACAGAGTGTAATTTAGAAACAACTACATGGGGCATTGTAATGATAAAAACACATCCTAGAGGTTTATTGGCTGCACTGGACAAGAATGGGCAATATAGGAAATAGATTAATGCTGAAGTAAATACATCCTGCATTGGGTTTCATATATGTATATTGCAGATTAAAGATATTTTCATGAAGAAATGTGCTATAAAAGTGCATATTTTATATTGATTTTTTTTTTAACCGTATAATTCATGTTGTCTAATTTAGGAAGGAAACGACATTTTGTGCTAATCATGAATCCAAACCTGCTTTTTCATCCCTGAAACCAGACTTTTAGGTCTGAATAATCTTAAACTTCATCTTAATTTGTAAAAATGGAAAAATGACCATGTGGCCTGATAAACTGTCCAAACTGAGAGTATGTGGGCTCGTAGAAAACCTGCGTCTTGCTACTTTACTGATTAACTATGGAAGCAGAGAAAGGCCAAGTGCAGAAGATACAGCCACTGTAATGAGCTGTGTATGTAAATATGTACCATTCCGCGCATGAACAGAGTATTTTTCCACTGCTTTATCTATTTGCCTAGTAAAGAAAAGGCTGTTGCTGAAAGATTTTATTCTAAAACTCAATATGTCATCAAAGTAATTAACTTGTGCATGTTTATTTAAGGAAAACAGCAATGCTGAACAATTAAAGTATCGTTCATTTGTTCACTGTTAGCTGTTCAGTGATTTCTTTTTATCCCCAGACAGTGATCACGCTTGGTATTTACAAATTTCTGTATTTTGATAAATAAATAATTTTTTAAAAAGTGATCTAATGTACTTTTCCTGAAATGTTTGCTGTTTTTTATTTTATTTTTTTACTTTTTTCAGACTCACTTGTACTTCTAAGAAAGGGTTATCTATCACTGTGGCCTCAAGAAAAGCCCTAATTATGTCATATTTTGGTCTTTTTTTTGTTAAAGATATACATATTTGTAGCTATTCTGGAAGCTCTAACATATTGAATTTGAATAAAAAATTATGATCTATGATGTAAACCTACTCCTTTTTCTTTGCACACATAGAGAAACACAAAAGAATAGTTGGTAGCTTTATACACTTCTCTGTACCAGTTTATGCAAATCAGAGCATGTTAATTTAGAGCATATTTGAACAATTTACCATATCTTCCTAGCTATGAATTGGAGGAGACTTTAAATAAGAAAAAAAACAAGGACAGAATTTGCAAGAGGGTGCAAGTATGCATTTACTTTTACAAACATGCTTCCTCTGATCTCAGAGTCTGGGGAGGGGGCTAAAGATTAGGGTGATGGCAAGGAGGCCTTCCAACCTCAAAGACTTGGAACTCATCGCCAAAGATAAATCATGAAACTACCAGTGGAAAAATGCAGAAATACAAATAAAGATTTTCCTAGTGATTCTTGAGGAGGATGGGTTTTATGATGTTTTTAATAAAACTCAATGTACATTCTTTGAATCACTTTATGAAAGGGCGCCAAACTGTTTGAAAGGAAGTGATTTAAAATCTTAATCTGCCAGGGGTATGAATATTATTGGCCTGTCAGGGGAGTGATGGATTTGGAGTTAGAGCACTGGGCTTGCGTACTGGAAATGGCAAAAGTGCCCCTGTTCGAATCCCACTGCCACTCTGGGTCCCTGAGCAGGACCCTTATCCCCTGAATCCTCCCTGGGTTTTGCACAGCGGCAGCCCCACAGAGGAATAGTTAGGATAAGTTACAATGACCAATAAAGGTTGTTATATCTGTAATCTGTTCAAAACATAATGGTACTAAAAATATATTTAGATATTTAAACCATTAAACAGAAAATAAATGGAGCAATTGTATACTCACCTTCAATAAAATATATATGAACATTTCTCATGGCTGTAATATTTTGGGAATTTGTTGTTGTTGGGGTTTTTTTTGCACTTGTGGTTTTTATGTCAGCTACATTTGCAGCAAAGGTCCACAGGGTGGGAGTCAAACCCAGGATGGCCTCTGAACATAGGTCATGCGTAGATCTACCCCTGCACCACCACTGCATCCTAACTTGGGCTCTTGTTAACCTAATTATGAATCTATCAGAAACTATATATAAAAAAAGGTTAGATAGTTGCCTTGTAGCAAGACGGATGTCTTAGGCTTAGCCAAGAAGGTCCTGGGTTTGAATCCTGGCCTGGGGTGCAAGGACTCTGCATGGAGTTTGCATGTTTTCTCTGTGTCCTACAGTCCAAAACATGACTGTTAGGTTAGCTGGGGGTGTTTCTAAATTGCCCATAGGCGTGCGTGGTTGTTTGTCCTGTGATGGACTGGTGACCCGTATACTCTGTCTGCCTCTCACCCAATGGAGACAGGCACCAGCCCACTTGCCACCATGCATGGATAAGTGGGTATAGATAATGGATGGGTATATAGAAAACCTCATTTGATTCCTAACAGACTATAAAATTACCTTTTGGTGTTTGTGTTACTAAAGCCTTGTCCTAATGCGGTCAAGCATTATCTTTAGGGTTTGGCTCAAGTTTAGGTTCAGGTCAGGGGTGGACGTGTGGTGTGGTAATAATCAGCGTTTGGGACTGTTTTGGGATTTGGCTCAAATTGGGATATGTTAATCAATGGAAGGCAATGCAGCGCTAAAAAAGGATTGAGATGCACACTTGAGCGAGTGGGAGAGAATATTCCTGAGATGGAGGGAATGAGACAAACAGATCCTGCCTGGAGAGTTCAGAGTGTGTTGCAGCATACGCGACAGATGCTGTGTGTTTGCTCTGGTGATTGCCTGAAAACTGGGTGAGCATCTTTTGAAAAGTGGCTTAGTTCACGCTGGCTTAGTCACATGTTGGCTGGCCTCATTACCAGTGGGCCAAACACAGAGAGAGAGAAGCATCTAGGCATTATTGTCCTCTGCAGGGCCAACTTCAGACAGAGGCCACCAGGAGAAGAGGCTTCGTGGGTTTGCGTAGGAAGCCTGGGAAAGAGAGGACAGCTGCAGTTGTATCATGCAGATAGAGCCAGATAAAACTCTATGATTGGATCAAAACAGGGGCAGCGCGGAAAGTGTGAAAACGCGTGAAATTCTTTAGTAAGGCAGACGCAGAAAAACCAAAACCTTGACTTTTCCTGCAACAGTCTGCAGGAAAAGTCAAGGTCCGCTGCAGACTCCTCTCAGGGCTGAATGCCAAGATTACATGACAGACTGTTTGGAGCCGATGTTCTCTTTCTGCGTGAGAATCTGAGATGAAGGCTTTAGGACCTGAGATCTGCTGCAAAGAGCCCCTCCTCCTCCTCCTCCTCCTCTTCCTCCTCCTCCTCCACTGAAGGCTGTTTACGAAGAAAGCCTGAGCTCGGACAAAAACAAGGGCTGGGACCGAAGCGAGAGGCAGCAGTGTGTCCCATGCACAGGCTCCTCACTCATCTCGATCGGCCAATATTTACGCCCGATCCCTTTAGAGAAGGGAAGAAACTCTCCATGCTGTGGGTGAATTCAGTCCGACAGCTTTCCAGAATGTTTCTCTCTTTGCACATTGTTTTCCTGAGCGCGGCCATCGTGGAAGGCAGCACAGCCAGTGGGCATCAAAGAGGTAAATCTGCTCATTATCGACGCGTTTTTTGTACTTTAAGGATCGTTTGTGTGTCAAAAAAAAGGTTTCTTTTTTAAAAACAGGTTTTCTTAGTATTTTCGATCGCACCATTTTTTTTTCTCCCCCTCTCACGCAAAATATGTTGGATTTCCCAGGCTGTGTGGATTACAGGGGAGAACAACAGAGCTCCTCCACAGGTCTGACTTGTCTGAACTGGATCAACACCACAAGGGACTACGATGTTGAAATGCATCCAGATTCACTGACAGGTAAACACTTTAAAGTTAAACGTTTTTTCAACTTTGGATCCTGGTTTCTCCTCTTTCAGCTGACTCTGCAGATTTGAAATGTCACATATGTTGATGGTCGCAACAGTTTTGCAGCACAACAAACCAGCTATAACATGTTGATCCAGCCCGACAAGGCAATAAATAGGAAAGAAAAGTAGATATTTCTGACACAAAGCAGTCACTTGATGGATTCACAGCCCGTACTCCAGTGGTGAGTCTGTTGGTGGTGTTAAATGGCCTCTTTGATGCACCAGATGCTGGTTCCATTGTTTGTGCTCAGGGCAGCCTGCTCACTGTGCTGTGATGAAGTGCTGCCATTAAGTCCTGCATCCAGCGGGTTTATCCACACAGCAGGACAGAGACGGGCTTGTTTTTCCACCGAGGAATCACTAACAGAGCTTTGCTGCTTTTATCTCCTCCTCTGTAGGCGTCGGAGATCACAATTACTGCAGAAACCCAGACGTCTCCCTGCGGCCCTGGTGCTACATTTCAGCCCCAGATGGAGCAATCCAGAGGCAGTCCTGTACAATCGAGACGTGCAAAGGTAAGCAAACACTGCACCCGACGGTGATTGTTAATATGTTTGAGCTACGTGGAGAGTATCAATTCCCTTCTCTGCAAAGAAGGGAGGGATGTGTTGCAAAGCAGCTAGAACCATGAGGATTCTTGCCCAGTGGTGCACCTTGTTTGGAGGTCGCCCTGGGCGAGCCCCTTTTTGTGCCCCAAAATGTATTGGGTATGCACAAATGTTTTAGGAAAAAAGTTCAAGATCCACTTTTTTGTTTTCATAACTCTTTTTTTGTGTCATCAGTGTAGAATAATTATAGTCCATCTTTGACCAGTCTATGCAATCTGTTTTTCCTGTCTGGTATTTATTTAACTGTGGGATCTGCATGTTGAAAGTATAGTTTTGCAGGACCAACACAAAAATGTTTCAATCAAGTTGTGAACTCTTTCCTAGCTCAATATGAAAACGCGAACAGCTTTCTTTCTTTTGCGACGACCCGGAGAACTGAGAATTTCCAGAGGCGACTTTCTTTCAACTTTGTTTTCCGCAAATCAAACATTTGCAAGCCCTCCTAGAGACGTGTTACGCACACGTTACTTTTCCAGCTAAGAGCAGTAGGTCAGCCGGTCAGAGCTTTGAGAAGTGATGTGTTTCTCCCTTTGTTTCCTGCCCTTCGCTCACACCAGCAGGAGTCAAACAACAACAAAGCCGTGCACATGGTGGAAAGTTCCTGCTTTGACTCGGCCCCGAAGCTGCTCTCATTGGCGCTGAGCAGCCATTTCCTCTTGGAGACAGCAGCTCATTGGCTGCTTCGCTTCCTGTCTTGAGGCCTTTTAACTTGGGTAGAATTCATAAACAACCCTGTGGGAGGAAACTGAACAAAGACGTAAATAGCTGATGTTCTCTGTAACTCCATCCTACCATGCTCTTGAGAAGGGCTTGATCATGAAAAACGTGTTCATTTCCGGTGCTTTTTTTTTTTTAAGATAAAAAAAGAAAGAAGGGATCCAACCGTCCTCCTCGCAGTGTTTGTTCCAGCAATCATAGAAGAGGAGGCTCAGTTCGGGAGGGGGTTTGCGTCAGCACCGATGCTTATAGAGCAGCAATAATTAGAAACCACACGGTCTGGATGACGCACTTCTAGTTGAGTGTGAAAAGAGTAACGCAGACAGATTATTCCAGCAGAAACATTGTGTCCTAAATGTCAAAACAGAACATTTTAGGAATATCCGCAGACCGCTGTTAGTATCCATCATTTATGAAGACCTTTTTTTTTTACTGCAATGACTGGAAATACACGAGGAATTAATGGGAAAGAAGAGCTGTATTAATCCTGGGCCTGGGTTCCTGGGCACCTGCCTTAATTCTAATAGGAAGAACCTTCTCTGTAAATAAACTGAATCTACAACCTATCAAAGGAAAGAGTGGATAAATGACAAAAAATCCCCAAATTTAGCATTGATTGTATCTTAAAAGGAAATGGCCACTAATAAAAATAAAACACACAATTTGAATGCTTTAACTTTAACAAAGCTTGGACAAACACATGGCGGTTTGCCACATTATATCGATTAATACAAGCTGTTGACTCATTTCCAAATTCACTCAGGATTCTTTCAGTAAAGTAAATAATCTACAAGGCTTCCTACGCTGTCTAGAACAATCTGAAGAAGTATGTAATTTGATTTACAAGGGCTTCAGTCTTAGACTTGGATTCAAGTTACTCTCCAATAAATAAAAATTTGAAATTGACTTGAATTTGGATACAATGACTTCTCTCTAGTTGGCCTGGAAAATACTGAAATTGAACGTGTTGGTATCTAGATAAATATAGAGGAAGAAATGGAGAAAAAAATTTGTATATCTCGATTTTTACGCTCGTTTCAGTCTTTTCTTCGTCATCTGTCCATCCAAAATTTTGATTCTGAATGAACCTTTTTCAGGCACCCCTATAATGGCTAAAAAGGGAATAGACAACTTGAATCTTGAACGAAGTGTGAAACTTTGACTAGAAAGAAAATGTGTGAAAACCATCAATCCAAAACAGTTTTCATTCGCAGTGCTTTTCGAGCTGGCAGCTTGCGCAGCGATACTGTTTACGCCTATGTGGTCTACCATCTTGTGGTGGTCAAAGCAGACCAGACAAGAGCGGCCTGAGCAGCTGCAAACAACTTTGGCCCTGTTACAAAAAAGAAAGCAATAGTTCACACATTTACAACTTCAGAAATATGGAAGAGACATCTTTTCTGAAAGGCCCTAGAGCAGAGATCTCCAATTCCAGTCATCCAGCTCTGGTGTCCTGCAGCTTTTAGATGTGTCCCTGATCCAGCACACCTGAATCAAATGGCTGAGTTACCTCCTCAGTCTGCAGTCAAGTTCTCCAGAGTCCTGCTAATGACTTGATTATTATACTCAGGTGTATTGTAGCAGGGTGACAAATAATAGTTGCAGGACACTGGCCCTCGAGGACTAGAGTTGAAGACCGCTTCCCTAGAGGCTGCAGCACCACTAAGCTAGAGGAGTCAGTCCATGAAGACCAAGGAACTCTCAAAACAAGTCAGGGACAAAGTTGCCGAGAAGTACAAGTCAGGTTGGGGTTTTATATACACTGAACCTTTCTGTAATTTTATCCTAGTTGTTGCTTGTATCACGAAAATATACATCTTCAAAGTTGTAACATGGGCAAACTTACAAACAATACATTTTAATTTGAGGTTGTAAGGTGAGGGGTGAAGACTTTTTCAAGGCACTGTATACTGGAAATGGCTAACATTGAGACTTCTCTTGTTCTAGTTATGCAGGGACAAAAAGGTAACTGAGCTCTTTTTTTTTTAAAAACTATTCACAGCGTGAATTTTAAAAAGAAATTAGATTTCTTACATACAAACACTTTATGGCATGAATTCATTACAGTGGTATGTAATTAACATTTTGAATTCAAACCGTTTGTAAGTTAAGTAATTTAGCAAAGTTAGACATAACCCTGACCACCAGGCAGCAGAAAGATGCGTCCACTATCTGCACACCATATGGTTCCAAATGATGCATATTCTACACATACCACATCTCTGGTATGTGTAGAATATGCATCAATGGACACTAATGGCATATATTTGCAGTCTTGGCTGTGTGGTGGTTTTGGGGAATTTGCAACAATACTTTAAATGTGCAGGGATTTTGTGCATGATGGTAAAAAGTCTTTTATTTTTTTCCTGTTTTTAGAAGAAACGTCAGCTGCGCCGGCCGAGGCTGAATCCCTCAGACCTACAGCGCTCGTTCCCTCCACTCAGAGCGTCCAGGCAGCCACGACGGGACAACAGAATAAAGTTGCTGCTGTGCAGCCAGTGATGGGCGTCAGCCAGCGAGTGAGAACAGGGCCTAAAAAGAAGAAGGACCTTGGCACTACTGGTATGTCTTACTTGATATGGGTCCATGATGCATGCACTGTATGTTTGCGTACACACAAACCTGCAGCTTGATTTAGTTTTAAGTGATGCACATGAACTTCATGGCTTCCCTGTGTTTTCAGGCATGGTCCTGGGTATCCTTATGATGACAATTATAATCGTTCTTGGAGTGGGCATCACGCTTGGCTACTTGTATAAAAGGTCAGTATTTGAAATACAGGATTTTAATTTATCCTTAGGTTCAGTATTTGAAGAATTAGCTTATTATTACATAAAGGGGCAAAAATTAATATTTTTTTGATATCTTTGAAGAAGCATTTGTTATATATGGTTGTTACACAAAACCAAAAAACGATGCTGTGCAGCCTGTCTTGCACTGGTAGTTTTCCATATCATTGTGCAACAATAACGCCGACTGTCTCACCTAGTGTCAGATTCACAACCGCATCAGTGTCGACAGCTTAAATTACATTTTCAGACTCACACATAAGGAGTAGGCTGATCCAGCTTTCAATCCGCTGTTCAAAGGAGGAGGGATAGTGAATAATTGGAAATAGTGTTATTCTCCACAAAAATACACTATTCACACACACACACACACACACAAAAAAACATGCAATGAGAAAGCTGTAACTTTAGGGGAGTTTTCATCAAATAATAGCTAATTGTTCTCAATGTGAAAGCTACACCCCAGAGGTTTAATCAAGCCTAAGGCTAATAACACCCCCTCCCTTCTTTTCCCAGGCTTAAACTAATGTCCTCCACCTTCATCAGAAAGACCCTAAACAAATACCTTGTGACCAGTCAGTTTATCAGACTGATCAAGCCACTGGTATGACATTTAGTAGAGAAACAGGCTGGCCAAGACGACACAATCGCACAGTGTCTGTGGTCTCAGCTGTTGCTCATATTCCCCGCTGCCATTGTTTGTTGTTCCAATTAGACTTGAGGCGGCCATTTTAACAGCTTTATCACAACAGAACACGAGGAGGAGGAACTGGTCAGGAAATGAAAAAGCCTGAGGCCTATTCTAATCTTTCTTATTTGATATTGTTAGAAGGAAAGACTGCAGGGAGGAGGGGGTGAACTAGGCGAAGAAGCCCGTTATGTAACATGTGGCATAATGGCCCGGATAATGGGAGAGAGGGTACCGAGAGTCCTGGTCAAACAGTCCAGAGTGCCCTCTCAGATCTGTGCTTGGCTGTCTTATCTTATTAGCAGAGCTTTCGTCATAGATGCCTATTTTTAAGAGGAGATTATTAATAAGTAGGAGAAGGATGTTATGTCAGAGGGGCTAAGACGTGTCCTCAGTGTCCAGTGACATCTTCTTCAGGAATGTGATAGATGAGCAGCTGTTATGGCTCTAATGTTAACTAGAGATGCCCCGGGCAGATCCATGTGGCCGCTTTCCCATCTCCGATATTGGGAAAGATTTGATCTGCCGATGCTCATCTTTCTGTGAGAGCTACTAAATAATAGAAGATGTCAGAACAGCATTCAATACGTTATTTTTAGCTTTATTTATTTACAGCATGGCTAAAATTAGTTTATATTGGTCACAGCATCCTGGAGCTAAATTCTTGCTCAGCTAGCGTCACGGCAGCAGCTGTGTATGTGTGTGTTCCCTAGAAAGACTTGTTGCCCTAACTCTAAGTCTGCAAACATTTCAAAATCCAGAAAGTTAAAACAAGAACTTTGCTTCACTCCGTCTAGCCTTCTTGTTATCTGCTGAAAGTCTTGCTCTCTATCGCTCTCTCCCCGTTAGAAGAAACGGACATGTTGCAGACATGTTATAGAAAATGTAGCTTCCTTTTAAATACGCTTCTGCAAATCTTTGGTTCATCTGCCTTCCTTTTAAAAACCTCACTGATTGCGAAGAAGATCCAAGGTTAGCTACTTTTCAACAGCAGCATTCTCCAAATTGAAGAGAGTTGTTGTTGGCGCAGCTTATTAACACTTAGATGTGGTTCGTTCACTGAAGAGGAAAAAAATCGGATCGTTTCCAACCAGCCGGTCCCCACTTAAGGCTAATCAAGCTGAGAATCATCAAATTCCTGTCACTAGCAATGTCTCGTTGCATCTTTTAGTTTCAGCAATTAATTTGCAGCTCCAATAACCAGGAGAGGCTGTAGACATTTTTAACCTAACAAGCCAATCAATGTGCCAGGTTTGGACTCCACATTAAAGGACATATCACCCAGAGCGTCCCGCAGATGCCCCATTGAGATCCATCTAGAGCGGCCAACTGCCACTTAAAGCTTATAACGCATGAGTTCTGGTGCCAACATTACATTCCAGGCCGTTGAATTGTTTCTCATTTATGTCGACAGCGGCTAATGACGAGATATACAGATCTGTCTCACAGGCCGTCTCTAAGCTCTCCTGTTGACAAAACCACTTTGTCGTCCATTTAAGATGAAAGCTCCTGCCTCTCTGTTTCATCATCACTGAATATACTAGTGTTAAGGAATGCACTCCTATCTGATGTTTTCTTAAACATAAACCAGACAGGATTCCCGCTCCTTACTTCTCCGGGTCAGACGTGGTGTGTTACTGATGAGGATATGAAATTGTGTAACTTTATTTGGATTTTCTTCAGCTTGAATCTCTTAATGAGGTCAGCCGGTCTTTTTACATTTCTCTTTTCATTCATAAATTACAAATAAAAGTTTGAGGAAATCCATGTCACTCTTCTCCCCGTTTCATTTTGCCAAGCAGTAAGACTAAAATAGCAGGAACGCGGCTAGCGTGGGCTTTTTGCTAAGCAACAGGCCTCAGGAAGTTTCTGGAAACTGTCAGGCACAAAGCAAAGGAGTTAGCAGATCCCTGATAAAAGATGGAGCTGAAGGCCGTGTTGTGATGGCGAAAGATCGGAAGCAGAGCAGAGTTGCACAGTGGGCTGTTTATAAGCAGCCTGGTAGGAGGTGTTTTCAATCAAAAGTTTGTTTTTGACTCCAGATCAGCATTTTGTACTGCTTTGGAGAACAAAATATTCCTGTCTCAAATCAGTCCTTGGCAGTGGCGTGCACAGACATTTTGGGGGGCAGGTGCTCAGGAGGGGGGGGAGGGCACTTTTTAGCGCATGTGGAACACTTAATTATAAAAAAAATAATAATAAAATACACACGCATGTTGAATGAAATTTGACTTTTATTTGTAACATTCTCTAAATGTGAGTTTTCAATGGAAAAAAGTCACACCACCAACAGAACAGACTAAAGCGTACTACTTTAAAGCAGCATCCTCCTTGGTGCCATGTCTTTAAAGATGTTGATGACCTCGCTGTGGTTTACCTCAATGTCTTTTTCAATGGCAAGCAGAAGAAGGTCAGAGAGCCTTTCTTCTCCACACAGGCTTCTTAGTTTAGTTTTGATGATTTTCAGCTTGGAAAATGATCTTTCAACTGAAGCTGTCATCACTGGTAATGTTGCATATATTTGGATCATTTTGACAAAGGCAGGAAAGATCAGCTGGCCATTGTTTTCCCTCAGTATTGAACATATTTCTTATAGGTTCTTTGAAGTAAAGCTGGAGTGGAAGACCTTTAGTTCTGTCTTAAGCTGCTCCTCATCTTCTCCATAGAAGATGCAGGTGACCGCGCGAGTTCACGTGACAAAGGAAGAGAGATAGGCTGGTCGGGTGTGCGCAAGGAGGTGGCTCATTTCGGGGCATTGTTTCAGTGGTTTTTAATGGCTCAGGTTTTCAAAAGATCATTTCAAAACCGACCTCAGTAAGATCTTAATAATATTCAGGGCAGTCAAACTTTTTTTTACAGTGGCAGGCTACACACTACCAGGTAGGAGGGTGCACTTTATATATATATATATATATATATATATATATATATATATATATATATATATATATATATATATATATATACTTCAGACTGAACAGTGGCTCTGTGACTACTGTAACAAACAAATAGCAATAGTGTAGTCGGTCTTGCCAAATTAGGCAGGTTTCCAACCAATAAGGCTTTTGAACACATTGAGCTGGAAAAAAAAATAGCTTATGGGCAGATTGTAAAAAATTTCGTAAGCTTTTCATAACATTTGTTGGGCTTTTAGAAAGAATGACTAACAAAATATATCAAAATAGTCATTATTTATTTTTTAAATATGTTGAATCTGTCGATCTGACATCGTCAATGAAAATTAGTTATAATGAATAATATTGATTGTTATAATAAAACAAGAGAAGAATAATGGTTAATCAAGTGTTTGGTCAGTGTAAACGCCCAAGAGGGGTTGAGTTCTACTTATCAACTTAAAAATATTTCATAACTGCGTGTAAGAGAAATGTTTAATTGAGCTATACTGAGAGAAATTAAGTTCATATTAAAGGTAGATTTACAACTCATGTTGGGAAGCTATTTATAATTTATTTTTTCTGGGTGAAATATCCTGATTGTTAAAGAGATCTTGTGTGTTATTTGGTTGTCTGTACATTTTGTTTGGGGCCCATATGCGCAGTTTTTTTTTTCTTTGCTTCAGCTCAGTTGTGTGCTAACAGCATGTTCTTATGTGTTTAATAGTTCTTTGCTTTTAACATGAGAGAGTTTGAGATTTGGCCTTGTTTTTTCTTTTAAGTTGGGCAGGTTTTTTGCTGGTTTGGGTTACTGGAAACTAACAGACTGACTTAGGGTAACCTGTAGTGCTGTGTCTTAACTCAAAAGTCCAGCATAAGCTACACGCTAATAAACATGAGCGCTGGTGTAAGGCTGAACACTGACTGAAGTAACAATTCTGACTAGAACAGGTTCTGTAATTACAGCAGCTATGAGAACAAGGATCAGAACAAAGCAGAGTTCCCTTCTACCTGCAAGTAACTCAAATCTCTTCAGTTTGGCAGTTTTAGTGCTTGGTTCTGCTCCTTGTGCTGCTAGCTGTCCCCTAGCTAACCCTGCTAGCTGTCCTAGCTCACCCTGCTAGCTGTCCCCTAGCTAACCCTGCTAGCTGTCCTAGCTCACCCTGCTAGCTGTCCCCTAGCTAACCCTCCTAGCGTGAATGTTTACTCCAGTTTAGACATCAGCGCTGACATTTCAAACATAAATTAATAGCGCTCCTTCCAGCTCGCTCTCTGCTTTGTTGTCACTTCTTTTAATTGTTTGGTAATCAGACCAAATTTCCATCCCGCTCTACCGACACCAACGGTGACAACAGCCGAACTGCAGCGGAGACTGAAGGCTATGACTCAGTGTCCCGCCCCTCCCCAGCTGTGATTGGCTAGCATGTTGCCTTCAGTCGTTGATTTGATTGGTTAAATTGTATGATTGACACATCAAAGATAGTACTAAAAGGAGGATGGCCACTCCGAGGTAAAAAAAGAAAAAAAAAGAAAAAGACGGCTTCCAGTCCAGGGTCTGCTCCGCGCTCACCCAGAAGGCACAAATATCGCTCCATTATATAATCAGGGAAATGTTTTGACTGCCCTGAATATTAATAAAAAAAAAAAAAAAAAAAAAAAAAAAAAAAAACGAGTTTCAAAAGGGCATTTTCGTTGATAAAGGGCAAACTTCCTAGTGCTTTAGCACCACCTAGTGTCTATGTATGCACGCCCCTGGTCCTTGGTCCTTGCTGCGAATCAGATCTGCATTATGTTATCTGAACCTTATTATCACAAATAAAAGCAGTTGCAAGGCAACCGAGGCCATGACTACAGTTGATCACTTCTTACCATTTCAGAAAATCTGGATTTTGTGGCCAATTTGTGGTTTTTGAAAAGCTTTAACCTGCCGATTTTAGCATGATTATTTCAGATCTATTAATACAAGCTGAGTAAACAAAGCATTTTTTTCTGGCCTTTTTTCCTGCAGTAAGTAGCCTTTATTTGTTTTTATCTTAAGCAAATGTGATTCCACACTGTGTGTTATAAAGCAAGAGCTGTAAAACAAGGTTTTACTAATACTTCAATGCAGACTAAAAGGTTTAGGTTGTTTAGCATCTTTTATTAGCGATTAGTATGGTTAGCTAGCTTGTATAGTATTACTAAAACTGCAGTCTATGGTTGAATTTCCTGGAAAATGTAGATATTTGTATTAACTCTAAGATTTACAAATGCAAAAGAAAACAGAAACTTTACTCTATTCAGCCTTCCAACATCATAGGAAGTATATTTTTCTTCTTCTGTGCTTCTACCGACTTCATTATAACACCTCTCTGATACTGGAAGTAGCTAACATTGAGCTTTCTCTTGGTAACAGCTTCCACGCTAGCCGTAGTGTTGCTGTTAGCACAGCCTGATGGTTGTTAAGTTTTCAGTGAACACATATTTATCTGATTTTTTTCTTTTGAGTCTCCTGATCAAGCTGAAAATTTGTCCAGTTCTGGTTCCCAGTATTTTTAGGTTATGAGTTGTGGTCGTTTAAGAAACCAATCAAAACAACTGTAATCAAATGGAAAAAAGATGGGATAACGATTTTAAGAGTGCCATAAAAACTGAACTAACAGTAAAAGATTGACTGCCCAAAGCAAAGAAGGTTTTCCTGTTTGGTCAAGACCACGCAGCCTAGGTTTTGAAGCCAAGCTGCTTGATTATTGAGTATTAGATTTATCCAGGAACCAGACCTCTGGGCGCTCTGCTTTTAGTGTGGGGCCTACATATTTTAATTGTGAGCTTTTCCTGAACAGCCCACATCTGTGTTTTTCCACAGCTTGGCCCCTTTTTTTAGAATAAATCCCTTTGGGGATCTTTAGCATTCGTCCCCTTTGGGTACCATTAATGCTTTATATACGGAGGACCCAAAGGACGACTTCATTTCTGTGACCCTCAAACAGTCGCATGACCAGCTGACCCATCCACTTATTTCTTAAAGCAACCACGCCCACTCTGCTGGGCTTTGACTGCCTCTGCACATTTCTGTCCGTGAAAAATACTCAAAACACAGTAAACGTAGCACAGACTGAAGCGAAGCATTGCTGCCAAGGTTAAACGCCAACATCCGCCCCTTCCATTTGCAACTTTGCTAATCTTGGAACTTTTATGCGCCTACAGAGCCTTGCAGAAATATTAGTCATACCTCTTGAACCTTTTCACATTTTGTCACGTTACCACTGACAAAATGTGCTTTTTACACAAGACACGGATGTTGACATTTTATTTTACAAATGCAAACCTGGCATGTTCAGCCCCCGCCCCTTTGTTACCCCTAAATAAAATGCAGTGCACCAAATTGTGTTTAGGAGTCAAATAATTAGTAAACAGAGTAAACCTGTGTGTAATTTAGTCTCAGTATCAAAACAGCTGTTATCTGAAGGCCTCAGAGGTTTTTAGAGAACATCACAAAGAGATTCCATGAAGACCAAGGAAAATGTCATGGAGGAAGGTGTGGAGGTGTCTAACAGGAGCTTAGGTTAGAAAAAATGCCTCAAGCTTTGAACATCTCACAGAGAACTGTTCAATCCATCATTCAAAACTGGATAGAGTTTGGGACAACTGCAATCCTACCAACACATGGTTGATCACCTAAACATGGATCATTAAGTGTCAGCCTATAGACCTGTGGTATCTCTGGAGGAGCTGCAGAAATCTACAGCTCGGGTGGAAGAATCTGTTGAAAGTAAAACTATTAGCTAGGTATTTTACAAATGTGGCCTTTGGTGGGTGGGGACCGGTGGCCTATTGGTTAGAGCGCTTGCTTTTTGAGAAAGTTGCCAGTACCTGCTTTGATCCCCACAGACTGCCATTATGGGTCCCCTAGCAAGACCCTTAGCCCCAGATTACGCCCCGGACACTATAAAAGCTGCCCACTGCTCCCTAAGGGATGGGTTGAATGGAGAAGGTAAATTTCATTGGAATTTACAATAGCAATGACAAAGATTTATTCTTCTTTCATCAGACATTGTTTAAATAGCCCTAAGAAGTACGAGAATAAGAAGTACAAGCAAAATACTTTATAGCAAGAAATATAACACTGCACATCATCCTGATCATGCAATCTTCATTGTAAAACAAGATGGTGACATCATCATGCTGTAGGGATAAGAAAGCTGGTCAAAGTTGAGGATTGCTAGTCTTGAAGGTACTGACATTTGGGTCCTAATCACAGATGCATGTTACACTTCCAAAAATGTTTATCCTTTTCCTTCCTTATCAGAATTATGCTCTATGAATTATTGACCGGTCACATAAAATCCAAATAAAATATGTTACAGTTTGTGGTTGTAAGGTGGGGGGAAAAAAATGAGGAAAACTTGAACACAGCTCAATCGGAAATATTACGTCTGCATTTTTCTCCTCTTGTCCGTGTTTCCGAAAAGCATGGTGACAGTTCTGCGTTTCCTTCCCAGGGGTCGAAGCTTGAAGAAGCAGCATGAGCAGCGGGTGTACGAGCGCGAGATGCAGAGGATCACCCTGCCTCTGTCGGCCTTCTCCAACCCCACCTGCGAGCTGGTCGACGAGAACACCATCGTGATCACGGCCGAGCACGAGACCACGCCCAGCCAGGAGGGCGGAGACCCTCTCATGGGTCAGCACGCCGGTACTCCTGGAGCATGAGGGGAGCGTGGGTTCCTCTAACCGGACCAAAAACACTCCCAGCTCCCCGCCTCTCCTCTCCACCTCCCCGAGGAGGCTCCGTTTTAGAAGGGTTGCGGAGCAGCGTCGGCTCCAAAGACTTTGAACTGTCCGCTGTGTCCTTTGTTCCCCGTTTTCCTCTGTTTATAGTTTTCTCTTTAACAAGTGAGGCACAGATGTTCTTACACACAACGGACACAGTGGCAACAACTAGATGAACCACTAAAGTACATCGTTTGTTTTTCCTACACAGAAAAATTTGTCCCCTTAAGAAAAAAAAAAAAGTTTGAGCTTTCAGTCAAATGGACGTTGACTTCATCGGTGTTTTGATGGAAAGCGGGTGTTTGTAAGGAGACGCTGACTGGGACGGGGAGATGTCTGCCATCTTTTGTTTTCTTTAAAGAGGCGAGTCGAGTTTGTTAGGCTTTGATTTGCGTGTCCCGCTGGATGTGCCGAGGGAGACCAGAGACATGTTTGGACAAAGAGCGTTTGGTCTCGGGGACACAGACGTGTGTCCATAAATAGTCACGCTCCTCCGTTACGGGACGCACGGCGTGAACGACGCCCTCCGGCCCCGAAGCTGCCTTAGCACGATTCGTCTGAATGTATCCCGCTTGTTCTGATGGCGCTCGCCGGCGGACAGAGGAAGACGTGCCCCCCTTTCACCCACAGGTTAAGGAGTGACAGGAAAAACACACCAGAGTGCTCTCAGGAAGCACGAGACACGCTAGTTAGTCGGTGCTCAGGAGGAGACGGCGCTGCGGCAACGCAGGGTGTAAAGAGCGCCTGGATTCAGTCTCAGCAGTGGATGACTGCTACCTATAGGTTAGATCGTCACGTTTGAGTTGTGCGCCTCGGGTTGGACTTTGGGATGGGAGCAGAACAGGAACGGCCCATGGTTTGTTGTTTCTTAATACAATGGAAAACAAAAACGCATGTGCATGACTACCTGCTGTATGGTTAATATTCAGGGACCACATTATTACATCCTAATAAGCCAAACTGCAGTTGTCATTAAAAAAGAAAAAAAACATGTATGTAATTAGAAATTGTTTCAACAGGGAAGGTTTTAGTTTGTTCCTTTTTGATGCACTGTTTCTTCCCACTGTGTCATTGGTTGTCATGTGATTATTCCAGATAATCTACCGTTCCTTTTGGACCTTCGTCGCCTGTAATCATTGATTGCTGGTGTGTTATCTGCCGGCTGTGATAGTTTTCATCATTAATGTACTGTAAGTACAGGTGACTACAGATGCTCGGCATTTGATTTTTAGCACTTGTGACATTTTTTGTTGTTGCTCAGACTGAGATTAAAACATGCAGAAACTACAGTGTTAAGTCTTTCCTTTAAAATTAGGAACAAAAAAACAAACACGACTAAGGTTTACTTACAAGATTCTTTTAGCACTAGCTCCCTCTGGTGGTAAAACATTTGAAGTGAAAAAGGCATGGTTTCTAATATGTGAGGAGGCCAAATC
The DNA here is from genome assembly GCA_037039145.1 of Fundulus diaphanus. NCBI lineage: Eukaryota > Metazoa > Chordata > Actinopteri > Cyprinodontiformes > Fundulidae > Fundulus > Fundulus diaphanus. Next base: position 26,886,751 of record CM073127.1, read on the forward strand.
CATTTTGTAAAACTTTTGGTAATTCACATTTTATTTCTTCCTTATATGAAGTTACTGTAGTTGTTTTTTAAACGTTCATCCGCTCTGTAGCTACAGTCTCTTAAAACGTATACCACCAGAACCACACTTTCAAAATGGGAAAAAGAGCAACTCTAGCAATAAATTGTTGTCAACCTCTCTTGAATAGGTTAATTAATCAGAGAAGTAGCCAAGAGGCCCATGTTAACTCTGGTGGAAGGATCTCTATTAGTCATGCACTCCAAAAATCTGGCTTTTATGGATGAAAACCGTTGCTGAAAAACATTTAGTTTGTCACAAGCCATGTAGGGGATACAACGAAAATGAACGTGTTCTGGTCAGAGGTCAAAAGGTTCTATGAGGGGTGGAAAACTAACTGCATAATCACCCTGAACACACTTCCAAAATGTAAAAACATGTTAAAACATGCAAAAAGTTGTCCAATTCCCCATGTTAAAACATGTTGGTGGCTGCATCATGCTGTGGGCATGCTTTGCTTTAATCAAAAAAAAGGAAAGTTGGTCAGAAAGGATGAAGAGACCTAAATGCAGGGTAATTCTTACAAACCTGTTATTTTAGATCAAAGCATACAAACGTGTTAGGATGGACCATTCAGAGTCCAGAACCTAAATCCAGTTAATTGGTTGTAAGACTTGAAAATTGATCACTACCAGAGTATTTTAGAGTTATTAATTTGTAATTTAACTAAAAATAAACACGAGGGCCCAGAAGTAAATTTTTTCATCTGGTTTTATAGAGCAATCAAATGTTTTACATTTTATTTTCGGTTAAGAAAAACAATGAATAAATGTGCATTTACGGAAAAAAATTCTCCTAGTATTGAATATTTGAGTTAAAAAAAGTATTTTTTTCAAATGACAAAACAATCATTTAGATTTCTGTCAAATTACTCAGAGGTGGGTAAAGTAGTCAAAATTTGTACTCAAGAGTAGCACCAAATATTTGTACTCAAGTAAAAGTAAAAAGTTGTCAGCCAAAGAAATACTCAAGAGTAAAAAAAGTATTCATAAACAAGGCTACTTGAGTACCGAGTAATTAACAGCTGATGATTTAATAATTAAAAATTGTTAATCGGACAGACAAAAATATATGGTTATGTGCAAATTCTGGTATTTTAAAGACAAAAGGCACAATAAAGACAAACACTTTTCTAAAGAATTTTTTTTCAAAACTAAACTTGAAAGCAAAACTTACAGCAGTTAATGTATATATAGTATGTTAGAACAGTGCAAATTACTTCCAATGATAATATCTACTGTTTACTGTACGTTCATTTGACCTCCAAATACAAAAAAACAATAAAACAACAAATCTTGTGTACAAATAAGAAGTCTCATTTGACAAACTAGGTTTTTGTCTCTCTGGTGCATTAATGGTTAAAACAAGTCAGTGATTTATTCATGAAGTTACTCGCAGTAGGTAGAGTAGCCAGAAATTTTACTCAAGAGTAGTGATACTTGAGTAATATGACTCAAGTAAAAGTAAAAAGTACAGTGCAGTAAAACTACTCCGAAAAGTACATTTTGCTCAAAAGGTTACTCAAGTAAATGTAACTGAGTAAATGTAACTAGTAACTACCCACCTCTTAAATTACTAACTTTTCAATCCAACCTGAGTCTTTAAAGGCTATATGTTTTTCCAACTTTGATCCAAATGTTTAAGAGGAAATCTCTGAATAGATTCTAATGAAAACAGCCAGGTGACAGTTTGAAAAAGCAACTTTCAGAAGTTTTATTTACGTAACACTACAGGGATATAAATAAAAGTGGTTACAACTGGTCTTCAGTACCTTGCTTTGGGATCGCAAAATGCTGACGAAATGTCTAACATGAAAAGAGAAAAAATCTAAACATTCCAATTAAATCCAATCAAGGTATCATATATACACATTATATACATTGCTTAGGAAAAACAAAAAAAGTCCCACTTTACAGAGATTGTTTCACAACATCCAACAGAAGCCTTTGTCCTGATTTGTTAAAAAGAACAAAATGATTAAGTCTTCATTATTCTGAAAAAATTATTTAACAATACAAGATCACAAAGAAATAAAACTGGGACCAGTGAAGGTTAGAAAATAAGTGAATCTTCACCATCTTGCTCCAAACTAACAAACTTTTCTGCATCAGAACAACATACATATTTTATGTTATCTTCATGCTTTGCCCACAGTGCAGGTCAGCGTTGTTGGCATCTACACATTTAAGGAACAGAGGCTTTAAAAGAAAAGCATACAGTTCAATAAAATACCAATATTAGAAAAAAAAACTAAATAAATAAAAACTAACAAAAAAAAAGGTTTACATGTAATAAAAAAAAAAAAAAAAAAAAAAAAAAGAAAACACAAAAGGGCACCTGAAAAATTTGTTGGCACCAAAACTTACATTTTTGAAAATCAAATAAACAAAAAAGTGACCTTAATTGATTAAATATAAATTTGTGTATTTAGAAGGACAATGATTTTAGTGGTTTCTGGTTTGAATCCAAGCTGTGAAAAGTCAATATATTTAAAAAGACTTTTATCTTGTGTGCTCTGGTGAGTTGGTTTCTGTCTATAAACGCTTTATAATTAGGCACATCTGGACATCTTAATGTCAGCAGTGTGTTTTTTACAATGGTGAACATTTCTAACTGCATAATTTAAGCTCCTACAAAAAAACAACTAACAAGGGCTATGGGGTAATCGCTTAAGATGCTGCACAGAAACATCCAAAGGGCTTCAGGCTTACTGGTAACTATTTTATGTGAAGTTTCTTGTCCTTTTAATAGGTTGTGAAATGCACCAATCAGTAAGAAATAAACATTCTCACAACGTTCGTAGATAAACTAGAGAAAGTTTGAGTTAAATGTTGTTAAAGCAGGGAAAAAAACACAGATGAGCTCTGTGGACATGCAGCTGTCTATGGGCAAAAAAACAAACCTATTAAGAGAAATACAACCATCTACATCCTACTTGGTATTTATCATACATAAGGGCGTCTTTTTGGTGCTTTGCTGGCTGTCGACGCTGAATAAAATGATCAAATTACCACGGTAGCTGGTAAAACACAGTTTTGATTGAACTACACACCCGTTTAAAATCTGCTAACTGCCAAAGTTGCTTTTGTAATGGGATCAGGGTTAGAGAAGTTTGGTCACGCGACAAAATAATAATAATGTGGTGCTGTCCAAGGTAAAAATGTGTTAGAGGTGCGCTGAAAAATCAGTTTGAAAGCAGAATTGGCCAAATTTCAGCTCAATCAGTTCAGACCAGTTGGAAACATGAAATTTGACATTATCCAGGCAATACAGCCGGGGGCTCCTGTCCAGTAACCAAGATAAACCACTCTAATCGATAATTTGAGATGGTAAAACAGCTTCAAATATCATAACCATATTGTCTTTGTTTTAATATTGCTAAATCTTGCGTGACATCACCTTCTTTATGGCTATTTGAGAATGATCGGTTCTTATTTTTATTATACCCAGAGAAGTTGTTGAAATCTGGACCTTTTTTTGCCCTCCACATTTAGCCTAAGCAAAGCCACAGAAGTGCAGGCTTAGTTAAGCCCAGTGCATCGACTCCAACCAACTTTCAACCAAATTTAAACATCAGTTTATCTTTCTGTGGACATCTTTTCAACTTTCAGAATATGTCGTCTTTTCTGTCTGGAGCAAAATTTGCTCTACGGGACAGTTCATAAAGAACAAGGAAATAAAATCCTAAAATCTGCATGCCAATAATCCTTACCTGCACTCTGATTTGACTGTCAGTCAGCATTGTTTTTCTTTTATTGTTGCTGTTAAGGCCACTCCTCGTTAAGGTGTGGACTGGATCTGTGTTCGCAACGCGCTGCGAACAGCGTCGGAGGCAAAAAAATGCAACTACTGTCACAAAGGGACAAGAACGTCTAATAGAGGTCTCTGTCCACAGGGATACAGCCCCTCTGGGTTGCTACCGTTGAGTAAACTTTAAACATTAAGAACGGCTCTGTGTTGTGAAAAAGAGGAACACAGTAGCAAAAAAAAAAAAAAAAGCAACCAAAAGTTTTGAATTTGAAATGTGTCTCTTAATTCTCACTGCAGTTCACCGGCACTCACAGGGTTGTGCTCCACTGAAGGGACAACTGGTCCAGCTATCTCAGGTTATCCAGTTCTAACATGGCTCGGGTTCAACACCGTTTCCCTCTTTTCCCCCCCCCATCCACAGAATTAGTGCAGCAGTTAAGAGGCATCACAAAGAGTGAGTTACACGTCCAACAGGCACAAATCCTAGGTGCCGTTGTCCGTCACGCTGGTGCAGTCTGGAGAGGCGGCTGTCGGGGTAGATGGCTGCTCTGAGCTCAGGGCCGCGTCCTTAGACCAGTACAGTTGACTCAGACTCTGATGGAGTTCCTCCAGTTCAGGCGGCAGGGGGATTCCCAGCTCCTGGCTGAGGGCGAGGGCCTTAAACCAGTCTTCCAGCTTCTGGAAAGGTGGACTATGGGAGGAGGAGGAGGAGGAGAGAGGAAAGGATCAGTTTTAGGTTAGAACCAGCCTGACGAGGTTAAGAGAAAAAGAACAAAACAAACGAGGAAGCAATCTGGCAGCAGGGGTGTGTCAGAGAGCCAGCAGGTCCGGATGGCATGTGGAAGGGTTTGTTTTTCTCTCTCTGTGCTCCACTGCGGCCTCAAGGCGCGCTGACCCGGGACGACACCCCGCAACAAAACACAAACGGCTTTGGTGAAACGCTCTTTCAATTTTTACTGATTTCTTTTACATCCTGTTGTTTTCTGACATGCCACGAGAGGTGTTGCGCTTTATTTCCTGCACTGCTTTGGTTCCTTTTACGAGCTTCAGTGCATAAAGTTGGGTTCATAAAGTCACCATAAAAAAAGAACATAAGTCTTTGTCGTAAACTTCATTAAGTAGATCAGAGTTAAGGGCAAATGGAAAAGTGGTAAAGAATAGTTTTTTTTTTATCCTAAAAAAATAAAAAATAATGCAGCCTCTACTGTTCCTTGAAAGTGGGAAATCCATTTTGTAGTCATTGTCGTTTTGTTTTTAACTTTTATTAAAAGGCCTTCAAATGGATCTATTATGATGGGTTCAGTTACTTTCAGAGAACAATGAACCAAATACACTTTTTGCTGTCATTTAAAGTTTTAAGCACAGAAGACAGTTAAAACAATTTAGCAACAGTTGTCTCCGTCTAAAAAAAACGGCCCAAAAAGGAAATTCCTCTCAACTGTAAAACCTACAAAGAATCCAAAAAAGTTTTAGATAATCAGTGCCCATCAGAGAAAATAAAACTTTACAACATCTGACCGTTCCACAGACATGCCAGGCTTAATTAACTCCTTATCAACCGGTTGATTGAGTTTAATAAACTAAACTGTGAGGATGTTTTATTGAGCTGGAAGCAGACTCATTTGTGTTTGTGGAAAAAGATAAGAAACAATTTAGTGCATCATCAAAAATAATCTGCAAAGTAAACAGAATAGTAAACATATGAATATATCTGTATGTGTGCAGAAACATTCATTAAAACTCCATGAACTGGTGGAAAAAGCTGCATTTATCTGCAGTCAACAAATCCGCTACAATTAAAGTGCTTGAACAGTGAATCTGGACTATAATAGGAAAATTATTTTTTAATAATGTTAAATTCTGTTATAATAAAATATTGTAAACAAAGTTGCAATCAACCAAGATTTTCCCTCATTGTTCTTTTTCCTTCTCCATGGTCTTGACGTCGCCACGTCTCCTGGGAGCTTCAGCTTCCGAGTCGACAAAATCCACAGTAAGTGTGGGAATGAGGGCCAGTGAGAACTGGCACACAGACCCGATGCATTGCACACAGTGAGATTTGATATATTTCACAGCTCTTCTGAACAGTAAGCAGTTAAAAGATCAGCTTAAGGGGAGGTTCTCACCGGTTGTCCGGTGTGAGGTCGCAGCAGGCCACCGCCAGGGGAAAGAAAGCTGGAGGACAATCTTCAGGGAGAAACTTCTCCACAAACTTGCAGACGTTCAGGCCAAAGTCCATAGTCCTGGGCAGGCACTCAGGGTCTGCGTACACTTTTCCAATAATCTGAATGGTGAAGAGTTAGGAATAAGATCTTGTCATGACATCCAAGAAGTTTCTAATATCCTTTTCGAGTAGGTGATAAACAGATCAAATAAATAAAATCTGTCAGCAGCTTACCTCACAAAGAACAATCCCAAAGGAGAATATATCCACCTTTTCGTCATAGCGTTTACCTAAAACGGCATCAAACGCAGAGTAAAACACGTGCGCTCTCCGATCCCACGACTGCCTTCTTCTCTTGACATCAAAACACTATTTCATGTTTTCTTCCTCCTTTGTGGATAAGTCCCTTACCGTTTAGCATCTCTGGAGCCATCCAGTAAGGGTTTCCCACCACAGTGTACCGCTTCTTCCGGTCACTGCGCCTCAGCACTCTCTTCTTGGTGGAAGGTTTCTCTGGAGGAGGTTTGACTTTCTCCTCCACGATGAGCCGGGACAGCCCGAAATCAGCGACCACTACGGTGTTGTCCTGTTGGGAGACGACACGAGGCGTTCATCGGGTTTACTGGAAACACCGTCTTTGAAAACACTAATCTGTTAATGTATTGACCAGAAAGCTAAACATAATCAGCATCTTTCAGGGGATGCTAGGCATCCTAAACAGGACTGTTTGCAGCTAAGCTCACCATTCATTCATTTCAGAATGAAATATTTTGAATTTTGTTTTAGAATTTCAGCACATTTTTTAAAGCTCTTCTTTTCCATACTATTTTAGAAAAACGGTAATATACTGTTTTATTCATTTTTTTGCTGTTTTGTTTATGAAACCCAAATTTTTTGTCCACACAGTTCACATTTCCAAATCCCACATCTCTGCTGTGTGGAGGCTGTTCAGAAGTCACCTACCAGTTTAACCAGGCAGTTGTGAGAATTCAGGTCTCTGTGGATGATGCTCATCGAATGAAGGTAGGCCTGGAAAAAAAAAAACAAAAGTTATGAAAATTTATGAACCAAATATGTTATTAAAAAAAAATTCACCTTTTGTGCAATTAACAACTATTAAATCTTCGGCATCATCAAATGGCAACTGCTTAGATTAAAATGTTACACTGTGGCTCTGCCAAAGCAAGAGACACATAGCTACAGTAAAGACTGAGTTAGACCAGAGCTTTTATTTGACAGTAAGCTGACAGGAAATGGAGTTGAGAGATAGATATGGCAAAGGTCCACGGGTCAGGATTCGTACCTGGGACGGCGGAGGTCAGGATTTAGATGCGTGCTCTACCTCTGCGCCACCGCCACGCCCAAACCCATTTTTTATTTAAATCTATACAAATAAAGCAACTCACCATGCCGGAGGCGATGCTCTTTGCAAAGCTGACTCTTTGTTGCCAAGGAAACACATCCTGTTAGTCCAGAGGGAAAACAAAAAAGAAAATATGAATGGAAAATACAAATACATTTTTTAGAGGAATCACAAATGAAGGAAATATAGGCCTTATGTTAAACAAAACAGACATTTTTAGCCTACTTTCTTAAACACACTGCAAAAAGGAAATTAAAAGTAAGTAAAATTGGTATTTTCCTTGATGTGAGCAGTTAAATAAGACTATTTGCCAATGGAAAAAGATTTTTGCACTTAAAATAAGAATTCATCTCTATCATCTTATTTCAAGTGCAGGACATCTAATTATCTTATTTTAGGGGTAAAAATACTCAATCCATTGGCAAATAGTCTTATTTAACTGCTCACATCAAGGAAAATACAATCATTTCAAGAAGATTTTACTTACTTTTAGTTCCCTTTTTGCAGTGCAGCTTAATACAGCGCCTCTATACATTTATGACAAAAAAACGAAACTTTTGTAGACACAAATTTCCAAAGTTCTCTGTCCTTTTAAAACTAATTTTAAAGTCTAACTACAACAGTTTGTTCATTCGGAGGTTTGCAAGAAAGGAAGGAATTTCAGAAGGAAGGAAGGATTTTAGGAAATAAGTTTGCTAAACAAATATTTCCACATTCCCTGGTTTTCTTTTTCTATCCTTATCCAGAACTGAGGACTGCATTAATTAAATTGTACAATTTTCCACACTTTGTCCGTTCTGTGTAAGAAGGTTTGTAACAAGAGCTTAAAAATAAACTAAACCTCTTCATCAAAAGAAAAAAAAAAACACAATATAAACTCCACAGTTAAGACAGAGGATGGCAGCAGGATGACTTAGATTCCCCCTGGTGAAAACCTTCTCATGTCTAAGCCTCCTGATTTCCAAAGCTGCCAGTTGTTGAGCTGAGAGCCGTGTACGGGTGTGGAGGTTACCTCAGGTCACCCGCCCTCGCATAGCTCTGAGCCCGTTTTGTGTCCAACCAGGTGAGAGCGGAGGAGGGTTGGTCAACTCACCATGTCTCGGATGAAATCCTTCAGCGTGCCGCCTTCGATGAACTCCGTGATCAGATTCAGCCTCTTGTCTTTGTACAGAACGCCGATGAACTTCAGCACGTGTGGGTGATCCAGACTTCTCATTACTTTGACCTGAGATCCAGACGTGTTGCAGCAAAGGAGTAAAACAGAAAGCAAAATCAGGTTAATGATTACTATAATCAAGTTATCACTGATCAGTTCTGAGTAGAGGGAAGATTAACACGGCCGAGGAAGATAAAGAGTCGAACTAATGAGTTCCCTTCAGAGCAATGTGACGACCTGAAAATAATGCACAAAGAGGCGGTTTGTTGGAGCACGTGGCGCGCTCCTAGTTGGGACTCTTTACACAGAGGCCGTCCAGTGTGTGAGAAATCACTGGCCTCCTGCTGCTCATTACCCACCTCCTTTAGGAAGGTTTTCTGCGTCTCCTCATCACAGCGGATCAGCTCCTTCATCACCATCACCTCCCCCGTGGCTTTGTGTGTCACCTGAGATGAAAGAAAGCATTATTTGAAGCTCGGAGAGTGCAGGTGATGAAACGCTGGACGAGAAGCAGAAGTGACAGGAGCTGGAGGCTGACCTTGATGGCCTGTCCAAAAAAGCCCTTCCCTAAGACTTCCCCGTGGATTAGGTCACACGGCCGGAAAATGCGGTGGGAGCAGCTGCTGGAGGACCTGAGAGATTCGGAGCGGCCGATGTCTCTCGCGATTATCGGCGACTCCTTGAGGCAGTTTGGGGACTTGCATATGCTGTTACTTCGCCTGGAATAGATCAGATCAAGACGTTTTAATGCCACGTCCGTTCAGACCAGCAACGCGGAAGCTGAAAGCGTTTTACACTCTCCGCCGTACTTTATAGATCTCCTTTTCAGTGTGCCGTCATCGACCTCGTCCGTCCGCTCCAGGACGGTGTCGGACGGCGAGGACAGACGCATGCGGGACGTGGCCGGGACCCCCATGTCGTTCCTGGGCGAGCCCAGCCGGAGCCGATCCAAGCGCTGCCTCACCGGGTCGTACTCTATCAGCAGCTGCAGCGTGTGACTGGTGTGGTGGATTAGATCGTACACCTAAATGAGAAAAAGAGATGCAGGATTAACAAAAAAAAAAAAAACGGTCTCTCACATGAATGTGGAGCAATCCTCCATGAGTTTCTCCTGCTGTTTTTCTTTTTTATGCAACATGGGCGCCATCACTGCGACTAAAAGACAGAGGTGCTGAAAACATTTTGCAAGCACTTAGGGTGAAGGTGTGTAAAAAGGAGGATGATCTAACAGTGGCAAATTTAGGGAAAACCACTGCACACAAAGTACACAAGAGAAAAGAAATCTCATGTTTAATTAAACGTTTCTTAAGAAATCCCAGTGGTGAAACTGTTGATGGCCTTGTCATCAACAGTTTATCTGGTTTTGGAAGTCCTAGAGCTGTACACAAGGTTGGATCAGACAGAGAGGATCTTCCAGCATCCTCTCTTCTCTTCACAGCTTTACTCTAGGATTATGGTCCAAGGACTGAGATAACCAAGAGAGGAGGAGGATTTGGGGGCTGGTGAATCATTTCTGTGTTGTTTTGTCTTATATATGTTTGTTAACCAGCTTAAATACCCATTTTCCCTTTACTCCAAGAATACGCACTTTAAAATGTCCAGGGAGCTTTAAGTGTTCTTGATGCCATGCCCTCTATCAAGCTTTTTAGAGCCTTTAGAAGAACAAACAAGTCCACGGCATCTCATATTCTCCACCATATTTTAAAGTAGGTCACAGATGCTTTCCCCCATATGTGTCAAAGCTTAAATGAACCTCAATATTTGCCTCATGTGACCAAACATTGATCCAGTTCAGTTACCAGTGGGGTTTAGAAAACTCAATTTGTTTTTGTTTGTGCTGGTACAAACAAAAACAGACTTCTAAGTGACATCATATAGGGCTGCAAGTATGTTGCAAATTCATCGTCATTGCAATATTTGGTCAACATGCTATAAATGACACAAAGGATTGTTTGGTATGCAATCATTGCTGGCTAATATACTCGAAGGACCGTGAGCTCCTATTTTGCACGCCAATATTGTCAGCCGGTTGGATGGACTCTCACTGCAGAAGACGGAGAGTTGGAAGCACGGATGAGTGGTGGAAAAATGTGGGTTATGTATCGTGCTTTCATCACATTATTTATTTTTCTGTCAGTAATATCGAATGATTCTCCAACGTCGTGCAGTGCTAGACCTCAGAGACACAGGGAGTCATAGATTAATGAATAAACGTTACTAGAAACTCAAAAACAACCAAAAAAAAGTAAAAAGAACTGGTTCAGTTGCATGTGTGTTTGACAGTGTTTTACAGGGAACAATAATTATGCCAACAGGGATTTTACTCAATTGCTTTTCAACATGTGATTTTTTTTCTCTTCCCCCGACTAAATAAATTCACTCAAGTTAAAAGTTGGACGTTTCTAAACTTTCCAGTGTCGGATTATACCGCTGCAAGTAAAGATTAATTATATTTTTACACGTCTTTACCAGGGGTCACAAAAAAGAACTCATTATATGAATGTTTTAACAAATATGTATTCAAGTAAAAAAAACAAGGTCAAAAAGTTTCACCAGCATCAGAATTTGATTCCCAGCAGGTTATGGTGTGATTGCAGAACAACAAAGCATAACCTTTGGACAGCCATATTGATGGGCAGTGAAAAAAAGAAAAATAGACTAGATCAGCAACATCAAAAACAAAACAGGACTAGTTAAGAATTCAAGGGAGAGGCTGCGAGAATGAGCCTCGAAGTCATTCAAATATCTTCCTCTCCCAACTCAAGAATGTACAAAGGATGGAGGAATGTGAGAAATGCAAAAATCCACCTTAAGTTGTCTGATGAGAACATGAAAAGTGCCCTTGAGGCATGAAGCTAGTCAGGAAACATTGTTTGTTTGATCTGAAGCATTTTCAGATTGTGCATCACTGCAGGAGGTTCTGAGACTCAAAAGGCTCACCTCTTTCTCCATCAGCGTCCCAACAGGAAGCCCATTGATCTCCAGGATCCTGTCTCCTACGTGGATAGCACCTCGCACCTCCGGACTGATAAGCATCCCTCTGACCCTGAAACGAAAACAGCGGCAACGTGAACAGGATACGCCCTACAGAGGCAATGTGCAGTTTTCAAAATCGACATCAAGCTTCCCACCACCACCTCACTCGCTGTGACACACTTTTTACACAGACGCACACAGCAGCGGCTCCCCAAACCTATAATCAAGTCTTGCATAAAGCATTACTCATACTCTACTCACACGGCAGCCGCACAGATCGGCCGCCGGCGGGTTGCCACTTACTCTTTGACCTGAACGCTCGCCGAGCCGTTCACGTCGCTCAGCACGGACACGGAGAAGCCCCTCTTCCCGTTAGCAGCAGAGGGCATCGAGATGAGCGTCACCGTGTGGGGCAGGGAGTCCAAGATGGAGTCGTGTGAGCGCTTCTCCAACATGGGCGTGAGGACCACCTGCTTGTAGCACTTTCCACTGCAGACAGGAAACGGTTCAATTAAAGCTCAAAATATTAAGGAATATTAGGAAAGGTGTACAAAAGAATCTTATTTAGCATGAGGGAAATGACTGAATATTGCAGCCAAAAGTCTCACGATTGACTAAATAAGTTAAACATTGTGTCATCATTTCAAAAAGGTAATTAACTATGGGGAAAATATGCCAATACTTCATTAAATGTGTATTTAATAAAATTGTAGGATTGAAAATCATTTATTTTATTTAGCATATTCATTTCTTCGTGACTTTATTTTATTGCAGCTCCACCAGTTAGAGTCGGTAGGTGGGGATAACATTGGTCTAAAGAATCTAAAAACCAATCAAACGTTAGAGCCCGCCCAGCCACACACAGCTTAAATTATTTCATGGAGAACTGCAACAAATTAACAAGGAAATGAGAATAAATAGTGAAATAGCTGCATATGCTTTAAATTATGTTGAATTCAAATTTCAGTGTACGTCTTGTCCTGTTAGATCTTAGTGCTGCATTTGATACAGTTGATCACAATATTCTCCTACAAAGACTTGAGCATACTGTAGGGATTAAGGGGAAAGCATTAGGCTGGTTTAAATCTTATCTGTCGGACAGATTCCAGTTTGTTCATGTTAATAATAAATCTTCTTCAAGCTCTAGGGTCACTTGTGGAGTACCACAGGGTTCAGTCCTTGGACCAATTCTCTTTACTATATATATGCTTCCGATTGGCAAAATTATCAGACAGCATGGGATTAATTTCCACTGTTATGCTGATGACACTCAGCTATATTTATCCATAAATCCTGATGAATCCAATCAATTACTTCGACTGCAGTCATGTCTTGATGACATCAAAGCTGGATGACTTTAAATTCCCTGCATCTAAATTCTGACAAGACAGTCCTCAAAAAATAAACTTCTTAATCAATCACTTAATCTGGATGGCATTAACTTGGCCTCTGGTAATAAAGTAAAAAATCTTGTTAAACATATTAAACAGGTTTCCAGAGTTTTTCTTTTTTTCACCTCCGGAATATCGCCAAAATTAGAAACATTCTGTCCAGGGGTGATGCTGAAAAACTAGTCCGTGCATTTGTTACTTCAAGGCTGGACTATTGTAATTCTTTACTATCAGGAAGTCCACAAAATGCAGTTCAAAGTCTTCAGCTGATCCAAAATTTTGCAGCAAGAGTTCTGATGAAAATCAACAAGAGGGATCATATTTCTCCAATTTTAGCTTCCCTTCACTGGCTTCCTGTTAAATCAAGAATAGAATTTAAAATTCTTCTTCTAACGTATAAAGCCCTTAATAATCAAGCTCCATCATATATCAGAGCTCTGATTACCCCGTATGTTCCTAACAGAGCACTTCGCTCTCAGACTGCAGGTCTGCTGGTGGTTCCTAGAGTCTCTAAAAGTAGAATGGGAGGCAGATCCTTTAGCTATCAGGCTCCTCTCCTGTGGAACCAACTCCCAGTTTTGGTCCGTGAGGCAGACACCCTGTCTACTTTTAAGACTAATCTTAAAACCTTCCTTTTTGACAAAGCTTATAACTAGAGTGGCTCATGTTACCCTGAGCTACCTTTATAGTTTTGCTGCTATAGGCTTAGGCTACTGGAGGACATCAGGGCCTATTTTTCTCACTCTGATTTCTACTGTTCTCCAGTTTTGCATTGTATTACATTGAAATGACTGTTGTCATTTCAGCTTTTAACTTTTTGTTCTCTATTTTTCTTCATAGTAGGCACACCTGGTCTGACGTTCTGTTAACTATGACATCATCCAGGGAAGACAGATCACCCGCTATTACCATCTAATGTAGAACAGATTACTGGATCAATGTGTGCTTCTGTGCTTTTTTGTCTCTCTTGTTGTGTCTCTGCTCTGTCTTCTGTAACCCCAGTCGGTCGAGACAGATGACCGTTCATACTGAGCCTGGTTCTGCTGGAGGTTTTCCTTCCCGTTAATGGGTGGTTTTTCTTTCCACTGTCGCTTCATGCTTGCTCAGTATGAGGGATTGTAGCAAAGCCATGTACAATGCAGACGACTCTCCCTGTAGCTCTACGCTTCTCCAGGAATGAATGCTGCTTGTCGGGACTTTTATGTAATCAACTGGTTCCCTTATATAGGAAATTTTTGACCAATCTGTATAATATGATGGATTTGTAAAGTGCCTTGAGAAGACATGTTTCATGAATTGGCGCTATATAAATAAAATTGAATTGAATTTATCACTTAAATACCTAGTTATACATAACACATTTAAACATGCCCTGAATAACTCTTTTACAAAAAAGGTGCTTAAATTATGACATGTAGTGTTAATTTTGAAATGATTAAACCTGTAACTGGATTGTGGATCACAGTAGTTCTTCAGGAAGGCGATGTCTGAATGCAAATTCAAAAGATGATGCAGTAATCCCATGTGTAGCACCGCTCCATCCTCAACACCTTTAACTTTCACAGCCAATAACCTATATTTTGACCCTTCCACACTGCATTTTACCCCGTAAAGATGCTTCGCAACAACTTAAAACAAAGTACATCACTTACCAGTAGAGTTTGGAGCGCTCGACTAAGGCGTAAGTATCCCTGTCCTCAATGACCACCTTGCAGCTCAGGCACACGAAACACTCGGGGTGGTACTTGTGTTCTCCGGCCACCTGCAACCAGAAGCAGACCAGCTGATCCTCAGTCCAGGACAGAAAATGAAAAATGTACGTCGGGATCCTCTGCAGTGGCATTAATGAAACGTGCTGCCCTGAACCCTCCTCCTCAGCGAGCGGTGACACAGCGCTAACACCTGCTTCTCTCTCAGCCTGTCTGGAATCTGCGCCCACGTCATCCTCGGCAGGTCTGAGCAGTTTGTTTCACTGCTGCTTTCACGTTTCTCGCCCCCCCCCCCCCCCCTCTCGCTGACACTTGCTGCACATGACATACCAGTTTCCCTTTCGGTGGTTTATGTCATGCTCTCCTAACATCTGTCTTTCCTTCTCTCTCCCATGCAAGATGAGATCATGTTTTGAGTAAATAAAACAGCGCCTTGTAAAAGGATTTACTCCTCTTGAATCAGAATATAATGTTAGAATGCAAAGCTGCTAACATGTGAAAAACAATCATTGCCCTCCAAACGGTCCTTTGAGATCTTGATGTCGTGCAAAACGATATCGCAATGATGATGCGTTCTTCTATTCGGTATTTTGGATTCAATACTTTGCACAAGCACCTTTTGCGGCACTTACGTCTACAAGTCATTTAGTGTTTGTCTCTACCAGCTTTACACGTCCAGAGACGGACCATTCATCTTGACAAAACAGCTCCACATTAACCAGATTTGAGTGTCTGTGAAAATCAATTATCGAGTCTAAGTGTAGGGTCGACTGAAAGACTCAAGTCTTCTGGAGCCAATGACGGATTTTCCTCCAGGATTTCCCTGAATTTAGCTCCATCTATCATCCCATCAACTCTTGTCAGCTTCCCTGCTGAAAAAATTGGTGTGTTTTGCAGTGTTAATTTTGCCGTTATCCTAGAGCTGGGCGATATGAACCAAAAATCAATATCTCGATATTTTTAGGTTGAATGCCGGTAGATGATATTTGTCTCAATGTGTTTTATCTTTTCATAAAGTAATTATAAAAAGGCGTCTCTGAATCAAAGCTTTATCCCAAATGTCTCACATGCACGTTTTCTAACAAACAGCTGTAGATGAATATGAGAAATAGCTGAAAGATAACCTACATAAAAGTATAATTATAACGCAGCATAGATGACATACGTCTATGTTAAACAATGTAGTCTCATCTTATATCTCTCTTTTTTTAAATCTCGATATATATTTTTTTAAAATCCTGATGTATTGCTCAGCTCCCTGTTATCCATAAAATCATTTTGATACAATCTGACCCGAGCATCTTCTTTTCCATGCTTACCGGGTCATCTACCTTTTTTCTTTTTGCCGCTGTTGCATAAACTTTAGATTTGTGGAGCGCGTGGCTAATATTTGTCCTGTCAACAGATTCTCCCACCCGAGGCGCGGATCTCTGAAATTCCTCCAGAGTTGCCATAGACCTGTTGGCTGCTACTCTGATTAAGGCTCTCCTTGGTTGGCCTTTAATAACCTAACCCTGCGTTGAAACGTCTCCGCAGCTTTCTCCCTGACTCATCCCCTGTGTTCCTTGGTTTTAATGATGCCGTTTGTTCTCATATGTTCTCCTACAAACCTCTGAGGCCTTTACAGAACAGCTGGTTTTATACCAAGATTGAATCACACACACAGGTGGACACAGTTTACTAGACCAAAAGGGTCTGAATGCCATTTTTTTTTATTATCATGACATTATTGGCCTTTATTGACAATAATCAGACGCTGACTAATAGCCTCTGAAAATAAGGGACACACTTATTACACACTTTCCAGTTTTTTATTGGGGAAAAAAAACACTTTGCTCTGTGTTGGTTTATAACATAACATCCAAATAAAATACAGTCAAGTTTGTGGTAGTGAATTGACAACATCAGCTTTTAATTTAAAGTTTAATTGATATTAAAACTTTTGCAACAAAGGCACATTTCAGAATAATTTATCCATCATGAAATCATAAAACACAGTTGTGATTTTTAAATAAGAAACTAAAATACAACCGTTAGAAATTGGAGGCAAAATCCCTTCTCCACACAATGTAATGGGTATAGAAACCATTTCGGAAGCATTCATAAGTTTTCCACTTGTGCACACCTCTGAAATACTGGTGCGCTGCATTGTGCAAGAGGAGCTGCAAACTCAAAAACAACTAAATTACACCTTGCTTGAATATTCACATCTACCTGCGACTTAAGCGCAGACAAATTTGTAGTATTTTTCCAACATGTTCTCTAGCCGTGAGTCAGGTTGTCTGTGCTGGGAGAGGATTCCCTGCTGCTTGAAGATGATGTCAGCTAAACGATTGTGAAATCTCATGAGCCTGTCTGCAACGCCTCACCTTAGGGCGACAAAACAAAGCCACCCCTGCAGCCATTACGCCCTGCCCCAGATCTAGACAGTCAGACGGAGAACAGGGGATCTCAAAAACAACTCGGAAAACAACAGATAAATGCAGATTTCATAAACTGAAAACCTCCTTAAAAACGTCCCATTTCGTCAACAAACGAACTAGAACAACAACAGTTGTGTTGTGGGCCTGAATGCTGAGCATGCGGCAGAAGCAGCTTTGGACGAACCTCCTCCGCTGCTGGACCACAATGCTTTTCATTCTGGCTGACTGGCTGCGGTGCCAGTTCAGTCCTGCCAAAAACACTCGGCCTCACAGGCCGATGAAGCCGGACGCCAGCAGCCCGACATAAAAAAAAAAACTCACTCTGCCTGTTGCTTGCTGGCAGAAAGAAAAACTTCAGTCTGGCAGCATGTTAGCTGGGCGACCTTGTTTGTGACCAGAAGCTGTCAGCTGAATCTAATCTTTTACCTTTAAAACGACAAAGTCAAGGCCGAAGGGCATTAACTTCCTTTCTTTATAGTCTTTGTTTTTATAAAGCAAGCAAAGCACCATTTACTCTGTCAAATATTGATATTGGATCTCAAAAGCCATCCATGCAGATCATCCTGACTGTGGGCAACTTAAAGAAAGGTTTCTCACCACACTGGACTCTACATGCTCCAAAACCACCACATGTTCTGGTGTTTTCCCACCAGATTCTGCATGTGGGGAAGTGAACCGTGGAGAACTTCTGTACAGAGAGGGAGCAGAATGGGGCCTCAAGGGGGCAAAACTAATTCGCAAGTCTACACAGAGCCCCCCTTCTGCAATATTTAGCAGCAGGCCAAATAATCGTTCACATATAACTGAAAAACAAAACGTCTCACTAACAGGGTCTTCAAAAGAATAAAACTGGAGGGTTATATTCTGCGTGCAATTTGGAGGACGGTGCGCAGTAGACATTTTTAACATGTCAATCACAAACAATTATGTGATTATGCTATTTTTCTCTAATAAATACAAATTTTCCATCTTCAAATGTTCACATTTTGAAGATTTTAATGCAATGAGGACCAATCCCCCCCCCCCCCAAAAAAAAACGACCCAGTTGGGTTTTAATATCTATATGTCCAATAAATCATGAAAGAACACAATGCTGCAGTTAGGCTGTGGTTTCACAGTGTGGTGACGGGGCACAATTTCATTCATTGATTTTGGCAAGTTAAATCAGCACTACTTTAAAAGTTAATAAGTTATGGCCTTCCAGGCAGTTGCCCCTTGGCTCTGGAATGCCCTCCCAGAGACCCTGAGAGCCTCACAAAGTGTGGAGGTCTTTAAAAAAAAGGCCTTAAGACATTCTTGTTTAAAGAAGCCTTTTAGAAACATGGTTTTATGTGTTTATTTGGTTAATGGTGATTATAAAATGCTGTTTTTAATTTTTGTATTATCCCGGGGGTTGTTTTAAGCCCTCTGCTCTGTAGCACTCAGATTTATTTGAAATGTAAATGCATTATAAATACAATATTATTATTATTACTACTTAGATCAGTCAAAGCTGCAACAAGATATCCGACACAAAATATAATTATTTAAATTACATTGTTGATAATGTTTGATACAGTTTTTAATGTTTGATGCCTTTTTTTTCTTTTTGTAAAAGTTAAAAAAGGGTTAGAAAGCATTTTATTGCTGAGATTGATTCTTAAACCAAACCCAGATTTAAAACCACACGCAGGTCCAATCTCAAGCTCTGACCCAAGAAGGTCTAGATGCCAAAAAAGTGGAGAATGACTCTTAAAAAAATACTTAATCAGCATTTATTGATGGGTTCACTTGCCCAGCAACTCCAAACCTAGTGCCGTACAAAGTCCTTGCCTGTATTATTTTGTAAAAAAAAAACTTTACTTTTTGAAAAGAACATTATTAAAATGGATTTTAATGCAGTAACAATCTTACTGCAAAAATAATAAAAACACCAAACCTTTAAATTGACAAATTTTATACAGTGGGGAAAAGAAATTGTTAAAAGGTGTCATGACACCCCTGTATAAACCATTTCATGCAGTTGATTTGGCTGCATATGTAAATTCTCCAGAGAGTTTCATTAAAAAAAATAACATCAGCTTGTTGTTTTGTCAGGCCAAATGTCCCTCCTCAGTAAAAGGATTGGGTACAGTAATGATATGCAGCTCTACCTAGATGACTTTACTCTGATTGCCGTGCACACACACACACACACACACACACACACACACACACACACACACACACACACACACACACACACACACACACACACACACACACACACCTTCCCTTCTTCAACCACACCTCCCTTCTCGGCGCAACACTCCGTTACAAATAAATATCATGGTTTTATAGCGGGTTGAAGGGTTTGTGTTGCAGGATGTGAAACAGGCGAGGCCAAGCTGACCAAAGGCTTTAACCTGGCGACGTGAAACTATACTATTATATATTTCAAACAAACAATATTAGTGATGCCAGACTTATTGGTACTCCCAATATATCTTTAACATGAATGTAATTTATGCATTTTTAACTTATACTTCAGCGTCTCAAATGAATCTAAGTTTCTTTCTGCTACCCTGGGGGACAAATATTACACAACCTGCCCATTTCTTTTGAGCAATAGGCTGGAAGAGGACCTTTACTTTTGTTGAAAACATGCAAGACGGTTAAGGGGTTTTGTGGTTTTGCTTCTGAATACATGCACTCAAATTAAAAGGTTGGGAAATAAAGGAATCACGAAAGTGATTCCTTTATTTTAAATCTTTTTACTAATCCTTACCAAGAGTCCCAACACATTTGTCCATCTCTGCATAATATATACACTTCTCACACTTAATAATTAACTTAAATACCCTCGTTGACAGTTTTATACCATTTGGTATTAATATTTACATCAGAACAAATATCTGACTATTTTTAAACCAGCATGAAAGCAGAGAATAGCTAAAAATGAACCAAGAAGCAAATTTGGCTGGAGCCTCCACGTCGCTCAGTCCTCCCTGCTCTGAAACTGCCTTTCAGATTTAAAGATCTGAATTTATCAACATACCCATTTGGATAATTAGACCACATTCACAATAAAATAGCGGCTCACTCCAAGCGAAAGAAAAAAACAACAGCCCACATATAAGAAATGTGGACTGACATCTGCAAGATTCCTGCATAAATTACTATAATCAAATGAGAACTATTGGCTTCAGATTGATGTCAAAACCATTTAAATTTCAGATTAAGTTAGTTTGCCAAATAACCAATAAAAATATTTCTATAGCCATTGGGTTTGTAAGAGACCGATAGTTGGACAAAAAGACTTGCTTCCAGTCCCATTTAGGAGTTAAATAAAAACGTGGAGCCCTTACAGCTCCACGCTGTTGTGACCATTAGATGCTCAAATCACTGAATTCATAAATATCGGCCCAATCCCCAAAAATAAAACTCATGTCAAACTACCACACTGACCACACTGGGGTTTAATGATTTAGGATAATCGGCTCGTATTGCCTTCCAATACCTCGGTAAAGAGGAAAGAACAGCCTTACCATGGCCGGTCCCGTCATGAGCAGAGAACAGCCGTGGCAGAGCTCCCCGAACTTCTCCCAGTAGTGATTCCGACAGTACAGCTTTCCGTCCTTCTCATAGTACCAGTTAGTCAGGTTGTCGGAGCACACGGAGCATCTGAGGAGACAAAGACCGTCAGACAGCTGCAGAGTTTAAAGCACACTCTCCATGCTGTCTTCAGGGAGTCTATCCACTGGAACCAGATATGTCCACAACTAGGTTTCTGAACATTTTCATGACCAACGTCCACACAAATTTAAAGTAGTGGAGATCTCAGTCCGTTTTTTATGAATGTGAATGATTACAAGGAATTTACAGCATATTTCCCTGTTGAGATCAGGCTTTTAATAGAAAACTTGCAAAAAAAAAAACCCCAAAAACTCAGATGACGGACAGACAGATGGTTGTTCGGATCTAACTTTTCCCCAGTCGGTTTAGGATACAAGTCACAAGTCATTCTTTGAAAGTCCAAGTCAAGGGTTAAGTCTTTGTTTTTACAAGCCAGGTTCAGCTTGAGGCCCTCTCTTTGATTGTAACAGCGGGTTGTTTTCACGCCTGCAAAACACAGAGCTACAGTCTAGTAGATTTAAATTATCCTCAAAATGAAAACACTTTAGTCAATTAATCCCACAGTCACAGTCTGTAACTCAGAAATGTTTAATACTTTAACGTGACTTTAAATAATGAGAGCCAAGAGCCACTGGCACACAAGAGACATTTAAAGTACAGTTCCAATTTAAATAATTGGAAACAATTGATACAGTAATAACACTTTTCAGTTTCTGTTCCTCAAGTCTTAATAGTAATGTGCACAGCGCTTGCACATAAACTCTCCGTCAGGGTGTTTACTACAGGGAGACGATGTACTTTTCTTTGTTTAACCAGGCGTAGATCACAGAAAACACCGCGTCCCTGGGATGTGTAGGAACTTGCACGGCTGCTGTTATTTTAGCTTTGCTGCCCTGTAGCAAAAGCAGGAGTTGTGCCATCCATGAAGCCGGCAAAAATGACCAAATGTTTATCTACTTAACTTAGTCTGATCCAAGGACCTTGAAAATATCAAACTATTCAAGAAACAAGGAACCAGAGAGAAAACAACAAAAACCACTAAGTAGGCAAAAATAACCCCACATCAACAAGGACAAAGTCTGCAGATCGCCCTCCTGATTTTTCTGAGTTTTTTTGTTTTTGCTTAAAACTATACATCAGTATTGCTTTTCTTATCTTGGTCAATGCAGACACTTAAAAACCAGCATGTTGACCTTTAGTCTAAGAGGTACAAAACAAACAAAAAGCTCCTGAACGAAGTCACGGGTTTTTGGGTCCAATATTCTTGGAAAAGCTCCTCTTCTGGCAACTCTTAGACTTTAAAGAGATAACGATTGGCACCGACGCAATTGTTTACTTGAATTACTTTCGACTGCAGTTCCTGTTGTGCTGCTTCAGTCTCGTACTAAACGGTCACCTAGGGAGAGGCTCGGCGCACGGAAGAAACTTCAATGGCAAAAACTCTGTGACAAAATGTTCAGAGTGCGGAATGGAGAAGATGCCCCTAAACTAGGAAGTACTCACAAACTACAGGCATTTCCTCCATGAAACAACGCTGGGTATGCAAATCACGGATGAAACCGCCCCGTCAGAGTTTTACATCACTGAAAAGTCTGCTGTGAGGCGTTTGGTGTTGCTGCTTTGATTCATGGGCTTCTTTTACTCAGACCTCTTCCCCTGCCACCTCGGCTTTTGCGCAGTCTTACCATAACGTGTTGAAACAGATCTGAGACTTAGGAGCTAATATGCAGACAAATTAATAGCATTGTATGCCATAACCACCCCCCACCCCCAAATTTAGATGTGAAGACTAAAAAAAAAAAAACCAAGAGCAAATACCATTTATCGTGCAACAAGGCCCTCAGGAGCGGCTGCAATTATAAACCACGACTGAACCGTACTGACGCCGTGATTGACAGACCTCTTTAATTTTGACAGAAATGCAATTAAGAGAATAATTTTCACTTTTCTGACAAGTCAAAGGAACCCTAAATTGATCCCTCGTGCGACTGAGCAGTTTCTCAGCATTTTGTCCACTGCTTTAGCTCCCAGTCTGCACGAGACACCAACACATCGCGTTGCTCTCTGCGCCGTAGGTATGGTTGATCCAGGATTATTGACTCTGGCGCAGAATCCAGATACTTCAGAGTTATCTGGCTTTACTTTAGAAGGAGCTGTCCTGCAGACGGAGGAACATATGGTTTTGTTTCAACTGCAGAGAGAAACGCAGAGAACTGGAATAAGCGCCGGCTCTCGGGAAAACACAGCAGCAGAACCTTAACACCTAGAGACATGCGCCTTACCGCTTCCATAAAAAACGTGAAGAAAAAGGCGCTCAGGACGACGCCGAGGTCAGCGAAATGACGCCGGCCTGAGAGGAGTCACTGTGATTTGATGAGTCAAAAACGGAGAACTTGCTGGGGGGAAGGCTGCATGGGTTATAATAGCTGCGGTTACAGCTGCATTAAAGGCCAAACGTCTGATGCAAGTGAAAAGGGAACATAGATAGCTTCAGTGATTCAGATACAACTGCTAGCATCAAACACGTTTGTAAAGCGTTCTAAAAGTCTAAATGTGTACAATATAAATAAAGAAAAAAAAATGGTCATGAATGACACTTAAATATCTTTTGCTCCCTGAGAGGCTTACCAATAGGACGGCTGTTTTGACATTATAAAGGCCTGGCACATAACATAAATAATATTAACAAAAAACAACGTCACTATTTTATTTACACAAATAGTTACTTTTCCATAGTTTATCCAAATACATTTAGTACCCAAGGTTCAAGCTGAAAACGTGGGTTAACTTTAGATTTAAAACCTTTATAAAACTTCCTTTGGATATTATAAATAGATGCTAATAAAGACCATAGTACAATTAGGTATACTCTTCCAGACATTCTAAGGTACAGTAATGACTGCCGATTCCAAGCATGTTAATGGTAAGTTGAGTGGAAGGAAAAAGGGTGGCAGAAAAGGGTGACCAGGCAACAGGTGTGTGAAGCAAAGCACATTCATTTATGCGGTTTCAGTACATCAAGAGCCTCCAAACACACATGTACCAAGAGCTACAACTACTGCTCCGCAGAGTCCAGTCTGCCTGAGATCATGTGTCTAGTTATGTGAATTTTACTCCTCTAACATTGTCACTTTAAATATATCACTCTGTATGTAATGAGTCTGTATTACAAGGAGTTCCAGTTTTTCAATTAAATTTAAGAAAAAAAATACTTCCACAGAAATCTATTGCCTCATCTAAATGAACAGATGTTTATTCTTTAAAACTAAAGAGCATTCTTAACCACGGCACAACATTTAGAAAAAACACACATTATTCTTGTACTTTATCCAGATTACAGGGTGCGTGCAGCTGGGCAGACCATTTACATTCTGCAACGCTTCAACATAGCATTTTTAATTTACTCTTCCTTATGTGATTGCAGGACGCCAGGCGTCCCATAGCCATGATTCTCCCTCCACCATGCTCCGTCAGCTGACATGAGACCACGAGTTCATACGCTGAACTTTTCACCTCCAAACAGCATCATTTCCCACCGAACCTTATCTCAAAGTGTTTGCGGTACATTCTGACTGACTCAAGGTCTTCTGGAAACCTGAGTCAGAATTTCTTCTATTTGTAGAACGTCCGTCTAATTAAAGATCAATGCACGTCCGGCCTCAAAAGTCGCTCGTTCTAAAGTTCAAGGATTTAAATGATGCAGTCAAATTTAGCAGCGGTTTCAGCAACAATCCAGATTTTGTGCATCTCTACGTGTCTGAAGCAGCTCCTTTAAAAGCTCACATTTTCAGTCTCACGCCCCTTATTCTAAAAATCCGACTGCCAAGTATGTTTTAATAACATCCACATCCTTTTTCTATCTCGTGAGTTTGCGTGTTCAACGCAGACATGAAAAGAACCGCTGTTTGTGTCTTAGATGAAGATTGAGAAACTATGTATGAGAAACTATTAGAGACATTCCAGTAAACCCAAATGGTTAACTTTGAAAATCCCATTTTGCTCCACTTATGTTGGTCACTATTCTTTGACGTGTAGCTTAACGGGGTTCTGGTTCTTGAAAATAGGCTAAGTTATGTCTAGGCAATCATTTATGTTCAGTGTCCGATTTTATTTTTTAGCTTTTACAAACTGTCATCACCCAACACTTTCCTACAGATCTTTCAGAGTTCATTCATCACCTGTTGAGGTGCAACAGCAAAAAAGACAAAGTTCAACCATGATCTAGGCAAACACATCCTCAACAACCAGCAAACACTGTGTAACTATGTCCAAGTAAGACCTAAAAGGCATGATGTAAGTGTGCTTATAAAAGGCACCTGACTTCCTTCATACACACACCGCTGAATGGGGGCAGGGCACTTTACCTCAGGTGGTTCTACTGAGAACAATGCCATTGCCGTTGCAGCACAAACACTACAAAACAAACATTACTCATTTCCTAAAATCCACATTCCTGCTGGTGTGTATTCCTTTGGAGGCAGTGACACGGAGAGACGTGCCCAGTGAACCCTAGAACGTCTGCAGACGTCCCACACTGAAACCTGGTTCTGGGGCATCATTCATACCCAAAAGACTTTATTGTAAGCCTCGTATGCAGATCTGTTTGTCAGCAGTGATTTTAAATGGCAAGCATGAAAGAAATAAGTTAGCTCTTTTGTTCAACGAGAACCACAATTGATTTAAAACACACCAAAATCAAAGTCAGCAAGTATAAACATGCGACAAGCACCGTGTTAGGGCATTTTGAGGACCCAAAGTGTCCAGATTAGTCATTTCTTGACTTTCCAGAAATATTCTGTTCATGAAACCAGAAATCATTTTTAATCTCTGCACATTTGCCCGCAGAAGGAAGACAAACTTTTAAAGAAGCACCACCAACATAAACATCAGACTTTAACAGGTAAATATATCGGCGGGCGGTGTCTTTGCACGCTCAAACCAACGTCTGCCCTCTTTGAAATCGAACACAGCAGAAGAGGAATTAAGAAGGCCGAGCTGCTCCATCCTGCGCTGTGGTGGCAAACCTTGATAATATCTGCAGCGCGGCACGTGAGGAACAAGACCCGAGACGCTTGCTTTGTTAACAAAGGAAAAAAAGAAAGGGGGTTCAGCGTTGTCTGAAGCAGCAACGATCTGAATCGCCGTCTAGGAATGCAGACCACAGCACGGTCGAATGCAGCGCTACCTATGGGACTCAACAGCACCACCAGGTTTACTGGAACAGCGGTGACGTCCGCTCGCAAGAATGTTGCACAAGGTGGAGGTGCGCACAGGGCGAAGAGGCCAGCAACATGTGGAAAGTAGGGGGAAAAAAATGGGAGAAACAACAGGAACACACGGGGGATTCTTTCAGCAAGGTCGAGCTTTTATTTTTGTTCTCTTAAGATGTTTTTGTCTGCCAAAGAATGCCACCAGAGATAAGAGTGTCAGTTTGCCGTGGTGCTGAGTTACAAACACACATGCAAACCATGGCAGCGCACAGCACGTCTTTTAGAAACGCTGCAATAAGAGAGTGAAAATGTAAAAAAAGAAAAAGAAAAATAGAACGTATGAAAGTAGTAATAAAGAAGGCGGTGAGTCATAGTGTAACTTTGTCAGGACATTTAAACGAGTCGATACCAGAGGTTTAATGTGTCACTGTAGAGTTGGTGAATTGGGTGGTGTGGGGGGTCTCAAATGAAATTTTGCAGGAATTTAAGCAGGAAATCCAATCTTTATTGTTTTACTTTAACACAATAATATCAAACACCATTATACAATAAAGTAGAATCTAGTCATTAACAATATGCCTTTTTCTTAGCCATAAAATAACATTTTGTGAATTATTTACTGTATGGATTCCAAAAAGTACAACTAGGTATCTATTGTAAAAGCTTTATCCTGCCACTGGAAATGGTGTATTTTCCTGTTATTTGTGCATCAAAACGTGTTTAATTGTTTTTTATAATTATTCTAAATGCTTAATTTTTTTCTTTTTATAGCCTGTATGGACCTGGTTGTATGTTGAAACTGCACAGAAAAAGGCAAAAGTCTTTTTTTTAAAAAAAAGGGAAAAAAAAGTAGGAAAGTTTAAAAAAAATAGAAATTAAAAATGTAAATAAAATAAAAAATAAAATACTTTCTAGGAATAGGCAATATTGTATTACTAGTTAAAAAAATATTGTGACGGGTTAGTGATTAGTGATAGGTTAGATCAGTGACACTAGTGATTGCAGATACTCTGATTTATTGTTGGGCGGGTTCCAATTCAACCCAAATACCTGAAATTAAAATGTTTTTCAAACCAGGACACTTTTATCCCAAACATGCGGTCTTATTTTTAGCCATGGTCCCATAAAAGGTACCATTTCATTTACTTTAATAGTTTTCTTAACAGGACAGAAGATGTCATTTTTAGCCTGAGCTAGGGTGAAACTCGTGAATCGAAAAACCAACAAATAATCTGGATAAACACGACTTTATCAAAAATATTACAGTAAAACAGTAAAATACCACAGAAGTGACGACATCTTGCTGAATAAATCAGATGCTTATTAAGCAAAGAAGATGTTACACTGTTGGCATGTGTGAGATTGAGGCTATTGGTATGCCATAACCAAACCTGTCTGAAGGTTTGTGAAAAGCAGCCCTGTCCTGTTGGGTCAATTTTGGCATATTTACAGGGTTTAACTGTGTTCAGTGTGTGCTGCCATCCCTCTCAAATAAATATTAGGGATGCACGATATTTATCGGACCGATAAAATATCGCCCGATTTGGTGGAATTTTTTTTATTGGCTCAATTAGTAAATTTTTCCCATAAAAATAGCTGATAAATTAATTTTATTCAGGCAGAGTAGCCCCAAAGCGGGACAAGACCTGTGGATTTTGTGTTCCTTACTATAAGGACCCGGTATCGGCCATGAAAAGCAGAAAATTATCGGTTATCGATATCGGTTGAAATTTTTAATATCGTGCATCACTAATAAATATAATAAAAAAAAACACCCCTAATCAAAAGGTTAATCTTACAACTGAAAAAGTTCAACACGATAACACGTTAGAGGTTGATAAAATCTTGAAATATTCAAACACATTCACAAGTAAAAGTTTCACTTTCTTCTACATTTCCTTTAAACATGCAAGAGGACTTGCACAATTTCAGAATATCTAATGGCAGGATGGAGCGGAGAGGGGGCGGGGGGAAACAAAAACACATTTTTAGATTCATCCACCTCATATCAAGTCTTACCCAGCAGCTTCAGTTAGAGAGGCGATTTCTAGAAGGTAAAGCAGATTATCATCGGGGGAAACGACTGCTAACCAAAGGGGGAAAACCCTGGAGAGTTATATTATATTAGGCTGGCATGTGAGGTATGCACCTGTGTGTCTGTCTGTGTGTGTGTGTGTGTGTGTGTGTGTGTGTGTGTGTGTGTGTAGGTTCACTGCCCCAAACACACACATCCTGAGCCAGAGAGATCTGAGCAGCATCACCACCGAGGCAATCATTAAGCTTCAGCACACAAGGACAAAGTCCTCTGGAAGAGCAGGACCATCAGCAACTCTGCTCAGAGCTGTATGAGGAGGGGGGTTGTTGTGCACAGATATACAAAGAAGCTTCTGGGGTCACCAATAAAAGGTTATTTTGAGATCTGGAGAGAACAGAAAAGGGGGAGAAAAAAAAAGCTCGTCTACTTTTTTATGCGCTCGTCAGACAGAGAGGTCTGCAGGGGCGTGTCCAGAGAGACCATAACCTGGGACCACTTACTGAAAGCAGGCGTTGTGCCAGGTGTCCTGGAGGACCTTTATCTGGAAAGAGTCTTGAATTTTTCCTCCACAGCCCGCACAGGAGCAATTATCTGCACACAAATAAACAAGTGTTCAATCGATACTCGCATAGAGGAGGAAGAAAAAAAAACAGATTTAAAAAAAAGAAGCTGAATTCAGTTCAATAAGCGCTTGTCCATAGCAATGAAGCCTTGAAAGAACCCCACGGAGGAAAGAGTCTAAATTGAAAAGGGGGGTTCCTGTTTCTAAAGCATTAAAACTGTTTGGTCCAGCAAAAGCATAGAACCTCGTCTTCTCGCAGGGCAACAACCTGAAAACACTCCTTACCTTCTGGTTCCTCCATCGACTCTCCCGAGAGCGTCGTCGTGATTTGGGCTCCGTCTACGAGCGTCTCATTCTGCAGCAGGGGGGCCGTCATGAGCCGCCTCACGTTGACATCCCGGACCTCCGCCCAGCTCTCAACACATCAGCGACCAAGAAGGAAGAAAAAAAAACACCGACTGCCAACCCTTTAAAGCTCAAAACAAAAACAGAGCAAATTCCTGGTGGACGGAGCGGCTCCTCTCGCCTGCTGGCAGGATAAGTGACGTAATGCGATCGCCACATTCCTGTACGGCGAGCGGAAAGGCTCAGCTGCAGCACCTGGAGATGGGAGCGCCAGAATTTAGCCCAAATGTTGGAAGGGTGGGGGACTTGCGCCATCTAAAGGCCAAGTAGCAGTACTGCCCACACAACTGGACTTTTTACATGGCCAGACGGAGCGGACTAAAAATTAACATTTTTAATTTGCTTTGTACAGCTGAGCTGACCCAAGCATACAAGACTGGCATTTTTTACTTGTTGATTTAATTTTTTATTTCATTCATTGTGTTCAAACAGAACAGTTAAACGTAAAACAAACATTCTAAAGTCCTGAATGAAAGGGAGCAGAAAGAGTAATCTTATGTTATCGGTCCCCTTTACTTAAGGTAATACATTTATAAAGATCTTAAATTATAAAAGCATCGACAACAACCAAACACAAGAGGCTTGTTTATGCAATACACTTATGATTAATATCAATAATAGTCTTATGATGTGTTTGGACATGTAGGGTAGAGTTTGGCATTATGATGATTTTAGGAGCACGTCTGGTTACTGTCTTTTGTTTCCTCCCACAGAACAAAATCAGTTTAACTGGGTATTCAAAGGCGACAGTGGGTCAGGGTGTACTTGTGTGGTTATTTTATCTTAGACATAGAAACAGAAAATAGAACAACTTTATCGGTTGCAACTGCTGAAAGAAACTATTTGACAAGGGCTCCATCAACAGGCTTTCCCACGTAAGTACACAAACACCTTAATAATTGCAAACATAAAATACACAAAAAGCATGTAAAGAAAAAGGAATGTCTAAAGCTACTTCAGCAACTAGTTAAAAGAAAAGCAGTTCTCATTTTAAAGACTTTAGAGTGCATATTACAAATGGTATGACTGATTTCTTGTAAACTTTAGACTTTCTGCCTGATTAGAGCACCTAGAATGACGGCGGCAGTTTGTTTTTATATTGGACCATTAGGAAGTTATACCAGTATAACATGTGGAAGCTGAGGATGGATTCAATTATTGATTTATAAACCAGAATGAAAATCTGCTTCCTAATATTGAAGAATCTCAGTTTACTCAGCAGGTGGTGACATGTTTTGTCCTTTCACAGATGGAGTTTGCATATACATTTAAAGACTCCACCTGCTGGCCCAGGATAACAAAAGGGTGGAAGAGTGATGACTTGCCACCTTGCAAACTCAAATGGATCCAGTTTGGCAGTCACCACCTTCTTAAGTAAGTCATATTTTTTATTTATGCATTTGCACAACACTGAAGTCAGGGCCATTGGTCTATATTTTTAAGTCTTTTGCATGCACCCTTTTGGGATTAGGGATTATTGTAGATTTCTTCCATTGGTCAGGGACACAACCAAGGCCTAGAGGCAGCTGGAACAGTCTGGTGATAACTCCACCCAGCTGACGGTCCTTCAGCATCCTCCCCCTGGGGCCTTATGGCGGTTGATGTTCTTCAGGAAGGAGATCAACAGATGCTTGCTGACTGTAATGTGAGGATGGAGACATCTCAGGGGTGAGCAGGTCCAGGTTGTTGGTGTGATTCCGCTGTTGAACCAGTTGAGTTGATCTGCTAGAGAAGAGGAGTCCGAAGAACTGATCATGACAGGTTTAGTAACTCGGCACATCATAGAGTTCAGGCTCTGCCGTTAATGTCTCTTGTGACCCATTTTTTTAATATTTGGGTAACTGGAAGGAGGTGAAAACATCTGTCAGTGTGTGGAGATTACTACCGTGCTCACTGAAGAACCCAGTCTGCAAGCTTAAGACAGCCCAGGACAGCCTTTAGACAGATAGGAAACTTTTTGACCAATCCGTCTGTGTGGTTTGATTGAATTTGACTTTATAAAGTGAGATGACATGACGTGTTGTGAAATGACATAATATAAATAAAATTGAACTGAATTGACTCCGTGCTATTTCACGGTCGGGCAGATAATACCTGAGTGGTAACACATTTTCTACTGACGACAATGGGAGCAGCATGGGGGAGAAACAGAAAATTTCTACAAAAGCTGTTATTCAATGTGTTATTCAATTCCTTCTCCGGGGTAAATGGATCAGACAGGGTGCAGAGGCATCCAACCGCCGACAGGGGGCGTTATCTTTTACAACAGTTTTACATATCTTGGAATTCAACTTGTGTATAAAATTGAGGACTTCTTCGAGGCCAGCTTTTCTCTACTGCATTTGAAAATTAAAGAAGATTTTGAGCTTTGGTCCTTATTATGTTAATATGAATGTCCTTCCAAGTCTTTTAATACCCCTCTCGATGTGTTCCAGTTTTTCTTATTATCTCCTTCTTGAAGATGGTAGACGCTCACATTTGAGATTCTCTCAGGGAGGAAAAGGTTCCTAGGTTGTCTGGGAAATATTTGCAAAGGCCCAAGTCAGTAGAGCGGATGGTCTTACCTTATTTCAGATACTATTGTTGGGCCTCCAATATTAAAATTTAGAAATCTGGCTTAAATGTGGAACTTTCCTTCCTTTTGCCTAGCTAGTTCGGGAGACAAACTCTGTAAACCTGTCTCTCTCATGGCCCTGCTTAATTCACCAATCCATCTTTTAGCATTACACAAAAATTAGATAGAACTTCTCTTAAGATTTGGACCCAATTTCTCTGTTATTTTGGTCTACAGCTCTCATGTCCTCATGTTTCTATTCATATCTTACCTCTTTCTCTTGCGGACAAAACCTTTACAGCTAGGTCTGACATTGGCATACAGACCTTTAAAGATGCATTGATATGGATTTAGCCACCTTTGAACAACTCTCAGATTTGCTCTTCCATCGCAAATTTTTTTCAGATCTCTACAAACTGGCTGTTTTGCTCGCAGTAACTTTCCAACGTCTCTTTACTTGCTTGAGGATTTGACTCCTTGCTTTTGTCCAGTTCTAGGTTAAAAGATTCTATTTAGATTTTATATAAGTCAATCGCCTCGCGCTGTTTAAAATATTTCTGCTTGATTAAGACCCTGTGGGAAGAGGATACGGAGGTAAATATCTCAGATGAGTTATGGTCACATATTTCAACACAGATACGTGTGTTAGGGACTGTCTCATGGTGTATACTACACCAAAGCTAAAACTTACATGGCTGTCTCTCCAGCATTCGACAGATGCCAACAGTCTCCTGTAAACTCTATTTACATGTTCTGGCTGTGCCCTCGGCCCTTTTTTTTTTGGGGTGGTGGGGGGGGGGGGGGGGGGGGGGTGGTGGTGGCGCTATATCGGATGTGGCTGGGAAGAAAATTGACCCAAATCCTTTGAGTGCTTTATTCAGGGTTTTCTGGACAGCCTTCTTTGGCTCCACCTCTGGAAAATTCTCTAGCTTTTATGACTAGAGCTTGGAGGGTAGTACTCAAGTGGAAAACACCCCAACCCACTTCTTTCTTTAACTGGCTCAGGGATATTCTTCACTTTCTCAAACTTGGCAACCATTACAACAATTGGGAAGACGAATTCATCTTCCAACAATCCCAGACTAGTTTTGGATTCTGTATTTTTTTCCTATTGGTCTTCTGGAGGTCGTCTCTCCTCCTTTGTGTATGTATGTGTATAAACATAGCTAACTCTCTGGGTGCAGAATTGACTTTTCTTATTCGAAAGTGATTCTTTTCATTTTTTGAAGGGGAGGGTGTTTGTGTGCTTTGAGTTTGTTTTATATGTACAATGCTGTAACTGTCCTACATGACTTTGCAAACTCTATTTAAAGGAACAATACGTGAAATGTCATTATTTTAGATAGAAAGAACTAAAAAAATAGTTTTGTGAAGAACTAAATATATATTTTTAGATGGACTATGGTTAAACGTCACACACTATCTCTCTGTGTTGTTCTCCAGTCTCTTGTTTGCATGCCGGCCACACATGCACCTATGTGCATGCAAACAGCTGCCACCGAGGGCTTACCCACTCCCTGCCCATAAAATGCCTGCAGGCATAAAATGGCGGAGAGCACACCCATCGGATCAAAATGTTCTCTTACTAATAGCATTATAAAGTTATGAGTTACTTCTTCACTAGACATGCTCCTCCAGGTGATGATGTTCTGCTGTGTATTTATCCTTTGCAAATATGCACATATGAGCTGATGGGTGAGAAGGGGAAATGGGTGCAGAGTGCTGGAGCGAGGTAAAGACAGGCATGGCTTGATACGTCTTGTTTTGGCCTACAGACAGTGCTCAAGCTCCACCTAATGGTGAAAACTTAAAAAAACAAATAAACCAAGTTTGGAAGAAACAAATATCCTGGCACCATGGCAGGTGTGAGGTTGTTTATCAGGAGCTGGCCCCTTAGTACCAGTGAAAGGAACTCTGAATGCTTTAGCATACCAAGATATTTTGGACAATCCCATGCTCCTAACTTTGCGCGAACAGTTTGGAGTTGGCCCATTCCTCTTCCAGCACAACTGTGCACCAGACATGGATGAGCGCATTTAATGTGGATGATCTTGACTGGCCTGCACAGAGTCTTGAGCTCAACCTCGTAGAACACTTCTAGGATGTTAGAGCTGAAAAGGGTGAACCTGTCACGTTCTGTCTGTCTGCTGCCACGCTACTCCTTCCCTGCAGGACTCTATGGCTACGTTCACACTGCAGCCTGAAGTGACCCAATTCTGATTTTTTTGCCCATATGCGACCTGGATCTGATCTTTTCATGACAGTCTGAACAACACAGAGCGGATTTTTTGAAATGCAACCCAGGCCACTTGGATATGTGGTCCTAATTCCGATACGCATCTGATCTTTTCAAATGCGACCTGTGTCTGTACGGCCAGGTCGCATTTATCCGACCTGTACGTCAGTGATACCCGACAAACGCCACTATTCTGCGTCCTGCTATGCAGAAGCGGGAAGAAAAACGACACCCATGGCGGACAACAATGAGGGGAGCAGTAAAGGGAGAAAAAGCTCTGGTCAGAAAAGAAATTAAAGATCGCAAAATGCACGTCAGCATTATAATCCATGTTTACTTTTGCAAACACTGATTTTTGGGCCCCCCCTCTCCACCTGACGTTGGCGTCAGGTGGAGAGGGGGGGCCCAAAAAAACTGTGTCGTCCCGGGCCCTAGCAGAGCTGTCAGCTGGCCTGTCTGGCTTGACTATCAGGTTCTTTGCTTGTCAGTTGGAGTCACAGGACCAACGTCATGTTAAATGCTGTGGATTAAGAATGAGATGTAACCTAAGTTCACATGCCAGCCAAGACATGCAAGCAAATACCTGCCAAGTCAAAATTGGCTGTGGAGCAAAAATCTGTGGTTCACTATACTTTATCAACTTCAGATTTACTTAATTACATGGCACAAGATATACCAACACTAATTACTGTAAACATTAATATAGAGTGTAGAAACTGAGGGTGTAATCAAAATAGTAAACCCTCCTGAACATTTAGCTTTAGATGTAGGGTTGAAATTCATGGAATGTAATGTCAATAAAGTTGTTTATTTCATCCAGGAGTCATTTCTTGCTCAAATTAGTGTGGCTGGGGTCAACAGGTTGCTTCTAAAAGCATATTAAGGAGATTTGTCAAGGGAAATCTATGAGCAGATTAGTAGTGGGTTAAATTCCCCCCCCCCACTCCCCAAAAAAAATAAATCTCCTTTTTACAATCAGTTTAGAAAGAAACAGTGAATGAGAGACCAATTGGAAGTTATTTAGCATGAAGGTTCATTTGGTAAAGGTTTACCTATTGGAGAGACAAAGCAGTAATCTGACCAGACTGACATTGACATATTTGTGTAATTTAGTGATCAGTGACCATGCACAAACACAACCAACTCAGGAGGAGAAAAAACACAATGTAGCAGATTTATTGACCGGCTAATTTCAGTCTTTCATCCCAGGTTGGTGACAAATACTGATCTTTTGGGTGCACAAAAGGCATGGCTTCAAGTAAAGGTAATCTGAAGTGAAACTGTCTGAGAAACTGGCCAGGATTTGGCTATACCTGAGGCAAAACATTATTTAGAGTGCAGGTCATCCACAGATAATACCAAAAGTGTGATCTTATGAATCAGCATCGTTGAACGGTGCAACATGGCCCATCAGATGACAGCATAGCTTGAGCAAAAGTACTGCTGTGTTCAAAATTAGTTTTATTTATTTTTCTGCGCAACAGATGTGTCGCTTTTTGTACAGACTTCAACGGATGTTGTAGAGCAGTAAGTTACATACATCTGCTACATTTAGAAACATGACATTTTCCCTGTACATAAATATGACATACTTAGTATTAAAGCATGTAAAACAAACACATGAATGTAAGTAATTGTAAATTATACATGATCATACATAAATCCTATTCAATTGCAAGAATTATAGATGAACAGTGGCAGTGTTTGCTATGGGCAACGGGGTAATATTGACTGGGGGAGCCACACGGAGGGGAAAAAAGTCTTGCCCAACAAGGCCTTTGTTGGGCAGCAGTATCAAGCTTGCAACTCCACATTACTCCAGACTTTTTGAATTGAGAAAGCTTCCAGGATAGGAAGCGAAACGTCTTCAAACTTCGGGAAGAAGTCCAGTTGTTTTGTTTTTTACTTTTTTGGAATGACCATAACCTGGATGACTGAGAATCTTCACCAGCATTACGGATATTTAAAATTAGTGCCAACAGTCATACTTGGAAAAAAGGGGTTATTTTTTTTTTCAATATATGGTTGAAATCTACCTACAGTCATTTTGAATAAATTAGAATATGTTGAGGCTTGTTTGTCAGATTAAAAATTCCTTTGGTCAATAGCAACCCTTAAACATGTATACTTTTCATTAAGCCCACATTTCTGTGTTAAAATATTTGTAAATGATCTGATGTAATATTCAACTCCAAAATATTGTGGTTTTATTAGCTGTAAGATGAAGATAATCATAATCGACAGAAATAAAACATTGAATATATATATATATATATATATATATATATATATATATAAAATGTGTTTCACTTCACATATCTATCCATCCATCCATCCATCCATCCATTCATCCATCCATCCATCCATCCATAATAAAAAGCTTCATGACTTGTTTTGATTGTATGTGGTGTGGCAGACTGAGAACCACTTAATGCATGAATCATCTTTACATACATCTTTGTTCATTTCAGCTTCAAAGTATTTTGTTGGGAAAATCTGACCAGATGAAACTCTTTGCACGGGGTTCAGCCTTAGTTTTTCTTCTCACAAATGTTTTTGCTGTTCACCAAATCTTCTCAAAATGAGAAATTCTGTATTTCAGTTCCCGAGTAAAATCCAGACACATGTAATAAAATGTAATCAAATGCCTCAGACAGATTAAATATACTGATGAAGTCCTCTGGCACTTTCCTTGAACATGCTTAAATATTCTATCTTGCCTCATTAACTCTTTCTTAAATAAAAATGTAAGTGGTTACTTTTATATGGTAACTTCTAATCTTGGCCATTTTATTCACTCCCAATAAATATCTCAACATCTTCAGCTCTCCAAGACCATTGTTTCCAAATTTAAAAAAATCACTGCAAGTTCAGCACCATGTTGAAAACCCTCCCCCTCTTTCTGGCCTCGATCCTTTCACAGATCAGTTTGGATGATCCACCCTCTCTGCACCGTGTCTGTGTCTGGAGTCATCGCCTTTAAAACTTTTTCTCTGTCTCCAACTCATTTACAGAGACACTTTCTATCTATGTTTCTACAGGCTTTAACCCGCTTTAATCCAGAGCATGTCTCCACCTCTCCAGGCTCTTTTCCAGCTGTTCCCTACTCTCACAACAGATCACTGTTTCATGTGCATAGACCATAAAAAAATGCCACACAATTTAAATCTAAAAACTAAATATAGAACAGTGGTTCCCTAAACTGACGTCAGAAGCCTGCTGCGGCCTGTAAATGACCAAACTGTAAACTCTGAGATGATCTGCAGATGTTAAAGGAAATTCAGAAAGGATTAACAAAACATTTTCAGTAAAACTACCACAAACTGTACATTATAGTAGAAAAATAGCCAATACACAAATAAATATGACAGAAAACACACCTCTGCCACTGGTATTTTGGGGGTCAGAAGATGAGAGTTAGGGAATCCCTGGCAGCCTCCTGAGCTGGAGGGGAACTTAGGGCTCCCTGGAGGGTTGGGGGTCTCTTGAGCATCTGAACTTACATATAAGGCTTTTGACTGACGCTCCAGTTGTATGCATAGTAAGGAAAACCTTCACCAAATAAGAGACATTAACAATTGTAATTTCAGTTTTGTATTAAACTTTCTTTCTCCTCCTCGATTCTCCAGAGTCTACATAAATTGCAATGTGCTTTAGCTGGAAGAGGACCCCCAAATGAAATTCAACAACAGGTTCCATACTGCCTTCAACTGGCCCTGATCAGCAATGCAGATATCCTTATATTTACCAATTATTATTTTATTTAAGAAAAATAATTGGTTGGGAATGTATATAGGAGCAAACCAGCTGGAAATATTAGATTTTCCACAGCAAAACAGGTTTGCTCCACTTCTAAATGACTGAACCTCTGGGAAATAGCTTACCTCCTGACAACAGACAGAGTTGTGATAACAATCTGCACAATAAGCGGTATTCTGCCACCGAAAGAACCAGCCAAAAGGGCTCAAACACTGTGAATGACATCAAGCACTCTGCAACAACAAAAACGTCAAAGTAATGATCTAAGCCTATAACCCAGTGTTTAATATCTCAAAGAGGATTCTGGCATTCACAGAAGAACATCCGTCCTTTAGAAAACACACAACACACACATTAGCAATGGTTGATGTGAAGAAAAAAAATCTGAAATATTGAAGGAGAGTTTCATTCATCTGCTGAACAAAACTGAAGACCCTAATTTCGAGGTGCTCCACTTATCTGGAACAAACTTCCAGAAAACTGTATATGTGCTGAAACCTTGAGTTCCTTTAAAACAAGGTTAAAACCGTGTTTTCTTAGAGTTGCCTTTGAATGCTCTATTACTTTTATTTTGCGGTCCACCTTTTCCTTACCCACTTTTATTATGCTATTTCTATGCGTTTTTATTTTCTTATGTTATAATCATGTAAAGCAACTTTAAACTGTCCTGTTAGTGAAATGTACTCTACAAATAAACTCGCCTTGGCTTGCTTTGCCTTACAACATTGATCCATTATTACAGAAACCAACCTCTGCATTGGCTAGTTCGGGGTTCTAGTTTCTGAGCACATTTTAGCATTAAGATGAACTAAAACAGGCTAACGTTAAAGGACATCGGACTATTGCTCAGTTTTTGTAAACACGTTTTGACACCTATTCTGGTGTCTTTGTTGATTCTTGGCGTCAAAATGTATTCACAACAACTGAGCAAAAGTCTTGTTTCCTTTGAATTTTAGCCTGTTTTGGTTGCTATGCCTTGGATGACAGAATCTGCACAGGCGTGATATTTTGTTATTTTCAATCTAAGTGATTCCGGTGTTACTTCAGATCCTGTGACTCCCTGATCTTCCGAATCCAGAACGAGACTAACATACAAATGGTCAAATATTTCAGGAGCTGTGTAACAATGAGGCAGTGTTACAATAATATTGCATATTATTAATTGTTTGTGAAAATGCATATATGGTAACAAGTTAAATAACACAGCAATTGGTTTTTCCAGTTAACTTATCTGGTTTGGTTGGACGTGTATTTGTTATGCATGCATTTGTTACTTCAAGGCTGGACTATTGTAATTCTTTACTATCAGGAAGTCCACAAAATGCAGTTCGAAGTCTTCAGCTGATCCAAAATGCTGCGGCAAGAGTTCTGATGAAAATCAACAAGAGGGATCATATTTCTCCAATTTTAGCTTCCCTTCATTGGCTTCCTGTTAAATCAAGAATAGAATTTAAAATTCTTCTTCTAACGTATAAAGCCCTTAATAATCAAGCTCCATCATATATCAGAGCTCTGATTACTCCGTATGTTCCTAACAGAGCACTTCGCTCTCAGACTGCAGGTCTGCTGGTGGTTCCTAGAGTCTCTAAAAGTAGAATGGGAGGCAGATCCTTTAGCTATCAGGCTCCTCTCCTGTGGAACCAACTCCCAGTTTTGGTCCGTGAGGCAGACACCCTATCTATTTTTAAGACTAATCTTAAAACATTCCTTTTTGACAAAGCTTATAGTTAGAGTGGCTCATGTTACCCTGAGCTACCTCTATAGTTTTGCTGCTATAGGCTTAGGCTACTGGAGGACATCAGGGTCTAATTTTCTCACTCTACTGATTTCTACTGTTCTTCATTCTACGGTTCTCCAGTTTTGTATTGTATTACATTGAAATGACTGTCGTCATTTCAGCTTTTAACTTTTGCTCTCTCTCTTTTTCTTCATAGTAGGTACACCTGGTCTGGCGTTCTGTTAACTTTGACATCATCCAGAGAAGACGGCTCACCCGTTACTACCATCTAATGTAGAACAGATTACTAGATCAATGTGTGCTTCTGTGCTTTTTTGTCTCTCTTGTTGTGTCTCTGCTCTGTCTTCTGTAACCCCAGTCGGTCGAGGCAGATGACCGTTCATACTGAGCCCGGTTCTGCCGGAGGTTTTTTTTCCCGTTAATGGGTGGTTTTTCTTCCCACTGTCGCTTCATGCTTGCTCAGTATGAGGGATTGCAGCAAAACCATGTACAATGCAGACGACTCTCCCTGTGGCTCTACGGTTCCCCAGGAGTGAATGCTGCTTGTCAAGACTTTGATGCAATCAACTGGTTTCCTTATATAGGACATTTTGACCAATCTGTATAATCTGACCCAATCTGTATAATATGATTGAACTTGATTTTGTAAAGTGCCTTGAGATGACATGTTTCATGATTTGGCGCTATATAAATAAAATTGAATTGAATTGAATTGAATTTGTTTTCTAGTTGTGTACTGTCTTCACATGGAGTGGAAAAGCCTCATCTTGGCATTCACTCTGTAAAGTAAAACAAAAAACAATAGGTGTTTAGTTTCCTGTGTGGCATTTCTATATACTGAATTTAGCTGCATAACATCCAAGCAAATTAGTAATTGTCATGGTTCAGTTTTTGCCTGGCTGTCTTCCCCTGTTATTTTCCAGCACCTCCTCCTCTCACACAGCTCACCCTCCACCCCCTCAACAATCAGTCAGTACTCATTCCACCTGCCAGCCTCTCTACAAAAACCTCTGTCTTCTCTTCCCCGCCGGCTCGTCTTCAGTCATTTCAAACACCAAGCCTGTCAAGTCCAGTTCTCACCAGTCTCCACGGCGGTCAGCCAAGTAAGCTCTCGGCTTTGTTCCTGGATCTCCTGCTACCCCTGTGCTCCAAGTAGTGATGGGTCGATGAGGCGTCATGAAGCATTTCGACACGTTGCCAAACTGTATTGATACTGCGCCGATACTGTGTCACTGAATACTGACACTTGCTGGACGTTAAAAATCCCTACAGGCAACCTAGTTGACAGACTTAACTGACACTGATTTGATGACCAAGTACACACAATTTAAGGCATTGTATTGTTTTATGTTTTCATTTGAAATATCTTCGATTTTTTTTTGGTCATGATCCGTCTTTGATGAACTCAGAAATATACCACACACGGAGCTAAAAACTAAGAGTTTATTGAAAGGAAGATGGGTAATGACAGATGAAACCAGAGAGGCAGGACTGAACTGGAACAGGGGTGTAGATGAGAGCAGGAGCTTACGGCCCGGAGAGAGTCCTTGAAGACGGAACCGCTGGAGCACAGAGGAGGCAGGAAACACAGCGGCTAGCAGCACAGATGAAGCAGGTAATTCCACAGTTAGCAGGGGCTAGACGCAGAGGGGTGGCAGATAATGTCCAGGAGGGTAAGCACACATGCAGCAGGTCATTCCAATGGCAGGCTGAGGCTAGAGACAGAGAGGTGGCTGATACAGTCCAGGAGGTGAAGCACAGATACGGCAGGTAATCC
This sequence comes from Fundulus diaphanus, assembly GCA_037039145.1. Taxonomy (NCBI): domain Eukaryota; kingdom Metazoa; phylum Chordata; class Actinopteri; order Cyprinodontiformes; family Fundulidae; genus Fundulus; species Fundulus diaphanus. The sequence goes on from CM073127.1 coordinate 26,927,610, forward strand.
GATACACGGCAGAGTGAAGACTTGCAGGCCAGAGCAACAGCAGGCAGAAGCTTCACTAGAAGTTCAGAGGTGAGACAGGAAGAATCCAGCAGCAGGGAAAGACTTATGTTGAGATACAGAGGTTGCAGGATTCCAACAGCAAGCAGGAGCAAACCAGGTAGACAGGCGAGGAGTAAGTGGAGTCTGAAGACGGACCGGCAGGGAAGTGAGAACTGAGGGAAGCTTAAGTAGGGAGGCTGGCAGGTGGAGTGAGTCTGACTAATTAATGACCAACAGGTGTGACTGACTGCAGAAGGAGTGGGAGGTGAGCTGAGTAAGAGGAGGAGGAGGAACTGAACACTAACAGGAAAAAACCAGACTAAAACTAAACCCTGACATTTTTTTAGATACAGCCAATAAATAATGTGAACCTGTATCATATCGTAATAACCTCTAAGTAAACCTGTTGTGAATGAGGATGATTGTGGACTGGCATTTTTTTATTTTTTTTTTTACAAATTTTTATTCAAAAAATAAGTTGTTTCAACGTTTTGATATTGAGTCTGCTACGCTTTTTTGATATCACTTCTCCAGCTGTAGAAAACAGCCGCTCACAGGGCACAGATGATGCTGGAGTGCAGAGAAATTATAATGAAAGATGGAAAAGGTTTGGACAGACTCTTTTGGTTTTTCCAGTATATCATAGGATCCTGGGACCCTCTGCCAAGTATCTGTGCACCTCCTGGATGGCATCAGCTGTGGCACTTTGGGTCTGCCTGCCCACTTTGATGTCAAGATGTTGCCAAATGTTATGTAAAAAGAACAAATTGGCATTTTAGTACATGATTTACAAACAACAAACTGCTCAATAACATGCCTGAAGTAGGGGCAGACAGCTTTTGTGACGATGGTCCTGGCTTGGGCTCATTTGGGGTCGTCAGATGATTTATTTCAATATTCTCACCTCGCACATCGCTTTTCTAACACAACGAGGGAACGCTCTCAGTTCTGAACAATTTCTTTGTGCTGCTCTTCATTTTTATGCCAACGGCAGCTTTTTAATAACGTAGGAGACGCAGAAAATCTTTCAGAGGCAACTGTATGTTGCGCTGTCAGAAATGTTACTCAGTTATAGTTTAAAGGTGTTCCAGAATGAGAGCAATAATTTATTCTGTATCACATTTTGGCACTAATTTTCCATTCTATATAGTCCATGTGGTTAATATAAAGTGAGGTTGGCACAAATTAAACACCTACAAGACAATCAGTGTCAACTCATTTTCAGAAAGATTGGTGAACAATGGCAAAAAGATGAACATATCAGTTATTTCAATAACACATACCATCCCATCCATGCATGTGTGGGTTCTCTCCAGGTACTCCGGCTTCCTCCCACAGTCCAAAAAAACATGACTGTTAGGTTAATTGGCCTCTACAAATTCTCCTTAGGTGTGAGTGTGTGCGAGAATGGTTGTTTGTCCTGTTTGTCTCTGTGTTGCCCTGCGATAGACTGGCGACCTGTCCAGGGTGTACCCCGCCTCTCACCCATTGACAGCTGGAGATAGGCACCAGCACCCCTCACGACCTCACAAGGGATAGGCGTGTTAGAAAATGGATGGATGGTTAAATACCTGATAAGGCCTTATCTCACCATCAATAAAGCAAGTGTTTTAAGTAAAATGTATTGTTTTCTGGCAAAGACTTACCTCTGCCATTTTTCATCTCCCAGCAGGCGCGCATACAAAACAGCCCCACGGGGCCTTGTGCTCAGTTTATTGGTTCTGGGATGGATGAAGATGTGGCTTAAAGAGGGGTGGTTCTAGTCAGAATGGATTTTTTTGTTAATGTATATCTTTTAATTTTATTATTGGAATGTGTTTAAGGTGTTTTCAGTTTGTATTAGTTTGTAAATGTACTGTTTTGGTCTTTGTCTATGCCCTGTCACCCCCAATTTAGGTTTGTCAGTTGTTTGTTGTTGGGTGTTGGTGGTTCAGCTTGTTACACTGTTGGATACAAAATAATAATAATACTAATACTACTACTACTACTACTACTACTACTACTACTACTACTAATAATAATAAACAAGAATCTTCCACTTATGTCACTTTGTTGTTTGTCGGCTGCCCATTTGGGTCCCTCTTCCATGCTGGCCGACCAGTTTGACAAATGTAACAAGCCGTTACCAGACAATGTGATTATACTTTAACTTGCCATAAGAAAGCATAGGTTTTTCATGTGACTTAGTCCACACACCTCATAAAAATGCATTTCAGGTACATGAGGTGCGGGTCTAAATATAGATGGTCAGACTTTCTGATAGCTATCGTCAGAAAATGTGACCACAGATACACAGTCTTATGTCAGTGAGCTATGATGTCTTTTTTTTCGTATTTATTTTTCTTTTGTACCTAATAAAAGTGTCACAACCAATGTCACCTGGTGATTGGTCCTATTATCATTTCCTCAAAGTTGTGATAGGGACAAAGCCTGATCAAAACACGTGACCATCTTTTTCTCAACAGCGCCCCTGGCTCAGTGGATCTTGTGAAACACCTGTTCAGGTCATGTAAGTCACGGAGGCTATAAAGACTGGAGGCTTTTATTTTGGAAAAAAAAAAGGCGTGTCTTACTCGCCTCTACTGCTTGTGTGACAGGGACACCGGCCGGTGGGGATGGCGAAGGACGCCGGTGGTCGTTACACAAGAGTGGGCTGGGTGAATGGAGAAAGATAACCGGCAGGGTTTACACGGACCATCCGTCACTGTCACATTTTTCCTTCTCCTTTCTTTCAGACAGCTCTGAAGATGCGAATCTGATCAGAACGATAACCAGCTTTCTTATGCCTTTAAAAATGTTTTTTTTCTTCCGGGTGTACATGATGTTAAACAAACTGAATACATAACCATAGGCCACAGTTTTAGGGTTATTTAATTGTAAAGTGTATAGCGTTTATTGGAGCCCGCTGTTTATTTTTAATCACCCAAACCCACCAAAAATTTTTTTTTACCCATAAAGCTGCAATGGAGCTCGGAGCCGAGAACTCAAAGCCCCGGTGTGAGAACAGAATCTATGACCCGCAGCGTTCGGATGCCAAAGCCAGCGCCAACGGCCGCGCGGATACCGGGGCGCCGAGACCCACGTGGAGCGGGCAGCTGGAGTTCATCCTGGCCACGGTGGGGTACGCGGTGGGGCTGGGAAACGTCTGGAGGTTCCCTTATCTGTGCTACAGCAGCGGCGGAGGTAAGAGGCTGCTAGACAGCCACCCACTGCTGTAATGAATGTGACATGCAAAATACAGCCAGCAACAAGTCTGCAGAAATAAACAAACGGGGTTACCTTCACGTTTGGGCAGCAGCAGTAAAACTAAACTTTTAAACTAAACGGCACTGATGTGTTACACGTTTAAGCGTTTGAATTACCAGGAGGATCACTTTAAAGGTGGCATACAGTATAATGCAATATATATATATATATATATATATATATATATATATATATATATATATATATATATATATATATATATATATATATTGAGCAGTATGTTTTGTTCTGTACTTGGAGTGTCTAGGAGTGCAGAAAATGGGAATGTAGTCTGTCGAGAAGCTGCATAGATATCTTTCTATTCTTTTTGGGTCATATTTTTTTAAGCTGGTAATTTTTTCTTCCTTTTCTCTATCACATTTGTTTGAACAAGAAACACAGTATTTGCTACGGAACTGCTAAACAAGGTCATGGACTTTAAGGGTTACCAACTTCATGAATCTGCCCTTTTTATTTATTTTTTTGCCAGGATTTTGTTGTCCAAGATGATGCCAAAGCTAGAAGTGGAATAGTCAAAGGCTCCATATGAATAAGGGTTTATCTGTAGAGTGCAGCCAGTAAAGAAGGAAGTAGGAAAAGGAGCCTGTATGCTTCCTCCCATGGCTAATTTAGCCTAGGAACCTTGCGATGTAGGAGCAGGAGCTAGGAGCTATTATTAAGGGAATTCAGCTCCATTCGAATACCCTTAATAATAACTTCTAGCTCCTGTTCCTTCACCTTTCATGGGGTCAGCAGTAAGAACTTTATTATGAGGAGGAAAGGAACTTCGGACTGCTGTGCCGAATTCGCGCAGCCATTAGGTGACTGATGATGCGAGTCAAATCTGGGCCCACAGACATTTCCGTTGATTTCCGTGAGGTGCCTGTGCTGATATGTCATGTCATGCAAAGGATTGTGGGATACCTTAAGGCTTCTTGGCACCAGTAAGGGACATGGTGGGGTTCCTAGGCAAAACTCTCCGTGGGAGGGAGGATACAGCCTACTTTTCCTACCTTCTTCCTTACTGACTGCACTATTTGGACAGCAATAATCATGGCGACCGCTGATGCACTTCTGCTTGGGCTAAAGAGTCCTTACTCTATAAGGGTATTCAGATTGGGCCAACGTCTAATTTATAGCTCCTGTTCCTTTGATGGGGTCAACAGTAATAACACTATGGGAAAAGAGCTTCAGACCACTGTGCCGATTTTGGACAGCCTTTACCTCATACGTCATTATGTGATAGAAACAAACATGGATGATTCTAGTCAAACCTGGGCCTACAGCCTTCCAAACGTGAACTGCAAAGTGCGTGCTCTCTTCTCTCCAGACATTTTTGTTAATTTTCGTGAGGTGGGTTGTGCTTATGCATCATGTCACGCAAAGGATTGTGGGATTCCTTATAGCTCCTTAGCGCTGATGAGGGACATCGGGAGGTTCCTATGCTAAACAAGCTATGAGGAAGCATACAGGCTCCTTTTCCTACCTCCTTCCTTACTGACTGCACTATTAGGACAGCACTTATCATGGCGACCACTGACACACTTCCGCTTTGGCTAAAGAGTCCTTATTCGGATGGAGCCACAGTGTTTGGTTGTAAAAACCCACACAATTCATTACATCGTCTCCCACCATATTACAAAAATGGCCGAATGACATGCGACCTGGAGAGGGGCGGAGTGTGAAGTACCACCTTTAGATTTAAAGAGACGGCACCAAAATGAGTAGCTCTCAGACAAACCTCAGAACAGGGGCAAAAGGGGTGCTGTGATCCAACAATAATGAGGAACTGAGACTAAACAACTGAGACTAAACCTCTTTTATATAGACCACAATTCAATTATTTCAATGTGAAAAGGAAGGCATTAAAAGAATATGTCCCCTTTAATATTTTTTTTTTCTTGTTAAAATTTTATTTTGAAAGAAATAGTTGGATACAAGCAAGTGGTTTTAGTATACTCACTGAACAATTTATATTCATTTTCAAAAGTAAAGTCAAACAGAATTTGATTTCAGGTATAGTGTCAAGTCAAATTGAGAAGGAGGCGAAGAAAACCAGGTACGTTTTTACAGCATGTAAGTGTCACAGTACTGGAAAATTAAATTATTGGATCATCAGGTTGTCAAGACTTTCTGTGTAAAGGATAATCCACCAGAGATTAAGTTTTTCAGAGGATGGATTGTGGTTCATCACTCATCGCGGACTCCTTTGAAACCTCAACATGTAAAGGCCAATCTGACATGTGATCCCTTGTGGTTTTAAATTGAAGTAAACCCTTTTCAGAGTTCAGGTAGAACTGTTTAACAGTCCACATGTCGTAGTCGTGTTTTTCCTGCACATCAGGTCCACTGAGCTGCCAGACTAATTATAATGAGCACATTTTCACAGTGAAAAACCAGAAACCCTACGGTTTGTTTTTGATGACCACAAAAAATGTGACCCATTTATGCTTAAGCAGGAATTGATAAACATACATACATTTTTGCAATGAGAAAGCTTTTATTTAAACCCTTTCGAGCATTTTTCTCACTTTTGTTTTCTAGAGATGTGACCTACTTGGGAATAATCCAGACATACGAGTGAATATTTTTGCAACTTTTTGCTTCAGGTGCCTTCATTATCCCCTACATCACCATGGTTTTCCTCTGTGGCATCCCTCTGCTCTACATGGAGTTTGCTGTTGGCCAGTATACTCGTTTAGGGCCAGTGCATGCATTCGCCAAAATCTGTCCCCTCTTTAAAGGTGAGTGACTCGTCTCTAACAGAGGCTCCTCGTGTGGATGGAGTTTGACCCTCTGGTTGGCTTTTTTGCATTCTCACATGGAAACGCCCAAAACTTGGGATTTGCATGTAAAAAGCTTATAAATAGATGCATAAATGGATTAATTTGGACATCCATTAAATAGCTAGTTGGTTAGCATTATAATATGTGCTGAATGACTCCCTAATTTGTTTTCTGTGTATATTTTATTGCATCTCAAAAAGTTAGATTATTATTAGGAAGTGGATTTATATCAGTAATTCAATTCAAACACTGGAAATCTCGCATTATATCGATTCTTTTCCCTCGGCACTGGCTTCGGGCACCGCCTCAGGTTCTGACAGAGTCATTGCTTTAGTGTCAGCAAGGTTAACGTTCTTGTTCTCGATCCTTTCATAAATATGAATTGAGGTTTAAGCTTGTATAAACTGCTAAAGGTTATCCACATGTCCAGGGCCAGTTCTGTGAGCGTTGTAAGGGTTTGTCAGTATGTCTCTGTTAAAATACATTTGGTGATCAACATGTCACTGAAAGCTAACAAAAAGGGAGACAAGCCTGGCTATATGTGTGCTGTAGTTGGAGACGAATAAGGGAAAAACAAACTCCTGTTACAAAACATTAAAAATTAGAGCCAGCCACCGTTTCTAAAGACGCGTAGGTGGCAACATAATGTATGTTCAAACAGACAAAAAAGCAAAAACAGTTGTAGGATGTACTCATGCTCTTGCACAAGTACATCCTACGCCCTTTCTGTATTAATGATCTGCACACCTCCACCTCTGAAATCCCCTTCTTAATATACGAGGGTGTTCATTTCAGTCATAAATCAGTTTACATTCACTGATTTCAAGTTTTTCCTGTGCTCACGTTATGCATACATTTCATTCACCCATCAAATCCCTATTCATTCTCTAAAGGAGTTAAACAAATATTGGGAGATAAATGGCCTTGTGTAAGCTGTGTCTTTTATGTTCACTGACATCAGCGGCAAATCATCATGGATCTATAGGGGGGGATCCTATTCAGGGTGATAAATGATCCATTTTCTTACGTTTCACTTAAAGAATTGTATTCAGAATTTATTAAGCTAGTGAATGTTTTTTTCCTTTGACATGTTTTATTTGTTGATGGATGAAAACTTGTTCAGTGGAATATTCCTCTACCAGAAAAAAAAAAAAATTTGCCTGTTGAATTTTCAAAATGTTTCAGTTATGAGGCTAAACGCTGATTGTTAAGCACACACTCAAGTATAATGTGTGGATAATAAATCAAAATTTATTAAATTTTCCTTTAATGTGAATCCTTTTCTAGACTTGTAACACAACCTGCTGCTGTATAATTATAAGAAAAATGCAGTAAAATGTATTTCAGTGAAACTACACATGCCTTATTTATGATCCACACCTTGTACCACGCCAGCGTGAAAATTACTGTCCAGATCAAGCAAGCGTCCAGCCATCAACAATCACACTGTGGCTATGAAATAAAAATGCTGCCTTTCCTGTACTAACTTGACATTTTTCTCCATAGTTTTCTTATCTCCTTAAAAGCAGAGATAATCTACCTGGTCAAATCGTTTGGGTCCTTCACTTGATTTATCGCTCATTTCTTCCTGGTTATTGCTCTGTCCTAAACAAGTGCCAAAAGCAGGTAGTTTGTTTTCTGTATGCTCATGTGAATGATTTACCTGTGCAACGTCTTTTCACTTTACTGCAATGCACCTCTAATGATGCTGAATAACAAATGTACCTTCTCCAATTTCCTCACTTTACCGCCATACGCTTCAATGTATTTATTGAGATTTTATGTGTCAGGCCAACATAAGAGCAAAGTGCATGGAATATGACTGTTTTCAAAGTTTTCACAGTTCAATGGCTGAGAAGTGTAGTGTGCATTTATATTTATCCCCTTTATTCCGAGACCCCAATATAATCCAGTGCTGCCAATTGCCTTCAGAAATAATCTAATAAGTGAATAGTCTGCCTGTGTGTAATTTAATTGCATTATAAAGGCAGTTGTTCTGTAAAGAACATCAGGTGAATAAAGGTTAGGTTATAAAACAGGATCCCAAACCAAGAGCAATTCAGTGTTCAAGCCTTAATTTGAAGTTGGGAAGAATGTGGCACATTTTACCAAGACATCCCAAGACTTGTTTTTCCAGCACATCCTGCAGAAGCTTCATTCCCCTGATGCTTGCAGAATCTGAAGGTCAAGTCAACTCCTCAAACTTTTGTGTTCTCAAAACCTGTTTTTGTTTTGTTTTATGAAGCACAAAGCACATTATCCTGCTCCAAGATGCCACTAACCTGACTCTCGCCAGATGTATTTCGCTCCGCCTAGCTCTACTCACATACATCTGGGACATCTCCATAGAAATTGCCTTTATTGAAGGCTGGGCCTTATCAAAAATCCTTGCATATGATTGGATAAGCCACTTGTCTGTCATCTTTATCGACGTGCTATTTCAACCACTCACACCGAAGCTAACCCGTGGCACACCGCGGCTCTAGTGGCACGCATTTTATTGACAGTGAGCTGACAGGAAGAGGGGGGAAGACAGGCGGCAAAACGCCGCGAGTCGGAGTCGATCCCGGGCCGACCGCGTTGAGGACTAAAGGCCTCCTAATATGGTTCGCGCTAACCGCTCCGGGGCGCGTCCGCGGCAAAACTTGACAAAACTTGCCAAATCCGGTCGGGAGAAGGGCGAAAACATGGTTTCCACCAACAAAAGCCTTCAGAGCCGTTCTCTGATGTTCTTTTAATGAAACAATACTAGGTAGATTGGACAACACGGAAGAAATAGCAGCATCAATGCTAACGTGTGCTTCCTCGATGCGAGCCGCCATTGTTGTTGGAATCTCACGGTCGCTTCTCCACTAAGTCACATCCATGAAACTCCCGCCCTGCGTCCTGATTAAGCCGAATAAGCTTTGCTTCAGCCTATTCCTTTTTTTGGTAAATTGTGGGTTTGTTTGTTTATCGTTGTTTTTTTTTACTGTTTCCTGTGTTTAATGTTGGATAATTTACTAAAAAAGTAAAGTGAAGTGATTGGCCAGACCATAAAATTGGTTGGAGAAATCACTCTCTATGGGAGATGTCCCAGATTTATGTGATTGAAGCTAGGCGGAGCGACATACATATGGCGAGAGTCAGGTTAACATGCCACAGCCTTCAGGGAAAATAACTTCCATGAATGGATAGGATAGGTTATAGTAACGTCTACATCGATGCAAGGAAACAGGGTTTCCCAGCAGAACATTGCCCAAAGGATCAGCTTGCCTCCACTGCCTTGCCTTCTTCCTGTAGTGCATCCTGGTTCCATGTGTTCTTCCTAGAGGAACATGAGGAAATAACCACCATTATTAGCTTCGCCTGTCAGTGCTCATAATCTTCTGGCCAGGGGCGGACTTTGACTAAAAATCAGCTCTGGACTTTTTCCTGGTGGGCCTCATTCCTGATATTCGCATACATCACAATCTACATTTTGAAGAACATAAGAAAAACTTTATACACACACCCTTCCTGAAGAGAAACATTGAAACACAAGAATTGAATAATTAATGTAACACTTATGCTGGGATTAATTCCTATCTCTTATTTCTGTGTAATATTGTAGCTTTACTCAACAGCAGCTCAGGCCTTTACTAGTAAAGTGAGCAAAAATGTTCTCTCTCAGCTGCAAGTACTAGAACACACACGCAGCCATGTAAAAAAATTAAGGACACCCTAAGAAAACTTGCATGCATTTCTTACATAATTGAAAATATGAATGTTTATTATCAACATCAACAAAATTCAAGTAATGTAATTGAAACATACAAGAACTGAAGGTAAGACCTTTTAAATCTTTCTGCAACATGTAATAAACTAAAAGGCTTCTTCTGGTGAGGAGAAAACTAGGGTAACCCCACACTTATTCCAAATTAAAATTGCTATAATTCTACACAGGCATATCACATTACTCAACATTTTTGATGGACATTGGCTTTGTTTTAACCGCATGCATTTAGTTTGCTGTGCTCCTAACACTTGAAGTGAGAGGGGACGCTGTGCTGTGATTGAAGCAACAGTCTGAGGCGATCCGAATGATAGCATAGATAGCAGCTTATATATCTGGTGGTTTAAAGAGGTCTGAATAAAATGTAATCAGCCATTCCGCTATACAGAAACTAATCTACATATGGAGGACATTTAAAATAACTGCCCTCCTGCCCAGGTCTGGCCAACCAAGCAAGTCCATCCTGGAAGCAGATGCTAAAAGAAGTCCCACCCCCCAGAAGACTAAAATGTAATCACAGCACCTACAGCAGGCTCTTGCTATAGTTGATATGAAAGTGTGTGCCTGTACAGTCAGAAAGAATCTGCATAAATGTAACTTTCATAAAAGGTGTGCAAGGAGCAAAACCACTGCTCTCTAAAAAAACAACAAAAAAGAAAAGAGGAAGGCCTGACTAAAGGTTTCAGAGAGAAAAATGACCTGGGGCCTCATTCTAAAGCTTGCGTACGCTCAAAATCTGGTCTCAAACTGTAACTTTCCATGCAAAAGTTGTGATCTATAAAAAGAAAAAAACTTTATGGGAAAATGTGCGGTCCTCACGGCATCTCTGACTCAGGCGTACGCTCATCTCGGAGACAGGGGAAATTAGGAACGAAGATGTTGGAGTGGTAAATTGCAGCCAAACTGCATGATGGTTCCTGTCAGACGTTCAATTTCAGTACATATCAGACTTTAATCATAGATCGGCTTTATCATAAGCATTCAAAACCGCAGAGTTATTTATGCTGTAACTGGTGACACCTTACTATATGTAAGGGCCTTTCAAATAAATAAATAAATGCATAAAAGAAATACTCATAAGCCAACTTAAATCTTAAATCAAACATTTCATCACAGTTTTCTACCGTCACATTCCTCTGCTGGATGATCACCAGGGTTTTGTGTACCGCAGACTAACAGATCAATAGTGACATGGTGTGAGGTGATTACTTTAATTGCTGTAAACAGTGAAATACACTCGTGTGTGTAATGCACTACTGGAAGACCTTGCAACTGGGAGGAATAGAAGGCAATGCGGTTTCAGCGATCAAACATTTCCTGGCAGATGATGACATCTGGCTAATATGGCGCTTTTGACTCACTGCATTCTGCTCAAACCTACAGGGGACAGTGGCAGAGTGTCACAGTTAGCTGTTTCTTTGCTGCAGCAGGATCTGGCCAGTTCACCATTACAGAATCCACCATAGATTTTATCCTCTATCAGAGAGTTGTGGGACCGCCTGGTTTAAAAAAAAAAAAAAAAAAGCTGAATTAGACCTGGACCCTGCAACATGACAAGGACCTAAAACATATTATAAATCCACCATGGACTGACTGAAAACCAAGATGTTCTTTTCCAAAGAAACAAAACAAAAAAGACTAGAAATCATTAAACACATTCCTCATTAAAGAACTGAATGCTTAATGGGGTGTCCTAATTTTTCCCATGACTGTGTGTTTAACCATCGTTCATTACACGTTTTGCTGAGTCACCTCTCAGTAATGGCATTCTTGCAGTCTGAAACACGATGCACTCAGACTGGAACCATGTTTGTTTAAAGATTGAATAATTTACAGCTGTCGTAAGGACTTTGATCCTTTCTTTCTGTTATATCCAACAACCACACACACAACAATGTGGGGTTTAAAGAGAATGATCTGAGCAACTCCTCTTAACTTGGGCCAGAAAATACAGTTTTTTTTCTCTCTAGACTACAGTAATAAGTAATGCTTTGACTGAAATCCAGACAGATTGCATGACTTCTGCTGAATCATGGCCTTAATTCACCATCTGTTCCTCCAAATATTACTCCACAGGTGTAGGTCTGGCCACAATTGTCATTTCCTTCGTCTTCTGCACGTTCTACAATGTGCTCATGGGCTGGGCCCTTTTCTACTTGTTCAACTCATTCAGAGGAACCCTCCCCTGGGCGTCTTGCAACAACACTTGGAACGTTGTTGAAAACTGTTCAAGTGGTTTTCCTGGCAATGTCAGCCACCAGCAGTCTTCAAGCCAACAGTTCTTCGAGTGAGAAGCCATCACTTTATCGCTACATTTACACTCCACATGGTGCATCTATATTTATTACAGTTAATGTACAAGCACTTATTAAAATTTGATAATTTTTAGTTTGGAAATATTTGCTCATACGTCATTTAATGGTTCTTTTAGAAATGAATAAATGTGTTATCTGATTTCTTTTATGAGCAAAGGTCAATTTCAAGTCATGGAAAAGGGAAGGAACAAGAAATAAAAAGAATGGATTTGTTTTTCTCTTTTTTTCAGTAACAGACTTTTAGAGAAGACTGGTGGCATCGATGAAGCTGGTGGCCTGCAGTGGGAAGTATTTGGCTGTCTCCTCCTTTCCTGGATCATCATTTATTTATGCATTTTTAAAGGAGTCAAATCCACTGGCAAGGTCTGGATAAGCTGTGTTTTTCCACCCAATAAATGAATATAGAGTGATTTGTTCCCCCTTTTAGATATCTTGTGGTGTTGGTTTTTCATCCCTCTAAAATGCGTAACATCATGAAACATATTTATATCAGGTGGCGATATTCAAGTTGTGATTTAATTTATTAATTGAAAAGCTATTCAAGCCAACCTGGCCCAATGCGAAATCGTAGTTTAATGTGAACTGTTGCAGAAGGATTTATTGGAGAAACATTGGATGTTTTCAAACATGAATGCCTGTTTAAGGTCATGCCCCAACCACTCAATCATACTAAAGTCCATACTTTGACTAGGACATTCCAGAACCTTTTTGTTATTGGATTTCTTGGCCATTCAGAGGGGAACTTGATGGTTTATCGTCCTGCTACATAACCCACTTTATGCACAATGTCTGGTTCAATCAAGATGTAAACCATTAAAAAAAACACTTTTGTCTTCTGTCCAAAGAAGATTTTCTGTTATGATTTATTTTTGGTCACAAGTGACTCTTTTCTTCTACCCAGTCTGTTAATTGTTTTCATAATTTGTGGATAATGGCTCTGAGTGGACAGGTGACATCCCAGGGCCTTAGAAATCACTTTGTAATACAGGCTGAAAAACGTAAATAGCTTTTTTTTTCCATCTGTTCTTCCATGTCTTTACATTGTAGCATGGTGTTTTGTTTTTTGAGATCCTTTATCCTAATTTACATACTCTGAGGTTATATTCAGGTGATTTCGAGATTCTACAAATCTTGCAGTAGTTAAGCCTGGATGTAGTTAGTGAAATTTTATTTAGAAAAACGTGATCAATCCCAATTAATCCACCGTTTAGCAAAAACAAATCATGACCTGACCAAAAAAAAACCAGAAGAAATCCATAATGGGGCAAATTTCTTTTTACAGCGCTGTATAGTAATGATGCAGATTAATCTGGTACCGCTCCTATTCTTGTGGGCTTTTTTTTTTAATACTTCCTGACCATTTAGTAGGTTTGATAATTCTGATTAGCTATGTCATGGTGTTTATCTTCCTGTACAAAACGTATTAATACCTCCAACCACTTAAAAACACATGTTTTGACCTGACGCATGATAATTACTTGCCAAAAAAGACGGTATCCACAAGTTTAAACGCCTAATAATGGAGCCCTCCACACTTAATGTCTTCTTTTCACTCTGTGCGACGCAGGTGGTGTACTTCACTGCTGTTTTCCCATACTTTATCCTGTTCGCCCTGCTTATCAATAATGTCCAGCTGCCTGGAGCCAAGCAGGGCATCCTCTATTTTATAACACCTGTTTGGAGCAAACTGTTCGAAGTCAAGGTGAGACTGTGGGTGATGAAGCAACAACCAAATCATTATAGGTGGTTAGCGTATACATGGGTGTGTATATTTGACATACACGCCCATCTTGGGTGTGTATGTCATTAGACTAGCCAAATTATCCAAAATGCCCCTTTGTGTATAGTAAAGTCAGACATTTTAAGTTTTTTGAGAAGATTTGACATGACAAACACGTATAAGTCTTTATAATCTCTATGGGTAATGCTGAGTTCTTCAGTGTTATTTTGAAATATGACTACGAACACAAAAAAGGGGAGAATAAAGAAACAAATGGAATTTAAAACTAAATCTACGATTAAAACAACAACAAAAACGATTAAAAGTGTAAAATCTGGTCTTTATGTTTTCTTCTGTCACAGGTTTGGGTGAATGCTGCTGCCCAGGTGTTTAACTCACTTGGAATAGCATTCGGCTGCATGATTTCAATGGCTAGTTACAACAAGTTCAACAATAACATCACAAGGTAAACTGCGATTATTCACTACAATAAAAAAATTAAAAGCTTCATTGTATATTTGACTAACGACCAAGATGTTCCGGGATTCACTTTAGCAAGGAGAGCAAATTTGGTTTTATAATGACTAAACTCTGATATTACTCTGCTTACAAACCCTCAAATATCCCTACACTACATCTGGACCTTACGGGAAATTGGGCTGCTTGATTATACAATAAAATTATATTTGGTCATTTCTGTCAATGTTGAAATCATGATTATTTGATAAGATTTTTTCCAGGAGTTTGAAAAGAGCTTTTATTGAAATTGAATGATGGTGAATTGTATCAAACCATAAACTTTGGCTTGGTACCCTCTTGTTGGTCGACCCCTAACCTAACTGAGAAAGTATAAATCTTTTTATCCAAGGTCCTACATTTAAATAAACACGAATGAAGAAAAAAAAATGACTACCTTGTTAATCTAAAAAAAAAAATCTTACCTCATCCCAAGTAAACAAAGAAAGTACTGAAGGAATTATAAAGCCCATGGGGGCAGGGCACATGTGCATGACACATAACAGCGGCACTTTGGGGTCGTAACACTTGATAATGCGCTATACAAGTACAAGCTGTCATGATTTTAAGGTGTTTGGCCCACATCCAGACACTGACGGAAACACAGAAACAGTTCTAAAGATGTTTATTTTAGGCTCACAAGACGTCAGAGCAGGAATGACTGCGGGAAGAAAGAGGATAAATTAACACCAGTCGAACCAGGGGAAAATTTTCCAGAAGCTGCTCTGCTTACCGCTTGGTTGGGAGGACCTATCCTTTTGCCCTTTTAGTGGAAAAGGAGCTCAGTGACCGTAACTCTCTGATGGAAGGAGATGGCTGAATGACGGGAGGGCTGGCAGATGTAACACAGGCGGGGAGCCCGAACAGCACCACTGCGGCGGCAGGCAGGAGGAGCAGCTGGAAGAACCAGAGTAGTCCAGACGAACCAGATGAATCCAGAAAGGGGAATCTCTCGCCCGACTTGGTAACACCAAGGGAGTGAGAGGGGAGACGCCAGAGCAAAATCTGAGCAGGCAGGGATTCAGGAAGCCGGTCTTCAAAGCACGGAACCAACTCAGGTGAGTAAATCCAAAACACGACGAACTGGAGAGGACAGGAGACAAAATTAGATTCCAAAAACAGGTTTCCAAAAACTCACAGGTACGAAGCACAGGAGACAGGTCTATGGCCTAGGCATACCACAACGGGGTAACACTCTGGCGTCTTCCAGCTGTCTGTGCACTCCTTTTAAGGCAGAGATGAGAGTTCCGGATGAACCGCAGGTGCGGGCCATGCCCACCCGTCAACTGCAGCCACCTGTGAAGCAGAATTAGAGAGCACGGAAAACAGAATCCTGACACAAGCCATTTACCATTTAAATAAAGCCATTCATTCATATAAATGAGAATAACTGTCACAAATAGTGCTAAACATGACCAGGTTATTTTGACCAAAACAATTTGCTCACATTTTGGAGCTTCTGAAAGATTGCAGCTACTTTCATACATGTATTTAAATCTAGGCTATGTGTCGTGCAGAAATACAGGTGAGCACTTTCTGTAGTAGTTTCTAACTGCTTAAGCCTGGTTCACATGGCAGGATAATTAGCCAGATTTTTGCTCTGCTCTTCCCCTTACGACATGCCCCGGCTATTGGGGTGGGTCTTAAGATAATCTTAAGAGATATTCCTGCCGTGTGTGGTGTGTTAAGGGATCTGGTCCGCTCGGTACGATTTCGGGACCGCTCCGACCTCAAATCGGGGATATTCAACACGTTGGGTTGTCTAGGCCTGATGTCCCAGCGTGTGGTTTTTCCCGAAGACAAACGAGCAGGCAGCCTGTTGAATGTGACATGTAGCCAATCAGAAAACGAGGTGAGGGAAACCCAGAGAGAAAAAAAAACAAACAGCTCAGCTCTAGATCACAGTGCAGCAGTGACGTGCGGTAGGGTTCATGGCTGGTGAGGCACTGACGTCATCAGAGTCAGATTTACAAATATATACACTCTACAGAGTAGACTCATTGCAAAGTGCTGAAGGAGACTGAGCCAAATCAAATCACCAAGAGACATGGAAAAAATTATTGATTCCTTGATGAAAAAAAATAATAAATTATTTGTCATTTGACTGGTAACAGTTTATGAGTTATGATGGATTTCTGTATTTGTATCACATTCTAAAACTATAACACACATTACGCACATTTCATTACAAAAACATAACATGAATAATTAACACTGTCTTACCTCTACTTGTAATTTAAGTCCATGCGGCGCTCTTTCTGAACAAAAATATCGGTCATTTTCCGGTAAAGGTTCTCTTTATCTTCTTCAGTTTTAAAACTCTCTCAGTCTCAGTGGAGATCACTGCCAGGGAGGAAACCCTTCCTTGACCAGTCCTGTTCCGGCTGTATGTTTAGAGTTTTTTTAGTGCTTTACTTGTTTAGCAAAACTCGCTAATAATACATCCATAACTTGCTGTCACTCTATTTGGGGATCACGAGTGGTGCCCCTTGAGCGCCCCCTGCCTAGAGCCCAAGGAACTGCCGGCCTCACCTACAACCAGTTCTTTGCCAGTTATGATCGCCCAGCAGCACGAAAACATGCTACCTGCACACAGTTTGATGACCAAAACACAATTCGTAATCCACATATATTAAATTGTGGAAAATCAGTTCATAACTGTTTGAACAATTGAATTTATGATCTAGAGACAGGATGATGCATTCACAGAATGGAAGCCAGCGCAGTTAACATGGGATTGCGCAATCCCAGGGGAGTCCAAGCTCGCTGCGGCCTCACCGGCTTCGCTATCAAGCGCCAGCAAGGATTTACATGAAAAATAGCGAAAAGTCTGTGATTTTAAAGAGAATATGATAAAAAATTAGCAAATTAGATAAAAAAAGAAATTTTATTGCAAATGACTGAGTGAATCACAATTTATATTATGTTATCATTAATTTAAATTTTCTTTTTTTTCATGATAAGTGAGACCTGGCCTCACTTGCCTCCCCTGACTGCACGTCACTGCAGTGCAGCAGGTGTTTGCTCTGTCTCCACTCCTTTACCCAACGCTTTTTTTAATGTATTTTCTCTGTTAAAATTAGTCCACCAACTATCACCATTATTCTTCCGCGTCGTATATGTTTATTTACTCTAAACTCACATTTAATGTTAAGAGGTTTCGCAAGGTTTCCCGTCTGACATCTGAATGATTGAGAGTGAAATCTGGTCATTGTGGTGTGTTGTGCTTGCCATCTGACTGGACACCACACAGATAGTTGCTACTTTCTATATTTGGTGTTTCTCACCATGACCTTGGAAGTCAGATTTTCTGATTTCCCAGTTGACAACTAAACAAGTACGTCATTTAAATTTGTCCTTTGTGTAACATTATGAGATTACAGATGCTGACGCTGCAGAAAGCAGTTACTGGGAAGCAACAGCTGACTCCCGGAGACTGAGGACTCAGAGACTGACCTGCTTAGATTGGACAAAATGGACTGATTAGTATACGTCTCACCATATTCTGGAGCCTAGTCACTTCCAGAATATGGCGAGACATTCTCCACCAACGTCATGCGAGGAACACTGATGTCATACGGTGCACTCCCTTGCATGGGAGTGTACGCTCTAGGTTCTATATAATGCTAATGTAATTGACAATCGGGTCTCTCACTTCCTTATTTTACCCTTTCCTGCATCCTGTTTATGTATGAGAGTCCAGTACTGAAGCTGTATCATTCCTCTGGCTTGCTAGATTAAATATCTATAAGTATAGTTTCTGTTTCAAGAGTCATTTCTGACTACAGAAGTCAATAATAAAAGAAGACTGCTACTCCAGGGTAAAGAACTGGGTGGAGCGCAACTTGATTCGCAGAAATCTTTACACCTTCCAACCAGGAAAGCCGGAGCTTGCTCTGCAATCCCAAGTTTAGCATCCAAAATGGCTGCCCTTACAAAATGTTGTGAAAGTTGCCGATATTGGATATTTATCACCTCGTATGATGGGTTGTTTCTCAATAAACCAACAGGATACATGGTGCTGTAAAATATCTATTCGTAAACACATTCCTTTTGTGTTTGAAGTCAGAAAACAGAGAGAAATGCATTACCGCTTTCTATTGCTGATGGTAGTTAGCACTAAATAAATGACAAAGCCCATTGGTTTCTGAAGCTCCTGTGTGTTTGACTGCAAATTAAGTTTTTTTATTACAATATTTTTTGTAATTGTTTGGAGTCATAATGGAAATTGAACGATAACTAGGATTACTACACAGCCCTAAGAGGAGGTAAGGTTTTTGGGTGTAGACAGTCATGAACGAGCGGATATTTACTGCCATTTCAGACACAACATTTATTCTAAATGTTTCAATAATCAATTGTGAGGAGCTTATTGTGTTTTAGATATATTCAGCAGAGTGAAAGTTTAATTTCCTTCTTTGGTTTGTTTGTTGTTTTGCAGGGATGTGTTAATAGTGTCATTAACCAACTCATTCACCAGTATCCTGGCTGGCATTGTGATCTTCTCGGCTATTGGCCACATGTCTTATAAACACAATCTACCAGTGGACAACATCGCTACAGATGGTAAGAACCAAGTCAAGCAGAACCATCATGCTGTAATCCAGCGGCTTTAAAAAATACATTAAATAGGACTTTAGAGTGATATGTGTCATTCTCTTGAAACGTTGTATAAAGATATAAGATGTCTTCTTATTTCCCTTGGAATATTTGTTGTAGGCCAATCTTCCTTTTTTCCCCCTCAGAACAATTCAGCAATGTGGTGGAGACCAACATTTTACTTCTTTAAAGCCAAAAGCTTACTTTTACATGAAGACATTTTAGATTTTAACTTTACTCCTAAACAGTACCACCAAGTACAGGCAGCCGTTTAAGGCGGCTTTTTCTCAGGAACTTTATAACGTTTGAAAGGCTGTTGGTGATTTTAGTTGTTTCAGCTGCAGTAAAAACTGTGGAGGAGCGGGGTTATTCTTGTTGTTGTCTCACAGCGGGACAGTTCTAGTTCTGAACCTGCAGGTGAAGCTGTGTGGTCCAGAAAGAAACTTCAGTGAGAATGTTACGTTTTTTAGTTGAACAAAGGAGGTGTTCTGAAATGAGCCAACTATCGGTCTAACTAAACATCCGAATGTGTTCTTATAGTTTTATTTTTTAATAAATTCTAAGTTTCATCGTGACTCCTCCCATTTCTCCCTCCTGGGTTTGAAGCAGCTGTCTGGCACACAAGTTAATTTCCTTATTCATACAATCAGAATCATAAAACTAGAAGTTATTAGAAGAAAATATCCAATTCCTGCTTAGGAATTATGTCTATTTTCAATGCATAACTGAGAAAAATCAGTTTGCAGGAAAATCCATCAGGAATCCAGCAAATCTGGCCTTTAAGAAATGGTGTCAAGAAGAAAATTGTGATTGAAAGAAAGCCGAAGGGGGGGAGGGGGGGAGGACACCTGATTTGTGGAAGAAGGTTCGCTTGTCAGAAGCAGAAGAGACAAAAATGTAACTTTTTGACCTACATGCAAACCACCATGTGAGACATAAAACTAACTCTGCACCCTGAACACAGCATCCACATGGTTAAACATAGTAGCAGCAGCATACTTGCTGGGTGGAGGTTTTGTTTTTTTTCCACAAGAAGAGGGAAGCTGGTCAGAGTTGGCGGTAAGATAGATGAATTACCTTAACTTCAGGGCAATCCTGGAAGAAAACCTGAGGGAGAGGCTGCAAACAACTTGAAACAGGGGTGAAAGTTCACCTTCCAACAGGAAAACAACCCTAACCCTACAGTCAGAGCAGCAATGGGATGATTTAGGCAAAAAAAGAAGAAAAGCATGTGTTAGAAAGACCTTGTCAAAGTTCAGACTTAATTACAACTGAGAATATGTGGCAAGACTTGTAAACTGCTGTTGCAAAGATGCTTCCCATTCGAGCTGTAAGAGCTTGGAGTAATTCATTAACAACAAGGGGTAAAGAGTTCACTTTACAAACCCCAAGAGCTGCAGCTGTGAATGCATTTAAAGATGGTTCAACAAAGCATTGACTCACATTTGCATTTGAAACTCATTTAAAAAAACACATTGTTTTGATTTCACTTAATAGTTAGGATATAGTTTTTTGTTGTTACATCCCATAATAAAATAGGTTTGTGGCTGTAACATGACAAAATATGAGTGAATGCTCTGGAGTCCAAATGTGTGCCGTTAAATAAGTAAACAAAAATGCTTGTAGTTCTTTGTAAACAGCAATAGGGGTATGATTCTCGCTTGGGGTGCGAGAGGTCCAGGGTTCAGCTCCCGGACGAGCCCCCACTTGTTCCAACCTGGCTCAAAGGCCATAACAAAAAGGGAGACCCACCATGTATACGAGGCAAGCTGCTCATCAAAACACAGCTGTCCCGTCTGTAAAGAAGTGCCAGTGTAAATAAGGAGGACTCTTTCAGGATTGGTGGAACAATCAAGGTGAGTATCCAATCGGGAGGAGAACTTTTACAGGAAGTGATGCAGGAGGAAATACAAAAAGAGATGGTCAGGAGATGGTCTGCATCAAAATCCCATAGCGGAGCCAGCTGGCAGCAACTGCACCTGAATTTAAATAACATGAGAAGAAAGAGAAAAAACACAAACCAAGGCCACTGGCCGTAACATAGGCTATGTTCCTTGTATTTTGTTAATTGCACAGTGGTGTTTGCCTTCTAATTATAGACATGATGGTAAATGGTCATCAGTGCATGAGAAGTAAAAACATGGTTCAGCTCATAG
This sequence comes from Fundulus diaphanus, assembly GCA_037039145.1. Taxonomy (NCBI): domain Eukaryota; kingdom Metazoa; phylum Chordata; class Actinopteri; order Cyprinodontiformes; family Fundulidae; genus Fundulus; species Fundulus diaphanus. Next base: position 26,948,741 of record CM073127.1, read on the forward strand.
AAGGCTGAAGTCATGTTGCTCAGTCCCATGAAAGCTTTGTTTCTTGTCTCAGGTCCTGGTTTGGTGTTTGTTGTGTACCCTGAAGTCCTCTCCACCATGCCTGGCTTTCAGCTCTGGGCTCCTCTCTTCTTCTTCATGCTGCTGTGTCTCGGTCTCGACAGCCAGGTAAACATCCACACCTCCTTTAACATCTAAGCCTCAAAATCTCTGTCCAGCCTGTCTAGTTTAAATGAACCTTTTAACGCCTTTTGTATTTCTACTTTCAGTGTTGATCTGGTTGTAAATTTGAAATGATATGAAACACATTCACGCACTTTATCTGGTTTCTTTTCTTTGTTTAAAAAATAGTTCTAATATTATCGCTATTAAACAAAACGTCATAGCCAGTATTTTCCTCACATGCATACTCGGAGCACACACAAATGGTAACTAGGCTGGATTTATCTAGTAGTTTAATTTTGTAACTTTTTTTGGAATTTAAAGCATTTTACACAGCAAGCTTTGCTCACTATAACCATTCATACAGACAGTATTTTTCTGATTAGTCTCTTACAGGCAACGCTGCACTTATTCTCTAATTTACACACGTCTCCGGGGTAATGTTTGGTTCAGTCTGCTGCCTGTTACCACCCTTGTTCTTTAACGTATAAGAGAATGGGTAAGGTAATGGAATAATTAACATGGCCTAGAAAGCTCATGAGCTTTTCTAAAACAGGGGGTTTAAGATCCAGTCCGTCTTCTGCCGTGTGTTTGTAAGAACTGGATTGAAAATATTTCACCAGCTTTCGTGTCGTATTAGCCCCGTGTAGAAGGCGCTTAAAAAAACTCACCATTTTAACTTCGAAACTTGGCGAAAGATGGCAGAAAATACAGAGCTGGACCAATCAGGCTTTTCCTGATACCAATTTCTGTTTTTCTTTGATGTTTCACTACTAGTTCTAACTTTGTTCCATTTTGATTTTCTCATGTTGGGAGAAATACTTAAAAAGGAGGAGAAATGAGATGCAAGCTTATTGATAGAGGGCATAGTTGAATGAATCCGGGGAGAAAACAAGGGGATTACAAGATGAGCCCTATTCATGCGTCAAATTCGAGTTCTAAATCTTTATCTGGTTATGATTAAATGCTGAAAATAATGTATCAAAAACAGGCTGTTAGTTGGTGCATTTGGAGTTTGAAAATGGTGGAAGTTCTTAGTTTTGATGGATCCAATGAATTAGAAAATAAAATCCTAATACTGGCACGTGTTGCTCTCACTCTGGAAATATTTTCTAAGGACAACAGGGTAAACGATGTAATTGTGTTGTTGTGAGTTTGAAGGTAATAAAGGGTGTTTTCTGCAGTTTGGCAATGTGGAGGTGGTCGTGACCTTCTTAAAGGATGAGTTTGGAGTCAAAGTTCTGCAGTACGTGAAGAGAGAGGAGCTGCTCACTCTGCTTGTGTGTGTTGCGGGGCTTGTTCTGGGGATCCCTCATGTCACTAAGGTGAAAAACGCACACATTCAAATTCAAGAAGGTGCATCCGATGAAATTGCGTGGCCCACAACGTTTGCCATTTAATGTCTTCTCTGCTGTTTCTTGCAGGGCGGTATTTATGTGTTCCAGCTGATGGACCACTGCACTGCTGTGGTTTCCCTCATCTTCCTGGCGTTCTTTGAAATAGTGTCTGTATGCTGGATCTTTGGTAAAGTTTCACATTAATGTCAACCTTTTATAATGACATTTGTTGCAAAGTCATTCAGGATTTGGGTAGGGGTGAAAAGAAAGTGCAAATATTTATATTTTGATGAAAATGCTAATGAATGATCTACCTAACACAAGGTGAGTGTCCTAATGCTTCATCTCTTAAATTCTGTCTGTCAGGAGTGTCGCGTCTCTCCCGGATGGTCAAGAGGATGCGAGGCGAGTCCCCGAGCATTTACTTCCGCATCTGCTGGCTGCTCACCTGTCCCCTGCTGGTTGTGGTGAGTCCTGATTTTTTTTGGCTACAAATCCAGATAAATTCAGTGTTCAGGGCTGGTCTGGTTCTCTTCACAGTGCGTCCTGGGCTCCAGCATTGTTCAGTACACGCCTCCTCGCTATGGAGAGTACCTGTACCCAACGTGGGCTGAGTTTGTGGGGTGGGTCATCACTCTGGTCTCCATAATATGGATCCCACTTTGTGCTGTTCATGAGATCTACACTAGCAAAGGATCACTTCTTCAGGTGAGCCAATACAATATATTTTGAACCTGCTATCAGCTTTATTGCCCGCATTTTCATTTTCTTGTTGAGATAAGACAGTTGCTGATCTGATGGCGGGAATTTATTGGGAAAAATGTTGTTTATGGAGGAATGACTTTGAGAAGGGATGTGATTATTGTTGGCTTTTAAACATGGTGACTGTTCAAAGTAAAAAGGATTGCTTCTTTCTCCACTTTTTCTTTTTAACCCTCAGAGAATTCAAAAAGCGGTGACTCCTACATTAGACCTGGATGCTCTGGATCCTCAGCTAGAAAAGCTAAATCTAGACAAGCCAGTGTTGGAAAAGCTGTTAAGTTCATCAGTGTAACCAGAGAGCCAAAACCAACTCTGTCTGTGAGACGATTAATCCTGCAGTGGGATGCTCTGATATATTAGCATTTATCTGTTTTTAGACGGTAACATATTTACAAAAGATGTAACTTCAGACAAATGGTCAATTTTTTTGTAGATTTTTTTTTTTTTTTTTTTAGTCTCAAGTTTTTAAATCTATGGTTTTATCTATCATCTGTAAGATGCATAAGAAGGAAATCTTGTGTTTAGGGTCTTATTGCAATGTAAAAAGTAAATTCAACAAGTTATTCTTTATGCTTTGTTACTGCTGGGATGATTTTCTCAGGGTGATCTTGATTAATGTGCTTCATAGCTTAATTACTCTTAGGGAATGGCAACTAATACTTCTGTAAATCTAATACATAATGGCTGCTTCAAGGTCATAGTGACACATCCAGATCAAATGTTTCAACGTGGCTCTAAGGGGTCGAGCTCCTTTACAACGAGGGCCGCAGCAAAGCGTTGCCTTTTCCTGCCTTCATCCCCCTTTAACTCACGTTCTGCTGTTTCTACAGTGCTATGTTTTTATTCTATCTATCAAGGAGTTACTTTTATGATGCTGGAAGTACAGAGATTTGAATACTGAAAAAGGAAATTTGAAAGCATGGAATTTTATACACACCTGAAATGGATGTAAACTGAAAAAATGGGCTTAAATGGTCAGCCAATAAAAAAAGTGAGCATAATTTGGAACAGATAATTTGCTTCCTACTTTATTAAAAGAGCCAAAAGGACAAAAACAAATGAAGGAATTAATTATCCATCCATTTTCTGACCCGCTTTATCCCTCATGGGGTCGTGGGGGTTGCTGGTGCCTATCTCCAGCATTCACTGGGCGAGAGGCGGGGTACACCCTGGACAGGAATTAATTAAATGTTTATAAATTAATAATCAAGGTGAAGGTGTGTAAATGTTTCCATCATGCTCAGCTGAATCTTTGTCCAGTGAGACTTAATTATCCTCAACTCTTAACCTGTTTGTTCTGTGGCTAAATTGTGGTTTCTGATGCCGAGAGGCTCACTCCTTCAGAGAAGCTGTGGCTCACAGGAGCGTTTCTGTCAGTAGGTGGAACAGAGAAAAAAACTCTTTACAGAGTTTTTAGGGTTGCTTTTACACACATCAGAGGTGTGATCATCACATTGCTGTGAGTTTTGAATGTACTTTAGGGACAAACACTTGCCGTTGTGCTTGCCGTCTGACCGGACACCACACAGATAGTTGCTACTTTTCTATATTTGGTGTTTTTGATCAACATCTGTCTCACCGTGTACTTGGAAGTCCGATTTTCTGAATTCCCAGTTGACAACTAAACAAGTACGTCATTTAAATTTGTCCTTTGTGTAAGATTATGAGATTACAGATGCTGGTGCTGCAGAAAGCAGTTACAGTAAGCATCCATCCAACCATTATCTATGCACGCTTATCCCTTATGGGGTCGCGAGGGGTGCTGGTGCCTATCTCCAGCTATCAATGGGCGAGAGGCGGGGTACACCCTGGACAGGTCGCCAGTCCATCGCAGGTTACAGTAAGCAGTTACTGGGAAACTTGCATTTGTGGCCAAAGTTACTCATATTTCTGTAAATTTTGGCAAACTTCTCAGAATGTTGGAAATATTCTCAACTGGAAAATTTCCAAGAGAACCACTGAAATGAATAGGAATAAATAGGAACTTGTTCAACAAATTGTATCGTATCCAAACATAAATGTAGACAGTTTGTTTCGTCATAAGCCATGATCCATTTAAGATAATGCAATTAAAATGATCACATTTCACCTGAAAAGTAGAACACTTTAAAGATCTAATTTAACAAGTCCGGTTTATTTATCAAATCTTTTACCAAACAGCAATCAAAAAGTTGAGTTAAAGGTCCTAAAAAGTTTATGAAATGTTGCTGGCTACAGCTTACGTTTAGCAGCCAACTTGTATCGAAATGTTAGGAGATTTTTCATGCAAATCTTCAGCAACTCAAACAAATGTTTACAATATGTCTGAGGTCATACGTTGAAGACTTTAGGTTTTATTTCTGTCACTCATCAATATTCTTCAAAAAATCCCTTCTTAAGAATCACCTTCACATTTAGTGGTGAATAGATGATCAAAGGTCCATATTAATGGTAAACCGATGACTGCTGGTGAAGGATTTGCCTGGTCTTCAATGGGTGCTGAACTCTAAATAGAAGTTGCTTTATTCCTCTCTGAGGCAGTATAATCTGGTTTCAACCATAGTAGGGATTTTTAAGATCACGGTTAATGAACATTTTTAACATCAGAACATGTTAAGAGAGATGAAAGCTACCAGATTCCCTCTTGTTGAAATGTAATTTATTATAACTCACGCTTGGAGATTGTCCTACAATCTTAGAGAATATATGAATGATTTACTGTGTAAGGGGAAAAGTCAAAACTCCGAATGGAAAGACTTCAGTCAGCAATGAAACTTTATTTCAATAAATAAATCATAAATTTTCAATCCTTAGGAAAAATAAATGTGAATGACAGGATTGACACTTTAATCTAAAGTTGTTTAGGAAGTTCTGATTTTCATCCTTTGCTTTTTCTATTATTTGATTATTAGAGAAAAACGAACTTCCTACCTGTTATACCAAAACATGGTGAACATATTATTTGAGAAATGCATGTCTGAGCATGATTAAATAATTAAATGGAACAAGTTTCTCAATTATGCTGCTTTTGATACTCGATGTTAAAAAAATTGCCATAGTTTTGTTTTCATACTTTTGCATATAAAGTCTTTTTTGTAAAGAAAGATGTCCGTGTCGTAATTTTCTTCCTTCTCACATCTCTTTCATTAGTTTATTTCTAATTTCTCATAGTTTGTGTTTAATTAATCGAGCAGTGACACGTTGAACAGCTTAATTATTTCACCCTGTCATGAAAATAAGCTGCAGTTCAACAATGCAAGGTAGCACTGTGAACAGCTGTTCCACTCTACAGCCCATTTGGGAGAGGATGTTTCAGGTAATACTGAAAAAAATTAAAAGAAAGTGAAATGTATCACAGATGTTTGCAGATAAAACCTGACTTGGTTAGAAATCAAAAGAATGTCAAAACTGAACCAGAGAAATGTGGACTACAGGTCATAGTTGAAGATTAATTTGGTAACTGTCAGAGTTATGTGCTCGGATCATTTTAGATGTTAAGTTATTTACAGTAAATATCACACCAAATGCCTTTTAGCAGTATAGCAAAAGCATTCTTGTGTTAGTGTAATGGTAATAGCCATATTGATCTATGCAGGTGTAGCCATCTGCCCACGCTGTCAAGTTGAAAGTACTTGTGGGCCACAAAAATTGCAAAAACAACACACATCTAACATTTTCATGAAATGAAAGAAGTAATCTGATTTTTGTAAAGAGACCTTTTTCAGGTCTATGTTTTTTATACGCTGTATTGCTAGAATTATCTTTTTTTTTAAATTATTATTAATCTCAGCAACAAAAACGGGATATATGGTCATCTTTCTTTGCTGTAAAATCTTGCCCTTAAAAATAAAAAGATTGTCCCTTTAATCAACTGTTTGTTGCCAGGCTTTACAAAGAGACAGGATGTTAATGAGACTGGGAATGCATCAGAAAAAGGAAAACACATATACAGTGAACATAAATACAATACCAGGCTGTTTAATTTCCCCCTTTGCAATTAGGATTTCTATCACACTAAAATGATGCCCATAAAACTATGCCTATGGCATGCATGTAGTCATGTACTAAACAAAGACAGTGTCACAAACATGAAATTATGCCAGTCTCCTATACAGCCAAATGCAAAGTTGATTTAATTATTTACATCTGGGTCTAACAATTGACTGTTTAGTTTTTCCTCTCTTCTAAGTCCGAGTTATGGTATCTTTTGACATTGACATATTTCTTCATGTTGGTGCCTTCTTCACCTTCGCCACTGGGTGGCAGCATGGCAACATAGATAAAATTAAAGTAATTTTTTTTTTACACCAATGGCCTCCATACTTGAACAGTATTATGCATTAAAATCTGTTTCAGCTGCTGTACTTCTCTGCCCAGATGCGTCAAACCAACCATTTGATAATTAAAGGATCGTTAATCTTATTTCATCAAAACACTTCAGCTCGACAGCGTTAGAAACCTTTACATTGTTCCCGTTTTCATTCCTCATCATGACCAACTTTGCTGCTCTGCATATAGAGTGACACAACAACTGCTCAAAGGCTTCAAATGAAAATAATAAAAGGCATTAGCTGATGATAAACCATGCTGTCTGAACATATTCTGATACGCAGGATTGGACTATGTGCAGAGGACGCTTAATCATGCTGACTTTTCATTGGGACACACTGTGAGAAGGTTGACCCTGAGATCATGATCTCTTTGTGTGGTTAACACAAAAAGCTGGAGAAAAACCCCCACTTCAACCACAGGAGATCAGAGCTGAGCTCTAAAAAGGAAGTTAATTACTCCCTTGTCATAAAGTGCTGCTGTAGTGCCCTCTGCAGAACTGTACATTCATCAATACTCCCTTCCTGCTTCCTCCATGACAGAACGTATCACGGGCATTAAATTAGCACTGGGGGGGCTGTGCGATCAATAGCTATAGACAGTGGAGCCCAAGGGGAAGTAAATTAATGACCAGACTTAGGAGAGGGAGGTGGTTGTGAGTCTGGATGGGCAATGAAAGGGGAGATGGGTCCCTATCTAAATCATGTTGTGTGGTATGAAGCTATTTATCTCTGCAAGCCAGAGGGTTAAATTAGCAATTGAGCTTAGTTTTTTTCTTCAGTAGTGGAGTAATTCCTATGGAGGCTCACAACAATTCCTCCGGGTGCTGCGGTCATCAATCTACACTGTGGCAAAAAGCAGAAATGAGGCTATGTAATAGAAATTTCAAGGCTTCATAAAAACTTAAGGACTTCTTCAGATGACTCTTCATTGTCAACACATGAACTCTTTCTTTGCATTAAAACGCCTGATAGTTTCAGGGGGGAAATCACTCTTGACCTTTGAACCCCTTTTGCTGCGGAAATATGTTTAAGCATACAAGAATTAAATGGAGACAAGAAAACTGTATTGGTGACACTTAGAACTCATGGAGGACGGACTTGTTACAACAGAGTCATTCAAAGATTGAAAATGTTTCCACAAGACAGCATCCAACCCATACACTCATAAACTCGCTTTTGGCAAAAAGAGGCCCGGCCATGCAAGCGGGTTCACCCTGAGCGCAGACTGTAAGGTCCAAAAAACCCAGAAAAACCCAGAAGCCTCAGCACAAGACTTCCAGCAGGATGTTGCTTCCGTTTGATGTGAGATCCAAGCCTGCGTGACCAGAAAGAGACGGCACAAATTTGACTTCAGGAGGAGTTGTGCAACAAGGAAGCGTTGCACCGTTGAAGGTGCTTTTCCACAAAGGTCTAGACTCTAGACAGATCCAGATGTGGCTTTTGGATTATTGTTCTTAGTTTCAAACTGAATCGTTTATAGACCAGAAGAGATGGGCATATTTTTCATACCAAATGCAGGGAAAAGATTCATGAAAAATACTCAAATCAACGATAAATCACTGAGGTGGAAGTTGTGGATGTTATTGCCGCTGCAGAACCTGGCCAGCTCACCATCAAAGGAGAGTGTGTTCAGTGTGTTCACCTGCAATACAATCCTTTTCTTTTCCAAAGACAAATAGAAATAAGATTCAACGTTGATATGCCAACATTTATTTACTGGGATTTTCTAACTTTTATATGACTGCAGCTCAGGAGCCGCTTTGTTTTATTTACTTGGGTCAGATATCAATCATCCAGGAAATGAATATGCTCCAGAGGTCTCGAGCTTCATCGATGCAGCTTTGAGAAGCTAATTTTTGCGTCAGGCTTTTTTAGATGAGAAACAGACTTTCAAGCCTTACCTGTTCAGTGTTTTACCAACCTTTCCTGTTGTGATCATTTAACGCGCTCTGTGACGTCTATATGTGCAACGTTTTTTTTTGTGGTAATTATTCTACAGGCCTGTCGCCGTGACGCCTGCGGTCGTGAAATTCTTCGAGCGAATGCTGCTGAAGCAATCGCTTGAATAAAAAGCATCCAGGCTTCTCTAGTTTCGTGAAGACGTTTCATTTCTCATCTGAAAGATTTCTTCCGCTGCGAATGAACCCAAGAAGGCAGAAGAAAAAAAGAGAAGAAATTGTCTTTTATTTAGGCACTTAGGATCTGTTTGTTTGTTTCTTTGTTTATAAGTAGGGCTCTATTGAATGGGGTTGTCTGTTTTGAGTATTAAAATCTGCGTCTGAGTTGCTGCATTCTGCAGCACAGGAAAACAACAAAAATCCGAGTCCTCTGTGATTCATGGGAGGCTTCTCCATCACGTGTCTTTTGCTGCTCTTCTCTTTACTCCTTTCTTTGCTACTGCTGGCTTGCATGAAGCGTTATTTACTTCGTTATGAACAAATCGCCTTCTCACCCCCTCTCTGGCACTCGTTTACATATTTGCTCTGCCTCGTGGTTTCTTTGATTTGCATTTAGCTGCACAACTCTCAGGCAGGACAGATTCCTCTGATATGCAACTCATATGAAGCATGAGTCAAATCAAGTAATCTAAAAAGCACGGCAAAACCATTTTAGACAAAGCCTCAGCAGATTTGCACCGCAGAGTAGAACATCGATGAAAGCAAACTTTAGTGCTAACATAGCGAGTGCACCCTTCTTTTTTATTGCTATTTTATAATTAGAGGTCCAATATGGCTGAGTAAGCGTCTATGTTTATTTAAGATCACCATCTCCATTCATTCAAATGCAAATGACTAAATCTTGCAAACTATTCATACGCAGATAGGAGCTTTGAGGGCTAAATTTTACAGTGCACTCCACTGCGCAGTTGCCTTTATATAATGCCGATTTTTTTTCTCCCCAGAGCTTTCTCTAAAGCTGTTTAGGATGTGCATTCATTACAAGTCTGCCACTAAACAGAGCTCATCTCCTGCTGGTAATAAGGCCACAGCATTAGCTAGCTGGTGTTTAGAATATAGTTATCGCTCGTCAAAAACCACCTAGTTGTTATTTATATATGTATTTATATACTTCTTCCTTAAAACAGATGTTTTACAATCCGTTATATCCAGAATTTACTTGCAAAGATTCCTGAAATGTGCAGCAAATTAGCTCCATATCTGCTCTAACGGGTCACTGTTATGTTTCTGACGAGCAGGATTATATAAATTGTTTAATCTGCAGTATTTTTCAGTTTTGAAGGAATTGCCATTCTGCCTATTTTGCAAATGATATGTTTTACTTATAAGGTATGCAGCTCCTTGCAAACGTTTACATACCCCATTGAACCTTTTCTCTTTATAGCCACAAACCTCCATGTTCTGTAGTGGAGTTTTATGTAATACACCAACACAAAGTATTGGTAAGGAAAATGGTATTTGGTTTTCAAAACTATATACAAATAAACAGCTGATAAGTGTACAGTGCCTCTGTATTCTGCCCCTTTCCTCTGATCTGATCCTAAATATAATTCCCAGTGTAAATGCAGCTCTACAGTAAAAGCCTCAGAGGTTTTTTCGGGACCATTAGAGAACGAACAGCATCACGAAAACCGAGGAACCCAGCAGACATGTCAGTTTCAGAGATGTTTAATGTGGTGTTAGATCACAATATCCCAAGCTTTAACCAACTCACTGAGTGTTGTACAGTCTGTCGTCTGAAACTACAAACTATATGGCACAACTGCATATCTACCAAGACATGGCCATCCGCTTAACCCGATACAAGGAGAGAGCATCAATCACAAAGGAGCCAAGATGCCCATGGTGACTCCGTAGACGCCGCAGAGATGCAGACCTCAGATGCTAACAGGAAATGCTGCTCTGTCACTTAGAATTCAAATAGAAAACATTGAAGCTTATTGTTGTAACCTGACAAAATGTAGTTTAATGGATATGAATACTTTTGAAAGGCACTGCATCTGCAGAAAAAAATCTTAGGATTTAGACATGGAATATAAAATGAGGTTATACATGTCACCTTTCTGCCTCAGTATGCAGACATTAGCACAGAAGACCCGCTTCTCCAGATGATGACCTGAATTTCGAAACCGTGTTTGGCTTTGTGAATCCTGAAATGGTGAGTAAAAATACCAGCAGCGCTCTTTTTCATTCACACGAGCTTCATTAATTGATGTAGAACAGAATCAGATAATTGGCATACGTTGAGGAAAAGTCTTTCGTCTCATAAACGATTTTATATTAGACGCAGTGTGTGTTTCTACCTTGAGGTCACACAGAGATTTCATAATATGTCCATAAGTTTCTTTGTTAGGTTTTTCTTTTCTTTTAGATTGTAGGAAAACAGATCCGCTCAGAAGTGATGTAGCTTTTGCATTTTCTGTCAGCATATCCATTTATTTATTTTTTTAGCAAAAAAAACTTAAATATATCCAAACCTGATTTCTGGAATCTTTTTGTTTTTTGTCTTACCAACACTTTTCTCTTTCAATACTTTGTTCTATTCATCAATGTTTAAAGTATATGAAAACCTGGTCAATCAGCTCTTTAACTAGTAAAATTCCATTAAAATTGGCAGAAGAGAGCAGCAAATTTAAGATTACCTTTGACCTTTGGAGAGCTTTTTTTCAGGCTAAGCAGCAAACTGATCAGAAGAATTAATAAACTGGAGATTTTTCAAACCCTCTCTTGAGAGGTTCATCATCAGCTTTCATCCCAGGGAAACGACATCCAGATTTATACCAGCACAGTCTTTGCAGTCCTCAGTTTGAGCTGCACCAGCCGTCTGTTCGGGTGAATGAAGGTGTTAAAGTAAGGCGAATGTGGCAGGAACAAACTGTGTCAAACTAACACTGCTGAATCTTGTTGATCCTCACTGATTCTGCTCTGTCCTTGTGGACGCAGGAAAAGACAGAAGCCATCTATCCTTCCTTTTTTGGGTCATCTGGGCATATTTATGGTGGCAGTGGAAGAAAGAGACGTAAATGACAGGGTATGTCAGCGAGACAAATTGCACCGTGAATTGGGTTAGATCTCCTGGGCATGTTCAGAATGAGCGGTGACATGAGTGAGCTGCCGTTTGACGGCTTCTTCAAAATCCACGTTTACTTTCTCCCCCTCTGCAATAAAAAAGTGACTCTCCAAAGAAGGTGCTGTGGAGACTCTTTAATATAAATCTATGAGTATTGCCAGTCGGTTGCAGTTTTAAATGTTGGTATAGTGGACACCTTGGATCTCTGCGTAATAGGTGACTGTAAAGAAGGGAAGATGTGAGCTTGGACAGACATGCTGACACACCCGACACAAAGTAGTTTTAATGAATACAAAAACAGATGCATCTTTTAATAAACTCTGAAAGAAGAAAATACCCCAATGTAAAAATGGGTAATGCATTTCTTGAACTCAAATGGATTTTTAATCAGGAAACAATATTCAAATTAGTACTAACCATACATGACACATTGTCTTTTTTCTGCATTAGGCTATTAGTCATTTTCCCAAACTACCAGAATCTAAATCAAAACCAAAAACAGACACCTCCAAATCATGACAAACGTTTGCAGGATCGTTCTGAATGTCTAGATGCTGGCGTTCATAGACGTGTGGAGGTGTCTAGAACCCCTTATTTTATTTTATCATATATTTATTGAATTTTTAGAAGTTGACAGACAACAAATAGAACAAACAAAACAACACAAAAACAAAAACACCACGTTAACTAATATCTCTCACTACCCGTTTATAGACATAAGGCACTCAGTCCTATTACACTTGACAGTGACATAGCACGCACACATCCGTAAAGCAAAGAGAGACCCTCAAGATCCAAAAACATTCACTAGCCAATTTTCTTCTTCGCCATCTGGCATCCCTTTCAGTATAATGGTCGTAAGTCTTTTACCTACATACTTAAGGAAAGGGGTCCAAATCTTACAAAGATCAGCAATCATACATTTGGATCTGTGTATTAAGCATTCCATTGGTAACATGTCAAAAATCACTTTATGCTAACCCTTAATTGTGGGCGGCACATTATCAATCCATTGAAGCAGTAAGTTTTTCGGGGCAGCAAATGCCCGGATACTAAGCAACGTCTTCGATGGGACCCTTTAATATGACGACTGGGTAGGCCAAGAAGTAAAACCTGAGGATCAGCCTCCAGCTGGACATTAAATATCGAGTGAAGTTTATCAACAATTTTACCCCGGTACTCCTTAACATGAATACAAGTCCATACACAATGTTTATAATTTCCCACTTCTGTATGACATTTAGAGCATTTATCAGAGAGATTTGGGTTCATCCTGTGTCTGAGCTGTGGTGTAATCTGTAAGCGATGTAATATTCTAATTTGGGTCTCTTTGGTTCTATTGCATTTGGAGATCGCTCCTGATAGCCGCCATGTTTCCAGCCATGTTGGTTCATCTATTGTTGGATTGAACTCTGCGTTCCATTTGTCTCGAAGATAATCTAAACTCATGTTATTAACAGAGTTAAGCTCAGCATATCCCCGACCGAGAATTGCTTTCTTTTCCCTGCCAATAAGTGTTCGTTCCAACCGTGAAATCTCACAGTCAAAGTCATATTCACGCTGTTCCTGAATAAAGCTGCGAATTTGGAGATACCTGAAGAAGTGACTAGAAGGAAGATTATATTTCTTTCTCATCTGTTCAAATGTGGGAATCGCTCCTTGGTTAAATAACTGTCCTAGAGTTAAAATCCCGTTTTCCTCCCATATCTTAAACCCCATATCCAGTCGGGCCGGGATGAAGTCTATGTTACCATACAATGGGGTTAGGGGAGACAGCGTATTAGAGCAACCCTCTACCTTTCTCATTGCTCGCCAGGCTTGCAGATTAGGATGTTGTTAAAGAAGCCTTGGTAGAGTATTAATTTTAAGTAATGCAATTCTGCCCATCATTGACAGTAGAAGAGAAGTCCATCTCCCCAGGTCGTCACAAATCTGTTTTAACAAAGGTTCAAAGTTGGCTTTGGACATTGCTTCCAATGATGGGGTGATGGAAATCCCCAGGTAAGCGAAGCCTGTGGGTGACCACTTAAAAGGACAAGGGTTGGGTCAAGTGGTGTTGCCAAGTGGAATAATTTCAGATTTAGAGAAATTTATTTTGTACCCTGAAAATATACTAAATTGGTTTATTACTTCCAGAACAGATGGTATAGATTCTGTTGGATTAGTTAAGAAAAGCAATATATCATCAGCGTATAGGGCAATTTTATGATGTCTCTTGCCAACAGATATTCCAGTAATATCTGGACACTTCCTCACAGCTTCTGCAAGGGGCTCGATTGCAAGAGCAAACAACAGTGGGGACAGAGGGCATCCCTGCCTGGTTCCCCTGCCCAACAGAAAATAGGGTGAAACCTGTCCTTTGATTCGAATAGCAACTACTGGTCTATGGTATAACAACCCAACCCATTTACTGAAAGCATCCCCTACGCCAAAATTACCTAAGATGGAAAATAAATAACGCCACTCAACTCTGTCAAAGGCCTTCTCGTCATCCAGACTTATCACCACACCCGCCATCTTTCTCTGAGTTGACAACTGGATTACATTCAACAGCCTTCTCATATTATTGCAGGAGTTTCTGCCTGTAATAAACCCTGTCTGATCTGTATTAATAATACAGGGTAAAACTTTTTCGAGGCGCCTCGCTAGAGTTTTAGATAATAATTTGAAATCAACATTCAGAAGGCTAATGGGTACATATGAAGGGCATTCATCTGCTGGTTTTCCTTTTTTGAGTATGAGGCTAATATTAGCTTCTGTGAGAGATCTACAGGGGTTGGACAATGAAACTGAAACACCTGGTTTTAATTCAATTCAATTCAATTTTATTTATATAGCGCCAATTCATGAAACATGTCATCTCAAGGCACTTTACAAAGTTAAGTTCAATCATATTATACAGATTGGGTCACATTATACAGATTGGTCAAAAATGTTCCTACATAAGGAAACCAGTTGATTGCATCAAAGTCCCGACAAGCAGCATTCACTCCTGGAGAAGCATAGAGCCACAGGGAGAGTCGTCTGCATTGTACATGGCTTTGCAGCAATCCCTCATACTGAGCAAGCATGAAGCGACAGTGGAAAGAAAAAACACCCGTTAGCGGGAAGGAAAAACCTCTAGCAGAACCGGGCTCAGTATGAACGGTCATCTGCCTCGACCGACTGGGGGTTACAGAAGACAGAGCAGAGACACAACAAGACAGACAAAAAGCACAGAAGCACACATTGATCTAGTAATCTGTTCTACATTAGATGGTAATAGCGGTGATCTGTCCTCCCTGGATGATTTCACAGTCAACAGAACGTCAGACCAGGTGTACCTACTATAAAGAAAAAAGAGAGAGAACAAAAAGTTAAAAGCTGAAAAAAAATGACACTTTCACTTTGGAAATTGCCTGTGCAGCATTGTGCAAAAGCTTTAAATTTTGCTCAGGCATGTTATTACTTGTAATTGTTTAAAGCTGTGTTTGCGAATGGTTCCTCAGGCAATCTGATGGTTTCGATAATTTTTTTTTGGACTTTGCATGCTTTTGTCTGCATTTCCTGCCCAATTTTTGCATCTGATCACAACTGCATATTGTGAGTGAAGTCAAAGTTTAATTGAAATTGAAATTTCATGCACAAGGTAAACCTGGTCTGACGTTTTAGACCACAATAATTTATTAGTATGGTGTAGGGCCTCCTTTTGCGGCCAATACAGCGTCAATTCGTCTTGGGAATGACATATACAAGTCCTGCACAGTGGTCAGAGGGATTTTAAGCCATTCTTCTTGCAGGATAGTGGCCAGGTCACGACGTGATGCTGGTGGAGTAAAATGTTTCCTGACTCGCTCCTCCAAAACACCCCAAAGTGGCTCAATAATATTTAGATCTGGTGACTGTGCAGGCCATGGGAGATGTTCAACTTCACTTTCATGTTCATCAAACCAATCTTTCACCAGTCTTGCTGTGTGTATTGGTGCATTGTCATCCTGATACATGGCACCTCCTTCAGGATACAATGTTTGAACCATTGGATGCACATGGTCCTTCAGAATGGTTCGGTAGTCCTTGGCAGTGACGCGCCCATCTAGCACAAGTATGGGGCCAAGGGAATGCCATGATATGGCAGCCCAAACCGTCACTGATCCACCCCCATGCTTCACTCTGGGCATGCAACAGTCTGGGTGGTACGCTTCTTTGGGGCTTCTCCACACCGTAACTCTCTCGGATGTGGGGAAAACAGTAAAGGTGGACTCATCAGAGAACAATACATGTTTCAAATTGTCCACAGCCCAAAATTTGTGCTCCTTGCACCATTGAAACCGACGTTTGGCATTGGCACGAGTGACCAAAGGTTTGGCTATAGCAGCCCGGCCGTGGATATTGACCCTGTGGAGCTCCCGACGGACAGTTTTGGTGGAAACAGGAGAGTTGAGGTGCACATTTAATTCTGCCGTGATTTGGGGGGCCGTGGTTTTATGTTTTTTGGATACAATCCGGGTTAGCACCCGAACATCCCTTTCAGACAGCTTCCTCTTGCATCCACAGTTAATCCTGTTGGATGTGGTTCGTCCTTCTTGGTGGTATGCTGACATTACCCTGGATACCGTGACTCTTGATACATCACAAAGACTTGCTGTCTTGGTCACAGATGCGCCAGCAAGACGTGCACCAACAATTTGTCCTCTTTTGAACTCTGGTATGTCACCCATAATGTTGTACGCATTGCAATATTTTGAGCAAAACTGTGCTCTTACCCTGCTAATTGGACCTTCACACTCTGCTCTTATTGGTTCAATGTGCAATTAATGAAGATTGGCCACCAGGCTGGTCCAATTTAGCCATGAAACCTCCCACACTAAAATGAAAGGTGTTTCAGTTTCATTGTCCAACCCCTGGTAGGTAAGGAGTTTTTATTGTATGAGTCATTTAGCATCTCCAGGAAAGGATTCATAAACTCAGATTTAAACTCTTTATAAAACTCGCTGCTGAGGCCATCTGGTCCTGGAGACTTACCGGACTGTAAGGTTTGCAAGGCCTCCAGAACATCCTGCTCTGTAATTAACTTGTTTAGCCTCTGTCTTTTTTCCTCAGTCAATTTAGGTAAAGTAAATTTAGAGAGAAATCTGCTAATCAGGTCCTGCACCTTGGGGGATTCTCCATTGCTATATAACTGTCTATAAAAGTTCCCAAAAATCCTACAAATGTTCATTGTATCAAGTTTAATATGACCGTTTTTATCCTTAATAGACGAAATTATTTGAGAGTCGACCCTCTTGTTCACTAGTCTCGCAAGATGGTTTATTACCATATTCATACAGTTTCTGCTTAGCAAATCTGATACTTTGCTCGGCTTTATGAGTAGGAACCCCTTATTTCAACGATCAGCTTTAGTGTCCCGATACTCTGGAACGTTTGTGTATACTTGTCATTTCCCAAATGTCTGTAGTTCATTCAGTTTTACACTGGTTTTTAAAAAGAAGGACGTTTAATCCAAGTTTTTTATGTACCTTTGTCGTTCTTGACTCTCAGGTCTATTAATAACAACTCTATATTAATTCTTATTAGTAGAATGTTTCTCCTCGCCAACACAGTGACAAAAATATTAATCACACAACCCCACACAGATTACATGAGGAACCGAGTATTTTTTCAGCAGTGCTGAATATATATATATATATATATATATATATATATATATATATATATATATATATATATATATATATATATATATATATATATATAAACACAGCTCCAAACATCCGCTTCAGATGTGCTTGATGAGATGTGACAGGCAGTAGAGTCAGAGAGATCAAATGAAGCTCGATAAAATAATCATTATCTTTTTGGAGGATGTGAAAGATGCAGGTCTTTGGTAACACTATCTCGTGCTGCAGCGGCGACACTGAGCCGCCTCTTGAACAGAGAGTTTAAATGTGTGGTTGATTTAGCAGCCTCCGTCGTTCTGGCACAGCATTCTTGCGGCTGTAAAATGGACAGTAAAACCTCATTTAGTTTGGTAAGCGCTTCCTCTGTATGCCATTTTTAAATCAAAAGCTTTGAAAACTTTCATAATTTATACATATCTCTGATAAATCCAGTGAGTCTAATAAATAATGCAAAATATTTCTTTGGTAGTTTTCAATGAGCCTGCTGAATTATTAAGAGCAGCAGCCATCATACGGTTTCATAGATGGGTAGTGCCCCCTCGGTGAATCCTGCTTCAATTGAATAACTTGTTCTCAGTTTATTTAAAAAAAAAAAAAAAAACTAAAACATGTAGTACCTTCAGCCCATTACCTGCAAAGTGTGCTGCCCTCAACATGCGGTCTGAGCCAAAAGAGCCACAATCCACAATCTGCAGCTAAATCTTTTTAAATTCAGGAATTGCTGACTGCAGACCACTGCAGTCAGCAAAAAATAATAAACAGAATAAGCAATTCACAACAGACTGGCCAGAAAAAGATGATTAAAATACTGTTTTAATTTAACAAACACTGTTATACCATCTGTTGTGTTAATTCTCGTTAACATTTCTTGCCTCTTGCAAACCAGTTTGCATGTGTGTTGAGCCGTTGAACAGTAAACCCAATCATTTGTCAAATAACTATTGAACCCATTGCATAACCAAAACTGACCTCTATTTGAAGAGACTTTTCATGATGAGAACCTCAACAGAGAGGCACATCTACCATGCAGAGAAAGACAAATTGCATAATAAATGCAAAATGATGGCTACAGACCAATGCAAAAGACTAAAAAACAGAAAATTAAGTAAGAATGTGGTTCAAATAAATATCAGGTTATGCTAATAACCTAATTTCGTGAGGAACTGAACAAATAACTATAAAAAGGAAAAGGGAATCCAAAATAACCACAATGAGTGCTGAAATAAATGGTCTCATCATGTATTTGTCTCCATTACCGGTATATCCTGACAAAAAGGTCCGTTTACAGCACAGGTTGATGAGAAGGTGTTGCGCCACACATCTGATGCCAGAACCTGTGTTCATAGCCTTTCTTGGGGTTTGTGCTTAAAGCATCACAAATCCCTGAGGGGCCCCTACTGAGGGGAGCACGATGTTAAACTGCAGTCCTGCTCTTCTTCGTTATCAGATGGAAAGGAATAACCATTACAGATGTTCAACTTTAATGGAAATATATAGCCTATAGATTTTATTGTTATTCATTTAAAGAAATCCACTGAGATTATTAGTCTCTTTTACAATGATGTACAAGATGAGAACGTGCAAGGTGCAAACAAGCCATTGTATTTATATATATCACATATATTAAGAAACCCTAAAAATACTAAAAGTATTACACAAATAAATCAAAGCAGTTAATTTATTTTAAAACACATTTTCCTGAAGCATTAAGGAGTCTTTTCAGACGTGAAAGCTGAATATGCAGACTCTGCAGTAATAGATTCACAGCCTGTCACTTCAGTATATGGAAACCTGTCGCTAGCTATTGTTTTCGTGATTTAAAGGGGGGGAAAAAAGCCGAATTAATGTGTGCCCACTCATTGGCGTCACAGAGGCAGGATGAGTTGAGCACTTCTGCTACAAAGATCATCTATGCAGGAAACGTGGGTGAGCTTCATGTAGGCAAACCGGGGAAAAGCAGGCATTTCTCCAACAGCCAAGAAAAACAGTCTCTTTGTTTGAAACCTTTTTTGCCCCCAGAAAGTGAAACATTTGGAAACTTGGATATGAAGGAAGGAACAGCCCAGAGCTGAGGAAAGAGGGCACAGCAACTTCAAATAGCTTTGGAGGGAATGAGCATCCTGACCATAGAGGCAACATTCAGGTTTTGGTCAAGTTTGTAGCTTTTGTTTAGGTAGAATCTGGTGCACGAATCTAAAGAAAAACACCTAAAAGACATTTCAAATGTTTTTTATTTTTAAATAAATATTGATCCTTTGATTCTTGCATGAAGCAGACTGGGAATGGTTCTTGAGGAGAAGAGGTAAGTTATTATCTATGTTTGGGCAGATGGAAAAATTATTCTTCCTTGAAAGAGTTGGTTCTGTGTTTACTGGCAGGTTCTGTATATTCTGAGGGCAGATGAGTTCTAGCGGTTTACAGGTTTACTGCAGAGTCCAGGTTTATTTGTTGGTGTGGGCGTACAGGCAGAGAACACCTGGTACAGCAGGTGGAAGGTAGAAAGGGGGTGGAGGCTCCTCAGTTTAAATTTTCAATTTTATTTATATAGTGCCCATTCACAACACATGTCATCTCAAGGCACTTTACAAAGTCCAAGTGAATCAGATCATACAGACAGATTGGTCAAAAAGTTTCCTATCTAAGGAAACCCAGCAGATTGTGTTGAGTCTTGACAAGCAGCATTCACTCCTCATGAGAGAGCATAGAGCCACAGTCGTCTGCATTCTCCATGGGTTTGCAGCAATTCTTCATACTGAACATGCATGAAGCGACAGTGGACAGGAAAACTCCCCTTTAACAGGGAGGAAAACCTCCAGCAGAACCAGGCTCAGTGTGAACGGTCATCTGCCTCAACCAACTGGGGGTTAGAGAAGACAGAGCAGAGACACAACAAGCACAGAAGCTCGCATTGATCCAGGAATCCTTTCTATGTTATATGGTAATAGCGGTGATCTGTCTTCCCTGGATGATGTCACAGCTAACAGAACGCCAGACCAGGTGTACCTACTATGAAGAAAAAAAATTACAGAGAACAAAAAATTAAAAGATGAAATAACAACAAGCAATGCAAATGGGAGAACAGTAGGAGAACTCAGCAGAGTGAGAAAAATAGACCCTGATGTCCTCCAGTAGCCTAAGCCTATAGCAGCATAACTATAGAGGTAGCTCAGGGTAACCTAAAACACTCTAACTATAAGCTTTGTCAAAAAGGAAAGTTTTAAGATTAGTCTTAAAAGTAGACAGGGTGTCTGCCTCACGGACCAAAACTGGGAGTTGGTTCCACAGGAGAGGAGCCTGATAGCTAAAGGATCTGCCTCCCATTCTACTTTTAGAGACTCTAGGAACCACCAGCAGACCTGCAGTCTGAGAGCGAAGTGCTCTGTTAGGAACATACGGGGTAATCAGATCTCTGATATATGATAGAGCTTGATTATTAAGGGCTTTATACATTAGATGGAGAATTTTAAAATCTATTCTTGATTTAACAGGGCTTTGTGAAGATTTACGGTATTGACAGCAGAGGTGAGTTTTGTACAATGGTTTGCTTTTGCAGGAGCAGTCGGCAGATGTTCAAGATGTTTCAGATGTGCAACAGGGTTGCACATCTGAAAGGGGAAGATTCTAGGAAACAACAGAGAGCTGAATTATCCCATGATGACATGAACAATCCAGCTGTAATTCAGAGCCGTCGCACTCTTCTTATACCATGGCTGATGAGCATAACGTAAAGCAAGTGACACTGTTGTTTGGAGAAAATGGAGAAAAGTAGTGATGCCCATGCACATCATAGTAATAATGCTGGACAGAACAGGAGCAGAAATTACAATGTCTACCTTAATGTTACCAGGATTTTAATGTTTCAGATTACACTTTTTGCATAAGTAGTCTTTCATCATTGTAGTGAATAACGGGTAAACTGAGCTTGCCACAGAGCTTTTTCATATTCCTGGGTAGGTTGCTGGTTTGCAGTCTCCAACGCTGCTCTCAGATTTCACTGAACTTACTCTTTTACAGTTAATTTCAGAACTAAAATTAATACCAAGTAGTGAAAACTACCACACATGCCCTTTCAAGACTACTTTATTTTAAAGGACAACTTTAAATTGGTCTCTCTGTGGGAATGACCTTGGAAGGTTAAAGAAGAAGTCAGCATTAACCAAGAACTGGATCCCTTTACCTTTCAAATAAAGTACTAAATAAAACTGTTAAAATGTACACAGCATTTTGAAAATTCACGCAAAAGATGAGATAAAAAAAACAAGCAGGAAAAGAGGCTTATGTAATTTCAGCTGAAGCCAGAATGCTTCCTGCTGAGTGGGAGGCAAGTGTGTTTTAGCTGAAAGGTCAAACAGGCTGTTCATCAGCTACAGTCATCGATCCTGTTATTTCAGTTTTAAGATCAATGGGAAATATTCCAGAGAGAAAGTGTGATTGTGTGTGTGTATACGTGCATAATCGATGAATGTGTCACATTGCTGAGTGTCTCATATTGGAGAGACATCACTGGTATTCCCATCACGGATGACTGATATGTTCCAGAGGCCACCGGGAAGGAACTAACTATACGGACCCGAAATACAAATCCATTGGAGCTGAAAATGACAACAACAGCCGCTTAGTTAGTCTTGTTGTGTTGCTCCCCCCGTACACACAAATGGGCTTGTGCATTTCCCTATAGTGCTCTGTATTAGATCAGGTTATGTCCTTTTTTATGAAACGGACAAAAAACTGGCTAGTTTTCTTTATCAGACCTAGTTCACACAGTTTCAGATTTAATTTCCTTTTTTTTTATGGTAGGATACCCACAGTTTCTGCATGTTCTGGACAGGAATGCAAATATGATAGTTGCAGCATCAGCACCCATATGTCACAAACGCCAGGTGTTTGGGTCTAGATTTTTCTTTTGTGTTGGTGTTTGCAGTATTTCCTTGTTGTTGAGTTTTGCTCATTTAGGTCTCGCCATATCAGTTTGTGTTGAGTTTCTTCGTTTACTCTTGTTCTTTGTACATTTTGCAGTATTGCTGTTACATCTGTGGTTATCTTTTCTCCTTGGTTGATCATTCCTTTTTGTGTCAGCTTAGGTCGTTTCGTGTTAATTAGACTCCCTTTGTTGGTGTCCCAGGGCTCCTTCTGCCTCAGCTGCTTCACATGATTTCCTGATTAACTCACCTGCATTCAAGGTCATTCTCCCCTTGTCACTCAAGCTCTTGGTTTGTCATTGCTTATTCTTCCTTCGTTCTGCCCTGGATCCTGTTAAATGGCTCATTTTTTGCCACCTGTTACTGCCCATTTCTATGCCCGATGATCTTCCATGCTAGTTTTGTTCACCTTATGTTTCGATTGTAATCAAGACCTTGATAATGGTCATCATCCCACATTCCAAGCTGCCCTGTGGTCCTTCACCCAGCCCACACTCCATAACAGCACAACTGCAAATTGAACTCTTTCTCATCTGTTGTGATTTTTCATTGCTCTGTCAAGTTTCAATTCCTAATTAAAGGAAGCAAATGAAGAAGGCTTCATTGTCCTTGATATGTTCCAACTCTGTTAGCTTGGCTCATTCTAATTACCTTGTCCCTACCAGGGAAAAGGGATGCAGTAAATTGAAAGGGATTTATTGACACATTTCTTTTCTGGTTGTTGCACTAGCGGCCTTTATTTGACAGTAGGCTGACTGGAAATGGGGTTGAAAGAAAGGACGGAGACATGAGGCAAAGGTCCAGAGACTTGAACCCAGTAGGGGCGCATCAAGGACTGAGTCCTCCGTACATGGGTCACGCTGTGCCCCATTGAGGCTCTTTTTAACAAAAGGGGGAAAAAGGTCAATTAAAATATCAATGTCAGTGTAAAGGTACATAAATCTTTAAAAAGCTTCAAAACAATAACTAAAAAACAACAACACTGTTTTAACTAAGACTCATGGGGCCACCATCAGATGCTTGCACACACACTGACCAACTGCTTTTAGCCAATCACAAGCCACAGTAAAAAACACAGATTGGTCACCTAAAAACTCTTAAACCAGGCAACCAATTTGCTGCAACCATTTTTCAAACCAAAGGAACAAATAAAACCAAATCAAAGGAAGGAAGCAAAATACTCGTGTAAAATCACAGTCAGATTATGTTTCTGTAGAACAGGATGTGAATAATCGAGCGTCTTCAGTGATGAGAGCAGCAGGGTTGACCTACCAGGAAGCTGAGATGCGCTTCAACTTGGAAACCTCAGCAGACAACCGACCTAGAATATGTAACCACACTTTTGGGTATGTGAATCAGCAACCTGCAAAGAGACTTGCAACTTCACACTCACAGTATGTGCAAAACACAAAGGTCACACATTGTAACATTCATAAATACCAGTGCAGCTCAGAAAGCCATAAATTATTATTCACACAGCAAAAATTATCTGAACACAACAGATCATATGAACAAAAAGTGTTTGTTAAATTAAAACAATATTTTAATCGTCTTTTTCTGGCTAGTCTGTTGTGAATTAACCTGACTCTAGCCAGACGCATGTCGCTCCGCCTAGCTTCAATCACATACATCTGGGACATCTCCATAGGAATTGCCTTTACAGAAGGCTGGGCCTTATCAAAAATTCTTGCATATGATTGGATAAGCCACTTGTCTGTCATCTTTATTGACGTGCTATTTCAACCACTCACACCGAAGCTAACCCGTGACGCTGTGAGAGCGACGCAGGTTTTTTATTTTTTTTTATGTGTTTGCGGCTCTAGTGGCACGCGTTTTATTGACAGTGAGCTGACAGGAAGAGGGGGGAAGACAGGCGGCAAAGCGCCGCGGGTCGGAGTCGATCCCTGGCCGACCGCGTCGAGGACTAAAGGCCTCCTAATATGGTTCGCGCTAACCGCTCCGCCGCGGACGCGCCCCGGAAAACAAAACTTGCCAAATCCGGTCAGGAGAAGGGCGAAAACATCGTTTCCACCAACAAAAGCCTTTAGAGCCGTTCTCTGATGTTCTTTTAATGAAACAATATTAGGTAGATTGGACAACACGGAAGAAATAGCAGCATCAATGTTAACGCTTGCTTCCTCGACGAGCCGCCATTGCTGTCTAAATCAAAACAGTCTCACGTCACGGTCGCTTCTCCACTACGTCACATCTATGAAACTCCAGCCCTGCGTCCTGATTGGCTAGACAATAAAATTGGTTGGAGAAATCACTCTCTATGGGAGAGGTCCCAGATGGATGTGAGTGAAGCTAGGCGGAGCGACATCCGTCTGGCTAGGGTCAGGTTAGTTCTGAATCGCTTATCCTGTTTATTATGTTTTGAGCAGTGGTCTGCAGTCGTGCTGCCCTGAGCCTCTTACCAGAAACTAATATTGATTTTTTTTTAGATCACTAGACAGAAAAATAGCTGGAATATTAGGACACATCACACAGGTGATTGTCTTTTGAATTTCTGTAGTCTTAGTGTCTTAGAACTGAGTTACAATCTCAGTTCATTCATTGTTGATTAGGTTTCTTTCTTGTTCACATTGTATTATATTCTGTCAGATTTGCTCACTGTCTACCTCTGTTTATTAGTCTCCCTCAGCTCTCTGCCCTCATTATCCTCAGCTGTTGCTCATTTCACATCTGATTACTCTCACCTGCTGGCCTTGCTTCTGTCCTCACGTCTCCCCTGTATTTAAACTGCCTGGTTCTCTCTTTCCCTCGCTGGTCTCTTCTGTTACTCTGCTTGGTTTGATCTGCTCCATGTCTATGCCCCCATGCAGGGGCGCAACTACCCAGTATAAGAGGGGTATGCAGCATCAGTTTTGGCGCCCCCCCCCGGATTAAAATAAATAAATAAGTGCCAGACATCATCATGTATGGTCTTTAAATAATAAAGGTTTATTTTAAAGTATATCAGCCACTGTAGGCCTGCCATAATAATAATTAGATGGTATATTATTAACAATGTTAACACATAATAAAGAGTTGCAAATTGACAAACATTAACATTATCATTATAACCAATGCAACTTAATGCAGCCTTTCTAAATCAGCCTAGTGATGGCATCAGATAAGACAACTATTATGCAGTAAGGTTTTGCTGCTGTTGAAATTACATTCACATTTTGGATTTTAAAAAGTAGAAATATGGATAGCCTTAGCACAGACCTTTAGAGAGAGAGATGTGACCCTGTAATTACAGCTTCCATGTCACCCAACAAATGTAAAGCAGCCTACATGTCTGACAGCACAGCTAACATGAACAGCTAATGGTAAAACAACATCTTTATTTATTTATTTTTTATTTTTTTATTTTTTTTTACCCAGTGTCCTGTCTAGCAATGTGGCAATAAAAATTGATATCTTAATGCCAAATAGAGCTCGACAGATTTTACTTTCACAAGTGGAGCAAACAGCTTTCGCCATAATGCTCCGCTTGATTTGTGCGTGTAAATAGCTTTATTGTGATTCCTGCAGGGAGAATTTCAAATTATATGGACACTACAATGGGAAAGTAGGAGAGTAAAAGAAAAACAAGAAGAGAAAAAAAAAAAAAAAAAGAGAAAGAAGAGGTGAAAGAAAGAAGAGATAAAAGGAAGAGAATGATAAAACTTCCTCTGTCTGCTCCATCACCTGGAAAGAGACACAAAAAGAACAGCACAACCAACAGACATAAAGCAACAGATACAATCGTGTAACACCTTGATACCATTGCTAAATCATATGTATTATTATTTAAGCTGACATGTGTAATGTGATACCTAAAAAAAAAAGGTAAAAGAAAGTAAATAAATTATATAAAAAAAAAAAAAAAAAAAAAACATCTTTATTGCATATTATTTATGCATGAGTTACTGCATAAGTTATGTTTTCTGGATTCTGGTCATTTATTGTACATGCTACCTTATATTTTCCACTATGTCAGCGCAGCAACATTGGTTTTGCATTAAGCTAGAAGCTAGCTGTAAACCCCCATTTGGCTGCTACATTCCCACTGTTAGCAAACACAAGCTAGTCTGTTCATATATATTCATATTGTATGAATATACAAGCCTAAGTAACGGGAGCAAATCTATGCATGATTCCATGGTAAACCAAAGTCATTGCATTAGTTATATGCATCAACAGCTAATGGTAAAACAAACCCCCCCCCCCCCCCACACACACACAGTCGATCCGCGCAAAACTTGTCGCCCCGCCAATTCACCGCCTCGCTTAAGCAAATTCCTGCCTTATATTTTCCAGTTTTCAACTCAGCAACCTCGGTTTTGCACATTCTAAGCAAGCTGTGAACCCCCGTTTGGCTGCTACGTTAGTAATCGCTAGCTAGTCTCTTAACGTGAATAACGTTATTTGCAAGCCTCCAAGCACAGCCGTCAAACTTTAATTCCTACCTGTTGCCTTTCATCATCCACTTGTTTAACTGCTGTTGCATCCCTTGACATGCCATCTCCCTTTCCCTCTTCCTTTTTTTATTTTTCGCCCCCCCACAGCTTTCTTGATTTATCCATTTTCCATAGACAACTAAACTCACTACTCGTAGGCTATTCTATCTGCTCGCTCAGCGCTCACGGCGTCCCCGCTCCCAAGTAGCCTACATCCCGCTGCAGCCTTCCCGCAGGCTGCAGCGGGATGCTTCTCCCCGCTCCCTCTTGTGTCAAAATTCTACGGTGGAATCTTATGACATAGGGCGTCTACTCTAACATGTTTTTGTTCTAAAATGTTATTTAAAACATTGAGGAAATTCAAATTTAAAAAGCACAATAGCAGCTACATATAGAAAATACCAAATCTTTTTTTTTTTTACCATCACTTTGGCGCCCCCATGGTGCTGCGCCCCTATGCACTGCATATAGTGCATACCCACTTTTTGCGCCACTGCCCCCGTGTCATCTCTGGATTCTCAGCCCATGCTCTGTTTCATTCATCAAATCACTTCACTCACAACGTCGCTTTCAAGCCCCTGTCTGCATTTTAGTCCAGCTAAAAGCCCCTCAAACACAACATCTCAGCTCCTCTTTTTAACTTCTCATTGTTTTCTGCTAAGGCACAGTGCAGCTGAGCTTTTCAAACACACAAAGTTTGGTCTGGAAACCAAAACCTCCAAGCCGCTGTAATGATGATTAGACAGATATGTGTGAAACAGGGGACCTTGGTCTTTTACTACAGAATTTCTCCAGTAATCTCCAGGAAATCTGTAAAATCTAGATACACAGGTCAGCTTTCTACTTTCTGTGCGTCACATCCTTCCTTATCTTCCTTGTCCTTAGCTTTTTCTGCTCCCTCACTTAATTGCTGACCAAACCTTTCTTCAATCCTCCGTTCAAGCGCTCTACATTCTGGGCGGATCTCATCTTAACTTCACCACCAAACCTTAGTGGATCTTTCCAGAGCTCAATCAGGCTCTTCTCAATAGCTTTAAGCATCTTTCTCTGAAGGCCTAGTGTCTTTTTCTCTCCAATTCAGTAATTTTCTCGCTTCAGCTTCACTTGCCCTTTAGTCTTTATAAAAGCAATCAAACGACCAAACCACTCTCTCTGCTGATGTGGTGAAATCTGCCTCCCCACATTACAGCATCACAGGCCCAGTTATAGAATAACACGTTTTCATGTCAGCTGTGTGGAAAGTTTCTTTCATGTTTCACTCAGTAAAGCTTTCATTTCATCAGATATTTTCTGAGGTCTGTTGGATTAAGGTCAGAGCTCAAGGAGAGCCAAGTCTTAATTCCTTTTTCTGCAAAGGGGAAAAACTCTCTCAAGCAGCAGCTGCTGGACTTTATTATCCAAAAACATTTTCCACTCCTGCGCTTTGGTCACTTGGATATGTTCTTCCTGAATTATATATATTTCCTCTTTATATATCATAGTTCACTGAGGAAAAAAATGGGAAAATCCCATTAGATATTTAATGTTTTGAAAAGAAATGCTCTCATATTGATCTCTCAACTTGTTTTCTTCATCTCTAAAAAGTGATTTAATTGAACCTAGGAAACAAGAATTAAACTTGTTTCATTAACTGAACAAAGATCAACAAAGTGTGTTTTCTTGCTGAAGAAAAAGTTACGTCAACTTGCCCCAAAAGAGTGTCATCATTTGCTGAAATAACTTCAGTGAGACACTTATACGGCTCTCTGACATTGGTCAAAGGTAAGTTTGTCTCACTCCTCACTTCAGCTGTGAGATGTTTAAAAGGTTTATCATGTGTAGAGCTTGTCTCAAGTCACCGTGCAGCATCTCAATGGGATTTATTTCCTGGACTGACCTTTTCGAAACTTTGCGGATTTAGTGGTATGCTTTGGATCATTGTGTTGTGATCTGGCCTGTCTGCAGTCTTCATCCTGCCACCTCGCTGCACCTGTAAGCCTGTCTCTCCGCTGCTCTGCAACCAAGTTCAGACCACAAACCTGTTTCCTGCTCTTCATAAGCTCACCGCAGACAGCGGGTCAGCAATCGATTATTGAAAGCATTTTGTTAGTAGATGTCTGCCGTTCCTTTTTATGACTGCCTTGTCACTACTTCTACCCCTGTTTTCTTTATTTGTTTCTTTAGATTTCTCTGCCTCGCGCTTGTCAAACATCTGCTAAGCTTATGATGTCTAGACCTCGACCTGGATCGTTACAATGCCTACCAGCCTTGCCCTTTGGATCTGTCTGCCTTTCTCTGTCCTGACCTCTCGTGCATGAGCTAAGCCTGTTTTCTGGACTCAGACCAAACTTCTGCCATCCTCTCTGTTACCTAAGCCAGCTCTCATCAGTGCCAAGATCTTCAGCTTGCTTCCTGTAGAGATTTCCTGCCAGCACCAGGTCTTTGGGTTTTGTCAATAAACCTTTTAAAAAACACAACACCGTGTCCGGTTCATGTTTCAGGTCTACTGCCTGTCTGATACATAACACGTTGTCATTATGCAGGATCCAGTTCTGCTTGGGCTATAATAGTTTTTTTATGCTTTTTTTTTTACAGATTTTGCCACAGTTTCCTCAACCGCCCTCTGATATATGGTATAATTATTGGTGGATTCTACAAGGGTAAGCTGGCAAGCATCCCCAAACCATGAAACATCCAGCTGCATGCTTCACTGTTGGTATGAGGTTCTTTTCCTCAGACGCTGGACTTTAGTTTATGCCGAACATCTCATCTGTTCTGTTCTCCGAGTAATTCAGTTTAAGACTCATTTGTTCAATGAACATTACTCCAGATGTTCTGGTCATTGTCTACGTTTTTTCTTCAGTCTGACCTTCTTGGAGGGCAATGGGTTCCTCCTTGAACACCTTTAAATGAAAGTTAAACATCTGTAACTTTCTGATTGTACAGCAATGGCCTGTCTTATAAACAGTATTATGAGGCATTTAAGAGTGAAGTTGCTTAGAAAGCCAGATCTGGGCATGTTGGCTTTTTTATGTGAAGGACCTCCACTTTTAGATTATTTCCAGCCATGTGATTAAGAGTTGTTTTAGCCCTTTTTAAACCCTTGCCAGACTAAAAAGCTACTGATTTAAATTTGGCAATTTTTTCTTCATGTTAAACTGATGTGATAACACGTGTGGAGTTTTAAGCCTTTTAAAGTGAGAATACATATGGGGGTGTCCCACCTTTTAATTTAGCTTTTTTTAATCACATTTTGCATAAAGTTTAAAAGGTCTTTTCTTCAGTCTTACTTGTTAATTGACATTACTTACATTTTTCAGTATCGATAAATGTTATATTAGGTCTACAAATATCCATATATGTTAGAAAAACACACAGAAGACAAGGCTTTCCTAAAGTTGTCATGAAACATTGTTTTTAAATTCAGTTCTCACATCTAACACTACCTAAAGTTGTCATGAAACATTGTTTTTAAATTCAGTTCTCACATCTAACACTACCAATGATGCGCTCTAGTTGCGGTTTGGACAATTCATTGTTCCCAGCGCGCTGGAGTCAATACTTCTGTTCAGTTTAGTCACTCAAAACAACCCCTAAACCAACACAGCCGGGCTTCTCTGACCTTGTCATTTGGTTTATCTTATGAAAGTCTAGTGTGAACAAACTGAGAGTCTGTCAGAGCAGACGATTTTGACTTCTGATATCACTGAGGTCTCTCTGTGCTGCGTCGTAAACCACAGTGGAAAAAAAACAAAAACACCTTCAATCTCGGTTTTCTGTGTCAAATTAGAAAAGCTTTGTTAGAAATGTTTTGCGTCCTGACTTTAGATGAAAATGCCCGACTTTAAAAGTTTTCTCAAGCTGCAGCTGCGTTACATTTCTCTCGGCGTTCTTTGTTTTGGCGCTGAGAACAAAACTGATCTCCTGGGGGAAACTTTCACAAGAACTTTGTAGTGCGTGGGCCCAGAAAAATGTATCTTTGAAACACAAAAGCAAGTTCTTTCTTGTGATTTTTTTAAAATTTAATTTTTATTATTTATGCATATTTGACTCTATCATGTGCGAATCAGTGACATCAGTTTTATTGCATACATTTTTATTTCTAAATCTGTTTGCTTTCTAAACACACTGATCTGTTTTGTATGATGTAGAAATAAGAAAACGTGGTTGGAATGGGACTTTTTTTTTCCCCTCCCCATTTCAGTTTACCGCCAACGTCTCCCCTGAGAGAGAAAAGATTTTGCACAACGAGCCCATTATCCTCTATTTAGTTCTGTGCTCTGCGTTTGAGGGCGAAATAAGCCAGTGTTTGTTACACGGAAGCATGCATGCTGTGAGTGCTGCCTTCAGTTGCCTCTCTTTCACTGCATGATTTATCCTCCATTTGTGACCTCCTCTAAGCGCGTGTGTATCATTGAATAGCACATTAAAAATACAAGAGGGGGTTTGCATCCCTTTGCAACATCCAGCCGAGCTGTTTACCAAATCGAGCCTCCAAAATCCAATTCTCAAATATTGGGGTGAGTTCTTCAGAGTGTTTTTGGCCACCGTCCTGCTCTCTCTGCCTGATTCAGCATGAGTAATATCGCTGCTGCTCGCTGGTGATTTTTAAAAGTAGAAGTCTGCAGCTGAGTCACCATGTAGAGAGGAGATAATTGTATATGACAGCGCTGCTGGCGACAGCAGCCCTTGAATTGATGCTGCTGAAGTATGTGGAGTCATCGATGTTGAGTCAGCGTGTCATCCCTCAAGGACAAACCAACATTCAAACTTTTAATAACTGAGAGGCTTGTCCGGAAAACTGGTGTTAAAGCAAGAGGGATATGCGCTGCCCTGCAAAAGTGTGTTCAACTTTTTGACGTTATATCCACAAACTTCAGTCTGTTGAGATTTTTATTTTGGATGAGACCAGTCCTAACATAGCACAGAAGTGTGAATTGGAACAACAAGGATTATGGGTTTTTCATACTTTTATTTTTTCTGAGAGGGCCTCAGAGAGTAGCACAACTTTAAACCGACCAAGACATGGCTGCCAGACTTAATAAGAGCAGCGGCCCAGAGCCCCATTCCAGCTCTTGAGGAGCTGCCGAGTTCAGCAACTCAGGTGGGATGATCTGCTGACAGAACAGCTATTAATGGGGACACTCCACAAATATTGCCTTTTTTTCTTTTGTTGTTTTTTTGAAGGAGTGACAAAAATAGTCACTGTTTACACAAAGCCACACAAAGTCCCATTTGGAGTTCACCACAGTAGTGTGTGGGTCAGACTGTAAACATGTGCTCTAAACAGATGATTTCAAGACTGAGCCTTTTGCCTTGTGTAAATGTAAATGATGGGTGGAACATGAGTCTGAACATGCTTTTCCCATCATAAAAATAGTGGCGGCATCGGGAGCTGCTTAATACAAATGTAGTCCACTCTTCAGGTTTTTATTTGTAAAAAGAGAGAATTAAAAACAAAATAATGTATCTTTTCTCTTCCAACTCAAAATGATGAACTTTGAGTTACCCTAACACCCGTCACATAAACTCCCAATAAAATACAATCGAAATTTGTGGCTTTAACTTGAAAAAATGTGGATAAGTTCCAATGGTTTGAATAGTTTCACAAGAAGCTGTATACCATACCGGATGCCTTAATTTTCTGATGTTTCCCCCCCAAATTCCCCCCCCCCCCCCCCTCTGATTGCATGCAGGTGTTTGTCTTGTGCATGCATCTGTGCAATACAACTTCAGCAGCAACTGATTAGACAGCAGACCTGGCAAGGAATGGAATAATAAAACTAACTCGACAACACAGTTTATGCACAAGAAAAAAAAATGCTGTTAAACAGAGCAGATGATTATCCTGGTTTAAGCAGAAATCCTGTGTAGAACAGAGCCACACATGGCTAAACATCTGGGTGTGGGTTTGAGAGGGGTGATGCAGAAAGGATTAAAATCAGAGAGCGAAGCAGAAAAAATTGAAAACCAACTGAACGAATCATAATGAGACAGAAAGGGTGAGCTTCTGTATGAGTCTGTACTTCTGCATCATATCATGAAGTTTTATGACATT
Organism: Fundulus diaphanus; assembly: GCA_037039145.1. NCBI lineage: Eukaryota > Metazoa > Chordata > Actinopteri > Cyprinodontiformes > Fundulidae > Fundulus > Fundulus diaphanus. The sequence goes on from CM073127.1 coordinate 26,981,380, forward strand.
TACAGCATTTCCTCTCTGCGCTTAGCCTCAAATTGTTGCACTACAAACCCCTTGTTTTACCTTTGACTTGATTATTAACATGTCACTGTTACCTGCTTCTCTCTTTCTGTGATATAATCTATTTTAAACAAGTTTCCCAACAAGGAGCCACCAATTAAAAAATGTGTCACAGAGATGCTGCCTTGGGCTTTCAAATGGCTTCTGTAGAGATTTTTTTTTTTTTCGAAAGCAGAATCGGACAAAAGCATAAGCAGCTGCTTGGTGTTCCCTGATCAAAAGGGGGCCCCCAAGAGTACTAGAATTTTTTGGTAGTCTTTAAATTTGTTGAAACATACATATTTTCTTCCTAGTGCTTTCCTTATATACTATATACCCTTGCTGCTATAGGCTAAGGCTACTAGAGGACATCAAGATCGATTTATCTCTGCTGGGTTCTCCTACTGTTCTCCAATTTGCATTGTTTGTTGTTATTTATAACTTTATGTTCTCTCTGTCATTTTTTCTCTTCATAGTAGGTACATCTGGTCTGGCGTTCTGTTAGCTGTGACATTATCCAGGGGGCAGATCATCCGCTATTACCATATAACATAGAAAGGATTCCTGGTTCAATGTGTGCTTCTGTGCTTTTGTGTCTCTCCTCTGTCTTCTCTAACCCCCAGTAGGTCGAGGCAGATGACCGTTCACATAGAGCCTGGTTCTGCTGGAGGTTTTTCCTTCCCGTTAAAGGGGAGTTTTCCTCTCCACTGTCGCTTCATGCATGCTCAGTATGAGGGATTGCTGCAAAGCCATCGACAATGCAAATGACTGTCCACTGTGGATATACGCTCTTTCAAGAGGAGTGAACCCTGCTTGTCAAGACTTAATGCAATCTGCTGGGTTTCCTTACATAGGAAACTTTCTGACAAACCTGTCTGTATGATCTGATTGAATTGAAACTGCCCTGAGATGGCGTGTTGTGAACTGCCGCTATATAAATAAAATGCAATTGAATTATATCAGTCCTGTATAATGAATATGAATGATACAACCAACAAACCTCATTACAACAACAAGGAACATAAAAATGATGCCGATGGCAAAGAAAGAGAGCATAATTAAGACTTCACAACTTAGTCAAGTACCATCATCAAGGAAAAAAGCACCAAAAAGCCAAAGAGCTTATTTCCATTATAGTCATCCAGAAACATAAAGGTTAAGAATAAAGTAAAGAAAAATAACATACACAGATACACATTGATTTTTCATTTTAAATGTTTACAAATTATATTTTGTTTTCATTTGTCTCCAAGCTAACTGAGGGGGCCAGTCTTACTGGTTAAGTTTGATGCATATGCATGAACGTTTTAAACCGATAATATGAAGGGGATATTTGTGATTGGTAGTTTGCAGACCTTCTTTTCAAATTCTGTTCAGAGCCCAATGCACCATTGGGGCAGCTCAGTGTGGAAGGACTGGTCCAAAATTCAGGTGTCAACGCTAATCAGAAGTTGATTTCTCCCACACTTTTTCCAAACATTGCTCATCTTCTCAGCAGAGCGTTTCATCTCGCTCTGAAAAAGAAGAATAAGAGAGCCGGCTCTTTAGCCAAGCTGATCATCCATCTTGTGATGTTATCCAGGTAGAAGCAGTACTTTATTTTGATCACATGACAAGGAAGACCAGGATTATGGTGCCATCATTTATCTGCTGCACCGAGTTCTGGTCCATCTGGAGAATCCTGGCAGTACGGTGTGGATCATATTCTTTGACTTCTCCAGTGCATTCAACACGATCCAACCAGGACTCCTGATGGACAAGCTGGAGCGGTCAGGAGTAGATCACCAACTTTCCCAGTGCATATTGGATTACCTCACTGGTCGACCGCAATATGTTTGGACATGGGGCTGTGCTTCTGACAGGCTGGTATGCAGGGAGCACCGCAGGGAGCTGTGCTGGCACCGTTTTTGTTCACCTTATACACTGCAGACTTCTCTATCAACTCAGCAGGCTGACACCTGCAGAGGTTCTCAGATGACTCTGCCATAGTCTGTCTCATCACAGAGGAGGACGAATCAGAGAACAGATGGGGGATCCAGAGGTTTGTAGACTGGTGACAGCAGAACCACCTCATGTTAAAACAAAGAAGCTGGTGGTGAACTTTCAGAGGCGCAGACCCACCTGACTGACACAGGTGAACATCCAGGGAACTGATGGGGAGATAGTGGACTCTATTAAGTACCTGGGTGTTCACCCGAACCATAAACTGGACTGGACTCCTAATACGGATGTTCCTTACAGGAAGGGTCAGAGCAGGCAACCTGCTGAGGAGGCTATGGTCTTTTGGAGTGAAGGGGCGCTCCTGAAGACCTTCTTTAACTCTGTGGCGGCATCAGCCATCTTCTATGGTGTGGTCTGTTGGAGCAGCAGCTTAACTGTAGCCGAGAGGAAACGGCTGGATAATCTCATTAGGAGAGCCAGCTCTGTCCTGGGAGACAAAGGGACTGTAAAGACAATCCCATCACTGATGGACAATGTCTCCCACCCCATACATGGAGCTGTTACAGAGCTGGAGAGCTGACAGACTGCTGCATCCCAGATGCTCTGAGGAGCTCTTCCATAGATTGTTCCTCCCGGCTGCAGTCAGACTTTATAATCTTAGCTGCTCCCAACAGACATAATATCTGTTTAAATGATACAAATTGTTGCACAGGTCATGATCCAACCATTAATTGTTTATACTGTTCTCAGATACTGAGAGCTGTCTACATCATGCAGATCATTGTACAGATTCTGGCTCAACCACTAACTGTCTACACTGTTTCCCAAATGCTAAGCTAACTGTTTACATCATGCTAAGTGTTGCACAGGCTCTGACTCAGCCATTGATTGTTTACACTGTACCCAGATGCTAAGGTAACTTGCATGCACCTTAGCTGGGATGCTTCTGACTATGATACATAGTGAATGTTGTATAAGCTTAATACATTATGGAAATATTGCATAATAGGATAGAGTTATTTTTTACACTATCAAATAACTTTGCTTTCCCTCTGGTCAATATTTACTTGGATATTTACCCTTATAGTCTACTCTTGTTGTTTTCTGTAGAGCTAACTTTAGATTAGACGGTTTACATTTTCTTGTATTCTTTTTTTCTGTTTCAGAATCACTAATAAATCTGTGTGTTAGCTATTCTTATTCTGTTATGTCAAAAGAAGGAAGGGGGCAAGGAGCTCTGAGGATAGCAAGTGAGGAAGCAGAGTAACAAGAGCAACAAGTAAAAGCAAATCAGGAAAGCATGAAGAAATGAGTGAAAACTGAAGCAGCAGGGGACAGTATACAAAAGACAAAGAGACTGCAAAGTTCAGAGACTTTGTAGCGGAAAATATCCGTCTGAGCAGGATCGGCAACAGACCCATAGACTTGCGGTTTTGTCTTCAGTTGTTTATGAAAACATTTGATTCTGGAGTTTTTAAGCAATAGTAACTGTATAAAAAAGGATTATGTGTAAACTCATATAAGAAAATATTGCATTGAAACCATCTTCAGTTGCTCAAGTAGATAAGATGGAAGGTCTGAATGTCAGACAACAGGGCTAGTTGTTTTATAGTGATATTATATAAATGCGTGGAAACAGTCTGTGACATTGTGGATCTAATCCAAGGCATGTGTATGTTTAAACTTTTTAGCCATGATGTGTATTTACTAGGAATGTTAAGATTAACCCATTTGCACCAACACACATGTGCAAGATGTGGTGAGATGCTGGAGTGGCAGGAAAAAAATCACTTTTCATGTGTGTTCTTATACTTGGAACTGAGCGAGAACATTCTTTGCTAATTTTACTGCTAAAGTGAGGACTTTAATGTGAAGTGAGGACTTTTTTTTAGTCCTCACTTTCTTTCGGGGCTAAGGGTTAGGTTTAAGACTACGGTGTCAATTAGGTTTAGGGCTTAGGGTCAGGGTTAGGCCATAGAAAGGCATGAAAATGAATGGATGTCTATAGAAGTCAATGCACAGTCCTCGCTTTGCACTTTAAACTTAATCATATCGTTGTGAGGACCAAAACTGACAGTAGACCAACGTTTTGTGGATAAATTGCCATTGTGAGGACATTTTGCAAGGTCCACACAATGCAAACTGGGCTAATGCTTAGGATTAGAGCCAAGATGTGAATTGAGCTTTGTCATGATTTGGGGTTGTTTTTTCTGTTTTCGGATGTTTTGGCTAATCATTTTCTACTACTTGCGCCAGCCTCCCCAGTCACCGTTCACTCAAGCACCATAATTAGTTCCACCTGCTGCTTCAGATAATCAGACTCAACCCAGCTCACCTGTCGCTCTGCCTAAATATACCTGCCTTGCTCAAGCTCTCATTTCCAGATCGTCTCGTCTTGTTTTTTCCCCCCAGTGTTTTGTCGCTCAGCCTTCTGATCCTGTGAACTTCTGATCAAGTCTGCTTCTGCCTGCATCGTCTGGGGAAGTTTATCTCAGCCTGCTGCACCTTGTCAAGTCTGCCTGCATCGTCTGTGCTACTCTGTCTCTGTCTGCCTTTTCTGGTCATTCCCATTCCTGCCATCATCACCTGTTCTGCTGTCTCTGCTGTTTAAACCGTAACCTGTTCTGTCAGCCACCATCTTCACTACTGACAACAAACCTAAGTACATTAACCTTCTGTGTTGACTTGAATATTGGGTTCTCCACATAAAAGCATTACAAGTTTAGGGATAGGTTCAGGGTTGGAGCATAGAAATTAATTGAAAATGAATGTAAGTCAATGTTTGAATACGCTTCAAGTAAAGACAAATGTACCTATTTGTGACTTTACTCTTTTAAGGAAGAATTAGCTTGACAAGTAAATTGAGTGCAGGTTAGTAGAATGTGTTTTGCACTTTTTTAAAAAAAAATCTGCGCTACATAATTAAGCTGGAACTGAAAAAAAAAAAACACGTGTTGTCCCTTAGCTGATTCAGCACGTTAAATTATAAACCATTTGGTGTTTTTGATACAGTTTTAAGAGTGCACTAAGCCTTAAAGTCTTAAATGGAAGTCAGGTTTTTTAAAGGTGCACTAGAATTGGTAGACAATACCTGCTTGTGAAATGCTTTGGTTTTATTAGCTAAATGATGTATAGCCCATTCAGTTAGCGTCTTTGTCTTGTATTGAATCATATCGCCTCAGATCAAACAATAAAATAAACGAATCAAACTGGGCCCTCACAGGAATCTCTGCTCGGGGCCTCAGAAAACTTCGCGCCGGCTCTGACCTGGCTGATAAAAGCAGCCTCGGCCCAGAAAGCGGAAAGATCTCAGTGCTGTGTCGCTTTAAATACAGCAGGCAGTGCTGTTGGTCCATGCGGGAGCGCAGGGCGCACGGTGCGGCTCTGCCTCACTGCAGCATGAAGCTGTCTGCTCATCGGACAGCTGACAGGGGGGGAAAAAAGAAAAAGAAGCAACATAACGGGTCGACCCGACGCTTGAATCGCGTCCAAGCGTCGACTTAAACAGATTGCAGCAGTAATTGTAAGGAAGTCGGCGCAGGGAGCCATTAACACTTGTACTTCCCTCTCCGAGCGACACACCATAGAAGCGTGCGGCGGGTTATTGGCGGTCCACAGCGCGCTGAGGCTCCTCACAGAACCAGCACAGGGAGGCAGTACGAGCCGCCGGGAGCCACAAACTAAAACAGCCCTGCAGTCTGCGGATGGGAGCAGACACTGAAGTTATTTGCGGTGGAGGTGAAGCACAATGACAGAGGTGACTATCCTCAGATGAGTTCCGTCCTGCGCGTCCATCACCAGCATCGCATCTGCTGAGGCTTCACCCGGACCCATGGCTGGGGTAAGAGGGGCACAGATTACCTCTTCATTTGAGCAAAACCCCGGAGAAAAGATGTTTGCTGCAGCAGATCATAATACCGTGTGTAAGTCAAAGCAGCAGCAGCAGCTGGATTTGTGCTGCAGGAGTCCTTCTGGTTCCTGAGTGAACAAGAACACTCCTGGTGTTAAAAAAAAGTGACAGAAAACCTCAAAATCCAATTTACTGCCTTATGGAATTTAAACGAAACCAATGATTATTATTAGACTGACTCCATTCATGTTAGTAGTGACGATGAGTTGTTATCTGACTAACATCTATTACACAGATTTGTTTTTTTCTGTTTTTTATTTTGTGACAGCTGTTAAAATGTCTCTGCTTTTTTTTTTAAGTCCTCTGACTTGTTTGCTGGCCTGTGAAGAGGCTTTAGTCTAACCAGCTGCATGCTTGGTGGCCCACAGGCTCAACCCTTTTATCACCCTGGGCCCCCCTAAGTGTGAAGATGCTGGAATTTCATTAGAGACCTCCTGTTAATTTTTAACCACAGCTGCAATTCACACAAACTGAGATGAACCCGTGTGGAGGCCCTTTTTTTTTTTCCTTTTATTTTTTTTTTGTGTGTGTCTTCTAAACCTTTCAGCTGCTGACCCAGAAAAATAACAGCTGCACACGCTTGCAAACCTAATTATTTACAGTTGATGTGAACAAATGTAGCTAATAAGAGAATTTAATGAAAGGTGCGCCGCTCCCACCGGGTCCCGAATGAGACTCTGTCTCAATCAGAGGAGCGTAACACCCTTGATGTCTTGTTCGTGATTGATGGTAGGGTGGAGTGTCCCACCAGGGCAGAGGTGTGCAGTTAATTTTCCCAAAGGCCAACATGTGAAACTGCAATTGTTGTTAAAGGGTTGGGCCAGTTGGTTAAACTCAATGACTCCAAAAATGTATTTGATGACAAACTCTAATGCAGCTGCCAAAAACAACCAACAAGTACACTCATCCGTTGAGGGGGTGGTTTTGGTTGTCTGAAACCTTTATTTGGCGATTGAGATGTGGTTTGATCCAGCTGATCCTTGTACCCTTGTATTTAGTAGCCTCCAAATGGAGACTACTAAAGATACTATGAACTGGACTGTGGTCAGTTGGGAAACAGGTGGCTACACGCAACAGACAGCCATGCACACTTATGCTCACGCCTAAGGGCAACGCAGAGTAGCTGATCAACCTAGCGTGTACGTCTTTGGACTGGGGGAGGAAGCGGGACTACCAGGAGGGAACCCCTAAAGATAAGGAGAAACTGTGCAAACTCATGCATTTAAAAAAAAAAAAAAGCTGCGATTTGAACCTCTGTTCAGCAGCTGTGCAGCTTTTTTGCAGCTACATAAGCAGCATTTGCAACGGTCCCTTGCAACACTACTAATTCACACACACGCGTTGTCAATAATGGTATATTGTGCATTCCTTACCTGTAAGTGTAAAGTGGAAAAGACTGCACATTCTGAATCAAGTGTCTCTTTTTTGCCACAACACGAAGTGGGCACACTCAGGAGGGTGCTAATGTAGCAACACAAAGGGAGAAAAGAGGGCTGTCACCGTCAAAGGAAAAGGCATTTTTTTCTTCCCTAAATAAGAACAGCAGAGCTGGGAGTGTTTGCTGATTTGAGACTTTATGCATGTTTAATTTCGGATTTTTATCTCAAATCCTGACCCAGAAATTAGGGGTAAACTAGGGCAGATCGAGGGTAAACTATTTTTGTTGACTTGTGTGGTAGCACTTGAGTTCTTGGCAAAAAATTATCTCATTTGCTCTCCAAGATCTTGTATTGTTTATTGTCTTAGTTTATTAGTTTGGACTGCTGTTAATTCTAAATGTGGGCGGGTTTTAATGACGCTATAAATCAGTTTAACTCTGTCTCCTAACTGGATTATGACGCTAAAGTCCACAAAATATTTGTCTGAAAAACATCCTGCTTCTCTATGGAAGCGCAAAAAGCAACCTTCTATGATGTCATTTCAATCACCCCAAGTGAGCACCTGCACTTTCCCACCTTGTTTACAGTGACCTTGTGGTATTATAGATCACTGAGCTGAGCAACCGCATATTGTAAAGCGCTGAGGAGGAGGAAGAAGAGGAGCCTTGTCATTTTTAGTATTGATCACAATGAGGTTAAAGAAATCCATGAATGACTCATAATTGCTCATGCGGCTGTGGCCGTTTCAGCACTTGTCATGACTGAATAAAAAGCACAGAGCATGACAGGCCTCTTGTCTGAGAATAATCAGAGTCAAGGTAGCGGCTTTTTTAACCCAGGAGTGGGGCTGGGCAATATATCGAGATTTGAAAAATAAAGATGAAACTATATTGTTTATATCGAGGTGGTCTGTGTTGTGTTAGAATTATACTTTTATGTATTCCAGTAAGTTATTTGTTTCAGCTGTTTCTCATATTGATCTACAGCTGTTTGTTAATAAACATGCCTGGGATAGATTTGGGATAAAACTTTGATTTTCTAATTACTTTATGAAAAAAACAAAACATACTGAGACACATATCGTAAATCGGCACTCAGTCTAAAAATATCGAGATGCTATTTTTGATTCATATCGCCCAGCCCTACCCAGGAGTCACTCAGGTGTTTAAAATGAACCTTAAATGCTCCATAAAGATGAGATTACTCAAGTAAAAAGTTTTTTTTTTTTTTTGTAATGTTGAATTCCTGGGATTGGCTATACCTGCTGAGGAGAACCTGAGAGTGGCTCTGATATGGAGCCCTTCATGCATCGCCATGCAGCCCGACAGCAAAGCGGAAAGGCTTTGAAATGCTCTCCAGCCTATTTCTGCATCCCTTTTGACCGTCCTCTCAGGGACACGTCGTGAATCACATCTGGTGGCCCCGGTCTTTGATGATCACCAGGGGGACTGACAGAAATTACCGTGTGCATACATTTGCTGGTCATTACAGTAAGATTATGGCCATGGGCAGGAATTGTGTGTGTGTGTGTGGGTTTGATACGGTAGGTGCAGTAGTTCGTGATAAATCAACGCTAAAAAAAGGTTGTGGAGATCCTCTTTGAAAAATAGCTTAGCATTAAATGCCCTGCTGGCTCTGCCAAAGCCATTCTGAAAGTCTCTGGCTCTTTATGGGACCAGTCTTATTTGTTATTGCTAGCAGAGCTATTGAAGTTGTTTCATTGCAAAGTCAGATACTCCTTCAAGACATTAGTGTGTCATCATATGTTTTACAGGAATAAGACACAGCATCGGTATTCATACATAGGTAATAAAGCAAGCCAATAAAAGACTCCAGCATACAGTCGGCATTGTTTTCCAGGTCTGGATAAGCAAGTAAAAAATTAATTTGAGTATGGGGGAAAACATTTTTTTTTCCTTCCATTGTCCCAAAGGACATGCACCTAATGTTGCTTATTAAATTAACTGTTTTTAATACTTATAGTCAAATGATTATCTTGGATTTGCCACAACTCACTTTGATTTTAACATTTCAATCACTGCTAATTGTTTTTGTTTTCTTTAGACTCACTGGTTGGTTGCATGGTTATTGAAAAACAAAAGTTTTTTTCTTGACTCTAGACAACTTTAAAGTCATTCTGAACTGGATCTGTGGTTCTTAAACTAGTTTGGGTGTGGGGTCCAAATAGCAACTTAAAGATAATCAAAGACATTTTCAAGTGGAAACAAAATCACAAAAGTCATAAGGAATTAAACTGCTATTTTTTTTTCATTTTTACAAATGGGATTAATAAATAATCTATATTTAGTATTTTAGTGTTATGTACCCAAGCGTGTTAAAGAATTTTAAATGGTAATGATCTATTTCAGGCCAGATGCCAAAAAAGAAACAAAACTGAAATTGCCCTGTGCCACACCCTGATAATCAGAAGCTCATTTCAGCCTTTTGTTGTTTCTTTAATTTCAGAACCTACAGAGGATGAAGCCGTTTTCATGCAAATTGTACATTTGAGTGCAATTTTGTAATCCAATGTCCAGAATGTTATAGAAACACTAACATTTTTTTTTATTTGTTTCTGGAGGAGTATAGGAAATTGAAATTAAAATCAGCAGGAACACTTTATGCTCTGCGTGTAGCAAAGCAGCAAATATACAGCCGTGGTTGCTATAACGTTAAAATGTTTTACACCGAAATGCAATGCTACTTTCAAAACTGTATATACTAGTTGAATAGAAATTGCAGAGAATACCAAACTGAAGAGCAGTGACAAAAATCATGAAATAATATAATTCCTGATCAGAAGTTGTTTTACCTATCTGATCCATTTACATGCAAGAAGAATAATACAGTACTTTTAATACAGTACTTTCTATCATTACTGCGTTCTTACACTAGCATTGTGATTGTGTAACACCCAGGTCACCCACAGTGATGTTCTGAGCGTTGTTAATCATCCTTTACAGCAACAGATTTTGTTCCACCTGGAGCTTCTGCAGGTCAGCCTCCAAAAGATGCTCCAAAGTAGAGTTAAAACTTGCATAACTTTATAATTTCTTTCTAAAGCTATGTCTGACTGCACACATAGACTTACACCTTTCAAAATAAGTTACGCCTTGCTCCTGGTGACAATATTTTTATAACATTAGGATGTTTTTGCTCTGTTTTGATATGACTTATTGATTATATACAGTAAGGTGGTTCCAATTAATTGCATTTGGAAAATTATTATCCTGCTTAATAAACTGAGCTTTTATTTTTGCTGCTGTGGCTATAACAGACAGATATCGTGCTAAAGCAGTAAATATAGTCTCTTTGGGTGAAAAACATTTAGACTGTTGGTAAAAATTCAGATTGGTCTGATCAAAACAGTGTCCATGGGCTCATTGAGTTTTCCAACCTTGCACACAAGTAGTAATAGAATTGTATAATATAATATATATGATATTGTGTGGACCTCTGTCTCTATGGGGTATCAAGTGTTGGGTTTTGACAGAGACTGATCATTTAAAAAAAATGATTGAGACCTTGAGCCAATACTTGGAATTAGACGGGACATCCTTACCTAAAACTACACATCCCAATAGTTCTTGTAGCAGATAAACAATTTTCTGTTTGAACTTGCCTGATAGGACTACCTATTTGTCTCCACCTAAATTACTGAAAGGATTTGGTAACCCCAGCTTCCACATGAGCAAACCACATCTAGGCCATTGAAGTTAGTTGAATGGGGATTCGTCCATAGTGTGTGACTGGCAAAAAGCTATCCCTAAATAAATGAGTTTTGCAGTAACTTTTTCTGTAATAAGTAGATAAGTAAAACAGGAAGGTAATTGTCTGTTTTATGAATCTAAGTAGGTTGTTGTTAGCCTTTTTGCTGCATGCACCTCTCAGTCAGATTTCCAGTTTATAATAGGATTATTCCCCAACGCCAGACATTTTCTGTAAGACCTTTTCGGATAATGCCTGTCTGGACAGGTGGCAAGGAAATACCAGAAGCCAGAAATCAGATAAAACTGGGAAACCCCACTACCTAATCCCTAACTAAAATCTGTGGTTTGTTGATTGATACACATTTTAAACAGGAATCTTTTTTTTTTTTTTTTGCCTTGGGGGGAAAAATCAGGGAAAAACTTTACTGTATAAAAATGTTGATTGTTTATACTAAATTCTAGTTGTTCTTTGTTACTTTCACACAGTGGCCTTTCATTTAGTTGGTATTGAATTTTATTAGAAAGCTTATTGTATTTTTACAATAAAACTTGGTGTTTAGGTTTTTCTCTCAGACGGAGACCAACACCCTGCTGAGAATATCATTAATCCAACCTAGGCGTGTACAATTTGTAGCCGCACCAGAGTTAAAGAGGATCAATGCCTGAGCGTTGTTTGTCTCCTAACGTCCCGTTGCAAATGTCAGATCTTTCCCAGCATTTATTTAAACTGTAGCTATGAGACCAAACCTATTGTAAGACTTAAAAAAACAAACATCCGTCTCTGTACAAAGCCTTTCAGTGTTTCTTTTTGTCAGTCACAGAAACTTGGTGCTGAGTTGATGGAGCATCAAGAGTTCAAAGTGTGATTTATTCAGTTTTTTTATACCATAAAGAATAGATCTGGATTTTCAATGTGAGATTAACTTCAAAGGATATTAGCAGTTGATATGTTACCAACAGGAAATAACTCTTCTGATGTCTTTCTTTAGCAGAAATCTAGATTAGCTGACGCTAATGGCTAGCTTGAGAGGGACAAAGATCAATGTGAAAGTCTTCTGTCTTAAAATAATTTGAATCTACAAAACTTCCTAGTGGATTATGTATAGCTACATTATGTCATAGACCTTTAAGGTGTCATCCTTTTTGCATTGAGTGGTTATTTACACAGAAGCTGATGCTTATTTACGCAGAAAATAAGGTAGGAGGGGGTGTGCCATCATCTATCATCCTGTGTGAAACCTATGCAGAGAACAGAACATGTACATTTTCCTAGAATAAATACCTAATAGTTAGCAGTGTAAAAAGAAAAAAAAATGTTATTCTAAATCGCTTGATCATTTTTTGCTTTTACAGCACTTTAATGACGGCGTACCGCCTCCAACCTGCGGTCCCTTTGTAAGTAATCATTGGTTTCTATGTAAGAAAATAAAAGAGGATGATTTAAAATTCACAAAAGAGTGCTTTGTATAAACATGGACTAGCTGTTAGCTTCAGCCTCTGGGGCCATATTCTATCATATCTGCTCAACATTAAACTGAGCATTTGATTAAAGTAAACAAAGTAGCTTGATTTTTTTTTTTAGTAGAAATGGATCCATAAACCATCATTGATCCCAAACATAAAAAGGTACTCGCACATTTGCCTTGTCAAAAGAAAGCCATGCAATTTCTCACATTATTTGAGTTCTGTGTTTTCTGCTTATGTCTATGAAGAAAACTCTGAATCAGCATCAGATGTAGGTCTCTCTTTCTTGCTGAATCTAATGACAAGGAGTGGCCAAATTTGCTTTTGCATAGAAGTCACTGGATGTTTGTATTCTTATTTACTTGGAAATTCAAATAAAAGTACTTTGTATTTTACCTGGACTATTCCATCAGATAATAACTTCTCCGTAAAAATCTGGCCCAAAAATATTTAAAACTGTCCAGCAGCATTAAACAAATTTGTACCATTCTTTAAATGCGGTCCTGGGCCGCACACAGTCATTCTGAGGCCCGCAGATGGCCTCTGGGCTGTACACTAGGCACACCTGCTGTACATTATGTGGATTTTTCTATCTGAATAAAAAGTGTTATTTTGATTCAAACGTTTTGTAATTTCCAATATATTTTTATAAAAGAAAAATCCCTCTCACAGAGGCTTTATCACAAAATTGACTGTTTTCCTGTGGGTCAAGTAGTGGCGTCAGAGCCGGCTCCTCTTAGTCCAGCCTAAACTGTTTACCCGCTGAAGCATCAAAGTGACTCTTTCCTCTAAATATCTTGCACTAATCTCTCAGGAGTGTATGAAAGCTTTGGGAAATGAGAAATCAGAGGGAGGTTGGGGAAAGTGAATACAAAAGACTCATTTTACGGGGTCTGTTGTTGACCTTGAGACAGTGCCAGTCAGCAAGATTAACACATCGGCTCTATAATTGCTCACCTGGAGTAGCAGACCTCCTTGTTCTCTGTTCAACCGGATCCCTGCATCACAAAAAGGTCTTTGTGGGGCTTTAACTGATGGACTCTGTTTTTCTTACCTGCTGCACCAACAGAGCTCCAACCTGGACACAGAAAAGCATTTAAACACGGACATTTTGGATGCCTAGCACTGCCGTTCTGGAAAACAAAAAGGTCTGTGTAGCTGTGTGCGTTTTATTTTTGACCTTACGCTTGAGCTTCACTTATAACCACATCAAAGTTAAGTTATTTAATCCAAGAACACCTATTTTATTTCAAATGGAGGATGAAAAGGATGTAGATGGCTTAATTCAAGGAGAGCAAAAAATTATTACTTTATTAGTGCCGCAATGTCAATATTATATCAGCATTAGCGACCAGCACTGGGATGCTTTGTCAGCTGCACCTCAAACGGTGTTAGTTAGTCTGTGACACATCACTGCAGTCTGCGCTGTGCAGAATCACACAGGGTTTAGCTTGAAAGAGGATGCCAGGAGATTTTGATAAGCAGTGTACCAACAATATCGCTGCACAGACGCAGGAGCCCCCCCCTATGATAAAGAACGGGAGTCCCCTCTGGCTCTGTCAGCCTGTAAAGTCAGCGTCAGCGGCGGCGTCTGATCTCCCTTCAGTGTGTTGGGCCCTAATTGGGTTTTCACACTTGCTAGGCAAATTCGTCAGGTTGCTGTGAAGTGAAACACCGTGCCAGAATCTAGTCGCGCATCATAACATTTCCATCTACCGCTGGAATTATGGGATGCTAAGGGTTGTTGTGGGGATAAACTACTTTTACCTACCTCCTGTTGGGAGTGTGCCATTAAAGGGTAATAGTAGCACATCCTAATGCTCAGTAATTACATCCATTGGGATTTCATGTGAAAGATGTGTAGCAGTAAACCAGGCAGGGCTTATTCATAAACACCTAAAATAGGGGATTATTATTCCTGCTGCTGACAGTCTTACATGTGGTTCAATTAATTTTCCAGCAGAAGCCTGGATGAGCGCCTAAGTCTATCCCCTTATCAGCTACTTTACTGAATCCGGCTTCTTCTCATCGCTTGTGTACTCCATCTGTCGGTAAAATGGCTCGGGTCGGCCCTGATGTTCGGGACTATCACGGGCGTTAAATGCGACACGCCTGGCCAGCCTCAGACCATCCGCTGTGATATGTCAACCCGTATCACCGCCACTTTACATCTCAATGTCTGCGCAGATGTCCCTTCCTGGTTGCTGAGAGGCAGAATGGCTCAGCATCTCGCTGACTTAGGCTTCAGATGTTTCCTCAGTCAACCAGTAATTTAAGCAAGGACCCAAGTGCACGGTCAGACCGAGTTACAGTGTTTTATATGAGCTATTCTGAGTTTTCAACACCCTCCATGCCTCGTGTGGCATAAGATTTCACAATTTCTTGTGTTATGTTTCTCTTGTCTTCCTCATCATCAATGGTCATCAAATGCTGCGGACATGCACATAAACCTGTGCAAAATTACACTGTGGTACAGATGGATCAAAGCTGTGTAAACAAAATTTATGTTTGATGGTATACCCCTCCATGATTAATAGAAGAACTCAACATTCTTTAAAAACCCCACTGAAACCAGATCACTGTATAAAACCGCACACAACTTATTTCGCCCCTGTTAATACGAAGGTACTGAAATATCCTCCGATTCATTGACCAGGTGGATGTAAAGAGATGTTTTATGAGGCTGCAGGGAGAAGCTGGATGCTGAGAGCAGCTGATGCTGAGGGAGTCTGCAGGACTGAGGTCAGCAGAGCTCCACACTTTGGGAATTGTGTGTTTTACTCTCTAAAATGGTAAACTGTAGAGTCTAAGGACCAGAGCATAGCCTAAGCTAGAGTATTTTATGTTCAATTCAGGCAAATCTAATTGCCTGCACACACTGGCTGCAGTGAATAGACCTAATTATAATTCAGTGTTGTCCAAATAAATAGCAGCATTCACTAAGTGCATAAACATATAAAGAAAATCTAATTCAGTAGAGAAAGTCTTACAGTAATGGTGTAAAGAAAATGACCCCTTTTCAATAGTTTTACACGTTAGGGCATCATATTGTCATCTTTACCACGTTTTACTGACAATTAAATGTAACCTTAAATGTGCACAACATACAACAGATTCCATACTGTTGTTATATAATGCCTATATAAAGCCACTATGGAAAACTGTGGGTGATGAACTAAGTCCTCTCCATGTTCCAACATATTAACACCTTTCGCATCGCTGACTCTCCCCAGTTCTGGTCTGTATTAGTGTTTTGAGCCACTCTTTTTTATAATGCTATATATAGTGTTAAACATAGTTTTGGATGGTCCCACCATGCTATTTCGGTATAGTCAAGGGTCTAGACTTTGACTAGACCACTATAGCTATTTGCTGTAATTCCCACCTGCTCCAGCAGTAAACTGCAAAGACTGCTGCTTTAATGCAGCTGGTCACTTCAACAAGGATCAGTTTGAAGTGCTTTTGATTAAACCAACTGATTAAAACTTTCTCTCTTAAATACTGTGGAAGAAGCAAGTTTTTAACTTACAGCTTTTTTATTTCAGCAAAGAACACAGGGTGATAGAAGACTGTACAGGGTATCAGTGTCTGTCTTCCCAAAGATTCTCAGTCCTCTCAGAGAGCTCCTTTCTTAGCCTAACATTTTCTACCAAGGAGTTTTAGCTTCAGAGTGAATCAGATAGTTGATGAGAGCGACTCTGAGTAAGGAAATTACAGACATTTTTATCTTAGTGAGGAGGTGTGGTTGACCCTGTTGCTAGGTGTGACGTCTTCTAAGAGCTGTGATTGGTTGATAGTACAAGAAAAAAACAACACAAATGCTCTCCTAGTAATCAAAGGAGAGAAGTTAACCGATTAGACTGAATTAAGAAGTGTAACATGATGATGAAACTTAGCTAAATTAATTGATTGTAACACAGCTTCAAGATGTTTTTTTACATCCTCATCATTATTTTAATTTGCTTATTTATTTTACTTGCCAGTCATTTTACTGCTTTATCTAGTTGATATTGATGCACTCTCACCTGTGAGCATTTTACGATTGCTTGTATAAAGTGATTGTATTTTGCAAAACGACAGACATAAAATGGAGGGAAAAAAAAGGTGCAAAAAAACAAACTGGACAGCAGCACTGCGGAAACCAACGCACAGCTCTGGGAAGAGAATAACGTTGAAAGTTAAATTGGTCCTTGGATCACGGCATAAATACATGGACTTGCCGTAGATCATTGCAATTTTTTTCTCAATCAGTGACATCATCCAGACATTTAAGCAGGAAATACTGGGCCAGCCCCTCCCATACTCCTGCCCTGTTGCAGATCTACAAGGGACAAACAATGGTGAGTAAAAAGTAGTGATGGCGAGATGAAGCCTCATGAGGCATTGAACCACTTGAGCCAACTGGTTCGCTCCATTTCTTGGAGCTTCATGTGCACAAGAAACCACCTACTGGCGAGGTGTATAATCACAGCCAGCTGTATCTTAACACGTGTGATGCATAGAGTTTTTGTCTATTATGGCTCTTGGGAATGACTTCACAAAAGGTGTAGGATGAAATCATTTCTCTACATAAATTATGTATACACATATGTGTATAATAAAATATTGTTTGAATGTATTCTCTGTGTGTAATTATTCCCAAAATAGTAGTGTCATGTGATATGGCATGGTGGACCTCTCAATTTTGATCAAAAATTAAGAGTGAGATTATGCTAATCTTGGGGTGGGGGGGGATTATGGTCAACAATTTCCCCTCAGCAGCAACACTGAAGCACACAGAGGTTCACGCTGCGTCTTTACGCACGATCCAGCTGCTGATGTCTCGCTCCTTTCAGCTCAATGCACTTCTAGACTGTAACAGTTTATAACATTTTCATCACCTTTCACAGCGACAGGTTTCTCAGTCAGTCGCCGCGCTGACCAGACAAATCTCTATTGCTCTCGTCAGTGCACTCTGGGCGGTGAGGTGGGCGGATTTTACCCCCGTTGGTGTGCTGCGTGCGACGGATAAACAGTGGGGAAAATGCATAACTAAATACTGCAAAGGGCTTCTATAAAGGGAACAGGGGTACTGACAGGTCTAAGATGAAGCCCCTGATGTTACAAGTTCTTTAAAATGACCCTTAAAAGTGCGCACCTGAATTAAAGCGTGAGGCAGCAGCCCACCGAAGCGCCACTGATTCTATGTTGTTAAAAACAAGAGCATGAAACACAGCTAGTAACTCTCCTATTGACTTTAACTGGCACACGTTGCTACCGATGTGAGGACATTAAACGTAGTGATTCACGTTTTGAATGGTGAACGGTGATAAAAGCACCTGCTCCGAGGGAAAGGAGGGGGGGAGAGGAGCAAGCGCTGAGGCACAGAAATACGGTGCATGTAGTTAAAAAATGCAGAATTAATAAAAACGAAACTTATAAACAGACTAAGTGGCGTTTTAAACTGCATCTGGTTAGCAGAACTGTTTTATGATCCAGCGTGCAGCCATAACTGGTTCTGAATGAACCGGTCATCTGGCAAAATCTGAGCCACTTCCCGAAGCAGTCACGTGGTACAGCCGGGCAGCGAGGCTTCGGACGTCATCGTTTTCGGCTCCTCCTCTAAATGAAGCAAGCTTCGATACGCGCTTTACGGAAACGCCCCCTCCATTACTCGACACACGCCTCGAAGCCTCGGCACATCACATAACATCACTAGTAAAAAGGAAAACAAATACCATGAATATACTTTGAAACCAAATTAACAAGTCAACCAATAATCCAGAAGTAGTAGCTTTAACCTAAACATATAAATAGATGGAAACAGCAACATAATGCTAACACAAACAAACCCGCGATAGTAAGTGAAGCAGAGTTGCAAACTAATGTTTAAATTTAAGCAATATGGCCAGCTACAGAAAGTAAATGAATCAGAAATAAGAATAAGGGACAAATGGTGAACATATACTGAACCACTTTGTCACAGGAATGATAAAGTTTATCTAATCTACATATTAATAATTGTCTGATTGTTAAAGAAGTTTATGTGCTCATTTCCTCCACTGTTTAGGTAGTGGATCAGCCAATCAGCTTTCTCTGTTTCCACCATCTTCCCTGCTTAAAACACTCTTAGGTTTGCTAAAAGTCCTCCTCACTACTCCTAATGTTTTTCCACTTTAGGAGCTCTCTTAAGGCCGAAGATACTTTGTGAATAACTTTTATTTTACCGAGGTAAAATTCTAAGAAACCCCTTAGAAATTCGGGAAATTCTAAGATTTTTCCTAAAACGACGTCACTAAAAGCTACTTTTAGTTTTAGGATTCTTTGTGAATACAGGTACTGGTCTTTATAAATGTTCTTCAACTAATACTTAATAAATTAATAAAGCCTATGTATGTCTGAAATGTCAATGTTCTTGTTTATGTCCCTCAACCTTAGGGGTTAGGCCTGCATCCATATCATTCAATCCTTAGCGATGTCCCTGGTGCAAGTAGTAAACATCTAATTACATCTAAGTAATCAGAATAATTTGACAAAAGTTTTAATGTAGTCCTTTATTGTGCTGCTCAAGCGGTCTCAGATTTGAAAGGTGGTGTCCCCATGGTGCAGTTTGCAGGTATGTTTCTATAGATGTTTAAAAGAGAAAGATCTGGGCTCACAGAGAGCCATTACAGACTCTTCCAACATTTTTCCTTGAGTCCTAAGGTTTCATTGTGTCCTGCACAGATTCAAGGTTCCCCATGCAAGATGCAGCAAAGCAAACCCAAAACAAACCAAGACCCCTTACCTTTTTTTCCACAGAGCTCATTATGGTGCAAAATGCACCAGATGGTGCGATCAGAAAGTTGCATACCTTCCCTTTGGAGTTCAGCTTCATTGGCTTTAGATGGTTACCTAGGCTCTTTTTCTGCCATCTGCCATCTCTTATAAACCTTGGATTACATTTCTCACATCCTGAGAGGTTGGCTTCCATGAACCTTATACTTTTAATATTGCTAGCCGTGGTCACAGGATCACAAAGCGTCTTGCCTAGGATTTGTGCACCTTTTCTTTCAACATTCACATTCATAATCTTCTTTCCGGGCTCGTCTTCTCCACGCTCTCCGCGGTGCCCACAATGATACCAAAGATCATTTCTGTCCCCATTAAATATGCTTTTATTCTCATTTCTTTAGCCAAAGCTTCAGCATGATCTGATCGCGTTGCCATAGCAACTTTGCCTCGGCAAAGTGCCGATTGCCCCTTCGTTTCTGCTTCCAGCTATTTAAGGTCCATTTGTCAACCTAAACCCAAGTCGTAAATGAATGTTTATTTTGTATAAAAGGTCGCTGCCTCTGTAGAAGACAGCGGCAGCGACTGTAATTACGTGTCGTCCCGCAGGGTTAATCATCTCTGCGCTACTGCTGAGCACTCTTCTGAAATAATGTATGGGAGCTTTTAGAGTGGTAATCCTCTTTTGTTTACCCTTAACCTCACAGTGCTTGAATTAATCTAAAATTGTCAGGTCTCCTAGTTTACAAATGCCTTGATGTTTTAGGCACCCTACGGTGCCACTGGAGCTGTGGAGGATTCTCGTTTGCACTGTTCACAGCTTCTAAAATTTCAGCACTTAATGATTGCCCTAGTAAGTCAGGATTGATCGGCCTAGTAAGTGGAGAAACCCCATCTTTTCTTCCCCTGTGGAAACACATTTTTAAAGAAGATGGAGTGCCTTTAAGTTTCGCAGGCAGAGATTTCAAACCTACGCACGAAAACTGAAGATATGACCACCAGATAAACACAGCAATGTGTTCTTTCAAGAAAGTTAAAACGATCCCCTTTTTTTATCTTGCTGATATTTCTGATTTTTCTCTCTGTGTATCTCTCTCGCGCAGCCAGATGGAAACACGAGCAGCCCTCTTCTTTCTTCCTTGGCGTTGGAGGTGTTGTTCCATGTTGCATCAGAGCAACAGCGAAGCGCTGCTCTGTGTGCTTGTCATATTTTATTCATCTCAGGAGAGGCTGCAGCTCTGAGGCGCTCTCATTCCTGCAAGCCGAAAGCAGGCCGCTGTCAGAGAGCCCGAATCCCTAGATGCGTTGCCCATTTCTGCTCCTGCAGACAGACGTCGCACACCGTGATGGTTAACTGCATAACACAGGGCTTTTCCTATGTCCACACACAGATCGTGTAACCTTTCCTTTAGAGGTTACCCTTTCTCAATTTTCTCGGATAATTTTAGACCAATGCAGTTTGGTAGCATGGAAACAATCCAAAATGATTAGTAGTTTTGTTCAACTGAAACATCAAGCAATGTAAGACATTTTGGAGGGAATGCAGGTTTCTTTTTCTACTGTATTTTAGGTGTTAGTGAAAGAAACTGTTTTCACAGGCATTGCAAACAATTGCGTGGCATTTTTAGACTTAGCCACGTTACAGCCACAATGTACTTTGTTGGGGTTGTTTTGTTACAGGCCAGCCCAAAGTTGTGCAAATGTGAAGATGAAAGCCATCTCTGGACATCAATTTGTAAGTCTTTTCAGAGATTGTCAGATTTAGATCTAGACTGGGCCCTTCTAACACGTGTCTGAAATGTGTTAGACCTCTGTGCGCTAATTAGGTGACATCTGACTACAACTGGTTGCACTAGATTTTTTTAAAGGATCAGGATAATGGGAAAGTAGTGGGGGCAGCCATTGACACAGTTATGCAAGTTGCAGAACTGTGTGCGGGCATTAACGTTGGCAACTTGTGAATAGCCAGATGGTGAGATAAGAAAGGTATTTAGAGAATTCAGATTCCCTACACCAATCATTTTTAAATACTTTGAGTAGGACCCCAAATATCGGATATTCATATCAGACTGTGGAATCCCATCATCACTCTCTCATTGGAAAGTTTAAAGTGTTTAAAAAACTTGATGTTTTGCCGTCTGTTGATTTATCTTCCTTTAAAAGTTATTAGTTGCTCAGTTATTTTTATTTATTGGCAGTGAAACAATATGCTCGGTAATTATTTTAAAAATTTCAGACACATTGACACTAACGACTTGTTTTCACAAAGACCGCTTGAGTGAAAACAGGACGTGTGAGCAACAAGGCCTCTAACAATGTTTGTACTTACTTGGAAAGGATATTTTGACATTCGGCCTGTGGTGCTCCTCGACCTTTACTTACAGACTTGCATCACGCAGACGGGGCTCATGGTTCGGCACACATTTTGCAACGCACGCTGTAATACGAGCACGCGTCATGTTTCTCAAATGGATTCATCCAGATCACAAACACGCCACCCTGCACAATTCTGCAGAAAATGTTTTCAAAAAACACTTAAGAGAAGAGTGATCTATCTGCACAATGTGGACACCCCCCTCTAAAGGTCAAATAAGGTCACCCACTCGCATGATAATCAGTTATTCAGTTGATACTTTATGAGAAAAGCCTTCCTGCCAGTTTTGCCTCACACATCGCATATTTCAGTTTGACAGAAATGGCCCAATGGCAGCGTGAGTGTAAAATAGTTGAGATTCTGCTGTGGGTTATATGTGTAGGTGGTTAAAGAAAAACAGAGTGCATACATACGCAGAGGAAAAATCCAGTGGTGAAAAGATCAGATATGAGCAACTTAAACCATATGTTGTCTCTGCCATGTGTTTGCTGTTATTTAAAGGGGACATATCATAGTTTTAATACCTTTGTTTTTCAGACAGAAAAGATTCAGTTGTGGTCTATATAAAGCAGAATTGCAATGCTTTGGTCTGATTTACTTGTTAATTTACTTCCACGTTCCCCCTTTTCACCTCTGTTATGGGATGCGTCTGAGAGCAACTCGTTTTGGCGCTGTCTCTTTAAATGAGACTGCGCTGGATTTTATTTGGCTGTATAAGAGTGAAGGTGGTTGAATGCAAATCCACCCCACACTTTTTTTTAAACAGAAATTAAAACCTGTATAGAATTTACATCAATTTCACTGTCACACTTATTTTAGACCAAATCTGGTATACACTGAGGTCTCAGCAGAGTCTGCAGGGAACCCTGGGGAGGTAAACTGAAAACAGCACCAACAGCGTTGGTCACTATCCACAGCAAAAGAGAGAGTTGTCAAAAAAACAACTAGATAATGGCTACATTTTATGTGCAAAACTGCATCTCTTTTTGCTGTTGTTCTAAAACCAGCAACAGAACTAAACTGGCTATAGGGAGGTGAACAAGAAAGGAAAAACACAAGAGAGAGAGCAAGATGATGAGATTCATTGATCCAGAGGGCAGTATGGGGCTTGTGAAGGACCTTTATTGCACACTTCTTTCGGCTCGGTCCAGATCAGTTTGATGGAGATCTTGACTCTTTTAGCTGGGCAACCATCAACGGACTAGAGTTCAACGCAATCCCCACTGAGCTGTGTGCACCACCGTGCAGAGGGGGATTTCCGTTTGTCTCAGCGCAGCGCAGTACCAGTCTTGCGCGGCACATTCGGTACACATGACGGGTCTTTCAGGCTGGACTGTGTGTATCTCTATCACACAGAATCCCAATAAAATATGCTGAAGTTTGTTGCTGTTCAAGGAATCATTATTGTCATCTTAGGGCCATTCGCTTTGCAGCTCGCAGTAGCAGGCAAACAATTTAACAACAATCACTCAGATATACAGGAAAAAAAGAAAAAGGAAAAAGGCAGGTTAATCGCTTATTCAAGAGAGCAATAGCAGCAGGGACAAAGCCATTTTTTAGCCTGTTAGTCCTACATTTAGGCAGGGCGTACCTACGTCCCGAAGGAAGAAGCGGGAATTTATCAGCCAGGGGGTGGCTTTGATCCCCAAGGATGGAGCGGGCCTTGCCAAGAATTGAGCTGGTAAAGAGCAGGGAGGTCATTCAGGTGAATACCTGCTACACACTCTTACAATACCCTGCAGTCTATTTTTGTTTCTTAGAGAGAGATGGAGCCAAACCAGCAAATAAAGGAAAAGGCAAGGATGGATTTTACAAAACAAGAATAAAACATTCGCATAAAAGTGCTATCGACATTAAAATTGCGCAACTTCCTGTAAAAATACATGCGCCGGTGGGACTTTTCAGCATCAACTCGGGTCTCAAAGGTCAGTTTGTTGTCTATATAAGTCCCAAGGTACTTGTAGTTGTCGACAAGCTCCACTGCTTCGTTCTCAATCCTAACAGGAGGGATGACAGAGATTTCTTCTGAATGTCATTCAACATCTCTTTAGTTTTTTTCACAGTGATTTGTAGGCAGGAAGAGCTGCACCAATCCGTAAATTCCTTCACTTCAGGACCATGCTGCAGGTCATCACTGCTCACCTGGGACACGATGACAGAATCATCTGCAAATTTAAATTTCACTTTTTCTAATGTATTCACATTAGAAAACGTGAAAAGGTTCAAAAATACTAAAATGTCAATACTTTTTGCATTAACTGTACTGAAAGCTTATGTCAGCTGTACTACTTGAAATAATAATAAAAAAAAAACACCTACAGTTAAACATAGAAACCCGAATGCTGTCTTTCTGGTTAGCTGTTGCGGCCTGAACGTGCTTAAGACAGATGAAACGGTACTAAAAGCCCTCAGCCATGTAATGATTTTGTAATGATTTTTTTTCCCCAGCATTCAGCTGCACAGAATTCATCTCTTAGACCACACAGCAGCGTCTTGCAGGAGACAGCTCTTTAGAAGAAGGGAAGCGAGGTTTGGTCAGTGCTCATCACTGCAGATGGTGCTCTGTATGCTTTAGAAGACACACATGATTAGTGTTGCCTTTCTTTATTTTTGAAATCCCTATCTTCTGCGCCGCGGCGTGTATTCCTTAAAGAATAAACTCTAATCATCCCTGTCATTTTTCTCTTGCTGAGGGTGGTTTGAGTGGAGGACTAGTGAGCAACAGAGCTGGAGGATTCTTGCTGAAGGACACTTCAGCAAAGTGGGTGCTTGTTGACCATGGAACTTGAATCCATGTCGACCAGTGAAAGGGCCTGTGTTGTCTGCTCGCTGAACTTCAAAGCACTCAAACGTTTTTTTGTTCTTTCTTTGCTTACTGAATCAGAAGAACCTCTATTCTTCACAAGGAAAGTTGTCTTTATATCTTGCTTTGACAGAATGTGCCCCCTAAAATGAATGCTTCAAGTCTGTTTACTTCCAACCTGTTTTTATTCCCAGGGTTGCGGATCTTTGTCATGCACAAAAAAATTATGTTTTGATCTCCATTTATTACATTTAGAGTGGATTTTGAAAAGACCATTCTGAGAGTGCTATTTTCCCCAAAACCTGTTTTTTCATACTACTTGTTTACAATCATAAACACGTCCTGGTTTTGGCTAATAATACAGCTTTTATAACTCTGTGTGTTTAACAAGAAATCACCCAGAGAGACATTTTGGGACATTGGGTTCTGGTTAAGGTAACATGGCTTTGAAGAGGGTCTACATTTGTTTTAAGACTGGTTTACTCTGGCATAGATTGGTTTGTCCAGCAAACGTAGGTATATGTGGGTCCCATGTGGACTTTTCTGAGGCCGGATGTGTTCTAAATGGGACCGGCCTTAAATATGGCTCCCACTACATTGGTTTAGGTTCCAGTAAGTGCTAACCCAATGAATGCCTTACTGGGGTCTCATGTGAATCAGAATCAGAATCAGATATACTTTAATAATCCCAGAGGGAAATTACTGCGCAAATGAGCAAATCAGTTCATAAGAAGAAGCAAAGAAAGAATACATGTGGGTCCATCTTTTTAAAATGGATCCAAATTACCATCTGTGTTAGCTCAAAATAGTTGCTGCCCTTGGCAATTTTTTATTTAAAATGATCTTTTAATTTGACCAATGTGTTTCTTCCCACTGGAAGTTATGTAAATATTTTGGAGGAGCTCAGCCGGAGTCCTGACTTTAATCTGACACTGAATCTTCGGAGGGAGCAAAAGATTAGGGTAATGGTGAGGGGGGGGGGCCTTCCAAAATGAAATACTTGTAGACCATCGCTACAAATAAGCTGACAAAATACCAGTGGAAACATGCGAAAAGGTGGCCAAGGATTTTATTTCTGCACTGTCAGTAGAGAGTTGACATTTAAATCTGGCACGGTTATGTATAATTTTGAGCTTAACTCTAGATAGATTCACCACATCCACATACATAGCCCTCCCATGATGGCCACATCCTCTTTTGGTAAGAAATAGAGAGGGTGGTTTGAATGGGACTCAATGCAATTTCTGGGGTGTTTGATGCAATAAAACCATAAATATTAAGAACCTGGACTGGAATTGGTGTGAAACTGTGGAATGAATTGAATGATGATTTTAAGTTATGTCCTTTCTTGGTGAACATTAAAAGAGCTTTAGAAAATTTTACGCTGTTATGTAGATTTATATATGAAAATATCCTGGTAGGTTGTAAGGTATAGAAACAGGGTAGGCAAGAATAAGCTTTTCTTCACCCTTTTCCTTTTTAGGTAAATTGTGGGTTTGTTTATTGTTGTTCTTTTGTTGTTTCCTGTGTTTAATGTGGACAATTTGCCAAAATAAAGTGATTGATTGAATCATTGATTGATTGATTCATTGATTCATTCATTCATTCAATTGAATTAAATTGTATTTATACAGCGCCAATTCACAACACGCCATCTCAAGGCACTTTACAAAGTCAAATTCAATCATATCATCCAGACAGATTGATCAAAAAGTTTCCGATCTAAGGAAACCCAGCAGATTGCACCGAGTCCTGACAAGCAGCATTCACTCCTTCTGAAAGAGTGTAGAGCCACAGTTGTCTGCATTGTCAATGACTTTGCAGCAATTCCTCATACTGGGTATACATGCTTTCATGAGCTCAACAGTAAGAACTCTATCATGGGTAGGTAAGGAGCTTCGGACTGCTCTGCCGATTCATTGTCATTGTGTGACAGAAACACACATGGACGAGTCAAATCTGGTTCTTGCGAAAAATAAATACAAAGTGTGCGCATTCATTCCTTACTGACTGTACTATTCAGACAGCAGCTATCATGGTGAACACTGACACACTTCTGCTTTGGCTAAAAAGTCTTACCAACTAGACCTTTTCGGACGCAGCCACAGTGTTGCGTTTGAAGAGGTTTGTTATAAAGAGATCTGGTGTCAGTCAGAGATCCTCAGAAGGAGCAAGCTGGAGATCTGGCAGTGAAGAGCTGGCTTACTCACTGCAGGAGGGATGGCTGAGGCTTAATCGGAGTCCAGGAGACAGGTTTTGGTCATACTCAGGAGGTCAGAGAGAAGCAGACAAATACAGGGACTAGGCATGTCTCGTAGGTCGTAGTATAAATCCGGGACGTGGTCCAGAAATCAGAAGCTTGGTAGCAAATCCAGAAAATGAGAACAACGTTTATTATGTGGTAATCTGGCTTGAATTAAAACACTGGCCATCTACTCACAGAAAAAGCTTTCAATAATCTGCCGCTGTCCAGCTGTCTGCGGCGGGCTTATAAGGAGCCGGAAACAGGTGTGTGGTTATGAGCCTGATCGCAGAGGAACTGATAGGCAGGCTTGTAGGGGCAAGTGCAATGAGGTGAAGCATGGAAGAAGTAGCAGGATGAAGATGGCAGACTGGCAAGATCATCACATAAAATGTATTTTGTGAGGTTTAGACATGCGGGTTAAGCAATGATACCACATTGGTTCTGGTCTCTAACCATATCTAAAAATCTTAGTGGTTGAAATTACAACTGTGTTTTATGTTTATATGGGTAACCAGCCCATATCTAGATGCAAACGGATGTACACAGGGACAAATGAATATGGATTTATCATAGGCTAAAATTAGATGTAGGTCTACTGCTGAATCTAATGTGCTTATTATGCAGAATAACATGCAACGTTTTATTGCTCTGACCCTTAACAAAAGTAAGCCTGGGAGTATAACGAGCTGATATTAGACAATTAATTAGAGTTGTCTGCCTGGGTAGAACCCACAGCTGGCTGTTTATCACACATGCTGCTCTTAGCTTGTCAACCACATTTTCAAAAGAGTGTTACATTTGTAAGAGTAAGGGGTGCACTTCAGTTTTCACACCACGACTTTCCACAGACCGGACATTGTCTTTACTGTAAGCAAGGAGAAGATGTAGCAGAGACTGTGCAGCAGCAGGTGGAGGTGTGTGTGTGTGTGTGTGTGTGTGTGTGTGTGTGTGTGTGTGTGTGTGTGTGTGTGTGTGTGTGTGTGTGTGTGTGTGTAACGACTCTGTGCTTCATACAGTCTGGGAAAACTGGTCACTCTGGTACCCTCTCTGTCATGTTTTAGATATTTAAAAATATATAAAACTGTAGAAACGAGAGGTGCTGGTGCCTATCTCCAGCATTTCTGTAGAAACAATATAACATAACATTTATTTTAAATGTTTTGAAGCCTTTGTATACCTTAATGCTGTAAACAGCTTTTGCCCAGGTTTCACCCCATTTAGCTGCGTACCAACTGGAAAAACAGACAATTCAGGATGGAGGGGTCATCTGTGCCATCTGAGCAAGAACCTGCTACCGGTGTCACAGATTTGGCTTATTCGTTGTCAAGACTGGTCCTCCAGATGAGTAGGAGAAAAAAAACACAAAGAACCTCACACCAGGAAAAAATACTTAACTATATGTATCAAAACCTAAAACTCTCAAGCTATTTCAAGTCAGATTACATCAACTTTTAATGCCTCATGATCACTAATGGTGATACTTTCACACAACACTCCTCCTTTTAGGTTAGCAGAGAACATTCCACACAAAGTAATTACATTTCCTCTTGAAACATTAGAAAAGCCAATCAAACATAATTTCCATTTAAAAAAAAAGGAAGGTCTTGTCATTTATTGACGTAGTTCGGTCCTGCATTGGCCTTATAGATTGAATAACGAATCAACTGGAGTTACATAAATATTTATTCCAACATTAATTCCAAGTGGAGTGACATGAATATTTATAACGCTTAACATTTAGTGTTTATTGAAAACTTAACGCCCACACAGCGCTACTGAGAGCCTTTGTTAGGGAAAAAAATACACGTTTCTTTGCATTGCAGCATGGAAAAAGAAACTAGCTCTTAATATTTAATCATGCATTCAAGCTGTCCAAGGTTAGCATGGTCACTGCCATGCATATGCTCTGCAATTCTAGTTTGAGAATTGGGAAAATTTCGAGAGATAGGCTGGACCGTCTCCCTCAGCTCTCGTCCCACTTTTTCTTCCCTACAAATTAAACATTTGCTGAAAGCATCTGAAATCCTCTTGTAGGTCTATTCAAGCAGAAAGGACTTAGATTCACCGCAGAACGGAGCTGTGAGATTTCACTTTTAATTAAAGCAAAGGGATTGTCTGTGCTTAGTTGAGGTGTGAGAGGAGAATCCCTTTTCCTCTGAAGACGAAGCGACGGACACTCTGAAAGGCGCTGAATGGTGAGCTTTGTTGTTAAGCTCGGATAGAGGAAGACATCATTTGATCTCCTGCTGATAGTGGCTCACTGCTGCAGAATAATTACTTCTTTTATGAAGCCATTAGAGAAGACTGATTCATGTGATTGTTCGTGAGATATCCATCCATGTGGCCAACTGGGATAATGGGTGTGGCAGCTTCTCAGTGAGATCTGAACCTCGCAATGTGAGAATCTTGGGTGTTTTACGTGGTTCGGAGCTTCACGATACATCGTTGGACGGTCCGTTTCTCTGGTTATCAAAACTCTGGGCATTAAAATTTCAGCGTTTCTCTGCTCAGAAATGACCAGATCTGTTTTCTGATTTACAGACAAACCACATGATTTGTCCAACTTTAGCTGGGGGCCATGGCAGTTTCCTATTTTTGGAAAATGTCGGCAAAGTTCATGAATGCTCACTTTACAACTCTGGAGCTTTTACACAACTGTGCCATTGTTAAAGATGGGGATTACACTATTTTTAGACACTTGAATTTCACCCTCTCTCTTTCAAAGAAAAAGGTCATCGCCAAACTTAATGGAGCATTGACAATAATCAGGATTACAACGAGCTTCGTCCCCTCCACTCTGAGCTCAGTAACTCTCTCTGCCATTAGGTAGTACAAACTTCTCCTAATGCCACATGGAATGATAATGGGAAGAGGATTTTCAGCAGATGTTAACATCACTCTCTTCGGAAAAGGCCTATTTTGTAACATGAAAGGGAAAGAAAATCCCAGCAAACAAGTGTAGATGCATAACGACAGAAGGGCACAATCCATGCAAACCTTTTTTTCAAATTAGATCTTAAAGCTTTTTTGAGAAATAGTTGGTCTACTACAGTCGCTGTGCAGAAACCAATGGCTTAAACCTTTTGTGCAAAAGCACCCCTTATATTGTCAAAAGCTGCAGTTATCTAGCATATAGTATATATATATTTGAGCCTTTTTAGTGCTTTATCTGTCTCGTACAAGCACTTTTGAACAGAATGCTGCCTGTGTGGGGTTTATTGGCTTGCGCACAGATACTCCAGCATGGGAAGTGCGGAAATTAGGGATCAAACCACCAAACTTCCAACTAGTAAATTACTGCTTGTTCTGCAGAGTCACACTTCTTACATCTTAATTGCTCTGTCGCGTAAGGCTCCCTTAACACCGAACTAAGACCACACCATGGCATTAAGCATCCACCAGAACAGGAAAGGTGTCTGCAGGTTCAAGGAGACCTCTTCTGCAGTGATTTAGGAACACAGTATCCTTCCTGACTATTTTAAACATGCACAAAACTGTGTGTCAGGACTGTGTATGATTTGGTTGCAAGAATATTTTTTGTCTGTTTTTTGCTTGGTCTGTTCGTTCATCCAACAAATCAGTGCATAACTTTTCTCTCCCTCGCTTGGTAGTGACTGTAATTACACAAACCCTTTGGTGAGGTGGTAACTGAGCACTGGAGATCATTTCAGTTTGACAAGATACTTATATGTCTTGTTTCATTAACGTCCGAAGCATTGGAAGCATTTCATCTGCTATTCCTTGGAGAATGTTTTGCTACTGTAGTGCCTTTCTGTGGCTGTAAAAAAAAAAAAAGCAAAAAAAAAGAAGCAATTATTGCTTGCTGACATAAAAAGCATTTCTACAAGTGTGTTACATGGAAAAAGTCTCTACAGATGGCTTAAAAACTGTGTCATATGGAGAAATGGAAATAGAAATGTCTGGTTCTTCTGGTAGGCGTAAAACTGTGTGAACTGATTTGACATAGGCTTGAATAAAAACAAGAATGCTTAAAGACTTTGGGGTTAATGTCTAACATTAACCTTTAAGCAGGTCGGTAATGAGAGGTTAATGACTGTACGGCCCTGGTATATGACATCTCAAGTAACATTTTTGTGCACTTCCTCTGCAGTAACTTCAGGAGGAGTTTATTAATAGGATGTGCCAAGTGATGTGCCTCACAAAAGTATTCACACCCACGGACTTTTTCACATTTTGCCACTAAGTAACAAACGTCATTGTATTTTATCAGGATTTCACTGGATTGACTAACGCAGCGTTCCGCATAGTTGTGAAACGGAAGGAATATAACACATGATTTTCATAATTTTATACAAAGACAAATCTGAAAAGTGTGGTGGGCATTTGCATTCAGCACCCCTTAGTTAGTTCTTTGGAGAACCACCTTTCACTGCAGGTGCGTCTCCAAAATCTGCGAGCATCTACAGGCTGAACATTTTGCCCATGGTTGCTGCTTTAGCTTAAAGGGTAGTTCAACCCCAAATCAACTTTTTTGGCAATAAACGTATCATTGTGGTCTTATAGTAATGTATAGTATAGTAATGTTTGACAAATTAGTGCATATTTGTTGAAATCCTGCTTTTGTGTCTAAAATCGTCAGTGTGGTGCCCTCCTAGGGTTAAACTGTGGTCTTGTATTGAATTTTGAATCTTTATTGCTATTCAAGTTGCGATTCAAAAACATTTTGTGACGTAATTTGGAGAAACTGACGTCAGTAGTTTGTGGCAAGCCATTTTAACATTTAATCAGTAAGTTTAACTATCCAAAATTACTAGATGTCTATAGATATCTATAATGTAATTTTGACTAGTTGTAATGTCACTGTGACTAGTATGATTTAAGATATAGCTAATGTCATTCTGACAAGTCAAAACTAAAAAACAGAATAATTTAAATACCGAAAATACAGACATGGGCAAATTGACGTTGGTTACTGTCGTATGTTCCGGTTTCAGTCATTTTTTTTTTTTTATCACCCAAGCCTACTTCTGAGGCATTTGGTTCATGTTTTTATTTAGAGGCAACAGAGGAAAAGGAGCTGGACACAACGCATACCACACTTTTCAGATTTTAATTTTTAAATGTGGAAAGAGATGAATCCTTTCCATTTCACAGTTATGCACTGAGTTTGTGCCTTTGTTCCTTTTTAACACGATAAAATGTAGAAAAGCTTTGCAAGGACAAGTAAAAAAAAAAAAACTGACATCCATCCGTTTCCGTAGCAGAAAATAACTAATCAATAGCATGTAGCATGGAAATAGTGGTACGCTATGTTTAGTAACTTCATAACATATAAAGGAAAATGGACACTTCTTGGTATCAGGAGGGATAGATTCTGTCTGCAGCTAAAACCGTGATTATCTTGCTGGTTTTGCACAAAGGCCGTTAAGGTTAAATAGGACGCTAAACTGCTGCACACACCTTGGAAGCTTCTGCCAAACACTAAACACAGAGAAATGTTTTGGCAGCGTGAACATATTTTACTGGAAGCAGCCGCTCCAGCCGTTCAGGGTGATGCTCTTCTAAGAGTTGCACTCTGCTCCGATCCACCCACTTAAATCTGTTCTGCAAAGCCGTCCAACCGGTGGCGCATTTGAGCCATCTCACCTTAACATGTTATCTTCAGCCTTCCCTAGACTATGCACTGTAAAGTTAAGGCATCAATACCTCCTTCTGTATTGTGTCCCTAAGCCAACGTACAGTATTAAAACCAAAGCTTCTCTTTGGAAGAAACTCTGAAGAACGCTGCTGCTGGCTGCTTCCCTTAGTTCTCTCCTTGGTTTCTGAGAAGGCATCGTCATCGTCAGCATCACTGTAAATGAAAGCTTGCTCACTGGTATTACGGGGGCTGGAATGAATGCTGTATTTGATTTGATTTTCACAAACATGGCTAATATGCACTGGCAGGCCAAGCATGTGAGGAGAGCAGAAAGACAGGCCCCAGGCGGAGGGGAGGGTCCGGCCTGCGTCGGCTAACGCGTTAACCATCCTGTTGCTGACGTGCAGGAAACGCCACGCCACGCAGATTTGGTCCATGATGGATCTTCTCTTTGTGCAAACGGGGAAATACAGAGAAAGATGAACAACAAAACTTAAAGCAGTTTCCCTTCCCACTAATCCTGGCACGGGAGCTTCTGATGACCTTCCTGCCACTGGTGATAATGCTTCCTCTACAGCAGTTTCTTAAAGCCAATTGTTAGTTACGGTCAGAGTATCTTCCTAACTGCAGACAAAAAGCAGCCTTGCTGACATTCTTGTCACACCCTTGTTTTCCTTTGTTTTTCTAACAGCTGTGAAACCCCAGCGAGAAAAGTAATTTTCAGCTTTCAGAGGACATCGCAGTTAATTTACTTCATCTGGTGTGAGCTGCAGAGGGGGTTCTAGCTGTTAGAACGCCTCTCTTATGGTTTAGCAAAAGGAATACTTTGTGTGAAGAGCCGGGGGAAAAGAAATTGATTACGTCTGCAGAAAAAAGTATCAGGAATTAATATTTGATATGGTTTACTCATGCATCCTACTCCTGGAAAGCTAGATTTGTCAATTGAGCACTCATTGGTTTGCGAAAAGGGTTGTAACTGCTTCCCTTTTAGCTGATATCGAGTTCAGTTTGCTGCTTTTAAACGTACTTACTTAAACCCTTGCAGATGCTTTTTTCCCTGCTGGTATCATGTTGAGCATAAAAAGTTTTGTTAGGATGGCTTAGACTGGAGGGCAGCTGTACATCTGTCCTGCTTAGTCCTCTTCTACGTCAACTTATGCTTCGGGCAGATATAAAGAATATTTATAGATTTGACCCGCAGAAGGGGAAGAGCTGGCTGCGTCTGCTCGTTGAAAATTAGATTTCATATTTCTTGTTTTAAACCTGTACTTACTGTGTTTTTGCTGGTCCATTTAGCATGCATGTGAGTTAATGGTGAGTTAATGAGCTCATCTCGACTGGCAAAAACAAAACTTTGTGACGACCTCCAACTCAGGTTAATTTCATTTTCTGTCTGACCTCTGAGTTCTAGCTTTTAAGCTTTTTGAGTGATGTGGTTATAGAAAACAAAAGTAATGGATTTGTACTTGCAATCAAAACCTGACACTCTGTTTTAGGTACTGTATTAATATGTGTCGCATCAGTCACCCCTACAGTTTTGAGTGGCAATAAAATTGCTAAAGGGCATACATCATCATTTGTTATATCGTTTCCTTTTCAATACAATTTGTTTGTAGCTCAAAATAGCTGTTTTAATTCCCATTAATATGAATTCAAGAAACATGTAAGAAAAGGTCAAAGAAAACAAACAAACACAAAGCAGTCAAAGGTAGGGCTGGGCAATTAATTGCATTTGCAATATGATCGCAGTTTTAAAAAACTCAATTTCCAAATCACAGAGGTCTGCAGTTTTTTGACTATGTAACAATTAATGGATCAGAAACGTCCTTTAGGTGTCAGTAATATGTTTAAAGTAGGTTTGTCTCCACATGGAAGGGAAGAGCGTTGCAGCAGCGAGATAATCTAATTTTATTAATTGTTTTAGGGTTTATATAATCAAATACTTTTTTTCCCAGAAACTTTCAGGAATCTCACCATAGCATTAAGTACTGGTCAAACTGTTTAGTACATAGAGATGCTTGTTGGTCGCACTTTGCACTTTATGTTTAGAAAGGTTTGATGTCAAGCTATTCTCTTGAACAAGAATATTCTGATTAATATATAACGGTTCACTTTCTTGTTTTAAATAGTCCTTGTTCAAAAACATCTTTATCTACAGGGCAATTTGTTACTTGTGGTTAAATGGCAATTATGGTTGAAATAAATCGCAATTTAGATTTTTGGTAAAATCGCACAGCCCTAGTCAAAGGTTTCTGAAGAGTGATACAATGTAATCTCTGCTCTGGTTCTGGCCTGCTTTGCTACCCTGGTATATACGGGCACCAGAACCTCCTTTTCTCCCTTTAACTGTATCAGCAGAAGATCGTGGTAGTGTAGTGGTTGTGTAAAACAGAGGTAGTGAATGGAAGCAGCTGAAAGTCTCACTTTATCCACATAATCAGTCTCTCCTGTACTTGTTAGTGTTTAACTGCACCATTGTAATGCAGCTGTCAGGACATTATTCACAGTACAAAATAATGCACAATGCAAAGACAAAAATATCTTTGCATTGTGCTAATTTTAGACACAATATTCTTTGCAGAGGATACGTGTCGTCCATGTCTTGCCTATCATTTTGTGCCCATTTATCGTTTTCACTGGAAACCCAAGATGCTGTATTACAAATTATTTGAGAGTAGTTGGGGCATCTTCTCTTACAAATTCATCAGGCAAAGCCCTGCTGACAGCAACTGGCTAGTATTTGTGAGATATGTAATATCGTGAGAAGTTATATGATGAGATCTTGTTACTCTCGTTACTAATATATTATATTCTCATTCCAAAGGTCTTTTTTTGGCAAAGCAATATGTTTTCAATATATACACGTTTTTAATTAAACCTTTATTTAACCAGATAAATGACCCAATGAGATCAAGACATCTTCAACTGGAATGACCTAACCAGGCAAGGCAGCAGCACACATCATAGTGAAGACAGACCACAAAAACAAAACACCCATTAAAATATATAAACCTTGGGCAATTTGTGCAGAAGTTATAACAGCAACAATATAACATTTAAGATAGTACCAATTTAAGATTTAAAACACAGGGCACTGTTCAATGTATAGTTTATTCTGCTGTTGCATGCGCTACATTATCATCCACATACGGCAGTGCCTTTCTGTTTTAGTGTGGTGTGTCTCCAAAAGGTCAGAAAATTGTGTTTTGAAATTATTAATCTCCAGCTAAAGGTGCAAAGCTCGATTTGTCATTTATTTATTTTCTAGTCTTTTTTGGCTCTAAAATATTTGCCTTTTAACAGATTTGGGGGGGGGGGGGGTTAATTCCTACAATGGCAATTCTCCTCGGGCTTTTCTCCTTGCTCCAACTGTATTTTTAATGAATTAGGGCGCATGCATGGTTTCGTTTCTGTCTTAACTGAGGGGAGCTCAGTTTCACTTGCCTAAGTAAGAGGAGATGTGAATTATTTACACAAGTAATTAACCTGCAGGGGCCCCTGATGGATTCATGAGTGGCACAGTTGTTAGGCATCACCTGCACATTTTTTCCATCTGTTCACACTCATAAAACCATCTGTTGTGTTTTCAGAGCATCACATCACGGCCATTTACCTGCAGCAGACATAATAGCCGTTAGTTGAACACGTTATCCTAAAATCCTTCCGTTTTCTCTGCATATTCTTAATATACATCTTTCCCACATGCTGCGATAACAATATTTTTGTTTTAACATCATAACACCAGGCTTGATATGACTACATATTTTCTGTGCAAACAGATTCCATTCTGAAACAAAGACATGATTGTAAGCGACTGCATGTCATGAACCTTTTTTTTTTTTTTCCATTTCTAGAAACAGAATACTTATATAAAACTGGAGGATCAGCATGGCTTCAGTATTACATGGGAGTGACTTTTCGACTTGTTTTTACTGAACTGCTGAACTGTGGAGAAAGAAGAAGAAATGATCAAGCTGTGCAAATTCCTGCAGAACAAAGGCTGCCAGGATTAAAAAACTAAACTGGCCTTCAACCAAACTTCTGATGCAAAAATCTAAAGAAAACGTTTGTCAAAACCAACCATTGTACTTTTTGTAGACTAAAAGATGCTGACAACCATGAATTTATCTTGCATATTCTTAAAGCAAAGCGAACATGTTTAGCCTCTATTTTGTAATATGTCCAGATACTGATGTTCTCAATTAATGAATTAACAACTTTATTGTTGTTTTTGTTTATTTTTTGCTTCTTTTACGATGTGCTTGGTTTTTTATATGCATTTCGCAGTATCGCATTAGAAAAGGTTGATGGAAACAGCAAAATTTGAAATTACTTTCTCAATTTTGTTTTTGCGCTCTCTTGAGGTGGTTTTGGCTTTTCCGAAAATGAGTTAATGCGCTAAACGGGAGATAGAAACACATTTGCCAAATAAGTTCTGACGTGGCGAACATTTACCTCACATGACACTGTCGGCGTCTTCCTAGGTAATGCCATAACGTGCACAGAATTGCATTTCTTTCTCTACATCTCCAGACAGCATGTAACATCGGCAACACTAGTTCACATGACAGAACAATTACAACTTACCCTATAGCGACACATTCCTGAAGTCCTCCCTCCTTTTTTGTAGATGTGCGGTCCATGCTAGTTTGCAACCTCTACTTCCTGTTTATTAAAGGCACCCGTGATGTCAACTTCTGATCAAATTACGCTCTGCGTAGCCTGATTGATTTGCTTCAAACCAGTAGATTAAAACATTCCAAATTCACATTTTCTTTTTTGCGACATTTTAAAATTTTTCTCCAAATTCGCATGACAATTGGATTGAAACCTGGCTATTGATAAGATAAATCTGGTTCCACAGCTCCAGCTCTTTAAACCGTTTTATTATTGTTCTAAGTGTTGAAATGGGCAAGTTTAGGTGCACATCTATTTTACACTTCCTGATTACACATCTGTGTTGCTTAAATAGCATCTTCTCTTCTCTTTCCTGTTTAAAAGAGTAGCTAAAAGAAACGGCCCTCTAGATAATGTTGCAATGAAGCAGGAAGTCCTGAATTACTAATTACTTTCCTGGAGACTCTGATCAACTTAAATCATTAATGCATTTATTTTATTGGAATTGTAAGGCTCTGCCAATTAATGTTGCTAAAAACAAAATCAGCAATAAAAACATGTTTATTTACATGGTATTTTTTCCACTAAATACATGTGCTCAAATTATAGGTTTATTTGTGAGGGAAATGTCAATGTTTTAGATCATCTCAACAGAGATGATTGACTTGTTTTATTTATGCTTCTTGTGTCCTAAGTTTGACTCGCAGCTATGATCCCTTTTTGGAGTTTATTTTCTCTTTTTAGTCTTATGTCAAAACATTTAGTGTTTCTGTCCAGATTTTGGGAGAAGATCTGATCCTGAAGTGAGCAGACAGTCCCATCAGTAATAGAAAGTAAAGTTTTTGACACCTCAGACAGACTGAGGGTTGTCTTTGTCTGCTGACGCCGCAGGTCTCCCAAGTCCTCGGGGTCTGGACAGTAAGAGTAACGATAAACCAAGAAGGGTCAAAAGTTTGCGGTGCCACCAAGGTTTCATGTAACATAAACTGTGCAGGTTTGTCCCAGGACGGAGAGCAAGCCTTGAGGCTGCGACGCGTCCTCTCCAATGTTCTGGAAAGCTCTGTGACCTTGTGAAGTGTTGTGTTACGCCTCCCCGGCTTCTCCTAGAACAGAGACTCCTTTGAGGGAGGATTATGAAAGTCAAAAAAGAGAAAGGAACAAGAGACAAGACTGTTATCAGTAAATCTGAACAGAATTATGAAAACAAAACAACCATCCATAACAGCATGTAATTCAGATTTACTTAATGAGCTTTTTTAACCACCCCGATGCTTAACCTTTACATTCTTTGTTTGCTTTGATGCTGTTCCAGCTTCCTGATTTATGTTTTTAATACATTTTTCTCCCAGTCTTCAGATTTTTCCTTGGGGGATAAAATGCTGAAGCGTAATATTTTCTTTGTGTCTTGCAATTTCACCTAGTTTAGCAAAGGTGGAGCATTACTCTGAACCTCAAACAGGGAAATGATTACAAATGTTAGGTTGAAAAAACGTTAAAGCATTTTTACTATTCACACATGCTTTTTAATTATTTTATTTATGGTATTGAGTTTGAAAGAAAAAGAACAAAATGTTCTGGTAACTTCAAGAGACCAATAAATTGATTTATTTAAAAAATGTATTTGTTGATTAATTGATTAATTATAGCCATGGTATGGTAAATAATATATATTTTATGGTTCATCATGTACCCTTCCGTCATTGTAAAAAAAAAATGATTCTGTAAATACATCAAAACTAAGAATTCACACTACTTTGAGTATGCTATGATGCACTTTCTGTCGGAATTTCCAGCTGTTTAGGTTTTGTTTTTCTTCTTTGTTTTCAATATTTCATTGTCGTTTCTTTAAGTCCTAAAAGGTCTTTCCATATTCTGCTGGTTATTTATTACATTATTTTTGGGTTCTGTCCTTTGTACATTACTATGTTGTTCTTAGATCTCTGGTCATTTCTAGACCAGGCAAATCCTGATTGGTGCCTATCTGCTTTTAATTAATACTTTGGTGATTTAAAGCTCTTAAATTTGTCTGTTTTTTTTTGTCTTGTCTTGTTCTTCAAACTGCTCATCTTATTTTTCTATATTCCCATTTCTCTAGGTGTGTGTGCACATCTCTACGGCAGAGGATGAGTCATACCCTCCTCTGTCCGAACCGTCTTGGTAAATTGCCGGCCTCACAAAGCCGAAGAATCTCAGCTCGGCTGGTAAATAAAGCCACCTTCCTTCCACGCAGCGTGGGAGAAAGTGCCGCTGCAGTGCTGGTGTGGCATCTCAGTGAGGCTGATAGCTGGAGTGAAAGCAGCGTTGAGAGATCATCTTTCAGTGTGAGCCACTCACCTTTCATTGCCATGGCCCTGTAAGCCGGCTGTGAGGGCCAGGCTGCCGGTGGGAACGGACTCAGGCTCTCACGTGGACGCATTCTGCAGAGAGGCGCGGTGCACCCATGCAGAGCATCTCCCTCATGAGGCTGAAGTCTCATACATGAGCGAGGAGTCATGCGGTTGCATGGATGACCTTCATATGAGATTAAGATACTTTGGCACACTTTTTTTTCCCCCTTTATGCCCAGTGGGTCTGTGCGGCGGAAGCAGAGCGAGAGGTGGTATTGATCCCTCTGCTTTATGAGTTTTCTTCACTGTGAGAGCGTGTCTGAAAGGCAGAGGGAGCCAGCATGGCCAAGCCTCTCCTGAGGATACAGCGCTACTTCTGCAGGAAACCCATCCGCTTCTTCTCCCTCATCTTGCTTTACCTGACTGCAGGAAGCCTTGTGTTGCTGCACTCCGGCTTTGTCGGGGATAGCGGCCCCGGTGCCCGGGGGGGCCGGGACCCTGTAGTAGCTTCAGAGGCGGGGGGCCGGGCTTCGTCATCAGACACTCGGGGGCTTGGCATCATGAACAGGGTGTTCAAGGAGACACGCAGGTCCGGACGGAGATTCGGACCTCGCTGGATGAGGAAGAGCGGACAGGGGGGCCACGACACCGTGGGAAGAGGGGGAGACTATACCAGCAGCTGGAATCGAGCTCTCAAAGGACGCAATGCCAAAGACATAGACGACGGAAGAGGTGAGAAAAAAGTCTGTATTGTAGTGTCTTATTATTACCTCAGTGATAGATTCATTTAATTTAAATTCACAATAACATCAGGGTGCAGTGAATTCCCTTATATGGAGGATAATCGAAAGTGGGACTTATGAGCTTCAAAGCAGGTGCAAAAACATCTGCAGTGTCCAAAGTTAGACTGGTCAGTG
The DNA here is from genome assembly GCA_037039145.1 of Fundulus diaphanus. Classification (NCBI taxonomy): domain Eukaryota; kingdom Metazoa; phylum Chordata; class Actinopteri; order Cyprinodontiformes; family Fundulidae; genus Fundulus; species Fundulus diaphanus. Next base: position 27,021,452 of record CM073127.1, read on the forward strand.
TGCAAGAAAAACAAGGAAGAACAATACCCAATGGAAGAGTTGTAAGGATATACAGCAAAACCGTTTCTTATTAAAAGGGTGAATAGACACACACACACACACACACACACACACACACACACACACACACACACACACACACACACAGTGTCCCAGTTCATCCTATTATAAAACCGGTGCACAAAGAAAATCTCTACAGCATCAGTACAGCTCAGAGCTGAAAGCTGTATTTGGTCTTGGGAAAGATCTGAGGAGTGTGGTGAGATAACAGATAAGTCCTCTGTGTTATTTATTTTTTTCTTTGTAAATCCTTCAAGGATCTTAGTCTCTGTCCTCAGCTGGAGCTTTTCTTTGTACTGCCCGGCACATGTTCAGAGAAACACTAATATAACAAAGCCTATAGAGAGTATACGTCTCCAAGAATTGCCATTTTACCTGCAATTATTGAAGACGGCAGCCACGCCGCGGGTTTACGTGTAAGCTCCTGGTTTAAACATGTGCCATAATGTGTAACAAGAAAGGTTTTGCTTTGAGGACTGGCTTCCTTTTCAGAACGGATGAGCTTTTTTAGGTAAAAATAGTTTGTCAGACAATTTCCTCAGTTTTTTCATCCCTACTCAGAGGGATGAAAATAGAGCTGGGCCTCATGGAAGAGTGGCCAGAAAAAAAAAAAAAACTTTACATGGTTTTAAAAATAAGAAGGTATGCTTCAAGTCTGCCAAAAGGCATGCGGGTGACTGCCCGGATGTTTGGAGGAAGGGGCTCTGGTTCGAAACTAAAAACTAAAATTTAACTTCTCAGCCACCAAAGAAAATAATGCAAACACGGCACTTCCCATCACCCCAAGAACAACAGTACACAGTGAAACATGGCGGTGGCAGCATCATGATGTGGGGGGAACTGTTCCAAGTCGAGGGAAAGATGGATATAGGTATGTTCTTGGGCCAAGCATGTCAGTCTGCCTGTGTTTTGTGACTGGATCGGAGGTTCACCTTCCAGCAGGACAACAACACAAAGCATGCAGCTATGGGTTGTACTGTGGTTTATGGGAAACATGTAAATATGTTGAATTGGCCTAGTCAAAGTCCTGACCTCAATCCAATGGAGAATCTGTGGTTAGATTTGAAGATGTCTGTTCACAAGCAAAACCGAAACCAAAATCCCAGCGGCATGCCCAAACTGTCCAAAGTGACTTCCAGCAGCAAAAGGTGGCTCTGCAAAATACTGACTTTGAGGGATGTGAACAGTTATGCACTTTGGAGTTTTTTGTTATTTTTGTCCTTTTTGTTGTTTGCTTTACACGAAAAAATAATACATCTTTAAAGGTGTAGGCATGTTCTGTAAATGAAGTGGTGAAAACTGACAAACAATCCGTTTCAATTCCATGTTGTGAGGTAACAAAACATGAAAAATGCTGAGGTGGTGAATACTTTTGCAAGGCACTGTATGGTTTTGCAACCACACAGTTTCCTACCATTTCAAATCCTGTTCATGAGATGCCAGAGAACCGGCCAGACTTCTATGGCTGTGCTAAGCATTGGGTTTGCAGGGCTGGCCCTCCATTGCTGCTGTGCACTGCCAGTCGGCTGTCTGAAACAAGACTCTGACACTTTTTCCTTGCTTAAAAGGAAGACAGCTTTGGAAATGTTTCCAGACAGTCATGCTGTTGAAACTAAAGGAGAGCAACCCATTACTCTTCCTAAGCCAACTTTGGTTTAAAACTGCAGCTAGCAAGTAATGAGCAGGAAGTGTGTAAAGCAGCTCACTGCAGGCTACCCACTGGAGCTGATAACCTGACTAATTAACCAGCTAACATAATTAGATAATAGATAATTAGAAATTCATCAGCAACACAGGCCATGTCAAATTTATTATTATTATTTGATATTTAAGATATTATTATCAGTAAAAGCAGATTTGCAATCATCATGATTTTAAATCTGTTTAGTTTGAACTGTCATAATATCGCAAATCCAACTTGAATACAAAATCATTTAAGAATTTGAGGAAATTGTTGTAAAGTGGATCTTTAAATGAAGGACACAGCTGCCTTGAAATAAAATCTGGGCTTACTAAAGTGGAGATTTTTATTCTCTCAGTAAAAACTATACATGTTTGCCAACCATCTAGTTTGGTTACAGCTGGACTGGCAGAGAAATATCCTATTTTGCTTTTCTTCTAACATTCAAATCAAGTATTACTCTATATAATGCCTGAATCTCTAATAGAGTAGCACCATGCATAGCTGCACCATGTCAATTATTTTGTGTGTTAGTGTTGAAAGGGAACATGCAAGCCAGGACTGCTGAGTTTGATCTCCTGGGAAAAGCCTCCAACATCTGGGAGCGTGATGGAGGTCAAGCCAGAAACACAAGCAAATATTTTCTATTCATCTAGTAACCCTCCGAGTCACAGTAACCTGCCCCGCTGTGACACACAGAGTAGAAAATCAAAGAACATTTTTTCTAACTGCAACAGAGCCGAGCGATATTGCTGCCGGCTCAAGGACGACAAGACCAACCTGTTTATAATGTATACTGAAGCTTTGGGTTATCAGATGAAACGAGGCTCTCTGTCTGGCTCGCCCCTCCCTCGATTCCTCTTTTCTCTATTGCTAACCGTTTGGGACAGCAGCTGAATGTGATGATGGAGTAATTAATAGCTCCAAAGCATTTGTTTTCCCTAATGCATCCAGCAGCTCTCATCACGCTTGCTTCCTGGAACGTCTGTATCACACTCCTTTATCTGGGAAGTGATGATGTTCCTCTGCTTATTCCAAACGCTTTCCTTCTCTCAGGGTCTGAGGAGCAGATTTTAGGAATCAGCGCGATCCAAGGTGCTGGCCGCAGCATTTTTTTTTTTGTGCCGCGTGCTGCAAAAAGAGCAGAATGCCGCCTTCTTCCCATTCGAGGGGAGAGGAGATTCCCTGGAAATCGATGGGGCTAAAACACTGACCAGGGTACAATCAGGTGCATCTAAAGTATCATCCCTTTGTGTTCATGTTGCTCTGAGTCCAGAAACATGCAAAGCATTTAATCAGCATTTCGTCACAGATTATTTTTCAGCTCAACAATAGTAGTGCAGGCGGATTACAGCCTGCAGCAGCTCACCGCAGCCTGCTTAAATGCCATAACAATTAAACTAATGCAGGGCTTTTCCCTCATCTGGACATTAACAGGAGCTCAGAGAGGTAATGGCGCAGATGGTCAGCGCTTCCTCGGTGAACTGGAGAAGATTGCTTTTATTAAAGGCAAGAAGCCGCTGAGGGGTCAGCGTTTCACTCTGCAGAGGTTCGCAGAGGCCCAGCCCCCCTCACAGACGTCTGAAAAATGCAGCCAAACGACGGCGACTGCAGCTTCAGACCACTAGAAGGAGATGTGTGTCCTTATAAATAAATGAAGCGACTTGCCCAGTTTGCACTGCTCTTGTGTGTCTTTACTACACGGTGTGGCCTTGTGAAGAAAACACAGTGTTGCTGATGATGTTTCTCACTTTTGATGCTTTCGTAAAAAAAAAAATTTAAATAAAAAAAAAAAAATCCATGTGCTTTTCTGTCTCTAAAGCGCACCTGTCCAAGATTTGCGTAGAAGTGCTGCATTTTCTCTGCACGTTCTTGTCTTTTTCTTAATGTCGCTTCTATTTGATTCTTTTCCAGCGAAGTATATTGGCTGCTACGTTGATGACACTCAGAAAAGAGCACTGAGAGGAGTTTCTTTTTTTGACTACAAAAAAATGACTGTGTTTCGTTGCCAGGACAACTGTGCTGAAAGGTAAGACTGAAGCAAACAACACAATCCTCATCCTTCGCTTTTCCTGTTTGTCTTTTTCTAATATTAAGTCTTAGCTGAGAGATTAAGTGGAGTAGTTTATGAATTATATATCAATATATAAATTTGTGTAATAAATTGATTTGAGTTTCACTTTTTGAATTCTATTACTTAAGACATATATTTTGTGTTTTAATTGTTTAATATGCGTACGCATTTGTAGAAATAGTAGAACTAAGCTTATTACAGAACAGTAATAAATCTTTCATGGTACTCGTGGTGTAATGTTCTCTGTACCCTTATAAAATCCCACTTTGTATTCAGATAGAGCAATACCTGTAATTTAAGACAAGAACCTGTTATCATACTATCAGCATTTTTAAAATGGGGCGCACTAGATCTTTTTAGCAGAAAAAAGAAAATGCTGTTGTCCGACTGTCAGAATTTCCCAAGATATCACAGCAAAGACGCACATGAGTATAAAATGATAATGTAGAAAGTCTTGTCAGCTTTATATTTCTGGTACTTTACAGAAACAAAAGTTACACCAAAGTGCTTGATGAAACATCAGCGATTAGACAAATCATAAATAACAAAACTATGAAATTACAAATTGGGATGTTGAATCTCATTAGATAACCGTAATTTGTAAATAAATACATAAATCATGGAGATTCACCAGTTAATCGGAGCCAGAGACCAGGACTGTCCATTTTTTCTCATTCTGTCATTATCAGTGATTAGCAGGTCAAAAATATAAAAACAAATATCTGTTTTATTTTCTTAAATATTAAAAGCATCAAGAACCACGATCTTTAGCCTATAAATGTACCAGCCTGTACTTTGATGCACTTTTTTGAGCTCAATAATAATCACATCAAATTAAGGGAAAAAAGATTTGATGCAGAAATGGGGAAAATGTTATAATTTCTTCATTTTTGGTTGGATTCAAAGGTTTAGTACTTCAGTACAGAAATACAGGAACTCAGTCATAATTTAGTCGATCAGAATCACTTTGCAATTGACGAGGGCAATGTGGAAAAGGCATTATCTTCCATAAATGCAAATAAAAGCTGTGGTCCTCATAATATCTGTGGTAGACTCCTTTAAGTATTATTATAAGGAATTGCGCACAATTACTCATTATATTTTCAATAAGTCATGTAGGGGTGTGTAGACAACTACAAATACCTTGGCACCATCATCGACAGCGCCTACATTGTCTTAACTGACCTCCTTCCATGTCGACAGAAAGATGCTCACTATGTTTTACAGATGCTTCATTGAATCTGTAATTTCCTTTAGCCTGGTGTCCTGGTTCAGCAACCTACCCCAAAAAAATAAAAACTCACTGAATCAGATTGTGAGGTGAGCCAGTAGGTTACTTAGAGAGCCACAGCTGAGCCTAGAAACCCTTTACACCAGGCAACTACAGAGGCTAGTGGGGTCCATCCTAGAAGATGGAGCCCACCCACTTCATGGTGAATTCCAGCCCCTCCCATCTGGCTGTAGGTTTAAAATGTCTGCAGGTTAAACCAAAAGGTACAGAGGTAGTTTTGTTCCTTCAGCTATTAAGACCCTGAACAACACTTAGGCTATTTGTAGACTACACACTAATCTTTTTTTAAATTATGCACAGCCTTCCTAATCTATTTATTTAATTATTTATTGACCCAGCTTTTTTTTTTTCTACTGATGTGGTGGTTTTTACTCTGTATTTTATCAACAGTATTTTGATAGTAATACAGGACTGTCTCAGAAAATTAGAATATTGTGAAAAAGTATACTAGTAGGCTATTCAACTAATCACTTGAATCGTCTAATTAACTCGAAACACCTGTAAGGGTTTCCTGAGCCTTGAAAAACCCTCAGCTTGGTTCAGTAAACTAAATCACAAGTATGGGGAAGACTGCTGATCTGACTGCTGTCCAGAAGACCATCATTGACACCCTCCATCAGGAGGGTAAGACACATTAAGAAATTTCTCAAAGAGCAGGCTGTTCACAGAGTGCAGTTTCAAAGCACATTCACAAAAAGTGTGTTGGAAGGGGGAAATGTGGCAGGAAACGCTGCACAACCAAGATCTGGCACCTGCCCACAGTGCCAAAACCACCAGTAACTGGTGTACTGACCATGGCATTACTGTCCTTGATTGGCCTGCCAATTCCCCTGACCTGAACCCCATCGAGAATTTGTGGGGTATTGTGAAGAAGAAGCTGAAAGACACCAGACCCAACAATGCAAATGAGCTAAAGGCCGCTATTGAAGCATCCTGGGCATCCATAACACCTCAGCAATGCCACAGGCTGATTGCCTCCATGCCACGCCGCACTGATGCAGTAATCTGTGCAAAAGGATTCCCAAAGTACTGAGTGCATTAATGGACATTTTCAAATGTTTGATTTTGTTTTGCTGTTATAATTTTTTTTTACTTGGTCTGAGGAAATATTCTAATATTTTGAGATAGGATTTTTGAGTTTTCTTCAGCTGTACGCCTTAATCAGCGATATTAAAACAATAAAAGGCTTGCAATATTTCAGTTGATTTGTAATGAATCCAGAATGTATGACATTTCATGTTTTTTAATTGCATTACAGAAAATAAAGAACTTTATCACAATATTCTAATTTTCTGAGACAGTCCTGTATTATGTAATTTTTATCTATATCTCTATGCCTGGAGAACTTGCTGTTGTTGTTATGTCATTGTCTTCTGTCAATGTTGTCTGTGTGTAATGTGTGTATGCAGCCCACTCTTTCTACCTGCAACCAAATCTACCCTCGGGTACAAATAAAGTTACCTTGACCTTTTAATCTTTGGAAAGTGCTGCAGCACCTTTTTTGTTTTGAATGTGTGAGAAATTGTCAGGCAAGACTATCAGAGAAAGCCTGAAGAATCTGTATTAGTCAGGAAAAGTCTGATTGGTGAATTTCCTATAGGTTATTCCACAGATTTTTGTTTTATGAAAAACAAAAATCTGTGCTGGCTTATTTATCCCTCCGCTCACCTGCTCCATTCATTTCCTGTTTCTCCCTCGCTTCCTGTCTGCCTCTGCTACCACACCAACCTCCTCTCACCTCTTTTCCTCCTCCCCGCGGAGTACCGGCGACGGCTCTATCAAATGCATTAAATTACACCCATCGCTGACTTGCGGAGAGCAGGAGCAAAGAAAGATGCTTGTTTTCCGGCTCCCCCCGCTCTCTCGGTTCGTGCCTCTTGCTACTTGTCTGTCTCCCAGAGGAGCGGGTTAATAAAAACAGACAAACAAATGAGGGGCGGCACGTAGCAGCGCACAGAGGTTTGGGCATGACTGACAGCTCAGGGGATTCATCCTGTGTCTGAGCTATGTTAAACGTCTAATTGCATCTGAGAGGTCTTTAGGGAGTCAAACCTTCATAAAGGAAAGAGACAGCCGACCTTGTGTGATTCACTTTCTGTGTACACCACACACCTATAATTGGCTGTGTCCTAGAGGCCTCCAGCAGATGCAGCACGGCTCATATTTTAGTTAATGTATTGCCATTTTTGCCTCAGCATCCCTGGTGCACCATGTGTTTGTTTTTCATCGATTACAGCTCACATTGTGATTCAGAAGGATACAGTATATTGGCCCGGGAGGGATTAAGAAACATGATGAAGGCTCAGAACAAACACTTGAACCTCTTTGTTTGCTTCCTTCCATGTCCGTCCTCCAGAGGGTACATGTATGCGGGTCTGGAGTTCGGAGCAGAGTGCTTCTGCGGGCACAAGATCCAGGCGCCCAACGCTTCAGAGAGCGAGTGCAATATGGAGTGCAAAGGAGAGAGGAGCAACATATGTGGAGGAGCCAACAGGCTCTCCATCTATAGGCTGGAGCTGAGCCAGGAGTCTGCACGGCGCTGTGAGTCCCACAGTAAACCCGACTGATGTTCTGTGTTGCAGCTCATGATTCATCTTCATTGTTTTATTCCTGAAATTGAAATGAAAAAATTGTGAGGATTTAGACAAAAGAAAATAAAAAAGTGAATCTCCAACATGAATGTAAGTTCTGAAAGTGAAGATTTATATTGCCATTTATCCAGTGAGGAAGGAAGGTGTCAGGAGTAAAGTTGCCTGAGTGCAATGGCTTGGAGATCTAGCAAACCGTCACCCTATAGAGGGATTTAAAATCGCTCTTCCGTTTTGGTCTCCAGACCCCTTTTTTTTTTAAAGTCTTGGTTTTTGACATGCTAGACTCAAGATTGTTTTTCTCGAGATCACTGCTGCAACAACTTTTTGTTTTAACGCAACTTGATGTGGAACCCTTGGCTGCATTTAAAGGCAAGCACTAAAGTACTTACTTTGAAAATGTCAACGCTGCCTCCTGTGCCCCTGCGTGCCAAGGATGAGAAAATGACAACATCAGATGGAAAAACATTTTTGAGATTAAATGTATGAACGTTTTTCTGGCTGTACAACACAAAGATAGAAAGACAGAGTAAAGTCCTCCACCTGTCGCCTCCACACGATGCAGAGCCGGTGAATTTTAGCTGGAAATATGCGCTCTTCAGGGTTTTCTGGAATGTCTGTTTAATTTGTTACCAAATTTATTGGTCACGTGGCATGTAGTTGAGGGACTGTCTACATACTGATGTCTTGAAAATGGTTTCCTCCATGCCAAAAAAAGGTAAAAAACAAAGCAACTGGACTTGTTTTCCGTAGTTGAAGACGTTTCGCTTCCTCTCCCGGAAGCTTTCTCAATTCAAAAAGTCTGGAGTAATGATGAGTAACAAGCTTTATACCATTCCAAACAAAGGCCTGTAATGGCTTAGATAACATGCAAATTCAACCGAAACAGGACCACCCCTTAGTAATGGGCGGTCGTTAAAACCATTAAGCCAGCGGAATGGACCGAATTTCTTTTTGAATTGAGAAAGCTTCCGGGAGAGGAAGCGAAACGTCTTCAACTACGGAAAACAAGTCCAGTTGCTTTGTTTTTTACCTTTTTTTGGAATGACCATGACCTGGATGACTGAGAATCTTCACCAGCATACGTTTCCTCCATGAAATATTTAGACCAAGTATGTTCCAAAAGTCTGTTCTCAGTTTTTTCACAACTAACAACTTTTATAGCAGACTCAGAGTTTTAGTGCCATGACAGATCGTGTCCTTGGAATAACATTTTGACAGCTGCAACACTGTAGTGCTGGTAAACTAGTGTTTTGCTCAAGATAATCTAACCCGAGACCAAGATGAGACCAAGACTGAGGGAAGAGAGGCTACATTCCTACGACAGCTCTCAATGCTCAGTTGCTATTTTCTTCTGAATTTTTTTGTTTTGTTAGGTCATTACCATTACTTTTAAAATGCTGCCTATGTCTGACTCCAGTGTGAACTGCTTGCAGCTCCAAACTAGAGGTGGGCGATATGAAGAAAATCTAATATCCCGATATCTTTGGGCTATATCACGATACACGATATATATCGTGGTATGTTCAAATAACCTTGAATAACAAATGTTTTTAGCCAAATAGTGCCTAAAGTTACATTGGTATATCTCATATTAACGTGTCAATTTTTTTTGTTTGAAAAATTGATTGCAAAATAAAAATGAATTTAAAATGTTTTATTTTAGCCATTTTTTTCCATCACAGCTGCACATAGAAGCTTTTCACAAATTACAATATTGTCACATTAAAGCTCTTTCATTGTCAACACTGGACCTTAAAAAACAGAACATCCCAGCAGCCAAAAGGAACACCAAGGAAAAATCTGACACAAAATACACCTGAAATAAAAGGTATCATAGAAATGTGACAATCCCAAAAACAAAAGCTTGTATTGTGACTATAAAATCAACTGACCAGTCGCAGCTACATATTCAGAGCTTCTCAAAAATATTTCCGTTGCTCTTTAGGTGCTGGGAAATTTTAAACAAACGTTTTTTTCTGTCATATGGGATTTAGCAAAAGAAGATGCCAGTTTCAACAGTTTTACGGCTGGTTTAATTAAAGTTCCCTTCGGTGTGTGTGTGTGTGTGTGGGGGGGTCGACACGCGGAGTTTACAAGATTCTTCATTTTGCACTGGATGACGTTTTAGGTGGAACAAATTTGTGCTACTGCTACCATTTGTGGCTTTGATGTTACGGCATGTTTTGCAAATTACCGCGTTTTGTTCGACATCCTTCCACTACCTGAAAAGCTCGCTGTCGCCATAGTTCTCGCTGTCTCGTCAACGTTAAGTAAGCGCACAGGTTCGTTATGTGCGCGCGCCAGAGCACTTTCTGCTTTGGAGGAGGAGCGAGTGATGCGTTCACAGCATGTGGGAAAAACTAAATTCACAGTGAATTAAATGCAGCAGCTCAATCTTGCCATGAAAATTTACACGCGATGGTCGCGATTAAGTCATTTTAACTATCGCGCGGAGGAAAACTTGAGATACATCGAGTATACTCGATATATCGCCCACCCCTACTCCAAACTGACCCACAAGTCAGTAAAGAACAATAACAAAGTCTGCCCAACACGCTTTGGTCCAGCAAACGGGGAACAAATAGGTTTTATGCTTTAAAGTGCCCATGGGAAGCCATTTATTGTGTCCGCGGGTGCTGAGGGTGAAATGCACAAATAAAAAATGAAAGAGACTCTGTGTTCTGACATTTTACGGAGCCCTGGCTGCACAGAGGTCTATTTGAATGCAGGGACGCAGCCAGGAGTTGTGGGGCAGGGATGTTAACAACCTTACAGAGACAGAGTTCATTCATGACTTTAGGATGTCGAGGGCAACTTTTAATAAGATATGTCAACGCCTCTTCTCTTGACTCCTAAAGCAGGACACTCTTAGCAGTCTGGTGAATAACTTTGCAACGGAGGCAGATTATGACATGCTGAACCTGTTGAAATGCAGTACAATGGATTGCAACGAGTGAAAACCTCTTCGGCATTGCAAAGTCCTCCATGTGCACGATTCTACTTGAAAGTTACACATCTTGATGAAATGGAAATCATAATCCTCAGATTATATCTGCAGTCAAACCTTCTCTCCTTTATAATGTGTCCCATTTGTTTCAGATGTTAAGAAAACAACAGCTGCAGCTGAAACTAATTACTGTGAAAAGCATAGAGAAAGATAATTGGAGTGAGCAGTTAACATGATTAGTGGACTTTCGCATCTGTTTTGTACTAACTCAACCAGAGTAAAAATTGCTTTAAAGTAGAGCATTCTCTTACCTTATACTGTATCTATTCTCATTCAAAACACTTGCAGTTGCCTCCATGGTCTGGCTGTTAACTCCCTCCCTGATGTATCCATCGCAGTCGTGGCACAAATTTATGTTGTGAACTCATCCCTAAGTTTTGGGTTGTTTCTTGCCCTAAATCAAAGATTGTAGTGGTTTTATAATCCAGGAGCACAAAGAGTTTCCAACGGTGAGAACATTTTTGAGTTTTCCTCTTGACCTGTTTATTTCCAAACCATCATGAGTTTTCCTACACATGGTGTTTTGTGCTGGAAAAGTGCAGATTATATCCTTTTAGATTCTCATCGATAAGCGGAAACACATCCATTCAACACAATTCTGTCCAAAAGGTGCCCTTTTGTCAAGAAATTATTTTCTGAGATAAATTCTAGATTTTCAGGCTATGCCGTTAAAAATGCCAAAACATCATCAGTATGATTTTTTTTTTTACAGGTTTTCGGGTTCTAAAATATGCTGGCATCTGCCTTTTAAATTACATTAAACATTTTTCACCGACATTTTATTTGTTTGGAATTACATGAACAGTCCAGGCTTATCTTTCAGAGAAGCAGATGATGCCATATAGATATATGGCATCCCTGTCTACTTTAGAGGAAGAAAGATTTGTTTTGTTTCTGGGTTATTGCCACAGTTGGGAGATGGCTGCTCTGTTGTTTCCCTCTTTCCTGGGAGAACTGTTCTAGCTACGAAGCCAGCCGTGCTCTGCATGTTAAACACTCGCCGCCTGCCGCTGGAATGCTGCAATGTAGCAGGGAAATTACTGACTGTTAGGAGTGAAAAATGAATTACCTTAACCTGCTGTCAGTGTTTGAAATGGGTCATTTGACTGAGACAAAATCTAAAATTAGGATTTGTTTAATTATTTTTTGGTTGAGATTTTTTCTTTGAAATCTAAAAAAAGACCCCTGCCTCAAGCTGATGTTAACTTTGCACATCCCCCTGTTTCTCTTTGCTTTTCTTTTTCTCATCTTTCAAATAAACATTTGACATTCAATCTTGTTCTGTTGGCCTTTAGCGGCTGGGTTAAACTGGAGGCTTGAGGCAGAGATGAGGTGAGGTGAGGACCAATCAGTTGTTTATTCACAAACATTAAACTGGTACCCAAACAAGTAAAACAAAAAAATGCTTATCAGGTCAAATGAGGTCTTAGCTGCAGCTCTGATACGATCCAGCATGTGTCGTAGAGAGAACATGTGTTCCTCCCAGGATCGGCTAAACACCACATCATCCAAGTAGGTGCTGAAAAGTCTGACACATTTCTCAAAATATGGTCCATAAGCTGCTGAATACTTCAGTGATACCATCTGATTTCTTTCTTTATCTCTGGCACCAACCACTCAGGAACCCCGCAGCTCTTCTGTCAAACCGGAGCATCCTTCTTTAGTTGGATGTCATGTAAACCGGGTCTGTGAAACCTGGAGTCTCCTTAAAAAGCTGTGGATTGAGCAAAGATGCAACTTCCTTCTGCTGAGATGAGACAGACCCACCATACTGAACAATATTTCTGTCTGTTGTGCCGTCTTCAGAGTCTGCAGGGCCAACGCTGTCATATCCTCCAACATTTAGCACATAATCTAGCTCAGGGGTCACCAAACTTTTTAAAACTGAGAGCTACTTCATTGGTGTTGTGTCATACAAAGGGCTACCAGTACTGACGTTTGAACTAGAAGAGTCAAAGTTCACCTTAATTTTATATAAAATAATAAAAATGTTCATGCTTTGTTATAGATATTGTAATTTTTTAAACTTATATTTGTGCAAGTGGAATTGAACAAGGAGAGTAACAAAATAAAATAAAGTATTGGTGGTAGATTGTGTTTTTTTTTAGAACAGGCTCGTGGGCACCACATGTGGTCTTCGAGGGCTACTTGGTGCCTGTGGGCTCCATGCTGGTGACGCTTGGTCTAGAGAGACGAAGCCGGCTGTGGGTTTCTGAACAGGGAAACAAGAAGTTCTGTGGTGAAGAAGAAAAGTCTGCTGATAAAGTAGGCCTTTGAATCACTGAGTTGCCTGCTAGGAAGACATTTATTTTGTATTTTAATGCAGGAGGAAGGCTGCACTTTTCTTGGAAGAGGTCTTATAAAAATACTACTTTATTCATAATTTTACAAGTGTATTTTCTAAATATTATGACTTTACTCTCATAATTTCTCCCCCAAAAATATATAAAAAAAAATCCCACCCACCAAAAGGGGGGCCACCAGTCTGTGGCATTGTTATTTTGGGGGTCGCAGGCTGAAAAGTTTGGGAACCCCTGCTCTAATGGCTGCATCGGATGAGATCAACCATAAAACTTGACTGTCTTCTACAAGGCAGGAAAAATCAACACTGTAGCTGAATTTCTGTCTAGGATTCCTGAAAAATTAAAGTACTTTGCTCTTAAAGAGAGAGGGGGGAGGAAATGTAAGGAAGGTATTCATTATTAGTATTGAAACACATTTAAAATATTGATTTTAGATAAATAAATGAAATAATTACACAATGAGAAACTGGAATATTCTATTCTTACAGTCTGTGGTTGTGCTTTGGAAGCTTCTTTTCAGCCGGCGCTGATGAAGGCCTGTCCTGTTAACAAAACAAACAAAGCATCACTTGCTGTTATCCAGTTAACTAATCTTTGGAATAAGTTTTGAAAGAGTGATGTTTTAAAGTTTATTGCCGTATTTGTTGTGCAGGCGACACTTCTCTGTCACTTCCTCTGCAGTGTGTTCAGGCCAAAAGATTCCCAGGGAGCCTGAGCACATTTTAAATGTTGTGGAAGAGTCAATTTATTGATTGAGAAGGGGGAAGGTAAACTAAACCGGGCCTGTTCATTCAAGGGTGGGCTGTTGAGATCCTGGGGGAATAAACTCCAGTTTAATCCACCCACTAAGGGCCCTTCTTAACCTAAAGCTCGTCTTCTTGTTTTCCTCTTTGTTTATTTTCATTTCTGCTTTTCTACCCCCGTGTTTTCCTTCCACCAAAGTGCTGTGTAAGCTTTTCATGCTCATGTTTTTTTTTACCTCTAACCCCCTACATCTGCATCATGTGAGGCCTTTTCCAGGCATCAATGGGGAAACAAAGTATCTCTCTTTGTGACTGCTTGGGTTTTCAGCCGCATGCAAGCTACGGTTGGATGTTTTCAGCTTAGGTTAGCTGAGGTGATGTTGTACTTCACAACTGAAGGGTGCATTGTTTATGTCAAGCAATGAAATTAAAAGCAATAATTAAAACGAGCAAATAAAACATTTAGACGTTGCAGAAAAATGTCTTCTGACTGCATTCAACTACGTGCAAGAACAGCAGTGAATGTTGTTCCAGCGAGAGGCTCATACATCAAGCCTCATCAGCATGAATGTCATATAAATTCTCGGCTTTTAATTAATGAGGAATCATTAGTTTAAAGAAAAGCACAAAGTGGGAGCAGATTTGAATTCAATGCAGATTTTCTCTGTTCCACACAGGTTTGCAATTATTGGTATATATGTAAATATATTCAGACACCGCTGCCAATATTTGGATAAATGTCCCTCATCAGGTTGCAAAGAAACCACATACTTTGAATGTAGTCATTAACAAGGTCCTAGCATTATTCTGGTTGGATATTTGATCTCTGATTTTATCAGAAATGGTTGGACTGCTTTGTTTTTGCTTCTTTGCCTGGCATGGACCAGACTTTTTAGAATGCACCATGACTTTTTTTTGTGGTTGAGATCAGCTCTTTATTACAGAAATTATGGTAGTAAATTGCTAGAAATATTTTAAGCCTGAAGTTCTAAACAACAATTTTACTCAAAGTGCATAACATGAACTTAAAAAGTACGTAAAAGGAAAAACTCGTCACTGTTTTGTTGACACACGGTGCAGCCATCAGCTCCAAGGGAGGATCTACAGTTAAAGGTCATCATCACACAGCAGGGTTGTAAGCACTGTTAGTGTCTCTGTCTGCTGCCAGGTCAGGGCCTCGGTGGATTGGCCCAGAGTCCCAGTGGGGTCTCATCATCAGGGGTCAGTGGCCGGGAGCTTTTTTGATGGTTCAGTAACTAGAAAACTAGACTCACCACTGTGTGTTTTGTCCTCTGGTAGTGAGTCACACCCTGGTTTGTTTTTGTCTTCTTCAGATGGCAGTGCCATTTTTAAGGGCTGTTTTCACCGGCCAGACAATGTCACAGCGGCTCTTCCCTTCAGCGCTGTCATCCGAAACATGTCTGTGGACAAGTGTGTGGACATGTGCACAGAGAGGGTGAGTGGGTGCCTCTTAAGTGTGTGTGTGTGTGTGCGTGTGTGTGTGTGTGTTTGGGCACTGTGTGGGCCTGTCTTCACTGTCATAATGCTGTTTGTTTTACCTCAGGAGAAATCGCTGGCAGCTCTGGCTGGAGAGCGATGTTACTGCGGCTTCCCGACTCCTCTCTTCTCCCTTCATGAGCTGGAGGACGAGGACATGTGCCTCCATCGGTGCCCCGGAGAAGAGTTTGAAAGCTGCGGAAATGACAAGTTCTTTGTGGTGTACCAGACCCAGGTTCAAGGTAGAGTTTGGTGTCTCTTCACAGCACAGTCACAAGCAGTTTGTAGAGGAGAGGATGAGAACAGAGGCCTGTCAGGGAAGAATAGGTGTTCGCCACATCCTGTATCTAGTTTCAACACTAGGTATTTTTGCTGCGCAAACAGTCCCTGTACTTCAACACACTGAGAATATGATGTGAATATAATTCAAAATGCATACATACATAATGCATGCAGCCTTGTGCAATATCTTATTTTAAATGCATTAAACCTTTTTTAACTCAAATAAAAAATTGAGTTTGAATAAGATTAGGGAACGATGGCTTCTAAAAGTATTCCTAAATTTTGTCACTTTACAACCACTGTAAAAGCTACCGCCCTCTGTCAGCGTTTAGACACCTCCCCATCCTGTGCGATCCTTCTAGCCCAGAGAAGCGGTCACACATAGAACGTTTCTCAAATGACGCCACATTGTGTACGTGCTGCCCCGAGATAATTGACCATTTCCTTTATCGGCCCCATTGTCCATATCAATGTATGCTGCATTTGTGACGTCCACAATGCCTGTGCATCATCTGTTATTTCCCCAATAACTGGTTGCAACACGTCCAACTACCTGTAGCCTCATGTAATATCTAACACCACCTTAAAGGAAAAGGATACATGGTTTTCAATTTTTATTTGCAAATAATAATTTCAGAAAGTGTGTCCTGCATTTGTATTCAACCCCATTTACTCTGATAGCCCTAAATAAAAAATAGTGCAGCCAGATGCCTGCATAATTCACTTAACTGGTAAATCCCAGGCTTTGAACATCTCACAAAGCAACCATCATCTAACAAATAGTGTGGTACAATAACACACATACCAAAATAGGACTCTCCATCTAAACTAAAAAGCTGAGCGAGGTGAGCTTTAATCACAGCAGCACCCAAGAGACCCGTTGTAACTGTGGAAGAGCTGCCGAGACTCATGTAATGCATCTGTTTTTCCATGCAGTCCATAAATCTGGCCAAAATGAAAGCTGCAAAGCACTATATGTGATGGTAAAGTAACACTGCACATCATCCTGAATACACCATTCCCACTGTGAAACATGGTGGTGGCAGCATCATGCAGTGGGGGTACCCTTCCTTTACAGGCATCATGAAGCTAGTCAACGTCGATAGGAATGTAGATGGAGCTAAATATTGTACAGTGTAATCTAGAATAAAACCTTTTAGAGGCAGCAAAAGGCTTGGGACCCAGGTGGAGGTTCAACTTCCATCAGAATAGCAACACTGAAATAACCCCATAGCTACAATAAAAGGTTTTAGATCTAACATATTCATGTGTTACAAGTCCAGACTTTAACCCAATAAAGAATCTGTAGCAAGACTCAAAAATTACTTTTCACACACACCCTACATCCAATCTGAATAAGCTTGAGCTATTCCTTTTAAGTTAAATGGTCAACATTTCAGTCTTTAGATATGAAAACCTTTTAGAGACATAATAAAAAAGACTTGCGGCTGTAACTGCAGTGAAAAGCGATTCTGCAAAGTGCATTTAATATCTTCCTTCCACTTCACAATAACGCACTGCTTTGCATTCATTATCGCATAAAATTCCCTTATACTGCTTTCGAATACCATACTGTATGTGTTTGTGTAGAATAAAGCTATTTTTTAACACAGTGTAGTGCTATTTCTGCTCAAGGTTAATTAAAGGGGTCTCTCCTGAGCTGGCTTTCTGCCATCTTTTCATATACATCTATCTGTTGTCACATTTATGCGCATCGCCTCATGCACTGATAGCAGAACGTGACAAAAATTATTCTCTGCTAAGTCTCAGAAGAGCTTTTCCTCTGAAACTTTCAATTTTGACCTTGTGCATACCTCACTAAGAAACAAAACTCGGCATGAAGATAAAAGCTGAAATGTATAGTTGTTAAAATAAATGAAGGGAAAAATCTTAACTGGCAGTCAATACATAGCTTACATTTCAGTTTTGTCTGGGGTCTTTTATTTAGTAAGTTTGAATCAAGGCCATTACAGCAAAGCTACCGATACAGATCTAACTTAAACAAGTTACGTGTAATAAAAGAAAATACACCAGGGTTGATTTATCATCCCAGTATTAACAATTTTTCTTGTTTACAGCATCACAATTCTTACTTTTTACTTTGTGCCATGTGAAAAGGGTGAAAATGAACTGACTCATTGCTTTTTTATTGCCAGTTTGTTATAAGGTTTCCATTTTATTCCTCAATGATCTACGAGTCATTACAAATAGCTGCTTAGTTTAATCTGTAAATTTCCACTTATTTAAAAAAAATCTTTTGTTGCAGGAAAATACGAGCATCACATGAAAAATTTAAGAAAATTAAAACGAACAAATTTCCAGAAGAAATAATAAAAATTGACAAAATAAGATATTTTTACGGTTTTCTAATCACTCTTTAAAGGTAGAATTGCCGATTTTTCCGGAAGTTTCCCCAAGTCCATTTTTGGTCTTATTTCTTTCTACTGAGGTCTTCCTCTTCTTCTCATAAACGTTTGGGGCAGGACCAGAACTCAGATCAGTCCCTGCCATTTTGACCCAATGGCAGAGATTGTTCAGAGATTTTACAGGCCTGCAGCTTTCACAGAGATCAAAATTTTTTCTGAATACATAATGTATTGACCACTGTCAGGATAGAAGAACCATTTCACAGAGTATAACAAAAAGTGTTCCTGAACAGGATTACCAACTACAGCTTTAATTCCATAGGAACATTTACTCTGACCGTAAGTAACTGTGGCCAATGGGCAGCACAGAAAATAAAGTTGTATGTAGTAGCAATTTGTATAGCATAGGATCAGTTATCTCTCCATAATCTGAGCACGGGGAATTGTAAAGATATTGATTAAAAGAGCCCCAAGCATTGATCCCTGAAGAACCACAGCTTGATCTTTATTCGCTCAGAGTAAGAATTCCCAATTCACACAAAGTAGCCCTGGCCTGACACAAATAATACCCAATATTTCTGTAATTAAAAGAACAATGAGATAATTAATATCCTGCTTTCTTTCACCAGTATGCCTGAGAAGACCAGACTTTTGTGCTTTTTTAAAAATATCTTGCTTCCTGTTTTTTGTTTAAAAAAATGGATAGAAGAATAGTGAAGCATTCTGTAAACAGGTTTTTGCATTTCCTCACCCAGCAGTGTTTTTCTGCGAGTCGTCTGTGTTTTGAAGGGCATTATTCTCTCAGGGCAGCAGACAGCTGTGGCTTAGATAAGCAGAAACGCCATTCAGTAAACAAAGCAGAATATTGAACGTGGTGAGGGTGAAAGAAAAAAAAAAGAGCTGAAGTTACAAGTGAGGTTTTGAGAACTTGAACTTCTGCTTGAGCTGCTCTTTTAACGTCAACATGAATTTTCATTCAAAATCTCCTCATACGCAGTTATCTCCTAGCATTTTTAGACAATAAACACCCACATACAACTGCAAAATATCACCACTGTGACCTTTTCGATGACGGTGTCATTGGGTGTCATTGTTTGCACATCGCAGTTTCAGTGTAACAAATGTTTTCAGTGTTACAAAACTGTGTTAATGAGCAGTAAGTTAGTGTGGTTGAGAATCAATATTAGCTTGTATCTGTTAAGAAACCAAGGTAATGTTCAACGTGTTAGTGTTTTTATACGACAAATGACTAATGCATCTTGTTTACTTGTTGCTGTAGATAACCGCTGCATGGACCGACATTTCCTTCCTGCTCGCACTAAGCAGCTGGTGGCGCTCGCCAGCTTCCCAGGAGCAGGCAACACCTGGGCTCGCCACCTCATCGAGCTCGCCACCGGCTTCTACACGGGCAGCTATTACTTTGATGGGTCCCTTTATAACAAAGGTGTGCCTCGGCGCGTGATGATGATGGTTCGACGCTTTACGTCGGGGTGTTAAAGTACATTTTGTTTTGGTATGCTGCTGTTTCGCAGGCTTTAAAGGTGAGCGCGACCACTGGCGAAGCGGGAGGACGATCTGCATTAAGACGCACGAGAGCGGCCGGAAGGAGATCGAGGCTTTTGATTCGAGCATCCTCATGATCCGGAACCCCTACAAAGCCCTCATGGCAGAATTTAACCGTAAATACGGCGGGCATATTGGGTTTGCCTCACAGGCCCACTGGAAAGGAAAAGGTAAGCTGCTGAACACTGTAGTTCGGTTTCTAATTGAACTTCTAGTTTACAAAACGGATGCGTGGGGAGACGAATGACATATATTGGCCGGTTTGACCTTTGTTTTAAATAAAACTGAAAATAGCAACTAAAACGCAATGCAAAGTATTCATGATGACGCAGATTGGGTGAGAAAATTAGGGATATGTGGTTTAAACCAAACCAGATTATTTATTTTTTTACTTAAATTGTTGCCAAGACAGGCACATGATTGACACATTTTAGAGAAATGAAACAATGCATCATCAAGCCACGGCCTTAGACTGTCAGGGTTCTGTCATTAATTAGTCACCATTCATCTTTTGACTCTTAGTCTTCTATTGAATTTAAATACCATTATGGATTATTTGTATTCAAAGAAATAAACACAGTTATATCTGTAAGTTTGATATAGTCTGCAAGGTGAAACAAGTGGCAGGGATGTCCCCCTGAGATCTTGCCGTATCAGCTCATCTGTGCTCCCATGATGATAACAGAACTGGAACTGAAAATGACTCCAAATTCATGAGGTGATTAAGTAAATATTACTGGAAACTCTTCATGTGTGAGCCTGAGAAAGAGTTTCAGTGTGAACTAGTGTTTCCTATTTAAACTGATCCAATGTGTTGCTTAAAAACGTTTTCGCTGCACAGCTAAAAGATTAAACATGAAAGATGAAGGACATTGTTCTACAGGGAAACTTCTCTGGGAGCCACTCGAGTTCACTTGTCAGCAAAATCATCTGCGCTGAGTCACCAAAGTACTTGAATCATCCAAAAGACATTTTTTTTTCTAAATAACTTGCTGAATTTTAAAAAGCAAAAATTCTGACTCAAAAAAGACATAATTCTGTAACTTTCCATCTTCGATAAGCGACGTGCATTTGAGGAAGATCTTTTGTTGGTTTCACAAAACAGTTCTTTCACAGTGACGAGTGTATCTTTTTTGCTGCCTCTGGTCATTCGTAAGCACACGATGATGATTTGCACAATGTCCAGCACACATCAGCTTCTATAAATGACGTGATGGGATTTGCAGCCGGTTTTAAAGTGTTACTCAATAAAGAGCATTATATATATAATGTGGGTCAGGCATCCCACATTCTGCACCACTGTATTATTTATGGGGCATTGTGAAGGTTTGCCTACCCTTTTTCACATTTTGATGCTTTACAGCTAGAATCTTTAGTTTGTTTCAAAAGGATTTGATGTGTTAGATAAACACAAAGTTGTGCCGATACTGTGAAGTGGACTGACACTGATACATAAGTTTTACAAGTAAAAACTTGTAGGCAAATGCTATGTTTTTTTGTTTGTTTTTTTTGCCTACACGCACAGCACTAAAACTAACAAAGCTCAACGTCGGACAAATCTTTCCAGCCACAAAACGTGGTGGTGGCAGCATGATGGTGCGGGTGTGCTTTTCTTCAGCTGGGACAGGGAAGTTGGCTGGACTTGAAAAGAAATACATGGACATTCTTGAAGAAAACGTCTTAAAGGCTGCAAAAGGTTTGACAACTGCAACAGAAGAGAATTTTAACATAGATCATTGAGCCTCAGCAATCAGAAATGGCTACAATGGGAAAGTTCAGATCAGTGGTGTCCAAAGTCTGGTATCCTGCATGTTTACATGGTTCGGCACACGTTCATCGAATGAGCGGGTCATAAGCAGGCTACTGTGGATACGGATGATAGGCTGAGGAGCTAATTACACTGTTTGAATCTCTCTTGTTGGAGTAGGAACACATTTAGTGCATGCAGGATACTGGCCCTGCAGGACTGGAGTTGGACTTGCCTGGTTCAGATCAAAGACCACACCTAAATCCAGTTGAGAATTTGTAGCAATACTTGCAGTTTGGTGTTGAAGATGCGTTCGGGCAAATTTGACTGAAGTTGAGCTATTCTGCAAAGAGGAATACTAAAAAAATACAGCAACAAAAAAGGTGTCACTGGGTTTGTGCTTGACAATTATACGTTACTTTGTGTTAGTCTATCACATACAACCCATTAAAAACATTGTTTGTGGTTGTAACTTGACGAATAGGGTTTGAATACTTTTTGGAGGACACTGGAGAAGTTGGACTCGTACTGCACAGGTAAAGGGAACCCTACTGAAAACCCTCCCTATCTGGCATGTGACTGTTTTGGCGTCCTGTCTTATTCCATGAGCCACTGTGTATTGTACAACATCATTAGGATGTGTCAGCACAGTTGAATCAAGTTAACCTCCTCCATCAGATTAATCACGACACAATTAAACAAATTAAATTTATCACTGTTTGCTTTTACGTCCCACACATTTGATACGTACTGAGTGATGATCTTTGCTCCTCATCCACCCACCTTAACTGCATCTCGGTAACCATGACAGCTGGTTTTGTCTCACTCATGCACCGTCTCTTTGGCTTTTTGTGAGGTTCGATTGATTTTCCAGAGGCTGGAGAGTTGCCTACCCAGCAGTTGTCTCTCTTTGTCAGAGCATCAGCACATTTGGCCTGCCATTCCCAATGAGCGTTCCCTTCTTTTGTTGTTGGGTAAATCATGCAGTGACATCAGTACAGAGAAGGTTTTTGTTTTTGACAGCTGCCACTTCAAATAGAGAGAACGACTCCAGGCAGAGTGTCAGCATGAGACTGTGGACTGGCCGTGTCGACATGAGGGGGGGTCTAACAAATCACACTGAGCCTAATTTGGCATCAATACATCAATAATCTTTATTGTTACTATGTGTTACTATAGAGAAATGTTTGATGAGACAGACACCGGCTCAGGATGCACACAGATTACATATAACACGCAGTCACAACAAGATGTAATACACTTAGTTTTTAAATGAAATCAGTTGATTGCACTGACCAACACGCTTCCTGAAAAGCTGAAAGCATCTTTAGGGTCTGATAAGACTCTTATCTGAGTCCAAAAAGGCCGATAGCAGTCCCTTTACAAACGATATAGACTGCTGTGCTGTTGCATGAATTAACCACCCAAGCACTCCATCGATGATACACTCATGCCCACAGTAAATACTGTGCAACCATTTTAAACCTTCATACAGAACTGTGCATTGCTAGATGTTCAAATAGGCATTACCAGCAGTGTGTCTGTAACATGTAACAGACCACGGCCATGTAACAGTTTTGGAAATAAGCTGTTTTTGAGTCTATTAGTTGACCTATAGTGTCTTGGAAAGGCATTGATATCTTTGACCTTATGCACATTTGTTCAAAGAAATGAAAATTATACATGGCTTTATATTTTTATTAACAAATAAAACCTGGATGTGTTGTATCCATTAGGCTTCAGTCCCCTTTACCTTGCTGCCCCCAAATAAAAAATTAGTTCTACATTTCAAACACTATGTGGTGGAAAGCCCAAACGCTGCATCCCCACTGCGAAACATGGTAGTGGCAGCATCATGGTGGGATTCCCTAGGCGTACCGAGCTGGTGAAGACGTGCAGCTAGAAAGCTGCTTCCACTAATATGGACCCAGGACAGCTGATTACAAATGCCTGCCACACTTTTCAGAGATTTTGTTGTTGAGAATTAAGAAAACCACGTATTGTTTTCCTTTCACTTCACATATATATCCGCCTTGTGCTGTTTTTAGTTTTTAGTCGTAATGTGACAGATTAGGAACGTTTTGAAAGGATATGGGGCTTTTGCAAAGTACTGAAAGTCTCAGCTGGAGAACAGGATATTCAATGGAAAAGTTCAGTTTATTTTGGTCTTTTTGTTTTGTTTTGCCCTGGTTTCTCTTGAAAGCTTGATGGAAAAAGGAGAACAGAACCAGCGTGGTCAGAAACACGGTTCCCAAGTTCCTCTCTGATATCCAATATTTAAATAGGTCTTGATGTACACATTAAAGCATCAGACATACGCAGCGCTCAGAGGGAGGATTGTCCAATTTGTCTTCTAGATTAGTGCGTTTGTTTTTTGACCAAAGTAACTTTCTGATTACAATCAAATGTCTGCTTTGATATCGGTAGTGATGACCACAGAGAACGATGGCATTCATTTCTTTTCGACATTGGATGAGATGAAGCATATGAAGGCAATGGTAGCAGAATGCTAAATAAGAGCTCCTTGAGCGTGAAGAGAGGAAGAGGAGACGTTCGGCGGGCACAAACGAAGAGAATGACCTCATAAATTATCCCGAAGTACTGTGCAGTAGCGCTCTTCACTTTTATATAAAAGCTGCTCTTGTCTGAGATTTCCCGTTACTATAAACTGGAGGGTTTTCGTCCTTTTATAATAGAAGAAGCCACAACTTAAAGGGTTCATCTCTCTGTGAATGGAAGGTTTATGAGAGTTTGCAAACTCTGGATGATCATTATTTCCTTTTTCAAATGCCATACTTTCAAACTCTCATGCCCTCAAACCAGAACAGCTCGCTCTCACCCTCTTGTCTTATTCATGTTTAACATTTTACTTTCTGAAGCAGTTGTTTCCCTTTTTTTGGAGTGCTGGACTTCCTCTACAGCCATCTGACCAAAATGTCATAAGACATAAAAAACTAAAAGATCTCATAAAGGATTCAAAATGCGTATATAATCTTAGTAGTTGTTGTTTTTGTTTCCTTGTTTTTCAAAACTGATATAATTTTGTATTTTGTAAATCTAAGGCAGTAGAGATAAACAAGACAAGAATCTACCAAACAAAACTGAAAGGTTAGGCAGATCACCCAAATGTTTGTCTTGGGTCGATTTTATTTCTGTTATTCAACCCAAATGCAATAAAAGTGAAATTTCCACCTTTCAGCCAGTGCTCGGTGAGCCTTTCAGAAGAATTTGAACCCTGTTTCTGCAGTATCAAAGTTGTCCCAGTCATTGCTCGTTGGGACAGCTCTGCAAACTCAGCAGGCTTTAAACTTTAATGCAAACCTCTGTGCAGGAGCACTTCCCTGTGATGCAGCACAGCTCCTGCCAGCTGCTGCTTTCAAAGGCCAATTTATTGCTTTTCAGTAAAAGTTGCAAGAAAAAGGATTTTCAGCACAGTTTGGCCGCCGTTTGACTGATGACTAAAATGTCTTTTTGACACTTTAGGAACTACTTAATGCACCCTGCCCCAAATTTCACCAGACCTGAGTCTAACCCACACCAGTGCCTGGATGTAATCTCCTCATTTCCCCTTTCACTCAGAAGTCGCCCACACTCTTTTGTTCATCCAGGTTAAGTAAAGGCTAAAATATGATCAAAATAACTTTAAAAAGCCAAAAACAGTGAAATACTTAAAAGGGAAGAATATTATATTATTGTAAGTTCATTACTGTCCTACTCCATTTTTCAGTTGCTCCTCAATAAATTAGTGTTACTCAAGAATTAATTTATTTATTTTTTGTAGTTTAATTAAAAACTTAAAAATCCTGTTAAATACATTAATTTACATATTTCAGTTGCTTACCTTTTTCTAAATTTTGATGTTCATGGCTTAAAAAAATCCAAAAGTCAGTTTATCAGAAAACTAAAATTTCACACCAGACTGATTATATGAGCTTATTGAAAAGTATTTCTTTGCATTGTTCAGGACATGCAGTTGTTGCATGAACTACTGCGGCAATGCAGTGTGGCATGGAGGCTCTGCTCAGGTGTTAAGGAAGCTCAGGTTGCTTCATACCTCGGTTCATCTCTGGTTTTGCTCTGGTGTCTCTCATCTGCTGCTTGACAATGGTCCCTGGATTCTCTGTAGGATTTAGGACAGGTGGCTGGACAATCAAGCATAGCACTATAAATTAAAGCAGGTATCGGTACGTTTGGCCGTGTGGGCAGGTGGAAAATCCTCCTGGAAAATGAAATCAGGATCTCTATAAAGCTTGTCAGCAGAAGGAAGCATGATGTGCTCTAAGGTTTCCTGGTAGGCGGCTGGATTTGGACTTGATAAAACACAGTGGACCAACACCAGCAGATTGGTTCCCAAAATCACCATTGACCGTTAATACCTTATGTTGGACCTCTTCCTTCACACTCTGGGGCCTTATAAAATGCCAATAAAATGTGCAATTTAATTTCATCTAAAAAGGAGTCTTTGGACCACTGAGCAACAGTCCAGCTCTTTGTCTCCTTATTCCACGATAAATATATATATATATATATATATATATATATATATATATATATATATATATATATATATATATATATATATATACAGTATATATTGTAACTGATTGGTCCCAGGGACCAGTTCAATTCAAGCATTACCGCTCTGTTAGTGTGATCACAAGATGGCCGCGACGCATGTGCTCTGCGCTGTTCTAAATTTAGTAATTTGACGTCATTCGAGGAATGCCCTATTGGAGCGTATAGAGGACACTGTGTTAAATAGAGGATAACTTATTTTACACCTCGGGCAATTGGAAGGGCATGTATGGGAAAGAAAATAAATGTTTAACCTTTAAACTTGTGCAACGCTTCTTTACACGATTTTGTTTTTGTTTTTTCATTGTTTTGTTCTGTACCCCAATGAAAGAAAAGTCTGCCCCTGGTAAATTTGGCCTATAACCGCCACAGGCTGCACTTATCGCTGCTTCAAGTGAACGTTTTTTTTCCTTCCAGTACACTTTTCAACAATATGCTTGGTTACAACCCTCTCTGAACACCCAGCTTCTTTCGCAATGATGTTTGTGGTTTTTCCATTCTCTATTATTGTACAAAACATTTCTACAAATATTTTTTCATTGGTCTTATGTCATATTCAAATTTTCTGAGAAGCTAAATCTAGGGTTTCAGCTGGAAGGTACGATCATGTAAATCTCACTGCATCTCTTGGACAGGCGCATATACTGTATATGAAGTTCCCTTTGTTACGTGAAAATCTGAAATACATTACCTGATTTACTGCGGAAGGTTTTTGCAATTACGTACAGCTATATTTTTAAATAAAAAGGCAGAATAGTTTATTGCAGCAATGTTTCATGTTAATGTAATATCCTTTACTGAAATGGGGCACACTGACGCTCACAGCTTAATGATTCATCTTGTTTTGCAGAGTGGCCTGAGTTTGTCAAGAATTATGCCCCTTGGTGGGCTTCTCACACCTTGGACTGGCTGACTTACGGGAAGAACGTCCACGTCGTCCACTTTGAGGATCTGAAGAGGGACCTGTTCATCCAGCTCAAGGGGATGGTCCAGTTTCTTGGCCTGAAAGTCTCAGAAGACCGGCTGCTCTGCGTCGAGGGCCAAAAGGACGGAAACTTCAAACGGTCAGGACTGCGTAAGCTTGAGTATGACCCGTATACACCAGATATGCGATTGAATATCGACGAACTGATCAGGACCGTAGACGCTGCTTTGAAGAAAAGGAACATGTCCGGAGTTCCTGCGGAATACATGCCAAGATGATAAATGTGAATCCTTTTTAGTTTTTTTCCCCTCCTTTTAGGGGAACATCTCTGTCAACAGACTGCACCGCATATTGTTGGATTGCAAGACTTTAATAGTTTTTTTGGTTTTGGTTTTCAAGATTTTTTCCTGGATTAGGGAGTTCGGAGATATAGTGAGATGTCTGCTTCTGTATTTATTGTTTCTGATTCCCTTTTATTAGATTTTTCTGTTGAACTAATGCGAGAGTTAAATACTCATACCTGCATCTTTTTTTTTTTTTTTTCTGGGGAATGTTTGTGTTTTCCCGTCTGAACATCACTTCATACCCTGCTCTATGCACATGTGCTGTGAAGGTATGTGCACATGCCTTAATACCAAGAAGGTACAAAAGCTGTGACCGCAGCAAAGCTTCTCATCCCGGCTGTGCTCGAGGATGTGTTTCCAGCAGCATTTAGCACAACTTATAGAAAATAGTACTGCAAAGTGTATTAAACAAAACAACATGACTATTAAAGGAAAATCAACATGTCTATTTTGAGTTGCTCCAACAGTAAACGCTGTTTTTTTTCTCATGAGGTGTTCAGATTCCTAATCTGTAATTCTGAGAGGAGAAATGCAATATTTAGAGCATGACTACATGATGACAATGTTTCCACATCTTTGTAGCTCAACTTTGCATATAGAACGTTTTATTTGCTTTGAAAGTAGAGCTAGAGTTCGTTTTCACTGATGTAAGTCCTCAGCATTTATTTATATCTGGTGTGCACTGCACAAGCTGACTAACATGTTTTTGGATTTTTTTTTTTTTAATACTGGACTTGATGCAAAAAATAAATAAATAAAATAATCCAAATAGCACTACAGTGTGCAACAACTTCCCCAAAGATCAACTAAGTTATTAGTCACCCTGTAGGTTGGAGATCACCTGAACATGTATTGTTACTGTAGATTTTTAAAGAAAGCTGTTAAAGCTGGTAGTCACTTCATTTTTAAATTGTTTTTAAAATAGTCAAGGAAAATTATTCCTCAGTCAGACATCTATAAAGGTACTCTGCATTCTTTGTCATGTGTTTGGAAATGAGGAAATGCATACTAATAGATACATATAAACAAGACTCCAATGACATACACTGGTGGCTGACCCATAGCCAGAAGACATTAACTGACTTCCATTTTCAGTATAGTATAAATATATATTTTTATAGTACATGATGATGACACTTCAGAAATATTTGTATTACAATGAGCAAATGGGAGAGGCTGTTTTTCTTTTCAACACATGCTTTAAATAGTATTGGTTTTGGCTTTCACTGACAAGATGGCACTTTGAGAGCAGGTGTCATGTCTGAATGTATTTTTCTATGAACTGAATGTAAGGTTAAAAACACACAATAAAGGAGTAAATTAAATAAACGGTGAGATTGTGCACTGTCATCTTTTTTCCAAGGTTTCTAGATAAATTATATTTCTATGTACAAGTGGCCTTTATACTTATCAGCAAATTATGAAGGGTATATTTACATCTTAGTTGTATAGCTATTCAAAAAGAATGAATGATGTTTTTATTTCAGCACCAGAATGTCACCAAATCAAAACTCAGAAATCAAACCTTATATTTGAGTAGATTTGCGCAGTAAAGAAAATCCCACAGTTCTAAATACAAATTGAACAACGGCACAACTATTGGGACCCCTGCCATCAATCATTGTAGGCCTTCTAGACATGCAGAACAGGACCACCTCATCGCTTTAAGAGCTTGGAACTTCTCCATCACTAGCTTTGAATTAACAAAGATCTTTTGCTGAAGAGTGAAACGTTTTAAACTGAAGAACTGAAGTGCAGCTGTTTTGTTTTTGAACCTTGTTTGAATTGGCCATGTAATGTATGTATGTATGTATGTATGTATGTATGTATGTATGTATGTATGTATGTATGTATGTATGTGTGTGTGTGTGTGTGTGTGTGTGTGTGTGTGTGTGTGTGTGTGTGTGTGTGTGTGTGTGTAACATGTATCTATGTATTATCAATGGTTATATCAGGATCTTTGCAATAAATATTTAAAGGTTATTTAATACATAATGCCCCTAACCTACTTTTGATACAATGATGCCGCTGTCCTCTGCTAAATAATAAAAAGCACATTCTGCATTGCAATACAGATCAACAAAATTTTAATGAATCATAGAGACAACAATAAGTAGTTTTCTTCTGACTGTCGGTAGATTCTTTCTCCATAACAAGAGTTGAAGCAACAAGATAAGCAAGTTTCAGAATATTTCTGAAACAGCAAAAATATTCCAAAATTTTATGGAAGTCAAAGAAATTCAGAAAAGAAAATCTAGATGTACTTAGAAAAGAACAAATGCTGTGTAGAGAGAATCAGACTACACTTACGCTCACCGGCCACTTTATTAGGTACATCTGTTTAGTTGTTAACCCAAATAGCAAATGAATCAATAAATTGGCAGCGGCTTAATGCGTTTAGGCATCTAAATGTAGTGAAGAAACATCATTAAAACCGAGCATCAGATTGGAAAGAAAGGGAATTTTAGGTGACTTGGAACATTGATGGTTGTTTGTGCCAGATAGGCTGGTCTGACATCCTTAGAAATTGCTGATCTCAAAGAACCGTCAGAACAAGATAAAGTATCTTAGAAGTGGCGGTTTTACAGGGGAAAATGCCTCAATGGTGTCAGAGGGCAGGGGAGAATGGACAGCCTGAGATCAAGCTGATGATGGCGAAATGGTGGGGATTATGTTCTTTGGCACACTTAGAGCCTCTCACAAACATTTTTGCAAAGTTTAAACACCACAGCTTACCTACTACTGCAGACTTTATCCATCCCTTTATGGCCATAGTGGACCCATCACTTCCAGCAGTGTGCTTCACCATAAAACTGAAATCATCTCATACAGGTTTATTGTACTCCAGTGGCATCCCCATTCACCAGATCTATACATCTTTGGGATTTGGGAGAAAAAAAGGAGACTCAAATCGTGGATGTGCAGTGCTCAAAACTGCAGCAACCGCATGGTGCCAGCAACCATGGTTTTATGTCAAAAAGAATGAGGCAGTTCTGAAAATAAAAGCGCTCAACTCGGCACTTCTAAATATATTGTTCAGGGATTGTTTACTCAGGTGTAACATTACCAGAGATATTTGCTCACCCATCCATATCATTTAATTCAAGTGTTTCAACACCTTTCATTGCCATAGGTGTGGGAGCTCAGTGAGTTCCTGCGTGGTGGCGTGTTAGGATGCCACCTATGCAGTACGCCCAGTTGGGACGTATTGCTAAATTAAGCAGTTTGTTAGGGTTATTACAAGGCAGGGCACGTATAATCCCATAGATCCACCAAGGTTACAACTTTTGAAAGAATCAGCATCTATAAACCTGTAAAGCTAAACTGAATGGTTGCCTATAAGCAAAGAGCTGCTGCATTCAAGCCTTAAATCAAGTGTAAGCCAAAGCTTTAGATGCAATAGTCCACTGGACCGCAGGGCAGTGGAGAAATCTTTTTTGGAGTGACTGCTCACGTGTCTCTGTTTGGCAGGGGACTGGGTTTGGTCGTTGCCAGGAGAATGACACTAACCGGACTACTTTGTGACAAGTCTAAATGTAGGTGCAGAGAGGCGATTATGATGTGGGACTGTTTAGCAGTAGTTGGGCTTTATCTCTTAATTTCTGTGAAGGAACTCTCTGTGCTTCAGCATACTTTATGCAAAGCGAGGTCTGCAGTGCTTTATGTTACTGTGGGTTCTTTTGTGATCTCCTGGATATGTTGTTGTGTTCTTGGAGCAATTTTGGTGGGACCCCTGGGAAGGTGCACCATTGTTCCACACTTTCTGCATCAGGGAATAATGACCCTCTCTGTGGTTCCCTGTGGCCCCAAAACTTGGAAATGGCTTTTCAACTTTCTTAAGCTTGGCGTATCGCAGTGACATTAATTCCTTTAGATAGCGGTGTGACTTTCTGAGACCTTTTAGCCTACTTCATATAACGTCAGACAGGTTCTGTCTCACTGATTTCTTTATTCTACAGGTCAGGTAGTAATCAGGCCTGGGTGTCACTAGAGTAATTTATCTTAAATCTGATCCATTTTGATAGCTTATTTTACTTTATTACTTTATTTACAGAGGTCGTCTTTGACTGATACAAAAATGTGTATTACGATCGGTTACATTAAGCATAACAAAGAAGGAAAAATAACAAATCTGTAAGGAAGCAAATCTTTTTCCCAGCACTGTACACACAAAATTGCACATTTTATGATTTTTTTCCACACGTCCTCATATTTGTAGACATAAATAACAAATGTATGGGCATTGCCTTGCATGTTGAATATGAATGGTATAGTGAACAATCTCAGTACACATATAAACTCACACTTACACACCACAATAACGGCACAATTGGGTCATCCGATGAATAAAGTTATCACCACATTTTTAGTTTAGTTTAGTTTGGATAGGACAGGTCCTGAACAAAAATCTGTCACCAAATGCTCTGCTATATTATTCGAACGAATTTAGTTAAAATCAGATGTGAGTCGAGAGTAACTGCACAGCCAAGAGGAACTGAAGTTAGGCTTCTTCCTGTTGTTCAGAAAGAACGTTCACACATTTTCTATTTTAATAAATTTATAAAAAAGATCATTGTAAGTTGGTGTAAGTTCATGTTCTGGAAAAGATGTTTGCATCAAAATGAATAGAAATAGTCAAATGTTAAGAAAATAAAGATGGCAACAGACTGTTTCTTGCTGTTTCAGTTCACTGAGGATGGGAATTACATGAAAAAATGATTATGATACACTAAATATTTATTGCACCGATGACAGTCACAGTTCATATAGATCAAACTACATGATGAATTTATAACCCGCTACTAACAGCTGGTTACACTGAATCTTATTAGTGTGATAGACTTCACTTAGAAGTAGTTCAGGGTATTCAAATAAATGAAACAGATATTTTTGCGACATCCATTTTGCTCAACTGTTCAGGTAGAATTGGGTTTATTTTATGCAATGTGATGTAATGTAGAGGATTTGTGGTTCAGCTTAACACACAGTGCCATTTTTTCCCATGACACCGGGCTTTGTTGGCTTGTTGGCATTTTAAAAAGTACGTCCCATTTCTTATCTCATTTTTTTTTCCATCATCTTGCATTTGCATCCTGTTGCTCAGTATTGTTATTGTTACAGTTCAGATGTGTTACACAATCAACTGAACAATCAAATCAGTCCACTGAGGAAAGTCATCTCACAGCAAAACGGCTGTAGCCTGTCTCACCAAATTCCAATATTCACTTTAATGTGTTGCACAAAAGAAAAATCAAAGAGCATTTCAAGGCTGGTAAATGTTTTCTGCTTTTTGCAAATCGCAAACATTTGCTGGATGTGATGCTCGACAGCATGTTTGAAAGCAAATACACAAGTGTTTAGCTGTATTTGAAATCCATCTTTTCTGCTTTCAGATTAAACAGGCGGAGTAGATTTAATACGTTCGGCACGGCAAAGCATGATGATTATTAATAACTGAAGCCACATGTTTCTGCTATTTTGCTGAAATTATTATTTTGCGGTGACTATATGCTGATATGATTTACAGATGAGTTTCGGGAAAGAAGGACCATATATAGTCTGTAAATACACATCTCTAAACAGCATTTTTTTTTTTTGTTTTGTACTCACTTTTGTCAAAGTGAATACAAAACATTCCTCTGATGGTCACAAACTTAGTGACAGTGC
This sequence comes from Fundulus diaphanus, assembly GCA_037039145.1. Taxonomy (NCBI): domain Eukaryota; kingdom Metazoa; phylum Chordata; class Actinopteri; order Cyprinodontiformes; family Fundulidae; genus Fundulus; species Fundulus diaphanus. Next base: position 27,054,168 of record CM073127.1, read on the forward strand.
AAGAAAAGTTGGAGAACAGAAGATCTGTATCTCGGGATTTCCAACTTTTGAGTTTTCTTGGGGCAACCTCTGAAGTAAATGTATTTGGGGGAGCCCCAAGATTAAGAATAGTAATGATGCCCTACCTCACCCTTACTCAAGACACCCCTTACTCGCAGCTTAAAGGAGCAATAAGTAAGAAATGTACTGTAAAATCAACCTAAATCATTCTCATTTATCACCTGGGATGGAAGATGGAAGTAACATTCCCTATAAACAATCGGTCCTCTCCATCGACAATGTCTTAGTCAAGTTTTTCTCCTTTCAAACTCAGCGCCACAGTGTGGAACTACTTCGGTGCAGGGTGAAGCGTGTTTGTCTTTACTTCCTGGTTTGTGAGCCAATCACATGAGAGTTCCCAGGATTGCCAAAACAGAGCGCAGCATTTGGTATTTTATCTTTGCAAAAGAGAAGCAGCCTGGAAACATGGAAGCCAGTAAGAGAAATAGAACAGAATACAACAGCATGGACCTATCCTGTGGAAGCAAAAAAATCAGTGGGGCCAGTGGGAAGTGTATTTGACTGCGCTTCACAGCAGCGACGGACCGTTGAGGAAACGGCACATTGTTTGGATCTCCATGTCTCTGTGGGCAAGCTGCTTATTCAACACTAACAACTTACTTTGGCTGAATAGTATTAACTCGTCATGTTGAATTTTGCTACTCAATGGGACGGGGGGTGGGGGGGGGGGGTTGGGGGGGGGGCTTTCTGATTTGAAACACTAGGTATCATTATCACTTATTGCTCTTTTAAATTTGTCCCACTGACAAATACTGCTGTATATCGAACTTAAATAATGCATTAAGTTCAACAGGAACATCAGCGTTTCCACAAAGACTATCCCTATTAATAAGTTGCAGTCTACCTGTATCAGAAGAGTGTCTCAGAACAGATATTTATTTTTTTAAAGTCCAAAAAACTACCCCATGAAGTGAAATGTATTCAGTGTACTCAACAAATCAGAAACAGATATAATTAACTCCACGGTGTCCGATTTTAGAACTGAAGTACCTGGATTTCTGAGTCATTTTCCACCTGGCTTGTTTCCTGCGAAGTTGGAGCATATTTCCACAGAAATCCAGTTAGAACAGTTTGATCTCTTTACACAGGTCTACTCATCTAAGGGCCATTTATGCATACAACAAATGGTTTTCTGAGAGGTATGAAGTCACCGAACAGCTTCCTGTGTTTCTCCACATACAATAATCCTTATTAGGCTTGTACAAATTCACCACGCCTTTTCACCATCGTCACCCCTTAAATTTTCTGAGTCTGAGAGTGTTGGGCTCCTCACTACCCTGTGAGCAGTCACTGTCTCTGTCATCTTCTTCTCTTGGGTTTGCAGAGCTGCAGTTCCACTTTGAGTCTACAGAACTCTACCCAATGCTCAAGTATGCCATGCCCCAAACACTCAGTCTACATAAATCTCACCTTCAATGTCTTGCACCCAGAGGGGACTGCAGATGCCTTTGTCAATTTTTAAGGCTATATATAGGCTAACTTTGCACATCTGGTGGCTGAAATTTTGCAGATTCGTTTTTGCAATACAGCTCAAACTCAGCTAAAATGGGTAGCATCAACGAGGAATTCAGACTAAAGCATTGCGATTCCACTTTACATAGACTGCAACATAATGATTTAAATGTCAAAAGGAAGGATTTAAAAGCATGTCATGTCCCCTTTAATAGTAATGGGAAGCTCTATTTATAGAGATCCAGCGGTTTTAACTTATTTTTTAACAAATTAAATTAATGACAATGATTTTTTTGTTGTTAAGCTCTACATGCACCATTGGTGCAACAAGTTCAAGAACCCATGTTTCTTAGCTCAACTTTGGCTGTTTACACATCTTGCAGCCAGCAGCTCACACTATTATTAACATTGCAAAGCCTCTTACTCAGTAACATTGAACTGATACCATTAATCATAACCCCCAATCTCAAACAGTCAACCAATGCAGACACATTCTCCTCAATCTGCACGTGTCTACAATATTAAGTCTACAAGCTTTTCTACCCCCGTCCCCCCCCCCCCCCCCCCCCCCCCCCAACACCACGACAGTTCACACCTCTTATTTAAGAAGAGGATAAACAGCAAGTTGATGAGAACTGGGCTCTGCTTACTTGAAATCGTTTATTAAAGTGAAACTTTTTTAGCGAAGTCTGAGTTGAGTCTCAAGTCTTTGTGACTTATGTGTGCCTCAAGTACAAGTCTAAAACTGGCATCACCCTCTCTGCTATTATGCAGCCTCTAAATAAAGTCCAAAAAGGGAAGGAGTAGAAGTGGGTAGAGAAACAAATAAAATGAGTGACTCTGAAGTGCTCAGAGAAAATACTAGAATTACCTTGATGGCGCAGGGGTAGTGAGAACGACCCGTATACAGAGGTCTCATCATAGCAGCTGACCCACATTCAATTCCGTGCTTTACCCCAACCTCAAACCCTGTTTCCTGTCAGCCTGCTTTAAAAAAAACAGCCACTACTGCTGTAAAAAGACAGAACTTAATATTAAAAGAAGAAGAATCTTGAAAAAAAGAAATAGGCACCAAAGAAGACTTCTTATTTTTGATCAACCACTCTACAATCTTATGCTGTAAACCTTTATGCAAACAGTTTTCGCGGATTTATAACCACACTTTTAGAGCTGATTATGCACAAACCAGGTCCTGAATGAAAATCAGCCCCTAAATGATCTGTCAGACTTTTCACATTGATTTGACTCAAAGAAGGTGGGAGACTTAAGTAACGGGGTAAAACACAAACTGCACAGCTAAGAGGAACTGAAGAGCTGCTTCTTCCTGTTGATCATTAACAACTTTTACACATAGTTTAATTCTTACAGGAATAACACATATTAGCATATACAGTGGTGTTTAGTAAATTAAAATATGTGCTGCCATGAGGCTCATTTGTCAGATCAAAAGTAAGAAAATATGCTTTAAGCAAGTTTTAAACCTACATTTCTGTTTTAAAACTGTAATTCTTATTTGTCCGATGATATAATAATATTTAAGTCTATTTTTTCATTATCTGTGTGCAGAAAATCATCAAAACTAACAGGAATAAAGGCTTGAAAACATCAGTATGTTTGTAATATATCTATAAAATGTGAGTTACTGTAATAAATTAACTTTTCAACAATATTGTCATTTATTGAATATATGTTTATGAGTAAACTCCTTCCCTTTAAGATGTTCACGTATCACTGTTACGTAGATCAAGATTAATATTTTCTGTATAGAAACTGTTTACATTTTTCGTAATCTGTTATATTGTTAAATACAACAACAACAATATGGCTTAAATTATTATTATGATTCAAATTGATGTTTTACCACATATTCTTCCATAAGCACATTTAAACCTATTCATTTTAGATTTTCCCCATTCAACAGGAAACTTTATATTCAGTATTCATATTCATAAATTCATGGTGTTTTAGCAAATATGTTTGCTTTAAAATTAAAAATAATGAATGAATTAAAGAAGACAACAGATTTTACAGAAACACAAGGGGCAAATTCTGCCTTTTATTGAACAATCTCATATACACCAAATTACATACTATATACACAACCATTGTATAACTTTCTAAATAATCACTATTAACAGGTGGTCAAAAAAGTGTGCAGAGAGTGACCCTAACTCAGCTAACTTCTGGTAAAAGTAGCTCAGAATATTTAAGAGACGAAAATACACTTGTACAGCATTCGTCTCTGTCTGTTGTTTATTTCAGTGTCAGTATCCACAAGATATATCTGCTTTTAAAGGCATTGGTTGTGGCTTGTATCCATCAAGAATAGCATCACCAATATATATATATATATATATATATATATATATATATATATATATATATATATATATATATATATATATATATATATATATATATATATATATATATATATATATGCTGCGATAGACTGCCGACCTGTCCAGGGTGCACCCCGCCTCTCGCCTATTGACAGCTGGAGATAGGCACCAGCACCCCTCATGACCCCACAAGGGATAGATGTGTTGGAAAATGGATGGATGGATGGATATATATATATAGATATATAGATATAGATGTAGATATAGATATATGTTTTTTTATATTGTTCTGATCATTAATGTTCTGTTACATAATAACTTGAACAATCAAATCAACCCGATCAAGAAAGTCTTCTGCACATTATTCACTTTAATGTGTTGAATGAAAAAAAAACAAAGATCTTTGCCAAGCCGACAAATAGCAAACATTTGGTTGAGTTGATGATTCAGAGGTTGTGTGAAGGTTAGTATACAAGCTTTTAGCTCTGGTCAAAGTGCACTATTTGCATTTGTATGAAAAAATATAATAGATTTTTATAAATCTTGTACAGTAAACCCTTATTTAAAAATTAAAACAATGATATGTGTATCACCTAATATTATAATTGTTGCTGTAACTATATACAGACTATATTTCAATATGTGATTCAGGAAACATACAGCCCTGTAAATACAAAAACTGTTTTTGTTGGATATAAGCCCACCAAGTAATCGGTTTTAAGGTCCCTTCAAGGCCTCTAAATGTGTGTAGAAGCTCTGCCATCCATGGAGCTGGACCTGGACAGGTACCGACTGGTAGTGCGGCCATCGTCGGCCATTGCATTCTCCATCTTTGAGAACACAGAGCTCCTGAACTTCTGCTTGAAGTCATTTCCCATGAAGACATACAGCAATGGGTTGAGGAAACTGTTTATAGATGCTAAAATCGTGCCAAATCGTATTCCGTTGGTTAAAGTAGTGTGGTGAAGGCTGTGGTGGTCCAGCTCAAGTAGGGCAAACACGTGGTAGGGCAGCCAGCAGACGAAAAACGCAACAATGAGCGCGGTCATTACTTTAAAGGGTTTGGAGGATTTTGCCATCCTGTTGTTTTGAAGCTTGTGGATGATGATGGAGTAACAGATGATGATCACGGTGAAAGGAACCACAAAGCCGGCAACAAAGCGGATGAAAGCTACAGTCTTGTGAATGTGTGGTCCTGATGAGTAATTAGTATAGCAAATGTACCTGCTTTCATTCTCAACACGGATATTCCGATAGATCATAGAGGGAATGCTCATCCCGATGGCAAGAAGCCAAGCAAAAACGACCACAGCTGATGCCTTTTGAACAGAGCGGTGGTTCTGGGCCCAAACAGGAAACACGACGGACACACAGCGGTCCACACTGATAATGACGAGGAGGAAGATGCTGCTGAACATGTTGATGATCATTACCCCAGAGGCAATCTTGCACATGAAGAGACCGAAGATCCACTCATCCATCACCGTTTTCGTGATGTTTAATGGCAGGAAGGCACAGAAGAGAAAGTCAGAGATGGCAAGGCTCAGGTACCAGGTGGTGTTCACCGTCTTCCTCATCTTAAAGCCGGAGATCCAGATGACCAGCAAGTTCCCAAAAAAGCCCAGCAGGAAAATGATCACGAAGATTACAGTGACAGACATGCACATGCCTTCTGTCACACAAGATGGTTTGTGTTGGATAGATTTCTGGTCAGTTATGGTCATATTGCTTATTTCAGTGTAGTTATAATCAGAATTTTCATAATCATAGAAATAGTCATCAAAAATATCCATATTTTGCTCAGAGTTCCCCATTTCACCTATCAGAAGAAAGAAAAACATTTCAGTGATAGCTTTTTTATGAACATGGCATCCATTTCCAAAAACTTACATTAACTATGGGTGATTTAAAATGAAGACCAAGTAACATCAGAGTGATAAATGAAACCATACCTTTTGCTTAGTCTCGAACCCTCTGCCTTTGTCCCGTTTCGTGGTTTGATTGGTGTGAGTGGAGGCAACGACTGAGCTTCTCTGTTTCCTTCAAACAGCATACACGATCAGCTGACAGGGAGGTTTCTCAACACTTCCATCCCCTTAATTTCAGTACTGCATTCTTCTCAGCTCTTGGACCCCTTTAGAGCTCTGAGGCATTTTATGTATATTTGCGAGAGATCGTTTTGTTTTGTTCATTCTTTTTCCTGGGGGGCTGATTTAATATTGTTGTATATAATGTATATTGTTTTTTACAATTTCAGCAACATTTATTGGAGGTGACAAACAGAAGTTCTTCTCTAAACATAATCCCAGAAACATAAAGATTGCTGTGATATCAGCTTTTGGTAATGCTGTTTGATGGCTTTAGATGCAGTTAATACACCGTGGCTGAGAAAAAGAGAAGTAATGAAGCTATTATACATGCATGATTTAGAGAGAATGTCTTGTTAATTTATGTTTCGGAGAAGTTTGTTTGTTCCAGGCAGCTACCAGATGTGGTAAAGACCAAAATATAACCCTGACTTTTGTTGCAGATGTCTACTTAATGCTTGAAAAATAATTCACCCACTGAAGCAGATAGGGCGGCTATTATTACTGACAGAGTGGGCTGACTGTGACCCAACAGGGGAAGTAAAAACTTTGGGTAGATGCATCAGTCAGTGGTTTGTGTCTCTGTTTTTTTTTCTGTATTTTCTTGACCATGAGGATGAAGCAGTGGGCAGGAAAAGAGAAACAAAGGCTTGGATATGAAATAAATGAGGAAGAAGGTTTTTAAAGCACAACAAACTGTTTTTGATTCTAAGAACCATGCAGTCTTGATCTCTTAGTTGTGTTGACCATTCATCAAGCCATTACGCTTTAAATTTACACATACATCAATTTTGAGTTTTCTAAGCTTTTTTTTATTCATGTGAGCAACTAGTACCTTGAAAAACACCTGAAAAAAGTGTCATAATATTCAGGTCTTTGTGTGTTTTGATGCTCTATACTTTAGGTTTAATGCATTGTTTGAAGTCCTTTGTCTGAGTTTACTGGTTACTGAATTTTTCTGAGTAAATGTTTCGGTATATTTTCAGTCCACCACGTAAAAAGCTGTTCCAATGTACCCAAGGTAAACACAAGGGGAAATAAGCTTGACAAGACCCTTCTTGTCAATTAGAAACCTTGGAAGAAATAAAACAATAAACAGATCAGAACTAAAAACCATAAAAAACGTAATGACAAACAATTCAGAACCAAAGTCCTTCAGATCATGACACGCTGACCGTGGTCTTCTCCCAGTGGTGTTTTTGTCATTGTTAAGTTGAGGTTTTGACAGATCACCATAGATCTGAAATTTGTCATGATACGCATGTCTGTGCAGCACTGCATTTTCTGACAACTGGCTTTATACAGGTGTACCTCTTCATGAAATGCGAAAACGTATGATTATATATAGATTTTATTTCCCCGCAACAGTAGAATACTACAGTAATTTAATTTTTAACCACAAAAAAAAGACAAAACAAATAATACCGCAGAAATTACTTCTTTAGAACAGTAATGAGGGAAAAACTTCAGAACCTGGGGGGCTAACACAGAATTATCAAGATTATTCTTTTTGCGCACGCTATTACCTATGGGCAAATTATACATGCTAACTACCCCAACATGTATGCTGGGGACAACATGCATGCTTTGGGAAAACACACAAACTATACACAGAAAGCCCCCAATTGGGATTCAAATCAGCTTCCTGTCAGCTGTAAGACACTGATGGCATTGTGCAGGAAAGACGGCTCCATTGAAACCAAAGGTACTTCTGCTAAAAATGGCAGGAAGTTTCTTTAGTTGAGCAATGCAGAAGAGCCCGATCAACAACACGTCAGCATAACAATTCACCAATTTATTCAGACTCCTAATTATGTCATGCATTATTACAATGACAATCTGTTACACGTTCCTTAATGTTTCTCTCCGAAGACTCGCGCAGCTATGTGGTAAATTAGGAAATAATAAGTTGTATAAACCCGATGATCTGATTTACATTTAAATGCATTTTAGCAAAATTACTTTCTAAAACCTTCCCAATGCCTTGCAGATTAAATTCCCTTAATGAAAGCCAAGGTTATTAATAATCAAGCACATGCACACTCAGCAAGTGTAGACTTACTTTGGGAAATGCTCTCTAATGAAACCTGGACTCTTGTTTTAGGTTACAGGAAATCCTTGTAGGGGGTCATTTAGATTCAAGTCAGCTTTACTGGCGTAGTTAAAAGTAAGGATTTATATTGGTCACTTGTTTATTTGCAGTATTTACCTGACCGTGTTACATGGCGAGATGGGTGGCATCATTGAAAATTAAAAGGTCCTTAATTCTTCCACGCAAACTTACAACTAAAATGTTTTGTTTTCATTTCATCAAAATAAGGATGTGTGGTATACTTTTTGAACAGTCAGCATCTTAAGTCAGTACTCTCAGTTGAGAGAGGATGCCTCTAAAATACTAAAAGTTGATCTGTTGTGGATGAAATGTGACAAACCAACAGTGACAGTGGTGTTGAGATTACAAATACCTGAGGCAAGACGCACTTAGATTAGAAGCGGATGTGGTCTAGGAATTTAAAAAGGGAAACATGATCATAAAATAACCTGAATTGAACAATCAGTCCCCATTCTTTGTCTATGTCTTAATTTCCCATAAAATCAGCTTAATCTACTTCTTACTCATTGCCAAAATGAGAAATCTCATTTTGGTTTGACCCACCAAAAATACTTAATAAAAAAAAAATCATCAAAGCACACATTTTGTAGATAAAGTTTCTCTTTGTACATCTTTTCTTTGAAACTCTCTTTGAACGCTGTGTAATTTCAGCCAATGTTTTAAAAGCAGCCTTTTGCTGAGCATACATTGCCCGGCTCAGGCTTTTAACAGGAAATGCTTGGTCAGTGTGGCAACAAAGCTTGCTTTGCATTTCCAGCTGTAAAACCACAGCACACACCTCAAAATGCAATAGAGACTTGAGACTAGAGACTTAGGTAAAAATGAAGCAGTTACATTATTTGTGAATTTTCTTACATGAGCCATTTCATTACGAAGGTAACTACCGTACATACTTTATGCAATGCTATTCTATTCAGAAATGTCTTTTTCGTGGGTTTGTCAAGCTGCTGAGTTTCAGCCAAAGTCAGCAGATGAACTTTAACTCTTAACATTTTGGGGAAATGAAAGCTTCTCAAACCATCCTCTGACATAATAGGGTTTTAAATTGGGTGTTTCTGTGGAATTGCACTAGTTCATTTTTATCAAACTAATCTATGACAAATCTGTGAAAAAATATTTCCCCCATTGCAGATTACAACTATTCAAACTAACCTGGCCCAATCTAGGCAGATAATTGCCCCCTGAAGCTTAACAACTGGTTGTGCCACCATTCCAAAAGTCATCAAATGTTTATGGTCCCTGTGGGGGATTTTGGCCCTCTCTTCTTTGCAGAATCATTTTAATTCAGTCACATCAGCAGGTTTCCAAACATGGTCAAGCACGATATCTCAATCAGATTTAAGTCCAGACTTTGACCAGTCCACTATTCATCCTTCATTTTGCTTTATTTCATAAGCCATTCAGAGTGGACTTGCTGTTGTGATTCGGGTGATTGTCCATCTGCACAACCTAAGTGCTCTTGAGCTTAAAGGGCTTTAGCTCGGATGTTTTTGAAATGAAGTTCCTTGAAATAATTGCCAGTAATAGTTCTCTCACTGTAGTACACATATTTCATATCACCATGAGCTTGTTAGGACTAAAATAAATCCTGTGAGTGGTGGGAGGCTGACAGCTGGTCAAATTTCTCATATCACTGTAAAGCAATGCTGTGTTAGTGGATATTACCTGTCTGCTGTTTTACAACAGATCATTATAACATTTCCAAAATCTGCCTTATACAGATACATCTATTAAAAATAGAATATATGGAAGTCAAGGTCCCTGAGTGGAGAGGCACAGAATCCACATTGCCAGAAGTCCAGTGTGAAGTTTCCACAGTCAGTGATGGTTTGGGATGCCATGTCATCTGCTGGCGTTGGTCCACTGCGTTTTCTGAAGTCCACAGTAAACACAGCCATTTACCAGGAAGTTCTAGAGCACTTCATGCTTCCTTCTGTAGACAAGCTGCATGGAGATGCTGATTTTATTTTCCAGCAGGACTTGGCACCTGCCCACACTACCAAAGGTACCAAAAGCTGGTTCAATGACCATGGTGTTCCTGTTCTTGATTGGCCAGCTAACTCCTCTGACCTGAACCTCTTAGGAAATCTATGGGCTGTTGTCTGTCAAGAGGAAAGTGAGTGACACCAGACTCAACAAGGTGGATGACCTGCAGGCAGCTGTCAAAGCAATCAGGGCGTTCATTACACCAGCGCAGAACCACAGACTGATGGCCTCTATGCCACGGCGCATTGATGCAATTATCAATGCAAGAGGAGGACAACCAAGTATTGAGTACATAGAAATGGACAAAGCCCACCATTAATCATTAAAACGACCTTTTTTGTTTGGTCTAATGTGATATTCTAATTTTCTGAGACACTGAATTTTGAGTTTTCTTAACATATAAGCCATAGTCTTCAGGTATAAGAGATTCATTACATGTGTAATGAATCTCTATAAAATAAATTACTAGCAAAAAATATTGCACCTTTATGCAATACTAAAAAAAATGTTGAGATGTACATGTATGTGGTAATACGTTGGTTCAGTCTTGTGTTTGTATAAATCCGCCCCATCAGCTGATTTGACAGATGAGCTGATCATGAATCCACTGGCATAATTTTCAAACGATACTAGACTTGGAAGGCACAGGAATGTACCATGTTTGATAATGACCATTTATGATGCTTTTCAAAAAGCTTGTGGTGACATGCCATCTTTCTGCTACAGCTAAGGGAACTATTAACGATATTACTTTAGATAATCTTGCTTCCAAACATTTGAACAAGCCATTTAAAGTTACAAACCACTGGCCAGATATTCTCTGTCTGGATTCTCTGCAAGAGAACCAAATGTACGGTTCCTTCAACTACAGCAAGGTTTTTAGGTCCTTAAGGTCCTGATGTTGGTGTGATGGACCGAGATCCTCACACCAGCACCACCATTTTCACCGCTGGTATGAAGCTCTTTATCTGAAATCCTGCTGGTGTGTTGTACATCAGTTTCTGAAAAGTTTCACTTATCAGTTCACAAAGCAACAATCCCCTCATAAAGAGTTTCTTTTTTGTTTTGTATCTTGTTCAGCTGTGGCTTTGCCATTTAATCTCTCTCATACATGGAAGCCGGTGTTGTCCAGTCTATTTATTGCTGAATCATGAACTCTGAGAAGTGAGGCCTTTGGAGGAAAATGGCCTCACTGGAGTCCTGATAAGTTAGAAACAGCTTTCTAACCCTTTCCTGACTGACACACGTCAATAACTTTGATTGTTACTTGTTCTTGAATTTCTCGGGATCAGATGCTGGATTGCCTTTTGATCTCCTCTAGATGCATGTTGTCAGACAGGTTCTATTTAAATTTATTTACTCTCTTTACTGAACCGCTCAGGCAGTAATCAGGCCTGAGTGTGACTTGTGAATGTGAACTCAGCTTTTCAAAAAATGTGGTTGATCTGGGGTAATTCATTAACAATGGGTGCAAATACTTTTTGCGCACAGGTTTTTTTCCCCCTTAATAAATAAAGCGGTCATTTAAAACTTATTTTTTTAAATTGATTAAGTTTTTCTGATATTAAAAGTTGTACACCCACTCAGTCATCTGTACATTCCTGCCAGTGTCTGATCTGAACAGCATTTTAAGGTAAGCTGAGCATTAATGCCACTTCGTGCCACCTACTTGAAATCCATTAAAGAGATTAAAGTGTGGCTGAGATGCACCAGCCAGCTCCATAAAACTACTCCCCAAAGATCCAAAGCTGCAGTGCAAATTAAAGGGAGTGGTGTTTTTGAATTTTATATTATAAGAAATAAGTGCTAAGTACGTCTTCATATGATTGGCTCAACAAATGCGTAACAAGAAACTTGAGAATTTATGCTACAATTTGTTAAAGCCCTTATTACTTCTGCTTTTTATTATTGGAAATGCCGTTTTTGTCGGTAAGCGTCATTCTGACCAGTTGCCTTAAATGGGCTTTATGCCTCACAAGTCAAGAAGTTTGGTATAATGCAAGGGTGTGATGATTATGAAACTGAACCCAATATTCAGCCAGACACAGGAGAGACGTTCAGGAAGTTTATTAAAGGAACAAGTGAGGGTTGAGGTGAAGACAAACAAAAACAGTCTTCCGGAAAGTCCAGAGGAGAAACAGGCAAGGTGAGCTGCAGGGAGCAGACACTGAGCAGGGGAAATAATACAGGAGGGGAGCAGAGCTCGAGTAGCAGTCCATACCGGGGACACAGAGACTTCGGTCCACACCATATCCGAGAAAACTGGCAACTCAGACACAGACAAAGGGTTAGCAGTAGTGATGTTACGTTATGTGCTGAGGCTTCGAGGCGTGTGTCGAGTAATGGAGGGGGCGTTTCCGTAATGCGCGTATCGAAGCTTGCTTCATTTAGGGGAGGAGCCGAAAACGATGACGTCCGAAGCCTCGCTGCCCGGCTGTACCACGTGACTGCTTCGGGAAGTGGTTCAGATTTTGCCAGATGACCGGTTTATTCAGAACCAGTTATGGCTGCACGCTGGATCATAAAACAGTTCTGCTAACCAGATGCAGTTTAAAACGCCACTTAGTCTGTTTATAAGTTTCGTTTTTATTAATTCTGCATTTTTTAACTACATGCACCGTATTTCTGTGCCTCAGCGCTTGCTCCTCTCCCCCCTCCTTTCCCTCGGAGCAGGTGCTTTTATCACTGTTCACCATTCAAAACGTGAATCACTACGTTTAATGTCCTCACATCGGTAGCAACGTGTGCCAGTTAAAGTCAATAGGAGAGTTAGTAGCTGTGTTTCATGCTCTTGTTTTTAACAACATAGAATCAGTGGCGCTTCGGTGGGCTGCTGCCTCGCGCTTTATTTCAGGTGCGCACTTTTAAGGGTCATTTTAAAGAACTTGTAACATCAGGGGCTTCATCTCAGACCTGTCAGTACCCCTGTTCCCTTTATAGAAGCCCTTTGCAGTATTTAGTTATGCATTTTCCCCACTGTTTATCCGTCGCACGCAGCACACCAACGGGGGTAAAATCCGCCCACTGCACCGCCCAGAGTGCACTGACGAGAGCAATAGAGATTTGTCTGGTCAGCGCGGCGACTGACTGAGAAACCTGTCGCTGTGAAAGGTGATGAAAATGTTATAAACTGTAACAGTCTAGAAGTGCATTGAGCTGAAAGGAGCGAGACATCAGCAGCTGGATCGTGCGTAAAGACGCAGCGTAAAACTCTGTGTGCTTCAGTGTTGCTGCTGAGGGGAAAATGATGACCATAATCCCCGCCCCCAAAATTAGCATAATCTCACTCTTAACTTTTGATCAAAGTTGAGAGGTCTGATTATTACACACCATGCCATATCACATGACACTACTATTTTGGGAATAATTACACACAGAGAATACATTCAAACAATATTTTATTATACACATATGTGTATACATAATTTATGTAGACAAATGATTTCGTCCTACACCTTTTGTGAAGTCATTCCCAAGAGCCATAATAGACAAAAAAAAATCAATGCATCACACGTGTTAAAGGCATACTATGCAACATTTTTCAGTTAATTAATGTGTTCCATACCGTTTTGGATGATTAAATGAGTCATTTCAGGTCGAACAAAGGTTTTCTTGGCCGTCCTGGTGGTCTGTGGGGCAAATACCGCACTTGCAATTGCAGGAGCCCTCGGCCCGCGCCCACAGGCTCAGAATCTCGTGCATCGCGAGAGTCGGTCTTGCTTTACGGCGAGAACTGCTACACGCCCCCAGTGAAACGCATGCTCGTTGCTAGCGCAGTGGTGATATTTGTGCAGTTATCATGGCGGAACCGGCGATAAAACAGCGAAAGCCCATGTCGGAGCAGACAAGAAAGAGGAAAAGGGCTGTGGACAGAAAGAGAAGTCGTACACGGGTGAACATCGGGCAAGCTTTTTCCGAATGGCGAGAGCTAAAAGAAAAAGAAGGCTGCAAGGCTGACACGGACCTCGCGTTTCTGCTGATGCGATTGTAAGTAACATTGGAATGGTTTCTCTCTCTCTGTGTGCATGTTCATACTTTCACTGTGTTAAGCCGGGCATACACTGTACGCTGTACGAGTTTTTCAGTCGTGGTACTTATATACATCTCAAACTGTGCGACGGAACTGCGGGGTTTAAAAGTTCACCGCTCATCTGTGTACTGATCTGTGTTCTCAAACTGTACCGCGCGACGCTCGGACGCGGCTCGGGAGGCACGGGGCGTCGGGGGGAACGGAGGGGAGAGAGGAAAGACGAGACGCCCCGCCGGCCGCGCGGCATACGGAAACAGACGGCCAGCGCGTCGCGCGCTGGCCGTCTTTTACTTTCACCCTCTGGGGGGAGCCTCGCTGGAAAATCAACCCCGGTTGCATAGTATACCTTTAAGATACAGCTGGCTGTGATTATACACCTCGACAGTAGGTGGTTTCGTGTGCACATGAAGCTTCAAGAAATGAACCCTTTCTCGAACCAGTTGGCTCAAGTGGTTCAATGCCTCATGAGGCTTCATCTCGCCATCACTAGTTAGCAGGCTCAGCAACTTACGGGCAGGCAAGGGTGGGTTCACGGGCAGACAATCCAGGTCAGAACAAAGCAGAAGTCCAGCAACAGATCAGGTCTAAATCCCAGGCAGGCAAACAGAATCCAGACAGGGGTTTGGCAGGCTCAGTACCAGGAAGCAGAACACAGGTCAGAAGCACAGACAGGCAGGCAGGCAGGCAGGCAGGAAGGCAGGCAGGCAAAGAAATAGCTGGATGTTTGCCCCGTGAGGATAGAGACGTTCTGGCAGGGAAGTGGCAGAGGAGGCAGGCTTAAATAGGCAGGAGAACAAAGGTGAGCAGCGACAGCTAATTAGCCAGAACAGGTGGAGGTAATCAGGAAAAGGGAAGTGGCTGAAGGAGGAAACAAGCTGACAGAAAATAAGTGGAAGGGGACAGAAACTAAACTAAACCAACCCAAAACATAAATAACCACAAAGACCAAACCTAAGATAGAAACCCAAACTAAGACTAAAACTAAGACAAAGAACTAAAACTATCACTAGGGGTTCCCAAACTTGCAACAGTACCACAGACTGGTGACCCCTCTTGGCAAGAGGGGTTTATTTTTGTTTTTTTTATAACAACAAAGCGATAATATTATGAAAATACACTTATAAAATTATGAATAAAGTAGTATTTTTAGAAAAACTCTCACTAAAATGTACAACCTTCCTGCTGTGATAAAATGAGAAATGTTGAGCATCTTGTAAAGTTATACTTTGGTACCGGTTTCACAAAGAAATACAAAAGTATTTCTAACACATAAGCGTCATATCATTTCGCAACATCCAAGTGGTGTATATATATATATATATATATATATATAAATAATTCCAAAAAGGTTCAAAAGCAAAACAACTGGACTTCAGTTTCACTCTTAATTCAAAGCTAGTGATGGAGAAGTTCAAAGCTCTTAAAGCGATAGGGTGGTGCTGTTCTGCATCTCTAAATACATTTATAAACTGGCCTCCCACAACAATAAGGTGAAGCACAAAGGGAAAACAACGGCCTTAGGTGTGGACAGAATCATTAAACAAATCTCTCTGTCTGTGATCCCACCAGCTGCAAACATGATTTTTTTTATTTGGTTAAAATGAAAATAAAATCCTGTATCTCAGGTGTGGACCAAGGACACAGGAAAAATGATGAAAGTGCCCTATCTGGTGTGTTCATAAATGAAAACTTTATGCAGATCACACAACTTCCTACAGAAGTTTTCAAACCTCTTGAACTCTTTCACATGTTGTGATTATCACAACTGTCCACTACAATGTGTTGTTTTTGTGCTTTTCTTATGATAGACCAATACAAAGCAGTGATGACTTGAGCCCAAACCTCGTATGTCCACCTTTTGGTGCAATTGCTGCTGCAAGAAATCCAGAAATCAAACGTTTTACCCTTTCTTTTTATGCAACTGTGGTGCGCTGGGAAGAGTAGTTGTCTTGTAGTCCAAAGGTTGTGGCCTTCAGTGCCGATTTCCTCGTGCCGAATGCCAATGCGCCTTTACATTGTTGCTGTAAAGTTTGGTTTGGTGACGTCGTTTTGATGGAAGGTGAACCTCTGCCCGGTCTCTAGTCTGGTCTCCAACAGCTTTTCTTCCAAGGTTGCCCTACATTTAGCTCCCCATCCAGTCTGGTCAGCTTTCTTCAGCTAAATGAAAGGTGTTGAACTGTGTGGAAACTCCAAGCTCATCTAGAAGTACTTTACTGATTCACACATTAAATATTTACGCCAGCCACGAAAGTGGAAATGACAGAGAGCACTTGGAGAAAATTGGGCTGAGATCAAAAGAGGTTCTGGTTGTGCGTGTCTTTGTGATTTGACAGGACACGTACATACAGCCCTGCTCTCAGAAGATTAAAGCTGCCTACTTGGCAACTGTAATATGCCCAGATGGACCAGCATGGTTATATGCTACATCTTTTAGATCAATGGGCTTTTATACTAACTTTGGAGATAAGAGGACAGTTTGGATGTGCCTCTGATTTAAACGAAGATAAACCTGCAGACTATGGCACAAAGTGTTGCTTTAAATCAGCCAATATTTACCTTTGTGACACACACATACACAATACTCTGATGCAGATGTAAAGCTTATTTTTTAATCTTCAAAGAATTTTTTCATTTGTTCTATAAAGCATCTATTTGAAGAGATGTACTTAAACAAAATGTTTAGTGTTGATGCTTCAAGAATTGAATTCTCTTTTTAAAGAATCTTAGACTGTTTCTTTTTGCTGCGCTTGCGCACTTATAGTGTTTATGTATCCAGTGAGCTTCACTGTATAATTATCCAAAGGAGCATTTCATTTCCTAGAGAGTAATAAAAAACACCACATGTTGCTGAAAGGCAGTGCATCCTTTAAAGTGACAGACAGACTGACAGATAGATCATCACCGTTGTTCTTAGAAAAAAGATAGAAACTTTGTTTAGTTAGCAGCTTTGATCTGGTTTGTCACTCCTTTCAAGCGTACAGATAAGGAAGCTCTGCCGTCCATCTTCCAACAGGCAGAACTTGTGAATTTGAAGCTGCAGAGAAAGGACAGAAAGTGCTTCTGGCGATTTGTTTTTGTTTAATACAGTGAAATCAGCCTCCAGATGGGATGCCTGCATTATTACCATATGGGCCCATAGTGATTTATCCGATGTTGCCAGATGCTTCTGAGGCACAAAGGCACCTGCTTGTAATATAAAAATATCATTCAAATGCCATGTGAGGAAGCTCTTGGGAAAATATTTGTGTGATATTTTTATACTCATTTCTGTGTGTTTTTGTGTGTAATAAAACTGGATTATCAAGGTTTTTGTGTGAAACATGTTTACCATGTTCAGCATTTTTAGGTAATGGTTAAAAAAGAAGAATGTACAGAGTTCATAAACAGAGCTGCAGAATAAAACTGTTTAGAAGTCAACAATGAAATCTTAGGCTTTCCCAGAAGTGATTGTGAATAGATGCTGGTTATTTTTATCATTAATGTGTACAGGCAAATAATTCAGTGTGTATGAACTGAAAATGTGGCATACCAAATTTTAAAACATATTAAAATTTTCTTCTCATTGACATTATGCTTTAAAAAAAATTAATCTTTTGACATTTCGTAAATCTCCAGAAATAAAGCAGCATTCATGCGTGTAAATTATAGTAAATACGCAAGATACAAACTGAATTTGGTTTTGGACGTCACATTTTATTACAGATCTGCAAAATTCTCATGAAGATTTCAGAATGCTTTAGAAAATAGTTACCATAATCTGGTTTATAAAGGCAAAGTTCAAGTTAAGATACTTTGTGTCACAGACTGAACTTGAGATGGCTGTTCATGCTTTTATGTCCTCCCGTTTAGACTACTGAAATAGTCTTTTTCTGTGGTGGTCTGTGCAGAAATGCTGCAGCGAGGCTGTTGACAACAGAACGGCACACATGACTTCTGTTCAGGGATTCCCTGCACTGGCTTCCTGTGCTCTTGAGGTTTCATTTAAAGGTTTTTTGGGTTAAACCTTTAAGGAACTCCATGGCCAGGCCCCTCTATACATTCTGGACCCTTTGGATCCTCTATCTCCGGACTCTGAGGTCTTCAAGTCAAATGTTGTTGGTGGGAGCACGAACCCGTTTTAGAACCTGTGAAGACCGAGCTTTTCAGGCGGTTGCTCCTCGGCTCTGGAACGCTCTCCTTCCATTCCTGCGCTGCACAGATGCCATGGACCCCTTTTTTTAGAAACAACTAAAGACATTTTTATTCACATGGGCTTTTGTTTAATGTGTTTGGTGTTTTAATTGCTTTGCCCACATGAACCACATTGTGACGTATATATTTGTGAAATGTGCTAAAGCAACAAAATTTTACCTACTTACTTTTCTGTTTTTTGCAGATACAAATAAAACTTAAGGAACTTTAGAATGTGTGGCATGTATTTTTAGCTCATTTACTCTGATATCCCTAAATAAAATCCAGCACGGATGCCTTCAGAAAACCCCTGATTATTACACAGAGTTCACCATTGTGCAGTTAAACTCAGTAAGAAGACAGCTGTTAATCCGAAGGCCTCAGAGGTTTGTTGGAGATCACATTAGTAAACAAACAGCATCATGAAGAAACACACCATAGCAGATTAAGTTGTGGCGACGTTTGAAACAGGGTTAGGTTCTAAAAAGACGCCCCGAGCTTGGAACATCTCACAGAGCACTGATGGGAAGACGGTCAAAGCTGTTCACAGGCAATCGTGGAAGAAAACATGTGAAAAGTAAAAAAATATTTAAGAGTGGGGTGGAGGTTTACCTCCCAGCAGAACAAAGACCATAGAGTCAGAGCAAGCAATGATTGGTTTAAATTAAATCATATTCCTGTATCAGATCAGCCGAGTGAAACTCTAGACCTGAGTAGTAATGAGAAACGTCAGCATAAATTGGAAATTGCTATTCAAGATGCTCTCCATTCAATGTGCCTGCGCTTGTGCTACTGATTCAGTGATGTTCAACCCAAATATTCATCACACTTTTAAAGATTTAATTTCCTGGAAATTTTGAAAGCCCAGGATCATTTCCCTCAACACTTTGTTGAAGAAGAAAAGGTTAATGTTTTGCATTCACTTTTAACTGTTATGATCGTGAATCAGGCAAACCCAGTATTCAAACCCAACAAGTGAGGTTAAGGCAAAAAACAGGATTTTAATAATGAAAACAGGAACAGGCGGGCTCAATAGTCAAAAGGGCAGTCCAAAATCCGGTACACAAAAAGCAGTCCAAAATAGGCAGAGGTACAGACAGGGCAAAGCAAGCTCGGATAACCATAGGACAGAAACTAGTCGGTAAACCGGTAAATCAGTCAGACAGGGCAGGAAAAACAGATCAGGGAACAGGCTGGCTCAGAATCAAAAAGGCTCTCGGGTTATCGTCAACAGGTCAATCAGAATAAAGAATGCTGGAACTAAACTCACCGTGGCTCGTTAAATGATCTGGCAGATAACTGAAGACCGAGGCAGAACTATATAGTGGAGTGAGCAGGTGAACGGGAGTGAAGACTAATTACAAGTGACAGGTGGAAACTGAACTGATTGGCTAGTGACTGGAGGTTGACAGATGAGCAGATGTGATAGGCTGGTAACTGGTGTTTGGGGGAGTGACAGATAAACAGATTGCTGGGAAGAGACATAACTGAACTGGAAACATAAATAAAATCAAACTACAATAAAATCTAACCTATTCCATAAACCAAAACTAACACAGAACCTAAACAGAAAAACATGTCTAAATCAAAACCAAACAAGACCCCAAAATCAGAAACTTAACTAATAAATCTGATAACATAAACCAAGACAAAACCCAAATCGTGACAGAACCCCCTCCTCAAGGCCGGATTCCAGACGGCCTCAGAAACAAAACAGACTAGCTCGGGTGGGTGGAGGGAGGTACAGGACGGAGGGCTAGAATCAAATAAATGTCCAAATAAAAACTCAAACAAAACAAGACGAGTCAAGTTCTCAGGCGGGCGTCCAGGAGGACGGCCCCGACGAGTCAGGTTCTCAGGCGGTCGTCCAGGAGGACGGCCCCGACGAGTCAGGTTCTCAGGCGGTCGTCCAGGAGGACGGCCCCGACGAGTCAGGTTCTCAGGCGGTCGTCCAGGAGGACGGCCCCGACGAGTCAGGTTGTCCGGCGGACGTCCCGAAGGACGGCCTCGGCGTGTCAGGTTGTCCGGCGGATGTCCCGAAGGACGGTCTCGGCGTGTCAGGTTCTCCGGCGGACGTCCCGAAGGACGGTCTCGGCGTGTCAGGTTCTCCGGCGGACGTCCTCGGCGTGTCAGGTTCTCCGGCGGACGTCCTCGGCGTGTCAGGTTCTCCGGCGGACGTCCTAGGCGTGTCAGGTTCTCCGGCGGACGTCCTAGGCGTGTCAGGTTCTCCGGCGGACGTCCTAGGCGTGTCAGGTTCTCCGGCGGACGACCTCTGTGAGACAGGTAATCCGGCGGGTGTCCTGAAGGACGGCCCCGGTTAGCAACGATGTCCGGCGGCCGGTGGCGGAGCAGGTCTCTCATAGGCCGGCGGCGGAGCAGGTCTCTCATAGGCCGGCGGCCGAGCAGCAACCTCGGGGACCGTCGGTAGAACCGGACCCTCAGGAACCGACGTCTGGAGAGAGAAAGAACAGAACCTGCCGCCGGACTAAAGGCTGGAGACAACGCCGGACTAAGAGCTAGAAGAGAGGCCTGGTTAAAGAATTCAGGAGGCGTCTGGCTACAGAGTTCAGGAGGCGCCTGGCTACAGAGTTCAGGAGGCGCTTGGCTACAGAGTTCAGGAGGAGCCTGGCTACAGAGTTCAGGAGGAGCCTGGCTACAGAGTTCAGGAGGTGTCTGGCTACAGAGTTCAGGAGGAGCCTGGCTACAGAGTTCAGGAGGAGCCTGGCTACAGAGTTCAGGAGGAGCCTGGCTACAGAGTTCAGGAGGAGCCTGGCTACAGAGTTCAGGTTCAGTCGGCCCCTGGCTACTGGCTTCAGGTTCAGTCGGCCCCTGGCTACTGGCTTCAGGTTCAGTCGGCCCCTGGCTACTGGCTTCAGGTTCAGACGGCCCCTGGCTACAGGCTACAGGTTCAGACGGGGCCTGGCTACAGGCTACAGGTTCAGACGGGACCTGGCTACAGGCTACAGGTTCAGACGGGGCCTGGCTACAGGCTACAGGTTCAGACGGGGCCTGGCTACAGGCTACAGGTTCAGACGGGGCCTGGCTACAGGCTACAGGTTCAGACGGGGCCTGGCTACAGGCTACAGGTTCAGACGGGACCTGGCTACAGGCTACAGGTTCAGACGGGGCCTGGCTACAGGCTACAGGTTCAGACGGGGCCTGGCTACAGGCTACAGGTTCAGACGGGGCCTGGCTACAGGCTTCAGGTTCAGACGGGGCCTGGCTACAGGCTTCCGGTTCAGGAGACCCCGGGCTACAGGCTTCAGGTTCAGGAGACCCCGGGCTACAGACTTCAGATGCTCCCAGACCCTTTAACACCCAGAACCTCATCAATAACCCTTCCAGAACCTCCGACAAAGACAGTTTGGTCAGCCACTTGGGAAATTGGCTGTCAAGCCAAAAATGAGGGGGTAAGAGCTTCCGAAGAGGTCCAGGGGCCTCTAAGTCTCCATGGGGCTCTGGGTGCTTGTCTTCTCGGCGAGGCCCCCGACGGAGCTTGTCGTTCGGGCGAGGGCCACGACGCCGCTTGTCGTCTGGGCGAGGGCCACGGCGCCGCTTGTCGTCTGGGCGAGGGCCACGGCGCCGCTTGTCGTCTGGGCGAGGGCCACGGCGCCCAGTGTCCCGATGAGCCCCCGAGTTGCGGCCTGAAAGAGGGCTCGTCTGAACCCCCTCATCGTGGGCCTGTGGTAGACCCTCCTGGGTTCCCACGTCGCATACTGGCGGCGGACCCTCCTGGGTTCCCACGTCGCAGACTGGCGGCGGACCCTCCTGGGTTCCCACGTTGCAGACTGGCGGCGGACCCTCCTGGGTTCCCACGTCGCAGACTGGCGGCGGACCCTCCTGGGTTCCCACGTCGCAGACTGGCGGCGGACCCTCCTGGGTTCCCACGTCGCAGACCGGCGGCGGACCCTCCTGGGTTCCCACGTCGCGGGCCGGCGGCGGACCCCCCTGGGTTGCAGCGTCTCGGGCCGGCTGCGGACCCTCCGGGGTTGCAGCGTCTCGGGCCGGCTGCGGAGCCTCCGGGGTTGCAGCGTCTCGGGCCGGCTGCGGACCCTCCGGGGTTGCAGCGTCTTGGGCCGGCTGCGCAGACAGTGCTGCCTTATAGCTGCCGGAGGCCGGCACTGGAGCTGAGGTAGGAGGCGGGTCCTCTGGGACAGGTGCAGGTGCCGGGGCGTCGGCTGGACCCTTGGGGACAGGATTGAGTCCACTATAGAAACCTTGGAGAGCCGCTCTATAGTGCCCCTCGACCTCCTTTAATTTTGCCTCCAGCTCCTCTGAATACTGGCAGAAAAGAGCCTCCCTAAGGTCTTTAATAATAGGGGCAAAAGCTCTTAACTGGTCCTCCAAAGCCAGATCCTCAGCATCACGGGCGCCAACAGGAGGCGCTGTGGGCTGCTCAGCTCTGGGAAGCACCGGACTCCGATCCACTGGGCAGGAAGTGGCAACGGACGGGCGCGGTACTGACTCGCCTGTCGGCCGAACAGAACGGGTGAAGGAGCGACCCACAGGTTTCCGTCCCCTCCTCCGACGGCGGGACGGCAGGACTTGCTGGAGGTTTGATCCTGTCGGTAGAGCCGGGATCGGCGGAGTCCACAGCGTTCCCTGCATCTCCTCCTCTGGAGGGAGAGAGAAAAAAAGATCCGGGCGAAGATCCCGAACCACCTCCGCTTCGACCTCCATAAACAAAGTTGGTTCTGGATAAAACCCATGGGCAGAGCCGACAGCGGTGTCGCTGGGTGAGTGATCCCTTCTATTCTGAGTTGAATCTGAATTTGTGACAAAGAGCCCTCCCAATCGTAAACTCGGAGCAGGCAGCGGGTTACTGCTGCTGCGGCTGCTGGAGAGATGGCGTCTGGGACCGACACCAGGGGGACAGAACGCCAATCTGGAACCCTCCCAAGCCATAGCGTGTGGAGGGGAAAAAAAAAAACCTCTAAAAACTTGTTGGGCGATAGGTTTTAGTGGGCCAGATCATTCTGTTATGATCGTGAATCAGGCAAACCCAGTATTCAAACCCAACAAGTGAGGTTAAGGCAAAAAACAGGATTTTAATAATGAAAACAGGAACAGGCGGGCTCAATAGTCAAAAGGGCAGTCCAAAATCCGGTACACAAAAAGCAGTCCAAAATAGGCAGAGGTACAGACAGGGCAAAGCAAGCTCGGATAACCATAGGACAGAAACTAGTCGGTAAACCGGTAAATCAGTCAGACAGGGCAGGAAAAACAGATCAGGGAACAGGCTGGCTCAGAATCAAAAAGGCTCTCGGGTTATCGTCAACAGGTCAATCAGAATAAAGAATGCTGGAACTAAACTCACCGTGGCTCGTTAAATGATCTGGCAGATAACTGAAGACCGAGGCAGAACTATATAGTGGAGTGAGCAGGTGAACGGGAGTGAAGACTAATTACAAGTGACAGGTGGAAACTGAACTGATTGGCTAGTGACTGGAGGTTGACAGATGAGCAGATGTGATAGGCTGGTAACTGGTGTTTGGGGGAGTGACAGATAAACAGATTGCTGGGAAGAGACATAACTGAACTGGAAACATAAATAAAATCAAACTACAATAAAATCTAACCTATTCCATAAACCAAAACTAACACAGAACCTAAACAGAAAAACATGTCTAAATCAAAACCAAACAAGACCCCAAAATCAGAAACTTAACTAATAAATCTGATAACATAAACCAAGACAAAACCCAAATCGTGACATTAACATGGAATCCGGTGTGGGAAAAGGTCAAGTTCACATAAGGAAACCACAAACATCCCAGAAGGGAAGTTGTTTAATGTTGACTCTTAATCAAAAGGAAGTACAGGGGTGACTACAATTACAGGAAGCTATCACTTTATATTTACTGCAGAGCTACTTCTAGGTCTCGCTCAATCAGATTTTTCGCCTTAAAGCTAAAACAAGGTTTAGTTATTCATAGTTAAAAGAATCTCTGTTTTTATTGCAAGGGGAAAAAAATAATAATGTATGTGTGCTGAACACATACAGTAATGTATGTGTTCAGCACACATGCAGTAATGTCAGCTCAAAACCTAAATCCAGACATGAATTTTAGACGTAAATTCAAACTGGAAGACTCACCCCGCAGCACCTGCATCCACTATTTGTCTCGTCATGTACCGTGCCCCAGCCAATCTGCATCAAGTCTTCATCCTACTTCAGCCGACCATCCTGCTGACTTATAAAGCTCTCTGACCATGGATTCTCCGGCTCGTCAGTTGAGCCTCGACTCCATCCCATCTCCTCCTTCGCTCCATCATGCTCCACTTGGCTCCTTCTCTCCTCTGGCCTCCAGCGTCCGGACCCCGGGGGGGGGGGGTAGACTTCACTAATCCTAATCCTAAAATGATCACCAAGCTCACAGACATTCGCAGCATTCACATCTTCTGCCGGGATCAGAGTGCCAATGAACCTTTCTGATTTATGTCAATAAATCTCTCTAATTGCCTCTTCTGTCTGTGGGAGTCTCTCCAGGTTTAATTATATTAGTTTGCATCCAGAGAGTCGGTCTCTGCATAAAGAAAAGCAAAGAATCCCCTTCCACATTTATAAATTCTTCAATATAAAGTTGCTTTGAGGACTTTATATTGAAAATTATCAAAAAACCTCAGTGTCAAGAATGCAATGACATAATTCATAATGAAAGCTTAAGATTTGATGTGACAAAGTTGACAAAGACAAGCTTTCCTTCACAAAGCAAGCCGAGCCAAGGCTGAGAGAGCTGGTTGTTGCACAAGGATGTTTCATTTTCCAAAAAAACAAACCTGAGGTTGCATTAGTAAAGTCTAGTAAAAACAGCTGAAGACAAACCTCCTCAGATGGAAATCGTGACAAAACATTGTCATCTAGAAGATTTGTGTTATTTTTATTCCTGCAGTAAGGCACTGTAATTTGATTGTGTACCAGTTTGTACGTTAGCAAAGCAAGCAAACAAAGTCAACAGTCACTGATTTCTTCTCGGGTCAGGGGAATAATGAATCACTCCTGAATCATTACTGCATTCATTTGACATGACTGCCGGCTAACATACAGATCCCTTCGAAGAGCACAGGCCACTCTGAGACTGAGATAATAAGTGAAAACAGCAGGAAGTGCCCGAGAGGAGGTCCTTGGTAATGGCTTTCCCCTATGTGGAGATCCAATTATTTCAGTCTGCTGTCTTTCCAGCAGATCATTTTCTCACAGCTCACCTGTTAGACCCGGCCGAGGCGCCGGAGCTGCTGACCTGCCAGCAGGGCTTGACTCTCTGTCAGGGCCTGAAGGACAGCATCTGTCATGCTGGGGTTTGTGCTATAATATGACAACATTTAGCCCATCAGGACAGCTGGCGAAACCAAAAACCTGCTTCAAAACATGTCAGTCTCTCCCAATCATCTCTGCAAAAGGAAATCCTTTGTGAAAATGGGAAAAAGAACAGAGAGAATGGAGCACAAACTGAATAAATCATGTGCATCTCTTCAGGCGATGTGTAGGGAGCAAAAAGCATCCACTCTACTCACTGTTGATATATTAATCCATACAAACACTCAGTAAAATGAATTACCCACTCTGCCTCTGGTCTTAATACGGCTTCATTTTCACACAGAGTGTGTTGGATATTTCTTTTAGTCAGTTAAAGACAATAAACAGGGAACAAAAGGAGTAAAAAACTAAGAACTACGCCACACTGTAAGTTTCATCATTTATAAATGAACTAATCTGAAGGTTATATGTAGCAGCCTGGGAAATATACACATGATTAGCTGTGTTAAGTGAATGCATGTTTAAGACCGTGATATGTTGGCAGTTTGAGGAAACAGTATTTACTGTTATGTAAAAAAAAAATCAAAGTTTGTCAACCGCTTGGAGTTCACCTATCTGGAAAGCAGAATAAAGTTTAATTTCTGTTTTGCTTTTAGTTCCAGGGAATGCTGAATTGCACAGCGTGTCTAAATAAACGGTATCAATACTACATTCTTTGTTGAGTTTAACCATGGGATTCGAATCTCAATCTGCCAGTTTCATCTTATCTAGATTGCCAAGTCTAAATCATTAGTCTAAACAGCTTTGAACTGTAAATTGTTTTGAATGATGGAAGTACAGTCTGTACAAACTCAGTGTAAAATCTTTTGTATCTCAAGGACCTGGAAGGTCAGGGCTCAGTCAAAAGAAAAAAATTATTTATATCAACTTTTTTGATATTACAATAAGTGCATGTGGTGTATTATTTTCATTAGCATCCTTTATTGCATTTTATATGCAGAAGACAACCAATAATTAAAAAAACAAAAGCCTTTTAAAACATATAAATTCAAAAGTGATTTTTTTTCTTCCTTTAAAGTTGGATGATTTGCTGATTTTAGAACGTCATCAATTGTCTTTGATATTTTTTTGTCTCTTATTTTAGTAAATTTTCCTTTTTTGCTTTATATCAGTTATAGATAGAGACAGACAAACCACATCGGAAAGCATATTCTGATTTACTGAGTTGTACATGTAAATATGACGCTGCGCAGAGGCCAAAGGAGTAAAGAGTAAAATCACTAAGAGTAAAATAGAAACATTTGCTCAGCTGCAATTACTCTAAAGCGGTGGTTAGGGTTGCCAATATTTGCGCCACCTGTGAATTATATGTTAACATGGGATTCATTTCCCCTCGTACTAAAGAATACTCAAACTAAAGGCAGTTTTTTTTTTTATGTTCAGTGTGATCTTCTGCTACTGCAATGGAAGTCAACTTTATTTAAAGACTTTTTACACGTCTTTAACAGCAGTGCTGATAAGTCTGGGCTGGTGGGGGACACTGTGGAAAACAATTTTTAAGGCAGCTATACTAACAGCACTCCTGTTTTAAAAACTAACATTGAAACATAAACATTAAAAAACTGTTGTAATTTGTTTTCAGCGTTCTTCTGTGACCAGCTGGAGGACCCTGGACAGGGGGGGACAGAGCTGTGGTAATTACCTGTTCGAAAGTGATATATTGATTCCCACAGAAGCTCCTGCATCGGGCGAGGGCAGCCACAGACTGCCTCCTGTCTTCAGTGCTTGTTACCTGAGGGCGGAAAGCCATCCTGACCTCACTCAAACTGCCTTGTAGCAGATCTTGTCATTCTGCCAATGAAAATGTGGTTGCTGCATTTTGAAGCAGACTCCCTCTGGTGAGATGGGCATTTTAAATGCTGACAGCTGAGGGGAGCTGCAGCTCTGAGTGTGACTCTCCATCCCCAACCCCCTCCACCGGCAGCAAAACCCTGCCTGCTCGAGCATTCGTACTCAGAGAGTGTAAAGAGAGCCACCATCGCTCCCGCTCTGACTGTCTAACGAGATTCTCGGTCTCTGACACCCAGCTCTGTCAACCAGAACAAAGTCTCGTCTCACACAGAAAGCCAAGCTTGCAGATGGCTGGATGGGGAAGTGTGAGCCAATAGGGAAGGATGCTTGGTGCCTGTGCCAGGAGGATTTTTTTTTTCTTGCCCTGACAGGTCACCTTTTTTCAGGTGAGCAGATGGATTTTCCACCTCTTGGAGCACAGTTCCAGCAAACAGGAATAGAGAGAGTGTTATTTTAATAGCCTCTGGCAGGTCATCTCCGGAGGGTGCTTTAAGTTAACCTGTCAGCTGGAGCAAAAATGATCCTGCGCACACCCTCCGATTCCAATGCACTACACGTTAAACACCCCGGCATTAATGAGAGAGGCTCATTTACCATGCATCGCTTTCATTTAACAGAGAGGAAGTAGGGGGTAAAAGCACACCTAGCCTAGCTTAAATATTAAAGATAACAGACGGCAAGTAATTCATGAGACTTTTCCATTCTGATAAAGATCCCAAAGTGACATGAAGCGTTCAGAAAAATGGATTTAGCTGTGGATCCGTGCGGTCTCACTGCATCTACAGCTGAGGGGACTGTAGCTCATGTAGGTTTACGCCAGATGGGAACAGATTTATCCGCAGTATCTCATCCCATCTCATGTGCAACATCAGCGGCTCATTCTGCCACGTTTGTCTTGCCACTGAACCAAAGCGGTGGTTCAGCTGGATGGTTGAAAAATGGGCCAAGACAGAGCTCTGTGGCGTTTTAACCAACCAAATTTATCAGGCCAATAAGGAGGATAAATAAGGAATGGACAACAATAAATAAATGTTATGAAGACATTAAATAGTTGTAAAATCAATCTATAGATGTGTCAACAATTTATCATACACATTATTCATTAAATTGAGTTACTTATGTGTTAAAATCATGTTTAATTACCTCAGTAATTATTTACCTAATATTTAATGAGCCCACCATGAAATTAGATAAACTGTTACTAAGGCTCATCAAATGAACTCTAACATGTTTGGTTAACCTCCATCATGTAGACCAATAAGCCCGTTTATAGCAGTGTTAACCCCACCTAGTGTCTTTGATGGGTAGGTTTGACAGATAAAATTAAATTATTGTGCTGCAACTGAAGACTATGAAATAATAATCCAATTTAAATGAATTAATAAAAAAATGCAACTATTGTATTTGAATTGCTTGACCAGTACTTTTACATTTGGTTATGTAATTTTGTAAATAATAAATTACTGAAACATTTCAATAATTCCAAATAGATCCATGTATGTATGTATGTATGTATGTATGTATGTACGTACGTACGTATGTATATATATATATATATATATATATATATATATATATATATATATATATATATATATATATATATATATATATATATATATATATATATATATATATATGAATATCACACAACTTTCACACTTATTTAAACAATGTGCATTACATAGTTTTATTAAATTGTTCTGTTCTTTCTGTTAAAAAGTAGGTAAGAAAGAAAGAAATCACATATTACAGTCCCAAGCCAAGCTCAATATAAATTTACTTCTTCAAATAGACACAAGAACAATAAAAGACTCTAAAACATCTAAAATTAAAGCTGGATATGTTTTAAACGGCTTGTTTTGAAAATATATTTAACTATTTGACATTGATGATGTAGCAAGGATCAAATTAAGTTACATGTTGATCAAATATTACATAAATTAAATACATCATACCATATTTATTTATATATCTCTTTAAAAACAAATACATTGTTGACTTTAGTGCTGCACAACAAGTAAAACATAAGATAGACATAGAAACAATTTAAAAACCCAACAAACATTAAATCAGAACCATAAAATCTGACTAAAGGTTACATTCAATGTCAGACTCACAATGTGTTAAAAGTCAAAGAGTAAAAGTGTATTTTAAAGTGAGATTATGAAATAATATGCTGGCAAAAGGTGATTAAGAGACTTAAAAACAAACAGAACAACTTCAAAAGTAATTCTGAAATAAATGGACAGCCATTGCAAAGGAGATAACACTAAAGTGAAGTGCTCTTGTTTCTTTGTACCTGTTTAAAATCATGCTGCCACATTTTGTGACTAGTTCAAGACGTGACAAAGTGCCCTTGCTAATTCCTGTTACAAGAGCGTTACAGTAATCCAACTATGAGGTTATAAAATCATGAATTACTGATTTCAAGTTACACCTATAAAGTAGAGATTTAATCTTAGAAAGGCATCTAAGGTGAAAAAAGTTATGATTGTACCACAGAGTTAACGCGGTTATCAAACCAAAGGGCAGCATCTGTTTTAACAGCTGAGTTGGAGACAACAGACTTCAAATGAGGGGTAAAAGTGAAGAGATTAGCACACTTTTGGAGTATTTGGGACTGAATAAAATCACTTCTGATTTACGTTAATAAAAATACAAAATAGAAATGAAGGGCAGTCTATGATTTGATGTCACTAAGATGGTCATGAAGGGGCTGAATAGAGTGGGCATCAGGCTGCTTGAGGGGGAAATTGATTTATTTGACAGTCATCGACATATAAATGGAATGAAATCCCACATAAAAAAATAGTTCCCCGTGGCAAAAGGTACAGGGCAAAAAGAAGTAGCCCAGGAATAGAGCCATGTGGTACCCCCATAGCAGGTCTGCACAGGTTGAAGTGGAGAGTCACCAATCCTCACACAAAAACTTCTCTCAAAGAGGTAGCACTTCATCCACTGGAGAGCTGGCCCTCTGATTTCCACCCATCGTTCCAGCTGTGAAATCATGGTCTACTGTGTCAAAGGCAGCGGTGAGATCTAGGAGTACTAGCAGTACATGGTTCCCACAGCCAGTGGCTAAAAAAATGTCATTAAAAACACTTAATCCTGAATTATTCTGTGCTGTGCAGTGCTTTAAAACCAGATTTAAGCACTTCCAAAACATTATGCCCGCCCAGGAAGTCGTTAACAATCTTTTCCAGTATTCTACTGAAAAAAGGTCAGCTCAGAGTCAGGTCTAAAACAGGCTAAACTAGCAGAGTCTAGCCCAGGTTTCTTCAGCAGAGGATGAACAACCTCATGCTTAAAGTCTGTTGGTAACTGGCCCGATGTCCGACTGCTATTAATAAAAGGTCCCAGAATGGGAGGAACAATGTCACACGGCGAGCCACGTGGTTTAGTACTAGACACAAATTCTCCAGACCAGAAAGAGAGACAAGGTGGAATTGGCCAAGCAAACCTGAACAGGACACCAGCATTGATGGTAAATGGTCTGCACTAGTATAACGCTTTATCAAGTCCAAGAACCCCGAAGCACTTCACACTACATTCACCCATTCACTCGTTCACTCACACATTCCCACTCTGACGGTGGTGAGCTACACTGTAGCCCCCACTGCCCAGCGGGGCAGACTGACAGAAGAGAGGCTGGCATACAGTCGGCGCCACTGGGCCCTCAGATCACCGGCAGCAGGCAATGCAGGTGAAGTGTCTTGCCCCAGGGCACAAAGACTGAGACGGATGGAGCAGGGGTTCAAACCGACAGCTCACCAGTTACAGGTTGAACTCCTAGCTCCTGCGCCACTGTCACCGATGGGTTATTGGAAGGTAGTAAAACCAGAGATCCATTATTAACAACTTTTTTCACAAAGAAATTAAGAAAATTGTTACACATGTCATTTGAAGCTTGCCAAAGGAAATGTTCACTCATATTTAAAAGGAAGTTCAGTGTGATACAAAGACATTGTGGGTCATGCAATCTGGCAACAATAATCCCTGAAAAATATTTAGCTTTATGCACCTTTATAACAACTCCGGCTTTCCTTTAGCATTTCAAGTCTGTTTTTATCCCACTTCCTTTCGATCCTCCTTTACTCCCTTCCAACGACTCTAGTGTTGTTATTTACCCAAGGGTCTGAATTTTGCTTTGGCCGTATTACACCCATGGGAGCAATATTATCCAGGACGAAGTTGAAATGTGCACTGTTTCAATAAATCAAGCCGAAACATCTTAATTTTTAGAACATAGATGCCAAAGCACCCCTAAGAACAGTGGTGTGAGAACATATGGTAACATCTATGAACAGGACACATTATCATAAAAATCAAATGAGAATGAACTATCTGTGAACTTAGTGGGTTTTTTTTAATCACAACATTTAAAGTCATGCATTTTAAGAATACCTCAGATTACTTATATTCTTTTCATGTTGCCTTGTCACACAGCTGACCCAACTTGTTAGAAAAGAAGACTTTTCTAACAAGACCTGGATAAACGCTGTATTTTAAACAAAACTTTCTTTTGTAAACGCAAACAGAGCAGCTGGTAATATTTCAACTTGTCTGAGTTTTTTCTTGCTCAAGCCAAATCAATTTGTGAGTAAGAAAAAAAAGTTGGGCTCAAAGTTACAATATAGAAATGATGACACATCAGAAAAGGGAAGTTAGTTTGTCTGAAAGTTCAGATCTATGCAACCTCTTGTTTCAGAATCGACTAATTCCTGAGTGTAGACACTCTTCTACCTGTGGTTGTTTGTAATGTGCAGGACTTCAAAGAAATGAAGGGATGGTTTCCAACAAGCAGATCGCAGCTAAAGTCTACTTCAATGAAATAAAAAAAGAAAAAAGATTTCGTTTCTGCATGTTTACAGCTTATTGGAGGAAGAGCAAGAACTTAGGCCAAGTCAACAATCATTCTTGGCTGCTAATATAAGAAATGGCATTTCATTTTTTTACCTGTAATATTGAAATATTTATTTCTTAATGTTTTTCTGCTCCATTCTTCATCACTACAGCAACATACTAACATCCTTCTGCTTTCAACCTGCAGATTTGTTTCACAATTTCTTTAGTTGGGAACTTGAACTTGGTGCCGTTACAGAACTTTGGTTTATTTGCAGGCTAACATTATCAAAGCTGTCAAATGATAGCAATGAGTTCCCACTCAGTGACTGACGTTATTAATAGGAGCATAATGACTCCAGAACTATGAACTCCAGAAAACATAAAAATAACAAAGCCAAGTGCTGAGAGGTGAGAAAAAAGGTCGGGACTTGTATTTTTTTCCTGCTTTGAGGGCCTCTTCTGGGGTTGTGTCCACAGTAAAAGGTGCATGAAGCAGCTCTCGGTGCCGCTGAACAGGTAAATATCTCCCTGAGTGCTGATTAGGAGAGGCTGAGGCTGTCATTATGACTGTTGCCACAGCAGAACCGCGCGCTGTTAGGATTCTGCTCTGTGACACATTAGTTTATAATGGCCCAAACACTGACTGCATGCAGAGGCTGTGCATGTGGAAATTCCTGTCGAGGCCCCTCAGGCGCTCCACGGCAATGGGCCTGGATTCATGCATTATGGAGAGAAAGCGGCTTCCTGTACCTGGAGCCCAGTTCAAATACCATGGTGCTGTGGCAAAATTATGCAGCAGTGGGTCTGATTTTAGCCTCGTTACACAATATTCAGGCCTGCAGCCCATGGGGCGCAGTAGTCTTTCCAGCCATCACAGTTAATCAGTGACAGCGGGCTGATTAAATGTCATCATGTTTTCCATCTTTCTCTCACATTTCCCTCCACCGACACCGTCAGACAAAGGGGACCTAAAGGTAAACGTACTGCTGTACACCTTAAACAGCTCCCTCTTTCCTTTACAGGTGCTCAGAGCAAAGAAAACACGTAAGGGTACTCTTAACAGTCATCGCAGTGATCTTTCAAGGTGAAATTGTTGGTCAGAGGAGGAAAAAGAGATGAGGAAAGGCTGTGGGTTCAGCACGCAACACAATGAGGCATTCCTTACAAACCCCATACTTAATACTTACGTAAAACGCACAAAGACACAATGCGACACAGTCCTTCATTCATAACTTTAACTGCAGTGTCGGCGGGGACTGAATTTGTGAGTGCAGACTCACACTCTGAGTAACAGCTATTTAGAGCTGATCTCCTGCCATGCCCATCTGTTGAAGAGATGTGCCCTGGCTTTGGCAAACATCCAGGAATCAGTCCTGATCACCTCAGGCTGTTCATCGCTGCTGGTAATTACATTAAAGGCTGCTATAAATAGATAAGATGTATTACAGAACAGAGCTTTGATTTAGAGAAAAAAAAAGCTTTTAAGACTCTCAAGTCAGCATGTTTTTAAAATCTAGAAGGCGTTTGTTCATGTCTCAAAACCGCAGATTTTTAGGCCATGAGTCGCTGCTGGAGAAACAGGAGGTCTTGGGTTCTTAGCGGGGTGTGACTGTGAAAGAAAGCTGCTGCCCTCTTGTGTTCGTAAGCACATAAACGTGACAAAAGAATTGCAACTCAAAGCTGGGGGTGCCAAGAATCTCCCTTATTTACTGTATACTGTATTAATGTAAGTCCAAATAAAACCGATCTTTGTTCATTTTGTTTGTGGACATTCTGGTTAGACTGAAAAGGGCTGCAAACAGAGATGCACCAATCATCTGGCAAAAAGATTTTTGAAATTAGATAATTGTTTTCCCTGTTTATTGAATGTTTCAGCCACCCACCCACCCACCCACCACCATTTTCGCTCTTGAAACACTTCAAACAACACACTTGTGATTCCTTCCTTTTCTATTGGATTCATCACTGCTACTTCCATCAAAGAAGGAACAGCACCCGCTCTTTATTTGTTATAGTCCTTAAAATAATGATTCAGAATTGGTCAAAAGGGGGCTGCACAGGAGTTTGCATGTTCTCCCCATGCATGCGTGGGCTCTCTGTGTACTCCGGCATCCTCCCACAGTGAAAAAGACATGCGCGTCAGATCAATTGGTCTCTCTAAATTGCCCCTTGGTATGAGTGTGTGCATGGCTGCTTGTCCTGTGTGTCACACTGTGATGGACTAGCGACCTGTCCAGGCTATACCACAGGCTGTAAATTCATAATAGAGTGCAGCTGATTTAAGGACCATATGACAAATCCACAGACTGACCTGGAAAAAACTCTGGAGTTATAGTAGAAATCAGCCTCCGAGAAGAGACCAGGCCTTGTTGATTGGGGTCACCTGCTGCTAACAGAAAATGTCCTTTTATTCCTTTGGAGAAGGATAAACTCCTGGTGTTTTCCATTCAAATACTTGAGAGTTCAGTGATGAAAATGTCATGGGGGTTGGAAATATTTAGCGTTTTTGAAAAACACGCACACTGTAGGAGCACCAGATGTAAAGTAGTCTAGTTAAATATTGGAGCCACAAAGTGATGCGACTGTAACTACACTGCTTCCTTTAAAACTGCTTGAGTCTCCAATAATGTCCAGTGGCACAAAAGCTGCTGCAAGAAGGATTTACTAATCCCATTACAAGACCTCACTGGTGTTTTGTGATCGGTTAAATGTATTACTAATTAACTTAGAGAGAAAAACAAAAGTTGACCAATTGATCAACACCAAGCTCTGCACAAATGGGAAGTTGAAGAAAAACGAAGCAAGATTTTCAGAATTATTTTTATCAAACCCAAATCTTAAAAGTCTAGCAGGATTTTCTAATTTCTATTCCCTTCAGTATACAATATAATATGCTCCAACCAACTCCCTTCGTAAGTCATCTCATTTGAAATAATTACCAAAAAGGTCCCATATCCATCATAGAATAGAATAGAATAGAATAGAATAGAAATCCCATTATTTTCCCACAGTGGGGAATTTTAGGTGTGACAGATGCAAAATAAAAAAAGTAGACAGAAGACACTTGACTTACGCACAAGATTAATTATTATGAAAATCTACATTTAAAGCTAGGCTGTGCAGCAGAAGAGAAAGACTTATCGTAAGGGGGAACAATAATCTCATTATGAATCCAATTGTTCTCTAAAGGTCTCGGGGGGTTTTTAAGAGGACATTAGTGAACAAAAAACATCAATCCAAAAGAACACAGCAGACACGTGGTTTGATTTATTTCGTTATCATCAGACCAGAGCACCTTGTTCCAAGTGTTTCCTGTGACTCCTATGTGGCTTCAGGCAAACTGGAACCACAACTTCTTATGGCTTTCTCTCAACAGCAGCTTGCTTCCTGCCACTCCTCCATAAAGACCAGATTTGTAGGGGGCACGACGAACAGCTCTTCTATCTACAGATTCTTCTAAGCTGTGGATCTCTGCAGCTCTCCCAGTTACCATGAGCACTGTCTTTGCCGGTTTGCGGGTGTGTCATGCTCTCCTCATTTTCACATAACAGATTGAACAATGATCGCTGAGATGTTCCAAACTTCAAATAATGTTTTATAACCAAAACCTGCTTTAACCTTCCCCACTAAGCTTTAAAGGCACTGAGTTTATATAACGCTTTTCTAGTGACATGACCACCCAAAGTGCTTTACACTAGAGCCACATTTGAACTCACAAACGCGCACACATAGATACACCACAGATCGGAAGGCAATTTCAGTGCCTTGCCCAGGGGCATATCAACGTGTGACAAGATAAAGCTGGAATCAAACCCACAACTTTCAGAACAAAAATGACTAATCTACTCACTAAGCCAGAGCCCTTCGCTGTCTGCTGTGTTCCTTGGTCTTCGTGATGCTGTTTGTTCACTAATGTTTTCTAACACACTTCTGAGACCTTTATAGAACCGCTGGATTTATGCTGAGATTAAATCACACACAGGTGGACTTCTATTTACTGTTTCTCAAAGTACCGTAAATGGTGGCAATTGGATTCACTCAGGGGTATCAGGGTGAATATATATCCACATTGGATGTTTATGTGTAAAAATAAATAAAAAAAATTGTCCTTTTTCCTGTAAAAAATAGCGTATTATGTTTTAACTCTATTAGCCATCTTAGCGTTAAACACGAATTTAACGCTAAGAGGGTCACCAAACTTCTACATCAGTAGTGTCCAAACTTTTCGGCTATTTGGCCAAAATTGTTCAATCGGAAGCGCTCGAGGGCCAAAACATTTGTAAAAATAAATAACATAACCAAAAATACTAACCCTGCCCAACAATATATGATTTAATATCATAAAATCATATATTGTGAAATGATATCAACAGTTTAATATCATTTAAGAAAAGATATTAAACTGTATTTAGCCTATTTTATTCATTACAATCAGATTTTAATGCACCAAAGTCTGCATTTGAGTAAAAGTCACCATATTTACCATGAAATTGAAACAAATGTAAAAAGTTGTTCCTAATCTGTCTATACCGAACTTAAAAGGTTCACATGTCACACGGTTTTATGAAATAATGAAGACCACAATGTTTAGATTTAACCAATTGACTTTTATATTGATAACATAAACATACACAAACACACAGGCATATATATATATATATATATATATATATATATATATATATATATATATACTAATTTCCATGCAGCACAGGAATGAGGCATCTTCTCTGATCGACGTCCACTACAACAGAACTTAACTTCTTTCTCCCACGTACAATATGGCGGTGACGTTGACGTACGAACCCGCGCCCAACGAGGCGTCTACGTATATGATGTCTATGGCAGGCACCATGTTGGTGACCCCTGAATTAGAGTAAATGGGATAGATGGTTCTCTGGTGTGTAGTAATATAACTTTTTACATGCTCTTCAAGTTTCTTCTATTAACTTGGTATTGTGAAAAGCCTTTGGGGAAATGTAAAAGTCTCATGTTCACATCTAATTCAAGAATACAATATGTTTTAAAAAGTATTGTTTTTATGCCCCTATCTGGTCTTTTAGTTAAAGGAAAAAGAGACAGACAGTTTTTAAATATGTATACTAAACTTTAAATAATAAAACAAGCAGTAACATAATCTCACCCTGAACATGTAAAAAAAATCATATGTCCACCATGTCAGAGGAGGAGGAAAACGATCACATTAAAAACATTTTTTTTGGTGCCACACTTATTGGCACCCCTAATGATCCTCTTAAAATAGAACTAGCTTTAGCATTTCATTCTATTCTTTATGTTCTAAATTGATCAGAGTTTCTATGAACCTCTAATTAGTAATCCATGGCTTTCAGTGTCCCAGGAGGTATAAATGAGAGGTTTTATTATTCTCTTCTGCTGCCCACAAGGCTGGATAAGCACCTATAATTATCTTGGCACCACACACAATGAGTAGGATGGTGAGGAAGGTACTGTAAGAAAAATAATCTCTACAGCACATTGTTAGGGAGCTGCAGGAACGAGTCGCTTATTGAGGTCACCAAGTTGGCCTAACAAGCATGAGTTCCTGTCTTCATGCCAAGTGATCATTTGGGGGGGGGAAATGCCAGAAAAAGCCTTCTCTATCCTACCTTTTAACAGTCACATTCAGCACTTCCTCCTTGAAGCTACATCTGCAGTAAAACAGCGGTTAAGCCAACATTTCCTTTTGGGAAATTAACTAAAGACAGAATACATTTTGTTTGCTGAGGATGCCACCACTGACATCAGTCTTCTGAATTTTAAACTTAATGACACTGTTAGAAATCTGGGGGTGATTTAAAATAAAAAAAATGTATTCAGTAATCAAATCGGGCTTTTACAACCTTTGTCTTTTAGTTAAAGTTAAGCCTTTTTTAAGCAACACTTATCTTGAGAAGGCTAAACACACTTTTATCAGCTCCAGAATGTTTTACTGTAACACTACGACGGTGTGGCTCAGTCGTCCCTCAACAGGGACATCACTCCAGTTATATACCCCCTCCACTGGCTGCCTGTTTGTTTTAAAATAGATGTTACATTTTTTTTTTGTTTTTAAAATTCTTAATGGTCTGACCCCACCCTACATTTCTCATTTATTAGGTTTTTGTGTGCGTGGTAGATCCCTGAGGTCATCACCTCAGCTCTTCTTTTCTGAGAACTAAACAGAAACATTGGGCTGTCGCAGCATCCAGACAAGAATCTCTGGATCTCCACTCACTCACTGACCTGAGCCTTTTGAAATCCAAACTTAAGACCCTTTTGTTCAGGAAATCGTTTGATACTCAGTAGTACTCTGGCATTTTATTCCAGACTTCTAACTTTTATTTCTTCTTTTGGTCTTTTAAATCTATTTTAATTGTATCATGTGCTGTTGAATGATTTTTATAATGTAATTGTAAAGCACTTTGGCTGTCTGAATGGCTAGAGGACTGAATTAAAAATGGGAAACAAATAATACAATGACAAAGATAAACATGCACAGTTCTTTTTTTTTTTTTTTTTTTTTTTTTTTACTTGGCTTTATTTAGGATTGTCTGCCTTGGTCAGGTGAGACTAATATTGGGCTTTTCCACAACAAACACCCAGGTGGGTTTGGTGAAGGATCTGTGATGCTGTGGGTCTGTTTCTCCTCCAAAGACCCTTGGAATCTCGTTGGGTTGCATGACAACGTGAACTCTGTGAAACACCTGGAGGTGTCAATTATGAATCTGGTGGACTCTGACAGAAAATGGGTCGACGTTGTGGATAATGACCGAAGACGTGTATGGAAATCAACACAGACACAGGTCACCAACACATGGCTCTTCTGCCATGTCAATGTCAGTCCCCAGACCTAAATCCTTGGGTCTAATGGCAAAAAGGGGCTGTAAAAAGTAGGAACAGCAGGAGTACTTATAATTGTTTGATCAGTGATTTTGCCCAAAAAGATATTTCTTAACAACACTTGCTTTCTCCACTAAATTAATTTACTTAAGTTAAATGTTGAATTTGAAAAAAAGAAACAGAATTCAATGCAAAATATGCTCCTGCAATGAAAGCTGAAATCAACTGAAGGCTATTCACACACCCTTGTCAGGTGCAAACAAATGTGTTTGTGTACATGGTAGCTAGGTAGTTACTTACCCCTAAAACTGAATCTGCTATTGTTCAACATAAAGAACAGTACTAAATGAAAACAGACTTATAAACAAAAAAAAGGTACAAAAAACACAAAGAGGCTGTATATCCAAAGTCTTAACTTGATGTATGAACAATCTGAATTTCTAAGCATGATTCATAATAACAAGAAGTGCAACATGCAGCTCACACTACATGCTGTACTTAACGCGAGTGCACATTCGATAAATGGCACCATTTGTTTCCAGTGACATAACAAGTAAATAACACACACAATCTTATCGGGGGAAAGCAAAATAGTTTCAATCTCTACTTGTTCTGTGATACGTAACTTTCTCACTGTTGCGTCAACTCAGCCTGACAGAATTCACCGAGGGAAAACCCATAAACATATTAACCAATCACAGACGGCTACGACCTACGAACTGTTTTACTGTGTTTTTTAACCAATAGGAAGCGCTCTTCATCAAGCTGGTGACCAATAATAGGCGAGTTTGCTCCTGTGTCGGCAACAGGAAGTCGGTGAATTCTTTACACAGACGAGCCGACGTAGAGGGAAAAAAGATATTACTCTGAACACTTTACCGAGTTTAGTTGTGGCGCTTTAACCGAAAGAGGCAAACCTACGACGGAGGGAGGTCAATTAAAACCGCTAGCTTTAGTTTCTCAGAGTTACCGGTGAGCAGGTGTTCATTCTGGCCGGGGGGGCTCCCTCCTCCTCTCAGCCACCCCACCTCGGCTCTACCAGCAGGGGTGGACATACATGGGGGGCTGTTAGCACCGAACGATGGAGGATTTAACCCGGGTCCATAATGGCTGCTGTGACGGAGTGGCGCTACCTCAGCGGCCGCCGTGTCCTCGGGGGATGGGGCCCGCTGCTGTGCGTGGTTTTCGGCTCTCTGGTGGCCCTCCTGCTGCCCATGATCGGGATGCAGAAGCAGTGCTGTGCCTCCCTGAGGGGCATGGCCCAGCTCCGCTGCCAGCTGTGGGGGAGCTCACCGCCTCCTCCGGCGGTGCAGTCCACCAGCCTGACGGTCCCCTTCACTGCCCTGGACCTGCTGCCTCAGAGGAGCAAACCCAGCCAAGGTAAACGCAGGCCAGGCCCAAACCACTGCCATATGGTGACGAGAGCAAAGATACAGATTGTTTTTTTTTTTTTTTACCTTAGATTAAATATCAGCAGCTGATTCAGAGTTCAGAGCCATCAAAGTATTCACACCCCTGTAATTGTGAAGCTGAATAGAGATGAGACGTGGATTTCAACTTGTTGCACTAATACACATCTGAAAAGGAAGGACGTCTCCTAAGATCTGAGCTCCATTCAACTCTTACATTTGAAAACAACGTGTTTGCTGTACAATAATATACCAGGGAGA
This sequence comes from Fundulus diaphanus, assembly GCA_037039145.1. Classification (NCBI taxonomy): domain Eukaryota; kingdom Metazoa; phylum Chordata; class Actinopteri; order Cyprinodontiformes; family Fundulidae; genus Fundulus; species Fundulus diaphanus. The sequence continues at coordinate 27,094,875 of CM073127.1, forward strand.
TAAAATAATACAAATAAAAACAATGAAAAAGGGCTCGAAACTAGTTAAAGAGGGAGTTCACTGCTGGTGAGAACTAAACCAGAGCTTTCAGGCAGGAGATGAAGACATTTTAAAAAATGTCTAATTATACCACAGCCAAATCAAACAGCTAGACTGTTTACTAATCAGGCGACTTTTGAAGACGGGTTAGGAGTGTCAAAGTAAAAGGGAGGGATTGTAATTGCACTTTTCTGATGATTTGGTGGAAAAGGTTTAAAAATCAAGAGTGCTGGTAATCATCACGGACTAATTAGTGTCTCTGTCTGACATGAAATGCATTGATTGTGGCTGTAAATGTGATATTTAATAAGCCTTGGTCTGGAGGCTTGAACTTGATCGAAGGTGGTGAGCAACATCTGGAAAAGCTACTGTGGTGACATCGTTGCAGCCATACAGACTCTATGCCAAGAATTTAAGTGGTTCAAATATAGAACGCTGTTGTTGGTTATTAGCGTTGAACGTTGGCGTATGAGAGTGGTTTATTTTCCCAATTACAGTTTCAGCCTAAATAAAAAGATATTTAAAAAAAATGTCTTGACTATTTGGTAATATTTTTATCCTGTTGTGTCGCCCTGTTTATACATCAGTCCGAGCTCTTGCCTCATTCACTGCGCGTCTTCTTACGCTGTCTTTTTGTTCTTTTTTCTGAATGCAGAGATGGAGCTGGAGGCCAAAGCAGCGCTGCAGCAGGCTCTGGAGATGAAGAAGCTTGGGAAGAGGGAGAAGGCCCACAAGCTGCTGGTGCACGCTCTTAGCATGAACCCTGACTTTGTGGATGCTCTGACGGAGCTGGGGACCATACTGGAGGAGGAGAAAGATGTCGTCCAGGCGGACCACCTCTACACGAAGGCCCTGGCCCTGTCGCCGTGCAACGAGAGAGCTCTGGTCAGCAGGGACCGCACCCTTCCCCTGGTGGAGGAGATCGACCAGCGCTACTTCAGCTTAATCGACAGTAAAGTGCGCAGGCTGATGTCCATTCCCAAAGGTAACTCCGCACTGCGCCGGGTGATGGAGGAGACGTACTACCACCACATTTATCACACGGTGGCCATAGAGGGCAACACCCTCACCCTGTCCGAGATCCGACACATCATCGAGACGCGTTACGCCGTCCCCGGGAAGAGCCTGCAGGAGCAGAACGAGGCCATCGGCGTGGACGCCGCCATGAAGTACATCAACACCACGCTGCTGTCCAGGTCAGGAGCCATCACCGTTGGCGACATCCTAGAGATTCACCGGCGAGTGCTGGGCTACGTGGACCCCGTGGAGGGCGGTCGGCTGCGGACCAGCCAGGTGTTTGTGGGCCACCACATCCCGCCGCACCCCAAGGACCTGCAGCGGCACATGGAGGAGCTGGCGCAGTGGCTCAACTCGGAGGAAGCCCTGCAGCTGCACCCTGTGGAGTATGCAGCTCTCGCCCACTACAAGCTGGTGTACGTACACCCGTTTGTGGACGGGAACGGCCGCACGTCGCGGCTGCTCATGAACCTCGTGCTCTTGCAGGCGAGGTACCCGCCGGTTACCATTCGCAAAGAGCAAAGGGCGGAGTATTACGCCACCCTGGACACGGCCAACGAGGGCGACGTGCGCCCCTTCATTCGCTTCATTGCCAAATGCACCGAGATGACGCTGGACACGCTGCTGTTTTCCACCACCGAGTACGCTGTGGGGCTCCCGGAGGCCGACCGGAGCCAGGCCTGTCCCAGCTGCAAACAGACCATTCCGGTCCACAACTAAAACTGCAGCGCCACGGAGAACGGGGGCGTGAGGCGCCGCCGTGCAAAGATACGTTTCAGTTCATCTGAAGGTTTTTCCCTCAGTCGTTCCAACATGGGCTACATCGCAGGGTCCTTTTTAGCCAAAACCAAATCATAAAGAGCTTTGCAAGAATTTCATTTGACGTGCAAACAGATGTTTTGAATGCTAACCTGAGGGAAATGTTTTTTTTTTTTTAGCTACAACTAAACCAAACATTTTTAAGTATTTCTCTTGAGGAAAGGCTGTTTGTTAACACTGGAAAGCACTTTCATGTATTTATTTTAAAATAAAAGACACTCATCATTTCCTTAACATGTGAAAAGTCATTTTGGGGTCGGATTAGTTTTTATGACAAAACCACAACAAAGGGAACATACGGCTGCACCTCGATGGTGCATGTCCTTTAAAGTCACTTTATTTCTCAAATACAATATTTAAAAGCTGATTTGTGCCGTGTTTTGTACGTATGTTAACATCTAATAAAAACCTAGAAAATTATAAATGACCAATTTAAAAATGGGTTTTATCACAGACGAGTGTCCTGATACTGTGCTGTACGCCATTAGTGCTCAGCTGGGGCTCTTTTTGCATTAATTACTGCATGAACGTTGTGGAACGGCAGCAATCGGTCCCCATTCCTCTTAAACGGACTGCTTTAGTCCTTTCAAAGCTGTTAAGCTTCTTGATTGTGCACCTTTTTTCTACCAATTTCTTTCTTCCACTCAACTTTCCATGAATATGCTTAGATATATCATCCTGAGGACAGCCAGCTTCTTTAGCGAATGTCTTTAACTGCTTTCAGGTCCGCAGTCTTGTCCATCTTTGTTCAGGCCATGAAAATTCAATAATCTGGGTTCCTACATCTTTGCCACGTAAACATTTAATACGTTTAGAGACTCACATTTCCAGACTTCAGTCCTTCACAGTCATTTGAAATATAAATTACTAATGTTCACAATACATTTATGGCAGATATTTCCACAGTGGGCAAGCTTTGAATTTGGAACCCACCCAAGAGAAGAAAAAATGGAGCAAAGAATGTCACAATGAAAGCAGGAAAAAGGGATGCAGGAAAGGTGGAACACAAAGGATGGTACAAGGTAAGGACACAAGAGGAAAAGCCTTAATTACAGGCCATAATCATCAAAATGAAAGAGAAAAATCTAAATATTGTGTAATTAATCCATACTGTTCCCCTTTTTGATCAGAATTACTGAAACAAATGAACTTTTTCATGATCTTCTAATTAACTGATGCGTCTGTAAACCAAAAAAAAAAAAAAAAGAAATTCTGAAAGCTTTTTATTCTTTTCAGATCCTCCAAATTTAAAACATTACCTTTTAGAAATTATACAAAACAGCAAAACTCACAATACAACCATTTAGTGCTGGACATTAAAACAAAAAGGATGCCTTCAGACTTGTATTTACACGTCGAGTTCGCTTCGGGCACTGTGGTGAGAGCAACACATACCATCTGAAAATGTAAATCTGCTTTTATTACAAACTATGGAGATCTTTCTGAAAGTCGTTTACTGAACAGTATGTACAAGCCTCTTCACCCCCCCGACATGGAAAAACTGCATAGATTCTCCACAGACCTAAACGTGTGTACGATGACCGCCGCGACTCGAGATCGTTCAACGTGATTATTGAGGATGAAGCGAACCTCTGAGGGGAAAACTAAAAACAAACAAAAAAAACAGGACTAAACCTCGGCTTTTAGTCTTTCCAGATGCACTTTCCCTTTAAAGTTTCTCGCAAACAAGCTCAGCTAAGTTTGCTATTTTCATTACAATGTCTCTTAAGAATCCGTTTTGACAATTTGAAGAATAAACATGAGTTGAGTTACACTCTTGACACCTCATCACAACTAATAATTTCTTACGGACTCTTGGAGCTCCACATAGTTGGACTACAACAACCAGACCCACCTGGGAGCTGCTGATCCTCCCCCGCTGAGCCCATCCAGCCAATCCAGTTCAAGCCTCTTTTGGGGTCGTAAACAGACGCCGTGGCGGAGGTTTCTAAACCGTAACAGACGCGGTGACGGTTGAAATGGTGTGATCAAACCAATGAAGGATGGGACAGAAGAGCTCAGTCATTACAGGAAAATCCAGCTTCTCTGCTGAATAAGCTCTCAGCGTGGATTAAAACATGCTGATCTGTATTAACTCGATGGATCAGATGGCTCTACTACATAATAACCTAATAATGATGAAAAAAAATAATAATAATGGCTGAACTTGTTTGTTTGATGTGTCTTAAGTTGCACAACAAAACTAAAACCTCACCGAAGCGCACGCACGCACACACACGTCCACACACACCAACTAACTATAATCACACTGTCGGAGCCTTTGCATATACTCTTTTTTTTTTCTTTTAACTCAATACTCAGAAGTTCTGCCGTTTCAAATATTTAAAAAATACTCTCAAATAATCTGTCGGATGCCTTAAACGGTACACAACAAAAGCAGAAAACTCAACAGCTGCACATATTTACACACAAGTATGATACACTCCTGTCGTGGTTAAGGCAATCTTGCAGAGCAGACGCTGAGGGTGTGAGTGAGATTAAAGGGACCATCAGAGAACCGGTTACAGCAGAAATCACCAACACTAATTTGTAAGGACACAGGATGGCTTTCGGCGCGGGGGTGGGGGGGGTTCGCGGCTCCCCTCGTCCTCGCTCACTTGTTCAGAAGCATCTTTGCAAAGTCCGAGTTTGACAAAGAGCGCGGCTCACCGGCCGCGTTGGCTGCGGCGCCGTCCGTCGACGGCGGCGCTTGATCCGCTGCGGTCCCGTTCTCCACTTTTCCTGCCGCTTGGCGGTGCAGCGAGCGAGGGAGTAAAGAAAGCTGCGTGCGTCCTCTCCCTCTCCTGTAACGGGACAGCCGTTAGCGCTTTGACACACCAGAGCGACGGCGGCGCGGCAGAACTGGAGAGGAGGTGTTGCTGAACTTACGATCCGTAGACCTGGCGAGGCATGGTCTCTCCCGTGGGTCTGCTGGCACCGGGCTTGTCCATGAGGTTTCTGCGTGGAGGGTTGCTTATGGCGACGGAGATCTTGTTGCCCTCCACCTCGATGCCGTCCAGCTTCAGCACGGCCTGCGACGCCTGCGCTTCATCCGCAAACTCAACGTACGCCAGACCCTGCGGAGCCACACACCAAGGGGGGGTCGGCGTATCACAGAGATGCTCGTCTCTAGATCTTACACGTCAACTCGTCTGGCTCGTCTTACAGCGTGTAGCTAAAGTATTCACACCCGCTGACCGGTTCCAGTTTGTCGCATCGCAACCAAACGTCGGTATGATTTAACTGGGTTTAATGTGATAAACCAACACAAAGTAGTGCGCAACTGTAGAGTGGAGGGAAAATGATACACAGTCTGCTTTATTTATTTCACACATTAAAATGTGGCATAAAGACTTATTAAGCCCACGTTTACCGATACCCCTCAATCAAATCAAGTGCAACCGACTGCCTTCAGACGTCAAGGCCCCCAAAGTGCTGCACAGGTGAATAAAAATATAACAAGATGGAATCATAATAATAAAATCAATAGGCGATAACAATAAAATAAACAATAAAAGCAAAGACTACACTACTGGCCGTGCTTTCTGATGTTAAAAGATGTGCTTTAAAAAGAGATTTTAATTCATTCAGAGTTCTGGAAAAGCTCACAGAAAGAGGGAGACCGTTCCCCGGTATGATACAGAGGTGCCTGACCATTTAAAAACCAAGGGTACAATTGTATGAGCAAGTCCAAATAAATAAATAAATCAAGCATCCAGTGAAGAGAATGCAATAATGGGGTAATGCGCTCACACCGTCTTGCCCACGTTAATAGGCACACAGCTGAATTCTGGACCTGCTGGAGGCGGAGTAGGAGAGACTAGTCAATGCAACTAAGGGGAGGGGCAGAGGTCCAGTCTAGAAGATAATAAAGGCATGTGTGGCCCTTCCAAGGGCATCATGAGGACGATAAGACTCAATTGCTAATTAGCGTTAGATGAAAAGAAAAACTAGACTGTACTGACCTGTCAAATTTGAATTTATTATCAAAAATAACTTCAAGATACCTAATAAAAGGAGCGTTAGACGAGTCTAAGGAGCCAACAGCGCTGCTGCAACCTATCAGCAGGTCAGTTTTCCCAAACATGATGAGCTCCGTTTTATTTTCATTTAAGCAGAAGTTCAGCTCCATCCATGTTTTAACATCCTGCAAACACCTTGGAAGTTCTCCATCCTCTGGGATCCACCAGATTTCAAAGGCAAATAAATCTGGATGTCATCTGCGTAACAATGAAATGACACCGTGTTTAAATACAGACATTCTGTGAAGGCCTTAAAACAGGGGTCACCAACATGGTGCCCATGGGCACCAGGTAGCCCCCAAGAACCACATGTGGTGCCCTCAAGCCCGTTCCAAAACTAGCACAACCCTCCAGTGAGCTGCATCTAAAATGTTATTTCAGTCTGTTGCGCTACTTTTGTAATCACACTTGGATTTATATAGATTTAAAAATTTCAATATCTTAAAAGAAGAGCATTGCACGTATGTTTACTGGTGAGCGCTGACTCTTCTAGCTCAAAGGTCAGTACGGGTAGCCCTTCGTGTGGCACAGTACCCATGAAGTAGCTCTGTTTCAAAGAGGTTGGGGACCCCTGCCTTAAAGGTTTGTTACAGAGTATGGCACAACTGCAAACCTACCAAGACATGACCGTCCAGCTGGACCAGTCCTGGCAACAAAAGCATTAATCAGAGGAAACCGAGAGGCCTGTGGTAACTCAGGAGGAGCTGCAGAGGCCTACTGCTCACGTGGAAGAATCTATCTTTAGAAGGCTATTTGAGTTTCACGTTACAAATCTGGTCTATAACATAAAGGAGGAGTTGTCCTGCCTGGCCAGATGGAGCCAAACCTGAACTTTTCGTCCTCCATACGAGGCAGAAAAGTCCAACTTCAGAAAACTGCTACAGAAAACAGTTTAAATTTATGAGTTATACTTGGCCAAAGTCAAGAGTGAAATCAAATTTAGAAATGTGCTTTTAAGTATTGCTCAAACAACCTGAGATTAGCCATAATTGCAGGGAGAAGTGGTTTTACTAATTATTGAGGGAATCGGGAGTTGTATGAACTCTGATTTGATTCTGTAAAAACCAAGCATCCTTTTCCTTCCGCCTTCCAGTTGTGCTGTAAATTGTGTTGCTCAATCACATAAAATCACTATCAAATACCTTGAGGTTTGTGGCTGTAAAGCAACTAACTTTGGACGAGCTCGAGGGGAGCGAACACTTTGATAGAAACCGAGCGTCTGACCTTAGGTTTCCCTGAGCGGTACGTGACAAGACGGACTTCTCTGATGGTGCCGTGGTTTTTGCAGATCTCCTCCAGCTGCTCTTTAGTGCACGAGAATGGCAGCCCCGAGATGAAGATTTTGTGTTTCTCCATCGATGTGTGGTACTTAAACACCTGCAGGGAACGTCAACAGGAGAACATTAGCTATGCTGTCCACCAAATGGAGCGATCTGCCAACAGCGTTTAAAAAGTCCTCTGACCCCGGATAAAAAGAAAACCACCGGGAAGTAAAGTATGTTCACACGTACGCACACATAGTAAAGAGTGTTTATCTAGATTAACAGCAAGTAGCATAAATATTCTGCTGGGACTAAATGCACCTATGAAGGGGGTCAAAACGACAACGTTTGATGCCTCAAAATACATGAATATGGGCGTTCTAGCGACTGACTGCACCATGCACAATGAAAATTATGCAACCTATTTTACATAAAAATTTATATGTTCTTTAATGGAATAATGTAAGGTTTTAGTGTCCATTCAAAGTATTATTGCAACTGTGCCGAGTTTTAATCAACTTATAGCAATACTGGAAATGAACCAATCAAAAAGGAAGTTTCTGCTGTTTTCATTTTTAATGTATAAATCAGAATGTTCATCAATACAGGCATTAATATGACTTGCATTAAATAACTTTGATGTAATGTTTTTAAAACTACAAATTTTATGTTAATAAAAATGAGTAAATATGAGTTATATAAAGAAAACCTTTTATTGGGTAGATAAGTGTGAAGATATCAGCGCACGTGTACCAACCTTAAACTCGGGATTTTTGTTTTTGTCGACACATGGTGACACAAACATGGGCCTGCCCCCCACCTCCGTTCTGTCCAGCTTCAGGGCTTCGGCCACCGACACCGCTGACTCAAACTGCACGTATCCGTACCCTCGGAAGTTCCCTCTGTTGCCGCTGACCAGCCGGACCTGTTTGACGGGTCCGCAGCGCTCAAACAGAGCCTCCAGCTTGGCCTCTGGGTCCTCCAGGGTGTACGCCAGGTTGCTGATGAACACGCTGCAGCTCTCGTCCCGCAGCTCAGGCTGGTCGTCGTTGTGCCTCTGAGCGCCGCCCCCCTGCTGGGCATGTTTAGCTCCGCCTGGAGCGGCCTTATTTCCAGAAGGAGCGTTCCTCCCAAAGAGTCCGGTGTCGGTCTCCATGTACTCGTCTGTGTTGCTGTCACCGTTTCCTTTCTGCCTTTTAGGAGCTGGTGAAAGGAAAGTAAAAAGTTTACATTTTCCTGAATCAAAAAGAAAAGTCAACTATTTTCAAAATCACTTAAACTTCATTTTTACCAGATTTTTCATTCCAGTCCTCCTGATATTCATCTTGCTCTGCCTTTCTCTTCTCCCCGCCTCGACTTGACTTCTGGGATTTCTTCTGGGCCTTCTTGTCTGCCTTGGCCTTCCGCCGCTGCTCCATTTTCTCCTCCTCGTGACGCGTCATGTTGGTTTCCTTCGCTGCCGCCTGACAGAGAGGGGAAAAAGCACGGGGACGTTAGCCAAACAAATCCAAAGGATACACCTGCACACAGTGCGTCAGCACAGGGGTGGTGTACGCGCCTACCTTTGCTCGCTGCTCATTGACTCTGTTCAGCCTGGTCTCTGTCTTTTGCACTGCTGTGTCCCAATCCTCCAGCGTACCTGCATCAGGACAGGAGCATTATCAACAAATGTGAGTTTAAAAGCAGCTGCATGTGAGGAATCTCCGACGAGTGTTGTAGCTGCTCCAGAAACGTCTTAAAAACAATGTGCATGACAGCAGAAAGCAGCTGCTGCAACAAATTCAGTACAAAGAAAGTCTTTGGACGTAGCTTCCAACAGCAGTGGGACTGATATCGGTATAGGTGGACATGCCTGGGAGAGTTTCTGGGCAAATAACGTTGCACAATGTTAATTCAAACAACCTTTCTTTGGCTACAATTAAGCAGTTCAATTATACATCAGACAAAATGATTTCTAAAATTCCAGCTACAGGGTTCTCGCCAGCGCATTTCAGCGTATCGGACCGTTACGCTGAAAGTTGTCAAAGTTACGCTAAAATTAGACCATTACGCTCATGAGCGTAATGGTCAGTACGACACAACAGGGCGACACGGATGTTTGAGAGCAACAAAGAAAAGTCAGTAAAGCTCTTGAACGTGCATCAGCGCAGCTATAAACCTCCCGAACCACATTAGCTACGCTAGCTTTTATTATCGGCCCCGTTCGAGCTGCTAAAGCTGACTAAAACAGCATTATTTTCAGGATTTTTTTCACAACGCTCACAATTTAAAAGCCAAGTAAAGTCACTTCAAACCATCTGGAAGCAAGGAACTGGTAGAGATTTTAAATGAATGGTGAGATAAAAACTGCTTGGTGAGTCTGGGAGGGAGAGAAGAAGGAGTTTCAGGAACAACAATGGGATTTTTTAGTAATAAAGCTACAGCCAGCTTTATAACATAGAACGGTGTAACTATAACAGACTATTTAAAGTTGGGCTTCGTGAAGCCACAAACATCAACTTGTTTTCTTCCAAGCTGCTATTCTCTAAAACGGCGTTAAAATCCTTCTACACTGAGAAGAAATGTGCAAAATTAACACGTTTTCATTAACCCGACGCGGTGCAAGTAATTGCACAAATACACACAGCAGCATGCCTAATTTTCTCTAAACTAGGTATGAAATGTAGAGGATTTTAAACTAAATTCACTTAAACATCAAGCTTTTTAACCAATAAAATATCTTCACCCCAGTAATTACCGGTACATTTTAAAAAGTCCAGCCTCCCTAACGCGGCCTTTTATGGGGTACATTGCTAACTTGGTAATCTGGTTTTGCTCTGGTAGATGCAGTGGAAAGTGACGGCAGGTAAAAAAAAAAGACCCCACAAAACAACCCTGGTTCCTATAAAAGGTTTGTGAAGTGAAAACGCGCCTTGGTAAGACGTTACTGACAAAACTTTAAAAGAGCTCTTTCTTTGCTCGCTCCCTTTTATTTAGAGAGCCAAACTCACCTTCTACCCTCTCAAAGGTGAGCAGGACCTCACAGACGTGTTCTGGGTAGTCTGAAGTGCACTGCACTGCTCTGTGGAGAGCCTTTCTGCAGTGGGTCATGTCCCCATAAGCTCTATGGATTACACAGGAGGAGAAAAAGGGGGTTGGTGCATTAGTCACATAAACCTAATCTAGAGTTTCCCTCCTGTTAAGAGTTGGTCAGACAAACCTTTCTAGGTTATAATATTCCAGCCACATGTTGGCATATTTGGCGTTCCCTTTAGTCATGATATTGTCCCACAGTTCTCTTGCTTTCTGCATGTTCTTGCAGTGGTGGGCCTGCAAGGTAGAATAACATATTTTAGAACATTACATGTTTAAAACCTGTAACTAGTGATGATGTTTAAAGGTTTTATAATGAAAGTTAGAAGTTAAATGAAGTTAAATCACTTGGTTGCATTACCGAATGTCTCACAGTTCTGACAACACTACTTTCTCGTAAAAAATAATAAAAACAAGACAAAAAAAGATCGTCCCAGAGAGTCTGCTTACCTCTATCCGAGCCCAAATCTGCATAATGACACAGGAAGGATCTCCACTTTCACCAAACCCTGCGGTCACAGTAACAGATTTCAAAATAAAGCTGATGGTTGAATTAATTCAAAGGATTTGCTTCAAGATGAGCAACTGGATGCAATCAATCGTCCACAGTCGCCCCACGCTACGCTAGGCTCACTGAGATAACTTTGCACCAACTGGCATTAAAATAAACTCGACTTCTTTGTATAATAACCAGGATCAGGTATATGCAACAGAATTTCAATCTGGTTATAACGTCGCTGTGTTTGTCTTTTAAACAGCCTTCAGCTGACGTGTGTTGTGAACTGTGAAATAAAAATAAATGCAAAATTCAGAGAACTTCACCTACGTTCTTCGACATCTTGTTTCAGGTAGTCTAGAGACCGAGAGAAGGCGGCGCGTAGCTCTTCTAACTCTTTACTGGACTCTGGGGGAGGGGAAAAAAAAAAAAAAAAAAAAAAAAAATAGAGAGAGAGAGAAATGCAAAACCTTCAGCAAAGGGTTTTTATTAAAATGTTACTTTAGATTCAGAACTGCTCCCACCTTTGCTGAAGTCCACTCGTCTCCTCAGGTAGTCGAGGTACGCCTGCCATATTTCGACATAATCCGTGGCTTGAATGAAACCTGCATTTAGCGCCTTTTCAAAAACATCTGTGCAGAAGGAAGAAATGAGACTCTGAGGCAAAGGGATGCTCCTACGGAGGATGCCGGTATGAAACACAGCAACAGGCTGCTGGGGGATCCCTCCCGCCGTTACCTGACACGCTCTGATGGTCGGCCCCGTGCCTCTCCAGAGCCTGTATGTAGCTCTTCCACAGACTCATGGTCCAGGGGCAGTTCCTGACAGCCCGCTCGTGAGTGGAGAGGACCAGGTCTTTGATCTTCAACTGGCGGTCCTACAAACACACCCACACAGAGAATCTTATCGCTGAGGAATACCAAGCACACCTAATCGTGACCAATATTATAAATCTGCATGCTAACACACAATTAGAAAAACAACAACTAGTCAAACCTAAATCACAATCAACCTCTGTTGCTTTTGAAAGTAGATAAGGAATTTTAAAAGACACTTTTCTGATACAAAAAGAGTCTTTGGAGCTAAACCTCTCTAAGGACAGAAACGTCATATATAGATGATGCTGCAGTGTGTTTAACAGCACACAATGCCTGCCAATTCTTTGAAAACAGAACGTGTTACTCATCTCTGATGAAAAGAAATCTTGATGGATAATAATAATAATAACAATAACAGTTTTGCAACACAGAAAAGAGTGAGCACTTTCCCTAAAGGTTTTTCATGCCTTAAAATGTGGGATTGTTGAAGTAAACAGGTGAAGGAGGATTTCTCCTAAACCACCTGGAACAGCCTCTCAGTCCAGAAGACTTTTTGTCCCAGTACAGCCTGGTTCCCACAGCAGGATAATTTGCCCCATTTCTGCCCCGCTCTTCCCCTCCGACATGCCCCGATTATCAGGATGGCTCTTACGATCATTTTAAGAGGTATTCCTGCTAGGGCTGGGTATCATTTAGGATGAGCCGATACGATTCTCCATATAGCTCAGCTTGATTTGATTTGACTCCAATATCGATATTTATTACTGCCAAATTAATGCTCAGTCATTCAATAAACAAAACCAGTCAAATATTATATTTATGTTCAATTTATTGAACACTGATATATTACTGGATCATAAAGTGCGTTTGGTTCAATGCATTTAACGTATCACTGTAACCAAAAATGTGCCCAAACGTCTGATTTTAGGGACGAAGGCGCTTCTAAAATCCTGTCGGCCATTCTGAAAATTCGTCTCACTTGCACTTCCTCACTGTGAACAGTGGCGCGCTGTGATAACGCCCCCTAGGGGTTGGGAGGTATATTGATATTGAATCGTTTTTAAAAACATCAATACTAATCTTTGTATCGATTTTTATGCACAGCCCTAATCTCTGCCGTGTGTGGTGTGCTAAGAGTGACCTGGTCCGCTCACAAGGCCGTCGGGACCGCTCAGACCTCAAGTCGGGGATATTTAACATGTAAGATTGTCTTGTCCTAGAGTGTGGGATGTTCCCCGAGGACAAATGAGCCTGTTGAATGTGACCAATCAGAAAGCGAGAAAGAAAAAATAACATAACTCACCTCTATATCATAGTGCAGCAAACGTGGAGCCCCCACTGTCTCCACTCCTTTAACCAGCTCCTTTTATTATTATTAGTCCACAAACTATCGCCATTATTCTTCCACGTCGGCCATGTTTATTTACTCTGAACTCACGTTTAACCTCAAGAGGTTTTGCGAGATTTCAGTCCGATACCCGAATGAGTGAATCTGTTCGTGTGTTGTGTTCGCTGTTGACCGAACACCCCTATTAGAACACCACACGCTGTACGAGCAAACCTGTTTTATCTACGAGGTTTTTTGCATTACGTGTGCCGTCTCTCGGGTTTTGAAGAACAGGAAAAAAGTCAGACAATTATAAACTCCTGCTGTGTGAATCAGGCTTAACGTTTGTGAGCGTAAAGATTCCCAGGTACAATAACGGGGTTGCTCTAGTTTTCACTTTTAACAGGTATGTCGCAAATAATTAGAATAAGGCAAATTAGTTCAATATTTTCTGGCGCTCATTTCAGAAAGTGAAACTCATTACATACATTCATCAGACAGAGCGAAACATTTTAAGCCTCAGTTTCTTGTAATTTTGATTATGGCTTACAGATAACAGAAACCCAACATTCAGTGTTTCAGGAAATTAGAATATCACATAAGATCGGCGCTCTAGGTCTCCAGGCCGCCGCTCTCAGACAACATTTTACCGACTTCCTCCTCCTCACTAACTAGTGGCCAAACGAATCGTCCCTTTATGAACTCGCACTCTAGTTGCAAACATTACTTTCAGCTGGCGAGGCCACTATGTGAATTACCGATGTCTGAGTTTGCCTTTCAGTATGTGATCCCTTGTGTAACCAAAAAATGTAATCTGACTGAAGGAACACAATTGTGGCAGGCGCCGACCAATACTCACAAGATACGTGGCGTATTTAGTCCACATGTCTGGCACCAGGCAGTTCTCAGCCAGCGCCCGCTCAAACATTATCTGGATGCGTGCTGGGTCGCCCTCCTTCAGTTCGAAGTCAATGTAGGCTTGATATTCGGCCAGTTTGGGAGGTTCGGCTACCAGCTGCAGAAAGAGAAGTGCAGGCGAGACGTTATGCACTGCTACAACCATGCGTGCCGTTAAGGGAGAGGAAAAGGACAGTCAGCCAATTACCAGAGCCTCTTCGTGAGATTTGCACTTTTCGTTCTGCTGCAAAGCTTTTCTGTACAGATGGACGACCGTGTCGGGGACTCCTTTTTCTGACCACTCCTCATACTCTGCATAAGTAGTTTCCATGTCTGCAAAGCCACAGAACACAGTAAGATTGTGGAGCGATGCTTCTAAGCTTTGTGGGAGAAGGCGCGTCGTGCTGTTCTTATTAATATTTGAAGGTCGTGACACACAACAGGAGACCCTCCCAGTTTACAGCAGTCTATCTGAACAGGAGGAGTCGCCACGCTTACCCATTAGGGGAATGGCCAGCTGGCGGCGGAACAGCGTATGAATTCGCTCGAGCTGAGTGTTGAGCAGCTCCTGCTCCTCGCGGCTGGGAATCCTGCCAGGGGGAGGCTAAGTGCAGAGGCAGCAGGAAATGTGGACACTTTGTTCAAATTTAAAGGAATTTATTTCCGCTTTGACACAGTAGAAAGAAAGATATGTATGCTCTACACATATATATATGGCAAAACAACAGTTTCGATCTAAAAAGGAGTGAAAGTCTGACCACTGAGGAGGCCGCCGTGACACGTGGAAACACAAACCTGCACTGTGGACAAAACGGCGTTCTCAAACTCTCGGTATGCCTCCCACAGCGTCTGTCCCTTGGTCATGTGGAGCCCCACCGCTGTCACCGCCCTCTCAAAGATGGACCTCACCTTGTCTATCCCACCCGGTGAGCCCATGCCACCGATTGAGTACTGGGCGTATTCGAGCCAAATATCTGGACCTGCGTTCAAAAAAAAAGCACAACACGTCAAAACCATGTAAAGGGGCCCGAACATCCAACAACACGGTCTGATCGGAGGTGGCCCACTCACAGATGTAGTCTTTCGCAGCTCGCTCAAACAGCTCGTACACTTTCTCTCGGTTTGAATCCTCCTCACTCAGGCGGATCTCGTCCTTGAGCCAGTCGAGCCAGATCTCTGCAGGTTTGGGAGGGGAGAAGAACGTTTTTTGTTTTTTTTGCAAATCATTAATGTGGCCCCCTTTTGAGCGCTGAGCTGAAACAGACGTGTACCAACCTTCGGTTAGAGGGAAGAGCTCGCTCATCTTCTGTCTCGCCTTTCGCAGGCGGAGCAGTTCCCCCTCCTGCTTGAGGAGCTTGATGAGGTCAACGTGGCAGTTGTAGTCGAAGGCGTTGATCGAGAGCTGCGACGAGCGGGAAACAAGAACGGGAAGAGGTTAAGACAAGCGAGACGCAAATGTTTTGTGCATGTCCGTGGACTTTTGTAGCCGTGTTTAAAAAGAGAACTTTTTTTTTTGCTGATATGTTGTTGCCAGAAAAGTCTGCAGAGTTTTCCTTTAACACCAACAAGTGAGTGCTCATACAAGCAGCTCAACTTAAGCCCCGTCTAGCGTTCTCACAATTTTTTTTTTATTTCAAAATCCCTCACATTTTCAAACTCATTTTTTTTATGCCAACTGGACACATTTAGCATAAATTCCACAAAACTAGACAGAATGAACGGACAATGTTGTAGTCCAGGTCCTGCGGTGAGGTAAAGGACTTTTTGACAGATTTTTGGAGTGTGAACTAACTCAGAAGTGAATTTTGAAAGATTTTAAAGCTTTATTTTCTGTCCACAAATAGGAAAAACAATGTTTTTAAATATTTTACATCTAAGCCAGACCCAGAAAATGTTTTACAGCTACAGAGTTAGATCATGGGAGGCAGTGTAAAAGGTGAAATATTGCAAATAAATCGTCATCACAATTATTGCACATCAATGTGCAATAATTGATGGCTAATGTATTCCCAGTGTTAACTTCCTTTCCATTTTCATGCTAATGTACAATTTAGCCAGTTATAGAGTCTGACGCTGGCAGAAGCCCACACTAGATTAAAAACAACATTACCCAAAATGCTTTAGGTCAGAGTGATGGAAGCTCAGATGTGAAGGAGAGGAAAGAAGAAAACAGGGCGTTTATTGCAGCGGACATCGTCGGTGCAATATTCACCAAAGTTGTCGCCAGCGCAAGATTTCCAAATGTGGAGCAGCTCTGGTGGTTTCTGTGTCAGCCGACAAGAGCTTTAAACTGAACAGAAACGTGGATAATAACAAAAGGAACTACATCCCGTACATTTCCAGACCGTTGCTGCCAACTGCTTGTCAGCTGGCTGAAAGAAGCCAAATGTGCTTCTCCCTCTCACAGGAACCATACGTGGTGGCTGTTAATAAGCTAATAATAAACTAAAGGAGTGCCACCAATAACTCTAATTAAGGTGAGCCTTTAAAAATAAAAACACAGCTGGAAGCTAAAAGCAGCATCACTGTTAAGCAGTGGACTAAGTGATCAGCCTCGTGTTCCTCTCTGAAAACACAACATTGTATTCTGCCCAATAAAGTAGGTCTACTTTTAAACTATTAAACTGAGCGGGGTTCTCGTCTACATTTCTGCTTATGAGAACCAACACGCAAAATAACTTTAACAAACCAATGTTTCAGACGACACCAATAACTGTAATCGGCCATGTTAGATTATCTTTAACGATAAACAAAATAATTACTGCTTTTCTGCTTTAAATGAAACCAATAAGCTGATCATCAGCACTTGGGCGCAGCTTTACTGACACCTAATCGATCTGTTCATTAGTAAATGATGATTATGACTACCAAAACCCTCCACTAAAATAATATTTCCATCAAAAACATATTTAGCAGAAGGCATTAGCTGCATCCGACGCTTCCTGGTGGCAGAATATCAATGAGAAATTTTGATTTTTTTTGCTCTGTGTTTGCAATCTAGTTGTCTCAACGCGGGCCTCGGTGTCTGCTGGGGTTGAAATGCCTCTGATTTAGTGAAGCCTGTCCAACTGGGCGCTGTTCTCTCTGCTCTTAAGAGAACCAACTCATGTAAAAGACACCTGGGGTGATTTCAGGTCGGTTAAACGCTGGATTTCACGTTTAAACCCGACCGCGTTCCCTACGCTGTGATCCATCATGTGGAGCAAAAAGGCGGGTGATGCGGGGCAGGCTGTTAGCATCACAGTGTAGTAGGAGCTAATCACGACCCGCAAACTACGACACGTCGACCGCGTCCATTGAAACGCTTTAATGGCCACTGAAACTGCCAGTTCGGCTCTAATTAAGACACATCAGCTCTGCGTTTGCCACAGCTTTGTCCCCCCTGGTGGCTGACCGTGTTCGCCACTCATTCATTCCCGTTAGCCGCTCGGCTAACGCTGGCTAGCCCAGCGGCTTGGCAGGACTGCTGCTACGTTACCTGCTCCTCCAACCGCTGGATTTCCGCTTCGTTTTCCTTGTCGTCCTCCTCCGATTCTTCCTCTTCGTCTTCTGAATTTTCTACTCCCATGCCCTCCTCTTCGTCCGACTCCATCTCCCTTTCCTCCACGCCCGCGTCTTCCTCCTCCTCCATAGCTTGCAACTGCGTTTGCTCTGCGTTGCCTGGCGCTGCCATGTTGGAAAGGCTGTCTGCCTGGTAACAACAGGACGACACGAGGATGAGAGGCGGTGCTGTATGGCAGGCCGAGTTAGTACACAATTAAACCACATTAATCATTGTTTAATTTAATTATTTACTATCAGGAAGTCCAGAAAATGCAGCTGATCCAAAATGCTGCTGCAAGAGTTCTGATGAAAATTAACAAGAGGGATCACATTTCTCCATTGGTTTCCAGTTAAATCAATAAAACACTTTAAAATTCACCTTTTCACATATAAAGCCCTTAATAATCAGACTCCATCATATATCAGAGCTCTGATTACCCCGTATGTTCCTAACAGAGCACTTCGCTCTCAGACTGCAGGTCTGCTGGTGGTTCCTAGAGTCTCTAAAAGTAGAATGGGAGGCAGATCCTTTAGCTATCAGGCTCCTCTCCTGGGGAACAAACTCTCAGTTTTGGTCCGTGAGGCAGACACCCTGTCTACTTTTAAGACTAATCTTAAAACTTTCCTTTTTGACAAAGCTTATAGTTAGAGTGGCTCATGTTACCCTGAGCTACCTCTATAGTTATGCTGCTATAGGCTTAGGCTACTGGAGGACATCAGGGTCTATTATTCTCACTCTGCTGAGTTCTCCTACTGTTCTCCAATTTGCATTGTTTGTTGTGATTTCAACTTTTAACTTTTTTTTCTCTGTCATTTTTTTTCTCTTCATAGTAGGTACACCTGGTCTGACGTTCTGTTAGCTGTGACACCATCCAGGGAAGATAGATCACCTGCCTTTGCCATAAAATATAGAAAGAATTCCTGGATCAATAAGTGCTTCTGTGCTTCTTTTTGTGTCTCTGCTCTGTCTTCTCTAACCCCCAGTTGGTCGAGGCAGATCACTGTTCACACTGAACCTGGTTCTCCTGGAGGTTTTTCCTTCCCGTTAAAGGGGAGTTTTCCTCTCCACTGTCACTTCATGCATGCTCAGTATGAGAGATTGCTGCAAAACCATGGACAATGCAGACGACTGTCCACTGTGGCTCTACGCTCTTTCGGGAGGAAAAATGCTGCTTATCAAGACTCGATGCAATCTGCTGGGTTTCCTTAGATAGGAAACTTTTTCACCAATCTGTATGATTTGATTGAATTTGACTGTAAATGTCCTTGAGATGACGTGTTGTGAATTGGCGCTATATAAATAAAATTTTAATTAATTCAATTGAATGTTTATTGTGGATTGGTGGAAGCTGCCTTCCACTAGCCCTGGAAGTTATAACGCAGATATTTGATAGCACACCTAGCTTAAAGGTGGATGCTCTTCTTTCGGCTTCGAGTTCCAGGGGGACCATCTTATCTATTGGTTGTCCCACATGCCAATCATTGTGACATGCTTACCTAACACAAATGTGCGTCCTCGTTCCTTGCTAGTTTCTTCTTGTCGCGTGTGTGCCTTGCTAGGGCTTATGTATCCAATGAGCTTCAGTTTCAGCTGTTTGAAAATGGCTGAGAGTCCCGAGAAGGAAACTGTCTTACAAGTTTATTAGAAGAAGAAGAAGGCCTCAAAAGAAAACAGTAAGGGCAGAGTGTATTTGGGAGATTTACATATCGCATTTCCATTGTGTTTCACACAGGAAAATAATCAATGATTAGCTTAGAATTTATTGATCACTAACTTTGAATTATTTCCTTAATAATTGTGTCGTTGCACATTTGTAACTGCTTCTAACTTTTTTTTCTGTTTACTAAAAAACTTGTCCAAAACCCTGAGCTATCCCTTTAACCACAGCTGAGTATGGTGTGATTGTATATCACTATGGCCTGCCATACCACGTAAAGAGAATTTACGTATATACCACGATTCACCGCTAGAGGGCGGTCTCTTGCTACAAAACTCCCACTCACTTGTTTGTCAACAAAGAAGCAGTCGCCACTGATCGTGTCCGCTAGCTCACTTCCGTTGGCAGTCGAAGATGGCGGCGGTGCCTTTACGAAATTCTGCGTCTCTGCTGTCAACGTTTAGCAAACGGTTCTTCCGACCGGAGCTCAACGCGCTTTGCTCCTATCACAAAAAGGTAACAGGCCGAACTTGTCGGGCTTTTAATTACGACCTACCGTGTTGCGTTATTTTTGATGAGAGGAAATTGGTATGTTTGGGGAAAAAATGTTTAAGTCTATGTTTACCTTCTGTTGAAGGTGGTGGACCATTATGAAAACCCGAGGAACGTGGGCTCTCTGGACAAGAACAAGAAGGACGTGGGGACCGGGCTGGTGGGTGCACCAGCCTGCGGGGATGTTATGAAACTGCAGGTAAGCTGCGGCTGCACGGATCCGCTTTTTTTTTTCTTTCCCGGACCTAAATCCCACCGGTACGTTCTGGTGTCGTTCCAGATCCAAGTGGACGGAAACGGCAAGATAGTGGATGCGAAGTTCAAGACGTTTGGCTGCGGATCGGCCATCGCGTCCAGCTCTCTGGCCACAGAGTGGGTGAAGGGGAAGTCGGTAGGAGCAGCGCCGTCAACGGGACCGGACTCACGCTGATTGGTTGATTGCTTTAAACGTGGAAGATCTGATTGATCCACTTTCACCCCGCAGATCGACGAAGCGCTCCAGATCAAGAACACAGACATCGCCAAAGAACTCAGCCTTCCTCCCGTCAAGCTTCACTGTTCCAGTAAGCTAACAGGGTTATTCAATGCAAGGTCTTTTTTTTTTGGATGCTTTAAAAACACTAGAAACCAGAAAAAGTATTTATTTATTATACTACATTTTCTATTTGGGTTCCTTGTGTGTTGTTGTTGTGACTTGATGTGTTTGAGCATCTTTTAACTAACTTCTCATGATGTTCCCATACTGATTGAACCTCTACATGTTTGGTCGAGTTACAACCACATCCCTCAATCTTTTATTAGGATTTTATGTGACAGACCGACTCAAAGTTATGGAAGAGGATCAGGGGCATTCAAAAAAATAAAAGTCTTTTCAATTCTGACTTTTTTTCTCAGAATTCTGAGAATAAAGTCAGAATTGAATAGACTTTTTTTTTTTGAATGGCCCTAATCCTCTTCCATACAAAGTGGTGCATAATTGTTTTTCTTAATTATTATTTGAAAAGGGTGACATGCAGATGTACTCAGAGCCCACTGACTTAATGCCTTAGAACACGTGTCAAACTCCAGGCCTGCGGGCTGAATCCGGCCCGTCAAGGCAGTTTATCCTGCCCTCAAGAGCCACAAAAGTCATATCATGTCATAAAGTAGAGGCATGTTTGCTTTTAAATTGTATAAAGTGGCTAAAACTGGGCCTCCTGTAGCGAATGTTGATTTTTTTTTGTTTACTGTGTAGTAACAGCACTCTGCCACTAGATGTCAGTTTTCCCACAACACATTAAAACAACCCAGAAATGTCCAAAACGAGAAAAAGTGATGCAGAATGATGAGTTTAAAGTGTAACTCAACCCAATATCAACTTTTTTAGCAGATAAACTGTATAAACCGGGCCTAAGGATGCTACTTTTATGTTACTGTGCTTTTTTTTTTAATATCTTTTTATGTGAACTAAAATGAAATTATCAAATCAAAAGCGTGCAGCTGGCCATTTTAATGACTTCATGATGCCAAAGTGGCCCAATCTAGAAATGAGTTTGACACCCCTGCTTTAGAAGAACCACCTTTCACTGTAATTACAAGTCTTGAGGTAAGGCTCAGTTATTTATTTATTTTTTTGGCAAACATAACTTCAGCGCAGCCAGATTGAGTGGAGATTGTCTGGGAAAACCCATTTTCAAGTCATCCAACACATCCTCTGTCGGATTTAGGTCTGGACTTTGACTGGGCCATTCTATCACACGTATATTTTAAGCCGCTGGTCTCAGACTCCAATCCTCGAGGGCCGGTGTCGTGCGACTTTTAGACATGTAGGACGAGAGACGCATCTAAAAGCAGCAGGATACCGGCCCTGGAGGATATGAGCTTGAGACCACTGATCTGAGTCGTCGTGTCTCTGGCTTTATGTTTAGGGTTGTTAGGGCCATGCTGGAAGGAGAACCTCTGCCCAGTCTCAGGTTTTTTGCCTCTAGCTGGCTTTCTTCCAGGATTTCCCCCGTATTTAGCTCCAACCATCAACTCTGACGGCGTGGTGCCGCCCTCCGCCATGTTTCACTGTGGTGACCCGGGTGATGTTTGTTGTTGGCTTATTATCACTCATCAGGTGTTTACCAGATTTTGACCAGGGGAGGAGTCGCTACATGTTTGCTGTGTCCCTACATGACTCGAGGCAAATGGCAAACAAGCCTTTCTCTGGCTTTGTTTCAACAGCGCCGGCTTTATTCTGGACAGATCTCTGGACCACAGAACCAGGATGATAAACTCTGCTTCAAAGTGCTCCACATATTTATCCCTGACCTGTCTGCTTCCTGGTCTTTATGAAGGTGTTTGTTCTCTAATGTTCTCTAACAAAACCCTGATGCCTTCAGAGAACAGCTGGAGAGTGAATTACCTAGAGGCAGACTCTGGAAACGGGGCTGGATGCAAACACCTGCCACACTTTTCAGATCGGTGCATTTGAAAACCCTTTGTCATTTCCTTCCGCTTTACAATAATGCGCGGCTTTGTGTTGATCCATCACATAATAGCCCGATAAAGCACTGAACTTTGCGATAATAATGTGAAAAAAGATGAAAAAGTTAAAAGATGGTACCTTTGCAAGGTACTGTAGACGTATAGAAATAATTCAAACATGGTCAGTTTCTACTTTTAGGCCAAAGTTTGGAGGATTAATATATTTAAGCCTTAAAGCTGCAAACGTACTCACTCCCTGTATGAATGAAGTTGTTAACAAAGCAGGTGTGGCTGGATGTCAGAGATAAAGGTTAAAAGATTAGGTCATTAGATTGGGTCATTTGGTAAAATTGTTTCCTTACTGTGTTCTGATCCAGTTTTCGCTCCGTCAATCTGACAAAAATGTATTCTAAAACTCTCCAGGTTAGTAATTTAGTCTTTATAGCTGACACAATAATTCATAACTTTTATTTCTAATCTCTTCAAATATCTAAACATGTTTTTTTTTTATTCAAGCGTTCTAAACTCAATGTTGACCTTTTCAGCTCTAAATATGGAATGTCTAATTTGCCGTGGTGTGTCATTCCTTGAATAAATGATATATTATGGGATGTAATGTGCTAAAGCTTTAGTTATTTTCTATTCACTCTCTTTCCTCAGTGCTCGCGGAAGACGCCATAAAAGCAGCGCTGTCCGACTACAGACTAAAGCAAGAGGACAAGAAAAACCAAAGTGCCAACGCCAGCAGTTAAGAAAGCTGTTGTGTCACCAACCATGACGAGACATTTATTGACATCAGAACAACCAACATCTTTCAGCCGGGCCACGTGGAGATGAGTGGTTCTGAGTGGTTCTGAGTTTCCAGGGAGCGTCGTTTAAGGTTCAGCTGCCTCAAAGCTCAAAGCGTCTGTTGATTCGTTTGGGTTCAAATGATCAGAAGCGCTGATGATTTTTTTTCTGCTCTGCAGTGATTGTTTTTTTTTCTGCACAGAACAAGGAGATGCTCAATAAAGCAGAAGCAAACAGAGTCGCACGCGTTCGTCTTTATCGGCTTTGGCTTTGGGATTTTATTTGGCTTCAATTTTCAATGCTTTTTGGTTAACAGCTCAAGTTTATTTATTTATATATATATATATATATATAAAGCTTGTATAAGATTTCATCCAGCTGGTCTCTCACTAGCGGGCGCCACTCTCTGCTGGCGCGCCAGAACCTTTTTCAGCACCGTCAGCACCGCCAGCAGCACGAGGACCAACAGAACGCACAGCACGGCGAGCAGCGACACGATGGCCGCCGAGTCTCTCTGGGCGAGCATCCGGGGGTCCGCGGTGGGCAGGGGGTCCTCCTCCCTGCCGGTGGGCGGGCCTGGTGGCGTTCCTGCGGTGGAGGACGCGTTGCTCTGGGGGCGAGGAGCTGTGGCGTTCTCGCTGCATCTCTGGTCCTCCTCTGGAAAAGGCGTAGTTCTCAGGTCGGTGGGGCCGACAGGTGGAGACGCGCTGAGGGATAGACACTCCTCATAGGTGAGAGCCTCTAGGGAGTAGGGCAAAACCCGAGCCCTGGGAGGACCGGCAGCGTTTTGCGCTTTGGTAATAGTGGGCTCTGATTTTTTCTGCAACAAGCCACCCTCGTTTCCGTGTGGATGCGACGTTTCCACCGCCTCCGCAGAGTTGCGCGTGGGCGGGCTCGTCTTCTCGTTTGGCCTCAGGACGCGTGGACAGATGGAGAGGACGGAGAGGTCCAGTAGCAGGCGGTGAGCAAGGTGGACGGGCTCTTTGCACACCAGATCCGTAGCCATCGCCAGCCCGCCGCTCAGCAGCCAGCGGTACAGGTACAGGATGTCGCACTCGCACGCCCACAGGTTGTCGGTGAGGTCCACAGACCTGAGGCGTGGCAGGCTGTCGAAGGTGCTCTCTGGCACCGTGCGCAGGCAGTTGCTGTTGATCTGCAGGACCTGCAGGTTGATCAGGGCGGAGAGGGAGGGGAGCTCCAGGGAGGATATGCAGTTCTCCGACAGGTCCAGACGTGTCAGCGACGGCGGGAGGTTCGCCGGGAGGCGCGTCAGCTGGTTCCCCTTCAGCGTCAGGACGCGCAGCTGCTTCAGACCCAGCAGCGCCCCGGGCTGGATGGCACGGATGCGGTTGTCCTCCAGGTCGAGCCGGGTGAGGTTCCTCAGCTGCCTGAGGGCCCCCGAGGTGATGTAAGTGATGCGGTTCTCCTGCAGCAGCAGGGACTCCAGGCTGGGGGGCAGGCCGCGGGGGAAGCGGGCCAGCAGGTTGTGGCTGAGGCTGAGCTCCTGCAGGCCGGAGAAGGGCCGCAGAAGGTGGTCCACGTTGCAGAGCTGGTTCCTGGCCACGGACAGAGCGGAGGTGCTGAGAGGGACGGAGCGAGGGAGCGACCGGAGGCCCAGCGACTCGCACAGGACCAGAAAGCCCGGGCCGGGGCAGCAGCAGCCGGGGGGACATGGGGACACGGGGAGGCAGGCGAGGGGACAGACGAAGAGAGCGAGGAGGACATCACCTCTGTAGCAAAGCATGGCTCACTGTGAAGAATAAGGGGCAAATTAGAGCCACGATGCAACAGTTTTCAGTACTGACAGACGAATCATGGAAAACTTTAATCAATGGCTTATTTTGCTCCGTCTTTCAAACACCTGTCTTAGCAGCTATTGTGCTGCCTTTTATTCTTCATAATCCATCAGAGATGGCCCTCAGACAACCGGATCTCCTTAGATGGTTACCAAGGTTGTATAAGTACACCTCTCCCTGACAGAGGACGGATCCGGCCGCTTGGCACCTGCTGTCTGAATGGTAATAGTCAGAGGATCCCTGCCTTATCAATTATTCACTCAACGAGGCGGTGAAAGGAAGTGTCTGGAGATGCCCTGGCAAAGTTTTAAACTCGTGTCGCTCCTCATGAGTGATGGGCATTAAACGGGTGCCAAACCTCAGCTGCAGGGCCTTGGAAAAGCATTAATACCCCTACAAATTTCTCCCGTTCCAGCCCAAGAACTGTTTTAGTGGGATTTTATGTAATAGGCCAACTTGGAAGTTGCTCATAATTGTAAAAGTAAAGCGACCCAAAAAATCTATAGACGTTGCGTGCATTTGTTGTGAACTTTGTAGAACCACCTTCTGTGGGTCTACTTTTCCGCTTTTGCAGACTGAAATGCTCGCCTGTTCATGCACAATATTTCAGAGTTGATGAAACTTGACGGAGAGCATCTGAAGTCGTTTTCCAAGTCTTGCCACAGATCCTCAGATGTTTTATTTTTATATGTTTGGACTTTGAATAGACCATTCTGCACATGACCACGCTTTGATCTGGATCATTGCATCGCAGCTTTGGGCCCGTGTGTTTGTGGCCGTTGTCCTGTTGGAAGGAGAACCTCTGCCTCAGTCAGAAGTCTTTTACAGTCTCTAATTATTTGTCGTCCCTATTAAAGGAGCGCTTCCCCACAGCATGAAGCTGCCGCCGCTGTGTTTCCCTGTTGGGATTTTGTCTTCAGTGTAAATTTTCTAAATTTCTGGTGTATTGCAGACCAGGACTGTTTGAGAGAATTCAGGATTTATTTTCTATGGTCCTCTGCTCTGTAACCAGCTCACTGAAAACCTGTCGGCCCCTTCAAGCCAGGCCTGAAAACAACTGTTTATTGCAGTTATATAAAGATTAAAGCAGCTTTCCAATCGTCCAATGTTTGCCTTAATTTGCTTTTTAGCGTGTCATAATATTTATTGATACTTTTGTGTGTTTGCCGGTTTTCATGTTTTTTCTCTGTCCATCTGTTGTCCTTTTAAAGCAGTTTTAAAAACTATGTGCACAGTATGAATGATGCCACGCAAACAAACTTCCCCCTGTGTGAGGAGAGCGTGAACGCCGGTTTTCCTGTCAACAGACTCTCCCACCTGAGCTGTGAATCTCTACAGCTCCTCCAGAGTCCTCCCTGTCATGTCTGCTGTGTCCCTTGGTTTTCATGGTGCTGTTTGTTCTCGGCTGTTCTCAGACAAACCTCTGAGGCCTCCAGGGAAGAGCTGGATTCATCCTGGGATTAAATTACACACCGGTGAACTCTATTTACCAATAAGGGGAATACTTTCTATAGGGATATTAGACTAAAGGGGTCTGAAGACAGATGCACACAAAGGTTTTCAGATTTTTAGCTGGGGAAGGATTCAGAATCAAGCGCTGCTTTGCATTGGCCCATTACAGGGGGTTGTTGGCCTCTCCATTCTGGCTCTTTAAAACCAAAATAAGACGTTATTTTAATTATAAAGACAATAAAAAAGGTCGTTTTAGGAGTTCTTTGGTATGTTTTCATATAACAGCTACACAAAATATCTTCAAAATAAGGGTACAATTCTTTAAAAAGTAATTTAAGGTTTTTCATCTTCAAATAATGTTTATATTTTTAAGTTGGGCACCTATCTTTTTTATATTTATGGAAAGACGTCACTCAGTTGGAGCACACAGGCTGAAATCGGAGGCCTGTTTGCTGCTGCGATGATCCGGATACCGTGAGAATTTGCAAAGACGTCACTCAGCTGGTTTCTTTCTACCATATAAAGAGTCCTTTTTTTTCTTTCCTTGGTAAAATGTAGAAGATTCTGTTTTGTTTTAAAATTTGAAAATATAAATCAGTTTCTGTTTAATGTTGCTAGCTCTTAAAAGAAAACATTTAATTCAGTATTTATGAAATAAAGCTTTTTTCTTTTTGTTTTGTATTTTGAAGCAATGGGGGCGAAGTGGCTCTTAGAATTGAAAAGGTTGCTGATCCCTGGTCGAACACAATAAACCCTAATCCAATGCGTTAAAGTTTGTACTTGGAACTTGACCAGATGTGGAAAAAGTCCAAGGGGTGTGAATGCTTTTGCGACTAAGCAGGTCAGACCCTACAACTCTGACATGGCACACGTCAGCCACCACAAGACCTGAACGTTTGTCAGTCTGATGCAAACATCGTCACCCTGACATCACTGAGAGCCACTTTCTCCCTGCAGACAGCAGACGTTTCCAGAAGAACATGCAGCTGTTATGCTTGAATGTTAATCCAACACAGCAAAAAAGGAAACTAAAAGTCAGTAATATTTTCTGGTAATGACTGTATTTAATTAATTAATACTGTATATTCTTCTGTAATACTTTATCGGTTGGTTTTGCTGTTCTTTTTATCTCTCTTTGCAGGTGTAGAAGCAGACTGAGGATGCTATTTTGCTCTCTCCCTTTCCTCTCTTTCTCTTTCACCTTTTGTCCCTTTTAGCATATCGTCTCATCTGTTTCTCTCCTTTTCCCTCTTCTACCTTCCTGTTTCAGTGGCCATTGAACATGAAATAGTCCCAGCATAAAATCTAATAAAGCTTCTTGCATACATACATCAAGCAGAGCACTAATGTGAAAGCAGTAAGGCTCCACTTGTGAAAGTCAAATCTGTTGGGCTCTCTTTGGCATTAAGAGAACAATTCTCTTGCTGGAGGTTTTTCCTTCCCGTTAATGTGGAGTTTTTCTTTCGACTGTCGCTTCATGCTTGATCAGTATGAGGGATTGCTGCAAAGCCATGGACAATACAGACGACTCTCCCTGTGGCTCTACGCTTCTCCAGGAGTGAATGCTGCTTGTCGGGACTTTGATGCAATCAACTGGTTCCCTTATATAGGAAATGTTTGACCAAGCTGTATAATATGATTGAACTTGACTTTGTAAAGTGCCTCGAGATGACATGTTTCATGAATTGGCGCTATATAAATAAAATTTAATTGAATTGAATTTAATTGAATTCTTATTGCTACATTGCCAGACAGGACACAAAAAAGAAATGACTGTATTTGTCCTCGATTTGAACAGGTAAATAAGATTATCTGCCAATGGAATGAGTATTTTGACCCCTAAAATAAGATAATTAGATATACTGCACTTGAAATAAGGTGATGGAGATGATGAGTTGTTCCTATTTTAAGTGCAAAAATCTTATTCCATTGGTAGATCGTTTAAACTACTCAAATCAAGGACAAATACGCTAATTTCAAGAAAAATTTACTTGCTTTTAGTTCTTCTTCTACAGTGAAACCATTATTTTTTTCTAAACTGAATTAGTCACTTTGATATCAAAACCAAAAGAAAGCGGATGTAAAAACTACAAAATCAGTCAGTCATCACAGTTGGATTATTGCCAGGATAGAATGATGGGCTCCAGATAATTTCTTTTCTCTAGATTTAAATCTAACCCAAAATAGATTAACAGCTACAAAAGTAAAGCCATATCCATCGACCTGCTACAGCGTTGTTACTCCACACGCATGATTAGGAGCTCCTGGCTCGTGCTCCCACACGTGCTAAAAGATCCAACAACATTTCCGATCCTACTTCACCTCGTTCAGATCATGCACTGTATTGACAAGTAGACGTAGCAAGTCACCAAGCTCCTCCTAAAGAGCATCTTTGTTATTTTGTGGTATATAAATTAATCAAAGCTGAATATAAAGTGGATTTGTTTTTTATCACTAAACTTGTGGACTTCCATCATTATCAGCGACTAAACTCTGGCTACACTCACCATTATCCTGCTTGGGGATAATTTGCTCCTCTGCAGAGATGGGCAGGGGTCTGTGATCCTCCGTCTCTCAAGATGACCACTGCTGCTCCAACTTCCAGGTGGACGCTCATCAAAGTTTCATGAAGGCCTTAAGGTGCTCTGTTACCTATTCTAGATCCTCCTCTCCACCCCTCCTTGATTGAGGGATCCTTTTGTTTGTCAAGAGGCAGGTAACAGCACAAAGCCAATCAGTTTTAGAGAGAAAGAAAAATGCCCCACGTGTCTCAGGTGTCCTCTTGGCCGAGGTGTCCGGAGGTCAGGGTTGTTAAAAAAAAAAAAATCAGACACGCACTGACTCTCAGGCCTTTACCAGAGAAGGTTTCCGCGTTTGTGTGTCTTTCCTGCTACCTGATGGGAGGAGTGAAAGTGAAAGGGGGAGTACTTTCTCGAATTATTTAGAGCTTTGCTGGCTAAAGAGCAGGGAATCTGACCCGAGGGTGAGGTTCTGTTGGGGCTCACGTTTCCTGCCACCCTGGCTGCTTTTGATTGTGTGCTGGCATCTTATCTTTGATCTCTGACATTTTAACCTGCTCACGATTCCCACTCAGCCTCATTTAAAACGTGTTTTTGTCTTAAATAGTTTTGACGCTAGATTTCAGATGTAATCATCACACGCCCGTCATAAAGAAAGTTGGTGAAACGGGTAAAACAAAAAAAAGTAAAGAAAAGTTAATGTTTGAACTATTCACATGGGGGAAGTGTTTCAGTAGTTGTTCCAAAAACATTGCCCTTTAAAATTATTAAAATTTAAAGCCTTAAAATGAATTAAGATTTTATTGCAATTGCATATTCTCACACTAGGAGTTTTAGAAAAACCCATTTATTTAACAACATTTATTCAATGGGGGGGAAAACACAAATCGTAAACTTCGTGATCTAACGTAGTGTAAGGAAAGAGGCCCGCAGCCTCACCGATCCTCCGCCATACTTAAGTTCCTTTTGTCTCACTTCAAATCCAGTTGGATAGTTTGCAGTGAAAAAAGTGGAGTGGTTTCATGAGACCAAACCAAGAGGTTAAAGTACCCGTAGAGTTCAGCATTGTTTCATGTTTGCACCACCGTAATGGCATGTATATATTATCCAGTGATTGTTATAGAGACCTGGTGGCCCCCGAGAAGCCACTTTCAGCTGAAGTCTGAAGATGTACGTTTTTTTTTTACCATCCTCCTAAGCGTGCGTGGTGACAGGAAAATCCTGGGTCCAGTTTCTCTGCGGTTTATCACAGTTCCAGTTATTTGAACCTTTTTAATCATTGCTCTGAATGTAAATATTGGCGCTTTAAGGCAAATCGCTGTTGTCTTGTGGCCATTTTCTGGCTTATGAAGATCAGCGGCGATTTTCCTAACCGAAAGGAGAAGGCTAAGAGACGTGAGCCTCTGTGTCGCATCATATTTAAACCCCTAGGGAAACTGGAAGTTATGGATAACTAATTAAAACAATGTGGTAAATGGACTGTCTTTGACAAGGGGGAACCGGGTTTGAATCCTGGTTGCATCAGGAAGGGCATCCGGCGTAAAAACCCTGCCGAGTCTGTGTCCGGGTTGTTTGTAACCCTAAACTAGAACAAATCAGAGTGCCAAGCGATTGTGCAGACAATACACGGGCTCTTGTTCTGCACCAAAGGGCCGTGTATGTATCTGGATTACATCTGCTGGAATACTTAAAGAACTCTGGACAGAAGCCAGTGGGAACAAAGGACCTCTTGTCAGGTCCGGACCCCACCTCCCTTCTCCTGTCGTCCTGCTTTTAGGCCGGTGGTGTCAGTGGCCTCATCAGGGCTCACTGCTGTTTCAGCAAGGCTTAAATTAAATGCGCTCTTCAGTCTTATCACAGAGCAGCACATGTCATGAATCTTTTACATGGGTAATTACCTTAAAATAGTCAGCTGTGATCCCTGGGTGAATGGAGCTCAAAATTACAGATTTTCAGAGGAAGATAATGTGCATGTAGAAGACGTCCCTAATTTTAGAACCCTTGTTGCTTTTTTTCTAATTGTTATGTCTCTTCGGGGGCTGTGTTTGTTCAAAGTCAATAGCCGCACACTCAAGAATGACAAGGACATTCCCTTCTTTGGTTTTATTAAACACTAGCGAAATGATACGGTAATTCTGTAAAAGGTACAAGTGTCACACAGAAAGCAACATATGGAGACAGCAGCGTGAGGTTCAGATGAAACGGTGTTTTAGCATGGCTAAACAACAGCCCGCAAAACACAAACTTGTCGTCGATTTGCAATATTTAATCCAAACTGATCCAATCAGATCAGGTTAAATTTTTATTTAGCCTGCCCAAAAAAAACAACCTATCCAATCAGCTGTCCCCATACTTACATTCTGACCAATTTTTTAATGTGTACATTTAGACAGAAAAACAGAATTTAATATATAATATAAAATAATGAACCCTGATTTTTAAATGCAGTTTAGCTGTTTATCTGCGAATACATCTGCCAGTTGAATGTAAATCATAAAAACACTGAACACATTAAAGATAGACTAAAAATGTTTGTGCTTTCAGTTCAGCTATTCTGAAATGAAACTGATACAAATTTTCCATTTAGTTTCCTGAATTGGGTTCTGAAACAAAATATAATAAAACACAACTTAAAATTACACTAGGATAGAGGTAAATATGAAAGCTGATAAAAAAATGATAATTATTATTCATTATCAAGTCAAGTTTCTTGGCATTTATGTGTTTATTTACAGCATCAAAGAGTTTCCTCTAAACGACCAATCCCAAAGAGGAGATTTTTCTGGTTGGGAAAACAGAGTAAACTTTCTCCACATGATAAACCTGTGCTTGGCTATAATAAAATCCCTTAAAATAAAATTTAGATATGTCAGACATTTTACTAATGTCTGCTAAATAATCTGTTACCTGGAGAAGAAAATGCAGTGCTCTCCATATGTATTGGCACCCCTGGTTGAATTAATCTACCTGACAATAGGTTGTAGAATCTTGTTTAAATTTTTTTTAGAAAAAGTCAATTTATAATTTGCGTTAGGGGATCCAGAAAAAATATCTTTAAAATTGTATGCAATTTTTTTTATGTATTTCTACTTTACTTTTTTAAGTTCAACAGAGTTTTTATACATTTTAAATTAGTACTTCATTGAATTTATGCTGAAGTACAAATACGACAGGGGACATGGGGCTATTTTTCTTTGATATTCTTCTCCAGGAGTGAATGCTGCTTGTCGGGACTTTGATGCAATCAACTGGTTTCCTTATATAGGAACATTTTTGACCAATCTGTATAATATGATTGAATTTAACTTTGTAAAGTGCCTTGAGATGACATGTTTCATGAATTGGCGCTATATAAATAAAATTGAATTGAATTGAATTGAAATGAGAAGGACAAGAGAGACAGCCATTCCAGTAAGGCAGATGTTAGCTTCTTTATTAGTCAGAAAATTTCTAAAAGAAAATAGCTGCTCTCCTAGACTAGGCTATATCTACAGAGAGAGCACTAGTTAAAAACAAAAACAACTGGAACAGTGAAAAATGAGGATGGACAGAGACCCAAGTTAATCTTGCCATCAAGGTAATATTTTACCGCTTGTATACACGTCTTAACTAGGGGTGCCAGTAATTATGGAGGGTGCTGTGTGCATGCATTTATGCACATTCTGTACATAATCATCCATTCTTTTTGTATCCGTTCAATTCCCTATCATTGGGATTTCCCCACTATTTGCATTGTTTAAATTGCACAGCTTTTCCTTTTCCTCACATAAATGTGTACATAAGTTCTGTTTTTTCTTTAATCTTGATAATTAGCCCTTCTGAGGAGCTTCGGATGAATTACAGACTTGCTCAGTAAGGCACTTGAAGTGCTGCTTTCTGCATTCTGTTTATCTGTGTCTTTTTTGTTGGTTTTTATATTTTATGCTCCTAAGAATCTCCACAAAGGCATGACTCCACCTAATGCTTTTCCTTCCGAGTGACATTTTGACTTGTTTTGCCTGCATGGGTATGTAGCCTCGGTCATGTGTTAGTGGTGGGCTTTCTTTAGATGGCAAGTGCAGACGGGGTGACCGGAGCTGGTGCTGGGACTGACGCTCTGCTGGACTTCCTCCCTCTGCTTCACCGACTCTTTGAACTTCACTTCCTCTCTCCTTTTTTCCACTTCCTCTGTGTCTCTGACCTTTCTGACCTCCTGCTGAGGCGACGATCTAACGTCCCTCCCCTTGTCTCCCACCAGAGCCTTGGAGGGCACGCGCAGGTGTTTGGGGGAAGCCGGACCCTGAATGTGGACCCTCTTCACGTGGTCCACGGCATACGGTTTCTCCTGAGGCTCGCTCGAGTTCTTGCGAGCTCCAGTTTTACTGGCAGTGTACTTCCTGGGCGGGTTAGGAAGGGGCTTGTAAGCTTCCAGCTTGCGCTTATGGCTCATGGCGAACGCACAGCAAATGATGAAGACCAACACAATAAGAAGAGAGGTAACAACAATGATGATGAGCAGGTTCTCCTGTAGGAAGTCCACCACTCGGCTCAGGACAAAGTCTTTGAGGCGAATCATGGTGGTGGTGATGGTGTTGGTGAGGCTGGGAGGCTGAGTGGCAGCAGTGACATGAACAGGCGCTCGTGTGGAGAAGGAGGTGGGGAAAATGAGCTCCGGCTCGGCTCCGTCGCCGCTGCCGTCCATAGATATGTTGTAGAACAGAGGACTGCAGTGACACAGACTGCAGCACAGCCACAGCAGAGTCACACAGGAGACGGGGAAAACCACATGGGACTTCATGATCAGCGGTGGGTCCTACAACAACAACAACAGCAAACAGGTTTTTAAATAGAATAGTTCAAAGGCTGGATGTCCCTGAAAAAAGCAGCTTAGTGAGTTACTCAAGATTGGCAACTTGTTAAGACAAAAATATCCTCTGTAATCATAAAGCAGCAGACACGAGAGCATTAGAAACCACTGTGTTTCCAGTGATTGAATGAATGAGTGGATTAGAAATGGATTTCAAACATATAGGCAATAAACGTTTAAAAAAGAGGGGGTAAAAAAGTAAAATATAAGTTTCATAGTAAGGTGACAAATAACCACACCAGTCTTGATAATGTAGATTAGAACTGAAAAATGCAGAATAGAAATAAAATTAAACTGTCTGAGAAGCAACAGGCGGAAACAAATGCTTGTTAAAACCTTCCCTCATTTTAACTCATCCTGTATATAGCTATCCTGTACACTATACATATTTACACGTATAATTCATTTAAAACACAGTTAACCAAGTTACACTCAGTGTATTCCTATCATTGTAGCTAAATTCTACAATTAGCTAAGCTAATGCTAGCATATTGTCTAATTTTAGCCTAGTAGAAATGTTTGTTAGGGGTAGCTGTCCTCATAATGTAACCATTTAAGCTAATCTTAGCATTTTGCTGTTTAATAGCACATTAATTGCTGTTAGCATAGCACGCTGTGTGTTTCCTACTTTTAGCTAAGGGGCTATTTGTAGCAAATAATAGGCCTGAAATAGCTGAGGTGTGGCAGACACCATTAAAATGTAATTAGTTCTGATTTAGGGAACGATTCAGACAGTTTCTTATGTCTGAATGTCTCAAAATCCTATTTGCTTTATCTAAATACAGTTGTTATACATACAGTGGTGTGCATAACTTTTAAACCTTCACTTTTTCTTCATTCAGTGGAGCTAACCTGTCCACTGAATGGACAGGTTGTGTAGGTCTTTCAGTCATCCCTTGGGCAATGACTACTTAAACAAAATTGAAAAAGTTGCAATTTGGATTGAACTGAGCTGTACATTGAGTCAATCTGATTCTGATTAAATTGTTTTGCAAGAATGAAGGACGTTGGTGTGGTAAATGGCTTAACTAGTCTGACTGTAGTGTAAAGCACTTTGGGGTCATCAGTCATTCACACCCTGGCGGTGGTGAGCTATGTTAGTAGCCACAGCTGCCCTGGGGCAGACTGACAGAGGTGAGGCTGCTGTCAGTCTACAATATATATATCCATAGCTATATATATCGTAACATCTTTTAGAAGTTTACGTAAAATGATGTATCTTTGGAAGTCAAATATAAGGAACGGAGATATGACAAAGAATTTTGCTCCCAGCTTTGTTTCTTGGAATATACAGCTTTTCATAGCTGTTTTGCGATCAAAGACCTGCACATTGTCTCTCTTGTTTAGATGAGATGTTAATTTGTGTTCGGCTGTAGCTGCTTTGCTGAGCATGTGAAATACTGGTTCTAACAACTCTTCCTCCAGCTCCACTCTGGTTTGTCTGGGCTTTCTGCCTCTCCCGGCTTGCCACCAGATCTATTTCAGCAGACTCCAGAGTAGCCATTACTTATTTGGGGTGGAGACAGCGAGTTTGGCCTTATAATTTGTAAAGTAGAGGGAGGCCACCCATCCACCACACCAAAGCCAGGAGGAAGCTATATTCCAGTGGGAGCGCAGAGGCGTGGGAGACCTGTGGCTGTGGCCTCTATATTTACTCTGGGCACCAGCTGGTGCACACCCGCCCACAGCAGCTAAGACCTGAGGGAGATATTTCTGCTTCCAGGAAACCCTGCAGTTGTGAACAGAACAGCTGAACTCCCCAACCAAATCTTTCTTCTCAGTTTTCTCTGAAACGTCTCTTCTTAGCAAAGAAAAACTGCAGCTAGTGAGTCTGCTATAATATTAGCTCTGATTTACTCTTAATGTAGTGTATAATTATAAAGTGCCGAGCTTGTAAAGACAAGCCTCTAATCAGCATCATGCTGCAGTGAAGCTGCTGCAGCTTCACCGTGGACCCTTCCACTGCTTGTGTGGTCAAACATGCACTGTGTATTCTGCTGGACCACATGCTGGGCTGGGTGTTCATCCTTGGATGTACAGCTATATAGGTCCGCTCTGCCCCTTCAGATCTGGTAATTACAGCTAAAATTACATTTCTAAAATATCGCTGCAGGGCTGGGAGTACCACTCAGTCGCTATGTAAGAGCAGAGCATGCAGAGATCACATGTGGCACTGGTGCTCTATTAGGGCGATGCTCCATTTTCTCAAAGTTTATTTAAACGTTTAAAGGTGTTTTCACGCTAGTGTGACACAGACTCAAGATTTACGTGTCTGGTTATGTGGCGTCGGTTCACTCACCACACAAGTTCTCCATCGATGTGTCCAAATGGTCAACCTTTTCACATTTGGTCACATTACAACTACAGACTACACTAAAAGCGGTTTTGATTTGGACTTGGTGGAACAGACTGACAGGAAGTTGCACAAGATTGTGAAGCAGACAAAA
This sequence comes from Fundulus diaphanus, assembly GCA_037039145.1. Lineage (NCBI taxonomy): Eukaryota > Metazoa > Chordata > Actinopteri > Cyprinodontiformes > Fundulidae > Fundulus > Fundulus diaphanus. Next base: position 27,130,694 of record CM073127.1, read on the forward strand.
AAATTATGCTTTGTTTTAGAATATCTTCACAGATAAAATCGGAAAATCGCAGCAGTAATTTGTATTCAACCCCGTATACTTTAACGCCCCAAAATACAATCCGGTGCAATCAAGTTCCCAGAGACATCGCCCAATTAGTAGACAGAGTCCACTGGGGTGAAATTGAGTCTTGGTATATATGCAACTGCTCTGTGGAGTCATCGGAGGTTTGGAAAGAGTATGACACAGCTGCAGAATCTGTCTCCAGGAAACTTTTGTGGCTCACACAACAAATGTGTTGTGTGAGCCACAAATCTAGTCTTTATGGAAGAGGAAAGAAAACCATAAAATGTCAAATCTAACGTTTGCCACAAGCCACACAGGAAACACAGTGGAGAAGATGTGGCAAAAGTAGGTCAGTATTTCAGTTTTTGCAAAACCGGGGAGGAACATCAATACTGCAAATCACCTAGAAAACAGCGTGATGGGAGCACCATGCTGTGGGAGAACGTGTTTATTAGTTGAAACGGTCCAGTCAATTATTTTGCTTTGAAGGGGATAAAGTTTCAAAATGCTGTTTAGAGATTCTCTCCAAACAATCTGACTGAGCTCGAGCTGTTTTTCAAAGAACTGACATTTCAGTCTGTTGATGAGCAAACCTGGTTGAGACACACCCAAAACTATTTTCACCTGTGTTTGCAGAGAAAGGTGGTTCTACAGAATGGGCTCAGTGATGGCATCCAAACGAATGCTGCACTTTTCAAATGTTTATATGATAACGTAAAAATGCAAAAACCTTGTATATTTTTCCCTTACAGTTATGAACTACTTTGTGCTGGGTTATCACATACAATTCCAATAATGAAACACTAAAGTGTGTTGTTGTAAGGCGACAATATGTGAAAGAATTCAGGGGTTAAGAATCCTTCTTCTTTTTTAACGCTGCATCACTTTCTGGCCATGTTTTACTATTGTTTGAGCAATGTAACATTAGTCATTTACGGGTTTAAAATAAATCCTATTTTTGATCAATGGATCATTTTTGTATCATTTGATCTTTCACCCAGAAAAAGGTAGTGGGGCTACAAAATCTAAATCCTATTCAAAGGGTTGCATTTATAAAGCAAACTGGTCTAGGTTTCAACTGAGGTTTATCGAACCTATTCCAGCCTAAACAGTTTGACATTACAACCTCTGGTAAAAAATAAGGAATACCAGCTCTTAGAAGATGTTCAGTCAATTGTCGTATCAGAAACACATAAAACTATTTTATTTAGGAGCTGAACTTTCTGACTTAAAAAAAGCAACAACAACGTTTTTCATCAGTCAAGCTCTGATATTCCCATAAAGCAGCTGCCAGATCAGCTTTGCGCGATGAACTCAAACATCTGTTTTTTTTTCAATACAAATTTTGATTAGATTGAGCTTTTGACTGTTTACAGGCCGTGTCAATGAGATGATCTGTCTTTCCCAAAGAAATGTTTTTGTGCTATTTGCTTATTCTCATCCTAAAATTATGTAATTGCAACAAAATCTATTTTCAACTGATGAAAAAAGTTTCCAAAATTTTATGTCCACTTGTGGATTTTGTTGACACGCAGCCGTATATGAATAATAAGTGAAAATGTCCTTGCTTTCCTTCAGGCTGTCCTCTTTATATGCTTCACTGGGAAACAAGCTTCCTGTATTGTTTCGTTTCTATTGGACATGCAAATTGCAAAACAATCTGGTTTTGTTTTTCTCTGCTTCATATAAAAAGAGGTGCACTGTCAGTCAATTTGTATGCTATGTTTTACAAAGTCAGCATTATGGAAAAAGCAGTTTTATATATCTATAAGGTGTTTTTAACAACCACTTGAAATTTATCCAACAGTTGTGATTCCTTTGTTTGTTTGTTTTTCTCAGGGGTTGTAATTTTTGGTCTTTATTAATGGAAAACATTTCAAAAAGTGTGTAGCTAAAAAAAAAAACTTAAATTTTCAAAACAAAAATCACATATGCAACTAGTGCGACACTTTTTTTTGTAATGGTAATGTTTTTTTTTCAAGCGGAGGCTATCCTTTATGTGAAAACAAGGTGGAGGACCTAAAATACTCATCTTCCAACAAATGAAATAAAACGGTAAGCAGTTGTCTAAATGATTCTATAAAAATACACATATTCAGCAATTAAGTTATCAATGCAAAAGATGAGGGTCTAATAAAAGGGACAGATGTTGAGAAATGAAGCATGTGCAGAAAAAAGATTTGCAAGTTGAAATTTGAAAGATGTAACGGAATATTTTATTTCCCACACCAATGAATGTCAATATGTCTGTTTTGAATAAAAAAAGCTACTTTAGTGTCTGCGCTATGTTTTCCCAAACACAATACAGCATAATCTAGATGACAATCTGTTAACAGTGATCAAGTTCATGTATTACCTTGAATAACATAAAAGTTTGGTAATAAGAGCTATTTTTGAGATTTGATGAATCATTCTAGGGTTTAGTTTAATCCAATTGAGCTGGAAAAGGAACAATCTGATAAAAAGAATATCCTGTTATCTGTGCTTGTAAGTGAAACACAAGTCAAAGTTAAATACATACTTACCAAAGGCCTTTTCCTTGATTTCTCTGATGGGCAAGCAGATCCAGCGCAGAACGGTTCAGACTGAAGAAAAAAGAAGTAACAGAGCAACAAGATGAAGGAGAGAGTGAGAATATTTTACTCCTCCCTGCTAAGTTATACTTTTTTTTTTTGGTTGGGCTCTAAAATGTCTCCTCGATGCAAATTGATGCCCAGCCTTCCATCCTCAGCGTCTCCTCCCTCGCTCTCAGCTTTCCATCATCGGTCTCCATCCAAGTTTATGCAGGAGCCATTTGGGACTTTTATTAGTTTGTGTTGTAATAAACTTACTTATTTTTTATATGAGCATGAAAAATGAGCAGCTTAAATGGAAATCTATTTGTCTAATAAGAGTTTACTTCGGCACAAAATGCATTTTCTTTCAGCCCAAAGGTTGTCTGGGACTTCAACACGAACCACTGCAGTGATGTTGCAGAAGGTGCGCAGGTCTCATGTTTTAGAAATAGTTATTTCTGGGTTTGTTGGGGCGAGTCTGACCAAACAATCCCTGCCTCCCACTAAGTCCTTTCTAATTAAGACTACGGTGATTACAGCCCTACTCTGGAATGCGGCGCAGGGAGAAAAAGCACCAGTTTCCTCCCAAAAACACAAAACTGAGTGAACATATAAACTTCGGGGCCATTTTTTGGTGTCCTTATCTCTGAGCATGCAGGGTTTTTAGTTTGAGCTGTTCGTGTTTTCTTTTTCTCAGATATTTTCACAAGACTTTAGGTCATGAGCAAGGATCTACTGCCTCACAGAAAGCAAACCATTTGATTATATGTGCTTTACCTTTAAGCATACTGTTGTTCACTTAAATCCACCACAAAAAGAGCTTTTCAATGGAAACACTTAATAATAAATAAGACAATGAAAAACAAAAATATTAATAAAAACGAGTAGCAGAATAGTTTAAACGACATAATATAAAAGAACAGGACAAAAAAGGTCAATGCAAAAGGGCCACATTAGTGGTTAGCTCCAGGGAAAATTAACTAGATCGTGTCCTGCAGCAAGATTATATGAAAAATAATGCTAATTGTGTTATACAAAGCATTTTTTACCTGATACCGTGTTGGCTTATTTTCAATCCAAGAACTGTCCGAGGAATCCTAAATTAAAAATATCTATTTTTAATCATTTGTGGAAAGAGGAAGAATAAATCCATCTATACGCAGACAGTTTAAGTAGTTTGAACTCTTCTGGCTGTTGTGGAGTCTTTGACTGGCCCGCGGCCAAGTAGGACAAAACCAAGACCCTGTAAGCCTCCAGCACCACCACTGAGAAATATGTCACGGAACTGCTGGATCAACGGAGGACTTTCACAGGACTTAAGTCGGGGCAACAAAATAAATAAAAAAATCCAAAATAGAGTCCAGATCACCAGGGATTCTTCAACAGCAAGATCAATGAACTCACAGTTAATCTATGATTTCAAAGTGAGTCTTTAAATTGCACAAAAAGGCTGATGATCTGAAAAAGTCATGTTCAGGCTGGTCTTAAAAACTGCAGCTAAATTAGAGCTGATGTGGAAACAGTAAGTGCACTGGCCCACAGAACCACAGAGACCAAAGATATCATTGGAGAAACCTAGGCCTGTTGTAGTCAGATGTCTGTGACTGAATGATAAATTTGCTGTACTTAATAAAAAAAAATAAAAAAACCTGAAGAGCAGTTGGATTTTCATGAATAAAGTATTTTCTAAAGCTGTGCCTTAGAAAAGGAGACGTCTGCTCCCAGAAGTGAAGGAAGTACCATAGAGAGGTGACTGCAATACTTAAGGTAGGACAAACGTATTGTCCAATGAACCAACACAAAAACAAAGTAGAGCAAAAGTCAAATGTAGACTCATTGGTGTTAATATTGGCCCTTTTGTCTGATTTGAGATTGCCATGATCGCTCATATTTTCTGCTTCATACAATGGACCACAAAAAATCTTGACCCAGATGTGAATTTGTTTTCCTCATCATTTTATGTCTGACTTCCACATTTGGTTTTACACAAAATTTCAGTTAAATGATCCGTGTTTACGTAAATTCAAATCTAGTTGCCACTTTTCATTTGAATATACAAAGTTTATCTTGCAAATATGATCAAGTCATCCGTTTTTATCTACGTTGAAACACAATCTGTCATTGCTTTATTAAAGACTTGGTTAACAGAAAACTACATTTTACTACCCCCCCCCCCCCCCCCCCCCCGTGAATAGTGGTACTTTTTGCTGTATTTACTGATATTCTTTCATATAGGCCAGATTGGCTGAGCTTTCCTTCCAGTCTGCAACTTGAGTGGCCGATTTCAGCAGCTCCTCCAGAGTCACTATGCTGCTTCTCAGACTAATGCTCCGGAAAGCCCAGCCTGTCACTTTCAGTGAACGGTCTTGTCGTGGTTGGTTTCCAGTCAGCATAATCGTTGCAGTTCTCGAACTACACCTGCTTTACACTTTATCAGGCTTTTCACCAGTCGGACCGATCAGGGATCCAAATTATGCAGCAACATCCTCACTAGCCTTTTTAGATGAAGACTTCTGTGTCTCTGCTCCGTCTTCTCTAACCCTCAGTCAGTCGAGGCAGAAGGCCGTTCACATTGAGCCTGGTTCTGCTGCAGGTTTTTCCTCCCTGTTAAAGGGGAGTTTTCCTCTCCACTGTCGCTTCATGCATGCTCAGTATGAAGGATTGCTGCAAAGCCATGGACAATGCAGACGACTGTCCACTGTGGCTCTACGTTCTTTCAGGAGGAGTGAATGCTGCTTGTCAAGACTTGATGCAATCTGCTGGGTTTCCTTAGAGAGGAAACTTTCTGACCAATCTGTCTGATTTGATTGAATTTGACTTTGTAAAGTGCCTTGAGATGACAAGTGTTGTGAATTGGCGCTATATAAAATTGAACTGATATCTTGAGTGCCATACCTCTGCTGTCTGTTAAAGCATTAACTCAAGTTAGTTAATGGATGTAAACTATTAATACAGTTGTTTTAAACATAATGGTCACCTGTCCCCATTTGGTTCTGGGTCAATTTACCCCAAATTGATGCAGTCTGTAATAAATGTCCAGCAAGAAACAAACAATCCAAGCCTTGTCATACGGAGCCCTTTAATCCCACTCAGGAAAAAAATAAGAGAAATGATTCAAAATAAACAACGAGCTCATTTTAAAAATTCTTTATTAATTTTCTTATAATCAATGTCTGATATTTGAAGCAAGGATTATGAACCAAAAGAAGCTGAGCAGACCTCACCGAGGCTTTCGTCCTGGTTGGTTTTTGTCTGATCTAGTTTCTTGATTTTCATGTCATGGAGGTTCTGCTTTTCTCTTATGGTGGTATGGCAAGGTGCAAGGAACACAAACAAGAGGGAAGGGGAGGGGGGGGGAGACATTTAAAACCCATCACCCATACAGATGCCCTCTTCAGCACAACCACAAAAACAAAAAACTAAAACAAAAGGATTCCTGATCATATTTACACAGCTTTCACTCGTTTTCTAGACCTTAATTACATACATAAACCTATCGTTCAGCATCACTTCCACCTACATTGTCCCTTTGGATCGCTGTTAGATACTAAAGTTCTTACACCAACAATGCTATAAAATAAAACCCACAGAGCGGCACCCCTCATTAGATTTCCTGCTACTGTTAAATGCTCAACTCGCCGCTCAAAGTGTATCTTGATGGCCGCTGACTTCCAAGGCTGTGCTACAGCCAAAGATTCTTGGTGTTAAATCAATTTAAAAAGAGATTTTTTTTTATACCCGTACCAAGAAGAGAAACGTCAGGATGTCAGTGGCTCAATGCCCAGATTAAACTGAGCGTAATAATGCTGCCCGGTGTAAGCGTCTGAATGACTGGCAGGACTTCATGGCGTCATCCAGCTTGGTGACAAACAGCACTTCAGGAACAGGGTGTCAGTACAAAGTATAGCACCTCAAAGTGGTTTTAAATCCAGGCACCGTTCAATCCCTCCATTCACTACACAACCTCCGACACACACTTTCAGGGTTTCCTCTATGGCACTTTCAGTTCTGTACAGCGTTAACAGATTGACGAAGGCAAACAACAGACTGAACCGTCAACCCATCTCTGCTTCCCACGGGGAGGCAGATCCGAGCCTCTGCTGGGCCGCAGCAACTCCGCTTCGGACAACCCGATGGTTCTGGTATTTGGAATAACTACACTGATTTAAGGACAGAAGTAACTCGCTGGATCTAAAAGTGGAAAGGCTAAGAGGGATACAAGCAGAGCTGGAACAAGAAACGAGATTAATAAAAAAAAAACGAACAGGGAAGTGGCATCTAAACAGTTCAGTTTCCCCAAACTTTGAGCAGATCTCGGACCTTCGCTATGCTTTGAACTGGAAACGATGCAGGAAGGTCCAAAGTGAGGTGAAGCACGGAGCTCAAAGACTGGAGGCACGCACGCGTTCTCAGTCCGTTCGTCGTGAACACCTTCTGCCATGGCATCCAGCTTTTTATCATAGGGGGCTCTGAAATTAACAAATCACTGTGTGTTACTTGATGTCACTTCTTCTCCAATTGTACTGAACACACAGACTTTAGTTGATGGATAAACAACAAAAAGTGAGAGGAAAAAAAAAAAAAAAACCCAACTACAACCGACTACATGTGGTTTTAGCGAGACCGTTTACAACAAACACCGAGACTGGAAGCTGCGTGTCCTTTTTTGTGGCAATGGTGAAAAAAAAAAAAAAAAAAAAAATGCTCGTGTTGTTCTTTCCATGTGCAGCACACAGAGCATAAGCCAAGCGCCCGGCGTCACCGAGTCACTGCAGCAGACTGTTTACAGAGAGAGGAAAGCAGGAATTTTTCTTGGTCCTTTCATGAACAGCCAATGAGATCAGAGGAACGTCATTTTGGGCAATAATTTCAGAGAGCATGTTAATGCTGCAAGGAAGAGAGGCATACGTGACAACATGGAGGTCGTTGCACGGAGTCAAAGGAAAAGGCGGAAAGCAGGAATGGACTCGTCAGATTTTGTAATTTGGGATCTTGTCTAAATGTTTGGTGTTGACTGGAATGCATTTTGACAGACCTGAAATGGCCATCATGGTTCATATTAAAGTTACTTTACCTGTTTCCTATAGTCGTAAAAATGATTAGATTCTCCTCTTTATATAAACAGTCTACCAGGTTTCACTGTTTGGATTTAAAACAGTCTCACAGAAAGAGAGAGAAAATACTGTTCAGGAGGTGTAAACAACTTAAATTTGGCAACATTTTTCGTTTGGGGACACGCCAACATGAAGCACTGGCACCTACTTAAAAATGTACAGATATATCAAAGAAAACTGGAACTGTTGTTCATTTGGTCAGTCTAAAATGAGACGAATTAAGACTTTTTATACAACTAGGTGAAATAAAAGACTGACACGGAATAAAAGGAATGTTCTTTGTCGTCAAAAAGCCAAAGTACTTTCTGCTAAGTTTACCAAATCCTTCTTATTCAACTTGTGTTACACTGAGGGTTGGGACCTTGCTAAGAAAAAGTTCATCTGGAATGTTGCTGGGGATCGTTGGCTGGCAGGACTCAGACTAAACGCTGTCAGAGAGACAGGCGGTTACTGTTCCTGCTCACCCCTGCCCCCCCAGCTAAAGGAACGTCCTGAATTGTAGAGGGATGGGGGGGTAAAGGGTCCTTAAATGGCAACTTTGGACATCTGCTCTTCAAGTTTGATGATTCGCTTCTCCTGACTGCTGATCAGGTCCTTGAGGGATTTGATTTCTTTCAAGATCTCCTCCATCTTTGCCTCAGATTTCTGTAAAGGACAAGAGGCAGATGAGCATGAGCATCCCTTTCAATAAAAACTGACACTGTAGATGCACTGATCAGGGCTTTTCTGATTTCCAGTTTTTTTTAGAAGCCATGTTAATTAAATCTTTTAAAAAAGGACAACACAGAAAAGATAAATATGTGCTGCAAGCTCTTTGATAGATGTATTAGTTTTGAACTGAACAAGATATGAAGAAATCACAGGATTAGCACCCATGTATGCATTAAAGAGAGTACTCCTAACCCTTTATTAGATTTTTATTCAACTCATAAAAAGCCCATCCTGTCATGTACATGCCGTTCACTGCATTTAAAGAAGAGAACTTTATTTTGATGTATTAAATAAAAAAAGGGACCAAAAAAGTGTCATTTTCCTGTTGATTACACAAAAATTGACCGTTTCCAATCTCTGGGTCATTGACTGGTGCATCCTTAATTATTAAAGTTCCAAAATGAGAAATATATATAAAAAAAATAGCACAGTAATGGTATATTTCAGAAGTTTGTACTGGTCCTACAGAGGAACTGGTTTGCGTTTTCACAACCAGACAGTTATCTCCCAATCATGTCAGTACCATTTGATCTTTTGGGTTTTTTTCCTGAATTTTTGTAGAGGATCATAGTGTAGGAAGACAAAAACCTAATTCATCTCATTATCCCTGAAAAGAAATGCCTTAATATAATCAATTTATTAATGCTGCTTTAAACAACAAGCAGTGTTTGCGAACATTTTACAGCCCCAGTCAGCTGACCTCTGATCTGATCGGTACCGGCAGCGTTGAACATAACGGTAAAATGCAGCGATAAGAGTGAAGATAATAAAAGACCAACAGCAATTAAAAACTGATTTAGAAATAGATGTTATGGATTAAGCTCTAATTTAGTTTTATGGGGCTGTAAGCGCAGCTATTTGCAACACATTGACCGAGTTATCTCAAATGTGTGAGATCTATCAGAACAGTAGGTGGATAAGAGACAGTGAGCTCATGTTATTCTAATGCCAATCTGATTTTTACTTGATGCTGGAGAGCAATGTTTTCCATTTTTATCTTAACATTTTTTAGACAACTAGACTAATTTGTCTTCCGCAAACCCAAGATGGCTTTTGTACAACACTAATGCCTGTTGATGCATATTTTACACATTCCACAATTTGCACTGGAAGCACTCGTCTCGTCTAACGTTTTGAATTATGCCTAATTTCACTAACTAGGATAATAACCACATTTGTTTCCATTATATTTTCAATTGCTACTTGACTTAAAATCTGTCCAAATGCATTTTTATATAACTACAAATAAATTTAGGCATGACAAGTTTAATTTAGGTAGATAAAAGAAAGAAAACCCAGTAGTCAGGGTTAAACTTGGTGCTCACAACACTTTAGCCGTCTCATAAAGCAGTTTTTTCCTTTGGCTCAGCAGGTGATCAGACAGCGCCAGTTTATTAGTAAATAGCATGAATCATGACCAGTTTAAACCAGTTAGGTGGAAAACCCCAGAGTGTGGGATGTCGTCAAACCACCTACTGCAGACTGCCAATCCTAGATATCCAAATTCTTTGACAAAGTCGTTCAGAAACCATCACTCTTACCCCTCCAGACTTACTGTGATATAGGACCAGAAATCCTAAGGCTCTAGAAAACAAAGAAGAAAAAGACCAAAAAAAAACTCACAATTGATGGAGTCGAAGAAGCAGACTTGTTGGCAGGGCTCGAGTTCTCCGCATTCTTGTTGGTCTTGCCGTCCAAAATGTTCTTCTTGACCACCTTGAACTCTCGGTTCTTGCCCGGGACATAGCCATTCTTTAGGGATATGAGGATGGGTTCTCCGTTCTTGCCCTCGAACCATTCCTCTGCCTCCACGGCAGGGTCTGGTCCGGCCGTGTCTGGGTACAAGTCGTCCTGGAACAGGTCCGACTGACGAGGAATGAAAAACACTTCGCTTTAAAAAACAACATCTTAAACAAGAACAAAGGAACTGTAGTGTCAGTAATTAACCGGGCCAGAGTAAGAAGACTACCAACTGCATTTAAAGTTGTCACCCAAGTTGTGGACTCACCTTTCTCGGTACGGTCATCACAATAGGCTCACACTTTCTTTCATGCAGTTTATAGAACCTGACAACACACAAAGACAAGCTTCTTTATTCACAGTTCAGTGGGTGACATATGGACAAAGACTAGGCTGTACAAAGATGTGCACCATTATGACTCTACTGCCCCCTAGTGGGGGAAGTCCTGAGGGATACCGCATTAAACGAGGTTTTAGAAAGAACATGAGAGAATTCCTCACCCTCATTTTTGCTTACCTTGCAATTTCACACTTATTGACATCAAGGCCTCTCTTGGGCATGTAGCCCATGCCCCTCTGAGGCTCCTTGGTGACGAAGGTGTTAAGGAAGTGAACGTAAGGAGCCTCGTCCGTGATCTCGAAGTATCGAATGCTGCTGTCACCCTGCAGAGAAACAAAGTTGCCCGTTTATTTCTGCTGCTTATTCTAATAAACATCTGATTCACGCGAGTAGCGGGAGGTGGAAATTGGAAACACACCTTCCCACAGAGGTAAACGACATTGGTGTCTGGATCATAGAAGGGCAGCAGCACGCCGTTGCTCGTGTCCATCTCGCTGACGGTCATCGGCTCCTCCATGTTTTGCTGGAGAAATGGAAAAGTCATCAAATCGGAGCTTCGTGGAACATAACCGTTGAAGATTTTTCTGATTCTTGAGACGCCTAACTTTGCACGTATAAAATAAAGCAGTCTGGAGAGTACATCTAAAACATTAATGGACTGATGTTGCGAATCCACTCACCACGTTCCAGAGAGCCAGCTGCCTCTCGCTCATACGACTGAAGCCGGTGGTCAGGATGTTGCCATCAGAGAGGAAAATGGCCCTCATGGGGCGGGCGCCATCGTGGGCCTTCTCCTTCTCCTGTGAGCACAGATCACAGGTGCTTATTGGCGTCATCGCCTCTCATGAGTTTGTGTTCATCTCTGCTACATGTTCAGAGTAAGCTTCCCGGTGAAAACGTCACAGAGCAGCCAATAACAATGGTTCCTATAAGATTTCCTCATTGAAAACTTTACAAAGTTCAAATTTCAAGATTATAATATAAAACTTATTTGGAGGCTGCACAACGAGCGCGGCGTCGGAACATTTTGCTGCTTTTTTAGCCTCTGGACTAACTTACACCTGCTCCTAATCAAAATCTGTAACCTTACATTTGTCATAAAAAAAGTTTAAGTCTCTGACAACTCATGACGATTCTCTTAAGACCTGTTTAGGAATTTTGGTGCCTTTATTTTGCTTAGAAAAGCTGTTTTAGCAAGTAGCTGTTTTAAGCAAACCCATTTTAGAGACTACAGCTTCACTTGAACCTGAATTTAAACCTGTCAAGTCCCAAGAACTGTGAAATTGTCCTTTTTATTATTTTTGCATGCATTTGCATTCAGTCAATAAAAAAAATAAAAAAAATACCGATTGTGAAATTTTAAAATCAAAGTGTTACGTTCAAAAATCAAAGATAAAGTCTTAAGTCAATGTTAAAGAAAGATGCTTGACTTTTCAGGAGCGTATCGCAACCCTGCATAAAGCAACCTGTTTTTTTAAACAACTTTTATAATAGGAAAAGCAATTAAGGAACAGTGTCTAAAACACATCAGATGCAAGTGAGATGGGAATTTAAGATATTGTTCATGTCCAGAGTCATTTTAGGAAACAAATCTAACCTCGGACTTTGGCCATAATGGGTCCAAGTTATAATGCAGGAGATGAAGCAGCAGAGCAAATGAATAAACTCCTAATATTAACTTTCCTGCTGCCTGATGAAAATAGCACTTTACCCCCTGCTAGAGTTTTGTTTGGTAAAGAATCGGGAGCTTAGAGCCACGTTCTGCACAAAACCGGAACGCCTAGAGTGGAAATAAAGAGGGGAAATGAACTGCCCTTCTAGAGTTTATCTACATCTTCAGTCTGCGTCTTGTCAAGATTAGAACATTTTTGCATTCAGTTAATATCAAACCTCTGCATTATTATACCAGGCAAAGTTTCAAATACTTTATGGTGGCAAATAAATTTTAAACACCACCTCCTAAGCTAGGGACTTCCAGTTAGGAGCCCTCATCTCAAACCAATTTCCCACCCTCTCCACATAAAAAGGCTTTTTATCCTTCTGTAACTACACCACCCAGTTGTGGTCAGGATCGCTGCAACAAGGTGGTGCAGCTGATTTGGAACAAAAGCAAGATCCTCAAAAAGTACCAGAACCAAAACAAGCCGATTGGTGATTTTCTAAACATCGTCCGTTTTCTGTGATGGGGAATGTTTAGAGAAGGACTCCGACTTCTGGTTCCTTTAAAAGATCTTTTCTAAAAGTCTTTGCTAAAGCGGCCTTAAACCCCATGTAGAGAGCCTTTGCACAGAAGAAACGTAGATCTCACACTAAAACAATAAATGCAGAGATTTACATTTTTTCACCTAAAATGAACGAGTGTGCTAAGCGCAGACTGAACTGTGACATTTAAAGGGAACACATTGTGCAATGAATTCAAGCAGAATGTGCTGTGTGTTTGTTTTCATTTCCTTTTTAGATTTGTTTATCAGATGTTCCTTTTTTTCCAAATATAGGTACTTTCTCTCAACGAGCTCGCTTGCAGTCAGACAGCATCTAGTTTCTGCAGAACTGTGCAGCGAAAACAAAGGTTTATTCTTCATCACGATCGTCAGACCCAACCGTATTTTAAGTTAGCTACTTCTGATGGCGTACAAATATAAAAGAATCCATAAAGAAGAGTCCATCTGGAAAGGGCTTACAGCAATAATGGTCTCCTTGCGAGGATCGATGACACGGATTGACTTGTCCTTGCAGGAAGTGCAGATAAGGCTACCGTTGCGGTTCCAGCTCACATTGTAAATGACATCAGGATGCATGTCCTCCAAGGAGATCAAGACCTCTCCTGTGCCCACATTCCAGATGTTTATCTGGTTGTCACAACCTGGTGAGGGATGCAGAACATCAGACGACTTAGGACGGTCTCTAAGCCAGAAAGGGTCATTGCTTCGACAATATTGTTCAGTTTGAACCTTGCAGTCATTCAACCTTTAAAGGCTGAAGGCTCTTACCGGCACTGAGGAGGACATTACGCGCTGTTGGATGCCATGTGATGATTCCCACACGCTTCGAGTGGCCCTCCAGAACCACCACCGGCTCAGACAAGGGGGACACGAGGCCGTTCTCAGGAATCTGCCATACCTGCAACAAGACAAGAATACGTAAGAAGCTTCACGTCCATTTTTAACGTCTGAGTGTAAAGCCCAGCGCTGGATTACCAAACCTATTGAGACACTTGCTTTTAAAACATAAGCAAACTTTACAGACATCCCAATCTTGATACACAGGCTTTGCTATAGAGCCGGCCCACCCTTTGCAGCTAGAACAGCTTCAACTCGCCCGGTAAAGCTTTCCATAACATCTAGGAGTGTGTTTATGGGAATCTTTGAGCATTCTGCCAGACGTGCGTTTGTGAGGTCAGACACTGATGTTGGACAGGAAGGCCTGGCTCTCAGTCTCCGCTCTAATTCATCACAAAGGCGTCCTAACGGGTTGAGGTCAGCGTTCAGTCATGTTCTTCCACGTTGTACCCCAGATTCCACATATGAGTAAAAGGCAGGCCGAAGCTCCTTTCCTCCCACGATACAGCTCTTGCTGTTGACGTCAAGGAACTGAAGCTAGGAGCTATAATCAGAACATCTCGGATGCAGCCATCGTCTTTATGCACCTTTCTCTGTGCACTAGTGCAGTCGTGTTGGAATTGGAAGAGGCCATCCCAAGACTGTTGCTAGTCTAAATGATCCAAAACCGGCTTTATGTACTGCAGTTTCATTGAAATGAGTCTAACCCCTGAAAAAATAAAAAATAAACCCTACACCGTAATACCACCTCCAAACTTCACACTATCACAGTGCAGTCAAGTAAATACTGTTTAATTTAATTTCCCCCTGGTATTTATAAATTATTTATATTTAGTATGGAAAACCAGCCTCGTCCAGACAGAGGTGTGTGTTTCTTTAGGGTCCTGCGGTGATGATGTTTACACCGTTGGATCCAACGCTTTGATTTGCAGGTGGTGATGTGAGGTTTGGATGCAGCTGCCAGGCCGTGGAAACCCAAACCACAAAGCTCCAGACACCCTGCTCTAAACTAAGCTGATGGCCACGTGAGGTTCGGAGGTCTGCAACTACTGACACTGCAGGAGGTCGGCAATGTCTGCACACTGTACGCCTCGGCATGTACCGTCCTTGTTTTGTTTAATTTTCTGCAGCCTGTAGTGATCCAGCCGTTGTTTCTTTCACGAAGGGATTTACAGCTCAGGTTGCATCCCATTCACTGTGCTCCTGAGAGCCACCCATCCAAGTAAGGCATGGCCTCCCTGTCTGATTCCACACATCTTTCTCCATGGAAGTGATGGGAAGATGTAAATTCAACCATTCAGACGGGTGTCTCAATATTTTTGGCAATACAACGGCTGTATGACAATGAATAACTTAAATATTAGTAGGAACCTCAAGGGGGCAGCATTGACCAAGAGGTGTTATTTCTGCCAGAGACAGGCAAATTATGGCAACAACACAGCAACAGACAGATATAAAAACATTAAGAAAAGCAAAAAAAAAAATATATATACACACACACAAATAAAATCTTGAAACCAACAGAAGGAACGACAGATTAAAGTGCAGATTCTTAAAATGACAATAAAGCCAAACACTCAAAAATAAATAAATAAACTTAAAAAACGTAATTTATTCCAACTTTACAGCGTAATTGAAACACTCTTTCCTGAACAGTGGATGTAAAGGGTTGTAACATGGAATAAACATCAAGGATTGCAACAAAACCACAAATCAGTGATTTTTATCTAATCCTAATCTATTCAAATTAGAATTAAAGCAATCCAGAAATGCATTCTTATACAAAACAAAAACCGTTGCAGTTTAGACATAATCACCAGCGTGATCACAAGTTACCAATTTTTATACACTTTTATTTAACATTAAAAGCTGGTACGTTTCATCTGTGAAAACTAATGTCCCTATTTGACAGCCCAAATAAGGACATATGGGGGAAAAGGAACTACAGTCTCAAAAAAAAAAAAAAAATCAGTGACCTCAGCTCGCTAAACAGCCAAATCATTCCTCCGCTCTGATTCCTATAACACATATTTGAGTCTAATCTAATCCAGAGGGTGAGGCCTGCACCAGTCTCTGGGTTACTAAAGCCGGGCCTTTTGCGATAAAAGCACGAAGCCTCTCATCACTTAATGACCAAACTTTGAGCACTGTGCTTTTCTCACGATTACGATGGGTGTCTTTGGGTGGGAAAGGGAAGGTCGACCTTACCATCACGGTGCAGTCCTCGGAGCCGCTCGCAATGATCTGGTCGTTGTGTGGGCACCAGTCGATGTCTAACACGGGGCCCGTGTGACCGCATACTGTTGGGTAGGATTTGTCGATGCGTCCTGACTGCAAAGACAAAGACGAGCAGAGTTACAAGATTAGTCTCGGTCGGGCTGTTTTGAAAGAGAACAATTGCAGCATAATCCTAAATCCCACCTACAAAAAAGAAGCGCTCACAAACAAAGCTGGATTCTGCCCACATAAACGCAGTGGATGAGTGACGTGAGCGAGGGATACGCGGAAGGAGACCCAAACATTTCAATCTACATCACGCTATTAAGAAAAAAAAAAAAAAAAACACAGGTAAACTGATTAGAGTCAGCTCCAACATTAAGTCATTGTAATTAAAGAACGCCGTTAGTCGGAATGTCAGGCCAAGACTCTTAGTTTTACGTTTAAGATAGAAACGCTAAATCAAGCAATGAACTGGGCCCTTTACATAATCTACTTATGCAACTCGTTAACTAAGAGGCAACACATTTCTGAGCTGCACGCAGCTGCAGAACCCCTTCACACAAAACTTTGCGCGAGACGACAGGCTCTGACACGCTCTCCCTAAATGCTAAGCTACCTTAGCGTCTTGGTGACACACCCTGGTCTGCGTTGACTTCCAGCACCGCCACAGGGCCAGATGATGTCACTTATTGAGCAGCCCTCCTGCAGCAGCAGCCCTGCAGCAGCAGCAGCAGCAGCTCTATTTAAAGCCCGACAGTCTAATAGAGGAAACGGTCTCCCTCTGCCTGCAGCCACTCCACCATCAGAACAGGAAGAACACCAGGAACGACTAGAGAATCGCTAATAAACTTGAAAACTATTCTGTCATGGACAGCAAAACCGTTCCAAACTATGACTTAAAAGTGGAGGTGGTCATTGAAAGGGATATGACAGCGGAGCTGAAACTAATTTTGTTCTATTCTGGCTTTACCAGGAAAAGCTTATTAAAGTCATCAGGCAGAAACGCTTTGTATACCGATCATGTTTGAACGCCGCCTCATGGAGCAGCAGCTCAGCGGCGCACACTTCGGTTTCCCTCGTGCTCTGGGTGGAAGCTGACGGTAAACGGCAGGACAAGGCTATTCAATATATAGTCTCAAAGTTCAGATTCAGTTTGGGTTTCTGGACGGTGCAACTCAAATAGCTGCGCTATACTCCTCTGTACTATTCTTTTACAACTTGCATTGGTTTTGTTTATCCCACATTACATTTGTTTCTACACTCATCAGCTGTATGCTTGTCAATGTGTAGCATCTTATCGCCAAAGCGAATTCCTCGCATGTGTCAAATAGTACTGGGCAATAAAGCGCGTTCTGATTCCGATTCAAACTTAGCCAACAAGAAAAAGAAATATTCAGTGCAGCGTTGTTCTACTCGGTCTCCTCGCTCATGGTTTTGCAAGTACTATTTTGCATAAAAGGGGTCAACTGTGTTCATGTGACTGCTTTACACACCTTAGGGAAATGATATCCCCGCCCTTTTATTTTCCACCACTACACCTACTCAGACACGACCATATTTCTGCCCGTCACGTTGTGCTGGTCGACTGTAAAACCATAGCCAATTTATATAGCACTTCAGCAGTTTTTTGTTCCCACAGGAGCAGGCTAGATACAGTTTTACATGTTGCTATAAGTGCAATCAAAACAGTACATTAAGACGACCACAATTCTGACCACAAAACACTCCTTAAAAAAAAAAAAAAAAAAAAGGCCAAAGCTATGAAATGTAGAGGAAATGGTACAAATCAACTATTTATTGCATGTTAAATCTTCTACAGCACAAATTTTGGTTGTTCTGCCCACTTCTGAACGCTCATCAGCACAAAGACAAAAAAAGTTATCAAATGAAAAGTGTATGGTGGTCAGCCACACGAGTACGAACCGAGAATACCGTCACACCCAGAGCCCAAATACTGAAAATATAAAACAGAGGCCCTGAAAATATAACAATATAAAATAATATAAAATTTAACATTAAGGGGAAGCTAAGAGAATAAATCCTCTGACATTTCCTCCTCCCATCACACAGCAAGCCGTCTGAACTGGACTTATAAACAGGCAGCGCTGGAGTGTCCGTCTGGTTTATTGTTGTTAGGTTCTGTGGAGAGGTTGTGAACAGTCAATATCTTGCCTTGAGTTGATAACTCTGGTTGACTTCACTTTAGATAACAGACGATCGGCTAAAGGCTAGTCAGGCTGGAGCCGTTTCCAAAGGGCATCTCTCTTTTTAAAAGATTTTCATAGAGTGACACCAGATTTCTAAACCATTACGCCGACTTCAGTTTTTCATGAACCCATTACTTAAATACAGCTCTGCTTTCTTCGACTGAAGACTGCACTGGATCAAGGCCCATAGCAATCACTTTCTTTTAATGTGAAATACATTACTAAACAGAACTTGATAAAACCCAGAGTGTAACTTTCTTACGTAAACCTATTTATTGCAAATATGGTACAATAGAGTAAAAAAAAAAAAAAAAAAAAAAAAAACAGCAATCCATATTATTTAAACAACAGTTTGCATCAGATGTCACTTATCACACACTGAACAAATGCTGCCAAATCAAAAAGGTCTTCCCTGCAACCAAAGACTTGCACGTAAACAATCATTTCATCCGAGGTGATAAAATGCGAAGCCCTTTGAAAGCTTTGAGATGGCAGTTTTATCAACATGGCAGAAATCATCTTTGGGCTGGTCTCCTCTGACCAGCTGAACGCTAAACTAATCAGTTTATCCAATCAATGTCTCATCTACCGCAGTTCAAAGACTAGCTTTAAATACATTTCAACAGAATCACACGATTATTTCTATTTCTCGAATTTTTTTTTTTTTTGCTTTGGCTCCGTAAAAGCTCGGTGCTGTGTTTGCACTGGTTCCCTTCCTTGAAACCAACCCCTTTGGTTTCCCAATCCAAGGCAGCCACGGGTTAGGAACCGTCACTGAAGCTTTCTGTTTGGTCTTTGACCTGACAATAAACGACAAACGTAGAGCCATAAACACACAGTCATCCCTCATGGATTTCAAAGTTTACAGTACGTGTGAACAGACTCTCCGTAAGTGGAAATGTGGTCACTGCAAAACTTATAGGGTCTTATCTAAACCTTGCCATGAACACAACGGATCGCACCCTGAAACCTACTGTGACCTAGAACTGACAAAGCTGAGTGGGACGCCACTGTTGGCAGGAATCTGAAGCGGCCATTCAGTGTCAGATAACACTTGAGAAAACCGTCTCATGAGAAAAATGTGGCCTCACATGGAGCAGAGTCCAAAGGAAATTCCTTTAAAAAAAAAAAAAAAAAAAAAAAAAAAAGAAAGAAATTAAACCCTAATCAAAAAAACATAACAAATCTGTGCATTCCAGACACATTACATACGAATAAGAAGAGCTTAAACCAACGTAGTCCTGCATTTCATTTCCTGAAGGCAGCAGGGGCAGGATGCAAAGCAGGAAGGAAACGGACTGAGTACCAGGTGTGGGAACAGAAACTCCATAAACAAGACGGAGAATAAATCATCCGATCACAGATAACCAGTTCAAAAATAATGAAGCACTGAAATAAAAAAAAATAAAAAAACTTTACTGAAATCAGTAACGTTGGCAAAGCTGATCAGGTCCAGTCTAGTTCAACATCCCTCCAGTAGTCGCACCGTCTAACCAGTTCTGACACGTAAAGATATTCCAACAACTTGTACTGTACGCGCGTTTACTCATCCTTCCTTCATGTAGTCATATTTTAGGAACAGAACGTGCAGTTTCGACGGACCCACGGTGGCTCGATGAATTTAACTCCTACTCTGGAAAAGCATTTAGACATATTAATCTGGTCATTTAAAAAGACTCTTGCAAAGCTGCAAATTTTACAACAATTTTGGACACTTCAAATTACGACAAACTAATTTGTGTTTACAGTTATAATTCAACAGGAAATGTGATGCAGGTCCTTAGGTCAGGGTAGTAGTTTTGAATCAGACAAAAAAGAAAATGAGGCTTATTAAAATCTTCCCATTTATGTATCACAACATAGGTCCTTTTTTCTATTCTTCTTTTTTAGTTGGTCGCTGAGGCGCCTGTTTCCGATCAGCGAATGCACCACTAAATGCTACCAGGTCATGCACATTACTCCTTGGTGTGGGCGCCATTACCTGGTTATACGTTTTTGGTATCTGTGGGGTGTTTAAAAAAAAATAAGTTATAGGAACCACAGATGTAAAAAGCTATTAGAAAGAAACAAATTTCCAGATGTTCAGAGTAGAAGGTAGGGCTGGGCATTGTACCGAATATATTCCGTGTGTAGAGCTTTCCGACATGTGTGCGGTGTCTAAAATGACGACCTGGTGACGATCGGAGCGCAGATTCCCATAGCATCCAATTCAATCCGATACGCCGGGAGCTCAATTTGTTTTTCGTGCTCCTGAACATCATCCCCCATATGGGAAATTCAGGAGTATGTAGACAATTTACCAGGTTTTCTGAGGAAGCAGGCCAACTGTTAGAAATAAAAGAGAAAGAGTTCAAGCTTCCAGCGTCAGATGTTGGATTTATAGACCTGGAAGCTCTGGGGGAAAAAAAAAAAAAAAAAAAAAAAAAAAGGCGTGTCGATTATCACGAGAAGTTAAACTGAACTTTTAGTACCAAGTCAGCCTTGGCAAGAGATTAAAGTTCACCTGCACAAAAACTACTCAGGGTTATGTTGGCTAATCTGACAAAAGCATTAAGTACTTTATCAATAATTTATTACTGTCATTTTTTTTCAAAAGGGAGGGAAATGTAAATAATTTGCTCAGGTAATGAAAGCTCATGTAAAATAGCTTTGTGTGTCTTTTTCCCAGCCGATCTTAGTTGATTTGAGAATGACTGATTTCCTTTAATACAGATTAGATTAAATGAATTTCCCGATCACATTGTGCAGCATCTATTATAAACCTAAACATTTTGTTTATTATTTTGTTGTTTTTGTGTTTGATATTTTTATCTATTAAACAACGTTATCCTCATCTTTGCGCCTCTAGCCTTCGCCAGGGTTCAATGGGAACAGTTACGGCTCATAACGCTATAAATATAGATCATTTAGGAGTCTGTCACATTGTACTTTATGTGTTTCAAACCTAAAAATGAGATGTGTAGTTAAGCTGCACCTTCCAGTCACTGAGCATTGGTCTGATGCTCCGGTTGTGCGCTATAATGCTGCGTAAACCATGTTAATTTAGTTGCTACTCTGTGTGTGATTGGCAGATCATTTTGTGCTCGTCACTGTTTAGCAAAGGGCTGGACGATAATTCAATAACATACCAATCGATAAATGTATTTTGATGATAAAAAGAAAGTCAATAAAAAGTTCAATAAAATAACGGTTTCCGTTCCTTTTGCATTCTAGCCATGAAGGTTAAAATTACAGTCATTACATCCTCCTAACCAATCACAAACGCAGACCCGGGAACCAAGCCCCGCCCCCTTCAATGAGTTCAGAGAGCACGAGTTCATTTTTCTTTTTTAAAAACATGCGCTTTTGGTAAAAAGTTGGCTGAATAAAGTGTTGAGTTTGAGTTCAATGTTTGTGTGTTTTGCATCTAAAAATAGGTCATTAAGCAACAGCATAAAATGGCCAGGGCTGCACTTAAAATATATGTTTTGAATTTGTTGATAATTATTGATATCGATCAATAAGATTGCCATTTTATCATTTTGCTTTTTTTCCTATATCGTCCAGCCCTAGTTTAGCATCTGCAAAATCTGAGTTTGGAGTCTGACTGTTTGAGGGTGTGGACAGGTGTGTTTTATACAGATAACGAGTTCAAACAGGTGCCATTAATGCAGGTAACGAGTGGAGGACAGGAGAGCAGGGCCGTTTCTCAATATGCGTTCTTGAGCGTTCTCGTGTGCTCGTGACACGTCATCAGCCTCAGCCCGAGCACTGTTCCAATACCGAGAACGCCAAATCGAGAACGCGCCGAATTCCCCGGATGTTGTTCTCGCCCCGCCCTCTTTATCGAGCATGCATCAGAGCAGACTTGTGCGTTCTTCAGACTGACCGCTTGCCCACAATGCACCGCGGCAAGATAATTTTTAGGCTTTTTAGAAATTAAAAATGTTTTTTAAATTTTCAATAAGATTTATTGTGGTGTAGTATATAAATAGTTTTGAATGTTAAAGAAATGCTAAAGAAATGCTAAAGAACTGTGCGTCTCATGACGTCACAAGTACGCTTCTGTTCCAATACACCATACGTGCTGCGTGCTCGCGTTCTTGTCAAGTCTGATCTTCCTGTGTTCTCGCCAAGACCGGACTTGACGAGAACGCGAGTCCGTACTCGCGTTCTCGTGAATTGAGAAACGGCCCAGGTCTTGTTTGTGGGTGACCAAAAACTTATTTTCCACCATTATTTTTATAAATAAATCATAAAAAAAAAAAAAAAATCCTACAACGTGATTTCATCTTATTTTGTCTCATAGTTGAAGTGTAGCTATGATGAAAATGACAGACCTCACATACTGTATGTCATACATGAACGGTAATATTGCAATCCACTGTGCAGCCTTCCCTCTAAGGTTATTGATTGTAAATGGAGAAGGCTATCAAGATGCTACACTGATAAAAGTAAACCTAGCTAAGGTACAGTTAAAACGGGGTAAACAGGGAACCAGCTGGACCAGCGAGTCATTGTCAAATAAGTCGACCCCTGCCCCCCCAGATAATTTATTAAAACTACAAGGAAGATGCAGGTATTCTTTGAGACAAAGTAAAATTCCCCTTTAACTAAAAATAAATAAATAAATACATACAGCCCCGCCATCCCCCTTTGAGGCCTCAAAACAACCAGTTGCATGGCAACACGTATGGCTGCAGAAAATGAGTGAATCACAAGGCGATGGATACAAAGCACAGCACTGACACACATGGAGGGAAAAAAACATGTAGAATATTCCCTCAAGGCAAGAGAGGACATTCTTTTCATTCAAATAAGAGGGCTGCAAACTTCCTTTCCTCGCAGTTCAACATGACACACACACACACACACACACACACACACACACAACTGAAGGGTCTTCATGCATACTGTCCAGCTCCATGGAAATTTCCACTTTTCCAAGCCTTTGTATGCTAAACCGTTAATGCAAACAGCTGAGGCAGTGGTGTTACAGCCACCACACCTGGATTTTTTTTTAAACAGTTTATGATCTGGCCAATCTTTATCATAAGGTAGGAACAACACCTTACCATAAATTACACAGATAATGATGAAAGTGACTTCCATCAGCTAGAGCAACACACAGCAAACATGCACTGAACAGAATACACACACCAATGTGCCACAAGAACAACCTGATTAAATCAGTCTATATACCGGTAGTAAGAAATTTACATTTCCTCGAATAGAAAAAAAAAAAAAAAAAAGGTACAAGTGAGTTTACCAATTTGGAAGTACAGGTGGGACAAAATAAACTAAAATAAAAACCTGCCTGTATTTAAGGTCTTCAGGTAGATGCCTTTTCTCAATCAGACATGCCAAACACAGCATGTAGCTGCCAGCTGGAGGCAGTGGCAGCAACACAGTGACCTACACTGGCAGGGGTCTTCAGTTCTGGTCCTCCAGGTCCGGTGTCCTGCAACTTTTAGATGTGGCCCTGGCCCAGCACACCTGAATCAAATGGCTGAAATACCTCCTCAGTGTGCAGCCAAGTTCTCCAGAGTCCTGCTGATCACCTAACTATGTGACTCAGGGCTGTTGACGCAGAGACACAAAGTTGCAGGAACTGAAGATGTCTGACCTACAGTCTCGCGTGCTTCCTGGTGGAGTGGAATCAAACTGAAGTGTTTTTCCATGAAAATAGTAGCAAGTAAAGATGAAGGAGCAGGTCTTTGTTTTTGCTTTTTTGAGTGTAATGTGTTAGTTTTGGTTTTCATACTTCAACGTAAGTCAGAATTGGTGCTGAAATCTTTTATAGATCACACAAAATCCTGAAAAGCCAGCACAAATAAAAGCTTTAATCCATAAAAAGACAAAGCTACTAAATGTTTGGTAAATATTTCTGACATTTTTAGTGACTTGAATAAGACCACCAGTCCCCACCCGGAGCCGGTCAAGCTGTAGGTTTTCAGGTTGTGTTCGCTGGCTGATTTCTCCGTGCACCTCTACAGCTAGCCATGTTGCAGACTGCATCAGGACATCCAAACACCTTTTGCTCTGGAAGGTCAGATTAATGCAGACTAATAGTTAAGAACAATATTTTTCAAACCCCTCAAAGTTCTAGGCTTACAGTAATCTTGATTTTAGCAACATCAGGGTTTCTTGATTCGTTGCTCCACTGTTCATTACTCCACCATACCGTCTCTGAGCCGTATTGCTGCGGAACGGAGCGCTGCCTGGTTTGATGGGGGAGCTCAGACCAACATAGATGCAGGAGCTTTACTGTCCTTTTTATGTTACTCTCTCACATCTGTGTCGTACGCCAATCGTAGCATGTAGCACCGTTCAGCATTTCTTGGGTCCACTAAAGCCTGGCGGCCCGCCCGGCCTATTAGAATACCGTAGGGGAAACCCTGAACATGTTTCTGACTGGGCCAGCCAGAGTCACAAATGAGTGATCGAGAGAATCTGTGGAGGGAGGTGCAGATTGGGGCGTTGGCAAGGAGGCCTTCCAACCTGAAAGACTTTGAGCTCATCAAGAAAAGTACCAGATTCAAAAATACCAGTCCAGACTTGCTAAAAGCTGGTCAGCACACATATGAAGGGTTTGATCCTTGCAACGCCATCAGGGATTTTCCCCATACATTTATGGAGAAAGGTATACATTAATTTATAAAACTAAACTTTCTACATCTTTGACGTGGTTTCATGGGGAGATGCTTATCTCGCTTCCTATCACAAACAGTTTATGGTCGACTTAAATCCATTTTCCATTTAAATCTGCCAGGGGTATGAATCATTTTGTGCTTAATTGTAACAGTTCCCATGTCTGATTGTCTTGCCAGGATGTTCCAGGAGCAAATGCTGAGGCCAGTTGTCAGTTCACACAAGTTAAATCTTCACTGAAGATCAGGTTGCTGCTGCATTACTGACCAAAAAGTTCAAAACGATCCTTTACATCCATAGAGGCAAATGACTCAGTAGAAATGTTCCCAAACTATGGACTTTCGCCGCCGTCCGTGTGCAGTCCAGCCCCAGTGTTAAAAACACTGCTGTGCTAAAAATGACGTATAATTTTGGCCCACGTTACTCTAAATAATCTGGAGTATATAAAATGGATCTTATCTGTAAAAATGGACCTCCAGATGAATGTGGTAATACCCTAGATTTATTTTGAAACGTGCAATTTACAGCATTTTAATTAATCTTACTTCAAATAATTTGTTTCCATGTTTGTAGCAAAAATTACACAGCTTCTATTCAGGGCTTGCTAACCAAAGAAAAAAAAATAAATGCAAATAATCTTAAACCCAGACACAGAGACTAAATTACAATAACCATTTAAATATGGGCTTTCCGACAGAGACAACGTCAGACTTCAACCCAATTCTATCAACTTGGGTGCTTCTGGCATTTTGGCCTATCCTGGAATCCAGAAGTGTAGCGACGCTGCATGAAGCAGCCAATGGCAGCGCATGAGGAAATGGTCTTGGAAGGCTGTCAGGCAGGGAGCAGTGAATGACCATATATGGTAAAATCTGCAGTCAGCAGGAATGGGCGGCAAAGGCAGAGGGAACTGAGCAATACAGAGGTCTTTGAGCACAAACTGACCAAAGTGTTGGGAAACACGCGGGATCTGATGCGCACCCACAAGGTTTATGCACTTAGACACAGAACTAAGCTCGGTTAAAACTAAAGGCGGAGTGAAGGGGCACAAATATTGGGTCATTGTGCACACACCCTGGGATTACTAACAGCTAAGACTGAGCACAGGATGAATGGATCATTGTGGGACTGAATCCAAATCAAATATATATAGCAGAGGCTACACACACACAGCTTGGAAAACAAATGTTTCACCTGAAACCAAGTAAAAACTCACCAATGCCTCTGATTTTTTTTTCCCCTTGCAGATTTAAAATCAAAGTATTTCTAGTAATCTCCCTATAGTCCTCCATTTTCCTGTTAAGCAAATACAGAAAGGAATCACCAAATACTTGCTAGTTGCCATCACTCCCAGAACTTCCTTCATATGGAAATCAGGGAATAAATTAGCGGGTGTTCAGCCAAGAATGAGAAGGGGAGATTCAAAGCACGAGGGAAGAGAAAGAAATCTGTTCAGGTGGACATCTGATCCTCCCTCTGCATATGTCCATGTGTTCTGACAGAGTGAAATGACAATAATCATTGCCGTCCTGAGCCAAGGGAGCCTGCTGTAAAAAAATAACACATCCTATAGAGTCAGACAAAGAGCCACCCCAACAACATGAGGCATAGACTTTGTTCAAAAACCTGCGAGAATCTCTGAATTATTGATGACTCGCTCAGTTTGTCTTAATAAAAAAAAAAAAAGATAAATGGGAACATAGGAATGTAGAAAGACATTGCCTCAAAGTCCCATTGTTGCATCCATATAACAATGACTGGCGTAATTGTGAAGGGGGAAGGAGCATGATTATACTTCTTACAAACTAAACCCCCGGCCCCTCCTCCCAATACTAAAATGTGATAACGACAAAAGGGCTTCAGAGGGAGTAAGCGCAGGACAAAGGCCCAAAGCAGCTGGCTGCCCACAGAGACGTACAGCTACACAGCACGAGCAGATGGGCTAGCAGGACAGATGCATCCCTGCGTTAGAGATGGGACAGGGTGAGAGGACTAACAGAACACCAAACCCAAATAATTCCAGCTTCCTTCAGTAGAGGTTCGTCTCACACATACAGCAGCTGCCGCCCGCGGCTCCAGAATAAGTGCAGAGGCTTCGGCCGTGAAAAACTTTCTACAGCAATGCACCCTTCTGTTAAAACCATCACCTTCGCTTTCAATTTGTAAGGGGGGGGACGCGAATCAGATCATCATCGACACCTCAATGCATTTCTGTAATTCAAACACTTATTTCAGACACATGTATATGTATACATTTCAAGCTTTGATTATGGCTTACAGCTGACAAACAGAGTATCACGCCATGACAATAAGGAGAAATGCAATGTTATAGTCTATAAAATAATGTAGAAAACTGCTGACCGGACCATAGCACAGTGGCCACCTACGCCTTCCACAAGGACGGTGCATCGCAGATCATAAAAGTTGGTTGTTCACAGAGTGCTGTGTCCAAGACGGCAAACACCATCGCAGCTATGTTAAATTACGTAACCTGGGAAAACACCAAAAAGGTCTTTCCCAAGATTAAAGAGTGACGGGACTGTCAATGGTTTTAAATTCTCTTGAGATTGAATTTTCCAGCAGGACAGCCCACGCTGCCAAACGCACCACTACCTGGTTTAATTACCTTCGCTGTTCTTGTGTGGCCCGTTAGTTCACCTGCCTTAAACCTCCATGGGTATCGTCAAGAGGAAGAGGAGCGGGACCAGACCCAACACGACATTCAAGCTGAAGTTAAAGCATCTTTATCCGTCTCCCTTAGAAGAAATGATTCCTGGCCACTATTAAAGCAACCAGGGCTTCGTTAGCAACACCTCAGCAGAGCCACAGCCTGATCACCTCCATGCCACGCTGCAGTGGTGCAGCAAAAGGAACCCCGTCAAAGTACTGCACATACTGTGTGGACATAGTTTTCAGCAGGCCAACATTTCAGTAAAATACCCCTTTTTAATTTTAGTCTTTTCTGAGAAAATGAATTTTGTGGGGGTTTTTTATAAGCAGTAAGTTAGAATCAAAATAAACTGTTTAACTAGGATGGTGTCTTTATTTATTGAAATAATAAATATTTTGATAATCAATGCAAGCAAAATTATTCAAAGATACTTATTGGTGTCAATCTGACCACATTTTGCCCAAATTCCCCTTCGCAGCAGCAGCTCACCTGAACAAAACCATGAGCTGCTGCTGGAAGTTTTAAACTGCTAACATGACGAGTACATCCAGAAAAAAGAGAAACAAAACCTATGCGAACCACTTTGGCTGAGAAGGAAAACACAAAAGTGCTGTCCGGCGGTACTTTCCCTATGAGGCCGATGTAGCGAATGATGCCTCATGCTATGAGCTGACCCTGCGACGCCGATGCTCGACAGCAACTGTGGTACCAATTAAAGCAGGACGACGTTAATCAGCTGACGAATCAATCGACTGCTAAAAAGTGAAACAACTAAACAATGCGCCCCTCCCTTCAAAAAGAAAAAGTAAAAATATTGCAGTTGATCATATTTTTTGCACTCAACTAGAAAGAACCCTATCTCTTTAAGGATTGTTGCCACAATATCAAGAATAACATGGCACGAGTTTGAAACGTTTGAATTGTGACAACTCAGGACTGTAATGAATCTATATGAGTCACAATTTCTAAAAAAAAAAAAAAATCTGATGAAATTCTAATTTTCCAAGACGCACCAGTGGTTTGTTAGAACGGCGTCTCCCAGACAGAGTTCAGGCTGTAACACTAATTCACTGGACTGCAGTCTAGTCATACAGTCTTGTTCCATTTTTAAAGCTGCATTGCCTGATGACGCTATGCTGATATTTCCAGAGGGACTTGCTTTTGCACAAAAACTCCTTTGAGAATTGCACTTTGACAAAGTGCTGAAAATGAAGCTAAAGAAAAATAAAGCACAATTCAAAAAAAAAAAAAAAGGGGGGGGGGGTCTCCATCACCCTCCAGAAAATAAAACATTCTAGTTCCTAAAACCATTTTCTGGAACCAAATGGTGAACCCAGTCAGGTTGCTGTGCTCTGTCAGAAAATACCTATCCAGCCCTTCTGATATGGCGTCCCCTTTCAGCTGCAGTTTCTCAATGAACGGAGCATTGAAATGAGTCAAATACTACAGCTGAAGGACTGGTCTTTCAAGTCCATCCACCCAAATGTTAGGCAAACTAAAAATGATTCTGGTTTTTCTTCCCCCGCCGTCTGACTTTAGGCATCTGCTGAACCAAAGGGAACCGTCTCCTGTATGGAGCAGATGTAGTGGTGAAGAGCAGAGCTTGTTCTGCGGCTCCACCGCTGCTGTACTTTTACACGGCACGCGTGATAGACCCAGAAAGAAGGGCAGGAGGGACGTGAAAGCTCACCTCCAGCACAAGCCCTGCATTGAATGAGGTGCGGAGAGGTGTAAGCTGTGTGATGACAGCCCTGAGGATCCAGTCCCCACGCCAGAGCCTTCTCGTGTGACATGGCGGCGTAGCTCTGTACGCTAATTACAGACTGAGGGTAGAGCTGTCGACAGGTAGCAGCGCTCATGTCGCCCAGTGTTCGGACCTGCAACTCTGCCGGTGTCTGCCAGCGGTGAAAACGAACCGTGATGGCTTTTTAAATAGGACAGAGGCTAAGTTTAAGATTTAGTTTAACCTCTGCTGCACATTAATAAATCCCAATATGACAGCACATTCAAAGACAAAAAGCCACACGTGCAAGCGCGCCACTCGGTTACTCGCTTTACACGACGACGCTCTGTAAAAGCGGCCTTGCCCGACAAAAAGTCTAAATCCTAGGAGCGACTCCTTATATGGAGAAAGGAATCAGGTTGACTCCAGAGCTCCGGAGTGGTTTCAGCTTTACACGTAAGGGCGTGTCAGGCAGCCCTGCAGGTAAACATTAATCCCAGAACACGTCGACGGGACGCAGAACCGCTTGTAAGAGGGAGTGTTTATTAACAATGGCTGTTTGTTTTATTAAAAATGTGAAGAAAAAAAAAGAAGTCTAAATTCAATATCAGCCTTTACCTTACAGTCATCCAAATATCTGTCCAACTTAATCTGGTGCCGAGCAAACGCGCTTAGATGGAAGATAAAGAAGCACAAGCGCTACCAGGACCCTTCTACGACCCTCTTGGGTTTGAATGGAGGGAAGCGGATTCAACGCTGACGCCGTTTTTCGTCCAACGACGCGCTTACGACGGACACAAACGCGTTGCCTGCACGTCAAAGACCTACCTTATGAAGAGGGAGAACGAGGAAAGCTCCACCACCGCTGGCCTCGATAATTATGGCGACAAACTTGGGGTTGACCGCACAGAAGGAGCTGTCCCATGTGACCCTTGAGACGCGGATGTCATCGTAGCACTGGTCATTCTTCACCGCCTGGCCAAAGACGTGACGGAATTTGCTCTGCCGTACAACTCGCCTCATATCTGCGAAGAGGGAGAGACATGTAAAATGCGCCGTCTGGCAAACCGGGGCCTGCTTCGCTGAACTGAATGAAAAACTTGGGAAATTCTGCAAACTAGCAAACGATAGTTACATTTTATGTGCAACACAATATTCCCCATAACCATTACACAAATCTTCTATAGTAAAAACACTTTAGGCGGTATGGTGCAATAATGAACAGTGGAGCAACGAATCAAGAAACCCTGATGTTGCTAAAATTAAGATTACTGTAAGCCTAGATCTTAGAGGGGTTTGTCAAGTATTCTTCTTAACTATTAGTCTGCATTAATCTGACCAACATGGTGCCCGTGGGCACCAAGTAGCCCCCCCCCCGAGGACCACATGTGGTGCCCATGATCCTGTTCTGAAAAAGCCCAATCCACCAGTGAGCTGCATCTAAAACTTTATTTTATACCACTACTTGCATTTATATAAATTTAAATATGAAAATATCTTTAACACTATAACAAGGCATGAAGAATTCGTTTATTTTACATAAGGTTAAGGTGAACTCTGACTCTTCTGGTTCAAAGGTCAGCACTGGTAGCACCAACGAAGTAGCTCTCACTTTGAAAAAGGTTGGTGACCCCTGCTTTACATCATCTTACAACCTTCATACGGTTTTCATGGTGTGGTTATTTTGCCGTCTTTCCAATGGGTTTACATTTTTCTAAGGTTCTAAGAGTATTTATCGTGGTAACAGGACTGGGTGGTGGTGGTGGGGAGATACGGCATACCTAACCCAAACAAAAACAGAGTTTGCCGTCTGTTCGGGGAAAATCCTCACCAAGACAACGAGCTTTGGAAAACACGTTCATTCAAAAGGCTCAAGTCCCTGTGCTCCCTCTACAATAACAGACCACTTCCAAAGATAATGGAAAGCTGGCCAGAGTTATATTTATAAAAAAAAAAAAAAAGGAAGAACAAAAACAGGTCCAACATCACCTACGACTTACACAGGGCACAACCGAACATCAATTACCGCTACAAGCTCCTCAAGCCTTATTTTGAAGAGCATTTTTGCTATGCCCCGCCAGCACATTTCCAGTCTGAGTCACCATGAGCAAAGCTATCCACAGGATGTGGGGCATGTTTTGCAGGTGGTTTTCCCATTGTGTGCTTGTGTGTGTGTGAGAAGGGGGGGGGGGGGGGGGGGGGGGGGGGGGGAGGAACATGACTGAAGCTCCTGCGGCTCGTTTTTCTGACACAAAACAAGGATTGCAACACAAGAAGCGAGCCGACTCTGCTGGAAGGTGGGAGCGGCCAAACAGCCTACCTCCTACATGAAACAAAAGTCAAGTCACGCGGGATGGTCACTGGCATGGGGCGACGCTCGTTTGCTTACACCAATATTTACACATACGACACAATACTTGGGGGGTGGCAGGGCCTTTTGACACAAAACTGGACGATTAGCTACCACACCAGTCAGGAATGTATCAAAACAAGTAAAAACGGGCACCGTCAGAAAGGTTCCTCTCGCGTATCCAACACCAAACCTACTGACGGCGGCGTCGAGCGCGCGCCGCCGGATCGTCAGATGAGCTCCACGGACGTACACGAGGCAGCACTGAGGAAGTGACGCGTCGTTCTGCTCAACGAAGGTCAAACGGTTGAAGGAAATAACACTGACCTGAGGACGTTTTTCCACTGGGGACAACATGTTGGCGCCTGCATTAGACAAACCAAAGCAATCTGATCTGAAGACAAACTGCCTTCAGATCAGATTATGGTGGGAATGCTGGTGTGAGCAGGGCTTAAGACGGGGCTGAAAGCATCTCATTGGGAAGGAATTTTAAATATAAATAATTCATTTTTTTCATTTCTCCTTACCCACACTGTATGAAGCAAGCAGGGTTTTCGAGGTCCTTGGAAAAGCTGCCTGCCTACAGCACCGCTAAACCAGAGCTGGCGAGACAGGAAAAACTCGCCCCCGGTTTCCACAGGGGGTGGCTCCACAGACTTCTAGCGCACATAAGCAAATAGTTCAATGTAATGCTGCAACGTCAGCAGACGCGTTCTCCAGAAGGACAGAATAAATATAATGAAGAGCTACATGGAGCACCACATCAGACCAGAGGTCAACAGGTTGAAGGACTTTCTGTATACACTAAGCTAAACACAGCGATGTGCTCTCCAAAGGCCAGAGAATGGTTTGGTAGATCTCATCAGGCATTTATCATTTATCAGGCAACAGATAACTCTTTTACGTCCAAAACAGGCTAGTTACGCTCCGGCTTCCTTTTAAAAGCCCTCCACAAGATATTCTGGCTGATTCTGATACTTTGTAAGACCAATCATTGATGCTTAAAAGCCTTATATGGCAGAACGGTGCAGGTCTTGGGTTTGAATCCCAGCCTTTCTGTATGGAGTTTGCCTGGTCTCACTGGGTATGCATGGGTCCTCTCTGGGTACTCCGGCTTCTTGCCACAGTTAAAAACACGCACGTTAGTTTGGCTGCTGCTCTAAACTGTGCTTAGGAGTGAGTGCGTAGGTTCATGTTTGTCCGCTGTGTCTCTGTGAAGAACTTCTGACCCGTCCAGGGTAATACACCCTGCCTCTCGCCCAAGGAATAACAGACGCCAGCCGTCTGGCAAAGCTGCACTGATCAGTGTGAACAGACAGTAGATGGATGTGACCAAGTCATAATCACACAACCACCATGATATTAAAAGCTTTAATGATTACACTGAGGTGCTTTACAGCATGTATTTGGCAATTTGAAACCGTTAAAACAATGTTTGACTTAGACGTTAATGAAAAGGTAAAACATGACATGCTCTTATTTCGGTATCTGCTTTGCTAGTCTAGGTCTACATAGTCCATTCAATGCTGGTACACAGCTACTCTGAACTTATTTCCTGCTTAAGGAGGGATTGCCGACCATTACTAGTCAGCGTTGTACTCGTGGAAATGGGATCCAGGAATTTTAGTTGCGACAGGTTGAAGCTGCCCTGTGATACGGCCATTCAAATAAAAATACATACATTTCTTTCTTTTTTTTTTTTTTAAATCACAGTACCTTCTAAGATTGTCGTAGCTGTTTCAAAGATAGATCAAGCTAAACAGTCACAGACTGAATTTACCAAAGTCTTAAGTGCATCATTGCATATTAGTTGTACTTCACACAAACTGGCAAAAATACACAAACTAAATAAGTTTTGCTCAAAGATGTTCTCTGGCCTAAATGATCTGTTTTTACATGTGATAAACTTCAGAATGAGATTTTACTGCAAAAGAAAAAAAAAAAGAAAGACCTTCCATATCAACCACCCCAGTGGTGACTGGCGCCTTTTATTTAACGCAAGTTAAAAATAAAAGGGGGAAGTTTTGCTCCAAGCAGCCAGTTTGCAGAATGTCGCCCCTTTAACATCTGCTTTTATAGGAAGTACGGAGGCCGTTTCTGTCCCTTCAGTCACGATGCATTTTAGAAGCTAAAAACAATCAACGAAGCACCAAACCACCTCAGCATTGAACCGTCCTACAGTCAACATTTGCCCCTTTAAAAGACAACTTTGATTTTAAAACGCATATTTGTTTAACCTGAAGTGCACATCCAAAGTACAACCTCGGGGGCAGAAGACGTTTACTGAATCCTCATCGTTTGCACCGACCACGTTTCACCTGTACCGTTATGACAGCAACTACTGGCACTTTAAATGGCTTCCCGCTTTAAAAAAAAAAAAAAAGTCCTTTCTGTGTATGAACGGTCAGATTCAGCCATGGCTCACTTGTCTATGCTTTTCGGTCTTTCTAAAAAAAGTTTGCCAGAGAAACTGTCTGGGTAACCTAAAGTAATTTAGTGTAGCCCCTCCCACCAAAATTTTGCTGCACACTGCTAGTCAGCGAGCTGAAAGAAGGGTATTGTGCTCTCCCCTTGATTACACGCGAGACAAATTCTTCTGTTTGTGAACATTTACGTCACTCCTCAGTTTTTAGGCATCACTGCTACGAGTGGCGTGTCTGTCAAGCAACCAGCAGCAGGCTAGCGACCCAAGCAGATAACCTACCTAACCAACCAACACCGGCTGGTTTCGCTCATGTCACTCAACGAAGAGCAAAATGGGCAACAATATTCTGCAGTCTGCATTTTTGCTTTTAATTTTGGTGTAATTGCTGCTATACCACGGTATTTTTTACTTAAGCTTATGATAAATCAAAAATACACCAGCAAATTCCTTGCATAACATTTTTTTTCATTACACTGAAGATATGACTATTTCTGCAACTTTTAGAGTGATTCCAAGAGAAGTGAGATGTTCCTGGCTGACCAGCAGGGCTTAGGGTCACCCAATTTGATGCCTAAATAGTCAGAAGCATCATATTTAAAAATGCCAGCTATAGTGACGTTTAGTCTACATTTACTCAAATCCCTGTCATGCACTGTACAGAGCTGCACTCTCAATGAATTAAGGAACCTTTGTTAGCAAATTCTTCTCTAAACACTCCTAAGTGCTTTAATGTCGCCACTTGGCAAACAGTCTGAAAGTGCGTTCATGGACACCGTTTCATAGCGAGAAATGCAGACAGTTTACAACCATGGGCTGTTTAATCATTTCTAAACTAGAATGGATCTGCTGGGATTTGGGGCTTGCAGACGCAACACAGGCAGATCTGTGCAGGTAGCGCGCCTCAACGCACAGGGAGGCTCAAAGATCTGTAGATCCCCGCTGCCCAGGCCTGCCAGGTACATCCTGCTGACATCATACAGCAGAAATCTGGAAGTTGGAGCACTTTTTGTTGGCATTTCATCTTCCCTTAAATATGCTTACAGACCTATTTTCCCCACACTTAGCTTCCCCTTTCACAACGCGTACTTCAGCGATGCCGCAGCCTCAGAGCGCTCCGCATTGTGTCCGTCCCTTTTGGCCTTTTGTCATCAAGACTGCAGATAACCGGCGGCTAAATCCTCCTCTTGTAACTGAGGCCGCGTCGGAAAAACCAGATTCCAGTTAGATTCCAATGAATATCAGATAAGGAGCTCTCTATGGTTAAACCTCTACCCAACCCAACATGCCTGTGCGATATAGAGACTCACTGACAAACCAGAGTCAGAGAAAAGTCCATCAGCTTTCTACCCGATCTTTATTCTATTGGAGATGGACATGTTGGAGCTTGTCCCAGATGAGTTACACAATTGACGGGGTGCCAGTTCCTCAGAAACTTTATCTACTATTTACAAATACAAAGACTTTAGCTCTCCATATTTTCAACTTCCTCATTCCTGAGCAGGAAACAGAGTCCTTAGGTTGAAACACATAAATACGGGCGCTAGCTAATGTCTGGAGGTCCAGTGTAAAACTGGCCCTGCTTTAAGCTGCCCTCCAGCTTAACCTCCTCCTTCCTAAATGCAACCTTCGGCAGTGTGAGACTTAAAACTAAATCTTAAAACGTCTTATCCTACTTAAGTCCTGGTTTAACACGGATCACTTTATAGTAATTCGAAAGTAATCAAAACAGGAATGTTCTTATATTTCTTTAATGTTTCTAAAAGTGTGCGCGCATGTATCAAGTTACAACTACATGAAAAGCCACGTAAGTAGAACATCTGCCTGCTTACAGCTCTAATCCTATAAAAAAATAAATAAAAAAGATTTTCTGAATACAAAGCCATCGCCTCCTCTTCCTGGCCATCCACTTCCCCCTTCCCCCAATAAATTATGCACAGAACAGCCCTCCGCTTCAGCACACGTCGCTGCTTTTGGTGGGAAAGAAAAAAGCAAGAAATGACTGCACCTGTCTGAAGTGCCTCGCTACAAAGGAACCACAGATGACGCGTCTGCTTCACCTACCAGTCAAAACACGTAAACACCCTCAGGTCATATCATGCCGAGAATTATTGCTATTATTTTAGATTTTATTTACCAGGAAGGCTATATTGTAGGGCGGGGCGATAAATCGATTTAATCGATTAAATCAAATTTACAATTTATTAAGATTTGATTTTTGGAAAATCTGGATTTTATTTTGTAATTGCACTCATCGGGCTTCCATGAAGAGAACAGCATGCAATGCTGAATATGCATTTTGGAAAATATATTCTCAAAATATTGTAAAGAGGAAACATTTTTTTAACCATAAGACAAGACATTTATTCATTTACTGTCTTTAAATTTAAAGTTACACAAGTGAAGTGAAGCCTGTTCTTAGCTCATTGTGCAATACCACACGCGACAAACATTTCGTTATAATTTCATTGTTTACAATGGCAGGGCTGCCATGTTGTTTAACAAGCATGTTTTACAGCTTGTATTTAATTGCACTTTGAATTCAACTCCCAGATGAACTGCTTGACAAAAGAAAGTTTTTTTTTTTAATAATTTCTTTAATTTCTTTTTGTGAAATAAAAGGGGGGGGGGGTCGATTAATCGGATTTGGTATAATAAAATCAGACATTTTATTTTTAAGCCATATCACCCAGCCCTATTATATAGTAATCATAAAGCTCATTTAAAAAGGACATCCTGGCAGGTAGGACAGCTTTAAAATACAACACAGAAACAAACCATATGCATTATAAATCAAAGATCACTAAAAATAAAAAGGAAACTAAAACCAGTCAAAACCAGTTTCAACAGTTAACAAAAAAAAAAAAAACCTAAAGAATATCCAAATATTGCATCTACATAATAACGTACAAGTTGATACTGTGATACGATCCATCTTGTAGCTCTAGTTTTTAAGTTATGCAACTTCTTTTAATTACGATAACTTGTGTGTAACTGTCCGTGTTAGCCACTGTCACACCCAAATTTCCCCATTGTAGGACAATAAAGGAACTTCTTATCTTCTTTAATACTAAGTGTAACCTTTAGCTAGCTGTGTAAACCAAAAATAAACAAAAACAACTTAGTAGTACAAGATCCTCTTCATCTACAAGGCTTGTTTTAACAGGAAACGTCCTGTGTATACTAAGCATGCTGGTGGTAATGACATTCCTGTCCATTTGTGCTAGAAAAAGGAATGAAGAAAATGGATGGATGGATAGATAATAATAAACACCTCATCTACGTGGACATTTCATATTGAATCCTTTTTCCTTCCTTTCGTTTTCTTCTTGACCAAGTAGCCGGGATAACATCTGAGCCCTGATTGGCCACCAGCGGAGGTACGTCATTTGTGATAAAGAGACAAAGCAGTTCTTTCCAAAGAACATGTTTCGGCAGGAAGAGGTTTTGGTTGTTTCAAATTCAAAGTGCCTTTTTGCACAAACAGTTAACATGTGTGAAAACTACAACTACATCAATATCATGTCAGCAAAAGTGGACCACAGCCCTCACAGCAGCGTCATGCTGCAGTCCTCAGAACCAAGTGCTCCACTGCGTCTTCTGCTTGGTTTGCCTCTGCTTCCTGACCCACTTCCTCTGTCCACAAAGCTATAGGAAGGAAGACAGGCTGTGCACTTCCAAAGGCCTCGCGTTGCACCATAACTAGCAGAGCCTGCCGTGTCTGAAATGGCTAACAAACCCAAACACAGCTGGACTACTGTTGACTCCCCGGGTGCCCAGCCGATCAGCCTTCACCTCCTTCACAGCGCCGTTCAGGGGTCAGACGAAAACCGCTGATAGCAAATATACAAATATTCTGGCACTCTAGCCGTAGAAATCAAACTATCTTAAGGACATGGATGGGAAACATGCAAAGAATTAAAGCTGGAAGATTTACACATGACTATGGTAGGCTAAACTACCTGCTTTACAAGTAAAAATGATTTAAGACTGCAAGGCCATTCCTTCATTAATCATCTTTCCAAGAACCTTAAAGGTGGATCAACTTAGAACCATAAACCTGCAGAGAATCAGAAAACGTCACTACCCCCAGAGTGAAATAATTGGGTTGTTTCAGCCACTGGCTTTACAGGTACATCTGAAAACAAAAATGCAAAAACAAAGAGCTCTAATAGAAAAAGAAATTCATATGTAAAGAACCCTATTTGAATAATTGCACATCCCCAAGACCATCCTACCTGCTCTTCAGGGGGAAATTGCATGAAAAAGAAATCTCTAAAATCTACTCTGGTCTTATTTCTTTCTGCTGAGGCCTTTCTCTTCTTCTCATAAACATGAACGCGGTTTGCTTTTTGCGACTCTCAGCCATGTTCAAAGTATACAGTGAGAGCGGCGGAGCTACAATGAATGGCTAACACCAAAGCTAGCCGCCAAGCTAACCGGATACACGGGGCTCAATCTGAATACCCTTAGCCAAAGAGGAAGTGTGTCAGCGGTCGCCATGATAAGTGCTGTCCGAATAGTGCAGTCAGTAAGGAGGGAGGTAGGAAAAGGAGCCTGTATCCTTCCTCCCACAGTCAGAATGATTAGCATGTGGGACAACGATAGATAAGGCGATACCCCAGAACTTAAAGGGACAGAGGGGAGTGAGAGCAGGAATAAAACTCTTAAACCCCTGCCATTCGGCGCGAGGGGCAGGGATTGGTCAGAGTTTTTACAGGCCTGCAGCTCCCACAGAGATCGATCTTTTTAGCCTCCTTTTTCTAAATACTCAATGTATTGACTACTTTCAGGATGGAAGGACGATTTTACCCATTATTAAAAAAAAAAGTGTTTCTGAACAGGATTACCATCTATAGCTTTAAATAATCATTTGTATTGCAGCATCCATTTACATTAACCTTCAATTAGGAGATCATTTCCAGTCATTGTATGAATGTGTGAAAACTAGCATAAATAAATAAAAATTAAAAAAGTCACCTTTAAACCATCATGTTGGCTTGTTTTGAGCATACGGGCACAATTTAAACAAAATAATGCATCTTTGGTTGCAATGATCGGGCTTGTTTTGGAGTTATCTGAGCTCCCCTCCTGTTTAAATCAGGAACTCACCGAGAGGCAAAAACAAGATTATTCCCCCTTGTCTGTCCTCAGTGAGCGAGCAGGGCTGGAGACGGACCGAGTCCGAAGGATTTCACACTGACAATCCTCCACGTGTTACAGCTAAAAGCAGCGGACCGGGAGGAGGATGTGCTGGACGCATGCAGCTGGGATCAGAGCCGCCAAAGCCAGCAAAACCCATTCGTCCCCCCCCCCTCCCCTGAACCGTCGCTTTGTTTTTTTAAAAACTGGGTCAAGGCATCCATCTCTGTGGAGACATTTTATTGGGGATGTCCGATTTCTCTTCTAACGGTCTCTGTGGGAAGTAAGAGAGTCAACCGCGGCATTTTTCCGTGTGTATCAGCTATTGTTCGGCTAGGAGAGAGAGAAAGCCAGGGGCCAGGGTGCGGTTGTGCTGACTGAACCCTCGGTGTGTGTGTGTGTGTGTGTGTGTGTGTGTGTGTGTGTGTGTGTGTGTGTGTGTGTGTGTGTGTGTGTGGATCTATCGCTCCGGAGATAAGTTTTCCTGCCGCACTACAGTTAAACCTACCCCACCCCGCTCGATAACGTCCACCAGCCCCGCTTCACCTTGAAGAGTTGTCGACAGGAACGCACACATTTGCACTTAAAGCCGTAATTTATTTGCCCGGCGATGGGGGGAAACTTCTCAAAAGACGTCGGTTAATAGCTGCCTCGCAGGCCGCCGCTAGCTAAGAAACAATTCCCATCAAAGCTACTATCCCGATTCATTTTAGCTAGCGCCTGCACTTTCCTGTCTGGACTGCTGTGGTTAGGTGGAGAAAAGAAGAGCACCGGTGCCAATGTAAGATAGAAATACACACGCAGAAAGACTGATACAAAACAAACGAGGTGTTTCTTACCTTCCTATAAGGGGGGAAATAATAGTATTCCTGAAAGGGAAATGATAGAAGACAGCCAAACGCGGATCCCACTTTATTCCTCCCTCGACCGGAGCCGCTGCTGACACAACAAGCCGTTCTGTGCTCTTTCGTCTCTCTGTCACAAGCCCCGCCCCATCACTCCTTATAAGGAGTCATGTTTAGCTTAGTTTCCTTTGACGGACAGTTCCATCAGCCAATCAGTGATGGGAATGAAGGGATCGGAGTTCACGCTTAGTTGTTTTTTTTGTCTCTGACGTGATGGGAATTATGGCTCTTTTCCGGGATCTGGATTGTTTTGCTCAGTTTACCAATAAGCGCCGACTCTGGTGGCTCATTTCTCTTAGTATCGCATCTATCTTCGATAATTATTCCAACTTTTAATATTAAATTAATAGGAATGCACAGATGCCTATGTAAAACAACTCTGCTGCGCAATTTAACTGTGTCAGTGTCTTTTTTATTCAATCCTTTCAACACAGTTTTGACTTCATCAAATGATATTTAACGACATATGCAAAGTATATATACATACTAATTAACAATTAACGAACATTACAGGCCATGAACCGATCACCCAAACGAATCGGCCCGTTGTGCTGACTCAGTTCAAGCGACACACCACTGCTTTCTTCGGGACAGGTTTTCCCAGAGCTAAGCTAGGATTTGATGTAAAATTAACTATTAGCTATAGTTTGTCATCTATAGAACAGCATGCCATATATTTGGCTAATTATTTTGTAAATTGTTCATAATAAACTCCAATTACCCAAAAAGAAATGTCCCAAGCACGTCTCTGATGACACCCCAAATGGTACTGTTTTTTTCTTATTTGTTTCCTCTTTATTTACACGTTTTAAACAAATGCTTCCTTCATACGTGTTTACTGGAATTCTGCACAAGAAGAAAAACAAGGCTGAGGTACATGTGAGACAACTGCAGGGATTTCGGGAGGGGGGGGGGCAACAATAAAACGTGCACGTAAAGGTGATAGAAGCAGAAAATTGAGTTTTAGATTTTTGTGAATGCTTCAAAATCAGCATCGAAATCTGTCAAAAGTCACTCATCTACATAGAGTTCAATAACGCCAGCTGTCTTGCGACGTCATCAACCCAAATACAGACTGAGCTCAGTTAAAAGTTTCTTTGGTACTCTTTTAAAAAACTTTGTATTTTGTGAAGTCCTGCAGTGGAAATCACTTTATTACCCAGGCCGGAAGTGTTTTACTGTGCATTTGACATTGAAAAAAAATACACACCCCTGGATAGTAACTTTAATTGTAAATTATGGCCATCGTGATGGTCCTTTTCCTATTAACTACATAGATTTTATCTAGATATATAAATAAAAAAAATCTTAAAGGATGCAGTTTCAGTTAAGTGCAAAAGTGCCCCAGAAGATGGCGTTATTCTGCAAATTCAGAGTGAAGTGGACTCCATGTTGCACAGGGAGCTGCAACCTTTACAATCCAAAGAGCCATATTTGCCCTCAGTCCAACAAAATAAAACTCAGTTAGAGCCGCTGATGTTACATAACCTGTTGAAAAAACATGACTTAAGATTTTTTATATCGACTGTAGGAAATGTGTTGTTATTTATAAGCAACTAACAGTTTATTTCCATTTTTAGGTTTTAAAATAAAGGAAATCATAAAACTCTTAAAAGAAGAGGAGGGATACATTTTCTTCTGTTATTTGTGAAATTATGTGAAAGCACATAATCTCCAACCCATTGAAATGAAAAATAGATATTTAAAAAATGTTTTTAGTGTCATTCTGTTGTATAAATTCAATTTAATTATTTAATAAAAACTTATAAAAACATCAATTTGTTATTATAGCTGTTGGTTCTTTGTCATTTTTAGCCAAAGTTAAAAATGATAAAGAACACTGTCACTGTGGCTATGGAGCTGCAGGTTGCACACTCCTGTTAGAGCAGATTCGACATTTAAAAGATAAAGCATACTTTTTTTCTCCAGAAATTGAGGTAATGTCTTTATTACCCTGGTAAGAACTATTTTTTTGATGTCATCATGATTAGTTTGATAACATGAAGAGTGAGGGGTAAATGAAAAATCCTGAATCCTATAGAAAGCTTAGGCAAGTTCCT
The DNA here is from genome assembly GCA_037039145.1 of Fundulus diaphanus. Taxonomy (NCBI): domain Eukaryota; kingdom Metazoa; phylum Chordata; class Actinopteri; order Cyprinodontiformes; family Fundulidae; genus Fundulus; species Fundulus diaphanus. Next base: position 27,172,588 of record CM073127.1, read on the forward strand.
AACCTTATGTCTAAGGGGGTTTAAAAAGAGAAGTTGAGATTATTACGATGATCATTAGAAAAGCAAAGTGCAAAAGTGTATGCCCCCTTGCAGTTTTCTGCTCTTCTTGCTTTTGTCACTCTTACATGTTTCAATTGATCTAATTTCAATATCAGACAAAGACAACCTGGGTGAACAGCAAAAGCAGTTTTCAAATGATGATTACATTAATTAAATGATAAAAAATCTAAATCAACCTGACTTGATAAGAAATAGAACTACTCTTCTTGTTTAATCATTGATTTACTGTTAATAACAGAACTTTTTTGGAAAGCTGAGTTTAATTTCAGAAGCCACAACCAGGCCTGATTACTGCTGACCTGTAGAATAAACAAAAAAACTTAAATCAGTGGTTAACAAGTCCAGTTTAGTTGTGTTTGGCTCTCAAAAACTAGCGTTAGGCACGAATGACTTAAACAGAACCTGTCTGACAACATAAATTAGGCTGAAATGTGTCAAAAAGTGACATGTTATTCTCCAAAAGGGAGAAATTCAAGAGCAGATGAGGAAAAAAACCCTCATTAACATCTGTCAGTCTGGAAATGGCTACAAAGCTTTAGTAAACAGCGAGAGAAACACTATCCACAAATGGAGAAAACACAGAACAGCGGTGAACCTTCCCAGGAGTGACCAGGATGCCAAAATTACTCCAAGAGTACATCAATCATTCATCCAGTAGGTCACAAAGAATCCAGATCAACACTGCAGACCTCCTTTGCCTCAGTTAAAGTTAGTGTTCGTGATTCAACAAAAAGAAAGAAACTGGGCAAAAAGATGGCCTCTGTGGAAGAGTTACATAGCCTTATCTACTGACCGTCTCATATTTGCCAACAAACCTCTGGGTGATCTTTGGGAAACATACCATGGACTGAAGAGAAAACAGTGGATCTTTTTGGAAGGTGTGCGTCTCGTTACAACTGATGTAGAGCCAACACAGCTTTACAGAAAATTAACATAATATTGAAAGTAAAACATGATGGTTATAGTGGGAATGTCAATTTGAGACCTTAAGTTCAAGGCCACTTGGGTTTTGCCAAAAGATCCAAAACATCACATAATTATGGGAAATGCTAAAAAAAACAAAGAAGGTTTTAGAGTGGCCTAGTCAAAGTCTGGACTGAAATCCAGTTGAGATGCCAAGGAATGACTCTAAGCAGGCCGTTCCTGCCAAATAATTAAAAACAAAACCTTCAAAGCTGCTTAAATGAAACAATTCTGCAAAGCAGAGTGGACTTAAATCTCTTCAAAAACTCATTTTTAGTTTTGCAAATGCTTGACGGCAGTTCTTGCCGTCAAGAAGGTTTAGGGAGCGAACACTTTTTCAAACAGGGAAAAGTTTTTTTTCCCTTGATAAAGAATGTCATCATTTGAAAACTGTAATCTGTCTTTACCCTGGTCATTTTTGTGTGATCTTAAAATGTGATCATCTCAAACATGTAAATGCAATTAAAAATAATAGAAAAAGAAAACACACCTGTAATGGGGCAAATACTTTTCCCACAGCACTGCACATGGTAGTTACCATAAAGTTGATGCCCTTACCTCGCCTCACCGACGGCTTCCTCTCGACGGCCTTGTCTGGGGATTTTTGAGCCGAGTCAAAAGCCGCCTTCATCTGTGCCACCTTGACGGACTGAGCCTGCTCATCAGCACACTTGACTTCTGCAGGCTTGGGCCGGTCATGGTGCTGCAGCTTCTCATGCAGCTGAATTGTCTCCTTTATGAGGTCAGAGACAGGCCTGGGTCTCGGAGGGCTCTGGGACTTGTCCCTCATTGAGACGCTGTCTTTCTCACTGTAAGGTTGTACATCACTTCCCTCTCCTTGAGCCTTTTCTGAGTGCAGACGCCTAACCTCTGGGTGGGTGCTGGCTGAGACCCGGCTGCGTCCTTGATTGATAACTCCTCCATCTGCAACCAAAGGTGCAGCAGCATCAGCAGGTGGTGCAGCAGTATCTTCAGGAACCTCTCTTACCACCTGCCCACCTCCCAGCAGAGCGCCTGCTCCATCAGAGACGGATGTTTTGTTATTTGTTTCGGTCTTTATCGATGAAGGTTTTCCAACCATGTCAGAGTCCGCCTTCTCCTCGCTGAGTATCTGCGAGGAGTTTGCAATTTGCCCACCGTTCTCTGTTGGTGTGGACTCAGCCGAGGAAGGTTTAGATTCCTCAGCGATCACACCACGCAGCTCACATGATGTTGTCTTGTGTGAAACAGCTGATTGTGAGCTGTTTGAAGACAAGCTTTCAGGGGGGCCCGTGTTTGACCTTATCTCAGCATCTGCCTTCACTGAATCATCTGCTGAATTGATGTTCGCGGCCCTTGGGTGATGCGGTTCAGTTAGTAAGTGCTCACACGTAGCAGGCTGAACACAAAGCAAATCTGAGGCTGCGTTTTGAACCACCGCCGTCTGTTTCACCTCTCTGTTCTCACCGTGGGAATCTCTTGATGCGGGGTTTGGTTTAGGTTGTTGGCTTAGAGTCATTTCTGTGTCACCCTCAGGCGGGTTGTTCTCGCTGCTCAGGGGTGCAGCTGATGCGCTATCAACGATCTGCTCTGCGTCCACGGGATCTTGCGTCGTTTCAGTGAAAACTTCTTTTATTTTAGCCAGCGATGGGGTTGCCTCTGTTTTGTTTCTCTTCAGTAGCTTCTCTAGAATAGAGCTCGGCTCAAGATCCAAGGCTGCATTTGGTGCTGGCTCCAGTGCCATGGCTGTGTTACCAGCGTATGAATGCTGCATCTCACGTACATCAGTCACCTTTGGCCCAGCTGGGGAGCAGTCACCTAAACCATATTTTAGAGCGACTTCCTTTTCATTAATCTCTGTTTTCTCCTTTGGGGTTCTCCCTTGAATGGCATCACTCATGTGTAATAAAGACTCCTTCTGGAGTCTGTTTTCCAAAGGATGTGGGGGCCGAGCTGGAGGCGGTTCCTTCCTCTCAGTTAAGTAGCCGACTGTTCCTGTGCGGAGCTTAGTATCCTCGTTTCCAGCCTCAGCCATCATAATTTCATTCAGGTCCTGAACAAGCAGCAGCCCGCTTCCTGTATGAGCTCCATAGGCGCAGGTCTTCAGCATCATAGGGTCGTGCTCAGAGTGTCCAAAAGAGGTCGCATCCTCTGAGTTGTCATCTTTTTGTGGGGAGGTTTCCTCCGCCCGATGCTCCATCCTGATCTTTGTAGATGCTCGAAGCTGCTCCACAGTTTTCCTCCTGTTTTTGTTGATCCTGGATAATTTGTGCGTTGTTTTACGCCTGTCTGTTCCTGAGGTACTCACAGGATTCCTCTCCGTCTCATGTGGAGACAGAGGAGGAGTCCAGCCTCCCTCTACTTGTTCACCTCCGCCCTCCTTCTCTGCAGCCCCTCCCTGTCTCACCTCCCTTGCAGTGTGCTGACTCTCGCACAGCCTCTCAATGGACGTTATTGTCGGTTCATGGCTGGGGTTCTCATTCAGATGATAGCATTCTGGCTCATCTGACTTTTTCCCATCATCTTCTTCACATGAACTTTCTTCCTCCGTGATCTCACCTGAACGAGTACCCAAACCTCCAAGTTCATTGCATAACTTAGTTTCCTCCAGCTGCTCGTCAGGAACAGGCTCTCCTCCTTCAGTTTTGTCTTGGTTCTGTCCCATATTGGTCTGCAGAGAAGGACAATGAAGTTAACCTCACAGGACAGAGGCACTGAATGATACTCTGATGTGTCGAATGTCTGGAAGCACTTTAAACCTGAGCCCTGAAACGCTTCCTCTCTTTTCACGCAGAACGATCTTATGTGAAATACTTGGCCCATTATTACTAGCTCAAACCACAGGATAAGCTGCACTCTGAAAACTGCAGGGCCATTTGTGTGACCAAAACTTTGGGTTCAAGCTGTTTGGAGAGAGCTTTGGTGGCTTCAATCCAGAACTGGGTCTAAAATTACGACAAACTTTGTTGGGTAAGAGACAATCCGTTTGTCATGATCCTTGGGGCTTTGTGGTAATTTTGTGCTTTTGTATTTTAAGTCGATGGCTTTAACTCTTAGTTATCTTTGCAGATCTTAGTTCCTGTTTTATTTTGGTAATTTGTCTTTTTTTGGTGCTCTGGGCTCCATTTACCTACTGTATTCCTTGTTACGTCTGTTCACATGTTTTGTTTTTTTTGTCCCTTTTTGATCCTGATTCTGCCTACATCCTGCTTGTATTTGGGTCTTAAGCAGCAGTTGGCTTGAAACAAGAAGATCTCGTTTTTAAATTATGGTCCACTTTCTTTTTTGGAACTTGTGGTGATTTCTCTGTGCATTGTCAGAAAACAGACATGGTAGGTTATTTGCACCTATTAAATCGCCCTTATATGTGTGCATTGTTGTCTACGCTGGTCTTCTCTATGTTGCATTCTGATGCGACCTGCCCAGGGTGTACCGTACCTATCGCCCATTGACATATAGAGATCGTCTCTCATCATCCCCAGGAGTCTGCAAAAATTTGCAGGATATAGAACATGAATGAATCATTCATCTAAACTCAAATGGTAGTTGTGTAGCAATCCAAGGTTAGATGGATAATATGGATTATTGATTTAACACTGTTTTTTGGTAGTCCAACACATTCTCAACCTTTTTTGTATTAAAACAGTCCATTGGTCCATATTTGACTCACAATTTGGTTAGCAAAACATCTCACACTGTTTTTTAGCCCTTAAATACATATTGTTGTGTACTCGGTGTCTCTAGGAGAGCAAAAAATGTGAATGTAATCTCTCCAGGAGCTGCGTAGATAACTTTATATTCTGACTGGGTCATATTTTTAAATACATTCAGTTTTCTCTGTTTTCTATTATGTTTATTTGAACTATTCCGTCACAGTATTTGCTGCGGAGCTGCTAAGCCAGGTTGCCAGTCTTGCAAATCCGCCATTTTTATCCCCCCCAAAAAGGGGCTAAAGGTTTCCTTTGCGTATTTGCGTGCCGGGTCAATATGTAGTGGGTGACCCCTGTCTTGTGTACAGAAAATATTGCCGCACTCTGTGACTGACAAAAGATGCTCGAATTGAAGTCGGATTAAACTTATCAAAGTAAGTTGCTATTTCAGTGTTTAAAGACTAAACTGCACTTTATTTGATTAAATATAACATAGGAGGTGGAGCAGAATGACAGGCTTACCCAGGGTGCCACTAATGTCAAATCCAGCACTGTGCGCGCGTGTTTCAGTCATAAATCTTCGCTGATTTGCCACCATGTGACTTGTTGAACTGACTGAGCGCCAGTCCCTGCTTTTTTCCCCCCTCTGGATATTGCCTAAAGACATTATATTAGCACTTAAAACATCTCTTTGGAAGCAACTAAAACATTCCACTCAGACATCTGGGCGTTCTCTGTTCATGATGCTCATAAAAGTTTGATAAAGTTTGTTTTAGTGCTGATGAAGAACCCCGGGAGCTAGAAGGAGGTATGTAATGATCTTTTCCATGACATTGTCTAATTGCTAAATGAGTTTGGACAAACAAAACTGCAGCAGTAAGCAGAGCAACTTGCCCAGCACAATGAACAATGATTAGTCTGGAGCATGAGTCTGTTTCCTCTCCGTGTCCTTATGCCCTGCTTGTGTGAAAACATATGACTGACTGTTGTCTTCTCATCTGACAGCCCAGCTCATCAGCCAGATCCATGGTGAAACACCCAATACACTGAATGAAGGAGGACATCGGTAAAACGGGGAAAACATCGTCATATATATATTTTTTTCTCATCATCAGGCTGAAGTTGCAGGGGATTTTACTTTTATTGATCATTCTCCAGCCTCTCTGCATCTTGTTGGGAACTCCTTCCCTCAGGCAAATTCTTCCTCTAACAACTGGTTCATTATTTAGTCTCAAGCTCCCTGAACTGATCATTTGATCACCATGTGCTCCGCAGCTGTAACATACTCAGATATACAGGAATTTGAGAGCAGAGAACCAAGTAGTCTCTCTCACAGACTAAAGTTTTAGCGTCTCTAGACGGCAAAGCTTTATTTGCTCGATCGGCTGAGATAAAGACACCCCAACAAATATATGGTCCAGGCTACGTCCACGACAACTCAATGTTCCTGCAATATGGCGAATATAATATCGGTCAATTATCATAGGCTGCAGCTGAAACTTACCAGTTAGGAATCCTTGGCCAAGTCGATCGCTCTCGCTTAGGACTGACACAGTGCTCTTTGTTGGTTGTTTGGTGGCGATCAGTCCTCCCTCAAATGGCACAAGCAATGGGAGCCTTATATTACATCCATGTGATGTCACTGCAAATTTGACTAACACAATCAGGAAATCTTGGACTCATAGAATAACTTGTTGCCGTCTGAAGAAACCATGGAGAAAAGTATTTAACTGAACATCTCAAACCTCTCTGGGGGCCAGGACATGTTCAGAGGAGTCGACTTGGGATTTTATGCTTTTATGTTGCCATCTTTCATACTCTTCTAAATATGCAGCGGTAAAAATCGGGTTCAGAGTCTCTAATATTTAGTAACTAACAATGAAAGGAAAATAAAGTGCTGTCCAAAACCTTTGGGAGGGTCTATCACCTTTTTCTGTTCTGTGCTTTCCTCTCCCTGGCAAAGAAAAGCCTCCCCACAGTATGACACTGCCACCGCTATGTTTACAACAGAGGTGGTGTGTTCGGAGTGATGTGAAGCATTAAGTACTTTGATATGCTTAATGTTTTGCATCTAACCAGAACAATTTCTTCCACGTGCTTTCTTTAACCCGATCATGGTGTGTGGCAAACTGGAAAGCTGACATCTATTGGCTTTCTTTCAACATTGCCTTTCTTTTTTTCCACTCTGGCACAAAGACCAGATTATGTCAGAGTGGAAAAAAGAGCTAATAATTGCCTGGTCATTCAAAGTTAACTCCAGAGTTACTGTGGGCGTCTTGGTTGCCTCTATGATCGACAGTCTCTTTGCTTTCTTGGTAGGTTTGTAGCTGTAGTCTTTCTAATCTCAGATGAGTGCTTGAACAGCTTTTTAAGTCAGTGACTTGAAGCAATCTGCTGGGTTTCCTTAGACAGGAAACATTTTAACCAATCTGTCCGTATGATTCAGTAGAATTGAGTTTGTAAAGTGCCTTGAGATGTGTCATGAAAAGGCGTTAAATATGTAAACTGAATTCAATTCAATTCAATTTAAAGCTTGTAATATAGCTCAATACCTGGCACTGCATGTACTTCTCTGCAGCTTTCTCCCTGAATTGTCTGCGGTGCTCCTTGGTCTCCATGATGCTGTTCACAGAACAGTTGAATTTATACTTAGATTAAAATACACACAGGCAAACTTTATGTGCAGATCTCCATATGAAATTATTTTTTGGATGCACTGGATTTTATTAAGAAGTTTCGAATTAAAGGGGGAAGAAATGCATACCACATATTCCACATTTATATTGGTTAAAAAATGCCGAAAAACATGTTTTGTCAAAGTCGTATGTCGCTCTATCACAGAATCCCAATAAAGTCGGTTGAAGTATGTGATTGTAAATTTAACACAATCTTAAAGGTATGAAAATATTTGCAAAGCACTGTACTGTGTGTTGCCAGGGTTCAACAAGAGGGGCTAACTGAAAGTGAAAAAAGGTGCCACAGTAAAAAACAAGACATAAAACTTTGAAAACCTTCAGAAAGCCTAGAGATCTATGGATTCAAACACGTTTCCCAATATTATGCTCTGCTAGTTTGATGATTTGAGGAGTCAGATGTGGCACAGCTTAAAACATTATCACCTTTAGGGCCTCTGTAGTCACTGCGGCTGGCCTGGCTGCGTCCAGGCGGGCGGAACATCATCTGAAAAACAGCTCAGAGCCCTTCTATTGTTTCTCGCTGTCTCTATAGTAATAACCAAAACAGGATACACTGTCGGATAACGAAACAAAAGTGCAACTGCGGCAGCCAAGAATTCAACGGCAGAAGAAGAAGAGGGGCTGGACCACACCCGTTGGCTGCAAGCTGTAGGCTACTGTTCTTTCCTAGACAGAGCGCCCCAGTCCCTGTTTTTGTGTTTGTAAAGTAGAAGAAGTCCCTTTTCACCGCATTTACAGTAAAACTAACCCAAGAAAGAATGCTGCTGTTATTTAGGATGACTATTGATTTAAAGCAGCCTCCTTGGCACACTTAAACAACCGACACGTTTACACTATAATCCTCGTAATGTGTTTCCATTGCACATGCAGCATTCCCAGCCAACTATTTAACATACCTATTAAACACTGTCCAGGGGAGGATTCATACAGGTGTTCACAAACAAATAAGCACTAAACAACATCTCTGCCCCTCTAGCTCCCCATTACAGCCAGAACTGCACAGACTCACAGTCATGTAGACCCAAGGACGCGCAAGAGCATTTAACTTAAGTAATTCACTGATGTCATGCAAAGAGTAATGGAAAGCCAGATGTTATGTAACCTGGCTGTTAGAAAATGTCCCCCCTGCCAAAACACACAGATGAGGGCACCATGATGTAATTCAGGGTCCACACGCTACATACAATCTATACCCCATATTTTAAAAAGAAAAAAATCGTTTTCGCATTACGGCATGACCACAAACCTGTGTGTGTTTTGTAGGGATTCAGCTTATTAGACCAACACAATCTAGTGTGTAATGGTGAGGCGGAACTAAAACGACACATGGGTTTCTAGGTTTTTCTGTTTCCCTTTACAAATGAAAATCTGAAAAGTGTGGCATGCTTTTGGATTCAGTCCCCTTGACTCTGACAGCCCAAAATAAAACACGTTGCAACCAACTGGTTTCAGAAGATGGCTAAATCTTAAACAGAGTCTACCTGAGTACAAATCCAGCTGTTCTGTGAAGGCCTCGGAGGAACAAACACCTGGTTTAAACTTCTCCAGTTGAAGTTTTAGATTATGAAACAATATGGTGGAAATGTAACATTGCACATCATTCTGGACGTCCACTCATGGCAAGGCCTTAATTAATGACATTTACCCGAGTCCAACTTTTAACACGTTAAGTTAAAAACCTTGGTAGAAATAACCAGTAAATAACCCACAGGTGCAGTAATATAGAACAAGACTATTCTGATGAATGAGGACCGAGACATCCCCAACATTACAATTAAGGAAATTAAGGAAAAGAAAAATTAAGGAAAAGAAATTAAGTCAAAGAAAGTGTACAAACAAAAATCAACCAATTAAAGCTGTTAGACGCCTAACAAGTGAGAAATAAAATACACTGAGGGTCAAGGAAGTCAGCTGCAGCTGTCAAGCAGATGAGGCTGCAACTGTGTCCACGACCATTCAGGCCAAGGCACATAGAAAAAAAAACCTACAAAATAAACATGCGATGAGTAAAGAAAGACATGCAAACAGAGGAAAAATGCAGCTACATGTATCGGCACAGGGGATGTGAGGAATGGCAAGAACCCGAAAGGTCAAACTTCAGTGTCTAAACTGTCTAAAATTAAATTGAAATGCTCAAATCAAATTAAAACTGCAAAAAAAAAAAAAAAAAAAAAAAAAAAAAACAGTACACACTCTCTCTCTCTCTTTGGCCTGAGACAAACCACTGACTACACCGTATGATGAAACATCATGGTGGTACCACGGGAGCATCACGTTGTGAAGATGTTTTCCTTCATCCAGGACTTGGAAGCTGATGCAGATGAAGCTAAATAAAGAGCGATTCTGGGGAGAAAACCTGTTAAAAGGCTGCAAAAAGACTAGAGCTACAATGGGCTGGTTTACATCAAGGTATACTCTGTCGAGTTAGAGTCCAGCCCAGACCCAAATTTTATTGACAATCTATGACAAACGTTGAAAACCGATGTACACAGAAGCTCTCCATCCAGTGACTGAGCTATTTTGCAAAGAGAAATGAGCAAAACCTTCCAATTTCTACATGTGCAAAGCACTTGAAGAGATGTAATTGTAACTGCTGCAAAGTGGGTTGTGCAGCATATTGAACCAGAGGGATGGATAAAGGTGCGTAGCACACCTGCAAGGTTTTTATTTGTTAAAAAAAAGTTTTGAAATCCATATATTACTTCCCTTCCTTTTACAATGTGCTGCTTTGTGTTGCTTTATCACATAAATTCCCATTTAAATACATTCACGTCTGAGATTTTAACTTGTCCAAACATGAAAATGTTCAATAATTATCAATACTTGTGAGTTTCTGTTCAAGATTTTGAACAGGATTCAATTATCCAGGACTTTAGATACCCAGAGATTTGTGTGCAGACAATAAAGAAAGCAAATTATGTAAAAGAGGCTTTTATTTCCATAATTAACACATACAGTACATTATGTTCTTACCAACATAAAAAGTGCAATATGCATTCAAACTACAGTAATGTACAGTACAAAAATTACTGCATAATTAAAATAGAAAAAGGAAAAAAAGGTTACAAAACTGTGACGTAACCTATTGTGAACGTCGTCACAAAAGCTTTAAAAACTCACTGATGATATGAGCATAAAAGCTTAACAGCTATGAGCCCAGCGACTCCTCCCATTCTCTGACTACTCCGAAAGGTGCAAAAAGAGGTGACAGCATTTCAATATGTACTCGGTTGACATGATGGATTCACATATTTCTTACAGCTTTCCAAATTGCTAAGACGCCGAAAACAACCGTGTTCCACATTTAGAAAAAAAGCACAAATGAGCTTGAAAACATTGGCAGCACTTTGAACTGAATTCAAGCCAAAGAACGCTTACAGGTAGTCTTTACGCTGTATTTTCATTTTTATATATACGTCAGAAATGTTCACACAGATGTAAGGGTGACTCTCACACGAGCCGTTTTTATTTCGATGTCAAGCCATGCTGCGGGACTCCTCGTCATGACGCTTCCCCGAAATATTGTGCAATGTAGGGAAATGATGAGGTTATTAACATTCCTCCAACGCTATTTTGGAAGATAGCTCGCCGGAATCGGCTCAATAACAAAACAAAACAAAAGCAGTGCAAAAGGAACAACAAACTCAGAAAGATTTCTGTTTCTGTTTGTTGAAAACAGCAAATATGCCTCTGGCAACGGTTGCAGTCCCATCCCATTCACTCACTCACAGACCTGTGTATAAAACACATTAGTTTAAAAAAAAAAATCAATCAATGTCCTCGCTTTGACCCAGCATCACTGAAAGAAATTCAATTAAAAGGAACAGTTCAGATTTTCTGAGGTGAGGTTCAGTTAAACGGCCATAAGCAGATCATATCCTACCTGCAGAAAACTCTCTTGGCGTCTCCTTAGTTTGTATAAATCCATAATTGGGGGGACTGAGAGGCTAACGGCTAGTTCCAGATGTTTTACCATCTCAAAACTATTCAAATCTCAAGAGCCTCAGAGCAGTTTATGGCAAATGCTGTTTCACGAACCCTACAACTGTTGTCTCATTCGGGCTGGCCGTTCATCAACACAGCAGCCATCTTTATTTCACAGGAGACGGGGGAAGGAGGCGGCGTTGTGAAACTGCTGCCGGGAAGGATCAGCTAAAGGTTGCCGGGCAGGATAACCGTCTAAAATGATATAGTTGGGTTTTTACAACGCTTCTGTTGTCTCTGAATAAAAAAGGCCTTATCCTATCCGCTCTCAGTACCCGTTTCACTGGGGAAGCTCAGGGTGGTACACCGCCTCCGATCTCATCCCTGTTAAATAATCAACAGCTCAGGGTAAATACCCCCCTCCCCAAACACAACAGCTGCAAGGGTTCAGTAAGCTACAGTGGGTTTTATTTAAGACTTTTAATGATCATTGGGATTTAAATATGACACCACTGAACCTTACAAAGTTTAATTTAAGACCAAGTGCTGAAAACCTGGAAAAATTACAACCAAACGCCTAAAACTGACACGATTAAACATAAGACTGTTTGTGACTCTGTAAGACTGTGGAGAAATCAAGTTTAAAGGTTAAAATAAGAAGTACTTGTATAAACTGCAGTAATGTTTTTGAGATCGGACTTGTTTTAGGACAGCAGAAGTCCACTCTGGTTTGGCCGCTCTAGAACCAGCTTCAGCCTCCAGGACCAAGTCACCCGGACTTACAATTAGGCAACTAATTATTCAACCCCCCCCCCCCCCCCCCCCCCCAAAAAAAAAAATCTTCCAATTTTACCAACATGTTTCCTCTGGCTGGATGTAATATGAATGTTTTGGAGCCAGACTCCTAACTTGAATCTGACAGAGAACCTGTGGAGGGAGCGCTAGATTAGGGTGATGGATTGAGGGCCTTCCAACCTCATATAGCTGTCAGCTAAATACCAGCGGAAAGACGCAAGAAGCCGCTCAGCAATTATTATAAGGATTGGATTGCTGTGGCCACATTGTTTTATTTTTTTCCAATCAGAAACTAATTCTTTGGTTGAGCAAAAGAAAATCTAAATCTGCTGGTAGTACGAATAAAACTGGGCGTTACTGTACTAAACCAAGACTCCAAGAGAGCTACTGTGGGTATTCTCACCTTATGACCGAAGCTCACTTCACAAATCCTGAATCAAATCTTGGCCTGTTCTTTTACTGGACAAGAAATCAGTGAAAGTAACATGAGGTAACTTTAAAAGAAAAGGACATCTGTGATAAAGAACCAAACTCTCGGTTTCTGTGAAGCTCTTTGAGGAACTCGGCTTCATCAACGCGGGCTACAGCTTTGTGCCTGACAGCTAAAGGTAACGCAAGAGCCTCCGGAAACCAAGGGAAAGGTTATAGAGCACGTCGTACCGTCTCAGCTTGACGTCTGTCACACAGATCTGTGCCTCGGGTCTCTTGGGTAAGGCACTTGTTTGTCTGTGTTTCAGAGTTAGAGGTGATCCGATGGCTTGACAGGTTTGTCAGATACAGCAGTATGACTCTGATCGCCGTGAACAGCAGTTGGAGAAACATTGTGGCCTCCTTGTGGATGAGTTGGCATCGCTTTTGTGTTTTCGTTTGCTCGGGTACGACTCGCTTGTCTCCAGAATGGGTGCGGCCCTTCCCAGCCCCACGGCGGGACAGAAGGGAGGGTGAGTGTCGCGTACAAATACATGACTTCCACTTGATTTGTCAGCTCCGGGGCTCGCCTGGAAGAGCTCTCTCTGGGGTGTGCAGGTCCTTGAAGGGTTTGGACAACGTCGAGGCGGTCGGGGAGTCCCACTCCAGGCCTAGGTCCGGCTCAGGGGACAGCGAGAGGAGCAGCAGCGTGCCTGCGTCTGAAGAACAGGCCGAACACAGGTCATCGGAGGAGAGATTGAGGCTACCCAACTTGGCCAGCGAGTTGGACCTCTTCAGCCGCGAGGGCACGGTTAGACCTGCCAGCCGCATGCGGGTTTCGATCTCCTGCGCCCTCTGACGCACGAGGCCGGGTTTGCCGCGGACGCTGCGCAGACTGTCGGTGCTGGAGCTGCGTGTCAGAGTGGAGCCGTGAGGCGAGGAGGCGGGCGTGAGCAGCCCTGAACCCACCACCCCCAACAAGGCTTCATTGGTCAGTGGCACTACCATTGGCTCTAACCGCACTTGGCAAGGGGTCGACGTTTTAGCAAAATCCCCCGTAAAGCTGGAGAAATCCTCCTTTCCCTCGGCGTGAGAGGAGCTGCTCTTAGACCTCTGGCAGTCCTGTGGGGACATTCCTGTAAGTCTCTCGAGCCTCTCGGCCCGACGCCGGACCAGCCCAGACCGACGCAGCTGCGAAAGGCTCTCCTGCTGTGGGCCAAGACAACAAGCGACCGCAGGTGCCTCTTCCTCAAAATCCGCCCTCATCAGCTCGGGGAGAACGTCTGAGGCCGATTCAGAGCGGCTGACTCGCAGCTCAGTCTCCACCTGGAACAAATGACTGCTGTCCTCCGCCAACTGCAGCGATTTGCGACGCGGCCGCTCCTCTGCGGAAAGCAGAGCAGCGGCTGCACAGTTGGCACAGTCACACAGAGGACCGCAAGGGCTCGGCAGTCCCACCGAAGCCGAGAGGCCTTCGGTTTGAGAACGGGGCAACGAAGCACTCTGGACTTCAGGGGGAGGGCAGGCGTTAAGGCAAAGCTCAGAGGCTGGAGCAGAAGTAGGCTCTGAGCGCTGAGAGCCAGACGGCACCGAAGCCTCGCGTTGAAGAAGGAAGCAAGAAGCTCTGTCCTGAATAAAGACAAGTTAAAAAAACGTCAGACGAACACAATAAATTAGAACATTTCCATAGAGTCGTTACAAACAGAGATATACTTCAATTGATCATTTCTGTTAACACTGATCACTACGGCTTACAGGTTTTAAAAACCTCAAAAGACTCAACACAGGTTTTCCCACACGACTTTCATTTCAAAATCAATTATATTTTCCAGACTATAACTCAGACGCAGCCTGTCGATGCTTGTTTTGCATCCAGCCTCAAATGAAGACCAGCTCTGGTTCAGAATTTCTACGTCTAGTACATAATGGCAAATAAGGAATGGAATATCCCACAATAAATGTTGACTGATTAAAAGACAATTTTTCTTTTACCAACTTTGGTATTATAGCATGGTTTGTAAAAATCCCTCCACTCCAGTGAACCCAATAATGAGTAAAGCAGACTCCGTTAACGACCGCGGCTCGGCTGAAGGTGACTAGAGTCCAGAAAGTTCTTAAAGGGCCTCGTTGTTGCTCCTCAATTATGGAATAACCTGCCCCCGCACATAAACTTACTGTCATTCTTTGGCTTTTACCACTAGTGAGACTTGTTTTAAATTGGTTTTATTGTTTCCTTAACTGTTTTTATGCATTATCTTTTAATTTTTTTTTTTTTTTTTTTTAATGGATGTGTTTTAATTTGTAGCGATGAACAGCACTCTTTAAGCACGACGTGGTTTTTGATTTTTGAACGAGAGCAGATTACGTCAGTAAATCAAAGATCATGATACTAATGGGTAAGATGTTATAATCACAGCAGGATGTGTCAGATCAAAGATAGAGAATTACATCTAAATATAATTCAATATAAAAACACTTCATTTCTGAAGCATTATTACAGTTTATTACTTCATAATATTTAAAATGAGACAAAAGTCTCCAAAACCAAACACTTTTTATCATACTCAGTTTTGTGCCAGATTGTTTTAAGCTCTTGCTAGAAGATGTCTAGCGTTTTTTTGATGCCTGACCTTGTTCTGTCTCCTGCCTCGTCTCAACAACGTCTGACTCCCACAGCATTTCTGATTTCTGGACATGGACCCCGTTTCTGAGCCCGTCCTACGAGCCTTGTCTACGCTTTGGATTTGTCTGTCTACCTCTGATCTTCTGTGCATGACCCTCGCCTGTCCACTGGATTAAAACCGCAGCCATTCAACTTGACACCTCTGTAGGGAGTAAAACCAGCTCTCCTCATTGCCAGGTGGTTCCAGCTTGCTCCTAAGGAGGTTCCCTGTCTGCATCCAGGCTTGTTTAACAAATAAACCTTTTAAAATGTTCATGTCTGTCTGACCGTTTGACAAATTCTCTGTTTTTCATACGTATTCAAACCTAGAAAATGGTCGAATAAAATCCCATACACTCCCAGACTATTAAAAACAGTGTAGTGCAGGAACCCCACTGTCATGATTGTATTTGTGTGTGTTTTCTGTATTTTTTATCTTTATTCAGAGTTTCTTTTGTAGTTTCTTGTTTAACTTCTAAAAGTGTTTTGCTCTTTTAGATGTTTTTCTACCATAATTTTTTCCTTCCACTCAACTTTCTGCTAATATGTTCAGATACAACTCTGTGATGGACCAGGATCGACCTTTTGAGGCTTTCCTTTGTGTGGAAGACGTCAGCGACTCACTTCTGGATATCTCTCAAGTCAGCAGTCTTCACCGCGAACATTTAAACCGCAACAAATATTTCTGTATCAAAAAAGTTTGGGTTTTATTCCGTATTCTAAGTTTAGGATAAAGTTTAGCGTTTTCATTAGCTGTGTGTCATAATCATCAAAATGAACATGTATAAATATAAGTTGAATTTTTCTTATTGAATTAATGTAAGCAATACTTTTAATTAAAACATTCCTATTCACTGAGACAGACCAACGACTGACATCTTTTTGCTTTAGAAATGTGATTTAAAAAGATTTCCCAAACTTACATTGTGGTTTTGCAGAAGTCTCAAATGGTTGTTGTTGTTTGAATTTTCATTGAGGGAGGCCAGATCCATCCCAATCCCCTCCGGATCCCCCTCAACCTCCACATCGTGGGTCTCGGCGCCGTCTCCTTCCCCGCCCCCTCTGTCATCTGGCTGCATTAACACCTCCATCTCTGCCTCCTCCTTCCGCACGTCCTCCTCGTCCTCCTCCGCCACGGTGTTGAACTCCAACCTCAGCCGCAGCTCCTCCAGGGGCTCTGGCCCCCGGCTGCAGGTCTGGGCGGCGGTGCCCTCTGCTGTGGGTCCGAAGTGGGGCAGCGGCAGGCCTTCCCGTCCGTCGAAAGCCTCGTCGTCCAGCAGCGCATCTCTCTCCACGTCCTCGATTTCTATAAAGACTTTTTCCATGCCGAGAAGAGGAGGGCCGCGCACAGGCGTCGATGGCTCGCTGTCGAGGGCAGAGTCAGAGAGCCGGCGGAAGTAGTAGTTATTGTAGGCGGGGTCGATGTCTAGGGCGACGGTCCTGCATGGGGAGGGGCACGCTGCACCTTTCTCAGACGACGCCTCCTCGCAGCAGGGGGACATCCCGGACTCCGCACTAGGATCCCCTCCATCCTGCCCTCCACAGCACTGCACCGACCCCTGCTGACCCTCCACCATCTCGCAGTCTGCATCCGGGTGCCACAGCTTGTTGTGCCGCTGTTTACTGGACGCAGAAAAGCAGGACAAAAAACAAAGTCAATCTCAAAAGTACTGCAGGTCGGCAATGCCTCGCATTCACGCGTGGGACGAGCGAGGGTACCTGGCGTCTAAAATGCCCTCGTACTCTGCCAGCTGCCTCATGAAACCCGCGTTGGGTCGGGTGATGTTCCTCTTCTGCTTCACAAAGTTATACGCCTTCTCCAGAGACCAGCCGTACTCCTTCATGGCGTACGCGATGACGGTGGAGGCAGAGCGGCTGACGCCCATCTTGCAGTGGACGAGACACTTGGAGTCGTTCTTTCTGTGGGTTGGAATTACCCGCAACAATTTAACATCGCTACTTGTGTCGCGCGCACGGAGGTCGTAAACAAAACGTTGTCTTGTAGACGTCTTAACAAAACAATCCTGTTTTCAATGGGCCGTAATGTCGCGCAAAGAGGGTTCGGCGAACCCAAAAGTCTGTGCTGAAGATTTCCGGTACGCAGTCGTGTGCCGTTACACCTTTAAACATTTCAGAATACAACAATTTAAAAAAGGCGATATAGGTATGGAGTTGTGTAGTTTTCTAATTCATTTTGATCTGTCTAAAACAAAATTGAACAATATAGGAAGTTAAACGTCAAGGCTAAAGACTAATACTTGTATATATAGCATCCTGTGACCCAACGAGGACTCACTTTGCTTTCATGATGAAGTTATACGTGTCGTTCCAGTGGGCGAGCAGGTCCGTGGCCTCCTCGTCGTAGACGCGGATGTTGTGGTAACAGAAGGTCCCTGGGAAGAAGTTGTCTATCTCCCTGGTAACGTTGAGGATGTAGCCCACCCTGGAGAGAAACACAACGCCAACTTATCACCAGCATTCCTTCTCGCTCGAACCACGAGGAAAGTATGTGTTTATCTTAGTTCTCCCATAATCTAAAATAAATCACCCCGTCTCCTGCAGCTCCTCCAAATTAGATGCGTTCCATTCAGATCCCTAAAAAACAAACGAGAGAAAGCGCTGTTCAGTCCGAGTGCGTTTTAACTCCCTTTAAGGTTGTTTTGATCTTCAAAGTCATTATTTCACTAAGATGATTAATTACGCGCATATCAGTCTTTGGAAAGTAAAAGGTGATGACATTTTTATCTCAATAAACACGTCCAGCAGAGATTTTCGTGTGATTTTACGGCTCCCCACCAGGTAGACGTGGTCAAAAATCAGAGTGGCTTTGTCCATCTGGCCGAGGATGAGCAGCATCTCGTTGTCGATGAACTCCTTGTACTCTTTCAGGTTGCAGTTCATGTGCCGCTCCAACTCAGTCCGGATCTTAAAAAGAAAAATTAAAAAGCGTGCCATCATTTCTGTTTTAA
Organism: Fundulus diaphanus; assembly: GCA_037039145.1. Lineage (NCBI taxonomy): Eukaryota > Metazoa > Chordata > Actinopteri > Cyprinodontiformes > Fundulidae > Fundulus > Fundulus diaphanus. The sequence continues at coordinate 27,190,694 of CM073127.1, forward strand.
TAGTTCTGCATGAAGCACATGAGTTCTGCCTGCAGGGCTTCAAGGTTTTAATTTCAACTGTCTGAAAAGGCCAGAAAGGTGCGGAAGAGTCGCGATCTGAGAGAATAACTCCGACCGATAAATTGGGTTATCTTCAGGCAAAAATGGCAAAACCTTCAACTCAGGACCAGGTAGGCAGAAAATTGTATCAAATTTTTTTATTTCATCACTAAATCAAAACATGAAATGGGAAATGTAACATGAGGATAAAAACAACATTTTAAAAGCTATCACTGTGATGTGAAGAGGTTTATTTCTCATTATTTATGTCCAGAATCACAAACCAAGTTTGTGTTTTTTCTTCCTCTGTTTAAAATATTGGGTTGAAAATATTGGACTGTCGGCTGTGTAGTCACCTGCAGTCAGAAAAGCGCTGCAACCTCAATGAAGTAAATATAATTATAAACTAAAACGTAGAAATAGTGGGCTCAATGATGTCACAATGTTATGAAACATAAAACTAATACCAAGAATTGAAAAACAAACTTCAGAGACTGTGATATGAATGCAGCCGTTGAAGCTGAAACTATCTGAAAAGCTCAAACTTGTAACTATTTACCAATGTTCCCATCTACAATTATACAGCATCAAATTCTCAGAGAACCTTCATCAAAAGATAGCTCCTGTTTTGTTTCCCCCCACAAACAGCGTAAAGGTTAACAAGATCGCAAAAACTAACTGAGCTCAATCAGTTTTTGAGAATCTGGACAGCAGATCACCGGGACAGGGACTCCATCCTTGTGTCTCCAGACCTAAATAATCACCGAATATATATGAGCATTTAAGAAGTCACAGACTCACAAACACCACTTTTAAGAGGTTTTGACAAGCGTGAAAGAAGCAGTTCAAGAATGACCCATCTCGTTGATGGGTGGAGCTACAAACTGGAGGCTTTAAACAGGACGCCAAATTCAGCTTCATCAGTCAGTCGGGGTGAAAAAGCAGTGATTCCTTGCAGCGCTTACAGTATATCAGGAAATTTCATTGCACTCCGAACATTTATGCTTTTACCTGTTTGCAGGTGACGTTCTCAAGGTCCTGGGAGGTCATAATGCTTCTAAGTTTGGATTTAATAAGGCACTCCGTCCTTTCCCTCTCTGAAGGCCTAGAAATAAAATAGCATCATAAAAATCTGAACCCCCAGAGTTACTCTTCAAATCGGAGCACATTCTAGTTCTTTTGTTTTCGTTTTCACAAAAAAAATAAAAAGGGTGTTTCTAAGGTGAACGGAGTGTACTTACTTGTCGACAAACATGATAGGTGACTCTGGCCGGGTGGTCTCTAAGTCCTTCATGGCGTTCCACTCGTTGATGCAGCTCTGCTCGGAAGCGATGCAGCTCTCGTAGTATCCCATCCAGGTGAGGGCCATGCATCCGGGGAAGTAGTTAAACCTGCGGGACACCTCGCAAGCCTTGTGCAGCACCTGCAACGCCGACCTACATCGTGGGTGATCACACAAACGGAGATACGAGGAGATTTTTTTTCCTCAAGATATGCAAGCAAAACATTTGAATGAATCCGGTGTTTACACGCCGTCTTTGAGAAAACCCATGGAGGTACCTCTGCTGCCAGAAGGTGGCACTCTCATCCCCCCATGAACAGCTGCAGTACATGTGACTGGTTGTCAGGGGGAATTACTGTGCTATTCCATTACAAGTAAACTACAGCAGACAACCACAGTGACTCAACAGGTTGATCATTACTCACCACATAGCCTGCACTGACACAGGCTTGAAGACATGAGTCCGACCTGCTGTGTTCACTGTGAAGCCCCTGAGGAGCAGACAAAACAGAGTGAGTGGGGAGGTGGGGGGGTAAGATGCTGCTTTGTGTGAATACAACTCATATGACGTGGGGTGGGGGGGAGGGGTGGGGGGAAGGAGAAGACTTAAATATCTCACCCATCTCCATCCAGATGGATCTTGGTATCGCTCCAAAGAGGTAGCACCATGCCGATTGAACAGCTTTTACTGGCATAAAAACATAAAAAATAATAATTTTAGGAAGATGGACAATGGAGTCTAAGAATTAAATTAATAAGGAGTCATATGTTACAGATTTTATTTATGCAGGAAAAAGATTTTTTTTGTGAGGCTAGATTACTAAATCAGCAATATTCTCCCTGACATCCATCCATCCAGCTGTCAATGGGCGAGAGGCGGGGTACTCCCTGGACAGGTCGCCAGTCTATCGCAGTTCTCCCTGACAAGAATCTTTAAATGAATAACTAATTTAACTAATTTCAAGTCTCTATACTAACCAATAACAACATGAATATGTTGTTATTGGTTAGTATACACAGACACAGAGGGTGTTGAAACTAGACTCAGACTGGCCTTTGTCATACAGTTCATTATTTATTACCGTGGTTCTTACTACTTTTCCTTTTGAAAATCCTCTACGTTATTCAGACTCAAATTTCTGCCTTGTTCTGAATGTTTGATCATAAAACATTTACCAACTTGTGCTTCATTATATGTATGTTCCACAATTGAGAAAAACAAAAACCAATACTATATGTAGCTTCTGATCCGACGCTCTTACATCATCTTATATAAACACGTAAACTTATTAGACTAAAATTTTGTCTTAATGACTCTACACTAATGACAGATTCTTGAAATCAGTTTGTCATGTCTGCTACCTCCACTTTGTTTCATAAGACTATGAAAAAAATAAGACTATGTTTGACATCTAAAGCAGATGCAGTTTAAAAAACATAGGTCCAAATTAACACCCTGATCTAAGAGGGTCTAAAGACCAGAAGAAGCAGTTAAATGGCACCAATTTTATTGTTTAATCATGACTGAAAATTCTTTTGTCTGTTGGTTTTCTGTTTGAAGACTCATGAAACAAAATAATCAGATGTACAAAGACAGAACAGAGCTAAAGGATGCCATCTAATAATCAAAGAAAAAGCTATTTAATTATAACATGAATATTTATCTTTGAGATAATAGTATAAGGAACAGATAGAGATGTGGTAATTGGACATTTTTGAGGCCAATACTTTCAGATGTGATTGAGGTCTGACCTCCTGAGTCAATTTTTTCCCCTTGGATTCTAAGATGCACCATAAACAAGGTTCTTTGATGGCGATACCAGTTTTGAAAATAACATGAAATGGTGTTATCCTAATTCATCATGCATCATGCAAAGTATATCTCACTGTTTGGTCTGATTTTTATCAGATGCACTCCCAAAAGTGCATCTGTAACACTAGAACTGAACATTATTTTCTTTGTTTTAGTTATATGCATTTTAATTGCCATTCAATATATACTGATATACTGTCGGGAAAAAGCCTGTCAGCCAGCCAGGCTGTAGAAGAAAGAGAAGAGACTTTAACTGTGTCCGAAAAGGTCTGACTGGTAAGGACTCTTTAGCCAAAACCGAAGTGTGTCAGCGGTCGCCATGATACGAGCTGTCGAAATAGTGCAGGAAGGAGGTAAGAAAAGGAGCCTGTATATTTCCTATAATAGTTCCTTTAGCATAGGGAGCTTGTCCATCACTGCCACTAAACAGCCATAAGGAATCCCACAATCCTTTTGGGTGACATGACGTATAAGCAGAGCCCACCTCAATGGGAATTAACGAAAATGTCTGGAGAGACATCGGCACCATTATGGGTGTAGTGGAGCGATGCGAGGTCAGTCGGTAATGCTAGCACTATTTACCGGGATGTTATTGCTTCACGTGTGCTGTGTGTGACGTGCAAATCTACGTGGCTTCATATGTTTTGGTTTGTGTAATGGAGAGCTTCAGCCGTTCGCTACATTTGTCCAACTTGCATTTTTGGGTTACTTTTTTGGAGGGCTGCGGGTCCAGATTTGATTAGAATCTTCCGCGTGTGTTTCCGTCTCGTAGGAGTTAAGAGCTGTCCGAAATCGGCCAAAGGAGTCTGAAGCTCCTTTCCTCTCCACCGTAGAGTTGTTGCTGTTGACCTCATGGAAGGTGAAGGAACAGGAGCTAGGTGCTGTGATTAGAACATTTCAGACGGAGCCTTTAATTTCTGTGGTGGGATGGAGAACGTGTTTGGCTGTTACGGTGGTGGAAAATAAATACTCTGTGCTGCAGCTACTGTCTGACGTTTTTTTTGCCAGTCCTGCTGTTGAGTAATGAAGGTGAGCTAATTTCTACGCCATACCATTGTCGCCTGAGCTGTGTGACACATCAGAGATCATGTTTTAGGCTGAGGCGTTTACAAAATGAAAATGGGTGAGTTTGTACTTTTGATGCATTTAATGAATATGGAAAAACAACCCTTGGATTTTTGACCAGGTTATGACAGCCGGAAAATGGTCCAATTTCCATCCCTGGGCGATTGACTGGTGCCTCTCTACGAATAAAGTGCGAAGATCTAGCAAAAAATCTCAAACATTTTTTATGTATTTTATTGACACGTTTTAGTTTTTTCATACTTATCCAGAGAAAGAAATCAAACGATAAAATGAAATTCCAAATGTTTCCTGACTTTTTAAGTAGGAACTCTGCAACAACAGCAGGAAAATATTACACAAAACGCAGTCAATACTGTGTAAAACCCAACAAATCGAGCATCTTTGTACCAGTCTTTGTTGGTGAAGTCGATCCCCAAAAGGATGTTCTCCTCCGTGTCCTGTCGGCCGCTAGTATACACCACCACCATGTACCGCACCCGGTCCGAAAACGCACTCTCCAGGCGCACTGCCTGCAAAGGGGACAGACGGGTTGCCTTCAAGTGCTTCCTCTTTTACTGGTCATCTATTAACACAGCAAAACTAAGATACAGCGATTGCCATGACTGTTGTATAAAAAGACAAAGAAGATCAAAATAGGAGATCAAATGTAAATTTTAAAACAACAAAGCAAGGCACATTTTATTCCAAACTTAACTGGTAAACTTAACTTACTTATAACAAATATGGTGCTAAAGAATCAACAACAATGTGATTTTAAAAAAGTAGTGTGTGTGAAAATGCATAATTGATGGATATGAAAATATATAATAAATTCTCTCACTCATTTCATACCAACATAAGCATACCATGGAGACATCTTGCAATGCTCTAATCAGACAATAATTACACTGATGAGTGGATAAGCATCAAAGTGTCCTCTGATTGGCTTGTTAGAGTAAATTTTTGGTCACAGGCTTTAATCTGGTTTTATGCTTGCGATGTCTCTTACCAGTTTGATTCTGTCCTCTGAGCGGAGAATGTTTATCATCACCTGCAGGTGTTGAGGTAGGTCACCTGTTGGGGAAGGGTCATTATACATTAACATCATCAAACAGGTTGTTCGACAACCATGAGAATATTTACAAGACTTGATTGTTGGGTGTCGCCAAAATAGACTTATAAAGATAAAAGCATTTCTATAGCAGGATGAAGGTATAGCTTTTCAGAGCTAATTACCCCCAATGTTTCTTTCCTCATTAAGTACTAAGTGAAGCTTGTTGCGTTTTAAAAACGGTTTCTGACATGTTCAGTGAAGTTTATCAGGTCAGGAGCGAACAATAGCCTCCTGACTTCTCACGAGGAACTCTGTCAACCACAAAACCACATTTCAAGAACTTCTCTTTGTCCACGTTTCATCCCTCTTTGCTCCTTTGGCAGCCGGATAATAAAACAGGGGGAACCAGCAGCAATGCACAATAACAGATGAAAAGGCATTATGGTGCTCTAGATGCACAACCGTGCTATTTTGCTGACTTGCAGGATGCAGTTTCAATCAACTCTCACTGGTGGGCCTCCAGTTTTGGCGCTCTAAGCCTGATCGTTATAGAATTATTCCCGGCAACGGCATAATTTACCTTTTTTCAACAAGGAGAGTTTAAATTGGTTTAAGTTTTATTTCTGATGCTGAAGGTGGTCACAGATTTCTGTAAATGCAAACTTTTTTGTTGCAGAAAAGAACAATGATCACATACCTGGACACTGCTTGTCTTTGTGTTTTCACATAAAATGTCACATGTGGCAAGGTTATGGCCAGTAGAGAAAAAATACAACATTAGAAACTACAGAGCTATATCTTCTACTCTCTTTTTGTCACCTTTTCTCCCTTTTAACGTTTTGCCTCATCTTTTTCTCTTCCTTTCTTTCAACTTTCCGTTTCCGTGTCCATTGAACTTAATATAATCTGAAAATAATAACGTTTTTTGCATATATATCACTATAGCGAAAGCAGTGATGCTCTACTTGTGAAAGTAAGTCTGTTGGGCTCTCTTTGGCATTCAGACAGCAATTCTTAACGCTACACTGCCAGACAGGACACGTAAAAAAAACAGAAACTACACAGATATGTTTGCACTACCAGGGTCAGTCGTGTAGCTGCTTGATGATGAACGTTAAGTTACCGATGGCGGAGTAGCAGGTTTCACAACAAGTAAGCCTTTATCAAAGAACTCTCTGTAGGTCAGCCTCCCTGGCTCCCACTTCTCGGTTAAATACCACAGTTCCCGAGAAATGACACAGCCATTTCCCCTGGCCGAAGCTCCTGACGACGCAGTACGTCTGGCAGACATGTGAGCTACCTTACAAAGTGGCCAGCAAAGACGGACCGAGCTGCCAGCCACTGCTTGCCAAATGACTTGGCAGCGCATACGCTGTTGGCTCAGGGTGAACTCCCATCGTGTGTACTGGCAGGTCAGCTTTGTGTCTTTAAAGGAATGATTGTTGCTTTCGATTGTGGCAAGAAAAACCTTTAAACAAGCAATAAACAAGCCGTACAAGCCACTTCACATCAGGTTTATACTTTTACAAAAGTACCTTAACTCTGCAAAGTTAAAGTAAAGGAAAAATGAATCCCTAAACAACACGTTATGATTGCTACCCTGGCATTGTTGGAATAAATGTAAGGAATCCTGAGAAGAGTCCTGTACCTTGTGGAGGGTGTAAAGTTGGCCGAGTAAGAACAGAAGAGAACACGTGAGGTTCCAGAAATGGTCCGGCCCTCCTTGAGTCGTCCACAGAGGTTCTGCTAACTGGGCTACCATACGTTGGATTTAAGCTCTAATCTGCCTAAGCTATGGGTCTGGAACATCCTTATCCACGACGCAGCCTCCAGGCTTCTCGCCCCAGCTATAAACATCTGCTGCAGCGTCGAGGAACGCGGCAGCCGAACCCCTCGCAGACCAGAACGCTCAACACAGAGTGGTGTTTTATTCTCACCTGCATGTTTGTGAGGCGGATGTGCTTTTTGGCCCTGCTGACTGCTCCCTTGCTGCAAGAAGAGAGCGGCGCCTTTCACCATGAAGAAGCTCTCGCTCAAACTGCCAACAAAAAACAGGAGAGAGGGGATCTTAAAACAGAGACCGAGTAAATCAGGCTCCACGCCTCAGTTCTGATGTGCATAATGAGCAAATAAGTGAAATAGGGAGGACATTAGAGGGGGGAAAAAAAGCAACTCTTTTAGTTTTCACGGGATTGTTTTGTTCAGTTCGATGGAGCCAACGAGACAATCGTAAATCACGGCTGTCTGCTTCTGGCCAATTCACTCTACAGCTCAGAGGAGTCGCCAAGCTGCCACGTTACAGAGGCAGACCTCAGGATTGACGCTTTGAACCGAGTGCTTATCCACCTTCTTCACACTCAGATTTGATTTGCTGCTCTTTGCTGCCGGTGGCTAATCACACAAAGACCTAAATAAAGACCTAGCTACACTTCTGTCACCACGAACAATATTAAGTTTGCAAAAGTAAAAATAAAAACAACAAAAAAATACAAGTTTTTCTGTTGAATAGGCATCCAATGCATATAAGGAGCTATAATTATTATTCTTTTTTTTATAAAAAGGGAGGTTTCCTTCAGGCTGCGTTCGATCGTTCCAAGTTACAGTAGAGAAATGTGAACATATACGTAAATCTACCTGACAGCAGGGTGGAACAGATGCACCGTGCGTTCAGCGTGTGCAGTCTGGCACACCAGGTCATCATTAGGAAGGCACAGAGCTGATGAGTGACAAAATCAAAACAAATCCTGGCCTGTGCTAAAGACAAACCGGTCTGGAAATGCTGCTGCCATGACATCATTGTGTTCAGACGGAGCAGGAGTCGGCAACCTTTTCAGGTCAAAGGGCCCCTTTTGCTACAAAATATAAATTGCCTTGCACTTCATTAAAAAAAATTTTTTATAAACGTACTAAAAGAAACATTTAACTTTGGCCACAGTGGAAGGGCCAAAGAGCAACATGTGGCTCTGGATCTGCATGTTGCAGACCCCTGAGAAAGAGGCTAAAGGCAAAATTAAGGTCTCTTAATTTGTTTAATTTACCTCAGTTCATTCCTATTTAATGACCTATTTATTTATTTATAGGGAAAACTAAAACATTTTGATATCATTGATGACACTGGAATGAGCATTCAGGCAGGTTTCGCCCACCACGCCCCATGAGTTTTAGCATCTCTGTCACTAAAATTGGGGTTTTTAGCATCAAAGGTGGAGAAAGTCAACCCGACTGGCCTCATAATGTATTTATGAGCACAGAATTTATGCTTGCTCCTTGAAATACAAGACCAAATATTGCATTCTAGCAGTCCTCTGCGATTGTCATAGTGGACATATGAATATTTAATTTGGGATTCAATATAGCGTGGCGCTGTATTTATATAGCACCACCTCACAGTAAATGTTATCTCAGGGCACTTTACAAGACAGACTTGGAATCCAATTATGGAGGAATCCAATTAATATCTATCCAAACTAGTTTATAGTTCAACTCAGATCAATTAGTTTTGATTGATCACATAATAAAACTTAAAAAAAGTATTTATCTGCGCAAACCCAGCAGATTGCATCATGTTTGATATGGATGTTGCAGCAATCTCTCACCCTGATAATGTTATGATGACCTTATGCACACATCTCCAAGAAAAATCTGACTAACTACACTTGTTGTCTATTTGGTCAGACAGTCAAACCCCACATGCAGCTAGGAGGCCTGAACCAAACTGAGCATTATGTGGGAACAATGGGTTTCATTTTGTACACCTCACAATAAATTCTGACCACCCCCAGTGCTGCAAAATAAAAAAATAAAAAGCAGTAACAAGGCACGGGGGTGGACAACGAGAGCGTACTCTGTCACTTTAGTACAGCTCTGGTCTTACTTGATGTTGTTGACAGAGGGTTTAGGTGGGGCAGCCACTTAGCCACGAACCAAGATCCGGCACTAATTTGCACTAATAATTAAAATAAGTTAAACCTGTTTTCATGCTGTACTTTAAAAGCTGTCCAACCACAGACACCCTAACCCAACAGCGTAAGCTCTGCTCCTTCCCTGCTATCAGCTTCTCCACAACCAGGGCTAAAAATACCCCTGCTATCAAAGTAAACCCTGACTTTACCAGAAAACCCGCTCACCACGAAGGCACCTACAGCTTCTCCCAAAGAGTGAGAACGTTCAGGCCAAAAAGTTTACAACACGGACAATAATCAGTCAGCCATTGCTCCTGAAACGGTTCAGCGTTGCGTAAGTGAAGTGTCTAATCTCCGAGGTGAGCCGCGTGTTTTTAAAGAAACTTGTCCACACTCACATGCGGTTGATCTCATTTTGGGTCAACACGGCATTCTCCACGAAATAAGGTAGCATCTTCATCACAGCCTCCTGAAAGGGCTCTACGACCAGATGCATCCTGTTCAGCCGAGTATCACCTAGGTCTGCCGGGCTCTCCTCTTCATCCACATCCAGAAACAGTGGAGGGGGGGGGGGGGGGGGGGGGGGAGGCGTAAATACAGCTTCAGGTCGGTCCCGGTGGGTCTGAGTGACAGACTGACTGACGGTCTGAACTCATTTGGGCTGCTCAGCGGAGCAGCGCCGTCTGTTTAGAGGCCCCTCCCCCCTGATCGCCTCTTCCTCCTCCCCTCATCTGAGCGTCTCCGCTTGTGAGTCAGCCTCCTTGCCTGCAGGGAGGCACCGCAGCCTCCACCCGGAGCCTCAGGCACACATGGCCCGTCTCCTTAAGTCCCCCAGCCTGCCTTGTCTCTGTCACAATCTCTTGCAGCATAAAGAAGTCTGCGAGCAAGAACCGAACCGCCAAGCATAACTCAGGTGGATGTCCCTTCCCATCAGTGTGAACGCAGCTCTGTACGTCCCTTAAACTTCAGGTCAGAACCAGTACAAGGCTTCCTCTTCGGGTATTGCAAAAATGTCATTTTAAAAAGCATTTTTGACAGAAAAAAAAAAACCTCTGCAAAAGCCAATCTTTATGTTTTACTATACACAAAAAAAAACCAAGCATATGTTTTTGCTAAAAAAAAAAGCATCCAATTTTGACGTCTGATGGTGGAAGCCACGTCGGGGGTCTTTGGACTCAGCAGAAGTCGAGCAAAAGGTGGAACAGGCACCGACAAGAACTGGCATTGTCCCAAAAGCCCCAAATCTCATTATGGGCGAGCTTATAGAGGGAAGGATTATCTCTTTCCTTCAAGTGGCTGGTGCTGTCACTCACTCGCATGCGCTGCCGTCAAACACGCTGTCTGAGATTATTAGAGATTATAGCAGTCTAAGGAGGGCACACCTTTTAGGCCCTATACAACCCCAAACTCTAGGGGACACCCCTTAAAGGGGGAAAAGGATTGTAAAAAATTGACATATTCATGTGACTAGAATCCATAATAATTACACAAACAAATATGGTTCGATGAAATGCAGATAGATGTTGAACTTTACCGTAACAGAACCCTGACAATGGCTTACTGAGCACACTGCAATCTGACAAGAGGAGCAATGATGTCCATTTCAAGCCTCTGGCAGCTTTATGCATCCTGTCCTTGAGCATAAAGCAACTTCCCCCTAAAAACCGAGGGAGGAATCTGGTAAGGAAGATTACGTATCTCCGCGTTAAGGTTTATTGCTCTGCAGGCATCCAGATGGATCTAGACAGGGCAAAACAGGACCAGATATCCTCTAAGCCACTACCTTCAGTCGCTGGGTGAACATGGGAGACAGCTGCTGTGAGTTAGAGGCCACTCAGAAGCTGTTTCCAGGCTGGTTTGGTCATGTTTCACACACAGCAGCACAATGAAGGAGGGGGGGGGGGACCCTCTGGAGGCTCTCTGTTGCATAACCCCAGGATTTTTTCACTGACGCTTTTCTCAGAAAACAAAGGGAGGGGCGCAGGAGAGGAGAACCACCTCAGGTATCAGATGGTGGGGCCTGAGCAGGAGACAAATGGCATCATGATTGCACCGAGGGAAAACACAAGACAGAAAAAAGATGACCAATATGCTGCCGCTTGTGTACCGGTGCCCATCTTTCACCTTCGGGTGTTTTCTACAAACCTGGGAGGGAGAATCGCTGATATTAGTTAGAAGTGCTGCTTTCGGGTTTTCTGGCCAGTGTAAAATTCTGGTTTCATTTGGGGTCTGGGCCTGTCTGTTCCAGTATTTACTCTCAGTTTTTTTTATCCCAATGACCAGAAGTTGGACCCGAGTCACACATTTAATGACGTTTGAGTCAACTTGATGAAATCATAGAAAGACTTGAGCTTGGACTCTGACTTTAACCTTAGTGAGTAAAAAACACTTGATACTGCATGTTAAGCCGAACAAAAGGCGTGTCTGACACATTTCTTAAAACAACTAACATTAACGTGACTAATTTCCACGCAGTTTTAAACAGGCTGCAAGGTGCAAATTCATCCAGAATCTCTAAAACATCTACTGAACTTGCAGAGCAGCAGCACCAAGAAATACGTTGAGCACCACTGGGGAAAGAATAAAAAAAAAACAATCATTTGACTTGTTTACAGATACTATGAGGTAGGAAAAAAGTAACGAAACTGAACAAAATTTGCAATCAGTCACTTCACAATACAGAAACTAGTCAACGAACCTCATGCTAACGGTGAGGTGCTGAGGTGGAGGTGTCGTGGTTTGGGGACTCTTTGCTGCAGCGGCACCTGGCCAGCCCACCACCATAGAAAGCCACCATGAATTTCACAGAGGTTAACGGGGCGTTTGAGGAAAATATGAGACATTCTGTAAAAAACTGCTGCAACACGACAATGACCCAAAACACACCAGGAAATCCACCAATGACTGGATGGGAATTGAGAAATAGAAAGTTAATGGCTGGGTAAAAACATAAATCTAGATCTAACTGAGGGTGACTAAAACCAGGCAGTACGTTCAACAATCATCCAACAGCGAAGGGCGAAGCAAACTCTCCTCTGACTGGTAGACGGCTTCAAGAGACGTTGAGACTAGCTATTATGGGTAGGGTTTCCTAACCCCCCCCCCCCCCCCCCCCATCTCATTGGGGTTAATATATTTTGCTTAGCGAGTAAAACAAGGTAAGTTTCTGTTGTTTACCTGCAATTAAGTTACTTCCTTTCCCAGAAATAAACAAAAAGTAATTTTAGGCATGGATATGTTAATATGTGAGAATAAAACACATAATAATAAATCAAGGCAACTAACTGATGGTTAGGCAATGGTCATCTTACTACCTAAGTAGTTTACATTTTGCCTGTTTTTATTTTATTTCTCTTTTTAAGTGACCAAAAATGTTGTGTTGTCTCGTTCTCTGTTTGAAAAGGAATATCTGATAATAGTTTAACAAAAAAATATTTAGATAAAAAAAGGACAGAAACATCCAGTCTTATGCTACTGTATTGGATAAACCTTTACTATGAAAGGCAACATGGCTTGAAATTCAAAACTCAGAAGTTGGGGCTTGACTCAGGACTTTTACAGGTTTTTATTCTGGACTCGGTGTGAGACGTGTCTTATTTTCACCTGCTATTTGACTGGAGACTTGTGTAGAAAGACTGGAGACTTACTTATACCATGCTAAATAATGACTGCACCCTACCTCTACTGGGGACTGTAACACATAAATCTATCCTTATTTAGGCATCAAAGCATGTGTCCCGAACCACAATCTGATTTTCACTAAACTCGAAATAAAATGCACTGAAATGCATGCGGCTGCTGACGGGTGTCTTTAGAGCCTCAAAATTGAGAAGTTCAGAAAGTTAGGAAAATAAGCTGATGCTTCAGTGTTTGAGCTGACAAGCGTCAGTCAGAGCTCAGCAAAAGAAACCAGCAAATTCCAATCTCTGCCTGATTGGCGAATCCTACCAACAATCTGGGAAGCAAACACACTGCCCTTACCCTTAAGCTAAAGCACCTTGCCCATTTCTTCTGTTTAAAAGCCAGTTAAATGAAGTCATTCTCTGGTTCATTTCCAAAGACACCTGCACCATGTTTATGTTGGCCCTCCTCGCCTCCCCTGGCTTTTCATCGCTTCTAAGGTCAGCCAGCGAGCACAAACGTTTCCCATTTGGCAGAACTTCAGCTGTCCGTCAGCATCAGCAACCTCTCGACTCGAACGTCAGATGAGCACGCCCTGATAAATACGTCCATCAAATAAACGACAGCGTAATGCGTCTATACCACAAACACAAATTTACTGCCAGTTTGATTACCCAACGTGGCTTACAAAGCCCTCAGAAATGGAAGACATCTAGAGGCGAGCGAGGACTCGCATCGTGTATAGATTACGCATTACCCGAGGACATTCCATAGGCTGTTGCATAACGGAAAGCAAACAGAACAGCTTGGATGATGTAGTTTCCCCTCAGTTCACGTTTCCTTTGAGGCGAATGTGTGTAGCCTTCATAAAAGAACAAGCCACGCCCACAAGAGACGAAAGGACAAAGAGAGACATGTAAACTCCCGCTGTGTTATCGTCTTGACGAGTGCGCTTTGGGCTGACGTGCGCTGGTAAATAAACGCTGCACTGATTAGATCTGAGCTGAAATTAAATCCTTGCGTTTGCTCCACAGGCGAGCAAACGCCACAATGCCGTCCAGTTGAGCTTGACTGTACTTGCTCTGCGCATTTATAACAAATCCGTTTAAAACATAAACTGTTTACACATTTGGCTGTGAAGCGTGTGTGACTGAAGCTGTTAGGGACGCTTGATGGTTGGAAAAAATTAATAAATAATAATCCCAATTATTTTTTGGTCAATGCATGTACAATAACCTGCTTTTTGTTTGTTTGTTTGTTTGTTTGTTTTTGCGAACCCAAACACCGAGTGGACGCCACTTGGACTGTAGTTTTGACCAAATGTCGGGTCAGCCCGTTTGTTGCGTTGGAGGAGAAGTTAAAAGGAGCATCGTCATTGTTCACAGTGGCCCAGTTTGAACTTTATGACCTGATCAAAGAAAAAAAGATGGCAGCATGGTAAATAATGACTATATAGTAATAGCAGTGTCAGTGGCCTGTGACTCAAACTAAAGAATGAGTTTGTCTACTTAAAATAATATCAGCCGCTTACCTGCTTGCTAGCGATGGGTGACTTAACATTGTATCACCACAATTATTTGTACAACTTAATCATACAGGCAATGCGCTGTTTGCCCCTCTCCCATCAGGTAAACGCTTCAGAAGCCTCAAAGCCAAAACAAATAAACTTAGAAACAGCTTCTTCCCAAGAGCTGTGAGGGCAATCGCCCCCTGATGGGAGACTGCAGTCACCCCACAGTTACTAACACCGTCATAGGTTACAATCACCTTAATGTTACTGCCTGCTGCACACCATCATCTCAGAATATCTAAATGCACATCTCTGTAAACGAAGCCTCAGATCATCGTTGCACAATAAGCACCTTATTACCTCATCGTCTGTTATCTGCGCCTCATGAAGGACAACTTGGTAACACAACTTTTGAATCATCCTATTATTTCTCATGAACGGCACGAAAAAAAAAAAAAAAAAAAAAAAAACCCACTGTAACCCTTGTTCATTGCCTGTTTGTTTGTCCGTTCACCTTCATTATTACAGCAATTTCCCTCTGGGATTATTAAAGTATGTCTGATTCTGAGTCTGATTATGCTTACTCTGTCTGAACCGGAGTGGCAAGGGAGAAATCTTGCCCCGTGTAACACACAGTGACAATAAAGACTCTTTGAATACCAATAAAGACAAAAGTAATGATAAAAAGTATTTAAAAATCACCCCAGTCTTTTTTGGCTGCGTGCATGTCACCACAAATTCATATTTTGGTTTCATATTGTTCAGATACCATATTTTCCAAAGCCCAGTGCTAGCTGTGCATGCTCAACATTCAAAGTTGGACCAAAGAGTCAATCGTAAAGTTGGTACTGACGCGCTAAACGGCTAGCATTGAACCTGCTCTTAAATTTTCATGCATTTCAACATGTTTTTTGTTTCAGTTGCAATGATAAAATATTAAATTTGGCCTTTTTTTGTTGAAGAACAAAAATATTAATTTTATTCAGGGTTATACGATAAGTATGAATTTTGCTACTTCAGATGCCAGTCGGGCGTAGCATCCAAGCTGCCTTTGTGAAACGTCACAGGAGAAAACTGCATGCTGGAAAAGGGTGGTTGTAAAAAGTATTGGCACCTGGTGTACCAGCAAATGTGGTACACACGATTTCAAGCACCAAGTTTATCTATTAAAGCGGGGTTAATTTTAAGGTTTGATTTTTCCACAGGTTTCAGTGTGAGAGTACGCCGATGCATTAAACCAGGAGTTTGTTATTTAACAGGTTTGCAAATAATTGTGGAGGCTGCGTATAACAGATCTAACTTCATGATTTTATTTAATTTTTTTTTTTTACTTCTTATCAATTGTAAATACTGAATAAATGGCTTGGGGGGAAAAACAACATTCGCAGCAACATCCAGCTCAGTCAATGACAGAAAAAGAAAAAAATTATAAAGGTATTTATCATGTTAGTTGTCAACAGGTAACACACGTGTGGTCTGTTCAAAGAAAAACAAAACACAAGGAAAAGCTGTGGAGAGACAAACAAAAGAAAAACATGCCAGTATATTCCTTCAGGGAAAGTAAGACGAATGTTACAGCTGGCAATTAAAAAGAAAAATCGGTGCCAACCAGACAGACAAACAGGTGTTTTTACAACACTTGCTCGTATTTGTCGAAGCCAGCGAGTCTGCCGCCACTCAAGATCTCCCAGCGTGAGTCAAATACAGATGCAGGCGGTCTGTAAATAACACCTGCTTCATACACGTGAGAGGCTTTGCTTGGTACCATGCAACAGGGGGGCCTAGCCGCACTTTAAAGTAAACTTACCTCTGGTTCACTCGCCGTTCATCATCACTCCCAAAGTCCTGCAAAGAAGATAAGAGGAGATGAGCAACGCTGCACTGGATACTCTTGAACACACCGGAGTCAAATGATCCGGTCATCATGGCGAGCTCCGGTGAACCTTGCTGACAGGCTGACCAGAGAATTCATTCTCTAACGGCGTTTCCCAAATCAAGACTTTACATTTACATAAAAAATTCCCATCCAGCAGTTTTACCATCTGTCCGCTACACAAATCAGGAAATAATATAACTAATTTAGCTTTTAAATTGCCAGTGTGGTATAGGGCCGCTTCACTGCCTTTCTGGCATCTGAACCAATAGATCAGTTATCGCACTTTTGAAGTGGTGAAGTACCTTCTTTAGATTTATAGACACTTCACCAAAACCGGTTGCTCTGATGATCAGCTGAACCTCAGAGGGGCAAACGAGGGGCTGTGGGGCAACAATAATGAGGGATTCAGCCCAAAGCATTGCAGTTCCACTTTATATGGACCACAACTGAATGATTTAAATGTAAAAAGGAAGGAAGCCATTAAACAGCGTATGTCCCCTTTAAAAAGCTGTGGTTTGGTGAAATCTTCAAATGAGTGTGTGTCTATTCTACGTTTTTAGCTAGAAACTCAAAAAATAAAGTACTGACAGCCAAAATGTTGACCTCTAGTTTTGATTTGGCAAATCAAAGTAATGAGTAGAGTTATATGACTTAAATATAAAACGATGGGAAAAAAACATCACTTTTTTACGTTGCAGAAAAGGAAATTAGCAGATCATTTCTAGAAACCTAAACATTTTTCCACACTGAGTTTTCTTTTCCTCCGTGCTTTTTAGACCTCCTGGTAAAACATATGAAAGCAAATCACCCCCCCCCCCCAGACTTTTTTAATATTTTGTAGGAACCACACACTTTAATCAGATGCTCTGAAAGGGGGACACACTTAAAACAGGCAGAACATAAACTTGGTTTATTTGAGTCAAAAATAAAATGTAACATTTTTTCAAAAGCAAAATCTTTATCTTAATGTTAAAACGAGTTTAACTTTTTTTTTTTAAACTATAGCCTGACCTCTTAAGGCCAACGGCAGCACTGACGCAGACCTGATTGAATAAATAATCTGTGACAAACCCGTCGGGTCATGTTCTAACCACAAACCTCTGACAGATTTGCCTCCTCTTTTCAAACAATGAGATAAAACTGCAGGATTTGATGACGATGTTCTTGAGTTTCTCTCATCAAACTGCAACATGGAACACATACGCCTCGGAAAGAAATGCACTTTTAGCTACGATAAAGACGAACTAGGCTCATACCCTGAGAGCTGTTTAACACGATCGCAGTGCAAGCATGTTCGTTTTTTGTGTCATTTTCTTCGTATTTAATAACAGCGGCAAGAGTCAGAGAACCTTGCAGCATTTTGCTGAAACTCCCTTACTCTTAAGAAACTCTTCTTTCGAAAACAAACATTATTTGAAACTAAAATATGGCATTTCTGTATTTATGCAAAAGGCAGGACATTTACCGGACACAAAAAAAGAAGAAATGCATGACTTTGTCTCCATTGCTGTGCATTAAGGTTAAATTCTCTCAGCTGCCTCATCCCCTCATGCCAGCATCCCCTATGTGCCTGTTTACATGAGCTCTTTTTCCCCTTCACTCCAGCACAGCTCTGCTCCTCCAGCCCCCCCCCCCCCCCCCCCCCCTCCTTGTGAACAGATTACATCATGGCTGCGGCAGATTTCACTCTGCATTTTGTGTCACACCTGAGCAAAACATTAAAAGCAGCAACGACGTACACATACAACACAAATCTACCCCTGCACAGGAGAGGTTCTACTTTTTTAAAAGCCTCTATGCTGAGACAGATATGTGCTGTAAAAGCTTGACCATGCAACAAATATCTGCAAAAAGTGTTTGTTTTTGTTCTTTGTGCAAGACAAAAAAAAAAGTATCGGTTCCAAAGACAAGCTATAAAACAAGACAGATGGTCTTCATAACTACAGCGGTAAATAAATGCAAATTCATTCCTGATTTCTCTGATTGTGTGCAGTGCAAAGCAAGGTGAGCTCATGTGTTTATAAATAGTAAGTAGCGCCCCCGCCTGGCCACTATTGTCAGTGTCTGGACATAGTAAAGGAACCTTACTGTGATAAATGTGGAGAATACACTTTGACTTTTTTAACATATTAGTGACCAGAAAACAAAGAAACTCAACATATAAAGCTGTAGGTCAATCTAGATATAGTTATAAATAAGATGATTTTTTTTTATCTTATAAGAAACCATGTTAGTCTGTTAATCTGATTCTCATAGTCGAAAGGAAGAATAATCAAAATTCTGACACATATATATCCAGAGCATCATGATTTTTTTTTATTTTATTTAAAATGAATGCCTTTAAGTGTTAGTTAAGTGACAATGGATCATAATTAAAAAGGAACCAAGAGAGTGGCGCGTTTAACAGTTCTGCATCTTTGTAAACAACAGCCTGTTCTTCTTTTAAAGAACAAACAAGAAGAAGAAAAACCCAGACTATTAAATCGCGTCATAAACAGCTAACATCAACGTTAGCTACAGCTCCTGCTATCCATGTATTAGGATTAAACTAAGCCTATATTAGCACATTTTGAATTTTAAACTGACACATTTAACACTTCCTATCATCCAGCATCATCACACACTGATACGTAATGCTTTGTTGGTATTTTCTCCATGAAGGAACGCGTATAATAGCTAACAGCCTAGCATAACGTGATAACTAACGGTGCTAATTTAGCTGCAATCAGCGGCCCTTCCTCCAGTAACACCCCCCTCTCATCCTCGCTGCTTCCCGGCTAGACTACCCCACCGGAGCATCGCCTTTGCTGCACCCCCAGGGCCGACACTGACCTCCCCCGCGGTCGTGGTTGCTATGCTGGCGGTGGACGCGGCGCTCGGGGTCGGGGACCGCTGCAGTGTTACCAACGCCATGGTTGGAGGCTGTGGATGCTGCAACGACGCCGGGGCGGCCGCTGTGGCCTGGAGAGCTGCAGCTAGCTGCCGGGGCTAACGGGGAGTGGAGGAGGGAGACCGACCGTGGCGCTCTGGGGCCCAGTGTGTGTGTGTGTGCGCGCGCGCGTATGTGTGTGTGCGTGCGCGCGTGTACGTGTGTGTGTGTGTGTGTGTGTGTGTGTGTGTGTGTGTGCGCACGCACGCGCGTGCATGGATTCCCCACGGCACTCTCGCAAATATTATACAGTTTTATACAGTAATTAACAGCAGCATCAGGGAGGAGTGTTGCTTGTATACAATTCATTTCAGGTTACACATGTTTTAGTTTTTGCAGACTTGTTTCAATAATAAAAGCTTTTAGTTCGTTAAAGCCATAGGGGCGAAAAAGCCCGGTAACAAAAGAAATGAACAAAATATATTGTTGTCAAACTAAAGTAATACTTTGTGGGTACACATAGTTTGTTGTTTATTATTGATTCTATTGATTACAAACAGAAAAGTTGTAAAGAATAAAATAGAATGGAAATTAGTAGAATTTAATAAAAAGGAGACTTGAACAGTGTTGTTTTGTCTGTCAATATCTAATGGCCCTATTTTTTGTTGTTGTTGTTGTTTTTTTGGATTGCCATCTCTATCCACCCTTTGTCTCATGTTTTTGGATTTATCTAAACTTCTACTTGTTCAACATTTCAGTTGGTTTTTTGGTTCTGTTTATTTAGATAGCATAAAATCACAGCAAGTCATTCTAGTTAACTCTCCAGCTTTTCTGCCTCTTATTTGCATTGATACGTGAGTTTGGGATTCTATATAGCTGTACGATTGCCAAGACACAGTAGAAGTCAAACTTGCCAGATTTTATCGTGGTCTGATTGCTGAGATAAGCCAAGCCAACTTTATTTATAAAACATAAAAAAAAGGCACTGACCAAATTGCTGAAAAAAAGGAATAAATTATTAAAATAAATAAAAGCATGACAATTTTGAATAAATAAAACAATAATTAAAAGTAGAAATAAATAACCCAAGTAAAATTAGCAACCTGAAATACAACACTGACAAGAAAAAAAGAAAAAGAAAAGAAAACATGATAAGAAGATAAGATATGAAGAAGTAACCCTAGCTGCAGCATTGCCACACACATGACTGAATAAATCTCTGAGCTGTGCCACTTTATTACTGCTGCATGACCTGAATGAAGACTCTGGACTATCATGTTGCACCATGTGCTGTATAAGTTCAGACCATTTACTATTTGTGAGAACAGGTTATTTTCAGATTGGCAGCTTTTATTATGTTTGATTCAATACAATGAATTCAATTCAGGATCACAAATTTCAATAGAAGTAGAATAAGTGCTAAGTTTATAGAATCAGTCACATACAAATTAAATCAAAGCTCATAAAAAAAATCAAACATTACATAAAAGACAGAAAATTCATTAAAAGTAACATTTAGGCACTACATTGGAGAAAAGAATATTAAAATACGCATTTAAAACAAATGACTAAGACAGAAAATGAACTTATAAAGTACCCTAATCTGTGGCCTTTGGGGGAAAGCGCAGTAACCAATATAGTTTTAGTTGTTGATTTAAACTTTCAGAAATTCACAACTTTTTAGGGCGCTAATTACGGAGCTGAGCAGTAGAGAAACTCAAGGCTTGTCTAAACACGCTTTAATGGGCTGCAGGAGCCTGGTGCCTATCTCCAGCAGTCATTCACCAAGAGATTTGGTACACCAAGGGAAACACAGAGACACGTTGTTATAATTCAAGCTACTGAAAATAGAAGCATGCACTGATGTCCTTTCTTGTATGTTCTGTAGTTTTCACCCTTTCTACAGTTTAGTTTAGGGCTGATGTTTAATGTTGTATTTTTGGGACCAAAAACGATTAATTCCATCTTCTCTGCAATAAAATGATGGCGTCGTGACATGCTTAGACTCTCTTTAGTCTGATAACTTTTGAAGGAGAGTGAAAAGAACAGTGGTGTCCAAACATTTTGTAGCTATCTCAAGAAAATGTGACTTTTTTTGTAATATTTCTTTTTTTTAGTTTGCATAAATTAAACAGAATATCTGAATTACACAAGATAGATTTTTGAATACAAGGGACATATAAACCATTACAAATTTGAAACGTAAACAGGCTTGCTTACCCTATAAAACCAAAAGGCAAAAAGTTTTAATTTATCTTAGTCTAGAAAACGTTTTTAGTCAGCTTTTGGCAACAGCACCTGGGCATAGGTCACTCTTTCTTCATAAATGGCTATTTATTTGCCAAGTTTAGTTCAAGTCTAAATTTGTTTATTAACAATAACATTGTTACCACTTTTGAATTGTAGTCGTACGGTCAAATGAATCCCAACCAAAATTTGGACACCAATGGAGGTAGAAACTTTGTTGTTTTTCTGTGTAGATGTGTAAGAAAGTATTACCTATCATGTCAGTGACTTTGAATCACAAGTGACCTGTGCGCCGAGTCTGCAGTGGTCGTGCTTTCAACGATGGGACGTGAACGCATCTCTCCCGCAGCTGATTGGCTGCAGGCTCCGCCCTCCTCCATGTGACACATGAAGCAATAGAAATGGAACTCAGTCAGTGATTAGAAGTGATTGCTGTGCAGTAGCGACTTGAACCTAAGGTAAGACAATAAACTAACTTCTCTGTAAACGTTTGTTCTTTACCTTAATAGCTTTATTTTAACTTTGTGTGCATTCTGCAGTTCTTTCGGCCTTCCTTTTAATAAATAAGTGGCATATGGTTTCACCAAAATGTAAATTCATCCAACACGTCGCCCCCCCCGTTACATAAAACTCTCTGCATGTTTGTTGCTCAAGGTTCGCAGAGCTGCAGAGCATGGCCCAGTAATTTCCCTGGGATCTGGGCATGCATTTCATTTTTCGTTCTTTAGGGAAAACCTGTCATTTTTTTTTATTTTCATTGCGTCTGACGTCGTTCATGTACAATTTCATACATTGTTAGAAGTTGCACGTAGGCCTAAAGAGCTTTCTTGTGTTCTGTGGGATCTTAAGTCACAGTTGATGTTGAGTATATCTGTGTGCTGGTGAAGATTCTCAGTCATCCAGGTCATGATCAATCCAAAAAAGGTTTTTTAAAAAAAACGTCTATTCTGAAGCTAAAAAACAATTTGTCAGCTTCAGAATAGAAGTCCAGATTTTTTTTTAACCTTTTTTGGATTGCGTATTGCCCTGCGATAGACTGGCGACCTGTCCAGGATGTACCCAGCCTCTCACCCATTGACAGCTGGAGATAGGCACCAGCACCCCATGTTAGATAATGGATGGATGGATGGATTGAGTATATCCGTGCACACAAAGCAGTAATTATAGGTCAGAGAGTGTTAATGTGTCTCCTTTCAGTGCAAAGATGCTGGTGGCAGTGATTGGAGCTGGAGTCATCGGTCTGTCAACAGCCCAGAGCATCTATGAGCAGTACCACTCCACAGTCAGCCCACTGACCATTGAGGTGTATGCAGACTGCTTCACCCCTCTGACCACCAGCGATGGAGCCGCTGGCTTCTGGCAGCCATACCTCTACGATAAAGGCAACACCCAGGAAACGTGAGTGCAGTCTCTTTTATTATCGATTATTTTTTTTTCTTTATCTCCAGAGGTGACAGTGAATGAAAAGGTCTGTCTGTCTCTATTTTTAGAAAGTGGAATAAAGAGACCTTTGACTACCTGCTAAATTGGCTCAGGTCACCTGAGGCTGTAAAAATGGGTATATTTCTCCAGTCAGGCTACAACCTCTGCACTGATCCCCTTCCAGTGAGTACTGCTGTGATCTTGCAAAATGCACTGGAAGTATAACCTTAAAGATAAGACTTGGACTTGTTAGCCTTTTTTACAGCAAAGAGCAAAGCTAAAATTTAACCTCTTAAAGATTATTTATACAATTATTACAAAGAAGTTTATTGTCGGGCATAGATAAAGTCCAATGGCTCTCAGCTGCGCTAGTACAGCTTTGTTCACACAAACAAAGGGTGGTTGCCAGCCGTGGTTGCGAAACGGTAACAGAGAGGCCTCTCTAGGGTTGGGGTTACACACAGAGTTAATTGGGATTCTGTACACTCTCACATATATATTGCGATTTTGACGTTCTGTGAGTGAACTTGTTTTTGATTGCAGGAGCCCTCATTTAAGGACATCGTCCTGGGCTTCAGACGGCTCACAGAACGAGAGCTGCAAATGTTTCCTGGATACACGTGAGTTCCTGCAGAAACGACCATTAAAGCCAGTCAAGCAGCCGACGACATCTCTTTTCATGTTTCCAGTGTAACAGCAAATATAAAAAAAAACGCAGCCCATGTTTACCCTGCGACGCACACATAAACAAAGTAAACCTTTTTACTTTTCAGTAGGTTTACCTAAACGTAACTTCCTCCTGGGACACAATTTGTATTTCAGGTTTTGTTTCTATTATCTTTCTGAACAGCAGATTCCCATTAAAGCTCTTTATTTCTTCAGGTATGGCTGGTTCAACACAGCTCTCATGGTGGAAGGTAAATCATACTTACCATGGCTGACCAACTGGTGAGCAAATAACTTAATGCTGAGTCAGCATTTTCCCCCTCTCCCTCTGACTCGTGTTTTTGTCGTGTGGCGCTTTCATCTAATTTATTTCTTAATAGGAATGATTACATATTATATTGTATAAGAACATAACATTTGAAGTCATATACAGGGATACATTATTTATTCTTAAAACCTTGTCTCTATTGGAGTTTATTTTATTTCACATGTTATTGGCATAGTCCCCTTTTTGAAAAACTTGTAACTCTCTACACATTTTAACTGCCTGCCTGTATTGTATTATATTACATTAACTATCAATACAATGCATCAGAAAAATACTCACAGTCCTAGAAACATGAGCACATTTTACATTTTTTTTTGTCTGCCTGTGAGTGAGCAACACAAAATGTATTCAATGATTGTGAAGTGCAAGGAAATGGATGCCTATTTTAATTGGAAATAGGTCTGGACTTTGACTAGGCCATTCCAACACATGCATGTGCTTTGGTCTAAATTGTTCCGCTGTGTGTTCTAGTGTTGTTGTCCTTCTGTTGAGCCTTCCTTTGGATTTAATGTAGTTGAACCACATGGCACATGATTTTGAAGAGGGAAAAAAAATGATACAAAGTCCTGCTGGAAGGTGGCCCTGTTACTCTGGGGCGTCAAACTCCAGCCCTCAAAGGCCGGTGTCCTGCAACTTTTACACGTGTCCCTGGTCCAACACACCTGAGTCCAATAATCAGGTGATCAGCAGAACTCTGGAGAACTTGACTGCATACTGAGGAGATAATTCAGCAGTTTGATTCAGGTGTGTTGGACCAGGGACAAATCTAAAAGTTGCAGGACACCGGACCTCGAGGACCAGAATTGAAGACCCCTGGTCTAAAGTCTTCTGCAGCCTCTAACTGTTTCTCTTCCTACCCAAATATAGATCCATCCATCTTTCCATAAATGTTCACTTGCTTCCCTCTTGCCTCTGTGGGAAAAAGCATCTCCCAGCGCATGACACTGGCACCGCCATTCGTCATCACGGCAATGGCAGCATCAACAATGGCTTCCTTCTTTCCACTCTTCTATAAAGAGAGTTTCTCCCTCCTGAGATGTGGAGCTCAGCATCACAGCACAGTTTGACTCTGTTTATGTAATAAATGACTTCTGAAGGTTATTGGCTGCATTAAACTTTATTCAGGGCAGACTATACCCAAAATCTTACATAATAAAATCTCTGTGACATGTCTCGATTTCCTCTAAGGTTAAAACCTTTTTTTTTATGTTTTTGCAGGTTGAAAGAAAGGGGTGTTAGATTTTATCACAGGAAAATCAAGTCGTTTAAAGAGGTTAGTGTAAGCTTTTATATTTTTACAACTGAACATTTTACACTTTTTTTTTGTTTGTTTTAGCACATGCTGCTTGCATTCAAGTCCGAACATCCACTAATGAGGGTTGTCGTGTTTCCGTTCTTGTACAAAGACTCCTAACACTTCATCTCCTGACACAGTTTTACCTTTTCTTGTCCGTGACTGTGTTTAGCTCGCTGATGCTGGGGCGGATGTGATAATAAACTGCACCGGGATAAGATCTGGGGAGCTGCAGCCAGACCCGGACCTTAAACCGGGCCGTGGCCAGATAGTTAAGGTGAGCTCAAGAAGCTTTGAGAAGCCCGTGCAGACATTACGCAAACGGCCCTTTTCACTAATTTCTCTGGGTTTCAGGTGGACGCCCCCTGGCTGAAGCACTGGATCATTACCCACAATACTAAAGTTGGAGTGTACAATTCACCGTATATCATCCCAGGGTAATTTCTAGTGACCCGGCAGACTGCACTGCATGTTCACACTAGCATTACTCTTGCACCAGCGTTTGTACTGGTTAACTTTTAACTGATATCATGCCTCAGATGTTTTTTCTTTCCCATGGGCAGTTTTACCTCCTGCTTTTCTAGTGGTGTTGATTTGTGCTTACAGACCTTGTTTGGGATTGTTGCACGGTGAGGTCAGAAAGTCAGACTTGTTTTCATCCGCTCACAGACCCTCTGTGTCTGCAGGAGCCGTCTTGTGACTGTAGGAGGGGTTTTCCAGCTGGGAAACTGGAGTGAGCAGAACAACTCCACTGACCACGAGAACATCTGGGAAAATGCATGTCAGCTTGAGCCAAGTCTCAAGGTGAGATGACATTAGAAGGCCAAAAGAAATCACTCTGTCTCTACTGGAGTTAATTATTCATATTGAGCCTTCTGTGGTGCTTAAGACCATTTAAAGCTTGCCTTAGATGCAAATAAAATATGCACAAGATAAGAACTGACATTAGTGCATCGGGCTGTATAAATGCATAACAAATGACAGAAGGATATAGTGCCTTTCAAAAATATAAATACCTACTAACTTCGCTCACATTCTGTCATATTACAGTAATTGTCAGTGTAATTTCAAATGAGTTTTTAAAAAAAAGTATTGAATGAAGGGCATACTAAAGTAAAAATAATGCAAATCGGATTTAAAACAAAACAATGAAATCTGAAAATTGTAAGTATGGGTATTCTGTCTGGACTTTGACTGGACCGTTGTAACGGAGCAATTTGATATGATCTAAACCAAATGGTGTCAAACTCCAGTCCTCCAGAGACGTGTCCTGCAACTTAAGAGATTTGGCTCATCACACCTGAATCGAGGCGCGTTGAGGAAGTAATCTGGCCATTTGTTTGAAGTGTGTTGAACCAGGGCTACAGCTAAAAGTTGCAGGACACTAGCCCTTACAGACTGGGATTGGACACCTGGGGATTTTTTATTTAAGGTCAATGTCCTCCTGGAAGATTAATCAGTCTCAAGTCCTTTGCAGCCTCTAGCAGGTTTTCTGTCAGGACTGCCCTTCATCTAACTCCATCCTCTTCCCCATTAACTCTGAACTATGATCTGACTAACACCATGTCTCACTTAGTGTTCAGGGAGATGTGCACTGTTAATTCCCCATTTCATCTAGCATTTTGCCAACAGGCCTAAAATGTTGGTTTTGCTCTTATATCTATACAAGGAACTCTAGGAAGTCACATTGAGAGAGAAGAATGTGGTTTTGTTTTGTAATTTGATTAGCAGTTAATTTTAATTGATTATAGCTGAAGATCATGGCTTCTTCTTTTGGCTTGTTGCTCTTTTGTTCTCCGCAGCATGCCAGGATAGTAGAGGACTGGTCCGGTCTCAGGCCTGTCCGAAGCAAAGTCCGCCTGGAGCGTGAGACCATACAGTCTGGTGCCTCCGCAATCGAGGTAAACCCCAGCAGAAAATCAGCACTTTAATCATTAACTTTCTGCTAGCCAGCTTCTTGGAAAAAAAACAGAGGTGCACTCTTCCAGGTGATTCACAACTACGGCCATGGCGGTTATGGTCTCACCATTCACCGAGGCTGCGCTGAGGAGGCGGCGAGGCTCTTCGGTCAGATCGTGGAACAGCAGGGCAGACGTCCAAAAGCTCGGCTGTAACCACGAGTCGGGGGGGCTCTTCCCTTTCCAAAATCCAGCACCAGCACTCCCGCTGTCCTCAACAAAGCTAACGTCTAAAGCAAAGATATATACTGTAAATGTTGTTGGAGCCCTAATGACACCACTACAACATGAGGTGCCTTTGATTAATATGATGTTTTGAGTGATTTTAAAAATTAAAACAATGAAATTGTCAGTATTTCAATCTTATTTAAGTTTAGTTTGTAGTAGTCGCATTGGTTACAGATTAAGAAATTGCCTTAATTTTATAAATAAATAATAAAACGACTCCATCAGTATCTTTTTTTTTTTTTACAGTTTATTTACTGTAGTATCATACACATTTACATCCACCACACTGACATGTACTGCTGCACGATATCTCAAACACTGGTGAGTCAGTCACCTTGGTGGACCCGTTTGGTGATATGTTGTCTGTTTAAAATGAACAAACTCTGTCTCCATCTCGTTTTTGAATACCAACAAAAGCAAAGACAACAATCGAACTAGGTTTGTTTTTTTTTTGGCTTGTTTTTTACATAATTTACATAGAGAACATGACATCCAGTAGACGATCACAGCTGGGGTCAATGCGAATATGGTGTTAGTCTGGGTCAGTAGAGGAATAGCTGTACATGAGTAGCAACATCATTTTTCAAAAAACAAACAAACTCTGGGCAGTCCATTATGGCTAATCACATGAGATTGAATGTCTGGATTCTTTGTTGTCGACTTCAGCGACCTTTTACTAATGCACACATCAATCTCTAGGAAACTTTCTAAACTTGCTTCCCAGTGAGGAGGAGAGCCTCTGATTTGGTTGGAAATGTACTTTTAAGGTAAAAATAGCCAAATTCCTGATTTCGGCCTGAAAATAAGTAAATATGTAACGGATGCTTTAACTTTCCCATCTGGACTTTACCTTCAGTTTATGAACCTTCAGTTTATGAATAAACCTTGTTGTCTTGTTGTGGCACATTTCAGGGTAAGAATCCCTCAAGAGCAGAACATGTTTGAGATAGTTGAGATAGCAGCATTGTGAAGTGGCTGAATTGTATAGTGCCTTGCAAAAGTATTCACACCCCTTAAACTTTGTCACATTAAAACCACAAACCTTAACAAGTTTGTGGTTTTTATTGTGATTTTATGTGTTAGACCAACGTAAAGTATCACATAATTGATATATAAAAACATAAAAAGATAATGATATATGTTTTTCTAATTTTCATCGAAAAAAGTCTAAAACACTGTGTTTTTAGCTCTATGACCTCCAGTGCAACCAACCTGCTTCAGCAGTCCTCTAATTTGGTAAATAGTAATCACTGAGATTTGTCCTCAATATAAAACCAGCCATTTTGTGGAGTCTGCAAAGATGTGCTGGAGAGCATTAGTCAACAAACACCATCGTGAAGACCCAGGAACACACCAGTCAGGTCCGGAGTAAAGTTGTAGAGAGGTTTTAAGCAGAGTTGGGTTCTAAAATAATATCCCAAGCTTATAACATCTCACAAAACACTGATCAATCAATAATTTAAAAATGTAAATGGTATGGCATAACTGTAAACCTACCAAGAAATGGTCAAGCATCTTAACTGGCAACCTGGGAAATGAGAGCATTAATCAGAGAAGAACACAAAGACTTATGGTAACTCTGGTGGGGCTGCAGAGATCCACTGTTCAAGTGCGTTGAAAAGTCAACTATGAGTTGTGCACGACACAAATCCAGCCTTTACGGAAGAGTGGCAAGAAGAAAGGCGTTGCCTAAAGACAGTCATAAGAAAAACCATCTCAATTTGCTTTTAGGCCACGAGAAAGGCAAATGGAAAAAGATGCTCTGGTCAGATGAGATCAAAATGTAACTTTTTGGTCTATATGTGTAATAAAAAATACTTAACCATAAATACATCACGTCTCCCCTTGGTAAAACATGCCGACGGCCACGTCAAGTTGTGATGGTTATTTTCTTCCACAGGGACAGGGAAGCTGGTCAAAGGAGATCGATTAAGCTAAATTGAGGTGAATAATGAAAGAAAACCTGTTAGAGGCTGCAGAAGCCTTGAGACTGAGTTGGAGGCTGACCTTTCAGCAAGAGAACGAGATTATTTATTTAAACATTGAACATTATTTAAACATAATTCTGTCCGACCCTGTGTTGGTCTGTCACATAAAATCCGATTAAAATGTGTGAAGTTAGAGTATGTAATGTGATAAAAAAAATTGTTTAAACAGTATAAATACTTTTGCCAAATACTGTAATTCCTTACTTATGAGTAAAAAACAAAAAAAATTTAAACAGTTTGTTCTCGGTCTAAGCCCTTTTCCCCAACTTCCTTAGATACTGCATTTTAAGTAACATACTTGAGGCTGTAGTTTTTTTTGTATTATCATTGAACATTGATGAGCATCAGACACAAATGAATTAAAAAGCACTAATCATGTCATGAAAGTGACCATAACTACAGTCTGATATGTATCAGCTTCCTTTTTATTCATAACAGCTAAATTAAACTGCCTTTTCTTTATATATATATATATATATATATATATATATATATATATATATATATATATATATATATATATATATATATATATATATATATGGGAAACAGAGTTTACTATAGTTTACTATACTATATACTATAGTTTGCCTACAACATATTGGACTTTTATGGTCAAGCTCAGTAATGGACTATTTTCTTACTGTATCTAAATATTTTAGCTAAGTATTGTGCAGATGGAAGGAATTGATCAGCAAGTTTATATATTGTTAATGTAGTTATTTAATGTTTACATGCCATTGTCAGAACGGCCCTTTGAATGTTAAAATAAGGCCAAAATTATTCATACACCAGGCAGATTTGGATTTCAAATATTTTCTTTCAACTAAGAAGTTTGTTTCTGACAGGAAATGAGACAGGCAGCCATCAAAGGATAAAGCAACGATATCAAAGAAAGTATTAATTGTTAATAAAAACCTATCTGCTTTCATGCACATTATTAAAAATGGAATATGATTTATAACCTTCTCAATAATCAATAACAACAAATTTGTTGGCAATCAAAACTTTCCTTTAATGGCTGAGCAGCTTTTTGTGCATATCCATTGGTATTTTGATGATTTAGCTTTGGTGATGAGCAGGCCTCCTTGCCATCTCCCTCATGGATTCTCCATCATTTTCTAGTCTGGACTCTGGCTGGAGCACTCTGATATGTGCAATACTACTTACATTCAAAAGAAATATGTTGGTGGAATAAAGAAAAGTACCTTAAATCCAAATCTGCCAGTTCTTAGAATCGTAAACTGAGCACATTTTTGGAAAACTCTGCAGACTCTGTTTGTGCTGTAATGTAGAAACACTATACACAGTATCATGTTAAACATCTTCCTACTCTCCACTCACAGCTTCAGAAAATTTGAACGTTTGTTATAAATTAAAAACACACATCATGATTAGACCTTCAAAATTATTTTTGGCCTTTCATGTGTGCATTAATGCAAAGAAGACAATGAAAATAAATCACATAATTTAATAAAGAGGTCTGATGTTTGCAAGACAATCAGGGTTCTCCTACAGGGAATCTATATTTACTCCAATAAATGGGACTGTTCAATGAAAAAAACCTACATTATGAAGCTGATCAGTTAAGTTGAGGAGTTATTTTTCTATTCCAGCAATAACTTTTTTTAAAAAGTTAAAGTGCATTTCAGCAGGCAACTTACATGTACATGAGAAGATGGTGTTTCCTTACTAAGAATACTTGGGAAATAGTATGTTCAGTACGGTTTGTAAACTACAGAAGCAGCTTTTTCAAAAAGTCCAGAGGTTGTCTCTGCCACAAACTGAATAGGTTGTTTTAAGGCTCTTTTAAACAAAGATAGTTGTATGAAGATACATTTTTATCACTTTCACACTTCTTATCGGCCCTGTTTTTCATTTTCACCATCCTGTCCTGAAATTGTGGACATCCTTTTGGTCTCATTGTGTGTGCGTAGTTTAACAGTGGCATCCCTGTGACACCCGTGGTGCTTACAAACTTTACATACAGTGATGTGATGTAAAAAAAAAATGATGCTGCCTGGCTCTTAGGAGAAAACATAAAAGAAGGGAAAACTTTAGCTTTCTCCCCTCTTCTCATCTGGTCTCGCCGCTGCTCCCGACCTTCAGTTTGTACCTCAGCCAACTTGTTCTGAACCCTGGGAGTCAGAGTTGGAGTGTGCGGTATCTTCAGATTTTTGGCCTACCATCTCCTGCCCCCACTCACGGTGGCTGGACTCCTGCAGACCCCGGCCTGTGGTTTCAATGGGCAGAGCGCAGGAGGCAACGGCGGCAAACAGGCAGCAGCAGCAGTACACAGAGAGGGCCAGGTACACCGAAGACTCCAGCATCACCTGCAGGAGAAAAAAAAAATGAAAAAAAGAATAAACTCAGAAATCGAGCGCACTTTTTTGTTCTTAATGCGTTTTATTTAGTTGTTACCTGCGCAACAAAAGGAGTGATGAGGGCGCCAACTCGGGCCATTCCGCTGCTTGTTCCCAGACCCAGAGCTCTGGTTGCTGTTGGATAAACCTGAAGAAAACACAGAGAAAGCTGCCATCTCCTGGTTCTATCGCCCTGCTTTCTCTTTTCTTCACAGTGCATGCTGCTGTGTATTACCTCTGGAGTGTAAACATAGGCTGCCTGGAAGCCTCCGGCAATAAATGCCCTGGCTATGAATATCAACACCGTCATGGACACTCTGTACAGGAGAAACTGGTGTCAGAAAAAGCAGATAAACATGAAACTACAATTCACAACATGTAAAAGCAGAATTTACCTCCCAACACATCCATACAGAGGGATGATGCACAGAGAGAAGACAAGGAAACACAACGCCATGGTCCTTCTCCGGCCCAGACGATCAATAGCCCACAGTGTCACCAGCAGTCCTGCAGGAAGTCAGCACAGTCACTAATGTTGAGTGTGGAGTTTTTCCTCCTCTAAGTATGTGATAAATTATGTGGTAAATATTTATTATGGCAGGAAAATGACTATGATAAAATGTTTAGAAGTAATGCTTTAATTTACATGTTGCTCTGTGTGTGATCTTAACTACTATTAGAAACATACACGTGTGTCTTTTTAAATTGGAAAAAACACACATAAAAAAAGGACGGCGCTCATAAATACATTAAATATATATAGTCCGAAGCTCCTTTCCTCTTTACAATAGAGTTCTTACTGTTGACCCTGTGAAAGGTCAAGGAACAGGAGCTAGAAGCTATTATTAAGGGTATTCGGATGGAGCCTCCCTCTCCCTCAGCTCATCAACATCATGTCTGTCACGGGTTGCTAATTACTTTCACCTGCCTTCCTCTCTGTTTCCTTCCCTATTTAAACTGCCAGTTTCCTGTTCCTATTTGTTGGATCCTCTTTTATGCTACCCCCTGTTCTAGCCTAGGTCCTTCTTGTTTTCCTGGTCCTGTTCTTCACCTGCCCATTCTGTAAGTTTGCCTTTTTGTTGCTCTATTAAACCACAATTTACTTCATTGTGTGGCTCCCTGGCTATTGTCTGCATTTTGGCTCATTTACAAACACAACACTCATGACTGATACATTTTTCATAGATATACTGATTAAATTTTCCAGCAGGATGTAGGGCCTGCCCAAGCAAACCCCATAGAGAATCTATAAGGTTGCTATCAAAGCAACCTTGGCTTCCTCAGCGCTCCAGCAGAACCACAGGCTGATCACCTCCAGGCCACGCTTGCATTGGTACAGTAGCTTCTGACAAGACAGAAGTTGTAATCTTTGGACCAGAGTCCTCAAAAAATAAACTTCTTAATCAATCACTTAATCTGGATGGCATTAACTTGGCCTCTGGTAATAAAGTAAAAAATCTTGGTGTTATTTTTGACCAAGACATGACATTAAAATCCCCTATTAAACAGGTTTCCAGAGTTTCCTTTTTTCACCTCTGAAATATCGGCAAAATTAGAAACATTCTATCCAGGAGTGATGCTGAAAAACTAGTCCATGCATTTGTTACTTCAAGGCTGGACTATTGTAATTCTTTACTATCAGGAAGTCCACAAAATGCAGTTCAAAGTCTTCAGCTGATCCAAAATGCTGCAGCAAGTGTTCTGATGAAAATCAACAAGAGGGATCATATTTCTCCAATTTTAGCTTCCCTTCATTGGCTTCCTGTTAAATCAAGAATAGAATTTAAAATTCTTCTTCTAACGTATAAAGCCCTTAATAATCAAGCTCCATCATATATCAGAGCTCTGATTACTCCGTATGTTCCTAACAGAGCACTTCGCTCTCAGACTGCAGGTCTGCTGGTGGTTTCTAGAGTCTCTAAAAGTAGAATGGGAGGCAGATCCTTTAGCTATCAGGCTCCTCTCCTGTGGAACCAACTCCCAGTTTTGGTCCGTGAGGCAGACACCCTGTCTACTTTTAAGACTAATCTTAAAACTTTCCTTTTTGACAAAGCTTATAGTTAGAGTGGCTCATGTTACCCTGAGCTACCTCTATAGTTATGCTGCTATAGGCTTAGGCTGCTGGAGGACATCAGGGCCTATTTTTCTCACTCTACTGATTTCTACTGTTCTCCAGTTTTGCATGACTGTTGTCATTACAGCTTTTAACTTTTTGTTCTCTCTCTTTTTTCTTCATAGTAGGTACACCTGGTCTGACGTTCTGTTAGCTGTGACATCATCCAGGGAAGACAGATCACCGACTATTACCATCTAATGTAGAACAGATTACTGGATCAATGTGTGCTTCTGTGCTTTTTTTTGTCTGTCTTGTTGTGTCTCTGCTCTGTCTTCTTTAACCCCCAGTCGGTCGAGGCAGATGACCGCTCATACTGAGCCTGGTTCTGCTGGAGGTTTTTCATTCCCGTTAATGGGGAGTTTTTCTTTCCACTGTTGCTTCATGCTTGCTCAGTATGAGGGATTGCTGCAAAGCCATGGACAATGCAAACGACTCTCCCTGTAGCTCTGCGCTTCTCCAGGAGTGAATGCTGCTTGTCGGGACTTTGAAGCAATCAACTGGTTCCCTTATATAGGAAATTTTTGACCAATCTGTATAATCTGACCCAATCTGTATAATATGATTGAATTTGACTTTGTAAAGTGCCTCGAGATGACATGTTTCCTGAATTGGCGCTATATAAATAAAATTGATTTGAATAGCTCATAGAAAACGGGGCTCCAGCATGTTTTATGTGCATATAAAACTGCATTTTATTATGCCACTGTTTCTGTGTCACAAATTACTTTTTATTGATCTTATGTAACATGCTTCTCCTCTGAGAAACTCCTTTGGGGGTTTTCATTACCTGTAAGACACAACCACTAACCAAAATAAACATTTAAATTATATCATTCTCTGTCTGATTCATCTATGTATGAGTTTACCTTTTTGAAATAAATTAATGACATAAACAATCTTTCTATGTTACTCTACTTCATATAGAGAGGCACCAGTAAAAATATTAGTTTGTGTCTTGAGCATTTGTAGTATGGAAGTGCAGTGAGAGCTAGCAAGATGTTGAAATAATAGACACAATAATTAAAGTGTTCAAATGATTATTCTGTTTAATGTAATACAATGTGTTTAGTAAAACTGTGAGTCTTTTGTAATGAGAAAAGTAAAGAAAATGTCTGAAAAGAATGGTGGATGGTTTTAGGCAGTTGTGCCACAAATGTCTGTTTATCATCAAGTTCTCAGTTTCTATGAACATTAATGTTATTTTGTCTGTGTATATTAGCTCCCGCTGTCTAAAACAATAACACATAGTATACTGGAGTACAGGTGCAAATATCAAATTAAATAATCACATTAGTTTAGGTAATGTCTTACAAATTATTATTTTTATATTATTTAGAAAATCTGTCCAACAGTAATGGCATTAATATCAGAAAATACTGCAGAGGACACATCTGTGTTTGTAACAATGTAATAAGCCATGTTTGATATATTTACCGGGGAATTCAGATAATGTTGTCCAGAGCAGATCTTTATAGTCGTCAGAATTCAGGTATTTACACTCCAGGTTGCATCGGAGCTCCTTTTTACCTCCTTTGGACACTAGAGGGAGACATTAAACAGCGGCCATCAGTCAAAGGTCTGACTTGTTCTGGTGATGCTTCTTGCAGAAGCATGACTGTTTTTCTAGGTGTGTGAGGACCTCTGTGACTCACTTCCACATGCACCTCCCTCCTGAAACAACTCTGTGGTGAGCAGCACCAGTCCGTAGTAAGAGAAGGCGTTTGCAAACCTGCGCTGACAGAGATGCAACTTGAAATCAGGCTTTCCACGTTTAGCTGCGTTACAGCCACAAACTGCAAAGCATTTTGCTGGGATTTTATGTGACAGACCAACACAACAGTACTGCATAACTGTAAAGTGAAAAGAAAATGAATGATGGTTTTAAAATACTTTACAACCTGTAACGTGGCATTTCTCTCCCCTGCCAGCTGAGTTTTAATACTTTTCACTGAAATCCTGTGCGACCTGTTCATTTCAGTGATCATCTAAATAGTAAACAAAGTCCACCTATGTGTTATTTAATCTCAGTATCAACCCAGCTATTCTGTGAAAGCCTTAGAAGGTTTGTTAGAGAACATTAGAGGATAAACAGCCTCATGCAGACCAAGGAACCCAGCAGACAGGTGAGGGACAACGTTTTTGAAACAAAATCCTATGCTTTGAACATCTCACAGAGCATTGTGTAATCCATCTGTAGTACAACACAATTGCAAACCTACCAGGTCGTGAATGTCCACCTAAACTGCCAGAGAGCAGGGAGAACATGAATTAGAGAAGCACCCAAGAGGCTTATAGTAATATCTGGAGGACCTTCAGAGATCCACAGCTCCAGCAGGAGAATCTATTGACAGGGCAACTATTGGTTGTGCACTTCACATATCTAACCTTTATTTTATAATACAGTCATATTCAATAAATTAGAATATTATTGGAAAGTCCATTTATTTCACTTACTCAATTCACTAAGGGAAACATTATATAGACTGACACAAAATGATGATGTTCTAAGGCCTTTATTTCTGTTAATTATATTTCTTTCACCTCCAGCTAATAAAAACGCAGCATTTAAGTAATCCTACTCCTAATGCCTGGGAGTGCTGGTTTTCAAGATTTTTTTGTGATATTCCAGAACCAAGCATGCATCCAATCCCCTATTTTTCTCTTTTTAGAGTTGTGCGCACTTATTTCCTTCCAAAAGTTAATCTCAATAACAAGCCTCTTAAAAATGTATATTCTAATTTACTGAATATGACTGTATATTGTTATAGTTATACTATAGGGAAGAGTTTAAAAAATGAAAATGATTGTTGAAAGAAATCTATAGAAAGTTAAAAGGAGGTGAACAGGTCAGATAAGACTGACCAGATCACCTCCTTTACTGACTGACACCGAGTTCCTTTGTAAAGAAGACTGGGCATAAAAATAATTTTTCTACACGTGCCAAACTGCTAGAGACAAAAGATTTACAACAGCCATGGCAGTGAAAGTGATTCTAAAAAGCATTGACTAAGGGGGCCTGAACACAAATGCATGCCACCATTTTAATAATTCTATTTGTAAACATTTTTGAAAACCATGCATCCTCCCCTCCACAATTATTCATTACTTGGTGTTGGTCTATCATAGAAAATGTCAATGATATACATAGAAGTTTGTGGTTGAGATGTGACAAAATGTTGAAAGGTTTAAGAGGTATGGATGTTTTTTCAAGGCACTGAATATAGGTACAGCCATTTAAAACAAAGTTGTTGATTAAAAGGGAAGGCACTAATAATTCTGAGGGTTGATAAGATCTTTAAGAGGACATTTGACTGCGTTATGATTTGTTCCATTTACCAAATAAACCAGAGAAGAACTGTAGTGCAGCGGAGATGCGATGAAAACAAGTCACGAATCTTCCCCCGATCTTCCTAAATTGAAATAACAGATATAAAATAATAGATAAATGATGGCGATACAGGATCGCCCAGATGAGAAGAGAGTTATCGGTGCTTGCATGGCAAAGCCCGGCTGTGCTGTACCTGTCTGGCAGCAATAAGTTTCCCCAGAGGCATGGGGACGCCGTTCTCTGAGGCAATACGTTTCAGAGTGGCCAGAGCCTTTTCCTGGTTCCCCGTCAGCACGTCGTAGCGAGCACTCTCTGGGAGCCACTGTCAACACATGGACACCAGCGATAAACACGTCATTCCAGAACGCCGCCATACCTCACTGCCTGTTAAACTGTTGCACTTACATAGCATAGAAAGGCAAAAAGGAAGAGAGGGGTGGTGGAAAGGCCGAGCAGCCAGCGCCAGCCCAGAGTGGGCATCACCAGGATAGCTAGCAGGACTTCAAAAACTGTGCCGATTGCCCAAAAAATCTGGAAAAAAAACAGGACACAAACATAGTAAGAAGAAAAAAGACACTTGTTGAGGTGTGGCAGTGTGGAGCGGCTTCTACCTCAATCAGCAAGATGCATGTGGCCCTGGATCTCATGGGAAGAAACTCAGCATACAGGGTCACCCTAACAGGAATAAGGAACTACTGTGTAAATACCGAGTCAGTTCATTAGTTTCACTGCTGCTTTCAGAGCTTTGGATGACGGGTACTCACGACTGAGGTGCCCCTCCTATACCGAAGCCCACCAGCGCACGCAGGACCAGGATCCACCCGTAAATGGGAGCAAATGCGCTCATGATGCCGTAGAACATGGTCCAAAGCACACTTAGCGTCAAGCCCTGTTTGTGGATATGATCAGCAATTTATTTTATATACAATACCGCCCTTTTATAAATGTAAATGATGTTGGGTATATTTCAAGATTCCTTCATTTAAAAGCTAAGCACAAGTACACATGCCCTGCCAAAGTATTCATACCCTGTGAGCTTTTCCATCAATTTTGTTACAACTACAAACTTCAGTGTATTTTAATAGGATTTTTCTTTTTACAAACCATTAAAAACATGTACATAGTTGTTAAGTGGGGTAAAAATTATACCAGATTTACAAAATCTTTTACAAAAAACAAAAGGCTGAAAAGTGTGCCATATATTCGTATTCAGCCCCTTCTGAATCAATACTTTGTAGAGCCGCCTTTCACAGCTATTATAGCTGCAGATCTTTTGGAGTATGTTTCTGCTAGCTTTCCACATCCAGAAACAGACATTGTTGCCCTTTGAAGTTGTACATGACAAGCTCAGTCAAGTTGGATGGAGGAGCATCTATGAACATCAGTTTTCAAGTCTTGCCTCAGATCAAATTGGGCTTAGATGAAGACTTTGATTGGACTGTAATAAAACCTGAATATGCTTTGATCTAAACCATTCCCCAGCAGCTCTGGCTGGAGGTTTAGTCCAACTGTCCTGCTGGAAGATGAACCTCTGCCTCAGTCTTTTGCAGCCTCTAACATTTTTTTCATTCCAGGATTGCCCTGAATGTAGCTTCATCCATTCAGTTTCTCTGTTCTCAGCTGTAGGGACTGTAACGAAAATTATTTTTGTCAAACTTAAAATAAAGATCTTATATGCTTTCGTTTTTTTCCTAGTTATATTTCCATAAAGGGCAGATTTGTGACGGGCACACCGAATAGTCGTCCTGTCAAAAGATTCTCCCACCAGAGATGTGAATCTCTGCAGCTCCTCCAGAGGTACCTTGCGTCTCTCAATTCTCTCCTTGTCAGTTTAGGTAGATAGCCATGTGTTGGTTAGTTTGTACTCTTGCCAAACTGTTTTTATTTTCAGATAATAGAGGGAACAGTGTTTGGTTAAGATGTTCAGCAGTTAGCAAATCGTTTTATGACCCAACTCTGCTCTAAACTTCTCAACAACTTAATCCGTGTCTTGTATTCTGCATTCTTTGGTCACTAATGTTCTCAAACAAACCTCAGCAAACTTCACAGAAAAGCTGGATTTATTCTGAATTTAAATGTAGCACAGGTGGACTCCAGTTACAAATTAAGTGACTTAATTAGGAATATCAAAGTAAAAGGGCAGAGTACATATGAAAACCACACATCCTGATTTAGCAGTTTATTTTTCTCAGAAATTGTAAATAAATATACTATTTTCCTTCCACTTCCCAAATACATACTGTTATGTGCTGGGCAATCAAGTAACGTCTCAATAAAATACACTAAAGTGACCAAGTGTGGGAACCACTGTGGATTGTGAATACTTTTGCAGGGCACTGCATAAATCATTTGTGTTACGCAACAATTTCCGGGGAACTCACCATCTTTCTGCCGTATCTATCAGATATGTTTCCCCAAAGAGAAGAGCTAATCATCATCCCAATGAACACTGCCTGTGTCAATAATGGAAAAAGTCATTAGTATTTAGTGTGAGCAGGTTCAGTAAGTCATGCATAGTCTAATGCTTCTACAGTCTTGGAGAACAACAGTTCCCTTTATTAAGCACAAGCACAATCATCATCGGGATATTACATATCGTCATGGTCTGAGGTTTATTGTTTTCCAGGTTTGGGTTTAATCTTTCTGTATAAATTGGGTTTCTCTTTTAATTTGCCTGGCTCAGCTCCTGTAGTTCACGATGACCGTTTTTAGATTTCTACAGCAATCCTTTCTTTTAGCTTCCCGTTTCACTACTTCCTTCATGGTACCCATCAACTCATCTGTTACCGCTCTTCCATCAACATATATTTACATTGGTTTACTTGTTTATCAGTCAGATTCTCAGTTTGCCTTCTCTTGTGCAACCAGACCCTGCATTTTTATTTGCCTCCTTAGAATCTGTGTTTAGTTATTGAATTCTTCTAAACAAGCTTCCTGAGCGTCTGCATGTGTGACCTTTCCCCCCAATTCTTTCCTAAACATAGCTTTGGCAACCAACCAATCAAATCAAAGCACTGTCATACATTGTGATTCCTGCTTTAATATAAACACTTATTTCTAAACAAACCCAAATACTCTTGTTCAATTAAATTATTCATTTATCAAGCACTGCAGGCAGGATCACTTTACAAACCTTCGGAAGCTCTTACCGACGTGAGCAGTGCCACCTCGAGGCTTGGCAGCCTCCATTCACAGTGGAGCTGCGGGGCTAAGATGCTGAGTATCATCATCTCCATAGCATCAGCCATCTGCACAATCAGGAAGCCCAGAGACATTCAGGACAATTCGTGTTGGAGTGGACAAGAACAAACCTTTGGTGAGCTTTTTCTCACCCAAGACAAGCCAGTGAGGATGGAGAGTTTCCACTGGAATGTGCCAAAGCCTATGGCCTCCACAGCATCCTCCACCATAAATGTGTCTGAGAAAATGAGAAGTATGGTAATATAGAATAATATTTTGTAAAATAATACTTAAATTGAATGGAAAAGTGTAGGACTTAGAGGAAAGAAGCCGAGCACTAAGATAATGCACCTTCAGTTGGATTGGCAAACTCTCGAGGCACCGGTGCTTCTTCTGCAAGCGCCACAGACTCTGGATCAACAGGCTCTGCTGGTCGGACATCCTGCTCTGAGCTTTCAAAATCTTCAGCAGAGCGTGGGCTTTCACCTGTACGACGGAAGTGGACAACACTGCAAAAAGGGTAAAAAAAAAGAAGATTTTTTTTGTGTGAAAAATGACTGACATATCTGAATAGTTCATTGTTGTGAAGTGCTGGTAGCGCTGTATCCTTGCACGAGAAGGTCCTGATGTTCAAATTCCAGCCTCTAGTCCTTCTGTATCGAGTTTGCATGTTCTCTTCAGGTACTCCGGCTTCCTCCCACAGTCTAAAATCACGACTGTTGGTTAATTAGTCTCTCTAAACTGCCCTTGGGTTTGTGTGTGTGTGTGTGTGTGTGTGTGTTTGTGTCTCTCTGTTGTCCTGTGGTGAACTGGCAAGTTCTCCAGGGTATAACCTGCCTCACCCATTGTCCACTGGAGATAGGCACCTGCCCACCATAACCCTGCACGGATAAGTGGTTGTAGATAATGGACAGAGGTACAGTTATTTTTTTAAAGCTACTTTTGCAGTTGTTGATTATAATGTGGTGCCAAGACCTTCAACAACAGGGGAAATTCAACGCCTCCTATGACAGAGAAATCACTTTGCTTTAAAGGTTAAGAAAATACATGATTTTTGCTGAACAAGATTAAAAAGATTGCAAGCTTATTTTTTGTTGCTGTTCACTTTCTTGCGTTTATAAAATTTACAATGAGTGAATCATTCCCTGTAACATGCTTGGTGATGATTTTTCTCTACCTTCAGCAAAGAACACAATGGAGCACCTAATGTTGTTACACCAGGTTTCCTCTTTAGCCTAGGCCAGAAATTCACCAATTTCAGATTGTATGTGTTATACAGTATATGGTCCAACTCTCAGTTACAGTCTGTTTATGCACTAATGCAATAATATTAAGGCAAGTTAATACTTAATAATTTAAAAGCTCATTCACTGCTTTTTGTTACACATTTAATACTATTTAGGGTTGACCCCTATACTCACTGAATTGAGATGGGGTACCCGAGTATGCATGATTTTGAAGTAGCAATAATATTCTAACCTACTTTGCCAACTTTTAAATGCGTGATAAAAATTATATCAACAGTATCCGTTATAGCTTTGTCCTCTGTAAATACTTTGTGTGCTGAAAGGATGTGATAAACAATGTGAAATGATCAAGGTGCAGTTGTTTAAGGACAATTTCTAGCTACATGAATTAATTATTTCTTGCAGAAAAAGAAAGAAAAAAAAAGCAGGATAATTGACTTCTGAAATGTCAGAAAAGTGACATGTCAACTGTGTTAGAAGTGAAAAGCGGATTACAACTGAGGTAACTGAGGTAGTCGCCTTCATTATGTTAGCTCACTTTTGGCTGTAAATCTGCAAACTGGTGACACTGGGGTGAAATGGATGAACCACATCAGGACTTTTAAATGCTGTGGACCTCATTTCAAAAACATTCTAAGAGGTTAGATACTCAAATAGGGTGGAAAACCTATAATCTTCTCCTACATGCACAAGATTAATAGTTGCACTTACAAAGAATGAGTGTGCCTGTGATGTCTTAATCACAGCAATTAGAGGACATGACCTCCATGCTATGTGAAGCATCAGGGTTGCATTTAAGTCTGCAAGAGGTCCATGAAGATATCTTTAGGAACGCATACATGGCAATATCAAACTATTCCCGTTCCGTACTAACATGAATATACAATAAGTGTATTTCCTATAAAAACATTAAAATTAAAAATTAAAACATATTAATATTTATAAAATATCTATGCACTTGTTGTGGAAGAAGAATGCTGCTACAGTAACAGCAGAGTCTTCAGTTTAATTGATTTACATGCAGACAGGTTTACATAAACCATGTTATGTACTGAGTCATGACTGCAAACTCCGCGGCAAGTCTAGATCAGCACAAATCACAACAAACCGGCTCGTTAACTATCTGCTTATACAAAAAACGTGTAAACACAAAAAGGGACAAAATGATGTTTATCTTTATGAATCTAACACGGAGTCTCTGCAGTGTAAGTGTATAGACGAGTGTTGTGTTTGAGGACTGTCAGGGTATTTGTGATGAGCTAATGAAACAAACACGAAGCAGTCAGTGAGCGACGCATCGAGCTGTCACGCTCGAAAATAGGTGATAAAAAAACACAACAACCCCGGTATTGATATACTAACTATAGTCTACTCACGGAAGTTGTCTCAGCTGAAAAAGGTCATCGTCCATATTTGTATTTTTATTACTGATGCTCCTTTTGGCCTCATCGCCGTTCACATTATCGAGACGGTCTGCGATTTCAGCACCGAGGAGAGCGACTCGGTCCGGGGCGTCCGCTGACAGCCAATCAGAGGCCGCGCTGGCTGAGCTCAGGAGGATCCACGTGACTTCTGTTCAGACGGGGGTGAGCACAGGACCCTGCAACCTTCACACAGAGAGGGGGCAGGAAAAAAAATGAACCAAATCACAGCTTTCTAATAATGACTGAACAGAGTGGAAATATCTACAAATGATATTCCTTGCAACAGCATTTACACCCCATCCACTTTTTCACACTGTCTCATTACAATAACAAACTCTGGAATAGTGCATTATTGTGACATTGAAAGCAAACGATTTAATAGATTTTCACTAATAAAAATCGGAATAATGAAAAGGCTCGATTTTTTTGCCCAGTCCTCTTTGGTTAGTTCCTCTCCTCTTTGGCTCTCTTCAGCTCGTCCCAAGTTCCCATGCCTCTCTTACGATTAGTTCTCCTCTTTTCCAACCTATGAGGAGTATGGGTAGTCTCTTTACGCATTTTCTGAGTATTTTATATTTTATAGGGATTTTAGTTTATAACCATTTTAAGCATTTTACAAGCACCGATAGAGACACTACAGGAGAGAGGATGGTATATTAGAATCTAAGGATAAGAATTTTGAAATGTGGTTATGAACAGAGTTTAAATGGTATATGTGAGACAAGAGACTGTGGAGAAGAGTCTCAGAAAACGAAAGCTGTGAAAAGGGGTGAAGGTCAGATCAATGAGGGATGAAAGCAGTACAATGAAATTAAAAACAATTCGGGTTATCTCATTCCAAGATTCATTTTCCTACAAATAAATAAACGCGATTTAGTTACTCCAATATATTTTGTGACGTCAATTTGAATTTGAAGCAACGTCACACTTCAACTTAGTCACGTTTGTTGTTGTTTTTTTGTCTTCTTCCCGCAGCAGCGTTTTTGTTTGTTTGGGTGCGCTCCTTAATACGTCCGTGCGGAAACACGCGCCTCGGGGACGGCGGTTCCACACGGACAACAGCATGTTGTGGTGCAGACCAGAAAGCTCGGATAAGCTTGTGGGGGAGTTTCTTGGCACAGGACCCGCAATCAGGTGAAATCTCCAAACAACAAACTAGTTAGTGCCCGGGTCAGATCTCAGCAGGGCGGCTGCAGGCGTCGGTCAGTAGGCCGCCGGCGTCCGTGTATGGCCAAGAGAGCGAACACGCAGTCTGATTTAATGCCTCTAAACCTCACACCCGAGTGTCTTTAGAGACACTTTCTCGCGTTTACTTGTATTTGGCGACAGCGTCTGGATGTTTTGCATGTGTGAAGTCGGTGTAGTGTGCGTAGGGGAGCCCGGCCTCGTCGGTGTGTTTGGTAAGTTAGCGTGAAAGCTAAAGCTAGCTCGTCCGTGGTCACGCATTGGGTCATTTTGACACATTGAAACGATTAGTTAAAACTAGATCATCTCACTCAGAACTCTTTAAACCCGATAAAGGCTCTACAACATGTCAGAGGGTGAGGATAGACACTGGAGTTGATGTGATCAACTCGTGATAAAGACGGGGTTATCTAATAACAACCCACGGAAGTCCAGATTCACATCAGGTCCGACACTTTAAGAGCGAGCTACAGGTGCTGGCCATATGATTAGAATATCATGAAAAAGTAGATTTTTGTTTCACAGTAATTCCATCCAAGAAGTAAAACTTGTATATTATACTCATTTATTACACACATACAGATATATTTTACATATTTATTTCTTTTAATTTTGATTATCATAACTAATGAAAACCCCAAATTTAGTATCTCAGAAAATTTGAATATTTAGACAGACAAAAAAAAAGTATTTCCAGAAATGTTGGCCAACTGAAAAGTATAAATATGGAAAAGTATGAGCATGTGCAGCACTCAATATTTAGTTGGGGCTCCTTTTCCCTGGATTACTGCAGCAATGTGGCGTGGCATGGAGTCGATCAGCCTGTGGCACCGCTCAGATGTTATGAGAGCCCAGGCTGATCTGATAGTGGCCTTCAGCTCTTCTACGTTGTTAGGTCTGGCGTATCGCATCTTCCTCTTCGCAACACCCCGTAGATTTTCTATGGGGTTAAAGTCAGACGAGTTTGCTGGCCATTTAAGAA
Organism: Fundulus diaphanus; assembly: GCA_037039145.1. Taxonomy (NCBI): domain Eukaryota; kingdom Metazoa; phylum Chordata; class Actinopteri; order Cyprinodontiformes; family Fundulidae; genus Fundulus; species Fundulus diaphanus. Next base: position 27,235,681 of record CM073127.1, read on the forward strand.
CAGGGGTGCCATGGTCTTTGAACCAGGTATTGGTAGCGTTGGCACTGTGTGCAGGTGTCAAGTCCTGTTGGGAAATGAAATGACCTGTAAATTGAATACATTTATTTTAAGACACAGTTGTGTCAAGTTGTGAATTAAAAAAAAAAGATGATTTCTGTTATTTTTTGGAGTCCAGGCCGCTTTAGATCATGTCGTTATTCAACTCAGTTCCTGATCTGATTAGAAGCACTGGTTTAAAGGGAGCCTTCAAAATGTTTTTATTTTTTTTACATACAGTCAGGTCCATAAATATTGGGACATCAACACAATTCTAATCTTTTTGGCTCTATACACCACCACAATGGATTTGAAATAAAACAAACAAGATGTGCTTTATCTGCAGACTTTCAGCTTTAATATGAGGGTATTTACATCCAAATCAGATGAACGGTGTAGGAATTACAACAGTGTGTATATGTGACTGCCACTTTTTAAGGGACCAAAAGTAATGGGACAATCTGCTGCTCAGCTGTTCCATGGCCAGGTGTGTGTTATTCCCTCATTATCCCATTTACAAGGAGCAGATAAAAGGTCCAGAGTTCATTTCAAGTCTGCTATTTGCATTTGGAATCTGTTGCTGTCAACTCTCAATATGAGATCTAAAGAGCTGTCGCTATCAGTGAAGCAAGCCATCATTAGGCTGAAAAATCAAAACAAACCCATCAGAGAGATAGCTAAAACATTAGGTGTGGCCAAATCAAGTGTTTGGAACATTCTTAAGAAGAAAGAACGCACCGGTGAGCTCAGCAACACCGGAAGACCACGGAAAACCACTGTGGTGGATGACCGAAGAATTCTTTCCCTGGTGAAGAAAACACCCTTCACAACAGTTGGCCAGATCAAGAACACTCTCCAGGAGGTAGGTGTATGTGTGTCAAAGTCAACAATCAAGAGAAGACTTCCCCAGAGTGAATACAGAGGGTTTACCACAAGATGTAAACCATTGGTGAGCCTCAAAAACCGGAAGGCCAGATTAGAGTTTGCCAAACAACATCTAAAAAAGCCTTCACAGTTCTGGAACAACATCCTTTGGACGGATGAGACCAAGATCAACTTGTACCAGAGTGATGGAAAGAGAAGAGTGTGGAGAAGGAAAGGAACTGCTCATGATCCAAAGCATACCACCTCATCAGTGAAGCATGGTGGTGGTAGTGTCATGGTGTGGGCATGTATGGCTGCCAATGGAACTGGTTCTCTTGTATTTATTGATGATGTGACTGCTGACAAAAGCAGCAGGATGAATTCTGAAGTGTTTCGGGCAATATTATCCGCTCATATTCAGCCAAATGCTTCAGAACTCATTGGACGGCGCTTCACAGTGCAGATGGACAATGACCCAAAGCATACTGCAAAAGCAACCAAAGAGTTTTGTAAGGGAAAGAAGTGGAATGTTATGCAATGGCCAAGTCAATCACCTGACCTGAATCCGATTGAGCATGCATTTCACTTGCTGAAGACAAAACTGAAGGGAAAATGCCCCAAGAACAAGCAGGAACTGAAGACCGTTGCAGTAGAGGCCTGGCAGAACATCACCAGGGATGAAACCCAGCGTCTGGTGATCTCTATGCCTTCCAGACAGCAGGCTGTAGTTGACTGCAAAGGATTTGCAACCAAGTATTAAAAAGTGAAAGTTTGATTTATGATTATTAATCTGTCCCATTACTTTTGGTCCCTTAAAAAGTGACAGTCACATATACACACTGTTGTAATTCCTACACCGTTCATCTGATTTGGATGTAAATACCCTCAAATTAAAGCTGAAAGTCTGCAGATAAAGCACATCTTGTTTGTTTCATTTCAAATCCATTGTGGTGGTGTATAGAGCCAAAAAGATTAGAATTGTGTTGATGTCCCAGTATTTATGGACCTGACTGTATAGGCAAATCATTTCTCAAAACAATTTGAGTTTTGTGGATTCTGTAGTCAGGTATGGATAATCTAGACTTGTTTGGGCATGTCTGAGTGTTACTGATCTTGATCCAGAGCTTGTCAGACTTGCCACAGTAACAGTGAAAAGATGTATTTTTTCTTAAAGCTATAGTTGATAATCCTGTTCAGAAAAAAATGTTTTGTTACACTGGGTGAAATTCTCCTTCCATCCTGACAGTAGTAAATACATTATGTATTCAGAAAAAGGAGGTTAAAATGAGATCTGTGAAAGCTGCAGGCCTGTAAAACTCTGACAAATCCCTGCCGGTCGGTCCGAATGGCAGTGATTCTTCATAGTTTGTTCCTGCTCTCACTCTCACTCCCTAACTTCTCTATTGTTTATGTATTGACACTACAACTGGTCCATTCTATTTGTGCTCGGTAGTCGAAATTCTTGACCTCCAAGTCGGAAACTTCAACTGGAACGGCCCCTAAAGTCGGTATTACGAGTCAAAAAGTCGATGCAACAGGATAGTACCTGACTTTACTACCCGCTGAAACATCGAGTAAAACCTCACACCTGCATATTACTTATGTAACATTTAGTTAGTCGTTCATGTACTACCTTTCAGTGTCCATCAGATGAGGTGTTTCTGTTCTGTTTGTTCAAGGAAACCCAGCAGATTGCATCGAGTCTTGACAAGCAGCATTCACTCCTCCTGAAAGAGCGTAGAGCCACAGTGGACAGCCGTCTGCATTGTCCATGGTTTTGCAGCAATCCCTCATACTGAGCATGCATGTAGCGACAGTGGAGAGGAAAACTCTCCTTTTAACAGGGAGGAAAACCTCCAGCAGAACCAGAACCAGTGTGAACGGTCATCTGCCTCGACCGACTGGGGGTTAGAGAAGACAGAGCAGAGACAAAAAAACACAGAAGCACTTATTGATCCAGGAATCTTTTCTATGACCAGATGTACCTACTATGAAGAGAAAAAAGACAGAACATAAAGTTGAAATAACAACAAACAATGGAAATTGGAGAACAATACATATTGATGTCCTCCAGCAGATGAAGCCTATAGCAGCATAACTACAGAGATAGCTCAGGGTAACCTAAGCTGCTCTTTGTAAAGTTGGTTCCACAGGAGAGGAGCCTGATAGCTAAAGGATCTGCCTCCCATTCTACTTTTAGAGACTCTAGGAACCACCAGCAGACCTGCAGTCTGAGAGCGAAGTGCTCTGTTAGGAACATACGGGGTAATCAGAGCTCTGATATATGATGGAGCTTGATTATTGAGGGCTTTATACGTGAGAAGGATAATTTTAAATTCTATTCTTGATTTAACAAGAATCCAATGAAGGGAAGCTAAAATAGGAGAAATATGATCCCTCTTGTTGATTTTCATCAGAACTCTTGCTGCAGCATTTTGGATCAGCTGAAGACTTTGAACTGCATTTTGTGGACTTCCTGATAGTAAAGAATTACAATAGTCCAGCCTTGAAGTAACAAATGCATGGACTAGTTTTTCAGCATCACTCCTGGACAGAGTATTTGCACAAAATACCGCGTAGAATAGAGTTATTCTCATTGTTATTGGTTTAACAACAGTAGCTATCTTGGCTACACCAGCAATGAAGGATCGGCACCTACTGTTTAACGTTTCATGTTCATCTGAATAGTTCAGCACTGCTTCAAAAAAGACAATGATTTTGCAATAAAATGTTACTTTAAAACGCATTCTGTGACTAAGGTTGGCTGTATTTGTGCATTTAACAATGGCTTTGTGTGGACGCCCACACAAAGCCATTGAGACGTACAAGCGTTGAGACGTAATCTGCAAAAAGGCGTTGAGACGTAATCTGCAACTGATTAGTTCCTACCAGAAATGTAATTTAAAAAAAAATATTTAACACACATTTTATTGTTTATTTATGACTTGAAATTTTCAGCGCATGTGTCCAAATGTGTTTCAATTACTCCGACTATCATAGTGTCCTAATTGTTCCTTGACTGAAGGCTTAATCAGTCATCTTTGCAACATCAATGTTTTTAATACCCTATTCTCAAAGGAATGCTTCAATGCAGGATCTGGTGTGCTGCTATGAATGAAGTGTCCTGGCGATTATATGGTCACCCAGCTGTAATATTTGGGTTAATCACAATCTGTGTCGTTGCGATTTTCAATGGGGCAATAGTGTTTCCTCCTAATATTGTGCAACCCCAGCGCACACTCACCAAATTGAAACTACAGCATTATGCAAAAACAAATTACATTAGGTGCAAGAGTCTGGTGTTGAATTGTATCCTTTCTTCTCCTGACGTTGTTAACTATCTATTTTTGTTCAGGAACAAGATGATAAAAAACTGGAGTGTCATCGGAGGGATTGCGGCTGCCATTGCAGCGGGAGTGTACGTGCTGTGGGGCCCGATTACTGAGAGGAAGAAGAGGAAGAGAGGTAAAAATGGGTCTGAGAAAAGTGAGGGGAGTTAAACTGAACGGTTGCACTGTGGGGAATATTCAGAGCAACTGTTGTCAACTGAAAGTAACTTTAAGATTTACCAAAAATGAGGACGAGTGAATGCAGAGCGTCAGCATGTAAATGCTAGAGAAGCATCTGCACTGATTGCCTGGATTGTTTGACATGCAGGTCTTTCTACTGCTGCTGGTATGGGATCGATATTCCCTCTGTTTCATCTGATTTCTTGGTTTTGTTTATCAGGGATCTCACGTTGCCGATTACTAGCTAATAGAAATGCTTTTTCTCTCTGATTCGCTCCTGTGTTACATCAGCAGCGCTTCCTTGTCAGCTGATTGGGAGATTAGATTGGCTTTGGAAAGTTGGCTCCCATATAAGCATCTCTCCTGTCTGTTTTAATCGTTGGAACTGCTTAGCAGCAAAGTTACGTGTCTGACGAGAGTATCAGCGAGAACCAACTTGAACATTTGTAGAAAGAGCAACAGTGTAGTTGTGTGTAAACAAGAATGCTTTCTGCCAGTGATTTAGCTTTGTTTGTGTTTCCCCACAGGTATGGTCCCGGGTCTGTTGAACTTAGGCAACACCTGCTTCTTGAACTCTCTGCTCCAGGGTTTGGCAGCATGTCCGTCTTTCGTCGGGTGGCTGGAGAGATTTTCAGGTCTGCCCTCGATCCAGTCATGCAAAGACAACCAGCTGTCCTCCACACTGCTACAGCTGCTCAAAGGTAAGCATGCAGTGGCTGTCGCATGAAATAGGTGGAGCATAAAGAACCTATCCATTCTTTTCTTTTCTTTACCCTTCACCGTGTGCCCTGACAGCTCTGTCCAGTGAGGAGCCTGGAGACGAGGATGTTCTAGATGCTGGATGCCTTCTGGATGTCCTCAGACTGTACCGCTGGCACATCAGCTCATTTGAAGAGCAGGTTAGACCATTTTTTAAATTTAATTTCTGATCAGAACTTTATATACACTTAATAAATGAATGTCCCATTTATTTTGGATGCTGGATGGTGCAGCTGAACCATTATTTTCCCAGGGTGGACTGATTATATGACAGACTACATCAAGGATAACGGTCCTTTATTAAGTTGTACGGTTTCCCTCCACAGACCAGGCATTTATGTACAGCTGAAAGATTTTCAGTAGCATTGGCAGCAAAACAGACTCTCAGCATGACGCTGCCACCACTGTGCTTGACAGCTGGTGAGTTGTTCTTCAAAGCGAATGCCCCATCTCGACTGCTCTGCGTGTTCTTCTCAGTCCTCGTCTCTTCTGACCCTAAAACCTTTCCCCACAAGGCATCTGGCTTTTCCACGTGGGCAGCTGCAACTTTCAGTCAAGCCTAAAGGTGTCGACGTTTGCGCAGCTTTCATCTGAGGACAGTTTGGGTCAGATGCTTGAAACTTGGAAACACTTGGTAGTTCCAACAGGAAATATGAGCTCAAAACAGAAAACAAAATCAGAATGAAATCAAGCCGGTGCACCAGATTCTTGTCTTTTAAAATCATAAAAGTTGTTTTTTAATCATTCCACCCTGGACAAAGAGAATGATTTAAATAGGTAACTAACAGCGTCAAATTAATATCACACCCATGCCAGTCATATGTGAGTGCAAACATCTGACTGGAACCTTGATTTATGATGTGCCGTCTTCATAAAATCAGTTTTTTCCCCTCCTAAAGGATGCACACGAACTATTTCATGTCCTCACGTCTTCTCTAGAGGAGGAGCGAAATCGGCAGCCCAAAGTCACGCATTTGTTCGACATGCAGTCGCTGGAGGCAAGTTCTCTCCACACCCACTAGATATCCCGAACTAAAAAACTTCACACAAATCTCTCTGTGCTGGTGCACATATTCCCATACTGCTCCCAGATCTACATGCATAGCCCTGGGTTTTTGGTCAAATGGGTTCCTACTCACTTTTCTGTTTGTCTTTTCTAGTCTCCTCCTGATGAAGAGAAAGCCGTGGCCTGCATAAGTCGAGGTATAGATAAAAATCCAGAGGCCCGATTGAGTGAACTAGTATCAAATGAACACAAAAACCAGTCATTTTGTGTTCATTTTTTCCTCTTGGCAGCTCCTCTTCATCCGATCCCGGGTCCCTGGAAGTTCCACCATCCCTTTCACGGCCGTCTAACCAGCAACATGTCGTGCAAACGCTGCGACATTCAAGTGTGTTTCTTCATAAGATGTAGAACCGAGTAACTTTCTAGCTGTAGTTATTCTGTGATTACCACCTGAACTTGATCTATTTTCATTTCTAGAGTCCAGTGCGATATGACTCATTTGAGAGCCTCTCTCTGTCCATCCCTCTTCCTCAGTGGGTAAGCTTAAAGGCCTGGAGTATTAAAGTAATACCTTACAATATTTTCCTTTTCAAAGCACTCATGCTCTTTGAGCCTTTATAGATTTCGTCAGGTTACAACCACAAACTTCTATGTATTTTATTTCATGGTATTCATCTCTACAACTTCTAATCTGAAAAGTGTGGCATGACCATGTATTACTCTGATCCCCTGTGCATCCCGTTAACTTTGGAAGTCACCTAATCGGTTAGCAGGGTTCTCCTGCGGATCATTTAATCCAATTGCAAATCCAGCTGTTCTGTGAAGGTCTCCGAGGCGTTTTAGAGAACATTAGTGGTCAAACAGCATCATGAAGACCGAGGAACACAGCAGACAGGTCAGGGAGGAAGTTCTGGAGAAGTTCAAAACAGAATGACAGAGCAACGTTTAACCCATCATCTGAAGATGGAAAGAGCGTGATTCATCTGCAAGCCTGCATACCAAGACATGGCTGTCCAACTCCACAGTCTGGCCGGGTAAGGAGAGGTTTAGTCAGGAGCTGCCAAGTGGCCCATGGTAAGTCTGGAGGAGCTGCAGAGATTCACGGCTCAGGTGGCAGTATCTGACAAGAGGACAACAATTAAAGGTGTACTTTACAAATCTTTGCCCTATAGAAGAGCGAAGGGGAGAAAGCAATCATTGAAAGATAAAACAGAAGAAGTCTTGTTTGCTAAAAGCGAAGTAGAGGCCACAGCAAATGCATGAAAACAAGCTGCTCTGGTCAGATGAGACCAAAGTCAAACGTTTTGGGCTACGTGCAGAATGCAGTATGTGGAGAACTACTGCATTTCACCCTGAAATGGGGAGCGTGTCCTCCCCATGGTAAAACATGGAGGGGAAGCTCCCTATCCAATCTGAAAGTTAAAATCTGTTTTGTTTCATGTCTGTCTTTGTGTTTCACTTCTGATTCTTGGACGCGACGGAGCTTGAGCTGTTCTGAAACTTAATTCAAACGGCAAGCTGGTAGCGATGCCCTAAGAATAAACAACTGTTTACTCAGCGCGGTTGAATACAAATCTACGGCACACTTTTCAGTTATTTGTGAACATAAAAAAAAAAACATCTATAATTTTTACTCCAGTTGTACACCAGTCTGTGTTGGTCTTTGGCATTAAAGTCCAGTAAAACACATTAAAGTTTGTGGCTGCAAAGGGACGACATGTAGAAAAGTTCCAGCTCGGTAAATACGTTCGAAAGGCACCGTGTTCCTCATCAGTAGCTGGTTTTTGTTTTGTTTAACTTCTGATATCTTTCCTTCCTCAGGGTCGGCCTCTCTCTCTAGATCAGTGTTTGCAGCATTTTATTTCATCAGAGACGATCAAAGAGGTGGAGTGTGAAAACTGCACAAAGGTACGTCTGTAGCTCTCCCTTGTTTCTGAGCAGGCACGGCGTGTGCTGATTGCCCTTTGACCTCTGCTGTCTTTGCTTTGTTCTGAAGCTGCAACAAAGCACGACGAGGAACGGGCAAGTTTTAGAAAGCCAGAGGACGACGTTTGTTAAACAGCTGAAACTTGGAAAGGTGTTTGTAATCTGTAATTTTTTATTTACTACATAGCCAGAGATTTTATTTGCCCGGAGACATTCGTGGCGTTTGTTTTAGGATTTTTATTTGTCGTGGGGAAATAAATGCAACCCTTGTTCCACATGCTTCTGTAGCTCCCTCAGTGCCTCTGCATACATCTACAAAGACTGACGTGGTCCAGCGAAGGAACCCCCATCAAGCGACAGGAGCACGTCCAGTTCGCAGAGTATCTATCCATGGATCGCTACAAACACAACAGCTCCACACAGAGGAGTCAGCGGTTCACGTCTGCTCCCAAAGCCATAAAGACAGAAAGTCTGGATGGCTCCACAGAACGGCTGAAAGCTAATGGCAGCGGTGCGTTGGACTCGCCGCGTGCTTTAATGGCCTCATTTTCCCTTTGCTCTTTCTCACTTCACACTTTTTGGTTCCAGATGCAGAGCACCACCACAACAACAACAACAACAAACCTTTTTCTAACGGAACCTGTTCTTCTGTGTTTCTCCTCTCTTCTGGCTTGAGCCCACAGCTCGGCCTCACGTATGACTTCAGGTATACTCTGCGGCAGCCGTTTACGAGATCACAACAACAAGCGGAACGTGCCCGCATTTCAAGAAAGACGGGCACCTTTAAATACGACCACCGCTTTATTTGTAGCTCACTTGTAAAACAGATAAAGTGTAACAACACGGGCTTTACAGAAATTAAAAACAGGCTGACATTCACCACCCAATAGAAATGATCTAAGGAAAAAATAAATAAAACTGTCCCAATAAAAATAATAAGAAGCAAACCCATCTTTAAATGGCAATTTAAAACATGTTAACCCTAATGAAGTAACAGATACTTTAGTGTTTAATGCCAAGTTTCAAATGCCTAATAAAATCAAAGCATGACAGTCGACTGAAGTGTTGAGAGGAAATATATAAAAAAAATTGCTTCCAGAGCTTCATTTGTTGTTTTTACTTATTGATGTAGTTTTTAAAGAAAAGATAATCTTACATTGTGGGAAAACTTGCTGCCTTTGAAAATTAAAATAGCTGTTTAGTTTTTATATATTCTTTGTCATCTAACTGTGTTTCAACCTCACTGGAGATTCTCTCTTATGCAGTCAAAGGTTTAAGTGCAGGGAATTAGAAGCTTGAAGAAAAAATCCTCTATTGTTCAATTGTGGAACAATTATTCAGCTTTTATTTAAATTAACAAGAGCATAACTTTAAAAAATGTAGTTTATTTGTTTTTCATTTTGGCCACTTCACCCCTTCCACCTTTCTGTTTTGGACCAGTATACATAAACCATTTTGTATCTGCTTATTTCTCATGATATTTAAGTTATTTTAATATAAATTGTTGTTGTATTGACGTGATTTAATTTGGTTTTAAATTGTTTTCTGATCTGTGATTCTGATCCCTGTTTGGCCCAGTTGACTCTGTCAAATGTGACAAAGCCAAACCAAAATAAATCTGAGCACCCTCCTGCTGGAAGTTAATTGTTTTATATAATAAATTTATATAATCATGTTTCAGTGCAGCAGACTAATCAATCAGAGCTAATAATATGAAATCATCAGTCGTCAAAGTGGGTATTCATGCACCTGTGGTTGGTAGAAAACGGCCTACGGGAGACGGTTCCTTTTTAAAAGTTAAAATTTGGGCACAAAAAGATCAGAACTGCAAAGGTTTAAAACTGGCACAGTAATCTGGAATTTGTTACATCAGTTGTAAAGTTTACGAAAGTGGAGCACACTGAGCTTTTGTCTCATTGGTAGAGATGCACAGGTGGTTTCAAACTGAGCTAACGTGCCGATCTCGCTGTGTTTCCTTCCAGCTCCACGGAGTATTTATTCCAGCTTCAGGCGGTGTTGGTTCACCATGGTGACATGCACTCGGGACATTTCGTCACCTACCGCCGCAGCCCTCCCTCGCCCTGTCGCGCCTCACCCTTCAGCGGCCAGTGGCTGTGGGTGTCGGACGACTCCGTGCGCAAAGCCAGCCTGCAGGAGGTGCTGTCTTCCAGCGCGTACATGCTCTTCTACGAGAGGGTGCGAAGGCCAGGCCTCAGCCCACCGTCGGACGAGTAGTCGGGACCCCGCAGCCTGACTGATCTCCGCCTTCATGCAGAAACTACGTGGTTTCCAACGGGTGACTTTTCCACTGTAGCTTTTGCATCCCGGGTCTCGCGGCGTTGCGTTGTAACGGACACCGCCTGCCGCTGGGATGCTCACAGCAGGAGGCGGGTAATCCCAAAGATAAAGGACAGCAGGATTTCTCTCGGAACATCATGGGTCATTTAAGCTACTTCTCTTTACCACATTGAACTGTTTCCTGTAACAGACGATATGAAAAAGGAGTACATGACTGCGCCCTGTGATTACACTGTTAAGGACTGGAGTTTTTAAGGCTATTTTTGTTGGCTTTGTAATCATGCAGTGGTGTAAATATAAAGGAATACCCAGTCAGATGTTCCTGTTAATATGTCCACATTTATTTAAAGTACAGACAAAAAAAAGAAGTTAAGGAGACATTACTTCAAAGCTGTTACGTTAGAAGACGAGTTAAAACGCTCCAGCTCTGTTGTTTAATGACTCATTAAGCCCAACAGTGGCTGTAAACCTTCTTACACTGAACGTTTCAGCTAATATTCTGCCATTTTAAATCATCTATATGCTCTGATTTGAAAACCTGCACGGTTGAGGATGAAGTGCCATGTTTTTAATGTTCAAGATTTCTATCACATAAAATCACTTGTGCAGCAACTCTTGGGACCGTCCTACGGGCTTTCTTACCTGAAAATATGATGCATCCAAACCATCCATGGTGTCCAGCAGGTTCCACAGATTTTCAGCCCGCTTCGTTAACGAAACATAATGATGTGCAGATATTTCTGGGTAATTTATTTACATCCTCAGCAGTAGACAATTGCAGTTTCTAGGAAAGTCTAAACACAAAAAAATGTGTTTGGATATTTGATATCAGATTTATTTTCATGTCATTAAAGGTGATTGTTTTTAAATGTAATAATAATAATGATAATAAAAAGGTTTACGTTTGTGTTTTATTAATGGGAGATCGTGGTGTTTTCAGATTGTTGTAAATGCATCCTCCTCGGTTATAACCTTACAATGCGTCGGGTTGTGCCTTTGACCAAAATGCACGTCCTGCCGTGCCATACGTGATTCACAAGAACAAAAACAGAACTTTGAATAAAGGCAATAGGATTTAAAGATTTAGAAAATAAAATTTTTAAGTAGAAATATTTTTTAAGACTGCCCATTAAAGCCATGTTATTGAGAATAGGTCCAATAGTTTATTATTTGAAGCCAACATAATTTTTTTTCACTGACAAATGTAGACTGACACTAAAGCCACAGCTGGGTAGAAAAGTTTAGATTTCCACAATCGGATGTTACAAAATATCCTTTTTTTTTTTAAGTGCAAAAAAAACCTAATTCTGCTCTGTGTAAGTTTAGGTTGATGACATCACAAGAGGCACAAGAATCAAGTTTATCAGCTGGCTTTAGTTAACACGATGGTGGACAAGCATTGGATTCAAAATTTAAATAAATAGGGGAAAAAAGAAAAAAAGTTACCTTTTGTGATGTCACCAGAGGCATGTGGGTGGGAAAGCCTTTTGTGGGAGGGCAGAAATTATCTTGGTCAAATATTTCTTTACGACAGCAAAACAAAGTGAAACACTAACCATGGCACGTTGTTTTCAAAGGGACAGGCTATATCTAAAGTAAATTGGACAGATTCACCAGAAAAGTTTGCACAGTACCTTTAAATCTTTATTTACTGGGGGAATAAGTTTGTCCTTTCACAAACTTATGATTAGGGAGGATTCGTTCAGAATGTGGTCTCTAAGCAGGGTCTTTGGTGTTAGAGCTCCTCTTTGATTGTTTTTCTGGTGTCCGCCAAGATGCGTCTGAAGGTGAGATTGATGCGAGGCGAGAGGACCTTCTTCCGAACAGGAAGGCCGTGGTACCAGAAGGTATTGGTCGGAGGGTTCATGAGGAGCAGGCTTCCGTGAGCGAGCTCCAGCTTCACAGGATCAATCTGCCGGCTGCTCCGTTTGCCTCGAGCATCTCTGTGTCTAAAGACGAAATCTCGAGCTGCGCCTAAAGACACGGAGGCGATGGGACAGGAAGGGTCCAGCTCCTTCTCGTCGTCCCGATGCTCGCCCATGTGATCCTGTCCGTCTTTGTACCTGAAGGGGAGAGACAGAGGCTCGATGTGTCCGAGTTTAACTTCTGGATTGGCTGTTGGCGATATGTCACCTGTTGATCAAGACAAAGTTGAACTTCTGGCCGGTTGCGTCTGTGACCGCGTTTCGGATATACTCCAAGGTCGGAGTCCAGGGGCAAGCCTGTCGTCTCACTCCGGAATAAGTGTAAGTGAGACCCGGGTTCCCATAGGTCGCCTGTTTCCTCGGTATATTATACACCTTTCCAAACACTTGGACCTTTGCTTCCTCTCCTGTAAGAAGAAACATCCAGTCGTTACACTACTTTACTGCAAAGCGGAGCCATATATTTACGACAAACACCTCTAACCTGTTGAGTACACCACCTCCTCCTCCACCTGCCTGTAAAGCTCGTCTGCCTCCTCTTTTAAGAAGAGCAAAGCATAATCACAGTCCAGTCCCTCCGCTTCTATTTTTTGCCAGGGGATAGGATGAGAGAACTCCTCAAAGGAAAGCTCCTTGTCCTCCTCTTTTACGCTCTCGTGTTGCTCCACCTTAACCTTTTTTTTCCTGGGACTTCTTCGTTTTACATCATCGCTGCACAGGCGTTTATTCTGTCCCTGAAGCACAAACTGGTCCATTTCTGTAGTAGATGACCCACTGATGGGCAGCTTTCTCCTGTAACAAGCCACAAAAGAAATACCAAAACTTTTATGTATGTATTGGAAATGCATATTAAATGCATGTTGAGTAGTAATGTAATGTTTAATAGCAACATGTTATTTGCTAGAGAATAGCGCTAATGATATAGACCAAGGAATGTGACAAACTATATTAAACTTTTTTTTTTAACCTAATGTGACTGAAATCCTTGTTTTTATCTCTACAATCAACAGAATATGTTTCATGTACAGGTGCATCCAAAGATTGTATCCATTTAGGTAAGTTAGGAAACTGAGTAATTTCACAGATTGTTTATTTCTGTTAATTTGGTTGCTGATGTTCTACTTCTCTGCGTGTTTTAAGTCAGGCTATACTTTGTTGTCCAATCAATCAGAGTGAGACCATTGTCATTTAAGCAGGTACTGGCACCTTTGGCAGTGTGGACAGGTACCAAGTCCTACTGGAAAAAAGTCGTCAGCATCTCGGAAAGGTTTATCAACAGAGGGAAGCATGAAATATTTAAACAGCTCCGGCTTTGGACTGGAAACCGGCGCGGGTGACATGACTCTTAAATCATCACCCACTGTGGAAACGTCCCACTGGGCCTCAAGCAACACAGATTCCATGGTTCTCCACTCGTGCTCCAGACTCTTAAGTCCTAGAGTCTGCAACCTTAATTTCCAAATGAAATATAAAAATGTGCTTTTATCACTGAGGAACAGTCCTTAGCCCTGGTTTTAAAGTGGTTTTAAACAAGGAATGTAACAAGTGCAGGACTTGCTCAGGATGGAGCTGTGTGTGGAGGATTCTAAAGCACCAACTTCAGCTGCAGCCCTTACTCTGTGAATCCCCCCTAAACTGTTGGATGGTGTCTCTGGCACATTCATCTCAACGCTGTGGGTATCACTGCTGTTTTTTGCAACTGCCCCCCTTACTTTTTCCTTTCACTCAACTTTCCCCTCGGTCACTCCATGTTAACATCCCGCTTCTGTGCCTCACCCTCCCTGTTCAGGGTTTAAATGTCCCTCTACTGGACAACTGATAACACATTTCTTTTTTTTTTGTTGGTCTTGTGTGATATTCATACATTCAGAGAATATTAACTTTTGCTTTTCATTAGTTGTGAGCCATGAATAATTGAAATAAAACTCTTGGACTACAACACTGCATGTAAGTTTAACTATTTGAATATAATCACTGACATAAATAACCTTTTGAACTGATCCTGATGTATAAATATGCACCTGTAATCAAAGCATATTTTCAAACCAGTTGAAAACACCAAGTTGTGCAACGGTAGAAAACACTGGCTGTTCTTGAACATAACTCAGCTCATTAGAATAATTGCTTTCGTCACCTTGTTTAGGCGCCAATTCTTTCCTTCTACCTCGCTGATAACGTTAGTTTTGGGAGTCGTGCGCTCGTCGGACAGTCAAGGGTCTTTCTGCTTTTCGCAGCTCACCGCCAAAGTGTTTGCAACAAGAATGATTGGACAGAAGACGATTAACTCGTTTTTTTCGCCGGTGTCGAAAAAGCGAGTTTCCAATGAGGAGCTGAATGAAACCGAGGAGGACGTCAAAGAGCCGGTGAGCGTCACTTCTTCTACAAACGGAGAGTAAAATCAACATTAGCAACAGATGCTTAGCTTAAACCGCGGCGTCTTTCCATTTAAAAAGACTTGCGGCGCAGTGTTTCTTTCACAATATTGTATTTTCCCGCGAGAGGCGCAGCGTGACCCGAGCTGCGTTCACGATCATCGCGGTGTTGTCGAACGTTGCCGAAACGACTCCGCTAGCTTAACATGCTACTGTTAGCACCGCTGGGTCGACTGTTTTTAACGCCCTCTTCTCTCCGAGGAACGCGTGTCTCACCGGCTTTGTGTTTTGCCCAATATACCAAAATCCTTCAGAAGAAGCAGAAATGCGCCGCGGGGGTTCCCGAGGCGGAAAGCCCGCCTGTCAGCCCTCTGTCCCCGGAGCAGCTGGACAGGATTGCCCGCAACAAGAGAGCGGCGCTGGAGAGGCTGGTTTCCGCTCAGAGTCCTCCGGGCTGCGGGGAGAGCTGGAGGAAGGAGCTGGCCGCTGAGTTTGGGAAGCCCTACTTCAAACGGGTGAGAGGAGGGGATTTTCCACACGGCTGTTTGTTGTCAGGGATTTTATTTTATTTTTTTTAAATGATTTTACGCCCTTTTCCCCCCCACAGCTGATGCATTTTGTTTCTGAAGAGAGGAAACGCTACACAGTTTACCCACCTGCTGAGCAAGTGTTCACCTGGACCCAGACGTGCAGCATCAGGGATGTGAGTGGAGCTCGTGCACTTACTACATTTATGCGCGTTATGCATGCAGGTTTAATTATATTAGCAGAGCAATATTCAGGTAGATGTTATGGTAAAGTACCTGCAGTTAAGCCCGCATTTATTCATAACCGGAGCAAATTTCGATATAAAATAATTTTGGTTTAACTGAGAAGTTATAATTTCTCGTAGGAAATAGTACCAATATATCTTATAAAATTAAATGATCAAATAAAAGATATTTTGAAAAATGTCACGTTAAAACTTATTTATACCCTTTTGAACAATGAGTGGAAGAATCTTTATTGGCAAAACATTTGTTTCTGATAGTAAATGAAACAGAAACACGTCAAAGGTTAAAACAAAGAGGCAAACGCAGTAATTAAAAACAGTTTATCTGTTATGTACCCGTTATAAAAATGGATTGTGAAAAAAGATTTAAATCCATTCTGATTGCTGTCCTCAGTTCCCAAACGCTTATTTAGTGTTAAAAGGAAAGGTGATGTATCACAGTGGTGAAGGTGCCCAGGGCCAAGCTTTTTTGGAACGTGTTGCAGGTGTCAAATTCAAAATGAGTGAATATTTGCACAAAACAAATAATAAACACTGTTTATCAATTTGAACATTAAATATCTTGTCTTTATAGTGTATTCAATTGAATACAGGTTCAAAGAAATTTGCAGAGCATTGTATTGTTTTCCTTTACGTTTTACAAGACGTCCCAATTTCATTGGAATTGGGATTGTATAAAACTATGAATAAATAAAAAACAATCGGGGTGTTCCTGGGGAGAGTTGCTAAATGCAGTGAAGTCTTTCCTTTTGATTTTATATATATATATATATATATATATATATATATATATATATATATATATATATATATATATATATATATATATATATATATATATATAAAAATAATATAATTTTTATATATATATATATAAAAATAATATAATTTTTCATTCCCCTTCTTCTGGTTTGTTTTTTCAGGTCAAAGTGGTCATTCTAGGTCAAGATCCGTATCATGGTCCTGATCAAGCTCACGGGCTGTGCTTCAGTGTGAAAAGACCAGTTCCTCCCCCTCCCAGGTACAACGTCTGTTGTTTTTCTTTGTTTTTTTAATGAACAGAAACCGTTCATGGAGCGTTCCCATTTCAGGTATCCTGACTGCTTTTCCACACAAATATTTCAAGATTTAGGCTGAAGCAAAATGTAGTCAGTCTAGATTAGCTCATGCTACAAAGCAAGCTCAACATATCGAAACGTTCTTTGTGTAAACTGACTCAACAAAATTAAACTTCAAACCTCAACGACAGGAATTATGACAGTCATTTGTTTGTTTACCTTTGCAATGGGCTAAAACACATGATAACCCATGATAATGTATGATAAACAAACAAAGCCATGCAATCACACCTTGATTTTGACATGTTAGCCATCAGTATTTTAGTTTTCAACCTACTGACTACATGCACTCACATTCACAGAGGAAAAAAGGAGTCTTTAAACTGACTCTGATTTAACAGCAAAAGAAAGTGCTGGAACATCCCTTTTGTGAACTAAAAGTAATAGTGTTCACAAATAATGCTGTAAAAATCTGTTTTAGTGACAAATACTCCAAGCGATATTTGAAAGGTCTTACGGTCCATTTTAGTCCAGACGAATAAACTATAAAACGGTCCTGGACCACTCTCTAAAGGTCTGAAGCTAATTTTAGCAGCAGAACAAAAAGCTCATAGCACCAGCTGCTATTCAAGCAGCTTACGGGTTAATATGTGCCCAATTTGTTTTTTTAGAATGATGCAAAACCTCTCGGAAAAGTAGGAGAATTTAAAATAAAAATGTGCAGAACCCCTGTTTAACTGTACAGATTTTAGTAGCTGTTTAGGTTGTGACAAATATAGTATAATAATTAGTAGAATATATGATTATCATAGACTGAGGTTGACACAGATTATATACCTACAAGAAAATCAGTGGCAACTCAGTTTTACAAGGATGGATTAAGCCAAATGCTGGCAAAAGGATGAATGGACCTAACCTGCCTCTCCCCAGATGGATGTAGTTCTGCCGAGCTCCACACGGCTCCACACATCCACCTGGACTCGCTGCCATTGGGAGGGATTTCAATACCACATAAAATGGACGAGCCAATCGGGATTGCCGGGGGGGATTTTCATAGCTGTGACGTATCAGAGAAGCGACATTCGGACAGCAATGGCGGCTCACAGCGCGGAAGCAAGCGATGACAATGATGCTGCTGTTTCATCAGTGTTGTCCAATCTACCAAATATGAATTCTTTAAAAGAACGCCAGAGAACGGCTTTGAAGGCTTTTGTTAGTGCAAACGATGTTTTCAGTTTCGATGTGAGTGGTTGAAGTAGCGCGTCAGTAAAGATGACGGACAAGTGGTTTATCCAATCATATGCAAGGATTTTTGATAAGGTCCCTCATTCTGAAATACATCCCCAGTGGAGCGATCCCAGATGGATGTGTGGAGCCATGCGGAAACAAAATCCATCTGGCCAGAGTCAGGTTAGAAAGAACATTTCAGTTATTTCAATAACTCACACCATCCCATAGTTACGTTGAATATAGCCAATTATTGCTTTAGTTGATTATGGTTAAACATAAGGATAACTTAGACTTTACCTGATTAAACTGTATTTTCATAATTCATCTTGATTTGCTGCCACATCCTATTTATGCCTGTCGGTTTGCTCCGAGACACGTAATCAATGCGCCGCCCCCCCCCCCCCCCCCCCCTTTGGGTTTAGAATGATTATAGTGTGAGAAAACGGCTTTATTTCTCCGTCAAATAACTCTCATATCACTCATGCATTGACCTTTTCAGCAATTCTCTGCTGCTAACTCGCTTTTTCAGCAGCAACAGCGTTGTTTGTTTTTGTTAATTATGTCTTGATATCCTCCATACGCCTTCATTAAAGATTTCTAATTCCACTTGTGGGAAATGCTCACTTCAAGGCTTCTTATTTCCTGCCATGGCCGTGGTGAATTGCGTTTTCTGCAATCCATTGATGAGGGCTTCTTTCATGCTCGGGCTCGCGTTTAACTCAGGGTTGATTGGACACTAAGTTTAGTCACCTGATTGATTTCACCATCTGAAAACGCTGAGAATGACAGCGTGAGGTAGAACTACTCAGAGTAGCAGCTTTCTACTCAGGGTAGATCGGCCGTTCTTTCTGACACGGGGCCCTGGTGTATGTTTATAGAGACTGAGACACTAAGGCTCAGAGTGGTTGTGAAGAAAGAAGATTTGAAGAAATCCAATTCTATATGTTCCTGATAAGGTGCAGGACTTGATGTTGACTGAGTTTACTGAATAAGCATGGTTCTGTTTACATTTCTTCTAAATACGGTAGCTAACTCCACACTAGACATTTTGGATTGAGAAAGCTTCCTGGATGGGAAGCGAAACAACTTCAGCTTCGGAATAGAAGTCCAGTTGTTTTATCTTTAACCTTTTTTTTTTTTTTTTTGGATTGATCATGACCTGGATGACAGAGAATCTTCACCAACATATAGATAACTTTAAAGTCCAGGGGAGTTTTTAATTTCTGTCTGATGGTTTATTCAGAGAAAAATGATGCTTGTTACACTTTTAATACAAATGTCAGACATGCTCTGTAGAGGCTGAGTTCCATATATGCTTCCACATTGATCTGAGGGAGAAGTTAAGTTAAACTTTGGAGGCCGGCACTTGAATCAGTGCTGTTTGAATCCCATTTTTAACACCGGCTCTTTGATGCTTTTTTTTTATTTGCAGCCTGGAGAACATGTACAAAGAGCTGGCCTCAGACATCGAAGGCTTTCAGCACCCAGGGCACGGAGATCTGACGGGATGGGCCAAACAGGGTACTTTTCTAAGTTTGTATGCCGTTAAATGATTAAAGAATGACGCACGAGAAAGCCTTCGGTCACCAGCAACCCTGCCGTCTTCTCTATTTTTGAACCTCTTTGAACTTCTCACCAGGTGTGCTGTTGCTCAACGCCGTGCTGACTGTCAGAGCGCACCAAGCCAACTCCCACAAAGACAAAGGCTGGGAGGCCTTCACTGACGCTGTGGTGCAGTGGCTCAGCAGCAATCTGGAGGGCGTCGTCTTCATGCTGTGGGGATCATACGCGCAGAAAAAAGGGGCTTCCATTAACCGGGTGAGTCTCATGCTAATTGGTGCATTTTAACACTCTCAACAAAGCTCGTTTGTGCTGAAGATTTCCTTCCTTCTGTCATAGAAGCGTCACCACGTCCTGCAAGCTGTGCATCCTTCCCCGCTGTCTGCTCATCGAGGCTTTTTTGGCTGCAGGCACTTTTCAAAGGCCAACGAGCTGCTAGAGAAATGTGGAAAGTCTCCCATAGACTGGAAGGCTCTTTAACTTCTATGTTAGCTTTTCTAACGCACATGTTGAGTAACTACAGACCAAATCCACCTATAAGCTTTTTGGTTCTTCTTTCAGCAAAAGTATGTACCGTAATATTCATGTTTCATGTTTTTATGAAACAGTTCATGTCAGCAGGATGTTTTGTTTTTATAGCGTTCTTTAAACTCAGCTGTATTGTTTTTTTTTTTTTTAGCTCATCTGCTTTGACTGAATTCACTTTTGTAAATATTTGTATACTCTTTCTGCCTTTTTTAGTTTGCACATTAAAGTTCCCGTTCTCACTTTTCTATGTAATGTTTGGTACATTAAAAAGTTTTCTACAGTGCAATGTTTCTTTGGATTTTTTTTTTTTTTTTTTTAGTACAAATCTATGTTGTAGATTTTGCAACTCTGTTCTTTAGTTTAGCCTAAGATACAAAAAAAATAACATAAAAAAAATCTCAATATGCCTGGTAACTTAATACATGCATAACAAAAAACAACTAAAATATTATAGATTAGAGATGCAGCAGTCACTTGGCCAGAGATCCAAATTTATCAACTTATTCTTGATTGGTTATTAACAGGTCAAACTCATTATTTTTCCCTCTTTATATCAAAACTAAACTTTTTTTATTGTCTGTCTATAAATGTGTCAACAAATAGTATATGCTATGCTGCAAGTTTTAGACAAGGGATTATTTATGTTTATAAAATCTAATAGAATAGCCATTCATTTAATATAATTCTATTTTTTTTTCTTGGTCTGTGCGAGCAAAATAGTCATCCAAAAGCTTGATAGAAAGAGGGACAAAAATAAAGAATTCCCACAAAGAAATTTATTCCTAATTGGTGTAAAAATAACAGCAAAAATAAATATTTTCAGAAAGGTTTAGTCTTGTTAAGCATGATAATGGCCATCCAAAATATTTGTGTCCCACCACAAAAACCTAGAACTAATCTTAAAAATAAAAAAGTTAACAAGGTAAAACATTTTTTTAAAAACGAAATCAATGTATAAAAACATCACTTCAAGTTAACATGATGCAAGTAATTGTCTCTTTGCTGAAGTGGGTCTGTCCCTGTTAATTGATTTTAAATCCTTAAATACATATGTTATATGTATTTATACCAGGGGTCAGCAACCCAAAACTTTTGAAGAGCCATATTGGACCAAAAAAACAAAAAACAGATCCGTCTGGAGCCGCAAAAAATGAAAAGTCTGATATAAGCCTTATAATAAAGGCAAAATGGGCTGTGTCTATATTAGCTATGTTAGCCTCCTATCAAATGGCTAAGTAGGCTACAAATACATAATGAGCATTCATGTTCAATTTTTATTTTCCCTGCAGCGCATCCTGGAGAGAATAAAGCACCACTTGACTATACTGCTCTATGATGAGGCTTTAAATTTAACTTCCATAACAATATTAATGTATTATATTTCATTGCGTTGATGAATAATGAAGAAATTTGTTTTTTATGTAATTTTTATTTTGAGGATTCGAAAAAACAACAATGAAACATGTACAATAGGCCTCCTACAACTTCAGACCTCCCCATGGAAATAAAGTGCAGTTATCTTTATTGCTCACTAACACCCCCCTCCCCCCTTTATTTAGGCAACAGAGTGTAATAAAACTGCAGACCTTTAAAAAGGTAACGTATATAGAATAAAACAAAAGAGTTTTAGCTTAATTTCTGTGCATTACCCTCTTCTCTTTGGTTTTGTGCAAATTAGGCCGTGGGCCTAAATCTGTAGGATGAATTTCGTATGAACTGTCAGGGGGCAACTTTTTTCCACTTGGATAAGTTGCTACACATAGCAGTGATCTCAAAACACCAATGTTCCCACGTCTTCACTTGCAAATTAGTAAGTTATAGCCAATATAAAATATAAACCGCTGCGCTCTGGTCCAAGAGGTCACATGATTCGAGTTTTGCTGCTCAGCCAATCAGATTGCTGTATTGTCAGCCATGCAAGTTCAACAGTTCATCATGGCTGCGTCTGTAAGGTGTTGTATCTGTTTCCAGACGAAATAGCCCAGTTCATCCATCCATTTTCAAATACATCTGTCCCTTGTGGGGTCCTGAGGGGTGCCGGTGCCTATCTCCAGCTGTCAATGGGCAAGAGGCGCGGGACACCCTGGACAGGTCGGCAGCAATGTTCCCCCTAATTTTTCATGTGTCTGAGCAAATACACAAACACCTTGATCGTTCACTTGACCTCTGTGAGTAACATCACACGAGCACACTGAGGCTACATTACGCCTGTCCAAAACCTGAGGTTATATCAAGCTACATGCTTTAATAAAAGAATCAAGTTACAGCAATAATTTCTTTTAGGTTATTTAGTTTAGAAAAAATGATTTAGGAAGGTTGTTCCATAGTCAGAGACCCACAAGATTAATAACAGAACTTTACCGAATGAAAGCAATAATTTATTCTGTGTCAAATTTTGGCAATTCCAGCTCTACTTTTCTATTCATCCATTTTAGTTTTCATTCACCCCCCCCCCCCCCCCTCCCCAACACTATTAGGGCTACTGCACATTTCTCCACTTAAATACCCCTACCTTTACCTCTGCTGGAAATATACATTAAGCCTATGATTAATATAAAGTGAGATTGGAACAAATTAAACACTTACAAGACAATTAATGTCAACTAATTCTTAGAAGAATGGGTGACCAACGCTTGCAAAAAGATGAACATATCAGTTATTCAATAACTCACACCATCCCAATATTAATTGCATATGTTGAATATAGCCAATTAATGATTTAGTTGAGTATGTTTAAACATAGGAAAACGTAGAACTTAACCATACCTGATTAAACTTCATCAAGATTGGCTGCCATGTCCTTTCGATGCTTTTTGTAATCAATGCGCACCCCCCCCCCCCCCCCCCCCCCACACTGTTGTGTTGAATTAGTGAAGAGGGAGAAAACAGCTTTAATTCTTCATCAAATAACTCTCATATCAAGCCAACTCGCTTTATCAGCAGCAACAGTATTATTTCTTATGGTTAAATATTCTCCATATGCCTTCATTAAGATTTTCTAATTCCACTCATGCGCGTTTTGAGGCTTATTCCCTGTCGTTGTCATGGTGAAACACGTTATCTGCGTTCCATTGATCAGGACTTCTTTCATGCTCGGGCTCGCGTTGAAGTCATGGTTGGTTGGACACTGAGTTTAGTTACTTGGCTGATATCACCTGTTCTGAAACCGAAAACCTGAGTATGACAGAGGGAGGAAGAACTACTCAGAGCAGCAGCTTTCTACTCGGGGTAGATCTGTATTTTGCTCTTTAACGGAGTCCAGTACAAAGACGCACAGCGCAACCTGCCCAACTATAAAGGCGTCTGCTCCACCCACCAATCAGTGGTGCGCTCTGATCAGCACCTGCGCTCACAGAGCGGGCCGCGGAACACCGTCTCGCCAGAGTTGCAAAATAGTACAACTTGGTTTATTATTATTTTGTTTACAGTTCAGCTTGGATTTTATTTTCTGCGGAGCATGGATTTGCTGTGCGCGCTGAAGCCAGATGCTGTGCGCGATGGCGCACACGCGCAGCTTAGAGGGAACACTCGCCAGTCCATCGCAGGGAATAAATGTCCGTCTTTTGCACAATTTACTATATCGCCAATGAAAGCAAATGATTCTGTCCAAGAACTCTATTCTCCTCAGCTATCTTTCTCGTTTTCCCTTTGGGAACCATGGCTCATCAAACACCTACCGGTATTTTTACAACTGCGACCCGCCTGGCGCTACGCCGGGCTGCAACGTGTGCCGCAGCTTATGACGCAAATCTCCGTTGACAGATATTTTGAAATGTAATATGTATTCTACACATTTTACACAATTGGAAAACATTGAGAATGTCTGTCTCGGAGTTTCCCTGCTACAGAAATTAAACTAAAATGGAAAATATATTTTCCCTCATCTTTTTCCATTTTCATACATTTTTAAAAAAGCTCCAGGGAGCCACAAGGGGGGCGCTAAAGAGCCGCATGCGGCTCTAGAGCCGCAGGTTGCCGACCCCCGATTTATACTTTTGGAGATTGGATTTGTATGCTTCCACTGGTTTAATGTAAATGCCTGTTTATTTTATTCCTTTGCCTTGCACAAGTTAATTTGATCTCCTGTATATAATTATTTTATTTCTCCTTTTGTAAGAATGCAAAGTGGATATTCTTATTTCAGCATGTAATTAGTGTTCTGATCAATAAAGCTGTTAAAAAAACCCAAAGAAACATCACTTCCGGTCTGATGTTTACGTCGGGGCGTGGCTTCCGCGCTGACGCAGAGACGTTGGACAGGAACAATAATGGCTCTCGCCGCCCTTTGCGGGCCAGTGTTGCAGTGGTGGTAATGTTTGAATATTTTAAGGAATAACAATGCCCGCACAGAGCCTGCCGGTCCGGGATGGGTCCTTTCATTTCCGCCTGCTGCAGCAGTATTTAATCCTCCTGAAGAATTACCCGATCCTCACTAAATCTGTCACCAGGTCAGTTTCTGTGCCCTTAACCTGAGCTGTCTTTATTCCCAGCTGTCTAAAAGTTCATTATCAATATTTACAGACCATCAGAGTAAATGATGTGGCTTTATAAAATGTATCCCTACTCAGCTTCTCCATGTTTTTTCTTTCTTTTATCAGTTTTTGACCACTTTGTTTGCACTGAGCACACTCTGCTTTCTATTATTAGCCAATCAGCGTCCGCCATGAAAGCCTCCTACTCTCTCAGAAGTTTAACACCGTTATTTATTGTGAAAGCTTTGGTTACATATTGACAGGGATGTGTAATATGTGTGTCTGTGGTTCTTCATGCTTTCAGTGGGATCCTGTCAGCTTTAGGAAATCTGCTTTCACAGTATTCAGAAGCCAGAAAAAAGGCCAAAAGTGGAAACCCAGTCAACGAGATTGACGTGGCCGGAGCTGCACGATATGCCATCTTCGGGTGAGACTTAACACAAGCAGACGGTTATGGGTTATGAAAATGAGTCAAGAAAATGGCTAGTGCAGTGGGCTTCGGTGTTGTACCCGTTTACCTTCCTTCCTTTGCATTAAGACACATTACAATCACAAGTTACAATAAATGTTATCAGGATTTTATGTGGTTGACCAACACAAATACTATGTATGGTATTCAAAATAATAATGTATACCATGCCTCTGTAGGTCAGGCTTCGTGTTTAGGGGTGTTGTCCTCCTGGAAGGTGACCCTCCACCCCACTCTCAAGTCATCTGCAGCCTCTGACAGGTTTTCTTCCAGCATTGCCCCTGATAACACTACATCCATCTCCCCACCGACTCTGTCCTTGCTGAAGCAAAGTGTCCCCACAACATGCTGCTGCCACTGCTTTGTTTCACAGTGAGGATGGTGTGTTCAGGGTTAGGTGGAGTATTAACGCCACCATACTTAGCATTTTGTATGTAGACCAGACAGCATAAATTAGGGTAAGTTTCTCAACACAACGTCTGGGCAGAAGTTTTTTCTTAAGGGCTGTCCAACTACTGTACTGCGATTGGACAGGATATACATGGGTGTGTTTAGGTTGGAGAAACAGAAATGTCTCGAATCTGTGGAACTACAGTCGTGCAGTTTTTTTAAGCGGTCAAACATGCAAATCCTGCTCACTTGCAGCGTTTATAAATTATCCCAGTGTTCGCAGTCTTTACAAATAGTACCAGAGCACACCGTGAGCATTTATGTCTTCTGTCATTCATTGCTAATAATAGTTTAATTGTTTACATATCCTCCCACCTGAGCTATGGCTTTCTACAGCTACTGTAGAGGTGCCATGTGCCTGCTGGCTGCTGCTCTAAGATTCACGCTCTCCTTGTCTGGCCTGTTAGTTGAGGTCGGACGCCTCTGTCTGGGTAGATTTGAAAGTTATGTGCTTCTTGGTCTTCACAATGCTATTTGTTCTGTAATGTTCTCCAACAATCCTCCTTCACATGGAGGTGGAGTGGGAACCGAGGGAAGCAGAGCAAATAATGTTATTAATGTGGGACTGAAAGGAAAGGGTGCTATCGAAGATGACACTGAGACTTTTTACCCGGAGAGAAGGGGAGATTAAAAAACTGTCAATAGTTAAAGAAAAGTTATTGGCTGGATTCATTTGGACTCCATTTGCCAACTGTGGTTAAATGGTTAAACTGTGTTTTATTTATGGGTATCAGGGTAGGTGGGGCTGAATCCAAATGCGTGCTGTATTTTTGTCGGTAATTTCTTTTAAACACTTGTAACATTTTAATTCCAGTCATGTGCTCCCTGGTGTTGATCTGTCACATAAAATCTCAGTAAAAACCATTACAATTTGTGATTTCCAAAAATCTAAAAAGCGTGGTATGAACACATCCTGCGTGGCGCTGCACATGGAAATTAGTTAACTGTAGCATATAAACCTGGAGCTTTGTGTGTTTTCTAAAAATTTTTTTTTCCATTTTTGCCTCTTGCAGACTGATCATCACTGGGCCAGTGAGCCATTTCTTTTACCAGCTGATGGAGGTGTGGATGCCAACCACCGACCCGCTCTGTATAGTCAAACGACTGCTGCTGGATCGACTCATCTTTGCTCCAGGCTTCCTGCTCATTTTCTACGTTGCCATGAACATCCTGGAGGTGATTTTTCTATTTTAATATTTCTCTCTCTCGCTCTTTCCCCTCCTTCAAATATATCGATACACTGAATCAATACAGTATAATTATGTTTCGGGATGGACTGACCAGGTCTTTCCTGGCAGATACAGGCTTCTGGTTTCATTTTACCAATCACCGATCAGAGCCAAAGGAAAATTGGCTGATTCTGATACTGGGCCGGTTGATTGGAGCAGCTCTCATTTAAATAATGCTTAGACTACTGGAACTACAAAGCATATTCAAAAAATGTGCTGTGGAGTTGTATTCACCCCCCTTTACTCTGAAACACCCCAAATAAATCTAGGGAAAAATAAGCACTGTGAATACTTTTAGTCATGGCCCTACGAATATGTAAATCTTTTAAGAAAATTTGTGTAACATCTGAGTATTTATTAAGGTTTTATCATGCATGAACAAACCATGAATGAGTACCATGTAGATTTTTTTTTATTTATTTTTTTTATTTCACGATGCTTGACATAAAATACTATGCTCCAAGTTCTAAATAAGCCTAACTGAATAGTTGGATTTCAGCATAAATATCGCTTTGAATACCAGTTAACCTACTGTGATTTATAGAATGAGTAATTATGTGTATTAATTGTTCAAAAGAGCTAAATATAGATATTTTACACGTTCCTCAGGCTAAAGGTTGGGATGATTTTGAGAGGAAGATGAAAAAGAGTTACTGGACAGCTCTGAAGATGAACTGGAAAGTCTGGACTCCCTTCACATTCATAAATATTAACTTTGTGCCTGTTCAGGTACGCTCTATCACTCACAGCCTTTCATCTTACAAACCAGGACGGGTCTAATACTGTCTTCCTTTGTAATGTTTTTGTTCCCCTCGCCCTGTGTGTTTGTTTCAGTTTCGAGTGCTGTTTGCCAACATGATCGCCTTATTCTGGTATGCCTACCTTGCCACTGTGAGGAAATGAGGTTCCTTTTTCACTGAAGACTGAGAAGACTGCAGCCAACACCCTTATGTGGCTATTTTACATAAAGTCGCTCTTCTGATGATATGTTTAAATACACTGCTTTAAAACTCTGAAATCAAAACAATGAAAGTATTTTTTATGCTTCACTTACAGGGACCTACCTTTTAAAGAACAACTTGACAAAGTGTAAAATTATGACTTTTTTTAACAGTAGCATAACAAAGGGGATTTGTTTTATGAGCCTAACCAACTGAACTGGGGAAAAAAGCAGAAATAAAACACTGAAGAGATATGCCATGTGTCATGACTGACTTTTATTATTATTACTAAATAATACATTACAATTACACTTGATAAAATACATATAAAGAACAATTATGTGGGTGCAAAAGAAATACATTTTGGAATGTTTTCTCTGATAAAAGCCTAGAAAAAACAACAAAAAAAACAGGAATGCATTCTTCATGGTGGATGTGTGAGCGTCCTCAGCCTCCTCTCAGACGCAGCATCAGGTAGATGGTGCTCAGCTCCCTCACATTGTAGTCGGCTAGTTTTCCAGCATCCATCTCTCGGCTCTCATGGATCAGTCTCTGCTGGTTCGCAGGAACCCCCTCTCTTTCCTGCACTCTCTTCTTGAAGTCCTCTACGGTCTCCTCTGTTGTGACTTTGTAGGTGCTGTTGGTCCCCTTCTCGTTTTTGAGGAACACCTGGATGGTGGCGGGCTCGGTGACCAGCAGGGACACCCGGGAGCCCGAGTGCAGGTTGTAGGAGCTCAGGGCCCTGGAGTCGTCGTTCAGAGGCGTACTTTGACCATTGTTGAAGACCAGCTTCTGTTTCGAAACGGGGACCCCCAGCTGGCCCTGGATGCACGTCTTCAGGGACCCCACTGTGTCGTGAGGGTTTACTTTCAGCGTCCGGGACGTCCCGTTCAGCATAGTGATGACTAGTTCCATGATTGATCTGAAAAATAGTTTTAGAAGTGTTCAGCGTGAAAATAACCAGAACAAAGATGATAAATGCTGGTTTAATGAGGAGAGGAACTCACTTTGCAGTGAACTTGTAGTGAAGAAAGCGTCCTTCAAGCTTGAAGTGTCCAAAAATCGTCGATGTTCAGCGGATGTGCCTTGCGGTAGAACAGCTGTGTTTATATACAGCTTGGGTCCGCCCCCCCCCCCTGCTTCACTTAAGATTCGTTTTCCTTCTCTGTCTCATTAAGTTTCGGTTTCTATTCTCCAAACATGAGTGTGCTGTTATGTTGTTAATAACGCTGTTTTCATGACGTCTCACATACCTGCAAACAGGTGAGGCGGAGGATCAGCTGGTCTTTCCCTCTTACCTGGTGAAGTGAGGAGGGAGGGACACAAAAACAGAAACCAGATGGTGGTGATTCATCAGATGTGAGGTCAGACTTTATCTGAAGCAAAACAGAAAACGAAAAGGTTTGGTATGTTGAAGTGTGCCGTTTTGTAAACTATTAGGATACCATTTAAAAAGCATCAGATAAAGGTATTCACAAGAGAGTAAACTACTATTTCCTGTGTAATTTTGTTAAACCTGTAGAATGAATACATGTATGATCAAAAAAATCTTTAAAAAGCAAAACTTTTGATACACTTACAGATTTGCAGACGCTTTCAAATCATCAAACAAATACTAATTTCAGGCATAGACAACCTGCGTAAATACAAAACGTAGTTTTCCAAGGGGCCCTAAGCAGAATTTTATTTTGGGGCCCCTATTTCTTTCATTAATACAGATTTGCTATAGCAAATGTCAAATAAGGTCCGTCCGTCCGTCCGTCTTCTTCCGCTTATCCGGGGTCGGGTCGTGGGGGTAGCAGCTTCAGTACGGAGGCCCAGACGTCCCTCTCCCCGGCCACTTGGGCCAACTCCTCCGGAGGAATCCCAAGGCGTTCCCAGGCCAGCTGAGAGACATAGTCCCTCCAGCGTGTCCTGGGTCTTCCCCTGGATCTCCTCCCGGTGGGACGTGCCCGGAACACCTCACCAGGGAGGCATCCAGGAAGCATCCTAACCAGATGCCCGAGCCACCTCAACTGGCTCCTTTCGACGTGGAGGAGCAGCGGCTCTACTCTGAGTCCTCCCCGGATGACTGAGCTCCTCACCCTATCTCTAAGGGAGAGCCCAGACACACTACGGAGAAAACTAATTTCAGCCGCTTGTATCCGGGATCTCGTTCTTTCGGTCACGACCCAAAGCTCATGACCATAGATGAGGGTAGGAACGTAGATCGACCGGTAAATCGAGAGCTTCACCTTTTGGCTCAGCTCTCTCTTCACCACAACGGATCGGTACACCGCCCGCTTCACAGCAGACGCTGCACCAATCAGCCTGTCGATCTCTCGCTCCATCTTCCCCTCATTTGTGAACAAGACCCCAAGATACTTGAACTCCTCCACTAGGGGCAGCACATCCTCCCCAACCCGGAGAAGGCACTCTACCCTTTTCCGGTTCAAGACCATGGTCTCGTATTTGGAGGCACTGATTTTCATCCCGGCCACTTCGCACTCGGCTGCGAACCGCTCCAGTGAGAGCTGTAGATCACGCCCTGATGAAGTCAACAGGACCACGTCATCCGCGAATAGCAGAGATGCAATCCTAAGGCCACCAAAACGGATCCCCTCAACACCTTGGCTGCGCCTAGAAATTCTGTCCATAAAAGTTATGAACAGAATCGGTGACAAAGGGCAGCCTTGGCGGAGTCCAACTCTCACTGGAAACGAGTCCGACTTACTGCCGGCAATGCGGACCAGACTCTGACACCGGTCGTACAGAGACCTGACAGCCCTTATTAAAGGGTCCGGTACTCCAAATAAGGTGATGTTTCTAATATCATAATGAAATAAAAATCAATATACATGCAAACAATATTTTTAATTGCTCTTGGGGGCCCTAAGCAGCCTCTTAGCTTCTGACTTGGGCCATCCCTGTGATTTCATTAATAATAAGAAAGTGCAATCCAAGCCATTCTAAATGAGAAAAGTATTCATGTTCTAAAAACTGATAACCTTTGGTGCCAACAACTTCCTTCAAGCGGACCAAAACCAGCTCCCCAAATAATCTCTGACTGGCATGACACTAACCGTCAAGCATCATGGATTCAATGCCTCTCAGCTCTTCCTCTAGACTGGGACGTTTGTTGACCCACAAAGACAATCAGAATGTTTCCAAACCAGAAAACGTGGGTGGACAGCACAGTACATGAGTCCATTAGCTGCTTAGGAATATATGCATGTAAAAAATGTTAAAAATAAATATTGAGTGATTTGTGCTTTCTGAACCGGTGTCTGCCTCATTAAAAATGTAATTATGGTAACACACAATGGCAATAAAGATTCTTGAAAATGTTCTTGCACTCCCCGCCCCCCCCCCCCCGAAAGAAGGGATGTCATGTTTTTGTGATGAACCCGAACACAACCACACACAGAGTTCTGTTTAGTGAGTTTATTGAAGATAATGAACACCAGAGTTCAGACCAGACGGAAGTAGGAGGCTGTTAGTGGCTGAGGCTGGACGGAGACAGAGCATGGAGGCAGCAGGACTAGCAACACGGCAGAGTGGAGACTTGGAACCAGAACTAGACCAGCAGAATTAAGCAGCACGACTGGATGAATACTTGCTGGACCGGAGTGGGAGCTAAACCAGAACCACAGCAGGCGGACGGAGGTGAAGGGAACCCGGGCTGGTAATGAAAAGGTAAGGCGAGCAGTCATGAGCAGAGTTTAACAGAACCAACAGAACGAACCGACAGGGAAGGACAGAATGCAGGGAGCTAAAATAGGGAGGATAACAGGTGTGGTGAGTTTTGGCTTGATTAGTTGCTGACAGGTGTAGATGATTACTGAGGTGGAGAGGAGACTGGGTGTATGGAGGGTGAAAAGTGTCCTAAAATGTCCATGGTGCAGCAAGCAAAGCTGCAGCATGACATCACCCCCCCTTAAGGCCGACTTCCAGACGGCCAAGAAAAAAAAAAAAAAAAAAAAAAAAGGAATCCTAAAACAAAAGGGCGGAGGGAGGCACTGGACGGGGGGCAAGAGTCCAAAAAACAAAAACACAAATCTACCCCAACGAGGCGAACCAAAAATAAAGAGGAAAACATAGGCAAACAAGAAGACTTCTAATCTACGCTGGCAGGCAAAAACCTAGGAAACGCCGGAGGAACTAGAGGGCGTAGGAAAATGCCAGGGGTCAAAACAGGTGTACGTAAACGCCAGGGCTCAACCAGTGTGTGGGAACGCTAGGGCACAACTAGCGTGCAGAAATGCCAGGGGGAACGCCGGGGCGTAAGGAAACGGGAACATCTATAACACCAGGGAACAGAAAATAACTAAAATGCCAGGAACCAGAGGCCATGTAACAAGCCAGGGAACAGAGGGCGTCCTAATACGCCAGGGAATGGAGAGCGTCCTAACACGCCAGGGAACGGAGAGCGTCCTAACACTCCAGAGAAACGGAAAAATCTAAACACCAGGGAAACGGAGAAACTAGGAGGACTCAGGAGAACTAGCACAACAGGGAAACTAGGGAAAGTCAAAAACAGAAACTAAGGAGCGTGAAAAAGCTCATAACTAGGGAGCGCAGGAACCTAAACGAGCACTGGGAGCTTAATAGGCGCCGCGACCTTAATGAGCACTGGGACCTAACAAGCTCTGGGAGAGCACAGGAATCCATAGAATACAGGGACCAGAGGACAAGAAAGAAATGGAAAAAAAAGGCAAAAACTAGAAAACTAAGCAGGACAGAACTAAAGGACTATAAGTAATCTAAGAACCACTAAATAATTCTGAAACTAGGGGATGATAACTAACTCAAAACTAAGGCAGAACTAGAACAAATAAACATGAAATCACTGTAGCCTTATGGGCACAGGCAGTGACAGCTGCTAGGAGATCGGCAGCGGCTAGGCCACATATAATCGTCGTGGAGGCCGGCCAGGGCGTGGCAGGCGGCGGAGCAACATCACCTGATCGAAACCTCGAGGAGGACGGCCCCGACGAGGCAGAGCTAGACGCGGGCGTCGTGGTGGATGACCCCGACGAAGCAGAGCTAGACGCTGGCGTCGCGTTGGGCGACCCCGACGAGGCAGAGCTAGACGCGGCCGTTGCGGTGGGCGACCCCGACGAGGCAGAGCTAGACATGCCGTCGCGGTTGGCGACCCCGACGTGGCTGAGCTTGACCCCTCCTGGTTCCCCGCGTCGCAAGTTGGCGGCAGATCCTCCTGGGTCCTCGCGTCGGACGCCGGACTGGCGTGCTCTGAGCCCGCGCTGGACGCTGTACTGCCGTCGACCAGATGCTCGGTAGCAGGCTCCTCTGATGCATCCAGCAAAGCAGGACCAGGGCTTTCTGTGGCCATCTGGGCAACAACTAAGTCTTTGGCTGTGGGCTGAGCAGGTGCAGAGGCTTTGGCTGCGGGCTGAGCAGGTGCAGAGGCTTTGGCTGCGGGCTGAGCAGGTGCAGAGGCTTTGGCTGCGGGCTGAGCAGGTGCAGAGGCTTTGGCTGCGGGCTGAGCAGGTGCAGAGGCTTTGGCTGCGGGCTGAGCAGGTGCAGAGGCTTTGGCTGCGGGCTGAGCAGGTGCAGAGGCTTTGGCTGCGGGCTGAGCAGGTGCAGATGCTTTGGCTGCGGGCTGAGCAGGTGCAGATGCTTTGGCTGCGGGCTGAGCAGGTGCAGATGCTTTGGCTGCGGGCTGAGCAGGTGCAGATGCTTTGGCTGCGGGCTGAGCAGGTGCAGAGGCTTTGGCTGCGGGCTGAGCAGGTGCAGAGGCTTTGGCTGCGGGCTGAGCAGGTGCAGAGGCTTTGGCTGCGGGCTGAGCAGGTGCAGATGCTTTGGCTGCGGGCTGAGCAGGTGCAGATGCTTTGGCTGCGGGCTGAGCAGGAGCTGAGACTTTGACTGCAGGCTGAGCAAGAACAGAGTTTTTAGCTGAAGCCGGCGGCGGAGAAGCAGGGTCCTTGGCATCAGAGACATGGGTGAGTTGATTTGGGAGTAGATCATCTCTGTCTCCATAAAAGAAGTCCCATAGCTGGGTCTCGTGGATTCGGGGCGCTCTGGCCAGATTCTCCTGGGCAGTAACAGCGACTACACCCGACTGACTCACCAGGGAGAAAGAGGTGACGTCTGACCCAGTTGGTGCTGTTGCAACGGCAACGTCAGGCTCAGCCTGACGTTGCCGTTGTGGCAACGGCGCCGCCGTTGTGGCAACGGCGCCGCCGTTTTGATTTGCTTGTTTCCCTCCTTCAAGCCTAGAGAGCAGTAGTACCGCAGATCGTCACTAGGTGGCGAGGAGCCAAGGAACCGAGATAGCGTGATGTGTAAACGGTCATTAAAACCAAGCTCGGCTTGGTTAACTGATCCAAGCTCGGACTGAGCTCGGCATGGATCGGTTTAACAAGGGTAGTGTAAATGGGGTTATAGTTCTCGCTGTCTCTTCAACGCAGGTAAGCGTACGTGCTCGTTGTGTGTGCGCCAGAGCGCTTACTGGTTTGGAGGAGGAGCGAGTGATGCGTTCACAGCATGTGGGAAAAACTAAATTCACAGTGAATTAAATACAGCGGCTCAATCTTGCCATGAAAATTTACACGCAATGGTCGCGATAAAGTCATTTTAACTATTGCGCGGAGGAAAACTTGAGATACATCGAGTATACTCCATATATCGCCCACCCCTAGTTTTAAGTAAGTTATAATCAAACGAGACAAGTTTCCTACATTCTTGCAGCAGCCCCCATGTGATGAGAAGCAACGTTCCAGTCAAAGGAGCTGTTTTTGTCTTCCTGCCCTGGTTGAAATAATATAGCTGAAAAAAATAACAAATGCATACCCATATGGCCAAAGGCAATAAAAATGGTGCTCAGCTCCCTCACATTGTAATCGGCTAGTTTTCCACCCAGGACCTGCCATTAGGGGTGGAAAGCAGAAAATTGGCACCTCGTTTTATCGGCCCTTTCAAGATCTCCAAGGTGGTGAACCCGGTGGTTGTCCGCCTCCAGCTAGAACCATGAAGATTCACCAACGTTTCACGTGTCCTGGGTCAAACCTGTCAAGACCTCAAGATTCAGAACCTGCTCTCAGACTTCGGACTCTGGTTACTCCCCTTGATTATCCTGCCTGACTCTGCCATCACAGTTCTGACTCTGTGCCTTCTTTTTGACCACCAAGCTCCTGCCAGTCCCAGGAGTAAAACCCTGAGAACTTCCCGGACCGAACTCCCAATCGCATTAGGGCGTCACCAGCAACATACCCAACCAACCGGAGCCAGCACTCACCATCTCAGCCCGCTTCTGGATTGTGAGAAGTGATTCCTTTCCCTAATGCTGATGATTCACCCGCGACCTGCAGTGGTTTACTTTTTTAAATTTTTTAAAAAAAAATTTAAACTTTTTTTTAACACTATCTGTTTTTGTCTGGTTGAATTTTGGCTCCCCTTTTTCTGGTCAGTACGTAATTGTGTTTTCAAATTTATATAGACCAGTTCATTGTTATTGTTTTGATACGGGTTTTTCGCGCATGCGCGCCGGAGTGGTAGGCAAAAGGCGAACACAATGGCGGATGCAAACAGAGAAACTGACCAGTTCTCCACGTATTTTTCTTCTTTAGATAACGTATCACAAGATCGTTTTAAGAGTAAGTTGATGGTTGATGGTATCATATTGCCAGATCCACACAGCAAAAGCCTGAAGGGACGGAGCGAGTCTGTGAAATGCTGGCCAAGTGTTCCATACCGCGACATATAAAGCTGCCTTATAAACACGCAGGCCAGTACACACGAGTGAGCACGAAAGCCCCTGAAACCACTGGACGGCTACAATTATTTTATATCGGGACATACGCACCAGCAACTCCCGCGACCCCATGAGGGATTAAGCGGGTCAGAAAAATGGATGGATGGATGTTCAGACATGTTTGTGTAACATACGAAAGCGGAGTCGGACACAGACAGCGCCTCAGCAGAGAGGAAGACCCGCCCGGTAGGTTAAAAAAACATTGTTCACTAAGGATTATTTTGGTGTTTTTGTCTTATTAAAATGGGTGGGGGTGTCGGCGACGTTGCAGCGTAAACACAGACGTACTAGCGCACGTGAACAGGGGCGTAATGCAGCCGCTGTCTGGTGCACATTACTGTACACTGATTGCACGAAGAAAACAAAAATGATGCGGCGTGCTGCTGCTGCTGCGCATCGACTCCGCTTCTCCCGGCCCCGTCTAGCGATCGCCACCTCCCCTCCGCCGCTATTTAAGTAGAACAATGACTAGTGCAGAATTAAGTTGTATTTACCGGAGATGAAGTGTAGACTGCAAATTCTATCGTGGTATGATGGCTTCCACAGTCCATTGAGATTACCTGCCTGCGCTCTTTTCATTGAAATTATCCATTTCTTTCTTCTTTCTTCGTCCTTCGGTAAACGACAGAAATGTACATCCGACGATTTGGAATGCCTCGGTGTGCAACCGGGAGCACAACAAGTCGTAGGCATTTTTTAGATTCCAAAAATAAACTAACTAAAAGTACGCTCCAAATCACCCGTTTTGTCATGTAGTAGACGAGAACAATACTGTTTTTGCCTACCCGCGGGACCCCGATGTAGCGCTGACGTCACGCGTGAACTAAAATATTTCTAATTTTGCCGATATTCCTGAGGTAAAAAAAGGAAAATCTGGAAACCTGTTTAATATGCGATTTAAATGACATGTCTTGGTCAAAAACTACACCAAGATTTTTTACTCTATTACCAGAGGCCAAGTTAATGCCATCCAGATTAAATGATTGATTAAGAAGTTTAGTTTTTGAGGACTCTGGTCCGAAGATTACAACTTCTGTCTTGTCAGAATTTAAATGCAGAAAATGTAGTCATCCAGCTTTTGATGTCATCAACACATGCCTGTAGTCGAAGTAATTGATTTAATTCATCAGGATTTATGGATAAATATAGCTGACTGTCATCAGCATAACAGTGGAATTTAATCCCATGCTGACTGATAATTTTTCCAATCGGAAGAATATATATAGTAAAGAGAATTGGCACAAGGACTGAACCCTGTGGTACTCCACAAGTGACCCTAGAGTTTGAAGAAGATTTATTATTAACACGAACAAACTGGAATCTGTCCGACAGATAAGATTTAAACCAGCCTAATGCTTTCCCCTTAATCCCTACAGTATGTTCAAATCTTTCTAGGAGAATATTGTGATCAACTGTATCAAATACAGCACTGAGATCTAACCGGACAAGTATAGACACAAGTCCATTATCTGAGGCTGTGACAATATCATTAGTGACCTTCACCAGAGCTGTTTCAGTGCTATGATGAGCTCTGAATCCTGACTGAAACTCCTCAAGTAGGCCATTTCTTTGTAAGTGTTCACATTCAAATAAATTTTTTTAGCCTATCCCAAGAAGCACCATGGTTGCCATGAGTGAAGAAAAGTTGTAGAATGTTTTATTCTGTTTTTATGTTTTTGTTATGTGGGACCACTTGACACAATATTATTTTAAGTAAATCTGACAAATCCATTTTTTTGAGTGTACTCAAAAAGTGTGCCATGGATTTGTATTCATCCTCCTTTACTCTGCCCCCCGCCCCCCAAATAAATCCAGGGAAAAATAGGCACTATGAATACTTTTATTCATGGATCTTTGAATATGTAAATGTTTGAAGAATATTTGTGCAACATCTGAGAATTTATTAGACTTAGACTTAGACAACTTTATTGTCATTTTGTATCTACAGACTGATTTATTAATTAGTCCCAGGCCAATTAATAACTACAGTTCTTTTGAACATTTAACCCTCAGTTTCCCTCATCCAAACTGCAAAGCAATAAAACCTCTTCTGTTTGTTGTTTTGTATCGTCC
The DNA here is from genome assembly GCA_037039145.1 of Fundulus diaphanus. Lineage (NCBI taxonomy): Eukaryota > Metazoa > Chordata > Actinopteri > Cyprinodontiformes > Fundulidae > Fundulus > Fundulus diaphanus. Next base: position 27,272,911 of record CM073127.1, read on the forward strand.
ACCAGGCCCTTATACTCAGTTTTTGGATGAGTTGTCAGATTTCTTATCTGATTTGTTGTTAAATACTGATAAGGTTATTATAGTGGGTGATTTTAACATCCATGTTGACACAGAATGTGATAACCTTAGTGTAGCCTTTAAAACTATCCTAGATTCAATTGGTTTTGCTCAAAATGTGCATAAACCGACGCACTCTTGGCTCAATACTTTAGACCTTGTGCTGACATATGGCATTGATTGTGAAGAATTAACAGTATTTCCTCACAACCCTGTCCTATCTGATCATTTTTTAATAACATTTGAGTTTAATCTAACCGATTTCTCCACCCCCAAAAGAGGGTTCCATTATAGTAGATCTTTATCGGATAATGCTGTATCAAAACTTAAAGAGTCTGTCCCCTTTTTAATATCCTCCGTATTGCAGAAATGCCCTGTAGATGGCAGCAATGTTGTTTCTTCCAATTCACAAATAGATGCCTTTGTAAACGGTATGACTTTGTCATTGCGTTCTGCATTAGACAATGTAGCTCCCTTGAAAAAGAAGGTGATTATTCACAGGAAGCTGGCTCCTTGGTTTAATTCAGAGCTGCATTCCTTGAAGCACAATGTTAGGAAATTGGAGAGAAAATGGCGCTCTACACACCAAGAGGAATCCTACCTAATCTGGAGGGACAGTCTATTGTTGTATAACAAGACCATTCGCAGAGTTAGAGCAGCATATTTTTCATCATTAATTGAGGAGAATAAGAATAATCCTAGATTTCTCTTCAATACAGTTGCCAAACTTACCCAGAGCCACAGCTCTGTTGATCCAGCCATCCCCTTAGCTCTTAGCAGTAATGATTTTATGGGATTCTTCATAAATAAAATTGATTCCATTAAAAATAAAATAATTGGCATCCTCCCAAACATGATTACCTCGTCCTCAGTAAGTGAGGCAGCATTGGAGGAATCCTTAGAACCTGCGCAGTGTCTGAACTGTTTAAAAGCAGTAGAGCTTTCCGAGCTATCTAAAATTTTAGCTTCATCTAAACCTTCTACCTGTATGTTAGACCCAATCCCAACCAAGTTGTTTAAGGAGGTATTCCCTCTGATCAGTGGTCCTATTTTAGACATGATTAATCTATCCTTAGTAAATGGATATGTACCACAGGCTTTTAAAGTAGCTGTTATTAAACCTTTACTTAAGAAACCTTCTCTTGATCAAGATGAGCTAGTAAACTACAGACCTATATCTAATCTTCTTTTCATATCTAAAATTCTTGAGAAAGTAGTTGCTAATCAACTTTGTGAACATTTACAAAGTAATGACCTACTTGAGGAGTTTCAGTCAGGCTTTAGAGCTCATCATAGCACTGAAACAGCTCTGGTGAAGGTCACCAATGATATTCTCATGGCCTCAGATAATGGACTTGTGTCTATACTTGTCCTGTTAGATCTCAGTGCTGCATTTGACACAGTTGATCACAATATTCTCCTACAAAGACTTGAGCATACTGTAGGGATTAAGGGAAAAGCATTAGGCTGGTTTAAATCTTATCTGTCGGACAGATTCCAGTTTGTTCATGTTAATAATAAATCTTCTTCAAACTCTAGGGTCACCTGTGGAGTACCACAGGGTTCAGTCCTTGGACCAATTCTATTTACTATATATATGCTTCCGGTTGGCAAAATTATCAGACAGCATGGGATTAATTTCCACTGTTATGCTGATGACACTCAGCTATATTTATCCATAAATCCTGATGAATCCAATCAGTTACTTCGACTGCAGTCATGTCTTGATGACATCAAAAGCTGGATGACTTTAAATTTCCTGCATTTAAATTCTGACAAGACAGAAGTTGTAATCTTTGGGCCAGAGTCCTCAAAAAATAAACTTCTTAATCAATCACTTAATCTGGATGGCATTAACTTGGCCTCTGGTAATAAAGTAAAAAATCTTGGTGTTGTTTTCGACCAAGACATGTCATTTAAATCCCATATTAAACAGGTTTCCAGAGTTTCCTTTTTTCACCTCCGGAATATCGCCAAAATTAGAAACATTCTGTCCAGGGGTGATGCTGAAAAACTAGTCCATGCATTTGTTACTTCAAGGCTGGACTATTGTAATTCTTTACTATCAGGAAGTCCACAAAATGCAGTTCGAAGTCTTCAGCTGATCCAAAATGCTGCGGCAAGAGTTCTGATGAAAATCAACAAGAGGGATCATATTTCTCCAATTTTAGCTTCCCTTCATTGGCTTCCTGTTAAATCAAGAATAGAATTTAAAATTCTTCTTCTAACGTATAAAGCCCTTAATAACCAAGCTCCATCATATATCAGAGCTCTGATTACCCCGTATGTTCCTAACAGAGCACTTCGCTCTCAGACTGCAGGTCTGCTGGTGGTTCCTAGAGTCTCTAAAAGTAGAATGGGAGGCAGATCCTTTAGCTATCAGGCTCCTCTCCTGTGGAACCAACTCCCAGTTTTGGTCCGTGAGGCAGACACCCTATCTATTTTTAAGACTAATCTTAAAACTTTCCTTTTTGACAAAGCTTATAGTTAGAGTGGCTCATGTTACCCTGAGCTATCTCTATAGTTGTGCTGTGATAGGCCTAGGCTGCTGGAGGACATCAGGGTCTAATTTTCTCACTCTACTGATTTCTACTGTTCTTCATTCTACGGTTCTCCAGTTTTGCATTGTATTACATTGAAATGACTGTCGTCATTTCAGCTTTTGACTTTTTGCTCTCTCTCTTTTTCTTCATAGTAGGTACACCTGGTCTGGCGTTCTGTTAACTGTGACATCATCCAGAGAAGACGGCTCACCCGTTACTACCATCTAATGTAGAACAGATTACTAGATCAATGTGTGCTTCTGTGCTTTTTTGTCTCTCTTGATGTGTCTCTGCTCTGTCTTCTGTAACCCCAGTCGGTCGAGGCAGATGACCGTTCATACTGAGCCCGGTTCTGCCGGAGGTTTTTTTTTTTTTCCCGTTAATGGGTGGTTTTTCTTCCCACTGTCGCTTCATGCTTGCTCAGTATGAGGGATTGCAGCAAAGCCATGTACAATGCAGACGACTCTCCCTGTGGCTCTACGGTTCCCCAGGAGTGAATGCTGCTTGTCGGGACTTTGATGCAATCAACTGGTTTCCTTATATAGGACATTTTGACCAATCTGTATAATCTGACCCAATCTGTATAATATGATTGAACTTGATTTTGTAAAGTGCCTTGAGATGACATGTTTCATGATTTGGCGCTATATAAATAAAATTGAATTGAATTGAATTGAATTGAATACAGAACGGAATTTCGTTGCATACAGTTTACGACAGTATAGTGAGATTACAGGTGGGATAAGGCAACATTACAATTTAAAGTGCAGAGGTGATCAGAATGTAACAATGCAGGAGTAAAACAATGTGCAGAATAACATTGACCCATTGTTTATGTGCAAAAATAATGGTGCAAAAAGTCATTCGTGCAAAAATGCAGTAACGTTGAGTTGTGTACTCTTTGAATGGATAATAAAGTTCGGCAACTTGGTAATGCCAGATAATGATGCAAATGTGGTAAATGTGGTGCAGAGTGCAGTTAGAGTTCAACAGTTCAACAGTCTGATGGCAGCGGGGAGAAAGCTGTTGCAGAACCAGGTGGACCTGCAGCGGATGCTGCGAAGCCTCTTCCCAGAGGGCAGCAGGGAGAACAGTCCATGGTGGGGGTGTGAGGGGTCTCTGATGATGTTACGGGCTCGGGACACACAGCAATGGGATGAAATGTCCTTAATGGAGGGAAGAGGAGCCCCGATGATCCTCTCTGCTGTCCTCACCACTCTCCTCACGTTCTTCCAGTCGGAGGCGCTGCAGCCTCCACACCACACAGAGGCGCTTCTGTGCCCTCTTCACCAGTGACATGGTGTTCACAGACCGGGTGAGGTTGTCTGTGATGTGCACCCCCAGGAATTTGGTACTGCTGACCACCTCCACAGCTGAGCTGTTGATGAGCAGTGGAGCGTGGCGAGGCCGGTTCTCCCTGAAGTCGACGATGATCTCCTTCGTCTTCTCCACGTTCAGGATCAGGCTGTTTTCTCTGCACCAGCCCACCAGATGCTCCACCTCCTCTCTGTAGTCCCGGTCGTTGTTGTCTCTGATAAGGCCCACCACCATTGTGTCGTCTGTAAACTTCACGAAGTGATTGGGGGTGAACCTGGGGATGCAGTCATTTTTCATCAGAGTGAACAGCCGGGGGCTCAGGACGCAGCCTTGAGGGGAGCCCGTGCTGAGGGTGATGACATCAGAGGTTTTCTGTCTGTCCCGGACCGACTGAGGTCTGTTGACCTATTAGTTTTATCATGCATGTGTCATGATTTGGGTTTTGTCTTGGTTCAGGTTATCCGTTTTATTAGTCAAGTTTCTGCTTTTGGGTTCTTTCTTGTTTTGGCTTTGTTTTAGACGTGTTGTTCTGTTTAGATTAACTGTTATTTACCTGTCACTTTATCAGCTCGGTTTGTTCTCCCCTCAGCAATCAGTCAGCTCCCTTGCCCTGATTAGTTCCACCTGCTCACTTGTAATTAGTCTTCACTCCTGTTCACCTGCTCACTCCCCTATATAGTCCTGCCACAAACCTCTGCAATCGGCCAGATCAATTCAAGCCACTTGGTGAGTCTTATCCAGCGTTGTATTTCTGATAGCACTGTTGATACTGACCCAATTGCCTTTTTGACTCTGAGCCAGCCTGATCCCTGAACCTGATTTTCTTGCCCTGTATGATTGCTCACCTGTTTTTCTGACCTGGACCTGCCTTGGGATATTCTGAGTTTGCCTTATCCTTGTCTGTACTTCTGCCTATTTTGGACTGCCTTGAGTGTACCGGATTTTGGACTGCCTTTTTGACCATTGAGCCTTGCCTGTCCCTGTTTATTAATAAATCCTGTTTTTTTGCTTAACCTCTCTTGTCTGGCTGAATACTGGGTCCTCTGTCTCTGGTTCATGACAGAATGAACCTTTATTTTTATTTTATTTGCTTGACTGAATATCTGTAAAATACTATGCTCCAAGTTCTAAATAAGCATAATTGAATATTTGGATTTCAGCATAAATATCACTTTGAATGCCAATAAACCTATTGTGATGTATAAAATGAGTAATTATTTATATTAATTGTTTAAAAGAGCTAAATATATTTTACAGTAAATGATAATTTCACACATTCCTCAGGCTACTGATTGGTAAGATTTTGAGAGGAAGATGAGAAAGAGTTACTGGACAGCTCTGAAGATGAACTGGAAAGTCTGGACTCCCTTCACATTCATAAATATTAACTTTGTGCCTGTTCAGGTACGCTCTCTCACTCACAGACATTCATCTTACAAACCAGGACGGATCTACTGACTTCCTGTGTGATATTTTTGTTCCCCTCCCCTTGTGTGTTTGTTTCAGTTTCGAGTGCTGTTTGCCAACATGATTGGCTTATTCTGGTATGCTTACCTTGCCACTGTGAGGAAATGAGGCTCCTTTGCAGATGGCCTTATTAACTGAAGACTGCAACCAATGACCTTATAAGTGGCTATTTTACATAAAGTCACTCTACTGATAATACACTGCTTTAAAACTCTAAAAAAAAAAAAGTTTTTATACTTTTTTTTTTTACAGAAGCAGAACAAACTAGAGTTGTTTTGTTTATTGAACCAAACCAACAGAGCTATGAAATGCAGAAATAAAACACAAAAGAAATATGCCATGTGTCATTTTTGTTATTAGAGAATACATTATAATTGCACCTGATAATGTATATGTAACAATTGTATGGGTGCAAAAAAAAATATTTTTGAAAAAAAAAAAGTTCTCAGATAAACGTTTAAATAAATAAACGAAAAAACGGGAATGCATTCTCCGTGGTGGCCATGTAAGCGTCCTCAGCCTCCTCTCAGACGCAGTGTCATGAAGATTGTGCCCAGCTCCCTCACATTGTAGTCGGCTAGTTTTCCAGCCTGCATCTCCTTGCCTTCATGGATCAGTCTCAGCTGGTTCGCAGGAACCCCCTCTCTTTCCTGCACTCTCTTCCTGAAGTTCTCCACGGTCTCCTCTGGTGTGACTTCATAGGTGCTGTTGGTCCCCTTCAAGTTTTTGAGGAACACCTGGATGGTGGCGGGCTCGGTGACCAGCAGGGACACCCTGGTGACCGGTTGTCATAACGGAACGATACAGTATTCACACGAAAATGTATTTAGAAGAAATCTTCTACGCTTCATTTTAAGATGAAATATACGCATTGTGCTGTATATGTGTACCTATTGTGGTCTCTGCTTCAATCATTCTCTCAAACATGCTCAATTGGCCGAAATCAGGGAAGCTGTCCCGCAGATCATGCAAAGTATATCAAACCAAAGCTAAATAATTTCTCTCGCCGTCTTTCAGGCGGATACTTCGACCTATAACTTTAGTTTGCACCAAAAACATGCTGAGATGTGCGCACAAAAAAAATCTGAATAGTGATTTTTTTTATTCTGACATTGGCTTACAGCTAACTGGATCTCAAACAGGATATTACTATGTTACAAACGACCAATAAAAATGGATTTTAGTTCACAATTGGTATGTTATGGCCTTCACAATCATGGGGAACAGTGCTGATTTGACAGGGTCAGCAGGGTAAACCAAACCTGGTAATTGCTAAAGAAGCTGGCTGTTAAGGGTGGGGCCTAAATACTACTCACAGAAGGTTTCAAGAATATTTATTGCCATTGTGTGTTACCATAATGAAATTTTTGATGAGGCAGATGCCGGCTCAGGACGCACAAATTACACAATACACATACACAACAAGACATAAGCTTTGGAATATATTTTTATTTAGTCCTTAACAGCTAATTGACTAATGTACTGTGCTGTCCACCCACATTTTCTGGTTAGGGAACTTTCTGATTGTCTTTGTGGGTCAATGAACGTCCCAGAGTTTGGAGGATGTAATGTTTACTGCAGGTGAACTCGATATTCAGCCAGACACAGAGTTACATTTAAAAGGTTTATTGTGAGAATGATGAGTAGTGGCGGGTGAGGCAGACAAATAGAACCAGACTTTGCAGATGGATCTTGGCAGATGGTGCAGGCAGACAGAGATTAATGCAATATAAGAAAATAAAACAGAATAAATGCAAGCAAGCTGGAATAAAATGTAGAAACAAAATACAACAATGGGAGAATAGAAACTAAAAGCAAATATTAAAAATAGTTGGACTACAAAGTTGAACTAATGTTTAAAACTGTTTAAGTAGAGTCGAAGGCAATCCTTAACAAATGTTATTAAGTGTGCAACAGGACTTAGCAATAAAGTCAAATTCGGATCATTATAATACATTTTATTTGTTGCTTAAGTTTACAGTTATTTAAATTTTTTACAAAGGAAATGTTTATTCACACGTTTTATCAGGGAAAAACAAAACACTGTCAGACCGCCATTACATTTTTCAGCTCGCGCACCCCCTAGTGGCAGCTCGCGCAAAGCACACTTTGGGAATCGCTGTACTAGATAATACATTACAACTACAATTGAAAAAATATATATGGAATAATTATGTGTGTGCAAATAAAAAATATTTTGGAATTTTTTTTTCTCAAATAAACACCTGAATAAATAAAAAATAATTAAAAAAACGGGAATGCGTTCTCCACGGTGGACGTGTGAGCGTCCTCCTCATCCTCCTCTCAGACGCAGCGTCATGAAGATGGTGCTCAGCTCCCTCACATTGTAGTCGGCTAGTTTTCCAGCCTGCATCTCCTTGCCTTCATGGATCAGCCTCAGCTGGTTCGCAGGAACCCCCTCTCTTTCCTGCACTCTCTTCCTGAAGTTCTCCACGGTCTCCTCTGGTGTCACTTCATAGGTGCTGTTGGTCCCCTTCTCGTTTTTGAGGAACACCTGGATGGTGGCGGGCTCGGTGACCAGCAGGGACACCCGGGAGCCTGAGTGCAGGTTGTAGGAGCTCAGGGCCCTGGAGTCGTCGTTCAGATGCGTACTTTGGCCATTGTTGAAGACCAGCTTCTGTTTCGAAACGGGGACCCCCAGCTGGCCCTGGATGCACGTCTTCAGGGACCCCACTGTGTCGTGAGGGTTTACTTTCAGCGTCCGGGACGTCCCGTTCAGCATAGTGATGACTAGTTCCATGATTGATCTGAAAAATAGTTTTAGAAGTGTTCAGCATGAACATATTCAGAGAAAAGATGATAAATGTTGGTTTATTGAGGAGAGGAACTCACTTTGTAGTGAACTTGTAGTGAATAAAGCGTCCTTCAAGCTTGAAGTGTCCAATAATCGTCGATGATCAGCGGATGTGCCTTGCGGTAGAACAGCTGTGTTTATATACAGCTTGGGTCCACCCCCCCCCCCCGCTTCACTTAAGATTCGTTTTCCTTCTCTGTCTCATTAAGTTTCGGTTTCTATTCTCCAAACATGAGTGTGCTGCTTTGTTGTTAATAACGCTGTTTTCATGACGTCTGGCATACCTGCAAACAGGTGAGGTCGAGGATCAGCTGGGGTTTCCCTCTTACCTGGTGAAGGGAGGAGGGAGGGACACAAAAACAGAAATCAGTTGGTGGTGATTCATCAGAAGTGAGGTCAGACTTTATCTGAAGCAAAACAGAACACGAAAAAGTTTGGTATGTTGAAGTGTGCCGTTTTGTAAACTATTAGGATACCATTTAAAAAGCATCAGATAAAGGTATTCACAAGAGAGTAAACTACTATTTCCTGTGTAATTCTAACCTGTAGAATGAATACATGTATCATCAAAAAAAAATCTTTAATTTAAAAAGCAAAACTTTTGATACACTTACAGATTTGCAGACGCTTTCAAATCATCAAACAAATACTAATTTCAGGCATAGACAGTTTTCCAAGGGGCCCTAAGCAGAATTTTATTTTGGGGCCCCTATTTCTTTCATTAATACAGATTTGCTATAGCAAATGTCAAATAAGGTGATGTTTCTAATATCACAATGAAATAAAAATCAATATACATGCAAACAATATTTTTAATTGCTCTTGGGGGCCCTAAGCAGCCTCTTAGCTTCTGCCTTGGGCCATCCCTGTGATTTCATTAATAATAAGAAAGTGCAATCCAAGCCATTCTAAATGAGAAAAGTATTCATGTTCTAAAAACTGATAACCTTTGGTGCCAACAACTTCCTTCAAGCGGACCAATACCAGCTCCCCAAATAATCTCCGACTGGCATGACACTAACCGTCAAGCATCTTGGATTCAATGCCTCTCAGCTCTTCCTCTAGACTGGGACGTTTGTTGACCCACAAAGACAATCAGAATGTTTACAAACCAGAAAACGTGGGTGGACAGCACAGTACATGAGTCCATTAGCTGCTTAGGAATATATGCATGTAAAAAATGTTAAAAAATAAATATTGAGTGATTTGTGCATTCTGAGCCGGTGTCTGCCTCATTAAAAATGTAATTATGGTAACACACAATGGCAATAAAGATTCTTGAAAATGTTGTTGCACTCCCCCCCCCCCCTGAAAGAAGGGAGGAGGGAAATTGTTAGAATTATTTTTACTATTTTCTACATGTTTTAGTTTATCTTCCATATTCATCGTAGTTATCATGTATTTACTCATTACTGTTAAAAAGGTTTTTAGGTTTGAGTTTATTCAGATATTCAAGTGTCTTTCAGATGACTAATCTTTCTCTCCTATGTGTGACAGAGTAAGGTTTGTGAAGAGAAAGATTCTCATGATATAAAGTTGTTTTGCAGCACCTCACCATCTGTGGCTACTCCTTTCTCTGAGAACTGAACTGCTTTGTATTATCTTGAAGGTCACAGAGTTGTTTTGCTTCTCCCTACTACCTATCTTACAATGTAACCAGGGATTCCCTGTGTGTAAATAAAAAGAAAGGAGGCAACGATGAACGTCAGAGTAAGCAGGACGCTCTCCTTGCAAGATTTATTAACTGACTTCCCTGTTGTCTCTCTTCCTTGTGTTGTTAATGAATGTTTTAGGTGTTAAAACCTGAAAGAAATTATTTAGTTTTGTTTTTGATACCATACTTAAAAGATGTTTTTAAGAAATCCATCACAAACATGGCTAAAAATTGATTTAAAAAATGCCAATTTCAGTGTACTCCCTAAGAAAATACAGCTAATAAAATCAAGTTTATATCTTGGTTTTGCACACAAAGAATAACGTGAAGAGAAAAAAATAATTGATACAGATTTTAATTTTATATCCCTTTATTGTAAAATCAATATCCACAGGTATCGACTTATAAAAGCTTGTAACAATCCAAGAGTTTTAGGTCACATTTCAGTGAAAATAAGGCAAAATAAGGAAATATACAGGACAACAAATGTTTCAGTTACCATTACCTTTAATACCTGCAGCAGTTGTCAATACAGTGTGCATCATGTTCATAAGAAATGATACTGAAACCTAAACATGTTTGTCAGCCCAACAGGAAGATTAGAATTTTAGCAGAAGCTGAACAGATGAAACCAGCTGCACGTCCAGCAGCCTCTCCCAGATAGTTTATGGTTGTAGATAAACTGCATTAAGGACAATCATGAACCTGGGTCATGTAGTTCCAACCAAGCCCCGTGTCGTATACTGTAGGCTGAGGCAGACATGTACAGTTTCCCTTTAAAAAAAGTCAATAAATTATTCACAATCGAGTCATCAGAACTCCGAGTGTCTGAGCATGGCTGTCCTCTCTTCCCTTTTAGGCAGAGGAATATTTCCTGGGGAAAAGAAAAAGAAAGGATCCTTATTCTGCTGTTTCAAAACTAACAAGAGTGCACCACAGTTCTCAACATTTTCATAGAGAATGCAGGCGCTAACAAATTACTGTAGCCAGACATTCCCTACCTGGAGGAGCAACAAAATATTCTTCAACTTTGTTTTTTGCGAGCTTCAGCAGCTCTTCTGCACAGTCTCCCTCCGTCGCTGTGTCGTCCCTCAGATATAAAGCCCTGAGTGGATAAAACACGACAGCTTTTAGCAACAGATTGCACCCCGTTCTTTTTCTATGAGGCCAAGCTGTTATTGGCACATGACCGGGAAGCACCTGTCCTCCAGAACTGAATCCATCGGTTCGACCCCAGACGTGTCGACAACGTGGAGCTGATCCGCAAAACGAATGGCTTTCTCCAAACATTCCAGTCCCTGCTTGGTGCGGAAATCCACCAGGGCCAGCCGCTCCAGCTTATCCACCAGGTCCACTGGGATTTTGGTCGGCTGCAAAATGAATAATAATAATGGTACAAATTCAAAATGATGTATGACCACTCATCTCCACTGTCAATGCTGAAGATAAAGCTACATGTAAAATATCTACTACATCAGGGAATTAATTGGACTCAGATTAGTTAATCCACGCTGCAAAATGTTCTAATTAGACATTTAATCTAATAGTCGTATGACTAATGCTCGATCATGGTCTGGTGGTATTTGCTGTTCTGCGAAGAGACTTTTGTTTTGCTGGCGATATGTGAGTGTTTTGGTGTTGCTCAAACAAAGCCTCAGTACAAAGAAAGTTATATCAAGTCTGACTTGCATCTTAGCACAGAAACAGAAAATAAAAGCACCTAAGAGAAGACAGAAACCCATGAACAAATCCCGAAATATAAGGTGGACTAGGTACACCTTTACGTTAAGATAAACAACTTAGATTTTATTTAATTTGATATTTATGTGACTGGCCTATCTTATACGGGGTTGTGAATTTGCACTATATACAGCCTACTATGAACCTGTGTCCTTTGCAGAACATATCTCCTAAAATGGAACTATTTCCACTCTTCCCATACAAACAACAGTTTTAACATATTGCTGTAGTTCCTATAGTTTATCATGTTACAACCACAGACCTCAGTTTATTTGATTAGGCTCTGTTGTAATAAACCAACACAAAATAGTGCATTGTTACAAAGCGGAAGGAAAAGGATACATGGTTTTCAAATACTTTTTACAAAACAAACATCTGTTATCAAAAGGCGTTTAGATTTCATATTCAGCACTCCTAAGTCAATACATCACAGAATCATATTCTGCTTAAATTACAGTTGCAAGTCTTGAAGGTATGACTCGACAAGATTTGTGCATCTAGAGACTGAACATTTTCCTTCTTTGCGAAATATAATTTTTTTGTGCAATACACAGGACTATGTGTATAGTTGTATCTCCATTATTTACCAATACAGAATGTGGGACTGGGTATTTGTATGGTTGTATTATTTGTTCGTTATATCGGGCTCATGGGTTATTTATAAATGTTCATATATATATATATATATTTATATAAATATAAATTTTCATATATATATATATATATATATATATATATATATATATATATATATATATATATATATATTACATTTCTATTCTATTAGAGAGCTTCTGTAAAATCTTTCATAAGTTTTACGGTCAGTCAAACGCACAGCACACTTATAAGATTTTCATTTGTAAAAAAAATTATAATTTGAAAACCATATATCCCTTTCCATTTGCTCCATAATTCCCTACCTTGTGTTTATCATCATCACTATTATTGGTTGTCCCAAACAGAAAACTGGTTGCGTTGGTTCATAAAAATAAAATCCCAATGAAACATATTGCGGTTTGTAGTTGTAATGCTAAAAATGTGAAATTTCCATGTGCTAGAACCAGATAGTGCACATTGAGCATGCTCTGCCAGAGATTAGGTCTCAGTTCTCGTTTGGGTCAGAGGATGTTACCGGAGGAAGCTGCTCTTCTGGTGCTGGCTCCCATGTTGGCACCTCTGGGACCTGTAAGATCACCAGATATCACTAGTGCAACACAAACATTGTTATAGGATCTTGATGATGGCACATTTGACCTACCTTTGGGTTATGTTGGCGAGAGCTGAACGGTCTTAAGATGCGGCTCTGCAGACATCTGAGGCTGCAGCTCTTGTTAGTTAAGGAGTAAACATTGTTTGTCCACAGGTTATAGGACGAACCAATGATTTCCAGGGAAACGCCACGGAGCGTGTGAAATGCTGACATTTTAGCCATTGTTTACACAATCATCTCTGCCTGTGAGTTAAGAGAAAACAGCCACTGTCTTAGTCCTCTTCTCCAGTAAGGTCAGCTCCACTTTGCCTGTAGCTCTGCTGCTAGCAACAACATGCTAAGGAGGGAGGAAGTGAAAGAGAGGCTCAGCTAAACGGACTTCCTGGTTCACTCAAACGTCCGATGTTAATATTTTTATGATTAATATGGTGTTATTGTATTTAATTATAAAGAACAGAATTGTAAAGCCGATATGTTATTTTGTAAAGCACCACTAAGGTTTAAAGGACACAAATTTAGCTGAAATGCGGCGGTGTACCGCTAATGGCTGTAGCTGAATACCTGACACCTAGAGATGTTAGGTTGGTAGGTAATGAACAGTCAGTCTTTTTAAATGGAACATCAAAAGGAATCCGCTGAACAGCGGCAAGGAACTACTTAACTACGCACAAAAAACCGGATAAAATCGAGAACAACCACAAAATGTGTAGCTTTGAAAACGACCAACGATATAGCATTTGTCATGAGCGCCCGGATAGCTCAGTCGGTAGAGCATCAGACTTTTAATCTGAGGGTCCAGGGTTCAAGTCCCTGTTCGGGCGTACTTTTTATTTTTTGTCAGATATATTTTAATCTTTGTAATCCTAGTAACCCTTGAGGTAAGAACAGTAAATACGCATTTTATGTTTAACAAGTAATATCCAAGAGCCATTTGAAAAAAGCCAGTGATTATAATTTCAAGAATGTGAAATATTCGTAAAACCAAGGTTCAGAGCTAAAGTACTACATGATGTAGGTACTGATTGATTTAACGTTTAGAAATTAAATGAAGGCTGTACCTTAAGAAATGTTCACATAGGTGTTTGCAATGTGAGCCTGCTGGCTGGCCAGCAGCTGATTTTGTTTCAGGGTTTATCAGTTAAATATTTAAAGTTTTAATTTGTGTTAGGGGGCAGATAATGAAATATTTCTTTTCTCTGGTCCTTTTCATTCTGATGTTTTAAGTTGTATTGTTCTGTTTTAAGAAGAATGAAATAAAATGTTTACATAGAAAAGAATTCAAGAAACCATAAAAAATGTAAATGATAAAAAAACTTCACTAAACAATAAGCTAATAATAATTCTAGTCAGTTTTATCTTAAAAATAAATTCCGGATTTGCTTATTATGATATTTTGAATGAACCCATTGATTGTCTGTGCCAGCACTCATGGGATACACCCCGTCCTTCATAGGGCTTCATACTGACAAAGCCCCTGAATTTATATATTCCAATCTGCACCCTCTATATAAAACTATAATACTAATTTTGGATTTTAAGGCCTTTTCTTTCACTTTTTGTCTCAGTGTGAATAAACAAGAAAAGAAAGTGAATTAGACACCACAATGTTATTTGGGAAAATAACTATTCCATTTTTATTTTTTATTACAAGAACATATACCATTGAATATATATATTTATATATATGTGTATATATATGATAAGTTCTATAGAATCTGATTGTTTTACAGTGCACATTTAAAATTGGCCACAAAATAAAAATATCAGCTTTACAAACAAAGCAGCATCCAGAAAAAGAAAACTAAATAAATAAATAAATACTTTGGCTTAAGAGTGTTACAATAAATTAAAAAATAAAAAGTTTATCTGGCTGCACTTGAAATCCACAAAGAAGTACGAGTAATAAGTGCGATAAAGCCTACTACATTCATGAAACAACAACAACTCGAAGAATAAGTGTCTGAAGTTTTAGGCTGTGTGACCGGCATTGAATTGCATCAAAGGTCAAGATCTGGACTATAAACTTCTCAAAAAAACAAATCACTGGTCATATAAACGAATAAAGTGGAAAAGCAGTTTTTATTGGGTTAGGTTGGCTAAATGTTATCACTGCCTCATCTGTCTTTTTCTGTTTAAAGAGAAAGTCAAGGTCGGATTGAGCAAGCAGGCACCATACAACGCAAGACAATTCAAAACTAAAGATAATTAAATCACACAATTTTCAAAATAGGCAGAAGTTCACAGAATAATGCAAAACAGTTTACAAGGAAAATTAAATTAGGCTAATTCTTCATATACATCTGTGTGCGAAATTCAGTTCACACATTTATTAGTCAACAAAATCTCAGGTTATGAGATCACAACATAATCTGGACAAATGTCTCTAATAGGACACAACAACTCACATAAAATTAGACACTGTTTTGGCAGAAAAGGCAGTTTAAGAACACTTTAAACGCTGTCTTCACTGTAACACTGACCTGCAAAAGTACTAATACCCCTTTAAACGTCAACAAAATTCACTCCATCTCATTGAGATTTTAGGTGTTAGACTAACACAAAGTCCTGCATAATTGTGAAACTATAGGAAATGGTGCTTGGTGTGCATTTATATTCAACCCAGCAGAATTCGCGGAACCACGATCTGCTGCAATTCCAGGTGCAAGTCTTTTGTGGTGTGTTCCCGTCAAGCCTGACCAGCTTTCCTGAAGAAACGCATCCTCAGAAGCATCACAGTCTCTCCCACTTCCAGCTGTTGGTTGCTGCAGCTCCTCCAAAGTTACCTTGGGCCTCTTAATTACGGCCTGTTAATTTATATAGGCATAACACACACGTTCAAAGCTTTGGATGTTGTTTTGCACCTTGACCCTGCTTTAAACTTCTCTACGTCTTTCTCCCTGACCTCCCAGCTGTGTTCCTTGGTCTCCATGATGCTGTTTGTTCACTACAGTTCTCAGACAAACCTCAGACGCCTTCACAGAACAGCCAGATTAATACTGAAGTTACCTTACACACATGTAGACTCTTCACTAACTACATGAGGTCTGAAATCAGCTGGTTGGAGTGAATGTTATTTAGTGGTATCAGAGAAAAGTGGGTTGAATATAAATGTGCACCAGACTTTTTAGATGCTATCTTTGCAAAACACTGTGACAACTTTCCGATTTTCCTTTCAACTCAAAATTATGTGCTACACTGCATTGGTCCATGAGATAAAATTAAAATAAAACACACCAAAGCTTGTGGTGGAATGTGATTTTTTTTGTCAAAGGAGCCATGACAACAAATTACATTTTTCTGAGGTTTTAGGGGTATAATATGGTCTGTTGTGCACTGATGAGGCCGTGTTAATGTCTAAATTGAGTACCAAAGGACCTGCTCAGGGACGGTCTGCTTTCTTAATTTGCTCAAAAATTGGGTTGTCATTCTACGTGTTTCATATTCTCCAATCAGAGCACACCATCAAGCAAATATCCACCCTCCTCTCCTCCCCTCCCCTCCTCCCCCAGCTGCTGCACCGCAGCGAGCAGACGGGATCCCGAGATCAGCCTCCCTGTGTCGCCTCAAACAGGAGGCAGTCGCCGCAGAAGCCGTGGAGCGCGAATATCCCATATTCCACCTCAAACTAACTTCCCAGCGGTTACTGAAAAGGGGAGCTGATATGTCTGAGGGTGCACAAAAATTCACGAAGGTAGAAGTATGGGAGAATCACAGAAGAGTTTATGGGGACTTTACTGGAGACTGTTTCCTGTGGGGGATTTCAAATCCTGATTTTGAAAAAAAAACATGGAAGGAGGCGACCACAACGCTGTCATTACCCGTAAGTTTATTTCATTTCCAAATGCTGTCAAATGTAAGGAATCCAGTTGACTGAGCGGCAGGATTTTCCTGTCGCAGCCTGGGAATTTGCTCTCCACCGCGATCCTCTGCAGTCACCGCGGGCTCTCCTCCTCAGAGACTGCGGTGACTGCGGAGGAGAGCAAGCAGTCCCCGCGGTGAAGAACTAGATCCCAGCTGCATATTCCTGTGCCGCGGGAATCTGCGACACAGGATTTTCCAAATATAGTTGTAGCCAATCAGAGTGAAACTATGTAGGTAGAGCTGCATATCATTACCGCAACCAACCCATTTACTGAGGAGGGACATTTGGCCTGACAAAACAACAACATGCCGTTTTTTTTTTTTAAATGAAATTCTTCGGGGAAGTTACATATGCAGCAATATCAACTACATGAAATGATTTATGCAGTTATTTAGGCACCTTTAAAGTCCAGGGGTGTGAATACTTTAGCAAGACAATGTAACTTGATTAAACAAAGTTTAAAGCAAGATGATTCTGAATTCGGAGGGTGAAAAGGCAAATGGGTCACATTTCAGGCTACCAGGCAGATTCTTTAATCAACTCATGAGTTTAACATTTATATGTTTGTGCGTACATATTATAATAAAAACAATAACCTGTCAATAATCTTTACTTTGTTAAGGGATGGGAGTAGGAAGATATCTTACTTAAATTTAGTTTTCTTTAACAGTTGGCTATTAAAATAATTCATACAGCGGCATCTGAATCTATTTTCCTCATAAATATAGTCTGTTTGAATTCAGCTTTGTCTTTTGGCATGAAATGTGCAGCTCGAACGTCTTTATCCTAAAGTATTAAGCGCACACACGGATCAACCCAGTGGTCATAGTGCTGACAGGACAAACACCACAGAGGGTAGTCAGTAAGGCTCATAGCAGCAAACTGTGATTGTAAAGGCCTTGAGTAGATTGTATTTGAACTTGCGTGTTTAATACGGTTGTGCTACTACAGCCGTTTCTGCTTCATGTGGAAGGAGAGGAGGACGAGAAGCAACAATCACTTGTTTTCTATCAGCATCTGCACTTTGCACACCAGATCTCTGGCCAGAGTCAGAATCTGCTTGATGTTGTGGTGCTCGGCCATCTCTGAAAGACAAAAAAAGGGTCAAATATTATCTTTTTCAATACCAAAAAACAATGGCATGAATGAGCTATATAACTAACTGCTGAACATGCCTGGAAGCTTTTGAGTCACTCTCAACTTGAGAGTAGTCGATTTTAATAGAGGAGAGCTTGTTCTGGGTAAATGTTTGCATGATAATGTGCTGCCAGATTACACAATTATAACAAATTATAACAATGAGTCCCCCTGAATAATTTCACCCAACTGCTCGTAAAACAATTAAAAACAGTTTAACTGAATCTATGTCAAACCTTAAAACTGCAATTCTTTGAACCAAATTACAGTAGGGTGTTTGTTTTTAATGGATTTACTCGTAAGTATGAATAACCCTGGGCTGCATGGATAAGAGACACACAGACGGGACATCTTGTGAAGGCTAGCTTTGTCATATGAATTTAGCGATACTGATTTTAGAAAATGATCTCCTGCAGGAAAAAGAGATAAACAAACAGGCAGAGAAGTCCACATTGAAAAGACTAATTTTATAACCTCTGATGTTTGAATCGGAACCGGCTCACATTAAAAACCATTACATTATTATTTTGTGCCTAACCTCTGCACCGCCCTAACCTGACTCTGCCAGATGTATTTCGCTCCGCCTAGCTTCACTCACATACATCTGGGACATCTCCATAGAAATTGCATCCACAGCGGACGCGCCCCGGAAAACAAAACTTGCCAAATCCGGTCGGGAGAAGGGCGAAAACATGGTTTCCCCCAACAAAAGCCTTCAGAGCCGTTCTCTGATGTTCTTTTAATGAAACAATATTAGGTAGATTGGACAACACGGAAGAAATAGCAGCATCAATGTTAACGCTTGCTTCCTCGAAGAGCCGCCATTGCTATCAAAACAGTCTCACGTCATGGTCGCGTCTCCACTACGTCACATCTATGAAACTCCAGCCCTGCGTCCTGATTGGCCAGACCATAAAATTGGTTGGAGAAATCACTCTCTATGGGCGATGTCCCAGATGTATGTGAGTGAAGCTAGGCGGAGCGAAATACATCTGGCGGAGTCAGGTTAGCACCGCCCGCCTCCTGTCTCAGAAATCTTCACAGATTCAAACAAGGACTGATTATCTGCCGACTGATGTCTGTTTCCCTGTTTGTCAAATCAACCAAACTAATCAAGCCTCATCATCAGCATTTTGTTTTTTTGTCCACAGGGAGCCTGGAAAAAATCTCAGAGCAGCTGCAGTGACAAGGCGAGGAGCCTGAATGAGACTCTAATGTGCTTTGTGAGTCGTCTCACTATGATAGGAAATGAATCTGCGCCTCATTTGGGTTATTTGTCCTTTTACATTTTTTTCTGTTTTTGTTTCTTAGTCACATTGACATTTTCAAATCATAAAACAAAGTTGAGAAATGCAAAAAGCAAACGACCAACCTGTTCCTGTGTGATAAAAGAAATCGTTCCCCTTTTTAAATCATGAATTAACTGATATTAGCAACAGTTGTTTCAGACAGCAGAGTTTGTTTTCACAATTTACACCTCGACCTGATTACTGCCAGACATGTAGAATCAAGAAACGACTTGACTGACAACCTGTTCAACAACACGAAGCCGGCTAAAAGATCTCAAAAAGCAACACATTATACCCCAACCCATGGACCGCGGAACGCATTTCAAATTGGTCGGGCCCATCAGGCAATACTCACAATACCACTACCCATCACATACGCACGCGCCCGCATACACATAAAACACCAGCATCCCCTTGATCACGCAACTGATTTACGTCACATGACACAAGACAAGCCAATCCGTTTTTAGACACCAGAATTTATTACTTTCTCATAGGCTGTGGGCCCTGAGCATGATAAATGTGTCTGCCATGTTATAATTAAAATCGGCACCAAATTTTTATTTAACTTTTTTTCTGACGTTCCAGCACACACGCCCCGGATTTATTTCCACTTACAATCATTATATTACAGCTAACACAATATTTACAGAATAAAAATACTTTAAAAAGAAAAGTCAAACTCACCCCTGCGCTAAATATTCCCGAAAAAGTGTCTCCGTCTGTCATTATGCTGGATGAAGTCCCTGGCTATCCTCCAAGCATCCACTGTGGTCAAAAGATCCCTGTGTGTGTGTGTGTGTGTGTGTGTGTGTGTGTGTGTGTGTGTGTGTGTGTGTGCGCTCATCAAGCTATTTAGTCTTTTCTGGGTCATTGTTGATCTCAGATAGGTCTTGATACGACGGAGGGACGAGAAACACCTCTCAGCACTTGCAGTGGACACAGTTAACTAAGCTAACTAAGCTAACGAAGCAAACGAAGCTAACGAAGTAGCGGTCATAAGCAGCGCAGAGGTAGGAAAACTTTTGTTTACATCACATGACACAATCAGCCAATACATTTTTAGATGGGATGATTTATCGCTTTCTCATTGGAGAATGTTGCTGCTGCCATAGACTACTGTGCATTTGAAAAAAATAGCTATTGAATATTTTAATTTTATTTATATATATTATTTTACATGTTTGATCATCAAAAGTAGGTAGGGCCGCGGCCCTACTGGCCCTACCCGTTCCGCGGTCCATGAACCAACCTAAAGAAATGGACTCCAGGGAAGCACAGTGATAAATATTATCCAGAGGTAGAGAACACTTGGAACAGCGCTGAACCTAAGGACAGTGTTCTGGATTCAGCAATAAGAATTGGGGGAAAAATGGCATCCATGGGGGAGATCCAAGGCCAAAAATGCCTGGTGACCAATAAACACACATAGGTCCACCTTAAAAAACATCCTGACTGTTTGAAAGTCGTGTATCCTTTTAGATGTGGTGTAAAACTAACACATCAAAAAACACCATACAGTCAAACATCGCAGAGGGGGGTTAATAGTTTTGGGTTTATTTGCCTCTTCAGGACCTGGACAACCTGCCTTAATTGATGAAAACATGAATTCTGCTCTCTACCAGAAACTCTGAGGCAGAATATTGTCATGTTTTAGGATTTTGTTTGGTTTGCTTTGGACTTTTTTGGACTTTTCCTGTTAGCCTGTCACCTCTCAGCCACTATCCAATCAGCTCAGTCTCCTTTCAGCCAACACCTTACATTTAATCAGATCCACCTGCTGCACTAACTAGTGAACTCTGCTCACCTGTCTACATATACCTGCCTCAGCCAACTCATCCCGCCCAGAACGTCTCATCTCATGTGATGTGCGTGGGCTACCAGTTCCTGTGTGCTAAGCCAGCTGGACTCTTCTGTTCGCTTCTTTGAGGAGGGTTTCCTTTGTCTGCGTGCCGCAGTTCTGCCTGTTTTTCCCGTGAGTTCCAGCCGCTGGCTCTGTCCACTCGTCTGTTCAAGTCTGGTTCTGCTGGCCTGCCTGAGCTGCCATTATTCATTCTCACAATAAAGCTTTTAAGAATACGTAACTCTGTGTCCGGCTGAATATCGGGTTCACCGGTATCATTCATTACAAATATCCATCGATCAGTTTATGACCTCCAGTGCAGCTCTGTTATTCAGCTGGACAATAATCAAACCACACCTAAAAGTCCAACTCTGAATAAATCAAAGTCAAATCCCAGACTCAAATCCAAATGAGATGCTATGGCATGATTATAAAAAGGCCGGTTATGTTTAAACACCCTCAAATGTGGCCGAATATGAAAAATTCTGAAAAGAAGAAAGGGTCAAAATTTCTTCACACCGTGTAAAAGACTCATTGCTAGTCATCTTAATCACCTGATGACAGTTCTTGTCGCTAAGGGTGGCACAGCCAGTGTTTAGGTTTATGGGACAATTACATTTTCACATGGTGTCAGGCTGGTTTGATAGCTTTTCCTGTTAAGAGCTGAAATCTCCATTTGAAAACGGCCTTTTGTGTTTACTAAGGGTGATATACTGAAACATTAAAGTGCAACAAAACAACAAAAACAGAAGAAATATGATGTGCTGGGAACCTAATCCATGCCATATTAAAAGGTGTCTGTATGTAGAAAAAGCACCACTGAATGGACTATTTTTCCTGT
This sequence comes from Fundulus diaphanus, assembly GCA_037039145.1. Taxonomy (NCBI): domain Eukaryota; kingdom Metazoa; phylum Chordata; class Actinopteri; order Cyprinodontiformes; family Fundulidae; genus Fundulus; species Fundulus diaphanus. The sequence continues at coordinate 27,294,686 of CM073127.1, forward strand.
TTTAGGTGCTCATGGACAATTCCTTGAGGCGTAGTCGTGGAAAGTAGAATATTTGTTTTGGGAACATCAGGGTTTCATTTAATCTTTAGCAGATGCGGTTCTCTTGCCATCTTCCAGCCATGACCTGAAACGATGAGCAGTCAAGTGTGAAGCGGCTGCAGTGAGATTGAGCTCCCTCCAGGTCTGAGATGGACAGATGGACTAAGGCCTATCTGCAGTAATGCCGACGCGACACTGGTCTGTCCTGATAAAGGCAAATCTGAGCCCAAAGAGCCAAGCTGATGCACTGATTGGTCAACCTTACAACCCTCAGCTACAGGATGCACAACGAGATGCTGGATGTAATCCTACAAAGATTACATCCTACAAAGATTTCTCTTTGTAGGATGGCTGTTTTTTTTATAAGTCAAGCTCTTTGAAAACTAAAATAATTCAACTCTCCTAAATTTCTTACAAATCCTGTTTGCTCTACATGTTTTCCAATCAAACCACAGCAGCCCTGATTCCATGGTGACTTTCAGGGCTACAGTTAAAAACACCACTGACCTTAAGTAAAGAATAGAGCTCATGTCACTTTCAGGAACCAAAAATGGCCACAAATATGTGCTTCTTCAATACCTCAGAGGACAAATATACAATCAAGTGACAATAAATAATTTCTTTTCTTTACATACTTTGCAACGCATCATTACATTATATTATTATCTCTTTTTTTAGCTATTTTTTATTTTATTTTTTCAAAGATTAGCTGGAAGGAGATGTTTTACCATTGAAGAACTTAATGATGTCTGTGAAGTCCATGTTGTTCTCCAGGATGATGTCCCTGTACACCTCCACCAGTGCCAGGGCAATGAAGAGAACAAAGTGACCTGATGAGGTGTACTTGGCGGCCCAAATGGTTTCCCAGACTGCAAACACGTCGTCATAAACCAGCTCTGGACAGAAAGCACACAGAGGAACAGAGGTTTGGCAGTTTTACCCATGTTTTATTCTAATCTGTTATTTAAGCATTTATCCTCAAGATATCTCCAATTCCTAATCTGAACACACAGATTAAAGTTGCATCAACAGTAAGTGTGTAACGGCTTTGATGTAGACACCATTATCACATACCTTTTTCCTTGATTTGGACATTTTCTGATATTTTTGCAGCATAATTATTGTATTATACATTGGCAAAATCTATAATGCACAATGTGCATTATAGAATAAAATGTTTTCTTTCTCTTGGGCTTAATTCCTTCATGTTTTTACATTAGTCCCTCGTGTCACCCAGTTGAGTCGTGGGTGACCATCGATTTAGCCTTTGGACAAATTTAGTTTGTACTTAAACTGCGCTGTGGTCTTCAGGATCTCCAGGATCTCATGGCTGTTAGGAAGTCCCTGGATCAGAGCAAATATGTTGGTTCTTTCCAAACATGTTTTGCTCTGACGCTTTCCCAGACATCTACCACAATGTCACCACCATGGATATTGCATCTGCACACAGGTTTTTTTTAATCTGCAGACCATCCCTAGAAATATGAGGTTTCTCCGCCTGTACCACCAGTTTTAGGGTTACTCTGGGGGAAGAAACGCCATTAGGACTTTCAACATCTTATCAATAGCATCAGAGAATGCAGGGGATAACCTGTTGTTTAACTTTAAAGAAATGCACACAAAATCCGGACTCTGTATGTTTTCCACTAATCCCTCTGAGCAGATCACAGAGAACCTAGTTCTTTAAGGTTTCCCAATGTGACAAAGGTAAAGCTGTACTTTAAACTACACGAGCTGGTGTTTACCCCTATTCCTATTCCCTAATTATCATCACTAACGTCAGGGCTTCTGTTTTGTACTTTCTTTTTAACTACAGCCTGAAACTCAACTTCCTTCGGTCTCTTAGAAAAAAATGTATGCGCAATGTAGAAATATGTGTGCGTCTCCCAATCCTAATCCAGGAGGAGCACAGCTCTTAATAATCTCCATGTGCAAAGTGCTTTTGAAAAATTATGTTATGCTTGTGCATTATGCTTATTGGTCTTCTTCGGGGAGAATAGCAATAGGGTTTTTCATTCCAGGTGTTTTTGTTGCACTGAGAGTAGTGACAGGATCCAAGGCACCTGGTTCTACAGTAAACTAGGCTACTTGGAGCGCTGCTAGCCCAGCGTGGACGTGATGAGGCTGTAGCAGGAGGCCAGTGTGAGCGCTCCTCCTTCAAAACCTCTGATGACAAAGTCACTATACGGTACACAAGCATCACCCCTCATGGATGACCCTTCATGCAAGTTATTTCAGTAATACATAACGCTCTTTATGCTTCCCAGAGGACCTCTTTAAGGTCCTGCAGAGACCAACCATGTTGTGGTGTTAATGTTGTGATACGGTCTTAGTTTAGATAGAAGTGGGCCTGAGGTGTAGATTTGAATTAAACTTCTCTAGAATCAGGAAAAGCAGCTTTTTATTTTTTTACTTCATCTGTTTCAGTTTTTTCGAACCTTTAACTCCTCTTGATCAACTGCAACCAATAGTTGACTAAAAACCCAAGTGCTTAAAAAAACTAAACTTGACTTAAAACTCAACGCTCAAGTGCAAGCCACCAGAATTGACAAAGATTCCTGGAAAGGTGTCGAAGCATTTTCAGAAAGAACTGAGCGAAAGTCCGGTTGCCTCCCATTTAAGCCCGTTTGCTGTTGCGATGAACCGGATAACTGAGAATTTTCACAGGCATCCTGACTAAAAATGTACCTAAAAATCTGAATCCCTCACAGGCTTTAATCGCTGCTTTGATGTTTATCCTCTAGCAGAACTTAAGGGGGGGGAGTGAATCTTTTCTCCTCCTAATTGGCACCAACTCTGTTAGCCTGAGCCGTTACATCACCTCGTTTGAAGTCGAGGAGAAACCAGCGGTAGCAGAAATAGAAGTGGGTGTAGTCTCCGTTCTGGTGCATGAGCTCAAACAGCTCAGAATCCAGGATCTAAAGCCAGAGAAGGTACGAGATAGTACAGATAAAAAAAAAAATCTATTCATTGATTATTATAGGAATCTGTTATAAAACTCTAGCTGTGTCACCTGGATTAGAGAGCGCATGTTTGCAAAGTGAGTATCCATAGCTCCTCCGTGCGGAAAGTTCTGATTCATTCTCTTCATGAGTTTACTGAAACAGCTGAAAGCCTTGGCCTCTGTGAAGACAAGATGGAGTAGGGAAGGGAGCGTGCCGAGTCTCCTCTGCAGCTCAGTCTATAACCGTGAGAATACATCAAAAAAAGTGGGACCAGGAGGAGAGTGTTGACTCACCATCATCCAGAATGACTAAAAGAGGAGCCAGCAGGTCGCACATTCCCTGCACATATCCGATGTCAAGGTGCCTCCAGATGTAGCTGTGAATATCCAACAAAGAGAGTTGACCTTAACCCCGTGTGGCTGTTTCCCGCTCTGACTCATACCCTTCCTGCAGATTTAGAGGCATTTTGCAGGCTATTATTCCGACACTGGAGACAAGCCATTCAAAAGATATCCATCATGTAGCAAGTCAGCGACATTTCTGCTACAATTTAGGTCCCGAAGCAAATAACAGCTGGGGTTATAAAACTTTAGAATAGCAGAATCCTGAGGGATGCCCAGGGGAGCAAACCTCCTCACAGTTTGTCTCGTCGCAAACCTCAAACTCCAACGTATTTAATAATGATTTTACGTAATAGCCCAAAAGAAAGTAGAATGCTGCATCGAACACGTCATTCTCGCCCCTTTTTGTGTTTTTAACAAGTAAAGGTTTCACGAACCTCAAACAATATTTTAAAGACTAAATCAAGAATTTCGAAAATCTAACTGCAGGTATTGAGTCTCAAATCCTAAGAAGAGTCTGAAGTAGCTTTGCTCCATCTACTCCATGCAATAAACAACGGAAAACGTGTTCGCGGCACGACTGAGATCGTCGCTTCATTGTTTACACGTTGCTGCCCCCCAGGATCCCAAGGAACTGCAATTAAAAAAATACTGTATTTGTTGTCTTAAACATAGACTTCACCTTTAATCAAATCATTATAAATTTTGGTTTATTCATTGAATGTAAAGATGTTTTCAGCAGTTAAATCTTTCTAAAATGACCTATTGTTTTTGTCAGTCAGATAAGTAATAATCAGCCAGCTGAACGCATTGCTGCTGCTGTTAGCTGTTATGCGATCGTGTCCCTGCAGGGGTCAGCGTTTTACCTGCACATGACGTTGCGCAGCTTCTCCAGGTTGGCTGGAGTGAAATACCAGTAATTCCTGTCACATCGCTGGACGTCTTTTTCAATGCGGTGCAGATTTAGAGTGTACAAATCCAAAAGCTGTTGCTGAAACAAAATTAAATTATGACAGTAAGTAAAAGAAACACATTGTTGAGTTGATTTATGTCAAAATAAATCAGTGGTTATGAATTGATTTCAAGCTGGAGGTTTCTTTAAGACTCTCTCCTCAGGGTTGCCAGACCCCAGTTTGAGAACCACTGCTGCACATAAATGTAGCGTTGTAAAAATAGTTTGCATACAGGGTAAGGGCTCCCAGATGATTCCTGAGAGGTCCCTTCATTCTTTGTGTTCTCATCAGCGGGAAGAGAGTCGAAGGGAGGGTAAAGGCTCTCCATCTCTGGCTCCGACAGGATGGACTCTGTTCCTTCGGGGCTGAGCTTTTCCACTTCCTGCCTGAGCTCCGCGTGAGCTGCTGAATCCTCGGGGAAAGTCTCGCAGTGTCCCCTCCTGCTCCAAGGGGCCATAGAAACCTTAGCTTTGGGGATCTCCTCCATCTCAATGGCCGAGGGAGACTCGTCTGACTCGGTCAAGGTCTTGTCTCTCTGAGAGGAGCCGTAAGCCCCTCCTGACATGGACACAGCCAGAATCTGCTCCTCCTCGCATCCCTTTGGGCTTTTTGTTTTTTCTTTATCTTGTGAAAACTTGACAGTTGTGTTTAGTTTTTCCGTTTCTTTAACATGTTTCTCGTTTTTTTCTTTGCGCTTGGAAACCTCCTCACTCGTCAGTCCCACATGTTCTTGAGGACTTTCTTTATTGTTCATTTTCAGCATTTTGTCTTCAAAGTTTGTCCCTTCTTTTTTCACATTTTCAGACTTTAGGCTTTCCTGTGTTCCAGGATGCAATGTAGCTTCCTTCTTAACTATACTGTCAAATGTTTTCTCCCCTTTCCCCTCCTCCCCTTTGCCCTTGTCTTCACTTGACACCTGGCTTTCGCTCGTCAGCGCGTCACCCTCCCCCCCTGCAGCTTTGGCGGAGCTCTGTGGCATCTGAGGAGCAGCTGTGGATCTCTGGGACGCATCTGGTGCGGAGCTGTCCTCCGTGCTGAAGGAGCCGTCTGACAGGCCGGACGTGATGGAGAAGTTTCGTGAGGAAGGATGTCCAGAGTCAGGAGAGCTTGACTCGTTTTGCAAAGCTCCGTTGGGCATCTTCGGCAGCTGTTTGGCCTCTTCGGTCTTGGACTCTGACTCGGGCTGGTCCACCTCCTCTACAGACTCAAACACCTGAAAGAACAAGCCAAAGGGAAGCAGACTACTCCAGGGGAAGGGATGGGAGGATGTGAACAACTAGCAGGAAGAAGAATGCAGAACATTGGTTTAGAAGGTCTAGGGTAAATGCATATTTCAAACATTTAAAGTTTTGTGCAAAGGCTTTTAACTTTGATTTCATGCCAGACTTTCTTGTGATCTTTTAAAGTGGTCTTCATGATGAAAACCTTTATTTTTTTTGGAGGGGGGGGGTTCAGTGCCTCCTTTATATTTAAAGAGACTTCACCAAAATGAGTTGCTCAGACACACCTCAGGGTAAAAAGGGGGAATGTGGGGCAATAAAAATGAGGAAATAAGACAAAGCACTGCAGTTCCACTATATAAAGGCAATGATAGAATAGTTTAAATGTGAAAAGGAAGGCATTAAAAAGCATAGGGTAAAGATCCAGATTCTCTTAGCAGTGCAATCAGGGAGAAACTGCAGTTTTACAGCTCACAACACGAAGGCTAAAACATGTTAAATCCTGTTTTTATATCTCCTTTTATTGTAGCTGTTTAGGAAAAATCAACAGCTGGTCAAAGCTTCACCAAAAATAAATGCTGACCATAAAAATTGTGATTGGCGCTTCGCTGCTTTAAATATGAAACATTTACAAAACTTTGGGTTCAGTTTCTCTCCCAAGGACATCTCAGCACGTAGAAGCTGGAGTCAAACTAAGTGCTTCCAGATTATTTGAGGATTGCTCTTCTCTGCAAAGCCATGACCATCCCAATCAGTTTGTCATCTTTGGTATTTTTCACAAACAAGCCTAAATACATGAAAACAGTCTGTCTCAGTGATAACCTGCAAAAAACAAAAGGTCCCACTTGCCTAATATGTGAAGCAACAACATTGCTTCATTACTTAAGTTTTTGAAGACCTTTAATGCCTGTATGATTCATTAACTGGATCTTAAATTAGTTTATAAAAACATATTCCTCTGGGATGAAAACATTGGTCAAGAACATTTTAAAAGAACACAAAAGGTCGGCCTCTAGAGAATGAACACTTCTGACTTTTGCCTGATGTTTTTTTTTTTTTTTTAGAAATGTGACATAAAATGTTGTTTTTAAAACCATAACAGAATAAATGTGAAGTTTGTGTATTTAGTTTCTGTGTGGAAAGAGTGAAGAGAGTTCAGTTAGTTTTGGGTACCTGTGTGCTGCTGCTGGAATCACTCTGGAGGCGGGCCAGACTCTCCCTGTCTGAGCTGTGAGATGAATGAGACTGTGGAGTAAAAGTCCAGAGGGGGAAAAACTTTTATCTGCTGGTTTCCCTTAAAAAAACATTTACATTTGTTAACAAAAAAGGTCTCTCTTGTTTCTGGGGTTTCTAACATTAAAATTATCTGGCCTTTACGGGTTCTAAAATTATTGAACTTTAATCTGAATTTGTATAAAGCTGCACATCACAGATTCTGCCACGGCAATTTTTATCAATTGAAAATGATGAGGGGTTTATGTACATATGTAAAACACTAGATTTTAAACGTGTGTATTTTTATTTCGGCACATACTATTTTATCATTATTTTTTACGTTTATTAAAATATGTAAAGCTTTTATTATGGAGTTAAAATACATAAAATCCTGGAATTGATCAGGGGACTATTTTCTTTCTATTTACATACAAAATGCGTGAAACTGTTAAATTTAGAGAATTATATTGTATTTTTACATATGAACAAGATGTGCCAGACCCTATATTTTAAAGATCAGCATTTTCTGTTTATATACATTCAAAATACAATAACCCCTAAATTTTGAAGGGGTTGTATTTTCTTTTTTGGTCTCTTGAATTGTATTTAATCTTCACATGTTTACGTGATGCACCCAAATATCTCGACAGTGATTAAGAATATCAAATGAGTTTCATTAATCTTAGTTTTGTGGAAGAATTATTCTTATACATGGTACAGCATGCAGTGCATTCCTAGCAGAGGTCAGCCTCTTTGCAAAAGCATAACCCTAAACCATATCCAGGTACTTACTTCTTCGATCGTTATTTCATCAATCATCAAATAAGATGTCATAAACATGCTCGCTTCTCACATATAGAAAATCATAATTCATACTCATCTTTACTCTAGTTTTTCTGAGGCGCTTTTATTATTATTTACATGCATTTCGAATGTGATCTCCATTTAGTCCATGTAACTCTTATGATAAATCTGACAGATTATAACCTCTCATCAAAGCAGTTTTAGCTCTGAGAAACCTCCTGCTTGTAGATAATATTTATTGGAGTCATATAACCACAACCTTGCAGCAAAACTTTAAGCAGATTATAGAATTGACTTTATATCAATATAAATGTTTTCCGCCCTCTGGTAGATACGAATTTATGCACTGTTGTCACAGAACATCCCACTGTGGTAGCCTGTGTTCTGTACCGGATTCACTGCAAAAAGGGAGCTAAAATTAAGTAGTATTTTCTTGAAATGAGTATATTTGTCTTTGATTCGAGCAGTTTAAATGATCTGCCAATGGAATAGGATTTTTGCACTTAAAACAGGAACAACTCATCTCCATGACCTTATATTAATTGCAGTATAAGATAAGATAAGATAAGATAAGATAAGATAAGATAGGCTTTATTGATCTCACATTGGAGAAATTCACTTGCCACATCGGCTCATTAGTCAATAATCAGAAGAAGGTGCAAAAGTAGGAAAGGTGCATCAGTTATATACAGTGTATCTTCATATATACAGTGGATCAAAGAAAAAGAGAAAAATAAGAATAAAAATACAAAAAGAAATAGGAATGGGCAGATGGTGTGTTATTTACATTTTAATCTAATATATATCTAATTATCTTTTTTTATAGTATATTTAATGACCTTATTTTAGGGGTCAAAATACTTATTTTGTAATCTTATTTATCTGCTCCAATTAAGGGCAAATATAGTCATTTCCAGAAAATTGTACTTACTTTTAATTCCCTTTTTGCAGTGTTAAGTCAAGTATGTAGTGCAAACTTACAAAGAAAATGGCGAAAAGGCAAAGTGAACAGCAGCCATTGGTTTTAACTGTGAATGAATGTTTTATCGGATGTCACTGTTTTACCTCATTGCTCACAGTGGAATCATGATGGATCATCCTTTGACTGGAACTGTCCACGCTCGCCCCAGAGGAGCACTTTGCCAGAGCGGCGGCATGCAGCTCCTTCTCTCGCTCGCGGACAACCTCCTCACACGCCAGCCACTCGCTCATGGTCTGCTCGTAGGAAGCCCGCACTTGTTCATCCACCTATGGGCGAAGAAATCCAATGTCAGGGGCAGAACTCCTCAGAGGGTGTGGAGGAACAAAGAAGCAACTAACCTCCCTCCGGTCATCCTCTGACGTCCCAAACTGGTAATGCCCCAGCAGGAAAGGCCACACCTCTTTACGCAGCGAGGGGTCAACACCGCCAAAGTAGACCAAACGGAGCAGCTCCTGCTCTTTGTAGGCCTAACAAAATGCAGCACAAGCCTTTGATCAGTCCAGGGCGTGCCTTTTAATCAGTTCCATTTTCCTCTTTATTAGAAATGAAAAGGATCTGCCTCACATTTCTTAATGTGCCAAAAACAACACCGGGTGCCTCAGCACTGATCAAAGCTCGTATTTACTTATTCATGAAGAATGCAATGTTTTATTGTTTCAAAATGAGCCAGGCTAGGGTCCCGACCCCTCATAAATCTGATTAATATCCTCATAACCTTCAGATGTGGTGTTTAATTCACAAGGCCATTAGTCAGGTGTCATAAGAGCAGCAGTGTGAGCCGCATGCATATGGGAGGAAGAGCAGGGACTGAACAGGAGGCAGACAGAGTGAAAGGAAGATGCTGAGATTATATGTGTACATGTGTGAGCATGTGGACAGCCTTCTGCCTGCAGTTAAAGTGAAGCATGTGCTGTGGTGCTCACAGTGCAGTCCTTGAGGAACGTCTGCCAGACGTCTGCGGTGAGCCCTGCGGAGGCGTCGCTGGGCACGTCGGGCGCCACGATGGTGTGGTTGACGAGGGCGGAGAGGTGGGTCCGCACAGTGGACAGGTGGCGGCAGTACGCCAGCCCTAATTGGACGGAGAGCTAATTATTTACTGGAGCAGGTTATAGTGAACGTCAGCTGATGACAATGAATAAAGCATTTCATACAGCCATAAAACGCCCTGGAGATGATCTGATATTTCATGTTGTCACACAGCAGCTTCAGAGGAGTCCTGCGGAAAGACACAGCACAGGTTATTTTACCCGAACCACAGTGGCCCGCAAGTATTCACACCGCTTCCAATTTTTCACATTTTGGTCACAGACAACAACCACAGAGTTCAATTTAAGTCAGGAGGATTTTACGTGATAAAATGATACGTGGTTTTCAAATAAAAAATGTCAGCCTCCCCGAGACAATGATTGCAGAATTAGCTTTAGCTTTGGAAGATTAGCGGCTGAAATTTTCATCCACTGTTTTTTTCAAGCTCAGTCAAATTGTAATAATCTTTGATCTAGGGCAGAACGACACAATTTTGCAATAATATTGGCATATATATATATATATATACACACACACATGTATATGTATAAATATGTATATAGCATTCATCATAAGAATTTAAATCAAATGTACTTCCTCACTGGTCCCCCCCCCCCCCCCCCCCCCCCCCATAGACACAAACACGCCATGCCCTCATTGAGCTCATGATTTTGGTCGTTAAGATCACAGCGCCTCATAAGAGTCCGTGATAGTCTATCAAACTCCCCAAATAAATTATGAAAAAAGCAGCGTTTCAATGCCTCTAGAATATTGCAGCGCACTAAGTATTGGCTCTAATGGCTGAATTACGACATAATAGGCTGAATTACTGAGAAAACCATGTATCATGTTCCTTCCACTTCCCAATCATGCACTAGTTTGTGTTGGTCTAATAGAATACCTTGAACTTTGTCGTCATAACGCGACAAAATGTGAAAGGCTCATGGGGTATAAATATTTTTGCAGAGCACCACATCCAGCCCTCTTCCTCTACAACACCATCATTAAACTGCTAATCTGATTTGTATCTTTTTTATATATATTTTCCATAACACATAATCCACTATCTCTGATGTACGGCTTATTACAGGGTTGAGGCTGACCTTTTGTAAAAACGATAAACTATTGTGCTGCCGATCAGCACAAGCAGCTTGTCTTTTTTCCCCCCTGCCACGCTTATCAGCTAATTTACTCCAAACACTTCTCTTTCCAGTCCCCCAAATGTCACGTCATTTTCCTCGGGGTACTTTCGATGTTCTCGTATTTGTATTCCAGCTCCAGTTTTCGCCGTGTTATTAGAAAGCTGCTTTTCTCTCACCTCTCATAGTTGCACCATTTGTGTGCGGCCCCGTCAGAGAAGTTCCCCTGAGAGCAGGAGAAACACGAAGGCTTCCTGAGAGTGGGCTGCCACAGGGCGGCTCCCGCATCCATCAGGTCTGGAGGAGTCCCTGCGTGCAAATAACCAAAAAAAACCACACACCCTCATTATCACTTTAAAGAGGCGCGCTTCGAAGGCTTTCAGGAGCAATTACATTAGAACAGGGAGGATTTTAAACACAGCAGCACAACACTTCGGCACACGCCGAATCGCTGATCAGTCGCGACTCGCTCAAAGCACTTCAAAGGGTTGTTTGTCTGGGTTTGTTTCCTGTTTGAGTCCTGATCCAAAAACTTTTAGACAATTTGAAAGCAGGAAGACGCCACACAGTAGCTGTTGAGATTATCAGGAAAAAGAAAAAAAATTTCAGATCCCCCCCCCCCAAAAAAAAATCTGGGTTCCCACACACTTTTAATATTCAAATTCCATATTTCTTTGTAAAACCAGAGTACTAATGGATGCATGAATAGATGCATTTATTAACATTTGATCAATCGGCTGCTCAGGTGTTAAACGGTTTCTGAAAGGTTAGCCGCATTGAGATGTGGTTAGAAAGGCACAACACACGTGGCTTTAATAACGCTGCACATCAATAGGAGCCAGAGGTGAAGTCTAGACGAGAAGGGAATTAGACGTAAGGAAATAAAGCGAGGAGAGCTGGCAGAGAGACTGACGAGCCCCAGTGCGACAGTGTTACAGCTGCTTTCTGTGAATGAGGAGGATTCTCCGTGACAGCTGCAGCACCTCCTGGGTGCAGCCAGCGTCCCCCGTTCGGCAGGCGGACTGTCCACTCGGTTCAGGGGAAAGAGAAAATAATCAGATGAGGGCCGTGGGATACAGTCACTTTAACAAACAAGGAGCAATGTTCTCATTTCGATGCAACAGTCTCCAATCCATTTTCCTGTATTAAGGGAAAAACTCACCAAAATCAGACTGGCTGTTTGGAAAGATGATGCGGAAGACATAATCCATGGCCTCGTCATCCTCCTTGTCAGAGACCGACTCTGTGGATCCAGATCCCAGAGCTACCCTCTTTCTCAGTTTGGGAAACACCTTTCCCTAAAAAAAAAAGAATCACACTGAAGTCATTGACAACAAATATGAAACTATTTTGAAGCCAATTATGTTAGCACTACATACAGCGCAGTAATCATGGGTTTGTCAGATTTAAAAAAATCAGCTTTAATCGACACATTTGTTCTCAATGAAGACATTTTAAGTATAGCTGTTTATTTGTTAGAGGTTTCCATGTTAGTTCATTACTTTGTGCTTAGTTTCTAGTTGATTCTGGTGCTTTGTTTTATTTAGATGTTCTGTTAGATTTCTTCTGGTGTTCTCTCCCTACTCAGATTCTGCCCAAATGTCCCACGTTCACACAGACTCTGTCATCCCTGAGTACTCTGTTCTGTCACACATAAAAGCTATTCTAGTAAATGCAGGTAATTCCCACCGGTTCCGTGGTGCTGCAGCATGACTGAGTGAGAACCCTCCTCCATTGTCTGTCAGAAATATGGATGGAGTCTACAGATGATGGAGTAAAACTGACTAGCCAGCAATCATGAGTTCATCTTTGTATGATGTTAAATTATTTGGATTATCTGTAACACTCAAGAGTGACAAAAAGCAAAAACAGAATCTGCAGAGAGAAACATACTTTATCACAGCACTGCAGAAATGACAAGTGTCTGTGTGGGAAATGCTGCAGCAAGAGTTCTGATGAAAATCAACAAGAGGGATCATATTTCTCCTATTTTAGCTTCCCTTCATTGGCTTCCTGTTAAATCAAGAATATAATTTAAAATTCTTCTTCTAACGTATAAAGCCCTTAATAATCAAGCTCCATCATATATCAGAGCTCTGATTACCCCGTATGTTCCTAACAGAGCACTTCGCTCTCAGACTGCAGGTCTGCTGGTGGTTCCTAGAGTCTCTAAAAGTAGAATGGGAGGCAGATCCTTTAGCTATCAGGCTCCTCTCCTGTGGAACCATCTCCCAGTTTTGTTCCGTGAAGCAGACACCCTGTCTACTTTTAACACTAATCTTAAAACCTTCCTTTTTGACAAAGCTTATAGTTAGAGTGGCTCATGTTACCCTGAGCTACCTCTATAGTTATGCTGCTATATTTTTCTAACTATGCTGAGTTCTCCTACTGTTCTCCAATTTGCATTGTTTGTTGTTATTTCAACTTTATCTTCTGTCTTTTTTCTCTTCATAGTAGGTACATCTGGTCTGGCGTTCTGTTAGCTGTGGCACCATCCAGGGAAGACAGATCATCCGCTATTACCATTTAACACAGAAAGGATTCCTGGATCAATGTGTGCTTCTGTGCTTTTTTGTGTCTCTGCTCTGTCTTCTCTAACCCCCAGTTGGTCGAGGCAGATGACCGTTCACACTGAGTCTAGTTCTGCTGGAGGATTTCCTCCCTGTTAAAGGGGAGTTTTCCTCTCCACTGTCGCTTCATGCATGCTCAGTAATAGGGATTGCGGCAACGCTATCAACAATGCAGACGACTGTCCCTGTGGCTCTACGCTCTTTCAGGAGGAGTGAATGCTGCTTGTCAAGACTCGATGGAATCTGCTGGGTTTCCTTAGATAGGAAACTTTTTGACCAATCTGTCTGATTTGATTGAATTTGACTTTGTAAATGTCCTTGAGATGACGTGTTGTGAATTGGCGCTATATAAATAAAATGCAATTGAATTGAATTGAACTGAAATTAGATCAACAAAGTTTTGAACAAATATGGCTGAAGTAGATGCTTGTTGATGGTTGTTGTGATGCTTGTCGTGTGATGGCAGAGAGAGAGAGAGAGCTGAGCACACAGTTCTCTATTTAAATAAGACAATAGGTCCATTTACAAACCCAAAATCAGTTTTTATCGATTTTGTAGATCAGACAACCTTTTGTGTAGCATTGTAGTTATTCTTCCTGTGACAACCCCAGCTGTATTTGTATTGTGTTGTGGATAGGCGATATGCTGACCTTTCCCCTCTGGGACCAGAGCGGGGGGTCCAGCTGTCCATGAGGGAGCAGTCCGTTTTCCAGACAAGACAGGAACTGGAGCAAATGGCCTCCTCTGGGGAAGTGAAGTGGAGGTCTTTGGATCCCATCTTGACTGACTAGGACCACCGTCCCTCCACTGTCCACTACAGGACAAAGATGTATTGGAATCTATCAAGCTCTTCATACTGACAAGAGTTTATCAATATACAGCTAAATTACCATACTGCAAATAACATATTATGGGTCAGATTTGAAATTAAAGCGTGTACCTTGTTGATGGCAGTGTAAATACACTATTTCCTCTAAATTGATTGTCATGGCATAGTCCCAGTATATACTGAAAAACAACAGATAAAAAGGGAGTAATTGAAGCTACAACATATTCTAATCTTTGTTCTCAACGTTGAATGAAAGAAACAACTAAATCACTAATGGTTCAATAAAATAAGAAGGGAGAAAAATCTCAGGGGATCTGTGGTTTCATTTACAGAAAAAAGTAGTTGTCAGCCCAGCGGCATGCACATTAACAAGCCAGGATGGATTTTTTTGTTGATGGAAACCATGTGCAAATGTTAGAGGATAACATGGTTTTGCTAGTTTGATAGATCCCTGACAGTGTGGCAGTCAATAAGCCATCTGTTGGCTGCTGCTAAGCTGAAAATAGGCTTCATCAGATCACCAGCAGTAACTCTAACACACTGAGCCCCCAAGCACAAGCACACTGCATTATTCAGTAACCGAGAGTGTTATAAAAACACCACAGCAAGTGAAAAATATCATTATAAAAACTGAAAGGCACTTAGCATGGTATTAATTCTTGGTATGAGCAGGAGAACATAACACAGATATTATAAAATGCTGATTTCTCAGATGCATTAGCTACTTTCAGAATCATATATTTTCTCCTAAAATATTTTGCACCTGCGTTCGTAGTCCAAGTCAGCAACAGAGCCGTTCATGAGCTGATTGGGCGTCCACTTCAATGTCATGAGGTCAGCAGTTTGGTGCAGCGACAGGTAACCTGGGATAGCCTCCATGTCATCCCTCTGAAGCAGGGGCAACATGACAGTAATTTCAGTAAATAAAAATCTGAAGAAAACGGTGAACATCAACATATTGCATTTGTGTTATATGGGGTTACGTGCAAAGCAGTCCGTATTTGTAAAGTAGAAGGAAAATCATAGGTGGTTTTCAATTTTTCTCACAAACAAAAATGGGAAAAGTATGACAGGCGTTTGCGTTCATCCTCCTTTACATTGACACTGATTTTATTCATTAGTCATCTAATAATTTAATAGTCTACCAGTGAGTAATGTAATCTCAGTAAATCCAGCTGTTCTGTGGAGGCCTCAGAGGTTTAGTGAACAAATGGCAGCATGAAAATCAAAGAGAGATGACATGTTCAGTGTATCAGACTACGGCACTACCGCAGACCTCAGAAGACATGGCCGTCCACCTGAACTGACAGGAGAGCATTAATCAGAGAAGCAGCCAAGTAACTCTGGAGGAGCTGCAGAGATCCACCGCCCAGAGAATCTGTTGACGGGGCAGCTATTAGTCAAGCACTTCACAAATTCGGCCTTTAGGGAAGAGGAGCAAAAAGAAAGCCATCGTTGACCAAGAGTCATAAGAAGTCCCACTTACACTTTGCCACAAGCCGAGTATGAGACACAGCGGACACAGACGAGTCCAAAACCTTACTTTTTAGCCGACATCCTAAAGGCAATGTGTGTCTCCCCGAACACGGCATCCCACAGCATCGTGCTGCAGAGATGCTTTTCCGCAGCAGGGACAGGGAACCCGGTCAGAGTTGACAGGAAGGTGGAGCTAATTAAGGGCTTCTAAACATACAGCCAGAGCTACAGTGGTGTGGTTTAGATCAAAGTACACGCATGAGATAGAAAAGCCCAGTCAAATCTGGCGCCTGGTTTGAAAATTGATGTTCACAGATTAGAAAATTGACAAACCAGAAAAAAACGTGCCTTTTTAAGTCCATTAAAAGGTGGTTCCACACTTCTCAGCCTTTTATGTGTGAAATACATTAACATTTTACAATTATTCATTACGTCCGGATGCTCTATCACACAACATATCAGGGTAACATGACAGATTGTGATTCAAGGGGTATAAATACATTTGCAAGACACTGCATGTAGTGTGTCTGAGGGTTCAGAGCGTTACCGGTTGCACGAGCACATTGTTCTTGCCAAAAAGCAGCGTGGCCCTGCTGTTCTGATGAAGCGACTCCACATATTCTCGGGCTGACGGGGAAGGTGAAGGGCGCTCATCCATGCTGCTGCTGGAGTGTCGCTTCTGGATCTGTGCGATCACAAAACAGACCGATGACTCACGCCTACGTGTTCATGTGCCTCAGCGTAGCTGCCCTGATGCATCTTGTTTTCCTCCAAACACATATGCAAAGAGAACTGAATGTTTTAGAGCGCTGTGGCTGGTTAGACGGGCCGAGCTGACCTGCTTCACTGACAGCATAATGGGCGAATAAGTGTGAAGACCTGAGATACTCCCTGTTCCAGCTCCAGGGACGAGCTGTGCTTCACTTAATGCATCTCAGGCGTGAATATGTCTGTCCGCGCCGCTGATCTATCAGTGTGGAAGCTGACACGTGGATAAGAAGATTAAAAAGAACCTCTGAGATTTCACACGCACACACAACGCGGGTCTCTTGGTGGGAGAATCCTGCCTGCAGATGCCACTATGGATGCGGTGTCGCTGAACCAACTCGTCGGCAGACGGGTCCGTCCAGAAGTGATCGGCCGTCTTCATCTTTGTGTACTCCAAAGCACATGGTCCAACTGTTACAAGGAGACAGCAAGGAGAGACAGTCTGCGAAGAGTTTTAGATCCTCCTAAGCGTTACAATCCGACTAAAACAGAGCAGGGAGAACATATGTTTTAAAGGTAAACGTTAGATTCCCTTATCTGTTCAAGATCTATCCTCTGATTTACTAAAAAGCCACGGGAAAAAGAATTAGGAACACTAAACATTCAGTTCTTTATCAACATATTGATATCTAACCTTTTTTTTTTTTTTCTCCAGAAATTATAGTGATTTAATTGGACTTAAACTGCAAAGCTTAAAATCTATTCACTAATTCAACAAAAGATAGCAACAAACATGCATTATTCTATCTGAGGAAAAAGTTAATGCACCCTAATCCCTTAGAACTGGTCTTACCTGCTTTGATTGAAATAACTTTAATGAGATTCTTCTTGCAGCCATCTACCAATCTCTGACATCGGATTGAGGAAACCTTTCCCCACTCCTCACATTCAGCTGCGACATGTCTGAGAGGTTTCTTACATGTTCGGCCCGCTTCAGGTCGCCCCACAGAATCTCGAAAGGATCTGGCCTTCGACTCGGCCCGGGACTTTCCATTTCAATCATGCTTTTCCACAGAGAACATGGACCAGGACCTGGTCTACTATTCTACTATTGGACCGTTTATAACGATCCAATAGTAGAAAATTACAGTTAATAACAAAAATATCTTCTTTTGCCATTTCATTACCTAACAGGGAGGCCAGAATCGGTCCATCCACAGGGTCCATCAGAATAGCCTCTTTCTCGTAGTATTTACTGGAAGAAAAAAAGTAAAGTTTTTTTTTTTTTTGAAGGAGGAACAGGAACCCTATGACCTGCCTGAACAGAGCATCCTTTGTCCTCCAGACACACCTGCTGTTCTCCACCAGGAAAAGGACAATCTTATCCAGAACTTTCTCAAACAGAGCCGTCCTGATCCACAGGTTCCTGACCCCAGGAGGGTTGAGGGTCGGCAGCCGGGGCATCTTACGAAGACTGTCTTGACTCTGCAAGCTTTGACTTCGTCTGCAGAAAAAACAACAATCCAGCAAAAAGCTTCAAACAAAAAGAATGTTCTGAATTTTCTCTGCGTTGTGCAAATAAGATGAAAGACTCATAGTCCCAGAACGCTTCTAATTATTAAATAAGAAGAAGCTTCCTCAGAAAATAGATCAAACAGGCTTTGAATTCTGCTGTGATGTGTGCGAAGAGACCGTGACGCATGTGTCTCTCACTTTGTCTCCATGAGCTGCTCCAGCTCCTGGGCCTTCCTGCAAAACTCCTCGGCGGGCGGGAAGCTTTTGCCCACCTTCATGAAGAGCGCCGCTATCTTGTTGCTGCGCAGAAAGCCAGCCGCTCGCCGTTTGAGCCCGTGCAGCACACAAGCCTCCACCGCAGCTGTGCGGACAGAACACATTTGCTTTATTGAGGTGTAATGTGTTAAAACTGTGCGCTGGAGGAGCGGAGAAGTAAACAAGCCCATAAAACCATCTGCAAAATATCGCAGGTTAGGTTACTCATTGTATTTCTGTTAAGGTGATTTTTTTATTATTATTATTTTGATGTGATTCCTGCAATATTCTGTAGATCTCAGCTGCCCATCTTGTTCACCTTTTCAGCAGCTCTTCCATATTCCCAATCAGGCTAACCGTTTCTGTTCAGTGGCCATCTCTCTACGCGTATACAGCTTTGGTTTCCCTAGTTATTTGTTTGATCACTCATGTTTTTATAAGATAACATGCTTTATTTGTCATTATACATACAAGATACATACAACGAAATGTCGTATATCAGATGGAGGGTTAGCCTGAGCTGCTGCGACTGTGCATGCTGCCGCTAATGGCTGACCTGACCAGCGTAGGGGAAGCCGGAGGTTTCCTCCTACCTGGAGGAAACCTACGCAGACACAGGGAGAACATGCAAACTCCACACAGAAAGGCCCCTACGAGCCCAGGGCACGAACCCGAGACCTTCTTGCTGTGAGGAAAGAGCGCTAACCACTGCTCCCCCATGCCGCCATTGTTGCAGTCTTTGCATTGTTGCTTTGTTTTTGCCTATTACTGTGTTTGAGCCTGGGCTGTTTAGACCAGCGGCCCTCAAACTGGGGTCCCCGGACCCCCGAGGGTCTGCGAACCGCGGGTTGTCCGTGAAATGCATGTTGTCGGGCCTGAGGAGGCGCTGCTGAGGATGTGTTGGGGTTGAGCTAAGTAACACTTCATCAAGTAAGGTAAAAGCCGAATCAGCTAAAATTGGGAAGTATGACAACAGTTACATCGAGATTGGCTTCATCCAGAACGAGGATCTAATCTCCACCAAATCTCTAATATTAGGTGTATTTATATGTATTTTTAAAAGTATACATAATTCCTAATGTATTTAACAGTACAAAAGGCTGTTTAAAAAATACTATGAGCATGAGGAATCTAAAGGGGTTCTTGGAAAAACTTTCCCGCTGCTAAGAGGTCCCTGGCCACGAAAGGTTTGAGAACCCCTGGTTTACACCATGATACCCATTACAGTATTGTTGCACTTTATACTATATTAATTCATTACACATGCAGTAAAACATTTCAAATTGTTGATTTTGAGCGTTATGCTTCACAGCTAAACTTAGAAACTAGCTTCTCCCCTAAAGGTTCCAACAAACTCTTGAATGGAAATGTCTTCAAAGTCTTCTCAAGGGTACTTGTGCGTTATTCTACCACACCTTTACCTACCACTCAACTTTCCATTAATAAGTTTAGAACTGTACTTTGCAAATGGCTAACATTTTAGCAATGACCTTTTGATTGGTTGACATTCTTCTCATGATTCAGCAGGCCATAGAGTAACTTGTCTGTATTAGAAATCCTTCTGTTGATATTATCTAATGCAGCTTTAGCGAAAATTCAGACTGAAGAAACACTATTGCCTACCTCCATCAATCAGGGACTCACCCGCCTCCGACGCAAGCCAATCAGCTTTGAACTGCTCCTCCTCAAAGCCAATCAGCATCCTGGGTTCATCTTAAAAAGAACTCCACATCCTCATCTCGGCCTTGTCCTCAGCGAGCAAGCAGTGGCTGCGCGTGTCCGGTTTGGACTCTGTTGACCGGTTTCAACCCACCTCCATCCCCTTCTCCACCATCGTAGCAAGCTCCGCCTGGCTTTCCTACGGTGCTCCTTCAACCTCGTTCCTATCAGAGTGTAATTCCTGCTGGACTCTCATGGAATTCCCAGCCACTCATTAAAACGGTCCGGCAGAAGACCGCCATGCTGAGCCTGGTTCTGCCAGAGGTTTCTTCCCAAGGGGGAGTTTTTCTCTCCACTGTCGCTTCATGCTTGCTCATCATGGACAGTTCATGCAAACCTGTGTTTATCAAGTTGGACATCTAGTTCAAACAATTCAGCATATGGACTGAACAAACTTTATGTATCTCCCCTCCACCACCAGTTTCAGACCCGGGGGGAAATATCCCTATTCTCATACGCCTGCTTATGCATATTGAAGTATAATTCAGCGTGAATTTTTCCTGCCGAGGTCTGAGCGCCAAACTCTTAAAATATTGTATCAATAAAATTCTTCTAATTGCCTTTTCTTTCTGTGTGAGTTTTTCAGATTGAAATATTCAAAGGTTCAGAGAAACAGAATTTTGGGGTTTAACAAGCTAAATTAATCAGGAAATCAGAAAAATTAACAGAAGTATTTCATTCTATGTTTAAGAAATCCACGGGTTTTACATGTTTAATTGAATCACTGAAATAAATCAGCTTTTCAATGACATTCTGATTCACTGAGCTGCATCTATATCTGCTTTTGATATTTTAGGTACAATAAATGCATGTTTCCAAACTCAATGTTAGTTAATTTCATAAATAGTTAACGACAAAAGTTACTGTAATTATGATATGTGTTTTTTTCCCCGTAATCGAACACACCAAGAGAGAACCACCATCATAATATCAAAATATAATAACCTTGCTACACAGCATCGCTCATTATAAATCCCAGTGAACGGAGACGCCAGCTGAAGACAATGTTGACACTCTTTACTTCAACGTGACGTAGACCGGGCCCCGCCTCCTCCCCAAGTCGACGTGGCAGGGCCTGGCGCTGTGTTGACATTTGAATTTTCTGTCAAGACTAATCCTGCAGCTCTGCTCACATGGGGTCAGGGGGAAAGGATGGGGTTACCATGGCAACCCTCGCTGATGGAGTGACGGAGCTCTGGGGGGAGACGAGTGCGAGGAAGAGGCAACTTGCGAGGATCACGACCTGCCTCTTTCCACCGTCACCGCTTCAGCAAACAACTCCTTTCCACATCCTCTCGCTCTTTTCTGTCTAAGTCTTCATTTCTGTATTTTTTTTCTTCCCCCGTCCCTCCCTCCATCCTCGTATCCCATTATCATAGGAGCAGCAAGGTAAATGTTAGAACAATGAGCCTTATTAAAAGGTCTGGAATTATAGTTCAGCCTTGTTCCTCCCTCATCATCCTCTATAAGTGCTCTCAGATGGCAGACGTACAACCCCTGCTGCTTTTTCAAATCTGTCCGTCTACCAACAACTGGAGACCATTCTGGGAGTCAGTCTCTGCTTTTGCCATGAAAAGAAACACTATGAATAGCTAAGCTAAATACAGGAGTCAGTGAGGTGGACACCTTTTAACGTTTTTCAGATGCAAGAGTGTCAGTTTATCAACTAAAACGAACAAAGACATTAACGTTAACTCTCCCAGACTGTAGCTGAATGTGAAAGGGAACAAACACAACACGTGAGCAGGATCAGTACCCACCTGACAGAAACAGCTAATTCAGTAAACTGTCTTTAATCATCCTGTATCTGTGGCAACTGAGAGTGTACCAGACTGTTGTCAGCGACATATAGCTGACCAACGTTCACTCAGAACAGCCACCAAGACAACAGCGCAGCATCTCGCTATAAAAAGATCTGATGTAGTTACACAATTTCTGGTGGAAACAGGTCCTGTATGATCGAAACCTGGCTTCTAGATGCTGAATTCACAAACACGCCTCCCGAAAAACTATCTGCATGCTGTACAAGTGTGGCAGGTTTTTTGTAAGGAAGAAAGATGAGACCATGAAAAATAATTTTATATCCAGTATAATTCATCTCTAAATTATGCAAGGCTATTAGGAGAGAGTTATAAAAAATAAAGAATGCAATAACCTGCCTGCGTAAGTGTGTACACTTTTAAATGAATTATCTGTTAAGGTAGCTTTTGATTCTGCTTCAGCATTCAGGCTTCGTGATATCCCTCCCGCTGTCATTTATAGAGGATCTGATTACCTGAAGTAAATTTCAGCTGCCTTTCTTGAATTTTCCTGACATTTGCTTATTCTCATCCCATAACTACGGTGAGAAATTGCAGAAAGTTTACTAAGGGATAACCCTGTACAAAGGTACTACTGGAAAGAAGGGAAAAAACACAATCCCACAGTATTAGATGCTATATGGTATAAAAGTCAAAGGTACATTCTTCATGTCCGAATTCTGGAGACAGCCGCCGTGTGAAAGTATACCAGAGGCTTAAAGGAGCTGCAGCAGTTTATACAACATACTGGTTCTGTTCCACATGTTCCCGCAATCTTCAGTACTCTCCATATGTCTGAACTAGATGGATAGAGATGCAAGTCATAACCTTTTTTTTTCTAAAGGAAACATCCAGCCTTGTATTAAATAATCTCCCAATGCCTTGTGGATTATTGTCTGAAGGAACCAAACTAGAACTTTTGGACAACGTTTCCATTAGGTAAGTCTGGCATAGAGGCAACACTGTATAAAACTAATAGAACAGCAAACTCACAGGGAAACATGGTGGTGGGCCAGCATCGTGGTTTCTGTCAAGCTGAATGAAACCATGAACAAATACCAGTGAATTTTGACCCAAAGCCTTCAGGTGAGACAAGGATTTCATTTCTCAGCATCCCAGTGAGACTGAGTTTGCTCACATCTAGTTCATCATAAGAATGATTACATCTGATAAAAATGTAAGTTTAAGAATGGGCTAGCCAAGGTCCAGAACTAAATCCGTTGACTCTGTGATGTCGGCAATCTGATAGGTTTGCAGAACATTTGCAAGGCAAAGCGGACAAATATTGTCGAGATCTGAAAATGTGGCATGCTGATAGACTCCTATAAAGGAGCTATTTTAGCTTAAGGGTGTAAACACTTATGCAACCCTGCACTTATTTTACATTTTATTTGTTGCCGTCAATTGGAGGGTGCAGCATAAAGGTCACATTATATATGTGAAAAATTAATTCGAATGGTCTTGACAAAAACTCTCTGTGCAGCACATCACCTGCACTCTCCGCACCAGAGCCGTGTATAACTGTACTATTCTTGTAAAAATACAGTTCTATTATTACATTATTTTAATAATAATCAGACATCTATTTTAGAGAATAGCAGTTCCTTTCTGACCGTAATCAAAAGTGCAATTCGTATGATATACTTTTTTAGGAACGTTCGCAAAAGCAAATATGTTACTGTCATCAAGTAAACAAGCACGCTAAGACATTTAGGAAATATAATTATTGACTGATGGAAACAAATAACCCTAATGAAAATTAGGGTTCAACTCGGTCAGCAGCAGAGCTCTGACATATTTCCCATCCAGCGTCTACATTTCATTCAGGCTCGTAGTAGGCAGCTCTCACAAGCAGCCATGATCGAGGAGGTTAATGGCTCCCCAGTGAGCTAACTGAGCTCACCATCTTTCACTCGCTCTCATCTCTGAAATGACTACGGCTGAAAAACTGCAGGGGCTAAAAGGTGGATCACACAGCGTGTCAAGAGGTGGAGGAAGCTTTGAAAACATGGCAGAAAGACGGGGAGGCCATTTTTTTTTTTACTGATGCCCAGCAATTATTTTAGCAGAGGACATGGACGCCTCTATCCGAAAGATAATGTCTACACGCTGCAGGCCAAGAAACCTGTTGACGCGGCAACATGAAAACACTAATGGAAGCACACGAAGCACATCAAACGGTAAACGTGAGTAAAACAGGACTTTCACCAAGGATTCTTAAAAAAAAGAAGTAATTTTCATTACTTCCTCAAAAGGGAAATAAAACTACAGAAGAAGGATTTGGTGTAAGATGATTAGTGGAAGGGAAGGATGTTCATCTTAAACGGTTATAACAGGTTTTCAGGCAGAGGTGCGATTGCTTGACACACTGTGAAATCTGAACGGACTATATATAAGCATCATTATGTGCAAATCCTATGTAATAGCCTAAGGAGCACTGGATTTAGCACTTTCGTAGCACTTTTACTTTTATTTTTGAATTTTAAATGTTCCCCTTTGTGGCCTTAGTACACCACAGTATACTTAGTAAACCAACAGACTATAAGTTACACACATCTTCTTCAATCTGTGTCAGTAAATACAGCAGCTTTACACACCGTGACAAGCTGTCAGCCTACAGAGATCTGACGGGTCCTACAGGTGCATCTCTTGGCCCATATTTAAAAGGCAACACCATGACGACCGCTCATTTGTTTGCATCATATCACCACACGTTGACCCGACCCCGAGTCAAAACAAGGTGTGTGGCTTCTCTCACACTTTATTGGGTTTGGAAGTGTCTCACTTCATGACTTGAAAAAAGTCATTTGTTTGCAGACATGGCTTTCACCAAGCAAAAAATATCATGCTTTGTGTGAGGTGAGATTTATTTTGTTCAAGCTGCAAATCTGCAAATATCTCAGATTTCTTGTTATTCCTCCGGTCCGAGAGTGAGTGTCTGTATGTGGGCAGGGTGTTTCCCATGGTGCTTTGATTTTAGAAGTGGGAGCAATAATTATAGTTGGTAAATTACTGCATTCATAATGTGCAATATTTTTTAGTTAAAATCCATTTAAATGTAGCTTCTCAAATATTAATTCAGGGACGTTTTTCTACTCAATGTGACAGAGTTGCAAGATTCCTATTATGTAAAAGCTAATTTGATTGGACTTGTATCTTTTTGTTCATATCATTTTTAATGTCCTTCTAAAAAGTTCTATCCAAAATTGCAATGATTATTGCAGAAAGTCAGCCTTCAAAAAGGTAGCTCTGCGATGAAAGAGCCTTTGTGTGGTGCTATTTAAACAGGCCACAATAGCAAAGATATAGATTTGTCAAGCCCGACCCAAAAACGTTGCACAGCACTGACAGTCATGTTTCCAGAAACATAAAAAGCCAGCAAAGACCTGACATCGACACCAAAACAAGTGTTACCCAAAAACTGATTACCTACAGTAGGTCTGCAGAATATATCTTGATAATATTTTCATATCAGATTGTACAATATTGATATCCAAAGACATATTTGTACGTATTGTATTGTATCCTGCAAAATTGCTGCTGCACCTTACCGGGAAACGTACTGCAAAACTGTGTACAATGCAACTGTCTACTTTTAAATCACTGCTGCACCTTACTGCATATTTGTTTACATTTGTTTTACATTGTTTACATTTCAACTGCCTACTGTTCACTGCTGCACTTTATCCGGAAGTCAATTGAAACTTATCCTGTAAGTGACTGCGATTTATCACTGCACTTTATCCTGTACTGTAATTCACCGCAAGGTATCCTGTAGAGTTACTGCAATCTTTCTGAGCTGTGTGAAAACGAAATTTCGTTCTGTATGCACTCTGTGTATACAAAATGACAATAAAGAAAGTCTAAGTCTAAGTCTAAGTCTATTTGGAATGTGATATTTGTTGGTTAACACATTCCAAGTGTGTTGAACATATATTTTGTACATCAATAAGATATCCAGCCTGTTAGATGGCCAAACCTGACACATATTACAGTATCTAAGATGCTAAAAGCCACAGAAAGCTCATGACAGGGCATATAGACACATCTTAATACATTTGTATCTCATCAAAAACGTTATTTTTTCTATAATTAAATTTAAAAGCTGAAATTTAATTATGATATTACTCATGACCACTAAAAGTTACTTTTAACATAGGGAAGACAGCGGTCAGCACACAGTCAAAGGAATTGCTAAAGAAACTGCCTGTGCTCAGAGTGCTGTATTCCAGCATGTTAATAAAAGTTGAGTGGAAGGACAAAGTGTGGTAGAAAAAGCAAAAACACTGACTGCAGCCCTAAAACAATTGTGAAACAAAGCCCATTCAAATGTTTGGAGGAGATTCATGCGAGCCATCACACAGAGATGTATCCAGGACTTGGGCTACACGATGTGGCTTCATCCGCTGAAATCTCTTCAGCCTTTACCTGCTTTTTTCCCAAGGGAGACTAATGATAAATATATCTCCAAGATTAAGAGCTGACATGAATAAGTTAAAGAAATTGTCACATATTTTCAGTGTCACAGACGTTTTCTATTCAATTGAAATAAGACGACAGTAAAGTTAAGGGATTTAGAATACTTACTACAGAAGGACACAATATGGCTGCTATCTTCATGAACAAATTTCCTGGTGACAGCTTCCTCCATAATCTGCTTCACCTGTCAATGGAAGAGGAGGCGCTGGATGACTCATTCATTACTATGACACACTGAACACAAACAGTCTCAGAGGGGCTTTTAGCAGAGGATTTGACTAAGTGACCAAAATACTTGAGCTGAGCGAATAATCAAGAGAAAACATGAATGTAAGAGTTCAGCGTCAAAAGTTAGAAGGACAAAAACTCAAAGCAACGGCATGCTCAGTTATAATAATAATAATAATAATAATAATTTTAGTTTTAAAGTGCTTTCAAACAAAGTGCTGAACAGGATGAGTCACCGGCTCTTGTCCCAAGGACCTCTGGGAAACGGAGGATCATTTGGTGCTAGAGGAGGGTAGTTCATACATCACAGACCCCCCATTTCTGAGCAATTACCAACCCTCTGTGGGAATAGACGATTCTGTCGCAGATTACAAAGCAGATAGCATCTTCAGACCTTCTAATAAAAAAAAATAGGATGCACATCAGATGCACGCGCCTACAGGGAAACACCCATTAGTTTGGCTTTGTTGTCCCTGTGGTGTGTCCTTCTCCCCGCTGACCTGACAACTGCCGCGCACCACGGGTTCAGGCGAGTGGTGAATCAGCCCCTGTGGTGACTATGGAGACGTGGCCCGGTGTGGGCACTGCTCTGCAATCTGGATGGGGAATATCAACCTCCAGACACTGCCACGCAGATAGCTGAGCTGTAATTTCCTGCTGAAATTAGTCTGTCCACAAAGAACACATTACACCGCCAGGCTCCTCGTCAACAAACACGATCTCTCCATGCTGGACATGGCTTTCTTTGTGAGGGCATTCATGGACATAATGTGCTTCATAAAGCCCTGTTAGCCCAATAGACAAAAACTAAACCAAAATCCAAAATAAAGATAACTTATAATCATTAAAAACACACAGTAAAAGTTCTCATCATTTTACTGCTTGTTAAAAAAAACTGAAAACATTATTTATTTCCTGAGAGAGGAAACGTTTCTTTTTTTTTTCTGCCCATAATCATCATGAGTCAGAGCAAGGTGAAAACCCACAGAGCAGTTTCCAGAATTAGCACGTTCTCCACGTTGATGCAGGTGCAGACACAAAAGATGAGCCAAATACACGGAGACGGTGACAGCCAACAGGAACACTTCAGCACTCTCCTGTTAAATGGTACTTCTTGATTCAGTCATATTAGATCAACCAGCAACTGGAAGCAAAGTGGAGCATTTAGATCACAAACATTTGACTATCAGAGTTAATATGTCCCGACAAGCTACTTAAAATATGCAAAGAGGAGAAAAAAAAGAAAAAGAAAAAAAAAATGCAAAACTGCATTTTAATGGTCAGTTTTGGCCACGATAGAATAAGAAACATTCAAACTAGACACAGAAATGGCAAATATATTAATTTGGCCTAAATGTTCACATTGTATGACGAATATAGTACAGAGGATTTTTATAGTATTTACACTACTGCTCTCAATAATAATTTTTTTAGAAGAGATGGAAAAAGTCAGAGAAAATATACATAAATGCACGCTGTAGGAAAGATAAAAGAAGTAGGAAAGTATTTTCTGTATTGTAGAAGATGATGTTCGACGACTAAATGTTCATATAAACTTTGTTTGTGTGACGCCTTCTTCTCTCTGGCTTTTGATTGCTGCACGGAGCGCTTCTCACTTTCCAGGCTGGTGCGCAGAAGCACCAAGACGTGCAGAGAAAGAGATGCATTGATCTGCGCTTCAAACTCCGCCTATTTGCGCCGTGATCCAGAGACCAATTTACCTTTCAACACCCTATTCTCCTCTATTTTTCTCAATTTTTTGTCAATGGAGCAGGCAGCCCCAGTAAAATGCTGACAGCTGAGAGCACATTAATATCAATAGATGAAGTAGTAGAATAACCAGTATGGCGAGTAAACATAACAAAGCAAATCAAAATGATGATGAGGATGTAAATACTCGACTTAATAATGTACGTTGTACCATTTTGTTGGTGCTGTGTGAGAATTATTTAATTTTGCTAAATCATGTCACACATTTCTTAATCCAGTCTAATCGGTTCATTTCTCTTCTTTGATTACAAGGAGCGAATTTATATTACGTTTTTCCCCCTTGTACCATTACAGCTCTTAAACGAAGTGTCACACCTAACAACGGGGTCAACCACACCTCCTCTCTAAGATAAAAACTTCTGTCATCTCCTTATTCAGAGTCGCTCTCAGCAGTGATCGGATTCACTCTGAAGCTAAAAGCCCTAGATAGGGATTTTTAGGCTAAGATAGGAGCCCTCTGAGAGGACGCTGAGAATCTTTGTCAATACAGGCACTGATTTTTAGTGGCAAGAAAAACCCAACTGTTGAATTTATAATTTGCCAAAAGCCATCCATAGCAAAACTGACCTGCAAGCAAAAAGTTATGGTGGAAAACCAATGCTGCACAGCTGACAATGCTGATGGCGGCATCATGCTGTAGAGATTTATGTTTTTCAACAGGGACAGAGAAGCTGGGCAGTGTTGGTGGAAGATAGATGGAGCTGAGGTTTGCAGCTGCAACAGCGCCAACAGGTGGTTGTCTTAAATCAAAGGAACTTAATAGAAATGCGCACTACACCTTTCAGAATTGTATTTCCTAAAGAGTCTGAAAAGCTTTTTCCTTTCACTAGACAATAATGATTTACTTTATAATCAACGTTGGTATATTAGATATAATACAAATAAACATTTGAGCACAAGGCTACAATATTATGAAAATGTAAAAGATTGGTTTTTGCAAGGCACTGTGTTTGGTGAGCTTTCTTTGTAACTGATGGTGTATCTTAAAGCATGCATATAATAAGCATCTCTCACAGCAGTACTAGCAGGTATTTCTACAGTTAAATTAAATAAATTAGAATTTTATTGAAAAGCTCATTAATTTCAGTAACTTGATTTACAATGGGAAATGTGTTATATAGATTAATTACACACAGCCTGATGTGTTCAAGCCTTTATTCCTTTTAATTATGAGGATTTTCTGCTTAAAGCTGATAAAAACATGACATTTAAAGGAGCAATAAGTAAAATTTCCCCACCAGGTGGGCTGTTGAGCACTGTCTCTAGACCAAAACAAGATATGTGACAAGCCACGCCTCTTGCTACCTCCACTCCAGCTGCAACCCCTTTCCCCTCCCCTTCTCACCCGTCACCTCCTATGCACATATTTGCAAAGAATAAATACACAGTAAAACAGCATCACCGTTTGGAGGAACAGGTCTAGTGAAGAAGTAAGTAACTCATAACTTTATAAAGCAAGAGAACGTTTCGATCAGTTGGAAGTGCTCTCCGCCATTTTGCTCCTATGGTGGTATTTTATTGGCAGGGAGGGGCTAAGCCCTGAGTGGGAGCTGTTCACGTGCACGTGCATTCACGTCCATGTGCGTGCATTCACGTCCATGTGCGTTCACACGCTGCCGGCCGACCCGGCTATGTAAACAAGAGACTGGAAAACTACACAGAGATATAATGAGTGACATTATACCATATTCCATCTAAAAAGATACCTTTTTAGTTCTTCATATCACTATTTTTAGTTCTTTCTAACAAAAATAATTAAATTTCACTTATTGCTCCATTACATTTAGAATATTACATCAGACCAATGAATAATACATATATATGGACTTAAAAATAACAAAAAGTGTTTAATACCTGCTTAAAGGTTGCTATTTTCAAAAAGTACAAACAGGCATCATCGGCACTTATATTCTGATTTATTGCATATGAATGTAGATCATTTTGGTAGGCTAAATACTAATGTGTGATGTGAAACGCCCAAAATAACTATCAACCATAACGCTGCTCAAACATTTATCAAAAGCCAGATATCTTAATGGGATATGATGTTTTCTGTTTGCTCACAGTGTATAAAGTCAAGCCTCTCATCTTATTTTGGAGTAAATCCGTATTTATATTGGAAAGCAAAGTGTGTCGTCCAAAACAAACAAACAAATGAATAATAGTCCACCCATTAAACACTGTCTGCCATCTCACAGTTAATGAAAGGGAAAGAAATCTGCCCTTCAGAACATTTGTGGAAACCAAACCTGGCCTAAGCTGCACTCCTTAAAAACATTTACTTATTCATGCGGCCCTGACTAATTAGAGCGCAGTCATTAGAAACAATCAGTGCCATTGTTTATTTCAGCTGCAACAGATATGATTCATGCTGCCAACACAGCAGAGACAGCAGCCGTCTGATGAGACACCCAGCAGCTTCAGCTCATGAATATACCACTAAAAAAAGAATGCACAGACACTTTGAGACAAACATGCAGGACACAGGGGACTTAGTTCCCTTGGCTTCCTTTCCTGAGTACACCTGACAGAAAGAAAGTTGATTGATTTGCTCACTTGTGTCCCCTCATCCTTCTCATCTAGGCTACTGATCACCCCTCTGAGGAATAAGTCTCACAACGCGTCTGTGCGCTGGCAACCTGAGGGTTTCTATGGAGATGTCACGAGTCTCAAAGTGGAACTCTCCATCCAAAAAGATGCATGAAAAAAAACCAACAGCCTCAATTCATCACTGACAACTCCCCATCTGCAGTTGCCAATAACACCAACTCATCAGTAAAGCAGAAATCCACCAGTTTAAAGTTAAGTTTTCACATGATTTTTTTCACAGCTCGGCGATATTTTTGGCAAGACCTGCGGCAGCAAAGCCGAATAAAGCAGCTCTAACTAATCACTGTCTTGAAGCCAACAGCTTTACTGATAAAAGATCTACTGAGCACTTCAATTACATCCTGCAACAGCAAGGAATAACAGCCAGAGAGAAAAACTAATTTACTAACATCCACCCTCCATTATTCATCGTCTGTGTGGTCGGTGAAGAATGAAGAGAGCAAGTGATGGAAAAAAATGAAAAACCTAAGTCACGACTGTTACTTATGTAAAACTGATGCATCAGTTTGCCATCATGTTTTTTTTCTCTAGCACACGCTGGTTTGAACTTTTTAATTTTGCAATCAAGGCTGGATTATGGCTGGATTATGCATCACCGATGCATAATCAGACAGTTTGTCATTTCAAAATCACGACCACATATTAGGATTTTCTCTCAAGGAAGCAGCTAATACAGTTTCATCTGTTCCAAAAGCTTCGGTATAAATATATTCACCTCGGCTCAAAAACAGTATCACGGTCTTCACGTCATAATCTTTATCTGTGTGCATGATGGAAGTAATATCTCCCTGAGCTTGTTCCCTTGGAATGAAATAATCAACCCTGCATTAACGTTGTCCATCAATACACCTCTGGGACATGGAAAAATCTGTTCAAGCCTAGAAGAAAGAACGAAAACAGTTCCCAGGAAGCAGGAAAGGAAAGGTTGCTGCTGTCTTTCACTCACTCCTTCAGCAAACACAGGTGTGCATTTGTGTTTGTTAAAGCATGACATATGGAAAAGGCAGAGTGTGACACAGCGGCACAGGCGGATTGAACGAGGCTGCGTACTGAAGCCCAGGTAAATAGGAGTTTGCATCCACACTAATTTTCTGCCAGGAAGGTAATTCTGCTTTTACAGACAGGCTCGGCTCTCTGCATAATGGCCCACATCCAGGTACGTCTGAGCAGCCTGGTGGCAGAAAACCAGCTGGATA
The DNA here is from genome assembly GCA_037039145.1 of Fundulus diaphanus. Taxonomy (NCBI): domain Eukaryota; kingdom Metazoa; phylum Chordata; class Actinopteri; order Cyprinodontiformes; family Fundulidae; genus Fundulus; species Fundulus diaphanus. Next base: position 27,326,504 of record CM073127.1, read on the forward strand.
GAGGCAGAGCGTAAACACACGGCATAGAGACACCATATGGTACAGCCCACACCGAGCAATGTAACTCATAAGACATGAACCAATATATCAGTTTAAAAGCTCATCCGCTTCAGTGAATATTAATTAATAATTTATTATACTTCATTCAAGCTACTTTGTTATACTTAGCAAAACAAGGAAAAAAACATTTTAGTTAGACTTTAGGTTTCCCGAAATGTAATAGTGGCAAAAATCTCTAAGGAGATTTAATGATAAAATTAAATTAACTTGAAACAGCTACAACTATAGAGTTTCTATCTTATATTCGGTTTAAAACCTGTTTTAAAGAGTCACAATAAATAAAGTACCAGCATTAAAGTGCAGCATATAAATGTATTTTTGAACGCTTATGTGCGGAAACTACCTGTAACCTGTTATTTTGCTTGTTACATCAATTTGGTTGTGAGGTTTGTGGATGACACCGCTGTGGTGGGTCTCATTTCACTGTGGTGGCTCTCAGCAATGATGAGATCCACTTCAGAGAGGAGGTCCACAATCTGACACAGTGTTGCTCCAGGAACATCCTCATCCTGAACACCAGCAAGACCAAGGAGGTCATAGTGGACTACAGCTGGTCCTGGAGGACTGAACACGCTCCTCTTTGCATACACGGGGAGGTGGTGGAGTGTGTTGGGCATTCCCATTTCCTCTGACCTCTCCTGGACTGTGAACGCCTCCCACCTGGTGAAGAAGGCCCAACAACAGCTCTTTTTCCTCAGGAAACTGAAACGGACTGGACTTTTTGCTCAGCTGCTCATAAACTTTTATAGAGCTACAATCGAAAGCATCTTGTGTCTCAGTGTGACAGTGTGACATGGGAGCTGCACGCCACAGGAGAGGAAGGATTTAGCATGGGTGGTAAGGACAGCACAGGGGATTGTGGGATGCCGTCTACCAGATCTAGACACAGTTTATGCAGCAAGAGTCCAGACATGGGCCAGACATATTCCCACAGATCCCACCCACTCGGGCAATGTACTGTTTGTCCCACTTCCATCAGGTAAACGATTCAGAAACATTAAATCAAAAACTAACAGACTTCAAAACTTCTTCTTTACCAAAGCTGCAAGGGCTATTGCCCCGTGCAGAGAATCAAATAAACTACCATATTTAGTTTCTCAGGGAGCGTTTGTTTGGACATCCATGCAAATTGCACAGTTGTTTAACTTGAACATTCAAATGTTTCCTAATCGCTAATTGCACACTTTAACTTGTCTGGAAATGTCTGTCTAATAAATTCATGCAATAGCCCAGTATTTTATATCATCCTGTAAACTGACTGCTACCTGTGTTTTTTGACTTGAACATAAATTAACTCAAGCATTTCAATTTTTGGCTAATGACTATTTGCACACTTTTGAACTTCTCAGAGTGTTTGTCTGATACATTCATGCAAATGCACAGTAATTTACATCGTACTGTAAAGCGACTAGTTTTCTGGCATTTTAAAAAAAATTGTTTACCACTTTCCTGGTAAACAAATAATTATGAGATGCTAAGGAGGACTATTTTCACAATTTTTAGTGTCAACATTTAAAGTCCATCCATCCATCCATTTTCTGACCCGCTTAATCCCTCATGGGGTCGCGGGGGTTGCTGGTGCCTATCTCTAGCGTTCACATTTAAAGTCAACTATTTAAATCAAATTTTGTTTTTAAATCAATGAAAACAAATGCTGAAAATATTGATCCCGTATGAGTAGCCTGTAAAACGGCTAATGTCATCATCACATAGGTTTAATGAGATTTGTGGAACTTATTTTTTAATATTAAGATTTTTTTAACTAAATAATTCAGTTCAATTCAATTCAATTTTATTTATATAGCACCAATTCATGAAGCATGTCATCTCAAGGCAATTTCCAAAGTCAAATTCAAATAAGATTTGTATGATTGCTACAATTGCTTTTATTTATATATTTTATGTCAATTTGATTTTGATACATAGACCTAAGCAAATATTCATAGCCCTATTTGAATGGCAAGTCAACAATATCCAGGATTTCTTTTTTATAAAACAGGCAAAAGGTGGTTTGAATTGCAAATGAATTGCAAATACATCAAGTCAAAATACTTAACTCACTAACAATGTATCTAAAATCAAAAACATAATCATTTGGAACCAATATTTGGCTAGCTGAACTATTTCAAATTTATGGAATTCAAACTCTGCTTTCTAATTATATATCTGGCCAATTATGTGCACTTTCTCATTTATGCGTTCGACTTAAATAGATTGTGATTATGTAAAATAAAAAGTAGTGAGGAAAAGTTGTGTAGACCATAATCCAAATTTTCATCACAATTTTATATAGTTATCTTCCAGTGTCATATTTTCCCAATATCGTGCAGACATTTGGCCTCAAAGTGGGTAGACTCACAAAAAACCACAATGATGCTGGTCCATCCACCAACCCGATCAGTCTGCATGAGGTTTTAGCTATACGCAAACCGAGCAAGAGAGTAAGAACTGAAAAGAGCCACTGTGAGGGAAGCTAAACATGTTCAGTGTTTAATCAGAGGAAGTGTCTGGCATCCAAAGATAAGACTGCAAACAGGATGGAAAGGAAGACAATTCAGATCAAAGCCTTTCGGTTTTTAGTGACAGGATGTCATTTTTAGGTCTTTGTTTGGCAGAAATTAAAATCAGCAATTAATCAAGCCTGAAAAAGATAACTTTTAAGATATTTAGCAAAGAGAGCAAAGCGATAATGAAAAGGAGGTTTGGATCCTTCTGTTCAGAAAAAAAGGCTGTCTGTAAGAATCAGCGTATAAGTAAAACTGCCTTTAGTTTTCCCCTTTATTTATTTATTTATTTTTGCTCAATGGCAAACAAACGAACAAAAAAACCCAAAATCCCAGTCGGACAGTGTAGATTGGGTTGGGAAGCTCCAAGGATTGGTGGTGGTTATTTTTTAAACATGAATGCTGATGCTGAAAAAAATTAAGTCTCATGAACAATCAAAGCAAAAATAAAAATGTGATAAATCAATAATCAACACATAAGGATAATGGACAATTGAGTTACAGTGAAGTCTGAATTTCCAGCTGAAAATTGCAGGAATACACTTATAGTGGAATTTCAATAATTTATGTATTTCTATACATTTTACCATATTATCATATTACACTAATGGCAAACATAGTACTCTAAAGTTTCTATTTGTGAATACGTTCCTTCTTTATTTAGGTGCATATAACGGACAATAATACATTAACAGGACAGCGTTGTCACTTGTAGTTGGCACCATAAAAATCAGCACATCTTACCGGCCTGAATTTGGTGGTGCCAAGAACAGACATGACATGTTTTAGAGCATATTAATCTGTTAATCTTCTAGTTTAAATTCAGCTGGTTTGTTACACCTAGTAAAACAAAAAGGATTTTCTTAAATTAGGATTTTGTTTCAATGAGAAGCCCTAAATTTATGGAGACTATTGGATTCTCCTTTTTGTTTATGGAAAATATGTCAAATTAAAACAGCTACTGACACAGAAACAGCTTTTCTAAACATTTCTGAGGAGAAACTACCAGTGCTGCATCAGCTCTAGCTAATTAGCTGCAAAAGCTAATGTTTCACTGAGGCGGTGGCTGTAAGGCCGCATAGCTGACCCCTCTTAAAAAGGCTGTGGACATTTCTCATACAGAATTATATTTAAACAAAAACAATTTAGAAAATAATAAAACTGTTCTTTTTTATTGTATTTCCTAAATGTTTATGAGAAGAAATTGCCCAACTCGGGTTAGCTTTAGCGTTAGCAGAAACAACTGGCAAAGTTAATGTTTCACCGAAACATCCAAAACATCCAATTTAAACCAGAGTAAATAAAAATATCCATTTAACTTCATCAAGTTGCGCAAGTAAGACTAGCTTGTAAAATTTTATGCCCATATTCGGTTAATAAAATAATTAAGTCAAACATACAAGTGAAACATACAAGTTACATTTTTAAGAAAATGTGACTTGTATGTTTCACTAGTTTGAGTCACAATCTCTACAAAGCATAGACAGGTCCATGCAGACTGAGGGATGAGATTAATATTCTATGAAAACCTTATTCTTTAACAGGACCACAATCTTTATCCAAAAACTTAAAACAGAAATGTTAAACATCATGTATTTTCTTTGATTTTAAACAGAAAAACAGTACTTATTCTATATTGCAAGATTATCTGATGTTTCAATTTGTACAATGATGATACTACTATCAATAATGTGTGTTTGTTTGATACATAGACAAAAAACAATAGAATTCAGTGGTAGTTTTAAGGAAAACAAGCTTATTGTGCAGCGCAGTTGGCGTGTTAACAAATATGGAAATTGCGAACTGTAGTTTTAAACCAGTGTTACCTTAACAAGGCAGTGTTCTACTGTCATGACTGTCTGGGTTTACCAAACCTGGAAATATATTTAATCAGCTGAATTTCTTCAAAGCAGGAGTATGTTGTTGTAGCCTTCTTTCAGCCTGATAAAGTAGGATAGGTGCACGGCTGCTACTCTATGCTTTAAACATCTGGTAAAAAAGCCCATGGAAAGTCCAGCACTTTCTCCAGCCTCAAACATAGACACAATATGATGGAAATTAGTTTTGAGTTTTGAAACTGTAACATTTCAAAAACATTGGAATACTTTGAGTAACCTGCATGCAAAGTGTGTAAGTTTAGTTTTGTACTGATGCTTTCACTGGTACAATTTAAAGCACTCAAAAACCTGCAGGTCTCCTTGCATGTGGGCTAACACAAAGCAGATTCAACGAAAGGCGTATTTAGCTGCTTTGAAACTGCTTTGATCTCGCAGTCTCTGCTGCAGGTGTGTTAAAGATAAAGACAGATTTATAAAACAGATATTAGATGAGTCTTTGTCTAAACTTCTCTTTATATAGGTGCTGATGCAAAGAGATTTGCATCACGTCATCCTCTCCGTTTGCTTTGATTTGGAAAAAAATACAAGCTTTAAGGTTATAAGCGTTCACAAATATGTTCCAGTGCCTTGTGGAAAAAAACACAGCTTTCCCCACAGATAGAGCCTATTGGATAAAAGCTCTCTAATCATCTGCAAGGATATTTAATCTATAAAGGATCTGTTATTATGGGTTAAATGTCAGGTCAACTAAAGTTTCTAATATTTAAATCAACATCTGCTTCTCAGTGTTTGGGAGGAAACCCAGATCATGAACTTATTGCAGCTGCCCCCATGTTTGCTTTAACTGACCACAGTAAAATTAATTACAGGAGTCTCTCTCTCTCTCTCTCTCTCTCTCTCTCTCTCTCTCTCTCTCTCTCTCTCTCTCTCACACACACACACACACACACACACACACACACACACACACACACACACACACACACACACACACACACACACCACTTTATCCAAATAAAACAAGCAAATGGTCTGTCAGAAGGCTAATGATCTCCTTTGCTGCAAGTGCCAGCATCTGCTTCCTTTGTGTTGTTTCTTCCCTCTGAGCTGCATCAAATTATCAGTAACAACAATAGCCTATCACAAATCTATTAATAATGATTCATATTTTCAGTATAAAATTTAACAGTTGTTTTTTTTTATTTTTTATTTCTAAACATTCAAACAAACCTTGCAGATCAGACATGTTTAATCCAAGCACACTCAGATGTCAGAAACGGTGCCCAAACTGCTGTGAAAGTTTGAATGAGTGCAGTTTGAACAATAAACCCAATAAAACAGTGTTTCCGAAACCATTCTCCGGCTGAAGTGAAAACACCCACCTCCTTTTTGACGGTGCGCAGCAGCTTCTGGCGGGTCTCTGCTTCTAAAACAAAGCAAAGAAGGCACGGTGGATATATATTTTTGAATACGTATCCGTGTCCATCCATTATAAACAATCTATTTATGCTTCATAAATATAAATGTAGATCCTTTTTCCCCCACCTGCCATGACTGTTGCCATGGATCCTGCCTCCTGTGTGCGCGCAAGCACCGCTCCTTGTAGCTGCGTGTCACCCCAGATGGAGCTCACGACTCCTCCTCTGCTGAACGCACCCCTTTCCTGCGCTGTCATTGGTTGAGCAAAACGCCAATTAACAGCGCGGTCAGTGAGCCCATCTCCAAACGCTGTGTATTTAGTAGCCTTTGTGTGCAAATGTCTACACCAATGATAATGATAGGGTGAATTTTGAAAAAAGTATTTTGGAGTTTCACAAAAAATATCAGCCATTAAAATGTTTAAATACAGTTATTAATTTCATTAATTTTAGCTGGCAAAAAATAATGATTTAGAAAACAGTGTAATTTATGAGTTTCCAAGTTGTATATTACAAGTACAGTCTGACTAAATATTAATTCTTCCAAAGAGCACCCACTCTGATACACGCGTTAATGCAGTAGCACCACTGAACATGAATTTGTTTGTCATATCAAACAAGGGGGGGGGGGGGGGGGGGGGGGAACTGCATGGTTACTAAAACAATATTTATACATTTTTCCATTTTCACTTCCATTTCTGGAGAAATGAACTAAAAGGTTTCCTAGATTTGGAATGTTTTGTGCATGTGGAAAAGTCAAGAGTTTCCTTAAAATCCAATATGGCTGCCTTGCGCCTGAATTGGTTCGAGATGCATGTTTGTACATTTGTCATAAATCTTAACTTAATTGTTTACACATACACAATGCCATGCAATCTCATTTATTTAAAATGTTGCTAAAGTGGTTGAAATAACAAAAAGATGAAAAATGCAGCTTGCTTTGCTACTGTTCACTTACATACTCCAGTTGGAAGAGGGAAATGGTTCAGTTGGATTGGATGTGATTACCAGATCCAAGTTCAGAGCTTCAGGGCATGTTCCCCGGTTTCTATTTACTTTAATTTAAAACAGGTTTTCCAAATTGCCCTGACTGCACAACTCTTTTGAGTGCTTTCTGTTGTTAATCATCATTACATTACAGTTAACTGAAAATGAATGCCAAAACCTGTTATCAGTATCAACATAAGAAATTCAAGTAACACTAGTGGTGCTTGCCCCACAGTTTGAGAACTTTGAATCTAATTAATCGTTTTAGTTCAGACACCTTCGTGCTCATTTGTTGTTTTGTGCTGTTGAGTCAAGTCAATATGAAATAGTAAGATTGATATGTCTGTATGGATTGCAATCCAATCCAATCCACTTTATTTATATTGGACAATTTTAACAAACACAAGGTTTTCAAAGGGCGGTACAACAAAATAAAACACGCTAAATACATAACATAATAAAAACACAATAAAAGATGAAGTAGATAATAGAAATATAAAAGCAGAAAAATTAAATTAAAAAAAATAAAGTAAAAAATAAAATGCACTGCCCGCACACGATAAGAATATGCATGTATACACATAAAAGTCAACACTCTACATGATAACAAAAGCCAAGGAGAAGAGTTGGGTTTTAAGACAAGATTTGAAATGAGACAGAGAAGAGGCCTGTCTAATGTGCAGTGACAATTTATTCCACCGTTTTGGAGCTGCAATGGCAAAAGCTCAATCATATAGCATTTCAACCTATCATAAGGAACAGTCAGAGACCTATAGTTGAGAAGGTTTCTGTGTACGTGAATTTAAGATTATATCCAGCTTTAAGTGTTTAAGCATTGTCGATGCTAATGTCAAAACTATAACAATCTGCCTCCCAGGCAGTCATTGGTGATGTCTTAGCTCTGGTTATCTGGAATAAGGTTTACAATAACAAGTTGGAACAGATCTCAAAGGTTTATCAGTATAGCTCAATCATTTTAAGCTTTAACCACAAACATTTTGTCTTTAGGTTTCTTTTTAGCAGATGAGGCCAAAACATCTTAATAATTAGAATAAAAAAATCTAATTGAGTAAATACATGAGAGCAATTGGTTTGGATTTTAATTCATTTATTCAACAGTTTTTAGCTGTTAAATGCAAATAATAAACAATTATCAGCTGGTTTAATCAGAGTGTACAGTAGTTAAACATAAAGAGTGATGTTTGTTAAGAATAGTAAGGGCTATATTAATCATAACTAATCACTAAACCAGTCACAGCTCTATACAAGTAATGGACTTGATAGAGAAATAGTTCTAATCCAAATGAGGAAAGCTGAATTCTCTCTAAAATAGTCTCAGCGCCATCTTGTGTTCAATCTTAGGTAAACCAGTTATGAGGCTCGTTGGCAATCAGTAAGAGGAAGAAGAAATAACTGATTATTCCTAACATGATTTGAAAAAATGCTTAAAAAGCTCCAGTTTTAGGAATTCTGACTCAAATACCAGGAGGTAAAGAAATCCTCCTTGCCCAGCAACACTCCAAATCAGTTATACATGCTTTAAAGGATTAGTCAAATAGTTCCTCCATTGAATCTTGGGTCTGCGATGGGGTCTATTTCGAGGGGGACATGTCTGCAGAACCTGCAACAGGAGGTAAGGCAACTTGATTAGATTCTTGATCCATCTCAGCTGACTCCATTCATTGCAGAGCAGCACGTCTGAAGCTCCTCACACCATCTACAAAGATGAACCCAGCTCCGCTATGGAAGTAGCTAATGTCAGCTGCTTGTACCCAGGATCTCATTGTTTTGGTCATGATCCATATCAGAACATGTACCGTATGTGATCTGAGGAACTTTGCTTTATGCCTCAGCTCTGTGTCCCAAGACAGCCCAGGGAAGTCACATAGCCGATAAGGATCTCCCAATCACACTAATAAATAAAATAATTATTTTTTCAAAGCAAAACATTACTCCAAAACCATATATTCTGTGTTTTACTTTATTTATTTATTTACAATTTTGTACAAAAGCTTTAAAACCTCAAATTTATATTGCTTACAGTGAGACAGACTTCATATAGATTTTGATGTGATCTGGAACAACAACTTTCCTGGATTTTTTAATGTTTTTGGACTTTGGCTGCACTCTCTAACCTTTCATTCATGACCATCAAAAGACCTGACACGGTGCAGAAAGCTCAAGCAAATTGGAGCATATTGATTTTGTGAACATACTGCAAACTAGTGTCCTTCTGTAGTTATTGAACTACTGTCCAGAAGGTGGCAATAGCGTCAAATCAGTTCTCATGCCCAATCCTTCAACACGTTCCCATGAATCCAAACGGTTTGCAGTTTTTCAGTCTTAATTAACATCCTTCATGCCTATGTGCAGTATATGAGTGAGAGCATCTTCAGTAAAGCCCTGTCTGAGTAAGAATCTGGGCAAGAAGAGCTGCTATAAGCTCCAACGAACTCCAGTGTGATGTCTTGGGGTGGTCGGTCCAGTTCAGCCTGCAGGTCTGAGCTGTCAGTTGAATCAGGTGGTGAAAAGACAGAGAGATAACGCAACATGACAGACTGAAAGCAATGATGCTGCAGCCCCTTTCCCTCTGTTGACCTCGTAATCATCCTTAACCCAGGATTCCCTCTCTGGGATGACACTTTGCACTGGCTTTAGATAATTAGGGGTAATAGCTTTTCTGTTTAAATGTAATAGCAGGACCTCTGCCTCAGTAATCAATGCATCATCAGTCTCCCTGTGTTTGTGTGCATGCAGTCTCTTAGTTCAGCTCCCATGAACTCCTGTGTAGGAATCCAGTTTTCATATATGGGTACGTTCTCTAGAGAGGAATGACTTTTTTCTTAGTTCTTGGCGCAATCAATGTTACTTTAAATCAGGAAACAGCTGTGCAGAGGCACACTTTTGTTGAAAATTATACAAATGACAGTTACTATGCACGCTAAAATGATGTTTCAACCTGTGCACATGAGTAAATATGTTCAGAACTAAATGCTTCTCAAAGATAAGTTATTTATTATTTCAGTTTAAAATATAGTATATATTCTAATATAATACCCATTTTTGGAAGATTTGGGTTTTTATTAATAGATAAAAACCTTGACATTTTTTAAGTCAAAGGCAAATTTATTTATAATGAGTTGATCAAAAATTTGTTTAGCAAAAGTTATGTGACATTGTTACAATAATGAAATAACCAGGGTCATCAAGTTCTTTCTTTTTTGTTTCAAATGACTATCTTCTTTTAAAGTGACATTTAAGGACTGAGTGAAGTGAAACACAATGATAAGGAATTTACACATTTTCTTGAATATTTTCTTTCACAATCATCTTAGGTGAAGATTTTCTTCTTTTATTTCAGCAGCATAATTTAACAGAAACAATCCAGTATTTAATTTTAAACTGATTTAGAAGGAAACAAAGACCAGACTGAACAAAAAAATTGTTTAACCAAATCACTGGTGTCACAATTATTGCCAATCCTCTGAATTTCAATGACAATAGACAATGGTTAAATATAACTGAACTCCACCTTTCATTGTAATTTACATTATTGAACAGAAACATTTAATCAGCAGTCAAATGCTTCCTTTTCCCTGGGGAATAAATATAACACAGAGACAAAAATGTCAAAAGAAGATTCTCTGAGAGCTGGATTAAAAATTGCAAACTTGGAGTCTTTGGAACAACCAGTAGATGCAGAACAAACAGGCTTTTGTTTCCCTCCATCCGAAAACATAAAAATGTGGAGTTTACTGAGTTATCCTGGGATTTTACCCGGAACATTAAGCTTTGGTCAGATGACGCAGAAACTAGGTTTTCTTGGAAAGAGAAACTCCTGATGGGTTTAGAGTGAAACTAAGGACGAATATAATGGAAAAGCACTTCATGCTCACTATAATAATTAAGTACAATAAAAAAAGTCTGTCATTGACACATACATTCCAATGAAACCTGTCCTCTGTATTTAATCCACAGCGGGCTGCCTCTGTGCAGCACTTGGGGAGCATTCTGGGACTTGCTAACAGTGGCAGTCTGTGGGAGTTCAACCTTCAACCATGACCATCTTAGTCGGCAGAGCTGCAGATTAAGAAACCCCATGAAGGCCTGTAGAAACCTGACTATTGAAGTGAGAGCGAAAACCATGGTAAGATTTGTCTGAGAGCTTCAAAAAGAAGACTGCAGAAGCTTATGGGTCTGGTAAGGGGTATAAAGAGGCCTGAAAATAATTTGAGATCAGTGTTTGCACTGTGTGGAAAATAATTTAGAATTGGAGGACATTGAAAACATCTGCCAAGATAGACCGATAGTCTAAGCAAGTTCAACCCTGAAAGCAAACTGCATGTCATGATCTCCAGGTGTTACGATTTTGGTTTCTTTGATCTGTTCCTTAGTTCGTGCTTCCTTTGTTTATTTCCTTATGCCTATTCTCAGGCATATGTTTGAGTTTTTGGGTTTCTTTATGTTTCTGTCTTTTTCCTGTTTATATTCTCTGGTTGCTGCCATTTTAGTTAATTTGTCGATTGGGTTCTTAGTTCACTCTTTATACATTTTGTATTGTTTTTGTTAGATTCTTTCTATGTGTTTTTTTCTTCAATTCAATTCAATTAAATTTTATTTATATAGTGCCAACTCACAACACGTAATCTCAAGGCTTTGATAAAGTGAAATTCAATCAAATTATACAGATTGTGTCATAGTTTGAATTCCTGCCTTAGTTTAGTTTCTGTTTTGGGTTCTTGTTTTTCTATTTTAGCTTGTGTCCTGTTTCAGTCTTAGTTTGAGTTCCATCTTAGGTTGGGTCTTGTCATTTATTTTGTGTTCCAGATTGGTTCTTGAACTGTTTTAGTTTAACCTGTTTTCACATGCCAGTTATTCAGTCAGTTCAGTTCCACCTCCAGCCACTTCCCTTCCCCTGATCAGCGCCACCTATTCTGGTAATTAGTTTCATTCTGTTCACCTGCTCACTCCCCTACTTATACCTGCCTCTGTCCCTTGCACTCTGCCAGATCATTGTGTTTTTTCCTGCCTGGGGTAAGTCTGATCCTGCCAGTTTTCTGTTTTGCCTGTCTGCCTGTAACCCAACCTGATTCTGTTTTTGCCTGGGTTATTTGACCTGTCCTGCTCATTTTGTTATTAGACCAGCCTGACTCTTGACCAGTTTATTTTAGGTTGTTGGCTGTGGACTGTTAGAGTTTTTTGGACACTGCCTCCTTGCTTTTTGGCTTGGTGCCCTTTTTGGTTTTCTGCCTGTTTTTGCTCTGTTAATAAAGCACCTTTTTTTTTTTTTTTTTTTTTTTTTTTTTTTTTTTTTTTCCCAACCTCTGCTTGTCTTGCTGAATTCTGGGTCCTCTGTTTCTGATTCATGACAGATTGGTCAAAAGGTTTCCTATCTAAGGAAAGCCGGTAGATTTGATTGAGTCTTGACAAGCAGCATTCACTCCACCAGAAAGAGCATAGAGCCAGACAGCCATCTGCATTGTCAATGGCTTTGCAGCAATCCCTCACACTAAAGCAACAGTGGAGAGGAAAACCTCCAGCAGAACCAGGCTCAGTGTGAACAGTCATCTGCGTCGATAGCTGGAGGTTAGAGAAGACAGAGCAGAGACAAGAAAAGCACAGAAACTCTCATTGATCCAGGAATCTTTTATGTTATATGGTGATAGCAGAAGATCTGCAGCATGGATGGTGTCACAGTTAACAGAAGGCCAGACCAAGTGTACGTACTATGAAGAGAAAAAAGAGAGAGAACATAAAGTTAAAAGTTGAAATCACAACAAACAATGCAAATTGGAGAACAGGGGTCCGTTCTTCGTACGTCGCTAACTCAGTTAGCAGGATTTCATTGTTGACGATTTGGTATGATCTTGGATCGTTTGGTTCTTCGAAAGACATCCTGCACTTGTTGTCATAGCAACATGTGCGCCACCTTAAGCCTGCTCAAGAGCAGGCTTATTTCATGTAAACAAGATTAGATCACGGCTGTATAAGCGGAGGAGATGGGGAAGTCTGCCGTAGCCATGTCCATTTTTACGACTGCAACCTGTTGCGGAAGGTGCAAGAATAATTTGCAGAGTTTTTCGAATTAATTGCGTATTGCGCAATAGACAGGATCCTTGAGCGCAGCGCGACAGTAGAGAGATTTTCTTGGTGGCTGTTATAAACAGACAAACACCATTTAACAGTGGCTTTTAAAGAGGAAAAAGTGGTGTTGGAACCATAAATCTAAAATGTTTAAGTTATTTGTATGATGGTTTGCTTTTTATTTTTATCCTATTCAGTAAGAAGATTTGTTCGGGCCATTTTATTGTGAAGTTTAGTTTACTTTAAAAGGCTTGCTTCCTGTCGAGCCGTATATTGTATTAGAAAAAACTATGGATGGATTATCTAGCCACGGAGCAATACAGTTTTACCGTGTAAACTGTGGATGACTTGGAAAAGGAAAATGTTCATTTTTTATGGATAAAGATTTTTTTTTGTTAAAATTCCCAGTTTGCACATGTCCTTTACTTCCCATGTCTAAGGAATGACAGTGAAATTTGGATCTCTTGACATAACAAGTGCTTTTTTAAAATAAAGTATAATAATTAAAGGCTACCATTTTGTAGAATATTCTTGTATTTCACTTTTACTTGTCCCCATGTTCTAGTGGGTCCCGTGGAGGCTCTGACATAAAAGAACAAAGTAAATATGAGATTATTAAAATGCAAAAATTCATACTGTAGAAAATGATAGAAACATCTACCATGGACAGTATTTACGCATTAATTTGTCCGCTGCTTTTTGCCAGCCCTCTCTCCTGGCTTTAACAGATTTTGACGTGTTTTAATTAATGACTCAAATTCGGCATAACCTATCATTAAAAGCTCTTGTTCTGCTTGGGAGAAAAACTGTGGGCGTTCTTTGGCCATGCTGAACAGCCAATAGCAGCGTTGCTGATCAATGTTTCTACTATCGATACATTTCCCCTTTTAAACAAACGCATGAACGCGCAGTTATCTCAGATAACTCAATCCAGCGATACTAATCCTAAACAACAGGTGTGTTCGAAGAACCCAATTAGCCGGATCATGGTTAGCCAGATGAAGTCATCTTGGATGTCTCATTTGATCTCGGATGTTTTAAGCAACGTACGAAGAACGGAACCCAGTAGGAGAACTCAGCAGAGTGAGAAAAATAGACCCTGATGTCCTCCAGTAGCCTAAGCCTATAGCAGCATAACTATAGAGGTAGCTCAGGGTAACATGAGCCACTCTAACTATAAGCTTTGTCAAAAAGGAAAGTTTTAAGATTAGTCTTAAAAGTAGACAGGGTGTCTGCTTCACGGACCAAAACTGGGAGTTGGTTCCACAGGAGAGGAGCCTGATAGCTAAAGGATCTGCCTCCCATTCTACTTTTAGAGACTCTAGAAACCACCAGCAGACCTGCAGTCTGAGAGCGAAGTGCTCTGTTAGGAACATACGGGGTAATCAGAGCTCTGATATATGATGGAGCTTGATTATTAAAGGCTTTATATGTGAAAAGGAGAATTTTAAATTCTATTCTTGATTTAACAGGAAGCCAGTGAAGGGAAACTAAAATAGGAAAAATATGATCCCTCTTGTTGTTTTTCATCAGAACTCTTGCTGCAGCATTTTGGATCAGCTGAAGACTGAACTGCATTTTGTGGACTTCCTGATAGCAAAGAATTACAATAGTCCAGCCTTGAAGTAACAAATGCATGGACTAGTTTACAAAATATTTCCAATTTTGGCAAAATTCCAGAGGTGAAAAAAGGAAACCTGTTTAATATGGGAATTAAATGACATGCCCTGGTTAAAAATAACACCAAAGCTTTTTACTTCCAGAGGTAAATTAAATGCAATTCAGATTAAGTGATTGAAGTTTATTTTTTAAGGACTCTGGTCCAAAAATGTCTTGTCAGAATTTAAAAGCAATCATCCAGGTTTTAATGTCATCAAGATATGACATGTTGGACTACAAACTTCATTAACATTTAAAGACAACTCTAAACAAAATGGTTTTTAAACTTGATTTAAAGGAACTCAGGGTTTCTGCACTTTTATCGTTTTCTGGGAGTTTGTTCCAGATAAGTGGAGCATAAAAACTAAATGCTGTTTCTCCATACCTGGTTCTGTTTCTGGGTATGCAGAGTAGACTTGTACCAGAAGACCTGAGTGGTCTGGAGGGTTGATACACTGATGTCTGTGATGTGTTTAGGTGCTAAGCCATTCAATGATTTATAAACTAACAGAAGTATTTTAAAGTCTATTCTTTGAGATACAGGGAGCCAGTGTAAGGACTTTAGAACTGGGGTGATGTGCTCTACTTTCTTAGTCTTAGTGAGGACGCGGGCAGCAGCGTTCTGGATCAGCTGCAGCTGTCTGGTCCACTTTTTAGGCAGACCTGTAAAAACACCGTTGCAGTAATCAGTTCTACTAAAAATAAACGCATGGATTAGTTTTTCCAGATCCTGTTGATACATTAGTCCTTTAATCCTGGAAATGTTCTTCAGGGTGACAGCCAACTTTATTGTCTTTAGATGCCTGGGAGTTCAGGTCCGAGTCCATCACTACACCCAAATTTCAGGCCTGATCAGTGGTTACTAGCTGAAACTGTGTGGTAACTCTTGATCGCTCATCCATTGGTACAATGGATGAGCGATCAAGGGTACATAGTTATGGTAATGTAAAAGCTACCACTCCCTGTTGTAAACTGCCGCTATATAAATAAACTGAATCGAGTTGAATTTTCGGGGGGGGAAAAATTTATTTTAAGAAACCAATTATGTGATCATTAAATCTTTTTAAGATGTATTTCTCACCTGGATGAATGTTTATGTATTTTATGAATAACATTGAGTATATGTTTCATTACATCGGATTATTGATGGTATTTTATCAACATAATAAATTAATTTTTGCTACTGTGTACTAACATTTATCACAATTTTTTTTCTTCTTACCTGCCACGGGGACTGGAGGTAGAAATTAGCCATGAAGCTAGAATCCAAGGCAGTGCATCTTTACTGTTACAGTTTAACGTTTGTCTGTACAGTGTTCCTGATCAACTAAATAAATAAACTGAACTAAACAGTGTGCAGTCAAACAGAATATAACCCTCCAGAAGTCTATGTAAAAAGAGTCAAAAACATGAAAAAGTGTCATAGTGTCGGAAAATAGAGATTGGAAGGACAGAGCAGAAAAACTGTCATGATGAGTCTCTTTGCCATGTTTTCTTTGGGCCTGAATCACATTGCCAAAAGCTTGTGAAACTAACAAAACCAAAATAATAATAACGCTGAAACAAATAAAAAAGCTATTTAGTAAGAGGTAAAAGTAAAATATACTGGGTGTGTAACGAAGAGGAGACTTTTATTACCATAGCAAAAAATATTTTAAAAGTATTTCAGATTATCTCTCCACACTTATTAAAATCTAACAGTGCTGTGTCCAACCTGTCAGTGAGCGGTGGGGGCAGGGGCCAACATGCACCTGTCCGTGTGTGATTAGAGTCGACGGGCTCCAGCAGGCAGCAGGGCGTGTGATACAAGCTCCTGTCAATCTGATGTTCTTCTGCAGTGTATGCCAACACAGACTGACAAGAGAGTGTTTCAGAAGGCCAGCGATACAAGCTTTAGCGTCAAAATGTTGTGATGCTGATGGCCCTCAGGAGCCCCTGCATGTTGGCTGCACAACCAACATTGTTTTTTTCTCCTCACCTGGTTGTTTACTCGATCATTTTGCAGACAGGCAGAAATCCCAACAACTTTTCCCTTTCTTGGATTTACATGATTTGGCATTAAAATTAGAGCATCAGCAGTTTAAAAGCAAACCATCTGCATGATTTCATCATATCCTGACTTCAGGTGAGGGAGGCAGACAGCCTGAGTCACGTGACGCCAACCCCAGACAGTTTGGCTACCACTTGGGCTTTTATGTGCTAATTTTCCAAATGATGCTGGAGTCTTCTGCTCCTATCTCATGCTGCATATCCATTTTCTCTCAGCTACTTCCTGCTCACACATGATTGCTGATCCCACAGTATCCAGTTAGTAGTCCTTTTGTCTATTCATAGCTGAAAGGGTAGGTGGTCATTTTATCAGGTTTAACAGATGAGTACAGTTGAACAGCGGGGATTTGATGGTGGTGTTTTTAGCAGAGGATCAGGATAGTTTAAGGTGCTCTCACCAGCTCACTAATTTCAAACGCAGTCATCCTCTTATTTCCAGTGGACTTGTTTCACTGTGCATCCCATATTTTCCTTTGTTTTGTGATTTACCAATTTCAAATTTGCTTATAAAGTTCAGTCAAGAGAAACACAGTTCCATAAAAAAATAATTCAGCGTGGTTTTTTTCTGGGATTTTGTGTAATGGCGCAATGTAAAGCAGTGCATAATTGTGGAGTACAAGGAAACAATCTGCACAGAGACATATCTGATAAATGTGCTTTGCTTTTCCCTTTCAGCAAAACCCAATGCAGCCCTCTGCAGTTTGAAATTGGCTAATTACTTAACAGAGTCAAACTCTGCGTGAAGTAATTGCAGTATAAATACAGCTGCTGTACAAAGGCCTGTTAGGTTTGTTGAACATCTCACAGCTCAAGCCATCATCTGAAAATCAAAAACGCGTAGTTAAAACAAGGTGTGCATGATAACTCTGGAGGAGCTGCAGAGATTCACACCTCAGGAGAGAAAATCTGTTGACAGGACAACCATTAGTTGTTTTAGCACTTTCAAGTGCCCAGAAGAAAGCTGTTGTTTAAAAAAAAACCATGTCCTTTTTGCAATTTGCCACAAACTACATAAGGGGAAAAAGCAAATAGGTAGCCTGGTCGGATAAGATCAATGTGGAGCCCAGTGTAAAATGGGTGGAGGAAAATTAGATTGATCTCTATTGAAAAACACAAATAAATTTTTAATCACAATGGTGACTTCCTGGTTAAATGAATGTAAAATCAAAAAATGATTTTTTTTAAATTGTACATCGTCCTGAAACACCTTATCAGTATCAAGCTGTGGGGATGCCTGTTTACGGGACAGGAAAACTAAGAGCTAAAGGGAAGACAAGTGGAGCTTCTTACAGTTTTGCACCTGAGCTTAATCTCAGGTGCAAAACACCTGAGACTGGGGTGTACAGTACGTTCACCTTCCATACGGATAAATCCCCTAAAATCTAGCCTGGGCTGCATGACGGTGGTTTAGATCAAATGCAATAATTTCTTGTGATTGAAAATTGCTGTTCACACAGAGGTTCTCCATCCAGTTTTTCTGATTTAAACCTGGAAAAAGCGCATCTAAAAAATATAAACTGTGTAATTGCCTTAAACGATAGTTCCTCAAAGCATTGAATCCATATTTTCCATGTTTTTATTATACAATAAAATTAAAACAAAAGTGAATACCATGTATATTTCCCTCTACCTTTGAAATGCACCATAAATAAGATAAGCTGAGCTGAAACATTATGTGTGAAGCCAACTGAATCATGTTTAGTATGTTTTAATGTAGAGAAATGGTGACCCTGACTCAGATGGTCCACTTTATTCTGACCATTTTAATTGAACGCACCTTTCAGAAACTAAAGTGTTTTGTTTTGTCGATCAACAGGTAGGTCCACGTCTCCTCGGCGGCTCCACCAACTCCTCCCACTCGGCCTTGTCAGCGGGTTCAGGAGCAACGTCGTCCTCTCCCCTGGAGCGGCTCCTCTCCCCGACTTCTAACAGTCCGCTGCCCCGAACTGGACTCAGCGGTCATGGCCGGCACGCTGCCCCAGCACGGCTCCCCGAACTCCGGCTACAGCGCCAACAACGCCGCGGCGGTGCCAGCCGTCACCCAGACGGACTCCCGGGACAAATGGAGCAAAAAAATGGACTTTCTCCTGTCTGTCATCGGATTTGCCGTGGATTTGGGGAACGTTTGGAGATTTCCTTACATTTGTTATCAAAACGGTGGTGGTAAGTATTTTGGGATGTTATTTTTCCTCCAGGTTATTTAAAGTACTTTAGCTAAGTCAGATACTTTTTTCTAATAATAATAATAATAATAATAATAATAATAATAATAATAATAATAATAATAATACATGTATGTCAGAAAATAAAACAAAGTTTACTAATCGACAAAATTCTTCTTATTATTTTTAACTACTCAGAAACAAACTGGAGGGAGGAACTGTCCATGGTGTTAATGCAGGCAGGCGTCTGATGTAAAGGGGAGAAAGAAAACGTTCACTTTTTATCTGTCTGTGTTGTTTTCTCCTCTCTTGAAATGTTACATTTTTATAAATCAAAAAGAAGAAAAAAGCTCGATGCACTTGCAAGGAGGTTTATATATCTAGAGCAATCATTTTAAACGATCAGAAATATTTGAATGCCATTAAAATATCTTGAAATGAGACATAAAACTGTAAAAATACACTTAAATGTATTACTTTTTAAATTTGTTATGCATCAATGACATAATTTTTTATCAAGGAAGTTCATAATGTGCTTATACATTTTGTTCATCCATTCTTTCTTTGTGTCTTTCTTTACTTCTTTCTTTCTTGTTTATTTTTCCGTTTGTCCAGGTGCTTTCCTGATCCCCTACATTTTGATGGCGATCTTCGGTGGCGTGCCGCTGTTTTACATGGAGCTGGCACTGGGGCAGTTCCACAGAACTGGAGCCATATCCATATGGAAACACATCTGTCCGATTTTCAAAGGTAAGGCCAAACAATGAGCAGGTTTAACACGCATATTCAGATAAGGTGAAAAAAAAAAGTGGCTTTTATTGAACCCTATTATATTTATTCACTGCACAGTATTTACACAGCACAGCCATAAGTGGGGGCATTATGTGAGGTGTGACTTCCTCTTTCAGGAATAGGATATGCCATCTGTGTCATCGCTCTGTACGTGTCCTTCTACTACAACACCATCATCGCCTGGGCCCTCTTCTACTTCTACTCCTCCTTCTCCAGCATCCTCCCCTGGACAAACTGTGATAACGTCTGGAACACCCCCGACTGCACCAACTACTTTGGCGTGGATAACGTGACTTGGACAAATTCCTCCAGATCTCCGGCAGAGGAATTTTACACGTAAGTGCATGTAAGTGTGAGTAACAGAAACCACATGGGCAAGTATAAATAGCTTTTACTGTAACAGTCCTCACAAATGTTGCCAAGCTGGTTATTTTTAAACTCAAAATCCGTCTTGCCTTGTTTGTTGACAACTTGATGAGACATGGGCTTTCTTTCAACAGGAGGAACGTTCTTGAGATCCACAAGTCTTCAGGGCTGAGAGATGTCGGGGGTGTTCGCTGGCAGCTGATGCTCTGCCTCTTTCTTATCTTCACTATAGTTTACTTCAGCCTCTGGAAGGGTGTGAGAACTTCAGGGAAGGTAGGAAACCTTTACTCTCATACAGGTCCACCTCAGTTCAGAAAGTGAAACTCACATTTCATAGATACATTTCAACTATACATTTCTGCTCATTAAAACAATCAGGGTTTTATTGTGCCCACGGGGAAAAATATTACAGAAATTTGGTTGCCAAAGAATCTGGCAGTATCCAAGCATATACATGGAAAGTTTGGTGGAAGGAAAAACACAGTAGAAGAAAATACGCATTAGCAGCAGGGATAGTTTGGGGGAGACTGACTTAGTGTGGATTGCAGCTAAAGTCAGTTCTTCAAGTTTCACCACATATATACATATCCAGGATGCTGACTACAACTGTCTGCCATCCTTGTGTTAAACCACTCCTGAACCAGAGGCAATATGAGAAGTCTCTTACCTGGACTAAGGAGAAAAGGACTTGAACATGACTCAGTGGTCCAAAATCTTCTTCAGATGAACGTAAACTTTGCATTTTATTTGAAAAGCATGGCCTCAGAGTCTGGAGGAATAGCAGAGAGGCACAGAATAAAAGCTGCTGGAAGTCCAACGTGAGGTTTCTACAGTCAGTGGTGATCTGGGTGCCATGTCATCTGCTGGTGATGGTCCTCTGGGTTTTCTGACGTCCGCAGTTAACACAGCCATCCGCCTGGATATTTTAGAGCTTTTTTCTGCTGACAAGCTTTGTGGATGTGCTGATTTTATTTTCCAGCAGGATTTGGTACCGGCACAAACTGCTAAAGGTACCAATACCTGGCTCAAAGACCAAGGTGTCAAGCAAACCGACATAAATCTAAAGCACCCAAAGAGGCTGATCTCCTCTAGCCATGCTGGGCAGATGTTGTAATTCATCAAATATTTAGTGCGCATAATGTACAACATCCTTCTTCTATTGTTCTTATATAACTTTCTAATTTTGTCAGAAACAGAATTTTTTGTTTTCATTACCTGTTATCCACAATTATGTGTAATTAATATTTATATAATTTAAGTTTCACTTTTTGAATTGAATTATTCCAATAAATACCTTTTTTTTTTTTTTTTTTTTTTTTAATCACATCTCTGTGTTCCTCACTCTGTTTATTATTTTCTTGCCTCTCCATCAGGTTGTGTGGGTCACCGCCACCTTGCCTTACATTGTGCTTTTTATCCTGCTGATTCGAGGTGCAACTCTGCCAGGAGCCTGGAGAGGTGTGGTGTTTTATCTGAAACCACAGTGGGACAAGCTGCTGGAGACCAGTGTAAGTTGTTCAAAGTTGAACGCTGAGCCTAAATATCTTCACACAAATAGGTACAGCAAGAGACTTTTTCCCATTTCTTCTGTTAGATTGCTTATTACCCCAACTCATCAATTTAAAACCCTTACCTAATTGTAAAATAAATGTTTTTTTCTATAAGACTTCAGGTGATTAGCAGACTCAAGATCTAAAAAGACATACGAGATAGTTTATTTTCTTATTTTTTGGCTTCTGTGTTTCATTAAAGTAGTTGAAAATGCATTGTATTTTAGTTTATTCTCTATTTTATTAAGCCAGACAGGACAGATAAAAAAAATTTCTTATCTACAGCTGGATATGACAGCTTTGTATGAACTTGAACAGTGGGTAACAAAAGAACTTGCATTAACAACTGTTCATCTACCAACCTACCCTATTTCATTTGACTTATCTACATGTTTTTTTTTCTTTTAAAATTCACAATGTAAACAGCTTTAAGTTTGAGGGCTTTTAAACAAATCCTTTGGACACAGTGCTTTAATGAATACCAGCCTCTTAACAAGCTGCCTATATATCTCTTACATCTGTGGAAAGTCCTCTCCTTCATCCGGCTCGCTGCTGTGTTTCACTGAACCTGTGCAAACGCTTTGTTTGGAAGCGAATATGGATGAGATGAAATGAGATGCATAAATAAGCCACAGAGCAGGATAATAAGATGCATAATTAGTTTAGATTTTCTGCCCATTAACAAAGGCTCCCCCTTTCTCTCTCCCTCGCGGATATCCAACGCTGTTCTCCTCTTTTTACCGCCGAATGCTCTTCAGATCTCCCTGCATACAGCTGTGCAGCAGCTCGACCTTCCTCCGACAGACACATCTTTCTGTTTACACAGAATTACACTGACCAAGCACACAATGCAGAGAAATAGGAAATTTATTGATGAGACGCTATTTCAAACACTTTGAAATAACATTTTAAAGGAATTTCCATGTCTAAAAAATTGCAACCTGCAGCATCCCAGACTGCAAATTCAAGGTAGGATTGAAAAGTCTTTGCATCTGTTTTCCAGGTGTGGGTGGATGCAGCAGCTCAGATCTTCTTTTCTCTGGGTCCAGGGTTCGGGGTCCTCTTGGCGCTTTCCAGCTACAACCCTTTTACAAACAACTGCTATCGGTACGCTTCCTTAAAGTCCATGGACCGTTAACCCTCTGATTAATCTAAATCTGTGTTTAACAGCTTGGAAAAAAGTAGGTGGTCTCTGTATAAAGTTAAAACTGATGCACATCATGCTTCAGGTATGAACATTTAAAGGTCATCAGCACACAATAAATTTACATGTTTGATGTGAACTTTGGTGAAATTTCACAAAGGTCTGGTGAAATACAAGAGGGTATATGCAAATTTGACTAGTGCAACAAAGTAAAACAGAACCAGCATATTTTTAACCAGATGCCACGTTAGAGGGCAACTAACTTTCCCTGGAAGCTATAATCTACCTCTTCAAAGAGTGGTAATATAATGGATTTATTTAGGTTTGTTTCCACTATAGTAACAAACACACCTTTGGGTTTGTTTTATTTTAGACTGAACAAATAAGAAGCCAGTGGACTTTTATTTTATTGTGGAGTTCCAGAAGTGCCGCAATTTTGCAACAAAATAAAACATTCTCAAAAGCCTAATTAAATGTGTCAACGATTAAATAAAATTAAAAACGAACATATACACCTTTATTTCCATATATCACCGTAATAGATGTGGTTGCTTTATTTACACATACAAATATGAAAGGATCTGCCTTGAGTCAATTATTCTAAGGTCAGCTGCTGTATCTGTAAGCCAGATAAAGTCAGTAGACGGGGCTAATGTTTTACACACACACACACACACACACACACACACATTCTGCTTAAAAAAAGAGGGAGTCAGTAATGCGCAGTTATACTATTTTATATTATGCGGTTAGTCAAAGTAATTGGTCTGAAATGAAGTTTCTGAGCAGGTTGACCAATCAGATGTCAGGATGTGGGAGTTAAAATTATTTTCTGGTCAACTAAAGCAACCAACCTTGAACTAATTAAATAACTCTATCATGTGTAACTTTGACATTTCATTACTTAAAGGGGCCTCGTCACGCACTATGACTTTACAAATGTCTGCACAATTTCTCTTATAGTTTATTTCTGTGTTTTACCTTTTTTGATCTGTTTGTTAGTGAACAAAGCCCTTCTGTGTATATTTACCACAAGAAGACCTTGTGACCGGAGGTGCAATATTGCGCATGCGTACAATGAATAAACAAGAAGCAACCGAACCGAGCAATTCAGAGACGCCCAGCGGAGGTTCAAAAAGAAAGTAACCCTAACGCTGTAGACCGGGTTCGTCTTCGATCACTCCGAGCTGTCGCCTTACTGCGAGGCATTACAGGACGACCTTTTGGCTTTTACAGTAGCTTAATTTGTCACCATCTTGCTTTCTGACAGTTCTGCGGTACTGCCGGCAGATATCACAACAATGTCTGCTGATTGTGCCCAGTGCAACGTTTTTTTCAGTGTCAAGAAGGACTAAGTAAACACTCAGGATGAAGGCTTGGTGTATATTGTTTTATTTGAAGATGAATATATGTTTTTTTGCAGTTTTTTTATGGTCAAAATATGTGACTAGGCCCCTTCAAATTACTCAGTTTTTACATTGAAATCTTTAATTTTGTACATTTTTAAATGGCATGTAAACATAAATTTGTTTATTTATAGTTTTATTTTCATTATGCCATGAATCAATGAATATATATATATATATATATATATATATATATATATATATATATATATATATATATATATATATATATATATATATATATATATATATATATATATATATATATATATATATATATATATATATATATATATATATATATATATATATATATATATATATATATATATATATATATATATATATATATATATATATATATTATCTCTCTCAATTTTCCCCTTTGGGCTGTGCATCTAAATACTGCTTTTTCAATCTCTCATAAACTGTTGCCAGATATGGGTTTTAGCGATTGTGAAGAACGATTAAAGCTGTAGAAATACAACAGTTTGTCTCTGATGGAAATCAAACCAGGATGTAATATCATCAGAGGAAAGCAGCTGTAATTTTGACTCTGAGTGTATTTCAGTTGTGTTCTTCCTCAACAGTGATGCCATTGTTACCAGTTTGGTGAACTGTCTGACCAGCTTTGTGTCGGGCTTTGTAATCTTCACTGTGCTGGGCTACATGGCAGAGATGAGAAAAGTAGAGGTTGAGGATGTGGCCAAAGATAAAGGTAAGAAAGTAAATAAATTAGAATCAAATCAGCTGACTGAAAATGTAATATTGACAATTTAGAATTTACTAAATCCTACCCTGATATTATTATTATTATTATCATCATCAATATTATTATTATTTGAATTTCAGGGCCAAGTCTACTCTTCATCACATACCCAGAAGCAATTGCAAACATGATGGGGTCCACATTTTTTGCAATAATCTTTTTTGTGATGATGATCACACTCGGACTCGACAGCACGGTATGAAATCTGGAAAGTTGCCTATTAATGTATTATAGAAACTTTGTGCAACAAAGGACTGACAATAAAAGTCTGGATCACCTGCTATGACTGACATGTAGTAACAGCACCTCTTACTAAGTAGTGACTAGTATGCATTGCTTTCAAGTATACTGATGTTTGCAAAACTTGTAGTTTCTTATAGAAGTATTCCTTGAGCCACAAACTTTAAGATATTTAATCAGAGTTTTATGTGATAGACCAGCATGAATTAGTACGGAATTGTGCAGCAGAAGGAAGTGATACAGAATGATGTGCAACGAAAACGACACATGGTTTTTCAATTAAAATGTTTCCAAAACAATCATGAAAGTGTGATGTGCATTGGCACTGAGCCCCCTTTACTCTGCTACCCATAATGCCTTCTGCAGATTTATGTCTGCTGTGTTCCTGGGTCTTCATGATGCTGTTTGTTAACTAATCTTCTCTAACAAACCTCTGAGGTGTGGATTTACATGCACACTTGTTTACTAATTAGCTAACTACTGAAGACAAGTGGCTGCAGGGGATTTATTTATGGGTATTGGAGTAATGGGGCCTGAATGCATATTACTGACACACTTCTCGGATTTTAATTTGTAAAATCTTTTTAAAAACCACATACCATTTTTCTGCCACCTCAGGTAAAAACCCAATATAATATAAAGGGGTTTGAAGAATTTACAAGGCTATTTGTTTCTTGCAGGTTACTCTGATTTATGAATGTTCTAATATTAATGTTTGTGTGAGTTTTAGTTTGGAGGGCTAGAGGCCATCATCACAGCTGTGCTGGATGAGTACCCAGAATATTTCTCTCACAGACGTGAGCTCTTCGTTTTGGGCTTGGTGGTCGTCTGTTTTTTGGGCTCTCTAAGCACCCTTACAAATGTGAGTTTTCTTTGCGTATCTGAACAGGTTTTGTCTACTTGTTACTCAAAATGACTGTTCCCGCTCTTTGCTTTAGTAAAATCAAGGCAGATCCAGGTGCTCTTTGTTGAACTTGAATTTTAATCCCGGTTTCCCAAATGATGACAGTCGAAATAAAATGCTGACTCTTGGTATAACTCATAACTTTAATATTAACATAGGGTGGCGCCTATGTGGTGAAGCTGCTGGAAGAGTTTGGAGTGGGAAGCTCTATCATTGCAGTGGGTTTCCTTGAAGCTATTGCAGTTTCCTGGTTCTATGGTACAAACATACATTTTTTTTGACATATCCTCTGTGTCTTTTCCCTGTTAATTGACTGTAAGAAACACAGTAACACCATATGTGTTATGTTTGCTTTCAGGGATCAAAAGATTTAGTAATGATGTTCAGGCAATGCTCGGCCAAGCCCCAGGACTCTTCTGGAGAGTGTGCTGGGTCGCCATAAGTCCTGCGTTTCTGGCGGTAAGAGAGGAAGACAAAAACATCCTCAGTTGTAGCTACACTAACAACCCAAAGGATAAATCTAAATTCCTGCAGCATTAGCATATACTTTGGATCTGCAAAATGACAACACAATAGCATGGGTTCCTTTTGAAGGGATGAAATAATAAACAAGAATTGCCTTTTGAGGAGATCCAGAGATAAGTGTGCTGCAGCAGATAAGATATGAGTGAAAGCTGGATGTAGGATCAAATGCTCCGTGGACCTAACCTGACAAAAGCCAGCTGTATGTTGCTCCGCCTAGCTAGGCGGAGCAACATACAGCTGGCTTTTGTCAGGTTACCGTGGACCTGCAGCCTTTGAAGAAACCAGCTAAATCCTCCTGTAGATTAAACTCTTCCCTGTTGAAAATGCCTTCCTCAAACATTTTCTACATCTAAACAAATGTCACTGTTCATGCTCTACTTTTAGTTTATCTCTTCTTGTTTACATTCATCTTTCTTTTTGCTTACCTTGTGTATATTATTTATACTTTAACAAATGACATTTGCAGTGCCTCGCACAAATATTCGTACCCTTTGAGGTTTTCCAGATTCTGTCACATTACAACCACAAACCTCAGTGGGGTTCTGCCATTTTTTATTGAAGAATGTAAAAACAAAAAGCATTTGTCACATGTTGGCTGGACTATTGTAATTTCTTGCCTCTCAAAATCTTCAATTCATACAATTAATCCAAAATGCAACTGCCTGTATCCTTACAGGCACGAAAAGATCTGAACATATTACTCCGATTTTCTAAACTTTGCACTGGTTCTCTGTAAAAAGCAGAATCGATTGTAAAGCCATATTATCTATGTACAAAGCAATGACCTTGCTCCTCAGTATATAGGAACTATGTCAATATGATGTTCTCCTACAAGATTAATCAGGTCCATAGGCAATGGTAATTTAGTTATACCGCATATTTGTCATTTGGTTAATGTTAGAAATTTGTTTTTGCAATCGCATTTTTATTTCAGTTTTGTCTTTCGCTGGAAAGCACATTGTGTTGCTTTTGTGCATGAAATTTCAATTTCAATTAAACTTTGACTTCACTCACAATATGCAGTTGTGATCAGATGCAAAAATTGGGCAGGAAATGCAGACAAAAGCATGCAAAGTCCAAAGAAAAACTTATCGAAACCATCAGATTGCCTGAGGAACCATTCGCAAACACAGCTTTAAACAATTACAAGTAAAAACATGCCTGAGCAAAATTTAAAGCTTTTGCACAATGCTGCACAGGCAATTT
Source organism: Fundulus diaphanus (assembly GCA_037039145.1). NCBI lineage: Eukaryota > Metazoa > Chordata > Actinopteri > Cyprinodontiformes > Fundulidae > Fundulus > Fundulus diaphanus. The sequence goes on from CM073127.1 coordinate 27,354,167, forward strand.
CCAAAGTGAAAGTGTCATTTTTTTTTCAGCTTTTAACTTTTTGTTTTCTCTCTTTTTTTCTTTATAGTAGGTACACCTGGTCTGACGTTCTGTTAGCTGTGACATCATCCAGGGAGGACAGATCACCGACTATTACCATCTAATGTAGAACAGATTACTGGATCAATGTGTGCTTCTGTGCTTTTTTGTCTGTCTTGTTGTGTCTCTGCTCTGTCTTCTCTAACCCCCAGTCGGTCGAGGCAGATGACCGTTCATACTGAGCCTGGTTCTGCTGGAGGTTTTCCTTCCCGCTAATGTGTGGTTTCTTTCCACTGTCGCTTCATGCTTGCTCAGTATGAGGGATTGCTGCAAAGCCATGGACAATGCAGACGACTCTCCCTGTGGCTCTACGCTTCTCCAGGAGTGAATGCTGCTTGTCGGGACTTTACTGGGTTCCCATATATAGGAAATTTTTTTACCAATCTGTATAATCTGACTCAATCTGTATAATATGATTGAATTTAACTTTGAAAAGTGTCTTTAGATGACATGTTTCATGAATTGGCCCTATATAAATAAAATCGAATTTAATTGAATTTTTCTCTACTCTTCTCAGTATATCATAGTGAGCTCTCTACTGAAAACACCTCCCCTCACGCTGTTTGACTATAAGTATCCAGACTGGAGCATCACGGTCGGCTACATCATCGGCTTCTCATCCTTCATGTGGATCCCCATCTACATGGTCTACAAGCTGGTGTGGACCCCTGGTTCTCTCAAACAGGTTTGTGGATTTTTAAAAAAATGCATGTGTTGACTTTTAGGACCTCTGTTGTACCTCTGACCACCGCCTGGTTTCCCACAGAGACTGGCTGTGTGTCTGAGACCGGAGAGGACCATCCCAGACATCCATCCTGACAGCCTGAACATGGCCGCCGTGTCACAGAAAGACATGAACACCTCCGTGTGCTTGTGAAGTCCTCTTTAAACCGCAATTTCAAGTAATTTGTGATTGAATCCCAACGTGACCTGTCATCATGACTGTTCTCCTGGTGGGGATGTTCAACATGTCCGTTGGCTTTCACAGCTGACTGGATAAAAAGTTGAATGCTGCTACATTTGAGGATCTGAGATAGCAATGATTATATCTTTGCTCCGTGTGTGAGACTCAGTTTTTGTTCTAATATTAATGTAGCTGCATCTCAACTAGAATTGAGAACCAAATTATTGAAGACTTGATTTATATCAGTAACTTAATTCAAAAAGTGAAATTCAAAAATAGATGTATTTCATAGAGTGTGATATTTCAAGCATTTATTTCTCTTTATTTTGAGTATTATTGCTTACAGGTAATATAAACCCAAAATTCAGTTTCTCAGAAAACTAGATCTCTACATAAGAATGATAAAAAAAAGGATTTTACCTCAGTAATGCGGGATTACTGAAAAGCATATCTAAATACTGAGTATAGGCTCTTAATACTGGTACCTTTTGCATTAATTATTGCATCCAGTCAACATGGAGGACAGCAGCCTAATTTACCCAGGTTACTGTAATCACAGCCCATTGAACCCTAAAGCGCTCTAATATTTCTTTGTAGATTTGCATTTAGCTCTAAAATGTCGTAGTATATAACTTCACTGCCTTTAGACTTCAGAAAACACAGAGGACAAACCCCAGCAGAAGACATTGCTCTCAAAACCATCACTGACTGTGGAAAACATCACACTGGATCTCAGGCAACTTGGATCCTGTGCCTTTCTACTCCTCCTCTAGACCCTTGGACCTTGATTTCAAAGCATAATTAAAAAAATCATTTTTGAGCTACTGTCCAGCCAAGAAAAGATGCTCCTGACATCATCTCTGATTCAGGAGCGGTGATGAGAGTTAACACAACGAACGTGATGGTTGAAGTCTAGATCCTGCATAGGTCAGTTGTCAAGTCTGCAGTCTTCTCCATGATTGTTTGGATCATAACGTAAAATATCTGTGTTAGAAAACGTCTTTTAATTGAACTTGTATGACTTTCTAATTTTATTAGAAACAGATTTTTGGAGTTTTATGATCTGCAAGCCATAATTATTAAAGTACAGAAATACAAGATTGAAATATATCACTCTGTATGCAACAAATATGTAACATATTGAAATATATTTACTGTTCAGATATATTCTAATTCATTGTGCTGCACCTACATCAGACTTTGCCAAGGACAGTAAAACTTATATTATTTAATTGTAATATTAATTTGTGTTGCTTGGGTGCACTTCCTCCAGTGTTTTCTCTACGTTGTGAAAGTTTAATGAAGGTACGTCTGCATCCCAAGCATTTAAAGGGCATGCCAGCATTTTTTTTTCATACTAATTTAATCTAAACTAATCTCTGAGGAACAAAGGCTACATTTACTTTTAGGTTCAAAGTGGCAGGGCCCAGACAAGGTTGCCAGGTGCTTAATTAAGGAATTTTATTTAATGTTCTGGCTCAGTAGTATAATTCTTTATTAGGATTTAAAGACTGCTGTTAAATTTATTTCCAAAAAAATTGTAAATACCCCGCACAACCTAAATGAACAACACAGAAAACGAGAAACTGTCATAATTTGACCTTGAAATGTTATGCTGTTGTCTCACTTAAAAAGCAGGATTTTTATTTCACCATAGCATGAAAGAAGAAGTTTTATTTAATGTTAGAGTTTATCATTCCTAAAATCATAAGAAAGTGTGCTAATAGTGTCCTTTGACTCCAGTCGGACTGTTTTGCCTTAAGCTGAACATGTGGGCTAAAATAGTAAAGGTGGTAATGATATTGTGCCTCTCCATAAAAAAATGTTTTTACTCTAAAGACTGTTCAGTTGTGTATAAACAGATATATTATGTTTTAGTCACAATTGTTATTTTAAAAGCTTTACTCAGAGACTTATGTGATGATTGTTGCGTCCTCCCCGACATGGTTTCTGCAAATGTGTAAAAAGTGATTCTAATACCTGATTCTGTCCTTGTGGTTCCTTTCATTCATTTAAGGTTTCGGATCAGGATAAACAAAGAAAACTCTTCTGCAGCACCGCCTATGCCAGCTTTTACCATTTATTTTTTATACAAACCAAGATTGTGGTTTCTATTTTGTAAGGCGGACAGATATTTGTGACTTGATGTCTGCAAAGAGCCTGTTGAGTCTCCCTTATGTCTGTTTACCTGTTTAAAAGATATTCTTGTTAAGAAACAGCAAGCCGTCAGAGCAGTAGGAAAATTTATAGATATCTCTCCAGACAGTCACGCCACCATAATCCCGTTCTCTCTGCAAACATTTAACTCTTCAGCCGAATCATCTCTACATCAGGGCAACAGAACAACAGATCTGAACATCTTTAGAGTTCAGGACGTGTGAGCTGCTTGTTGGCTGAAGGATGGGGAGCAGATTAAAGCCCTTTTGTGTCAGAGACACTATTGAAGTAGAGGACAGGCAAGCGCAGTGGAGACATGAAAGAGACGCCACTAAATACAGCGCCGGCTTCTCAAAATGACACAGAAAGCCACAGAGTATAGGAAGAGGTTGGTACTAATACTTCTGAAGTTCTGTAGGGGACGTGATATGATAGGAAATACACATGAAAAAGATAATGCAGGAATTTTTAGCTGATAAAATCAGAGCAATCAATTGTGTATCAATTACAAAAGTGTAATTGTTGGGTGAAAGAAAAAAAAAGGAAGTGGTTTTCAAACTTTTTTACAAGCTGCTATTTTTCTAATAAAAATCTAATTTATTGATATGTCTAATATGGGAGAAAATCTCCCTTTCTCCTCTGTTAACAAACCTTAAATCTATCTTTCTCTCTGCTAGCTCTGTGCAGCTTCCATGCCGAACAAAAAGCATACCTACAGCATGATACTCTCACCACCATATTTTACAGTGGAGATGTTGCTTTGGGATAATAGGCAGTTTTCAGTGTTTTGCTTGTAAAAACTTAGATTGTGGTCTCACTTGTGGTCTCTTCTTCCATATTTGATGTGTACCCTACATGGCTTGCAACAGACTGTTTCAGTCATGGCTTTCATACTCTTCCATAAAGCCAGAGTTGTGGATGGAGTGCATTACTTGTAGTTGTCCTGCTGACGGATTCTCCCACCTGAGCTGTGGATATCTGCAGCCCCTTCAGAGTTACAACGCGCTTGCCAGTGCCAATAGCCTGGGTGCTGAATGTGAAGTTCCCCAGCCTAACCTGTTAGTCTGGAAGTTTGTGATCCTCTGTCAGGTGGAGGCTGGCACAGTGAGCCGGGTGAGTTTGGACACACCCTTCAGTTTTTATTTGTAAAAAAGGTAGAAAACATGTATCTTTTTTCTTATACTTTGCAATTATGCCCAACTTTATACTGTCCTATCACTTACGCTACCTATAAAATACTCTGAAGTTTGTGGTTATAATGTGACAACATATGGAAAAACCCAAAGGTTATGGATACTTTCTGAATGAATAATACATCAGTATTGAATAAGAAAAGACACTGACTTTATATTTTCATGTCCTCGAGATAAGTTTAAATATGTTATGGGTGCATTCTTCTGTTTACCTCATTAATCCAATCAGATGTACCTCCTTGGTTAATCAAGTCAAAACCGATGCCAATTAGCCGAAAATGTGCCAGTGTCTTCATTCGTCCAATTAACAGCAGACCATTGACTTTATGTAATAATTGCGTGCTTTCTTGTTACAATGTTGTTATTTATGCAGCTATGTCCACCGTGAGTGACATTTCATAATGTTCATTATGGTTTTATATTAGAAGACAAAAGGTGACATGCAGAGAGATGATGTTATTGGTATCCCAAGGAGCTTGACCCGTTGGTCCCTTCTTGATTGGTCTTTGATATTTCAAAGATTAAAAGCACAGGAAAGATGCCACTGCAAATCTCAGGACTTTCTACTTGTATTTAATTAGGTAAATAAATAATGATCAATTTGTATATCAACAAAATTCCATATTTTATTTTAATGCAGAATGATGACAAAGAAAATCAGCTCATCCTTCATCTTTTCAAGCATGTAAATTGCGTGGTGTGAAAGAATAACTGAGGTAGCTGAATCCATTATTTACCTTATTCACTAGGGACAGTTTATTTATGATATTTATTCATCTATGTGGATGTATCACACACACAAGGCCAGATGATTTGCAGTAACAAGCAAAAAATGGGATTCAAACTACCAAAAGGCTTCACCGTAGTCGTCTTGTGGTAAAAGTAACTGAAAAAAAACAGTTTGGGGATCAGCTCTCCTGGTAACTCTCACATACACAAAACATCATTATTAAAATAGTTTTCTGATCTTTTTTTACTTTTACAGGCTGAACAATAAAGCAAACATAAACCATTTTAATTAAAGCAACAAAGGAAATCAATCAAGGGTGTTGCACCCAGGGCTGGCCCAAGGTTGAATGGGGCCTTTAGCAGAACTAGATTTGGGGCCGCTCAAACAGCGTTTCAGCGTAAATTTGGTGTAATCCAGGACATGGGACCATGTTTAATCGAGTTTAAAGGCAATCAGTGATAACTGGTTATTATTTGCTAAGATGTATTTGTGAACAAATCGGGCTGTGTCACAATGAACAGATTACATTTGTAGCATTAGATTGTAGCTATGGTAAGAAAACAATCAAACAATGTGGATTACACTTTTACTTTTTCTGTTAAATGTTAAATTTTAACACTAAGCTGACAATGATATTTTAATTTATCTCTGCTGGAACCATCAACTAAATTTTAATAGTATTCTGAAAAAACCTAAAATTCTACTTTATGTTCAAATTCAACCATTTATGGGAGAACCCTACTGCTTTGGCGGCCCTAAACAGCAGCTCAAAATGTCTAGGTCTAACCTTTGTCCTGACATTAGAAACACATGTAATGGCCCACATTTCTTTTGGAACAATTTTTTTTTACCAGCTTTCTGTGGCCAAGTGTTATGAATGTGTGTGCCCACGTCTTTTTGTAAATAAAATTCCCTGGATGTTTTTCATCCTATTTACTATCGAAATAAAATTAAAGCAGAAAGTTAGGTTAATAAAGGATGAATATTCTGCATTGTACCCAACCATTTCCATTTTGAGAGGATTTTTTTTATTTTTATGTGAAAACCTCCCTCTTAAAGATGTTTTTAAAAGAGCCTATTGGCATCATCCGCCTCCGTCCATCAGTCAAGTTCACACCATTTTGAAGTTTGCGCCGTCCACAACCCCACATAAAAAACACAACGTTTTGACCTTAAAACAAGTCATTGCTGTTTAGCATCATGAATTATGGAGATAACCCGTCATAAGACTGCCCAAATGGCAATTTATCTTGGATATTATTTATTTATTTATTGGAAAACCTGGCATTACGTGGCTCTACTCCATATTTTTCTGGTTCTGATCCATATTCGGACCCCTTCATCAAAACAAAGTAAACCTTGGGGACCCGCTGCTTGTAGCGTGTATTTACTGAAGTCACCTTTCCTTTCAAATCACTATTATTATAGAGTACAGAAAACGACTGATTCGTCGCTGCTGTGGCATTTCCTCTCGGCCTCCACTTGGTGGCGCCCCTGCTCAGCGCAGGAAACCCAGCGGCTCTAGGACCCGGAGGAGGCGGAAGGAGAAACGCCTCCCAGCCTCCTCCTCCTCCATCCTGTAACATGATCCTGCAGCTCATCCCACAGGCTGACTGTCATGTTATGTTTTAGACTGAGATAACCAGCGACCAGGACGCCTCCAGCCAGACCGAGAAGCCTTGCGGGGTCCCGCCGAAGCAGAACCGAGGTGAGCCGGGTTGTCTAGCCGGGAACCCAGCATGGGGGCTGGGACTCTTACCAGCCGGGGCCGCTGCTCGCGTTTTGTTCTTTTGTTCCGTTTTACTGTAACATCGCCATGTTCCGATCTGCTGTGCAGGAAGGAGTGAGTGCATCCTAGGAGGAGTGTTTTAAGGTGCTGTTGCTGATCTCTGCCTGTGTTTTGCTCCTCCGCAGTAACGCCGGGGACCGTCCTCGCTGTCCTGCTGCTGCTGCTGCTGCTCATCATCATCCTCATCCTCATTATGGCTGTTCGTGTCTACAAACCCGTGGCTCGTCGCTGAAACCGGACCGAAACCTTTGCACTAGAAGAACTGGGTCCCCGGGCAGCTCGCGGTTCTTCCGGTGCAAAGTCACTCCTGCAACGTGTCCAGACGCCTGCTGAGGGCAGCACCTCTGGGCCGCCGCCAGCCGCCTGCAAAGCCTGGTCCAGACAGACGCCTGGTGCTACATGCAGCTTATACTTTCTCTCATCATATGCAAAAACCGCAACAAAAAGCCGCTCTGCTGGTTTTATAATCAGACAGTTTCTCTCATCCTGCGTGAAAAAGGATCCCTTTGAGAGCAGCCCGTAGGTTAACTAACACTCAGAGGAATGGGGAAGTCCAAGGAACTCAGTGAGGACGTGAGAAGGAGAATAGTAGATTTACACAAGTCAGGGAAGTCTCTAGGAGCCATTTCTAAAGAGCTACAGATTCCCAAATCATCTGTTCAGTCAATTATACGCAAGTACGACTTATTCGGGTGCGTCAGCACGTTGCCGCGCTCGGGGCGAAGGCCCAAGCTCTCCCACTCGGACGAGCTGAAACTGGTTAAGATGTTCAAAGACAACCCGGGGACCACCAAGGTTCAGATCTGGCAGGAGCTGGAAACCGCGGGAATGCAAGTGTCTCTGTCCACGGTGAAGCGGGTCCTGCACTGCGTCGAGCGTCCGAAGCTGTCCGGCAAGAGCGCCGGGGCAGAGCTTGCTCAGCGCCTGCAGCAGGGGGGCGTGAGCGCATCCGCCGGTGGAGGGAGGCAGAAGAGGGCCGCGAAGAAGCCGCCCCTGTCAGAGGAAACGGTCCGGGGCAGACTGGAGTTCTGCCAGAAGTACGTGGACTGGACCGCAGAGGACTGGTGCAGAGTCATTTTCTCTGAGGTGTCCTCCTTTCGGTTGTTTGCAGCGTCTGGAAAAGGACCGGCGAGAAGAAAAGACGAGGCCTCCCAGGAGGCCTGTGGGCCGCCAGCCGGGGCGGATCCCGACCGAGTCCAGGTGTGGGGCTGCTTCTCATCCAAGGGAGTGGGCTCGCTCACGGTTCTGCCCAGGGACACCTCCATGAACGAAGAGTGGTATCAAAGCGTCCTCCAGGAGCAGCTCCTTCCAACGATCCAGGAGCAGTTCGACGACGAGAAGTACTTTTTCCAGCAGGACGCGGCGCCGTGCCACAGGGCAGCGGGGATAACCAAGTGGCTCAGAGATCACGAGGTGGAAGTTTTGGACCTGTGGCCCGCAAGCTCTCCAGATCTCAATCCCATGGAGAACCTGTGGTCGTTCCTCAAAAAGCAAGTGGACAAGCAGAAGCCGACAAACTTCGATCAGCTCCAAACCCTGATAAGACAGGAATGGTTGACCGTAAGCCGAGATCTGGTTCAGAAGTTTATATCCAGCATGCCAGAAAGGATTGCAGAAGTTGTGAAGAAACGGGGTCAGCCTTGTGAATTTTGAAATCGCTACAAGGTGTCCCACTCACTGCTTATCTGTGGCAATTCTGGTGGCTTTTTCTGACACAAACTAGCCAAGCCTGTGTTTTTCTGTCTCCTTTACTGTTTGTTTGTTTGTTTGTTTTTTTCTTGTCATCTATGCAATGTTTCTAATTGTTCTTTCACAGCATCTGGTCCTGAACGGAGAAAATGCATCGATATCAGAGCTTCAGCTTGGTGATGGTAAAAAATAAAATAAAATGTGACACACATCATCATCAAATCAGAACATAAAGCTTTCCTATGGAGACAAAATCAGTCTGCAGAAGTAGAAAGGATTCTGACGAGCGCCTGCGACTGGATGAGAAAGCAGCACCGCCTGAAAGGTTTCTCTGGAGAATCCAGCTGGGAACGGCCAACGTAAGAACATGGTTAGAGTGTTCAAGTCTGGAGGTGGGTTTTTGAGCTTCCCGCCTGTCTTTAATCGATCACACTGAACAAAATCACAAGTAGCCATGTTTGTGCAAAAAAAACATAATAATAATAATAATAATACTGCTGCTGAATGAACCCAAAACACTTGTTGGTGATTTGAAAAGAAGCTGAAGAGTAAATTGACAGTGAGCATATCCACCATATCGGCTTCACATTTATAGCGGTACTTTTAAAGATCCACTCTTCAGACCCTTCTTTCTCTGCTTAAACCCTTTGTTTTTATGTTGATCGTAGCTGTATTACTAGTTTTTGAGTTGTAGAGCAACAGACGAGCTGTAACAGTGATCTGAGAAGGGGAAAACCCTGGAAAGGGCGACCCTACTCACTTGGACTTGCGTATTTTGTCAGGCGATCGGCGCTTGTGTTGGTTTGAGTTTTTCGGCTATTAGACTAATAGCCGTTTTAGCCACATCAGGTTAATCAGCATTACCTGGAGTTTAGGAGCAGTTTATAATCCAGCGTCAAACTAAAGAGCTGACTTTTTCTGTCGTCCGTGAATGTCGAAATGTCTACAAGTCTTTTTCTATCTGATCTCGACAGTGAAAGGTAAATGATGCCACAGGGTATTTTTATGGTTTTATTTCTGTTGTTGTAAAGCTGTCATTAGTAAAGCTGCCAAAAATAATCCTGTTTCTTCTTTTATGTGCACATATTTGTAGAATTTCTTAGCCTTTCATTAAGGTTTGGTGAGTGATTTACAGATTACGGAAGTAAGGAGGATTGAGTGATTAATTTAGCAAATTGTGCCTTTACCTCTGGAACATTACAAAAATATATAGACAATAAACCTATATTCCATCACCAGATTGGTATGATTCGCAAATGAATAAATATTCTGTATTCTTAGTTTACCATTGCCAAAGCAGAATATGGCAACAGGTGGCTGAACTACGTAACTCAGCCCACACTTTTCCAGAACTTACCAGGTTCTTTTGGGAACTTTCATTGGTCGGGTCACAATACGGACCAGGTCCTAAAATTGCCCAGGGATTGTTCTGAAAACTGCAAGAAAGTATCAGTCAATTTCTTAGAAAGCTTCTGATAAATTCCCAGCGAGTACCTTTTTCTTAGCCAGCCCAGTTCCTGAAAGTACCCGGCAATATCCAGGAAACAAACCTCTGAGCTCAGAGAAAGCTCCAGAAAAGTACCAATTGAACTGAATCAGTTTATATGGCCCCAATTTACAACAGGTTTCATCTCAAGGCACTTCTCAAAGTCAGTTCAATCAAATAATCCAGATTGGTCAAATGTTTCCTGTGTTGAGTCTTGACAAGCAGCATTCACTCCTCCTGAAAGAGTGTGTAGCCACAGTGGACAGTCGCCTGCGCTGTTGATGGCTTTGCAGCAATCCCTTATTCCGAGCATGCAGGAAGCAACAGTGGAGAGGAAAACTCCCCTTTAACAGGAAGAAAGCTCCAGAACCAGACTCGGTGTGAACGTTCATCTGCCATGACTGACTAGGGGTTAGAAAAGACAGAGCAGAGACACAAAATAGCACAGATAGTACTCAGCACATTCCAGGAAAGTTCTCGAAAAGTGCTCAGTAACTTCCACAGATTACGAAGGATGTTTACAAAAAGCAGCTTATATGAAACAATTATTTCTTTTTGATTGCTTGCAAATTGATGTCTGATATAAAGGGGGCCACACGATTTATGGTCCTTTTAATGGAAAAAAGACACAAATACAGTCAGGATCGAAAAGAAAACACACCCTCTTTCAAGTCCATCCCAGGACCTCATCTCATCAGTAAGTTCGACCACATCTGTAAAAGCCTGAGGTTAGACAGTGCACTGGTATTAAAGATGCCCATTCCACCCACTTGACCCAGCGGCCCAAAGTCCAAGCTTCATCGTGAAGCTGAGCTGTGCAGGAACGTCTGCAAAACGTATTCAACACTAGTGACATTTGAACTGTAGAAATGAATTTTATTTATGGGTAATTTTTGGTGCAATCTGAATTCATTTCATCTGTTTTTATTTTATATGGATGTCTTTTTTTTGTTTTTTTTTCGCATAAATGCCTCAAACACCTCACAGCTGAGGAGTGGAGCAAACTTTCCCACAGACTGTCAGAGACCAGAGGATAGTCTCACTGCAGTTATTTCCACCTGAAAGGGAAACACTATATATTTGGGTCTGGGCGAGAGGTGGTCACACACACCCTAAAGCAATTTAGAGATGCCTAACAGTGAAGTAGAAAGAACACAAACAATTGCACAGGGAGAACATGCAAACTCCATGCCGAAAGGCCCTAGGCTGGGATTTGAACCCAGGCCTGGCTGCAAGGTAAAAGTACTACCAGCTACATTATCAGTGTTTTAACGTGTAATCATTTGTTTTTAAAATCAAACGTGACCATTTTATTTTGCTGCGATTGAAAAAAGAGATATGACTCTTTTTTTTTAAGAAAAAATTATTTGGGGCGTCCTGTTTTTTCCCACATGATGTCGTAGACCACATCGTAGTCTACGATGCAGTGGCTTTAGGACCCTGATGAAGCGGAAGAAGAACGTCTCTCCTCATCCTCCTCCTCCTCTTCCTCCTCCTCCATCCATGAGCATCACGATGCTGCAGCTCATCCCGCTCGCTGTATTATTGTGCTTTAGTGCGATCATTAGCGCCCAGGACGAATCCAGCCTGACTGAGAGGCCTTATGTGGTCCTGCAGAAGCAGAACCTAGGTGAGCCGTCCTAATATTGGTCATTGCACCATCACGGGGGTTGTTGTGGCGTTTGGATGCTGATCTCTGCTCCTCCACAGTCACGTTGGGGAGCGTCCTCGCTGTTCTGCTGCTGCTGATGATCATCATGGCTGTTTGTGTCTACAAACCACTGGTTCGTCGCTGAAACTGGACCGAAAATCTACCGACAGAAACCGCATTGCGAGTAGAGACCAGCAGAGGGCAGCAGAGCCGGCCAACAATCAGCAGCGACACCTTGCGGCCAAAACGAGGCCTTGGTAAAACACGCCGCGACCGAACAGCTAAAAAGAATCCACCACATGCATTCATTTGCAGATTGCGATAAAAGAGGAACATTTATGTACCCAACATCAGTATTGGCCAGTTTTAATGATGGTTACTTCTGAGGAATAGCGGGAAGCCCTCGTCCCTCTGCATCAACACGGGCTCACATGCAAGGAAATTGCTGCCAAGAATGTTGCGCCTGAAAGAATAGTTTCTCACACTATCAAGAAGTTCAAGTGGACAGGCTCTACTGCAGTAGAGAAAGCTTCAGAACATCCAAGATAATCAACCGAGGGTCAGGGCGGCCTTCTCCTTCAGAGTGCGCTACAGGTTGGTGGTGCCACCAGTGCAGAGCTTCCTCAAAATTGGCAGCAGGTGGGATTGGACACCTTTGCACGGACTGTGAGCCAAAGACTGTTGGGGAAAGGCCTTGAGCCATGGTTGGCTGCAAAGGAGGATATTTTATGCAAGGAAACCATGAAGGACAGACTGAATTACTGCAGGAAGTGCAGAGTGGACAGCACTGGACTGGTGCTGAGCTACTTTCTCTGATGTACTCATCAGGTCTACAGTCATGGCCAAAAGTATTGAGAATGACACAAATATATTTTCACATGATCTGCTGCCCTCTGGTTTTCATGTGTGTATGTCAGATGTTGTCATCACATACGTACAGAAATACAATTGCAATCATATGAGTAACAAAAGCTTTTAATGACAGTTAGAATGAGTTAATGCAGCAAGTCAATATTTGCAGTGTTGACCCCTCTTCTTCAGGACCTCTGCAATTCTCCCTGGCATGCTCTCAATCAACTTCTGGACCAAATCCTGACTGATAGCAGTCCATTCTTGCACAATCAATGCTTGCATTTTATCAGAACTCCTAGGTTTTCGTTTTTCCACCCGTCTCTTGATGATTGACCACAAGTTTTCAATGGGATTAAGATCAGGGGAGTTTCCAGGCCATGGACCCAAAATCTCTATGTTTTGTTCCCTGAGCCAGTTAGATAGCACCTTTGCTTTATGGCAAGGTGCTCCATCATGCTGGAAAAGGCATTGTTCATCGTCAAATTGCTCTTGGACGGTTGGGAGAAGTTGCTCTCGGAGGACATTCTGGTACCATTCTTTTTTCGTGGCTGTGTTTTTAGGTAAGACTGTGAGAGAGCTGACTCCCTTGGCTGAGAAGCAACCCCACACATGAATGGTTTCAGGATGCTTTACAGTTGGCATGAGACAAGACTGGTGGTAGCGCTCACCTCGTCTTCTCCCAACAAGCTGTTTTCCAGATGTCCCAAACAATGGGAAAGGGGATTCATCAGAGAAAATGACTTTACCCCAGTCCTCAGCAGTCCACTCCCTGTACCTTTTGCAGAATATCAGTCTGTCCCTGATGTTTTTCCTGGAGAGAAGTGGCTTCTTTGCTGCCCTCCTTAAGACCAGGCCTTGCTTCAAGAGTCTCCGCCTCACAGTGCGTGCAGATGCACTCACACCTGCCTGCTGCCATTCCTGAGCAAGCTCTGCACTGCTGGTAGCCCGATCCCGCAGCTGAAACACTTTTAAGAGACGGTCCTGGCGCTTGCTGGTGTTTCTTGAGCGCCCTGGAGCCTTTTTGGCAACAATGGAACGTCTCTCCTTGAAGTTCTTGATGATGCGATAGATTGTTGACTGAGGTGCAATCTTTCTAGCTGCGATTCTCTTTCCTGTTAGGCCATTTTTGTGCAGTGCAATGATGACTGCACATGTTTCTTTAGAGATAACCATGGTTCACAGAAGAGAAACAATGATGCCAAGCACCAGCCTCTTTTTAAAGTGTCCAGTGGTGTCATTCTTACTTAATCATGACAGATTGATCTCCAGCCCTGTCCTCATCACCACCCACACCTGTGTTAATGGAGCAATCACTGAAACGATGTTGAAATGTGTTTTGGGGGATAAAGTTAATTTTCTAGGCAAATATTGACTTTGCAATTAATTGCTGTTACGCTGATCACTCTTTATAACATTCTGGAGTATATGCAAATTGCCGTTATAAAAACTGAAGCAGTAGACTTTGTAAATATTAACATTTGAATCATTCTCAATACTTTTGGCCATGACTGTACAGTATCTGGAGTATTATTTGTCCAGAGAGGAAAAGGGGAGCGTTGCCTTGAGTTATATATGTTGCCAGCAGCGACAGATCCTGATACAATCCATGTGTGGGGTTGCTTCTCATTCAAAGGAGTGGGCTCCACTCTACGTTCTGCCAAGGGACCTCCATGAATGAAGACTGGTACAAACACGTCCTCTAGGAGCAGCGTCTTCAACAATCCAGGCACACTTTGGTGATGATCAGTGTATTTTCTAGCACGATAGAGCACCGTGCCACACGGAAGAAGTAACAACAGAGTGGCTCACAATTTATGATGTTGAAGATTTGGACTGGTGGTCAGAGAACTCTCCAAATGTCAGTCCTAATGAGAAAACTGTGGTCGGCCGTCAAAAACACTAACCAGGCATGGGCCTCAGTGAGAGCCTCTCCTACTGCTGAAAAAACACACAATGTAACATATTGTCTGTTACAGCTATAAGAACATTTTAGGATTTATTTATGTTCATTTATTATGTTCATATTGAAAAAAATATACTTTATTCAGTGGCATTTTTGAGGTTTGGTGGCACAAAACATTCACCATTCAGCTGGTCTACTCGCACCATGACAGTCAGGAATCATTTCCAAACAGCCAAATTTGTCTTTGTTGTAAGCAAGGGGAAACCGTAGAGAGCCTTCTTCAGGCCAGCTGACTGGCATAGCACAGCAACACGTGGGGGAGGGGCATGATTCATGCAGCCCAAAATCTCACTCTAATACTTTCTTTCTCTGGTGTCTTATTAAGAGGTGTCAGAACCATAGGAGTGAGTAGGGTTTTAAAACCATCATTTTGCAAAACCTATAAGGGCTTCTGTCATCCGTTTGCTAATAAAAGCCTTTGTTACTTTGTGCATTCAAAGAAATTGGATTGGAATAATATGTGTTTATGGGACTAGTTAGAATAAAGGTCATGTCAACTCTGAATGGACATTATGACACCTGGGTTGATTGGCAACTGTGAATGGAACGGGTCGCATTTTCCTTCCACAAAACCTTTTAATTTGGTTCATGAATAAAAGTCTAGAAAAGTTTGGATTCATTTATTTCTTTTTTAAGCTATTCCCCGAGTTCTGAAGAGGTATAGAACAAAATTATCCGTTATCCAGTTATTTAAAGCTTAAAATATGATCCTCTAAACTCCCACTAAAAAACAAAAAAAACATGAATATCTGAAAATCAGAGAAATTAAATGTTTTCACATTGATTTAGAATTAGATCGCTTTCTTTTTCTTTAATTTGCCCTGACAGAGCTGAGAACGTTGATTTTTGAGCCGATTCTCCATGGCGCACCATGTGGAAATGTTTTCATTACTTATTAAACTGTAAAAATCACATGTAGTGGATCTTGTGAGACTGTGCACTGAGAAAATAAATGTTGGAGGAAAAAACATTCAAAATAGTCATTGCTTTAACCATCTTTCCAAATATCTACAGTAATTTGTGGCTTTCAAAAGTTTGAAACTTATCCACGTTTTTTCACACTATGACCACAAACGTCAATGAGCTTTACTGGGATGTTACGTGATACAAAGTAGTCTTCATAACTATGAAAGGAAAATCATAATACTCTTAAAACTGTCTAGCAGCACGCTTTAGATTCAGCTGTGTTGGGGTATTTTTCTACAGGTTTGCAACTTCATCTTTTTTTAAAGATGGAGAGCGTCTGTGAACACCAGCTTGCAAAGTTTTGCCTTAGATTTTCAGTTATATTTAGGTCTGGATGTTGACTGGGCTAAACCAGGGGTGCCAGTTCCTGTCCTCCAGAGCTACTATCCTGCACCCTTTACATGCATCCCTGCTCCAACTGTCATTCAGAGGCCTGGTAAGGAGTCATTCATTTGACCCAGTTGCGTTGGAGCGGGGAAGCATCTAGAAGTTGCAGGATAGTAGCTCTCCAGGACTGGAGTTGGAAGATCCCTTATATAAACCGTAGAACTTTAGTTCTAGCTGTATGTTTAGGGTCCTTGCCACTCTGCTATAAAGGCCAGATCTGTGGAGTGCACAATTATAGTTCTTCCACTTGAGCTGTGGATGTCTGCAGCTCCACCAGTGTTACCACGGGCAAATCTTTTGCATCTAAGACCAACGGTCTCTTCGCCAGGCCTGAGATATTGCTTCATTAACTAAAGGTTCTCCACAGATGAGTCTCTCGGGCTTCATGATGCAGTTTGTTCTCTGACGTTCTCCAACAAACCTTTCAGTCTCTCACAGAACATCTGGACTCTGCTTATTAATTAAAGGACTTCTAAAGGCACTTCACTGCACTGAATTGGATTTTGGGATGTATGAACAAAGATTACTGAATTCAAATCCATGTCACACTGTCCTGGGTCTTCACGTCGAATTGCCCAAATTCTGTTGAAGTCTGTAGTTGTAGAGAGACTTAATGTGAAAGTGCTCAAGGGAATATTGCAGCAAGGATCTGTACTTCACACCGCTGATCAGATTTAGACTGAGCATTTTGTAAGACAGAACCTCATGGAGAAAAAAATAAAAAGCAGTCTGTTTTAAAGCAGCTAACTTGGGAAAGAAAGCACTTGAACAACATGTTTAGTCCTCATGGAAATAAAGTGCTTTTATTTTAGAACATTTTTAGACATTCTCTCTTTTTTTTTAAACCATTAAAAAAAAAAAACACAAAAAAACATCTTTACTCAAACGTTGCATCGCAAAGATCTGCATTATATTAACTTTAGCTAGCCTTCACAAAGTTGAATGCTCACTGGTTTGGCAGCTGATCCATTACAGCCAGTTGTTGAGTTCAAACTCCTAATGGAGCCATAGCAACAATGGGCACCTTTATATATATAAAAAAGTTGTTTTTTTCTAAAAAGTAGTTGGCTGTCAGTGAAATCAACTATAGTGGTTAATTCGTGTTACTCTGGATCACTCTGGTACAAATGAAGCGTTTTCATCAGAGTTTAAAGAGAAATCTTAAAAAACAAAAGTTTAAACAGACATTTTGAGTCTTAGTGGCACTCCACGAACCGTCCGCCACACCTTGACCCCACAGGCATTTTTTTCCCAGCAAAGCGATCCTTGGCACATGCTGGCGCTGCTACGGCTAATCATGCTGGAGTCGTCATGTGACGTCTTCGGCTGTTCTTGGCTGGAGAAGGTAAACTCTGCTACAGTGGCGTCCGACAGCTCGACTCACAGGTAAGACCGGTCTCTGCTACGGCATTTGTTGTTTTTTCTTCTTTTAATTTGAAGAGAGATGAAGCTGCTCAGTGACAGGTTACAAAAATACATTTTTTTTTATTACCTCGAGTGAAGTCTGGGCCTGGCTGCAGCACCGATTTGTCACCATGTGGTTCAGTTAAAAAAAAACATCTCCTTTGGCAACGTGCTTCTGTTTACAACCACCTGCAGACCTGTACATTCACAATTATGTCAAAAAGCATTCAGGAATGGCTCTATAAACCCACCATTCGTGTTTTAGCATAGCGTAATATGCACGAGTAGTACCTTTTTGCATCATAAGCATTTCTCAGGATACAATAGCTCTGAAACTCATAAATAAATCCATGCCCTTAAAAAAAAAAAAAGCCCATAAAGTTGGAACCCTGAGATTTTTCTTGTTTGATGAGCCCAAGATTTTAGTAAATGGTGACGTTGTGGGAAGACTTTGCAATAATACTAAAACGTGCTGCTTTAAGTCTGCAGCGCTCGAAGCCATCGGATGTGCGAAGCTTTCAAAATAAAAATCAGCAATTGCATGTTGAGAAATGAAAAAAAAAAAAAAGATTTGTGACTTAAAAGTGTGACATCTGAACGCAAAGAAACATTTGAAGCTACCTCAAGAATCTTACTTACTTACACTAATTGATCCCTAATCCGAACTAGATAACACAAATAATACCTGTGAGAGCTGCTGTGAGTCTGAAGCTGAAAACAATTTAATAAAATAACTCAACAGTCTGAATTAAGCGAGACGTGAGCAGACGCCCGCACAGGAATATAGGCAAGTGTACGTTCTTATCAAAAATATGTTTTGGAAAATAAGGGAGATTTTTGTTGGCCGTATGCGGCCAAATCCGTTACAGTAAAAATGAAAATCAGTGGTTGCATAGGTGGATTTAGAGAGAGAGATTAGGAAGGAAAAACATCTGAGGTGTGGTGGTTGCTTCTAGTTCCAGGAAAGTTGCTTTGAAATTCCCTCGTTCTTCTTTTCACTTCTCAGTGAGCGACAGCTGCAAAATGCGCTCCAGCTCCTCCTCCTCCTGCTTCCTCATCCTCTCCTCCTCCTCTTTAGCTCGAGCAGAGAGCTCCATGGCCAGGCGGAGGTCCGAGTCGGGGCTGGAAGCGGATGGAGGGGTGGCGGGGCTGACGCCGTCTCCAAACTCCACCAGCACCCCCTCCGGGACACTTCTGGAACGACAGTGAGAGAAACCGACGTGAGATCCGTCACCGAGCTGCTGCTTTGGTCGACGCGTACCACGGGGGTGACAGAGGCGTCTATTCACAGCTGACCGTGAAGATACAGAGGCGTGCAAAAAGCTTGCTGAGCAAAACCCTGTCCCTTCAACTCTGGAACTTTACTGTCATTTATCCAGGTTTTAATCAGACAAAGTAAAGACTAATTAAGTGGAAGGGAATGCAGACATGTTTTGTTGAGGTTTTACACACACACACACACACACACACACACACACACACACACACACACACACACACACACACACACACACACACACACACACACACACACACACACACACACACACACACCATTTAAAGGGGTAGATTTGAGTGAATGTTTTGTAGAGCCACCCTTTGCTGCAGTTAAGGACAAAAAAAGTCTTCACTGTACATCTCTTCCATCTTTGAGCATGTAGTGCCTGAAAGTTTGTCATTTTCTTAGTAAAAACATCGCTCTCTTGCATCACTAACAGGTTTTCTTATGTTAGCTCCATTTATCTTCCCATCAGATCTGACCAGCTTCTCATTCCTTGCTGCAGAAAACCATCCACCCAGCATTATACTCCCACCACCGTGTTTCCCCATGGGGACGGTGTGCTCGGAGTGAAGTGCAGCGCTAGTTTTTGCCACAGACAGCATTTTGCTTGTAGACCCAAAAACTCACTTTTGGTCTCATCTAACCAAAGCACAGTTTTCCAACCTTTATTTGTAGGGCTGGGCGTCGATTCAAATTGCAAGAAGATTCAGATTCTCAAGATTTAGCATCGATTCTTTTCGATCCGGTTTGATCTCATATTGGATTGCTGGCATTACATTTTTTTTAGCTGATACCTGAATTACATGACCGTGTAGTCATGCAACATATTAATATTAGCATTATGACAGCAAATTAACCAAGTAATGATGGTTAGTGGCGGCTGTAAGGACCAAACCCTCTCCCTCAATGTTGAGACAACTGGCTTCACAAACGTGCTGAGGGGCAGAAAACCCAAACAGATACAGGGTAGATAACAGACACCAGAGACATCTACAGCGGCTATTTCTATTCCATTCAAAAATACTTTCTTAATCCCAAAGGGACACTAACCTGGTTCATTTTAAAAAATATATGACATTAAAATTCATCTCCCGGAGTGGAGTGTCAGCCGGAACTAAGTTCACAGTGGAAAATTATTATTATTTATTTATTTTTAAATCGATCTTTGGTTATATGAATCGACTTTTAGGAATTAATAGAGAATCGATTCAGAATTGGAAAATTGATTTTCTTAACACAGCCCTACTTTTTTTCTAAAAAAAATGCACGCATGCTTTTGAAAGGCGATGTTTTTTTCTGGACCTACCGATCACTCTGGCTGCCAGTCACTGCCTGGGGAAATTCTCCATTAGCATCATCCCAGCTCTCCTCCTACAAGCACACAAAAAAGAGGAAGGAGGATACAGAAACGTGGGAAAATAAATAAATATTAAGGACCGGAAAATATGAGGAACTAGTTTTTCTGTGAAGTAGAACCCCGGAGTGCTCTGACCTGGCCGGAGCCTCTCTGCGAGTCGAGCAGGCTCTGATGGATGGCGTACTGCAGAAGCTCGTCGTCGTTGTTGGACATGGGCGCGTGGCGGCTGCCCCCTCTGCGCAGGTAAGTCGGAGGCACCTCGAACACCGAGGGGCATACTTGAAACGGAGTTTGTGCTGTTGGGGGGGGGGGAGCAAGATGCTCAGGATGTAGACACATGGAGATTGTTTTTATGACATGTTCTGGATGCGTGGCTACCTGTGGCTTCTTCGTTCTCTTCCGAGGACGTTGGCGTGGCTGCTGCCTCCTCTTCGGTGCGACATTTGTTCACATTACCAAATGTAATCCTGGCATTCAGCACATGAAAAAGGGGAATCTCTGAGAAGAAGAAGAAAAACAAAGAAACGTAGTGTCTCTTTAAAATGTAAATCTTATTTAAGAAAAAAAAATTCACAGGCATTGACTTGTACCTATTTTAACTGGAAATCCGGGGGGAAACTTAAGGGCTACAAAGTCTCTTAATCGTGCAAAATGGGAACTGGTTCGAGCCATGAGGTCAATGATGGGGGTCACCTGCTCCACCAGAGACAGAGGATGCTCCTCGCTCATCCACAGTGTTCCTTTGAACCTATTTGGATCAATATTACAGAAGGCATTCATCGAATGATGCTCCCTAACTGATGAAGAAGGCACAAACAAAAGAAAAAACTAAAAAAACTAAAAACAGAAACTTTATTTTACTTCTGTGTTCGAATAGTCAGTTCAATGGGACGGCCGATGTCTCTGTCACCCAGGTCGAAGTCGGGATTAAAATACTCCCCTGGAGTGATTGCGGTGGGGTTTGTGGCTGTGGCAAACTCCAGAGTTAAGTTCTGCAAATCGAAGCAACCGTCTAAAATGAGCCATTAACTGTGGGCGAAACAAATGGGTTGATTATGAATGGATATTGAAATGCACATCTTACCCCCTGGGCACTTATGTGCTGCTCCACGGTCCCCAGCAAAGACTCTAAAACATTCCTTTCACCTTTGGATAGAGAAGTGATGTGTCAGTTTATGAGTCTGGGGAAACAATTATGACGTACAGGAGATGCTCTCGGCCTACTTTTGATCCTGGCTTTCTCCTCATCTGTTAAATGCTCCGTCCTCGTCCTGATGACCACGTTTACGTTGTTCACGCTAAAAACCTGAAGGAAAGAACAAAGAAGGTGAACTGAATGCCGTCGGTAATCCAGCAGCACAGGTGCTTGTGGAAATTTTGTTTCCAAACCTTTGCTTCAAATCCATTGATGACTTCGGTCTTGTCAGTTCTCCAGCCCAAAATCCCAGATTTGCATCTATCGGGTGGGGGTGGGGGGTGGGGGGGGGGGAGCAATAAGGAAACATCACGGATAATATTCATGTCATCTTTGAACGACCTTTCTCCGACGCAGAGAAACTAATAAAGGTTGTGATGGTGCAGCACCTTCATCATGTCTAACCCCTGGATGCTTTCCACAATTCTGCCACATAGCAACTGAACACTTCAAAGTGTTTCTCCTGGAATATCATGTGGTGGACAAACACAAAATACTGCCTGATTAAAAATAGCAGGAAGTTTTTTTTAATCTTTACTCTGCTAACCCGAAACATTAGATGGAGTCCACCCACGTATGAGACCTCAGTATAAATCCAGATGTTCTGTGAAGGCCTCAGAGGTTTGCTTAAGAGCATCAGAGAACGAACGGCATCATGAAGACCTGGGGACACGGGGATAAAGTTGTGGCTAGGCGATAAAACAGCTCATGTTACAGCATCTGAGATTGAGAGTCTAGGACACGGATGCAACCCTGCTGAGACGTGGACAGGTCTGGTGAGCAGAGCATCAACCAGGGAAGCAGCCAGGAGGCCCATTGTGACTCTGGAGGAGCATCAGAAACTCACAGCTCAGGTGGGATAATCTGTTGCCAGACCAACTATTAGTCATGCACTCCACATATCTGAGCTTACGGATGAGTTGTAAGAATAAAAGCACCGCTGACGGATAAAACACAGGAAGTCTTGTTCGCTAAGAGCCCTGTAGCTGACAGAGGAAACACGGACGAAGATGCTCTGGTCAGATGAGACCAAAATCAATCTCTTTGGCCTACATACAAGCGGCTGTGCATTAAGGACAACTGTGGCCATACGTTGTGAGTGACTACAACCAGAAAAAAAAAAAGAAACTCCTTACCTTTCAAAAGCAATGTCCTTTGTGTCCAGGTAGGTGTTGACAATAGGGGTCGTCAACCTTTTGGCAACTTCCTGTTCCGCTGGCTGCATCGACTCCAACGTGACCTCTTCCATTTCTTGGGATATGTTGAAGCGCTCCGTGTCGACTACGCCGTCGTCGTGGTTCACCTCCATCAGCTCGGCGTGGGCATCTGTGGAAAGACACGGACGTTTGTAACCACAGTCAGAAAATCCAGGAGCTTTTCCATGACGCCAGCAACACCAGGAGCATGTGGAAAGGCATCCGGGCGATCACTGAATACAACACGCCCTCCCCCCCGGTGGGTGAAGTTGATGCTGACTTCCTCAATGGACTAAATAACTTCTTTGGGAGGTTTGAGGCACTAAACAGCACTCCAGCAGTGAAAGCTGTTCCCCATCAGGAAGAGGATGTCCTCTGCCTTGACACCGCCGACGTGTGGAAGACTCTGAGGAGAGTCAACCCGCGGAAGGCCCCAGGCCCCGACAACATACCTGGGCGGGTGCTCAAGGAGTGTGCAGGTCAGCTGGCTGGTGTCCTCACAGACATTTTGAACACCTCGCTGGACCAAGCCATAGTGCCAGCATGCTTCAAGTCTGCCTCCATCATTCCGGTGCCAAAGAAACCTCAAGTCACCTGTTTCAACGACTACCGGCCTGTTGCACTGACTCCCATCATGATGAAGTGCTTTGAAAGGCTGGTAAAGGAACACATCGTCTCCAGTCTCCCATCAACACTCGACCCGTTCCAGTTTGCCTACCGACGGAACCGCTCCACTGAGGACGCCATCTCCTCTGCTCTTCACCTGAGCCTGGCACACCTGGAGGAGAAGAACACGCACGTGCGGATGCTGTTCCTGGACTTCAGTTCAGCGTTCAACACCATCATCCCACAACATCTGGTGGGAAAACTGGAGCATCTGGGCTTCAACACACCCCTACGAAACTGGCTGCTAGACTTCCTCACCAACAGACCTCAGTCAGTCCGGGTCGGACAGAACACCTCTGATGTCATCACCCTCAGCACGGGCTCCCCTCAGGGCTGCGTCCTGAGCCCCCTGCTGTTCACCCTGATGACACACGACTGCGTCCCCAGGTTCACCACAAATCACATCGTGAAGTTTGCAGACGACACAACGGTGGTGGGCCTGATCAGAGACGACAACGACCGGGACTACAGAGAGGAGGTGGAGCAGCTGGTGGGCTGGTGCAGAGACAACAGCCTGATCCTGAACGTGGAGAAGACGAAGGAGATCATCGTCGACTTCAGGAAAAACCGGCCTCACCATGCTCCACTGCTCATCAACAACTCAGCGGTGGAGGTGGTCAGCAGCACCAAGGGTGCACATCACGGACAACCTCACCTGGACTGTGAACACCACGTCACTGGTGAAGAGGGCACAGAAGCGACTGTACTTTCTGCGGAGGATGAGGAGAGCCCGCCTGCCCCCGCCCATCCTCACGACCTTCTACAGAAGCACCATAGAGAGTATTCTGACCAGCTGTCTCTCTGTGTGGTGTGGAGGCTGCAGTGCCTCCGACTGGAAGAACGTGAGGAGAGTGGTGAGGACAGCAGAAGGGATCATCGGGGCTCCTCTTCCCTCCATTAAAGACATTTCATCTCAGCGCTGTGTGTCTCGAGCCCGTAACATCCTCAGGGACCCCTCACACCCCCACCATAGACTATTCTCCCTGCTGCCCTCTGGAAAGAGGTTCCGCAGCATCCGCTGCAGGTCCACTAGGTTCTGCAAAAGCTTTTTCCCTGCTGCCATCAGACTGTTGAACTGCTGAACTGCTGAAGTATAAAAACGGACTGTGTACCACACTAGATTCGCTGATTGCACATTTGCACATTGTATCGTATCCTGCAAAATTGCTGCTGCACCTTAACCGGAAACGTACTGCAAAACTGTGTACAATGCAACTGTCTACTTTTAAATCACTGTTGCACCTTACTGCATATTTGTTTACATTTGGTTTACATTGTTTACATTTCAACTGCCTACTGTTCACTGCTGCACTTTATCCGGAAGTCAATTGAAATTTATCCTGTAAGTGACTGCGATTGATCACTGCACTTTATCCTGTACTGTAATTCACTGCAAGGTATCCTGTAGAGTTACTGCAATATTTCTGAGCTGTGTGAAAACGAAATTTCGTTCTGTATGCACTCTGTGTATACAAAATGACAATAAAGAAAGTCTAAGTCTAAGTCTAAGTAACCAATGGGCACATTTCAAAACGAAGGACTTTAAACACACACACCGTCTCCCTTGAAGATGTAGCTCCGGCGGCCTCGGATCCACGTCATGTTGTCGAAGCCCAGGAGGGTGGCGTCCACCCGCAGCGAGGCGCCGCTCTTCCAAATGCGACAAACGTCGCTCGGGCAAATCCGCGACAGAAGAGGGACTGTGAAGCGGCGACACAAACAGTGGGAAGAACGTCGCTGTTAGATAAACAGACGCAGCAGAGGCAGGCATGTCGTTGAGCCTGCCTGACCTGATCAAAGCTGCATGCAAAGAGCTACGGCCGCCCGAGCATCTGGGAAAGTTTGGCTAACTGATAAAAAAAAAAAAGCCACTTACTCCAGCTGGTGAATTCCCACTTCATTTCCATGTAGAAGTCTGGAGACTGGGGAGAAATAAAAGCGTGGTCATTTTTATTCTTTATGTTTCAAGACGTAGAGAGAAAAAAAAAAACACAAAGACAAACCTCCTTGATGTTCAACAGCAGCTCAGGCACTCCTCCCAGAGCAGTGGAGGCTTTGAGGTAGTCTCTGCGCTGAAGCACTAACTGAACCATCTCTGGGTCTCCGGTGCTAACGGCTTCCTGCAGCACTGCATGCAAACCACAAGGCGTGTTAAAAGTCTCAGCACCTGTCCCGCCGGCACCGCAGCTGTCCATTAGAGAAAACCTCAGGAATGCTGATGGGAGACTGTTTTACAGTAACTGTGGGAATGAGCTCAGCATCTACAAGAAAGTCCATTACCGGCAGACGAGCAGGGGATTTAGAAGAGAAAAACACCCAAGAAGCTGAGGTGAAAAGCTCATATCCCAGAAATGACGCAGTGTTTGGTAGCATTTTTTGGTTTGGATTTAGCCGGCTAACCTGTCCAGGCCTTGGCATTTTCTTTAGTCACCGAGGCGCCGTGTCTCAGGAGGACTCTCACCAACTCCAGGTGTCCCAGCGACACGGCCAGGTGCAGCGGGGTCCGGCCCCTGGGGTCAACAGCCTCGATGTCATTCTGAGAAAACACAAACGCACGGTAAACGTCACAAGTCTGCAGCACAATACCCAGCAGGCCACATGCAACTGAATGACACCCTTTAATTCAGGCGCTGGCTGATAATTATACGGACGTGCACCCATTACACAAGCAACACGTTTGTTTTTATACGAGTCACTCCATAATTGATGTGTAATCACTGGTTGGTAGCGCTAAAGTCCTTCTGTGAAAACGACGGTCTTACGTCGACTCCCAGCCTCCAGACAGCCTCGGTCGCAGCGGCTTCATTAAAAGACGTATATAAACAATCATTTTCACAAAGTAGAGCATGCGCTCCGATGAGCCTCATTTGTACCTTTTTGAAAATAACCTTAAAAAGGAGGTATTATACACACTTTTCATTGAGGTTGTGGCACTTAAAAGGGGTGAGGTCAGGTGCAAAGTCCTGCTGGGGGAAAAAATAAAATAAAATAAAATCTGCATTTCCATAAAGCTTGTCAGGAGAGGGAAAAATGCAGTGCTCTAACATTTCCTGGCAGGGAACTGGGTTTGAACTTGATAAAACACAGCGCATCAACACCAGTAGATGACATGACTCTCCAAGCAACTTGGAAGGTGAACCTCTCCACTCTTCCTCCAGACACTGGGACCTTGGTTTACAATTGAAATTAAATTTTTCTTGTCATCTTGGACCATTGAGTCCAACACTTCTTAAAGAGTTGCTTCTTAAAAACATCACTGGAGTGGCTTAGTATAAATAAACTGACTACAGCTGCAGTCAACAGCAAAAATCACCTCAAGTCTGCAGTTAACCTTTATGATGTTTTTT
This sequence comes from Fundulus diaphanus, assembly GCA_037039145.1. Lineage (NCBI taxonomy): Eukaryota > Metazoa > Chordata > Actinopteri > Cyprinodontiformes > Fundulidae > Fundulus > Fundulus diaphanus. The sequence goes on from CM073127.1 coordinate 27,380,459, forward strand.
TTTTTTTTTTAAAAACAACAGTTTTTCCTTCCACTCAACTTTCCAAAAAAAAAACAAAACACTTGAGTAAATCATTCTGGGAGCCACTACCCTTTAGCAATGACAGCTGGGCCATAACTTTGTGACCCATAACTGTAAGCAAAACTAAACTTTAAATAGGTTTTGGGTGGCGTCCTACTTGTGTGAGACTGAATTTTAAAGTTTCCACAAGCTGTAAGCCATTATCGTCAAGATGAACGAATACATTCCTCTTTGTGTAATACACCTATAAGAGAGTTTCATTTTTAAATTCAAGAATATTTACCGTCATTCTGGTGAGACACCGGCTAAGAATTCACACAGATAAAAACACAACATAATGTTCAAACACTTGAATGCCCCGACAACACATCCTCACTATCTGGTAAGATTGAAATGTTCCAGTCAAAAAAGGACAGATAGCAGTCACTTTAGAGAACACAGTAACTTACTGTGCATTTGCATGAATGGATCAGACAACATGCTCCCTTGAGGAGTTGAAAGGTGTGCAGATAGTCATTAGCAAAACTTTAAATGTTAAAGATAATTGATGCTCGGGTCAAAAAGAAGTTGAACGTGTCCACTTAGTCATTGGACAACAAATCTGAATCTTTAAATTGAAGAACGGTGCAACTATATTCCAGACAGAGGTTCACCTTTCAGCCGGAGCCTTATGGAGACGCACCTGCTGTTCCTTCCTATCCTAAGTGAGTTACTGTTGTGATTCAGCCGATCAGCCACCAGGTAACTTCAGTGAGCCGCGGCAGAGCATCTGTAGCACCTCTGGCCTGCTTCACCGGGCTGAACACACACCGAGCAGCTAGCCCCCTGCTTTGCTCTCATTCAGTGGCGCTAGCAGCCAACTTGCTGTGCCGTACGAACCTGTTGCAGTCGGATCTGCTCTTCCAGCTTCCTGTAGTCGTTCTCCCAGACCGCGGCGTGAAGGGGGAACTTCCCTCGGATGTCTTCGCTAATGCTAGCCGCGGACATCTTCCTCTTTCTGGAGCCTTTCACTGCTGCGAGCCACTGGTTAGTTCGTCCATTAACGAAGCGGGCGGCTACAGTTACACGCTAATCACAGCTGGATGTGCGCCATAGCTCCGGCGCTCTAACCCGCTGACACCCAGTCCAGTGACCAACTTCTGCCCGCGAGCCTTCCTCCAAATAAAACTTTCGAACAAGGAAGTGCCAGGAGGAGCGGCGGCGCCTAGCAACAGCGAGAGGGGTGTCCTACCCGGGGAGAAAACCCTCACGGTACCGATTTTACCGTCCCGGTCCAACTTGGCAGGAGCCGACTTTAAAGCTGTATTCGGTGGGCTTGTCAGGAAATATCTGGCTTTCGTCGACGTAATGCAGAAACCGATTTATCAGCCGCGAGGCGTCTTTACCGAAAATAATAGACGGTTCCAGTTTGGACTGAACCAATGTGCTCGTCAGCACGGGGGGGTTCGAGCGCAGGCTTCCGGAAACTGAGCCGTAAATTAATTAATATCCCTTGGAACCTCATTTAAATATTCAAATATTTCTGCATTTTTTTACAATATAACTATTACTGGAGTGTTTTGATATTATAAATTATGTACTTATTTTTCCAATGCAGTTTGGGCGTCCGCCGGAGCGCTGACGCTTCAGGGGAGAGGAAGAGCGTGCGCAGCAACCCCTGCTTGGCTCTTTATCCCGTCAGAAATCTAACATATCTGTAAAGATTCATTAAAACATGTCCCTCTTTTTACTAGTTTGATTAAGTCCTCGTGTAGCCTACGCTCCCATGTTGGTATTTTGTCTTTAGTGTTCAAAATTAAAACAATTGTGAAATTGCTGTAGCCCTACCCATTTTTCCCTTTAATGATGTTATGTTATTATAGGTATTACTTTTGTCTTTCTTTTGGTTGTTGACGTATCATCTTCGAGAGTTTTTGTATTATATAAGTTGTTAATAATAATAATATGAAATGCTTCATATTACTCCAAACTCTTCTAGATTCCGCTGTCCACCGTTCCAAACCCAGTTTAGCTCACTTTGAAAAACATAAATCCAGATGTTTACTATACATTTAATCTAGTAATTATTTTAAATGTTCTTTTTTTTACAGAACATAGACTTCAAATACAGAGTCTGCATAAACCGTATACTGAATGGGGATGGATGGATTAAAACAGTGCTTCTTAAACAGTGGGGCGCGCTCCTTATGGGGTGCGAAAGAAAAGCCTTAGCCTTTCTTGTCCAGAAAATACAGGCCTTCTAAATTTTGATAACAGCTCCCCCTGCTGTTTGGTGTGTACCTGCGGTCAGTAGTATGATGAACACTATTAATAACCTCCTAAAAAAGCACATTACTTAATGTAAGTTTATCTTTAATATTAATGGCTTGATATTATTTTTTACCATATGATGTTCATAGCGAGTTAAAAGTTGACTGCAGTTACGAGTCAGGCTAAAAACAATTTATATTATTGTTAATATAAGATAGGATATTTATTGCTTTGTTTGTAATATCCTATTTCTCCCATTCACTGTTACAAGGGTATAACATGTTTAGTCAGTCCTTTGACTGTGCGTGCATATAACAATATGATAGGATTTAGGCAAATTTTATTCAAAAGATACTCTAGAAGTACATCAGCAAACATACTGAAAAACATGAAATAAAATATGTATACAACAGCATTCTTAAAACGTACAAAGCAACACAAATCACATAAATGAAAAAGTAAATAAATAAGTAGCTGAAGATGAAATTGAAAAGTGACACAAGGACAAGTGACAAAGAGATGTTCCAAGTGACCAAAATTTTGTACGAAAATGACTAAGTTGTGGCAATCAAAGTGTTGTTGTGTATTTAAACTACAAACACTTGGGGGATGTTTCTGATAAGCAAAAATAAATAAATGAATAAACACTGTAATACAGAGGACACTTCTAATCATCACAAATGCATGTAATTCGCTGGTAATTATACACACTGGGACTTTTCCTGTTTGTACAATAGTTGTCAGTGAGGATGGGGTGGTGGTGGTGGGGCAGTTGAGCCACGCTAATAGCTCTTGTTGTGCTCGATAAACAGAGAAAGGCGTTCTGTCGGAAAAAAGCCAACAACAAGAAAAACCAACTGCCACTCACAAAAGTTGCAAGTGACTTTAAAAAAAAAACAAGCCCATAGCGGACAATGCAACATTGTAGCTCACATAAACACCCCTCATGGATTGGACGATGATGTTTTCATTCTGCTGAGAAAAAGTCAAATAAACGTATAGCCTACCTGCACAGACGCTGCAGCCGCTGGTTTCAGGTGTGGACGTTCAAGCGTTGGCTCCTTACTACCGAGGAAATGTAGAGAGCACATAGGTGTCTTTGGTCAGATTCCATAATAAAGTCCTCTCAGTTACAAGTTCATATCCAACACTGACATTTCTTGCCAATACCAACGGAGCAGTCTTTTGTTGTTGCCATAATATGTCTGTTGACACGCTATTCAGAACAGATCTGTTCACTATTTGACTCAAAAGTAAACTTTTTAAGTGTTACCGCTCTACATTTGTCCGGAACCAAAATGGCCGTATGCACACTAAATAAAGCAATTTTCCAGTAAGCACAATTATTAAAGATAATTTATTTAGACAAGGTGAATTCAAATTAACAAGATGGTGCTTTAATAAAGCTAAATGGCAAAATTTTAAAACAGTCTCTGAAAAGACAAGTCACTTAGTAACATTGAAGGGAAATATTGATGAATGCACTAAACAGGTACTGGAACGTATATTAAATGCTGGACAACTTGGTATACCGAAAGCAAGAATGAAAGGAAATACAAAGATGGTACCATGGTGGAATGAGGATTGCAGTAGAGTCGTTAAAGAGCGAAATAAAGCATTTAAAACATTACAGAAATATATAACAGGAACATCAGAGGCAAAGGGCAGAGGCTCATAAGACAATTAAAAATGAGAAGAAATCATGGAGATATTACTGCTCTTCCTTGGGAGCAGCAATTAAATTACAAAATGTTTGGTCAATGTTTAAAAAGATGAAAAGAAGTCAAGTTAGAATACCAGCACTGGTTAGCGGTCAGGAAATTGTGGTGTTAAATAAAGATAAGCCAGATGTTCTGGGTGAGGCATTTGCTGCTGTGCACAGTGGGGAACATCAAAGAAATACACACAGGCTTCAAAAAGTCAAAGAATTTTGTTATATTTAATAGAAAAAGGTAGAACTTTGTCAGCATTAGATGAAGCTATAAGTATGAAAAAAAAAACGGTAATAAAAGATTCAGGATACTCTGCTCCAGTAGATGAAAGCTTCCTGAAGCAATATTAAAATTTTTGTTACAATCTTTAAATAAAATGTGGAGAGAAGGTACAGGTCCAAATAAATTGAAAAGGGCAACAATACTCCCATTTTTTAAGCCAGGGAAAGACTCATCTCACCAGAACAATTACAGACGAATTGACCATTGACAACCCACTTGTGTAAATGGATGGAGAAAATTTTAGTAAATAGATTGGTGTTTATTATTAAACAGAGGCAGCTATTCAGTATCTATCAGTATGGATTCAGAACAGGTAGGTCAGTAGTGGATGCACATGTGAGAGTTAGTAATGATACAGAAAAAGAACTAAAAGTAAGAGAGCTGTTGATTGCAGTATTTTTTGACATAGAAAAATTGTACGACTCAGTGTGAAGGGAAGGTTTACTGGTAGTTGGAAAATATGGGAATTGTAACGGTTACTGCAGGTGAACCCGATATTCAACCAGACACTGAGTTACGATTAAAAGGTTTATTGAGAGTGTTGAATAGTGGAAGGTGAGGCAGGCTAGCGATGACAGTCTTGGCAGATGGTGCAGGCAGGCAGAGATGAGCCGAAGACCAGATGAGGCAGGTAAGGAGAGACCAGATGGAACGATGTAGCATGGAGAACCACCAGAACAGGCCGAGCAAACGGCAGGAACTCACGGGGAGAAACTGACAGAACTGCAGCACGCAGAATGGGTTATCCTCTTAGCAGCAGAGTCCAGCTGGTAGAGCACACATGAGCTAGTAGAGAAGAGGTACATCGCACAAGGCGATCCTGCTTGAGACGAGTGGTGAGGAGCAGGAAGAAGTGAGCTGGCAGATTGCTGGCAGGTGAACAGAGCTGAACTAAATGCTTGTTGAACACAGACTGATAAACTAATAAAGTAAAGAAAAGTGCAAAACTACACTAACACAAAATCCAAATCATGACAGGAATAGGTGGGAGAATGTACAAGATGGCAAGTTTCTTTACAGATAGGAAAATAAGAGTTAAAGTTTGAGATGAATATTCAAAAGTTTTTAAAGAGGGAAAACGACACTCCGCAAAGAAGTGTAATAAGCCCTGTACTGCTTAATATTATGATTAATGATATATTTTCAAATCTAGATGAATGCATTAAATCAGCACTATATGCAGATGATGGGGCCATATGGCTGAGGGAATGTGTCGCATGTAGCAGGAAATATAAAAAGAGCAGTTAATATAATAAAAAAATGGTCATATGATTGGGAATTCAAATTATCAGTAAATAAATCCTGCTACATGATTTTCACAAATGAAAGAAAGCTTAATACAAGAGAAATAACATTATATGATCAGCCTTTAAAAAGAGTAACATTATTCAAATATCTAGGATTATGGCTAGATAGTTCGAACACATGCAAAACGCATATGAAGCAGTTAGAAACCAAATGCAGTGAATTAATAAACCTCATGAAAGCCGTGGCTGGGGGGCTGATAACATAGTATCAGTATGAACGGTCATCTGCCTCCGTCGAGGCAGATGACCGTTCATACTGAGCCCGGTTCTGCCGGAGGTTTTCCTTTCCGTTAATGGGGAGTTTTTCTTCCCACTGTCGCTTCATGCTTGCTCAGTATGAGGGATTGCTGCAAAGCCATGTACGATGCAGACGACTCTCCCTGTAGCTCTACACTTCTCCAGGAGTGAATGCTGCTTGTCGGGACTTTGATGCAATCAACTGGTTCCCTTATATAGGAACATTTTTGACCAATCTGTATAATCTGACCCAATCTGTATAATATGATTGAACTTAACTTAAGTGCCTTGAGATGACATGTTTCATGAATTGGCGCTATATAAATAAAATTAATAATAAACATTCACTATTGAATATTTAAAGGGCTCTAATGAGATCAGCATTAGACTATGGATGTATGATCTATGGAGCAGTAGCAAAATCAACATTACAATTAGCAGATATATTACAATACAGGGCATTACGAGTATCTACTAGAGCAACGAAGACCACCCCCATCAATGCTATTTTAGTAAAGTCTGGAGAGACTCCTTTGGAGATGAGAAGAGTCAAAATATCACTCTCTTACTGGATAAGACCTCAAAGTAGTGGACAAGAAAACCCAGCAACAAGCATATTAAAGAACTGTTAGGAATACTCAAAATATAAGAGAAACGTTTTTGGATGGACATGAAATGAGCAGGCAAAAACGTAGGAGTTAGACAATAAGAAGTTCTCTAATAATAAACCAATTGGTGCTGTGCCACCATGGTTGTTTCCAGAAACAAAAGTTGACATGAAAGTATTCTAAATGAAAAGAGACAGGAAATATAACGAAGTCAGTTTACAACTAGTTTATATATTACACATTTTTTTTATAGTTATTTAAAAATTTATACAAAGGGTTCTAAAAATATTATGGGACATGTGGGAACAGGGAAATACATTGCAGTTTCAATTACGTATCTGTAAAATATTAACTGACCTTCACACAGCAGAAATGGTAGCAATAACTAGCAGTTTGAAATGGGTGGAGGAGGTTAGACCGGACAGGGTGGTGATATGCTCAGATTCAAAAGCAGTAATAGAAAGTATTCAATCAAAAGGTAACTACAGAAAAGATCTTGTACTTGAAGGTGTGGAATAGGCATTCGGTTTTGGATACCAGCACATGAAGGGGTGAGAGGAAATGAGATAAGCTTGCTAAAAAGGCATTGGGGAAGGAGATAAAGGAGATAAACAAGAGATTTGGGAAAGGGGGAAGTAAATCAATAATTAAAAAGGAAAGAAACAGAAATTTGGCAAAAAAGATGGAATGAAGGTGAGAACGGGCAAAAACTATATTGAATTCAAGAATCTGTAATAATTATGGAAAAAGAAGCAGAAGGGAAGACGTGATTTTGATTAGACTAAGAGTAGATCATACATACTTAAATTAGTTTTCATTAAATGAATAATGATATATGTGAAGGTTGTGTGGAAAAAGAAACTGTGGAAGAACTGCTATAAATACTGAAAGAGAGAGGAGGGGGAAAGTAATTAGGGAAACACAGAGAGAAGGGAGTTTAAAAGAAATGTTAGGGACAGACGGGGATATGGAGGAAATTAGGGTTATTAATGAAGCATTGTTTTTATTTTTTACATAATACTAAATTTAAAACTAGTATATAGTAGGTGGACCATATAAAGCTGCACACCCAGCAAGTTGACAAAGTTTGTTGCCTTATAATATAAATCAACAAAAAATTGATATATAATTCGCTTTGGTTCCGGCACATACGGGGGATGAGGGTAATGGAAGGGTGGATAGGTTGGCCAAAGAAGCAATTAAGGCAAGTGAAATTGAATTCAGGGTCCCATTAAGTAAAATAGAAATTATAGTACTTATTAAAAAATAACATCAATGTGGTGTGATGAATGACAAGACTGAGGATTGGTGAGTTAAAAATGATAGGGATACACCCCTCAGGGTGCATATTGTACATATTGTGTGGAAATAGAAAGTGTTGAATATGTTTTAGTAGAATGCAGAAATGCGCAAGTAAAAGAGAGGAAATGAGAAGGGCAATGAAAAAAAACATTAAAAATTATTATTATATTAAGTAAGCCTGAGTCACGTAATATAGTTAAAATAACAGTTAACCGTTTAAAAGACACAAAAGTAGCTGCTTTTTTAATATATTTTTTTTTATTAAAGAAGAATGTCAATAAAACTTACAGAAGAAGAAGAGCTACACACTCTTGTACAGTAGGTGGCGGTATGCACCTTCAAGTTGTTTGCAATGCTCCAACAAAGACAAGAAGAAGAAGAACTGGGGCATAAACTCACAAATGGGCACAGGCTAGTTACAGAGGCAGGTGGGTGCCCAGTCAGCTGCAGTGCAGGCGAGAAGCTTCTCTTAAATCTTCACATCTAACGCTGTCATGGTTGTGACACAAACTCCACGGCTAGCCGCAGCTAAATAACGCAGCAGCTCGTCGTTTTTTTAATGTATATAAGCTAAGTGCAGCTAACGCGGAAGGCGTCTTCCTTCAGCGCAACCAGTGATTATGGTGACGGATTTAATGCTCTGCGCCTTGTAGAAGGGATTTCCTCCAGATTTAAGGATGTCTAAACGCCTGCGAAACGCCGAGTCGTGCGCCGATTGCGGCGTCCCAGGTAAGCCCGTTCACCGCGAGGGAGGGGCGCCCTGGGCTTTAAGGGCATTTATCTGTAGACTTCTGCTTTATACATTATAATGCATCAGTTTTAATTACCGCTGGCACCCCGCGGCGCTTTCTTCTTCTGCTTAATAGTTCCCGCATGTCATGTGTACGGATATTTATAATGATTTGTGCTAATTTTTATCATAGCCTTATTGTATTTCCAGTGTAGTTTTTAAATTCAAGCGTTATGAAGTTTTTAATTGTGCCATGTTTCATTTAAAAGTCACTTTTGGTACAGTTTTGTCTATTTATTGATTTATACACTTACTGTAAATAAAAAGGATCTAAGGACCTTTCCTCCGCATGAGTTTGTTCAACATTTACAGTCATTATTAATGATATCATGGTTTTATTCACACGTGTTTAATTTTATGCAAACCGTCTCATTGCAGGCTGAAGTTGCAGCCGTAAGAGTTAAACCAGCATTAAAATGTTATTATTGCTAGTTGTAGTCCTTGTAGCAGAATTAAGTAATTATATATTTTAAAACAATTTACAACTGCCCTTTGTTAAATGGGTGCAGTCTTCAGTTCAGACACAACCTACATATCCACAGGCGTTTTTTTATTTATTTATTTGTCGTATTAGGAATCTTGACTGCATTCAAGGTCTAGAGCTCAACATCTGAAATACTTTGACTGGCCTGACCTTAATTTAATGCTTTCTAGGTGTTGTACACCAGCAGAGACGACTGTGAGCTCTTTTGATTATCTTCGAAATCTGCTTTTTTAAGTTTAGAGGGTCGTTTATTTATGCATATTCATCCTGAAGGTTTGCAGCAAGTTCTGGTGTTGTCCATCTGCTGTCTGTGTGTAGTCTGTATGCTTCAAGCATAAATCTGTGCATCATTTAGGCTGTACTTATTGAGTATAAACAGAACCTTGGCAAAAGAGCCTTTGTTCCAATACATATGAGAAATTAGTACCATTTTCTTTGCATATTCTGCTAAGCTGCCAGGGGCAGATGCTTCTGCATTTAGCAATGGCATTTACTTCTTCAAAAAGGCTTCCTTGTCTTGTTATGAAGTCCAAATAAAGCTATATTTTTCACTTGGTGCATTTTGTTAGATAATAAATCACAGTTTTACTTAGCATCTGAGATGCTGCGTTCAATGAACACGTCCCCCTATCTCTAGCCTGAGCCTCTCGCTCTTTATCAGTCGGAGTTCGTTTCCCTAGAAATAAATCAGTTTAGTGGGCAGGTTAATGGGATCCAGGGGTACTAAGATTTAAAAAGGTTTCTGAAGTTACTGCTATCTCAGCTGTGATAGATAGCAGAAATTTTGTTCTGATACTTGGCTGTCAGATTAAACTGTTTAGTCTGAACGGTAATTGGAAAACTTTCAAATGATCCCAAGATGACGTGTGTAGGCCCAGAGCCAAGTCAGCTAAGACAGCTGCAGCCTTTGTAAAAGCTGAAAATAATAGTTTTTTTTGGTCTCTCTGTTTACATTGAAGCCTCTGATTGTCTGTGATCTAAAATGACAAAAAAATCTTTAATTTACATTGTTTTTCGACATTACCTTGAAATGACCGTATCTTTTTATCTGACGTCGTTGCTCTTTTCAGTGGTTAGAATAAATACCAGTTACCTGACCTGTAATTTACAGAAGATTTGGTTCATTTAATAGGTTCTCCTCTTCTTTAGGCAAATCAGACAGTTTGGTTGGACCCAAGCTTCAACAATAAAACACTGGCTATATAACAAGAATGACAAAAAAAAAAAAAAAAAATCTAAGTAAAGATAAGTGGTATTCTGGGTATGTAGATGTTATCATAGGGAATTCTGGAAACTGCAGCAGCGAATAAAAAGCTGTTTTGATTGGACAGCTCAGCCAGTAGCGTGATCACCGTCCAAGGGACTGGAGTAAAACAGGAAGTAGCCTTGCTTATAGTAACAGACCTACCTGAATGTCTGACTACAGTCTAGACACCAACCGGTTATCGGTATGGAAGTGAGCCAAGGTTTTAAAAGGTGACATTTAATCCCTGTGGCGAACTGAACAAACACCATTCATTAAAATCATGTTTTTTGTTTTGTTTTTTTCTTGTGTTTTTTTTGTATTTTTAATCAAGATTGTCATTCAACGAGACTCTCCAGTATGAGACAAATACCTTCGTCTTCTCCCAGAGATCTGCCTGTTGAAGTAATTTATGGGTCCGGCCGGGAGAAGCTTGGAGGGAGCTTTTCACGCCCTAATGGGCCTGTGAAAGCGGAACAAATAATGGCTGCATTGTGTCTCGGATGCTTTTCACAAGTGCCATTTAAAGGAAAAAGAAGTGACGCGATGTTTTTCAGCGGGCACAGGAAGCAAAACAGGATGCCGAGCGCTTTGGCTGCATACTGTTGCTGCAGAACAGTTATTTTTATTGTTCTAACGAGTTTGATGACGGTTCGGGTTACTGGAATAAAATTACATGTAGTTTCCCTTTATTTTTAATTATTGACAAACGCTTTATCCTATGTCAACTATCTCTTCTTCTTCATTGCTAAATGAGCAAGTTTGCAAAGTATGCAGGAGCTTGTCCGTCATCTTGTCACTCAGATTAGTTAACCCAGGGCGGGGCGGGTTGGGGGGGGTTCTCAGCAGCTGCCCCAGCATATGGCCGGTACCAGTTGTTGGGTGTTAATATTTTTAGAGCTTCAAGAGGATGTGGCATTAAGTTTAGCTGCTCTTGTTGAGAAAAGCATGAAGGAGGCATGTCAGCAAGTCCCTGTGGAGGGTTGTTAAGTGGAGAAATTGGGAGGGGGGGACCCAGGAGACAGAATCTGACCAGCAACCCCAGCAGCTGTTGCTCCTACCCCTCAGCTGCTGCTTTGTACTCGTCTGCCCCTTTCACAAAGCCAGACGGTCCGTGTGCGTCGGCGTTTAGCCCGCGGCAGAGCTAATCTCTCCTACATCTGAGCTCGGTGCAGTTTTGGGTTCCAACGGGTTCATTTCACACACGTATCTGGTGACGGCGAACTGTACTTGGTTTCTGCTCGTAGCCTCCGTGTGACTTTCATACACGGCGCGCTGCTGTTTCTCGTTTCTCTTTTGTCTTAACGCGGCCGTCAAAGAGGAAGCTGCTCTTTCAGAAGGTGCTTCCACATCTAACTGCTGGTCCTCACTTCCTTTCTGCAAACCTTTGACACGCTGCACGGCCTCGCTTCAGCATCCAGCGCTTCAGCTGAAACGGCTTCACGGGACTATTGCAACAATCTGTGTTTTTTTTTTTTTTTTTTTTTTTTTTTTAACTATGATTACCTTTGCATGTGTAAATTGTGAACACAAAAACTCATGTACGTCTCAATGAATTAGAACATTACCCAAATTCTTAATTGCATCAACTGAATTAAACTTGAACGACATGGCTCCATTACACTCAGTGATGTATTTGAGACATTTAGTTACATTTTTTTTGAGGATTGTAGCTTACAGCAAATGAAACCCAAAACTCAGTTCCTGGAAAAAGTTTCAGTAGTTTATAAGACAAGTTGATACAGAAATGTGGGCCTGATGGGAACTACATCCATGCATTTGGTTGTTGCTCCTTTTGCACGAATTACTGCATCAGTGCAGCGCTAGAGGGATCCAGCCCAATGCACCGATGAGGTCCGACGTAGGCCTCGGTTTCTTTGATACCCAGAATCAGAACCAAACATGGAGACGCAGCATTCAGCTTGTATGCTCCGCAAACCTGGAACAAACTTCTAGGAAACTGAAAACAGCCAAAACACAGAGTTCCTTTAAATGAAGACTGAAAATCCACCTTTTTAGGGTTGTTCTCAGCCCATAATAACTCTGACCAACATATTGGATGTGTAATGTAAAATGTGTATTGATGTTTTCACGACCAGTTTGTTACTGGTCTCACAGCCGGTGACCGTCTCAACATGTTTATGATGTTTTTATGTTTTCATGATGCAAAGCACTTTAAACCTAACCTGACTCTAGCCAGATGTATTTTGCTCCGCCTAGCTCCACTCACATGCGAGTGAAGCTAGGCGGAGCGATATCAATCTGGTTAGAGTCAGGTTACTTTAAACCGCCTTGCTGCTGAAATCTGCTACACAAACAAACTGGACTTGACATTAAAGGAGAAGTCCGGTCAAAATCAGAATTAAAACTGCTGAAAGTACTTTAAATATAAAATTATTACATACTGTTCAATAAATGATGAGCTTTTTTAATTAAGAGTAATTTTCATTTGAAGGTCCTTTTATGGGGGCCGCCATCTTGGTGAAGAACAGTACTGCCACCTCCCAGTTTGTGACGTAACGATGCGGTATCGGCTGTAGAGCAAGTCCCGATGCTCTATCTGTCCCCTTGTAAATAAATACCCGTTTTCATGCCGAAATATATTTTTTAACCTCTTAAACAAAGGTAGACATGGTATTAAGCATTTAAATTTAAAGTAATACTAATTTTACATTTAGTATTAGAGACATTAAAAAAACAACAAATCAGCATCAAAGTATGGTTTATGGGTTGGGTTCTTTAATGTTAAAAGATGAGTATAAAACTCATCTTTAGAACCAATCTCTGCTCAAAATGGTGATCTGCACCGCCTAATCTACTTTCAGCAGTTATCATCAGTTATTGCAACCGTAAACTGCAGAAAATACGGGCAGAGCTGCTCCTTCTGAGTTAACTCTCTTCTGCTGTCAGGAGGAGCTGCAGCGCGTTATGAGGCGGAGGGATATTTTGGCGTCACTTAGTTTAGAACCAAAACAATCGACTTCACTTTCAGAAACAAGCCCAAAAAAAACTGCAACCCCACAACTCATGAAATATACTCGTGACTTTAGAAAAAATAAGACCAAAGTTGCATAAAATAAGTGGGCTTCACAACAGTGAGCATCCTTTCCAAGTGTGTTGTATCCCTCCGCCGCTCTGGTCGGTACAGAAATGTTCTGGCAAATTCTACATTATGAAAAAGAAAAACCTACCGAAAATCCTCGCTCTCATGTCATCTTGAAGACATTCTCCTTCCAAATGTTGGCTGCATATGATGTTTCTCTCTGGCCAGAAGCACGATGGAAAATCCTCTCTCTTCAAGTAGGTAATCCAACAAAAGAACCCATGGTGGTCATGAATCGGAAAGGTGAAAAAACTAATGTTTTTTTCACCTTTTACCCGATGTATTGTTACATCCAACTGCCATGCATGTGAGCATTGTTGCTTCAGCAATAGCTCCCGCAAATTTCATTGGTGAAGTCCTCTGGAAATCTGAAAAAATTGTTGATGATAGCAGCTGTGTAGAACGGCTCCTATTGACTTTGCTTGGAAAGTGTGGAGAAATGCTGTCGGCTCTCCGCTTTTCCGCGTCACAGGATGTGATGTCAGGCGGCCCTTACTGCCCATATTTGGGCAGTAATGGCCGCCCCCAGACACAGTGATCCAGACGACAATTTATGTTATTTTCTTATTGATTAAAGCTAAATTCATTAAATAACCACGAACGTATTAGTTTTAGTTAAAGCTAATGATCCCCTGATTTTTCCTTGTTGACCGGACTTCTCCTTTAATGGCAGCCTTCAGATCGTCTGTATTCAGCCTAAATCAACCAGTGCACCTTTTTTCCTTCCGCTCAGACCTCTATTATTACGCCTGCATAAAGCAGCCTGCGGGCAGCTAACCTCTTTAGCCGTGACCTTTTGCCGAGGGTGTTAATGGCGATCTGCTGGACAGCTGTCAAGACGGCAGCCCTCCCTGTGACTGGGTATGCCACACTATGGCTATAACATGACATTCCTGCTTTGGCTGTAAGCCACGACCACCACGGTTTACAGAAATGTATAACTTTGTGCGTAATGACTCTCACTTTAGCACACAACGTTAGGAGGTCGGTGTTTGTTCAAGTTTATCATTTTTTGCTGTAATGATGCATGCTGTCAATAAAGTTTACACCTTTTAATAGCATGTATGTTTGCCTTGCATGGTCCTGCATTTGTGAGGAAAATGCATTTGTGGGCTGGACAGCAGAGTTGATTGTAGGGGTTAGACCTGCATAAAACTCGCCACATCCCCTCTGCCAGTGCTGAGCGGCTTTCGGTGGAGGCAGTGTGATGGTGTGGGGCGACATCTTCTTCAAAATGGAGGCTTGTCACCAGAGGAGGCGGTCTCAGTGCAGAGAGATGTTCTAATAAGTTGTAATCCCACGTCTGCACCGCTTATAGACTGAATGGTGTCGGCACCCAGATTTGGGGGGGGGATTTATCTGAGACTACAGTTTGGGCGTGGAGCAGATGAAATGGGTCGTCTGTGGTCCTGACCTCAACTCCGTCGAACACCCAGCAGGCTGTATGCGTCAGAGTTGCCAACACAACCACACTGGCCTCCTGGTGACAGGTTCTGGCTGAGGAACGGTGTGCCAGACCACAGCAGCGTGGGGCCAAGCTGACGGCCTGCACGAAGAGGAGGTGCCAGGCTGTTGCTGCTCTGCACCGTTCCCACATGCAACACTGAGGCCCCTGCTTGTTAAGGGGATAAATGGCCATTATGTCACGTCGCTTCAAACATCAATCGCTCTATTCTGGTAAAGGACACCAAGGAAGATGCAATACCTTTTTATAAATGAAATCATCTTTTTGAAAAATGCTTTTTGTATTTATTCGGGATCTCTTTATCCCGCAGTCAAATTGGTTTATGATCTGAAAAAAGGTGAAAGCAGGAGAAATGTCAAACGCTTTTTCCACAGCACTGTATCTGTCTCACTGTTAGAAATGAGTAAAATGAAAGAAGTCTTTCAGTGTTATTCTAATGTATCAAGATGTACGTTCTGGCTGCTCCATATGGACACTTTGTTAAAAGAAGCAGGTTTAAATCTCTTTTCTGTTTTCCCCTTATTTTTATTTATTTATTTTTGGATAAAAGATTATCAGCAATCTGTTCCTGAAACGTTGCCTGTGCAGCATGACTGCAGCCAGGTGCTCTGATTCTGGCTCTCCTGTTTTCCAGAGCCTCGCTGGGCCTCCGTGAACAGAGGGGTGCTGATTTGCGACGAGTGCTGCAGTGTTCATCGAAGTCTCGGCAGGCACAGCTCCCAAGTCCGTCACCTGACGCATTCCCTGTGGCCTCCAACGCAGCTTCAGGTTAATGACCCTCTACAGAGAGGGAGCACTAATAGATGGCATGTTTGCTACGCTCTGCAGACCAAGCAGTTTGGGCCTGGACTGCCTTGATGTTACACCGTTTATTCATTTAATGGGACACAGTTTAAGCGGTTATGATTGTTTTATTTCGTCTAGATGGTGCAAACGTTATACAACAACGGTGCAAATTCAATATGGGAGCACTCCCTTCTGGACCCTGCATCTGTTGTGATGAGTGGAAAACGTAAAGCCAGTCCTCAAGACAAACTTCAGTAAGTTGTTTGTTTTTTTTGTTGTTGTTGTTGCTTTTTTCTTTATTAATTAAGCACTTTTTTAAGTGCAGCAATGGTGGCTCTGGCTCAGTTTGCCTCTTTGCCAATTTGTTCCTCTATTTTGTAGTCAATAAAAACCTCAATTTTCTCTGCCAATTTTATTTAATTGTATTTCTTTCTTATGTTGTATTGAATCCTATTTCCATTAATTTAGGTTCCGATCATTAGAAACGGTTGACTATTATGACGTATGACAGATTGGGTCCCTTCAGTGTTGGCTATCAGCTTATAGATCCTGCTGATAGAAATTTGCTGCAGTCATAATTTTCTTTTGCATTTTTTTTTAATTTCTCTTTCTTATGATGTTTTTTACAAGTTCTTACTATGTTTCTCCAAATTGCACAAACAGCAGTAGCTGTTTATGCAATTTGCTAAAAGAGTTTTGCTGATGCACTCGGCTCAAACAACTGCTTCGATGTAATATTTAGTTGGATCTCACGTTTTAAGAGCAATGTATCTACATGCCAATTATATATTTTTAGTCAGTTTGTGTCCCTGATGCGCGCCGTATGTGTTGTTAAAGCTAGCCAAAAAATGGTGGGAAATATAAGCTTAAATATCAGGAAACTGATTTCTGTTTGTAATCAATGTTAGCCTGACCAGCCAAGACCGACTTACGCTGTGTACACGGCTTATCAGTCTGGAAAGGAGGTGGTAGAGTCTGATTTCAAAGGCGGGACTAACGGGATCAGTGCCAACAGGTTAGAACCAGTCAGATGACTACGGATGTGACGCAAAAAAACTCCAAGCGACGCACTCTGTTTTTGTAATTTGTAATCTGTGGAAAATATCATGCCGTCGAGCAAACTCTCCGGTGAACGATTTTTGTCTAAAGAAATCTACACATGTACTCACATGTACATGTGAGTACATGTGTACACAAGGATCCAAGCTACAAAAATCACCATATGTGTCTTCACTGTTATGGTTACAGAAAAGTGCTGCTGCATTATGGGTAATTCTGCCGCTGAGAATGGCGCATCGTAAAGTCCCGCCTCCTGCGCTGTGATTGGTCCGGTCTGTTTTAGACCGGAGCGTATGGAGCCTTATCCACTGATCTCTATTATACACTGGATTGCTGATTAGCCCGAAAAACTGAAGTCACTGGGCGCCATCTTGCTACTCCCTACTCTCACAGAACCCCATAGGATTTGGTTGCAACAACAAGCAGTTTACTGGCTGTGTGAAAACTTTTCACAGGTAATTCTAGTCATTGGATGTACTAACACTAGGAAATTAGGTGCTGAAATATTTTACATGATAGGGAATTCTCTTTATGGGGAAAAAATCTACCAAAAACAGGCAATTTCTGAGGTAACAGCTGGGAGCAGCATTACCATTTTATGTTCAATACCAAAGTTTAACTTGGCAGTGGTTACAACTAACTTGTTTCTGTCATATTTGTTGCTGGAAGAACTTTAAACTGAAATGCTTGCTAACTCGATATGCTTGCATGGTTATTTGACGTTAACGCGCGGTTTTTTGTTGTTGCTTTCTCGCGTGCATATAGTGAATGGCAGGGAAAAAACAGGCAAAAACACATGGATACTTTGAAACGAGAAGCGACTTCACCGACGGCGTTGATGCAGACCCCGCTCCGCTCCGCACAAAACTTGTTCCGTTCGCCAACTCACCGCCTCGCCTAAGCAAATTCCTGCGGGAAACACCGCCTTCCACATTTCGGCTTTGTTTTTTTCCAGCCAGCACCTTTCTTCCTCTTTGAATCCGAGGCTGGGCTGACAGCGAGGTTATTGGCGCATTATCGCCACCTACTGTTCTGATTCAAACCCCTACACCACAGCAACAGACCTTCACAAAATAAAAGCATGTGAGCAACACGCGTTAACCCACGTTAAAGGGAGTACCAATATGGCGGCTGGTGGCTTCAAAGCGACTCGTTCTAACAGCGGGCTATTAGCAATCCAGTGTATAATAGAGATCAGTGGCCTTATCCGACTGACTTGTGCCCCTCAGTTAGTCTGGCCGGCCAGGCTAAATCGATATAGTCGTGCCAATATTCAGCTATGGTATCGCATCTACATGTTTATCTGATATCAAGCATGAATTATTTAGATAAATGTCTAAATTAATTCATTTTAAATAAGATTGACTCATAAATATTATACACAGTTAAGAGATATTGGTAAATAGAAATTTGTAAATTGATTGCAATATTCATATTGCAAAGGTGTGTTTGGAGGGCAGAAATTGTAGGCTAATAAATTCCAAGTGTTATGAATATGCATTTTTCATGCTAATGTAATATTTGGCCAGTTGGACAGAGCCTTGTAGCAACAGATGTCCACCTCGGACACAAATGGCATATTCAAGATGCTAAAGGTCCCAGAGTGATGGAAACACAGATCAGAAAGAGAGGGCAGAAGAAGATAGGCATTCATCACAACACATTTATTCATCGCAATATCTATCAATATAATAGTCATCACAACATATTTTAATCTCGTGTAGCCATTCTCCATTATAATGTTTTAAACGTAAGTATTCAGATTTCTTTATGCATGAACAGAGGCCAATTTTCATTTTATTTCCACCTGTCTCATCATATTTGACCTTCTGAATATTTAAGTTGTTTTATTTTGTATGAAGAATGGCTCATTTTGTTTCATGTCATGCTGAAGATACTGCTTTACACATATAATTCAAATAATATAATTAGTGCAACTCTTTGTTTTCATTATTTTGTTAATTGCAAAAACTGAAATTATTTGTTTAAAAAAGTTAAATAAGGTTTAATTTTTAAAAGGAAAATCAGTTACAGTATATAGATTAATCAGCAATCCAAAAAGAAGTCATTTGATTAACAAAACAAACAAACAAACAAAACTTAGACGCATCCCCATAATAAACGATGAGTAGAATATAGGGGAAAAAAAAAAACAGTTCAAACAATGGCCGTCCAGATGGATACAAAATGACCTCCTGGTGGCTTAGGACCCCAAAAAGTTGGGTACAAAACGATCAGAACATTAAAAGTACAAAATGGCAAAGAAGCAAAATGATCTGAACAAATAAGGAGAAAAGCAAAAATGCTGTCTGTGGCAAAAATGAAAAGATCAACATTGAAATGTATCAATATAAGATGAGCCTTTTATTTATTTATTATTTTTTTTTCCTTATGGGGAAAAGTCAAGATGTTAATGATGGTATTAATGACGATCGTAAAAAATATTGTTCTCATTCATCTTCTGTTTGTGTTTCAAAAGCCCAAACAAATCAGAGTTTATTAGAGCCAAATATCAGATGCTGGCGTTTGTCCATCGTATGCCGTGCCGTGACGATGACAGCTCTACAGCAAAGGATTTAAGCAAGGTAAGGAGAAACGGCACACTCCACTGGCAGCCATAGTAGAGGATCTATTAAAGCCTTCAAAATCATTTTTGATTGCAGCAAGATGATTTTACACTGAGAATGTTTGAAAAACCAAACCTTTTTTTAGTATGTTTATTCAGTGGGGACAAATATCACATGTGAAACAGTTTGAACAAAATCGCCCGTGCTACATTTATTGTCACTCCTAATTCCTACAAAGCAAATAAAACCTTTTAAATTTTTACTTTATATTTTGGAGTTGAGGAGAGTGTTATGAGATTCTATTCAGTAATCCATGACTTCCTGTTTCTCTGGGGTATGAATATAACCTGATACAGAGACCTTGTTTTCGTAGCCACTTATCAAAAGGGGAAAGGCAAGGTCAGATTTATCAGTCAATCTATCAGCTTTTATTTATACAGCCCTTTACAACACACGGTGACCAAAGTGCTGTACATAATATCAACATTATAGAAACAGAATCAAAAACATAAAAGGCAAGTACAAAATATGACATTATGACAAAAACAGGTTTTAATTGTGGCCTTAAAAATGGCCAAAGTTAGCAGTGGTACAAAATGTCTGGAGGCAATTAATAACTAAAAGGTTAAAAGCAGGAACTTTGACACAGAAGTCTGATCAGTTTATCTTACCTCACACAGATGGTAAAGGAGGAACTGCAGCCAATGAAGTTGCTAAAGTTGCAATTTATTTAAATGTTTTTTGCAAGTATATTTTATCCGAGGTGCCAAGAACAGTGGAGGATTCTGAAGTATTAGTTTTGTTTTTTTTTAGGTTTTATCGTGTATGTTTATTTTTGCTCACAGCAATAATTATTTTTCAGCAACTTCACTCCAGTGTGCGCGCAGCAAATCTTGAGACTTGTTTGAGGCTGCTGTCCCTGGGAGCACAAGCAAATTTTTTTCATCCAGTAAGACTCGTGTTTTCTATAAAAAAAAATTATTTTTATGTATATTTTTATGTTTTTTTTTTCCCCCACTCTGCGTGTTGTTGTTGGTTCTTTTTTTGCTAATCAAACGTCTCCTCCAGGAAAAAGGAAACACTCCTTTGCACGTAGCCGCGAAGGCAGGCCAAGTATCTCAGGCTGAACTGCTGGCTGTTTATGGGGCTGATCCTGGAGCTCTGGACAGCAATGGCAAAACTCCCATTGACTATGCAAGGTGAATCTCCTCACTTATTACCAGTTTATGTATATATTTTTTTGCTCTTTTCATGGCATTCCTGGATGAATGCATTTGAATCATTTGTGTTACTGTTGTGCTTTTCAGAGAAGCTGGTCACTATGACATGGCCGACAGGCTGGTGGAGGTTCAGTATGAGCTCACTGATCGACTGGCGTTTTATTTATGTGGCAGAAAACCAGGTAACCAGTGGCAGGGATGTGTAATGGAGGGTTATTTGTGATTTTTGCTTAATTGGAGATCAAGGTTAACGGTCTGTGCACGTTTTGGTAACTGGGTATTCTGATCAGAAACTAGTAATGAGTGATTTATTGAGCAAATGGATGTTTTTTCCTCTTCAGGTCTATTCAGGCTTTTAGTTTGCTGTAGTTGTATTAATTTCCTTGTACGATTTCGACAAATATCTAAGAAACAAAACGAGCACAAGACAGCTGAGCATGCAACCAAAAGGTACCAAAGCACGATGATGTTGTGGTTGGACTCACCTGAACTGGGGCGTCAATGCATAACGTAATGGCCGTGCTAGACAAGAGTAGTGATGGCAAACTTTGCAGCCCCGATTTGAGTTTATAAAATGAGGAGTTATTTAGCGATTAGCCCTGTGAGGAGGAGGAAGTCCAGAGAGTTGTTGTCTGAGTACTTTGGCTTGAAGACCTAACAAACCGGCATCCTACCCAGGAGTTAGAAGGCAGCCTGACTGTAATTTGTTGGGGAGTTGTCTGTAATTCACCACAGTGACAAACGAAGGCTGCGTGTGACTAAAACTGTGAAAATCTAGAATTCTGGCCGTATTTTGGTAGACAACATTTTTTGTCTGCTTCAGTTTTCCAGTGCGGTGTCCTTCTGGTGTGGCTATCTGCAGCCATAGCATTAACCGGGCTGTGTCCAAGTCTTTCAGGTTCTTTGACTCTCTAAAATCCAAGACTCCAATGGAAACACTCATAATGGGTGTTTTTAACAAAGGGATTTTTTAGTGTCGTTAAGGACAAATCTATCCTCACCTCTCCCTCTGTCTTTATCTCTATGGAGCTCACCCACAGATGATCTTCTTAACAAAGCGCTCACTCCATTGTTTATCTGTGTCACCAATAAGCAGCTACACAGTCATATTCTGGTTAAAAAGTCCCTTTTGTCAAGAAAACGGTGCATTCTGTCTACAGCCTTGGCAAGAGACAGGCTTGCGTCACATACGCATATAAAAGTGCTTCCTATTTTTAAGTTGGTGTGACTCAAGGCCTTTTTTTGTTTCAGAGAAGTACTTTTATAATTGCTTTTCTTCTTTGATATCCAACGCAAAGGCCAACTGTGATTTATTTCTATTTAATGGGGAGTTTACTACATTACAATTGCCCTATTTCTCATACTCTGATACTGCCAACTACCATCCGCAAGTGTGCCCAGGGCAGCCATCCTGCCCCTTGTATACTGTTACAACGTGAAGTTATGGCTGGTTGGTGTCCTCATTCAGAGCCCACAAACATCCCAACAGGTGATGGACCATACAGGCCATAACCTGAATGTAAAGAACTAACAAAAGCCCCATTTACACTACCCTTGTTAAACCGATCCATGCTGAGCTCGGTCCGAGCTTGGATCAGTTAACCAAGCCAAGCTTGGTTCTTACGACCGTTTACACATCACGCTATTTCAGTTCCTTGGTTTCCTCGCCTCCTAGTGACGATCTGCGGTACTACTGCTCTCTGGGATTGAAGGAGGAAATCAAGCAAATCAAAATGGCGGCGCCCGTAACATTCAGGAAGTTATGTTTGGTTATATTTCGTTGTTTGCGGAGAGTCAGGCAAATACGGCAACTTTTGGTGAATTTACTTGACAGTCAGCTTTTGGGAAGTGGATAAGACAAACGAACGTCTAATAAGGATTTACAGACGCAGGAAACAACGACAGACGCTGAGGTTCATCGCAATGCTAAACAGAATCATCACTGGAAACCGTGTGTCACGGTAGGGAAGCTAGTATTTTTATGAATATCTGAAATGTCAGCTGACTGTAAGGAGATGACGCGGTCTGCTCATGCGCTCTTTGTTATTAGAGAACCGGGCCAGAAAAAAAAAAAACGAGCAGAACCCACCCATGTAACTGGTCTGCATTTAGCGCGGTCCGGTTGTGTCTGGCTCGGTTCAGTTCAGTTTGTGTTCCATTTACACTCGATAGTTATCTCGGTTGCCGAGCTCGGACTGGTCTCGGCACGGTTAAAAAAGGGTAGTGTAAACGGGGTATATGAACTTGATCATGTATCTCAGTCCCTTCTAAGTTCCCCGTAGTTCCCTCAGACCCGTTTTCCATGTTTTATGCGAAATCGCTGCACTTTTTGGCAATGTTACCTCAGTGTAACTCAGAACTAATTATTTCATTTGACCTTTTTGCCCTTGAGGTCTTATCAAAACTGTGTTCACCACAGACAGGAGAATTTTAACTGGTAATTGGATTTTCTTGTCAGAAGTCCGCAATAAAATTAAAAAAACAAGGGGTTATTAGGTCTTCATTTTAAGATATAAAATATTACAATAGAAATACTTAAAATTTTTCTTGTTTTGTGGTGCAAATGAAATGAGCAGAGTAAAACATTTGCCTTGGTTTTTCTTTTCAAGACCGTTAAAACGGAGGCAAAAGAAAAAACTCAAAATTGGGAATTTTGCTAATCTGAACTACAACATCATGGATGAGATTTTTCAACTTTGGGCTTAGAATAAATGTAAAAAAAGCAACAATTCAATTAAATATATTTCTCTTGTTTTAAATATTACTGTTGTAGTGTTAAATGACAGTACAACTCAAATTATGGATGTTAAATGAGTTTCCTAATTATTATAAATTCATCACCCCCCCTCCCCAATCCCACAGAGTGGTTTGGTCAGCATGCTATTTCCAAGGGGCGGGGCTACCGGCAGCTACTCTCAGCAGTGAGAAAAGCTACGCCGGACTCATCTCATGGGGAGAGTTTAAAAGTCATTTATCAAACCACTTGTTTAACGAGCACGCGGTTGTAACATAAAAAGTAACATTTCTCCCACTTTGTCCAAAATCAGTGTCTTTTTATCATCTTGCTAGAGAAGCAAATAAGCCTATTTTATGATGGTTAACGAGCTCTAACGAGCTGCTATACAGTAGTGGCAGTGATGGAACAGATTAGGAGGAAAGAGGAGAGAAAATAGAGGAAGACAGGAGAGAAAAGAGAGAGATCACTTAGGACTGAGAGGAAAAATAAACGAGAGGAACTAAAGAGGATGGGGTTTTCAAAATGGTAATGTCAGATATAAGCCTAATTTATATTTTACTGACATTTTAGATTTATTCATAGAGGTCCAGATTACGTATTCTTAATTTATGTTTGAAGTCAGAGTTTTGACTATGTTTAGTAGGCTACTAGTTATCACATGACTTAGACGTTTGGTTTGACACATAACTAATTTCTTTTAAAGTCAAAGATTTAGTTTTGATTGGTAATTTTTTTTTTATACAAAACATTGTTCTTCCTCTTTGGGAACTAGATCAGGACCCTGAGCTGAACAGAGCTTCTCTGTGTGAAGTTGTCCCTCTTTCACAACGAATACCCGTGTATCAGCAGGGTGGAGACTGCACAGGATGTCGGGGGACGGCAAGTGGAGGTGCCGGGCTTGTTCTATCAGGTTCTGATCGGGATTTTGATGGTGCTGCCCATGTCTTCATGTGAAGATGAGATCTGCTGTACCATGTCCCAACAAAGACTCAACTATGTAGTTGTCTGTAATGTCCATAAAGTGAGACTGGACAAGCTGCATATAAACATGATCTGCCAGGAGTTTGTCAGATCCAGTTTCAGCAGAACAAATACGTTGGGCTCTTTTGTTTAGAGAAGTGGTGTTTCTTTTTTATTTTTTTAGGTGCAAACGTTTTAGTGTGGTTGATAGAAACTACTTTAATGTTTCACAGATACATGCAGTAGATAAACATATAAATGAGTGGTTAACTGTTACTGTGCTACTGTTACAATCTATAACTTACTTCAAAGCTTCCATATTTTGTGGGATATCTTGTTGACACTAAAGTAAATATATAGTTTGATTTTGGTGGCTTATTCTTGGAGGTATTTCCTTCATGGAACTTATTTTGAGCTTAAATTTCTTCTGAAACTACTTTGATGGATTATAGTGGAAATTAGAGCAGGATGTAAATAAATTCTGTTCGATGTAATTATAAAAGTTGACCATTGTTACCTTCCACCTAATACCATTACTGGTATAATGTATACAGGTAAAAATGGACGAATAAAGAATAATGCTAGAATCACTGTTGTTACTTTTAATAACATTATTTTACATGCTGAGGGCTCAACCCCTCAAGAAAAATTGCAAAAGTGCAGAAAAGAGAGAGGTAGAGAGCTTTTTTTTTTTCACTGGTTATCATCGTGTGCGTCAAGCTAACAACAGTTAGCTTATTTGGACCGGGAGGTTTTCTCCCAGACGGGAACTTAACTGACCATTATATCTTGCTCTCAAACATTGAGGCATTATAAATAAACAAACTGTGCTTAGCCTGGCGGAGGAGCGTGTGAAGCTACGGTGGGGGAAACCCTGATATGTTGTATTTTAGAAGAAAAATCAAACAACCACCTATTTGATGTCTTTCATTAATGGTTTCTGGGAAGAAGATCCAACCACCAAAACGTGCATGGACCGACTCCTTTTGCAATTATTGTTGAAAATGGTTATGTCATATAAATCCCCGACTCTCCCTTTGGTCCGTTTAGATCATAAAAGTGGCGAGCACTTCGTCGTCCCCCAGATGGCTGACAGGTAAGGTCAACTCATGCAGGCCCATCTTAAGGGACATTGATGCAGAGCAGTCCGCAGCATCTTTGTGCCTGTAGCTTTTTCTGCCTGCCTTCTGCTGACTCGCTCTCAGCTGTCTGTTTAATCAAGTTTTTAGAGCGAACAGGCCCACTGAAGTTACTGACATACCCAAGATCTCTGTAGTCGTAGCAAATAACACAATTGTCCTTGAAAGAGCTTCACATAAATGCTCTAAATTCACTCCAGTCAGAAAACTGCTCTGCAGAATGTTTGCTCTTTGAATTAAATGACATATTTGAACCTTTTCACTTGCTGTCTTGATGGAGCAGAAACGTGTAAGTATAACTCGGGGGAGGGGGGGGGGGGGGGTATAAGTTGTTTGCATAAAATTATAAGTTGTGTTTTTGTCATTGCAGCAGTCCAGATTTAACAGAACTTGCAAAAGCAGCAAAGAGAAAACTACAGTCGGTAAGTGCTTTGTTTACCAATAGATATTGTATTCTTTCAGCCTCCTAAGGCTAAACGCGCCTTTCTTCCCTTCATGCAGCTCAGCAATCACTTATTTGAAGAGCTGGCCATGGACGTGTATGACGAAGTGGACAGACGGGAGACGGATGCAGGTAAAGGAGGATCGAGCGTTATTGTGGCGTCATCAGCGTGTCAGTCTTTAGACCTGCTTTCAGAAAGCTGCAGCCTTACTCTGTCATCTGCGTCGCGTTGTTTGCAGTGTGGTTGGCTACACAGAATCACAGCACCCTGGTGACGGAGACCACTCTGGTCCCCTTCCTTCCTGTAAATCCAGAATACTCGTCAACAAGAAACCAGGCAAGTCGGCTGTGCAAAGGTCCCTGCATGTTCTGTAAACCAGGTTCTGCTCTGCTACTGACCTTGTTTTCTTTTAGGGTCGACAGAAGCTCGCCAGGTTCAATGCACACGAGTTTGCGACTCTAGTCATCGATATATTAAGTGACGCCAAGCGCAGACAACAAGGGAATTCAGTGTGCAGCCCAAAAGGTTGGTTTCCTCCTCTTGCTTTTATCCAGAGTCCTGCTGACATTAATGCACAGAGAACTACAGATGTATTTACCGCCTGAACATCAACGCATTTCGTCGCATTACAAAACACAAACTTAATTTTGTTGTGTTGGAATTTCATGTGAAAGTCCAACACAAAATAGTGTGTTATTGTGATGTGTAAGGACCAGGATGCATATTCATTAATTTAAGAAAAAAATCTGTAAAGTCTGATTTGTATTTAGTACCCCTTTATTCTGATACCCATGAATAAAACTGTAACCTGTTCAATTGTATCACCTAATCAATAAACTTGTTGGACTCGCTGAATGTGTAATTCAGTTACAGATGTACCGTGGCGGCATCAGAGGCTTTTGCAACACGTTAGTGAGCAAACGGCATCACGATGTACGTAGCCGACAGCTCAGGGACACAGTTATGGACAAGTTTAATATAGAATTAGGAATAAAACAAAATCCCAAGCCTTGATACCAGCAAGGGAAGCACAGCTCATCTGTGCATAAATCCACAATAGCTTATCAACGTTTATTATCAACCCATCTGGTCATTATGGAAGAAAAATAACTCTAGAAGTCCCGTTTACAGTTTGCCACAACCCATGTAGGGCGGAGGGCGGTTGTCCCCGACCTTTTTAGCGCCACGGACCAGTTTAATGTCAGAAGGTGTGCCGGATAAATATGACAAAATAAAAATAGACAACCGGCATAAAAACGGGCATTTCCTAAATCTAATAATGTAAATATTCACAAATATAAAGTGCGTGAATGATACAACTCACCATAATGCCGACTCAGTTGGAGCCCTGTGCTGGTTGGTAGGAGACAATGACACCAGAAATGCGTTGCTTGTGTCCAGTCTACTGCGTAGTTTGACTTCTTCTCATTTCAATAAACAATTTTAGGCTGGTGTCTCTCCTGGAGGTTCCTAGCGAAGGTCTTTAGTGGCAGGCAGGATCAGTTCTTCACCAATGGCTTCTTATAAAATAATAAAATGTAAATAATGTTGGTTATTTATTCTCTCTGTGGGGTCCGGAACCAAATGACCCACGGACTGGTACCGCTGTATGGCCCAGGGGTTTGCGATCACTCATCTAGGGGACGCAGCATGCATGTTTTGCCTACATATAAATCGCTATGTGTTGGAAAGTGCCTCTGTCTCCCATGTGAAGCATGGTGGTAGCAGTATTATGCTGTGGATATTTTTTTGGTTGGGTGCTGGGAAGTTGGTCAGAGTTGATGGGGAAAAGTAGCGCTAAACACAGCAACCCTAAACGTATAGCCAGAGCTCCAATAGAACGGTATAGACCAAAACACATTCTTCTTTTAGAACGGCCTAGTCAAAGTCCAGTCATTTCTGCTGCGCGTCTGTAGAAAAAAAAATAAACATCTGAGGTTCATAGACGGCTCTCCATCTAATTCTTACTGGCCTTGAGCTATTTTGCATAGTAGATGTGCAAAGCTGGTAGAAATTGCAGCTGGTTCTGCAGAGTATTGACTGAAGGGTCTAAATGGCATCAATTATTGTCCTTCTGCTTCTCAATCAGCTACGACTTTGTCCTGGCCTGTCACATTAAAAAGTTATGTTGAAGATTGTGGTTTTGTAGAATGACAAAACGTGAGAAGTTTCTGGAGACTTCTGAATGCTGCGTCAAACGGCCAAACACTGAAAACAACCCGTATTGATGCTGTTCGTTGCAGACAACGTTGAACTCATATTAAAGGGCGTGGCAGTCAGGCACAGCAGCGACTATGACAGCGTGGCTTCCGATGAAGATACAGATCAAGAGCTCCCTTCCAGCAAAGGAGACAGAACCAAGGTGATTGGTTGCTAAATTCACAACTTGATTTTTATTTTTCAAAGGACAGATTCTCCTCGTTGGTGGTTTTGTCTCTTTCAACCAGTTTCCTCCACAGAGCCTGGACTCTGACCTTTCCGACGGCCCTATAACTATGCATGAATACATGGAGGTGAAAAACGCACTCTCTGCCTCTGAAGCTAAGATCCAGCAGCTGCTGAAAGCCAACGACAATCTGAATGACGAGCTGAGGCTGATGCAGAAAAAGGTATCCACCTCGCTCCACCAATAAGATCACTAACCCCCGGGGAGGGCGGGGCCTGGCTGGGGGGGAGGGTGCGGAGGCAAAGGGCGCCCTCTGGTGTCCAGGGTCACGAGGTGATCAGTCAACGAAATCGGAGTGATCAGCCTTCTTTTTGACCAGGATGTTTCAGAACTTCATTGAAAAATGGAAATTTTTCAATTTTTCCACTTGTTTTTTTTTTTTTTTACTTCAAAAAGAAATTTATGCATCTTTTTTCCATTTAATATTGGATAATATTTGTGTTATGTATAAGTTTGAGTGAAAGTGTTTATTAATGTTACTAACAAGCATGTTGTAAAAACAAAAGCATGACATAATGACCCTGGAATTTACTTTTTCTGATACAATAGTGACTAACTGATATGTATGTATGTATGTTTGTGTGCGTGCTTCATCACATGTTTTGTTTTTGTTTTGTTTTTTTTGCAAAACTGTTGTAGCTTATTTCTTTTGGCAGCTGTTTTTGTTTTCTAACTGGTTATATTTGACTGAAAGGTACTGGTCAAACAAACTTGCTCTGATCGTTCTGCTTGGCAGTGATCAGTCACACACCAAATAATCCTCTGAGCCATGGTAGAGTTACACCTGTCCTGTTGTTCACAGACAACAAATGCATATTCTTTAGTCACGGGTTGCACACGTTTTCTGCAGTTTAGATTAGTCTTTTCTAGAGCCTGTTTTTAAGACTTGTTTGTTAGTTGATCCTTTAGGATGTACAGATCTCAATGAATTAGAATATTTTAAAGAGTTATTTTAGTTACTGTGGAAATGTCACTCTGGTCCACTCTTCCTCCAGACGCTTACCTTGATTTTAGAAATAAAATGCAAACTTTAATTTCACCTGAATAGAGGATTTTGGACCCCTAAGCAACAGTCCGGTCCTTATTAAGACCCATCTGATGTCACTGGATCAGGAGTGGCTTTATCACGAGGTCCTGGATACATCTGTGCGTGGTGGCCTTTGACCTTAGCTGCGGTCCAAACCTCGTGACTCTCCCCTAAGCACACCTCCAACAAGGTTATGGTTATCCCTGCTGTTTGTCTGCCTTTTCCCTTCCACTAAACTTGAATAGCTGCATGCTTGGATACAGCTTTCTCTGAACAGTCATCTTCTTTGGAAGGAGCTGGACAACTGTCAAGTCAGCAGTCTTCGTTGTGAATGTGCTCCCCGTTAGAAGACCATAGCTGTAACCTCATCATAGTACCAGAAATGAACACTTCAATGTATAATGATAATCAATGATATTCTGATTTATTGAGATGAACCTGTACTCGGGCTTCTTGTCTTATTCTCCTTCTGTGGAGGGTAGCAGTGGGGGTCCACGTTTAGGTAAAGGGCTGTTCATGCCAACCTGTTACTGCTTATAACATGTTTTAATGGGCATATCATAATGTGTAAGGAGAAAAGAACATTTTTAAAGAGAGATTTTCACTTTGTTTTTTTGTCATTCATAAACCTGAATGCTCAGCTCTCTGAACTTAAATCAGAGACCTTGTCCCTTTTTCTCCTACCAAATCTTCCCTTCCCTCCTTTTGTTGAATGCAAACTGCTGCATTGATGTTTTCCCCTGAGCCTCTTTTTATGATTCTCCAGTCGATCTGTCTGTTCTGTAGCTGCATAACCTGACTCTGGCCAGATGGATTTTGTTTCCGCATGGCTCCACACATCCACCTGGGATCGCTCCACTGGGGATGTATTTTAGAAGGAGGGACCTTATCAAAAATCCTTGCATATGATTATATTACTGACGCGCTACTTCAACCACTCACATCGAAACCAGAAACATCGTTTCCACTAACAAAAGCCTTCAAAGCCGTTCTCTGGCGTTCTTTTTAAGAATTAATATTCGGTAGATTGGACAACGCCGATGAAATGGCAGCATCACTGTCACCGCCTGCTTCCTCGCTGCGAGACGCCATAGTTGTCTGAATCCAAACAGTCACTTCTGATAAGTCACATCTACGAAAATCCCGCCCAGCGTTCCTGATTGGTCCGTCCATTTTTATGGGGTATTGAAACCCCTCCCAATGGCAGCGATTCCAGATGGCTGTGGGGAGCCGTGTGGAGCTCCGCGGAAGTACATCCATCTGGCGAGAGTCAGGTTAGTAGCTGCATCTTTGTGCAGCAGTCTCTCGCTTGCTTATGACTTGCTTCGCATTTTAAGACCAAGGTTAAGTTCTCTTTTATAACGATGCCCATGGATTTGGCTTTACAGTGACTAGGAACTGATCTGCTTAATTAATTCCACATTAAAACGTTAGCGGGATCAAGTTTAATATAAAATGTATAGAAACTGTAGCATAACGGGGACCAGAGCTTGCCTTGCTGAGAGCGCCTCTTAGTCTCCTGCTGACCGTCTCTTCCAGCTGCAATCGCTGCAAAGCGAGAACACCTCTCTCAGGCGGCAGGTCACAACAAATGTCTATCAGACCCCCAGCGGTACAGACTACCCTGACCCGTCCAGCCCCTCAGCCCTGAAACGCCGGCAGTCTGCGCGGGCCAGTCGGCCCATGTCAATGTATGAGACCGGCTCAGGCCTGAAGCCCTATCTTTCCAAAGGGGAAACTCCTTACCCAGAGGAGGGTCTCCCCAGCCTGCAACCCTTTCCATCTCATGTAAGTAAGACCTCTTCCCTGCTCTCCTTTGCAGCTTCCTCTCCACTGCTCACTTCCTGTGTCTTTCCCCCACATTTCCCCACCTTGTCTGCAATCATTTTGTGTTTTCGTTTGAGCCGATTTGCCACGAACTATTTGGTCTGGTCAAAGACGACAGAGATCCGTTAAAGCGGTCGATGCCACACATCTGTCTCATTTCATGGTGTCCAGTTGAGGATCTAGTCCGTGTTGTCTTGGTTTGCTGGATTGCTGCTTTATTTGGATAAACTGTATTCGGGGAAGCAAAAGGATTAGCATTGACTTTTTGTACTGTTTCATGTTGATTTGCATTAAAGTTCCTGTATAAACACTGTGTTTTGTAATGCATGATCCTCACACCCACCACACACACACACACACACACACACACACACACACACACACACAGACACCTCGAGGTTAAATGTGAGACTTTTCTTTTAATGAACTGGCTTCTAACCTCTTCATGTGTTTGGAGTTCATGCAGTCAATGCAAGATCTTTGCAAAGAGCTTCACAAATGATCGGCAGATGGTTCCTTCAAAGTTTGCCATTTAATCACATTATTTCCCAGATATATATTTAATGTCCATGAGCTCTTCGCATTTTACCGAGCCATTTTACATAATCACCAGTAAATCTAATCTATTAGGGGACATGTCCATCTCCATTCATTTATTTAAAAAAATTTTATCTGACGCTTTTCCATTGAAATATGATTTAACCTCTGTCTTTAGACAGAAAGGGGTGCATTTGTGACCTCTTCATCCCTTCCCTCATTTCCATCCACCCTGTCTTGGTCCAAGGACGACACTTCTCAAAAGGTTAAGTACATTTGCGCTCGGCCCACATCCTGGTGGGACCGAGCCGATCCACTTGGATCCGTTCTATCTGTCCCTCCTTCTTAAGCCTCCTGTGTTCTCCTGCCATCTATCCGCCCCGCTGCATGAGCCGACCTCCCGCTGGCTGCCGTCATCAGCATCATCCTCAGTGCGCTGTTAACGAGCAGAGAGGCATAGCTTTCAGCCGCGTCTTGCAAAAGTATTCACTCCTCCTGAACATCCTTGGACTTTAAGTGGAAGACTCATCACAAATGAGTGTGTAAATGTGCAGAGGAAGGAAAATAAGGGTTTTCAAATAAAATCTGAGGAGTGTGATGCATCTGTATTCAGTCCCCCTCTACTTACTATATGTCTATAGAACCTCCTGTTGCTGCCATAACAGCTGTAAGGGATTATGGGTAAACCTCTGCCAGGTTTGCTCATCTGGATAATAAACTCAGATTAGATAGAGCATCAGTGAACATAAATGTTTTCTTTCTGCAGACTTTTACGCATTCAGGCCTGGACCTTGACTGCACCGTTCTAACGTACAAATATTCTTTGCACTGAACAATTTCAGTGAAGCTCTGGGTTTAGGGTCGTTTTCCTGCTGGAAGGTGAACTTCTGCGCCAGTCAGACATCTTTTGCAGCCCCTACCAGATCGTCCTGAATTCAGCTCCATCCTCCCTCTTATCAACACTGCCAGGCTTCCCTGGATCCGCACAGCCTGATTCAGGCACCACCGTGTTTAATCTTAGAGGGTTCTGTGTTCAGGGTGGTGTTTGGTGTTAGTCTTTCACCACACAAATGTTTAGTGTTTAGGAAGAAAATGTCTCTTCTGACAAGGCCACCTTCTCCCCCCTGTTTGCTGTCCACTTCATGGCTTTTGGCAAACTTTAAATTATATTTCCGTTGGCTTTCATCCAACAATGGTTTCCTTCTTGTCACTCAAACTATTTGTCCGTTTAACGAGGTGACTTCTGATATCCTTGGATTTTATTCAAGGGTACCAGAGTAAAGGGGTCTGAATACAAATGAATGCCACACTTTTGAGATTTGTGAAATTTAGAACTGTATCCTCTTCGTTTAGCTTTGCAGTTATGCATTACTCTCTGTTGGTTGATCGCGTACAATCCCAATAAAATACAGTAAAGTTTCTGATTGTATTGTGGCAAAAATTTAATATAGAAATTAAAAATTAAATAAAATCCAACGTGTGTGAATTTTTTGCAAGGATTTGTAAAGACCAGCTGTGATTTTGGCTGCTTAACCTTGAGTTGAAAGATGAGCTGCAGCGGCTGATTTTTGAACAACGAATTTTTACACTTTAAACTGAAGCAAAAAAGGAAATTGTGTATTTTACCAAGTATAAGTAAATATTTTTTATGTTTACTTCCTGTTTATTTTCAAAAATATTTAAGCTTAGTTTAGTTTTATCCTGTAACTGAAAATATTTGCAAAAAAAAAAGGTTTGTCTTGTGAAGGCAGAAAAGATATTAATCTCTGAAATTTCCTGAGGCAAGATTAGCTGGACTTCGTTCTAAGTCAGATTTCGATCTGGATTCCTAAACACGCAGCTCTGCAGCTCAGGAAAATGCTCAACAGGCCTGTGAGGCATGACTGTACTCGTCAGTCTCAACATTTCATGAGTCCAAAGTAGAAAAAAAAAAAAAATGCTGCGAAGACAAAAGGTTTCTTGTCTCATTGCGTTTTAATTTAAACACTTTAAAACATCCAAAATAATGAGAAGAAAGCGCATAATGCGCTCAAAACTCAAAGTTTACAGAAACAAAATAATTTGGCTAAAAGGGAGTTTGTTGCTTGGGAACATTAAAAGCCTTTCTGAACTGTTTAGACAAACATTAAGCTGAGATCTTGTGGTTTTTATCCGCCTCCGGTTTTTCCACATGTAAATAACTGCTAACTGCTTTTTTCTTTGGCTGGTTTAACTTTCCCCTCAGGAATCCACAAGCCTCCAGACACACATGAACCTTTTGCCTTGACCACCGGGCTGAACAAACCTTCTGAACTTTAATAATATTCTTCTTCCCTATACCTTTTTTTTATTGTTTTGCCTGTATTGTGGAAATTTGGTGCACTGGCTTCATAGCTTAGTTGGCCTGTTCCATTCAGCTCTCAGCTTTGCTTTTCTTTTTATTCATGTGCAAAGCGTTTTATGGCGAGCGCTGCACATGCTCAGTAAACAAAGGTTTTACATCTAGAATGTTTTATTGAACACTGAACAGTAGAGTCTAAAAGCCCTTACAGGTCGTTGTTTATTTTGCTGCTAAATTTCCCTCCAGACCTCTAAGCTGGAAAAGCAAAGCAGCGTACCAGAGAGCGACTATGACAACGCATTCAATGACTCTGAGATGGAGGATTCTGGGTAAGACGTCGTTTATGCCAGCAAATCACACTCTTTCCCCTTCTTTTTTTTTTTTTTTTTTTTGTCTGGTGACCTGTTTTGGCGCTCCCTTCAGGTGCTGCTTGTCTTTTTTACTCTGGCTTTTCCTTCTGCAGCTTCGCCAGGAGGGGGAGACTGAGGAGCGGCGGCTGGCTGGGAGAGGGCAGCTCCATCCCCGAGCTGGATGACCTGGAGATGGAGGCGGACCCGACGCTTCCGAGCACAGAGGACGTCATCCGCAAAACGGAGCAGATCACCAAGAACATTCAGGAGCTCCTCCGAGCGGCTCAGGACAATAAACACAACAGGTGAGACTGAAGGAGAACACATCTTATTCTCAGCCTTAATGTCCTTGCATCCATTTCAAACCTGATTTCCTCCTCCATTGATCATTAGTCTGTTACAGTTTATTTTTAAGTCTTTTGTCCACTTCTTCTTGCCAACATCTCTTCCTGCTCATCCCACCTCCATCCGTGCTCACCTGTTGCAATATTCTTTGGCTTCCCCATCCTTCGCCCACCCGTGCGTAGACCGAGTGAGCGCGAGGGGGTCCGACGACTCCGTCACAGCCTGGGATGTTTCAGCACTCTGGTGCCGTGGGCCGAGAAGGCCCCCTCTCCCCTTCAGCCCCTCAGCCTGCGGTCCCCTGACCCCACCTCCTGGTACTCTGGCTTCTGTCCCTGCCTCCCAGGCACAGTTTGATTTTCCTCTCCCTCACACTGTTTCTTCCCTCTTGCCGTGCTTCACCTGCTAACAAGCTCGGTTTTTCTTGGCTGTGCCTCTGCATGGGGTAGTGGTCTGACTTTGAATTGTTTTATGTAAACAAAAAAAACCAAAAAAAAACTAAAGGTAAGTTAAATCATGGAGCAGCTTTGGACTGACGCTATTTCATTTTCCAGGTTGACGTTTTTGCTGTGTGGTCGGTTGTTTCTAATACGGCATGTTACTGTGAAACTGTTACCTTATACCTTGATATCTGTTCAGGATTAGTATTATTAGAAGTTTGTGTAATTGTTTACTTAAACGTAACGTGAACATGCCCGTGTTAAACTCATAAAAATATTTTTTCCCCTGTCACAGCTTTCTCCCCTGCTCAGAAAGGATCCATGTGGCTGTAACAGAAATGGCTGCCCTCTTCCCAAAGGTTTGATAACACTCTTGTGTTTACAGTTCCTGTCAGAAACTATTACGTCCATTCATCATCAGCTTGAACATCATCGTAGTTTAATGATACGTTTCACTCCTAATTTTTGGGGCTGGGAATATGATACAACCTACAGCTGCTACGGAGTTTAATAACAATAACTGGGTGTCCAGGTTTGAATTTATGGTGATTTTCTTCAATCCACGATTCGGTATAGAAAGATTTCCTCACATCAATTCTTATTTCTCATTGAAGCTGTATTTTGCTTTTGTAGTTCACCCTCCAAAAAAAGAATGTATCATGAAAGGCCCAGCATTAATGAGATGCACACCAGTGAGAGTAGGCTTCTGAACCGTACTATGGAGAGTTGTCCACCTTGTGTTTTGCGTCATCCCTTGTTTCTAGTCCCCGTCTCAGCAAACCTGACGGCGTGCCTCTTTGTGTGTTCCTGTGCAGAAGCCGCGTTCAGAGACGGTGAGAGGCTCTCTGCGCCTGCTGACCGCCAGCGCCTGCCGGCTGCAGAGCGAGTGCCGGAAAGCTGTGCCCTTGGACGGCTGCTCGGGGCCGGACATGCAGCTCGTCACCCAGCAGGTCATCCAGTGTGCTTACGACATCGCCAAAGCCGCCAAGCAGCTCGTCACCATCACAACGAAGGAGAACACTAACTAAACTGCACTTAACATGCTCCAAAGCCAACATCTCAGTATTGTTCCTATATTTTCAGTGATTTTTTTTTTTAAAACATTATTTTTAATGTATTGTGGTATATGCATGTGTGTTTTTTTCTATTTATAAACAAAAGTGACTATATCTAAAGGCAAGAGTGTCAGAGGGGAGTAAAAGTAAATGCAATGTTGCTATATCTAGGTATTGCAGTAGCACAATTTCTCATAAGGTAGCAATTTCCAGCAAGCACACGTGTATTACTCTATTAGTGAGTAAAACATGTTTACTCAGCTCAAAGTAGCTTAAAAAAAAAAAATGAAAGCACATTAGACTGCATGCTGAAAGAGGTCAACAATAGCTGTCCAAAACCACGTTTGTTGCTATATTCAGGGTTCCTACACATTTCTAAAACTCTGTACTTTTCCAGATTAAGATTTCTTGGTCTGTTTTTAACTGTATAAATTCTAAAGTTCAACATAAAATTACAGAAGATATAATTCTACTGTAAAAAATATATTATTTTTGTCTGACTCAGTAAAAAACATTGCTGGTACAGCTAAGTAGTGATAAAAAAAAGATCACGTTATTAAACGTTATAAGACCAGCAAAAAAAAAAAAAAAAAGTTTATGGCAGATAAGCAGAAATCAGTATTCAACAGTATTTACTGCCATACAGCTCACGAATGTTTTCTTCAAAGATGATCTTTGTAGCGAAAGTGCTGTGTTGCCAGTAAGTGGACTCAGCCATTAATCAGTCATCTTAAAATGGTGTTTCTGTCAGGAAAGCTGTATTCTGCGATCAGATTAAGAGATTTTCAGACAGTTCGGTTTGAGACGACACACTGACATCCATATATATTAGTGCCTTGCTTCTATTGGACGTATCTCAAATGGTTTTATTTATTTCAGAAAAGTGTGTTTTAAATTGCTGATCTGCTGTGAAAACCCATGGATATAATCTGATTTCATCATGTTTCCTTTTTTGAAGATGTCCAGGTGTTCTGGTTCTAAACTATGATGCCTTTTTAAATATGGAAAACACAGACTTTAAAGAAACCAAACTTCTTTGTTGTTTTTTCCTGATACATATATGGTCTCAAACCTCCAGCATGCACCCCTGTTCCTAATAATGTCTGTCTACCGAACGTCAGCGTGGGGATGAAAGTGGTTTCCAAAACAGCCAAGACTAAAATGATAAACTCAAGACTTGATGTGGGATGTGAAGAAAAAGCCGACATTATTGTGACTTGAGTCCCATGGCTGAAGCATAATCAGACATTTTAATGGAAAAACAAAAAACAAAGACCGTCCAGGAATCCTGTATATAATAACTATTCAATATACATAACCATTTAATTAACCTCCATTGTTCAGAACGAATGTTCCGACACATTTTTTATAGCTCTGCAATATTAATGTTTGCTTCAGTTATTTCTAGGTTTTGTCAGCTTTCCGAGCGTAGCCGTGTCTGCAGGTCATTACTGGAGCTGCTTATATCTGTCTGGTCAGTGAGGGCCAGCTAGACTTGTTCAGGGGGCCGAGCCGTTTTCTGTCAACAGCACAAAGATCTTTCAGTGTTTAAAGCTAGAACAGCTCGGTTTCATGCAACCAGCTCCTTGTTGTCTTGCAGCTGCTTCGTTCAGCTTAGCGTCGCATATCACGCGTGTTTGGCTCTGTACCCCTTCTGCTGCTTTTGTTCTTAAAGTGCAACTCATGGGCTAGAGCTAGATGTTTGCTGTCTTGCTGAGCAACCCGCTGTTCATCTTCCCAAAGTGTTATTGAATCCATTTTCATATTGAAATCTCTTCCAAGTAACGTCCCTTCCTGCGCTCGGCTGAAGTGCAGGGATGTATGAGATGCAGCCTCCCAGCTGGAAGGAAGTAAAAAAAAAAAAAAAAAAGATTATTTTTTAAATAAACATTATTTATATGTAAAACTATCAAACCTGTGGTGGTTTTATCTTGACTTGTTCTAACTTTTTTTTAAGCACAAATGTCCCACTTGTTTGGTTGCAATTATTTTATTTGAGGTCTACAAATTCAGCATAGAAAATCTATCCTACCTGAGGAAATCTAAAAGTGCAAAACGAAGAACAATATGAACATATAGGAACAAAACACAAAGTTTATCATGGCACAATATATTGGGCTTGCAGCAATCAACATTTTTTTTTATCCTTTGAAAGGCACAAAAAAGGTTTGCGTTTTTTTTAAATATCTAAAAGCATCCTCAAACAGATTTAGAGCTGAATCTGTTTATGTACATCCTCTCCTTGGTGACCATTTGGATGGTCGATGATTTGATTAGGAAACTAAAAGTCCTTGGTGCAAAACAACAAAAATTACATCCTGTCAAAATAGGGTTTTAGCGGGGATTGTCGGCTTATGTGGGTCTCTGCATGGACTCCACTGTAGGAGTCCATGCATGTCTTACTGTTTGGTGCCGAATCTAAACACCGTTACGGTGAGCCATTAGGAGAGCTGCACTGGAACACAAAGTAGCTTCATCTGAAGAGCTTTTGATTCAAGGTGAATTTTCCATTGTTAGACGTCGATGAGGGGATCCACCTACAGGCTAATAAACACCTCCTTCCATGTTGGTTATGTCCAGGCTGATCGAGGTCTGCTGTGAATCTGAAATACAGACGATGTTTGGATGTAATTTTAATGTTTAGCACTTTGAACGAGTCTTCTATTTTTTTGTTTTGTTTTTTTATTTACCTTTTCTTGGTAACCTTTCTCAGCCATCTTCTGCATCTCAACCTTCAGGTCTTCCTCTTGAATTTCCAGAGCCTTCCTTTCCTCCTCTTCCTCCTGCAGTGCTCTGCGCTGCTCTTCCTGCTGCTCTTGGTGCTTCTGTTCCACCTACATTGAACGCAGAAACTCAACTCAACTCAACAAGCGGCTTAGGTACAAATCTGTTATTAGAACCAAACGGTATTGTGCAATTTGCTCCAACCTGGGCCCTCAGCTCTTGCATCCTTGCCGTCCTACGGCCCTCGTCTGTTTCTTTTTCCAGACGTCTCAGCTTCCTCTCCAGCTCCAGCTCTTGGATCAGCTCCTCCCGCCTCTTCAGAGATTCCTCTTGAGCTTCCCGGTTTTTCAGCATTTTTAGCTCCAGCTGCTGCTGCCTCCCAACAAGCACCTTACAGAGTAAAAAAACCCAGTAGTTTTTATAACTCATTTTTTTTTTTTTACTTTTGTTCAAACTCTTAAGTGATTCAGGACGATTTTACCTCATGCATGAGTCGCTCTCTGGCCGTCTTCTCCTTCTCCCATTGGGCTTCCCGTTTCTCCCATACACGCTGAGCTTCTTCTCTGAATATATACGTCAAACATTAGTATGCATGTAAAATGCATGGAGATTCCTGCAGCTTCATATCGTGGAAGATTAGTGCTGTTTGTGCTACACACACTGCAAGGAGAGGAAAAAATGCTGTCTGCTACAAACTGGTGATACTTGGTAAGAAAACAACAAAAGCTACGTGCTGCACAGCTGGCTTCACAAAAAAACAAGAAATTAGGAGTCCCACAAGGTAAAGTTAATCCTCTCTTTTTGTGAGGTCTGCCTGGTCTATTTGCAAATAAGTTTCTGTGAAATTATTTCAATCCAGTTGTCACTTAAAAAAAAAAAGAAAATCCAAACATGGGTGTGGAGCTATTCATCTGCTGTGTTAAATAAACAGAACTCGGTGTAAACAAGAGCTGCACAACGTGGGTAAAACACACCGAGGAATCATTGTCCCCCTCTGCTGGACATATGGGGAACAGCAGGGGAGGTAGGGTGAGGTGAACCCCACACTAGAAACCCTTTTTCCTCTTATAAGATGTCTTTAACAGCATGTATTCATTTACAGATGTTTTTTTTCTTTATTTGAAAATGATTAGAAATTTAGAACAACTTATTTATACACACCATATGCAATAATTTAATAATATGGTACATTTTCTGCTTCGATCAATGCTTTTTATGTATGGATCAATCAGCCTGCTACAATCTGCAGCTTTTGAATTACTGATTTATTAGATGTTTATAGATGTTTTTCTTACAGGTTTTGAGGAGTACCTCATCAGGTTCTCTTTTAATTAAAATAAGACAGTAAGGCATTTCTCTGTATTTTAATCACTTCTACATCTGCTGCATTTGTGGCCATGGAGAGCACAACTCCAAGCTGATGCAAAGATCTGTGAAAAGATCTCCTACTAGCAGGACCTGATGGATGTGCTGCTTCATGAATCTTCCCTCGGTGTTTAGAGTCTCGACACTGACCTGTGCAGGACGTCAAACTCGGCCTCCCTCTTGCGCTCCAGCTCAAGCTGCTCTTCTATCACTTGCTTCATCCAGGCGGCGTCTGCAACCGCTCGT
The DNA here is from genome assembly GCA_037039145.1 of Fundulus diaphanus. Classification (NCBI taxonomy): domain Eukaryota; kingdom Metazoa; phylum Chordata; class Actinopteri; order Cyprinodontiformes; family Fundulidae; genus Fundulus; species Fundulus diaphanus. The sequence goes on from CM073127.1 coordinate 27,420,853, forward strand.
TCTCTTCTCAACGTCTGCAGCTGCTTGTCATCCTCCTTTTCTTCCAGCAAGGCTGCCAGAATCTTGCGGTCGACCTCCTTGGGTTCACAAAGGTTTTCAAGAAAAACCATGAAACCACAAGATTTACTTCAGTAAGCAAGCTGCAGGCGAAGCAGATTTACCAGTTCCTCCTGCACTTGCTGGGCTCTCCTCTTCAGCTGAGCGCGATACTGACGGACCAGGAAGTGGCTGGTGGAACGAAAAACCAATGAGCCGCATTATTCAAATCTATGACCTATAGCAGGAGTTGTGATTAGTTATCCTACCCAATTTCCTGTTTCCTTTGCCTTTCCTCTGCCTTCTTCCTTTCCTCCTCTATCTTGTCCAGCTCCCACCGCTTGACCAGCAGCGCCTCCTGCTCCTTTTTTAGACGCGTGGCCTCAAGGACAGAAATGACACAGCTTATGAAACAGGTTTTTACATGGAAGAAATACTCTCCTGAGAAATCAGGACACTTTACCACGGCCTGTTGGACGTATAGACTTAACAATCACACTTAAAAAGGCTGAAACTACACAAAGCAGTATCACGTCAGGTAGACATGATGATAAACGCCTTTACTCGTCATTCTGTACGTTTCTCCAGTTTAAACCCTAAAGCTGTTTTAGAGGAGGTGCTAGGGGTGCCTCAGAAAATCAGAAAGGGAAAATAAGAAAAAAATGCAAAGATAAAACTAAATATTTTCAATTCATTATTATAAAATATAACTTGTATTAATACATCATACTGAGATGACAAACTCGGGGGATTTAACTGAACTTTGAGGCTCTTCCTCTGCCTTCTTAGCTCACAGGACACTGGAAAGTATTCCCCCTTTTGCAACAACCTACATGTACAAGTCTTTTGCACTTTGAAGGTACTAAAAAAAAAAAAAAACTTAAAACATGTTTACGCTTGGGCAGTGACGTGCGCATGGCACTGACAGGCATCAAACGTGACACACACGTTTGAAAGACGTTTGATTTCTTTTGCTCTGTTCTTAACAGTTTGTTGAAAGGTTTTTTACTCGGATGGAATATAATAGTGTTGAAAACACATTAGTTAATATTCTAATACTAAAACAAGTCATTGAATAATGAATAAAGGTAAGAAAAAGCTTCAAAAAGGGGATTTTTCCTTACATATTTTGTAGCATTGTTTGTGGGTTTGCAAAGTGGCTCCCTGGCCAGAAGCCAAAGCTGCTTAGGGGCCAGGGCGTGGAGAGGGTTGGGACCCCTGACCTAAACCTAGTTTGGTGTGCTCCTCACTGTAGAAGGGAGCGTGGACACCGTAATAAGATCCAAAGAGATGCCAAAGAGAAAGAAGAATATAGTAGTTTAAGGGACTACTAATGGATTTGAAAAGCGTTTTAAATCAGTTATTTCACTTTTAGAAAACAGCCTATAGGTGAAGGACTTGTCAAAGAACTGTATTTCTTGTTCTCCAAGGAAAACACAAAGAGCCGATCAAAGTTTACCAGAGAGAATGTAGACCGAGACCAGAGTTTTCTTTGGACAAGTGAAAGTAAAATGGAGTCATTTGGACACCAGAGGAGAGAACATGTTTGGTGTAAACCGATTAAATCATTCTAGCGACGCAGCAAAGACAGACGTGTCACGGTTTGGGGAAGTTTTGCTGCAGCAGGACCTGGCCAGCTCACCACCATAGAAACCAACATGAATTTTCACCGTGTATCGGAGGGAGCTTGAGGAAACTTAAGACAATCTGTGAAAAAAAAAAAAAAACATAATTCTGAAGAAGAACTGATGCAACATGACAATGACCCAAAAACTGACGGGTAAATCCACCAAGGACTCGCCAAGAATTAAAGGAAAAGACCTGGGACCAGTCAAAGCCCAGATCTTGATCTCAGCAGCGCAACATCTTAATGAGACGTAAGAAATCCTTAAAACATCTCCCGGCTGAAACTGACTGGGGGGGGGGTAGCTATTAGGAGGGCCAGATTCCTTTCCAGAGATAAAAAAGAAATAAAATGAAACATTAAAATGTGAAAGTCTCTCTATAAAGAACTGGATATTTAAAGGGTTATGGTTCCTAATTGAAGGTTTTTGAAGTCCCACATACCTCCTCCTCCCTCATTTTCAGCTCTTCCATCTGTTTCCGGAGCTCTTCGGCCCTCTTCCGCTCCTCTTCTCTCCTCCTCTCCTCCGCTTGCCTCATCCTCTCCAGTGCTTCTTTTCGACTCCTCTCATACTCGTTTTCAAAGCGCGTCGTCTCCTCCCGCTCACACACTCCTTTCTGCATGTTTGATAAGGCTCGTCACTCACAGCAAGTGTCAAACTTTCTTAATTATGTGCCGTGTTGAGGGGATTTAACCTGAGTAGATCTCAGACATGATACTGTGCTCACAGACTGCATAAGTGCTCCTCAATTAAAAATGGATTGTGCCATAAATAAATGATGAGGTAAACAGAACCGGACGAATTTAATGACTGGTTGCCTTTATGTGGCATCGCTGGATTGTACAAAATGGGTTCTTTAAACACATGAAGACAATTTGGGATATTTCATCTGACAGATTTGACCAACCTGTTTCTTCTCGGATATCTGCTCCTGCCACTGGTTGACGACGTGATCTTTGTGCAATGCTGACTCGACCTGCAGACACAGTGAAACAGTGAAGTCGGGACAGAGGCGCCACTAACCCTGGCCCGCTGAGGACAGGAACACCAGGCTGTTTTACTCTCTAAAGCCCTGGACTTGGGGAGACAGAAGTCATGGAATCTGTGCATCACACGGGGGATAATGTTTCAGGATCGGATGGACATCTAAAACGAAAAGTGTCAGTTTTCTCCACTTGCTGGGCTCACCGCGCACACACACACACACACACACACACACACACACCGTGGTTACAAGATCTTTGAGGCCATTAATTATGCCCCCACCTGTCGGTCTTTGAGGTGATTTTAGTCACTTTTGCATGAATAGTTTAAGCACGCCTACCTCACGCAGGTCTGGGCTGTTTCTCTTCCAGTGCTCTTTCAAGAGTTGCTCTGCAACCTGAGAGCACAGAAGGCAGATTACAGCCCAATACTATGTTCACCTTTCATTTAAAAACTATTATTCAGAGTGCTTACCTTTTTCCTTCTTTCCTCCCTGGCCTTACGAAGCGTTTCCGCTTTCTCCTCCCACTGACCTAGCAGTTCGCTCCTATCAGGGACCAAGTCCCTGAGTTCTGCCTCCAGACGGTCCCGCTCCTCCTGAAGCATGACCCTGAGCCTCTCTCTACGCTGCTCAAGCTTGGCTTTCTTTTCTTCCTTCATTCTCTCTTCATGATATGCGGACATACTGGCAACAAGTCAAAAGAAAAAAAAAAAAAACATTTAAAATCTGTTCCTGTTCAGTCAACTGCCTTCTGGCGTCACCTAATCAGTAAATACTCTATATGTGTGAAATTGTATCTCAGCTGAGAATACATGTGAGCGTTAGTGAACAAGTAAGCATCATGAAGACCCAAGAAACACAGCAGACAGCTCCGGTAGAAAGATCTGGAGAAGTTTAAAGCAGGCTGGGTCATAAAACAACACCAGGGGCTTTGAACATCTAACAGAGAAGTACTCAGAGCAACAAGAGGTTCTGTCAGCATGAGTGCCAGTCGCTTTGGAAATATCTCTGTCGTAGCTTCAGTAACAGCGAGTTCTCCTGCCGTAGAGCAAAGCTGCAGGACAATTATGCAGGCTAGCTGGTGACCAGGAGGCTTTTAATCACACACACACACACACACACACACACACACACACACACACACACACACACACACACACACACACACACACACACACACACACACACCAAATAAAGATTGATAGATGCGTGACGTGTTACTGAGGTAAGCGTGGTGGGACAATATGGCAGAGACTGGGTGTGCTTGTACGCCAGGGAGTGATTATTTAGGATGAGGAATCACATTGAAGGGCTCCCGCCTGTCGGGACGACCTCTCTCCACGGCCACTTCAGTATCGCTGTTTCACAGACAATACTTCACACCCATAACTGCAACGCCTAAACTGCATTATTTACAGCCATTATAGAGTGCAGGGAGGCTCCAATTCAAGACACTTCTTTTCAACTATAAAATACATTTTAATATCAGTTGAAGCTTGTTATAAAACTTTTACGCTTATGGATGTGTGTCCAACTGAGCCGTAACTAAGTTCGAAGTATACGCAAACGTGTGAAAATTCCAATAAATAAGTGAATACATAAATTGATAAACAAAAGTAATGAACAGTATCAAGTAAAATAGCTTGAAACACAGACAAAAACGGAGAAGTAAGGGCTTATTCACAAGACAAATAGTTGATGTAGTCATACAGAAGCTTTCCGTTGGGGAAACGATCAGTATTTCATTCCCAGATGAAATATAATGAGATTAGTATGTGTAAATAACTTATGTAGCTTCCGTGGTCGTACTGCCATTACTACACAGCACTGATCATTTCATCATCTTAAAACTTATAAGAGCACGGAGACCCAGCAGACCTACTAAGACATGGCCGTTCATGTCAACTGACAGGGCAGGCGAGGCGAGCATCGATCACAGAAGAAGCCATGAAGAAAGGCAATGGCAACTTTGGAGGAGCTGCAGAAATCCATGGCTCAGGTGAGAGAATCTAACCTGACAACTATCGTTTGCACATTCCACAAATCTGGCATTTATGAAACAGTGGCAAGAACATACCCATCGCTTAAGAAAAAGCCATAAGAAGTCCAGTTTGCCACAAGTGCTGTAGGTGGTGCAACAAACGTGAGGTAAAGCCCTCTGTTCAAAACTCTCTGAACTGCTCAAAATGCTTTGCACGGCAGGAAAAGAATGCTACATTTCACTCTGAAAACGGGGTGGTGGTAGCATCATGCTGTGTTACCATGCTTCCTCAGCAGGGACGAGCCAGAGTTACAATGAATCAGAATAATCAAAACATATTCATCTTTTAGATGAAACATTAAAATGTGAAAGTCTGCATCCAATCTGACACAAGATGAGTTTTCTTTTTTTTCATAAAGAACGGTCAAAAGGTTCAGTCTCCAACTCAACTCAACTCAAACTTTATTTATAAAGCACATTTAAAACAACCGGGGTTGACCAAAGTGCTGTACAGATAAAAGATAAAAACTGAATGTTAAAATACATAAACACAATACAAAAAGAAAGAATTGAATGCAGATAAAAATATAATAGGATAAATGTTTCAATTTAAATAAAATATTAAAATAGATTATAATTTGCCAAATGTCCACCTAGACTTGATTAAAAGCCAGGGAAAAGAAATGTGTTTTTAGAGAGGATTTAAAAACCTCCAAGGAGCCTGACGATCGAATATGCCAAGGCAAATTGTTCCAGAGTCTCGGTGCCGCTGCCATAAAGGCACGGTCACCTTTAGTTTTAAGTCTGGTTTTAGGCATGGCCAGTAGCAACTGATTAGAGGATCTCAGTGTTCTGGCTGGGACATGGATTCTGAGAAGCTCAGTCAAATACTGGGGGGCTAGACCATTAAGAGCTTTAAAAACAAACAATAAAATTTTAAAATCTATTCTAAAAACAACCGGAAGCCAATGCAGCGAGGCTAGAACAGGTGATATGTGGTCACGTTTACGTGTGCCAGTAAGGAGACGGGCAGCTGCATTTTGTACCAACTGCAGACGGTGTAAAAGTGAGTGGTCCAAGCCAGCATATAATGAATTACAGTAATCTAATCTTGTATTAATAAAAGCATGGATTACAGTCTCCAGATCTCTGCGTGGCAGGTACCCTTTCACTTTTGATAAAATTCTTAACTGGTAAAAACTGTTTTTTACGACCAAGCTAACCTGGCGATCGAATTTCAACCTATCATCAAATATTACACCAAGATTTTTTACTGATGATCGAATGTTAGGTGTAAGAGGGCCCAAGGAGCCAGGAGGAAAAACTGCTGGACTACAACCAAACGTAATAATTTCGGTCTTACTTTCATTTAGATTGAGGAAATTTGAGGTCATCCAAGATTTTACATCGTTTAAGCAGTCAGAAAATGACTGTACAGGGTTGTTGGATTTTGATACTAAAGGAAAGTAGATCTGAACATCATCAGCATAACAATGAAAAGAAAAATTATGTTTCCTGAAAATTGATCCTAATGGTAACATATATAGAAGAAAAAGAATAGGTCCAAGAATGGAGCCTTGGGGAACCCCAGAACTCAAAGGAGCTGAAGATGAGGTGAATTCACCTCCAGATGTCTAAAGCTGCTACAGGCACAACCTAGAAGACCTCCATGTGGAATTGCAGTGAACTGAGGTTCTGGCTGAATAAAAACTGCACGCCACACTATTCAGAACTGATTTTGTAGAGGTAAAAACCCTCTCATTTTCCTTCCACTTTACTATCACGCACTGCTGTTTGTTGATCTGTCACAAAACACCCCAGAAAATGTACTTTGTGGCCTGTAGATGTAAAGTGACAGAATGTGAGAGGGGTATGAATACTTATTCAATGCACTGTAACTGATCCATCTGTGAAGGATCATTTAGATGCCAGCTCTTGTGTTTTCATGCTGCGGCGCTGGGGGGTCGTTGCTCTGCAGGGATGCCCTGCCTCAGGCCTGTTACCTCTGCCGGAAGGAGTGACCGGAGCTCCACGCCGCCTGCCTCTGGCTGCGGACGCCCTGCTCCCTGAAGTACCGAGCATGCGACTCCCATTGCTGGCGCCACCGAGCCTCCTGCTCCCGCTGCCGGGCCAGCTGCTCGGCTAGCATCCGCGACCGACTGGGGCCACGGGCCGAGAAAGACGGAAGAGCCATCGGTCTGAAACACGATATAAAGAAAAAAGCAAAGCACAAATGGTCAGGAAGCTGGGAAATTAAAGGACAAGGGAGGAATTTGAGCTTACGTTTAGCAGATGAGCTTCATGGGATACAAAAATAATGAACTACTCGTTCACTTCAGTTTGAAAGGACTTCCATCTCCCTGCAGAGGACTGCAGGCAAAGTCCGTGTGTTGTTTCTACACATCACCGACGGATGGATTCACACACTGACTGATTCAAACACTTTGTTAATCATTATATCAGCCCGAAGCTGACAGTTTTTGCACGTTTATCATTAAAAATTTTGCATTACATTTTTGGTACTCAAATAAACGTCCAAACCTTCACAAAACTTTTTGACGTCCCTCCGCCTTTATTGCATCCAACCGCTCAGGTTTCCCTAGTTACCAAAACACTTCCTGTACTACGGAGGGCGCCAAGGACCAAATTTATCCGCCCCAAGCAAACGCGAGACGATTTCCATGACCCCTAAAGTCAGGAGCTGACTAAAGTTTTCCGAATTACTTGAACAAAAAATATATAAATAAAAATAAAATATTACACATACATATATATATATCTTTTTTAATTTTATTGTAGGGGGGGGGGCAAGGGCAAGCCAATCAACAGCTTTGATTATCAAGTAAAACGTATAGTAAGGAAACAGGAAGGAAGGTAGGATGGAAAGCACTCCAAATTTTCAAACAGGATTTGAAAAAAATTTCATTCTAAAATGGTCTGAACTTTAATTATTCCAATGTAGATTAGGCTCTATGCGGAGGGTTCTTTTGCATTCATCCATCTTCCCCACATCTTTGACCAGCTTTCTTGCCCCTTCCATAAAAAAAACATATCCAAAGCATGATGCTTGCACCATGTTTCACAGTAGGAAAGGTGTGTTTGGGGTGATGTTTGGCATTAAATACCCAGCACACAGAACATCTTACAAGTACGTCAATACATTCAATTACGGGCTCTCCTGAAACAAGCACCTTCTTCAACATTTTCCAAACTGGATTTCTTTTAACGTTCTTCAACAATGGAACAATGGGTTGTCGTTTGAGTTACGAAATATAAATGTCTCCACAACATGATGCTCCCACAGCAATGCTGCATGTTCACTAATGTTCTCCAACAAACCTTTGAAGGACTTTACAGAGCATTTTTATTTATTTTGAGTTTAAATAACACACCGGTGTATTCTAGATAATAAGGGGATTTCTTAAGGTGTCTGGTTAGTCTGTTATTTAGAGACGTCAAAAGTAGCTGACTGCAAATGCAGAATCAGAATCAGAATCAGACATACTTTAATAATCCCAGAGGGAAATTACTTTTCTTACATGCTCCAGATATACACACATTTTTATATATATATTTACAACATTCCACACAAGTAATATAAATATATACATATATAAGTCAATATATATATATATATATATATATATATATATATATATATATATATACACATATGTATAACTATAAATCCAAGTAAAGTGATAGTGACTTGTGCAAGAACAGTGCAAAGAATTAATAAATGTCAATCACACTTTGTCAGATTTTTATTAACTATTTATCCATTTCCCTTTGCTTAGCTATTTAGTCTAAAGGGAAATTACATAATTTGATTAGGTTTGCTTTAAATGTTATCAAGATTGCTTAAAAAATTGCAAGAAGGCCTCGCTTCAGCAACACATAAAGTAATGAGTTATGACTCAACACTTTCACAAAGTATTGTACATGAAGAAAAGTTTCTTTACATTAAGGTGCGTCTGAATGGCCCAGATCTCTTAGTAACCAACTGATCACATGAACAGGCCAGCAGCTGGATGTCCCTCCATGACCTGGACTCATTGTAGGTAACCTGAGTTTGTGTGTGTGAGTGCGTTTGTAAATGTGTGTGTGTTGATTTTCGTTCTCCTGGTGTCTCTGTGAATCTGCAGTGGGGAGTTTGGCAGCCTTTTGCTTTCATTTCAAAGCTAACAGTCAGACTAAAGAGATGGCTCTGCTGATGGAGCACCAATTTAGACAGCTGCCAGCTGACAGGCAGGTGGAAACAAGGCCGTTTCTGGAGGCCGTGTCCTACCTTCCCCCTTTCTTTGGTAAGTTAGGTTCTCTTTACTCGGTTTGCCATAGAACTTTCTTAGAAGAAAAACGGTATGAAACGCAGTACTTTCATTACATATAAATATGGCTTATTGCATTTGATTTCTGTAACAGAATTTAAAAGACAATTGATAGTAGATAAATAGATTTATAAATTTGTAAACTTTGCTACCTGCTTAATGGATTTAAAAGGAAAAGTAAGATTTTTGTCAAAATTAATTTTATCAGCTCTTGCTTATTTGAAAAACATTAATTACAAGCCACACAACCTGCCGAGTTCAAATCTGTTGTTACAAATCCCCAAAGTTTACATCAAGAATGCTTCTCTTTCCAATTGATAATCTGTTATGGATCGTGTTTCTCTCCATCAAGCTGTCCACAATCCTCCAGCATGCATAATTTAACCCACTGGCCTGGATTTTGAGTTGTGAAAATTGATTAGAGCGGTGTTGAGTTGCTCTCGCCCATTCAGCAGTGGCACGGAGCAGCAATGCATCTTTGTGCGACTTCATTCTGTATTAATATGCCGAAGTCCCTCCATTGAAATTGCCACGTGAAACCCTTGAGATGAAACAAGTCCAACGCCGCTATTAAACTCTTTCCTCCTCGTCACCATTGTTTTTTTTCCTGACCTAGAAATGTCTGGGCCAACTTTCCTACAGGCTATCAGGGTCTGGCAGACTGTTAGGACAAATTTACACAGGTGTCTGTCTAATTAGACTTGGGTGTTAGGATCATGCTCAATTACATTTCTAACTGTTCCTTTAGTTTTGCCCAACTAGCCCTAATCATGGTGGTTTTAGCTAATCTCTCAAGAATAATTTAAATCAATAGAATATTTATTTAGTCAAACATTTTTTTTTCTGTTTCACGAAAGGTTTCGATCTGTAACGAGGCACAGAGATGCAGTAGATACACGCTGAGGATATCTCTGAAACTAGATCAGTGTTGCGGTGATGTGACACATAAATATACAATGGATGACACTTTGTCATGAGTAGTTCCCACCAACAGCTCACGGCTTGGAAGAGGTGATGTGTCAGCAGGTCATCTAGGAACCGTTAGGGGTCGGACCTCGACAAACCTTTCACAATCCCATCATCCAAGCCCAGATCTGCAGTAGCAAAAGTGAAATACACAAAACAATAACACTAATACATAGTCTTAGTGCGTTGCAAAAGTATTCATACCCCTTTTTTTTCCCCATACTTTATCATGGTAGAAACCAAAAACTTTAAAACGTTTGGCCTCACCTCGCCATGCCACCTGGTCCCACATAAGGCGAAAGGGACGTCTTAAATCTTTTTCTCAACGCTTCAATTTTGCCACTCTGTCATATAGACCACATATTTGGAGCACACAACTAATAGCTGTCCTGTTGACCTGAAGATCTCTGCAGCTCCTCCAGAGTTACCATGAGCCTATCGGCTTCATCTCTGATTTATGCTCTCTTTGTCCTACTTGTAATTTTAGGTGGACAGAATAGCGTAGGTTATTGTTCTGTAACCCAACCCTGCTGTAAACTTCACGACTTTCTCCCTTGCATGTCTGTTGTGCTCCTTTGTCTTTGTCAGGCTGTTTGGTCTCTAATGTTCTCTAACAAACCTCTGAGGCCTTCACAGAACAGGTACATCCACACTGAGATTAAATTAGACACAAGTGGGCTCTGTTTCCTGATTAGGGGAGATCTACAAGCTATTTATGGATTTTAATTAGTGTAATGTATAATAGGGGTACATAAAAATGCACAGGTCACTCTATATCGTGTGACTCTAAGGTTTCAGTATCTTGCAAAGTCTAATTTTAAGGAACTAACTTACAGAAAAGATGTTTCAAATTAGGCACAACTCAGTCATACAGTCATATTTATGAAAAGAAAAGATCATTATTCATTGAATATATAAAACCACAAACTTTCGTGTTGAAATGACAAACAAGGCAAGTCAGGGCAGGTCAGGTTTATTTATGAAGCACTTTTCAGTAACAAGACGATTCAAACAAAGACTTCGTCTGCTTTGTACAATATAGAAGATAGTATTACAGTTGTTAAAGCCTCTTCTTATCACTACATGTGTGCCAAGATCAGGGGATCTTCCAGACGTTAGGAGAGAGGCATGTTCATAAAAGGTCTAAGCAACATCATTTTCCAATCAGTAGCTTAATTGGTTATGTTTGAGGATTCCTGAAGTGGAAATAAAAATAGCATCTGCTAAACTAGCTAAAGTGAGAGTATTCACTGTCCTGATCCACCCTGGTGGTTCTAGGCAATGGTGAAATATTCGGCGATGGTACAAACTGATAGTATTACTGGGGTGCTTTGGCGCTTGAAGAGCTGCATAATGTAATTTTTGAGAGGTGGGTTATTATTGTGTTCTCAGAAGGTTGGAGATTCTTTCAGTAGAAGACTATCCCAGATCTCATTCTGCACAATTGACAATGTTGAAACTTTGCCGACAAAGAGCTCCAGCTCCTCTGAAAAATGTAAAGCAGGTCAGGAAGAGAGGAATCGGATAAAGTACGTTTTTTGGGGCATTGAGCCTTAAAGTGTAGTGTAGTAGAATAGAGACGGTGGCTACTAATACGGCAAGCGTTCTCATTTAGTAAACATTAAACACAAAATTGACAATTGAAACAAATTTTAATTTGTAACCCTTGGCTTACCTTGTCTGCTTGTCCACATTTTCTTAAGCTTCTACCTCTTCTCATCCATCAACATCATGAAGGAATTGTCATTTTGGTGAATTAAAGTGTTGTCAAATAGTTTATAGTTCTCCATTCATGATAGGAAGTTAGGATCGTTCATGCTAAGTTCAAACACAAATAATTTTTCCAATGGCAAATTCAGTCAAGAGCATGAATAAACAGTCCTGCCGTCCGACCCGGGTTCAGAAACAATGTTGGTTTTGCAGCAGAAGGTAGAAACTATTTATTAGCACTTCTGATGGTTTGTGTGTATTTGAATACATAAAGCAGACAGAAATAAATTTTTATCATCTTGGATGATAGTTAAAAGCTCCTGAACAATTCATAAATCTTACTAATTTTATTACACACAACTAAAGCTCCCGAGACAAATCACATGCAACATGAATCCATTTTTTCACGATGACAATTTGGCAATATACTTATCTTCTTTTTGCACGTTACAAGCAGCATTTTTGGCAACCAAAAAATGATAGGGAAAAACTTGCCTTATTTTTTTCAATAGTCTTTAAATACATCTCACTTTTTCCTCAGACTGCCTCGGCTCTACTATTTTTGCACCGATAAAAGCTGATATATCCGGTAACATCACAGTGAGTATGATTTATGAGTTTCGTTTTGCAATGAATATTCACAGTGCAATTAAAATGATGTGTACTGTTTCCAACTGACAGAAAATTAAGGCCGTTTATGATACCAACCCTGGACGCTACAAGACAATTCAGATGATTTTAGAGGCAGAGAAGGAAATGCATGGAAGTGAATGGCCCAAAGTTGGAGCAACGTTAGCGCTCATGTGGCTCAAAAGGTCTCATGCTTTTTACACTTTTTCAGTTTTGCATGACTTGAACTGATTTGTCTTTATTCCACCTTCAGAAGTCCATAATCCCTTGTGCAATGTTTCTGTTTCACCAGGGGCCTCAGATTTATCCAAGTGTTTCTACAGAGCCTGGTGAATGGGGAAAAGGACGACAGCAACCCCAACCTCATCCGAGTAAATATCACCAAAGCTTATGAAATGGCCCTCAGAAAGTATCATGGTTGGTTTGTTCAGCAGCTCTTCAAGGTCAGTTCGGAACCAGGAGATTGCTATGTGTGAATCAGATGCACAACGCTGTGCCTAAAAACAACTTTCCCTCTTTTAGGCAGCTCTGTATGCTGCTCCGTACAAGTCAGATTTCCTGAAGGCGCTCTCCAAAGGTCGGGACGTCAAGGAGGAAGAATGCTTGGAGAAAATCAGGAAATTCCTCATCAACTTCTCTGCTACTGTGGATGCTGTTTATGACATATTTAATAGAATGAATGCTGATGTTGATTATAAGGTGTGATGACTTCATCGGACAGCTGCATGGTGGCTTTCTTTAAGTTATTTGAGTGTCACAGAGGGAATAATTTTTTTTATTATGTTTAATTTAAAAATATTTCAATCTCCTCTGTTTGGTTTTCCTTTCCCCTATTTATTTGATACTTTGATAAAAGCATCCATGCTCTATACAATGGAAGACTTCACACCTTCTTACAGTATTTTGTGGTTATAAATAATCCTCACAAAAGTGCAAATCAATGAAACCATCATCCTAATGTTCTGTGCAGTGTTGGGTTTTTGTCATGTTCCGTCTTCTGGTGGATTTCGTTGAGCTGTTGTCACTCAAATGTAAATCACCATTTTTGTCCATATGCAAACAGCATATCTCATTAAAGTGGCCCCGCCCCCTTTGTTGCCTTCAGTTGTCGTATTTTGTCACTTTACTACCACAAACGTCACACATGCTAAACACCACATACACTGTAAAAAAAAAATAGTTGGAGGATATTGAAAATTTGCAGGCAACCGTCTGCATTCAGAATTGTATGTTTTGCCAATTATGTTCCCATGATAATCTCAATTAACATTACAGTGTTATCATAGTTAAGTATTCTTATTTAAGTCAATTTTCAATTCCTCGTTGTACCAACAGGGATTAATCTGTTAGCTGAACAGTCGGCATGTTTTGCCAACGATGTTTCCATGATAATCTCAACTATAACACTAATGTTTATTAAGAATTCTTAATTAATTTAAGAATTTTTGCTGAACAGTGACATTCACAGTACTACAAAAAGGCAATTGCGGTAATCAAAATTTATCAGTCAAGTATACATTTCTTTTGTCATTTTTCTGCACAACAAAATTTCAATAATGTACAACAAATTTAACACTTTGACTTTTTTTATTTCAACAAGTACTTTTGACCAAAATCACAAGTATTCATACAATACAAGAGCAAGCCCCCTAAGTTATACCTATTTTTTGTCTTTCTAAGCATGAGGTTAAATGGGGTTTAATGTCTAAATCAAAATATGGCCCTTCAGTATGTTGGTTGCAGGCCAAGCTGCAATAACAAGTGCAATTGTATTGGGGCGTCATGTTATTCTGATCTACTTGCTCTAAACACAAGCTGCATGTCTTGACACAGCCCCTCTAACTGTAGATACTGATTGACCCTACACAGCCTAAATACACAATGGCTGATTCAGAACATGGGCCTGCACAACCTAAATACCATAAGGTTCAACATGTGTGGTATGTAAACTGAGCTTGAAATAAAAATGCCCTTGAGGTTAAAATAAAACCCATAAAAACACTTATTTTCTCTGAAACAGCCATACGCTAACAATGAGAACATTCGTCGGTATGCACTTCAAAATACAACCTTGTATTTACTCTTTAAGTGCAAATTTGGTAAAATGTCATTTTTCCCTCAGGAACATAGCCATACTCCAACACCGTGAGAACATGGGCCATCATTGGAACTTGATGTAACCAACACGCATTTCAAAATACAGCCTCATCGTCAGTCTTACAGTGCCAGTTTGTTTTTCAGAGATCGTACACGCTGTGTGCATTTTGGACCAATCTCCATGAAGACATTTTGCAAAGTATCGAAGGTATACTTCAGAGCCTTTGGGTAGGAGATATTCAGGGCATAAAGGAAGCCAAAAAGGTATGCCAGAGCAGTTGGAGTATCTGGGATATCTTCCAAAACAACTCTCTCTTCGAGGATGATGGCAATGTTTTGCACTGGCATAGATGTCCCTGGACCACAGTCTTCGAGAACATAAAGAATGGCCACAGCCACGCCCTGGAGAGCCACATCATCTGCATCGGTCTCCTGCAGAAAACAAAAGCACAAAAAAAGGATTTTTACACTCACATTGACTTTGCAAATCTGCTGTGCCCACCTCTTGTACCATCTACTCATGACAAAACTCATGGGGCTGGGTCCCATTACATGACACTACACAACACTAGTATTATATACTGCTCCAAAAAATAACGGGAACACCAAACCCAAAGCAATGCAACTCCCCGTCAATCATACCAGAAAGGAAGCACTCATTGTGAATTAATTTTGCCTGCAGTTTTGTAAATTTAACAACCAATGAGCAGCAATTATAGGTAATAACCAAACTACGCCCCAGAAATAGTTTTTTTTTTCTGCAGGTGGCATCCACAGACCATTCCAACCCCCACCCAAATACTTTCCGTCTGATTTTTGGTCAAGTGTATTCACACCAATGTAGCCTACCTACAATGTAGGTTAAATGAGGCAGAGTATCATCCACTGAGGTTGCTCAGCTATTGGTTCTCAAAGATAACACATCAATGTGTGGCAAGAAAATGTGTCGTGTCCACCAGCAGTGTCCAGAGCATGGACCACATACACTCATTCAGTCTGTGCCACTCTACCCTCCCTAATACCACTGCATGTTTTATGTTGAATTTCTATGCATTTACCCCCCCCCAGCTGATCAATGACACTGAGATGTTTGAACTGTTGCCCTCAGGGAGGTGCCACAGGCGAATCAACAAAGACACCCACCCCTCTTCTATTCATTACCTCATCTTACACTAATACTCTATTTTTATTCTCTGTTGTATTCTATTACTCTGTCCTACATGTGTCAGCATACTTTCAGTTTGAGTGTGCATGAGTATAGTGTACACAATATGAAACATAAAAAAGGCACTGTAAGTCATATGATTTGTTGGAAAAAGCGTAGATCCTGTTTGATGCTAATGACTACTTACAAGGCATTCTTTGAAAAGTTCCTTAGGGTCCTCACGGAGAAATACCGGAAGTCCTCAAAGAGCAGCATCTTTGCGGTGCCTGAGGATGTCAGAGGTCTATGCCAAAAAAGCAGAAAAAACACAGTTTAGTCATAATAGTTCAAACACTTTAATAGTAAAAATATTTTTACTCATTAATTTTCTTTTTCTACTCCCATATTAAAGATTTTCCCCAGCAACTACACTGTTCCAGAAACATACATGGGACACCAAAAACAAAGCAATAAAACTCAAGTGAATCATGATCAAGTCAATCTATGATATCAGCCTGTCCAGTTGGGAAGCAACACAATGTGAATTAATTTTGCTTTCTGTTGTGCAAATATAACAGGCAATGGATAGAATTTAGAGGTAATAACCAAATAATGCCCCAAAAATAGTTATTCCTCTGTGGCATCCACAGATCATCTTTTTTGGTCATGTGCATCCTGACAGTTTCATATCCCTGATGGTATCATGAGGCAGTGGCTCATCCACTGAATTTGCTCATCTGATGGTACTCATCCAAGATGGCTCATTAATGTGTGCGGTACCCATCAGTAGTGTGCAGAGTCTGGAGGAGATGCCAGGGGACGTGACAGCACACCAGGGGACGTTGAGGACATGGACGGTTTACAACCCAGCAGCAAGATTGCAATCTTCTTCCTTGCAACATATGGCAGAAGAAGAACACTGCCAGAGCCCTGCAAAACGAGCTTTGCAGGCCACTACCGTGAATGTTTCTGCTCTAAATGGTCAGAAACAGACTTCATTTAGAGGGCATGAGGTCCGGGGAGTAATTTGCTTATATCACAGGTAATGCTCCCTACAACATTTGTGAAGAGCATAGGGCGCCAATGGTGGATGTGACAATTTCGATGTTCAACAGCACACGATGTGCCATCTTGGATGAGCAGCACTACCTGAGCAAATTCAGTGAGTGATCGACACCGCCTCTCGGTAAAATCATCTGCCAGAAAGAAAGAGAAACGATCTGTGGCCACCACAACAGAATAACTGCGGGCTGTTTTTTTGTTAGTACCTCTAATTTCTACCCATTGCCTCTTAAATTTGCACAAAGACTCTTTCACAACAATTGTTTCTTTCTAGCTGGACAAGCTGACATAGGAGTATGGCTGACCTGGGAGTTGCATTGCTTTGGTGTTCTTTTTATGTTTTTGAAGCAGTGCAACATATGTCCATTGTTTTTAATATGATCAGTTTAAAATAAAATAAAAAAGCCTGGCCTGGTTTGAGCATTCTTCCAAAAAGCTAAAAATTTCAACCACAACATACCTCATCATCAAGCTTCGCCATGACATCATCCATATCCTTTCCAAAGGCTGCATTTCGGGCACGGTACAGACGAAGTAGTTTGGGAGTGTAATTGTCCACTGCAGCTCTAAAGGTCCTCAATAGCATCTTGTTTGTGATGCGAAAAAACTCAGCATCAATCTGTCAAATACACAAAGCAACATACACAAAAAGGAAAAGGTCAAACGGGTTCTCAGCATACGGAAATGTAACCAGATGTCTACAGCAGTATCAAATTTGTAAATTCTTACCTGCTCCTTGAAAAATAAATCAGGCCATCTGTCTTGCACTTCTCTCACCATCGGCTTGTCATCAACAATCTCCATCGTTTCTCTTACGAATTTCTCATCTATTTTGGCTTTCTTTGATGCTTCCACCAAGAGCTTTCTTTGCTGTTCAAGTGAGGAATCATCCTGCTGATTTGGATGTTCAGGAAAATGGTTGATCTCCCCACGCCTGGCCTTCTTCAGTGTGTATGGTCCAGTCTCTCCATCGGCCTTCCTTTTGCTATTGAGGGAAACGTCACTGCAACCTGCCAGTCGCAGTTTTGCTCTGAAGTTGCTGAACTTGTTCCGGATACTGCCAAGCCAGCCATCATAACCGTTGCCATCAACATCTCTGAGGCATGGGTATTTGGTGATCAAAGCAACTGCAATGGATTCTACTTCGTGAGGCTCAAAGTACGCTTTTATATCAAAGGCAGCATGGGCAATTTTGTCAAGAATGTCTGTCTTAATGTCTCTTGTAACATCAATGCTTTTCTTGGTCTTCTCATATGCCTCATTGCCTTTTCTTAACTTCAGCTCAACATCAAGAGACAGAGCAGGGATAGGGAATGGAGAGGGCCACTCTGAAGCACTACGCAAATTTCTTGTGGAGGTGGGTGAGGGGCTGGGTGAAGTTGCAGGTGAGCTTAAACTTGCAGTGTCGAGTGACGAGATGGATCCAAGGGACTGCGATAGATCCAAGTGATCTTCATAAGCTGAATGCCCTTTCCACTTAATGTGTAGAACTGCACGTTGAGGTGGAAGTTCTGATATCTCTGACAAATTGCAACGGGCATTTTGGAATTCGGGGTCCTCAAACTGCAATTGGAAATCCCCCTGAAGTTGTAGTTTTTCTTTAAGGACATCCACAAGCGCATCCACAGACTCTGGCAATTCTGGAAGTTGGACACGTCTTGCTTCATCAGCAGATAGTACAACTCTAAGCAACAGTACCTATGGAACAGGAAACATTCAGGTTAAGGAAAATACACTGCTCGAAAAAATAAGGGTCACACCAAAGCAACACAATGCAACTCCCTAATCAAACATATGTCAGATAACAGCCTGTCCAGTAACAAAGCAACTCATTGTGAATCCATTTGCCTACCTTTGGCAATATTTAACAAGCAATAGACAGAAAGTACTGGCAATTACTAAAATACGCCCAAAAAAATTGTTATTTGCCAGGGTGAGTCTCAGACCATCTGTTTTTTCATCCTTTCTGGCTGAGTATTTGGTCGCATGTGTATTTTGGACAGTTTCACACCGCTTTACTAACCACGAGGCAGTGTCTGTCACCCATTGAATTTGCTCAGTGACTGCAACTCATCTCAGATGAGACACCACCTCATCATACCTTCAGGTGTCATAATGCATATATGACGAAAAACTTTGCCAGAAAGAAAAACAGTAAGCAAAATCAATTCACAATGCATATTGCTTCTTAACTGGACAGGCTGGTATCACAGAAGTATGATTGATTGGGAGTTGCATTTCATTGTTTAGGTGTTCCCTTTACTTTATGAAGCAGTGCAATACATTACACAATACAAACACATTTATAGAATTGGAATTTATGAGACTAGTTCGGGAATAACGCAAGACTCACCATGATTCGTCTAACAATGCGTCCTCAGCGTCACCCAGAGCTTTCCCCCAACAAGGTAAGCTGCCAAAGGATAGAAATGATTCAACTGATTGACATCAACAACCATGATTTCACCATAGACACTGTCCTCCACTTGAAAAGACCTATAATGCTCAAAGTACCAGGCAACAAGCTTCTTTGACAAGAATAATACTTTGCCACCATGGACAATGATGCTCAAAATTCTGAAAAACTCTGGTTGCCCATTGCAATGGCCAGCTGTAACAATCATGCCTTGAGAATATTCTGTTCCAAACAGTTCGAGTTTACGAGTAATAGAAACCGTGTCAACATGTGGCAATTTTCTTAGCACCGCAGATCTCTGTGCACTGTCCAAAGTTCCCACATGAACAGCTACAACTTTGTCGATGTACAAGTCAGGCTTAAAGAGGCTTTCTCCAGCCAAATTGTATGCCATTAACTGCTGATGCTTTGCAGTCAAGGAAAGCAGTACATTCTTTGTGTTATGTACATTCCGAGCGACTGTTAAAGACGCGGTGCTTTGATTCGAACCTCATGGTCCATAGTTCCACTAACGGACCATAACAGCGTATGAGGTGTGGATAATGCTCAATTATGTGATGTTTTGGTTTTAAGACAAAATCAGGAAATGTGGCTTTAAGTAGTAAGCGATGATCTGATAACTTAAATGCCAGATAACTTAATGTTCCTTCTGTGAATTTGTCAGAAACAACTATTTGAACAATCTCTTTCAAGTCCATTAATATTTCCCATGACGGTTCACTCTCTGGGACGAGCCAACCAACCATGAGAGGTAGCAGCCGCAGCAGCGCCCAGTTTTCATGCCCATTCCCCCCAATAGACTTCTTTGAAAGGGCTGATTTAGCGATGACCTTAGGCTTGTTGACTTTATCTGTGTATTTATAGGGGAATGATCTGATGCTGTGGTTAAGTCGGTCCAAAGTGAAAAAGCCTTTAGAAATTAAGTCTGAAAGGCACAATGCTAATTCGAGCGGAACAATGCCTTCAAAAGCATCGTGCAAGACATCAGGGGGGAAACCCGTTACAGGATGAAAGTTAGACAAATGCTTACTCAAAACACTCGCATTTAACACCATTTACACTCTTAAGTGTTGCATTTCGCTTAAGCTCCTCCAGAAACTCATTGTGCTGTTCAACAGTTCTCAAAACAAAATCCCCTGATTTAACAGTTGCTATTTCTCTATGACTCACTAAGCAAAAACGGCAGAACTTATCCACAATAAAGCTTTCCTGGAATCCCGCTAAACTATGTGCTCCGAGATTATCTGCACAGACACAAAACAGCTTCACATTAACAGTCGTCTTCAAGTTCTCCACAAAGACCCCATGTTGACCAACCAGCTTAAGATCCTTTATAAGGGGCTCTAAAAAACTCTCATAACCAAACTTCTTGACATCAACACTCTTTCCTAAAGCTCCCAACTGAATGGATGTCAAACCTGCCCTGAACTTCGCTGGTAAGTTTAGGATGACCCAGTACACTCCAACTACTTTGTGGATCTTGCGTGATGTTCCCAACGGGTTGCACAGTTCAAATTCATCAATATAAAAGGGCTATACTGATTTCTGTCTCTTCACCAAGGGAAACATTGCGCTGCCTAAAGTACTGTCCATCCTGGAAAGTCCTGTAAACACCAGGCAAGTGCTCTTGACTTAGAACTAATGCACTTGAATAATCTGGGCGTCTCAGCAAGTTTTCAAGCACCAAAGTCAATGGTACATAAACAAACGTGTTTCTACTCTCTTGAGTGTATCGATATTCCACTGCCTCAATCAAAGGAAAATGCTGTGCAAAATACAAGTTTCTTCTGTAGTCAGTAGATAGGCAGCCCTTTTCAGAAATTGTTGACAGTAATGGATTGGAAGCAAAAACAGAGTCAACTATCTCCTTAACTAGTGTGTTCTCTGATGAAAGGTTGTGTTTTGCCAGAACCTCTGAAACTGCCTGAAATGCGTTGGATTTGGAGCAAATCAATAAATCACGTAGACCCTCGATTATTGTTTGAACTGCACTTCGTGAGACATGCAAGACAGTTTGCATAGACAGTAAAAGACTTGCAAGTTTGTTCTCAACTGTTGTACCATCAAAATGTTCTACTGTATGTTCCTCCAACACATGACTCGATTCTTGTTGAATTAAAGTTGAAGCAGCACCATCATCAATACTTCCAGCTGCAGTTACAGCAAACAGCTGAATCACAGTTCTAAAGTCATTAGTACTATACTGGTTATGTTTTCTGCTTTTATGTGAACTGAATGTTTTGTAAGCATTTGTTTTAAAGTCACAACCTAAAAAGGGACACTGAATGGTTTCCTGAATTTTAAGACGATTACCCAGGTGTTTAAAGAAGTCCCTTTCAGAACATATTTCCTGAAAATCACAACATTCACATTTGAAGGTGAAATTAGACTGATCATGAACAACTGCACCTTTGTGATGATGTCTTGAAAGGTGTGACTTTAAGGCTCCTCGAGTTTTAAACACACAAGGACAGTTGGAATGAACACAAGGCCAGTGGTGGGGTCTCCTGTGGTGAAGCTCCTGGTGTCTGACAAGATTGTCCTGGTCTGAGGAAAAACCGCAGTACTTGCAGAACATTGGAGATTTGGTATTCCTATCTGAAACATGTAATCAGAAAGAAAGAAAGCAGTGAGCTCCAATAAGTGAATTTGCAAATTACAGCAGGGCCTATGGCATGACCAATCACATTTGCCAATCCCACAATGGCAGGTGAACACACCAAAGCTAACCAGGTGACATTGTACTTATAAAAGAGACAGTGTAATTAATCCAATTCTCTGAACACGACTAATACACTGGTACTGAAATCCAGGATTGTGACACCCACAGACATTTGAGAGACAAAGTCGGCAAACAGTCATACATCAATTTGGGTGTGCTGAATTCAAATCTGCCATATGCCGAGCTCTATCTGGTCTGGTAAATTATATGGCTAGTGCCAGATAGACAGGCACCGTGGGACAGGACTAAATGCACTTAACGTGTGAACATTGCATGATCATTGTGCACACAGAAATCAGAAATACCACACTGGTTCAGGGTTTCCCGCAGCGCTATCTTGGCGAGGCGGCCGCCTCGCCAAACTCACGCTACCGCCTCGCCAACATTCCAAAAAAAGAAAAAAAAAAAAAACACCTAACTCGATATGCTTGCATGTTTATTTGACATTAAAGGAATACTATGCAACATTTTTCAGTTAATGTGTTCCATACCATTTTGGATGATTAAATGAGTCATTTCAGGTCGAACAAAGGTTTTCTCGGCCGCCCTGGTGGTCTGTGGGGGAAATACCGCACTTGCAATAGCGTACCGCGCACGTGACGTCACCGTCTCAAGAGCAACGCCCCTTTTGCCGCTTTGGTAGGACATACAGGTAGAGAACGCCCGTAGAAACCAGCAGAAACAGCGATATGACCGACTTTGCAGCCGTTAAACTTTCCCAAGACGATGTTCCAGGCGCATGGTTTACTGGTCGCACTGTCGAAGAACACACCAACCTTCAGCTCAAACGATGGCTTGAGTGTCGAGGGCTTAAAAAGACCGGAAAACGGGCCGAATTGATCGAACGGTAAGCTTTGTTTTTTTTTTCCTGCGCGCCGGTCATGGCGTCATCGGCCGTTTTTTGTTTGTAATCACCGTCCAGGGATCGGTATACGTTTAATGTTTGTCTTATTTGAAATGTTTTTGAGTAAGCTATCCTGGTAGCAGGGTATCATGTTAGCGCCTGCTACCAGGATAGCCTATATGCTATCATGGTAGCAGGCGCTTCATTATTAACATGTCGGCCACCAAAATACTCTTACCTGTTCACTACTTGATGTCGCTGGAATTGGGTCAGGATGTTCTTCGGTTGGGCCCTTTCCTCCAACAAAATGCTTGCTACATATGTACGTGAATTTGGTAACTTTTTCCGGGTTGAACTGTTGTTCAGGGCGACCGCACCGGTGTACCCAGCGCACACATTTCTCCTTGGCAGTGTTGAAGAAAACATCCTTCATATGCGGCCGATCAGCGTACCTCGAGTCGCTGTTGCACGTTCCATAGCAACAATGTTTAAAAACCATGGTCTTAGATTTGGAAAAAGCAGTCGTTTACCGAGTAAAACTAAGGGTAACGCACGTCTCTTTTACACATATATATATATATACACACACATATATATATATATACTTATATATATATACTATATATATATATATATATATATATATATATATATATATATATATATATATCATGTAAAATATTTCAGCACCTAATTTCCTAGTAGTTGATAGTGTTAGTACATCCACTGACTGTAGAATTACCTGTGAAACGTTTTCACACAGCCAGAAAATTGCTTGTTGTTGCAACCAAATCCTATGGGATTCTGTGAGAGTAGGGAGGAGCAAGATGGCGGCCAGTGACTTCAGTTTTTTGGCAAATTCAGCACTCCAGTGTATTATATAGCTCAGTGGCCCGCACCCACAGGCTCAGAAGGACTGCGAGGACTCCATGTGTTTTTTCCCTGCCATTCACTATATGCACGCGCGAAAGCAACAACAAAGAACCGCGTGTTAACGTCAAATAAACATGCAAGCATATCGAATTTTATTATATTATTATTATTATTTTTTTTTTTTTTGTATGTTGGCGAGACGCTACCGCGGCGGCTGCGGCTTGGCGAGGCGGCGGCGGTAGCGTCTCGCAAACATAAAAAAATAAATATTAATAGGGGGTTTTCAGCTAACGTCACGCTCACGTGACTACTCTGCGCGTCCGCCATATTGGGTGGTAGTTGTTTCGCACCGTTGACCCGCATTGTATTACGCCTTAGGCAGTATTGGAAGTGAACAATGGTGAAAACGTGTTTAATGGTTGGTTGCACGGCCCGTGGAGGTGGAGATCAACGCTCTTTCTATCGCCTACCAGCCGTAATAGTGAATCAGTGTGAAAAAACAAAACAGCTCTCTGAACAACGCCGTCACCTATGGCTGACACGGATATCCAGGTCCGATTTGGACGGTGTTAAGCTGGAATACGCCAGAGTCTGCGGTGCTCACTTTGTCACAGGTAATTAACTGTTAAGTATGTAAAACATGTAAACCGTTGCTGTATTGTGGGCTGTAACAGCGCAACACATGATCGCCATGGGAAAAACATAGAAACGGGTTAATTTTCCTCCGCTTTCCTGCCTGGAGGCGCAACCACGGAGAACAAGTGTCAGAGATAACAAAGAGTCGTCGGCTCGCTTGGATCGCGGCTGTAAGACGACCGAACATAACTTTCCACAGTATCCCGATGTCAATGAGAGTGTGTTCTAAACGTTTGAAACACATAGCAGCTAGTTAAAAGTACATTACATGCGTGAGTGGTTGTTAGCACTAACGGTTAGCATGTGCCAGAGCCCGTCTGAGCACAGCTTACCTTTGAACGAGTTACTGTGTTCCCAATGTTTGCTGGCTTTATGATCGGCAGCTCCTGAACCCATCCATTCGTAAACTGCACATGAGACTCCAAGGACTTGTAGCTTCAGAACTGTTCTGAAGTATAGGCGCTCACACCACAAACAAGGTAGCCGAAGACGTCCGATATGGAAAGTGACGTCCGCGCTACTTCCGGGTTACGCCGGTAGGCTTTTGCCGGCGTAAATACGGTAAATACAACTTAATTTTGCACTGGTCATTGTTTTGCTTAAATAATTAAAGCCGCGAGCGGCGTCGAGCGGCCCTGCAGCCAAGCGCCTTCGCGCACCGCCGGCCGTCAGCCACCGCAGAAGCATGCGCCGCATTTGCGTCGGATTGTTTACATTTTTACCATCTTATTAAAACTCACCCGTCCACGTATGATGGCGATTTCCTTGATGTACATAACTTCGACATCTCGTACCCAACCAGATGTGAACTGGTTGTGAGCCTCTAGACCCTTGTAAGCTCTCATTTCCTCGAGAGTGTGCAGAGGGTTTTCACCGAACACCAGGTAATGCACGATGTCGCCGTGCTCTACATTTGGCCAATCATCTGGATTACGGCTAAACAAGGCACCGTGGAGGGCATAGGGGTCCATATGGTCGATCACGGAACATTTCCTCAGATAGACGTCCTTATCTGGTCGCTCTAGCGTGCTGGCGTACTTATCCATTCTCGATACGAAAATACGTGTAGGACAACTAGAGATAAGGAAGTGTACCACCCAATATGGCGGACCGGAAGTTGGCCAGTGACGTCAGTGAAAACCCCCAATTATAAAACTGGCGAGGCGGCGGCCGCCGCCGTCTCGCCAAGATAGCGCTGCGGGAAGCTTGATGTTCATACCCCCCGCTCCGCGCAAAACTTGTCTCTCTCCCCCCCAACTCACCACCTCGCCTAAACAAATTCCTGCGGGAAACACTGCTGGTTAAAGAAGAGGGCCATAGCCTACTGTACCGCAGATGCGCTGACAGTTTGTAAATGGGATAAACAGTCAATATGGTCCGACCGTCGCTTGAAAGTTAGCTAACGCGAATGCCATATGAGCTAGCCCAATAGCAAACACTGCGTCAAAACTAGCACCTGGTCAATCGAAATCTTACATTGATAAGACACAGACATGTTAAATAATTTCTTGAGTAGGACACAATGAGGAATACATGCTTAAAGCCTGTTAAACACGTACCTTTTCAAAGTTTGGCCATCCTGCTAGTCAAGTGGAGAAAACTTCACCGGAGAGAAGCACGTTGTCCAGCCCTTCCGATGCTGAGAGGAAAAGAAACCCCGTGTGTTGGCCAGCAAGCACATGCGCGGAATAAACACCTGTGGCAATAGACCCTTTTCACATGACGTCACTCAACTTCCGTTTTGAAGCGGAGCAGGGTATCTTTACTTCCGGCTACATGCTTTTACATAGAAAATTCGGGAGGTGAAGAGGTGTTTCACTGATAATCAGCGCGATTTCATAAGGTAAGACTGAGACCACAATGTGTCGCATTGACTATCTTTATTTTCCTTAGTATTGGTAGCAATCATTGCTGTTATATAGATGCTTTGATCGGGACAGTAACATGTAGATCAAAGCTAACATGCAGCAGCTTGTTAGCTTACCTTACCAAACTTTTACCTATCAGTAATCAGCGTGATTTCATTAAGTAAGACTGAGAGCACAATATTAAACGTGTCTTATTGACTATCTTTATTTTCCTTAGTATTTGTAGCGATCATTGCTGTTATATAGATGCTTTGATTGGGACTGTAACATGAAGATCAAAGCTAACATGCAGCAGCTTGTTAGCTTACTTTACCTGTCATTAATCTGATGTAGATGTTATAAAATGATTACTGTAGCTTTGCTATTATACAAATAAATCTTGTTCACGGAGTGAAAAAAGAGACATTTATCTGCTACATTGTTCCCCTTCCTTTATTATGGTGACGTGTTATACATAATTGCAGTCACTGAATTAAAAAGATCTTATTCCATTTGAATCTTTTTGTTCATTCCTAAAAAAAATTACCGTGGGTCTATTGGACAGTACTTCTGTTTCTGAATTTTCTGTGTATTATAATGAATTTTCTTCATAATATTATTTGCACTTATATTAATGCACTTTTTTTTTAGTTTTTGTGCAAAATACTGTATATTTTAAGTAGAAGCCTGAAATTGTTTTATTATACTGTATTAGTAATGACATGTGCTGCTGACCTCTTAGTCAGATCAAACTTTAAAAAAGAGATCTTAATCTCAATGGGAGTTTATCTGGTTAAATAAAGGTTTTAATAAGTATTATAATCAATCTATTTGTTCTCCCCTTGTGTCCATCTCTGAGCAGCATCATATCCACCAAGCATGGCACAATCACAGAGAAACTGCTACTGCAGTGTCCCACAGTGTTCGAAAAACGTTCCATATCTCAGTTTTCACGACTTCCCGGCTGATGCTGAGACTGGAGCCTATTGGGTGACAGCAATAAGAAGAGACGAGGGGCCAAATTTTAAAATCTTTCGCAGCAGCACTTACGCCTGCAGTCAGCACTTCTCTTCCGAGGACACCTATGTTTCTGCAAGTGGTCTTTAACAAATTAAACATCTTTCTTTCTTAAAGATAATTGAGTTATAAGTTTATTTAGCTATTCCCAAGATAATTTCAGTGGCTCACCACGTAATTTTTTATTAGAGCTGTCAAAATCAATTTGTTAATCAAAGGAAATTAATCTGAGAAATTAATTAATTTCTGCACATACAAATGGTTTTTAAAAATACTCACCTGTACACTGTGATCGCACACTGTCTCATTCTCCTGCATTGTTTACATTTCAATTGTTTACTGTTAAATCACTGCTGCACTTTATCCTGTAATTTACTGTAATTCTCAAGCTGTATGCAAACGGAATTTCGTTCTGTACGCACTCTGTGCATACATAATGACAAATAACGTTGTCTAAGTCTAATTGTCACAATTTGTCTATGGATGAACCCAGAACCACACACACGGGACTTAAAATGAAAGTCTTTATTGAAGGTTTGATGGGATGGAGGGTGATGTAACCAGCGAGGTAGAACTGCACGGGAACAGGGTGATGGTGTTGGCAGGAGCTGACGGCCCGGAGAGAGACTTCTTGGAACCAGGAACAGGCAGCAGGGTCCACAGCTTGGAAGAGAATTGACAGTTCAGGGAAGAACCCACCAGAGCTCGGCAGCAGGCTCTTCTGTAAGGCAGAGGGGAACCGGAGCAAGGCAGCAGGATAAACAGGGCAGGTAAAAGGTAAAATGGACAGAGCTGCTATGAAGTATCTATGTAATAAATAACTAAAATATATGAAGTGTGATGTCTGAAGTTTTTTAAAATCCATGTTTTTTTGGTCAGGGCAAACCCTTGTGTCCCGGGGCAAACCCTTGGGACACAAGGGTTTGCCCCGACAGCAGCATAATCCATAAATACTATAGTGAACTGATTATTAGTGTGCATGCAGTGTGCATTCAACATTATTGACAGCGTCTTTCTCAGTCTATGATGTCCTAAACTATCACAGTTTTAACAGGAATGGGCAGAATTATTTTATTAATTGAGGCTCCAAATGTACTGACGAGACTGAGAAACACACTGAACCCACAGAGGAATTTTGAGGGATACTGCAAAGTCTGCAACCTCAGTAAAATACTACACAAAAAAAAAAAAAAACGGGAGGGAATGAGGCTCCTCATTTTTATTCATAGAGGTGTGACAGCGTGCTCTAACTGTGACCAAGTGGCCAAAAGCATTGACACTGTTCCAAAACAAAGTATGAAAAGGCTCAACATTATACATCAACTATATCCCTGGTGAGACTCATTGGCTAAAAGCTGTGAAACAGATAAGCTGATATAGCAATAAAGCTAGCGTAGCAATATAATGGAGAAATAGAAAACTAATAAATGACAAAAGTCCTGTTGGTAGCATTGCTATCATTATCCTAGCATCTATGCTAACAACAGAGCTAAGAAGACAAAGCTCTTACCTTCATAATCGAAAAGGTATTGTTCCACAAATAACTTGTCATCTTTGTCGAGTTTGGAGGCTGGTGTGGTCGAAAGCTTTTGTGCCAGTCTGTGCACGTCTCCCAAACGAAATTTGAGTAGATTGGTGAGGGACTGTGTGAATTCCCTATGTAAAAACACTGCTCGCGGAGAAAGCGGAAGTAAAGATACCCTGCTTCACCGCAGAACGGAAGTTGCATGACGTCACTGTGAAAAGGGTCTATTAGGTATTTTCAATTCGGAATATTCACTATTGTATATTCACACATCACTGAGATGCAACCTATCAGTTTGATGTGGATTTTTCTGTTCGTTAATAATAATTCCTATTTCCTGTCCATTTAATTGTGAACATGTAATTACTTGAACAAAGCGTAATTCAATTTTTTACGGTGTAGGGCGGGAAACTAACGCTGCACAACACCATGAATGCACCACCTCCACCATGAAACATGGTGGTGATAGCATCATGCTGTGGGGAGGATTTTCCCCAGCAGAGACTGATTCAGAGGTAATGGAAGATGGATGGAGCTAAATACAAGGCAATCCTGGAATAAAACCTGCAGAAAGCTGCAACAGACTCAAGACTGAGGCAGATTTTCAGCAGGGAAAAAACCTGATCACACAAGCAGATATGCAATTCACAATGCAAGGCACATTCATACCTAAGAATGCATTTATGTAACTGGACAGAGTTCCT
This sequence comes from Fundulus diaphanus, assembly GCA_037039145.1. Classification (NCBI taxonomy): domain Eukaryota; kingdom Metazoa; phylum Chordata; class Actinopteri; order Cyprinodontiformes; family Fundulidae; genus Fundulus; species Fundulus diaphanus. Next base: position 27,450,001 of record CM073127.1, read on the forward strand.
CACACACTCTCTTCGACCAATCTGATCGAGATAAAGTATTTTTCATAGCAGAATGAGTAAAAGGATCAAGCTTTAGATATGCAAAACCTTAGGGATTCTTGACTTGAGAGTTATTCTCATTTTGCTTCACAGTTATACATTACTGTGTTGTTGTATTAAGTGAAACCTCTATAAAATTTGTTTGTAGTTGCAGAACTATGCAACTGGTAAAAACACGGGGCACTCTCAAATGCTGCGCACGTGATATTGTTCCTGCAATCATTTAAAATAAAATAACTACTAGTTTAGCCCGCTCTGCAGTCATATTGTTTATATTCACTACACATAATACATTTTCAGTTAGATTTTGGGGAAATTCTCTCTTTAAAAGGAAGCTGCCAAACATAACCAAGCCTTGCACACACACTGTAGGGGTCAGTGGTATAAGTAGGTTATTATTTTTACCATGAAGTTCCTCTGAAATCCTAGGAACCATTGGGAAATAACTGGTTTTTGATTTGAGTCTCTGGAGGAACCTGTTAGCCTGCCACATCCTGCTTGCAGACCACTTCATGTGGCTAATAGGTGAGAAACATGTCAATATTTGTGAAACCACTTCTTCCTGTTTCTTTATCAGCATGACACAGAGAAAAACAACGACCATCAACCGAAAAGCAAATTAACAAAATAAATGGCAAATAGCAAAAGAGAAAAGAGCACAATGTACATAAAAAAGCGCAAATCAAACCCCCAAAACCTAAGGACAATGAAACTGGTACTTTAAATAGCTTAAAATCTTGGGAACCATCAGGAAATAACTGGTCTTTTATTCTGGTCTCTGGTGGAGCCTGTTTGTTTCTTTTGTGCATTACCACAGATTTCCCCTCTAGGGTCCAGGCAAGCTGATCTGCCATGACCTGCTTGTAGACTTCTTCATTCTGTGATCTTGAAAGGTGAGAAAAAATGTCTGTGAAACTACAATCCCAATTTGATCTGCTGGTTTTTCACCGATGACACACTGAGATGGAAGAATTGTAGGCACATCTTAACAACTTGAACAATATTGAAATAAAAGCCCAGTTATTTTTTTGTGCCAAAGTAAGACACTTCTTACCTCTCAGGTTCAGGAGAGTGTTCTAACTCCAGCTGAAGTCCAAGCCTTGTGAATCTGCCCTTGAATGGGCTTTTCTTCACAATCCTCTCAAGGCTGACATTATGCTGCATGTTCGTTTTTGTTTTTTTCCTTCCACTAAACATCCAATAATGTTGTTGTCTTCTTTAGTAATGACCGTGGAAGGTGTCAGTGACTGTCTGGTGGTAGACATCTGTCAAGTTAGCAGACCTCTTAGTTTTTGTGTAATATAAAATTTATGCATTAAAAACTTTTTCTAATCATGTTTTCTTCAGAGCTGGAAGCAACAGCCATCGAAACTCACTGAAACTAAGGCTTATGAGTATCTAAATGACACAAAAGGTTTCACATTTCATCCATTTTCTCCACCCGCTTGTCCTTGCAGGGCTGGTGCCCATCTCCAATGGCCCTTCGGTGAGAGGGGGGGTACACCCTGGACAGATCCGCCAGTACATGGCAGGGCAACACAGTGACACACAGGATAAACAGCCATGCACGCACACACTTACACTTAAGGTCAATTTAAAGACAAATTAACCAAACAGTCATTGTTTGGACTGTGGTAGGAAGCACTTTGTGAATTAAATGCTGAATTAATTAACTTTGCGATGACATTCTAATTTGCTGAGAAGCATCTGTAGCTGGTAAATAACCTCTCCTTTTAATTTTAAGTGAGGACAAACAATCCTTAACTAAAGCGGTTACGCTAAAAGTGGAAAAACAAAAACTGTTAACAATTAAAACAGTTTTCTCCAGCTTTTTACCATTAAAAAAGAAGAAGAAGAAATAAACAAGGGGATCCTGTTGCCACAACGTTTCCCTTTACTTTCAACTGCCCCAACTTGTCTTTGTGTTTCCAGGAATAAGCTGAGGTTTTCCAAGGATCACACCTGGCTGAATTTCACTCGAGTATCTTTTGTTCTGTTGCGCTTGAGTCCCCAGTGGCGGTGATTGGTATTGCACATCATACTTCCGCGGTGGCTGCGATGAGGCAAGGTGTGGTTGGTGGCCAGGGGCCGTCCCACCCAGAGCCAGTGAAAGTATCCGTTGTTCTGCTGAGCTCTGCTGTGGTCGGACTCACGAAGCGGGGGCAGCTCTATGGTTTAAGCTGAAACATTTGGCTGGACGCGCATTAGAAGCAGCAGAGAAACGGACTGGGAGCGATGGACAGAGGAGAGGAAATAAGTCAGAGGAGTTTTAAGATGTGAGGCAAAGTGGTGTGAGTGGTTTGAGGAGAAAGGAAAATGGATCAACTGACTGAAGCAGGGTAAGTGAATATTAATTGTTTCAAGCATGCTTTTCACATAGAAAGGTTTGTGGAAATAGTTAATATTGACTCCACATTAGTGTATAAGTAGAATCTGTGAATCCTCTTCAGACCCCAATCTTATAAGTATGACCATTATATTGTTTCCTTCACTTTTTTTTATAAAATGTTTGGTTTTTATGTGTTTATTTGAACCGTAAAGCACAATAAAAACTATAATGTCTCTGGATAACATCAGCAGTGTCAGGAAACGTTAGGATGAATCCCAGTTTGGAAACTTTTGACTGTGGATTTCCCTTTCCTGGACCCAACAAGTTGGTAATATATGGGTTCTGTGTGAAGTTATTGTGTATTAATGCCACATCCATCACTCTAAAATGTTAAAAACACAATTCTCTTGATCTTCCAAACAGCCACGACACCCTCTTCTTCTAAGCCTATGTCTTTATTTTTACTATCAGATGCCTGCTGGAGTGCAAAGGCATTATAATCCCTGGTGTCAGAGGGGGTCGTGAGTCATTGCTCTTCCTTTGTGGGACCCCAGAGTTGTTTGTGTTACTCGTTTGTTGCTGAGGTCAGCTTAGATATGCTGGCTCGAAGGAAAGTTCACCAGTGTTTGCTGAGGTGATGTTACTGGTATCCTATAATGAAAGAAGTATTTCTGGCCATTCTTGTGTTAAGCACGTAGGTGGTGTGATTATTCTGACCAACGCAAACACGCAGGGGCCCGGCCTCGATAGTTTCTGCATAAGTCTTTGTCCACTTTTCCACGTGTCCTGTTTGTTTACAACAAAATTCCCTTTGAGTCCGGCTCCTCACAAATAAACATTTCTTTTGTTTGTGCGTCTTTGTCTACAAACTGGTTTCTTTTTCCGTTTTGCAGATCGCCCATGAGCCGCAGCCTCACTTCCAGTTTCTCCTGAGGTGCAATTTTGCAAACCAACGTGAAAAAGGGGATGAATGAGGTACAGAAGAGTTCAAAGTTTTAACTTTTGTTTCAATATTATTCAAACTTTTTTTTAATGATCCCACAGACCGAGTCATTCATTAATTCATTTGTGCTTTTTTGGAAGAGGAACAAATTCGTTCAGCATATTAAAAAAAAGTGTATTTTATTGGGATTTTGTGTGATAGACCAATAAAAAGCAGCTCTATGAAGTGGAAGGAAATGGAAAATGGTTTTTAGAAATATCTTTAGACATAAAAGCATACATAAAAAAGGTGTCTCATGCTTTTGTAGTCAGCCCCATTTACCTATAAATAAGATCCAGTGTAGCTGGTTTTAGAAGTCCCCTAACTGGTAAACTGAGTCCATCTGTGTGTAAATTAGCCTCAATATAATTCCAGATGTCCTGTGAAGCCTTCAGAGGTTTCGTAGAGAACATTAGTGAGGAAACAGCATCGAGAAGACCAAGGAACACATCAGACAGGTCAGGGATAAAGTAGTGGAACAGTTTTCTAGCGGGGTTAGGTTAGAAAACAAGTTATGAGACATCAGAGTAATCAGAGTAGTGTTTAATCCATCATGTACAATTGCTAAGAGAATGACACAACTGGAAACCTACCAAGACACAGCTGTTCACCTGAGCTGTCAAAGAGAAGCAAGAAGAGCATGAATGAAAGAAGCAGCCAAGAGACACGTGGTAACTCTGGATGAGCTGCAGAGATCTACAGCTCAGGTGGCAGACTCTGTTGACTTCATTGCTGTTAGTTGTGATCTCTACACATTTGACGTTTATGGAAAAGTGACAAGAATGAGGCTAATGTTGAAAGAAAACATAAGAAGTCCCTTTTGAATTTGCTATAGCTTTGAAGGTAACACAGCAAAAAGCGGGAGACTGTTCTCTGTTTAGATGAGACTAAAATGTAGCTTTTAAAACACATTCAGATTCCTATGTGTGACAAAAAATTAAAGCTATACAACACCCTAAACAAAGCATCCCCATGGTAGAAAATTGTGGTGGCAGCATCAGGCTGTGGGGATGCTTTTCTTCACCAGGAACATGGGGGCGTGTTGGAGTAGATGAGAAATTGGATTGATGGAGCTAATTACTGGGCAATCCTGCAAGAAATTATGTTACACACTGCAAGAGACTCACACAGCACCCCTAAATACACAGCCAAGGCTACAATGGAAGGGTTCAGATAGTGACATATAATTGTTAGAAAGGTCCAGTCAAAGTCCTGGCAAAACCTGGCTAAGAAACATTAGATTAAATACAAATGCATGCCAGATTTTTCATTTTGATTCCTAAAAATTTAGAAAAATGTTTATTGTTCTTCCACATCACAATTGTGCCTGTTGGTCTGTCTATAAAATTCCTGATAAAATACATTGTTACTTATTTGTTTGATGTTATGTAACAAAATATAAAACATGAGAAAGTTCAAGCGGTGTGAATAGTTAGCAAGGTAATAAATACAAAGTCCCACATAGCTGTTTTTAATGTTTGTTTATTTTAGTACATTTAATATAAAACATTTAATGATGAGTTTTTAAATAAGCCAGAACAGCCAAGATCCAGGACAATCATGTCCGATAGTTTCTCTTTCACCCATTTGAGTTGTGAGTGACAAAAAATGAAAAGCAGCCCTTGCTTGTATTTCTGGTCAAACTTCCCCCCCCAACATTTTGTCCCTGCTGCCCTTTCAGGGTCGCTCTGCTCTGCTGAGAAGGTGCCACCTCATCTTGTCCAAGACGGACACCATCGGTGCTCCTCCTGTCAGATCTGCTCCCTCTGAGGACGCTGGAGATGGTGTGGCTGCTCAGGCTGAAAACGATGCAGCCTTCCCATTGTCTGAGCTCTCACACCTGTTTGAGAGCGACGATGGCTCCCAGTCAGCTCAGGACACGAGTCTGGATACTACTCTGGAGCAGGCTCAGCCCAGCGCTCAGCCCGGCCATCCCTCGGACAGCAGACAGAACCTGAGAATGAAGTTTCAAGGTGCCTTCAAGAAGGGCATTTCCAACCCGATGGACCTGCTGGAAACAACCATATACGAGTCAAATGTGGTGCCTGGACCTAAAAAAGCACCCATGGACTCCCTCTTTGACTATGGCACCTACGGAAGCACAAGCAACCAGAAGAAACGCAGGAAAAAACTCCCTAGAGGGTGAGAAGATCCCCACTGCTCCACCGGCTTGTTTCCATGTGTGTGTTTTCTTTATTGCTTGATCTTCTAGACACGTGTAAGCTGTGCAAATTGGAAAAATGCCGTCAGTGCGCACGCACACAGTAAGCTTTCAGTCCGTTTTTTCACCTAACAGTCGGCATGTTGTTGGACCCTCTGCAGTCGTTGAGGTAATATTTAGGCTAATGCCTTTTCCTGGTCGTCACACCTTCACCGTACACACAGAGGTGCCTTTATCAGAGCACTGAGGCGTCATTTGTCTGACCCAAACCCATTTAGTTCACCATTTCTATCAATGAACAGTAAATAAAGCTCCAGACTCAAAGGGAACCTCTCCATTAGTAGTGTCATCTAACAGCGAATGCAAAACGTGAAGAAACATCCGCCTGTGTTCTGTGTGCTTTCAGTAAAACTGAGACATCGTGTGATGACAGTCAAAGCAGCGACCCACCAAAAGTGCTGAAAATATTCACTCGCTTCGTGCTGTTTGACTGTGTGTCTCGTGGAGACCCGCAGGCCCTCGAGGGTCTGCTGGAGTACCTGCAAAGTCAAGAGAAGAGGTTAACAGACGAGGAGTTCAGAGGTGAGTCCTGTTGTGATCTAACCCTTTCTTCACAATCTCTTAAACTTTGCTCTAAAAGTGATACTGTCATTCCCCTTAAACTCTTGAACTGTGTTCAGCTGGGATTCTCTGCCCGTGCTTAGTTTGCTCTGAGGATGTGAGAGGGGTAAGGTGGAGCGATGTCAGCCTTTGTCACGTTGAAGTCAGGCCAAATAAAAGCTTGCTGTGTGTGTCTGAGGAGTTTTCTCAGGCTTGTATCAGGGTGGGGAGAGAAATCACAGCAAACTGCTGACATCCTCATGGAGATAAATATAGCTAACCGACTGGCAGCTAAAGGTGACGTTTTTTTTGCTTTGTTTTTCTTCAGTTCCCATTTTGTCCTTACTGCACGGTCTCTTATTCTTATCTTTTGGTTTATATTTTCATCTGCGTGTATGTACATGCTTCCTTTTACATTTCACTTTGCTGCTGGGACGTGTGAATTTCCCCAATGAGGGACAATAAAGGTCATTTCTATTTTATTTCCCCCCCCCCAAAAAAATTCTGGGAAAATAATTGATATCTGATATTAATAATGTTATGTACAATAACCAATATTTACCTGTATTGATTTATTTATGTATGTATTAAAAAAAAGAATGAATGCATGTGTTGGATCTATTTAACCGGTTTGATCCCCCGCTCTGACCGTCTCAGTCGTTGTGTCCTTGGGCAAGGCACTTCACCCGAATTGCCTGCTGGCATTGGTCAGAGGGTCCGGTGGTGCCGATGCAGCCTCTCCTGTCAGTCTGCCCCAGGGCAGCTGTGGCTACTAACATGGCTAACCACCGTCAGGGTGTGAATGACTGACTGTAGTGTAAAGCACTTCATCAGACTAGTTAAAGCGCTATACAAGTACATTGCATTTACCATTTAAGAATCTTTAGTTACTTAACATGCTTGTTTCATGTCCTACGCTGCTGACATGAAAACATTGTTAAAATAACTAAAGATTCTTAAATAGATCCAACAGATGCATGCATTCTTTTTTGAGATGGATGGATGGATACGATTCTGTACAGACTAATTATTCAAACTGGATTTTTGAATGTGGGTCATGGTCTAGGCTTACACATTGCTTTTCTTCTGTCATCTTTCGACACCATGTAAAATGGCTACATCACCTCTCTGCTTCAGATAAAAACCCCACAATCCTGGGTGCACTGCCTCACTGCCACATGACCGACCAAAGATCACATGACCAACCCCCTCCCAGCACAGGCACAAAGGACAGCTTCTGGTGTCGGTGAGACCCATGCTGGTGGTCTGAGTAGTCTGGGGTTTTGGTGCTATGTTCCCGCCTGGCCCCAGGCTGGGCTGGGCTCCTTCACCTCTGTGCCTCCTCCTAATTGAAGGCCAGGGCCCTGTGGGTGTGTCCCGTCTCCTCCGGTGAGGCCCGCGGGAGCGCTGCACATCATTGTGGGGTACCCTGAAGGAGCAACGTTGTTTCTGTTTTCATGTGGGACAGGGATGTTGCCTCTGCCCCTCAGGCCATCTCTCGACTTATCATTCACCTTCTCTATCTCCCTGCACACATACATGGCAGCGTACACACGCGTGACTGCGCTTGAGTGCCAGTGGTGCATGCATGCACGTGTGTAGCTGTGCATGCTGTGATGACCTTCAGTATTTATGTGAAATACTGTGAAGTTTCTGTTTTTTTTTTTTGTCGTCGTTTTGACTTAAAGTCGTCTATTGTTGATTTATCTTGCCGCATTTGATTTGATTTGTCTTACCGTTGTTGTTCTGTCCCCACTGCCCATTTGTCCCTTCTTGTTCTGTCTCTTTCTGTCCCCTCAGCCTGTGTTGTCCGGTAGCCCTTCCAAATTTAAAATAACAAAGATTGTAACAGGAGGAGTATTTTAGACTCCTCCTTTGCAGAGCAACATCTGTCAGTGCAGTGGGAAGGATATCCGTTACACAATACTAACTGTCTGATTTGAGGGACAGGGCATGGCTGTTGACTCCCAGGTTGAGTTGTTGCTCGTAGCCATTACACAAACAGTGTTTAATCCACTTCCCTCAGTTTCTGGAGTTGTTTCTTCTCTTAAATCCAGAATTACGATTGTTACTTGATATTGGGGCACAAGGGGTTTCACAGGGAAAGACTCTGGAGAGGGAGAAGAAATAAATAATAGTAATAGTTGTCCACAATCTGTCTCGCAGAGCTATCCACTGGAAAGACGTGTCTGCCTAAAGCCCTGCTCAACCTTTATGGCGGTCGGAACGACACCATCCCGGTGCTGGTGGACATCGCAGAGAAGACGGGAAACCTCAGAGAGTTTATCAACACACCCTTCAGGGATGTCTTCTACAGAGGTAAGAAAATGAGCTCACGCTATAACATTTTATCATGCAAGCACGTCATTGGTTAGGCCACGGATTAATTTGACCGGGGCTGTTAATGAACTGTTATGTTGCTCTGAGCTGAAGATGGCATCGTCTGTTGTTGTAACTCTTTTAGAAACTCGCTGTTCAGTATTGCCTCTTTTTTCTTAAACCTTTATTTAACCACATAAAAAAAATATTCCAGAATTTTATTTGTGTATGTACTAATTATGCAAATTTTTTTGTTGGCTTATCACAGAAAATTCTAATGAAATTCATTAAAGTATGTGTTTGGAAAAATATCATCATAGCTCAAGGGGTGTGAATACTTTTGAACTGAACTATAAAGTGAGTGAATAGTGAACGAGTCTTTTCTTTTACTTTTATCATCTACTTCATGAATTTCCTAACAATTGTACTGAGGAATTGCAATGCAGAGCCAAAAATCTTTTCCGTGCTCAGCTGCTCTTGCAAAATTTCCGTCAACAATTCAAACTAACTCAATTTTGTAATCCAGTCTTGGAAAATGCCTTTGTTTAGGTGTTTTCAATTTAGCATAATGTGAAGAAATAGTTTGAACAGCGGTAACTCTCGTGGGCGGTGTTTTGTCTTCAGGCCAGACGGCGCTCCACATCGCCATCGAGCGACGCTGTAAGCAGTATGTGGAGCTGCTGATGGAGAAGGGAGCAGATGTTCACGCCCAAGCCAGGGGACGCTTCTTCCAGCCCAAAGATGAGGGGGGCTATTTCTACTTTGGTAAAGTAACCTTTCGCCATCAAGAAGCAGATGTTATTGTGCATCTGTGTTTTCATTCTTACAACACTTCATTCTGACTCTCGCTGAGCTCTGGGAAGTTACTCCTGCCTTTTATATGTGTAATCCTGTGGTGTACTTGTGATTTCACTGTCTCATTTCTTGGTCTTCCTGTACCCTTTTGGGACATTTGGTTTTTAATTCACATCTGTTTTGAGCTACTTTCTGTAGTTGCTGCCAGTACTAAAATATGAAAGCATGGAAAGCTTTTTTTTAAGAGGTAGACACCTTAGCTGCCAAAGAAAAGCAAAGTGACATCAGAGTCCCACCCTCTTTTTTTTTTTTTTAACCATAAACCTGGCAGATTCTTACAAGAGAAACGCAGACAGGATACTCCACCACACTCCCAAATGTTTGTGAAGTATGGTATGTGGATTCGTTTCGAAAAATGCTCCATAAACACAAGACAAGACGAGCATTGTGTTCTGTGCTCAAGTGAGACATGCAGTGAAAAGGTAACTGTGTTCTGCAGCTTAGAAAAGTAAACATCCTCTTTTGCCAGGAAGAACCTCACTGACCTTAAAGGGAACATATCATGCAAAATCCCCCTTTTTTTTTTTAGCCCGTAAATACATTTTGTTGAATACTTGGAGTTTCTAATAGGGCAGAAAATGTGAATGTAGTCTGTTCAGGTGCTGCGTAGTTATCTTTATACTCTGTGTGGGTCATTTATTTTAAGCCGTTCAGTTTTCTCTGTTCTCTATTATGTTTTTTGAACAATAACATCATAGTATTTGCTGAGGAGCGGCTAAACAAGGTCATGAACTTCCTGTTTACCAGTTTTCCTTAAATCCTAAAGGATGCCGGAGCTACAAGTGGATAAGTCAAAATGTTCAGTTGTTCATTACACCGTCTCCCGGCATCCTACAAAAATGTCTGAACAGGGTGAACTAGGACGCTGGCCGGAGTACGGACTCGCGTTCTCGTCAAGTCCGGTCTTGGCGAGAACACAGGAAGATCGGACTTGACAAGAACGCGAGCACGCAGCACGTATGGTGTATTGGAACAGAAGCGTACTTGTGACGTCATGAGACGCACAGTTCTTTAGCATTTCTTTAACATTCAAAACTATTTATATACTACACCACAATAAATCTTATTGACATTTTTTTTAAAACAACATTTTTAATTTCTAAAAAGCCTAAAAATTATCTTGCCGCGGTGCATTCTGGGAGAGCGGTCAGTCTGAAGAACGCACAAGTCTGCTCTGATGCATGCTCGATAAAGAGGGCGGGGCGAGAACAACATCCGGGGATGTGGTGCGTTCTCGCTCTGGCGTTCTCGACAATCGGAACAGTGCTCGGGCTGAGGCTGATGACGTGTCACGAGCACACGAGAACGCTCAAGAACGCATATTGAGAAACGGCGGCCGCTCTGAGAACTGCAGGGGGACGGGGTATAAAGAGCCTCCTTTAGATTTAAAGAGACAGCATTAAAATGGGTTTCTCTCAGACAGACCTCAGAACAGGAGCAAAAAGGGGGAACATAGGGGGAAATTAATGAGGAATTCAGATCAAAGCATTGCAGTTCCACTTTATATAGACCGCAACTGAATGATTTGAATGTGAAAAGGAAGAGTTGAAAAGCATCATGTCTCCTTTTAACACAGGAAGGACAAAGAAATCAGAGGGGATGAACTGAATTGAACTCAATGCCGCCCTCTGCTGGCTACAGTGAAGGTTTTATCTCAACCATTACTATCAAGCCTTGGGGAAAATATCTGCTGCTTCATTCCTTATTCATGTGGAAATAAAACATTTATTGACAATTGTTGCTCAGAATTGACCAGTCTTTCTTTTTAAAATAAAAATTTAAAACATATTGAAGTTTCTGGTCATCTTTTAACCTTCTCAAATTTAAATAATTACTTTTTTGATTAAAATCAGGTGTCGTGTTTCTTTTGCGGCACAGAGGTGAGGATTTCCATTTTCACTTAGCATGGTTGTCATTCCCCAATCCCAGCGTGTCCGGGGCACAGTGTGAGTAATTTGCTGCGGAGCTTTGCGGTGAGGTGAACAGGAACCTGGCAGAGCTGTTGGCTAATGGGATTTAGGCTCACGCTAACTCTCTGCATGCACCCGTGCAAATCCATGAAGAGGAGCGTTTCTATGTGAGGTGACAAAGTAATCTGTCACCCATGGCAACGGCTCATTTTCAGCAGCTGCCTTTGGCACTCTGGCCCCTCTGCGCCCCTCCCTAAAAACAGGCGCTAATTGTGCAGCTTTCATGCCGGGGATTTAAGTCAGATCTCTGATCCATGTTTAGTCTGCATTGTGAAAAACTACAGATGCCAGCCACAGGTCTTAATTAACCCTGCTGTTTGTGTTTTTTTTTTTTAATGTGTTCAGTCTGAAGGAACTGTTCTGTTCCCCTTCAGGTGAGCTGCCCCTCTCCTTGGCTGCCTGCACTAACCAGCCTAACATAGTACACTACCTGACAGAAAATCCGCACAAGAAGGCCGACCTGCGGCGCCAGGACTCGCGTGGAAACACAGTGCTGCACGCGCTCGTGCACATCGCAGACAACACCAAGGACAACACCCGTTTCCTCACAAAGATGTACGACCTGCTGCTGATTAAGTGCGCCAAGCTCTTCCCAGACTGCAACCTGGAGACGATACTCAACAACGACGGCATGTCACCGCTCATGATGGCTGCCAAACTTGGCAAAATAGGGGTAGATACATTTACTGTGTCATGTGCTCATCATGCATCCAGTTTGTATCATTAAACTGAATGTATAATAGAATAGAAGAAAACTTTTTGCCCTTCAGTGGTGAAATTCCTTTACCCAATATCTAATATATATATTTTTACAACTTTTCCTTTTCCGTGGTGTTCACTCTTTTAACTGACAATAGTTGTACACATTTGCATGTCTGAAATCAATAAATGTGTAAAAAGAGTGAAAGAAACCGACAAGTACAAGGCGCAAGATACAACCGAAAGCTGCAGAAGAGCGTTGCACGTTTGGATGGCAAACTTGGGCATTGATCCATAAAACAATGGATCATGACAAAAGTAGTCACTGAGTAGTGTTGATTGATTGAATCTGATTTTATATGGTGAATATTTATTCAGTGAGGAGGAGTAAGTCAGGACAAATGTTGTCTAAAGAGACCTAACAAACCGGCACCATGTGGGAGGATTCAAAACCTCCCTGTCGTGCGTCCAGTCTGGCTGTAGTACACCACAGTGAAGAATGAACACACTCATTTGTTTCAACAAGTGTGTCACTGGAATGCTTTATTTGACAACCATGTAATGATTGTGAAAGTCTCACCTTTCTTCACATAATCAGTGTAAACCTGCTTCACATGAGGGTTTAATTGTATTTCAGTATGTATGTGTAATATTGTCACACTAAGGGGGGGGACACGCAATTCCAATGCAGTCTTTCCCACAACAAAATGTAATTTGGCCATGATTTCTCTTCCAACTGATGCTACATATGTATGGATGATGGATTTGGTGCTGACAGAGAGGGATGGTAAACTTTACACTCACAAACAACACAGTCACCCCAATGGTCTGGCTGTTGACTCTGCCAAGGCTATCTGTCCTAGACATGGCACAACTTATGTTGTGTCCTCTTGGTTCAGATCATGCATTCTTGGATTTGATCTTTAGATTAAATTCAAGATCCAATTTCCTGATCCTGGAGTAAAATGTGTTTCCAACAGAGAGACATTTTTGGGCAGAAGATGAGAAATAAGATAAGATAGACTTTATTGATCTCACAGTGGAGAAATTCACCTGTCACATCGGCTCAATAATCAAAAGAAGGTGCCAAAAGGAGGAAAAGGTGCATAAGGTATATACAGTGTGTCCACATTATGTTATCTTTATCTGTTTACCTGTTTACTTCCACAGAGTTCCCCAACATTTCCCCCATGATATTTGTATCAATTTTGTTTTTCCGTTGCCAGTGAGTGACCAAACTTTAATTTGCTATTTAGCTGTCCATAACGTCCCTGATTTTCCAGAAAACAATCCATTTTCTTTCTACTGTCCTAGGGATTGACAGACTTTAAGACAGTGCCATTACAGGCACAGCATAATTATCTATGTATGAAAGTGCTTCCTCTTTTATAGGGCTGTTTATAATGGAAATTATAAAATTGTCTACTAAAAGGTTCATTGTGATTTATGGCTCTAAAATATATTTGCCATTTAAATTAAATCCCAATGTCTCCCAATATTTCTCCAGGTTTTCCAGCACATCATTCGACGTGAGATCAAAGATGAAGAGGTCCGTCATCTGTCGCGTAAATTTAAGGACTGGGCTTACGGTCCGGTGTACTCCTCCCTCTATGACCTGTCCTCACTGGATACATGTGGAGAGGAACCATCTGTGCTGGAGATTCTGGTGTACAACAGCCGCAATGAGGTAAAAATAACCCCCAAGAATATTTTGGATGCATCTGGAAACAAATGAATCACTTTGTGTGTCATGCTTCACTTTTGTTCAGAACCGCCATGAGATGCTGGCTGTGGAGCCCATCAACGAGCTGCTGAGGACCAAGTGGCAGAAGTTTGCCGCTGCCACTTTTTACATTAGTGTGGTGTCCTACCTCATCTCCATGATCATCTTCACCTTGGTGGCGTATTACCACCCGACACAGGAAACGGTTGGTGTAAAATTAAATCCGTCTTAAACCTGTTGTGGTGGGTTCCCACAGATATTGGGATTGCTTTGACCTTCCTGTTGATTGAGTCGTTTTAAGGGTTCCCAACCTCTTGAGCTCCCAGCCAACAAAGTCAAACAGATTGTGCTAGACGCTTCCAACTTGTTCTGCAATGTCTGCAAAATGAGTTTGCAGACATTGCAGATGAGATAATTAAACAAGGGAATAAGAACAATAAAAGTATGTTCACCAGCAGTTTTGATTTGAATGCATCCACGGCAGATTGTTTTTTTTTACCAGGTTGCAGCAATTAGGCAATATTAAAATGGCAATGATTTTCACATTTATGTTATAATCTTTAAACCCCACCTTCTTGGTATAAACAAAATCTCACTACAACAGCTGAACATTATTTCATGTTCATCAGCTTCATTATAACCGATGGGAGGTATGAGCTGAAGAAGCCTGAAGGCTGGGATTAAATCAAATCATCGTTGAACAAAGTATCTTAATTTAGTGCCCATTTAGGGAACCAGATGATTGCACTCTTTTTGTTTCTGGCATTTTAATATATGTGTACATTTGAGAGCCCCAGTATATCATACATAAGCTGCTAGTTTGCATAAAGATTGAAGTTGTAGGAAAAAGCTGTTGCAAATTTCAAAGTAATGAGTAATAAATGGTATTCAGGGTTCATACTAATACTAAGATAGGTTGACCAGCTACAGACCCTGTATTCTGACAATTTAATGGTAGTGCTGCTATAATCTCAACACATTATCAGTTAACACATTTAGTAAAAAGGGAGACTTTCACTCATTATTGCTTTTAACTTTCAGACGTGTGTGAGAGTGAATGTAATTTTATCCCACGGGTTTGTGTAGAGATTCTTACCAGTGACTGAATTCAATCTTTGTGAAACGTCATTCATTGTTATTTTTCGTCCTTACCCTGGAAGCCTCCTTACCCCTACAAGACCTCTTCCGACTATTTACGGATGACAGGGGAGATCGTAACACTGGCATCGGCGATCTTCTTTTTCCTCACAAATGTAAGTTACCATAACTTATTTATTCTCTGCATCACTGTGTCAAACCTTGATCCTACCTGTAACAGAGTCTCGCTAATGAAATTCTTCTCCGTTTTATTTCTCCCTCTTTGCAGGTTAAGAATGTCTTCCTGAAAAAATGTCCTGAGGTGAAATCTTTAGTTTTTGATGGATCCTTTCAGCTGCTGTTGTGAGTCACTTTCCTCCTTCTTTGCATCTTATCTTGTGTCTCTTGAAGAGTTTTACCCAAGGCAAATATAATATTCTTTTAATTAAGTCATCCAATGATTTACTCAAGACTTCTCGGTATTTGTATACTTTTAAATATGAGGGTGTCTGGCATCACTTTGACTCGTGTTGATTTGAATCATCAGCTGTGATATTGATATTTTCACAAGCCACAGCTTCCTACAGTCACAATTTATTACATTGACAAGCCTTTCCCCTTGCTTCTGCAGCTTCATCTACTCTGTCCTGATTATAGTCACTGCTGCTCTCTACCTGTCTGGCATTAAGGCATATATCTCTGTGATGGTGTTTGCACTCGTCCTGGGTTGGATGAACACACTTTACTTTACCAGAGGCCTGAAGCTCACTGGTACCTACAGCATCATGATACAGAAGGTCAGATAATAAACACTGAAACCTGTCCAAACACTCTGTACCTTGTTGATTACCTACCGGCTCTTGTTTTTGCTTCGTAGATTCTTTTTAAAGACCTTTTCAGATTCCTGCTGGTCTATGTGCTCTTCATGATTGGGTATGCTTCAGGTGAGCTAAGATTTAGACTCCCACCTTCCATTCACGCTTCATGCTAACAGCTTCGCGGCCTCATATTTCTGGACAGACATATAAAGCAGCTTTTTCTGTTTCCACCTTGCAGCCTTGGTGTCCCTGTTGCCAGTTTGTCCTACAGAATGTGTTGGGGAGTGTCCCACGTACCCAAGCTGCAGGAAGCCCGACACTTTCAGCATTTTCCTTCTGGACCTGTTCAAACTGACCATCGGGATGGGAGATTTGGACATGATCCACAGTGCTCTATATCCTGGAGTCTTTCTCATCCTCTTAGTCACCTATATTATCCTCACCTTTGTGCTGCTACTCAACATGTTGATTGCTTTGATGGGGGAGACGGTGGGGCAGGTGTCCAAAGAGAGCAAGAAGATCTGGAAGCTTCAGGTGACAAAGCATGCCTTTATTTTAACAAAACCTTCTTTTTACTTTTGCAAATGTTGGATTGACTCTGAAAAGAGGAATCCTGCCGTGTTTCCGACTATATTCAAATGAAAACAACAGTTCCTGTCGACAAAGTTCCATTCAATTAAATTTTATTTATATAGCGCCAGTTCATGATACATGTCATCTCAAGGCACTTTACAAAGTCAAATTCCTATCTAAGGAAGCCCAGCAGATTGCTTTGAGTCGTGACAAGCTGCTATCACTCCTCCTGAAAGAGCGTAGAGCCACAGTAGACAGTCATCTGCATTGTTGATGGCTTTGCAGCAATCCCTCATACTGAGCATGCATGAAGCGACAGTGGAGAGGAAACTCCCCTTTAACAGGGAGGAAAACCTCCAGCAGAACCAGGATTAGTGTGAACGGCCATCTGCCTCGACCGACTGGGGGTTAGAGAAGACTTAGACTTAGACTTAGACAACTTTATTTGTCATTTTGTATGCACAGAGTACGTACAGAACGAAATTTCGTTTGCATACAGCTTGAAAATTACAGTAAATTACAGGACAAGGTGCAGCAGTGATTTAACAGTAAAACAATTGAAATGTAAACAATGCAGGAGAAAGAGACGGTGTGCGATCACAGTGTACAGGTGAGTAGAGCAGAGACACAAAAAGCACAGAAGCACACATTAATCCAGGAATCCTTTCTATGTTAAATGATAATGGCAGATCCAGGGTAATCAGAGCTCTGATATATGATGTAGCTTGATTATTAAGGGCTTTATACGTGAAAAGGAGAATTTTAAATTCAGAATCAGAAATACTTTAATAATCCCAGAGGGAAATTGCTGTTTCAGTATTGTTTCAGTAAATTCTATTATTGATTTAACAGGCAGCCAATGAAGGGAAGCTAAAATGGGAGAAATATGATCCCTCATTAATTTTCATCAGAACCCTTGCTGCAGCATTTTGGATCATTTGTGGACTTCCTGGTAGTAAAGAATTATAATAGTTCAGCCTTGAAGTAACAAATGCATGGACTAGTTCTTCAGTGTGACTCCTGGACAAAATATTTCTAATTTTGGCGATATTCCGGAGGTGAAAAAGGAAACCCTGGAAAACCTGTTTAATATGGGATTTAAATGACATGTCTTGGACAAAAATAACACCAAAGTGTTTTAATTTATTACCAGAGCCCAATTTAATGCAAAAACTGAAAAAAACAAAGCCAGCAAATTTCACAAAGGTCACTGTGATGACTGAACTTTAGGAAAATATGTAAAATTAGCAGAACATTTATTAGACCGAATTCCTGTTGTTGACATGAGGTGTTTAAATGCTTTACCCACAGTGGGCAACGACTATCTTGGACATTGAGCGTTCATTCCCAGTTTGTCTTCGTAAGTCTTTTCGAGCTGGAGAGATGGTGACCGTGGGGAAGAACTTGGATGGGTCACCAGATCGACGATGGTGTTTCAGGTATTTACTGTGACACCCCTTCATTAAGTCCATACCCACGTTCAAAACTTGCTAAAGTTTTCACGCTTTTCAATATCTGAAAATCTGAAAAGAAACACAGGCTTGTGTCTGGACTGTGACTGGACCATTCTAACACATAAATATGCTGCTACCTAAACTACCCCAATAAAACTGAACTACCCCCGTATCAAGGTTTCTTCCAGGATTACCCTTGCCATCGTTTCATCAACGCCAGCTTCCTGTTCCTGCTGAGGAAAACATCCCCACAGCATAATACTACCAACACTATGCTTCACTATGCACACATAGAATTCATGTTGCACCAAAAATAAGATTTTGGTTTCATTTGACCAAAGCATCTGTTTCCCCTACATGGCTTGTGACAAAGTGCAAATTCTTCCATCTGTTTTCATTTACTTTCTACTTTGAAATTATGCTCTACTTTTTTGTTGGTCTACTACATAGTAGATTGTTGTCAGTCAGAAGGGTGTGTTGTCCCATCAGGGTGGACGAGGTGAACTGGTGCCACTGGAATCAGAACCTGGCAATAATCAGCGAGGATCCAGGCAAGACTGAGACGAGCCAAACCAACGGGTTGCGACAAAGCGCCAGAGGCCTGAGGAGAGGTGAGATCTTTACGGTTGTGATTTAATGCATTCACATAAAGTATGACAGTTTCCAGTCATGTGGACCACCCACAAATGAAAGATTTTATCTTTCTTTTCCCCTCAGATCGCTGGTCCACTGTTGTCCCGCGGGTGGTGGAGTTAAGTAAAAGTCCTCGTTCTAATGATCTAGTGGTGGAGATGGAGCCACTGACGCCAAGACACTGAAGCCTGAAGAGGACATATTAACTCTTAGAATAAGGAGACACCTCAAAGCCACCAGCTAATAACATAGCAAAATCTACTTTTTTAAACCATAAAAACATGTTATGTACTTAGTCTCTAGGAGGGCAGAAAAGTTGAATCTAGTCTGTCCAGGTGCTGCGTAGATATCTTTATATTCTGTTTGGGTCATAGTTTCCAAACCGTTCAGTTTTCTCTGTTTTCTATTATGTTTTTGAACAATTATGCCATAATGTTTGCTGCAGAACTGCTAAACATGGTCATGGATTTCCGTCTTACCAGTTTTGTGAAGCCACCATTTTTACTTCTCTGGGTGATTTAGTAGTCCAAGCTGAAGGATGCCAAAGCTACAAGTGGATAAGTGTTCAGTCGTTCATTACACTAACCCCCAGCATCCTACAAAAATGGTCGAATGGGGTGGAGTGGAGCGCTCTGTGACCTGGAGGGGGCGGGGTGTCAAGTGCCTCCTTTAGATTGAATGAGCCGCACCAAAACAAGTTGCTCTGAGACGCATCTCAGAACAGGGGAAAAAGAGGGGCCTGTGGGGCTAAATTAATCAGGAATTCAGACCAAAGGATTGCAGTTCCACTTTATATAGCCCACAACGGAATGATTTAAATGTAAAAAGGAAGAACTGAAAAGCATGATGTGTCCCCTTTAAACCTCAGGGGATATTTGGATCAGAAAGTCTCCCAGTTTGCACATAAATCATGCCAGAAGTTCATAGGGAGAATGGAGAGTAATATATTTTATATATTTTTTATGTATACATTTTATTCCTTCTGTCCATCCTACAGATGGAAATTGAACATGCAGTTATAAGGGAAAAGAAAATCTGAGATATTGTACATACATTTTTGCTGTAAGACTAAGGAAGATGAGCTACAGTTTGCTGATTCATTTTTTTAAAACCTGTAGGGAGGAGAACAACCCTAAATACGTAATGTTCTGTACAGCCCTGCATATCTGACATCAGTGGGCGATCACTCAGGGAAATCAGATCAGTTCAGCATTTAAAGCGTTTTTGTATTCTGAAAGTAAACAACTTTATAGCTTTTTTAATAACTGAAAGCATAAACAGATTATCACTGCATTAGCACATTTGTATAAATTTTTTTTGCAGCTATAAGCACACTGCGAGATAATTTTTTCCAAGAGCGTTATTTAGCAAAGATGGAGGCAGCAAACAGATGCGGCTTGGCCTATGTTATATTAAAAACTTTAGCTTTGAGGTTGTTCTCTGCATGCTACCTAGAATGTTGTGTCAGTGGGAGGTTTCAGTAAATATAAATAGGATATATCTATTTTATGCAGCATACCTACTTTTTTTTCAAAACCTTTTTTGTGTTGTGTTATTGAAGTACACTCCTATGAAAGGCGCAGGCTTGAACTGGCAGCTCAGGCAGAACAGCTGTCATTTGAGCTGAAACAATACACTATGCCAATTTCTGATGTGCATTATTACATGAAAACAAAGACGTCATCCTGAACAACACGGGCAGGTTATAGTTGTCAAGCAAATATGCAAATCAAGACAATAGCCCTTCGTGTCGTGGCTTGTCTTTGAATTTGCAGAGTTATTGTTCCTTTGCAGCTGCGGTATTTGCATAATCAACTCTTAGTCCGTACCATTGTATACTTCCCCCCAATTTGCTGCAGTGTTTTCATCTCAGCTGGCGTTGTGCCTTGAGCAGCATTTTCCCGTTTTCCTTAATGTGCATTAACTACATGCAGGGCTAAATATGCATCATTGTGCAACATGACGTATTTAGTTTTTTTTTAAAAAGATTCTAAGGACACAGATCTGTACATTTCTCCGACATGTCTATATGTTTGTGTCTCGTTTTGACATTGCTGCGCAGAACAGTAAACAGTGATGGATTTTATAAACCATGAAGTTGACTCTTTATTTGCTTCTGCACAGATGAGGAATCTGCCATCGTTAGTACCTACAGTACGTAAAAAATCAACAGTAAATCAAATTTTAAATCAGAGATATTAGCAAACAACTGCATAAATCTGCATACATAATGAGAACAATTTTGAAATATACACAACTAAATTAGCTAAATTTGAACTTTTTAAAGATGCTTTTGCTTATTTGATCTGAAATAAAGCAAGATACATTTAACTGGTTTGTAATTAAGGAGGTTCTGTTTTTTTACCTTTCTTTTCTATCAATATAGCATGCTAAACATTGTTTCAACTTTAACTTAAATGAACCTTTTGCTAGCAACAAGGGTTAAGAAAATAAGCTAGTTTAGCATTGTTGCTAAACCAGCTAAAGCTTGATACAAATTTTCTCTAATCAATTTCCATATTAAACTTTTCTCTGACAACAGCAGCCAAAAGTTTCAGTTCATGTACAACTCGGGGGGAAGAAGCTCAGCTGTTAGCTAGCAAGGTTGACTTTAGCTTCAGCACTTAAAAAAAACAACAAAAAGCTGGATGGAACTTATTTACATTTATTATAACAATATGGCATGTTATATTTATAACCTGACACTTCATCAGCAACCAGGGTGAATAAGCTCAGCTTCCCAGTAAGTTTGGTTTTAGCAGCACTGTAGCTAAAGTAATTCATGTTAGAAACAAACTAAGATCATTGCCCCTTTACAAAAATGTCCCTGACATTTTTCTTATGACGGTTCATAGCTTTTATCTTGTTAAAATATTGTCATTATTGGACCTTAGATTTAGTAACTAATTTGCTTTAGTTAAATGCAAAAAATTGTAATTGCTAATATTTGATACGCTTCAAAATTCCTTTTTACAGTGCACCAATGTGAAAATTATATATATTCTGCTCGAAAAAATAAAGGGAACACTTAAACAACAAAATGTAACTCCAAGTTAATCACACTTCTGTGAAATCAAACTGTCCACTTAAGAAGAAACAATGATTGACAATCAATTTCACATTCTGTTGTGCAAATGGAATAGATAACAGGTGGAAACTAGAGGCAATTAGCAAGAAACCCCCAATAAAGGAGTGGTTCTGCAGGTGGTGACCACAGACCACTTCTCAGTTCCAATACTTTCTGGATGATGTTTTGGTCACTTTTGAATGCTGGCGGTGCTTTCACTCTAGTGATAGCATGAGATGGAGAGTCTACAACCCACACAAGTAGCTAAGGTAGTGCAGCTCATCCAGGATGGCACATCAATGCGAGCTGTGGCAAGAAGGTTTGCTGTGTCTGTTAGCGTAGTGTCCAGAGCATGGAGGCGCTACCAGGAGACAGGCCAGTACACCAGGAGACGTGGAGAAGGCCGTAGGAGGGCAACAACCCTGGAGCAGGACCGCTACCTCCGCCTTTGTGCAAGGAGGAACAGGAGGAACACTGCCAGAGCCCTGCAAAATGACCTCCAGCAGGCCACAAATGTGCATGTGTCTGCTCAAACAATCAGAAACAGCCTCCATGTGGGTGGTATGAGGACCCGACGTCCACAGGTGGGTGTTAGCTTACAGACTAACACCGTGCAGGACGTTTGGCATTTTCCAGAGAACACCAAGATTGGCAAATTCACCACTGGCGCCCTGTGCTCTTCACAGATGAAAGCAGGTTCACACAGAACACATGTGACATACGTGACAGAGTCTGGAGACGCTGTGGAGAACGTTCTGCTGCCTACAACATCCTCCAGCATGACCGGTTTGGCAGTGGGTCAGTAATGGTGTGTGTGGGGGGGGATTTCTTTGGGGGGCAGCACAGCCCTCCATGTGCTCACCAGAGTTGGTCTGACTGCCATTAGGTACAGAGATTAGATCCTCAGACCCATTGTGAGACCATATGCTTGTGCGGTTGTCCCTGGGTTCCTCCTAATGCAAGACAATGCTAGACCTCCTGAGGCAGGAGTGTGTCAGCAGTTCCTGTAAGATGAAGGCATTGATGCTATGGACTGAACTGCCCGTTCCTCAGACCTGAATCTAATTGAGCACATCTGGGACATCATGTTCCCAGATGCTCCATCCACCAACGCCACGTTGCACCACAAAGTTGGCAGATGCGTCAGTCCAAGTCTGGAAGGCGATCCCTCAGGAGACCATCCACCACCTCATCAGGAGCATGCCCAGGTGTTGTAGGGAGGTCATACAGGCACGTGGAGGCCACACATGCTACTGAGCCTCATTTTGACTTGTTTTAAGTACCTTACATCGAAGTTGGATCCACCTGTAGTGTGTTTTTCCACTTTAATTTTGAGTGTGACTCCAAATCCAGACCATGGGTTAATAAATTTGATTTACATTGATAATTTCTGTGTGATTTTGTTGTCAGCACATTCAACTATGTAAAGAACAAAGTATTTAGGATGTGTTATTTTAGTGTTCCCTTATTATTATTATTATAAGTTTTTTGAGCTATGTGTGTGTGTGTGTGTGTGTGTGTGTGAATATTTTTACTTTTGTTTAATAAAATACTGTTGTAATTTATCTATCTACTAAAAATATGTATTACCATTTATGAAATTACAACAAAATGCACATATGTATGCAATTTGCCTACCAGCCTGGTATCAGGCTGGATGATGTCATCATCTACCTCCTGCACCAAGTTCTGATCCACCTGGAAAAGCCTGAAAGAACTTTGATTTCACCAGTGCTTTTAATACCATCCAGCAGGGTCTGCTTAGGGACAGTCAGGAATGGACTACCAACTGGACAACCTCACTGGCTGCCTTCAGTATGTGAAGACGCTGGGCTGTGTCCCTGGTAGTACGGGAGCACAGCAGGGAACGGTGCTGACAGCGTTCCTGTTCACCCTCTACACTGCAGATTTCTCAATCAATTCCCTAGGCTGCCACCTTCAGATGTTATCTGGTGACATAGTCTCCACACTGGTGAGGACAACTCAGGGTACAGACAGTGGACACAGGACTTTGTGGACTGGTTCCAGCAGAACCATCTCCTGTATGTGGAGAAAACCAACGAACTGATGGTGGATTTCCATAGGTGCAGACTCACTGTATTTACACTGGTGAACATCCAAGGAACTGACATCGACATAGTGGACCCTTATAAGTACCTGGGTGTTCACTTGAGCAATAAACTAGACTGGAGTCAGAACACCGATGCTCTTTACAGGAAGAGTCAATGCAGATTCTTCCTGCTGAGAAGACTGAGGTCTCCTGAAGACCTTTTTGGCCTCTTATATGGTGCGGTGTGTTGGACCAGCAGTTTATATATAGTTGAGTGGAAGTGGTTAGACAAGCTCATCAGGAAGGCCAGCTTTGTCCTAAGATGTGCCACCTGTACTGGGTCAAAGATGTGCCTTTGACCCAGTACAGGTGGTGGGAGACAGAAGGACTGGCAAAATAACATCACACTTGGACAGTATCTCCTATCCTATGCCTGAACTCTTGCAGAGCTGGAGAGCTCTTTCAGTGACAGACCACTGCATCCTAAATGCACAAAGGAACATCATCACAGATCCGTCCTCCTAGTAGCTGACTATATAACCATCACTGCTCCCAACAAACTCAATAAGTTGTTTGCATCACTGCTGTTATTTCCAGTGTTCTTTCTGTTTCT
The DNA here is from genome assembly GCA_037039145.1 of Fundulus diaphanus. Lineage (NCBI taxonomy): Eukaryota > Metazoa > Chordata > Actinopteri > Cyprinodontiformes > Fundulidae > Fundulus > Fundulus diaphanus. The sequence continues at coordinate 27,473,963 of CM073127.1, forward strand.
GCTTTCGGGTCACCCCACTCAGTTGCACATTTCATTTAATCTGAAGACGCCATTTTTATTACCTGCACAGTGTTTTTTCTTCTATTGTGGACTTATCCCCTCCTTACTGCTGATACTCCTGAGTCTCCTTTTTTGTAAGACAAAATAGGATTATTCTATTCAATAACCTCCACCCAAATCAACCCTAATCAAAAAAAGAAACACTTAATTTAATATTCACTGCAGTTTCTTTGTTGGTCTGTTGATGGCGCCAGAGCTCTAAAGTTTTCTGCTGCGATACAGACCAAAAATCAAGAGTGTTTTGTCTGCTGTGCGTTTTTTGGGCACAGATATTGATACATTTCATTTTCAGTCGCAAATATCGAAAAGTCAGTCTGTAGAGGATGCTCCTTCTTTTATAACATGTTTGAGTAAGCTTCTTTCTCCCTAACAGGACAACGTCCTAATAAAAAGCTACAAACAGGTTCCTTCATTTTGCCTTTCATCATCTCACCCCCTTTTTCCTCTGAAAATTTTCACACTCATGATGGCGAAGGACTCATCCGTCATCTCACATCCTCCTTCTCTCTCCCATCTGCCTCTGAGGCCAGCAGTGCTGAAGGACACAGGGAATCTCTCACCACCTCCTAGAAGAGGCTAATCCTCTTTGCCCCAACTTTAACTGGGCCACTAATCCTGCAGGTTTATCTAAGCAGTGAGCACCTAGCACTGCTGACAACTTGGCCTGCCCTCCTCCCTTCACCCGTTAAGTAGGGCAGGGCTCGGTCCTGCAAGTGTCACTGTCAGCAACCCTGGAACCACACGCTTGCACAGGAAGTGTGAGCTGTTAACAAAATGGCTCGCCTGCTGCAAGCAGACGTCTGCTGGCTGCCACAAAAGTGTCTCAATGAACCAAGTGACAGCCAGGCGGGACTGTGTTGTAACGGCCTTCGTTTGGTAACCGCACAGAAGGGAAAGTTGACTCCCTCGGCTAGGAGGTCTGATGGTGACTAACTAGCTTAGGTTTTGGAAGGACAAAATGTTCAGCAATTGTTCAGCCAGTCCAGTTAAGCTTTAAGATGTTTAGGCTGATTGGCTTGATGAGGACACAACACTGGACTTGTGCTAAATAATTCTTCATAGACTAAACAACACTTCAGACCAATGGACAGCTTCACATGACCAAATACCGAGCAGAAAACATTTAAGAAACTTACAGGGCCTAGCAAAGAAGCATTAAAACACCAAGAACGTTCACATTACAACCACAAACTTTTTACTGGAAATGCTTTAGATAGACAAACCCAAAGTAGCGCATCATTGTGAAGTGAAACGGTGCATTATTTTTTACAAATAAGAATCTGGAAATCTTGGCAAGCATTTGTGTTCAGCCCATCCCAGTCAATACTTTGTAAACGCACCTTTCGCTGTGATTACTCCTGCATTGTTGTCTGTTAGGGTATGAGTCTTCGATAAAGAAATATTTGTCCATTTTTCTTTGCAGAACAGCTCTTATCCAGACATTGACTGGGCTAAAACACGAATATGTTTTAATCCAAACTATTTAATTGTATTTCTTGCTGTATGTTTAGTGTTGTTGTCCTGCAGCTAGGTGAACCTCTGTTCCAGTCTCCAGTCTTTTACTGCCTCCAACAGCTTCTCTTCGTAGTGACCTGTGTTTAGGTCAGTGTTCTCAAACGCCAACGCTCGAGGGTCGCCGCCCTGTAAATCTTTAGATGCGCCTCTGCTTCAACGCATCCGACTCCAATATGAGCTCATTAGCAGAGCTCTGCAGAGCTTGACTGCATGCTAGTGAGGCAGTTTAGCCATTTGATTCAGACGTGTAGTAGGGAAAGGGACACATCTGAAAGTTGCAGGACACTGGTGCTCGCCGATTTGAGTTTGAGAACAAATTAAGGGGTTGCCTGCGAACTACCTCAGGCACTCAACTTGAGCTGTGCCACTGCTTCCCACATGATATTTCTCACACACTGCAGAATGTATCAAGCATACCGTAACTATCTGGATCGTCCATTTAAGTTGCACAGACTCCTGCTGTACTCTGCTGCTTCCTGCCTGCCTGCTGCTCTTGCTGCTGGCTGTTTCTGCGTGGTTGTCTTCAGACCCTCCACCACCCCAGCACCCCCCTGCCCCCTTTAGGACACAAGGTCAGGGACCCACTTCTCACTTCCTATTTCCTTACATGCAGCAGACATGTTCAGGTGGTAGAGATGAGCTCAACTGAGATTGGAACTGGGATGCCAAATTGGAATATGCACTAAATACATATGTATTTCCGTTTGTAAAAAATAAATAAATGGAAAAGCTTGAATTATGTTTTTTCCATTTCAGAAATAATGTACCACTTTGTGTTGGTCTTTCACATAAAATACCAATAACTTATACATACAAGCCTGGATGTAAACTGACAAGATATGGAAAAGTTTAGGTTGTATTAATACCTTTGCAAGGCATTATATGTTTATAAAAATGACACACTGAGTATGAAAAGAGCATTTTTATTCCCTTTTCCTTTAATTCTTCCTAACAAAATGTCTCAGCCAAGAAGAGTGACATTTCTAAACAGAATGAGCAATCACTGGAAGCACTGGGAGATGAAGAGCAAGAGACATATTGGTCAGGTGCCGTGTGAGATGACCTTTCAGTCCATATAAGATGAAATGAGGTCAGTGAACCCGAAATGATTCAGAGTGTCTAAACTGACAGGCGAGGGCACTGCCGTGGCAGAGTTTCGGCTCGGCTCCACCGGCCTCGGTGGGCGTCTCTTGTGATTTATTGTGAGATTTCCAAGGACTCAATGTGGCGTGCAGGTGAATGAGTTTTGCTAATAAGAGCAGCATTTCTGCTCCACGGAGCTCTTTTTCTGTCTGAGCGAGCGCGTGTGAAATCATCGTGCGGCGTCTCCCACTGCCACCACATGCTCGGGTTGAGGCGGCTGGCTCATCACTCTGTGGATTATCTGGTGTTTTAGGTGGGCATAGAGACTGGGGATGGGAATACAAAGCTACGAGAAAGGGTTGAAGGTTCTTGCGGATACCTATGTTCTTAAACATATGGATGAAAATGGTGCATGGTTTTCAAGAAATCTGAAAGTGCTGCATGCATTCAGCGCTCCCTTTTACACTGTTACCCTAAATAAAATCCAGTGTAATCCATGTGTTCTTTCACATCGTTACCATGCGTAATTAAAAGTTAGCATGAACACAGCCATAGAAAGTCCTTGTTAACATAAAAGTTTGTTTTTGGTTTGAGATCTTGAGCAAAGGCAGGACAGCTGGTCAGAGTTGTTGGGTAGATGGATGGATCTGAATAAATCCCCCCCCCAAATGAAAAGTGAAAAGTGGTTTAATAAAGTTTTGACTCAGGTGGGACTGAACACATTTGAAAGTCAAAGTTTTCAAAACTTTTTTTTTTTTTTTTTTACAATATTTCTTTAAAACTGTGCATCCTTTCCCCCCCTCTTTCATAATTTTGATCTACTTTGTGTTGGTCTATCGCATAAATCCTATTGAAGTTTGTGCTTGTCATGTGACAAAAATGTGAAAAAAAGATCAAGGGATATGAAATCTTTTGCAGGGCTCTGCTGTGCAAAAATATCTAGAACAGGTAACCGCTATATGAGCAACCATTGTTGCAGCATCACATTTGAGAAATGGCACGCTGCAGCTGGAGCACCTGCCTTTTTTGCCCACATTTGTAAGTTGCATTCATATTACCCTAGCTTCCCTTTTCCACTGCTAAAGAGCAGCCTCAAAAGCACAATCCACAAAGAAAATTATTAGAAATTACCTAGGCATGAAACCAGCACTGTCCCCCTTTTTTTCTGCCTGTGTTTCCCTGAGGTGAGGTTGTTACCGCTGTAGAGGTGAAGAAGGTCAAGTGAACAACAAGATTGTCGGGGCGGGCATATGGCGGTGATGTGAAAGGCAATCCTCAGACTAATATGCTTACCTCCGTTTATCAGAAGGTCAAGTCCTGTGTCTTAAAATGGGAATTTAAAAAAAGAACGGAGACAGACATAGAAGTCATCTGCTTTATTTCCTCATGTCAAACATTGTACATAAGAGAGGAAAGGTCAAATGAAAAACAGCCAATCTACATTAAAGTAAAGAAACTCCAGTCCTGAGAATTGACGAAAAGCAGGGAGCCGAAAAAAATGTCTCCTGTGATGGTTGGGATGGAGGAGTGACTGTGGCAGTTTCAGCAAATTGAAGATGATGGTTGCAGATCTGGAGAGGGTAAGCCATCACTGCGATGCTTGGCTGTAGGCACATTCAAAAGCTGAAAACCCCCACGACTAAAGGATTTTACAGCTTTTCTTTTTATATTCAGACTTCTTTTTCAAAATCTAAGACTCGTATATCATTATTGTTTGAAAAGAAGAAAGAAGCATTGTACTCTTTACATTTTTTTTCATCCTGAGGAGACAAAATCATTTTTTTAAACACAGTACTGCAGGGAAAACAATAAGAGAGATGCTTTATAGATTTCCCATTTCCATATATATTATTTTCTCAAGGTTGCGGCACCCTCGTAGTTTGGCAGCGTTGGTGCACTTGAGATCATCTGGGGGGAAAGAAGAAAACACAGGAACAGCCTCACAAACCGTAAAAAGAATCAGGAGAGAGGGGGGGAAAAAAGAAAAGGCAAAATCCCCAGACTTTTGCGTTTAGATTGGATTCAGTAATAGACCAGCCGCATAAACCACATGAATATGTGAAGGCTGTGCATTTTTCCAGCTGAACATACAAATAAAACGGGTTTATGCTCCAAGAATTACACCCTGCTGCACTGCTTCTGCAGAACGAGGCTGTGAAGCTGTGGCTTTTTTGGGGAGAAGATTTGGATTTTTGTGCAGATTTTTTATGTGGTGGTGCAGTTTCTAAAGATCATGTTAAAATCTTAGGAAATATTTATATATTTAAAATCTCCTAAGATTTTAAATATAAATACAATTGATGGGAACCATTACCTTGGTGTCAGTGTTAAAAACACAAACATGTATAACATGGTTTAATGTAAAAGAGAAAAGCCGCAATTATTCGTCTTGCCTATTGATTATTGTATTATTGCACTTTGATTAAGAATCCTAAACTGAAGCAAACCTTCTTGCAGTAGTTTTTAAGTGCTTGTTGAGCAGAATATTACCTATTTTTTTGTGCTGTTTCGGCTCTTTTGGCTCAGTTTTCAGCAGCCCGCTCTTACAGCACCCAAAATGTCTGTTTTGCCATAATTTAGCAAATCTAAATACTTTGTGTATTTATTATTTTGAACACTTTTGTATAATATTTTTGTGAAAATGTAAAATGACCACCTAAGCGTAGAACCTCTGGTATCTGAGCAGTTTTGCTGTTGACCCTATTTGAAAAAGGGTCAATATCATTGAAATAAGGCCAGGTGTCACTTATTGCTCGAGTTTTGCTAATTTATTCATCATGTGCCGATCAAACTAAAGTCCTGCCAGCACTGATTCTCAGCAGAACTGAGGAGGAGCCACCCAATATTTGCCTCTTAGATCTGGTGGATTCACAAATGACACATCATCAATTAGCTGCCAGGGTAGCTAGCCTTTAGTCGACAAGCGGCTCTTGGCTTTTGATGTTTAAAGTCAGCAATATCTCGCAACCAGTGATAGGCGGTGCCCCTTTAGTTTCTTGTTTTGTTTGTTTTTTTTGTCAAGTGTACTTGACACTTGTGTACTAACCCTCTTTCAGCTAGATGACTGAGTGCACAGCAACATGTGGGGGAGGGGCAGCAGTTTCTCCATTCAGCCCGAGTAAACCTTGTTCACCTTCTCTGGCATCCCAATAAAACCATTTGAAGCTATCAGTATAAAGAAAGTGTTTTGTAGCTTTGAAACTGTAGCTTTTAAAAACCTCGGAATACCCTGACCCCACTAACCGGTCCATCGGACCTGTCCGCTTTTATCCACGAGGATACGTGAAGAAAAACAACATATTTTTCAAAGATATGTAGTGCAACACAGCTGTAGCTGGTGGTTTGCAGGCACAGTTCTCTCCAGGACAATGGGAATTATTGATAAAAGTATTTTTGCTGCCGGGTAAGAGTGAAACAAATCAAGCTGGCGTCATTAACTCATCCCATCTCAGATCTTAAGGAGGGATGCTGGGAGAAGCTCCAAGATGAGAGCAAGTGAGGAGGGGCTGCCATGTTGACTGGATTTGTCCAAAGAGGTAAAGAAGGGACCTCCTCCACACCCGTCGTCTGTAGGTCGGAGAAGCTTCGCCAGGACTCTACAGAGCGAGCAGCTGCCTTTAATTTTCTCCTCCGCCATCCCCATGCCCCCCCCCCCCCCCATCTAAGAGCAGAAGAGCTGAGCCTGCTTCCCCTTTGCTTCTCAGCAGTATTTAAGGTGCATAATATGCTACTATAAACCTTTGCACAGGGCAAAGGTCTTAATGGACTTATTGGGATTTACTAAGGGATTTTTACAGCCAGCATAAGTCACTTTTCCTACACTTTTGCCCTCCAACCATCCTCCACAAGACTCGCGTTGCCCTTGGAAAACGTGTTAGCAGTCAATAGCAGTCTGTAGTCCCAGAGATAAGTTATAGATTTAAATGTCCCCGATCAGAAGGGGGCTGTTGTTGTAATTAATCATTTGCTGAACAGGATGAGTTAAAATGTTTTTTTTCTAGTTGATGAAAGTAGAGGATTTTGCTGCAGCAGTCAGAGACACAATGAGTCTCCAGTCAAAGGAGACTTGAGAGAAGGTGTCAGCTATCCTCCTTACTGATAATGCTTTTGAGGCTTTTTCAGAACCCAAACTACCCGCATCCTTTCTTTTTTTTTTATCTTTTTATTCTTTCCTTCTTTCTCTGTGAGATTGCACGAGGCCCCTCGGTCATGCAGGGAGCGAGCATGTATAATCCAACAGAAAACAAATCCCTCTCCATCAAACGCAGCCCAGCTTTTAAAACAAGCCTGGGCGCCATGGTGCGGCACTCAGGCCCTCAGAGATACTGTGGCGTCTTTGATATAGCCACACCACACCACCCGCCTCCCTCCCTACCACCAGCACGAACACTCAGACCCCGCTGTCCTCTCCTCTGACGCCAGCCAGACAGCCTGTCCTAACCTTCGGTTTGTTTAAGCGCCGCTGAACCCTGTTGGCCCCGGACGGGGGGAGGAAGGGTGGGCTTTAGATAATGACCTGCCATATGCCACTCTGCCTTTGCAGCTGAGTGAGCCGCGGCTGGATCAGCCCAGGCACAAATCTATTTGAAATTTAATTCTATTATCCTAATATGAGCTGAGCGTCCATTGTCCGAATGAGGAGCAGAGCTGCAGGGCTAAGATGCGTGCCATCAACAGGAGCTCATTAATGTGTGTGAAGGAACCAAGGGACAGACAGTTTGGAGCCTCTGCTTCAGGAAAAGGTGCTTCAGGACCAGCCTGAATTGGACGAAAAGGATTTAAAACTATCATTTCTCTTTGATTTTTGCCTCATCTTGTCTGTGGCTCATACTCCTTGAATCCTTCGCTCTTTAGTCATGCTACACAACCCAATGTATTTTATGTGATAAACCAACACAAGGCAGTGCATAGCTGTGAAGTGGAAGGAAAATGCAACATGTTTGTCTTTGAAATAAAAATATCAAAAGTGTGTGTCGTGTATCTGTATTCAGACCGCTTTACTTTGACAATCAATAAAATAAATCCATTGCAATTGAACTTTTTGTTCCTCGTTGAAAACATTATGTGGCCAAAAACGAACACTGCGCATCAATTCAGAACACACCCTCCCCAGGGTGAAACATGGTGGTGGCAGCATCATGCCGTGGGGATGCTTTTCTTCAACAGGGACAGGGAAGCTTGTCAGAGTTGAGGGGAAGATGGATGGGGCTAAAGACAAAAAGACGAGGAGTTGGAGGCAGGAAATATTTTCAGACTGCTGATGAGGTTCACATTCCCACAGAACAGCAACCCCTAATATTCAGTCACAACTACAACCAAAAATGATTTCATGGATTACAATGGCCTAGTCAACGTTCAAACCTACATCACATTGAAGATATGCGTCAGAAATTCAGATTTACGTTCACAGAGGCTCTCTGTATTTTCAGACTGAGCTTCCAGTTGAGCAGGAGAATCAGGCTAGTTTTATTTATGGTTATTGTGTTAACTGCTCTTATTCTATTCATTTTATCACCAATGTATTTTATAGCTTATTTTGTGTTTTTCTTCATTATGTTTTATAGACCTGTACAGCACTTTGGTCACTTTGGGATGTAGAGTGCTTTAGTTTGATTGATTGATTTAGGTCTTTACTGAATACAAATACAGTAGTTTCATTTGTGTAAAACTTTGAAATTACATATTCTTGTCCCTTTTCACAATTGTGCACCATTTTGTGTTGGTCTATCACATGAACCTCCCAAGCATTTGTGGTTGTAACGCGATAAAACGCGGTGTCAATGATTTGATCCACTTCCTCTCAGTCTCCCTTCTGAAATCCCCCGTGGTTTCCAAAAACTGGGTTTGATTTCAATCTCCTTCTCGGGATGAACGCTCTCAAACGGCAACGTCCACCAGCCAAGACGTATTAGCCTAGAAGGCCTGGTGCCTCAGATCTCCCTGTTCACTGCAACATCATGTGACAGGGTTTATTGCTTGGATGCAGAAGTCAAACGGAAGGGATTTAGGGATGGGACGTATGTGTAAATCTGACAAAATAGTTCTGCCACGCAGAAAATGTGCCGGAACCAGGCTGTGGCTAAAGCATTAGGCTGCTGAAACATAATGCATCTTTGCAATGTTGAGGTTTTACAATGGAAATTTAAGCCAAGGGGTCTTGTATTCCTCCGTCTGAGATATCTGTCAGCCATCACAAACAAAATCAACCCTATAGCTCAACATGAAAGGCTTTTAGTTTGTATAGTTGTTTGTGAAAAGGTACGATAACCTATAGTCGTGTTTTATGTCCCCTTTTTAACCTCTGTGATCATGATCACATCTTCCGTATTTGAGGAAAAAATGTTAACTGCATCGGTTCCTCCTTTTCTTGTGGGATGACCACAGTCTAAACATTTAGATAATCAATCAAAGGTACAAGGTTCCAATCCATACAGAATCACACATCAGATTACGTTATGGATCTGACAGACTCGCTAGAACAAAGGTCCAGCGGACCTCTAGAGAGCAAATATGAAGGAAAAATAATCACCAAGATATGGCTTCTTAATATATTCTTAAAGAAATTTATTTTACACCTTAGAACAAATCAAAACAAAGAAACCAGAGATAACGATTAGGGATGTGGTACATTGGGAATGTATTGACAACTGTAGTTTACATTTTTTTTTTGGTGTAAGCTCAGAGAAAAAAAATGTTAATACAGTCATTATAATTGCACTTCATAAATCTAGACCGATGCCAGTATTTCTCCACAGCAAAGCTTCCTGTTCTCTCATTCTCTCCAGTTAATAAATTCAATTTGCCGCTGAAATTTGACTGACAAAAGAAATGCTAATTTAAGACCAGAGAGCCGCTGCACTGATACAATTTTTCTCACCCGCTCGAGTCCCACAAGGCAACAAAATATTGTGGTAATTTAAGTGCAGTACATTCGAGGGAATCTCACAGTCATAATGAATATTTCACTGCTCTGAATCACCAAGTTAAGACTGGCCTGGGCTAAATGCATCCCCACCTGGAGCCGAAATAGGAAACAAAACAACAAAATAAAAATAAAAAAAGCAGTGTCTGGTCTTTTTTTTCTCCCTTTGACGCCAAAAGACAGGGCATGATTGTTTTTCATTTTGAATTCATTTGCAAAATTAAAGTACCCCAAAAGTACAATGTCATTTGCTTTCACCGCCACTTTAAGCACAGCTATAAAGGAGTCGAACGACTCTGACTGCACAGAAAATCCAAAGCCTCCAATAAAAAATGGAGCAGGTTATCTCCTGTACATAACTCAGTCATAATGTTTATGGGACTGCTGAATCAGTCGGTCAGTCTCGCTGGAAAGATCTGGTAATGACACAATAAAATCAAAAAAGTCTGAGGATTTCAAAGAACACAAACTAGGAAGGTACGAACACACATGCACTCTGCCGCACACACGCTTCAACATACAGCGCCTTGCAAAAGCATTCCCTTTAGCTTTTAAACAATTTGACACGTCGTACACCCAAATTTCAATGTGCTTTACTGGGATTTTAGGTGATTTACCAACAAGAAGCAGTGCAGAATTGTGATGTGGACAGAAGAGGACATTTCTGAGTCGTCAGAAGACTCCTGATCAGTAAAAAGATGCTACCTGTGATTAATTTATTCTCAGTGTAAACCCTGTTTTCAGCGAAGTCCTCAGAGGTTTGTTAGAGAACCCTGGTCTGCACGCAGCATCGTGTAGACCAAGGCGCCCAGCAGACAGGACAGAGAATGAGAAAAGGAGAATTTAGGTTATAAACCTATTGCAAGCTTTGAATTTGTCGTACTGTTTAAAACACCCACCTAAACTGACAGGCCGAACAAGTAGAGCATCAATCGGAGATGCAGCCAACAGGGCTATGGTATCTCTGGGGGAGCTGCAGAGATCCACAACTCAGGTGAAAAAAATCAGCCAACAGGACAACTATTAAGTCGTGCACTCCATAAATCTGGTTTTTCTAAAGGTGAAAAGAAGAAAGCCAAGCTAAAGCTCTGGTCAGAAGAGACCAAAGTTGAACTTTCTGGCCTACATGCAAATAGTTAGGAAAACCAAGGTTACACATCACCATGTTAGGGTTAGGGTAGCTTCATGATGGGGAGATGCTTTTCTTCTCCGTGGACAGGGAAGGTATAATTTACAGACGATTGTTTGTAAAACAAAAATTTAGAACCATTTACCCTTTATCATCCGGTTCACAATTGTGCACTACTTTGTGTTGGTCTGTCACATAAATCAAAATAAAAACACTGAAATTATGGGTTTCACGGTGAAAAAATGTGAAAACCTCTCTGGGATGTGGACACTTTTACAAGCTACTGTACATTTAGGGTTATCTCTATAACCTCATAGTCACATTCTTCATTGTAACATTTCTTTTTCTTCTATTTTTTGCAACATTTTTTTCTTTTAAATAAGTATTTTGAGATTTATTGTTGGTTCCAGTGTTGGTTAGGAAAAAAAAGAAAGAAAAAAGAGCTCTCCGTTCAGGTTCTTACAGAACCAAAGCAGCAACTCTGCCTCAGGTCAGAACACAAAAGACTGCAAGTCAGCTTGAGGAGGAAATTTGAAATCATAATAACAAAAATGGAAAACAATAGAACAGGATAAAAAAAGAGAACTGTCGAGACACTTTTCCTTGTAGCAGCCAATACATATAATATACCTACAAATATATCAAACAACAAAAAATAGGTTCAAGTTTTTCAAGTTTCTTAAATATATCATATCCAAACTACCCAATTCCAAACTTCGAAGTTAACAAAATTCAAGCAGTGCAATTAATTTATCAATTATAACAGCAACAATAACTAATATCGTACTACCCTTTTAGATTCAACCTTGTGATCCTTTTACAAGAACGCCCTAGAACTGCTATTAATCTTCTCGTGTTTATTTTCTCAGCACATTTCTGTACGCGCGTGCCGTTACTGAGTTTTGGGTTTTAAAAGCAGCCCTAAGCGTCGGTCCTTTAAGACCGTTTCAGTGACAACCTACACAGTAGCTTCATCCTTAGTATTTGGAGAGGAGATAGACAAGCTATGATTCTCATCAAAAAACTGTTTAAGAAGGTAAAACAACAAAGCAAAAGAAAATTATTAATAATCCCAAAAATCCTATTGGCAAACCACACAATGGAACATCAGGAGAATCTTGGAGCCCCTTTTCCATCCCGCTGGCAGTAACTACTACCTTTTTGTGTTAGGGATCCCCCACAGCCTGCTTTGAAACCAGCAAATCTAAGGTCCCACAGCAGAGCAGCAGCTCTTCTCGAAGCTCCCGCGATCGTTAAAGCAGTGGCACTCACAACAGTCCCGTAACATCTCGGTTTTTCTTGATTTTCTTCATGAATTCACAATTCTTGATTAACTTCCTTCTCCTCTCCCTCCCAACCGTCCGTTCTATCTGTAAACAGGAAGGCGGATGTGTGCATGCTGGTGGTCCAGCAGCCGCGGCACGGACACAGTCTCGTAGCCTTTGCCGAGCATCTGCTCCTTGATGCAGGGAGGGTGGATGTCGTTGATCAGATACTCCAGAGACTGCAGGCTGCTGCTCAGCACCGAGGTGTTGCACAGGCTCTTGCTGGGCAGGCTGCAGCACAGACCCCCGCCGCTGTCCACGGCGGGGTGGTGGTGGTGATGGTGGTAATGGTGGTGGTGGTGTGGGTAGCCCATTTCTCTGTGGCCCGTTGCCGGGCCTCCTGTGGAGCTGCCCAGGAGCTCCTGGGGGTTGTAGCAGTCACTGTCGGGTGTCACCAGCACACTGTTCCACGGCGGAGCAAAGTACTGACCCACTGAGAAATTCCCGTGCATTCCCACACAATTCAAAGGGGAAGAGCTAACTTTGTCCAGCCCAGCTCCCCCGCTGGCACTCGCTGTCAGGTGGTAGGGTCTGGAGGAGGAGGAGGAGGACACCTGGGCTGCCATGAGCCCCCCACCCAGCACACAGGTTTCAGGGGACTTGCTGATGGCGCCCCCTCCTCCGCTGCCTCCGCTGTACATGCGAAGGACGGCCTGCTGTTGCTGCTGCTGTTGGTGTTGTTGCTGTTGCTGTTTCTGCCACAGGATGTAGTCCATACCCTCCGCGTATACTCCGCTCTTCATTATCTCCGCGCTTTGAGCCGGCAGCCCCGATCCCGCGTACACCATGTTAGCCTGGTGACCCATTCCTACAACATAGCCTCCACCTGAGGAGCTTGAACCGACCCCCATGACAGCTGTGACTTGCTTGGAGGGGCTGGAATTTGTTGGTGCGGTGGAAGCCCCCTGACACACTTGCTGCAGGGCCTGAGCCTGGCAGTGTTGGTTGATCTGATAGATGATACTCTGGATGGAGGGGAGATTAGACTGTGCAGGCAGGGACAGGCCACGGCCCCCTGTTACGGGAATCACAGAGCCAGCCACAGTGACGTTTGGGGGTACGGAAAGTCCGGGGCCTTCTGGAGGCTTTGAGGGCCCAGAGTGGTATACCATTTGGCCATGACCGCTGGCTAAAGTGCTACTATTAGGAGGTGGGTACGGGGCCACAGCTATGTGAGCTGGAGAAAGCTTAGTCCGTCTGCCTTCTGAGTTCTTGAGAACACCTTTTGAAGGACCAAAGGTGGATGATGACGATGAGGATGATGAGGACTTGACTATGGCAAGGAGACCCTGGTAGCCTCCTGTGTGGAGATGGGGATAAGGGCTGTAGCGTTGCCCTGTGGTGTCATATCCGTTCACAGTCCGGTTAAGGTGCTTGTGCTGGGGAACCCTGATGTTGGTGGGAAAAATCTTGATGGACAGCGGGCTGTTGGCCGTCTTCTGAGCGTAAGCATCAAGTTCGGCGGCTGTTGGGTACCGTGTGGAAGGCGAAGGTACCACCAGGTCACCTGCAAGACAAAACAGGAAAAAAAAAACAGTATGAACACATGAACATTGCAATCATAGATGGATAAATGTAGAAAAGGTTAGGTGGGATTTGTTTGGAACAGAATTTCCAAACTTTACACCCAAATTCCTGCTGGGTATATAAGAAGTTCTACTGAGTCAATGAAATGGGTATAATGACAAATAAATGGCATCAACAACCAATGCATTGCTCTTGTGTATTGCTTGGTACTGCTTTTCTAATCTCTTCTAACCCCTTGTTGCTGCAAACTGCCAGTCAGCTTGCTGAAAAAGGCAGCTACACTTTTACCTCGCATAAAAGAAAATCAAATTCATCTGGTTATAAAATAATTGTCAAATTGTATGGTGGACACTAAGGGAGTCTCAGCTCTCACTGTTCTTCAGGGCCATGTCTGTTTGTCAGCCGACCGCAGGCATCTGAAGAGATACCCTAACTAATTAACCAGCTACTATCAGCTTGGTCTGCCTGTGTTAGTGTATAAGTATCTAACACAGGCAGTATTGACTTACATTTACAAATTCAGTCACCTACGCATACATTTATATTGACAGTTATCTTACTCCATACTGTAAAGTTTCTGAGGCTTAGCATGTTCTGTAAATTCTAAGATCTACATCTCGAAAATTTTTATCAAGCGGTGCATAGTTGGATAAAACCAAACGGATACACTTCATTAAAACCCAAACATAGTTAGAAAGCTTTAAACGAGGACTGGCATTCATCAGTCCGCTTCTCTGCTCAGAGCTTTCTTTCCATCTCATTTTCACACCCTGATGTGGATGTACATCCCTAGACAAATGAATCTTTTTAAAAACTCATTCTCTCAGAGCCTGCTACCTTAGGCGCTGTTAAATCAGTGCATTGTGAAATTAATTCGGACTCTCTTCAGCACTGAATTGGGTTAGCCTTGGTACCAGGCACTGAGGGAGGAAAGGGGAGGGAATAAAAGCTTGTTTAATTGAAGTGGCACATTTTAGATTTATAAGTGGAATCACTTACTGGGTCTTACCCTTGGCAACTGAATTTTCACATTCATTCAATCTTGCAGAACCGGGGAGAAACAGACCCCCACAAAGAACCAATTAAAGGTCAACTGGGAATTAATAGCTTGGTTAAGGTGAATCCAACTAAATACAGCCCAATAATGAAAGCTCAAGTTATGATTTTTGTTGTAAAAATAGATACATATATTTTTTTTAAATAGACAGAGACAACCGTGAAAATTTTGGGACATCCTAGAGTTCTTTCAAATTGCACCTAAACAACAAAAATAACTCAAACAACATATCTAAATAAAACTGTGTCCTAAATGAGAGAAACTCCAGACACCCTACCCATATTAACTAATGTTACACCCTTTAGCTAACTTCAGTAAAAAGCTGCTTGTGGTAATCTACCTGTCCCTGACATCGGTCAAATTGGGCCCATTCTTTACATTCGAACTGTGAGATATCTCATGATGTGCAGCCCGTTTCAAGACATTCGCAATGAGATCGAGATCGGTCTTTGAGTTGGCTGTTGTCTTTAGTGGATGTTCTTGTATGTTTTTTGGGTTGTTTTCATGTTTCACGTGTCGAGTTCTGTTTCTGATTAAACATCTTTACACATGGTCTCACATTTTCCTCAATCATGGTAGGATTTCTGGTGCACTACATGATGGTTAGCTGACCAGGTACAGCACAGCAAAGCATCTCCAAATCCTGACTCTTTCACCTCCATGCTTTGCAGGTAGTATGCAGCTATTATACCATGTTGTATTTGCTTTATGCCAAACATGCCCCCTGTTCTGATCTCCAAACGTTTCAGATTTACACTCGTCTGTCCAAATTATTCTGGGTCTACGTCTTTCTCTTTGCTCTCTCTGGTCTAACCTTACTCTTGATTTAATGTAGTTTTCTTTACAAGAGCAAAGGTTTCTACACCTCCCATAAAAATGTACTTGTGTAGTCTCTTTCCGGTATCACAGTCATAAGCTTTGGACAGATAGTCCCTTGATGACATTTTAGGCACTTTGGAGACTTTTACTAGCATCTTGGAGTCTGCTTTGTGGGTAAACTCGCTGGGATGGCCAGACCTGGGCATGTTGATAGTTGTTTTAAAATTCTCCATCTGTAGACTAGTTTCCTCACTGTGGAATGGCGGATTTCAAATTCTTTAGGCGCCTTTTAAAACCTTTTGAAGACTCCTAAACAGCTGAAATTTTCCTCTTTCCTTTCAGCATTAGTGTATTGAGTTTGAAACAGGTCAAACCGCACACAAAAAGCAAGTTCCCTTCGTTTGGACCTGATGTGATAAGACAGTGTGTAATTTCAATCATTTGAAATTGACTAAATGTGGAGCGTCTCTAATTTCTTTCTCTCCAGTTATTATGTATTTTTTTACCTTTTTCAAAAAAGAAAATAATTAAACGCTCTTTTTGTCGATTATATAACTTGATTTTTATAAAAACATTTTTTAGAATCGATCAAATTAAGTAATAAAATGTTAGGCAAACATGCCTAACAAATACACACATGCTTACAAAGATGCTTTCAATCTGTGTCCTTATTTTTTCACAGGACTCTACCTTGGTAGCAGAAAAGAAGGATTCACGCATGAGGAAAACTTATGATTTCAATTCTGAGCGCAAAATAGCATAAAATTGGATTTAATGTGCATCTGAGATTAACTTTAAAATATAAAACAGAGAAAAGCCAATTATATACTACATTTAGGTATTTTGCTTTAAATCTATATGTAAATGCTCAGCTCTGTTTGAGCAAATTCTAAAGTTCAATCCAGCGCTGAGGGTTCAGGGACTGACCACAACCCATGGCCAGTGTACCAGCACTTGGCCACAGTAGCAAACAGGAAAAATGCAATTTCAAAAAAGCCCACCACATTTCATTGTCTGGGGGCTGAGTATGGAGGTGAGGGACCGCGGTGAGATTGGATTTAAACGACATTATTCAGGCAATTTCATGGCTACTTAGTTCAGTGTAACAAAAAGCATGGGGGGTTGGGAAAAAGACTCAATTTACAAACAATATATCAGCTGCCACAAATGACTTGCAACCCGTTCAAATATGACATTTCGATGCAAAAAAAAAATGCTCAAAATGAACCTCCGTAACAACAGTCAGCAAATGTCCCAGCTACCTGAGGCGTCGGTGACTGGGACGCAGTCCATTTCCTTTTCCATCGTCAAACCACTTTAAAGAAACTCCACAGCCAAGTAGTCACAATTCTCATTTCTTTGCTCCCATTACAGATATCATGGGGAGTTCATTTCAACAACCCTTTGGGACTCCAACTGTGAAAATGATTAAATCTACAAGATCCATATCATAAAAGAAATAAATTAGGAACCGAATGCTAAGGGGTGACACTGTGAATATTGAAACTAAATTTACAGGTAGACCGGACGGCTGAGTTCATCAAAGAACCTTTTTTCCCCCAGATTCACAAACGTTTACAGAATTTCCTCTGTAGTTCACACACAAATACATCAGATTTGACCTTTTAAATAGAGTCGGGGAGCTCCACAAACATTTGGAAGCACATATTGCTGATGAGGTGGGTTCCTACTTAGAGAAAGAGAGAACCTGGGTCAGAACCAACAGCTGCTAGTCTTACAGCGAGCTTCCAGGTACAACAGTGTCTGTGCCGAAATTCCCCACAACTCAAGCTAAGACTCTGGACTTCGAGGCATGAGCAGGAGTCCAGTTTTGATTGAGAAAGCAGCCTGATTTGGGACCACAGTAAGGTGTTCTATTATTTCATTAGTGGTGTTTCTGGTGCTGAAAGTTGACTAATCGATGTGTTTCTTAGAATTTGAATTGCTTCTTCCTTTTTCCTTTCCCCAGTCTGATTAATATACATATCATTAGATAAAATATGCAGCAACAGAGAGACAAATAACCTCCTGGTAAGTTTGCTATTTTAATATTTAACTTTCTCCCAAACATTCATTCCTTAGTTCAGATTTAATACAAGACTTCTCATAAGAATCAGAGACTTTTCATAGGATGTGAGACTGAACTAAGAAGTTGTTCTTTTCCACTGTCGCCACGTTCTTTTTTAGGAGAGGCTGTTGCAAACTTTACCGGCTGAGCTAGGATATAAGTAGGATCGGACTGTAACGTGTAAATAAACTCTAATCTGTCTTTGCCTTGCAAAATCTCCTGGAATGACATTTGTTGTGCAGCATATAAATAAATTGAATTAAATAGATTGGTTCATATAACAGAGCTTAATCACGCTAAACCTTCAAATTTGTAAAAACACAGCGGTAAAAGTGAATAAACCCTTATCAGATTTAGGGTGACATCTTAATGGGCTGTTATGAGCGCGCCAGACCCACCAATCTGAGGTCTAACCAACCTCGGCGAGGCACAGCCCTGCTTCCCCTGTGACAGCAGTGTCATTTGCTTTGATGTTCTGAGTTGCAAAGGAAAACTGACAGAAACTTATTTCATTTGCTCAGAAGAGAAAAAAAAAACATGCTCATTTCAAAGCACATTGCGGGTCCACATGCAAATGGCGAGGCAGCATTTTTTTCTGATCTTCTTTACATGAGGGCAAGAAAAAAAAAACATCTTTGATCATCACATGGTCTAAATGAGAAGAGATATTTGGCTTTCAGGCATATCAAGGGCCTGTGCCCTGCCGCCCCTGCGAGCCCACAGCTGCAATATGCCCATCATTCCACCTAATTACTGCCATATGAGAAAAAAAAACCTCTAAAAATGCCAGGAAATTCATTAAAGGGTAGCTAATTCTATTCCTTCTCACTCACTGAGCCCTATATTTTTCATGCCTGCGCCTGTGTCTCTTCTGAACGAGAGGAGGCAGCCCCTCTCGCTCGTCTTTTCCCGGCTTGGCCCTTGTTTGTCAATAGGCAGAGCCTTTGGCACACCAACCTGGCATCAAAGGGCTTCACACTTCACAGGCCACAGGGATTAGAGGCCTTTCAGGCCTACAAAACCCATCTCAGCTCCACAAAGGCTTCCGGTTATTAGAACCCACAAGCATAAAGGAAGAAGAGGAGGAGGAGGAGGCAAATGAGCATCTGGATGCTTCTGATTCTCGCTTCCTCTTGCAAAAAGTTCCATGGAGAAAATTTTATAGCAAAGTTGATTACAGTAAGTATGGCCACAAACCAAAGCATATTTCACTCTCATGCACAAGCTGTTACAGACCCTGTGTTTGATGTGCAGAGCTTCCTCATCTCTCTCCTCCAGAGCTTTAAGTCTATAAGTGAAGACTCTGAGGTTAAAGGAGAGAGTCTCTTCTTAGGCAGCCACTCTGTGACTTATTGGTTTAGGCAGTAGATCATAGCACTGAGCTGCAGCATACAGATGGTGCTGGCTGATAAACACCCTCTGAGGCAGCCAATGTTTGTGTGAGCCCTCAGTTTCTCATAAGGTAGGGGGTTTCCTGCACCTGTGCACACGCTCCAGCGTGGCCGTGCATGCAAACATAATGCATGAAAAACTATGATAAAAAAAAAAAACGAGCGCATAGACAGAGACGCACACGTACACACAGAAATCTGCATCTGCATTTGTGTGTCTCATTTGCCATCAGTGGAGCATGTTGTTATCCTCTGCTCGGCGCTCTCTCATGAAATGTAGGGCAGGGACAACAACAGGTGCCTGTGCGGGCGACAGCCTGCAATGCCTCCTGGGCTAAATGCTTCACACTCGCTTCATTTCAACATGCGACAGCCTTGTAAGGATTAATTATTTCCCCTGAGGATGGAAGAATATGCTTTTCCCTTCCTTAGAGCAGGAGGCTATGTGCGCTCACAAGCACATGAAACAGCGTACAGTAAATTAATAGGAAAACCTGGGCTTGAGCTGCTCCTGCAGAAGGTGAGGGGGGAAAAAAAAGTTTCACATGAAAGAAATGTAAACAAGCCAAGCGTATGATTGAACTGCATTGGAGATTAGATAAAAACTCAGGCAAACGCATGCATTAGTTCTTGGAGATCACGCTCCAGGGAGCGGAGATGGCAGGGAGGCAATTAATGGGCTGACCTTCGTCCTTAATCACCCAGTGCCTGGCACACAATGCCCATGTGTCAGAGCAGCCCATCTCTAAATGCCACCCCTCATTAGCACCATGCACACAGTGAGCGAGAGAGAGGCTATCTGTTCAGCACTATACCCTCTCCAGCGGTCAGACACAGATAACGGACTAGAGATTGGATAACGCAGAGGCGGACTGAGCCGCAGTAGGCCACGATATGATCCAGAAATCCCATTTTATTTGGAGGATGGGCACTCTCGTTTTTCTCTCTTTCGTTTTTTTTTTTTGATTGGCATGAAACTCCCCAAGCGCGAAGTCCTTGGTGTACCCAGCGTCGCCGAGGTGATTGCATGGCGCTGCTTGTGTGTGTGTGTGTACGTCTGCGCATCCGCGTGCATTTAGCGAAGGGGCTACCCAATTCTGAACACTCAATTAACACTCCTTTAATTAGCCAGCGGTACATTTTGAATTCTGATGAACTAATTTTCTCAGCGCGAGGGTGGAGGAGGCAGCGGAGGTGAGTGGGGGAGGTTAGCCTGGCAAAGATGAGGTCCACTGGGTACAAAACAGCAATAAAGAGGGAACTGGTTAGATTAGACTGTAAAAAAATCCATTAAATGTGGTACACTTCTTCCAAGTGAGAGGTCAAATTGTGTTGATCACAAGAAGCAGAAGCATAAAGGAGGACTTTAAGGTGATGTGGGGGGGAATCAAAGGCGGTGCGAGAGTGCAGCAACATATCCAGAGAACCCAAGAATGCTTTGCATTTTAATTAGAGGCTTAAACGAATAAGCAGGAGTAAAACTGAACTGCCTGAAACACCCTTGCTACCATTTATTAGTGTTCCAAGTATTCAAAAATTATGAGCCGCTCGGAGAAGTTTCTCCTTATTAGTGGAGGAAATGCTCTAAAACATCAAAAAGCCCTCAGGGTTTTCCCACTCACTCCTTCAGGCATGCATCCCTTCTGTACTGCACGCTTTGATCCCTTCTGACCACGTCCACAGCGAGCGTAGGGGAAAAGTGCTTGTTTAGATGAAGGGAGAGGACCCGTACGGCTGAACTGCAATTAAGTTTTCACAGAAGAGCAAGCGTGTAATACGCATTAACTCTGGCCAAACAAAGCAGCGGCGCAGACTGTGACGAGGTCGGAGCAAAAATCAGGAGCAGAGATGCTCACGATGCTAAAAAAAAGAAAAAGGAAAGAGAAGAGGGTTTGTTCTTGTTTAGTTTGCACAACACTCACACGGAGCCATTCCTCTGAAGTCGCCAGGGACTGGTTCAGAGGAACCGTGTTGCTTTTTGACCTCCATTCAGGTGTGCTTTGTCTCTATTTCAAGTAACATCAATATTTGGCCTACTGTCTTCATACAAGACAAGATCCACTCAAAGTTCAGGCTTCAGAGTTTTAGTTCACCAAGTAACTGTTTGTTATACATGTCAATCTGGACTCTTCCACTAAAGGACATGTTGTTTTTTGATACACTGTCATATATTAACTAAGATCAATAATTAAGAGCTGAAACAGAAATTCTGGGACAGATTGGGGGTGAGAAATTAATCATCCTTTTTTATAACAGCATTCACAATGTTGATATTGCAGATAAGTTTTTGGAAGGGAATCATTTTTGGAAATCCTATTCAAAGTGTGGGAAATTCACCATCTGAATGCCAATAACATATTCAGTCTACTTGATGGAGTCTCACTGCAGTAGATGCCTAGACAGCTCCCAAGCAGTCAAAGTTCTTTGACTCTGGTTTAGGAGCGGCTTGTCACGAGGAATGCGACATCTGTACCCCACGCATACAATGTATTTGTGCGTCGCAGCTCTTGATGCACTGACCCCAGCCTCAGTCAGTACATTCATTCTAGAGCTCCTCCGAATCGTTGAATGGATGTTGGTGGTGCAACTTTTCTTGACACTTTTTTCTTCCATTCAACTTTCTATGAATATGCCAGGATACAGCACTCAGTGAACAGCCTGCTTCTTTAGCAATGACCTTTGTGGCTTACCCTCCTTCTGAACAATGGCAATGACTGTTTTGTGGCCATCTGCGAGTCAGCAATCTTCCCTATGATGGAGAAGGCCATAATGTGTTCATTAAATAAGATTTATACATCAAAATTGCTTTTTTCAAGTTAGTATTCTAATAGTAAGGCTGGTATTCCCAGTTTAGTCAGCACGTACAGGTGGCCGGCCACTCAGAAACTCAGGATGCAAATCTTTTCCCAGCAAGTCAACACTCATTAGTGTGGAAGTTGGTTACTGTAGGAAGAAAACTGAAAGTTGGCTATTACTGACGTCAGCAGACAGAAGAAAGGTTGAAAATAGTATAGAAAGGTTGCTCTGTTTTATACTTTCTTTCTGCTATGTATCATGCTGGATTTTCACATCTAAGTTTATTTTGGAAACCCACAATTAAAACGAGTATATATATGCTCCATAGGGAATACATACAGTGACTGATGTTTATTTGGAATGCTAACCCCTCAAACAATGTTAATCGCTGATATAAAAAAAATGCTATGTATAATTTTTAAAAGCCTAATATAAATATTTATAAGTGGCTCATGTTGGAAAGCTAGACAAACCATGAAACTCTTATTTGTGCATCTCCAGATCCAATTTTTTACATTTGTATTCTGTTAAATGTAAAAGACGGTGACATGTCCACCCAGGGGAAAATGAACAATATTACCCTCTGAAGGAACCCGTGACCTGTTGCTATTGTTTACCTCTTAGCAGATAGGATCAGGGTCTGTAACATGGTGTCCCCTCCTCTGTTGGCCGGCACTGAAAGAAGACGGGCTAGCAGTGGGGGAGGCCAGAGCAGACCAGAGGCGGCTTCGTCTCCTGAACAATACCTGCCTTGTGCTAATGGAGGTGTCATCTGGCACAGGGCTGATTAGTCAGCGATTACAGCCATGCCTCAATTGCCGTGACAACTGCTGCAAACACAATGGGCCCTGATAGAGCCAGCTGTTTGGTCCTCTGCAATTAACCCTGCATCCCACTCGTCTCCGGCAGTGCGCTGCCTCTAATTGACTATTGGGCACACAAAGCAGGGGCTGTCGGCCAGACCCCCTGGACACGGAGCCTCCGCCCCTCCGCCGAGGTGGAGATGATAATAATAGAGGCGTCCCGTGGACTCAGCCGCCAGTCAATCAAAGCTTCGGCTCCCCACAGGAGCTTCCTGAGGAGCGAGGGAGCAAAAGGAAGCCCATGTATGAGCCAGTCATCAACAGGGTAGAGGAGCCTCGCAGGGGGGAGACATGTTGAATATGCCCTCAACCAAAGTACTAATCAATTCAAGTGCACGTAAGGGGAAAGGAAACCCTGCTGCTTGCTTGATATCAGAAAAAGCCATTTTTAGGAACATTCATCTGAGCTCTGTTCATCTCAAGGTTGATTTTCTTGTGCAACAATGCAGGAACGGGGGGGGGGGGAAATCCAGGCAATTATTTGTCGGGCCTTTGCTATCTATAATTGTACAGATAAAAATCAAACTGCTGTGATTTCTCAGAGGATAAAGCTCTCTGAATTCAACCAATGCTTGTGTCATCATAATCATAATAATCAAACAAATGTTCATTGTAAGACAACATAAATTAAACTGAGATTTCCACATATCTCCCTTTGATTTCCGCCAATTATTGAGTTCTATTTTTTTACTTTGTTCAGGGGAAAGTCTTTATTTTTTAACATCACATTACCTTCGAAGCACAAGAAATTTGCCATTTTCTCAATCAAAGCCCAGGTAAAAGTAGTAATAGTTGGGGATTGCTTTTGAAAACGCTGTGCCATACTGCCTCCCATATTGGGCTTTTAACCTGCCAACACAAATAGCAAAGAGGATAATGAGAATGTTAAAGCAATCTGCACACTGATCCTTCACAGGCAAGCGGGCATGGCACAGCTTCAAGAATGGATTTATTCATTAAAATAGATTTCAAAAGAAGCTTGGACAAAACTCACAAGCCTAATCTTTCGTTTCATTAAAGCCAATCTCATCCCAGATTGGATCTATTTTCTGCAAGAGCAGATGGAAGAACTATCAACCTGGGAGCCTAATTTGGGCTTCCTGCTCGCAGATACTGCAGCATGAGGTCATGAGGCTTGGTTGGCCTGTAGTGAGGCGGTACACGTGTGAAGGGGTAGGGTGGAGGACTGAAGCAGGGATAAAAGCTCACAGGTACAGAAAACATAATTCTACCTACGACAGTTTTACGCACAGTACTTTGCAACAGTAATTTTTCACATATTATCACGTTACAACTACATACCTCTGTGTATTTTAGTGGGAATTTATGTAAAAGGACAACATAAAGTAGTGCACAAGTGTGTAGTGAAAAGCAATATATGTTTTTAGTCATCCTTAACAGACAGACTTGCTGAAACTGACAGTATCACTGAAGTAGAAATGGGCTATTACCAGTACCAAGGTTTAAATACAATAGTTTTAAACAGCCAGTACATGGTTTAAAGTCTATTTAATATTTACCAGAGAAGGTGTCAGAGTGACTGACCGGAGGTTGAGGGAGGCTTTGCGGAGCCCATCGGGCCAGAGCCTTATCAGTTTGAGCCGCTGACTCAAGGTGCTGACTCAGCAAAGCTCAAAGCCGGTGCTGCTGAGGCAGTGTGCAGGCAGGTTTCAGGACGAGCGAGCTGCCTGCCTGTGAGACAGTCTGTGGCAAGACGATTAACATTTAATCGCTACACTTATATTAATTACTGATATCTCCAACATAATTTTGCCAAGTCAAAACTCTTATTCAAAATATCTGTAATTAAAATTTGATTTTAACAAGTAAAAACTGCAATTACATATATATGTAATGAAGTTTTGCCAAGTAAGATTCAAACTATTTTGCCATTCATGTGTAATTGTCATCATAGATATCTGTAATTTATTTTTGACTAGTCCGAATGACATTTGCTATATCTTAAATCAAAATTCATACTAGTCACAGTGACATTATCACTAGACAAAATGACATTATAATGGTAATTCGGGATAGTTAAACCTATTGCTAAATGTTAAATCAGCTTGCCATATACCGACAGCGGCAGAGCTATTGACGTCAGTTCCTCCAAATTATGTCACAAACTTTTAAACCAATAGCAATACGGATTCTAAATTCAGTGCAAGACCACCGTTTAACCCTAGGAGGGCACCACGCTGACGATTTTAGACACAAAAGCAGGATTTCAACAAATACGCACTAATTTGTCAAAATAATGACCAGGATATGTAGACAGTACTATAGTACAATCACGTTAACAGTTCATTGCCAAATAAAGTTGATTTGGGGGTGAGTTACCCTTTAACTTAGTTGATTTAAGTTAACTTAATATAACGTAATACACAACTAAACTTAGATGCTATGAATGTGCAGCAGAGGAGTACCACTTTAATTAAATACAGATATGCAAAAAACGTTTAAACCTTTGTGTAAATACCTTCGTAAAAAACACAATATTTTTTACTCAAGGTCATGTATTCAGAATATCATTAAGACAAATGTCCAATCTGAACAGATCTACCAAAACATGAAACATGGTGGTGGCAGCATTATACTGTAGCAATGCATTTGTTCAGCAGATCACGGGTATTTGGTCAGAGTTGATGAGAAGATGGATGGAGCTAAATACAGGGCAATCCTGGATTAAAACCTGTTAGAGGCAGCGACTTGAGCCTGGGGTAGAGGTTCACCTTCCAGCTGGACATGGACTTTAAACCTACAGCTAGAGCTACTATGGAATGATTCAGACAGAGAGAGACATAGCCCAACAAACTTACAGCTGTAATTGCTTCAAAAGGTGCTTCTACAAAGTATTGACTCAGGTGGGTGAACAGAAATGCATGTCACACTTTTCAGATTCTAATTAGTAAAAATGGATGAAAAGCCTGTGCCATTTACTTTCCATTTTACAGGTATACACTATTTAGTGTTGGTTTAGCTAAAACATTTCCAATAAGAATTTGTGGTTTAACAAGGTACTATCTGACAAGGTGCATGCTATAGTAATGTTTTTATGAGCCTCAGGTCATCTGAAGCTCTATATCAATCTGAAGTGTTACAGGCTGCACTTTCCAGTAGAAAGAGCACAGCTAACCAAAAAGTAAGCTTCACAAACTCAACCGAGAATATTAGCTTCACCACCGTTAAATCGATGATAAATAAGGAAATTTGAGGAAGCTAATGCTAGCTGCTAACTGATAGCCAACGGTTGTCACCCAGTCTGTGTCACATGTCTTCAGACAAAGGGTGCTGCGCGCACATCTGGCGCACGACAAAAGGTGCGAAGCACTGCATGTTTGAGGGGATAGTTGTTTTAGTTCAGGATAAATTACTTTAATTTTTTTTTCCTTTTACACGGCAGTGGAATCATTTGAGAAAAATACTCTATCCCTCTGTAGCCAGGCAGCTGCTTTTTGGAAAGAAACGGTGTGAGTGAGTGTAGGATGGGAGCAAGTGTTGCCAGTTCTTGCGAGATAAACAAGCAACCAGCTCTATTAAAGGTACCTTGTAAATGAAATAAAACAAACAAGCTCAAAGTCACTGATAATAATAGGATGGAGCAACACTGCTGGAAGCTTGGAACACACTGCAGGACTGACCAGTCTCTTTTCCTTATTAGTTACTTATTGTTGCAACATCAGTCATATCAATATTGTTATATTTAATGTGCATTGTATTTGATTTGAGATGCATAAATAAAAATCGGTTTCATCATTGCTGTGTAGAAACATGTTTTCATATCCTATACATGCTGGTTAAATGTTCCTTGAGGAGTGCCATAGGTTAGTCAGTAAGCTGAGCCAGTGTTTTTTTACATAGGTGTTCAAAAAATAAAAGAGTCCTGTTGAGCCATGCAGCGACCCAGAAACCCACTCTGAGTCCAACCTCCTTCCACCTCATGTGGTACTGGTAACAAACCCAGAAAGCTCGGTTACACTGTAATTAAAGGGTTAGGGTCACACAGCAGCATACATTTTACAGAAAAAACGTGGATACTGGAGTTTCTGTTTTTGAGCAACAGGAG
This sequence comes from Fundulus diaphanus, assembly GCA_037039145.1. Taxonomy (NCBI): domain Eukaryota; kingdom Metazoa; phylum Chordata; class Actinopteri; order Cyprinodontiformes; family Fundulidae; genus Fundulus; species Fundulus diaphanus. The sequence goes on from CM073127.1 coordinate 27,500,584, forward strand.
CTAACAATATTAAGAATGAATCATAACAACAACAAGAAAAGTGAGAATAAAACAACACAGCTATTAACAATGTTTTTTTGTGAAGCTGTGACTGCAACCGTTGTTGAGAAGTCTGTGATCATGTGTAGTCAGAGCCAGGACAGTGACGTAAACGGCAGATTTAACATTGTTATCATCATTATAGGTATCAAAACCCAATAAAGAGGACGATAACTCGTCCGCAAACAGCTTCTAAACTTAATGAAAACAATAATGCAATGAACTAAAAGTTAGCAAAGCAATTATCTGTTTGAGGATTATTGTGACTGAGCTGTTTTGCAATAAACAATGAGCCATGAAAATCATTCACTAGATGCACAAGCCTGGTGTTGACGAACTCTAAGACTGTAATTGTAGATAAATAACCTTTATCTGGTTATTCAGCCACCAACAAATGCTGACTGTTGGTGGCTGAACACAAAGGCACGGAACACTTTTTAGATGGATAATTTTTCAATTATCCATCATTTATGTTGGTCCAGCACATAAAATCCCAATAAAATACAATGCATTTGAGTCTCAAACCTGATAAAATATTAAGATATTGGTAACAATTGGTACAAATGCTTTTGAAGAGCTTTGCATTTGTCGAAATGCGCTGCACAATGTTTCAAACCCAAAACCTCTAATTAGGTTTTTATTTTAAAGGTTGCAACCCAGGAAATGTGAAATACTACACCACACGGACACTGTCATGTTTACATTTTCTCATTAGAATTTATCTCCGAAACCAGATGTAACAGAATCAGCAATGAAAATTAATTAGCTAGTTTGATGTGGCTGCCTCATGCTCCTTCCAGACAGACCTGGCTTTTTATGGGCTGTGGAGGAAATTACTGAGAACTGATTGATCCTGAAGGACTCCTCTGTACATATGGCGTGGCAGACACACACACACACACACACACACACACACACACACACACACACACACACACACACACACACACACACACACACACACACACACACACACACACACACACACACACACACCAATCCTGCCGGTTCCCACCTTTTACCCCTGCCATGACAAAATCTGTGAAACATTTTTTCACTTTTCATGCAAAAAACAAGCAGATTTTATACTAAAATAAAAATAACCGATCTTTCCTGTAAGTCAGGCGCACACTACAATACAAACTTGCACCCTCTAACCTGTAAAACACAGAAATTAGAATCTCTCTCCACCCATCTTTGGATCTTTCTCTACATTTTACCCCCTTCCCATCCTCTGCACTCCATTTCTGTGTTTTCTTTGTGCTTCTCTCAGGCTTCAAACCCCTTCTGTCTTTTCAACCCCCCCACTCTTGTCTCTTCCGTCTCCCTCTCTGAGTAAGTGAGTTTCATCAGAGATGCTTGCAGGGCGAAATCACCTCGGGGCAAACACTTTATTATCTGTAGTCAAAGCGTCACCACAAATACCATTCTACACACACAAGTGTCACTTTCCATTTGTCTGCGCTCGGGCTGCGTTAGCAGAGCCCAGCCGGGCCCTGAGCTTCATCTGAAATGCACCCACCAGAAGAAAGCTAACAGTGTGGGAAAGCTCTCGTCCTGCATTCCTGCCCCATTAACACCTCTGACAGGACCAGAGTATACATCCTGTCGACGAAACTAAAGCATCATAATTAAACACAACTTATCAAACGGCAAAAACCGAGTAGCATGTGTGCAGACATCTCACAGTCTTGGTCTTATGTGTAAATTTGACTCGGCATTAAAGCCTACAATACCAGAGGGGGCCACAGTTCATGTCAATTACCAGTAATCTGACTGGGAGTCTGGCAAACCTGACACTAGTGGGCACTTCATGTCCACTTTGACCCACAAAGGAATGCAGGCCAGCAGCGGCGGCCCTGTCAGGGCTTTTGTAGGACACCCGTGCAAAACAACAAACACAGAATCTGGGGCAACATGTTTACCTCACACTATGCACTGCACTTTATGAGCAAAATGTCTAAAAAACAAAACAAGGAAAACAATAAAAACAGTAAGCAAAAAAAAAAAAAAAAAAAACACAGCAATCTCTGTGCTTGTTCCCATGACAGTAAATAAAACAAGAATAATAGTTTCAATGGAAAAATATAGACTCGGGAAATTTTACGCAACCTCCTTTAACTTACACAACTTTCACCAGAGGTAATATAATATGTTGGACAATTGCATATAAATTAAATACATCAAAATACAATATAGGCGATAAAACTAAACACAGACTGATATATTTAGGTGCTTATTTCTTTTCATTCTGACGGTTACGGCTCACAGCTAATAAAACCTTTCTTACAGTAAGTCCAAAGAAAGTTTTTTAGCTCAGAAATGTAGGCTTTTTGAAAAGCATTACCATTTACTGTGCAGTGTATGCACTAAAGGCTTAATCAGGGCCCTTATTGCATGAATTACTGTATCAGTGCAGCGGCGCATGGAGGTGTTCAGCTCGTAGCTCTGCTGAGGTGTCAACATCCTTCAGCCTCTATGAGTTGTTGGTTCTGGAGTCTCTCATCTTACTTCATAGGTTCTCTTGGGGGTTTAGGTCAGGCCAGTTTATTGACCAATCAAGAGCAGTGATATAATGGTCATTAAAGCAGGTATTGTTTGGTCGTGTGGACAAGTGCCAAATTACTGTCCGTGCCATGTGAATCTCCCCCAAACTCTGGGCTTTACTTTACATTCCTCTTTCTGTTAATGTACTCAGATAATGCACTCTGTAAAGTCAAGTCAGCTGTCTTCCCGATGCCTTAATATGGCTACAGCAGAAATTTTCTGCGTTCAAAATCCATTTTACTTGGTCCTCCTTTTATTATTCAAATTTTCTGAGGAACTCTACTTTGGGATTTAATTAGCTAGAAGCCATAATTATCAAAATTAACAGAAATAAAGGCTTGAAACACACCGCTGTGTGTGTAATGAATCTATATCTAATCTGCTAAACAGAATTAATAACATAAAATTCTCGATGATATCATAATTGATTGAGATGCACCTGCATATATGGGGAATTTTCATCACAAAGTTGCTTACTGTTTAATACTAATACTCTGCCAAAGTGGGCTTATCTGAGAGCTTGGCTCGGTATAGATTGTGGTGGTTTGTGAGCTGTCTCTGACGAGGCAGCCCTCCGGCCAGCCCAGGCCACCCTCATTGTGCATACAGCATGGTCTGGAAAGCAGAGCTTTAACAGCAAATACCCCGAGTCAGCACGAGCAGCGGGGCGGTTATGCGCTGCGACTGGCACACCAGCCGATATTGTCATGTACGATTAGGCCAGTGCTCATGAGCCTGTGAACTCATTCGCCTGGCATCAAAGTCAACGCCAACTCCTACCCTCCTCCATTTATATCCCCGCCTCTGCGCTGCCCTCTCGTCCGTCCCCACGTTGTTCCATTTCACATTTAGACTCGCTGCTTCATCGTGAACCCAGAGTGAACCGCTTTAATAGCCCTGCTCTGCTGAAAACAGAGCCAAAGTGGAGCTAAAAACATCAGGGAGGACCAGTTTTATTTTCCAAAACAAATCTCTGCTGCTTAATTAACTCTATCCAGAGAGGTCAGCCTCAAGTCGCAACCAGCCGGCGCAGCCGAGGAGACGCTGGTGCCAGTTGTTTTGTCTTGACACACCTCAGCAGATGACAAAGCTGATAGAGACGGAGCAGAGCAGGAGACAGACAAACGGCGAGGTCAGTTATGGGGAAACATCAGGAGGGGGGGGGGGGAGAACAGAGATTAAACCATTCAGTGAGGAGACAGAAAGCAACGCATACCACAAAGACAAAAAAAAAAAGAGAAAAAGGATCATGCTGGCTGCTCCTCGTCCCGCCTCTAAGAGCATATGCCATGCTGTGATACTATTTTCTCAAAGGGATATGTGTAGAGCCAAGAGCCAGAATCGTTCTCTGTCGCGCACAAACCTAAATGGATACGACAACAACACAAACTTGCATGCAGGTTTGGAGTAAAAGACCCCAGAGGTGGAGATAGCCAGGGCATGCGGAGATAAGAGCAGGAACTAGTGCAGAAAGGGAAGAAGGAGGGAAAAGAAGTGTGTGTGGAGGTGGGGGGCGGGGGGGGGGGTGGTGAAAGGAGGCTGCAGGCGCCCGAGGAGGGCTGTCAGACCGGAGGAAGTGCTGGTGTGCAGGCCTGCAGGTAAATGGAAGAAGAAAGGCGCCTGCAGGCTGCCCAAGGCAAGCCTGGGCCCTTCTGTTCTATCATTTAGGAGACAAGTCCTCCACTGATTCCCAATTAATATTTAACACCGCACAGACAACAAGGCACTCTACTGCAGTACACATGCCAACGAGAGGAGAGGCAAGGAGAGAAAAAGAGAGGAGACGAAGAGGATCTAGGGATGCATAAATGGATTCACGCTCAGTTAGATGAAACAATATTTTGAAAGACTTAAAGTCAGTGAGGCAGGGTGTTAATAGACGTGGCAGGTTTTATTTTTAATCACTGCTTGAAGCTCAAATATGTGTCTTAATAGGACTGTAGTGACAGCTGATTGACAAAGTAATGATTTCTAGTGTCTGTGATGAACTAAAGTTTGGGGTGTATGGCAAGCCGTTTTAACATAAATTCGGTTTCGTCTGACTATCCGTAATTACATTCCAGATATCTTAAAATGCATTTTGACTAGACAAAACTACATTTTGACTATCCGGAATGGTAATTTAAGATATCTTTATTTACATTCTGACTAGGAAGAATAATAATTCAAGATATCTTCAATTACATTTTGACTAGTCAAAATTCCTTTCAAGATATCTCAAATTACGTCACCGGATTCGTCATTGAAAGCGTCACACATCCGTAGACGTAATTTAAGATATCTCGAACGTAATTATGACTAGTCAGAATTACAATTTAAGATATCTGAAATAAGACATTGCGTGTAAGCCCCTTATTGGCTGTAAGCTGCCCAAAGCTGCCTGAACATTCAATGGCGCTGGCTGTTTTCGACAAAATTGTAAGAAAATGCCACAATATAGAAAGAGCTTTTTAAGTATGGGATATGCAGAGAGGGCGAAAATAGTATACTTGAAGAATGCTTAAGAAATTTGCAAAGAATTTCGGATTTACTTGCTGCCGACGCACACAATGCACTGAAAAACGGCTAGCTGAAAGCGCTACTGTCGACTCATGTCCAAGCTGGAAATAAGGAATATTCCTCAGCCCGGGCCAGTTCAGTTAATAACCAGATGCAGTTTTTACACTGTGGTAAAGCATCTGCCTCTTGGGAATTATGGTAAAGCCAGCTAGCTCTTGATTTTCACATGCGAGACGGCACAAAGCATTACAGCACCCTCCTTTAGCTTCTCTGAAAACAAAAGCGCACGCCTCCGGTTCCTGTGTGATGACATATGGCAAGCCGTTTCGTAATTCAAGATATCAGTAACGTCATTTTGACTAGTCAGAATGTCAATTTAAGATATCTTAAATGGAAAAGCTGAATAATTCAAGATATCTCTAATTCATTTAGAGATATCTTAAAAGGAATTTTGACTAGTCAAAATTACAATTCAAGATATCTCAAAAGGAATTTTGACTAGTCAAAATTACAATTCAAGATATCTTAAATTAATTTTTTACTAGTCAAAACTGCATTTCGCCTATCCAAAAATACATTTAAGATATCTTGAATTATGGTGGCATTTGAGATATCTTTAATTAGAATTATGACTAGTCAAAACTCAATTTAAGATATCTTGAATTGTAATTTTGACTAGTCGTAATTTAATTGTAGATATCTGAAATGGGTATTTCAGATAGTCAGTAATTCATTCGAGATATCTTGAATTGACGTCTCCATACAACTCAATGGAAAATCTGATGTCATTTCGACTAGTCAGAATGTAATTAGAGATATCTCGAATAGGTATTTTGACTAGTCAAAATACAATTAGAGATATCTTAAATTGCTAAAACGTCTAGTCATAAAACAATTTGAGATATCTCGAACGTAAGGGCGGTAAAACCGAATTTATGTTAAAACGGCTTGCCATATGGGGTGGAACTAAGAAGTCAGTGATGTTTCACTTTTCCTCCAACATAAAAGACACATTTTCGCAGATGATCCTGTGTGTCCCTGGTGGGAAATTAGATTTAAAAGCTAGATTTATAGTGTTTTTGCTAGTATTCATACGCCCACAATTGTTTTCACATTTTCTCAAATTACAACCATTAAAGTCTATATATTTTTGTGATAGATCATATTGGTGAAATGGAAGGGAAATGATAGATTGATTCCAAATAGTTTTACAAATTAAAACCTGACAAGGGTGGCATGCACTTGTGTTTAGTCCTCCTGTGCAAATACTTTGCACAGCCACCTTTGGTTTCATTCACATCTGCAAGTCTTATGTCTCAGAGATGCAAACGTTTCCGGCAGAACTTCACCGACTTTCACGGTGACCTGGAGAGGGTCAAGGATCTGATGAAGCCAAGACTCCACCGACACTTAAAATGCTTCACCAGGGCCCCTGATGCACCACACTTTATTTGCTATGAAGAGAAAACCATGTATAATTTCCCTTCCACTTTACAGTTACGTGTTACCTTGTTTTGGTCCAGGAGTTTAGGAGTGATGACAAGAAAATGTGCTTAAAAGACTCGAGGATCGTCATCAAAAGAGCTGGAACATGCACCAAAAGGTCAGGAAAAGACACACCCTAAACATAAAACCATCTATGTATTCAAATATGACAACAGGGCCGGTGCATGTGGAAATGGTCTTTAGGAGAGCCCAGCTGAAGAGAAAACCATGGAGGGAGTAGTTAAATGTCCCACAGGAATAATGAAGCGAACAAAGCGCTGTGGTCACGTTGCATTTCCATGCTTTCGCTACCAAACCCTCTCCAATGTTAGAGCAGATTCACTTAGGTTCATGACCTCAGCAGATAAAAGCATTACTTTGTTTTCTTTTACGTGTCTTCTCATACACTTTATATTCACACTTGCACAGACTGAAAAGCCAAATATTAGACCAAAGTGTCGTTTTAGTTTAGGCTTGTAGAATGAGATCACTGAAAACACTGAGTACCCTGCCAGAAACGTGCAACGCTTTCTCAGAGTCTCTCCCAGAAACCACAGTATGGTGTGCTCAGCTCTGTGAAGACAACCTGTGTGTCATTTCCTGTGGGACAGCAAGGGGCTGCACACAGTCACTCCTGTCCTCCAAGACACCCCCACGATCTGGCAGGCGAAGACAAGGGGGCGGTGAAGCCCTGCACCTGGGACGCCCAAATGCCAGCTTGGAACAAGGATCCTGCTTTTGAACCCAAGTCCCGCTGTGACCAAAACTACAGCAGACTTCCTCCTCCTCCTGAAGCTCACCTCTCGGGGCTGGGACATGGCTCGGCCCCCTGTACGCGCAGCAGAAGGCGGAGGACATGGCTCTGTGGGGCACCACCAGCCGGAAATGATTCTCCGTGTGCCAGCGCTGAGACGCCGGCACAGCAGAGAGAGACAGCGCTACGGATGAGGTAAGAGTAATACAAGTAGCGAGTGGCCGTCTCTCTGAAACTAACTGTAAAATATAAATCTGATGGAAACGTGACTATTGCAGCAATCTGTCTAATAAAACTGCCTTAGTAGGCATCGATGACTGGAGTTATGGATCCTACAGATGGCCGACAGTCACCTTTTCACATAAAAACCTCCTGACCTCTGCTTCTCCTCAGCAGAATGGGGAACAATGACAGTCTCAGTGGGCCTCCGGTGGAATTTCAAATGGGAATGAGAAATGAGGTGGTTCAATCAGTGGGAAAAGGTCAAGTGCATGCAGATTCGCTCTCCCTCGCCATCTCCATTCCTTTTCCTCCCAGTTCGCCGCGGAGGCAATCAGGGTAAAGGTTGTTATTTCTGCCGCTGCGGCCACCGGTGACCGCGCTTAAATATTCAACTGAGAAACACTCCCCATCTCACCGTTTCTCTCAGACAGCAGCCGTCGAGGTCCTGTGCCACAATCTGATATACCCGGCTAATTCTGCTGTTATGCTCCACGCCATCTCAGACAACAGTAGAGGAGAGGTGGCTGGAGGTCGTTACCTGAGCATATTACCTGTGTTTAGGGGAAGAGAAGCAGCCAAAAAGCAAGGCCAGACGAACGGCTCTGGCAGCTCTGCCTGCAGAGGCACAGTGCTATTAGGAAAACTACAATTCCCCGGTGAACCTCTGTGTCATGTCCTTAGGCCGAGGGTGACAAGGCCCGGTTGTCTCTGTCGATCAAGCTCTAGGAGGGCTGAACCCGGCCTGACATGGAATGAACCTGGGATATCAGGCGCAGTGGGGAAATTTCATTTACACCTGGCTGATTGGCACAGCGGGCCTCCAGGCTGTTGTCACAGAGGGTTATAGCTACAGGTGGGCAAGTCTGTTACCGTGTGCAACAAGGAAGCGTTGGGGATAAATTCACATCTACAAACCAGGTGACTGGCTGTATTTACCAGGAAATTATCTGAAATGTCTCTGTTTCTTTCAGGTATAATTAAAATGATTGAGGTTATTTTATCCCAACAGTATACCAAAATCCCTATTTCTGGGCTTGGACCTAGAGAGACGAGGGGACACTTGGTTCGCCCTGAAGTCTGAACCGGTAACAGGACAAATCTGGGAGCAGCAGTGAGCCTTGCGCTTAACAAGGGCAGCATCTACAGTGAGCCTGGATAAAATGTGCACACACAGTGTGACAGCTGCTTTCTGAGAACATGTCATCCAGGCACAAATGCGACTGCTAAGGAATTAAACAAATGAAAATCTGCCGAAATCTGAAAAATAACCAGGCAGAAATATCTCCATCAGCCAGTCAAGTGACAGATTCTGGACCTGTTATTCTTAAGCTGACATGTGGCGGCGTAATTGGAGTCTGGGCCAAGAAGGGAGGCAGAGGGACAGAGTGAAGGTGGGGGCTGGTGGGGCCTCCTGTCCAGCCACCTCAATGTTACTTACCCCTGGGTTGGTTCGAGTTTCCTTCCCCTCACCAGGGAAAGAGTTTAAGTGAAGATGCATAGAGAAATCGTCTGGTGATCAGACCCTTTATGACCGACCGTACGGTCGCAAAGGACATCCGATATTTTTCCAATCAGTGAATGTATTATAGATAAGTGCCACTACTGTGTGGAAGCTGCTACTGCAGGGAGATCACTCAAAGGGAGCTCTCTTCGGCATTAATGAGGTGTTTAAAGATGCTCCTTGAGCCTCTTACTAATAAAAACATGGAGCTACATTTCAGCAGATTGCAGGACACTTAACACTCAACAGCAGACATGCCCAGTTTGATCCAGTTGTTTGAGTTCAGCTCTGCCCGTCACTGGATGTGCCAGATCAGGAAATGTTGGAAAGGTTTTAGAAATCTCCTAACCTGGCCAGCCAGATTGATAATGAGTAGCACTCTACGTTCTGCATATTATCAATCTGGGACCGTTCCCACTGAATCTGTTTGTAGGAAGGAGGGACATTCAGCAGAACTCTCTGAGCCGACTGGGTGAAGTGACACCTAGACCCCGCCTACCAAAGGTTTGTTTTAGTCCTTCTGCGCTGCCACGTTTATGTTGGTTCGGCTGTGGGCTCATCAGCTCTCGCTTTCATCCCACCGGTATGTCTCGCCATAATATTGCAACGCGATTGGCCTGAACCGTTTTTTTTTTGGACGCAAAAACGGTTGGAGTTGGAGCTGTACAAGATGGATTCTCGTGTGTTTGTGAATGCACAAATACCACGAGAACTCACCTTGCAGCCAAGGTTAGAAATCTCCCAGGTAAGGTAAAAATCTACTGGCCACTCATAGATAATACTGCATAATTGTCCTGTATTTAGCTTCATCGATCCTCCCATCAAGTCTGTCCTGCTTCCCCGTCCATGCTAAAGAAAAGGAGTGGTGTTAATTTTCCACCACAACCCTGGGAGAATTTGATTTAAAATAATCTTTTGATCTGAGCAAGGCATTTCTCCTGACTGAAAGTACTATTAAATGTTTTGGAGTGACTGATCCAGAGCGCCAACCTGAACCCGAGGAGAATCTGTGGAGGGAACTAAAGATGAGGATGAAGGCAGGGAGAACTTAAAGACTGGGAGCTCATTACCAAGAACAAATCAGCACAATACCAGAGCAAACATGCAAAAGGATCGCCAGCAATTACGATTTTTTTTTTTTCAAAATTAATTTTCCTTTTACATTGTTTTATCTTCTGAAAGATGTGTGTCTCATTTTCTATCAAAACAAAGTTCTTGGTTGAATAAGAATGATTTTGTCAGAAGTATTGATAATTTGGGCTTAAACATTAAGAAATGCTAAACATGCTAATAATGCTAACTGCTGTATGCTATCAAAATGCTAAAGAAACTTTAAATTTGTTGCTCTGTTATTATTTTGTCTTTGCTTTGAAATAGTTGTAAAATCCTGTTTAATAGCAGAGCTGTGTAACAGGGACTGCTCTCCGTCGCCCTGTGTGACATTGCCTCTGGTCCTAATATGCATAACGGTCAACAAGGCAAAACATCTTGAGGCTCCTGGATACTCCCAAAAATTTAAGGAATGATTTAAAACATAACAGCAAATATGACTCAATTGAATACAGACATTTACTTTGGAAGGATGTTGAAGGGGAAAACATCTATATCTTACAATATGATGTACATTACATTGTCAGGAATGTGAAAATGTTTCTATAAAGTGGTAAACCAAGATATTTATTTCTTTTTAGTTGAGTTTTATAAATAAATACCTCTGTCCCAGAACTTGGAGGGTTTGCCTATATTTGTAGTGTTGGGGCCAGTTTTTCGGTAAATCTTTTATTTCTTCACTCATAAACATTGTATTGTTAGTACAATTAACCAATTTATCAATCCAGAAAGTAGAAAAATATTGATGTATTTTCATTCAAAATTCTTAAAGAGAAATCAACGTTAGCTAAAACAGGAAGTGGCTTTCCAAAATCAGTGATCGGAAACCGGGCAAAAGAATCTCCAATCGGTCCAGCTCCAGTTTAAATGTTTACCTTGGGGCCCACGCGTCAGACAATCAAGGGAAGAGATGGGTGAAAAAAATGAGATGGCCACTGGCTAAGGCTGGCTGGGGTCAGTGCCATCCATTCACCCCCTCTCTCCCTGCAGGGCCTCTCTCTCACTCATGTGTCTGGATGGGTGCCCTCTCTCTGGGGCATGACACTGCGAGAGGGCCTGGCTCCACTGCCGTCTCTGCCTTTCATGTCTCCATCTAGGGCAGCGGTACAGAGACGTGGAGCGGAGGACGATGGAGAAGGTGGGGGTTGTAGAGGGGGTGGCTAGAAATGTCACCCATAAGCGGGGATTTAATTAAAAATGACAGGGGCTGGTGCTGGAGAGTGCAGCCACATATGCGTGGAATTTGGGTGCAGTGAAAGCAAGTGCCTATGATTTATAATTCAAGCAATGCTCTACACTGCTTTTAATTCTCCAGCCAAAGAGAAAAATATCAAAAGGCTGCCCCTGTGAGGCTAATCCAATATGATATTTTTAAGGGCAGGCGGTCAATAGCTCTCTGAAAAGCCAGCTTCTCTGTCTGCCTTTCTGCTTCTGTCTTTTCTCCACTCGTCTGTCTCTCCCTATCTCACTCTGCTGCCTCCCTCGCTCCCTCCTTCCTCTCCCCGTGCACTCCTCGCTCTCCAGTGCATCACCCCGCCCCTCTCAAAGCCCAGACTCGGAGCGGGCTGTGATAATGGAAACATCCCGCTCTCCGCCTCCCGTTTCTCCTGCTAAGCTCTGCGCGCTCAGGGGAAATTGATTGTCTGGCTAGGCGATCTGAGCGCTTCCAGCTGATGGTAGAGCCAGTTAAGTCCTTTTTTATTGAGGGTATGAGGGATTTTTAATGGGAGTCGCATCAATGAACTGTGCAGCCACTCAGCATCTGCATGCAGTGTTGTTTTTTTTTCTTTAAAAAAAGCTTCTTCTTGTGCTCTTATCCCAGCTGCTCACACACACACACACACACACACACACACACACACACACACACACACACACACACACACACACACACACACACACACACACACACACACACACACACACACACACACCTCTCACTCACTTGTAACGTTTGAGTAAAGGACAGCAGATGCAAATGGCATCGCTCTCTCTTTCTTACCCGCCAGGTAATCCCCCCCCCCCCCCCCATACGCTCCCACTCGAGCTATTTGGAGGCTGTGAATTAAAAGCTTCTCTGCAGCCCGGGTCATCCTACCCATGACCAGCCTCCCTTCTGGCAAAAACTGGGCCACGACCAATCAGTCACGAGGACCAGGCTCAGTTTGGCGACCCGAGTTCGCCCACTCCAGCAGCCAGGCCCACCGTCTGCTTTTTTGCACCCCTCATGGGCATGGACGAACAATCGCCTTATTGAGGCCAAGTGCTGCCCAGTGGTGGAAATCCAACACTAACCACCCCCTCCCACCCGAGGACAGAAAGAAGGCCATTATGTCCAAACATCCTCATTATGAACCTTGGACTGGGCCGCTGTAGTAGTCCTTCAATCAAAGGGCTTAACAGGTGGGGAAGTGCAGCTAGACATGGAGGGTCAGTGGGAGGGAGGGGGAAAGGGGAACGACTGGAGACTGTTCTTTTTCTCTATTGATTTGAGTCCTAACTCACACTGGCTGCTCCTCAATAAAGAACCTTGAGAGGAAGTGGGCTAATCCTGTGAAATTGGAAGTGGGGAATCGATTAAGAGCACTATGGAGGATTTCCTCCATTTCTCCTTCTTACCCCTCCGTCTTTTTGCCTTTACTAATTTTATTTTCAACAGTCCGTCTTCCTCCCTCCCCCTCTCAGTTCACCTTTCCCTGAAACTTCATTAGTGAACACGGGTGAACCTTTACTTAGACAAAGAGCCACATCTTCCAACCGAGCACAGAGCTTTATAATCTCTCAAGTTTCCGCTCTCTTCCACAGCTCCTTATGGATAATCCCCACAGAAACAAGGAGAAAAGCCAAGTCCAGAGCTGAGGACAGAAGTAGCACACAGTCACCTTGTTGGTGCTGCTCTCTGGAACAGTCTACTGACGTGTGATTTGGAGCTGAGAAGTAGCTAATTGGTCAGACAGAAGCTGAGAATGAATTGGTGGCCAGCGCACCACCTCTCCCTCCCCCTACAATAAAAAACTCTCATGGCTGAATAAATCGTGCCTTGCAAAAGTATACATACCCCTTGATCTTTCACGTTTTTCTCACAGTCCAATTACCAAACCTGGTTGTGTTTTATGGGAATTTTATGTGAAAGATCAACAGAAAATAGAGGATAGTTGTGAAGTGGGAAAAAAAAACTGTGTGTGTGTAGGGGGGTTAAACTTAAACATACAGCCAGGTTTGGATCAAAGTATATTCATGTGTTAGAGAACAGCCTCGCCAAAGTCCAGAGGCTACTAGCGACATACAGCTGTAATTGCAGTGGAAAGTGACTCTCCAAAGGGGGGTTGAATACAAATCTACTACTTACAATAGATAAGCAGTAAAAATAAACCTTTGAAAGTCCTGTTTATTAATCCTTCCACCTGAGAAATCGTGCTCTGTGTCGGTCTAACTGAGAGGTCCTGCTAATCCCAAACTATCTTTGCACATTTAGGTTAAAACTGCAGGATTTCAGTGGTTGTGCACATCAGGAGGATTTGAAGAAGCTCGTGGGTTTGCCATGTAAACAGCAGTTGTTATACATCCATGCCTGTTCAGTATGGAGAAAATTACCCCCTTCTCTCACTTATTAAAAGGTGCTTATCTAAATCACCTTCTGAGTTGGGGAGAAAATCACCTTCCTGACGGCGGCAGCTCTCTGTAATCCCAAACTGGTTAGGGCTAGTTCTGTGAGGTCTTTTACAGTTTTCCACCCTCGCTCTCCTCTGTCCCTTTACACCATTTTGTGAGCGGACAGAGGACGGTGCTCGGGGAACAAACACAGCAGCTGCCACGCTTTAGATGCGGCCTGCACGGCCAGGGCCAGACACTGTAAATGTTTACAGACCCTCAGGGTCAGCAGGGCCAGCGAGGCCTGTTAAACAGTGTCTGTTCAGCTCTGTTGTCACGACTGCACAATCAGCACAGCTAAACAGCCTCCCACACAATGAGTAGCCAAACAACTCGGCAAGCCAAGGTCTAAGTGCAAACTGAATAAAGCTGTTTAGAATTCAACAGAGTGGCGAGGGAACAAAGCGACAACAATGGAAACTTTTCTTTCACCTCACCGTCCGGGTTAACCACCGACTTCCATCATTCAGCATGAGCAGCAGATTAAATGCAAATGACAAACAGACAGGGTTCCTAAACATCTGTTGTGTGGAAACCTCCACACTCTGCTCTCCAGGTTTCTCAGTCCTTAGCCTTCCTTGTGAAATATAAAACACTAAGGTTTCCTGACTTTATGACAGGCAAAAACAGAAACTGGAGGGAAGGGAAGAAGGTCGGAACAGCACAGGTACCAGAAAAAAAGGACAGAAGGAAGGAAAGAAATAAGGACAGAAGTAGAAAAGAAGGAAGGAACGACATAAATAAGGCAGGTAGGACAAAGTAATGGAAGGATGAAAGGAAAAGAGAACAAAAACAAGGAAGGAAGGAATGAGGGAAAAAGGAAGGAAACAGACATAAGGAAAGAAAGAAGGGAAGGTGGGATATAAGGCAGCAATTAAGAATACAGACACAAAGCAGGAAGCACATAACATTAAGACAAAGAAGAATCAAGTCTTGAAATCCAAATAGTTTTTCCATACTCTTCTTTTTCCGTACTTATCCAGACCTGGAAAATACTGAAATCAATTTCCAAAATGCCCCAGACTCCTTCAGCCTTTGCAGAAACCCCAAACATAGGTGAGCTGAACACCTGACCTCCACCGCTCCCTTGTGCTATTAACTTACATTTCCGTCCGAGGACTTGTGGCGGCTCCAAGGTCTTGGTAGCACACACCGGGTGCTGGGGTGGAGGGTTCTGCCTCCTCTGCAGACAGGCCAGCATGGCGAGGTGGACACAGTACTACAGCCGGGGGAGTTCTGCGGACAACCTGAGTCAGAGCGAGAAAAAGAAGGGAGAACGTTAAAGCGAGCTGGATGCGAGGTCAAAGCTGAGCACGGACGGGTCTGGGAAGCCATCGGGGGGCTTTCTTGGCGAAGATTTAATTGGGAAGCATGCCTACAGCTGCCTGCCTCTCAGCTCTGTGCGCTGAATGATAAACACACACCTGCACGGTGTGGAAGTGTGGAGGGGGGGGGGGGGGGGCACTGTTGACACGGGAGCGGAGCAGAGTCCAGAGCAGTCACTCTGCAGCTTCAAACAGCATATCCACAGAGCCATTCAACCGCATCTCCTGCCTGTGAAGCCCTGCTCCAAACCAAACCTACAGAATCGCACAGAAAATAGCAACACTCAGCAGCCACATCGGGCCACATTCTTTCCAGGGCAGGCTGGATGTGGTGATTGATGGCGTTATCTATGAAGAGCAAAAAAGAAAAGGGAGCGCTGAGAAAACAGCAGTCGGTCTGCAACAGCTTAACATTCAACAGCTCTGGGGGACTGTCAGGGAAGGCCTGGGGCCCCCGAGCTGTGTCTGGATGCATGTGTTGAACTGTACAGTCGCATGTGAAGGTGTGTCTACGTGAGCAGATGTGATGGGATGGGAGGGGAGAGACTGCCAACCGTACATCAGGGCTGGTGGCGGCACTAATCAATCTCCCTCTAGGCCATAAATCTCCAACTCTCCTTCCCATCCACCACCTTCACTCAGCAACAGGGAGGCAGAAGCGACTGGTCTCCTCTCAAAATGCCCGTCACATTCCCAGAGGAAACGGAACGTGGTGATATATAAATATGAATGTATATATATATATATATATATATATATATATATATATATATATATATATATATATATATATATATAAGCTGAATAACAACCCCGAACAATCAGAAACCATGGAGGGGATCATTCATCAGGAGCATCACTGTGTCACACCACACAATGCAATGATGACTGATTACAAAGTCTCTCACTTGCATTATACGGCAGATAAAAGCAGCCAAAGCAACTATTTAAGCCCAGAAAGTGTTTTTATAATAAAAAGGATCCAGATTTACTCCTCTATTGTTTATTCAGCATGTGTTGCTGCATGCTTTTATTGAAGCCCAGTTTCACCTACAAAGGATATTGGTCACATTTATAATAATAATAATAACAACAATAATAATAATAATAAAAAGGGATTGTGGCTTTAATCTTGGCTCTGTCTGTGTGTATGTGTTTTTTTTCAAATACATCAAGATGAAACACTATTGTTTCCATCTAAGCTGGTCTCCTCCCATATTAAAACGCAGAGCAGAGGCAAATATTTCATCTGCGCTTTCACCGCCGGCATCTCTGGCTACGCTGCGTGGCAGATTATTGAAAAATGATTTCTCACGCGCATGTCACAGCCTCGTCCTCTGCTATTTATTTTCTCAGTGAATCACTAAACGAACATTTAGCCACCTGCCATCAGTCCATTACTGGCTTTCATAGATTATCACTGTGTTATGAAAGAAAACAATTGCAGTGATTACAGAACAAATTAATGGCACCTCATACAGCACTGACCCCTCTTTTTTTCTCACTTAAAGGCTATACAAATGCAGAACACTCCTGCAAATGGTCGTAAATTTCCACCAGTTGTTGAAGCATTCAATGAAAAGAGCTCCACAGATGACGGAATGTACCTGATGTAGTTGATTAAAGCGGAAAGTATAAAATGTCTCCACATACTTTAGCATGTCCAAGAACACTTTAATAATTATTTTGGCCCAGTTGAAATACTGCATTCTGCTCAAGGCCCTTGGAAGCCAAAACTGGTGACGCTCTGCTGAGCAAAGTGCAAGAGAATCAAATCGGTGGGATTTAATCTGGGGGAGTGGGGACCTGGTGGTTAGCACAGGGCTCTTGCATCCTGAGAATGCTGCAAGTTCCTCGGTTCGAACCTCACATGCTCCCACTCTGTGTCCCCGGGTGAGACCCTTACTCCCAGAATGCTCTCTGGGTGCAGTGGCAGCCCACTGCTCCCTACGGGATTGGTTAAATGCAGAGGACACATTCATTTTGAATGTAATGACAAATAAAGATAATTATTATTATTTATTGATCGGTTATTTAACACAAATAATAGGTTCTGAGTCGCACAAGCAAGCTGTTTTTTTCTTGCTTTTTGTTATCGTGTCGTTTCACATCCTTCAGTACTACTCCGCTGAGTGAGACAGAGCACAGGCACAAGGGGAGGAGCCCAGCAGACTACATGTGCAGGACCATTTTGTCATGCAAACATTGCATAGTGTCACGTGTCTTGTCCACACTCCCTTCATATGAGAGCCTAGTCTGCAGCAGGGGACACGCTTCACGTGAAGTAAGCGGCGGTTGAGTCAAAAAGACAAAACGGTATCTCTATCATTCCTCAGTGATTAAAAATAAGTTAGCCCAAGGTGGCTCCTTAAAAATGAGAGAACATTTGAGCAACTCTTCAAAAGGAATGGACCCACAAGATCCGGCTCTGTTTAAACTGTCGTAAATCTAATTTCTGCATCACAGTGTGAAGCTGACTCCTGCAGCAAACCCAGCACATGCTGCTTTTGGGCTAAAAAACACAACAGAGATATACATTTTTCACTACGGCCTCATGCGGGGGGATAATTCGCCGGTTCATCAACTGTTTGCCTGAAGAGAACACCACATCAATCCCCTTTTTCTATGCTTGTAGTCCCTGAGGGAAAAATCATCAGAATAAAGAAAGAATATCTTCTGATCTCCCCACACTGTCGTTCTATAGACAGTCAAAACTGTTGTTGAAAGAAAAACTGTAGGGGAGTGTGCTTTTTCCTTTCGTGCCCCATCTCTGTGGAACAATCTCCCTTTAAACATTCGGCAGGCATGTTCTGTGGAGGTTTTTAAAGTCGAGCTAAAGACCCACTTATGCTGCCTAATTCAATGCCTGAAACTATATTGTTTTAATATTGCTGTTTCCTTTTGTTTGTATGTTTTTAAATTGTATTGTTTTATTTCTTGTTTTACTATTTTGATCACCTCCTGTACAGCACTTTGAATGAAAGCATTTTATAAATAAAGTTATTATTATTATTATTATTTTACTTCTGGTTGATCTGAAGTGGATCTTTTCTGTTTGGAGCCACGTTTTGAAGGGGAAGCATTACTACACAAAAACCTGGCAGACCAGGCAACTCTTCATTATCTAAAACAGCGGTGAGAGATATGGTGGTGTTAGATCCTGAAGGATTAGAACGTGGTAAAAATTAGGCATGGGATGATCTTTCTCAATTGTCATTAAATTGTCTATTCGGCACAATGTGTCCATTTCAGTTCTATGTTCTAGCACAGATGGATCTATCTAATTTTAGTTTAACTAAATAATTTCTATGTAGTAGGGATAAAACTAAGTGGTTAACATGATCGGATTACGGTAGTAATACCATTTAACGTGGAATAACCGTCAAAAGGGTGTTTGGGTCAAAATTCTTTAAAAAAAATTGTCAAATGCAGCATCTCAAACACTTCAGAGAACTTGGAAGCAGACGGCAATGAAACTAAAGCAGGGATATTTCGACCATCAAAGAGCACAAAATGTTAAATGTTGCCGTACTTTGAACTTTTATTACTTCACAAAGACAACCTTTTCGAAGAGGTTTTACTCTTCCCTTCAGGAAATACAAGTATTCCTCTGCCTCCAGCTAATGCTGAGAAAGTTAACTTATAGCCAGAAGTATGCGGTCTCCAGAAGGGTCCGGTTTCTCTGTTCAACTTGTTACCGTCTTGTTAGATCTCTTGGACCTACCGGTACCCCAGCCAGTAGTCCAACACTACTACTGCTATAAAATATCCACTTGTGATCTTTTTGTGTTAGAAGACACGAATTAGGTAATAGGTATCATGGCTAATGTTGGTTAACACCTAAATAAATAGCTAATCCCACTATTTTCTGGCTTGTAGAAGGCTCTCAACTTGGGTGTGACTGACTGGATTCGTTAATAAAACAATCTGGATCTGGGGAAGCTTTATTTGTGAAATCATAAAATAGGGAATTTTATACTTCATCATAATTATTCCTAACATCTCATCTTGTTTTTATAAACCTGATATCAGGCATCAGCTTCTCTCTGGATGTATCATTATGCTCTTATCACTACTAGCACAAGCATTAATCCTATTACTACTACTGCTACTAATAATAACGTTGACACGTTTATGCTGTGCTGTCTTGATACAAAACTTTTATTCTGGTACGTTCCCCAATATGTAGCATATGTAGAGTAAACTTTACCTGAGCCATGGTGTCTTCCAAAGTAAAATGCACGAGTTAGATAAAACGCTTTGGGATGCAGTGCACTCCTGTCAGAATATTTTTAAAATAGTTGTTGTTTTTGGCAAAATTGTGCAAACCGATTCAAATCTAATAAGAAATTTTATTTTGCTGCCTAAACACCGAGGCAATCATGATCACGATACTGGATTTTAATGTTATTTGTATAACTACTGAAATTTTTAAACAATGTATTTAATTCATTACCAAGCTTTAGCCACAAAAATACACAAAATACTGCAATTTTAAGGACTGTGTTTGGGTTTTTATATTCCCCCGATTACGAAAACCAAGTTGCGGTAAAACCAAGTTTTACCGCAACCATTTGCATTTGAGCAATAAATCCCCAAATGAAGTGTGGCGGATAAGCATTTGTAATTGCTCTATAACAAAGGCTGAATGGTTTTCCCGGGTTTAATAGTTAAAGATCAGGAGCAGGTCCTAAAAACATGCGTCAACCCTGCAAATAGCTCAAGTCTTTCACCCAGAAACAGCCTTATTTTTTTCCCCCTTAAAACTGTTTTCTCAAGACATTACGTTTGACCCTGGACCCCGGGGCTTCTACAATGCACTTAACACCTGAAGTCACATGAGTATTTTTAAAGCCTGTCACCAGCAGCACAAAACAACACTTTTAGCACAAAGCTGACAGTGAGAAAAGCACTAAAATGCGTCTCACCGATAAATCTAAGCAAATTAAATATCCACAGTCTCAGTTCACACCCCCCTTCTCACGCTCTCTCTGTCACACACACACACACACACACACACACACACACACACACACACACACACACACACACACACACACACACACACACACACACACACACACACACACACACGCACACACACAGACACACACACACACACACACACACACACACGTTGCAGATAGAAAAGAGGGACCACTCTATGTCTCGCCAGGTGCTCAGGAAAAAAAAAAAAAAGGTCGCTCACAGTGCCATTTCCTCTCGCACACAGGCAGCCCTGGCCCAAACACACTGGTACTTTGAGCTCATTACTGGCTATTCACATAATCCTTTCTCTGTGTTCTCTCTGCAAGGATACTAATTTCCCAACGAGCCCATCCTCACAGTCCATTTGTTCAAAGATAGTGGTTGAGAGAGGGGAAGCATACACGTGGTGGAGATTGAGACTAAAAGCTGGTCTTAACGGGGAGGGTGGTGGTGGGGGTGGGATGCCGGCACACTTTTCCCCTCCCTGAAATGAAAGACAATCGTGTAACTACCCTCCATTTTTCTCCATTTGCTGTGCACCAAATGTATTCGGAGGCATTATACTTTGCTAAAGGAGACCGGCTCTTTTTTTCAATTCAATTTCAGGAACCAATTTACTGCTATTATTGCCTTTAAGAGCGAGGCAAAAGGAGCAAGTCTTCAGCTTGTTTGTCATGTCCCCCTTTCCCCCTCATCTCCTCCCATTAGGTCATTGTGCTACTTAGCAGATGTCCATCAGTGGCAGGAAATTATCCCCGAAACCAAACGCCTGTGACCCATCACCGAGCTGCCCTGAAACCTGCCCGTCTTGCCGAGGTCAATCTGTGCGAAGGTGCTGGGCTTTCTGTGTATGTGCGTGCACGCACTCATCGCTCAGAAACACCGCCTGCACTTCACTCGCACATCAAATCCACCGGGTTTCCTATTACACCAGTGCAGAGATATCTCCAAAGCTAGGATGTCTATCGGCTCCATCCCCGTTCTCCTAACCCCGCTGCAGGGCTCGCAAGGCAGGCGAGAGGATCACTCCCGCGAGATGAGGGAATAAGCTGGAATCAAGAGGCTGTGGGCTTGGCAGAGGGCTATTTCTTAGTTAAAAGGTTCTTAAACTGCAGAGGAGATCAGAGGAGATGGCTCTCCGCACCCAAAGCTGTCTACTCAGATAAGCATCCTGCCGAGTGTGGGGTGGAACAGGGTGGTCATGGGTGAACAAACGCTGTCTGTCTCTCTGTCTGTGTGTGAGTGTGCTGAGGTACACATGTTACAGGTGAAAGACAGAGTATGGCAGATGATACCCAGTGGTAGCTAACCTCAGCACCTTTTGGTTTCACATCAACGGTTGCTAAATAAAGATTTGGTGTTCATGCATCATGCAGAAAGTTCCTCATCTGCAACCGACATCAGTGCTTAAGGCTAATGTATGGACGCTGCACTGGCAGGCGGGCAACTCTTATTTCTAATTTTTCAGTGTTTTTTCTCACCTAAATTTAAAGGTATAACAGCTTCTAACACTCAGCCAATGGCTTATTTTTTTCATTGCCAGGAGGAGCGTGGTTACGCTCAGTGTGCTATTGCCATAAATTCCAATTATTGCTCTCAGGGACAACCTTGCAGGCGACTGTAACAAGGAGAGAAGGCATTTGATTATCCCACAGATTGCAGTAGGCAAAAGCGTTCTCTCTTTTTAAAGACAAAAACTAGCTTATTATTTTCGACAGGACCACAGGAGCCAGGGCCTCTGCAGTAAGAGCTACTTTGCAAACTGGTAAAAAAAAAAGAAAAAAAGATTCAATACATTTGTTTTTATCTGATAGTGTGCTACAGCAAACTTTTGGGAATGTTTGTCTGCTACACTTTGGGCACAAATATCCTTCTAAAACTTAGCCAAGCACACACACAAAAATGTGTTTTCACAGAAAATTAAGAGTCATTTCTGGTTTTATAGTTTTCATAGATTAAAGGACTGTCAGAAAGGGCATTAATTTCCTTCTTTAAAGTGAGGTTTGTTCACAATCAAATATTTATGCCCCAACATTAACAAAATATTAATAAGTCTGAATAAAATCAGCTGCAAAATCCATCAATAGGAATCTTGTGGGTGATTTTGATCTGTATTTATACAGTCTTCCACAGCTTCCTATTCTCTCTGTCTCTTTCCTGAACTACCCAATGAAATGACTCGTTGTAGAAAAAAGTTTCTTTTTATAAATACCTTATTAAATGTTCGCTGCTTTTACAGATTTCATCTTCTGAAATCTCACAGATACTAAAAAATACCTAAATTCCAGTCTTCTTCACTTAGAAATGGTGGCCTCAGCATAGCCTGATAGATCTGATAGGGGAGAAAAACAAGGTATTCCTGTTTCTCACCGTCGGCTCAAACTGGACATTCCCTGATTCTGGTCACAATGAAATTTCTCGCCGCATCTCTAGAATCAACAAATATCTGTGTCCTTCTCTCCGTAGGGTGGAGTTGCCTGTGGAGCATTAAAACTGCTCTGCTTGTTGGAAACTTCAGTCCTCAAGATGTTTTTCAAAAGACAGATTAGAACCATCAGAAATCATGTAAGAAACATTATGTAATGTCCAACATGAAAATCAAGTCAAGCTTCAATGTCCAAGTATTAGGAGCCAGGCAGAGAGCCGACATAATGTGTTGGGGGCGGGGCTTCATCCCAACTGAATGGTGACCCTGCCGTCTCACAATGGGACGACCCATGCAGTGCTTTTAACAAGCTGCTGTGTCTCCCCTCTTAATAAGCCCAAACAAGTTAATCCAATAGACACACTCAAACCCTTTCTTTTTCTTTTAACAAGGCACTGCCTCTACCTCGCTAATCCCTGGCTCCCCGTTCTCCGTCACCATACCGTCACATGAATGGAGGCAGACTGAAAGCCTCCATTAGGAAGTCCCTCACCCCACCCCACCATTTACCAGCGCTTAAATAATTTGCGCTCATACTGTATATTCTAAACACCCACACACTGACGCTCACATGTGCCAGATAGAAAACTGCTCTATTCGGATGGGGGAACACAATGGGAGGGTTATGCTCGCCGACCCCTGGTCCACATACTGCAAACAAGCAAACCGCACACAAACGAAAATTCAGAGGGGACGTTTGGCAACAGGCACACACTCTGGGACATAAAAAAGGCATTGTTAACAAACCGTCCCAGCTCCACAAACAAGAGCCACTGATTCTCTAACAATACAAGCCCCTGGATGCACTCACCCACCAGCTCTGCAAAACCTCACACACGCACAATAAATAACCTGCACAACAAAAGGCCATTGTGTGTAAAAAAGCCCACAGTTTGGACATTATTGCCATGATATACAGTGCCAGAAAAACATATTGGCAGCTGAGCATTATAAATATATAAGTGATATACTGTTGCATGTCAGCGTTATGGCGGTTTATACGGCCCCGCGTGCCGAGAAGTCGCTTTTATAACATGTTTCTCTATAGATGAAGGGCAGCTTGGGGAAAAACACTCATCTGCTAGCTTTCCATATTCAAGTCAGCTTCAATAGCTTCACCCATGGGATGAAGGGTGAGGAATGTCTGGCAGTCCAATCACAGCGAGTCGTCTGTCATCTCTAATCAAAACACGCCTGTCTAGACTAATGTCAGCCCTGTTATAGAAATGAGCACTAATTGACTTCACAGCCAACTGCAGCATCTGTGAACAAAGCAATCGGGCATTAAGTTTTAAACTTTTGCAAATGCAAAAGGCATTGGTTTAAAAATAATAAACCTTGTCAAATAGAGACAAGAATTGCGATTAATTTGGCATTTAAGGTAGATCTTTTTAATTATGTGGAATATTTAGTAGGCTGAGCGCTCAGGGCAGAAACGTGTCCATTCTTAGGGTTCATTCAGTATTTACAACATCCACCCATACATCCGTTGTCTATATTAATCAGAGGTGCCTATCTCCATTGGATGAGAGGCGGGGTCCACCCTGGACAGGACGCCAGTCCATCACAGCGTAACATAGACACACACTGGACAAACAACAACACGCACACACTCATACTCACAATCTAGAAGGACCAATTAACCTGACAGCCATGGTTTTGGATTGTGGGAGGAAGCCAGAGGACCTGGTGATCCAAACCCCTTGCAGAAACACTCCATGCTGGGATTTGGACCCAGGACCTTCTTACTGCAAGGCAAAAGTGCTTCCAGCTGTGCTGCACATATTTACAGCATGTTTAAAAAATTCACATTCTTTCCCTCAGTTTTATATGTTTGATCCTCGCCCCCCCAAAAAGAAATGTCACATAATTAATCGAGTTTTCGAGTTTTTGTTTACAAATCATAAAATACCACATTGGTTAGCTTTGATTCAACAGTGATGTAAAGGGTGGTTTAATTTTGGCATCTGAGCCCCTTAGGATCAGTTAAAACTTACACTACTTAAATATCTGGACCGGATTATCCTGGATTAAATACAGATCCTTTAAATCCCAGTTTATGAACAGCAATACAATCTTTACTAACACGTTTCTCTTGACTCACAATAAAAACAAGTCAGTCACGCAAGCCTTTCAGGAATAAACTGCAACATCTCCAGCAGATGATGACCTCTGTGGCACCCACCTATAATTTCTACCACAGAAATCTTTCTCTCAATTATCAGGTATTGCCTCAGGTGGAAATTGCCATGATATTCTTTAAACAAGCGCTAGAGGTGAGGTTATTTCTTTCCAGTTTGAAGTTAAATATTATTTATTTTTCCCCTATGCACGCCCTTACAATTTCCCAACGTGTATAGGCTGGATTAATCAGTTCATGAGAGAGTGATTTGGGCCGAATCCCCTGGGGGTGCGCATGGGGGTCCACCTGGCTACTTTGTTGAGTCTCCGTCGTAATCAATGCACTAGCGAGAGAACACGGGCTAACTTCAATATTTATAGCTTTCTTACCTCAGAAGCCATTACGCCTCTAAACAAAAGACCTGCGCAGTCTGAGCGGCAGATGCTTTTCTTCTTCTCCCAGGCACGTGCACAACACTGGTGACATTTCAACTTGTCGCCAAAGGGGGCAGACGTCTGCAAAAATCCTGGAATTTATGCTTTGCTCCTTTAAAAAAATGGATGTGTAAATAATTAGCATGCATCAAACTAGACATGATTGCTGCTTTCAAATGAGCTCTTGTCAGTGTATTGTGATTGTTAATGTAACATAATCTGAAGGATGGTGCTACATGTTGAAGAGGCTGTCAGGAGTGTTGCCCTGTCGCAGAAAAGTCCTAGGTTTGAATGCCGGCTGGGGGCCAATGCTGTGTGGAGTTTGCATGATCTCCCTGTGCATATGTGGGTTTTCAATAAAACCAAATATACCTACTGCATAAAATATTCATTTACCAAAAAGTTTAGTGTTTCTTAAAACTGTGATTTTTAACCACAAAACAGGCTATTTTCAAATAGGAGGTATTCAGAAAACTTGACAACACATTATGTTTCCACAGGACTGTGTACGTTTTATGGCTCAAGAAATGAGCCAGGACAAAAATGTGTATTTGGACTGTAACTGTTGCTGACTCCTGGTGTACGTGGATGGAGGGAGCTGAAGTTCACATAAGCTCAAGTGAAGCTTTGCTCAAGCTTTTAGCCACAGTGGGTCATGATTGTTAAAGTTATGCTGCTTTTCATGTGCCAATTCAATTAAAAACAGCTTTAAAAAAGGCAGGAACACTTGCTAAGCCTTTATCATAAAGCTTCCCTCTACAAGCCATGTTTTTTAGTAGTGGCAGATGTGAAATCTAAACATGAGGTAAGTCCTGACGCTCATTACTTTTTTTTTTTTTAGATGTACTCGATTTTCATCTAGAATGACGGATCTTGTGATTTGCACAGAAAAGCATTTGCAAATGGTTCCTTTTTCTCATTGCCAATAGAGTCAATATGTACCTACAGCATGAATGAGCTTCTGCGTCCTTGAGCAGTAAGAACATGGCTTAAAATTATCAGACAAACCACAGGGGAGACACAACCTCCTCTCCTCCGACTGCTGCTGCATCAGGTGTAGTTTAAGCTGCGCAAACGTTGTAGCCAACCTAACTGCTGGGGAGTTCATGACTACCTTGCTTCACATCTAAAAACCAGTAGACTGTTCTCCAGGAAGGACTCCAGATATAAATCACCAGCAGCACCCCGACTTCAACTTCTCCCAAATGTGAGAAACAAGCTGTGCTTTCTGATTTCCCCAGTGAGATTTATATTTTCTGCTGTAAACCTCCTCACACAACGTTTGTAGAGCATTGTTGATATTGCAGAATCTCTTATCCCAACGTGACACCATTCTTCATTGTCCCAGACACCTCCTTTCATGGCTTAACGTGGCAACAATAACACACTGGTTCTCAACCCATCCTGTGGTGTCTCACTTGAATATTCAAAAACTGCTCATTGTCTCTCTCCTCGTGTGTGTGCGTGTTTTGTTCATTGTTTGTTGTGCTGTCATTCCTCGTTCCTTTGGCTCCTGAACTTCAAAGAAAGGCTTATGTCAGTTTATGATAGAATAGAACAAGCAGGCGGGAGAACAGGGAAGAAGAAAGAGAAAACCTTTTTGTGCAAAAGCACTCCTGCCCACAAGCGCGTGTTTATTGACGGGTGTCCAATAAATCAATGGGAAATAATTGAATTGAAGTCCAAACACCATCCGCTGCAGGACCCGGCTTGACTGACCCAGATTCCCTTGGTCCAAATGACAACACCGTTGTCTTTCACTGGAAGATGTCACAGATCCAATAGTCAGTCATGCATAAGATTAGTGTGTTGCCAGGCCCACAAGGCAATCAAATAGTGCACCGTCTAGATGTTGACACTGATCTCATTCGATATATCTCGAGTGTGACAAAGCCATTTTTGCTCCGCTTGATATTAAGGACTGAAAAAGAGCGGATGACACAAGTGCTCAGAGCTAAGCTGGTAGGAAATGGTAACCACCATTTTCCTTCACATGCTGCGCTGTGCATACTGTTTAAACTTTTCAACAATTTATCAATGTATTTTATTTGAGTTTTATGTAACCGACCGACTCAAATTACCATGTAATTTTAACAAAAGCAAGTACAATCATTGACACTTTTCAAAAAATGTCACAAATATTATCTAAAAGGTGTCATGTGCTTTTTTATTCTGCCACCTTGAATAGTCTTTGAAATCTTATTTTGCTAAAGTGAAAGCTGCAAGTGTTTTTGGAGTATGTCTCTGAAAACCATTGTTTCATGGATTTAGCTCAGTCTCACACAGACTGGATGGAGAGCGTCTGTGAACGCTAACTTTCAATTCTTGCAATTCTCAGTTGGATTCAGGATTTGGTCGTTTTAAATTTAATTTGCGTTAATCTAAACCATTTTGGCTCTGGATGTATATTTTGAGGCCATGGTGCTGCTGCAACACCCAAGTGTGAGCTTCTACTGCTCTGAGAATCTATCAAAAAAGACTAAATGGTGTGCTAAATGAAAGCTCATGACATTTTCAATCTATTAGCAAACAATGAGTGCATTCAAACCGTCCTCTGTTATTATATTCTCTGACACACTGACCCAATACTTTTTCGATACATATGTGCAGCCCTAGACCAGAACACCTTCTTCCACATCTTTGCTGCATCTCCTCTATGGCTTGTGGGAAACTACACTACAGACAGGATTTCTTAAGGGTTTTCTTCAACAGTGGCCTACCTTTTGACACTGACACTCTGATGAAGGCTCTGCTAGCCTGTCAGTTTAGATGGACGGCCATGTCCTAGAAGGTCTGCAAATGTCCTACGCTCTTTCCTCCAAAGGATAGATTCAACTGTGAAATACTCAGTGCTCAGGAGGTTTGTTTTTGAAAGCGTAACCTTGCTTGGTGGCACTGAAATTTAGCTTAGAATATCAGAGAAAAGGGGATGGACTATAAATGCCTGCCGGACACACTAAAAACCATGGATTCCTTTCCTTACATCTCACCATCATGGAGTACATTGTGTCACATGTCATGTGTCTGTCACATGAAATACAATAAAATATAGTAGATGAAAGTTTGAGTTTGTAATGTAACAGAAGGCAAACCCCTTTGTATAGTCTCTTTACTGTAGTTTTCATCTCTCAGACTCAGCAGTCTTTCTCTTTACTCCAGATGTTGCCATCCTTCTCCCTCTGGTAAACTGGCCCTGGCCATGGAAGCATAGGGAATCCAGTTGGACAGAGTGGGAGGTAAGTCTGCGGTTGGTAATCACCTGCTGGCTAAAGGCGCAGATGGCGCAAACATAAGCAAATGTTTGTGCAGCAGTGATCCAAGAAGTGTCTCTGACAGAATGACAGACAAATACAGGAATGTGAGAAGCCCGCAGCAGGCTAAGGAATTACCACATGCAGATTTACTGCAGAAAAACTGTCAACCTGGCAGAGAGTGAGCTACCTGTAGTGCAAAATAAGAGTTAAAGTACTGATGTCGGCTATTTTAACAGGTAAAGTGTGTGTGGCAGGGCTCGAGGGGCGGTGAACAGAAACTGAGATGATTTAAAATGGGAAACATACAATGTGATACAACTGAATAAGGGCAAGCAAGCCCAACCATTCCAGGGAGGTCATTGCATTTGTGCAGATTAAATATCCCTTCCTTTGCAATGATTTTTTGGAATCGTATCAATGCTACTTTTATTTTATTTTTTTTGCTAACCAGAAGAATTGCTTTATCCCCCAGATCTCAAAAGCTACCCAACCACTCCAAGGTGGTTGCATTCAGATTTTATTCCTATCGCACTATCTGACACACTACCACAGTCCTGATGCACATAAAACGATCAGTACAATCGGGTTTAAAGCCTGTTAGCGGTTTTCTCTTAACTCTAGATGAGAGAACTTAAAAAGAGTCTTTTAATTTATTGATGTTTGCCAGCAGATATGTTTTTATGGTAGTCAAAGCATCAAACATCAAGTAAAAAGCCCTCTGAGATGTGTCTCTTCTAAAAGCCTCTCCTTTAGCTTGCATGCGTGTTACGACTTGGGTGTCTTGGTTTGTCCTTCACAAGAGACAGGTAGCACTGCCAAGACCCAGTAATTAGTGCAGATGGAGACCGTAATACTCTCTTCCCCTCCCTGCAGAAATGCCAAGGGAGCCGATCTATAAATTCCTGCATATTAATGCAATTTAAAACCACTCCAGACACCTTGCTGGAGGCAGCTGATAAAAAGGTGAAAGGCGGGTTAGTTTAGCCGCTGATATGTCGGTGACATAAGTCTTGTCTCAGCAGATTTCTGACCCCTAGTACCCACACCAAAATAACTTCATAATCTGTCTCTTTGCTGGAAAATGCTCCCCTAATCCTGAGCTCAGGCCCTTACAACTGGCTGGCTATCAATAATTAAATGGTAATCTAAAAACCCATTTTAGTCGGGTCATCTTTCCGTGCCTTTGTCCCAGCCTCTCTTCCCTCTCTATCTATTTTTTCCTCTTTCTGTAAGATCTAGTTTTAGATTTCATTAGCATGAGAAAGCAGGCTGGTAATTGTCTTCACCCTACTGAGTGATCCCTGGATAGAGGATTAGGAAGAGAAAGCCCTGTTTCAACTCTGAGCACACATGCCGCCCAGAGCCACCTTACCCAGATTAGATTTGTCTGCAGGGAGAACGAGACAACTGGTAACCTCGGGCAACGTTAAAGGGACAGTTCAGGATTTTTTGAAGGGAGGCTACGTTAAAAGGTTACAAGCAGTTGACGTTTTTTCTGTTGTAGATAACTCTTGGCATCAGGGCTTCACAATATCAGGAAGACGTGTGATAATGTTTAACGTTGCAACGATAACATTGCGCGTATTGAATATGTACTTAAATTGATTGTCGATGTCTTTCTGCTTTGGGTTCATGCAAACTTGTGAGTAGCTTCTGCACATACTGGGCAAAAATGAAATATATAGTTTCCATTCGAGTGTAATTATATAATCTATAGCTGCTGTTTTGGCAGTAAAACAACCTGGTTGCATGACAATTCAGATTTTAAGGACTTACAAAACATCCTAAAAACCTTTTCAAATGCTCTCATGGTTAGCCTTATGAAACATTTGATTGGTAATCAGAGTGTGAATGCACAGTGCATACGTTAATTACCTTATCTTGGAGATGCACCAGTCCTGCTTTTACTGCCCCAAACCGCGGTCCGGTTTTCTTTGAGCTCTAACTTGCTAATCACTGGTCAGACACAATGAAGGAAAAAATGCACATTTCCTTCACTGGATGATTATGTGATGCATCGCTACCTAATATTTATAGAAGCCCTAGTAGTCCTTTGTGACATTGCTCAACTGAAAGAATACATTTACTATATATTGTTTGGCAACTTCATTTAGTTCAAATCCAGGTTAGTTGGTCCAGGAGGCGTTTTACACAGATGATGATTATTCACATAGGAAACAGTGGCAGGATAACAGGGCACCAACGTAAAGTAATGAAAAAAGCTAAATTGACAAGAAACCTTCTACGTGTTCGTTTCTCAGCACTTGATTCACATAGGAAGATGTGGTGGCGCACATCTTCCGACTCTCCATTTCCTGAGTAAATAATTAGCACCTTCATAATAAATAATCTTGCAGTGTGAATATGACAATGGTTTAAAGATCCATAAAATAGTGTTTTCTGCACCCGATGGCTAACAAATTATCTGATACAGGTATATAAAAGTTATTGCTCAAGACCTTTTAAATACAGATTCATCACTTAATTGGTCAGAGATCTGAAATGGGCAATTTTTATTTTAAACTAACAGCGCCAATCTGTGATTGAAAGGTTAAATTCAGACAAATTGAATACATTAAATACATCAAAACTAAGAACTCCCATCATGTTTGGTTTATACACACACCAACCAATAGCATGTGCCTTGATGTCCTTTTTTGAATTTAATTTAAAAGGACGTATTTGAAGCAGAGATTGGACGTTTCCGTTAATCCTTCATTTTCTTTTGGATTGAAAACCATCGTTTTATGGAGTGGATGGGAGCTTTTGTTTCTCCCAGCACCAGCTTTGACCCCTCTGTTTACCATTTTCCAACCTTTTTTCGGTAAATTTTCATTTTAATCTACTAATATGCTTTTCTGTTGCAAATACGGATTGGGAGAAGGCAGCTTATAGTTTCTCCCTCCCTGATACACACAGAGTATTTAGAGCTGAATCTCCCTAAATCATCCCCCTGGGCCACCCTGTCCGTCACTAATCTGCCTGCCACCGCCCACTCATAAGGAGGTGTCACATTTCTGGCACTCCTCCACGGGATAAGCACTTCAAACACCAGAGCCTCTCCACTTGACCTTTCCACGGAGATGATCGATTAAACTCCTTGGATTTATTCCATAAACAGGCAACCATTACATCAAAAAGGCGAGGAATTTACCTCTGAGGCAAACTTGAGATCCATATAAGCTTCATGAGGATTCCGATTTTTATTGGCTTTTTAAATCCACTTCCCGCACAACATTAATAACCACAGAGCTTTTTCCAGAGTCTGTTAGGGTATCGGGATCAGGGCAGCTCTCTACCTGTAATAACTGAAGCAAACCACACAGCAAAGACCTAATTCAGCCGTCTGTGCTGTTTGAAAGCAATGAAGCAGGAAAAACAGTTGAGCTCCACAGCAGCAGTGCAAATAAGGCGGCTTTAAATAATGATGATTTTTTAAAAAAATAGCATAAAATTCAGACCTGTTCAGGAGGTTTCGTGGGGTATACCAGGGAGCAGTGAGGCCGGAAAAAAAAAAAAAAGCCTGCCTCTCGCTTGCAGCATAAGCCATTAAGTTACAACACTGCAGGCTTCCTGTTTTCATGCTTGAACACCTTCTACATGCTCTCAGTAAGGACAAGAAACAATCCCGGGCGAAACAACAGGCAGGGGAAACCCGAGACGACAGAGAGCATTTCAGCGACAAACTGCTTCAAACCACAGCAAATCGCACGCCACTTCAAACCTTTAATGTGACTTTTCCGAGGATTCTGAATCCGGTTTTGTTTTATCTGTAAAAAGATTTCTTTCTCATTTCATGGTCACAGTGACCAGCGAGCCTGTGCCTCGACTCCTGCTCTATGGTAATCATATCCCATTTGAATAATGAGGCAATACCGCCACTCCTGCTGCCCGTTCCCCCTGCATCCTTGACTGGAGTCTTTGATAGACACTAATTCTAGCTCCATCTATAAAGCTCCGCTCATACATTTTTAATGGATTCTATTACTTTAGGATTAAATTATAAAAGACTGTCCTCCTTAAATTTTTAATAGTTTGCATAATTGGTATCAGGGCCTGAATGCGCACCATAAAAACCCAGTTTGTACAGGACTGAGCTACAGAACGAGTCACAGAAAACCACACATGGCAATATGACACTGTCATATTGGAGCACATCTCTGTCCACGCCTGTGCACGCACACAAGAGCAGGGCTTTATAGCTGCTGCTGCGGTGGGCTATGAATGAAAGGGGACAAAAAGGTCAGGGATAGCTGCTTCTTGGCTGCAGAGCTCCTGTAGGAGTCGGAGACGGGAGGAGTCACCGAAGGGGGGGTGGGGGGGGGGGGGGGGCATGGGGGGGAGTGGAGTGAAGCAGGTGTCCATGGACAACCCGCTGACCGACCAAAACACTCACCTGGGCAAACAGCAAAAACTACTTAGCTGCTTTACAGCTCCTGCTATCCCAACAGTCTGTGATGATAAGAGAGTTCAGTCTGGCTAAATACTAAGTATTTCTCCTCTGAGTTAAAGGGGCAGTTCAGAGTGAGGTAAAACGTCTCAAAAGGTTAGAACAGTTAATATCTTACCTGCAGTAAACAAATCTCTTAGCAACTG
The DNA here is from genome assembly GCA_037039145.1 of Fundulus diaphanus. Classification (NCBI taxonomy): domain Eukaryota; kingdom Metazoa; phylum Chordata; class Actinopteri; order Cyprinodontiformes; family Fundulidae; genus Fundulus; species Fundulus diaphanus. The sequence goes on from CM073127.1 coordinate 27,533,537, forward strand.
CATTAATTAAACTCCCAGACCACTTGATCTCTGAGGGGAGAGTGCTTCAAAGTTGGGTTTTACCGTCTGAAACAACTCCAAACTCAAAAGCATTCCAGAGATTTGTGTCTATGCTATTTAATGAACCTTTGAAGCATTGCTGCATGTGCTCTGGGCATTATTTACATGAGAGATGGAGGCTGGAGGCAGTGGGCCGCCAATGACCTTCCTGTGTGAAACACCTACTGAGAACACGTAAAGCATTTCCGGTAAAACTAACTACCTGGTAGAAATGTAAAAATATGTAAGGCTGCATTCAGTTCAACTCAGGGGCGGATTTACCATTAGGTGAAACTAGGCAGTTGCTTAGGGCCCCAAGTTCCTGGGGGCCCCCTTAAACTCCTTTTACATGTATGGTTACTACAGCTATTACTTATTTGTGCACATTAATTACGTTTTTGATTAAAATCCTTTCGCTAAAATGCCATCAGAATGCTTATAATATTAAGTGTGTCTCTGGGGCCCCACCTACAGTCTGCACTACATTGGATCAGTCCATTTGCTGCACATGTGCAGAAAGGTCTAAGCAGACGGCAGCAAACCATTTGAAAACAAACGGCGCGAGGAGACGAGAAGAGAAGAAGAGAGAAAAGAAAAGAAAAGAAGCTACCCTAGCAGTGCTCAGAAAGAAGAGAAAGAAGGAGGAAAGTAGAAAGCTGCTCTCAAAGTTACCAAAAGTTTCTGCCTTCGGCTTCTTCACTGCAGCAGCTGCTGGGGAAGATTCGTCGCATGGAGATGAGCGGTGAGTGGGTCATTTTAAAGTAAGTTTCGAATTTCGTTTGTATTTGCTACAAACGATTAGAAATCAATCATTTTGGTGTTTTTCTTTTCATGTTGAATTCCAGGAAAACTTCAGGCTTTTGGGGTTCTTTCTAAAATCAGCCATAGGTTTTACAGGTAGTTTTGGCAGGTATTTTAGTCCTTAATAATTTAAGTTATACATTCAAAAAACATAAGGAAGTCATTACCAACTTCTCACTCTGCATTACAGAGTTGAATGTGTGTTATTGTGTACAGCTGTGGATGTTAAGTGTCAAGTTAATTATAAACAAATTAATTTATTGTTCGGTAGTTTAAGCAATTTTCATATTTGTAGCATCACTAGTCTTTCCTGTGACATGCATCTTATTTTTGTTTTGTCATAATTCATTTTCCAGCTGAAGACGATTTTTTTTTAAAGAGTTCTGGTTTAAGAAGTCATCCCTCAAAAGAAAGACTTATTCCTTATATAGGAACATTTTTGACCAATCTGTATAATATGATTGAACTTAACTTTGTAAAGTGCCTTGAGATGACATGTTTCATGAATTGGCGCTATATAAATAAAATTTAATTGAACTGAATTGAATTGAATTCAGTTTATCACAAATATTAACATTAAATTGTCATTTTGGGGGTACAAGGTTTCCAATGAGCATGAAGGTGTTGAAATATGTAACCAGCATATAAATAGGTTTAGTAGTAGAGTAGAAATTGCAGTATGTTCCTCTGAGTTACAGTGACGTAGACAAAATTGAAGTTGCATGAAATCCTCAAATTTCTACTTTAGCAATTGAGAAAATACATTTAACCACTGGGTAAAAGCCGTATACTGAGTTTTCTGTGTTTGTTTTCAGAATGAGACAGAGATGGGCTGTGACAGAGAGAGTTCCACAATTATCCAGCCAGGCTTTGATAATGATTTTGTTCCACCAGACTGTGAGTCCAGCATCATCCACTCTGCTGGTAAGCAGTCAGCACAGTGGACTTCCTGAAGATGACCCAGCTCTGACCAATCAGCTGTCTGATCGTGCACGCTGCTCAATAGTACGGAGAGGACCGCTCCAGGTGAAGGACAGGATCTTGCCAAGAAATGAAGATGGGTGCAGATTTACTTCCAGCTATTATTTCATTCACATGAAAAATGGAGAACAGATAAGCAGATCATGGCTTGTCTACTAGAAAAAGGGACAAAAGAATACAGAGAGGAAAACAACAAGAAAAGCGATAAGAAGAGAGGGACTAATAATGTATGTCTATTCCATTAAAATTTTTGTATCTGTATAATGGGTCTGTTTTATGTGTTGTCTTCACAATTCAGAGGGCCCCATGCCTTTCTTTGCCTAGGGCTCCAAATTTCCTAAATCCGCCCCTGGTTCAACTATTAACATAATTTCTTTGTACACCGCTTAACATTAAATCAAGGTCACACCAACACAGATATTATGCAAAGCAGAGATTTACAGCTCAGTAGGCAGCTCCCATCCACAAGCAAACAGTCTTTAGTGAAAAAAACGAGGTAATTAAACAGTTTTGTAGACTGTGTTCGTCTTATAAAAGTGTATAACGAATATAACTGGACTCACTCTAGGTTTTTGTTTGAAAATCCACAATAACAGTAAAGCTGTTTTCATGGGTTATTCCATATCTGTTTTGTTTGTTTGTTTTTTAGTTCATATGACATCCCTCCATAGTATGTGCTTCACACAGAAATATTGTTGGTGGGGCGATGCCTCCTACCTGCATTTCATGTGTAAAAAGGATCGGCTTCTGAGTAAATGAGCAACCAATACAAACACGGTGATGATTTACAGATTTAGGAGACATTCTCATGAACTGCCATGACTTTTTGGAGATCGGGGATATTTTAAGATGGTTGTGATGCTCTTTGGTTCTAGCCCCTCTCTGCTAGCTTCAGCCTCTGGAAACAACTAATCTGGATTTATACCTCATTAACATAGTAGGACACTCATGTACTGCAGGTAGGATGTTACTTGCCCATAACATTTTACCGCATCGTAACTTTTTTTTTTTAAACCAACCACCCCTTTAAATCTCATTTCCTGCACCTCCACCTCAGCTCCTTCCAATAACAGAGTATACAGCAGAATAAATGTGTGTCAGGCATCTCCTTTTAAACTGGAGGCTCCTTAGAAATCTGTGCACGTCACGTCCCACCCCCCCCCCCCCCCCAAATTAGCACCACAGGGACACCTTTCTCTGCGCCCCCGCCTGCTGGCGGCAGCTCTTTGGCATATCTGTACCGAGGAAAATATTTCACACTGTATGAATTATTAAGCGCGGGGCCAGTGCTAAGCAGTGTGGAGATAGACCAGTTATTCACAGCTCTATTGGGACGGATACGATGGGAACCCGGGCCGCTCGCCTATCAGATCATTTGTCTCGAGCGATAGACAATTTACAATGAGAGAATTTTTCAATTTATTCATTCTGCTGTCACTGCATTTTCCAACCAGCGCTCTTTCCTCTCAACAACCCCCTCCTCCTTCAACTTTGTCTCATCTGCTGAGGGGGCTCTGTGCCCGAAAAGGATTTTCTGTCTCCTGCTCCCTTTTTTTTTGTTTTTACAGTTTGAGGAAAAAGATGACAGGAGAAGGTTCCTTTCACTGTAATCCTAATCTTATCTGAGGTGAAGGCATGGTGAGGACATCCGGTGACATCTGTTGGGTTTAGGCCCCAGCGATGGAAATTCTGACTGTGAAACAACACATGGAGCCAGTAAGAATCCGCTGATCAGAATTACGTGGCCGATTTCTGATCTGCAGCTTTGTAAAGCTTTGACTTAGAGAAATGCCGCTTCTGGACGATTTAAATTTCGCTTTGGAGAATATACCGCAAGAAGGCATTTAACAGCATAATTAAAAGTACTATTTCTTGCTTTTAAAGAGACTCATGCATATCTGCATCCTCTGGGTTCATTTTAAACACCTTAGTGCAACTGAACTTTTCCTCTTTGCCTGCATCAGTAACAGCCTCTGCACTGAAACAGCTGAAAAGAGCCACCAAAGTCAGACTTAGGACTTGAAAAGTTGGAGATCCTAACACTGGATCACATATTATTGTACAATGTCTACTTATTTTGAATCTGAATGTACATTTTTTTAATCAGATTATATTGCTATTAGTAATTCATAATGCAATAGTCACATCCTTGTAGTGTGTGACAGTATTCCCAGTTAAGACTTATGAGACCAAACAAATACAGCAGTGGATTCTAGCAAGTTTGGACCCCTTCTGCTTAATATAGCCAAATAGATCTAATGAAGTCCTCAAACAAAATGTTTTTGGCAAAATTACATTATTGGTCAGATTAAGAAAAAAGATCAAAGGGAGGAATACTACTTGTTTTTGGTAAGAGGAGAATGCCAAAAAAACAGCTTAAACACACATATATAGAAGGACTTAGCTACAAATGCACCGCATCCTGCAATTTCACTCTCAATTAAGTTGAAGCAGCTGTCTAAACACCCACAGATATCACTTTTATTCCCTTCAAACACTGTTGAAAAGGACAAACCACAGAGCAGACCAGGATCAGGAGCTGAAAGCGTCACTCGAACATTTTACCAGACAGAAACTCAAATCCACAAGGACGAATAAAAAACAGTTGTTGGCTCTCAGAGCTGTCTATACGATAGATAGAGAGTAGACATTGTTGCCGTTTTTTTTTTTCTTCTTAGGTCTAAACGTTCAGTGAGAGCAGTTTGACCTGTAAAGCAGCCCTGGCTGTTTCTGTGGCGTCCTATGAACCCCAATCAGAGACAGGCTGCACTGAATGGGTCCTGATGTGAACAGCGGAGATGTTAGATAAATGTTCCTCCCAGGCCAGGCCTCTGTCCTCCTTTTGATGATGCATTCTTACACTCAAATACTGCCCCGCTCCCCACCCTTAACATGCAAGCGCACACACAGACACACACTAACGCAGACATGCAGTGCCAACAATTCCAGCGAGGGCAGCGTTTGTTTGGGGACAAGGTGACCCTGTTGCCCGGGGGCCTGTGAACAAGCACAATAGGGGCCTCTCATCCAGCACACACCCACCCGGCTGTGTTGGGCCCATGATGGGCGGAGGGTGGGGTGTGTGAGGCATCACAACACCCCTCTATTGCAGCTTTAAAGCCTCATTCAGGAAGCCTTTCACACCCTGCACAGACGGAGCAAAATCCCTGCTTCTAACCCAGAGTCACGCAGTCAACAGATGGGGCGGCTATTGAGTGAAGGATCGCGCCGGCAGAGGCGGCTCCCCATCCATCCCCGCTGGAAACAATGGGGCAGCAGGTCAAGAGTGCTGTCTCCAGGAGGAGGGGGTCAGGCAGGAGGTGGTGCTGGAGGGGTATTGCTTTGAAAGACAGTCAAGCTATATGAGCACTTTGAAAAGCAGAGGAACCGAGAGAAATGTTTTCTTTCGGATGCTGGACACAGGGGAGGAGGTTCGTGGCTCGCTGTGAGGCGCTCGCGCTGGTTGCCGAGGATTGGAAATCATGTGGAGGAGTGTCTGTGTGTGTGTGTGTTGGGGGGGGGGGTAAATTTGAGTGAGCAATGTTTGTATTTAACCTGCAAACAAAAACATAAAGATATGTGATGTACACACACACACACACACACACATCTGACAGTCTCACAGTCAGCGCACACTTCCAGTGGCAGAAAACAGGAAAAAAGAGCGCGCACAAAGCTGAGAACATTTTAGTTATTAAATAACAGCTATAAAATTATAGAGACAGATGCCTAGCGTACAATCTTATATTGGCATTTATGAAACTGACTATATGAAACCAAGGAGTGTAACAATGTAACGACACATCCAGCTCACGAGATGATATACATACTGGATTCACAAGAAGGAGACGCGTTGAAACAACTGTTTTTAGTCAAAACAAATTACGAAAAATGTTCTTTCAGTCTTTCTAAGCTGGTGGATTCTGAGTCCCGAAAATGGCTCTCAGGCCTTTGTCTGGGCAAACAAATACCAAGACCCCCCCAAGAAACAATGGACTCATCTATTCACAGTCTTTACAGTAGGTGGCGATAATGTTCTACAATGTGAGCTGACAACTATCATTTCACACCATAGAAGAAGAGATAAACTCGTTTACATAAGCAACTGGATCATAGGGAAACACAGGAACGACTCGGACTATTTGAGGGTCAATTTTCCTGGGAAACGAATGGATCACAACAAGATGCGCCACCCCTTCAGGATCAACAGGGAAGAGGTCATGTCACCAAGCAACCAAGAGTCAGTGGGGCGCCTGTCATGTGAAATTCACAAAGGTGGGCCAATCCAAGTTCTAGTGCTGCTACCTGATGGGCAGCATCAGAACTTGCTACTCAAGCAGTAAAGATCCTCCCATCATTCAGCAGTACCCGTCTCTGTGAGTCTGGCTCTTCAGATCCGCTTTAAATGAAGACAAAACACATAAACAGACTGGACACTGAGCGTGACCTCAAAGCCGCTTGGTCTACTATAGCACCAGACTTTGAGGGAGTCGTAACAGGCAAAAAAAATCCTCAATTCTCCCATTAATTTCTGCAAATTCAGGTTTATGATGTTAGTGTTTTAGAAATCTGTATTCGTCATTGCAATTGTATATTCCAACAGAATTTGTCTTCTGCGTTTAACCCATCCCTTAGGGAGCTGTGGGGAGCTTTTACAGCTGCCCAGGGAGCAATCTGGGGCTAAGGGTCTTGCTCAGGGACCCACAGTGGAACCAGATCAATCCAGGTACTTGCAGCCTTCTCAGAATGCAAGCATGCTGCCCTAACCACTAGGCCACCACTCCCATGTGTTACACCGAAGGTTGAACTTAGAGCCCCTTAAGTTCACAGCACAGCCTTTTCAGTATTTAACTAAAAAAAAAAAGCAGGTACCCAGAAGGAAACGTGTAAAGTTTTTCAAAAACTAAAAGCTTTTGAATGGCTTTTGAATTATCTTCATTCATTTTTTTGAGTTTGTTTGGAAAAAAAAAACTGCTGCTGAAGAAACGGTTTTTTTATAGTTCATTGTTGGTTATAGTTCCAGTGAAAGTTACATAATTTGATGTCACGATTTGGGTTTTGTCTTGGTTTATGTTATCAGATTTATTAGTTAAGTTTCTGATTTTGGGGTCTTGTTTGGTTTTGATTTAGACATGTTTTTCTGTTTAGGTTACCTGTTTTCCACCTGTCACTTTATCAGCTCTGTTCGGTCTCCCCTCAGCAATCTGTCAGCTTTCTTGCCTTGATTAGATCCACCTGCTCACTTATAATTAGCCTTCACTCCTGTTCACCTGCTCACTCCCCTATATAGTCCTGCCACAAACCTCTGCTATCTGCCAGATCATTTAACGAGCCACGGTGAGTTTAGTTCCAGCATTCTTTATTCGGATTGACCTGTTGACGATAACCCGAGAGCCTTTTTGATTCTGAGCCAGCCTGTTCCCTGATCTGTTTTTCCTGCCCTGTCTGACTGATTTACCGGTTTACCGACTAGTTTCTGTCCTATGGTTATCCGAGCTTGCTTTGCCCTGTCTGTACCTCTGCCTATTTTGGACTGCTTTTTGTGTACCGGATTTTGGACTGCCCTTTTGACTATTGAGCCCGCCTGTTCCTGTTTTCATTATTAAAATCCTGTTTTTTGCCTTAACCTCACTTGTTGGGTTTGAATACTGGGTTTGCCTGATTCACGATCATAACAGAATGATCTGGCCCACTAAAACCTATCGCCCAACAAGTTTTTAGAGGTTTTTTTTTTTCCCCCTCCACACGCTATGGCTTGGGAGGGTTCCAGATTGGCGTTCTGTCCCCCTGGTATCGGTCCCAGACGCCATCTCTCCAGCAGCCGCAGCAGCAGTAACCCGCTGCCTGCTCCGAGTTTACGATTGGGAGGGCTCTTTGTCACAAATTCAGATTCAACTCAGAATAGAAGGGATCACTCACCCAGCGACACCGCTGTCGGCTCTGCCCATGGGTTTTATCCAGAACCAACTTTGTTTATGGAGGTCGAAGCGGAGGTGGTGCGGGATCTTCGTCCGGATTTTTTTTTCTCTCTCCCTCCAGAGGAGGAGATGCAGGGAACGCTGTGGGCTCCACCGATCCCGGCTCTACCGACAGGATCAAACCTCCAGCAAGTCCTGCCGTCCCGCCGTCGGAGGAGGGGACGGAAACCTGTGGGTCGCTCCTTCACCCGTTCTGTTCGGCCGACAGGCGAGTCAGTACCGCGCCCGTCCGTTGCCACTTCCTGCCCAGTGGATCGGAGTCCGGTGCTTCCCAGAGCTGAGCAGCCCACAGCGCCTCCTGTTGGCGCCCGTGATGCTGAGGATCTGGCTCTGGAGGACCAGTTAAGAGCTTTTGCCCCTATTATTAAAGACCTTAGGGAGGCTCTTTTCTGCCAGTATTCAGAGGAGCTGGAGGCAAAATTAAAGGAGGTCGAGGGGCACTATAGAGCGGCTCTCCAAGGGTTCTATAGTGGACTCAATCCTGTCCCCAAGGGTCCAGCCGACGCCCCGGCACCTGCACCTGTCCCAGAGGACCCGCCTCCTACCTCAGCTCCAGTGCCGGCCTCCGGCAGCTATAAGGCAGCACTGTCTGCGCAGCCGGCCCAAGACGCTGCAACCCCGGAGGGTCCGCAGCCGGCCCAAGACGCTGCAACCCCGGAGGCTCCGCAGCCGGTCCAAGACGCTGCAACCCCGGAGGCTCCGCAGCCGGCCCGAGACGCTGCAACCCCGGAGGCTCCGCAGCCGGCCCGAGACGCTGCAACCCCGGAGGGTCCGCAGCCGGCCCGAGACGCTGCAACCCAGGAGGGTCCGCAGCCGGCCCGAGACGCTGCAACCCAGGAGGGTCCGCAGCCGGCCCGAGACGCTGCAACCCAGGGGGGTCCGCCGCCGGCCCGCGACGTGGGAACCCAGGAGGGTCCGCCGCCAGTCTGCGACGTGGGAACCCAGGAGGGTCCGCCGCCAGTCTGCGACGTGGGAACCCAGGAGGGTCCGCCGCCAGTCTGCGACGTGGGAACCCAGGAGGGTCCGCCGCCAGTCTGCGACGTGGGAACCCAGGAGGGTCCGCCGCCAGTCTGCGACGTGGGAACCCAGGAGGGTCCGCCGCCAGTCTGCGACGTGGGAACCCAGGAGGGTCCGCCGCCAGTCTGCGACGTGGGAACCCAGGAGGGTCCGCCGCCAGTATGCGACGTGGGAACCCAGGAGGGTCTACCACAGGGCCACGATGAGGGGGTTCAGACGAGCCCTCTTTCAGGCCGCAACTCGGGGGCTCATCGGGACACTGGGCGCCGTGGTCCTCGCCCAGACGACAAGCGGCGCCGTGGTCCTCGCCCAGACGACAAGCGGCGCCGTGGCCCTCGCCCAGACGACAAGCGGCGCCGTGGCCCTCGCCCAGACGACAAGCGGCGTCGTGGCCCTCGCCCGAACGACAAGCTCCGTCGGGGGCCTCGCCGAGAAGACAAGCACCCAGAGCCCCATGGAGACTTAGAGGCCCCTGGACCTCTTCGGAAGCTCTTACCCCCTCATCTTTGGCTTGACAGCCAATTTCCCAAGTGGCTGACCAAACTGTCTTTGTCGGAGGTTCTGGAAGGGTTATTGATGAGGTTCTGGGTGTTAAAGGGTCTGGGAGCATCTGAAGTCTGTGGTCCGGGGCCTCCTGAACCTGAAGCCTGTAGCCCGGGGTCTCCTGAACCGGAAGCCTGTAGCCAGGCCCCGTCTGAACCTGAAGCCTGTAGCCAGGCCCCGTCTGAACCTGAAGCCTGTAGCCAGGCCCCGTCTGAACCTGTAGCCTGTAGCCAGGCCCCGTCTGAACCTGTAGCCTGTAGCCAGGCCCCGTCTGAACCTGTAGCCTGTAGCCAGGCCCCGTCTGAACCTGTAGCCTGTAGCCAGGTCCCGTCTGAACCTGTAGCCTGTAGCCAGGCCCCGTCTGAACCTGTAGCCTGTAGCCAGGCCCTGTCTGAACCTGTAGCCTGTAGCCAGGTCCCGTCTGAACCTGTAGCCTGTAGCCAGGCCCCGTCTGAACCTGTAGCCTGTAGCCAGGGGCCGTCTGAACCTGAAGCCAGTAGCCAGGGGCCGACTGAACCTGAAGCCAGTAGCCAGGGGCCGACTGAACCTGAAGCCAGTAGCCAGGGGCCGACTGAACCTGAACTCTGTAGCCAGGCTCCTCCTGAACTCTGTAGCCAGGCTCCTCCTGAACTCTGTAGCCAGACACCTCCTGAACTCTGTAGCCAGGCTCCTCCTGAACTCTGTAGCCAGGCTCCTCCTGAACTCTGTAGCCAAGCGCCTCCTGAACTCTGTAGCCAGGCGCCTCCTGAACTCTGTAGCCAGACGCCTCCTGAACTCTTTAACCAGGCCTCTCTTCTAGCTCTTAGTCCGGCGTTGTCTCCAGCCTTTAGTCCGGCGGCAGGTTCTGTTCTTTCTCTCTCCAGACGTCGGTTCCTGAGGGTCCGGTTCTACCGACGGTCCCCGAGGTTGCTGCTCGGCCGCCGGCCTATGAGAGACCTGCTCCGCCGCCGGTCTATGAGAGACCTGCTCCGCCACCGGCCGCCGGACATCGTTGCTAACCGGGGCCGTCCTTCAGGACACCCGCCGGATTACCTGTCTCACAGAGGTCGTCCGCCGGAGAACCTGACACGCCTAGGACGTCCGCCGGAGAACCTGACACGCCTAGGACGTCCGCCGGAGAACCTGACACGCCTAGGACGTCCGCCGGAGAACCTGACACGCCGAGGACGTCCGCCGGAGAACCTGACACGCCGAGGACGTCCGCCGGAGAACCTGACACGCCGAGGACGTCCGCCGGAGAACCTGACACGCCGAGGACGTCCGCCGGAGAACCTGACACGCCGAGACCGTCCTTCGGGACGTCCGCCGGAGAACCTGACACGCCGAGGCCGTCCTTCGGGACGTCCGCCGAACAACCTGACACACCGAGGCCGTCCTTCGGGACGTCCGCCGGACAACCTGACTCGTCGGGGCCGTCCTCCTGGACGACCGCCTGAGAACCTGACTCGTCGGGGCCGTCCTCCTGGACGACCGCCTGAGAACCTGACTCGTCGGGGCCGTCCTCCTGGACGACCGCCTGAGAACCTGACTCGTCGGGGCCGTCCTCCTGGACGACCGCCTGAGAACCTGACTCGTCGGGGCCGTCCTCCTGGACGACCGCCTGAGAACCTGACTCGTCGGGGCCGTCCTCCTGGACGCCCGCCTGAGAACTTGACTCGTCTTGTTTTGTTTGAGTTTTTATTTTGACATTTATTTGATTCTAGCCCTCCATCCTGTACCTCCCTCCACCCACCCGAGCTAGTCTGTTTTGTTTCTGAGGCCGTCTGGAATCCGGCCTTGAGGAGGGGGTTCTGTCACGATTTGGGTTTTGTCTTGGTTTATGTTATCAGATTTATTAGTTAAGTTTCTGATTTTGGGGTCTTGTTTGGTTTTGATTTAGACATGTTTTTCTGTTTAGGTTACCTGTTTTCCACCTGTCACTTTATCAGCTCTGTTCGGTCTCCCCTCAGCAATCTGTCAGCTTTCTTGCCTTGATTAGATCCACCTGCTCACTTATAATTAGCCTTCACTCCTGTTCACCTGCTCACTCCCCTATATAGTCCTGCCACAAACCTCTGCTATCTGCCAGATCATTTAACGAGCCACGGTGAGTTTAGTTCCAGCATTCTTTATTCGGATTGACCTGTTGACGATAACCCGAGAGCCTTTTTGATTCTGAGCCAGCCTGTTCCCTGATCTGTTTTTCCTGCCCTGTCTGACTGATTTACCGGTTTACCGACTAGTTTCTGTCCTATGGTTATCCGAGCTTGCTTTGCCCTGTCTGTACCTCTGCCTATTTTGGACTGCTTTTTGTGTACCGGATTTTGGACTGCCCTTTTGACTATTGAGCCCGCCTGTTCCTGTTTTCATTATTAAAATCCTGTTTTTTGCCTTAACCTCACTTGTTGGGTTTGAATACTGGGTTTGCCTGATTCACGATCATAACATTTGAGGAGTTTTTTTTGTGCTGTCAGTAGGTGCAAATTTTTATTTAATGTATCTTACATCAAAACACAAAGTGTTGTTGTGTGATGTTTGGTCATGAACCCTGACTACTATTTTAGAGAACCTACTCAGTCTAATATTGCAGTGCAGGTGTGAGTAATCTACAAATTGCCCTTTTCTTAATGCGAGTCTACTTCTAGTGTGGGATGCACTCATCTCTCTTCAGCATACAGTTATCAAGTACAGTTTTTATATCTATATTCATTGTCAATTTTTGTAATTTTTATGACTTTTTAGGACCCTGCAAAAACCCTGCATAGTTATAATCATCAGAGAGATAGGTTATGCTTATTTTACCAGATGAAATGCCAAGCTGGATAGTGCTTAGTGAGACAGACTTTAATTTGACAAGAAATATACTTTTAACATCGCATAAAAAACAGATCTCATTACACTGCTATAAAGCCCAAAATTAACAGTCCACCATTTCCTTGGGCAGCTCAATAACTCCCCTAAAGTCTACATTACTTTGATAATAGATAGTTCTAATTTTGTTACTAGTTAATCGATTTCTTTTGTGTGCGTTTCTTCTCAAAATGAAAAAGCAGCTCCGGACCACAGACAGCTATGAATAGTCGGTCAGTCATGTGTGTGGACGTGCACTGGGCCATGACCGCACAGATGATCGCAAGGCAGTCGTAGCTCGCTCTGGGAGAAAGTATATCCATTTCCATTGACCAGCAGTGCTGCTATCATGTGGCTCTGACCTGGGAGTCTATTAGTCATCTAGTTTGCCCTGCCTCACTGGGTTTCCATGGCTGGAGTGGAGACAAAAAGACTGGAGGGTGCTATTCAGTGATCCCAGCATTTCTCGTATCCCATAAACATTCCTGTGAGCGAGATGCCAAAAACTCCTGCCACATGTTCCTCATCCCTGAGAGATTTGGTTTATGGGGCTGTTTTGCACAGGAAGGCACTCATTACAGAGCGGAGGGTGTCAGAAGCCCTGCAGCTACTCGCCATTTACAACCACTTGACAAGAAAGTCTCACAAAAAGACTTCCTACCACAAATAACACATAATTAAACACAAAAGCCTGGTTGATGAAATCAGAGTGGAGTATGGCTTTTCAAGGTGGAACGGCTGGAGAGAGAAAAAAAAAAACTTGTCAAGGACAGCATTATTTCTTTCTAAACAAACTGTCAGCTAAGCACAGAGCACAAAAGCTTTTTCTACCTTCTATAGGTCACATCAAAATACATCAATGGTTTGCCATTTCGGAATATGCTGCTGTTGTGCTATTTGAGGGCCAGAATTGAAGAAAATAAAGCCCATTCCAACCACGCTTTGAAGAGATCAATAAGCGCACAGAAAAAAAAAAAGAAAAGGGCCATAAACACAGAAGCTTTTATTCAGAGTGCCACAGTACTGGTAAAAGCACAAAATACACCCGGAGAGTGTAAGCTAAGAGCGGCACAGGACAAGAGCCCACACCGCTATCAGGTGGGGCCAGAGAGTCCTGGCAATATTAAGACCTCAACACCACAGTAGCTATTAAATTTCTAATATTGTTGGTTTTAGGCAGCCTTTCCTTTCTACAATGGGATCTGATTCAACCCCGGCTGTCGCTTTCTCTCTCTCCTCTTTTTTTTTTAGCCTTTTCAGTGCAGTCTCACAAGGTCCTCTTGGCTCTAAGCAGACAATGCTGCTGGGCGGCGGCCCTTATTTAAAAGATTAATAGGATGCTGTCTTGGCAAAGAAGCAATCAGTGAGGTTTCAGTGACAGCAGAAAACGTGTGAAAACAAGGCAAAGAGGAGCGACCATTGTCCCGGTTACCAACTGCCTGCCGCGGCTCAATTGAGATAGCTGCAGCTTTCCAGCCCTGCCGTCAATCATGGTGGCAAGCGTCAATAGGGAAAATTTAAATGATAAAACGATAAGTCATGAGCAGGCGATTTTGCTGTCAAAAACTGGACGGGGACCATTTAAAATGACTGTGTGCCGAGATTTCGACACAGCCAAATGGAATTTGGGTTTGCGTGCATTTCAGTTCACTTCAATTCAGCTTATTTTTATAGCGCCAATTCACAACACATGTCAACTCAAGGCACTTTACAAAGTCAATCCAACTGAATCATGCAGACTGATTGGTTAAAATGTTTTCTATCTAAGGAAGCCCAGCAGATTGCATCGAGACATTGACTTGCAGCATTCACTCCTGCTAAATGAGCCTGTAGCCACAGTGGACATCATGGCTGAATATGTGCTCACAAGGTGTGTAATGATATTAAAACTCCATGATACTACTCCTTATGGTGAAGTCTGTCTCTTAAAGTGCTATGTAGCAGCAGTTAGCACGTCAGTAAGTGTTGGGAATTACTATTAACCCTGGATGTCGAAGCGTGTGCATTAAACATCTGTTGTCTATCCATATTTGACAATCTTATTTAGAGAAAAGAAAGGAAACAGTTTTTGAATTGCCATTTTTACCTGACAAAGATAACTAAAGAAAGACTTGGTTACGTAAGTAAGAAAGCATTCTCCATCACATTTTAATTGTTTGTGTGGCGGGAACTTTAATAATGAGGCTGAAAAGGAAACATGTCTCTGCATCCTTGAAACAGAAAGTGAAACTGACTGCATGCCCTACTTTCTAATAAATATGGCAACTAATTATGTGACCACCTTGGAGCACTCACAGAGCACTGCAATTTGATCCCCACACGATCAGCAACTTCTTAAGTATGAAAAAAGCAAAAAGATTAGATAGTAGTGTCAAAAATAACGGCAAAAGTAACATACCTCCGTTTGATGCAGTAGAACACTTAATTCCACACCACTGATCCCACAATACACACAATATTCAGTGCTGGAGCACATGAAAAGTGAGAAACATGTTTTGAAAATGTGCTTAAAGACTTTATGTTCCACAAAATATGCTTCATTTTCTCACATTTAGACCACTATTCAATACACCAGCATACAGCCGCTTTACTTTTGTGCTGATGGGAATATATAAAGCAGATGCTAACTTAAGCACCGTTAGCAGCTAACAGTTAGACAGTATTGAAGTAAAAGTGTTAAAAAATCCTTTTGTATCTCGTCTGTAACTCTGTTTCTTTTTCTACAGAGCATCTTAAATGCTCCCAATAAACAATGGAAAGGTGGTGGAGGTTAGCTGATGAAAAATCTTTATTGGTCGACTGTCAACCCAACAGCGCAACTCAAGAAGTACTTTGTTTTCTGATTTCTCTTTTCGCATTTGCAGTCTTCAAAAGAAAATGTTGTTGTCTTCTCTTATAATCTGGGTTTATATTTCTTTCAATTCCTGTTTACAGCTGGAAGTAACAGATACAACAGAAAGCTGACTAAAAGACAAGTTTACAATATTTAACTGGAGAAAGCTAACCGTTTTCTCAGCTCCGGTAAACAGGATCCATCAGATTTTGCCCGCAGTCTGAATGAATCTGCAGCTGTCTCTGTCCCTGAGAGGCCCTCAGTTATCAAGTGCTTTAATAGTTCCTAAAGACATCCATAAAGAGGCTTAGGGATGATTGGAACATGTTCAGGGGGGACATTTTAATCTCACCCATGTTTGCTGAAAGTATTTCCTCAGTTAAACAAAAATCCATTAAAGAGAGCATGACGGTGGGCACACTCAGGGGTCTAAACATTCAGCTTAGGGAACTTTGTTACTTGTCATTTTCCTCTCTCCGTTCCCTCGCATCTGTCTAATATTTCTGCTGCTATCAAATAAAGGCAAGAACTGCCAGCAAAAGTATCGTTAAAAAATGCATGACAGAAGCTAATGACAGCCGCAGAGAAGATGACAGAGCGGGGGGAGGGGGGGAACACAAATGAGCTGCTGAGGAAGTAAGAGAAAAACACTAAACAGCTGCTTCCCCCCTTGTTCCCTTTGTTTTTCCCCAGGAGAGAGTCCCATGTGATCTGCCTGATCCTGGTTTGTGGCTGACAGAGGGGACCGCAGCTCTGCTCATCTCCCTACTCACATGGCTTCGTGCCCCTCCGCCGCCCGCCTCAGCATCACTCCGCTGCCAGGAGGGAGAAGATGGTGGGGAGAGAGGAGCGGGGAGGGGTGGACTGCATCAAGGAGAGACTCTCCCAGTGGGTTCTCGTCAGTTCCAGGCCATTGCACCTTGCTCGCTGGGACTTTGTTTACACACACGTGCACACACATCCATGCAGAGGCAGATGACTATTAATGGATACGATAATGGGTTGTGTTCTTGGTCTTCCCCCCCTCACACAGTCAGATGTTTTGTCTTTAGGAACCGCTGTGACAACGTGACTGGCAGTTTGAGGCCTCGCAAAGCTTATTAAGGTGGCGCAGGAGCAGATAACTCTCAATCAAAAGCCAGCGATACGGTTGATATGGTCAGTGGTAATGTGCAGCCAAACGGCCTGACATACTTCTGTGGTCTTTGGGGATGAGCAGAGAACGGCAGGCTGCCCTTGTGCGTTCAGTCTCTACAGATGTTGCCTTGGAGAGTGGCTGACTAGTTGGCTGCTGTGACAGCTGGACAGCTGTTCCTATAGACGCAGCCACAGAAGCATGCCACAGAAATGTGCATGTGTGTGCGCGCATGTTTATTTTATCCGTCTGAAGTTCCCAGGACGTGCAAAGCTGTCAATTTTACCATTGGTGCATGAGTCGGGATGAGGGAAGATGGCACTGAACAGGATACGGAGAGAGAGCACAGATGGGCAAAAATCAGACACGGCTGATGTTCTTTAAAGGGATGGTTTGGATTGGGTTTTTTTTTTAGGTTTGATTCTGTGAAGTTCTAATCAGTGATAGTTGCCTGTGGTAGAAAGTTGTCATGTCGCTATATTTAATATTTGTGGGTTTCAGACCAAAACTGGCAATAGCTAAGCTCACCACAGGAGTTGGAGGCGAACCCTGCATTGGTACCGGGTGTGCTGGGCTGTGAAACCTCTTCATCCACAGCAGAGTAAAGCGCAAATAATGCAGAGTTCATAAAATAACAAGCAGGTACTGGTTATTTTTCAAAATGCAAAGCTGCAGTTCTATCAGCTGAAATGATGTGTTTATCTTGTGGTAAAACCACCAATCGAACTAAACCTGGAAGTGACACAGAGAGGCAGAGAAACAGGAACAGAGAGAAAAGGGTGATGAGAGATGCTGTAATCCAGTGAGCACCTTGGGGTTCCTTTTCCACATTCACGGGTTTCTTTCTGCTCTGTTGTGCCCGATGGTCAAAGTTCAACAAATTTCTGCTTTGACCGCAGCACAGGCTCCACAAAGCTGGACATAGCTCCACAGCGACATGGGCTCAGGGCTCCCCTTTATGTTTTTGCCGTGCAAACCTGTTGTTGCACAACGCATGCACTCAGAAAAGGGAACTTAAAATAAGTAACATTGTCTTGAAATTAGTGTACTTGTCCATGATTTGAGCAGGTAAATAAGATGATCTGCCAATGGAATATAATTTTTTTTTTGCACTTAAATAGGAACAACTCATCTCCATCATCTTATTTCAAGTGCAGCATATCTAATTGTCTTGTTTTAGGGGGTAAAAATACTCATTCCATTGGCACATTTATCTGCTCAAATCAAGGACAACTGCACTCATTTCAAGAAAACGTTACTCTTTTTAGTTCTGTTTTTGCAGTGTGCAACACAATAAATGGGTTTCTGAATGCCACCGGTGCCACTTTCAGTTTGAAAGGCCTTAACAGCTAGTCAAATGGGAGGACCTATGTTAGCTGGTTATTTAGCTGGGGTAAACTTTTGGTTATCTTGGCAGCGCTGGGTGATGGTACGTTCTTGTGCATTTCCAGGACTCACTTTTAGATGAACAAGTGGACTGGCACAGCTTCTGCCCTCTGCTAACATACTTTGCATAGTAACACAGACGTTAGTGAGCTGTGAAAACACTGACCAACTTAACATCGCTCATTTGCAATTAGGTAGACCTTCAACATCCTCTAGTACTGAACTTTATCCCAAAGATATGAACATTTTTAGTTTGAGTTGTTTTAAATTTCTATAATCAACTACTCTGGGGACACACAGCCAAGATTTTAGATTTTAACAAACTGTGATATGGCATAACTCTTCTACATGTCAGGGAACTACACTGCAAAAACATGACTAAAAATAAGTAAAGTTTTCTTGAAATTAGTGTATTTGTCCTTGATTTGAGCAGCAAGTTTAAATGATCTGCCAATGGAATAAGATTTTTGCGCTTAAAATAGGAGCAACTCATCTCCATCATCTTATTTCAAGTATAGTTTATCTAATTATCTTATTTTAGGTGTAAAAATACTCATTCCATTGGCATATCATCTTATTTACCTGCTCAAATTAAGGACAAATACACTCATTTCAAGAAATTTTTACTTCGGTTTTTGAGGTGTATTAGCACTAATAACAGAAAAAAACAAAACTATTGCTTTAACAGAACCTCCTGTCATTAACAGATTTTTTAATTACTCTTGTAACTTGTCACTTGGCAACCCAAAGATAAGTAAATGGAACATCAGTTCAGGATGAGACAGTTGATTTGGTCAGTCATGTCTGTTTGATCAAACATGACTTCTTTATAACAAAAGTAGTAAAAATCTGTTACAATCTTTATGGCATACAACTTTAAATATTTTTTTATCTCTACATAAAAGAGGGATATTTAAGGAAAACCTATTTTAATAGCAACATCAGAAACAACTGAAGTTTAAATATTTGTCATGCTTATATATAATTTAGATATACTCTGCTTCTTTAAAACAAAACAAATAAAGATGCGTAAATTTAACCTTTTCTTGCCAATTGAAAATAATGGTTTTCTTTGAGGTTTGAACTGCCAATTCACATATTTTTTCATATTCCAAAGCCAAGAATCTTTTTAAAAAGATTTAAAAAGTGCTGCAAGTTCTTTGATGGTGATTATAGTTTAGAATCTAACAAAAAATGAAGAAATTATCTGTGTCTATCAATGCACATGCCCCTAAATCTTTTGCTGATTTGCATAAAACTCAAAAAAGTACATTCAATATCATGCTGTTTAACAATCTAAAATAACCAGAGGTCTTAGTTTTGGTGCATTTATTGAATACAGAAAAACTTGGATTTTTCAGTTATTGACTCACTGATCAGGAAAACGTGTCAGACTGTGATCTCCAGCTGATTGACTGGTGCATTTTTAACTCCATATAATAAATAACCGCAAGAAACCAGTGCACATTAGAGACAACAGCATCACCAGTCGTCGCAATATGGCAAAGAAAAGCTGAAAAGCAGCTGAAATGTTGAAAACACTCCACAGCATTAAACCCTTTCACCTGCTGAATAAACAAACCATGAGTCTAACAGCCTGGAGCGATGCCAGTCACTCGTGCCAAAACTCAAATGTGTCCTAAGCGGGCCAGCCTATTCATTATGCCACAAAAGGTCAGCAATTTGTTCAACTCAATAAAAATGTTAATAAACTTAAGAGCTCGCAAGAAGCTGCGCGCACAGACCTCTGGTCGGCCATCAAAAAAACATGAATATGTGGCTTGTGCATCTGTTTGAGTGGAATGCTGCCACTGCAGCATTACATGGGTCAAAGGTTGTAGAGCTTCAGCTATCTGACTGGAAATAGAGCTCTGGCCCGGTCATAATCCTGGTTAAACTCCACCAACAGAGCGGATATAAACACACAAGCATCAATCTCCAACCAGCAGTAGAGTGAGTTGATAAGTACCACATCTCCGGCTCAAACTCTCATCAATCCCTGCTATAAAGAACGAGGCGCTGTGTGATAATTATTTATGAAATCTTTTACTGGGAAAAAAAAAAAGATGATTGCTGTGGATGGAAGTCTGGAAGTGGGTGGGGGTGGGGGTGGGTCATTGCTAAGCAACCAGTCATTATCCTCCAGAGTGCAGCGAGGTGACCGGCCATCCGTCTAAACTCCGGCGGCTCGCCTGGATTCTGTAAACCCCCGCCGCCGCAGCCGCCTCCCTTCTTCGCTCTGCCATTCTCTCTCCCTCGTCCTCGCTCCCTTCAGCCGTCTCCCCGTCCGAATACAAACAGAGATAAAGAACGCTGCAATCGCTCTTGACACACAAATAGGTTAACACAATAAAGCCGGCTTTGCTTGGCTCACTCGAGGGAGGAAAGCAATTCCAGCAGCAGGCAGGAGGTAATAAAACAGGGCTACGAGTGTGTGTGTGTGTGTGCGCGTACCCGTGTGTGTGTGTGTGTCCATACATGTCCTCATGTCAACATTTCTATGTTTTTGTGTGTGAGTGGAAGCAGGCACACAGAAGCTCCTTGCCCTGGAGGCCTAATATCCCATGGATTTTCAGCCCTATCCCGATACAAACAATAACACCGGAGAAAATGACGGAAATTCCAGGGTACTCTTCCATTTAGAAAGAGGAAATGGTGCTTTTATATTAACAATATATCTGACCTGCTCGAGCCTTATGCATACATATAAATATATCCCTATGGGTTATATGCCTGCTCTGTAGTAAATGGTCTCCGGCATGGAGAATGAGTTTTATCTGTGCATGCCTCGGCTTACTTTCCCTCATGCAGCTGCCAGGACTGGCAATAAATGATAAAAATCTCCAGAGTTTTATTAAATCGTCCCGCATTCACAACTAAATCGGGAGAGCAGAATATATATATATATATATATATATATATATATATATATATATATATATATATGGCGAGGTGGCTTCTGCAATTACAGCTATGGACCAGACGACATTGTTTTCTCCAGTCAGTGGAAATTTCATTACCTTACAGCAATGGCCACAGAATTGGGTAATAGCCTCTTTTTGTCACAGGCACAAACCGTCTGCGGGAGGTGTGACACCCCATAAGCGTTATCCATTTGCAACAAAATGCATTGAGCCCGTCGAGGTCCAGATGCTGGTCAGCATAATGTGCCCTGTTACTCAGCGATATGGAGGAAGTGAGAGAATAAAGCGGCGGCCAGTGGATGGCTCCCGAAACGGCTGTGGTGTAATAAAAAGCATGGAGCCTTGACACATCCATGCAGCGGACGTCTCTTTCCTAAGGCGCTGAAGATGGAGCTGGTCAATAATTACAGAAAGGGTTGGTGCATTTGCCTGCAGGAGGGCTGAAGTGTTAAGAAACCCAAATTAATGCTTCACTTTTCTAATTAAACCGTTTTCTGGACATCTTCCAGCAGGAAACGACTGAATCAGATGCTGCACAGCTAGAGGACAACTTACATTCCAAATTTAAAGGAGGGATAGAGGTTATTGATCAGTCTTGCAGCTTTTATTGTGCAAACGCTGATGAAGACACAGTAAGGCTGAGACTAGACATGCTGATGAATCGGCTTTAGCCCCGAATCAGACGACTGTCGTGTTGATCGTTTCTGACTTGTGACCTGCTGGTGCATGACTTAAAAGCCCAATATTTTTCTCATCAGTGAACAAGTTGCAAAAGGTCACATTTTTCTGTCTCAATGTTGTAACGGCTCAGAGCCAGTTCCCTAATTCGGCAATTCACACCTTTATTTATTAGCTCAACAATGACGGTTCTGTCGGACAGAAAATGACCAAAATGAGGGATCACAATTCATAGTTTATGTCAGTATCATCTGTTTTAAAGCATGCTGTGTTTGGGAAAGCTCCAGGATCGTAACAATCTGATCACCGATCAGTAACAGCAGCTGAAAACGGGAGGCCTCCAGGCAATATAAATAGTTTGGAAACTGAAATTATGGAAATTCCTTTATATGCTCTGTATGTAATGGGACATGCTACCTGTAATACAAGATGATATGAATTTGTTTATATTCTCATTTTTATGTGTTTAAAACTGAAGGAACATGCTGACAAATAGGGATGGTAAAGATCTACATGTTCCACTGGTTTTATGAGATGCAAACAGAAGGGCTAATATATATTGTATACATGCAACTTTTTTTATTTTTTTGTGTGTGTGTCCAATATGGAGGCCATATTGGACACTAAACTCGGGGCTGTTTTGGCAAACCCCTGACTTTTCCAGTTGGAATTTTGACTTCAGGGTTTATCCTTGTTGGATTTCCGACAGGAAAACAGGAAAATACGATTTTTCAGTACAAAAATATGACCAACAGTGTTTAGGAAATCACTGAAGTGGCTTTTATAGATTAAGCTGGAAAGATCAACGACGAGCACAGAGCCGTGCAGCACAATGACCGACAAACTCTATAATGGATGAGACGGAGAGCTTTTGTGCTAACCTAACTTTTGTTCAATTCAAAAGGTCAGTATTTTGTACAGATTTATTTTGTTTTTAAATCACACAGAATAAAAATAAACCCCTACTCATTTTTTTAACATACAGGGCACTCACAATATTCTAATTGGTTTTTGGACTCCATGCCACGGCCTCCTGCCAAAGCTCTTCTCTTATCTGATCCAGCCTGGGGTTGGTGCTGAGGTGACACCAGTTTATCCGGCAGAAAAGACAAAGAACCGAAGCCAGAGAGAGGTGGAAAACCACCATGAGGCCAGTGACTGTAATGCAGAAACAGCAATACTGAATCATTAGCTCATCTTTGAATAATTAGCTCATTAAGACAACAGTTAAGCGTAAGTGTCCGTCGTTCTCCTCGCTTTTACCCGTTTCTGTCCTTCAACCAGGTAATCAGACAGCAGAGATGTAAAATGGTGGCCACTGTCGACAGGGAATAAATTACCAAAGCATGAAGAGAAAACATCTTATCTGGCTGATGTATTTCCTGCTTCTGCAGAAAGCTACAAAGCCCAAGGGAGCGCAGTCAACCAAAATGCAGAGAGATGGAGATTAGCATGATGTGCAGTTCCTTGTTCCATTAAAGTTTGATCTTCCTCAATAGCCGAGGAGAATCAGATATCTCCCATTCAAGATTAAAGTACGCCAGCAGAGAGGGGAGGTGGGGGGAGATTAATCAGAGGCCCATGTGAGATAAAAACAGCCTCGCTTCTGGCATGGAAAACAGTAGCAATAAAGAGTTCAGCTGATAATGTGAAACATGGCGAGCCACAATAGCAAATCAAACAGCATGTGCGGGCCTCCAAAAAACAAATCAAAGCAGAGACTAACACCGCAGCGCAGCGGCTGGAGGAGTGCAGCGGGGGCTGATCTGATTGCAGCCCAGGCCTTCATTTTATTACTGGTTAAGGTTGAAGAGGGCAAGCTGTGGATTTTTTCTCCCATGTTGCTCTGTCGCCAGCCTCTCATTCCCTCTCCTCCTCTTCTCCTTGAGATCAATGGCGCTGGGGTGATTTCACAGCAGCCTGCATTGTCACCCAGAACAAATCAATGTGACCATGAGGAAGGCAAGAGCGGCATTGTTTTTAAGGGGAGCAAATTCGCTGTTGGAGAGCTTGTCAGATTTGCTTTATTCTCCCTCTTCCCCCCCCCCCCCCAAGAAAGTCTTTGGAAGAAGCGAGCGCAGCCTCGTGTTTCTGGCTGAGTTATGGAGCAAACTGTAAACTGCACGGCACTCGTGCTAGCTTACTCATTAACCGTGTGAAAAAATAACTTCATGGTTTCTGTTGAACTGTATTTCATATCTGTGAGAGCACTCTTAAAGAAGAAAAATGGACAAGCCGGCCCTAACCTTTCTAAATGAAAGACTATACATTAACCTCGGGCCCTGGAGAGATGTGACTTCCATTCAGGCTTACAGGGGAGGAGGAGGAGGAGGAGGAGGAGGAGGAGGAACGCTGCTGTCCGTCATGCGCTAACTGGCTGCAGTTAACCCTGATGAGGATCAGCCATGGTCTCGTGAGCAGAGTATTGGTCAGGTAATCCCTGGAACGCAGTGGAAACAACAGGAAAGACGGAGCCCTAATGGGCTCCTAATGGAAAACCCTGGAAAAGTAGCCATACCTCTTGAAGCTTTCCACACTGGGTCAAGTTAGTCACAAACCTGAAGGTGTTTTATCATAGAGTCCCTGTGTGTGCCACTTAATCTCAGCATCACAGAGAGAACAGTAGTGAACAAACAGCAACAATAAGAAAGGTCAGGGACAAAGTTGTTTATAGCAGGGTTAGGTTATAAAACAGCATGCCAAGTTTTGATCATCTGACACAGTTTTCTGTTCAATCCACCATCTGATCATGGAAACAGTGTGGCACAGCCGCAAACCTTACGAGACATGCCTGCGCACCTAAACTGGCGGGCAAGGAGCGCCAGAATCAGAAACGCTGCCAGGAAGCGTTTGGTAACCGCTAAGACGGATGGAGCAAGATGCATGGAAATCCTGAATAGAAATCTAAGACAATATCTCCATAAGACACATTCACATTTGTGGTTGGAACATGAAAATTGTAGAAGAAAAATGTACATGCAGTCAGATAATTATTGTATATTCCATGTGGAAAAAAAACCTGACATGGACATTTGAGTTTTAGAGTCAAAGGTTGTGTTTCTAAAACAAGAAGGATGAAGTGTATTTTTCAGTCCAACAACAGTTTCTAGCAGCATTGCCGTTCAGACTCACAAGTCATCGTGACTGGGACTCAGATCTCTGTTGGTCTGCATTCAATGTGGCCGATTAAAGGTTGGAACTTGCCGACCAGCCTTAGGTGAGGTGTGTTCGAATGTGTTGCCCTCAACAGTCTAAACCCTGTCTGTGCGTCTAAATCAAGCCTGTGACGGACCTTCGGTTCTGTTTCATGCCCACTATCTGCCCCTGTGGCCCACTTCAGGACCAGAGGTTTGATCTAACGGATGACAGCAGCCCATCTGACACAATCAGACACACCGAGGATCAATCATTTAGCGCTAAAACACTCACACCGATAAGTGCAGTTTGATAGATATCTGCACAATGCATTTTAGTGCTACCTGCACTACGCTAAATACACAAACAGAACCATTCTCACCCAATACTGCCTCCCGGATCGCATCGCCACCCTCATATCACCTGGAGACCGAGCATCTTATTCGCCTGTGTTCCTTCATATTGACTCTGAAGCTCGTGTTTGTTGTTCTCGGCAGTATCTCGCATGTAAAGCTTCTGTTTTATTGCGTTCTCTTTTCATGCTCGGCCGCCACATCCCAGATACTAATGTGCCGGGGTATCAAATGCTGCCAAATTGAAACGCACCAAAAAGGGCATGTCTCTTTTGTTTGGCTGCACGTTAAAAAACAAGGCCTGCCGCAGACTTTTGATACGAAACGCTTTGATCAGGTAGCTAATGAGGCACTGTTGACATTGCTTTGAGTGAAACATTTTGTTTGTTCTTTTGAGTGTCTGTTTATATTTTACAGGTAGGAAACATTGTGCTTTTCTTTTAAATCAGCTTGCAGAAGAGCAAACGCTTTTTCTTTTCATTCACGGGGTAAAATATACAATTCCATCCATCCATTGTCTATACCTGCTGACCATTGCAGGGTCGGGGGGGGGTCTCTCCAGCGGTCATTGGGCAAGAGTCAGGAAAAACTATAATTTCCGGTCAACTTTATATATATATATATATATATATATATATATATATATATATATATATATATATATATATATATATATATATATATATATTTCCATGAGAAAATCTGGCAAGTCCATCCATTTTTTGGGACTCCATTCAGATGCTCCCCATTCATGGGTCACCACAGCAAGTCAGTGCAACTTGCACACAGATGCCCTTCCTGAGACAACCAGGGTTCTAACCAGTGTCCGAAATTAACTTCCTGATTCACCGGCCCAGCATATTTTTTACCGGCCAGAATATTCATTCTGACCGACTCCTGCTAAATATCTCCACATAATCCCGCTACGTAACTGGCCTGAGATAAACCCTAGTTGTTAGCAAACGGACACTGTAGTTCTCGCGTCACGTGTATGACTGATTGTGTACGTCCCCCAAATCAAAGGCAGAGATTTAACTCACTATACCACAGAGTGACTTCATCGTTGCATATAAAATGCAAACTCCAAACAGATTTCAAAGAATCTTTATTGTCACCACGTGTTACCGTGGTGAAATTTCTTTTTTGGACGGCCCTGTTTGGGATTAAAACCCAGGACCTTCTTGCTGTGAGGCAACGTTGCCAACAACTGCTCGACAGTGCAGCGCAGTGAGGCGGAATGTGCTGTTGAAATATGATTTAATGTGCGTGAATTAAAGTCTGTGCAAAAACGTACAGGCAGGACCAGACACAAAGTAGGTCCAGAGTCACACACATTTTCTCTTTTTCTCTCCCGCTCTCACACACACACACACACACACACACACACACACACACACACACACACACACACTTCTGCATCCAGTATTTCAGTCATCCTAAGTGCCAAAATGAGTTTTACTGCCTCTGGGAAGGTGTTGAGACAATCAAACCATGCAGGGATTAAAAAAGATTAATACACAGCACAGGAAATTAAACTTCAGCAACTTTAACGATATTCATGAGAGCAGCTCACTTATTCCCATCAGGCAGGCACTTTTAATAAGCAAAGAATACGGTAAGGAGCCCAAAAGCTATCAATCAATCAGAGCGATATGCAATTTGAGTTGCGAGAATTGATAAAATGCCAGGCTTCTCTTAGCTTATTGCTTTTCTGTTAATGCATTGCGTAAAATATATGTCTTGACCTTCCAGCTGTTGGCAAATTTAATGAGTACAACAGATTAGACTTTACTTAAGTAATGTAGGTGTTCTCAATTCAGTCAGAAAGTAAAGAGGAATGCTGTAGTTCTCAGAATTTAGATTGTAGAGTAAAAAAAGGAAAGTTATTTTAGTTTTAACCAGGGGGCCAATAACTTTGGGCATTCAAAGTCATTGCACCAAGAGGCACAAAATAAATACTATATTTATATTATTATACTATACTATATTTCCCACCTTGTTCTCTGTTTCAAGTTGCATGTTAACATTTATTTGCATCCAAGTGCAATTTTGTACCATTAAACAAACCCTTTAAGATCTATATACTTAAAACCATAAACTTTTCTTTGCAGCATCATATTTCTATAAATTATGGAAATAAAATGGTGATAAAATGTGCCGATTCTGCATATAATTTAAGTGTATATTATTTTATGAAAAGCAATGTTACACCTAATTTCCATTTATCTTCAGTCATTGTCCCCATTTGCACAAGCTCTGAGTCAGTTTGCCCCTTCATCAACTTGTAACACCCCTTTTGTAACTATATGGCCCTTCCTTCCTGCCATTCCTAAGTCTATTTTGTACCAGTAAACCAACCATTATGTATCCATTTACTCAAGCCATGCTATATGCGTTTATTTTTATAGCTACGTATTTAACAAATTATGAAGATAATGATAAAAACCGATGACCTCACATCAGGTTTGCCATTGCGACATACATTGCCGTGAAATTTGCCCTCTGAATTTAACCCAGATAAGTTGTTGGATGTCAAAGTAGTATGAGGCGACCCTCTGACGGGTGCAAACTGAAGCCCGGTCAGAGTACCAAAGCTCCTGTAACAGATGGCTTCCTCTCCCACTCATAAAAAGGCCATGAAGCAAACAAAACCCCTAAGTTATAACATGGCCAGCGCTCTAAAAACATCCTTTTGATATATACATGTAGACATAACATTGTCTGGGGAGACAGAAACAAAAGGGCGGTGTGAAAGCATTTACAGCGGTGGACACTGTTCCCAAATAACCACCCCCCCCCCACACCCCCAACACCCCTCCAACGGGATGGCGCCGCTTGTTTTAACAACTTAAAGGTATCAACCTCTTTCTCCTTCGGGGAACACAGAGAGCTACAAAACGAAGATGACATGAAGGTCCACAGGAAGATCTAACTGTAGGCCAAAAGATAAAGAGGCAGAAAAACAACTCCAAAACTCCTAAAAGATAACTCAGTGACCCAGATATTGAAGCCCCCCCCCCTTCTCCTCCTCCATGCCATTCCATTCTCCCATGCCTTTGTCCAACCATCATGTTGAGTTAAGGCAGGCATTATGCTGGGAGACTATTTGTTTAGGTGAGGAGCAGCCACAGAGCTAATATGAGCACAATTTGCTCAGCAGGTCATAGGCGCGGAGTGGAGGAAGTAAATGAGGCAGTTCTGTCCCCCCGGGTGCAGCTCCTGTCTCATACATCACTGGATGTTTTATTCAATACAGCCAGGAAGGACTCGGTGGCAGGTGCCCTGACTGTGGGGGCGCCGGCCGGCCCTGCTGCTGGAGGAGGGAGGGGGGGCTCTCCCTATTACATTCAGCCAGCCAGCCCTGTCTGCAGGGCTACGAGACAGAGCATGACGGGAGCCAGCGTAAGGAAGATCAATTTGGAAGGATGCTTGTACAGTCTAATGATAAAACACACTCGGTGCAGCTTACCCCCCCCCCCCCCCCCTCCCACTGCACAGTCAGCATAACGGCAAACTCGTATCTTTGCAGCGTGAGCAATGAGGCTAAATATTGCAAAGCAACATCAGCAAGCCGGCGGCGAGGCTCAAAGTTCAGAGCGTGACTTTTATTAACTCGCATCTATATTCCAGGAAAGGCGTGAATTTCAGACGCACCTATAATAAACCGAACCCCGTGCGGAGGACGCATCCGCCACAGGAGCGGACGCATTCCGGCTGAGCTGCATATGCAGCATTTGGCTGAAAAGTTTTGCACACCGCATCTCGGCGCATTTCACGGGTTTACCCCCCCCCCCTCCCTCCCTCCCTCGATAAAAGCCTGCCACACAACGAAGGCAAGAAATGATATATGACTGAGAGAAAAAAAGTCCAATTGCACCAGACACTTCAGCAGTGACTCACGGGGGCGTACAGACAGATAAAAAATCGCACCTTTTGCTCCGAGCCGCAATCTCTTTCTCTCTCTCTCTCTCTCTGTCTCTCCCAGCGCCACCGGTGCCTGCGGTGCGCTGCCCTCCACAACACGCGTAATTGCTATCCCTTACTTGAAAAAGCCCCAATATTCCAACATCAAAGCAGTTCCTAAAGCCATTCGGCTCTCTTTAACAACGCCGCCTCTATTGTGGACCACGCATGGAAACAAAAGCTTTAAATCTGAGACCTACGTGGCTATGTTGCGTTTCTTTTTTCCCCATAAAAAAGGCCGTCCGGACAGAAGGGGAAAAACATATATAAACAGAGGAAAATGCAAAGTATACCTACCATAAAGCGTTCCTTATTAAAGACTACAACTCCATGCAATCTCCTAAGCAATCTGCCTCGTTCTTCTTTGGGCCAAATTAAAAATGATTCATTCCGCCTTCCCCAGAAATCCAGCTGCTGCGGCTCCTCCGCAAATACTCAACGCTGATTAAGTTTATCCCAGTCTTCCGGTGGTATGCAAAAAGGAAAAATTAAAAAATAAAATAAAAATAAATTAAAGATTCCACACTCTCGTCTTGAGCATGCAAAGTTATTAGGCTTCGCCCCCTTTTTCCTCTCCTTTATTGGGCTGCCGGCAGAATGTGGAGGTTAAGAGCGCAGGTCGGCGGAGTCTCTCGGAAGCCTCGCAGGGATTGCGCACCGAGGAGAGAAGCGCTTCTCGTTTTCAGCGTTTCAGTTTCTGGAAAGCAAAGTGAGAGGAACCGCTCGCTCTTTTCTCTCGCTTGAGAAAATTCTCCCGAGCGATGGAAAACGGGACTCTTTCACGACGTATATTCCCAGATAAAAAAAAAATCCAGCGCTGTTACGCATGGGTCCGTCTGCTCCGTACGGGCGATTTTTTTAGGCGGAACACAAACGTAAATGTTTAGGAATTGTATTTAGGCAATTTCTGTGTTGATACCCTGAAAGCAACCTGGAATATCCTCAATTGATGCAAAGAAAAAAATCCCGGCGATCAGCCGCTGCTCCGTCCGTCACTTTCTCCGAGGGGGTCGGCAGCCTTCTCTCTCTCTCTGATGCGTTTCCTCCGGATTCAGACGCAGATTTCCACATGCGATCTTGGAGCAACCTCAGTGGCAAAGCTCACTCGGCCTCTCTTTGGTGTTTCGACCAAATTTAGAACCTGCTCCGTCTGAATAAAGAGCTAGCTGCTTGACGCAGCTCCGGGGACGCGGTCCTGCCCTTCTGCCGAGCCGCGGAGACTGACAATAACCCGGAACGCTGCAGACTGTCAGGCTGCTCAGACCGCCCACCGACCAATCACCGAGCTCAGGGAATAGATACATTCCCACGGGTTGGCCAATCACCGGTAATTGAGTGCTGTTACCATAGAGATGCTTCGGCGTCTCGGCGTCTGAAACCACGTTGTTTATATACGCGGAAGATAACAAAAAGGAGAAGGATTTGAAATAAATTGCTGTCACGGGATGGAGATTGAGATCTTTGATCAATCTTTTAGGTAACGCAGAAGCTGCAGCTCGTTTTCAGCTTCCGTGCCCGGGGTTGAAGGGCATCTCGTCCTCTAATGGGACGAACCGGACCCCTGAGAGAGTCCAGTTGGCTGTCCTGGTTTGTGGCTGGTCTGCAGGGACAATTAAAGATCCTGCTGACAGAGACGAGATGGGATTTTTCAGCCAGAGGAATCTACTGTTGTCATTTATAGTTTTGATTATCATATTGAGCAAAACATTCCCAATAAAAGTACTTTAATAATATTTTTTAACAGAAAGTTTCTAAAAGAGGTAGACATTGTGGCTCCTAAAATGTCTGGCCTTTGTGATATAATTTGAAACCACTTTGAATTCTTTGAATATTTTTCCACCTTTAATGTGACATACAACCAGCATTTAAACGAAAAAAGAACATAAAAAGAGTTGCAAGAACTTTTAAAGAGCCATTTGAGTCATCTTAAACTTTAATTCTTCTTCAGTTCACAGAAGAATTATATTGATTCTGATGAACCAGAAACGAAGTTCATCCATCCATTATTCAAATTTGCTTATTTTCATTCTTTAGCCATAGTTTGCAGAGAAATTAAGTGGGATCAAAATTATATCTTTTGTAAAAAAAAAAACAAAAAAATAAAAAAATGTAACAGTCAGGAGAAAAAGAGCAAACATAAATCTACAGCATTACATATTACACCATGACACAGAGAAAACAGTTATAGCTGTAATTTGAGAAAATATGGGATAACAGTGACGTTACAACAGATAAATCTTCCTCCAAAACTGATGAAAAGGGGAGACTGGTCAGGGAAGATGCCAAGAGCAGCTCTGAAGAAGCTGCAGGACCATCCAACAAATAGTGCTTGAAAAAGGTTTTCCCTTTAACAAAATTGTGCTTGCTCTGCTAAAATCGGCAAAAGCGTTACAGAAGAACGTGCAACGACGCAATAAAACATCAACGTTAACATTAAGGCTGACCATTTGCGACACCATTGCAAAAAATAAGTTTGACCTGCAACGCGAAGAACGAAAAGATCATCATGCTCGCAATGAAAACATGGTGGGCGTCACCATCATGGTTTTTTGGCTCGCATTTCTTTAGAGGAAACCTTATTTCTTCTTTTAAATCCTGGAAATGTAAATGCTGAATTGTTGTAAACAGCAGGCAGTTATGACTGAAGCCTATGTGGTTGTTTCTGACGATGAAAAGGGTTGATGTTTTCCAGCATCGTGGGTCTTGGTTGGCTACGTGGTTTGGACATGTTGCAGTGATGCAGCGCAAGATTGTTGGGTTCAACTGAAGCAGAGAAGCAATGTTATGGTCATTTTTTTTCAAGGTGTTGATGTGATGGGGAAATATAACACCGGTAAATATTGGTTATTGACGGCAACAGCAATGTGGTATATCAGTCAAAGATTTCAGAAAAGATTCTGCTAATCCAAGCCAATGAAATAATTATTTCATGACTGTATAAAGTGTTTTTTTCTTTTACGACCAAGCCACAAGTTAGAACTAAATCTGAAAGAAAATCTTTGGAATCACCCAAAGAGGGCTGTGAAGAAGAGGTTTCTTCACAATTTCATAGATTACTAAAACAAGCAAGGCAGAATGAACAAATATTGCCAAGTCACGACATAAGCTTTTTATCAACAACAACAAAAAAAACCACAACCCTCCAAACCAGAGCTGAAGTCAAATCAAAACCTGGTTCAGTGAGAAAAGTTGTGAACACTTATGTGACTGGATTTTTTTTTGTTTTGTTTTAAATTTACATGAAGGACACATTAAAATTAGAAACAGCTTTGTAAAGATTTATCTTGGTCTTTTGGTTACTATTTTTATCATAAACCATTTGAGTTAATGTTGCTGCATAGTGGCGCAGTGGGTAGCACTGTTGCCTTGCAGCAAGAAGGTGCACCAGCAACCCCCGCGACCCCATGAGGGATTAAGCGGGTCAGAAAATGGATGGATGGATGGCATTTGAGATGCGCTGCATCTGTCTGTTTTCATAAGTTAAGACACAAATTTTTCTATAAAACCACAATGAATAAAAAGTAAAGCAATGATATAAACCATCTTTTGTGCAGCTGACACTTCTGGTTTATATGGTGCTTTACAAAAGTATTCACACCTCCTTTAACAACCAAAAACATCAATGCATTTTACACAATGGACCAACACAAAGTATGATGATAAGTATAAGGGTATTTTTAATAGTTTTCAGTTCTTTAAGGTGTGTCTTTAACATGTCCAGATACTGATATTTTTCCCATTGTCTTTTACAAACTAGATGGAGAGCATCTTTCAACATTATTTTTTAAGTCTCTCCACAAGTTGTCAGTTAGAAGCATGGATTTTGACTGGACCACCCCGTTGTATTGATACTGTAAAGCAGTGTCAATGCATATACCTATATCTATCTATATCTATATATAGATAGATAAAGATATATATCTTGGGCATTTTCGGACTATAAGGCGCACTTAAAATCCTTACATTTTCTCAAAAATGATGGAGCGCCTTTTAATCTGCTGCACCCTATATGTGCTTACCGTTGTGCTTACTGACTGATTTTATGTGGTAGAATGTGCACAACAATCTGTTAAAATGTATAAGTATGACTTTGGTTAGCAACAAAGCCACTCTGCTCAATGGATATTTGGCTCAGGGGTACCTGATCGGACCCCTGAGTGGTCTACAAAACCTGCCTGACTGTAATGTCAAAACTAGAAGTACATTCATGTAAAGACCCCCACTTTCTCGGGTGTCGTTCACTCCGCGCAGGTGCACACGTAAAGGTACCTGCAGAGCTCAATTTTTACGACTTCTCGGCGGAGAGAAGTCTTCGCATCAAAGTGTTTTATATGTGACACCGAGCTTGATACACTGAGCAGGCGAACAGGTGGTCGCAGGACGCTCAGCATCACAGTCCCTCTCTGTTCTCACTGACAGGTGTGCGGTGGGATGCTGCTGGAAAAGAAACGGTTCTACGTGCTCAGCTAGCTAATCACACGTTATACCATCCGTTCTGCCGCTTTGTCCCACTGGCAGAAAGTGTGGGAATTGTAGGAATTTGCCACAAGAAATATAGGCAACATTACGCTTGACTATAAAGGGTAAAACATCCGTGGAGAGTCAGTACAGAGTAAACCAAGCTCACAGTATGCGCACAAACTTTGCATCATCCTTATACTTCACAATTATGCAAGGAACGGTGTTTGTCTATCGCATACAATCCAAACAAATACACAGAAGTTTCTGGTTGAATTCAAAATGTTCCGCAGGGCTGATTATTTTTGCAAGCAACACCACAAAAGTAACTGGAACCTTGCAAAGAGCCTGTTTTTGCTAAATGTCATTACAATAGCAAGAAAGTGAGCAGTGCACCTTGACCGCAGCTCTGCGTTGCTGTTTTTCTCGGTGACTGTGGCCTGTGCACGCAGACCCTGGGACTCAAAGCCGGTACAAGCAATCACACATCATGGACTCTCATAATAAGCTGACGCTGGGAAGTGGGTGATGCAGCACTCAGCTTATGCCAGTGCTGATAAGAGCCTGAAAGTATTACCTCGGTCTGGCAGCCCGCTCCAAGAAATCCATCCTGAGCCAGGTCATCAATTCTGCCCTATCTGATTGCTCACCAATCCCTGGCAGCTCCATGTCGCCGTCCTGGCTCCTGCCTTTGAATTTTCTCTATGACTTGCACTTTCATGCTAGTTCTTGCACAAAAAGAAACATCCACATGCTCTGTGCACACACGGTTCTTTTATGAGGCCTTTCACCCACGTGAGAAATGGTACAAACGGGTGAACATATGCTCCCTGAGAGGCAAAATTTCCAGAACAATGGATCACCTGGCTCGGTCGATCCCTTAAATGCATTAGCTCCAATTACTCTGCCGCTTTGGTGGACCTGCACATCGAGCATTAAAGTCTGTGGAGTTCAGCCACATCACCTGCTCTGCACGGCTTCAGCCTCGATCAAACAGATGAACAAATAATTGAAAAATACTAAACCGGAGCTGTGCTGTGCGCCACCAAGGCAGCGGCGCAGGCAAATAGGCCGTTTGATTAGCTGATAAGCAGATGACTCAACAAACATTCAAGGCATGTTTACTGTGGTTTGATTAGAGCACGCCTAATACGCAGAAGATTGGACTCAAATATGCTGTGAAAACACTCAGCTGTTCCAATCCCCAAGGCAGCATGAGGGCACATAAAAACAATGAATTATTTATGGGGGAGACTAGTGAAATATCACAGTGGATAATTTTCTGTGGGCTATATTAAATGTAGTCTTCAGAATAATATGTGTGTGTCTCTGCATTTCTCAGAAATCATTCCCTCCGACAGACTCTGGAGCCAGATGATTGGATATAAAAATCACGTTAAGATATTTCGCTGCCAGGAAACCTATGACTGTTTCACTAAAACACCAAAATAAAGGCTCATTTACATGCTAATTGCAGCTACCTCTTTCCCAGTAAATATGATCAAAGGATCTTCACTTTGTCTCTGTTTCAGACATCAGCTCTGGCTCAAACTGAAAAGTCCCAATCAAGGCAAGCATTTTGCATGCCTCATTGGAAAAAGGGTTCATGGTGCCAGTAAATTCAGGTTAAGCCTCAGCAAAAAAAAATGAAAAAGAAAATTACCAAGCCGATGCTCTCTGAACGGAGCATCTCATAAATAAAAGCTCCAGCCACGAACATTAGTGTCTTGGAGCTGAAAGCCTTACGCTGTTACAATTTGTTCCTGAAAGTGAACTCAGTTTAATTGAGCAAAGTTCAAGACTCCACAAACAGTAAAGCAACAGAGAGAGAGAGAGAGAGAGGGGGGAAAATCGATGGCAACAGAGGCATGGAAAAAAGAGATAGCATTGATTTATCTGCCATTGATTCATGAGGATCGCTGCATTGTGCCCTGCAGGTGAAACGCACGCTGTCTGCCAACTGATGGGGATGAATCTGAAAAGGTGTCAAGTGGTTAGAGGACACAGAGGTGGAGGATGAGATGGGCAGGGACCAGGCGAGGATGAGGGTGGCTGCAATGGAAGAGAGCGGGGCCGGGCCAGAAAAGACAAGGGAGATCAACTGAAAGAAAGGTTGGAAGAGAGAAAGTAACGTTGAGAGGATGAGACTGTCGCTACGCAGAGGTGACTTTACATGGCGAGGGAAACAGAAATTAAAAAAATCAACATCACAAAAACGTCTGACATTGAAAAACAAAAGTCTCACATAGACTTCTCAGAACCTCTCAGCAACCTCACTGACAATATATAAACCGTAATTGAAAAACTATTCATGCCTCTTTATTTTGTCAACAGACAACAACCGCAACCTTCAATCTGTGGTTTAACGGTTAAAGTTTTCAATATTTCTTTTCATTAAAAAAAAAAAAATGTTATTGGGCTGTATTTAGTTCCCTGTATCCTGATATTTCTAAATGAATATGATTGAGCCAAACTGTCTTCAGAAGTCCCCTAATTAGTAGAAAGTCCAACTGTGTGAATAAAGGCAGCTGCTCTTCGAAGGCCTCCAAGGTTTGTTATAAAAAGTTTGTGGAGAAACGGCATCATGAAGATCAAGGAACACAACAGACAGGTCAGGGAGAAGGTTGTGGAGACGTTTAGAGCGGCGTTAGGTTGTATATAACAATATTACAAGTTCTGAGCATCTGAGAAGCTCCAAACCTCCCAAGAAATGGCTGTCCAGCTTCACTTGCAGGTTGGGCAGGGAGCGTGTCATGATTTCAGGAAGCTTACTGACAATCTTCCCACGCAGAGTTCAAACCAGGAGTCAGGATATTAGATGGATCGATGGTTTATTTCTGAAGGAGGGACAAAGATTAGAGTGAGCACAGAGGCTTTTGTAAGGTGATTCTGCAGAGCCTGGGGAAGGAGTTAGTCGAATCAAGAATCTTTATTATCATCATGCAACCATAATGAAATTTGTGGTGAGACGCCGGCTCAGAGTTCACTTATAACACACAGACACAAATCAAAGACATAAAGGTTCTAGTTCAGTCTACCAAACAACACTTCCTGAGGAGCTAAAAAGTGTGCAACTAGTCCTTAGAATCTGGTCAAATGTGAATGATCAAGTAAAGAAAAAAAAAAAGACAGGGAGTAGTCTGTATACAGAAGGATGTGAAAATACTGTGCAATTGCACAAATCTACCAGATAAATACTCCCTGAGAAGTAGCAAAAATTTAAATGTCCAAGTTAGTTAAAAATGTCAAGTAAAAAAAAAAAACTATTTGCATGGGCGTCCAAACAAACACTCTCTGAGAAGCTAGAAGTGTGTAAACAGCGCTTGCTGACACAGGCAGGAAAATGATGAAGAATTTTCTGAATGACAGATAGAAAGGAATGGGTCACTGCACAGAAGGTGGTGGCGGAAATGGGGAGGAGAAGGTAATACTGCTATGTTAGTTTCTCTGAGGGGCGTCAGTTTCCAGGAGGATGACCATTAGAACACAGCTGACAGAGATCCAGGTAGAACCTGAACAGAGGTAGCTGGAGAACGGGCTGGCAGGAAGCTGCTGGAGATGCAGGAGCTGCAGGGACTGACTGACCATCGAAGGGTTTCTGGCAAGTGTCATGGAGATTGCTCTCAGAGGTGATCTGGGAAACTGCAGCTGAGCTCAAAAAGGTGAGGCGCAGAAGCAAGACCTACAGAAATGGTTGAAAGGAACACTCAGGAAGGTTGCTTCCCCCCTTTTAGCGGGCAGGTTGAACATCAGGCAAAGGCAGGACATCTCCCAGCTCCTACTATCTCCAGCAGGTTGATGAGATGATTCCAGCCAGGTGTGCGTTCTGAAACCAGAGGCCACGCCCTCCAGTCAAGATCCTCTGCTCAGAAAACAAACATGCACACAAACAAACAAACACTCACACATTGTGACAGAGAGCATTAATGAGAAAAGCAGCCAAGAGGCCATTGCAACTCTGGAGGAGCTGCAGCTCAGTCGGGAGAATATTTCTGCAGGACAAATGCACGTCACAAACCTTGTCTTTATCCAATGAGACACAGTGACGATCTTGTTCACGCTGTTGCCTCGCAGCAAGAAGGTCCTGGGTTTGTATAGATTGAATAGACTGGTGACTTGTTCTGGGAAAAGCCTGCCTCTCACTCGGTGACCGCTGGAGAGAGGCACCTACCACCATCCCAGGTTTAGATAAAGTATTGACCCAGGGAAGCTGACCACAGGTCCTAATAAGCACATTGGAATATATGCTCCAATGAGGCTCATTGGTCAGATTAAAAGTACCTTTTGAAAATAACAATCTTTAATCAGGTAATAAACCTTATTTTTCATTAACCGCACTTATCTGAATCATTTTTTTTTCAGATTATTATTCTGATGTAATATTTCAATCCAAAATACCTTGCTTACCATGCTTTGATTAGCTGTAATCGGCATATCCCTGTAATTAAAGGAAATGAAGGCTTGGAAACATCAGTCTGTTTGTAATAAATATTTTTACATAAAGTGTTTTACTTAGTGAACTGAGTTCCTGAAATAAGTTAACTTTTCAGTAAGATGAAATGTACCTGTATTTTGCATGTCATACCTTTTGGAGTTCTATGAGTATTTTGTTAAATGTTTATAGGTAATCTTCCATCATCTCTGGCCAGTTTCTGCCTCTGGAAAGCGTAGAGCAAAAAGATCACTTCTACTAAAGCACCATTGTGGCACGCACCACACATCTTATTTGAATGCTGTGTGGTGCATTTTCTTTGAACAACGACTTAATGGATGGGCCCGTGGGTCATCTGGTCTGGGATCGGGGTGGGGGGTTAGGACCGGAGTATGGATCGGGTAGGCACCTTGGCCCGCTGGTGCGTTGGTGGTCCTCAGTGTCCGGGGCTGGATGCTTGGGTGGGCGCCGGCTCGCTCCTGGTGGCTGCTTCGTGGGGTATCTAGGCCCATGGTTGGATCCGCTCCGGCATAGCTGGCTTCCGGCGGAGCCCACAGGCTCGTCCTCGTGGCTCCTGGGGGCTTCAGCACTGTGGCTGTTGAGGGGTTACTTGGGGCTCATCTCTGCTCTTAGCTGTCATTTTGTACATTTCGTATTAAATAATACTGTGTATTTTTCAGTGATGTTATCCGGGCGTTGGTTGTATGTACCTGTAATTCTTTATCGGTTAGTTTTGCTGTTCTTTTTATCTCTCTTTGCAGATGTAGAAGCAGACTCAGAGGTTGTTATATTGCTCTCTCCTTTTCCTCTCCTTTTTTCACCTTTTCTCCCTTTTAGCATTTTGTCTCATCTGTTTCTCTCCTTTTTTCTTCTTTTACCTTCCCATTTCAGTGTCCATTGAATATGAAATAGTCTCAGCATAAAATCTAATAAAGCATATATAAATCAAGCAGAGCACTATGGCGAAAGCAGTAAGGCTCCACTTGTGAAATAAATATCTTTTTTGGCATTAAAACAACAATTCTTATTGCCACACTGTCAGACAGGAAACAAACACACAAAAAAAGCTTATAAAAACAGATTTCTTTTCTACGACACGTTGCGATATGTCTGATTCATTCAGGCTGCCAAAGAGAGCAATATTCTCAGCAGATCAAGGAAGGCTGAAGTAAATTTCTCAGTTGTGTCCTTTGGAGGATGAAGCTCTTGTGGTGTAGAATGGAATGAGGGATTTGGAAATGTTGGCAGCCTTTTAAGAATCTTGGAAGAATCAAATTTTTCTAGTAAACAGGAAGACTACTGTTTAAGTAAAGTTTTCTGTGCTAAAAGCATTAATAGCTAAAATAAGATACTGGAGACAGTTAAAAAAAGAACAATGATTTAGTACTTGGCGAGTGTGATTTTCCATCCAATTTTTGCCCTAGTTTGTGTTTGTGCTAAACTCAAATTAAATGCTTTGAAGTTTGTGGTTGTAGCATGACAAAATGTGGAAAAATCTCAGGGGTAGGAATATTTTTTCAAGGCATGATATTACTTAATTTTTAACACTTCTTGGCCTGCAGCGATTGCAACATTGGGACATCTTTGGTTGATTTGGTCTAAAGTTGAATATTTGTGCAATTGTAATTTTTATGTCCTTATGTTGCAAGTGCTACACGAGACAGACATATTTAGCAATTTTATAGTCTGAGCAATCAGCATACATATGCCTCATGAGAGCCTTCATCCTGGTAACCACATGGTGATGAGAGGAGGTGAAGACAGGGTGGAGATCACAGACCAGGGGGCAGCCACTTAGACCCAGACAAGCAAATGTTACTTCACAACATTGGTATCTTTACAGCATCTCTATGACTCTCTTTGAGAATTAGGAGAATTTGAAAATTATGAGGCTCCCATTGCAATCCTTAAATGCCAACCTTTATTTCACAGGTTGGAAAAATGCCACATATTTTTTGCATTACTGAAAAATGTAATTCAACATTTTGTTGCACACAGATAACTGTGGCTGAATTAAGGGATGTTTATTGCCTCCTATTGAACAGTACATGGTGTTGCTGAGGAGATTTGGATTCCTTGTTGTAAGACTCTTTCACATTTGAGGTGCAGTGCAAATTATGCTGAAACTTCCTTTGTGTTTCAAAGTTGTTTTCAATGGGGTTTTGGTTCAACCCTGGAAAGCCTCTGGGTTTCCTGTGTGTGACCGCTTAGATATGATGAAAAACTATCTAGCGTACACACAGGAAACTGTTTGCAGACAAGCATGTTTTCTGTTATGTGCCCCTTTGCTATAGATAGTTATTTTAGATAAATTGCAAAACCAAATAACTATTACTGCATGAAAATTAGCAATTAAGCTATGAATGATAAAATTGATCCTAATATTTTCAGAAGAAAGTACTCTTGTTGCATGCATGGTTAAACACAAACGCAGAGAGAATATGTATTGTCAAATGTTGCAAAGACTTGAACATTTTTTAAACTTAAAACTTGAAAAGGACAAACTTTGTACTCTGAATGACAGTAGGAATGCACCTCCAGTACAGATTCTTCTTCTCCTACCAATTGTTGAATATGGGCATAACTGATTTGCTAAAACAATAAAAACTGCAGTGCGTACAGTGTGCCTCAAGTCAAAGGGATGTTCTGCAAGTCTGAGTTCCCTCGAGGCATCTGGCATTCGAAGGTTTGCTGGATTTACAGGCTGCAAACAAGTTCACCTCCCAGCGGGAGGTTTACCCTGAACATGGGACAAGGGTTACAATGCATTTGTTCAGATCAAAATATCGTCATGTGTTAAATTGGTCTAGTCAAAGTCCAGACCAAAAAGCGGTTAGAGATCTGTGGCCAAACTTGAAAACTGATGTTTACAGATGCTCCCCATACAATCAGATGAAGTTGGAGATATTTTACAAAGACTTGTCCCAAAAGACTTGCAGCTGTAACAACAAGGTAAGGTGATTCCACACGGTTTATTCCACAAATCTTTTATTTTTGGTCTATCACATACATTCCAATAAAACACACTGAAGTTTGTAGATGTAAAGTGATAAAATGTGAAACACTTGAAGGTATATGAATATTTTTGCAACCACTCCATTTCACTTTTTCATGTCCTACATCAAACAGAAGCAGAGAAACAATTCAGTTAGGAGGTTTGCACATTATGACCCCTGTCACAC
This sequence comes from Fundulus diaphanus, assembly GCA_037039145.1. Classification (NCBI taxonomy): domain Eukaryota; kingdom Metazoa; phylum Chordata; class Actinopteri; order Cyprinodontiformes; family Fundulidae; genus Fundulus; species Fundulus diaphanus. Next base: position 27,574,204 of record CM073127.1, read on the forward strand.
TTGGGCTTATATTAAACCTGACCATGGATACTCCTCTTCCTCATAAAAACCAGAGACACAAAGGAACAGCAGGAACACAAGCTGTTTGAGTTTGCTACACCTAACTACAACGATTTGGTAAGTGAAGGGCTTTGAAGCTGGAGTTCTTAGGTCTGTCACTACTGTGTGAGAAAATAAAAACGTTTTCAACACCTTTCATGTTTGTGAGAACCTTTGCGGTACCTGCAGCTCCCAGTAAAATCTCAAAAACAGACACATTTACCAGTTTCCTTGTGTTATCGGTTAATACAAATATTTAGAAAAATGCAAATATGTAAGATCAATGCTGTATTTTTCTTTTGAAAAAAACTGCACAAGCAAAATGTCAGCATTCTGCCAAATCTGTACTTTAATATATTAACCCAACTGATACTGTTGTAGATGCAGAGATTTACTTAAGACATGCTTAAACAAACACCCTTTCACACTGAGCATGTTTACTACAGTCTTCCTTTAAAAGCAGCTGGTTCAGGCAAGGCTGTCAGGAACACAGCTACTGCTTTTGTCATAAGAGAGCTTCAAGTACTGAATTTGTTCTCTCTCTACACGTCAGTGTCATGGTGTTACTAGAGTTTCAATTTACTAAGAGCTTAATACAGTTTTAGTTATAGCCTCTAAAAGACAGGCACTTAAAGGTACTGCAGAAAAAAACAACCACCAAGTAATTAAATGGAATGAAAACCTGTAAGTGCAACATTTTACATACACAGCTCATCATTTTCTATATTTTTGTAGCTCAGATGGTTTGTGATGATCTCCAAGAATGTTTCTTTACATATATCATTACCTTCCTCTCAAACTGACAATAATAATATGTGAAGTGTGACCTTAAGGCCCCCGTAAGGACAGCCAAGCAGAGATGATGTTTTACAGAGGTTTTTTGAAAACCAGAAATGGACGAGAAGGGCGACGAGAACGACGAGAAGGGCTAATAAGTGAATTGCACATAGTATTTTCACATGCGCGAGTCATACAAATAAATAATTTTGGCTAACAGACAAACCTGGCGTCACTGTAATGTGTGCAGATGGCAGACGTGAACATTGTTCTCACAGGTGTTAGTTTTATGGGTTTAAGCCTTAATATATCTAGTGTACAATGACCATGCACTTTATGCCATGTTCAGTTATTCTAATATAATAAGCTTTAAAGTTGCTATATGTCATATTGACCCTTAATGGTTCAAAGCCAAACCACACATGCACAATGCCTTTCACGGAGACCCCCAATTACTCAATGATGTGTTGTTGCAGTGAATCTCCACTGAATTTTTACTTCCAAAGGATAGGTATATGATGTTGCGTTCTCTTCTATTTCTGATCTGCTTCTCTTACTGGCTTCCAAGTTTGCAGGCTGTTGCTCTTTTGCCAAAATAAAATACCAAATGCTGTGCTCTGTTTTCGGACCTCTGGGAACTTTCATATGATTGGCTCAGGAACCAGGAAGTAAACACGGGATACACTCTGAACCAAAGTAGTTCTGAACCGTACTTCTAGGTTTGAAAGTAGAAAAACGTGACTAAGAAATTATTGATGGAGCGGACTGATTGTTTATCGGGAATGTTACTTCCATCCCAGGTGACAAATGAGAATGATTTAGGTTGATTTTACGGTAAATATCTTACTTATAGCTCCTTTAACGGCGGTGGATTGCAAGGCTCCTCAGAGTTCACCCAAAGACGGGAAGAAGAAATGCGGTCATAAGCCTCTGTTTACTCTTCACAATTTCCCGACAGAAAATAAATATTCAGACGGACTAAAATTGCAAGTATTTTGCACACATTTATTGTGTCTAATATGCATCTTTATGTAGGCTATGATCTAATCTTGAAACAGAGGAGGCTGCCAGGGTATCAGGCAATAGCCAACAGAGGAGTAGAGAAGAGAGACAGAACATAGAATCAGTCCGACAGAAATTTAATTTTGCCCACGGTTACTTTTTAAACGATTCAAATGCATCCAGGAATAAAAAAAGAAAACTTGATAAATATAGTAGAGGAACGCTGCGTGTCTAAAATAGTGGCACCATAAGCCATCATATCCATTCACTCACGTTAATGTGGCCAAAAAAACACTCTATTTAGGGTAGTTGGGTCTTAGTGGGTTACAGAAATATAATAAGGGTTACAGTAATACATCATATTGCTTTAAAAACTACTGTAAGTAAGGTGCGCTGTACAAAATCATTTTATTATGGTCTGATGGAATGTGCTGTCAGCATATCCCTGTGCCCTGGGGCATCTCGAGACAATCAATCCGTATGGTGCTTCAGAGGTGCTTTGGGTCACGAGAAGGCCGCGGTGAACCCAGAACCTGCTTCCAGCCCCATCACCCTCACTGAAGAAAATACCTGTCTCTGCTTCACCTCAGTGTCTGTTTTTCACTACCCCATCTCTTAACTCGCTCTTTTTTCCTAGTGCAGCTTGCAACTACAGCCAAATCAGTGCTTTCAGCACTTAGCTAAGCTTAACTTTAGTGTCCCAGCTTAAGACAGAGGCAGTGTCCCTGCAGAGGACAGATGATGTAATTTGACAATCAGTGTCTCGAAGAGAATCATAGTTCTCTACATTGCTTTCTGCGATCTTTGAATGTTGTTTGGTAGCCATAAAAAGGACCTTACCCATAATGCACCGTGCAACCCGAAAACTGCAACTCGCTTATCAGTGATATTAACACAAGGTGGTGGCTACAAAACAGGTGAGGAAAGATTTACTAACCTCCTGAATTACATAAGGGGAACGCCAGTCCAGACAGCAGGAGCAATGTAGAGGCCTTTTGGAGTGCTGGTTTGGAGGGGGATGTCACAGCGAGTAAGGAGATTCTTTGATGGTGAAATCCTAGCCAGTCTTCGGTACACAGAAAATCGACAAAACTGACAAATCCAGACCAAGGCCTACGGGGGCCTACAGCAGCCGCTTGCGGCGCTCTTTGGGAGCTGCGTGTTGACGGACGTGGGTTACTGACCTGGTGGCTGTGCTGCCGCTGGGTGGGGCCGGGGTGGGTCGGGGGGGTCTGGGGTCCCTGGGCCGCGCCGCCCTCGGGTGGGGGCCCCGGCGGGGCCTCGGGGGTTCCGGTTCCGGGGGGTGTGCCGCTTTTGGTGTGGGCCGGCGCGCGCCCGGGTGTCCGCCCCTGGGGGCCTCGGGTGCGCTGGGGGGCCTCGGGGCCCGTTGGGCTGGTAGGGGGGCATGGTCATTAACATCTCTGGGCAGATGCTCTTCTCCTTCATTGGATAGGCACTCTGCCAGTGGGGGGAGGGGTAAGGAGGGGGAGTAGGGACCTACCCAGCCTGGATGTCTACTGTCGAATGTATGGTGAGTTGTGTGAACGTTAATGTTGGGGAGGGGTGGGGGGGGTGGGGGGGGGGGGGGGGGTGGACGTTCTGGTGGGCTTGTGTCCGGCCCCCTGTCCCGGTGCTGGTCCGTGTCGTCTTCCGGTGCGGGTTTCGCTTGGGGGGTGGGGTTTGGGGTGGCTCGTGCGGGCCGTCTGGCCAGGGTCCCCCCCTCTTATTTATTTATTTATTATTATTATTATTATTATTATTTATTTAGTTTTTTTTTTGGGGGGGGGGGGAAGCCAGTAGGCTTGGTGGGTGGGCTGGGGGGGGTTGAGGTGTTGGTCCTGGTGGGTGGTTGGCTGGCGGGCCCTGCGGCCTCTCCCTGGCCCCCGGGCTACGGTGGTGCCGCTGGCGAGGCCCCCTTCTCTGGGTGGGGCGTTCGGGGAGCGGGGGTGCCTATTGGAGTCAGTAGGGGAGCTGGCTCCCTGGGATAGCTTCCCAGTCATTTGCTCCCCATCCCCGGACTCCTCCCTCTGCCTGCTCCATCACGCCTCCACACATGTAGGTCCTGGGTGAGGGGGCGTTACTGGAGGTTGCCACTTTCTGGTGACGCCCCTCTCCCCAATTTTATCGTGCATCTTAGACACCTTCACTTCAAACATTTTCACATCGCACACTCATGTAGGCCATGGTGGGGGGAAGACGTCTGGGGGGGGCTTATGTTGTGTGAGCCTCACCTCGGACGGCTCCCTTCACCTCCTCTCCCACTTAGACATTGAGGGTTCTGGGCAGTCGCCCGGAGGGGGTGCGCTGGCAACAGCTTCCTTCCGGAAGGGGGGTGGGCTGTGCCGTGCATCCCCTTCGGCGCTCCCAGTTTTTAAACGCACTTGAGAACAACATGCAACAACACAACATCTGAGCGGGCGTAGGGAGGGTCGGGGTCTTCTGCACACCCCCGTTCTCCGATGGCGGCAAGGAGTCTGGGGCCTGGAGGAGGTGCGGGCCACTGTGTCCGGGGTCTTGGCGGGGGGCTGCGGTGCGTAGTCAGCGGCTTGCCAGGTCTGGGGCTGATGCCTCTGCTCCCCCCAGGAGGGGCGGGGGGGGCAGGGATGGCAAGGGTAAGGTGGGGGAGGGAGGGGGTTTATTAGGTATTTAGTGGGTGAGTGGGGCTCTGGCTGGGTGGCTCGTGCGGGTCGTGTTGGCCCGCCCTCTCTGGGGGGCCCGGTCCGGGGGGCGTCTGGTCCGGGGCCGGGGCCGGGGGTCGGGCACAAGCAGTCGTATAGTCGATTTGGGGTGACCCCCCCCCCCTTTGTTCAGTGTTGGATGCGAGTGTTATGTGGGAATGTGTGTACAGCGTCTTTTTTTTTAATCTGTGTGTGGTGAGTGGGGCACAAGGGAGGGATGGTGTGAATGAGTTTTCCTTTTTTTTTTTTTCCAGGTATGGGTGTGGTCCGCTCCCTCTCCCAAAAACATCTCAAGTCTCCGCTAGGTGCGGAGCCCATCCCCCCACGTCCTGCCCTCCTCCACTTCGTTGGCGGGCGCCTTGGCCCTCTGGCGCATTGGTTGGCTTCGGGTTTGGGGCGGGTTCCCGGGCGTGCGCCGGCCCACTCCCGGCGGCCTCTTCGCGGGGCCTGGCCCCCCGGGGGGCGGCCGGGGCTCCCGTCGCGGGGGCGGGGCGCCCCTGGGGCCTCTGGCCCCCGGGGCCCATGGCCGGGACCACTCCAGCGGGGCTGGCTGCTGGCAGAGCCCACGGGCTCGTCCCCGCGGCTCTTGAGGGCGTCGGCATTGCGGTGGCTGGGGGATTTCCTCGGGGTCGTCTCTGCTCCTTCTTTGGGGGGGGGGGGGGTTGCAGATATCCTGTGTTGGCCCCTCCTGGGCGACCTGCTTTAGGGGCCCCTTTGGGAGTCCGGGGTTACGGGTCCCCTGACTCCTGCCTCTGTGCTCGGGGAAGGCGGGTCTTTGGTTCTCCACAACCACTATCGAGCTATTTGCTTCTGGAAAATTTTCACCTAAACTAGTGCACTCTCACAAACTCCCACAGGTGCTGGGTCCCAGGTATTAAGTGTTCACTTATATACAGTAATCTTATAATTTATTTATTTATTTATGTTCTTTCACTTTCTTTTTTCAAGTATCACATTACACATGTCAGCTTACATAATAATATATATGATTTAGCAATGGCATCTAGGTGTTATTCGATTGTATCTGTTGCTTTATGTCTGTTGGTTGTGCTGTTCTTTTTGCATCTCTCTTTCCAGGTGACGGAGCAGACGGAGAAGGTTTTATCATTCTCTCCCTTTTATCTCCTCTTTCTTTCACCTCTACTTCTTTTCTTTCTCTTTCACTTCTTGTTCTTCCTTTACTCTCCCATTGTCATGTCCATATAATTTGAAATTCTCCTTGCAGGAATCACAATAAAAAAAAAAAAAACAGAATCAAACTCACTGAACCTTCAGTGGATTCTGTCTATTTGGGTTTACAGAACTCACCAGAGCCTCCAATGATCCAAACCCAAACTCCAGCATGTAGCGCATGAGTGAAGGTGGTCTGGACTCTGTGGAGGAGAGTCATGGTTTCAGAGACGCTGTAGAAGGACAGAATACCTGCTCTGTGATCCAGGTACACTCCTACTCTGGAGGAACCAGGACCTGAGATGGAGGTTGAGATGTTGTTGTGAACAAAGTGATAACCTTTTTGGTAACAATATAATGCCCAAGATTTGTCATTAGCTCCAAATTTACATTCATTCCCTCCTCCTGCTCTGCTGATATTCTTGTATGCGACTGCTACATGAACTCCCTCTCTCCTCTCCACCTCCCAGTAACAACGTCCAGTCAGACTCTTTCTACTCAGAACCTGAGAATAACCAGTGAATCTGTCTGGATGACTAGAATAAGACTGAGGTTGATCCATCAATGTCACCTTCCTGTTCCCCTCTGATAGTAACAGCTTCCTGTTTGCTGTGTTTGGATCCAGTGTGATTTCACATGAATATCTCAAGAATCCAGCTCTGCTCTCTGGTTCTGGTTCTGACAGTGAAACATCCACCTCAGTGAGTCTCAGTGAGATGTTTGTCCATGCGTCTCTCAGGATGTCCTGTAGTTGATCTCTGAGCTCTGACACAGCTGCTGTCACATCCTCAAAGTAGCTCAGAGGACGGATCTTGATGCTGGGTGAGTGTGTAGACTCACTGAGTGCTGACAGTGAGGGGTAGTTGTGGAGAAACTGGTTGTGATCCTCTGTGTCTGAGAGCTGCTTCAGCTCAGCGTCTTTCCTCTTCAGCTCAGTGATCTCCTGCTCCAGCTTCTCCTGAAGCTCTTTGACTCGACTCCCTTCAGTTTCCTGCTGGGATCTGATCTGCTGCTTCACATCAGAGCTTCTTTTCTGGATGAGACGGATCAGCTGAGTGAAGATCTTCTCACTGTCCTCCACTGTTTTATCAGCAGAGTGCTTGATGGCCTCCAGCTCCTGTTGAAGCAGCTTCACATCTTTCTCTCTGTCCTGGATTCTCTGCTGGATGTTTTCTCGTCTCACCTCCAGCTCTCTCTGCCTCTCAGTCCTTTCTGCTGCAGCTGACACTGTGTCGTGGCCTTTATGTTCATCCTCAGGGCAGAGATAACAGATACACTTCTGATCAGTACGACAGAACATCTTCATCACCTCATCATGACGAGAGCAGATGTTCTCCTGGAGGTTCTTGGAGGGCTCCACCAGCTTGTGTTTCTTAAATGCAGCTGAATCATAATGAGGCTGAAGGTGTTTCTCACAGAAAGAGGCCAGACAGACTAAACAGGACTTGATGGCTTTCAGTTTTCTTCCAGAGCAGAAATCACAGGCCACATCTTCAGGTCCAGCATAGCAGAGATCAGCAGGAGCAGCTTGGAGTCCAGTCTTCTTCAGCTGCTCCACTAAAGCTGCTAACATGGTGCTTTTACTCAGCTCAGGCCTCGGTAGAAAAGTTTTCCTGCACTGAGGGCAGCTGTGGATTCCTTTCTGATCCTCTTCATCCCAGAAGTTTTTAATACACTTCATACAGTAGCTGTGTCCACAGGGAATAGTCACCGGATCCTTCAGTAGATCCAGACAGATCGAACAGGACAAGGTTTCTCGGTCCAGCTGGTTCTGCTCCATTTCTCCTCTCGGTCACAGTGACTGTGTGAGTTTCATTTCCTGAAAACAGCAACTGCTCTGAGCTCTGATCTACGAATCACGTGTCAGAGCAGAGAGGCTGCAGCCAATCAGCTTTCAGCTCCAGCAGCTGTTGCTCCACCAGCTTCAAGGTGTGTCTGAGAGCAGGAAGAACAGGGAGGATTATCAGGTTTTACAGCCTGCAGGATAAGGAGCAGGGCCTCATTTATACAACATGGAATCTGTACTAAAAGTGTACGTACAGCAAGATATAAACTATTTTTGCCCTTTAAAAAAAAAAAAAAAAGACAAATCCAGACCAAAAAAGATCGCCTGTCAGATGACAGGCGAAGGTTGGTTTTATGGAAGCAGATTGCAGAACAATCCAGAGAGGTACAGGCAGAAGGTGAGAGTCAATAATTGGGTCCAGAATTTAAACACAAGTAAGATCAAGTGTGTGATGAAAAAGAGGCAGGGCCAGAGCCGAGAATTCAAAGGGCAAAAATGAGGTCCAAAACAGGAGACTGTGATTAGGCATGGATGGTACACTAGATGAATTTACTCGTACAAGGCTTTTAGAGTCCAGAGCTGAGGTGAGGTTAGAACTGGGACACATGGAATGGGGGATGAATGCAAAGCTTCTTATGCAGTTGCAGTCAACTCCACCTTGGACATAGCAAAGGTACCAATGAACTGAGGAGCAAGTTTTCATATTGCATCTTAAGGTGAATGTATTTGGTCGATAGCGACACCATCTGGTCAGTGATGTATTGTGGTGTCGGAGAATGGTGACAATTGGCTCATCTTGAATTGACAGCTAAGGTGGTGAGAAGGCTTTAGCTGGCTTTCCTCCAGATGCATTGACATTGCATAACTGATGCATGGATAGTACGTTCTCTGGACTCTATTGTCTTGATAGTAATCACCAGTAGCTAGAATCCATAAATTGTGAAAAAACAAAGACAGACAAGTGGTTCTAGATGGAAGAGAACTGATGGCGTGTTCAGCCCAAGGTAGAGTCTGTGCCCACTTGGTGGAATCATCTTCACAAAGGATGCAAAGCTTGGTTTCTACCTCCTGATTCATCCCTTCAAAATCAGAATTCAAGCTAAAGGAAAAGCTCACTTGGATCCCTTGTGGGTCACAGAACTCTCTTCAAAACTGCGAGATGAATTGTAAACCCTGGTCTGAAACAATATCCATGGGTAATCTGTGGAGACAAAAACAAACTTCATGAACCAGGACCCCAATATGTTCTTTGTTGGAAGGGAGTTTCTTCAAGGGGCCAGCTTAGCCATCTTTGAGAAATGGTAAACGATGGTCAAGATGACAGTGTTGAAATCAGAGGGAGGTAGACCAGTGACAAAGTCCATACTTATGTGAGACCATGGCTGATGGGGATGGGTGGGGTCTTAGTAGTCCAGCTGGCAGCCACCTGACTGACAAGACTTGGTTGCAGAGATGGTAGGTAGAGATTGATTCTTTGGTATCCTTAAGCAGAGTGGGTCACCAAAATTGGGCCTGAACCACAGTCAGAATCCTTCTGAGGCCTGGGTGACAAAACAGTCGAGAACCGTGAGGGGGTGTAACATGCACAGTGCAATCTTAGGGTCTATAATGGGGCAAAAGGTTTGGTGTATGCTAATTAAAAACCTCTTAAGTTCATGGTATTCCTCAGGGACCTTGGAAAGATCAGAGTATGTGTCTTTGGTCTACTCTGGATTAGAAACAAGAGGAGAGATGTCACAAAGGCAGGTGGATAAACAATGCTCCAACTGACTCAAGAGCTCTCCTTTGCACAAATCAATATGTGGATTGTGGGCTTTCCGACAAGAGCCCAAGATTGAAGGGAGTTCATGTAAGTGAATAAGTAAAAAAAACAACTCTCTACATGGTTACCACTTAGTCTCACAAACAGGTTCAGTTTTCTGAGTGATTTGATTCATTATGTGACCATCTATGGCTAAAACCTCTTGAACTTTAGATGTAGGCATAAAATGAACTCTGAGGCTCTTGCCAACCCATAATCCTTAATGTCTTCATCAACTCTAGAGCAAACAAAACACAGAAAGTTTGTGAACCTGACCCAGTCTCAGGATTTCTGATGGCACAGGAATAAATGGAGATGATTTGACTGGTAGGGAGAGAGATCTCGAAACAGAGAGATGGGATCTGAGATGTATTGTAATGTCCAGTGGATACTAACACCAACATTGTTGTTCAATTAAGAGATTTGTAAATGGCAGCTATAAAAAGAGACACATTCCTAGATAATGGTTATCATGTACATGTACAGTAAAGTATGCCAGGCAAAAACTCAAAAGGTGATAAATTAACAGAACAGAAAACATCTAAATAAGATTTTACAAGCTGTTGTTGTCTACAAAAATGTTTATTTATTACAAAAAACATAAAACACATACATATAGTTGCCTATTATTCATTATTCCTTGAAGATCTAACTAAAGATTTCCAAAGCCAACAAACATGTTTCTGCACAAGTATCTTTTTAACAATTTTAGTTAACTTATATTTCTTTGCAAAATATCTGATTGGTTCTTTTTAGAGCTATAAAATGTGACTTTAATGTTTGGTATAGTGAAATGCATGGTCCACACTCTGTAATTTGTCATTTACATCGATGAATAAAGCTCATCAGAAAATTCATGGGGCTTTTTTTTTTGTCCTTTTGGAGATTCATGTAAGGTCCCTTTGAAATCCTTGTATTGCATTTTGAGTTGCTCAGGCTTGTTCTTTTTAAGTTTTGAGGCAGCTGGTTGAACACTTTTCAAGTCTCTCCATCTCAGTCAGTCAGGCTTCAGTGGACAGAGGGACCATCATCCTCTGACATGCACAGCGCTCAGCTCTGCCCAATTTTGCACCTCCGTTCACGAGTGATAGAGCACTATCAGTTCTGACAGCTCCCCAGAGCCATTGGGATTTGAGTGCTCCCTCCTTTTTACCCACCCCGAACCCTAGAAACGCACACATACACAAAGCATGTGCAACTACAGTGCAAGCACACATACACACACACACACGCTCTGTCTATTAAAAGGAGGAGGGCAGAAAATGAATGGCTGAACAAAAGATGTCAAAGTAAAGACAGAAAAAGAGAAATGATGATACATGTAAAGCTAAGGACATTCTGATATATTGTGAGTGGTGTTAATAATAATAATTAGCTTTTGTGTATACATTTATAAAAATGTGTTTGTATGCACAAAAAGATTCAGTCATGGTTATACATTTTTATAGGTGCTTTCATCCATCCATCCATCCATCCATCCATCCATCCATCCATCCATCCATCCATCCATCCATCCATCCATCGTCTTTTGTTTGTTGTTCAGAGGTCCAAAAGGTAAACCAAGAGATCCCTCTCACCAGATCATTCTGGGGATTCCAAGGCACTCCAAAGTCACAAGGGATATAAAGTCACTGGCCAATTTACGAGACACATATGTTAAATTTCTTGTTAACACAAATACTAAATCATCCAATCACATAGAAACATCTAGATGCACTTAGACATGTAGAGTTGGTGAAGATTACTGAAATTCAAAACAAGAATTAGAATGGATAAGAACGGGTATAGTGTTTAAATGAGTTACAATGTGGTGTGTTTTGGGGTTCCAGAGGAGCTGAGTAAGCATTTCAGAAACTGTTGACCTACTGGGAATTTCACACAGAGCTATCTCTGGTTTTCAGAGTCTGATAAAGACAAAAAGGGAGGAGCAGTTATGTGGACCGACCCTCTTTGATAATGTTTAGTGGTCAGAAGTGAACGGGCAGACTGGTTTGGGATGATTGAAACAGTAGCTCAGATAAACACCCGTTACAACCAACGTAAGCAGAATACTATCTAAACAAACAATACATCAAATGTTTGAGCAGATGGGCTACAGCAGCAGAAGACAACAGAGTGTCCCTCTCTCGTCACCCGAGAACAGGAAGCTGTAGATTCATACAGGCTCATCAATATTGGTTAGCGACAGATTTAAAAATCATAGCCTGGTCTGATGACTCTTGATTTCAGCTGCAAAATTCAGATGGTAGTGTCAAAATTTGGCTTGAACAACATGAATATCACGAACATGAAAGCTTTGGTCTATGCTGCCATGTATGAACAGCTCAGACTTGCAGTGGTGTTGGTACAATGGTACATATTAATATTTTCTTGGCACACTTTAGTTTCTTGGTAGAAACCGAGCATCATTTAAAAGTCATAGCCTGCTTGAGTTTTGTTACTGATCCTTCATCCCTTTATAACCATGATTTGGCCCTTTTCTGATGGCTACTCCCTTAACTAAACCCAGAATTTCAAACTGCTTTTCTGAACATCACAAAGCTGTACTGCAGAAAGTTTCACCCGATCCCAATTCAATAAAGAACCTTTGGGATGTGGTGAAATGGACGATTTGCCTCAAGAATCTGCAGTCACCAAATCTGCAGTAACTATATCTTGCTCTCATGTCAATATGAGACCCTGTTGATCCGTCCCATCAAGAATAAGCGCTATTCTGAAGGCAAAGGGGGTCAAGCCAGGTACTAGCAAGGTGTGGTGACTTCTCAATTTTCCCCAGGATCTTCTCCCAGTCCAAAAAAAAGTCCAAAAAATCCTCAAATTACCGGCTGACTCATTTTGATGCAGAGGGAAGCTGGTGTACTCCCAGATCCACCTGGATAATAGAGCTCCTAACCTTAGGTTTGGAGCTGTGGAGGAAACTCCTATCAGCCTCAATATTTTTGTCATTACTCACCCCCAGCCTAAAGCAGGCAATTTAGTTCTTCCTTTTACCCAAATAAGAACCTTGGGGGTTTAGTTGTTTAATTTAATTATGTAATTTTAGTAATTACCTAATTTATGAATCCATTTATCTGTTAAACTTTATTGATTATAGAATTTTTATCAAAACATTGAAAGCCTTTGTGATAAGTGGCTGCCTCTAAAAGCAATACAAAAAAGTGTTGAAAAGGGAATATATTAAAATCCAAATGGACAAAATAATAACTATTCTTGCAGGGTAAATGTCTGGCAGGAACTATTTTAACACTTTAACACAGCAGAGCTACTAAGAAACCAAAAAGAATGAGTGAGATCTGAGAAAAATCTCTAAGTGAGGTCCTGAGAGCAGAAAGTCTTAAATGGAGATGTACAATAATTTCAGCTTGGAGAAGAAACTGGCTGATATAAGCAGCAATTAGCAGGACGTAGAGGATGCTTTGTGAAAATTAAATAGCCCATTTCCCCACGACATAATTAATGCTCAGAGTGATTTGAATTGGAGCAGCTGAAATTACTCTGTAAGAAACTGGATCTGAAGGAGCTCAGAGGAATCCAGGTGTTCATTTACATGTCCGTCGGCAGCTTTGCGTCTGCATGTCAGCGATGGTTAAAAAGGTGCACTGGCAGAGGTGATCGCTGGATGTGGATTATAATAACACCTTGACCTCTGTCTAGCAGTGTTACCCATATTTTTCCATCTCCTCTGGCTCTACCATGCTTAACTTCCATCTCAGATTGTTCTCGCACATTCACGTGATTCATTTTTGCCTTCCTCCACATCTGCTGCTAACCTTTGACTCTTCTCACCACTTTTTAATCCCTTTTTGTTTCACAAAAGGAGCCCGACTGAATTATTTAGTATTCATATTTCCATCTTCATCATTCCTCCTCACTCAACTTTAACCTCAGAAAAGCTGCCTTTCTCTTGCTTGGTGAATTATTAGCCCATCTTCTGTGAGACCTTGCCAATCTATTAATCTAACTTGCCATTTACTGTCTTTTCTCTGCAGCTCTGTTAAAGGTTGGCTGCCTCTCCTCTCACTCTATCTGTCAGTCAGTCTTTGTGTGCAAATCCCACATCTTTCTCCCCCAGACTGAATTATTCAATTTAGATGCCATTTGTTTCACAGTTGGCAACATAGACTGTGTGCACTCTCCTCCGTAGAAACTGTGGTTCTAAATGGCAACGGCACTCAGTATCCTCTGCGACTGTTAATATTCCCCGGCAAACTTTTTTTTATTTGACATCAATTGTCTGTCCTGTTCTTAGAAGTAACCCCCCCCCCCCCCACACACACACACACACACACAGACAGACATTGGTCATTAAAGGGGTTCAGGTATTTACATTTATTGTCGAGCCTTGAGGACATTTTCAATTGCGTTATGCGCAGACAATCCAGAGTTGTCGCTATTTAATTGCTACTGACTATTTTACATGCTTTGTGCCTGACTGCACTGTATTTCATCCAACCCCAGAATGTAGATGATTTCTTGCATTTTAAACGGATTCTGAGGATGGGAGGAGGGACCCACCACAGCAAGGGCCCAATTCATGCAAGAACTGCCGCTGCAGTCAAATTAGGCAAGCTCATTGTGCAACTGGTAATTTTCGTAGGGCTGACGATGTTTGTAGTAAGTAACAATCAGTGTTCAAAAATTTGGATTTAAAAACGGCGACTGACTATGCAGTAAAGTGATTTTAGAAGACATTACAAGGTATAAAAATACCATTGCAAGCAATGTTTATAAATTCAGATAAAAAACACTTGTCATCACAAACTCAATGCATGTGTTGCTAGTGATAATAAAAACAACCAAATGTGTTGTGTGAAGATAAGAGACCAAAAAACTGGTAAAAAAAAAAAAAATTTGACAAAAAACTTTGACAATTCCAGTGTCAATCCAGGTTTTTATTTATGTTCAAGCTCAGTTTTTTTATTGTTTTGTCCTAAATAAAGTAGACTAAAGATATGTCTAATTGAAGAGTTTTAGTGGTGGAAACCAATAGAACAAGTGGTCGGCAAGCACAGACTCCTGCTCAGACCCTTTTGTGACGAGGCCTGAATGACACCACTCCTATGAAAGAGAAAACATTTATGATGTGTGTGTCTAAATGTGAGGAAATCAAGTTCTTCCACATCTCTGAAGTATTTGTTTCACTTCAGTATTACCCGGTTTTCCATAGCGCATGTGAATTGTGATGGATACAATTCAGTGTTTAACTGCGTCAGGAGTGAATAACTTACATTTGCCATGATGTCACTGTTTCGTTCTGTTTATTTATTTATTTATTATTGTTTAAGAATGAACTGATCATCTGGAAATAAAAGTCTAATGATCAGTGAGCTATGGTGGTCTAGTTATTTTATCAGAATTAAGCAGTAAGTTGATCAGACTGCCATCATTTGGAACCACTTCGAGCATTGAGCATGTGGAGATGAGTCAATCATAATTAGTGCAGACAAAGCTTCTGCATGGCATAGCAAGACATTAGGTAATAATTATTGGGCCACTGGCATTACATACAAGCAGTACTTGCGTAAATTCTGTAGCAGTGTTGCGCATTTGCGATATACTGCATATGTCGCCTCTAAAGAGCGAGACTAATTCCACTGAATTATTCAACATGCTAAAACAAAACCCATTGCCTGCTTTACCTGCAGAATGAATAAAGCATGTCACAGTATCATATGCAAAGGCAGTGGAGCATTACGTACTTATATCTTCCAACGCCACTGAAATGCTAGACTGTCCTATCCACAGAGATGTGACCAGGTTTGTGTTTTTGTTTGTCTCTCTTACCTCTTCAGTGTAAGGTGTGATGGCAGGTTTGGCCACACAGCTGCAGCTTGTTTTGACTAAATAAAAGGAGATTCCACGAGGCACATGTCATATTGTTGATTCACATAGCATGGTAAACAAGCCTTCATTCAGTATCCTGTTACGTCCAGAACTGTTAATCGCCTCACTGGTCCTCGAACCTTTCTCCTGAAAACAGTCACTTCCTCCGCTCAGCCACCGACTTCTCGCTCACCTGCCTGACCATGCTCCGACTTCATCGTTTCACCACACATCTCCTTCTGGACAAAACAAAATAGAGCCTTTGTCACAATGTCCAGTTCTTTGTGTTTTGAGCTTCTTTTGTGTATTGGACTGATTATCCTGTTATCCTGTTATCCTTTGACGTTTGTTTATTTTTACTTCTGTGGATTAAATTAGTTGATTCTGTTAGTTCTTTCTGTCATTATTTTTGGTATTATATTCTGTTAGACTCCCTTTCTGTCCCCTAATTATTCCTCTTCTCCCTCAGTCCTCTACCCTCATTACTCTCAGCTGATCCCTATTACTCACCTAATTACTTACAGCTGCTCTCAATGCCTTCTCTCCTCACTCCCTCTGTATATAAGCTATCTGGTCATCTCTTACCATTTGCTAGTTCCTCTGTTATTTCTCCTCTGGTTGTCCTATGTCTCCTTGAGGACTTTGTGCCTCCTGCCTCTCTGTTCCTCCCTGGCTGTTCATTCTCAGTAGTATGTCTGGCTGTAAGTTCTTGTGTTTCTCATTAAACATTATCATCAGCATCTATGCTTAAGTCCTTGTCCTCCCACAACATGACATCCTCAAGATGATCAAACCACCAAACACCACCACCTTCCAGTCTCAGACTCTGTGGGTTTGCTCACCTCCTCCGGGAAATCCTTGTTCACCGCCAACAGTAAGACTATGCTTCCCTCTCCTCATTCATGCTCCATCATCCGCTGCTCAGGAGAGGTAAGTGATTATCATCACTTACTTCTCCTCCTCAGTGCCCAGTTAGAGTCCAACAGGGAACCCGGAACAGAAACCACTTCTAAAACCATTTTATAAAAACCTGTTAAACCTTTGTTCTGTGCCTATGGTAGTCACATGAACCAGAGACTTAATAATGTCAAACATGACAAATGCAGACATGCAATAGTGTTGTAGAAAAAAACATGAAATAGCCATGTATTACACGGCACTGAAAGAAATTGGAATGAAAATGTTAATGAGTGACCTTCCTAGCAAGTTAAATAGTTGACTATAATACCTCTATCATACTATATGTCAAAAATTTCTTCTTCAACATAGACATAGACATAATTGCTTATAATGTTTTTTCCCTATTGCCAGTAATGCACTCTCTGGCACTGACAAAAATGTCTCTGTTGGGACCATTTAATCTCTGATGCCGAGGTTTCCAACACATCTAGTGTCACCTCTGCTCCAACTGCAATTGGAGGCAATCGGTTGTCTGGGCAACAAACTTCTCTCCTGGCTTCTGTCATGCAAATCCCTCTGAAGAAAGGGCAAAAAGTTAAGCAAGTTAAATGGTATGACAGAGAGGATTCTTTGGAGCTGTAGGCTTGTTTCAGTTTCATTTGTTTTCTGCCTACCAGTTATTTTTATTTCTACTAGAAAGATGGTCAGTTTGGCATGGACATTTTACCACCTATCCAGCTTACCGACTTTTGCAGACATGAGTTTAAGGCCGCCTTTGTGAGGTACCTCTTCAACAAGACATAAAAGCACGCTGTGCTTATATCTAAAACAAACACAAAGAGCGGCAAGGTTACAACATTCAAAGCTTAAATAATACGGAGAGGAACAGGGATTGACTAGCCTGGCAAATTAAATCTACGAGAGCCTCTGTGTACCTTGGGACCCTCACAGGGGCATTTTCTCCTCAGTGGCCTTAGAGCACCCTTCCTCCTAATGGAAGGGAAGCAGAACAGATGGGACACAAATTGCACTTTCATACACCTCAAGGTTCAAGGCAATTTCCCCTCTGTGCCTGTGAAGTTCTCGGAGAGCCTCTCCATCCTTTGAGCCTTTCACTCTTCAAAGAGGTCTGGATTTGTTCATTTCCCTCACACACACACGCACGCACGCACGCACGCACGCACGCACGCACGCACGCACGCACGCACGCACGCACGCACGCACACAAGGTTCAGTTCATGCAAGTTACTCTATATGTTTTAAGTTATTTTATTTATGTTTGTCATTTCTATAGAGTCCAGCTGCAAAACGAACCTACTTTCCAGTCTCGAGTCTTTTGCAACCTCTAAGAACGTTTTTTTGGGGGATTCCCGAGTATTTAACGGCATCAATCCTTCCATTAACTATGACTAACTTCCCTGTCCCTCCTGAAGAAAAGCATTCCCACAGCATGGTTCTGCTAACACCATGTTACACAGTATGTTCCAGATATTGTACTGAATTACTTTTCCACCACACAGTGTTTTGCATGTTGGCCAAAATCTTCAGTTTCTGTCTCATTGACCAGAACAACTTCTACTAGAAGACCCGTGCTTCCTTGTCCCCTTCTGACTTTCTTTTTGAAATGGCTTTCTTCTTACTTCTGTTAAATAAAGGCCAGATTTTCAGTGTTCATGACTAACTGCATGACTCTCAGGTTTTCAGCTTTGCCATATAATTTCCATTCTTAGATGAGAGATTGAACAGTGGTCTGCAGGACATTACTGTAAAGCTTGGGCTATTGTTTTATAACCTAACCTGCTTTAAACTTTATCCATGACGAATTTTCTGTGTTACTTGGTCTTCATGCTGCTTTTTGTTCATGTTCCTGCTGAGCTGTTTTGTTTAAGTGTTTCAGAGTAAAGCAGGATGAGTACAAATGTACTCCACACTTTTCAAATTTCTATCCTTTCTAAAAGGTGAAAGCCAAGTCTCATTCTCCTTTCACTTCACAATCATGTGCTACGGTTTATCTTTCACAATGAATAATTTTACTATTTTGAGGATTTGACTTTGATTGTATGTACAATGTAATTTCATATTTTATTACATGTGACAGGGATTTTCTCTTATGCAGAGGCGGTATTTTGCTCAGCATCTTCATTACAACAATAGCATAATGTGCGCTACTCATCGCAAATGCAAAAGACGAGAGAAATGCAGTTCCTGGAATGATTTCCTCTCCTCCATTTAATGTTTGGTGTACATACTACTGCTGAATGGCCCAGGTGCCAGCAGAGCTGCTGCGGAGATAATAAAAGACCTCCAGCAGCATTGTTTACGGCGCCATTAACAAACAAACATTAGGGCCCATTTGACTAAATACTGCTGTCAGAGAATATGGCGATCAATCACCATGGCAACCACCCCCCCATTAATTAATATTGCAGTTGGATATTTAGAAATGTTTGCATGATGAAGATGGAGTATGGATAGATTTTTTTTGTGTGTGTGTTTTTTTTTTGGTTTTTTTTTGCTTCTCAATGTGCTCCGGCACATCTCATCTCTGGCCTTTGTCCGATGCCTGGCTCTGCATACCAACCGAGGGGTTAACTGCATCCCCAAAGCAATTACGGCCAATTGTGGCACTAGTTAGCAATTAGTGGATTAAATGTAATGAGTCTGCCGTTGCCGTGGTGACTGGATTTTTTTTAATGATACTTGTCAAAACGAAGAGCCCTTTAAAAAGGAGGCCATGGGTTTTAACAGATGGAGACAGATAGGGCCAGTCCATTTAGAGCTATCGTCGCTTTAGTTTGTTATTGAATGTAATTAGTTGTTTTTATGTAAATGTGAAATGAAAAAAGCTACCAAAAACTCTGTAAAAAACATTGTAATTAACCTCTGGAATCATTGTTAATGGTAAAGAAGGCTGAGCATCAGATGAACCTTTTCCTATTGGTATGAACACCTGGTGTGGGCGGTTTGAAATTCATTTTGCCGTGTCTTTGAGCTTTTGTGTGTGACATATGAAATTAGCTGCTATCTGGTGAATTTTGATGTCTATATGGCAGCACTAATGGCGAGGCTGCATGGTATGATGAAGAAGTTGTGTGCACTCAGCTTGTATGTTGTTCCTTCAGCTGTCAACCATTCTTGTTAAACTGTTCAGTCATATGCATATTGCAGAAATACCGTACCATCTGTGCTTTTGTCCCTTCAGGGCGCTGCCATATTACAGTGTGAAGAGTCTTATTGAGCAGTATAATGGATTCCAAAACTACGCCATTTCATATAACATGTAATTTAATCACAACGTTGGATGGGTATCTGATGCCCGTTCCTCCCTTTTTATGAAACCTTCCATACAAACGGGGCCAAAATCCAAAAATGATTTATGACAAATTCCCCAAGAGAGGGCGAGGGGGGGGAGAGAAAGATTAGGTAAAAATCTGGAGAGATAAAGAGGAGACGTCTGTCTGCTGCTGAGGGCAGTGAGAAAAGCCCTGTCTGTATAAAGCTCAGGGAAATGTGCAAAGGGCCCTGACAGACAGTAGCGGACCATCTCAGAGCTGACACAGACATCCTCTTTCTTTTTCTCTTCCAAGGGCAAGGAGAGAACCGTGACACTACCAATTATATACACCCCTCCTTAGATGGTCAACTTGTACTTTATTTAGCTGCTCCTGTGAAAGTATACAACCTTAGAGTGGAGTGTTCCTCAAAATGAACATGTCATCACATTTCCAACCAGTATGTGACACAGTAGTAGGGGTATATAATGGCTGCAAGTGTGCACTACCAAGCACTTGATCGCAGCTAGAGAGTCGAGGTCTGATCCTGTCAACTGAGCGCATACGGAGTGGACAGCATGATTTATCCAGTGTGCTCCCCTGCATCTCTCTGCAGCCCAGTGCTGTGGCAGGCAGCATCTGGAGTTGACAACAGCCATTGCAGTTAGAGATGCTGTTTATGGGCTCCAATTTCCTGAGTTCAAATACATAATACGGATACCAATAATGTCCCAATCCAGGACAGAAAAACTAACTGTTTAAGGATATTATAAAATCTGTGCTCGTTTCTTCACTTTTATTTATATTTACTGTTAATTACAAGTTAATCTGAAAGCGACCCTTTTCTGTCTATATTCACAGGCGTGTCAAATGAAGATCTGCTAAATTTGGTGACTGATTATCAACTCTTGCATTTCAGAATATAGCAGTCGATTCTGAAGCTAAAAAAAGACATTCTTAAAAAACGCTACGTCCAGCAACGAAACATGTCCAAATACAACATGTTCCACTAAAGGTTGAAATCTCAATGGGATAGAAAGCATTTTATTTTGCAATACAGGTAGCCTTCCTGTTGTTTCTCTCCTGAGCTCCATAGTTCTCTCCTCCATTATTATTACTGTAACTATCTGACCTAACCTCCAACTGTCCACTTGTCATATGAATTTTGAGCAAACTTTCAAAATGTTGCAACAAAGAAAAAAACAAAATTGAAATTAGTCAAGTTTCCAACAACAGATTTGGAGCGAACCAAGCTACGCAAAGTCTAATTTCATCAGAAGTTGACGTCATGCATGGCTGTGATAAACAGGAAATAGAGGCTACAAACTAGCATGGATAACACTTCATAACAGCACACAAAATTATTATTTTTTCACTGATGAGACAGAGTAATACTTGGGTCTCTTCATCGATCCACACGTATCCGTTGCTCATCAGTCATGTGAGGTAAATGTTCGCTAGGTCAGAACTTATTTGGCAAATATGCTTCCAGCTCCCGTGTAGCGCTTTAACTCTTTTTCAGAAAAGCCAAAAACCACCTCAAGCGAGCATAAAAAAGTTATTTGCAAAATTGAGGAAGTTATTCTGAATTTTGCCATTTCCATCAACATTTTCTAATGTGAAACTAGAAGACGCACACAAAAAACATCAACAGAAACAGAGCTAGTGGCTCAAGAGGTACGAGTTTGATCTATAACCAGTGAGTTGCTGGTTCGAATCTCCAATCCTTCTGACCAGCCCTGGCAGCCCTGCTTCTGTTAGTCTTCCCCAGGGCAGGTGAATGACTGAATGCAGAATGAAGTGCTTTGAGTCCTCAGACTTGATAAAAAGTGCTAAACAAGACATACAGGCCATTTACCATTTTTAGCTCTGAAAGAGACTAATAATAATAATAATGATAATAATAATGCACTTTATTTGTAAAGCGTTTTACATTGTAGATCAACCTCTAAGTGCAAAAGTACTCTTAAAGGATTAATATATGTTGATTAATTTATTTAATAGGTGGGTTTTTTCCGGTTTTCTTTTCAAGCTCATGAATTAGGAGCTACTGCATAGTATTATTCAAAATACATTAAAAAACATTTACAAATTTTGTCTCCATAATAATCTACTTTAAGAGTAAAAAGTCAATGGTAATTTCCTTGAATAATGCTAACTATACATTGGGTTGAACATCCCCTGCTCGCACTGCAGCAGGGAGGGACTGCTGTGTGAGGACCAGACCACATGTGAACGCTTTGGGACACAGTGAGGGGCCACACCTCTACTCACTGGAAAGAATAGGAATGATGTGTGATTCCCCATCAAGATTTCCAAAGATCTATATTAACACATGTAAAAGTTGTTAGATTTGTGTTTTTTTTTTTTCAGAAATGGAATCAGTAGATCTTGCTAAACAAAGCAAAATTGTCACTGATCTATCTCAAACCTATATCCAATCCAAGAATGTCGGGTCAGGTACTATTTTCCATGTATTTCAGTTTCATGCCATATTGATGCAGGTACACCAACAATCTGCTTGACATGACGCAGCAGTTTATTAGTAACATTCTGTGCTACCTCTCACAAAAAATAAGAAATTAATATATTTATACACATCCATCCTTTCAGTTCCAGGTTTTAAAAGACATAGGCAGAAAACAGCACTTTGTGGGCTTAAGGATTGTCCTTTTTGGAGCATTAAAATGGCATGTATGGTTATTGTACAGACCATAGATTAGTCTGTTGCTTTATGTCTGATATAAACTGTGTTACAATGAAAAGTATATTATACTGGTCAACCACATGGACTTTATATTTGACAAATGGATTTGATACAGTATGATCCAATGTCACACCTCCATGTAAAATAGCAAACATGACGGATTCAGTTAAGTGACCTTCTGGTGTTGTTGTTGTTTTTTTAGAAGTATCTTGCTTACAGCTAAGACATAATGAAATTATATATTTCAGCAATCATACAAGCCAGCATATCTGTGTCAGAGGTCTCACTTGAAAAGGGAAAATGTGGCTTTTCTATGAGTTCCCTCCATAGAACTCCACTCACCATCTTTTGCATCGTTCATGCTGTTTCTTAAAAAACAACATTTTTTTAAAACTTTCTTAATAACAACCATATACTGCTTTGCGTCACACAAATGCTACAAAATGTTTACAATTGCTTATACCTCTGCTAATATGGCGACATGCCCCAAAATGCATTTTTGGTCGGAGTATTTTGATCCAAATGATCGGATCAGACCCAATTCTACTGAGGGTTCAGATATGCTAAAGACATTTGCGTACGTAAAACAAAACTGTCATTCTCACACCTTGTGTTCAGTCTATCTCGCAAACATCGCAACACATACTCCTTTTGTTGGATCTTGGTTTCTTACTAAAGTGCTGGTGCTTTTTTTTTGCTGTGTGAAGCAGTCTTTGCTGAACAAATCAACACTACACCTTGGCTGAGTCGAGGCTATTTTTGCAGTTTTCAGCTTCCATTTCTTTTCCCATTCCTCCCCGCCTAACAGGTATGATGACTGCCGACCGTAATGCCGGTCAGCATGAGCGCAACTGCAGCGGAGCAAAGTGTTGGAAGGCCTGTGCGATTACCCCTGCTCCCCCCTGCTGCGAGTGCCACAGCGGCCCAGAGACTGAGTGGGAGAGTGGTGAGCTTTTAATACCAAGCACAATAGGGCACCTCAACCCCAGACAGGCACCATATTTACACTGAGCTAAGGTTCTCCCTGAGCCTTATGACAGAGCAGGAAGAATCAGCACCCCTCGCCTTGCAGCCAGCGATCCATAATTCATGAGAAGAGGTGGAAGGGGTGCAAACAGGGCATGCTTACAGAAGGGTGGGGGGGCATCTGAGGAGTGTGTCCTGAGCCCTCTGTGTGTAAGTAATTAAATGGGATTAGGTATGCGCTGAACCCATTTTCTGAGAGATTGGCTGGCAATGCCATTATTATTGGAAAGGATCAGAGGGGCTTATAGGCACTGAGGAGAAAGGTAACTGAAGAGAGGTTTGAGGAGATTTATTAAAAGAGAAAAAAAAACACTCCCATATACGGGCGGCAGGTTGGAGACATTCATCTTTTACGTCCCTTTTCCCTCTTTTGGGGGGGGAAAAATAAACTGAACATCCAGCCAGGGTTGAGGGACACAAACAAACACTAACATGTCAAAGAAGCAGGTCTAACCATGTCCAGAGACTGCACACCTCTGCTCTACCCCAAACATCCGTTCCTAATTTGTGTGACAATGCCAGTGTGGATGGCACTTGATTTGCAAGAGGTTGCCCCAAGCAGAACTCATTTGAATAAGCACACATCCGAGTTATCAGATAGACAGACCGACTCACAGGGTGCTACTCCTTTACCAAGCCGCTCAACACCCCAACAGATTCAGTTAACAATGTGTCTCTGTGTGCACCTGGACTGTAATCCCAGCCGTGCAGCTAACACGGGAGTCCACACGCAGACATGTACTGTAGCCTAACTATCTTTTTCCTAATCTGAATGGAATAAATTCCAGCACATATACCCAAAAGAGGGATGGTTTTGCCTGCTCGAAGAGCTGAACTTTTTGTTTATGTCTCCCTCTTCCCCATACAGAGAGAACCTTTTGGCGACAGCAACCCTGGGAGAGATGCAGAAAGCATGTCCCCTGGGGAGAAAAGCTGCCTCAGGCTTCAGAAAGCCTATTTACAACAAGCTGTGCTTGTTACTTTCATCAAAATAGAGCACTGAGCTTTTCTCTTGCCTTGTTTTTTTGTGCTTTTGGCAGGAGGCTGTTATTGTAAAGCACTGACTCCATTGTGCTCAGCAGCATGGTGAAAGTCTCACTGTCCGCGGCCACAGAGAAGACAAGACAGGGAAGATGGCTTGATGGAAAGAAGGGGAGACACCATTTCTCATCAAGGCCCCGGTCTGTTTTATGCACTTTGAAGGAGTGACTGTGGGAGGAGAGGGGAAACCTGCTATGTCACTGACTTTTCCTAACCTTTGATCCTTAGCTGTACTCCATCAAGCTCAATTAGAGCATCGGTGGTCTCTGGCGGGCACGTTTGTCATAATCTATTGGGTTTGGCCCAATCCACAAATTGAAGGAGAGGACAGGAAATCAATAAACTGGATTGGACTGCCAGGCCCAGGGGGAGGTCTCCTTACCCTGGCTCTTGTGGTTCAGGCTCAGCCCTCCTCTGTCTATGCTCTCTTTTTTTAACTCCTGTTTGGACCATCAAATTGAATTTCATCAAAAGGCCCTGGCAAAAAAGGGAAAGAAGTATAGCATATGGCCTTTGTATTCCACAGACTCTCAATTTGCCCTCAAGGCAAATATGCAATCACATATAGTCAATGTTCAGAGAGGGCTGCTGTTTGCTTTTGATGATATAAAAAGCAAACAGCATCTGATTTATCACTCCAGTAAACTTCCCTCACCAGCAGGGAGGATATACCTTCACTTTTGCTTGTCATCTTCAAACACATGGAATGAAATTCTGGGATATTTTAAAAGGATGTCAAGGTCTAAATGTGTGGTGAGACAAAAGCATTGATCTGACAGATCTTTTCAGCCTGAGCATTCTTGTTTTCTCTTATCAACCCAGAGCAGGGGGAGCAGAAGGGAACTCTGGGAGGAATCAAGGTCAATGACTCCTTGACAACCGCAGCAGCTTTGAGGTATTATCATCTCATTACCTGCCCTCGTCAGTAGCTACTGCTGTTTTCCTTTTTTAAATCAATTATTAATTTATCTCTACTTTAGCAAGTTTTCAATAACCGTTGGACATTTTTGACTTTTTTTTCATGCCGTAATGACAAACTTTGGCATGTTTTATCTTGATCTTATGTTACGAATCAACAAAACCTGATGGAGAAGTGGACCGGTTGGGCTCAGGGTTTATTTTCTGATTTTTCAACCTACGAAAGCTCTTAATAAAATCTCTGTATAAAAGCTGAGAGTAAATACACAGAACAATGTGAGGTCTTCACACTGTTCTGTAAAAGCCTCAGAGAACATTAGGGAACATGAAGACAGTTTGTAATGTACCACAAACCACAGCAAAACTTGCAAACATGTGGAAGAAGATGATCTGATCTGATTAGAACGAAATGTGCGCTGTAAACACCACAACCCCCTTAAACAGATCATCCTTTCTTCAAAACATGGGGAAGGAACCATAATGATGTGGGGTTTCATTCGCCGTGAACTTGAACAATTTGCCATGTTGCAATCTCTCTCTCTCTCTCTCCTCTCTCTCTCTCTCTCTCTCTCTCTCTCTCTCTCTATATATATATATATATATATATATATATATATATATATATATATATATATATATATATATATTAGGGCTGGGCAAGTTAACGCGTTAATTTTGCGTTAATTCATTAGACTATTAACGGCGATATTTACTTTAACGCGCGTTAACGCATGTTGCTCACATGCTTTTATTTTGTGAAGGTCTGTTGCTGCGATGTAGGGGTTTGAATCAGAACAGTAGGTGGCGATAATGCGCCAATAACCTTGCTGTCAGCCAAGCCTCGGATTCAAAGAGGAAGAAAGGTGCTGGCCGGAAAAAAACAAAGCCGACATGGGGAAGGCGGTGTTTCCCGCAGGAATTTGCTTAGGCGAGGCGGTGAGTTGGCGGCCGGAACAAGTTTTGTGCGGAGCGGAGCGGGGGGGTCTGCATCAACGCCATCGGTGAAGTCGCTTCTCGTTTCAAAGTATCCATGTGTTTTTGCCTGTTTTTTCCCTGCCATTCACTATATGCACGCGAGAAAGCAACAACAAAAAACCGCGTGTTAACGTCAAATAAACATGCAAGCATATCGAGTTAGCAAGCATTTCAGTTTAAAGTTCTTCCAGCAATGAATATGACAGAAACAAGTTAGTTGTAACCACTGCCAAGTTAAACTTTGGTATTGAACATAAAATGGTAATGCTGCTCCCTGCTGTTACCTCAGAAATTGCGTGTTTTTGGTAGATTTTTTCCCCATAAAGAGAATTCCCTGTCAGTGGCAATAAGCTTTAATTTATTATTATTGCTATTTTTTGTTTTACATGTTTAAGTTGAGCTTTACACTAAATATGTGTTACTGATAAGTGCTACAAATGTTACAACACTTTTGTTCATATGGCAGCAGAACATTAAAATTAAAGTGTTCTTTACACTACTTTTGAATTCATTCTTGGAGTTTGTAAATACAATGCGATTAATCATGATTAATCAGGCAAATTATTCGATTAATCGCGATTAAATATTTTAATCGTTGCCCAGCCCTAATATATATATATATGTGTGTGTGTGTGTGTGTTCATATTACCATGCTATCCATGGAAATATTTTTCTTTAACATGGACATGACCCAGATTAACATTAAAAAGAAGATAGAATAAGCCAGAGATATGACAATCCTGGATGAAAACATGTTAGAGGATGCAACAGACTTGAGAAAGGGCTGGAGGTTCACCTTCCAGCAGGACAGCAACGCCAAATATACACAAACAAACAGCCAAGAGTTGCTAAGTCCCAACTGAGGGGGATTAATTCCACACATTCACCCTGGACAGGCCCTCCCTGTGAAACGTGGGGATGACTTATTTTAACTTTCTCACTGTTTTTCATCTTGCAATCAAAAACGTGCATGCATTCTTTATGTTTATACATTTTATGTGAAAGCAACCAAAATATGACGTTTTCGTTTGCATGCAAAGGGCTATGCAGAGCGGAGAACTGTATGGGGAAACATGGTTGTTGAAGGATTTTGTGGGGATTTTAGACCGGGGTGGAGATTCACCTTCCAGAGGGAGAACAACCCTAAACAAACAGCCAGAGGTGCAGTGAATCAGTTCAGGCGCTTAGTAAATAGAGTCCATTTGTGCTTAATTTAATCTCCGTACAAAGAGAGGTGTTTCATGAAGGCCTCAGAGGTCTTTGAGAAACTCTCCTCTTAGCTTTTGCACTTTGAGTGGCTTTGCGTTGTGAGGACTGTAAGCAGTTGTGTTAAAAAGGTAATGCATGCAGACTGCTGTTCCTGAGAGGTAACAATCAATAAAACAGTGTCAAAATGAGTCCCGCTTTCCTAGCTCATTCTTCTACATAAACCCTCTACTTCCTTTGGCTTCGAGCATATGGAGCAAAAATACAAAAGAAATATCACCTAAAAGAGGTGGACCACCTACAAAATCTATAAAGTATTCCATCAAAATCACCTCCCTGCCTTTATGAGGACATTAATCTGCTGCTGCGGTGCTCTGCTCTTCAAAGCACCTTGACAGAATGATTGTCCTTCTTTTTTTTTGCCTCCTTGTGGCTGCTGTTTCTTATGTGCTTGGTTATACAAAATCTCAAAAAGTTTATCAAATGGTAGCTGTATGTGAAATACCCTGTGCCTCGGAGAGAAATAAAGGTTGGAGATGAATGGTGAGTTGAAACAGAAGTGGAAAAAAGCGGCGCTTTTGAGTAACAGCCCTGCCAAAATAAATCCTCAGCGGGGGGAAAAAAACACCCAAAACATCCAATGAAATAAAACTCAAGCATCCCCATTCAAAAAAGTAATGTATCCTTCACCCAGAACTCCCAAGCGTCAGATAAATGTCTGGAGATGGAGAAGTTGCCCTTGCAGTTGTGCGTGAACTCTCCGTGTCCTTTTTCGAGCACAGATATGCTGCTCCCACACAAACGCACTGACCTGTGTGCTCCGGCTGGGGCAGAGAAGTGAGCGCATCAATGCTGGATGGTATGCCGCTTTAATTGGCTGTCTGTAGGTGGGGACTGAGGCAAATCTGTCAAACTAGTTGGCAAAAAGTTAAACTTCTATTATACCTGCAGAATGCTGTTGTCTGCTATCGTCTTGTTATCTTCATGTCTGGCTTTGCTCAAAGGCTCCAGATAAGGAATAAAAAAAAAAAACTGCAATAGAGATTATTTGTGACACACAACAAAAGCTCCTTTAACAGTCTGTCAGTGAGACTCTGTTCTGTTTAGTTAATAAATTAAGGAGGCAAACGAGGGTGACAAGAGAAGGACCCCATCCTGGTTAATTGCGCCCTCAGCTGAAGCTTTGGGATTTCTAATTTAACATGCAAGGTCTGGGAAGTTTCCAAGTAGGACTACCGCATTAGGAGAATATCTCAGTGTTAGGCCGCTGCTTTCATGCCTCATACAGATGGAGAAGTCGCCCTTGCAGCTGAGCATCCTCTGCCTGTTGGATCTCAGACACAAATTATGTGCTGTCAGGAAGAGAGGCGGCAAATAAAATCCTCGCCGAATAATCTCCACTGAGGAGCCTCCACTACAGTCATTTCATTTAACAGCCTGTCCCTCTATTTTTTTTTTTTTTTAGGATTCACTTAGTAATCACAGATGAGAGATGTGCACATCAAACAAGATGAGAGACTTTGGTCTGCACAGCTGCCTTATAAAAAGCAAACAAGCCATAAATAAAAGAGAATTTTATAGAGGGATGTCTGACGGGCATGGTTGAAATAGCGAGAGGTAGAAAAGCGCAGAAACGGGGTGCCTGTACGACATCAGAGAGCGCGGTGCATGACATTGCCTATTATGAATACAATGTGAAGCGATTTAAATGTGAGTGTAGGAGCAGGTCGGCTCGGGGTGGGGCTGGTGTCACAGCTCGTAATGAGATCCTTTGATGTGTCAGATAAGGGAGAAGTGAAAAAAAGGGGATAGGGCCCTCTGGGGACGAGAGTCAAGAGGACACCTGACCACCAGCAGCAAAAGGAGAGGAAAAGGCAATAAAGCTAAGAAAGGCGGGGGTGGATTTAGGAAGCCGTGCCACTCTACCTGCGCTGGACTTAAAAGGCTTTTCTCCGAGACAACATCACAAAGCCACACCAGCCGTCATTACTGCACACCTGACAAGCTTTATGCTGCAGATGATCATGGCGGCTGACGTACGGTACAACTTCATTCCTGGAGATTAAGTGCAACTCTGTTGGGGGTAGAAAAAACCTTGATTTGTCTTTCTTCTCACTGACAGTTGTGTCAAATAGCTTCTATTCAAATAAAGCCGGTGTTGCATTTTGAAACAAAATACCATGAAATTTAATGTATGCATGAGTTTTTTGCTCAGTCTTAATTGGAATGCCTATGGTTAGAGATATGAAGGTATTTTTTATTTATTTAAAAACAATAGGCAATATGTGTAATTCAGCCTTTTTTTAATTACATTTTGTCATGTTGCAACCACAAACAGCAATGGATTTTAGGTGACAGACCAAAACAAAATGGTGCTTGATCGCTTGAATGGGAAGGAAAATATGTAATTTTCACATTTTTTTATAAATAAGATGTCAAAAGCAGTCAGTCCCCTTTCACTCAGATAAATTAAATCCAGTACAACCAAAGTTGTAAAGTCCTGTAGCAACGTGTGTGAGAAGGTGCTCTGGCCAGATGAGACCAAAATGCACACAAGTACAATTTCAATCTGAAAAACTCACACAGAAAGAAAAGGCAATTAGAAGAATTTTATTGATACAATATTTTAAGAGTTTGGCGCTCAGACCTCGGCAGGAAAAATTCACGCTGAATTATACTTGAATATGCATTAGCAGGCGTATGAGAATAGGGATATTTCCCCCCGGGTCTGAAACTGGTGGTGGAGTGGAGATAAGCAAAGTTTGTTCAGTCCATATGATGATCTGTTTGAGCTTGATGTCCAACTTGATAAACACAGGTTTGCATGAACTGTCCATGATGAGCAAGCATGAAGCGACTGTGGAGAGAAAAAACTCCCCCTTGGGAAGAAACCTCTGGCAGAACCAGGCTCAGCATGGCGGTCTTCTGCCGGACCGTTTTAATGAGTGACTGGGAATTCCATGAGAGTCCAGCAGGAATTACACTCTGATAGGAACGAGGTTGAAGGAGCACCGTAGGAAGCCAGGCGAAGCTTGCTACGATGGTGGAGAAGGGGATGGAGGTGGGTTGAAACCGGTCGACAGAGTCCAAACCGGACACGCGCAGCCACTGCTTGTTCGCTGAGGACAAGGCCGTGATGAGGATGTGGAGTTCTTTTTAAGATGAACCCAGGATGCTGATTGGCTTTGAGGAGGAGCAGTTCAAAGCTGATTGGCTTGCGTCGGAGGCGGATGAGTCCCTGATTGATGGAGGTAGGCAATAGTGTTTCTTCAGTCTGAATTTTCGCTAAAGCTGCATTTCAATCTGAAAAACTCACACAGAAAGAAAAGGCAATTAGAAGAATTTTATTGATACAATATTTTAAGAGTTTGGCGCTCAGACCTCGGCAGGAAAAATTCACGCTGAATTATACTTGAATATGCATTAGCAGGCGTATGAGAATAGGGATATTTCCCCCCAAAAATTGCCGAGGTCGAGGCCGATGCGTCTGCATGGTTGAAAGACAATGAGACTTGGATTAAACTAAAAACAGAGACAAGTAGGATGAGCTATAGAGGAAAAGTGCTGCGAAGGCTTACCAAACAGGGCCGGTTGCCGCGAAGGCCTACCAAAGTTGAGTGAGATGAATGGGGAGATGAGGTGAGGTGTATGGTAAGGTGCATGAATAGAGATGGTCGGTCACGGGATGATACTTGGAACTGAAAGGCTTGCAAAGGGGAATGTCTGAAGCGAAATACGATATTAGTGCAATGGTTCTTGCGCTTGCCAAAAGCAGGCTGAGAGATGATTTGGAGTTGCTGTTTAAGGTGAACACTGGATGATGATTGGGCTTCGAGGAGGTGTGGCTCGAAACAATTGCTCCATTGGAGGCGAACAAGCCTCTGATTGAATGGAAGTAAGCAAGAGTTCTTTGGTTGTATTTCCGCTTTAGCATCATTTCAAACTAAAGACTCACAAAGAGAGAAAAGCGATAGGAATTTATTGATACAATAGTTTAAACTTTGGCGCTCGGACCTTGGCAGGAACATAAACGGTGATTTATACTTTAACATAGATAAGCAGATGTATGAGAATAGGGAAATTACCCCCCAAAAATGCCGAGGTCCAGGCCAGAGCGTCAGCAAGTTCAGAAGGCAGAGAGAAGGATGAGTAATGAAGGAGAAAAGATGTGAAAGCTTAGCAAAGAGGGCCATTGCCGCAAAGGCTTACCAGAATTAAACAAGATGAATGGAAAGATGAGGTGAGGTTGATGGAGAGGTGGAAAGTGAGGTGAATGGTCAGTTTTGGGCTGATGCACGTGATGAATGAATAATCATGGCAGGGAGCAAGGCAGGCAGCATGCAGGGGACATGGAAGGGAACACACAGGGAGCATGGCCGGAAATATGGCAGGGAACACAGGAGCATGGCAGAGAACGCAGGGAACATGGCAGAGAACGCAGGGAACATGGCAGAGAACACACAGGGAGCATAGAAGGGAACATGGCAGGGCAGGCCGCATGCAGGAGCATGGCCGAGAACGCAGAACACACAGGGAGCATGGCAGAGAACGCATGGCTGAGAACGCATGGCTGAAAACGCAGGGAGCATGGCAGAGAACGCAGGGAACACACAGGGAGCATGGCAGAGAACGCATGGCTGAGAACGCAGGGAACACACAGGGAGCATGGCAGAGAACGCATGGCTGAGAACGCAGGGAACACACAGGGAGCATGGCAGAGAACGCATGGCAGAGAACGCAGGGAGCATGGCAGAGAATGCATGGCAGAGAACGCTGGGAACACGCAGGCAGCATGGCAGACAACGCAGGGAGCATAGAAGGGAACATGGCAGGGCAGGCCGCATGCAGGAGCATGGCAGAGAACTCAGGGGGTATGGCTGAGAACGCAGGGAACACACAGGGAGCATGGCAGAGAACGCATGGCAGAGAACGCAGGGAGTATGGCAGAGAACGCATGGCAGAGAACGCAGGGAGCATGGCAGAGAACGCATGGCTGAGAACGCAGGGAACGCACAGGGAGCATGGCAGAGAACGCATGGCAGAGAACGCAGGGAACACACAGGAAGCATGGCAGAGAACGCATGGCAGAGAACGCAGGGAGTATGGCAGAGAACGCATGGCAGAGAACGCAGGGAACACACAGGGAGCATGGCAGAGAACGCATGGCTGAGAACGCAGGGAACACGCAGGGAGCATGGCAGAGAACGCAGGGAACACGCAGGAAGCATAGAAGGAAACACGGCAAGGAGCATAGAAGGAAACACGGCAAGGAGCATAGAAGGAAACACACGGCAAGGAGCATAGAAGGAAACACACGGCAAGGAGCATAGAAGGAAACACATGGCAGGGCAGGCCGCATGGAAGGAAACACATGGCAGGACACATGGCAGGACAGGCCGCATGGCAGGGAGCGTAGAAGGAAACACGGCAAGGAGCATGGAAGGAAACACATGGCAGGGCAGGCTGCGTTGCAGGGAGCGTAGAAGGAAACACGGCAGGGAGCGTAGAAGGAAACACGGCAGGGAGCGTAGAAGGAAACACGGCAGGGAGCTTAGAAGGAAACACGGCAAGGAGCTTAGAAGGAAACACGGCAAGGAGCTTAGAAGGAAACACGGCAAGGAGCTTAGAAGGAAACACGGTCAAGGAGCATAGAAGGAAACACGGTCAAGGAGCATAGAAGGAAACACGGCAAGGAGCATAGAAGGAAACATGGCAAAGAGTATGGCAGGGAAGGCCGCATGGCAGGGAGCATGGCAGGGAACACACAGGGAGCACACTGGGAGCATGCAGGAAGCATGCAAGGAGTATGCAGGGAACGTAGTGGGGAACATGGCAGGGAACATGAATAAATGAATGACCATGAAAGAATGAACAGAATAACAGGACAACTGCATGGCAGGACGCCTGGATGACAGGATAAATAACAGAGGATGCTTAGGGATGATGCACATAAATGAATGAGTGACCAAGAGGGAATGAACAGGACGGACGCGGGCTTAATGAGACTTGAATGAGATTTGAATCCACCACCAGTATTCGTGGTTAGATTACCTTTAAGATGAGCATTAGGCGGCTAAGATGAATGAAAAGTAAGAGCAGATATGTGAGGCATGCTGATGATAGCCATCACCTACGATTGGGCTCCACAAGCGTCTGCTGTTGCGCAGCTCACATCCTGAATGCTGAAATAACTCTAGATGAAAGGTCACAAGATTAACGATTTCTTGACAATTTCTAAAATCTGCAAACCAACTGTTTTTAGAATCCTCCAAAACTTACGGATGCACATCCGTAAAATTTAACGCATCTACAGACAAAAAGACATTATAGAAAGTGTATTTCAAATCCGGACGAGAAGCAAGCCAGACCAGAAGGAAAGTTCAGAACGGCAACTCTTAACCAGAGTATCCTGTTCAAGGAGGGAAGGAAACGAAATTAGTGAGCTCAAGCTGCCTGGAAATAAACACATGACTCTTAAAATGATGCACCTGCGAGATTGAGGTGACCGAGCGAGGAGAGCAGCCGACCCTCAGAAATAACTGATAGGAAACTGATATCTCGAGAATTCGAGCTTATCTGCAGGCAAAAGCCATCATGGAACTAGGTTAAGATCAATACGTAGAACTCAATGCAGGCTGACAGGTTTAGTTTGAGAAAACAACTGGGAATAGTGAAAAGAATATCTATAAGAAAACATCCAGAAAATGAAGGACCATTAAACACGGGTAACACTTCTTAAGACATAATCAATAATGTTTGCTTAGCTCATAAATACGTAGAATGCCAAACACATACCAAATGCTGTTATGAATCGATTAGCTTATTTAGCTTATTCCATGTCATTTGGATGAATTTAATAATTTAATTCAGATTCTGCACTGCATCCTGCTAACTGATGATCTCGTTGCTTAGTAGCTTTAGTTAGCCTCACAACTGCAGAGAGGATCCGTAATTGAAAATAGTATCAACGAGACAACAGCACCTTCAGTGATGCTCTCCGGTATTCATCTTGAATGAATTCTTGAACCTAAAAGAAGAAATAGACAATCCCTAAATACATGAGCAAGTTGCTGTTAAAGATCGCCCAATACTCAAACCATCCCCACAGCCATCCGTACGTAGGGTCCCAGCTGACATTCAGATAATTCCTACTAACAAAACCTTAAATAACTTTAACATGTATAATTACACAACACCTGAAGAATTGATTGGCAAAATATTGAAATGACAAGAGTGACAGAAGTGGCCTGGTCAGCATGAATGAGAAGTCTGAACCCAATACAGACCAGTCCAAGCGGATGCCAAATTGCACCAGAGTTGCAGCGGTTTAATAACGATTGATATCAATTGCTGAATTTAAAATGCACTTCATACTCCAACCAGTAGGTGGCAGCAATGCCACCACAAGCCCGGTGGCTACCGGCAACACCAGAAGAAGAAGAAAACGAAAACAAACATGGGTGAATACATATTACCTGAGCTGGCTCCGAACGCATTAGCGAGTGAATGAGAGAGTAGATCCGGCTGAAAAGATGCGGCCGGGACGAGCGGCAAGGTGGCGCCGCAAAGCCGATGAAAACTAGAGGAGGTCCCGGATGAGTCGGCGGATCCGCGAACCAAGAGCCAGCCCCACGGGATCAGTTTGAGAAAGACCCCGGCGCGCTATGAAGCGAAGCTGACCGGAACTTAGGCAGAATGCGGTACCGCGCGCGAGCTATTTTTAGAAACACAACGTCACGATGACGTCACATCTCGTGGTACGCAGTAGGGCAAACTCCCAAACCGCCGCTGTTTTGCTGTGGAAGAGACGTGCGTTAGCCTAGGTTTTACTCGGTAAACGACTGCTTTTTCCAACATCTAAGACCATGGTTTATAAACATTGTTGCTATGGGACGTGCAACAGCGACTCGAGGTACGCTGATCGGCCGCATATGAAGGATGTTTTCTTCATTAATTTCCCGAAACTCAAGAGTGCCAAGGAGAAATGTGTGCGTTGGGTACACTTGTGCGGGCGGCCTACACAACATTTCAACCCGGAAAAAGTTACCAAATTCACCTACATATGTAGCAAGCATTTTGTCGGTGGAAAGGGTGATGATAGCATATAGGCTAGCATGTTAGCAGGCGCTAACATGCTACCGGGATAGCTTACTCAAAAACAAACGCCCTGAATCTCTTAAGCGAAAGATTCTGAGATGTGAACAATCGTTTTGTAGCTACCTATTGGCAAGATATACAGATTCCTGGACGTTGATTGCAAACAAACAAAAAAGGCCGACGTGAACGGAGCACGGTGGAAATCATAACAAAGGCATGAACGCCGAGCAGGGAAAAAAACAAAGCTTACCGTTGAATCAACTCGGCCCGTCTTCCGGTTTTTTTGAGCCCTCGACACTCAAGCCACCGTTTCAGCTGAAGGTTGGTGTGCTCTTCCACAGTGCGACCAGTAAACCGTGCGCCTGGGACATCGTCTTGGGTAAGTTTAATGGCTGCAAAGTCGGTCATATCGCTGGTTCTGTTGCGCTTGTAATGGCTGGTTTGTATGTGCGTTCTACGACTGTTTGCCCTACCGGTGCGGCAAAAGGGGCGTTACTCTTAAGGCCGTGACGTCACGTGCGCGGTACCGCATTGGGACGCGTCTGCGTCGCTTGCGAGTTCATTGCGCCAGGAGTCGGAGCTGACGAAAACAGAGGTTGGAAAGGAAGATGTGCGGCTAGACGATGTTCCTATGGCAGGAGGATTTCAGGATAAGTTATTGTCTCTTGAAACCGGTCGACAGAGTCCAAACCGGACACGCGCATCCACTGCTTGCTCGCTGAGGACAAGGCCGAGATGAGGATGTGGAGTTCTTTTTAAGATGAACCCAGGATGCTGATTGGCTTTGAGGAGGAGCAGTTCAAAGCTGATTGGCTTGCGTCGGAGGCGGATGAGTCCCTGATTGATGGAGGTAGGCAATAGTGTTTCTTCAGTCTGAATTTTCGCTAAAGCTGCATAACACGGCACATCAGCCAGACCATCTCCTTGGTGAAAGCAGTAAGCTGTGGAGATACTTTTCCTCAGTAGGAACAGGGAAGCTGGTCAGAGTTGATGGGAAGACGGTGTAAGCTCAATGCAGGATAACACTGGCGATAAAAATGTTAGAGGCTGCAAAAGAATTCAGACTGGGTGGGTTGCTCATCTTCAGGCACGACGCCAACTCAAAGCATACAGCCAGAGCAACAATGACATGACTTAGATCAAAGCAATTCAGAGGTTAGACAACGTCCATATGAGAAGCAATGGACTTAGAAGCTGATGTTCTTAGATGTTCCCCATTCAACCTGACTGAGATTGAGCTATTCTGCAAAGAAGAAAGTTGATTTAAAAAAAATTATCTCTGAATGAGCCGGATACAATTTCATAATTTTCTGACTTTAGTTAGCTAAAAGCAAATAAAAGAGATGCATTGTTTTCGCTTACTTTTTGTTAGTCTATCAAGTAGAAACCCAATAAGACTGCAGAACGTGACATTACTGTGACGAAAATCTGCAAGATTTCAAAGTGTAAATACTTGAACTCTTGTACACAATAACGCCATTTGTCTGTTTCTCAATTCAATACTTTCCTACTCTTTCTTCTTTTTGATGAATATATGACTTAAATTCACTAACAATAATCACGTCTAACTTTATTTGCTGGGTTCTTCTAATGATAGAAATCCTCCATCCATTCACTGAGCGCAGAGCTTTGGGTAGCAGGATTTTTCACAGAAATCAATCAAGCCACCATAAGGTATCATCATCTATACTTCGTGTTTTCGTGCACAGTGCGCTCTAAAAAAGAAAAAGAAAAAAAAGCTCACACAATAACATATGCAAACAAAGGCCTGAGAACACCACACAGGTGCTGAGGCTGTTTGATGGCAAACAAACTGCAAAGGCAAGAGAGCCATAATTTGACAGAGATGTGACAGTGTGCATTCAAAGGCCTTGTAGTTTTGACACCTGCGAGTGAGGCAATATTAAAGCAGACTTTGAAGGCAAGACACAATCAAGGTCTGCTGTAAATAAAGGAACAGGAATCTCTGCACAAGATATTCCTTCTGACGGAAAACAAATTGGAGTTACAGTCAACGTCACCTTACATGAACTTACATTCCAGGAGGCAGGGGGGTACAAACAAGCTCCTTTCATCTCTAAGAAGATTGTTTTTGCCAACTTTTGTGCTCAGATGATTTTAAACTGGGGTATCTTGAGCTTATCACGTCTCCTTTTTTTTCTATCCCGCCATCTGTCCAGGTGTGGGGGTTATGATGAAAATGGCTGGCAAACAGAGCTTGTTATCTGCTCAGCTGCTGCAAACAAGCCTTAAATGTTGTAATCAATTATCAGCCATCTCAAGGTAATCAGAGCTGATTCTTCACGTGAAAAAGGCACCAGACAGATAAAAAGCATATTTTCTTTCAAGTGCAACAAAACATTTTAGTTTTCAGGGAGACTATGACTAATGTGGTGGACGAAATGAAGGATGTGGAGTGAAAGTGAACTCCCCCCCTTACTTGTGCAGCCAACAGCAGGCTATTTAGATTCAGCCTCTGAAACAGGAGGATGCATTTCACCAGGAGAACCATAAGCACACCGAATCATCAAATCAGCAACTGCCACAACCTGGCGTGTGTGGGCCAGTGTGTCACACCTCATTTCCCCTGAGTCTTCATGTCTGTTGGCAAGCAAACACTCACCTTTACACGTCAGAGGTTACAAGCTTCTCCTTCGTTCCCAACAGGAGGGAGAGGTATAGAAATCTGAAACCAATCTGTGTTGAAAACATTTGGATTATAATTATGATAAAATTATAAAATAAAAACATCTGACACATACATCATATCAAATAAGGCAAACAATTCAAGAACGTGAAAATACAGATCCTTGCATGAATATTTGGAGAGCAACACATGTCCGGCTCCGACCTCCAGCTATTTGTAGACTCTGACAGGTTTCGTCCAGGATTGCTCTGGGTTTTGCTTCAGTATTTTCTGTTTTCCTGTCCCTGCTGCAAAAATCATTGCCAAAACACGATGCGCCCACCGCCATGTTTCATTGTTGTGTGTAAAAGGGGACATATGCTTTTTAATGCCTTCCTTTTCACATTTAAATCATTCAGTTGTGGTCTAAATAAAGTGGAACTACAATGCTTTGGTAAGAATTCCTCGTTGTTGTTGCCCCACAGTCGCTGTTTTAGCTCCTGTTCTGAGGTGCATTTGAGAGCAACTGGTTTTGGTGCTGTCTCTTTAAATCCAAGTGAGGCAAATCCAAACGGCGACTTTGCGAAATTGGTAAGCCGGAAGTTCATGACCTTGTTTAGCAGTGCCACAGCAGATACTGTGACAAATAAAAATAACGTAATGAAAACTATGACCCAAACAGAATATAAAGACATCTACGAAGCACCTGGACAGACTACATTGAAATTTGTTGCATTTGCAGAGACTCCCAGTACACAACTAAATGCATTTAAGGTCTAAAAAGGTGAATTTTGCATGATATGTCTCCTTTAAGGTTGATGTGCTTTGTTAGTTTTGGATGTGAGCCAAAAGGTTAAAGTTGTGTCGGAGGATGGTTTCAACAGTTCTTTGCGAGTTGTTGGAAGCCCGGGTCATTGTTTTATAGCCCAACCCTGCTTTAAACCTCTCCAACTCTTGTTCTTGTCTGCTGTGTCTTCATGATGCGCTTTGTTCACTGCTGTTCTCTAACAAACCTCTGAGGCCTTTACACACAGGTGGACTCCATTAATCAGGTGACTTCTGAAAGCACTGGATTTTATTTAAGGGTATCTGTGTGAAGGGGGTGTATGCAAACATAGGCAACACTTTTCAGATTTTTATTTTCAAAAATCTTTTGAAAACCTTGCCCATCCTTTACAGAACTCTGTGCTACTTTGTGTTGGTCTTCCACATAAAATCCCAATGAAATACACTGAATTTGGGGATGTAATGTGACAAAAGGTGGAAAAGTTCCTGGGGTGTGAATACTTTTGTAAGGCACTGTAATGATCTCTTGTCTTGTTTTCGCTGTTAAATACCAAAGCTCATTTCTAGGTTAATTGACAGATTGGGAATTAGAAGAAACAGTGTGAGCAGTTTGCGTATTCATTATTTATTTCTGTGGCACACAGCATGATTTTCTAAGTAATTTATTTCTGTTAGAAATTCCCTTTGTGCCCTCATTAGAGGGGGTTGAGATTTAAGAGCTTTAGAGGGCCTTTACAGCTGAATGCAAAGCCTTCTGCACAGCCTATAAGAGGCGGATGCCATTAAGAACAGTCATACATGTGCTAATAAAGCCAAAAACTGCACCTGGTGAAAACCTTTTGATGCCACTGTGTAAGATTCCTTTGTGTGCTCTGAATGGGAATTGAAACAGCACTTGATGTAAATACAGGTTATGTTAATATGTGGAGAGGAAATAAGTGACGAATAAAACAAAACAGCAAGGCAAGGCAAGGCAAGTTTATTTATAAAGCACTTTTCAGTAACAAGATGATTTAAAGTGCTGAGGGAGGATAGCAGCCCTCCCTCCACTTGCTCCACATCTTTCTGACCAGTTCATTCACTGTCCGTGCACTTTCTTTCTCTCACATACTGGATCTGTCCACAGTGCATACGTCAACATTTAATAAGATTTGTTTAAAATAATGAAAGTACAAGACAGATTTTACAAGCAAAGGTTACACCTGCTATGCATAAATATCACACGACTTACATCTCTGTCGCATTGAATATACTTTTTCTCCAGTGCTGAACAGCATCATAATTCAATTAACAACACATATTGGGCTCAGACTATTTGACCACATCATTCTGACAGCAAATTGATCCTGACTGTCTTACTAAATCTTCTTAAAACTTGCCTGTACCCACATTTTGGGGTTCTGTGTTGTGTTTACTTCCCAGTTTTGAATCAAGGTTTATGTGCACACATGTGAAATAAATCTCTCACACCCTGATTTCACCTCAGGTATGGCTTTCAAAGCCCATGTTCCAAGTACACTTAGCTTTGTTATAAATTTTCAAGGTAAGAATAAAATGCTCTTTACTCATCTTGTCCCAAATTATCTGACGTCCCAATACATCACAAACCCACCCTATTTACAAAACTATAAACACTATAAACAAAACAAACCATATTAACATTAAAAACAGGAACGTAAATTAGAATATTTCACGAGACAGTTTTTTAATCCTTGTGTATGTTCTAAATAGTAGCTGTGTTCCCATTGTCTATCAAATTGGACAATTTGTAATTAAGAAAATAAATTTGGAATTTTAGCAACAACAAAAAAAGCAACAACCTAGAATGAGGCGGCCGTATCAAAACTGGTGCATTTCATAAAACTGCAATGTAAACAGTTTTTTGCATCACGAGTCATGTGATCGACAACCGGCCGTTACGACTGGTGTAAAAGACGACAGGAGGTGTTGAATCCATAACTCTTCTGTAAAATCGGCGACTACAATTCCCCCCCCAACCCCCAAAAAAACAGGGCATATGTAGCCGCCCCCAAGTATTTAGGGGCTTGTCGCTCTGGTGCTCTGGTGCCTCTAAAGACACCAACGTGTCCTCTGATGACTGATGATGAGCGCTAGTTAACTGCCCATGTCAGTGTTTACATCTGTCGCCGCCATGTTTGTTAATGAGTTATCGCGTGAACAAACTCATTCACTTGTGATTTTAATTGAATCTCTTATTTAATGGAAACACAGCAATTACAAAATTAGATATTTTTTTTACATTAGCAAAATATCGACAAAGTTTTGATTACATTTGTAAGCAAATGTAAGCAAATTTAAAAAAACTTTTTTTTTTTTTTACTGATACCTTGTTGGCTTTTCATAGAAAGGAGCAACAGATAAAAGGGTTGCTTTGGGAGACCCAATAGAAATCCAGTCCTATCCATAACAGCTTGACAAACTTGACTAGGACATTAAACCAGCACTTTGTTACACAAATAGAGGGGTGGTAGGTGCAAGAAGTCAATTAAATCATTGTGTGAGACAGAAATTGGCAGTAAGAAACTGTCTCCACCAGATGTTGTTATATATTAAGCCCTGTGGTTAGTGTAAAGGCCTTCTTTTTCTCTTGAGCTTTGTCACTAGAGTGTGAATACCACCGAAACGTGTGGCAGAAGTCACAGGTTCACGACGGGTGTCCTCTGCATACAAGGTTTCATTCGTGCAAGTTTCATTTCCCGCTCTTCATGCTGAAAGCGAGATAGCCTCTAAAAATCTTTCCTTTAACAAAACCTCTCCTCTGCTCTTCCGAGCCCCAGGTTTCCACTCGGCGTGCCCTCACATCCCCCGCACGCTGCAGCTGTGACCTCGCAGCTTTTCGCTGCACTACATAGTGGGAGGAGGTTACGCCGAGTGGATAGCTCGGCATGCAGCACGGCTTTCAGAAATCTAGGTTATTTTTGTGTGAACACTCTTCAAACTCTCAGCTCCTGCATTTATTTTAGAAACCTCTTTTTTTTTTAGACGTTACGAAACACTTTTGAAGTGCAAGTGATGATATAAAATTTTTACATTAAAGTGACTGAACACACAAATTTAATGTTTTGTTTATTATTTTAGGTAAAATATATTTATTTTGTTTGGATGTGAACTGAAACAGGTTCCTATCCTTGTTCTGATGAACAATTGCAAAGAGGTGAGCATACAAAATCTCGGAATAAAAACCAGTCTAAATGATATAAAATAAAAATAAAAAATAAATTAAATAAAAATGTGATATATGAATTAAAATTAAGCTAATTTTCAAAATAAGTTAAAACAAATCAAACTAAATACAAATAATAAAATAAAAACTTATATTGTATTAATTAAATCATGAATTAAACAAAGGTCTGTATTTTCTGTATTACAAAAATAATTCTAAAGATACAAAACAACTACAGATGACCTGTAATTGTCTGGCAGCAATGTTTCAGATATAGACGGATATATGGTTTTCACTTCTTTTTTTTTTTCTTCTTTTTTTTTTTTTACAAATGAAAATGGGAAAAGTGTGACGTTCATTTTTTTTTATCAGACTCCAGAGTCGATATCCTGTGAAACAACCTGTCCCTGAAAAGCATCCCCCAGCATGATGCTGCCACCACACTGTTTCACGGAGGGTATATGGCACATCGCATTAGTATTAGGCTTTACAATATTTGATGAATAAATAATGTCTATTATCACTTTGTTAAACCCTTTTCATGAAATACTTGAGTGATAACCACACAGTATATAGAAACTAAATGTTCTTCTGGTGCAGCTTGAGTGTTGACATGAAAACAGGCTTTTTTCAGTGGGTAGGTCATAACCCCTGAATTTCAGGGCTTTTTCCATGGGGAAAAAAAAAGCAATGAAAACATCAGAGTGTTCATCAGCAGATTCATTCTCAGGCTATGACTGGGGAACAAGGGGCTCTTTAAATCATTACTAATCACACAAAAAAGGGATTCAAACCGGTGGTGCAATCAATAGAATCGAATCAATTGTTGGAAGAGGACAGCTGATTTGGCCCCTGAGAGTTGTGGACCTCCAGTGGCCGTGAACAGAACCACGGATCTGTTTCCACTTTATGGCCACAGCTGTCACTGCTCATTCCTGTCAAGGTAGACCACCCCGCCTTACGGTAGTTCAGCCGGGTTAAACTGAACCAAAAGTCTGAGAGAGCAGGAGAGCAGGGCAGGAAACCAGGCTGACTGCAGAGATGGAAGATTATGAGTAAATTTTCATTATCATGTTTCTGTCCCTGTTTATTCTTCTGTCCCCTTCTACTCTAAAAATAAATTGGAGTTTATGATATTCACTTTATATTCACACAGCATCTTTTGCAGAATTTTAAGGTCACAGTCATTTGCTTCACCAGGATAAAATATGAATATTTATCTCTATGAATCTTTCCATAATGGTAATTTAAAAAGTTTCATTGGATTTGACCACAAGTTAAGGAGAAGTGTCACAGGATATCCATCCATTCATCCATTTTCTGACCCGTTTAATCCCTCATGGGGTCGCGGTGTCACATGATATATCAAATAAGAAACAACTATGGTTTCCTTAACAAACAATTAGTGAGAAGTTTACCCATAGAGGCAAGAATGTCATATGTATGGTGCTTTAAAGGCAGCATTTGAACTGCTTTATTTCCAATGTGGAGTTTTATTTTGGCTTTTCCCTGCTCTACAGAGCAAAAGACTACACACACAGGCTCTTAATAAACAGAGAGTATTTACATGCTGCTTATTTTGTCCACATTTTGTTGTATTACAGAATTTTTCTAAAACCATTGTGACTATAGTTTCTTTTTTTTAATCTACACAAAATATCCCATGCTGACAGAGTGTATAAATGTTTTCAGACAGTTTTGTACATTTCCAAATCTTAACTTCCCACTAACTAATTAGCAATTTGTATTTACGGTAACAAAAACAAAGAGAAGAAATCTGCAAGTGGCCAGTTTTCCACAGTGCTGTATACACTTTTAATGAAGTCTAATGATTTGCACCCACCTGAATACAATCAGCATGTTTTGATAGTCATTGTGAGCGTTTTAGCATGCTGATGTTTGCATTTAGCCCAAATCACCATTTCCTAAGTACAGGCTCACAGCTGCCAGAAACACTACATTATTTAGTGTTGTTTTATATGGGCTGTGTGGCTTATATACTAGCCAGGGTAAGCAATATGAACCCTTTAAGGCACCAAGCAGAATATTTATAAGAAAAGCGATCCTTATGCTGTATGACTGGTGTTATTTTTTGGTTCATAATAGAAAAAAATAACAAACTTTCTTACTATATGTTCAGA
Organism: Fundulus diaphanus; assembly: GCA_037039145.1. Classification (NCBI taxonomy): domain Eukaryota; kingdom Metazoa; phylum Chordata; class Actinopteri; order Cyprinodontiformes; family Fundulidae; genus Fundulus; species Fundulus diaphanus. The sequence continues at coordinate 27,618,159 of CM073127.1, forward strand.
TTTTACTTTATCTAAAACTATTTGCTGCAGATCAGCAATTCCAATATGTTGTCAGTCATCTGCTATGAATAAATTACATGCATATTTTCACCCATTCACACACACCTCCTCTTTTTGCCATCCTCTCCTCTTGAGCCTCATGAAAAATATAGTTGTGAATTCCAGAAATGTTTCACCTTGTTACAGGCTTACAATTATAGCACAGGCCCCAGAGGGAAAGCTAATCTCAAAGTGAGGGGAAATCTTCTATCATATCAAGTGAAATTACTGCAAGCTTTTCTCAGCCTATGCCGATAAGATACCGATCAGCCAACTAGATTGGCTTTTCCATTATCTGCCAGGAGATCTTGGAAGGCACCGGGTAGATAATTTGCTAATGTTTCCTGTGACCTCCCCAGATTCAAATTATGTCTTTGGGTACAAGTCAGCTCAATCCCCCTGTTTATCAGGAAAAAGGGTCATTAATATTCACAGCAACCAAACTGACTTTTTACACATTTTCCTGCAGCTTTTACAGTGCCTTGCACTGTGGGTGCAATGCATACTCTATAAACTTTAATGTAGCAACAAACAAAAACTAGTATTTATTTGTGAAGAGAAACAAAAAAACATGACATTTTGAAAATTTTCTTTTCTTTCTTTCTTTTTTGATGATGAGCTCCAAGTCTTTGAGGTCCAAAGGCCTCCATGCCGTCACTTTAATTTTTACCTCCCTCCATAGCTACTATCAGATTCAAGCTGGGGCTCCAGCTGGATGGCTCCAATGAGGAAGTATTGGTTTCAGTCAGAAAAAAACAGGCTGGTGAATCTGCAAGATTACTTTAAATCTAAATGGGTTTGAATAATTGTGGGCTGAACTATAGCTTCATCCATCTCCCCATCAACTCTGAACAGCTTCCCTGTCCATGCTAAAGTAAAGCATTCGCTGCAGCATGATGCTGCCACCACCATGTTTAGGTGGTGGCAGGGATGGTGCGTTCGGTGTGATGTTTACCTTTAGGTTTAAACCATCGTTCCACTTCTGCCCTGTGTCTACTAACTATTAATTTACTTATTAGATTACTTCTAGAGACAATCAGTAGAGCTGGATAGTGTGTAGAGGTGTCAGACTGAAGGTCAGTTAATACAAAAGCAATTCAAGCTTTTCAGGTTTTAATTTTGAAAACAATTAAAAGCAAGTATAATTGTTTTCGATTTCACAAATATTTACTGTTTTATCTATTTTTTTAAAGAACAAAACCTGAAATTGTTCAAAGGGAATGATACTACTACTACAGAGTCAAGAGGGTGGCTTTATTGCTGCTTGAGAAATATGGATTCAGTGCCTTGAACAGAAAATGACAAACAGCAAAAAGCATAAGGAAAAGGGGAACAACAGCATAATTCATAAAGTGGTCAGAGGTTTTATTCCTTCACTTTAAAGTAAGGGTCAATTATTCAGGTCTCATCAACAAAATGCAATAAGCTGCTTTGATGTGAGAATTCACTGAACCAAGCATGTTAAAAATAATTTAAATAACAGAGTTACTTTGTCTTTCCTCATTAAAGCAGTTGGTTAATTGCGGGTCTCCTTTTTTTTTAATCGTAAATACACGGCAGCCTCTCCATAAACGGGGAAAGAGGGTAGCTGCTTAAATGCTGCTCATAAACAATTCAAATTCATTAAAATATTCAAGCATGCAGACATAAAAGCCCGAGCTGATTTGTTTTGTCATGTTCAATTGACGTACTCCCCCAATACCCCTGAAACAAAATGGTCCGGAAAAACTGCAAAGCATTAAATTAAGCTCTCGTTCAGCCAGTAAAATGTTAAACTTTTGACAGCTTTGGATCAGAAAACCATTTCATTTTATAAATGCAACATGAACTGCTATGTTTTTTATGTAGTTATTTTTACAACTGAGGAAAGAAAACTTTCCATAAAATAGACTTCAGTGAGAATTTGCTTATTATTACACTCTAAAAAGAGAAAACTTAAATGAATTGCTTCAGTTGGTAACAAGTAATTGAATTAAGTTTATCCAACTTATTTTATTTATTTAATAAGTTGTCAAGTCAAACCATTTTCAGTCAATTAAGTTAGCTGGATTTAATTCAATTAATTGTTACCGGTTGAAGCAATTCATTTAAATTGGAGCTGCATTCTCCTCTCAGAGTGTATAATAATAAGGCAAAATGAACTCTTAATGTGAGGGAATACATTAGTTAATATTAAAATAAGCTTGCTATCAAAAATATAATTTTCAGTTCTTTTCACTGGGAAAACTTTTTGTTCTTAGCAACACAAGTGTCAGTTTTTGTTTAGCTTAGCAAGAATAAGATACTGTGACAATAACTTGACATCATAAAACAATGCAAAATATGGTGGAACACATTTAAGCAATATTCATTTAACATAGCAAAAATGGCTTATTTTATTAAAACTGAATGGCATCAAATGTCCCTAGGATCCTCATAGGGTAAAATCACTGTTGCAAATAACATGCACACTAAAACAGCTTTAACCCAAATGCAGTTCGTTTGGTGTTGGAAGAGATGATGGGTAGTAGTAACCAAACATTAGACCAAAGCTTTCGACCAAGTTTGTTGGGTTGGAGAAGAGACTAAAACGGAGCCTAAAGGGCAACAGACATCGGCGGCTTCTAGTCAGCAGTCAAGGCTCGGTGCTATGCCATTATTCCTTATGTGTTAGGTTTTGTTTCCATCGGATTCCTGCTTTCATCAACTCTCTGTTGTTCAAGTTCTCAGGGCATTGCTTTATTAGCTTATTCCTGTGTGCTCGGTTTCTAGTTAATTCCAGTATTGATTTAAATTTATTCCAGTTAGATTCCCCCTGGGTTTCTTTGCATTTCTGATCAGCTCCATTTATGTTAGTTAGTCTCCCTTCCTCAGTCTCCCTACTCTCCTTCAAAAATATTTCCTAATATTTCCTGTATTCAGTGTCATTCTCCACTTGTCCCTCGGTACAAATGCTCACTGGCACTCATTGTTTCCTTCTGGATCCTTCCATGTATCTGCCTCGTTCTCCTTTCCATTGCCATGCCTGTGGCTTTCCCATCATGATACAGTGCCTGTTTCTCCCTACATGTTCCATGCGCTGTTCTTCTCAGGCCATGCTGTAAGTTTTTTCCTATTTGTTATTATTACTCATCAATTCACACCTCTGCCTCTGGTGTCACCGGCATTTGGGTCCTACAACAAACCTAAGATGACTAGTGAAGTTTTACAAACATCTTCCACTCAGAAAGATCAAAATCCATCTGTAGCTAAAGGGCAGTAATGTGTTTTGTGTCATGTCCGCTATACAACCGCCCGATCAGGCTTCACTGAACCTCTTCCACAGATTGAAATTTGAAATGGTGAAAGGGTAAAAATATGCTGTCGTTGTGGGTTGCTGCTACTTTAGTTTGCACTAGATGGGTCTCTTAATGTAACATAACCAGTTAAGTAGCAAACACAAGATAGGAAAGTAAGAGAGATAATACTAAATGTACAAAGAACAGAAGACAAGAATAAAAGAAGAAACTGAACGGAAAAGGCAAGGTAAGCTTATTTGTAAAGCACATTTCAGTAACAAGACTATTCAAAGTGCTGTACATGAACAGAACATAAAAAAGGAAAACATTACAGGGCAAAGCACAGTGCAGTGGAATAGTAGCAGCAGGTCAAGATAATTTGGACTACAAACTTAATCTAATGACGTTTCAGGTAACTACAACAGTTTGAATTGAACACTAACATTTAAAAGCAACTCTAAACAAATACGTGTTTAACCTTGATTTAAAGGAACTCGGGGTTTCAGCATTTTTACAGTCCTCTGGGAGTTTTTTTCCAGATAAGTGGAGCAGAATAACTAAGTGCTGCTTCTCTGTGTTTGGTTCTGGTTCTGGGAATGCAGAGTAGATTTGAGCCAGAAGACCTGAGGGGTCTGGAGGGTTGATACACTGATAACAAGTCTGTGATGTATTTAGGTGCTAAGCCATTCAGTGATTTTTAGACTAAAAGTATTTTAAAGTCTATTCTCTGAGATACAGGGAGCCAGTGTAAGGACTTTAGAACTGGGGTGATGTGCTCTACTTTCTTTGTCTTAGTGAGGACGCAGGCAGCAGCGTTCTGGATCAGCTGCAGCTGTCTGATCAACTTTTTTGGCAGACTTGTGAAAACACCGTTGCAGTGATCAATTCAACCAAAGATAAATGCATGGATTAGCTTTTCAGGATCCTGTTGATACATTAGTCCTTTAATCCTGGAAATGTTCTTCAGGTGATAGCAGGCCGACTTTGTAATTGTCTTTAGATGCCATTGTTGAACCCAGATTCTGTACCTGATCAGTATTTACTAGCTGAAGCAGCTGAAGCTGTGTGCTAAAGCATAAACTAAAACAGTAAGACCTAAAAGAACATAAACAAGGAAACACTGAAAACACAAAAGAAAATCAAGACCCAAACACCTGGAGAATGTGACATTAAAGAAGTTAATTCAAGTATCGATTTCTCCTTGCAGCATCTCTGAAGGCAGGAAGAGTAAAACATCATCTTCAATGAGGTTCTCAGCGATTAAAACTGATAATGTTAGAATGTTTTAAATCGTTTTCATTCTTAGGCACGAATATAAACAAACAGATGCTAGTTTAAGTTTTAAAAAAGAACGAGACCCAAAGCTGCTGTGGTTAATATTCCTTCGGCACACATCCCACCAGCTTTAATTCTTGAAAATCTGTCATCATTACACAGTTCCTGTGTCTTTGAAATAATCCTAATTATTTTTCCAAACATAACTGCTGTGAAATAATAAGAAGGTATGACTGTGAAACACCAGGTTTTAAATATGAAGCAGAAGGCTTGTCACATTTCGTCATTTCAATGGAGTATGAAGTCACTTTACATGCGTTGTAAAGTGTCATTACTGTGACTAAATGTTCGATTACAGTTTTATTGCTTAAACCCTTTTTATTTTCATTATCGTGCCAGGAGCCTCTCGCTTCCCCACAAACTCAGCAGTCATACAAGATGTCTGTCAGTTTTATTGTGTTTCCATCAGAACAGAGCGAATTAAATAGGCGGGACCATCTTAGCGTCTGTGGATGTAATTTAAACAAAAGGCATGGACAAATTACATGAGAAGGGTCAGGGACAACAGGTTACATTTGAAATAAAATCTGTGTTACATAGTTGAGACAAACTAACCCTATCACACTTTTTGGGTGTACAACTTTACCAAATATGCTGTGCCAAACCCATAATAACCCAAGCCTGTTGTGTCAAATCTACTCAGCGCTGGATTAATCCTTATTGTGGGTAGCAAAATAACCTAAAATGGGTTGTTTTAAAGTAAAAATAACAAGCCAGCCCAATATGTTAAGGAGACGTTCAGCTTTGTCAAACCACAGGAATACTAATTTCACACAATAAGTGCACTAAGCATTGCTTTGTTACAAAGAGTCTTAAAATTGACCAACAATAATAACATAAAACTGACTTGCAGGCCCAGCGAGGACAGAAATCGCTACCAAAGAAAGACGAGGGCACCTGCCATTCCACCCTGCAATCATATATTTTAAACCTTGCTCGAATTTTCATTTAGCCCGTTGCCGCCCCCTCCTTCTGGAGTTATTAAATCAGCTGGAAGCAGAACAGCTCTGTCACACACAGTATTAGAATGTCTCCCCCTCCTATTACCAGGTGCAGCCCTGTGATTTAAAGCTTTGATTCTGTTCAAATGACAACAAAGGTGAGCCCAGAGCTGACGCTCCTAATTCATCATTCCCTGCTTGATAAGAGCGGGATTAATGCTTTTAATGCGACGGTCGCAGACAATCATCCATTTTAAAGCTGGCTCCCCGGAGGCTGCAGCTAAAAAGGGAAAACACCTGAAACACAGGGTATGAAGAGGGCACATTATGGGGATGTGCTGAGCTCTTTGAGGCCTCTTTATTGATCCTGATGGAACCAGAACTCTGCCCCGTGGGCTTGGCGTGCATCCCAGGAGCAGATGGCTGCAAGACCTGAAGTTAGATTTGACCTAAATGCTAAAATGCAAAATTCAAAAAGCCTGGCATTTGCCCTCTACTCAAATCCATCCTCTCAGTTTGCATGCCTGCCAGGACCACCGCAGGGGTTCGGGCTTTGAGAAGGAGTCCTTTGACCGTCTAGAATCTGTTTGCAAATGTTCAAAATACCCCGATATTTGGGACATTTTTCCCCCTCCCTGAATAAAATCCGCTCAGTACTTAATTTAATATCTGCTGACTCCTCCACCATCGCTCCATTGGCTCCTAAATCGGGCAAACACATGGGGAGTTGGAATGCAAAAATGATCCATTATCCACACGTGTTTGGGCAAATTCAACTCAGTCCCAGTTGTTGGTTTCTGTAGCTGCGTGTCCAACAGTAAAACACTGTTTTCCAAACCACTCCACTCCGAATCAGAGGGCAACTGTGGAGTTTGACAGAAACAGTCTGGTGAAATATGCAGAAGGCCTGAGTCAAGAAGAGAGACAAGTTATACAGAGGTTTTAAAATGTTACCGCTTATAAAATGCAAACATTTTCTGTTTTACTGTTTCTTTGGTTTAAAGTTCTTTTAATGAGATGTCACAGGAAGGGACCAGAGTTTCTGCAGCCGTATGAAAAAACAATCAGCAGTCAGTGCTGTCCCTCCCTCAGATGCTGCTGCAAACTGCCAGTCAGCTGCCCGAAAAAATAAATGTTCTCTCATTTTAAAGCATTTTATGGTTAGGATATATTTCTGACCACAAACAGCATGTCAAAACAGTTACAATGTTGAACCTAGGAGCACCACCATCTCTCCTATTAAAAGTATTGAAGCTATAGCTGCCAAGCTACAGGTGCGTCTGTTAAGCAGCAAGCTGTGGGCTGGTAACCGGCAGCATTTTCTTTCTGACTTATTAACCAGTCAATAACAATGGGATCCTATGACAGATTAAATAAATAGATAAATCCACAATATCTGATTTATACTTGCGTTACTCTATTAAGAGCAGAACAGCAAAAAACAAATATCTAAAATAATATTCTGTGCAATAAGCACTTGAAAACTATTACAATAGTAAGTGGCTGCTTAGTCTAAACATTTGCTCTAGTTTTGTTTTATTTATCAAATTAGGGCTGGACAATTAATTTGCATTTGCAATATAATTGCAATTTTAAAAGACGGCATTTACAAATCACAAAGGTGTGCAATTTTTGGCTATGTAACAATTAATGGATAAGACACGTCCTTTGGGTGTCGGTAATATGTTTAAAGTGGGATTGATGTCCCACTCAAGAAGCTATTCTCTTTAATAAGAATATTCTGATTAATAAAAACAGTGAAATTTCTTGTTATAAATAGTCCTTTTTTACAAATATCTTCATCTACAGGTCATTTTTGTTGCTTGTAGTTAATGCAGAGAAAAGTCACAATTAAATCGCAATCACAAATATTGTATGAATATATCTCAATTTAGATTTTTGGCCAAATCGTTACAGCCCTATGTCAAATTCAAAAGAACAATGAGATTGTTTTCAAACAATAATTAATATGTTACATTTTCTATAGCAGCAGCAGGAATAGTTATTGCTCTTCTGAAATCAGATATACATATCTGATATAAGATTTTGATGAAGAATTTGGATTTTGGTGAGGTTATCATACCGCGAGAATCTGACACCAGCCCATATCTTTTGTATCAAAAATAGACAACAGGCAACTCAAAGTATGTAATGTGTAAATGTTGAGTGAACTATGAGAAATAAGTTTTTCTCTGTTGCTTTGTACAACCTTTACCTTTAGCCCTAACAATGATAAATGAGCTAAAGGGCACACTATGAGGAGTGTCTCAGGCTAATCTAAATTAATGATGCAAAACAATTAAATGCAGCCATATAAGAGATGGAAAAACAATGTGCAAAAGTAGACAGGCTGCTCAGGGGGAAACCCCGATTATCTGCTTTCATCTTGAAACAAATACATTCTCAGTTATTTTTGTCTCTACTGTCTTTAATGAACAACAACAAAATAAGATTAGAAAGAAAGTGGTGTCTGTGTTACATTTATTTTCAACATTGTGTTGATTTTTTCGATTTAGAAACACTTTAAATATAATAACAAGCAACAAGAAAAAGTATTATAATTATGACGATAGAAAACTTAGGAAGACCAAGATGATGATTCTGGAGGTTAATTCACAACATTTGAGTAAATGGAGACGCGCCTATGGATGTATCATAAGGCCAAAACTAATACAACGCTGCTTCCTTGTCAGACAAGAAATCAGACAAGATATCAGCAAGATATCTGAGGATCTCCACAAGTCTTTTTTAATGCTTGTATACACTTTTCAAATGCCTTAAGGTGCCACATTCATCTTTTGTGTTAGTAAAGAGATGAGATGTACGGATACTGGGTTAGATGTGTCCATGTAGCAGGCTGGCTAGGCCCAAACGACCGGTATGTGGAAGCTTGTCACTTTGTTAGTAACAGCCGAAGTGGCAAGCACAGATTTGGAAAGGAGTTACTGTTACAAATGGACCAAAGGAACAACCGGGATGACAGAGAGAACAGAATAATGACACTTACAGTACCAGAGGACTGACGTTTCAAAGGTATTGGAGCTCGTGACATGAAAGAAACGATGTCTGAGCAGAGAACGGGTGGATTTTAAGGCCAATGCTTGTGGTCACCTGACCACTACATGTCATGTTCAAACCGTAACAGTATGTGAACAACATGGCAATGGTAAAAAAAACAAAATAGTCATACCAACCACGCAAACCGTTTTTCTGCTGTAGCTTTACATTTTTCACCCAGTTGTGTTCAAACTGAAGCTTGTAACAAACGGGGCGTAACAATACATCGATCCACATCACTGTATCGACTAAATGGTTAACGATCCATTTGCATCAATGCTAAATGAAAACATTTATCCATATCGTCATTTGTAAGGTACACCTTAATTATCAAATCCACAAGGTATGAGACTATAGTGAACAGGTGATCTATTGCTGTTATTTTTTTTTTTTTATAATTTGAATAATGCTGTTTTTGACTTAAATGTCTGATACCTGTAAGAGCTTAGAAATAAAATTGTCAAATCATAATCAGGGGTATTTTTGTGAGTTGATATTTCCAGGAGGGACTGGAGCACTTCACAGAATATAGGACATCAAGAGGAAAGACCATTAAATATTCAAGCAACAACTTAAGACAGACAGTAAGTTAAAGCTTAGACACAAATTAGTCTTATCAAGACAGTGACCCTCTGAATAACGCCCAGATTGTTAAAAAGTGGATTCAGGACAACAAAGTCAGTGTTTGGAGCAGTCAAATCAAAGATTATCTCAGTCCTGTATGACATTTGTGGGCAGAACTGAAAAAAGTATTTGCGAGCAAGGAAGCCTACAAACCTGACTCACTTCCACCAGTTCTGTGAGAAGTTACGGACCACAATTCTGGTAAACTATTGTCAGAAGTTGTGAGATGATTCCCAAAATGACTGACTCGGGTCATACATAAAGAATCAATGCTACCCACAACCAAGAAAATGTACTTGAACATAAAGTAAATAAACAAAACAAAAACAATTATTACATATTCTTTCTTTTTGTTCTGTAATACAGCAAACACAAATATATTTTTAAATCCTAACTGACCTAAAACAGGAAACGTTTTGACTGATTCAGTATCAGACAGTGAGTAAAAACGGGTTTTGTACCTTTTACGTAATATGGTGATAATGTTCTAACCAAAAGAAAACCATTGTTTATGTAATAAAGTAATGCAGTATCACAGGTGTCTGATGGTAAATGTAATATTTTATCCACTGACCCAATGTAACCTTTGGAGATGTGCCTGCAGCTCGTGGTTGAAGCCTCCGTTCGAACACTTCAGTTTATTGAGAAACAAGTTTTAGTCCAGGTTTCATCAAAGCTACAGAGGGGCTGTTGACACCGATTTGTCTCAAGAAACGATTAGTAGCATTTAGGATTCACCAGATTATCTTAAAGGAAGATAAAACCAGGTGCCGAAAATTTTCTGCATAAAGCTGGCCTGTGAAGAAGTCATGACCCGAGATAACTCTTCATTAGCAACAACCAGGTGCTATTCAGTCTAAATGTTGGCCTGATAATTTATTGAGTGGTTTTTAAATATGGATCTTTACTGAACAGGACTCCGTTTGTAAACTCAGCAGCGTGTTGGTGTGCTAGTGAGTGAGGTGTTAAATCTAGGAACAACCTACATAGTGACTGTGCTGCTAATCATGGCTCGAGGCCAAAGTATAGAGCTGCAGGCCCGCGTTCTGTGAGCTGTGATGTTTCATTATTATCCCCCTTTAGCTACATTGACTACGCAGTAGGCTGCTTTAATTACTCTCCATCAGTAGGAGAGTCAAAGCCACTTCAGAGACACACTAATCCCCCTCCCTTCTTTTTCTCTGCAGGGCACTCATTGTCTCCTAAATATCATTTCCCTGAGCCCTATGCACACCATTGGATTAAAATGTGGAAGTTTTGCTGAAGGGGTGAGGAGGTGGGAATGGAGGGATAGCATTAAGGTTTTTCAGCTCGCCTGAGGACCAGACTGTCTCTGGTAACAGCTTTTTAGCTGCATGTGCTCTGCAGCACACAGAGGAGATGTTGACTCGCACCACCACTCCTCAGTTGGCCCCAGAGACACAGATTACGCTTCCTTGTAGGAAACAATTATCATTGAGCTCTGCACATTTTAAAGTGAGCTTTCTTGAAGCAGACTTTAGGATTTAAGTAAATAATGTTTTTCTGTATGTCAGTGGTGTCCAAACTTTGTGCACTGTGGGCCAAAATTCCCAAGTTGAAAGTGTAGCTCTTATACTGAAAAACCCCGAAACTAATGGTAAATTGAAAACCAAATATGACTGCTGGAAGGTCACTTTCCAGAGTGTCCATTGTAACGTTTGCTGCTGGTGAACCCGAAATTCAGCCAAAACACAGAGTTACATTGAAAAGATTATTGGAAAGGTTTTATGTTGACAGACCAGAGGTTGCTGGCAGAACAAGACTTGACCAGATGCAGACTGAGCACACAAGAACTGAAAGTATCACTCCAGCAGAGCGCAAGTGAGGTGATGAGACGATCTGGCAGTGAGTGGGTGAGTGAGGCAGGTATATGAAGGCTGGGGAACAGGTGAGCAGAGTAGGAACTGATCAGTGGCAGCAGGAGGAGCTGGTCTGGGCTGGTGACTGGAGACTGAGGAGACTGAGCTGATCGGATAGTGGCTGGTGACAGGCGGAAATTTCAAGTCCAAAACAAACCAACAAAACCCTAAGCCATGACAGCCGGAGTATACAGTTACGTACATCTAAAAAGATTAGAATGCTGAGCAAAAGTTAAATATTTTTGCCAGTCATTTCAGAAAGTGAAACACTTGTTTTATGGAGATTTGTTACACATAGAGTTAAAATTGTCAAGATTTTATTTCTTGTACTTGAAGATTATAGTTTATAGGTACAGATAACCCAAAATTCACGGTCTCAGAAGATTAGAATATCAAATTAGACCAATCAAAAAAAGATGTTTTAAAAACTAATTTCAGGCTTTTGAAAAGTTTGTCCATTTCTATGCAATTAATACTTGGTTGTCCTCCTCTTGCATTGATAATTGCATCAATGCGCCGTGGCATAGAAGCCATCAGTCTGTGGTTCTGCGCTGGTGTAATGAACGCCCTGATTGCTTTGACAGCTGCCTGCAGGTCATCCACCTTGTTGAGTCTGGTGTCACTCACCTTCCTCCTGACAGACAACAGCCCATAGATTTCCTAAGAGGTTCAGGTCAGAGGAGTTAGCTGGCCAATCAAGAACAGGAACACCTTGGTCATAGAACCAGCTTTTGGTACCTTTGGTAGTGTGGGCAGGTGTCAAGTCCTGCTGGAAAATAAAATCAGCATCTCCATGCAGCTTGTCTACAGAAGGAAGCATGAAGTGCTCTAGAACTTCCTGGTAGATGGCTGTGTTTACTGTGGACTTCAGAAAACGCAGTGGACCAACGCCAGAAGATGACATGGCATCCCAAACCATCACTGACTGTGGAAACTTCACACTGGACTTCTGGCAATATGCATTCTGTGCCTCTCCACCTTTCCTCCAGACTCTGGGACATTGATTTCCAAATGAAATAAAAAATTTACTTTCACCTGAAAACAGGCCTTTGGACCATTGAGCAACAGTTCAGTTCTTTTTTCCTTAGCCCTGGTAAGATGCTTCTGATGTTGCCTCTGGTTCAGCAGTGGCTTCAAACGAGGAATGCAAAATTTTTAGCCTATGCCTAGTATTTGTCTGTGTAGCAGCTCTTGATGCACCAACTCCAGCCTCAGTCCCAAATTCTTGAATGGATTTTGCTTGACAATCCTCTCAAGGCTGCAGTTCTCCCTGTTGCTGGTGTACCGTTTCCTCCCACACTTCCTCCTTCCACTAAGCTTTATGTTAATATGATTGGATACAGAACTCTGAACAGCCAGCTTCTTCGCAATGACCTTTTGAGACTAACCCTTGTTGTGAAGGGTGTCGATGACCGTGTTCTGGACATCTGTCCAGTCAGCGGTCTTCCCCATAATTGTGTCGCCTGCTGACCCAGAGTGATTTTGGATTTTCCTTACCTGTAAGCCATAATCATCAAAATGTCAAGAAACAACAGCTTTCAATATATCACTCCATGTGTAATGAAGCTATATAATATATAAGTTAACCTTCTGAGAAGAAAAAAATTGCACTTTTATACAATATTCTAATTCTTTGAGACGTACGTGTACACGTATACAAAAGGTTGTAGAGGTCGTACAAATAAACTGTTTATTTGCACTTTTAATGGTTTGCATTACTGAAACCAGTTGCACAATGTCCAATGTCTGGCTGTGAGCATGGTTCCTAAGTTAATTTAGCTCCTTCAATCCATAAAATGCAAAGAAATACATTGGTCTTTGCTTTCAAACCTGACAGTAGTCAGCAATAAGACAACAGCAAATCCCAGTACTTGCTCCACCTTTTAACTGTGGTTGAATTTTTCCTCAGAAGTCAGAATTTTCTGAGTTCCTTGTTGAACAAATTCAATTCAATTCAATTCAATTTTATTTATATAGCGCCCATTCATGAAACATGTCATCTCAAGGCACTTTACAAAGTCAAATTCAATCATATTATACAGATTGGGTCAGATTATACAGATTGGTCAAAAATGTTCCTATATAAGGAAACCAGTTGATTGCATCAAAGTCCCGACAAGCAGCATTCACTCCTGGAGAAGCGTAGAGCCACAGGGAGAGTCGTCTGCATTGTACATGGCTTTGCAGCAATCCCTCATACTGAGCAAGCATGAAGCGACAGTGGAAAGAAAAACTACCCATTAACGGGAAGGAAAACCTCCAGCAGAACCAGGCTCAGTATGAACGGTCATCTGCCTCGACCGACTGGGGGTTACAGAAGACAGAGCAGAGACACAACAAAAGAGACAAAAAAGCACAGAAGCACACATTGATCTAGTAATCTGTTCTACATTAGATGGTAATAGCGGGTGATCTGTCTTCCCTGGATGATGTCACATTTAACAGAACGCCAGACCAGGTGTACCTACTATGAAGAAAAAAAGAGAGAGAAGAAAAAGTTAAAAGCTGAAATGACAACAGTCATTTCAATGCAATATAAAACTGGAGAACAGTAGAAATCAGTAGAGTGAGAAAAATAGGCCCTGATGTCCTCCAAATTACAACAGAACACAACCTGAATTCATTATTGGGACTTGGAGAAGGTCCCTCAGCAACACAATGCTAAATCTCAATATGGCTGCTCCATACAGCATGTTAAACTGTAAAATATGCATGAACAAAGTATTTACTTTTAACTTTCATTATTTTATCTCATTAACCCCAGGGCACACACAATACTTTGCAATCTCTGAGAGTGTATTATTATGATGCTTGAAATTATAGTATGCAAAGAAGAACATAGTACTACAACAATTAGCAAAACCCACTGCTATTCTGACTTGAATCTAGGCAGACTTTGATTTATTCTTGGAAGTCAGAAATTCCAGTGGGAAAAACAAATTAATAAAAGAGAGAGGAATGTGGAATAATTAATCCAGGGACATGAACAAACACTAATTTTGTTCCTTCTACATGTTCACCTGAGCATATTTTGGGAATTTTACAATAAACTAAGGATTGTTTGTGAATTTGGTTCTAAACTGGAGAAAATGCTGAAATGTTGGTCGACGTGCAGAAGACGCCTGGCTGGCGGGAAGTGGGGAGGAAAGGTTTCCAGGAGAGGTGGGGCCAGAGGCAGACAAGCTGGGTTCAGCTCGAAACCTGTTAAACCTCTAGTTAAGGATGAACCGGTACAGCACTGGCTGTCTAGCGTATAAATTATAGACTGTGTGGCAGAAACTAAAATGTTTTTTGTTTTTTGGTTACACAGCTTGGAACACTTTAAATCAAACCATGCTCATTCAGTCCACACATTGGAAAGGAACAAAATCATCATTTTGTAGAAATAGTAATAGTTAGTGTTTAACACTATAACAATAAGCAAATCCCAATGCTTTTCCACACATTTTACTCTGGAAATCTGAGATGTCAGAGTTCCAAGTTGGAAAAAACAAATCCATAAAAAGGAGAGAAATAGGGGTTAATGGTTGAGTTAATGATAGGAGTTAACCTGGGTCATGCACCTTTCCTCCTTTTGGCACCTTCTTTTGATTATTGAGCCGGTGTGACACGTGAATTTCTCCACTGTGAGATCACTAATGTGTATCTTATCTTATGTTATCTTATGTTATCTTATCTTAAACAAAACACTTTGTAAATCACGATAAAAGGGCCACAACTCAAATGCGACATCCTTCCCGAGTACGAGCCCTGGTACCCGAGGTAAATCACACGCAGCATTAGAGAGCCAGACTGTCAAAGCTTCCTAGAGCAGAGCCGGCGGTGAAGCCTTAGTGATGCTCGTGTTTCACCTTCTGGAGCAACAAGTCAAAAGGCCTGGTGAGGAAAAGGTGTATTTCATGAAACCTATTATTGAAGCCAGAGCTGACATTTAGAGACATTTATTACAAGAAATCAATACATCTCAAAGCAGCAGAGTGTTGCAGACAATCACTGTGTTAAAGTTAAATCTATGTGTCGCATTGTAATCCTCAGTGAAGCATAAGAAATGACTGTACTGTGTGAACAATGACTAATTCAATGACTGCAGTAAATGTGCTAAAGGACACAAGGCACTCAAGTCGCTGTGAACTGCTTTGGAGGGGGAAAAAAAACAGACGACAGAAAACGTTCCTTTCGTCAAATGACTTGAAGGGAGTGTCTCTCCTCAGAAAATGGGGACGCGAGTGTTCACCAAACCAGTTCATGGAGGACAGCTCGTATTGTCTGCTTTTATTGCCCATGATAAAGCAGCATTAGAAACCCCACTTCCTGCTCCTGTATGCACGCCAAGTCTCTTTGTTAGCCTAAACGCGGAGCCTATTCATCTCAGAGCACACAACAGAACACAGTAATAACACAGTCAGGAGTTTTGACTGATGTCAGCGAGGCGCAGAGCTACTTCAGTATGCGAGAAGCAGAGCTGCTACACAGGCGCCCATTCACCCGCTCACCGTCTCACCGTCATTGCTCTGCTGACCTCTCTGTGGCCCGCAGTCCCACTCTGACGCTGGCAAGTCTTTCGCCGACTCAGAAGACCCAACGGTAACAGCTGGGCCGTTTAATACTAAAGCCAGGTTAACCTCCTGGCCCTGGTTGGCCTCTCCCGTCTGCCGCAAACTGGAGAACGCGGTTGATGTTTCTCAGTTATTTTTCAGGGCTAATGACGTGGAATAATGTTGCTATTACTAGTCGCGTGAAGCGTGAGCAACTTAATTTTTGCTTGGCAGCGCTGATTGTCACGCGTAAACAAAGAAAAATAAATTACAGCTGCCCCAATTCCGCCTCACATGCTCTGCGAAGCTCTGCGTCGTACTCCGCCGCGTCTTCCTCTACAAATGGGGTTGTACAGCAGCAAGGTGGCAGATGTTTTGAGTATCAAACAACACGGCATTGGTTAGGGGACTGTCATTACATGGGAACTAGGTCACCATTCAAGCCCACTCGCTTGCATTGACTGTTTCGAGTGGCTATTGATTTTCTGACTGAAGCAATGACTTCATTAATATCACCATTAGTCTGCCATCTGACACAAATGGGCACGGCTTGGCTGCTGGGCCAGACGATAATTTAAGTTGATATGAATCAGAGATTGCATGAGTTCAACGTTTTACGCGTTTCAGTACAAATGTGCATCACGCGCGGTACAATTGAGAAAAGGTTGCTGAGCTCCTTCACTCGACCGTGTTCAAACGAAACCCCTCCCCAGCCCCCTCCCAAAAAAGAAATCCCATTTCCTCTGTTTGTTTTTTTTTGCCTAAACGAGCACAAACACAACCAGACATTACCGGTAAATTCTTCTTTCATCGTTCAATTTAAACCTTAATCTGCGAAAGATGAGAGAAAAATCAACAGATCGCCTTTCAGCAGGTTCTCCAAACAAAAACAACAATGAAAGAGGGATTATTTTCCCTTTAATCCGGGGGCACCAGCTTAGCTAAAACAAAAAGCGAGACCATGGGAACGCTCTATCCGCCGAACCCAGCTCTCAAGCACACCACAAAAGCATGTGTGTGCAAAAGAAAGAGAGAGACAGAGGAAGATGGTACGGGATTTGAGATCTATATTAAAACTGCAAATAGCTTTTAAAGATTAGTGATGGGCAGAAGGAGATGACAGCAATGGGATGTGTGAAAAGTGGATTTCCCCTCCCCACTGGGACTATTTTGATAGCAGGAGACTTGACAAGGATTGACTTGATTGTGAAAAGGCAACGTGCGCTGAAAAGCCTTGACAAGTTTCTTTGAGGCATGTACGGATCTTTTGGTGACTGAAAGGAACACAAATCAGGATTATGCATTACATAGCCATATTCAAACAGCTGGCATTAGGAGCTCTCGAGTGTCTGGCAAGACAGAGTTGTTCAAGGATGTGCCTCGTCTTTCTCTCTGCGTGCACTGTAATTACCCAGATCTTGGCCTTCAGACAACCATTACTTGTGAAGGCATGCAACCATTGCCTGAATACTGTCATTATTCTGTTCAACCTATATGTTTCACAGACATTTCTGTGATTTGGAAACATCCTACATTTTTCAGAAATGCAACATTGAGATTTTTTTTTGATTTGTTAGATGTACAAAATTAAATGCAGGAGGAGCTTCATTTTTATTCTCTGTGGAGAACATCCTGCACCCTGCGTTTATTCAACCCCATCACCGTGGTCATCTCAGTCTGTGGAGTTGTTGCTCTGTTGTCAGAGATGTGCCTCACTCTGCCGCATTTGTCAGGATTAGAGAAAAGTAATCCCTAACCAAACTCCAGAGGATATAATTTGGAGATATGCGCTGGAACTGAAACTGTGTCGGCTTACTCCCACAAACCCCATCTTTCACCCGAACTGAGCCATCTAAACTCATCTTTTTTGAGCTCCCAGAGACATCTGGCATTTTAAACAGGTTGAAAATGTGTAAAAACTATGAAGCTGCCAAGTGGCCTTCAAGCTCACTTTCTCATTCCACTCTTGAAAAAGTAAAACTCTCCTTCATTCAGGTGAGGTACTCATGATGTCACAGATACTTGTTCTGATATCCCTCAACACTTAATGTCACCACCCACCTTTAAGCAGTCCAACAGGAGGCCTTACCGTTACTCTGGAGGAGCTACAACGGTACAGAGCTCAGATGCGGGGATCTGTTGACAGGACAACTACAAGTTGTGAACTATACAAAGCTGGCCTTTATGGAAGAGCCCAATCGTCAGTAACAATTCCCATTTGCTGTTCATCACAAGCCATGTTGAGGACACGGCAAATTTGTTGAAAAAGGTGTTTTGGTCACCCAAGACATACATTTTTTTACCTACTTAAAAATCTCTGTGTGGCAGAAAATAAACATCAAATCACAATGAACACACCATCCCACTGTGAAACGTCAACATGGCAGCATCATGGTACAGCGAAGCTGGTCGGAGGTGATGGGAGGATGGATGGAGGAATCCTGAAAGAAAACCTAGAGATATCAGCTTGAACTGAAACTGCATCAGTTTACTCTCATAAACCCCACATTTCATCCAAACTGAGCCGTTGAAACTCATCTTTTTGAAGCCTTCGGAATCATCGAGTGTTTTAAATGGGTTGAAAATGTAAAATACAAAGAGAGAGAAAAAAAGCCATGGAGCTGCCAGGTGCCCTTTAAATTAACTTTTCCATTCCACACCTGGAAAAAAAGAAATACTTCTTCAGGCAGGTGAGGTGCTCATGATGTCAGTTCCCATCACGGATATCTGTCCTAATATCCCTCAACACTTGGCTGTCACATCACCAGCCACCATTAAGTCATCGCTAGTGTCCAACACGGGGGGCAGATCTGTGTGCTCTGGCCCAGTCCCAGCCCTGTGCCTTTTTCATGCCCCGGACTCTCTGTGACAGACAGGACTGATCTCCCCTGCAGCAACCCTCCACCCTGCCAGGAAAAGGACAGCAGTGAAAAAAGCCCCCAAGGGGCCCACTGAGGACGGACTCATGAATCAAACATGCACCCGAAGCTTCCTTCTTATCACCGAGGTCAGGCCAGGCATTAATACGCCATGGCTCGAGGGAGCTACCTACTGTGACCTCCCCCGGTTTCCCTGAACAGAAGGGCAAAGTCCTCAGGAGCCCGACCAGTGAGAGAGGGCCTCCCTCCGACACAGTCACTTCACATTAGGTCTACACGCTGAGAAAAAGGGGTGATAGTAAGAGAAAGGAGACAAAGGGGTGCAGAAATAAAGCATGAGAGCAAAGAAGAAGAGAAAAACAATATTCTATGATGCAACGCGGGTCAGGGAGTAACACGTGGGCAAAAATCTGACCGCGTATACGGACCCTTTCAAACACCACCAATCTTCATTGGCCTGACGGCGTGTGATATATGTGACTGTCTGCGAGCGTAAATTAGGCGGTCCAGCCCGCTGTGTGGTAAAGCATGACGGGGCCGGACAGTGCACTAACTCAGGAGGCCCGGTGCCACGCACGCCAGCTTCTCGCTGCTCTGGCACGCCATAAATCACCAGCTGGGGGAAATGAATCGCTGTCCGTCCGAGCTGGATGCACCAGCTGGCACCGCCATCACCTGACCAGCAGGAGCCCGCGCCGACGCTGGTGCGGCTGAAATCAAGAAAAATGAGGCATGGAAGCAGACGGAGCCATACCCCTGTGCTACCTCATTAGTCTCCTCTGGGCTTCCTCCACACAGAGCTCGTCTGAAGTGAAAGGGCACACAAAATATATTTCACAGTGTCACCTGAGGGGAGGAAGAAAAAGGGGGGGGGGGAAAGAAATGATCACCCCTGGTCTCCTCACAAATCAGTGCTGGGGTGAACTGGCAGACAGTATTAGTGTTTGAGAACCAATGGTTGAGCGAGACAGCAGGTAGGGCAGCAGCTCAGAGGGGGAGCACGTGGGGGGACAGCTTTGTGTTCGCTCTTATTTAATGGAGTTATTTTACTGAAAGTAATGACTCAACCCTATTGGGGATTCCACTCTGCAATCAGATGTGGTTAATGGGAAAACATGTTGATGAATAGATTTTCACTTTTCAATATTGCTGAGTTGCTGCTGGAGAGCCCACTTATATGCTGACCGCTGCGATTATGAGAAGCAGCGTGGGTGTCAGAACAGAGGCACTCATCAGGAAAATGGGTTGAAATTACATCAATACTGCCACATAGAGAGCTGGAGAGATCTAAAATAATATACACTTGATCCTCTGCTGTGGACATGGGGCTGATGTTTACCTTTGACGTTGTAAATTATGGATTCAAAACATTTTAAGCATTTTTTTTTAGCTCCCCTCTGACAAAGCCAGAGTATTGCAGTAAAAGTCGGAGATGGCTGCAGCTGCTTTGTCAGAATAGGGCAGAGCAAATGATCTAGATTGATATTAAATTTTAAGCTTGCCATCTGCAAATGACAGGCAAGGCCAATTTCTTTTGAGCTCCCCCCGCAGCCGTTTTAGGGCTAAATTTCATTGGCCTGTAGCAGGGCTATTAGGAAGTCCATGACTGTGAAAGATATGGAGGCTCATATCTTTCTTGCACGGAGAGAGCTGGTGATCACGGTGTGGTAATGAATGGCAGGAAGGCTGAGGAAATGTACTGCAGGCGGCAAGGTCAAGTCTGTCCTGGCAGCGTGCCCCAGGCCCAAACCTCTTCATGGCTGTGATGACCCACCCGTTCCTCAACAGATGTCCAGGTGTACGCGCATCCAGCCGCAGCCAGCTCATCACTGAGATGGTCAGTCGATAATTGAGCACAGCTTCAGTTTGACACCAGTTACGACAGGGAAACACGCTCCATCACTGTCACAACACAGCAACAAATGATCAACTTCCTGGTACTGACTACAGTGCCTTATGTACTTCATATTATCTTTAACATTTTCACATTCTGTCACATTACAACCAGAAACTTTGAGGAATTTTACTGTGGACATTATGTGCCAGACCGACACAAAGCATTGCATAATTGTGATAAAACAAAACGATCATGGTTTTCAAATTAAAATCTGAAAAGTGTGGCATGCATTTGTATGCGCTTGATATCCTTAAATTAAAACCATTACAGCCAACGAGCTTTAGAAATGACCTAATTAGTTATTTGAGTACGCCTAACCCCCAGTTTACACTGTGTCCAGCTCTGCTACCAGTTTAGCGTTCGCTGCCATTTGTTCCTGGATTTACACTGGCAGCTCTCTGTTTCGCTGCAGAGCCTAGAGGTGCTCCAAGAAGCAGACGCAGACCAGTGATGAATCAAAACAACTCATTCTGTGAAAGTAGAAACAGTTAAAACTGCTTCACTTTTTGCATCCAGACATTACGGGTTATGTTCTACAATGGGTTGATAGACTGAGTGCAGAGAAGCTGTATTTGTTGCTTATTTTGGTGCATTTAATGTTTGATTAACTAAGTTAATGTATATAGCTCAGCAATTTAGTCTAAATGGTTTAATATACGCAATTGCAGACTGACTGACTGACTGACTGACTGACTGATTGATTGATTGATTGATTGATTGATTGATTGATTGATTAATTGATTGATTGATTGATTGATTGATTGATTGATTGATTGATTGATTGATTGATTGATTGATTGATTGATTGATTGATTGATTGTTCAGCCTCCTCTTGGTGCGGCGGCCTGGCTCTGACAGAAAAGAATGGTCGCCTGCACTCGCGGCCCTGTGCCACCTAGCAGAGGCTGTGTAAATGGTCTCACTGATTATAATGGGTGCATATTTACTGCAGCGTTCGCACCGGAGTGCAGCAGAGCCGGAAGGACAATGACTGGGTTTAGATCTAAGCAGATTCACGTGTTGAAAAGTCCAGATCTACATCTATTGAAGAATCTGGGGTAAAACTTTAAAATGTATGTTTACATATGATCTCCATCTAATCTGACTAAATTTGAAATATTTTGCAAACAAAAGAGATAGGAATGGGCAAAACAGTCAGACTTTAGATCAGGGGTCACCAACCTTTTTGAAACTAAGACCTACTTCATTGGTGGTGTGTTATACAAAGGGCTACCAGTACTGACATTTGAACTAGAAGAGTTAGAGTTCCTCTTAACCTTAAACACAGTTTTCATGCTTTGTTATAGATATTGTCATTTTTAAATCCATATAAATGCATGTGTGATCAAACAAGAAGAGTAACGGAATAAAATAAAGTTTTAGATGCAGCTCAAAGGTGGATTGTGCCTTTTTTTAGAACAGGATCCTGAGCACCACATGTGGTCCTTGGGGGCAACTTGGTGCCCACGGGCACCATGTTGGTGATCCCCTGCTTTAGATGTTAAAGCTGGTAGACACATATCCCCAAAAACCTGCTGCTAAAATTGCAGTAAAAGTTTTTCCTACCAAGTATTGCATCCTTGGGTCTAAATACAAACACACTTTTCAGATAAAAGCCCAACAGAAATGTGGGAAAAGTTTGAGGGGTGTGAATACTTTTGCAAGACATTTGGACTAAAACCCACACCTTCCAGAACGAAGAAAAAAAAAAAAGAAACCTGAAGTAATAGAAAGCCTGGTTGTTCTTTTTACCCCATCACAACATTTTCATCATCTCTGTCGACATGGCTCAGTGGCAACGAAAACAACCGTTCTCCATTTCCTGTCCTCCTTTTCAGCAGCTGTCACTGTCATCGCTTTCCGCCCCCTGCCGTACCCTCTCCACACCTCCTCCATTTTAGCTGTAATCATCAGGCCATGCAAATCCCGTGCACTGAGAGGTTCATGTTGCCCTCTTTGGGAGATCCTTTCCCAGCTGCCTGGGCCCTTGAGTTGACCACCCAGGGGAAAGGAAGAGGAAGTCATTACTACTATCACAGTTAGACACATGCCCTACACTGCCAGACAAGCCCCTCCAACTCATAAAGTCCTTGACGACTTCACTAAAACATCCAATTCCAGTCGGAGACCATTTATAATGACAAATAGAAATCAATCACTCTAACCACTGCACATTCCCCCTGAATTTGTCTGCCTATTTGACTGCCCAAAATGGCCTTGGAAAAAAAAGGAAGAAGAAGAATCCTTTCCTCTATTACCAGTGCCCTATCCATCCACATCTCCGGGATATTCATAATTCATCATCTTCGATTCCTGACATCTGCCACTGATTGTGACGACGGGTTGGCTGGAATTAGGCACTCCTGGGAGCAGCGTTAATGTGCTGGTGGGCTCTCGCTTGCCGCCCGGCTGGGGAGGGGCAGCGGGTTGGGTGGAGGATGGAGGCCGGCAGCAGCAGGAGCCTTTCACACTCCTAATGTGTAATTAGGAGCCATTTTGGAGCGCTGCCTTCCTGCTCTGAAATTAGCTGCCTTTTATTAATCAGCCAGGTCAGTTCAGCGGCACGATGGGTCTCCCTATAATCTAACTCGAAATGTTGCTCTTAATTACAAAGGGGGAGAGACAGCAAGGAGAGGGGCAGCAGCTCCTGCATGATCCCCATGGGTTTAATTTCTGCCCTGCAGAAGAGAGACAAAATGAACATTAGTGCATTACAGCCAACATGCTAAGCTAGCCCCATCCAGCTCCAGCCAAAATGCCAACATTTTCTTATTCTTTAAATACAGAAATCAGACCTTATAGCAAGCACACAAAGAGCAAAACTCCCAGAGTGTCTCAGTCTGCTAAAATCATTTGCATGTGCCCAATGTCAGCTCCACTTGAATGAGAGATCATACATAATATGTGATTACAAGCACCGGCCCTCATTCGGGGAGTTAAGTGCTGTGACCCTGACCACGCTCATCAGTGTTGATGCCCTGATGACTGCAGATGAGAGGCACGTACACTTCGCTGTTTAATCTCAGCGGTCGGGACTTTTTCTCTTTTCTTTCCGTTACACATTTCATGGAAAGATCAGAAGCCCATCCAGAGCAACATAGGCAGGGAAAACTATCTCTGGATTACATAAAAGTCCTCAGAAAACAAGTGCATATGCAGCACCGGAGTCCTTCTCTGGCAGAAAGATTTATACATTTCTTTCCATTTTTAAAAGTTAATTGAAAAGTGATCATGTTTTTTTCTTAAAACTGTCAGTTGGTTTAAAAGCATGTAAAATCCCCAAAAACACAATGAAGGGTTCACCTGGGGTTGCTTGTCAAACGTTTTGTCCTTGTGTTATTGCATTAAAACATCCGACTTTCTCAGTTTCACTTTCTCTTCTCAGTTATCAATAGGAAAGTTTTTTTTATTTGTAATACAATAATCAAACCCTTCTTGCTGACTAGGGTTCTACATGTTTGCCTTGGTATTTTGATGATTTCTTTTATAAATTTCTGATTCGTTGAGGTTGGAGGGCCTCCTTGCTATCACCCCAATTTTACTAGTGAAGCTTTAATAAAAGCCACAAAAACAACAGAAGAAAAGATTCAACATAAAATGGTTGTATTTTTAGCTCACCAACAAGTGATACCAAACACCAAACTGAGCTCTTGGCAAACCTTTTAGGAGAACTGTCACAGGGCTTTTTTGCTCCTCTGGAGCACCATCAAATCTATCTTCTGCAAATGCAAAGTATGGTACCACAGCAGACCTGCCAGGAGAGAGCCGACCACCAAAACTCACAGACCGGTCCAGGGGGGCATTAATCAGAAAGGCAGCACAGAGACCAAAGGTAACCCTGAAGGAGCTGCAGAGCTCCACAGCAGAAACTGGACGATCTGTCCATAGGACCAAATTAAGTTGTACACTCCATAGAGCTGGGCTTTATGCAAGAGTGGCCTGAAAAAAGCATTATAAGGGGTTCAAAATAAGAAAAAAGCATGTATTGAGTAGCTAAAAGTCATGTGGATAACTCCCAAAATATTTGGAGGGAGGAGCTCTGGTTAGATGAGACTAAAGTTGAACTTCTTCGTCACCAAGGAAAACACTAAGTCTGCCGCAAACCCAACACATCCCATCATCCCAAGAACACCATCCCCACAGTGACACATGGTGGTGGCAGGATCATGATGTGAAACTGGTCTGAGTCAAGGGAAAGATGGATGGAGCTAAATACAGGAATGTTCTTGAGCAAAATCTGTCTACTTGTGATTAGAGACAGGAATGGAGGTTCATCCTACACCAGGACAATGATCCGAAGCATACTGCTAAAGCAACACTACAGTGGTTTATGAAAAGTTTAAATGTGTTGGAGTGGCCTAGTCAAAGTCCTTACCTCAGTCCAGTTTAGAATCTGTGGTAAGACTTGAAGGTTAGTATTTACATGTGAAATCCATCCAACATGAAGGAGCTGGAGAAGTAGTTTTGCCTTGAGAATGGACCAACGTCCCATTGGCGAGATGTAGCGAGCTCATAAAGACTTATTCAAAGCCAGTTGCAGCTGAAATTGCTGCAAAAAGGTGGCTCTACAAAGCACTGAATTCAGGGAGGGTGAACAGTTCACTGAACATTTCTGTTATTTTGTCCTGTTTGTTGTTTGCTTCACAATAAAAAAAACAACACATCTTCAAAGTTGTAGGCATGTTCTGTAAATGAAATGGTGCAGACTCACAATACCTTTTAATTCCAGGTTGTGAGGCAGGAGAACATGAAAAATGCCAAGTGGGGGGAATACTTTTGCAAGGCACCACATCCCCTCACCTCAAACATTTGTGTTTCACAAAACAACCTCCACAGACTCTATGAACAGACTGTATGAAAAGAATCTAAGGTCAAATGTTAAATAAACTAAATCTTCAGGCAACCAACAGAATAGCTCAGGTATTTTATGACTTATAGGAGCAATCTCTTACAAGGTCACAATTTTGGGTGGCTAATCAAAACATGTGCTGCCTTAAAATTGCTCTCCAAATAATACAATCCTACTTTATTTGAATGCAATCAACCACCAAGCTTAATGCATATTTATAAATATTGCTGTAACACCATCCATCCCTATAATCTTCTAGGATAATGCCTGAATAAAACACAACTTATCCTTCAAGGCGACTTTCTTTGATTTTTCACTCTAAACGGGGCATTAAAAAACACATACAGCTGTGTGTCTTTAAAATGGTTCCAGGCAGCAGTGGTTTAGAAGCCAATCAAATAAATGTTTGTGTAATTCAATTCAATTTTATTTATATAGCGCCAATTCATGAAGCATGTCATCTCAAGGCACTTTACAAAGTGAAAAAATGTCCTATATAAGGGAACCCAGCAGATTGCATCAAAGTCTTGACAAGCAGCATTCACTCCTGGAGAAGCGTAGAGCCACAGGGAGAGTCGTCTGCATTGTACATGGCTTTGCAACAATCCCTCATACTGAGCAAGCATGAAGCGACAGTGGAAAGAAAAACTCCCCATTAACGGGAAGGAAAACCTCCAGCAGAACCGGGCTTAGTATGAACGGTCATCTGCCTCGACCGACTGGGGGTTAGCGAATGTATGCAATGTATCATCTTCGAGGAGCATTTTAAATTATACGCAGAGAGAAAAAGGCTGGTGACCAGGATCAGCCGATGTGCACCGTGATAGGCTCTGACCGGTGGCGACCAACCAATGGGAAACTCATAAATCTGACATTTTGCAGATCAGTGAATGGAGAAAACGACACAACCAAGCGCTACTAGGTTGTGACAATGGTCTTTGGTGGGGAGTGAAGTCAGTTAATTTAAAGTTAGTAATTTTTAGTGTCAGTCAGGGGGTTTTACTCTATACTCAGAAGAAGTAGAAAAGCTATTTAAAAAGAAACTCTTTTGCAACATGTCTGTAGTTTCATAAGGCTCCAAAAGAGTGAGAGATAGTGAGACTGTGGGAGATACCAGAAAGGCTGATGAAGTTCAGTCCTTCTCTGAGTAAAAAATGCATTAATTTATTTCCCATTTTATTATGTTCTTGTAAAGTAGATGTGTCCAAAGTGCATCCTGGGGTCCATTGGCAGCTCCTGCAGTGATTTTAGTGAATGCCCTATTTAACTGATTGTTGAATAGGACATTCCTCAAATGACATCAAATAACAAAATTTAGACACATGTGTCGCCGCCATCTTGTGGCCGTACAACCAGAGGGGTAATGCTGGAATAGTTTACTTGTTTGAGTCAAATAGTGAACAGATCTGTCGTGAATATGGCAACAACAAAACACCGCTGTGTTGGTATCTGTTGGAGTGATTCGTGATCTGATGATCATGATCATATGAAGGGAGTTTTTTTTCCCATGATTTGCCAAAACCCCGGAGGCCCTCGTGTGCTTTTGACTTTGGCACACCCCTGTCATAAAGTAATCATGTTCAAGCAGCAACGTGCAACTTTTAACCACTAGACCTATACCTTCCAGGTTTAGCGACCTGAAGGCCACTGGCAACACTGCACTGTCGCAAAATTAAACAGTCTCCCTGCGTCTTTTGGAATCTGATAGCAGACCAGTTTGGACCAGCAGATTAAGAAGTTATGGAGTTACTTGTAAAGACGAGGCCACAATCACCCCTACACCAGAGAACCAAAAAGATGTCTGATCAGGTGAGTATCATATCTGAACTCAGACTGCCGTAAACTAGAATGGGTCATGTGATCTAGAGCGCCGCTTATGGGCACACTACTCATTACGCAACGGATCCAGCCCTATCAGGTTACATAGGCAAATTTTTGAGAAGGGTGGCCCACACGGAGCATCTATACACACCAAGTGCTGCATATTGACCTGAAAAATAATTTAATGTATCTCAAATTAAGCTAATACTTGGGTCAAAGCTTGCACAGTGGCGCTCTAAAAATGTAAATATACTAAAAACAAACCATAGAACACATTAAATATCTAATTGTTTTATTACTTTTTGACCCTCTCTCTTTCTCTCTCTCGCTCTCTCTCTCTCTCTCTACATATACATATCTATCTATCTATCTATCTATCTATATATATATATATATATATATATATATATATATATATATATATATATATATATATATATATATATATATTGTTAGCGAATCAAAGCATTTGCTGCCTTATTTGCTTTCCAAATAATAGCTCCCTCCTGCATTTGAATGCAATCATGCAAAAATGATGACTTTTGTGTTTGTAGTGTTTCTACAAAGCTCAATGCATATTTATGGACATTGTAGCACCAGCTAGCCCTATAATTTTTGAGGAAAATGCATGACGGAAAACACGACCTAATCTGTGAAAATGTTTTACTTGAGTAAAAATGTCTTGCATCGCTGAGGGTTCTCAGCTGATTAACCAACAAGGAGTTTATGATTGACCCGCTTCTTTAACATTTTGGCATGGCAGCAGGGCAATCACGCACAGCAAAGCTGAGATCACTTTAGCATTTGGCATAGTAACCATACTATACTATTATTTGGGCCTTAAGACAGAAAAAAGCAACATGAAGAATGTCGCAAACAGCGCTAATGAGTGAGGGTCCTGGCTTACTGTATCTCTGCTCAGGTTAAAAGTGCATCCAGTGAAAGAGCAGCTCTGTTCACATAGGAATGCATCACAATTCTGACATATTAAATAAAAATGCCCACATTGTTCATATGTATGCAAGAACAGCAAGTAGTTGTAATAGAGACACTAAAAAAATATGATGGCCAAAATCATGATAACGAAAAATAAACATGGCATCTCAAAAGTAAAAGTAATAGAATAGCAAATAATTTACAGTTATTTATGAAAGACAAATTACAGTGCAGGGGTAATTTACAAAAAGGAAAGTAAAGCAATTTTTTATATTTCTGTGACAATTCATTTCCACTGCTGTGATTTTCAACCTTATAACCACATCGGCTGACTTCGGGCAAGCAGATTTCATGGGTGGAGGGAGTGACGTAGCGATGACCTGTGGTTAGTGCAACCAGCCAGCAGCTGGATTTACAATAACTGTATGGTATTTTTATTTTATTCTTATTTTGTAAATTTCCTCTTTGCTGCTGGCACACCTGGGGTCGGGCTCGGATTGGAGTCAAATTTGCCTGTTGTGTGACGCAGCCTATGTGAGGCCATCTGTCTTGACTGCCAGGGAGTTTGACAAGATAGAAAACAAACCTAGAAAAGTGTTGTAGCCCGTTTATCAAGAATCTGTAAGACTCATCACAGGGTGCAAACGTCCTACCCACCACTGCACGTAATACTTTGTGGTTAACTGAGAAGGTAATCACAAAGTATTAACTTCTATGGAAATTGAGAAAATGGCCCAGGATGCCCCTTCTGATTACTGCTAAAGGAAATGAGGCTGCAGAGCCAAACCAAACTGAAAGATTTGAATGAATTTGAAGCACAAGGATAAAATAAACATTACTAGATGGTCATTCCTGCTTTTAATGCTATCTTGATATTTTCAATTGCTGTGTTGTATACATGTGTGGCCTTTCTTAACAGCCTGTTTGTTTGAATAAGGACTCTTTTGGAATTGAGATTCAATGGTGTCATAAGATTTATCTGTATAAATAAAGGCAAAAAATGGAAATCTAATTAGAATATTAACATTTTAAATTGATACATTAATGACATACCTAATAATAAGCTATCCATCAAGGCAACAGAAGAAAATTTTAATTGTGCAAAAAACAGGATTCTTATTCTTCTGTAACCCCCAGTTGGTCGAGGCAGATGACCGTTCATACTGAGCCCGGTTCTGCTAGAGGTTTTTCCTTCCCGCTAACGGGTGTTTTTTCTTTCCACTGTCGCTTTATTCTTGCTCAGTATGAGGGATTGCTGCAAAGCCATGGACAATGCAGATGACTCTCCCTGTAGCTCTACGCTTCTCCAGGAGTGAATGCTGCTTGTCGGGACTTTGAAGCAATCAACTGGTTCCCTTATATAGGAAATTTTTGACCAATCTGTATAATATGATTGATTTGACTTTGTAAAGTGCCTCGAGATGGCATGTTTCATGAATTGGCGCTATATAAATAAAATTTAATTTAATAGAATTATTACAATTATTAGATGCCAAATCAAGCTACAAGTAAAACAAGTATCAGATTCTCCCTTTGAAAGTGGATTTATTCTGCGTGTTGGCATTAACCATTAACTAGTTGGAATATTGTAATAAAAGCAGCAGCATGCTAGAGTAAAAAAATAAAAGTCCGGTTTGCAAGCCTCAAAACCAGAAACCTACCTGTAAGCCTAAATATGCATTAAAGCACTGAAGAGCCCAGTAATAATTTTCCTCCTGTTCATCATGGCAGCTTTTAGACTAATCAAATACGGTGCTCATATCGTCCTCTTCATCAGCACCAATCACTGAATTCTGAGGACGAGCCTTCTTTTCTCTCGGGGAAAGAAGTGACAGAAATAGTTATTTTAATGGAAGAAGCGCTGCAGTGGTTGAAGTGTTATAATTAGCATTCAGAGTGAAAGTGGGATTATGTGACCACTGGCTGGGAGCTTTTAGGTTCTGGCCCAGTGGACACAGAAAGTGGACTCCCCAGGGAGCGAGACATGCTGGGTTTGAGAGGGGTTACTGGACTGTGCTGTCTCTCTGACTCTGAACCACTGGGGACCAGAGCGGAGGCGCCTGATGGTGCACTGAACCCTGAGTGCCACACCTGGGCTGTCCGTCACGGCCGCAAACGCTGACAACGTGACACTTGACAGGATGGGAGTCGAGGCTGCAACAGTAGAAGTCAGGACCTGGCTGTGACAGTAAGGATGAAAGGCGTGCAGATCAAACTCAATAATTTCAACCCAAGCCGACTTGTCTTCGTCTCCCTCTCGTCTCCTTGGCTCAGAGTTCGTGGCCTCTTTAAATAAATCTGGGTCCTGAAGAGGCAGGGCCCATCAATTAGGGTTGTTCGATGAGACAGTGTGTGTGTGTGTGTGTGTTTGTATTAATCAACAGTGTGACAGGCTAAGAAGAGACTGGAGGGAGGGCTGCAGTGCTGGAGAGCTTTTGGAGGAGCTCTGACACACAAGCTCTTAAAGATGAATTTCCCAGCCTCCCTCGCTAAACTAAACTGATATCCAATTATGTCTCCCACACAGACAAGCAAACGGCGCAGCTGTGAGCAGAAAAAGCTCACATTGTCAGAATTGTCCAGGCGCGATGCAGAGAAACCCAGGACCTTGAAGGAGATGTCACAAGGAGGCCAGAGTCAGCTGCTTGAGTGAGCGATGGTCCACACACTTGCCTGAAAGCATGACATTGCCGAAGGGGGAAAAACACCATTTTATCATTCAGTGCGATTCGCACCCTCTCTCCCTGTCAAACATGCCATATGTCCCCGTCACAGGTCGTCTTGCTGGCTTATCGAGTGTGACAGGGCTATTCACACACTGCTCCCAATCAGACACTATCTCCTGCAGACGGGAAAAAAAAAAATCACCACCAGAGCACAGTGACGGGCTGTCAGGCAGAGGGCACCAACCTCCACAGGGCCTGTGACTGCCCATCTGGGGGGTAAAGGCCAGGGGTTATGCTGGGAGACGCAGCCCGGGTGTCCCCGCAAGCAAACAACTGCTGCATACTCACACTTTTCTTTTATTATTCAGTCTTCAACGAGAAAAAGAACTCATAATTCTAAAAGGGTCTTCTGGGCTGCCTTTGAAAGAGTTGGATCATAAAAAACACACTGATAAGATAGAAAACAGTGTTTGGATTGCATGGTACTGCGATAGATTGGTTCAGCTCTTCCTTATTGGACCAAGGCTACATTGTGTCTTTTGGCAATTGTAACTCTGAGTAAAGAAAAGGGAGACTCTGCATGGGGCTCCTCAAGGATCCATTCTCAGAACACTTTTATTCAATATCTATTTGTTACTCCTAGCTCAGGTTATAGTGTATTCCAATATATCTTCCTATACATATGCTGATGACACCTTACATTTCTCTGCAGGGGACAGCAGTAGTCCCTTACAGTCACCAAGTCTGTCCATTATATCGATACAATGATGGATCAGAATCTTCTTCACTGCAAAAAGGGAACTAAAAGTAAGTAAAACCTTCTGGAAATTAATATATTTGTTTTGATTTGAGCAGGCAAGTTTAATGATCTGCCAATAGAACAAGATTGTTGCACTTAGGAACAACTCATCTCCATCATCTTATTTTAAGTGCAGTATATCTAATGATCTTAATTTAGGGGTCAAAATATTCATTCCACTGGCAGATTATCTTATTTGTCTGCTCAAATCAAGGACAAATACACTAATTTCAAGAAAATCTTACATACTTTTATTTCTCTTTTTGCAGTGTTCAAGTAAATTCATGCAAAACAAAAGTCATTCCAATGGTATGAAAAAGACAAAGTTGGAGATTAGGACCTAACTAGACTAATTGAGGCTAGAGACAATAGAGCATTTTGCAGTTTTAAATCTAAGCAGGTAAAGATATGTGGGGTTTCTCAAGGCTCCTGTTTTGAGCTTTCATTTAATATCTATATGCTTCCCTGACACAGATTATGAGGTGTTACAGCATCTGTCATACTGATGAAACACTACTTTATATATCCGTGCCATCAAATGACCATGTTCCCTCACAGTCACTGAGTCGATAGGTAAGTAAATAAAAAAGGCAAAAGTCACTGTTTCGGGCCTCAAAAATACAAAATTAAAATCAGCAAGTAATCTAGGTGATGTTATAAACAAAGGTCTAAATTTTAACATTAACATACAGTCCAGATCTCTTCCAGTGCTCTTCACGGAAGTCCCACTACCATCATAAAATGAGGCCAGGAAAAAGAGCATCTTGTTATATAAGAGAGAAAAAGTGATGCATGCTCGTACTTTGACTGTTTAATTTATTTGTGCATTTTAACATTAGGCCCCTGCAGCTCAAAATGCTCCGGTCAGAATCGGGATCTGAACTAGAGAATGCATCATTTCACATCAGTCCCTAAATCAGTTACTATTCCCATTTTTAGTTTAAAAATCTCTGAAGGGTTTTTGGGCCGACATACTTTTCAGTTGTTGGTCAAGAATGAACTATCTGGACCCTTCAGGTTTTCAGAGACCTGTTTACTCAGAGTTACAAAGACTATAACTAAATAAGGGGAGGCAGCATTTGGTTTAAAAACTCCAGAGAGATACATAGAAACTGTTGGCTCCTTTAAATCAGGATAGGAAAAAAATGTTTAATGCAACTTTTTTCAGTTTTTATTATCATGTCTTTCATTTGTGCAACGCTTAACTCTTTTCTATTATTATTTTAATGCATTTGTTGTCTTAAATTTTTTGTATCCTTGTTTCTTAATTTTCCTTTAAAACACTGACTTACCTTAGCCTTGCCTAAAGATATAAAACTTCTGGACAAAACAGCTATTGGAGTACTAATAAAGCGTAGGTTTTCAGCATGGAAAGTGGTTAAAACTGAGTCACGCATCCTGCTCTGTTTTAGTTGTCTGACAGGATCTGTGTGATATGGATCGTTGTGAATGTGAGGCAGGTTATTTGCCTGACAGGAAACAGGGGAAGTATGTAAACCTCACCGGGCAATTTTCCTAACCAGTAGACCATAGGCCCCCTTATATGTTACGCCAACCTGTGGCTGCAAGTTAGGAGAGGCAGAGGTCACAGAAATCCACGCATGCCACTCCGCAGACTTGCCTCAGGTTCAAAATCGTCAAATGGACACTTAGGATGCCCGAGAATTTTAGTGGTACTTAGCCGCTTGGCTCCAAACACAATAACGCTGTAGATGCTGAATATATTCTCTAAGTGAGCAATCAGTCTCAAAGTGGGCTGAAAATTGCACTTATCTTCCCCGTGATGATATGCATAGAGAAATAAATCAGAAAGCAGAAGATGGAGAAGGGGCAAGAGGGGACAGTGGTATCACCTGATCTTTTATGTTAAAAAGCTGCATGATTTGGCGCTTAAGCTCCTCGGGAAAAAGAGCCAAAACCATCCTGGTACATTTTTTTTGTGTGTGAGAGATTTCTGTGAAATGATTGCTAATCTATGCAAAAAAGCAATCAGTGACTCATTCATAATGCATGAGCAACGAGATACCAATTTTGCCATGCTTTCCGATTATTAGATGTTATCATCAATGCAGCAGATGAATTATGAACACTCCTACCTGTTTCTTTGCAATTATAAGGCTGCAGCGGTCCAGTCACACTGTGCACTGCACAAGAAGAGGGAGGAAAATGTGAAGAAACATACAGTCAGACAGACCATCAGATTTAACGTCCATTACTATCTGACTGCAGATAGCTCTAGATGGGAATATTTGTTTCTAACAGCTTTATGTATCCATTTGGGTCATGATTTATCAACCTAAAAGCCGCAGTTTTAAGTACATCTGGCTGACATTTTAATGGTCCATCAATCACATGTTGTCACGTGATAACATTTCGAGATCATCCTGCTCTGAGCCGCTGAGGGAAGTGTGGGGGGGGGGGGGGGTTGAATCCGATAAATTGGCTGCAATCCCAGGGAAATTATGAGGACCTATTTCAAATTCAAAGCGAGTTCATAGTATGAATGTTAGATAAGCAGCTTCTCAAATTAATGCAAATCAAATTTCATTCAGGATGTTTTTGTTTTGCATTATAGAAGCTCATACGCTAAATATATTCCTGTGCCAGTATCTGAGCTTCAGTTAAAAGCCAAAAACAACAACAACAACCACAAAAAAAAACCAAATCCTGTTTGGAATATTAGACTGATAGTTTTATTATTTCAGTTGAGACAGAAATTGGGTCTCATATAAGAGTGCCTGTAAAGAAAGCTTGAATTACAATATACTAAAAATCCAGGAAATATAACACCTGTAACACTTAGTGGTATCTCTAGTAAACATGTGTAAATGTTAGAATAAATCCCTTTTTTTAATTGCATTTTTTTAAAAAGTAAACAGAGCTTTAACTTACCCGTTGGTCCTTGCAGGGTCCTAGGAGGAGGGGTGGGGGGGGGGGGGGGGGGGAGCAACTGCATTGATAAGGATGCAGCTCCCTTGACATTTATGATCCTTGACAAGGTTGCATAATAAGCTTTTTTCTTCTTCTTTTTTTGCACAAATATAATCTCACACAGAAAATGTCTGAGAAATTCAACCTATAATTTGATTATTTTTATTCAGTAAGGGAAAAAAAACATGAGAAGAAATAATTGCTCTCCCCCAAATTATGAATCCCTTTAAAATAAAATGCTACCAAACCCTTTCAAGTCTATATTTTGCTTTTTGGGGGGTTTAATAAAAATTTTAATTGGTAATGGATGACAAAACGCTTCCCTGAGGTATAACGAGAAACAGGGTCCTCTTTTAGTCACTCT
Organism: Fundulus diaphanus; assembly: GCA_037039145.1. Classification (NCBI taxonomy): domain Eukaryota; kingdom Metazoa; phylum Chordata; class Actinopteri; order Cyprinodontiformes; family Fundulidae; genus Fundulus; species Fundulus diaphanus. The sequence goes on from CM073127.1 coordinate 27,652,969, forward strand.
TCAAAATGGGAAAGACAAAAGAATATAGTTTTCAAGTAGAGCAGATATGTTTTGACCTTCATAAGTCAGAAAATGGCAACCAGAAGACAACTCACCTCAACTTGACCATGTGTACGATCATAATAATAATAATAGATCTTTCAACTGGAAGTAAGACAAATGAGAACCCAAACGTCTCTTGCTACCATGCCTTGTGAGGAGGATGTAACATTGGGTAAAATAAAAGTCCAAACAGCTCAACTGTTGCAAAGACGGGCATCCTGGGGCCGCCAGGTCTCCACAACCATCATTAGCGGATTCACAAACATACATTTGTAAAGTTTGCTAAACTCTGCTGGGCTGGTTGTACGTGTACAGCAAAATATGAACATGTGGCAAGACCTTCATGCCCACAGTTGAGTATGAAAAGGATCTTTTATGCCATGGGCCAGTTTTTCTTCCAAAGAATTTTTTTTTTTTTTTTAAATGAGCAGATTTTAAATATAAACCTGATGGAATCCACCTGGAAATGGGACATTATTATGTCTTTCAATAGGATAGTAACCCAAATCATATGGCTGAATCAACAGAAAATTGTTTTCCGGACTCAAAATCATTCTTTTTCTATAGACAGCTCAGTCCTGAGAGATTGTGCAAAGACGAATAGTCAAAGGTCCACTCTTTGTTTGGTCCAGCCTTGAGACATGTTACTGGAAAGGCCTCTATTAGCTAATGGAGGAGATAAGCAGTGGTGGCAATAACTGTTGCAGAAATGATTTTGTGAGATTTGTTTTTCCACTTCAAAAGTTGGATTATGCTACTGTAATACAATAATTTATTTATTTTTTAAACACCAAGGGTACCACTAACTGTGGTCGGTGATCTGTCTTCTGTTCTCTTTCAGCCCAATATAAATGAATTATTATATGTCTGTTTAACCTAACATTCAGCAGCTCCCACTGATACACAGTCTGCCAGACTGTAGCGAAGCCTTTCTTCCTCTTTGTTTTATTTAAACAGAAAAAAATCCACACGCCTGACTTCTAAAACTTGAGCGTTAACGTGTCTGAATAGCACCTGGAAGTCTTGTGAAAGGCACTGGCAGATCTCATGCTTTTACATTCGGGGAAAGTCTGACACAAGGGATTTGCTCTTAAAACGGAGCACAGAGAGGATGAAGGGTGGTATGAAAATCAATGAGGCTTTTCAAAGGTAACATGAAAACCCAGCGCCTTAGCCTGCAATTAAAAAACATACCGCTGCTGGTGCTGGGAGATGACGGAGTATGTTGCACATGCCCTCAACTCGGTAGGATCAATTCCAGGATCAATACTCAGACATGATACAATTCCATAATGGAAAACGGGGACGTGGAGGGGAGGTGCCGTGTGTTTTCAGATATTTACAATTGTGCAGCTCTGTGTGTGTCTGAGGGATAACAGAAACCCGGCTCCAGACATAACAGATCCTGCAGGTTAAAACCTCATTTTGAATGTTTTGGCTACGCTGAGAGCAGGATCTCAGTACAGGAGGGAGAGGGGAGGGAGGTCGTGGAATAAAGTTGAGACATGATGATGATGGGAAATATGAAATAAACCCACAATTCAAAACTTGCACGTTTTCTTTTTCTTTACCTGATAAATTGCTAGGCAGTGATGGTAACTTTGAAGGTATGGCAACATATAAAAGAGCCTACCAGGATATTAACATTAATAATAAATATCCAGAGGAGGCATTTGTTTAGCTCTGGTTACTGTGGGATCCCACAAAAGCCCCAATTTCTGGAGCCAAAACTGCTTCATCTCTAGTTAGCTGGAGCGACATTAACTGTGGGTTTGGCTCAGTTCACTGACGGTGTCTGTTGTCTGTGGGGACAAACGTCACCTTATGTATCAGATCAGGAAACACCACCTTCTGACCCGGCTTGATTCTGCGGATCAAAACTTATATTATTCAGAAGATTTTTTCTCCTCTTCAGCAGTGACAAAGTTTTTGGGTGTTCATTTGAGCTTTTTTTCATGTAAATTCAAATAACGTTTGATGACTATTAGAAAGGGGTAAAAGTAAAGCAGGAAAATTCTGTTAGGTAATCATTATTGAAGTTTACCATCATTTTTATCTTTTATGCAAGTAAGCTAGGTGCTCCCCACCCGCAGAAAAGAACAGCTCAAATCTAATTTAACTTTAAAGTTGAAAGTTGGAATATGCTGGAACTCTTGCAGCTTCTGAGTATTACTGGATAAATAAATAGCCAGAATACTTTTCTAGTCACTAAACTTGTAAAATTAGATACATTTAAAATGGCAGTTCATATAGGACATGTTAGAAGTTGCTTTGGTTTGAGCAGTGGGGGGTCTCAGAGCAAAACAGAAATCTGGTTTGAATCTTGGGTGCAGTGCTTTTGAGCAGTGTCTTCTGAAGGCGCAGCTTTCTCCCCTGGTGTGAAAACATTAATGTTAGACCAACTGCAAATTTGAACCTGAAAGAACCTGAAGAAATGAACATGAAGACTTATTATTTGCTGACAATGATCAACTTCAAATCTGTCCAAACCTCTTACCCATCTAGAAGCTACAATGTTTAAAGAAGCAGCAGGAAACAAAAGAAAAAACTTTGTCTCCCAATGTGAGGAATGTCAAACCAAAGTTAATTTAGGACAACGTAAAATAAGAGGTCCTGCACATTTTTTATGTCCAAATTTACCTCCATATTTCAACTCGGATCAGAAGAATTCTCCGTCCCTTTTCGGATGTCTTTTAGAAAGTAGTTTTCAGCAAAAACACACACTTTGATACATGTATTGCACATATTTCTATCTTGTTAAGGCTTTACCTGCATAAAACCACTGGATGGATGGACAGAAGGCCCGATGGACAAATGTGCAGAGGGATGGATGAATAGTGAAGTTTAGACAATGGGACAGGAAATAAAAACTTGAAAAATAAGCATATATATTTAGATTTCCCAGACTTCTCCGGACTGCGTAGGAACCTTGTAAAAAAAAAAATCAGACCCTGCTGTCTTAATCAGACCCCTGCTTCCAACGATGGCCGCCAACCCCCTGCTTAGCAAAGGGCAAACAGCCCCAGGAGGATCATCCAGCTCATGATGACGGAGAGGATCTCATGATGTTGACTGTTCGCTCATTGTGTTCCAGCGAACGCTGAGAGGGAACGGTTGCCTAAACATCCCCCCGCTGCGGCCAATTCCTCATCTGTCGCAGACACAGCTATGACAGAAAACACACAAAGCAGCCACTCTCCACGACCCTAACCAGAGACCAACGCTGATCTATGTACGTGAATGCAGCTGCACACACAATGCATGGAGCTGTATACTAAAATCCCCATTAGCCAAACCTCCAGACGTGAGCTTCATGATATCTTGTCAGCCAGGTCTAATTCTGCATTCAGTCTTAATGGTTCCTGACAAGTCTCTCACCAGTTGACAAGGGACCAGAGGGAATGTGCCACAGTGAGCAAGACCACTCAGCAAATTCACATTTAGCATTTCATTCCTCCTGCTTGGACAAAATGAATTATTCATCCCTGTTTCGCTCGCAAAGATTTATACAGACAAAACTCCCTCAAACACCCGAAATGTTAAATGATTTTTACATACCACCCACCCCTCCCCTCACTGCAAGGGCAGCTCACTGTTCTTCCGCTATCTCTGTAAATCTGACATTCTCCCTTTTTATCCTTCACCCCCTCAGTCATCTGAAATAATCCCAGGCCCTCCTTAGATTCTATTCATCAGAGCAGAAAGAAGCCGCGACTGACACTGATATATCCATATATATATATATATATATATATATATATATATATATATATATATATATATATATATATAAAAATATAAATACCATCTGTGCCTCACACGGGTAAAAGGACTACAAGAAAAGGAAAGGGAAAATAAAGAGGGGGTTCAAATCAGACTGGCTTCGCTGTGTCCCCATCCAACCCCAACCCTCACCCATTCTGCCTTCCCACCCTCCTCAATGCCATTTTCATTGAAAAGCACAGTGGTAATTAAATTCCAGCAGGGGTTAGGGGCAACTGTGCAGCACGCTGACATGGGAGCTGCCCTGACATAAAGATGACACAATTCAAGAGGACAGAGGGGGGCAGCAGCAGAGAGGGGGTGGGTGGGGTGGCAAATGCAGTTTATTCACACACACACACCGCCAGACTTAGACTCCTCAATCTTCATGACATTCAAAAAACAAATAAATAAAACGAAATGGATATTCGGTTTCAGCCGATTCCCACAATGACCTTTTCCCCCAAACCAGGGGGACATTCCAGACAGATCCGTCCTCGGCATCTGCGCCACTTGCAGCATATTTTGCAGCGCTTAGGAGGATGAGCGGCTAAGTGGAGGAGAATTTGGAAAAGCTGTTGTGTGTCTGTCGGCACAAACATGTAACTCGGAGGGACGCGGTTTGTTGTTTATTCACAGTACAGTGATGCTAATCCAGATCCTCCAGAGAGGCCGCGCACGCCTGCTGTCCTCCTTTCTGCAACCTTCATTAGCAAAACAACACAACCTGTTAGTCTTTTACTGGAGACTGCAAAAAACTGGAAAATGAGTTGGCGGCTGCAGGTTTTTACTTTAAACTGATACTAAACATCGAAAAAAACATCAATTTGTTGGACAATGTTTGTTTTTTGTTTTTTATATGATCAATGTGACATGCATCAATTTTCTGAATAATTCCTTCATTTGGATTTACAAACTTTTTTGTAACTGTTTTCCATGAAAATAAATCCCACTGCTTTATCACATTCACTAAATCAAGCATTTAACATCCAGTCAAAATTGTAGAATTGATGATTTATTCTCTTTAAACTAATCTGATTTAAATATTAGATTTAAGCATTTGTGCCACTCTGCTGCCATCTAGTGCACAGACGTATTACTGCATGTGTTTGTGCTCCAGGGTCCAGAAGGACGCAGTTGATTAGTCCGTTAAAAACACATAATCAAAAATCAAAAACAATAAAATTCAGTCGAGGAGATCATTTGTAAACAATGTCTCTGTTCCTTTGCTATGGTTGCCATTATATGTTCAGCATACCACAGATTTTGAGCCAGGAAACAAAGGTCCCACAGTGTTATGAATCAGTCTTCTTCAGCCACCGGCCAGCCTCAGTACCGATTTAAAACCTCCAGAATTTCCTCTTTAACAGAGAAGGGGAAGTGCTGCTGCACACCCGGTCCACCGATACTCGTTTCCCAGCAGTCAAAGTCACAGTCCCTCAGGTCCTTCACCGTCTCCTGGACGGTCGTTGAATCAGTTTCTACAAAATAATACCAAACACAACAATTTCAATAAACAGGAAAAGTCAGACGAACGCGGTTCTACAAGGTCTGCTTGGAGGACATTAATGAACAAAGAGCACCCTGAAGACTAAGGGATACGGCAGACGGGTCAGGGATGGAAGCACGGTTAGGTTACAAAACTATACTCCCACCTTCAAAGACCTCAAAGAGCAACATGCAAACAAAGATCCAACAGAGCATGGCACAACTGTAGACCAAACAAGAACGAATCATGAAAGAAGACAAGACCTCGATAATACCTCTGGAAGAGCTGCAGAGATGCACAGCTCAGGTGAGAGACTGTCGACAGCCAACAGATAAAGAAATGTGGCAAAAATAAAGCCGTGGCAGAAAGATCCGGTTTATCGATACTAGGGGTTTTAACAGAATTGATCCGGTCCTTTAATACATTTTTAAAAGATTAAATTAAAAAGCTGAAGTGTGCAGAACCAAAAACCACAAATTCATTAATGTTAAAATATATAAAAATATGTGGAAACACATGTGACAAACAAGGAACACCTCAAAGACCCTTCATTCGTACAAAATGCATTCCATGCTTTCTTCTCTCCATGACTGTCTGTCCCCAGGTGCAGGCATTAGCTTCTACAGACAAAGACACGACAGCTTGTGTGCGAGAGAGCGTCATTATAGCAAGCATCAGAGCAGACAGATATCAAAGGGTTTAAAATAGCTGCAATTCAGAAACAAAAGCACAACAAAAGAAGAAACCCAATAAACTATTTGGAAATCCATTTAGGCGATTGAGAACTTATTAAAATCCCATATGCTGCAGGCATAAACAAAAACTGAACACAGTTTTGTTTCTGATTGGTTCAGTACAGTACCTGCATGAGCACACATATGTAAATGTGAACGAGCACTGCTCTCCATAAAATCGTTAATCATGCATTGTCCTTATAATCCTTGCATTTGAGAACAGGAGCGAGGAGGCGTCTGAATTTAACAGAACATTTAGTGCCTCTGAAAGGTTTTGGTAAATTTATTAAATAGGAGCTTGTAAAAATATGGCAAGCCTAAGAGGCTGAAAGGGTTACTACGGGTGCATTGGAGTATTAAAAGATGAAATAAAATTAAATAAATGTTCCCCAAAATGTAAACGTAGAATTATACAGTAGGGGGCTAAAATTGAATTTTTCTCTACATGGTCGTCTTGAAAAGAAGACATCTCTCATTGTTTGCACTGGAATGAAATCGATAAATATTTGGACTCATCTTGCAGCCAAAGGCACGAGGAATGTTTGGTTAGCAAAGGAAGGAAGGAAGGAATTCAATTAAATAAATACCAGGAAATTCAAAAAATAAGAAGACCGAGACTTCTAAAATTACAAACATACCTTAAAATCGACAATATCAACAGGCATGGCATGAATGTTTTGCAACAGCCCTCTCAATTACCTTGAACTTTTTTCTTTTTTTCTTTTTATCTGAGGATTAGTGAAGGCAAAATATTATCAGAGAACTAGAAGCACCAAAGCAAGAAATAAAACACTTTGTATTATTTTTTAACCTACAAATGAGAGCAATGTTGCATTTTAAAGCCAGAATCGACCTTTCAGTTAGTTGTCAAAGCTGAAATGTTATTTTACACACATATATTACACTTTCCTACAACAAAAGAGCTTTTTAAATCATAACCTCGAATCTGGACATGTACATAGATGATGACAGCACCACGATATCTCTTACAGTGAAAACTGAACTTATTGTTTTCGGGACAGAATTTTTTTTTTTTTTTTTACAGGAATATGTCAAATGGATGTGTGTTCGCTTATTGGCGACACAGACAAAGGATGGCGCGAGCAGTTTGGTGGGAAAAGTAGTTCACCTTGGTCTCCTGGTGGAAAAAAGGTTTTGCTCCAGGATTATGAGACAACAGCAAATTAGTTTATGTGAAGGAACAACCCAAAGCAGGGACTCAGCAGCCAGACCACATTAGCCATTTTTGGGTGTTGCTAGCGTCAAAGTTTTTAGGGGGGAAAAAACAAAAGCTTTTTTTCACCGTAGTTTTTATCTTTCTGTCAGTGCAAACAAAAATTCTGATTTCTGCAGATGGCATGATTAAATAAACCAATAACCTTAATCTCCAATTAACCCTCCAGCTGATTTACTCATGATAATTCGATGCGGGAGCATGAGATTTTTTTAAGGCCAGTCGAAATGCCGTAATGGGGAACTAACAGCTGAAAGGCTAAAAGGGCAGAATGACAGACCGTATCCTTTGCATAACAGTTTGATAGCAAAATTACTGTAGTGCAGTTAATCCTTTACAAGTAAAGCATGGACTAGTACGTCACACAGTGACAACGCTGGTTTCAACTTTCAAACCCTACCTGAGGACTGCCAGACATTTTTTTTTTTTTATCTACAAATCTTGTCCCAAATGTTTTTCCCTACAGGTCCACATTATCTTGTATATTCCTCGATCTACAAGCCCAAACCCAACTGTAACGGAAAAGTCGTAAAAAATTATGATATATGCCTGTTAAAAAAATGTGTCCAAATGTAACAAGGTATTATATATTTAAACTGAGAACTGTGATGATACCAAAGGAGAAAAAAAAAACATGACTGTGCAGCACCTGGTCTCAGGAGCGTGATGCCACAGCCTCCTCCCCCTGCTCCTGTAAGCTTGCTGTGAAGCCCTCTGGCTGCTGTAACCTGGCACAGCGTGTCTAAAGAAGGATGCCCTACACCCATCACATTCAGATGATGCTGGTTGATGTCAATCAGCTCCTATAAACATGAAATTCGGCAGTAAAGATACAGGTCATAAAAGTTAAACATCTTTATGTTGATGGCGCTTCCAGTGCTTTTACCCTTACGGGATATTAACAAATAAAATAAAACAGAACGTCTACAGTGTGTACTGTGGCTGCACATCTTCAATAGAAATGTTTCCCCCCAAAATGTCACCTCTAAAATGTTATAGTGCTCCCCTGTGATGGGCTCACAAGTCATCTCGGTTAGGACTTTCTCACAGGTGCAGGAAACGGCGTCGACTGAATCCAGCACGGGCATCATGATAGAAGGAAACTGCAGGAGAGGCAACAAAAACAACAGAGCAACAAGGCAGATTAATATTTCCAGCATGCCTTGCGCCTAGCATTTGTGCAAAAGCAACATTGTGCTGCTGAAATCTATAAATGCCAAGCAACTTTCAATGGACAGGCTGCACACAGGCAGCACGTTTCGCACGTTTGACTTCGACTGTGTCCAATATCGGCACAACACGGTGCAGGCCCAATCTCTGTCCGGCGTGGAAAGCTGCACACCTGCTGGTGTCGCCAAGGCAACGGCGCACAGGGGTGCCGGCTAAGAGTTTAATTTTAATGCTTTATGGAGGCACTCAACCCTGTGCCCTGGAGTATCGGCCACGCAAAAGTAGTGCCTATTATATTAATTATAGTGTCGGCAAGTAACGCACGGGGGAGGGAAAAACCATTTAGTACCTTGTTAATTTTGTCCTTCACCCTGGCAACAAGTACCTTGGTGCTCCGCGGCACTCTGGTGTTGGTGAGGAGGATTCTCAACAACGGCACCCTGGCAAGCAAGAAAGATCAGAGGGTTCAGTCATCTGCTGATGAGGGGGCGATTTCACAGTCAACGCTTGATTCCTGTTGCCAAAAACACAGAGTGTATCTTTTTAATGCGGCTGATTAATCAAAAATTCATAAGCTCTATACCAGTACCTGCTCAGTGGTATTATCTTTCCAGCTAAAAACCTCAGCATGCCACCTATGTATAAAAACATTAAAAAGGGGGGTTACATGGTGATACTGTAAAGTTTTAGTGATATGATAAAGGTGTTGCTACTGAAATTAAAGGAGGGAATATAACGTCGGGTTTTATATGTTGTGTTTCTGTCTCACCCCATGTTCCTACAGCGTTGTCCACTCCTGAGGGATTCCCATGGATGATCTTCTCCCCTTGGAAAGCCCAACTGTTGATGAGCTCCAGATCCTCCTGACACCATCTGCAGTCAGTTCACAACCACACGGGGTACCGTTAATGATCACAATAACAGTCGAGTCGAATAACAACAGAGACATTGTTTGGGACTCAATAGTCTCCACTAGCACACTTTTACGTCAAACAACATTTAATTTCTGATTAGGATTACATGAGTAAGTAAAAAATAGCTTTCAGATGACTATTTCATGTCTTAGGGAAAGAAAGCTTTAAAATCGTCTCTCGTGTGAAAATAACTATGATCAACCCTATTTTTGAGTTATATTTCAGTAGCCACGGCCGGGCCGTATTACTGCCTGACCCGGAGAATCAAGAAATTATTCAATAGAGCTCGTCTGACAACGCGAAGTAGGCTAAAAGACTTCAAAAAGTGACCCAACATTCATCAGCCTGGAAAGATTAGAAAGCCAATCCTAAATCTATGGGGACCCAGCAAACCACAGTGAGAGCAATAATCCACAAATACAGGAAATAAAGAAGAGAGCTGAACACTCTCAGGAGTGGCTGATTTCCCAAAATGACTCCAAGAGTGTGTCGACCACTCATGAGTTCACAGAAGAACAGAGGAGAGACTCTGAAGCACTGCAGGCCTCATTCGCCTCAGTGAAGGTCACAGTTCATAACTTGACGACAGGTCGGAGAAAAATGACATCCATGGGAGGGATCCAAGGCCAGAATATTCTGTGTACCAGCACTAACGACACAAAGGTGGAACTTTCTGGAAGGCGTTAAAGCTGGTATAAAACTACCGCCACATTTAGGAGCATCAAACTCAGAGTTAAACAAATATTGGTACCGTGATGGTCTGGAGCATTTTTGAAGCTTCAAGTCCTGGACAACTTGCTGTAATTGCAGTCGGCTTGTGACCTTAAGCCAAAGCGCGTTCGAGTTATGCACCAGATCTAAACTACAAATAAATCAAACTCTGGACTTCAATCCAAGGTTAGTTAGTTAAGTTGGTTTGAATTTCTGTCTTCTCCTAATAAATGAAACCATCATTTGAAGAGTGCATTGCATAATTCCTTAAATTGTCTTTGTAAAACGAACATTTTTCATGTTTGATATTCAAATTTGTTTGATGATCTGAAACATTTAAATGTGACAAAAACAGAACAAATTGGTTGGAGGGAAATGCTTCACTGAATCAAATAGATGTAATTTCCAACCAAAATGAACCATCATCAACAGGATAATGTTGTAAATAAAATAAAAAAAACAGAAAGTGATACTCATGCAGTTTTTTTTCTTTCTACAAAACATGACAAATCAAGTTTCCAAGATTTTATATTATTAGTATTATTAATTTATTTTAACCCTTGCTGATTCTGACACAAAGCAACTCATTTAAAAGTAACTTTGTAGTTGTACAGACATCTGATGACGAACCACAAATATACGATTTTCGCAGCATGTGAAACATTCTCTCTTGGAGATGTCATATTGTTAAAACTTTGTTTCATTTGTCAGTAAAAAGGAAACACACATTTTATACTTTGCAAAAGCAAAGTGAGTCACTGTCAAAACTGTGACAACTGCTCCTTTCAGCTCCAAAACATTTTTGCAAAAAGCTGCAAAAAGAAGCTTTAATGTAACTTAAGGCAAACTTGACAGGCCTTACTTTTATTAAACGCGTACCTGCCATCGGGTGTCAAAAATCCAGCCAACAATGCACAACTTACACTCACTGTACGCATGATGTTTGCCATCAAATCAAATATCTTTACTTAGTATTTTTAGACAAAAAAATCCAGACTAATTGCTGTGATGAGGCAAACCCGTGTTGAACTTAAAGTCCCAGCTCTTAAAAGGAAACCTTATTCGTACCTGCCGGTGTGCTCCCACTCTTTGAGCGGTGTGGGGATCTTTCCACTCGCACAGAGCAGAGCTGCAGCTAAACACACCGAGTAGGCAGCGCTGGAGCCCAGTCCTGCTCCGGTTGGCAGCTCTGACCACACAGACACTGTCAGACTGGGCATCTCTCTGAAAACACAACCATAAATCATGAGCTCATGTCTTTTGTACTTATCTATATGTGACTAATAAAGCTAAAATAAACAGATGACTGTAGTGCTTTTTGTAATCCGAGGGGCTAGATTCTCTAACTGATCAGCAAAATCAGGGAAAATATTGCATAACGATTCAGTTACATTAACATGCAGGCTGACTTTTATTTTTAATGGCACACTTATGATGCAGTAACCTATAGACTGCTTTATACGGCAGATAGCAACTTGACACTTCGGTCTGTGTCATTTCAGAGTGGTCGCTTTCAGACAGAAAGAAAAATACTCGAAAACTAATTGTCCAGTTCTGCTCTCGAGGGGAAAACCCATCCAGACTTGTTAAGGGGTGCAGAGTGGCCTAGCGCCTGACTCTCATTAGTGGCCATCCTGTCAGAAATCCTTCACCTCTCTGACACGGCAGCACTGTGTCAGCGCCGATTAAACCCTCCAACAACCTGCAGCTCTAATGTTCCTGAGCATCTTCCCCGCTCACAGCAGCTGGGGCCGCAGTGTTCGACCGATCCGGCTCTCCTTACTGTCTTTATCTCAAAGAAGAGCGTTTTAGTCCTGACAATTACCCCGTCCGCATCAATGAGGACATTAACTATCACACTGGGGTTGTAAAGTAAGGAGGTACAAACAGCAGGCCTGCACATGAGTGCAATAATTATCTAAGCTTGTGCTCAGCAACACATTCTCTCATACAGGTACATATAAAAAAAAAAAAGGAATATCGTGAAAATGTTCGTTTTGTTTTAATTCATTTCAGGAGGTGAAACCAATTTATTACATAGATTAATCACATATAAAGTGAAATATGGCAAACCTAGCTGCTAAGGACTACATGCACACTTAGTGTAGCCAGTGCTATCAACAGTTTATGGTAATGGCTTGTACTTGTACAGCACTTTATCAAGACAGACAACCCCAAAGCGCTTTGCACTACACTCAGTCATTCACGCACACATTCACACCCTCACAGTGATAAGTTACACTGCAGCCACAGCTGCCCTGGGGCAGACTGACAGAAGTGAGGCTGCCATACATCGGCACCACTGGGCCCTCTGACCACCGCCAGCAGGCAATGCAGGTGAAGTGTCTTGTTCAAAGACACAACGCCTGAGACGGTCGGAGCTGAGGAACTGTCAGCCCACCAATTACAGGACAAACTCCCTAACTCCAGTGCCACTGTCGCTGTTTAAAAATAAATAAATAAAAATGGAAAGATCATGTCTTGTTGTGTCTGCGTGTTATGTGTATTTATGTGCGTTCTGTGCCGGTTTCTGCCTCATCAAAATTTAATTATGGCAACACATAATGACAATGAAGCTTCTTGAGTCTTGATTTCTTGCAATTTTGATGATTGTGGCTTACAGATAATGAAAACCCCAAATTCAGTGTTTCTGAAAATTAGAATACTGTGAAAAAGTGAAATACAGAAAGGTCCCAGAGGCTGGAGGAAGAGTGGAGAAGAGTCTCTATACAGACATTTTAGAGAAGAACTGAGGCAAAAATCTGTTTTACACAATGCTGTGAGATTCTACCACCCCTGTCAAAAAGCCCTCCAGATAAGGGCCTCTATCCCTCCTTTTCTCTCATTATAAAAAAAACACAAACAGGATAAATATGGAACACAGTGAAATTTCAAAATGTTTCCTTTGGCAAAAAAATAATAATACTTTGCACAGCGGGTTGCTGATAAAAACAGACGGCCTTGCAGCATTTGGAACTTGCAGATAACAAAAGCTTCAATTTATCCTACGTTCTGCCTGTGGACACAGAACATCTGCAAGTCAGCGTTTGTCTGTGTCTGCTGCTTTTCTTGCCAAATGTTTGGTATGAGTAACTGTAATATGAGAAACAATTTGATGACTTTGACGGGCCGTGGAAAATGTGGAAACGATGTGAAGAACATCATAAATATCTCACCCTGATCCAAAAAGGGATAGGTAGATATAAAGAAAGGCTAAGGTGGCTGTAGTACTGCTGTCCAAATTTCCATTGGTCACCCCGATAAATTCATGCAGTCTTTTCACCAGTTCAGAGTCCAGACGTTGTACCTCTTCTTTTTTATCTGTAATTGTAACAGAACAAACAATTTAATCCGTAGGTGTACGAAACAGACAACATTTTCAGCAGTGTATTTATGCTTCAACATGCTAGCAATGGGTTAATAATATTTTTGTAACAAAAATGGAATTTAAAGTGTCCACGAAAGAAAAAAAAATCTGTATACATAATGATGAGTCAATGGATGTGATCTGAAACAATACTAGCTTTAAAAGGTAGAAATCATCCATCAGTCGGAGTTAAGCGTCAGTGTGGTGCATCACCTCTTACCGCTTAAACAGGACGTCAGATTCTTCAGTTCAGAGAGCTCCCAACAGACGAATGTGTCGATATTAGGTAGGTTAATAGAAACTTTGCCATCAGAGCTCACTTTCAACTGCAAATATGTTCTCAGGTTTAAACTCACAGCAAGAGCCACCTGCAACAAGGAACATGCAAGTTAACTCACCCTTCGCTAATCCTTACCAACTACCATTTCATCCCTACCTACATTGATTTTGTACTCATCCTATGCCATTACATCATTACAATCAAGTTTATTTTTCCTAGCCCTTAAGTATTGCCATGAATTGTCTAACCCAACTTGGTCATGCTTTAAATCCAAGATAGAAAACTAGCTGACAGCTATGTACTGCATTTTGCACTCGCAAACACAAGATATTATCTTAATGATGTTTTATGGCAGGCCTAGTGTGAGGTAGAAGGAGTCAGTATGACATAAACAACCAGCAGTGCAATGCAGTTTTACATCCAACGCAGCCATATTAGATGTTGAGGTCAGGGTTGGTAGGAGCGAGCTTGGTATATTGCCATGTCTGTTTTGGGTTGTTCCTTCGTAAAACAGACTGAAAGCTGCATGTCTTTGTAAAGAAAAAAAGATTTTGGTGGCAGTGGTCCCTGATAATCTTAATAGGAAAAACTGGGAACAAAACAACCAGCATCCAACGTAAGGTAAAACCCACGTAAAAACAACAATAATAATAATAATAATAATAATAATAATAATACACGAGAAAGAAAACAGAATACATAGCTTTCCTTTAAAAATCTTGATATCATACCTTTCCATGAACAACAGCATGCTCTCCGTGGAGGATGGCTTTCCCGGGAGCAGAAATCAGACAGTCTCTCACCTGCATCTTTCTGCCAGTTTAAAATCTTCCCAGATTCAACTTTTCACCAACAGTGTTCTCATGGACAGGCTTAGCTGGCGCTAATCCGCTGAGGCAGCAGAAACTCAGCAGCAGTTTAACCCCACGACTGTGCGCATTTGTTTCACGGGAAAACAGTAAAACTATCAAGCATTTAACGACGCCTGTTTGGGCAACACAGCAGTCCAGAGCACTGTGAACACTGACAGCTATCAACGCAGCTAAAAACCATAGTTTACACACAGCTACATGCACCACTCTACGCTGCGACTCCGGTATCCAATCACCGCTGCAGCTGCTTCGGGGCGTTTCCTTCTGACCAATCAGCGTCCCGCAATAGGCCTTCGACAGGATGAGTTGACCAATCGCGCGATGAAAACGAAACGCCCACAAACTACGGGCACAGCAGAAGGACAATACTCCGTACCCGAACAACAACGCTCCGTTTCAGCTGCTACATTGTAGCTCGATATGACTTTGGTAATAATCAGACCCGCTCTCCTCCGCGGTTTTATGCGGACACAGAGGACCTTAAGCGGGTACCGGACACATAAACCGCTGTGTTCAGACAGAAGGTATTTGTTCCTCTCCAATGTGTGTGTGAACTCACATGTTTACGGTGTTGTTTCCTCTGATTCCATAGAACAGACAGCCTCTGAAACCAACCCTTTACGCAACGTTTTTCCTGCATACACATGTCACAATATATCCTCACAGCTGCTCATGAAACAATTTCTACTTCATGACTTAATTGTCTCCAACAGTTATGCCCCCGGAGAAGACAAGTCACCCAAAATATACACCAAAACTGGAGATAAAGGTAAATCTGTCTCAATAACAGAGTCTCCGAACTACACTACAGATGGAAATCGATTCATATATCTGGTGTGCAAATGTTTTTAAACCCCCTGGGTCAATACTTTGTAGGTCTACCTGAAACTCTGTCCGATTGGATGGAGAATGACTGAGAGCATCAGTTTCCATGCCTTACCACGAGTTCTCTGTTAGATTTTGGTCTGGACTATGATTGGGCCATTCCAACAAATGAGAATATTTTCATCCAAACCATTCCATTGTAACTCTGGCTGTATGATGAGGATCCAGGTCCTACAGCAGAGGATTAGGGCCATTCAAAAAATAAGTCTATTCAATTCTGACTTTATTCTCCGAAGATTAAAGTCAGAATTCTGAGAATAAAGTCAGAACTGAATAGACTTTTTGTTAGCTTTTTTGAATGACCCCAAGTCTTTTCCTGACAAAAGGGTGACCTCTGTAAAGTCTTTGGTTGTTTTTTAAAGGTTTTCTTTAACCTGATTTTTTTTTTTTTTTTGTACATCCATCATCCTATTAACTCGGACTCGCTTTCCTTGGCATGTTGCACCATGTCATAGTTTCATTGTGTGTTTAGGGTGATGTGCAGTATTAGTTTACCTCCAATCAGTGTGTTTTCCTTGTAGACCAAAAAGTTACATTTTGGCCTCAGCTGACCAAGAGCACATTCTTCTAAATGTTTGCTGTCTTTTACATGGCTTGTGGAAAACTGTTGTCAGATTCCTCCACCTGAGCTGTGGATTTCTGCAGCTCTTCCAGAGTTACCACGGGCCTCTTGGCTACTTTATTGATAAATGCTATCCTTAGCTGGCCTGTCAGTTTAGGTGGATGGCCATGACTTGGAATGGATTCCACTTGTGTCATCCTCTTCACCATTTGGATGTATAATGAGAATGAACTGCAAGGTGACTTCTGAAGACATTTGGTTGCAATATATTTTATTTAAGGGTAAGGCAGGCTGAATATAAATGTACATACAGTCAGATGTTTACTTGGTAAAGCAAGTTTATTTATATAGCACTTTTCAGTAACAAGACGATTCCAAGTGCTGTACATGAACAGAAAAAACATTACTGGTAAAAAGGTAATGTCAGCGACACTAATACCATTTGAATTAAATATTATAATGTATTATTGAGTAAAAGCATTACCACTGACTCATAGACCTAGTTAATGAAGTGGACATAAAGGAAAAGATAATCCTTTCAGCCCATTTATTAAGAGATATATTTACAAAATAGGCATCAGTTTGGTCAGCTTTTATAAGACAAACACAGCTTGATTTTAAAGACCTTAATCCTGAAGAGTAAAGGGTTTCATAAGAGCTGTGCTTTGCTAAGCTGAAGAACTGTCTACACATTTATGTTTGAATGCCACATAAGGCGTGTATGTAATTGACCCTAATGGACAAAATTAAAGCATTTAACCCTTGTGTAGACATCCCTAAGGAAAATGGACTCTTCTTTCAGTCACATCAGTGTGTTTCCATGTTCAGGTCTATACTGCATATTGTTAAAAAAAATAAAACAAATTTAACAAGACAGAGGATGAGGGCTCATATCTTAACTGTCATTGCTCTTTATATTCTTAAAACCTCAGCAATGTAAATCCCAACTGTCCTTCAAATAATGTTAAAACATCGAAAACAATGCTTTATTTTTATTAGAATTATGAATATTACTTTATTTTGGTCTTTCACATGAAACGTTGTTTATGGCGGTAATGTGACAAATTGATTATATTGTGAAGGGGTATAAATACTTTTCAAGGTAATGTATATTTAAAAAAAAAAAAAAATGATTCCTGCTTTGTAGGTTTCTCCAGCACCTTCACAGGAGAAAGGAGGCCAAAGGAAGATCACATTTTCGAGGCTTTGGGAAATACAGATGAGCTGTCATCGGCTATAGGGTAAAATATGCATTTTTAAACTGTTAACTCATTTTTTGTATGTAGCTATAAAAGAACTGCATACAATTATGTAACTATAAAAAAAATAATCCTGCATATAATCCATTATAATGAACTGTTGCAGAGCTTAATAAAAATGCAAATAACTAAACAGAAAACAAATTAAACTGTAAGGGAAATGACAATGATGTAATGGCATAAGTGTTTGCTAGACGGCGACAGGTTGTGTGAAGAGAGAGTAGTTACTACTGTGATGTTTATACATTTATAAAGAACATGTTTAATTTAAGCTTTTCTTAACTGACAGACAAAGAAGTTCAAACATGTTAAACCAAACTATCTTCTTGCTACATGTTGTGATTGCTGAAAAGTATCAAAGACAGACAGGATGTTCTTTAACAGAGTTGGTTGAAACGAAGACCTATGTATTTCTTAACCATAGTTTTGCATCAGGAGTTTGTCTGACACCCATTCTTAACGTACTTTGCAGATTGGCCCGAGAATTTTGCCTTGACAAAGGTCACACGTTCACACACCAGCTGGACAAGGCAAGACTTTTATGCCAGACGTATGTGCTGAAACAGACCTGCACTCTGCTCTCCTGACAGACTGAGAGCAGAGCGCAGGTCGGGTTCAGCACAAAAAGCTTATTGGAGAGGGAAAATGTTCAAAAAGTAGAAAACTTCTATTTATTAAAGAGATGGTCGTTTTGTTTGTTCCCTGCAGATCCAGTGCATTTTACAAGATGTGGGCTCCAATATTGCTACTCCTCGATCCTCTGCAAGAGAAAGCCACAAAAGTATGCAAATACAGGCTGGTCTGATCTCATTGTTTTTCCCCTCAATGATCTAAAATGCCTTTCCTTTTACCAGAGAGAACAAAATTCAGCCCTCAGCCAATCACTGAGCTGGAAACGTGGATTGACCATTTCACAGGGGAACTCCCACCGTTGACCAACTTCATTTTACCTGTAAGCTTTTTCTTTTTTTCTGCTCCTGTAGACACGTTCCCATGAGAGATTCAGTTTTTCATACGATTTGTATTTTACAGTCTGGTGGGAAGAGCAGCGCGGCTTTGCACTTGGCTCGGACAGTTTGCCGGAGAGCAGAGCGCAGGTCAGTTTCAGCACCTAAAGTTGCTGTCAAAATAAAAGCTGTTCAATGTCACCAACCAGATCCGTCCCCTTTCTCTCCATGTCAAATGATGTATTAGTAGGTGTAGTAGAGTAATAAAACCCCTCTGGTCCATGACGTGAATGCTGCTAACTCTGTTACTGAAGTATTAATTAAAAAGGGGCTAATTAAAATATAAGCAGTGCAGAATACAATTAGTGAGGTCCTTCATTCTTTGAACAAACAGGTTGGATATTATTAATTAAGCAAGAAGGCAGCAGATGTCATACATGCCTGTGATAGTGTTCCTCTCAGAAAATATGAAAATGGGTCACGACAGACCTTTTTATCAGCAAATTAGTAAGTTGATTAGATAGGGAAAACATTTCAAGTGGAGAAAATGATAGGCTGCACAGCTAACATAATCTCAAACCAAAATGACAGATATGTGGAACGGAAAACTACCACTTAAACGGATCGAATAATAACTAAAATGGCAAAGACCAGGCAAATTATTAGCTACTAGGTGATCAAACAAGGTGTACAGTTACCTGTTAGGCAAGAAGCCCCCTGAAGGTCCCATTGTTGGAAAAAACCACAGAGTGAGGAGGGTACAGTTTGCCAGTTAGGTGTCATACTATGGAGATGTTTCTCATACGGTGGTGTCAGGCTTATTTATCCGTTCCATGGATCACTTTGAAAACATCAAAATAACTGAAGATGTGTTGAAACAAAAATTATGTCCCCTTAAAACGAGTGCTTTAACAAGATAACAAGCATAACACACCAATGGAAGCGTCATCTCGGTTCCAGACCAATAACATTGGTAGGCGTGGCCACCTCCATCCCTGCCTTCACCTTAAACCTGCAGGGTTATGTCAAATGTTCCATTTCTAATCAAATGCCTTGCTTGACTCAGTGCAACACAAATGTGAAGCAGGACTCAAAACCAGTGGTTATGCAATTAAATATTAGTTCAGCAGTAATTGAGCATAACTCGAATGGGTCAGAATGCTGCAAGTCTAACACTGGATTTCGATTGCTAGGATGGGTGAGCAAATACTTTTGGCAATATAGTGTATGCCAGGGGTCACCAACATGGTGCCTGTGGGCACCAGGTAGCCCTCGAAGGATCATATGTGGTGCCCTCAAGCCTGTTAAAAAAATAACACAACCCTCCAGTGAGCTACATATAAAATGTTATTTTATTTAGTTGCTCTTCCTTCGTAATCATACTTGTACTTACATAGATTTAAAATGATAAATGCATTAAAAACATGTTTATATTACATAAAGTTAAGGTGAGCTCTGACTCTTCTAGTTCAAAGGTCAGTACAGGTAGCCCTTCATATGAGTAGCTCTCAACTAAAAGCTTGGTGACCCCTGGTGTATGCATCCAATTTGCCCACATTAAAAATGAAGAATAGTGAGTAAATAAAATAGTAATAGTAAATAAAATCTATAGTAAGAATTCTGAACTTTAATCGCTCTTTAAACAAAGGTTTGTGGTTTTAGAGTGAGCTTGGGTTGTTTATCAGAGGCATCAAACCTCTGGTCCTCAGGGGGCACATTTTAGACCCATTTCTGCTCCAACACATCCAATTTAAAACACTGAATTAGTTCCTCAGTCGGTCACCAAGTTCTGCCAGCGTTATTAATATTACCCATTATTTGACTCAGGTGTGCTGAACCAGGAGGACATCTAATACATGCAGGACACCGGCCCTTGGACACCACTGATTTAGATCAGTTTTCTGGTTTCACGGTTGCCGTGTCTTTGACCGATCTGTGTGTTTTTTTTCTTTATAGTGTTGCTCCAATTGTGCGATCAGGGGAGACAGATCCCGATGTTGCCAAGTTCCTCAACAGGTCAGCATTAGGTGCTTAAAAACAAACCATTCCCCCCCCCCCCCCCCCCAATGAAACATCTGATTTTTTTTTTTTTTCTGTACTCAGACTGAGCGACTATCTGTTCACAGTAGCCAGATACGCAGCCATGAAGGAAGGCAAAGAGGAAAAGATCTACACAAGACCTGAATGAAAACGCCTTTAAATCAAAGTCGTCATTTGTTTCTGCAACGATGGATGCAGAAACTCCAGTTGTGTTGTAGACATTTTTACAGAGAAGAGTGTTTTTAGCTCAGACAAAAATAAATCAGCTGAGCAGTACATGTTTATCAAAGTGATCATTTTACACATCAAGCAGAGCAGTTCATCATATAAACCTGAAATAATTTAGATTAACCTTTAGATTCCACATTGACCATTATCTGCCTCTCATTGGGATTATTTTGCATATTTCTCCATCGTGTGTGGCTTTTACGTGTAGCGTATTGGTGGCAGTCACATGATCTGGCACCAGCCCTGGCTCTTCTGGGAAAGCGTACAGGCCCATGTCATGAGAGACAGATTGCGGTCTTCATAGGGCGGGTAGCGCAGGTAGGTCACGCACTCAAACCGCGTCCCTCTAAGCAAGCACGCTTTTCTGTGTGAGAAAGTATCGAAGCTGTAGCGGCCATGGAAGGACCCCATCCCACAGGCACCTAAGACAAAACGTTGCAAGGACTGATCCAAAGAGCTTTTATTTAAAATGCATTGTCAGTGCTTGTGATGCGACAGGCTCACTCACCCACTCCCCCGAAGGGCAACGCCACCATCAGGCTCTGAAAGATGCAGTCATTAGAGCAAAAGCTACCACTAGAGGTCTCACTCATTAGTCTGGAAATGACCTGCAGTAAAAGAAAAGGGGAACATGTGATCACGTTTTACACCAACACACTGAAGGTCTAACAGTAAAGGCTCCACTGTCTACATACAGGCTAAAATATCTGCATACATCCCCATACAAATATTTGGTTAAATATAGATACTTCTGGTTGGATATTGGACCATTTCTATCAGAACTGGTAAAGCTCCTTTTTACTGACTGGTTTTCTGTGCCACCATTCACAGTGCACCACGTTTCACAACGTTATTGAGTTTGATGGTGAAAACTTCCTCTAAAATTGCAACCTTCAAGCCAGATCCAAATTTGACTTGCCAACGTGGCCAAGCCGAACGCCTGCTGGAGAAAAGTTTGTTGGTCAGGCATGTGCTAAGACTGCGGGTCCGTTCCTACTCCATTTTACCATGACCCGTCTCACCCATCCGGTTCGATGATTTGGCAGCAAGGGAAGAGACAATTATCAGAGACCAAACACTTAACATACATATATTTATTACAATTCGGAATTCCAAAATTGGGAGACAACACTTACAAACTTTATCAGCGACGCGCATAGCCTATTTTATCCCGACGTGCCTTCCACGGATTGCAAGTTGTTGTTCCATTGTACAGTTTTTTTAACAACCCAAGGACTCCAGAGGGGGGTTGGGCTAACCCCCCTCTGGAGACATCCAGTCTCCAACAGATATGCGCTTCTTGACGGTTCAGCCGTTGGTTGTAAGTAATGGCCTTGGGCCTGTTCCTGGGGGTTAACTAAGATAACATTAAAAACCCATGAGAAAGTTTTGAAAACTGTTAACTATTCTGCAAACCCTCATATATAATCTCCCGCGATGTCCTGGTACCTGGTAATGGTACCAGAAATTTCCTGGTACCATTACTGAAGCCTGAATGCAGTCATTGTTCTGCAAAAACTCCCCATCCCAAGTTACTGTTTTAAAGGTTAAAATTTGTATAACTTTAAAATACACTATTATCATATAAATGATTATATATTTTCATAACACATGACAGGGCTTTACTAGGGAAATTACAGGTAAAATATGTTTGCAGTAGTTAATGTGGGGTGATCAAAACCTTCAAGCATGGTGGCAGCATCGTACTATGGGGCTGTTTTGCTGCCAATCCATTGTAAGGAGGACTCCCTTCTTATTCGTCAAAATGATCTCAAATGAAATTAGAAAGCAGACGCTTGGATTCAGTGGCGTAGCTATTTAGGAAACTCGTTTCAAACATCAGAACTGGGCTTGCGAAGAATAAAGCAGCAAAAACAGTAAAGTCCTGACCTCAGCTGTCCTGGAAAGGTACAAAAAAAATTCACATTCAAACCTGTACGGCATGCTTGTTCTTTAAACTCATCAATTTGATTGTCGTATAATCACTTCACACTGAAAACGTCTCAAACGTGGATGAGATTCACAGCTACGGTGAATGTACAGAAACGTTTGACCAGATCGTGTACCTTATTGTTGGTGGAGTATGCATACACACAGAGAGGCTTCTCTTGCTTATTGATAAAAGCAATCGCTTCATCCACATCGTTTACAGTCAGGATTGGGAGAACTGGGCCGAAAACCTCCTGCTGCATGATGGGATCCGATTCTGCCACTTCTGTCAGAACTGTCGGGGCTTCAATACGGAAAGAAACGCAAGAGCCCAATCACATCCTGCACGTCGAAGCGGGGGTTACTTTAGAGATGCTCAACGATGCAAGTTCTTACCAATATACTTTTCTGCTTCTGTCACCTGCCCACCAACAACCACCTTGCCAGATCTCCACAGCAGCTCTCTGGTACGGTTGAAGGTCTCCAGGTTGACCATCCGGCCAAAGCTGCGGGACTCTCGCGGGTCGGGGCCGTAGAACTGCATCAGGCAGCATTTCAGGGCCTGCACGAGCCGCGCTTTGACGTCTGTGTGGCAGAGAATGTAGCTGGGGGCCATCAGGCTCTGACCCCCATTGTGGAAACGCGCCCAAGCAATTCGCTGCACGGTGGTGGCGATGTCACAGTGCTGGTCCACGTAGCACGGGTTCTTTCCTCCCAGGACCAGGGTGATGGGAGTGAAAGTGCGAGCCGCAGCCACAGCGATCCTGCTTCCTTCCTCTCGGTTACCTGTAGGGGCGACGGCCATGTTTAATGTGCTTCAGAACATTAAGACGCATTAAATGTGTGCTAAAAAGGCGGATGACGCGTTTACCTGTGAAAAAAACGTGGTCAAATTTAAGCTCTACAATCTCAGGCAAATCACTGATGCCTGCAAGAATCACATGGAAGCATTCCTTGAGGAAAACAAGAATTTTGTATGAGAGCAATTCACTCACATGTTACCCTTCCAGTAGTTTCAGTAAAAATAAATCTTTAAAGTATTGCGTAGAATGACCAAAAAATAAATATCAGACTTACAGTATGCATCATGTTTCTGATGATGGTTGCATTTTACTCACGTTAACAAGACTACAGTTATGGAGGCAAATTTTGTTCCAACAGCTTTCAGACCAACTTATTTTTGCATCATTTTCCAAAATGAGATTTATGCTCCCAATTCAACAGTAGAGTAAAAATACAACAGTGCCTCTGAAAAAACACAGATGATGTCCAAATGTTAAGTCTCCTTGACGTTTGCGTAATAAAGCTGGAAACTGATCAGTGAGCTCCAACCCCTTCTCACTTTGCTAGCATGATGTCCTTCAGCGGTGCAGAACCTCCTTCAGTCATTATTTGTTCAAGGTGCGCATAGTGCAGTAAAATTTATTTTTTTATTCAACTCCTTTCCGTGTCACTTTTATAAATGTAATGCTAGTGAAATGTTTTCATGTGCTCATCTTTAGCATGACATTCATCGTAGGCTTTAGACCACCAAGTAATTTTCCTGAATCTGTGCTCAAAATGACAAAATATTTTTTCAACAATTACAAACGTCACTTAAACAGACGTGTGTAATCCTACAGAAATTTCAAAATTGTTTGAAAAACATAATTATTGACGCAATGATTATTTAAATAGAGTTTGGGGAAAAAATTACGACGTACAAAAAACTTTTTACATTCTTTTCCTGGTTTTGGGGGGCCTGGCTTAAGATATGTTTGAACTTTTTTTTTTTTTCAAGAAACAACTTTAATTTTTTTTTTTCAAAACAGAATTACTTAAGTTTGAATTTAATGTATACAAAGTGAGAATTATACATAAAGGCTTAAACATATACATACAGTACGTCTTCAGTCTTTGGTTAAATGTGCCTTCAGCGAGTCGCAGACAGCCAAAAAAGATGCAGCCATCAGGAGGATTCCAAAAGTTTGATGCTAGCCTGGTTTTATCTGTTTTAAAACCGGTTTTGGTGTGTGGTTCATATCTTTGTAATATTACAACAACCAGCTGTTTCCAAGGTTCAGCCATTTGATCCAAACTACCATTCTCCGATGAAAGGAAGAGTTCGGGCTTTTCCAGAACAACTCTGAACTCCTGAGAGCCGAGCATATCGGGGTCACTGTCCACAGAGAAGCGTATATAGGGCATCATGGAGGACTGGGAGGGTGACAACAAAGAAACATCTGCCCTGAAACAGGCCGATTCAAAACTGACTGAAACGTGCAGCTTTTCACATGAACAAACCAAATGACAAAAAAAAAAAAAATGAGCTGTTTAACTATAATGGGAAGTATGTTTGGAGGAGATGAGACTTTTAATCCTAGGAATACTGCACCTGTCAAGCCTGGTGGTGGCACCATCATGCTGAGGGTTTATTTAGCTACCTATGCTTCCATGACTCATATATATATATATATATATATATATATATATATATTCAGTGATTCTTGGATTGAAGGATTCAGGCTAACGTTAACCTTCTGGAATGGCCCCAACCTCAACCCACTTGAAAATGTACACACTGCTTTAAAGTGGGGTCTGTGGAACAAAACAAATAAATTAAACATTCTCCTAATACGTGGTCAGATTTCCTGCCAAAATTATGGCAGAAGCTTGTGATGGCTACAAATGTGACATTTCTCTGCAGCTTGCTGAAGGACGTTTATCCAAATTTTAATGGGGGTTTGTGACTATACATGTGTTTTTAATCGGAGAAATTACGCACCAAATTCAAATTTATGCAACTCATTCTTCTTTATTAAAACACATTGCAGTTATTTGTTGAATGATTATGATATAGAAAAAAGGTCAGAATGTAATTTTTACTTTCATGTGCATGATGAATGGATGGAGACCTTATCAACATCTGAAAAAATATTCCCTTTTGAGAGCTCTAAAATCTAGTTAAGTTACACATTTCTAAAGTGAATTTTACATAACCAATCACTGAGCATCACTTTGAAAACAGTCTAAACAAGAACGACAACCAGTGTCTTTCTACCAACTGAGGCTCTGCATCAAAATACAAGTGTTGCTTTTTGTCTACTGTGTTTGAATGGATTATTTTCACTTTAAATAGTTTTTCTCCTTTAGTTAAATTTTTTTTTTTTTAAAAGCTGCGTATGCCTTGGCGTGCTCCGATGGCACAGGGGTAGTGTGCACGACCCATGTACCGAGGCCTTTGTCCTCAACGCGGCTGACCCGGGTTCGATTCCGGCCTGAGTTCCTTTGCCGCATGTCTTCCCTCCTCTCTCAAACCCTCTTTCCTGTCAGCCCACTTTGTAAAAAATTAGCCACTAGTGCTGCAATAAAAAAAAAAAAAAACAGAAACAATATTTAAGCAAAAAGGTGCTTATGCCCCTCTGGGTTGGGGGTCAGTCTTGGCCTCAAGTGGAGGAGTTCAAGCTTCTTGGTGTCTTGTTCATGAGTGACGGTGGGATGGACAGAGAGATTGGTGCTTTTTCTGCGGTAATGCTGGAGCTGCTCCGGCCTGAAAGAGGCGAGCCAAAAAGCAAAGTTCTCGATTTACTGGTCAATCTGTTGCCCTTACGACCGGACCTCGGATAACCAGAAAGCAATGAACGGATGGTTCTTTAATGGTACCTCAGATTTTACCAGAATTTTTAAAGGATAAATTACTATGTACTTAACACTTACATTTTATTTTGCTCAGGGCTCATAAATTAGATTAACCTCAGCAAATGCTCTACAAACTTTTTTCCCCCCCCCATCCACATTTTCAACATATTACATAATCAGCGAGCCACTTTTTGGGTGGGGAAATCCCAATTAGCAGTCGGTCCACTCTGCTCGCTTACTTACATTATCCAAGTAGAAAGGAATGAGACGATGCAGAAGCTCTGCTGTGTGCACGGTGTTCTCAGAGGGACTGATGAGTGCACAGTTTCCTTTATGAATGACAAAAACATCAGCGGCTGTGACATTCTCCGTAAGGCTGTGTGTGGCTGCAAAACCGTGCTGCTGACCTGCTGCAATGGCTCCAACCAGAGGCACTAAACACATCTGGACAGGACAGCACCAGGTCGCCATGATGAACACCACCCCCAGTGGCTCATTGGTCACCAGACACTCGTCCAAGCAGGTGGACTGCACAAACAAGTTCAAAGTTAGGTTACAGGTGGACTAAACCGGCAGACGAAAAAAAAAAAAAAAGACTGGACCCCACTGAATTCTTAAGGGGTCATTGCAACTTAATTTTAATCTGCTTTGGTGGACTCGGTACAATGGATTACTTTGTGGCGACCAGACTGGAATGTTTCCAGGTTGTGTAAGCCTCAAGTAATCCCAATCTAGTTATGAAGATGTTTAGTAGAAACGAGGCGACGCAGACGGGTTTCTCACCAGATTCTTTTCCACAGACTGAGGTTCCATCCACTTCTTCAGGTTGCTGATGGCGTGAAGAGCCTCATTCTTGACCGTGATCAGTTCAAACACGACCGTCTCAAACCGAGGCTGGTTGACGCAGAAAGAAACTGGCCAATGCATGTGATAAACAACCAAACATGTGCAGGTACAGCTCAATTAAATCGGAATATTAACAATAATTGATTTTACCCATTTGGCTTAGAAGATGAAATTCATATAGGTTTATTAAACACATAGTGCTGCTTAATTTCAAGCATCAGTTAATTTCATTGATGATGACCAACGCACTGAATCCATCATCAGTCCATACATTATAAATCTTTACAAATATCCTAAAGGGCTTTGCAATCTTCTGTGGTTATTCGTTTTGCTTTTGCACCTTTTTCTAGTGCATTTTTCCTTTCACTAAACATCCTTGGAGGCAGCTCTCTCTTCTTTAGCAATGATCTTTTTAGGCTTACTCTTCAAGTGGACGGTGTTGCTGACTGACTGCAGCACAACTGTGAAGTCAGCAGTGGTTAACAAACATTGTTTAATAAATATTTCTTTGCTCCAAACACTGTTGGAGAATTTTCACTAAGATATGTTTACAGCTCTGTCTGTGTGGGGAAATGTTTAAAGCAATACTAATCATCAGGCCAGTAAAACATGCCGTTTTAGATGCAAAGCAGCCATAATGGATTTACATGTCCAGGTTGGTGAGAAAGTTCTGACTTTCTTATTCAGATTTCCAGTATCTAGTGACGCCTGTTCCAGGGTAATTTTTCCAACTTTTAACTTGGAAAATTCAACAACTAAGTAAAAAAGGGAACACAGCATTACACCTGATGGATAAACCATCTGGTGCAATGGTGCTAATGGATAAGAATGGGGTTTATTTCTCCCTAGTTCTCTCTTTAAAAGTGTAGTATTAACCGGAGAGTACTTCTGAAAGTTTAAACACCATTGGTGTGTGCCAGAAAGAAATCTGTGTTATCGGTCTTGTGTAATAATTTTATTTCCCCAGAAACAGAGGGACGTGTTTCCATTAGCTGTAAGCCCTAATTATCAAAATTAACTACGCACGTTTCCCTTTTTCTGCTGAATTCTTGAAATAAATGTAACTATTCAGTGACATTCTAAAGCAGCGGTAAACCAATCTGTCAGTTCTCACAGAGTGTTGGAAACAGGACAGATGACGTACCTTGTGAAGGTCCCTCCCAAGAGCATCCACAAAGTCACACTCGTGCTCTTCCAGCATCCGCACCACAGCCTCCAGCTGGGCCAGTCTGAAACCCTCCTTCAGGGTCCGTCCGGCCTGAAAGGCGATTCTCGCCCTCCTCAGCAGCTCCACACACTCCAGGGGGTATGTTCTCAAACAGGGTTCTCCCAGCCTGGTCCTGGAACAACAAACTGATGTCAGCAGCTCTAACCAAGGTCATCCCTCAGGGATACACGGCTAATCACATTGACACTATACCTTCTGCATGTTAAACGGCCATTCCTCTGACAAACGTAGCACGCCCTGATTTTTCCACTCATGTTCTCTCAAGTTAAGCAAGCACCAGCGCTAGCTTCTCTAAATGGGCTAGTTTGAAGTTAAGCCTGGGCAACCGCTGAGTAAAAATCCCCACTGGCAGGGAGGATAGTAGGAAATGCTAAATACTCCAGCCAATCAGGTGATGCGCATAAAACTAACAGTGCTGCAGACCGGCCGACCTCAAGCCAACCTGGGAGCCACAGATCCTTTATCATTGCATTCATACCTAGGGCATTACAGAGAAGAAAGACAATAAACGCAGATGGCTCTAAACAAAGCTAAATCAAATTTACCTGCGCAGGGCTTTGAACCATCGAGTTGGAGATGGACTCGGCGGGCTGCTCATTATCTTGCAGTTAACGATGAGACAAACAAACGCAGTGGGCAGATGGAAAATCTTCACGAGGAGAACCTCTGTTCACCTCTTTGTGGAGAGCAGCACCGACCGATGCAGTGAGCTCAGAGAGGAGACGTTTGCCTCATGCGTGCGCATTTATGCCATAATCCTCCATGTGTGGTATTTAGAAAAGAGAACAGAGGTGAACCAGGGCCCAGGCTTCAGCCTACCAGCCTGTCAAGCCACCCACAGTGGGCCTCAGTGGCTCAAACAGGTGTTTTGAATCAATAATTTATTCAAGCTGAGAAGAAGAAGAAAAAAATCACCAACTGCATGCGCAGGGTTTAAATTGGTTTATATAATACTTGATTCAACAATACAGGATTAAAAAAGTATCTTACACGTAGAGAAGTCTGTTTAAACAAAACACTCAACACTATTGCGCAGCCGGCTTCAAAGACACAAAGATTATACATTTTGACAGGAGGAGTGGGAGGGATTTTAGCTTTTATTACTTCTCATACTAAAAAAAAAGAGGGCGGATGTTCGCAGCCAGCGTTAGCAGTCCACTGAAACATTTAAAAATCGACCCTGCTCTTGACATCAATTAAATAAAAACACACAAGGGGGAGCTCGGGAAGAGACAAAACCAGCATGTGAGGCATCACTCATCACATCCTCGCTGTAGTGTATCGAATATTTAGGAGCGTTTCCAGTTCTTAGAAAGACTAAAAAAAAAAAAGGCATCGAACTGATGTATGATCCGCCACTAGTTTTTCTGCTTAATTAAAAAAAGAATCTCGTTAGTAGAAAGGTTGTAAGTTCCATAATGTGCCAGTGAGAAGTTTACTTGCGCTGCTAATGGGCATGAATATCACATTCGTTCGGGACTTTAACAAGATGCATTTGAACTATTAGATTAAGGTTATATCATTTTTATTTCTAATTTATAGAGGATGAAAAGGCTGTAACATTAACATTTATCCCCCAACTCTCTCCCAGCTGCAGGGAAAGCCATGAACAAGCCTGTCGAACAGCTCTGGTTAGATGTTGGATCCCTCTGCTTACCAGAAATGGCAGAGCTCATTTAAAGTGATTGGTTTCCTGGTACAGGCCTGTCTTCAAGGTGTACCGCTTAAGGCTGCACAGTATATCGCAAATATATCCAATTCCAAGAATTATGAACTTGCATTTTGCATGCTAATGTAATATTTAGCCAGTTGGTCAGCAGATGATCACTGGACAGAAATGGCATTACCCAACATGCCAAAGGTCACAGAGAGTAGGAAGTACAGATGAGAGAGGAAAGAAGAAAACAGGCCTTTGTTGCACCTGATGTCATCGTCTCGATATTTATCATTAGCCATCGGAAGATTTTCTAACAATGTGCAGCCCTAGTAGTCCTTGTTTTTCTTTTAATAGGAAAGAGATCGAGGCAACTTCAGAAGCTTCCTTTTAACGCCGTTTTTGACGTATGTTTGGGATCATTGTTCTGGTGGAACACCTGACCATGTAAATAATCAACCGTCTGATCCAAACGGTCACCCTCAGATAAAATGGGAAATTGTTAAGAATGATCAACAATCAATGAAAGACCCAAAAACCATCAGGACACTGGCCTATAATAAACTTGATAGTCCTGGAACAGCGGCGCCACTGACCACAGGGAAGAGTTTTACATTGCAACGGACTGAGAAGAGGGCATAAGGAGAAAAAAAAACACACTGGCTGCAGAATCAAAGTAGCAGCTGCCCCCGTGGACAAGACAAGTGCCTTCTGGAGAAGGTTTCAAGATCATAAGAGACGAAGCTTTATGATAAGAACGATGTTTAAAGGAGTCAAGGAGAGCTTTCAAACCTGCGGTGCTGTACCAACACCCAGACATGGTGGTGGGAGCATCACCATCAGGGCTGTAATGCTGCCAGCAGCAGTGGTGCATCGCACAAAGCGGAAGACTGCCTAAAAATTCTTCAACTCATCCCAAACCGACGGCTAGATGTCAAAAGCTGGACGCAAGCCGGTGTTCGGACAGGACAAGTATCCCAAAGGCCGGTACCAGGAGACCAGGGTGGTAGATGGTTGAAACATGGGACACGTTGGCGTTCCAAAGGGGCTGCTTTGGGAAAAGACAAAACAGGCTAACATTAGTCTCCTGGAATGGCCTCAACCCTAGGTCAAATCCCTGGAGTTTGATTACAGTCAGAGACTGTGCCAGGAAATCAACCCTCACTTAAATGTGCTCAACCAGTTCTGCTAAGAAGCGTGTTCAAATATCCAGCCAGAAGTATCCCTGAAGATGGCTGATGGCTACTAAAAGCATTTGATTCCTTGGCCACTTGCCGATGGACATTTAACCAATTAGTGGGGGTCTATGTATTTAATGCTAGTCATATATTTTTAACTTGTGCACCCAATTCTCGTTTGTAAAAATGATTGAATGAGTTTGTTTGATCCTTGCTCTGTTAAAAAAAAGGGTAGCTGAAATGTGTCTTTAAGAGCCCAAAATGAGTGATTCTGATTAGTGTGTGTAAAACACAAGTTAGTGGCCATAGTTTAGGTAGTTAGACATAAACCCTCCATTCTCATTCATAACAGAAAACACATTTTTGCATATTAAAGAACTCTGATGAAGATTTTCAATTTTCCATCACCTCTTTGACGGGAGGTGTGACTTTTTTTTCTTGTTACATGACCACAAACAGTCCCTTCTGTCGCTGTCTAGTGTAAATACACCCTGTTTAAAGGAATATTCAGGCTTATAAGGTCACATTCATCTTCGTGTCCCCACAAAAACCAGTGCAACACTTTCAAGGGGAACGCCGTCCAATCGAGCAGCTGTATTTGGTTGACGACTCAGTCCGTGACATCATTTTAAAAAGGTCTTCAGACAGCGAGATCGTTTCCGCATGGCTTAAAGAAAAAAGTCCACAGAGATCAGAGAGGTTTGCAGAAACAGCCTCCGCGGTGGTGTCAGTTAGCGCTCCGTCTCGGTTAGAGAAGAGGTCCAGGACCATAGCCCCAACATCTATGGCTTTTTCTTCCCCCAATACGTGGTTGTTGGTTAGAGATGAAGTACAACTGCACATGTGCTAGCATGGGGTAATGGTGAGACATGAGGCACTCAGCATTATTATTATGAGGTGGAGTGAACGAGGTTTTCTGCTATAAAACACATAGAAGACTGATCCACTTCATGATATTACAAATGGGCGCCGCGGAGAGGTGTAATATATACGACAGCTTTGTCTGCTCTACCCCGCAGGTAAAAATATCGACAGCTATTTTCCCCCCAGTTTGTTTTCTTCTCTTCAAGGTAACAGGTGGTACAGGAAGGACAGCTTTCTATCAAATAACAGCATGACTGGACTTTCTGAACAGAGGTGAGGGTGATGTTTGGCTCTCAGACATGCAGAGAACACAACGGACTCCACTGGTCGGTGCTTTTCCTTTTAGCAAGATCAAAGGTAATTAATGCAGATTTATGACTTTGAGCGATCTCTTCTTGTTCTTTGAGGTTCAACACAACACACGGATTTGTCTCACACTCCGAAAAAAAAAAAAAAAAAAAAGGCTTCTTTTGGGAGATGCATTTCAGGACTCATCAGATGAAATCCAACCTTGACAGCATATTTAGCACTGATTGGTAGTTCGGTTTTACTCCCGTGAGTAAGACTTTGTGTCTAATGGCTTGCATTGCATCCGTATTGCTTTCCAGCTGTCTCAAAACGGTGGCCTCGGATCCAAGAACGATTCTGTTGAGCCTGAGAAACTGAGATCAAACCATGGTGTATTCGTGTGTTACGTTAAAAATATTAAATATCCATTTTTAGGAGACGATTAAAAACTGACTGTGTTGCAGGAGCAGCTTCCACTTCAAACAGAGACATAGAGTAGATCTCACTCTATCCGAGCTCGGCCAGTTGGTTTAGAGGCCAAAAAGAGGTCCGGTCCTCCTTCTCCTCTGTCTAGCTGGTGGCTCTTTAATGTGCCGCATAACCTGAGCCTCCTGCTCAGTTCACGTTGTCTAACACGCCCATCCTGATCGTTCCAATGCAGACTTAGGAGAGCTCGAAGCCTGTATTCATACTGATGGCGTAACGCAGTTTGTCACGCAGGATGCTCTTCTTGCTGTAGTTGGGCAGCTTCAGAAGGTTGAAACACGTAGACGAAGTTGGGAGTCGACCGCCGGGCTCCTTCTTTCGGATGGTGAAGAAGCCTCTGAGGACGCTGCCGAGGGTGTCTCCTGTGTCCTGGACAGGGCAGAGGAAATGTGACAATGTAATGTAAGCTAGCAACAGCTATGTTTCCATCCAAATGTCGTGTGAATTTTGAGCAAACTTTTAAAATGTCACAAAAAAAGGGGGGGAAAAAAACAAGAAAGAAAATGCAAATTATACATGTTTTGATCTACTAGTTTGGACCGAAACCACCAGGCTACGCAAAGCGTTATTTCATCAGGAGTTGACGTTACACATGGCTGTGATAAACAGAAGGTAGAGGTTGCAAACTAGCATGGACCACACATCTGAGAAAGATGGAGAGTTTTTCACAAA
Organism: Fundulus diaphanus; assembly: GCA_037039145.1. Taxonomy (NCBI): domain Eukaryota; kingdom Metazoa; phylum Chordata; class Actinopteri; order Cyprinodontiformes; family Fundulidae; genus Fundulus; species Fundulus diaphanus. The sequence goes on from CM073127.1 coordinate 27,686,228, forward strand.
TGAGTTGCAACTGTAATTGTTCAGTCATGTCACCGAGTATTGGTGATGCCATGTTTCAGTGCATTATGGGAAAATCTAGGAAGGCGGCGACAGCGGAAACAGTTGATCGGTCGTGTGAGGTAAACGTTCGCTACATCAGAATTTATTCGGCGAATGTGTTTCCATCTCCCGCTTAGTGGGTCAACTCCTTTTTCGGAAAACCAAAAAACCACCTCAAGCGAGCATAAAGACTTTTTTGGGAAACTGGGGAAGTTATTTCAAATTTTGCTGTTTTCATTAACCGTTTCTAATGCGATATTTCAAAATGTGCACAAAAAACATTGATGAAAACATGGCTAACATGGATAAACAAATTGTTTCAGGGTGGGTCTCACAAGATTGGATTAAAGACGTGAAACCATTTTAAACCATTTCTTAATCTGACATTCAGTTTAACCTGTACGACTGTACACCTGAAAATCAGAGCGCAATAACCTGGCTGCATAAAATTGTTTAAGCACGTTTCAATATAGGTACAGCCTTTAGTCTAGTTGAGGTAACATCAGCCATAAATTATAAGGTATCTAATATTTAACTGGCGCTGACATTTTTGTCATTTGCATCTTTAAGCTAAATTATCTCATTGTGCAAAGGTACGAGTCAGGGGAAGAATATGAAAAAAAATTCGAAATAAAATGAAGAATGAATTGAGAAAACATGCGATAACTGGGGCAGGAAACATAATGGACGTTTCTCCAAAACTGATAAAAAGAATTTTTATACTGAAACTTGTTGGAGAGACTGCCTGAGCTACAGAAATGTTTAAGTACCGGTTCCAACACAGTAGCTCTCTCCTTCAAAGGAAACACATTTGCGGGCCACAATTTGATACAAAAACACCGCCCAACATCCCATTTAAAGAACAACACACCCACAGTGTAACACAGTGGTGGTGGTATTATGCTCACGAGTTACTTTTCGTCAGAGGGAATGGAGGTTTTTATCAAGGTCTATGAATTATGAACAGCCCCAGTTAATGGTCAGTTTTGACTCAAAACCTACAAGCGTCTGCTAGAAAGCGGATGATGAAGAGGGATTTCATTTTTTAGTCTCATAGCGAATCCAAGCAGATACCTACATAAACGTATGAGAGAAACGGAAAGGTTAGTGAATGGCAGAGCCAGAGCCCAGAACTAGAAACGACTGAAAATCTGTGCCGTTGTCCAGACATTGGAAAAGAGATGTCCTCACACTTGGACCTTAGCCAGTGGAAAGGGCAAACAGGCCAACAAAAGGTGTTGAGTAATGAAAGCCTCCTTCCAAGTATTGATTTAGATTTTGCACACTAATGCTATCACATTTTACTTGCTATTTTTCCCCCTGAACATATTTCTTGTTTATTTCAGGATATATGTCACATTAAAGAAGAGTTCTGTTTATTTCTACATCCCTCAACCTGTCATTTTAGCAACAGTGTGTTCGCTTTTAAGGGACACAGTAGACAGAACCTAAGGGAAAGTGAAGATGGTGATGTGTCCAAGTAACCACTGCATTTTCGGCCCACCAAGCCACTTTTTTCCCCAGTTTCTCTGAAAATCTTTAATTCTCTTCCAGTTTGCTGTTTTGTTTCAAACGATACCACTCAGAAGAAGCGCACAATTTTTTCCTCCTCTCTTACCTGATCATCTGAGACTTCTACACAACGGATGGAGAACGGTGGTTTGAGGTAAGCAAAACCCAGAAGAGGCGGCCTTGAGCAGCTGGTAACAAACTGAGAACATATTTGAAAAGGCAGTGAATAGTAAAATCTCTTTGTATCCCCAGTAAATAAAATAACATTGAATTGACCTACTTTAAGGAACATAGCCCTCTCTTCAGCATTAAAGTCACTGGACAGGATGTCCCACAGCCAGATGATGACACGATGGCTGCTGTGGAAACCTCCATAGTAGACTGTGTGTTTCCTGCAAGAGCCACGGACACTTATGAGTAAATGTTAAACTGGCTCAATGAACAGAAAAGAGAGCCACACCAAAATGTATCAAACAATATTTTGTGTGTCAGAAAAATTATAAAAAGGACAAAAGCGAAATTCAACCTACTTGAGGTCGTCTAAATCGATCTCGGCGTTATCCCCTGAGATAAGCCGCTGAACCTCAGGCGTGGAAAACATGTGCAGCCACTCTGGATTAATGATGCTGCGGAAACCCCGGATGAAAGCGGCCGTTTGCTCCTTGATCTGCGTGTGCATCCGGAAGTGAGCCATCAGGTGGATGTAGCTGATCCTGAAGCAGAGGGGTCCAGAGGAAATCAGGGTGCGACTGTGACTTGGCAAAGGACGTTTTTGAAATGCAACGGTTCGTCAACGCCGTTTAGTGATGGGTTCTGCATTTACGTACTTGTTTTCATTGGTGACCGGCATAGTTTTACCTCCGGGTATCAACTCATGACAGACAAGCTGTAAGGAAACGTTGACTTTTAACCTGCTATATTAGATCAAATCCTTTTGCGTTACATTTCCAGATTTTTACGGATTTACCTGCCCCATGACATCCTCATCGTACGACAAGGTTAATCCTAGATCTCCCACATCTCCATCATAGCGCTAAAAAAAAAAGAAAGCTTTAGGAACAAACTTGGCAGTGAAGATGATATTATTTGGTTTTTAAATACTTATCTTTGAGATTTATTAATAATAACGAAATCTGCATTTTCCAAATGTTTTAACATTTCCAGACTGCGTATAAACCCAGTAAATGACTCTGACCTTAATGGAAGTGAGGTTTTTGTAAAACTCAGAGTCCAGGGAGGGAAGCTCATCTATGGAGCTGTAGAAGGTGCTGTGGTGGTGTCCCAGGACTTGACTGAGGAAGAACGAGGCAAAAGGAACATCCACAACGATGCCCTAAGAACCCAAACCAAACCACTAATTATCCCATCGTTCAGAGCCAGAACCAAAAATCACCACCTTTAGAGATAAAATCACCTCATAGACAGCTTTACCGAGCATCTTCCCAACAAACTCAAAGAGCTGCAAGTGATTCTCATGGATGTAGGATGTGGGGGAGGGATACAGCCTTTCATTCCCGCTGGTAGTCTACATGAAATAAACAACAGATCAAACTACAACCAGCAGCAGATGTGCGGTGGGTTGAAACAAAATCAAAGTGGACCGTTTGTCTGGGTTACCTTGAACAGGTTGAGGGCAGGATTGAAAACTTTCTTAATGATCTCCTCTAGAAACTCTTTGAAGACGCCATCCTGGTCGATTCCAGCCTCGTCCACTCCAAGGTCGTTGACAAACTTCACACGAATGACGCCTTTTATAGAGTTTGCCGGTAACCTGCGGAGCTGGTCGTATCCGTCCTTCAGGGAGGGAAATCCAGGAGTTATTAAGGAACAAACCAGAAACCTAAATAAACTAGTTTTCCTACTGTGTACCTCCAGCATCCGTGAGCGCCGGATAGTAATATGGGTGACGTGCGGAGAAGCCGAGCTGGTTTCTACCAACCCTAAACTTTCTTTTTCCTTCGTGACGATGTTTCTGAACAGCAACACCCTCTGAAATCACAAAGGTATGACTTTTCATTGTGCAAAAAAGAAGTGGGACAAATGCTTTAACCAAAGAGCTCAGTTTCCTCACATTTTTATGTGGGATAACGTGTGGGATGTACTGCAGCAGAAGCTGGGCTCTCTTTTTCCCTTTCTCCAGCTCTTGGAACAACAAGCTCGGCTTCAGATCCCTGAATGTAAAGACAGCAACATTGATCATAAAACAGGAAAGCCCAAAAACTGAAAGCCGGTGCGTCACCTGCGACAGCTGACAGCGGGGATTTGGGGCATTTACTTGCGAAGCCAGTGGTCGTCAGGGGTGAACCTGCGTCTGCAGTCCCGTTCATACAGAACCATCAGCCAACCGTGAACGCTGTGAAAGAGCTCCAGTTTTTCTCCCTTCGCATTTTCTATAAAGCACAAGACATGAAACTTATTTCATTAAAAAAAAAAAGATTTCAGTGCCCAAATTCCTTGACTTTCCAATAATTATTTTTTCAGCTAATTTTTAAATTATAAATAAAAATAAATGTCAGAGATATTTCTATAGTTGTCAGGCTTTAAATATACTATAGAAACCTACACTCCTCAGATGTACACTTTAAAGGGGACATATCAAGCTTTTCAATTCTTCCTATTCACATTTAAATCATTCAGGTGGGGTATATATAAAGTGGAACTGCAATGCTTTGGTCTGAATTCCTTAATTTACTCCCACATTCCCCTCTTTTGCCCCTGTTCTGAGGTGCGTCTGACAGCAACTTGATTTGGTGCTGTCTCTTTAAATCTAAAGGAGGGCCTTCATGCCCCGCCCCCTCCAGGTCGTAAAGCGTTCCACTTCACCCCGTTCGGCCATTTTTGGAGTATGCAGGAGGACGGCGTAATGAACAACTGAACACGTATCCACTTGTAGCTTCAGCATCCGTCGGCTTGAACTACAAAATCACTCCGAGAAATAAAAATGGTGGATTCATGAAATTAGTAAGCCAGAAGTCCAGGACCTTCTTTAGCAGCTCTGCAGTAAATACTGTGACGTGATTGTTTAAAAAAAATGTAATAGAAAGCAAAAGCTGAAACGGCTTGAAAAATATTCAATTCAATTCAATTCAATTTTATTTATATAGCGCCAATTCATGAAACATGTCATCTCGAGGCACTTTACAAAGTCAAATCAATCATATTACACAGATTGGTCAAAGATTTCCTATATAAGGGAACCAGTTGATTGCTTCAAAGTCCCGACAAGCAGCATTCACTCCTGGAGAAGCGTAGAGCTACAGGGAGAGTCGTCTGCATTGTCCATGGCTTTGCAGCAATCCCTCATACTGAGCAAGCATGAAGCGACAGTGGAAAGAAAAACCACCCATTAGCGGGAAGAAAAACCTCCAGCAGAACCTCTGGTTCTGCTGGAGGTTTTTCCATATGACCAGAGCAGAATCTAAAGATAGCTATGCAGCTCCTGGACAGACTAAATTCAACTTTTCTGCTCTCCTGGAGACTCCAACTACACAACAAAATGTATTCAAGTGCTAAAAAAGTGGATTTTGTATGATATGTTCTCTTTAAGCATTTTTTCTACTGGTCGCACCAAACAGCCTCCAGGCTGTAGCTATCTCAGACTCACCTAAGATGGCGCCCCTAGATTTCAACAACATGACGACCTTGTGTTTGTTGTTATGCTGAAGTTGTTTTGACTGAGCACCTTCAATACATGTTACGCTTTTTCTTATGTGAATAATACTTTATTTGTTATAATCAATGGAATCAATGAAACAATGGATATAGTAGCTTTAAATATTGATTATTAGTTGTGCTAAACCCCTCCTGATAGCATTAAAGCGACCTCTGAAGACGCTATTAAAGAAGACACTCAACTAGCTTCCCGAGCCAAGAGAGAAGCTGTTTCTGCTGACGTACTGAGCCCATTTCTGACAAACCGAAAGGCCTTTTCGTCCTTTATTGTGCCATTTTGGGGCTAGAACATAACGGATCAAGGCTTTCTTGAACTTAGGTTTTATCTTTTCTCCTTTTGTTTTCCTTTCTAAGATTAAAGTAGGTATTAGAACTAAGAAGTAATACCTAAATCCATAATGGTTGGGTGTTACTTTTAAAAACTACCAGAGGAAAGGCATTGTGAAGAGACTGCGTAGAAACCTTGAAATTTGAGTGAAAACCATATCATATCTCAGACTCACCTAAGATGCCATCCCAAATCATCTTGTACACAAACGTGTTCAGAAAAGAGGAGATAGTGATGAGTTCCTCTATCTTGAAGGATGTCTGCTCCTCATACACTTCAATGTCATCCAGAATTCTGAAATTTTTTAAATTTTGGTTACTTTTCTAGTTTTAAATCACAAGAATAATTTAGGAGAAATGTGAAAAGACTGAATCAAATCAATTCAATTTTATTTAAATACTGTCCTGCTAAATCACATTTTAATTAAAGAGACCATTCAATTCAAGTAATAAAATGATTATTCCAGCGGAAGCAGAAAAATAGGTTTTGTATGTCTGGAGATGATCTTGAAAAGAGGGAATCTATTAGCTTACGTGATAAGATGGCGGGAGCAGTCACAGAAAAGCATCAGCATAGCCAGCAGCTGTTTGGACTCCTCTGTATCATTGTTCAGACACTCCATGAAGAGTTTGAGCCCTCCCTGAGGACCAAGCTCACAGATGAACGCCCACAGTTTGGGCAAAAGGTCATCAAGATGCGTCAGACCTGCAGTAAAAGAACAGGTTAGGAACTTCATTCCCAATGAGCTAAAACATAATAGGCAGAAACATAAAGCGCGAGACTCTGTGGCTGACCGGTGAGTATCTGGAGGCGGATCTGCGTCAGCGTGGACAGAGCGGTCTGGTAGAGCACGCAGATGCTGCACACTTTCTGAACCTCAGCCGAGTCGACTCGCTTCCCTCCGACAGGTTTCAGGATGTTCCTCACAGAAGCCGACTTCTGAAACGCTCTCTTAAAAAGATCTGGAAATGGGCCCAGACACGGTTACATCCTGAATGGCACAGAAAATTCCCTCGAGAGAAACCGTCTGCAGACTTTACTTTCACTGCTTACTCTTAACAGGTAGATTGTTCTGAGATGTGCTCGGCTGCGGCGGCGGCGGCGTGGACTCCTGGCTCTCCAGCTTCTTGGAGAGGACGTCGCTGAAGAGAGTTCGAATGACGGACACGCCCCACAGGTGCTGAAGCTGTTTGGTGACCAGGGGCATCGACTCGTTGAGACTAAACACAAGACAGCGGAGGTAGACCGGAGATGAAGGACGTACATCTAGCATTACTTAAGATTAAAAACGAGAAATAAGTCCATTACGGTTAAAACAAAGACATTGGTAATTAATCTTTACTAAAAACAAAACAATCTACTTATGGGTAAATGTCTGCCATGTCGTTGATGATGTTTTTACAATATGTCCGTATATTCAAGACAAGAATACTATTTGTGTACTTCGACAAACAGCCAAAGGTTTACGATCTAATTGTTTTTCCATTTTCTGTCAGAACTTTCCATATAAATAGTTTTACTGATCACTGCCAACTTAAAGTTTGCAGAAAAACAGGTACAGTTCCCAGTGGCGTTTTGCTGCAAGGTTTCTTTCTCGCCTCTCGTTTCTGTTCTGGTCCTAATTGGGCTCTGTTTAAAGGTGGATTTTAAAAAGCTGTTGCTTTGTCTTTTAACAAATAAAGACTCACTGACCCGTAGTCCACAGTTTGAGAGAACCAGCCCAGGACGGGGTGCCAGTGCGTGAGGTTGGACTTCTTTTGAGATACGTATCTTTGGCAGTATGACAGCATGTCGGTCAGGTCCTTCACAAAATGGTTGGCCTCGTCTTCTAAGACTTTCTCGCTGAGGTAACCCAAGTGGATCAGGTTTCCTGTCAAACACGATTAGGGGATAATTTGAAAGGTAAGATTGACTAATAAATCCCAATAAACTACCATATCGTCGAAAAGTCTAATTCAAAAAGGAGAAACTCATCTATTATATGGATTATATAGACAGACAAAGAGCGACCATTTTTAAACATTTATTACTGTTAATTTAGATGATTATGACTTAAAAAACATAAATGCTACTTCCTAAGAAAATTTGTATCTTTTAGAAGACCAATAAAAACATTTTTAATGCAGAAATGCCAGCCTGCTGAAAAGTATGTTTATGTTCTGTAGGGTATGCGCACTCAAAACTTTGACTGGGCTCTTTCTGCATGAATCACTGGATCAATGTGGACAAAAAAAAGAAGACTTTGGATCCAAAAATCTTGTAATTATGCTATGGTCAACAGAAATAGGAGGACTGACTTTACAGCTGTTCGGCAGATTGTCAGTGACATCCAGCGTATTGGTGGAAAGTTGAGTCGAAGGAAAAAATGTGGTACAAAAATGAGCATAAGGGATAACAGCAGCTGGAGTCAGTGCTTTAAGTGCCACCACACACAGACACATCCAGGAACCTGAGCTGTTTCTTGAGCTAAGCCGCTCCTGAACCAGAGACAAGGTCAGAAGCAAGAAAGAGGACTGCAGTGTTCCTCAGTGGTACAAAATCCCTTTTTTAGAGGAAAATAAAATTTTCATTTAATGTGCAAATTTAAGTTGAATAGATCAGAAGAAGAGAGGACGGGCACAAGAATCCCAGCTGTGGGAACTCCAGCAGGACGTTTCCACATTCAGTGATGATTTGTTGAGCCACGTCATCTGCTGGTGTTGTTTTATAAGTCCAAAGTCAGCGCTGTGACTTACCAGGAAATCCTAAAGCACTTTCAGCTTCCCTCTGCTGACAGCCTTAATGGAGATGCTGATTTCATTTCCCTGCAGTACCGTTAGTACCGTTAACTGCTTTAATGACTATGCTATGAGTGTTTGATTGGCCAGCAAACTGGATAGAATGGAGAGCTGCCAAGAGAAAGATGAGAGGGGTGCACCGCTGTCGCAGGAGCGGCACGCGCTGCCATCCTGGGTGCGACTCCAGCCCACGGACCTTTGCCACATGTCTTCCCCTCTGGGGAAGGGGGCTGTCAAGTAGTCTGACAGCCCCCTTCTTGTCAGACTACTTTTATTTAAGGCTGCTAGTACCACAAAAATGACAAAAAATAAATAAATAGAAAGAAAAAGAAAAATAAGAGCCACCAGACCAATAATCGAAATGTCCCGAAGGCCGCTTCAAAGCAACCTGGGCTTCCTTACACCTTAGCAGAACTGCCTCTATTCGTGCAAAAGCAGCCCCGATCACGCACTGAGAGCATACTGCATGGTACATAGAGTACCACACAGTACACACATAATGCTGACATTTCCCAAGAAACCGAATTTTAAGTTCCTGTAAGCCATATGTCGTAATAAGGCACCTGAAAAGTATCACTTTGTATGGATTTGATCTACTAAAAAACAGAAGTCTCACTTTTTGAACTGAATTAAACAGCTTTACTTTGCGATAATGTTCCCATTCACGAGAAATGAAAAATTCCCAGCGATTAAAAAGCCTAATCGCCCCTAATCGGCTGGAATCCTTTACCGAGTAAGCAGAGTGTGTGGCTGCCCTCCAGACACACACAGATGTCCAGACACTGCTCTTCCCGACTCAGAAACAAAATGAACTTCCGCAGCAGGTCATGGGTCTGGATTAAAGCCATGCACTGTTGGAACAAACAACACATAATAAGGCAAACGCTCTTAGCATTTCATACTATTACATATAGACACAACAAAGGGCTTTTACCTCTGGAGTCAAGACACTGAGGTGGGACACGACAGCAGGAACGGACATGATGTGGAGGAGGAAGGATCGGAGCAGGTTGTCTGAGAAGTGAGCAGCAGTGACCGGCCTGTAGAGCATTAGATTTAGTTTATCAGCCAGGCTGCTCTCATAAACACAAAGCAAACTGTAACAGATGTCCCAGTGTGGCAAAAAGACAATATTTCCAAATAACGTTAAAATATGGATATACCTCAGAGACAAAGAGAAAATAGCAGTCAGGGTGCCTTTAGAAAGAGATGGTTTAGACCGGGCCAGGCCATTGGTCAACAGGATCTAAATGCAAAGGTAATACATGTTTCCTTTTTAACAAATAAAAGTTTATTTTAACCAAAAAGGGAACAACTGAATACCTTCGTCTCGTTTAAATTGCGTAAATACAAGCAATTAAACAGAACCTGCAGTATTGAGTAGAATCCCTTCTGATTCAGATGCCCCATGATGTTTTCACAAATCCTTGTCAGAGCAGGTCTCAGAGCTTCACCTGCAACGTCGAAAGGGAAACATTGGTCCGGATTACGTTTCCGTTGAGGGAAGCGCGTCAGGCAGCGACAGCCGGTCCGTTTACGCGCGACTCTCACCCTTTCCTCGGACTATCCGCCACGTCGACGTGTCGGTGAAGGTCACCAGCATAGTGAGGTACAGCGTGACCAGCTTGTTGTCTTGGAGAATGTCAGGCTAAAAATAAAAAAAAAATAAAATCACACAGCTGGGTGAAACATGAACACTGAACAAATGTGATTTAATAATTAAAAACTAAAATCAAAGAGCTACCTTTAGATTCTTCAGTAGTTGGCAGCAGACCCACAACACATCTTTGATCTGTTTCAGCCAGGGAATGGTGAGGTCTTTGGAGAGAGCCAAGGAAACATACCAGACCTGAAAGGCAAAGAGAACAAACGTCACTGTGAGAAAATAAGATTGAAAGACGCTTAGGGTGTAAATGATAACACAGCCGGACTTACTTTAGGCTCATTTTCCACCTCCATGCTGGCCAGAATAGCTCGACAGAGCTTCTCAAATCTCTGATGGACATAAATAAAATCACTTTGAGTCACACAAATGGATCTCTAGGTTATGCTGAGGCACCTTCGACTAGAAGGCAATGTCTCGGAGAATAAGTTTTACTGCATTACTACGTTGGTCTTCCCATTACCATTATGGGCTACAGCTGCATTAACACCACTAAAAGCAGAAGAGCTTTCACTGGCTCTACATTTAGTTTATCAATCAAATTCTTTACGGTGCCGAGGCAGTTCCCCGGGATTTTGTCTGATAATTGCAAATCAGTGGATGGTTGCAAAGCTGAAGGAAATGGCATATACTACCACAAAAAAAACATACATATATTATAAAAGAAAACACTGAAACAGTTGCATGCTCCTCTACTCAGCCCCAAGACGTAAAAGTTAGTAGAGACACTTTTCTTTGTGGTTACAGGCAAACCTCTTAGGGAGTGTTTCCATCAGCTTTGTACACCTAAAAACTAAAACAGGTGTTCCTTTTTCTATGCAAAGTAGCTCAAGCTCAGTACGCGTGCAGTCAAGTTCTCCAGGGTCCTGCTGATCACCTGATTATTTGACTCAGGCGTGTTGAAGGAAAGACTAAACAAGGTTGAAGCAAAGACACATGCAAAGGTTGCAGGACACCGGCCCTCGAGGACTAGAGTTAGATCCCTCATCTAAACCATTCCATTGAAGCTCTGGTTGTATGTTTAGGCTTTTTGTCTTCTGCCCGAATCTCTAGTCTTATGCAGCCTCCAACAGCTATTCTTCCAGGAATGTTGTCTATTAAGATCTATGGAGCTTTCCATCAGCCCTGCGCTGATGGAGAAGGCTGCTGCCAACACCATGTTACACCGTACATATGGTTCATCTTCTTAGTTATGCACAGTCTGTTTTCTGCTAAACTTTTTTTTGTTTTGCAGCCTGGCCAAAAACAGCATGCAACAGAAAAAACAAACGGCTCCACCTAAAGCTGATATATGCTAACACATCGGCACGAACAATACACGTAGCACTCAATGTTTTCAAAATGGACAGCAGTGAACTCACCATCTTATCCTCAAGGCGGTATACGAATAATAATTTTCGAGCAATTTTGAAAATCGAAAGTGCATTTCTTTTTGTTGTCCCCGCTTCAGAGGCTTGATAATAGTCGTCAACTTCTTTCCTGGTGAGACAAATAAAATTTACTATTCGGAAGTTGTAGCTCAGAATAATGGCATAAAACAAGAACCCAAAGCTCTCTTAAACCTGTAGTCACCTGATTTGCTTCTGGAGCCTGCAGCGACAGAGGAATCTCCTCACCAGAGCTTGAATCTGGGTTGCTGCTTTCTCCCTCTCCTTGTGTCCCTTTCTTTCCTCTCTGGCCTGCCTGGCTTTGTCCAGGAACTCAGACTTGGAGCTTTGAGGGACACTAAACATGGTGCACCCTAGAAAAGAAAAATGTAGACCCTCGATTATCCTTCAACAAAACTATAAAAGGAGCTTTAAATCGATTAGAATGTAATCGAAAAGTCAGTTTTTCAGAGGGTTAGAATATTACATAAAACCAATTTAAATATGCTTTTGTTACAGAAATGTCGACGCAGGTCCCTCTTAGTAACCTGGAATATCATAAAAAAATTGTTTATTTATTTCATTAATTCATTAACAAGAAAAGTGACATATCTTTATAAATTAAATTCATACAGAGAGATACCTGTTACTTTCTATGGCTTTAGCTCATGGAAACCCAAAATGTACTTTCGTGGGGAACTAGAATGTTACATAAGGCCAATGTATCGTACAGAAAATGCATTCAGCGCCTGGTTGACCTTCAAATCGAGTCGAATTTCCTTGTAATTGATTGTGTTGAACTCAATAAAACTCAGCGGTCCAATCCCAGTAGATTACATGGGACTTCAAGTCATCACCGACTGTGGAAACGTCACGCTGAACCTTAAGCAACTTGGATTGTATGCCTCTCCACACCATGAGAGTTTGATGTCCAAATTAAATGCAAACTCTAGTTGCATGTGTAACAGTGGACTTTGGGCAGTCCAGAGTTTTGCCTCCTTAACCCAGATGAGGCTCTTCTGATGCTGTCTCTGGTTCAGGAGTGGCTGAACCCACTGAAGGCAACAGTTGTAGCCAGTGCCCTGACTGAGTTTCAATGTGTTGGTTCTTGAAGCTCTGATTTGCGAAAGATTTTCGGATGTTTGTTTACATTAACAGTGACGCTTAATTGTCGAAATATACAAAAATATTTCAGTCCGTGCAATATCAGACTGTATAATACATGAGTATGACGCTTTGAAACGCCTCCGTGAAATAAATGAACTTTTTGATGGCATTCTAAGTTACTGAGCTGCCCCTGTGCCCCGTTAGTATGTGGTTGGGATGACAGCTCTCTAAGAAGCGTCACAGCGCACAGCTCTTCTGTTGGAAGCTTGCCGAAACTCCTAAAAAGTTGAGCACGGTCGCATTGTTTTGGGAGAGCTTACCTGTGAAGTTAAGCAGATAAGAAGATTTTGTCTGGCCTTCAGGCACACCTTTCGCTATACGTTCTCCTTCATTTGGCAGTCCGTAACATCCAGCAAGGAGGAAAGTCGAAACAAAAAAAGTAAAAATAAAAAACGGGACCAGGTGCCTAACTTAGCATCTCTGGAGCTAGAGATGACCCAGTGAAGATATGGAGAAGCCACTGTTAGCTCGCAGGGCTAGTCGGCAGCTTGTCCGTTTGATACTGACTACAAGACATAGATTTTAAACATAGTTAGATGTATTTAGCATCGTGGCGAGCTGGCGTCTGGTGCTGCAACGATGTCAGCTAGTTCTAACACGGGAGACACGCCGTTTCTAAATGTAAACAATGAGAAGAGAGCTTTACATTGACTGCAGCCATTAATCTATTGCGTCGCATTAAAATGACTCCGGGTAGTTTTTTTTATCCGGTTTCGCAAAGTGCGTTGGGTGTTTAGATCCTAAATGGAAAATCTGACATTTAATTAAACTACTTCTGTTGGTGTCATAAGAGCGACAGTGAATTTCTTTTGTTGGATAGAGCTCTCACCCAGTGTGTCGGGTGGGCGTTGGAGGGGGGACTGTTATTACTGTTACACTCTGATGTGTCAACGGAAACGGGTGGGACAAAGGTTTTATTATTTACGGGAATTAAAATTAGAAAATCATGAACTCTGTGGAGGTAAATTGATTTATTTGTACTTATTGTCTAATTTTCCCAAACTTTACCTTCTATAACTTTAACATGCTTTGCCTCTCCCTTTAAGCAGTGTACGGGACGATTGACGTCATTTCACCGGTGTTGTAGCGTAAAAGGCACCCCTGTCATGAAGGGCTCAGCGTCATTGAACGCGCATTTCTAGCAAGTTTGCATATGAACCAAAATCATAGGTATCAAAAGTGTTCACATCTATTAGTCAACTACAAGTATAGATATTAGGTTTTAAAAATACTTCTGTAGAAGTAGTAGCATCAACTCAAACCTTTTACTTAAGTAAAAGTATAAAAGTACCAGGTATAAAACTACTTAAAGTATTAAAGTAGAAGCAATTTATGTACCTTTATGTGATCTTATATGGCGGACTGATTGTGACATATTCAAAAATAAATATAGAAATAAATATGTACATAAATAAATACATGTTTAATAAATACATAAGCATAAGATAAATACCGATCCGTTGTGGTGAAGAGAGAGCTGAGCCAAAAGGCGAAGCTCTCGATTTACCGGTCGATCTACGTTCCTACCCTCATCTATGGTCAGACCTCTCAACTTTTATCAAAAGTTAGGAGTGAGATTATGCTAATTTGGGGGCGGGGCTTGTTTGGGGGCGGGGTTAACCGGACCCTGGAAGAGCCGGTGGAGTCAACTCCATCTCATTTTTATCCCATCAGACAAGTAGACATGTATTACTTTTGTTAAAAAGAGAAAGAGACGTATTAATACTTTATTGTTCAGTTAATGGATTAGAACATAAATAATACACAATTGTTCAAATAATACTGAATAAAATTAAGTAGATTTTAATTATTGACCGAATTATTATACTGTTACACATTCATCTATGGGTTGTTTATCATTATAAATCTATAACCTGATTGGTGAATCAGGCTGAGTTTCATCAAGCCTTTATGATCCCCTCAGCAGCAACACTGAAGCACACAGAGGTTCCCGCTGCGTCTTTACGCACGATCCAGCTGCTGATGTATCCCTCTTTTCAGCTCAATGCACTTCTAGACTGTTACAGTTTATAACATTCTCATCACCTTTCACAGCGACAGGTTTCTCAGTCAGTCGCCGCGCTGATCAGACAAATCTCTATTGCTCTCGTCAGTGCGCTCTGGGCGCACTGCTCCGAGGGAAAGGAGGGGGGAGAGGAGCAAGCGCGGAGGCACAGAAATAGGTGCATGTAGTTAAAAAATGCAGAATTAATAAAAACGAAACGTATAAACAGACCAAGTGGCGTTTTAAACTGCATCTGGTTAGCAGAACTGTTTTATGATCCAGCGTGCAGCCATGACTGGTTCTGAATGGACCGTCATCTTGCAGCAGCTCCACCCCCCCCCCCCCCCGCCCCCTCCCCTCCTGTGTACGCGGTACAGGACCTTACCGGCTCACTTTCACCACTGTTAAGACTAAAATTATTCATAACTCTGATTACTCTTCCTGCTGCTCTGTTAACACTAACTGCAGCAGGAATTACTGATGGCCACAAGTTGTGAAAGAAGCCGAAACAGCTCAGCAGAAGGCGGAGTTTTGTCGTCCGCAGCCCAGATGGGCTTTGTGATTTTTATGCGTGAGAAATGCCATGTTTGCGTGTGAAATGCCATGTGTTGCGTGTGAGCGTGTGAAGTCAGTGAAATGCGTGTGTCACACGGTCAATGCGTGAGAGTTGAGAGCTATGTCTATGGTCACGAGCTTTGGGTCATGACCGAAAGAACGAGATCCCGGATACAAGCGGCTGAAATGAGTTTTCTCCGTAGTGTGTCTGGGCTCTCCCTTAGAGATAGGGTGAGGAGCTCAGTCATCCGGGGAGGACTCAGAGTAGAGCCGCTGCTCCTCCACGTCGAGAGGAGCCAGTTGAGGTGGCTCGGGCATCTGGTCAGGATGCCTCCTGGACGCCTCCCTGGAGAGGTGTTCCGGGCACGTCCCACCGGGAGGAGGCCCAGGGGAAGACCCAGGACACGCTGGAGGGACTATGTCTCCCGGCTGGCCTGGGAACGCCTTGGGATTCCTCCTGAGGAGCTGGCCCAAGTGGCTGGGGAGAGGGACGTCTGGGCCTCCCTACTGAAGCTGCTACCCCCGCGACCCGACCCCGGATAAGCGGAAGACAACGGACGGACGGACATAAGATAAATACACATAAATACAGCAAATAACTCTCAAGGCATGGCTGATATCCATCCATCCATTCATTTTCCAAACCGCTTTATCCCTCATGGGGTCGCGGGGGTTGCTGGTGCCTATATCCAGCGTTCACTGGGCGGGAGGCGGGGTACACCCTGGACAGGTCGCCAGTCTGTCGCAGGGCAACACAGAGAGACAAACAGGACATGGCTGATATATATATATATATATATATATATATATATATATATATATATATATATATATATATATATATATATATATATATATATATATATATATATATATATATATATATGACACTGAAGCCTACTTTTTATTTATTTATTTTATTTTAAATAAAGTCCTCTGATCCAAAGAAATTTTGTCATTAAGGGTATTTCAGGATTCGGTCAGGCACTTTGATTACTCCCTAAATCTCTCAGCACATCGAAAAGCGCTTCCTGTGGCAGGGGCGCTTTTTTTTCAGCACAACAGCGGAAACTAGTGGGTGTTAGCTGACTGACGTTAGCAAGCGACAACTCCGAAGTCAGCCGTGGGTTCTATGGTAAATATATGTTGCTGTTGTTGTCTTTTATTAGAAAACAAGTGGTTACTCCCCGGTAACATGGAATCTGGAAACGACGTCTTTTTCTATTGCTGTGTAATGTAAAACAATTGACATGTTATGGAATATCGTCGTTAACTTTTGAGTAAGCTAACTAGCTGCTAGCTAATGTGTGCTAAAACGAAGTTGTGAGCCGCTAACGTTGAAATGCCAGTTTATTATTTCACGAACCAAATAACGTCAAATGTTCTGATGCACAGCTGCTGTTTAATCTTTGTTGAACGCGACTTTTTAGTCGTAAATGTTTTCACGACTCACTGTTGGCCTAGATGACGCTGTTTTTTTCCCAGCTGAATAAAATGTTTTTCTTCCCTTTTGACATGTGACACGTTCAGAATTATTCGATAAAGTCCAATAATTAGGCTGTGAATTATCACATTTTAATTTCGAACAATTAAAAATCTGTTTTATCAGAACAAGAATGAAAAATGTAAAGATATATTTAAACATTTAATTTAATTTTTTTTAATTATTTTGTTTTTTAGGATAAAGACAATGTAAGAGTTTCTGTTTGTTTACATCACTTAATCACACAATGTTGGCGATATCAGAGTTGTGTCATGGGTCACATATTCACTGTGTGTATTTACTCATATTTATTACTTGTTTATGACCATTTGTAATATAATCATCCATCTTCTCAAGCTCGATTTGGACCAGCGTCCAGTCCTTTGGTATTGTTTGGTAGAGATGGAATAGGATCAGGTCAATATAAGTGGAAAGGGATTGAAAAATGTACATTACAATAATATGGACTGATTAATAAGCTAAGGAAAATTAGTTTGCTGCATGCTTTCAGTACACGTAGGTTCAAATTTTTTTTTTAAGGAAATAATTATTGAGTGCTATAGGGATCAGTCATTGAATTGTAAATGTTGTATTCTAGACAGGTGAGGTTTAAAAATAAATAAATAAAAATAGTGATGCACGATATTAAAAATTTCAACCGATATCGATAACCGATAATTTTCTGCTTTTCATGGTCGATACCGATTCCGATACCGATAAGTTCATATTTAATATAGTTTTTGCATAATCAGCAGCTTATGCTGGATGCATTTATGAAAAACAATTATTTAGTAGCTCTGTCTTATTTATAACAGCAAACAAAAGGTTTTATGCTCTTCAGATGTTTATTTTTTTATGCTATCACACAAAAAGTGGTAATTTGCTTTACATAACAAAAGACACAAATCAATTCACAATACAAAGAGCATCTCTTGAAAATTACTGAACAGATCCATGCCTGCATAGGTATTTGTGAAGTCAAATATGTATATCAAATATAAAATTATATGCATTTACATAGTCAGCCTCAGTTACAAAAATGTAATCAAAAAATAAAGTGCACCCTTTAAAAATAACCACAGCTAAGGTGAAAGAAAATTTCAACTTCTTAAAAAATGTTCAGACACACATATGCATGTCAGCCTCAGTTAAAAAAATTCAATAAAGTAAATAAAAGTGCATCCATAAATATGAGGCGAAAAATCAACAAAAGGTTGCCTGACTGCATGGGGGCATTGTAGAGATTTTTTTTTAAAATCTTATAGCTCAAAATAAAATAAAAAATATTAAATAATTGTCACTTACTACCTATAATTTAACCCCCAAAGTATTTTCACACCCTTTGAATTAAAGTCCACTGGTATGGGGTGAGATGAGCTGGTAACTCAAACTCTACGGCATATGCTGCAAGGGCTCGCTTCTGCTCCAACATGCTTCTCAGCATGTAGAACGTGCTGTTCCATCTAGTGGGCACGTCTTGTTGAAGCCTTGTCTCTTTAGTGCCTTGTTGTTTCTGCAAGCTTTGAAGACGGGAGGTGGCAAGTTGAGAGTGTCTGAAATGCCCAACTATCTTCCTGCAGATGGAAACACAGTCCGAGATGCTTCTTTGGCTCAGCACAGCCTCATTTATCGCGAGTTGTAAAGTGTGTGCCATACAGCCCAAGCTTGCAAGCCCACAGTCCTCCATTGCCTTGATCATGTTTCGTGCATTATCTCTGAGCACTACATGCACTTGGTCTTTTTTTATACTCCACTGCGCGAGCATTGTTTCAAAAGCTTGACCTATTATCGTCGCTGTGTGCGACCCGGGGCACTCCTGTGCGTGCAGCATTGCTTTTTGCATGTTAAAATCTGGATCCAGCCACTGAGCCGTTAGGCTTAACATGCTGACGGGACTAACATCTGATGTCCATATGTCGGTGGTAAAACTCACATGAAGTCCGTTTTTGTTGATCAAATTGTGGACGTGTGTGGTGACGGCATCATTGAGGGCAGGCAGCGAGACGTCCGAGAAGAAGCGACGGCTAGGGATGGTGTAACGTGGCTCCAAAAGTGCTATTAAGTTACGAAAACCCGGGTTCTGGACCACAGAAAAAGGCTGGTTGTCGAGCGCTATAAATTCCATCACTTTGTCGTTAATAGCTTTAGCTTTTTCACTGTCTCTTGGAAAGTTTTTACAGCTTTCAAATGCCTTCTGAATGGATACATCTGCGCTCCGTGTTGTTGTTGTTTTAGCCTTAGCACCACCGGCTGCTGCCGCGGCTGCTTCGTATTCTTTCCATGTTGCTTCGCCACGATGACGATTTTTTAGGTGTGTTATAAGGTTTGTTGTGTTGTAGCCTGAAGTCTTCTTTCCTCCTCTCGAAATCCTTGCAGAGCAGGTGTTGCAAACTGCAATACTATTGTCTTCTTTCGATACAGAAAAAAACGGCCACACTGGTGAAGACATGTTTGACTATTTAGTCAGGCAATAACGGAGCCAAGCCTGGGTGGGTCCTGATCGTGAGGAGCGCAAAATCCACAGGGCTTGTCCCGCTTTGGGGCTACTCTGCCTGGATAAAATACCACCAAATTTAATTAATTTATCGGCTATTTTTATCGGAAAATTTTACCTATCGGGCCGATAAAAAATTCCACCAAATCGGCCGATATTTAATCGGCCCGATAGGTATCGTGCATCCCTAAATAAAAATCAAGCAAGCATTGTAGAATCAGCATCCAGCAGTGGAACTTTGCACAGCCAACTATAGAGCGTGTGGGGGTTGATGCATAATAACTTGTTGTATTTTGTCTGTCAATCAGATTTATTGCCTGAGTCCTTTCACTAAACCCATATAGAAGGCGAAAATGTGTCCAGCTCCAACCTTGAAGTGGTTGGTGACGGGGAATACTCCTTTGAATAAGTTCATAAAGTGCATGCTTCCTGATGGACGCTCACACACAGCACCTATAATTTCTTCTAACCAGTAGTTCTGCAGTGTGTCTAAATACACGTGTACAGCGCCATCTTGGTTTGCATTGAATTCTGAGTCAAGTAGTACCAAAAACTGACTAGTGTCAGTTATTGTGCACTACCTCGATTAGTTAAGCAAACAGAACAGAAGTTTACTCCACTATACATGGAAAAGGTGCTGCAGCGTATCTTAAGGGAAATCATCCAATGGTGGTGTTTTTCCTTTTGTTTTGTTCCAGGAAGAGATGTCAGGAGACAGCGTGGTGAGCTCGGCAGTGCCGGCAGCTACAACCAGGACTACATCCTTCAAAGGTTCCAGCCCCAGTTCCAAGTATGTTAAGTTAAATGTGGGTGGAGCGCTGTACTACACTACAATGCAGACACTAACAAAACAGGACACCATGCTTAAAGCTATGTTCAGCGGTCGGATGGAGGTGCTCACAGACAGTGAAGGTAAGCTCTGCAGGTAGATTTTGCAGGTAGTGTTTTATTCTGGGCTCTTACCCAGTAATTGTTTCCTATTTATAGGTTGGATCCTAATAGATCGCTGTGGAAAACACTTCGGAACAATCCTTAACTACCTTAGGGATGGGGCGGTCCCACTCCCAGAGAGCCGGAGGGAAACTGAAGAGTTACTCGCAGAGGCCAAGTATTACCTAGTCCAAGGCTTGGCTGACGAATGTTCAGCAGCTTTGCAGGTACCACTTCCAGTTTCTTTGAATTAATATCTGAAATTGTTTTAACACTTGATTAAACCTCCTCTTTTATCCCGTGTTTTAATATGTGCACTAACCAGCCACTTGATCAGGTACACCTTTGCTAGTACTGAAACGGATCCCCTTTTGCCTTCAGAGCGGCCTTGGTTCTTCGTAGCATTAATACCACAAGGTGTCAGAATCATTCCTCAAAAGATTTTCATCCAAATGGACACAACAGCATCACAAGGTTGCTTTAGATGTGTTGACCGTACATCCATGATGTGAATATGCTGCTCCTCCACATCCTAAAGGCACTCCATTGGATTGAGATCTGGTGGTTGTTAAGGCCATCAGAGGACAGTGAACCTATTGTCGTTTGTCTTCGACATGCTGCCTTATCCAACTAGGCGCCATCAGAAGATGGGTACACTGTTCCCTTAAAAGGGATGGACATGGTCAGCAACAATACTCCAGGAAGCTACTGGCCACCTTTGTTGAGTCTGTGTGAATTATAATATTAATTTGTTGACAGGAGGCTCCATGTGTTGTGTTCTTTTGTAACGAGCGGTTGTTTGAGCTACTGTAGCCGTTCTGTTGTCCATGAACCCTCTCTGCACTCCACTAAGCTTTTTTCTCCACACAGTTGGTTTCCACTGGATATTTTCTCTTTTTCTGAACTATTCTATGTAAACCAGAGGGATGATGAAGCGTGAAAATCCACGTAAGGCCGCTTGGCACCACAACCCTAATGCGTTTGGTCATTGATATCTCCGTTCCGACACTCGATTAGAATTTGAGGAAGTGCTGTTTACAACGTCTAGATGTTCATATCGTTGACGTTCTGCCATGTGATTAACTGGCTTGTGTTAACTAGCGATTAGACAGGTGTTCTAAATAAAGTGGCTGGATGTAGAAATTTGTGTTTAATAAATATTAAAAAGTGTTAGTTAAGAACTTGAAAGCATACAGGAGATGATCAAATGTTCTTTGCCTGTTCTCTCGGCTCTGCGTTGCTTTTCTTGCCGCTTTGTTTTCCACTTTGTACCAAAGCGGTACCATTTCTTCTCGATCTGCTTTGGTTGAATCCTTCCCTGCTCATGTATTTGCCTCTGAACATCTATTCCTGTTTGTAGTGATATATTTTGATTGGTAGATATGCACACATTAAAAAAAATCTGGTTTATAATTAATTACATTTTTCCAAAGATTTTACTTTAGACCCTCATTTCTATTCTGGCTGTAAACGGTGTTTAGGTAACATGAGCGTAGGGCTGGGCGATAAATCGATTTAATCGATTAATTAGAATTTGCAATTTATGAAGATTTAATTTTGGGGGGAAAAAATGTACCCTAAGACAAGGGTTTCCACTACATGTATTTGATCGTGGCACGCCGCCACACCAAATAAATCCGCCACACCGTCTTATTCTAATCATAATCAATGCATTTAAGTACCATGAAATGTTGAAGTTAACTTTATTTTGAAAGACCAACTCCTCCGGCTCCTGCATCTGTATTGTTGTGAAGCTGCTACTGAATGAAGCTGCTGGGCGCTGCTCTGTTCTCCGTAGGGAATGAAATGTAGAGACAGTCCAGTGTTTCCTACTTAGCGACTCATATTCGGGGACTTCAGAGCCTTTTCTCTGTTTTTAGCGATTTAGCAGCTTGACTTGAAAGCAACAATGTGTCTACTGTTATTGTCTCACTAGAGCTGTGTGGGGTCTCCCTATTCCCTCAGCGCTGTCTCACAGGCACAGGCAGCTGCAGTGTGAGTTTTGTGGAAAGCCAAGTTATTGCACTATTAATCACAATAGGGAAACTCATCTTTGTTCAAGAGGAAACTTATTTTCTTGTTCTTTTTCATTTTTTTAAGAAAAAAAATCTATTAAAATCATAAATCAGATGTATTGTGAAAAAAATTTTGATTTTATTTTTAATGCATATCGCCCAGCTCTACATGAGCGATTACAGGCTCTTTTTAAACCACAATAACGGAGCGACCTCCTGCTGGTAGACATTTATCTGAGTTACATAACTCCATCTACATGCTGTATATTTATCGTCTGCGGTACGTTGTAAATTATCTGCACTATTACAATAAAATAAAAAACTGTCTTTCAGAAGAAGGAATCATATGAGCCTCTTTGTAAAGTGCCTCTAATGACGTCATGTAAGGAAGAGCAGAGACTCATTGCCACCTCAAACAAGGTACGTTTTTACAGCTTGTGGTCAATATTATGGGGCTATTAAGATCTGTTTTATTAAAAGAGGAATGTTTTGTCTTTGCAGCCTACTGTGAAACTACTGTACAACAGAAGCAACAATAAATATTCCTATACCAGGTGAGTCTCTCCTCCAGGGTGACTGGGTTCAGAATCGGTTAATAAATACGGGCCTTAACCCAGACGACTTGAAGCCTCACTCATCATCTCCTGTTTTTTACCTCCTGTGCAGCAATTCTGACGACAACATGCTAAAAAATATCGAGCTGTTTGACAAGCTGTCGTTGCGGTTCAATGGTCGCGTCCTCTTCATCAAAGACGTGATAGGGGATGAGATCTGTTGCTGGTCCTTTTATGGCCAGGGTCGGAAGATCGCAGAAGTGTGTTGCACTTCTATCGTTTATGCCACAGAAAAGAAGCAGACCAAGGTAAATATGGATTTGGTGCAAAACGCTACTACCCCATCAATGCGTTCTAATAAATTAGGCTTCAAATTAAAGTTGGGAATAAGGGCCTAAAATAATAGGATATATGTATGTATAATTATTTATATAGTCTTTTAAAATATATAATTATAGGTAAAAATAACCACTGTTAATGTTAAAATGGTATTTATTTTTTACTTTATTTTGGCTCTTCTGACCTTCAGCGCACATCTGCCCTGTACAGCCGTTTTTTAAATGCATAGCAGTAAGTACTTCTGACCAACGCTTTGCGTTTATTTCTTTGTGAAACATTCAGGTTGAGTTTCCCGAGGCGCGCATCTACGAGGAGACCCTCAACATCCTTCTGTACGAGTCCCACGACGGTCGGGGTCCAGACAACGCTTTGCTGGAAGCCACAGGCGGCGCCGCGGGACGATCCAGCCATCTGGACGACGACGAGGAGCCCGTAGGGAGAGTCCGTAGGATTCATGTCAAACGGCCCGACGACCGCACACACCACCACCAGTGACCTCCCCGTCCTCTGACCCGGCAGAACCGTGTCTCTGCGTCATGCTTGTGCCTTACAACACCAAGCAAACCGCTCGCCCTTTCACGTCCCGTTTGCTTTCACCGGCTTCTCTAAGAGACCGCTTTGAGTGTGATGCAACTTTTCTTAGTGGTGATTTCTGTTTTCGTGTCTCATTTTAGTTGTTTATGCTGTCTGGTTGCTTTGTAGTGTCCAAAATGACCTTTATCCACAGCCGCTCACACGGATGTTTGCCTTCAGCAGAACAAGGTCTCGCCAGTCAGCCTGTTTGTGCAGCTTTCCTTCGTCGGCGTGACTCTCTTGTTTAGGGGTCCGAGCTCCGAGACGCGCAGCAGAACAAGGTGTAAACGGTGTAATCAGAGTGATGTAGGCGGTCCCCTTTTCCCCACCGTGGGTCTGACTGATCCACCTGTCATTGGCGTTATACTGCAATGCGACCACACGATGGCACTGTTTTAGTCCTGAAACGTTACCGTGGCTATTTTACAGCCTGTTGAATAGCTATTAAAACTTTATAAAAATATGCTTTTTATGTTGTTATATCACAGAAGAAGGCAACATTTCACTCCTGTGCATATACGTGATTAAGTTTGGATTCATACATATCCCCTCACTATAAACGTTTAAATTTTCCAGTGGAGGCGGACCTGATCTGTGTCCCAAGGTGTTAAATGTACTGAGCTGATCGAATGATGTCTGCTGAGGTTTGGGTGAATGAGTGTAACCGGAGAGCTGCCTGGCAGGAAGGGGATGCCTGTCTACAAGCGCTTAACAGCGAGGGGAATTAGACCTGTCCATCACTGCATTCATCAGAGGATATACTCTTTGCACACTATTCAGCTCAAGGCAAGCATTGATTTTTAGCTCCGTTGTACAGAAGTGAACAAATAATGTTTTATATTTATATATACTTTATCACAAATAAATTTCTAGACGCAGTTGTTTGGTATGTGTTTAATTTCCACATTTCCCTCATCAGTGAAAATACAAAATTATTGTACATATATATATGGCTTCATTGTTCAAAGGTTAGACGTGTCTATTGTTTAAGGCTAGTGTGGGAATAATGCTTTCCTCAAGTCTGATTGGATCCTTTTTTCCAAGTGGGGGAATAATTGATCCCCTGCTAAGTTTTTAAATTTAACCACAACGACCTTCCATTTTCATGGTTGATTACCGGTTATAAGAATTAACAGAATATCAGTCTAAAATGCATGAAAAACACTCAACATTGTTCATTTTATTGAGTAAAATAAGTATTTCTTCGCAAAAACTCACCCAGAACTGAATCCCACAGATTGGCTGGTGGCCATGAGACACACAGCTCTGCATGATCAACTAATTACCAACAGTCCTGATCTTAACTCCTCATGTATCAACCACTTGCTCTATGAACCAGTTTCTTGCATACTAATCACTTTTACACCATTGGCAACACCAAATGACATCAGACAAAAGTAGACCTGCACAAGGCTGGAATGGGTCACAAAACCATCAGCAAATGGCGCCAACTATCGGTGCCATTACTAGAAAGTGGAAGTCACACCATTAACTGGCCTTGGTCTGGACCTCTATGTGAGATCTCTGCTCGTGGTGTGAGGATGATGGTGAGAAAGGTGAGGGAGCAGCCTAAAACTACACGGCAGGAGCTTGTTAATGATCTGAAGGCAGCTGGGACATACTGGACTGAAATCCTGCAATACCCGCAAGGTCCCCCTCCTCAGGAAGTCACATGTCCAGGACAAGCCTGCCTAAAGTTTGCCGGTGAACATCTAAGTGGCTCAGAAAAGACCTGGAACAATGTGCTGTGGTCAGATGAAACCAAAGTTGAGTTGCTTGGCATCAACTCAAACCGTCGTGTTTGGAGGATGAACAAATGTGAATATGATCCACAGAACACCATCCCCACAGTCAAGCATGGAGGTGGAAGCATTGTGTTTTGGGGCTGAAGCAGGACGACTCCGCCTGCATTGAGGGAACAATGAATGGGGCCGTGTACCGAAACATCTTGGATGAAAACCCTCCTTTGCTCAGCGAGAACAGTGAAGACGGACCATAAGAGGGTTTTCCAGTATGACCGTGAACCTAAACATGCTGCCAGGGCAACAAAGGCGGGGCCTAGTCAGTCTCCTGACCTCAGCCTGATAGGAAACGTGCGGCAGGAGCAGAAGGTTCGAGTTTCAAAATGCATACCAACAAGCTTGAAGGACTTAGAGGCATTTTGCAAAGACAAATGGGCGACAATCCTATCCGAGCTGTTTAAAAACCTGGTTATCAACTAGAAGAAACGTCTCATCGACGTTTGCCCACAAGTATTAACCTGTGCTTTGCTGGGGGATGAAATATTTATTTCACTCAATAAAACACACAACATTCTAAAACTTTCATACTGTGTGTTTTTCATGCGCTCTCAGCAGATATTTTGTCTATTGCAGTAATCAACCATAAAAAATTTCAGGTTGAATGGACAAATTTACAAACTGAATCAGGGGGTTTAATTATTATTTCCCCCGCTGTATTTGTGATCCTTCGGTTCAAAGTAAATCTCTGAATTAACATATTAGATTTGAACTGTACAGAAAAGCATCCAAGCTTTTGTTGCAGGTGAATATGTTGGAAATAAACTTTTGATCACAGATTTAAAAAAGAACAGATGAAAAGTGGGTTTCTGTCCGATGAACGAGCTCTTGGCTTCGGTTCAGCCGTTTCAGGTCAGGTGTGTTGCCTGTAGACATGATCCTCTCCTCAGGGGTCTCTTGATTAAATATGCAGGGGCTTCTTGTGTGTCGACTCCAACCCCACATGTTACCGGGTCCTTGTTCGAGTGGCAACCTGCAGCAGAAGAGGGATCTATGTTTTATCTCATTCTGCAGGTGAATTTTAGACCAGAGTTTTTTGTTTTTACTCACCACCATGAGATGTCCATTCTTGGCTTTGTACACCATGGGCTCCTGCCCTGTGCTAAACTCTACTGCTCTCTCTTTGCCTGACTGGATTTCGATCTTTATGCTGAGAAAGAGAGAGTTGTTTGAGTCAGTCTGCGTGGCAAAACCAGGCATCTGATTGTCAAACCCTGAACTCACCTGCCCTGAACCACGTTGATTACGTTCTGTTTCTTAGCGACGATGCTGAGTTTGGTTAAAAACTCATACAGGTGCTCACACTGTATGACCAGATCCCCCTAATGCAAGAACACATTATCTAGTTTTTGCCTGTCATCAAGATCATTTGTGTCATTTTAATCATTGTGGTCAACTGATTTAAGATAAAAGTAAAATAACCAGATGCATACAACGCCTTGCTGGAGTATGGCGTGCATTTATATTCGGCCACCACTGAATCAAATATTTAGTAGGAACACCTTTAACTGCAGATACCACACCAGGTCTTTTGGGGAAAGTCTTTGCACATCTAGAGATGGATAGCTTTGCCTGCTATTTTTTTTTATCTCAACTTCAGTCAGATTAAATAGAAAATGTTGACAACTTTCAAGTTTTGACAGATATTCTCTGTTGGATTTAAGTCTGTTCTTTGACTGGGCCATTCTGAATATACATATGCTTTCATTAATGGCTGCCATCAGAGCTCTGGGTGCATTGTTTGAGGGTAGCTGTCCTGATCCAGTGTGAACCTCTACACAAGTCTTGTGTCTTCTGCAGGTCTAAAAATGTCAGTTTAAGATTGGCCTGTATTTAGCTCCAAAAACCTTATCAACTGTGACCAGCAGAAGACCATTCCATTAGCACGATGCTGCATTGCCCTGCTTCACGGTGGAGACGGTGCATTCAGGGCAATGTGCAGAATTACTACACTTAGTGTTTTGCATGCTTTTTTAGACTAAAGAGCACAGCTTTTGATGTAATCGTACCAGAGCACCTTCTACATGTGTATGGAGGAAGGTAGCCACGTGGCGTTTGGCAAAGTGCAAATGAGATTTTCTTTCAACAATACCCTTCTTCTTCTTCTTCTTCTTAAAACCCTTCCGTAAAGGTCATGGCTGTGAAGTGCTCAATTAATAACTGTGCTGCCAACAGATTCCTCCACCCGAGCCGTGGATCTCTGCAGCTCCTCCAGAGTTATCATGGGCCTCTTGGCTCCTCGCTTCGATCAATGCTCTCCCTGCCCTGCTTGTCAGGTTAGGTGAACAGCCTTGTTTGGTAGGTTTGTTTTTGTTTTAATTTGATGTATTGAACATGTCTGGGTGAATTTAGTTTCATAAGCTAACTACTGCATTAAACCTCTCCACAGCTTTACCCCTGACCCGTCTGCTGTGCGCCCTGGTCTTCCAGATGCCGGCTGCTCACTAACGTTCTCTAACCTCTGAAAGCGTCACAACACACTTAGATTTATGCTAACAACAAATTAAGTAAAGTTGGACTCTATTTGAGACTTCTAAAGGCTACTGGTTGCACATTATTTATTAATTTATTTAGAAGTATAAGAGTAAGGGGGCTGAATACAAATGCAAATCCTACTTTTATTTGTAAACTAAAACAATTGAAACCGCCATTTCAAATTATTTTATACCCTGTATTGATTTATTACATAAAATAAAATGTGTGTGACTGACTAAAATGTAAAAAGTTCAGATTTTAAACCGACTCACCTTTTGTTTGGGGTCTTCACAGGTTACGTGGAAAACAACAATGCCGTCGTTCAATTTGCTGACAGAAATGCCTGCAACGAGTCCAAACTCAGTTGTTGCCCCTGCATGAGAGCACTGATGATGACAATGAACCATTGAACTGTTTGATGTGGTTCAGACCTTTGAGAGCGGTGTACGACACTCGCTGTTTGACCTTGGCTTCCTCCACCACATAGGCAGCGGTCTGGGTGAGGATGAGCTGCCTCGGCCTCGGCTTGAAGCCGTTTCTGTCGTACTTGGTGACTGGGACGCTGTACTGCAGAAACACAGGAGCCAACTGAGTCAGCGCGCTTGATGTGGCGCTGGGTTACGTCGAGCTGAGCCTTTTCTTTTATTACCTTAATGTGCTCATTGCGAAGCATGCTGAGAACCCGCATGTTTATCTCTTGCTCGCCTGGAGAAGATAGGCGGGTTGACTGTTACTGGAAACAGAAGCTTGTGGAGTTGATTTATTTGAGACTTACTTATTCTTGTGTCCAAGAAAGGTTGAGGGATGCTCTGTGGATAATTCTCCTTTTTGCCTTTGAAGATAGAGCTGGTGACAACTTTCATTTGAAGCTGAAAGAATTATATATATATAATTTAAATAACAGCTGAAAAAGAAAATACAACATTTATCAGTCTTATATAACGTAATCTGCGTTTCTTACTTGGGCCTTTCTCTGTGGTGGGATTCCTCGCACATATCTCCGCACCATCAGGCGATAGTGAAGCTTACGCAGGATCTCTGATGCCTATAACGAAACTGTAAAATCATTCACAGAGCCTAAATCTGTCTTCCATTCAGGCTGAGTTGACATGACCACACGGCGGTGAACTACCTCAGTGAGCACAGCAGGGGGAGTCAGCCAGGTGGTCTTGTCCAGAACCGTCTTTGGCAGATTATGTTTCAGTCTGTTCAAGTAGCTTTGTCTCACAAAGGCCAGGTACTCCGAGTTGTCTGTGCTTTTTGCTTCCCCTCTGTTCATGTAGGCTTTGATGAACCTAAAACAGGAGAAAGGAAATGCAACATGAAATGATTTGATAAGTTTTGGATATGAGCTGCAACCTTGATCCTCTTGTTTACTTCTTGATGACTTTTACAGCCCAGGCTCTTTTCTCTTTCTCCTTCCTAGCCTGGACTCCTCTCCAGCACGTCTCAATCTTTGTTGCTGAGGACATGAAGGTAAGATTAAATTTGTGTGCACTATTAAAAAAAAAGCAAGTCTCAAGAGGTTGGCTAGTTGTGAAATGGTGAGAAATGTATACAAGTTGGCATAATTCTCAATGTTTTAAGTAGTAAAAGAAAATAACAGAGATCCAAGATTCTCACACTTGTATGTTGCATCATAAATAGTTAAACAAGGTACATAAATGTTTAAACCAAAATTCCTGCTTATTTTGTTTGAATAAAAAGGAATTTCAAAACATGTATTTTATACATGTTTGATGCCATGGCTTTCTCTGTGCTTTGGGCAAGATCACCTGAGCAAGGCAAAAACCTGATGAGGAGAATGTTTTGTATACAAAAAAGTTAAAACATAAACTTAAATTACTTGTTTTTAAGGCTTTAAAAGACATTTGGGTGTAAATTTATTTTTTTCCATTCTAAAATAGGGTGGTAGCATCATAGTTTGGGTCGGTTATCTTTCAGTTCACCAATATTCAAGCGCCCTTCTATGTGTTGTGTTCTGGTATTTACCAGCCTCCTTCTGCTTCTTGAACTCTCCCTTGGCTTTGTATCCTTTGTACTTGGCCTGAAGTTTGGTTGCTGCAGATCCAGAGCATAGAACCCAATCAAAGTCTTCAGTAGGTATGTTAAAAGCTTCTAAGATTTGGTTTAAACTCACCCAAGTCATGTTTGCATTTCTCGTAAGCATCCTCTGTGGCGTAAAGGGTCCTTGGATGACGGATGAATATTTTGGTTCTATAAAAATCCAACCAGGCACGGTTATTTTTGCTGCACTGCTAAAACGAAACTAAAAGTAATTTTTTTCTTGATATTAGTGTATTTGTCCATGATTTGAGCCAGCAAATTTAACTGATCCGCTAATGGAAAAAGATTTTTTCACCAAAAATAGGAACAACTCATCTCCATCTTATCAAGCGCTGTATATCTAGTTATCCTGTTTAATGGGTAAAAATAATAATTCCATTGGGCCATGATCTTTTTTTACCTGCTCAAATCAAGGACAAGTACACCCATTTCAAGAAACTTTTACTTACTTTTAGTTCCCTTTTTGCAGTGTAAAACTGTCTTGCTGTGTATTTTCTCGACTGACTTAGAACAATTTCCTCACCTTCCCATTTTGTACTCGTAAGGCAGGTAGCCCAGATGTTGAGCCAGCAGCTCAACTCCGTCAGCAGGCACTCCTCTCCAGTGAGGCCAGGTGGCCGGGCACAGGGGTTTGTATCTGCGACACGAGCCAGATAGAGACACAGGAAAAGCTCACATCAGTGAAAGTCGAGCGACAATTCATGGAGGAAGACGTGGTTTTCAGCACCTCTTTAGGAAGTCTTCGTATTTCCGCCGATAAGCAAAACCAGCTCTTCTGACTCTCAGATGCTCCATCAGGCCCAGGTACTTCACCTGGTGTCTGATCAGGGCTTCATCAAACTGTCCTGTGATTGCATGACAGAGATGACAATATGTCTATGTTGTTCGCTTCCTCAGCCTTTCCTGAGCTGACGTACCTGGCTGCTTGGACTCATTAGACTTTAGACAGCGTATGTACCAGGCCTCTTTAGCCATCAGCATCTCTGTGAGCTTCTGCAAGCTGCTCTTAAACTGAGTTACTACCTACAGACGCAAGCACAGGGTCGTATTCAACCAGCAGCTCATGTGGCACATATGAAATAACAGTTTCACTTTCAGATTACAGCCAGTAAAACCCCTCAAAAAAGATTGTCCAGTGCCAGTCAGAAGTTTACAAGATAGGTGTATTTGTGAACTTATTTTCACCAATCGACAAGGGATCTACATCATACATATAAGCTCAATTGTTTGCATACATCTCCAGCAATGCGTCTATAAATGTCCTTTAGCAAACTGCAGGACAACCAGACGCTTTCTGTCGCCATCAGCAGGCTCCTGGAATAGTTCTGGTTGAACATTTAACCAGAATTGGCAACATTTATTTAAATTGGTATTTTTATTGCCTCTGGGGTCAGGGTCAGTCCAGAAGTTTAACATTACCCGACTTTATCTATTCCAAACCCAGTTCTGGTGAGTGTTTTGGATGAGTGTCCTGTTGGAACGTCCAGTTGTGTCCAAAGTTTAACCGCCCAAGTCTTGAGCGTTCCTTGGTTGATTCTGAATGTCATGACCCATTTTCTTTCATGTGATTGTGATAATCTGGTTGAGTTGGTTAAAACTCAGAAATTATAGGTTGTTCCTGCTTCTAACATGGCAATGATCCAAAATACACTTTACAAAAAGGTTGAATGGCCTCCTCAAAGAGCTCGAGTCTACAGACAATATTTGAAGTGGGATTAAAATGGCTCCCTGCCAGGAGCTGTGCCGTTTATGATAGGAACAGTAGTCAACTGCTCAGTTCCTGTTTTTAAAATACATCTAGGACGTTTGTTGTATCATCATTGCACTCTAGAAAAGGAACAGTTCGAATGATAAAGGCCCCAAAATTACTGGCAAGCATGTCGACGATGATTGCATGTGAACGTCTGACCAGAGCTGCACTTTATTTGCAACATTTTCTTGTTTTTATTAAGGATCCAGACGCAGAAGAACTTACTGTTTCAGGTCTTCTCTTGTTTGCTGTATCCACTGTGGAGAAGCACTCCCGGACAATGGCGTTTTTTGACCGGCACACCAGCTTTAAAAGATTTGTGATAATGCACATTAATCTTTACATCGAGATAATAAACTGTCAATTGCCAACCACCTCTTCTCTTTTTTTTTCTACTGTGACATTCCTTTTGATGACATATCTGTCGTATTCATGATAGGTGCAAAAAGTCCAGACTCACATCTTTTATGTTTCTGTATAACAAGTCGTTGTTTTTGTCAAGAAACCCTAAAAATAAAAAAGAGAGAAAGAAATTCCAAGTCACAGAACTGCCTCTATAAAATTCTAATGGTCCAGATATTGAGGTGAAAAGGGCCTCAGGACTGTGGTTTTATTTTACCCACAACGCAGTAGGTGACCTCCCCGGCGTAGTGCAAGAGTCGGAAATCTCCCCTTTCCAGAGTCTTCCGTGTCATTTTGTCTGCCAGTCTGTGTCTGCAGTCAAAGAGGTAGAAACAAAGTCGGGGATGAATCACAATGATTTGTCTTTATTGTTCTTCACAGTCCATTCCACTAAGCAAACCCCCGGGGGGACAGAGGAGAAACAGGTGCCTGTTTGTGGTAGGCAATCACGCAGATTTTAACTCACGTTACAAAGTGGGGGTGATTTCCCATCTTTTCTTCTAATCTCTCCAGAAAGGTGAGGTCTGTTGCTTCCCCTGGCCTGAGACACTCCTCATCCTGCAGAATAGCAATCCTCAGATGTGTTAAACATGAGCCAAACATGAATGTTACTGAAGAACTCATTTATTTCAGTGACTCAGTTCACCAAGTGAAAAATATGACATACAATATTTACACACAGACTGATGTTTTCAAGCATTAATTCATGTTAATCATGATAATTAACACATTTAGGATCTGAAAAAAGGAAGAAAAAACAAAACATTCTACATACAGAAATGTGGGCTTAATGAAAGCATGCTTAATACCTGCTTAAAGGTTGTCTTTTTCAAAAGGTACTGTTAATCTAACAGACAAGCCTGGGAACGCATATTGAAATTTATTCAATGTGACTGTATGTATGCCAAAAGACTTTGTGTTTACTCACCAGTATTGATATGATTCCTCTGTGTTTCTCCTCAACCAGGTCACAGATGATCTTGTTGTTGAAGAACTGAACTGGCTCCCACTGCGAGAACAAAATACTCAGATTAAAGCTAATTAATTCTAAGAACCATTTTTGTTTTGATCAGTTCTACCTCAATTCCCTCTGCCTCATATTCTTCCTGCTCCGCTTTGAGTGTCAGCTGGATAAAAAGCTGCTGCAGCTTCTCGTTGCAGTAGTTTATACAGAACTGCTCAAAACTGATGAAAAGAAAAAAAAAACAGTGACGGCAAAGAGACCAAATATACATGTTGGTAGTATCTGGGTTTATTTTCTAGCAAAAAGTGTCCATAACAATCAGAGCGTTAATTAATAATCCACAACACAGCTCACCTGTTGACGTAGAACACCTCAAATCCATAGATGTCCAAAAGCCCGATAACAGTCTTTCTCGAGGAGTCCTAGCAGAAAATATTGCTGTAAAATATACAGAGTCTTGCAAAAGTATTTAGGTCCCTTGAACTTGTTCACATTTTGTCAGGTTACAGCCACAAACTTTGATGTATTTTATCAGAATTTTAGTGAGCGTGCATGATGCACAGGGTGCTGAGGTGTTTTAGAGAACATTTGTGTAAAAACATCATGGTGAAAACCAGAGGACAGAACAGACGGGTCAGTGTTAAGGTTGGAGAAAGGTTAAAGCAGACTTAAATTATAAAAGATGTTCCCAAAACTTTAACTACAGAGCTCAGTTCCACCCGTCATCTGAAAACATAAAGAGATTAGCAAAGCTGCAAACCTTATGGGGAACTAGGGGCCTCTACGGCCCCTTGCTCTAACCGCTGGGCCACCGCTCCCCCTAAACATGGCAGTGGCAGCATCATCCTGTGGGGATGCTTTCCCTCAGCAGGGGCAAGGAACCTGTTAGAGTTGATAGGAAGATGAATGGCACTAAAACAGTCCAGGGTCCTGCAAGAAAAACTGTTAAAGCTTTCAAAAGACTTGAGATTGAGGTGGAGGTTCGGCCTCGGCAGGACAACAACCCTAGACGTGCAGCCAGTCGTTTAGGTCAAAGCACATTCATGCGACACAGTAACCCGCTCAAGGCAAGTCCTGACCTAAAATGAAATTCAGAATATGTGGCAAAACTTGACCAAAGATTGGGCAAAATCTTGGGCCAAAGCTAGTAGATCCCACAGGATTCGCAGATTCCATTGTCGGAAAAATGCAGTTTTACAAAGTTGGTCAGTCACATAAAATCCCATTAAAATACATTGAAGAGTGTGGTTGTAAAACGAAAAATATGAAAAAGTTAAATGGGAGTGAATATTTTTGGCCCTGGAAATGCCACTGCCTGGCATGTGAGCTTTTAGCACACATGTTCTCACCTGGTTCTCCAAGGACTCATTAATCCTGTTGACCAACCAGGTAAAAGTCCGTCCATAGATGGCTTTGGCCAGGGCGTCTCTGACATAAATGGCATGGTCAATTGTGAATGGACTGAGGACCTTAAATAGAAAAAAAATCATCCCAGCTGCAATTTTGAAGAAACACAATTTTATCATTTGACGAGGGAAAAGGACGCTTTAGTGTCTGTGAACCTGCTCTGCTTTGGCTTCAATCTTCTTGAAAGTAAGTCCCTCCTTCAGCTTGTTGGCATCCAACCCCAGAAGCTGTAAAGAAAACTGCCATGAGTCGTCAAATGTAGCCGTATATGGATGTCAACTTTGTGAAGGTTTGCTCTCCTTACATCTGAAACCCAGTTTAGCTCTGTGTTACTCTTCAGATGGGCGTGGCCTTTACCGTCCGCATCAAAGGGAACATTTCCCAAATGGAGAACACTTGCTACGACCCTAAAGAGATGCTGCACAGAGACACTCGGGTCTTTTACCAGCGTGTTTATCTAAATACCAGAATCTGCAAAGTCGTTCAGCTTACATCAGTGTTGGTTTCATCAAATTCAATGACTTGCAGGGCGTTTTTCACAGATTTCCAGTCATTTTTGTCGTTGATAGATGACACAATGGCACATTCCCCCTGTTACAAACAAGAAGCTTGAGACATATTGTAGGCTGGTAAAACTTTATTTAGAAATCCTTTTTATTGATTATGAAGTCATACTGACCTGTGTTAGGTAGTAGTAATGCTGGACACCCCTCTCAAGGCCCAGCTGCTTCAGCAGGTCGTCTGATCCTCCCTCCACCAGCTGGTAGAAGACGTGGAAGTTTCTCTCGCCGTGATTCTGGTGCACAACCCTCGACTTCTCCAGCAGGTAGTTCAGGATGTGGCCTCCAACAGCATCCCCCTGCAGTTATGATTTATTTTTGTGTTTTTCCAACAAGACATGAAATGTTGACTGCTTTTTTTTTTTTTTTTCTATCATAATGTGCCATTGTGAGGTTATAACCAGTCAGACCTGCTGTAAGTTAAGTCTGACTGGCAGCATGTGTTTGGATCCTTACCTGGCTGTCAAACTGAATATCCATGTACTTCCCAAACCGACTCGAGTTGTCATTCTTCAGAGTTTTTGCATTACCGAAAGCCTGCAACAAAAACAAAGCTATTTCATTCAACATAATCGTGGCAATCAAGTCCGGCTTTAATGTTTCTTCAGTGTTATGATGAAATAAAAAGCAACCGGTGGACCTCTAAGACAGGGTTGGACATCAGCATCTTGTCTCTGACGGTGTTCATTAACGTGGTGCTCGGACAGCTGACAGCATAATACTGCAGGATCTTCTTGGAGGCCTCGGTTTTTCCTGCTCCACTCTCACCAGAGATGAGGATAAAGTGATTGTTGAACTCTGTCAGCATGGTGTGGTAGGCGTTATCTGCCAAGGCGTAGCTGGAAGGATAGAGAACAGTCACTGTACCTCAAAGGTCCAGTTTGGAAATTCAGTTTCCGCAGGATCTGGACTGACACATACGTACACACCCAGTCAAAGGTTTGGACACAACGTCTCGTTCGATAGTTTTGTCTTTACTTTCAATAATACCTCTGGGAACTCCTTCAAGACTGTTGGAGAACCATCAGGTGACCACCCCATGAAGCTCAACGAAAGAATGCCAAGAGTGAGCAAACCAGTAACAAAAAGAAAGAAATTGGAAAATATTAAATCTATTTTTGAGTTATTTCACAATTTTTACTCTTAATGTACATAATTCTATATGCTTTTAATGTTTTCATTATGTATCTGCAATGTAGTAAGTAATAAAAAATAAAGTAGAGCCACCGAATGACAAAGATGTGTCCAAACGTTTGACTGGTAGTATACAGGATATCACTAGTGCCTAAAATGGCATCCTTCCACATTTAGTTAAATAGGTTTTCACTGCTGTTTTGCCATACACATGCGTATTAATAAATGCATCATTTATTTGTAATTCAAATGGCTTCAGCCATGCTATGGTGAAGCCTCTTCTGAAAAAGAAAAGATTAAACCTTCTTGTTCTTTCCAATTTCAGGCCAGGTTCTGAACTACATTTATTGTTAAAAGTCCAGAAAATATCGGCGGCGGGAGGTGCGCGTACCCTAGCGGTGGCCCATAGGCCAGAGCGGCGCTTGGCTGCGAGGGCCGATCATCACCGCTTGCGGTTTTAATTAATTTTCATTTTTAATTGAAAACTACATTTAGGACATATTCAAGCATCACTTTTTAAAAATATAGTAATGAAAAAGGTTTTGTTGGGTTTTTTTTACTTTCTATTTAGTGAACTCCTTTACTTTTGCTTTCAGACACAATTTCTGACTTGACCATGGCGGATTCATTACCTACTTGTATCAAGACTTGAACAGTGCGATGGGATTCAAAGGGTCAGTGGTTCCTGATCATCTTTACCGCACAGAGGTTTCTCTGCCCAGATGAATTGAGCTTACTGAGCAGCAGCTCCACTTAGACATGGAATTCCTCAAGACTCTGTCCTCGGCCCCTTCCTGTTTCCTCTATCTGTGTTACCTTAAATAATTTATATTCTGCCTTCTTGTTTTATTATTTAGTGATTTGTTGTTTTGGTTTGCTTCACTTTGCTGTTCAGCAAAACATGTTTAATATTTAAATTATGTGATCAACAATGATGATTTTCAAACATCTAAGCACAGCATTATCTCAAGACATCCGTATTAGATTGTGATCCAGCTGTCCATGTAGAGCCCATAATTTTTATCAGTCAGATACAAAGTTATAAATGTATCTCTAAAATGCTTCTGTTGCTTCCTGCTCTGCGTCCTACACGAACAGGTTGCAGAGTCTGCAAACAAACCGGCCCACGAAACCACAGGTTTAGGCACAGGCTTTCACCATGAATAAAAATTAAATAAATAAATTGAACATCATTGATCTCACAATGGAGAAATTCACTTCTGCATTTTAAGCCATCCCCTCAGGAAGCAGTGGGCGGCCACTGTGCGGCGCCTGGGGAGCAATCGGGGTTTAAGGGTCTTGCTCAGGGACCCAGAGTGCAGGCTGTGGGGATCAAACCAGGTACTTGCAACCTTCTCAGAGTGCAAGTGCACTGCTCTAACCTCTAGGCCACCTGATGATCTCAGCTTGTTTTGCAACCACAGGACCTGAAAGCCTTGCAGTCTTTGAGTTGATAATGGAGCTATTTTTAATAGATTATTCAATGGGCAAACATGAGGCTGTTTTCTCAAAGACTGGATCCTAGTTAAAAGTAATAACAGGGATCCAAAACAACAGCAAATCTATAACTAAACAACTGACAATAAAAAAAATAATTTGATGCAATGACTAAGTCAAATTGCAGCTATTAATTCAAACAGTGAAGAAATACTGTGAAGAAGAATTTTCTTTATGTGAGACAAAAAGACAGTTAAAGAATGGTAAATGGCTTGTACTGGTATAGTGCTTTAACTTGTCCAACGGCCCCAAAGCGCTTCACACCACAGTCAGTCATTCACTCACATGTTCACACCCTGACTGTGGTGATGCTAGTAGCCACAGCTGCCACGGGGATGACAGAAGCGAGCTGACCACCGGCAGCAGGCAATGCAGGTGAAATGTCTTGCCCAAGGACACAATGACTGAGACGTTACAAAAGGTGGTTTCGCCATCTCTGGATTTTTCCAGAAAGGTTTCTGCATTGTTGGTTAGTTTATTAGAAAAGCAGCAGAATAAAAATGTTGGTGATGATTTTTTTAGGGGTTGTATTTGCATGATATTAAGAACTGTAAATAATGTTAAAAAAATAATGTTACAAAAAAAACTAATCTGACAAGTTTAGAGATTCTTTGGTCTAATCCGTGTTTGAGATTCGACTTGGGACCAATATTCCCACTTGACTCTGAAGCACAGAGCTGATGATGTGTAGCAACATCATGGATAAAGGTCCGGGAAAACCAATACCTTTGTAAATGCAATTATAACTAGCCACCTCCAAAATATTACATATATTCAATATGAAAAAAATATTGAGGATAATCCCTAAATTACACAAGGATAAAAAGAATTACAAGCTTTATTCGACCTGTCCTGTAAAAAGTCATGCAGAACCTCAGAATCAATGTTCCATCGTCCACTCATCTGTTACCAGCACTTCACAGCTCAGATGTTACAAATGTCCTCTATTAATATAATGCACCAAAATTCAGAATTCCCAGTCTATAAACGCGCCAAAACCAACAGCGTTTAGTTTGTTGAACTTTTTTGAGTTTCACAAAAATACCACAAAGGTTATGGATGACCCCTCCCTGGGCTGCCACCTTACCGTGGTGGAGGGGTTTGAGTGTCCCAGTGATCCTAGGAGCTATGCTGTCAGGGGCTTTAAGCCCCTAGTAGGGTCACCCAAGGCAGACAGGTCCTAGGTGAGGGACCAGACAAAGCGCAGCCCAAAACTCCCCTTATGATGAGTACGATTGTTGGACCTCGTGTTCCCTCGCCCGGACGCGGGTCACCGGGGCCCCACTCTGGAGCCAGGCCTGGAGGTGGGGCACGTTGGCGAGCGTCTGGTGGCCGGGCTTTTGCCCATGGAGCCCGGCCGGGCTCAGCCCGAAGAGGCGACATGGGTCCCCCTTCCGATGGGCTCACCACCTGTCGGAGGGGCCAAAGGGGTCGGGTGCAATGTGTAACGGGTAGCAGTGGAGGGCGGGGACCTTGGCGTTCCGATCCTCGGCTGCAGAAGCTGGCTCTTGGGACGTGGAATGTCACCTCTCTGGTGGGGAAGGAGCCTGAGCTTGTGCGCGAGGTTGAGAGGTTCCGACTAGAGATAGTCGGACTCACCTCGACGCGCCGCTCTGGCTCCGGAACCAGTCTCCTTGAGAGGGGCTGGACATTCTTCCACTCTGGAGTTGCCCATGGTGAGAGGCGCCGAGCTGGGGTTGGCATACTTGTTGCCCCCCATCTCGGTGCCTGCACGTTGGGGTTTTCCCCGGTGAACGAGAGGGTGGCCTCCCTCCGCATCCGTGTGGGGGGACGGGTTCTGACTGTTGTTTGCGCCTATGCGCCAAACAGCAGTTCAGATTACCCGCCCTTTTTGGAGTCCTTGGAAGGGGTACTGGAGAGTGCCCCTCCTGGGGACTCCCTCGTTTTGCTGGGGGACTTCAACGCTCACGTGGGCAATGACAGTGGGACCTGGAGGGGCGTGGTTGGGAGGAGTGGCCCACCTGATCTGAACTTGAGTGGTGTTTTGTTGTTGGACTTCTGTGCTCGTCATGGATTGTCCATCACAAACACCATGTTCAAGCATAAGGGTGTCCATATGTGCTCTTGGCACCAGGACACCCTAGGTCGCAGTTCAATGATCGACTTTGTTGTCGTTTCATCTGACCTGCGGCCGCATGTCTTGGACACTCGGGTGAAGAGAGGGGCGGAGCTCTCCACCGACCACTACCTGGTGGTGAGTTGGCTCCGATGGCGGGGGAGGAAGCCGGTCCGACCGGGCAGGCCCAAACGTACTGTGAGGGTTTGCTGGGAACGTCTGGCGGAGTCCCCTGTGAGGCGGAGCTTTAACTCCCACCTCCGGGAGAACTTTAAACACGTCCCGAGGGAGGCGGGGGACATTGAGTCTGAATGGACCATGTTCCACGCCTCTATTGCTGAGGCGGCTAGTCGGAGCTGTGGCCGCAAGGTTGTCGGTGCATGTCGTGGCGGCAACCCTCGAACCCGCTGGTGGACACCAGCGGTGAGGGAAGCCGTCAAGCTGAAGAAGGAGTCCTACCGGGCTTTTTTGGCCTGTGGGACTCCGGAAGCAGCTGATGTGTACCGGCAGTCGAAGCGGCAGGCGGCTCGGCTGGTCGCCGAGGCAAAAACTCGGGCGTGGGAAGAGTTCGGAGAGGCCATGGAGAAAGACTTCCGTACGGCTTCGAAGCGATTCTGGTCCACCATCCGGCGTCTCAGGAGGGGGAAGCAGTGCAGTACCAACACTGTTTACAGTGGGGGTGGTGTGCTGCTGACCTCGACTCGGGACGTCGTGCGTCGGTGGGCGGAATACTTCGAAGACCTCCTTAATCCCACCAACACGTCTTCCATTGAGGAAGCAGAGCCTGAGGACTCTGGGTCGGGTTCTCCCATCTCTGGTGCTGAGGTTGCCGAGGTTGTTAAAAAGCTCCTCGGTGGCAAGGCTCCGGGGGTGGATGAGATTCGCCCTGAGTACCTTAAGGCTCTGGATGTTGTGGGGCTGTGTTGGTTAACGCGGCTCTGCAACATTGCGTGGACATCGGGGGCAGTTCCCCTGGATTGGCAGACTGGGGTGGTGGTCCCCCTATTTAAAAAGGGGGACCGGAGGGTGTGTTCCAATTACAGAGGGATCACACTCTTAAGCCTCCCTGGTAAGGTCTATTCAGGGGTTCTGGAAAGGAGGGTCCGTCGGATAGTCGAATCTCGGATTCAGGAAGAGCAGTGTGGTTTTCGTCCTGGCCGTGGAACACTGGACCAGCTCTACACCCTCAGCAGGATTCTTGGGGGGGCATGGGAGTTTGCCCAACCAGTCTACATGTGCTTTGTGGATCTGGAGAAGGCATTCGACCGTGTCCCCCGGGGGATCCTGTGGGGGGTACTCCGGGAGTATGGAGTACCGGACCCTTTAATAAGGGCTGTCAGGTCTCTGTACGACCGGTGTCAGAGTCTGGTCCGCATTGCCGGCAGTAAGTCGGACTCGTTTCCGGTGAGAGTTGGACTCCGCCAAGGCTGCCCTTTGTCACCGATTCTGTTCATAACTTTTATGGACAGAATTTCTAGGCGCAGCCAAGGTGTTGAGGGGATCCGCTTTGGTGGCCTTAGGATTGCGTCTCTGCTATTCGCGGATGACGTGGTCCTATTGGCTTCATCAGGGCGTGATCTACAGCTCTCACTGGAGCGGTTCGCAGCCGAGTGCGAAGCGGCCGGGATGAAAATCAGTGCCTCCAAATCCGAGACCATGGTCTTGAACCGGAAAAGGGTAGAGTGCCTTCTCCGGGTTGGGGAGGATGTGCTGCCCCTAGTGGAGGAGTTCAAGTATCTTGGGGTCTTGTTCATGAATGGGGGGAAGATGGAGCGGGAGATCGACAGGCGGATTGGTGCAGCGTCTGCTGTGAAGCGGGCGCTGTACCGATCCGTTGTGGTGAAGAGAGAGCTGAGCCAAAAGGCGAAGCTCTCGATTTACCGGTCGATCTACGTTCCTACCCTCATCTATGGTCACGAGCTTTGGGTCGTGACCGAAAGAACGAGATCCCGGATACAAGCGGCTGAAATGAGTTTTCTCCGTAGTGTGTCTGGGCTCTCCCTTAGAGATAGGGTGAGGAGCTCAGTCATCCGGGGAGGACTCAGAGTAGAGCCGCTGCTCCTCCACGTCGAGAGGAGCCAGTTGAGGTGGCTCGGGCATCTGGTCAGGATGCCTCCTGGACGCCTCCCTGGAGAGGTGTTCCGGGCACGTCCCACCGGGAGGAGGCCCAGGGGAAGACCCAGGACACGCTGGAGGGACTATGTCTCCCGGCTGGCCTGGGAACGCCTTGGGATTCCTCCTGAGGAGCTGGCCCAAGTGGCTGGGGAGAGGGACGTCTGGGCCTCCCTACTGAAGCTGCTACCCCCGCGACCCGACCCCGGATAAGCGGAAGACAACGGACGGACGGACGGACGGTTATGGATGAATGCTTTGATGATTGCATGTTAATTTTGTAATTCCTGCTTTTTCTGTCGGATTCAAAACAATCACCACTGTCAATGAGCCTGGGCCACATTTTTAGTTTCTATCCTGTTTCGTCCTTTGGGTAAATATACACTATATCAGTGAGAAACGTCTGGTGGTTGCATCTCCAGGAACTTTGATGTGTTTTAAATATTCAGGTGGTCCAACAACACAACCCCAGAGAATCTTGCACCGTCATCAAGGCTGTTATTTGGTACTTAATGCTTTGTATTTTTATTGAAGTTGTATATTAATTAATTAAATAAAAATTTCCACCGAGTAAATATTCTGTTCATTAAATGACAATACAAGTGTTTCAAGGTAGCACAAAATAAACTTGCACTGGTTGTGTTATGTTCAGATTACGCCGTGGCAATGTTTGAATGCCCGTTATAAACTCACATGTGTGGAGGGAGCTCAAAAAAGTTGACACCCATGTAGATATCCATCTGCTTTTTACTGTAGATGTCCAGCTCCTTATACGGATTCACAGAGACTAACAGTGTGCCAATGTAAGTCTAAGGAAAAGAAAATAATACTTACTACATGAAAATAAAATGAAAACACTCAATTTAATTTAGATTTTTTTTTTCTTTTTTTTTTGAGACCCACGTAGATGAGATCCTTGCTGAAACGTTTCTTTAGGTTGCTGACAACGGCCACCTCTGTAGTTTCATCCAGAAGAACAAAGTCCTGGATTCCCACTCGGTCCCTGGCAGTCAGGGCACCCTCCATGTCCAGCCGACCCTGTACAACAAGTAGCAATAATAAGAGAGCTCATTGCAGGGCTGAAACACATTGGAGGACTTTTTTTATGGTAAATTATAGTTATTTTCTACCAATCCAATATTTTGTCATCTGTATCTTACAATTATTCACGTTTTATTTAGTATTATTAAAACTTTAATAACTGGAACAGAGAGTTTACTGGTTTGTCTAATTCTGCAGATAAATAAAAACTGTGATAAAAGCAAATGCAACATCTAAAAATAACACATGCAACAACTCTGTATGCATAAAAGGTTTCAAGAAATCTGTTTTGACAACTGCATCTGAATGAATGCATGTTTCAATCAACAGCTCCATGGGGGGGAGCAAAGTGCACTAAATAAAAGAGAACAGAAAAAGCACAAACATTGTATTTGCTGGATCTATAGAAATAAAAAAAAGATTTAGAGGTCTCTGAAGCAAGGGCTTTGATCGTGCTTATGAGCAAACAGAAGATAATTGCTACACCTCTCACAAGGACCTTGGCTAGCAGCCCTTCATTCACTTGAGCTGAGTAAACACACCACAGAGCGCAAAATGGACTGGCAGAGCCTGAAACAGCGGCGCGTTTCTGAAGCATAGTGGGAAAAAATTCCACCAATCTATTTAGCATTCACAGCATCAACACTTTGACCAAAGGTTTTCACAGCTTTTGTTGGTTTTGTATTATTTTTTTCCACTCCTTCTTTGGAAGCAGAAATCCTTTGATTCTCAACTCTCTCTGTAAAAACATTTTAAAAAAGATAATCCATTGGATCTAATTGACACAAAGCCCTCCTTCCCCCCTCCCCCGGGCCTCCGTCCTCCTCCTATGGCCCTCGTTTCTTCTGAGAACGGCCGAGGGGCTTTTTGTCCAGTAAATACCACGGAGAAGAGACAAAAAAAGACGTCTTTAAAATGCAGTCTACAATCCATTACACATATTCTCCCTGCATATCCATTCAGTAATTATTCATTAGAAAACATTTAACGTCACAGTGAATTTCACACTAGGCAGTCGAAACACAATGGAGGAGATTTGGCCTATTTTGGGGTGAGGAGTTGTGGGGTGGGGATGGGGGGACTGGCTGTACAGAGGAAGGGGTGAAGGTGGAGGGGGAAGGAGGGGAGCAGCATTTGTCTGATCTGAGAACCTCTGAAACGGGGCCGTCTTGAGACAACGGGGCAGACTAAATAGTGCCGTAACGGTCTGTGCCCTGCTGCTTGCTGTGACACTCATTTAGGGTGCTCTAGTGTGGCCCCGGGGGCAAACAATAGAGGTTTGTTCTTAGCAATCTTGTGCTGTAATTTGGACTTCATTACTTTGCTCATATGGGGCCCCATGGACGGACAGAGGAGGCTAGTCAAATGAGAGTGTTTTTTTCCCCCCACCTGTCAGCACCGCACCCCCAATCCTCTCAACCTTTACTTGAACAATACCCCTCACCCTGTGTCCCCCACCAGTAACCCTCACACGACCCCCTTCCCACAGCACTCCCCACCCACTCACCCACTCTAAGCCTATGAGACAGGTGAACAATATCATTGAAGGAACCCCTTTTTGGACGTCAGAATCAATCTGCTGATATGATGGCAGCGGTGCTGCTGCGGGGTATCTGTGACACCCCCTTCCTTCATGGGAACAAACATCTCTCAGGGAAGCAAAAGGGGACAATGTGCTGGGA
This sequence comes from Fundulus diaphanus, assembly GCA_037039145.1. NCBI lineage: Eukaryota > Metazoa > Chordata > Actinopteri > Cyprinodontiformes > Fundulidae > Fundulus > Fundulus diaphanus. The sequence goes on from CM073127.1 coordinate 27,730,668, forward strand.
CAGCGTGACTTAGGGATGCCATACAGTGTTACAAGCAAGAACACGGGCAGATAAGCTCCTGTCAGGAGATGGGATTGATTAATTCAGAGGTAGTAATAATGCCAAATTTATTTATTTTTTTTTGGTTTTTGGTGCGAATCTGGAGGTTTGTGATTTCCATTCTCTTTCAGAAAGGGAAAACGGTTTTTGATGACACCAGGCCTGAAAAGCTGAACATTAACTGGGCTTTCTCAGTGCCTGAGGACAATTGAGCGATGAACATGATGACGAACCTGACAATTGGAGGAGTTCCCTTTATGTTTACAGCTTCTTCCACAGGTGCATCTCCATAGATTAGAAAATCATTGGAATTTTTTTCCAATGCTCAATTAAGTTAAAGGGGACATATGCTTTTCAATTCTTCCTTTTCACAATGATATAATTTGTTTGTGGTCTGTATAAAGTGGAACTGCAACACTTTGGTCTGAATTCGTTGTTAATTTACACCCACAGTACCTCTGTTACCGCTGCCCTGAGGTGCATCTGAGACAACTAATTTTGGTGCCATCTCTTCGCCCCATCCATGTCACAGAGCGTTGCATTCCACCCCGTTCAGCCATTTTTGTAGTATCCTGGGGGACGTTTGTGTGGGTTTATACATCCAACAACCAAACATTTTCTCTTGTTCACTTGTAGCTTCGTGTTTGTATTTGCAAGATTAATTGCACACAGAGTGATATATTGCATGTGTTTGTTTCTGAGATTTGTGATGATTATGGCTTACAGCTAATGAAAACCCCCAGATGTAGTTTCTCCAATGGTTTAATTCTTGTATTAGACCCATAAAATGTTTGTGGAGTTTGATTACCACCCACAGGCAAAATAATTTGAAAACTGTGTAATTTATTGAGATCCGAATCCCTAAACACAGGACAACCAAACTGGCAAAACAACACAGGAAAGAAAAGAGGGCCAGACAGCACATAGATCATAATTGGACTATGACATGGAAATACAGGAGAACTGAGCCAGAATAGGCATGAAACAAGGTCTTTAAATACTGGGGAAATATTACAGATATGGGAGGATGTGAACTGAGGGATTCTGAGAGAACAGTTAGAAATGGCAAAATATATTATTATTATTATTATTATTATTATTATTATTATTATTATTATTATTATTAAAGAGACACATCTTAAATCAGAGCAAGAAAGTGCACTAAAAAGTAAACCTCATGGAAGCTGTGGCCTCCAGCTCTAGTGCTCAAGAGCGACTGCCCTGCAGCGTTTAGGTGCATACCTGTTCCAGCACACCTGAATGAAATAATCAGCTCAATACTGGGCCTCAGAACCTGACGTACGAGGAGGTAGTTCAGCTATTTGTTTCAGGGTGTGTCAGGCAGGGATGCATCTAAATATTATAGTGCAGTAGCTCCCAGGGACCTGAGTGGGAAACCCCTGTTCTAAATGACTATGGTGCGACTGCAGGCAAGGGTTTTACATTCAGAGACTTCAGAAGTTTCCTGTCAATGGTCCAAAACACTCTATACAGATGAAAGTTTATTCAACAGTCAGCATAGGTATCTACCAGGAAGTTTAAGAGCACTTCATGCTTCCTTCTGCGCACAAACTTTGTGGAGATGCTGATTTCATTTCCCAGCAGGACTTGGTACCGGCCCCCACTGCAAAAAGTACCCATACCCAGTTTAATTTCCACTTTTTCACTGTGATTCATTTACCTGAACCCCAGAGAGAATCTACTCAAATCAGGAGTACCCAGTCAAAGTAAATCCGATTTTGAAACAGAGCTGATCATTTGCAGTCCAGATGAATTAAAATTGTATAAAACAGCCTCTTAGTTTAGCAACTAATGGGAATCTTGAACATAACTTTGATGTCCAGTTACTGTTAAAGTGCTTACACTGGGCATAGTTCAAGCAGGCAACCACTCAATGTATGGAAATAACAAGAAGCAACAGAAATCTCGTTTAAGCACAACTTACACAGCCTTTTTTCTTGATGTGCTCTCCCTTGACACAATGGTGCCCAGGGCCATGACCAATACCCCCAAATATCACAATTCCACCACAGCACGCTGCACTGATGCAGGAATTCATGTAAATGGAGCCCCAGCCAAGTATTGAGCGCATACAGTACCTTTCAGTCAGCGGAGATCTCTCTTTTAAAAATATATTTTAATTTGTTTAATGTAATAATCCGGTTTTCTGAGTATTTGAACATTTGGTTTTGTAAGCCATGGTCATCAAAATGAACAGAAACAAACATTTGAAATATAACACTGTGTGTTTGAACAACGATATTTTAATTCCTCGAGATGCGCCTGTATACCCAAAACAGTTCAATTAAACAACAGACCGTCCAATCTGACTCAGTGTGGAAAGTGAGATTGTGTAATGAATCCTCAAAGCCGCCGTCAGATCAGGTGAATTGCCTCAGAGAGTAAGCAATTGTATTTTAATTAAGAGATGGTCCCTGGACTTGGTCTAGAGTGTCATTGTTGCCTGAGACAGAGTGAGCTCATCTGCATGAGAGGTGGAGGTATCTCCACATGAGGGAGGGGGGGGAGGGAGGGCAGTACCTGCTGATTCGCTTCATTAATTTACTCGCAGACAAGAGAGTTTATCCTCTACTTACAATGGAAAAAATGTCAGCAGTTGACCTCAGTGTAAACAGGGCAGCAAGTTGCAAAGCTATCTACTGCGTCGACATTAGTAACTAAAAGTCACATGTTGCTGTGGCAAGCCATCAGATCAGCATCATACATAGCATATTACTTTATGCTTTATCTTGATTAGTCCTAATTTAGTTTCTAAAACTAAGTTAGAAACAAACACAATTCATAGCAAAGTATGGCATATTTTAAAGTTTCAAATGACTGTTACGAATTGAAGAAAAACATGACGTCTTCAGTTAAAGTTTACTACCAACGTAAACGTTTTCCAACCCAAAGGGTATAATAAATGCATGTTTTAGTTGCATACCTAATAAATAAATGTAATATCAAATTTTAAAAAGGGGTCCACTAGCAATTGCCTCCTCTGTTCTCTTTGTTTTTAAGAGGTTGGGTTTTTCTTCTGATTTTCAAAGAAAATAATATTCCCAAAATATCCTCTCAACCCAGAAAGCAATGCATGAACTAAAATAAATGTAGACTTCAGGTGACATATCTCAATACCTTCTATCAGTAAACATGACTTGATGTCACCTTTTAATGTTTATCTTTTGAATTTGACAGCAAACACTTCGAGTGAATTTTTTTTTTTAAAGTTAGCACACATATTAAATCCCGACCTGCATTTCTGCAGCTTGCTCGGTCTGCTATCCGGATGAAGAGTTGTAGCACAGATCCACAGCTGAAGGCTTTCTTTCTTTCTGGAGCAGCTAGACAAAAAAAGAGAGTCCTCCCGTGTCTGCTTGCATGAAGGCCGCTGGATTAACTCTGAACCGTTTTCCACCACAACATATTTACTCCCCTCCTGTCCTGTCCCCGGTCGTGTTGTGTGTGGTGTCAGTGCAATGTTGGTGGAGTTTGGTGGAGACCGGTGAACACAAGATACTCATGTCCTGAAGCTCAGGGCGCTGCTTAATGATTCATGCCTCAGAAGGTGGAGAGACAGAGAGATCTTATTCAGTGCTTACCTGGCTATCTCCTGCTTCTCTGAGTGTAACGTAACAAGACAGAAACAAGATCCAAACCACACCAACATATCGGCCTTTGCCTCTTTCTTTGCCGCTCCGATCTCCATTACGTCACCACCCCTGTTACATTTTTTTCCTGATGTCACACGTATGGTCGGGTTTCTGACCTGTGAGTCACTACAGAGACAAACCATCGGCTGCTTCCATGAGTTTCAACCAGCCTCACAGTCCAGTCAGCTCCAAGATTTCTTTTCCCCCCCGAGTGACAGCAAAAATTAGATTGGAAAGTTTATAAAGCAGCCCTTTGTGCTAGATTTTGAGCCAATTGGTTCTCGTTTGAGGAAATTACAGAGAATAAAGAACAGAATACAAGACACTGGAGTATTTGATAGAAGATCTGGAAAAGTTTCTGTTCTCTGCATCTTAGGTTGAATCTAAGGAGGTTCCTGTAATCTGCAAGCTTCTTTGCGATCTTCTCATGCTTCAAGGGGATCCTTGATGCAACAGGCTGGTGTGACAGAAATTGACAACAAAATGCAAGCACAAAGAAACAGGGCCAAAAACTGTTGGCTTGTTTGAGTTTGTTGTTAATTATGTAGATTCTCAGGTCACCAGTACATTACGGGGCGACAGTGGCACAAAGGTTAGGGGGTTTGTCCTGCAATTGGCAGGTTGCCGGTTTGATCCCCTGCTCTCACTGTCTCCGTCATTGTGTCCTTGGGCAAGAAACTTCAACCCGCATTACCTGCTGGCGGTGGTCAGAGGGCCCGGTGGCGCCAGTGTATGGCATCCTCGCCTCTGTCAGCCTGCCCCAGGGCAGCTGTAGTTACTAACATAGCTCACCACCATCAGGGTGTGTGTGTGAATGACTAAACTGTGGTGTGAAGCGCTTTGGAGGTCGTCAAGACTAGTTAAAGCGCTATACAAGTACAAGCCATTTACCATTACTCTGAAGTTAAATGTCTCAGATCAATAATTGTCAGAAAAAAAAATAAAGAAGAAACCATCATACTGAGTCAAAGGCTTTAAAGTTAAGCCCCAAAAATATGCATCCAACCTTCAGACATAGATTTAAAGTAAGCTTTTAAATTTATTAACCTGTTTCTGTTGACTGGAAGTAATATTGACGTTTTGGAGTGTCTGACAGATTTGTTTGTTTTTATTTAACCTTTATTTAACCAGTAAAAAAATCCCATCGAGATTAAAAACCTCTTTTTCAAGGGAGTCCTGGCCAAGAGGCAGCAAAGTTACACATTTAACGGATACATTAGATTAAATGACAGGTACATAAAAAAATGATATTGAGTAAAACAATTACAGATAACTGAGGCCGTCTCAAATCTCTCATTTTCAACTTAAAAGGATTTAAATTGAAAAAACCTCAGTCAACTTCCAGTCTCTATATATTCCAGTCTCAGATAATCTGTGCATCATTACCAAAAATAAAATGAGCAGAAACACACTAAAAGTTGGTCAGCAACTGTAATTTGGGTTTGGTTGCTGTCATGCCAATAAAGCTTTTTCCATTGATAATTGAGATGGTTAGAAAGAATATGTTGGTTTTATTAGAACACAAATAAAAACAGATAACTATTATTTAAAATAGCCTCTACTTTTACATAGTTTAGATTATTTTAAATTTGTTGATTTATCTGGCAGGGACGTTGTAGATTAATTAACTTTGCTGTGAATGCAGCAGAATCAGCCAATAGGCTATTTTTCTAGAACCGGCCAAAACCAAAAGATCTGTTTTTCTTTACATCCATTTTCCAAATTTCTGCCAATGATCTTAGAGTGTTAAAAAAAACAAAGTTTCTGAACACATTGGATAGGAAAACATTGTTCTGTGCTAAAAGATTCACACCTCTTCAAATTGTTCATACCTAGTCACATACAGCAACTCTCTCAATAATAGCTTTCTTCTTGCTGCTCTTGTAGAGTAAACATCTAACGCTTGTCCTGTAAACAGATTCTCCCACAAGAGTTGCAAATGTGTGCAACTCCTCCAAAGTTAGCATGGGCCTCTTAGATGCTTCCCTGCTCAGCCTGTCAGTCTGTCAGTCAGGGCATTTCTTAATCTAACCCTGCTTTCAGGTTCTCCGCATCTTTATCCCTGAACTTTATCTGCTGGGTTCCTTGGTCTTGATGGTGCATTTTGTTCAGTAATAAACTTCAAGGGCCTTCACCTCATAGCTGGATGCATATTGAAATTCCTAATCAAGTCACTACTGAAGGCAATTAGTAAAACTGGATTTTATTTAGGGGTGTCGCAGTAAAACGTTTATTCAGAAATTTGGAGATCTAATCACTTAAAATGTATGCCTGACAGTGAATGCTGTCATTGCAGAATTGTGAAAAAGTCTGAAGAGAATGAATACTTTTGTAGCCTACAGATTAGCAATGTGTTTTATTGTATAGCTTGGTGAGTGCTGTTAGGAAACCTTCTCCAGCCAAAGCAACACAGGTGTCATCTGTCTGTGCACAGGAAAAAAAAAGATCCTAAAGGACAGCTTCAGTCAGTTTATAACCTCATTAGTGTCTGGAAAGCTTTGAGTCAATTGACTGTAATGGATGAGCATTTGAGCGTTCGTCATAATAAATTATTCAGTCTCCGCTCGAGAAAAGTTGTCAAGGTTACTTCTGCTGTTGCCCCACCTTTCCTCCGGCCCGGCAATGCTTGTCCAATCTTAACAAGCTTTGTGCTACCCACTGGGCTCTGATTCAGCACGAGACCCGGCAAATCCAATTACACAGGAGTCAGCGAGGTTGATTTACCATTATAGATTCCATGCTGAGAATGAGAGCTGATGGTACCACTCACATCACACCATTGCTGCCCCCTAATGCTTTCCTCCTTCTCATTTTCTGTCCATTTCATTGTTTCCCTCCTTTTATTTCTCTATATCTTCCTGTCTAATTCATTTTTTCCCTCCCTTTCTTTGGGTGCACTGTGCTTTCATAGTGCATTATTCTAATATTTCAAGGCAGCGTAGCAGAGCCTGGGCCCCATCATCAATTCGGTCCCATAGTGACGGGTCAGTCGTATTATTTCTCAACTCCCCATACAAAGTCTTTGTATTTCTAAACCCAGAAAGCTGATAGATAATTGTATGTGTGTATGTTGGCTACAACAGTTATTTCCCTACACGTTGGCTAACTAAACACTTTTTTTTATCAACTCCTCCATTATTTGTGAAAAGGGGAAGGACTTTTGGCCCATCTTTGCCCTTCAGGGCACCAACACTGCCTCTCCCCAGACCTTTAAGAGTTGACGCAAGCTCCCAAAGGTCAATACCGCTGACCCTTTTAAATATCTAATAAAGGGTTTTCTGTGATCCTCAAGGACAACAGGATTGAAAAGTGCAGCCTTCCATCAAGAGACATCAACTGCGGCGTGGGACAGACAAAGAAGGAGTGATGGGACCCGTGGAGGCACTTTTCATCAACCAAATACTGCCATGCTGTATCAAAAACCTTCCCCGGCTTACTTCTTAGCTTGACTCAGGCTTGACCCTGGGGTGGAGGTTCACCTTCCAGCAGGACCCTAACACACATCCCCACCTAAAATATATTGGGAATCGCTGTCAAGGGTTGAAATTTCCTTTTAGCACTCCATCCAGTTTAACCAAGCTTTGGCTGTTTTCCAAATAAGAATGGGCAAAAATGTCAATCTGTAAACGTGGAAAGCTGGTAGAGAAATAGCGGCAAAGAGCTGCTGTTGTTATTGCATTAAGAAAGTAGTTCTAGAAAGTTTTGTCTCAGGAGGGCAAATACAAATGCATCCCTGATTCACCCTTAAGCACTACTTTGTCCAATCTGGACTACCACATAAAACCCCAATAAAGTCCATTTAGGTTGGTGTCTGTACTGTGACAAATGATGGACGGACGGAAGGAAAGACGGACGGACGGATGGATGGACAGACAGACGGACGAATGGATAGGTGGGTGGAGTTTAATTGGCTTCGAGGAATGAGCTGTACAAACAACAATATGCTTTTAGTGGAAACACTGAATGTCTTTCTCTCTCTGCAAACCCCTGACACCTGTTTGGTCCGGTCTTAATAAAGACGATTTCTTTTTTCTTGGTGGATGCTGTAAATATTATTTGTACATTTGACATGTTGCACTGCAATATCTATGAGAGAAAAACCTTCTGAATATTGTGACTACAATAACAAGCAAAGCTAAGACAGAAAGTTGCTTTGATTCATCATATGACCTAAAGCCGGATTACTATTCAAAAGTTTGATTTTAGTTTATTTATAAATCATGTATTCCCCTTTAGAAATTCCCCTCGCTGTCTTTTATTCTGGACCTTCAAGAACTCGCTTGAAAAACGACATAGTTTTTTAAGTGTGTATATCATGCAGGCACACACATAAGTATACGTACAATCATACTATGTGTACATATAAACACACATGGACATTTTCAGCATCATGTAGACACCTCTGATCTAGATTTTACACATTCTTAGTCCAGCTTTTTGTCAACATCTTGCAGTTTTTCAGGCTAGGCTCAGCTAAACACCAAGAGCCAAGGCTTTGATTCAGTCTTAGTCTGACTCTACCTGGAAAGGAGGGCCAAAACAAAGTCAGAGGATCATACTGGTACACAAACTCATCTACCGTGTCAAGATGATGGTTCTGCAGAGGTGATCAGGGTGGCCAGTATGCTACTGTTGTTTTGGGAGTTTACATTAGTCTCACACAGCTGGTAAAAACACTTAAGCAAAGTACACCATTGTCTCAGGAGGCTAAAAAGAGAAGTTCTCCTTATCACTTCACCGTTTTTCATCTGGGTGCTGTAGAGATCACCCTGACTGGCTGCATATAATCTTGGTAAGGTAGCTGCACTGTGACAGAGGATTTCCAGGGGTTGTAGTTGATGAGGACAGAACTGAAGGAATGTAGGTGGCAGAAGATTACGGGGCTTTCAACCAGGGAACTAAAACGATGTTAACCAGTTATGTTTTATCCTTGTTTTCGTTGATACCTTTGTTGTCATTGTTCATGTTTGGAGGAAATCAGTAGCAAGAAAGCCATTTGTGTCCGCCTTTGCTTGGAGGGAATTACACATGTTCTGTAGAAAGCAATGAGTCAAAATACAGTGACTGACATAGTGAGGATGTTTGAGAGAAGCAATGATATATTATTCCCCTCCCCAAACTTTTTATAAAGAGAGATGAAGGACGAGAGGCCCTGGGGATTCTTGGAGATCTTCCGACTATTGTGTTAAGATAGGTAATCTTCTGTTATTTAGAATAAAATATTATTCAGTAAAATCACTGACAAAAATTTGCAATAACTTCATTCAATGATCAGTAAGTCTATTAAACTCTCACTAGCACATACATTTGTACATTAGAGTACGTATAGTCAAGATAAATAGAAACTTTACGCCACTACGCTTCATAATTTCTACATATCCAGGGTTTTTGGGGTGAACTGAGTTTCTTTTACACCAATTTAAGATTTATATACTATATATCATTTTGTTTAACAAATGGTGACAATGTGGTGTCATAATCTGTGGTTGTAGAGGAACCAAACACGGTTAAGACGAAGGTAGAGTCATATAATGCAAATTTGCTAAGAAAGCAAAAGATAAGACAACCTGGAGGCATCACAGTGGAGAACACAGTAAGAGAGAGATATGGAGGTTAGCAGGAGGGTCCAGCAAAGAGCGGTAGAAAACAGGGAGCCCTAAATGCTGAGACTGTCATTGCTGGAGCGGGGAACAGGGGGTCTGATTGGCTGAATGTGCTACAGCTGTGCAGGGGCCAGAAAGAGTGAGAAAGTGACACCAAATGAATACAAAAAGAAACAAAAGAATGAGTTAAATAATCACCAGCAGAACACCACTAATCGCTAAAGAAATGCTAAACATATAATTTAACTGAAATATGAAATGAAAAAACCCTGATAACCAGGGTGACTAACTGAACTCAAACGCCTCACCTGATGACTGGTAGGATTGGTTGTGTGTGAGCTTGTAAACTTGAGGAATAATTTTAGAGTCTCGTAGAGACCAGATAAATGCTTCATTCTACTTGTGGCTAAAATTTTAAAAAATTACTTGCTTAGATCATACTGTACCTCACTGTAAACAGTCCTCTTATGGCGGAAAAAAAGAATCCCCAAAAAACAGCCTTTAGGCATGGAAAGTTGCTTCAGATGATGCCTTAAGACTTTTGTTCAAGGAGACCTATTATGCAAAATTCCCTTTTTGTGAGTTTTTGTACTTCCATTTGGGTCTAGAAACAGTCCAAGCACTAAAAAAGAAAACACTAGACATTTTCTGGTCAAATAAATGCTTTGTTGGAATCTGGAAAACAAGCCATTTTAAAAAACATCCCTACTATTACGTCAAGATTGATGGGCACTGCTCTTCACTTAGCAACCACATCCCAGCCCCGCTCATCACCTAGCAACCCCAGCGGACCTCCACCCACTTCATCAGCTGGTTTTACCACTGTATGCAGTGTACAATGGCTGTTTGACATGAACATGATTCGTCGTTTAGCTCAAGCATGGTCTCCCCCACTGTATTACAGGCCTGGCAGGCTGCCAGGCTTTACTATAAGCTTAGGTCTTACTATTAATGCACTTAGTCTTAGACTTCTGTTTATACTTTTCAGTATAAGTCAAGTACATCTTGCTATACTGTTGTTCAGTGTATGAAATATAGTTTATAAAAAGTAAGGTTCAAGTACACTGCCTTAAGTATGAAATAAGTATACTCGTAGTACACTTTAATAAACTACTTGTTGCTAAGGAACACTGACACCGACAGCCCAAAGACTGGGTACTGTTGGTCTGAGCTCCCTGTTCCAGCTGCGCAGTGCTGCACCACGCAATGCTTCCTCACTGCAAACACCACCAGGCTTAGCCAGTTTTCGTAGGGAAACCCTGACAAGCTAAAGCTAACAATAGGCTACTGATAACCCTGTGAAATTTACCATTCAGAAACAGCTTGTTGCATCTTTGCTGGTTGTGCAGGAGGCTCCACTTCTTCTGCTTCTAGGTCTGACTCAGGGTCAACGATGTGTGGATGTACCACTGTGCATCTGTTTGCAGCCATTTTTACATGTATAAAATGTGAGTGTAAACATGGAGCTGGGGGCCACAGCCAGCTACAGCTTATTTGTATAAAAGCAACAGAGCCTTGAAATAGATCATTATGAAAGGAACTCAAACAGATGAAGTGTCATCTCATTATTTGAGTATGATTTTGTGAAAACAAATTGAATGGACATGTTTTGTATAGCCCACAGACCTATCCTAACCTGTTTAAAAGAAAGCATAATGGCCCTTTAAAAAAAGCCCAGATGGGCCAGTGCCAGTGAAGTGTTTGTGTCTACTGGTGTCAGCTCGCTGATGGCAGCTTTAGAAAATATAATGAGTCTGATAATCATCTTGTTACTAACTAACACTGGAAATATTGGTATGACTGCTTCCTGAAATTTTAGGTGCCTTTTTGTGTGTTTTTGTTATTTCTCTCTGTCTCTCTCCCTCTCTGTCTGTCTGTCTGTCTGTCTGTCTGTCTGTCTGTCTGTCTGTCTGTCTGTCTGTCTGTCTGTCTGTCTGTCTCTCTCTCTCTCTCTCTCTCTCTCTCTCTCTATAGACCACAACAAAAGTGCCACATCATTATGATATAACAACATCAGGGTCAATATCATTATGAAAAGTTAGATCATACAAAGTGCTCATTATAAAAGCGCACTGCAGCAGGAATAAAAAAGATTCTCAAGCATTCAGTTGAACAATGAGGCATAACCATTCGCCCACTAAAGGAGCCCCTGAGTTCTTTGAAGACGCTGTGGAGAGGGCGGTCCTCTAGAGACAGAACAGTCTTAAGTCTGTGAAGGTGTATGAACTTCAACCTGTGCTGAAAGATCTCTGATTTGTATTAAGTAAACTGTGGTTAACCAGTCAGGGCACAGCTCCATCTTGGTTGGAAAACAGGATACGTCCAAGTAGCTAAGCTGCTCTTTGGCTAAGTGTGGCTGACAGCCTCCTTCTCTGTGTGGCTATGGGGTCACTCTAGGTGACGAGCTCTTCAGGGGGACACTGTTTCTTTGCCCTGAGGCGATTAGAGGCCAGGCCGACCTCATTCTCAGAGGAGCTGGTGTGTTTTCAGTAAACATTTGGTTCAAGAAGAAAACAGAGGCTGCAAACACGAGCCAACCCTCAGCCGGTGATCCCATTGTTTCCCCATTACCCCAGAAGAGGCAAAAGAGATGAGAGCAACCACTCTGGTTTTCAGAGCTGCAGGGACTCCCCCTGCTCTTTAGAGGCAGCATTTATTACACAGAGCCAGGTCACCCCTTCAGATGTGCCATCATGACCTTAATAGTTATTAAGTTGAAAACAATGTCCATCTTTCAGTAATATCACTATTGCTACACATGCATAATAGCAGGCCACAGCATTTTCTATTTGCTAATATGGAAAACAAAAGCATATAGTTACACTTTTCAAATTATTGCAACAACAATGCAACGTCTACTTTCACACAGTTCTACACTGAAGGACTGCAGAAACGTTGATGTGCTAAGAAACAAAACACCGACATTGACGTTTGTCTTCCTATGAGGAGCAGTTTAACGGAAATCCTGAGGAAATTTGCTAAAATGAACGTTTTTCTGTCAAGGGAAAAGAGAGAATCTTCCCCTAACTACAGTCAGTTCTAAATTCAATTTCCCTTCCTAAATCATAATTTTTTTTTAGATATGTTACCGTTACAGGGAGAAAACTAAATGGCATCAGCAGTGGAGGTATGGGTCTCGACACAGAAGGAAGGAACATTTTTGAAGCACTAAAAGTTGAAAAGGATAAAGTTTTTTGTTTACAATTAACTAACAAACGATCTGCTAAGCCTACCTTGTGGAACAAAATGAAAAACATAAATGTAAAAACACACATTTGTGTATATACTTTTCCACTGACTCTCAAACTTCCCAGCTGATTTTGATGCAAACAAAGTTAAACACCTTTTCCATCTTTAAAGTGACATGTATGCTTCACAATCCAAATGAAAAATAATATAATCTGTTAGACAAGAAACATAAAACAGAATAACTGCAACAACTTCATTATGTAGGGATGTATATCCTTAAACTAACCTTACTGAACCTCTTTACAACAATGCTGTCATATTCTGAGGTCTAGGTGCAGGTCTGGTTTTCTTCCTCTCCGGTGCACTACATCAGAGCTGATTACCACCCTTTATAAAGAGAACCAGGAGGAGGGTGTCAGTTCGTTAACGCTTCAGCGTGGTACAGACCTACTCCTTGTTCAAACCTAGTTACAACCTGAACCTAACCAAGTTCCTGTGTTTTTATTTCCTCCTAGCACCTTGGATCCTACCAGAGAGACACCTTGCCTTGATTCACTGCCTCTGGATCCTTGTCAGACAAACTCCCAGCAACCAGCCAAGAACTCGAGAAGAACCACGGACCATTCATCTGCTCAGCCCTCCTGCCTGCGCTCACCTGCCTGTCCACCCTCCAACGAACCACCTGAGAGAGAGCTACCAGATCTGTACTGACAACCCGGACCACTGGACAGCCCTTTCCCCCCAGACCGAACCCAAGCCTCTTCCTCAGTGAGTTCTTCCTCCCTAAATTATTTCCACCATTCCAGCCCAAGATATTCACCAGCCTCTTCATCTTTCCCAGCAGAACCCGGAAGATACCCTACTCGCTGACACCCTGTTCTTGTTCAAACTACAACCTGACAATAAACACTTTAACCAAACTGCCTGCCTCAGTATAAAACCAGAATTGCAGCCTCCACTCTAGTTTATCCCGAGGTCTTCTCTAAGGTTCAGGTCAGGACTCTGAGCCGAGTAGTCAAGTCACCAAACTTTATACACCTGCAGCCATCGAAGTGATTTGAATACCCAAACACTCAATTTGATGGTGTGCCCCAATACGTTTAGCAAAATAGTGTATACATAAAATCCCTATGTGTGCCAAAAACCTAACACCTCACATCACACTTTTAACATCATGAAACATGGTGATGGGAGTATCATGCTGTGGAGATGAATGGAGGGAAAAGCCACTCAGGTTCAATGGAAAGATGGATGGAGTTGGAGTGCAATCCTGGAAGAAAAGCTGTTAGAGGCTGCAAATCACTCGACACTGGAATGAGGGTTGAGCAGGACGATGACCCTGAACATGCAGCCAGAGCTACAATAGGATGGATTAGATGAGGGATATCAGGTTTAAGGCCCAGGGACTGGATGTTACACATGTTGACATAGACATCCAATTGTGGGGCCTGTCTTAAAGTGTTCGTAATTATAAATATAAATGTTTAAAGCCTGTTCCACCTGTGGTGTAATCCATGTTTTATGTTTTGTTCTCTTCTGTGACTGAATTTGACACCCCTGGTTTAGATCAAAGCATCTCCATGCTTTAGAATGCCCTGACCAAAATCTAAATGAGTATCTGAGCCCAAAACTTGAAGAAATAATGTTCAAAGATGCTCTCCACCCAGTCAGACTGAGCTTTAGTTATTATGAAACGAAGAATGGGAAAAACCTTCGATCTGCCTATGAGCAAAGTGGGTAGAAAAATACTGCACCTCAAAAAGCTTGTTTTGGAAGCAAAATGTGCTTCCACAAAGCACTGACTTAGTAGGGCTGAATAGAAATGTGCTCCACATTTTATTCTTACTATTTGTAAAACTAGAAAAATATTAAAAAAAATTAAAAATATAAAAGTGGAAAACCATGTTTATGTTTTGCGTTGTGGTGGTTTATTTCCCAATGAAACATTGAATTTTGTGGTTGTGACAAGAAAAATAAGTGCACATCTGTGTTATTTAAAACACCCAAATCCACCTTTACGCCACAGATTCTGCCCTACATCAACGAGCCGCCCACTAACCACATCTATTACTGCCAATTAGAAGTCAACTTTTCACGGTCAGTCTTTGATTTATATAAATATATATATATATATATATATATATATATATATATATATGGCTGGACAATGTAGAAAAAAAGCATATCGATAATATATATGTATATATATATGTATATGTATATATATATATATATATATATATATATATATATATATATATATATATATATATATATATACATATTCATATATATATATATATACACATATATATACACACACATATATATACATATATATATATATATATATATATATACACTCCTGATCAAAATCTTAAGACCAGTCAAAAATTTGCAAGAATTAGCATTTTGCACTATTGGATCTTAAGAAGGTTCTAAGTAGAGCTTCACAATGTTAAAAGGACAAATCAGTGCAAGAGACAAGAACATTTGAGCAGGGAATTGTCTGAAACCTGCATTTATACTCAAACATGATTTTTTTCAGCTGATCAAAAGTTTAAGACCATAGCTCAAAAAAACCCGAAAACCCCCCAAAACAGAAATCAAAATGTCAAAAAAAAGGACTCAGTAATGAATAGCTCCACCATTCTTGTTGATGACTTCAAACAATCGTTTAGGCATGCTCGATGCCAGTGTTTCCAGGAGGCTAGTGGGAACGTTGCTCCAAGTGTTGAAGATGGCTTCACGAAGGGCATCCATTGTCTGGAACTGATGTCCATTTTTGTAAACTTCCCTTGCCATCCATCCCCAAATGTTCTCAATTGGGTTTAGATCCGGGGAACATGCAGGATGGTCCAAAAGAGTGATGTTATTCTCTTGGAAGAACTCCTTTGTCAGGTGGGCATTGTGAACTGCAGCATTGTCCTGTTGAAAAACCCAATCATTACCACACAGACGAGGGCCCTCAGTCATGAGGGATGCCCGCTGCAACATCTCCACATAGCCAGCTGCTGTTTGACGCCCCTGCACAACCTGAAGCTCCATTGTTCCATTGAAGGAAAACGCACCCCAAATCATGATGGCGCCCCCACCACTGTGCCGTGTAGAAAACATCTCAGGTGGGATCTCCCTGTCATGCCAGTAACGTTGGAAGCCATCAGGACCATCAAGGTTAAATTTTTTCTCATCAGAGAAGACAACTTTCTTCCACCTTTCAATGTCCCATGTTTGGTGCATCCTTGCAAAGTCCAAACGGGCAATTCTGTGGCGTTGAAGAAGACGTGGCTTTTGAAGATGTTTTTTGTTTCTGAAGCCCTTCTCTCGCAGATGCCGTCTGATGGTTATTGGGCTGCAGTCAGCACCAGTAATGGCCTTAATTTGGGTAGAGGATCGTCCCGTGTCTTGACGGACAGCCAATCGGATCCTGCGGCTCAGAGCTGGTGAAATTTTTTGGGGTCTACCACTTGACTTTTTTGTTCCATAACCCTCAGGATCATTTAAAAAATGCAAAATGACTGTCTTACTGCGTCCAACCTCAGCAGCGATGGCACGTTGTGAGAGGCCTTGCTTATGCAGCTCAACAATCCTACCATGTTCAAAGTCAGTGAGCTTTTTTGCTTTTGCCATCAGGAGGTCTTGACAGTGTAAAGACTTCACAGAAAATGACATGGAATCCAGATGTTTGCACAGCTTTTGGCTTTTAAAGACTATGGTCTTAAACTTTTGATCAGCTGAAAAAATCATGTTTGAGTGTAAATGCAGTTTTCAGACAATTCCCTGCTCAAATGTTCTTGTCTCTTGCACTGATTTGTCCTTTTAACATTGTGAAGCTCTACTTAGAACCTTCTTAAGATCCAATAGTGCAAAATGCTAATTCTTGCACATTTTTGACTGGTTTTAAGATTTTGATCAGGAGTGTATATACATATATATATATATACATATATACACACACATATATATATATATATATATGTGTGTGTGTGTGTGTGTGTGTGTGTGTGTGTGTGTGTGTGTGTGTGTGTGTGTGTGTGTGTTATGATTTGGGTATTTTGTATTTTTTAGACTTTCTGGACTTACTTCCCTGAAGTCATTTCACACTGCTCAGTCATTACTCCTCCCGGTCACCAGTCACCTTAATTAGTTCCACCTGCTGTCATCTCCAATCAGACTCATCTGGATCATCTGTCTCACTGCCTACTTTTACCTGCCTCACTCATCCACTCCCTGCCAGAGCTTCTCTCCTTGTTTCCCCGCCTGTATGTGTTGTTTGCTCCAGCGGCTTCCCTTCGTCTTTTTCTCTGCTATCCCTGGGACCAGTCCTCACCCTGCCCTCACTAGTCTGCTTGCTCGTGCATGTGTGCACCGTCTGGATGAAGGATTCCAGTTGGATCCTGGGTGTCGCTCTGCTCAAGCCAGCAGCTTCAAGTCAGAATCTGCCTTCAGCTTCTGGTCACGTCGGGTCCTATCCGCAGCTCGGGTACAAATCTGATTCTGCCTGCCGCTTCTATCAAGTTGGGTTCTGCAAGCTACTAATGTTCAAGTCTGGTTCTGATTGCAGCTCCGGGTCAGTCTGGTTCTACCTGTAGTCAGGCCCGTATTAAGACAATGTGGTGCCCCTGGGCACTATACCTCAAAGCCCCCCCCCCCTTACCCGTGCTGTCCTCCGGTCAAAAACATCAGACATACCGTATTTTCCCGACTATAAACCGCTACTTTTTCCCCATGCTTCGAACCATGCGGTTTATAATGTGGTGCGGCTTTTCTGTGGATTTTTCGTAACCCACCAGGGGGCGCTTCAGCAGAAAGTTAAAAAAAAACGAGACGGGTGGGAAGTCAAAGTTGGAAATCAAAGAAGAAGATAGCGCTAATTTTTATTTAGCACTTGTAAGCAGCAGGCACGACGGAGAATTTTGTTCAAAACCATACCCACTCATCGTGGAAACCACACGAAGAAGTTCGTATGATGCCGCTTTTAAGTTGAAGGCCATCGATCTGGCAGTACAAGAAAGAAATAGAGCTGCTGCACGTAAACTTGACGTGAAGGAATTCATGGTTCGGCGCTGGAGACGGCAGCGGAAAGAACTCATTCAGTGTAAAAAAAACTAGAAAGGCTTTCAGAGGACATAAAAGCAGGTGGCCTGAAATTGAAAATGTTCTTGAGGACTGGGTTAACACTCAGAGAGCAGGTGGCCGAGGTGTATCCACCGTGCAAATCCGGTGTAGTGCGCAATTCTGTTCCCCCGTGAAAATCTGTTCCCCCTGTGTCGGGAGCACGCTTTGCAGCCGTTTTCACGGCGCTTCTAATTGATTTCTCGGTAAAACAACTCCTATAATCATGTCAAGGTTGTAACATTGAGTTTAATCGGCAGCTGTTTACAAAATTGTAAAATAAAAATAAATAAATAAAATAAATCAGCGGCTTTTACCCCGGTGCGGCTTTTATATGCACTTCTCTATTTTTTTTTTTAAAACTTAGTGGGTGCGGCTTATATAGAGATGAGCTCTATAGTCAGGAAAATACGGTAATCAAGGGGATTTCTTTACTATTTACTAACTTACACAACTGCATGTAGGCATATGAGCAGTGAGCAATATTCAAATATCTAATTTTAAAATGTTGAAATCAAAAAAATCTTGATTTATTTATCATTTATTATTATTGTGACATCAGTGTTCACAAAACGAATAATGCATGGTCTTTCAACAATTTCAAGTAAATAATATAACAATTTATGAAAAATATATTATATTTCATATATATATATATATATATGTCATGTGGTGCCCCCCCATGGTTGGTGCCCCTGGGCACTGGCCCACTGGCCCTTATGGATAATCCGGCCCTGCCTGTAGTCATCAGTTCAAGTCATTCTCAGCCTGCATCCTCTGGTCATTCTTCTACCATATTATCAATAAACTTTTTAAACATAACTGTGTTGGTTAGATTATCACAATTTCATATTAAAAGCAAAAACAATAAAGTAAATCCACACACCTAGGTTAAAATTGGCATGTCTCTGTCTTTAAACAAGTATTAAAACTGGACCCTAATTTCCACAGTTATTGTCGTCCAGAGTACTGATACGGCCGTCATCATTAATCAACGACTCACCGTGGATGGGTTGAGGGGCACCCTGTTATTATGGCCACCACCAGCTGCTTGTTTTTGCCATTGTGCCCTGCTCCTCACTCAGGGGTTACACTGTCAACTGAATTACACCTCCACAATCATCATCATCATCATCATCACCATCATCAAGTGAATCAGTTTTATTTTTCTGCACAAAGTTAATGAAGCAGCCTGTCCTGACATCACAACCCCGCGGGCTTTAGGACCTCCAGGATCCCCTCTCTGAGGATGGTCCTCTTGTTTTTGTCCGTTACCTTCATGCATGTAATCATTGATTGTGCCTATTGTGACAGGCCATCTGTAGGGGTCCCATGGGACTGATAGTGCCGACAGTGCAGTCTCCCCCTAACTTCCAGGCGCAGTTTAACCTCCAACTGGTTTCATATTTTCACCTGCCACTGAATGACCAAACCAGCTGCACCCTTGGGATATTATGCAGGGCCTTTTATACCTTTAGTGTTTATTTGTTCCCAATTTGATCTGATTTATTCTGAAGAAGAACTAAGTGTAAAGTTACATTAGGACGTTTTCCAGCATTCTTAATATATAGACTATAACGATGTAAAGGGACAATAGGTATGGTAGTGATCATTTCAGAAGTCATGCTGCTGTTTTTCTTTAATTATTTTTTTTCTTTATTACAACTTCATTATATGAAATGAATCTTATGGGGGGGGGGGGGTTAATTTTAGCTTTTTTTTAAATACTTATCCCAAAAAAATTCAAAAGCTATAAAATGCATTAAAATGTGTGGGGGGGAAAACATGAAGTCTTGCACATGATAGCCTGCATTTTGTAATGGAACCTGCTCTCCTGGCTGGCCTGAGCTATTTGCCGCCTCCTCCTGCAGCAGCAGCCCAACCTACCCCCCTACACTCTCTTTACCCGCCTCCCGGGCTCCCTTTTCCCACTGCTGAGAGGAGCACGACGCGGCCTCTGCGGCGGGAAGCAAATAATCTACAAGCACTTCCTCAAAGGAAGGGGGAAAAAAAAGTTCACACATATACACAGATGCCACCACAAGTTGCGACTCACAGCATTTCAGAGCCCATCGAAGTAGCTGTTGGGAAGAACCAGGAACGAGGAGCGCCACGGATACTTATTGATCAAGTTTTTTTTTCCCCTAAATATAAATTTCACTGAGGATCTTATTACTTACTTTCCTGCGTGGATCATCGATTTTAAAAACAAATTAAATTAACTTCATCGTCCTTTTATTTAGGATTGAGGACCATGCTTTTTGTTTGGCGCACCTGTGCGCCACCGGTGAGACAAGCGCACAGGTGAAGACAGGAACTGGGGAACTCTGAGATGTGTAAACTCCTCCAGTTTAGACTCTTTCACCTGAGAGGGCTGAGCCTGCCTGGTGGATTGAATGTTGATGCAGAAAACGTGTGATGTTGACAGAATGCCACAGGACGCAAAGAGCGCACCAGGTGCCCATTTAGGATTTAAAAACGAGTAACCATCAGCTCCGATTGCTTAAACCCGCAGGCTGAAGTACCGGATCTTGACAGACTACGCATTTACAGCTGTCAAACTCTCCGGGGTCCTCCTGCCCCCTCCCCCGGGCAACAAGAGCGCTCTGCTCGGGTCTCTACTGCGCATGTCAGAGTGCTGGACAGCTCCAGAGAGGGAAATTTAAAAACGGTTTTTGGAGGAATCAAGCCGAACACAGTAGGATACAGTACAGGGGCTCGGGACCAGCTCTCACAATCTTCAATATAAACCAAAAAAAACCCCCAAAAAAACGGTAGGTTTATTCCAACTGATATTTCACAATTTTAGGACACTAGTTTGGGTTTTTAGCTAGGGACATTGTTTTGATTATTTTTAAATTATAATAGAGTTAACGCCTCACCTCCTTATTGCAAGAAAAAAAAACATATCCACTGCACGTTGAAAGGATGCCAGTTATAAAATCATGCATCCTGTCAACGTTTTGTGTGGAAATAAAGCAACAGGGTGGAAATAGGAACTGGAGTTTAGCATCAACCAAAACATACTTATGCAAACAGAAATGTTATGCAATAGATCATTTATTATTATTATTTATTATGTTTTAAAATATTAAATATTTATCTCTTAATAGTTTTCCTTCTCTATGTCTACATTTTATTTCTTGCTGCCTTTCATTTTATTTTAGTTTTTTTTAATACTCGGTTCACAGTATTTAAATGCTTAAGCTGGACATTGCAAAGTAAAGATGACAACTTCTGCATAACGTATTATCTTTGGTTAAAAGATAAATATATATAATGCATATGTGTCATGTGCTGCAGAAAAAGGCTACTACATATCCCAGGAAATGATAGAAGGTGGAATAACTTCCAGGATGTCAGGAATAATTGACAACGCTGGGCATCATCCGTCACCACAGGACTACAGGTAATATTATTTTCTTGTGACACATCGTTGCACATATTTCAATATGAAAAGACACTTGGCGAGTGTTTTATGAAATCAAACCCGCCGAGGAGTTGTGGAAGAAATTTTCCAGTCCTCGATCGTTACACCAGTGTTAGAAGGACAGCTCTTTTTGTGTTTGGAGGGGTTCCATGAAAAGAGGAGAAGGAAGAAAAAAAAATCCAGAAGAATAAATGATTTTCGCTCTGAATAGATCTGTCAGAAACCATCAGCTCTGTTTACACTCCTGCTGGCGGCGCACGGAGAGCTTGAGCCTCTGGGCTGCCCAGCTCAGGGGGAGACGGGGCGCTCTGGGTCACCAATGTGCACAAGTGGTTCCCAATTAGGAGCGGGGGTGGGGGGTGGGGGGGGGGCTGTTGCAAGGAAGGAGGAGGGCCAATATTTAGAGTTACTGAACTCTGGGGTGAGGTTAGGATGAGACATGGAAACACCAACTAAATGTTTTGCATCAGTGAGCAATTTCCATGCTCTCCCAGGGACAGAAGGGGTGTGAGAACATCCTCCGGTTTGTCAACTGTTGAATGGTTTCTTTTAGGACATATTCAGCTATTATAATAAGGTGGGTTTTTTGAACGCAAACGATGGAAAAGGAACTCGTGAATATAAAATCACAGCTTGGAGTCAGCAGCCGTGTTACTGCTATGATGTCTTTGGTCAAAACTGCAAGAAAATTCATATCTGTGAGAAAAAATGTGAAAAAAGAAGAGAGAGACATGCATGGGGAACAAAGAGGTGATCTTAGGATGTCGCGCTAGCCTTGTCTTAGACGTCTTGTGGTGATTCAAGGCAGCGATATTCTCGCCTAGGACAGTCAACACATGGCCCTGACCTCAAACCACGTTTTCACCACCCCCCCTTTCCCCCCCCAGGCCCGAGGCCCGTTGAGCTCTCCGTTAGCCCAGGGTGGATGGTGGGGGGTTGGGGACTGGGGGGTCCCGTGCGGATAGGGGCTGGAAAGGGACAGGGAAGCAGATGGCATGCTATTTGTCCCTCTTATGTGAGGGCTGTCATTCCAGCAGATTAATGCTAGGGGCCGGGTAAAGAAAAGAAATGACAGAGACAATCAAGGAAGGCTCCAGGGAAGACAATGGAGACACGTGCCACTGGGCAGATTTGTCGTTTGGGACACAATAGGTGATCATTTTTCAATAGATGGGGCCAACTGTTTCAGGCAACATGTGCCGCCGTCCCATGTTTCAAACGATCTCATGTGTTGTTTACTTATGATTCAGCCAATGGGTGAGGCAAGACTCTGGTCACCTGACACAGGACTGATTTTTTTTTTTTTATTAGAAGATATGCTGTGTGTCTAGATGAAGAGGGGGGTGGTGTACCTCTGCACTGTCCACAGACCCACTAAGTAACTGAATTGTGTTGTCATAGAGACTCGAGCTGCAGGACATGGTGTGTTTGCTAAGGAGGCTGAAGAGGATTCAAGAGGATTCCTCTCCTTTCTTCCGTTCGCTTTAAGCCTTTCCATTTAAAAGACATAGTTGTAGGGCAACTGGTTTAACAAAACCAAAAAAAAAATCCAATTGGTTTACATTTTATCTGAGAATTTTTCAAATCATTCCATTAAAAATTATTTTAAACTGTTAAAAACCATCAAAAGAAAAGGCAGAAAACTAATTTAATCTGTGGGTCAAAATAAATAAACACTACCTGGTTGATTGATAAAGTCCCAGAATTTTATTACCAGAATAAAAGCTTAGTTAACTCCATCATTGCTGATTTAAACTGTCACTTCTAAATAACACGTATGTTTAATCTTCTTATGCTTAATCCTGAATTGCTAAAAACAGAGCTTCAGGCAGCAGCTTTCATCTCCGTCTCCCCTCATTAAGACCTCCTCTCAGATGGTTTTGTCTATCAGAGATTAAAAAAAAAAAAACTCCATCCAAGTGTTTAGATTTTAATTCTCCTTCTGGTCTATGTGTGTCTGAGCTGACTGCCTTGTTAACCTCGCAAACTCCGTTCCCATCCCCCTCTCCTCCTTCTCTTGAAGGCTTCTGACCACGGACCCCTCCCAGCTGAGAGTGGAGGACCTCCCTGGGGACCTGCAGTCCCTGTCATGGCTTACCTCGGTGGATGTGCCCCGGCTGCAGCAGATGGCTGATAGTAGAGGCCACAGCAACGGGCCCTCCCAGGGCAGCCTCCTGGAGCAACAGACAGGTGAGGGGACAACATTTAAAAACGGCAGCAGCTCTCTGATTGGACAAATCACAACACTCATTTTCATGGATTATTATTATCATTACTGGTTCACAAACACTCAAATTACTTATGCCTTAATCTTTTTTTTCCACTTTATCACATTACAACCACAAACTTCAACGGATATGATTGGGTTTTCAGTTTGTAGATCAACTAAAGGTGAAGTGAAAGGATTGTTAAAAATACATTTTTCGTACATGTAAACACATCAAAACATCGGCATTCTTTTGGATTCAGTCATCTTTAGTTTGATGCCCATAAATAAAGTCCAGTGCAACCAGATGAAGTTACTCAAATTAGTAAATAGAGTCCACCAGTTTGTAATTTAATCTCACCGTAAAAAAAAAATCTGCTGTTCTGTAAAGGCCTGAGAGGTTTGGTAGAGAACATCAGTGAACAGCTTTATGAAGACCAGAGAACCCAGCAGAGAGGTCAGGGAGAAAGTTGTGGACAAATTTAAAGCACAGTTATTTTATTAAAAAATAACCCAAACTTTAAGCATCTCATAGAGCATTTTTCATGTGTTATGAAAAGAGTATGGCACAACTGTGAGCCCACCAAGACACAGCCACTCACCTAAATGCACAAGCAGGATAAAGAGGGCATGAATCTGAGAAGCGTGAAGCATGACTCATGGTGAGTCGGGAAGAGCTGTAGAGATACAACGCTCAGGTCATCCCCTAAATCAGGGGTTCCCAAAGTGGGTGTAGGGACCCCCAGGGGGGTCGTGAGATGATTTGATGCCAATGTGCTAAAAAGATTTAGCATGTCCATATTTGTAAAACTGATATCTAAGAATAACTTTACAAGATGCTCCACATATTGATTTGATTTGATGACATGACAATTCATGAGTTAAAAAGCCAGAATTAGCCAAAGGCTATTTTTCATCTGTAGTCCTCTGGCCATGATGTTAAAAAAAGCAACAAAATACAGAAATATAAGTACAACATCAACACGCAGTTGGTAAAGACATGAGGTTGAACTAGACAGATCCTGACACAAAGACAACAAAACACTGCTGCTAAGAAAATAAAAACAACACAATACACCACAATACAGTACAAATATACAAATACAGCACAACCAATGTAGGTTTAGTGTTGACAAAGGTATATATCTACAGGCCATTTTTTCAAATGTTTAGTGAACACCTTATAAGTTGTTATTTGCCTGATTTCATCTGGTAATGAGTGCCATTCCCCGGTACCTCTCAGAGACCAGGCTGACTGACTAAAGGTGCTCTTCCTCTTACAGAGCCTCTAGTCACACGCTCACTGTTGTTTCTCTGACTGCTGAACTCTGAGAGAGGAGCTGGGGCTAAATTATGAGTTACTTTGTAAATCAAGCATAAATCTGCAAAATTGTACAAGTCAGCCAATAAAAAAAACAGACTTATTTAACATGTCACAGTGATGGTGGTGTCTTGGTTTTTTATCCATAGCCTTAATGGCTTACTTGTACAATATTTCAACTGGTTTCATTGTACTATTCGAAGCCTGTGACCAGGTGGTTAAACAATAATTAAGGTGGCTAAAAATCATAGAACATAAAAAGCTTTTTGTCGCCTCAGTGCACATTTCATTTCTGATAGAACGAAAATTTACTAGCTTTAGCTTGACTGTTTTACATATTTTGTTGACATGAACTTTAAAGGGAAGATTAGAGTCAGTCCATAGCCCCAGATATTGATATTGGCCAACAGTCCGTAGTTTTTCACCTGCAACCCGTATATCAGGATCATGGGAGGTTCTACTGGTTTTGCAGAAAAACATACTGACTGTTTTGGAGACATTGTGTTGTAGTTGTATTTCTCATTTTAATGCAAGGGGAAGACTGCACTTTTTTTGTAAAAGTTCTTAAAAATTACTTTATTCTTATAATATTTCAAATAAAGATGGCTTACAAAGTGTCAGGAGTGCAGAACACAGATGCATCACAAATTTTTCACATTTTTATTTGTAAACAGTTTTGAAAGCATTGTTTCATTTTACTCCCACTTCAAATTTACACACTGCTTTACATCACAAAAAATACAAATAAAATACAGCAAAGTTTGCAGTTGTAACTTGGTGAAAAAAACATCCAAGGGTGAGACATGGTACAGCGGTGCTTTTTCCATTTTTTAATTACCCTGCACTGCAATAGTTTATTTCAGAAGTTATTATATCCAAAGTTTGGTGAGCTAAAATAACTGTACTTTAACTGTGCTCATTGTGCTTTATCAATAGGCCAATGATTAATCCCTTTTATTTAAAAAGTTGTGGAAAATTGTGCAAAAGAAATTAATACCAGTACACAAATGTGGAAAAGTATTAAACAACTGCTATTTTTTAGTACTTTCTTTCCAAGGACTCTAACCTTCTTTTAATCATTTAAACCTTTTTTGATCAGAAGCCATTCAAGCTTTTAAAATGCCTTTCTAGTTTTCTTCTTTGGCTGCCTTTCACTGACTTTCTGTCAAAAATGAAAGTATATTGTGTTGTAAAACATGAGAAAAGGAGGCAGCTTGAGGACCAAAGAAATGACATACTGGATATAAAACTGTCTAAACCAGGAATAGTGTGTAAAAGTCATACCTTTAAGAAATGGGGATTAAAATCCATCAACGACTTGACACTACTGTTGATCTAAGTTAGTTTTCAATTTTCTTTTGTAAAGGACGTTTTTGGTACTACAACACTCATTTATGTGTTAAACTGTGTTATTGTTGTATTTTATTGGTCTCATGAAGACCTTCATCTTTGCTGGTAGGACCTAAGTAATGTTGTAAGTCCCAATTTGAATCTATGCAATTTGATACTGTTAGCAAGAGACTCTAATAACAATGTATTTTTTTCCCTGCATGCTATTGTTTCACTGTAAAGATGTACAGTGTGTAAAATGGTTTTGATGAGATACAACATCCAAGCAGCCATATTAAATTTTAAGGTCAGAGTGGTTGAATAATATTCAGTTTTCCCATCCTTCTTCCAACTTTAATCAACCTTTGTTAGTTTTTCAGTTTATTTTTTTTAGCTGTTTTAATGACAGAAAACTGAAGATTGCCTGAGCCAGATTCCTCTTCTTACTTCAGTTTTAACGCCCAGGCTGTCATTGTGGTGATTCTAGGAAAACCTGTTTTTTCAAATGTCTATTTGATAAGTTTGACAACCGCTATCTAACTGGACAAAAGAAACCACCTGGATGCACAGATACTTTTATGAGGAGAAAGTGGTCTGAACCTTTGTGTTCTGGTTCTCTGTAGCTCAGCTGAACAACATGACGATACCAGTGAGTCAGAGCTCCATGCTGCACCTTCAGAGTAACATGCAGCACAGCCCACTGGGAATAAGTATAATCAACACCCACAGTGGAAGTGTGAGTACTCACAGCACAACAAGAACAAATATTGTTAAATGTGATGCATAGCTTGATTAAAAATGGGCTTGCTTTCGTTTCACAGATGTCTCCTTTCTCCATGAATGGACTGCCTTCGCCAGGATATCAGTGCCCTACCTCGGTGTACCAGCCTGCATCCCAGCAGGTGTACTCTCTAACCCAAAATGGACAACAGGTGACACCTCTCTGAGTGGAAAATGTTATCAATATAATATACAGCGAGCAAGACAAGCATCAAACTATTCCTTGTTTTTCTCAGTGAATATCTTTCTAACGAGGCCCATTGACACGTTATTTTCCCTGGATGTTCATAAAACCCTAGCAGCCGTCACATACAAATATTTAAACCGAGTAAGTCTATAAATGAAGTCTATAAATGATGTGTAACAAGTGAAGTTTCACTGAAAAACAAAGTATTGGACGCTCTTCAAGAAGTCTATATCATAGCTGGTAGAAATGTTTGTATTGGTAACGGCAACTTCAGCACATCTCCTGTGTGTGGAAACTAGAAACAAGCCACGCTTAGGTGTGATTTGGACTCATCCTTTCACACAAACTGTCTTCAAACTGTAAATGTTCTGGGGTTCTCTTCTGTGATTCCCAGGTTATTTAAATAGATTTCCAATTTAATACAATCTCTCTGACTAGACCATGTTCTTCTAGTATTTCATTGATTTGTCCAAATGTTCAGCCACACGCTTTAAACATTCTTAACTTTGTTTTTTCTTCAGTAGTGGAGTGTTGTGCAGCGAATAAGTGTAGAGGCCTTTGTGATTGAATGCATTACTTGATGTTTTCAAGAGAGAAACTGGTAATTAAAAACCTCCTGTGGCTATTGTTGGACTCCTCTGTCAGAAGTCTTGGAAGGAGCACCTGGCCATGGCTGGTTTATGGGGACAACAGTTTCTTTTAGCTTCAGGATTATTGCGCTAATAGCCATCATGGAGGCATTCAAACATCTGTAGCCAATGCCATCAGTAAGTTTCACAATAAAAATGCCTTTTTACAGGCCATCAATGAGGAGTAAACCAGCTGGTAGTAATGTGCATTGAAAGAAGGCACAGCTTCTTTGTAAACATCAACAGATTTCCTCTGGTTGTTGACTTTCTTTGCCTGTTTGAAAACGAACCCCTCTGTCACTGCACTTTATTGCACAGCTTGATCTTTGGACTAAGCTGTTTTGATTTCTTGCGTGGATTACTTGGGTTGCTAACAACATCCGATTTCAATTCCATGTCAACAGCCCAAGTAGAAATATATTTAAAGAGAGAAATGTTGACGGTTTCAATACCTACGCCCCCCATCGTATGAAAGGATGAAAGCTTCAATACTCTCCTCTGTTTTAGTGCTCGGCTGGTGGACTTTATAGCAATGTTTCTTTCAACAACCAAAGTCTGTTCACACAACCTCGTCTGGCCCCACAAGAACAGGAGCTGCAGCCCAAGTCTTTCCCCAAGCCTATCTACTCCTATAGGTGAGCACATACACAAATTGGCCTTTTTCTGATCTGTTTTGAACAAAAATCAAACCATGTTATTTTCTTCCAGCTGTTTGATTGCCATGGCTTTAAAAAACAGCAAAACGGGCAGCCTCCCAGTCAGTGAGATCTATAGCTTTATGAAGGAACACTTTCCATATTTTAAGGTTTGGTTTTCTTCGTATTACAGAGAAATGCAGCATGAATAAAGGTACTATATTGTTCACATGAAAAGTGCGGCTGATTGTTCAATATGTTGATTCTTAACAGACTGCACCTGATGGATGGAAGAATTCGGTCAGGCACAACCTGTCCTTAAATAAATGCTTTGAGAAGGTGGAGAACAAGACGAGCAGCTCTTCCCGTAAGGGCTGCCTGTGGGCACTGAACCCTGCCAAAATTGACAAGATGGAGGAAGAGATGCAGAAGTGGAAACGCAAGGATCTCCCAGCTATTCGCCGCAGCATGGCAAACCCAGGTCAGTCAGGGGATTGAAGAAATCTTTACGCTCAAACATCATGTTTTCAATGTAGAGTGACAGTATGTTCTGCTTCCCTACAGACGAACTGGACAAACTGATCACCGACCGCCCAGAAAACTGCAGACGGAAACCTCTAGAGCCCGGCATGACCCGGCTGGCCGGCTGTACAACAGGTCTCCCTCTACCGGTCCCGGCCCAGATGCAGCCTCAGCCCATAGTCACCCTGTCTCTGCCGTGTTTGCCCATGCACCAGCACCACCAGCTTCAAGCTCACCTCCAGGCTCAGGCTCGGCTGGGCCCCATGTCCCCTGCCCCAGCCCAGACGCCTCCCCTCCACACGGTCCCCGACCTTTCCCAAAGTCCGCTCACCCAGCAGCCCAGCAAGCCTCCTGATGACTTTTACAGTTTGCAGAGCGACACGAACACAGAGGTGGATGCACTAGACCCGAGCATCATGGACTTTGCTTTTCATGGTAAACAAGTTTAAAATTTTCTCTATGAAAACAAAACACTGCATCCCAACAAAACAAGTGCAGTCTGACGGTCAGTTGCATTAATACCTCATTAATTAATACATATTTGATCATTTTAATAATTCTGGAAATGCATACATTACATAACTACAGTAAAGATATTGGTAATTATTTAAATAAAGTAAAAACATAATTTAAACATTAATTCTGAATATACACATTTTTTAAAATGTGAATTTGTTGCATGTAAAATCAATGATTGTCATGAACTGTGAGTTTTCACAGAACCAAACTGCAGACAGGACCTTGGAAGCTGCATAATATAAAGGATTTTAATAATAAATAAAAAGAACTGATAAATGAGCTTAGGACCAAACAAATATCAGACATGGCAAAAATAAAGGAGTAACATGGAGCATGGAGTGAGTAACAGGGTGCAAGAAACCAGCAGGGAACAAAGAGAACCAGGCAGAAAATACACTGAGGCAGGGTGGAGAATGGCAGGCAAACCGAAGAGCTAACCAGGAGAAATGATGAACAGCTGGGACCGAATGAAAGGAGAGCAATCAGAGGAGATGTGGAGCAGCAGGCAAGGTGAAATGATAAACAGAGCAGGACACAGAGAGACTCAGGGACGTATCTACCACAAACTATACAACATGTACAAAGGATGAACAAAGAACATAATCCACACCTCGATGAACTGAAATGTCAGCAACTCAAAACAACAAATATAAGGGAAAAACTAAAGAAAGCACGGTCCAGGAAACATAACAAAATACAGAAAAACAATCGAGACACCTAGACATCGTTCTGTTTTTTTATGTATTTTAGAATGCTGTCTTGTATTGTTTTAAAACATAATTAGTTCAAGCTTCATTAAAATGTGTCCTACTTTAACATATCCAATACAAGTATTAAAACCGTTATAGACACAATGTTTATTTATTTGATGCACTTATTAGAATTGTATTCAAATAATGAAAATTACAGATATTTGTTCAAGAAATAATTTTTGGGGATGGTTACACTTTTGGCCCTTGACAGTTTATAGACTTCCTCTTCTTTATATATATACATACATATGTATATGTGTGTGTGTGTGTGTGTGTGTCCTACGCTTTCAAAATGAGATTGTGTGTATTGCCAAAAATAAGCCATGCTTAAAAAGGACGATACAGAAATGCTATATCAGTTTAACATGCAAAGGTGGTGTCACAACACTGGTGTCAGGATTACTGGGTTGATATTGGAGCTAAATAATCCTCACCATCCGTTAAAGGTCGCTGTGTTCGAGGAATGTCAAATGCAATAGAAATAAAAGCAACCTGAGTCTTACTTGAACTAACATGGTGTAAAAAACGAGCAGCTGCATGAACTTTGCTGGTAAGTTGAAGTACAGCACTGATCCAAAGGAAAGACATATGTTTGTTGAGCACTTAATTGCATAAACCTACTTGTAACATTTTGAGGGAGATGTTACAACTTTTGTCTTCAGAATGGCTAGGTGCGGCATGAATATCCACTGTGTACATATATATATATATATATATATATATATATATATATATATATATATATATATATATATATATATATATATATATATATATATATATACATACCTTGATAGTGGAGGGATATATGATTCTCCTGCCTCAGCCAACAGCGAGAAAGTTTCAGACCATCCGGCTTTTATAGCTTTACAGCCTATGTACCCCACTGATCAAAGGGTGGAGACATAAGTCCCATTTTCTATGGATAAACACAATATTAACCAAATGAAATCTCTGACAAATATACAAACATTATGAATTATCATATTCATGCTCAACTCAAACAGCTTAATTTAAGAATCCAAGTGTTAAATTGTAGCCAAATGCTATCCAGGTCCTGACCCTCTATTTCTTCTGTTCGCCATCCTTTATGATAGATTTTTTTTCTTATAATTTACAGATTTCTTTCAATTTACAATTGCAGTAATTTGTTAACCTTTTGGAGAACATTTTGTTCCAGTTATCTTACCATAAAGTTTGTTCTAATTTTAAATCAATTATTTAAATAGTGTCTACATAGGAGATAAATGTGAGAAAATAACCAAAGGGTTGTTGATTCATTGCACTAACACCACAATCAATGTTTCATAGGGAACCTGTGGGAAGAAATGAAAGACGATAGCTTTAACCTGGATGCGTTGGGCACCTTCAGTAACTCCCCTCTGCGACTATCAGACTGTGACTTGGGATCGGCGAGCCTCCCTCCGGCCTCCAGCGCAGTGAGCGTCCCGCTGTCAGATGTGCAAGTGACGGGGCTGTACACCTCATACACCTCCCAGGATCCCCTTTCCTCCCAGTACATGGGCAGCCAGCCTAACAGCAAACCCATCGCCCTACTTTAAAGAAGCCAAACTGTCCCACCGAAAAGATTCAAAATTATTTACTGGTTTTTTTTTTGTGTTTGTTTTTTGGACGGCAGCTGAACCCGTTTGATTTCTTTTGAAGAAGTGGAAGTTCTAGGGACCTGGAGAGAAACATTTCATTCAACAAGAGAACTGCTTTCTAGGAACTAAAACCACATATAAGTGGTGACTCGAAGGTGAAAAAGATATGTCAGACCGAAAATGTTTAGTTTTGCCAAGCAAAGACTGAAAACCTGTATAAATACAAAGAGTGTGTGGAGAACTGCATGTAAGTTATCTCTTACCTGTTCCTTTATTGTTCTCCTTTCTGTGATGTAGCTCAAAAACCCCTGTCTGTTGTATTGTGCTAGACTTTATTGCTGTGATGTTTTATTTATATTTATAAAAGACAAATGGAGAAGGTGACGACTTTATCGATCTTTTGCTGTACATATTTAACCATTTGGACTTGGTGTTAGCCACATCCCTTCAAAACGCGCCCAGTAAGCAGGTTTTTACTCTGCTCCTTCCACACATTATGATTAACGTGGCTGGAGGAAAGACGTCTGCTTTGCTGTTGACTTGATCATAATAAAATGGGTAAATGAAATAAGCTAACTTGCATTTAAATACATTTTATTGAAAAACAAATGGAAATGGCTCAAAAACATCCAAAAGTAATGTGAGAGCTGAATTTTGATCAGTGTAGTCAACGCATGGATTTTTTTGGACCTAACTTCGCACTTAATGTCCACTGTTGACAAAACCTGATTTTTAGGAGCCTACTTGGAGAGGCCGCACAAAATATGAAACAAATGTTCAGCAGCAGTGACATGCAGTGTACCAAAGACAAACCTTTGACACATACAGATGCATCCCAGTCAGTTAAAACATTGATAAATTCCCTTTTTTTTTGGTAAGTCAATTGAAACAACCAACCCAATATTTAATGTATTACATACACAGTGGTACATTTCAACCATTTATTTCTGTTAATTGGGATGATGGCAGACAGCTAATACGAATTCAGTTTAGTTTCTCAGAGAACTACAGTATTATACGGCCAATAAAAATCAAAACTGTCCATGTACTGTACAGTACATGGACAGTTTTGATAGCGGCCTACAGCTCCTCCGCATTGTTGGCTTTAGTGTTTCATTTTCCTCTCATCATACTTCACACATCCTCTTTGGTGTTTAGGTCAGGCCAGTGTTCAGAGTGTTTGCACAGTGATACCATGGTCAATTAGGCAGGTATTGGTACCTTTTGCAGTGAGGACAGATGCCAAGTCCTGCTGGAAAATGAAATAATCTCCATAAAGCTTTTCAGCAAAGGAAAGCTTTGGTAAAACATAGTGTACCAACACCAGCAGATGATCTGACTCTTCAAGTATTCATTGACTATGGAAACTTCAAACTGAACCTCAAGCAACTTGGATTCGGTGCCTCTCCACTCCTCTTCCACACCTTGCGAGTTCTAAATGAAATGCAAAATTTAATTTTATTTGAAAATAGGACTTTGGAACACCGTCCAGTCCGTTTTCTCCTTAGTAAGACATTCACATTGTGGTTCAGGAGTGGGGCAACTCAGGGAATGTGACAGTTGTACTCTATGTTCTGGGTGTGTTTGTGTGCTTTCTCTTGATCTTCTGACTCCAGCTGCAGCCCTGACATTGCCAATCTCACCCAAACTCTTGAACAAGCTTTGTTTCATAATGATCTCAAGGATGACGTTGTTTATGCACCTTTTTTGTCCACGCTTTTTCCTTCCACCCAACTTTCTATTTAGATACTTGGATATCTTGTGAACAAGAACGTTTTTTAGCAGTTACATTTTGAGGCTTACCCTCTATGTGGGGGTGTAATTGACTGTCGGCTGGGCAGCTTTCCAGTCAGCATGCTTCGCCATGATTATGTAGGGCATAGGATAACATCCCTGCATGTTAATTTATGCAATTTTGTCATTTCCTCAGAAATTTAATTTTTGTTGATTAAAAAATCAACAGCAAAAAGTTTTTTGAGTGCAAATAATCTATTTTATATAAGAGTTACACTTTTTTCAATCAGGGAAAGAAATTAACTTTTAATTTACTAAGATGCAACTCTAGAGCAGATAAATAAAACACAGTAAGGATAAAAACACAAACCAGTGTTAACATGCTGGACTCAATAGGTGCAGGTCATTTAGTTCCTTTGGCATTTTGTAGTTTTGCACTTTTGGTTTCTGTCCAGTAAGTCGGTACTAAGAGAAACAATGTGCTGCAGGAAATTTGTACCAACCATCATCCTCATCTTGGCAATGTGTTGTAGTTGCACAAACATGCGTGATTGAAAGGGATTTGCTTAAATCGGCCTCTATCCTACAGTCAGAAATTGTGTGAACGTTTCTGCATTGATGAGATCCATCTGCTGGAGAGCGCTGATAGTTCTTTACTTTATCAAAGGTTTGTCGCGTTTGGCCTGACTGACCTGTACTCAACATAAAAATACTAATCAAAGTTTGTTTTGGATCAGAACACCAATGAGTGATGAGATTGTTCAGTCAGTGCAAAAATAAGTCGGATTTAATTGATTTTGCTATTGCTGCGGCACACACTTTATTTTTCAGAGGTTTTATTAAAAGAAACCAAGAGTGGTATTTCAGCTTATTTTTTTTTACCCGTGATATTTAAAGACAAACATTTTCAGTTATAAATTTATCTAGAAATTATAAATGGGGGCCGAAACGAGACATTTTTTTTTTTATATAAAGCCCCAATACACTGCACACGATCCAATAAGGCAAAATTGCTGTGACTTAAAGTCATAACATTGAACACGGATGTGCTTAATCCAGCAAAGTGAGGTGTGCGTTACAATGTTAGGCTGTCGAGTGGAGAGGAAGGCTTCCTGGAGTGAACAGGAGAAATGTCTAAATAGTTCATTTAAACGTACAAGGCACTAACAAACATGTGGTTTATGACAAGCATGAAAAGGCAGTCCAACAGCCCACATTTTTTATGACTGTTTTCTTTTTTGGTATAAAACAAATATTAGAAAGTCACTGCTGAAATCCCTATTTATGTTCTATCAGTTTTACATCCTGGACCTTTCAACATTAAAGCGACTTTGTGCTGACACGCTTCGACAGTACAACAAACTACAATAGAGCTTTTGCTCTCATTTATGATGCGACCCGATGAAGTCCCAGAGCTTAACCGGCGCCGGTGCTGGTGGTGTCCATCGTCGCGAGCAGATGTGACAATGTGGCCCTCTGGGAGGGTGAAATGTTCTGGCTCATGTGGATGATGCAGTCCATGGCTATGTCAGGGTTGACCTGCACCAAGCTGCACACAGAAACACAATAATAGCAGGGAAATGAAAGACTATTTAATGTTGTCAAAATAAAAAGTTTCAGGATCCCTTGGACCTTTTGTCACATTATAACTACAAACTTGAATTTATTTAAAGGGGCATAGTGTTAGTTCTGGGTTTTTGGAGAAGTCTGCCCCCTCTGGTGACAAGCTGAAATGACACCTTTGTTGTGCACTCGCATGGGAGACGAGGAAAAGCATTTGCCGCTGCGACTGCAACGGTCTTTTGTTTAGAGGCATAATGTCTTCTGGGGAAAAGAGTTATAAATATTGAAGTTAGCTCATGTTAATTAGCTAATGCATCTTTAACTGCGGAGACTCAACAAAGTAGACAGGTGAAAGAAAGCATGTAGCACATCACACATAACCTGACAAAAGCCAGCTGTATGTTGCTCCACCTAGCTCCACTCACATACATCTGGGACACCGCCGGTAGAGAGTGATTTCTCCAACCAAATTTATGGTCTGGCCAATCAGGACGCAGGGCTGGAGTTTCATAGATGTGACGTAGTGGAGACGCGACCATGACGTGAGACTGTTTTGATAGCAATGGCGGCTCGTCGAGGAAGCAAGCGTTAACATTGATGCTGCTATTTCTTCCGTGTTGTCCAATCTACCTAATATTGTTTCATTAAAAGAACATCAGAGAACGCCTCTGAAGGCTTTTGTTGGTGGAAACCATGTTTTCGCCCTTCTCCCGACCGGATTTGGCAAGTTTTGTTTTCCGGGGCGCGTCCGCGTCTGCAGCGGACGTGCCGACGCGGACGCGCCCCGGAGCGGTTAGCGGTTAGCGCTAACTATGTTAGGAGGCCTTTAGTCCTCAACGCGGTCGGCCCGGAATCGACTCCGACCCGCGGCGCTTTGCCGCCTGTCTTCCCCCCTCTTCCTGTCAGCTCACTGTCAATAAAACGCATGCCACTAGAGCCGCAAACACATTATTTATTTTTTTTTTTTCCTGCGTCGCTATCATCAGCGTCACGGGTTAGCTTCGGTGTGAGTGGTTGAAATAGCACGTCAATAAAGATGACAGACAAGTGGCTTATCCAATCATATGCAAGAATTTTTGATAAGGCCCAGCCTTCTGTAAAGGCAATTCCTATGGAGGTGTCCCAGATGTATGTGAGTGGAGCTAGGCGGAGCGACATACAGCTGGCTTTTGTCAGGTTACGTCACACACCCACGTGAGAGAATACGACCCGCATCACTCTCTCATGAACTGACTAATCCAGCCTAAAGAGGCAAATGCGGAAAATAGTAGAAAAATAATTGTACACGTTGGGTATTGCAAGGGCATGTATGAGAAAGACAGTAAATATTATTTAACTTCAAAACTTGCGCTATGCACCTTTAATTTAGGCTTTTATGTGACAGACCAACACATGCAGCACATAATGCTGATGCTGAAAACGATCATGGTTTTCAGCATTTTATACAAATACATCTTATATAAATAACATTTTATACATTTTATACAAGTAAAAATCAATTAATCTGATAAATATCTTATAGAGCACTGTGTAGTTAAGAATCTGAAAACAGGAAGAGTATGGCACCAGTGCAAACCTACACAGACATGGCTGTTCAACTAAAGGTGACAGGTTGGACAAGGAGATATTAATCAGAGAAGTAGCCAAGAGTCCCATGGTAACTCTGGAGGAGCACAAACCATCACCCTGAACACACCATCCACACAATGAATCATAGGGGTGGCAGCATCATGCTTTCTGCAGCAGGAACAGGGATGCTGTTCAGAGTTAATGTGCAGATGTATTGAGCTAAATACTTGGCAATTGTGGAAGAAAACCTGTTAGAGAAAGACTTATAGCTGTGATTTAAGGGAAAGGTGGTCCTATAAAGAACTAACTCAGGAGAACTGAATATCTATGCATGACACACATTTCAGATTTGTGAAAGGCATCCGTCGCTTCCTTCTATTACACTTTGCTTTGGTCTATCATATACAATGCCAATTAAGTACAGTAAAGTTTGAGGTTGTGTGACCAAGCCTAAAAAAAATGTGAAAAACTATGAACATGTTATTAAAGAAGTGAAAACTGGGCGGTTACATACCTACGAATGTGCTTTAAAACGTTTTCTTTTTTCAAGTACTTGATATTTTCTCGAATGACTGAGCGGGTGCCATCCTCTGTGGACAAGTGCCTCTCAAGCCACTCCACCACTGCTTGGTTGTTATCCCATAGATAAGCCTGCAAAAGCAAATACTCAGCAGATCAGTTCAGTTCAATTTCAACGGCCAAATTATATCAGTAAAAGAAAAAAAAAGGAGTGTGAAACACTGAGATATGAAAACAATGTTTCTCCATAGGTTGTGTTTTATCTGCTGTCTGTGTGAGCAGCAAACGTGCCGCAGCTCTGGATGCACTCACACACCTGGACTGTTCCCTCCGTCTCAACGAACCATCTGCGCAGCATCGACTGCATGTGCCCATCACTGAGATCCTTGTTGGCCTCCATGATCTCACACTTGACCACCTGTTCCAACAGGAGCCGCCGCAGACGCCAGTAGAAGAAGGTCCGGGCCTGTTTCCAGTCTAAAATATCCTGTTAAAAAAAGGTTATATTCGCTTTATTCAATTTCCCGTTTTTAGACTTTTAATAACTCATAATATAACTCACAGTGATGACCCCTTTCTCCTGCATCCTGCCTGGCGTGTCATGCAGATCAACAAACTGCACCGCCACCTGGTGGTAGATGGGTAACAGGAATTCTTCCCTTGCTCTCAGCTTCTCCTCCAGTTCCTTGATTTGTTTGTCGGACAGCTCTAGTGAAGCTAGAATAAAAAACGGTGGTCTTAAACCTTGAAGGCCTGAACACTTACACTTCTGAAATAAAACGTGAACATTTTTGTAATCAGAAACAGAAGAAGGCCTTACAGAGCTGCTCAACCAGACTGGCGTAGACTGAATCGAGTCTTCTCATTGTCTTTAGTAGGTCCTTCCTCCTAAATTTAATCTCCACCGTGCCCTCCGCCTCCAGCACGCCCCCTCTAAATCAAAGAAGCAAGACCGCAAATGTGAGGACTATGCTTAGAATCACAGGCAGCCATTGCATAGTTTAAAAGCAGCACTTAGAAAACATTACCTGCTCTCCCTGTCAGCGTAGAGCTCCATGCACAGCAGGTTGATGGTGGGATCTATCACCACCCAGGACCCTCCTCTCAACTCAGCATGCGGTGGGATGTACACCAACACCGGCTGGCGAAAACTGTGCAAGGCGTCCACAATGTAGGCCCCAAACTTCAGCACCTGGTCGTACATATCTGGGACAGAGAAGATTTGTAGAGTCACGACCATGAATGTTTGCAATGCCACATTCGGTTAACGTTTCGTACAGAGAGCAGAGTGCATGCGTGTAGCATGAAGAAGTGTTAAGCTCAGCTGAGAAGATATAAAAGTCTCATAGGTGTTTCCTGCCACCAACAGAGAAAAAGGTTTCATAAATTAAAAATGTAAGCCTTTAATAGAGTTGATCACTCCCTGTTCATACTGCAGTAGCCATCTTTAGGTTTGGACAAACATAGACTACAGGTTAGCGTTCCCCACATGTGACTCCAGTCCAATTCGGCACACAATTTCTATAAATGATACCTGTAATCTTCGTTATACAATTGCAACTTTTATCTTTACGCCTATCTCTCGATTAATCATCCTCTAGTTCCGGGAAACATTACTCTCTAAAGGACTTAAATAACTAAGTAGTTAAAACACAACTACAGAGGATCACCAAAGAATATTAATTAAATGCAAAACTACACCCCAGTTTCTCAAAGGGGATTCACGATCCACACAGTTAGACTGAATGCCGTCTGATCAAATACATACAGCTTTAATTTAATCTAAACATGCTGCAGCCAAAAAAACGCAGAACTCTTAAACTTTGATTATGCACTTGATGCTTGTTGAAAAGATACGCACCTTTCATTCCCCCAGAGAAGCCCCTCCAGTTGGCAAACACCATCAGGGGCAGACGTTCACGGTTAAAGTCACAAATCGCCTGAGCTGTTTTGAAAGCAGAATCAGGGAACCAAACCTGGCCAGCCTGCTGCAGAACCTGATGAGATCACAACAAAATAAAAGTCGTAGATTTAAATTGTGTTATTTAGCAACGTAGCTCGTTAACAGGACAACACGTAGAGGTATTGACCTACTTTAGATTCTGAATCCAGGTTTGCAGGATCTGCAGGGACGGTGAGCTCAACTGTCCGCGTTTCAACAGCGATTACACCCAGAGGGATCCCTCCCAACCTAAACCATCGTAGAAAACATACGTTCATTTTATTGACACATTTAATTGCCACACAAGGACCATCTTATGCCAGGTTACCTTGCTCTTCCCACGACCACAGTCTGAGCCCAGGACCCCATGATCTCCATAAAAGAGCCGTGGTCAAAGAATCCACTCTGCCACACGCCTCTTGACACTAACAATTTGCATGCAAACATATGAACTTACTGGGCTGATTATCAACAGCGGTTATATACGCTGCTTAAAGGGCGTACTCACCGGGGTGAGACCTGCCAGCCAGCATCCAACGCGGGTCGTAAGGGGCTTTTGTGGGAACAAAGTCTATCTCTCTGTCTACTGGGTCTGTAGTGGCTATAACAGGCACCGGGGAGTGGTTGTTCTGTGAGGACGTGAAAGAAAAGTCAGTAAATGGCCTGAACCAATAGAACTGTGTTTAGGCGTAAACATTCTGCAGAACCTTTGGCATGTACGAAAGCCACTGCAGGATGGTGAAGACACCCTCAAAGTCATCAGGGACCGTTGTGTGCGTGACCCCGTTGTTGTGCATGATCTGAATTCCCCCCAGCTGGTTGTTGGAGGTGTAAACCTCTCTGCCCAGAACCTGGACAAAAAACGGGACTTATGCACAGTCACGCCTAACGGAAGAAAATAAAACTATGTCTTGGAAACGTTGTTAAATATCCTGAATAATCTGCATTGGCACCAATCATCCATATCAATGTTGCTTCCCTCTTACTGACCCATAAAAATGAAGAAAAGATAATTTACCACAACTGAAGTACCTGCTTAGTAATAAAAAAAACAGCTGAATATTGGGGTTTCCCCTTTAACAATATCATTATTATAACAGATATTATTACTGTGTCCATAAACTTAGTATGTAAATCTTCTGCTGAAAAAAACAAAACAAAAAAGAACTGAGAGGTATACAAATCAAACTACTGCCAACAAATCCACACAAAAAAAAAAAACATTTTCTGTTACGCGGTTAGAAAAATAAGAGAAACCAGACGAACAAACCTTGTTAAGAGCACCAGCTCCGGTCAGGATGATGTGGGAGTTCTCCACCTGGATCACTCGCTGGCCCAAACGGACCAGATAGGCTCCGATTCCAATAGCACGACACGTCACCTGTGAGCAGATCAGGAAGGAAGTCAGGACGACTCGGCACTTTCTCGCCTCCAGGAGGAATCAGACACCCGTCCTCACCATACTGATGGTGACAATCTCTTCGTAGGCCTGAGAAGATTCCCCCGCGATGGTGCCGGAACCTCGCAGGTTCTCCACACCAAGACCTTCGTCTTTCCCTATGATGTCAGTGATGATGTATCTACAATGAGACAAGGTTTATAGCCTATCTCAGTTTGAAGTTGACTACAAGTCTGTGTATCAGCCTGGCTCCACATTAAGCTGCATTTTTACTCATTTTCACAATTTACAAACCTTCCCAGACTAAACATGTTTATTTCTCAATTTCCAAGACCATTATAACAACACATTTTAAGATTTTCTGTATTTCTTTACCCTGTTTGAGGCTACATAGATTAATCGATAGATGGATAGACAGACAGATGTATATGCTCTTGAGGCTGTTTGTTCTGCTTGTGCTCACAACAGTTTGACCGTGTTATATTGAAGTAGCAATGAGATTATATCCTGATCATGAAATATGAAGGTCTTAAACTTTTAAAGACTGATCAAACTGGGGTGAAAAATAAGAACTACTCTCCTTGTTTTCTGTACAGCAGGTACAGGTAATGTTGTTTCTGCATACTATTTTATTTAGTTACTCTGTCCACACCAGCACAGATAGTTTGCAAAAACTTATGTGTATATTTTTTTCATGTTCCCTTTAAGAGAATACAAAAAAAAAACAATTTCCATAGTGGTGATTGTATTTTAACTCTGTTTGTGGTGTATACATGTGGACGTCCTAATCCAGAGATGAATACAAACCCATGAGATGGAGGGCCTGGCGTTGCACATGCCCCGTTTGGCTTTTTGTGCTAACAAAGCCAAACAGTGAAGATGTTTTTATGTTTTCATCTATCTTACTTTGAATTTCCAGATCCTGCTGGGGCCTGGAAATTACTGTGCACACAATGTTTTTCCATCCTCAGGCTAATTCTTTCCACACCTTCCAAATTTAAACAATGCTAAAAGCCAAAAACATGATTTCCCATAAGTTTTATTGAACCTTGCAGAAACCCTAATTACATGGGAAAGCTGAAATACGGTACGGAAAATATCACTCCCTATGCTAAAGTGGGTGATATTTTATATTTAACAAGGTGATGCTGCCCTTTTATCGGAGGGCAGGGCAGGTATATTCTACCTGGACTCTCCTCCTTCCTCTACATGCTGACAGTGAACGGAGTTGGCGGAGCTGATACGGGTGTAGTCCTGCGGTGTCAGGTAAAGATATTTGAAACCCTGTAGGAAGCAATATAAGACATTGGAAAATTTTAACTGTGCATACTGTCTCATCTTCTGTCAGAAATGAATGGTTTTGCTGTAGTCACCTTGTAGGGATCAGCAGGGTCTATCCAGGCCACCTGGAACATATGTTTGACCTCTTCGGCGAGCCCGATGCGAGCGCCGCTGTTGGCTGCTATGTAAATGCGGGGGATCCCCTCAGCCCGAGCCAGCTCGGACGCCCTGAGAAACAGCTCGTCCTCCTGAGGACCAAACGAACCAATCATGTGAGTGATGTCGTTACAGATGACAATAATGTCTCTGCCCTCTGGGTACTCGGGGGTCTTCATCTTCATCCTAAAGGCCACCATTCCCACCTGAGAAGACAGGTAAGCATGCATGTTGGCGCTATATCACCAGAAAGAGTGCAGCAGTTGATCTTTATATATATATATATATTTTTTTTTTATGTCCTACATCATTATCAGCAGGCAGACGGTTCATCTGCACAAGTCGACCTTCTGGGTCCAGAACGAGCTCGGTGCACATCAGCACATCTTTGGGACATTTGTCTCCTGGAACCCACACCTTGAACAACGCCTGAAATA
Source organism: Fundulus diaphanus (assembly GCA_037039145.1). Classification (NCBI taxonomy): domain Eukaryota; kingdom Metazoa; phylum Chordata; class Actinopteri; order Cyprinodontiformes; family Fundulidae; genus Fundulus; species Fundulus diaphanus. The sequence continues at coordinate 27,772,781 of CM073127.1, forward strand.
ACGATTTATGGAAAGTGAAACAAAGCACGACGTCATAACAGATATAAGTGCAGCCCAGTGAGTTAGCAGCACCTGTCTGAACATCTCAGGGACATCATACACGTAGGTGGTGCCCAGGGTCTGAGCTTGGAAGCGCTTGGCTTGCAGCAGGTCTTTGGTCACATAGGGAGTGTTGATCAGCATACCATGCAACGGACCCTGCTTGTCTCCATAAGACTGAAACATGATCTGCAACAAGCAGAGTTGAAGGGATGAATTTATTAATGTGCAAAGCCACAAAAAAAGCACACACAGTCTCCAATACACTCACAAAATGTTCGCCCCACTGTCCTCACCTGTCGAGAGCTCGGGTCGGTGACTTCTTTATACAGACTGATGTCCAAATAATAGCCCGATTCATTAGTGAGAAACAGGCGGATAGGAACGGCACAGCCGGTCGGCGTCAGGCGAATGTTGATCTTTAGCTCGGCCTGCAGGACCCGCAGCTTCCAAAGACGACTGCCGTAGCGCATCACCATGGAGCGGACCGACTCCTCAATCTGACCGACGAAAGAGCAGGACAAGGACAAACAGAAAGTACAAACCGAGAATTCGTCAAGTAAACCAATGAAATGAGATCATTATGCCTTAATACAATGGGGAAAAGGAAAAGTCAGAAAACATATGCAGTGTGTTGAAATGTGAAGTGCATTCCTTGATATTTCCACATTTTGTCATGATGCAACCTTAAAGTTCAGTGGATTTGAATGGGATTTTTCTTATAAACCAACACCAAGTAGCAGCATACAATTGTGAAAAGTAAAAAAAGGATGCATGTTACTAAAATATATTACAAAAAATTCAGAAAAAAGTAGCCTGCCTTAATGTTCTGTTTCTTTTTACTGTTATCCCCTTGAATACAATTCAGCACAGCTAACTACCTTCAAAAGTCAGATGATTGGCAAACAGAGTCCAGCTGTGTGTAACTTAATTTCAGAGGAAATCCAGCTGTTATACGAAGATATCAGGGGTTTGTTAGAGAACATAAGTGAACAGAAATCAACATGAAGATCAAGGAACAAGTTTAAACCACTGCCAGGCTGTAAAGCACCCATCCACAGCTCTGACAATCTCATGGAGCTCTGTTCAACCTGTCTTCAGAAAACAGAAAGAATCTCCAGAATCTTTTATTGTCACCATGTGTTACCATGATGACATTTCCTTTGAGGCAGACAGTGGCTTAGGATGTACACAGATAACATGACGTACAGAGACAGCACATTTAGTATTTAAAGTTTTTTTTAAACATTAAAACATGCAAGTGTGTATCAGAGTCCAAAAGGTCTGATATCAGTCCCTTTGCGAACAATATGAACCACTGTGATGTTACATGAATTAATCCCTCCTTCAATGAATTTGAAGTAATGAAGCAATTTTGTGCAGTAATCTTAATGCTTCATTTATAGAAATGTGCAATTCGATATTTCCTGAGAAATAAGAGTGTGCAAATAGGCATCAACAGTAGTGTAACAGTAACATTTGATGGACCACAAACTCCTCAGCAGGGGGCGACAGCCCTCACAGCTCTTGGAAAGAGGCTGTTTCTGAGTTTATTAGTTCTGGATTTGATGCATCTACCTGATGGAAATGGGTCAAATAGCACAGCTGCAAACCTACCAAGGTGTAACTATGTACTGAAAGGTCTGGTAAGGAGAACATTAATCAGAGAAACTGCCAAGATGCCCTTGGACGCACTGGAGGAGCTGCAGAGAACCAACAATTAGTTCAGCAATGCACTGCACAGGTCTAGGTAGAAGGAGCTCTGATCAGAAGGGACCAAAATCTGTCTTTTTGCCTGCGTGCATAATGCCACAGGGGATAGAAAAATGACACCGTCCGTTACCCCGAACACACCATCCCCACCATGAAACATGGTTGTGACAGCATTATGCTGCGGGGATGGTCAGAATGGGAAGACAGATGGAGCTGACCGAGGTGGGTAGTAACTACTTACATTTACTCAGTTATATTTACTTGAATAACTTTTTGAACAAAATGTACTTTTAGGAGTAGTTTTACTACACTGTACATTTTTTAACTTTTACTTGAGTGATATTATTAAAAAGCATTGGTATTCTTACTTGAGTCAATTTTTTTGCTACTCTACCCACTGACTACTTTCCCTGAATAAAGAACAGACTTTTTTTTAAACCACAAATGCACCAGAGAGACACATACCTACAGTTTATGTTAAAGTGAGCCTTCTTGTTTGTACACAAGCTTTGTTTTAATCTTATTTTCCGTCTGCTAAGCTCTTTGAGCCATTTGGAAGTAAAATAATCATCCAGTAAACAGTAGATATTGGTATTGGAAGTACTTTGCACTGTTCTAACATAATGTACGTACCTTAACTGCTTTAACATATTGGTTTCACTGGTGTAATGTTGAAAACAAAATCCAGATAATGGTTTTTCCTGTATGAATTTATTTTGTAATTTTTTTGTATATATTTTTTATTTTAGTCTTTCAAATACCAGGAAAGAAAGGATCATTTTTCTTCTACCACCCATTTATGCTCTACTTTATAATAGTGTGTCACATAAAGTCCTAATAAAATACCTTGAAGTTTTTGGTTGCAACAAGACAAAGGTGTAAAGTTTTAGGGTATTCTGCTTTTGCAAGGTGTTGCGTAATATACGCACAGGAGACATAAAACTAGCCACTGCAGTTTCTGCTAACCTCAGTAAATTACAGAAAGTCTTAACTGTAGAAGAAATGACTGCAAACTGACTTTAGAAGGGTCCATGATGACAGTGGGGACAAAGTTAAGGAAGATGTGATTGCAGTCTGTGCGAACGCTGGTGTTACTGAAGGCAACCTCCAACTCATCCATGGCCTCCAGAAGGAGGCGCTCTCCTTCATTTTGAAGGTACTCAAATGAAGCTTCCTGATTAAAAAAAAGAAAACCGTGTGAAATGCAACCATGTTCGAACAAAATTTTAAATTATTTTACCTAAAAAAAAACAACATCCTATTACAGTCCATGTTTTTAGTTGACTTTCCCCTTACCTTCGTAATGAGATCTGAGTGGCGGATAATTGCCCGGATGAAGAAGCGGTAGTCCGTTACTTCAGCACCCTCTTGGACCCGGGCCGCTCCCAGATACAGGTGCATCTTCTTGTTGGCGCAGGGAACTGCTGTCAGTTCAAAGTTCCTCATTCGGTTCAGCTCAAGCTGGAACGCTAGAGCTGGCTCAAGATTTCTGTAAATTCGGTCCTCCTGGAACTGAAAAGAAGCGACAAAATGGAAAAGAAGGGGTAATCATCCTCTATTTAGACAGCGACATGCTGGCTTCTTTTAACCACGGTTAAATTAAGGAAAACCCACCTCATCTCGAGCCCTGAATGTGAAGAACTTTGGAAATTCTCTCTGTTTGAATCAACCAGAAGACAGATAAAAATGAGATAAAACCAGATTAAAGCTATTCCTAAAAAGCAAAGACATGTAATAAGATGCTCCTCAACTGTAGTTGTTAAAAGAGGTCCTTGGTCTTACATCATGACATTAATATATTAAAAACTGTTAACCATTTAGCAGCAACTGTACTAACAAAATAAAAATAAAACGCTTACATATTGAACATTTCCCTTAAAATTAACCTGATTAAAAGTAGTTACTTTAGTGAGTGTGGAGAAGCGAAAGAGAAAAAGGTATTCCTCTAGCTCAACCCTGGGATCAGATCTTTTTTCTATTTATTAAACTTATCTTGGGATAGGTCTAGATCCAGCTATGGTTTTATCTGTTTACCCGATTATATGAATTATCATCCTCAGAAGTAGCTAGAGATTCGCTTCACTCTGTGTTTAAGCATTTTCAATTTATTTAGTCAAGTTAAAATTGGTCCTCATCATCAAAATGACCTTAATGTTTTTATGCTCTCCTGCTCATTAATTACTAACCTTTTCGATTACTACATTAGATCGCACTCAACTGGAGCAGGTAATGTTTTTTTGTTTTTTTTAAAGTAACTTAACCTTTGTTATTGATGATCTGATAACTGTTTTTATTTTGTTTAAAACTGATTTTGTTTTGGTGCTATGAAATAAGTAGGTCAGAGCAGTTCTATTAGTTTTGGACCATTCTGCAAATAAATTATAATGGTATTTACATGAAAGCGTAACATATAACCACTTGTTACAGGTGTAAAAGCTATGGCCCACCATTGTAAACTTTGTGAGTTGGCTAGCTGGTCATTATTATCACTCTGAAGAAACATATTTTGTTATCGCACTGATGGACAAGTTGTCATGTTTTATCTGCACCCTGCTGAAATATGTATCCTGTGTGTAGAATTAGTTTACAAAATCAACCATAACTGCAAATTTTCTAGTTAATTACACGGGGAATAATCTCCAGAACGTTAAAATAGATTAATTTCTCTCAATTACTCATTAATTAGGCAGCACCATTAAACTTTTGCAAACAGCTTTGGCAAAACAGTACATGTTTTTAATTAGTTATATGGGATAGTCATTATTTTTGGTTTCTTTTTTTCTTGTTTTTTTCATTTGTTTTGTGTTATAGTTGATTATCGCATTTATCTTTACCCGTGTGTTTTTTCCGCTTTATATATTTATGTATAAAATGCTTGCCCCTGATTTTAGCCAGGACTTCTTGGTTAAATAAAACAAGATGCAGTAATGACAATAATTTAAAATAAATGTTATTTGTTTCAGTAATTTTGGGTTATATTTGGTTATTGAAGATTTTGTTAACAAAGAATCACAAAGCAGTACAAGAATTGCTGGAATAAACTGTAATACGTAAGTGTTTTGGAGTAAATAGGATTTAAATATCATCATCATGAAAACAATTGCAAAAAATAAATAAAAAACTTTCAGGCTTTACTGCAACAAAGCTATTACCGTACAAAGTATGACACAAATGTTTACCTTCTGAGTAATCAAAAAGGTCATTCTCCTGATCCCATACTCAAAAAGAATGGCTTTCTGTAGATATATGTGAATAAAAACATGTGATTATTCAAAAACAAAATAAAAATGATTGTCTCGTTACAGACATGGCTGCTGACCTTTGACTGAACGAAGGTGGTGAAGGCTTTGACCAAGGCGTCGTCGTCCTCTGTGTCCGCCGTTTTTATCGACACGTTGATGATGTGGATGGGGTTCTCCCTCTGGCTCTGTAGAGCACATCAGACAAGCTGCGGCTGCAGGAACAGACTGACATATCGCGTCACGTTCAAATCCCCACAGAACAATAAACCCACCTTCATGTTCTCCTCCTCATAGAAACTGGAACAGGACTCTAAGAACGACGCGCTCTCCAAAAGCGGCTCAGCGAAACTCGACAGAACTTCATCAAAATTCCTGAAAAGGTCGAGAAATAGTAACTTGCTTGTATTTATATCTATTTGACGGTAAATCCTGGACAGAAGGTATCATTAATAAGGAAACTGACCTTTTGAAGTCGTCAAAGCACTGGAAAGCTACCATAGCTCCCATTCGTTGGCAGGGTGGAGAAAATGCTCCGTCCATTAACAGCTCACTGCCCTGCCGCTTCACTTTAAACTGGCCTGATTCGCCGGCTGCCACAGGAAGCCTGAGAAGGAGACAGAACTGCTGAAAGCTCTCAAGGAGATGAAGTGCTTTGACGAAAAGTGCAGAGATTCATACAGAAAGCCAAAAAGCTAGTCGAAAGTTGTCTTCTGTTTGAAAAAGAATAGGAATTATAACCAACTTTACATAAATTAGATGCCACAAAGTCAAGGTAGTAAAAGTCTGCAGTCTTAACTACAAAGTCCCGATCAAGTCAAGTGCATCTAAATCTAATTTACAGCTTTCACTCTGCCTAAAAAATGTAATAATATCCTTTGGAGTTTAAAAAATGTTAAAAACGTGGTGTGTTAAAAACCTTGAGTTAATACTTTGCAGAACCACTTTATGCTTCACGTCTCTTGGAGTATTTCTCTATCAGCCTTCCACATCTAGACACTTAGACATCCAGGCACCTGAAGCTATGAACAATATTTTCAAGTCTTACAACAGAATCTCCGGACTGACTGGGCTTTTCTAACACATGGAAATACTCTGATCTAAACTATTTCATTACAGGTCCGGCTGTATGTCAAGGATGGCTGTCCTGCTGAAAGGTAAATCTACACGCCGGTCTCAAATCCTATTCAGCCTCCAACAGTTCCTGTCAGGGAAAGTTGAAATGCAATAAGGGATTATGTCTTTTATTCATATCTTGGTACATAAGGACCTTTTACAGGTTTTCATGTCTGATATGTTATGAGTGCAACATCAATGATGCTCTACCTATGAATTTAAGTTACAGCTATTCTACATACACAAATTGTGTGTGTGTGTGTGGGGGGGGGGGACACTCTTATTAATTCAGCGTGGTGATTTAACCTGGAAGTGCCTTTATTTTTATAAAAAGCCCAAAGAAACTGTTTGACATTGCTGCTTTTTCTGCAGACACTAAACCCCTGTGTGACCTGGAACCTGCCATAACTGAAAACACAAAGACAACTGTTTTTTGCCAACTCTCCCTTTCCTAACTTTTTACCAGCCAGAGTTTCTAAATCTGCCTCCACACTTAATGAATCGAGGACCAACTTTGTCCAGCAGTTTGTAAGCAGGTGTCTGAGGTCTGCAGAGATGTGAGTTACCCTTTCCTGACCCTAGATCTGTACAAGTCCTGGATGGATAGAAGGTCAGACCCAAAGATCCTCTCTGGAGACCTAATTCTTTGCTGTAGTTTGGACCTGTCCGGTTTTATGAATGAGTAAAACCACACAGTGAAGGGTGTGTCCTTTAATCCTATCATGATGGAGCTGCCACCACCTCCTTTCACTCTAGGAATGGGGTGTTCAGGCTGATGTAGTTTTCTACTACACAGTGTTTTGCATCTAAGCCACCCAAGTTGTGGATTTCTGCAGCTCCTCCAAAGTTACCATAGGCTTTTTGAGGAACTGGTCTGTACAACGCCCTCTTTGCTAAGGTTTTATTTATAAGGGGTCTTCTGAAGTCCAAGGACCAAGGAAATTGGTTAGGGCTCATTACAAATTAGCTTCAGATTTTTATTTGTAAGAAAATTTGGAAATGATGTATCATTTAGATTTCTATTCATAATTATACAAGAAATATGCTTTGGTCTATCTCCTAAAATCCCAATAAAACATATATACATTTATGGTTGCAAAACACAAACTCTAAACTAGAAAAAGCTGTTCCTACGCAACAGCGAGTGAGAATGCTAATCTGCAAAATGATTTGAGGAGAAGATGCAGAAGATCCATGCCGAAGAAAACAAATAGCTGAAAAACATTGAAGAATTTAAAAAAATTGAAAAATTTGAACAATTTGAAGTAATTTGTAGTAGTAGTTGTATCAGTAGTAGTAGTAGTATTAGTTTTTAAAGAATTTGAAGGTATTTGTAGTAGTAGTAGTAGTATCAGTAGTACTAGTAGTAGTAGTATCAGTAGTAGTAGTAGTAGTAGTAGTAGTATCAGTAGTATCAGTAGTAGTAGTATTAGTTTTTAAAGAATTTGAAGGAATTTGAAGGTATTTGAAGAATTTGAAGGAATTTGTAGTAGTAGTAGTAGTAGTATCAGTAGTAGTAGTAGTAGTAGTAGTAGTTGTATTATTAGTAGTAATAGTAGTAGTATCAGTAGTAGTTGTAGTAGTATCAGTAGTAGTAGTAGTATCAGTTTTTAAAGAATTTGAAGGAATTTGAAGAATTCGAAGGAATTTGTAGTAGTAGTAGTATCAGTAGTACTAGTAGTAGTAGTAGTTGTATTATTAGTAGTAATAGTAGTAGTATCAGTAGTAGTAGTAGTAGTAGTATCAGTAGTAGTAGTAGTATCAGTTTTTAAAGAATTTGAAGGAATTTGAAGGAATTTGTAGTAGTAGTAGTAGTAGTAGTAGTAGTAGTAGTATCAGTAATACTAGTAGTAGTAGTAGTTGTATTAGTAGTAGTAACAGTAGTAGTATCAGTAGTAATAGTATCAGTAGTAGTAGTAGTATCAGTTTTTAAAGAATTTGAAGGAATTTGTAGTAGTAGTAGTATTAGTAGTAGTATCAGTAGTACTAGTAGTAGTAGTAGTTGTATTAGTAGTAGTAATAGTAGTAGTAGCAGTAGTAGTTGTAGTAGCAGTAGTGGTAGCAGTAGCAGCAATAGTATCATTAGTAGTAGTAGTAGTAGTAGTAGTAGTAGTAGTAGTAGTAGTATCAGTAGTAGTAGTAGTAGTAGTAGTAGTAGTATCAGTAGTAGTAGGAGTAGTATCAGTAGTAGTAGGAGTAGTATCAGTAGTAGTAGTAGTATCAGTTTTTAAAGAATTTGAAGAATTTGAAGGAATTTGTAGTAGTAGTAGTAGTAGTAATATCAGTAGTACTAGTAGTATGAGTAGTAGTAGTAGTAATAGTAGTAGTATCAGTAGTAGTTGTTGTAGTATCAGCAGTAGCATCAGTAGTAGTAGCAGTAGCAGCAGTAGTATCATTAGTAGTAGTAGTAGTAGTAGTAGTAGTAGTATCAGTATTAGTAGTAGTAGTAGTATCAGTAGTAGTAGTAGAAGTATCAGTAGTAGTAGGAGTAGTATCAGTAGTAGTAGTAGTATCAGTTTTTAAAGAATTTGAAGGAATTTGAAGAATTTGAAGGAATTTGTAGTAGTAGTAGTAGTAGTACTAGTAGTAGTATCAGTAGTACTAGTAGGAGTAGTAGTAGTAGTAATAGTAGTAGTATCAGCAGTAGCATCAGTAGTAGTAGCAGTAGCAGCAGTAGTATCATTAGTAGTAGTAGTAGTAGTAGTAGTAGTATCAGTAGTAGTAGTATCAGTTGTAGTAGTAGTAGTAGTAGTAGGAGTAGTAGTAGTATCAGTTGTAGTAGTAGTAGTAGTAGGAGGAGTAGTATCTGTTGTAGTAGTAGTAGTAGTATTAATATCAGTTGTATCAGAAGAATTGGAAGGAATTTGAAAAATTTGAAGAATTTGAAAAATTTGAAGAATTTGAAGTATTTGAAAAATTTGAAAAAATTTGAAAAAGTTGAAAAAATTTGAAAAATCTGATAGATTTGAACCATTTGAACAATTTGAACAATAAGAATGATTACAAGAATTTGAAGGAATTTGAAGAATTATGAAAAATTTGAAGAATTTGAAAGAATTTGCATTCATTTCAATGGGAGAAAAGTACGCACAAAAAGTACAAATATTTTAAAAAGTATTAAAGTTAGAATAATGATGAGATATAGCAGGAATGTCGGGAAGGAGCTGAACGTTTTGACACCAAAATTGTTGAAATCGGTTGAAGTATGTGGGAGTAGTTACACGCCGACGGAATAATAATAATAATAATAATAATAATAATAATAACTAGAAAAAGCTGTTCCTACGCAACAGCGAGTGAGAATGCTAATCTGCAGAATGATTTGAGAAGATGCAGAAGATCCATGCAGAAGAGAAAAAATAGCTGAAAAATATTAAAGAATTTGAAAAATTTGAAGAATTTGAACAATTTGAAGTAATTTGTAGTAGTAGTAGCAGTAGTAGTAGTAGTAGTATCAGTAGTAGTAGTAGTAGTATCAGTAGTATCAGTAGTATCAGTAGTTGTATTATTAGTAGTAATAGTAGTAGTATCAGTAGTAGTAGTAGTAGTTTTTAAAGAATTTGAAGGAATTTGAAGGTATTTGAAGAATTTGAAGGAATTTGTAGTAGTAGTAGTAGTAGTATCAGTAGTACTAGTAGTTGTATTATTAGTAGTAATAGTAGTAGTATCAGTAGTATTAGTAGTAATATCAGTAGTAGTATCAGTATCAGTTTTTAAAGAATTTGAAGGAATTTGAAGGAATTTGTAGTAGTAGTAGTAGTAGTATTATCAGTAGTACTAGTAGTAGTAGTAGTTCTATTAGTAGTAGTAATAGTAGTAGTAGTAGTATCAGTAGTAGTAGTAGCAGCAGTAGTATCATTAGTAGTAGTAGTATCAGTAGTAGTAGTAGTATCAGTAGTAGTAGTAGTAGTAGTAGTAGTATCAGTAGTAGTAGTAGAAGTATCAGTAGTAGTAGGAGTAGTATCAGTAGTAGTAGTAGTATCAGTTTTTAAAGAATTTGAAGGAATTTGTAGTAGTAGTAGTAGTAGTAGTAGTAGTATCAGTAGTACTAGTAGTAGTAGTAGTAGTAGTAATAGTAGTAGTATCAGTAGTAGTTGTAGTACCAGCAGTAGCATCAGTAGTAGTAGCAGTAGCAGCAGTAGTATCATTAGTAGTAGTAGTAGTGGTAGTAGGATCAGTAGTAGTAGTAGTATCAGTAGTAGTAGTATCAGTTGTAGTAGTATCAGTTGTAGTAGTAGTAGTAGTAGTAGTAGGAGTAGTATCTGTTGTAGTATTAATATCAGTTGTATCAGAAGAATTAGAAGGAATTTGAAAAATTTGAAGAATTTGAAAAATTTGAAGAATTTGAAGTATTTGAAGTATTTGAAAAATTTGAAAAAATTTGAAAAATATGAAAAAATTTGAAAAATCTGAAAGATTTGAACCATTTGAACCATTTGAACAATTTGAACAATAAGAATGATTAAAAGAATTTGAAGGAATTTGAAGGAATATCAAAAATTTGAAGAATTTGAAGGAATTTGCATTCATTTCAATGGGAAAAAAGTACGCACAAAAAGTACAAATATTTTAAAAAGTATTAAAGTTAGAATAATGATGAGATATAGCAGGAATGTCGGGAAGGAGCTGAACGTTTTGACACCAAAATTGTTGAAATCGGTTGAAGTATGTGAGAGTAGTTACACGCCGACGGAATAATAATAATAATAATAATAACTAGAAAAAGCTGTTCCTACGCAACAGCGAGTGAGAATGCTAATCTGCAGAATGATTTGAGAAGATGCAGAAGATCCATGCAGAAGAGAAAAAATAGCTGAAAAATATTAAAGAATTTGAAAAATTTGAAGAATTTGAACAATTTGAAGTAATTTGTAGTAGTAGTAGTAGTAGTATCAGTAGTAGTAGTAGTAGTATCAGTAGTATCAGTAGTAGCAGTAGTAGTAGTAGTATCAGTAGTAGTAGTAGTATCAGTAGTATCAGTAGTAGCAGTAGTAGTAGTAGTATCAGTAGTAGTAGTAGTAGTTTTTAAAGAATTTGAAGGAATTTGAAGGTATTTGAAGAATTTGAAGGAATTTGTAGTAGTAGTAGTAGTAGTATCAGTAGTACTAGTAGTAGTAGTAGTTGTATTATTAGTAGTAATAGTAGTAGTATCAGTAGTATTAGTAGTAATATCAGTAGCAGTAGCAGTATCAGTTTTTAAAGAATTTGAAGGAATTTGAAGGAATTTGTAGTAGTAGTAGTAGTAGTAGTAGTATCAGTAGTACTAGTAGTAGTAGTAGTTGTATTAGTAGTAGTAATAGTAGTAGTAGTAGTATCAGTAGTAGTAGTAGCAGCAGTAGTATCATTAGTAGTAGTAGTATCAGTAGTAGTAGTAGTATCAGTAGTAGTAGTAGTAGTAGTAGTATCAGTAGTAGTAGTAGAAGTATCAGTAGTAGTAGGAGTAGTATCAGTTTTTAAAGAATTTGAAGGAATTTGCAGAATTTAAAGGAATTTGTAGTAGTAGTAGTAGTAGTATCAGTAGTACTAGTAGTAGTAGTAGTAGTAATAGTAGTAGTATCAGTAGTAGTTGTAGTACCAGCAGTAGCATCAGTAGTAGTAGCAGTAGCAGCAGTAGTATCATTAGTAGTAGTAGTAGTGGTAGTAGTATCAGTAGTAGTAGTAGTAGTATCAGTAGTAGTAGTATCAGTTGTAGTAATATCAGTTGTAGTAGTAGTAGTAGTAGAAGTAGTATCTGTTGTAGTTGTAGTATTAATATCAGTTGTATCAGGAGAATTAGAAGGAATTTGAAAAATTTGAAGAATTTGACAAATTTGAAGAATTTGAAGTATTTGAAGTATTTGAAAAATTTGAAAAAATTTGAAAAATATGAAAAAACTTGAAAAATCTGAAAGATTTGAACCATTTGAACCATTTGAACAATTTGAACAATAAGAATGATTAAAAGAATTTGAAGGAATTTGAAGGAATATCAAAAATTTGAAGAATTTGAAGGAATTTGCATTCATTTCAATGGGAAAAAAGTACGCACAAAAAGTACAAATATTTTAAAAAGTATTAAAGTTAGAATAATGATGAGATATAGCAGGAATGTCGGGAAGGAGCTGAACGTTTTGACACCAAAATTGTTGAAATCGGTTGAAGTATGTGGGAGTAGTTACACGCCGACGGAATAATAATAATAATAATAATAATAACTAGAAAAAGCTGTTCCTACGCAACAGCGAGTGAGAATGCTAATCTGCAGAATGATTTGAGAAGATGCAGAAGATCCATGCAGAAGAGAAAAAATAGCTGAAAAATATTAAAGAATTTGAAAAATTTGAAGAATTTGAACAATTTGAAGTAATTTGTAGTAGTAGTAGTAGTAGTATCAGTAGTAGTAGTAGTAGTAGTATCAGTAGTATCAGTAGTAGCAGTAGTAGTAGTAGTAGTATCAGTAGTAGTAGTAGTAGTAGCAGTAGTAGCAGTAGTAGTAGTAGTATCAGTAGTAGTAGTAGTAGTTTTTAAAGAATTTGAAGGAATTTGAAGGTATTTGAAGAATTTGAAGGAATTTGTAGTAGTAGTAGTAGTAGTATCAGTAGTACTACTAGTAGTAGTAGTTGTATTATTAGTAGTAATAGTAGTAGTATCAGTAGTATTAGTAGTAATATCAGTAGTAGTAGCAGTATCAGTTTTTAAAGAATTTGAAGGAATTTGTAGTAGTAGTAGTAGTAGTAGTAGTATCAGTAGTACTAGTAGTAGTAGTAGTTGTATTAGTAGTAGTAATAGTAGTAGTAGTAGTATCAGTAGTAGTAGTAGCAGCAGTAGTATCAGTAGTAGTAGTAGTATCAGTAGTAGTAGTAGTATCAGTAGTAGTAGTAGTAGTAGTAGTATCAGTAGTAGTAGTAGAAGTATCAGTAGTAGTAGGAGTAGTATCAGTAGTAGTAGTAGTATCAGTTTTTAAAGAATTTGAAGGAATTTGCAGAATTTAAAGGAATTTGTAGTAGTAGTAGTAGTAGTAGTATCAGTAGTACTAGTAGTAGTAGTAGTAATAGTAGTAGTATCAGTAGTACTAGTAGTAGTAGTAGTAATAGTAGTAGTATCAGTAGTAGTTGTAGTACCAGCAGTAGCATCAGTAGTAGTAGCAGTAGCAGCAGTAGTATCATTAGTAGTAGTAGTAGTGGTAGTACTATCAGTAGTAGTAGTAGTAGTATCAGTTGTAGTAGTATCAGTTGTAGTAGCAGTAGTAGTAGGAGTAGTATCTGTTGTAGTTGTAGTATTAATATCAGTTGTATCAGGAGAATTAGAAGGAATTTGAAAAATTTGAAGAATTTGACAAATTTGAAGAATTTGAAGTATTTGAAAAATTTGAAAAAATTTGAAAAATATGAAAAAATTTGAAAAATCTGAAAGATTTGAACCATTTGAACCATTTGAACAATTTGAACAATAAGAATGATTAAAAGAATTTGAAGGAATTTGAAGGAATATCAAAAATTTGAAGAATTTGAAGGAATTTGCATTCATTTCAATGGGAAAAAAGTACGCACAAAAGTACAAATATTTTAAAAAGTATTAAAGTTAGAATAATGATGAGATATAGCAGGAATGTCGGGAAGGAGCTGAACGTTTTGACACCAAAATTGTTGAAATCGGTTGAAGTATGTGGGAGTAGTTACACGCCGACGGAATAATAATAATAATAATAATAATAATAATAATAATAATAATAAAGAAAAACAGGAAAACAATAAGTGAGAATGCTGTATAGCATTCTCACTGACTAGAAAAAGCTGTTCCTACGCAACAGCGAGTGAGAATGCTAATCTGCAGAATGATTTGAAGAGAAGGTGCAGAAGATCCATGCAGAAGAGAAAAAATAGCTGAAAAACATTGAAGAATTTGAAAAATTTGAAGAATTTGAACAATTTGAAGTCATTTGTAGTAGTAGTAGTAGTAGTAGTAGTAGTAGTAGTATCAGTAGTAGTAGTATCAGTAGTATCAGTAGTAGCAGTAGTAGTAGTAGTAGTATCAGTAGTAGTAGTATTAGTTTTTAAAGAATTTGAAGGAATTTGAAGGATTTGAAGGAATTTGTAGTAGTAGTAGTAGTATCAGTAGTACTAGTAGTAGTAGTAGTTGTATTAGTAGTAGTAATAGTAGTAGTATCAGTAGTAGTAGTAGTAGTAGTATCAGTAGTAGTAGTAGTATCAGTTTTTAAAGAATTTGAAGGAATTTGTAGTAGTAGTAGTATTAGTAGTAGTATCAGTAGTACTAGTAGTAGTAGTAGTAGTAGTTGTATTAGTAGTAATAATAGTAGTAGTAGCAGTAGTAGTTGTAGTAGCAGTAGTGGTAGCAGTAGCAGCAATAGTATCATTAGTAGTAGTAGTAGTAGTAGTAGTAGTAGTAGTAGTAGTAGTAGTAGTATCAGTAGTAGTAGTAGTAGTAGTAGTTGTAGTAGTAGTAGTAGTAGTAGTAGTATCAGTAGGAGTAGTAGAAGTGTCAGTAGGAGTAGTAGAAGTATCAGTAGTAGTAGTAGTATCAGTTTTTAAAGAATTTGAAGGAATTTGAAGGAATTTGTAGTAGTAGTAGTAGTAGTAGTAGTATCAGTAGTACTAGTAGTAGTAGTAGTAGTAATAGTAGTAGTATCAGTAGTAGTTGTTGTAGTATCAGCAGTAGCATCAGTAGTAGTAGCAGTAGCAGCAGTAGTATCATTAGTAGTAGTAGTAGTGGTAGTAGTATCAGTAGTAGTAGTATCAGAAGTAGTAGTATCAGTTGTAGTAGTAGTAGTAGGAGTAGTAGTAGTAGGAGTAGTATCTGTTGTAGTTGTATTAATATCAGTTGTATCAGAAGAATTAGAAGGAATTTGAAAAATGTTAAGAATTTGAAAAATTTTAAGAATTTGAAGTACTTGAAGTATTTGAAAAATTTGAAAAAAATTGGAAAAGTCGAAAAAATGTGAAAAATTTGAAAGATTTGAACCATTTGAACCTCTTGAACAATTTGAACAATAAGAATGATTAAAAGAATTTGAAGGAATTTGAAGGAATATGAAAAATTTGAAGAATTTGAAGGAATTTGCATTCATTTCAATGGGAAAAAAGTACGCACAAAAAGTACAAATATTTTAAAAAGTATTAAAGTTAGAATAATGATGAGATATAGCAGGAATGTCGGGAAGGAGCTGAACGTTTTGACACCAAAATTGTTGAAATCGGTTGAAGTATGTGGGAGTAGTTACACGCCGACGGAATAATAATAATAATAATAATAATAATAATAATAATAATAATAAAGAAAAACAGGAAAACAATAAGTGAGAATGCTGTATAGCATTCTCACTGATAATAATAATAACTAGAAAAAGCTGTTCCTACGCAACAGCGAGTGAGAATGCTAATCTGCAGAATGATTTGAGAAGAAGATTCAGAAGATCCATGCAGAAGAGACAAAATAGCTGAAAAACATTGAAGAATTTGAAAAATTTGAAGAATTTGAACAATTTGAAGTCATTTGTAGTAGTAGTAGTAGTAGTAGTAGTAGTATCAGTTGTAGTAGTATCAGTAGTATCAGTAGTAGCAGTAGTAGTAGTAGTAGTAGTAGTAGTAGTAGTATCAGTAGTAGTAGTATTAGTTTTTAAAGAATTTGAAGGAATTTGAAGAATTTGAAGGAATTTGTAGTAGTAGTAGTAGTAGTATCAGTAGTACTAGTAGTACTAATAGTTGTATTATTAGTAGTAATAGTAGTAGTATCAGTAATAGTAGTAGTATCAGTAGTAGTAGTAGTATCAGTTTTTAAAGAATTTGAAGGAATTTGAAGGAATTTGTAGTAGTAGTAGTAGGATCAGTAGTACTAGTAGTAGTGGTATTATTAGTAGTAATAGTAGTAGTATCAGTAGTAGTAGTAGTAGTATCAGTAGTAGTAGTAGTATCAGTTTTTAAAGAATTTGAAGGAATTTAAAGGAATTTGTAGTAGTAGTAGTAGTAGTAGTAGTAGTATCAGTAGTACTAGTAGTAGTAGTAGTAGTATCAGTAGTACTAGTAGTAGTAGTAGTTGTATTAGTAGTAGTAATAGTAGTAGTATCAGTAATAGTAGTAGTAGTAGTAGTATCAGTAGTAGTAGTATCAGTGTTTAAAGAATTTGAAGGAATTTGTAGTGGTAGTAGTATTAGTAGTAGTATCAGTAGTACTAGTAGTAGTAGTAGTTGTATTAGTAGTAGTAATAGTAGTAGTAGCAGTAGTAGTTGTAGTAGCAGTAGTGGTAGCAGTAGCAGCAATAGTATCATTAGTAGTAGTAGTATTAGTAGTAGTAGTATCAGTAGTAGTAGTAGTAGTAGTATCAGTAGTAGTAGTATAAGTATCAGTAGTATTAGGAGTAGTATCAGTAGTAGTAGTAGTATGAGTTTTTAAAGAATTTGAAGGAATTTGTAGTAGTAGTAGTAGTAGTAGTATCAGTAGTACTAGTAGTAGTAGTAGTAGTAGTAGTATCAATAGTAGTAGTATCAGTAGTAGTTGTTGTAGTATCAGCAGTAGCATCAGTAGTAGTAGCAGTAGCAGCAGTAGTATCATTAGTAGTAGTAGTAGTAGTAGTATCAGTAGTAGTAGTAGAAGTATCAGTAGTAGTAGTAGAAGTATCAGTAGTAGTAGGAGTAGTATCAGTAGTAGTAGTTGTATCAGTTTTTAAAGAATTTGAAGGAATTTGAAGAATTTGAAGGAATTTGTAGTAGTAGTAGTAGTAGTAGTAGTAGTAGTAGTAGTAGTAGTATCAGTAGTACTAGTAGGAGTAGTAGTAGTAGTAATAGTAGTAGTATCAGTAGTAGTTGTTGTAGTATCAGCAGTAGCATCAGTAGTAGTAGCAGTAGCAGCAGTAGTATCATAAGTAGTAGTAGTAGTAGTAGTAGTATCAGTAGTAGTAGTATCAGTTGTAGTAGTAGTAGTAGTAGTAGGAGTAGTAGTAGTATCAGTTGTAGTAGTAGTAGTAGGAGGAGGAGTAGTATCTGTTGTAGTTGTAGTATTAATATCAGTTGTATCAGAAGAATTAGAAGGAATTTGAAAAATCTGAAGAATTTGAAGTATTTGAAGTATTTGAAAAATTTGAAAAAATTTGAAAAATTTGAAAAAAATTGAAAAATCTCAAAGATTTGAACCATTTGAACCATTTGAAGTTTTAGAACAACAAGAATGATAACAAGAATTTGAAGAAATTTGAAGGAATATGAAAAATCTGAAGAATTTGTAGGAATTTGCATTCATTATAATGGGAAAAAAGTACGCACAAAAAGTACAAATATTTTAAAAAGTATTAAAGTTAGAATAATGATGAGATATAGCAGGAATGTCGGGAAGGAGCTGAACGTTTTGACACCAAAATTGTTGAAATCGGTTGAAGTATGTGGGAGTAGTTACACGCCGACGGAATAATAATAATAATAATAATAATAATAATAATAATAATAATAAAGAAAAACAGGAAAACAATAAGTGAGAATGCTGTATAGCATTCTCACTGATAATAACTAGAAAAAGCTGTTCCTACGCAACAGCGAGTGAGAATGCTAATCTGCAGAATGATTTGAGGAGAAGATGCAGAAGATCAATGCAGAAGAGAAAAAAATAGCTAAAAAACATTGAAGAATTTGAAAAATTTGAAGAATTTGAAGAATTTGAAGTAATTTGTAGTAGTAGTAGTAGTTGTAGTAGTACTAGAAGTACTATTAGTAGTAGTAGTAGTAGTATCAGTAGTAGTAGTAGTAGTATCAGTAGTATCAGTAGTAGCAGTAGTAGTAGTATCAGTAGTAGTAGTATCAGTTTTTAAAGGATTTGAAGGAATTTGTAGTAGTAGTAGTAGTATCAGTAGTACTAGTAGTAGTAGTAGTTGTATTATTAGTAGTAATAGTAGTAGTATCAGTAGTAGTAGTATCAGTAGTAGTAGTAGTATCAGTTTTTAAAAAAATTGAAGGAATTTGAAGGAATTTGTAGTAGTAGTAGTAGTAGTAGTAGTAGTATCAGTAGTACTAGTAGTAGTAGTTGTTGTATTAGTAGTAGTAATAGTAGTAGTATCAGTAGTAGTAGTAGTAGTATCAGTAGTAGTAGTAGTATCAGTTTTTAAAAAAATTGAAGGAATTTGAAGGAATTTGTAGTAGTAGTAGTAGTATTAGTAGTATCAGTAGTACTAGTAGTAGTAGTAGTTGTTGTATTAGTAGTAGTAATAGTAGTAGTATCAGTAGTAGTAGTAGTAGTATCAGTAGTAGTAGTAGTATCAGTTTTTAAATAATTTGAAGGAAATTGTAGTAGTAGTAGTATTAGTAGTAGTATCAGTAGTACTACTAGTAGTAGTAGTTGTATTAGTAGTAGTAATAGTAGTAGTAGCAGTAGTAGTTGTAGTAGCAGTAGTGGTAGCAGTAGCAGCAATAGTATCATTAGTAGTAGTAGTAGTAGTAGTAGTAGTAGTATCTGTAGTAGTAGTAGTAGTAGTAGTATCATCAGTAGTAGTAGTAGAAGTATCAGTAGTAGTAGGAGTAGTATCAGTAGTAGTAGTAGTATCAGTTTTTAAAAAATTTGGAGGAATTTGAAGAATTTGAAGGAATTTGTAGTAGTAGTAGTAGTAGTAGTAGTAGTATCAGTAGTACTAGTAGTAGTAGTAGTAATAGTAGTAGTATCAGTAGTAGTTGTTGTAGTATCAGCAGTAGCATCAGTAGTAGTAGCAGTAGCAGCAGTAGTATCATTAGTAGTAGTAGTAGTATTATTATCAGTAGTAGTAGTAGTATCAGTAGTAGTAGTAGTAGTAGTAGTATCAGTAGTAGTAGTAGAAGTATCAGTAGTAGTAGTAGTAGTATCAGTAGTACTAGTAGTAGTAGTAGTAGTAGTAGTAATAGTAGTAGTATCAGTAGTAGTTGTTGTAGTATCAGCAGTAGCATCAGTAGTAGTAGCAGTAGCAGCAGTAGTATCATTAGTAGTAGTGGTAGTAGTATCAGTAGTAGTAGTAGTAGTAGTATCAGTAGTAGTAGTATCAGTTGTAGTAGTAGTAGTAGTAGGAGTAGTATCTGTTGTAGTAGTAGTATTAATATCAGTTGTATCAGAAGAATTAGAAAGAATTTGAAAAATTTGAAGAATTTGAAAAATTTGAAGAATTTGAAGTATTTGAAGTATTTGAAAAATTTGAAACAATTTGAAAAATTTGAAAAAATTTGAAAAATCTGAAAGATTTGAACCATTTGAACCATTTGAACAATTTCAACAATAAGAATGATTACAAGAATTTGAAGGAATATAAAAAATTTGAAGAATTTGAAGGAATTTGCATTCATTTCAATGGGAAAAAAGTACGCACAAAAAGTACAAATATTTTAAAAAGTATTAAAGTTAGAATAATGATGAGATATAGCAGGAATGTCGGGAAGGAGCTGAACGTTTTGACACCAAAATTGTTGAAATCGGTTGAAGTATGTGGGAGTAGTTACACGCCGACGGAATAATAATAATAATAACTAGAAAAAGCTGTTCCTACGCAACAGCGAGTGAGAATGCTAATCTGCAGAATGATTTGAGAAGATGCAGAAGATCCATGCAGAAGAGAAAAAATAGCTGAAAAATATTAAAGAATTTGAAAAATTTGAAGAATTTGAACAATTTGAAGTAATTTGTAGTAGTAGTAGTAGTAGTATCAGTAGTAGTAGTAGTAGTAGTATCAGTAGTATCAGTAGTAGCAGTAGTAGTAGTAGTAGTATCAGTAGTAGTAGTAGTAGTAGCAGTAGTAGCAGTAGTAGTAGTAGTATCAGTAGTAGTAGTAGTAGTTTTTAAAGAATTTGAAGGAATTTGAAGGTATTTGAAGAATTTGAAGGAATTTGTAGTAGTAGTAGTAGTAGTATCAGTAGTACTACTAGTAGTAGTAGTTGTATTATTAGTAGTAATAGTAGTAGTATCAGTAGTATTAGTAGTAATATCAGTAGTAGTAGCAGTATCAGTTTTTAAAGAATTTGAAGGAATTTGTAGTAGTAGTAGTAGTAGTAGTATCAGTAGTACTAGTAGTAGTAGTAGTTGTATTAGTAGTAGTAATAGTAGTAGTAGTAGTATCAGTAGTAGTAGTAGCAGCAGTAGTATCAGTAGTAGTAGTAGTATCAGTAGTAGTAGTAGTATCAGTAGTAGTAGTAGTAGTAGTAGTATCAGTAGTAGTAGTAGAAGTATCAGTAGTAGTAGGAGTAGTATCAGTAGTAGTAGTAGTATCAGTTTTTAAAGAATTTGAAGGAATTTGCAGAATTTAAAGGAATTTGTAGTAGTAGTAGTAGTAGTAGTATCAGTAGTACTAGTAGTAGTAGTAGTAATAGTAGTAGTATCAGTAGTACTAGTAGTAGTAGTAGTAATAGTAGTAGTATCAGTAGTAGTTGTAGTACCAGCAGTAGCATCAGTAGTAGTAGCAGTAGCAGCAGTAGTATCATTAGTAGTAGTAGTAGTGGTAGTACTATCAGTAGTAGTAGTAGTAGTATCAGTTGTAGTAGTATCAGTTGTAGTAGCAGTAGTAGTAGGAGTAGTATCTGTTGTAGTTGTAGTATTAATATCAGTTGTATCAGGAGAATTAGAAGGAATTTGAAAAATTTGAAGAATTTGACAAATTTGAAGAATTTGAAGTATTTGAAAAATTTGAAAAAATTTGAAAAATATGAAAAAATTTGAAAAATCTGAAAGATTTGAACCATTTGAACCATTTGAACAATTTGAACAATAAGAATGATTAAAAGAATTTGAAGGAATTTGAAGGAATATCAAAAATTTGAAGAATTTGAAGGAATTTGCATTCATTTCAATGGGAAAAAAGTACGCACAAAAGTACAAATATTTTAAAAAGTATTAAAGTTAGAATAATGATGAGATATAGCAGGAATGTCGGGAAGGAGCTGAACGTTTTGACACCAAAATTGTTGAAATCGGTTGAAGTATGTGGGAGTAGTTACACGCCGACGGAATAATAATAATAATAATAATAATAATAATAATAACTAGAAAAAGCTGTTCCTACGCAACAGCGAGTGAGAATGCTAATCTGCAGAATGATTTGAGAAGATGCAGAAGATCCATGCAGAAGAGAAAAAATAGCTGAAAAATATTAAAGAATTTGAAAAATTTGAAGAATTTGAACAATTTGAAGTAATTTGTAGTATCAGTAGTAGTAGTAGTAGTATCAGTAGTATCAGTAGTAGCAGTAGTATCAGTAGTAGCAGTAGTAGTATCAGTAGTAGTAGTAGTAGTATCAGTAGTATCAGTAGTAGCAGTAGTAGTAGTAGTATCAGTAGTAGTAGTAGTAGTTTTTAAAGAATTTGAAGGAATTTGAAGGTATTTGAAGAATTTGAAGGAATTTGTAGTAGTAGTAGTAGTATCAGTAGTACTAGTAGTAGTAGTAGTTGTATTATTAGTAGTAATAGTAGTAGTATCAGTATTATTAGTAGTAATATCAGTAGTAGTAGCAGTATCAGTTTTTAAAGAATTTGAAGGAATTTGAAGGAATTTGTAGTAGTAGTAGTAGTAGTAGTATCAGTAGTACTAGTAGTAGTAGTAGTTGTATTAGTAGTAGTAATAGTAGTAGTAGTAGTATCAGTAGTAGTAGTAGCAGCAGTAGTATCATTAGTAGTAGTAGTATCAGTAGTAGTAGTAGTATCAGTAGTAGTAGTAGTAGTAGTAGTATCAGTAGTAGTAGAAGTATCAGTAGTAGTAGGAGTAGTATCAGTAGTAGTAGTAGTATCAGTTTTTAAAGAATTTGAAGGAATTTGCAGAATTTAAAGGAATTTGTAGTAGTAGTAGTAGTAGTAGTAGTATCAGTAGTACTAGTAGTAGTAGTAGTAGTAGTAATAGTAGTAGTATCAGTAGTAGTTGTAGTACCAGCAGTAGCATCAGTAGTAGTAGCAGTAGCAGCAGTAGTATCATTAGTAGTAGTAGTAGTGGTAGTAGTAGTATCAGTAGTAGTAGTAGTAGTATCAGTAGTAGTAGTATCAGTTGTAGTAGTATCAGTTGTAGTAGTAGTAGTAGTAGGAGTAGTATCTGTTGTAGTTGTAGTATTAATATCAGTTGTATCAGGAGAATTAGAAGGAATTTGAAAAATTTGAAGAATTTGACAAATTTGAAGAATTTGAAGTATTTGAAGTATTTGAAAAATTTGAAAAAATTTGAAAAATATGAAAAAATTTGAAAAATCTGAAAGATTTGAACCATTTGAACCATTTGAACAATTTGAACAATAAGAATGATTAAAAGAATTTGAAGGAATTTGAAGGAATATCAAAAATTTGAAGAATTTGAAGGAATTTGCATTCATTTCAATGGGAAAAAAGTACGCACAAAAAGTACAAATATTTTAAAAAGTATTAAAGTTAGAATAATGATGAGATATAGCAGGAATGTCGGGAAGGAGCTGAACGTTTTGACACCAAAATTGTTGAAATCGGTTGAAGTATGTGGGAGTAGTTACACGCCGACGGAATAATAATAATAATAATAATAATAACTAGAAAAAGCTGTTCCTACGCAACAGCGAGTGAGAATGCTAATCTGCAGAATGATTTGAGAAGATGCAGAAGATCCATGCAGAAGAGAAAAAATAGCTGAAAAATATTAAAGAATTTGAAAAATTTGAAGAATTTGAACAATTTGAAGTAATTTGTAGTAGTAGTAGTAGTAGTATCAGTAGTAGTAGTAGTAGTATCAGTAGTATCAGTAGTAGCAGTAGTAGTAGTAGTATCAGTAGTAGTAGTAGTAGTATCAGTAGTATCAGTAGTATCAGTAGTAGTAGTAGTATCAGTAGTAGCAGTAGTAGTTTTTAAAGAATTTGAAGGAATTTGAAGGTATTTGAAGAATTTGAAGGAATTTGTAGTAGTAGTAGTAGTAGTAGTATCAGTAGTACTAGTAGTAGTAGTAGTTGTATTATTAGTAGTAATAGTAGTAGTATCAGTAGTATTAGTAGTAATATCAGTAGTAGTAGCAGTATCAGTTTTTAAAGAATTTGAAGGAATTTGTAGTAGTAGTAGTAGTAGTATCAGTAGTACTAGTAGTAGTAGTAGTTGTATTAGTAGTAGTAATAGTAGTAGTAGTAGTATCAGTAGTAGTAGTAGCAGCAGTAGTATCATTAGTAGTAGTAGTATCAGTAGTAGTAGTAGTATCAGTAGTAGTAGTAGTAGTAGTAGTATCAGTAGTAGTAGTAGAAGTATCAGTAGTAGTAGGAGTAGTATCAGTAGTAGTAGTAGTATCAGTTTTTAAAGAATTTGAAGGAATTTGCAGAATTTAAAGGAATTTGTAGTAGTAGTAGTAGTAGTAGTAGTATCAGTAGTACTAGTAGTAGTAGTAGTAGTAGTAATAGTAGTAGTATCAGTAGTAGTTGTAGTACCAGCAGTAGCATCAGTAGTAGTAGCAGTAGCAGCAGTAGTATCATTAGTAGTAGTAGTAGTGGTAGTAGTATCAGTAGTAGTAGTAGTAGTATCAGTAGTAGTAGTATCAGTTGTAGTAGTAGTAGTAGTAGGAGTAGTATCTGTTGTAGTTGTAGTATTAATATCAGTTGTATCAGGAGAATTAGAAGGAATTTGAAAAATTTGAAGAATTTGACAAATTTGAAGAATTTGAAGTATTTGAAGTATTTGAAAAATTTGAAAAAATTTGAAAAATATGAAAAAATTTGAAAAATCTGAAAGATTTGAACCATTTGAACCATTTGAACAATTTGAACAATAAGAATGATTAAAAGAATTTGAAGGAATTTGAAGGAATATCAAAAATTTGAAGAATTTGAAGGAATTTGCATTCATTTCAATGGGAAAAAAGTACGCACAAAAAGTACAAATATTTTAAAAAGTATTAAAGTTAGAATAATGATGAGATATAGCAGGAATGTCGGGAAGGAGCTGAACGTTTTGACACCAAGATTGTTGAAATCGGTTGAAGTATGTGGGAGTAGTTACACGCCGACGGAATAATAATAATAATAATAATAATAATAATAATAATAATAATAAAGAAAAACAGGAAAACAATAAGTGAGAATGCTGTATAGCATTCTCACTGATAACTAGAAAAAGCTGTTCCTACGCAACAGCGAGTGAGAATGCTAATCTGCAGAATGATTTGAGGAAAAGATGCAGAAGATCCATGCAGAAGAGAAAAAATAGCTGAAAAATATTAAAGAATTTGAAAAATTTGAAGAATTTGAACAATTTGAAGTAATTTGTAGTAGTAGTAGTAGTAGTAGTATCAGTAGTAGTAGTATCAGTAGTATCAATAGTAGCAGTAGTAGTAGTATCAGTAGTAGTAGTAGTAGTTTTTAAAGAATTTGAAGGAATTTGAAGGTATTTGAAGAATTTGAAGGAATTTGTAGTAGTAGTAGTAGTAGTATCAGTACTACTAGTAGTAGTAGTAGTTGTATTATTAGTAGTAATAGTAGTAGTATCAGTAGTATTAGTAGTAATATCAGTAGTAGTAGCAGTATCAGTTTTTAAAGAATTTGAAGGAATTTGAAGGAATTTGTAGTAGTAGTAGTAGTAGTAGTAGTATCAGTAGTACTAGTAGTAGTAGTAGTTGTATTAGTAGTAGTAATAGTAGTAGTATCAGTAGTAGTAATAGTAGTATCAGTAGTAGTAGCAGTAGCGGCAGTAGTATCATTAGTAGTAGTAGTATCAGTAGTAGTAGTAGTATCAGTAGTAGTAGTAGTAGTAGTAGTATCAGTAGTAGTAGTAGAAGTATCAGTAGTAGTAGGAGTAGTATCAGTAGTAGTAGTAGTATCAGTTTTTAAAGAATTTGAAGGAATTTGCAGAATTTAAAGGAATTTGTAGTAGTAGTAGTAGTAGTAGTAGTGGTAGTAGTAGTAGTATCATTAGTACTAGTAGTAGTAGTAGTAATAGTAGTAGTATCAGTAGTAGTTGTAGCATCAGCAGTAGCATCAGTAGTAGTAGCAGTAGCAGCAGTAGTATCATTAGTAGTAGTAGTAGTGGTAGTAGTATCAGTAGTAGTAGTAGTAGTATCAGTAGTAGTAGTATCAGTTGTAGTAGTAGTAGTAGTAGTAGTAAGAGTAGTATCTGTTGTAGTTGTAGTATTAATATCAGTTGTATCAGAAGAATTAGAAGGAATTTGAAAAATTTGAAGAATTTGAAAAATTTGAAGAATTTGAAGTATTTGAAGTATATGAAAAATTTGAAAAAATTTGAAAAATATGAAAAAATTTGAAAAATCTGAAAGATTTGAACCATTTGAACAATTTGAACAATAAGAATGATTAAAAGAATTTGAAGGAATTTGAAGGAATATGAAAAATTTGAAGAATTTGAAGGAATTTGCATTCATTTCAATGGGAAAAAAGTACGCACAAAAAGTACAAATATTTTAAAAAGTATTAAAGTTAGAATAATGATGAGATATAGCAGGAATGTCGGGAAGGAGCTGAACGTTTTGACACCAAAATTGTTGAAATCGGTTGAAGTATGTGGGAGTAGTTACACGCCGACGGAATAATAATAATAACTAGAAAAAGCTGTTCCTACGCAACAGCGAGTGAGAATGCTAATCTGCAGAATGATTTGAGGAGAAGATGCAGAAGATCCATGCAGAAGAGAAAAAATAGCTGAAAAATATTAAAGAATTTGAAAAATTTGAAGAATTTGAACAATTTGAAGTAATTTGTAGTAGTAGTAGTAGTAGTAGTATCAGTAGTAGTAGTAGTAGTACCAGTAGTATCAGTAGTAGCAGTAGTAGTAGTAGTATCAGTAGTAGTAGTAGTAGTTTTTAAAGAATTTGAAGGAATTTGAAGGTATTGAAGAATTTGAAGGAATTTGTAGTAGTAGTAGTAGTAGTAGTATCAGTAGTACTAGTAGTAGTAGTAGTTGTATTATTAGTAGTAATAGTAGTAGTATCAGTAGTATTAGTAGTAATATCAGTAGTAGTAGCAGTATCAGTTTTTAAAGAATTTGAAGGAATTTGAAGGAATTTGTAGTATTGTAGTAGTAGTAGTAGTAGTAGTAGTAGTAGTATCAGTAGTACTAGTAGTAGTAGTAGTTGTATTAGTAGTAGTAATAGTAGTAGTATCAGTAGTAGTAGTAGTAGTATCAGTAGTAGTAGCAGTAGCAGCAGTAGTATCATTAGTAGTAGTAGTATCAGTAGTAGTAGTAGTATCAGTAGTAGTAGTAGTAGTAGTAGTATCAGTAGTAGTAGTAGAAGTATCAGTAGTAGTAGGAGTAGTATCAGTAGTAGTAGTAGTAGTAGTATCAGTTTTTAAAGAATTTGAAGGAATTTGCAGAATTTAAAGGAATTTGTAGTAGTAGTAGTAGTAGTAGTATCAGTAGTACTAGTAGTAGTAATAGTAGTAGTATCAGTAGTAGTTGTAGTATCAGCAGTAGCATCAGTAGTAGTAGCAGTAGCAGCAGTAGTATCATTAGTAGTAGTAGTAGTGGTAGTAGTATCAGTAGTAGTAGTAGTATCAGTAGTAGTAGTATCAGTTGTAGTAGTAGTAGTAGTAAGAGTAGTATCTGTTGTAGTTGTAGTATTAATATCAGTTGTATCAGAAGAATTAGAAGGAATTTGAAAAATTTGAAGAATTTGAAAAATTTGAAGAATTTGAAGTATTTGAAGTATTTGAAGTATTTGAAAAAATTTGAAAAATATGAAAAAATTTGAAAAATCTGAAAGATTTGAACCATTTGAACAATTTGAACAATAAGAATGATTAAAAGAATTTGAAGGAATTTGAAGGAATATGAAAAATTTGAAGAATTTGAAGGAATTTGCATTCATTTCAATGGGAAAAAAGTACGCACAAAAGTACAAATATTTTAAAAAGTATTAAAGTTAGAATAATGATGAGATATAGCAGGAATGTCGGGAAGGAGCTGAACGTTTTGACACCAAAATTGTTGAAATCGGTTGAAGTATGTGGGAGTAGTTACACGCCGACGGAATAATAATAATAACTAGAAAAAGCTGTTCCTACGCAACAGCGAGTGAGAATGCTAATCTGCAGAATGATTTGAGGAGAAGATGCAGAAGATCCATGCAGAAGAGAAAAAATAGCTGAAAAATATTAAAGAATTTGAAAAATTTGAAGAATTTGAACAATTTGAAGTAATTTGTAGGAGTAGTAGTAGTAGTAGTATCAGTAGTAGTAGTAGTAGTAGTAGTAGTTGTATTAGTAGTAGTAATAGTAGTAGTATCAGTAGTAGTAGTAGTAGTAGTAGTAGTAGTAGTAGTATCAGTAGTAGTAGTAGTATCAGTTTTTAAATAATTTGAAGGAAATTGTAGTAGTAGTAGTATTAGTAGTAGTATCAGTAGTACTACTAGTAGTAGTAGTCGTATTAGTAGTAGTAATAGTAGTAGTAGCAGTAGTAGTTGTAGTAGCAGTAGTGGTAGCAGTAGCAGCAATAGTATCATTAGTAGTAGTAGTAGTAGTAGTAGTAGTATCTGTAGTAGTAGTAGTAGTAGTAGTAGTATCATCAGTAGTAGTAGTAGAAGTATCAGTAGCAGTAGGAGTAGTATCAGTAGTAGTAGTAGTATCAGTTTTTAAAGAATTTGGAGGAATTTGAAGAATTTGAAGGAATTTGTAGTAGTAGTAGTAGTAGTAGTATCAGTAGTACTACTAGTAGTAGTAGTAGTAGTAATAGTAGTAGTATCAGTAGTAGTTGTTGTAGTATCAGCAGTAGCATCAGTAGTAGTAGCAGTAGCAGCAGTAGTATCATTAGTAGTAGTAGTAGTATTATTATCAGTAGTAGTAGTAGTATCAGTAGTAGTAGTAGTAGTAGTATCAGTAGTAGTAGTAGAAGTATCAGTAGTAGTAGGAGTAGTATCAGTAGTAGTAGTAGTATCAGTTTTTAAAGAATTTGAAGTAATTTGAAGAATTTGAAGGAATTTGTAGTAGTAGTAGTAGTAGTAGTAGTAGTAGTATCAGTAGTACTAGTAGTAGTAGTAGTAGTAATAGTAGTAGTATCAGTAGTATCAGTAGTAGTTGTTGTAGTATCAGCAGTAGCATCAGTAGTAGTAGCAGTAGTAGCAGTAGTATCATTAGTAGTAGTAGTAGTGGTAGTAGTATCAGTAGTAGTAGTAGTAGTAGTATCAGTAGTAGTATAATCAGTTGTAGTAGTAGTAGTAGTAGGAGTAGTATCTGTTGTAGTAGTAGTATTAATATCAGTTGTATCAGAAGAATTAGAAAGAATTTGAAAAATTTGAAGAATTTGAAAAATTTTAAGAATTTGAAGTATTTGAAAAATTTGAAACAATTTGAAAAATTTGAAAAAATTTGAAAAATCTGAAAGATTTGAACCATTTGAACCATTTGAACAATTTCAACAATAAGAATGATTACAAGAATTTGAAGGAATATAAAAAATTTGAAGAATTTGAAGGAATTTGCATTCATTTCAATGGGAGAAAATTACGCACAAAAAGTACAAATATTTTAAAAAGTATTAAAGTTAGAATAATGATGAGATATAGCAGGAATGTCGGGAAGGAGCTGAACGTTTTGACACCAAAATTGTTGAAATCGGTTGAAGTATGTGGGAGTAGTTACACGCCGACGGAATAATAATAATAATAATAATAATAATAATAATAATAATAATAAAGAAAAACAGGAAAACAATAAGTGAGAATGCTGTATAGCATTCTCACTGATAATAATAAAGAAAAACAGGAAAACAATAAGTGAGAATGCTGTATAGCATTCTCACTGATAATAATAAAGAAAAACAGGAAAACAATAAGTGAGAATGCTGTATAGCATTCTCACTGATAAAGAAAAACAGGAAAACAATAAGTGAGAATGCTGTATAGCATTCTCACTGATAATAATAATAATAATAATAACTAGAAAAAGCTGTTCCTACGCAACAGCGAGTGAGAATGCTAATCTGCAGAATGATTTGAGAAGATGCAGAAGATCCATGCAGAAGAGAAAAAATAGCTGAAAAATATTAAAGAATTTGAAAAATTTGAAGAATTTGAACAATTTGAAGTAATTTGTAGTATCAGTAGTAGTAGTAGTAGTATCAGTAGTATCAGTAGTAGCAGTAGTATCAGTAGTAGCAGTAGTAGTATCAGTAGTAGTAGTAGTAGTATCAGTAGTATCAGTAGTAGCAGTAGTAGTAGTAGTATCAGTAGTAGTAGTAGTAGTTTTTAAAGAATTTGAAGGAATTTGAAGGTATTTGAAGAATTTGAAGGAATTTGTAGTAGTAGTAGTAGTATCAGTAGTACTAGTAGTAGTAGTAGTTGTATTATTAGTAGTAATAGTAGTAGTATCAGTATTATTAGTAGTAATATCAGTAGTAGTAGCAGTATCAGTTTTTAAAGAATTTGAAGGAATTTGTAGTAGTAGTAGTAGTAGTAGTATCAGTAGTACTAGTAGTAGTAGTAGTTGTATTAGTAGTAGTAATAGTAGTAGTAGTAGTATCAGTAGTAGTAGTAGCAGCAGTAGTATCATTAGTAGTAGTAGTATCAGTAGTAGTAGTAGTATCAGTAGTAGTAGTAGTAGTAGTAGTATCAGTAGTAGTAGAAGTATCAGTAGTAGTAGAAGTATCAGTAGTAGTAGGAGTAGTAGTAGTAGTATCAGTTTTTAAAGAATTTGAAGGAATTTGCAGAATTTAAAGGAATTTGTAGTAGTAGTAGTAGTAGTAGTAGTATCAGTAGTACTAGTAGTAGTAGTAGTAGTAGTAATAGTAGTAGTATCAGTAGTAGTTGTAGTACCAGCAGTAGCATCAGTAGTAGTAGCAGTAGCAGCAGTAGTATC
This sequence comes from Fundulus diaphanus, assembly GCA_037039145.1. Taxonomy (NCBI): domain Eukaryota; kingdom Metazoa; phylum Chordata; class Actinopteri; order Cyprinodontiformes; family Fundulidae; genus Fundulus; species Fundulus diaphanus. Next base: position 27,802,600 of record CM073127.1, read on the forward strand.
ATTAGTAGTAGTAGTAGTGGTAGTAGTAGTATCAGTAGTAGTAGTAGTAGTATCAGTAGTAGTAGTATCAGTTGTAGTAGTATCAGTTGTAGTAGTAGTAGTAGTAGGAGTAGTATCTGTTGTAGTTGTAGTATTAATATCAGTTGTATCAGGAGAATTAGAAGGAATTTGAAAAATTTGAAGAATTTGACAAATTTGAAGAATTTGAAGTATTTGAAGTATTTGAAAAATTTGAAAAAATTTGAAAAATATGAAAAAATTTGAAAAATCTGAAAGATTTGAACCATTTGAACCATTTGAACAATTTGAACAATAAGAATGATTAAAAGAATTTGAAGGAATTTGAAGGAATATCAAAAATTTGAAGAATTTGAAGGAATTTGCATTCATTTCAATGGGAAAAAAGTACGCACAAAAAGTACAAATATTTTAAAAAGTATTAAAGTTAGAATAATGATGAGATATAGCAGGAATGTCGGGAAGGAGCTGAACGTTTTGACACCAAAATTGTTGAAATCGGTTGAAGTATGTGGGAGTAGTTACACGCCGACGGAATAATAATAATAATAATAATAATAACTAGAAAAAGCTGTTCCTACGCAACAGCGAGTGAGAATGCTAATCTGCAGAATGATTTGAGAAGATGCAGAAGATCCATGCAGAAGAGAAAAAATAGCTGAAAAATATTAAAGAATTTGAAAAATTTGAAGAATTTGAACAATTTGAAGTAATTTGTAGTAGTAGTAGTATCAGTAGTAGTAGTAGTAGTATCAGTAGTAGCAGTAGTAGTAGTAGTATCAGTAGTAGTAGTAGTAGTATCAGTAGTATCAGTAGTAGCAGTAGTAGTAGTAGTATCAGTAGTAGCAGTAGTAGTTTTTAAAGAATTTGAAGGAATTTGTAGTAGTAGTAGTAGTAGTAGTATCAGTAGTACTAGTAGTAGTAGTAGTTGTATTATTCGTAGTAATAGTAGTAGTATCAGTAGTATTAGTAGTAATATCAGTAGTAGTAGCAGTATCAGTTTTTAAAGAATTTGAAGGAATTTGAAGGAATTTGTAGTAGTAGTAGTAGTAGTAGTATCAGTAGTACTAGTAGTAGTAGTAGTTGTATTAGTAGTAGTAATAGTAGTAGTAGTAGTATCAGTAGTAGTAGTAGCAGCAGTAGTATCATTAGTAGTAGTAGTAGCAGCAGTAGTATCATTAGTAGTAGTAGTAGTAGTATCAGTAGTAGTAGTAGTAGTATCAGTAGTAGTAGTAGAAGTATCAGTAGTAGTAGAAGTATCAGTAGTAGTAGGAGTAGTATCAGTAGTAGTAGTAGTATCAGTTTTTAAAGAATTTGAAGGAATTTGCAGAATTTAAAGGAATTTGTAGTAGTAGTAGTAGTAGTAGTATCAGTAGTACTAGTAGTAGTAGTAGTAGTAGTTGTAGTACCAGCAGTAGCATCAGTAGTAGTAGTATCAGTAATAGTTGTAGTACCAGCAGTAGCATCAGTAGTAGTAGTATCAGTAGTAGCAGTAGTAGTTTTTAAAGAATTTGAAGGAATTTGAAGGTATTTGAAGAATTTGAAGGAATTTGTAGTAGTAGTAGTAGTAGTATCAGTAGTACTAGTAGTAGTAGTAGTTGTATTAGTAGTAGTAATAGTAATATCAGTAGTAGTAGCAGTATCAGTTTTTAAAGAATTTGAAGGAATTTGAAGGAATTTGTAGTAGTAGTAGTAGTAGTAGTATCAGTAGTACTAGTAGTAGTAGTAGTTGTATTAGTAGTAGTAATAGTAGTAGTAGTAGTATCAGTAGTAGTAGTAGCAGCAGTAGTATCATTAGTAGTAGTAGTATCAGTAGTAGTAGTAGTATCAGTAGTAGTAGTAGTAGTAGTAGTAGTATCAGTAGTAGTAGTAGAAGTATCAGTAGTAGTAGGAGTAGTATCAGTAGTAGTAGTAGTATCAGTTTTTAAAGAATTTGAAGGAATTTGCAGAATTTAAAGGAATTTGTAGTAGTAGTAGTAGTAGTAGTAGTAGTAGTATCAGTAGTACTAGTAGTAGTAGTAGTAGTAGTAGTAATAGTAGTAGTATCAGTAGTAGTTGTAGTACCAGCAGTAGCATCAGTAGTAGTAGCAGTAGCAGCAGTAGTATCATTAGTAGTAGTAGTAGTGGTAGTAGTATCAGTAGTAGTAGTAGTAGTATCAGTAGTAGTAGTATCAGTTGTAGTAGTAGTAGTAGTAGGAGTAGTATCTGTTGTAGTTGTAGTATTAATATCAGTTGTATCAGGAGAATTAGAAGGAATTTGAAAAATTTGAAGAATTTGACAAATTTGAAGAATTTGAAGTATTTGAAAAATTTGAAAAAATTTGAAAAATATGAAAAAATTTGAAAAATCTGAAAGATTTGAACCATTTGAACAATTTGAACAATAAGAATGATTAAAATAATTTGAAGGAATTTGAAGGAATATCAAAAATTTGAAGAATTTGAAGGAATTTGCATTCATTTCAATGGGAAAAAAGTACGCACAAAAAGTACAAATATTTTAAAAAGTATTAAAGTTAGAATAATGATGAGATATAGCAGGAATGTCGGGAAGGAGCTGAACGTTTTGACACCAAAATTGTTGAAATCGGTTGAAGTATGTGGGAGTAGTTACACGCCGACGGAATAATAATAATAATAATAACTAGAAAAAGCTGTTCCTACGCAACAGCGAGTGAGAATGCTAATCTGCAAAATGATTTGAGGAGAAGATGCAGAAGATCCATGCCGAAGAAAACAAATAGCTGAAAAACATTGAAGAATTTAAAAAAATTGAAAAATTTGAACAATTTGAAGTAATTTGTAGTAGTAGTTGTATCAGTAGTAGTAGTAGTATTAGTTTTTAAAGAATTTGAAGGTATTTGTAGTAGTAGTAGTAGTATCAGTAGTACTAGTAGTAGTAGTATCAGTAGTAGTAGTAGTAGTAGTAGTAGTATCAGTAGTATCAGTAGTAGTAGTATTAGTTTTTAAAGAATTTGAAGGAATTTGAAGGTATTTGAAGAATTTGAAGGAATTTGTAGTAGTAGTAGTAGTAGTATCAGTAGTAGTAGTAGTAGTAGTAGTTGTATTATTAGTAGTAATAGTAGTAGTATCAGTAGTAGTAGTAGTAATATCACTAGTAGTAGTAGTAGTATCAGTTTTTAAAGAATTTGAAGGAATTTGAAGGAAGTAGTAGTAGTAGTAGTAGTAGTAGTAGTATCAGTAGTACTAGTAGTAGTAGTAGTTGTAATAGTAGTAGTAATAGTAGTAGTATCAGTAGTAGTAGTAGTAGTATCAGTAGTAGTAGTAGTATCAGTTTTTAAAGAATTTGTAGTAGTAGTAGTAGTAGTAGTAGTATCAGTAGTACTAGTAGTAGTAGTTGTATTAGTAGTAGTAATAGTAGTAGTAGCAGTAGTAGTTGTTGTAGTAGCAGTAGCAGCAGTAGTATCATTAGTAGTATCATTAGTAGTAGTAGTAGTATCAGTAGTAGTAGTAGTATCAGTAGTAGTAGTATTATCAGTAGTATCAGTAGTAGTAGTAGAAGTATCAGTAGTAGTAGAAGTAGTATCAGTAGTAGTAGTAGTATCAGTTTTTAAAGAATTTGAAGGAATTTGAAGAATTTGAAGGAATTTGTAGTAGTAGTAGTAGTAGTATCAGTAGTACTACTAGTAGTAGTAGTAGTAGTAGTAATAGTAGTAGTATCAGTAGTAGTTGTTGTAGTATCAGCAGTAGCATCAGTAGTAGAAGCAGTAGTGGCATTAGTAGTAGTAGTAGTGGTAGTAGTATCAGTAGTAGTAGTAGTAGTATCAGTAGTAGTAGTATCAGTAGTAGTAGTAGTAGTAGTAGTAAGAGTAGTATCTGTTGTAGTAGTAGTATTAATATCAGTTGTATCAGAAGAATTAGAAGGAATTTGAAGAATTTGAAAAATTTGAAGAATTTGAAGTATTTGAAAAATTTGAAAAATTTGAAAAAAATTGAAAAATTTGAAAAAATTTGAAAAATCTGAAAGATTTGAACCATTTGAACAATTTGAATAATAAGAATGATTACAAGAATTTGAAGGAATTTGAAGGAATATGAAAAATGTGAAGAATTTGAAGGATTTTGCATTGATTTCAATGGGAGCAACCAAAAACGCACAAAAAGTGAAATATTTTAAAAAGTATAAAAGTTAGCATAACCATGAGATATAGCAGGCATGCCGGGAACGAGCCGAACGTTTTGACACCAAAATTGTTGAAATTGGTTGAAGTATGCGGGAGTAGTTAGACGCCGACGGAATAATAATAATAATAATAAAGAAAAACAGGAAAACAATAAGTGAGAATGCTGTATAGCATTCTCACTGACTAGAAAAAGCTGTTCCTACGCAACAGCGAGTGAGAATGCTAATCTGCAGAATGATTTGAGAAGATGCAGAAGATCCATGCAGAAGAGAAAAAATAGCTGAAAAATATTAAAGAATTTGAAAAATTTGAAGAATTTGAACAATTTGAAGTAATTTGTAGTAGTAGTAGTAGTAGTATCAGTAGTAGTAGTAGTAGTATCAGTAGTATCAGTAGTAGCAGTAGTAGTAGTAGTATCAGTAGTAGTAGTAGTAGTATCAGTAGTATCAGTAGTATCAGTGGTAGTAGTAGTATCAGTAGTAGCAGTAGTAGTTTTTAAAGAATTTGAAGGAATTTGAAGGTATTTGAAGAATTTGAAGGAATTTGTAGTAGTAGTAGTAGTAGTAGTATCAGTAGTACTAGTAGTAGTAGTAGTTGTATTATTAGTAGTAATAGTAGTAGTATCAGTAGTATTAGTAGTAATATCAGTAGTAGTAGCAGTATCAGTTTTTAAAGAATTTGAAGGAATTTGTAGTAGTAGTAGTAGTAGTATCAGTAGTACTAGTAGTAGTAGTAGTTGTATTAGTAGTAGTAATAGTAGTAGTAGTAGTATCAGTAGTAGTAGTAGCAGCAGTAGTATCATTAGTAGTAGTAGTATCAGTAGTAGTAGTAGTATCAGTAGTAGTAGTAGTAGTAGTAGTATCAGTAGTAGTAGTAGAAGTATCAGTAGTAGTAGGAGTAGTATCAGTAGTAGTAGTAGTATCAGTTTTTAAAGAATTTGAAGGAATTTGCAGAATTTAAAGGAATTTGTAGTAGTAGTAGTAGTAGTAGTAGTATCAGTAGTACTAGTAGTAGTAGTAGTAGTAGTAATAGTAGTAGTATCAGTAGTAGTTGTAGTACCAGCAGTAGCATCAGTAGTAGTAGCAGTAGCAGCAGTAGTATCATTAGTAGTAGTAGTAGTGGTAGTAGTATCAGTAGTAGTAGTAGTAGTATCAGTAGTAGTAGTATCAGTTGTAGTAGTAGTAGTAGTAGGAGTAGTATCTGTTGTAGTTGTAGTATTAATATCAGTTGTATCAGGAGAATTAGAAGGAATTTGAAAAATTTGAAGAATTTGACAAATTTGAAGAATTTGAAGTATTTGAAGTATTTGAAAAATTTGAAAAAATTTGAAAAATATGAAAAAATTTGAAAAATCTGAAAGATTTGAACCATTTGAACCATTTGAACAATTTGAACAATAAGAATGATTAAAAGAATTTGAAGGAATTTGAAGGAATATCAAAAATTTGAAGAATTTGAAGGAATTTGCATTCATTTCAATGGGAAAAAAGTACGCACAAAAAGTACAAATATTTTAAAAAGTATTAAAGTTAGAATAATGATGAGATATAGCAGGAATGTCGGGAAGGAGCTGAACGTTTTGACACCAAGATTGTTGAAATCGGTTGAAGTATGTGGGAGTAGTTACACGCCGACGGAATAATAATAATAATAATAACTAGAAAAAGCTGTTCCTACGCAACAGCGAGTGAGAATGCTAATCTGCAGAATGATTTGAGGAAAAGATGCAGAAGATCCATGCAGAAGAGAAAAAATAGCTGAAAAATATTAAAGAATTTGAAAAATTTGAAGAATTTGAACAATTTGAAGTAATTTGTAGTAGTAGTAGTAGTAGTAGTATCAGTAGTAGTAGTATCAGTAGTATCAATAGTAGCAGTAGTAGTAGTATCAGTAGTAGTAGTAGTAGTTTTTAAAGAATTTGAAGGAATTTGAAGGTATTTGAAGAATTTGAAGGAATTTGTAGTAGTAGTAGTAGTAGTATCAGTACTACTAGTAGTAGTAGTAGTTGTATTATTAGTAGTAATAGTAGTAGTATCAGTAGTATTAGTAGTAATATCAGTAGTAGTAGCAGTATCAGTTTTTAAAGAATTTGAAGGAATTTGAAGGAATTTGTAGTAGTAGTAGTAGTAGTAGTAGTATCAGTAGTACTAGTAGTAGTAGTAGTTGTATTAGTAGTAGTAATAGTAGTAGTATCAGTAGTAGTAATAGTAGTATCAGTAGTAGTAGCAGTAGCGGCAGTAGTATCATTAGTAGTAGTAGTATCAGTAGTAGTAGTAGTATCAGTAGTAGTAGTAGTAGTAGTAGTAGTATCAGTAGTAGTAGTAGAAGTATCAGTAGTAGTAGGAGTAGTATCAGTAGTAGTAGTAGTATCAGTTTTTAAAGAATTTGAAGGAATTTGCAGAATTTAAAGGAATTTGTAGTAGTAGTAGTAGTAGTAGTAGTGGTAGTAGTAGTAGTATCATTAGTACTAGTAGTAGTAGTAGTAATAGTAGTAGTATCAGTAGTAGTTGTAGCATCAGCAGTAGCATCAGTAGTAGTAGCAGTAGCAGCAGTAGTATCATTAGTAGTAGTAGTAGTGGTAGTAGTATCAGTAGTAGTAGTAGTAGTATCAGTAGTAGTAGTATCAGTTGTAGTAGTAGTAGTAGTAGTAGTAAGAGTAGTATCTGTTGTAGTTGTAGTATTAATATCAGTTGTATCAGAAGAATTAGAAGGAATTTGAAAAATTTGAAGAATTTGAAAAATTTGAAGAATTTGAAGTATTTGAAGTATATGAAAAATTTGAAAAAATTTGAAAAATATGAAAAAATTTGAAAAATCTGAAAGATTTGAACCATTTGAACAATTTGAACAATAAGAATGATTAAAAGAATTTGAAGGAATTTGAAGGAATATGAAAAATTTGAAGAATTTGAAGGAATTTGCATTCATTTCAATGGGAAAAAAGTACGCACAAAAAGTACAAATATTTTAAAAAGTATTAAAGTTAGAATAATGATGAGATATAGCAGGAATGTCGGGAAGGAGCTGAACGTTTTGACACCAAAATTGTTGAAATCGGTTGAAGTATGTGGGAGTAGTTACACGCCGACGGAATAATAATAATAATAATAATAATAATAATAATAATAATAATAAAGAAAAACAGGAAAACAATAAGTGAGAATGCTGTATAGCATTCTCACTGATAATAATAATAATAATAATAATAAAGAAAAACAGGAAAACAATAAGTGAGAATGCTGTATAGCATTCTCACTGATAACTAGAAAAAGCTGTTCCTACGCAACAGCGAGTGAGAATGCTAATCTGCAGAATGATTTGAGGAAAAGATGCAGAAGATCCATGCAGAAGAGAAAAAATAGCTGAAAAATATTAAAGAATTTGAAAAATTTGAAGAATTTGAACAATTTGAAGTAATTTGTAGTAGTAGTAGTAGTAGTAGTATCAGTAGTAGTAGTATCAGTAGTATCAATAGTAGCAGTAGTAGTAGTATCAGTAGTAGTAGTAGTAGTTTTTAAAGAATTTGAAGGAATTTGAAGGTATTTGAAGAATTTGAAGGAATTTGTAGTAGTAGTAGTAGTAGTATCAGTACTACTAGTAGTAGTAGTAGTTGTATTATTAGTAGTAATAGTAGTAGTATCAGTAGTATTAGTAGTAATATCAGTAGTAGTAGCAGTATCAGTTTTTAAAGAATTTGAAGGAATTTGAAGGAATTTGTAGTAGTAGTAGTAGTAGTAGTAGTATCAGTAGTACTAGTAGTAGTAGTAGTTGTATTAGTAGTAGTAATAGTAGTAGTATCAGTAGTAGTAATAGTAGTATCAGTAGTAGTAGCAGTAGCGGCAGTAGTATCATTAGTAGTAGTAGTATCAGTAGTAGTAGTAGTATCAGTAGTAGTAGTAGTAGTAGTAGTATCAGTAGTAGTAGTAGAAGTATCAGTAGTAGTAGGAGTAGTATCAGTAGTAGTAGTAGTATCAGTTTTTAAAGAATTTGAAGGAATTTGCAGAATTTAAAGGAATTTGTAGTAGTAGTAGTAGTAGTAGTAGTGGTAGTAGTAGTAGTATCATTAGTACTAGTAGTAGTAGTAGTAATAGTAGTAGTATCAGTAGTAGTTGTAGCATCAGCAGTAGCATCAGTAGTAGTAGCAGTAGCAGCAGTAGTATCATTAGTAGTAGTAGTAGTGGTAGTAGTATCAGTAGTAGTAGTAGTAGTATCAGTAGTAGTAGTATCAGTTGTAGTAGTAGTAGTAGTAGTAGTAAGAGTAGTATCTGTTGTAGTTGTAGTATTAATATCAGTTGTATCAGAAGAATTAGAAGGAATTTGAAAAATTTGAAGAATTTGAAAAATTTGAAGAATTTGAAGTATTTGAAGTATATGAAAAATTTGAAAAAATTTGAAAAATATGAAAAAATTTGAAAAATCTGAAAGATTTGAACCATTTGAACAATTTGAACAATAAGAATGATTAAAAGAATTTGAAGGAATTTGAAGGAATATGAAAAATTTGAAGAATTTGAAGGAATTTGCATTCATTTCAATGGGAAAAAAGTACGCACAAAAAGTACAAATATTTTAAAAAGTATTAAAGTTAGAATAATGATGAGATATAGCAGGAATGTCGGGAAGGAGCTGAACGTTTTGACACCAAAATTGTTGAAATCGGTTGAAGTATGTGGGAGTAGTTACACGCCGACGGAATAATAATAATAATAACTAGAAAAAGCTGTTCCTACGCAACAGCGAGTGAGAATGCTAATCTGCAGAATGATTTGAGAAGATGCAGAAGATCCATGCAGAAGAGAAAAAATAGCTGAAAAATATTAAAGAATTTGAAAAATTTGAAGAATTTGAACAATTTGAAGTAATTTGTAGTAGTAGTAGTAGTAGTATCAGTAGTAGTAGTAGTAGTAGTATCAGTAGTATCAGTAGTAGCAGTAGTAGTAGTAGTAGTATCAGTAGTAGTAGTAGTAGTAGCAGTAGTAGCAGTAGTAGTAGTAGTATCAGTAGTAGTAGTAGTAGTTTTTAAAGAATTTGAAGGAATTTGAAGGTATTTGAAGAATTTGAAGGAATTTGTAGTAGTAGTAGTAGTAGTATCAGTAGTACTACTAGTAGTAGTAGTTGTATTATTAGTAGTAATAGTAGTAGTATCAGTAGTATTAGTAGTAATATCAGTAGTAGTAGCAGTATCAGTTTTTAAAGAATTTGAAGGAATTTGTAGTAGTAGTAGTAGTAGTAGTATCAGTAGTACTAGTAGTAGTAGTAGTTGTATTAGTAGTAGTAATAGTAGTAGTAGTAGTATCAGTAGTAGTAGTAGCAGCAGTAGTATCAGTAGTAGTAGTAGTATCAGTAGTAGTAGTAGTATCAGTAGTAGTAGTAGTAGTAGTAGTATCAGTAGTAGTAGTAGAAGTATCATTAGTAGTAGGAGTAGTATCAGTAGTAGTAGTAGTATCAGTTTTTAAAGAATTTGAAGGAATTTGCAGAATTTAAAGGAATTTGTAGTAGTAGTAGTAGTAGTAGTATCAGTAGTACTACTAGTAGTAGTAGTAATAGTAGTAGTATCAGTAGTACTAGTAGTAGTAGTAGTAATAGTAGTAGTATCAGTAGTAGTTGTAGTACCAGCAGTAGCATCAGTAGTAGTAGCAGTAGCAGCAGTAGTATCATTAGTAGTAGTAGTAGTGGTAGTACTATCAGTAGTAGTAGTAGTAGTATCAGTTGTAGTAGTATCAGTTGTAGTAGCAGTAGTAGTAGGAGTAGTATCTGTTGTAGTTGTAGTATTAATATCAGTTGTATCAGGAGAATTAGAAGGAATTTGAAAAATTTGAAGAATTTGACAAATTTGAAGAATTTGAAGTATTTGAAAAATTTGAAAAAATTTGAAAAATATGAAAAAATTTGAAAAATCTGAAAGATTTGAACCATTTGAACCATTTGAACAATTTGAACAATAAGAATGATTAAAAGAATTTGAAGGAATTTGAAGGAATATCAAAAATTTGAAGAATTTGAAGGAATTTGCATTCATTTCAATGGGAAAAAAGTACGCACAAAAGTACAAATATTTTAAAAAGTATTAAAGTTAGAATAATGATGAGATATAGCAGGAATGTCGGGAAGGAGCTGAACGTTTTGACACCAAAATTGTTGAAATCGGTTGAAGTATGTGGGAGTAGTTACACGCCGACGGAATAATAATAATAATAATAATAATAATAATAATAATAATAATAAAGAAAAACAGGAAAACAATAAGTGAGAATGCTGTATAGCATTCTCACTGATAATAATAACTAGAAAAAGCTGTTCCTACGCAACAGCGAGTGAGAATGCTAATCTGCAGAATGATTTGAGGAGAAGATGCAGAAGATCCATGCAGAAGAGAAAAAATAGCTGAAAAATATTAAAGAATTTGAAAAATTTGAAGAATTTGAACAATTTGAAGTAATTTGTAGTAGTAGTAGTAGTAGTAGTATCAGTAGTAGTAGTAGTAGTAGTATCAGTAGTATCAGTAGTAGCAGTAGTAGTAGTATCAGTAGTAGTAGTAGTAGTTTTTAAAGAATTTGAAGGAATTTGAAGGTATTTGAAGAATTTGAAGGAATTTGTAGTAGTAGTAGTAGTAGTATCAGTAGTACTAGTAGTAGTAGTAGTTGTATTATTAGTAGTAATAGTAGTAGTATCAGTAGTATTAGTAGTAATATCAGTAGTAGTAGCAGTATCAGTTTTTAAAGAATTTGAAGGAATTTGAAGGAATTTGTAGTATTGTAGTAGTAGTAGTAGTAGTAGTAGTAGTAGTATCAGTAGTACTAGTAGTAGTAGTAGTTGTATTAGTAGTAGTAATAGTAGTAGTATCAGTAGTAGTAGTAGTAGTATCAGTAGTAGTAGCAGTAGCAGCAGTAGTATCATTAGTAGTAGTAGTATCAGTAGTAGTAGTAGTATCAGTAGTAGTAGTAGTAGTAGTAGTATCAGTAGTAGTAGTAGAAGTATCAGTAGTAGTAGGAGTAGTATCAGTAGTAGTAGTAGTAGTAGTATCAGTTTTTAAAGAATTTGAAGGAATTTGCAGAATTTAAAGGAATTTGTAGTAGTAGTAGTAGTAGTAGTAGTAGTAGTAGTAGTAGTAGTATCAGTAGTACTAGTAGTAGTAATAGTAGTAGTATCAGTAGTAGTTGTAGTATCAGCAGTAGCATCAGTAGTAGTAGCAGTAGCAGCAGTAGTATCATTAGTAGTAGTAGTAGTGGTAGTAGTATCAGTAGTAGTAGTAGTATCAGTAGTAGTAGTATCAGTTGTAGTAGTAGTAGTAGTAAGAGTAGTATCTGTTGTAGTTGTAGTATTAATATCAGTTGTATCAGAAGAATTAGAAGGAATTTGAAAAATTTGAAGAATTTGAAAAATTTGAAGAATTTGAAGTATTTGAAGTATTTGAAAAATTTGAAAAAATTTGAAAAATATGAAAAAATTTGAAAAATCTGAAAGATTTGAACCATTTGAACAATTTGAACAATAAGAATGATTAAAAGAATTTGAAGGAATTTGAAGGAATATGAAAAATTAGAAGAATTTGAAGGAATTTGCATTCATTTCAATGGGAAAAAAGTACGCACAAAAAGTACAAATATTTTAAAAAGTATTAAAGTTAGAATAATGATGAGATATAGCAGGAATGTCGGGAAGGAGCTGAACGTTTTGACACCAAAATTTTTGAAATCGGTTGAAGTATGTGGGAGTAGTTACACGCCGACGGAATAATAATAATAACTAGAAAAAGCTGTTCCTACGCAACAGCGAGTGAGAATGCTAATCTGCAGAATGCTTTGAGGAGAAGATGCAGAAGATCCATGCAGAAGAGAAAAAAAAGCTGAAAAAATTTGAACAATTTGAACAATTTGAAGTAATTTGTAGTAGTAGTAGTAGTAGTAATACTAGTATCAGTAGTAGTAGTAGTAGTAGTATCAGTAGTATCAGTAGTAGTAGTATTAGTTTTTTAAGAATTTGAAGGAATTTGAAGAATTTGAAGGAATTTGTAGTAGTAGTAGTAGTAGTAGTAGTAGTAGTAGTACTAGTAGTTGTAGTAGTTGTATTAGTAGTAGTAATAGTAGTAGTATCAGTAGTAGTAGTATCAGTAGTAGTAGTAGTATCAGTTTTTAAAGAATTTGAAGGAATTTGTAGTAGTAGTAGTAGTATTAGTAGTAGTAGTATCAGTATTACTAGTAGTAGTAATAGTTGTATTAGTAGTAGTAATAGTAGTAGTAGCAGTAGTAGTTGTTGTAGTAGCAGTAGTAGTAGCAGTAGCAGCAGTAGTATCATTAGTAGTAATAGTAGTAGTAGTAGTATCAGTAGTAGTAGTAGTATCAGTAGTAGTATCAGTAGTAGTAGTAGAAGTATCAGTAGTAGTAGGAGTAGTATCAGTAGTAGTAGTAGTATCAGTTTTTAAAGAATTTGAAGGAATTTGAAGAATTTGAAGGAATTTGTAGTAGTAGTAGTAGTAGTAGTATCAGTAGTACTAGTACTAATAGTAGTAGTAATAGTAGTAGTATCAGTAGTAATTCTTGTAGTATCAGCAGTAGCATCAGTAGTAGTAGCAGAAGCAGCAGTAGTATCATTAGTAGTAGTAGAAGTGGTAGTAGTATCAGTAGTAGTAGTATCAGTAGTAGTAGTATCAGTTGTAGTAGTAGTAGTAGTACTAGGAGTAGTATCTGTTGTAGTAGTAGTATTAATATCAGTTGTATCAGAGGAATTAGAAAGAATTTGAAAGATTTGAAGAATTTGAAAAATTTGAAGAATTTGAAGTATTTGAAGTATTTGAAAAATTTGAAAAAATTTGAAAAATATGAAAAAATTTGAAAAATCTGAAAGATTTGAACCATTTGAACCATTTGAACAATTTGAACAATAAGAATGATTAAAAGAATTTGAAGGAATTTGAAGGAATATAAAAAATTTGAAGAATTTGAAGGAATTTGCATTCATTTCAATGGGAAAAAAGTACGCACAAAAAGTACAAATATTTTAAAAAGTATTAAAGTTAGAATAATGATGAGATATAGCAGGAATGTCGGGAAGGAGCTGAACGTTTTGACACCAAAATTGTTGAAATCGGTTGAAGTATGTGGGAGTAGTTACACGCCGACGGAATAATAATAATAATAATAATAATAATAATAATAATAATAATAATAAAGAAAAACAGGAAAACAATAAGTGAGAATGCTGTATAGCATTCTCACTGATAATAATAATAATAATAATAATAATAATAAAGAAAAACAGGAAAACAATAAGTGAGAATGCTGTATAGCATTCTCACTGATAATAATAACTAGAAAAAGCTGTTCCTACGCAACAGCGAGTGAGAATGCTAATCTGCAGAATGCTTTGAGGAGAAGATGCAGAAGATCCATGCAGAAGAGAAAAAAAAGCTGAAAAAATTTGAACAATTTGAACAATTTGAAGTAATTTGTAGTAGTAGTAGTAGTAGTAATACTAGTATCAGTAGTAGTAGTAGTAGTAGTATCAGTAGTATCAGTAGTAGTAGTATTAGTTTTTTAAGAATTTGAAGGAATTTGAAGAATTTGAAGGAATTTGTAGTAGTAGTAGTAGTAGTAGTAGTAGTAGTAGTACTAGTAGTTGTAGTAGTTGTATTAGTAGTAGTAATAGTAGTAGTATCAGTAGTAGTAGTATCAGTAGTAGTAGTAGTATCAGTTTTTAAAGAATTTGAAGGAATTTGTAGTAGTAGTAGTAGTATTAGTAGTAGTAGTATCAGTATTACTAGTAGTAGTAATAGTTGTATTAGTAGTAGTAATAGTAGTAGTAGCAGTAGTAGTTGTTGTAGTAGCAGTAGTAGTAGCAGTAGCAGCAGTAGTATCATTAGTAGTAATAGTAGTAGTAGTAGTATCAGTAGTAGTAGTAGTATCAGTAGTAGTATCAGTAGTAGTAGTAGAAGTATCAGTAGTAGTAGGAGTAGTATCAGTAGTAGTAGTAGTATCAGTTTTTAAAGAATTTGAAGGAATTTGAAGAATTTGAAGGAATTTGTAGTAGTAGTAGTAGTAGTAGTATCAGTAGTACTAGTACTAATAGTAGTAGTAATAGTAGTAGTATCAGTAGTAATTCTTGTAGTATCAGCAGTAGCATCGGTAGTAGTAGCAGAAGCAGCAGTAGTATCATTAGTAGTAGTAGAAGTGGTAGTAGTATCAGTAGTAGTAGTATCAGTAGTAGTAGTATCAGTTGTAGTAGTAGTAGTAGTACTAGGAGTAGTATCTGTTGTAGTAGTAGTATTAATATCAGTTGTATCAGAGGAATTAGAAAGAATTTGAAAGATTTGAAGAATTTGAAAAATTTGAAGAATTTGAAGTATTTGAAGTATTTGAAAAATTTGAAAAAATTTGAAAAATATGAAAAAATTTGAAAAATCTGAAAGATTTGAACCATTTGAACCATTTGAACAATTTGAACAATAAGAATGATTAAAAGAATTTGAAGGAATTTGAAGGAATATAAAAAATTTGAAGAATTTGAAGGAATTTGCATTCATTTCAATGGGAAAAAAGTACGCACAAAAAGTACAAATATTTTAAAAAGTATTAAAGTTAGAATAATGATGAGATATAGCAGGAATGTCGGGAAGGAGCTGAACGTTTTGACACCAAAATTGTTGAAATCGGTTGAAGTATGTGGGAGTAGTTACACGCCGACGGAATAATAATAATAATAATAATAATAATAACTAGAAAAAGCTGTTCCTACGCAACAGCGAGTGAGAATGCTAATCTGCAGAATGATTTGAGGAGAAGATGCAGAAGATCAATGCAGAAGAGAAAAAATAGCTAAAAAACATTGAAGAATTAGAAAAATTTGAAGAATTTGAAGAATTTGAAGTAATTTGTAGTAGTAGTAGTAGTTGTAGTAGTACTAGAAGTACTATTAGTAGTAGTAGTAGTAGTAGTATCAGTAGTAGTAGTAGTAGTATCAGTAGTATCAGTAGTAGCAGTAGTAGTAGTATCAGTAGTAGTAGTATCAGTTTTTAAAGGATTTGAAGGAATTTGTAGTAGTAGTAGTAGTATCAGTAGTACTAGTAGTAGTAGTAGTTGTATTATTAGTAGTAATAGTAGTAGTATCAGTAGTAGTAGTAGTAGTATCAGTAGTAGTAGTAGTATCAGTTTTTAAAAAAATTGAAGGAATTTGAAGGAATTTGTAGTAGTAGTAGTAGTAGTAGTAGTATCAGTAGTACTAGTAGTAGTAGTAGTTGTATTAGTAGTAGTAATAGTAGTAGTATCAGTAGTAGTAGTAGTAGTATCAGTAGTAGTAGTAGTATCAGTTTTTAAATAATTTGAAGGAAATTGTAGTAGTAGTAGTATTAGTAGTAGTATCAGTAGTACTACTAGTAGTAGTAGTTGTATTAGTAGTAGTAATAGTAGTAGTAGCAGTAGTAGTTGTAGTAGCAGTAGTGGTAGCAGTAGCAGCAATAGTATCATTAGTAGTAGTAGTAGTAGTAGTAGTAGTAGTATCTGTAGTAGTAGTAGTAGTATCATCAGTAGTAGTAGTAGAAGTATCAGTAGTAGTAGGAGTAGTATCAGTAGTAGTAGTAGTATCAGTTTTTAAAGAATTTGGAGGAATTTGAAGAATTTGAAGGAATTTGTAGTAGTAGTAGTAGTAGTAGTAGTAGTATCAGTAGTACTAGTAGTAGTAGTAGTAGTAGTAATAGTAGTAGTATCAGTAGTAGTTGTTGTAGTATCAGCAGTAGCATCAGTAGTAGTAGCAGTAGCAGCAGTAGTAGTAGCAGTAGCAGCAGTAGTATCATTAGTAGTAGTAGTAGTAGTATTATTATCAGTAGTAGTAGTAGTATCAGTAGTAGTAGTAGTAGTAGTAGTAGTAGTATCAGTAGTAGTAGTAGAAGTATCAGTAGTAGTAGGAGTAGTATCAGTAGTAGTAGTAGTATCAGTTTTTAAAGAATTTGAAGTAATTTGAAGAATTTGAAGGAATTTGTAGTAGTAGTAGTAGTAGTAGTAGTAGTAGTATCAGTAGTACTAGTAGTAGTAGTAGTAGTAGTAGTAATAGTAGTAGTATCAGTAGTAGTTGTTGTAGTATCAGCAGTAGCATCAGTAGTAGTAGCAGTAGCAGCAGTAGTATCATTAGTAGTAGTAGTAGTGGTAGTAGTATCAGTAGTAGTAGTAGTAGTAGTATCAGTAGTAGTAGTATCAGTTGTAGTAGTAGTAGTAGTAGGAGTAGTATCTGTTGTAGTAGTAGTATTAATATCAGTTGTATCAGAAGAATTAGAAAGAATTTGAAAAATTTGAAGAATTTGAAAAATTTGAAGAATTTGAAGTATTTGAAGTATTTGAAAAATTTGAAACAATTTGAAAAATTTGAAAAAATTTGAAAAATCTGAAAGATTTGAACCATTTGAACCATTTGAACAATTTCAACAATAAGAATGATTACAAGAATTTGAAGGAATATAAAAAATTTGAAGAATTTGAAGGAATTTGCATTCATTTCAATGGGAGAAAAATACGCACAAAAGTACAAATATTTTAAAAAGTATTAAAGTTAGAATAATGATGAGATATAGCAGGAATGTAGGGAAGGAGCTGAACGTTTTGACACCAAAATTGTTGAAATCGGTTGAAGTATGTGGGAGTAGTTACACGCCGACGGAATAATAATAATAATAATAATAATAATAATAATAATAACTAGAAAAAGCTGTTCCTACGCAACAGCGAGTGAGAATGCTAATCTGCAGAATGATTTGAGAAGATGCAGAAGATCCATGCAGAAGAGAAAAAATAGCTGAAAAATATTAAAGAATTTGAAAAATTTGAAGAATTTGAACAATTTGAAGTAATTTGTAGTATCAGTAGTAGTAGTAGTAGTATCAGTAGTATCAGTAGTAGCAGTAGTATCAGTAGTAGCAGTAGTAGTATCAGTAGTAGTAGTAGTAGTATCAGTAGTATCAGTAGTAGCAGTAGTAGTAGTAGTATCAGTAGTAGTAGTAGTAGTTTTTAAAGAATTTGAAGGAATTTGAAGGTATTTGAAGAATTTGAAGGAATTTGTAGTAGTAGTAGTAGTATCAGTAGTACTAGTAGTAGTAGTAGTTGTATTATTAGTAGTAATAGTAGTAGTATCAGTATTATTAGTAGTAATATCAGTAGTAGTAGCAGTATCAGTTTTTAAAGAATTTGAAGGAATTTGAAGGAATTTGTAGTAGTAGTAGTAGTAGTAGTATCAGTAGTACTAGTAGTAGTAGTAGTTGTATTAGTAGTAGTAATAGTAGTAGTAGTAGTATCAGTAGTAGTAGTAGCAGCAGTAGTATCATTAGTAGTAGTAGTATCAGTAGTAGTAGTAGTATCAGTAGTAGTAGTAGTAGTAGTAGTATCAGTAGTAGTAGAAGTATCAGTAGTAGTAGGAGTAGTATCAGTAGTAGTAGTAGTATCAGTTTTTAAAGAATTTGAAGGAATTTGCAGAATTTAAAGGAATTTGTAGTAGTAGTAGTAGTAGTAGTAGTATCAGTAGTACTAGTAGTAGTAGTAGTAGTAGTAATAGTAGTAGTATCAGTAGTAGTTGTAGTACCAGCAGTAGCATCAGTAGTAGTAGCAGTAGCAGCAGTAGTATCATTAGTAGTAGTAGTAGTGGTAGTAGTAGTATCAGTAGTAGTAGTAGTAGTATCAGTAGTAGTAGTATCAGTTGTAGTAGTATCAGTTGTAGTAGTAGTAGTAGTAGGAGTAGTATCTGTTGTAGTTGTAGTATTAATATCAGTTGTATCAGGAGAATTAGAAGGAATTTGAAAAATTTGAAGAATTTGACAAATTTGAAGAATTTGAAGTATTTGAAGTATTTGAAAAATTTGAAAAAATTTGAAAAATATGAAAAAATTTGAAAAATCTGAAAGATTTGAACCATTTGAACCATTTGAACAATTTGAACAATAAGAATGATTAAAAGAATTTGAAGGAATTTGAAGGAATATCAAAAATTTGAAGAATTTGAAGGAATTTGCATTCATTTCAATGGGAAAAAAGTACGCACAAAAAGTACAAATATTTTAAAAAGTATTAAAGTTAGAATAATGATGAGATATAGCAGGAATGTCGGGAAGGAGCTGAACGTTTTGACACCAAAATTGTTGAAATCGGTTGAAGTATGTGGGAGTAGTTACACGCCGACGGAATAATAATAATAATAATAATAATAATAATAATAATAATAATAAAGAAAAACAGGAAAACAATAAGTGAGAATGCTGTATAGCATTCTCACTGATAATAAAGAAAAACAGGAAAACAATAAGTGAGAATGCTGTATAGCATTCTCACTGATAATAATAATAATAAAGAAAAACAGGAAAACAATAAGTGAGAATGCTGTATAGCATTCTCACTGATAATAAAGAAAAACAGGAAAACAATAAGTGAGAATGCTGTATAGCATTCTCACTGATAATAACTAGAAAAAGCTGTTCCTACGCAACAGCGAGTGAGAATGCTAATCTGCAGAATGATTTGAGGAGAAGATGCAGAAGATCAATGCAGAAGAGAAAAAAATAGCTAAAAAACATTGAAGAATTTGAAAAATTTGAAGAATTTGAAGAATTTGAAGTAATTTGTAGTAGTAGTAGTAGTTGTAGTAGTACTAGAAGTACTATTAGTAGTAGTAGTAGTAGTATCAGTAGTAGTAGTAGTAGTATCAGTAGTATCAGTAGTAGCAGTAGTAGTAGTATCAGTAGTAGTAGTATCAGTTTTTAAAGGATTTGAAGGAATTTGTAGTAGTAGTAGTAGTATCAGTAGTACTAGTAGTAGTAGTAGTTGTATTATTAGTAGTAATAGTAGTAGTATCAGTAGTAGTAGTATCAGTAGTAGTAGTAGTATCAGTTTTTAAAAAAATTGAAGGAATTTGAAGGAATTTGTAGTAGTAGTAGTAGTAGTAGTAGTAGTATCAGTAGTACTAGTAGTAGTAGTTGTTGTATTAGTAGTAGTAATAGTAGTAGTATCAGTAGTAGTAGTAGTAGTATCAGTAGTAGTAGTAGTATCAGTTTTTAAAAAAATTGAAGGAATTTGAAGGAATTTGTAGTAGTAGTAGTAGTATTAGTAGTATCAGTAGTACTAGTAGTAGTAGTAGTTGTTGTATTAGTAGTAGTAATAGTAGTAGTATCAGTAGTAGTAGTAGTAGTATCAGTAGTAGTAGTAGTATCAGTTTTTAAATAATTTGAAGGAAATTGTAGTAGTAGTAGTATTAGTAGTAGTATCAGTAGTACTACTAGTAGTAGTAGTTGTATTAGTAGTAGTAATAGTAGTAGTAGCAGTAGTAGTTGTAGTAGCAGTAGTGGTAGCAGTAGCAGCAATAGTATCATTAGTAGTAGTAGTAGTAGTAGTAGTAGTAGTATCTGTAGTAGTAGTAGTAGTAGTAGTATCATCAGTAGTAGTAGTAGAAGTATCAGTAGTAGTAGGAGTAGTATCAGTAGTAGTAGTAGTATCAGTTTTTAAAAAATTTGGAGGAATTTGAAGAATTTGAAGGAATTTGTAGTAGTAGTAGTAGTAGTAGTAGTAGTATCAGTAGTACTAGTAGTAGTAGTAGTAATAGTAGTAGTATCAGTAGTAGTTGTTGTAGTATCAGCAGTAGCATCAGTAGTAGTAGCAGTAGCAGCAGTAGTATCATTAGTAGTAGTAGTAGTATTATTATCAGTAGTAGTAGTAGTATCAGTAGTAGTAGTAGTAGTAGTAGTATCAGTAGTAGTAGTAGAAGTATCAGTAGTAGTAGTAGTAGTATCAGTAGTACTAGTAGTAGTAGTAGTAGTAGTAGTAATAGTAGTAGTATCAGTAGTAGTTGTTGTAGTATCAGCAGTAGCATCAGTAGTAGTAGCAGTAGCAGCAGTAGTATCATTAGTAGTAGTGGTAGTAGTATCAGTAGTAGTAGTAGTAGTAGTATCAGTAGTAGTAGTATCAGTTGTAGTAGTAGTAGTAGTAGGAGTAGTATCTGTTGTAGTAGTAGTATTAATATCAGTTGTATCAGAAGAATTAGAAAGAATTTGAAAAATTTGAAGAATTTGAAAAATTTGAAGAATTTGAAGTATTTGAAGTATTTGAAAAATTTGAAACAATTTGAAAAATTTGAAAAAATTTGAAAAATCTGAAAGATTTGAACCATTTGAACCATTTGAACAATTTCAACAATAAGAATGATTACAAGAATTTGAAGGAATATAAAAAATTTGAAGAATTTGAAGGAATTTGCATTCATTTCAATGGGAAAAAAGTACGCACAAAAAGTACAAATATTTTAAAAAGTATTAAAGTTAGAATAATGATGAGATATAGCAGGAATGTCGGGAAGGAGCTGAACGTTTTGACACCAAAATTGTTGAAATCGGTTGAAGTATGTGGGAGTAGTTACACGCCGACGGAATAATAATAATAATAATAATAATAATAATAATAATAATAATAAAGAAAAACAGGAAAACAATAAGTGAGAATGCTGTATAGCATTCTCACTGATAATAATAATAATAATAATAAAGAAAAACAGGAAAACAATAAGTGAGAATGCTGTATAGCATTCTCACTGATAAAGAAAAACAGGAAAACAATAAGTGAGAATGCTGTATAGCATTCTCACTGATAAAGAAAAACAGGAAAACAATAAGTGAGAATGCTGTATAGCATTCTCACTGATAAGCTGAGATGGTATGAATACTTTTGGAAGGCACTCTACAGTATACTGCCACAATCAATAGTTTGTTTTAAATTCATTCTTTTTTTTTACTAATAAAATAAACTTAAAATATTAGAATGTGCATTTTGCTTTTCTTAAAACTGCTTTATTACTCTAAGTAAACTTGCTCTGGAACAAACAAATGGTATAATTAGGTTAGAAAAATCTGCATTGCTTTTCTTTCAGGAATTTCCTCCTATAAATATTGAATCAAATTGATTTATATTTGTATTGTATTTAATTGTATTAAAGGGGAAAAAAAATATCCCACCTCTTATTGCACAACTTTAATTGAGTTATTCAAGAAAATAGTAGTTAATCTGAATATTTTCAGTAAGTAAACAAGAAAAGAAGATGAAAATCAAACCCATAGACACACTTGAAATGCCTTGGGTTTGGGGGTTTAAACCTTTCTAGCTGGTAAATCACTATCTAGCCTTGAATTGGCTTTTGATTGGATCTGATTTAATGAGTGATTCAAGAGGCTGGACTGCCTTCCTACTTCAGTGTAAAACCTAGTTTTGAACAGCTATAACCTCATGAACTCATGAAAATAACAACAAGAAGATTGTTATTGTGATATGAATCTTAAAAGCGTAAAAAAAAAAAACAGGGAATCACAATATTTTTTAATTTTCATCTTAAACTCTAAGTCACAAACTCTCCACATCCCCAAGTTAATGCTGGATCAATCAAAATGGCCCATCTATGTACGAAAATCAAGAGTCTGACAGCTGTTTTAAGTCCAGGGTTCAAAACTCAAAGTCGAGTCTCTACTAAATTGATTCATGTGCTGAATTAATGAAAATTAACAATAGTTGTTACCAAGAAAAGATTGTTATGAGATCTGATTGAGATTTATTTTTGTTAAAATCCAATTCTGTAGGTTACACGCTCAATATTCAACAGCAATTACTAGAATCTCAGGCTTGAAGTCATTTATTTTACGAGAAAAACATGAAACAAGTAAAAAAAAAAAATGCTGGACTGATGCTCAGAAATGCTTTGCACAAATAAAAAGAGAGAAGCAGTGACAGGACAACTGAAGAAGCTCAGCTTGGAACGTGAATAAGGACGGGCTTGTTAGAAGAACCCTAGGTGGAAAAGCGGCACGGTGCATCCAGCATGCATTGCTGTGAGACATATATAGACAACGGAGTGTGCTTTGGCTGGATGGGAGGAGCTTTACTCTACCTGCTCAGAGTAGGGCTGCTCCCTCTGAAATAAGATGATTGACATGTGAATATTAGCAGAGGGTGAGAAAGGGGAACTTAAAGGTACCTTTGTGTAGAATGATTAGATTTAAGCATCCTCTACAAAACTGTGCACATTAATATTATTACAGAGTGGGAAGAAAACTATCTGCATCCCAAGTTAGCCATAAGCAGCCACCACAGCAGCATACAGACTAGGGCTGGACGATAATTCAATAACAATATATATTGATCGATAGACGTATATCGGGTCATTTGTAGTGCAGTGATGGAAAAAAAAGGGTCAATAAAAAGTTCATTAGAATAAAAGCTTTGCTTCCTTTTGCATTCTAGCCTATCATGTAGGTTAATATTACAGTCATTACATCAACCCAACCAATCACAAACGCACACCCAGGAATGCCCTGCCCTAAGCTCCGCCCCCTTCAAAGAGTTCAGAGAGCACATATTCTTTTTAATTTTTTTAAAAACTTGCAGTTTTGGTAAAAAGTTGGTTGAATAAAGGGTTGAGTTTGAATTCAGGGTTTGTGTCTTCTGTATCTAAAAAAAGGTCGCTAGCAAACAGCATAAAACGGCCAAGGCCGCACTTAAAATATATGTTTTGAATTTGTTGATAATTATCGATATCGATCAATATGATTTCTATTTTGTCAATATGCTTTTTTTCCCTATATCGTCCAGCCCTAATACAGACGGCTCTCCACCTTCACTACTGAGCACAGCTCAACTATTCAGCCCTTTAGTTATATACATTCAGGGAAATTGAACTGAGAAAGATATGGAGGGCAATAGGACAATGCATGATATTTTTAAGCCTGGATTTCTTTTAAAACTGCAACACCATGAGGATTCTTACAGTAAAATGTATTTATTTTTTCCCATCAGGAAAGGGCCTCAACAGGGACACAGCATTATCTGTGCTAAGGTGCTGTATTGATCTACGTGTGGAACCAGGAGGCAATCAATAGTAACTCAAGGTTCAAACGGGCTGGGCTTTCAAGAGGAACTCTGTCACCTGTTTGGATGTGACGACGGCAACATGAACTGGAAGTCCACGGCGCACGTGCCATCCAGCAGCTGGTGATGCTGGATGCTGTTCAGCTCATAGGCGATGTAAGCCCTGCGGACGTACACCTGGAGGCGTAGAAAACACCAGCACCAGTCAAAAATACAGAACTAAAAAAGTAAAAAAAAACAGAAGAAAATTCACCCACTCTGATCTTCAAACTTGGATTCAACTTACCTCTAAGGCAGCCATGCACACAACTTGATTGGAGTGATAGAAGAAGTTGGGCAAGACGTCAAAAATTGAGGTTTCAGAGAGAATAAGTTTCTGTGTCAAACAGAAGATGAACTCTTTAGCTGATGTTTAAGTTGCAGAATACAGGATGTCATTAACATGTCTCTGTTTCGCACTGTGGAGGAAATATGTTTCACTCTGGGATTGACCATCTTGTGCTGAAAGTTCAAGGTTTGACACGCCCTCTGTGAGACCAAGTGGTCAGATAACTATCAGCTGAACTGATCAGAAAACAGGTAAGCCTGTCCTCCTGCTGGAGCCACATTAAGCATTCAGCATGCCAAGGTGGGAGCATCCTCAACAGTACAGAGAGATAAACTATCTGCAAAGTGTGACATGAAATGAAATAAGGTTAGGGCTGGACGATATAGAAACAAAGCATATCGATAAAATAGAAATCATATTGATCGATATTGATAATTATCAACAAATTCAAAACATATATTTTAAATGCAGCCCTGGCCATTTTATGTTGTTGCTTAGGAACCTATTTTTATATACAGAACACACAAACACTGAATTCAAACTCAACCCTTTATTCAGACAACTTTTTACCAAAACTGCAAGTTTTTAAAAGAGAAAAAAGAACATGTGCTCTCTGAACTCTTTGAAGGGGCGGAGCTTGGTTCCTGGGTCTACGTTTGTGATTGGTTGGGAGGATGTAATGACGGAAAAAATAATCTAATCTAATTTAATCTAATCTAACCTAATATTAATGCAAAAGGAAGGAAAACTGTTATTCTATTTAACTTTTTATTGATCGCTATACGTCTGTCGATCGATATATATTGTTATTGAATTATCATCTAGCCCTAACGTTGTTATCCGATCACTGCTAGTGCAAATCGGTGGGACCTGTGTGTGGTACACCTTTAAACTCATACCCCGGGTCGATTTAAAGTAATGTTTTAATTTGACCAGTGTGATATGCGGTCGATTTATGAACTGTTTGATTGCTGTAAAAGCCAATAAAGGCTCTTCCATCGATTACTAAGGGTTAACATCAATTATTTTTGACATGCCAATTTTTGTTCAAATCTAAAGAGTAAAAAATATTGTCACCTTCTTATTCAGGTTTTTCAGAAAACACATAAAATAATACGGCTATAAATTATTGAGCTGATTTAGGCAAAAAAGTAATGTTGGGAAAAAACTTTTTTTTATCTTTTGGGAGATGCCTATGCCTATGTCCTCTCCTATCAGAAATAGACTACTTAGTTGAACAAAATAACTAAGTCTAACTCTTGCCAGGAGTCTGAACTATATTGGACTTAACTGTACATCTTATAAGTTGTAAAGCTGGTGTAAAAACCTTTTACTGACATGACCAAGAATCTGGCTTAGCTGGAAATCACGCTGGAAAAGCTACAATCTCAAATCCAATGTTATTTCTATAAAGCAGCAACCCTTCATACATCACTTAAAGACAACCCAGATACACAACAAATTGATGGGGGCGATACCTTCAGGTTTTCCGGGCAAAACTGGTGGCCGTACATGTCAATAGCTGACAGAAAGATGGACTCCACCTGGTTGTGTCTCAGTTCGTACGATGGCAAATGGGAGGCAATCAAGACCTAAGAGTCGATATGTTACTTCAACTTTCTTCTTCGGAGGCTTAGACCAAATGCAAAGTTTTTTAAAAGCGGCTGAGCTGCAGGTGGCTCACCTGTCTGGCTCTCAACGCAACCTTTGAGTTTTCCATCTTGCTCAGCTCTGTGAGTTCATTCAGAATAGCCATGAGCTCATCAGCAAGGGTGGGGTCACGTCCACACAGCTGGTCCTGCACAAAGGCACAGAGGCACACCACGTCAAGACTTCTTGTCACAGCGCAGAATAAGAAGGTGAGTCCGTCTGTGGAGGAGGAGGAGGAAGAGGAGGGGAGCCTTACAATGAGCATAGTCACCAGGATGTTCTTCTTGGACACCTGAGCGTGCGAGAAGATGTAGTCAAGCACGGGACTCATGTCCGGTTTGTGCTGCTCTCTCAGGTTGATCACACACTTGTCATAGTGAGCTGTGGGACAGAAACGTTGCGTGCGTATTTGAGTTAAACGTCTGACGCAGTTAAGGAAGCATCTGGTTTGAAAACCGCTCGCGTTACCTTGCTGGAACTGCATCTCGACCTCCAGGTAGCGCTTCAGCAGATCAAGAACCACAGATTTCATGTAACCACGGATCCCGCTGCGATATCTGAACGGAGGGAACAAATGTACCGCTGCCGTTATACTGAAAGTCTCGTGCCATGAAAACCCTTTTTGTGTTTAATTTTATTCATTCTAAAGACAGATAGGACTTGATTTGGTATCAAGAAAAAACTTAATTATTTTCATGATATCATTTATTACAAAAAAATATATTTTTTGTAATAAATGACTCCACTAGAGTCGTCATTGTGTTAAACAGGCTATTATAAATACATGCAGAAATGTTCAAAAATGATGAAGTAAAATAAACTATCTGCAGACAGGCCCTGGCCAGTAATTAAATGACAAATTAAAAAGATTAACAGTATGTTTTTAATATTGTAAAAAAGGAACAACTAACCTCTGCACTAACTGAACAATACTCTGAGTGTTCATGAAGAAGACCTCCCGGTCAGCCTTCCTCTGCAATGTGGCTGCATGGCTGTCTAAGATGTTAGCAATCTGAAAATCAAACACACAACAATTACTAACTAAAAAAGGCAGTTCTTGAATCCGCATGTTGCCACTGGACCTTTGGGGTTTACCCTTTGACTGGGGAACTGGCAGAGGACGGAGGTGATGTTGCTTGCATACTGAGCCATGACCTTACGGATGTCCTTCTCAACAGTAGCAGGAATGCGACCGGCCACGCTGGTCATGATCTCCTGAAGCTCCAGCAGTGGAAGCGATGGGTCCCTCAGAGTCTTCATCAGGGTTGCGACCCATTCTTTCAGCTGCACAAAGCGCTCAGTCAAGGATAGTCTGATTGTATGATTCTGGCATCTTTGACGTCAGACAGGTAAATACACACCTTAGTGCTGAAGTAAGGCTCATCGAGGCAGTACCCGTCCATCACTCTGACCAGGTTTTCCAGCACATTGTGGAACACCTGGTGAAGCTTTTCCCCGACCATGGGCAGGGACTGCTGGGGCGGCAGTGTAGCTGTGTTGAGCTCCACCTGTAGCCCAGAGGGAAACACATCCTTACACATGGGCATCAATTAAATTTTCAATTCAATTTTATTTATATAGCGCCAATTCATGAAGTATGTCATGTCAAGGCACTTTAGAAAGTCAAATTCAATCAGATTATACAGATTGGTCATAATGTCCTATATAAGGGAACTCAGTTGATTGCTTCAAAGTCCCGACAAGCAGCATTCACTCCTGGAGAAGCGTAGAGCCACAGGGAGAGTCGTCTGCATTGTCCATGGCTTTGCAGCAATCCCTCATACTGAGCAAGCATGAAGCGACAGTGGAAAGAAAAACTCCCCATTAACGGGAAGGAAAAACCTCCAGCAGAACCGGGCTCAGTGTGAACGGTCATCTGCCTCGACCGACTGGGGGTTAGCGAAGAATTCTCTTCTCTTCAAAATTATAAAATACTTGTAATCAGCTACTGGGGAGAAAAAAACTTTGTTTCATGGACTGAGCGTTGGGAGTTACGTACCTTGAGTATACTGCTGGGGTCGTCCAGATCCATACGAGCCGTGACACAACCAGGCTCCAGAACAGCCCCTGGCCTCTTGACAAAGTGTATACACCCAGACTGATGCACGGTCAGAGTCATCACCATCTTCATCACCTGAGAACAAATCACAATCAAAACTGGAGTAAAATGCAAGCAGACAGTAAAGCTATAATAAAAAAAACAGAGCCTTCCAAACCTCAATCTCTGCATAAGGTTCTCCTGCAAAAGTATGACCTCCATCCTCCACGGTGTACTGCAGCAGTTTACCAGCAGAGGGCGACCTCAGCACTGTGGGATCCCTCTCCTTCTCAAACACACAAGTCTTGTTGCCGACAGTGATGCGGTAGCTACAGGGATGAAGTAAAGTGGCCAATCAGCAAAGATGAAGTCAGATAGGAAAGTGTGGATTTGACACGGTCAAAGTCTTGCCTGTCTACTTCCTCCTTCATGTAAGTCGTGTAGCTGTTGCCGTCGTAACACAGCAGGAGACCCCCGTCATTCAACCTGTGCACGTCTATTTCGATGTCTGAGCCGTTCATGATGATGATGTAGGTTGTCTGGGATTGGCGAGCCACCTGAAGCCAGCGTAGGTGGTAGTTTATAAATATAAAGTGTTCATGGATTTCGTGTTATAAACTCTAGACCAACAGCAACACAAAGCAGTGTGTAATGGAGAAGTTGAAGACACGATATAGTACATGTTATTCCAAATTAAAATAGGAAAAGTCCAGTGCTTCCTTGTATTCAGCCTACTTTACTTTGTGGCAAACTCCTTTTGGAGTTTGTCACAAGCCATGTAGGGACCAGAAGAAGGGACAATCTAGAATAATTGCTCTGGTCAGATAAAACTACGTATTGGCCTACATGCAAAATGCTATGTGAGGTAGAGAACTAGCCTAACACAGCCCCCTGAACACAGTGTCGGATTGTTGGCGGATGCTGGTGGTGGCATCATGGTGTGGAGATGTTTTCTTCGACTGGCCAGTGCTGATGGGAAGATGGATGCAACTAAACACAACAGCTGTTAGAGTCTGAAAAAGACTTAAGAAAGTGCCAAAGGTTCGCCTCCCAGCAGGGAAATCCTACACATTACAACTAGGATACAACAGGATTGTTTAAATGAAAACCATGTTCTTGCATCAGAATGGTCGGGGCAGTCCAATGTGATTGAGGTTAAGCTGTTATGCGAAGAAGAAGGGGTAAAAAGTTAAGTCACTAGAGTGGTGGGGCTGCAACGGGTAGTCAGCGGCTTGCCAGGTCTGGGGCTGACGCCTCCGCTCCCCCCAGGAGGGGCGGGGGCAGGGGTGGCTAGGGTAAGGTGGGGGAGGGAGGGGGTTTATTAGGTATTTAGGGGGTGAGGGGGGGTTCTGGCTGGGTGGCTCGTACGGGTCATGTTGGCCCGCCCTCTTTGGGGGGCCCGGTCCGGGGGGCGTCTGGTCTGGGGGCGGGGTCGGGCACAAGTAGTCGTATAGTAGATTTGGGGTGACCCCCCCTCTGGTCAGTGTTGGATGCGAGTGTTATGTGGGAATGTGTGTACAGCGTCCTGGGGGCGGCTTCGCGGGGCCTGGCCCCCCGGGGGGTGGCTGGGGCCCCTGCCGCAGGGGCGGGGCGCCCCTGGGGCCTCTGGCCCCCAGGGCCCATGGCCGGGACCACTTCAGCACGGCTGGCTGCCGGCGGAGCCCACGGGCTCGTCCCCGTGGCTCTTGGGGGCGTCGGCATTGCGGTGGCTGGGGGATTTCCTCGGGGTCGTCTCTCCTCTTTCCTTGGGGGGGGGGGGGGGGGGGGGTTGCAGATTTCCTGTGGCGGCCCCTCTCGGGCGCACTGCTTTGGGGGCCCCTTTGGGAGTCCGGGGTTATGGGTCCCCTGACCCCTGCCTCTGTGCTCGGGGAAGGCGGGTCTTTGGTTCTCCACAACCACTATCAAGCTATTTCCTTCTGGATAATTTTCACCTAAACTAGTGCAGTCTCACAAACTCCCACAGGTGCTGGGTCCCAGGTATTAAATGTTCACTTATATACAGAAAGCCTATAATTTGTTTATTTATTTTCTTTCACTTTCTTTTTTTAAGGTATCACATTACACATGTCAGCTTAAATAATAATACATTTAGCAATGGTATCAAGGTGTTACTCGATTGTATTTGTTGCTTTATGTCTGTTGGTTGTGCTGTTCTTTTTGCGTCTCTTTCCAGGTGATGGAGCAGACAGAGGACGTTTTATCATTCTCTCCCTTTTATCTCTTCTTTCTTTCACCTCTTCTCTTTCTTTTTTTTTTCTCTTCTTGTTCTTCCTTTACTCTCCCACTTTCCCATTGTAAAAAAAAAAAAAAAAAAAAAAGAGTCTGAAAAAGACTTAAGAAAGTGCCAAAGGTTCGCCTCCCAGCAGGGAAATCCTACACATTACAACTAAGATACAACAGGATTGTTTAAATGAAAACCATGTTCTTGCATCAGAATGGTTGGGGCAGTCCAATGTGATTGAGGATAAGCTGTTATG
Organism: Fundulus diaphanus; assembly: GCA_037039145.1. Taxonomy (NCBI): domain Eukaryota; kingdom Metazoa; phylum Chordata; class Actinopteri; order Cyprinodontiformes; family Fundulidae; genus Fundulus; species Fundulus diaphanus. The sequence goes on from CM073127.1 coordinate 27,832,122, forward strand.
CGAAGAAGAAGGGGTAAAAAGTTAAGGCACTAGAGTGGTGGACGAGTCTCTGGTAGAGACACAACCCAAAAGACTTGCAGCAATTGCAGCAAAAGGTGGTTCTCTGAAGCATTCCTGTTCAGTGGACCTGAAAACATCACACTTTTTTCCAAAATGTTTATTTCTAAAACATCTCGAAAACTATGTACCATGTACCTTCCACTTCACAATTACATACTACTTTGTTAGTCTACCACATATCATCTCACTGAAATTCACTGAAGTTTGTTGCCATGACATAAGAACAAGGGTATTAATCCTTTTCCAGCAAGTGTAAATAGAGCACATACCTTCAGACAGTACTTGACTCCTTCATAGATCAGGTCTACGGTGACAGAGTTGAGCAGGCTGTCTGCCGGCAGCACCTGGCCCCTGCAGATTCAGCGGGTAAACGTCAACCTTCTGAACTCACATTAAGTGTAACAGTGAGACTTTATCAACAGAAGGGCGCGTCTACTGGCCTCTCCAGGGAATGCAGGAAGTCTAACATGCTCTTTCTGAAGCTGGCATCAGCAACATGCAGAGCTCCACAAACAATGCCCAGCATGGTATCTGGTCTTTCTGCCTGGAGAAGGAGGACGGAGTACAACGCTACCATAATTCATCACCCAGCGCCTGAATGAGTCACTGTACGTGCTCCCGCAAAGACTCTGACCTGCACTTTCTCCGCAATGAGATGGTCCAACCAGCCGGTGTCGGTGTCATTGTTCCTGAAGCTTTCGGTCTCCAGAAGCTTGATGAGGTATTCCACCGTTGTCCTAAAATCTCCTCTGATGGACAGCTCCTTCATGGCCACCACCATGTTTCTGTGGAACATCAGAATGCCTTTTAAATCTTTGCTCTGAAGATATTTTAGAAGTTTGACCATAGGTAGATTTATTGCATGATTTATTACAGCGTTAATTAGAAAGAGCATGGGATGAAGTTCAAGCAACATTTGCGGGACTCTTTAATTCACCCTTTGCCTATTGGGATAAATATTGCCCTAAATGGTCATGCCTCACAACCAACAAAGCACGCAAAGGCATTATTACATAAAGATTAGTCAACATAATAAAAGGAGGCTTACGAGATGGCTTCCTCTCGGTTCTCTCCCCATGAAAAACAGTGTCCGAACTGGGAGTCGGCAAATTCATGGAGGCCACCGGTCGCCCCCACACTGAAGTAACCCCAGACGTTTTTACTGCTGCGGAAGTTCAACTCCTGCACGGTGCCAGAGCTGGGCTTGAACCCCTGAGAAAGAGCCAGAGATCACAAGTCGACGGTGGGAACAGAAGAGCAAAAGCAGACAGTTGAAGGCCGAGGCGTTGATGAAGTAAAGCTTCACCTCGTCTGGATTCTCGCTGGTGATCCGAGCTGCTATGACGTGCCCTCTTGGATTTGGAACGCAGTCCGGAGTTTCAAAGTTAATGACGGAGTCGCCCCACGGACTTTCCCCGTAAAGCACTCGGATGTCCTTAATTCTGTGCAGAGGGATGCCCATTGCAATCTACCAGAGAAAACACAGAGTTAAAGCCTTTTGCATCTGCAGTATTTCTTTTACTTCTTCTAAAAAAACAACTGGAGTTCACCTGAAGTTGGGCAGCCGGCAGGTTTACATCCCCGATCATCTCGGTGCACGGATGCTCCACCTGCAAGCGAGGATTCAGCTCCAAAAAGTGGAAGCTCCCGTCCTCCGAGTAGAGATACTCCACAGTGCCGGCACTCACATAGCCCACCATCTTGGCCAGCCGCACTGCATGCTGGGTTGGAGAGAGAGAAGAAGCAAAGTTGTTCTGAAGCTGAGCAAAACGTTGGTCGGCCAAATATAAGTAAGCCCAGACCAGCTGACCCGCTCCATTTGCTCTAAGGTTGAGGTGGGAGCGATGGTGGCGGGAGCCTCCTCTATGATCTTCTGGTGCCTTCTCTGGATGGAGCAGTCTCGTCCAAACAGGGAGATTGCATTTCCGTACTCATCCGCCAGTATCTGCACCTCCAGGTGCCTTGCATGCTGCGCCAGCTGCATGATGAAAATGGGGGATCCCGGAACCTCAGTTTGAACCTGGATCCAGGGCAAACAATAGAAGAGTTGAATCCAGGGAGCTAATTGTAAAAGAGCAAACATTTTGGCTGAGGAAACCATAAGAACACAAACCTGTCTGAAGAAACTTGGAAACTCATCTGAATTTTCAACTTTGCGGATGCCCTTTCCACCTCCACCCTCCGAGGCCTTGATAACAACTGGATAACCAATTTTTTCTGCTTCCTGAACAGCGAAAAAACATATTAAAATAGCGTTTGGCAAACAACACTTACTGATACTGCTGATAAAGATGTATGAAAAGCTTTAAAATAATCTTTTCCTGCAGCAGCATTATCCCAGACTGATAACTACAGAACGATCCAACCTTAAATCTGAGTACATTTGTTTATAATACAGGTAATTCATGACTTTCTGTTTCTCTGGAGGATAAATAGCATGTGACAAAAAGGCCAATTTCTGGTAGCCAGCCTTCAAAACGGGAAAGACAGTAGAACATTCAATAAGAAAGAAAATAAAAACTTTCCCAAATTTGCACGTTTTTCTGGACTCCAGACGGAGTGAGGGGGATGGCAAGAGAGTTAAAAAGAGAAGTTTCCAAAGCCCACTTTTAGAAAGCTGTAACAGTGTGGCATCTTGACGTCACCAATCTCCATAAAGAAACAGATACCCAACCAACTAGATTTTTGAGGAGGCATGACTAGGGCTGGACGATAATTCAATAACAATATATATCGATCGATAGACGTGTGGCGCGATAGGAAAAAATAGGGTCGATAATAGTTCGATAGAAACAGTTTTCCTTCCTTCCGGCCTATCATATTAGTTCACTACTTCCTCTCGACCAATCGTAATCGCGGACCCAGGCGCGCCGTCACAAAGCGCCGCCCTCTCAAACCACAACACAGAGCATGTGAATATGTCGCAGCAAGGAGCGGCGGAGGAAACGGTCCCAAAACGGGGTTTTACTAGTTCGCCAGCCTGACAGAAATAAACCAGTGATTTGTAAAACTTGCAAAGAACCGGTAAAAACAGAGTCTGGTAACGCAACCAACTTGTTTCATCACGCAAGCCGCTCACTCCGCACGCGCTGCTGCGCGAGCTGTGCAGCTCCGCGCAACACCGCGGGCATGCTGCTGTTGTCTGCAGTTAAAAAACCTGGCTTCAAACAACTACTCGCCACTCCGCGAGGTATAAAGTCCGCGATATAAAGTTCCGGGACGCAAGTTTTTCTCTAACAGCGCTCCCTAAATTGAGCAACGAGTGCCGTGAATCAGTGCAAAATGAGTCCTTACACGCCACAACCTCGGACCTGCGTCAGCCTCTCAATTATGAAACCTGAGAAGTAACTAGTGTACTATTCCCACCTAAATAGGCTATTTTATTTATTTATTTATTTGGTATATTTATTTTGGTCTTTCTTTAATAATAAAGTCTTTATTTAATAACATAACTCAGGTCTCTTAAGTTATTTTTCTTAAAAAAAAATGCTGTTATGGTTAAAAAAGTTGGTTAAATAAAGATTTAATTGGAATTCTGTGTTTGTGTTCTTTATTAAAATTAAATCATTTAGCAATATCATAAAATGTCCAGGCAGAGCTGCACATAAAATATGGTTTTAAATATTTTCAATAATTATCGATATCGATCAATATGCATTTTTTTTTATCGATAAGCTTTTTTTCTATATCGCCCAGCCCTAGGCATGACAGGAAAAAGCCCTTTCTGTCGTACACCATCATTGTGAATACGTGGAGATAAGAACCTGTATGAACTATAAACTAAGCTCTTCTAAAGGTTAAGCCAGTGCTGTAAAATATCTAATTATAAAGATGTTTCTTTTGTATTTCAACCCATTGCATAGTTGTTACCAGCCCGCATTGCTAATAGTAGTTGAAACCAAATAAAATAAGGCAAATTCAATTGGTTTCAAACTTGGAAGCCAGAACTCCAGGAACTCGGCTCAAAGATTGCCTTTCGAAGGGCCTGGGAACTTGTCAGACTGCTTGGCATCATGGACCGTATTTAAAATATCAGGAGGTTTTACATTAAAATATTGGCCTTTCTGTCAGTAAACAGAAAATAGGTCATCATTGTGTCATCATCATTGAAGGATGATGACACAATTTTGACAGAAATGGTTCCCCAGACACAAAATCAATCTTATTCCATGGCCATCTCAGTGTATGATCCCTCTCTATGTATGCTCCAACCTTGTGAAAAGTGACAGGATGTACCGGCAGAAGGCGGCAATGCAAAGTATTAATTTACCAGTATGTAGTCATTTTTTATTCTTAGCTTTTTAACATAGGTCTGCAATAAAAGGCTAATTTCTTTTCATGCTTTTTTCGACATCTTTACCTGGTTTTCCTATAAATGTGGACGGACCATTTGGATAGATCCATCAGTAATAGAAGTCAAACTCATTAGTACACTTACTGCCAGACCATCGTCTACATCGCGGACACAGCCCTTTGTGTAGACCTCCGGAGGAACGCTGACCACGTGTCCCCGGCTTTGGTCCCCTTCAGTCCACTCCACTCTCAGACCTGGACAACAACAGGACAGGACCGGGTCTATAAATGTTCGACCAGACTTTTTGAGAACTGGGACGGCGTGAACTTTGACTGTGCGGGCAAGTAATGAATCACCTGATCCGCTCCATGGCAGTGTGGGAATGTCAGCGCTCTGGGCAACAATGGAAGAAGCCACCTTATCTCCAAGAGCCCACATGGCTTTACTGGATGGACCTGAGAGACCACAGCAGATTTAGGTGGATGAAGAGAACGGCCCGAAATCAAATGAAGGCCATGAAGCTTTGAAGCAGGTTTTACCCAAGAATGATATTCCTGCTTTGTTCAGGAGTTCCGGTAGCTTCGGGTTTTCCGATGCATGGCCCCAGCCGGCCCACACACCCTGTGTAAAACAAAATATGGGATTATTCCTGACTTCTATCTGTCTGGGGATAATAAAGAATAAAAAACGGAATTGTACCTGCACTGGGATTCGTTTGGCGATGTCTACAATCAGCTCTACGTTGGCGTAGTTGTTGTTGTTGGTGCCGCCGGGCACGGGCACATAGTGGTCAGCCATTTTTATGTATTCTGCTCAGGAGAGAAAGAGAAACAAGTAGCAGACCTCATGACTGAACAGCAGACTCGCAGTGTTCAGTGTTTTTTTTTTTTTTCCTTTCTCACTGTAACTCAGATAAGATCTTGGTAATGACTGCTGAGTAACAGCGCACAATGACCTGCGTTAGCCTTCAAGTCTTCAGGGGTGACCATGACCACGAAACGGATGGTCCTCTCGTTACGAAACATCTCATAGGACCAGCGACGGATAGAACGCATGCATTTGACCGCAGCGATGCCGTTGTTGGCGATCAGCACCTGTGTCGCAGGATAAGAAAATGCCTGATTAGTCTCTGGGAGCTACTCCTACTGTGTTGTAAAAAAGAAATAAACAACTACAACAGAAGAATCGCCTTCATTCATACCTTTTCTATGACCCGGTTGCCACCGAATCGAGTGACAAACTCAGCAGGGGAGGCCACGGTGAAATCCCTGTGGAGATCCATCTTTCTGTGTTCACGTCCTTTTTTCACCAGGTGAGTACCAGACATGCTAGGCCTAGAAAGGAAAACACAAAGGTCTGGATTCTGGTCAGCTGCAGGGTAAAACTCACCCTGTTGAGCGTGCTCTGTTCCGTTTAGGTGCAAAAATGCAAACATGTCATTTTCTCTGTCTGTGTTAAGGAGGACAAATAGAGGAGGGGGATTACAGCGCTGAAAATAAAATTCAGCAACTCAAATACCTGAGTGAAAGTTCATGTGCAGAAACATACTGTGCAACTCCTTTAGTTCTGATCTTATCTCCAAAATGACACTGTTTGGCAACTCTCTATTAGCAACACAAACCTAGGCAATTATTGACTCGTGATTTCACCTTTTATCAGGTTTAATAGTCCTGGAAGTAGCAAAATGGAAATAAATCAAACAAAATAACACACTGAAGCAGACTTTTTACCTTTATTCCACTTTCCATTTCCTGGAACAGACCGCACATGTTTTGCAAGTGGAGTAAATAAGTCTGTTTCTCCTTAGAGAGCAAACTTTGATATTGAGTAATTGGTAACGTCTCCCAGTTTTTTCATTAACTCTGGGAAATATTGTTAAACCTAAAGTGTGGAAAATTGGGAGATAATGATTCTCAAAAAGCACTCTTAGCTTTCACTTTTGGAGAACTAAGAAAAAACGCAAGAAAGCACTTTAAAAAATAATGACGTTTACAATCCCTTTATCGAGATACTGTAGAAAAAGTGCTGCTGTTTCCCCGACTGTAAGCAACACAGGCCCTTCTCCCACCTGTTTCTAGACACTGCTGGTCAGCTGGCTGAAAAGGAGGGCATAAAAGATTAGGTGTGTTAAAATCACAATAACAATAAATTAATCCACTGTAGGGACACATTATTAGAATTATATTATATTATGTTAATTAGGCTGCAGTTGAATAACGTGTTGCTCCTGTTACAAATAAAATCAGTTATATAATGTTACGCATTTCTGTCTTTAATTAACGTGTAAACACTATGGGATTGTGATATTCTTACTTAAGGGTTGATTATTTCAACGCCTATGTAAATTTCAGAACATTTAAATTAAAAGCAATGAGGAAGTAGAAATTGTTGAAAACGACCAAAAGCCACCAAACAAGCCCTAAAATACATTCAGAACGGGTATTCATGAGCTCCTGGGGGCCCCGGCTGTTTGCTTGGGGGTCCTCATCAGCAGTTGAGTTTGATTAAGCTTACTTAAGCAAATCGAACGAACAAAGATATAATAACAATCCACGCAGCATCAACTACACCAATTTAGTGTCTTATCTGTTAGTGGGTACCGATTTAGTATTGACACCTGATTCAAAAACATTTCAAGTACATACCATTAGTATCTGACGCTTCTCTCTGTTATCCTCTCAATGCATTAGGATCCATTAGCTTTCTGTGTTCAGACCCGTGTTAGTTGGGAACAACACCTGCATGTGTCTGCGCTCATGTGAACTTTAACTCTTGCACTGTACCGTCCACAGGGGAAATACAGCCTGCTATAAAAACACAGCCTGATAACGTAGTTTTTTTTTTTTCGTTTTTTTTTACAGCTGTGTTGCAGTGGCATGTCAGCAGCGTGGGGCAGCAATGGGGTCACTTTCTACGGGCTCCTGCTATATTGAACGATTAGACTCTAATTGCAATCATGAGGAGGGTATTTTAAGAAAACCGCTGGTAACAAATGCTCGCTTTTCTTTTCAGTTTCTCTTCTTTTTTTTTTCTTTTAAACTGCACCGTTTCATGAAATCACCGCGCCCAGAACGTTGCTGCAGGTTGCACATCCTTCCTCTAAAACTTACACACTGGATTGTTTCGACCGTTTCCTTAAAACTGCGGGCGCTGAACTGAACTCTGCGGACTGAAAAAAGAAAAAAAAAAGAAAACACAACAACGTGATATATTTCCTGCTCTAACGCGTCTGCAGAGGCAGCTACAGCTGTTTGTTTCGGGCTCTGCAGGCACAAAGCCATCGCTTAATATATATATTTTTTTGCCCCTTTCTGCATTTTTGCTGAAACTTGAAGCTAACTGTTTACATACCAAACGCAGCGGATATCAAAGTCTGGGGTGAAACAGAGGGGAGGGAGAGGAAGCCTCTTTCTAACACTCACCTCTGGAGGTATGGAAACAAGTTATTCCGCTCCATTATTTGCCCCGTTCTCTTACAGCAACGGGGCTCTTTATTGGACTTTTAAAGGCATTTCTGCTGGGTCCATAACAAAGAGGTCTCCACCACCACCACCACACAAGCCCTTCCTCCTGGGTGCCAGACCGCCTCCTCCCTTCCCCCCTCCCACATCTACAGAGGCGCACTGTCGGCTGCTGTCTCTGCAGATGCAACTATGACGCATCTGTTGCTTCTGGACTTTAACATAGTATTTTTTTTGTGTGTATTATTATTATTATTATCATCATCATGATCATCATCATCAAGATGTTTCACAAAATAAAAAAAGGCTGTAATTGATACAAATTGCTGCAGGAGTTCAACAAACAGCTACGGGAACAGAACAGGCCCGTATTAAGACAATGTGGGGCCCCTGGGCACTATACCTCAAAGCCCCCCCCCCCCTTACCCATGCTGTCCTCCGGTCAAAAACATCAGACATAATCAAGGGGATTTCTGTAATGTAATTTACTATTTACTAACTTACACAACTACATGTAGGCATATGAGCAGTGAGCAATATTCAAATATCTCATTTTAAAATGTTGAAATCAAAAAGCACAGCTTTTGATGTCTGTTCATTTTGATTAATCTTCTGTAGCGTTAAAAAAGAAGATACATTTGCACGTACTTGTGGACCAGCTCGACTATGACAGATTGGGGAGGGGGAGTGATAGATCATGTAGCCTTATCTTGATTTATTTATCATTTATTATTATTGTGACATCAGTGTTCACAAAACGAATAATGCATGGTCTTTCAACAATTTCAAGTAAATAATATAACAATTTATGAAAAATATATTTTTAAAGCATGTGTCATGTGGTGCCCCCCCATGGTTGGTGCCCCTGGGCACTGGCCCACTGGCCCTTATGGATAATCCGGCCCTGGAACAGAAGTGCTGCAGCACATAGCATTCTTTCATTGTTCTGGCTTTAGTTTCAGTGGACCGCCGGGTACTTTTTGGTCGAAATCTGTTACAACAGCGTAGTACAAGCTTGGAAACATGTTTTAGTTACTCCTCTTGGGCAGGACTATAGTTCAGAAAGTTAACAACAAAATGTGCTGTTTTAGAATCAGTGTGGAAAATGTTTATTTTATTTTATTTATTTTTGCAGCTTGAACAATCCAATATTCAATAAATTATAATCTTATTTTCTAACAGGTTTGTTAGTCAGATTAAAAGTACCTATTGAAATATAAAAACAACAACCTTTAAACAGGTATTACTCTTCATTAAGTCCCCATTTCTGCATGAAAAAGTTTTGCTTTTTTTATTGGTTAGACGCAATATTCTAATCTTGAATGCTGTGTTTTTATTTAATTATAATTAACAGAAATAAAGGCTTTAATGCATAATCAGGCTGTGTTAGTCTGTATAATATGATTCCTTTAGTGAATTGACTAACTGAAATAAGTGAACTTTTCGATAATATTCGAATGTATTGAATATGACTGTATATATAGTGCTATACAGAAGCAGTCACGCCATTTGCCCCATTTTTATCTTGTCACAGTCATGAACTTCAATGTTTTAATAAAACCTTTGTGGATTTTGATTGCGGGACTCTTTAGATCCGGTCTACGGTAGATTCAACTACAACTGCATTTGTTTTGGAGGTAACTCTCCTCCAGCTTCTAGAGCAGGGGTGTCAAACTCCGGTTCTCTGGGGTCGCTGTCCTGAAATGTTTAGACCTGTCCTTGGTCTAACAGACCTTAACCAAATAGCTGGATTATCTTTTCAGCTTGCAGTCAAATTCTACAGAGTTCTGCTAATGACCTAATTATTTGATTCGGGTGTGTTGAAGCAGGATTTAGTCCCTCGAGGACTAGAGTTTAACACCAGAGAGCTAATCTCTTTGCAAATTCTTCTGCAAAAAAAAAAAAGAAAAGAAAATATCTCTAGGTCAATCTGATTTGAGAGCATCCCTGAAGTCTTGCCACGGATTCTCAGGTGACTTTTGGACTGGACTTTGACTGGGCCTTTCTAACACATAAATATGCTTTAATCTCAGCATTGCTGGTGTGACTCTAAGGTTACGGTTGTTGTTGGAAGGTGTACTTTGTCTCCAGACTATCAGGTATTATTTCAGCAGTGCCTTGTTTTTAGCTCCATCCATCTTCCCATTAATTCAGTCCAGCTTCCCCCGTCCCCACAGCATGATTCTCCCACCACCATGTTTCACCATGGGCATGGTGTTTTCAGGGGGATGGTGCAGTGTTGGGTTCCACCCCACCGAAAGGCCAGAAAGGTTTCATTTTAGTATTTATAGTAGGGCTGCACAATTAATCGTATTTGCAATATAATCGCAATTTCAAAAAACACTAATCGCAGAGGTCTGCAATTTTTGGACTATGTAACAATTAATGGATCAGATACGTCCTTTAGGTGTCAGTAATATGTTTAAAGTGGGTTTGCCTCCACATGGAAGGAAAGAGTTGCAGCAGTGAGATAATCTAATTTTATTATTTGTTTCAGAGTTTACAAATTATTCTCTTGAATAAGAATATTCTGATTAATAAAAAGAGTAATATTTCTGGTTTTGAATAGTCCTTGTTTACAAACATCTTTATCTACAGGCTTGTTGCTTGTGGTCAATGCAGAGAAAAGTCAAAATTAAATTGCAATCGCAATTATTGTTGAAATATATCACAATTTAGATTTTTGGCAAAATCGTACAGCTCTAATTTATGGTAATTTTTAATTAAATTTTTTTCAATCAATCAATCCAAATCAATGTAACAACCACTGTATACACTGAGCCACGGAAGATTTTTCTCCTGTAGGAAATGAAAGTAGGAAAACCTGTCTGGAAAATGTAAGATTTTTCGTTACATCCTCAATTCTCTCTGGAAAACGACACAAGCAGTTTTCATACTTGTCCAGACTTTTTATGACAGTGTTAAAACCCAGTTTTAGCTATTCACCAGTCTTAAAATATAAAATATGATCCAAACCATGTGGAAAACTATTCTACTGCACAGTCGGCTTCTTACCTTTCTCTCTTCCATGATGACGGTTACCAGAACAAGCAGAGCACATAGCTCTAAGCACTAAATTACTCCTCTGGCCCTCCATCGAACAAAATGCCTTCCAATCTGAGCCTGAAAAATATCTGCCGACGTTCAAGAATTTCACACCAAAGAAAAAGAAAAAAAGAAGTGAAATCTGAAAATCAGTCAAAGGCCGATGACTGTGTTGTGACCCAGGTCGCACAAACTTCGCCTCTGAAAGTCACAGGCCCAGGTTCCCGCTCCAATAATAGCCGAGATGTTTGGCAGCCAACAGAAACACAGCTCTGTGCAGTCAGGTGATAACACTTGTGGAGGAGAACAACGCGTGGCCAGACACTATAAATGCGCTTTACGAACATTAGGTCAGTCAATTTTAGATCAAAGCTCAGAGCTGGAAAACTAAGCTGTTACGTTACGTGAGGTTAGTCAGAAGCTTTTGAATGTCACATGACAGCAAAAAATAAAAACACCCCCTGGGCTCAGTGGGTCTACTACGTAGATAGAAACAAACGCTTACTTTAGCACCACGGAGCTGGACGGTGACGCAGCAGCGGGTGCCTGCTCAGTGGTAGACTTGGGAGCAGAAGCCAGAGGTTGAGATGCGCCGCGCGGAGGTTTGGTCAACAGCACTTCCTCGTCTGAGGAGTTATCCTCCGATGCTCCGAGGATGAACTTCAGGCGCTGCCTCGCCTCTGATCTTGAGCTCAGCATCGGTGGGATGCTTTTCGAGGGTTTCTGGGTGGTCTGCGGCTGCCCTGAATTTACCTTTACGGAGGCCTGCAGAGGATCGGGCTCTGCTACGTTGTCCGAAATACCTGCAGACTCACGGCTGGCCAGAAGGCTGTTGCCGTCATTGCATTTGGATTTGGGAGCGCTTGCTGACAGGGAATGTTTGCCTGCCTGACAGTGGGTCTGTAGAGTGGAAATGTTCTCCTTAACCGATCCCTCGCTTTTCCCAGGCATAGCTACTGTTGTGGTTTTATTTCTCCATAGTAGCATTAATATCCAGAGGAATGCCAAAGCTGCAGGCAGGAACATTTAAAGACATCCTCATGAGGCTGCAAGAAGAACAAGATACACAAAATCAAATGCAAGAGATAAGAGGAGCAGCAAAGGTTTAGTCTGATTTGATGTCACACAGTGAGGGCAAAATGGTATATGACTCTTTATACAGTGTTTGTAAAGCTTTAGTTTCATCTGTATGTCAGTCACCCTAAAATGACAAAATGTAAACAATAAAAATCTATTACACTGCAAAAAGGGAACTAAAAGTAAGTAAAATTTTCTTGAAATGGGTTTAATAGTCCTTGGTTTGAGCAGATGAGTTGAAATGCTCTGGCAATGGAATAAGATTTTTGCACTTAAAATAGGAACAACTCATTTCCATCATCTTATTTCGAGTGCTACATATCTAATTATCTTATTTTAGGGGTCAACATACTCATTCCATTGGCAGATAATGTTATTTACCTGTTCAAAGCAAGGACAAATACAGTCATTTCAAGAACATTTTACTTACTTTTAGTTCCCTTTTTGCAGTGTAGAAAACAGACCCATTCTTTTTATTTACAGTCAAATGAACTGTGATTATTGATAATACTGGCCAGAAAGAAGCAGAATCAGTCATAACAAAGTTGTGGCAGTGCTGCATTCTTGTCCTCCATGTCGGCAAACTGAGAAATCTAATTTATTTGTGTAGCGTTTGCTTCTGTTAACTATCCTAATCTTGAGGCGATAAGGGGTCAGAACTTCAGAGGATCCAGGCTCACATTAGTCCAGTTCGTGTGCCGTAGGAGTGCCAATGAGAAGCTGCACTCTCGTCCCTGTTTATCAGCGAGGATATGTGTCCCTGAATGGCAGCAGGACCTGCCAGGAGACATTTCCCAACCAGGCAGGGTCCAGTAAACATGCTGTGCCCGAAAACAGCTGACATCCATGAGAGCTAAGTGTGGCTGCTGTATATGGGCTAAAGGTCAACATCTGAGAGGCAGAATGGAGGTCACACAAACTGTAGTTATGGTGATTAGAATGTCTTGGGTTAAAGATATGCAAGATTACTTTAAAAATAACGACAACAAAAATCTGTGTATTCCATGAGTATAAGGAGCTGTTTACGCTCTGAGAAGCTCTTCATAAAACACGTTCAGTATTTAGATTTTCACCTGACAAGAGTCTTATGGTTAAACGCAAAGCAGTTACTAGCACCATTATGTGGCACTGTTACTTAAAGTTCTAGTTTGGGAATTTCTGATTAAAGAGAATAAATTAGTTTAGCTCCATGCTGACCTCCACTGACAGAACTAGAGAAAAAGCCACAGACCAGTGTGTCTTATCGTCTGCGGCTGATTTATGTTTATATAACCACAATCTGACCCTTTCTTTAATAAAGCATAATCTTAAAAAGCAGCACAAACTATTTTCTTGTTTTGTTCTTTTAAAACATGAAGCCAGGGGCTAATTTTAAAAGTTAAATGTAACTTAATAAAACGTTAGCACGTTTTTATTTGATTTTCAGATGAAAAAATAAACCATTGCTGGTTTGACGGGACGATGAAAGATAACGGTCGGTTCAGCGAAAGCTGCTCGCCAACGGGTTTAATGGTTCCCAAGCCAGCTGCCGCTGTAAATGTTACCTACCAGCAGCCACTGCCGGTGTGTCCTCCTGTCCGGCCCGCCTGTCAGCTCCTCCTTCCCCCGGTGGGGATGGTAAACAAGTCCAAAAGCTCCTCCCAGAGACGGAAACAGAAACCTCCAAAGATCGTGTATACACAACAGGTCTTACTACCTCCCTGTTTGAGCGTTCAATCTGACGCCAGCGGGAGGGTCACGGTTGCACGCAGGGACGGATTAAGGGTAGTCTGGGCCCCTGGGCAAAGAATTTGCCCAGCCCCCCCCCCCCCCCCCCCAAAAAAAAGTTTACAAACCATGCTATTGTGGATTGTGAATAAATTGAAGCGGTTTGTCGCTTTACGTCTTTCTGGACAATTATAGCTAGCCTGGTCGTGGCACATTAAGCCACTGGTGGCTTAATGTGCCACGACCACGGACTAGCCAGAGGAGTAGCTAGCCACAGAGTAGCTAGCCACGGAGTAGCCAGAGTTCAATGAAACCTAGCAGAAATACTAGGTGCAGCTATATGCACACGATCTCAAATGATGTAAATTCAAAAATGCAAAGAGAATTAAATTGTTGAAACTAAGCGCAATCAGAAACACTGTCAATATGTTCAATGAAATTAACAACTTGCTAAGGTTTAGACTGAGTGAGAGAGTGGGGGAGGGGCAGCCACTATCTACTACAAAAAATGCATGCTGTGTGCATGTGTGTGACAGAGGCATGGAGAGGAAGACAGATATGAGAGAAGGTATTGAGTTGGCTATATTAAAAATGCTGTGTTAATTGCAGTATTAAATTACGTTTTATCACTGTAAATACATATTAAGTGTGAGTGTTTTACAGCAGGCTTATGAAACATGTTAGGTCCAAATTGTGAGGAAATAAGCTGAAAAAAAACATGTTTTCCAATGAACATAATATCAGGGTTACAAACACACATACGCAGCCACAGCTACTACAATAAAACTACTTGTTGTTTCATCATCTGTCTCCAAATTAAAATTGTGCTACTGGGTAGAATTTGCTTGTAATTCGGATCTGTATGAAACAGCACTTTTGCATTCATGCCAGAGTTTAAGACCGTTGCTCTCTCTTTACTCCAATTTATTACACATCGCACTTGGTAGAGCACTTTTTTCTCCCCCTTTTTTAGCCCCGGTTGTTACTATGGTAAAACACAGGTCTCATTAACACATCACAAGTGACACATTTGTTATTTGAAGTCTTGTCATTGACGACATGTCTGAGATCCATGCTGAGATCCGTGCAGTTACAATGGCGTACCGCGCACGTGACGTCACCATCTCATGAGCAACGCCCCTTGCCGCTAAGGTAGGACAAACGGTGTGAGAGCGCACGTAGCAACCAGCCAATTCACATGCAACAGATACAACGATAGGACCGACTTTTCAGCTGTTAAACTATCACAAGAGGATGTCCAGGCGCCCATATTACTGGTAGAACTGTGGAACAACATACCAACGTTCAACTCAAACGATGGCTTGAGTGTTGAGGGCTTAGAAAGACTGGAAAACGGGACGAGTTGATAGAACGGTAAGTTGATGTTTTTCCCCTGCTCGGCGTTCATGGCGTCAGCGGGCGTTTTTTTTTTCTGTTTGTAATCACCGTCCAGGAATCGGTATAAATTGTCCGGCCCGCCGAGCAATTTAGTCCGGTCCTGTGGCCAAATGCATTATCATTATCCAACGGCTGTATCTCCTCGCTGCATCGACCGGTCTGCACCAGATTTTATGTGAGTCATGGGGGGCTGCTGAACGCGTTTGTGGGAATCGCCCGGTGGACGGGCGGGGAAAATGCGTGACAGCATCTGCGGTGGGGGGCGGCCGGCGGTGCGCAAACCCCGCCAGTCCGCTGGCCGGCAGGCACCGTAACGGTGCGCGAACCCCGCCGGCCGCCCCCCACCGCAGCGGTGGCCAATAGGCTGGAGCTGCGCTTGGCTGCGAGGGCCAATCGACGCCGCTTGCGGCTTTAACATCCTTCATATGCGGCCTATCAGCGTACCTCGAGTCGCTGTTGCACGTTCCATAACATCAATGTTTAAAAACCATGGTTAGGAGACGTCTTAGACTTAGAAAAAGCGGTAGTTTTACTGAGTAAAACCAAGGGTAACTACAGCGAGAGAAAGGAGGAAAACGCATATTTGCCCTGCCTTGTACCACGTGATATGACGTCACGTTCTAAAAATAGCTCCTCGCGGTACGCCATTAGCGATGACACTACATGTGGATCGAGCTAGAGTCCACCTCTTTTAAGCATACTAGCTGGGATCCATGTGGGGCCCGCTAAAAGCACCCTTACCCGGGGCATGTGGTAAGTCAGAGGCCCCTGGTAGGGGCCCTCAAAATCAGTCAGAGGCCCACCACACCATCCATTGTCATAAGGCAAAAGCAGGGCTAGGGGCCCTGGTAGTTATAGGGCCTGCTGAAAATATCCTCCACCCCCACGCCTCATCCATTTTCATAAGGGGCCCAAAAGCAGGGCAAGGGCCCTTCCACAACCACATCCACTCTTACCAACGTTCCAGGGTGAGGGTGCTTTCATCAGGGCCCATGGCTGACTAGCAGGAGCAGCTGTGGAGCCCGCTAAAAGCACCCTAAGGGCCTGTGGTTAGTCAGAGGGCCCTGGTAGGAAGTACCCCCCACTCGCCACCCCAGTCCTCAAAGGGCCCTTGGTAGCCAAATGTCAGGGGTCCCCACTCCCTCCTTGTTTTCATCAGACGCCCTATGAAATAACAATTTATTGTATCGTATATGTTGAAACAGTTTTGGTCTCGGGCCCCCCCGAGGCCCCTGGCCCCAGAGGGCCCCTGGGCGCTGGCCCCACTGGCCCGGTCCGTAATCCGTCCTTGGTTGCACGTCAACGTTGACGCCATATTTGCTGGGTAATTCTTTGCCAAAACTTATGCAAAACCTTCGCCAAGGGTTACTCAGTTACTTTTCAAGGGTTTCAGGTCAATCTGAAATGTCTGAGAGGCAACTGAGATGTTTGCGTCACCAGGTGAGATGAAATAAAACTTTATATATATATATATATATATATATATATATATATATATATATATATATATAGAGAGAGAGAGAGAGAGAGAGAGAGAGAGAGAGAGAGAGAGAGAGAGAGAGAGAGAGAGAGATGAACACGGTGGAGGTGCCACGTCCTTCATCTGTTCACTCAGTTGTGCAAGTTTACACATTATGGGAGTGTCCAGCCATCACACTGTTCAGAAGTGAGATGGGTTCTGTGTACCAGAGATAAATGTCTTTTGGTGAAAAAATGTGTGTATCAACCCCAGAACTAGTACAAAAGATCTTGTGAAGATGCTGTCCGGAGTTGGCTTAAAGGTCTGATTATGAATAGTGAAACAAATCCTGACTGACATTGGCTGATGGCCATGCAGAGAGGGAAAAGCGATTACTCCAAACGCAACAAAATAAAATTAATAATCAAACACACTCAGGGACACGACCTTATTCAAACTAAGTAAGGAAGATTATAAAATAATACAAACAGGAACAATACATGAGCCAAGTTGATTGTTCTTCTTCTTCTTATTATTATTATTATTATTAAAAACAAGATTAAGGTGTTTCACATCCATCACTGTTAGTAATATCCCTGTTGTTGTATTAAGAGGTGTTTTAAGTGCATTGTAACCACATTGTGTTCGGCATTTGTTGCTTGAACTCATACTGCAATTTCTTTTATCAATCATCTCCATATATATATATATATATATATATATATATATATATATATATATATATATATATATATATATATATATATATATATATATATATATAAAACAGAATATAATATGATATAATACATGTATGTATGTATGTATGTATGTATGTATGTATGTATGTATGTATGAAGTGTTTATTAAAACAAGATTAACGTAAATTCAAGAGTTTCTTCTATTCAGAAAGAAAAATATTTCCAATCAGCAGACGGATTTGCATCCAAAGCAAATTTGCCTCTCACAATATGGCAATGAATTATACCGGATAAGTAGGCATTTGGTTTTTCTATATCTGTGGTGTTTGACATAGATGACCAGAGTGTACATACATCAACTCTGTATCCATCACATTAATTTACCTGTCAACGCATTTGGCTGATGTTCATGGTCTGACCTGGCTGCCATCCTGTTTACATACACTACGCTACATTCATGCAGCCAAACTATAACACGTCAGCACTCATACTTAAGACTTAAAATCTGTTTCGTCCACTTTAAAAACGTTGGCGCTCAAAATGCGCCCAACGTGAACCGTCTTTTCAAAATAAACGAACTTTGTTCTTTCTGCTCAGGTCTCGCGGCAACTGCGGGAACGCGCCAAAACAAGAAAACGCGAATGGTGCCATGGAGCGTATCGACAGAGGAGTATAGCCCAGAGACTAGCTTTTAAGAACGACTGCAGTTTATCAACAAATGTGACTGAAGACGTTTAAACGGAGCAATCTAGGAGCCAGCTGACTACTTTCATTGTTTGGTGCCGGAGACCCAACGACAGAAGATGGTTCTGCAGAACAGCGGACGGTACAGAGCAGACAGGGGCCAAAGTGGAGCCGACCAAGGAAACCAGTAAGTTCCCCTGCAGTTGCCTCTCATAAAGTTAATGCACTTCGCGCCGATGAAGCAGGTGACCCAAAGGCTGCTGTCATGTGTTTGAATCAGGGAGGATGGGTCCTCCATGTCGGCGCTCAAGCGGCTGGAGCGCAGCCAGTTCGCCGACGACATGGACGCCCGCTTCGGCTTTGACAGGATGAAGGAGCCCGGGGAGAAAACGGGCTGGCTGATCAACATGCACCCTGTGAGTCCGCGCTCTGCCTCAAGCGGACCAGGTTTTAGCGCCACGTTAGACACTGAACGCGAACCACTCACGCGTCTTCCTTCCTTTCTTTCTTTTTTTTAACAGACGGAGATCCTGGATGAAGACAAAAGGATGATCAGCGCCGTGGACTATTATTTCATCCAGGAGGACGGGAGCCGATTCAAGGTGAGTTCATTCAAAAGGAAAGCCTGCACTGCAAAGTATTCACACCCCTTGGGATTATTTTTTTTTTTTTTTTTATCAGGTTACAGCCACAAGCCATGTGTTCTTATTGGGATGTGCTGTGTCAAACCAACACAAAGTAGTGCGTTATCATCAAGTCGAACAAAAAGGATCTTCGGGTTTCTAAATAAATAAATCTGAAAAGTGTGGCGTGCATTTATACTCCTAAAGTCAGAAAGCTTCATTTTTCACTTAGATTTGGAAAGAGCACAACAGCTGCAAGCCTACAAAGCCGTGGCTGTCCATCTGAACTAAACAGTTAGGCCAGGCAGGGACAACATTGAACAGAAAGACAGCCAGGAGGCCCGTGGGAACTATGGAGGAGCTGCAAAGATCTACTGCTCAGCTGGGTGGGGGGGGGTTATGACAACCATCAATTATGCATGCTAGAATGACCCAATCACAGCACACAGGTAGATATGAGCGAGAATCTGTTGCAAGCAGTGGCGGCTACGTGTAGACACAGCATACGTAAATTACTAAATAAAAAGTAATCATTACGTCTGTTCTCTTCTAAAATGTGTTTCTCTTTTTCATTTTGCAGCATTTCCATTCCGTTTTGGGTTCATTTGGTGTTGTTGGTGTGTGTGTGTGTGTGCGTGTCGTAATTTTTAACGGCATGGGACACCGGACCCATGAGTGTGTTGATTCTCGACCTTTTGTCTACTGGTCTCTAATTGGTTACTTAAAGTTTCTACTCGGAGTGCAGCTCCCTGCGCCCGTGGCCAATCAGTGCCTTTTGTGTCATTCTTCATCCAATCAGATGAATCCATGACGCCTGTCAGTCAAAGCCACGCGCCCATGGCTGCTATGACGCGCAGCCACGAATTTCATCCAAACACACGGAGACAAACAGAGGACTCGGAACAAAAGACAGGAGAGAATGGACACAAACTTGCACCACACTTTCCAGAATCATCTATGAAAAAAAAGGAAGCCAGGCAGCGCCGGAAAAAAATATCTTTACACTGCCACTGTGTACAAGCACCAGGAATTAACGGTTTGCGTGCCAGTGACATAGGGGGGGATGATGGGGTCAAAGGTCATAGGCCTTAAGGATCGTAATGACAGATGAGGAAGAGAGCAGTGGGGAAAATGTGGATTAACCATGTATTGTTTTTCTTTTTTTACTTCACAACTCTGTGCTACTTTGTGTTGGTCTATCTCACAAAACACCAATAAAATGCACTCAAGGTTGTCATTGTAAAATTACAAAATGTGAATGTTTATGTAAGGCTCTGTGAATATTGAAGATTTAAGGTCTTAACATATTTTGTTTTCTTTTTTTCTGGCGTGCAGGTGGCTCTTCCCTTCAAGCCCTACTTTTACGTAGCCACTAAAAAGGTAGGCTTGTTGGTAATCTCGGTGCTCGTCTCGTGATCCTGCTTAGAAACAACCCCCGAGTGTCTTTTATTTCCAGAACTGCGAGCGAGAGGTCATCTCATATTTATCCAAGAAGTTCCAAGGAAAGGTGGCGAAACTTGAGATCCTCCCGAAGGAGGACCTGGACCTGGTGAGCGCCTCAGATTCCTCTCCACAGCGTTCAGGCGGTCAACGGGGGGGGGGGGGTTTAACGGGGGTGGGTTTAACAAAGCGGCTTGCTCTCCCCAGCCGAACCACCTGGTTGGACTGAAGAGGAGCTACATCAAGCTGTCCTTCACCACCGTAGACGACCTGGTCAAAGTCAAGCGTGAGATTTCTCCGGCCGTGCGCAAGAACAGGGAGAGGGAGCAGTCCAACGACGCCTACACGTCCATGTTGTCAAGGTAACGGTGACCCGGGGCCCCTGAATGGGGTCAGGCGGACGCTTCGCTTTGCTCAACGCCGTCCCTCATGTGTTTTTTTTTTTTTTAAAGTGCTCTGTCGGGTGGCAGCGTGACGTCAGCCGACGAGGACGGCATGTTGAAGAGCGTCGCCGACCAGCTGGACAACATAGTGGACATGAGGGAGTACGACGTGCCTTATCACGTCCGCGTGTCCATCGACCTCAAGATTCACGTGGTGCCGATCTTGTTCCCTCCCGTTTGTGTTTTTTTTAGAAACCCTTCCTCTGACGCTCTTTCCTCTAACCGGTACCGGTTCTGCTCTCGCTTCAGGCTCACTGGTACAACGTCCGATACAGAGGCAGCTCCTTCCCGCCGGAGATCGTGCGGAGAGACGATCTGGTGGAGCGGCCGGTGCGGAGATGTTGCTATTTACGTCGAGCCGCGTTCGATGTGCCGCACACTTCCTTTCACGCTCACGCTCGTGTGTCTGCGCTTTTAGGACCCCGTCGTCTTGGCTTTTGACATCGAAACCACAAAGCTGCCGCTGAAGTTCCCGGACGCAGAGACGGACCAGATTATGATGATCTCCTACATGATCGACGGACAGGTTGGCGCCGAGAGCTTCTGTTCGGCGTCGCCGTCGACTGTCGACCGTTCTCACAGCTCTGATTTGTTTCCTTCTAGGGCTTTCTGATCACGAACAGGGAGATCGTCTCTGAGAACATCGAGGATTTTGAGTTCACCCCCAAACCAGAGTACGAGGGGCCTTTTACGGTTTTTAACGAGGATGACGAGGTTGGTGGATTTAACTTACCTAAGGCTGACGCGACATGATTGGACGGTGCTGCATGCAATTGTACTCAGACGTTTCTCCCCTTGCATCTCTGCAAAATAGCCCAATCTCTGTCAGATGACATGCGTGTTTCCTGCACGAGGGCTGCGTGATATTGGCAAGACACGCGACGGTGTCTGTGAAAACTTTCAGATCTGTGATAAATAAACAAGTTAAGAGAATTAACGTCTTTCTGCTTTAGGTTCATTACAGACATCGACCCCGAATCACAGGGAGTCTATCCCGCTGCTGGGGGAAGGAAAATCTGAGCAAAGATTTTTAATCATAATTGGCTTCATGCTGTTTTGGCCATGAAACAACTTCAAGTTCTGAAACGTTTTATGATGGATTCAGCAAAAGTGTCACCAAGTGTACTGCAGGCCCAGAGAGCCTGAATGCTTCAATGCCTGGCTAATATTTATTGCTGTCCAATGTTAATAATATAAGCATTAATGCTGTGTACTGTGCAGCCCTCCTGTGCATTGCATCAGTTTTCTCTCTGGGTCTGGAGGTCCCAGCTGGAAAGTCACTCTCCGCTCTCATCTCCTAATGCAGCGGGATGCAGCGTCCGCCATGTTTGATTCAAGGCATGGTGGGTTCAGGGTCACGTGTTGTTTTCCTCTACTGCGATTAAATTAAGGTGGAGTTTAGTTATGAATTAGGGGGACTTCTGGAAGCGGTGGGCTGCCCTGGGTACAAATGCATGCCACGCTTGTCGGATTACGTGGACTGCGTTGTTTCGCTTCACTAGCAGCAGCTCGTTGTTGACAACTTGTTGTAAAATGACTCCGACTGCAGGCCGCTCTGCTTCAGAGGTGGTTTGATCACGTTCAAGAAACCAAGCCCAACATCTTCGTAACCTACAACGGAGACTTCTTTGACTGGTGAGCCTCTCTTTTCTAAAGTCTATCAGTTAATCTATCAGAAAATATGCAAAACCATCCTAGAAATGTACATTTTTTTAACAGATTTTTCCTCTCATGTTGTTCCGATCGTCCGTAGGCCTTTCGTCGAGACCCGTGCAGCAGTCCACGGGCTGAGCATGCACAAGGAAATAGGTTTCCAGAAAGACAACCAGGGAGAGTATAAGTCCAGCCAGGCCATCCACATGGACTGCCTCAGGTGGGAAGACGCTCCGGACACCTCGTAAGATCATTACATGTGTGGGATGCTTTCATCACGTTTCCGTTCTGCGGCTCCTGTGCACCAGGTGGGTAAAACGGGACAGCTACCTGCCTGTGGGGAGTCACAACCTGAAGGCGGCAGCCAAGGCTAAACTGGGCTACGACCCGGTGGAGCTGGACCCAGAGGAGATGTGCCGTATGGCAACTGAGGAACCACAGGTACAGCAAGGAAAATAAACCTTTACTAGAATTGATTCACAAAGGCAAGTCGGGTGTTTTCTGACTGTTTTTGTCTCTTCACATCAGACCTTAGCAACGTACTCCGTGTCGGACGCCGTGGCCACGTATTACCTCTACATGAAGTATGTTCACCCCTTCATCTTCGCCCTGTGCACCATCATCCCCATGGAGCCCGACGAGGTTTGTCTCCTGGCGCCGGTTGTGGAAATGGACGATGATGGCAGCTGTAATGTTCTGATGGACGTTTGTTTGTGACGGTGCTCCGTCTCCGTGTGAGCAGGTGCTGCGTAAAGGTTCAGGCACGCTGTGCGAAGCCTTGCTCATGGTGCAGGCCTTCCACGCCAACATCGTGTTCCCCAACAAGCAGGAACAGGTCTTCAACAAGCTGACGGACAACGGCCACGTCCTGGACTCCGAGACTTACGTGGGCGGCCACGTGGAGGCGCTGGAGTCCGGAGTTTTCCGCAGCGACATCCCCTGTCGTTTTAAAATGGTACGAGAAACCCTTTTTTTTTCCTGTCCCTCTCTGCACCAGTTCTCCGTCTTTAGATGTGACGGTCTGGTGCGATGTGTCCACAGAACCCCGCTGCGTTCGACTTTCTGCTTCAGCGAGTCGAGAGGACGATGCGCCACGCCGTGGAGGAGGAAGAGAAGATTCCCCTGGAGCAGGTCACCAACTTTAACGAGGTACGGGAGTTTTTTTTTTTTTTTTCCCCTCTTTCTTAATTTTTGTTTTGTTATTGTCTCACTCGTCTTGACCTTTTATAAACTATGACGCCTTGTTAGGTGTGCGATGAAATCAAAAAGAAGCTGACTTCCTTGAAGGACGTTCCAAACAGGATCGAATGCCCCCTCATCTACCATCTGGACGTCGGGGCGATGTACCCCAACATCATTCTCACAAACCGGCTGCAGGTAGACATTTAAAATGTTTAAACAGACTTGGATTTGCCGTAGAAACAGACGAGGTTTAGTGTCTTTATCCTGCTTCTGTTCTAGCCATCAGCTATGGTTGATGAGGCCACATGCGCCGCCTGTGACTTTAACAAACCCGGGGCCACCTGCCAGAGGAGGATGGCCTGGCAGTGGAGAGGAGAAATCAGTGAGTCAGACACATTTTATCACGTTGTGATAAACGTCTTTGGGATTTGATGTGATAGTCTCATGAGGTGGTGCATAACCGTGAATTCAAAGGTTGATGAAACAAGGCTTTCAAAATGATGTTGAACTAACTCTGTAAAATGTAGCATGCACTGGTATCCAGCCTCCCTTAGTCTAAACACCTTGTTACTAGGGATGCAAGTTATCGATTAATGAGTTAATCTAAAGTTGATTGAGCTTAACGATCGACTAATGATTAATTGATAAGCGGCCATTTTCTTAAAAACCCTAGTTTGCTCTTGTATCAAGACGGTCTTTCCGTAACATGAAGGGCTAATTATTATTCTTTTTTTCTACAATATGCTAAATTTTAAAAGCATCACATCATTACCATGTTTTTTGGACCATAAGTCGCATCAGTCAAAAAATGCGTCATAACGAGGAATGAAACATAAGTCGCACCCGACTATATACAACATTTATTTAGAAATTTATTTCACACAATCCAAGACAAAAAACTGACTTTTAATCTGGTAAGCCATCTTATTAAATTGCACAGCTGCATTCACAATCGGCTGAACCATATGAAACATACCTGGGAGGTTGAATGGGGTAAATTAGCACAAGCCACCATCCCTGGAAAGTTCTTGTCAGCGCATTTCAGCGTAACGGCCCGTGACTCTGAAAGTTATCCAAATTACGCAGAAATTAGACCGTGAGCGTAGCAGTGCTACGTGGTAAGATAGCAGTATGATACCAATGTTTGAGAGTAACATAAAGCCCATGCAGCATCGGAGAAGTTGTAACCGTCCCTGACAACAGACCTGTAAGCTAGCGCTAGCTATTAGCTTCTCTGACAGCCCAATAACGGTTCTGTCACGGTCTGGTTCCTTCGAGCTGCACCACACAACGCCCTGCTGCGTGAATTCATACTGAAACAGCAACACAACATACAAACGTGTTCGGTCTTTGTTGTCTATAGGTTAATGTTTCATTAAATTTTTAAGTGGTGCAAGAGCAGCATATAGTTTTCACAGGCCTAGAGCGCCCTCTTGTGGCTGTAGATGGTAATATTTACTACCTGGTTCATGTTGGTCAGTATGATTTACCATTTAAAATTGATATATGTCACACCTGATTATAAGTCACAGGATCGGCCAAACTATGAAAAAAAAAAAGTGCCACTTTTTTGAAAAATATGGTATAATACTGACTGAATAAGTAAAAAATTGTGGTGTTCTGACAAGTTATTAAACTTGAACATATTTCTAAAATCTAACAAAACAGAATAGAAACACTGAAAAGAAAAAAGTTAAAGACAATAAAATCTACAAAAAACTAATAATCCCCATAAAAGTCCTCACCATCAACGGTGCTTTTGGCATCATGTCTTGATTATATAAATATTATATTTGTTGTGTAATGCCTTCCGCTTTTCTGTCATCTCATCCTTGCCTTCTGAGCACATCTGAGTTTTGGTTGAGAAACTGACTCTGCTCCGCCATGCAGCACAGCTGAATGGGAGACATTTGGCTGACATCTTAAGGAACTTGTTGACTGTTTATATTTAAAACCAGAACCGCATAAAGATCGTTTTGTATCCTCACTAAACAGTGCAAAGGTAAAACGCTCCATCGCCAAGCTCCGCCCCCTTCAAAGAGTTCAGAGAGCACGCGTCCTTTATTTCTTTTTTAAAAACTTGCAGTGTTGGTAAAAAGTTGGTTGAATAAAGTGTTGAGTTTGAATTAAGTGTTTGTGTGTTATGTATCTAAAATTAGGTTGCTAAGCAACAGCATAAAATGGCCAGGGCTGCACTTAAAATATATGTTTTGAATTTGTTGATAATTATCAATATTGTTCAATATGATTTCTATTTTATCGATATGCTTTTTATCTATATCGTCCAGCCCTACTTAGAAGTCCCTCAATTTGACGCTGTGAAAGCTGTGAGAAGCCTTGATCATTAAAACGGTTCATTTCTTCACGTGTCCTCAGTGCCCGCAAGCCGCAGCGAGTTCCACCGCATCCAGCAGCAGCTCGAGTCGGAGAAGTTCCCACCTCTGTTCCCCAACGGTCCTCCTCGGGCCTTCCACAACCTCAACAGGGAGGAGCAGGCCAAGCACGAGAAGAAACGGCTGGCAGGTAGGGTCTGCTCGGGGCTCCCTCCACGTAAACGTTGGTTTTAAGTTGTACGAATGATGTGACGGCAAGCGTCTGCTTTGGCGTCAGATTATTGTAAGAAGGCGTACAAGAAGACTCACGTGACGCGGCTGGAGGAGCGAGTTACCACCATCTGCCAGCGGGAAAACTCCTTCTACGTCGACACAGTCCGAGCTTTCAGGGATCGGCGTTATGAATTCAAAGGACTTCACAAAGTATGTTCTGTGTTCTTTAAAGAAATAAAACCAACGTTGTTAATCGGCGTTATTCACTACAACTTTCCCGTCTTCTTTTTTGTTTTGTTTTTTCCACTGAAGGTGTGGAAGAAGAAGCTGTCAGCAGCTCAGGAAAACGGAGACGCGGCTGAGGTGAAGCGTTGTAAAAACATGGAGATCCTGTACGAGTCTCTTCAGCTGGCACATAAATGCATCCTTAACTCTTTCTACGGCTACGTCATGAGAAAAGGGTGGGCAAGCTGTAAAATAGCCACTCCACCAGCTTATGAGCTCTTTATGTCACAGTTGTTGCCATGTCTGACGTCGTCTCTGTGTCTCAGCGCGCGCTGGTACTCCATGGAGATGGCTGGCATCGTGTGCTTCACCGGAGCCAACATCATAACCCAGGCCAGAGAGCTCATCGAGCAAATAGGGTGAGCCATTTGGATCAAATGTGACTCAAGAGGCTGTATGTGGAAACACTCGCAAATAAAACCCGCCTAGATGTATGAAATGGTGCGCATTTGGGGGGGAAAAAAATGCTCCCCGTTGCTCATTTTCTCTCATTTTGTGTGAAACCCAGGAGGCCCCTGGAGTTGGACACTGACGGGATCTGGTGTGTCCTCCCCAACACCTTCCCCGAGAACTTTGTGGTAAAAACCAGCAATGAGAAAAAACCCAAGGTGACAATCTCTTACCCCGGGGCCATGCTCAACATCCTGGTGAAGGAGGGGTTCACCAACGACCAGTACCACGAGCTGGTCGACCCGGCGTCGCTAAGCTACAACGTGCGCTCAGAGAACAGCATCTTCTTCGAGGTGGACGGACCGTACCTGGCAATGATCCTGCCCGCCTCCAAGGAGGAAGGGAAGAAGCTGAAGAAGAGGTGAGCCGAAAATCCTACTTTTGGGTCATTTCCGTCTCTGGAGTTGGATTGTGTTGGCTCAAAGGGTCTTCCCCCCCCCCCGCCTCTTGTTTAGGTATGCCGTGTTTAATGAGGACTCCTCCTTGGCTGAGCTCAAAGGATTTGAAGTGAAGAGGAGAGGAGAGCTCCAGCTCATTAAGATTTTTCAGTCCTCTGTGTTTGAGGCTTTCCTCAAAGGCACCACCCTGGAGGAGGTCTACGCATCAGTGGCCAAGGTGGCCGACTACTGGCTGGACGTGCTCTACAGCAAGGTGGGCGTCCGGAATCGCTCGTGATGCACATCCCCGTCGCCGAACGTCGCGTCGACCTCCGGCGTTTTTTCTCTCTCCAGGCCGCCAACATGCCAGACGCGGAGCTGTTCGAGCTCATCTCGGAGAACCGCTCGATGTCCAGGAAGCTCGAGGACTACGGCGAGCAGAAGTCCACGTCCATCAGCACGGCCAAGAGGCTGGCGGAGTTCCTGGGAGACCAGATGGTGAAGGACGCCGGTCTGAGCTGTCGCTACGTCATCTCCAGGAAACCCGAGGGCTCCCCCGTCACGGAGAGGTGCGCCGTGTTCACGGTGCAGTGCGCACCTCCATCACGATTGACTCGCAAGAGTTATCCTAACCTCAACTCTTGTCGCGTTAAAACTCAAAGTCTCAAAGCGTCTTATGAGGATTTGCTGAGATAGACAAACATAGCCTAGATTAGTGGTCCTCGGGCGCCGGTTTTCCTGCAAGTTTTATTTGTCACACCTGAGCCAAATAATCGGGCGATGAGCAGGACTCAGACTGAGGAGGTAATCCTGCCGTTTGATTCAGGTTTGTTGGATCAGGGAGACATCTAAAAGCTGCAGGACACCAGACCTGGAGGACCACTGGACTAGACCAGAAATGAAGTGGACGGTAAACATTACGGGGTTTTCCAAATTCAAAAAACATTGAACCACTTTCGCTGCAGGCGTTGCACATATAAGGACTAAAATCTTATCCATTCTTCTCTCCCATGTAGCTCAGGCCTAGCCGGATAGGATGGAGCTACCGATATAATCTGCTTTAAACTAAACAATCCTGTTGGGTTGCTCTACTTAATGTCCATGGACAACCTGCTGCTGGAAGGTGAACCTCTGCCCAGGTCTTACGTCTTGTGAAGCCTCCATCAGGTTTCCTTCCTGTATTTACCTCCATCGATCTTCTCAGTAACTCAGTGTCTGCACCATGATGCTGCCCCCCCCATGTTTCACTGTGGAGATATTGTGTTCAGCATGAGGTGCAGTCAGGGCTGGCTCTCTGCCTCAGTGCCAGATATCCAGGTTTTGCTCTAATTTTCCTTGTGCATTCTTCCACATGTCTGCTATATCCCTTACATGGCGTGTGGCACACTGGACTTCCTTTGGCAATTTCTTGTTTATTGACACTTTTTCATGAAGGTCAGAGTTTTAGCGTGTACAAGAAATAGTTCTCCCACCTGAGCTGTGGCGCTCTGCCGCCTATCCAGAGTCACCATGGCTGCTTCTCTGATTAACGCTCTTCTTGGCTGACCTGCCATTCCTCTTTCATCTTCCGGCGCTACAGTGAAAAGTGCTCCGTGAGACTTTTGTTTTTAAAACCTAACCCCGTTTTAAGCCCGTCAGCCGTATTCATTGGTCTTCATTCAGCCATCTGTTCTCTAATGTTCTCTTAAAAAAACCTCTGATGCCTTCACAGAACAGCTGGATTCATGCTGAGATTCAATCACAGACTCCTTTTACCGGTCAGGTTACCTCTGAAGGCTAGAGGATGAACTGTATTAGACTACTGGACACCAACTATCCGTTTTCTCCCTCAGGGCCATTCCTCTGGCCATCTTCCAGGCAGAGCCCAGTGTGAAGAAACATTTCCTTCGGAAGTGGTTGAAGATGCCCAGCCTGCATGACCTGGACATCCGCTCCGTGAGTCCCGGAAGCGTTTTTCCATCAGAAACCCAACAGCCGGCCTCTCTTTCTTGATATTTATTATTCTCTGTGCTTGTTTCCAGATCCTCGATTGGAGCTATTACATCGAGAGGTTGGGCAGCGCGATCCAGAAAATCATCACCATCCCTGCAGCTCTGCAGCAGGCAAGTCATTTTTTTTTTTAAGATATTCTTTAAATATGTCCCAAGTTGATCCAAAGAGGAATTTTTATGACTCCTGTGCGTCACAAGGTGAAGAATCCGGTTCCCAGGGTGAGGCATCCCGACTGGCTTCACAAGAAGCTCCTGGAGAAAAACGACATCTACAAGCAAAAGAAAATCAGCGAACTGTTCACCAGCGAGGGCAAGCGACAGGTAGCCTCAGCAAGATGCTTCTGTAGCAACTTTAAACTCTAAATAGTATATTATGCGCGCAGGATTCTCCATAAGACTGTTTGTTTTTTTTGTTTTTTTTACACCTCTCTCATAGATTGCCCATCAATCCCTGGAGGCTGGCCAATCTGCAGACATGGAGGACTTTGGGATGCCGCCCAGACCCCTGCAGCCGGCTATCCTCATCAGCACCAAGAGGAAGCGAGGCTCTCAGGGAGAGGACAGCCAGGTGGAGTCCCAGGATGTGGAGCTCACGCAGTCCTGGAGAGAGATCCTGGGGCCACCGCCGCCGATGGGAAAGACGCGGGTAGGAAAGCGGCTGTGAATCAGAACTCCTTCCCTGCGCATTTTAAATGGAGCGGGGGGGGGGCGATCGGTGTCGTCTTTTTTTCCTTCTCGCTTTACCAACATTTTCATCTCGCCTCAGGAGGAGCGCCTCGTGTGGCTGCGCTATCACAAGAAAAAGTGGGAGCTGCAGCTGAGGCAGAGGAAGGAGAAGAAGAAGAGGCGCAAGCTGCTGGATGGAGAGCCACAGCCTGTCGGGGGAGGAGTCATTAGGGGGGGGCCCACCACCGGCCTGGGGAGCTTCCTGCGCCGAACGGCACGCAGCATCCTGGACATGCCGTGGCAGATTGTCCAGGTGGAGAACAAACTCTGTTTGTTTTTTTTATCTTGCAAATATGTTCGTGTTCAGGTTTGAAGATGTTAAATCCACAAACCTAAAGGGGATTTATTACGGTTTTCTGTTAGAAAAACTGTTTTGGTTCTTAGTGACTGCGAAGAAGCTGCAGAGATGCAGCTCAGGTGGGGTAAAATCTGTCAGCTGGACGGCTAATAGCTCCAGAAATATTGCCTCTTATTATTGAACAGGGGCAAGAAGAACCCCATGGCTGAAGGAAAATAATAAGCCACCATGTTTGGAGGGAAGGTAAATGAATCCAAATACAGGTATGATACTGAAAGAAAATATATTAGAGCAGTGTTCTCAAACACTGGTGTCCTGCAATGTTTATATGTGTCCTTTCCTTTGCCCTACACACCTGAATCAAATGGCTATATTGCATTACTAGCATGCAGTCAGGCTCTGCTAATGAGTTCATATTAGAGTCAATAGATGCAACTAAAGGATGCAGGACACCAGCACTCAAGGACAGCCTAAATTTACACCCAGAGCTACAGGGTTTAGAGTAGCATGCTTCTATAGAGCGTGACGATGTGCTGAGGAGGTAGTGGGTCACGTCTAATGCATGTAGAAGACCTGCGCTCCATCTGAATACCCTTAATAGATCCTGTTCCTAGCTTCTGCTCTGTAATCCTTCATGGGGTCAACATTAAGAACTCTATCATGGGGAGGAAAGGAGCTTCGGGCTGTTGTGCCAAATTCGGACAGCCTTTAACTCCGACGTCATTACATGACGGAAACACACATGAATCATGCGAGTCAGGTCTGCAGCCTTCTGAAAATGAACTACAAAGTGCACGAGCTCTTCTCTCTGGACATTTTTTGTTGATTTCCGCGAGGGGGCTGTGCTGCTAAGTCATGTCACGCAAAGAATTGTGGGATACCTGAAGGGTTCTTAGCGTCAGTAAAGGACGCCGCGGCGTTCCTAGGCAAAACTTGCCGTGTGAGGAAGCATACAGGCTCCTTTTCCTACCTCCTTCCTTACCGACTGCACTATTCAGACAGCACTTATCATGGTGACCGGTGACACACTTCTGCTTTGTCCTTGCTCCACGAGGATATTCGGCTTGAACCCTGGTCTTTAGGACTGGAGTTGGCCGCCCCAGGTTAAGAACAAAGCTATTTCCTGTGCTAGAACGGTCCAGTCAAAGTCCACACCTGAGTTCATTTTGTGGCCCTGAAAACCTTTTTTTTTTTTTATCTGAAGAAAATCCTTTAAACCGTGTATAGTTCACCATTATGCACTACTTTGTGTTGCCTCCACTTAAAAAAAATCTCAAGTAAATAAGTTAAAGTTTGTGGCTGCAATGCATTATTGTTGTTAATCCTTTGCTTAGTAAAGCACCTTCCAAAGTCCGGTGAAATGATTAGAAGATGTGAAATGAAGGACCTTTCCCGTGTCTCAGGTTGCAGAGACCAACCACCCGGGCCTGTTTAAGCTGTGGGCTGTGATCGGAAACGATCTTCACTGCATGAAGCTCAACGTGCCGCGCGTCTTCTACGTCAACCAGAGAGTACCAAAACAGGACGAAGCAGGAGCCGCTTACAGGAAGGTGCGCGTTCAGAACCGGTTTTAGAATTAATGTGGATGCTGAGAAAACAGGCCGCAGTATGATGGTCAGGTTGGAAAAAAAAGAAAATAAAAATGTCTACATCTTTAGGTGAACCGCATGCTGCCTCGCTCCAACATTGTGTGCTACCTGTATGAGTACTCTGTGCCGGAGGATATGTATCAGAAACACATCAATGAGATCAACGCCGACCTCTCTGCGCCGGACATCGAAGGGGTCTACGAAACCCAGGTTCCTTATTTATTTAGTCCTCCATATGCTTTGAAGCCCACTTCCTCCCAAACTGCATCTTTGTGTTCGTTTTCCCATTCAAACGCCACGAAAACCGAACGCCGCACCAATCTCTGCTCCCCGTCTTGGTGTCAGGTCCCCCTGCTGTTCCGGGCGCTGGTGCAGCTCGGATGCGTGTGCATGATAAACAAACACGCCGCGAGGGATCTGGCCGGCAGGGAGTCCGACTCCTACGATCTGGCGCATCTGGAGATGAGGTCTCTGGCCCAGTTCAGCTACCTGGAGCCTGGTAAGTTCTGGGGAAGTCGGCCCAACTCTGGTCGCGGGTTTTTAGATGTTTTCTGTACAACGCGGTGGATGTGAATGACCGGAGCATTGGCGGGGTTTGCTGTGTTGAGAAGAGGTTTATAGTTCAGCTTTGGCTTTGTTCGAGCTGTCGCGTGTCGGAAACTTTTAGGAAATTGGCCAGAAAATAGTTTCAGCACAACAGCTTTAAAAAAAATAAATAAATCAATGTAAAAAAAAAAAAAAACATTTTCTTATTTTAAAAGAAATATAAAGAAAAATCCCGCTGATTTTATAGGGCAGATTGTATAACCTTTTATTTTTATGTATTTACCAGCTTTGTTTGTGTCGTTCCCAGGGAGTGTTCGCCACATGTACCTGTACCATCACAGCCAGGGCCAGAAGGCTCTGTTTGGCCTGTTTATCCCCTCCCAGCGTAAAGCGAGCATCTTCGTCCTGGACACGGTAAGAACAAAGGGATTTACTATGTTTTTAGGTCCTTACAAATCCAGCAGGGCAGCATTAAGACTCTGATATAAAGCTTGAACCGTGTTGATAATGTTTACCCCAGACACGCACTGCTGTTGGTTGCACTTAATCGGGTCTCAAGTTTTGTCGCCAATCTGTGACTTCAGGTCAGAAGCAACCAGATGCCCAACCTGAGCAATCTCTACACGGCCGAGCGCGTCGCCCTCCTGGAGAAGACGTCGGAGGAGCTCCTGCCTCCAGAGAAACACACCTTCGAGGTCCGAGCTGAAAACGACATCAAGGCGATCTCCCGGGCTCTGCAGCGCATCCTGCTCAACTACAAGGTTATTAAATGGGCTCATTGCTGAAATCAGACATTTTAACTAACTCAACGACAAGAATTTTGTTGGTCCAGAACTGTCTTCAGACTATTAAAAAGGCGTCTTAAGTTTTGTAAAAGTGAATCTGTCGCTTCTCATTATTTTTCAAACTAGATATACAAAGCTTTTACCACAGACTGTGACTCGATCGTGTTTCAATACCAACTTGAAGGACAAATGCAGTAATGAAACGTTAATAATAATAATAATTATTATTATTACATTTTATTAAACACTTATTAATTATTGCAGGAGATCATCGGTTAATAATCACAATTTATCTTCGAGCAATAAGTTAATGTACAAGTCCCGTTTGTATTACTGTTTAAAAGTGAAAATATGTTTGACTACAACCAGAAAATGATGCAAATCCAGTTCCCACTGCTGTTTTTCTCTTCTCCATCTCGTAAAGCACTTAAATTACAGCAACCTGGAACTGCTCGTATTGTATGTTGCATGCAAGGCATTTTTAAGTCTAGTCTTATTGACATTTTCTGATCTCAATAAATTATTGAAATAGTTTTATTGCCCAGAATGCTTATAGCATCATAATTATAACAGAAATGTCTCTCCGACATATTAAAAGAAATGTGGTTTCACAATAAAATAAACTCAGCTTGCCTCCAACACTGTTGAGGCACTTCAGGCTGAGACTATCAAAATAAAAGCACAACCTGATCTGGTAATTAAGAAGTCTGCCATGTTCTCTCATTTACTCTCTACACCAGGCCTCGCTTACTGCGCTGTAATTTATAGCTGACATTTACTATTTAGACCTGACAGCAAATGTTTTAAATCCAAAGTTTTGCAATATTATTGAAATTCTGCAGCCTTTAACAGTTTTTCAGTGCTGAATTAGAGGAGAAATGAGTAATAATAACACCTCTAGTGTTTCAAATTGGAACAACACACATTACAGATAGCTTAAGAATAAACTGTGCAGGATTTGTATTCCTAACCTACAGCCTTTAATTTCCCTTTGGGAGCAATATAGTACTTTTGAAGTGAATTGCAGTGTTATAGGCAGACCTGATGTCATGCATTTGATGAGAAAATCTTGGTTTCGGTCGGAAACTTGAGCTTTGACGCTCTGTTTTCTTTTTTTCTTTGCCACGCGATTTCATGAGTTCCAACTCCTTTTTCCACGTCGCAATCGAACCTTTATCCTGAAGTGAAATGATGTTGATGTTAAGGGACTTAAAGCTGCTTGCTTGGTTCGGCATTTCCAGGAGGAGCGACGGGGGCCCACCCTCATCGCTGTGCAGTCGAACTGGGAGCTGCGGCGCCTGGCCGCGGGGATGCCTGTGCTCGAGGAGTTCCCGGTCGTGCCGGTACACGTGGTGGACGAGATCAGCTACAATGTGCTGGACTGGCAGCGCCTCGGTGCCCGGCGCATGGTGCGCCATTACCTCAACCTGGACAGCTGCCTGTCGCAGGCTTTTGACATGGCCAGGTATGAAGAGCTCCCCCTTTTCACTGTTTATTTTAGGTTACTGCTGCTGCACACTTTGTGTATAATTTTGCCTCCCGGTTTTAGATATTACCACCTTCCTGTGGGGAACCTGCCTCAGGATGTTTCCATCTTCGGCTCAGACCTGTTCCTAGCGCGACACCTGCGGAAACACAACCACCTGCTGTGGCTTTCTCCCACAGTGAGGCCGGACCTCGGAGGAAAAGAGGCCGATGACAGTCGCCTGGTCATGGAGAACGACGAGCGGGGCTCCGTGGAGATAAACTCTCAGGGATGTTACTCCACAGGTACACAAACGGCCTTTCTGTCACAGGAGAGAGCGTTTTTTTTTTAACACCTTTTTAGTTGTGTTTATATGTTGTCGTGATTCTCTGCACCAGCCTGCGTGGAGCTGGACCTGCAGAGCCTGGCGGTGAACACCATCCTGCAGTCGCAGCATGTCAACGACATGGAGGGCGGAGCCAGTCTGGGCATCAGCTTCGACGTGATCCAGCAGGCCTCGTTGGAGGAAATGATGTCAGGAAACCAGGGCGCCTGCGCTCTCGCTAGCTACGACGAGACGGCGCTGTGCTCCAACACCTTCAGGTGCGTCAGCATCAGCCGTGTCAGGGCAGCAAACCTTGTTTTTTTTTTTTTTTTTTTTATCTTACTGGGGTTTTCATCTTGTCTGAGCAGGATCTTAAAGAGCATGGTGGTTGGATGGGTGAGGGAGATCACGCAGTACCACAACGTGTATGCAGACAACCAGGTGATGCATTTCTACCGCTGGCTGCGCTCTCCGACCTCTCTGCTCTATGACCCGGCGCTGCATCGCACCCTGCACAACATGATGAAGAAGGTGTTTCTGCAGTAAGTGACAGCAGTTTTACCACTAAATACGGTGTTAAAGGAGCTATAAGTAAGATATTTACCGTAAAATCAACCTAAATCATTCTCATTTCTTACCTGGGACGGAAAAAACATTCCCTATAAACAATCGGTCCTCTCCATCAACTCTTAGTCACGTTTTTTCTCCTTTCAAACCTAGAGGTACGGTCCAGAACTGCTGCTGTTCAGTGTAGCCCGTGTTTACTTCCTGGTTCCTGAGCCAATCTTATGAGATTTCCCAGAGCGCAGCATTTGGTATTTTATCTTGGCAAAAGAGCAGCAGCCTGCAAACATGGAAGCCAGTAAGAGAAGCGGACCAGAAACAGAACAGAATACAACATCATAGATCTGCCCTGTGTAACTAAAAACAGGTTTCACACCTTTTAAAAACTGCATATTAGATTGTTGTGATTGGCAAGCTGTTGTACTGATTTAAACCACAAGGTGTCAGTATTACTGATAGCCCCTTTAATTCGGACACTACAAAAAACATTCCCTGACGTGTGCATCTGTTTTTCTTAAAAATGATAGTATTTGTAAAATTACGAGATTACATTCTTCAAAATATCTGCTGATCATCCTTTATTAATAAGTGTCCTTTCATATTGTTTTAGTTAGTAATTTGATCCATATTCTATATTAAAGAAATCCTTGCTGGGTTCCAGGGGGAGGTACCTGTTGGGCAAAAGACAGGATACACCTCGGAGAGGTTGCCAGCCTATCACAGAGACACACCAGGGTAGTTTCTATGTGCACACATATGTGAGGGCAATTAAGGGAAGCTAATTAAGCTAAAAGGCATGCTTTTGGAAGGTGAGATGAAACCAACATACTCAAAGGAAACCCCATAAGTACAACGAGAACACCACACAGAAAAGCCCCAGCAGGAAGTTGAGCCCAGTATCAACGGTGCTAACAATTATGCCTGCCAGCCTTTATTAGTAGAATTGAGTAAACCTTACTCCATGAACATTAAAGTAGCAGAAAGATATACCAAAATATATATTTTTATATAGGTTCATCTTTCATTATTTTTATTTAAATCCCAACAAGACTCTACAAACACTATAAAAATCAGCTAGAACATGGGTGGTCTCTGCAGGGTCTTGGGGAGGCCTTAACAACCCAGTGTGTTCTGGTTACGCACGATTAAGAGCGAAACGTCTCTGTTTTAGGCAAGCAGAAAAACTCATGTGGTGAGATTGTGGTGGTTCATTACTGTGGCTGCAGCATAGACCCAGGACATGGGTTTTCAGTTCAATTCAATTTTATTTATATAGCGGCAATTCACAACACATCATTTCAAGGCACTTCAATCAAATCATGCAGACAGATTGGTCAAAAAGTTTCCTATCAAAGGAAGCCCAGCAGATTGCATCAAGTCTTGACAAGCAGCATTCACTCCTCCTGAAAGAGCGTGGAGCCACAGTGGACAGTCGTCTGCATTGTCCATGGCTTTGCAGCAATCCCTCATACTGAACATGCATGAAGCCACAGTGGAGAGGAAAAGTCCCCTTTAACAGGGAGGAAAAACCTGCAGCAGAACCAGGCTCAGTGTGAACGACCATCTGCCTCGACTGACTGAGGGTTAGAGAAGACAGAGCAGAGACACAAAAGCACAGAAACACACATTGATCCAGGAATCCTTTTTCATGTTAGAGAGCGTAATGGCAGATGATCTGCTCCCCTGGATGGTGTCACAGCTAACAGAACGACAGACCAGATGTATCTACTATGAATAGAGAAAAACAGAGAGAACATAAAGTTAAACCTGGTTAACACCTGGTTGTTTGGTCATCAGAGACCAGCATCAATCTCATTATGTCTGAACAGATCTCCATGAAATAGGGTTTCTAATTAAAAAAAGAGTGCGCACCACTCCAAATTGCACATATAGGATAGTTGCTGGCAGACGGATGGAAGTTGAGCTTTGCATCCTGTTGTTAAAATGCCAAATATACCTTTCATGCTTTTATAGAGCAGTCCAAGCAACAAGTGAAGAAAAACATCGGCAACAGGTTTTGTTTTTTTTTTGTTTGTTTTTTACAGGAACACAATTCAAACAGATATTTAACGTCTCTTTAAAGAACCATCCCAATTAAGAAATACTCATGAGTCAGAGGCTCTGTGTGCTTCGTTTAAAGTTTGTTGTTTTTTTCCCCCAGACCTCCACTGTGGGGTTTTCTCAGTGGTCACTGCTTCTGCGTAACAACATGATATATCAGCTGTGCAGTTTTATTTTTACGGCTCCATGCTGTTCTACTAACCTTCATCGTTGTCTTCGTGTCGACAGGCTGGTTGCAGAGTTCAAACGTCTGGGGTCCACTGTGGTGTATGGGAACTTTAACAGGATCATCTTGTGCACAAAAAAGCGAAGGATAGACGATGCTATTGCCTATGTGGATTATATCACCAACAGGTCAGACATTCATTAACCCACAGACTGCATCTCTGTCATTTATAGTAGATGTATATACGCATCTTTATTCAATATAGTCTATTTTCATGAATATCTTGGTAT
This sequence comes from Fundulus diaphanus, assembly GCA_037039145.1. Lineage (NCBI taxonomy): Eukaryota > Metazoa > Chordata > Actinopteri > Cyprinodontiformes > Fundulidae > Fundulus > Fundulus diaphanus. The sequence goes on from CM073127.1 coordinate 27,869,813, forward strand.
TGTATAACATTTAATGTGTTTCACAGTGCATTAAGACTATAAGTGAATACAGTCACTTGCTGATGTATTTATACACCTTAACCATCTCCTAGTCAGCTTTAGCATCCTTCCCTATCCCTGCTGTAGAAAAGTGTCCCCACAGCATGATGCTGCCGTCGCCATGTTTCACAGTGGGGATCATGAGATACTTTGACGTTTGTGCTTGCAACTTAAAGTGCGAAATGTTTTGATGGGGCGTGAATACTTCTTCAAAGCCCTCTAGATCAGTGCCTGGATTTTATTTCAAACTAATACTAATCAGTGGAGGAAGCAGTTTCCTAATGTGTTAGGAAGGTAGGAACTAGATTGGACAAATGGATCAAATGCAACGTCACATTTAGAAACCAGTAAATAGCTTTGTGGTCGTCAGGATGTTATAAATGATTCCTGAAATGTGTGCCGATACACAGCAAATATCCTCTCAAGCCGCATAACAAAAAAAGCCAATTTAATCCAGTGATACAGACAGATTCCTGATCAATTCATTCCAATTGAACATAGTTATAAAACGACGCAACCAAACTCGTTTTATTATTCAAATTGTTTAAAAAAGGTTTCCTATCTAAGGAAACCCAGCAGATTTCATCAAGTCATTGACTTGCAGCTTTCACTCCTCCTGGATGAGGATGTAGCGACAGAGGACAGCTGCCTTCTTTGCAGAAACCCCTCATACCAAGCATGCATGTAGCGACAGAGACATAAAACTCCCGTTTAATGGAAGAAACCTCTAGTGGATCAAATTGTTAAATTGTCTTCTTCACAATAACTAAAAAATGCAACAATATATTTTATAGGTTGGATGTTTTTGTTTCTTGATTTAAACCTTTTCTAGCCTCAACAATCCGTCGTTATGAGCTGGAAGACCTGACAAATCTGTTTCACTTCTAGCATACATTCAAAAGAAATCTTCCACTCTCTGTCCATCTCCTTCTCTCGATGCTGGGAGTTCCTGCTGTGGATGGACCCAGCTAACTATGGCGGTGTGAAGGGCAAACTGCCTTCCAGCATCTTGTACGGAGAGGTGAGACATGCACGCCACTTTGTTTCATTTAAGTTTAGCTCTCTGACTAGCAAGACCAAAGACTGAAAGTGTTGGAAGATGTAGCAAGAAAAACTGGAAACTACTTTTTACCTGAACTTTTAACTGAAGACGCATCAATCAGAGATTTGTGGTCGATGTCTGTTCCCTGTTTTTTTGTAAAGTTTATAAGACAATTTTGATAGCCTCTTATATTACTGGCACAAGTCACTGTTGTGGGTATTAGCGCTATATTAAATAATGCATTTTTTATAATTAATCATTCATTCTAGAGTATTTACAAATCTGTTCATTCACAGATTTGAGTCCCTTACTTTCCCAGGGAACAGTTGATTATTGTAAAAAGACCTGGAGTTTTGTTAGTTTCTCAATGCAGTGATTTATTTTCAGACACCTCATACAAAGATTGTGAAAATATAAACGGCAAACTACTAATAGAAACGCGTAAATCTATGTTTAATCAAAGAAATAATATATCAATAACAGGGTTTCCTACATGTAATTGATCTTGGCATACTGCCTAGGCAAAAAAAGCCGCCACACCTTCAGAAGCTCAGTTTTTTTTTATGTATGGTAAGACAATGTAAAGCATATGCTATATATATATATATATATATATATATATATATATATATATATATATATATATATATATATGAGAGAGAGATTTGCACATTTTTACTTACTATTCTTCGAGTTAATGATATTTAAATTCATTTCATGATATTGAAATTCATTTTAATATCATAAAACATTAAAATGTACTTTCATTTGAAAATCCAACACCACCTGCTCCTTCCTGTATGTGCAACTGCAGCTACTGTGCTCAGAAGGGAAGGCAAACTAGAGAGGACAGCACAGTGTTGCCCATTTAGTGTCTTTGTTGCTATATGTAGCAACTTCTCAGACACCTCTAGCAATATTCTTTCAAATAGCTACTAGCAACAAGCGACTTTTAGCAACTTTATTTGGTTTTAATGATGACTTTACCAAAAAAACTGCTGTTCTGGAATCACTGTATTGAGGCAGCAGTGAGAGCTGCCACAAGAGTTCCTGCTTCCCTCAGCACTGTCTCACAGGCACAACACATTTGCTGTTGCCTGGTCACTTAAATGTAGTTTTTAAAGTAATCTTTTTTTGTCTCTGTTGCATCAAAACTGTTGCACCAAAACAATTCCCTGAATTCGATTCACACACAGCTTCAATCACTTATTCACCTCTTTCACTCTGTGTGCCTCTTTTTGGTACAGTTTGTTTTACGTAATGTGTATTCAATAGGCAATGTATTAAAATTCAGAAATCATTCTGTAAAAGTAATGTTAAGTAAAAGTAAAAGTAATGTTAGTTTCAAATGCACTTAATCACTATTTTTAATAACTTTATTTGTCTTGGCAAAAGCGCTTCTACAGCCTGGGTCACAAATGTATGAGCAAATATGCAAATTAGTTGATGGTGTCATTCCCCACCCCCACCATAAAAACACACCACCACGGTTTGAAAAAAAAATACTAGAGGAAACCCTGAATAATATTAATAGACCAAACTAACAACAATTATAAGGACGAACAAATAAGGAACAATTTAGCTCTGCTGATGCAAATTAAAGGTAATCTGAAGCAACAAACATAATTTAACAGATCACGTTTTTATGGTTGTCTAGACCTGCCTAAGAAAAGCTTCCAGGGCTCCTAAACCATCAAATTTAGCACTGTGTACTCCTCAAAGGATCCCTGCAGACTAGGCTAGGAGGGGATGATCTGACATCCTGCGGCAAACAGGCACCTTTTTTTTTTTGTATCCTAAAAAAACTGTAGTGTGAAAAAACCAAAACGGCAAAAATAGAAAAATGGTGACGGAGCAAAATGACCGGGACCCGCCCAGGGTCAGCCCCAAAAACCCGGTGTAATCAGCTTCTTACACTTTTGTGCTTCCATTTAAAAAAAATATATATTCGCCAACTTGAGGCTTCTGTCAGTAACGACATCCTCAACAAAGAGCGTCGTCGGTGCGCTTCGACGCGGTCTGTTCACTGACCAGAAGAAGATCGTGTTTTTGATCACTTGTCAGGACGGATGAAGCCGAAAAATGTCCCGTTCTGGTCACTAGCCGATATTTTTCCTGCGCCGCGCCGTCTTAAACATGATTTTAAAAACATAGAAAAGCTTTACTCGGCGTGAGCTCAAAGGATGCGAGGTACGACAAGGTTAACAATTATTTGCCTCTTTTTTTTTTTTTTTTTTTTTTTTTTTTAGGAAGGAGCCAAACAGAAGAAACGCAAACAAGGAGACGAAGATGAAGAGGGCAGTGAGGATGAGGATGAAGATGATGTGGAGGAAGATGATGGCGATGCAGAGACCGATGAGGTTGAGGAGCTGATTGAGAGCAGCTGGAATATCATGCATTATCTCCCCCAGACAGCCTCCTGTCAGAAATACTTCCTCATGATTGTGTCGGGTACGGAGAAATCAAATATCTGCTCTGATGAGCTCGTCTCCTCCTGAGAGTTTGTCTTTCACTGGTTGTCTCCTCCGTCTCATGCCAGCCTACATAGCTGCAGTTTACCACAGCATGAAAGAGGAGCTGAGGCGTAACGCTCCGGGAGCAACGCCAGTCAAGAGGCGCGGAGGCAGCCAGGCTTCCCAGCAGGCGGTCGGGGACTTGAGTGCTCTTCCTGGTAAGATGCTGTTCCGGAGGCAGCTACGGTTACTCCAGACGGGATTCGTGTCTTGGGGTGCCTTTCGTGATCTTTGTTTTCCCTTTCCTGCAGGCATGATCTCCTTCTCCCAGGAGTATGTGGCCAGCGAGCTGACGCAAAACGTTTTCAACATTACCCAGAAGATCCAGAAAAAGGTGACTGGGACCAGGAATGTGACCCAGATCTCCGAGATGTTCCCCGTGCTGCCCGGCTCACACCTGCCGCTCAACAACCCGGCGCTGGAGTTTGTGAAATACGTCTGTCAGGTGTGCTGCAGCAGGGCAGACATGTCTTTAAAATCTCCTCTCGTCTGACATTTGACCGGATCATTTCCACGTTGGAAGAATTTGATATAGAAAAGTATTTTGAGCGTCTAGACTATTGCATTTTCTGTTATCTAACACGTAAGCCGTGTACATTTCTTTCAAACGAAAAGGAGCTTGTTACATTTTATTTTATGCAGAAGGTGTCCTCTGTGTTCGTTTGTTTTGTCCTTTGACCGTTTTTAAACTGATGCAGTAGTTATCACATTATTTTATTTTGCACAAAAGAAAAGTATCACTGATTATAATCTCATTTAAAAGAAATAATCAGTTATAACTTCAGGATGATCCAGTCTCGATTTTATAGCCCAAGTGTTGCACATTTTAAAATAAAGCCAATCTAAGTCAGTCCAGATGCTAAAAACTTGTAGAATACAACATTTAAAACATTACCCAACCCATATTGTGCCAGAGTTGTCGACGCGGATGTTTGAGAGCAACTTTAAAAAGGTCTGGGAAGCTCCAATATCTGCAGCAGCGCAGTAGTAAACCTCCCGGACGGCATAAGCTAACGCTGTGTGGTTAAATATTAGCTTCACGGACACAGACAGCCCAATGAACACTTCCCAGTTCACCCCCACCCAACTCTTCCTTCCACCTGAGGTACAAATGAATGCAGGAAAATGTTAATGAGCTGATGGCGCAGTAAGCTAATAAATAGCTGAGCAACAAAACAACCCAGTGCTCCCCCCCCCCTCCATTTCTCCTGTGTTTAGTTTTAAAGGCCGGTGTGGCTAATGAAAACCCGGCTGCCTACCCTGCTGCTGCAGTTGATCACTACAGAAATTATAACACAGAAACACAAGATAATTGTCCAGAGCTGCTGCTGAATATATTAGGGTGGCCCAGATCCATGCTTGTATTGAAACACTATTTATTTAACTGTATTTCTTTATTTGTCCCTCAATAGTAACATTTATTTGTATTAATATCAAATTGACAGGCAAATGGAAGCACATTGGGGCACACTAAGGATAAGCAATTATAATTATAGGGCAGATATACTGCTAAAAAGGATCTTTACATTTATGCTAAGAGTTAACTTGTCTAATGTTTTGCCAAACATAGACGTGATACTTTTTTATCATAATGTTTTCTTAATAAGGGTCAAACTGTCCTTGCCGCTTCCATAGTTAAGGAAGTTAAAATAATCTAATTAATTATATTTTTTAACCAGAAATAAGCTTGTGCCTTCAAAGAAATGTTGTTGCGGTGTTGAAAATGGCATCATGTAGTTTTCTTAGTCTCGGGTTAGAGATTTCCACTTTTGTATCGTGACAACCCATATTGTACTAAAACATACAGAACAATATCAAAAGTGACATGAAAATCTTGAAACTGGAGCCTGTAAGTGTATTATTTAACATCGATTGACCTTCTTGCCTGCCTATTCCCCGTTCAGGTCCTTTCGCTTGACGCCAACATCGTGAATCAGGTGAACAAGCTAAAGAGAGACCTCCTGCGTCTCGTGGATGTCGGGGAGTTTTCTGAGGAGGCCCAGTTTCAGGATCCCTGTAACTCCTACATACTGCCAGAGGTCATCTGTCACCACTGCAACTTCTGCCGGGACCTCGACCTCTGCAAGGACCCGTCTGTGGCACAGGTACGTGGTGCCTGCTGTAATCTAGTAATCTGGTAAATTGTGGATGCACAACGATGTCTGCAGCTGGGAGGCTAATAACTGGGTGAACGTTGCTGTGGTCATAGGACGGGTCGATCTTGCCTCAGTGGTTCTGCTCAAACTGCCAGATGCAGTATGAATCTGACTCCATCGAGATGGCTCTGGTGGAAGCTCTGCAGAAGAAACTTATGAGCTACACTCTGCAGGACCTGGTGAGTAAAACGTGTTCAATCAAGCCGCATCCCGGCATCGACTCAACCACGGGTAGAAAACAAGTATCCTCCTATTTTATTGTGTTTTTTTTAAATAAAACTCTGGTTTTGTCGTGTTAAATATCTAGCACATCTTTACCAAGAGCCCCTTCTGCATTTGTTTCCCTTTTTATGATCACAGCATTTTCAGTAATATATTAAGAATCCCTTAATAATGTTCCTTTCAGTAATAATAGCATCACAGATGGCCATCCATGATCCTACTCTTAACATCTATAATCCCAGTTTCTACGCAGTTGGGAATTTTATTTAATTATTTTTCAGGTTTGGATAAGTAAGGAAAAAGAAAAGAGAATGGGTGGGGGGGGAAAAGTATATTTCCAAACTTTGTTTTCTGTACCATTATGTACAAATCCATTGGTTTACCTATCCGTTTGTCTATCCATCCATCTTTGCTCTCCTAGCTATCCATCATTAATCCATCCATCTGTGTGTCCGTCTATTCATCTATTTGATTAATCCAACTACCCGTTAGTCGATTATCCATCTATAATCCCTCTTCCTTACAGTCTGGTTTTTACAGGTGCCATATTTAAAGTGTCACCTCTGTACGAATGTCCGTCATAAATTCACACTAAGCTTTTCTGTTTATTCTTTAAAATTAACTATAAATGTTTTTTTAAATATTTATGTATCTAAAACTCTAGAGAGTTGAACTTTGACATAAAAAACTGTGCTGGGACCCCATATGTCACAACCAATCACTTATGGTCCTAAAACTATGACGCCCCTTAAGCGTGTTTGTTTGACTCATTTCTCACTTGAATCTTTCTGACAACATAAATGTGATTTTTAGGTTTGCGCCAAATGCAAAGGGGTGAAAGAAGCCAACATGCCTCTTTACTGCGCCTGTGCTGGAGACTTTGACCTGACCTTTTCAGCCAAGGTTTCCGCTCTCAAACATATCTAATGTCGATTAAATCGCTCATGAAAAGTGTTTCAATCACTCCTGTTGACTCTCTTCTTTTCTGCTTTACAGAGCTTCTCCGAGCAGATCGTGGTGTTTCGAAACATAGCGTCCCACTACAACATGCGGTTCCTGGAGGAGACCATCGACTGGCTGCTTGTGATGAGCCCTCAGATCAGCCAGAGCCGCCACTGAAATGGGACCCAGAGAGGAGGTTCCTCCCTCACTGAGTGCTGAAACCAAACTCAGCAGAGCAGAGTATTGATCTATTAAGGGCACCGATTGCCTAGCAAGGAGGAGAAACTGGTGGACTGTAAATATGGTTAAATTCTAGTCTATTTTCCTTTTGGATTTATATATTTGTATGAATGTCAGATTTTGCAACGTCAAATAAATAATGCCTTCGTGTTTGAACTGGCTGTGATTGCTTCCATGTTTCACACAAGAGGTCGGAGAACAATTTTAAAGTATAGTAGGTAAATATTGCCAAAACAAGATGGGGGGGCTGCAGACTAGACTCCTAGCACAGGAGACTGACGGCTGAAATTAAATCAGTGCTTCCAATTTCACTTTAAGGGTGATGCAAATTTTCTCTACCGGATTGCTGCATATTTTATGATTTTATAAATGTCTTTTTCAGTTGAATGGTCAGGATGAACACCACAGATGTGGAGAAATTTTCGGTCTCATCTTCTCAGAATCCCTGCAAAGCCCAGTTTTATGCTTTTGAGACATTTAACCAATCAGAAATGCTTAGCACCCTTCCTCCACAAAGCTCTACCTCATAACGGTCCACAGCGATACCAGAAATACCACCTCCTTACCTGCCAGGGCCATTTTCTTCTACCTTCGTATTCTGTTTTTTCCTTACAATAAGCAACAGAAATCGAAGCGGGGAAATTTTGGTGCCGGAAAACCAACCCGCTTCCTGGAAGAAGGGAAGCGCACCTTTTGACGCCAAACAACAAAGAAGCAAAACGAGGATTTTGAATTGAATAACGAGAGGAGGAATAGAGGGGGAACAACATGTGGTTATCGATCAAGGTGGTTTCAACCCACACTCTTAGATTTAACAGCTGAGTCACTGCCTGCTGATGGCTGTCTCCCATTCACATAATCACATTTAAGGCAATGAGCATAGCCAAAATTAGATTGTGTCCTCAGAGGATCTTCTTGACACCTGCGCTCGTAAAATCCGGCACGAGGTTGCTCGTCTAAACCTCTACTGGTGGCTTTACAGTCTTTGCTTCAACATCCGTCCGATTTCAGCTCAGTTTGGGGTGAAATTAACTTTAAATGTCTTGTATTTCACATCATAACCACATGCTTTCCAGACCAACATGTGGCTGCCTTTATTAAATCCCACATGGCAGATATCGATCCAGAAGCCCTGGGTTCTTGAGTCTTTTTTTTTTTTTCGCTGCTGACATTTGTTCTGCTCTTAGGAGTGCAGATGGATTCGGTTTCCACCAATCTAGTTAGAGAAATCATTTCGTGGAAAATGTAGACCTAATTTGATTACTGGTCTCGGCTGTCTTTGTGCGGTTTCCTTTTGTATCCTCTCGTTATCCTGCACACTCTTCCACTCCATTTGCACCATTTGTCGTTTGGATTGACAGACCAAAATAACCCATACTGGCATGCTTTGATGTTAACATAAAACAGTTTCATCAATAATAAAAAAAAACGTATGCTTATGTCTGAACCGCCACTTTTGAAAAGGATATTTATTTATTAACTACTGGACTGAATGTTTGGGATACATGGGAACAGTTTTCATTGTTTGTAAATTGGTTCTACCCCATTTTAATTTCTTGAAAGTGTCTTTTTTTTTTCCTTCCCTCTACATGTGAGTATATTTGTTTTCTGAAGCTAAAGGAAGGCAGGTTTAATTCTGAACAGAAGAAAATCCAGACGTGAGAGACCATCGGTGTGTGAAACCTGTTGTGGAAGCACTGAGCGCCACGGCGGCGATCTCATCACATCATCAGGAAGTGGTCCTCACCTCTCAGTTCATTTCCTTTAACAGCGCCTTGTAAAAGTTTTCATACACCTTAAACTTTTTCTGAGTTCGTCACGTTACAACAAGAAAGTTTAATGTATTTTATTGTGATTTTGTGTAAAAGACTAACACAAAGTAGTCACTAATTGTCAAGTGGAAGGAAAATAACGGTTCTTTTTATGTATAAGTGAAAATTGTGAAGGTGTGGAGTAATGTTATTCTGGTCCCTATGAGTCAATACCCTTAAATAAAATCCTGACATCGAGCTTCCTTCAGAAGTAGATGGAGTTCAGCTGTGTGTGATTTAATCTCATGAATCCAGCTGGTCTGTGAAGGCTTCAGAGGTTTGCTTAGTGAAAGACCAAGGAGCCCAGTAGACGAGTCAGGGAGGAGGTTGTGGAGAGATTTAATTATCTTTAATTCTTCTCTTGATTCAAAGCAGGGTTGGGTTATAAAACATTATTCCATCTCATGGAGCACTTGTTCAATCCATCTAAAAATGTAATTACCTTCCAGGTTTCACCACAAGCAGCGACGTGGATACAGCAAACAGGCGAAAGAAGGTGCTCTGGACAGATGAGACCAAAACAGCCTTCTGGATAACATGCAAAACGCGGTATGCGGTGGGAAGCTATTGCCACACCTTACCCTGAACGCACCATCCGCAAAGTTGAAACATTGGTGGTAGCAGCATCATGCTGTAGTGATGCTTTTTTTCAGCAGAGATGGGGCTAAATGTAGAGCTGTTGTAAAAGAAAACCCATTAAGAGGCTTGAAAGACTTAGTGTGGCTGAGGGTCCCCTTCCAGCAGGAGACAAGAGCATAAACACACAACCATGGATACAATGGATTGTTTAGATTAAATCATGTTCCTGTGTTAGAATGGCCTAGTCAAAGTCCAGACCTGAACCCAATTTAGAATCCGTATCATAGCTTGAAGTTTGATATTCACAAATGCTGTCCATCCAATGTGACCGGACTTTGAGCTATTTTAAGAAGAATGGGCACAAAAAAAGAACGCTCCATTTTCCATCCACTTCACAGTTATGCAATACTCTGTGTTGACCTCTTAATGAAATCCTACTGAAATATACAGCAGATTGTGGTTGTAACAGTATAAAACGTGAAAGAGTTTAAGGGGACGCGACTAATCTTGAAGAAGTGCTCTGCGACTCCATCTCTGGCTGATGTCAACACTTTAGAAACCAAACCGGGGTGCTGTTGTTGCCATCATCAGGTTGAAGGAGGACAGTTGAAGCAACCAATCAGAGCGGAACACCATCTGAGAGGTCTGAATGGTTCGAGCCGTAGCTGCTGATGTAGCTGAACTCAGTGTGGATGGTGTCTGTGGGCTCCTGGATCACCTGGGGGGAAAAAACACCTCACTGATAAAGGTAACACCAGATGCTACTGGCATCTTTTAAAAGTACTTGGGGGGGGGGGGGGGGGGGGGGATCATTAGCAGTTACAGGTTTGCCCTAGAGGTTTTTGCAGATCTTTAACTGGGAATATCGAAAACACAGAAAATACAAAAATGACTTACAATATTTTTTGCCTGTACATATTTAGAATAAATGTCTTTAAAATGTTAAAGATTCATTTTGTGAAATATTAAAACAGTTAAATATCTCTCACCTTTTTACTCACTTCATCAAACTTTCGGTCACTGTAGACCTCATTCTTGTCGACAAACGTAAGCATGATCCAGTCACATATGATGCTGCACTGCAGCAGAGTGAAGCAAAATGAAAACATAAACAGCTTGTTTTGTGGCAGTTTAAATGTCTCAGTATAAAACATATCTTCAGACCATTTCCAAGACAAGAAATAGCCACAACATGTTATGCATTTTTAGTTTTCTTATTAAGTGATTGTGTTGTAAATTGTTATACTGGGGCAGGTGGATTGAAATTTGCATTTTAACTCGATAGGATATTTTTTGGGAGGGTTACATGATGTTTTAAACTCTATAACCCAGAAGCACTTGTAGGGCCTTAATTACCTTCTGGTTTAATTTTTTGCCCAATTTTTATTTCCACGGTAGGAAATGAAACACTGTAGGATGTAGTACTTTTTGAGATTATTGTTGCTTTTTGGGGGAAGACTACAAAGCATTTTAGACTATAAAACTTTGAGCATTGCATTCCAATCATGCGCGATTAAGCCAATATATATATATATATATATAGTATTATTACAGGGTACCTCTGAGTTTGAAGGGATTTTAATATGCATTCATTCTCCTCTCATTCAAATGTAATACATGTAAAAGTCAGCATCTGTGGAATGCGTGAAAAATATTAGCAGGCAAACTTTTTTTTTTTTTTTACAGTTTACTGTGACAAAACCATTGGTTATGGTTTTATTGATGAAAATCAGCAAATAACTATCATCTCTGGAGAGACTCTGGGTTCAGGCTAACGAGGTGTTGGATTCAATGTTCATGGAAACAAAATGGAAATGTGTGTTTGGCCTGAACTCAAAACGTTTTTAATATACTGTAGCTTGGAGGTGAGATCAAAGAAACAAATATTTCTAAAAATGCTTCTTTTGATTCCTGCCTTACAACTCCCTCCCTCACATTTGTACATCTACTTTCTTTTAATGAAAACCACCTGATTGGTTTGAACTCACTTATTAAAAAAAACACTTAAAAGGAATAAAATCGACTGATATGACTAAACATGATATTAAACCATACATCAATTGAACAAGAAATAAAAAAATAATATTACTCCAGTTTCTCTGAAAACCAGCAGTAGTAGAGTATTTGTTTATTTTCAAACTGATTATTTATTATTGAATGTGCTTTGAATATCAAATATATAAATGTATTAATGCAAACATGTAAAGGTTTGGTTTTTGAGTGTACTTACAATCCCGACGGAGGTCAGAGCTGTCACTGTGCTGATGATGGTTGGGATGACGCTAAATTTTCCAGCCTGTGCAAAAATTACACAAGCAGTAATATACAGATGATAATCACAGCAAACAGGGAAAATGCAGTGGTATATTGAAATGCGCTGTACCTGTCCGTGAACTATGATGTCTAGGCGGATGCCGTAAGCCTTGATCAGGGTCCGAGACTCCACACCATTCTTATCATAATATTTGGCAAACCTGGACAAGTAAACATGTCCTTAAAAATAATCAAACTTATTTCTCAACAAAGTTAAAATCATACCCGTGAATCTGGTCAGATGAGGCTGAGATTTTTTGCCGACCTGTAGTAGTAACCAGAGTCGGCCAGATCCTTTCGGACGTCAAGGCGGCGAAACGTGTAGGTAGGTTTGCAGTGTGAAGAATCCAGATCGAGGTTACAATCCCAGTTGATGAAAACGCCAATCACTCCTCCCTAACAGCAGAAGAAATTATCCAGTGATTGTTGGCAGTAGTTTATGCCAACCAACCAACCACTAGGATTATCTTTAAATTCTTATCAATGATGTTGCTGTGCATTTCTTCATTCCTCCTTCCTTCACTTACATAAAGAATGCCAGCATCATATCCGTAAAACAGCCCTCAATATGATGATCCCACCTACAGGCTTCACATTTGCATGGTAGTTTTCTTCCATGCTCTTCTTCCAAACATTTTTTGTGCCACGGTATCCAAAGAGTTCAGCTTTGGGTTCATCCCACCAGAATATATCCTCCCAGCATTTCACTGAATATTTCAAATCTTCTGGAGCAAACTGAACAATTTTTTGACCTTCTGTTTCTTCAGCGGTGGAGTCTTTCGCAGTGAATGTGCATAGAGGCCGTTGCAGTTTATTAAATAACTTATTGTTTTGATGAGGGAAATGTGTACCTGCCATTTCCAGGTCTTTCTGAAGCTCTGTGTCAGTGGTTCTTGACTCTTGGACAACTCTTTTGAATATTTTTTTGACTCCTCTCTCGTGAATCTTGTGAAGGGCACCTGGCCGTGGCTGGTTTTTGGTTAAAGGACTTTCCATCCAACTCCAGATCACGACTCCAACAGTGTTCATTGGGAAATTCAGGAATGTAATTATACTGTAACCATTGTCACTTGTACGTTTACAACAATTAATTTTCTTAGTGAAGGTCTCTGCATTTACCAATCTTTCAGTAATGAGAACCCTTTTTTATAGGCCATCACGTCATATAAACAGGCTAATATTGATTTGCACATAGCAGCAGGAAGGCTTTCTACTCTAAATACAGACAGAGCTCAGCCGCTTTCTGTGCATTTATGCACATACTTTTTTCCTTGCATTTCATACCTATCCCCTGTACTGTTCCACTTTTTTTTACACATAACTGAATTTATGAAGTAAATTGTTTTGGTTTATTTGTATATCTGGATTGGGTTGTTACTGACATCTGGTGTAAATTTAATGTCAATTGAAATACTACAAATGTATTTACTTAGAAAAATTTTGACATGTTCAATACTTGTCTCACCCTCTGTATATTGATTATTTAAACTTTGCTGCCGCTGATTAATTCAGTTCCCAATCATGCTTGTTTACCCAACAGACAATTATCTACTGTTATTTTTTGGGAGTTTGAAGGTGAAATATTTGGGAACCTCTTGATCTAATCTTTGAGATTTCATTCTTTCATGTTTTCCGTTTCCCTTCAATTCATTTGTATTTTCTGAACTATTGTTTTGTCCTACTCCTACATTTCTGAATTTAGTCCCAAGTCACCAGTTTTTAGATTTCGTTTTTTTTTTATTATCTGTCTTTTTTAGCCTTTGGTTTTGAATATGTTAAGTTCCTCAGAATGAACTGTTTTTGTGTTATCATCGTCCACATGACCGAATGTTATGTAATACTGGATCATCAGCAAGATCTCACATTAGCTTATATAATATGTCATGAATTAATATATTGTAAATGAATACGGTATAAATAAATAGTGAATCAAAAGCTTTAGGTTTGAGAATTTTAAAAATTAAAGTGAGCCTTTCTAAGTCCAGCCCCTGACTAATTCTGCAGTGCAACCTCATACTCACAGTCCTGCAGAGCTCAGTGAAATTCTCCCTTGCTTGATTCGCAATGTAACCCAAGCGAAATATTGGACAGTAAGGTGCATCCTCCTCATGGTAATGACACCTCTTGAGGTATTTTTTAGTTTTCATCCCTGGGGGACTTTCCACATTTACCCTGCAAGCAAATAGCATGTTATTGAGCAAATATCTGTAACACAAATGACCAGAAGGATTAGGTTCAGGGTTTTGTTTGTGGGTTTGAAGATACATTACCTTAACACTTTAAATTTGGGAAAGTGGATGGAGTTTCTGATGAACACTGTGAAATTGATAGCCTCCACTAAAGGTGGTTCTCTGTTGAATATAACAAAAAAAAATAGCTTCATATATGAAACGACCGTTTTGTTTTGTAGCAGCTTCTGGCTTTAGTGGACAGCTGCAACCTCATGGTTTCATGTTCTACTTCTGCCTCTCCCCAACTTCCTTTCACCTCCTTTCCTTTGACCAAGAAGACCTACATTTGTGTCTATTCCTAAAATAAGTTGAGTTTTTTTCTAATATCAGGGTTCATTGTTCCTGTTACACAAACATGCAAGTTAAAGGGAACATGTCATGCTTTTTAATGCCTTCCTTTTCGCATTGAAATCATTCAGTTATGGTCTATATAAAGTGTAACTGCAATGCTTTGATCCCAATTCCTCGTTAATTTACTCCCATGTTCCCCCTTTTTACCCCTGATCTTGAGGTGTGTCTGAGGGCAACTCGTTTTGGTGTCGTCTCTTTAAATCTAAAGGAAGCACTTCACACCCTGACCCCCTCCAGGTCGCAGAATGTTCCACTCCACCCCGTTTGGCCATTATTGTAGGATGCTGGGGGATGCTATAGTGAACTGCACATTTTGACTTATCCTTTTATAGCTTTGGCATCCTTCAGTTGACTACAAAATCTCTCCCAGAAAAAAAATGGCGGATTAGCGAGACTGGTAAACTTGAAGTCCATGACCTTGTTTCGCTGCTCCACAGCAAATACTTTGAAGTAATTGTTTAAAAAACGTATTAGAAAGCTGAATGGCTTGAAACATATGACCCAAACAAAATATAAAATATCTGCGCAGCACCTGGATAGACTACATTCACATTTTCTGCACTCCCAGAGACTCCAAATACACAACAAAATGTATTGAAGGCTAGAAATGCTATTTTGCATGATATATGTACCCTTTAAAATTTTTAGTACATTAGTTTTAACCAAACTACTTTTGGCGTTTCATTTACTCATCTGTTACTTGGTTACTTTTTTTGTTTCTTCTTCTTTGCACTGTTTACCCAACTTCATTATATCAAACTTACCTGTGCTAAAATATGTTTATTTAAGCATTCTGAACATTGTTTAACAATCTATATAAACCTGACTTTATCATG
The DNA here is from genome assembly GCA_037039145.1 of Fundulus diaphanus. Taxonomy (NCBI): domain Eukaryota; kingdom Metazoa; phylum Chordata; class Actinopteri; order Cyprinodontiformes; family Fundulidae; genus Fundulus; species Fundulus diaphanus. The sequence continues at coordinate 27,885,088 of CM073127.1, forward strand.
AGCTTTAAAAAAAAGTGCACTCTGAACTGTTACATAACATAAGCAATTTTCACAAGATTTATATCATACCAGCATACAGTAATGCTAAAGCAGAAGAAAATGTTACATGGCTTTCAAATATTCTTACAAACAAAGTAGCATTTTTGCTTCTTTTGTATTGTCTTTATAAAAAAAATGAAAACTATGTATCATTTTTCTTACATGTCACAATTATGTACTACATTGCTTTGTTCTATAACATAAATCCCCCCAAAACACACTGAATTGTATGATTTTAACATGCAGATTGTAAGTCTCACCGCACTACCGCATACTCTTCAATAGGACACCAAGCCATGATTTCACAAGTTTTGAAAGTGTAGTTGTGGTACTGAACACATCTGCCGGTCCTAATGCCTGTGTTTAAAATACAAGGAATGATGGAGAAAACGTGAAAAACAGAAAAAAAAAACCCACTGATGACAGATAATGTGAGAAGTCATGACATTACCATGACTATCAAAGTTTGGTAATCCTGGAAAACAGTCAGAGTCTGTCGTACAGTTGGCATTGTCAACGCTGAAATGCTGAACAGAAAGGGCCAAAATAAGATAAAGTGCTGCAGAAACACTTTCACCAATGTAGTTTTTATTTATTTTTTCTATGAAATTCACCTCTCACCTCCGGGCAGGTACCTTGCCTCTGGTCATAAGTGAATTCTCTTCTCAGTATCGTGCTGATTACGTCAACTCCCTACGAAGAAAACTCAGAAATATCCAATACAGTCATCTGATCAACAAAGCAGTTATTAAGTTTTTGACAGAATCCTGGAACATGACGCACCTCTGGGGGATGAGCATACTCCACGTTGTCCAGGACATCATCACCGTGCACTGCCTTGCCCTTCATACGAGTGTAAACAGAGCTCTCTGGATGGGTCTCGCTCTGCTGGTATGCTTTTTGACTTATAAAAACATACCTTCATGGATAACAGAACAGACAGAGGCAATAAAACTCCTTCTGCCTTGATGTGAAATTTCATTAGACGTGTCATGTTTCTCAGGATCTGTTTAGCCCTCTGAGATGAAGCCAAGAAAACAAGATGACGCCCTTAAAACTGAGGCTCCCAAGAATTAACTTGTGCTCTGAGGTGTCATGAATATTAGGATTTTATTTAAAAGTCTTGATATTCTGAGAGGCTTTCTTCACATATATATTCTTAAATAAAACTGCCCTTTTCTCTGCTTTAAAATGCCATATAATGGGCAAAAATTCAAAACTGCAGATATTTTATTGCCTTTTACTATATATTTACTCTTTAAAAAAATTTAAAATCTTAACCACCAAACTTTATGGGTTTGAAATGTTGCTTTGCATCACAAAAAATAGATAAACATGCAGAGAACTTACCAGATGAAATAGGTGATCACTAGAAACTGGACAGCTCTATAAATGACTCCAAGAGGTCTGTTCTTAATCACCATCATCTTAGGGGTCTCATAGTCCCAGAAACCGTTGAAGTAGTCCTTTACGAAGTCACGGACCCCCATGGCGATTGTACTTAATATTTCACTCATTTTCACAGGTCAGCTTAAGGCTGGTTTTTGGATGATGTTTCGACCACCAATCTAAATAATTTATCTTTCTCTCTATCTGACCCTGTTCCGTATCTGGCTGCATTTTCCCCATGCACATGAAGCATTGGTGTGTCAGGAGGAGTTGCAGAAGGGGTGGAGCTGAAATTTATGGGGCTCCAGCTCACAATCCTTTTTAGTTTTTACTTATTTATTATGTCTGTTTAAAATCTTGTTTTCTAAATTACAAGTAAGATGAAACAAACTAAAAAATTGTTGATAACTGTACAAATCACCACTAGGAAGAATTGTATATTGCTGGAAATCCTGAATTTGTCTTGCTATTATATGACAGCTGGTATTTTGTTACTGTTTACTTTGCAAGCAAAAACAAAACAAAACCATAAACGTTACAGAATGAGCGATTTCTAACATCCATGAGTAATGCTAAAATTATGAAATTAAGCCATTTTTGGTTTAACTGAGAAGCCTGGATGAATATATATATATATATATATATATATATATATATATATATATATATATATATATATATATATATATATATATATATATATATATATATAATATATTATATATTATATGCTTATTGTTACTTATTTTTTGTTTAGTTATTGTAGTTCCATTGAACATAGCCAGAAAGGGTCTGCAAAGTGTAAGTGGAATTCATTTTATTTTACTATCTGGAAAGGCTATTTGTTATGTAAAAAAAATCAACTGTCGACATTTTAATACATACAGTTAATTCTGACAGTTTATTCCTAGACAAGTCGATTACACTAAGAGTTATAAAATGCTTTTGTTAAAAAGTGTACATTCTAATTAATAGGAGGTTTTACCTTCATAACTTCTCAAAGCATTGTGAAATGTCGAAAATACTTTCAAAGTTGTATTGTGTACAGGCGGAGAGCGGCCAACTCCTGGGTCCTGGTTACGGCTCAGCGTCACTCCCCTGCGCATGTCAGCCAACACGTGTGTCAGGCAGTAACAGTGTGTCCGTCTGTTAGCTTGGTGTTTGTTCCCGTGAATTACATTTTCTGGCTGTGCTGTGGAGCGACAGCTCGTCTAAATGGGGGGTCTTCAGAAGAAAAAGGTAGGAGTTCCTGCCACACTCAGAAACATGAATACAAAAGTACAACAATAGCTATCTGGCTAGTTAGCTAGCAGGGCTAGTTGAAGTTTGTTGTTAGTCACAGTCTGTTAGACTGAGTTATATGCGAACGCAGAGTTTATTTTAGTCTAATATAGATCAGGCAGATTAAACGAGTAAGTGATGCCTTGATTTTGTTTTACAGTTTGAGCGCGGCTCTGCCACCAACTACATCACCAGGAACAGAGCACGAAAGAAGCTGATGCTGAGCCTCCCCGACTTCAGGTAGATGTTCTGCTTGTTCTTAAACACTCCGCGGTGGAGTTCCACAGTAGCCTGACCCTTTCTTTTCTTAACTGTGGACACTGATGCTTATGTGTATCAGCTTAAGGTAAAGTGTAAAGATGATGGATCAGATTGTCAGAGCTTAAACCACCTTTAAGGATGCCTGTGCAAATTCTCAGTTATCAATTGTACACATTCCATTCCATTGTAGTTCCTTGTGTGGGCTGGATAGTAGGGGAACCTTATGGGATTTCATGCTGTCTGGGTTCTGTTGGGGAGATCTTCGAGTGAAAATGATGTCTTGTTCCCTAAACAACTTTTTCATAATTTAAAGTCAGCAATAAATGTCATTAAGAGTTCACTTTCTTTCCCCTCACCTCTTATTTGTCAAGCCCTTTAACCGTAAAGCTTAGTACCTGTGAAATTGCCATCAACTGTTTTCTATTTTAGATTCTAAATCTGCATGTCCTGTTAACCAGGCTCTCTGGAGACATCCAAAAACATTTCATTGTCTCCTGAATTTTAGGCGGCTGTGCATCCTTAAAGGAATCTATCCCCATGAGCCAAAACACAAGAAGAAGGTGAACAAAGGCTCCACTGCCCCAAGAACCTTCTACCTGCTCAAAGACATCCGCTTTCTGCTGCACGAGCCAATTGTGTCCAAGTTCAGAGAGTACAAGGTATTTAAAATGAACCCACCAGTTTTTAATTAGCATCAGTCTAAAGATCTGAAATATTTCAGAAACTTTGGTTTCCTGTAATTAGTTTTATTTCTAGAACAATTGTATTTCTTAGGAGGAAAATACTTTGGAGGTTAAAAAGTTTCTTTTGTGCATCTTTGTGAGTCTGACATGAGCCAGTGTCTGGGAGTTACTTTAAGAATGGTTTCCAATAATTGTATTGACTAACACAGAACAGCTAACTCATTCAGTGCGTTATTTCAACAGATCTTTGTGCGTAAACTGAAGAGAGCTTATGGAAAAACCGAGTGGTCTGCCGTTGAAAGACTGAAGGAGAACAAGCCGACCTATAAGTTGGACCACATCGTGAAAGAAAGGTGGGAAAGTTATTCTCCTTACCCAATGTGGGGGTGGGGTCAGTTACCCTATTAGCTTAAAAATATAAATTATGACTTATTTATAGACATTAAAACATGTTTTCAAAAGACATGTTTTAATGTCTACAAATACATCATATATTTATTTCACTATGCTGTTTGTTTTGAAAATAGTCCAAATTGCCTCTCCTTATACAGGGTTCTTTTGTATAAATAGGTATTAAATTATTGTAGATAGTTTATCTATTGTCGCAAAAGTGTGACAAAGGAACTAACCTTAGCCTGCAGATGGCAGCATTGCACAGTTTAAAGAGGCTCTTTGATTATGAGAAACAAGTATTTTCGCAAATAAAGGTCGTTTTGATCCTGTATTCAGTTTCACAATTTTATATTTTGGTTCATGAAAATCGTTTGCAGGACATTCAGACATTAGTTTGAATTGCTGTGTTTTAATGAACGCTTAATTTTGATTCAACAAACTACAACAAAAAAGAGACATCAACCAGTATGGAGAGGGGTATGGTGACTCCCTCTGCAATGTTTGTTTCCCCTGGCACAGTGAAGCCGATCATCAATAACTGGTGAAAATGTTGGACAACAGTAACATTTGTAAACCTGGATCTTTCTCCAAAATTACTGAAAAGATGTGTTTTACACATGACAACAATATCCAGTGTTCTGCACACATTACGTTTTTCTTCCACCTACATCTTGAAGGTTTGGGGTTAGCTAAAATATCCCAAAACATTGTGGGCTAATGTACAATGGTCCGATGAAACCAAGCTAGAATTTTTTTTACCTATAATTCCTAAATTTAGTGAGCATAAAAAATGGCATGCCTAAATTGAGACAGGGTGATGGCAGTATCATGCTCCGGGGTTACTTTTTCTCAAATGAAAATGTATTTGTTTTTTTCACAAAGATGATCAAATTATACCCGTTTCTATATGTCAGTTTTGATCAAAAACCTTCAGCTTTCTGCTGAAAAACAAACGACACCGCTGGATTTTATTTCCTGGCATCACAAGTCTAAGCATACATCCCAATCTACACACAAGCAGCTTCGTGAATAGGGAATTAAAATTTGGGTCCAGAGTTTAATCTGTTAATCAGCAAATCTGTGGACTCAACTTAAAAAGTTCTGTAGACAAGACTTGGAAATTTTTTTTGTAGTAAACAGTTGGCAGATATTGACAGTTCAAGACATGAGATACTGATTGTCTCCTACCAAACAACTCTGAATGCTGAAATTAAATCATAAGATACTATAGGGGAAGAGGTGATAGTGTAGGAGTGTGTTCGCTTGTGCTACCTTGTTTTTGCACGTTTATTCCCTTCCAGAAAATTGGATTTTTGGTTTTGGCACAGCATGATATCCCATTAAATTTGGGGAAAGTTTTGAAGTAATTCATTATGGTCTTTTTCTTTCTACATCCCTTGAATCTGGCATTTTAATGGGTGCATTCGGATTCTTACACGGTCTCGTGTTTTCTTTGGCAGGTACCCGACCTTCATCGATGCGCTCCGTGACATCGACGATGCCCTCTGCATGTGTTTTTTGTTCTCCACATTCGCCCGAACAGGAAAATGCCATGTCCAGACGATCCAGCTGTGCAGACGCCTCACGGTGGAGTGGATGAACTATGTGATCACGTCTCGTGCGCTCAGAAAGGTTCCCGTTTCCTCTGTACATCAAATTATTATGAATTTATGAATGTTTATTCTAAACACTTTTTTTTTTTTTATTCCTCCTAGGTGTTTCTCTCCATCAAGGGAATATATTACCAAGCTGAGGTCATGGGCCAGCTCATTACATGGCTGGTGCCATATCAGTTCTCCCATGATGTAAGTGCAGATGACTGCTTGCAGCCAACAGGGGCTATGCTAATAAGCAGTTACGCTATTATTGTGGGATTAAAATGGAGGTTGCCACTTCTTTGTCAGCCTCAGGCGCTGAGTCATCAAATGCAAGAAAACGGCAATTAGTTTCATGATGGCCCCAAGCTATTCAGCTGCTGCAGTAGGCAGTCATAATATTATAATAGATAGATGGTGCTGTATGTTTGTTTAGTCTGGTCAGTGGATCTGGGCAAAAAATGACATTTTTTTATGTTAATGCAGGTATTTTCTATTGTCTGGTAAAGCTGGTGCTAATAAATCAAATAGTAGTGCTAAGTTAGGCATGCCCTGTGAACAGTGGTGTAGAAAGCCTTTTAATGGTTTCCCTGAGGCTGTTGTGCTATTTTGTCTGGTGAATATCAGCTGATATTAGGACAATAGTTGAAAGAGTGATCCGAGCACTGGTGTTCTTCTAACAGCAAACTCTGCACAGATGGAATAAATTGGTGACAAATTGTGTTCAATTATAAGAATTTATTAACAAAAATAAAATGCTGATCCAGGAAACACCGTCACATAATGTTGTTTGCCTGTATTAACAATATATTTCAATCAATTCCTCTCTACCAGGCTAGTGAAACCTAACTAAAACTACTAAGCAAAATTAAGATTAAAGACACTAAGGAACTTTGTACTCACAAAGGAACAAAATGACAAATAGTTGAAAACCATCCTCATAATAAGGATTCAATGAATTTAGACCTCACAGAAGATCTGAGTTAGAGAACCAAAGTTCATCTTAAAGAATGTGGAATGAGTTTAAATTAACTTAACTAATTCAGAACATGTTTCTGGGTCAGCAAACTCCGTTCGGACCCACAGTTGCTTCCTCTCTCCAGTGGAGACCTCATGAGGTCCATGGAAAAGTCAGATGGAAGGGGGAGAGCACGGATTTACAGGCCGCCTGCTGTCAGGGGCGGTTACTTGGAGACTGAGTGCAGCTTCTTATAGGATCAGACACAGTCTGATCATTTCTCCTTTCTTGTGGCTGGGCCCTCACAGTCTTTTATTTTATTTCCTGGCTGAAACCCCAACATTCTGCAGCTGTAAATGTTCAAACCTTTCAGTTTTTCTATGCTGTGAATTATTTTCTTTTCTTTTAGTTTATCACAAAACTTTGTTTCTTAGATAATGATTAGTGACAAACTTGATTTTAGAATGGAAGACTGTCTTTATTTCCTGTAAACCTTATTTTATTTAGTAACCCTAACCCCCAATTTATTCCCTCTTAAAATTAACAAGTTAAACATTTAATTTGGTGTGCTCCAGAAAGCTGACTTGAGGTTGAGCACCATGGTAAGATCCAAAGAACCGAGACCTTCAGAAATAACACTGGAGCACCTTTTTGAGTCTGTAAAGGATTTAAAGAATTTAAAATCAACAGTTCTCCTGTAAGGAATAAGTGTTTATATGTGGTGGATGTTTAAAACTACTAATTCGCCCTGAAAGCAGACGGCAGGATGCTAAAAGAAGTCTCCAACAGATTAGTGAGGTGAAGAGATCAACAGCAGGCTCCTGCTACGGTTATCAAACAGGAGGACTTTCATGGGAGTATCGCTTTCTCTCCCAGATTTAAATAAAAAGCATCTCAGACAGTGATATCTAAACCTTTCTTTAATAAAACTGAATAAAGGGTTGTAGCCAACTTGTCAAACTGGACACATGTCTGCATTTAAGTCAGAAAGCATATTTGAAGTAGACTAATAGTTTTTATTGGTCTTATACCCTGAAAGCTGCCTGTATATCTATAGTTACAAAAGACATTTTGTGCTTGAGTAAACTATATTAAAAAAAATTTAACCACTAAACCGTGACGCTAAATGTTTTTGTTCTTTCAGCACCCAACAGATGTCGACTACAGAGTCATGGCAACTTTCACAGAGTTGTACACAACTCTCCTGGGGTTTGTCAACTTCAGACTCTACCAGTCTCTCAACTTGGTGTACCCTCCAAAGGTATTTCAGACTCTAGAAATGCTGGAGGGGATTTTATCTGCCCCTACACTGATGATGTGTGAGTATGTGGCCGGATGGCGAGCGTCTACTCAGCAAATGTTTCCTCACTCCTTGCAGCTGGATAGTAAAGCAGAATTAGAGCTCAAGGAAGAGAACGAGGATGACTATGCCATGAGTTCAGAAAGCTACTACGAGGTAAGTCTGTCTTTCTCCTACAATCTGAAAGGTTTGGTTTTCCAATCGAATAATTCAATATTATCCCATATCGCCTGTTTTTATTATACCATGCAGCCCTAGATACAGGACGCAAAAAGCTAAACAAACTACAACAATACATTTCTTATCTGAGAAACTTTATGCTCACAAACACAGGCTTTCCTAGAGCCATCTGGGGATTTCCCATCTGTCAGCTTTTCCCTTGAAGCTAGGAATATCACTTTTCATGATTATTAGGCAGAAAGTGTTTCTAACTCAAACAGTTTCAGGTGGGTGAAGAGAAATCTGCCCTATTCTTCACCCAGCGTCCTCTCCCTAGCCGCTGCTGCTCCTCTCTGTGAGCCATATGCATGGTGTTGCTGCTGGAGTTGTTGCTCAAGTGGATGTTCTCAAGCTTGAGACATCAACATCATTATGTTTTTGTTGTCCTGGGCTCGGTTTGCAGTAAAGTATATAGAAAATAATAGTTTAAAAAACAATAATTTGTTTTGTTACAATATCCTACTGCCTATTGAGTTGATGTGGTTGGTGAATGCCTCAACTTCTTTGGTTTGGATTTTCACCCAAGTGTCATCCACGTATCTAAACCAGTGAGTCGGTGGTGTTCCCTTGTAAGCTCTGAGTGCCCTGCTCTCCACCTCCTCCAATATACAAATTGGCCACAATGGGTGACACTGGGGAGCCCACGAGACACGCATTTTTCTGTCTGTAAAACCTCTCTGTACTTGAAATATGTGGTTGAGAGACAGAGGTCCAACAAATTGGTTATATTTTTATATTTTTTAGCAATAAATCATCTTCCAGGCGAGTCCTGACAGTGTTCACTGCCTCTGATGCTAGAATACAGGTGAAAAGAGGTGGAATTAAAATAAACAATAGTTTTACCTGGTGCCAGTCAGGTGTTGGACTTTAGAAATGAATACTGTGGAGTTTTGTATGTGGTGTGGAGCGTTTCCAACCAGCGGAGCCAAAATTGTTGCATGTTGTTTTTTGCGAAGTTGCATGTAACCGAGTTAATGCTGCTGGCAATGGGTCTGAGTGGAATCAATTCTTTGTGTATTTTTGGAGGTCCATATATCATAGACTGGCCTCTCCTTGATGCAGTTGAAAGTAGAGAGAGCAATTGATCACGTTCTCTCTTTCCAGTTTTTGTAGAGAGCCTCTAACGACTAGAGATCGACCGATGCAGGGCTTTTTAAGGCGGATACGATTATTTAGACATCAGGCAAACGGATACCCCATACGTGGGGCCAATTTTTTTTGGGAGGGTTCTTGAAGCTGATATTGCATTTACTTGATAAAAATGACACGGGGATAAAAAAAAAAAATTAACACAAGTGTCAATTTAAACAACAAAAACATTTATTAAAGGAGCATAGCACAACTTCCTGAGTTTTTGCAGAGGTTTCCCCCCTCTGGCCAGAAGTTGAAATGACACCAGTGTCGTGCATGGGCGAAGAGGAAAATCGTCTGCCGCACAGGTCTTTTGTTTAGAGAGCTCATATCTTCTGAGGTAAGACGGCTATAAATATTAAGGTTAGCCCGCGTTCTCTTGCTAATGCATCAATGAAGACTGAGACTCAACAAAGTAGCCAGGTGAGCGCACCGTGTCACAGCCACGCACAGAACACGACCCTGATCACTCTCTCAAGAACTGACTATTGGAGCCTATTGAGGCAACAGCAGTAAATGGAGGAAAACTCAGTTTACATGCCAAGCATGTATGAGAAAGGGGAAAAAAAATACTTCAAACTTGCGCAAAGCTCCTTTAAAAAAACAAAAACAACATAGAACACTTAAATATATAACAATAAAAAATAAACAAAGGCTTAAATGTTTGTGCACTTCATGTAGCAGCACGACGCCTTTGTAATGCAAATTATCTACCTGAGAAATTTGTAAACAGCAATATAAGAAAAAAACGTAAAGAAATGTGAACAATCTGAATCTTAGTGTGTTTTTACACCAGGTCATCAATGCAAATGACCTTCCTGAGAACATTTGATTGATTTGTATATTAAACTGTTTATTTTTTTTTGCTACTTGAAAAATGACTGTTTTATTATCCAATCTATTCTGCTTTAACTGGCCTGAAGGAAACTGTCAAAGACAGACACAGAGGAAGATGCACGTGCACATAGTCCTCACAGCTACGCTACGCCACTCTGTCACATCTGCCTTGCTCTGACACCATTTCTTCACACAGACCAGCTAACATTAACAATTAGAAAAGTTGCACTGAAAAAACCTGCGTTGCAACTCTTAAACAAAACGTAATGAACGTGTCATAGCGAGAGAGAAAACGTTGTTCAGTCGGGAGGAGGAGGAGGAGAAAAAACACTGACCACCACTGCAGGATGGAGATTATTTTCTGTAAGGTTAGATGCTGTTCGTGTCGTGACTGGTAATTGTTGACACTCACGCTCACGCAGCGGTCGCAGGTGGAGATCAGGCGTCTGTTTAGTACCTACTTTAAGCAGCTCAACCACCGTTTAAAACAACAACTTTGACACATTTTAGTGGCAGAGTGAAAGTTAAAAAAAAAACGCACCTCGGTCGGGTTATCTGCCCGTTCTCAGGGTGAAACAGACGCTGTTTCCTCCTGCTCACAGTGATGGAGGCAGACATTCAAATAGCAAATACAGCTAAATTAGACAGTTAAAATACAATAAAAGTTGAAAACATGTTGTCATTCAGTTACAACATTACCAGCCGCTCTCTGCTGGGGAGGATGGGCCTCCATGTGCTTAAAAACAGCAGCGCTCCAACTGCAGGTTGCTCAGGTGGGAGCCGCCAGAATCGACAGACTTCTAGAAACGACGGTGTCGAAACGTTTTGAGAAAAACTGAGTGAAGGTCCAGTTGCCTGTGATTTAAGAATGTTTGTGACTGGATATGTTGCAAATTGCTTTTGTCTTATTACCTACCTGTATTTGTGTACAAAAGGAAGTGACCTACAGTGCATTGCAAAAGTACTGTGATGCTGTTTATTTATTTTACAGTTTTTACAGCAGATTCCCGGCCAGAACCTGACTCGTTACCCGAGGCTGGTGTTTTTGCAGAAGTTTCTTTCGTTAAAAAGCTAATATTAATCACAGTGATGAATGAACAGATTTTTCTCATCCGCTTTACAGAAACTTTCAGCTCTCAGTTCCAGCCTGGCACGCGTCGTCTCCACAGAGGAGGAGGAGGAGGCTAAACTTGATCAGTTTCCTGTTGAAGGGGTAAGAAAGCAAGCCAGATGTCTTTTTTTCTGTTTGATCGATGTTTACAGCGGACATCTTTAAAGGAAATCTGAAAACATGTACAAGCCACGGGGAACTAATTAGTCTCAGAGGACTAAGGTGAGAGGTGACATTTTTTCAGTGGAGGATTGACACCTCTCGGAGATACGGTACCCAAGTAGGGATTTACAGCTTTATGTTGCTATGAACATGATGTTCTGCCCAGCTGATTTGAAGTTATTATCCAGTGGGCCCTGCTTCACCACAGGGACTTTCCATGAACTAGCAGAACCTTTTTTTGAAACGATTACATGCTGTATGTAGTTCAGCAACACACGCCTAATCCCTCCTTGAGTCTCTTAACATCCAACAAAACAAAAGCAGACGCTAAAGAATGAGAGCTCGCTGTGCCTTGCTATTATAGTCCCAGCCCTTGAACTTTCTCGCTTTGGCACTGCAAAGTTTACATTCTTATTGGGATTTCATACTCAAAATGGTGTTTAACTGTGAAGTGGCAATAATTTGTTTCCTTTTCTATATAAATAAATAAAAATCTGAAAAAAATTTGAGTTCATCTTTATTTATTTTTATATATATATATATATTTTTTATTTTTTTTTTTTTTATTTAATTGTTTTTGCCAACTTTAACTGCATTAATAGCTCTTGATCTGTCAGATTTGATTGTTTCTGGATATTTTTAAATCTATACAACTGCAAGTGTGATTTAATAAGGAAGAGCAACAGTAAAGTAACGCTTTAGATGCAGCTCACTGGTGGGTTGGGCCATTTTTAGACCAGGCTCATGGTCCTTTGGGGCGACCTGGTGTCTGCGGCATTGTGTTGATCTTTATTATTATTATTAAGGCTACAAAGCTTTTGTTGGGCTTATCCTTGTTGGGAAGCACTTTGTGACACCTGTCTGAAAACATGCAGTATAAAAACACTTTACCTAGTAATTAAATGAAAAGTAGTAATGAACATCGTTAAACGTAAATTCATCCTTCATGTGTTTTAAACGAGAAAACTGATTCCCTCCGCCTGTCCTTTACAACTTCAATTAAGGCTTTTAATAATAACAGTTGATTCTTAATACTGGTTTATTATTTTTTTTTGCTCAGGAGGACATGGATAAGATGGAAGCCAGAGAAAAGGAACAGAAACAGCTGGAAGCCCAAAAAAAGATCTTTGAGGGACTCAAATTCTTCATCAACAGAGAAGTACCCAGAGAGTCGCTGGCTTTTGTCATCAGGTGAGAAAGACAAGATGCTAAGGCTGGAGGGTATTAAAGCAAACATCAATGTTCGTTCTCTGCTGAAATGCTGCTTGATTTAAGTGTTGTTTTTCATGAATATGTCAGAATTAAATTTCAATCTTGGTGCTCCCAGGTGTTTCGGGGGTCAGGTGTCCTGGGATAAATCTGTTTGTATTGGAAGCACATATGACGTCACAGATGAGACTATCACACATCAGGTTGTTGACAGACCTAATGTGGACAAACAGTACATGAACAGGTACATGAACTTTTGCTTTCATTGCAGATTAAAGCATCAATAATATCTGTTTATAACGTATTAAATCCTTTCCAGGGTCTCTCTTCACAGTAGCCCTGTCCACATTTTCAAGTCTTTTTTTTTTTTTCCCATTATTGACATTCTAATCTTTTTAGATCTTTTTTTTTTACAGCTGTTGGTCTATTTCAAAATCTTTTTGTGCTGTTGTTTTAGGTACTACATCCAGCCCCAGTGGGTGTATGATTGTGTCAACGCTAAAATACTCCTGCCCGTGGAGGACTATTTCCTTGGAGTGACGCTGCCACCTCATCTGTCTCCATTTGTGGAGGAGAAGGAAGGAGACTACGTTCCCCCCGAGAAGCTGAAGATAATGGCCTTACAGCGAGGAGAACAACCTGGTACGGATCAGCCATATTTCATAAGTGCATTGTCGATGTGGTTAGATGGCCATGATCTCTACTTACCATATTTTTCGGACCATAAGGTGCACCGGGAATTAACATGTCTGAGAGTCTTTGTCCGCATATAAGGTGCACCGGATTATAAGGTGCATTACATATTCTTCCCAAGTGTGTAATGTTACTCCGCCCTCCGGTAGAGTGACCAGACGTCCCTAATTTCTGGGCACAGTCCTCGTTTTGGATGACCTGCCCCCGGCAAAAATCTCCCTGGAAATATCCCCGATTTCAGCATATCTTGATGTAGTGAAAAAAGTTCAGCGCAACAAGAGGTATTTACCCGGTCCTGCCACTGTCCCGGCGTAGTAGAGCTTTGCCGAACGCGCCTTCCCCGCCCCCCGTCGGTGTTGCAGTTCAGACAAAACAAACCAACCCCCAGGCAGAGATTCTGTGCTTAACAAAATCAGAGATGTCCCCAGTTTTCATTAGAAAAAATCAAATCTGGTCACCTTAAGCAGCTCTCTACTGAGAGGGAGAGCTATCGGTCTCTGCCAGGAGGACAGAGTAGGCCAAAATAAACAGAACTTTTATATTGGATTAATTTACTTGGTTTATTGTTGCTAGCGCGTACTCCAGGCGCGGGCTGCGTTACATGAATGCACTCCTAGTTTCTACATTACAGTCAGGCAGTCTTGTAGACAGCTCAGGGGTCCGATCAGGTAGTGACACGGTGTACCGTGATGCTCCAAATATCCATTGAGCGGAGCGGCTTCATTGCTAAAAAAAAGTTGTAGTGAAACATTTTAACAGATTTTTAAGCACGTTATACCACATAAAATCGGTCAATAAGCCATTAATCCAGGGTTTCCGCTACATGTATTTGATGGTGGCGCACCGCCACACCAAAATAAAAGCCGCCACACCTTCAAAACGAATAAAAAAATGTGTTGAAACAATGTAAAGCAAATATGCTTTACACTGTTTTATCATGTACGATATAGCATAGTTACTGTATATTTGCGCACACATTCTAATCATAAACAGAGTTTAAATTTACTTTATTTTGAAAAACCAACACCTCTGCCTCTTTTCTGTCTCACTGCAAAGCTGCTAGCGAATGAAGCTACTGGGCGCTGCGCTGCTCTCAGTAGTGAAGGAAAACTAGAGACAACAGTCCGGTGTTGCCAACTTAGCGACTCTGTCATATTTGGGGACTTTTCAGACCCCTCTTGCAACTTTTATTCAAAAACGCAACTAGAATCAAATCTAGTGACTTTTCTCTGTGTTTTTGGCAATGTAGCAGCTTCACGTGAAAGCAGCAATCGGTCTACCCTCTACCCGGGGCGACTGTGGCTTGGTGGGTTGAGTAGTCGTCTGGCAATCTGAGGGTTGTGGGTTCGATTCCAGCTTCCCCCTGCCACACGTCGATGTGCCCCTGGGCAAGGCACTTAACCCCAAATTGCCTACCGAGCTGCGTCTCGGTGTATAAATGTGTGCGTGTTAGTGAGAGCGATTGGGTGAATGTGGCTATAGTGTACAGCGCTTTGGGTGGTCAGCATGACTGGAAAAGCGCTATATAAGTTCAGTCCATTTACCATTTACCATTTAATGATGTCTCCCCATTCCCTCAGCGCTGTCTCACATGCACAGACAGCTGCCTCGTCCTGTAATCTTTGTTTTATTGCCTCTCTGACTCCGTCAAGCCTACTTTAATATCCGGAGTGAAAACTAATTCAGAGTTGAAGGGCAGAAATGACTGTTGCTGGTTGTAAACACAGAATCAGAACCTCATCATTTGTTGAACTCCAGTCACCTGAAGAACTGGAGGACATTGAATATTCTGTTTCCTTTATATATTTTTGATGATGACGCAAAAATGTAGCAGCGTACCAGGGGTTTTGGTGCATACAGCTGAAGACCAGCTTGTCATGTGTTTTTACTTTAACTAGTTAACCCCGTTGGGCCCAATTTTGGGCCCAGGAGAGCCACGCCTATTGTATCGCACTTCAGAAGTAGGTCAAAACAGTCACATTTTTTACTTTTCTAAATACCTCTTAGGAGGAGGTTTTAATGTTTGTAAAACAAGTCCATACTTTTTTTTCACAAATACTTTTGGTTTTACTACATTTTAAACACACATGTTCCCCAGCAGAACAAACTCCACCGACGTCTGGGGCAGCCATTAGTGCATCCATCCTCAAAAACGAGGTCTGCTTACAAAACGAAGATATGTTTACCAAAGCAAAAATGAAATGTTGCGTCTCTGCACGCTCCCTGTCCTGGTGGAAATCTGAGTTTACCTGCGTGCGAAAGCAGGTGACTGAGTATTGCTATGTATTGCTACGGGATGCGATGGCACCATTTCAACCCGCGCTGTTGGATTGCTTGTTTCTCAGAAATGTTATTAGTTATGAAATCGGAGGATTGTGTGTTTACAGCTCGGTCCTCCAACACATTCCAAAGAGATTACATCAGCAGTCTCATCGTGATTCAGGTGACCAAGTACTCCACTCACACCAAGCAATAGCTATAACAACTCAGGACAGTGGCGGGTGGGTCATTGATTTCCGTATGACTCTGAATGCTTCTAGGAGGATGGGCCTCCATGTCCTTAAAAACAACGGCAGGTTGTGCAAGTGCTGGTCACCAGAAATGATTCCTGGATAGGTGTTGAAATGTTCTCAGAAAAACTGAGCAAAAGTCCGGTTGCCTCCGATTTAAGCCGGTTTGCTCTTCTTTAAAAATGGTCTTTTTCTTCTTCTTTTTCTAATTTCTTCTAAAATATCCCAAAGACCGTTGCTAATTTTGTTGATGCAGCAGTAACATGACAGCACGGCTCTGCTGGGGTATCTCCCAACCATCCACATGACAAAAAAAAGCACAGAAATGTTAGCTTCCATTGCAGCCTGTTGGAAGATTCAAATGTTTATGGCTCTCTTGAAGCTGGTTGATAGTCGTAACCCTCAACTAAAGTAACTTGTATCCCTTTGATAAGAACATTTTCAGTTTGAGTGTTTTAAAGTGCATAAATTAGCTACAACTGGGCTGTTGGCCTTCCACCGCTCTGAGGATATGTTCACTTTTCATAGCAATATAAAATCTCTCCATTACAGGCATTATTGATAAACAACTTCAAAAAAATCAAAACCATCCCTTAGGCTGGTGCCTATGTCCAGCACTCATTAGTCCATCACAGGGCAACACAAGAGATACAGGAGAAACATTCATAAACACACACACCTAAGGGCAATTTAGAGAGACTAATTTACCTTAAAGGTGCATTGCCCCGTTATTTGACTTTTTTTAAATTTATACGTCAGTAGCTCACTCTGGTTACATGCAAAGTATTTATGAAATATTATGTCCTGCTGGCGTATTAGTTGTAAATTTGGTGTTTTATGGTTAGTTTTTGGTCAGTTTGTTAGTAAATGAAGTCTTTCGTGTTTATTTATGATTTTAAACGAAGTACTTACTGTGCATGCACAGCAGGGGTTAAAACAAGGAAGCAGCTAACGGCTATTAGCATCTCCCAGAGAAACAATGCAGAAAGGTCCAACATCCAGTGGGAACAAAATTGCTCAAAAAAAAATTATTCCAAGACGGAAAAGACTGGAATGTCGCTTGGAATGCAGTATGATTGTTGGTGTTCACTGAAGTGAACGTTAAACCTGCCGATTGCTCAGATTTGACCGCAGAGTTGATTGACGTGAGTAAATGTTCTGATATGAGGCTCTTAAAGTTGCTGTAGATCGGTATATATAGTTAATAATGGTTGGTCTTCGATCACGCTGAGCTGCCGCTTCATTGCAAGGCATTGCAGAGGGTCAGGCTTGGTCCGGCATTATTTACAAGCGATTTATTAATTAAGCAAACCGGCATTATGATAGTTCTGCGATACTGTCACTAGATGGCGCCACATCTATTTATATCTGCCAATAACGGTCAACGTTGGGGCTATATTTATCTACAAAAAGGACTATCAAAACATAAGGATGGAGACTTGGTGCATATAATCTTGTTTTATCATAATCAAACGGTTTTTAGTCTTTTTTTTAAAGCATATATACCTTTAACCTAACAGTCATGTTTTTGGACTGTGTGACGAAGCCAGAGTAACCGGAGAGAACCCACACAGGGATAGAACACGCAAACTCCATGCAGAAAAGACCACAGTCTGGGCTTTGAACCCAGGACTTTCTTGCTGCAAGGCAACAGTGCTATCAACTGCATCACTTGTTTTATCATGTTTCAAATGGTAACCATTATGCTTTTTTCTGTCATTGCTCAACAAGATGAAGAAGAGGAGGAAGAAGAAGAGGAGGAGGAGGATGATGATGATGATGATGATGAAGAGGAGGAAGATGAGGAGGAAGAAGCTGAAGAGAAGAACCTTAAAAAAATGGAGAAGCAGAAATCTCAGGGGAAGGTAAGAAATTTCCACTGTTTGTGTCCTCCTGTTTTTTCTAAGCTTTAGGATTCTCTGACATCTCTTTCTCTCTCTCCTTTTAGTCTCTTGAAGTTAAAGTGACACCTGGAAAACTGAAGGTAGAAAATCCCGCCCGCTTGGAGCAGGAGGAGAAGGCGGAGGAGAAACGTCTGGCCATCATGATGATGAAGAAAAAGGAGAAATATCTGTACGACAAGATCATGTTTGGAAAAAAGAGAAAAGTCAGAGAGGTGAGTTTCAGTGCACTCTCCCTCCAAAGTTTAAACTCTCAAGTCGATAAGACTGTTTAATCATGTGAACAAGAGAGATTGTTCTGCTTTCTATCTCTGTGTACTTTACTGTCCATACCGAGCTTTTATCTACGAATGTTTAACCTGTTAATAAAACGCTCAGGCCCAGCCATGACCCCTTCAGTTCACCGGCCCTCAAATGCTTGTGAAACTGTCAAGTATGTTTCCATTAACGCCGATCCTTCTCTCCTAACAGGCGAACAAGCTTGCTGCCAAAAGGAAAGCTCATGATGATGCTGAGAAGGCCAAGAAGAAAAAAGCGAGAAAATAACTCGTTTGGTGATTTTCCTCTGAAGCCGACTTTCTGTATAAAACCTGATGAGTTAGTGGTGCAGGTTGGAATTTCATAAAACCCGTAGCTGCATCAGTGATCCCTCTGTATGATGTACAGCCTCTGTGTTTGGTTGCATTGTCCTCATGTATAAATTTATGCTGAGATCCAGGATGCTCCATATGCTGTGTGATTGATTTAACATTCATTGTCCTCTTTGTTGTCAACTGAGTTAGCCTACTCTAATGTAAAACTTTATGCTTCATTTAAATTGCTGTATTTGAAATGATTTGCATTTTAAAGTAAAATATATCCAACTTTCACATCTGCCTATTTTACAAGTGTGTTTTTTTTTATGTGGTAGCAGCCTGTCCACATTGTGGTTCCTGTGCAAACCTACTCTTGAAAGTTTTTATCAATTCTTGGTCTGGGTAAGTATTGGAAGAAAAACGTGTGTTGAAAATGCTCGTTTCCAGACGTCCTTCCTTTTTGTGCTGTCTAACAGATAAGGCATCTTTAGAATAAATGAAAGGGTTCTTTACATCGAGAGATTATTTTAGCTTTATCACCAGAATAAAGCTATCAAGGGTCCAATATCTACCGTAGTTTTGTTTATTTTGAAAAACAAATATTTCCAAAATGTTATATTGGAGTTTTATAAACATGGCAAAATACTTGTCGTACAGTTTCTCTTGAAAACATGCTTGGCAGTCTGAAGCTTTTGTTTAGATATTGTAATTATATCGTATCGACTGAAATTAAGAAATATGCCGTGATGTAAGTTTTGGCCATACCTTCCAGCCCTAGTACAGATGCAACAACAAAAAAAGGACCACCACGTCTTCTCTG
Organism: Fundulus diaphanus; assembly: GCA_037039145.1. Classification (NCBI taxonomy): domain Eukaryota; kingdom Metazoa; phylum Chordata; class Actinopteri; order Cyprinodontiformes; family Fundulidae; genus Fundulus; species Fundulus diaphanus. The sequence goes on from CM073127.1 coordinate 27,904,155, forward strand.
CAGCGTTGCACAGATGTTTTAAGATGCTTGTGCTGTGGGTAGGACTCATTCATTGACAGGTCTACGCTAAAAGTGTATGCTCTCTGCCCTCTAAAGAGCCTCTGTGATCTTGTGGGCAATAGGCCTGCCCTGTCCATGGCTTCCCAAATCGCTCTTTACACCCAGCTCTGCATTCCATGCATGCTCACCCAGTCCGGGTCTCGACCTGGCACTCGGTGTGGGTGCGACATGGTAGAGGCACTCTCAGTCAAACAAATGCATCACTGTTGTGCTCCAGCTCGATAAATGTGGGCTGAGCGGTATAGATCGAGTCTGTCTTCTTGGCAACCGAGCTTCAGTTTAAGGGAGATGGAGTGGGGGGTGCAGGACTGGGTGAGGCATTGGGCCAACATGTTGCTACATCCTGCCATGCAGAGCCAAACAGACTCCTCGGTCACACGAATGGTTGTTTTGTCCTCTGTTGAAATACTGTCGTCTAACACGAGATGATTAAGGCGTGCTTATTTATATAGCACTTTTCAGAAACGAACGTGGGTTTTTTTTAACAGCATTTGCACATACCTGGGTTATCTTTTTCACACAATCACAGCTAATACAATGCCTGACAAAAGTATTCATACTCATTTGACTTTTGTGCATTTTGCTTACAGTTACAAACTTCAGTGTTTGTTTTACGTGACAGACCTACAGGATGTCGGCTGGAAGGCAAAAGCAAAGGTGGTTTTCAGGAGTTTTAAACAAAAGTCTAAAAGGTGTGGCAAAGATTTGTATTCAGCCTCAAACCTTTATTGACTACTTCAACCCTGTACAATCTGCCAACAGTATGAGTTTACATAGCTGCCACATGACCAAAATCAGAGATGGGTAGTAACTAGTTATGTTTACTTGAATAACGTTTTGAACAAAATGTAATTTTAGTAGTTTTACTGCGCTGTACTTTTTACTTGACTAATATTATTACTCAAGTATCGCTACTCGAGTAAAATTTCTGACTATTCTTCTTACTGTGAGTAACTTCATGAATAAAGAACAGACTTATTTTAACCAATAATGCACCAAAACCTACATTTATGTTAAAGTGAGACTTCTTGTTTGTACACATTTGTTATTTTAATGTTATTTTCTCTCTGCTGAGCTCATTGAACCATTTGGCGATCAAATTAACGTACAGTAGATCTTGTAACTGGAAGTACTTTGGACTGTTCTAACATACTGTATATACATTAACTTCTGAGAAACACTGAGAAAAAAAATATTTAGAAAAGTTTTTTTAGTGTATCTTTTGTCTTTAAAATACCAAAATGTGCACATCACCTTTATATTTTGTCTGTCCAATTGCATAACTTTTAAACATTAAATCATCAGATGTTATTAGTTACCCAGTACTTGAGTAGCCCTCTGAATACTTTTTTATACTTGAGTAATTTCTTTGCTGACAACTTTTTACTTGACTTGAGTAATAATATATTGAAGTAGTGCTACTCTTACTTGAGAACAATTTTTGGCTCCTCTACCCACCTCTCCAAAATGTTTCAGTTGCTGAAGATGTAGAGCTACTCGAGTTGAGCTGCTTAGACAAACTGGGTGATGGAGCTCTTTCCGTGAAACTGCAGGAACTTTACTTGCAGCTAGAGGTTAACCACTATATAGTGGTTGTTGTTTTTGCTCAAACAAATTGGAGATTGGAGATTTTTTTCACCTCAATGCCGGAGGTGATGCAGCATCAAGCCAAAAAAATCTAACAAAGCAAAAAAAAAAAAAAAAAAAAAAAAACATTCTGATATTCCATTTAACAGAAAAACATGGAGCTGCATCAGATTGTAGTGATCTTGGGCTGATCTTATTTTCCCCAGAACTTTGACCGCCTTTTTCCACGTCTGACTGCGAGACATCCTTCCTGTTCAGAGCGTCCTGTTGTCCCACACATTTACGTTATAAATGTAAATTAATATGCATTGTCCATGTAAAAAAAAAAAAAAAAGTGTTCTGATTCTGCTGCTAATGCTGTGGGTCAGTGGAAAAATAGGAATCACATGCTTTGGTTTCTGTTGGGATTTTGTTCCGATATTTCACAACCATTAACGGAAATGTTGCAAAATTCAACAGAAAATGTTTCAGGGGGCTGTCCTGTGTACACCACAAGATGGACAAGATGAGGGAGATGATGGATGTGCTGACGCAGGCGGTCAGGACATAAGAGGCAGGAGCAGCGACAGCAGCAACTCCACAAAACTTTATTGAGACAGAAAATATTAACCACTGTAAAGAGGATTTAGACTTATTTATAGACTTGTTGGTTTTGTTCACAAAAAGTTTCAATAATTTTTATAATAATAATAATAATAATAATAACCCCCTGAAACTCAGCTTTATTTTTTGCAGTTTTGCACAGTGGTAGAAAGTTTCCCCTGTGCAACAAAGTATGATGCTCCCGTTTACTTCCGCAAAAAGGCCAATACTAAGTGTAAACTTCAGCAGAACAGATGAGCTTTCAAAATATTTCTCTCCCAAAGACAACACGGCAAATGGTTGAAAAGGCTTGTCACTTATTGATTCCACTTTTTGTGTTCACAGGAGCCTGCAACAGACGAGAACGTCAAGATGAAGGACAACAAAATGGAGGAGGATCGAGGACCAAAGCTCTCAACAACAGATGGCAAACGGTGAGTTGACTTGTGGATTATTGATATGATTTTTTTTAAAAGATCCTTAGAGTGCAAAACCTATTCTATTTGCTTTTGTGTCACATAAATGTTGTAGATGGTCTGCAGGGTTGTCTATGTATCCAGTAACTGGAATATGTTGTATGAACTGGTGCATAAAGATGTAGTTTCTGGCAATGCAGAAGAGGTAAAAAAAAAAATGTATGCATACATTTAAAAAAGTGTTCTCATTGACCTGTGGCTGTCATCATGATCAAGACTGATATTTAACAAATAGTTTCTGTTTTCTATTTAAGCTTTTGAATTCATGGCGATCTGTTGCTCACTCCATTTTGACTGATGAGGACTACAATTACCATGACTGCATGCCTGGTGAGCGACGAGGAGACGGACGCTGAACACAAGGACACATGGGAAGTTTATCCACCTGCATGGAGGGCAACGAAACTCAGATATCTTAGATAGGTGCCAGCACAAAGTTGCCAAGCTACAAAGAACGTCCTGCAGGATGGTACACAGCAGAATGCCCAGTGGTAAATGCAGCCTCAAAGAGGCATCAGCAAAATTTATTTGAAATGAAACTGTACTTTTTTTTTGACAATAAAAATTATCTTAAAGAATTATTAGTCTTTTTTTTTACGTTTGCTATATTTTCAGTCAAATGTGCAGTAATGTAGATATGAAACACCGGATTTACTAGACCATATAAACTGTTTATTTAATGATAGTGATATTCCATAAATGCTTATTGAAATGATTGTGATGTGTTTATTGCTCCATCTAGGGATTTTTACAACATGATGGTACAGAAACCAAGATTCAAGACTCACTAATTATGATGGATGTAGAAAACTGAATAGGGGATCTTTAAAATGTCTGATAAGGTAGATAAAGTGTGTAACCAGTTTTAGTATGTTCAAAAAACTCTGGTTATATCAAAAACAGAACTGTATCCATTTTTGATGTTTTTATGTTTCACTGTTTGTAGATGTTGTCAACATTATATTTTAAATGATTATCACTTCAATCTTTAGAGGTACTTTTTAAAAGCCCATCTAGGGACAAGTGCTGCGAATTAGCTGTTGCTATTGCACTATGATGCAAACATGGGACTGCTGTTTTGTTCAGTTTGTCTATGTCGATGTGTGTCTGTCCCTACCAAATAAACTTAAATATCATATAATATATAATTTAATATTAATACTTTTATATGAAAGCCTGCATGGCATATTTCACCATCGATGCAGAGAACTAGTACATCACCTGTCGGGATTCCACATTTACGCAAAGAAATCCGTAAACATACGGTGGGTATCTGTCATGAATGGGGAACATGATACGGCAAAGGTGCAGAGAAATCTGAAGGAAGAACTGTGGTGGATCAAATACATATATGATCTGGACACTTCTCAGATGGGTATCTGGATTTTTTAGGATCTATTGTGGTTTGTATATGTGGAGATCTGGAAACAGAATCCATCAGGTATGTGATACAGATTTTTCTGTATATGTGACGTATCTGGACATATCCGTGATGTAGTTTTCTCTGATCATCAGCCTGTTTTTGAAGTTTTTCTTCCTTGGACCAAAGTTAATCATCCGGCTGTTGCTTTTAACCCTTTTCACTGCTGATCAGTTCTGTTGTTTTTTTTTAATCCGGACTGCAGCCTTTTTAATGAGCTCAGCCCATTGTTTTACTTGACACGTGAGTAAAACCTTTAGATTATGTCCATCATCCACACAGTGGAACAAATCTCTGCGGCTGCACCTCTGTTTGCGTGACGGTGTGCTCTTTTTTGATAATATGAATTGTGTAGAAAGTGAAACTGTTTTCTGATCTGACCGTTTCTGAGCAAAGAAACAAAGCTGACCCTCCCTGAGCAGGTGCTTCGGTACCCACTCTTGATATTCACACGGCCTCAGCAGTGCTCACCAGATCATATTATACCCCCAAAACCACAGAAAATTTTAATTTGTCATCAGGGCCCTTTAAAAAAAAATAATATTTTTTTTTTTTTTTCAAATTGTCCCAGTAACACATTTTTACACTTTAGTGAATCACTAAACAAAGTGGCCACTCCTCCACCTTTCCCTTGCAGTCTGCTCTCGCAAAAAAAATAGTAGTTTGGAGGCGTTGACTTTATCAGAACAGGTGCCTCACTGAATTGATGCAACCCATAAGGGAATACATAAATTCATAACGCAAAAAGCCCTGTGTAACCATGATTCTGTTAACAACATAACATCAAGATCATGGTATTAATACTGGCCTGCTCCTGCTTATCTCCGAAGGCCCGTCCTACCCCGGTGTAAGATTTGGTAGTAAAGGAGAAACAATGATCAGAGGCAAACATTTAAAATATGCATATTTAATTCATTTGGAATTCCAAAAGGAGACAAATCTTACAAGCTCATTGTTACCCACATCCTTCTCCCAGGCATTGCAGTTTTGTCTAATCAAAGGTTCGCAAAGGCATCCTTTTATCACACGAGCAAACCCCTCCTGAGGGTCTGCGGGGGCAGCCACCACGGCTCCAAACTGTGATCAACTCTCAAGGTTCCCAAGCAGTACGGCTAATTTATTACTCAAAGGGGTCAAGCCAAATGACCTCACAGCCATAAACCCACTCCCAACACATCCTGCAACTGCGTGTTTACTTTGCCCTGAAAGGGGAAGACACAGTCTTAGAGGCCAGGCATTCCTTATTATTTTCCATACAAAATGCCTGATTAATATAACAACTAAGATATTTTCCTCAACACTATCTTTATCCTGGCTGTTGCGGCCTGTGCAGGGCTTATCATCTGTTTATACACTTCTTGTTGTTTGTTTAAGTACAAAGCTGCCTGTGTATGGTTCACACAATAGAACAGTAGAAAATATTAAAGTTTTCTCTGAAGACATATGCACAACACACTTTTCTGATTTTCACTCAATGATGACAAATGTGCCCTTTTCCTTCCACTTCACAGTTAACGTTGGTCCAGATCGCATCAATTCCTAACAACATACATTGAGGTTTCTAAAGCGTGAATCAGGGGTGTGAAAACTTGTCAGTCAAAATATTTCAGGGTTTTATCGGCTTAAAAACATTAGTAACGGGATTAAACTGTAAGCTCTTCCAGTTGCAAGTAGGATGTAAGCTTCCACACTTTAAAGTGGCACTGGATGGCCCAGGATGTATTTGTTCATATAATCGACTGATCTGTTGTGCAAAATGTAGAAGCCGTACTGTGCTTATTCATCCTACCACATGCAGAGCTCCAGCTCGCTAAATAAGCATTTCAGACAGTAGACAGTGCAGTCTTGATCAGATGGAACAATTAGGGCCTTTATGCTTTGGATTTCTGCATTTGTCCCTTTTATGTCTTTTTCCACCCCACACCAACCCCCTATCAGCATGCAGATCAGACTTCAGTGTCCACACTCAATAGCCTTCTGTATGTGGACACAGAATAGGGACTATATACGGTCTCTCCCCTCCCTCCCTCCCTCCCTTTTTTCTGCTCACCCTCCCTTCCCTCCTTCTTTTTTTATGCTCACTGACTTGTGCATGTCCCCTGACAGAGAGACCCTGACGTCACAGGTGGCTGGATGAGCCTCCCTGCAGTGCTTTACTCAGCAGGATCCTTTTTGGAATTGAAAGTGGAAGGAGGCGGTGGTGGCACGAAAGCACCAGGTGTGTCTGGAAAGTGATAGGGGGGAAAGAGGAGAGGAGGAACGGCAAATACATGAATTGGAGCAGTGGTACAGGGCATGTGATGTGAGGAGAGGAGCGGAGGAGTCAGAATGAGCATGTTAAGATCAGACACACCAGGAGCTTCAAGAAGGAGATTATCTTCCTATAACTCTCTGGAACTGGATGGACAACATGGTGCAGCAGGGCAACTAAAACTTCTGATTTCTCTTTGCATAAATGCATGAGGGTAAGAATGAATGATTTGAGATGTATATGCTCTAAAGGGAGTTTTCTTTCTTTCTTGTAAAGCAGATTTCTTTGTGTAAATGGTGAACAGATTCCAATGTTGCCGGTAACCTAATGTGCAACATTTTCATGATGTAATTGCATGAGATATGGACAAAATTCCTTAAAGCAATATTAATGTTAACCGTTTATCACCACAGCAGTGAAGAGTAAGAGTTTGTCATTTGCAGGCCAATGACAGAACATCCCTGCTAGTAGATGTAGTCATACAACCAATCCACATTTGGTTAACCTTGCACTTTGTTCTTAACAAAAAAAAGAAAAATGAACAGTATACACTCATATGAAAAAAATTGTTATATGTGTTCCAACGAAGCTCTCTAAAGAGTCTCATTGGAACACATTAAAAGTATTTTTGAAAATAACCTTTAAGCAGGTATTAAACATACTTTTTATTAAGCCCACATTTCTGGATTTTAATGTTCTTTTATTAGTTTGATGTAACATTATAATCTTAAACGCAAACTCATTGGAAAACAAAATCATTGTAATTAACAGAAATAGAGGCTTTAAAACATTGATCTATATCTATCTATCTATCTATCTATCTATCTATCTATCTATCTATCTATCTATCTATCTATCTATCTATCTATCTATCTATCTATCTATCTATCTATCTATCTATCTATCTATCTATCTATCTATCTATCTATCTATCTATATATATATATATATATATATATACATAAAGATAGAGATTTTTCAGGAAAATCTACAATTAATTAATGGCTATAGTTCATTAAGGTGATTAAGAACAATTATTGCAACTTCAGCTGTTATTACAGACAGCAAAACCATGTTCAAATAAACAAATGATTTACGGAAGCCATAGAGACTTTTTGTAGATAGATAGCAGGTGATAATCTTAAAAGAGATAAACTAAAAGTGATGACAGGCTGTGTTTAAAACTAGAAATAGTATCTTACTAACTAAATAGTGACCCCAGTAATGGATTATTTCTTAAATGGTCATACTGTTCCAATAAACTCTAATTTTGTAATACAAATTGGCTTCAGATGACACATAGAAAACCTTATAAGAAGTTCTGAAGCCAGATCACAACATGATTGTAGTTTAAAAATGAACTGCAATGAAAACAGGGGTTTGTTGTATGATTTAGCTCACCTTCCCAAAACATAAAGCTGATTAAGATCTTCTGAATGTTGGTGCTAAACTGTGACTCAGACCTGGCAAAGTTTTTCCTATCTGTTATTACCCAGTGTTGGAGAAGCTGTTTGAATTGTAGTCTCAGTCTGATCTCTGACATTAACAACAACCACTCCTTGAAGATTTCTCTTTTTGGATTATTCTCAGTGAACCACAGAGAAGGTTGTGAGTTGAAAGTCCAGCAGATCACCAGCCCCTGTGACGGCAAACACCATTCCATGATTAAAGTCACCTATATATCCTTCCTTTTCCATGCTGATACTCAGTTTGTCCTTTAGCAGGTTGTCCTGTCTTGCCACCATGTGTCTGGCTACCACCGGCTCATTGCTATTGACTTTTTAGTCTAAACCCCTGTCTTCATGTCTTCTTCTGTACTATGTGGTCTTCTTTGTAAAACTATATTCCTGTTTAGATTGAAATACACATTTTGGCAAACATTTACTTCCATATTTAGATATGTACATATATTCAACTTTGATGTTTTCATATTTAAAATCTTCCTTTTATTTACATTTAACTTCTTTTAAGCGTCAGGATTTACATTTGAAGCTTTTTAACTTCACCTTCTTTGTCCGTGTATATGTAAAGATTTTTCTTTACCTGCAAATAAGACACTGCTGTGTTTTTGTTTTGTCTGGACTCACCTGAATCCAGAATCGACAAACTAAAGGTGTAAGCAGCTAACATCCAGACCGCAAACTTGTGAATGTGCTTTGGACATATTCTGAGGCTGTGGTCCATATCTCATTTACAACCTGAAGGAGTACTGGAGGTAGGGGAGGCTACCACCATTCATGACAGTAGCTGCTCATCACTGGGTTCCCACACAGTTGGGAAAAGTTTATAAAAGTATAAAATGTGATTTCAGAATTTTCCAGGCCAAGAGAAGACTAGATTCCCTAGTTCATCAAGTCTTCTATCATTCTTTCATTCTTTCTTTCTTTCTTTCTTTCTTTCTTTCTTTCTTTCTTTCTTTCTTTCTTTCTTTCTTTCTTTCTTTCTTTCTTTCTTTCTTTCTTTCTTTCTTTCTTTCTTGTCCTCACAGCCTTTGATTTATGCAGGTTCAGTGTTTAATGCCTCAACAATGGAGAAACACATCACAGTGACCTATTGTCTTTTATATTCTAAAATTGGTGTAACGGACTGAAAACTTAAAATCTGAGTCTGAAAAAGTATTTCTTTTCTTCCCGTGAAAAATGTGCAGGAACCCTGTTACCATCGAGATGAGATAGGGGCTGCCCCCAGTCTGGTCCTGTTTAATAGACGCCTACGGACTTTACTCCTCTGGTATCCTACAGAAAAGTGGATGTTTTACTGTATATTTCTCACAGATTTGAAAAGAAAATCATTATTTGCTACTTGTTCTCAGACAACCACATTTTTGGGATCTGGGTTTATGCAATAATTATGTTTTTAAACTCATGTCTAATAAGATTTATTTATGACACTTGGATAAACAAGATTCCCCAGATGTGGCTGTATCAAACCACCGTTTTATTTTTCACGGCAGTAAATAATTGGCATGACTTATTTCATATAATCAATAAAAAGAAAAAAGAATCGGCATTTTACTCTGAGTTTTTGCTTTTAACACTTTGCGAGAAGTTATTTATTTTGTGGTATTTTCTGTTTTAACATCTAAACAATTTCTATGCCTTTTGATAAAACATTAAACTGCAACATGAACGACTGACTACAGCAGACCGAGTAATTAACTTTAGCAAAACATATTCTCCTTTGAAAAAGACAGTAAAGTGTGAAAATAAAGCCCTCCCATGCGTCAAGGTAACAGCGGGTCGTCTAAAGCTGTAAATTTTCGGGTGCTGTGAGAGTGCTTGCAGAGTCAGCAGGTAGCTCATCTTACCACAGTCTGCAGGACAGAACACTATATCATTTTCCACTGTAGTGCATTATTTATTCTTTAATAGGGAACCCGAGGTTTTCATTTCAAGTCACAAGCACCATCATTATTTCTATTTTTATTTTGCTATAACCATTGAATTATAAGCTGCAGCCAGTGTCACCTCATGCAATTTGGCTGTTTACTTCATGACTTTCGCCTGAAGTTTGCCTGAAGGTGATGTGAAGCTGCAGCTCGCACCCCCACAAAGGAAGTTAAAGGTAAAAATGTGAACCGCAAGTTCCTACCCCACCTGTTGGCTCATGTTCCTTGGCAGCTTCAGTTACAATCCACAGCGGTACTCCAGTCCACAAAAAGATTATTGTGTGCGGAGGTTTTATTATTAATGTAATCAACTTCCTTTTTCATTATTACCTGAAGTGCTTTTTTATCATCCCTTTGTCAGAGGCTTATGTTCGAATCCATGTTCTCAATCAACTTTCTAAGATCTAGCATCTTGTTTTTCTGCTATTCTCTCTAGTCATTGCTATTACAATGCAATTTTCATTTCCCAGTCGGTCATGTTTCTGTCTCTGAAACCAGAGGACTGAGATTGCAATCTACGTGGAGTCACTTTCTAATTAAATCTCCAGGGAAGGATCTGGTTTAATTATTTAAAGGTGTCGTCATTGTGTTCTCGAGCTTCGTCTCCTATTAGCAGTAGTGCCTTGATAAACAGTAACTATTTTGATGTCCAGGCTTGTAACAGGATAATATATTTAAAAAAAAACTGCTGCATGATGTGTTGTGAAAATGATGATGTGTTCTGTGTCTTTAAGGTAGACTGCTTGACCATGGCTGGTAAGCAAGGGAGACAATGGAGGTCCATGTGCAAAGGCCTCATCTTGGGAACGCTTCTGACCAGCTGTATGATCCTGCTTTACTGCCTCTCCACCCAGCAGATCCCCTTCAACCCACCCGAGTAAGACCTACAGTGTTTATTTTATTAAAACCATGGTGTAAAATCGCACCTCTGTTTGCAACTCTAAAGGGGACGTGTGAAATAAAGTATGACAGATCTGACAACAGTCAGGCCAATTCAGCGATCCCTCAGAGGTTTACTCAACTTTTTTCTCTTTCCTGAATTTTACTGTTCTGTTATTTATTCACTGTGTACCTGACACAAAATGTATACATTTAATCATCTTTGTATAATTTGAAATTGAGTCCAAAAGTAAAACAAGTTGAACAAGTGTAAAATGTATTTGTATTAAGCACTTTACATCAATTCTACATTAATCTATTTTTACTTCCTATATGTTGGCAGCAGAGGGAAAAATCTGTCAACTTTGTGCTCCCTATACTGTATTTTAATCTTTTTTATTGATTTACAGTGCCATCCATTTTGTCATGTCACAAATATAAAACCGAATGTTTCTTTACTTGGATTCTATTGGAAAGGTCGGCACAAAAATGGGCATAATTGTGAAGTAGAAGGAAATTACACATGACTTTCTGAAAGTTTGGCAGCATTTGTATTTAGTTCCCTTTTATGCTGTAACTTCTACATGAAACCCAGTTCAACAAATTGTTAGAGAACATTAAAGAACAATCATGAAGACCATGGAACCCAGCAGACAGGTGGTGGTCTTGTCCCCCTCCCCATAACCTTCATCATTTGAAATTGATTTAAATTTAAATGTCTTTTGTAAGGGGGGGGGGGGTCGTGTGCAATAAAATGTGTTATTCGTGACTTTGGAAATGTGCGCGAATGTATAGAGGTGGACAGGAGTTTTGCCGTTAGTTTTAGAGAGAGTATTTGTAATTTCCTTGTGCTGTTGTTTTTAACGTGCGAGACATTATATCTTGATTCTAAAGTTGTGGGGAAGTTTAAAGCTGGTTTGAGTAACAAAACAATATCTCAAGCTGTAAACATCTCCTGGAGCACTGTTCAATTCTCCAAAGGTTGACTGCAAATCTAAAAAGACATGACCATCCACCCAAACTGACAGGCAGAGCATGGAGAACAATAGAAGAGGGGCCGAAAGGCTAATGGTAACTCTGGAGGAACTGCAGGCATCCCTAGCTCAGGTAGGACAGGACAACCTTAATTTGTCCTGTCCTACCTGAGCTTTTATGGAGGAGTGGCAAACAAAAGGCCTTTGTAAGAAAGCGTGTGGCATACATGTGCTCAGGTCAGATGATCCAAAAACTGAACCTTTTGACCTGCAAGCAAAACGTTTTGTGTTGTGGAAACATCTCGTCTCATCCTGAACACACATCAGGATGAGGTGCCATGTTGGAAATGTCTCCCCACAGCCTGATGCTGCCATCATGCTGCTGGGGAGACATTTCTTCTGAATGAACATGGAAAGCTAGACAGAACTGACAGAAAGATGGATGGAGGTAAATACCTCTTTTTCCTGGAAGAGGAGCTGCAAAAGATTTGAGACTTCCAGCATGACAACGACTCTCTTCTCTCTTCTTTCGGCTTTTCCCTTTCAGGGGGTCATCTTTCTCAATCTAACCCTATTTTCTGCATGTTCTTCTCTCACACCAACTACCTTCATGTCCTCTTTACCTCCATCCATAAATCTCCTCTCTGGTCTTCCTGTAGGCCTCCTGTCGGCAATTCCAGCCTCAGCATCTTTATGCTGATGTACTTACTAACCCTCGTCTGTACATGTCCAAACCATCTCAGTCTGGCCTCTTCGGCTTTATCTCCAATGCATCAACATGAGCTGTCCCTCTGATGTACTCGATCCTATCCATTCTCGTTCCTCCCAAAGAGAACCTCAGCATCTTCATCTCTGCTACCTCCAGCTTTGCCACCTGTCTTGTCCTCAGTGCCAGTCTCTACACCATACATCATCTCACTGCCGTCTTGTACACCTTTCCTTTCATTCTCTGAAGTACTTCTTCCATTTTCCTAACACTTGTTGCACTTGTCAGTACGCTGAAAACAAAAAAATGCCACACTTTTCAGAGAAATATTTGTAGAAAAGCTTAAAAACCATGCATCCTATTCCTTCCACTTTACGTTAACTCACTATTTACCACTTCACTACTACTGCTAGTACTTTATAGGAACAAGTATATTGCTCAGTCACATAAAATCCTACTGAATAACATTGAAACTATTGTTTTAAATGTGACAAAATAGGAAGAGGTCAAAAGGGTATACATACTTTTGCAATGACCTGCACAGTATCTGTCATTATAGTTTCCAAATATCTCCCATCTTAAAGCTGTTTCATGTTTTCTCTCTGCAGGATCCCAGTGCCTTACTCCTGTGCCCACCGTCCATCCCATCTTCACCCTAGAGCATCCTCCAACACGTCACAAGAAACCTCCGGCCAGCCGTGCGCTCCGAAGGTGGACATAATGTTCATGAAGACCCACAAAACGGCCAGCAGCACCTTCCTCAACATACTGTTCCGCTTTGGAGAGAAACACCATCTTCAGTTTGCTTTTCCTGACAGCAGAAACGACTTCTTCTATCCATCCCTTTTCCAACGCTCCCAGGTCAAAGACTACAAACCTGGAATGTGCTTCAACATAATCTGTAATCACATGCGGTTCAATGCTCCGGAAGTTTCTAAGCTACTTCCTTTAGACACATCCTACATCACCATTCTGAGAGACCCGGCAGACCTTTTCGAGTCGTCATTCCACTATTTTGGCCGGCTGGTGCCTTTCACCTGGAAGATACCGGGTGACGACAAGCTGACGGAGTTCCTGCTTGACCCCCACGGCTACTTTGATCCAGAGGGTTTCAACTCCTTCTACCTCAAGAACCTGCTGTTCTTTGACTTTGGACAGGACAACACCCTGGAGCTGGAGGATCCGAGGGTAGACGAGGGAATCCGATTCCTCTCACAGCGTTTCCATCTGGTCATGTTGGTGGAACACTTTGAGGAATCGCTGATCCTGCTCAAAGATGCTCTCTGCTGGGAGATGGATGACTTGCTCTTCTTTAAGCTCAATGCCCGCAAGGGATCCACTGTGTCCAAGCTTACCCCTGAGCTGAGGGCCAGGGCTCTTGAGTGGAACGCCATTGACTGGAAGCTATACCAGCACTTCAACCAAACATTTTGGAAGAAAGTAGACGCCTATGGACAGCAGCGTATGGCCGAGGATGTGGCAGAACTCAAGAGACGGAACAAAGAGATGGCCTCGATCTGCATCGAGGGAGGCCACGCAGTGGAAGCCGGCAGCATTCAGGAGACAGACATGCAGCCCTGGCAGCCAATAGGAGAAAAGTCTATCATGGGCTATAACTTAAAGAAGAACATGGACAAAGCACATCAGAAGCTGTGCCGTAAGATGTTGATGCCAGAGATTCAGTACCTGACAGAGCTGGGGGTGAACCTGTGGATCACCAAGCTGTGGGGCTATATTCGAGACATCATTAACTGGTGATCAAACGTAACAGACTGTATTAAAAGAAGAAGAACAATGTAGTTGACAGATGGGTGACTGATGGGTGCTTTAAAAAAAACTGTTGACTTCACAATCTTCTGAATACTGAACACGTTATATAAGAGCAGGTAAAACTTAGTGGTGTTCTCTGTGAGTCAGTTTTCCAGCATACACAAGTCTCTGTTCCTAACTGTGAGTGGATGAGTACACAACAAAGTCGCTGATCTCCCTGACGAAATCATAACTGTTGCCATACCCACCAAATCTTAAAGGAAACATGAAAAGAACTGTAAACAACTTTTAAACTTCGAACCCTCTTTCTTGTCGAAAATGTTTAACTTGTATGAAAATGATTCTGAATGATGAGTAAAAGTGTGAAAACAGTGAATGTACTAGTTTTACATCCTACATCCTAGTATTACATTGTTGCTTATAATAGGGAAAAATTGGCCAAATGTTGAACAGACCAAACATCGCACAGAAACAGTCAACATATCTGAAACACGATGAGCGATGAAAAGCACTTCACTATTGAAAAAAGCCCCTGCCAGGCTATAAAACAAAATAAAATTGTAATTATTTGTAATAATAATGATTTTTCACTTTGTTTAAAAGGAGCACTTAGAAGGCTTAAAAACCAGGGTGATTGTTTGATTAATGGTATTAATGACAGAACTGAAATCTGTTATTCTGATGTCTATTGAATAACGAGAAAATCATCCAAATAGTGAAAAGGGAAGCAAAGCTCTATGCAATCAAAAACAGAAAATGTTTTCTTTTTCCACGTCTGTAATGGTATTTATGTAAGTTTCGTTCACATGTTGCTTCTCTGGGGTCTCTTTGTTTTCTAATATCTCAAAGTTAAGCCTGAACATGTCCCTCCATAAGTTACATTGACAGATACTTTAATCATGTGTTCGGATTTGCCTTGTGAACTAAAAAAAATATCTCTCTTATGTTAAAACTTTCATCTTATATATATTAATGTGCTTTGAGAGTCAATAACAGTGTTAAAAATTACCTGCATCATTGCTTGTATGCAGCCTTGTTGTCATGACCTGCAGTTGGCAAAAGGAAATCAGCAGAGAAAAGTAATTCCATATTTTTATCACTCTGCAACACTTGCATGTTTCTTTATTTGCATTAATTTAATGATAAATCACCTATTTCTATGTGTGTTGTGATATTTTTCACCTCGTTTTCTTCAGTATTTATGCAGGAACTTATTTGTTGATTAATTTAACCTACTGGTTTCCATGCAGTACCTCATTGCTACAAACTATACGCTATAATCACGGGTGCCGCCAGGTAGGTTTTGGTGCAAGATTGTCACCAAAACCTACCTACCTTAAACCTAATTTAAAATTTCAACTAGCAAGCTTTTTTTTATTGAAATTAGAGGCGTAGTCAAATTACAAAATGCATATTAACCACATGATTTACAGGAAAACCAGATATTTACATACAATGTAAAAAAGACAGAATTTGTTTTCCTCACTGTCTGATATTAAAATATCTGTTGCTAACTGGAAAAGTTCATCATGATGAAATCATAAGTGTTGCCATATCAGCCAGATCTTAAAGGAAACATGGAAAGAACTGTTTACAACTTTCATTTTTAAATGTGAAACCCTCTTCCTTGTTTAAAGTGTTTAACTTGAACTGCTTCTGAATGAAGAGTAAAATATATGGTGTAAAAAAGCAGTGAATTTGCTAGTATTACATCCAACATTTTTGCTTATAAAGGGCAAAACTGGCCAAAGGTCCTTATGAGATGACGGATGGTGTCCTGGGGTATCTCCTCCCGGATCCTGCCCAGGGGCATCACTGAGGTCCTGGACAGTCTGAGGTGCAACCTGGATGGACCTAATCATAATGTCACAGAGATGTTCTATTAAATTGAGCTCAGGGGAGTCCCATGAGACACACATATAGTGCAGGGAAATACAATATTTTCCCATACAGGGATTTCTTATATTTTTCAATGTTTTCAAATTATTATTTCATTCATAAAGGCCAAATAGATATCCAAAACTATCTGGCCCTTTGTGAAGTAATGGACCCCTGCTAAATCATCATACAGCTCTGTTTGGGCTAAAATTTACTCACCACACCTAGGCTTAATTACCCCCAGACCTGCAGAATAAAAAATAAAGTTAATTAAAAAGGACCTGTGTGACAACAAGAAGTAGGTTAGATTATCTCCAAAAGCAACTTACCAGCCTCCAATCTAAAGCATTTTAAGAACATATGAGAAAAATGAGGTTACAAAGCCATTTCTAAAGTTTTCAGTTCCCAGCGAGCCACAGCGAAGAGCTATTATCCTCAGATGGAGAAAACAGCCTACCATACTAAGTGCATCAACGGCTCATGTGGGGGTTGCAAAAGGCCATAGTACAGTTGTGTGAAAAAGCTAGGCGGCCTGTCTGTTTTTTTTTTTAGATATATTAAATCTCAACACAAACAATACTGGAAAATTCAAGTAATTTAAATAATCAATAAAAGCCACTGAAATTACCTCGTAAAATCTCATAAAAAGCAGTTTCCAATGTGGAACTAGAGACACCCCATGTTTACAGTGGAAATGTCTAACATCACACATAGGCTTTTTAACATCAGGTGAACATCATTTTCAGCATATTTTAGTGTGCTTCTGCTGAAGAGAGGGTGAAGACCATCGTAAGATAAAAAGAGCTATCTTGGACCTGCAGAAAGAAGGATATAGCAGGTTATGAATCTGGTGGGGAATTATAAGAGTGCATAGAATAATTTGAAATCAGCAATTGGAAAACAGTCTGCAAATGGAGGACATTGAAAACAACTGCCTACATGCCTAGATGTGACAAGTAAGCCAGTAAGTCTGCCCCGAGAGGATGCTGCAAGGAAAACCCTAAAATGTTAACGGACTCTTGCCTCTGTTGATAATTTTGTGAGAAAACCACATTTCTTAACAGGTTTTAAAAACTCAAACTGTGATTCAAAGAATATGTAATCCTCTTAAAATAATTCAGAATTTGGCCAAGTTTTCATGCTTGCTTTAATCTGTCAGTATGCCAAATAAGAATTGTGTTTCTTCTCAAAAGTATAATAAAGGTTTCATAGTTCACAGACTGGGATTTAAAAAAAACGTCTGTTCAGGGTAAAACAATCCTGTTAAAGTTGGACCAGTCTAAGTGTTTTAGATTTTGAACCAATGAAATCTAGACTTACTTTACTTGCTGAGAAGCAGTGAAGTAACCCTTTAGCTTAGCACGAACTTGGAATCTTGAACCAGCTTCAGCAAACATTAGCTATCCACTGCACACGACCATATTCTCTTAGTTCTTCTTATACAATGGACAACACAGATGTCACAAACTCCCCACTGAATTGCCAAGCAGCAACAGAAAATGTGTTGGGAGAGCAAATCACATGACTCTTCCCCTTTCCCCCAGGAGGAGACACCCTGAGCAAAGAGCCATTATGTCCCTCATATGAAAAGGGTATCTGCTCTTTTCATATGGGTGATAACAGAAGCAGAAGTGTGTCAGCGGTCACCATGATAAGTGCTGTCCGAATAGTGCAGCCAGTAAGGAAGGAGGTAGGAAATGGAACCTGTATGCTCCCTATCATAGTTCCTTTAGCATAGGGAGCTCGCAGGCTGCATCTGAAACCTTCTAATGATAGTTCCTGGCACCAGTTCCTAGCTCCTGCTCCTTGACCTTTCATGAGGTCAACAGTAAGAACAGTATTGTGGGTAGGAAAGGAGCTTTTGACTGCTGTGCCGACGTAAACACACATGGATGATGCGAGTCAAATCCGGCCAATGAAATTAATAGTTGTGATGACATACTATGTGTGTGTGTGTTAACCTTGAAAATTAAACTAATAATGTTTATGTTGTACACATCGTTTATTTTTGCATAATGTGAATACACCATTTTCTGTAAAAAGAAAACAACAAAAAACAAAACAAACAAAAAAACTGTTCATAAAATTAAAACAATTTAAATATATAGAAAAAAATCATCGCCAGTATGGCAACTCTGTTTAAGAAGACAATAACACCAAATTGGACCTGTTACTGTTAGATCTAGAAAGTTTGCATAAGTTTACGCGCGTTCATATGTTTTCGTGGAGCGCTTCAGCTATTCGCTACCAACTTGCATGTTTTGTAGTTCTTTTTCGGAAGGCTGTAGGCCCCACTGATCTCTATTTATTCACTGGATTGCTGGTTGGCCCGAAAAACTGAAGTCACTGGCCGCCATCTTGCTACTCCCTACTCTCACAGAATCCCATAGGATTTGGCTGCAAACAACAAAGCAGTTTTCTGGCTGTGGGAAGACGTTTCACAGGTAATTTTACAGTCAGTGGATGTGCTAATAGTAATAGTAATATCATCTTTAATACCATTGAAACATACATTACAATGAAATTTGCGGCGCCCGGGGAGCAATCTGGGGTTAAGGGTCTTGCTCAGGGACCCAGAGTGCAGGCACTGGGGATTGAACCAGGTACTTGCATCCTTCTCTGAGTGCAAGCGCACTGCTCTAACCACTAGCCACCACTCCCCCACCACTCCCTTTTTTTTTTTCTTTTTTTTATAGTAAATACTAACACTATACTAAATACTAATACTAACCAAGTACTGAGAAAGTCATGTGCTGAAATATTTAGCATGTTTTTTTATACACACACACACACACACACATATATATATATATATATATATATATATATATATATATATATATATATATATATGTGTGTGTGTGTGTGTGTATAAAAATAACATGCAAAATATTTTGTTAGTGTTAGTACATAACATAGAAGTGTATGGCATTTGACATTTTAAAAGTCTTAAGCCCCCCCTGAACATGAGAAAATCATTGTTGTTCGATGCTGTAGCGCACGTATTCCCTAGTTACTGGAGAATCAGCAATCCAGTGAATAAATAGTGATCAGTGGTAGGCCCGGATTTGACTCGCGTCATCCATGTGCGTTGCCGTCGCGTGATGACGTCAGAGTTAAAGGCTGTCCAGAATCGGTACTGCAGTCCGAAGCTCCTTTCATCCCCACAATAAAGTCCTCGCTGACCTCATGAAAGGTCAAGGAACAGGAGCTAGGAGACCAGTAGACCCATATACATTATATATTATATTATTATCTTATATTAAGCCAATCTTATATTACGTCTATGAGTAGACCTCTTTCGGATGCAGCCCCACCCTGCACGTCTTTTGCTCCAATCGCTTCAACCGGAGGTGACGTCACCACTGGTGTGACGGGGGCGTGTTGGGATGACAATCCTGTTATTTTGCTAGTTTCTTCTGTCTGGAATACCTCGCTTCTGATTTGTTCCGATAAGTGTCTGGGTTTGACGCAGTTGAGCAGACATAGCAGCCTAATGCTAACTACAATTTATTAACAATCATTCGCGGCAACTGTTTCTTTTTTATTTTGTTTTAGCTTAGCCGAACAAGGACGCTACTTAGCTAGCAGAGGATAGCACGGAGTTAATGGTCAGTGACGATTTCTGCCTTTCTTTAGACCTCACAGCCTTTAAGGAGGCGTTACAAGCTTTTGCAAAACATAACTACTCTATTAGTGGAGGGCTGCCATTAAGGATGTCGCTAGCAGAGGAAGTCGCCCCGGACGAGTTGCCCTGAGCGCTGACCCAGTCTTTCAGATGAGTTGCTAGCTAAAATGTCCTGCAAGTCAACTAAGGTGGCGCCCAGTGTTGATTTCGACCACAGCTGTTCGGATAGCGTGGAGTACCTGACGCTTAACTTCGGCCCGTTTGAGACGGTACACCGCTGGAGAAGACTCCCACCATGTGATGAGTTTGTCGGCGCCAGGTGACATGCTGTCAACCATCTTCACTAATCCCGATTTTACATCTCTTGCCTTAATCTTTGGCTCACCCCGAGTTTCTATTCACCCTTGCGCAGGCGCAGCAAGCACACCGTTGTGGCGTACAGGGATGCTATCTACGTGTTTGGAGGGGACAATGGGTGAGTGTCGGCTGACGCGGACAGGTGATGTTCCCCATTTGCTGCGCTACACCCAGAGGGTTTCAACTCACTGTCTCCCAACAGGAAAAATATGCTGAATGATTTACTGCGCTTTGATGTCAAGGACTGCTCTTGGTGTCGGTAGGGCTCCTGCATGTCGATTACAAACAGTGCCTTACAAAAACATTCATTGCCCTTGAACTTTTTCACATTGTCTTTTTATGACCACAAACCTGATGGATTTTATTGGGATTTTAATGCCACATACACATTTGATGTGGGAGAAAGGGATACATGGTTGTCAGATTATTATTTTTTTTTACAAATATCTGAAAACTCTGGTCATATATTTTTATTTTGTAGAATACATTAAGCCGATGGCACTTTAGAACCAGCCTTTGTTATTATTAAACCTGAAAGCGTTTAGGTGTGTGTCTTTACTAGGCCTTGCACATGAGGAGACAATCGATTAGGTAGAGAACAGTTTTTAAGTCTAGCCTCAAATTGTCAATTGAATATAGATCTGGACATTGACTAGGCCATTCCAACTCATAGATATCCTCAGATCTAAACCAAAAGAAACAGCTCTGGCTGTGTGTTTTGGGTTGAAGTCTTGATGAAGGCCTCTAACAGTTTTTCTTATACCAGAATTGCTCTTTATTTAGCTCCATACATATTTCCATCTGATCTGACCAGTTTGTTAATGTCCCTGCTAAAGACAGTCTTCGCCACATCATAATGCTGCCTCTGCCATGCTTCACCCCGTGGGGTGATGTGTTCAGGGGGATTCGCAAATGTTCTCTAACAAACCACTTTCACAGAACAGCAGGACTTTAAACTGAAAATGAAATTAAACACAGACGAACCCTATTTACTAATTAGGTCAGATTATTGCACTGGAATCTATTCATGGGTATTAAGTAAAAAGGCAGCTGAATTACGCGCTGCATTTGCAGTTTTTTTTTTTTTTTTTGTAAATCATTTTAAAACCACAAATGCTTCTTAACCCACTTCAATTATCTGCGCTACTTTGTGTTGGTTTGTGGTCGCAAGAAAACAAGGTGTTAAAAAAAAAAAAAGTGCAATGGGAATGAAGACTCTATGCTGCACCCTTACGACTAACACCAGGTCATAATCTGTTTCACAGAGCCTTCACCACTGGAACTCCACCAGCTCCAAGATATCACCACTCAGCAGTGGTCTATGGCAGCAGCATGTTTGTCTTTGGTAACTTGGCCTTTTTATTTTGAAAGAAGTCGTTTCTAACCCACTATTTTTCAAAGCCTCACACAGTGCACTGTTTTATTCTGTCATATTTCAGGGGGCTACACAGGAGATATTTATTCAAATTCAAACTTGAAAAACAAAAACGACCTTTTTGAGTACAAGTTCGCCACTGGGCAGTGGACCGAGTGGAAAGTGGAGGGAAGGTAAACATTTAATTAGTCTATATGTTATAGATCAGTTTATTCAAGACAAGGCTCATCATGGGAATGTTTATTTTATTTATTATTCTTTAAAAGTCAGGTTTACTTAGATTTTTTAAAAAAGATGTATGATATTGGTTAAAAACAGAAGCGTTATGTAGTGCTTGAAGCAAAAGGTTAAATCGGCCATCATTAGTTAGTACCTTAAGCTGTTTTTATTCTCTGCAGGGTTACAATATGCACTAATTTTTATCTGTGTGCTCCACGACTCTGTTTAGCTTGCCAGTGGCCAGATCTGCACACGGTGCGACAGTTTACAGCGATAAGCTGTGGATTTTTGCTGGCTATGACGGGAACGCCAGGCATGTAGTAAACTATTCTGCTCACACGCTTGACATGGATGTGCTGGATTGTAACCCAATGATGTTTTCTGTTTGCGTGTAGGCTGAATGACATGTGGACAATCAGTCTGCAGGATCGGGAGCACGCGTGCTGGGAAGAGGTCTGTTGAATTCTTCTGCACCTTTTAAAGTAAAGCATCTGGAAAGAGCGTGGATGCTCAGGCAGCAGCTTTCCTCTGACTTTGTTTCCACCAGATCGACCAGAGTGGGGAGATCCCCCCCTCTTGCTGTAACTTCCCTGTCGCCGTATGCCGGGATAAGATGTTTGTGTTCTCCGGTCAGAGTGGAGCCAAAATCACCAATAATCTGTTTCAGTTTGAGTTCAACGGTCACATGTAAGTGTTTGTATTTATAATTTTGCAAAACTCCGATACTAATGTGTGGCGTCTCAACAAAATGAACTAAAATCCCTCCTGGCAGGTGGACGCGCATCCCGACGGAACATTTGCTGCGGGGCTCTCCTCCTCCTCCTCAGAGGCGCTACGGACACACTATGGTGGCCTTTGACCGCCACCTGTATGTGTTTGGAGGTGCAGCTGACAACACTCTCCCCAACGAGCTGCACTGTTATGATGTGGACTCTCAGACCTGGGAGGTGATTCAGCCCAGTCAAGACAGCGAGGTACGAACCCGAGAAATCCATCCAGAACGTCTAAGACATCCACACGTTTGATGATCGTGGTTCTTAACAGGGTGAATTACTAATACATTAAAATGTTTATTCCTTATCCACACAAATAAACTTTCAGTGAGCTTTAAAAAATCCTTTCTAGTACCACAGAGGGGAAATCAGTCTCTGTGTTTAACCCATGTCTTAGCGAGCGGTGTGCTGACAGACAGAGTGGTGCACAGGGAGCAATCTTTGGTCAATGGTCTTGCTCAGGGACCCAGAGTGACACACTAAGCTTCAAACCAGCAACCTTTACAGCCTCTCCAGGCTGCAGACGCACTAGGCCACCACTCCCGTGTATCTCTGTATCTCTTACACTGACAGAGATACAGTTGGTTTGTTACAAAAACTCATGACTTCTATACATAAGGAAGTCATTTTGAGGCCTCCCGCTGAGTTCCTGAGCAGTATCAAAGTCTGGAAAAAAGTTTCCGGAAAAGGAAAATTAAAGTTTGGAAAATCCTCCGTTCCTTCCTTTCCTTCCTTTCCTTCTTTTGTTCTTTCTTTTCATCCTTTACAGTCTCTTGTTTTCTGTAGATTCCATCTTCCTTAGCAATGCAGAACTATGCTTCATGGTAAACTTTTTGTTGTTATTTTTTGTATGTAAAACATTGAGATTTCTGGAAAAGAAAAAAAAAAAATTTTCTGAATAGTAATTGTAGCAACTATCAACCACCTTTTAATCGTTTCTGGGTGCGGGGAATCTTGGATCTAACGCGCTTACAAAATGATGTCCAAACCGGGAGATAAGTTATGGGCGTTCCCATTTATTGAAGTCAGTTTGTATATGAACAAGCAATCCAAACAATCCGAGTGGTAGATGGAAAGGTAATTATGGAGAGTGTGGATATGACAGAACTTAACCAGTGGACGCAGGCTATTGTGTGCCAAAGAAAGCGTTAAATACCGTATGACCTCCCGTCACCCAAACCCTTTCTGCCCTCTCACCTCTCACCTATATAGCCTTCGCCTCGACACCGCCACCAGTGGTAGAGCAAAATATAAGTCAGTGTGTCAACCTAAACTAAACACCACCACCCAAAACAAATAAACCAGAAACAAACCATACCTAAACACCAACAATTCTAAATGGCTCCTACAGTAATAATTGTCAAATGAAAAACGTGGAAGAACCACTGTCTCAGTAATTTACTGAGGTTTCATTCAACTTCAGTAAATTCAATGAAACATCCTGATAGCTCTGTTTGGATACCCTGATACTTTATTCTGTGCACAAGAATTGATGAATTTACAAATTTGTAATTGTGGAACTCTGCAGGTTTTTAATGCAGCACTGAAGCGCTCTTCAACATTAGCTGGCTTTCGTTTGTCCTTTTCCCACTCAGATGCCTAGCGGGAGACTTTTTCATGCTGCTGCTGTGATTCAAGATGCCATGTACATTTTCGGAGGGACTGTGGACAACAACGTACGCAGTGGGGAGATGTACAGATTCCAGGTAAGTGGGAACGATCGCTGAAATGCTCCTAAAATCCCGCAGCTAAATGTTCTCCATCTGGAGACGGTAGATAACAGGCTGCTTCATAAATGCTTGTCTTGCAGTTCTCAAGCTACCCAAAGTGCACCCTTCACGAGGATTATGGCAAACTGTGGGAGAACCGTCAGTTCTGTGACGTGGAGTTTATTCTGGGCGAGGTGTGTGAAACTTTGAATAATATTAAAACTTGACCTCCCTGTCATCCATCTAACATGTTTGTGTTTTTTCTTTTTTGGTTTATTGGTTCACAGAGAGAGGAGAGAGTCTTGGGGCACATTGCTATAGTTACTGCAAGGTGTCAGTGGCTGCGGAAGAAAATCCTGCAGGCCCGAGACAGGCAGCGACAGGTCAGAGTCACACACGTCGTCATGCTTCAGGAAGTCTCTTTAAATCCAGGCTAGAGCTGAACTCCAGCCTCTTTGTTGCAATGCAGATACAGAGTAGCTGTAAATTGTAATGAAGATGACAAGGCCAGCTGTTGACAGGACCAGCAGTGGAAGTGTGGCAGGTAGAAAGCCTTCGTAGTAAGACGGTCACAAGATGTTCTGTTTGCAGACGAGACCAAAGCTAAACAGGAAAGCTGGTCGGATGTGATGCAAAGCTAGATGGAGCCAAGTACAAGCCGGCCTGTTGAAAGGCTGCAGGAGCGAGGCGGTGTGGGAGAATCTGGGGCCAGAATTTAAATTCGCTGTTTACAGAAACTCTCTCTCAAATCCGACTGAGATTGAGCTATTTCACAAAGAAAAACAAGCAAAAAAAACAAACAAAATTTACTAATTTAAGAGCAGCAGTTGTACGTGCAACAAACTTGACTAATTGGGACCGAATACAAATATTCGACACACTTAAGTTTTTTTTAGTTTGTGGATAAAAGGGTCTTGTTTAAAGCAATAAAATCCCAAAAACGTATATATAAAAGTTAATGGCTATAACTGGACAAAAATATTTATACAGTAAGAATGTCCAGATCTCATACATGCTTATGCTGTATGAATACTTCATGTGCATGAAGCACTGGAAATCCCAAGAAGTGCTCCAATTTAGGGAGGATGCACTGATGTCCAAAATTTGTACCGTTGGCGTGTTAATTTTAACTCGGCAGCATCCCAGTGTTTTTACTGTACCAACTTATTTATAGCAGATAAACTAACTCGGTTCACTATGTGCAGGTTAAGCTACTTTCCGGCCCCTCAAACACATGACGAACATTTATTTTGGCCTTTTGTACAGAAACGTTGCAGCAACATACGCATACAGCTCTGGTTGTTTTAAATTGCTTTGAAAATTCATGTTTTAGTAAAGAATTGTATTAAGATATCGATTAACTGGAACAGAGGGGGAACAAACGTTGCATAACTTGCTGTTTAGCAGAGGACTAAACGGGAAAGCAGTGAGGAAAGTGATGAGGGAGCAGCTGGAGGCCCGAGAGATGTCCCAGCAGCCCACAAGCCATCAGGCACAGCGCCCCTGCTGGAGGTCTCCATCCGGGAAGCAGAAGCCCAGCCTTTTGAAGTCCTAATGCAGTTTCTCTATACTGACAAGATTCAGTACCCCCGCAGAGGTACACCTGACCTTCCCTCGTTTATATGCTAAATGCAGCCACATGCTGGCAAGACAAGCTAGTATTTATATATATTCGTGTATGTTCGCACAGGCCATGTCCAGGACGTTCTTCTGATAATGGATGTGTACAAACTCGCTCTGAGCTTTAAGCTTTCGCGGCTGGAGCAGCTGTGTGTGCAGTACATCGAGGCATCTGTGGACCTGCAGAATGTTCTCAGCGTTTGTGAGAACGCCAGCAAGCTGCAACTGGACCAGCTCAAGGTACCTGATTCAAAACGTTGTTAAAACAGCAGGTGCAAACCGGGCTTTTAGTGACCTCTAGTGGTTCTAGTAAAGTAAGTCCTCTTTTAATTTTGTTTATGTTAATAAGCATGTAATATCAGATAGATAATAAAGTCTGACCCTAATGGCAAGAAAATATTCCCTTCTCCAGGAACACTGTCTCAACTTTGTGGTGAAGGAATCCCACTTTAATCAGGTGATCATGACAAAAGAGTTTGAGCGGCTTTCCACCCAGCTGATAGTGGAGATCGTGCGGCGCAAGCAGCAGCCTCCCCCCAGGGTCTACTCGGATCAGCCTGTGGACATCGGGACCTCCCTGGTCCAGGACATGAAAGCCTACCTGGAGGGAGGCGGTCTGGACTTCTGTGACATTGTTCTGCTGTTAGACGGTCACCCCCGACCTGCACACAAAGCCATACTCGCGGCTCGATCCAGGTAGCTGAATCGGACGTCTTTTTTTTTTTTTTTTTCTGCTCACATGCCTGGTACCTTTTCCACATATTGTCACATGCAACCTGGACATTAAAATATTTATTTGATGTAATTAGACTGAATTAAGCAGTGCAAAATTGTAAAGTGGAAGAAAAATGATACATGGTTTTAAATTCAGTTTTCTAAACAGAATCCTGAAAAGTGGCTTTTTGTATATTTAACTCTCCTGAGTCAGTAGCCAAAACAACCACCTGTCACCCGTTAAAGCTGCGAGATTTGTGGATCCTTTCTCTATAATCTGTACTACCTTTGCGCACCTGTTGACCAAATCACTCACCTGAAAATCAACAGGACAGCATAACTCACTATTCAAACTCCAACTCGCTATGGAGGCACAAGACGGACCTGCTTTTTTGCCCCGCTGCGGCAGACCTGCTGACACGTGTTTCTCTCTGTGACGTCACAAAAACTTTCAAACCAATAGCTATACTGATTTCAAATTCAGTACAAGACACCCGTTGAACCTTAGGAGGGCACCACACAGGCATGATTTCAACAAATATGCAGTTTTTAGTCAGAATAATCAGCAGGATATGTGGACCGTACTACAAGACAACCATGTTAAGTTTATTAGCGAACAGAAAAGTGGATTTGGGGTTGA
This sequence comes from Fundulus diaphanus, assembly GCA_037039145.1. Taxonomy (NCBI): domain Eukaryota; kingdom Metazoa; phylum Chordata; class Actinopteri; order Cyprinodontiformes; family Fundulidae; genus Fundulus; species Fundulus diaphanus. Next base: position 27,931,161 of record CM073127.1, read on the forward strand.
GCGACCCCTGTAAGGAGATGCACAGTGGTTGGTGGAATCTTTTTAAGATGTGGGGGTAGATGTATATGGAGGCCATACTTGGTAAATAATTTTCAAAACCATGCCTATTTTCCTTTCACTTTACAATCATGTGTTTCTTTTGTGTTGATAGATAGAAATTCCAGTAAAATACTTTGATGTATCTTTAAAAAAAATTACGAAACGTTCAATTTGTGCTAGGCACTGTACATCTGGACACATTTCCTATCGACGGTCATTGTTTTGCAGTCATCTTAACGACTCTTGTTTGGATGTTCCAGTTACTTTGAGGCGATGTTCCGCTCCTTCATGCCAGTAGACGGTCAGGTTAACATATCCATTGGTGAAATGGTCCCAAGCAAGCAGGCTTTTGAGTCCATGCTGCGCTACATCTACTACGGTGACGTCAACATGCCTCCAGAAGATTCTCTGTATCCTTCTCAAACTATGGAAAATGGCATATTTGAAGGATATGGCTACAAGTTTAACTCCTCCCAGGCCAGTAGGTGACTCACTCGCGCTCCCTCGCTCTCGTTCGGCAGGTCCTTTGGTCAGCATTCGCAAACATTTAACTTCCCTGTCCAGAAGTGAAGCGGCAACCTGCGCGTGGCTCCTGAGCCCCTCTGGTTCCTTACGTCGGCACAAACACTCAAAAGCTCGACCGATGTTCACCTTCATTTTGCTTCTTTTTTGGTCGGCTTGAATCTGAGAAATGTGGCGCAGAGAAGAAGCCGTTTCTCAGCGCTATGACATTGCTACTGCGACGCCTGAGTGCCGCCTCATGTGACTTCAACCCACTACTCCTATTGGTGCAGCATCCTTTCATATCGATGTAGTATATAAAAATTTTTTTTATATACTACATGTTTTGTATCAAGTTTATTTATTCTGCACCTCTCTAGACGTTCTGTGTAACTGCAAATTTCACAATAGATCAAATTAATGTTTTCATCTCTTAAAATTAGGTCTTTAGCCTTTAATTTCTTTAATCTATCGATTACATCTTCAATTAATCTAAAAAGAGATACTCTTAGTAAATTAACATACCTCCAATAAACAAATATTTTGAACGAAAAAAAAAAACTTTGAGCAATAGTTGCATATTTTAAATGCATTGTAAATGGCAAAAAGCATGGAAAAATAAACTTTTAACATTGTCCATATCCTCTGTGAGATTGATAGATTTCTAGTAATGTGACATTTTCCAACCTGCAGACAGAGCTTCAACAAAAGTGATTTTAATTTTTTCATTTTATAATCAATTGAAGAAAAATGCTGGACTCTGTCACGGCTGTTTGGTAATTTTGAACCCAGTCTTCTTCAGCTTTAGTTGAGCTATACAAAAAAATTAATTGATGACATAAATTAAAGATCCAAAAGTAGTACTGATAGGGATAGATGTAAAGGAGGAAGTCAAAATTCAAGATGAATAAGTGATGAACTCTGTATGAAAAATGGTGGTGATTAAATGCCTACCCTACTCACAGGTCTTACAGTTGTCATATTTGAGGGCATTCCTTTTAAAAATGTAGTTAAACCTCCTAAATGTTTTTCCTTCCTGTCATAATTGAAGCTATTTCATAGATCCACGCTCCTAGATGATACAAAGAAATTCACCTTTTTAAACATCAAATATCGCCTGCGGTTGTAAATACAAGATTTTTTCAAACCATATTTGCAGACATTAATTTATGTTTTGCTGTAAATGTAATTTGTGACGTGGAAACTCTACCAGGCTTTAAAAATGTAATGTCTTCTGAACAAAATTGTATTTTTGACTCAATAATTTTGCTTTATTTATTGATTTTATTTATTTTTTTGTCATTGATTGGTTCTATATGCATTTCCCCACATTTACACATAGCAAGTCGTTCAAGGGGAGGCGAGAGACAGATAATCTGTGGGTCCTGAGTTATGCATATTTCTACTTTATACACTGATGTGACTAATACTGGTGATTTTAATTTGATATTATGCATGAAATTACATCTTTATAGTTTGTCATCTTTATAGAACTTGTTCTTTTTGAACATAGGAGCCGTCTTCTTCCCCACACTTGTAGGGCTTTTCTCCTTGACCCTTGATAACCAGCTATCTGTTCGCTGCGCCATATTACTACGGCTTTTCCAACAACAGGCTCCAGGCTTACTGTAAGCAGAATCTGGAGATGAACGTGACTGTGGAGAACGTCCTGCAGGTATTTATATTTTTCACCCCGGGGGACCGGTGACCTCATTGGGGAGAACACGATCCGTTTCTTGCCGAGTGAAGGATCTCTTCTCTTGCTCCCCAGATCCTGGAGGCGGCAGACAAGACGCAGGCTCTGGACATGAAGAAGCACTGCCTCCACATTATTGTCCACCAGTTTATCAAGGTGGGTGGGCTTGTATCCGGAGCCTTAGGGGTGTGCTGCCCACTCGGTGCAGCTGAGCTAACCCTCTAGTCTCGTCGTCTTTGTGGGGAAACTGACACGTTTGACCTCTCGCTCCGTCTTCTGCGGAGAGAGGAGACTGTTTATAGCTCGGCCGGCTGTGTAAGCACCTCATCAAAGGGCGCCGGGGCGTCACAGTGGCTCTCTGATTATTGTTTGTTATTTAGCAAAACAGCGAAGCACTCAATTTTCACTTTCATTCACTGGAGTGTTAGCTCTGCCGTTTGTGTTTCGGTTCTGCTTCTTTTCTGCACCACAGCCTTTTTTTTTTTTTTTATGCATGTGCAACCCGTTTTTGCCTCTCTCATTGTCTTAATTTCTGACACATTCTTTCGTTTTTGCTTTGTTCTCCCCTCCCAAAGGTATCCAAGCTCCCCAACCTGCGGTCTCTCAGCCAGCTGCTGTTGTTGGACATCATTGAGTCTCTAGCTACGCACATATCAGACAAACAATGCGCTGAAATGGGCTCTGATATTTAGGGTGACTCAGAGAAGAGCTCTTTTACTTCAAATAAGCCAAAATCTCCTGCTTATGTACTTCGATTCATTCCTGCTACACCAGAATTTGTTTAATTTTATTTGTTTTTGTTTTTTTTTGGCCCTGCATGTCTCAGACCTGTCCACAATAAATGTCTTGTATCTACACTGCATCGCGTGTCTCGCTTTGTGTGTGAGGCAACAGTAAAACCGACAAAGAAACCAGAACGTGGCTTAAAAATGTTAAATACTGTAAAAGAAATGACATGCTCTGTCATTTATTGTTGGTACACGAACGTTTTGCCAGCTTGTCCTCTGCTCAGTATCTATTGTTTTCATGCGTTTTACTGCTGATGCTTGTGGCAGGACGTTCATAAGGTGTTTCAGGATAATTTAGTTCATCCAAGTGCTGTTTGGACGGCAATTGGTAAATGGATCATTTATGCCAGTCTCTGTTCTTCATTTTGGGTCATTCTCATCTGTGACAAAGCCTGTAATATGTGATGGAAGGATTCAAAATCATTATATAGAAATGATTAGAATGTGTGTCTCATTTATTTTATGTCCATGCGTAACGAGGACGTTACAATACTACCCAAAAAAAACGTCTACATTCATGTGACAGAACAGTGTTGTAGTGACCTTTATGTTAGTGTTACAAAACATATGTCCACATGGGATTCATGTATTTGAAAGCCTTAATAAACCACACATTGAGTCAGTCATGTTATGTTATCTGATTTTTTTTTTTTTTATATATATATATATATATTTTATATGACACCAGTGGTTTTGTCTTTAAAATCCTTCTGACTTTGTTTTCATTGAAACCTTTCAAGTCCCAACATCACTTTAACTTGCATATCTAAACTGCTCTCACTTTTTTCAGTCTTGGGTACAATTTACTTTCATCAGCTTGAATCTACTTTTCTGCCTTTTAATGGTTTAAGTCAGCAATTCCCAAACATTTTTAGCCACGCACCCCCTTCTATGTCCCAAATGGGTTGACGCACCCCCAATCCCCCACACCTTCAAAAAATGAAGACAAAAAAAAATGCAACAAGCTTTTTCTAGCCATATAGGCGGCATGTTTAATCATGCTCAAATGACCAAAAAATACACAACAATTTTTTTTTTTTTTTTATTTGCAAGAATGAATGAAATAGAGGCCACAAGCTAGGTGCACATTTACAGCACATTGAGTAGAATAAGATAACTTCCTCTATATATTTCATCTTAAAATGAAGTGTAGAAGACTTCTTCTAAATATATAAAATTTTCATGTGAATACATTTTTATTTATTAATTATTTTTTTTTTAATTTTTATTTTAATTTTTCCAAAAGGAAATGTTTTGAATTCAGCTAAATTTAAACTGATGACAGCCGTTTTCTAAGAAACAGGCTGAACTTTGTGTTGGGCTTCTATAATGAAAATGTTTCCTGCATTTCTTTTTAAGTGCAATGTAAACTGGTCGAATCCGTCTTTTGCCTGTTACTATCGACACATGCTGTATGCAGTGGTTCTGTTGATTGTCTTTGCATATTGGAGAGTGAACACAAAGGAGCTCTTACATCTAGTTTGATGATTTATCTTTTATGATGAACTCCAAGTCCTTGAGGTTGGAAAACCTTCTTGAGAGAATCTTAAGCTCTCTCCACAGATTTTCTCAGAGTCAAGTCAGGACACAGGCCGGGCCACTTCAAAATGTTAATTCAGTCAGAAACGGCATGCTGGACAAGTCCAAAAGGTTGCTGTAGATTTAAATCAAGCAAGGGTATAAATAATTCTGAGCTTTACTGTGTATCTGGATTGCATCTGCAAAACTGAAGTTTCCCTGAATGAATTTCGAACCCGGGTGAAAACTGGATTATGGTCCAACTTTATGCAATTTACCACTCTGGATTGTGATCCTTGTACCGTGTTGCTAATTTCTTGTTCAACTCACCAGTGCAAGAGAGTTCTATGACCTCAATGGGACAAACCTGGTTAAATAAAGGAAATTAATGATAGCAAATAAATACATGCATTTTGAGGAACAAAAAAGGAAGTTTGAATTTTATGAAAATGCATCAAAACCGGTTGAACAAAGAAAAAATGAATGACTAATGATGAAGTTCACTGGAGCTTTGGCAGTCAAGCTGCCAGGACTGAGATTCAGGAAGAACTAACACTTTGAATGGTCCAGTGGAGTGAACACAAAGTGCTTTTCACAGTCCAGACACCTGAGACACTTGGCAAATAAAGTGCTCCCATTGTGGTTTCTTTAGTATGTAAATGCATGTTTCAAACCAGTAGTCTTATCAGATACGTCACTGCAGCAATTTGTCTGAGAAAATAATAACTTTATAAAATACTGAATGCAACAGCTCAGATAGCTTCTGTTTCTTTTTGTGCCTAAGTGTTTGCACGCTGTGCCCATGTTGATCCTGTTACATTCGTTTAAGCTAAATCCTGCACACATGCACACTGAGCCTGGAATTTCACTGGGCATACCTGCTTTCATCTTAAAACAGAGTTGATTATTCACTGTGATGACATTGAATGCTGAAACAAAACAGTGGGTCTATTGTCGAGCCTCAGTCCTGGATTATCTCCCTCCTATCAGGTACATTTTTTTTTTTTTTTTTTTTTAAAGGAGGCTGTAGAAGTGGGCCTTCCCAAAAAACTGGGACGGGCTACAGAATCTCTCTGGATCCCTTTTCTTGTTACCTGAAATTGGACAGGAGAATCACAGCACGTTGTTTGCCCGCAGAAGAAGGAGAAGATGGTTTTCCTAACAACGAAAATGATGCAGAGAACGGCACTGTTTGTGTCCTTTGGGAGCTTTGTCACTTCTCTGACCACCGCCTTTTTACCCCTGTGGAAAACGATGAACTCTGATCTCAACGAGGTGGAAAACTGGTTTTCAGGGCTTTGGCTCACCTGCCTCTACACAGACGAGAAGGGGATCCAGTGCAAGGCCTATGATTCTGTCCTGGGTCTGCCAATGGATCTCCAGATCTCCAGGGTCCTCGTGTTGATTTCTATTGGAACTGGAGGTTTTGCCCTGTTGACTGCCTTTATAGGGCTGGAGGGGGTTGAGATGTGTGTGAGAAAGCCAGATGTGAAAAGAGGTCTCCTCATCTTCAGCGGGGTGATGACCTGGGTGTCGGGACTTACCACCCTGGCTCCCGTCTCCATTGTGGCGTACACAACAGTGGTGGACTTCTGGGATGAAGGTTTCCCTGACGTGATGCCTCGCTGGGAGTGTGGCGAGGCAATGTTCTCTGGATGGTTTGGAGGTCTGGGGCAGGTCATCGGAGGAAGTCTGTTCTTTGTGGCTGTGTGCATGGGGGACCACGACCTGAAAAGACTGAAGGTCTCAGTTGGTCCAGAGCTGAGGCGCGGGACAAAGAACTACCTGAGGACTGAGGTTCTGTAGCTTTCTGTGTTTCGCAACCATTATCTTTTGAAAGAATGTTAGCATGTTTTAGCAAGTCATGAGATGAAGAAATGTGAAAATATAGCTTTGATTAGAAACTGCCGCTTTTACGAACATTACAAGGCTATGTGCAGTGTCTTTATAAAATTATTTTAAGATTTGTTTTTCAAAGTGAAGCAGCCCCTGTTTTTTATGTGATGTAACTCTGTTGTGATTTATTAAATTGATGCAATCTTTATTGTCATTATGCAGCCATAATACATTGTAGTGGGACGCTGGCTCTGAATGCGCACATAGCACACAGACACAAATCAAAAACAGCCCTGACAGCAAAGTATGAGCATTCCTGGAGAAGACCCTCAGAAATGCAAAAAGACAACATGGAAAAATAAATGCATTAATAATATCCAGTGTCCAAAAGGTATTGATTTTTACTGAGCAAATAATTCTTTAAAATGTTATTTTCTCAAATAATGTTTTGTTTAACTCAGGATTTGCATTGTGAATGGGTTGAAACACATACAAAATGTTGTTCTGAATTAGTTAAGCTAATTTAACCTCATTCCATGTTCTTTAAGATGAACTTTGGTTCTTTAACTCAGATCTGCAGAGAACCAGGATTCAATGAATTATTTTGATGATGATGATGATGATCAACCATTTTATTTTGTCTTTTGTGTGTACATGGTTCCTTAGGTTCTTTTTACCTTAATTTTGCTTAGTAGTTTTAGTTAAGCTTCACTAGCCTTGTAGAGAGGATTTGTTGATTGAAATATAGTGTTAATTCAGATAAACAACATTCTATATTGATGTTTTCTGGATGTTCATTTATTTCTGTTAATAAATTCTTGAAATTGAATAGAAGTTGACTCTTATTTGTTCCACATGTCTGCAGAGTTTGCTATTAGAACAACACCAGTGCTCAAATCACCCTTTCAACTTTTGTCCTAATATCAGCTATTTGAGCTGATATTCACCAGACAATACCTAACAGACCAAAAGTTATTTATTAAACATTAAATAACTTCAAACCATGCGTAATGGCACAACAGCTGCCAGCAAAATTTGCCTCAAGCCATGTTTTGAATACGGCAAACATGTTGGAGAAGATGGTCTGGTCAGATGAGATCAAACAATGAAACATGGTGGTGGCTACATCATGCTATGGGGATGCTTTTCTTCAATTATGACCTAGAAGTAGATGGCAAGATGGATGGAGCTAAACATAGTGCAAACGTGGAAGAAAACCTGTTAGAGGCAGTAGAAGCTTTGAGACTGGGTTGCCGGTTCGCCTTGCAATGGGACAATGACCCTTCACATCCAGAGTCTGTAATCCAAATCAAATTTCCTTTGGGACAATAAAGTTAATCTAATCTAATCTAACATACACTACAACTATAACAAATTGGTCAGTCGTGTCTGAATGTTTGGCCAAAAGAGACCCTACTTGTCAAGATCCAAGCGATCAGTTGTGACAGAAATTGATTTACTTTTAAATGAAAATTCTATAGCTATTTTATCACGAACCTTTTGTAGTTTTACCTACTCAGGGGTAAACTGAGTGGTCAACTCTTCAGTGACACAAAGTAGTCTAATCCTTGTAAATGACTCTGTAAATCATTCTAGATGTGAAACATAAAAAAAGTCTTGCAAGATGGCATACAAAGGCTTCATCTGCATCTACCGCCTGTGATGGAGAGTCAAACATATTTGACTCTCAAACAAATTTGACTGTCCAGCACATGTTTCAGGTACTAAAAGTGTGTAACTGGCATCAACCAAAGAAGGTGTCTCCTGTCTTAACATTTCAGTGTTTTCTAAGGCAGACAGGAACAGGTTTTCACCCATATGATCTGTAAGTTTTGTCCTGAATGTAAGTTTTGGATCACCCTACCTGCATCCCTCAGGGGTTGCAGAGATGTAAAATTCTCTAAACTCCGACGGTACTTCCACCCAAAACAACTCAATGTTTTAAGATCGTCAAAAAGGTATTTGTATCCAGCAGGATATTTTGCCCAGAGGGTGCCTGAGTCATCTACAAGGGTGGCGAAACGTGTGAGCTTTTCTCTTTAAACAAAGATTTATGTGGCCTTTACAGTTTTGGTGCCTTTGACACTTTGATGACCCATTTAGTTCTGTAAACAAGCTGTCCTGTAGGACGCCTCCTTTCCAATGAAACACGTTCTCCAATCAATGCTCGAAATAATTGCTTTCCTAAATGTTCTCCAGCAATAATTATTTTTCCATTTACCTGCTTATATGTTTTGCTTTTAAATTTATGATGGAAAAAAACAACAAAAAATAATCTAGATAAGTTCCATAAATCTGCTGTACAGGTGAGCTACAGCTTCACCTACAATTCACGTTTCAATTAAGCTGACTTTTAGATGGATTCTGGGTGTAGTCTATACATTGAAATAATTTCTGTGTGTAACAGGAATCAGGGCAATAAATCTGAATATAGAAAACTAATGAAAAGTTTAGCATTCACTGAACAAAGTTTCAAAGATTTTAATCTGTAGTATCTGGGACATGATCATTATTACAAGTGTATTTATTAGGATGATCCCAAACGCTGGTTTGTGATTGTTTATTACATAATACAACATATTACTACATTATCATTTCTTTAAAAAGAGCTACATCTGCATTTTGTAATAAACTGTGCAAAATGTAATGATGTTATTACATAATGTGCCACAACGTATTACAAAATGTGTTCAAGGATTTTATTACATTTTTGTGTCGATTATTACATAATGTGGTTTCAATTATGTTTTATTACATTTTGAAACCTGATTTTTTTACAATATTACATATTTTGACATTATTACATAACGAGGTGTTATATACCCTTTAAAAAGTATGCTTTTAAAAATATATTTCTGTGGAAGCATTCACTAGGAAACCAAAGCCTTTCTGGACACCTGTCATAGTAGCCTAGTTTTCATGTTTTCTTGTCCCAGTTCGAACGTTTACAGCTTTCTAAGCAGATGGGTAAATTTTTACATGTTCACAAAAGAATCTTAAGATTCCCATGTGATTTAGTTATAAAAAGCAATTCTCTCGCAAAATGTTGAATGAGAGATAAAACCAAACTGTCAAAAGAGTCTATTTTCATGACTGCTCTACATTACAAGTGAGCAAGCTGTTGTAGAAATATTTGCCTGTGGTCTCATTGGTGCTTGGTAGCAAAGCTTTCCACTCACCACCCACTCACTCTCCTTCCTAAAGCCATCCCTATTTTTTACTTTTTGTAAGCTTCTTCCTCAATCCTCTTTGTCAATGGGTAAACCATACTAATCAGTAAAACCTCTCATTTAGCAGTAATCAGTAGCTATTTTAGCTAGTTCAATAAAGTGAAACAATGTCATTAGGAAACAAAGCAGTCCCAAAGTTAATCAACAGACCTGTCTGATGTGGGAACATAGTAAATATGTAACTTTAAAATGTACCAGGGGTAACTATTTTATAGTTTTAAAATATGTTCTGTTTGATCACAAAAGTTACCTTCTGCTGGTGTGCTTTTATCCCCGTTCATCAGACAATAACTAATGAAATGGTTGTCAGATCATTGCTAACTGGTTGAAGAGTGACATTTAAAATTATAATGTATGTTTCTTTTCAAAGACTCAAAAGGTTTTTAATATTTCCTACCCTGAACACAACATGGTGGCAGCATCATGCTGTGGGCAAGGCAAGGCATGTTTATTTATATAGCATCACACCAGCTAATCCAAAGTGCTTTACACAAAATTAAAGGATTTTTTTTTTATCAACATTTTTTTCATTCTTTGAAAAGAAGCACATGTTAAGATGCGATATAATTTTAAATCTCACTCTTTAACCAGTCATCAATGTGGGACTCTTTGATGAAAAGCTGCAGTAAACAGTAATGCTTTTAGTTCTGATTCAAAGGAGCCAACAGTTTCTCCAAATGTCAGGTTTTCATTGTTCCTATGGTCCATATAAACTAAATGTTGCCTCCCCTTGCTTTGTTCTGGACCTGGATACATTGAGCAAGTAGGTCTCCGGTACTCCTAGAAACTCTATTTGGTTACATATTTGACAAGTAGAAATGCATTTTGTCCCAAGATTATTTTGTGCTTATAGCTGTTCAAAGTTGATGAGAGCAAAATACAGAGTAAACGACTTGACCTTTAATGACCCTCTAGTTTTGGATCAAAGCGTATTCATGTGTCTGAATGCCTCAGCCAAAACAAAGATCTAAATCCTAATGAGAATCTGTGGCAAGACTGCAAACTGCTTGTTTAAAGGTGCTCTTCGTCCAGTCTTATCAAGCCTTTTCTTTTTAGCAAAGAAAAAAGAGCAAAAATATCTACTTTCAAAATTCAAAGCTGGTAGAGGCAGACTCCACAGGACTTGCAGCTGCAATTCCCGTCAAGACTGATTCCATGAAGTATTTACCCAGGGGGTCTGAATACAACTGCATGCCATACCTGTAGGGGTTTTAACCTGTAAAAAAGTTAAAACTTATGAATCTCTCTGTTTTAATTCTGACTGACTCCTGCGCCTGAGAGTCCTCACTGTAATTCAGATAATCCACAGACATGTCACTGGTGTTTGTCATCTATTAACACTGGGAGAGCTTAGTGAGTCATATTGTTTTGCACGTGTTTAGCGCCTGGTTTGACTGCCTCTTAGACATGCTTTCACACACATGCTTGAAGAACAAAGAGCAACACAAACAGACACTGGAGCGCGTTAGTGCATGTCATCTGTCAGCACCCTGTAGAAATACAATAACACCATGTGGCCAGTGTTATTATTTTTCTAACCCGGTACATCAACGATCCTCTTCCATCTAGTTCATTTGGTGTTATCCCACTAACAGTGTGTCTTAACAGCCATGCTCTGCTAAAATCAGCCTTTCTACAGGAATTAATCTGCACTTGTTAGGTGAATTAAATTGTAACAAGGATAAGTGCAATGCCTTTGAAAGTTGAACTATGAGGAATGAATACAATATGATGGCTTATATACACATATACAGCACAGAGTAGTGTGTGTTTTCTGGTTTGTTCCACTATGGCAAGCCATTTGTGTACACATTCAACATCCTAGGCATTGCCATTTTCAGACGAGTTTGCAACCAAACTCCCCTTTTTAGATGTTTGCTCACACATTTAAAGTTCACATTTAAAGTCAAACAAAACCCTTATATTTTCGTTCATTATATAATGACCAACTAAAGTATTATCACAAGTACTTTTATACCGACACACACCTATACAAAGTAAAACTGGCTGTTTTTTAATCGTTTCTGTGCATTTCACAGGTGCTGCCTTCTTGGCACCCTTGGCAACTCAAATCGCGTGAGAGTATTCTTAATCGTGACATGCCAATTACACTACACCCCCCTCCCCAAAAAATAAATAATAATAATAATAATAATGTAATTGCGGCGCCCAGGGAGCAATCAGGGGTTAAGGGTCTTGCTCAGGGACCCTTAAGGTACGTTCACACCGAACGCGAAGAACAAGAACAGAGCGAGTGAGTTACATGTTATCCCTATCTAAAGGTGTGTTCAGATGCGAATTCACGGTCTGCGATGCGAACAGCTCATTTCAGGCGATACGAACGTCACGAATTGGGCGAACAGAGCAAAGCAAAACTACTTTGCTCTGGGCTCCTTTTTGCATCATAAGGAGTGAGTAGAGGTGGTTCTGATCAACATGCCCCCTGGAGCTGGGAAGAGACCCCAGAGATGACCCTGGACTCGCTAGAGGAACTATACTGTCTGGCCTGGAAATTTCTTGGGATCTCCCAGAATGAGCTGGAGGATGAGGGGTAGCAGGTTCCCTCCTGGACCTGCTACCCCTCGGCTCCACTCAAGTTCTCCCTTCATGTTCCCCGTTGCTAGGTCCATATCAACATTATACATTCTTTTTATTTTTTTATTTAAATTTCATCACTTCTCCAATCTACTTAAATTCTCCTGGTGGACCAGATTAAGTTTCAGATAAGACGAATTTCCCAGGGCACACATTTATGGGTCACAAGAACTAATGGGCATATTTTGTGTGAACTAGTAAACATGTTAGAGCATTTTTCCTAGTTAGGTTAACTAGTACGACATAGCAATCACCAAATCCGGTTAAGTTAGTGCCTCAAAATGCTTACTACTTGGGAATTTTGTACCTTAAAGGTATACTATGCAACTGGGATTGATTTTCCAGCGAGGCGCCCCCCAGAGGGCGAAAGTAAAAGTGCACTGTCGTAAATATGATCAGCTGTTCTCCTGGTTTCTTCGTCAAGACAGGCGCGGTTGTTTTGAGCTTAGCAGACAGGCGAACGCAACGAATACAAAAGTCGAAAACACGGCAGTACAAACAATGAGTAACACAGTGAAAGTATGAACATGCACACACAGAGAGAGAGAAACCATTCCAATGCAGTGTTTCCCCTAGGAATTTGCTTACCGGACGACCGGCGGAGCGGGGGGTGGGGGGGGGGGGTGTAGAGAAAAGCTTTGCGCGACCGGCGGAGCGAGCGACCGGCGGAGCGAGCGACCGGGGGAAAGAGACAAGCTTTGCGCGACCGGCGGAGCGAGCGACCGGCGGAGCGAGCGACCGGGGAAAGAGACAAGCTTTGCGCGACCGGCGGAGCGAGCGACCGGCGGAGCGAGCGACCGGGGGAAAGAGACAAGCTTTGCGCGACCGGCGGAGCGAGCGACCGGCGGAGCGAGCGACCGGCGGAGCGGGCGACCGGGGGAAAGAGACAAGCTTTGCGCGACCGGCGGAGCGGGCGACCGGGGGAAAGAGACAAGCTTTGCGCGACCGGCGGAGCGAGCGGTGGAGGCGGAGCGGGGGAGACAAGCTTTGCGCGCATATCGAGTTAGTTTTTTTTTTTTTGGAATGTTGGGAGGCGGTAGCGCGAGGGAAACCCTACAATGTTACTTAAAATCGCATCAGCAGAAACGCGAGGTCCGCGTCAGCCTTGCAGCCTTCTTTGTCTTTTAGTTCTCGCCATTCGGAAAAAGCTTGCCCGATGTTCACCCGTGTACGACTCCTCTCTCTGTCCAGAGCCCTTTTCCTCTTTCTTGCCTGCTCCGACATGGGCTTTCGCTGTTTTATCGCTGGTTCCGCCATGATAACTGCACAGATATCGCCACTGCGCTAGCAACAAACATGTTCTCGCCGTAAAGCAAGACCGACTCTCGCGATCTTGCACGAGATTCTGAGCCTGTGGGCGCGGGCCGAGGGCTCCTGCAGTTGCAAGTGCGGTATTTCCCCCACAGACCACCAGGGCGGCCAAGAAAACCTTTGTTCAACCTGAAATGACTCATTTAATCATCCAAAACGGTATGGAACACATTAATTAACTGAAAAATGTTGCATAGTGTGCTTTTAAACGAGACACAGCTCTTTTACTAGGATTTCTGATCCTACTAGTTGGACAAAACTGATTCTAGTTGGCAAAAGGGTACCAAGCGTGTCTTGGAGCTAGTCTAGGAAAATGTTTCAGATTTATCAAACGACTGGAGTGCTGTTGCAAACTAGTAGACAGAAAACTTTTGCATCTCAAGGAGTTTGAATATTTCAACAAACGGCTTGCCATACCTGACTGAACTTTGCATCTATTGCAACCACTGCATTCCCAACCTCTCTGCCATTGCCGATCACTCTGAAAGACGCGATGCGTACAGTGATAGCTGTGATGGTGTTTGCAGCCTCTCATTTCATGTGTTCTGGCGGCCAGAGTGAAAACGGGCAGCATCAAGGTGGGAGAGTTTTACAACAGCTGATGCATGCACTGCAGCACAATGCCTGCAGAGGAAGCAGGCAGTGCAAAGAGTGAGCAGTCAGCATGCGGTGCAGCAAAGAAGGCAGCAAGTCTTTGATCAGGTTTAACTGGCAAATCAGGTCTTTGACATCTGAAGGGGGGGGACTGAGAGGGTCTGAAGGGAACAACAAGCAGCTGAGGAGGAAAGAGGGAAACACGGTGCCTCTGCTCAGGAAAAGAGAAGAGGAGGGGTGGGAGGACAAGAGCAGGGAACGGTGAGGAATCATGCTGTGTTAGCATCCCCTCAGCAACTCCATCAATACTGCATACAGCTGAGAAACTGGCAAAGATCCTCTGTGCTGCATTTTCCGGCTCAGTCAGAGAAAGAGAACAACTCCCACGACCGGTCAGCTCAGTGTGCTGCTGGAGGGGCGCTTTGAGAGGGGTAGAGCGCACACATAGGCATACAATAAGACACACTCTTTCAGGAACCTCTGCTGCATCAAGAGGCAGAGGAGGGACACACGATCTGGGAATACTCCAGGGGAAGGAGCCAATCCCGCAGAGGGACAGCAAGGAAACTCTTGCTGCCATGCCCCGTATGGGAAGCTGAGCTCTGGGAGAGTTTGACAGGACCTCAGTGCACCTGCTCCATGCACACCGGTAAGCTGATGTACTCATTTAACAGTAAGAGCAACGAAGACGAGTTTGGTTACTTTTTTGTACATGTTTTTTTTTTCTGATGCTGTTTGTAAAATTGGAAAACATTATTATTTTAATCCTCATTGCTGCTTTTGGACTAAACTAGATTTTTAAAAATCTGAGACCTTTTCCTGGTGTCACAAGCCCTGCGTGGATGGAGTCTGTCGGCCGAAAATCACATTTGTAGAATGTGGTCAGTTTTCATCACTTTTGTCACGCACATGGAATAAAGTGGGTCCGTTTTTCAGATGCAAATGGATGTCAGCAAATGTCTCTCAGTATGTCAAAAAGTGTAACCATTTTAGTGGGTCACCACAAAACAATTGCAGATGTCTTTGCATGTTCAAGCGTTTGCTTTCAATGAAACTGGGATGTAGAAAACCTAGGTGGAAGCACAGCCCCCCTGTAGGGATGCACACCCTTTGTGAACCTGTTTTAGTTTTCCGTGACATCATGGAGAGGGTTATCGCCCAAAGCGGTGAAAAAGTGACCTGAAAAAATCCACTGCAGCTGTGGCTTTGGTGAAAGGTGTTGATGACAAATTCAAATACTTAGGATGGCATTTCTAAAGTTTAAAAGTTATGTTCATATTGTTTCCAACTACTTGAGATAAATGAATCAGATGTTTCCTTTTGCACGTGGCACTTAAAGTGTGCATTCCTGCTACAACTGAAGGGTTTGTTTTTGAATTCCCTTTAAAGCTTAACTGTAATCTGTAATCTGGTGAAAATATGGCTCACACCTCAGGGATCGCTTTTCATCTTGGTTCATGTATTTTCAGGGAGTTCTAATGCAAACATATTGGAGTAATTTAACCGCAAGAAAGCAAACTTTAACCTTTTAAAAGTGTAATAAACGTCCTCACAATGTTTGTGGCTTCTTAAACAGCCAAAGTGTTCCCATTTCTTAGTGTTAGACATGTAGACAAAGTGAGTAAAAAGGCTTCTTGGTCATTTGGTTTTATATTTAATTTCAGGTGAGATTCTTGCCTAATAGATCTGCTACTGCCATCACCTATGATTGAGCAAAATTAGAAGGAATTCACTACCAAAAACCTCAAAGGTTAAAACTCACAGTTTGATGTGTTGGTTACTTTGAGGGCTTCCTCAAGCGGACAGAAAAAAGTAGTTGCACCTGGTAAAACTGAAAACATTTGACCAATGACTGCTTTATGCAACCTGAGGATAATTCCCAAGGCTTATCTCGTAGCTCCCAGATCAGGAGAACATGCAGTCTCAGGGACAGAGGAGTGGCTAAATACAAGTCCTGGTCCTTATCAGCTCAGGATCAGAGAGCTGTTGTAGATACGTGTGATGATATTGGATAAAAATAGGATATTGGATGGTTACACGGTAAATGTCCCTGTAATTTACACATTTAATCTGTTTTAGATGTTACATGTTTGTGATTCCATAACCGCTATATAAGGGGGTTTCCTAATAGATTTGTGTCCCTTGAATTTACATTTTATCTCAAAACAACCACAATCCTCAATGTAGTTCGTCAGGATTTTATGCAAACCTATTTTTTTACACGAGCATGAAAATAGCTTTCCCGACAAGCGAAACACGAGTGTGGCAGAATAATGATGTGGGAATGCTTTTCCTCAGCAGGGATGATGGGAAGATCTCGCAGTGGATCTCAGAAATGCACACCTACCCGTTGAAATGCCAGGTTAATCTGAAGTAAAAATATGAGACCACACAAAAACATTTTACGTTAATTTATTCTGTAAAGTTCAACTGAAAAACAAATGTGAAGCATAAAAAGTTAACTAGTACATTGCTGAAGTACCTTGTGATACAGCTAGTTTGCACGGAGTTGTGAAGGATCAGAGGGATGCACAAAATTATCAGTCCAGAAGAAGATACAAAGTTTCATGGCATTAATTGTAGACCTCCACACATTCAAGATGCTCATCGATAACTGGAGGAAATTTAATGCCACAAGAGGGACATTACAAAAACTGGAAATTTAAAAAAACTGTTTAAAAGGACAAGATTGAGACAGATCACATAAGCAGCCTATAAAAGCACTGAAGGAACTGCAGGACTTTCCAACAATTGGTTGTGTTATTATTTTCTCCCTTACATCTCTAGGGTTAGAAGCTGGCTTGCAGGACAGAAAGGTTTTGTTACAAAGAAAAATATCTAGACCCGGCTAAAAAACCTCAGCAAACAGTGTTGAGGAATGTGCTATGGTCAAAGGAAACAACAAATTTAAGCAACAATTGCAAAACGTCCCTTTGGTAAAAAAGTGACTCACCAACATAACTCAATACCCTCAGTAAAACATGGTAGGGGCAATATTTTTGCAATTATGCCCTGGGATTACTGTTCTTTGGATAAAACTGGGCTTTTTATTAAAGTGGAATAGATCACGAACATTTTCAATTGCTGCTCAGTTTTGATCTGGAACGTTCACGTATTCCCTAAAAAGCTAAGGAAGAGGTATTTAATCTTTCATAATCACAGTGAGTCGCAGTAGTTATCCAAATCCACAGAAGAATGACTATGTCAGAAAAATTTACATTTTAAAAATGTCAGAGTCCAGAACTAAATTCAACAGGAAGCCCTGAACAAGACTTTGAACAAATGGTCTCCTCACAATCTGATAGATAAGGAGTAATTCTGTAAAGTAGAGTGGGCAAATCCACTGTTCAAAGAAATGAAAGGAACACTTTGGAAACACATCAGCCTTCAATAGGAAGAAATCCAGCTGGATATCCATAATGCTGAATGGGCAATGTGTGAGGAACAAAAAAAATACAAACAAACATAACAGTGAACAGAATAGTTTGCGTTTAAAGCTAAAAATACCCGATACTTTGTTTTAGTTCTTTAAGGCCTAGTTGGTGGTACCATTTCATTGGCACGCTTTTTGGAGCTCTTGGTATGTTTGTTTCTTTTAATTGTGCTCACTGTGGCCCTGGGACATTGCAGTCTTTTTTAAATGTTAGTCAGTCTGACATCTTCTGTCCTGGCGGGAAAAAAAAGTTTATGCACCCCTCTGGCTCTCTGCTCTCAGGTGGAATGATGTTGGACCTCAGGGTATGCAGAGACAGGTTCCTGAGCCCTTCTGGTGCCGCAGCTTCAGTAGTATCGCCTCAAAGCCCACTATCTAAATTATACACAAACCCAAAGTGAAAGGAAATGATTATTTCTACCAAGACCTGTCTTTCCAACTTAACAGAAAGGCCCGGCAAGGAGCAGTCAGATCATTTCTCAGCATTCATGCCTGCTCTTTGTGCTCTCACAACTTTGCCTGCAAGCTGAATTCTTGCAGTATAATATTTGTGCGTTCACAAACACAAGAATCCATCTTGTCCCACTTCTGCTTCAACCGTTCGGGACAGCACCAAAAACGGTTTGGGCCAATCACGTTGCAGTATCATGGTTCAAGGTGAGGAATACCAGCTTTGACGAAAGCGATAGCTGCCGAGCCCACAGCCGCACCAAGATAAACATGGCAGCACAGGAGGACGCACACGTAGCTGCTGCTATCACATCTGTTTTGACAGAATTGACAATTCACAAAGAAGAACAGTAAGAAGGGTCTTGACCAGAATAACTTGTGGTCTCTCATGGCTCCTGCTACTTATAACATTTTAATTTGATACCGTGATTGGCTAAAACCAACTTTTGATAGGCAGGCACTAGGTGTCACTTCACCCAATCAGCTCGGAAAGTTCTGCTGAATGTCCCTCCTTTCCCTGAACGGATTGCCCGGTTAGATGGAATCCAGGGCAAAAAGTCTGGCCCTGCTGGACTCATGTAGCATACAATGTGCCGTCCAGATATTGTAGACGGCATCCCACAATCTCCTATGCTGTCCTCACCACCCGTGCCAAATGGACCCCTTTATTATACCTACCCACTCCGCCATAATCTGCCGATGAGTCATTTCAGAGCAGCCACAGAGCCGAACAGAGAGAGGAGCATAGTGCGTGTATGCGTACAGGAAGAGGTGGAAGCAGCATCACCCAGGCTAAAGTTAAAAACCTGAATGCTGAGCTGGAATGGGCTGATTGTATTTCCATTTGTACCAGCTTGGGGCGTTCAGTTTGGTACCTGTCACTTTTAAGGCCTTTACACATTTTTACTACCGGCCTTGATGTGGTTCCAACCACAGGAAGTGTGCCCGAAAACGCCACATCAGAAGCAATTCGATCTCTGATTGGCTAGGGGGTGGAGTCGCCATATTTAAAAACATGCACAATAGCGACAGAAGCTAATGGTTAAACGAAGATGGAAGAACCCAAATCATTACAGTGGTCAAATGCAGCGGTGTACAAAAATTTATTTCAAACATTTCATTGCATTGCCTTCCTGTCTTATAACGTTGCCTTGCTTTGACAGTTGCGCCCATATTGGTGCTATATTTAGTTGGAATTAAAAACCACCTGTGCTGAATTGAATCAAGCAGACCCGTACATAACGTGTTGAATACTTTTAGGATGGAAGGACGATTTTACCCAGTATAGCAGAAAACTGTTTTGCGCAGTAAACCAGGGAAATATAATACATCTGCTGGTACCAGTAAGACACAGTAGTAAGTGCAAAAAAAGTAAGCATCCCTGTTCTCTTCCATATTTTCTGTAGTGAAACCATTTTATATATACAGTATTAATAACTGAAATATTAATACTGATAACAGGATAGAAGAAGAGGGCCTGAGAAAGTTCCAGGATGATGCTCTATGTTATAAAAATAGTTTTTTTGTGGTTTGTTTCAGCTTTGTTATCACTTCTTGTTTCATATTCGCTGAATCGTTGAATCATTAATATGCTGTGTGTGTGTGTGAGTGTATATATATATATATATATATATATATATATATATATATATATATATATATATATATATATATAGTTAAACGAATATATATAAAACATGCATTTCACGATTTCTAGCCAATCAAAATATACACAGTATGACGTTAGCGGCAGGCTCAATCCTTAACGACGTTTACTGCTGCAGAGATTTTGTCGCATTCATCTTTGTACTGTAATACCATTGCTGATTGCAAAACACTGTGTGAAGGCCCAGTCTGGTGCCGACTGATGGAAGCGACCTTTAGAGGGAGCGCAGACCTTTTGACCAGTCAGAGTTCATTAACAAACAGGGCCTCCCCACTTCCAACCAGAGCTGCAGTTCACTAACTCTCCCCTGCAACACAGTTCCAGTATCAGGTAGTACATTCGTAGTGAAACTGACAGCTTGTTTGCTGGCAGGATTATTAGCGCTGCTCGGGGACAGAGCGGGATCTGCGTCATACGTTGTGACGACCAAATCTGCTTAACCTACTTTGGTTTTCGCACAAAATATCTTGGGTTTGTTGGAAGTCCAGTGTGGAATGGCCCTCGGCTTTCATCAAAATTTCAGTGGTGACAAATAATTAAAGCGCAACATGTGAGAGGCACGTTTTTCCTTGTAGTTTCTCACTCCACAACAAGGTTGATGGCTTGCTGGAGGAAAGTTTTTAATTCTTGGCTTTTTTCTCAGTCTTTATGCCAGCCTTAATCCAAAGACCATCTAGCCTACTGACTCCACACCATGGATTTGACAGAAAAGTCAACCTCCACTCTTTTCCCTTCAGGCTTATTCCACTTTAACGCAACATAAATGATGATGACCATAATAACTTGGAGAAGTCAAGTAACAGAAGCTTAAAATTTAAACACAAAGAAGCAAATGTCCGGGATTTCTAGCCTACTTTTCTTGTATGTCATTATAAATTCGACATGTCCTAATGATTAATTAAATAGGATGGACATAGAGGTCTGCATCACAAACCTTCGTTTATTCTTTCAAGTTGTGTTTTTTTCTTATATTTCTACTGAAATGATTCATGTACTGGAAGGATGCACAATGTAGATAAAGTGTCCATACCCTTATTAAAATTACATTTTGTTGTGACGAAAAGAGAAAATAAGAGGACATGATAACTCAAGTCATCTTGAAAGTATAGATTATTTAGAACTCTTAGACTCTTCTAAAGTAAATTTTAGCCTTAAGTCGTCTTTTGTATGTTCCCCGTGATGTTGAAAAATTGACTCGCTCTTTAGACGCCTGCAGGTTTTGGGTCAAATCTGTTTTTGGGAACTGCTCATCATTTCCCTCTCTTCTGTAGAAGCAAAAAAAAAAAGAAAAGAACAGTATTTTTGTGAGAAATATAGCTCAAGATGGTCATACTGGCAATTCTTTCTCAAATAGTGGCCAAAAAAATTGTAATTTCTTTTGGCCACTATTGGATGTAGTGACCAAAACACATTCTCCCGTGATATTTCAGGGGAAATGTTTGCATTGTTGCTGTAAGTCTGTTTGAAATTGCTCAGGGAGGCTGCAGTCTCGTCTTTTTGAATCTGTTTTTGAGAAATGTCCAGTCTTTGCAATATCACTGTAGTCTCATATTGTCTCCAATTTGTGTCTTGCACCATGACCCTTAAATTATTCATGTACCTGGCTCTGGCAGATTTATGTTTATTGTAATGTTTTTTATTTTACCAACTTGTTTGTTTCGGCTAGAAGTACTATCAGTGTTTTAGAACGGCCCAGAGTCCTTACTTTGAGCTAATCGAGAATCTGTAGATGGGGCTGAAGATAAGGGTGATGGCAAGGAGACCTTCCAACCTCAAAGACCTGGAGCTCATCACCAAAGATAAATTGTCAAAATACCAGTGGAAACAGGCAAAAATCTGTGCAGCTATTAAAACAAGGGTTTAACTGCTGTAATGCCAATAAAGCTTTTTCCTTTATTGGCATTATCTAGAAGGGTCTAAATCCTTTTACAACGTGATATTGTATTTATAAAATGTATATAAAACATACTCTGAAATTAGTTTTCACTCTTCTCCTGACATTGTACTGGGATATCCTGTTGATGCTGTATAAACATCCTTTAAACAATTGTTCAGGCCAAATGATGCAAATAAGAAAATGTCAGGAAATGCTTCATCAAGTCAGCCCCCCCCCCAACAGACTTGCTCCTGGGTTGAATTGAGCAGCATATGTTACATTAATTAGGGGGACAGGTTTTTGAATGGTTCATCGTGGTCTAATCTTAAACTCTGGTAGCTAACTAGCTAACTAAACATAAAACTTTAAGGTTAACATCAGTCGAGGAGCTCTATCCAGTCTGCGAGGTCTCTGAACAGATACCCTCACTCAGGTCTAACAACTTGCTTTCTCAACTGATTTATAAATGATTAATAAACAAAAACACCAGTATAGGCACCTGGTGGAAAGGTTCTAATGAATGTGTGAGAAAGAGCTTAAAAATACAAGTCTCTGAAATTACACTAACGTCCTTTGTGTTTGAAAGTAAATCTGGCTTGTTTCTTTCTTCCAGCCACTGCAAACCAATATGTATTATCTTTAAATGACCTCTTTGTAGTTTCAGAGTTGCAGGTTATTAGCGGAGATCCATTTCCCATGACTTTTCCCCCCCCCTTCACTCCATTCAACACCGAACCTCCTTTTTTACAAGTTCAAGCACATTTAGATGTGCTCAGAATATCAAGCAGTCTCTGTGCTTGTAAAGGAAAAGTCGGTGAAGGATTACATCACAGTCAACGATGCTCCTGTCACAGAGTGCGTTCAGATTCATAGCAGTGAGCGCCACACGCGTAACGCACCACAGCGCATGTAGGTGGAATGGCAGAGTTGGCCGAAACGTGAGGGCAACGCGGCAACAAAACAAGACAAGGGGGTATTCTGAAACTCCAGGGGCCCCTGCTTCCCTTTAAAACACGGTCTGACAGGGAAGTTTATAGACGTTGGAGCGGGGTTAATATTTAACAGGTTCCCATGCAAAATGCATGAACAAAGGTAGCAATGTATGTGGAAATGTTCCTAATTAACAACATTACTTCCTTTCAGGGTTGGGTTAACTCCCATCAGCAATTAAATCTGTAAAAGTATATCTGTAACTGTGATGAATAATAAGCTGAATAATACTTGTGCATGGCCGTGTTTCATACCAAAAAGTGGGAACCAAGAAATGTGAAGACAAAAAAAAAAAGTTATGACAGAACTGCTGATTTTTTTTATGGAAATGAGTAAAATGAAAGTATTTTTTCATTAAGTTTAAATAACTAGTTATAACTTTAAAAATTGTATTTATGGGCCTATTAAATACACGTTTTCACCCGTAAGCCTTATCATTTTAATGCCTTTTTTCCCCTGTATTCACAGAATAATTAGAAGAGCTGGAGCGTGCGATGGCTATCTTGGACCTGCAGGGTTTCATATCGCCTCTTCTACATCACCGTTCTCTCCTAACTGCACAGCCAGGTCTGAGGATCTGACCACGCCTCTCCTCCCTTCCTCCCCTTTTCCTTGGTGTCCATCTTTCCTGGGCCCACCATGGGAGGATGCTTCTCCAAGTCCAAACCAGGTGAGAAACATGCTTTCCAAACTCATGCACTAAAGGATGCCTACAGTTGAAATTACATATTAAAAAAACACACATTAAATATTTTCACTGTTTTTTTTATGTTTCATGTAAGTTTCAAGTATTTTTTTTACATTAAATATCAAAATAATTTGTTTTTTTTTAATGAATTTAGGATTTTTTAATTTCCTTTTTTACTTCTTTCATGTTCAAAAGTTTATGAACATTTCTTCATTATTTGGCTAAATTACCTTTTAAAACTATGATTTATTTGGGGGGGGGGGGTTGTGGTTGCCTTTTCTCAATCTTCTCACACAATTTGCTGTGGTTGGCACATTCCTCGTGACAGAAGCAATGTAAGTGGATCAGCTGTCTGGTTCTCACACACCTTTCAGATCACAATACACATTTTCTAAGGGACTGAGACAAGGGCTTAGTGATGGCCACTCGAAAACATTGACTTTGTTGACTAACTAATTTGGCTGTGTGCTGTCTGTTTGCCCTCAAGTTCTAATTTACTGGGGAGCATCTTGAGATTTTGCTTCAGTGTTTCCACATAATGTTCTTTCCTCGAGATGCCATCAGTGTTGTTGTGATGTGCACCAGTCCCTCTTTCAGTAAAACAGCCTCATGACATGATGCTGCCATCTCTGTGCTTTACAGCGAGGGTGTCTTTTCAGGCTTACAGGCTTCCCTGTTTTACCTTCAAATGTACATATAGTCAGTTCTGGCAAAAATGTTCATTCTCAGTTTTATCAGACCAAAGGACATGTAACCAAGTTTGTTTGCAAATTAAAATGTTGGTTTTTTTATGGAGCTTTTGCAGTAACTATAGCTTCTTTCCGTCTGAGTGGCCTTTCAGTCCATATTGGCTCAGGACTCATTTCATTGTGGATGCGAACACTCTCATTACAGCTTTAGCCAGAATCTTCACAGGTCTTTTGCTTTTGTACGGGTACTGAATCGCACATTTCACACCATCTCTGGAACACAGAACCAGTCTCCTTCCTGAACAGTATGATAGCTGCACATTCCCCTGATGTCCATTCTTGTTTGAACAGATGAACGTGGCACCTCCATGCAACTGGAAATTGTAGGGGATCTACAATTATCTTTCTGGTATATTGCCTCATTTGTTTAGATTTTTCCATGATGTCACAAAAGGAAGCCATGTGTTTGAGTTGTGTCCACAGTTAACTCAGATGTTATGAGTTGTGGGACTGCACTGTAGGGTATTGTAAGATGTTAGAAATGTATGTCCATAGATGGACTGATCATAATTTAGTCAATTATTGATTATAATGAACTTTTCTTTTCCTGACGCTTCTTTCTTTGCTATTACATGATGTCCCTACGAGTTCCCATTTGGTCAAGCGTCTCACTTACTAAAGAAATCATCTTGGTGTTGGGATTAAAGGAAGTTAGAGTCCATTCAACTGGCCAAATACATAGATATGTACTATGTGAATGCAAGATACAATAAATACTATAGCTTACTAATTATTAGAAGCAAACCATTCAAGTTGCAATGACGCACACATTCATACTGCGATGATGGTTGCAGTTTGATATATTGGGCACCTCCGACTTTTAAATTCCTCACTTATGATGAAAATAGCAAACACTGGATCTTTTTCCAACAGTAACAGTGTCTATACCTCACATTCCTGTTTACGTGTGACCTGGAAGCACTGTGGTGAGTTCACTGGTTGGAAAATTATAGGATTTTTGGAGTTTCTTACAGTCTGAGCAACATGTTAGTTTTCTGATTCAGATCACTGCTGATAAGTACTGGCTTCTCTAGTTCTGTCCACTGCTCTACTGCTGGGCAATGTGTTCGAAATGGTTCTCGTTATACAGACGCAGATTGTGTCTAAAAGTAAAAATATGCGTTACAACATAACTGTAATCCGGTCGATGTGGAAACCACTAAACTGTGGTTAACTGTGGTGTGTCTACATTTGTAGAACAAAAATGCTCAAGTCATCTTGGTAGTCAAACCCTTACAGAACAGTTCTGCAGCAGCTTTACATTAGAGGATTTTTATGGTAATAACAAGGTCAACGTTCATTTCTTAGATTTGCAGGAGCTAAAGAAGACGTGTCGGTGTTGAATAAATGAAACTGTTCAGTTTGAATAAATTTCTGTCCGCCTCCAAATCCTGCTGTACCCATCATCTCAGCCTCCTCTGTTCGCTGTAGCGTGATTTGTGTGGGAGGAAGTTAAATGCTCTCTGTAGCATCTTCAGCAAAAGAGGATTATATACTGAGACAGAAATATACCCTGAACAGAACATGTCAGGTTTCTATTTGTTGTGTTGATAAAATCACATGCGCCGTGCATCATATAGAGGGGGGAGAACAAAGAAGCGCTACTTGAATGTGAATTACATTAAAAAGGATAGTTCAGGATTTTTGGAGAAAGGTTCTGTTAAAATGTTGAGCAGTTAATATCTTGCCAGCAGTAGATCACTTTTTTTGGCATCTTAAATCAGTATAAATCCAGATTATCCTGCAGTCGGAAGCTAACAGCTAGTCCAAGAGGGGCGAAGACCAAAGTGGACTTCTGCAATTTAAAAACAAACAAATGTAGAAATATTATAGTGTTCCATACATCCAAACAAAGAACGTTACGACCAAAAACCCCTCATTGACAGGCTGGGGAGGCATTCACGACAAATGGTTTGTAGAGATGACAAATACAGAGAGTTCACATAAGCAATCCGGAGCTTTTGGCTGTGATACTGGTAGCCAAACATTTTCTCAGAGGGCATCGAGTTTTGGTCAGGACAGACAACACAGTGGTGGTTGCGTACATCACCCGACAGGGGAGGTCTGCATTTACGTCATTTACACGTGCTGGCACACAGACTGATCATCTGGACCAGCTCACGCCTCCTGACACTGAGAGCCACAAACATCCCTGGTGTGAGGAACAGGGGCCCAGAGTAGCAGTCCGGGAGCAGTCCCTGCTACCAGACAACCAGGAGATAACTCGAGTATGGGAGAGATACGGCTGGGTGGAGGACGACCTCTTTGCATCAGTGTCCAGTGTTTTTCCTCTTGGCAGAGAGCCCCTGACGTAGTTGGGAAACAGAGACATTTTCTTTCTCATCTGGAGCTCATGACTCTGTGAGCCTGGCCTGTGAGAGGGTTAATCTGGCTGCCAATGGATTTCCCCAGAACGTCATTGACAGAGTTCAAAGTGCCATTTCCATTTCCATGTGCAGCGTGTTTAAGGGAAAATGGCCTGCGTTTCAAAGTTGATGCACAAAAGCTGCAGTGAATGCAACACCGAGCTCTTTGTCAGTTATCCTGACATTTCCACAGGAGGTGCTGGATTGGTGTAGCTGGCCACAGTGAGAGCGTACCAGGCTGCTATTTCAGCTCGTCACACTCGCTTTGGGGACAGAAGAGTTGCGCCGGTTCATGAAGGGCCCTCGTTGGCTCTGTCCAGTGTTGGGAAGCTGCGTCCCTTCATGGCATTTACCGATGGTGCTCGATGCTTTGTCACGTGCACCTCTTGATGCTAAGCTAAAAGTGCTTTCTGTCACGACAGCTTTATTAGTCGCCTCGGTTTCTACTAAACGTGTGACACTCATGCGCTTGCAGTGAACCCTTCCTGCATTCAGTTTCTCACTGGGGACTAAGGTTTTACTGAAAACCTTATCCTAGTTTCATATCTGCCATACCAAATCATTGAGTTAATGGCATTCTACTTGTAATGTCTGGTTAAATACCTGAAAGGAAACTCTTATTTTGAAATAAACGGCAATGCCAACTGGAAGTTTCATGAGCTGGTTAGAAAAACTTGGCGGCCACAGAGTACGGACATGTATGAAGAGTATTTATCTGAAGTAACAAAAGAGGAAAAATAATCCTTGTGCCAGAGTTTGGACCTGGATTTATTCAAATACACTACCCACCGCCATTCTCTTCTCAGGAGCATGAACGGCTAAATGCACCCCGTACCGCGTGAGCTCTGCTTATGTGTGTGCAGAAAACAGACGGTTTTTGCAAATCAGAGCAGCTGTTTGTGTCATGGGCTTCACCGCGTGAAGGGAAGCCTCTCACAAAACAAGGCCTCTTGCATTGGATATGGGGGGCTATTACTATAGAGGCCTTGTCCTCCACTCTTGGCATGGCCTCATCCTGGGCATTATTTCAGGGTATATCTGTGGAGGACATATGTGAGGCTGTCATCTAGGCATCGCCTCTGACCTTCCCTGGGTTCTGGATGTTACAGCGCCCACAATCGCTCAAACAGCGTTTTCTTCTGCATAAAACTCCAGTTGTATCTGATGGTCTTCTAGTAAGCTTATCTGGAGACACTGGAGCCGCTGCATCCCATAGTGAGATACCAAAGTGAATGTTTATAGAGAACTGTGGTTTAAGAAATTAACCCAGCTTCCTTGAAACAGGAGGGGACATCACACCACATCACCCTCCTTGCCTGGAGTGATGAAGCGGTGTTCTTACAAGACGAAGAAGATCAACTGCGTGGCATTGGACCAGGAAGAAGTCCCTCCTCCGGGAGCAGAGGGACTTCTGAGTAATATAACATCTTAGACGGGATACTGGGATTCATTTCTTAGCCCAAAGTTATGGGACAGTAGAGCGTATCAGCCCAGTTCTAAAGTCCTTACATTGGCTCCCTGTATCTCAGAAAATAGACTTTAAAATAATTTGAGTCTATAAATCACTGAATGATTTATAGACTCAAATTACATACTTGTTAGAATACATCACATACTTGTTATCAGCGTATCAACCCTCCAGACCATTAAGGTCTTCTGATTCAGCCTACTCTGTATTCCCAGAGCCAGAACCAAGCACAGAGAAGCAGCATTTAGCTCCCATGCTCCACTTATCTGGAACAAATTTCCAGAAGACTGTAAAAGTGCTGAAATCCTGATTTATTTTAAATCAAGGTTAAAACTACTTTTTAGGATTGCCTTTGACTGTTCTAGTTAAACTGTTTTACTGAAGCATCATTAGTTTAAGTTTGTCGTCCAACTGTTTTTAAAATCGTTAATATTTGCTTTTAGTTTCCATTTTCCTACATTTTATTCCAACTGTTTTTTTTGTTGTTTTTGATTTTATTGTTTTTGTTTTCCTGTGTTTTAATCATGTAAGACACTTTGCATTGTCCCTGTACTGAAACGTGCTATACAAATAAACTTGCCTTGCCTTGACATCCGCAGCTCCAATTAATTAAAGATTTAGGGGAAGGTCTGTATGCATATTCATGACACTTTATGGATTAGAGAAAACTGGGAAACCTGTGCACCCAATCTTGGCATTTAAAATTCATAGAGGTTGTAATGCTGTATAATCCTACCCTTAGAAAAGAATATTTGAAATAAACTTATAAACATCCCCAAATTACAAAGACATCCATGCTCACGATGAGTTTATGTAAACTGCTCCCAGCTGGATGAGGAGGTTCAGATATACAGTAAGTGCCGTTTAAAGGCCTTCACTGGCGTGTTGATGGCTCTAACATGAGGGCTTTAAAGACGTGGCACTGTACCAGCTCATTTGCATAAAACTGTGCTGAAAGGTTACTGATACAGTGAAGTAACACACAGGAGCACAAGCATCTAAACATCCTAAATGAAGTGTAGTGAGTAAATGAAGGCCCCGTTACAAGTTTTTTTACATGTTCCTAACCATAAAACTTTGGTCTGTTCTGTTCAGATAAATCCTCGAGGCTGCGGCGGTGATTTAAGTTCCTCGCTTTACAGTAGCATCCAGAGATTCTCCTTACAGGCGCACAAAAGCCTCCCTCCTTTTCCTTCAGCTCTGCATCTGCACTCACTGTTACGATTTTCCATTGATTTTAATTAAGATTTGCTCAGCAGGAGAAAATTCCAGCCAGATTACTGTGTAAGAACCGGAATGATCAGCACATTTTTCCAGGCAAACAGATAAAGCCTGCAGCAGGGGAGTTACACAACGCTTTCTTAACATTCACAACCACAGTGCCAACGGCAGCGCATTGTGTGCCGCCAAAGGAACCTGAATCCATACATGAGAAGGATCGCTTTGCGCGACTCTTCAGTTTTCCTGATTGTTTTGAATGTGTCCTTTTACTTTCAAAAACCTATTCGTCATCACAGATCCATGTAGAGGTGACCTCATTTTTTTTTTCTAAATCGATTTAGCAGCGACAGTGCTGTAAAAAGGTATTTGTCGCCTTACAGATTGCTTCTGTTTTTCTTTTGAGTCACTTGATGGTTTCAGATCATCAAACAAATTTTAATATTGGATAAAGATAATCTGAGTAAATTTCAAAAGCAGTTTTGAAATGATGCTTCCTTTATTAAGGGAAAAAATTCTATCCAAACCTCCCTGGCTCTATGTGAAAAAAGTAAATGCACCTTAAATCTAATAACAGATTACACCATGCTAGGGAACAACTGCAATGAGGTGTTTGTCTTTTACTCCTCAGTGTCGGTTCTCAAGCATGAACGGCCAGTTTAAGGTCACGCCACCTCATTTCAATCACATTTAAAGGGGAAAAATAGTGCAAAAGCCACTTTTTTAGCCTTTAAATACATATTGTTTTGAACTGGGAGTGTGTAGGAATGCAGACAATTCAAATGATCTCTTCCCAGGAGCTGTGGTACATCTGGTCTGGCGTTCTTCTTTGTATTCTTTTAGGGTCATATTTTTCAAGCCCTTCAGTTTTATATTAATTTTTTTTAAGCAAATTCAAATTGCTGTGGAGCTGCTAAACAAAGTCATGGACATTTTTATTTCAAGGAGCGATTTTGAAGTGCAAGTTGAAATATGCTGAAGAGGTGGGGGGTAGGGGTGAAGTGTTTTCTTTAGATTTAAAGAGACGGGACCAAAACTGCACCTCAGAACAGGGGCAAAGAGGAGTAATATGGAAATAAATTTACAAGGAATTTGTACCAACTCAATAAAATTTTATCTATATAGCGCCAATTCGTGAAACACGTCATCTCAAGGCACTTTCCAAAGTCAAACTCAATCAGATTATACAGATTGATCAAAAGTTTCCTATCTAAGGAAACCAGTTGATTGCATCAAAGTCCCGACAAGCAGCATTCACTCCTGGAGAACCGTAGAGTCACAGGGAGAGTCGTCTGCATTGTCCATGGCTTTGCAGCAATCCCTCATACTGAGCAAGCATGAAGCGACAGTGGAAAGAAAAACTCCCCATTAACGAAAAGGAAAACCTCCAGCAGAACCGGGCTCAGTATGAACGGTCATCTGCCTCGACCGACTGGGGGTTACAGAAGACAGAGCAGAGACACAACAAGAAAGACAAAAAGCACAGAAGCACACATTGATCCAGGAATCCTTTCTATGTTTTATGGTAATAGCGGGTGATCTGTCTTCCCTGGATGATGTCACAGCTAACAGAACGCCAGAGCAAATGTACCTACTATGAAGGAAAAATGACAGAGAACAAAAAGTTAAAAAGCATAATAAGTCCTCTTAAAGTATAAACTTTGAGTAAGCTACTCCATTTTCTGAGCCATCCAGTGTTGGACTTGCTGGACAGTGGACCATTGTCTGGTTGCATAACTCAAATGTTTTTCACCTCCACCTCAGAAATATTCACAGGGATCATATTCTAGTAGAGAACTGAGTTTGTGATTCCATCAATTGCAGCAAGTTATCCAAATCCCAAAGAAACAAAGCAACCCCAGATCCTCACACTACCACCGCCAAGAGTGAAAGTCGGTATGATGTACTTTTCCTGCGATGCTGTGTTGATTTTACAGAAGATGTAACTGAATGCACACCTTCCCTTTTGTCTTGTCACTTAATACAATATTTTCCTCAAAGTTTTTGGAAACAATAAGATTTTTTTTTTTTTTTAAATGTGGGAAGAGGTTTTATGTTCTATTTGCTTTATTACCTGTTTTTATCTTGGTTGCCATTGGATGCCATTTTTGTCCAGTTATTGTTGAATCATGTTGAATCAACACTGACCTTAACTGAGTCAAGTGACGTCTGCAGTGCTTTAAATATTCTTCTAGGTTCTTTTGTGATCTGATCCATAAACTTCTGGAGACATTTGGGAGGCCAGCTACGAGTTAACTATTGATTCAAGTTTCCTTCTTTTGAGAATAAAGGCTCTTACTATGGTTCACTGGAGTGCCAAAATCTTAGAAAAGAGAGTTAAAAACTATGAGGAAAGAACTTAAAAAAAGAACAAGGATTTCCTTGAAAATGTGTCTCTTTTAAGGATTACTGCTGTCATTTGTCCCAGTTGTGGAGATGTCACAGTCAATTTGATCCAAAGTTGTAAACGCCTCTCCTGGCCTGAAGGAAAAAACACTTCCATGTTGGAAAGTGAGAAAAAAAAGGGCACAAGGAAATGAGAATAAAAGTGCAATCCTTACGAGAAATATAGCAAACAAATCAGCCAACCTTAAAAGGCTTTTTTTCAACAGTTTAAAGCCCTTTTTACTGAAATCATCTCACCTCTGGTGTTACCTGTGGTGTGATAATGACTGCTCTGAATGTACTTGTTCAACCACTTTCTAAGAAACGACTTGTCTGTGTTGCGCAGTTGAAGTCAAAGTGGAACTCTCTCTCCTGGAAAAAGAGAAAGAGGTGGACGGCCTGTCCCCTAATGGCAAAGCGAGCCCCTTTGCTGACTGCAGACTGAATGGGGCCCTGGCACACGGCTCTGATGAAGACTCCATGCTGCTCCCCCTCAACCACAACTCCCGCGACTTCGTGGAGGCCTCCGTGTGTCACGTCAAAGACCTGGAAAATGGACAGTAAGGAAAAGGAATTTGTTCACCTTCCCCAACCCAAACACACTGAGACATTGATGCAAGATTAGACAATACGTTTACTTTTGGTGAAGGTTTTAGTGGCAGCAGGACGTTCTGCTTTAAATTTAACTGCTTCCCTTGAAGCTTTAAGCTTTTGTCATGTTATAGCCTCAAACTTTATTGTATTTAATGAAATATATGTGATCGATCAACACAAAGTAGTGTATACTTAAAGTGGTAGGAAAATGGCATGTCTGCTCATGCAGCCTCTTTAAAGTCTAAACTTTGTAGAGCCACATTTACAAGTGTTTTAATGTATGCCTCTACCAGCTTCTGCAGATCTAGAGACTGAAGGTTTTGCTTTCTTTATAGCAATGTATCTTAAGATCAGTCAGATGGATCTTTGACTGGGTGATCTCTGTAGGGTCAGACTGGTTCTACACTCGAAACGTGAACCACCACCCCAGAATCATGTCTTTTAACAGCCTCTAAGAGATGATCTTCCATTATCTTCCATTATCTCTGACCACCCTACCTATTCCTGGTGAAATAAAGCATCCCCTCAGCATGATGCCCCATGATAGTGTGGTCAGGGTGACCTGCATTGTCAGTCTTCCTTCATGTAGGTCAAAGGTTTCAAGTTGGACTCATCTCACCAGAGCTTGTCCCACATGGCTACATGGATTGTGTCGATGCGGAAACGCGGCTTTTTAAAGCTTTCTTTCCACAGCGGCTTTCTTCTTGCCACTCATCCATAAAGCAGCTTGAAGGTTCTCGCTATGGATCTCTGCAGCTTTTCAACTCATGGCTGTCTCTTAGGTTGACAGCCATTTCTTAATATGTTTGCAGCTGGGCCGTTCTCTTTCTATCTTTCTAGATGATGGATTAATATTGTCTTGTACCCTAACCCTGCTGTTAACTTCTCCACAACTTTCTCCCTGACCCGTCTGCTGTGCTCCTTGGTCTTTGTGATCCAGTTTGTGTCAGGCAAACCAGACTGAGGACCCGAAATTCAAACCAGTTTGAAAAAATGTATTCAGAACAGAAACCTGGATGCAGGGAGGGAATCTCTGCCAGAGCCACCAGGCGGTTGCTAGAGAAGGCCTCACTCACTGCAGAGGCGTCAGGCAGAACGGCAGAGATAAGTTTTAATCCAAGGGCGGGCAAGGGTCTTGCAAAGAAGCTCAGAAGTAGGCAGATAAATGCAAAACGCTAGGTCAGGGTGCAGAACCAAGGCCGTGGTCCAGTAAAAAAGCTTGGTAGAAGTCCAACAAGTGTAAGGCAGGGAAATCCAGGAAACAGAATTGTGTTCAAAACATGGTGATGAGACTCAGGCAAAGGCACTAAGTCAGTGGCCGTGGAAAGCTTAAGTGGTGAATGAAACATGTGCAAGACATGAAAGCAGAAGGCAGACAGACAAAAGTTGTTACAGTTTGTTCACCAATATTCTCTAAGAAAGGTCTTCACAGAGCAACAACACGGAGAGAAACTGTTCACTAATCAGGTGACTTGTGAAGGGAGTTATTTTCTCTTTCTTTAGGAGTATCAAAGTAGTTAGAGACTATCAAGAAACAACATGAATTTTGATTGATGAGTGCTCAGGTTGATTATCAGCAACAAAAGTCCAACAACTTGTTCTGGTTTAAGCTGTTTGATATTGTTATGCCCACAGTTGGCTGGAAGAATGGCGTAACATAAAATTAAAGAGTGTAGTTGGTAAAATTGATTAAAAGTTTATAAATAAGGTTTTTTTTCTGAACAGAAAGAGACAACGTCCTACACGTTGTTAAACGAGATGAAAACAAAAGAAAGGGAATTAACTATCTTATAATAAATAAAACAGCTTCTCAGCAAAACAAACCCAACAAGAAAACACAAAAAGGGAGAAGCACTGAATTCAACGTTTTCAGGTTTGCAGAAAATAACCTTACCAAAACTAATATCTAAGTTGGATCTTTCAAGTTTAACAAGCTGAAAACTAACAACCAGTCAAATGGCAGAAGTTAGAGCATTCACATGGTTGGTCCACACAGGAGCTCAGTATGTTGGAGGCGGGGCCAGTGTCCTTACAGCCAATCCCAGGCATGGCTGCTATAGTCATTTTTGCATGATTAAAGTAGAGCTCAGTCTGCACTACTGGGTGAAAGATCGACAGCCGTAACAATATACTAACACTACACACAGTGATGGAGCTATTTCTATACCTATGTTAAGTATGTGTTAACAAATATCACATGGAGCCATAGTTCATCTTCTAAAACGTTCAAAGGAATTAGAGTTCAAGAGTTTCCAAAGGGTTTTATCTCTTCCTGGGTTGGCTATGTCTAAGTTTAGGCCCTGAAGCAGGTCTTTTATTAAGGGAGATGTTAAATGTTAAAAGAAAATAGCGATGACGGATAATACACAAAGAAATGCAGTCTGGAGATGTTGTGGAAAACAGAAAATAATTTAGCAAGGCAGAGTAAATGTTTACTTTCAAACTATGTCATTTTGAATGTTTTGGATTAACCCCAGAATTCATCTTTAGCCTAGAAAGAGATGCCCCATGCTGGGCTGCAAAAGCATTTTTTTCCCCCTTTTTGTCTTCAAGGTTAGTCAGATGACTGTTGAATAAGAACCTGTTTTTGCTGCTGTGTATGGGACAGAATGCGAGAAGTCGATTTGGGATGCGGTAGAGCTTTGCTGATCAAACAACACGGGGAGTTTTCTGCCATGGCCCACAAGTGTCCGCACTACGGAGCGCCGCTGGTCAAAGGTCAGCACCTTAATGATTATCATTGCAGCTATTGTTTTATAACACTGGGACACCTTTGGCTTACTGTCTCTCATCGTAGGTGTGCTTTCCAAAGGACATGTGCGCTGTCCCTGGCACGGTGCCTGTTTCAGCACAGCAACCGGAGACATTGAGGACTTCCCAGGTCTGGACAGTCTGCCCACCTTCCAGGTGACCTTCCTTGCAGCTGGTCCCTCGTGACACAATCCCTGCCTTATCATATCTTAAAGCACCATCAAAAAGTGTTCACGTCACTGATCTCTGTTTGCTCCAGGTCAGAGTTGAAAAGGACAAAGTGATAATTCGAGCAAACAAGCAGGTAGGAAACAAAAAGAGTCCCGAGATTTTATGTACAGCCTTGCAAAAGTATTTACACCCCTAGAACCTTTTCACACTTTGTCACATTACAGCCACAGACTAATAGATTTTCAGTAGCAAGGACCAGGACACACAGATGTCAGATTATTGAAGGAAGGGCTTGAAATGGGAAATGTGTCCTGGGTCAGTGTGGGGGAGAAGTCTTCTGGAAATGACTTTCCCGAGGCCACTTAGGACCCCCCAGATAGAGTCTACGATGAAAAGAAGAGGATAAAGAATGAGGAAGAGGGATGAGGTGAGAATAGTTTGAGGGTTAGGGAGGTACGGATTGAAAGAACGTGACAGACTGAAGGTTGGGTGAACTGGGTATAAGCAGACTCCTGGGTTATTAGAGGTGTGGTTGAGGCGTGGCCCCGCCCCCAAACCTAAGTTAAAATACTAACTTCCTTTATTGGGGTTTTTGTGCTGGAGTAACAACAATGTGAGCAAAAATTGTGAACTGGGAGAAATATAATGCTCAATTTTCAACATGTTTTTTTTTTACAAGTACAAATTTTAAAAGTGTGGTATGCATTTTTTTTTTTTTTTGCTCCATTGAGTTAGAGCTGCACAATTAACAACATCCATCCATCCATCCATTTTCTGACCCGCTTTATCCCTCATGGGGTCGCGGGGGTTGCTGGTGCCTATCTCCAGCGTTCACTGGGCGAGAGGCGGGGTACACCCTGGACAGGTCGCCAGTCTGTCGCAGGGCAGCACAGAGACACACAGGACAAACAACCATTCACGCGCACACTCACACCTAAGGACAATTTAGAGAAGCCAATTAACCTAACAGTCATGTTTTTGGACTGTGGGAGGAAGCCGGAGTACCCGGAGAGAACCCATGCCAATTAACAACATTTCAATTCAATTCAATTCAATTCAATTTTATTTATATAGCGCCAATTCATGAAACATGTCATCTCAAGGCACTTTACAAAGTTAAGTTCAATCATATTATACAGATTGGGTCAGATTATACAGATTGGTCAAAAATGTTCCTATATAAGAAAACCGGGCTCAGTATGAACGGTCATCTGCCTCGACCGACTGGGGGTTACAGAAGACAGAGCAGAGACACAACAAGACAGACAAAAAAGCACAGAAGCACACATTGATCTAGTAATCTGTTCTACATTAGATGGTAATAGTCGGTGATCTGTCCTCCCTGGATGATTTCACAGTCAACAGAACGTCAGACCAGGTGTACCTACTATGAAGAAAAAAGAGAGAGAACAAAAAGTTAAAAGCTGAAATGACAACAGTCATTTCAATGTAATGCAATGCAAATCTGGAGAACAGTAGAAATCAGTAGAGTGAGAAAAATAGGCCTTGATGTCCTCCAGTAGTCTAAGCCTATAGCAGCATAACTATAGAGGTAGCTCAGGGTAACATGAGCCACTCTAACTATAAGCTTTGTCAAAAAGGAAGGTTTTAAGATTAGTCTTAAAAGTAGACAGGGTGTCTGCCTCACGGACCAAAACTGGGAGTTGGTTCCACAGGAGAGGAGCCTGATAGCTAAAGGATCTGCCTCCCATTCTACTTTTAGAGACTCTAGGAACCACCAGCAGACCTGCAGTCTGAGAGCGAAGTGCTCTGTTAGGAACATACGGAGTAATCAGAGCTCTGATATATGATGGAGCTTGATTATTAAGGGCTTTATACGTTAGAAGAAGAATTTTAAATTCTATTCTTGATTTAACAGGAAGCCAATGAAGGGAAGCTAAAATTGGAGAAATATGATCCCTCTTGTTGATTTTCATCAGAACTCTTGCTGCAGCATTTTGGATCAGCTGAAGGCTTTGAACTGCATTTTGTGGACTTCCTGATAGTAAAGAATTACAATAGTCCAGCCTTGAAGTAACAAATGCATGGACTAGTTTTTCAGCATCACTCCTGGACAGAATGTTTCTAATTTTGGCAATATTCCGCAGGTGAAAAAAGGAAACTCTGGAAACCTGTTTAATATGGGATTTAAATGACATGTCTTGGTCAAAAATAACACCAAGATTTTTTACTTTATTACCAGAGGCCAAGTTAATGCCATCCAGATTCAGTGATTGATTAAGAAGTTTATTTTTTGAGGACTCTGGCCCAAAGATTACAACTTCGGTCTTGTCAGAATTTAGATGCAGGAAATTTAAAGTCATCCAGCTTTTGATGTCATCAAGACATGACTGCAGTCGAAGTAATTGATTGGATTCATCAGGATTTATGGATAAATATAGCTGAGTCTCATCAGCATAACAGTGGAAATAAATCCCATGCTGTCTGATAATTTTGCCGATCGGAAGCATATATATAGTAAAGAGAATTGGTCCGAGGACTGAACCCTGTGGTACTCCACAGGTGACCCTAGAGTTTGAGGAAGATTTATTATTAACATGAACAAACTGGAATCTGTCCGACAGATAAGATTTAAACCAGCCTAATGCTTTCCCCTTAATCCCTACAGTATGTTCAAGTCTTTGTAGGAGAATATTGTGATCAACTGTATCAAATGCAGCACTAAGATCTAACAGGACAAGTACAGACACAAGTCCATTATCTGAGGCCATGAGAATATCATTAGTGACCTTCACCAGAGCCGTTTCAGTGCTATGATGAGCTCTGAAGCCTGACTGAAACTCCTCAAGTAGGTCATTACTTTGTAAATGTTCACAAAGTTGATTAGCAACTACTTTCTCAAGAATTTTAGATAAGAAAAGAAGATTAGATATAGGTCTGTAGTTTACTAGCTCATCTTGGGGCTGCACAGTGGAACAGTGGGTAGCGCTGTTGCCTTGCAGCAAGAAGGTCCTGGGTTCAAGTACACCCCTGGGTCTTTCTGCATGGAGTTTGCATGTTCTCCCTGTGCATGCGTGGGTTCTCTCCGGGTACTCCGGCTTCCTCCCACAGTCCAAAAACATGACTGTTAGGTTAATTGGCTTCTCCAAATTGTCCTTAGGTGTGAGTCTGTGTGTGAATGGTTGTTTGTCCTGTTTGTCTCTCTGTGTTGCCCTGCGACAGACTGGCGACCTGTCCAGGGTGTACCCCGCCTCCCGCCCAGTGAACGCTGGATATAGGCACCAGCAACCCCCGCGACCCCATGAGGGATAAAGCAGTTTGGAAAATGGATGGATCTTGATCAAGAGAAGGTTTCTTAAGTAAAGGTTTAATACTTTAAAAACCTGTGGTACATATCCATTTACTAAGTATAGATTAATCATGTCTAAAATAGGACCACTGATCAAAGGGAATACCTCCTTAAACAACTTGGTTGGGATTGGGTCTAACATACAGGTAGAAGGTTTAGATGAAGCTAAGATTTTAGATAGCTCAGAAAGCTCTACTGCTTCTAAACAGTTCAGACACAGCGCAGGTTCTAAAGATTCCTCCAATGCTGCCTTACTTACTGGGGATGAGGTAATCATGTTTGGGAGGATGCCAATTATTTTATTTTTAATGGCATCAATTTTATTTATGAAGAATCCCATAAAATCATTACTACTAAGAGCTAAGGGAACGGATGGATCCACAGAGCTGCAGCTCTGAGTAAGTTTGGCAACTGTACTAAAGAGAAATCTAGGATTATTTTTATTCTCTTCAATTAATGATGAAAAATATGCTGCTCTAACTCTGCGAAGGGTCTTGTTATACAACAATAGACTGTCCCTCCAGATTAGGTAGGATTCCTCTTGGTGTGTAGAGCGCCATTTTCTCTCCAATTTCCTAACATTGTGTTTCAAGGAACGCAGCTCTGAATTAAACCAGGGAGCCAGCTTCCTGTGAATTATCACCTTCTTTTACAATATAATCGCAATTAGGGCTGAAATATATCACAATTTTGATTTTGGCAAAGTTGTACAGTCCTACTCTGAGTCGGCACTTTATAGAACCGCCTTTCAGATGATGATGTCTTTACCACTGAAGCACATCTGGAGACTGAGATTTGCGTAGTCTCTTTTGCGAATACGCTTTGACTCAAACTGAATAGAGAACAAAAGCTGAAAGTAAGATTTTTACTGAAGTCTTTTGTAGCCTCTAACAAGCTTTCTTCTGGGATGGCCCTGTGTTTAGCTCCATCCTTCTATCAACTCTTGCAAACAAGACATCTAATGACTTTCTTTCAACAATGGCTCTCTTCCTGTTACTTTTTCATGAAGGCCATTTGTAGAGTGCAAAACTACTAGGTATCCTGTCAACAGATTATTCCACTTGAGCGGTAGAGCTCTGCAGCTCCTCCATAGTTACCGTGAGTCTCTTGGCTGCTCCTCTGGCTAGAGTCGTCCTTGCCTTACCTGTCAGTGTAGTTGGACGCCCATGTCTCGGTAGGTTTGCAGCTGTGCCATACACAGATGATAGGTTCAACAGTGTTCTGTGAGGTTTTTAAAGCTTAAGATCATGTTTTATAACCTACTAAAATGTGAAAACAGTTCAAGAGGGAGTGCTGCAAGGCACTGCAGGATAAAGTTGACCCAACGCTTCCAATGAACTCATATTCTTTAATACTTTTCTAGGCTCTTCAGTCACAGAAAAGGTCAAAACCCATGTCCCGATGTTCGGCCGTCATCAACTCCAACACAAGCTTCAGCCATGTTCTCATCATTGGCTCAGGTTGGTGTAGGGCCCGGGCTCTGATATGAAAAAGCACCTCTCTTTCTTTAATCTTTTTAGGGGCTTAACTTTGTGAATTTGTCTGCAGGTCCAGCAGCTCTGGTGTGTGCAGAGACACTGAGGCAGGAAGGCTTCACAGATCGCATCGTCATGTGCACCATGGACAGACATCCTCCGTATGACAGGCCTAAACTGAGTAAGGTTTGTACACAGACCCCAACCGTATCCCCTCTGAACCAGCTCACTGTGCTGAGAAGCTTACATAAGAGACTGCAGAGCCGCTGCTTTGGTCGGTGGCTCTTTTTGGAACAGCCACTCGTGCTGCAGCCAAGCTGAAGAAATTGAAAAGTGAATAGGTTTACAGTGTCTCACATAAGCAACCATATTTTTTTATGTACTTTATTGGAATTTTAGTTGATGAACCAAAACAAAGTAATGCATAACTTTAAAGTGGAAGTGTTTTTTTTTTTTTTTACAAATGAGGTGTTGTGCTTATGTTAGCAGCCCCATTTACTCGAAATCCCCTAAATAAAATCTAATGTAAACAATTACCCCTCAAAGTCTCCTAATCAATAAATAGACCCGTCACGTACGTAACAAATTTCTGTATGCAATACAACGCAAAAGTTTTGGGTCAATTAGAAATGTGCTTATGTTTTTAATAAAAAGCACCATTTTCTTAAAATAATGTCAAATTAATCAGAAATAGAC
This sequence comes from Fundulus diaphanus, assembly GCA_037039145.1. Taxonomy (NCBI): domain Eukaryota; kingdom Metazoa; phylum Chordata; class Actinopteri; order Cyprinodontiformes; family Fundulidae; genus Fundulus; species Fundulus diaphanus. The sequence continues at coordinate 27,971,555 of CM073127.1, forward strand.
ATTGTCAATGTGATATTCTGTCTATAATGGAGAGGCCAGCACAGTCACCAGGTCTCACCACTATGGAGCTGTTGTGGGAGCAGCTGGACCAGATGGTGCGTAATAAATTCTTAGATGAAAACAAAGTACAAATCATTATTTCTGACCTTGTTAGTGTCTTGATTATATTTTCTATTCACTTTCCAACTCATTTGATAAATAACTTATAGTTTTCTTGGAAAAACATGACATTTTTTGGGATGATCCCAAATCTTTGAGCGGTAGTGTAAATCCAGCTGTTCTTTGAAGGCCTTAAAGCAGGGTTAGGTAATTTTCGTCTTCAGGGGCAGGGAAGCTGATCATTATTGATGGAGATGGGATGCAGCTAAATACAGGAAAATCCTGGAAGACAGCCTGTTGGAGGCTGCCAAAAGTTTGACAACGAGGCGAAGTGTTACGTAAGTGTAAGTCCAGCAGGAAGATGGCCCTTGACATACAGCCAGGGTTCCAATACAATGGTTTAGATCAAAGCACATTCATGTTTTTCAATAAGTGAGTCAAAGTCCAGACCAAATCCAACACAGAATCTGTGGCAAGACTTGAAAATTGCTCCTCTCCACACAGTCTGTTTGGGAATGAGCTGTTTTTGAAAGAAGGATGGGTGAAAATGTCAGTCGTTAAATGTGCAAAGTTGGTAGAAAATACCCAAGAGACTTGCAGCTGCAGTTGCAGGGAAAGTTGGTTCTACAGAGATTTTTTATTTTATTTTGTGGGTCTAGTGCCCTTTATTTGGCAGGAAATGGGGTTGTACGGGAGGAGAAGACATGTGGCAAAGGTCCATAAGCCAGGACTCAAACGCCGAGGATGAAGGCCTCAAAGAAAGCAATGGGTCACGTGCTCTACACCTGCGTCACCACCCCTTCCCTGTTCTGCAAAGATTTGATTCAGCGGTCAAAAACTGTCCTTTTTAAGCATCTTCATAATCGTGCATAACTTTGTTTGATCCATCACATAAAATCCCAATAAAATGCAGAGGTTCATGGTTTTAATGTGACGAAATGTGAAGACGTTCAAGGGGTGCAAGGCTTCATGTAGGGTAAAGACGAGAATCTTCTCAGTCGAGAACATGTTTTTTGAAATTGTGCTCACAGAAATACTTTCAAGGCATCATCAGATCATAACATCGAGACCAAAAATGATCTGATTTGAGATTATCAGGCTTTTTTTTTTTTTACCGGTTAAAATAGATTTTGGATTGCAGGGTTTTTGTTTTATCATTGCTAAATTTGTTGTCCTCAGTCTTTAGAAAGCACAGCAGAGCAGCTGAGGTTACGCTCCACGGACTTCCTACAGGACCATGACATTGAACTGCTCACAGAAAAAGAGGTGAGGGATCTCAGAATCTGGCACAAAATGTATCAAAGAAATTACTTCTTTTTTTTAATATTATTAAAGCAAAAAGTCTCTAATGATTGTTTTTAGGTTGTAGCAGTAGATGTAAAGACTCGATCTGTGATGTTTGAAGACGGCTTGAGGATGGAGTACAGGAAACTTTTTATTGCTACAGGAAGCAAGTAAGAAAACAAACTAATTCTCCCTGGCAACGGAAACTCTAAATACATAATTTTATTTTACTGTTTTAAAGACCAAAACCGATGAACTACAAGGGCAAAGACGTCAGGAATGTTTTCCACCTCCGGACGCCTGAGGACGCTAACTGCATAGCGAGGCTTGCCAACAACAAGAATGCTGTGATTGTGGGAACATCTTTTGTTGGTGAGACAGAAACTCCCATTTCAACACAGTTTTCAGATCCAAAATGTTCAAAACTTATTTTCCTTACCTTTCAATATAACCAGAGTGTTGAGTGGTTAGTTGCAACACCTTCTCCAAATCAGGTTGTACAGTCAGCTGTTTTTATACAATTATATCACAAACTTTATTTCACATTTAATTGTGGAACAATTAAAAACAAAAATGTAGAATAAATGTTCAAAATAGTTAATTTTTTTTCTGTTGGGTAATTTTTATGCTCCTGACATATACAATATGCTCAAAGATCAACAATAGGCCAAACATAGGCTGAAAAGATAGGGTATTATGATTTAAAAATACCTTTGTTTAAAAAAAAAAATCCAAATCAAAAAATATGAGTGTGGAAAGCATGCCACCTTTGTTCCTTTATAGGATCTAAGAGGGAATGTTGTAGTTAGGAGCTATAGATCAAATGCACTTGATTAAATGATCATCAGCGAGTCTGGTGTGATAATGAGAGATAGACGTCTGCAATGGCCAAGAATAATTGGATCTACCCAATAATCTAGGAAAGGTTGTTTTTTTTTTATTGTGAACTGATTTTTTTATATAAGGGTTTTAAATATTAACTTAGCATTATAAATGTTCTAGACAGTACAATAAGGGGAAAAAACTACACTCCTTTGGCTTGCTTGGAAATCTTTTCTGCTCTGAAAACAAAATGGCCGCATGACTTAGATTTCCAAAGTAGCATCTGAAGGAACCACAAAAGTTCTGAAACAATCTCTTTTGGACATTCAAGACCAAAGTAAGACTGTTAGGTCAAAATGCACAAACACATCATATCAATTGCATCAAATGATGGAGGAGGGATGATTTGAGCTCATTTTGTAGCCCCAGGACCTGGATGGCCGGGCACCTCGCGGTTATTAAGTTGAACATAAACTCCTTTAATAAATTTTGATCTCCTCTGAATACGAAATAAGATACAAGAATGGCCCAGTCCATGCCCAGCCTTAAATCTAAATATATCTGTGTCATGCATGATGGGATCCTAAGCAGTCAATTTATGCAGAAAAATTACTAGAGCTTTAAATTATAAAAACATTACTACTGGTGGTTTGTGTAGAAAAGGGCACAGAGTAAATAACTATACATCATGGAAATTCCAGCCAGCAGGGGGCAGTGTGGTGCTTTGATCGATGCTGTACTGTACTGACAGTCATGCTGGGGATTAGTTTGGCAGCTGACTACACAATTGTTGCCGACTAATTACACCACTGCATGGGAAAAAAGCTGCTCCTTCTTATAATAAACTTCTGCCCGATGCATCTTGGCTGGTTCAAAATATCAAACATTCAACACTGAATTTGAGATTTTCTATTTGCTGTTAAATTCCTATTTGCTCCAGGACACTCCTTTAATAAAACATCTGTGGGATATTCTAACTACACATATATGACCTACAAATACTTTATTTAACTACTCATATGGCTTAAAATCTCTAAGCTTTCTGCATATTACTCCTGCAAATTGTAGAGGTCGCTGGGGAGCTGTAATAAAAATAAAGTTAGGTATGTTTTGGCTAACTAGTTCGGTATTTAGTTGTTGGTTTTAAAGTTGTGACTGGTCGAATAAACAGTGGAATTTTCTAAAACAGATACAAATAAATAAATGAAAGTATTTTCTTTAAGTTGTATCTTTTGCTGTGCTGGCAGGTATGGAGGTGGCTGCAGCTCTAACTGACAAGGCCCACTCAGTGTCTGTCATCGGGATCGAGCCTGTGCCCTTCAAAAAAGCTCTCGGGGAGAAAATAGGGAAAGCCATAATGAAGGTAAAGGTTCTCTCTGGGGAAATCAAGCCTTTTTGAAAATGAATCACATCCACAGCACCATCATCAGTATTCTCCCTGTGAATGCCCTGCTGGTTAAAATGCAAAGCCCACTGTCTGTTTCTGCTGGTCAATACTGCAGCAGGGAGCGAAGCACCGGCTGTTTGTTGAAGAAAAGCTGCCGTAAAATGCTGCTGTTCTGGTTTCATGGTAACTCTGAGGTGTTCTTGTCTTTGCAGCTGTTTGAGGCAAACAGGGTGAAGTTCTACATGCTGAACGAGGTGTCGGAGATGATAGGTCAACATGGACAGGTATTCAGAAAGTGAGAGAAATAGCAGGACATTTCACTGATGACGTTTCCTCTTTCTAGATGCTGAAATATTTGCTTATCTATAATGTTATGAAACAAGAAGTAATGCAAAAACCTTTTGTAACATCAAAAAATTATTTCCTCATTGAGAGTGCACATCTGTAGTTTAAGCTTATTTAATTTAGAGCAGTTGTTGATATAAATAGTTGCTGAAATGAAAAAATGATAATTTTTTTAAAAATGTGTTAAAACAACTAATTTGTGCACCAGACATAAGGAGTAGTTAACAATAAATGGGAGTTAAGATTATCGTTAAGTTGCAGCGTTACAATTTTGTGACTTAATAGCCAGTCTATGTCTTACTTACAGTTACTGGCCAAAGTATTCACATTTTGTGAACATTTTCACATTTCCTGACTACAAATCTTAATATAGTATCAAAATTGTGCATAATTGTGAATTGGAAGCTAAATGATACATGGTTTTCACATTTGTACTCACTGCCGTTCATTAGGAATCCCCTATATAAAGTGCAACCAGTTGTCTCTAGAAGTCACCTAATTGGTAAATAGGTCAAGTTTTAATTCAATCTCAGTATAAATACCAAGACATAGCATCCCACCTAAACTGACAGGCTGGGCAAGAAGAGCATTATCAGAGAAGCAGCCAAGAGGTGGGATAACCTGTTGCTTGGGCAACTACTAATCTGTCTGCTATGGAAGAGAGGAAAGATGAACGGTATAGCTATAAAGAACCATGAGACGTCTTGTTTGATGTTTTCCACAAGCCATGTAAGGATCACAGTAAACATGCAGAGAAAAGTTGCATGGGTCACATGAACACAAACACACAACGGCCTACATGTCCAACAACTAACAATGTGAACATGCCATCTCCATGGTTATACATGCTGGTGGCAGCATCATGCCATGGGCAGACTGGTCAGAGTTTATGAGAACATGAATTAAGTTAAAATCAGGAAAACCTTGGAGGAAAACTTCTTACAGGTTACAAAAGGTTGGAAACTGGGGATGACCCTGCAGCAGGACAGTGATCCTGAACAACTCATGTGGTAGATTGGCCTAGTCAAAGCCCAAACCTAGATCCAATTAAATGTCCCATCACACAATTGAGTTGTAATGAGACAAATGGTTAAAATGTTTCAAGGATATAAAACATTTCTATGGTAATTAAATAAAAAATACATTTATATTAAAAAAGACCTGTTGCCCTCACAGATCCTAATAAATAGGTAATTATTCAATTCAACATTAAAACAAGCAGAATTCTGTATAATAAGGAAAAGCAAAGGAAGACGTTAGAACATAAACTTAAAACTGTCTCAGAAGAAATAGTATTCTGACTTGTACGACTGACATCATGACTCAAACTTGTTTACGATGCACCAAAATCCCACTACAGATCGAAATTGCTAAAAAAAATATCTCCTCATGTCCTAAATATATCTTTCCTGTTTAATGTGAAAATGTTCTGTTCATTAACCATTTTCTCCTGTTTCACAGCTGAAGGAAGTTGTTCTGAAGAGTGGGAAAGTCCTGCGAGCAGACGTGTGCGTCATTGGAGCAGGTAGCGTCTCACAGAGTGGAAAATATCATGTTAGATTTTGGTTTCTCTTCCACCCTCCTTCATGTTAAACCGGCTGACGTGTCTCTACCTCCGCAGGAAGCGTTCCTGCCACAGGGTTTTTGAAACAGAGCGGCATCCACCTGGACTCAAAGGGCTTCATCACCGTGAACAAGGTGTGCCACAACCCTCTGAGTGAAAGTCTGTTTTGTTTGTTTTTTAATATTTATTTTTTTCACTAAAACCTTCCTCTGCTGTAGATGATGCAGACAAACGTTGACGGGGTGTTTGCAGGAGGAGACGTGGTCACGTTTCCTTTCCCGCCTCGCAACAACAAGAAGGTGAACATCCCTCACTGGCAGATGGCTCATGTACACGGTGAGCGACTCACAGCTTGATCCGGACCTGGGATCCTGTTGAGGGAATGCGTATGATTTATCTGATTTCTTTCACCGTCGCCGACAGGCAGGGTGGCAGCTCTCAGCATGATCGGCAGACCCTCCGAGTTTAAAACCGTGCCTTACTTCTGGTCGGCCATGTTTGGGAAGACCATTCGCTATGCAGGTAGGGGGGGGTAGGGAACGGTGGAATCACCAGTTTTGGAGGATGTCCATTTAGCTGTTCAGTTCAGTTTAGTTATATAGCACCAAATAATAATTCAGTTACATTTTACAAAACAGACGCATCCAATTCTTATCAGACTGCTGCATCCGAGATGCACAAAGGAGCATTATCAGAGATCCTTCCCCCCAGCAGCTGTAGGACCATAACGTCACTGCTTCCAACAAACTCAGTGGATGTTTATCATCTCTGTCTTTGCACAGTATTTTTCAATAGTCTGTTGGTGTTTTTCATGCATAAATATATTCTATTTGCACATTTCTTAAAATCCCCCAATTCAGTTGCAAACTTCTTACGTTTTTTTTTTGCTTTAGTTGTAAATTTGCTCTTTGCGGCTGGTACACCTGAATTTCTCCACTGTAGGTCAATAAAGGATTTTTCTATTCTATTCTATTCTATTCTATTCTATTCTATTCTATTCTATTCTATTCTATCCTTCTCCTGGGAGTATTTTTATTTATTTATTTTTCAAAATTCATACCTTAAGGAACGTGAACAAGAAACAAACTTAATTGAGCTCAAAATGTAAAACTAAAACCAAGAACAAACATTTTTTTTCTCTTTCCTTCGTTTGAGGTTATGGTGACGGATTTGATGATGTCATCATTCAAGGTGATCTGGATGAACTACGATTTGTTGCTTTTTATACAAGGTAACTGTTGCATTTTAAACCTGGAACCCAACTTGAATCTTTGGACCGTTTGACGACTGTTCCCTGGCTCTTTTTCTGCTCCGGTCCCATCTGTAGGAGCGAGGAGGTGGTTGCTGTCACCAGCATGAACTATGACCCCATCGTATCCCGAGTGGCAGAGGTCTTGGGATCCGGAAAGACGATTAAAAAGCGAGATGTGGAGTAAGTCTCTATTTGGGATTTCACTCTGGATGCAAGTGGAAGTGCCACTTTTAAAGTCTTGGAAATAAAATGTGGCAATTGTTTTCATTCTGATAAAAATATGTGTGTTTTAGCCTTGGACTTTAACCCTAAAAAATGTAAAATTAGCCAAACACGGCAACACCAGTAGGTAATAAAAATAGTGCCGGCATTAGCCTGACTTTATGATACATTTAAACACGTCTTTCAATGCTGGGGTACTTTATATACAGTATATAAAATAAATATAAAATACGTACAAAAAACAAACTTTTATATATTCTAAGAAGGATGAATATTGTCATGTATCTATATTTAGATTAAAGCTTAGATTTAATTTGATTCAACAGCCAGTGCCAGGATTTGTTTGATAACTAAAGCAACCAGTGGCAATTCTTGCATGAATGGCGCCTGGGGCTTTCCTCACATGAGCAACAACATATTCATTCTTTTAACTTTTTATGCTGTAAGTCATCAGAATCATTACCAGCTAAATTAGTTAGCATGCAAAAAAAAGGCAAATTAAGCTTATAATGAGGGAAACTGGTGGGGTACATCCGTTGTTCTTCCCTGTGGCGCCCCCATCAGGCCATGGCATCCTGTCAATACATGCAACTCTATGTTGATGTTGATACCAAAACCTTTTTTATTGATTAAAAAAGACTATAGTGACAGCCAGATGAGACAACATTCCTTCATTGCCACCTTGTCATATAAAGTGTTCTTACATCTCAGTGTTTATGTTTTAAGGCTGGATTAATGTTGCTGTCAGACGCTCGTCGCCATTTTTGTCTGTGGTTTTGTTGTTGTTGTTCTGTACCCACAGTGATCCTCATGTCTCTTGTATCTTTCAATCTTGTGTGCACACAAAAACCGAAGGATGTTAGCGCGGCTTGGCAAGTATGGAAAAACACGAGGCTTTAGTATTTTCTCAACACTTAAATGGAACTGCACTTTATCTACTGGCTCAAAATGTGATAAACAAATATGATCTGCAAGGGTCTGATCAGTGGTTCCTGTGTTGCAGGACTGGAGACATATCTTGGCTCATTGACAAAGGCTCTCACTGACTTCACCCCTGAAGTTCCCTAAAGGACAGACCCAAAGTCCTCTGGACGCCCTCACATGGACACTTTGGTGCTGAGACCCTGAGCAGCTATCCTCCCTCTTTCACAGAAACACATTGGATACGATTGTCTGTCTGTGTGAGGCAAACTCAACGTGTTTTGCTTCCTAGAGACGCTTTAATGCGACAAGCTGAACCACACAAGGCGTGAACGTACTGAATCCCCCTGTTGGCAGGTTGTTTTGTTCCCAACAAAGCAATATTTCAGCCTTTGTGATGCAAGTCGCATCTAACTGTACTTTTTGTTTATAAGAGGCCAGAGAAGGGCACGGCCATCTGTTTTATATAAAAACTACTGTACATAGTTATAATCCTGAATGCACTGTAACAACGTAAGGGGGGAAAACACATTGGCTGTGCTCTCGGACACACCTTAGATCTGCATGGTAGAACGTACTGCAGTAAAATAGGAAAAGATACGACCCAAACCAGACAAATGTTCATATTGATGCATCAAAAGCAAAGCTTAAATCAGCAACAGAACAAGCCCTCTTTAGAAGAATCCTGAGTGCAGCTGTAACAAACTCATTTTTATGCATTTAATTTGCAACAACTTGATGTACCTCTTTGTGTTTGTTGCCTTGCTAGTAGAGTGAATACGTACATTTTTAATCATACCTCTAATTAAACTAATTATTGGCTTGTGCTTGCACAATAGATTCATGTATTTTTTTTAAAAAAACAAACAGCAATAGGTTATTTTCCTTTGTTTTGACATTTCCAGGCTCCATAGGGACTTCATTTGTTACTAACTCAGGGAACTGAGGTTTGTGGCCCAGGCTGACTGCTTCTTTACAGTCACTGTTGCTTTAATATCCCCCCGTTTAACTCGATCTCACTGCTTCCCCTCATTTTCTTTCAGAGACGCTTTTTAATGTGCTGAGAGGTGCAAAGCAGATGCTTGATCGTATCCTGCTCTAATAATGATCCAAGCATATTTGATCCCTTACCTAAAGCCAACACAGCGTTTTAAAAAGCCTTGCTCTTCCAACAACCAACCTGGAATGACATTTTTATAACTGAACTTTAAAATAAAGGTCATCCAACAGTAACGGCTCACTGCTGCTGCTACATTTATTTCTTTTTAAATACTTCTCTCTCTCTGCGTACCGCCTCGATGGCTGTCGCCATTATTCTGTAGTTTTGTACACAGCTTCCTCCGGTATGAAAATGAGTTGCGTGGTTATTTCATAGCTGCCTTGTTTAGCCAAAGTGTAATTTTTATCTCTATTTTTCTATTTTAAAATCATTTTCTAGAATCCACTCACTGTCTACTCCAAAGAAATGTGGTAAGATGACTCCAATAAATAATATCTACCAGCAAGGGTTCTCTCATGATTATGGGGCCTTAAGGTTTTGGCACGCTTGAACAGTTTCACATTTTGTCAGCTTACAACCAGAAACGTGAAGTAATGTATAATTGTGAAGTGGAGCAAAAATGGATGATTTTTATTTTATGTTTTGCAAATAAACTAAAAACTGATTTGTACTTGTATCCAGTCGCATTTGTAGCTGTAAGACCCCTGAGGTCTCTATCAGTGCTGGGTCTAGTTTCCAGGATTCAAACCGCAAACATGACTTCATATGACTTCCTGTGCAACCAAAGGTCGTCCTGGAAAGTGACCTCTGAAGGCAACGTGTTGCATTTAACTGTATTTAAGGGTATTTAAAGATTGTTTACGTCTGTATTTGTGAGAAAAAAAAAACATTGAAAACCACCCATTCTTTTCACATATATGAACTTATTCCTAATAAAAACTCAATTTTGTGATTGTAAAGTGACAAAATGTGGAAGTCGGGCGTGAACTTGGATCAGAAACACAATTAAAGGAATTGGGTGCAAAAACTTTAGAATATGGGATACAATAATGTCATAATATACGTGAGAATTGAAAATTTTTATGATATTCAACAAACTTTAACAAAACACTGCACCACCAAATACAATGGAATGGACAGTCTGATTAAGTGCATCGGTGCAAACTGGGTGTAGGTTGTGATGAAATGGTGGCTCTAGTGGTCAATATACCTGATTTTAGTGGAGAAGTAATAAAGAGACTGTAAAATAAAACTGTAAAAATTATTTATTTTGAAGGAAGAAAAACAGAGGTTTAGATTTGTTGGGAAAGAACAATAAATTATTATTAACAAACTGTTCAGAAGAAAAAAAAAACAATCAGTGGAGTCCAGGTTCCATACAAAAAAATATATAAAAATAAAATGCCACAGAATTCATGGATTCACGAGTTTGACTGATAGATGAAATATTTAAAAAGATGTTATTCATCAGAAGAATACCTGAGAGGATTCTAACACACACAAAAACAAACTAAAAGTGTTCACAATGATATTGCAAACAGCCCGAAGAGGGAAGTTTGTATAAAAGTAAGGATGCACCAATCCAAACCTTTTATCATGATAAACTGTATTATTATAACTCTTATATGCAACATAAACTCTGACGTGTTTGTTTTTTCTTAGAATTTTACAGTTTGTAAATAAATGTCCATAAATAATTGTGTGTAAGGGGAAGGCAGAATATTTAGTGTTTCACCACTGGTTTTTCATCTCTTCTGACTAGATTTTACAATACATTATATATATATATATATATATATATATATATATATATATATATATATATATATATATATATAGCTGGATGATATAGAAAAAAAGCATATCGTTAAAATAGAAATCATATTGATCTATATCGATAATTCTCAACAAATTCAAAACATATCTTAAGTGCAGCCCAGGCCATTATATGCTGTTACTTAATGCCCTATTGTTAGGTACAGATACACACAAACATGAATTCAAACTCAACCCTTTATTCAACCAACTTTTTACCAAGACTACAAGTTTTTAAAAAAGAATGCGTGTTTTCTGAACTCTTTGAAGTGGAGGAAGCATTTGGCTGGGTGCATGTAATGTCTGTAATATTAACCTACATGGCTAGAATGCAAAAGGAAGAAAAAGTTATTCTAATGAACTTTTTATTGACCCTTTTGTTCTATCATCGATATACATCTGTCGATCAATATTTGTTATTAAATTATCGTCCAGCTCTAAGCAGGTAGACATACCTTTCATTAGGCCCACATTTCTTTATTAAAAATGTTTTATTGGTCAGATGTAATTTTCTAATCACAAATATGTTTTCATTAGCTCGAAGCAGAAATTAGACATAAAATCTTGAAAACTTTAGTCTGTGTAATTCATCTATACATGTTTCACTTGCTGAACTGAGTTACTGCTATAAATTCCATTTTCAACAACTGAATTTATTGAAAATGACTATATTTACACATTCGATTTTAAACACATAGCAATCAAGTACTTAATTTTATAAGTAGGATTTCCTAAAATGTCGCCCCATCATTGTGCATTTCACATAAACTTTATTAGCTTCAGCTGTAAAACCAAATGCAATCCAGCAGATCACAAAGTTTACTTTTAAAAGCTTGTGCAAATGTTTAAAGGCAAAACTGTTAAATTGTCGCCCCCAGTGACCCCAATAGTTCACATTTTCAGGTCTTAATTGTATTAGGACATGCTGGACGAACAATCATTTTAGAAATGAAGGGGCTTCAGAGAGACATTACAAAATCCAACTTTGGTAGCAGAAATCTGAAAACTTCTGCACAATCTGTTTTCTGCCAGAGGCGTCTTTTTAGTTGCAAACGATCCTAATGGTATCTTGATCCAGTAGCATGACTGATAAGACTCAAAAAGAATCTAAAAGAGGAAATGTAGCCTAAGAATAACAATGAGTAAAATACCTTTATCTTTTTATCCCCTGTAGTTCTGTCTTTGAGATAATCTGGACCCAATAACGCATCAAACTGAAACATTGGCCTGCTATGAGTGAGTGAAAGGAAATCAGCAGGAAATGAACAAATAACTTCAGACTGCTGACATTTAACGAGGCATGATGGTTTGGGTTGATGCAGCCCTTATAGAGGAAAAGCACCCCAGCTGGTAATCCTTATAAATATTCATAAATCACTAACACTGGAGTGAAGGCATTAAGCAGAGATAACATCAGTTCAGTGCTGTAGCTCGACTAGGAGCTACGCATCAGTGTGCGGCGACTGTACTGCTCTCCCAGCTTCACTGTATTCTACTGCACGTATAAAACTACACAAAACAGAAACTTTACTAGATGGTTGGCAGTTTTTTTTTTGCAGGTTTGTTGCTTCTTCACATCTATTTCCAATGCCCGGCTGTGATCGTAGCACCGATTATTGCCGCTATATGCATGACAACACATTCAGGTAACATGTCAGTCGGGGTGGTTCTGTAAGGAACTTTGGACCAAGACAACACAGGAACACACGCTGTAAAATGTAGGTATTTGCTGGTGGAGAAATGGAGACGTCCTTTTGTAAACATTTGATCTTTTAAGCACTGTATGCATTTATAATCACAAAACCTAAAAGAAACAGGGGGGGGAAAAAATCCTCCCAATAAGAAAACTTGTTTTGTCCAAGAGCTAAAAACACAGCTTGTCCCGTAAAAGCAAGGCACTTATTCACATCCGCTGCTGAGACGATAGAAGTTGGCAGTGATCTCTGCTGCATGGCAGCTTCCACCCGATCCTTCTGGACGATTGTCTTTAATTTGCTGATTCAACTATAAAACGCCAGCTACCAATCAGAGGTTCCTAATAGACGAGTGGATTTTTGCAATAAAAACCTCGAAAACAAACACAAAAAATAACACAAGGCAGCGCCACAATCCAGACGTAAACCGTTGTCTTCTTACCAGCAGAGTCACAGGTCCTGTTCTGCTGCGCACTGCTGCAGGTACCACTCGTACAGTTTTGCCTGTGAAGCAAAAGCACACTGGGAATATTAGCATCCATGTCAAAAAGAAATTAAAATCCCAGCCCATACGGTGAGATTAAAAGCAGAGTACGTAATACAGCACAGTGCACACATGGTGGAAACACATGGTGGAAAAAAAAAAAATTAATGACATCTTTTATTGCAGTCAGATGATCTCTCTATGATAAATGTTTGAAAAATCCAATTTTTATTAGAAAATAATTGTTTTGTTATCTGATCAATGAATTACAACAGTCCAGACGAGCGCGGGTGAAGGCCTGAATGACCTTCAATAAGTCCTAAAAAGAGAGATTAAGCTTTGCTTTAGTAACAAGTTGCAGATGAGGAAAAAAACGAGGCCGAATAACAGCACACATCTGCTCATCTGACTTAAGAGAACGATCCGGAACGAGACCCAAATTTCTCACTGCAGAGTGGCAGTGAGCAGCGGAGAAACCAAGAACCAACCAGTCATTTCCTGTCGTCATACAGTTTTTGTTACAGGATGTGTCTGAGGACAAAGACGGTCAAGAAGACGGATATTAATCATTTATGTAATGAGTCGACGAAATTTTTTGGATCATCATCATCCGGGTGAAAGACCCAATTCTGACCCATTGTCATTTAAATGGAAGAAATCTTGAGATTTTTCGTTTAAAATGTTCTGGTATTCAAAGACTCTCGATCTCATGCAGTCTAACAAGGTTTCCAGGCTTTATGAAGAGTAGCGGGCGCACAGAATTCACTCATCGCTGCACACCAGAGGCACCAGGAGTGTTTGTTGAAGAAAAGCTCAGTGGCGTTTAGAAAACTTCACACATTTCCAGCTGCGAAGGAAGGACAGAAAGGCTTTTTCCTGGCATGCCTCCAAAACAACCGCTTCGTAGCGACTCCTGGTTGCCATGGAGTCTTTGCAGCAATTATCTACCAGGAAGCTTTGGAGATCGTTTTTTTTTACTGCCTTCATATCAAACAAGGCCTGTGTAATATTTACACCCGAGGCATTCGGGAGTTCATTCATTCCTACAAAAAAGGTAGAAACCTGCCCGTGTTAATGTTGCTGCAACGCTGCTATGAATGGAGATCATGTACATTAAAAGGAAAAACTGTTTTAAAATTTGTATGTGTTCTTTTTAAACCAAAATGCTAAAAGATATATTGTTTTAAAAAAAAGATATAATCTAAAAAAGTGCTTCAGTTAAATGTACTTCATAGGAGTTGTTAGGTGACTTTGTTACAAACGATTATTACAAATTTCTAAGAGACAGACTACGGCTACGTTCGCACTGCAGGTCTTGATGCTGAATTCCGATTTTTCACTGAAATCTGATTTTTTTTGTGGTGGCCATTCATGCTACTATTAAATGTGACCACCATCAGACTTCTGTCTGAACAGGTCAGGACCGCAAAGTGACCCGCATGCGCAGATAACGAAAGACGACGTCACACAGCAGCGCGCTGTTTACGGAAGTAACGGTGAACGTAATTGTTTCTAGAAGTGTTCAATAAAGTTTTGTTGGGGTGAAAAAAAAAACGCAGATACCGGCCGGCATCTTTCCTTGTTATTATTTAGAAAGCTGCTGAGCAATAGGAGCCGACAATATTAAGACCACGCCATACCAACATGAAGGTAAGAAGAAAGCAGCACAGCTACCAATGGTCTTTTATGGAGGATATCCGATACGTATCCAAATTAGTACCACGTATGGAAGTGGCACAAATCAGATTGTTTTTAAAGGTATACTATGCAACCGGGGTTGATTTTCCAGCGAGGCTCCCCCCAGAGGGCGAAAGTAAAAGTGCACTGTCGTAAAGATGCTCAGCTGTTCTGGTTTCTCCGTCAAGACAGGCGCGGTTGTTTTGAGATTAGCAGACAGGCGAACGCAACGAAAAGTGGAAAAAACGGCAGTACAAACAATGACTAACACAGTGAAGGTATGAACATCAAGCTTCCCGCAGCACTATCTTGGCGAGGCGGCCGCCTCGCCAAGCCGCCGCCTCGCCAAGCCGCGGCTGCCGCCGCCGCCGCCTCGCCAAGCCGCAGCCGCCGCCTCGCCAAGCCGCAGCCGCGGCCGCCACCTCGCCGCGGCCGCCGCGGTAGCGTCTCGCCAACATAAAAAAAACAAACAAATAATAATAATAATAATAATAATAAAACTCGGTATTCTTGCATGCTTATTTGACGTTAACACGCGGTTCTTTGTTGTTGCTTTCGCGCGTGCATATAGTGAATGGCAGGGCAAAAACACATGGAGTTCTCGCCGTAAAGCGAGACTTCTGTGTGTGCGAGCCGAGGGCTCTTGCATTGCAAGTGCGGTATTTCCCCCACAGACCCCCAGGGCGGCCGAGAAAACCTTTGTTCGACCTGAAATGACTCATTTAATCATCCAAAACGGTATGGAACACATTAATTAACTGAAAAATGTTGCATAGTATGCCTTTAAGGAGTGAAAAGATGGGAATTGGGCCGTTTACACTACCGTGAAAAACACAGATATGGGTCACAAATGGGCAAAAAGATCGGATTTGGGTCGCATTTCCCTGCAGTGTGATCGTAGCCCGAGTTACTGTAATAAAAGACTAATTTCATAAAAGCATAATTTTAAGGCTTTTTACACAAAAACGTTGCGAGGTGTTCACTGCTAACATATTAGAAATGTGAATCAGTATTTTCCAACTAAAAACAATTCAGCAAATATGACATAATTGAATAAGAAGCCAACCTAACCTTTTTAGTTTTGACAATATCATGGATATAATCACTGTACTCCATCATCTTCCTCTTCTCCTTCTTCGTCAGAGTCTTGTTCCTCCGGCTGAGAATGAAGGACAAAGAACAACTGGAGTTAGAAGTGAAAAGGTAAACAGTTTGTCTGCCTTTTATAGAACCCAAATTCCCCCCAAAAAAACCTCTTCAAACATTATCTGATAGTGAAAAGAGGCTTATTCCAATAATTTAAAATCACATATTTTTTTAGTTTAGGTACAAAAGTTTTAATTTTTCACAGCTTTAGGAAATTCTATTCCACATGGTTTAGAAAATCAAAAACTAGGAGAGAATTCACTAATTAATTAGTTAATTAAAAAAGAAAATACAATATTGGTTCTTTTCCAGTGTTGCTTAAATGAACATTTAAATGAGACTTTTCACCTAAGGGTTTTGTGATGAGAAAAAGAGACACAAAGTGTGCTTACTTTTAAAATTTGACTTATGGTGCATTGATTTTACTGATTCTTTATACAGATTTTAGATTTATTAGATTTTGAAACACATTGACGGCGCAGCTTGAACACATCTTCAGTGAAGGTGATGAAGGATAAACAGGCTTTTCTTAACCAGGAAAAACTCCATTTCACTTCATATCTAAGAGCTTTTTCTATAACTGAGTATTAAAAAAAGACTACCGAGTTTTTTTTTAGAAACAAGACTAAGGCAGCAACTAAAACATGATACCAATATACGAAAAGATATATAAAGTGCTGCAATCTTTGTTCCAATAAATGACTATATCCTCTTATTTTATATCAGGTTTAGGGTCTTTTTCATTTTTAAAGCAAGGGTGAATGTCTAGTCTGTCTTTAATTAAAGTTAATCAGCAAGACCTACAACAAATGTAATGAACAAATGCAAATAAATTAAAATTGAATTAAATATAATCCATTTACAAGAGCAATAGAAGAAGCAAAAAATGAACTAACATGTATATGCAATTCCTAACTACATATAATGTAGGACCTATTGGGAAAAACCTGAACAACATAACTTTTTACATCCAAAATGAAGGCCTTAAGTTCAAGAAAGGAAGTCTAGGTGTCATATTATGGTGAAGGTTTAAGGTTCTCTAGTTGGGTTTTTAACCCATCCAACGAGGAGATAGGATTCGTTTTTACCCTGCAATCCCTCTGAGAAACATCTTCTGTAAAAACCTCAAGTAAAAACGAAAACTCGTGACGAGGCGTCGTTCTCTTTTGGGACAACCTGCCTGAAGACCTGGCGGCGGCACATTGGGGTTGAGAAATCTATATTCTCGATACATATTACATTTTTTTCCCATTTTAATGTCTTATCTGTCTATAAATTTGTTTTAATTTATTTGTGCCTTTAATTTCATAATTACCGTAGGTTTTACAATTATTTTAGTTTTAATCATAAATAAACTCTAATTTTATGTTGAAATTATTTTGATATGGTTTAAATAATATTTAAACCATATGGTTTTGTTTGTGTTATTAGAGCTTCCTTGTTTTTATCAACCTCTGGTGGTTCAATCTGTCTAATAATCATAGTTAAAGTTCATTTGTCTGCATGCTTGCCCCTTTGTTTTTAACATGTGTAAAGATCTTTATGTTGCATTTAATGCTGCAAGGCATTTTATAAAACAAATTTGATTGATTCACCGGGTTGCACAGAATGCAGGGTATTATGTAACTTAGAAATGCCGTTTTAAAGGATCTTAGTCTAAAACATGTCATTAAGTATGTTAATGGAGGTTTCTACTCACCCTGCAAAATATTTAGCCAGGAACAGCAGGACGTAGCAAAAGGCCCCAAAAGAGAGTACAAAAACAACTTGTTTGTCTTCTGGTATCCACTCCCATAAATACATCACTATCCCCTGAGAGAGACAGATGCACAGAATGTTTTGTTGTCGTTTATAATCAATCATCACCCTCAATTAGGATTTCCTCAACTTACTGTGAAAACAGTGACGGTGTGAGTCGGACCTTCGCCCAACAGCTCGTGAAGCTGCTCCTTGGAGAAGGTGCTCACGATAAAACTAAGGATGAAGAGGAACGGCAGGAAAACGCCCAACGCCCCAAAGAGAACCGAGTGAAGACGGACGCTTCTGTTGGAAGCCACGTCCACCCTGTGTGCACAGCAGTAAACTCTGATTTTAAATGCTTAATGCAGCTACATAGTCTCTCTTTACATTCATTTTATGCACTATTACATTACTGGGGGAAAAAAGCTGAATCCAGCACTAAATCCAACCTGTCCTGCTCCAGTTTGCTGCTGATGGTCGAACAGATGAGGTCAGAGTCTTTCTCCAGCTGATCCAAAGTCTTCTGGACAGCCTGGTTGATGGTCTTCTCAATCGTTTGACAAACGCTGTCAATCTGGTTCACACACCTGCTCGGCTAAAAGACACAGACATACAACAAATAAAGCAATTGGACTGAGGGCTAAAAACGTCTCTTGCATCTAAATGAAGCGGAAGGTCAGGGAAATTCTGCGACAAATCCTTGAGGGCCTTTTGACAGACAGCCCCGTGCATTAAGCTGAAAGTGAGGCTGCTCAGCAGAAACAAAAATGACCAGGGCGACTGAAGGGAGGCACCAATCAATCAGCCAGTGCAGAGCAGAGTTGCGGGACTGTGGATCACAAGCCGCTACTGCAACAACTTTAGATGCAATTCTTAAAGTCAACTCTGATCAAACACCACCAAGGAAACCGAGAAGAAAGCTCCAAACGTTAGAGAGAAACTCGGCTTTAAGCAACGATCAGCTCTGCAGATCATCTACAAGGTGGGAAGAGAAGATACTAGGCAGGGAGGCCAGGAGATCCTGACTTTATAATAGCCTTCAGTAAAAAAAACAAAAACAGGGCTTAACTGAGTTTACATGAAAAAAATGTTAAAGAGAAATATATGACATGATGTAGCTGCTGCTTTAAAGCATAAATACATTCCATACTACTGCTGAAGTAATTTAAATTAAAGGAACACTTTGGAAACAGATCAGATCTCAACTGGAAAAAGACATCCACACTGATGTGGGATGGGTAATGTGTTAGCAACCAAAGGATGCCGCATCATTTGATGAAAATGAGCACTGTCATTTCCCTCTGGGATTATTAAAGTATTTCTCATCTGATCTGATCTGGTTATCAACCCACAGTGGGCTCAGTCTGAAGTCAGAGAAAGTGAAACTGAAAAACTGGAGCTGCCGGCTTGTCCACTTTGATGAAACATTGCAGAAACTCTAGATGTTCCTCAGTAGGTATGATCCCAGCGTGCTTGTATGCATGCCTGACAACGTTGGGACATCCTTCCTATGAAATGACGGACTGGGGTATCTCCTCCCAGATCCTGACCAGGGACCAGAGAAGATATACCCCAGGGTGGCGTCGGATGGACCTAGACATGATGTCCCAGAGATGTTCTATTGGGTTTAGGTCAGGAGTGCATGGAGGTCACTCAATGGCATCAATTCCTTCATCCTATAGGAACTGGCTGCACACTGCTGCCACCTGAGGCAGAGCATTATCATGCACCAGGGTAAGGTCTAACAATGGATTAAACTAAGGATTACATTCTGATAGCCAATGGCAGTCAGGGTTCCCTCGTTTATCCTGTACAGGTCTGTGCCTCCCCAGACCAACACTGACCCACCACCAAACCGCATCAGTGACCCAGTGAAGGTCCCTTTTTAGGGCTCTGGCAGAACTCATACTGTTCCTTTTTGTACAAAGGTGCAGATGCCGTTCCTCTTGATGGGTTAAGGACCTCCGACGGCCCTGTCCTGCTCCCACGGAGTAGCCGCCTGTCTCCTTGAATCTCCTCTTTGCTCTTGAGACTGTGTTGGGAGACACAGGAAACCTTCTGGCACTTATCGATGTCCCATCCTGGTGGGGTTGGACTTCCTGTGCAACCTCCATAGGGTCACATTATCATCTCAGGCTGCCAGTAGTGACTCACATGTAAAACTACTGAAAAGGAGTCGAAAAAGTGAGGAGGGGAAAGAAATGTGTGTGGCCTCCACCTGCAAAACCATTCCTGTATTTGGGGTTGTCTCATTGTTGCTCCTTTAGTGCAGCTGTTGTTAATTTAATTAACACTAAAACAATGGATTAACACCCCCTTTACTGCAGGTAGGACCAGATCAATAATCCATGGGTTAAACTCACTGGATGCTGAATAAAAAGGGTTCCTTTAAGTTGTTGAGCAGTTCATTATATTTAAAATAATGCTTTCACACTTTAATTTATTTTGATACAAAAACATTAAATATATCAGTAGCTTTTAAGTGCTAGTTGCAAAATATTGTAACTTTTGCCATTCTGTAGTTAAGAAGACTAGAAACATTAGGAAATGATGGACTATTTTAACATTATAAAACCACTGCACTTCTCGATAAAGCTATGTCTGGAAGATATCGCGTTATTTTATCAAAACTGATCCTGAGACCAAAATAATAAAGTCCAATAAAGGAACAACCTGTAAAAGATGCAACACGCAGGAAAATTACCCTCTGTGGGTTGGGGATGTATATTGTCGGCATCTCAAAACCACATTTGTTGAGGCCTGGACGGCGGCACAGCTCCTGGACAATCTGCATCATTACTCTCTATGAAAAAAACATATATAGTTAGTACTTCTGTTTCTGGGTAAACCATAAAACAGGGGTCATCAACTGGCGGCCCGCGGGCCACATCCGGCCCACCAGAGCTTTCCATCCGGCCCCCGGAATATTTCTAAATTCAGGAATAGCATAGTGAAAAGGGAAAAGTGTGTCTGTGTATCTATCTATCTATATATATATATATATATATATATATATATATATAGATATAGATAGATAGATAGATAGATATATAAACATTTATTTTATTTTCTGAAAGCATCAGGCCCTCACAATGTCTGCAGAGCAAAATTTCGGCCCTCGGACAGATGTAGTGGATGACCCCTGCCATAAAACAACCATTGTGAATAAAGTGGACCTGCCTGTCTGTCCGTCTCCTTCCCAGCTTCGTCTGCTTTGCTGAGATAAAACAACAGCTTGTCGCCACATTTTTCGCTCAGCTTCTCCACGATGTTGAGCGTCCGTTTGCACAGCGCCTGACCCATCGGGTCAAAGAAGACAAATATCAGGTCTGCCTGCTCTCCTGCACAACGACATACTGGAGCATTAGCATCTGCGAAGCATCTCTGGCAACACTGGATACCTGAAGGCCTAAACACCTACCCAGCCAGGTGATGGCGCTGTTGACATCAAAAGGGTAGATCATGTCCCCGTCCACCAAGCCGGGGGTGTCCACAAACGTCACCAGGCTGAATTTCTTCTGCTTGGAGGTGGAGATCTCAGCAGACAGGTAGTCCATCACACCTGGGAAAAGACGGACTCTGGATGAACCAACACCAACAGAGCTGAGTCACTGCAGGATTCTGCTGTACGCAGTGTGGTCGATACTCTGAGACCTGGGGGGGGGGGGGGGGGGGGGGCTCAGTGATGCAGCCATCTTGAACTCCAAAGTCAAACTTTTTGTCCTCTCAAGCTGGCAATTTCACAAACTTTGTCTCTTACGCACTAGCAACACGCTGCATTGTCTCCTGCACAATGTTTAAGGTCTCTGAACCCCAATGTGTGCCGACAGGTCTGTTGTCACTGTTACACACAACAGCTCTTCAACTGGCAGCTTTAGTGTGCGCCGTGGGACGTAAAGCTAGCCAGTGAAGAACGACTGTGAGGCAACGCACTGCGAGGTTACCACAACGCATCACAGCTACAAGTCCCCCCCCCACCCCCACTCCAGACAGACACGCACGGGGCAGGATCCCCGGCTAACACACAGGTCATCCCTTTGATTGTCAGCTCTATTTCATTGCTTTTAAGGATTCGTTCGAGCCACTCCTTATATTTCCCAAATGTATTGATTTTAAAAGCTAATATTTGGTGCCGAAGTTAGAATTTATGGAGGATTTTTCTCCAATCCACACATTGTCAAAACTATACATTCGTGCTGCTCGAGACCGCTTGGGATCAGTGTTAAACCAGTTAACACCATCCGGGTATTAATTTGATGGTAGCGTGAGTCTTCATTGTTCCACCCACTGTGCACGATGCAACAGTAGCGCTGGCAGCAAAAGCAGACCTACAGCATGATGCTGCTACCACGCCTGATAGTGGGTGCATTGTTCTTAGATCTGAACGCCTCACCTTCACTCCTAGCAGACGGGCCTCTCGTTATTGAGGCCAGTTAGCTCAATATTTGCCTCCTCTGACCTGTTCAGCTTTTCTACAGAAGGAATTGGGCTCGGATGAGAGGAGAGCTTCTTCCTTTCGCCATGGGCAGCAACCATGGTGTCTCGGCATCTTCTACTTTACAATATGACTGAGCCTTGAGAGGGTCTGCGGTGATCTTAAACATCCAAACAAATGACCTTTCGCTGGACTGGGAAATTTCGGATGTTTAAAAGTGGGATCGGTGTCAGGAAACCACCTTGATGTATCCATGCCTTGTTGAGCCCTCCGTTCTGTCCTCCCTGCTTCTCCCCCCCTCTCTCTCTGCACACATTCCCCCAGAAACGGAGCGCAGGCCTGGGATGACACTGAGGCTGTTTTATACGAAGAGGCAGGTGTCAACACCCGACACAAATCACACCCTTGTGCTGCAGCGAGCAGGACCACCTCTGCTGCTGCTGCTGTGCCACATTAGCATTCCCTTAACAACAAAATATCACAACACACCTTCGAGATTTCTGCACTGTCCAAAACACGATTTTTAAAAAAAAAAGAGTTGTTAATACCATCTGTAAATGAAATCAAAAAGTATTCAAATGCTGATTATCTGCACTAAAGTCAGTTATGATGGCTCTTAAAATAGAAATGCTTGCAAATGCGCTGCTCGAAACTAGAAAGGGAAGAGCCTTGAGAAGCGTTAGATAACAGTTTGATCCAAATAAAAAGTCAAAGAAGGAGAACGGGTAGCGATCGTCAACGTGAGCGGAGTTCCTTGACTGAAAGTAAGAAAGCTTTGCAGCAGACTCACAACAGAAGAGCAACGGGAAAACACTTCAATATTGCAGCAAAGAGGCTTTTGCCAAATTAAACTAGGAAAACTAGAGTGACTGCACATGTTTAAAACGAAACGAGCGCCGCCAAAACCCCTGTTCTCAACAACAAAACAGCATTCCCTGCGTTCAAGTCCAGACAACAAGTTGAGAGCATGGAGGCAAGCAGATTTCAGGTTTAAACATTTGTCATTCAAGCTTAGAATAACACTGGAGGCGTTTCTCCACGTAAACCCCGGAGGATAATCAGCATCTCCGGCCGCGTAAGGATATATGATGATCTTCTGATGAGTCATCCTCAGTCCCTGGGAAAGCCTAATAAAAGCCTGATGAGCTGCGCTTCCAGAGGAGGCGAGGAAGTTCAGAGAATAAAAATCCAGCCTGTATTCCAGCGGCACCGGCGGCGGCGGACCGACTCCGGCCTGCAGAGCAGAGCCGCTGCTGCTCCGGCGCCGGGCTCCGTCGCCTCTAATGGCCGTGACATTTCTCAGCCGCCCCTCCTGACTACACTGCACTGCTGTCGACGGGGCGTGTGACTCATACGCCATACCATGGTCCGCACCCAGTGAACCCTCTCGTTCTGTACACTCCCCCTGTCAACATACACGCGCACACCCCACCCCCCACCCCCTTCAGCAGCAGCACCACCACCACCGCTCAGGCAGCAGGCACACCCAGTCGCTCTCCAGTGGCTCCACTTCTGCACACGTTCTCACTTTCATATAAACGAGAGTCATCTCAGCTGGCTCGAGTCCGGTCTGAACACCACCTACAGTGTGTGACGGGGAAACAGGTGGGATTTCTAACTTAGACCCATGTTGGGGGGGGAGGGGAGGAACATAGCAAATGTCTGGAGTCATTGTTTAATTCTTCTACTTTGTTATCAAAAAGCCACAAATTATCAAAGAAACCCATTAAAGTAGTATTCATGAACAGGTTTTCAAGCTTTCTGGAGGTCTTTCAGAGTTTTAATTTAGCCCTGTCCTGCTTTTTCACTCACTGTCAGTAGAAGAGCTTTTTTTTTGTCCCTTTAGCCGCTTGAGACATAAATTATTCAGGCGTAAAAAGGCTCTTAAAGCTGACGAATAAACCGCTGTTGTGTCAATTTAACAGAAAACTGTTTTAAAATTGGTTATTTCTAACACTTTGCACCAGGCATCTTTACAGAGATAATATTGTTTTTGCTCTATAATCTATAAAACAAAGGTGACACTAGTTTAATAGACATAATCTACATCACCGAACATATTTATTGGCCCATCTTGACTAAAGCATCCTTTATTGCAGCAGCATCCTTTTACACTGAAAATTTGAGAACAATCCAACATTTATTCATTAACTGTGGTGCAATTACTTGCATTCCTAAAAACCCACTAATTTCTATACAATTTACTGTTTTAGCTGTTCAGGGGTTTTGACAAAACTCTAGTAAGTAATCCATCACTTTCTTATTTCCTGGAGTATACAAATAACGTAACACAGAGGTCCATTTGTTTAAGCCATGGCCCACTAGGCTGGACGAAGAACCCGTATTCCTCTCGCCGGTAAGAAAAAGTTAAAAGAACCGCAGCAAAGTGTGAGATCTTGAGGTCAGAAAGTCTTCAAAAGAACCATCAGATGCAGCCGGAGCTGTTTACTTTGGGTGGATTGAGCTATTCAACAACAAACATTCAAGTGGGTTTGGTTGTGAAAAGATGAGCGAGGCTGTGGCAAAGCACTCGTTACCCACTGGTGGAAGATCTGTGATGCTGTGGGTCTGTTTCCTTTCCATAGACAGACTGCATGGTATAATGAAACCTTTGAAATTTCTAGAGATTTCAAAGGAAGATCTCATAAACTCCGCCAGAAATCTAAAAAAATGGCTCATCACTGTGTGTTTCGGGAGGACAATGATCTCAAACAACTGGTCCCATCAACACAGAAACGGTTCACCAGACACAAAAAAAAAAAAAAAAAAAAAAATCAACCTTCTTCCATGGCAATCTGTGTCCTCAGACATAAATCCTGCAGGAAATCTGGGATTTTGTTAAAAATAAATGATTTCTCATCTCTAAAATACATTTAATTTCTCCTAGATGGAATAAATGTACTTAAATTATAAAGCTTGCTTTTTAAATGATCTATGTGACACTGCAACATTAAATAAAAGGTGAATTTATTTAGTCTTTTTACACATCAAAAATGTGGGTGACACTATGGTATTGTTGTGCAAAGACGATTCCCAAAGTAATATTAGCTGAAAAATTGGGAATTAGATAAGCTGCAGGATGAAAGACCCATCTCTGTCGTTGTACCTCTAACATGTTGCATGTTCGGGTACAAAGACCTGAAATAGAGTAAAAACACGAAGCCAAACTCCAAAGAATAACTTGGAGCACTCCATTATACTAGATTTCCTGAATATCTGAAGTAAATTATAGAGAAAAGAGCTGTGCTGTAATGTGATGAGGAGTGTTAGAAATGTCTCTGGGTTCTAAGAAGGCAGAGAGGATATTTAGAGATGTGAAAAAAAACGATTGCCTGACGCATAGTTTAGTTTTAAAATTTAAAAGCTAAATCTTTGCAACAAACTTAGATCGACAATTTGTCAGAGCAAGTTACATTTTCACCAGTCTTGCAGCGAGAATCACTTTGCTTTTCATTAGGCCGTGATTAAAAAGCAACGGCAACACAACAAAAAACTCCAATCAAATGTCTTTCTATGATTGCTTGAGCTACAAGAGTGACCCTATTTTAATTAACTCCTGATTAATTTACTAACGAGACAGCAGAGTAAGATGCTGACGCAAAACCTCATCACTTGACCAGAAACTGAAGCTGAATACACTGTCTACTTTCCACTTCAAAATAAAAACACGTCGAGCCGTATGAAATCCATATCAACACTAGACGTATACAAAATGGGAACCTAAAAGAAACGTGATCAATCGCACACAAGCAAACACGAAAACAAGCATCATGAAGCTTTTTCCACAGCATCAGTAAACACATTTTCAGACAAATTATACAAAAAATGTCAGAAAAAAAGATAAAATAAGAAATTCCTTTATTATCCTACAACGGGGAAATTCGGGAAGTAACATCTTAATAAGTTGTTACGTGTTTCCTATTTAAAAAACGTCTAATCTTACCTTTGAACTCAAGGAGAGGCCGAAAGTGAGGGTAGAGATGTAACGTTGCGTTTCCCTGTGAAAGAGTTAAAAATGCGACGTCAGAGAGCCCCTCGACAAAAGCTGAATACCCTGGCTCTTGCCCCTCTGCAGTCCTGCACTGTAAATATTTTATTCCTCCTCATCACTTTGACCAAAGCAGGTTATGAACAGGGAGCTAAAGCGTGAGAGAGGATGGAGAGGTAGGCAGCTGCCAAACCTGTTTAAGTGCTGCAACGATGACTCAGTGGGTGCAACGGAGTGCATCCCTGAAGCATAATGAGAAATTAACATTAAGTTCTAGTTCTCCTTGCTTTCATCAACCCCCATAAGTCCTAAAAACCAAGCGCTTCTGCACCGTTTGCATGTCTGCATGCTGCTCTTACCGTCAGCGACTCTCTCTTGCGACCGCTTGTGATGAAGGTGAAGCCCTGAGTTTCAATGGCCACGCCGGTTTTCTGTATGTGCTCCTCGGCGTACCTGCAGAGACAGAAACCGGCCAGAGTTCAGCATAAATGTATTCGTAGGTTGCAACTGCGTCGTGCCTGCGAACGTCTCAGATCTGACCTTTGTCAGGATTTTTTAAAACGGGAAAGTGAAACCTCTCATCCCACAGATGATGCCTTAAAACCTTCGAGAAAGGCGTGTTTCACAAACATCGCTATGCAGCTATGACCTAAAGCTAATTGTTCATATAGCACATGCTGGAGTGTTCTTTAATATGAAGGATTTTACTGATGTAGAAATACAGAAAAAGCTCATTATAAATGACTGATTCATATATTCAGAATTTTAAAGCATGATTAATGTGTGAAACTCTTGTTCCTTGAGACAGATCACATGTTGTAACCCTAAGTTCAATCAAGGTGGTAGGGGGAAAAAACATTATTGAAATGTGTCGTTATTTCTTCTCTGGTGAGAAGGGGCAAACTCCTGTTCTGATTTATGGTAAGCCCGGGAAGCTGGCAGTTCTGGAGAACCTTGACATAGATCCGGGTTCTGCAACCTGCGGCTCCCTAACCCTCTTCCACAATGCCCCCTAAAAACTTTGACAAAAAAGAACCAAACAAATGTTTTTAAAAATAGATATAACACCAAATTCAGGTTTTGTCTTTGCTAAAAAATATATATATATACTTCTTGTCATACGGTTAGAAACTGTGTTTTTTAATGGTCATTTTCCATAAATATCAACATCCCAAAAAAGAAAATGTGTCCATCCTCTTTATTCCAATGTCCTGTTTGTCTTTTTTCTAAACCTAAAATAAAATGGCAGTATTTTAAAAAATGGCAACTAGCCCCCTACATTAGATATTTATCCAAAAGTATATGTTTTCTAATTTGTTTGACAAAGGTCATGTAGCATTAGCGGCTCTAAACCGGTTTTATTTGGCTGGGCTTAGGACAGAAATAGCTCTTTGGATTGTGAAGGTTGCAGGTCCCTGATTTACAGGGAAGAACCAGGAGGGCTCATGGGGAAAAGCAGCCAATAAAACACTATTTTACGTTTGATCTCAAAGTCAAAGTATCTTTATTATCTAAATTAGTAATTCATTAAAAAAATAACACATTCATTAAAAACAGTTGGTTAAAAAAGGATTATTTGAAAGCAATAAGAACAGTGGCAAATTGAATATCCTCATGGTCAAAAGAAAACTAAAACAACCAAAGCTCCTCCTACCGGTTTGCACACATGCACCCAGAACTGATTATAGGAGCGATTACAGAACCAAACTGTTTGAGGAAGAACTCATGCTCTGCAGCCCTTTACAGGTTTCCTGTTCATCTCGAACTAGGCACCCATTAATGAGCTTAAATGATGATGGGATGAACAAAATGTGGTATTTACAGAGGAGAACTCTGGAGCTTAATCTGACATCTGTTAGAACATCAAACACAAAATCTCTGATCCGAATCAGAATAACAAAGTTGACTGTGACTATCTTCCTGCTGTTTAGCTTGAAATCGATAACTAATTAGTTTACGCAGGTTAATAATCAGCCTAGAGCAGCGCTCTTAGCTGACTATTGTCCACTAAAAGCCATTTCAGACTCAGTTCTTTGACACTTGAGTTATCGCCAGGTGGTATTAGTAAATGCTGCTCCAGAAGCTGTGTTGACCTCCTGTTTCCCAGCACTGATGGTGCAAATAAGACATCAGCTGATTACGTTGGTGAAGCGTTCACAAGCACCACTTGTTTAGAACAGCGTTGATAAATTACAGGCAATGATATGGTGGCATCTGATTTGTGTGTTGAAACTTTCTGCCTAGATGAGCATCCTTTGCAAAAACACAAAATAAAACCGCGGGACAATCAAGCATTAACGGAATGAGACGGACGTACGGGTCGCCATTAAATAAGAACAAACAATTTCAAGCTGTTTCTAACTTTAAGCAACGCTTGCTTCCTAACTGAGGGGCAATGCTGCTCCGAGAGAGCAGGATGTTCCCATGGATGCCATTTGACTCAATTCCCCAAATATCTATTGTTGCTAATCCTAAAGTTAAATGTAAACTGATAACTTAATCAAAATGCTCAAACAGCAGCATCATAAAAAAAAAAAAAAAAAAAAAAACATGGCAGTCTACAACAAAACTAGATTTCCCGTACCATCAGCAGAGTTGATGCTGAGGATCACCAGAGAGGAAGCGGTGGGCTGGGCCTACTCCCCTCTGTGTTTAAAACAAAACTAGTTAAATTTTACAGAGCCTCTGTTGTGTTTCTCAGCTCGTATGGATTTGTCTTTCCAAATGCACTCATTTGTCTGAAAACAAGCTAAAGGCACACCGAAACCTCAACACCAGAGTTTGATATACACTACTGCAAAGGTTGGCTTGGACATATTTATTCACACATCTTGCTGCTTCCTAAGGTTTCTGTAACTGCGGTAGATTCTTTATCTTAGGGGCAAACAGTTACGTTTTTCAACAACATACTCCCCAACAATGCTATGGCCTACTGTAACTCATTTAAAGCAGCACATAACATTGCTTAATCTCACACCACATTATGCTGCCTTTACTGGTGAACATTCACCCAATCGACGTGATGGCACAATGCAGTGAACTGGAAGTGAAACTGACAGAGTGACCCACTTTCTGGTTAATTCAGGTTAATAATTATTTCAGCAAGAGGTGGCACTATTAGAGCACCAAAAGGACTCCTCCCAGATGGAAGCTAATCTTTATGTGTGGACATGAAATCACAATACAGTGAAGCAAAAGTAACGTACCCCATCCTGTTGCAGCAGAACGCTGAATTTCACACCATTGATCCCAACACATACACACTATTCTGAGCGGGAGCGCATCAAAAGTGACACACACGTCCGACAGGACAGGACTTGTTTGGATTTATTCCATAGAAAGCCCTTCATTACGCAACGGGCCTAATCTGCAGTGTGACAGCAGCTTCTGTAAACGGGTTTAGTGCAGATATTGAGTTTAACATATACATTATAACAGTATCTTTTAACTATTAAATGTTGTATTTTAATCTACTCGTCTCTAAAGGATTAATGTGAATCTGAAAAAAATCCTGATCAAAATCATTAAAATTCGGAGTCTCCAATGAAACCGACAGGAACTGCTAATTTCCATGAAGGCAGTAAATGACAAGTAATGAGGAACACATTTTTACCTAAAATGCCCAACGCTAAACGGGTGCTTACTTGAGGAGTATTTGTGGCAAAGCTATATCAAAAATAGGGATGGGCGATATGGACCAAAACTTATATCTCAATGTTTTTAGCCTGAATGTCGATATACAATTTTTATTTCGATATGATTTTCTTTTCATATAGTAATAACAAAAAGGCGTCTGAATCAAAGCTTTATCCCAAATGTCTCACAGGCACATTTCTTAGACAGCTGTAGATAAATATGAGAAATGGCTGAAAAAAAACCTACTGGAATACATAAAAGTGTAATTCTAATGCAACGTAGACCATCTCAATATAAACTATATAGTCTCATCTTATATCTCTTTTTTTATCTCAATATTTTTAGAATCTAGATATATTGCCCAGCCCTAATCAAAAACGTTTAAAACTCAAACAAATCCTCTTGAAGACATGACCTAGGTACATTTTATATGAGATAATATCTATGGCATATCGCCACATGTGGAGCAGAGAGTTTAAAAAAAAAAAACAGACCATTGCATATTGGCTCAGCGAATTTTAATAAAAAGAGATGTTCTACCAGTTAATGAAGGAGCTCTTCCCTGCAGAGTGGTTCCCCATGATCATCACGATAATCTTCTTTCTAGGAGGCAGGAGCCGGACTCCGAGGCTGCTGGCAATCTTTACCAGACCTGAAACACACAAGAGAATCAGACACTAGGACAAGGGAAAAGATTTATTTGAATCGTATTAAGGATAAAAACAAACATCTGATCAAAGATACTGAAGTGACCTGTTAAATGGGTGTGTGTGTGTGTGTGTCTGTGTGTGTGTGTGTGTCTGTGTGTGTGTGCGTGTGTTTAGGCAACAAAATACCGTCATAAACTAAAAAACAACAATCTACAGTGAATCATCTAAACTGCAAACACATCAAAACTGATCAGAGGCTCATTGAAGAGTAAATAAGGCTCAAATGCCAGAAAAAACGATTCCTCTTATTTAAAGCTTTAAATAATCTTCGTTAGAAGTATTTTTTCTGAGGTGCATTTGACACATGCACCTTCTAGACCAGGGGTCCCCAAAGTGGGGGTCGGATGCAAGATAATATGTTGCCAATGTGCTAAAAATATTTTGTGTTTCCTTATTTGTGAAACAAGTACCAAAGTATAAGTTTACAAGATGCTCAACGTTCCTCGTTTTAATGCAGGGGGAAGGCAGCGCTATTTTGTAAACATTCTTATAAAAATACTAATTTATTCTTGTAATATTATAATTTTATTCTCATCATTTCCTCCACAGAAAGGGGAAAAAAATCCCACCTGCTAAAAGGGGGTCACCAGTTATTTTAGGGGTTGCAGGCTGAGAGGTTTGGGAACTCAGATCAGCAGATGAAGTCAGGACCAAAACCTGCAGAGCCGCCTTAATGGAGACCAGAGGGCAGCTGGCAGTGTTCAACTTTTAACCACAAACACGGGACACGTCTTCTTAGAAAGTCTTTTCTTTTTTTACATTTAAATTTAGTTCTTAAAGTTTAATCCAGTTGTCATCTTTTAGCTCATTTTTATTTTACTTTGTTTCTTTGAGATTTCAATCATCACATTTCCACATATCTATTTGTCTTTCATCAACAGTTTAATATATTTATGTGTCTTCTATTGCCTTTCCTTTATAACTTTTATTATGGTAATATAAAAAAAAGGCATGATGCTTTTAACATAAACGGAACATGAAGAGGGCTGGTTTGTTTTTAGGCTTATATCGTCCATCTTGTGTTGCATGAAAAACGCTTCAGAAATAAAGGCCGATTGATTTTTGAAAAACATGATGACGTCCTGTTGAGCCTAAAGAGGTGAGAGGGTTTATCAGGAATTTCTTTTCTTTTTTTTTTCTTAAAAAAAAAGAGCGAAGATAATGCTTTAAATCACACTGTCAGGGTAACGTCCACACTTGGAATGAACAACATGAGCAGGTTTGGAGCGACGGCGACCTCTGTCCCAATGCTGTAACCTTGAAGCATGGCACTGCTTGTTTCAGCAGCTTATGAAACCACAGTGGGAATGCTGTACAATATCGTTGCTCAGCACACCCAGACTTTTCCCCCTTTGAAAACGCAGAGAGCATTTTAAAAGAAAAAACATAAAAATACAGACTTGCCGTGATGAGCTGCTCAAATCCAGCCTCATGCTAGAATGGAAAACAATGTCAATCAGTACGCTTTATAAATCATCTTCATATAGGTTGTGTAACTGCGGAAAATAATCCTTGGCATGATTTTCATTTATTTATTGTACCTGCATGCTAGGTAAGGTTGCTTCAGAAAGAAAATCATTTATTGGCAATATTACTGGTAAATATTGTCATGTTGAAATTAGATTTCCTCCCCCGTCTCTCTTTCTCTCCTGCGCTTCCGACCCTCTGTGACCGCCAGCGACATCTGCAGCATCATCTGCGTCCAGTATGGGAATCAACTGCAGTGGGACTCCATCCAGCAGACTGAACTGCATGCATTTGCATGTCAAGACTGAGCCGAAGGAGCTTAAAGATCCTTAGTAAAACTATTATTACTATCGCTGCGATGACGATATATTTGCCGTATAATGTGAAGCCATGAAGCTCGGAGATTGTTAATGGCACCTGGGTGTGAGTGTGCCCGTGCATTGTTGTTTGGTTATAAAGTTTGCCCACTGTGGTGGCTCTCATATCCAACAATATGAGATCCACTTCAGAGAGGAGGTCTACAATCTCAGTGTGACAGTGTCATATGGGAGCTGCAGGACAGGAAGGATTTAGCATGGGTGGTGGGGACAGCACAGGGGATTGTGGGATGTCGTCTACAAGAAATAGACACGGTTTATGCTGCAAGATCTCACCCACCCTGGCACTGCATCATTTGTCCCACTTTCATTGGGTAAACGATTCAGAAACACTAAATCAAAACCTAACAGACTTAAAAACAGCTTCTGTCCCAAAGCTGTGAAGGCTATCGCCCGCTGCTAAGGATCAAATACGCCACCAGCCCAGTTCATGGACTCTCTCAGCACAAGCTGGACTTTATGTAAATAAATACCACGTTTCATTTTTAAATATACATCCATGAACATGATGTCTCGATTTGTTCCTGCGTGCCACGTTTGATTTCTGAGCCAAAATTTCATTTTGACTCTTGGTTTTCGTCCAGTGTATCTCTGTGGCATCCTGCTTCTGAAGGACTTGCCTCTAGCTCAGTGACTGCTGGAGACAGCAACCAGCTCCCAGCCACCCTGCAAGGACTACTCCGGTAAAAAAAAAAAAAGAACCGATGGCTGGATGCAACACAAATCCTGCGTTTGAAATGTTCCCCTTAGATTTTGCATAGCAGCTGCAGGCGGGGGCATTCTGATCTGACATGACCCAAGTTCTGGCCTACAGAGAAACATCAGTGCAACTGCTTGTGTTGCATCAGAAACTTTTGGGCCTCGCGTTTCACAACCAGAATGTAAAATAAGAAAAACATTCTGGTTTTCCCACTTTAGAGGGCCTCCAACCACCCTAGACTGCTTGCCTGAACCGAAGCTGGCAGACATTAGGCCCTGGGAATGTTTCAAGCACAGATCTGTGTAATGTCTGATCTAGAAGACAGGTAGGACTGCTCTAAGGGGACAGGACGTAATTCATGGGGAACCCATACAGCTTGCTTCTGTCTCCCTTCAGCTCAGATATTGACTTTATTTAATAGGCGCAACATTTGTTAACAGGAAAAGTTTTCAGACGTACTGTAATAATCAAATTACAGCATTGGGTTGAGGGCGATCGCTCTTTACCACAGCAGTTATCGGTGTTAGACGCTCACTGCTGATTAAAGTGGCAGTAACAGGTTTGTTTCTCCCTGCCGTGTGTGACATTGGCAGTGAGCGCACAGATAGGGGCGCTGCCCTGCAGAGCTGCAGAGGAGCCTCTCTGGTTCAGGTGTCAGCTTGTTGTTTTTTTTTTTTTCACGCTGACAGCAGCTGCTGAAGACCACTGCACCACCTCCACTACACCACCTTTTACGCCATAAATCAGCCTTAAAAAATAAACTTCTTCGCAGCATTACGCAGCAATCGCCCACCGCCTGCCTGCTGGCGCTTTAACGCCGCAGTAATCCGGCTGGATGTTGGGTATTTACCATTGTCGCCGTCCGTATACAGCGTGTGGCACTCCTTCAGGATCCTCTCGCTCGGCGTGGTGATCGCAGACTCCAGGGGGTTGGCCACAGACCGGGGCTTTCTTCCCGACATGATCTAACCGCGAACTCACAGGGAAATCGCGGATCTCCTTGCTGCTTTTTAGAGGGGGAAAGGTTTCAGGGTTGCACACACGCCGAAACTGTGCTCCTGCTGGGCGTCAAAGAAGCAGCGCCCCCCTGTGGTCAAACACTGAACCTGCGAGGCCTTACTCATATCTGGCAGTGGTAGTCTCGACTCTGAAAAGACCAACCTAATGTTCTGTCCCTATCATAATTAGTTCTTAGCAGAGGTGTTCATAATGGGTATTTTATAAGACAAACATTTGAGCCAGATTAAAAACTTTACCACCATTTTCTAGTGCAAATGATGATCTAAACATCTCACTTTACAATGTCAGAGATATACTTGTTTTAATATAGCACATTTTTTTGCCTTTAATCGTGGAAAACAATTTTGCCTCACAATTATATAAAATTAATCTCAACATTTCTGAGTTTATTTTGTGATAATGTACTCCTCCATAGCTAATAATTTGTTTTCTTTAATCTACAATGGCCCTAATCAGATCTGTTTGGGGTTAAAATCATGAGAATAAAGTAATAATATTAGGAGTACAACAAGAAATAACATTATGAGAATTAAATCATATGTAATATTACCATTGAGAATACATATTGGAATATAACCCGAATAAAGTCACACAGTTGTTTGCACAAGCGTTTCAAAGTGCTGATACTAATGATAATTTGATGCTGATGTGCTAAAAAGATTTAGAATTTTCTTATTTGTGAAGCTGATACGAAAGATGCTCAACATTCGTCATTCTAACACAGTGGGGAAAACTGTACTTTTTTTGTAAGAGTTCTCATAAAATTACTACTTTGTTTATTACTTTAATCTCATAATTTCCAAAAACCAAAAAAAAAGCATTCGCCAAAAGGGGGTCGCCAGACTGTGGCACTGTTATTTGAGGGTCACAGGTGATGGCCTTTGGAGCTGGGTGGGGGAAAGAGGGTACTGTCGTGATCTGGGTGTGTGTGTGTGGCAGGAGTGAGTGTTCCTCTTGGAGCAGGAGATCCTGTTGGGGGCATGGCCAGCCAGCAGCAGTCGGCACACCTCTTTCCTGTTGCCTAATTTTCTGCTGGGGATGAACGGAGCTACCAAACAACTTGTCTGCCTGATGATCGGCCAACCAAGTAAAGTCAAGCTGCTTTACATTTTGTACAATCTCTCTAAGAAGGTTCTTCAAAACTTATTGTGGAAAGTTTAGTTCCTTCCTGTTACTGCAGTAACTTCTTCCCGCGCTCCGCGCCTTCAGGTGAGGACCCTGGTGATTGTCGACACATCTCCTCGGTCCTCTGATGAACCTCTAGGTCAAGAACCTTCCTGGAACCTCCTTTTACCACAGTCGACCCCTTCAGCTCCATTTCCCCTGCCTTCATCTGCTTGCTCGCTGTCCACCGGGCAGAACACCCACTGTAATGATCTCAACCTGCTTGCCTTACTTCTTCCTCCACACAAACCATCTCCAAGATGCCATCCTCCCCATTCCCCACCCTAAAACCATCAACCCTACCTCAATGCCTCCTTCTCTTTTTTTCGTAACATTACTCTTGCCCTCACAAAAC
The DNA here is from genome assembly GCA_037039145.1 of Fundulus diaphanus. Taxonomy (NCBI): domain Eukaryota; kingdom Metazoa; phylum Chordata; class Actinopteri; order Cyprinodontiformes; family Fundulidae; genus Fundulus; species Fundulus diaphanus. Next base: position 28,006,859 of record CM073127.1, read on the forward strand.
GGCTCTGTCCCGCTTAACCTTTGCCCTCTCATTTCAGCTGCCACTGAACCATTAAATCCTGAAGCCTGCTCTCTTTCCATTATTTCTTAAAAGAGTAAATAAACCTCTGAACTTTTACCTTGTCCCCGTTAATGATTCTGCTTATGGGTCAGGAGATTGCCTCAGAACATGACACCAAAAAGGGCATGAAGTTGACTCAACTAGTTGGATGAAGGTTTAAAATTCGCATGCTCAATGCTATGGTTAGGTTTAAAGCAGATCTCTGTTATTTGACCGGAAAAAAGACAAATCCTTTCAAATTTCTGCATAACCTTGTCTCGGGATCTGCATATAATAGTAATAGTGAACACAAAAAGTCAGATCTTTGTGCAAAAGAAAAAAAAGAAACAACATAAAAGAACAGTTAAACTCGTGCCCAAATACCAAAATAATCATCATTGAATTTCTATATTTTGGGCTGCATGTAGACTTATATTAAACAAGCGTAAAGTCTACAACAAAGGCTGGTTATTCTTTCTGTATATGGGTCAGCAGTCCTTCCGACGCAAAAGGAGCTCAGCCTCAGCATCATGCAGGAATTTGCTGCAAGGAGTTTAACAGCCCCCACTGCCCCAGAGCTGAGGTCATGTGCTGCACCTTACAACTGTGAGACATTCTATAAAGACGGCACTCCGGCTAAGGTGCTCGACACGCTGCTAATGTTTTCTAGATCTTCATTTCACAGCATCTTCCAGGATGAATTTAACTGAGGGGTATGATAATTCAAAGAAGAAGGTGAGTTTAAATTTTGACCCCCAGTTTGAGGTTTGTTGTGTTTTTTTCTGAATATTTGATTTCCTTTTAGTCCTTGAAAATTATGCATTGTGGCTGCCCTGCTGCAATAAACTGAGGAATTTGGTCCAACAATATATTTTATGGGTTTGGACGCTCTGGAAGTTGCATCCATCATAACTGAACCTACTGTACATTTTCTGGAAGGGCTTGGATGAGGATCACCAGGGGTTCCATGTGCATTTATTGCAGCTAAGAAAATTTGTTTAAGCTGTCAAGATTCTCCCTAGTCATGCGTGTTATTTTTAGCTTTATTATCTTCAGGTGTTTTGATCAGCAAACTGCATGGAATAGATGTTTTGCTCTGCAATCCTCCAAGAAATCATGATTGGTAAAAAACATAAATTAGTTTGCTCCAAAAAATGTGTTTTAAAAACAATGACCGATTTCAACATCTAATAATTTTGGGAATGTTTTAAGCAAAATAAAAAGATGAAGTAATTAGCTAAGCAACGTGCAGGTCAGGGATTACTACAGTCAAATAATGTTATGAAAAGTGAGAAAAGACAGAGACAACAGTTGATATTCTTCCATTTGAAACATAGGGGGAGTCATCGCAGCATCTTTACATCTCACATCGACTCACACCAGGAGCATTATTCTTTATAGCTTGAGTCCTCTTGATGCCTAAAAAACAACAATGATATCGTTCTAATCACTAATTCATGTGGACCTAACTGTGAACAGAGTCTCTCCTTAGTTTTTCAATCAGTTTGCATTAAATTTTGTCAGTTTTCTCCTTCAGTATATATAAATATATTCATTGAAACCGACTGGAGACAGTGGAGCTGTTTTATGATTGGACACTTTAGCTCAAGCTCTGCAACTTATCTGTTATGTAACTAAACATATTTCACAAATTCATCTGATTGTTCATTACCTTGTTATGATGGGTTAAAAGCAGAGAACAAATTTCGTTGTAATGTATGTTTCAATGACAAAGATGATGATATTATTCTAATAGCATAAATTTTAATGAAATAGTAACATGCACATTTTTTTAGCCCTGTTTAAAAATGCTTGAGAAAATAGTCATAAGATTAAATTATTAGAGCACACCTTTTCTGATCGTGAGGAACTGAGGTGTTCTAAATGTTGCTTGGTGGGAACATCTCCCTCATTGCCACTTGGTTTGGGGCTCTTTGAGTGCAGCACATGGTGCAGCTGTGCTCTTCTTGTATGTTAAGGATCTGCTTGTCTGGCAGTTTTTCTTCAGAGTAGTTTGTTGATGATCATCTATCAACTGCTGGACAGGATATGATTTATAGTAATGTTTATGACGAGCACACAGTCTAAAGATCACAACGTATGTCCTGAGTACAAGCGCAAAGAAGATATTTACCTCACTTGTCCACACATGGACAAGCGACAACGTTTATAAAACTTCTAAAAAATGTCCTTCATCAAAACCTTTACACGTTTATCAACCTCCCCAGTGACAGAAAACAATGAGGTGAGGTGCAGCCTCTTTTTCATTCAAATGCAATATTATCACATATTTGACCGTTTTGGAAGGAGTCCGTATAAGAACACCTACACTATAGCTTGTCAAAAGCTGTCCTGCATATTTCTGTTGTTAACATAAAAATGTAACAGCAAAATATGTTTGCTGATAAATTTAATTTACACGGGGAATCTAAACTGCAACTATCAATGTTTATTCAAGATGTCTGCAGGACACATTAAAGCTGGAACATTGGATGAACAATTGAATCTTTATGACTGTGATACAGCTGCTTTCTGTTGCTATTATGGGCAGAGCATGGGGTGTACTGAGGGGTCGGAGGGAGCGCCAAACCATGCTCTCACCTAGGGCAACAAAATGGTGTTAAAACGTTAAATGTTAAAATAGCGGCATACCTCCCCAGCTTCACAGTAATACGTTAAAATTTGATCATTTTTAATTTGCCATTAAATGCAAAATGAAAAAAAAAATATATAAAATGCATCGACTGTAGGATGGAATATATAGTCTTGACAACACAGCACTTCAGTTAAAGGGCTACTTATAAACATTGTTTTAATTTTTACACCATTTTTTCCAAAGGTAATCCAACAGATTTGAGATTAGGAGACCCCATGCTGTGCTTTAATTATTCCTAGATAATGAAGAAGCAGCAAGTTATTTTTAATCCTTTAAGTCCAGAGGGGTTTACATACCTGATAGAAATCAAAGACAGCTCCACAGTTATAAAGTGTAAATGCAACCTTTTAGCATTTGTGTGAAGTGTAGGCATTAAAGAATATTCTTCAAGTGAAACCATTATTGCAAATGTCACTTTATATTCATTTATAGGGGATTAAAGGTGCATAGCCACGTTATCTGACTTTTTTTATTAATATGTCAGTAGCTCACTGACTCTGGTTACATACTACTACTACTACTACTACTACTACTACTACTACTACTACTACTAATAATAATAATAATAATAATATAAAAATTATTCTAAGAGGGAAAAGACTTGAGAGGGAAAAAAAGACTTGTAGATTTCTATTGGTTCACCATGCCCAGTGCTGGATTCTATAATGTGGCTATATACCTTTAAACAAAGAAAAAAATTGAATTTTCTTAACCATGCCTAAATATTTAAAAAAATAAATAAATAAACAATGCAAAACTACATGAAAACCCTTTTGAAAAAAAGGAGAAGCCTCAGACTTTCTAAATCCACATCTTGACTATAACTGCAGGAAATCTGGACTGAATCAGCTGAAGCATATTTGTTTCACAAAAGTTTTAGTGGGCAGTGCAACAAGCGGACCTGTGATTTTGACATAATTTAGCCAAATGTGCCAGAACTGTGCCGAATGTGTTTTTCGTTTCATGAAAGAGAACCTGGTCAAAAAAAGTGCAGATTTACAGAGTAGGACGCCCTTTTCCTAATGAAAAATCCTTTGGTAATAAGATGTACTCTGTGTTTCATCAACATGTTCTATTGTCCACAGCATAAATCAATAAAATGAAGAGAAAACTCATAAAACACGGAGTTAAGCACATATGTGAAGCGAAGCATTTTTCTGAGAGAATCAGCAATCTTTGATAGACAGTTAGATGGCATGTTGTGTGCTGAAAGTGCTGTAAAACCAAAAGTATTTGTGATAATTAGGGGCTTGTTTTAGAAACATTAAAGCCTCCTCCTTGGAGTTATTTAGGGGTGAAAATGTGACTGTTTCTGACTTACAAGCGTGATAAAATGGTTGTGCCGTTGCTCATACCGGTACCGGTATGGACGGGCTTAAGCTGTAAAAGGCTATGAGTTCCAGGTTTGAGCAGCACGATATTAAAAAAAAACATTCAATGGCAATAATATTGGTACATTTTGCCAAAAAGAAATCAGTTGCGATACATCCACTTTTTCCTCACTTCTCTCTTCCTCAGCTGACATTACAATGCTTCCAACTCTCTGTGCCCTCCAGCCTCTTGGCCGCCATCATCTATCTCATCTGTTGTAAGACTCCGTCCTACAGGCCTAATAGACAGCTGGTTTGCAAAATGTGAATTTATGAGCACACAGATGATGCATTCCAAGCGATCCTTTCTGGCATACTTATTGTGCACACCGATATTGATATGATGGTATAAATGGCTTATATTATGCAACCCTACGACTGATCTATTTCCAACCATTTGGAGCATAAATTAAATTTGTTGACCAGTACCGTGTGATTTTAAGTCATCCCATGGCCCCCAGGCAAGCAGGGGATCCTGAGCTGATGCAAAGTGTGACTGTTCCTCTAGCCGGCTCTGAAATCATCTATTAGACTGACTTTGAGATTAAAAGATTGACTGATTTTTTTGTTAGATAATAAGATTTATTGGTTTAAGAATCTTGGCACAGCTTGACCACGCTGCAGACTTGCTCCCCTTTAACATTTCACTCACTGCGCTGCGCTTCTTGATGACTTGGATGCAGTTACAGTACCGTGAAATTCTGATAAACAGAGAGCAGCCACATAATGCAGCACATTCTCCACACGTTGTACTCATTTTCTCACAACAGATCAGTTGTGTCGTTCTCAGCATAAACCCGTCCGCCAGTCATACGTCGGCTTACTTTTGAGAGCAGGCTCTTGAAGAAAGGATATTCTGTGTACGTACGGACAATAGCTTTGAGGATCTTTGATGTGGAGATAAAAAAATGCCAAAACAATACGTGGATGAGTATGAGCCTCTGCTCAAAAAGGGCATTAAAGACAAAAGGCGTTTACAGGTATGCAAACCGTGAACTTTTGTTGCTTTTTGAAGAGAACAAGGATGAGTGGATGGGGCATGAGATTGATTTTGTTGATTTTCTGAAAATGCTTCGCTGAAGTCCTTTGCTTGGATTTTTCCAGCTTCCAAACAAATCGCTGCTATTGGCCATGTTTGCTGCTTGTGTTGGAGGAACGTTTCAGTATGGATACAATGTGTCTGTCATCAACGCGCCCACAATGGTAAGAACAACACAGTCAGGATACTAGCAGACACTTTTTGATAGTATTTTCATTCTTTCGTCAGAAAGAAAAGTGAAGTTTTTACTCTCTAACTTCTTATAATTGGTGACCTACTTGTGAGCACATGCTTTCTTCAGCCACCAAGAACAATACGATCCTTTCTAACAAGAACATCATTGCCTTTCAAGCAGCAGCATTTAACATTGCTAATTAGACATAAAGTGTTCAGACTAAGACAATGCTGCTTTTTATACTCACGCTGAACGTGTAAAAAAAGTATTTTAAAAGTCTGTTAAGGTTTTTTATGTTACTAATGTATTGCTGCGCTTAAATGTAATAAATGCTAAGCTCTTTTCCCTTTACTTTCCGTCCAAGTATGTACAGAACTTCATCAACCTCACGTGGATGCAGCGCTACCAAACCAACATCTCACAGGATGGGCTCACGCTGCTCTGGTCCACCATTGTGTCCATGTTCACTTTAGGAGGACTCATAGGGGCATCGATCGGCGGGACTTTGTCTGTGAAGCTGGGGAGGTATGGCGCTATCATGACACTTGTCTTATCTTTTGTAGCATTGAGGACTTTTCCTGTGGTTTCCTTAAGGAGAGGGACGCTGCTCGCCAATAACACCTTTTCGCTGATGGCTGCCCTGCTGATGGGTCTGAGCTCCACTGCAGGCTCATTCGAGCTGCTCATCATTGGACGTCTCCTCAGTGGAATTCATGCAGGTAAAAACTGTGAAAAGTATACCCACCCCTTTAAGCTTCTCCACCTTTGGTCCTGGTCCATCCACAAACTAAACTGTAATGCGTTGGGATATGATGTTTTATTGATTGGTGACACCCGATGTATAGACGTGCATAGGTGTGAAGTGGAAAGAAAATGGCCTTTAATGCTTTTTGTTTTGTTTTGTTTTGCATATGGAAATATGAATATGTGGATCACTGCAGCTCCTCCAGAGTTACCATGGGCCTCTTGGCTCCTTTTTGGATGTATGCTCTCTTTTTCTCTCTCTCTCTCTCTTTTGCAAATTTCAGCAACTGTAACAACTTTAATGAATCACCGTTTTTCACTTTTAACTTCTTGAAGGACCAAACCACTCAACAATTTTTAATTATTATTTTTTGTTTTGTTTAAAAGCTTCTTTAAAAACTGGCTGCATATGTTTAAGAGCTGCAACTTCTACAGTCTTTCTCTGGTTAAAATTGGTGGAGCCAGACTTTAAAACAAACCCTAACCTAATCATGAATCTTGGATTGTCGTTTGCAGGCATCGCCCTGTGTGTTCAACCTCTTTACTTGGGGGAAATAGCACCGACTGCATTACGTGGGGCCATGGGAATGGGAACTTCAGTCTTCATCACTGGTGGAATCTTAACAGGACAAGTTATGGGCTTGAAGTAAATCTTGAATACAAACAGGCCATGTCATTTTCACTTTCAAGAAACGTACAGGTTGTTGTGTTATCATAAACGCAAGCTGATTTTTTTCATGTGTGTTTAACGGTGCAGAGAAATCCTGGGCAAAGAAGAGTACTGGCCCATCCTGCTCTCCACCACCTGTATCCCTGCCGTCCTGCAACTCCTGATCCTGCCCTGGTTCCCAGAGAGCCCACGCTACCTGCTGATTGATAAAGGAGATGAGGAGGCATGTAAAAAAGGTACAATAATTCTAAAAATGTCTCTCGGTTTCTTTCCTAAATCACGACATTTCATTTATTTTTTGTTGGATTAGTTAAAAAGCCTGAAAAGTCTATTTAACCTTTGGGACCTAAAGCATAGAAGAAGAAAAAAAGGATCATACAAAGGCTTCCTGTCTTCCACATGTCAAGTTCAAAGAACCCAGAGAAGTTCAGTGTAAATGTGACCTTCTTACTTCTTATCTGCAATCCAAGCAGCAGAAACCAGAGTTTCTTTAATGCAGCTGGTTCCTGCATGTGACCTCGCTTGGATCACAGCGCGACTGTGTGAAAGGAAAGCGGTTTACTGTAGAAAACTTTCTGATTGGACTTTAAAAGTCACTCCCCTGCCGCCTGATCAGATGAGAAGAATGGTGTCCACAGAGGATTTCACTCACTCTGTCATGTGCTTTCCTGTGTCCAGCCTTGAGGCAGCTGCATGGTTTAGTTGACTGCGATGGTGCTTTGGAGGATATTGAGAAAGAGAGGAGTAACTTGGCGGGTGTCTATGCCAAGAAACCCTGGGAGCTCTTCACTGATCGCAGTTTACGCTGGCAGCTCCTCACCATCATCCTGCTCAACGCTGCTCAGCAGCTGAATGGCATTAATGCTGTATGTATGACTGACCCCACAGTGACCCCCTGATGATTTCCGGTTTAAAAAAAAATCAATTGAAAAAGTCAAAATTCTGTCCTTCTGTTTTTAGATTTACTTTTATGCTGATTACGTGTTCAGACAGTCTGGTATTCCTATGGATAAAATACCATATGCAACTGTCGGCACTGGTGCCTGTGAATGCATCACAGCTTTAACATGTGTAAGTATCCACTTCTACTCGTATTTGTAATCAAGTTGTCTGTTTTTTTATATTTATGCAAGGATGAAATTGTGCGCAGACTATTTCCTCTGAGTTCTGGGGGAATTTTTTGGGATTTTATTTAGGGCTATTAGAGTAAAGGGCCCTGATGTGTACAAACACACAAGCATCTCATCACATAAAATTGCAATAAAATGCATCAAAGGTTTATGGTTTTAACATGACAAAGTTCCAGCATGTGAATGCTTTTACTGAGAACCGTAAAACACAACAGGTAAGAACTATGGCAACATCAGAAAAGCTAACGAAACATCATTAATGCCAAACGACTCTGGATTTTTTGAAAAGAAAGGCCTGATTGTTTCAGCTAGACAAACCATACTCTACACGTACAGCAAAAGCATCAAAATACAATGTCAAGTATTTTTTTTAAAAGCTTCCTTAATTTATATTAATGTTCAATGTCAGTTGCATAACTTCTCCAGATCAAAGACAGAAGTGAATGATTTTCCTTTCACAGGAGTTAATTACATAACACAAAAAAGAAGCTTTAGGGGATTTGTAAACGTTTCAGTATTAAGAATTTATTTTAAAAAAACTGGATTCAAAACTTTAAATGTGTAAAAATTACAAGAGGTTTAAAAATAATTACATTTATCATCATACATACAAATAAATGTACAACTGATTAAAACACAAAAACGTAGAAATCAACATAAACAGAGAAAATTAAAACGTTGTTTCCACCCACAGTGCTTACTGATAACCAGGAAATAAACAAACAATAACGGCAGTAATAACTGACACTGATTGAATTTTAAATTACCAAACACTTTACAGCTTCTCAGAAACCAAAGGAAACGGATTTAATTGCTTAACCGTTAATTCTAATACCTAAATTAAATCTGAGAGGGAAAAGTGAAAAGAGAGATGAACTCAAAGTCAGGACCACCTTTGTAATCACTTTGCCAGCACTACACAGCTACCAAAGAATAAATCATAGAGTGCCTTACTAGAGATCCAACTCATTGTTTTTCCAACTCCAAGGAACCAACCAGGGTCTCTTTGTGTACGGTTCCGGCTTCCAGAACTCAGCTTGAATGACAATACAGTCTCAGCGCGTTTAGCTGTCCAGCTGGCTTGGTTGTTGCTTTTAGGATTTGAGACAGCGGCACTGGTCCGTCTGGAAGAGTTCATCCAGTAGGTGTTGGTCTTGGTAAATGTTTCCTTTGGGCATCAGAGAGAGTCAAAGATCTACATTAATAACTATATCATGATGGAATTTTATATATATAATCCTAATCCTATAATCTAAAGCATTTAATAATCAATAAAACATGCCTTTCAATGTTTGAAAAATTATGTACTGTATATATTTCCATTTATAGTTTAACCCATCCCTTAGGAAGCCGTGGGCTGCCAACACTGAGTGGCGCATGGAAGGCAATCTGGGTCTTGCTCAGAGAGCCAGAGAGACTGACTGAGTTTCAAACCGCTGACCTTTGGGGCCTTACCAGGACGCAAACATCCGGCTCTCTAACCACCAGGCCACCACTCCCGATTAGCTATCTGTTTTAATTTAGTGTTGTGAATTTAAAGATGTCTTAATTTCTATTTTAACAAAATAAGATAATTAACCTTAATAAAAGTCTTTCACAGTCTCATCCAAGAAAAGCTCTCATGTTGCGCTGTCGAGCATTCAGATAAACAAACAGGGTTAAAACTGTCTATTTAGGATGCAGACGTCACTATTTCTGAAATGGGGAACCAAAATGCAGGCAGGTGAGCAAGTGGCAGATTAGAGCCAATAATACATATATTTAATGTTGAAAACATACCGAAACAGACTGCAAATGAGAAATAAAATCCAAACACTGGTAGGAAAACCAGTATCAAGACAAAAAAACTCAGAGACATGGTGGTGACAACAGTAGGATCTTACAACTCATGAATGAAGCAGGGATGAATACAAACATGGGCGGGTCATTCCTCGGGCAAATTACAGGAGAGATTGATCAACCGAATAGAAACAGCTGAGAGAGAAACCTGAGGTCTGAGTCAGCTGAGAGAAAAATATAACTGGCTGAATAGAAATGAACACACAGAAACCAGAAAGTTGTACAAACACAAAACAGCACATAACCCAACATGAGAATGACCCAAAATGTTAAGTAGTTCGTGAAGCGCTTAGAATACAATAAATATCAACTCATATTGAGTTTATAACACTGTACTGGTGTTATAAATAATGTATTTCTACACAGATTCCTTTAAAATAGTACTATATGTTAAATGAGACATCAGGATTGTGTGGAACAAATCCAGATGCTTGTTAAACCTCCCCACGTGTTTTTTTTCCTGGTCTTGTGACTCGCAGGGTCTGCTCATTGAAAGTCTGGGAAGGAGGGTCCTCATCATGGGGGGATACGTACTGATGAGTATCTGCTGTGTTTTCTTCACGCTGACGCTCACTTTCCAGGTAATTCACCTCGTGATCAGACGTCTGAGCCTCGCGTTTACTCCAGAGTTAACGTTTGCTCTCCCTTCAGGGTTACAGCCCAGTTTTCCCATACTTGAGCATGGTGTGCGTTTTTGCTTTCATCCTGAGTTTTGGCCTGGGGCCGGGTAAGCGAATAAAGCAGAAACCGTTTTCGCCTCGTTACAGTTCACAGCTGCATCAATGGTTTTCTTCGTGATTTCTGTCTGTTCAAAGGTGGCGTGACAAACATCCTAACCACGGAGCTGTTCATGCAAACCGCCCGGCCCGCTGCCTTCACGATCGCCGGATCAGTGAACTGGCTCAGCTTCTTCTTCATCAGCTTGGTCTTTCCTTTCATTGTGGTCAGTGCTCAACGCCAGCAGGAATACATCTTCAGTGTAAAAAACAAGTTTCACCATCGTCTGACGAATCTTTTTTTTTTTTTTTTACGTTCACAGATTGGGCTACAGCAGTACTGTTTCCTGGTATTCTTGGCGGTCTGCTCCTTAGTGGCCACCTACATATTCTTTTGCATCCCCGAAACAAAGAACAAAACCTTTGTGGAAATCCAGAATGAGTTCCAGTCGTCCAAGAATAAGTTCTCCAGATCAGATGGAGCAGGGACTATACTCTTATCAACATCTATATAAAATGTTCCTGAGACAGACTTTCTCTGTAACTCACAACATTTACACGTGGGTAAATAACAAGGATTCACTCCCATTCATGACATTATCATAAACTGTAGAAAATATTTGCATACATAAGTTAGGATGACCTTGACTCATCTCCCTCTGTTTTATAAATTATGGTTTGTACTACCTCTATAAAGGGTGCTCTGTTTGAAATGTCAAATAAAATTCAGCTAATGACAAATCTTCTTTAATTGGCGTGAAAAGGTTCAAAGTAAAGTCTGAACGCTGCTGCGGCTGCCTGGACTTTTCTAATCCCTCAGAACCGCATGTGGTTCGGAGAGCAAATACTTTATGGATGTGTTGGCATTACAGGGATGAAAACTGCACCAGCAGGAAGAATTACAGCTATCTGGGATCTTTGAAAGGGTTAATATGAACAAAAGTGTGCTTTATATGCAGCAAGGTTCACAAAAAGCAACACACCAACAGAGTCTTTGTTGTTTTGACCGTTTACCATTTTTTTTAATTGTTTAAATTGTAATTTTTTTTCAGTCATTATGGATTAGTGAGAGTACACACCCACATTTGAGGAAAAATCCAGAAATAAGAGCTCTTCAGTATGAACAGTGTTGTCAAAACTCTTAACAAACAGTTTCTCCTTGTTTTGCTTCCAAAAAGGGTTTATTGTAATCTATTAAAGCAGCCTTGAGCAATACTTATTTAGCCATTTTTTCCCCATCTGGGTTTTTGACTCACATCGATAATTGTTGCTGATGGATAAATCATTCAAACATTAAAAATGCACCAGACACATAGAGGAGACGCATTCCAAGACAGACGCAAATCAATGACCCACCGTCACCGTCCTGGGTCGTCAGAGGTTATTGCTTGGTGTGAGTGGAGTACTTGGTCACCTGAATCATGATGAGACTGCTGGTGTAATCTCTTTGAAAAGAGTTACAGGACCGAGCTGTACTCACTGGGGAGTTTGAAGCTCAATCCACTCCCTCCTCCCTTTTGACAAAGATGGCTTCTTTCAGGAATTTTGTTACCATAATGACATTTTTTGATTTGGGTCAGACACCAGCTCACACAACACGCTGACGCAACAAGACATAAAACTTCCAGCATTAAAAAAAGAAAATAGTTGTTTGCATCAGCCAACAGCACTCCCTGAGTGGCTGAAGCGTGTAAATAGTCCTTAGAAGCTAATGCAGTTTCTGAGTAACAAAGACACCCTTCTTTCAAACCATCTTTTCTCTCTGTCCTAAGTCCAGGTTTTCACCATGCATTTTGATGTTGAAGTATGTATGTAAAAATGAGGGAAATTTTTAAAATAACATAAAAAGTTGACATATTATAATATTCAGGGTTATGGAATTTATCAGATTTTTCCAGGCACTCAGTACCTACCCCCCAGCACTTGTTTGTGTGACATTAGACACTGCCTCCTACTGGCCAACCAGTATTCACATCATACCAAAGTCCAATTTAAAATCGTTGAATTTAGGATTAAATATGCCTGCAGTGTTGATCCCTTTTTAAAACATTTTTTTAAAGATTTATTACATTGTTCTCGGAGATGTGTTCTGGACTGCACAATAGTGTCCATTTTCTGTCTACATATTGGAAGCAACACTCCCACGCTGAGCTTCTTTTTTATTCGAAATAACTTTTTAGACAAATTTGAATCTCGGGCTTGAAAACCTTTGTACCAGCTGTCGGTATGCATAAGCCATCCGTTGGTCAAATGATTGAGAATAACAATAAAAAAATGTGTTGTTTTTTTTGTTTTTGCTACTTCCATTTACCTGAAGGAAACAGTAGTCGCTTAATGATGGCAGGATTTACCAAACTCTCAGGAAGATGCCAATGTACAAAATCAGAAAAGGTGTCCATTAGCTGTGTAATTCACGTTACACATACATTCCTGGACCCTTGTTACATGAAAACATAACCTCCTAGACCAGTCTCAACCCCCAAAAGGAAAAGAAAATAATGATGGAAAACAGTAAAGGGGACATATGTGCAAAATCCGCTTTTTTTAGCCCTGAAATACTTATTTTTGTCCTTGGATTCTCTAGAAGTGGGGAAAATTGATTTCTTATATATATATATATATTCATAAGTAGGAATGAATGTAAATATATTTTCACTACCTAGTTTATAAGCTTCTCAATGTAAAAAGTGTTTTGTAACATCAGGCAGTTACTGAGACTAGAGAGAGATCCACAAGACAGCCTTGGATCATGTACAGGCTAGGCGGGGGGATCTTGGTTGACGTCCATAAATCACAAACCAGCGAGATATCCGCTGAGGGCAAGGTGAGTCAGGGGAATCTAGGTTGTGATCAGACAAACAGGCATGTAAGGACCCCTGGCTTTCTACCAACACAAGGCTTTCAATAATCTGGCACTGCCTTCTTCTTCTATAAATTTTATTGACAGTTTACAATATCTCTATGTTAGCACCATCTGTAATATTCTGTCTTGGTTCCTGTTTATGATTCGGTTAAGTTAGTGTCCCTGCCTTATGTTTCCTTTGTGTTTTTAAGTTCTGAAGTCCGGTTTAGCCTATTTATTTTATATTCTGTTCTGGTGCACATTTATTTGTTGGTTAGTATTTTCCTGCCTCTTGGTTTATTTGTGTTCTAGAATATTCTGAGTTCTGTTATGGTTTGTTAGTGTTAGTTTTCCTTCTCTTCCCTGTCTTTTGTTATCTGGCTGTTTTGAGTTCTGTCTAGTCTGGTTTCTTGTTTAGATTAGTGTTTACTGTTGTAGTTTATTCTGTTATGTCTTCAGAAGTTTCTTAGTTTTGGTTTGGGTTTGTTCTTGTTTTGAGCCTCGGCACTGATGTCTGGTCTAATTACTTACACTGCACACCTGCCTAACTCCACCTCTGCTGCAATCACCTCTCACCGGTTTCACCTGATTCCACCTCCATATAAACTGCTGAGACCAGACATCAGTGCCAGGTTGTCTTGTTGAGTTGATGGGTGAGTCTCCTCCTGCAGCATTCAGTTTTTGTATTGCTTTTTGGATTATTTTGTTCCTCTTGTCTCCAGAAGCCTGAGCCATCCTGTTCTGTCGGTCTGTCCCTGTTCGTACCCGCCCTGCTGGTCTGTTTATTTTTATACCGTCTTTTGGTTTGACGGTCTCTTTTGGATTTTTCCCTGTTTGTTTTTGATTTTGTTATTAAAGAGCCTTTCCTTTGAACAAACCTCTGCTGGTCTGGCTGAATTCTGGGTCCGCTGCCTCTGTTCATTACACCATCTGCCAGATTGAGGTGTAGTCCTCTAAATATAAAATCTTTAGTCTGACTTACACTAAAAAATAAGCTAGTTGTGTATCCTTTAAATACTTTACTAGTGTTTGAACAATAGAATGTGACCCACGGTTATTTAATAAACACAAATGTAAAAATAACAAATACTGAAAACCAGAATGACTTGATAAACTCACAGTCCAAGGGATAATGACACAAATAGACCATAATCCCATGATGATCCGAGTGACTAGAAATCAGGACCCTACCGAAATAAGACAGGAACTATCATTAGAAAAGTGAAACAGTAACTAAAGATGAAAACACTTCAAGATTTCTCAACCAAGACATAAAAAACTCACAGCAGAGAACACAACTGCAAAAGTAGAACACAACATATTTCACATTATGACAAGGAAGGAGCGGGACAACTTAAAGATCTCTTGACCCTTCAGTAAACCTCCAGCCAGAGAGCGAGGCCGATGTAATTTATACAATAGAGCTTAACCTTGTGTTTAAGAAGTAAGTATACTGGAAATTTTATTCTGGATTCAGGTTCAGTGGATTTAGATTTCATCAGGACTCTGGCTGCAGAATTTTGGATCTGGAGAAAAAACAAACAAGACAGAACAAAAACAGGCCCACCCTCTCACTCACTTGGTTCCACCCAGTGAAAGCATTCGACCGCAACTCAGGAAGTTTTAAGCTAACCACTCCCAAAACACCTGTTCTACCTGGTGGAAAACACAATGGTGAGTATTAGCAATGCAACGACTAACTGAATAATCAAAGCTAGACAATAATAAGGGAAAATAAAACTAAGTTGTGTAAGGGTCGCAGTATTTGAAAAGCAGTGTTGCAGCATGAACTTTAAACCGGACAGTTTAAGAAAAAATTTTAAGGGACAATTGGGGAATACATAAGAACCCATCCGCTTCGTCTCACTGACTGATTTTTAGAAACATACAACAGTTTTGGCTGTTTTTTGAATATTAAGCAGGTGGTAGGGTGCAAGCAAAAGTAAAATAACTAGAGAATGATTTCAAGTATTTTATTGCTCATGCAGATAAAGTATGCTGAAGCCCATCGATGTACATATCTTTCTAATGAGCTTTATAGACTTCATCTTTTTACAAAAATATTCTGATTTTACAGAGATATTTTTCCTTGTGTCTCCGACTATGCCGTTGCATTTCGTAACTGAGCTCAGTTGCATTTCGTAACTGAGCTCAGTTGTATGTCATTTTGGCAAGAAATACTTGCAACCTGTTGACTTCACTTCGCTTCAAAGAATGTAGGGCGGGGTGAACACTGGAGGGAATTTTTTACTGACAGGCTGAAGCTTTTGTACCTTTAGTTTATTATTTACACAGGAAGACAACCAAAACTGATGCTGTGAAGCCTAACATTGGGATATAGAGAAACGAACAAACCAGGCTCAGGTTGAAACCTTGTGCATGTCATCAGTTTTCTCTGGTACACTGCTAAGGTCGCTGCCATAATGTTTCTTATCTTGCCATCTCTGTAGGTGTGTCTAAAAAAGAGTTTTACATGGGGCTGAAGATGAAAAAAAATAAAACACTTTTTCTAAAACATAAAAATGTGTTACGCATTAAAGATGTTTGTGTTTCTCGTGGTTTATTTTTATTTTGTTCCATTGATCCTTAATGTATTAAGCTTATCTCAATGAGATCCAACCCAGATAGCAAAATATGAGTGAATCAAGGTGGAAATGTGGTTAGGCAGAAATATTGAAACCATGTTGAAGCCTGACATTTAAATTAAACATAAAGTGGTTGGTGACTTACATGTTGCATCAGCGTTAGATTTTCAACTAGAGATGCGAGATCCGATACCCAGATCGGATATCGGATGATAGATGGCGATACAGCATTCCGATCCAATCATTTCTTTTTTTTAATTAATATTATACACAGCAATACAGGTACGGCAATCTAGTCACAATTTCTTATTATTCTTATTTTGAACTTGTAGACTAGAATTTTGCTCAAGAAGCCAAAGAGCAGAACACATTTTACCCATTAGGAATATATTTATATATATTTATATATATATATATATATATATATATATATAGATAGATAGATAGATAGATAGATAAACAGTTAAACAAAACAACTGGTTTTTCAGTTAGTTTATTTTGTTTGCTTGAATATGTTTGGTTTCTAGGCGTGTCTTTACCTCATCTTGACATTTCACTCTATAAAAACAAAAAACAATAGGTGTTAAGTTCTTGTGTAACATTTCTAAAGACTGAATTTAACTTCAAAACATTCAAGCAAGTATTTCATTGTTTTCTGGTAAAGACTTAAATTTTGTCATTTTCCATCGCCCAGCAGGTGCACGGGCAAAACAGTCCCCAGGGGTTTGCACCCAATTTATTAGCTCCGAGTTTGGTTCAAACTAAGATGTGGATTAAAGAGGGGTGGTTCTAGTCAGAAAGTATTTTTCCGGTAATGCAAATCTTCAAATAATTATTGGAATGTGTTTAAGGTATTTTCAGTTTGTATTAGTTTGTAAATGTATTGTTTTGTTTGCTCTTTGACATGAAGATGTTTTTTGACTGCACATTATGCACAAACAGCAAGTAATAATGTTTACAGACAAGTTAGAAAATTTACAGAAAAAAAATCACAACTCACTGTCCTCAACATATGTTTCTTAATTTAAAATGTGACAAACCTTGGCTCAATGACAAAATGCTCTCAGGAGGAGGAAGGGGTGCAACACACAGCATACACACAGCGACGTTGGCTTTTCGATCATTAAAATTCGACTTCAAAACAACATTCAATGACATCTTTTCAACATTGGTTAATTGGCTAGAACTGGATGATTGTTTGATGGTTGATCCACCATCAATCGTCAACCTTAACCAAAAATTAACCTTTTTGACCCTAATTCCACATTGAATTAACATCTTTTGCTATCTGGGAAGATATAATTTACAAGAGAGACCGGTTTTGGTAAAACAAAACAAAAGCATATTTACAAACACAATAACAAAACAAACACTTAAAGGATTTGATTCATATTAAATAAGACAATAAAATATAACCTAAAAACAAGAGCAAGTTTCATGGCAAGATTTCTTTTATATTTCTGAATATAAGCTTAAATTCTCCCAGAGGAATCAACATGGATATTTTCATATCCTGTTGTAGAGTGCTCCAAGTTGATAAGACAGAGTAAGAAAATGCCTCTTTTCCAAGTCCTGTTTGTACTATTGGAGCACTGAAAGTGATAAAGTCCTGGGAACTAAGTCTTTTGCTGGACTAAATGACATATAACAGGATAAATAACACAGGAACAGACAGCTTTAAAGATGAAAATGTACCAGTGCATGAGTTTATGGATTGATGATGATGGCCAGTTGAAATTTAAAGGATTATAAAGAACAGTGAGGTGTGAGAGACGCTGGTATGAAAAGTAATTCTCCATGATAGACAGCATCTAATGCAGAGAGGTGGCAGGTGCATTAAAATAAACAACATCACAGTAATCTACCAGAGGCAGGAAGGTCACTGAGACAGGATGCTACCTTGCACTGAAGAAAATGATATTATATAGTTAATGACAGGGGAAACCCTGAGCAATGAGAGTCTTAACAGCTTGCCATAATTTCTTTAGGTTATTTACGCATTTTACAATAATCTTGTTTTACTTTTGTTAAGGCAGCAGCTAGCAGATTTTTTAATTGATGGAAATGTAACCCATCAACTTCAGAATGATTTTCCTTTGCGACTTCCCAGAGCTGATATCTCCTGTGCAGGAGACCTGCTAACTCAGTGTTGAACCAGGAACTGACTCAACCCTTAACTCTCAGCTGATGAAACAGAGCACATTTGTCAATATAATAGTTAAAAATATCGAACAAATAGTCCCAGGAAAAATGTATGTCATCAAACAGATAAATGCACTTCCAATTGTAATGAAATATACCATGAAGAAAAGCCTGTTCTCTAAAATGCTTCATAGTTCTTTTTTAGACAAGAACAGGCTCAAAACGGAGGATTTTAGTGTTTCTAACTGCACCAACTGGACAATGATCACTTATATCATTTGCAACAATTGCATTGAGGATGAAAAGATGGAAATTATTTGTCAGGATATTTGGATTCAGGTTTAGTAGCACTGTCAATAATTTGAGAAACATTAAAAGCAAGACGGTGTGTCTTAAAACCCTCTAACAGGGAAACAGTAAACCAGTCTCAATTAAAATCACATGCCAGGATGAGTTCTTGAACATTTGAGTCAGACAAACATTAGGAAAATTAGGAGAAACTGTCAACAATGGCCGAAGGAGGTCTGTAACAAGCAACAACAGCTAAAAGCTGTCCACCAGACAAGTCAATCTTCAAAGCTGAAAGTTCAAACTGCTTAGGAACAGATTTAGAAACGAGGGTTTGGACTTTAAGGCAGGATCTAACAAATAAAGCTACACCACCTCCTTTTCTTGGATGGTCTGAAGAATAAGTTATGTTTGCTTCAACGCCATTATTTCCTTTACTGAACAGCTGCATGACCATCTGGATATAAAAGTTTTAATGTTTTATATACAGTCTACTAGTACCTCCAATTATCCTTTGGGGGAGAAGGGGAGCCGAGTGCTAGAGCAGAGGCAGCTCCGCCTAGTGGTGAGAAATCGCTAATTGCTCCTTTAAGGAACTCATATACCCCATTTACACTACCCCTTTTTAACCGTGCCGAGACCAGTCCGAGCTCGGTAACCGAGATAACTATCGAGTGTAAATGGAACACAAACTGAACTGAACCGAGCCAGACACAACCGGACCGCGCTAAATGCAGACCAGTTACATGGGTGGGTTCTGCTCGTTTTTTTTTTTTCTGGCCCGGTTCTCTAATAACAAAGAGCGCATGAGCAGACCACGTCATCTCCGTGCGGTCAGCTGACATTTCAGACATTCATAAAAATACTAGCTTCCCTACCGTGACACACGGTTTCCAGTGATGATTCTGCTTAGCATTGCGATGAACCTCAGCGTCTGTCGTTGTTTCCTGCGTCTGTAAATCCTTATTAGACGTTCGTTTGTCTTATCCACTTCCCAAAAGCCGACTCTGCCAAGTAAATTCAACAAAAGTTGCCATCTTCGCCAGACTCTCTGCAAACAACGAAATATAACCAAACATAACTTCCTGAATGTTACGGGCGTCGCCATTTTGATTTGCTTGATTTCCTCCTTCAATCCCAGAGAGCAGTAGTACCGCAGATCGTCACTAGGAGGCGAGGAAACCAAGGAACTGAAATAGCGTGATGTGTAAACGGTCGTAAGAACCAAGCTTGGCTTGGTTAACTGATCCAAGCTCGGACCGAGCTCGGCATGGATCGGTTTAACAAGGGTAGTGTAAATGGGGCTATAATGCTGCAGCA
Organism: Fundulus diaphanus; assembly: GCA_037039145.1. Lineage (NCBI taxonomy): Eukaryota > Metazoa > Chordata > Actinopteri > Cyprinodontiformes > Fundulidae > Fundulus > Fundulus diaphanus. The sequence continues at coordinate 28,026,414 of CM073127.1, forward strand.
AACCAAGAAATGTTTGGACAATTTCATGCTCCAAACTTTGTGGGAATAATTTGATGACACCTTCCTGTTTCAAAAGGAGCACACCAGTGCACAAAGTAAAGCCAGAGCAGGTTTTGGTGGGACGAATTGTACTGGCCTACATGGTCGGTTCTGACCTCTGGAGGGCAGGTATTAAATGGAGCAGAGAATGTGAGCCAGGACTTCTCGTCCAGCACTAGTGTCAGACCTCATATATGATCTGCTAGTCGATTGTAATTAATTCACATAAGCAGACTCTAAATGTTATAGAGACCCTCACCATGTTGTGACAGTAGTGTTGTAAACTTTTAGCCACAACATGACAATAGTCTCCAGAAAGAATTTAAAATCATTTCCGAGTTCATCCATGTTCTAGGTGCCATCTTTGAATGGCCCTCATCATTGTTTTCCCTGAATTTTGAAACAATCTGTGTTTTTTTGTTTTAAATGAAAAAGGGAGCTTCGGGAGAAAGTCTAATTCTATTCAGTCTCAAAAAGAAAAATCAACAAAACTGAACTGATACAAAATTGTCTTTAAAGTTTCAAATCGATCATAAAAACGTATAATGATGCATAATGACTAATAAATACTTTGGTAGTTTTTTTTTCTTTCAGAAACTAACAAGATGTGTGAATAGTGCAGTCCCAGTCCGTCTGTTCATTTATTCAATATAAGTATTCATGCTCCAGGCTATACTATCGCAACCTTGTCTACTTCTGAAAGTGTGAAGCATGGGGGAATGTGATGGTATGTTTAGTGTTCTTGGTTTTTCCAAGTAACTAAATTATTCTACTTCAGTTGGGGTTAAAGAAGCATCTGATGTTGTTATCTAAACTTAATTGAGTAGCATTGAATTTTACCCTTTAAATGCTGGTACATACATTGTTGTACTCTGTGAAGTCTCAGGGTTCAGAGTTACTAGAAGTACTTTCTTAGCAGCCTAAACAGTAGAAATTTCTTCAGATATTGTTGGTTGAAGTAGACTGGAGTTGGCTGTCACACTTTTTATATTCTAACAGACTTTTAAAGTCAGTCCTGTGAAAAATATTTGCCCGTTTACAGATAACCCCCCTTTCTTTTCTTTTTTTCCACACTTAACTGTCTGTCGTTAAACAAAGTTGAATATTAGACAATGATAACCAGAGTAAATACAAAATGCTGTTTTCAAATGATGATTTCATGTATTGAGGGATATATAAAGATACAGCATACTGCTGCTCATAATTGTCAAGTTTCTTTTATTTAACTTTAAACCTTTGTGATGTGCTTGTTGGTCTTGGTTAACGTAGGAAAAACTCAAATGTGTGACAGTCTGCCTTCTTGAGATGATGATTTCACTTATTTTTTTTTTAAAAAAAAAAAGCTATACAAACCAGCTTGAGCCTATGTGAACAAGATATTGCCTTCTGAACCTGACAAAGGGTTGTTTCTCCGTTGCCTGCCATTAAGCATTTGTGATAACGGGCAATGAGTCTTTTACATTACTGTGGAGTAATTATGGCTAGCTTTTCTTGGAAGAATTGTTTAATTCAGCCACATTGGCAGATTTTCAAGCATGAATGTTCTATTTAATGTGATGCAATAGCATCTCAAAGGGATTTAAGACTTTGCTACAGTGGACAATCACTTGCATTGTGTCATTGACTTTGCAGCATGTAGCAGCAGTGGAGAAGAAAAACCTCCAGCAGAACCAGGCTCAGTGTGAACGGCCATCTGCCTCGACTGACTGGGGGTTAGAGAAGACAGAGCAGAGACACAAAAAGAACGCAGACAAACTGAACTTTCTATGCCAGAGAGGGTAGTGGCAGCTCCATAGGTGGCTGTGCCCAGGTAAAAAAAAAAAAAAAACACAGTTTAGCAGAAAGACTCTGAGCCCCCTTTCGATTCAAGAGGATGAAAGAGAGCACAGTTAGCTTAATTTCTTTAAATTGGGGCATGATGTGTTGCTTTTTAAGAACTTTCAGCCTGCTTCCTGTTGTCAGAGAGGTTCCATTTTAGTGATTTCTTAATTCCACTGATCAGAGAGCAACTTGGTGTGGCAAGTGAAACTGAGCCGCAAGAAAAATGTGGTAAATTCAGCAATTGTAATTTATTGTCTGCTTTTTTCAGCTGCCTGTTTTTTTTTTTGTTTGTTTTGTTTTTCAAATAACCAATGATCCTGAAATGTACAAAATATTTAACCTTAAACATGGCAAAATATACATTCATTGCATTGTCCACTGCACCTTGTAGTCACAGATGACAAAACCACGGTCTCCTCTAAAAATAAACTGATTGATCAGCTCTTATCCACTTCTGATGTTATAATTTCGTTACCAAATTAACCTCAAGATAGCCAGAAAATGCGGCTGATTATTCAGCTCCAAGCGGAAGTTGATTACATCACATCAGTTGTATCATCATCATCCTCAGCAGCAGCAGCAGCCTGAAGTTCTTCCGTCCCAAGTCAATGCAGCGAGTCAGCGCTCACACCGAGGACATCCTGAGCGCAAACCTTTAGGAAACCCAGAAAGGGACGAAATGCCAGAAGATTATATGACCGAATACGAGCCTCTGCTCACGAAAGAAGGCAAAGAGCGAAAAGGGATAAAGGTATGCGGCGATGCTACTTTAGAATAAAAGTTGCGGCGATGTGACTTTATAAGCGGAATACTCTTCATGCGGTAAGTCTAACTTTCCTATAAGAAGCTTTTTGATCTTAATGACAGGCTTGTTTTTTTGTTTTTTTCTGTCTGCAGTTTTTCTGTTTCCAATTTCCAAACAAATTCCTCCTGCTGGTGATGTTTGCGACATGCATAGGAGGCACATTTCAGTGCGGATATAATATATCTGTCATCAACGCGCCCACTAAGGTAAGAGCTTCTCGCTGAAACTGCGCAGAGCCGCGGTGATCTGGTGTTGGGGTGTTATTCTACAGAATCACTCATTTACCTTCAATAGCTGGGGAGAGCGTTGGATTTAGTTAGTAGGTAGTTTGATGTTAATTGTTCAAGTCGATTTAACGCTTGTGACCATTTGTCGCACGTCTGCGCATGTTTGATTATGTGGTGGAGCTTGTAAAAAGCCGCTCCAACAAGCCCTGCATTCATTCCTTCCAGTAAATTCGCCACAACATGACGGAACCAGTACAGATTGGACCAGACCACTGGTGCCACGTTCATGTGCCCAAGGGTCCGAGGGCTGTACGCATTTCACAGGATAAACAGGGCTGTGCGATAGTTTTCACACTGTGAATTTTTTCCCCAATGAACCCAGTTTTAGAAATAAAGTTGTAAAATAAAATAGATTTCCTCTTTGACAAGGTATATTGTCAGCCTACTGTTTGACTGTAGCCTAGAGCAGGGGTTCCCAAAGTGGGGGTCGGGACCCCCCTGGGGGGTCGTGAAACACCTCTTGGGGGTCGTGACATGATTTGATACTGATCTGCTAGAAAAGATTTTGCATTTGTGAAACGATACCTAAGTATAACTTTAAAAGATGCTCAACATTCCTTATTTTAAAGCAGGAGAAAGGCTGTACTGTTTTGAGTTCTTATAAAAATACTACTTTATTCTCGTAATTTACTCTTTATTCTCATAATATTAGGACTTTGTTGTCATAATTTCTCCCCCCAAAAAATTTAAAAAGTCCCTCCCGCCAAAAGGGGCTCACCAGTCTCTGGCACGGGGGTCGCAGGTTGAAAAGTTTGGGAACACCTGGTATATAACACATTTTCAACATTGAAGCAAAGTCAGTATTTAGTTTATGCAATAAAACTTCGCAAGATACAAGTTTCCAAGTGGTTTTGCATTGGTAGAGAGAAGGAAACTTTAATATTTTCGGGTCTTTGCCCACAGGCAGGGTCTTCTTGAGACAAGTCGTTGCATATGGGCCGCCATGATTATTGAATTGGCACCTCTGGAAAAGGTGTCTAGAAAGATGTTTATTATTATTATTATTATTATTATTATTATTATTATTATTATTATTATTATTATTATTATTATTATTATTATTATCACAGCTAAAAGTTGTCATAGGGGAAAAACAAAAAAAAAGTAAAATTAAAGAATTGCTACCTTAAATGATCCTTTCAAATTAAATATAACAGAAGTCTTTTTTAGTTTCTACTTTGGTTTTCATGTTGATCAGAAATTCTAGTAACTTCTAATTAGTAATCCACAACTTTCCATTTCCCTGGGTTATACATACGAGAGACAGAGAAGTCAGTTTGATTTAGCTACTGGGCACGAAGATAAATGAGCTCCGAGATGCATTTTGCCTCCTCGCACATGAGCAGGATGGTGATGGAGGAAGAATTCCCAAAGCTGATTTCTGAAGAGTTGCATGTTTTTTTGCTTTGTTTTTTGATTGATGCCTATTAAAAAAAAAACCGTTCCTATCATTACAAACATAAATATAGAGTCTACTGCTGGAAATTTGAAAAGTTCTCATCTGATCATGGCTGATGGTTCGTATGATGCTTTTGATCAGACGAATCAGCGGTGGAGCTTTCCAACAACAAACACCACAGATGGGTTCATCTTCATCAAAAAAGCACATCTTGTCCAATTTTATTAAAAGTGAAGAATCTGTGATGCTCTGGGTCTGCTTCTATTTCCAAAGCCCTGAAAACTCTGAGTACAACTTTTTGAAATATTACAACATTTTCAATCAAAAAAAATTACGTGGTTTCTTTCAGGAAATGTAACCAGAAATGTCACTATTAGATCTCTCAGCAGGTTAATGATTCAAAAATCATTGCCAAATCAACACAGAAATTTTTTACCAGACACAAGATTAACCTTCTGCTCATGGCCACGACAGACCTTTATGGACCTAAATCCTAACTATGAAATACACAGATGATTATCAATGTTCTTAGGAGGAAAAGTCAAAAGATCTCTCTCTCTGTCTCTCTCTCTCGCTCTCTCGCTCTCTCGCTCGCTCGCTCTCTCGCTCTCTCGCTCTCTCGCTCTCTCCCACTCTTTTCTTTAAAAAACTTCTCAACTTCAGGTTCGCATAACAACAGTTTTATTTTTCAACAGATTTTCAGTGTTAACTTATGCAACCGCAATGAAACTGTTATTGATTCATTTTAAGACTTCAGAGACAAGAATGGCAGCAAAGTCCAGCAGAGCTAATAGTCTAACATCTGATTAAGAAAACTGCTTTTTATTTCAGTTGAGTCAATTTCAAACCACTGTGTACTACATTCAACCATCTATGAATGAACGTAGTAAATGAACATAAATCTATGAATAACTCACTAGTCGACAGCAGCGCCCCCTCCAGAGCAAGTTCTTGTTCACAATATATAAAAGATATTGAAAGTATTGTTAAAAACCTTGAGGTTAAAACACTTCCACATGAAGACATTTATAATGTCAGTTAAAGGTCAGGCTATGTTAGTCTGACCTTTAACAGCTTTGTTTAGGCTGAATTTAGACCTATGTGCTAAAAAAAAGACTTCCAAAAGCAGTGCTTACAGTTTTACAGATTTATTATGTTGTTGTTTTTTTGTTTTGCTTTATTTTACACTTAAATGTTAGATCATTGAACACATTTCAGTACAAACCACAGTTTTCAATGAATGTGTGGCCAACTAAGATACTACTGACCATGATTGTGTAACCAAATCCTAAACCTATGTGATACTCTCACACACTTTTAAACTGCTAATACTGTCATGCTACTTCTTTTCTTATTCTCAGTATGTGCAAGACTTCATAAACCAGACCTGGAGGCAGCGTTACCAAACGGAGATCTCAAAAGATGTGCTAACACTGCTCTGGTCCACCATTGTTTCTATATTCACCATAGGAGGATTTATAGGAGTGTCAATTGGTGGGACTTTGTCTGTGAAGCTGGGAAGGTATAATCTTTTTATTTTTTTAAGTTTAAATATGGTAACTGTTTATTTTTGTGTGTGTGTGTGTGTGCAAAATAGCCTGACATATTTCTGTGGTGTGGTTTCCTTCAGGAGAGGGACACTACTGGCCAATAATGTTTTTTCATTGGTTGCTGCTCTACTGATGGGTCTGAGCTCCTCTGCTGGCTCATTTGAGTTGCTCATCATTGGACGTTTCCTCATTGGAATAAATGCAGGTAAATACAATAATTTAGGAAAAAACCTGAAGTTTTCACTCCTGAAATTTGGAGAAAATCAGAACACAGGGTTCATCTACTGGTCCAAATTAATATGGTAGCGTGTTTTTTTATATTACAAAAAAGAATAATTTGTCAACAGTTGTAGATATGTCCGTTTGCACCAAGAAATTACAAGAAACATAATCATATAAAAAACAAATAATCCACACAGGTTTACCCAGGCAATGCACATTATAAATATGGTATGAATATGATGCATTATAGAAGTGTTCAGACTTCTTGAAGTTTTTTTCATTTTGTCCTGTAAACCACACAAACTTGAATGTATTTTATTGTGATTTTATGTGAAAGACCAGCATAAAGCAGTGCTTAAATGTGAAGATGAAGGAAAAGGATAAAAAGTTTTTATTTTTTTTGTTTGTTTGTTCACTTGTGAATTAAATTATTTCATGTATCTATTTTCTCTTCATATGCATGTCTGTTTATCTCTCCTGGTGGTTCAGTATTTTTGGAAAATTATAGAAATTAGTAATTATAGAAATGTTCAAATGGCAAGTATATTTTACTGAAATCAAAGTAAAAGTTAGAGTAAATGCTGAAATCATCCCCTCAAACTTTGACCTACATTTTTCATTACATATACTTCTGTTTAATTTGAGTTCTAAAGGTGCTTATGGGTGCATCTCAATAAATTAGAAATAAGTAATTTATATCACTAATTCAATAAAAAAATCAGACTCGAATATGATATAGATTTATTAGACACTGCAATATATTTGAAACATGCATTTTTTGTTAATTTTGATTATCATGTTTTACAGCTAAAAAAATTACAAATTTGAATTCTTTTTTTTTAATATTACAAAAATTACTTTGGATGCACTGGTGCTGGCCTTTTGAAATGCATGTCTATGTATTTTACAGTATATGCACTACAGACTTGTAGGCCACATAATGAAGAAGACCAACTAGTTCAGCACACAGCAACTGACAACCTTGGCTAAGAGGTTAAGCCACAAAAAGATGATTGCCAAAGAAGCTGGAGTCCTATATACAAACATATTAAAGAAAAGTTGAGTGGAAGGAAAAAGTGTAGTTGAAAAAGAGGCACAAGCAACAGAGATAACTGCTGCCTTTAGAGGATTTTGAAGCAAAGATCATTGAAGAGTTTGCTTAATGAACTTCTACACATAGACATGGGCTACTATAGACCAGTTCATTGTTATTGTTTTGATCCGGGGTTTTCGCGCATGCGCTCCGGACTGGTTGGCAAAAGACGAACACAAAGGCGGACGCAAACAGAGGAAACGACGAGTTTTCAACGTATTTTTCTTCTTTAGATAACGTATCACAAGATCGTTTTAAGAGTAAGTTGATGGTTGATGGTATCATATTGCCAGATCCACACAGCAAAAGCCTGAAGGGACGGAGCGAGTCTGTGAAATGCTGCCAAGTGTTCCGTATACGGCTGCCTTATAAACACGACAGGCCAGAACACACGAGAGAGCATGAAAGCCATGAAACCACTGGACAGCTACAATTATTTTATATCGGGACATAGACAGCAACCCCCGCGACCCCATGAGGGATTAAGCGGGTCAGAAAATGGATGGATGGATGTTCAGACATATTTGTGTAACATAAAGCGGAGTCTGACACACAGCGCCTCAGCAGAGAGGAAGACCCACCCGGTAGGTTAAAAAAACATTGTTCACTACGGAATATTTTGGTGTTTTTGTCTTATTAAAATTGGTGGGGTGTCGGCGACGTTGCAGCGTAAACAGGGGCGTAATGCAGCCGCTGTCTGGAGCACATTATTGCACACTGATTGCACGAAGAAAACTAAAATGATGCGCCGTGTTGCTGCTGCAATGCATCGACTCCGCTTCTCCTGGCCCCGTCTAGCGATCGCCACCTCCCCTCCGCCGCTATTTAAGTAGAACAATGACCAGTGCAAAATTAAGTTGTATTTACCGGAGATGAAATGTAGACTGCACATTCTGTCGTAGTATGATGGCTCCCACAGTCCACTGAGATTGTCTGCCTGCATCCTTTTCATTGAAATTATCCATTTCTTTCTTCTTTCCTCGTCGTTCGGGAAACGACAGAAATGTACATCCGACGATTTGGAATACCTCTGTGTGCAACCGGGAGCACAACAAGTCGTAGGCATTGTTTAGATTCCAAAAATAAACTAACTAAAAGTACGCTCTAAATCTAAATGATAGTAGACGGGAACAGTTCTGCTTTTGCCTACCCGCGGGACCCGGATGTAGCGCGGACGTCACGTGTGAACTGGTCTATAGCTCCCACATACCACAAACAAACCTTAGCAGAACCAGAGACTATGTCAGAAGCATATCATCTGATTCAACATGGAAAAGGACTGGACTGTTCATTATTTGTCCAAAGTTGTTTTGAGATGAGAGTAAATTTCACATTTTATTTGGAAATAGTGGTCTAGTGTACAGTCAGTACTGATTTTGAGAGCCATGGCATTGGCCGTTGTTGGTCGGCTGCATTTCAACAAATACTAAATCACTACCAGGATTTTTTTCAGAACAAGTTTTATAGAGCTGCAGATTAGTTTTTTTTCTACCAGGACTTGTATCTGCCCACACAAACCCTATAGACAATCTATGAGGTATTATCAAGAGGAAGATGAAGGAGCTCAAACCCAACAAGATAACCTGAAGCTCGCTGTCAAAGCAACCCGGCCTCCAATTACACCTCAGCGGAGCCACAGGCTCATCGCCTGCATGCCACATAACATTGATGCAGTAATTCATGCAAAAGGGGCCCCACCATGTATTGAGAGTATATACTATACGGACATGGACATACTTTTTAATATGCCTATATTTCTGTTTGAAACATTTTTTATTGGGCTGATGTAATATTGGAGTTTTCTATGAAACTGGATATCGGCTTTTCTTTAGCTGCGAGCCATAAACATCAAAAATAACTGAAACAAACACTTTAAACAAACAATTTAACAGACTATTTAATCTAATAGTCTTAAATTCAATTAAGGAAACAAACGAGCTTTATTGAAAAGCTTGTGTAAGACTGCTTTCTCATTTTCCCAGGCATTGCTCTGTGTGTTGAGCCCATGTTCTTAGGGGAAATAGCACCAACTTCTTTACGTGGGGCCATGGGAACGGGGTCGTCCATTTTTCTCACTGGTGGCATCCTGTCAGGACAAGTGATGGGGCTCAAGTAAGTGTAATTTTTTTAATTTCAACCTGCTGCTGAAATTAATGCATTGCTGAGGAAAAGACACTGATGTGAACCTCTTTGGGTGCTGATGCAGAGAAGTGCTTGGTAGAGAACAGTACTGGCCCCTCCTGCTCTCCACCACATGTATCCCAGCTTTACTGCAGCTCCAGTTGCTGCCCTGGTTCCCTGAGAGTCCACGCTTCCTGCTTATTGATAAAGGAGACGAGGAGAAGTGTAAAAAAGGTAAACTAGTTCAATGCAAGGGCTGTTTCTTTGCTTCTAATTCCAAATTAAAGACCTTTCATGTGTGGCTTGCCAATAACACTTAGTGTGTGGGATAGTGCTGCCTGGAAAGCTTCGCCAAAGCTGCCAGAGGCTGTCAGTTAAACCATGTGAGCTCCTTCTGATAATTTCATAACGATGTGAAGAAACTGTGGCTTGACCTTTGGTTTTGTTTTTTCTTTTAAAAAAGTTCAGCTTGTCGTAGTTTGAGCATGTGAGCGAAAACGTGAACAGAGGATCTCTTTTTCTGTCTGCAGCCCTGAATCAGCTGCATGGTGTAGCAGGCTCTGACAGTGTGCTGGAGGATATCCAGAGGGAGAAGAACAATTTGGTCGGTTTCAAAGCCAAGAAACCTTGGGAGCTCTTTGCCGATCGCAGCGTACGCTGGCAGGTCATCACCATCATTGTGCTCAACGCAGCGCAACAGCTGAACGGTGTCAACGCTGTGCGTATGAGCTCCCTGCGCAGTGATCACTCAATGACTTTGCAGAAAGATAGTTTTAAAAAGTTGCCCTTGTCTGTGTCAACCACAGATGTACTTCTACGCCGATTATTTGTTCCGACAAGCTGGAATCGCTGAAGATAACATACCTTACGCTACCGTCGGCACAGGTGCCTGTGAATGTCTCACTGCGTTAACATGTGTAAGTATGGGCTTGTAAAGGCATATTTAAGGACATTATACAGTAGGTTACCACATAAAAAAATTAAGGGTGCTGCAGGGGACAGGCAACTATCACCAAATAAATTGGTAAAATGTTTAACGGACTATGTTATATACTGTGTGAAGAATGGGTGATTTTTAGAGGGGAAACGTGCCATTTAAAGCTGGGAGACGGTTTTTGGTCTTGTGACATGCTGTGTGTCTCCTAGGGTATGCTCGTTGAGTCTCTGGGAAGGAAAGTGCTCATCTCAGGAGGATACTTATTGATGAGCATCTGCTGCATTTTATTCACAGTGACGCTGGCCCTGCAGGTAATTCATTTAACAAACTGACAGAGACAGTTAAAAAAAACCCTAACCATTGGGTGAGACAATTTGGATTTTAACAACAGGATTTCACAAAATACAATATTTCTAAACCCCAGACCAGATAAAGTTATGGGCACTTAGTTGATCACATCATAACAGCCACAACCACCCAGCTGATCAGCTGGTCTGAGCTCATTCTAGTTTAGCTAACCGGAGAGTGGTTTGATTTATTTTTCTTACTTCTTTCCAGCCCTGTTGGCTGGCATGATGGCAGTGATATAAACTATCCTCAAGCTCTTTGCAAGTTCGGGGAGGAATGAGCTTTATAAGTCTGCCTTGTGGGAGAAAGATAATTTGGGAAGAACTGGAAAAAAGTAGAGACGAGACAAAGCTGCTTCTTCATATCATCTTCATTCAACAGAATCCCAACCATCACAAGCTTCACGGTCCCCATTTATGTTACGTATCACAACAGATGTTTCTTCTTATCCCTGGAAAGAATGCTTATAAAACTATTTTACTGTGAATAACAGGAAATAGTTAAACATTAATCACCCTTGATTTCATTAGCGGCATCTCCAGTGTTAGTGAAATACAGGGCCAAGTTCAACCAGAGTCCAGTTGTTCTCATTTTACCTTTACTAGCGCTCTGGAACTTTCCAGTCTGTGCCAATCTCCCATAGCCTCACAATCAGTTTTGGTCTGATGTCGTGAAACATACAAATTAAATGTTTTAACATGGCAACACTCTTTTAGATTAAATGGTTGCCGAAGATCTGTGTTAAGGAAATTTGCCCTTGTCCTTTTCACAAAAGTGCTTTATTGTTGCCGAATTTTCATGAACTTCATGCACAATCTGACCTTCAGCTCAAGCGCTCAGCCGTGGCAATGGGCTACAGGATACGAGTAAACTCCTATGAACGATGAATTTGAGGAAATAACTCAGATTAGTTATCACCAGAGACACGTGGAAGCTGGCTTATAGGAGTGTAGCGTGCAAAGCAAAGAATTAAGCAAAAAAAAAAATAGCAGCCAGGAAATGTTGATATGGAGGTGACAAACTGTATGAAACATGCTGGTTTTGCAGAAACGCCTGACTACTAGATTTAAATTGTAGTGTCAGGCTTGTTAATCATCTTTTCAATGATTATCTCTCTTCCTTCAGGATGTCAGTCCGATATTTCCATACTTAAGCGTGGCCTGTGTGTTTGCTTTTGTCTTAAGCTTTGGTTTGGGACCGGGTAAGTTGGTTGAGCATCTAATGCATCCTATTTCCCTCTCTCCATCAGTAAAGCAACATGTTTTTACTTGGTTGGTTGTGTCTTCCTCTGAAGGTGGCGTGACAAACATTTTAACCACAGAGATGTTCAAACAAACCGCTCGGCCGGCAGCATTCATGATCGCAGGCTCGGTGAACTGGCTCAGCTTCTTCTTTATCGGCTTGCTCTTCCCCTTTATTGTGGTAAGTGTTCGAAATACATCTGGCTCAGTTTTACAAGGGTTTTGAGAATATGCGTTGCATGTGTAGTTGGTTGAAAAGAAACACATAATTGTTCTTTTTTGAGGAAGCCACATTTAAAAGAAATGTAATACATAGAGGTGATATATTTGACAGTTTTACGTTTTTCAGAGTGTGAAAAGCAGAATAGCCAAGACGTAAGTTTTTTTTGCAGTTGCTATGACAACATGATTTGGGAATTGATCTTTGTGTTATCTGGTTGTTTGGTTCCCTGATTGAACATTTTTTGGGGGACTGGCGCCGGGCTGTGTGCCGTTTTTTTTTCCTTTGCTTTAGTGCTTATGACATGTTTTTTTATTATAAATTTAATAGATCTACACTTTCAACAGTAGTTCAAGGTTAAGATTTGGACAGTTTATTGTGTTTGGGCTGGAAACTGTTGGCTATATCAACATCTCCCGGCCATCCACTTTAGTGTGATGGCCGTGAGACAGTGGTTTCTTCTGACTCCCAGTTGACTGACACAGGTCCACGCTGCAAAGCAAGATTAGTTTCCTTTCACTTTCCACTGGTCTGTATCAACATGACCATTTTAGTATCCCTCTCTCCTCTATCCTTATAGAAAATGAAATCATAATGACTCAAGTTAGTGCCTGATACCTTATTAGGTTGAATAATGTGGCAAAAAAGCGACAATACAGGAAAACCCAGCTCGGTTATATTACAATTTTAATAATGAGAATTAATTTCCCGAGATAAGAAATTTTCCAGAACAGAGTTTGGTAAAGGTAAAGAAATCAATGGTGGCAGCCTTGTTTAGCCACTGTACTGGCTGAAACCAGTAACCCATAGTTGAAAAAGACTAAAATGATTCTTATTTCTGCTAGATTTAAATTTAAAGTAATCTTTTAATTTAACCATCCATCCATCTATTTTCCTACACGCTTTATCCCTGTTGGGGTCGCGAGGGAGGGGTGCTGGTGCCTATCTCCAGCTCTCAATGGGCGAGAGGTGGGACAGGTCGCCAGTCTGTCGCAGGGCTTTAATTTAACCAATATGTTCCTATTGACTTTAAGTAATAGCAAGATTTTGTACGGGTCCTGCCAGTCCCGACCTGAATCTCTCACGGAGAATCCATGGAGGGACCAAAGGATTAGGGTGATGGCATGGAGGCCTCCCAACCTCCAAGACATATGAGTCACTGAAGGGTTTATGTCATCTATTTCTTATTTCAGCAAGTGTTTAAAATTGATTTTTTACAAGCTAACAAAGGTGCCTGAATCAATGGTTTAATCCTTCAATTACATATTTGAGTTTAAATACCATTTAAATTTTAAAAATACTGTGAAATATATCTAGTGTAGTATTTGTCTATACTGTCTTATGTAATGATGGTGCCTGTTCCTGAAGATTGTGTTGTTTTTATGACAAAAGTATAAAAGTCATTCTTTTACTTTTTAAAGTAAAAATGCTAATATGAATGGTTGAATGGTGTGGACTGACTTTTATTTGCTTTTTCACAGCTTGGGTTGCAGCACTATTGCTTCCTGGTATTCTTTGTCGTCTGCCTCTCGGTAGGGATATATATCATTGTCGTTCTTCCTGAAACCAAAAACAAAAGCTTCGTTGAAATCCAGCAAGAGTTCCAGTCCAGAAGGAGTAAAGAGAGCAAGTATGATGAAGAAGGAGCTTTACTTATATCCACTACTTTATGATGTGGCTCTGGTCCAGCATCAAAGCAAACAAAGACTGCTTGTCTGTTAAAAATAGACAAACATTGCATGTTTTTTGTCTGCTCAGAACACATCGTGATGAACAGGGGCGCCATATAGTGGGGGAAGTTAGGACAATTCCAAGGGCCCCTAATTGACAGGGGCCCAAAAAAGAAAATGTTAAATATACATGAGAATTCGGGATGATTTATTTATTTTTTGTCATGGGGCCCAAAATTGTGACGGCACCCCTGGCGATGAACAATGCAAACTATCTGTGGTGCTTTTCAAGATGTGTTGTAATCTTTGGGATTTTTTGGGTTTTTTTGCTGCAAGCTCGAACTGTAATGACATTTGTGTCTACTTTGCCAAAAGATGATATGTACAAGTTTCTCAAAGGGTTCTGTACTGCATTTTTACAGCAAAGTTAAGCACATTAAATAAAAGTTTTTGTAAACTATTAAAGTTCTACATGCCAGTGTGGCTGCTTGGTGTTTTGTTTTTGTAATCCCTCTTGGTGGGCATGTGATCTGTTAAAGCATTCACTGAAGTGTTGATCATGCCTGCTTTAGGACGAAAGATGGAATAGTATGTGTGTTGTTGTGGCAAATAATAATAACGATTCCTGAATTACTTATTAAAAGAAAAGGAAACAGTGATTTAATCAAGTTCCACCACAGCACTTTATTGATAAGCAGGGCAAAAGTAAAAACACCACCAGCAGCGTGCAGCTGCATGGCATGACTCCCCCAGCTCTGTTGTCATAGTGTCTCTATTTCGTATCAGATTAATTAATCACAGTCCTCGGATTCCCTCTTTCACAGCTTCTTTGGTCTCGATGTTGTTTCATGGCTCGTAGGAGTTGATTTCATGGGGCAGTTCTTTTTGGTGTAGTCCTGGCAGAGTCCATCCACAATCCGCTGTTAATAGTCCCATAAGTCACCCCTGCAAGATGCACAAGCACAACACACAACAGAGTTCAATTATTGTTCTTATCAAGATCAATACGGTCTTTACTGCAAGGACTCAAGTGTGTGTTTTTATATATATATTCAATCTTCATTAAGGACAACGTTGAACTAGAAACACATTCCTTGTTTGTGTGCACAAACTTGTAGAATGAAGCTGAATCTGACTTCAGTGTAGAACAGTTATAATAATTTGACAGGACATGTAATTAGCTACCTATTGACTCCTTTAGCAGAATTAGCCTGAAGAAAAACCTCCTGAAATTGTTGCAAAGTTATCTCAGGTTTGTGAACCATCTTAGACTCAGGGGCTCAGACTAGCACCTGACTGAAACGATGAGCTTCACTTAGCAGGATAAATTAAGCTAATCGGTGTGCTACTGGTGTTGAGGAACAAGTTCTCATGAGGCAGGTGCCATAGGTAACTCAGTTTGCATCTAATATGACGAGAAATAAAGTAAAAACTCAAGCTGTAGCTAAATCCCCTTTCTTTTGGTACCATGTCGTTACAAGCTGCTTGCAGTTTTTTGGGTCAGGATCAAAACTATGAACAGACAGGTTGTCCAACTGTGTTTAAGCCCCAGAATGGGCCGATAATACTCTGAGAAGAATAGACAGATCTTGTATTACAGCTGAGCAATAGGCTTTCACTTAATATTTGCAGTTTTATATACAGTGTGTTTAAAATTGAACACGTCCTTTCACATTACAACAGCAGACCTCAGCATATTTTATTGGGAATCCAAGTTTAATCCTAGCAGAGTCACGTTTTGCTGCAGTTACAGCTCTACATTTTTGTGGCACAGTAGGGGCTGAAGGTTTTGCCCATTATTCTTTGTAAAAAAAAAAAGGCTCAAGTTCAGCCAGATTGGAAATGTGAATGCAAGTTTTCAAGTCTTGCCACTGATTTGCATCAAGTTTTTGATCGGGCCATTCTAATAGTTTTACCATACATATCTTTATTTATAAAGTGCGTAAAAACTGCCAACGGCTGAAATAAAGTGCTGTACATAGCTACAAACTATAGCACATCCAATAAAAAAAATAAAAAGATAATGCATAAAAACACTTAAAAGAAAAACTAAAACCAATTTAAAACAAAAACTAAGGCTCGCTAGTGGTAAAAGCCAAAGCATAATGGTACATTTTAAGCCAAGTTTTAAAGGTAGGAGGTGAAGGAGCCTCTTTTATGTGCGGGGACAGGTTATTCCACAATTGAGGACCAACCATAGAAAAGGACCTGCCCCCTCTGAGCTTCCTCCTAGACCTCGGTACCTCCAGGAGATGCAGTTCAGCTGACCCGAGGGGCCGAGAGGGCAAGTAGGGATGAAGAAGTTCAGAAAAGCAAGGTCATTCAAACCCTAAAAACAAAAATAAGAATTTTAAAATGAACTCTGAAATGCACTGGGAGCCGATGGAGTGAGGCCAAAACAGGGGTAATATGCTCGGTTTTTGGAGTACCTGTTAAAAGATGAGCGGCGGCATTTTGAACCAGCTGCAGACAAGAAAGAAAAGACTGAGTCACTCCAATATAGAGTCCATTCCAGTAATTTAACTGAGTTTTGATCTCAGTTATTCCATTATAGCCCTGGCTGTATGTTTAGGCTCGTCGTCCCGCTGGAAAGTAAAGCTCTGACCCTGTCTCAAGTCTTTTACAGTCTCTAAGACACTTACAAAACCATCCCTACAGATTGATGATGCCATCATCATGTTTCACCATGATGATGGCGTGCTCAGGGCGATATTCTTTGCCACAAAGTGTTTTTAATGAGGTCCGTTTTGGTGTTACCTGAAGAGCACCTTCTTCCACATGCTGTATTATGTCTCCTAAATGGATGTAAATTTAACTTCCTATGGTTTTCAATCAGCAATGTCTTTGTCTTTATACTTGTGCCTTTTACATAACCAGATTTATGGAGTCTAAAACTAATAAGTTGTCAGTAGAGTCTGGTGAAGTGAGAGAACAGCAACACGCCAGACCTTTGACCCTCTACATGCACTGTGGGAATCAGTGAAATTGTGCCAGAAATTTATGGATCTTATGGATTATGTCAACAAATAATTGCACTGTTTTTTTTTGTTTTTTAAATTGTATCATACAAAAGGGAGCTGAATGCAGTTACACACTAGTTGTTTTTTTTGCTAAATGTTTTTACCTTCCACTTCACAATAAATAATTTGTGTTGATAGACCACATAAAAACACAGAAAGATACATTCAAGTTTCTTATTAGCTTGGTGGTAATGAGGCAAAAAGTAGGCTAGTTTAGGAGGGATGAATACTTTTAGAGGACACTTTAACATTTCAGGGACCTTAACCAAATGTTCTGATGCATCTAAATAATTCAAGTCTTTGTTGAAATGTTTCGTCTCTTCTCCAAGAGACTTCTTCAGTCTCAGGAGTTGCCAATACACCTGAACCAAAGCAACAACAAAAGCAGTTCTGAAAGTAAAATATGCTATTGTATTGATGTAAGGGTAGCTGAATGTGGATCTGTTAACAATAGGTTGCACCAGACTGAGCAAATTAAGGGCAAAATTCTAAATCTTTTGTGATGTTTTCTGTAATTTTTAGCATAGGAGTAAAATCAGCTTGAAATGACCAAGACGCGAGGACTAAAAAGGGCAAAAAGGTGGGAAAATGTAGATATTTGAATTAGATTGTTAAACACAATGAGAATAAAGGAGATTTAAAGATGATCGGAAATCACAATTATAGTGCTATAATAAAAAAAAATGCAAACATTTGGACAAGATCCAGTAAAGAGATAAAGTGACCTTGATCCAAAAGTTTAAATGAAACACTTGTTTCCATAAATGTTCTTAATGTCACAGAGCATCCATCTGCGAAAAACAACAGTTGTCGAAATTTAGATTAAATACAAACAAAAAGAAATTACTCATCAAATTAAAAAACATGCAAAGCAATTCATGAATATAGTGAAAAAAGTTAATTTCCACTTTGAAATTTTCCTTGCAGGTAAAGTTGCCTTGTAATCAAGTGAAGACCAATCATATATTCACAGTCTCTGCACCAAAACCACTAAAATACGTCAGTCCCAAAACCACCATCAAATATCAATAAAATGTAGAACAAAATAAGTAATCGCAATGTTAAATTGCATGTTTGCTTGAGTGATGAAGAGGAGATCTCAATACAGCGGACAGTGAAGAATATCTTCAGGCCATATTTAACTCACAATCTATATGAAATATTTGGGGCAACAACCTGAAGGGTGATACAAAATCCAGTAGAATGACAAAAATACGTCAGTTTTTGTCAAAACTGATTGGTCATTTTTTTACGCAAATCAATTATTGATTCCAGAAAATTGCAAAATAGGAGATTTTAGGTCATACTTTATTAGCTTGTTTTAATTTAAACAAATGTTTTAATTATTTGTATAGTTAATGTGTTTGTAACCTTTTCTAACCTACTAAACTTGTTTTTTAGTATTAAAACAAGTCTCCATTGTAAATGAGATCTCAGTGAGACAATCTGTATCAATAAAGTTTAAATTAAAAATGAATAGAATAAGATCAAGGGTTGAAAAGCTGAAGGATTTGGAGGACCAAAAAAAAGTGGATTTGTTTTCTAGAATCACGCTCATTGAGACTGCAGTGCGCCCTTAAGGCCAATAGGTGGCGGTAATCGCCACCGAACCAGAGAATGCTAGAAAAGGAAGAAGATGTTCCTCCTCATGTCAATATGGCGTTGTAGCAGTTCTGTCCACGCTGGTTTGTTGACGTTTATTTAATACCGTAAAACCTGCTGCTTTAGTGGATTTACAGCCACAACAACCATGTCGAGACTCATCGTTAAAAACCTCCCTAATGGGGTAAGTAAGAATCGCCTCTGGTAAACATGGATAAAAAACAGCTGCAGGTCTTCTGAAGATATTTTCTTGCGCTCAGATGAAGGAGGAGAGGTTCAGGTCGATGTTTGCTGCCTTCGGCACCGTGACCGACTGCTCTCTGAAGTTCACCAAAGAGGGAAAGTTCAGAAAGTTTGGCTTTGTGGGCTTCAAATCCGAGGAGGACGCGAGCAGAGCGCTGACGCATTTCAACAAGAGCTTCGTGGACACTTCCAGAGTAACGGTGCGATTCCCATCAACGCCGAAAACCGCAGATCGTTGTGTGTTTTTTTTTTGTTAATTCAAGCTCTCGTTGTGCTCGTCTGCGTTTAGGTGGAGATGTGCAAAGCGTTTGGAGATCCCACTAAAGGAAAAGCCTGGAGTAAACACTCTCAGAAATCAGAGCAGAGCAAAGCCTCTGCTGCTGCTCCCACAGACAGCAAAAAGGTAATAGGGGAGCAACCCCGAGCATTTTTAGGCTGTAATCTGGAGAAAAACCTCAATCTGGTGTCAGGGGTATTACAGATCCACAGATCGGGCTTTCACTGTCAACTTCTCATTTAATTTCTGCATCTTCTGACATGCCATCTTTGGCTTTTATTGCTAATCTCTGTTACACATACAGTTTTGTTAAAAGCTATGGGTGCACCTCAATAGACCAGAATATAATCAAAGAGGTAATTTGTTTCAGTAGTTCAGTTCAGAAAGCGAAACCTAAAACGCACATAGATTCATCATGTCCAGAGTTATATAGTTCAAGTGCTTTTTTTCTGCCAATTTTGGTTCACAGCTAAAAAAAGTCCAGAATTGATGTAATTAAAGGTCATTGTTAAAGAACAAAAAAATCATGGCTCGTCAGAGTGTAAAACCTGACCATGTTAATGAAAAGTTGAATGTAAGGAAAATGTGCGGTAGACAAAGGAGAACAAGTAACATGAATATCTTCTGCCTTGATGGGATGGAAAAAGATGGAGTCAAGAGCCACCACACACAGACGTATTCAGGATGTAGGCTACAACCGTGACGTACCTGGTGTTAAACCAGTCCTGAATCACAGACAACATCAGAGGTGTCTTAGCTGGACTAAGGAGAAAAGGGCTTGACTATTTCCAGATGAAAGTATATTATGCGTTGCATTTGGAAGTCAGGGCCCCAGAGTCTGTGAGAACAATGGGAAGGAACAAAATCTTATGTGAAGTCTCCAGTCAGTGATGATTTAAGGGGCCATCTGATCTGCTGCTAAGGGTTCATTGTTTTTTATGAAGTCCAAATTCAGTGCAGCCATCCTTAAGGACATTTTAGAGCACTTCAAGCCTTCCTCTGCTGACAAGCTTCATTTAAGTGCCGACTTCATTTCCCGACAGGACTCAGCACCTATCCACACTGCCAAACCAAGCACAACCTGCTTTAATGACCAAGCTTTCACTGTGCTTGAACAAACCTAAACCCCACAAATGATCTGGATTATTCTCAGGATGAAAGACGAGACACAAGCCCCAATAATGCAGACGAGCTGAAGGCCGCGATTAAAACAACCCGGACCTCCTGAACAACTTAGGAGAGCCACAGGTTGATTGCTTTGATGCTGCACTTTATTGTGCAATAATTCATGCAAAAAACAACAACAACAATAATACCCCAGACCAAGTACTGAGAGCATATACAGGGCCATGGATCGACATTTCTGTATTAAAAATCCAGTTGTTGTTTTTTACCTTATGTAAGATTCAGATTTTTAATAAGTAAAGAGTAAGATAGATAAACTTCACTTAGTTTTCATTAGCAATCATACATACATTACAAATCAACATTAACAATATTTAAATATAACAAGTGTCATCAATTTAAAGAAAAAAAGCGTTACAGATTTTTTTTAAAGAGGAAATGGTTTCAAACCAACAGAAAACGAGGATTACAAGATCCCGATTTATGTTTCACAGAATATGTTTCAAAAGCGTTTCCTTTTTTTTTTTTTTTTACTAAACTCAAAACAAAGCGCATCACAGAACAGATTTTTGTGCAAGTTTACAGTTTTGATGCATTTAATAAAAGGGAAGAAAATAATAGTTTTTGGCTTTTTTTTTTTTTTTTTAACCTGCCATTTACTAATGGATCTAATGGTGCATCCCTAATCTGTGAAAATGTACTCAGTAGCAACAGAGTTTTTGATTTTTTTTTTTTTTTTTTAATAAACTGTACTGTATGTTTTTGTGTGCTTGTATTTGTTTTCAAATTCAGAAAAAGACGGGGAAAAAGGAAACCAGCAGTGCACTGGGAAATGTAAGTAAAAAAAAAAAACAGACTTTAACTCCTGTTAAACTACTACAGTAATGTTGTTAATGATGACAACCTCCTGTTGGCAGTTAGTCATCTCTGTTCATTGCCCCATCATTTACTCTGGAGAAGCGGTCTTCCACCCATCCATCCATCCATCCATCCATCCATCCATCCATCCATCCATCCATCTTCTAACACGTCTATCCCTTATGGGGTCGCGAGGGGTGCTGGTGCCTGTGTGCGAGAATGGTTGGTTGTCTCTGCGATAGACTGGCGACCTGTCCAGGGTTTACCCCGCCTCTCACCCATTGACATCTGGAGCGGTCTTCATTAGATAAATAACTTAATTAGTAGGAAATGACTCTTGAAACAGAAACTACACTTTAATACATTTAATCTAAACAAGCCAGAGAAATGGTACGGATCGGTACTGAGGCTCTGTAAAGGTTCAGCACGGGAAAGGGGATAGAGGAAGAGCGAGCCCGGAGGTTACGTTCACATTCATAGAATCTAGGTACACTCCCATGCAAGAGGCTTCACACTTTCTCACATGACGTCACTGGAAAATGTGTCACCATTTGGGTGTTCTTTGATAGTCCCAGTCTAAGTGAGCGTGCTGCCCCCGGGGTGACTGACCCGTTTCCTTTATCAGTCCCCTTTGTCCAGATCTGTGTATGTCACCTTTCTGATGTCCATAATGTCTATGAATCTGTTATTTCCTAGTAACTGCTTTCAACTGCTCCAGCAGCCTGTAGTTTCATATAGCTAACGATGTATAGTGTGTTAAAAATAATAATGAAATGCCACATTTTAGGCTACTTTTGTTACTTCTAGATTTTAGATTTCTTTAGACTATAGATTTCAGATTAATTCAAATAGTTGTTGTTATTGTTAGTAGTAGTGGTATTTTAGCAGTCACAAAAATATCTAGAGTTTTTTTAGAATTTGTCTTGGTGGCTCTTCTGTCGCTGTTTTTGTTAGAATAACTCCTCCTGTGTTCACTTTCCTGTCAGCTGGAGAAGGAAGAAGGATTTAACGAGTTTCTGTCAGTGTATCAGAACCGCAGCCAAGCCAAGACCTGGACAAATGACATGGCTCCGGATCTGGATGACCGTGATAATATACGGGCAGAGAAAAAGAAGAAGAAAAAGCCAACCTCTGATGATTATCTCAACTTTGATTCCGACGAGTCGGAGAATGAAATGGAAAAGGAGGAGGATGATGATGATAAAAAAGAGGGTTGGTTTTCTATTCTTTTTTTAATCCTTTACACTTCTGAAATTTAGTACAAATAATCCAAATGTTCTCTTATGCAACAGTGAATATCTTTAAACAGCTGAATGTGGCACAAGAAAACCGGCATAATAATCATAAAGAATTTGAACATGTTGTTTTCATTTGCCTCTAAAGAAGCCCTGAAGTCTGGCCTGTCAGATATGGACTACCTGCGCTCCAAGGTGGCGCAAGCTATGGAGGAGAGTGATGAAGAGGATGAAGCCGATGACGAGGAAGACGATGGTCCCACTCAGCATGGAGACAGTGCCTATGAGAGCGGTGAACGAGAAAACGTCTCAAAGTCTAAAGCTTCCTCTGGGAATAAGAAACAGGAGGTACGTCTAGTTACAACTGAACCTATAATTTCATTTGGTTGTATGTTTTTGTTCACATCCACATCTGTTTGCTCAGATGGAGCCGGTGACAGAGTTCACGGTGAAGCTAAGAGGAGTTCCGTTTAACGTGAAAGAGGTGAGTTAAACCTCTTCAGGGAGGATGCCCTGCTTTAAAAACGTAACACATTTATTAACTCTCTTTTATTTATGGGGTTTTTTTCACGTGAAACTCTGTTAGCAACAAATCCGAGAGTTCATGACTCCGCTGAAGCCCGCAGCTATCCGGATCGGGAAGAACGACAGTGGAAACAGAACAGGTGTTACTATAAGTGTTTTATTGTGAATGATAATCGTTTAGCACTCACCTATATATGGTCTCACTTCAAACGACGTAAACGTCAGTATGTCAAAACAAGCTGCATGTGGCTGCTTTAGGTTATGTGTATGTGGACGTGCACTCCGAAGAGGAGGTGGCGAAGGCTTTGAAGAAGACGAAAGACTACATAGGTAAGAAACCAGTAACCAAATGAAGAATATGAAGTAATTTAGAACTGTGACGATCATAGTAATCCCTTTTTATTGCCAATATAGGAACAGGTGGCATTGGCAGCCTCTGAGAGTTTTATTAAAGACAAAAAAAACACATGTTCCAGTAATTTGGGCCCTCTGAATCCTGTGAATTTCCTAGTGTTGTTTTAAATTGATATCAAGTATCTATAAGTAAAGAAAAAAACAAAAGTTGTTGAGCGGTGTCCTAATTTTCTGACATGACTGAACAGTAACATGAGTTTTCTTGTGACTGTGCAGCAGTTTATCTGAATGTAGTCCTGGTTTAACAGCGGACGGCGCTTGTTTTCCAGGGGGTCGTTACATCGAGGTCTTCCGTGTTGATTCTTCTTCGGGGGCAAAAAGCAAGAGGAACAAAAACGACAAAGAAATCGACCGAAACTTCACCAGGACGCTGAAGGAGGACGAGGAGGAGGAGGACGTCTCAGAGTCTGGTCGACTCTTCATCAGAAACCTCCCTTACACCTGCACAGAAGAAGAGATCAAAGAGCTTGTTACTAAATACGGTGAGTTAACAAGCGGGACACATACAATGATTTAGTTTTTCCCTGCAAATTATTTCGCCTCATGCTGATGTTCTTCACTCTTCACAGGTCCTTTATCGGAGCTGCTCTTTCCTATCGACAACCTGACCAAGAAGCCAAAGGGATTTGCTTTTGTTACCTACATGATACCAGAAAATGCCGTGGTGGCCCTTGCAAAATTGGACGGACATATATTTCAGGTAATTTATTTCTCACTCTTTTAAAAATGCACAGGACTTCTTTCACATTAAAGTGTATATAGCCTATTTTTACATATTTCTGTTCAGTTGTCAACAGGGTAGCAACTCGTCATGGTTACATTCACTTCCATCTCTAAAACTGAGGAAAATGTTTGAGAAAGTAAGAAACGTAGAACGTCGGCAGAAAACCAAACTAAAGGTGGCAGAGAAACGACGATGCGTAGAGAACACTGAGCTCAAGCCTCAAAGCATAAAATGGTTTCCCACAAGACGATAATGTTGACGGTTGAGTCTTCAGCTCGAATATGAGATCATAGGGTGAAGATTTATAGGAAATTATTTAGTGAGCAGAATGAAGTTGGGTTAAATGAGAATTTAGGGACAATATCTCCTCCTTTCCTGGCCAGCGTTGTTGCTGTGATGGACACAGACTTTTCTACTCGTGCCGTGACCATGTAAAGCACAGTGAACGGAGGCAGCTGAAAGTCTCACTTTTCAGCACATTATCGGTGTTTTATTTGTGAGGGTTTAACTGAACTACTGTTAACGTCAAGCTAATTATAAACGTGTTGGTTGCAAGTAAAGTCAAAATACTGTCACTCATTTGGCTCATGTTTGGAGAAACAAAAAGTCTACAGCTGCTACTTATTGTCGATCAACATTCACTAGAAAAGTTATGGGGTCCTTGAATGTCAGCAGAAGCTTGACAAGTAAAAAAAAAAAAAACTACTGTACAATATTGCGTTTTGTTTACTGGCAAATTTTATTCTCACAAACGTCACCCTCGGTGGCCTTTACTGTCTGGCTGCTGACTCCACCGGAGCTGGTTTAGCATAAACTGTGGTTTTCGCTCCTCAGGTTTAGTTTGTTGCTTTTCTTTTTTCCAACTTGGAGACTGTTTTCTGATGTGTGAGGAGAAATCCACCATCTTGACCTATTTACCTTCATGAAGCTCACCTACCTTCCCTTGGAAGAGGAACTACAGACATATCTTTCATATTTTATGTTTGCAGATGATGCATCAATATATAATTATACTGTTTCTGTTTTAGAAAGTTGTCTCTAAATCTTTTTTTATTTTAGTATAGTGCATTTTACTATTGCTTTTCAGCATTGAAAAGCTGTAAAAATGCTAATTGTGGTTTATGTTTTATAGCTTTTGGGGGGGGGTTCTGCCTCTAAATTATATTTGCTCTATAAAAGTATTGTTTCAATCTTCTCTGGGTTCTTCATAACTGACTAATTTGCTATGTTTTTTATTATTTTAGGGTCGAATGCTTCATGTTCTTCCCTCCACTGTGAAGAAGGAAAAGTCAGACTCCTCAGAATCTGGTGGTCCTGGCTCTTCATCGTATAAACGGCAGAAAGATGCTAAAAATAAAGCTTCAAGTTCTAGGTATGCGTAATAACATAAGATTTTTTTTCCATTTTTGGGTGGTGTTGCTGCTTTAAATTGCTCACTAATTTCCTTTGTCTTTCAAGCTCACACAATTGGAACACTTTGTTTTTGGGGACAAGTGCAGTGGCCGATGCCATTGCTGAGAAATATAACACCACAAAAAGCTTGGTCTTGGACCATGTGAGTGACCCTACATCTGGGTGTTTTATGCTGAATTATTTTGTTATTTTGTATGAACAAAACTAGTAAACTAACAAATTTTCTATATTATCTTCCAAAGGAGTCAAAAGGAAGCGTTGCAGTGAGGATGGCTCTAGGAGAGACTCAGATTGTTCAGGAGACCCGACAGTTCCTGCTGGACAACAGTGTTTGTCTAGACTCCTTTAGTCAAGTAATTGGGAGAATAAACTTAGAGATTCTGTGTACTTAAGCCACACATGATGTGTTAACACCTAGTTATGTTTGTGCAGGCTGCAGCAGCGAGGAGTACATCTGTGATCCTGGTAAAAAACCTCCCTGTCGGAGTGACGACGACAGAGCTTGAGGAACTTTTCTCGCCTCACGGCTCTTTGGGTCGAGTGCTGCTGCCGCCTTCAGGACTCACCGCCATCATTGAGTTCCTGGAGCCAACCGAGGCCAAACGAGCTTTCACAAGGCTGGCTTATAGCAAGGCAAGTGACATCCATAGCGCCCCTGCAAAAAGTCGGCTTAAACCTTTTTGCAATTTTTTTCTTTTCACATTACATCAAACCTGTGTGTATTTAATATCTTTTTATAATAGGCTCTCAGGCAGTGGTGCATAATTGTAAAGTGGAAAGAAGATTACTAATTATTAAAAAAAAAAAATCTTGTAAATGCAAATCGGGAAAATTTCAGTTGCAACTTTTTGGAGGTATATCTCCACCACAACCTCACGGCACGCTGCTGCCACCACTTGTCATGTCAAATACAGCGTGAACAGAGTGAAGTTCAGTCAGTTTTCATCCACATATAGAGTATCCTCGTTGGCCGAAAAGTTCAGTTTTGGTCTCATCTGACTAGGGCAACTTGTTCCACATGTTTGTTGTGTCCCCTACCTTGTCTTGTGGCAAACTCTAACCTGGACTTGCAATGGATATTTTTCAACTATAACTTTCTTTTTAACTAGTCTGCCATAAGGTCCAGATTTGTGGAGGATATGACTAATAGTTGCCCTGTTTACAGATTCTCCCACCTGAGCTGTGCATCTATGCAGCTTCTCCAGAGTTACCATTGGCCTCTTGCCTGATTTTTTTTTTTTTTTTTAGCTGTTCTCTAAGGCCTAACCAGAACAGCCCCGTTTATACTGAGATTAAATTACACACAGGTGGACTCTTTCTACTAATATGGTTTCTTCTGCAGGCAGTTAGTTGCACTGGGTTTTATTTACGGATATCAGGCTACATTCGGCTGAATTTTGAAATTAAATTGTGCCAATTGTGCTACTTGATGTTGGTAAATCATATCAAAACAAAATAGATTAAAATTGGTGTTTTTTTCCCCCTTAAAATCTAGTTCCATCATGTCCCACTGTATTTGGAGTGGGCCCCTGTTGGGGTGTTTACAGCTGCCTATCCAGAAACGGGTAAAACCACATACACTTTTTTGTTTTTTGTACATTTATTTTTTTCATATTACTTATTGGGTTTACCTAACCAAATATTAAGAAAAATATGTCATATCAGCCAAAAAAGAGGCAGCGAAGGAGGAGGGCAAGCAAGAGGAGGATGAGCAAGAAGAGGAGGAAGAAGAAGAAGAAGAAGGACCTGTGCCAGGTTCTACACTCTTCATTAAGAATCTAAATTTCAGCACAACAGAAGAGAAACTACAGGAGGTCAGTCATCTCTCACACTTCTGCTAAATTTAGTCCCACTCACATTCACAAATTAAACAGTAACAGACCAATACCTAAGAAGTTTTGTGCTATTTATTGCAGATCTTCTCCAAATGTGGAAATGTGAAGTCTTGCAGCATTTCCAAGAAGAAGGATAAAAAAGGTATTTTGCATTATGACTTGAATCCTGCTTTGAAGGATTGATTGATATTTGAGTTGACTCAAACAGGGGTTTTATGCTTTAGCCACGACAGTGATCCTGCCTGTGAGCTCCCCATCTTAATGATTGATCAATAAAGATAAAAGGCCTTTTAAAGGTCTATTGCACCTATTGCACTTTGTGCAATAGGTGAATGTGACTGGTATTAGCCCCACAGCATGACGCTGCCACTACAATGCTGACAATTGGTACCTTAGCATTTAGCTAAGATTACATATAAGCTGCTGTTAGCATAGCAGCTCATGTTATCTTCTTTTTGCTAAAATCATAAATAAATCATAATAAACCATTTTGAATAATGCTAGCATGTTAAATAAATGATAGCATAGATTATACCCAACTTAGCTTTGTAGACAATGATGGCTGTTTATTGGTAACAATAAGTGATACCATATGGGTTGCAAGGGCCTTTGGATATGCCGTTATTTATTGTTAGCTGACATGCTAAAAGTACATTGTAGCTAATACTATTTTATTAGCCAACCTGAGCATAATAACTAAATTTAGTAGTAATTATATATAACTTGCTATTGAAAGGAAATTTGCTAATGCTAGCATGTTTGCTGACAAGAGCATTTAGAAAATGCAGACGTCTGCATGGTTTAAGTGCCAAAAACTAAAGTAATGTGTCAACTTAGTATGTATCAAATGTATCAAAGCAGATACATTTTAGGCTGAACTTGGCAATAAATAAGTAGATTATGGGTGTGGGCTGTACGCCTCACCATTGTGTGCAAGCGGTGTGGGCTCCAGCAGATTTTCTGCATGAGTTTTCTGGTTCTATTATTCTTTTTTTTTTATGTATTTTGCTGACACGGTGAGGAACAACAGACAGAAAATTACAAAGTCATAATATTTTACTTTGTTATATGAGGTACTTCTAAAATCTATTTCTTTTTGGTAGATGGATTAAAAGATTTGCAATATTTCAAACTATTTTAATACACATTTCTTTTTACAGGTTTTCTAATTTTCAAGCATTCGTATTTGTAATTTGTCATTGTGTACAATATTTATCTTCTGCTTTGATTGTCAGTGTTCTGATCCTCAGCGATATCAGTAGTAACCTCTTGTTTGGACTTGCAGGTAACGTGTTGTCCATGGGTTACGGTTTTGTCCAATATCAGACAGCAGAGGGAGCACGGAAGGCTCTGAGACAACTACAGGTACCCACACTATATTCTCTGTGAAGAACTTCCTCTGGTCAACGTCACAGCCTTAATTTAGATTAATGTGTGTGTTCTCTCTCCTCCAACACTCCTGCAGCACTGTATGGTAGATGATCACCAGTTAGAGGTGAAGATTTCTGAAAGAGCCACAAAGTAAGTTGTGCATTCCATTTGGGGAATACAGACATTAAAAGTAAACTGGTTAAAATAGATGAAGTTTGCATAATGATACATTCCCCAAGTCGCTAATTACTCAGTCCTTTTCCCATCTGTGTGCAGGACTACGGAGGTGTCACACAGACAGAAGCAAGCTGAGAAGAAGCAGACAGGCTCCAAGATCCTTGTGCGCAACGTTCCCTTCCAAGCTACTGTCAGGGAAATCCGAGAGCTCTTTTGGTACCACTCCCACACCCCTTCACTGCCTCATTTCTCAATGTGCTTGTCTTGTTTGGAGTTTTTGACAAAGATTATTTTCCTCATAATTTCAGCACATTTGGGGAGCTGAAGACTGTCCGTCTTCCAAAGAAAGCAGCAGGCTCAGGGAAACATCGGGGCTTTGCCTTTGTTGATTTCCTCACCAAACAGGATGCGAAGGTTTATTTTGCTTCTCTGTTCTATGCATTCTCAGATGCGAAATTCAAGAATTTTAATGATGAATTTGCTTAAGTATAGTAAACTTGTTCATAAATGTTTTTTCTCTTCCTTGCAGAAAGCCTTTGCTGCACTTTGCCACAGCACCCATCTGTACGGGAGACGTCTTGTGCTGGAATGGGCTGATGCCGAGGATACAGTGGAGACACTGAGACAGAAAACAGCCGAACATTTTCATGGGGATCTACCAAAGAAGAGACGAAAGGCAGAAGTTATGGAGGGAATTCTTGAGTCGATGGAAACTGACGGGGGTGTTGAAGACTGAGGTCAACCTAATCCTGGACAGGGGAGATTTGGACTGAAAAACAAGCAGACCTGACTAGAAATAAACTAATATGGAATGATATTGCAGTAATTGTACAAAAATAATTACTGTGACTGTATTAATTTTTTTTATATATAGTTTTACATAAATCTCTGCATGTTGATTCATCTTTTGTGTCGTGTATTTTTTACCAACAGACGTCAGTGAGGAATCGGTTGCAATCAAGCCATTTTTTATTGCTTGTTTTATCGTCGTCTCGTTTCATTGATCTAGTGTTTTAAGAGTTAGTTCTATCTTTTCAGTGTGTTTTGTTACATAATTTTCTCGATCAAACTGTTTTTTTTAATGGTTTGCTCTCGTTTTCCTGTTCTAATGCTTTAACATTAATTTTACAACTTTATTGTTCTGTCATTTCGTCATTCACTCTGTTTTCCTTGTTTGGCCTGTTGTCTGGTCATTCTGTTTGTTTTATAGTTTTATCTATCATTTGTCATCAGTTTTGTTGCTTGTCCTTCCGTTTTTATAGTTCTTTCTCTTTTCAATCTGTTGCTAGCCTTTTTGTCTCATTGTTCTATCATTTTCTCAATGTTTTTTTTTTTTTCAGCCATTATCTCATTGGATCACTTTATAAAATGTTCTTCATTTTTTATTTTGAATCCGTCATTTTATTATCTATTTTATCGTGTTTTGTTCTAATGTCAAACGGTTTGTCCACTCGATCCTTTTTGCCATTTATTGTACAGTATGAGCCTACATATCCATTAATTCAGCTGTAGCGACAGTAAATAAGGAACTGCTTGGTAGCCGAAAGCATAGACATCATATACGTAGACGCGTCGTTGGGCGGGTTCTGCCTATGCTGCGATGCGTCAGAGCGTCCGCCATCTTAAATGTGGCAAATCTGCAGTTACTCAGTCACTTAAACAGACTTAAATCTCAGAATATACTTTGTATTCGTAATATTTTTATTTTTGTAATATTACAAGTTTATTTTCGTATCCTTTTAGCTTCATTCTCCTGAATTTATTTTCGTAAAGAATAAAAATAGTCTAACCTGGCCCTATTACTCCAGGAGTGAAATAATTCTGCAAACTGTGACCATTCTGGAAATGTTCCCTCTTAATTCTCATAATATGACGTTTTTCTCATAACATTACCACTTTTATGTTTTTTTTTTTTTACTTTACTGTCCTAGGTCTTTTTTTCTCATATTAGTAATTTTACCTCTTTAATACTCCCCCAAAAAGTCTGTTCCTAAAGTTTCACATGTGACACGGTTTTGTGAAATAATGAAGACCACATTGTTTAGATTTAACAAATTGATCCTTATATTCATTACACATATACACACACACATATATATATATATATATATATATATATATATATATATATATATATATATATATATAGTACACGCACACACACACATATATATATATATATAATCACACAGCTATTTATTTGGCTTATTTATAAGACCTGAAAATCTATATATGCACATCTATGTATAAATACAATAATAATGAAAACTAAAAACCTTGAAAAAGAATGGTCTTGCACAGCTTTTTCCTAGTGTTGCCACTCTGCAGCTTTAGTGTGTCCAGTTTTGCAACATGGTGCAGCCTTAGTTTATAGAAGGCAGATACAAGTAGTGAAATCAGCCCGAATACATTTCCATGCAGCACAGAAATGAGGCATCTTCTCTGATCCACGTTCACTACAACAGAACTTAACTTTTTTCTGCCACATACAATATGGCGGTGACGTTGACGTGCGAACCTGTGCCCAACGACGCGTCTACGTATATGATGTCTATGGCCGAAAGAGCCGGCTCGTTTTTTTTTTTTTTTTTCATGCGGTCCACACTCCATACCAGTTGGTGGCGGTAATGCTCACCTAAACGTTTTTTGCCAACCGCCAATAAAAAAATCAAGAAGAAGAAGAAGAAGATCCGGCTCGTTTTCATAGCGACTTTTATTTTGAAACGGAAACGTTCCGGGAGAGTCACGTGACGACGCGACGTTGTCGCTCGATGTCATATGACTTGTTCACCTGAAACATGGCGCCGCTGCACAACAAGGTGTTCGTCTCTAAAACTCCCCCAAAGATCTTGAGCTTCTTTGGGATTTTGGCGGCATTGTGCTGCTTTTGTGCTTCCGCTGGAGGCGAAATCCAAACGGCCATCATAGACAAACAAAGCGGACAGCTGTCTGTCGTCGAAGGTTATCGGGAAGATTTCGTTGCCTGGGCAAACTTCACAGACGACATCGAAAAAACAGGGTGAGTTCAAACATGCATGTCAAGTCAGGCCGTTTTTAGGAAGAAAACTTTGAAAGTCTTTGATACGATCGAGTACATCCGCATTTTGCTGAAAAAAAAATTACTTGGAGAAAATTGGAAACCTTAATGTTTTTGGCATAAACTCTGGCTATCAGGGAGAATTAAGAAAGGGGTCAGATGTACCCTCGCCTTAAATCAGCTTATCTGCTCACCAAAGTCCACCCCTGAACCTTTTCTTTCACTGTTTTGGACTTTAAATCTAAGTTCAACCCTACATGCAATAATTTATCCAAAGGGTACATAATGGATTAAAACTATCTTATCCTAAAGCAATTGTCCTCGTCTAACTTTATTTATGGTATAAGCTGTGTCGTTAACCCAGACTTACAACAATAAACTGTGTAAAGATTTTTTTTCTTCTAATGTGACAAAAGATTACTTGATCACTTGAATTTAGGAGCTTTCAGGCTATTTGTGCTTGAAAAAGTCAAAGGTCACATTTGAGGTTGAAAATCAATAAATCAATCAATAAATTCATTCTTCTTGAACCCGTTGTTTACTAGAGCTAGTTTGAAATGATCATACCAATTTTGTTTATAAAGCACTTTAAACACTAAGAGGACCCAAGTGCTATACACAATCATAAAATACAACTGATCACTCATGAAACAATAAGCAAAATGGTATATAAAATTAAAGAAAATAAAATGCAGTAAGGGAACGGCAGGGTGTGTAGGGATGTAGCAGCTCAGATGGGTAAGGTGGGGCAAGGCTATTAAGAGCTTTAAAAGCAAATAAAAGGATTTTAAAATGAATCCTAAAATGTACTGGCAGCCAATGTAGCGAGGCTAAAACATGCAAGAAAAAAGAGACATGCAGCAGCATTCTGTACCCTCTGAAGCTGGGAAATGCACGAATCACTGGCTCCCTTATAAAAGTGCATTACAGTAATCTAGCCGAGTGGTTTAAAAAGGCATGGATTACTGTTTCAAAAAAAGATGGATTTTACGACAGCTCTAATGTGGGTTTCCAACTTAAGTTTGCCTTCATTGTGTTATGCTCTCTTGTCAGTTGGTCCTTCTTGGAGATCACCACCAGCAGCCGGTACAATGACAGCATCCAAGCCTATGCTGCTGGGGCAGTCGAGGCTACGGTTACATCTGGGGTAAGCTTGGCTCTATTTCTGGGGGGGGGGGGAATGGGTCAGTTATTTTTATTAGGGTTTTTCTTTACTCAAGGATTTTTGTATGTGAATGTTTCAGCTCATTTATAAACACTGGATGAACACTGCGATGGGCTACTGTGGGCCTTTCGGGTCTGAATCCGGTTACTGTGAGCGCCTTAAGGCTTTTATCTCAGCCAACCTTCAGTGGGTTCAGGAGCAAGTGGAGAAGCAGCCGACCTCACCCTACTGGTACCAGGTAGATATTTCAACATTTGCAGCCTTCCTGTTGTTGCGCTTTTTTTTTTCGAGGAGTCCCAGCGTTCGTCTGTGCTTTTCAGGTGCGGCTGGCACTGCTGCAGCTTAAAGGTCTTGAAGATGGCTACAATGACCAGCTGGACTTTCCTACACATGGCTTCTCACTCAACCCGTTTGGCTTCGTGTAAGTTCTTTGCTTTAGTTCTCACTGCTCAAAACCTGTGCCAAGAGGATCCACTTTCTATGTTGCTGCTTTCTCACGCGCTCCACTTCTATTCCTCACAACCAGTCTTTTCCAAATGGGTGGAGATCTTGAAGACCTGGAGTCGGCGCTGAACAAATCCAGTAAAACCCAACCCCTTGGTTCCGGTTCCTGCTCTGCGCTCATTAAGCTGCTGCCGAACAATAAAGATCTGCTGGTGTCGCACGACACCTGGAACACTTACCAGGCCATGCTGCGCATTATGAAGAAGTACATCTTCGCCTTCAAAGTTTCCCCTTTAGGTGGGTATAAAAACGCATTTTCACTGTGGTCGTTGTTGCTTAAACCTCTCAAATGGTCTCAAAAAAGTGAGTAGTTAATGTAAACGACATGTTGCTCTATGTAAAAAAAACAGATTTTTCTTATGTGTGAGTTGAATCAACATATTAAGTTGAAAATAGTAGATGTTAAATGTGTTGACTCTAGTGTTGGACATGGCAGGGTTCCCTTAATTGAAAGTCCAAAAGTGCCACAATTCAGTGTGAAAAAATATTAATTATGTTAGTGTGCAATAAATAAACATTGAAAACAAAAGAATAAAAACTTTTATTTGCCAAGTCAACTTTATTTATAACCACTTTATAAGCAGCACAACTAACACCAAATTGCCAAAGAGACATTAAAGGTGCATTGTGCAAGTTCCACATGCATGGGGGAAGAGAAAAAAAAAGCTCAACCTTAGGACTTCAGTTTTTTTTAAGAGGCGAAATGTCTTCTCAGGCAAGAAAGTTAGAAATATTATTTTGTTGATATTATATAGAAATACATTTTTATTTTGAACGGAGATGTTTAATGTTTTAGTCAATAGCAATTCTTTTAGCGTACAAATATAGCTACCCTTTTAGTTGGTCAATAATGGAAGGGGCGGCCTGGCCATCAGGGGCATCTTTGCAGTGCTCCCAAAGGTGGCCCGGCTCGGTGGCCCGGTCCAGTCCAGATCTCAAAGGTTTGAGTCGCTCTTGGTAACAAAGAACCCATGCCTTCATGCGCTGACTAGCTCGGGTCTCTGCCAGACAGGATGCAGTTGCGAGAGGGAATAGACAGACACCCCGCTCCACTGCTGTCATTCTCTAAGGAGGCTGATGCTCTCTGTCACAGCAGGGCTGCTGTTGCCAGCGACTTTTCAGATTTGTTCATTTTCAAAAAAGCAATTTATCATCTTTTTTCTGTTTTATTGGCGACTTCCCTGTGAAAGCACCATTTTTTTTCTCCAGTTACGTGAGGGAGCCGTGGTTGCCTTTGCACTTCTGCAGTCGGTCTCACAGACAACTGTCTCCGGCAGGCAGGTCTAAGCTTCGTAGCGAGGTTAGCAGCCAGAACGAGCCAACAGCAGCTGTCTGTGAGAATGAAATGGAAAGGGAATCCAAATTGCCAATAACACAGAAAAAAGACGAGCGAGCCAGCGCATGAATGCCATGGATTGGTATCAAGAGTTATCAAGTAGTTGGTTGGAAAGCGGAGTTGACTGGAGTCACTATCTGCTCTCCGACGCAGCAGATACAAATTTTGTCAGAAGTAAAAGATCTCTGTCACAGCATCTTATTTTTTTAGCAAAAGGAGGGCCATCTGCTGGTCCCTTTTCATTCCCAGGGCACAACAGAGCTGCCTCCATTGAATGAAAACTGCCCCGATATTTACTCTGGTCTTGTTTCTTCGCCGATCAGTCCAATTTTGCCCCTTTTAGTCGCACTAGATATTTCTTTTTACTTTTGTGTGGAGCCTGTGATGGGGTCTGAGATGAGCTTGTTTCTGCTCTTTTTTGGTCCATCTCTAAAACAGTCGGCGTTCTCTAATCCCTCGATGGCAGCGGAGACTCTCAGCAAAGTAACAGTTTGAACAAGAGCGTGCAGCACATCACACGCTTGCTCAGAGGATTCGGCCCAAATTAATCTCTCATAAACTGACTAATGGGGCCTATAGAGGCAAATGCGGTGAATAGAAGATGACTCAATTTAGACACCAGGCAGTCTTAAGGACATATATGGGAAAGAAAATAAATAATATTTAACTTCACATCTTGTGCAATGCATCTTTAAATAAATGCATTTAAAACAAGAATGCAAGAACACAAAGGAAGGATGTTATAAAGCAACGTAAAGAAATAAAGTGGCCGTTCTTACTATTAATTTCAAGGTCATACATTGCAGCTCATAATGAAAGTCTGAGGTCAAGACCCGTCAGTCACTGGGCCTATTGTTCTGGTCAAGATAATGGATTCACTGTTGCATGTTAACTAGTCCTATTTTAGAGAAGAGCCAAAATGACAGCTTAAATAGTTTAATGTGCTGTAATATACTTGAGTTTAACATGATGGTGGATTATAATGAATGAATTTCACATCTCCACTACCTTCCAGCTAATGGATTTCCTTTGATATATTTTCAAAAGGAGGCACGACTTGAGTCGATCTACTAATTTGAACGCATAAAGCAAGCTTCTGTATTTCCCCGGATTTCAAACGGGCCATGCTGTCAGCAAACCTTAAAAGCATGTGTCCTTTCAAGGAAGGATATGAAACTTCTGTAATGGGTTTTTTGTTTGTTTTTCAAAGACAATTACTCTCTTCCTGGAGCAACTCAGGCCTTCTCGTCATACCCTGGATCCATCTTTTCTGGAGATGACTTTTACATCCTGAGCAGCGGCTTGGTGAGATCTATCAGTAATGATAAAATTGGTTTCTGACTTAAACTTCCTAGTGTTTACGAAATTTTTTATTTTAAACGTATTGTCTTTTAAATGCGTCTTGTGCCTGCAGGTTACGCTGGAAACCACCATTGGCAACAGCAACCCTGCTCTCTGGAAGTTTGTTCAGCCGACGGGAACGGTGATGGAGTGGCTGCGGAACATCGTTGCTAATCGGTTGGCCACCACAGCCAAGGTCTGGGCAGAGATCTTCAGCAAGTACAACAGTGGAACGTGAGTCTTACAAACTGAAGAAAACATCCTTTTTATGTTCTAAAAAGGATGCTTATATGATAAAAAATGTGGTTTGCAGTCAGTTTCAGTTCTAATTTTACCTCCAGCTGAAGGAGTGTAACCCTTTACAGAGAAACGAGTTGACACTACTCTGTGACATCATAGTATTGGGGTCCAAAAGTGTCGCATCTCTATAGATAATCCAAAGGGCTAGCTAAATGTATAATTAATTAAATGTGCAACTCCTAAAATATGCAGATTTTGTGGTAAAGGCACATAAAAACCTTCTACTATTTAGCTAATTATTTCTTTAATTCTTACCATCAAAGCGCCTGGGCCAAGCTAACACTGCTCTGGTCATTGTAATTGGTCTAAAGCAGATCGGTTGTGCAGGTTAACCAATCAGATTCTAACAATGTGAAATATGAAGAGGCATAGTGACGGGTATTTCCCGCTACAGTGTGGCAGCAAATTAAATTATTTAAGTAATTGGTGATGAATTTATGTAAACCTTTTAATTTTAACTGTGACTTATTTGTTAATGAAATTGCGGCACTTTTGCCACTCTAACAGCCCAAAGGTCTCTCATAGGCCCTACGTGCATATCCATGCTGCAAAGTTGAATTTACATTTGATTGATGGAACAGAGTACTTTTTATAAACCATAAAAATTAAATGAACACATTATCATGCGAAAATGGCTGATTGTGATGTGGAAGTCACACGAGTCTTGAGAGGTCAGGCTAATCACAAGTGTTTTCTGTGAAATGCTGAAGCAATTAGCTGAAGATCAATCACACAGGCCTAAAGTAAATAAATGGAAATCTTTAAAGTCTGTTTGGTCGAAGGTCTGTGTACATTCCACTCTGTCTTCTCTGTTCATAGGTACAACAACCAGTGGATGATTGTGGACTATAACCACTTCACTCCAGGACAGACTGACATTAAAGACGGCCTCTTTGTTGTGTTGGAGCAGATTCCGTAAGTTGTTTTTGTTTTTTTATCCAGATAAATCTGATTCCAGCGGATCCATTTAAAATTAGCGCTGTTGTTCTTCCAATTCGGCAGGGGGCTTATTGTTTACAGAGATAAGACCCAGGAGCTGCTGAAGAACGGTTACTGGGCTAGTTTCAACATACCGTAAGCATCCACTCAGGAAGCATTCAGCAACATCTACATATGAGTTTAGTGTCGTTGTCGTTCTGATTTATGTCCATATCTGCTCATCTGTAGGTACTATGTGGAGATATTTAATGCTAGTGGATGCAATAAGCTGGTGGAGAAGTTCGGCCCTTGGTTCTCTCTGGATCAGAATCCTCGGGCTCAGATATTCAGGAGAAACCAGACTCATGTCATAGATCTGGACTCCATGGTGCGCCTTATGAGGTAAGTTTGCAAACCCCTAGTTTCATGCTTTCATTTGCTAATGGATAGAATGCAACTAAATGTATGAGTCCCTTCAGGTACAATAACTTTAAAGAAGACCCATTGTCGAAGTGTGATGGATGTAATCCACCTCAGAATGGGGAGAACGCGATCTCGGCCCGTTCAGACCTGAACCCAGCTAATGGCACATATCCGTTTGGTGCCTTAAAGCAGAGACCACATGGAGGAACAGACATGAAGGTCTCTCTTTCATTTTTCCTTAAATCTCACTTCTTCTTTGTCCGTGTGTTTGCATATCCAACATTTCTGTTAGGTTGAAATGACATGATTATCTGTGTTTGAATTTTCCTGTGTGTTCCCATGTAGCTGACGTCCTACGAAATGTTCAGAGAGTATGGCATGCTGGCAGTCAGTGGGCCGACCTGGGACCAGGTGCCGCCTTTCCAGTGGAGCGCTTCCCCTTATGAAGACTTGGTCCACATGGGACACCCTGATGTGTGGGCTTTCAAGCCTATAAAAGTCACCTGGGCACCCTAATTGTTGATTATAATAAGTACCATTGTAGCATGTTTTAGGGCTATAACAAAGGGAAATAATGTACGAGAACCAGGACCCTTTATGTAGCAAATGTTGACATTTGATTTTTATTTTCTGTCTTTGTGTTTTGTTGATCTACTTAACAGATCTGTGCTTCTATTGAAACAAGCTAATTATGATATTGCAGTAATATTTTAATTATGATTACAGTGCTTAGTTATTTTTACAATGAAAAAAAAAAACTTTGTTTACATATTTTTCAAATAAACACTGCTTTGATTTTATTCTGTGTGTGTTTATACATACAAGGTTTAGTCAATATACAGGTGGGTGTCACTAAATTAGGATCTCAACAACTTTATTTCCTTAACTAAATTTAAAAGGTGAAACTCCTAAAGTCATTAAACAGAGTGATTTTCAGCGGTCTATTTCTTTTCATTTTGCATTATCCCCTTGGTACCAGAAGGTCCTGGGTTTGATTCCCAGCCTGGGGTCTGCCTACAAGGAGTTTGCATGTTCTGCCTGTTGATGCGAGGGTTCTCCAGCTTTCCTACCACAGTCCAAAAATATGTATTTTTAGGTTAATTGGTCTCTAAATTGTCCCTATGGGTCAGTGGATAGTTGTTTGTCCTGTGAGTGTTTATGTTGTCATCTGATGAACTGGCGATATGTACATTGTGACCCCTTCCCCACCCAGGCACATCTGTAAGAATGAGTAGTTAGAAACTATAGATGGATGGCTTAGAGCTCAGGAAAACCCATGACTTATTATTGTACAAAACTGGAATACTGTTTTGAGACCCCTTAAAACACAACAGGATTTTTCATTCAGAAATGTCTGCCTACTGAAAAGCATGTTATTGTACTACACATTATATTCACTGAGGGGTTTGTTTACATGATTTGCTGCATCAGTATGGCACCATGAGGGTTATTGTCTGTCTTTCATTTTCCTCTGGACAGTACTCCATAGATTCTCTATTGGGTTATGGTCAGTGCTGGACAATAAAGTACTCTACTAAATTTTGGTAGTGTGGGCAGGTGCACAGTCTTGCAAAATGAAATCAGCATCGCCATAAAGTCTGTCAGCAGGTTTGAAGCATGAAGTGCTAAACTATTCTGGTAGATGGCTGTGCTGGGGTAAGACTTCATAAAACACAGTGGACCGACACCAGCGGATGACATGGCACCTCAAATTGTCACAGTGTGGAAACATCAGACTCCTAATAACTTGGATTCTGTTCTTCTCCACCCTGTCCCCTAAAATCTGGGATTTAATTTCCAAAATGAAATGCACAACTTACTTTCATCTGAAAGCAGGACTCTTGCTCACTCAGCAACGTTCCAGTTCCTTTTGTTCTCAGCCCAGGAAAGATGACGTTTCAGGAGTAGCTTAACATCTGGATGAGGTGGCTCTTGAAGCATTGACTCCAGCCTCAGTCCACACTTTGCATATCTTGTTCAAACTCTAGAACTAGCTTTGTTTCACAATCCAGTTTTTCCTTCCGCTCAACCTTCCATTAATGCTTGGATACAGCAATCTGTGAAGAGCAAGCTTCTTTAGCGAAGACCTTTGGTGGCTTATCCTCCTTATGGAGGGTACCAATGACTGTCTGCTGTAAACAACAGTATTTGTTCGCCGTAGCATGGTTGTAATGTAATATTTATCAATAAGGAACTGTTTTCTGTTGTAATATTCTAAGTTTCTGAAAATGTAATGTCTTATTATGGCTGTATGTCCTAAGCATCAAAATGAACTCAAATAAACACTTGAAATTATCATTATTGGCTTCAGTATATATATATATATATATATATATATATATATATATATATAGCCTTTTTGAGGTGTGCCTCTAAATCTTTTAGTTGAGATCAGTGTTATATAATAGAATTTCTATGCGGTACTGGCTGACGCATCAAAGACTATTTTATTGGCAATTTATACATATTGTTGCTAAAACAATTATGGTTGGATTCAACTCGGTCAGGCCGGTTGAAATGTCATATGACTTAATCGTCAGTCGTCATGGCAATGTGTCGTAAATTGACAACAGCTGTCGTGATTATGCTTGCGCTGTCCTTTCCGCTGTGCCGATATTACAACCTTAACTAACTAGAGAAACTTTTGATCCACTTTCTAAGATGCTTTTCAACCAGAGTTCAGGATATCTGAGATGATCTGAAAGTACGTCGTTTCAAGGTATGGAAGTGTCGTGCGTAGCTACCTAGCTAGCAACACTATAAACACAGACCGTACTGCTTCAAGTTGTTGAGTGTTATGGCAAGTAGGACACGTCTCCCATAGATAAAGACAATATATTTATGACGCAGTTTGAAATAAGATGTTTCTAGTATAGAACAGCATGGGAGCAGGTCTAACTAATGCCATTATACTTTTTAGCATAGTTTTTCAGCTACAAAGATAAACCATACACTTTAGCTGTTTACTTTTTAAGCATGACACTTCTGTTCCAATTACTCTCTTGCCTTCACATACTGATGGTAAACCCTTTACATTTAATTCATGGCAGTATATTTGTGAGCTGTATTTAAAGCCAACTTAATGTAGTTGGCCTTCTGTTTGCTGACTTAGGATCTGTTCAGTGTGGGCTTTTTGACATGGGCTAAATGGGCAGTTGCCCAGGGCGGCACTGGAAGGAGGGGGAGGGGGGGGGGGGGGAGACGCAACAATCATATAATAAGATATATAGTCAGTTGTGCTCTGAACAGGTTTCCTATTACCTAAGTAAGCGTTCCTTCTTCATTGCTGAGTACTGGCAGACTAGCTTACATGTAAGAAAAAAATGTGTCTGCATTTAAATCGGTTGCAAAGGAGTACAGAAGTCTTAACCAGGGCACCATTACAGCAAGAACCACCACTGGATGTGTCCACTGGTTATTGTTGTAATGGCAGTTACATCAATGACCTGACATTGATGTAACTGGCATTATTTGACATGCAATACATTATGTGACTTATATAATTTAGGTTTAGGAAGGTAAGCACCAAGCAGGGATTACCCTAATCAACACAATAGTTTTGTCAAACCAATTATATTCACCCCTATCTTGAAAAACAGCAGCCCTAATAAAACACCCTAGTGATGTTCACTCCTTCTCCAGGAGTGAATGCTGCTTGTCGGGACTTTGAAGCAATCAACTGGTTCCCTTATATAGGAAATTTTTGACCAATCTGTATAATATGATTGAATTAGACTTTGTAAAGTGCCTCGAAATGACATGTTTCATGAATTGGCGCTATATAAATAAAATTGAATTGAATTGAATTGATGGACAAAAGATACAGTGGTGGAGAAACGATTGTTAAAACTGCTTTAGTAGTAATGACTTCATACTTTTTTTGTTTGCAGCTTCAACCATCCCAGTTGTACATGGAAGCCTGAGGATGAGTTGCTGGCAGCGAGGCTCTAACGTCAAAGAGTACATGTCCCAAAACCCTCCAGGGGCAACGTTCTTCCTGTGCCTTTTAACTCTAGCGTTGTCATTCATGGTCCTCAGCTCTTACAACTACTCTCACACTCTACCTAACCCGGACATAGCACAGGTAAGGTCTCATTTATTTTGATTTACGCTGAACACATAATGTCAAGTGTTATTTTAACCCACAAATCCAACAAGATTGAATATATGCATGCAGGCATGAAAGGGTGTTCACCCAAATAAGTATTGCAGTAAGAAACCTTTTAGTACAGTGCTGTTTAATAATGTTTTGTTTAACTGTTACTTCTTTTGTTTATATTTTACTTAGTTAAGTTGTTCCAGATGTGATGCTATGTTGTTCGCCATTATCATTATAGTAGTCATTGAATAGGAATATGATTTACAACTAACCTTTTTTTAAATTATTCCTATTCAGCTATTCCAGGGTTGGACGGTGTTTCACTCTGACATTTATTTTCATTCTTCTTCTTGCAGGACTGGAACACTTTACTCTCATCCTTCTCCCAGTTTCACTTATGTGAGAAGGAAAATGCAAGTTCGGCATTCTACACGTCCTTAATTCCTCCGCTGAGTTCAACACAGAAAATGGACCAAAAAACATCAGTAAATACAACAAGGCATCCCTCTTCTGTCACTGTTGTGCATCTCCATGTTCCTCTGACTGTGACTTCCTCCTCACCAAGTGCCATGCTGAAAGACATTGGTTTATTTACTACATTAACAGCCAGCCAGCTTAACCTTGGAGGTGATTTTATTTTTAATCTAATCATTTTTAATGGACAAGCTCTCCTTATTTCCAT
Source organism: Fundulus diaphanus (assembly GCA_037039145.1). Lineage (NCBI taxonomy): Eukaryota > Metazoa > Chordata > Actinopteri > Cyprinodontiformes > Fundulidae > Fundulus > Fundulus diaphanus. Next base: position 28,068,791 of record CM073127.1, read on the forward strand.
AACATTCTTTTATTTCATTTTCTAGACAAAGAACCTGTTAATTTGGCACTGGAGATCTTATCTGAAGATAGTAAACACATATGCCTCACTATAAGTGCTCCAACAAACATCCTGCCCTTGAATCTGTAAGTTTGTCGATGTGTTTATTTGCTATCTATATTTTTTAATAGCCCCATCCATATTTATTGGCACTCCTGGTACTATATAACATAGGTTCACACTGAAAATGTTAGAAAAATCAAGCATTTAACTTGAGTACATTTATTCAGTGGGAAAGAAATCTCACATTAATGACTAAAGGTTTTAAGAAAATCTCTGGCGTTACACTTCTTGGTTCTCTTGACAGTTTTTATGAATTTATTGTATCTAAACCCTGTTTACAATTTATACTTAAATGCCTTAAACTGATCAGAGCATCCCGGGGATTTTATTATGTGATCCATGACTTCCTATTTCCCTAGGGTATAAATGTGATGCTCTTCAAAATGGGAAAGATAAGGAAACATGCCATTCTAGAAAGGCAGATGTGTGTCCATCGCTATAAGTCAGGCAGTGGCTACAAGAATTTAGCGACTCACCTGAATTTGGCCATGTCTGCAGCCATAGCAATAATAGAAAAGTTTAAAACACTTGAACTGAGATCAGTAAAGCTGTTTTCCACTGCATCAAGTGCAGCAATCGCCGCCTGACTAGAGCCAAAGAGAGAAGAGCATTCAGCAGGGCACACAACGGACGCAAATATGTTAACAAGGGTTATTGAGACACATCAAGCGTGTCCTCCGTCTGGCTTTATCTTGTTACCACATACAGTGAGGAGGAAGCTTTAAAAAGATATTGAAAGCTCACTGTTAGAAAACTGCATCAAAAAGTGGACTATAGAGATCCAAGTCTCTAGGACAGTTCTTGGTTGTTTGCGAGTGATGCCAGGCAAAAAGGATTTTCTGTCCTCTCATCACAAACGTAAACATGTGCAGTTTTCTGACTGCTACTTCGACTTTAGTTGTAAAATTAAGCTAAAACAGAGCTTTTGTGCTACAAATACTTCACTAGGGTCAAAAAGATGAATGTGTTTGGATGTGGGAAAGCTTTTGTGATCCACTGTTAAATATGGCAGAAGGCACGTGATGCTTTGTTTCTCTACCCAAAGCCCTGGGAACGTTGTTGCAGTGCATGGCATCATGAACGCCTTGAAATACCAGGTAATTTTAGATAAGCCCAGCTTAAAATAACGGTCCTCATTGAATCTTTAAGCAGGAAATTTTTTGACAAGAAAGCACAAATCAACCTTCAACCATGGCCAAAACAGCACAGGTGCCAAAAAATGTTTTCTACTAACTAAATATATACAAGTTAAAAGCTTGTTGTTTTTTTGTACTCAGCATTAAGTTTTGGTATAAGGATGAAATTATTTCAAATCTTTTTATACATCTTCACCGTCTGTGTCAATAATACTTTTTTAATGTCTACATTTTTGTTTCATTTTTTTGTGAATGTACACTTTCATATTTAAAAAAGGTTCCAACCAAAGTGCTCTGCATCAGAGACAAATATTACCAACATTCCTGTGGAAGCGACCAATCAGCTGCCAGCGTCCTCTCAAACCTGCTACAGCTTGCACTTTAAGAGCGACCCTGCACTGACGGTCATGTTGACCCTGGTATGGAGTGTCACTCTTTAAGAACATTCTGCCTTGATACGCTACAATTTTACATTCCTCCCTTTCAACCATTCTCCAATTTGTGTTTTTTAGGAAGAGCAAAGGGTGGCAGCGCAACATCTGGTGGAAGTTGCCGTGTGTCTGCTTGGTGTTTGTTTGATTCTCTGTTTAGCTGCAAGCCTGAAAAATAATGTCACTCGTCGGGACTTTCTAAAAGTGGAAGACTCCCAAAATGTGAGTTGCTTTTCTAATGATCCTCAGTTTTGATCACTTTGACGTTAAAATCAGTTGTCTGTTTTGGTCGCATGGAACATACTATATAGGGGAGTAGCGACTGTTTAACCTAACGTAACTTTTTTTGAAATTGTATTTTCATTTATTTTTCTACAGGAACCTTTGATCGAAAGCTGAAGAACTTGTATTGTTCAGTGAAGAGATGTGTTGGTGGATGAAACAACAAAACATGCAAATACTTTCACAACACACCAGTTTACATAGTGTAGTTTGCATTGCACTGTTAATTGCTGCTTAATTTGTGCAAACAATGCCCCTATGTCCTAAATAAAGTATTTACATAAAAGCTTTGACAATTTTCAAGCTTAACTCATGCATGACTGTAAGTTTAAAATATTTTAATCTCTTTTGAATGAGTGTTGAAAATTTTACACAGGTGTCCAAGCTATGTGAATGTGTACATGTCAGGAAAAAAAAAAGGACGAGTTGCAACTGTGGTATAGTAGAGATAGCTCCTCCGATAACGCCACATGTGCTCTTGAGTCATCTGATGTGTTTTTGATATCACTATATGATTGAATAATTGTACAAAGTGCCTATTTCTGTGATATTTTTCCCCAAAACATGTGTACAACTTCTATTTGTGAGCATTCCCTTAATGATTGCGTTAAATGCAGAGACAAACTTATTTGTACTAATAATTACCCTGGTCAACTTTTGCCAGTTTTACTAAACCCTATTATACGATACAATAATCCAAACTCAGCACTTTTAAGTCTTGACTTCAGAGGAAAATATATTGTAGCTAGCCACCAAAATTTGTTCTTGATTCAGTTTTCAGCCTGTTTCTACCAGTGGTTATTAAATTCTTCTCTAACATGCTTCGCTTCAGAGTAATACTTCTTAAACATCGCTGTGGTAGAACGGGTATGGTCATGTTGCCCCTTGGACGTTTCAACTTCAATGGGAAAATGAAGTTGTCTTGTAGGAGGTTTCGTACCCACTCTAAGAACCATTTAAAATTAATTCTCTATTTCATAAGCCACTCTTGTAATGTTTACAAGTACGAACTCGATGTTCAACCAACAGTTATGTTTTTTTTTTTTAAAGTTTATTGCAATGATGAGTAGTGGATGATAAGGCAGGCAAGCAGAACCAGATAGTGACAGGCCAGGGAAGAAGGCAGGAGCTGATCAGAACAGGCAATGTGGACCAAGGAACCACCAGAATGAGCAGAGCGAGTGGCTGGAACTCACGGGAAATCAGGCAGACTTGTGCAGCATGCAGACACATGCAACTTTCACCAGATGAGTCCAGCTGGCTGAGCACATCACAGATGACGAGATGAGAATTTCTGGCAGTGAGTGGGTGACTGAGGCAGGTATATGTAGACAGGTTAACAGGTGAGCTGAGTTGACTGTAATTAGCAACAGGTGGAGCTGATCTAGAGCAGAGTGGTGGCTGGATGGAGACGGGATTGGATGAGGTGATTAAGAAAAGTCCAAAGCAAAACAAACAAAAACCTAAATCATGACAACTTATGAAGAAAACTAGTAAATAATGTTTACTAGTAGGAGGACAGGTGGTGGAAGCAAGGTTAAAAGGAGGGAGATAAATCCTAAAGATAGAGGGACAGAAGGAAGGGTGGGCACAGGAAAGGAAAGAATAAATAAAATGAGGGAGCAAGGAACAAGGGAAGTATACCAGGTTGAAAGAAACGAAAAACAAAAATTAGATAATGGGATAGAGAATGAAATCTGGAAATATTTCTCCATGGGCCCACACACCTCTTAATAATAATAAATAATATTTATTTTTATTAAGCCCACTGCCATGTGCGGCAGTGGTCCCCAAGGGGGATGGGTTAAAAGCAGAGAACACATTTCGTTGTAATGTATGTTTCAATGTCAATAAAGATGATATTACTACTATTATTATTACTATTACTCTTCCTTTTCAATTAATCCAGACCTGGAAAACAAAGGAATTGAATCCCAGAGTGCCCGGGGAACTATACAATTTTTGACTGGGCCTATATGCTCTACATTAACTCAAACTTACTTCATGTTTACCCACTAACATCCCTGGGCGGCCCAAATACCCTTGTACCACAGATTGAGACCCCCTGTCTTTAATCTGCACATTTGGTTTCTTATTTCCGCATAATAGACGGTAGACAAAGATAATCTAATAAATAACATCGCAAAAACAAATGCAGTGCTATTTTTGCTCATTTAAAGATTTGTTTCTGCTAAGGATTAGCTTTACATTTTGGCGCAAACAGGTGCACTTCAATGCCTCGTGTGCACCGGTATGTAAGCTTGTCTACGTAGACAGACGTATCCACCAATGATTGTTGAGGGTCGAGTCATACAGCTTTCTTATTGGCCCCCGGGAACTGGCGGAGGCGGGTTTCGTGCACAGTCAGAGCGCTACGGGGAATCAACTATCGCCGTCGAAGAAATTGGATTTTTACGCGGCCTTTGGGATTGTTTTATGCCAAGGAGACGAAGACGTAATGTTACTAGGTAACTATTCCTTAAACGTGTTGTTATTACAACGCCAAGCCGCTGTCGCATTACGACGGCCTGCAAATTGGGTCCGAATTTCGGGATTTGGCTAACGTCCGTGTTAGGCTAGCTAGCAGTAGCTTCGCTGCCCCATAAGCAGCCATGGGCAGTAGCTAATGTCCGTTAGCTGCTGTTTTAGCCAGACGGCAAAAAAAAATAAAGTAGCGATTGATGCCTGGAAGCTAAACCGCATATGCCATGTATTTATAAACAAACATGATGTAGCATTGGTTCTCAAAACGTCAGCGTGTCCGTTAGCTGCGTTTGAACACAGACGTGCGCCAAAACGTGTTAACTGTGTCCGAAAGGCGCTCCTTGATCCAGTAGCAACGTCTTGTTGTTTTTCAACAGGCCTCCCACGTGTTCGATCCGCGTTACCTTCACCTGCAGGCAGTCTTTTACGTGAGTGCTTGCTTTCTTTTGTCGTCTAACGCCCAAATCCGCCGATGTCCGGCTGCCAGGGAATGAATTAAGGAGCCGTGCAGGTAAACGCATAAGACCGTAGATGACATTTTAACTTCCCCTTTTTTCAGGATGAAAGCTCTCGTCTAGAGCTCGTTTGGTCAAGAAGAAGACAAACAGGGCAACAGGAAGGAAGTAGACCTTTTGAATTGAGGTGCCATGGCCTACTCCAGCTACAGCAACCTGAGCAGGGCTCAGCTTACCTTTGAGTACCTGCACACTAACTCGTAAGTACAAACATTGGCAATATGACCCCGTTTATGAGCTTCGTGCAGCTCAACTTTATGACATGAAGAAATATAATCACCTGAATCATACAAGGTTTCAGTATTTGAGGTAGATTAAAAAGACAAGCACCCCTCCCTAAGTAAAAGCCACTTTCTCTGATAACAGAGACGGTTTGTGAGGAAGTGGTGGCTGTTTTATTTTTTTTTTTAATGTTACCTTTAAAAAAAACTGAATCTTGTTTGAGATCTCAGTCAGGCAAGCAACTTATCAGTGTTACAATCTGAGGTCTGTGAGCAGACTGACTGCGGTTAGAGAGCAGACTGTTACACACCCATTCAACATCAGGTCTTCCAACACGCCTTACCTCCTGTAACGAAAAGCCAAGTCAGGGTTTGGGGAATGTTGGTGGATGTATTGACGCAGAAATTCATTCAAATACAGTCCTGCTCACCATTATTGGCACCCATCCATCCATTTTCTAACACGTCTATCCCTTGTGGGGTCGCGAGGGTTGCTGGTGCCTATCTCCAGCTGTCAATGGGCGAGAGGCGCAGTAAACGCTGGACAGGTCGCCAGTCTATTATTGGCACCCGTGAAGTTGTAAGTTCATATTATGGAATATCTACTGAAGGAAATTCAAGTGAAACAACATTTTGCTCTCACACAAATATCTTGTGTGATACAAAACAGCAAGTTATAAAGAACATTTAAAAAGATAAACATCATGAGGAAAACATAGAAAAACTTAATGTTTACACTGTCAATGGGAATGGCACCCTTTGCTGCAAATCAGTATGGAAACCCTCACCTGTTGCAAATCGCACATAAGGATCACCTGTAATGAATTGCCTCCACCCATGTGACATGAATTATCCAATGAATGATCATTTTGGTGTTTTAAAAAGCCACCTGTTATTCCTTCATGTGTCATAATGGTAAAGACAAAGGAGCTGTCTGAGGACACCAGAAATGCTATTATTTGCTAGCACAAGACCTCACAAGTGGTATAAGACCATCTCTAAAGACCTTTGTATCCCTGTTTCAACGGTGCGTCATGTTAAGAAGTTTTCCAGGCATGGAACTGTCAATAACCTCCCTGGAAGTGGGGGGAAGAGAAAAATTGATGATAGAAGTCTTCGAAGGTTGGTTGAATGATGGAAAAAAAACACCACGTCAAACATCTAAAGACCAAACTAGAGCAGTTTGGTGTACTTGTTTCAACAAATAACATACGCTGCACACTAAACAAAGCAGGGCTTCATGGGCAGAGACCAAGGAAGACCCCATTACTGAAGAAAAGACAAAAGAACAATTGATCTTCGCGAAAGAGAACCTGGACAAACTTCAAGCCTTCTGAGACAATGTTTTATGGATAGATGAAACAAAAGTGGAGCTTTTTGGTAATGCACACAAACAGCATGTTTACAGACAGCAGAACAAAGCCTGTAAGGAACAGAACATGCCAACAGTCAAGCATGGTGGAGGATCCATAATGCTGCGGGGCTGCATCTGGTACTGGAGGCATTGACCATATCACAGGCATCATGAAATCAGAAGATTATCAAGCAATTCTAGAGCGAAATGTCTTGCCCACTGTAAGGAAACTTTAAGGCAGGCAAAGGCAAATTTATTTGTTTAGCACATTTCAGTACAGAGACAAGGCAAAGTGCTTTACATGATTAAAATATAGGAAAATAAAACAGAATAAAAGCAAGCAGGAATAAAATGGAGAAACAAAATAGAACATGGGAGAATATAAATTAAAAACAAACAAGTAAAACGGTTGGACTACAAAGTGAACTAATGATGTTTCAGTAAAACAGTTTAACTAGAACAGTTAAAGGAAATCCTAAACAAATGTGTCTTTAATCTTGATTTAAAGGAAGTCAGGCTTTCCGCACTTTTACAGTTTTCTGGGAGTTTGTTCCAGATCAGTGGAGCATAGGAACTAAATGCTGCTTCTCTGTGTTTCTGGTTCTGGGTATGCAGAGAAGGCTGGAGCCAGAAGACCTTAGTGGTCTGGATGGTTGATACACTGATAACAAGTCTGTGATGTATTTAGGTGCTAAGCCATTCAGTGATTTATAGACTAACAGAAGTATTTTAAAGTCTATTCTCTGAGATACAGGGAGCCAGTGTAAGGACTTTAGAACTGGGGTGATGTGCTCTACTTTCTTAGTCTTAGTGAGGACGCGGGCAGCAGCGTTCTGGATCAGCTGCAGCTGTCTGATCCACTTTTTAGGCAGACCTGTGAAAACACCGTTGCAATAATCAGTTCTACTAAAAATAAACGCATGGATTAGTTTTTCCAGATCCTGTTGAGACATCAGTCCTTTAATCCTGGAAATGTTCTTCAGGTGATAGAAGGCCGACCTTGTAATTGTCTTTAGATGCTTTTGGAGGTTCAGGTCCATCACTACTCCCAGATTTGGGTTTGCGTCGAAGATCATGGGACCTCCAGCAAGATAAAGACCCAAAGCACACCTCCAAAAGCACGAAGGAATGGTTGAAAGGGGAAAAAACTCACTGTTTAAAAATGGACAGCAATGACTCCTGATTCCTAACCAATCGAACATTTTTGGGGGGAGCTGAAATCTGCAATCGGGGAAAGGAACCCTGCAAATGTCCCAAGAGCTTGAGCATATTGCAAAGGAAGTGTGGGAGAAAATGGCACCCGAGAAGTGCAAGAAGTTTATAGATTGATATAAGGAACGTTTGGAGGCTGCCATCGCTGCTAAAGGGTGTGCAGCCAAATACTAAGGAGGGGTGGTGCACATGCTGGTGTTCTGTTTTTTTTTTCCGTTTGGAATTACAATATCTATGTTGAAATAACAATTGTCTTTGTTAAATTACTTTGGACCTCCAATTGAAACGTGCTGCTGATATAAATTTGGTACATTTCCATTTATTTCTGAAGATATTCACTCAGTTATGCAAAACATGAAGGGGTGCCAATAATGGTGAGCAGGACTGTAGATGCAGGACAAATTATTGAGTGCATACTGGACAGTGTATGCTGACACTTCTGTGCTAATTTATTTTTCATTCATTCATTTTGTGTAGTAGCCAAATCAAAATCTCCAGAAAAGCCAATTTTGTATTTTTAATAGCTCTAAGCCATAATAATCAGCAACAGAAATTAGGCCTTTAAATCTATCACTTTGCTTGCTATGAATGTATAGACTGAGTTAAAAACTGTCTTGAGTTTGATTACAGAAGTAAATTAACATTTCAATGATGCATTTGCTTTAAGATTTGGAAATATCAGAATTTTTTATTAGTTTTTTAAATGAGAAACATCCATAGTTGATGAGCAGTACATGCTTCTAAAATAAAAAGAAAAAGGAAGAGTTGCATTATTATGTTGCCATCAGTACCCTTGGTTGGCGGTGTTACTGGGAAATATGTTATACTTGCGTAAAGTACGCGTAACATTTCAGAAAGAGAGGAAAAACTATACTGTAAACGTAGACAAGGAGTCCAGTTCACTTGTATATTGGCAGAAAGTGCCCTGGTACTTATTTTTAGACTAACAGTTTTCATTGAATGTTCTCAGGACAACCCACGAGTTTTTATTTGGCGCCTTGGCTGAGCTTGTGGACAACTCAAGGTAACCACAGTGATTGGCGACCTATTTTTTAAAGTCTGACAAATGATGCTGCCAAGATAGCTTTCATTAAACTGCCAGTTTGTTAATAGTTTCCTCCTTTTTTCTACAGAGACGCCAATGCAACGAGAATAGACATCTACACCGGTACACTTATAAGTGCTTAACCAGTTTTACTCATCGACTCGGTTGCAAATATTACGTTGAGTAATTCTGTTTTCCTATTCCAGAAAAAAAACCGGAGCTGCGTGGTGGTTTTATGCTCTGTTTTTTAGACGACGGCATTGGAATGGACCCAAGTAAGCAAGACTTAATGTAGTTTCATGGCGAGGCTTTTGGCTGGTGTACTGTATTTACTGTGCTTCTCGAAAAACATCTTCTTCATAATAGTCGAGTCCACCCACGTGATTCAGTTTGGAAAGTCAAACAAACGCTCGCCGGAGTCCACTCAGATCGGCCAGTATGGAAATGGATTGAAATCGTGAGTCTTTTATGTGCTGTTAGCACGTTATCCGTGTTATGCCGTCGTTACACAAGCATCAAACGTCTGACACATTATTTTAACTTTGTTGTTCCAGGGGCTCAATGCGAATTGGGAAAGACTTTATCCTGTTCACCAAAAAGGATAACACACTAACCTGTCTTTTCCTATCGAGGACTTTCCATGAAGAAGAAGGGCTTGATGAGGTCAGACTTCCTTTTTATCTTTTTACTTACAAGGCCTGACTGGATATGGAGATTTCTACCATTCATTTATTACCAGGGTAGGAGTTATTTGTGCATGTGTACATTTTATGTATTGAGTTTTATCTAAGATGTTATTGTGAGGAGAGAAAAAAGCTGCAGTGAATAGCGAGGCTGATACCCAGGCGTAACAATTGCAGGTTTATTTAGCCTTTTGTCGTTTCTAACGTAAAACGATGAATTATCTATCAACGCCGATGCTGTGGTGTTGGGTCCGTGGTTTTATTAATATTTGTGTTTTTCTGGGGTTTTCATAGTTGCTGTTGGTTCTAATTCAACTTTTAAGTTGTAGACCTGTTGGTGGTTCAGGTGGTTACGGTTTCTGCCACTGGATCAGCATTTTAGTCGTCAGGTTGCAAAGGTAGTTTTATCCACCCAACCAGTTCCAGTGCTTAACTGGTTCGACAGCTTACTTAACACCAACTTTTACGTTTCCATCACCCAAACGCTGGTCCTAGTAGGGCTGGACGATATAGAAAAAAGGCATATTGATCATTATCAATAATTATCAAAAACATATTTGAAGTGGAGCCCTGGCCTTTTTTATGCTGCTGCTTAATGATTTTTTAGATGAAGAACACAAACACTGAGTTCAAACTCAACCCTTTATTTAACCAACTTTTTACCAAAACTGAAGTTTTTAAAAAGTTTTTTAAAAAGAATAAAGAGCGTGTACTCTTTGGCTCTATCTGAATACCCTTAATAATAGCTTTTAGCCCCTGTTCCTCCCCCTTTCATGGGGTCAACATTAAGAACTCTATCATGGGGAGGAAAGGAGCTTCAGACTGCTGTGACGAATTCGGACAGCCTTTTACTCTGATGTCAATACGTGACGGAGACGCACATGGATGATGCGAGTCAAATTCGGGCCTACAGCCTTCTGAAAATGAACTACAAAGTGCGTGATCTATTCTCTCCAGACATTTACATTGATTTCCATGAAGTGGGCTGTGCTGAAATGTCATGTCACGCAAAGAACTGTGGGATACCTAAAGGGTTCTTGGCGCCAGTAAGGGACGTTGCAGGGTTCCTAGGCTAAACTGGCCGTGGGAGGAAGGATACAGGTTACTTTTCCTACCTCCTTCCTTACCGACTGCACTATTCGGACAGCACTTATGGTGACCGCTGACGCACTTCTGCTTTGGTTAAAGAGTCCTTACTCTATAAGGATATTCGGATTGAGCCTCTGAACTGATTGAAGGGGGCGGGGCTTGGTGACGGAGTGTTCCTGGCTCTGCGCTTGTGATTGGTTGGGAAGATGTAATGACTAGTAATAACTTACATTATAGGCTAGAAAGCAAAAGGAAGGAAAACTGTTCTGTTGAACTTTTTATTGACCCTTGTTTTTCTATCACACCACGCGTCTGTTGATCGATATATATTGTTAATTAATTATCGTCCGGCCCCATGTCTTAGCACCAAAAAACACAATTGTATCGCAGAGAAACGGCAGCCAGTCGAAACCTTCTCAGCTCCATGTTTAAAACTTGGATGTTTAGCTGTCAAATGTAACGCTCAAGCCACCTCTGACAGAGTTTTTTTTTCTTTTTTTTTTTTTTTCTGCCAAATTAATGACCTTTCTCCCAACTCTGTTCTTTAACGTCCTTTAACACCGTCACGGCATGTTGTTAAATCGTGTTTTAAATGCTCCGTTTACCGCTTGTTTTCCAGCTGCTGGTGCAGATATCAGCAGACCAGGGTGGTGAAGCGCTCACAAGCCGTTACTAAACTAAGGTTTTGATTTTACAGCATCTGCTCGCCAGGACTCTGGGATAGATTGTTTCACGTGAGGTTGAATTGTCTCCATGCACTACATTCCTTCACAAAAGAAAACAAGGGGCGGGCCAAACCATAAACTACCCGATCTTTATAATGATGTAATGTCGTGGCTCTGACTTGTTTCTCGGGTCGTGGAAAACCCAACCGGTTCTTTTACAGAACCCGCTAAGAACCGTCTCTAGCACCAGCAGGTTCAGAACTGGAAAAGCCCAAGAGTTGAACTTTGCTTGGCTCACGTTATTGATTTTAGTTTTTTTTTTTTTTACTGAATTAATAATTGGCTTGGATCTACAAATTACCAAAATGTTTATATTGAAAATGAATTTAACTTTTTTATGTTTGGAGTTATTTGATGCCTTTTTCCACGTGTGATTCAGGTCCATCGGCGCATCTTTCTCAGGACTGTTTTTACAGGGCCTTAATGTGGAAACTGTGCATTTGAGGAAGAAAACTTGTATCTTTAGTATTTGGCTGTACACTAAGTGGGGAACAAGGCAAGCGCGTCACTGCATTTTGTGTAAAATAACCACACTGCATTGTGTTTTTGTGTGGGGCTGCTCAGGTCGCTGAATTTCTCTTCACTCATGAGTTGCTTTGAATAGAGGCATTCATGAAATGTCTGAACATTTCTGAAATCTGGTCGAGATCACCAGGTGGAGAACAGCTCACCTTAGTGCAAGGAGGGTTGGGTAGCATTAACTCTCTATTCTCATTCAAACGGCACAAAAGCTCCCTTCATTGTGCCTTAGGAGTTTTAGATATTCCTTCATTTTCTTTGACCAAAGCAACAGCAGCATCATTTGTTCAGCGGGTGGTAGTTTTGACTAAAGAATCGTGATGGTACCCTACAGCTCCTGATGTAGAGCGCCCTGCAGAAGGATTTTATCGCCCGCCGTTCCCTTCGTTTCGTAGGGAAGTGAGTTAAAAATATTCTTATTACCTTAATTGTTGCCAACCGCTTCAGGAGTCTATAATGAACAAGGTCCTTCTAAAAAATACAGAATTCAGTGCTTTGCAAAATGTGTTTAAACTATAAGAAAGCTGTGAAATGTAGGAAACTTAAATGTAACAATAATTAACACGTACACCAGAGCTTAGTAACACCAAGAGTCACCAGCAAAATTAGGTTTAACGGATTTATTTTACTAAGTTAATTAAATATGCTATGAGCCAAACGATAATCATGTAACAAGGTAAGCAAGGAGAGACACATTACACGATTTATTCATTTTATTTTTGGGACTAGTGGCCTTGTTAGACAGTGAGCTGAGAGGAAGTGGGGTTGGGAGAGAACAGGAAGACATTTGGCAAAGGGCCACACACGGGTGGAGCGGGCCAGCCATGGACAGAGGCCTCGGTTCTTCGGCGCGGCCGTCCCATGCCGCGCGTCTCTCAGCCCCGTTTCCTGTTAGCTCGCTGTCAGACAAAGGCCCCTCATGCCACGAACTGAAAAGAGATAAATCAATATTAATAAAGAGCCATATTCAAGTAAACCAGTTAATTCAGATATTGATCATGAAGGCAATGGGACTTAAAGTTTTTGATTAAAATATTTTCCAAGCAGAATAAAGATATTCTTCATTATTGGAAGTGAGTTTGTTTTTGCGCAATCCACCCCAAACATTATATTTTTGTCTAATTCATGTGTCCCAGCAACAAAAAAAGAAGATGGAGATGACAAGAATATTTTTTTAGATGTAACCCATAAATGAGCACACCTGGGGGAAAAAAAAGGTGACGTTATTCAAATCGTATTTGTGGATTAAACTTGAAATGTTTTAAACGGCATCTTTTCATTCTATGGGAGCGTGAAACAGAAATGATGTCCCTGGTCTGAGAATATCTTCTACTACCGCCAGCTGGTCTGTTTGTTTAGCCTTCAAACTATCGCCGTTGTTGAGTCTGCGATCCCCGGGTGTTCAGTCGTGAAACAACAATCTACTGAAGCCGGTCTGTAAATGTGAACTCCCGTCTTTTCAAGATGTGTGAAGACCGTTGAGGTTGTGCTGCGTGTTCTCAGCTTAAGCTTAATTCACGGGCTCCCTTTGTCGTCTTCTCCCTCCTCGGTTTATTCCCGCTTAATGTTGGGTCTTTCAAGCAACCTGTTAAAAGCGTCAGAACAATCCAGCAGAAAACATGTGGAAACAAGTTGTTTTCAGAACACGTTTAAAGTTTCAAAGCAGTTTGTTGAAGGTTGCTGATGCTGCCGTTTCAGGTGATTGTGCCGCTCCCCTCCTGGGATCTGAAAACCAAGGAGCCGCTGACCTCTGATCCTGAGAAGTACGCGATAGAAACCGAGCTCATCTTCAAATACTCCCCGTTTAAAAACGAGCAGCAGCTGATGGAGCAGTTCAGCAAAATCGAGAGCAGCAGTGGTAAAGCACACGACACGCCTTTTCACTTTGGCTTGGGAATAATTACTTAAATGTGACGTGGACGTCATTTATTTTCAAAGGTACTCTTGTGGTCATCTATAACCTAAAGCTGATGGACAACGGGGAACCAGAGCTGGACGTAGAGTCGGATCACCAGGACATCCTCATGTCTGGGACACCGGCTGAAGGAGTGTGAGTTAAGCTGAAGGTCTTAGACCAGCAATGAAACCACGACATTATGTAAAATCACATTATATGTTGTAATCGGTCGCTTGCGTTGGTGAGACATGTTTTAAACTCGAACAGGAAACCAGAGAGGAGGTCATTCAGGGCGTACACCGCTGTTCTGTACATCGACCCCCGCATGAGGATTTTTATCCAGGGACACAAAGTCAGAACCAAGAGACTCTCCTGCTGTCTCTACAAACCGAGGTAATGTGATCGGAGCAATGACTGCAAAGTGACTTAATTCTGCTTTCACTGGCCTCATGTTCACTGGCGTTTCTGTTCACGAAAAAAAGGGTTTACAAATACTCATCGACGCGTTTTAAAACCCGCGCCGAACAAGAGGTGAAAAAGGCCGACCATCTGGCAAAAATCGGTGCGTCTCTGTATGATTCGTTGGATTTATTAAGCAGCAGCTTTGTTTTTAAGCTAATCTGACCTCATTTTGCTCCCACGCATCAGCTGAAGAGAAGGCGAGGGAGGCAGAGAGTAAGCGCCTAGCCATGGAGGCCAGATTGGGAGATGATCTGACAAAAGAGTCGAGGGTAAGTGGGGAAAAAAAATCTTTTGTCAAAATTGTCGAGTGAGATTAGTCCAAACAGGTTTTTAGACGAGGCAAGAAGAAACACAAACTCCTTTACGTACGATGCAGACTTTGCCTCCAGCTTGATTAAATACTGACTCCTCAGTGGCCTGAAAACACGAAAGGCTTTTTTTTTTTTTTTATAACAATGAGGTACTAATAAAGTGCATTTTAGGATGTGCATATCCTGTCTTTAAATATTTCAGGACAGCTTCACCTGCTATTCGGAGCCGTGAATCAGTGTGACATTTGAGTCTTATTCACGTGTCGTCCTGTTTCTCTGTCTCCAGGCGATTCTCAGAAAAGTGCAGGATTCGGCCATGATGCTGCGACGGGACGCCGACATACGGAAGAGAAACCTAGAAGCCAAACAGAAGTACGCTTAAGTGTGAAATCTTTTCCCCACAGATGACCATGAAGTTGACGTAGAAGTCGTATCTGTTTTGGTTGTTTGTTACGGCGTACACACCCTCTGTTGTTGTGTCCTTGGGCAAGACGCCCGCTTGCCTGCCGGCGGTGGTCAGAGGTGCCGGCGGCGCCGATGCATGGCAGCCTCGCCTCCGTCAGCTGTGGCTACAAACGTGGCTCGCCGCCGTCAGGGTGTGAATGTGTGCATGAATGACCGATTGTAGTGCGAACCATTTAGCATTCATCACAAATGAGCTTAGATGGACGCTGTTCAGACTGACGGTCGGCATAAACCACCCGTCTCATTCAGAATACACTTTAATTCTGATTGAGCTTAATGCGATCACAGTATTGTAGTTTACTTGTCCATGTAAACGCGGCTCGTGTCATCAGTGGAGATGTTTTTCTGTTGGGCGTCTCTCTGGCCCTTTTCCACACTAACTCCGACTCAGAAGCAAACTAGAGCTTTTCTGCTCCGTTTCCAAACTAAATCCGTAACGGTACAAGTTTGAGACGAGGAGAGCTGGGTTTCTGACTTCACACTCGCTCTTCCTAGTTTTACACGACAGGACAATAAGTTGGGAGGAAAATCTAATTTGCAGAAACCTTTTAAGCAAACCTTCTGAAAAACTGTGTGGATTAGTTTTTTGATTCTTGCGTAATTTAATCCACCAAAGTCAACTCAGGATAACAATCTTCTGCTTTGTCACTTGTGTTTTTTTCAGAGCACTAAAGGAGCCCAAGGACTTGAATTTTATATTTGGAGTAAATATTGAGCAGCGGGACCTGGATGGGATGTTCGTGTACAACTGCTCTCGTCTCATCAAGATGTATGAGAAGACGGGTCCTCAGCTCGAGGGAGGCATGTAAGTCAGCACAGAGCCACTTCAGCCTTTTTCTCACGTAACAATTTAAGCGTTGAGCAAAATGAAATGCGTTCTGTGTGTCTTAAGGGCGTGTGGAGGAGTAGTTGGAGTTGTCGATGTCCCGTATTTGGTGCTGGAGCCGACCCATAACAAGCAGGACTTTGCAGATGCCAAGGAGTATCGGCACCTTCTGAAAGCCATGGGGGAGCATCTAGCTCAGTACTGGAAGGACACCAACATCGGTAAGTGTTTTTTATTTTTTCATTTGCTAAACTACTGTTTGCATCATCGATCATAAAGCAAATCTGCAAAAGTAACAAAAATATCCTCTTGGCTTAGAACCAGGTTAGTGATTGTTGTAGCTATTATTGAGGGGTTTAAAATAAAATCTCCCTCTCTGGGGGACAGAGTTATTGTTGGTGAATCAAGTCCCAGACGCATAAAAGAGGTTCAACACCTTTTTACTACAGAGTTTTGGGTTTGATATTCAATCTCTAGCTTTTATTTACATTTTTTTGTCTTGCTGATATGAATTTCAACGGATTCTTCATTTTTTTTTTGGATTTTAATTAGCAGCATTCTCTTTTTTTCCTTCGCGCCTTTTCTAAGCAGTCAGTAATTATATCTGTGAGGCACTGTGTGTGTGTGTGTGTGTGTGCAAACATCTCTTTAAGAACAGTTTTGCTAATATTTTAGAAAAATTATTAGAGTTCATATTGTGAAGTGTTTAGCATCGTATATTGAGGATCATTTAATTTACCAATAAAAGCCCGAGAATGCGTTTTGTCTGGAGAAATGAAGAACAAAATTAGTAAACAACCCCAGTACCAAGATGTCATCGTTAAGGAAAGCTGATCCTTACCTCCACTCCCAGTCTCTCAAAGCCTTTGTAAATCCAGCAATCTGTTTCTCACAGAGATATAAAGCTGACAAGGACACAATGTAGCACCTTTCTGTGTTCCTTCAGCTGAGGTCAGACTCTCCAGCCCCTGTTCAGGTCTAACTTCTGTTCAACAAATGTGGTCTGCAGGCTCTTAAAGTACTTCTTGATTCTGAGATCATACAAGTTGCTATGTGTTAGAAAGTTCACATATTATTATGACCCGAGGAAAAAAAAAAATATTCAATGAAAAAGTGGATTTTTAAGGCTTTTTAGCTCAAGGCTCATAAAAAAATGTTGGGTGACCGATGACGTAATTCGTAGGCAAGCGTTGATCTGTTGATATGGTAACAAGATACTTCCTGCTTGCAAACTCGCTTTCTCAAACACAAATAGACGGATCAAACATGGCTAAAAAGTGTGTGGCTTATTGTTGGTCAAATACCAACAAGGATAATTTCTCCTTACACACATTTCCGAACCCAAAAAGTCCCGGTGTTGTGCGAAATTCAGTTCCCCTGTGAAAACCTGTCCCCCTCTGTGTCGGGAGCGCTGCAGCCAGAGAGGCGGGGTTTCACGGCGCTTCTGATCGGTTTCTCGGTAAAACAGCTCATATAATCATGTCAAGGTTATAACATTCAGTTTAATCGGCAGCTGTTGTTTACATTACAACGGGATTTACCGGGAAGTCTACACTCTCGTCTTTTCAGGAAGTCTTAATTTGTGTGCCCTGCTATCAGCCAGTTTCCATCCTCTTATTTCAGCGATGGAAAATCATAAATACGCACTACGTGATGGAATACTCTGTTTGGTGGCTTATTTTATTTGTCAGGCTTAAAGTGACAAAAGTTGGAAAAAGACCGATTATCTTGGCGTTTAAAATAACACAAAACACAAACTGAATTTCGCAGAACACCGGAGAAGCTCACTGACGCTGCAGCTCCTCTTCCTCACTCCTCACACCGTGGCAGCAGAGGAAACTCTGCGCAGCGGCAGCCAGACGTTTTACCCACGCTGAGTCTCTGGTGGTGTTACGTCAGGTGGAGCTGCTCCATTTGAGCACCCTGTGCCCAGAGAAGCTCCGTGCGCTCAGTCAGAGCCCACTGAGATCTCTGGATGTCTCCTCTCCTCCTCACTCATCGCGCATGGGAGCGGAGAAATCTGGCTGTCATCACAGCAGCCTGCTGTGAAGCAACCTGTTCTCCACACTACCTCTTAGCACGGCGCTGCTACCCCGCAGAACCCCTGAGCCGCCCCCCGCTACGGCGCAACAGATAAATGCGCATCCGCTCTCAGAGCGCTCACGTCCAGATTATTAAGTAAAATTCCAGGAACACATAATGCTGAGACACTGGTTTGTGCTGAATGTACATCTTTTTCTTTTATGTGCTGTTTTGGCGGATTTCAGCCATCATAAACGATGCCAGGCAATCGGGCTTCGACGAGTTGTTTCCGTGTTTACATCCGAACTGGCAGCCAGAACCGCGATTATAAACCCAGATTCCAATTATACACCAGCAACCCATTTCGTTTATTCTCCTAAAATGTTTTTCTCAGACTTACCCGAGTCGTAACAGACGCTTGCGCTGTCTTTCGTGTTAAAATCATCACTTTGTGAATCGCCATCTGAACTTGTCGTTATGTACTCCATTGAACTCTGTGTAGCGTAGCCTGAGCTCCGCCTACGAACTACGTCATCGTACCACGTGACCCAAGTTGTGGATTTTCAGCCTAGCGGTCGCTGAGGGACAATTTTAATTCCTTAAAAAAACCTTTAACGGCGCAATCACGATCTTAATACCACATTTTTTGAAAATATGGTCACTAATGCATGCATTTCCGAGTTGGTCGATCTCAGAATCAAGAAGTACTTTAAGGGCCGCGAACGCTGTGGATCGAGTTGAATGAAGTGGAAGGATTGAGGGATCTGTAATTTTTATTTTATTTTTGGGAGTGGTTGTTATGACAGAGCTGTGATAATTAATGGTCTTGTGTTTAAAAGTTTTATTCTGAAATTCAAATATATAGGTTCCCTTTAAATAGCTTCTTACAATTTTCTGCTTCTCCTGACCTTTTAAACTTTTCAACTCCTCACTGGTGCTGAAATGATCTTCCTTTCAGGGCTGGGTGATATTAGCCTGACATGGTCATACTCAATTCTAGTCAGAATTTGAGTCTGATACTGCTCCATAGAGCTGTGATTATGGGGCGTGTTTCGAACGAACCAGGAAAAAAAATTCCTCTGCACTCAATTGGATAGACCTACAACCAATAAGAGCAACGGAGCGTGTGACGTATGTTAAGCGACGCATAGTTGTTGTCAACAGAACTCAACTGTTAGCCTAGAATAAGAAGATGAGCGTGAACGATTTTTGCCGGTGTTGCAAAAAGAATGTAAGGATACAAGGAGTCATTCTACACACCTCAACTCTCCAGCGGCAGCCATCGTTGTTGTAAACGAATTCAACCCAAGCGCGCTTTGGTGACGTGGTTGATTACGTTACTGTTGATCATCTGTCCATCATCGTATAAAGCCCGCCCTGAGAATTTGATTGGCCCGCCAGATATTGGGCGAGCATACTCGCGCTAGTATTGAGCAATGCCAGACCGAACTTCCCGACCTAAAACGTTGTGGGCGGGACTAAGTTCGGAATGGCACCCAGGCTAGGGTGATATGGCCTACAAATAAAATCTCCGATTTTATTATAACAAAACCGATTCACCGATTTATTTTGTTTTCTCCTCCTTTGATTTCCTAAAAAATGTATTTCAATCGTCTTGTCTGGAAGTTGACGTGAATTCGAAGTGCATCCAAATACAAGCTGTGAAATGTGCTTGTAAAACAACATGGCCGCCCTGCCATAGTAAACTATTAAACTTATAATAGGGCTGGGCAATAAATCGAGATGTTTAAAAATATTGAGATTTAAAAAAAAAAAAGATTTGTATTTCGGCATTCAGCCTAAGAATATCAAGATATTGTTTTTGGTCCATATTGCTCAGCCCTAAATTATAACACAAAATGTTTGCTGCTAGTTGTACACAATGAGCTAGACTTCACTTGTGTAACTTCAAACTAACTTGTGCCTCATCTTGTGGTTAAAAAAAAAGTTTCTTTTTAGAGTATTTTGACAATATTTTCTCTTAAACATATATTCAACATTGCAACCTATAATAAAATAGTTTCCCCTTTTTGGAAGTTGCAAAGTTTCTTGGATGTCCAAGGAGTTCATTGGGAAAACAAAATCTAGATTTTCCAAAAATAAAATCTTCATAAATTGCTTATTCAAATAAATCGATTTATTGCCCTGCCCTACTTTCAGGCTTCCGGAAGTAGCAAGTTGCACGCTGGAGATTGTTGCTGGTGAATGTGTGATCTATCAGGAAACTGTTTTTGTCTTCGCGTAGCCCAGAAAGGCATAGTGAAGTTCTGGGATGAGTTTGGATATCTGTCTGCCAGCTGGTCTGCACCTCCATCTTCAGAGCTCAGATACAAGAGGCGCCGTGCCATGGAGATACCGATCACGATCCAGTGTGGTAAGCTGTGCTTCATTACCCTAATTCTGTATTTCCTCATCATAGAGCAGGGGCTCCCCTGTCTGTCTATATAAACAGTCGCTGTTTTTGCCCTCAGAATGTCATGTCTGAACTGGTCTTTATTAAAAACCTGTTCAATCCTGCAAATGTTACATGACCTTTTTAAAACAAAGACAACTATAGAAAATTTGTTGTCCTTTTTTAAAGAAACTATTTATTTGTAGTTTTAGGTTTTAAATTGAATCATAAAACATTTACAAGAGGATGGATAGATTTTCTTCTGAGATTTTGACATTTGTGGAAAATTATGTTTAAAAAAAAAACAGTTTCCAACCTATTGACTAGAAAACTAGATCAGATCAGCGTGGTGGTTGGTTCCCCCAAAGACGACATTCCCAGAGGAAACACTGTAGAGCAGGGGTGTGAAACTCATTGCTATATTGAGCCACTTTGGCATCAGTTCACATAAAAATGTAAAAAATGTGACGGTAACATAAAGTTAGCACCCTTAGGCCCAATTTATTCAGTTTATCTGCAAAAAAAAAGTTCATATTATGGTGAGGTCCCGCCGAACAGTTTAGTCCGGCCCGGTGGCTAAATGCATCATCATTATTCAAAAAAAAAAAAAAAAATTTTTTATTTTTTATTTTTTTCAGTGTCCTGTCTGGCAATGTGGCAATAAGAATTGTTGTCTCAATGCCAAAAAGAGCTCATCAGATTTGACTTTCACAAGTGGAGCAGTACTGCTTTTGCCATAGTGCTCCGCTTGATTTATGAATGTGAATAGTTTTATTATGATTCATGCAGGGAATACCTCAAATGATATGGACACTACAATGGGAAAGTAGGAGATGAAAGGAAGAAAAAAAGAAAAAATGAAAGAGGAGATAAAAGGAAGAGAATGATAAAACAATTATTGCAAAAAACATGTACTTTGTTTAATTGAAAATCTGCAGTTCCTATATTGTCCACGAGGGGCGCTGTGTTTTAATCAGCAGATGGTAGCACTGAGCTTCAGATGTGGAAAATTGATTTTAAATCATTTCTTAATTTTTATCTGTTTGTATTTTGTAATGCAGGACAGTGTTTTTAATATTGTACAATCACTGTGATCAGTTCTTATGCATAATGCACTTAAGTAAATGTTTAACTGAGTAAAAGTATTGTTGAAATTGCACATACTTTTCTTAAAAACGCTGAGGTTATTCATAATATATTGTGTAAAAGTGAAATTAATTTAATATAAAAATCAACAAGTCCACTTTTATTAGTTCTATTTAATCTTGCAATGAGTTTACTCGTGTGGCCCTCTTGAGATCAGATTAAGCTGAATGCGGCCCCTAAACCAAAATGACTTTGACACCCCTGCTTTAAACCCATCATTCTGCATCACTTTTTTTCTTTTTGGACATTTCTGGGTTGTTTTAATGTGTTGTGGGAAAGCTGACATCTAGTGGCAGGACTACTACACAGTTTAAAAAAAAAACATTCACTACAGGAGGCACAATTTTAGCCACTTTATACAATTTAAAAGGACACATGCCTCTACTTTCTCACATGATATGCCTTTTTTTGGCTCTTGAGGGCTGGATAAGTTGCCTTGACGGGCCGGATTCGGCCCGCGGGCCTAGAGTTTGACACATGTGCTGTAGAGCCTCATAAGGCATGAAGATTTCTCTCAACGTATTAATAAAGTTTCATCAAGGGTATGAGTTGAATCAAGCCTGCGCTGCGGTTCTGTGTTTTATCCCTAGATAAATGCTTGAAGTGGAGAACGCTGCCCTTCCAGATGGATGCGGTGGACAAACGTTACCCTGACAGTTGGGTTTGTCTCATGAACCCTGACGGCACCCAGGACAGGTACGCAATGTGGATTTTATCGGCCATGTCAGAAACATGTCAATTTCACGGGATTCGTTAAATAGTTTGTTTAAATCAGACGCTTCCTCCTGCCTATGTTGACATCTTTAAAGTTTTATAGTCTTTTGCTGTATATGTAATGTTCTTTTTATTAAATTATCGTTTTGCTTTTGTCGTATGTGTTTTTAGATGTGACGCTGCAGAACAGAAACAGAATTTTCCTGTTGGGGTTTTAAAGAGAGACAAACCAACAGCTGAAGACAAACAGAAAGAGCTTGCAGACAAAATCAAACAGCAGCAGGAGAAACTACAAGCCTTACAGGTATTTAATCTACACCTATTCTCTGCTACTCCATTTGTTCTCTATTTTCTTTATTACTACCGTGTAAATGTTTGATTTTCTTTCTGTCAGAAAACCAGCACGATTAAATCTGCAGCAGACATCAAAAAGCTCCCACTAGAGGTCAGCATGAAACCAACAGAGACCTCAGGTCAGGTACGAGTTTCTTGTGATTCACATCCTTTTGTTTTTCTATTTTTTTTTCTTCCACCAAGTTCAATTGGAGCTTGTTTGACAAAGGTGGGACAAAAAGTCATTACACACCTTGGTATCAGTTTAATAGGCTTATTTCTGTTGACCGGTTTAGGCCTTCGTTTATCCTCATCAAAAGTATTGCTTACGGTTCTTGGCTATGTATTTTTTTTGGTCATTTTACCTTATATGAATTCCTAAGTTGATAAATTAATTTCTAAATATGAGCTGCGTTTTAGCAGCTGTAGTAAACATTATCCTTTTGCCGCAACCATTTGACTTTTCTACTGCCGTTTTTTAAGCGTTGTAATTAATGTGTCTCTGTATCTTAAAGGAGAAGTCCGGTCAAAATCAGAATTCAAACTGCTGAAAGTACTTTAAATATAAAACTACTACATACTGTGCAAAAAATTATACGTTTTTTTAATTAAGAATAATTCTCATTTAATCATGTTTATGTGGAGGAATCCATCTTGGTCAAGATTAGTACTGTCACCTCCCATTTTTTGACGTCACTCGGCGGACCCGCTGTTGAGCAAGTTTCAACGCTCTGTTTGTCACGGCGCACTATTTTCCAAGATGGCGACGACTGGTGCTCTGTACGAAGCAGAGAGTGATGAAGTATTTAGTGACAGTGATGAGAGTTCTGTGGAGTCATCATCATCTGATAGCGATATGGATGTTTTAGAAGAGTTTCTTGACAGAAACCGGACTTTTGACGGAGTCCAGCGTACCTATTTCCATTGCAAACTCAGTCGGGTCCTACAGTATATATATATATACACGCGCGTGTGTGTGTGTGTGTGTTTGTGCGTGCGCTCCGCGCAGCACGGCTTTGCCGGCGCTGCAGCGGAGCGCGCGCACAAACACACACACACACACACACACACACAGCGGAGGAGAGATCGCGCTGAAGTGACTTAAGTTATATATTTTCCCCCTAGTAAATAGGGCAGGTGGTCATTATTGTAAAAATAATAAAATATAAAAGCGTTCCAGCACATGCTGGGCGGAGCACGGCTTTGCCGGCGCTGCAGCAGAGCGCACGCACACACACACACACACACACAGCGGAGGAGAGATCGCGCTGAAGTGACTTAAGTTATATATTTGCCCCCTAGCAAATAGGGCAGGTGGTCATTATTGTATAAGTATTAAAATATAAAAGCATTCCAGCACATGCTGGGGCGGAGGGATACCATGTTGTATCCCTCCGCCCCTCTGGTCGGTAACCATCCCCGTAACTTCTAAATTAAAAATTGAAAATTTAAAAATAACTTACTGAAAATCCTCGCCCTCATGTCATGTTCAAAACATTCTTCTTCAAGATGGTCACTGCATATGACGTGTTTTCTCTCTGGCCAGAAGTTAGATGGCAAATCCGCTCTTCAAGTTGGCAATCCAGCGCCGAGCCCAGTGGCTCATGAATCAGGAAGTTAAAATAAGCTATGTTTTTTCCACTTTTACCAGTTGTGTTGGAACATCCGATGGCCATGCACGTGGGCATTGTTGCTTCCGCAATAGCTCTTGGGAATGTCAGCGGTGAAGTCCTCTGGAAATCCGAAATAATTATTGATGATCGCAGCTGTGTAGAACGGCTCCTATTGACTTTGCATGGAAAGCGGAGAGAAATACTGTCGCCGCTTCCGCTTTTCTACGTCGCAGGATGTGATGTCAAACGCCCCTTACTGCCCAAATATGGGCAGTAATGTCAGCCCCCATACACAGTGATTCAGACGACAATTTATGTTTTTATTTTCTTATTGATTAAAGATAAGTTCATTAAATAACCACAAATGTATTAGTTTTAGTTATAGCTAATGATACCCTGATTTTTCCTTGTTGACCGGACTTCCCCTTTAAAGGAAAATCAAACTTAAGGCAAGACAAATTTGTTTGTATAGCACATCTCAGTACAAGGACAACGCAAAGTGCTTTACATGACGTGGGTACTTAAAATCTTTCGGGGTTTTCAGTGTTCCTACCCCTGTATTTTTTTATGAGATTCTGATCCATCTGGATGTAACATTAAATTGAATTTATTTAGAAATGGAAATAAATGCTGATTATTACGTGGAACAGTACTGGAGTAACATTAAAGCAAGAATAGATGTTAATCATCTCCATCTCCTCTGATTTATCCCTGAAAGCATTTAAGTTTCTAAGTTTGATCCATAAAAATCCTGAAGTAACTCTGTTTTAACTTTGATTTAATTTGAATTTTTCGTTTGTTATTTAGACGACTAGGTCTTCAGAAAGGTCTGCAACACGCCCGCGCTCCCCGCCTCTCCCAGCTCACCTGAAGAACGCGACGAGTGTCCCTGCGTCACGTGCGGCTTCTCAGCGTCCCACCCGAGCGTCTGCGGCTCCTGCTACACCGCCTAAACCAGAACCGTCCAGGACCAGAGCTGCAGCGAAGCCTGCAGCAAAGACCCCTCCGGCTGCAACAAAGTCGACACCCAAAGCTTCTGCAAATGCAACTCTGTCCAGTCGCAGCTCCCGGGTAAGCTGAAGGCTTCAGGGACCCTCAAGGTTTGCTTGGCCGTTCCCTTCTGAAAGGATCTGAAACGCGCAGTTTTGTCCTCACACAGGCCTCTACCAAAGCATCATCTGTCAAACCTGCTGCTTCTGCTGGACAGCGCAAGAGAATAATCGAGCAGGAGGAAAGTGAGGAGGAAGAGGAGGAGGAGGAAGAAGAAGAAGAAGAGGAGGAGGAGGAGGAAGAAGAAGACAGTGAGGAGGAGATTGAAGAACCACAAACAAAGAAATCCAAGATGGCCACAGCTGCCAGTAGCCGGGGTAAAGTGGTGGAGAAGGCCCCACCTCCAAAACGGGGGAAGTTGGAGGAGGTAATTATACAAACTCGTATGGCTTAAAAAGCATCTTATGATTTTATTAAAAGTATTTCAGGCGGAAAAGGTACTAGAGGTTACAACAGGGCTGGGACACTCTAAAGGCCAAAGGATAGTTTGTGCACATTTTCCCATCATGTAGAGTTTATCTGCGGCATGCAGTTGATTTTTCCCAAAGGGCTAAACTGAGGATGAGGGACTGATTGTTCATTAGGTGTTTATTTAGTCAAGGACAACATTGCAACAGAAAGGTGTGTCTGTTTGGAGAAGACAAAGATCCATGCTCGCATCAAGGTATCGCACTTTTGCTCTGCTGATTTATTCCAAAACATAGTTGATCGTCGTCTTTAAATGTGATTTTTTAGCTGCTGTTGCTAACGGTAATCGCTGCAGCTGAACAAGAAAACGAGCTACGCTGACCACTGGAGCTTTATCATCTCAATATAAATAATTACCTTTTAGAAAAATAATGAAAAGATTCAGGTTCTTGTATTTAGCATGTGTTTAGTCTACTAATACAAATTCAGGCTGTTATTCCTGAGTGTTGTCCACAGACAGAGCCACTCTGCGGTGGGGGGGGGGGTCCCGTCCAGTTTGCCGTCACAAATAGAAACTGAATTGTTTCTAAATAAAAAAATAAAATAAAGCAGTTATTAATGCATTGCCATGGTCAACTTTGACGGTGGAGCTTTACCTTGAACCTTCAGCAAATTTTAAGTGTTTTTTTTTTTTTAAACCGCGGCTCTTTCATATTGCGGTATATTGTGAAACCAGTAAGCGGCCCCAGGCCTAGTGGTCGCAGAGCCATAATGACCGTGCAGGACGACCACGGCTGGTTAAGTGTGAGGTGGCGATATGATGCCGGGTAAGAACACAGCCGAGCCACGTTATGATCCTCATGTGTTTAATGTGCTGATAAGTTGAACCGGGTGCTGACCATGACAGATCAAAGAGGGCGGTGCATCTGCTTTGCTTTTATTTGAATCAATGAAAGCTTTTGGACACCTTGAATGTTGATTCTAACTTGGCTCAGCCAGATGTTTTGTGTTTGTGGAAATGTGAACCACGTCACTTTGGTTCTGCAATCACAGCTGCGGGATCTGTAAGCACGCGTGGCCCAGTGATCTTACCCAATCAACTTGTAGGAAGGGAACGGGAAGGTTTTGATGAGTACTTATCATCAAACTATAATCTGAAGGATCGTAAAATTATTTCTCAACGTCGATGTTTGACAAGTACTGAAAATGTGAAGCATAAAACCTTGTTAAATAATGTAATTTCCTAAAAGATTGCTCACGCACAGATGTCTACACATTCATTAGGTTCGTCTTTTATGCTCTTAGTTTTTTATATAATTTAAATGTACTTATAAGTGAGAAATTAAGGAATGAGGGAAAACATAAATGAAGACATGCGCCGTATCCCTGCTAGCTAAACATTTTACCTGAAGCTATATAGGTGTAGTATAACGTTAAGCTTTATTTTTCTTGCACATTATGTGGATCCAACCAACTTTTTGTCGCTACAGAGTCTGAGTAAATCAGCAAAGTGAATTATCTGGGCAGAATAACTTCTGGTTGCATTTTTCTATGTATTAGATGGGCTTTAATCAGACTTTTACTTTAAATGAATGCAAAGCAGCTCGGTAGGCTCTCTACAGTGCTGGGTGCGTTTTGCCGTCAACAGTCTCCAGTCCGAACCCCTCTCCCATTGACCTTTCAGGATAAAACACACATTCAGGCTGAGAAGAAAGGAATATCCTCTCCTGCTCGGCCGCCGCCACCTACACCCACCTCTGTCCCTAAAGCTGCTCCCTCACAGCAGCAAGGGGCTAAAGAGAAGGTAGCTTTAAAGGCTCCCGCTAAACCTCCTCCACATGAGTGTAGGCTGGGTCTGCTCACTGTTTCTAACAATCACCATATTTCCTTCAACTCATACGGGGGTCTTGTCTGACTAACCTTCTCCTTTCTTCTAGTGACTCTATGAAAGTGTAGCCTTTGTTCTCCTAACCTGTAGCACTCCTCTTAAAGTCTGC
This sequence comes from Fundulus diaphanus, assembly GCA_037039145.1. NCBI lineage: Eukaryota > Metazoa > Chordata > Actinopteri > Cyprinodontiformes > Fundulidae > Fundulus > Fundulus diaphanus. The sequence goes on from CM073127.1 coordinate 28,096,225, forward strand.
ATGCTAGGTTCAACCAATGAGCACCGTCGCCTTGTTTCATCCCTCTGTCCTTTCAGTAAAATGTCCTTCTAGTACTCTGGTGGTAATATGTCGATGTTCTTGCAGCCCCCTGAGAAATCCCAGCAGAAGGAGCCAGAGAACGACATTAAAAACGCTCAGAAAGGTGAGACGATGAACGTAAAACGAGCATCGTGTAGTTAAAAACAAAAAAGACCCTTTTTTTTTTACAGATGTCTTGTTCTTGCAGACAAAGGTCTTCTGGTTGAAGTGCGTGTCAATAAGGAGTGGTTTACTGGAAAAGTCATAGCCGTGGAGGCGAACAAACAGAGCGTTCGCTGGAAAGTCAAATTCGACTACGTCCCACGAGCTACCCCCAAAGACCGGTGGTAAGACGCCCCGTCCCGCGACCGTCAGAGGATCCTAATTCACACGACTGCTGGTTGCTTTCATTCACACGTTTTGCGTCTCTCAAGGGTGTTCAAAGGCAGCGACGAAGTGCGGTTGATGCGGCCGCCGTCTCCTAACTCCCAGAGCCCTGACACGCAGCAGGAGACCGAGAGAGGTTCAGCCCCCATGGAGCCAGACACCACCCAGCCTGGAACCAGTCGAGAGGTGACGGACAGCCTGGTCGCCATGTTGAGGTGAGCCATGTGCTCTAAAGCTGCTTGTCATCAAATTAGAATAGCATCAAAAAAAATATTATTTTAATATTTGGGCTACAAGCTGCATTTAAAGTCCTTAACTTTCCTCAAATTGATGGCGCGCCCTATAATCCGGTGTGCCGTTATATGTGACACCGAGCTTGATACACTGAGCTGATCAGCTCCATGCCACTCCGCATTGATGCAATAATTCATGTGAAAGGAGGCCCAGCATAGTACTGAGTGCAGATACTGTGCATAAGTTACAAACTCCCTAGCAGGCCTACATTCCTGTGTAACAACATATTTATTTTTGGTTTTGTATAATCATAGTCTGTTGGATTACCAGAAATGAACAAATGTTCTTGTAGATGAGTATTTTTCATAGACTATCCACAGACGTGTCTGAAGTCCTTCATTCTGTTTGTGTTTCAGGACGATGCTGCGTTACTTCTTCCCTCCTGCTTTCCGGATTCCCAAGGACGATGTTAACAGCATGACAGCCGAGGAGCTGATAGCATTTCCATTGGTGAGATAAATGTTGCAGCCGAACACGCCTGGATGTGGCTGATTTTATTTTTTCAGGGTTCTCTTCAGCGCATTTCAGCGTAATGGGATGTTATGCTGAAAACTGTCAAAGTTGCACTGAAATTAGACCATGACGGTCAGGACAACACTGAACAGCTGGACACGTGTTAACGATTTCAAGAGTGCTGCATCCCTCTGAGAGACTTTTGGTCATTTTTCTACTTTTCAGTTAAATCTCTTTTGGCCAGTTTTGCCCAAAAAAGCTGCCAAATAATTATGCACACCTTGATGAAGGATTTTGACCTCCTTAGGCCACGCCCTCCCTCAGTACAAATACACATCACCTGCTAGGCTTAAATCCATTCGCAATTCAAGTTTACCGAGCTTGTAGTTAGAAAATATTCCTAAAAAAATTATGATATGGTCAAAATACTCACTTGCCCAATTAACTGTGCACATAGTGTGTATTTGTATGAATTATACGGCGTGCGTCAGTTAATCCACTCATCACAGGTGGCCTGCTTTGTTCTCTTTCACTCTGAGCATGGTTGTGAAGTCTGAAGTGTTATCCCGACACGTTTGCTCCCTCTGCGCAGAAAGAGTATTTCCAGCAGTACGAGTCGGGTCTCCAGTCGTTGTGTAACTCGTACCAGAGCAGAGCCGATGCCAGGGCCAAAGCTGTGGAGGAAAAGAACAACAACACCGAGCTCAAGCTGAAGGAAGCGGATGAAAAACTCCAGAAACTACGAACTAACATCGTAGCTCTTCTACAGAAAGTGCAAGAGGTGAGAGTAGATGTTTCTCATGTAGATGTTTCTCGTGTCGTTCGGCCCGTTTGTTCCTGTTGATGATTCAGCAAACTTTTTTATTTTTTCTTGCCACTTTAAGGACATTGACATAAACACGGATGATGAACTTGACGCATACATAGAGGACCTCCTCACCAAAGGCGACTAAAGAAGACTGAATTGGACAAATAAAGCAGAATTCAAGACAAAAACAAAAGGACTCCCGAGTATTCGGCTGATCCATTGCTTACTGATAACTCCCAAGGACCACTGCTTCTGTCCGGTGATCCACGAATATTTGCGGTTGTATTCATTTCTCCACACCTTAAACCCTAAGTTCGATTTCTTTCTGTATTGTCGGTTAGCCCTGTGGTTTTCCTTTTAGTCATTTTATATATATCTGCTCATAGACTGTTTGTTTAAAACCTGTTATCCCCATTTAATGTTGTAATTTTTGTAGGTTGATAGAAGGTCCCTTTTTATATGTGCAGCCCATGTTATAAGCTACATTCGTTCTTCGTTCGGTCCTCCATCAGGTGGGTGCTGCGGGTCAACAAAAGCAGCAACTTTTATTTTTGTACACTAAAAAGCATCAGCGTTGCCCCCCATCTTTGTTCATCCTGGTCAGCGGATTATGTAAAAATTGTGAGACGTCACGCCCACCATCAACAAGGATGACGACTTTTGTTTTATCGGTCTAAATGTTTCTTAAAAGCCTCTACAATTGTTTTCTGTTTCTTTGTTTTCAAAAAAGAAAAAAAAAAGAAAAACGTCTTTATTATTTAGCGGCTCATGGTTCATTTTGAAAAGCTTTTTAACAAGTCATGGAAATGTTTTATTGGACAGTGCATGCCTTTCAGTCTTGTTCCAGTTGAAACAGTTGTGTGTTTTTGACAAACTTTATTTACAACAATAAACCCGGTTCAGGATCATTTCACTTTTATCTGCCTGTGTTTGCATTGATAACCTGAAGCTTAGTGAAAGCCTTTTTTTCCCTGTTATTTACCCTGATTATATATAATTTATATTACCGTGATAAAGTTTGATTGTGACTTCAGACCGTACGCCGCACATTCTGTGTATTTTAGCACAAATTAGATTGTCTGAAGGTGAAAGGAAAGGGGTTTTTGATCAATGTTCTGCAAAGTCTGTCATTCAGTAGTTTTTAGGAGCTTTTATTCTGATCCCCCTGCATAAAATTCAGTCCACCCAACTGCCTTCAAAATGTGATTTGAGTCACACAATCGTCTACTTGTATAATTTATGGTTATCTGAACACACATGGTCCCTACGCAGTCTGGAAAATGTCTGGATTTTGATTTGTTTTTGAAGTGTGGAACAATTGAATATAAACATTTTACATTTCCACATGTAGTCCTATTCCAGTCTCTGAAACATAAATACCTGAATCATTTTTATTTAGCTCACCACAACAAAGTTTTATGCTTATTTTACACTTTTTGTTACTTTATTGATCATTTTCAGTTACTAATGGAGAAATCATCTATTGCGAAATAAAGGACCTTTACACTGTTTCTTTTGGGGGCCAGTAAAATATCTTACATTTGTGTGTAAAACCAGTCATGGTTCTGAAACAAGGTTTGGTTAGGAACCCAAATTGGAGATTTGGGAAACAAGCACATTACACGTCACAAACTGTGATTTCAAGAATCCGTATTTGGTTCCAGAGTATTCCAGTCCAGATATTTCTATATGTTAATCATTTATTGAACCTTACATTTTTTTCAAACTCAAAGTCCCACAATGGAGAGAAACTGGAAAGTAGAGCATAAATAAAATGCTCTACTGCCCTGTATAATGTGATTGAATTTGACTTTGGAAAGTGCCTTGAGATCACATTTTTCATGAAATGGCGCTATATAAATAAAATTGAATTGAAATTGAATTAGAAGCAAAATTTTAAATATCTCAGCAGTTTTTCAATGTATTATGGAGCTTTGCCAAGGGTTGGGGAAGCCTTGTATTCAGTGCGGAGTGAGATGGGAAGCCAGTGAAGGGATTTAAGGATGGAGATGTTCTCATGATTAAACATTTTTATTGATGTAAGTTTGGCCAGAAGCAAAGACAGTGAAAAGCCCTTTACCATGATCTTGAATAACCCAAATAAACCCAATTTGTCAAATTGGAGCAACATGTCCATATCGTCACATAAATGCTGGAAAAATTTATAAAATGAGGTCTGGAGAAATATTTTAAATAAGGAAGTAAAGCAGCCCTGTAAATGCAGCTGTTCTGTTAAGGCCCTGGAGGATTATCAAAGAACGTCAGGAAACGGGTAAAAAATGGAGAACCTACCGATCTGGAAAAAAAGTTTAGGTTACAAAGCAAGCTTTAAACATCTCAAACGGCACTGTTCATCGTCCAAAGATGGAGAGTATAGCGCAACTAGAAACTAAGCAACATCTGGCTGTTCATTAATTTAAGAAACTGCAGAGGTCCACAACTCAGGTGGGAGATTCTTTTTATAGGACCACTCTTAGCCTTCACAAATCTGCCATTCATGTGCAAAGCCAAAATAATAAATCAAGTCCTGTTTAAATTTACCAAAAACCAACGTGGTTGCAAATTATTCCAAAAGTTATCTTGACAGAGGGCACTGGAACGGAACATTACTGTCTATATGCAAAACACAATGCTTGGTTGGAAAATTAACATTGCACATGACCCCAAACACAGCATCCCCATCATGAAGCATGGTGGTGGCCGCATCATGCTGTGGGGATATTGATGGGAAGATGAATGGAGCTGAATTGTAGAACATCTGTCCGATGCTGCAGAAGACGTAGCTTCACCTGACCTTAAAGACAGCAACCCAAACCTATAAGCACAGCTGCAGTGGAAAAGTTTAGATCATAAATACTTGTGTTTTAAAATGGCCTAGTCAAAGTCCAGATCCTAATGGCCAAGTAATTGGTAGTCTGGAGCAAGAATTGAAAATTTACATTCACACATAATCTGGATCCAATCTAACCGCGTTTCAAATATTTAATGAAGCAAAACAATTGAAACTAAAGATTTAGAGCTGAACCTGCAGGCTGCAGCACAAAGACATTAAAATTCGTTTTATTGTGGAAAAAACAAGCGGAAACGTTTAAGGTGCTTCAACACTTTTGCGCCACACCTCAGTTCGTCGCCATGTCCGACTTTTATTTTGAAGGAGAGTTTTCCGCTGCTCGGCTAACCTCAGGTAAAGGCTCTTTGCGCGTCGCTTACGTCTGAAAACCCTTTTAAATTTGACGTGAAGGTGGTTCAGCATCCAGTGGGTAACGATGCGAGCTCGTTAGTGTTTGCAGCGCTGAAATGAGATTTGATCGGCTTCGTAAAAACGCTTCTGTTCCCTGTAGCTTCACTGTTGTCTGCTGCTGTCAACCTGCAGAGCCAACAACAACGCCAGCCCTCGGATCTTATTCCTATTTAGCGTCAGATTGTTGGTAAAAACAAGAATAACAACAGGTTTATACAAATGTGCAGCAATAATCTGTAAAATCAGGACAACGCAGTCCGATGAACTTTGACCCACTTATGTGGAGGACTTTCTGGACCTGTTGTTTACTTTCTGTATTCAGTGTTATTATCACATGACACAAAGCTTTATCACTATTCATCGAACCAACAGGAAACACAATTTATACTCCTTTGTCTACTGTTAAAGTTATAAAATCCAGAATTTCCCTAAAGTAATTAATGGATTGGAGCGTGTTAAAAAAAAACCTCACAATCACCTTTGGTTTTTACAGTCATATTTATTTATTCTATTTTTTGCATAATGTATTTCATGCGCTGCCCAGTTTACCTGTCAGAATTTGTTAACATCACCTTTGTCTGTCTCTACATATCAGCGTTACTTGCCGTTTAAGGCTGGTAATAACATCAGTGCAACTAAAATGTCTCCAAAACCAGTTTCAGTGAGAGGATAATCCTAGACCTTAGACTGAGAAAATACGTGGAAATGGTTAATTATTATCTAAAAAAAAAAAAAAAATCATTAATGACTGTTCCTCAGAGAGGAGGCATTCTGCCTTTAATATTTCATCTCAACACAGTTTTAGAAAAGAGCTTAGCTCTCAGGTGCTCTGATCCCGCAGATGCAAACGGACGTGAAATTCAACAGTGATCACTAGAAGTACATTTATCACTACCCAAAAGCGTGGAATTAGATTGAAAATAGCCTTTTCAATGTGTACTGTGAAAAGAAGAAGGCTTGCCTTGCCTATAACTTTCTGGGTCCAGAGTTGTTGCTGACTTCTTTGGGCTCTGACGGTGTTTTTGAACATTGTACAGACTTTGTCATGGGAGCATGAAAGAAAGAAAAAGGAAAATTTAGTGTAGTCAGATTTTTAATTACGAGGACATGGACTGAAGTTAGAGTCTGGGCTTCCTACAGGACTGCAGAAATTAGTTTTACAGCAATAACTTTACAGTAACACATACTGTTCTTTTCCACGTATGCATGAAGTACAGAGAACTAAATTACACCTGAAATGTGTTGACTGGTGGTCTAATTTTGCCTGAACGTCTTTGAGTTCCTGTGGGAAGCAATGATGGCATCTTCTAGCTGTTACATCTCTACCGTTTAAACAGATTGTTAAAATGGTTTATTGTGTTTTCTAAATTTATTGTAATTTTACTATGGCATCTCAGTTTGGCCTGATTTGAGGCACTATGCAACACCCTTAAAAATGTGTAGATGCTCCTGATAAAGAGGTGAGAAAATCCTTCAAATAAATGTATCTTCCACTAGATTAGAAAATAGAAATAGGCTTTAATTTGAGTATATTTATTCAGCGTGTGGGGGGGAAAAAATCCTTATCAAGTATCATCTGTATTTGTTTTTAACAGTATCACCTGTGCCACAATTATTGGCATAACAGCCTTAAAAGAAACAATTTAATGCCTCATGTTGTTATTTAATCAATCCATCTTGAAACTTTGTAGAAACCAGTGAGCTCCTGTTTCCCTGGGATGTAACCGTAACGAGAAACAGGAGCCTATTACTCTCACCCACTCTTAAAAATAGGCAAGACAAGAGAACATGCTCTATAAAATAGTTCCTCACCCTGAACTTACTGTTATCTACGCTCAGAGCTATAACTGATAGGTTTTGACCAAGCTAAACCATAATAAATAAAGCTGAAAGAGAGTCTAAGTGTATTTTGCCGCTTTGCACAGGATTAGGATGAGAAGGGAGGTGAAACGTTGTCTTTAAAGCCCCGCTGCTAGAGAGCCGGATCGATGTGAGATTACGGTAATAAAAGACCCATTTATTTTTTATTTCTGCAGAAGTAATTCGATCGCCCTCTCGTTTCTGTCAGCAGGTAGATCCTAAAGACATGGCGGCGTCTTCAGCCATCCTGAGCGGACGTGTAGCCGGCAGCAGCGGCAGCAGGCTGTGGCGTGGCGGCACTCGGCCGCTCGTCCACATCAGATCAGCCAGCGCAGCCGAGCACGGGGCAAGAAAGTCTGATGAGGACCATCTGTGGGAGGCGGCGTCAGGTGCAGAAGGTTACCTGCCCTTCAGCAGGGCCAGGGTAGGATCTTTCTTTCAGGACCAGCCAGTCCTGAAGAATCCGTTTCTGGAGGATGCCTTGCTTAGAGGATACCTAAAGAGACACCTGCCACAGGAGGTATTCTGAGCAGAAAGCACCCAACGCAATACCACTCTTGTGTTTTTGTAAGCTTTGTGAAAATGATGCCGTATCTGTAGTTGCAGAACACAAAAACTCAGTTGATCTGTTTCCTCAGGCACTGCAGTTTAAATCAATCAGCCGGATTGGATGAACCATTTTTAGGTGATTCTGTGTGTTTAGTCTTGTTCTCAGGCTGTTTTCTCTGACCTGAATGCATTTGGAGAGCGTGTGGCGAAAGAAATAGACACGTGGGGTAGAGAGTGTGACCTCAACCCTCCTCGGCTGGTGCATTTCGATCCCTGGGGTCGGAGGGTCGACCACATCGTGACCTCTGCGGCCTGGAAACGCCTTAAAGACCTCTCAGCGCAGGAGGGACTGGTTGCCATCGGCTATGACAAGTCATTCGGGGAGTGGAGGTGGACCGACTTCTAGTACTTTTTCTTCCTACTTAGGTTCAATGTCCAGATTCTGTCAGGTTCTGGTTGGATACACTTTTTTTGTGTGTGCTTGCGTTGCAGCCGTGTTTACCAGATGAGCAAGTTGTACATATTCTCCCCCTCGTCTGGTCTCTACACCTGTCCTCTGGCCATGACAGATGGAGCCGCAAAGGTCATCCAAGTAAGTTTATAATCCATATTCCATGTCGGAAATCATCAAAATCTTCGGTAAACTTATAAAAACTTTCGGCTTTAAACCAAACATTTATATTCCCTCCGGTTCTTGTAATTGTTGTGCAACTTTGCACCTTAGTACCTGAGAACACTCAAGTTTAAAAAAAACAGACGTGCTTTCCTAAGTATTCAAACCCTTTGAACTTATCCACATTTTGTTATGTTTCGACTACAAACATCAAAACTTTGTGGGGGGATTTAATGTGATATTCCAACACAGTGGTGGTGCATAATCATGAAGTGGAAATAAAAAATGGTAAAAATAAAAAATAAAAAATAAAAATGCGCTGTATATTTGTATTCAGCACCTTTTACCCTAATCCCGCTAGATAAAATCCAGCTCAACCGGATGCCTTTCAGACGTGAAACCCAAGCACAATGCACCGTGGCAGCATCATGCTGTGGGGAAGCTTGCCTTCAGCAGCAACGGGGAAGATAGTTAGAGTTCATGTGAAGACGCATGCAGCTAACCACAGGGTAGTGGGTTAATAAAAACCTGTTAGGGGCTGCAGGACTTTGGGTGGACCCTAGAGATACAGTCAGAGCTACAGTAGTGCGGTTTACATCAAAGCTTAACATGTGTTAGAATGGCCTAGTCAAAGTACAGAGCAAATACCTATTGAGATCTGATCAAAATTGGTAAGAACTGAATGATGGTGTTCTTAGATGCTCATCATCCAGTCTGACTAATCTTGAGTTATTTTGCAAAGATGTATGGGCAAAAAAAGATCAGTGCCTGTATTCCCAAAGATTCTCAGAGTCTCTCAGAGAGCTCCTATCCTAGCCTAAATATTCCTACCCAGGAGTCTTAGCTTCAGAATGATTCAGAACGCTGCTGAGAGCGACTCTGAGTAAGGAGACAACGGTGATTTTTTTTTATCTTAGTGAGGAGACGACGGTTCTACAAACCAATGACTGAGGGGGGGGGGGGGGGGGGAACAAACAAACTTTACTTTTCAGATGTCTACTAATACACCATCATATACCAATAAACCATCTATCATTTCCTTTTCACTTCACATTTGTGTGTTAGCGCATAAAATCCCAATAAAATGTTTTGATTTTTTTAAGTTTCAGATGTGTCAGTATGAATATTTCTGCTTTGTGTTTTTATCGAGGTGAAAGGTTTCCGCTCTCGGTTGTTGCTTAATCACTTATACAGAGAGTTATGTATCAGTAAAGTTATTCAATGTAAAAAAAAATGTATCTTCTCACGTAATTTAAACTTAAGTTAATCAAATAAAAATGCAGTTCAGTGTATTAAACAATATACATCAGACTTTGTTTGGTTACTCAGAAGAAAATCCAAGTTGCTGTCTTTTTTTTTTGTCTTTCAAAGTCTTAGACTATGTGCTTAGCAGCTAAGATCTGTCAGCGATCATCTGTGTGTGTTTGTGAAGTCTGTAGGCGTTTCACCGCCAGTGGAAGAAGCGTACGGCCGCTTGACCAGCCGTCAGCCCGAGTGTTTCTGGACGTCTGGACAGTGGATGACTGAGAGACAAGGAGGATCGGATGTGGGTCAGTGGAGACGCACTAATCCAAAGTCCCTCCCTTTATCTGGTGCTGCCTTCATTCTGCAGATGAACAACAGGGGGCACTGTCTGCAACAGAGAGGCTGATCAAGTCACGACATTCAAACTCAGGAGAAGGACTTATGTTTTTATAAAGCTCTTAGGTCCCACTGTATGTTTAGTAAATGACTTTACTGGATAGGAAGATATTTGAATATTTACTTATTTAACAGCACCAGGACTCCGGAACGTTCTCCTATTTTGAGGTTATATATGTGTATATATTTATAAATTCATATAAAATGTCATATAAAGAGAGCTTCTCGTTGGCTTCAGGCACCGGCACAGAGACGGTGGCCGTTCCCCAAACAGATGGCTCCTATAAGCTGCACGGCTTCAAATGGTTCACGTCGGCCACAGACGCAGACATGACTCTCACCCTGGCCAGAGTTCAGGACAGATCGGGTTCAACGACACCGGTACTGCCCGTTTCATTCATGTCCAGCATTGGTGGACCTGTGGTATCCCTAACTGGGCTTTCCCCTGTGTGCAGGGTAGCAGGGGGCTGTCTCTTTTTTACGCAGAGGTGAGTCGAGATGAGGACGGTCGACTGAGGGGCATTGAAGTCCAGAGACTGAAGGACAAGCTGGGGACACGACAGATGCCGACAGCTGAGCTGCTGCTGGACGGCCTGCCCGCGCATAGAGTCAGTGACGTGTGCAGCGTCGTTGCTTTTTACTGCACTATTACAGCCTTCCTACAGCTGTGTAATAATAAATACAGGTTAGATAGTTGATGCAGTTATGCAGTTTGGAGAAATCAGTGTGATAAGTATATTAAAGAGCGACTGCTGGAAAAGAGCAGCCTGAAAAAGGACGAAGGGACTAATAGAAAATGGAAGGATGTTTAAGAGCTTCTGACCACAAGGAGGCTAAACGCTTTATCTGTCGCCTTTACATCACTAACTGGATGGGAAAGGCAGCTTTGTAAATCGTCGTTTCAGCCAACAGTCCTCTGAGAAAACGATGTGCGTCTGTGTCAGTCTGTGGGTTCTCTCTGGGTACTCCGGCTTCCTCCCACAGCCACAAACTGTGGTTAATTAAGGTCTTTAAACTGACCTCAGGGGTGAGTGTGTGTGTGTGTATGATTCTACGTCCTGTGTGTTGTTTCTGTGCTGCCCTTCCATTAATGGCCGACTTTTTCAGGGCGTACCCCAACTCTCACACAACGACCACTAGAGATAGCCCCCCCCTCACAACTCTGCAAGAAGGAGTTGGTATAGGATGCATTAATAATAATACCAACATATAAATATGCACCAGGTTCTAAATGCCCCTCTACGTTCAGACAGAACTAGATAAAAATGCATTTCCTTTGGCAATGCAGTGTGAATGCTGTAAGCTGAATCAAAAGAGATAGCTAAAATAAATAGCTGAAATATGAAAAAGGAGCATAAACATTAACAAAAGCTAAACTGTCAGCTAATCAATAGAAAAACTCTAAGCTACGATGGCATAAAAACTTCAAGTCTAGAAAAGCAAGCTAGAAGTTGCAGCTGAAATATAGTGGAAGCACTAAGTTCTGCTTAAAAGTGCTAAAGAAAAGATATATATATATATAATGCTGTTTATAGAAAACTAGTTTTAAGACAAAATGTATGCTTTATGGCTGAATACTATAAAACAGTAAACTGGTATTTTACATTTCTACACTTGAGTTGCTCTAAAATATTTATTTGCGATCCCTGTGAAGGGCAGGAGATGTCTGGTTTTGAATTTTTGACTTTCAGGCTGCGTGCCCTTGGTTCTCATTTTGTAATGCAGTGCCTCGTGTTCTGGAGCTGCCTTACTTCTCCTGTCTGATCCACACATTGTCCCTCAATCACCAGCTCTCGGAAGAAGGCAGAGGCGTGGCCTCCATAGCGAACATGCTGACAATAACCAGGATTCACAACAGCGTCTCTGCAGCCGCTGCAATGAGAAGGCAGGACCCTTGGCCTGATTTCTGCTCTGATTCTGGGGCGGCCTCTCCTCAGTAAGCTGATCAAATAATGTGTCTGCTCACAGAGTGCTCCAGTTGGCGCGTGACTACGCCACCCGCCGCACTGCGTTTGGAAAGCTGCTTAAAGACCACCCACTGCATATGCAGACCCTTGCAAGGATGGAGGTAAGATTGCAGAAGTGGTGGCCAGAGCACCTTCTTCCATGTGTTTGCTGTATGAATGCTAAATAATGCACATGTGGACTCCATTTACGAGTTAGATGACCCATCTAAAGGCTGTAGGTAGAACTAGATATTATTTTGTGTCATATAAAAGTAAAAGGGAACAATCCCATTGTATTGCCATACTTCTCAGATGTTCATGTGTGAAAAACCCTGAGCAGCCTGCATCAATTAGGCTGTTCCTTGAAGAAAGTCATAAACACTCCCACTTGCAGGTTGTAGCATGTTTATTATCGAGTCTCTCCCTTTAAGTCCTATTTAAACATGCTGATGTTTGGGGCTGTAAAGGGATAAAATGGGATCAGGTTCAAGGGGTGTGAAGACTTTTGTAAACACAGCACAATGTGCCAGACTCTGAAACGTCTACCTGCTTTGGACAGGTGGAGACGCGCGCAGCTTTTCTTCTGGTCATGGATGTGTGTCGGCTGTTGGGCCGAGAGGAGAGGGGCCTGGCCAGCCAGCTGGATGTGCACCTCCTTCGTCTGCTCACCCCTGTGGTTAAACTGTACACTGGGAAACAGGTGTGCTGCTTGGATTAGAGTGTTTTTTTGATTGGGGGGGGGGGGGGGGATTCAGAGCATCTGACAGTTGTGACATTGTGTTTCTCCTAGGCTGTGGCTGTGGTGTCTGAGGGTCTGGAAAGCTTCGGTGGACAGGGGTACATCGAAGATACCGGGCTGCCTGGGATACTCCGTGACGCACAGGTGACTATACCAACCTCTTTTTCCTGCCTTTTTTTTATGGTCTTTGAAACTCACATATTGTTTCTCCAACAGGTCTTGAGCATATGGGAAGGGACAACAAATGTTCTGTCCCTGGACGTGCTGCGCTGCGTAGCTCGTAGTTCAGGAATGGTTCTGCATGCTTACTTCGCACACGTCAAGGTACGGAGCGGGGAGCAGAATCGGTCGGGTGCGATTCAGCACCGGAAGCAGCACTTACAGCTGTAGCTTTATTTTCCCAGTCGCTGCTTGCAGGCGCCTCGGGTGTTTCCTCACTGGCCCCGGCTGTGAAAGCCATCGCTAGTGCTCAGTCAGAACTGGAGCAGTTTGTTCAGATAGCAGCTTCCAGACCCCCCAGTTACCTGCAACTGGCCGCCAGAGATCTGGCATACAGCCTGGCCCGCATTTATGCAGGTGGGTGCTTCACCTTTAGATATGCAACAGTTACAGTGTCGTGCAAAAAGATTCACACTGCTTACACTTTTTACACGTTGTCACGTTACAACCACAAACTGGAAATGTATTTTATTCTGAATTTTTCTGTGAAAAATCAATACAAAGTAGTGCATCATAGTCAATCGAAAGAAAAAGGACAAGGTTTTCCAATGGTTTTGCAGATAAAGCACTGAAACCTGTGGTGTGCTTTTGTATAGAGCCCCCTGAGTCAATACTTTGTAGAGCCACCTTCGTACCGCAGGTCTTTTGGGACATGTAAAGACATCTTTTTTTATTTTAAAACAAACAAACTCAAACTCAGTCAAATTTAATGAATTGTCAGTAAACGAATTAAAAAAATATTGCCACATATTTCCAATTGGATTGGGTTCTGGGCTTTGACTAGGCCATTCTAACACTTGAATATGCTTTGATCTAAACAACACTACTGGTCTTTCACGGCCTCTAACAGGTTTTCTTCCAGGATTTCTCTGTGTGTATCTTTCCATCAACTCTTACCAGCTTCCCTGCCCCCGCTGAAGAAAAGCATCCCCACAGCACGCTGCTGCTATTAACATTTTCACTGTTGGCATGATGTGTTCAGGGTGATTGGCGGTGTTAAAAGAGGTGTTAAAAGTTTGGCATATTGTCTTATAGCCAAAGGCGGCTTTAAGCGTCTTTGCTGCTTTATCCTAAACCTGCGTCATATGGCGTTTCTTGGTCTTCGTGATGCTTTTAATTCACTAATGTCCTCTGAGAACCCTCTTAGGCTTTGGAGATCAGAACAGCTACTGCCTTGTGTAGATCTAAGACAATCCAATAAAATTAATTAAAGGTTGTGGTTGAAACGTGACAAATTGTGAAAAGGTGTCCTGGAGGGGACTGAGCAATGCTGTCTTCCCATCTACTGCTGTTAACCTGATGACCATTCTTGTAAATATTGCTGAGATCAGTGCTTTAAAGTGGTCTACTCTGTTAACAGGGGCCCTTCTCATTGACCACGCATCCTGGAAAGATGCCTCCCCACATGACACCTATGCAGCGCTCAGGTAAGACAAAGCCAAAAACAAAACAGGCTGATTAAAACTTACATCTAACCATCTCCGAAAAATTGAAGCACAGGTTAGATATTCGTGCAACAGGTTTGTATTTTGCATCTTCAGATGGTGCGAACAGGAGCTGTGTCTCGTGGCATCCAGACAGACGAGAGGTTGCTATGACTCCAGCACCGCAGCCCTGGACGCTGCGCTGGTTTATGATGCGCTGATTCAAGACTGAACAAGCTTTGGATCGTGATGACATCATAGCCCATGTTGCCGAGTTTTAAATTTTTTGATGATAGAGGCAACAATAACCGATAAAAATCCTGCCTTTAATGAGCACAACAAGAATGACGTTCTAGAAATGATGTATTTCTGCTTCTCTTGTATGACGCTTGGATATTTGCCTATTCGATCATATTACTTTGGACCTAAGTAATATGTGATTGTGACTAAGTCGTAGGGAGTCACAGTGTTTTCTGTTATGACCTTGCTCGGTTAACAGTTATCAAAAGGGAATACTGATACATGAATGCAATGAAAGAAGAACCCTGACTGATGCAAATACCTGAGGCGTTTTTCTTAGTCCTGGTATTAAAAGAAGTGCTTACTTGTAATAATAAACCTATTTTCTTTTTATTTTACACTCTCATTGTGAATTATATTAGGGAATAAACATCAACCTTGTTAACAATGATTACTAAACATGTGTGTTATGTTTATATATATATTTATAAACCTTAAAAAATTTACAATATACTCAACCAAGATAGTATTTTTCTAGTTTTTAGTTTATTTTTATGTACTTAGTGAAAATATCTAATGCAATGTTTCAATTTAGTTTCTTCAAAAATTATTCATACCTCTTCAACTTTTCTATATTCCATCCCTTAATAAACATAAACTTGCATACTTTGCATTTGGACTTTATATGACAGACCAACACAAACTGGTGCATAATTGTAACGTAGGAAAAGGATGCATAGTTTTACAATTCTTTTACATTTGGGAAAAATGTGTGTGAAGTTTTGTGTGCATTTTCATTCAGGCCCCTCTCTGTTGAACAAAATAAAATCCAGTCACCTAAATGGTAACAACGAAACTGTGTGTAGCTGTCAGAGGCCACAAAAGACTTTAGACTGGGTTGGAGGCTAACCATTACCATGCAGCCAGAGCTACTATAACAAATAGATATTTAACTTTCTTCTTTAGTGCATTTTTGCCACGCATTTATTTTAAAATCATGTTATTTAATACCTAAACCATTGTCATTATCCACCTTCTGAAATGTAAAATAAGCTGACATTTTGTTTATATCCTTTATTGAATTTAATAATTTAAATTTGGAAATATATTTAGATAAAACTACATAGATGCTCGCCTGGAAACATTTCTGTAATTATTGTGTAAGGACATTTGATATTAATATATTCATTGGCATTTAGCAGTTTAAAATAACTCCAATACAACCAGCTGTAGCATTAATGAAGTTGTATAGCCAGTAGTATAGGAGAGTGAACAAATTTTTACTTCAAATTCACTTAATGTGTTTTTTTAAAAGGATGCTTAATAGCTCAACCAAAAATTTAAATGTAATATGGTATAGCTTGACCAACTCAAAAGAGTTATGATTCTAAGTTTTAGAGTCATAATTGTGGGATTCAGATAAATATTTTGACCTTTAAAGGCACAAGATGACATTCAATGTCACAAATCAAGAGATTAAAACTCCTAATATTTTAATTAAAAGGTACAGTAATTGTTTATGTGTTATGACATATAAAGTTATAATTTAAACTTTTAAAGTCAATTATGAGACAGAATTATAATTTAGACTTTAAAACTTATGAGATTCAAAGTCATAACTATGACTTTTAAACTCCTAACTATCACTTTAAACGTTGAAAATAAGATTTTCGTTCTCAATATTATTAATTGATTCCGCCTTGTTTTCATAATTTTTTTCTTTATTGTATTATTTTTTTATTTTCCTTTCCATTGGCGGAAATGGCGTTCCACGCGCCGTTCCTTTGGATCTTTGAATATCAGCGTTTTCGTGGAGCCATTGAACGCATCACGGGTCTTGCTTAAAAACAGTGGGCGGAGTCTCAGAGGAAGGTGTACTGAAGTGTCACCGCGGCGGAGAAAGGCTTCGGACAGATAAACAACCACAGCAGCGTTACTATCTTTAGTTTAGTCTTCGCTGGCCTCTTGTTTAGGTTTAATTAAAGCGGCAGGCCAGGTCGTCGGTGAGGAGGAGGACTCCTCCAGCGAGTTCAGAGTCCTGTTTACGTAGCCGCAGCAGCATGGAAGCGCTTCCAGGATAAAAAAAACAAAACAAAAAAAAGTGGATCCTCATGTCTGTGAGCGGTTTCCTGCCGCTGTTGCTGGCCTTGTTGCCGAGCGGCCAGCTGCTCGCCTCGGACTCCGGGAACTTCAGCACCCAGCCTGGTGTTGGATCAGCCGGACCGATGCCTTTAGCCATGATGCCTGAAAACAACAACGACCAGGTGGGTGAGGAATGATCTGAAGGGAAATATAGTGAACAAATACCTGCAGCCTGTGATCGGCTGTCACATGATTAAATATGAGGCGGCAGGTATGAAGGAAGTCCTTACCTGTGCAGTCTGGCGTGGCTAAGCCGGTTTTTGTTGTTGTCAGTCTGAGTTATGGCTAAATGAATAAATGTTCATTGAGTATAATTTTGCTCTGAGTGCCTCTTTTTTCAGCACCTTTGGAGCTGTCAGGTGCATCATTTTGCGGGTGAACGATCAGGTCTCTCTGGGTCGTAATAATTACCATAAAACAATTAAAAACACGGTGTAGTAGCAGTTTTATAGTAAACCTGTTTTAGTTTAGATTCTAAACTGTTCAACTTGCTTATTCACATGTAAAACCATTAAGGGATGTGAACAAGTGAAAACATGACTCACTCGCAGCAGTCCATGGGGGCAACACAAACACTGGGTTACATGTTTATTTTTTTGCACGTCTGGCCACAGGTAAACAGACCCCCCCCCCCCCCCCCTCCATGCAGAGTTTGCTGTAAGGGTCATAGTTCAACAAGAAACGAACTGTGTGATGGTCTGGGGACTGTGAGGCTGCTTCAGGATGGGGGGTTTCTCTGATGGAGCTGTGCATTCTGCTCTATAACAGAAAATCTTAAAGGGGAAATGTCTATCAATTAGCTCAAGAGCACTTTTGGGCACAGCAGGTCCACCTCTGAATGGGTAAAAAAAAATTTTAAAATAAAATAATTTTAAAATAATGTTCTGGAGCGACCTGGTCCAAGACTGATTTAAAATCAAAATAAGATGATGTGATCTGAACTCCAACAGGTGGTTCATGCTCAAAAACTCCCCAAAGTAGCTGAATTACAACAGTTCTGCAAAGAAAGGTGGGCAACCATTCCTCCATGGATGTGTGAAAAAAACAAATCACTAATAAGTAAAAAAAAAAAAAAAAAGAGAAGATATCTGCAAGTAGGCTAACAGATTTCTGCAACATCATACATTTACAAAACATGAAAAGACTTGATGTTTAAATATTAAGTTGATGACTGGCGCCCCTTTTTTTTCCCTGAAACATTTTATTACTCAGAGATTTCTATTGCTGGCATGAATGAAATCAAACACCGAATATTGACAGTGCAATTATAATCTGTTGATTGCCTTTGGTAAAATTAGGTATATTAGAGTTCCCTAAATTATGCAGAAATTTCTTTTTTTCCCCCCCAGATTTCAGATGCAAATATGCTTCAGTGGATGATTATGCTTGTATTGTAGAAGCTTTGCAATATCAGTATTACTATCAGGGTTGATGACGGTACAACAAAGCGGTTTTAGCTAAAAGACAGAGTTGTCATGTGTGGTGTGGTGCGCTTTGTGTTGCACTTTGAGTTCAAGAAGGCCAAACACAAAATCTTTATCATCGAATCAGTGCGGTGAAAAAACAGGGAGACGTGCAGTTGTTCATACTTTTTGTCCATCTCAACGCAACGGCTTTTATCTACACGTTAAGCAAGTTGTGTGTTTGTGCAGTGTGACCTCGTGATGAACTACAGTGGCGCGGAGCGATGCGCGTTTGTGAAGAGGACGCCGGACTGCAGCATGGTGGACGGCTTAATCAGCTACCTGACCCTGGCCTTCTGCTTGCTGCCTCCCAACCTCACTCCTCTCACTATCACCCTCTGTGTAAGACCTGTGTGTGTGTGTGTGTGTGTGTGTGTGTGTGTGTGGGTGTGCCATGTTTGCTTGTGAAACTGAGTCACAAAGCAGCAGGAAAATATGCAGATCATCAGCAAATCATGAGGAAGTTGACGGAGCTGTGGGAGAAGTGGAGCTGTTCACTTATCTGAAGCAAAACGCTAGTCTCACTGTTTGCTAAATCACATAATTTCACTGGGATCCCTCAGCATCTTCAGTTCCTCTAACAGAATGAAACCGTCTCACGTGCGAAGCAGGGGAAGTGAGACGGTGCTGACGAAATCTAAAAAAAAACGAAATTACTTTTGGACAAAGTCAATTGTGTCCGCTGCAGATTTAAAAAAAAAAAAACAACAACAGTGGGATCGGCGCAGTTAACTAAGGGCGCGCGTATCAGAGTGATTGCAGTCCTTTGCTGTTTGCGTTTGATTAGTTGGAGCATAAACGGCCATTAAAACAGTTTGTCTTTGCAGATGATATGGCTGCTCGTCTTGTTCGTCATCCTTGGACTTGCTGCCTCAAAGTTGTAAGTACTTCTCCCAGTGGCCGGGGCAGCATGTTGCTCTGTGCGTTCACCGCTTCGGATAGAGAAAAGACACACAGGCTGATTTCACAGCTGGCTTTACAGTCACATGAGTCCCATGACTGCAGGGAGGGTTCAGAGAGATATGGGAGAATTTCATTCTGTCATAGGAAGCTCAGTTGCTTCTGCTCTTGTTTTTGTTTTTTCTTATCCTACCTAATGATAAACCACACTGCTGTTCAGCTAAATGCAAAAAAAAGTAAAATAAACATTTATAATTGCATTTTATTTAATTTTTCCCTTTCCAGTTTTTGCCCCAACTTGTCGGCCATCTCCTCCACGCTCCACCTCTCTCACAACGTGGCTGTATCCTTTTGCCCGCTTCCTTCAACAACGGTGTAGATGCATCCTGTGTTTATATATATATATATATATATATATATATATATATATATATATATATATATATATATATATATATATATATATATATATAATTTATTTATTTATTTATTTATTTTTTGTTTTTATGTGGACGAAACATGGACCAGTATGAGATGTCTCGATCAAAACGCCACACGGCTTTAACAGAAAAATGTAAATTGTGGAAAGAGTAAAATAAAATAACATGGTACTATTAGTTCTTGATTAAAACAGAAAAGCAGCAGTTATGCCCGGTGCTGCTAAAGTAGTCGAACATAATGATTATTTCAGTTAATAATGTAATTAACATTTATTAGTCATTTTGTTTTTATACACTGAACAAGCAAAACTAGATAGAATAAAAACCAAAACGTTAGTTTTAAATAATTCTGTCTTGCTGCGCATAGTATTTTGGGTTCTAGAGTTAGACTGAGACAATAACAAGGTGGTCAGGCTATCTGCACTGCAAAAAGGGAACTAAAAGTAACAGTACAATTTTCTTGAAATTTAAGTGTATTTTTCCTTGATTTGAACAGCTAAATAAGACTATTTGCCAATAGGATGAGTATTTTTACCCCTAAAATAAGATAATTAGATATCCTGCACTTGAAATAAGACGATGGAGATGAATTGTTCTTATTTTAGGTGCAAAAATCTTATTCCATTGGCAGATAATCTTATTTACCAGCTCAAATCAAGTAAAAATACACAAACTTCAAGAAAGTTTTACTTACTTTGAGCTCCCTTTTTGCAGTCTGCTCCAGTAACCGGCCTGCAGTCCACTGCTCCTCGTAGCGCGCTGGCTGTAGTTTTAAAATAGCGTTTTCTGAAAAAGACAGATAGATGGACCTCCTTTGGTTTCCTCAACAAGACTTTTTGTAATTTTCAATATCACAAATATTTCAAAACAGTCAAAGTTGACGCTTTTTTCCCCCAGTGTAGTTGTCTTCTATCAGCCAGCTGACCAGCAGGGCACAGCATCGTTCTGCTCTTTGCTCCATGCTGCTGCAGAAAAGCCCTGGCGTGACTCTGGCATTTTCTCCGGTAAACTGTTTGATAGACAATCTTTGTTGTTCTGAGAGTGTCACTTTTTAGCACCTCGGTAGAACTTGATAGCAGGAACCAGGCTGTGCTTGGTGCCGAATTGCTTCCTTGACTGCAATCCGTGCTGAGGGTGTGACGTTCCTCGCTTTGGGCAACGGCGCTCCGGACATCTTTAGTGCCATGGCAGCGATCTCCCATCCACACACTGCTGGGATGGCCGTCGGAGCCTTGTTTGGTACATGAAGGCCTTTAAAAAACTTTCTCACGCATACATAACGATAAATAAACAAAAAAAAGGTTAAAGGATAATACTTGTGTCCTTCCAGGTGCTGGCATATTTGTTACCACAGTGGTTGCAGGATGTGTGGCGCTTGTCAAACCCTTTCCCGTGGCGTCTCGGCCGTTTCTGCGGGACGTTGTCTTCTACATGGTTGCAGTGTTTTGGACCTTTCTCATCCTCTACAGAGGCACTACAACCCTGGGAGAAATGCTGGGTAAAGCACTGACACACAAACAGTCGGGAGGGGAGTATCTGAGTGGCAGGGGCACCTCAGAGAAATTAAAACATCATTGTTTCTCAGAAGATCAGGAAGACCAATATGTAAAAAAAAAAAAAAAAAAAAAAGGTCTGTTAATACAGAAATGTTATGTTATGACCAACACAGTAATGGGAAGATTGCTGAGTTGACATCCAGCACACGGATTGACAAACTCCACTAGGAGGTTAATCCTCAAAAGGCAATTGCTAAAGAAAATTGATGTTCACAGTGCTGTATCCTAGCGTACTGGTGGAAAGTTTAGTGGAAGGAGAAAAGGTTTAAAAAAACAAACAAAAGGAAAGCTTTATGAATACGCTGATTTAGTTTTGCAGGAACAGGTTTGCTCCTGTCGTCACGGCCCAAAGTGTCAACACCTGTTTTAATGACCATGGTATTATTTTACTTTATTGGCCAACAAACCTGGCTTACTTCACCCCTGTAATAAATGTGTGGCGTTGTGTAAAGATGGAGATGAGAGATTCCACCCCTAACTATGCAGATGAGCTGGAGGCTGCTATGAAAGCATTCTGGGCTTTCCTGAACACCTCAGCAGAGCCACAGGCTGATCGCCTCCATGCCACGCCGCATTAATGCAGTAATTCATGCTAAAGGAGACCCGAGCTAGTATGACGTGCATATACTGTACGGAACATGGACGTCCTTTTCAGTAGGCTGACATTCCTGAACCAAATAGTCGTTTTTGACTGTAGTTTATAGATATTTTATGTATTGGAGTGAAACCACTCTGTGCAGCAGAAACTTTTAATGGTTTGTTGTCCTGTGGCGGACGCCTCCTATTGACCAGGACCCATAACTCCCATCCTCATCCCACATGCTAATTGTAAGGCGCTGCAGTAGCAGCACTCAGCAGGTCTGACTGGGCTTCTCTTCCTCGCTTTGTCTTCCAGGATACCTGGGCCTCTATGTGGTTTATGTTCTGACTGTGATTATCAGTACGTACATCTACAATCGGCAAAAGAATTTGGTCACAAACGGTGTCCCAAACCTCCCACACATTCCAGGTTGGACTTTTACCTTGATGTTTTCTACATGCATTTTCTTTCGGCTGTTTTTCTACTGATGACGGGAATGTTTTTTGGTTCTTTTGAAGCAGAGTTTAACTCATCGGACTCCTCTGATGAGGACGTGCCCCACCTGACGTGCCAGACGATCCAGCAGGAGTACGGTAAGAGCGCAGCAGCTCCGACAACGGATTATTTTCACGCGTGATCCGCGTCATATGATCGATCGCGCGTGTTTGTGCTGCAGAGTCCGAGTACAGGCCACTTCTGCCTTATTCCGAGTCCACAAGCGAAATCCTGCTGAGCTCTCTGAATCCGGTGGACAGCAGGAAGTGGAGGAGGAAATCGTGGTCCTGGAGAGCTCTTAAAGTAGTAAAGGTTTGTGTAAATGCGGCGAGCAGAGCAGCAGGGTGAACTCGGTTTAAATGCCTCGTTGTGATGTGGCGCTCCTGTCGTCTGGCCCTAAGACTCCTCTGGAGGTGCTGCTGCTGCTCTGCGTCCCTGTGGTGGACCCGGACAAAGAAGACAAAAACTGGAGGAGACCCTTAAACTCCCTCCATCTGATCACCGCTCCGCTGCTGTGCGTTCTCGTCTTCCAGTCGGGAGCATGTAAGCGCATCACACGATGACTCGATGACGGCACACTGAGGTCAGACACACTAATGTGGTCTGAATATGGAGTTTTTATGTCATCTAGATGGCGACGTCATGATCCAGGGGGAGTTTCCCATCTGGCTGCTGACTCTCCTGCTGGGAACGTTCTTAGCTGCTATAGTTTTCTGCACCACCACCAATGATCATCCTCCCAAATATCACCCAGTAAGTTTTGTTGTTGTTGATGCAAATCCATAATTATAGAGGCAACAACCATGCACATTCATCTTAAAGGGTATCTCACTCCCAATCAACCTTTTATTGCAAATCAACCTGTTGACATGGTTGTCTTATAGGGCTGTCTAAATGTCCTGGTCATTATTTTGTCAAATTACTACGTATTTGTTGGAAAGCCTGCTTTTGTGTCTCTAACCGTCTGTGCGGCGCCCTCCTAAGGTTCAGCGGGTGTCAGGAGTAGCTCAGGAGTTGAACTGGGTTTGGATCTAAACCTCTCCACTGTAGCTGTATTTTTAGGGTCGTCCTGCAGGAAGGGGATATCCCGTAGTCTCAATTTTTTTGCAGCCTCCAGCAGGTTTCTTTTTATTTGTCAGGATTGCTTTGTATTAAAGGCCAGTTCATACTCTGCAAGAACAAAATGACGTCTTTCTGTTCTTGAAGCCCTGGTTTGGAAGTTCTTGCAGCTTGTTGCAGACATTTTTTTGGCCAGAACTTCTTTTGTTTATGGAATGTCTGACAATATTTTGTGATTGGTTAGAAATTTGAAGGGGACATATTTAATATGCCAGCAAACGGCGTAGCGGAAGTGACCTACTAGGATTTCCTCTGGAGTTCTTGCTGCGACTTCACAACTCTATGCAATCGACTCTTTTGTCTCTACTTGCTCACACGGGAGGAGGGATTGAATGCTAGACGGTGACTTGATGCCACTTTCATGGGATTGAAAACTATTTAACCAGCCGGTATATTAAACTGCACTCGGCTGCGTTGTTTCATGACTAGAATTGAATTGAAATATAATTTACTTTGATTCAATTCGATTTTATTTATATAGCGCCAATTCACAACACGTCATCTCAAGGCACTTTACAAAGTCAAATTCAATCAAATCATCCAGACAGATTGATCAAAAGTTTCCTATCAAAGGAAACCCAGCAGATTGCATCAAGTCCTGACAAGCAGCATTCACTCCTCCTGACAGAGCGTAGAGCCACAGTGTACAGCCGTCTGTATTGTTGATGGCTTTGCAGCAATCCCTTTGGATCTGTCTATATGATTGGATCTACTACATATTTCTGTATAGAAACTGGATCTAATTAGTGCCTAGAGATGGCATCTATTGTGAATCAGCGCTATATTAATAAATTAAATTCATGTGAGGGATGAAACGTCCTGACCAGACAGAACTTTGAACTCGTTCTTTCCACCTCAAGTAAACGTACTAGTTGTCCTGTTATAGCAGAATCAGTGCAGGCCTTTACCCCCATCCAGCCATCGTTTCATCAACTCTGCCCTGTTCCTGCGGAGAAAAAGCTATCCCACAGCACGATGCTGCCACCACCCTGGTGTGTTCGTGATGATCTGGATGTAGTTTTTCCTCCATACAGTGGTTTCTTTGCAGGTCATGTTTGCTGTGTCTCTTACTTGGTTCGTTGCTCATTTTAGACTGGACTTCGTGTGGCTTTAATTTGTCAACACTGGCTTTGCTTCTAACCGTTCTTCCAGAAAGACCAGATTTGTGGAGTGCATGAATAATACTTCTGTCAACAAAAATCCTCAAGAGTTTGCCATAGGCCTCTTGGCGGCTACTCTGCCGGTGATGCTGGTTTGGAGCTGTTCAGTTCCCTGTCCTTTGCCAGATGATGAATTGAACCGTGCTCTGTGAGACGTTCAAAGCTCAGGATATTGTTTATAGCCTAACCCCATTTTAAAGTTCTCCAAGACCTTATCTCTGACCTGCCTGCTGTCTTCAGAGAGCAGGCAGGAGATGAGATCCAGCCGTCTTCAACAATAAGCACTTTGGATATTCATCTCCGCGAAGACTGAGAATCTACTGCCAACAGGTCTGCTGTGTTCCTTGGTCTGGATCAGGATGTTTGTTCTCAGAAGAGCTGAATACTGATTATATAAAAGTCAACTCTGCTTGCTACTTACAGTTGACGTTTGAAGGCAATTGTTGCACTGAATTTTATTTAAGAACATCAGAGTAAACGGGAATAAAATACAAATGCACATTCAATTTTTGTAAACAACTGTTGAAAGTCATGCCATTTACCTTCCTTTTTAAAATGTTTTACTGTAAGATTATTTTTTTATCTCGGCCGGTTGCATGACACACATCACAGTTTGTAATGTGGCAAACTGCCGAAAGGTTCTGTTGGCGTGAATGCGTTTGTGCTGCTGCCTCAGATTCTGATTCTCTCTCTCTTCCTCCAGCTGTTTGCACTTCTGGGCTTCGTGGTGAGCGCGGTGTTGATCAGCGCTGCCGCCTCAGAGGTGGTCAGTCTTCTGCACATGCTCGGTGTGGTGTTGAGTCTCAGCAACACCGTGCTGGGCCTGACTCTTCTGGCCTGGGGCAACAGCATCGGAGGTGACGTCTGCCGCTTGAAGTCCGGTGGCGTCAATAAACTTAATTCCCTTCTAACCGTGCTGCATTTCATTTCTCTGTTTCAGACTGTTTTTCTGACATCACCATCGCTCGGCAGGGCTACCCACGCATGGCCATTGCTGCTTGCTTTGGAGGCATCGTTTTCAGTATCCTTTTTTCTACGACCTGTTGGAAACGTACCCGTCGTGCCAACGTGCATTGAATTGTTTTCAGAAAGAGACGGGGGAGAAAATTTAAGATGAGAACGAATATTTGTTAAAAAGCGATGCATCAGGAAAACATTTAAAAGTTTATGTTCAGGGATAAAATTATGGAGTAGTCTGAGGAACGTAAACGAAGCAAAAATATTTCTCCTTTTAAAAACCAGGAAAATAAGGACACTGTAAAATAGTTTTTTTTCCAAAAACAAAAATCAAATATTGGCTTGAAAGCTGTTAAATGGATTCATATGATATATGTACGTGTGTGTTTATAGTCAAACATTGTACTTTTTAAACAAGTCTCAAGAAGTTTCAATAGAAACTGAAAGAACAAATTAAACGTTAAGAACTAGATTTATTTTTTAAATATCCCATTAACTAAAAAGGTAAATCCCATAAAGTGGTGTGCGCCTTCGTGGTAAACTCAACTAGCAGTTTATTGACGTACAAAGCCAATTTGCAAAATAGTGCAAAAATGTCTCGGTACAAGCATGAAATAACTGAATCAATCAAGTCGCTGGTATAAGTGGTGGCCCCATTGCCTGCCTGATGGATTACATGTCCAGTCTACCTTCATCACTGATATTGTCATTCTCTGTTCGATTTAAAAAAAAAAATTTGACTAGTTTTGTTGCCCTAACAAACTACACATAACGTGTTTAAGATACATTTACAAACCTTGACTGTATTTCAGACATGCTGTTGGGGGTAGGGTTGGGATGCCTGCTGCAGATGTATAAAACACACTATTTTATGCAGGTAATCCTCTCCTTTAACGCCTAGAGAAGACGCTGTTCTGGAAACCATCGGGCTGATTCTCCCGTTTCCTTCCTCAGTTTGAGTCGGAGGGCTTGTTGACGTGGATTCTTGCGGGATCGCTGGGCCTGTCCCTGGTGCTGTCCTTCATCATCGTTCCGCTCAGCCGGTTCCACCTGGGTCGGCCCTACGGCGTCTTCCTCCTCGTCTTCTACTCCGTGTTTCTCCTCATTGCGCTTCTCACAGAGTTTGGAGAGATCCACACCTGAGACCCAAACGGAGGGCGCCGACTAATGGCGTCATCTGCTGCTTGTAATGATGTTGCGTAAAGCAGTAATTTACTTTGTTGCACTTGCTTGTTCGCCACAGACTCTCCAGCGTTTAGTCAGTGAAACCAAGTGGCTAAAGAGGCGAAGTGCTCGGGGCGGACTGAAACCAATCACACCGTGCCTCTTGTTGTTCCCCTTCCTGTCTCTGGAGCTGAGATCTTTTCAGATTCAGCTGCTGTTAATTTAAAAATATTTTTAAATATTCTGTGAATCAACTTATTTGTGAATTTGAACAAGGCTGCTTTTTATTTGTCGGTGGGGGGGAAGGTTCTGGTTTTTAAATTGCCGTCATAATGCAGCAACAATGCACTAAATTGTTTAAATAGTTTATTAAAATCTGTTACTTTCAAGAACGTTACAGAATGAGAGCTTATACAAAATAATTGGAGACCGTTGACTCAGTTTAGGAGAAAGCTTTTACGTTGTAAGTGGTTGGATTGGCCTTTGAGTGTTTAGTGTTCTGGTCAAAGGATCTACTATAAGTACTGTGTTAATACTGGTCAGAGAAACTGTTAAACTAAGGCATCAGGTTTCATTTATGTTAAGAGTACACAAAACCTTGGGTCATGATAAATACACAAAGAAATGGTGGTAATAGGAGATTTCTGGTAGCTTGTCTAGGGGGGCGGGGGGTCCTTTGCAGTGTCCAACGCTCCCATCTGGCTCCAGGAAGAGGACAGCGTCATTTTATTATCCCACAGACATCACTTCAAGAGACTCATCGTTTTTATTGCCCCCCCCTCCCTCCGACTGGTGGATGTGCCGGGGTTTCCTCGGTTAAGGTGATGTGCATGTACATCTTGCCAAGGTGATTTCTTTTTTAGTTAATGCTGTGACGTCCACCCTGCGAGTCCAGCGGCTGTTCTTGGGAGGGAGACGGGTCGGCGACGACGGGACCGCTCTGATCGACGTTTAGGTTTTCGTCTCCTTGAGGCAAACATTCACTCGAATACTCTGCATACCACTCCTGGTGGGAAGAGACGTCAAACAGATAAGTTCAGCTCCGGCTATGATGCAGGGCGTTGGAAAAGTATTTTACAGATTTTTTTCCCCCCCCAAATTTCAACCTCAAACTTCAATCTGTTTTATTTACATTTATGTGATTGAAAAACAAAGTGCATAATTCTGAAGTGGAATTAAAAGGATGTGTGTTTTAGACATTTCTTTTGAGAAAAATCTGAAAAGTGTGGCATGCATGTGTATTCAGCCACAAGGGCTTGGTGCTTGCTGCTGCCATTACAGCTGCGAGTCTTCTGGGGTCTATCTCTGCCAGATTTGCACATCTAGAGACGGAGATATTGCCGTAGTCTTTCCATCTCCAGATGCTGGACTGAATGGGTCTCTGTGAGATGTTCAGACCTCAGGATATTGTTTTATAACCGAACCCTGCTTTAAATATCTCCATCCCTGACCCGTCTGCTGTGTTCATTGGTCTCTTCACGATGCTGTCTGCTCACAAATGTCCTCTACCGAAGCTCTGAGGCCGTCACAGAACAGCTGGATTTATACTGATGTTAAATGACATGATGGTGGACTTTATGTCCTAATAAGGCGACTTATGAAGGCCATTGGTTGCCATGGAGTTTTCCCCCCCAGATTATCTTGTAACACACATAATTTCTTTCCTCTTCACAATTATGCACCACTTTGTGTTGGTCTATCACCTCACATCCCAATAAAACACACTGAAGTATGTGGTTTTAACGTGGTTTGGAAGAACCTGTATGCAGCAGCATGACTTCTCCCGTTTCCTACCTGAATCTCCTCCTCATACATTTTTATACTGAGGTCGCTTTTTGTTCTTGACCGGCGCCCCAAATAAACCAGAGATGTGTGCTGCACACGGAGGAGGAGGAAGAGGACAGGTTAGTGTCTTATTTTTTTTCCTGAGATGCAGAGGAAGAACTTGGAGCTGGTGTTCTTACCCCGCTCTTATCCATAGCTTGCAGGACTGCAGACAGCGAACTGAGCGAAGACACCGAGGGGCACGTCTGTTTGTACAGCTCGAGGGTGGCCAAAACTTCCTCTCTCCCCACCTCCACTTCAAACACGATCCCATTTTCATCTACGGCACAATATCACACGCATTAAACTGACCCCTGATTAATAAACAGTAACATTCGTGCAATAGATTGTTGGGAGGGGAATTACAAAACCCTTCAATCCTGTATGCGTTTACATTAAAAGGGCCTAGATCATGCAAAATCAGCTTTTTTGAGATTTTAGCTATGCTATGATGCTGCTCCTGCAAAATCATGCCCAAAGTGTTTTTGCTTCATTCATTCATGCATGTGTGAGAAATCCTCGAGAATTCAGCTCTGAGCAGCAGCCCCTCCCTGTCCAGGACATGAGTGGTTCATTACTGGGCTACGTAGAGGGTTGATTACCTGGCTGCCCCCCTCCAGGAAGTACTGACCTTAACCACGGTCCACCGTGGTTTTGGCCTTGGTTACAATGGTCAAGGCACTTCTTGCTGTTCTTCTTTTAAAAGGTGAAATCGTGAATTCTGACAAAAAACGGATGTGACAGCAGCGGCTACACCTGCGTCCTGCTGCGCTGCCATGTTTACGTTGGTTTGGCTGTGGGCTCAGCAGCTCTTGCTTTCGTCGCAGCTGTATGTCCCGCCTTAAATAATAATACTGCAACGTGATTCGCCGACCAGTTTTGGTTCGGGCTAACAACTGAGACAAGAGCGGGACAAGTTGTTTTCTCGTGTGTTTGTGAACGCACAAATACCGCGAGAATTCAGCTTGCAGGCTAGGTTAGCAACACTTTTTTTCATACCATGCTGCAGTGGCTCTAGTGTGCCCCCACATGGGCAGAGGCAGCATCGCAGTGAATGAAAGCGTCTTTCTTTCAGGTTGGAAAAATAGCACCAGAAAACAACTATCATTTCATAAGAAATTAAAGGCACACTATGCAACATTTTTCAGTTAATTAATGTGTTCCATACCGTTTTGGATTATTAAATGAGTCATTTCAGGTTGAACAAAGGTTTTCTTGGCCGCCCTGGTGGTCTGTGGGGGAAATACCGCACTTGCAACTGCAGGAGCCCTCGGCCCGCGCCCACAGGCTCAGAATCTCGTGCAAGATCGCGAGAGTCGGTCTTGCTGTACGGTGAGAACATGTTTGTTGCTAGCGCAGTGGCGATATTTGTGCAGTTATCATGGCGGAACCAGCGATAAAACAGCGAAAGCCCATGTCGGAGCAGGCAAGAAAGAGGAAAAGGGCTCTGGAAAGAGAGAGGAGTCGTACACGGGTGAACATCGGGCAAGCTTTTTCCGAATGGCGAGAGCTAAAAGAAAAAGAAGGCTGCAAGGCTGACGCGGACCTCGCGTTTCTGCTGATGCGATTGTAAGTAACATTGTAGGGTTTCCCTCACGCTACCGCCTCCCAACATTCCAAAAAAAAAAAAACTAACTCGATATGCGCGCAAAGCTTGTCTCCCCCGCTCCGCCTCCGCCAGTCGCTCCACCGGTCGCGCAAAGCTTGTCTCTTTCCCCCGCCCGCCCGCCCGCCCGCTCGCTCGCTCGCTCGGCCGGTCGCGCAAAGCTTGTCTCTTTCCCCCGCCCGCCCGCCCGCCCGCTCGCCCGCTCGCTCGGCCGGTCGCGCAAAGCTTGTCTCTTTCCCCCCCCCCATTCCGCCGGTCGTCCGGTAAGCAAATTCCTAGGGGAAACACTGCAGTGGAATGGTTTCTCTCTCTCTGTGTGCATGTTCATACTTTCACTGTGTTACTCATTGTTTGTACTGCCGTTTTTTCGACTTTTGTATTCGTTGCGTTCGCCTGTCTGCTAAGCTCAAAACAACCGCGCCTGGCTTGACGGAGAAACCAGGAGAACAGCTGAGCATATTTACGACAGTGCACTTTTACTTTCGCCCTCTGGGGGGAGCCTCGCTGGAAAATCAATCCCAGTTGCATAGTATACCTTTAATACTCCGTGTTGCCAAAGGCAATATTTCATCATATATGCCTGTATAAGTAGTTGACTTTGGAAGGCTTTAAAAAAAGCATGAAAATACAACCTTCAAAACATGCACACAAGAGTCAGAATGCTGCACATGAATTGAAACGAACCCTCTGGATTATCCACCGGATCCCGGTTCTTGCGGCTGAAGTTCATGCGGAACACAAAAGCATCCAGGATGAACGCCACAATGATGGTCATCACGACCTGAAAGCGAGAAGAAAATAAAACTCATTCAACATTATAACCGTCAAACCTCTGCTTCTAAAATTAGGAAATGAGTTAAAAAGGGAAACACACACGGATAAAATGTCAAAGGAAAGCAGAAAAACTCCCCTCACCATGGTCACAATGTAAAAAGTCATGAAATACAGCCGGCTCCAGTGGCTCGTCATGGACGTCACTCCTTCCTGGAGGAGAGAGGGAAATGCAGCAGTGGTCAAACAGCGACGCCTACAGGTCAGCGGTAAGACTGCAGGGTGGAGACCTCAGCAGCAACTGATTAATGGCTGAATCGTACCATGGTGATGTACCAGTTGTTGACCACAGTCAGTTCAAACAGAGTCACTGCAGGCAAAATGACAAAAAGGTAAAAAAAAAATCTGATTTACACCCCTTAGCAGACAGCCATTAAGCTTCAATATTCTGCACGAAAACATCTTTATATCTTCAGTATTTTTCCTAGCTTTCATTCTTATATGTAAAGAAACAGACAAAAGGAACCATATATTTTTTCATAAATAGCTTCAGGGTATTTTTTCTTACAACAGCCTTTTAAGTTTTCTCAATGCTTTACACGTTTTTTTTTTTTAAATTTCGCCTTTTATGCAATTCCCTACACTTTGTATTTTCAGAAAATTATTTCATTGATGAACTATTTAACACTGGTACACACATCTTTCAAGCCTAACTCAAAGATGAGCCAGTTTTTTTGTCTCCCCATGTTAGTGTCGACTAAAAGTGTAACTATAACTAAAGATGTCTTTTCCTGCGAGTGAGCCGTGTTGAAAGATGCAACACGAAACTAAAAGATCAAGTGCAACAAATGATTTAACAATATGTAGAAAAAAAAAAGTTGGGCTGCCAAAGCGAATGGGGGATAAGTTGATGACTTTTGGACGGTACTGAAAGATAAAATTATAAAAAATGTTTACCGAAGCTGCTGAGGATGTCGTTAAAGTTGTTGAGATAGTAGTAGCCTTCCTCCAACACCGTTTTGTTGCCGTACGTTTTGTTGATCTGTCTGTAGGACTCTGCCACTGTGCTGGTGCTAAAAAAGGGGGAAAATAGCATAATATACAGAACATTTTAATACGCATTTACCAATTTGTGGAAAAACTGTAGCAACGTACAGTTGATGGGATTAAATCCAACATATCTGAAACATGTTTAATCATGAAAACCTGATGCTGAAATTTCCACACACGAGAACGGCGACACTCACTTGCAGCAGTTTGGGTAAACCATGTCTGCAAAGAACTCCATGCCCACAATGGCAAAGGAGTAATAAAAGATGATTAAAGTCAGTCCCAGGCTGGCCATCCGGGGGAAGAGCTCAAACATGGTGTCCAACACGTTACGGTACCGCTGCTTGATCTTGAACAGCCTGGGAGGACAGCAGCGATGACGTTTGAGTTAAAAACCAAAACAAATCAAGCGTTATCTGAAAGATATGGTCCGAATTTAAAACGAGGACAACAAACCGGAGCAACTGGAACGGTCTGAGAACCACAATGAAGTAGAACGGCTCCATGTTGAAGGCCAGAGCGATCAGCCCCAAGAAGGCGAACACAGTCACGGAGAAGTCAAACCTGGAGCGAAGGTAAAAACGCAGCAACTGAGATCAGGAGGTTTTCTATGACTCCCCACAAACTTTACAGAGTTGAATCACCATGCCAGCACTACACCGAAACCCACTGATGCACTTAGAAGTTAAAAGTTAATTTTTTCTGCTCCATTTCTGCAGACAGGGTTTCACTCACAGATTCCAGCCGGAGCTGAAATAAGCCAACGGCCCCAGACCCGCTATCTTCAGCAGCACCTCCACACCGTAAACTAAAACCGGGAAGGAGCAGAGGAGGAATCAGTGCCAGCTCCGATCATCGCCATCCAGTTTTTAAATAAATATACGTTACGCCTCTCAGCGAGCGGGAAGCAGCAGGTTTCTACTCACTAGTCAGGAAAACGATGTAGCTCAAGGGAACAAATTCAGACCAAGAGTATCCGCCTGCGGGAGCGGAGGAAGGCATGAGGTCAGAGCAGAGTTCAGCACCTTTTAAGTCAGTGTGTTTTCACTGGCGAGCTCTTACTGTCCATTCTGAACGTCTCCACGAGGATCCACACGCCGTTAATGGCCACCACCACATCTGCAGACACAACACAGAGGTGTTAAAGGGAATGCTTCACCAGGGGGGAAAGCTGGCAGGATGATGCTACTCACACATGGCGTACTGGAAGGCCTTGGACTTCACCACCAGGTGGATGCCTGAAAACGGACACAAGCTCTTATACACCGTGTCCCTTAAAAGTGTTCAAACCTCTTGAGCAATTTCGCGTCATGATCACCACGTTAGAAGGATGGAAAAACAAGAACTCATTTATAAAACGCGCCCAGATTCAACCATAAACGCTCAATGCGAAGCACCACATGAACGTTGAAGTGCATTAAAATGGGTCAGCTAACCGTTTTTGTTTTCCATGGTGAAATGGTAACGGCGGAGAAAGAGCAAAGAAACTGTGAAACCATTTTACAGAGAGGTGTTGTCCACATTAAAAGAACTTGTTAAAAAGTGAATGTGATTGCCGTTTGAAACGTTGGATGAAAGCCGCGCCCCCCCCCCCTTCCTAAAACACAGCAAAAAGCATTTTAGGAAGCCGACGGGACGCTGCATCTGCTCAGCTGAAGCTGAGCGCTGCGTGGGTGTGTGAGCAGAGATAAAGCGCCTCTGCGCTCGCAGGTTTGGAGAGCAGGTGAGCCAACCCCTGGGCGGGGGGCTGTAGCCACTGTCCCCTGTAGGTTATAGCAGAACGCATTGCTCCGAGCCTAAAGCGGCACATTAGCCAGTCGTCATCGTTGGCCCGAAAATATTTGACCCCTGAAACCGCGTTTCCTCCTAATTCTCCCATCTGCAAGGTCTTCCAGCAGTGCCAACGCTTCCACTGCGCAGCATCACACATGAGGGGATTTGACCGTTTACAGCAATTAAAGTAATTGCCACACACTTTGTCACAATAATCTGTGGCACATGTCACCCTGGTGATCATAGAGGAGGGGACTGTGATGATAAAAAAAAACCTAGATAAAGCGTTTCGTGGACCTTTATTTAAGATTTAAGTTGGCTTTTGGATATTTTTTTCATTTCAAAGGTCCTTATATATAGTTATGTGTCACCAGTGAAAGCATGAATAACACTAGGGTTTTGAGTCTTAATGATGAAGTCGATCTATGATTAAAGTCTGATATGGAATGAAATTGAACGTCTGAGAGGGACCGTCATGCAGTCTGGCTGCAATTCACCACTTCATCTGTTTTGCCAGTCTCCAAAATGAGCGTACGCCTGGGTCAGAGTAGCCGTGAGGACCGCACCTTTTCCCGTCAAGTTTTTTTAATATAATCGATCCCAACTTTTGCGTGGAAAGTGACGTACGCTCGTTTCAGGCCCCATTTTGTGCCTACGCAAGCTTTATAGATGAGACCCAGGATATGAATCAGGTTCAGGACCACATATGGCAGTGGCTTAAATGTGACTTGAGAAGATCAGATTTGGGCCAGATCTGAGCGTCCATACTGGTTCTAAAACGTCTGACCTGGTCACTTGATCCCCCCCCACTGCCTGCAGTGGGACCAGGGCCTTTGTGTTGATCTGTCACATAAAATCCAATAAAATGTTGAAATTCGGGATTGTAATCTGACAAAAAAGGGGGGAAAAACTCAGGAAGTATGAGATATGTTGCAAGGCATGGCGAATCAAAGCATTCGTCCCAATCCCGTTATAAACAGCCAAAAATTGAGAACTATACCCTTGAAAATGAGGAAGGCCGTGTGTGGAAGATCGTCAAACCAGTGCTCCCTGCTCCGTCGCGGCTGCAGGACAAAGACATTTACAGAACGCGCACATCACAGCCAGCCAGAACGACACAAAATAAAAACGGTTCTGACCATATGAGAAAACATAAAATTAGTTATTACCTTCCACTTAAGGCCAATGACCTCATAAAATTTATAAAATTCTTGCAGGCTGTGACAAAAAAAAAAAGAAAGAAAAAAGACTCAAATTACATTAACTGGTAGCAAAAATAATATTTTCATATCAAAAATCCTGCCGGACGTTACCTTAGCATAGGAGCCCCTGATGTGTTCAGGGCTTTAAATGTGAGGAAGCGGTCTCTCGCAGACATGCGAGGTCTGTAAAAACGCATTAGACCATCAAACTGCTTCAGAGACACGCCCATGGGCCTCTGGAGGGAAAGAGAAACAGCAGCACAGTTAAACGTTAGCAGAAACCTTCGAGAGCGAGACAAAAAACAAATAATCTGTACCAAAAGCAGCCCACGTACCTGCCGGCTGACCAGCAGCTGAAAGGCATGGTCAATAGCAGAGCATTTGTGAAGCAAAAGAGATTTAAACTTCATCTTCTCCACATCATTAAACGTGTCAAACACCACGGCGAGGAGCTGGAGGGGGATTTCAAGAGGAGAAATCATGTTAATCAGGTTTTTCCAGTGCCTGGCAAGAAGGATTTATACCTTTTCCTATTTGCATTTTGTCAGACCACAACCACAGACCTCCATGTCTGGGGTTTTATGTGATAGACCGACACAAAAGTAGCGCATCACTGTAAACTGGATGGAGAATCACATTGTTTTCATGTTTCTTTAGCCTCTTTTACTCTAAAAATCTCCAAATTGAAATGTTTTATTCAAAGCATCCTGCTTCCTTCGGAACCCCCTACAGATGCAATTACAGCAGCGAGGGCCTCTACCAGCTTTTATTAAATGTATAACGGACGTTTCAGATTTGTATTACCGTATTTTTCGGACCACGAGGCGCACCGGATTATAAGGCGCACTAACTATTCTTCCCAAGTGTGAAATATCACTCCGCCCCTTCACGTACACAGCTCTCTCTATCCATCTCTGTTGGGAGAACAGAGTAGCTAGACTACACCGCCCTGTTTCTAACATAAGGCCAAAATAAACGTAACTTTTATATATTACGTTGCACAATTGCCTAAATTTCTTGTGGCAAATTCCTACAATTCCCACACTTTATGCCAGTGGGACGAAGCGGTGAAACGAATGGTAAAATGTGCGATTAGCTAGCTGAGCACCTAGAGCCGTTTCTTTTCCAGCAGCCTCCCATCTGTCAGTGAGAACAGAGAGGGACTGTGATGCTGAGCATTTGTGCGAGCACCTGCTTGGAGCAGCTCAGTGTATCAAGCTCTGTGTCACATATAAAGCAGTTTGATGTAAAGACTTCATGCCATCGACGAGTTGTAAAAATTTTGCTGTATGCGCGGAGTCTGCCTCGAGTACACCTTGAGTACGCGCAGACCTCCGCGCAGTTAAGTACGTCCGAGTATGTGGGGGCCTTTACATGAATGCACTTCTAGTTTCAACATTACAGTCAGGATGGATGGATGGATGGAGTAAGTATGGCAACTTTTGAGTTACAAATTGCTTCGCTACAGCATTTAACTTTAATAAATTGAACAAAACAGAACTTCCTTCATTACAGGTGAAGTCAGCCGTGTTACTCATCCAGTTTGGCAGACTGGAAGAGGCACTGAAATGTTTGATTATAGGTGTCAGAGTAAAGGGGGCCTGACTACAAATGCTCATTTTCAGATTTAAAACAAAAAATTAAAATAGTCTGTATTCCACTTCACGAATCATGCACTACTTTGTGTTGGTCTATCATTTAAAAAGTCAACAAAATGCTCTGAAGTTAGAAGTAAAAGAGAGCTCAAAAGGTCGTGAACGCCTTTGCAAGGCGCTGTCCATGCAAGTCGGGTTCGTTTTAAAGGACGGTGGAAACATTTGTACCAGGTTCATGATGAAGTAGAGCTCTATGGAGAGGTAAACGATGAAGAACACGCAGGACCAGCGGTTCTTGGAGTACGCTGGCATCATCACATCAGGGAAACTACAAGAGAGAGAAGCTCAGTCCCACAGAGCAAAACAGAAAAAAAAAACATTCAGAGATATAAATTAAAAAAGAGAAATAGGGAATACTGAGTGGACTTTAGGTGAGTAAAAACCAAAAGCCAAAAAATATTATTTCTGCTTACTTTGCTGTGGTCAGCAGCACAAACAGGCTGACCAGGCTGT
The DNA here is from genome assembly GCA_037039145.1 of Fundulus diaphanus. NCBI lineage: Eukaryota > Metazoa > Chordata > Actinopteri > Cyprinodontiformes > Fundulidae > Fundulus > Fundulus diaphanus. The sequence goes on from CM073127.1 coordinate 28,132,988, forward strand.
TCTCCAAAGAGTTGAAGTACTGCGGTGAGAGGACAGAGTGAGTGAAGACACAGACGTTCCACAAGAAGAGAAAAGCAAGTCTCCACGCCGGCATAACAATATTAAACTAAAGGCAGGCAGACCGAGGAGTCGACATACCGGGTCAGCCGTGTTTGTAGAGAAGAGGCAGAAACCTGGAGGAGAGGTAAACCAGATCAATTACCGACCCCATCTGCGTGCCAACGTTCATGTGAATTAAATCGAGACCGGTTCTTACCCAAGATGGCAAATATGACCATGAAGAAGAGCAGCAGCAGGAGGATGTCAATGAAAGACGGGAGAGACTGGAAGATCTGACGCAGGTTTCTGGTTGGACGAAGCAAACTCTGTCAGCAGGTAATCGGCTAATAAGCAGACATCAATTTATAAATTAACAAAAGTATATTTTAAAAAATATATATTTTTTAATGTGCACAGCTGTGCAATTCAATGAACACATGATTAACTGTGCACCAGTACAGAATTATTGCCAATTATTGCTTACAGAAGCTGGTTAAGCAACAAAACAGATATTTATGAGATATTTATGAATAACGCTGTATTATTACTGAGAGAAATTACCTGAAGGACTTAAATGCATAAAACCTTTATTTATAAACTGAGGTATGGCAGGGAGGAAGGGAGGGAATGAATGAATGAATTAAGGAGGGAAGGAAGGAAGGAAGGAAGGAAGGACATAACATTTTGACAAAATAAATAACAGGGAATATGAATATGTTTCCAAACTTATCCAGGCCTAGAAAACACTCACAACAAATTAGATTTACTTGTGATCACGTGGCTGAATCTGTTACTTTGTCCCACTAACCTTGACCTGTGCGCGTATTTATACTTGCAGCCGAGTGAAAACATGTTGTCTGTATTTTATTCCCAAAGTAGTCCTCACTTATTTAGGGATAGGGGTTAGGTTAAGAAATATGGGGTGAATTGAGTTTAGTCCTTAGAAAGCATTGAAAACAAATGGAAGTCAATGCAAAGTCCTAAGTATGCAAAACGCAGGTGTGTGTGTGTGTGTGTGTGTGTGCGTGCGTGTGTAAATAATCATCCACCTGCGTACAGCACCGCAGTATCTGCAGTCCACCAAGAATATTGGTCTGAGAGCTCGGGTCACTCGCATGTGAGACGTCTGTCTGATCAGAACCACAAAGGCCTCCACAAACTGCAGCAGCAGCACACACGTCTGCAACAGAGAGGAGAAACAGCTAACACTGTACCCACCTGCCGCACGCAGGCACAGAGGACGGCGCATGTCAGAGAAGATGCCGGGTACCTTCACCATGGTCCTCTTGTGCCGTATGAACGTGTGGAAGCCTAGCCAGCGGAGTTTCATGCACAGCTCAAACGCCACCAGAAGCAAAGCCAGCAGCTCCAGAGTGGCATGCACCTGCGGAGGAGTCACACGCGACAATGCTTTAAAAAAAAAAAAAAAGTATTCACCTCCTCTTGCTTCAGTTATCCTCTACTTTATGTGGAAAAATACCCGGGATATAAAAGACTGAGAGACGATGAGCTCGAAAGACTTACGTAGATGTCCAGGCGCAGCGAGGGGACGGCGGGGGCTTCACACAGCGACAGCAGCAGCAGCAGCAGCCCCGTCACCAGCTCCATCATGTAGAACAGGTGATTGTGGGCGAACAGGTACGCCGCCAGTGCTTTTGGGTTGCGAGGGTGAGTGAAAAACTTGTCGTTGTTCTCTCCTTCCTATGAGATCAATTCACAGCACAAACAGTAAAACGTCCATATCTGACAAGACGCGGTGAAGGTTGACCGAAAACCTGCTTCTTTTTGGTCGAATGGCCATTTACTGACCTGAAGCTCTTGATGGAAAGCTTCTCAATTATTAATTATTAGAGTTACAGGACATTTATTTATACTCTGCAAACACTTCTGTTTCTATTCCCAGATTCACTACTTCCTGCAGTCCGAGGTTTATCCATCTGCAGGTTATATTTAGCCCAGAAGCGATGATAAAACCGTTTATTGACCATGTGAGAGCGCGTATAACCCCCCCCCCCCCCCCCCCCACACCCGTATAGGGCGACATCAACTTGATAATGATACCTGCAGGTATATGGCTGCCTCTTGGTAGTTCATCTCCCAGCTTTGCTTTAAAGCCGCATTCTGGGTCTTGCTGCTTTGCACACCGGGTGTGGAGACCACGGCGTTGTTCACGATGTCATAATTGCCTCCTCCATCTGAGAGAAGAGAGCCCAGCGTCAGCGTGTTGGTGCAGATATTGTTTAGGCGGGTAAACCGACGCAAACGCAGCGCAGTTTCAACACATTTTACATTTTTAAAACTCAAGAAGGAAAATGTCAAAAAACTAGACAGAAAAAAAAAACATTCACCTGATTAGGGTTAATTATCTGTATGTTTAACAAATCACAAAACATCTCGATGCTGATGTTAGCTTCTGATTGGGCGAGGAGGCAGCGGGCCCTTTGGGCATCAGGACTGACTTAGCTCAGCTCCATTTCAAATCCTCGTACTCACATTTTTAGGGGTAATACCTTGATCCACATCCATATATCGATTAAATGATTAGAGATCCAGTTACATCGATGCAAAATAAAAATATCGATCATGTTGTAATGTAAATTATAGTGTTAGATTGGCAGATGATGTTGCATCATGTCGATCGCAGACGTGTGAAATTCAATTTAACAGAAATCGCACAGCAACAGACTTTGCCATATCTAAACGTCATCTAAACAAATCTATATAACATCGCATTGTGATGAAACAGGTGACTTACAACCCTACAGATTTGTCATTTTTGACCAAGATTATCCATTAATTTTTTTTTATTACAACAGCCAATGCCAAAGCTTTGTTTGGCATCTGAACTGGACACAGTTTAAGAACCACATGTCCAGTTTGAAGCCCTGATCTAAAGCAGTCTAGAGGCCCTTTTTTTCCATTTTTGTGAAACTCATGACCTCTGATATATCGAAAGCACTTATTTCTGTTGATTGTGGTGATTATAGTTTACAGCTAATGGACACCCAAAGTTCTTAGCCTTCTCAAATGTACGTTCATCTACTGTACAGTTTATGCCCTTAACACTTGGTCAGGGCTCCTTTTGCATGAATGACTGCATCAATGCAGCGTGACATAGACGCGCTCAGCCCTGCTCTGCTGAAGTGTTCAGTACATTGCTGTGATAATGGCCTTCAGCTCATATACACTGGGTCTGGTGTCTTCCCTCTTCCTCTTGGATTTCACTTCACAATCCATTCAAGACGTTCTCCCTATTATCCCACCTTTTTTCCTTCCACTCAACTTTCCCTGAGCCTACCTGGATATGGCACTCTGTGACCAGCCAGCTTCCTTAGCAGCAATCTTTTCTGGCTCTCAATCTTTTCCTCTTTGTGAAGGGTTTCAATCACTACCTGAAGCACATCTGTCAAGTCAGCCGTCTTCCTCATTATTATCATCATCACATTTTTTGCATGTACAGGCCTTTCCTTTACATGCAATAAGAATAACATCAATAGTTTTCACCAGCTGTAAGCCACAAAGTCGGAATAAACAGAAAAAAAAAACAGAATCTGATTGACACGACGACATAGCATATAAAACTAATTTTTAAGAATTATTAAAACAAAGGAACTTTCCAAAGATATCCTCAATTACCGAAATGCACCTGTCTAGATAGATATTTTTTTATACGGTTTGCATTTCTTTTCAAATATAGAATTTTATCTGTTAGATATTGCAAGAAGAAATAAAGTCTGTAAAGTCAAGCAATTTACAAAACATTTTTTTTTACATAGTAATCCCAACTTTAAAAATAATAGTCAGCCTCCACAGTTTTCCTGACTTTGCAGGAACCCTAAACATAAACAGAACAGAGACAGGTGTGGGCCTACCGATGCAGTCAGGTTCTGACTCTAAAGCAAAGGAGGAGATCGCAACGGGACGCTCGTCGTTACAGGACTGATCGGCATGGAAAGCAGCTCCCTGTCCACACAAGGACTCCATCGGTAAGGGTATGTGAACAAATCCAGGTCCCTGATATCCACCCCCCCCCCTAAAAACAAGCGTGATCAGCAGCAGAGCGACTTCATCCCAGCACTCAAGGACGCAGATGGAGAGACAGGCCGCTCAGTTCTGAAACAATCACGAGTCAAGTCCAGATCAGCTCCTCAGAGGATCCAACATCCCGGAGGTCAGAAAACCTCTGGAGACAAAACAAGGTCTCAAAAAAATAAAATAAAAGCAACAGTATAAAGGCCTTAACATTTACACAGTAAAGTTTGCCTCAAGCTGAGGTTGAACTTTGAGCTCACTTAGTCACTCTGTTATTTAAAAAGAAAAAGCTGAGTTCGCAGCACTGGCGTGCCGACTTTCCCCCCTTCCTGCTACCAACAGGATATAGACAGGATGCAGACACGCCACAAGCGGAATTGATCCTGCGGTATGGCAGAAAACGACGGAAAGTCACACAAGAACTCTCTGCAAGTTTCAGTAAAACCCCTCTTCTAAACAAAACAACGGCTGCAAAGCAAATCCAAGGTTGTTCTCAGACCAGCAGCTCCTCCAGGTGATCCTCTGCAGCTGCACATTTTCCTCCTCTGCCTTCCTGTCTGGCCGCTCTCATCCCACGCACAGCGGCAACGCGTGCGGCAGGACTCTCAGAAACGCGCTCCCAGATGTTCGCTGCCCACGGCGAACCGAGCTGGAGCCCGAAGACCACGTCCTGGCCCCGACAGCAGAGCCCAGCGTCCGCCTGACACCGGCGGACCCGGATTCTGCGCGCGAGCCATTCAGATCCCTCATTTGTCTGAGAACAATAAAACGTTTTGGAGCTCTGCGTGGAAAAACACGGTGAAGTCAGCCTCACGCAGACACAAACAGCCGCCACAGTCCCAGCAAAAAAAAAAAAAAAAAAAAAGTAAATCTGCTTCTAGATCAGTTCAAGCTCTACTCTTGTATCCATGCATGTGACTCCACACTCAGGTGATACAATGGCGTTGGCTTTCAAACTTCCTCATGTTTCCAGAGGCCACCGGCAGCAACAAGCAAAGCCACGGTTTTGATGCATCTCTCTTGTAATCTACTCCTAGATGTCCTGGAAAAAAAAGAAAAAAAAGAGGAAAAACACATTCCTCTCTTCTTCCTGTTTGCCTGCTGAGCAGGAGAAAGAGATCCAGTCAGCTCTGGCGTGTGCACACACACACCCTGGAGACACTAATAAAAACAAGACAAACATGATGCCCAGGAATAACCGGGAGGGACTGAGGGAGGGCCTGGGAGGGGGTGGACTGCTGAGCCAGCGGTCTCTCACATGGGTTATTTTTGTCGTTTAGATGTGAGCGAGACAAAGGCGACAGGAGGACGGCAACGCTGCGTACCCACACGCTTTGGATCACCAAGTAAGCTGGACAATATATATATATTTAAATCGTCATGATCTGGACGTGCAGAATATCTACCGCCGCATCAGTAGGAGGGTCCCAGCTGAATCAGTGCCAACATGGTAAGCAGACGAGGAATAACAACGACAAGCGCACGATCAGCGTATCCTACAGCTTTTCCCGTCCGGTTTCTGGTTCTGTTTGACCTTCTTGATACAAAACACTGGAGCATAAAAGTATGGATGTGCTGTGGGTTCTTTGATACAGGTAGCAGTGTCCAATCAAAAGACACTAAGTATTCACAACATCAGATACCTTTTTTTTTTTTTAAGTGCATCAAAATACACGTTGTTGGTTGATTTTTAGCTTTCATGCGTTTAACGAATAAAGGAGTGAAAGTGAAAATCGGATTTTTCAGCATCTGTCCTGCTGATCACTAATCAGAGCTGATCGAGTGAAAATTGTCAGATTGAAATAAAAAAAATAAAAAAGGGAAAATCATAGTGAAACGTTCAGAAATGACAGAAAAAAAACATTTGCAAAGTCCCAGGACAAAGATAGACACATTTCAGGAGCTTGGATTAAAAAAAACAAACATATAAATCAGGTCTTCCAAGAGGTAAATGATCCAGAGGATATGGCCTCACCCATACAAAAACTCAGACTCCATCACCTAAACCCTGAGCAGAGCTGAGCAGAAGGGCTCACCGGACTGGTGAAATGCTTTGGCAACGAAATTAAATCTGTCCAGTTGGCAAAATACGGGGAATAAAGCATTGCACTGAAACTCACATTTCTGCAAGTGGGGATGTAACCACTGCTGAAAAAGCTCAACTTGTTGCATCTTTAGCTGGCCCCCGTGCCTGCTGCACCGTCTCCTACCTGCAGCGGCTTTGCCAAAGGTGCGTTTTCAAACAGGAAGTACGAGCGACCAATGAGAGCGGCGGCGGGGAGCAGACACCCCGTCACAAGGCTAAAGCACTTACTTTGGTCTCCTCTTTCGCTCTCCTCGTCGTGCAGCAGACCGCTGTTTGACTCGTCCCAGGTCAAGATCAGCGGCACGTCGTCGTCAGACTCCATACTCACAAAAAATAAATAAAAAATAAGAAAAAGAAACCAAATATAAAAAATAAAAAAAAGCCGACAAGAAGAGTTGTTTGTTAGCTAACGGAGTTATCTGCCTGCGCACTCTGCGCTGAGCCCTTCAGCGGCTGCAGGTGCCGATATCTCCGGTCAAATGTCCAGTTAGCCCCGCCTGGGTTCCGAGACGCAGACGAGGGACGGGTTGTTTACAGATTTAAACACATGCCAGCGGTTCACTGCTCCTCCGTCCCTCGGGCTAACGAGCTGGGACTGTCTGTCTGCCTGCATCTCTGTTTACAACATGCCCGCTTCATACAAACCGCCACTTGACTTGGCCCACCCGTCGCCAGGAAGGGAGGATGAAATCGGGGCTCCTGAGCTAATCCATGGGGCCCAACTTCAAGCCTCTGGCCCCATTCTCCTTCTGTGAAGCGTCGACCCTACAAAAGATGATCAGCTAGATCAACAACAGAGCTTCCCGACACTAAAGGAATTCGCTGTGGAGATTTTCAAAATAAAAGTATGTCTGCGTGGGGAAAAAAGCATTTTTATTTCTTTCTGTGACAAATTAGAAATAAAAAATAACGAGTTAAAAAAAACACAAGCTAGTTGAAAACATAAATATTGAGCTGCGCAAGAAAATTCAGAAATAAGGGTGATTTCATTGTGTTTTTGGCTTCATACACCCACAACGTCAGGTTCAAAAGCACATTGGGCTCGTGCAGACAAGCCGAGCCTGAATCTACGAACCGGAAGTCAACTACATGGCAACAGATCGCCATAGCAACAGAAAAAAAACATTACCCCTCAACGAGCCTACCGGTAGGTCCAAGACTTTTTACTTATTACAGCGATCCATAACTGCGAAAGAAAGAAAGAAAGAAAGAAAGGAAGAAGGAAAGAAAGAAAGAAAGAAAGAAAAAAAGAAAGAAAGAAAGAAAGAAAGAAAGAAAGAAAAAAGGGTCAGTTTGGTCTTTGACTTTAACTAACTTTCCATAACACTTTTAATTATAACTTATTAAACACAGAAATAGCAGTGCATATATAATTTTGGGGGAAAAATAACATAAAGAAAACAAGAAAAAAACAGTTTTATAAGATTATTCATCTCCCTGAAAAAGTGGTGTTCAAATGAATCTTTCCACTTAATGGATTATGACTCCGCTGACTGGGTTTTGGAGCAGCCCAGCCAGAGTCCTGACTGATAGAGAATGTGTGGAGGGGAATCTGTGGAGGGGGCTAAATATTAGGGTGATGGCAAGGAGGGCTTCCAACCCGATCTGGAGCAACACCAAAGATACTCGTCTCTATACCAGTTGAATATGCTGCTCAGGAATAATATGAAGGGGTTGGTTGCTGCAACGCCGATTATTGAGAAGGTTATAAATCAATTTCAACATGTTTTAAAAGAAAATCCGGACTAAAACAGGCATTTTGTTTCTCCAAAATTGTTTTCCTGATGAATGATTCTTGGTTGAATGAAAATAATTTTAAATCCATGTTTGCCAGGGGTATGATGAGAACATGTGTGGTGTAACTGTATGGCCTTGTTGTCTAGGCACTTCTTTGAAAGAAATGAGAAAACCTACAAAATGTGAGCCTCACCTAGAGATCCTTTGCAAAGAATTGTGTTACTTTAACTACTAAGATAATAAGGAGGATAAAAAAATTAGCTGCTCTGCATGCAAATAGGAAGCTTATGCAGGTAGGGCACCATAACTGGCTGTAGACCTGGGGCTCACGTCTTCCCAGATCCAGCCCTCTGTGTAGCTTTAGCAAAAGTTGAGTAAACCTTACATCACTGGGCATTTGAAAAAGTTACCATAAAGTATTTAAAGCTGAATATTAAGACTATTTTTCATATACTGTATCATTCATAAATATTTCTTCTTGGTATTTTTCATTCATGTATTTCCACTGTCTTCTATCAAGTGACAGCATGTTTGCAGAAGAAGCGGCAGCTGAAAAAAAGACTCTCCCATGATCCCAAGCAGGAAGCTCTCTCCTGAAGCTCAGCGCATTTCAAATATTGTGGAAAACTGCATCAGTCAAGTTGAGATTGCAGCAGCTCTACCCAGCATCCTCCAGTTCCACGCTGCGTCTGGTGTGGCAGACGAGGAGCTGAGTGAGATCCTTCGGGCGCATCAGGTACTGGAGGACAGACTGAAGCAGCTTGAATGTCAGGAGCTGAATGCAGATGGGCTGCAAGAAAAAGAGCGAGCAAAGCCGAGAGAGATGGTTCAGCTTAGAGAGAGCATTAAAAACTCAGTCAGAGATGTCCTGCGGTTTTTCCGGCTCCATCCAGATGTGCTCGGGGACTTGAGAGGAGAGATCAATATGGAAGTAGGCGAGAGCGAGCGCGCGTTAATCACAAAGCTTCAGATGTTTCACAGCTATTTGATAAAAAGGTTGTGTTCTGAAAAAGATCTGGCACCCCAGAGGCAGCGGCCTTTATGTCTCGATAATTCTCTGCAGCTATTGATTTCAGAGGAAAAAAGATCAGCTGCAGTCTTGAAGCAAATGAATGAAATGGTGAGGTATCCTTAATCCTTACGGATGTTGTAAGAAACCTGTCTGTAAGAGTTTGGTGTGACGCACTCTCACCTGCCCTGTCTCTTTTGTCACTCCTGCAGCTCTTGGAGAAAAACAGTGAGATAAAGCAAGTGGAAAGACGTTTAAAAGAGCTTCATATGCAAATTAGGCACGAGGTGACTTTCCAAGAGAAACAAGAAGAGGTAAATCTGACTAGCTTACGCGATGAGGTGGGCAGTCTCAAACAAGAAACCGATCAGCTGAGCTCGCAGCTCAGCGCGTTGATGCTTGAAAACAGAAAGGCGGAGAGAATTCTGCAGGAGGTGAGTTTGCTGGAAAGTTGTCAGGATTTAAAATGCTCATTCAAACCTTTCAGCAGTTTTTAATGTCACATCCACAAGCGGCAATGCATTTCACCGAGATCATATGACGAATGTACATGGTGTTACATTCCTTCACATACATTTCATAACAATCTGATATGTATTCAGCCCTCTATCTCCGATACCCTTAAATAAAACCCAGTGAAACTGATCAGTAAACAGCTCAATTGTGCATTATCTAGCCTAGCTCTTTTTCGAAGGCCTCAGAGGTTTTTCAAAGAACATTGGTGAGTAAAATATGAATGAAAACGAAGGAACACAGCAGACAGGTCAGAGAAAAAAAGTTATAAAGAGGTTTACAGCAGGGTTAGGCAATAAAGCAATATTCCAAGCTTTGAGCATGTCACAGAGCACTGCTCAGTTCATTCGATTACGTTCAGATTGCAGCACCTCTATCTGGCATCCTCCACCAACAAGAACTACCAACCAACAGAGACTATTAAAAGTCCAGGGAAGGAGACCATTAATCAGAGGGGCAGTCAAGGGTGTTCGGTAACTCGGAGAAGAGTTGCTGAGATCTTCAACTCAGGTGGGAGAATCTGTTGACAGGGCAACCATTAATCATCCACTCCACAAATCTGGACTATGGTAGCAAAAAATGTGGCAAGAGAAAAAAAACTGTTGAAAGAAAGACATTTAATGTCCCATCCATGGTTTACCACAAGCCAGGTAGGGCCCAGCAAACACAGGAGCTGGTCAGATAAGACCAAAATGTACTACATGCAAAAAGGTCTGTCTGAAGGTAGGGGGGCTGGGTACAAACCACACTTTTTTAAATGTTTACTTGTAATATATATATATATATATATATATATATATATATATATATATAGAGAGAGAGAGAGAGAGAGAGAGAGAGAGAGAGAGAGAGAGATACAAAAATAAATACTGAAAGAATGTAAGTAATGCTTTGTTTTCCTTTCACTTCACAATGACGCCATACTTTGTTGTTGTATCACGTGAAATCTCAATAAAATACATAAAAATTAGCTGATGTAACATGAAAAAAAGTTCAATGGATATGAACACTTTTTAAAATCACTGTTGCACTCCTTTCTTTGTCTTTGTGACAGAAAAATGATTCTGTGAAAATAGAAATTGAAAATATTCTGCAGAGCTTTGACAAGGACATGCTGGAAATCCAGGTACAGACCAAAAGTAATCTGCTGCTGCAAAATGTAGCATTTTGTAAAAAGAATGTTTTTTGTTTTAACAACACATTTATGTTCAGAAATGGAATTCAGTGGATAGTAAAATTTTGTAAATCCAGTTTGCTGATAAAAATTCTTTTTATCTCTGTTCACAAAAGCCTCAACAATAGACCATTAACAGAGCTTTTAAATACACACAGTGCGCCTCCATCCTTTCACATCTTTTCACATTTGTCTCAGGCCAAGCTGGAGCTGACTGAACAGGGATATGAAAAGGAGCTGGAGGAGGTAAGGAAGCTGAAGGAGCCCTTTTCTCTCCTAGAGGAGCAGTACGACGTTATCCAGGAGAGGAAGCGTCTGGCAGAGGAGAAGAGGAAAGAGGAGATTAGGCAGCTGGAGCGGAAGACCAAAGCTACTATCATCATCCAGGCGTGGTGGAGAGGGTACAGTGTCCGCAAGGCCTTAAAGAGCAAGGCCAAGAAGACCAAAAAGGCCAAAAAGAGCAAGGGCAAGAAGACCAAATGAATCAGCCAGCTTCACACTTTAGATGTCTGTAGTTTTTAGTTTTTCCTTTCAAATTTTTAAAAGATTGAATTGATTATTAATTTACGTGTTCACCTATCATTTTTACTATTCTCAATTTTGAGCTTAAAACGTAAAATTTTCACTCGGTAGGCTACATGAACTGTTGTTTCATGAAACGGCCACAGGGTGGCAGTGTAGAACTCCTTGTTCGGATAACCGTAAACAGAAGGTCTGCAGATAAAAGTTGAAACAAATAAAATTTGAAACAAGGACATTGTGTGTTGTTCTTGATCGTTTTTAACACTTAAGGGGCAACATAAGACAAAAAGGTCCACAACTGACAGAGAACTATAAAAAAGACAAACATGACAGATAACGTAATTGTTTTAGCAATTATACGATTTACTATTAAACGTGTCACAAGAACTGAATTCTTTGGCTAAAATGCAGTTGACTTACAAACAACGCATTTTTGGTGAGTAAATTACCTCACCTTAAAATATTGTAAGAAATTGAACAGTGTGATTTTCTTTATAACTAAGGGTGCAAAAGAGTTAAAAACTGACAAATTGTCTATGCCCAACTAAAAAGTTTGGAAAATCATGTGACTATTAAGCAGTGATGGGAAGTTAAATAAATCTATATTGTGCCAAATTTCCAGCTCATTTGGCATCAGTGTTGGTGCAAATGTGCTTTGCCATGTCCAAGAAATTGCAATATTTTGTTTTTTTTATTATAGATTTAACTTCACAAAAAGGCAGAAGTCATTTTAACTGGTGCTTGTGACAAAATGCTTACTTGTTTGTGATTCTCACAATGCTGGCCCATCCCTTAAGTTTAGGCCACTTTTTCGCCTGAATTATTCAAGTACTCACTGAGAATGATTTGATGGAGAAAGATGATGAATTACAATGTTAGCCACATGAATTAAGATTGTTTTATAATGATAATTTGAACATTGATCTGGAAACAATGCTGCATGGAGGCAAAGTTTTCGCACAGTTGTCTTGCTGCAAGAGGGACCTGGGTTCAAATCCTAGCAAGGTTTATTTTCACAAGGTGTTTGCATGTCCTCTCTGGGTACTACGGTTTTCATCCACTGTCCAAAAAATAAATAAATAAATTAAATTAAATAAATGTGGATGCTTGTTACCTTAAACATGCCTTAAATGTCAGTGTGTGTGCATGGGAGGGTGTCTCTGTGTTGCTCTTGGATGTCCTCCACCCCTCCATCTATCCGCTGTCTAGAATAGCTTATCCTTGCCAGGTCAAAGGGGAGGCGGGGGTCTTTCCCCAACAGTCACTGCGGAGGAAGCAGGGTCCACCGTGGACAGGTTGCCAGTCCATCAGAGTCCCTTTCTGGCCTGTCTCACCTATTTTGACACCTGGAAAAAAAGCATCTGTGACCCTGCAAGCAATGATTATAGTACATGGTTGATGTTTACCATATAAATTCCATAACCAGCTTTAACCTCATGACAATCAACATTTACCTGAAGATGCTCAGGTTTTATATTGTTAACTATCCAGACTTACGTGGTACAAAACATTCTCATTAAAGTCTCATGTTTCTGATCTTGACAATGAACCCCAACCAATGTGAATGTGGCTCTAAGTCACATGTGTCAAACTCCAGGCCCGGGGGATGAATTTGGCCCGTCAAGGTAATTTTTCCGGCCAACAAGAGCCAAAAAAGGCATATCATGTCATAAAGTACAGTCATATATCCTTTTAAATTGTATAAAGTGGCCAAAACTGTGCCTCCTGTAGCGATTGTTGGTTTTTTAAACTGTATAGCAACAGCACTCTGCCACTAGATGTCAGTTTTCCCACAACACATTAAAACAACCCAGAAATGTCCAAAAAAAGAACAAGTGATACAAAATGATGAGAGTTTAAAGTGTACTTCAACCCAATATCAACTTTTTTGCAGATATACTGAGTCTAAGGGTGCTACTTTTATGTTACTTGGCATTTTTTATATTTCTATGTGAACTGAAATGAAATTATCAAATCAAAAGCGTGCCACCGGCCCTTTTAATGACTTCATGATACCAAAGTGGCCCAATCTAGAAATGAGTTTGACACCCCTGCTCTAAGTGGTATTCAACTCTCTGCTCCCTTCCAGTTGGGCCCAACTTTATTGACCTCTTTTTCATATTATCTTATTTTTTTGTGCATTTAAGACAACAAGTTAATTGTCACTTAAACACATGTTGACAGATGGAACAAAAATTGTTATTCTGGTCCCAGTGGAAGCCAGTGTGCATTATTTATTAATGTGACTGCTAGAGAAAGGGTGTATTTTAACATTTGCTTCTCCGCATTTTATTCGGAATAACCCATTAGAACTGAACTCACGGGACAACACATTTGTCTGAACTGAAACTAGAAATGATAAATCATTGTTTGTTAAATAGACTGAATTTCAGCAATATTGTTTTTTTGTTCATTTTCTCATCTATAGACAGATTCCACCATAGTTTTTCTTTTTTTTCCGAAAAACATTTTTTCAGTTACTTTGAAGAGAAAATGCATAAAGGCGAAATGTAAATTTTAATTATTTAATTAAAGCGTTTCCAGAATACACTGAGCGCGACTGCAGTGTGCATCAACCCAGCTCAGATACTAACAGTGCAAATGACTAAATTAGCTTTGAATCCTGACACCTAATTTTCCAGTCAAGGAAGGTTTTTGTTAGTTTGTGCATAAGTGGTGCATTTGTCAACTCGTTGCTATCTGGGTCTCAAAATTTGCTGTGGGCCCAAGCAGCTACAAAGTTTGTTTTTACCTCAGGTTGGCCGTGCTTATGGTCATCTGAACATACAGGCCAGATTAAGAAAAAAGACATGATACACAGTTTCTGGTGCTTCCACAGTTGTCCAAAGTGCTTATTTGGCAAGCCCTCACTTCATCAGTTAGTCTCGCAGTCACTCTCCTCTTAACAATTCCCTTTTCTTCTATAAATAGACTAGAATAGTATTTCTAAGTGTGCTAAGATAATGAAAAAACTTTGTAACTTTTAGTTTATTTATTTAAAAAAACGAGCTACAGGATAATGGACACCTGTGCAAAGAATAACAGGAATCTGAACTATTGATTTGGGTTTTAGGAGCTAAGATGGTTGTGCAGTGCTGGTAAGAAATACCTACAGTTAAGCTCCTTTGTGCATTTAGGATACAGCGGCCTATCACTGCAGGAGCTCTCTGGTGCCAAGTCGTGTAATAATTGATTAACTTAAGACATCTGACCGTAGAGTCTGTTGATAAAGCTTAAGTTTGCTCTCTAACCGCCCAGACCTCAAAGGATGAACTTCATTTCGGGGTCTTTTCATAGATCGAACAAAAATGAAGAAATTTGTACTGATCGTTGCTATAGTTTATAAACCGCTGGAATGAACTTTGTGTTCAGTTTTCTGAATTATTTTGTAACTATGGTTCTTTTTTCAGGGGAGTTTTAAGGTGGTGCGGATTTGACGGTGAAACAGAGTTTATAGGCAGCAACTTTTAATGGGACAAATTAAAAGTAACTGCATAAAAAATACAAATACATGTGTCTGCAGACGTGTGCTGTATTACTTAGCTTCACTCTACTTTAATGTTTTACTTTGTTAAAGCAACATGCTGGAGATGTTATTGCATATGTGATTAGCATCCAGTCTTTAGAGCCTTTAAATCCAAAATGAGACTTTTTAGCTGAAGAACACAGCTTGTGGTGCTGCAGCTATTCTGGGAGGAAGAACCATGATCTGACAGGGAGGGTTGGTCCCCCTGACAGTGAAGGCAGCTGACAGGAGGTGAGGGGGGTCGGACAGAGGGGCACGGTCAGGTTGTGTGCATGTGTGGACCAGGTGATGAAGGGGAGTCTTTTAGAGGTAATGTTCGATTCTGATTATTCACACCTTTTATGTTTTAACCAATTTTGGTCATATTTTTGATGATGAATGGGATATTGAGGATTGCTGGATGAAGATAATGATGATTTGTCACACTTCTGGACATTACAGAGATTATGGCCAACCTAAATATGGATTGTTTGTACTTTTACACCACTGGGCAAACACCTCAATATCCAGCTGTACTCTCACACCTGCAGCCATTTGTGTATCGGTTTGGGGGGGGGGGGGGGGGGAGTCAAGCAGTCAGGTTCAAACAGATGGCCAGCTTCATTGGTTAATGAGGTGCAGATAAAGAGACTTCAACTCTGTGCATTTCTGTTATTTCCTCCTGGGTGTGTTTCGGAGTGGACTCTGAAAGCGGATTTTATCAGAACTTGTAGGTTATTCAGTAATAGTGTTCTACTGCAAGATCTTTGAGATGAGCAAAGCAGGGACAGCGGATGCTGTGGATAAAGGTGGCTGGTTATGGAGCTGGCCGAGGAGAAAACAATGGGGGGATCACAGGGAACTTTCAAGGATGTAAAGAGGAAGGATACTGGCACTGGAGAGAGAGAGAGAGAGAGAGAGAGAGAGAGAGAGAGAGTGAGAGAAATCTACTATGGTGATATTTAAGGGCTGTAGCATTTAAAAGGTTTGACTTTTATCAAAGAAGGAACAAAACTGGAGACTATTTATTCAATGAGGGAAAAATCCCATAATAAATATTTGTGTCTCCAGGGTTCTCTGTTTTCTCTGCACCTCTCTGCCCAGGATGAGCTGTCCCCAGACCTAAATCAGGCCATGAAAGAAAGTTGATTTAGTATCTAGAGAACCATTTCTGTTGCGATTCGACCACATGTTTTGGACCACTGTTGTGTTAAATTACCAAACGTTGGAGTATTTCCATTTTTGAGAGAGGCCTTCAGATCTTTATGCCACGTGTTGTAGTATGTCAAAGTCCATAATGCCAGTTTGGCATTATGATAAACACATTAAAATAGCAACCCCTCCATTTTATTTTTATGCTTCAAGTCAACTTCTATTTGAAGAAAAAAACTACTGTTAATTTTTATTTTGCTGTCTGAAAGTCATGTCAGTTTGCCTCATGCATCGGTGGTCGGCAGAAGAAGTTGGTATGTAAGGAGGCAGTGTGCAGACCACGCACCAGGCCTGCTCCTGTAACCTGTGAGTTTTCTGGTTTTGCAGGTAAACTGGATTGTAAATTATGTAGAAATGATGACAGCTGCGATGCCTTACATTGCAAAGGATGTGAAGCCAAGGAGTGAAATTACAGGTCTAAGTGTTTAAAGGTGATTCACCACTGTGTGTAGCTAAGATAGTCAAAGTTTGTGGCGAACACAGGAATGAACTACATTAATGGTTCATGTCTCTGTAGGTTAAAAGGGTATAGGCTAACTACTTATAGATGCACATATTGTCAGTAAAAGCATGAGCTAATGGCCAAAATCTGTGTTGAACTGTGTCATGTCATGAGGAGTTTGTGTAAAATGAATTACTGGTCAAGCTAAGCATAAGGCTGGATTATGGAACACACATGTGGTTCTATATCTGTATTAAGCCAATTAGTACGCTGAGAGGAAAGTATGTATGGTCCATGTAGGTATTTATTTTAGGTTAAGAGAGTTATCAGAAAAAGAGCAATTTGTTTTGTGTTTACTTAATTAAGATTGAATGCAATAGAAATACAGTAAAATGCATTGATTTGAAATGGATTCAGTTTGATAAACAGTTCATGAGAGTGGTTGATATTGGTTACAGAAGCAGTTGTTGAACTGCTCGCATCGTTGCGATTTAGTCAGTTCAGGAAAGTGAAATGAGGAGTCAAAACTGTAAAATCATAAACAATAATGTCATTGGTTATAATACAAAGTGTTTCAGTGTTACTATAGCATTGTGTTTTACAGTACAACTGTGGTGTGTTGTAGTTTTAAAACAGCAGGAGTTGGTATGTAATGAGGCTGTGTGCACTGAGTACGCTCCTGTAGCCTGTTATTTTTCAGCTTTTTACACTTCCTACAAAATGAATATGTTGCACTGGAGTGACTTGGCCTATCATCTTCTGCAGTGTAACGTCACACGCTCTAACAAGGTTCCCAGGGCATTTGGAAGAGAAACAGGCCCACAGCACCACACATTCCCCACCATACTAAACACTGGACATGAGGTGCTTTTCAACATAGTCGTGTTGCTCCACAGCTCTTGCTCCTGATTGTTTCTTGCAGAAAAGCTCCATCCCAGTCTGACCTGACTAAAAGTCACCATTCTGGTTTAAGTCTATCAAGTTTAACAAACTTCTCTTTGTTTCTGGTGGCAGCATGGGACTTTTTCTTTGCCTCCCAAACAAGCGGTTGGCATGTAGACAGTGTCTGATAGTTATTTTGTAGAATTAGTGATCTCCAACATGCCACTCTTTAGTACAGTTCTCTAACAGTGAGCCTCAGGATTTAAAGTTTTACCATCTTTACCAACCTGCTCGCCAATTGGACGCTAAATTTGGAGCTGCGTCAAGACTAATGGCTCTTTGTGTCCATTCATTTTGAAAAAAATAACCTAGATTACTCAGAAGTGGTAGAGGTGGCAATAATTTTAAAATCTGTGATTTAAAAACAATATTTTTTACGCATTTTGAGGTTGGCTGTATATCTTTTAGCTCATGTTTTTGTAATAAAAGATCAACTTTAGGATCTTTACGCTGGGTGCTAATGAGAGTTAAGAGTGTTGTATATAAATAAACATTACTTACCATACAAGCACTTTGCCTCAGTTTTTGCTGCTTCTTATGATAACATATGAAGAGTTTCTTACAAGCATGATTTCAAAGCGTTATGATGTTTTCTATAACAAAGTCCGTATGTGTGGAGATTGTGACTCCCCTTCCTTTGCACCACAGTGGTGCAAAACCTTAAAAGAAATGGTACAAACATATTTCTCCCTGCAGTTGCCACCTTGTGGGATTGCAGTTTCATGTTACGTCTATATATGCCACCTCTTTATATTAGAAACAACTGAAAGTGTTTATATTTTTCTGTTTCTGAAAGTGCAGATCATGAACTTTAGTGTTGTCACTTTCAGCTGTATTGCTGACAGGTGTTACCACAGGGAAATGTGTGATTTCTTTCACTTTAAACACCCAAATCACACTTTATCTCACACCTTTCACAATTGACTCCTCGACAGTACTGGGCAGGGCACACAGCTCTTGTGCATATATACACACCGAGGCTCCTTACTATACTCCTTACAGACTCAGGCACACATGGTGATGCTGGGTTGCAAAAATATCAAGAACAAGATCAGGTGGGCTTCATTTCTTGGGCTTCGTTGGATCAAAAGGCATTGAGAGGGTGAGCCATTCTGGGAACTCTACATGTTATTTATATGCTGAACATTCTTTGGAAAGATATTGAGATTGAAAATGTGAAGGCTGTAAGCAGGTGGAATCATATGAGCACATTTTTATAGCTTAGTTGTGTAATCCAAGAAGGGTTTATACGTTTCACTCAGCATTAATGTAATTTAGCTTCAGCAAAAATGCTGTCATAAAACATATAATGGACCAGTTTGCTCACAGTGTGCACTCAGTTAAAAATTAGCACTAAATACAGTCGAGAAAAAAGGAATAATCCAATTATTAATTTTGCAATCAAAAATTTGTTCAGATATTGATGTGTACTTTTATTTTTATTACTCTCTAGAAAAAAAGATTGCAGCTAACACAAAAACCCATTTTTGTATAACCAATTAAACAAAAGATGTAGGTAAATATGTGTTTTCTAACCGATGCCTTGGTCAGGACACCCCGTTCCTCAGATAGCTAATCTCACCTCTTTTTGCCTGAAACAGTTTCAGTGGTTTACGCTTTCAACCGTCTACCCGTCTCTGACCTCAGTCTCAGGAATGGTTGCTCCACTCCTCACTTTCAGCAGTGAGATATTTCAAGGGCTTCTTGCATGTAATGCATGTTTAATCCCCCCCCCCCCCCCCCCCAAAGCATCTCAGTGAAATGGGCTCTGACTCAATTCCATAAATGTCCATTTCTTAATTTTCAACCAGTATTGGTACGTTTTGGGTCATTCTCATATTGCAGAGTCCAATTGTGTTTCATCTTTATTTTTTCTCTACAGTTACATTAACTTAAAGTAGGGCTGGGCAATATATTGAGATTTTAAAAATATCAAGATTTTAAAAAAGAGATATAAGATGAGATTATATTGTTTATATTGAGATGGTCTATGTTGCGATAAAAGTATACTTTTATGTATTCCAGCAGGTTATTTTTCAGCCGTATCTCATATTTATCAACAGCTGTGAGACATTTGGGATAAAGGTTTGATTCAGAGATGCCTTTTTAGAATTACTTGAAAAGAAAAGCATATTTTAGGCATTCAGTCTAAAAATATCAAGATATCATTTTTGATCCATATCCCCCAGCCCTACCTTAAAGCATCCACTGATGGGGGTCAGAATTCATGGTTGATTCTAGGTTGGTGAGCCGGTTTTTAATGTGCCCTTGCTTTGTGTTGTTTGTGTATTACAATGAAGGGTTTAAAATTTGTAGTGTGCTGGGTGAATATATTTGATGCTATGTAAAAAAGTGGTTTTACTGTGAAATTACGTTAAATAGAGACTGGTAATTTAAATATAGCACATCCTGTATAGTAGTTAAAAATCTAGGTGTAAATTATGCAAATTAGCCAAAATAAGGCATAATAAGACATAACTCTGACCATTAGATGTCAGCTGACTGCTGACAGTATAAATCTTGGTAATTCATCAACAGGCCTTAACAGGATGCTTATATACCCTCTTGGCTGCAGAAAGATCGGAAGTGGTCTTAGATAAATCTGTAAAAATAGCCTATAAGAATTTAAGGATAATTGACCATCTGGGGATGAAAGTCAATTCTGTATGAGTTTCACTAGTCAAATCATTTTTAGCCCCGTTGATCAGAAGGTAGTTTGGGCAACCTTAGGGTTGACAATTCAAGCCCTCAGCATGGTGGGATAAGTACATTTCCAGTGCAGACAGAGCATCTGCATAGCCTAACATTCGACAACTAGGTCGGTCCACTCCATAGCAGTGGTACGTGTGACGTGTCAGAGTTGCAACGCTGACGTTTCAAAGTACCAGAAGAAAATCCTGTAGCAGTCTGGCATTGCTGTCGATCAGATAATTTTTGCTACAGGATCAAAAGCAGAGAAAGGCTATCCTGGATTTTTGTGTTCTTAAAGTCTGCATCATTGCACACAGCACACAGCTCCATTTCGTCCACAGCAACGGACGCAATGGAGCTGGTAGCTCCTTAGATTTAGGCGACTTTGGTACGTCTGATGTAGAACAAGTGTGCAGCATGCTCGGTCCAGCCCTCCAGAGGCGAAAAGCTGGTTAACGGAAAAAATCAGATGGTGGGTAAAAAATTCTGCCTGGTTTCCCTTCATTCTGTTCTGTAAACATTAGTCCCTGCCTATGCTGTGGAGCTGGTTTACCCACCTCTGGATAAAAAGCAACACTTTACACACATCAACACCTGAGAAACATGATAAGAGGCAACTTAACAGGAAATCATTTCTCTACATCTGCAACTCTGTAAATACTGGCAGGCACAACCACTGTACAGAAAGGCCCAAAAGTCTGATATGTTAGAAAAATCAACCATAAGACACAAGTAATTCCTGCATTTGTATGTTTGGTATGCTTGACTGATTTTAAATATGAGGAGTAGCATCTGTACATATCAGTTACAATTTCATCAGCTTTATTAGACACTTACAGTCAGGCCTGAAGATATAGATGCTAAAGGTTAAATAATCCCTGAGAAAAACTTTTTTTCCTCTAATTCTGTTTATTATATAATTTACTGTTCTACTGAGCCAGTCCAGCTGTGTTATTCTGACAAAAAAAGTAGTATTTAAAACATGAACAAAGTGAATCTATGATATTCCATAGCATTTTCTTTCTTGACAAGTTATGATCTTTTTGACTTTTGGAAACAATTATTTATTACATTAATAAAAATAATAATGGGGACATTCTTTCCTCCTTAGTTCTAATTTAATGAAAAAAATTGAATTCAGTTTTAATCCCTTCTGGTCGCATCGGCAAGAAATTTTTGTTTGCCATCATTATGTTCAAAAATTTGCCTTCACCTTCAGGTTAAGAAGCATTTAATGCTAATTTCACATATATGGTGCCACACAGTGACAGATCGAGGCGGCATCTTCTACACAGTTAATGGAAATGCTGTGTGTGGTAAGTTTCTGCATTATGACTCGCAGGTGTGGTTAAAAAACCCGAAAAAAAAAAAAAAAAAAACAGTGACGCTGACTTTACAGCATTACCAGAAAAATGCATCAGATCTCAATGTGTGGTATTCACACACACACACACACACACACACACACACACACACACACACACACACACACACACACACACACACACACACACACACACACACACACACACGGTAGCAGCTGAGTGATAAGGAAGGAAAGGTGGGACCAAAAGCTAATGAAGGGGAAAAACAACAACACAGACAGCTGGAGGCAGAGATGCTGATTTATTCATCTTTAATGACGGAGACGGAGTGCCGCACGCACCCAGAGTACTTTATTAATACTAATGGAAGGGGAGCATGTTGTGTCGGGTGATGAGCTGAAGTATCACACCCATGTAAACACGGACAGAACCTCTAACAGCTCCATGTGCTTCAGGAAATTTCAAACCAAATCTCTCATTTCTTATTTATAGTCGATGCAACATCCTATGGAGTGAAAGGATTTATGAACTGACTTGTGTTCATATAAGGAAACGCTGAGAGCAGTAGGTGCTGCTGAAATTTGGGGGAAAAATGTTTTAGGAAACCGATGGTGTGGTTTCTTTGATATTTTTGTGACAAACCGGAAATCTGGATATTTATCACAACAATTACAAGAACGTGTGGAGCAACCCAACCCCGTTCTCATGCCATTTCTAAAACGTTCGGCTTCATGTTGGGCCGATTAAGCTCAAAGCATCACTCCTGTACTTTCAGTCCTCCAGAACTGTTTAAAATATTTAAAATCCTGTCAGGATCCCCACGGGTCTGATTAGGTTTTGCAGCTCCCTGGGGATCCTGAGGCCTGTTTATGTTTTGCACTTTTAGTATTGTTCTATGTTCACATAATGAGCTCCAGTCAGTTTTCAACTCTCTATTATTTTAGTGGTTCATTCTTGTATCTGTTAGATTCGGTTCCTATTTTAGTCAGCTCATGTTCATTATGATTTCAGTAGTTCTGTTAGATCTTTATTTTCTGCCTGCTCTTCCTTAGTTTGGTTGGGTTATTCCCTCATGTCTGGCCATTCTTCATGTTTTCCCGTCAGATTCAGTTCTCCCTCTGCCCCAGCCAGTTCATTGGCTTCCTCTCGTTTTGCCTAATTACCTTATTCCTCTGACCTGTGTGATTTACTTGTTGTTCCTCCCATCTCCTCCACTATTGATTCTGTCAGTTTAGCCATATCCAGTTGTCAGGTGCGCCGTCAAACAACCCTGTTCTGGTCGCTGCCCTGTCATGTTCCTGTGTTTGTTGCCAACCTGTAAGCTTCATTTCTTAATTAAATAAACTACCATTCTCTACACGATGTGGCTTCCCAGCTCTTGTCTGCGCTTCGGTCCTGCAACAAAATTAGAAAATGTAAGTTCTTTGCCGACTTTTGATGGTAATTTACTATTTGAGCCTCTTGTCAGACTTGTCATTCTTTCCTGTTTTTATCAGAATCAGAAGAATGTTATTGTATCCAATGCTGCATGGCTTTTCATGCTTTTATGTCCTCACATAGTTTATTGTAGCCTAATTCTGGTTTTACTTACCTCAGTAAAACTTCACTGGATCATCCGCCACTTGTGCAATGTCCAAAAGGCAGCAGTGAAGTTTTTTTTGCTGCCATGGCACACTTTTAATGATAGCTCTGCGCTGGCGCCCTGTTCAACACAGACAACAGGACTGGATTCTGTACATACATCTCTGATCCTTCTTCAGGCGTTTGTCACCGCCAGGACCCTGAGGTCAACTGATCAAGGCCTGTTATCTGTCCTTAAATCAAGGCTTAGAACTAAAGCTGACAGAACCTTTGCAACCCCTGTGCTCTAGATACCCTTTAACGTACGTTCTGTGGACCCAATGGACAGGATCAAGATGAAGACTCATTGTTATAGACTGGCAGTAAGGTAATAATTTCACTGCGTTTTAGCTTTTTGCGGCTGTCATTTTAACACACTATATGTTTCATACTATTTTGCTGTGAAGCGCCCTGTGGCTTTTAGATTGATTTATTTTGTAAATCAAACCACATGGTTACAGTCGCCACGTACGGGATTTTTAACAGGATTTCCGATTATCTGTGATCCGATCTCTTTCACACATCGCTGCGGCTATAAAGGCGTGCAGCGGCGACTCCTTGCTCAAGGCCTTAACCATCACCTCTTCCTTCCCGAGGAATTGTAGGAATTTAAACGTCCCCGAAGATTGTGTGCTGCCGTAGATTTTCTGGCAGGAAAGTGGAGGAGAGAGAAGAAAAAGGTGACAGAGACAAAGAACAGGGAACCCGCACAATTAAAGCGGATTTAATCGGGATGAAACAGTTTTCCCACCCATACAGGTTTCTGAAACATTATTCTGTTGCCTTGACATGTCTACCAGGTCCACTGCTGTTTTGTTTTACTCCAAACCTGCCCACGTTCATGACTGCCTTTTTCTGTACGTTTTTACGCTATTAAACTTATTTTCAAGTCAAAGTGCTGCCTCTGCCTACCTGTCTGCAATTGGGTCTTACTCCTGAGAAACTAAAAAAAAAAAAAAAACTGGCACGTTTGGCATCTCTTTAGGCAAAGTTTGGCCAACTCAAAACAGTTTTACTGCTCCTACATTCAAGGGTTTTCAAGTATCAACAGCCTGTTTAAGGCCAGGCCACAGTGCAGTGATACGTTTAAGTCCTAACTTTGATTTGGCCACCGCAAACCCTTTTCTTTGGTTTTGGTATTTTAGGCCGTTCAGATGTAAAGCTGCTGGTGTGCCTTTGATAATGGTCGTGCTATTTAACATCACATTACACATTTAGCCGTTTTTTTTTAAAGCTATTTACAAGCATAAATCAAGTGGAGCACTAAAAAAAAAAAAAAAAAAAAAAAAGATAATGGTCGTGCTGCATAAACCAAAATAAAGAGGATAATTCATGGTTCCATCAACCACAGCAAGTCTTCCAGTTCCTGTAGCAGAAAAGCAGCTCAGACCATCACACTGTCACCGGCATGTTTGACTGCTGGTTTAATGTTATATTTCTGAAATGCCAAAAGTAACGAGGCAAACAGCTTCCAAAATACTCCACTTTTGTCTCATCAGTCCATCGGATATTTTACCAAAGTCTTGGGGATCATCAAGGTGTGTTTTAGGAAATTGGAAATGGGCCTTTTTGTTGTTTTTGATCAGCGGTGGGGTTTCACCTTGGATCTCTGCCATATATTACCCTTTTCTCCAGTCTCTTCTTATTTTTGACTCATGAACACCAATCTTAACCAAAGTAAGTGCAACCCACAGTGCTTTAGTTGCTGTACTCAGTTCTTCTGTGACCTCCTGAAGGAGTCGTTAAGGTCTATAGCACCGTTATTTGACCTTTTTTTAAATGTATACGTCAACCTCTGGTTGCATACAACGTTTTTATCAAAGATTATCACATCCTGCTGGCGTGTTGTTATTTTGGTGTTTTATGCTTTGTTTTTGCTCAATTTGTTAGTAAATAAAGCCTTTTGTGTTTATTTTTAAAAACAACGGAAGTACGTCATGGTGCATGCGCCGCAGGGGTTTTAAACAAGGAAGCAGCTAACGGCTATTAGCATCTCCCAGCCAAACAAGAATGGTTTTTGGTCTTTTTTTTAAGCATATAACGTGGCTATATACCTTTTAAAGGCACTTTTTGTAATTAATTAGATGAAGGTGGACCCAGAATTCAGCCAAGACAAGCGAGGTACGTAAAGAAACCAGGTTTTAATAAGCAGAACTTATTAGAACAGGAACAGGCAGTCTCAAAGGTCATACAGGGAATCCAAAAGTCGGTACACGAGAAGGCAATCCAAAAAACAGGCAGGAATCACAGACAGGGGTGATGCGGACTTGGACTAACCTTAGGTGGATCCAAAGGCTCTCAACACAGACTAAGGTTTGTCAACAAAGGAAAGTATTCAAAAAAAACCGGGACAGGAAAAATCAGACAGGAACACAGGCTGGCTCAGAAAACACAAAAAGGCAATTGGGTTAAGTCTACAGGCTTACAAACAAGATACTGGACAGAACTCACCAAAAGCTCAATAATGATCTGGCAGGGAACTGAACGCTGAGGGAGGACTATATAGTGGAGAGAGCAGGAGAAACCAAGTGAAGCTAATTACAATACAGGCAGGTGGAAACGATCAGAGCAAGTGAGCTGACAGAAAGCTGAAGGTGAGCAAAACTGAGCTGATAACAAAACTTAGACTGATAATGTGACAAGGTAAAACAGGTAACCTAAACAGTACATAAGCTACTATCAAAACCAAACCGAAATAACCCATAACCAGAAACCGAAACAACTAATCAAATAACAAACATGAACCAGAACAGAACTCAGAATATTACACTTTTTGGGTAATTTAATAATTTCCTTTTATCTGACCAGAATTGAGATCACAGATCTATTTCTTTTCTTTCTTTTTTTTGCCAGGTAAATTTGACCTAGATTGTGTTGCAGCAAAAAAGGTCAGTTACAAAATTGTAAATCAGAGTAATAAATTACATAGCAGTTACAATTAGTTATAATATTTCTGGTAGGAAAATGTCTTTTCACTGTGATTCACTGGAGTTCCAACGCCTTATAAATGGCTTTGTAACCCCTGCCAGACTGATCGATGTCAGTGGCTTTGCTTCTAACAGTCATTTAATTCAAATTGCAGCATGATGTGTTGCTCTTTTGGGCTTTTAGCCTACTTTATATTGGCAGGCAGGTTCATTTTAATTTCTTTCACTCTGGAATCTGACTATAATGAAGTTTTGCTTGTAAAAAGGTTTAATGGTGGAGGAATAATTACTTTTTTAACATAGAACCAAGTTGTTCTGGACAGCTTTTTCCCCCCTTAATAAATAAAGTCAAGTTTTGGAAACAACATTTTGTATTTTAAAAGTCCTTTTTGATTGATTAAACATTATTTAATGATTTCAAACAAGCAAGATCAAAGCCAAAACATTTTAGGGAAGGAAACTTTTGAAGCTAAATTCCCCTCTAGTCACTAACTAATCCACAAAAAGATAAACTTAAACGGCAGCAACTGGAAAATCATAAATGGGACAAACAGAAGTCCAAAAACTCTGACACCTAATAATAATAAACACAAAGGAAAAATAACAGCAAAGAAATAGTCAAAATGCAAACCCATAAGAAGATCCGAACCCCTACGGATGGTGACGGTGACAATTAATGTGAATTTCCATTGATCGATTTACGCATCAATTTGAAATTGTTAGAAAGTGTTTCCTTTCACCTTTTTGTCACAATAATAACTCTGCAAGCATTTCTTTTTTGTATGTGTGTGCTGCTAGATTTTAATTAGCTTCATCGATGTTCTCTTTAAGGTTATAGTGTTGGTCTTTTTTTTTTTTTATTCTTTACGTATCAGTGTCATAAAGTAAATATTCAGTCCCGGCTCCAAAGAGCAAAAACCTTTTAGGTTCCGTCTGGCTTGGTTTCGCACTCGCCGATGCTCACACGCGGAAGCGGGAAGGTAACAAACGTTTGTACATAAATAATTAAAGGTCAACAGTGTGATGCAAAACAGAAATTGAGAGGAAGACTGTGTTTATGCTAATACCTTGTCAGACAGCGAGGCCAGTGACTTTCTGACACCATGTATAAATCATGAGACAAGATCAGAGAAAAGCAGCGGGTACGGGGCCAAACCAGGCTGCCTCTGGCTAACAATAGGCTGACTGAGTGCTCTGACATCCGCCTGCATGAGCAGGCGTGTGGAGCTGGTGGCGTGCCTGAGTGGATTTGTTTGTTTATTGATGTTTGTGTTTGTCTCACAGCAGTGGTCTTGTCTGGCCTGTTTGCAAACATGTCTGTACACGAGTAGCAGCGGGTCTGCGAGGCTCAGGGTCAGCGAACGACAGAAATTGAAGCAAGTTATGGAGGTTCGCCCAGGTGTCAGTGCTGCAAATTTATCCGTAGCCGGGAATACGGACGATGATAGAAAAGCTGTATGCTGTCTGTGGACAGAGAGAACAGAGTGTGGTGGCCTGATCGGTTTTACTGAGGGGAAAATCGCTGCTATAATGACTTGGTATTTACACCCCCTTACAGTTTTGTTACAGTTCAACTGCATGCTTATGGTTAATTTAATTGGTATTTTAGGTGACAGACCAAAACAAAGTGGTCTTTAATTCTCAAGTTTTTCTTTTACTGTGCATCACTGTATTTGGCTCTTTTTTTCCTGATACTCCTTAATAACATGGATCAGTGATGAAGTTGTGGATGAGTTTAAAGCAAGGCTAGAGTGGAAAACAACGTGGCAAGTGTTGAACTTCATCATCCAGACCGTTTCTGTCCCATAAGCTCAGCGTGAACCTGCTCTTATCTGCATGAAGGATGGGTCACCAGGGCTAAACCTGCTGAGCTCCACGGTGAAGGGGCAGTGAGCAAAGGGCCTAGAGGACTCTGGACCCTCAGGCCCGCTGCACTTCTAATGGTTTGATCACAGATATCTTCACCAGTTGCCCACTGGAGGTCACTTTGTAGGGCTCTTCGAGTATTCATCCTATTCCTCCTTGCCCAAAGGAGCAGATAACGGTCCTGATGATGGTCTCCTCCGTGCTCTTGAGACTGAGCCGGGAGACACAACAAACCTTCTGGCAACGGCCCATTATTGATTTCTGTTGTAGCCCACAAACTGAACAATGAAGTAACAACGCTCATGTTTCACTTTCTAATCAAAGTGAAATCAGACTACTTCCATGTCTAGTTGGTTGGAATTGAGTGCAGTTAATTGGATCCGCTCTTTCTGCCGGCTGTGTGCTCACGACGCAGGGGGAACACGTTCTGTCGCGGATAAATAACCCAGCAGAACTACCCTGTCGTGCCACGGTTCTGCTGGGTTATGGCTTGAGAAGGTTCGGACAGGAAATCCAGGAACCGTCACTGAGAAGAAAACTCAAGGGAGACCTCGGGATGTAACATTGGAAAAGTTCAGGGAGAGTGAGCTTAGCATAAAGTCAGGTAATCATTACATTTATCAAACCCAAGAAATATTACGGAGGGCTATAAGTATCACATCGGTTGTCAATCAGGCGTTGAATGACTGGCAGCCAGCTTTTCGTAAATTCCACCGGATGAGCTTGATGAGAAGCAGGCGTGCAGGAGCACACTGTTCAACCGGGGAAACCTGCAGCCCAATGGGAGAAAAACACCGAACAAACACAGCATCCGCATCCCCAGCACACGGTGGTGTTAACTGCAGAAGTCATCTAGGGTCACATCCTTAAAACCTCATGAACCTCTTCACACTGTATGAAAATGTCTTTATTTTTAACTTTTATCAGCATTTGTCTTTTGTTCATTTCCTGTTGTTTTCTGTTTTTTTTTTGGGGGGGGGGGTCTTTAATAAACAGCTAAAACCCAAACAGATAAAACATATTGTTACCTTCCTAAAGTAATGGCCTATGTCATTTTTTAAAGATTTTTCAGAAAACACACAAAATAATAACAAGTTATGAAGTTTATTTTGGCAAAAAAACTAACAATTTTTGGCAACATTGACTTGGGCCGTTATTTTAGGAAGGTGACGATACAATAAGTGCAATACCTGAAACGATAGACTCTCTTGGTGAGGCCTCAGGCTGAATCGAATAAATCTGAACCATTGTCCTGAGTATTTCGGGGACACTTCAGGCCCCGTCTTGTGCACAAACATGATGATATTGGCTGGGGTTGGTAAAAACTGGGGGACATGGAGGCCGACGGCGGTCTCTTTACAGTGACCAAACATGGACAGAGGCCACGTGAAGCCCTGCTACTGATATCATTATTCGGTGTCCAGTCTAGACGGAGCCCATGAAGTCAGGGTGGGCCATGTGTAATCTCTTGATTTTGTGTGTATGTGTGTGTGTGTCTTATTGTCATGCTGGCTGCGTGTCTTTGTGTCCAGTAGAGCGTATGTTTGTGTCTTTGTTTGCAGGATTAGCGTGCGTCTCCAGTCCTCTGGCTGTAATCGGACAGGACACTGGCTCCACGATGGCTTGAAACCCCCAACACCACCCACTGAGGGAGCTCCTCCGTCTCTTTTCACCCCGTCATGCGTGTTTGGCTCCGACCATTGCAGTATGTCGGGAGTAAAAAATGATTATTCTTGCGTAAATCATGGAGTCCCTTCTTTTATTTAAATTCTTGCTATCGGCATGCATTTAAAAACACCGTGTGCCTTTGAGCTGCTCAGAAAGTGAGAGTGCGGCACTGAGCAGCAAAGCTGCGGCAGCTCCATCAGGGTGATAGTTTGGAGGTTTTTAGATAAACAGCCCTCGCTGATCAAGTTAGCCTGAGCCCTCTGACCCTAGACCAGCCAGTCTGCTGTTAGTTTGACCCCCAGCCTCTCCTTTTGTCTTCGAGACTCAACGCCCAAGCGCACGCACCCACCAGCACACACTCCTACTTTGCCTATTATCTTTGACAGCCCTTACACTCATATTAAGATCTACTCCAGTGATTTCAGGCCTGTTTCAGCCATAAACTCTCATTTAGGGGAAATTAGCTTGGGCCGGAGTCTTGTTACTATACAGTCCTTAACAGCATTAAGCCTTTATTGTGGCTTTTAAATACCAACAAGGATGGATTGTACCATTCAAATAAAACTCTAACATCCTATTCCGTTATACCACATGTAATAGCCACACATTTATTTATTTTTTTACATTATTGTATTGCCATTGTGCTGTCCTCTGAGTGCCACACTGATTCTAATTACAGATACACAGGCTTGAAGAGCAGCTTATGTTCAAGTCCACTCAAACTAGATCAGATGGGGGGGACGACCTCTAAACTAAGTTAATTTTGGACAGCAGCATCAAAAATGTACAATTAACCAAATGATAAGTCAGAGCAGAGCCTCAGATACAGTCCTTATAGCTAAAGCATTCAAGTCTTCTCACGTCACAACAACAAACCAAAATGGATTTCATTTGGAGTTTATGTGCCAGACCAACACAAAGTAGCTTATAATTGAGAAAGGGAAGGAAACTGGTGGGGGCATATAAACTTCTGAAAAGTGTGGCGTGCATTTGTATTCAGCCCCATTGACTCTGATAACCTGGAACAAAGTTGTTTAAAGCAAACTGAGACAGGAAAACATGATCCCAAGCTTCGACCACGGAGCAGCTGTGGAGATCCACAGCTCTGGTGGAAGAATCTGTAAATTGTGCATTTCACAAATCTGGCCCTTTTTTTCAGGAGCTACAAGAAGATCCATGAGAAATCTTCTTTAAAGTTAGCCAAAAGCCACAAACCTGTAGGGCACATGGCAAACATGTGGAGCAAGGTGCTCTGGTCAGATAGGACAAATGTGGAATTTTATGGCCCAAATGCAAAAGGAAATATGTGCGTGGTGGAAAATGAAGACTGCGCATTACTCT
This sequence comes from Fundulus diaphanus, assembly GCA_037039145.1. Classification (NCBI taxonomy): domain Eukaryota; kingdom Metazoa; phylum Chordata; class Actinopteri; order Cyprinodontiformes; family Fundulidae; genus Fundulus; species Fundulus diaphanus. The sequence goes on from CM073127.1 coordinate 28,163,639, forward strand.
GATAATGCCCTCTGCACATGGTGGACGTAGTATCATGCTGTGGGGTTGCTTGTTTTTCAGCAGGGACAGGGAAACAGAAACAACAAATGCTAAAAGGCTGTAAAATACTTGAGACTGAGGTGGAGGTTCACCTTGCAGAGCGTCTATCTTCAACCCTTCTGACTGACTTTGACCCATTTCCCAAAGCAGAATGAGCAAAGATCCAGTGTTTAAAAACTGGTAGAGAGACACATCAGAAATAGCTGCAGCGTTAGTTTCAGTAAAGGGTGGTTCTACAAATTATTGATTCGGGGAGATGGGAAAACAACTGAATGCCTAACTTTTCCAATTTTTTATTTCTTAAAGAAAACCATGCGTCCCTCCTTTCTGCTTCACAACTGTGCACAATTGTGTGGTCTATCACATAATATCCAGATCAAATACATTGAATCTTGAGGCTGTGTTGGGGAGAAAATCTGAACAATTCCGAGGGGCTGTGAATATTTGAACCTTATGAAAAGGTGAGAAATGATTTAATGAAACTTTCTCCAGAACAACCTCTAGTCTGTTACTGTCAGGCCGTTGGGAAGAACAAAGCGTCTTCTCCTTTTTCCCCCTTGCTGGTGAGCGATCACCGTCGGAACGATGGGGACGAACCATGATCATCTTTTCCAATTACGCTCCATCTCAGGGCACTTATTCCACACAAAATGACATCACTAATGCTGGTCACCAAATGCAAATGCCTTTAGCAGGGGATGCCAATTTATACATTCAAACAAATACTTTGGACTGTAATGAAAATAGCTTTTTATAGGTCTGTAATATCCTCTTCAAAGCACTCATGTAAGAGAAATTGCTCTGCACAAATAATTCAGTTTACAGCCTGTCTGGTCGGATACAAAGCTGCCTCTCAAATGAGTGGTAGAGTAGCATTTTTCTCTGAGCTTGGAGTTCTGTGTTGCAGAGCATCCCGGCTGAGATGATTTAGATAGAAAACTGGTGTTTTGCAGCAGAATAAGAAGGTATAGTAGCCTGTTATATGTACAGGAATGGTGCAAAGGAGACGGGACTGATGATGAGCGCCATTTAGGCTCTTTGACTGCAAAGCTTCATCAATCCACTGTCCGACCAGCATGTCTGAGAAAGTCCACCACTGATGGATTAAGATCCTATACTCCCACACAATCCACACCGTCTGTGTTTAATATTAGTCCCCCTTCACTCAGCACTTTGCTCTTTTTTTTTTTTTACCTCTTTTGCCAAAAAGATGTCAGGAAGTTCCTGTTCCTGTTCATGCGAGCATAAAGAAGTGCATTTTCGCATGTGGAGGCTTGTGGAATTTGGCTCCCCCCTCCACCCCCCCGTTCTGGACTGAGTTTGTCTGCAGACAAAGGGTTAAGGAGGAACAGAGCCTCTGAAGAGGTGCCTGCTTAACCCCTGACCCTATGGTGTATGGGATGCAAACAGGAAAGAAGAAAGAGAAGGAAAAGGGTGAGAGACATAAAGGGATGACAACTTTCAAAATTGCGACGGGGTCTATGAGGGCTGCTGCGACGTCCTGATAGAGAAAAGGCAACAAACAAGCGGTCTGGACGGGGGTTTCTCTGTCTCCCATCGTGACGGAGCCCCTTCGCTCTCAGGGCCGCAGGTTGTCAAAGAGACGGTCCAGCTGGCGGAGAGCGAGAGGCCAAACAACCTGTCAGAGATAAAACGGAGGACAACGAGGTATGCGCCGCACCTCCAGGACCCTCTAAGGGTTCCCTTCAGAGCGCTCAGCAGAAAACACAGTTACAACACCACAGAGCAAGGCCTCGCTTGTTATCAGGCCCCTTATATTCATACTTGCACTTCACCCGATAAGGAGAGCTGCACTTAGAAGAGTTTCCACTGCAGAGATGTTAAACACGCTTTAAATAGCCCGCAGAGAATGTTAATAGCTGTGTGAACGAGGAGCATATAACCAGTCCACTCGCTGCTGAAAAATTTATTCAATTTCTGTTTATAAATTTGTACTTTTTTTCTTCCATAAAACACATCGTTTTCCTTAGTTTTCACAACATTTTATCAACACTTTGGGATGGAGAGGAGAACTGGACAACAAGTTTAGTTAGTCCACAAGTTAACAACAGACAAACTTTACAAACCTAGAGCAATAAATACTATTAAGAGCAACAATGCTAAAAAAAACCCACTATAAAACATCTTATTTTCACACACATTTACACTCACCAGCCACTTTATTAGGTACACCTTGCTACTAGAGGATACTTGCTACTTTTGCCTTCGAAACCGCCTTAATTCTTTGTGGCATAGATTCAACAAGGTGTCGGGTAAATTGCTCAGATAGTTTGGTCAATACTGACGTGATAGCATCACACCGTTGCTGCAGATGTGTTGGCTGTCCATCCATGGTGATAAATCCCCAGGACTGAGACCCACTCCCATTAGAGGCAACTGGAGAACAGTGAACCGACCTCCTGTTCTAGAAAACCAGACTGAGATGATTTTCTCTCTGCAACATGGTGCGTTATCTGGATGGAAGTAGCCATCAAAAGATGTGGATGCTGCGTTATAAAGGGAGGAACATGGTCAGCAGCAATACTCAGGAAGGTTGCTGTTGGTACTGAAGGGCTCAAAGTGCTCCAGGAAAACATTCATAACACTGCTATACCACCAGTAGCGGCCTGAAGTTTTAAGACAAGGCAGGATGGATCCATACTTTTATGTTGTTCATGCCAAATTTAGACCCTCCCACCTGCATGTTGCAGCTGAAATCAAGACTAAAAGGACTAAGTCACATTTTTCCAATCCTTTAATGTCTGAGTCTGTGTGAATTGTAGCCTCGGTTTCCTGCTGTCAGGTAGGCCCATTGTACTTCAAGGTCCAGTGGTATTACACCTACCGCTGAGTGGCTAAAGTTGCCCTTCTATCATCTCATGCCAGTCTGCCCATTCTCCACTGACCTCTGACCTCTAATCTCTGTTTCAGGCCGTTCTCTGTAAATCCTAGACATGGTTCTGCATGAAAATCCCAGTAGATCCGTTTCTGAACCACCCAGACCAGCCCATCTGGCACCAACGACCATCAGAGTGCGATGCCACTTAAATCCTCTTTCTCCCCCATTCTGATGCTCGGTTTGAACACATCTAGACACTTAAAGGCATTGAAATGCTGCCACGCGATTGGCTGGTTCACTATTTGTTTTTGCAAGCCACCGAACAGGTGTACCTAACAAAGCGGCGGACGAGCGTGCAAAATACATATTGAGGAACGATGAGGCTGTCGTTTCCGTCACGTCAGAGCACCTTACGACAGGCTACTGCTGTTAAAACGGCCGCTCAGAGAAAGGAAAACTGCTTCAGGACACAGAAAATGAGGCCGAGCTCTCCGTCAGGAAAAGAACACAAGTGTTTTACAGTTAGCTGAAAGGGAAATGTAATCAAAACAAATATTGGAATAATTGTGTGTTAATATAAAGGGAGACCGATTCAGATTTGAAACAAATGTGATTATGTTAATGCACCGGCATTCTCACACGCACCGCATCATTTGTTTTCTTCAGTTTTCTGCTGAGCAATCGTCACGTGTCAGAAATCAGCATTAGATTCATGAATAATTCACACACAAACAACACACACTCTCTCTCTCTCTCTCTCTCTCTCTCACACACACACACACACACACACACACACACACACACACACACACACACACACACACACACACAACCCTTTCTGGTCAGCTGAGCATAAATGAAAGCTCATAGGCTGTTCCTCTGTGAACAGAGGATGCTGATTGGTCAGTTGGGGGTGACTGAGAGGACAGCAGTGACAGCTGCGTGACGCTGACTTGTCCGTTTACCCAGAATGCAATGGAAGCAGTGTTTACAGGTCCTTCAGCCTGTAGCGTGGTCTAAACAAAGTGTTTATCTCTTTGAAGGTTAGCCTGCAGCTATTGCCGGCTGCCTCATTGGAAATTAAACTCTGAGCATCCTTTAGCTGAGCTGACACCGGGTTTGCATGTACACTAGCACACATTTAGACAACCCAGTGCCTTTTCTCCTTCACTAAGACCGAGCGTGAGGCAACGCGTTGCTCCACTGATGAGAGAACCGTCTGCCATGGGCTGTGTTGTGATATTACTTTGGTGAATAAACGTTACTGTCTGGCTGACAGTCTTCAGAACTCGTACCCTTCACCGCACATAAAGTGGCAGATATTGAGGGAAAAACAGCCAAGTCCCGTCCAGGGGGCTGCCTGGCCCTTAAACATAAATCACAGCGCAAGTGTTAGAATGGGTTTCAAATAGATGCAAAAACAAGAATGTCGCCGACCATCAGGCTGTCTGAAAGTGGCTACATTTCCCTTATGTCCAAGTTAGGTCCTTAATAATCTGCTGCTCCTTCCAGCAGAGAGGAGGGACATGACTTACACAGCGCAACGTCACAGTGTTCACAACAACTTTACAAAAGTATCTCAGTTTGCACACTGCAGCATTTCCATAAGGAAATCGGGGAGTTTATGTTGAATCTGTCTTTATGGCATGGTTAGGAGGCTGCACTCCATTCTGGGACTCCACACCTGATGTGTGTGTGGGTGTCTAGAGTGTGATAGAGAGGCGGCGACAGATTGGGCGTGTAGCGGGGATACTCTCTGAGAGGAGAGCCGAGCTGTCTGCTGGGAACGCTCTGGGTGCTCTGTGACCGAGGGTCCGAGCTCTGACTCTGGAAGGGATCGTGGGGGATGTTCTCGCCCAGCGATGGAGAGCGCTGATGGGCTAGAGCGCTCAGTCGAGAGCCCTGGGGGCTGGAGCTGTAGGGGGGGTGAGGGGTGTAAGGTGGGTAGGGTTCCACTGGGGTCATAGCGGTGGGGAGCGGGCAGGTGTACGACCAGGACGTGCAGCTGAATTCATCCATTCTGTGCTCGGAGCCGGCAAACATGCACGCCTGACGCTGTCCCATGTCCGAGCTGTAGGAAGAGTCGGTGAGACCAAGAGTCGGGAGGTTTGACAAACCGGGTGGAGGGGCGGGGTAGGAGGACGGGTGGTAGTAGGACTCCTCCTCGCTCGGTGAACCACCAGCAAAGGGTTTCTTGTATGGAGGGTGGTGGTTCCTCGGAGAGCAGTTTTCTTCTGCTGCAGAATGAAAGAGAAAATATTGTCCTAATTCAACATTTGACATTTAGGTCACAGAGGATCAACATCAGATTTTATTATTTAAGCTGCTGAGACTAAAAGAAATATTGCACTGCACATAAAATACTGCTTTGGCAGATTTAGGATTATAAGAGCCCGGAGTCTAAAGGATAGTGAATACACTCTGAATGTAAGATTGTAGAAGTCAGCCAAAAAGACCTTCATGTTGACAAAATGATACGAATATGAGGTTTTTATTTCAAAGGTATAATAAAATGGCTCACTGTAGGAAAACAGTGAATCAACCTGATGCAACACCAGGAGCTATAACCCCCCCCCCCCACAGCTATAAAAACTGAATTGTATTTCAATAATTTATGCTAAATGGTACACACAGAGTTAAACGTCGTTTACAAAGAGTTTTAGAACATTGACCAAATTCATCAGCCCTTCTTATAAAGATCTACAAAATACTCTTAAAATAAACGGCATTAGCATCATCTCACAATGGAACAAAGGAAAATTTCAGCCTCTAGTGCGAGTGAATTTATTGAGAGGGGAAAGAAATCAGATGGTGGTGCCACAACCTCATTTTACCAATAGGGCGGTCCTGTTGGTCCTGCCTCAGTCTTCTCCAAGAATATGTTTAATGTTGAAGCATTCAGAAAGAGGAACTTTTATCTAGCCGTCTTTGTACAATCTCTGTATTATCAAGAGTTCTAGGAGCCTCTCTTACACTCTTCTATAGGATTTAGGACATGGGACTGGGACGGCTGTGGAGGAAAGTTGATTTTATTCCCGGTGAACCATTTCTGAGTTAATTTAATTACGTTCTTGGGTCATTATCCAGATGAAAATCAGAACGATTAATTTAGGAGTCCACCAGATTTTTATTCTTATTTTCTGGGTATTTGAAAGTGTTCATGATGTCATGACAGGCCTTTGGAGGAGAACCAGGCCCACAGCACAGGTCCTGCACCATATTGGATGGAGAGTAGGAGGTACTTTACCATCAGATGCACCCTTTGTTTTACCCCAGACCGACCTGGAGTGTTTACTGCTGCTAAACTCCATTCTTCCCTCATGTGACCACACATGGTTCCACTTAAAGTAGTACACTTTAGCAAACTTTACATGTTTACGTTTGAGATGGTAGAACTAAGAAGCCCTTTTACTGATATTTCTTCAAAACAACTGGCTTGTCGAAGAAATGGGCCATATTTGTTCCCCGGGGAAACACTAAATCATGGATTGATACTCTATTTAGTTCAAAGTTTCAAGACACTCAGTTTGAAAAAATAAGATATACACAAAAAACATGCTCTAGCAACATTTACTTAAGCAGATCTTTTGGGGTACCAACAATTGTGCCACTGGGGATTTTTTTTTTAAATAAGATAATCTTTCAAAATTTACCAAAATTAAGATTTGGATTCTTTTAACTTTTTCAAGGTGAAATTATACTTCTATAGAAAAAGATGAATGTATTTAAAGGCTATTCCCACATCTTTGCTAGTGGTACAAATGGTTGTTGAGGGCACTGTAACAATTAGCTAAAACTAAATAAAAACACAATAGAGGTTTGTGTAAAGCAATGCGTTCAAAGTCTGAAGCCAAACTGAAATTAATCGCACCACTTTTGCTTACCTCTCAGCTGAATTAGTTAAGTTTTAAAATGACAAGCCCCTTCCTTCTTTTCTAACAAAGTGCAAGATATACTAAAGTGGTTTCTAATTTGCTTTTTTCACTGCTCTTGATTAAAATGTCTGAGCATCCACCGAAAGCCCAAATGGGTTCACATGAAAATAACCTTTTTACTTATTCACTCAGCTGCCGTCCTTCTAAATCTGATGCTAATTAGATTTGCAGACACTAAGTAAATGCTAAGAATGGGACACATTAATACAAATCTGCTTTTCAGATCTGTTTCTTTGTTAACCACTGATCTGTATTCAGATGCAATTAAAATACAACAGACATGATCATTTAACATTTTTGGAATCTCAGATGATGTAACTTGCTTATATTTACTTCTATAAATTATCAGGCATTTCTGTGAAAACTGAAGCGTCCTGCGCAAACGTCGCACCCACCTTTCCTCTTGCTGTAGCTGTAGCCCTGCGGCTGCTGGCCGGGCTGCAGGTGTGGCAGAGGGTGGGTGTAGTGCACAGGCGGGGCGCTCAGCAGATCCTGAGGACTGCCACAGTTCAAGCCGTTCTCACAGCTGAAGGGGGACCCGATGGCATCGGGAGAGCCCTGCAGACCTCGACTGTCCCCACTGAAGGGACTCCCAGCAGAGCAAGCTTTCTGACGGACAGTACTGCGAGGAATGACGGGGTAATCTTTACTGAAAAACGCAAAAACAAAGAGGTGACGGTGGGATTAGATGCACTTATTTATTTGAATAATATCAGGGTTTCTTTGTTAAAACATCTGTGCGCTTGTTATTTTTCCATCACGTCCACTTAGATATTCCACAACCTTTTGGCTGTGATTATTTATTTTTTTTCTCCCTGCACTCGCTGCCCTCTGCGTGAACTTTGCGGTATGCGGGAGACAGCGGGCCACATCTCCCTGACTCCTGCACAGATACACGCTCCATGCACGCACATACACAGGCCCGGCCAGTGCTTTTGTGAGATAATTCACCGCTCTAAAAATAAACATCCATCCATGTGTCACTTCAGATAGACTCTCCTCTCCTCTCCTCTCCTCTCCTCAACAACACGAAAACATGGGTGCTGCATCTTGTGTCCACCTCCCCCCCTTACCCCCCTTTAACGGGTTTTCTGCTCCATCCGATCAGTAACAGCTCACTAAAGTCTCTGAAATGCCTATACCACTCAAACAGAGATTAGTTCGGCACGCAATCGCACACCGCGTCTTTCATCAGCCGATCAGCAGCGACGGGCCTATATAGAGCTGCGGCGACATGATTTCATATGTTTGGAGATGCAGCGTTTCCACTGCCCGTTCAGTCACAGTTCAACCTTCAGGTGACAAAAGCTCAAATCTTTTCAAACAACTTGGCTCCGCTCGTGTTAGACCATATGCATGCCATCACCACAGACCCCCTCCTACACCACCAATAAGTAAAAAAGGGAGGAAGAGAAGAACAAAAATGGATTTAATTCCTATAAATGTTTACAAAGGCGCAGAAGCAAAAGACTCACCCTTGAAGCTTGGCCATGCGATGCAACTCATTGTCGTCACTGCCTCTGAAACCCTTGGCAAAAGGATTATTCTCTATCTTCAACTGCGTGATCTAAATACAGGAAGCAATGAATTAAGTTAAAATAAAGCTCAAATAAAATGGAGAAAACAAAAAAACGACGAAACACAATGTTGTCCATCCACAGGATCAAAATTTTGTTTTCCTAAAAGCAGCTGAATACGAGTTCTGCACAACCAGGACTTGTGCGCTGCTGATGCTTCTGAGTGCTGCGACCTCGCCAGCTGACGCAGGATAAACTGTTTACCCAAACAGTCATGGAGCTTTTAGAGGGCCGAAGCTTTTGGGCTTTGAAGTCAGAGCTTCAGATTTTTTTCGGTGATGTCATGGAAGTAAACCTTTTGCGTTTTGAAGGATTTCATTTGGCTACGGACCAGCTTCAGCACACAGCAGGACAAGTGGGCCAGAGATCAGGTCCAAACAAACTTTGAAGTGCTGAAAAGACTGATGGCCGCTGCATAAGTGTGGCCTCAAGAGCTCTCATTTCTGCACAGCAACTTAAAATATTGTTGCACACAGCTCTGGATGCCTTAATTGCCTTAAAATTATTCAGATTTTCTCAATTAGTTACACTTAAAAAAATAAAATACTTAATAATATTAATAAAGTTTCATTATTACAACACTTTTTAGAAATAATGTTGAATAAATTCAAAAATAACTAATGCATTATTTATATAGGCATAATTAACTATCGCTGGTTTATAGTAAATAATAATGCTTGTATAAATCTGTTTGTTGCAATAACTTTAAACTAACTGTTGGTAGTTATACCTGCTGGTTAAAGGATATAAATTAATTATGTTTTCTTATTTCTCGTCTTTTTTTCTTCTTTTTTTTTTTTACAGTTGATCGACTACTTGTGGTTACATTTATGTAGACATGGCTGACTCATATAATATATAGGGCTTGGTTGTACTGGAGTGACTTTTACTGATTTCAATTGACGTTGGACCAAATTTGATCCCATATAACTGAATATAAATTGTATCTGCTTCTAAAGAAGTTCCTTTTTTATAATATTTGCTCTAAATTGGCCGATGAGCTGAATTGAATTGTAATTGTATTTTCATTGCAATAAATGCATACGTATGTAGCTTTCTATCTCTACTAGAGATACACATACTAAATTAGGAGATTAATTTTTTTTGTCTAAGATTTACAATAAAGAAATAAATATTAATGATACTGATGATTTGAAAAAAAAATAATATGAAGCAGTTATGACAACTTGAATGCTCTTTTTTTAAAATGCTATTTAGCTTTATGCTCGTTTTGGATTTTTTTTTTTAAATTTGTAAAAGTGAAATGAGATCAAAGTGAGTCTGCTTTGAAAAACGCATCAACCGAGTGGCTCAAAGCTTCAGCGATCTGTCTTTAGTAGGTGTCAGAAAAGCTGGAGGACTCAAGATCAAGGGAAAGAAACAGGTCATTAGAGACCAGTACTCAAATGAGAGCGCACACACACACACACACACACACACACACACACACACACACACACACACACACACACACTCCCTCGTGGGCAACATCTGTTTCCATGCATGCACATCCCCGGTAAGGACACATATCCAAAGGCAACTCTGATTGGCTTTTTGGAGACAAAATACAAACAACACCAATAGGGTCTGTGGTGTCAGCGTTAAATTTCACTGTCCCAATATACCTTAACTGTTAAAACATTTTTGAGGCAATAACGTCTCCACTTTATATTGCTACACCATATCACGTCTCAACAGCGTAATGTAGCAATGTCTATTTGTGGGTGGGTAATGTTAGGACAAAGCCTACCTTGTGGTTCTGATAAGATGTCACAGCGATGAAGGCAGTCTCTGGGAACACATGGGTGCAGAAAGCTGTGTTCTTTGAGCCGAAGCCGTTGTTTTCATCCGCTTTGACGATGTGGAGACGAGGTTGGTATTTGTGCATGGAGTTGAGTATTATCTGCATGTAGGAGAAAATGATGATGACAGACCCGTCATGCTTCCAGCAGATGCTGGTGGCTGGACAGTCTTTATTGAGATTGAACCCATATGGTCAAGATTCCTTTTTTTTTTTTTTTTTTAGATTTCTTTGTTCCTGTTAATGGTTAAAACACAGCATTCGTGTGTTTTTGGTTTGTTTAGCAAACACTATCCTAATCGCTCACTAAGCTCCGTCACATGCTTTGTTTACATTACCAAAACTGCAAATAAATAAGTGTCTACATGTTTACACTTAAAATATATAGTGACAGACTATATCATACATTGAGATCATACACATATTCCCATCAGATACCTTTAATTTTATCGGTGTAATACGGTTTGTCATATATGTACTCCATAATATAAAGAAAGACCCCATTATCTGATGCAGAGGAATAAATTCAAAAGCAGGATGTTTGTTCAGATTTTAACTAATTTTCATAAGACAAAAAATTTCCTAAAAGAAAGTTTTCCAAAGTTTGATCAAATGTATTTTGATACAATAATCTGTAATGTCAGAATATAGCTACAGTGTGAATTTACCAGTCCAAACTATTTCCAGCACTCTGACAGCTCTGTAAGAGGGTTTTAATTAGATCAGTTTTTCTGTGTGCAGGCACCTTTTGCTTATCCACGGGGTTCAGTTTAATCACTCCTCTGGAGACATGCATGAGTTAATGGACTCTGGACTCATTGAAATAATTATCCCCAATTTAAAAAGCCAGAAAAGTTTATTTTAATTTCTATGCATTATGTTAAAGACGACCAATGGATTAAGTAATTTAATCTTTGTAATGAGTCAAACTTTACCGTGCTGTCTTTTAAATAAATGTTCACTTTTTTTTTCCTCCTAAATTTCTGTCATTAAAGGAACCGGACCCATTTGTGGACAGATAGGAGAGCTGACTCACGTGTCCAAAGGGGTCCAGGTGGTTGTTGGTGAGTTTGAGCTTCTGGAAGGAGACAAGCTGGCGGCTCCAGTGCGCCCCGGTGGCAGGAGAGTCCGAGTGGACGTAGAGCCTGCCGGGCATTGCGGGCTCTGCTTTGCCTGTCACAGACCTGTATGTTGCCAAGAAAGATCCATCAAAAAAGAAAATGATCAGACAGTGAAACTCAGGGGGTCCCAGCCAGTGGTTTGACCACCTCACTGCAGGGTGTAGCGTGAAGCCGTGGGCCCACAGCTGCCGTCCAACTTGGCTGGAGGAGGCCTGATTGGCCGATGCTTTAATTAGACTCACAAAATGAGCCGTGTTTTGTTGAAGTTTTGGCTTATATTTCTTGTGTAAACTACTCCTATTTTTTTGTGTTTTATGTTTTCTTCCTCTCAGGTTTTACAAAAAAAGGAATTTTGGAGTATATTAAATAGCTATTAGTCAGTAAAAGAAAAACAAACAAACCAAAAAAAAAAGCAAGCATATTAGTTTGTAAATGTTGCCTAGTATTCCATAAGGATTAAATTCTACCAGTATTAATAAATATTGTTTTGGGAGCTAATAAACATTTGTATTAGAATTAAACAGAGGCTGTTGGTTTCATTAGCTGCTACATGTTGTGTGTGTTTTGCAGCAGGGAACACTGTGATCCATCATAAGGCTCAGAGTGTTTCTGTGTTTCAGCAAAGGTTTAAGTTTTTATCCAGAGTGAGATACTATGTTAAAGTGTGATTAGTTAGCCTGCTAGCAACTTTGACTCTTAAACTGTTTCCAACGAACACCACATTTTAGCTATGCCGGGGAAAGCTTTAAAACATTTTGTTAGATTGTATTTTAAAAGTCTGCATTTAGGCTACCTCTCTAACTTGTTTAGCCAAAGCGCTAGTGCTAAAACGAAACCTGCTAGCAAGCTCAGATCAGATTCAGTGGTTGCCACAAAGCACCACCTCTTACGACTGTGGATAACAGACAAATGTTTAGCATGTCATCTTTATTAAATATATTCAAATATTTTGTATCAATGAGCATCTTATTGAACAACAGCACCAGTCCTAAAGTTAATCTTGCTACCATCCTAGCAAGCTGAGCTTCTTAACCTTTCAGCAGTTTTTGCCAATGAACAACAGCACATCGTACCTGTGGCTGTCAGGGAAAAGTTCACCTTATTAAAACAAGCTAATAACATTTATATCCAGATGAATTAGTTAAGTGATGGCACTAATGTGAAATTCAAATTTAGCATGTTAGCTGGACTCATCCTAAGCCCAAGGCAGTTGTTGCTAATGAAAAGCAAATTTTAGCTGTGGCTAACAGGCAAAGATTGAATGTCATCTTGTTAAAATACATGTAGGCATTTTGCATCCAGCTTTAATTATTTTAGCAACAGTGCCAATGCTAAAGCCGGACCGGCAGTTTTGGCTAATGACTGTCTCATCTCAGGTGTGGTTGTCAGGGATAAATTGAACATGCCAATGTCTTTGTTAGATTAGATTTTAAATGTTTATTAGTATTACAGTAACTTTTCACGTCTGTATCAGAAACCAAGTCCTATGTTGATGTTTCTTTTTAACATGCAGGGCAAACATATTACCGGTTAACATGCTGGGACCAGCTGAGGCAAAACAGAACGGATCCTCTGAACTTTAAGAACTGACTCTTGTGCTCTAATGCCTGCATCTGTGAAACTGGATACATATTAAGCACATTTATTTGGTATTGCCTGCCATGGCATTCGTGGGTTCTCTCTGGGTACTCCAGTTGCCTCTCACAGTCCAATCACTGGTAGGATAATTGGTCTCTCTAAATTGCCCATAGTTTTGAGTGTGTGTGCATGGTTGTTTGTCCTGTGTGTCTCTGTGTTGGGCTGTGATGGACTGGCAACCTGGCCAGGGTGTCCCCCACCTCTCGCCCAATAACCTCTGGAGATAGTCACCAGCCCACCCACCCACCAAGACCCTGCACAGATACATGGGTATAGTATGGATTAATTGATATTTGGTGTTGATCAGTTTAAATGTAATTTAAACCTGAGACTGGAAGGAGGGTTAGATCGAGAAATAAAAAATGTGGTATTATACCGGTAATTCATACTACTACTACACGACTACTACTACTACTACTACTAATAATAATAATAATAAAAATAATACATTTAATTTGTATAGCACTTTTATAGATACTCAAAGATGCTTTACAGGGTTATTATTAAAAGCCAAAATACAGCATAACAGATATAAATGCATACAAAGGATACTCAAAGATATATATTATTATTATTATTATTATTATTATTATTATTATTATTATTATTATTATTATTATTATTATCATTATTATTATTATTATTAGCAGCAGCAGCAGCAGCAGTAGTAGTAGTAGTAGTAATAATAATAATAATTATTATTATATGCTGACATTAGTATTAATATTGCTATTTATTATTATTAGTAGTAGTAGTAGTAGTATTAGTATTATTATTATTAGGACATTTTACTTAAATTGTCTGTTGTGTCATCATTGCAAGAGCTAGAACCTAACTAATTTATATTAGTATATATATTAGTATATGAGTAAATAAATCAATTGATATAAGCAAATGTATCTTTAAGGAATTCAACAAATTTTGTGGTGTAATACTAATTCTAATATCTAGTATGTAATTTAACACGTTTTTTATTAGATTAAATGAAATTCTCCTGTTCATTTCCCCCTCAAAAACAGACAAATAGCTCAATATAAGCTAAAGGTTTGGCTGTAAAGACAGTCAACAAATCCAAAGGCATTCGTGGCGATAAAACAGTGTTTTGCGAACTGGACAAGTTGTAAAAACTTTTCCAAAGAAATCAGAAAAGCTTGTACTTCGAGGGGAAAGCTCGTTTTAAAACTGCCTCCCAATAAGGCCTCAGGGTGGTGCACCACGACGCATTTTGTAAACGCCGAGGCCTCTTTTAGGAGCACTTTACATGTCAACATGTTTACCCACGGCCGTTCCTCCCTTCTTGAGTCTCAAGAGAAAAGCTTATTTTTTGGCGTTGTGGGGTGGCAGCAGCGCACTGATGAATCTCATTAGAGTCAGTGGTCCGTTCGGGTTTTAGCCTGAGCACAAGCTGAACGAGATACTTTAATCCGGTCTGTGCAGTCTGTCCGCTCCGTGAACCCGTCATATTCTGATGTAACCGGCGGGCAGAAACACAGAGGGGGAACACGGGGGAAGTAGGCCAGGCCGAGTCTGCGCAAGGACCCGACCTTTACGCAGCGCACAGGCAGGGTCGAGTGGAGGGCTCGGATCAGCGCGGTTTAAACCACAGCTTGAACACGTTTCAAATATCTGAATTATGTAGCATAAAAAATAACGCACCTCCGTATTTTTTTCCCCTCATCTTTCAGGTGAATTTATTACTTTTTCGCGCTCCAAAAAACATTGCTTAACTGATTACTGCGTAGGAAGGAAAGGCGATGCACAAACCATTTATTGTCTGCAAATTTGTAGCGATGGTCATCTCCGGGCACGATGTCCATCAGGAGTATGTACTTGGTCTTTGGATTGAGTCCTGTGACTTTGACTTTGTAGCTGGGAAACATCCTCCTGCAGGGAACACATGTAAAAAGAACACTGCCTTTTCAGTATAGATATAATAAGTTATATAAACACGCTGCAAACTGAAGGGGAGGGAAAAGCAGGCCGCATAAATTCCTCCCCGCTCCCCTGAGACTAAACGTCCCTACTGGGGCCCTCGGTGACATGTAGACCTTATTTCGTTGAAATGATTCATTACAATATTTTTATTTATGCCGATTTAACACAGAGATTTTTTTCTCTTATTCCTGAATTGCAGACGTCGTGGTAGTTGGACGTCTCTTTCGCATCCAACAGAGCACTAATACCTACCTTCCAGCTTTCGTGATGATCATTTCAGTTCCCACTTCGTCGAACTTGGTCCAGAGCTCCCTGTCATGAAGGACAACTTTGATCCCTTCCATGCCCTACGGCAGAAATACAAACGCTGCTTAAGACGAAGAAGTGTTTATGTGAACGGAGCGACTATTGGTTACATTTTAAGAGGAAAGCGCAATGAATCGGTTGGATTAAATAAAATTATTAAAATGAACTAGAAAACAAAAAAAGCAAAGATTGCGTCCAAACCATTTGCGTTAATGTGTTGTGGCATTTTAATTAAAAACCTACAGAGGCCTGTTGAATAAAGCGGCTGTTAGTAGTTATGCATAATTGATATTTACATCAGGATCCGCAGCAGAGGCCGCTACCCGGCTGGAGGCTGTCTGCGGCGAAGCAGCTGATTTTAAAGTGAAGCTGAGATTTTCCTGTTTGCTCTCCTTTGGAGAGTCCAGGCAGTCCGAGTCCGGGCGATCTGCAAGGCCGAACTGGTCCCCTCCGTTCGCCATGACCCCCTGGACCAACACGCACACAGAAACACACACATACAGGGTCAAATATTGATTTGTTTTACCCATTAAATCCCCTCCCAGATCACTACGTGTTCAACTAAGCTTAAATTTCTCAAATTGACACCAAGAAACCTCCAACTATTTAGGCAAACCATACAGTTAGTAATACTGCTGTATCTAATAGCATCCAAATAAAACATTTAACTCATGGTCGTAAATAATGTAGAAAATGAAGTAAACTGTGCTTAAAAAATAGGCGTGCATTGCCAGCAGACGCTGTACAGTCACATTGATTTAGTGATGCCCTAATGATCAGATTCTTGTGAATTACCAAGTGTTACACTAGATTACAGCAGCTCTCCGTGAGTTACACCGATCCAATAAACTAATCACAAGCCTCACTTCAAATTAGATTAAATATGTCGTTTGAACTTTTGCACCCATTTCGAGGAAAGGTGAGTAATTCGATTGATTTCTCAATATTTTTTGATTTAATGGAAAAAAACGCAACAGCGTCATGCGACCTTATAGTGACAATCTGGTCTGTTTGGCTGTCTGGTTGAATTACCTGACAGACTGCTGAGCTGAATCAAACTTTGTTTCAAATCTCCCAAAAGGAGAAACCGCCTTATATCATATATTTAATACGCATATATTCCTTGTAGCCTGTATTTTGAGTCAACGCGTAACTTTTCAGGTACTCCGGTGATCTAAACGGTGTCTTGCCTGCTTTTCTGTGTCTCCGGTGGTCTCTCTGTGGGCCTTCGCCTCACAGTCCCCCGCTCCCTGCAGAAAACACGCTCATCCTTCTCCTGGCTTCAGCGTTCACGCAAAACTGCTGATTTGCGTATTTCTTTGTTTTTTGTTTTTAAACGAGCTTTTTTTTCATTCCCAGCAGAAGCCTTCTTGGACATGCAGGCGAGCAAACGTTGCTCCGCTCGTTCCCCGGAGACAAAATCCACGTCTCCCGCGCCTTATTCGTGCCGTCTCTCGCTCCTCTGTCCGTCTCGTTGCAACCCGTGAATCTCTCCCAGGTGCGTCCACCGACGAGCGGCTGGGGTCTCCTTGTCTCTCTGCTGCGCTCTCTCCTTAGGATCCGCGGTGACCCGGCGGCGACGGCAACTCTTAATCTGAGACCCCTCTCCGAGACCCTTCATTACAAATGGAGTCAAATCCGCCTCGCATTCCGTGCCCTCCCCCCTCCTGCAGCTCTGCTCCGCCATAGGTCTGCGCGGTGATTCGTTACCCCGAAATGATCCACGGCTGCCACTGACCGGTGACGCACGCACACGCGAAACACGAGAGAGATCCCACACTCGCGTTGTGTTGTTGTTTCTATTGGAATCACCCTCAATCGTTCCCATTTTGGCTGCCTTCATTCCGTTATCTGTTGGTTTTGTCTGGTCCGTAGCCGCAAGAGCGATCGCGTTTTCTGCCAGAAGAAAAAATAAATGAAACTAAATCTGGATCACAGATTGCGGCTGTCATGTTTAGAAGAAATGTTTTGTCTTTTGAGCCAGGTCGATGCATGTGCGACATTGGCATAGGCAGTTGCGAACAATCAAAACTCCAAAAACACGAATGTTTTCACGACACATCCAAAAAATGTCCACATTTGTTCTTTAAAAATTGACAATATGATGAGACAGCTCATTTACAATGTTCTGAACGTGAATTTTTTTAATGGGACCCCCATTGTAATGACTAATTACAAACCAGCTGGGTATGAAGGTCTTGTCTGGGTCTCCATTGGTTGTTCAGAAAATTAGTTTCAATAGGGAAATGCTTCTGTGGTTCATGTTGGTCCATTTCACCTAGAATTATCCCACACCAAACCATAGGATTTTACATCAGACTAATTCTCATCATGGGTCAGTTCTTCAGACCCATAATTGGACCCCATATTTAAATATTGACTGGGATGTAATTGTTTTAAAAAAGGTGATGTCATAGTCTCACCTAAAACCTAACCATTAACCCAAACACGTCAGACTTAACAGCCACAAGCTTTAAGTGCATGCTACATGGCTTCCTCTCTGGTTTTAGTGTATTCCAGTGACTGAGTGGCATTCTCTAATACAAACTTATTGTTTCATAAATTTGTGTAGTGCCTTAAAGCAACCAACTATTGTGACCAAAGCACTTAACAGTAAAATCACAATACATAAAAACACACAACCATAAAATGAGGCAATGGGAAAATGACATAACTTATAGCGTGGTTACCAAAACAATTTGGGTTATCATTCTTAAAAATGATATCATGCAAATAGTTTAAAAAATAAAATTCACCTTTTCTTGTGAATGTGGGCCAAAAACCTTAAAAGCGTGAGAATCTAACTGTCACTGTTGCAACTGACATAAAAGACTATTGTATGGGTAGGGCACCAAAATTGCCCCTAGTCTAGGGGCCCACATCCTCCTAAGTCCGGCCCTGCTATTAGTTTTATTAGAACAATATCAGTTGTGTTTCAGCTGCTGGTAGCTCATCTTCACTGAATTAATATTTGATACTTCACTTTGGCTGCTTGTCTATTTGCATCTTTTAACTTATCAGAGACTGTTTGCTTGTACATTCATGCAATGCATTTTTGTACATTGTTCTGTAAATCAACCGCTATTTTTCTTCTTTTTTAAACCTTGAATATTTCATATTCATCTGAATATGCCTATCTATTAATAATTGCACAGTATTTTTCCCCTTCTGATAAGTTTTTCTCTTCTGCTGTGTTAACTTTAAATGTAGCTTTTTCATATTAATGAATAGTGTGTAAATCTGGTGTCTTATTGCTACTTAGTTTTGCCACTGGCACACCCCCTCCCACTGTGGGACTATTCTATTCTATTCTATTCTATTGTGAACCTAACCATTTAAACTTGACCTCTTCCTCTCCACTCAACCACATCTACATAAAAAAATTGCTGGTGGTGGCTGATCTTAACAGTGGGTTCCCAAATCAAATTCTGCTTATACAACAAATGTCCCTCGTATGCTTATACTCCCTCGTATGTTTTATGACAATAAAACATACGAGGGAGTGTGGTTTAGTTTCACAATTTTGGAGCCATTTCTAATCCAGCACAGTCTAATGTTAAGAGCTTTATTAGGGTATTAAATGGTGCATGTGCCATATTGGAGAATGAAACACGTAGATGAATGATAACCTCCAAAAACATCCAAATGTAATGTGGACTAGGAGAATATCTGTTTATTGTAGATTATAAATTCTGAGTCCTTTAGCTGCAGCGGTTGCGGTGGCTTGACGCGGGCGCGCATCACTTTGACTGGATTATTGCAGATCCCGATAACCGGAGGCACCCAGAGTTGAAAGTTGAAGCGGTCACGGGGAGGTCACGCCGGAATGCTCCGTTACACACAGTTCCCAAGCTACGTAAGAGCGTTCACCCCAATGCACACCCCTGCTTCAGTCTTTTCTGTTTAATTTTAAGTAGCCCTATAATAAACACCATCCTATAAATAATTTACACACCAATGAAATGATGCCGTCCACATTGCAGCATGTGTCGCGATACACTGACAGGTGGTCTTAAATATGGCAAATGGCCTATGTCGATGGATTGATTGTACTATAATAAAAACATTAGACTAGGCTACTTAAAAGATGAATGTGAGATGAATAAAATAAATTGACATTAGGATTAAAACCCAGCGCGTAAAATGTACCTTTACGCACAAGAATTTTTCGCTTTGCGTCCTCACTAACACCCATCACCCCCACCCACCCCCCAAAAACCCCAAACATCAATAATGGCATTACATACCTTGTATAAATAGATAAAGATCCCCACTGACTGACCTCCGTACCACAGCTCGGTGCACAGCTTCTTCAGCAAAGCGTAACAAACGGCTGCTTCAGAAAGCGCGCCGCCGCTTGGAGACACTCAACCGGCGTTCCTTGCGCTCCGTGCCCGTTAGCGCGTGCACAATCACGCTTGCGCGTCCCAATGAATGCAGATCCATCAGGTTTCCGTGCTGCTGTGGTGAGTAGGTAGACAATGTTTTATACGAAATATTATTTTCTTCCCATGAAAATAAGCTAAGGGGTGTGAAAATAACATTTCAAACACAAACAGTTGCCTTCTCCCAGCCACAAGCCTTCTGTTGCAATACTTCAGTACCTGTCTTGAGACATATTCAAGCAGCATTAAGCAACATTAAGACCTGGTGGGTCTAACCATCTTCTGAACGGTGAATTGCAATTGCATGGTAGACAAAGGTCCCGTAAAATACAAATAGTTTGGGAAAGACAACGTATAAAAAATGCGTGTGTATAAGATAAGATATTATTGTATTGTCCAACAAAGGGGAAATCCGGCCGTGACAAAAAATAAATAAATATATATATATATATATATATGTGTGTGTGTGTGTGTGTGTGTGTGTGTGTGTGTGTGTGTGCATGTGTGTGCGTGTGTGTGCGTGTGTGTGTGTGTGTGTGTGTGTGTGTGTGTGTGTGTGTGTGGTTTTTTTTTTTTCATATACCCAAAAAGGCGAGCACCTTAACGTTTTGTATTTAATATATTCATCGGAGGCCAAACATAGAATTAACAAAATTCAGAAAAGTTCATAGATCACAGGAAACTATTGGCCCAATGTGAAAAGTGAGAAAAATGTGAGGATGACATCCTCGAGGATATCTGTTTAATCGTTTTGTTGCTTAATGAAATATCAAAAGTAAAAATAGTTCACAAAAATCAGTCATGACAGTGAAATGTTAGTAAAAAAAATTACAGAAATTAAAATTGCCATAAATCTTTATTTATGATGGTTGATAAATGAGTTTGTTTTTGTGAGTCTTAATATTACATTAAGGCATCCTTTTTATTTTAATTTCATGGAAGAAATGTAATTGCATCAACAAAATACAATGAATCTATACAATGCAATATTTTTTCATTTTCAACCTTTTAAATTAAACAAATTCTGCTCTATGCTCAATATGATTCTTGCTTTTTCAAATAAGGCCCTGAATTAAACAACAGAACGAAAAATCAGCTTATAGCATACCTTAAATGAGGCGGTTGTGTCCAGAAGGCTCATTATTGGCCCATCATGTCTTCAGCTGACTGCGTCCTCTGTTCTCTGTCTGGAGGAAGTGGTGAAGGGGTCCCAGACCTCCTGCACTCAGCAGGGCTGTCTCACACACCTCCAGCTTGGTCAGAGTGAGTGTGTGCGAGCGTGTTTGGGTCTGCGTGGCATTAAAGGGCAAGGTCAATCCATTTCTCTGCAAACAATCACATCACACAGGGCCAAATACATCACCCCCCCCCCCCCCCACCACCTCCAGTTTGTAAGGTGGCCTGATGTGGGAACAGTGGATGGAGGAGAGGGTCTGGGCACCTGGCCAGACAGGCCCCTCTCAGTCCAGATGAAGGGAAACCTGCTCCACATTAAAATACATTTATTTCACACATGTTAGAAAATGCCTGTCCAACACAGGCCCACTTAAACTCAGCTCCTTTTACATACCACTGAAGTTTTCAACCTGTTGTTACGGCGGATTCAGGTCAGAGCACTGAGTGATGTCACCAGACCTGAGTGAGGCCTTCTTTTAACTTTTGCCCACTTTTCTTTTTCAAAGGAAAACCTCAAACCATACCTACAGAAATCATTGACAGCTTTTATTAAGTTACCTTTAAAGTATTATTATATTGAGTTGTGCGCCTAAAGATGACATCACCTTTGAAAAACCACGTTATAAACGTTTAGAGGCGTTAAACACTATTTAAAGTGAAAATGTATCACGTTATGCCTTTTGCTGGCTGGATAACATTGAGTTCTGAAAATGTGCCACAAAATTGCAATGATTAGAAAAAACAAAACAAAAAACCCCCCAGAGAAAACAAAGTTTTATATTTTCAGTTTGTTTGAGGGCTTTTCTGATTTCTGATTTTGGATATAAACAATAATAAACCTATTGTCATTGTTTTGATGATGGCACTCCCTATTCAACTCTTCACATTAATACTGAGACGGAGGCCTCAGATGAAAAGTGTATTTGTGAGCTGGAATGGCTGTGGACTGAACTGTTCCTCAGAGTACATCTGTATTTATCCTTTATTGCTTTGACAGGTTGCTAGGGAGGTGTGGCGTCTCGCAGCGCCATCTGGTGGCTGTATTACAGAATCGTCTCAAGATTAGGCATTCATTTTAGACAGTCCAAAAGAAAAATACACTTTGCTGGTGTTCATCACAAACATGCAGCCATGGTCATAAATCTACGTACATTCATCGAGGGATTGTCAGATTGGGCTTTTAATTGGGATTTTGAACATATTTTTATTGTTAGAGTAGCACAATTTCACAACAAACAGCTTCAATAAATTTTTTTAAACAAGCGTCCAACTTTGCTCTTATTTGGGATTGTCTCTAACCCACACAGGGCCTGATTTTATGTATATGGTCTCAAAAGCATAAGTAGGTTCCCATTAATATTTGGTCAAAAGACCCTTTGCAAGTACTGCTTGTAGCCATAACCAAGCAACGTTGTGGTTGACCTCTCTACTTATGTTAATTTTACTTGATTGGTTTCCTGGCATGGAGGCGGTTTTCAGCAGAGTCCACACATGTTCAGTAGCCGTCAGGACTTCCACGAATGCTTGACATTTGCTTGCTTTTTATCTTTCCCAAAACCAGTTCTGATAAAATGTTTAGGATCATTGTTCATTTGGAATACTCAACGACGTCCAAATTTCAAACTATCTCACCTGTCTTCAAAATAATGCCTTTTTTGCACCATTATTTTTTGCACTACAAACATTGTTGAACATTCTTCTGCACACGTCTTTAAAAACTGTTTTCTCCTGCATTGTTACATTCTTATCACTGCTGCACTTTATATTGTAATGTTATCTTATTTCAATTGCAATCTCATTACATTGTCGTAAGCCAGACATGTCCAAAGTGCGGCCCGGGGGCCATTTGTGGCCCCTGGACTCATTCTGGACGGCCCCTCCAACAGTATTTCAAGAAAGATTTGGTCCACCAGCAAAGGTGGCTAATGCAGATGGAAACTTTTAGTTTTTAATTAGGTCAAAATTATTACAGAAAAGTTAAAATCCTACAATAGAAAATGTTAAGTACAACACAAAGTATTTAACTTTTAATAAACACACTTTTGACACTCTCTTCAATTTCATAGTAACATCTATCCAATGACATTTAATTACTCAAAATTCAGACTTTGGTGCATTAAAATCTGCTTTGAATTCAATTATTAAAATTGGCTAATTACATCAAGTGTTTTCATAGAACAACTGAGCCAAATATTGTTCTTATATTGTTATACTAAAAAGAGTAAAGTTTATTATTGTTAGAGTCAAATTAAATTATTCAAAATAATTTGCAAACTGGATGACCATCTTTTAATACGACAAATGAGCAAAACCCTTTTTTACCCTTAAAAATTATCATATTTTGTGGAGCAGGTAAAAAATTTTACATAATATTTTTGGTTTAAAAAAAAATTGTGTTTTTGGCCCTCGAGTTCCTTTAACTAGACAATTTTGGCCCCTGTACCGAAAAGTTTGGACACCCCTGTCGTAAGCTGTATGCAACGAAATTTCGTTTTGTATGCACTCTGTACATACAAAATGGCAATAAAGTTTCTCTAAGTCTAAGTCTCTATGTCTAACCTGTCCCTTTTAGATGGGGGTGGCGGAGGGTAATAGAGGCTCAGGCCTAAACTGTAGGTACAACAGCATTTTTCCACCATGAAGACAGTTGCACAGCGCTTTGAACTGAGAGGGTTACAGACCAAGATAGAGAAACTAAGACCTTTAAGGAGGACTGCATTGATGCTTCAGATTCTTTCTGGAGAAGCAGTTCATGGTAAGAGAAGATAACGACTCAATTATTTGGCAACAGCAACGAGAAATATCCTTAAGCAATACCAGATTAGGCTTTCTCTCCGCAACTGTCAAGCAATGTAGTGGGAGCATCATGATGTGGGGCACAGCGCCTAGACAGCTGAAACTGAACTGTCTGAACTGAGATAGATCTGAATGAGCAGTCCTCCTTCTTCCTTGTCTGATCCACTTTGTGCAGGGCAGCAGTAGCACCAACAGTGAAACAATCCCACATCATGATGCTACCACCACCACTACACTGTTTAGTGTTCTGAGGAAACCAACCCGTAGCTGTACTAATTCTGCCAAGAAAGATCAATCATAGAGCCAGCCAGAATTATGCCAACAGCTATAGGTGATTAATGTGTGGTCAACTAGCAACCAGTTCAATGACATTCAAGGAAATATTAGTGGGGATAAATGTCTACAGTAGAGCCTGTATGTAACTTTTGAGTGGACCAGAGAATATTAAGTCATTTCAAACTTGTGCATCTAATTTTTGTCTTTAAGTATATTACGATTATTTAACCTATTTTGACGTTTGTGCCCCAATTATTTCCCCCTGAGAAGCCAGAATTAATCTGACTTTCCCAGCCATGATGAGTGCCTGTAAAGTTTGAACTACTACTCTTGTTTCAAGCTACAAGCAACAGAATATGTCGACGTTTAAGCCTCTATCTGCAGGGACTGTATTCTGCAGCATTTTAATCCAGCAGAGTAAACCCACGTCAGACTGTGGCAAAGACAGAGCAGTGCTGAGTAGATGCATCCAAGTGGGAACATTAACATTTAGGAGGGCGGCGCGTCTCTGCCCTCGGAGCTGCCCGTCACTCACAGGCGTCACGCTCAAGTGCTACGTGACCTTTATATTCCTTTTGCGCACACAGGGACAACAAATTAGACCTGGAGGGCTTAAGAAAAGAAGCATCATCTCCAGATGTTCATCTCTTTTACAGAAAAACTACACAGAGGCAAATCAGTTTGAAGATTTAAATTATGTGGCACACACTTCTTAGCTTATCAGTTAGATCTTTCACAAAAAACATGAACGTCCGATAAGGTCCTGGTTATCATTTCTTTTCAAGTTTACCCAAGTTTCTTCATCTTCACACGATCTTTCTCCTTTGGCTTGCCTCAGTACCTAGAGGGGATCTGTTTCATAAAAGTGAAAACCAATTTCAACACAGCTGACATTTCACAGGCCCTTGTGGCCTCCTAACACAATTTAAACTGCTCAGTGGAAACGCCCTCTCTCTCTCACAGCTGCACCAGAGGACAGAGGCTGAAGTGGGAATTGGCAGTTTTAGGCGTTTTACCTGATAGACTTTGTACGGCATGTGTGAAAGACTTCACTTAACACAGCCCATGGTTGGTAGATGGGCATGTGCATGCTTGTGTGCGTGTGTTAAAGGGCAGATTTGTTGTTCGCCTTGACCTCTTGTACAGCAGCTTTTGCCTTTTAGAGACCAAACACATAAAGTTCAAGATGTCATTTACTCAGTTGAAAGGTGTTTTAGAAAACTATTTTATATATATATATATATAACTTTTTTGGGTTTGGTCTAATATGTGCCATCAAATAGAGTAGCAAATACTTGATCTGCAACAGTCCAAACAAGAGAAATACAAAGCATTATTTAATATACAAGAAAGAATTACCATGACACGCAGGCAGATAAGTGCACACAGCTTCAGCAAATGGAAACAAGAATGAACATGGTACCACATCAATGAAGTCCCGACACAAGCTTGTGTAGCTACACCAAGCATGTGACGAAGTTTATCGTTAACCACTGTGAAAGATCAGACAAAAACTATTTTAAAAAAAAACAAAAGAAAAGCACACAACTAACACACACACACAGATGCGCAGACAAATACAAAATGCAAAGTGCAGAATTACAGTTCAATTACCAAAAGTAGTGGCAAAAACGTCCCACATAATGCTGCTAAACGACAATCACATTTACATTTCCGAAGCAGCTGACTCAATCATGATACCGGCAGGTGTTTTTTTCAACAAGTACCACCGTAACACTGCAGCATTTTCATGGTACCGAGGTTGAACCTTCCAATGGACTCACAGTTACCTGACAGTTGATCTTTAAGCAGAGTTTGAAAAAACAAAACAAAAATGCAGGAAAGATGTTAGAAATACAAAGGTTTTTGATTATACGTGTAAAATGTGATTATACGCAGATGATGTAATGGTTTCTTCATGATGTGTGTCTCAGGAATGAATGACTGGAAAAAAACACTGTTGGGCATGGATGGAAAAGAAAACGTGGAAAGAAGTTAAAAAGTATATTTTGTGAAGTTTGAATAAAAAGTGTTAAAATTCCTTTAAACATTATGCTTGAACACAGTCCTAGTAACGGGTACACAAATTTGATGTTAAGTGCAGAAGTCTGACAACATGTGCCGCCATTTTTACGTTTCAGAAAGGAAAAACAAACAAGATTATTCAAGTTTTCAGAGGAAATTGCGCTAAAACACTCCATCACTCTTTTTCACAGTCCTTGGACTAATAAAGACAGTTCCTGTCCTTCATCCAGCTGGGTGCATCCTTCATCTGCAAAGCAGTAACATCCCCAGCAGGGGGCCCTCATTCTCATGCCACGGACACAGTCTCTTCATTAGCAAGGAATACTACCATTGCCAGTCACATTCATCACTAAACGAAAAATAAAATAAGTACCAACATTTTAGTCCACACAGGAGTCTGCACAGACCACTTCGAGTTAGACGTCTGTTGTGCGGATGCTATCGTCATCCAAGCTGAAGGGAAAGGCGGAGTGAGGTTGAGGCTGCGAGCGGTGCCGTCTGCGCCCACTTGCAGCATCAGCCGACGCTGTAAGAATCCCCAGCCCACTGCTTGAGGGCATCTGGGGCGCGCTGGGGCACGGGGTTGGGGTGGACAGGGAGTTGGAGGAGGAGGAGGTGGATGAGGAAGTGGACGAAGAGGACAGGGAAGGCACAGTGGGAGCAGGGCTGAAGGGGCTGTCTTCATCCTCCATGTCTATGATGGAGGGCTCCCCCGGAGGAACGGGCGTCCACGGCTGCCAGCCTGGAGCCACAGAGCAGGACTTAATCAGCTGTGGGCGCGTCTCACTGGTCTGCTGACAACAGGCGCTGCTGGCATTGTGTTTTTGATGGAGAGAAGATCCCCGTTTAAACGGATATCCCTGCAATTACAAGACATGAAAGTAAGACAGTTACTAGTCATGACCAAAATCTTTTCATTTATATGGCATCTTGTAAAAGTAATCGTTTTGTAATGCTACATTAACGTTCCATGTACATTGGAATTTTATTAGACAGAAACACGCAAAGAAGCTTACAACTGTTGAGTAGAAAGAAAAATAATACCGTTTTAAAAAATTAATATCCTAAAGGTTTGGCTTGCATATATATTCAGGATAAGTGTAATATAGCATGTTTTTCTTTGCAACACAGTTCAAGTTTCAGAGTGGATGCAAAGTAAGTCATGTTTAGATAGATTGTTAGACAGACTGGACAGAGAGCATGTGAGAAAAACAGTTTTCAAGTCTTGCATAATTCTCAGCTGGATTTAGATCCGGACTCTGACCGGGCTATGCCAGGACACGTATGAGCTTTGATCTAAACTACTCCATTGTAGCTCTTGCTGTATGGTTTAGGTGGTTTTGCTGCTGGAAGGTGAACCTCTGCCCCAGCCTTCAGCATGTTTTCTTCCAGGATTGCGCTATATTTAGCCCCGTCTATCTTCCCATCAACTCTGACCACCTTCTCTGTCCCTGCTGAAGAAATGCATTCCCATTGCATGATGCTGCCACCACCACTGTGTTTCCCCCTGAGAATGCCGTGTTTAGGGTATGCTATATGAATCACTAATTATGTGAGTAATCACCTGACTTCAAAAGGCAGAGCGTGACACTCAATCAAAGTAAAAGTGCTGAATAAAAACAAATTTTCCAGATTTTGTATTTTTTGAAAGATTTGAAAGCTCCTTCTTGTTTTCCTTTCACTTCATGACCTTGTGCTACTTTAAGTGGGTCCATCACCTGAAAGCCCAACACAAAATACAGAGAATTTTGTGGTTGTAATGTGGACAAAATGATAAAAAGTTTAAAGGATATGAAACCATTTTCAAGGTTCATCAGCCACAAAAATGGAGAAGAATGACAGGTTTTTTATATGATATAAAACAAAGCATAGGTTACCCGTGGGGGTCCTCTGAATTCCCGAATTTTCATATCGATATCCCTGATCCAACCATGCATTTCCTCCGGTGTGTCCGTCTGTAGAGAAAACCAGAAGATAATATTAACAGATAACCTAAATTATCCTAACTACAACTTTTAACACCTTCCCAGGTTTCTTTTATGTTTACTCTGCTTGAAGGTTCAATCTTATAATGCAATGTTAATTATCAACAGTCTCTCTCTCTCTCTCTCTCTCTCTCTCTCTCTCTATATATATATATATATATATATATATATATATATATATATATACTGTATATATAAAACACATGTCAGCGTGAGATGTCTTTATTTGAATATTTTTTTTTATTGCATGTATCTAAACAAAAAATAATTTTTTGAGGTCTAAAAGTATTATTTTTTTATAGGAATTATTGATTATTGTTTGTGCCCATTTTATTGCCACAGGAGGTCAAATCTGAGTTTATATGCTCTGTGAAAAAAAAAAAGTAAACTCAACATAAATACTCAAAAAATTAATGTAGGTAACATATCTAGAGCGCTTTTTAATATATTTAAAATAGTTGCATTTAAGCTTCCATTTAAACTATTTCATATATTGGTCCAGTTATTACATGGGCAAAGTGGAGCCCTTCTGCAAATGAGAGGCTTTCATCTTTAACTGTAGCTATCTTTTAATATTTTTTGTTTTTTAATGTAGCTTGGTTCTAAAATTGTAATATTTTTAAGTAGGCAAAAAAAGCTTCAAACTCAGTCTCTCAGTCAACATGGCAGAACACTGGTGCATCTGCAAAACAAACGGAAACTAAACTTAAAGGGGGAAAAAAGAAGCGAAAAATGCTGATGTGGTACAACATCTATCATCTATTTCAGGCAGAGGTTATTTCTCCCTTTTAGAAAAATAAGAGCATTTAAAAAGCACAGAGAGCAGAGTGGTGACGTTTGTGCTGGTGGAGGCTCAGTTGGTTGTTGAGAACCAGAACAGTAATCCTGCTGACGGCCATCTCCACCCCAGCCTCAAATGTCTGAATGTGCAGAGAGGAAGTAGCGCAGAAGAACCTAGTCAGCATTGAGAGCTTCAGATTTGGAAGAAGAATCACACATGACATAAGACTGTTCTGGATGAGACCTGCAAGAAAATCGCTCTACTGTTGAAACTACAAACAGTTAAACAAAGACGGAGCTCTTCACTCCTAAAATAATATCCCTCACTTGCAAGAGACTGTGTGCCCTAAATGGCCGAGGTGGTTTATTAACTAATCTGTTAAGCCCCACTCCTCAGTACTGGGGGAGGAAGGTAACTTTTCAGCAATTACAAACCACTGAAATAATCATTATATTCATAATGATGTTTTTCAAACAATTTTGACATTCCTGTGAATTCCACACGTGTCTGTGTTTAAATGGAGTTTGTCATTGCTGAAGAAAAATGTACTTAGATTTAAGCATGTTATTTTGAGCACAAATTCAGGAGAACGCCTGAAGAGGTTCTGGGCAGCCAGTTGTGTGTGTTTTGAAGAATAACTAACACATCTGTGGATGATGTTTAGAACTGGAAACGACGACTGATTTTCCAAAGAGATGACAGGCGCTCAGACCTTAACGTCCAACATGTTTACATGGAGGTACGTATCGCTGTTTTTCACTGTGTTGTTTAAAGCTATAGCTGGTAATCCTCTTCAGAAACACTTTTTGTTATACTGAGTGAAATACGTCTTCCATCCTGACAGTAGTTAATACATTATGTATTCAGAAAAAGGAGGTTAAAAAAATTTGAGGTGCAGACGGGTAAAAACTCTGACCAATCCCTCCTGTTCGGTCCGAATGGCAGGGATTGGTCAGAGTTTTGTTCCTGCTCATGCCCCCCTCTGTCCCTCACTTTCCGGGAGTATCACCTTATCTATCGGTTGTCCCACATACCAATTATTCTGACGCGCTCATGTGACAGCAGTATGTGTGCTCGTTCTTTGTTAGTTTACGCTTTCTGGCAGCGCATGTGCACTTCTAGTGTTTATGTATCTGGTTAGCTTAGCAGCTAGCTTCAGTGTTAGCCGGTCATTCTAGCTCCGCTGCTCTCACGTATACTTTGAACATGGCTGAGAGTCTCAAGAAGCGAACCGCGTCCAAGTTTATGAAAATCAAAGTAAGGCCTCAGTAGAAAGAAATACGACCAGAG
This sequence comes from Fundulus diaphanus, assembly GCA_037039145.1. Lineage (NCBI taxonomy): Eukaryota > Metazoa > Chordata > Actinopteri > Cyprinodontiformes > Fundulidae > Fundulus > Fundulus diaphanus. Next base: position 28,193,544 of record CM073127.1, read on the forward strand.
TGGATTTGGGAGATTTTTTTGTTTTCACACGATCCCCCTGAAGAGCGGAAGAGCAGGTAAGACGGTCTTCAAAAAGGGACTTGGAGAAAGTTCTGCAAAAATCACCAACTCTACCTTTAATCCCTGTTAGATGCAGGGTTTCATGCAGAAACTGATAGGCATTCTGCAGTACCGCCGACATAAACAACAATTTTTACACATTAACATCACAACTGTCAGGTTAAACTGAAACTTGGCATGGGTCTTTCTGTGTGGAGTTTGCATGTTCTCCCCATGTCTGGGTGCTCTGGTTTCCCATACCACTAAAGACATGCTGGTCAGGTCCACCATTAGTGGCAGCACATGCAGTGGCCCAGGCTAACCCTTCATCCAACCTATGAAATTTTGTGGTATGGATAATGACAAATATCTTATCTTTAAAACTACTGTGTGGCTTATGGACAGATAGATGAACTGAAGGACAGATAAACAGATTGCACATATGGATGGATGCTACACCTCTGAGGAGTTGCTACCTCTTCTCTTTATAAAGTCACCCTTCTGAATGAATGAATGAATGAATGAATGAATGAATGAATGAATGAATGAATGAGGATATGAGAGCATAAAACTCAGTGATTACAACAGAGGGATCTGTTCCCACTCGTTCTTAATATATCAATAATTGCCCTTTGCTGTACCAAATCTCTGTATTGGATTTAGATTACATATAATATGCAATGGTAGTGGATCCTCTATTCACAAAATATTTAATAATACTTAAAATAAATCTCAAACGTTTTGTATATATGGAAACTATACATTATGCATATCATCCATTCTGTAATCATTTTAACAATATTGTTAATAACATCCTTCCCCTAATTTTCTTTCATTTTAATCAATTATACAAAAGACATCATCACTCTGTTATTCATTATCAGTCAAGTGACATATAGCCTTGATAACTTTGGAGAGGTTGATGGAGTGAGTAAATCTGTAATTTCTAAATCAGTACCGTAATTAAAAAAATACAGATTTTCCCTAAAACAATAAACCCAAGTCCATATGTGGTTGAGGAAAAAAAAAAAAGCTATGTTAACCATATGCATCTTTTAGATTTTTTTGTTTCAAAATTCTGATATTTCTCATAAAGACAACAGGAGAGTCCAAAATGTGGAAATAAAAACATTTTCATATCCCGTTTTCTGTTGCAATATTTATCCAGACCTGGGAAACACTCTCAGATCAAGACTGTGTAGTGACTTTTGGATGCAAGCTCACATGTGGGCACATGAAGTCCAGTGTGCCTCCAGCCTGCAGGCCCACGGATCTGTTCATGTTTTCCACGTAATTCTTTTTTCAACGTTTGAAAACGTGGAATGCAATATCTTCAAGATGAGGCAATACAGGTGGATAGTTTAACGTCCATATTAAAATGAATGTTAAACTAACCACCTTAGAATCTAAGTCAAACATTTTTCAAACTTAATATAGCCATTAAAAACTTGTGTGTGTATATATATGTATATAAATGTACACAAGAAAGAATATGTTCACCTAAGTTTACAAAAATACTTTGGAAAAAGGGTTTTTGTCTTGTTTCTCCTCACAGTTTAACTTATTACAAATACACGAACATATGTCAAATTAGTTGATCAGCAAAAGTTTTAGCAGAGGTGGGTGAAGTAGCCAAACATTGTACTCAAGTAAGAGTAGCACTACTTCGACATATTCTTACTCAAGTAAATGTAAAAAGTTTTCAACCAAGTAAGAGTAAAAAAAGTAATCAGTAAGAAGGCCACTCAAGTACTGAGTAACTAATTATAACAGCTGATGAATTTATATTTCAAAATTATGTAATCGGACAGACTAAAATACAAGGTTATGTGCAAATTCTGGTATTTTAAAGATATAAGAAATGCTTTTCTAAATCATTATTTGTCCAACATTAAACTTGAAAGCAATACTTACAGCAGTTATACATATATATTATGTATATACAGTATGTGAGAACAGTGCAAATTATTTCTAACAACAATATCTATTGTTTACTGTGCATTCCTTTGACCTCCAAAGAGCTAAATGAGCTCAGCAGATAAAACATAACATTAAAATAAAGCTTGTGCACAAATAAGTCTCTCATTAACATAAACTCTAGGTTTTTGTCTCTCTGGTGCATTTTTTGTTAAAATAAGTCAATTCTTTATTCATGAAGTTATTCACAGTAAGTAGCCAGAAATTTTACTCAAGTAAGAGTAGCGATACTTGAGTAATAATATGACTCAAGTACAAGTAAAAAGTACAGTGCAGTAATACTACTCCTAAAAGTACATTTTGCTCACAAAGTCACTCAAGCAAATGTAACTACTTACTGCCCACCTCTGCGTTTTAGTTAATAAAAACACGCACCTCTCTGTTTTAAGCTAAGACAAAAGCTTTAGTTGTCAGACAAAATATCCTCCCAAGGATTTTCATTACTGTAGCGTTACATTTTATTATTTCTATTTAACTACACATGGACAAACTTTTTCCAAACAGTTTTATGAGAAAATGAATATTTTGTTTCACCAGCAGCGTTTGTTAATGGTTAATATTGCCGTCGGGATTTTCGTACTTCAGCTCAAACTTTTTGCAAAACCTGAATTTGCCTTCAGGATTTCTCTTCGCTCCTGTAGGTCGAGACATTTATTTCCATTTCATTTGTTTTTGTTTATCGGAGGTCACCAGCTCTTCTTTCACACTTCCTTATTTTCTCCCTCTAATCAAAAACATTAAAGCGCCGCTGCTTCGATCTCTGCCACCACTTCCCATCTGATCCGACGCTGACGCCTCGGCCAGCTGCTCTCCCGAGGGGGAGGAACAGGATATTGTTGATGGTACGGCAACACGTGGCTGCGTCCTCCTCTCGAAAACAAGCTGTTTGGGCAGCTATAAAAAGGAGCCTGGGCCACACATCAGCAGCAGAGCATTTCGAGAAAAACATCAACACAGAAACACCTGGGATTCTAAAGCGGATCTTCTCTGTCCTCAGAGATACGACAGTCGTTCTCTTTCTATACCAGCGCCTTGCAAAATAATAGCATCCCTTGAATTTTGGGCAATTGTGTGTCGTTATAACCACAAACTTTATTATGTTTGGTCTGGATTTTATGTGATAGAAGCAACTTTTCCTGTGACATCTCGCTACCAGCTTTATTTACTCTTTGCAAAGTAACTTATGTACAGACAGATTTCTCGTTAGACTGGATGGAGACCATCTGTGAACATCAACTTTTCGCTCTTGCCACTGATCTTTGATGGGATCTGAGTCTGGACTTTGACTCCGCCATTCTAACGCATCCGGCTCCATGTTTAGGGTGGCTGTCCTCCTGGAAAGTGGACCGTGGCAGACACGATCTTTGCAGCCTCTACAAGGGTTTCCTGCTGGATAACCCCATATTTACCTCCATCCATGTCCCCATGAAGTCTGACCAGCTTCGCTGTATCTAGTGAAGAAAAGCCTTGCAACAGCATGATGTTACCACATTTGTGTTTCACAATGGGGATGGTGTGTTTTCACGCCAAAAAGTCTTTTTATGGACTTACCAAAACCCCATGTCAGCTGGCAGCCCTACACGGTCTTTGACAAACTGCAAACAGGACTTCTTATGGGTCCCCTTCACTATTTCTTATTGCTGCTCTTCCATAAAATCCAGACAAATAATATTTGTTCTGTCAACAGATCCTCACATCTGACCTGTGGATCTCTGCAGCTTCTCCAGAGGTACCCTGGCACTCTTGGCTACTTTTCTAATTAATGCTCTCCTTGTCATTTTAAGTGAACACGGGTGTATGAATAGGTGTGACGTTGAGCCACAGGCTGTCTTTTTTCAGATAATAGATTGAACTCCTGTGGGATGTTCAGAGCTTTGGATGCTGTTTGGATAATCCAGTCCTGCTTTAAACATCTCCATAACTTCTTCCACCTCCTGCTGAGTCCCTTGGTCTTCATGATGTGGTTTGTTCACTACTGTTCTCCAAAAGATTCTCTGAGATCCTCATAGAACAGCTGGATAGAAGTACTGGAATTAAATTACACACAAGGGGACCTCATTGACATTAAGTGAGTTCTGAAGGCATATTATTTTGTTTATATCAGAGCAAAGGTGGTTAAATAAAAATGTGCACCACCTTTTTCATATTTTTTGCACAAAATATGAAAAATATAGAATTTTCCTTCCACTTCCCAACTGTGCACCACTATGAATTGGCCTGTCACATAAAACTCCAACAACGTACACTGACGTTTGCGGCTGTGATGTGACAAAAAGGGAAAAAGTTCAAGGGGTGCGAATACCTTTGGAAGGCGCTGTACTGTGCAACAAATCAACACTGATTTTAAAGTAAAAACCAGGGACCCTTTTTCTTTTCTTTTTTTTTCTTTACCTGGATGTAGAAAGTTCGGGAGTTGGTGATGATCTCAAAAAGATTGTCTCTAAGAAGGAGGTCCCTGATGGAAAAGAGAGTAAAGAATGAGGCTCTTGATGTTTTATAGAACATATACAAAGTTGTTTTATGTCAAACATTAAAACTCCTTAACTGAAAATTTGATTTTACCATCAACAAATAACAGATTCAAATCAGGTAATTAACTACTAACGTTGTTTAACCGCAATTTAAACTGACACATTGTTTTAGTAAACGTGGAATTAGGTCTATAAACAGAAGAATATTTTTACTGGCTCATTTCTGATTTAGAATCAAACGATGTGTCTGTATATGGTAAAACAGTTGTTTGCAAATGTTATATAATGAAAAGCGAGCTTTACTAATCACATTTGGATGAGAGAGTAATGTTTATTTGTTGCGTTTGGATGAAAACTGAAATAGTTCTGCCTCTGCTGTGAAACTGTGCAGTAGCAGGTTTCAGTGATGGCTCAGAAGGTGAAACCATCTCCTGTGCAGCAAGATCTAAGATGCTGCACTGAAACCCAAACCTAAGAAACATTTTGCATGATATAAACTGTATATACTGAAACTTTCACAAGAAATCCAAATGTTGTAATTATGTTTATGTTCATTTCGGACAGATAAACAGATTGGGAGGAAGCGCGTCCGGATTGGGCGGCATCCCATTCAGATTCTTGCACAGCTCACCCTGACTTGACGAGACATTCGTGGACCTTCTGGATGTCTCTGAGCAGAATACCTCGGAGAGGCTCCTTGTCCTGGACATACGCAGACATGGCTATAGTCACTCTGAGTGCGTGAAAAACAATCACAATAAAAATAAAAATGACACTGGCTCCTCACCGTGTCGGTCTTGTAGTAGCTGACTGTGTTGTCATCCAGCGTGAAAAAACGCCTCTTCCAGCTCTTCCTCTGCAAATGCACAACACATTCTCACCTTTTCAGTTATTTTTAGTGTTTTCTGAACAACATATCGCTGTTAATAACAAAGCGTACCACATTTCCTTGTTTGACGCAGAAACCACATCTTAGCACACCAGGCCTGTTTCCTTTCTTCTCCCTCCCTTCCGTCTCTTCAGTTTCATTCTGAAAGATTTCATCAGAGTAATCTCTTATCAGCGTCATCCTGGGAGCCGTCACCATTAGCATCAGATAAACTGCTCAATCTCTACAAGCTTCCGAATTTTTTATTTTGCGACCATAAGATCTATTACAGTTAAGCCCAAAATCATTCATACCGCCAGCAGGTCCAACATGGACCGACATTTTGGAGTGGCACAACCAATCTGATTGAAAACCTTTGGGGGGAGCTTAAAGGGGACATATGATAGTTTTCAGTTCTTCCTTTCCACATCTAAATCATTCAGTTGTGGTCTATATAAAGTGGAACGGCAATGACTCGTTTTGTTGCTGCTTTTTTATATCTGAAGGAGGCTCTTCACACCACGCCCCCCTCCAGGTTACAGAGTGTTCCACTTCACCCCGTTCTGACATATTTGGAGTATGCTGGGGACGGTGTAATGAACAACCAAACACTGTGATTAATTCACTTGTAGCTTCAACTGCTTTCTGCTTGGACTACAAAAATCACTCAGAGTAATAAAAATGGTGCAAAATTGGTAAGCAGGGAGTCCAAGACCTTGTTTAGCAGCTCTGCAGGAAATGCTGTGATGCTATTGTTCAAAAAGAAAACAGAAAAAACTGAACGGCTTGAAAAATATAACCCGAACAGAAAATAAAGATGTCTATGCAGCTCCTGGACAGACTACATCTGCATTTTCTGCATACCTAGAGTACAAAACAAAATGTATTTAAGGGCTAAAAAATGGATTTTGCATGATATGTCTCCTTTAAGATTGTGATGGAAAGGAGGCCTTCAAAGACTTAGAGCTCATCACTAAAGATAAACTGCAAAATACCAGGGAAAACATGCAGAAAGCTGGTCAGGTGACAGGGGTGCACATCATTTCCGACGTTACCAATATGTTCGCCATTTTAGGGTTTGTACTTTGTTTTATTGTCTTCTGAGAGACTTCAATTCAGTTCAGTTTCATTTATATAGTGCCAATTCATGAAACATGTAAAGGCACTTTCCAAAGTCAAATTCAATGAGATTATACAGATTGGTGAAAAGGTTTCCTATCTAAGGAAACCCAGCAGATTGTATTGAGTTTTGACAAGCAGCGTTCACTCCACCTGAAGGAGCCACAGGGAGAATCGTCTGCATTGTCCATGGCTTTGCAGCAATCCCTCATACTGAGCAAGCATGAAGCGACCAAGACTTCTTGGTTTATTTAAAATACGTTTTCTTGTGCATAATTATAAGAAACCATTTAATTAAGATACTATTGCTGAATCAATGACGACATCAATTACAGTTATCTCACTTTCACTTGACTCTTTTTTCCCTTCTTCATCACAACATCCTTACCAGTTTTTATATTGCAAATATTGATATTACAATGATGAATCTGCTATATCACGCAGCTCTAATTTTAAATCTAAATGTTCCAGGGATTTGAATAATTTGGGGCTTAATTCTTTACAAATGTTTTACATTCTGTCTCTTTTGGAGTCATGCATTGCAGGTCTCAGCTTCTTTCCCTGCCTTACCTGGATCGGAGTATGAACCACCACGCCGCCAATGATCTCTGTCTTGTAGGCCTGTTGTTTCCTGCTTCCTTGAGAGTCACTGATCACAGCGTTCACATCAGATTTGGGAGGCGCAGGGCAGGATTTAGGAACCTGCCATGACAGACATCAACATTTAGGAGAAAGATGCATGTTAATCTCCAGACGGAGTCTTATTATTGTACATTGTGAAAAATTCTGGGAAAAAGTAACATCCGATTTTTACATTTAGACCTTACTTGTAAAAGTTAACTAGAGTGTCTAGGAACTTTAATTGAGCATTTCATGACTTCCTTTTTCCCTGGGGTGCATCTATAGTTTGACACGCAAGGCCCACTTTTGAAAAAGAAAGCATGCTATCCAAAGAGGGCAGATTTGATCTGATCTTCAAGGTGTAAAACGAGAAAGAAGAATTAACAGGAACACTGAGAAAAAGAACATAAGTTACGTGCCAAAACTTGCCCTTATCAGAGGTCAGAGCACATAAGGCTGGAGGAGGACCCAAGCCCAGGTTGCTCACGCACAGGGGGGTCGATACACCTCAGGGTTAGAGAACTACAGGGTTTTCACTGTGAGATTACACGACTACTGAAATAAAAAATCCAGTTATCTTAAAGCATCTTTATGAGGGTTTGACTATAGGTGCGGAGGGTGTTGGTCATACATCTTTCAAACAAAAAAGAACGACAGGCCTTCTGCCGTATCCAACCGTGAAATCTCGGGATTAATCTTGGAACTGAATGCCAGAGGTGCTCCCTAGTAACAAACTGCATTCAGCCAGAAAGAAAAGCCTGACAGGTTACAGCCATTGTTTTGTGTTTTCTACCTCTAAAGGACAGCAATTAAAAGGCACAAGCAGATGCCTTGTTAGTGTACTGTGCAATATAGAAATTAGCTTTTGCAGCGGTAGTTTCCTCTCCATATTAAACAGAACATTTCTTTCTTCCTTTAGCTTTAAAACTTAGAAACAGCCAGTCACTAAAACTAGAAGTCCTACCCAAAGAAAATTTAATATAAACGTCTTTATTTTAGCAAGACAGGAAGTTTGCCAACACTGTAACTAAACAGTGGGAACCTGAGTGTACGTCCAGTGGTCAAAATCAAGTATAAACAGTCTCGTCAAATTATCTGACTTTGCAGGAGTGATGCAACGTGACCCTGGATATGAGACGAGGGACGAGCAAATTGTACTTTACATGCAGTGCCTTTTGTTCCATTAGAAGCATAAAACTAAAATGTTTATTTTCTACATGTAAAAAATGTGAAAAGTCTAGTGCCTTTGTGTTCATCCCCCTTTACTCTGGTGCCACTAAATAAAATCCAGGGCAACCAATTGGCTTCAGAAGCCAGATGATTAGTAAGAAGAGAACCTGTGTATAATTTACCCTCAGAGAGAACACGAGTGAACAAAGATCATGGAGACCAAGGAACACAGCAGACAGGTCAGGGGTAAATATGTGGAGAAGTTTAAAGAAGAGTTTGGTTATAAAACAATACCCCAACCTTGGAGGATCTCACAGAGCTCTGTTCCATCAGAATGTGTCAAAATTGAAAACTTAGCCAGACACGGACGTCCACCCAACATGACAAGCCGGTCAAGGAGACCATTAATCAGAGAAGTAGCCAAGAGGCCCCGGGGTAACACTGCAGGAGCTCCAGAAATCCACGGCTCAGGTGGGATAATCCGTTTACCAGTTTAGGAATGCACTTTACAAATGTGGCATAAAAATAGCAATTGTTTGAAAAAGGCCTTCAGTGGTCCTATTTCCAGTTTGCCACAAGTCATGTAGACGATATAGCAAACATCTAGAAGGAGTTCTGGTCAAATCTGATCAAGATAAACCTACATGCAAAACCCTTTGTGTAGAACTGCACATCATCCTTTATATAGCATGGTGAAACATGGTGGTGGCAGCATCGTGGCAAGGGGATGCCGTTTTCTTCTTCAGCGGGGACAGGGAAGCTGTTTGGATTTGATGGGAAGATGGGTGGATAGATCCTAATAAATCCTAATAAAAACACTCAAAGGTTTGTGGTTGCAACGTGAGCTAAAGGGCACTGCAAATATTTCGGTTTTGTCCAACCAGTGCACATAGATCATACAGAAATAATTCAAGTTTATTTAACTGCTTTAGTTACTACACTTCAAAAAGGTGGAGAGGTATCATAAAGCAGCATATAACAAAAATGGTATAAAAACGACCTACCAGATGCATTTAGGGCTGTTAGACCTTAGAGCCACATCTTAGATATTCACTTGGCTTATAGCCAGTAAAGGTTTACAAGTCCAAACATCCCTTAAAATAAAAGTCACATAAACAAATTGTCTTTCCTCCTCCATCAACCGGTCTTAATTTTGATGTCATACAGGATCTGGGTACTTCTCCAAGACTACAGAAATATACACTCAAACACCACAGGATAAAAATAATAATGATTTCATGTGTTAAACGTTAACCACTACACTATTTTCACAAGTCATTTCCTGTCCTTGCCTCCCGTCCCTTCTGCCTCGCAAGACTTTTCTCTGAGGCTAAGGAAGCTCAGAAAGCGCGGCAGCAAAGAAGCAGAGCAGCCGCCGCCCCTCCTCTCCCCTGCGATGGGGAAGCGAAAGAGAGAGCAAGCAACGCTGCTTCCTGTGTCGGTGAGCAGGTGAGCGCACAGCAGAAACGCTCTCCCCTCTGGCACCTGCTGCTGCCATCAGACATCTGGACGTCGCTGGTTGCGAAAGCCTCCCCCTCTTGATGAATACACAAATGTTATGCAAAGTCGGCAACTGGATGTTAACACCTTCACCACATTGACGTGTGAGTGTTATCGCTGATGCTGTCACACATACACAAGTTCCCCATTCAGTCTGTGCAACAGAGGGCATCTGTGGGTGACGTTTGGGCCAAACTGGTTTTAGAGCTCCCTGCGCTCAGGGGGAAACGAATCATCTCCATCAAAGCCCAGACCTCATCAACATACAGCGTAATAGTGGGGATGCATGCCATGTGTGTAGCTCTTACAGTGATCTTGGTGGCCTTGTTGAGGGCCTTCACCCAGTCCCTCATGTCGTCTGCATCGTTGGCTTGGAGGAAGTACCGCCGTGAGACTGCATTTATGACTGCCAAAAGAAAAGAAAATTCAAAGCGATCGCCCTGGGTGATTTTTATCACGGGTGTAATAAAAATCAACGCGGTTGTGTAAACGCCAAATGCACTTGAGCCATCGTTTCAACACACCCTGCAAGAGAAAACTCACCGAAGCAGAACTCGGTCTTCGGCTTTTGCTTTGCAGTGGTTTCGCTCACCTGAGAGGGAGAAGAGAAGAGGAATCTTTGATGTCAGCAAAGCCAGATGTCATTATCTAACAACAGCAAACTAACATCTGGAAAACTTCAAACGTTGCTGCATGTGCCTGCAAACTGGAACTGCAGATAACCCCCCCCCCCCCCGAGTTCTTGAGTGCCTGTGGATCCTTGAGTGAATTTCCACATTAATATCTGAGGGTGTAGTGAGCACAAACACTCCAGATCTGGCCATTCACCTACAAGCCAAGCTAACTTTAACAGCACACACCGACCAAAGTGCCAAACAAAAAGGATAAAGGATTAATACATTAGAATTTAAAACAAATTCAATAATTAAAAGTAGAAATAAAACTCAAGAAAAAGTTGTAACAAGAAAATAAAACAGACAGGAAGAAAACAAAAACAATTTAACAACTTATATCGGGTCAAAAGCCAAAGAGAAGAGGTGGGTCTTAAGAGCAGATTCAAACACGTCTAATGAAGAGGCTTTTCTGAAGAACAGCTTTCCTTTGAGGCCCCCGTCCACACGGAAACCAGATTAGGTGTAGCTGCAAAGTTATTCTGCTGTTCAGGCTAACCGTCCACACAGATCCAGCGTTTTTGGAGGCTGTAAATTATCATTTTTGAAAACAGGTCCCAGAGTGGATACGTTTAAAATGGGCGGTTTTGTGTTTCCGTGTGTACATGTGTACGACTCTTCACAGGGTGGCTTTAAGGGGATATGCTCTAAAATCTTTTCAATGCACGACAAAATTCTCATTTTTGAATGATCTCATTTTGATCATTTAAAATATCCGAAAGGGTTTAAAATAATTCATGATTAGTGATTAATTTATTAAGCTACAATTAAGACCTTTTTAATTGAGTAGAATGATACCATGTATGAAACCTGTAATATGGAAAACAGCTTCAACATGGAGGTAATTTTACCTACATGGGTAGGTTGTCTCTTAGTATCTCCCCAAGTCTTAATCATGCAGTAGACAACAAATAGTTGATTAAAGGGTTCTTCTTGCCTGTCTAGTGCAACATGTTCACAGATTTCAAGAAATCTGCATACGACTGGCTGATCAGGCTCTTGTGACGACTCCTTCCTGGAGTCTGCTAACTCCAAGCAAGCTGAAGCACAGATGCAATCTATTTTGCCTGACTGAGACAACCAGAAGCCTGGTACACTTTTCAGATTCTTTTGCCTTAATTGCCTTGTTTGCATCCCTGCTTTGCTAGGTTCATTTAATTTTGAAGAGGGCGTTCTACCTCTTGGATGTACATTCTTTAACATGTTGCTCTGCTCTGAATTTGAAGTAAGGGTCCTCCTGACATCCCAAAAGCCAGGGCCAGGAGGTTAGATGCTGATTTATTAAGCCTATTAAAAGGAGTTTAGTAAGAAAATTGTCGCCAGGATGCTGTTTCTATAAATAGTGGTGGGCTTCAGTGCTACAAACACAATCTGCACGACACCTGCATGTGTTCACATGTCGCTGCTGCAAGTTGGTAGATCTGGGCAGCTTGTGGGCTCAACCTAAATAAGGCAAGGCTGTGCAATGTTTTCAACGGTATATTTTTCAAATATCTGACACAGTGGTGGAACAGATCGGGTTGAGATGAAGCCACTTATTTCCACATCCAACTGTACGGCATGGGTTGAGCTGGCTCAAACCAACTCAAAGGTGAAGGGAGGGTGAGACTAAAATAAATGTGATTATTTACAAAATGTTTCTTATGCCTGCTAGTTTGAAAAGAGGATGAGAATTACCTGTAACTTTATGAATTTACCTGAATGCAGGGAGGAATCACAGTTTTGGGCATCAATAAATGGTGTAGTCAAAAAGAAATTGGGGAAAGAAAATAGTCCCCCCCCCCCCTTTCACTTTTAAAAAGGGGAAGCAGTTGCTTCGCTTGCTCCACGGTTCAGGCACCGATGGTAGCAGTGGAGTAGAATTAATATATTTTACTTTTCCATTTGTGTTTTTTTTCTTTTCCTTCAATTTAAATTAGTAGATATTAGAGAACAGACCTTAGAGTCCTTCATTACACTAATTTCCAGCTACGGATGGTTTTGTCCCTTACACCCATTATTGCCGCGTTAGTAATCTGACGCTAAATAAAGTTTAATCTGAGAAATATGCACATTCCACTTGCTTTTTTAAATTTATTTTGCAGATTGTTCAAAGTGGAGGAAACGCTTAAGACAAGCGTTCAACACATTATAAGACGGATGACTTTTATGTACCATTACATGGTTTAATTTAGCCTACTGTTGCATGGGCATACAGTAAATCCCTGTCTCTACTGCAAGAATGTCTAAAAACAATAAACTGTGGAGTGCACGCTTTACCTTAGAGACGTAGGTTAATCTCAGGCTGCCCACATAGCTGGCTCCACTGGCCAGGTTCTGCATACAAACACAAACACACAGAGCAGTCATTAGCTCAGAGTCCAAGGTCCCACAGCCTTATATTGATCATTTTTCATTTCCTCCTGCTGCTTGTGCAACAGTGTGTCCAATTTGGCGATGCGTTGTGTGTACGAGCACCTGGGGATTGTCCATGTACCACTGCAGGACATTCTCCTGCGTGTTGAGGATGAAGTATCGCCTCTGGAAGCGGCTGCTGTTCTCCTTCTCCTCGATGTCCAGGAAGCCGCACACACGGTTAAAGCGGTCCAGATACGGCATCGCTGCCACTATCACATAATCACTGAGACACAGATGCAGAGACAGGCAGATGTGGAGGGTAAATCATCTCACAGTTAAGAGTTCAGACACACACACACACACACACACAGGAAGAGAGAGAACGGCTCAGACTCAGCAGTTTTTCATGTGACGTGATTGAGGCCGAGCTGCAAAAGCTGAAAGCCCGAGGCTGAGCTGAGGCCCTCCACCACAGCCGAAAATTACACACCGCGCTCAAGATCTGCACGCAGGCACATTTCCACAGAACACAGAAGGGAAAAGAGAGGAGCTCAAGTAGGAGAAGCGCGGCCTTGGAAAGTGCTGTTTATTGAAAATGACGTAGTGCATGCAGAATACAGAGCTGCTGGCTGAATCCTAAAAATAATCAGGACCAATTCACCTCAGAGACTCAAATATCTCTCTCATACTTATTCTGTTTATTTCTGCAAGTCTCAGCCATTTCAACAGTGTTTAATTTAATTTATTTACTTCACTAAACCAAGAGGAATGACAAAACTTTCTGTCGGAAAGGAATTCCAAACACTTTCCATTTTCCATTTCCATATCTAGATATTTAAATCCATTACCAGGTTTAAAGATAGACAAAAAAAACACACACAAATATGATGGCTAACTATGCCTAATCTGTGATGGAATTTTTGCAAACTATAATTTTACAGCTCTCTCAATATTTTTTCAACATTGTTTTTAGGAGCCCGTGCTGGCTCTGTGGGTTGAAAATGATGATAGAGCTTCCATGGAAGTGTTCCCATGAGAACAAGAGCAAGAAACAGCATCTAGCACACAGGTCACACCTGCCCGGTGGAACTCCTGCTGGGTTGTTTTTAAACCCAATGCTTAAGAAAAACGTCTCATTTTGAAACTTGGCTCTTTTTCACATGCGTCAATCGGGCAGGTTTGCCACTGAAATAGGTCAAAGATAGAGAAGGCATGAGCAGAAGAAGAGGCTGTGATGGAAACACTGGAGGTGCATGGGTCACACAGATGCCAACGCTGAGACACACATTCACGCAAGTGTGTGCACACAAACTATTCTGGGTATCTGAAAACATCTGGTTTAATCATTGCTGGGAGAAGTTGTGGGGAGGTTTTTTTTCTCTCCATTTTTGGTAAAACCAAACCAATAAATAAAACTTGGATGATATTTTAAATGCACCGTTTTTGAAAATGCAGGAAAGCAGCAAACATACGGGAGCAAGTTGGTGGTTTATCTATATTTAGACAAAAGCTGTGACATCACATTGACAGAGTAATGAAGTGAAACATCCCACAACAGACAATGATTATTTGTGGCCAAGATCAACCAGTCAGATAGACAAAAAGTCACAGTAAGCATTTGGAGAGCGGATCCTATCATTGGTCTATACTGGTTTTGGATTCATGAGGTTTTGGGGTTTAGTGAAGCAGAATAAGGGAGGAATGAACAATCTGAACTAATCACAGGCAGGTTTCTGTTCTCAAGTTACCAACGTTTTAAAAGGTTACGGTTTCAAAACCACCAAAATGTTCCATCATACTATTCCTGGTGGTTCAAAAGCAGGGCTAAAAAAAGTCCTGGAGTTTCCTTCGGCTGTATGCATAGAGTAACCCAGAGCTGCCCCACCCCTCCAACACATTGTGCTGTGCACTACCAGTCAGCTGGCTGAAAGAAGGTTGCTACACCTTTTTTTTTTTACAGCTAGAACCCCCCATCAGTTTGCCTCTTTGTAAATATTTCTGGTTGCAAAAAACACGGACAGTCATGATGTAGAAACTAGAGGAGTGCCACCTATCGTCAGCATTGAGGTAATGCTGTTTCAAAATAGCTGGCAAGCTACAAGTAGCTAATTAACCACCTAATATCACAGCTTGTTAGTTAACTCAGTTAAGTTGTGAGGCACTACTGTTTAGGAAATACCTTTCCGTTCCCTCATCTTAGCGATGGACCAATCAGTCATACAGGTTGATTCTTTCTTTTCCCATTTATAAGAAGGGTCAAAACGAAGAACTCCCACCAGTTTTGGTTTACAAACGCATCGTGGTCAGATGCATTTTTTGTTTTGTTTCAAAAATATCAGATAAAGGTTAGAGACTTAAGCTTTGATGCATAAATTAGGATGATCTTGTCATTCCTTTATTAGGATAAAAAGGTGTTATTGCTAATAAACAACCTACAGCACATTTTTATCTCTTACATCTTGTGTTGGACCTGTTAACAATTTTAAAAGCGTTTTTTTACGCCAAAACGGCATGAAAAGACCTTTCAAAAGATGCAAAACAATGTTTTGTAAGTAACAAAAAATTAAGACATTTCCACATTTTTAAAAAAGAACATTCTGGAGGGTTAAGGTATCTCAGCTTACACTGAAACCTGTGAACAGCTGTGACCCAAAAAAAAATCACAAAACTACCACATTTTCACATGAATGTACGTTTAGTGGCTAGAATAAATGTCAGTTACTGCAAAGACATGGAGAAATGTTTTTTAGGAGAATGCAGCAAGTAGGGTGCCAATTATCAATAAAAAAGTGGATCGCCAAACCCAACTGCAGACTCACTAATGGCAAAATACTTACAGTACTTAGAAAAATATAATCTGTAAAAAGAAGTGACAGGTCAAACCTCCATGAAAACCAGAAATCGGCATCGGCCATGAAAGAGCCAATCGGTGCATCACCAGATCAGACCAGTATTCAACACTTTCCAAACAATGACTTATGCTTAGAAAATTAAAATGCTTACGCAATTACCACTGAACCGTGGGATTTCTACTCAAGGTGATCGCCCACGTCTGACTTTTAGTGTATTTAGCGAAGCAAAGAGAGAACAGACAATTCAAAGTTTTCATCCCCTGCACTTGAGCACTGTTCCGTTCCGTGCCATCAACGTTTTGTAAATACTTTCCTTTGTTTCAGACCAGATATGAACCAATCGATTAGCCAGGGATCGGAACGGACCAGCTTTCTCCAAGGCAACCGGCATGAGGGAAACTGAAAAATCCAATTTTTCCCCATTCATTAAATGCATCAAAACTAAGAACCACCAATATTTTAGAGCAGAGCAGAAGTCATTCATGGCAAGAAGAAGTAGGGCAAAAAAAAAAAAACTATTGGTGCATCTCAGACATGTTGGCCTACACGACTGTTTGAAGTGGATGAGTTATGCCACGATAACTAGGTTTTATATGTAAACTTGTTGGACACCTACTATGCAGAACCCACTGCATCAACTCAGCCACAATGCTATGTAGGTCAGGAGAGAACGACAAAGTAGTTATAAACGTAAAGTAGGGCATTTGTTACCAGTTTACTGAATAACAGAAAATGTTTAACTCAACTTCCCACACAAGTTGAATTATATGGGCATGTAAAACTGAACCGTTCTCTGTCTGAATTACTCACCAACACCTGACATGCACAGCATTGGTTCAAGCTCAGATGACCTGCAGTGACTCACTGGCACCAACAAGTCCAACAAACGCCACACCTACTGCAGCTCCCAGCACCAGGGCGCACGCAAGAGCCGCGAAGTGGCCCCCAGCTGCTGCTGCTGCTGCTGCTGCTGTCTCCGGACTACTTACCCGCTGTGGAGAGTCAGAGTGCGCCACGGCCAGCGCCCCGAAACCAAGCGGAGAGCGCAGAATCCGCGTCGGCGCCCGCGATCATCCTCAGAGGAACTTTTCCAACAACTTTTACATCCAGCAGACTTAAAGAAGAACCGGCGCGCACGACGCCCTCACGCGATCTTCTATTTGTTTGTGTGGTCGGGCTACAGAAGACTTGACTTTTTTTTCCGGGTTGAAAGCTTCGGTATTAGAATAAACCAGCCCCGGATGTGATCTATGCGTCCCTTGAGCTCCAGCCCCAGCCGCCTCCTCCTCCTCCCCCCTCCTCCTCCTCCTCGTGCAGCTGCTGCTTATTGTTTAACGGTTGAAGAGAAAGCAAACTTTAACAGGGCTTTCATACAGCTTTAACTTCAGTCCAGCGTTACAGCTTTATTAAACGCACAATCCTTTAGTTAAACAATCTCCTTTGTTAATAGAGGACTGTCGTTGATTAGAAGTGTGCGCATCTCTTTCTCCCTGGACGCCATATGTTGTCTAGTCTTTTTTTTTCAGGAACTAGGTCAAGCTCCCTCATATAAATCAGGTGGTTTATGCGAGAGAGCGCAAAGAGAAGAGAGAATAAACCAGGACAAACGGGAGCACAGTGAAAACCAGAGGGGACCAAATTATAATAAAGAAATTATCCAAAAATGGATATGCGCACATGTCGCGGGTCAAACTAAAATGAAATTAATTATTGCATTGACTTGTGAGTGATTTTCTAAAAACATAATTCCATGTGGAATTAATTAGTTAAAAGCTTAGCTCATTATGGTAAAAAAGTAATTTAAAAAATATTTCGTTTATGGCATATAGATGTTTTAATGGGCCTCACAGTGGTGCAGTTGGTAAGCACTGATGCCTTCCGGCAAGAAGGTCCTGGGTTCTTTCTGCATTGAGTTTTAATGTTTTCTACGAGTACTCCGGCTTCCTCCCAGAGTGCAAAAACATGACTGGAGGGTTATTTGCTCTCTCTAAATTGGCCTTAGGTTTTAGTGTGTGTGCATGGTTGTTTGTCTTGTATGTCTCTGTGTTGTCATGTGATGGACGCGCAGGGCTAGAGATAGGTACCAGCCTCCTCCACAACCCTGCACAGATATGTGGATATATAGATAGTGGATGGAAAGATAATTTAAACTTTCACCATAGCATGTCATGTGGATCTTAACATCTCTTTGGTTAACCTGGTCTGTCAGATACAGACCAATGTTCTCTCTCTCTCTCTCTCTCTCTCTCTCTCTCTCTCTCTCTCTCTCTCTCTCTCTCTCTCTCTCTCCCTCTCTCCCTTTCTCTGTCTCTCAGACTCAAGGTTCTAGAGTGTATTTATGGGAATTTTTACCATTCTTCCAGAAGCGCATATATGCGGTCTTACTCTGATGTTGGACGAGAAGGTCTGGTTTTCAGTCTCCGCTCTAATTTATCCCAATAGTGTTTGGCGTTAGGGGCAGGACTCTGTGTGGGCCAATGTCACACACGCCAAACTCTCTCATCCATGTCTTTACAGACGTTGTGCATTGGTGAACAGTCATTTTGTAGGAGGAAGGGGCCAACTCCAAACTGTTCCCACAAGCATCAAATTGTCCAAAACCTCTTGATATGGTGAAGCATTCAGAGTTCCTTTCATTCGAAGAAGCTCAGCTCCTGAAAAACAACCCCACACCAGAATCCCCCCACCGCCACACTTGGCACAATACAGTCAGACAAGTACCGTTCTCCTGGCAGTAGCCAAACCCAGACTCATCCATCAGATTGCCAGATGGAGAAGCGCGTTTCGTCACCTCGGAGAATGCGCCTTCACCACTGGATCTGACACTTTGCATTGCACTTGGTGATGTTTGGCTAGGATGCAGCCGCTCAGCCATAGAAAGCCATTCTATGAAGCTCTCTACGCACCGTTCTTGAGCTACTCTGAAGGCCACGTTAAGTTTGGAGGTGTGTAGCGACTGATTCCGCAGAAGGCTGGTGACCTCTGCACACTGTAGGCTACGTCTGAGAATCGGCTGCCCCCGCTCTGTCAGTTTACTGGCCAACCACTTCCTGGCTTAGTTGCTGTCGTTCCCAATACCTTCCACTTTGCTATAACACCACTGACAGCTGACTTTGGACTATTTAGGAGCGAGAAAAGTACATGACTGGACCACAAATGTTTGTAGAAGCAGTCTGCTTGCCTGAGTGCTTCAATTTTATACACTTGTGGCCATGGGAGTGATTGCAGCACCTAATTTCAATCATTTGGATGAGTGAGCAAATACTTTTGCCAATGTAGTGTTTATATAGATATATAATTTGTGTTATGTTTGTTCATGGAGATACGGCCCAACCCCCCCCCCCCCTTTGTGGAAGAAAGAAAATGTAAGTGATTCATTCTTAAAATCACAGTGATTAGTTATTATTAGTTCAGCAGCATAGCAATGAACACAGTGACTCTGTGAGATACTGTTATGTCTTTTCATCTCTTTCACCTCTGTTATTTTAGACCCTTTCCGATCTATATTTCTTGTTGGCTTTATTCCCCGTTAACTTGCAAAATAATTTTTCCACAGAGCTCAGATTTGGGGAGTGTATCACAAATAGTAGTCCAGTCAACAGATTTTCACTCTCTGCTGCTCCTCCAGAGCTGCTTCCCTGACTAACGCTCTCCTTGCCTGGTCTGTCAGTTTAGGTGGACAGCCGTGTTTTGGTAGTTTTCCATGTTTTTCCTTGTTCAGATGGTGGATTGAACTGAACGCCGTGAGCCATTCAAAGCCTAAATTGTTCTTCCTGACCTGTCTGCTATATTCCTTGGTCTTCATGATGGTATTTGTTTACTAACATCCTAACAAACCCCGAAGTCCTTCACAGACCGCAGAGGTGACCTCAAGTTACCAGTTAGGCCACTTCTGAAAGCAATTGGATATAATGGATTTAATTTAGGAGTATCATGACAAAATGAGCCAAGTACATACAGAATGCATGCCACACTTTTCAGATTTTTGTTTTCAAATCTTTTCTGTCCAGTTACAGTTATGAACTATTTGTGTCGGTCTGTCACACCCTAAAAAAGACCTCGAGGTTTGTGATTACAAGACGTCAAAGTGGGGAAAAGTCCACGTCTGTGAAAATTTGCTCGTTTACAATGAACTGTGTGAGTGTTTTTCTTCTCCCTGCTCCCTTTTTACTCATATGTTGTAAAATGTAGTTTGAATCTTGTGTTTCATATCATGACCTGAAAAGGATGCCACATCATTTGTGACCTTCATATAATAAGTAAACAAAGTAACACTGAACTGGATCAGACTGGCAGACCTGCATTGGGGAATTTCTAATGGAGAACTGTTTAAGTATTTGTCTGAAGCTATCTTGGTGCAAATAATACCCACCTGCAAAGAGAAGCACTGATGGAAAATGTCTTCCCTTTAAAATCACATTCGGCGTTTTTTTTGATTTACAGTTCTTCAAGACTTTCACTGCCGTTTCACCTTCAAACAAAGGTAACCACAAGCTGTCCTAACTTCCTCGTTTCAACACTCCGCTCTATGTTTGGTAAGATTAAGGTTTAAGTTTTTACATGTTTCGTGACCTTTCCTCGCACCAAGCTACAAATCATCCTAATTGCTAAACATATGTTTTGCACAGGTGGCGGTTTTGCTCACTGTCGTCTTTCTTTCAGCAAAAAAGTATGTTCTCCCTTGTCAAGAGGAAGTGGTTTTAAGAGTCACATGGCCTTCCTGGGGACAGAGACCTACCTTGCTGATGTCACATTCAGCAGTGACTGCACAGAAGATTTAAGTGTGATTGCTGCAGGGGGAAGTGTTCAAGTTTTCACAGACCCTCATACTTGGGCTGGAAACACAGTCTGACTGCCGCTTTAAATGCACATCAGAAACAAAATGAGCTGTTTTATTTGAAGCACAAGGAGATCAAACACACAACAGAGGCACAGGTGTGATTGTGTCTTTATTCAAACAAACTAGAAAGCACAATAAATGATTAGATTACAGATGGTAATGATGCCAGAGGTGAATAATGTGATTCTTTGCAGTGAAGCGAACTGTCGCGCCTACCGAAACCACACCCACCTCCCCCTGTCTGCACCGGAGCTGAGTGGGAGTTCTTCACTTTTATTCATCATAAACACACCCAGGTTCACATGTTATTTTACAAAAAAAACTCATCTTGTTGTGTAACTATCAAAAGATATATGGTGTAAGTTTTCAGTGACAGTAAAAGACAAGGAAAGCTGCCAAAATGCAGCTTGCACCGGAGGGCCAGGACCTTTCATGCACCACAATCAGAGGAGGGCGTTCTTGTTGTCACACTTATCTCAAACCACCAGAAACTCTCTGCGTCTCGGATCCTCTTGATCTTGGATTGATGACATTAACGATAAAGCAGATGAGGAGGAGGTGGTGAAACACTGGAGGGAGAAGACTAGGTGGAGGGAGGTTCAGAACTGACTGCAGGCAATGTGAAGCAACAGCAGCAGGGAGGTGATCAGCCCGGCCGGGCTGGTAGACAGCGCGCCTGCTGCGTTACGGTGGTGGCTCCGGTGGGGCCCGTTGCAGTCGTCCCCAAAGCAGCACTCCATCTTGGCTCCTGAGCTGCTGCCGTGCGCCTTGTCGCAGAACGCCTTGTATGTGCATGACTTCATCACAGTGTCTGTAAGAAATCAGGACGCAGATGCTGAATGTGACTCTCCGCGAGTCAGATTCCAACAATCCAACAGCAGAAGGAAACAGAGAGCAAGAAATTTGCTAGAGTCTGCAGTAAACTGCTGTGCAAACATCCAGAAGCAGTAGGATAATGCAGAGACACGTTTTATGGGTGCCCTACACATTTACACACCAACATGAAACAGTTTCATGTGCATTTGCACTTTAGACGAAGCATCGGAAGAAAATTACCATAAGCCTAGAAAAGGCCGCTGAGTCCGTTATGCAACAATCTCAAAATACTATAGGTCTGTGCATTAGGCCTATAAAAGCTCCCACTGTCAATGAAAACAGCATGACTGCTCGTTTAAGCTCTTCTAAGTTACTCAAACTTTTAACTGTGACATAAATTATTTTGCAGTGTTGTCCTGACCTCTAGTGAGTCAGCCTTCACTGCAGGTCCTTATGTGTTCTTGCATGTCTGTCGTTGTGAGGACCAGACCTTGGCAGTAGACCAACGTTGTGCAGACAGTTGGCATTGCGAGGACATTTTCCAAGGTCCACACAATGCAAATTGGGCTAATGCTTAAGTTTAGGGCTAAGGTGTGAATTGAGTTTAGGTTAAGGTTAGGGTGTGATATGTACCTGTGACCTTAGGTTTAGGGTCAGGCCAATAGAAAATGAATGGAAGTCAATGGAAGGCCCAAACATTGATGTACCAACATGTGTGTGTGTGTGTGTGTGTGTGTGTGTGTGTGTGTGTGTGTGTGTGTGTGTGTGTGTGTGTGTGTGTGTGTGTGTGTGTGTGTGTGTGTGTGTGTGTGTGTGTGTGTGTGTGTGTTACTCACTTGGGCCTGTGATGGTGGAGCAGGCATCAGCGTACTGTGGACACGAGGTCGAGCCCTGCTTGTTGCAGTCTTCCTCGCTGGATGCCACGCACGTGTGACATTTCAGAGCGTTGCCTTCGCAGACAGAACAGGAGAGAATACCTGGCTTGAAATTGAGCATGAATGTTTACAGACAGGTTCTACGCCAAGGTGCACGCGCCACCTTTGGTTAACATCAGTCTGCTTAGCCCAGCGTGCATCAACACACACAGAGACACACACTCAAGTCAGCTTTCAAACACAACGTCTTGCTAAAGTTTTCATAAACCTTGGGGAGCAAGATTGTGAAGTGGAAGTAAAAAGATGCATGGTTTGTAACTTTTTTTACAAATAAAAATCTGAAAAGAGTTGTGTGCTTTTTCATGCAGCCTCTCTGAGTCAATACTTTGTAGAGTTACCTTTTGTTGCAAGAACAGCTGCAAGTTTGCTGGAGTTTGTCTCTGCCAGCTTTGCACATCTAGAAGCTAAAATTATTGCCCATTTTTCTTTTCAAAACAGCTCAACCTCAATCGGTTTAGATGGAGAACATCTGTGAACAAGTGTTTCCAGCGATTGAGGTCTGGACTTTGACTGGACCACTCTATCACGATTTTGCTTTGATCCAAACCAGTGGTGTCCAAACCTTTTGCTATGCGAGCCAAGAATCAAAAGTAGTTAATCACAGTAAGATAAACTGTAATTTGTTTTGCAATACTTTAATGAAACAAATATAGCAGTCAATTCTTTTATAGGGAGGGGGTGAGTAGATCATTGTACTTTGAACTTTGAACATCCCTGATCTAAAGCATTTTAATGTAGCGGCGGTTGTATTTTTAGGGTTGTTGCTTTGCTGAAAGGTCAACCTCGGCCCTGGTCTTGTGTCTATGGTGCCATCTGATGTGTTTTCTTACAATATTGTGTATTCAGGTCAATTCAGGTCCCCATCAACTCTGACCAGATTCCCTGTCCATGCTTCCCAGCGCTTTATGCCACCACCATGTTTCACCACTGAAGTGTTGATGACTCGGAGCATTACGTTTTCTTTACAAATAAAAAAACCCAAACAATTTCTGTTTAATTTGGTTCTCCAACATTTTTGCTGTCTCTTAATTTAAACAGGACTTAATTTGGAGTAATCATAGTAAAGAGGGTTGAAATACTCCACACTCGTATTTAAAACATGTTTTCTTTTCCTCTCACTTCCTAATTGTGTTGACAGACACTGTACATGTCCCATGAAATGATGAAACACAAAAGTGTGTATAGTTCATTGCACAAAATATGCAGAGAACCCTGCTGACCGACTGATGCTGTGCTGCACTGAAGTCTTGAGTCATCTTTATGTTTTATTTTATTAAGAGCCAAGACTTGCATGTGATATTTGAAGTGACCAATAGTTCTCCAGACTATTTTGATTTTGAGCTTTGGCTGCTTTTCACTCACCATCATTCCAGTTATGACAAGAATATTTTGTATTAAGCCTCCTATTACTGACTGAATCATTCAAGCATGAATTTGAAGTGTAAACCAGATCTGTGTAATCATGTACCAAGCACTTAATAAATAAGCTATTTTAAATTTCCTCTTTGGGCATTTTGCCACCAGCACACTGTTAAAAAGACAGGATTAAACATATCTGTCAAACTCATGTATTATCTTTAAAGAGCTATAGGCTGGAAACCTTGCGTACTGATAAACTAAAGGATGATACATCTCTAAAGTCCAGCTTCAGGCCTGGGTTGGATTTGTTTTCCTCTTTTTCCAAAAGAAGTGACTTTGAGATCATCTGATCCAGACAGCTTTTTAGGCCTGAAATGCCTTCTTTTGTCCTCCATTTGCCCACCTGTTAAAGGGGAACACTGTACAATGTGATGTCATGTTCAGGCACAATGAGTGGGCAGAAAAGTACTGAAAAATAATCCAAAGTCCAAAATAATGGATAAGTACATCTTATCTTACACAAACGTCTGGGTCCCCATTAGGGAAACAGAAAGACATAATTTTTTAACAGTTCATTTTAGTGCAGTTAATCTGCTGGCTAATCAATATTCTAGTCTCCAATAAACAATCAGAATCCAGTGTTATAGAAACTTACTGTGGCAGGCAAGAGAAAAAAGCCCAAGCAGAGTCAAAACAGTCTTCATGGCGGCTTTGGTTAACCTGGTCCGTCAGATACAGACCAATGTTCCGTCCAGAGATGAAGTGGATGAGTGTGCGAGATGTTTGGGAATTGGGGATGGACGGGTTGAAAAAGGAAGGGGTTTAACATTGGGAAGATGTCTGAGGGCATTAAAGTCTTATCCCTGTAATCTCCATCTATGCTGCACAGGCAGCTCCCTGCAGTAATAGACTTAACCGGGCGAGCTTTAACAGGACACAGTTACAGTTCAGTTTTTAGATGGTAGTTAAAACACACTTGGGTATCATATTGCACATATCGTATATAACATATAGCACATAAGTGTGAAGTAGAATCAAAGTGACACTTTTCAGCATCCTTTAAAAGTAAATTTCAGTATTCTGCTGTTTGTTTTTTGACCCCCTGAGGAAATGCCTCATAGAGCCACCTTTCCCTGCAAGTACAGATACAGTTCATTTGGGGAGTGTCTCTGCTAGCTTTGTACGCCCAAAGATTTTTATTTCGCCCAGCATTTTTTATTTTTGCTAAATATCTAGCTGCAGATTTAGTAGGTAGGGACCATTTGCAAACAATCGTTTTCAAGGATTCTCTGAATTTGGGTCCGTTGCAAGACCTGAACATGCTTAGATATAAATGAATTCATTGGAAATCCAGCTCCATGTTAACAGCTGGTTTCCAACAGGAAGCTGAACCTCTGCTATAGTCTGAAGTAATTTGCGCCTCCAGTAGGTTTTCTTCCAAGATTGGCATGAATTTTGCTCCATGTTCCCATCTAGTCTGAGCACCAGGTTCCTCAGCATGAGTTCTTCACAAAGACCAAACAGCTCAATTTTGATCTGTTCTGACCGCCGCACCTTCTTCCACATTTACTAAGCACCTTAATACGGCTTGTAGCAGACTGGACTTTATTTTCACAATCACCTTCTTCCCGTCACGCCTCCATAGAGTTTGGAGACGGGATTGATTGTTGTCCTGTCAACAGCTTCTCCCACCCGAGTTGTCAATTTCTGCAGCTCCTCCACATTTATCATAGGCCGCTGCAAAGGTGAACAGCCATATCTCGGATGGTTTGCAGTTGTGCATTTCCGTTTTTTGGACGGTAGATTTAACATCAGCGACAGAATGGGAAAAAGTTAAGACGTGTGAATACTTCTACAAAGTATTTTAACCAAAAACAGAAGCCAAACGTAGTAGAACAAACTATATTAATGTTTATTCGGAGAGAATATACACATTATTCACGCTGATTCGACACAGATGTGAGATTGTCATTTACGAACTACAAATACAAATTTCTATCATATTTCAAGCAAAGTCTAAAGATACAAAAAAACAAAAATAAAAAGACATAGCAAAACAAAATAGTAACAAGGTGACATGACATCAGATTGGCACAAATATACACTCTTACACATCTGTGTTTGTGATGTTGGTGACTTTCAGTCATCACAAATTTACTTTGAGTATAATCTAAGAGGCTTTAAATAACCAAAGAATGAGCCTAAATGGTTTTTTTTCTTAATGCTCAGTCTTCCCCTTTAACCAGCTCTTGCTGATATAGAAGGTTTTGAACATTTTATTCTGCGTTACAATGACAGGAAGAGTAGGTTGTGTTCATTTTTCCCCAGAAAGACAATTCCACGCACATATATTGGGACAGGTTGTAAAATTAATTTAATATTGTTATAACTAGCAGTAAACTCAATTAGTTAATCATTACAGCCCTGTGCTGAACACAGATTGTGCTTATTGGCGCAAGAAATGCAAACAGTGAAAATGAACGTGTAAGCAGATTTATGCGAGCGCCCAGACAACAATTACACATGAGCAGCAGGCAAAGGCTCTCGCTAAGCTGTCATGTTACTCCTTAAGGTTTTGTAAAAAGCAGAATGTAATAAGAGTGACATTTAAACAACAGCATCTAGAAATTGTTAAATACCTTCACTGAAAAAATATCCCAGTTATTCAGGGTTTCTAACATAAGTCAACAAACAGCAAAATGTGCAGACAGTTACAGAAGGGATGCATCGTCAGAAGTTTTATTTTTTCTTAATTTTTTAGACATTTCTTTTTGTGCCCCTGTGCACATAATTCATCTTCAACAAGCTACAAACACCAAGTATCACCTGTGGGGACGGAGCTTTGAGGCGGGCTAATTGGTTTTCCTCCAACGCAGCATTTTGCATGAAGGCCAAAAAGTAAAACTTTGGACTCATCTGACCAGACCATCTCCCTGCATTTCTTTTTTTTTTTTGTCGTTTTGGCTACGCGGCTTGCAGCAAACTACAAACATGGCAGGATTTCTTCTTTCATCAGGCCAGAATGACCAATGTTTTCCTGTTGACAGATTCTTCTACCTGAGCTGTGAACCTCTGCAGCTCCTCCAGAGTGACCATGAGCTGCTTGTCAGATTAGTGCCGTCTTAGCCTGGTCAGTTTAGGTGGACGGTCCCGATCTCTAAAGGACTGCTATCCTCCTTTTACCCTGGCCTCAATCTGGCCAAATCAGTAAATATAAACTTAACGTCAAGTTGGTATAAAAATATATTTTAATCATTAATCCTTTCATATCAAATATTTTTTTCTAAAGCTCCTTCAAGCACAACGTCAAACGTGTTTTCAAAGCAAACCCTGACATGAATTAAATCTGATGTCATCCTGAGGCGGAGTTGCTGGGAGTGCCTATGCGCTTATGATAGTGAGAATATAATTAGAGCTTTCGTTTACTCCGACATGATGGACAAAAGCACAACAGCTCTAGATACCCATAAAAAAGGTGCAAAATGCAAACTAAGTGATCTCATGTGATTAATATGCAAAGAGCCTTAAAAGGTTCTGGTCACAAGTAGTGCAAATGCAGATTACAGGAGGTTATTTCAGACATCTGTACATAAGCAGTCTCTGAGGTGCAGGACAGGCACAGGGTTACAGTATGGAAGCTGCTTCTTGGTTGGAGGCATGCGCAGTGAACCGCTGCAGGGTTACAGTGGCCATCCAGACAGGTTACCTTCCAGCAGCTCTTAGTCCATTTTTCCCATTTTGGCAATCAGCTCATCACAGATCTTTGTGAGCTCCTCGATTTCTTGATTCTGCAGAAAGGCCATGATGGCAGGCAATTAAACACTATCCAGCAATCACACAGGAAATGGTGCTGAATGATCCACTTCCTGGAGCACAGCCTGGGGACGACAAGTGTTGTACCTTCTGCTGGAGAGCTTGTTCCAGAGACTCGTTCCTCATCTGCTCCTTCCTCAGGCTCGCTGTCAGCGCCATCGTTTCTGAGCTCGCCTTGGTGCGCACCTGAGCAATCTCCTCATTGGCCCTGCAAGAATGAGGGGACGTATGAGACAATTTTATCCAACAGCAAATAACTAATCTACAGAAGTCTTTCAGCGTCATCATACCGGTCTAGTTTCTCCTCTGCATGCAGCTTTAGTGTCTGATATCTCTGCTCCTCCTGCTTGACTCTGGCCAGGTAGTCCTGGGCACACTTCTTCAGCACTTCTTCATTCTGCATGAAGGGACCAAACAGGAGGGTGTTTACCATTCAGTGTGTACACAGTGCAGGCAGATGGAAAGCTGCGTATCTGGGTAGCCGTGTCCAAAATGTATCTTTACTTTAGTGTTTTGTCTCTAAGCTCGGCTGTAACACTTTCCCTTTCCAATGTTTCTGTGTTTCATCGGTTGCATCCATTTCCTCCTGGAACCTAACCATTACTGGTTCCCGTCAGAAGCTGCTCTCTGAGCCAAGTCTTGTTTGTGTCGGTTAAAACCTAGATATAAAACTGCATAAGGATTTTACTGTGGTTCTGGAAAGCCAGTCGTACATTGCCATGGACCAAGAGGGTTTGGTCTGGTTTGCAAAGGCCCTCATTAACTAGCCTGCTGGGGTAAAGATTTATGTTCGGAAAAGACAAGGACTCAGCGATTTGGTCACAATGATGAGAGGTTTGCTTGGAGGTGTCAAGGAGACGCTCTCAAACCTGAAAACACCAACAATCATCAAACATGGTGGTGTTAGCATCATGCTGAGGGTCTGGTACACTGCCACTGGCACCGGTGCATTGCAAAAAGTGGATTTGATAGCCAAGAACATGACTTCAAATTAACAGCTAGCAGGCTGGACATACTGTGGCCGGGGGCTCCAACAGGACAAGAATCAAACACACCAGAACTGACTTTGCAATGAAGGAAGCAGACACCAGGCCTCTGTAATGACCAATCTCATAACAGGTGAACAGTTATGGGCTATGCTTAAAAACCCGACAACATAAATTAGCTCCATGTTTCAGATTTTAAACATCCAGCAAAATTAACCCAAATGAATATGCATTCATGCAGGTGATGCTCCACCTTCTCCAGTATGACCAGCGCAGCCCCCAGCAGCTGCTGCAAATCAGTTTTGCTCAGGGGCAGGCTGGGCTGTCCAAAGAGCAGCCATTTGAACCTCTCTGATTTTGTTCGGCTCTCAACTGCAATTGATGAATATAGCAAAAACTGGCCTGTGGTCGATGCTGAAGGACACTTGTTTTTATTTTTTAGGTTAAGATATTACATATGAACAAGATGAATTATTTCTCTCTAGATAAAAGTGCTTTTGCTTGCATTCTAATGTTTTATTAAATACAACTTCCCCATTGATTAGACTTTGCCATCATTTCATTAAAATCTTTCATGTTTCATTAGCAGATATAAAAAACTTTTTTATTTTTCTAATATTTATTTCTATGGCCCGCACTCAGCTCGATGACTGTGGTCCTCATGGCAAAAGGTTTGGACACCGCTGCTCATGGGGATCTGTCCTGTTTAAACAAGTTACTGCTGCTAATCCCAGGTTGCGTTTCCAGCCTTACGTGGGAATTAATCACGAAGCGCTGGAAACAAACTATTTCCAGGTAACTTCGGAGCCAAGACGCTCCAACATTTCCTACCTTTTTAAAGCCCTCGAGGGTGCTTTTCATGTTTTCATAGCGCCGAAAGATGTCTGAGAGTGAGCGCTCCACAGAGTTCAGGTCTGCCACGGCGGCCTCCTTCTCCACCGTCAGCTCATGCAAAGCCTTCTGGAAGTTTGAGGTGTTGCGCTGCTTGTCCTCTGAAGAGCCAGACAAGGGGGGAGGAGCCCGATGATTAATTTATGTCTCAAAAGCACAACTCTAGACATTTTTCACATTGCAATTTAGATTTCTCTTGCTGCAACAGCACCAGTTTACACAATTTAGAATAAATTCAACAAGAGTTTGGAGGTTTTCTTTCTGGGAATTTAACTCACCAATCATCTGAGCTATCGTCTTCTCATATTCTGCAACAATCTTCCTGTATTGAAACACCACGAATGCATTATTTATCATCATCAATAATGCCTCTAAAAGTTTAAATTACAATATTACTGCTAAAAACAAAATTACAGTCTCTGTTGATATGAAATCAGATGTACTAAGTTTAACAGAACCTCACACGACCACCCTCGTGGGGAAAGTTGGACAACAGCAGCATGTATTACTAACCTCATCTCGTCCACTTCTAGCTTGCACTGCTCGTACTTTTTCTTCCAGTCGTTAGTTTCAGCCTCCTTGGTGATGATCTGGAAGGAGACGGTGTGTGGGTAAAAATCTGGCCAGTGATCGGTACAACCTAGTGAGGCTGAGGCAAACGTGAGTGTGTACCTCCTCTCTGATCAGGGTGAGAACTGCCTGTTTTTCTGCCTCACTGATGCAGATGGAATCCAGGACCTGACTTCCTGTTTTCGGCCCCTCACTTTCCTCCGACGAGCTCTTCAGTTTGCACACGTCTTCATACTGCCGGGAGCAGAAGGAGGCCCGTCATTGATGTCTTTTTTACCACGAAATTTAGGGATGCACGTCGAAATCAAGCTGATGACCAGAGTTTGCCAATTTTCTGCTTGATTTGCGCTTACCTATGAAACTCAGTATCTGATCTGTTTTATAATCAGCGTAAGCCCACCTCATGCCTAAGCACTGCCAGGTCGCACCCCCAAAAACTCTTCACTGTGGAAGTTGTTACCGCAAGAAGAAGATTTGGTTAACTACTTCCAGACTCAGTAAGGTGTGGAAAAGTTCAGTTGGAGGAAGCACAAAAGCCAGGACAAGCTTGGAGAAGGGAAGCTATGTTTTGTAGTCGTGCCAAGCATCTTCTGAAGCTCAGGGGCTTCAGCAGATAACAAGAAGCTGAGCAATTAACAGCAAAGTTGCTCTTATTTATCCTTTTTAAGAGTCAAATTCTGCCGGTTATGCAACATACTGAATTAGCAAATGTGGACAGTGTTTTAAAAATCCCACAGTTAAGGCTCTACTAACAGAGAGAATACACAAAGTATACAGCAAAGTAACAATTTGGTCTTTGTTTCGTAGTAATGGTGACATCTTGTTTGACTGCAGAGCTGTGTGACAGGGACTGCTCTTCCACAAAGACACCATCTGACTTCACCACTGGTCTTAAAATAGACGATTAAAGAATATTTGAGAGGAAGAATTTACATATATAATACTAAATTAAAGCTTTTTAATCTCAATTATTTGACAATTTTTTACACTAAAAATGTCAAGATTTGAAAAACAAATGTCTAAACAAATTTAACACCATAATTACATTTTAAATCATATTTTTGCTTCATTTTAGCATAAATTTGTAATATTCCACTAATCTAACCTTCTTCTGCAACTTAACATTCAGTTTATATCCCTTTTGTCTCTGGGTCAATGTTCTCCGTCCTTCCTCTCCTCCACCAGCCTCTTTCCTCTCTCTGGTTTTGTCCTTTGCTGGATTATGACAGTCATATCCTAATCATGTGTCTGATAATCTTAATCCATCTGTCACCTGAGAAGGCTGACACGGTGCCATGCTGTCCTACACCTCAACGCTGTCATCATATCAGATCATTGCATCTTACAATGCAACTGCCTTGGCTCTGACCTGTTCAGTTGTATCTTTACGTTTAAATGAAATAGTTCATCTTTGCTGTGCTTCATCTTTAACTTACTATCCTAATGCAGCAGATTAAGGCTTTAAATGCCAAACCAGATGCAAGTGAAGGTGACACTGTGACTGAAACTTCTTCCGATACAGAAAACACGGTGCCCCGCCTAGTGTCAACTGGTAGCATTGCAGTGTGAGTTTCTGTATAGACTGAGATCCAGTTTTCATGGCAATTTGACACTTTGTTGAGGGGTAAACCAAATGCAGACACCTTCATAGTAAGAAGAAAACGCGTCAGAGCCTCACCACAGAGCAGCAGTCCGACTCCTCTGGTTTGGATGTCAAACTGCATTCCTGGACTGGAAAAAGAAAAGAAAACCCTACTTCAGCACCAGTTTTAGGTAAAAGGTTGTGTAAATATTATTATAATCGTCATGACATGTTTATCAACGTGACCAGCAGGTGGCAGCAAAGGAGATCTTATCTTTTGTCCCAAACATTATCTGAATTTTGATTTGAAAGAACCCTTTTTTATTATGTCAAACTGCAAGTTATAATTCAGTAAGTTGAGCATTTTACTGAAACACTTTGTCTACATTTATTGATTAAACCCAAACTATAGAGGTTGTTTAAAAGTGCAAAACTATGCATCTCAGTCTTAAACACCAGCAAGAAAAGACATCCTTAGAGATGGCATTTTAGCAGATATGTAGAACCATTATGGATAAAACAAAAAACTTAGTTTCTCAAAATAAAATTATATGACGCAAAATAAAAAATGACTAATGTAGATACAGTATTTCAGCCCACTGAAAAGTATGTACATGTACTGTATGCATTCAGTATTGGGGCTGGGTTATTTTTGCTTGAAACACTGCATCAATTAAGCACGGCATGGGGGTTGCTTTTATAGTGATCTTCAGAGCAATGACCAATTAAACACAATGCAATTAATACAAAGATGAATACAGCATGTGTTAGTACTTTTAGCCGTGTGGGCAGTAGCCAAGTCGTACTAGAACATAAAATCATCATTTCTATAAAGCTTGTCAGCAGAGGGAAGCAAGAAGGGCTCTAAATTCTTTTGAAATTGATAAAACATTTTTGACCCACAGCAGCAGGTGACGCTACAACCCAAATCTTAACACTGGACCTCAAGCGATTTGGATTGTGTGCCTCTCCACCTTTCAGGAATGACTTCACAGAAAGAATGCAACTTTTTTGTACGACACGTTTTCCTTCTGCTTAACTTTCCTCTTATTGGACTGGATTGAGCCCTCTGAACACCCATCTTATTAGCATGATCATTTTGTGACTTCCCCTCCTTTTTGAGGGTGTCCATGAATGGAAAATTGTTAAGTTTACAAGTTTACTTCCCCGTGAAGATACTAGGGCATAACATGAACATAATATTTTTATTGTGGGAAAAAATCTATTTACATTTAGTAATATTCTATTTTTGTGGGGGGAAATACTTCTGTCGTTAGCTTTAAGCAATAATAATCAAAATTAACAGAAATGTATCACTGTATGCCTAAATATAAGCATTCTCCCTAACCTTTAAACAATACTCTGATTTATTGAGATACACCTTTATGTGTATGCCATAATTGCCCTGTTTTTCCTCTTCTTGATATTTCATAACTTTTATGTAAATTGGTTTGAATTGAAGCCGTTTACTTAAACTAAAGTTGGTGCTCAGATGACATTGAATATTGGATTTTTTTTCTGAGAACGTAAATAAACCGAACAAAATGAAACTATCCATGCTAAACTCGCTGCACAAACACACACTGCATCGAAATCTCTGCATATTTCATGTTCTGAATATGTTTACAATAAATAAGCTACAGTCCCCGGTCCCAGTGACTCACCACACTGCAATTCTCCACATTTCCCAGATAAAGTTAATAATTCAACACGGCCGGGTGTTTTTAACAGAACAGAAGAGAACGTGGCCTTGATGTCACGGCCTGTCCACTACCACTGTTTACCCACATGTCAGGTACTGCACGCTGATTTATAGCAATGGCTGTCTAATCTTTATGCTTTTGTGCACTTTGAGTATTAATACTGTATTAGTTTAGATTAGTATGCATTATCAGCATCAGTACATCCTCCTTTTACTCACCGTTTTGCTCCTTTTCGGACTTGCCCCCAGCGGTGCCCGCCAGTTTCTCCTCATCAGTGGCGTGGCCCCCGTGATGGTCATCCTTAAACAACATTAGACTTCATTACCCCGCTGGCTTTAGCGGCACAGACCGGGTTCCTTCGCTCAGTCACTGTGCAGCAGTAATATCATTATTATCAGAGCTTACCGGTCCATTTAAATCCTTCTGCTGGGTTTGCTTTAGTTTGCAGGAGTTCCTGAGGACCAAGGTCAAAACGCATCATCAGCCTCAGCACAAAAAAAAAAACAATAGTAGCTTTGAGCGCATTTACATGTGGACAGTTGGAAAAATGAGAGGAGACAGGAGAAAACACAGAAAGCCTTACTACCACACCACATAGCCTTTCTTTGTGCTGCTGAGCTGGCATGCTCTTCCAAAAGTGCTGAGTTATGCAGGAGAAAGAGCCGAATAATGAAAGCGCTTGTTGAATTCACACAGAGCATTAGGGGGAATTATAGGGTTTCCACTGGATATTTTCCACTTTGCAAATGTACTCCTCATGCCTCGTCTCCACCTTTGGTTTAAAGACTGAGTTTATGCCAACTAGAGCCGGAGTTACAGAACACAGTTACGCAGTACTTACAACAGAACACAGAGGAAATGGACTTGCTCAGCAGTCCTGATGCCACACAAAGAGAAAGGGAAACAGAATGACACATTGAGCAAGGACAAGGAAGGAAAAGAAACAAGACGGGACAGGGGTTAGGACAAACACAAGGTGAGGGCAGAGGTCCTGATGTTTAGGAAACCAAAACTGGAATCGGACTTCTGAGTGTGTTAGTGAGAAACCATTACCTCCATCAAAAGGAATAATGTATTAAATAGCTTTTATTGTTGCAAATAACATTGCCTGACTCAGTGTAATGATAAAAGTTCATTACAAACTGCCCCCAGGCGGTGCAACAGGCTTCTACGCAAGAGACATTGGGTGTTAAAATGCTAAAAAAAAAAAAAAAAAAAACTAAAAGATACACCAAAATATATGTGGATAACCAAAATCAGCATATTTGCAGCTAGACTGGGCCTAATCAACAATCAGCCAGTGGAAAACTAAAAATCCAATCTTTTTCTGAGAAGTGAATGCACCATGCATAAGCCCTACCAGGTCACCTGACGACAACACTCTTCTGAGTGGAAGTAGTCACTGCGAGAAGTCGTTAAACTTAGCCATTTTCAGTATCACTGAGGTTTTTAAATGTAGTTCAGCCAAAAAAAAAAAAAACACACACATATGTTAGAAGCTTCTGGAAAGTATCTGTATTTTCTAAGGAGGCGTGTCTGCTGTTCATTCAGGCTGCCACAACAGTCAGAGGGACCTCAGCAGATCACATAAAGCACAACATATTTCAGCAAAATTGCTTCATTTTATGGTTTTACTATAATGGAGCGAATCACGGTGGAAAATAAAGTGATGTCAATCTTTTGGAAATTTGACAGGTAATGTACAGGGATTAAGCAGACTGCCGTTAGTAACGCTAACCATGCTAACAGCATCAATCACTCTAATTGGACTAAACCAACATAGGATGCTAAAGACAGTTTAAAATATTGCTCATCAATTAGTTTTTTTCTTAAATTTGGCCATTTTCTACACACACACACAGCTCTCGATCTGATTCAAAAGATCAATGATCGATCGTGACAAAATTTGCTTCAAGATACAATAAATTAATAAAACAGCAACATAACAGCAAATACGAATTTTCTTCTTCAGTATTAAGCTGGACACAGCAGGGATTTACTTTTCAGTGACCTTGTAAAACAAAAATCCTATTTTATGACATGGTGCTATAAGCTATGCAACAAGCTGAAATCTGTATTCTAAAGTAGCTAACGAGATATCCTGTTTTTATTTTTAAGTTTGGTGTTAATTATTGATATCTCCCTCCCCTAACAGAGGATTTTACTGTATTCGAAATTTTCCATATGATGCAAAGAGAGAAGGCTTCATAACTTTTGATTGTTTTGATAAATCATTGTTTTATTTTACTTAATACTTTATTTTCCTTTACTTAAATTTCATTAAACATTTTATTGTTAATAAAGTTTAATCATCAATTTATTCAGAAAGAAGAAAAGCATATTGATGTTTGTATTTTGTTTTTACAAAGAAAAAACAGGAATCAGGAGGTCAGTGCTAGATGATCAGAAACCAAAACTCTGACTGGTTCCCCTCGACTTTAAACTATACATCCATACTGTCTAGTGTTTAACTGTGAATTAGAAAACACTATGTAGTTAATTGGGAAAACATTTTTGTATGGAGAACAAGGATGAAGGTCGAAAGTGTTGCAAGTCTAAAATATTCCACAAGAGGGCAGAGTTTGACTGGTTATCAGGATATTAGCGTTTTTACAAAGCAAAGATAAAGTAACGGAGGAAGCAAAGCGTGGACAATAAATACGGGTATGAATACAGCATGGCATGAGTACACAGAGTGCTTTACAGGTCTGTGTGAATAAAATAAAAGGAAATCTTCCTGTAAATCAAATGACCCATATTAATGCTGTGAGTCATGGCTGTGTGCGGGATAGAAACAGCTGGCATGCCTCCAACAGACGCGTAACACGCCAGCACTGTTAGTAAAGACAAGGACACTTTGATCATATCAGGTTTGTTGTGCACAATAGCGTGCATTCACTGCAGCTCTTTACAGCCAGTGAGAAAGACCAGCTTAAGTTCTCATTTAAACTCTGTTGTGTATGTGTGTGTGTGTGTGTTTAACTGCAGCCACTGGGCCCACGGGCCTTTGTTTGTGTGTCTTACTTACGTGATGATTGAGTTACTGCTCTCACAGGCCAGTTTAGTGTTTGACAACACAGTATCTGATCTCACATTGCCATTCAGCAAGTCAGGATCCAGACAGTCGTCACGACAGATGGCGTCTGGGCTAGAGTCTGAAGTCGCCGGGGCCTCGTCGTCCACCTCTGAAGGGTCGGGTGTGTTCAGCGGTGAGAGTACGGGAAGAGATGGTGGTCGGAGAGACGCAGTCAGGGGAAGACGGTTGCATGGAGAGAGACCTTCTCCAGAAGCAGGTTTGGAGCCTAGGGTCAAATTAAGGTTTTGATCCAAACCAAAGCTGCCATTGTTGGCCGTCGAGCCGGTGAAGTTGTTCAGGGAGTCAACCTGCAGGGCTGGAGTCGAGGGGACATCATGGCGTCTGTCCCAAAGGTCGCTTGAATCATCAGTAGGAACTAGGAAGCAAAGGGAACAAGTCAGATGGAATAAAGCAAACTCAATAAATCAGTCTGGGAAGGAACATTCATTTTCTGAATGATGTAGCCAATATTATTCCGACCACTAGATTGTAGAGCATTGAACTTTTATCCCAAGATGGTCATCATCGCTTAACCATGGGTCGCCAGATGATCCACTCTTTGGAACACCCTCCAGATTTCTGACTTTGCAACATTATAGCACATCCAAGTTTTGTTATAGCAACTTTATGCCTCGGAGTGTGGAATATAAAAAAAAAATAATAATAATAAAAATAAAAAGTAAATTTACAACTTTTCAATAGAGAATTTTTTCTCTGATGAGGTAAAAATAATTATGTGTAAGCTTGTAGTGAAGGAGTGGCTTTGGTGAAGGGTTTTAGTAAAAATAGATGTAAAATACTACATGTATATAAAAGCATACAAGGCATTATGGTTTTAATGGTCATTTCGATTTAGATACTCCATAGAGCCTTAAAACGTTCAACACTTGAAACAAGACTATTGTTAACCGTGTCATTTTGTGGCTCAGGTGCAGCCAAATGGCTGATTGATCATTAATCCGAGGCAACATCAATACTACAAACTCTTTTCTTCTTTATAGTTCCCACCATCTCCTAATTGAAATATCTCACTAAGATAAATGATTTACCAGCAGACAGATAAATGTGTGTACAATGTCTGCCGTTAGTGTTGGTGTGGCCTGATGAAGCAAAACGTTACACTCAAGGGAAAGAAATACCAAATTCACAAAACAATTCTCTACGACTTATTTTCAAATTTATATAAAATGTCCAAACAAACAAGTATTTATGGTGTGCACTGTCATCTGCCCAGACTTAAAAATAAACCAACTAAAAGTCAATTTTTTTTATAAATAAAACACACTTGGCACCAGCAACTCAGAGCCTGAAGGATCAGTTAATTTTTTTTCATTTTTAATTCAAGCATTTTTCTCCTTCAATCAAATTACAACAATATTAAAATCGCTAGAACCCGTCAATCATACGATGTTAGTATGCAGCGTTTAAGCCTTCAAAGGTTTACTTAAAATTCCCCGAGTGATCCTGGAGGACCGCTGGCTTCCTCCCAGAACAATCCACTTCCTGCGTCCTCACACACCCAGTCTAGGATGCCTGTGGGCCGGGCTGTGTCGCTGAATCACAGGAACCCTTGTTGCTGAAAATAATCACCTCCACACAACGTAAACGTCAAACAATAGCAAACCATCAACAACAGCCCGCCCCGTTTCATCTGAACACACGTAAAAGTGAATTCACTGTTTTTTATAGTCTTGAAAAATTATTCACACCCTTGACCATTTTCATGTTTTCCTACGTTACAGCTACAACTTCTCTGTATTTTATTGGGATTTTGTGTGATAAACCGACAAAGTAGTCCATTATTCTGATGTACAAAGAAAATTATGTGTGTTTTTAAGTATTACTTTATTTTTTCAGTGTGAATCCAGCTTTTCTGTGAAGGCTTTAGTGGTTTGGCGGAGAGCTTCAGTGAACCCCATGGTTGAGACCGAGGAACGCAGCGCACAGGTCCGGGATAAAGTCGTAGAGAAGTTTAACGCAGGGTTTGGTTTTTCCTTCCCGCTAATGGGTGGTTTTTCTTTCCACTGTCGCTTCATGCTTGCTCAGTATGAGGGATTGCTGCAAAGCCATGGACAATGCAGACGACTCTCTCTGTGGCTCTACGCTTCTCCACGAGTGAATGCTGCTTGTCGGGACTTTGAAGCAATCAACTGGTTTCCCTTATATAGGACATTTTTGACCAATCTTTATAATATGATTGATTTTGACTTTGTAAAGTGCCTCGAGATGACATGTTTCATGAATTGGCGCTATTTAAATAAAAATGAATTGAATTGAAAAACAACATCCAATGTTTTAAACAAGTTTCAAAAAAATGGAAAGACTCTGGCACACCTACAAACCAACCAAGTTCACCTACAGAGACTGGCTGTCCAAAATGAGCATCCACCAGAGAAATACCCAAGAGGCTCAAAGCAACTCTGGAGGAGCTGCAGCGATTCATAGCTTAGGTGGAAGAATCTGTATTTAGGACAATTAGTATAGTCTTGTACATCACAAATATATCTTAAATAGCAAGAGGGGTAAAGGAAGCCATACAAAAAAAAAAAAAAAGATCCAACAAAGTTTTCTTGAAGCCATGTCTGGGACATAGCAATCATTTGGGAGAAGGTGTATTGATAACGTGAAACCAAAAAACACTGTACATGCACCTGCACACATAGTGAATCATGGTGGCAGCAGCATCCTGCTGTGATGAAGCTTTTCTTCTCCAGGGACAGGAAAACTGGTGGTTTTTGACTCGGGTATTGACTCAGGGATGTTGGTTAGAGATGAACAACAACAAAAATCATT
Source organism: Fundulus diaphanus (assembly GCA_037039145.1). Taxonomy (NCBI): domain Eukaryota; kingdom Metazoa; phylum Chordata; class Actinopteri; order Cyprinodontiformes; family Fundulidae; genus Fundulus; species Fundulus diaphanus. The sequence continues at coordinate 28,232,533 of CM073127.1, forward strand.
GTGATCATTCCACTACAGTTATGTGAGCTGATTATATTTAGGACTATTATATTAAAGTGGGCTCATTAATTAAACCTCCCACAGTTATAGATGTATTGTTGCATCGTTTCCATCCACTTCATACCAATGCACTGCTTTAACAGAGTCTATCACATACAATCCCAGAAAAATACATTAAAGTACAAAAAGAAGAAAAAAGGTGGTTGTCCGTGCTCCCAGCTCTCAGTTACGGTGACTTTATACAAGCGCCAGCTCTAAATCTCAGTAGTTTCTCACACAGAACGCGCCCTTTGGAGACGAGGAACAGATGTCGAAGAACCACACCCAGTCATGAAGAGTTCACCCCATCACGTGGCCAAGCAACACAAACAACATCAGGCGTTATTATCCTTTCACAACTCCGTAAAAAAGAGGAATAGACTGCAGAGGAGGAAGTAAGAGTGTCGGAGAGAGAAGCAAGCACACATACGACGGAGGCTTCCTCTCTGCCACCGTTCAAAGGGATATATCGTTACACATATGTGGTTGTTCGCATAAACAGGCCCAACTATTCGACCCTTCTAATTACAGAGTCGGTTTTTCCACACAGTCCGTCTTTTATGCCTTGAAAGAAACGCAGCATGTGATCAACTTGGCGCGAGATGAATTCACCGTCTCGGATTGGCATCATTTATCATGAGCCGTCTGATTCCACGCCGCCGAGAGACACGAAGCCCATCCAGCCCGAGCAGAGGAGCCCGCTGTCAAAGCCAGCTCCTCTCAGTATCTGCCGATGTCCCTGGAGAATCCAAGTTTGCAAACACACCTGATATTCATATCTGTGGTTGAACGCATGTCTGGGTTACCGGTTGCCATATCAACGGGTACTACTTGTTCCTGTGTGGGTGAAAGCTGGACAGTTGAAGCAGAAGGGAGTGGAAACAAGGGAGGCTGCTTGAAAAAGCAGCTGCCAGCTATTTTATATAAAGCCTCAACCAACAGAGAGCTCATTTCCAGCTTTTAACAACATTCATAAACACTACTCCAGGCCTGTTAAATTCTGTCAGCACAATGCTCCCAAAATGGTGGTAAACTGCACTGTCAAAAGTTTTAGAGTGTAAATAAGGCTGACGTACAAAGTTAATGCACCTGAATGAAAGATAAAAACGGTAAGAATTACTATATTATATCAGACAGACAGCAAAAACAACATAGATATAGATTGGTTAAAGAACATTAGAACAAACAGCATTGTGAAGATTCAGATGACAAACATTACGTGTAGCAGAAAACCTGCTGTGTACATCAGCCTACAGCACGGCTCTGGAGCCACTTTACCGCAACATTTAGATGCATCCCTGCTCCGACAAGCCTGAAACAAATGGCTGCGTCTTTGCACACGCCAGCCTGATAGCGCAGGGTGGCAAGACCTCTCTACCGCCCTCAGTCTTTGCTATAATCGCAGGATGCCAAAGAAAAGCAGGTAAACTTTACGGTGGGCGCAGCGTGCAAGTTGTAGCAACAAGAGGAAATATTGGCAAACAGCGAGAGGTGCGCAGCCGGCTGAATTGCGCGCCTAGCATGTTTCTACGGTTGCGTGCCCAGCGCGTTGTCTGTGTAACACAATTTCAGTTTGGTTCAAGACGTCAAGTCTTTTCAAGTCAAAAGCTTTAATCCAAGTGAAGTGATAAGTCATTATTGTTGTGAAAGTCCAAGTCTTTTGAAATCATCAAGTCGAAGATTCGAGTTAAATTTCTAACTCGATTCTAAGTCAAAGGACTCGCGTCCACACCTCTGCTACAGGGTGGGTAAGTGGTGGGGTGGGGCAGTGGGTTCAACTTCCAGCAGGACGACACTTAGCGCCCAGGCAGGGTCATAATAAGAATAGAAAGGTTTAGATCAAAGCCTATTCTTGTGCGACAACAGGCCAGTCAAAGACCAGACCCAAATCTAGATCTGTGGCAAGAATTGAAAACTGGCGCTTACAGTTGCTATCCATCCAACCTGGCTGGGCTCTTTTATAAAGAAGAATAAGCAAAAATATCTGCACAAATATCTGCACAAAAATTTATCTCAATTTAATCCAGGCCTGACCCATCAGTACAAGCAACAAAGGCTCTAATGTTCATATACCCGAGTTTCATTGGCATTAACATGATTTCACACGGATCAGCAGTGATGTGTGTAGTTCAGGAAATCATCACTGTAATAAATCCCTCTTCCAAACATTCGTTCATGCCCTTCAGTGTTACTTCGGTGGGAATAAATCTGCACGGATTGACCCAGATCAGCCTGAATCAGGTTGCTCACGTCGGTCGGTAAAGCACAAACAAAGCAGCTGCAGACTGAAGCTGAAAGTAGGCTGACAGATGTCTCATGAACAGGCAGATGCAGGTCTGCAATAACACGTTATCTGCCGTCCTAAAGTCATATTACTGTCGTAAACAGCAGGCACCATGCTGATACTTTGCCCACTATGAATGAAATGCTCACACGAAGGATAAATGAGACAACAGCTCAATATGTTTGTCATGGAAAGCCTTTTTTTTTTTTAACGGTCCTTTATGTGAAGTATTGCACTTCAAACTTAATAAAACCGGCAGCTTTCTCCAGAAGCTTTGTTACCAATTTATTGAAATCTACTACAGAACCCCCACTGTCCCCTATAGAGAATATGGCTGTTAACAATTATCAGAGTAGAGGTCTTCCTTCCAAATTTTACAATATATTTTATTGGCAGCATCAAAAGAAAGTAGCTCATCACATTTGCAAGCCTGGACATCTGATATAAAAACTGACCTGTCCACTGAGGAGTGGAAACATTCCTGTTTATTAGCCCAAAAACAAACGGTACGAGGTTCAGATTACTGCAGACACTGATTTGTAGAAACTGAATTGTTGTGTTTCTTGTCAAATTTTTTTGAAAAACTTCAATAAATAGATTTGTGAAAAATAAAAAAATAAAACCGGCAGAATCTCTTGATCGCTAGTTAAATATTACCACGACCTATACGATAGTCAAGTCTGGTGACCTGCGTAGGAGAACTGAATGGACTTTACTACTCTTAATCTACTCTGAAGTCTCTCACCTGGGTTATTTGCGCTGTCCAGTTTGTCCAGAAGCTTCACAACAACTGGGGACTCAGCTTCTGGAGTCTCGAAGGTCCCCTCGGAGTCCGAACTGCAGGTGAAGAGAACATTTCAATAAGAGGAGAATCAGAAAAACAGAAGTAGATACCACAGGAAATCAATTTTGTTGGATATTATCTGACGAAAGTCACATTTTATAATAAATATAAAATGAACCAGCAAACCAGCAAAGTTGTATTTGATATATGCTTTTTATAAAAGGTGTAAGGGAAAAAATCCATTTCAAGTCTCACAACCACACACTACCTTGCAAAGGTATTGACACCTCCATATTGTTCTAAAAACAAAAATCTTAGTAATATGGCGCGCATTTGTATTCTGCCTATGAGTCGATACTTTGCACAAACATATGTTGTGTTTCAATTACAGCTGCAAGTCTTTTGGCATCCATCTCTACCTGCTTTGCACATCCAAAAACTGAAGTTTCAGCCCATTCTTCTTCCAAACAGCTAAACCTCAGTCAAACTGGATGGAGAGCATCTGTGAACACTGATTTTCAAGTCTTATTTTAAATGGACTTTAACTATTCTAACACATGAATATGCTTAATCTAAACCATTTTTTGCAGCTCTGGTTTTATGTTTATGCTCGTTTCCCTGCTGGAAGGTGAACCTCAGCTCTAGTTTAATTTCTTTAATAGGCTCTTAACAGATTGAGCTGTGAGATATCCAGAGCCTGGGATGTTGTTCATTACGTAAACCTGCATTGAATTTCTCAACAGGCCTGACCTGTCTGCTGGGATCCTTGGTCTTCATGATGAGGTTTGTTCACTAACGTTATCTAAATAAATGCAAGATCTTCACAGAACAGCTGAATTTATATACTGGGACTAAATTACACACAAGTGGACTGTTAACCAATTAGGTAATTTTCCAGGGTGTTATTGACTGCTAGGGATTTTATTTAGGGATATCGGAGCACATCGAGCAGAATACAGATACATGCCACAGTTAGATTTCTATTCGTAAAAACATCTGAAAACAATTTGTCCCTTTCCTTCCAGCTAACAATTATGCACTACTCTGTGCTGGTCCATCGCCTGAAACGTCAGTAAAATGTATCAAAGCTCGTGGTCGTCTTGTGGAATTATGTAACACAGTTATTTAGATATGAATAGTTTTGTAGGGCATTGCTCATATGTTCACAGGCCACCATGACAACACAGCATCGTCAGTTTTCCAGTATGTGTTTTCTTGAAGAGACGTGAACACGGCGGCTTTGACAGGTCAAAGCGTCTCAAACCAGACAAGGTCCTTTTATTTTAAAGGAAGTCGGAGGAAGGGAAAGGAGAGGAAGCAGGGCCCAACGAGGCCACCTGCATCCTTTGCTCCTCAGTAACTGTGTCACACAAACACACAGTTTTTGGCCGGCAGTCTGGGCTGCCTGGACACCCGGCTCTGGTTCATTCCCAAACAACTGAGAGACGAAAAGAAAGGGGAGAGGCGTCGACGGCGAGAGAGAGAGCGAGAGCGAGAGCGAGAGAGCGAGAGAGAGAGAGAGAGAGAGAGAAAGCGTGTGTATGTGTGTATTCCCAGCCACTTGAAGGCACATCCAAAACGTCCGCTCTCTAATGAAAAACAGCACAAAGAAGAGTTCACAGTGCCAGGACCGAGGCACACACCATCTCTGGAAACCAGTTCAGCCACAGACACACCACTTTAATACCAATAAACACCCTCCGCCCCCACACACAGCCTCAGATTCCTGTCCCACCGACAGCCTCAGAGGCGGCAGATCTGGACGGTTACTTAGAAACCAGACAGAGAGACAGGGGACTCAAACTATCTGAAAGCTTTGGAAAGCGTCGCTTTTTAATCCCCCAGCTTTTAGCAACCGTTACTAAACTGTCAGAAACACACACCCATAACAGGCCGTTACACCCTCTGCATTTGAAAGAACAGGATGGTGCACATAAAGCATCTCCTCTTAATACAACAAACTAGCCATTTTGACGTGAAAGGTGCTTTGAGCTGATGACAGCATGAGAGTGGTAGCTCAGAGCGGGAATCAGAGGATATAGCATAAGATGGGACAGTTGGAGTATGAATCTACCACCTGTCAGGATGACTCAGGGGAATCTTCTCCCATCACAGCACCCACAGTCACGATCCATATCGATCCACAAACACACACACACACACACACACATACACTCTTACTTGTCTTCTTTGTCATCCCTTCCTGTATGTTGTCCATCGTCTCCTGCGCCTCCAGTCACTGCCGACCACGTCCACTTGGCCCACTGGACCGGAGACAACCAGGACATCTGAGCAGGACGTCCAAATCCACCTCTAAGATTGTAAACTTCTCTTTTCTCTGGGTTTTCTGAAGTTTAAAACAAGCCTTTAACTGCAAATTCAGAGGAGCTCTTGGTCTACAAACGTATTTCTGAGTGGCGGCCTCACTTCCTCTTCTTGCTCAGCTGCTCGGCCTTCCCATCCTGCACCTCTGCGCTGTTAACGCTCGTGTGAGAGAAACGTGTCTGCCTGCCTGCCTGTGCTGCAGCTGCTTCTGTTTGACGCTCAGCTCCCCACAGCACTGACTCACGCTCTGCAGATTGCAGCCGGAGCATCAGTAGGCACTCCCCCCCCCCCGCCCTCTCTGGTCCCCTCCTCCTTCCTCCCAGCAGCCTCTCCGTCTGGGTGCACGATCAGCTGGTTAACACGCATCGGCTCACTCTGCTCCTACAGGTCTGCTTACTGGCCCTCCCTCTCTCTGAGCCTCTCTGGGGATTTTTGACTGTGAGAAAGAGGAGGAGAGGGAAAGAAGAATATATTCCTGGTTTAAAGTCAGACTATTAAATATTTGTGTCTGTTGACAAGCAGGTGGAAGGAAATGTGGGTAAGAGACACCAAATTTATACAACTATATCCACCTTTTAAGGGACTAAAGGGGTTGGCGATATATTTTTGCCAAAAAAAAGCAGGCGTTGTCAAGGGCTGGGTCACTGGCTGGACACAAGGGCTTCAAGTATATATTTGATAAAGTTTTATCTTCTGGCAACAAATTCAAACTGAGCAATAAAATGTGATTCATCATACTGACCTCAGATATTTAATATTTTAAACAAAACCCTTGGGATTCCTACTTTTTGTGCTCCATTTGTGTCCCTTGGACACAAAATATGCTCTTAACCAAAATTGTCAGCAACAATGGTTCTGATCATTTTTCTGCAAAGTTGTTATAAATTTTCAAAGGAAAAATCTCCTCCACCCTATATGTGTAAATCAGTGTCAATATAGTAACTTTTTTTGCCTAGTTAGCAAAAAATGTCAATGGTGTAAAAATGTAGAACGGACACTTTTCGCTTCGTTTACTTTAAAATGGCTTTTTTTTTTTGAAGAAAACTGAAAAACAAAACTTCCAAAATATAAAAACTGGCGAAATCTTATACCACTTGCATCAAAAATAAATAAAAATATTATATTAAAAATTGTCAAAAGCAAACAAAGCAGCATCAGGATTTGGAGTAAGCTTTTTAATATGGAACTTGAAGCAGTTTTTTTTGTAAGTCCAGAAGTGCATCAACAGACAAAAGACTTCCTGAGAGTAAAATTAAAGCTTCGGATTGGCCTGCACTGGATTAAACGGAAAGCCTGGAGGCTTGCCTGAAGAGGCCTGTGGACAGTTGTTCTCACAATCTCATAGATACGGGGAACTTTTACAAATGTGGGTAAACATTACCAAGTCAAGATGTGGGATGCTGACCGACTCCTAACAAAGGAGGCAGAAGGTTAGAAACAAATCAAAAGCTGCTTAGGGTGCACGCACCAACGCAACAGCGTAAATGCAACTTTTAAATGTATTCTTTACCTCCTACAGATTTCTTTGTTCATCTGTACAGGATCTGTGCCACATTACATTACACAAATCTGTAAAATAATACTGTGCAATATGTTTTTTTTTCTTTTTACAGTGAGATTTTATTTAGGAATGACTTAAAAATGTGCTTCAGTAAACTAAATAAATAAATAAAAAGTATTATATGAGTTTTTTTTACAGACTGGCAACTTTTACCAAGTCGGCTATCCTTACTTTATTGGATACACTCGACCAAAAGGTTACAATCCTTTCATACAATCAATTTTGAATCACTTTGCGTCTTATGTTGCTAAAGTTTCTTCAAAAACAGTATTTCAACGCTGCATGTTTTTCAAACATTATCCTCTCAGGGATCTAACAGTCAAAAGGCAAGCTGAGACATTAATCGCTTGTTTACCCAGCAACAGAGACAGCTGACAGCTCAGCTAAAAGCTGGCAATTAAAACATCTGCCTCTTTTCCCCGGATGAACGAGAAGAAGCGAAAGCAAATATTCATTCTGCTGCCCGTATCATCACCCTAACTTCCTCTTTCCAACACATTATTCCTGTTCTACAACAGCTACACTGGCTCCAATTTAAGTTACTCCTACTTACGTTCAAGGCCATCCATAACCTTGCCCCTCCTTATTTGTTCGGACTTCTCCATATTCACACCCCCGCTTGCCCTCTCAGGTCTTCCCTCTTCCATTTGTCTCTCAAGACTATGGGTGGCAGAGCTTTTTCCTATTCTGCCCCCCAGCTCTGGAATCAACTGCCTGCTGACATCTGCAATGTTGACTCCCTCCCCCATTTTAAAAGTCGCCTCAAAACTTATATTTTTAAAGCTGCCTTTTCTATATAGATGTTTAATTTTCTATTTGTTTTAGATTATTGATGCTTTTTTGTTGTGTTGCCATTTGTTTGGTCCTTGAGTGTTATGAAAGGCGCTTTTCAAATAAAATGCCTTATATTTTCAGCCGGGACAGAGACCGTTTCCTCTGAACTCACATGAGCTGGTATAGCCCTGAGGACCAATTAAAGGAACTGAGGCTCTATTGTTCACTGGAACTATCCAGGCCAGACAACAGACGGATCGATACAACAAACCCAGATTCAGCTGCAACGATGCAGCGACAAATCCCACTGGACAAAAAAGGGTTTTTAATTAAAAGCTCTCATCACTGTCTGCGCACACACGCACGTCATTTGGGCGGATCATCAGAAGCTTATGTAACGCTACACAACTCTTCTCATGGACTCACACAGAGCCAGAGGGTCTAGGCTAAATAAGATGCATTTTCTGAAAGAACAATCATACCGTGACTAATCCAATAACAGGGAAGAGGATTGAGTCGGTGAAAAGATGGAAAGATCAGGAGATGGAAGCACTTTGTTTTTTTCTTATATTTTCTGTTGCATAAGCCTCACACATGAAGACTGAAGACAAATTACCACACTCAGCTCCACACACACGAAAAGATGATCTCAGATACACATCATGTTTCACACTAGTGAACACAAAGAAATAGGCTCTGTTCAAGCTCTTATTGATGGGGGAAAACTGTACAGAAAACAATCATGACACATAGAAAACAGCCTCCATGGACATCAAGGATGAACACAGAGAGGGTGATGACTATTCTGGAAGAAAAAACTGAAAAAAAAGTTTCTGAATATTTGCCGAGATTAAAATCTCAATCTTTGTGTTTAACATTCCTTGCATTGTCTTCTCGCTCTCCTTAGTTTCATTCTGACAGTCAAAACATGCAAGAAGACAAACCGGTGACAGCCTGGAGGCATAAAAACACCCAACTGTTGAACCTGTTACTCAACAAGGCACTGGCTTCAATCCAGGCACAGGAACAATATTCTACATTTAAAAATAAAAATATATATTTCTCCCATTCAGGCAGAGTTATAAAGACACAGCAACACAGAGCAGGAAGAAAAACTGTGGAAATCAGCCTTTTCTTATGTAATTGCTTGAATCCACAGAAACAGAGCCAATGGTGCAACCCACACATGCCTTCATACAGTCAGCCATAAATAAACTACAGCTGCTACCTTAGTGCACACATAGACAGAAACATAGTAGATAAACTAAACTCCTCCCTCAAATACACTTGACTCTGAAGCTGATGTGTTTGTGGCCTGTTAATCTGGTGGGAATGCAGATGTCTTATCTTCAATTAGATTCTGACTGATGGCAGCATGTGTTGGTCACGACGAGCTAAGAATAAGATCAGGCGTGATCAACATACTGCAGCTAGGTTATGCCCTCTCTAATGTTGTGTGCACATACCCAACCTAGAGACAAGATAAATACCACACCCAGGTACCAGTGCTACAAAATGTCTATCATTTATGCAAATGCAACTCAGTGTTGCAACAATGTGCCAATAATGCCACTTAGTTTCATACTATGCAGTACAGATGTTCTGTCTGCACTAATGAAGATCCACTCACCTCAGCATTTCAAATGCTTAAAACGTAACTCGCCCCATAATTAACTTTTTTGCAGCTAAACTGTATAAACTGAGCCTAAGGGTGCTACTTTAATGTTACTGTGCAATTATTTATATTTTCATGTGTACTTGTTTAGTTCTGCAACATTTGTCTAAAACCCAAACATTGGCTATTACAGTTGAATTTTCCTATTGTTTCAATCGGTACACGCTTTCGTCTTCATCGCTTTACATTATGGTATAAAAGCATCTCTTTCAGACACACGCCTCCGTGACGAGTCATGTTGGAGTTGGAATTGCGAGCATTGACAGCATTGATGGATAGTGTTTAGTGTTTGTTACTGCTTTGAATGCAGGTATTAGCAATATTTTATGGAATAATTGCATGTAATTTCCACAACAGAATGGTGCTAAAAGTACCAGTAATACTTAGATTTCTGGTCATTAACCTAAGTGCTTTTCCATCTTGCATAATCTTTATTGTAAAAAAAAAAAAACAAAAAAAAAAAAAAAATGGTGGCTCTTTAAAAATCAAACCATAATACTGCAACAAGCTTGGCCGACCAGTCTTGAGTTTGTCTCGAACGGTTCAGGTGGGTGTGGGACAAGATGGATTCTCATGCGTTTGTGAATGCACATATGCCGCAAGAATTCAGCTTGCAGGCAAGGTTACATTGTAAGGGCATGTAGGGGGGGGGGAATAAACCTTTAAACTTGCCTAATGCTATGACCAATAAAAGGTCATGTAACATTTGCGGCTCTAAACGAGTTTTATTTAGCTGGACTGATGGGCAAAAATGGCTTTTTAGATTGTAAATGTTTCAGATCCTTGCTTTAAATCCTGCTGCTGACTGATCCCACAAACCACCTGTCATTACTACAGCACTCCCTCAACCGGGACACATAAGACTTTCATTCCCAGGTGGTCAGGCAATCAAAGTGCTGTTGTACCCATTTGTATTTTGCCACTAATGTTAAGGTATATAAAAACAACCTTCATGGGGTCTAAATGTGGAAAGACCTTCAGAAAGAAGAGCAGCTTGAGTCTGTTAAGGGCTTTATAAAAATGTTTATCAGTTACAGAAAAGTCTACAAGTTGTTTGTATCTTTTGCTTAATGACCAACACCAGGTTAAATTGTGCTGTTAGAATGTAGATCACCTTATTTTCAGACAAAAACAACATCAGATTAGGCATCCATTTCTGAACATTGCTTTATATAAGTACAATCTCTGTGCATACTACCACTATAAATATTTGTCTCAAGACTTTGCTCTAATGTTCTAAATGAGCAGAAGAGTAATGCATCAACGTTGCTATGTAAACAAACTCGTATTATCTCGCCCTAAAATCTATGAGACTTTGGCGCCACCTATTGGCCAACATTGGACGTACATTTTGCTCATTAGCATCAGGGGGAAAAAAGGAAAAATAAAATAGCAATGTGAGGAGAGAAAATGCCCGAGCTGCATGTGTGAAAAAGCTGAGGTCATACAGAAATGACGGACTTTCTGTCGCCACCATGGCAACAGTCAGGAGTGAATCACAAGTGTGCTAACCTATGAAAAGACCCATAAAGAAGCACATGGAGTAACTGGCACAGCTGACAGTCCTATATCTAAATTCAGCACGCTGTTATCCAGGGTAAAGCAGAAATAAAAAATATGCAGAGATCCTGACGCACCAAACTCAACAAAAGGCCGAGGGAATTACATAATGTCTCACCATCTGTAGAGAAGCTCAAGTTATCTGCAGAAAACCAGCGAGGAGAGCTGAGGTGCTTGCAGCGCTGATTCACTCAACTGATAGTGACAAAAGAAAGTTAGAAAGGGGGAGTCAGGAGGAGGGTTTAAACCCAGAGGAGGGTTTAAACCCAGAGGAGGGATGGACAGACACCAGGTGAGCTATTGTTAGTGGTTATGAATGGTTGCTGAGGAGCAGACAGTCCCCACACACAAGAGTATGCACATTGCACATAATGAGAAGGGAGATTACACACACACACACACACACACACAACTGTTCTACCATATATTATGTACTCTAGCTGTAATGCAGCTGCAATACGATAACATGGCAAAAGACCTGCAGTTTCTAACAATGCTAGCAGTAACAAGAAGATGCAAGTAAAACTTTACAGCCGTGAACTTCATAGTCAGGTTTCCCAAACTGTTTTCTCTTTTAGAATATGGTGTGGTTAATTATGAAAGTTCATCAAGTGTATCCAATAGTTATTTTAATTTTTAAAAAACTTTTTTGTAATGACAACTTCCTATAACAGTTGCAGGCTCCTTGTGCCTCACATCAATATCCTGCTTAAATATCTACTAACACTTTATTCATCCACAGATTCTTCAATTTTTTCCCCCCATTCATTATTCCTTAAACTACATGAAAACTGCCAGTACCAAGATGGGAAAAAAGGTTATCCTTCTAGATGTGGGCAATGACATACAGTGACTTTAATTTAGGTCTTATCTGACCAGACAATATCCTCCCAATACTTCCATGGGTTGTTCAAATCTTCAACAGCAAACTTTAAGCAAGCTCCAACATCCTTTTCCTTCAACAGTGGAGTCTTGCACAGTAAGCGTGAATAGACGCCATTGCAGACCATCACATATTGTTTTCAATGAAAAACTGAGCCTGCTATCTGACTCCAGCTCTTTCTGAACCACTCTGCCAATGGTTCTTGGCTCTGGGACAACTCTTCTGATTATTCTGCCGATTCCTCAGTCAGGAATATCGCGAGGATGACCCGGTCTAGAACCTAGAAATTAATCTGAATTATGGTCCAAACAGAGCTCGCTAGAGCATCTGATATTTTGAAATTTGTCTGCACCAAAGACGTTGGTATGTTTTGCAATGATGCAAAATTTTTGAGAGAGCTCTTTGTTTTTACCCATCCTGGCAAGCTTTAGGTGCGACAAGAGACCTTTTGGTTAAAACTAACCCAGCAGATATTAATTTGCACTCATAGGGAGCACGGTTGCTTTGTAAATCTGTGCGATTGTGGATGTTCTGGGCTTCTGGAGAGCAGCACAACCATGACTGCTCCAGTTAAGATGGGAAAAAATTAAGGAGGATGACTAAAATTAGTCCATAAGCTGAGAGCTGCAGACCTTTTGTGCTAGTTGTGGATTTTCCCCCACAGGAAAGACCCCAACCCCCACCTGACCCAACATAAACACAGATGGATGCAGAAGATCGAGATCCTTCTCCAGCAAAGCTTCATCCGCATCTCTTTCAAAGCTTTTAAGTGGTCATCTTTCTTTCCCCACACGGAAGCTTTGACGGCCATCTCCAAAAGGGCCCAGCAAGGCTTTTCACATCTTATACCAACTACTGTCCTTCATGGTGGGAACGGTTGAGAAATTAAAGAAACAAGTGTCTAAATATAGCACAGCTGAGACTTTCATGTGCATTGAGAGAGAAATCCACAGTGTGGGGCTTCTGGGAGCTTTTAAAAATGGTAATGAAAAGCACCACTGGGAGGATAAAGTAAAAGCACTTCCTTAGAGGACTAGCGGGGGGAGAAAAGAGGAAGAGTGGCTTTATGTTTATGCTCCGATAGATGCCTCAGGATTAAAACATCCTTCATTCTCGTTTTTAGTCTGTCATGAAGAGGCCTTAATTAAACAAGACTTTGAGGAGGAGTAAACTCCACTGCTGGTTTCATGAACATGCTTCCTGTCAAATCTGGGTCATGGGTGCATAATTAACTCTAGAGCTGCACAATATCAGGAAAACATGTAACTGCAACATCGTTTCCGAAGAGGTGCAATGACAATTTTATGATTAGATAACACTTTTCCTGAATTCACACAATGTTCCCACCACTCTCCTTGAGCTTTAGCATCTCAGCCACTAAAAATACAGCTCACATCTGGGCTTTACAGCCAATTAGAGTGCATCTGAAATTATCAATATGGAAGAATTGCAATTGTGATTCAATGTATTGTGCATCTATTGATTAATACTATCCCCCTAATTAGTAAACTACGGCTACAAAAACCTTACTTCCACTCCTCCATCTTGCCCTCTGACTCGCCTCAGATTTGAATAGCCAACCAGTATTAAAATCAGCCGATCAGCTGACGCTGTAAACAGAGAGGTATGAGGAGCTAATTTGCCTTCAGTAAATGACTTCAGATACTTCCCTTCCCACTCTTTACCTTCCAGTCACCTTCCCCTCCGACGCAAAGCTTGCACAGTCATCCAAGCAAGCATAAATGTAAAAAATAAATCTGATCTTACATGCTGTTCTGCTTCCCAGGAGAGCCGACGGATGCTCTCCTGTGCTGGCTGAGGGAGCCCCCCATGGCAACAGCAGAGTGTTTGTTTGTGGTTTATCCCAGATGCTCAGAAAAATCCAAGTGTGTCTCCTGCATCAGCTCCTGGCAGCCTTTAACAGCATCACAGCTCCACGACCGTCCAAACCATATCCATCCAAGCAGCCTGTCCGCTCCTCGTCTCTGTACACGCTCTGCATGATCAGGAGGAGTACTACACGTGAACAGCTCTGGTGACAGTCCCGCCTCCTCGCTCTACTTCACAGTCTCCGTAATCTTCCTCTCTTTCAAACGCTCAACACCAGATTACAATCCCTCATTAGGCAGAGCGATGCCCTCAGATTGGGAATGAAATAGGGGTTCTTTGAGCTATAACGAGGACAAACAGGGAAAAAATGTCTCCCCCCCTCCTTCAAATTCCTTAAACCGGGTATACAAAGTGTGAGTTTCATTGGAGAGTTTCATGGCAGGCTTTAGAGTATTGTTTACGAGTGAAAGACTCATCTATTGTTAAATCCAGGGGGGAGGGACATATGCTGAGGCTACTGGCGGGATAAGACACAGCTGCACTTGTTGAACCAGACTCCCACTATCAGCTGGGTCCCAAACCAATCCAGCAATATGTTGCAGCCTCTGAGAGGTTTTCTTCCAGGACTGGCTGGTATTTAGCTCCATCCACCCAGCCATGCATCTTACAAAAAACTGTTTCACCATCCTGACAGAATAAAATCAACCCCACAGCGTCATTTTGCCTTTTAAAATATAAATTAAATACACTGATGTTGCAACAAAAATAACAGTTCATAACATACATTATGACCTTTTAAATTTTGTTTAATCTACCTTTATATCTGAGACATTAATTCATTGGACCTTTTTACAATTTCTTTACTCACTCTAGGCATAAAAAAAGAATAGATAAAGCAAAAAATATGCTTTATAATTAAACTCTACTTACTAAAATCTACTCTCAAACTAGAGTCCACGAAAAGCAAAACAAAGACCAAATCTATAAAAAAAATCTGAGATGCAAAAACCTTGCAGAAATACAAAATAGAAATAATTTATCTTAGGTTTTTGAATTGCTTTGAAGTTCGTGTAAGATTTTGTTTCAGTGCAGTTTTCTCAAATCCTACTTCCTTTGCAATGATCTGCTTATGGCTGCAGACACAAAATGGTCACTTTCTTTTTGTTGCACTTCAGCTACAAAAATCCTCTATGCAGGAAGTACTGCCGATGTAAACACGGGTAGGGGAGGATGGATTTCTCTTCACCCACCAGAAAGTCTATCCAGCTCACACTGTAGCCCAAGGACTAACAAACCAAAGCTGAAGCAAGAGGACACATCCAGTTTGTGGCCCGGCTAGGACGGACAGCTTGAACAGGGAATCAACAGCCAGACCATGAGAAAAAAAATTGTCAGGTAAGAAAAAGTTTTCCCCTGTCTGAACCTAACAAAGGAGGGGATGTTTGACAGCCAATGCCATCTAAGCAGTTTGACTTCAATCTAGCACATTTATAGTATTAGCTGGAATCTTTTTAGATTCAAACAACATATTGCTGTGAGAAAAACAACTGTAGACAGACTCGTACCATTTGAATGGCCTGACAGGCAGTGTCCTTGGAATAATATTTAGAGAGCAACATCTGGTGCAGTTAAACCCTGCCAAGTGAAACAAAGACTGATGACATGGAGAAGAGTGAGATTTGCACAATCAACGAAATGCTCTAAAAACGATCAGTCAAAACAGGAGCAGAAATTATGCCTGCTTAAATGCTGCTAGAACGTCAACATTTTGAATCACACTTTGACATTTTGTCATTCATCACTTCAGTGAATCACAGACACACTGGAATCTGCGAAGAACGCTTTTAAATCATGCCGTAGCTTGCCGGTTGTTAGGTCTAAAAGCTACTGCCTCATTTTCAATAGATTGATCACCAGGTAAATGAACCCAAAAGCTGGAGACTTTTCTCTCTGGTGGAATGTGTCTTAGTGTATTGAAGCATAAATTTGGGGTTTTCGCTGTGTTCATATATTGCAACTTCTCTTCAACTCTCAGCCGCTTTGAGGGCTTGCTTTGTTCTCACTTTTAATCCTTTAATATATATATATATATATATATAAAAATGTATGTTGTAGGAATTAATGCAACTATGGTGGCCCACAACCCACCATAGCTGGAAAAGCTGGGAAATGAATTATACATTTCCTTTGAATGTATCTAAGAAAGAATAAAAATGTTTTAAAAAAAAAAGTTAAAAAAAAAATTTTTAGAAAAAAAAAATGAGAGAACGCCTTGCCTTCATTCCGATTCCCAGGCTGTCCAGTAGATCCACTTAACCTCTAAATTAAGTTAAATGAGGGAGTTGTGAACCGAGTAAGGCGTTCATGTCCAGCACAAACCAGCCTTTGACAACAACAGAGGAGCTTTTTTCCCCCCACTCAGCTGAATCACATGAAACTCTGGGAGTTTGAAGGTCTAATTTCCCGGTGACTTCTCAACATTTCCTACACAACTGATAAAAATACAGCATCCTCTTTGTTGCACAGAAATATGCAGAATTTGGTCATCAGCTGCTTCATCACATTATATCAATACGGTCGGTCGTTTTGTCAGCATAATTGTTTATGTTCTAAATTTGGACAAATCCACACAGTTTATGTTAAAGTTAAGAGGTTTGAGCAAAGCAGGAAACAAAAGCTTTTCCTATTAAACTTGCCTGATGGTTCTCCAGACTCCCGTCAACTCACCAGCTGCATGAAACGAGACCCTCTCTATTGCGCATGCTCCCATTTTACCACCATGGACCAACCAGATTAGCCAAAGGTGCGATTTTCTAGTGTTTAGTTTGCTTTTTGTGGACTTTCTTTTTCTGTTACTTTTAGTACTGAAATAAATATTCAATATTATTTTAATGATTAAAATTAAATGCAAATTTTACAAAAAAAGTATTTAAAACCAAGGATGTCAAAACAACACAAATGTTAAGATTTTTCTTGCTTTCTGGTCCTTTATTTTACAATGTTATAGTATTTCTGTTAAAGCAAAACATTTGAGTTTTAAAATATGTATAGAACGTTTTGTAAGAAGTCAAACCTGAATATCTGAAGTTTTAATTAATTCATTCATTCATTTTTTGATGGAATATGTAATTTAATTAGAATAAGAAAAATCTTGATCCATCTTAACTTGTTAGATAACTAAATTGTAAGTATTGACTGTCTGGCCATTGGCCATGGGTGGCCCTCACAGCTACTCTGTTAAGCTCCAAAAATCATGAAGCAGCAAAATGCTGGAGTTGATCTCAGATTCAGCAGAGTGCCAAGAGTCCATATCACAGCTGTCTCGTCTAATTAAGACCTGCTCTTGATCCAAATCTAAAACGCTTTGGTTTCATGGATCAGGTTCACCCTTACAAAACACAGTTTCTTTAAAGCACTTTAGGATCTGCTACAGCTTTATTTTATTTGTAAAGTAAAAAAAATGCCAACTTCACACCTTTCTTCAGCATCTGAACCAAGTACAATTTAGCAGATTCAGATCCATCTTAAACCTTGATCCAATTGGCTCTAAATGTAAAATAATGCCATGAGATTGCCCTTCATAGATATCTGAATGAGTATGAGTGTGGGTTCTGTTAGTAACGCAAAAAAAAACAACATAATGATAACGCTAAATTTTCACAGAAACCTCTCTTTTAATCTGAATCTTAGATTAAATACAGACCTTCTCTTTTGTTCCTTGTGGGAATACGTAATTTTGTCTCAAAACTCAAACATTTTCTAGGCTGTTTTCTTCTCTTTTTTCCCAGACTTTATAAACATCTAGAAATATATTTCAAGACTGAGTAGGAGCTCTCAAAGTGGAAACTTAAAAACTCTCCCCCAAGAACACACAAACACAAATACACAAGTAATATCTTTATTATGGCACATAAGACATGTAACCACATTCATAAAGATATGTATTTATAGAGAGAATATCACCTTTTTTGGCCTGAATCAGCGACTGTGAAATGCTATAGCAGAGGTTATGGAAAATTAGATTTGGTTACAGGAGTTAAAACGCTGCTGTTACGACTATGAAACCGACTTTAACTGAGAACATGGTGAGATTCGAAAGGGATGTTGAGAAAAATTTGTGCTTTTGCAACAGAAGGAAATAAAGTAATCCCAGCAGGATTATTCCTCAACTGATTGTGAATAATTTACAGCTTT
Source organism: Fundulus diaphanus (assembly GCA_037039145.1). Classification (NCBI taxonomy): domain Eukaryota; kingdom Metazoa; phylum Chordata; class Actinopteri; order Cyprinodontiformes; family Fundulidae; genus Fundulus; species Fundulus diaphanus. The sequence continues at coordinate 28,250,442 of CM073127.1, forward strand.
GGTTCCCATAATATTGCATAAAAAAAAGAAATCTTACATTTTTAATACTGTGACATCTGGGATTGTTGTTTTTTTATTTTAACATAAAGATGCCTATAATTTTACCATAAAATAAACTGAAACCTTTGGATGATTAAATTTTTCTTTCAAAAATAATTTAAAAAAAATAATGACTTATTGCTTGTTGCCTCAAAAACAACTGAAATTCAAGGACCTCGATGTGCAGATAATCTCATCTCTAAACAAAAAGGAAATGCATGCAGGTACAGACAGGAAAGGTGATTAATTTATACATGAAGACAAAGGATGACAGAGTAATGGGCATAATTTTGACTAAACATATGAAAAAATAACAAACTAAGGATGATAAATAGCCTTTTGTTTATATTCAAAGTACAGACTGCTGGTATGGGGTTGGACTTGGAGCATCGACAGCAGAGGCTTTCTTGTAAAATAGATATAAACTTACTTTTGTAGTAGTTATAAACAAAAGATATGTTGAACACATAGATCATAAGAAGACAATCCTGCTGCCTTTTGAAGAACCCGCCTTTCCACACAGCAACAACTCTTTATAAGGATCTCTACTTCAGATACATGCGACAATATGATTAAACACAAATATAAACAAACATTCAATTAAACAGGAAGGTGCACATAATTTTGGTTTACTTCACACAATATGCTGATTGAAAGAGTGACGCTAACATTACTGCATTTAAGCAGATGTAGGAGTGGCAGCTTTGGGCTTCAAGCTGTTTTATTACAGTAGGAAAATTATTATAGCTGCCAAAAAAAACACAACAACAACCTTGTAACAGAAACAAAACGCTCACTGTTAAACAGAAAACACATAACTTCAGCTGTTGGTCAATATAGCCCAAGGTCTTAAATAATGATAAAAGATCAAGTTATTGTATGTAAAAAACAAAAGCTATTTTATCTTTTGAATTGCAAAGACATGCCGGCCAAAAATGAATTCTCCTCTGACATGCAATAGAGGGTTTTTTTTGTTGTTGTTTTTTACGTGAGCATGAGGTCATGTGAACTGTGAAAGTGCTAATAAATTATAAATTTTAGTCCAAAAAGTGCATCGGGTGGATCTGAACCAGATCGCCAGCCAGGCAGCAGTCAGGTAAAACACCGACAGTAAGGCATTCTGGATAGGATTGTCTTTCCGTTTCTGGCTCTGTCAGTTGTCCTTCACTTTCCCTTAACGACCATAAAAGCAAATCTACATTCACACTAATTTGTTACTGTTGTGGCTGTTCAAAAGCCACGCCAAGCTTGTCGTAAATCTCCTTCAGCAGCAGCAGAGCCGTGTCCTCAGATTCCCTAACAGACAGTGACAAATGTTTCAAGACAAAAAAAAAAAAAAAAAAAAAATTAGAAGAAGAAGAATTATGGTGCATAAGAACACAGGTAATTGTGACTCACCAGTAACAGAGGTGAGACTGGATGGCAAACAAGTATTCGTTGAAGCTCTCAATGGGTTTTTCCTGGAGCACAAAGTCGATCCGGCGCCCTCCGTTCAGCATCCCCATTTCAATCTCAGGCTGCTCGGGCTGCTCTGCTGACCCTGAACATTCGGCTTCAGTGTACACTCCTGCTGCGACAGACGACAACACAAAGGAGGGTTGACATGCAGACATCAAAGCAATGAGCAGCAGCATCCGTTCTGACTCACTACTGGGTAAAACACAACATAAGCAGGTGAGAATGAACGAGGAGAATGACTGCAGTCTGCAGCCATTAACGCTCAGAGTACAAACTCACACATTAGGATTATACTAGATTATATCTACTTTATAATCCAACCAGGGCTAATTTCAGGGTTTTTTTTAGGTATGACTGAACCATTTGTTTCAGATGTTTTGGACCGGGGACATATTGAGACCCCTGCTCTAGAGCATAAGAGACAAGAGGCCTCTGGATCTAGTGCCCCCCCTACTACTGTGACACCACCACAGTTCGGCGCAGCATTAACACCCTGAGACAGGCACAGTGTTACAATTCTCACGATGTCTTACTTCATCTTTATTTAATTTGATTATTACTTTAATACAGCATTCTCAGCTTACATTGTCTCGCTTTTGGAGACCAATCTGAGGTGATTCACTCTTCCCAGTCATTATCACACACCCTAAGCATGAGAAACATAGTAACCTTATCCAGACACTTCTGATTAAGCAGGAGTTGGCATGTGCTTGCGCGTGATGGGACAGATAATAGATAGTTGTGAATCATGGGTCATTAATTGTTGAATTACCTCCTTAGCATGGCACAGAGTTCTACATAGGCCTGGTAATGAGTCAATTATTTGATTTAGGTGTGTCAAACTTGGGAAAAAGCTCACCAGGACAGGAGATGAACACCTCTGACCTAATCTAATTTAGGGGTGGATGATATGGCTTAAAAATAAAATCTCCAATTTTATTATACCAAATCCGATTAGTAATCGATTTTTTTTCTTCCTCCTCTCCGTTTCACAAATACAAATAAAAGAAACAATTTTAAATACTTGTTTTTATGTCAATCATTTCACCTGGGAGTTGACCTGCATTCAACTAAATACAAACTGTGAAACACGCTTATAAAACAAGGTGATGGGCCTGTCATAGTAAACAATGAAAATACAACAAAATGTTTGCTGCTAGTGGTTTTACACAATTATCTAAGAACAGGCTTCACTTCACTTGTGTAAAAAAAGAAGTAAATTAGTAAGTGGTGCCTATCTCCAGCATTCACTTAATCGATTAAATCGAATTATGCCCAGTTCTAACCTAAAATATCTTAGAACGGGGCAAAACATTGTTTAACAATTGTTGCAGCAAAGAGTTGCTTTCAGCTGCTCACTGAACAGCCACAAAGATCAGGTAGAATCGCTCCTAAAGTATCGTTATGACGTCCAGAAGAGGACATAGCAAACACAGTCACTAACTAAAATGTGTTTGCCTAATTAAACCTAAGACAATGATTTTGAACTGAAACTCGGGCAGCATCCGTTCTGTAAGAGACCCTAACAACAGAAAAGAAAAATGCAGAGAGATTATATGGAAAGGCTGATGAATTAAAAATACTTTGATCATCTTGATGAGCCAAGTGGACCTAAAGCCTGAAGGTACTTCAATAAAGAGAAGTATCATGTAGCAAAGCCATTATTGAGTTTGAATCTGCTTTTCCCAATGAAATTCAACCTACTTTATCACCCTTAAATGGTGCCAACTGCGAGCATCCCCACACGTCTCCCAGCTATTTCTACAATCCAACTTTACAAGTAGTGACTTGTAATCACAACATTAACAGGTGAAATCCCACTTTCAACTTCCAGGCCTATAACATAACATATGAATGAAAAGCTATGACTTTGTTTCTATGAACAATGAGAAAGGGAAGGGGAAAAAATACTATTTCCTCACAACTTAGAAGCCATGTAATGAACTGACAGATTGTCCTTATTAACATGACTGAATACGCACCAACATAGAGAAAAAGTGATTTGACAATAAAAGGCAGATTATGTCAAGTCTCACTTACAGCTATTTAATTACTTAAAAAAAATAAAGTCACAGTGCTCGCTTAAAAATGTGCTTTGGGGCAGATACAGTGTGAAGCTGTGCGTGAACTCAGCCATTAAGAAACGTACAGGTGGAAAAAGGCAAGAATGGGCCTGAGGGAGTTTTCAGTAAATTAAAACTTCCAGTTAAAATGACAAGTTGTTCAGCAGGTGGTAAAATCACGGGGTATGAGGAGAGCAGAAGCAGATGAGCAGCGAGAGCCTCGGGCGACAATGGGAATCATTACGCAAGACTCGCTCTCTGAAAATGCGCCAAGGTAAATCACTGTAGCTGAACAGATATTTTTCCTATTAAGCTTTTCCACAACATGTCTAACAGGTGAAGCCACAGCAATAGGGTTTCATTTGTTTTGTTTTTTTTGAGTGTATAATGGAATAAAGCTTTATTTATTTTTTATTATAGCTTTTCAAATACAGATGTAAGAAACTAGAAGACAGTTTACAGAAACTCATAAAGCTGTCACAAAACCTTTATGGGTTCACCGAGATTAATCTGAGTGTAAGCTGAATCATCACTCTACGATGAAAGTGGGAAAACAGAAGTTAGATGAATTGTCTTACTATATTCAGGCATTAGCTCTGTCCTGGCTTACCTTTTAGGTAATGCTTGTGAAGGGCCATTGGCCACTCTAGCATTTTAGTCCAAAAACCTGTACATTTGTCTTCTCTCCTAGCAGCAGCAGTGTCTGCTGAGACTGCAGTTCAAAGTCAAGAGGCAAGAAATAAAAAATAAAACAGGGAGGAGACAGAGGGCAGCAGCATGCAGAGAGAGGTGAGAAGGATTTAAGGACAGCGGGTTAGACACCATCTTGTGCATCTTTTCTCTAAGGCAGGCAGACAGACACCATCCAAAGATAGACTAAACCTAATAAAACTGTTTTGTTACCGTGATCCTCCTGGGGGTTTGTGTCAGTTGTAGTTTCCCCTTCCTCCACAGGGGGCAGTGCAGCAGCTGGTAGTCTGGTAAAAGACTGCCAAGCTGTCCGTAATGATCCCAAAACGTTGTTCTTCAAATCCATACTCATTCGGGTTAAGCTGTCTTTCAGCTCTACAACAGGAGAAGAATTAAAGAAGAACATGAAACAATTGGTCTAACCGGACAAAAAGGAAACGTCTTACCGAGGTGCATCCTCTTTCGGCCTTTGTGGTGAGGTATAAGCATTGGCTCCAGATCCACCTCCGAAACGATCATAGGCTCGATCCGATAGGCGACGGGGTCATACTGAATAGGAATTCAAGCAATACAAAATGACTGCACCTTGTGAGATGGCAAACTGTCATTAAAGCCTTTAAAGGCTTTAGAGCAAAAGCTTTCTTTAATCAGCACAAGTTGCTTTAACATCAAATGGAGGGAAAAGCATTGAAGTCATCATCTAGTCCTATAATAGTTTGTCATCAACATTAAAGATTAAAATGCTACTTTATACAAGTTTAAAAAGCAGTTTCTGTTCTTTATGAAAACCTAAACTGGACATTCTTAAAAAGATGGATGGATGTTACTTAAATTTTTACGACAGGAAAAGATTAACATAATCGGGTCTGACTCCTGATTTTCAGCAGGTTCCTGCTCTGCAAAACATAAAAAAAACACCAACATACATCGCCATCATAACATCAGCTGACAAGACAAGGTGTGTGGATGGATGGATGGATGGATGGATGGATGGATGGATGGATGGATGGATGGATGGATGGATGGATGGATGGATGGATGGATGGATGGATGGAGTAATAACTTCTAGAACAGGGGTCACCAACATGGTGCCCATGGGCACCAGGTAGCCCCCGAGGACCATATGTGGGGCCCACAGTCTGTTAAAAAAAGAACACAACCCTCCAGCTGAGCTGCAAGTAAAATGTTATTTTATTCAGCTTCTCTTCCTTTTTAATCATACTTGTATTTACATAGATTTAAAAATAACAAAAGCATTAAAAACTTGTTTATTTCACATAAGGTTAAGGTGAGCTCTAATTCTTCTAGTTCAAAGGTCAGCACTGGTAGCCCTTCGTATGACACGGTACCAATGAAGTAGCTCTCAGTTTCAAAAAGGCTGGTGACCCCTGGTCTAGAAAGACCTACGTTTTTATTTTCTTCTCACATATTATCACATATCATCCTCAATCCAAACCTGTCCCGTGTCGAAACCGTGAGAAACTCACCGGATGGTAGATGTTGTAAAAGCTCTTGCAGGTTGGGAACGAGTAGTTTGGATCGATGCGTTTCAGTCCTCGCACAGTCAGGAACATTCCGATCGGAGAACCAAAAGCAAAGAAGGTCTGAGGGTAAAACGCCAGCTGAGGGTAATCGATAGACACCTGTGGGGGTGAGGCAGGACCAGAAACGGAGTCTACTGTGAGAAGTTAGCCGAAGTAAAACTTAAGCATGATTTCATTTCGTCTTCAGGCACACAGGTCGGGAGGAGAATGAAGAGATGGCCACCCGTGTAGGATGATACAAATGTATGGGCACAGACACGGAGAGTGTTTTTTGGAAACAACACTCTGCTTTTAGTCAGAACAAACTGAAACAGACTCATGGACATTACATAGAAAGGTGGCACTTCAATTCAGTTGCCAAGACTGCACTGCATACAAAGGAAACATCAAGTCAAAGTGAAGTCAAACACATCTAGAGACAAGGCCAGAGGAGTAAGTGGACACCATGTGAGACACACCTGTCCCTTGGCTATGCCTCCATTGGACTTTCCAGGCAAGCAGGGAGAGGAAAAAAGCAGGTACGGTGACGCAACAAAGCCTCACCCCCCCACCCCCATCCACAGCGCAAATTGTACCGGATGTGTGTGCGTGCGTGCTACCTGTCCAATCCCGACGTCGAAGTATTCGTAGTCCACAGCGCTGGTGATAGAAGGCTCTCTGTGGAAGAGGGGTTGCTGCTCCGGCAGTCCTGACGACTGGTTACCATCACTGCTCACATGAGGAGGAACAGACTCCAGGGTCAGGAGCCCTGCTGCTGTCTTACAGTCCTAATTAGGTTCATAAACCACAAGTCATCCCACTTGGTAAACAATAACAAAAGAGTAAGTGTTGAAAAATGACACAAAATGACTTGCAACAACTGCCTGCTTCTGACTGACTTATGCACTACACCTGCTTTACTTACAGTACAGCTTAAAAAAAAACACATCCTAAACCCAGAATTTAAGTGATGGCTGACCTCTGGAAGCCACTTCTTCTTGATGTAGTTTAAAAGCTTCTTCCGAGGTCCGAGAGGAATTCCCAAATCCCTAAGATCACTGTCTTGACAGAGAGCCTACAAAAGAAAAAGAAAAAGATTTGTCTAAATTTGTACAGTCTGCAGAATCTTTATTTCTCAATCCTATATTTCTACTTGTACAGGGCATTGCTGGTTTAATTTGTACAGACACTTGCGGCATGTTGAAAAACGCTAGAAACCCACAGATTTTGGGTCATTACAAGCACAAAATTCTGTTCCTGATTTTATGTGATAGACCAACAAAGAAGCGCATAATGCAGCTCAAACATTTCTAGATTTTTTACCCCTCGTTTCAGGAATTGAAACTCAGATTCATTACACCTATAGATAAATAGTAATGCTTTTATTGCTTTATTAGTTGTCATTTTGATGACTATGGCTTGCATATAGTCAAAACCCAAAAGCCAGTGTCTCAGAAAAGTAGAATATTGTGAAAAAGAACTAAATGAAGTCAAACAGCTGGGAAAGTTTCCTGAGCCTCTCTAAGTCGGGGTCAGTATGCTACACAATAGTGGGGAAGAACCAACCAGGCAATTAATGCTTAGAAATTAATATAATTTTTAGAAGTCTGACATTTCTCTTCCAAACATCCATTTTTCATTGATCTTATGTAATATTCTAGATTTCTTAGACACCGAATTTGGGGTTATTATTATCTGTAAGCCATAATCCTCAAAATTAGAAGAAATGCAGGCTTGAAATATTTCACTCTATTTGTAATGAAAATCTGTAATTCATAAGTTTCAATTTTTGAACTTAGTAATTCTATTTTCTATATTCTATTTTTTTAGCTTTACCTGTAAGTATGAATTAGAAGCAAAATTGTACATGGTTTACAATTTATTTTTTTTACAAATTAAAATCTGCATTTTGTGCATTTGTATTTAACCCCCGTTAAGTTTGATGCTCCTGCACTGCAAAAACGGAACTAAAAAGAAGTAATATTTTCTTGAAATTAGTGTAATTGCACTTGATTTTAGCAGGTAAATAAGATTATCTTCCAGTGGAATGAGTATTTAAGCCCCTAAAAAAAAGACAATTAGATATACTGCACTTGAAATAAGATGATGAAGATGAGTTGTTCCTATTTTAAGTTCAAAAATCTTATTCCATTGGCACATCATCTTATTTACCTGCTCAAATCAAGGACAAATATGCTCGTTTCAAGAAAATTTTACTTATTTTTAGTTCCGCTTTTGCAATAACGTGTGCGTAGTTTGAGCTCCATATAAATCTAGCTGTTCTGTGAAGGCCTCAGACGTTTGTGAGAGAACATCAGCGGCAAACAGCATCATGAACATCTCACAGAGCTCTGTTCAATCCGTCTTCCTGAAAACGAACACAGTATGGAACCACAACCAAGCTACCAAGACATGGCCATCCACCTAAACTAACAGGCCAGTAAAGCGGAGCATTAATCGGGGAAGCAGCCAGGAGTCTGAGGGTAACCCTGGATTAGCCGCTGAGATTCACAGCTCAGGTAGGATAATCTGTTGCCAGGATAACTATTACATGTGCCCTCCATACATCTGATTTTTATAAAAAGTAGAAGAAGAAAAAAAAGAAAACCATAAAAAGTTATGTTTAAAGTTTGCCACAAGTTATGCAGGGGGACACAGGAGTTGGAAAAGGTGGCATCGTCAGAAACATTGAGCTTTTTGGTCAACATGCAAAAAGAGAAGCAGGAAACAAAAACAACACAACACTGCCGCCGTGAAATTACTGCTCACATAACTTTGACCAAATCTGACTGAGCTTCAGCTATATTGCAAAAAAAAAAAAAGAAAAGTGTAAAGGTGGTAAAGGCATACCCCAATAGATTAAGATTTTGTTTTTTTAAAATCATGTTGAAAACCACGTATCATTTTCCTACTTCAGGTTGGTCTAGCACATAGAATCCCAATAAATACACTGAATGTTTGTAATATGACAAAATGGGGAAACGTCTAAAGCGTATGACTGCTTTTAAAAGGCAGTGTATGAATGATTGTGTGATACCAGTGACTCCATGTCCACATTTTCCGCCCGCAGAGTTCCCAGGTACTGCTGGAGACCCAGCCTAGCGAGCGTCTGCTCCAGCGTGTCGCTGTTCAGAGAAGACGGTTCTCCTGAAGGTACCTTAAAAACAGAAAGGGTTCATGTTTTTCAACAGAAAAAACAAGAGGCAATGTCTTCATCGATCTACAGATGATGCTGTTTATAGAAAATTGTACGTCATACTCCTTCTCTTGCTTTGGATCCATTCCTCTGATTGGTCAGCAGGTCGAACAGGATCAGAGAACCTGAGCAACAAGAGGCAAAATAAACTCCAGTCAAGGCAGCTTCAGGTTTCACCTGCATGTGAACGTCTGTGATTCTGCGTTTGCAACGCGCTAACCCAAGCTATGTCCCACTACTGAAACTGCTCCATCAAACTCTGGGTGTCTCTGCTTAAAGAGGGCGTGCAGCCGGTTGATTTCTGAGGCCACTGTGTCCACTATCGTCTGGCAGTAGGTGGGGCTGTTGTAGAAAAATAAGTCCAGCAGAGTGTCGTTGGTGAAATGCCTGAGGCGGCTGATGCTGGGTAGAGTGATTCTCTGAATGTCCCTGACATTTGGGGGGGGGGGGGGAGAAAATAAAACACAAGAGCACAGAGAGGCTGTCATTTTATCAGCAGTTACCTGCAACAACGTAACGCAGCACTGGGACAGAACAATGTTGTTGTTATTTGTTGCCATTTCTGTGTCTCGTCTCACGTACTCGTCCACCCCAGTGGCATCCCCGTGCAGAGCGCTGTGCCAGTTGACAGGAAGGAATTCAACACGGCCCACGTGGCCATCCTGCTGAGAACGCTTGTAGTGGGAGGCCAGGAGGGACAGCGACGCGCTCCTGAAGTCGTTTACTGAAGACGGACAAACGTCAAGCTGAGCCATTAATGCACAACTAAGAAAGTAAAAGCACAGAAACAATCACACACTAACTTACCACACTGTATGATGGATCTAAAGCGCAGATCACAGGCGGGACCGATGCCATGCACCATAAAGACCAGGTGATCCACCTTCTCCGGTTCACCTGAAAGCCAACGTTCGTGATGAGAGCAGATCCTTAACTCCTGGTAAGGAGCTTATACCCGATAGTGATCTGACAGCAAACGAACACGCATACCCTCAGGTATTTCTACAGAAATGTTCTCGACTCCCCTCTTGACTGTGCAAGGCCGCGTCTGCTCCGACGGAGAGGAAACCCACTCATCCTGCATTCCTATTGGCTGATAATGCATTATCAGCTGAGAAAGGGACAAATAAAATACTTTTCAGGGGGGGGAGGGGCTGCAGTTCATTTAGAAATCTGTTGTTTTCATCGTCTAAAACATGTAACACTTCTTTGTGGCCTATTTTGCTTGACATGTGCTTGCATCACCTTTCTTCATAGTTAAAACTGCAGTAAAAAAAAAAAAAGGCGTATTGTCTTGCAAGACAATAAATCCCATACAATTAAAAGTATGAGATGTATTTTTGTATTTCTAGTGTCTAGAAAAGAATGAGATTCAATTACAGGTAAAAACTTACATTTATGTTACTAAACAAACAATATCAACATAAATATGTTTTGTAGCCAAGTCAAAAGACTCTATCCCCTGTTAGCTAGTAACCCATAACAAATAAATATCAGTGAGATGTTTTGTTGTAGCCATCTAACAGTCTCTGACATCACTTTGAGGAGAGCTTTTTGGTTTGATTGTCCAGGACCATGCGACACTTTCACCTCCATGCGTCCAGACGTTCTCTTCCTGGGAGGCTGTGTGTGGTCTATGCTAAACATGTCACCTTTTTTGGCTTCCAAACCATGTAATTTTAGACTAACTGAAGATAATTAAGTGTTTTTGGAGACATCTTTTAACATCTTGTGTTCTGCTTTCAGACCGAACGTGCCTGAAAGGCCACATCTGGGCAGGTTGCCAGTTGTTCTGAATGCTCTCTTCTTTTGGATTATTCTCAGCAGCATAAAGTAGCTGATTTCAAATTATTTGTTGACCCTTTAAATCACTTACCAGACTTTTTTAGCTGCTACAACGTTCTGACGGAAGCTCTTTGGATCTCACAGCGGTGATCGCTCTCACTACAGCAGTCACTCACTACAGCGCACCAGACTAAATGTCTGAGGTTTAAACTGGGGAAACCATCAACAAAGTGCACCTGATGTGAAGTTTTTCGGCAGTTTTAGAGGGAATAATGTGGCCGTGTCCTGATTTGCTGCCAACATTGTTCTTTTTATATATATATATATTTTACAGAAAATGTAAAATGCCTTTTCTTTTGTTTTAATTGTTTATTTTTAATACTACAATTTTTCAGGGTTGATAAAAATGATATTACATAACCTTAAGCCCAAATATGTTAGAGAAACACTCTGTTGTAAGCTGTCCCAATTTTAGCATGGCTGTATTTTGTAACTGCATTATTAAATCGATGAAATCTGTATTTCCATCTAAATTCTGGCTCCGAACCCCCTACTACTGCAAACAAATGATTATCGAAAACTCTTAATTCGGTTTTTAGGAACAATACATGGGAGTGTTCTTGCTAAATAAATGGGATATTGATCCTTTTTCTACAAAAGTAAGCTCTTTCTGGGGTTTCTTTATTTTAAAGAAAGCCTATGAGTTTTAGTAAAAAAACTCACCTTAGGGTTGTGCAAGATGACAGTCTCTCCAGTTGGAAAGTCTAGTTTCCTTTTCCATTCATCTAAGGTCACTGCTATCATATAGGCTTCCTGAAAAAAAAAAACATAGTTTAGAGTGATTATAGGCGTGAAGAAATGACACGTATGTCAGCAGCCAAAGTTGGGGAGTAAATAAAGTCTGTAGGAAAGCTGTATATGAGAGTAAAGACGGAGTGTCAGACTACCTCCAGACTTTTGCTGAATTCCTCAGAGTAAGGCAAGAACCTCGTGTCCTTATCTCCTTTGTAGAACCAGGTGCAGCGGCGGACCTCAGCGGGAGCTTGGTCCCAATAGACAGCATAGAGCTTCCTCTCCCTGACACGTACGTCATAGCGCTCCCCTTCCACAGCAACCACCACGTCCTCCTCCTTGTCTCTCACTGAAAAGAAACGGGGGTGTTTTAATAGAGGTCAAACAAGTACGTACTCAGGTTGCTTTTCCTCTTGTAATAAATAGGTTCCAAACACATCAGCTGAATCTGTTAAGAAAAAAAAAAACAGTTTTATAATATATCCAGTATCTGAATGTGTAAAACAGAATAGGTTCATATTTTTTAAGAGTACACCTCAATTAGTAACTAATCCCTGTATAGTCTCTAAAGTTGTGTGCACCACTATAATTGTATTGGTAGGATTTTACTGATTAAGCTAACTTCACCTGCACTGTGTTGTTAATTCTGACTGTTTTAATTTATCGTTTGTATATTTTATCTGTAACCTTTAAAGGAGCACTAAGTAACTTTCGACTGGTTATCTAGTTATGTATAATGTAAACTACTGTATTTTTCAGACTATAAGGTGCACTTAAAATCCTTAAATTTTCTCAAACATTGATGGCCCGCCTTATAATCCGGTTATGGTCCTTATATATGATTACTGTTGTGCTTACTGACCGATTATATGTGGTACAATGCGCTCAAAAATCTGTTAAAATGTGTAAATACGACGTACTTACACAAGAAAGCAACAAAGCCGCTCCGCTCAACGGATATCGAGCATTACGGTACACTGTGTTACTACCCGATCGGACCCCTGAGCTGTCTACAAGACTGCCTGACTGTAATGTCTAAACTAGAAGTGCATTCATGTAAGGCAGCCCACACCCGGAGTAGCGCTAGCAACAATAAACCAAGTAAGTTAATTCAATATAAAAGTTACGTTTATTTTGTCCTTATGTTAGAAACAAGGCAGTGTAGTCCGACTACTCTGTCCTTCCAGCAGAGGCGGATAGCTCTAACTTTCGGGAGAGAGCTGTGCACGCGGAGGGGCGGAGTGATATTACACACTTGGTAAGAATATTTAATGCGCCTTATAATCCGGTGCGCCTTATGGTCCAAAAAATATGGTAGTGTTCTATGATCACCTGTGAGCATCGAGGGTTGTGTGGCTATACCAATAGCCATACATTGGGCTGCCGTAAAGCTGTTCGGGAGTCCTCTCTGAGCTGTTTCACTGTTGCATTTTAAAATCGTGCAGATACAATGTGGAACTGCCGTTTCCCACATAAACATTGACATGTGTTAGGTTTTAAACAGCGCTGTATTTGTCCTGTAAGGGTGCGTGTCAGACCAAAAGAGGCACAAGTACACGTACTGTTACGAACCTAGTAGACAGTCATCTAAGGACAAATGAAATTCAGAATGTAAATGAAAAATCTTTGCACATATAAATATGCATAGAATTTGAGCTCCAGATGCTTAGCTGTCCCTTGCAGAGGGATTCACGGAAAATAAATACCCCTGAAACCGAGGTTGACCTGACAGGACCATGTCCAAACAAGTAGAGAGAAATTCCCCGAAAGGGGTGGGGGATGGGTTCCAAGTGGACTTTAAGTCAAGGATCACAATACTGTATTTTTCCAAGAGCTACTTGCAAGGAAAAAAACTCAGGCGTAGCACCTCAGCTGTAACATGACCCAACCTCAAACAGATAACAGTATTTATTATGACATCCTAACCGTTTACAACCAAGGTATTTATTGTTCCTTACCCATGTTGGAAGCGTTCTCTAGTTTGTCAGAGTCCTCTCTGCTGAAGGGATGCCAGGAGGTGCTGTCATCTACCCGACGACAGAAGAACCAGTGAGGCTGCACCTCTTGATACGGAGGTGGAACCGACTCCATGTCCAGCATCTCAAAAGAGGACGTGGAGGAAGGAGAAACCTCATCCAAAGCAGGAGAAACCTAAAGGGGGAAAAAAAAAAGCAACAGCAATATGATCAAAATCTAACCTCCTCCTGCTCAAAGCCATAATCCTCTGTAATGAAATGAAAACAAATGCCTCCTTTTGATGCTTGTCTCTTCCTTTTTGATGGATCGGTTCGCTGGTCATCTGCAGCTACTACCATGCGAACGGTCTGAACAATGTCAGCAATCTCCTACTAAAATCCCATCAAGTGACATCAGATTATTACGCGAAGCAAAGGGCAGTGAGGAAACGAGAGATCAGACCACCCCTGGATCAAAACAACAAAGCCTTGTTCTTTTCTTCCCTCGTCCGCAAGCTTTGTCTTGTCTGTTGTGCTGACTCGAACGCGGCCGCAGCCCGTAAACAAAGTATTTCCACTTCTGTTTCAACTGTGTCAAACGGTGGCGCCTGCCACCGTGTGACACAACAACCACCCACCGTGTGCAACCGCCAAATCTTATTATTTAAGTATGTGCACAAAGCACATACTTATCTTTTAATAAGATTTAAGAAACTGGAATGTGATTGGAGAACACTTCCTAAGAAATAAATGTCCTTGACTGCTTGTATGTGCATTATTTACGAGCTACACACACACACACACACACACACACACACACACACACACACACACACACACACACACACACACACACGCACACAAAAAAACAACAGCTAACATGTTTGGAACTTGTGGAAAACGACACAGTCGGGAACGATGGTTAGAAAACTCCTGCGTAGATGTAAGGACATGCTGTGATTGTTGTCTCCGAAGGAGTGCAACATTTTTTCCAATGTGGCCCAATGTTCTCAACATGTGCCGGGATTTTAAAAAGATTCAAAACAGCAAAAGCGTTCTGTCTGATGATTCCCACGTTTTGAGAAATCAGTGTGCTCCGGAGCAGCGATGAGCCAGATGATACTGGGACTCTGGAGCTCCCTTCATCGAAGCGAAGCCAAGTGTTACGCAACCTGGAGCTTGATTTGTCTCGTCAAAACCACGTGACCAAGTATGATGCCTCCTTGGTTATGGGATGCTTCTTTGCTTTGAAATGACACAAAGGTTGAGTTGTGAATTCCTGTTGGATTTTTGTAATATTTCTTAAAATGCTGCTTGACTTTCAAAGGATTTGAGAGCTCCACTAACACATCTGCACAATCTGCAGAATGCTTTGAACTGCCTGGATTGCAATAAGTGTTGGTTTAAAAGTATCAAGCCTTCAGGCGCTCTTCTGCCAGCCATATAGTTGATGACACTTGTCATTTGATGCAGCATTTATAGTTTTAGATGGTAGGGAGATAATAAGGTTGTAAAGAAACTACAACTAATTAACCCCATCTTGTCGTTGGTAGCTGGTTTGAATATTAATTGTCTGGGGTCTGTGTTTGCTATGAACCCAGAAAAAAAAGACAGTGAAACCTTTTAGTTATTTAATTTACTTATCACAGGCTTAATTCATCACAGGCCATATAGTTATTGCAACACACACCAATATTATCAACTAATATCACGCATCCCCGGTCAGAACTGGAGTGCAAAACATTTCTTGTCCCTAAACTTTTATGTTCCTAGTATGGAAAAAACTCAATGAAGTTCAAAAACTGGCGCCAAAGATGAGAGAGGACATCATCAAATAACCAGCTCGGCTGCAATAAATGCTCCATCTCTGATCAAAACCATTCTTGCTTCACTTAACTAAATATTCTCAGTTGTTAAGTAACTTCTTATGATAAACTAACACCATTTTCTTTGTACATTTACACCTAGAAAGACAGTACCTGAGTTGACAAATACAAAAAAAATTAAAAGTACCGCTTTTTGTTTTATTGTCAATAATGACGACGAGATGAGCCGGGCATCCTGCATGGGGCAAGGCTTCTTAAGACAGCAGAAATGCTTTATGTATTTTCTTTCTAAACACAGAATAACTAAACCCAGTAGTAGGGCGGTACGATTTTGCCAAAAATCTAAATTGCGATTTATTTCAACAATAATTGCGATTTAATTTGGACTTTTCTCTGCATTAACCACAAGCAACAAACATTGCGCGTAGATAATTGCCTGTAAATAAGGACTATTTAAAACGAGAAATGTAACAGTTTTTATTAATCAGAATATTATTATTCAAGAGAATAGCTTTTAATTGAGTTGGACATCCTTGTTGAAGATAAAGTGCAACCAACAAACAAGTCTATGCATCAAACAGTTTGACCGGTACTTAATGCTGTGGTGAGAGTCCTGAAAGTTTCTGATAAAAAATAAAAGTATGATTATATAAAATCTAAAACAAATAATAAAATTAGATTATCTCACTGATCCAACGCTCTTCCCTTCCATGTGGAGGAAAACCAACTTTAAACATATCACCGACACCTAAAGGACGTATCTTATCCATTGATTGTCACACGGCCAAAAATTGCACACCTGTGCGATTTGCGTATTCTAAAATTGCGATTATATTGCAAGTTAATTGTTCAGCCCTACCCAGTAGCAGCTGTGGAACACACAACAGGGATACAAACACGCATATCCAGTTAAATGATGCACCATGCTTCGTGAACAGAGACCAGCAGCAAATATGCAGTACGGTTTAAAATATCAGCACCATTTGCATCATTACATAAAATCGCACGTGTAGCCGCACCTGTGCCTCAGGTGTGCTGCATGTTGCAGAGCTCTGAATGGGGTTGTCAAACAGGTCCCGGGTGTTGCCTTCAGGGGCAGCCTGAGAAGGACCCCCTCCGTCCCCCTGACTAGAGGACATCGGCCTGACCCTCAGCTCTTACCTGGGGGCTGGCTGGGGCACGGTCACAGCACCTGGAACAGCCAGAGGCACACAGATGAACGGGTAAGCAACAGGCAGCTTATACATAACCTGTACCGCTGTTGTTATCTCGAAAAAGCATCACAGGGGATGGATCTGAGAAAAGAGACAGATTAACAGCGATTAGCACTTTACTTAGAGCTTTAACGCGAGGTGTTAACTCCTAATCTTTTGATTTGAAAGCCTCCTTCAATACTGTCCTGGAAGATGTAAACAGTCCGGTTTCCCGTCCAAATGACATATTAAGGGACGTGTTATGAGCTCTAGAAATGCAACCAGCACAGCCAGCTAATTTTAAACGTTACGTCACGTTTGGTCAGAGCGTTTTAAATGACTCGGGAGGAAACAAAAAAAACAACAACAGAGATAAGGTTCAGGCCAAGGGTTGATGCCTGTCCAGCTAGCTGAGAAACGGCGACTCTACGCTTAAGTTCTTTATTCTCGTGTCTTCTTGATATGTAAACATCCCGGCATTAAAAAAATAAAATAACTGACAACAAAACTCACCAAAACCCCTGTCTCATGCAGACCAAAAGCAACCGGTTTGCGTATGCATTGTGCAGCTCGGCTTAGCTTTAGCTGCTAGCCAAGGACAGCCTACTGTCAACTTAGCTGCCAGCTGCCAAGACGGATTCAGGTGTCGTCGGAAACACAGCAGTTACAGGTCGGACGTTCTCTTAGAGCCGCTCTCTCCCCCAAAAGAAGCCTAATAACAATGTTACCTAACACGAAGCAACATTTAAAATTCATCATCTCTAAAAGGTACATTTTCGATCTAATAATAATAATAATAATACACGTAAAAGGAAATTTCAAAAGTAGAAGGTACATGGAGCGTATTTTCCGTAACATTACAAAATCACATATTTTTCAGGGGAACAACGTTTCACTGTAATATAAGCGCTATATTAATTAAACAAACGAATAACCAGGAGCCAAAAACATTATTTTTGAAATATGATAATTTCCAAGCAGCTTGTAAAGGTAACACTGAAAAAACAACACTACAAACTACAGCCTTCAAACAGGGGTGTAAATCACCAGCTTTATTACTATGATGTTACATTGATTTGTTTAGATCAGAATACGATATTTGCTGATATCACAAAGTGTTACGATACAATTTTTCTGTGTGATCGATATGACGCAATATCATCTGCCCATCCAACACAATTATTTACTATGATATTGACTCACAACGAAAACAATATGATCTGACCACTTTATCTCTAAGCAATTACAGATATCAGACATCCAAGTCAAAAACACCATTGTTCTAATAATATTAATAAGAATAGATCGATAATAATAATAATAGAATAATAGTAATAATAGATCACATGTTCAATAGTCTCATGCCTTGTGAATTTCAAAATAAAGGTGTATCTTAAAAATGATATGAATCAATGTTTTCATTTGGCATCAATTGGATCGTTAATCGTTTAATCAACACGTCAGTGTGGATCGATGTGTTGTTAGACCTCTTGGAAATATACTGTACATTTCTCTGTATGTAAATTTGACTTTATGCAGGGGGGAAACAACGAATAAAAGTATTAGAGTTGATCAAATATCGCATGTTCAATACAAAGGTTTGGTATTGAACTTGCTCATACTCATGAATACACATGTTCATGAGCACCAGAGGACACATGTCCCCCATACATGTCACCCCCCCATTACACTTACCATCTTTGGGTGTAGGGGGGGCCAGTCTGATGGCCTCCACAGAGTCCCCCCCACCCACCCCATCTACAACAGTTTTGGATGCATGCTTTTAAAAACAGAAATGTAGGAGAGAAAATTAAAAGTCAGTTAGTTGTTGTACGATTAATTGATTAATTCATTTATTTATTCATTCATTCCTTCATGTGTTCATGTTTATTTTGGGTGCTGATCGTCTTTTCATGTTTTTGCAGTTTGGGTGATTTCATTTACCTCAGGGGTGGGCAAATCCTATCTGATCTGAAGATAAACTATTTACAGTAACTGTCTACATTGTACTCATGGTCCACTGTAATTATATAATTTACTATGTGACTATAAGACTCTAAGTAATATCTTCCGGCAGGAGACTACTTAGCATCATTTTGGTTCATTTCACTGAAAAAAGCTATAAAAACTTGTGTGAGAATAAAAAATAAATACAAAGAAGTTGCATTACAATTTTTTCCAGAATATCCTGAAAAAATAAACAGAGATAAACAAATAATTCCGTGAAATCTCTCCATAATCTCTATAATTTGTGAAAATACATAAACAAAACAAAAATGATACTAATATGCAATGGCTTAAACACACGCGTGCTCAGGGAAAATGACATGGGCGTCTCTCAAAAGAGAATAAGACAGTAGAAATATGCTGTACGTGAAATATTTTTAATAAATACAAATTCCCTTATTTTTCTAAACCTTTTAACAAAAGTGTGTCAATAATTGTTAATCCCTTCGTAATTATCAGTATAAAGGTCTTTGTTTAACATTGCAGCAAACAATCGCTTTCTAAAAATAGTTGACCATCTTTTTTGCATATTTTCACTGATATTTTTGGCGACTCCTCTTTTCGGAAGAACTCCAAGTCTTTGAGATGCCTACTCGCAGTGAACCTGAGCTGTTGCTCTGGTCACAGATTTGCTGTCAGATTAAGGTCATGACTGATGGGGGCGACGCCGAAACATTCAGCTAGAAGCAGCATGTTGGTAAAATTAAAAAATTATTTTAAATCTTAATCTGCTATGGGTATGATTCATTTTGGGCTTGCCATGGCTTTTAATTAAGGTCTGCCACACCCCTTGATCCCCATCTGGGCACCTCACTTTATGAAGGTGCTCCTGGCACAGCATGTAAATGACTGTGCTGTGAGGTCAAATAAACTTTAGTCTTTTTTTCTTTTTTTTTTACCAGGTCTGAGCTTGACTTTCCTGTCCTACTGCTTGGAGATAATTTAGACAACGCCCTTGTCTACTTTTTCATCATTCTAGTTTATTTTGTAGGATTCCAGTGATAACAAACAGCCCACACATCATCACTCTCGTTCAAGCTGAGTTATTCTCAGGTGCGGTTGTGCTGAAAGAAAATGTAGTAGGTGTAGCTGAACAATCAGGAGGAACCAAATCACACACAGATACACCCATTTGTGGAAGTTCAGCCATGTCTTGATTGTATTTTCTGCAAACTCCGACTTAATGAACAGGGTGGCTGCACCCAGAAGGATCAGCTTCACAGTACAGTGGAAGAGTGCATCCAGTTTAAAAGATATGGCATATTTGTCCTACTGCCTTGTGTCCTTTTCTGACAAAATAAAGAAATGGCTCTTTAAAAACATCTGTGGGAACAGAAAAACTTCAAATGCCAAAAGCTTTGTGCACAGTTCTCACTTCTACTTCAAGGCTTTATGGGGGAGGAGTGAAACATGCCTGAGGGAGGAAGAGTGAGTGAAGCTACAACAGACACACCCAGTCCAGCAAAGTTTCTGAGCTTGTGTGGAGCAATAGGAGGGTGTGGTTTTTTTTTTTTTTTTTTTTTGCACACTGGGAACAGATAAGTTGAGTTTGCCTTGTAAAGAGGGGCATGAGTCACAGTTCTGAACAGTGAGCCGTTTACTTTCACTCCACTGGGCTCTCTCTCTCTCTCTCTCTCTCTCTCTCTCTCTCTCTCTCTCTCTCTCTCTCTCTCTCTCTCTCTCTCTCTCTCTCTCTCTCTCTCTCTCTCTCTCTCTCTCTCACACACACACAGTCCAACTGCACAAATCAAACGCTGTTTATCCACCCCCTTCTGCTCCAGCAGTTCTTAGACAGGACCTTTTCTTAGGGAGCAACAGAGAAGTAAAACTCCCAGCCATGAAGGACAAAGTGAGGAAAGGAGGAGGAAGAAATCAGGTCAAAACTGGTGAGTAATCCCTGTAATCGCAGGTCTTTTCTCTTCCTCTTTCTTTTCCGTTCAGTGGCTTCTTCTCCTGAGTGAAGAATGTGTGGAAGTAGGGTGGGAGATCTGGCAAAGCACTGACGCTCTAACATGGCTGGTGCTTGCTTTCTAGCCTCTTGGAGAACTTGCTTTTCATTTTCTGCATTTTAAGAGCCTTTTTAGTGCCAATACATGGGTCACAAAATGGCTGAAGCGCACAATAACATTGTAACTACTCAGTTATGACAATTTTAAAACTTTATTATGAGAAGAAGGAGCAACGCGCTCCAGTGTGTCTTCTTCCCTTTCCTAGACATTTGCCACTCCCCTTTTTATAGAGCTGAATGATTGAATTACAGTTCAGTTTGTGTTGACTCATGTCCAGATTAGCTGAGTCAAGCTTTTTTACCTATAAAATAACTAAATATTGGCCTAATATTAAGACTGTCGGTGTCACTTTGTGCTATTAGTATTCCATATATATGCAGTGCAGTTTTTATTAGTTTTTTCAATATATTTTAGACAGTCTTATAATCTTTTAAAGGGATCTCAAGTGTTAATTCCCCCTGGCTTTTAGCAGGTTTTTTAAAAATCATCGTCTTGTAGCTGACTCCATGCAGAGGAGTGTTTTACAAGCCATTCTAACCAAATCATGCATCATTCCTGCATGAAAACAACAACAAAAGTCAGAGCCGTGTTTTCAACTGACAGACAATGTTTTAAACATGATCTTTAATCTCTTTATTATTACCAGACATTTGGCATGTAATCTTTATTTTTCTTATTTCTAAATTGCTCCAGATTAAGTAAAGAAAATGCCAAAGATGACACATTGTGATAAAAGTGTAAAAAACAACAAAAAAACCCTGTTTTTGAACCAGAGGGGTGATTCTCATAGAAGTTTAGCTTCTTTTTTCTGTTATAATAAAGCAGCAGCTCCTGTAGAGAACAAATGATGCTTTCTTAGCTTCCAGAGAGGAGGCACGTTCCTTCAGCCAATAGCAACTACCTATTTACTGGGAGCTTTCCAATACCAAAGCAGATCCAGATTGAACATGAGCAAATGATCCACTGTCGAAAGAAGAACAGTAATCACACAGAGATCAGGATTGTTGTTTCATGTGCCTTCAATCTTTATTAGTAGTCAAACTTTCAGTTTTTTTCTGTGGCTACATTGTGCCGTCTGCCAAAACCAGAACTGGGTGTGGCTGTCGTTTCACCTGGAGATGACATGAAGGCTCATGGGCAAATTGAGCAGGTTTAGTCACACATCAGAACACGCTGAGTCCTGCTTTGCCTCTGGCTCTACATGTGTGTGTAAATGTTGTTGCCTCACCCTATTTATCTTCTTCCTGACATGTTTTCCCCCCCTGTTCTTTTCTGTCTTTTCCTACGGACTCACACACAAAGACTCTTCAGGTTAGCTGAAGGTGATTGTTAAAAAGGTTGTGATTCAAAAACGTGAACAACTGATAAAATCAAAACATGGCATGATTATACTCCATCTATTATTCAGTCATCCAGGTATTTTCCAGGTCTGGTTAACTGGAGACCGTTCAGGGATGTAATATACAGACGGGAGGGAAAATAACCCAAATTATTTTCTCCTCTTTCACTAGACCCTGTAATCATTCAGTTAGTTGGGTTTCTCCACTCTCTCCTTTGCATAGATGCAATCAACGCACCCGCTGGAGATGATGCCGTTGATATCAAACAGGATGAGGGCACGGCGTTTCCTGTGAAGATCCAAGGAGCAGGAGTAGAGACGTTTGAGCTGCAGGTACAAAGACAACAGTGAGAGGCCGAGACAGCGTATCAGTCTCTTCTTCCATCAGATCCCACAATTCAATTTTGTTTACCTGATCTAGAGTTACAGCGAGGTTCGTTTTGTGTTTGCGCTGTGTAGGTAAATGCATTTTGGCTTGTTCAAGATGCAGTAATGGCCCTGCTCTCGAGGAATGAGGTGTGTCCACGCTCCAACATGTCTCTAGCACTAGCTGGGACGACATTGGATCCCCTCGCTGAACTGCAAAGTCTCAAGGGACTTAAGGCAGGAGCTCTCATTCGTCTGGTTGAAGGTACTATTTTGTTACATGTCTCAGTTGATTTATCCTGTGTGATTTCACACTGTAAGTGCATGATTCAGTAATGTTTATATCTACAGTTAGAGCGGATTTGTCACAGTTGTTCTGATTAGTCATTTATAGCATAATTGAAAAAGTACTCTTTCTCCTTGATGTATTCAGCCGCCTGAAACCCATTAAATAAAATTTTGAGCGAACAGTTGTTTCTCTGGGAGAAAGCTGTGGAAAAGCTTAAAGCAGAGTTAGTTTATAAAACAATACCCAAAGTTACGTACTTCCCATGGAAAACTGCTCAGTTCGTTATCTGAAAGTGGAAAAAGTGTGACACCCCCGAAAAACCGACCAAGACACGAGCCTCCACCTAAACCTGCAAGTAGAGCGTTAAGAGAATCAACTGAGAGGGTCAAGGTAACTCTGGAAGAGCTGTAGAGATCAACAGCTCAGGGGGAGAATCTGATGATAGCACAACTAATGGTTGTGCATTTAATAATTCTATCCTTTATAGAAGACTAGCAAGATGAAGGCACTAAAAGACCCACTTGGTGTTTGTCACAAGCCATGCAGGGGACACAGCAAACATGTGGAAGAAGGTGCTCTGGTCAGATAAAAATAAAATTAACTTTTTTGCCTACATGCAAAACACCGTGGATGGAGCTGAAATACAAGGAGGTCCTGAAAAAATATAGCCAGAGCTACGATGGAAAGCTTTAGATCAAAGCATATTTATGTTAGAAAGACCCAGTCTTTAGATGTGCACAGCTTTTAGAGAGATACCCTAAATGACTTACAGCTGTAATCTGCAGCAAAAGGTGATTCCACAAAGCATTGCCACACATGTCTGATTTTTAATGGTAAAAAAAAAAAAACATTTGAAAACAGTTTTACTACCTTCTATCAGTCAGTTTATTGAAACAAATCATTGCAAATGCATTCCGGTTTAGTGTTTATCTGTTGTATTTAAGGCTTCACAGTGACGCAGTTGTTAGCACTGGTGCCTTGCAGCAAGAAGGTCCTGGGGTCAAATTCCAGCCTGGGCCTTTGTACGCCGAGTTTACATATTTTCTCAAAAACATGTATGGGGTCTCCATGGATACTCTGGGTTCCTCCCATGGTCCAGAAACACGGAGATTAGGTTGAATGGCGTCTGTAAATTCCCCTTGAATGTGAGTTACAGACTGGTGAGCAGTTCAAGGTGTGCCCTGATTCTTGCTCATTGACTGCTGGAGATGGGCACCCGCCTCACTGTGGGTACAGAAATGTTATTATTAGTAGCTTAGATGTAAGTTATCTCAGCCAGCTGGTCATTATCCACAGATGGATGTTCTGGATGCTTTGTGAGCTGCGTTGTTCATTTCACGGGTTCATTAGACCTTTCCCACGTCACTGTGACTTTCACAAAGAGGGTCAGGCTAAATCTCATGCTAACCAATGCGTGTCTCTGCAGAGCCTTATACCTTCCACTCAGCCAGGCACCACTTGGCTCGGGTTGTGGAGCTGCTGAGGGCATCCGGACCCCATGATGCACTGAGAGAAGGCCGGTCGCCAAGCGTACTGGAGACACTCACACACACACCTGGTAAATGCACAAAGAAACCGTCCTCTGAGAGGAGAGGGCAACAGAAAGGCACAAAATAATTTCTGACTCATTCTGAAGTCTCTCTTTGTTCCTGGTACAGACTCCAGCTTACCAAATGGAAAGAGCCTGAAGCGCTCGTTAAGCAACACAAAGGGAGAATCAGCCAACCAGGATGGAGCTCCACCTGACTACCTCCTGCCTGGTTCCTCAGAAAGACCACTTATGGCCCTGCTACCACACAGTTCTCAACCAGAGGTGGGTTAATACAAGTGTTTGTCTGGGAATCTGGATAGTTGTACGCAAAGAAAACACAAATCTACCCTCTTCCACTTTATGTGTGTCTCACCAGGCCCCCAGTTACCTGAAGGACATGTCTCTCAGCTGCTGGCACCCCCCTCCAGGACACAGGAAGCTGCAGGGAGACTTCATGTACATCACTGTGGTGACAATAGAGGGTCGACATTGTGACATCACATCCTGTCCCAAAGGTTTCTTCCTGAACAGGTCAGCACATTTATGATAGACAGTTATGTGTTTTTTAAATGTTAGAGCAACTTCCTATCTAGGATGTACAGTTCCTTGCAAAAGGTGAACTTTGTCACATTTTGACAGGAAGCAATTTAGTCAATATCGTTTTGGGGGACTTATATGAAAAACACAAAGCGACATGCAATTGTAAAGTATGTGTGTGGGGGGAA
Source organism: Fundulus diaphanus (assembly GCA_037039145.1). Lineage (NCBI taxonomy): Eukaryota > Metazoa > Chordata > Actinopteri > Cyprinodontiformes > Fundulidae > Fundulus > Fundulus diaphanus. The sequence continues at coordinate 28,275,228 of CM073127.1, forward strand.
GACTCAAAGGTTTTTAAAATGTTTGATCTGCATTTGTATTCAGCCACTTTTTCCCTGATACCCATAAACAAAAGGCATACAACCAACCTCCTTCAGAAGCTCCTTGGTTAGTAAATAGAGTCCACCTGTATGTCGTTTTTGTAAACGATATCAGTTCTGTGAATTCATAAATGGTTTGTTAGAGAATATCAGTAAACAAAAAGCATCATGAAGAGCAAGGAGCAACAGACAGGTCTGGGATAAAGCTGTGGAGATGTTGGGAAGAAGTTTAAAGCAGAATCAGGTAATAAAACGATATCTCAGGCTGTGAGAATGTGACAGAGAACCGTTTAATGTATGCAATGAAAATAGAATGTGACATAATTGCAAACCTAACCAAGATATGGCCATCTACCTAAACTGAAAGGCCAGGCATGGAGAGGATTAATCAGAAAAATTGCCAAGATTTTCATGGTACTGTAACTCTGTGGATCTCTGAGATGCAGAGATCCACAGCTCAGGTGAGAGAATCTGTTGACACGACCACTCGAAAGAAAGAAAGGAAAAAGATAAAAACAACTGATGAAAAATAATCAATGTTGGGACTATGACAGGAAAAACTAGAGAGTTGGTTGGCATGATGCAGATGAGGAAAGTGGACATACTGTGTGTTCAGGAGACCAGGTGGAAAGGAAGCAAGGCTGGAAGCTTAGGTGCAGGGTTTATGCTGTTCTACCCTATTGTGGATGGGAAGAGAAATGGTGTAGGAGTTATCTTGAAGGAGGAATTTGTTAAGAATGTTACGGAGGTAAAATAGTGTCAGATAAGATGATGGGTATGATGCTAGCATAGGATGGTGGTGTGTAGAATGACTCTGATGGTGAGGAAGATGAAGAGGACAAGGCCGAGCAGAGGACAAAGAGGTGCAAGCTGAAAAAGGAAGAAAATTGTGTGGCTTTCAAGGAAGAGTTGAGACAGGCTCTGGGTTGCCTGGAGGTGCTTCCAGACGACTGGACAACTACAGCTAACGCTATCGGGGAGACAGGTAAGAGGACCTGTCTCCCCGGAAGGAAAGTTGACAAGGAGACTTGGTGCTGGAATGAGGAAGTACAGGATTGCATTCAGAGAAGAGATCAGCTAAGAAGTGGAGCACTGTGAAGAGAGTCATTAGTACAGAGAGATGCAGGGTAAAGTGGGAAGGATGTTCGGCAGTTAATGGTGATTCAGGATCCAGGTGGAAATTTACTGACATGTGCAACAAGTGTGTGGGAAGATGGAAGGAGTACTTTGAAGAGTTGATGGATACGGAAAATGAGAGAGAGCAAAGAGTAGATGAAGCAACCTCTATCAATCAGGAAGTGTGACATATTAATAAGGACAAAGTAAGGAAGGCACTGAAAAAGGAGAAAGAGTGGAAAGGTCCTGATGATATACCTGTGGAGGTATAGAAGTGTCTAGGAGAGATAGCAGTACAGTTTTTACCTTAGAGAGTGAGAAGCTGTCCGAGAAATGGAAGAGAGGTGTGCTGGTACCAATTTTAATAAACGAAGGAGATGTGCAGAGTTTTGGCAGCTAGAGAGGAATAAAGTTGATGAGTCATGCAATTAAGTTATGGGAAAGTGTAGTGGAAGCTAGAGTGAGGTCAGACGGTGGCATCTGTGAGCAGCAGTATGATTCCATGCCAAGAAAAAGTACTACAGATGCAGTATTTGCTTTGAGGATGTTGATGGAGGAGTACAGACAGAGTCAGCGGGAGCTGCATTGTTTATGTAGATCTAGGGAAAGCACACGATAGGGTGCCAAGAGAGGAGCTGTAGTACTGTAGTAGGATGTTTGGAGTATCAGAGAAGCATGTTAGAGTGGTGCAGGACATGTATGAGAGCTGTAAGACATTGGTGAGGTGTGGTGTAGGAGTGACAGAAGAGTTCGAGGTGGAGTTGAGACTGCATCAAGGATCGGCTCTGAGCGTCTTCTTGTCTGCTGTGGTGATGGACAGGTTGGCAGTAGGGGTTAGACAGGAATCTCCATGGACTATGTTTGCTGATGACATTGTGATCTGCAGTGAGAGGAGGGGACAGATGGAGGGAAATCTGGAGTGATGGAGTTATTCCCCGGAAAGGAGAGGAATGGAGGAGGTTAGCAAGACAGAATACATGTTTGAATGAGAAGAACCCAAGTGCAGCCATCAGGTTACATGGAGCAGAGATAACGAAGGTGGAGGACTTTAAGAGGTAAAGGGAGGTGAAGAAATGTGTCTAAGTTGGTTGGAATGAGTGGAGAAAAGTGCTGTGCTGTGTGACTAAAGTGTTTCAGTGAGAATGAAAGGAAATTTGTACAAGACGGTGGTGAGACCAGAGATGTCTGGTTTAGAGACAGTGGCACTGAGGAAGAGACAGGAGGCAAAGCTGGAGGTAGAAGAGATGAAGATGTTGAGGTTCTCTTTGGGAGTGACGAGGGTGGATAGGATCTGGAATGAGTACATCAGAGGGACAGCTCATGTTAGATGCATTGGAGATAAAGCCAAAGAGGCCAGACTGAGATGGTTAGGACATGTAGAGAGGAGGGATAGTGAGTACATCAGTACAAAGATGTTGAGGCTGCATCTGCAGGCAGTTCAGATCAAAGTATATCCATGTGTTAGAATGGTCCAGTGAGAAAGAGGACATGAAGGTAGTTGGTGTTAGAGAAGAAGATAGGGTTAGATGAAAACAGATGATTGGTTGTGGTGACCCTTTAAAGGGAGAAGCTGAAAGAAGAAGATAAAAAAGAGATTTGTTTAGCATTGAGGTCATTTCAGGACAACCCTGAAAGAAATTATTTTTGAGGCTAGAGAACACTTGGGACGAGAGTGGAGGTTTCCCTTCAAGCGGGACCAGAGTCTATACAAACAACCAGTAGTACAGTATAGCAGTTCAGATAAAAGTATATTCAAGAGTTAGAATGATCCAGAAAGACGATTCAATCTGACTAAGCTGGAAATATTTTGCAAAGAACAATGGTCAATAATTTTGGTTTCTACATATGCAAGTTGGTAGACATACTCTGAAAGACTTGCTGCTGCAACTGTACCAAAAGGAAGTTTTGCAAAATATTGATTTGGGGGTTTGAATACAAAGTTCACAGATTTTTATTTGCAAAACAAATTGAAAACCATGAAACATTTTATTTCCACTAAATAACTATGTATTACTTTTGTGTTGGTCTGCCACGTCAGTTCCCACAAAATACACATTGAAGTTTTAACGTGACAATGTTTTTTTTTTCTTCTTTCATCCTGTTTAGGTCTACTGAAGATATATTCGACCCTCGTCCCGCACAGTCTTCTCCCGTCTGTCACTGTCTCACTGACTTGCTGTGTCACATCAGTCCTACTTTCAAACAAGCCTTCAGCACACTCAAAAACAGGTAAGTAATGTTAAATACCGCTGTATTGTGTCAGAACCCGTGCAGCTGAGTGTGATGCATATGAAAGTGCATGATGCCTTTCCTTCTTTAGGCCACAACAGCCATCAATAGAGGCGATGCCCACTCCTTACCACACGCTGTGCTGGCTCGGACCTCCCTGCGCCTCTCGTGCTCACAAGAACACCTTCAGTAGATTGGGGGTGGATGACCATGCAGCTGCACAGGTCATTCAGCGCACATCAGTAGTTTGATTTTGTTTTTATTTGTGGATACTTTGCATAAAAGATAAATATACTGTATCTAAGCCACTGTTTGTGGGTCTCGCATTCAGGCTCCAGACTGGAACGAGGAGTTACAAGCAGCCAGAGATCTTCCCCAGGGAAGTCTGGATGAAAGGCTGCAGAGAGACAAAACTTTGCTGCAGGTAAGAAAAAAAGAAAAAAGAAAATACGGTGAAAGATTTCACTTTTGACAAGAGTGCCGTTTCCACATGTTTCTGCATTTGCTTTACTGCCCCAAACCTTTTCACTCACACCTCAGGTTAACAGCGCTTTCGTGAGGACGGTCATGCAGGGCGCTGAGACTGTTGTAGATGGATTTGTTGAGCCGGTAAATGGAAACCCAGAGGACCCAGCATTCCTGTGGAGTGGCCTGTTCATGACCCAGGGGGCCACGAGTTCAGTGTTTGGTGGTGAGCGGGGCCGCAGGTAATAAAGGTCTAAAGTCTTTTAGCACACGTGAGATAGTATGCATGCAAAATGGTACACTTACACAGCATTCACTATAGCTGTCACCCCTCGTACAGAGTTGTATTAAAGCATTAGGACAATAAATTGTTATGGAGACATGGTGAACACAAGATGCCCCTCTGTGCTGCTGTTCTCTAACAGTGAGTTTTGGAGATGTTGTGCACCGTCCTTACCGCACTTCTCACTGTTAGGCCTTTTCCAACAACACGGCTCGGAACCCGTTCCGGTTCCTGCACAGGTTTTTGAACCGCAGTGGCGTTTTTCTGCAGAAAAAAAAAAGGTGCCACGCCGCGGACAGCGGTTCGACTCGGTTCACCGCAGAATAGCTGTTTTTTCTGTGGAACAGTTTTTGGGGTATTCCAGAGTTTATAAATAAACTCAAGAAACTGAAGGAATACCGAGATGTAGGGCTGGGCAATAAATGGATTTAATAAATTCATTTGAATTTACAATTTATGAAGATTTAATTGTTGGAAAATCAGGATTTTATTTTGCCAATGCCCTCATTGAGCTTCCATGAACAAAATTCTTTTTTTTTGGAAAATATATTGTCAAAATATTGTAAAGAGGAAACCTTTTTTTAATGATAATATGAGATACTTTAATTCACTCATTTACTTTTTAAAGCTATCTTGAAGTTACACAAGTGAAGTCTGTTTTTAACTCGTTGAGTAAAACCACTAGCAGCAAACATTTTGTTATATTATCATTATTAACAATGGCAGGGCTACCATCTTGTTTTACAACCGTGTTCCACAGCTTGTTTTTAGGTGCACTTTGAATCCAGGTCAACTCCCAGATGAAATGCTTGACATAAAGCAAGTTTAAAAAAAAAAATCTTTCATTTCTTTTTGTGAAAAGGAGGGGAAAAAAAATTATTAATCAGATTTGGTATAATAAAATAGGAGATTTCATTTTTAAGCCATATCACCCAGCCCAACCAAGATGCTAAGAAAGGGTTATCCCGTAGTTGAGCCGGACAAACAGATTTACCACCCCTGTGTGCTAAGGTGGACAACATTTAGGTGGTTGATCTGCTAACCAGCTTACTCGAACTGTGTGGCTGGAAGATAAACATTAGTTCGTGTCCCGTTGTGTTTGGCATAGTTCCAGTTGATTTAAGCTCATTTAAACAATTATGTGGGCGAGCTTAGGAGAGCTGTTATTGTCTTGTGCTTGTTTCTTGACATAATAAGATCAACACTCATTTGTCTGGCATGCTCTTTTGTCTTTCCCATATTGAAGAGTATCTAAGAGAAATTGGCCTGTAAATCATTTCAAACTGGTTCCCCAGGCAAGCATGAGGGACAGCTAAAAAGTTCCTAAACAATCTAATCAAAGTATTACATAAAATTTAGTTTAATTCAATGAATGCTACAGTTGCAATAATTTTTACGGTACATAAAGCATTTTTTGGAGAAGCAGCCAAAGACGTCCGTGGTGACCCTGGATGGGCTGCAGAAATTCACTGCTCAAGTGGGAGAATCTGTCAACGCAACAACTATTAGTTGTCTTCTCTACGAATCTGGCCGTTATAGAAGAATCGCAAGAAGAAAGCTATTGTTGAGAAACCCTGTCTAAGTTTTGGCACCAACCATCTAAAGGACACAGCCATCATGTGGAAGAAGGTGCTCTGGTCAGATTGAACTTCTTGTCCAACATGCAGAACGCTGCGTGCAGTGGAAACTAACACTGAACAACACCCTGAACGCACCATTCCCAGAGTGAAACATGGGGGTGACAGCATCATGCCGTGGGAAAGCTAGTTGGTCAGATGGATGGAGCTAAATACAGGGAGGGCAATAATGAAAGCCAACTGGTATCCTTTGTTATGAACAACTTTGTCACATAAAATCCCCATAAAATACATTAATGTTTTTGCTTGTAAAATGTGAAAAGCTTGGGAATACTTTTGCTGTGACACTATGGGATTTGTTTTCCCCACTGAAAAAAAAAATCCTCAAATGAAAAGTTGGATTAACAAAAATGCTTAGTGTGAGGTTACATTTGAGATAAATTTATTTCAACACATGTTTACCAGGCCCTTGTATCAAATAATACATTCACTTTTTTATTCAGTTTGATTTCTTTTTTTTTTCTCATCTCCCGCTTGCAGAGCAGTTCAGAGGCTGGAGCTTAAAGCCATACAGGCTTACAGTGACTTAGAGGGGCTGCAGGGGCTGCATACCTTACCCACCGCCATCGTAGACTACAGAGGAGTGCGTCTGTCGGCCCAGGGTCTGGCCCCTGGCTTTGAAAGCTCAGAACAGGACGAGAAAGATTCTCCTGCCTCGAGGTACTTTCTACTTGTGGCCCTAGTTTGCTCCTGGAGAGGTGAGCTGGGTTAGACTGCTATGTGCATTTGGAGCTAAATCTGTTTTCTCCTCCTCTTCTCAGAGGTTTGCTTTATGGAGTGAATGCAGGACCCCAAGAATCCCCTCATCGCAGACGGCTGCTGTCCCTGCTGGCTCACGCGGCCAAGAGTCTATCCATCCAGAGACATGTTGTTGTGGCTCCCAAGGGTCACAAGGTACCTCTGTTCACCTCCGTGGATGCTCAGGGGCTCCTGGGGGCCGACGGGAGGTTCTACTTACTAGATGTCTTCAGAAGCTTCCCAGCTGATGCCAACTTCTGTCCAGAAGGGGAAACACAAAGTCAAACAGTTAATGGAGATGAAGAGAGCAGCAAAAGCTGTAAAGAGAATGATGAGGAGAGGGACGGGAATGGAAAGGAAGGCTGGCCAGAGAATTACCAGGGCGTGTCTGGGCTTCCAAAAAGCTTTCCTCATGGCCTCTGCAGGCTGAGGCCAGAGCTGGTGCAGGCTTTCACTCAGCATAAGTGAGCTCAGCGTGAAAGAAAACTTTCAAGTTCAGTTTTAACTTCTTTTTTTCCCCCCCATTAAGTCAATATGTTTTTTGTTGTCGGTTTTCAGACATTGTCAGTTTACTCAACGTGTGAAGGAGAAGATGGAGGAAAACGGAGGATTTGAAGAATGTGCAACGGCCTGTAAGGAGTCTTTTAGTACGTCCATGTGAATGGAAATTAAGACACAAAACACACATTTTTATTCTGGATCAATTTCTTTTTTCTCCCAGGTGACTCTCGGGCGACTGATGCGGTCCGAGCCGCATGCAGAGACGTGGGCTCAGTCAGTGACATTATCTTTGAGATGCGCTTTAACCCAAACGTTTTCTCGCCAGGTATACACACTAACTGTGCCTCCCCAGAAATAACACACAGTAGATCCTTACTGGAGCACACGCCTCTTGTGTTTTGCATTCAGGGATACGTTTTCCTCCCACTGAGAGCGCTTCAACAAACCTGCAGGAGAAGCTGCTGAGAGAAGCTGCAGCTTTTATCATCATGCACCAGATACCAGCCTTTGTACGCGTCTCCAATGTTTCCCATTTCTTGTCACAGGGAAATTCTGGGTGACAAAGAAATCAGCGCATAATGTGTTGTAATGACTGTGTCTGCAGTTGCAGTATTGCCTACACAGCAACGAGGCGCCGATGGACGGAGCGTCCCTGAAGCAGGCGCTACACCAGAGAGGCATCAACCTCCGCTACCTGGGGCACGTGGTGAAGGCCATTGGCCAGTCAGAGCACAAGGAGCGCCTCAGGCACATAATGGTTTGTTTCATTTCCTCAGATTGACAAGTTTTAAAACGGTAATAATGTGACTGCTTTCCTAACATTGTTCTTCCTTCTCCTTTTTGTGTTAAACAGAGATCAACTATAAGTGAAATTTTCATCCGTTCAGCAAGAAGAGTGTTCAACCATTTCCTACAGGTACTTTGCAGCATCCTGTAATAACTCCCATCATTTCTTATGTCTGAACTCCTTAATATAAAAGAAAGTTGCTGTTGGAAGTTTACATGCATTACCTTTATATTTTCTACCATTGTCTTTAAATGGTATGACGTGGGTCAAAAACATTTTCGTTATCCTTCCATGAGCCTCTCACAGTAGTTTACGGTAATTTTGGTGTAACTGAGTCTGGTTTGTGGGTCCCTTATTTCCCACACACCTTTTCAGCTCTGGCCACATGTTTTCTATTGGACTGAGATCAGAGCTGCTGTGAAACACTGACATTGACGTCCTTAAGCCACTTTCTAACCTAGTTGTTGGTATGCATTGTAATTTGTAAGATTAGTTTTAATCTGTTTTAATGGGGACATGATACACTTTTTTAGCTGATTTTGTTGTCTACTTGGAGTCTCTGGGAGGGCAGAAAATGTGAATGTTGTCTGTCCAGGAGCTGTGTAAATATGACCCAAAAATTCTTTTTGGGTCATATTTTTCAAGCCCCTCAGTTTTCTCTGTTTTCTATTATGCTTGTTGAACTTTTATGTCACAGTATTTGCTGTAGAGCTGCTAAACAAGAGCATGGAGGTCCCGCTTCCCAATTTCATGAATCCGCCATTTTCATTTCTCGGCATGATTTTTTTAGTCCAATCTGAAGGATGTTGAAGCTGCAAGTTGATAAGTGTTTCGGTTGCTCTTTACGCCATCCCCGAGCATACTACAAAAATGGCCGAACGGGGTGGAGTGGAATGCTCTGTGACCTGGAGGGGGTCAGGGTGTGAAGTGCCTCTTTTAGCTTTAAAGAGTCAGCGCCAAAACAAGTTGCTCTCAGACGCACCTCAGAAACGGGTTAAAAAGGGGGAATGTAGGGGTAAATTAATGTGGAATTCAGACCAAAGTGTTGCACTCCCACTTTATTTAGACCACAACTGAATGGTTTAAATGTGAAAAGGAAGAGCTGAAAAACATGATGTGTCCCCTTTAACCTCGTGGCTGATGTGCAGAAATGTTGCCACAATATTTCCACATAATGTTTCTCCTGATGATGCCATCTATTCTGTGAGGTGCACCAGTCCCTCCTGCTCTGAAACATCCACGCCACATGACGCTTTTCTCCCTGCACTTCATGGTGTGAATCGTGCTCTGAAACTTGCCAGCTTCCACATTTTACCAAAATGCAACAATGTGACCAAACTGATCAGTTTTGGTTTTTATCTGCAAAATAAAGTCCTTGTTTCTTACTGCAATTCCAAACTTTATTCTGGGTTTTTTTAATACGACTTTTGGAGTAATGTCTTCTTCCTCTCTGAGGGGCCTTCAACTCATGCTGGTAATGGACTCATGACGTTCAGTCAACATCTTAAAGGGCAAATATCATGCTTTTAAATCTTTCCTTTCCACATTCAAATCCTTTAGTTGTGATCTTTATAAAGTGGAACTGCAATGCTTTGGTCTTAATTCTTCGTCCATGAAGCTTGAGCGACCCCTCTTGTAACCCATCAGCAGGCTCTGAGACCACATCTTTTTCATGCGCCCCTTCACACCCAGCCCCCTACCATATCCCACGGCATTCCACTCCACCCCCTTCGCTGTTTTTGTAGTTAAATGACCCAGATACTATACTCTAGCACAAGAGAAACTTTTTATTCCCAAATTTATTAAAAAACATATGAGTAGCCTTACATGTTCAAGTGGTCCTCCACAGGAAATAGGGCTGAGCAACAGGTCATGTCTTTGTAGGGCGTGGACGTGCCGAGTCTCTCCGCAGCCGTCGCTCACTTCCTCGGTTGCCTGTTGGTTCACCACTTCATGCCCGCTCCTGTCGGGGAGGACGCAAAGAAAAAGTCCAGGAGGCGGGGCCGTGGGGCCGGGGCCTCGGAGAGCACGCCTTGGAGTATGCTCACTGGGTCAGAGCTGTGGAATCTGGTCTGCCAAGATGCTGCCGAAACGTACGGCATCTCTGACAGTCTTGGGTGAGAAGACACAGACCTTGCTTGTTCACCTGCTTTGCTTGATATGCAACGGTTAAGTTGGTGTTTAACCCTCGCCGTTCTCTCATAGCTCTGGTCCAAATCACTTGGTGGAGCACTACGGACTTCAAAAGATCTCTTTGCTGAGGGAATTCTGTTTAAAGACCGGAGTCCAGGTAAGCTAAACATTACAATTTGTCTCTTCGAATCAACATTTCACTTTTCTAACGATGCATTCACGGTAAGACACACTGTATATATTAGAAATATTTAAAAGACTGAAAGCAACATAAACTCTAAGGAAAAAAACGTAACCAACTCTGACTGTGTTCCTGAACCAGTTGCGACTGAAAGACTACATCCTTGACAACCACAACAAGGCTCCCATGAGTCCAGACGACGTCCTTAACATCTTCCCCGTTGTGAAGCACGTCAACATGCCGACTGTGGATGCTTCTAGAGCATACCGTGCTGCACAGATTTCCATTGAGAAGGGTACGTCTACAAGAAAAAAAAAAACACAACTGGCTAAATGTTTAACACATGCTTATGAATGGTTCTTATACGTTTCACATTTCCTCATCCTGGTGTGCAGGCCTGCTAGATAAGGCCCACGAACAGCTGAAGGAAGCAGCTTACCTGTATGGCAGGGTGTGTGATGATATGGACCTTGATGCCTGTTACTGCAACAGCATGTTGGCCAAGGTGGCCTTCCTGCAGGGGAAAGCAGCTGAGGTATGCTTACGACTCCATAGCCTTTCAACGTCTAGCAGTAATGACAGCATGTAAGGAGATTTGAAAGTATTTTATTTGCATTCTTCAGTCATTGGTGAATGTGGCTAATTATCTCAACATTATTTTTGGGTAATGTTAAGAGTATTATTACCCTTAAAATGCTGGCACCTCTTGGCACATTACAGCCACAAACACCGTATTTTACTGTGATTTTTATATGATTGACTGACACAAAGCAGAGCATAAATGAGGTAAAATGACAAGGATACATGGGTTTTCAAAGTATCATATAAAGATACATCTGAAAAGTGCAGTTTGCTATTGTGTATGGACCAATTTATTCTGATACCGGTAAGTAAAATCTTGTACAATCAATTGCCTTCAGAAGTTAATTAATTAGTGATTATAGTTAATTTGTGAGTGACTTAGTTCCAGTATAAATCCAGCTGTCCTGGGAAGGCGTCAGATGTTTGTCAGAAAATATTAAAGAACAAAAAGCATCAAGAAGACCCAGAAACACAGCAGACAGGTCAGGGACAAGGTTGTGGAGATGTTTAGAGTATAGTTAGGTTATGAAACAATAGCCCTGGCTTTAAACATCTGATAGAGAACTGTTTAATCCAATATCTGAAAATGAAAAAATAAGGCCCAACTGCAAACCTACCAGAACATGGCTGCCCACCTAAACTGGAACGCAAGGAGAGCATTATTGGAAAAGAAGCCAAGAGCTCCAAGGACAACTAAAGATTGAGTGTTTTTGAGTGTTTGGCAAGAATAAAATAATTGTTGAAAGAAAGACGTGTTTCAAGTTTGTAGCACGGGGACACGTCAAATATGTGAAAGGACAGACCCTGTCCTGGAACTTTTTGACCTACACTATATGTGGATGAAAATTAAAAGTGCACAACCCCCTAAACACACCACTCCCATGTTGAACCAAGACTGTGCCCGCATCATGTAACGGGGATGGTTTATCGTCGGCAGAGACAGGGGAGCTGGTCAGAGCTAATGTGACAAAGGATGGAGTCAGGGAAATCCAGGAAGAAAACCAGCAAAAAGGCCAAAAAGAGAAAATTTTGATAGTGCAGCAAAGGTTCATCTTCGAGCAGGGCAACGACCCATCCAGCCAGAATAGTTTAAATCAAAGTATGTTTTTCTGTTAGTGTCCGCGATTGAGAATTGATGGCAAGGCTTCTCATTTATCTTCACCGACTCTTACCATTCAGTCTGTCCGAGGAGGAAGTAATTTACCGACAGGAATGGGCAAAAACTCCCATCTTCAAATGTGCAAAGCCAGTAGAGACATTGTCCAACAAACTTGCAGCTGGAATTGCAGTGAAAGGTGCCTATGCAAATCCTTGACTTTGGAGCTCTGAATACAACTTACCTCCACGTCGTTCTGAGTTTTATTTGCAAACATTTTTTAAAACAGGTATCCCTTTTCTTTTCTACCTGCACAATCACGCACTACTTTGAGTTCTATTACGTAAAATCCCAATAATGTGGTTTAAGGGGTATATATGCCTTTGCAAGGCACCGTAAAGGAGACTGTATTGTTACCTGTACTGTAGTAATACATCTTACAACACTGTTAAGGTCACACATTTCAGGATGTCAATAACACTATTAGGCAAAATTTGACCCTGACCTTTTCTGTCCTGAAGGCTCGCAGCGTTCAGCTGAAGTCAGTGGTTATCAGTGAGAGGTTGCTTGGCTTTGACCATCCAAACACCATACAGCAATACGTGAGTACAGCTTGTATATATCATTATCATCAATGTTTGCCCATTTGAGTTGTCACAGTGGGGTTGTTATCATTGTTGTGTGATTTATAGGCCCTTCTAGGTGTGTATGCGTATGCTGGAGGAGAGACGACCCTGGCTCAGAAATGTCTTCTCAGAGCTCGCCTGCTTATGCTAACAGTCCATGGAGAAGACCACCCATACACCGCAACACTGGATGTAGGTCAAAGCAGTTTATCAGAGTGAACAAAGGAGGAGGTACAGCTTTAGCCCATGGTTCAGGTTTTCCTCCGACGTGTTTTCTTGCAGAGCTGTCTTGGGCTGGTGCTGACAGAAGACCAAACAGGACAGTTCCTGAAGAACGCCCTGAAACTTAACACCTCCTTCTTCGGCCCCACAGATCTGCATACCGCTCTCAGGTAGGATGTCACTCATAGCTCACACTGGAAATTTGGCAGCACACTAAGTAAGCTGACTTTTTTTGCCTTTTCTATATCATAACAAACCCTCCGTTCTTCTGTGCAGCCACCACCTGTTGGCCCAGTGGATGTGCAGTAAAGGAGACTACAGAAGTGCGATGACACATGAGAAAGAATCCCTCTCTGCCTTTACGTCCTTGGTTCGTAACTGAGTGAGACTGAGAGAGAAAGTCAGACTGATCGTTTTCTTTGTGCGCGTCTACTTACCTTACATTTCTCTTCCAGTTTGGAGAAGATCACTCACAAACACGCTGTAGCAAAGAGTTCCTGGGCACCATAACCAAGCAGGCAGTCAAGGTAGAACGCACTCTCAGACAGGCAGGAAGCGATTCTGCTGAGCAAGCTGTGGAGGTAGGTGGTTTAGCTCATGTAAATAAGTCTTCTAAAGGGGGGGGGGAAAGATGCTCATGTTGTTGTATTTTCTGTTCTCAGTGTCTAACCCCTACATCTGACACTATTCTGGAGCAGATGGTTCTGGTTACAGGGATCAGGAGGATTACACGCAGGTAAATAGTCACAAATCCTAGAAGGACCGGATGGTGTGAAATCTGAAAAAAAAAAAAAAAGGCTATATACATTGGCAAGAAATCTGCAGCTTGATTAAATACACTGCTCAAAAACGTTAAGGAACACTTTTTAATCAGAGTAAAACGCAAAGTTAGTTTAACCTGTGAATCTTGATCTGGTCATTTTTTCTCAAACTTAAATAATTCAAATTATCAAACCAATTTTAATAACAGAAGACAATTGCCTAAATTTTAAAAATGTGGTTTTCAAAGGAGGATTTAATTTTCTTAGGGAAAAAATATATCCAATCCAACATGGTTTCATAGAAAAATGATTCACCCTCATTATTAATTAACTGCTGTGATTAACCACATTTTGGGTTCATTTTCACTTTACATAAACATAATTACTCCCAGGCTTGTAGAATCAAGAAGTCACTTAAATGGAACCAGTCTGACAGCAAAAACACAAGACAAAACAGGCATTGTGGTCCATTGGCCTGGAAACAGTTAAAAGCCATTCCTACGGCTTGGGAAATTGGAGCCACAATAAAATGGAGACAACTTGCACTAATTTATGGAAACATAAATTCTGCTCCTTTTCACAAAACCCAGAAGGAGAATGACTGAGTATCGAGTCTTTTTAAAAGCTCAAACAGATCAGCTCTGTCCAGCTGTGAATGGTCTTAGGGCAAAAAGGGATTTCTGAGTGGCCTAGTCAAAGTCCTGACTCGAATCTGTCTTAAAATCACTGTTTGTGCTTTAAACCCCTCAAATGTGGCTGAATAAAAAACTCTGCAAAGAAGAGGTCTTTCACACGTTGTAAGACACTCATTGTTCGTCTTTACAAATCTTCAATGGCAGTTGTTGCTGCCAAGGGAAACACGACCAGTTACGGGCGACAGCTTTCTTATCATAAAAGGCCAGGTTGGCTTGGATAGCTATTTGTTCGATTGCAAATCATAATTTCCTACCTGCTTTTTGTATTTGTTCTGCTTCTGCGTATTTGATATTAAAATTTGTTTCAAATAAAACATTTAGGGGTGACAAAAAACTGAAGAAATCTGTAAGGGGGCCAATACTTTTTTTTACACTGCAATTTAGGTGGGCGGATTAGGGGAATTTCATATACAAGCCAAGATAATGGATTAAAAAAAGTTTTAAAGAGGTGTGTATTCAACGAGGGCTTTACAGACATGTGCTTGAAGGTTACAGCATGGGATCAAGAACACACAGTGGGAAATGTTTAAAAACATATTTTTGACTTCCAAATTAAAACAAAAATTTCTGAAATAAATAACAAATATTTTATTTTATTTTTGGACAATGTTGCCTGTATCAGATCAGAGCTCCTTTTGAATAATTTCTGCCTACTGCTACATTTTAAACATTAACCCAACCGATGTCTGGATGATCTATAAGGGCAGAAGTTGTAGCTGAGTTAAAAGTTAAGAAGATATTATCGCAACTTCCCAATAAAGAGTTCCACCAGTCAGATCATTGTCTGTATTCACAAAGATTTGCAGAGAGCTCCAACCTTAGCCTAAAAATTTCTACCTAGGATAGGTAGTAACTCTGAGCAAGGAGACGACAGAAATTTTTTATCTTTGTTTTTATCTTTGTGGGAAGATGCGGTTGATCCTGTTGCTAGGTGTGACACTGTTTTTAAGAGCTGTGATTGGTTGATAGTACAAGAAAAAAAACACCCACACAAATGCACTCTCAGTGATCAAAGGAGGTAATTAGTGTCTCATAAAAACTAGCAAAATTTATTGACTGTCACACAGCATCAAAATGTTTTGAATCACCTTGCTGAGATTCTCATCTTGATACGCCTATTTTTATGTTTACTCACCAGTCAATTTACTACCTTTGTCTATTTGATATTAATGTGCACTCACCTGTTAGCATTTTACTGGGGTTGCTTGCTTGCATTAAGCGGTCATGTTTGGCAAAATCACCGACATGAAATGGAGAAAAAAAGTTAAAACAAGAAAAAAAAAAAAACAGCAACGCATCTGTCCGGTTGTTGAAAGTTAAATTGGTCCCTGTATCACGGTGCAAATAGGCAGACTTTGAATCGTATTGCTGCAGATCAATGCGCCTCTTTCTGCGCGTTTTGGTGCTTTTACGCACCAGCGTGGAAAATGAAGCACTACGTACAGCAATCAAGAGCGAGGAGATGGTACAACACAAATGATGACCATTTAGGTCTAAATGATGACCATTTAGGCTCCTGACATTATCATGCAATACAGAAAATATTGCATTTTCTGTATTGCATGATATGTACGTGTCTGTATAAGAGAACCTAAACAGCTTCAGGCTAACCCCGCCCACTACACTTGATTTACATAATCAGATACGTGTCTGGGGCAGATTTTATTGCGATGACGGCTCAGGACAAGTGCAGAAACAAAATCAGCATCATTTTTTTAAATGAAATTAGCAGAATTGCAACAAAACTAATGCTAATGCTAAAAAAGTAGAAAGGACAGTGTCAAAAATAGTATCGTAAGTATAGCGTATATTGGACATAGTGACATATTAGTATTGTCTAGGTTGCACATGGAAAGAAAGAGAGACAGGGGTGTCACACCATCGCACTACAGTCTGGAATGCCCTGAAATCACCATAGAAAACAGGAGTCTGTCCGCAACATCAAAAGTTTTCATCACAGATAACTCTTCAAAATACGAGCCATGCTTTCTCGTCATTTAAAACACAATAATAGGAAACAAATCACCATGGCAACCAGGGAGCGAATACGTACCGAGTCGACATCTATCAGGTGTTCACTAAACAGATGTAAAGATCGCAGATACTCTTCAAAAATGTTCAAATAAAACAGTACAGATTTCCAAATCCCGTAGATGTGAGCCAGATATAAAAAAGGGGGATTATGTTTGGCTTGAACATGTTTGTCCTCTGACAGAGATCAGGTCGCTATTCATCTTCATTATAAAGATCAAAAGAAACAAATTTTCAAGTATATAAAAATGTTCAAGGAATGAAAATAATGCGACTTGTTTTCAGTTGTCTTTGTATTTATATATTAAAAACGAAACAGGAGGATTCATGATTATAAATAAAGGAGATGCTTTTTTTTTTCTCTCCTCTGTGTTTTCATAGTGACAGGTTCCAGGAGTATAAGCAGAAACACCTGGAACGAAAGGCTGCGGCAGCAAAAGAGCTGGGATTCAAGCTCCCGATCTGGCCTGTTAACTCACATCTTGTTGGCAAAGAAGAGAAAATCTCAGACAAAGAAAGTGAAAGCGGGAACGGAGGGATCGAAGCGGAGAAGAAAGACAACGAGACCCAACAGCAGCAGCCACAGGAGGATACGTCTGCTGAGAGAGGTGCAGGTGCCTTAGCCAACGGTCATTCGGCAGAGCCAGCCGAGCAACGCAAACACGAAGAGAAAACTGATGGGGAAGCTGACAGAGAAGTTACAGATGCTGGGGTCCAGGCAGGGAATGAAGGGGGGGTGCTGTCTGCCTCGGGGATGAAAAACGGGGAACTAAATAGAGACATGGACACGATACCCAGCCCATCTGCTCTTACCAGTAAACTGACCTGGGCAGATGTTGTTTCAAAATCTAGCACTGGAACAGGGAGCAAGGCGGTAAACGGAGTAGACAGTGTTACTGCCAACGGAGCGGCTGAAGAGTGAAAACACTGAAAAACGCACCAAGGCTTGTAGGCGCGCGTTTTCTACAGACACTGCTGTGAGATGAAAGTATCCTTGAAATTAGCATTTTAATTTGATCGAAACAACAGGAAGGTAGTATTAAGAGAGACGACAAGTATTCTTTCCTGTTTTGAGATGTTTCAATGTCCCAGACGCTATGAGAAACTTGTGTTGTGTGTATGCTTTTTTTTTCCTCTCTCAAAAATAAAGTTTTTACTCTGCTGTAATAAAAAAAACACATTGTCTTCTTTTAGTAACCTGGTTAATGCTGCTTTTTCTGGAAAAAAAAAAAAAAAAGCAAACATTAGCACAAACAAACCAAGTGGCTGTTATCATATTTTTTACTTGATAAAAAAAGTGAACGTAGTTTTGTATTGACTGAAAAAAATTAAATAAAGTTTCTGATCAGAGGGGAAAAAGCTGCAGATTATTTACACCAAACAATTCTCAGAGTAACGCCCTAATATCTCCCGTCATGTTATGATTTCTTCCAGTTGAAAAAATACTCAGCAACTGCAAAAGCTTAAATCATTGTTATCATCACTGGTTTATTGAGCAACATCTCCTGGCTTCTCCCGAAAAGTTACAAAGTTTGTTTGCACAGCTCATTGTGTTTGAAATCAAGACTATCCTCAAAGTGATATTTCAGATTTTTTTTTTAAATGGAAATCTATGTAGAGGTTACGAGTTTAAAAGTCATGACAAACACTACTTACATCTTAAGTGTTTTGGTTGTTAGCTGCTGTGAAGCCTGCAGGTGGGTGTTAACATGAGGTCAACTAGGAAAGACGTCAGCAAAGAAGCAATTGTTGCTGCCCATCGATCCAGGCAGGGTTATAAGGCAATATCCAAATTTAAAGCCCATCACTCTACAAGCCCAGTGGAAAACATTTAACATGGTTGCCAATCTTCATGGGACGCTGCCGCAGTATATTCATTGCAAGGCTGGTTTGTGCAGTGCCCATCGGACCTGTAAAAGACGTTGGTGCTAGATCTCAGAGCCTACGTCTCAGTGAGCGCGACGATACCTTTAGAAAACTGCTAAAAAGGTATGGCCTGGAAGGGGATGCCACCGGAAAACTACTCTGGCTGCATGACTTGGGTTTGACTCTGAATGAACCGCGAGATTTCTGAAACAAAGTCCTTTGGACAGATTTGACCATAGTAGAGATATTTGGCCATAATCCACAAGCATCGCTTACCAACTGGGAAGCATGATGGTGGTTGGGTAGTGAATTGGGCTTGTTCTGCAATCACCAAGTCAACCATGAAATACCCTTCATACTAAAGTATAACCGGGTCAAAAGTGAGTCCTGCTCAAAACTGGCCAAGTAACAGGACAAGGATCCCAAACACAGCAAACCTACAACAGAATTGGACAAATTTGGTTTGGATTAATAGAGAAAAGGATGGATAATTATTAAAAAAAAAGTTTTTACTATGTCTGTGTTCGCATTTACTGAATGTGGAACGTTGTAGACGTAACCTAACAGACGATGGACTTGCAGCACAGAAGCACACACTCAACTTTTTTTTTTTTTGTAGATTTTCACACAGGATCATTTTCTGTCAGACATTTACCAAGCTGGATATGCCTAACGACACGTTAACTTTGCCAACATTTGTTTTGCATGGCCACTAACAGACAGTGGACCAACATGGTCTTCAGTGGGAGCAATTACCCCTTTAGTTTGAATAGTTAGTTAAAGTAGGTGCACTAGTTTTAGGAGTTCTTTTAATAGTAGTGACGCTGCAGTTGGTCAAAATCTGAATCTCATATCTGATGTTTAGGAACTGTTTTTTGGCGGCACACCTTTTAAGCAATTGCAGTTTAACCACAAGAAACATATTCAAATTGTCTTTAAAAAATATCCGTGTAGTTCATAATAAACAGAAATAAAACACTTCAGAAACAATACACAAAAAAAACAGACTTCAGCTGTTGAAATTTAAAGCAGCACCGTGTACATTTTGTCCCAAGTATCAGCTTAATTTGAGATAAGTTAAATTATTATTTAGATCAATGTACAGCACCTGGAGTGTATCCATACTCCGTGCAGGCTGCCATTCTCAAAAACTCACCTATGTAACTTGAGAGGGTGGGATGTGACGCTGAATGGGTCATGTGACCTACGCTCTTGGTTACATCACCCTTTCTAGGTTGCCAGAACAACGAACAAAAAAACAGACATGACACTTACCTGATCAGACATCTTTTTAGTTCTCTGGTGTATGATTTAATCTAGAGGGGTGAATGTGGCCTTGTCTTTACAAGTAACTCCACGACTTCTCAGTCTGCTGGTCCAAAGTGGTCTGCTATCAGATTCCAAATCACAGAAGGAGACCATTTAAATTTTGCGACAGTGCAGTGTTGCCAGTGGCCTTCGGGGGCACTAAACCTGGAAGGTACAGGTCTAGTGCCTGAAGATTAGATGGTGCTGCTTTAAAATAATAAATATTGTCCTTCTCTGAAAAGCCTCACTATAAACTTAATGATTCTGGTCTGTAGGATTTAACATTTATTTAAAAAAGGTTACATCAATGTTAGGTGTGAAAATGCATCCGTTGTTGTCTCTGGAGAGCCCGAGATGGATTTTTGTTTAAGTATAATCTCTAAATCTGAGCAATGTTGGTATTGTGGTTCAGGTGAGTCCGGCCAACTAGACTGCGGGAGTTTGTTTAGTCGGTCTGAAGGAAAAGTGATAAGTGCTGTATCACTGAAGACGTCAATCAGATGGGAGGGACAAGGCAGCAGTCTCTCCTCACACAAATCCACAGCTTTGCTGATGTAGCTGTAATCCCGCCTCAGTTCCCTCTCGATGGTCCTGGAGGTAAAACGAAAGAGACGTCACCTCATCTCAGCCGAAGTTTCCAGCATCGTCTCATTTAATTAATTCCTGGTACAAACCTCTCCCTGATGCCGCTGAAGCAGTTTCCGATGATCTTAACCAGAGACAAGTGGCGCGGGTTCCAGTTCTTCCACAGCAGGTTGTTGTACAGAGCTTTTCCACAGTGCATTAGATAAAAGAGGGTGGGCTTAGTGGCCAGACGCTTCCCCTCCTATACAATATAACAAAATGTTATTTTTCTACTCAGGGACTTATTATTAAAGCAGTGGCTTAGTTACAAAAGATGTAAATGTTGATATAAGTCTAATCTACTTCCATTGAAAATTTAGTATTACAAATTACAGGTTAAAATGGGTGGAAAATATTGAAAAACTGAATGGATCTGTGATTTTACTTTAAAACTGCAGCACACTGGAAGCACTCAAAGTATAAAAGGGCAATGCAGCTACCCTCACTGTACATCTAACGGTGTCTCATAATTCTGACAGAATAAAATACATGATTGGTCGACAACTGACCTCGTTTTCTGTGAGTACACTCAAACCCAGCCCTCTCAAAACGTCCCTTTCTGCGGGGGAGAATGCAGGATCATAAAGAGAGCAATCCTTTACGGGAATCTGTACAAGGAAAGGAACAACAGTTCTTAGATAAAATACAGTTTCAAAGATGTTAGGTATAACATTGACGAGGTTGATTCCCTCACCTGTCCTGCATCCAGGAGCAGCAGCAACATGGCCAGCTGGTAGCGGGCTGAGGCACAAGAGGAAAAGGAGCCAAGGCCATAACACACACACTCCAGATGCTGGCGTACCGTCCCCTCTGTGTCCTTGTCCTTCTGGCCCTCAGCACCACTGCTGTCTGAAGACTCTGATACGGACGTTGACGTTGCCAACAGAAGCTGATCTAAAGACAGGATTATCACCAAGCTGCAAGCAAAATCCCTAAAGAACTATTCTACAGTGCCTTGCAGAGTTATTTGTTCCAATTTTATCAGGTTCATGTGGTAGATAAATAAAATGGAGTGCATAATTGTGGAAGGAAAATTTTAAAAGTACATGGGGCATTCATCCCCCTGAATCAAACTACTTTTCAAAACCACCTTTCGCCACTATTACAGCTACATTTTTGTGCGTTGTGTTTCTACAGACTAGCTCCAGTCTGTTGCAACATTAGAAAAACTGGTTAGCCGGAAGTACGTGACCTTGAAGCAGCTCCACAGCAAATACTCTGACGTAATTGTTCAAAAAAACATAAGAGGAAACTGAATGACTCAAAGAATATGACCCAAACAGAATATAATGATATCTACGCTGCTCCTAGACAGACTACATTAAAATTTTATGCACTTAGAGACTCCCAAGTATGCAACAAAACAGATTTAAGGACTAAAAAAGTGGATTTTGCATAATGTGCATTTAATAGTGAGAATACATTTTTGTATTTATCTATAAATGTAAATGTTTTTCCCCCATAGTTCATTAGTGCTGGTTACATAAAGTCCCCCAAAAGAGGAGGTTTGTTATTATATGTGACAAACTGTGAAAAAAAATCCAGTAGGGTTAATACTCTTGTAAGGTACTGTAAATATTTAGATGTGAACCATAGTTACTTTTCCACTGTTGCCACAGCTCTTCAACTCTCAACTCAGACCTAATGGAGACAAAATAAAAGCGGAGTTAGAAGTCTGTACAGGGCTTAATAACTGACCTCTGGGTAGGTCTGATTTCATAGTCTGTAGGGTTTTCTTTAGGTTAAGGTTGAGCTTAATTTCTTACACCGTGTCTCTGATCCGTCTGATAAGTTTCTCAACATCCAGCTGTTCCTGAAGACAAGCGGGGGCAGAAGGGACTGGTTGGTGAGATTTAAATTTTCTCGGTGCACCTTTTCCCCGTCGAACTACCCGCCATTCCTCTACGGTACCCGACATTTAGCTAGATATTATTCTGCACACATACACAAGTGAATGTCATAAATTGTCTATTTCCCTCATTCTCTAGAAGAAAACGAAATATTAAAGTTGTGCGCTGAACAGTTAATGGCACATGAGGGACTGTTTTGAGAGCAACACACAATTCCCCTTCCGGGTTCGGTCACGTGATCTGGCAAAAAAAAAAATTGACAGGTGCGTTCAGGCATAGTATACATGTCTGTGCGTTCAGGAGCCAACCCTGCGCTCAAAATTGTCATCCAAACAGATTAGTCGATCAAGAAGTAGACGGTTAAAAGTAGTACGGTTTAAACTCATTGCATTTGTTGAAAATGAATGTATTCTCATTAAACCGTTGAAAAACAAATGTGGGTTTTGGATCTTTCTTCTTTTAAACTGCTGACAGCTCCCTATAATGTGGAATAGTTATTAACTAGTCTAGATGTTGGAAAATCAAGTTTGAGTACTCCTGGGAAAAGAGACCATAGCTCTCGGACTATTGCCCATTTTACAGCCATAGTAGTAAAATATTCCCAAATTGCCATTTTAGCTTTGGTTGAAAGGCCGTGGTTGTTTGTTCATCATTTAGTGAAGTAACAGCAGCCAGACATTGTAACAACTCAAGTAAGAGAAGGGTCACTTCGAGAAAAAAAAAAAACTAAGTATAATAATGATGCAAAAAAAGTGAGTTTTTATTTTGAAAAGCTACTACAGTAAATGTAAGTGATCAAGTTTAAACCTAGTAACTACCCACCTTTCCCAATTAAACCAGATGCAAGTAGAAAAAGGGTTGTGCAAAACATTGTTCACAGCTCTAAAAATTAAAATATTTGTAAAAAAAAAAAAAAAAAAAAACTATAGAAATATTTCTTTTTAGAATATTTTAATATAAAGACAAACAGAACAGGAGAAAATCGAGGAGTTCAAACTACCAACTAGGTGATTATACAGAAGCCTGGATTTCAAACCACATTAGCATCTTACATAAAATATTACATTTTCGTGCTTCTAAACTGTACAATTTAGGTTAAACAAAACAATCAAGTCAGTAATTCACATCTGCAATATAACCAGGGGAAACTGCCTTTTGTTGTGGACAAGAGTTGATGTAACACAAGTGAACCGGAAGTGCTTGCAGCTGCTGAAACGTTCGCTGTCGTTAGCTGAGTTGCTTCTATTTGCTACTCTGAAAATGAGTGTTATGTGATCTCGGACAAGAATTTACAATAACATTTAACGTGAGTACGGTAAAGCTAATAATATTTATTTTCCCCATTTCGAAATGTTTAAACCTACAGACGCGCAGATTTAGCCCCCACGTTAGCTTTTGCTAGGAAATATTAGCTTTTTCGGCGCTTGATTAATCGAAGAGCTTCATCTATGTTCGTTAAATAGCATCGATTTTGTATCTCTGTACATTTTAACGGCAGTGTTTTTTTGTTAGTAATTTACTGTTAAATACATAGTTGTTAACGCTGAGAAAAAATGCCGCTAAAGATACTCCTATCCTTAGTCTAAAATAATAATCCTTATATAGCTTTTTAAAGAAACACATTTTATGACACTTTTATCACACCTACAAATTTCGTTCCTCAGCTTTCAGTCACAAGTTATGATTGTCATCACATCACACATTTTCACACGTTCCTCTGTTTGTTTGTTTTTTTTGTTGTTGTTGTTTTTAAATTTGGTTTACCTCAACATTTAGATGTCCATGTCTCACCTGTACGGGCGGAGGGAGGAGGAGGAAGAAGGTGTGGAGATCGAGAGCTTTGAGGTGACGGACTGGGATCTGGCCAATGAGTTCAACCCGGACCGTCAAAGGTTCAGGCAGACCAAGGAGCAGGCCACCTATGGCATCTGGGCTGACAGGGATTCGGACGAGGATGAGAGACCTAGCTTTGGTGGCAAGAGGTAGAGTTGTTGCTTCAATGCCCATTTTCTGGTGGTAGCAACCAATAATGGGTTCTGTAAATCTGCTTGATAAAAGTATATAGTAGAGTCGATGAATAGTGGCTCTCACGACAACCGGCTCCACCACCTGAGCTGTGGTTGTCTGCAAGTCCTTCGCAGTTGCCATGGCTGCCCTGGCTGTTAATCTAATCAATGATCCTGGGCCGTCAATTTAGGTGGACGGCCGTGTCTTTGTAGGTTTGCAGTTGTGCTCTTTCCCTTTTCAGCACCGGGTGTTATTAAAGAGTGTCACGGTGAATGGGACTGAACACAAATGCATGCCACACTTTTTAGAAATTTTATTTAAATTGGTTGTTTTTGCTTTCACATAAAAAAATCCCAGTAAAATTTATGGAATGTGGAACATTTTCAGCCATCTGAAAAGATGAAAGATAAAAATCCTTGATCCCCCCCCCCCCCCCCCCCCCCAGGTCCAAAGACTACACTGCTCCAGTGAGCTTTGTGAGCGCTGGTTTGCGTAAGTCCGCAGCTGAGGAGAAACGACAGCAAGAAGAAGAGGAAGGTTCTGACGACTCTGATGATGATTCTGCTCCACCAGCTCCTCCTCCAAGTGCGATGGCTCCCAAAAGACTTCAGATGGTGAATCCCCCCACCTTACCGCAATTTGTACATTCACTAACCATGTAGCGTGTTCCGTTTGGCTTCAGTAGTCTGAATTCTTGACCTCCGAGTCAGAAAACTGAAAGGCTGGTTCACACGGCAGGATTTTAAAATAGCTGGCTGATTTTTAAAGCCTAAGAGACACCACAGGTAATGATAAAAAGCCATAGATGTAACACGCTTGCTCGTACAGTGTGTGGTGTCCGGTCAGACGACAAGCACGACACACCACAGACAAATAGATTTCACTGAGGGTCATTCAGATATCAGACGGGAAATCGTGCAAAACCATATTCCCGATTTGAGATCGGGGCGGTCCCGACGTTCCACTGAGTGGACCAGATCACTCTTAACACACCACACACGGCAGGAATTTCTCTTAAGATCATCTTAAGAGACACGCCGAGATCAGCGCCTCTCGGAAGGGGAAGATCGGGGCAAAAATCTAGCTAAAAATCCTGCCGTGTGAACCAGCCTTAAGTGGAACACCCACTAAAGTCAGTACTACGAGTCGGAAAGTCGTGCAACAGGAAGGACCCGGACTTTGGCATTCATGATGGCTGCCACTCGCAGCAACATTGAATAAAACCTCATACTTTGACTGTTTGTTGTAGCTCTCTATTCAGTAACATTCAGTCAAACAGGTGCTGCCTTTCAGTGTTGATCAGACGGGATGTTTCAGCTGTTTATTTGCACCAAAATACCACCTAGAACAGCGTTGCTGTCTTTGTTTTAACAACAGTAGCCATAGTGGCTAAACAAGCAATGAAAGATCGCCGCCTACTGTTGTTTAATGTTTCATGATCAGTTGAACAATTCAGCCCGGCTTTAGATTTTGCAATAATATGTGACTTTAAACCACATTTTATGACTTAGGTTGACTGTATTTGTGCGTTTAACAATGGCTTTTGTGCGAGCCGCCATGTTTTTTCCTACTGTCCGACAAGAGGGAAAATGGAACGCCAAAAGGCGGAGATGAACTCGTTAGTTTTGACCTCCGAGGCAAATGGAACGCGCCAATACATTTAAAGGAAAGTTAGGGAAGACTGAGATAACCTTTTAAAATTGCTTTGTTTGCCCAGGGTACTTTTGGAGGGAATCAGTCCCAGAGGTCCCAGAGGTTCGCAGGTGGGATACAGTCTGGTAAAGGTATTGGCAGCTGGGAGAAGCACACCAAGGGAATTGGACAGAAACTTCTGCAGAAAATGGGCTACCAACCAGGAAAAGGCCTGGGCAAAAATGCTCAAGGTAGGTGAAGCTGACGGGGATATGATCTAGTGTGGTGGCTTTGTATACATTTAAAAAAAATATGTTGAGAAAACGCTTTAATTAGAAGTTTATTGTCGCAGGTATTGTGAACCCCATCGAGGCAAAGGTTCGTAAGGGAAAAGGAGCGGTCGGTGCCTATGGCAATGAACGAACTCAGCAGAGTCTCCAGGACTTCCCTGTGGTCGACTCAGAAGAAGAGGAGGAAAAGGTAAGCTGTTGGGAGAAAACACCTTTTTATTTCTATCCTCTGTTATTGTTGTTGTTTTAATAACCTGCACACTGACACTATGTAGCGTTTTTTTTTTTCTTCTTTCGTAGGAATTTAAAAAGGAATTAGGCCAGTGGCGTAAGGATCCGGCTGGGCCTGCAGGAAAGAAGAAACCAAAGTACTCCTACAAAACAGTAGATGAGCTGAAAGCTAAAGGTAAAGTGGCCTATCGGGCCACACAAGCATCTGCAGGAGAGCTGGCACAGGTCAAGGTATGTTTAAGTCTTACACTAACTTCTTCAATCTATCTCTTATCTGTATTCACATTTATGACTCTCCCACAGTGGCTTAGAATAAACTATACAAGGTGTATAAGCCTGCTTACTGTATTCAGGCATTAAAGAGCATACTCATTTACTCCTCCCCTCCTATTTTGCAGCAATATTCCGCTTTCAGTAGCCAACAGAAATCCCTAATAGCCTAGATTGGTTTTATATGGATTCTTACTCATAAAATTCAAACAGCATGGTGCAAAGATGCCTGAACAATTTTTGATTGACATGTTGGCTAATGTGTGTCATACATGTCGCTGTTTGGGGGATGAAACTGTTGAGCGTGTTGGCACATTGAAGCCTATTATTCTATCCTTGTAAATGTCATTTTTCATACGTTTCTCCTGGTTTAGGTCATTGATATGACTGGGCGAGAACAGAAGGTGTACTACAGTTACAGCCAGCTATCCAACAAGCACAGCGTTCCGGACGAAGCCCCACCAAGCCTGGCCGCTCGCGATCAGAAAGGATCTGGCTTTGGTCTCCCGGAGCTCGAGCATAACCTGCAGCTTCTAATAGACCTGACAGAGCAGGACATTTTACAGGTGAGGGAAAACGGAGAAACTTTTATGTTTGGCAACAACCCGAGCTCCAGATTTTAACAGATTCCACGATGTTTCTAAGCTTTATTTGTTTTCTTGATGCATGTTTTTTATTTATTTTTTTATTTTAGTCTGCCAGGCGACTGCAGCATGAAAAAGACGTGGTTGTTTCTCTGAACCATGAGTCACGAGCGTTGCAGAGCCGACTGGAAACAGAGCAGGATGCCATCCAAAGAATGGAGGCCGTGTTGGCCTTAGTGGAGCGATTTCCTACGGAGGAAACGGCGCCGGGCGAGGAGCCAACCCCACAGGTTAACGTCACGCTGAGTTTACTCTATGGAGTTTCATAGTTCTTTTTTTTTTTTTTTTGTGTCCTGTCTGGCAATGTGGCAATAAGAATTGCTGTCTTAATGCCAGCAAGAGCCCAACAGATTTTATTCTCACAAGTGGAGCATTATCGCTTTGGCCATAGTGCTCTGCTTGATTTATATATGTAAATAGTTTTATTATGTAGGGAATAATTCATGTTATGTGGACACTACATTGAGAAAGTAGAAGAGGAGAGAGAAATGAGAAGAAAAAAAAAAGAAAAAGTGAAAGAAACTGGAGACAGAAGAGAGATTGACAAAACCTCATCAGTCTGCTTCACTACCCTCAAAGACAGATGTAAAAAGAACAGCACAACCAATAGAACTAACAGTTCATAGTTCCAACTAGGGATGCACCAATATGAACATTTGGGCCAATATCGATTTCCGATATTAATATTGCTGTCATGGCCGATAACTGATATTTACCCATTTTATTTATAAGATACATGTTTTTTTCCTGCTTTTTCGAGGGGAAGAAGACGATCACATTGCTTCTCTGCTTCCGTTTAACACCCCACAACCCCTGCGCCGCATCACCATCAATGTCACACGGCCAAACAAATGTCACATGGCCGACCTCCTCTTCAAACACACGATCGGCAACGAGATGGAACTAAACATTGCTCATTAATATCGGCCCAGTTTTACTTGTTGAACCGATTTGTCGCAAAACGACAAACACCGTCTGATACCAATGTTGATGCTGATATATAATACATTCCTAGTTCCTTTTACTCAAAAAAATATTTCATCTCTTCTCTTTTCAGGAGTGCACCCGTATATTTGAGACCCTACAGAACGATTATTATGAAGAATATAAGATGATGGGACTGGGGGACCTGGCGGTCGCTGTTGTGCATCCGTTGCTGAAAAAGAAGCTCTCCTCGTGGGACCCCCTGAAAGTATTCTTCTACTCCCTTCCTAGCCGAATTATTTTTTTGGTAGGAAAACGGTCAATCTTTGAAGTAGTGCCAACGTGTCTGACTGATCATTTCAGGATAGCTCGTACTGTCTGGAAGATATCGGTCAGTGGAGAGCGATCCTCGAATCCCGAGACATGCAGTCCAGCGGTCCACACTCAAACATGGATCCATACCACAGGTGAGTTCAAACAAAAGAGGAGAAACACACTTTGCTTATATTACTGTTACACTGCTGATCAGAAGTTTCTATAGACTCATCATCGGCGTGAGTATCATCTTAATTTTGGGCTTTTAATGAAGCATTTGAATTTCAATTATAGAGTGGAAAGATCACCAGTGGATTTCAAATACAAAACGTGAGTTCACAAGTTAGAATTGGAGGATTTTCTGTAGTCCCCATGGGGTCAAAATTATACATGAATTCTTAAATATATAGATATCCTCTCGCTAAGGCCGGACAATAATTGAATAAAAATATCGGTTCAATGAACGTGTGGTGCGATAAAAAGAAAAAAAAGGGGGTTAATAAAAAGTTCAATAGAACAGTTTTCTTTCCTTTTGCATTCTGGCCTGTCATGAAGGTTAATATTACAATCATTACATCCTCCCAACCAATCACAAACAGATCCAGAAACACTCCGTCACCAAGCTCCGCCCCCCTTCGAAGTGTTCAGAGAGCATGTATTTTTTTTTTATTCTTTTTTAAAAACTTGCAGTTTTGTTTAAAAAAGTTGGTTGAATAAAGGGTTCAGTTTGAATTCAGTTTGTTCTCTCTATGTAAAAATAGGTCATTAAGCAAGAGCACAAAATGGCCAGGGCGGCTCTTAAAATATATGTTTTGAATTTTTGGATAATTATCCACATTGATCAATATGATTTCTGTTTTATCAATACGCTTTTTCTCTATATTTTCCAGCCCCACCTGGCGCTGATATTTAGATAAATGGAGTTCCAGACGCCTAATGTTGGCCTTCTTTATTTCTTCCCAATCGAGTTCAGATATTTGGGAAGAACCCCCCGACCCCCCCACCCCCCGGCCACAACACTTAGTCTTACATCAGTTCACACGGACAAGCCAAATTTACTCTGGAACCCATCTGTATGCTCACCTGAGAGATAAATTGAGATATCTGGCCACAAAGATGTAAAGTATGTTGGGTGAAGGCCAGGTGAGGCTTTCAGACCTGAAATCCGTGTACTTTACATCATGGTGGAGGTAGCAGGTCCGTTTTCCTGCCAGTAGAACTGCTGCATCGCACCAAGTGATTACGGGATGTCTCCAAGTTCTTGTGCGTCACTAAAAATCCCCTCCTGGATCGCTGAAATCCTTAAATGTAATTGGGTGTTCAATTATCCAAATGTTTGTTTCAGTAGTGTAATGATCTCACGTTCCCATCGATTCTGGCTTCACAAAGATTAATGCCGCCTTACATTCATCTTCTGGAATGGCTCCAACGTCTGCCATATTTATGGACTGCGCTTGAAAGCTGGTCCTGTGGCAGGAAGCCCGGCAGTTTAACTGAGCTCTACCCATTCAGTAGCCAGGCAGAGCTATGCTGGAAGCAGTTTGTCTGGTCTCCATGTAGTTTGCTGAGGCATATCAAGCTTACTATTAGTGGGGTTTTACGCTTATATTATAGCATTTATGATTAAATTTAATCAGATTTGAAATTCAAATGTTTAAATATGACTCTTTCGTTTTTTCTTTTACGTAGTCTGTTGTTTCCGGTACTCGTACCGTCTTGAAAACAATGTTTTTAAACACACCGTTAAAGCCAAATTTTGGAACAATTACGCTGATAATGACTGGGTCTAAACCTCTGACTGGTGCTGTATATTTTAGTCAAAAATGTCTGTTGTGCGTTTATCCGTCCAGACTGCTGTGGGAGGTGTGGGTCCCCGTGATGCGGACCTGTGTGTCGAACTGGCAGCCTCGAGCGGTTGGGCCGATGGTGGACTGCTTGGATCTGTGGGCCCCTCTTCTGCCCCCGTGGATCCTGGATCAGCTGCTGGAGCAGATGATCTTACCCCGGCTACAGCGGGAGGCGAGCCAAAGACCGTCTCGCGTGCTTGCGCATTTCACCTAAAGATCAGCGTCAGAAGCGTAGATATTAAATGTAAACTTCTCGCCTTATTAAAACAGGTTGATAACTGGAACCCGTTGACTGACACGGTTCCCATTCACTCTTGGATCCACCCTTGGCTGCCTCTGCTTCAAGCCCGTCTGGAGCCTCTTTACCCGCCGATCAGGAGCAAGCTGTCCAACGCTTTGCAACGCTGGCATCCAAGTGACGCCTCAGCCCGCCTCATCCTTCAGCCGTGGAAGAATGTTTTCACAGCGGGCGCCTGGGAGGCCTTCATGGTGAAAAACATCATCCCTAAACTAGGTACGCCTTTAGCTCTAGGTTTGACGAATCCATGAGTAAATGTAAGCTTTTATCATTTGTCGTCTCCATACCTACTAATGCTAATCTTTCTTCTGTGCGCTGGTGAAGCCTTGTGTCTGGAGGAACTGGTGATCAACCCTCACCAGCAGCAGATGGAGCCATTTCACTGGGTGATGGACTGGGAAGGCATGCTGTCCCCCTCCAGCCTTGTTTCCCTCTTGGATAAAAACTTCTTCGCAAAATGGTTGCAGGTCAGTGAATGCACTTTGCAGTAAATCACATCAAGACTTGGTGGGTTTGATAATGTATCCCCAAATCTGTGTCACAGTCTCTCAAAAGTCAGTCTGAAGGAGGAATTCTTGAGCTTTTCATTGACTAATCTCTTTTATAGATTTAG
Source organism: Fundulus diaphanus (assembly GCA_037039145.1). NCBI lineage: Eukaryota > Metazoa > Chordata > Actinopteri > Cyprinodontiformes > Fundulidae > Fundulus > Fundulus diaphanus. Next base: position 28,306,069 of record CM073127.1, read on the forward strand.
AAGAAATTTGGATTGTATATATTGTTCTGGATTAGGATTTATATTTGAATCAAAGGTAATTACTATTCTGTTTTCCAACTGTAGATGAAAGGTAAGGTTTTAGGATAAGGAAATTAATGTTTAAAATGGAAGTAACTTAATGCAGCTGCTTTCACGTAAAGTCGCCATTATCACAGAAAAAGTCGCTAGACTTGTTGCTAGTCGATTTTGAAAGAAAATCGCACGTAGCAGATACCCTGGTATTTTTGTAGCACATCTGAAAATGACCATAGAGCTGTTTACTTGTTGAGAATGTGGTTTATGGCGGGGTGGGGCGTCCCCCTTGTAGAACGGTAGGGGAAACACTGATGCCGTCCCGTGCCATTGAAACAAACAACAGTGTGATAAGGGTCTTAGGTCTAAGCCCAGCCTCAACAGCTCAGTACTATGCACTTCCAGGGGAGGAGATATCACAAGGAACTGATCAGCCAATCAGAAGTGGATTTGGGGTAATATGAGAGATAATTCATGTCAGACAGCCAATGGGAAAAATTTATTGTACTGTGCGTTTTTTGGTATTTTTTTCTTATACAATCTTATTTAAACATAAGAGAACTCTAAAAATATCAATAAACTTTTACTTTAGTGTGTTAACTAGTTATAGTTTTCAGTCATTTTAATCATACAATCGTTCCAATGTATTAAAAACCGAGGCATGTTGAAAGTTTAACACATTAATAATCAATATTAAAAGTTACAATTAACAGTGTAATATTTCAAAGCTTTCTGGGTCATATACCACTTATATTTTAGGGATCCTGGGGCGCCACCTACAGGAATAAGATTTGTTGTGATTAAACCTTGAATTCTACAACTTATTGAAAAACTGTTCTCGTCAGTAAAGGGTCAAACTCAAGGAAGGCAGGCCTCTATAACTCTTTAAACTTGTGTGTCTTGTGTTGGTTAAAGGTGCTGTGCTCGTGGCTGAGCAACAGTCCAAACTACGAGGAGATCACCAAGTGGTACCTCGGCTGGAAAAGCATGTTCAGCGACGTTTTGTTGGCGCAGCCGCTCATTAAGGAAAAGTTCAATGAAGCCCTGGACATCATGAACCGAGCAGTATCTTCAGGCATGGGTTAGTATCCATATTCCTTTAAAGTATGTAATACGATTTAAAGGATTGTCTCGCATTAAAAAACATGGAGATAACATCTGAGCTTGTTTTCCCACTGAAATCTAATGCAAGACTTTTTCATTTTTACACCCATAGGGGGATATATGCAACCTGGCGCAAGAGAGAACATCGCATATCTCACGCAGACGGAACGACGGAAGGACTTCCAGTACGAAGCGCTGCAGGAGCGCAGGGATGCTGAGAGCGTGGCTCATAGAGGCATCGGTACTGGTGTGCCAATGAACTTCAAAGATCTCATTCAGACCAAAGCGGAGGAGAATAACATTGTCTTCATGCCCTTAGTGGGCAAACGGCATGAGGGGAAACAGCTCTACACATTTGGGCGTATTGTGATCTACATAGATAGAGGGGTTGTGTTCGTGCAGGGGGAGAAGACTTGGGTTCCCACGTCTTTACAGAGTCTCATAGATATGGCAAAGTGAAGTCAGGTGCAGGAATCTTGGTTTGTGTGTAAACAGATTTAAAAGGTAAATCAGCTGTCTTTATGTCACTTTGGTACAGTGGTTATTTGTCATATTACTTTATAAATTTTTTTAAATGTTAGGTTTAATAAAACATTTTCAAACACATGGTCCATTTTGTTGTTTCTTCCAGAAAATAGAGATGCTGAGAGCTTAAATGTTATCTGAACGTGAAAATGTGATTGCATTTTTTAAATTACCATTCATAGACCACTTTCCATGAACAATATTTTTTTTATTCCTTTATTTGTTTATGAGCTCTCTCTGTTGGAATTGACATATTGGCAATAAAACTTTGGACTTCTGATGATAAGACCTCAGAATTATTAAGCTTGTGTCGTCCTGCCTCTAGCTGACCAGAGGAATCGCTCAGGAAGGTGCGTTCAGTCCTTCAATCTTTCCTCTGCAGACAGATCACTGTAATATTAAATCCAGCAAAGGCGACTCATTACCTTCACTCATGATGCAAGGAGGGAATCGTCAGTAATGAAAATCACACATCTTGCAGTAACTTGATTTAAGGGACAACTGCTACATCTCCCTCACAATTAACGTGATGATTGTGAAACAAGGCTGCATGTCTCCCTCTCCACAGCAGTAACTCTAGGAAACTGAAACAAAAATGTTTATTTCTGTCTTCCTCCCTCGCCCACTTTAACCAGTATGTGGAAATGTTAGAGAAACAGCAAGACGAGAGTCACAGGTTCAATATTTATTATCCTCTTGGGGCAATTGATTGCACAGACAGTAGTAAAGCAACATATGCACCAAAATTAACTATTTAAAAATCTAATCTAATCACTGCAGATGTGAATGATTAAGTCTGTTGGTCCTGAATCTTGGTAGGAGATATCTGTGTCTGGGTGGAAGCAGAAAGAAGCCATCGGTGTAGGAAGCGATCCCGCTGAACCTGTCTATAACCTCCTTCTAGAACACGACTATTGCCAATAGGTCCAAAATCTGCAAATCTTTTTTATTTAACTAGGATGACAAAAAAATCTGATACTGAAAGCGTTGATAACCAATGGTGACTTCCTTTTATTATATTATTATTATTATTATTATTATTATTATTATTATTGTTGTTGTTTTGGCGCGTATGGACGTGTGGAAACAGTAGGTGGCAGTCTTTTTTCGGTTTATTCCGTTTTCTCTGTAGATTTTTGGCTTGTCCGGGCTGCCGTCGCGCTCGACGCTTTGTGGTAAGAGGGCGCTAGAAACCTGTTTGATGTTAATTTGCCTTTAAGCAATTGCGGTTGCATTTTCCCCACCAAGTTGGCTCTTTAATATTTCAAAACGTAATACCAAACAAGCCGTGTGAATAGTAGCCGCCAGGCCTGAACCTCTGGTGGGATATACCCCTCCTGGAGCTCATAAGCTGTTAGCCGCTAGGCTATCACTAGCTAACATTAGCTCAATGCTAACATGGGCTGTTGCTAAAACGAGGGTTCATATGTTGTTGTTTTTTTCTTTTGTTTAGTTTACAAGCCTGCATTTACACCCAGAAAACCATGTCGTCCGATGCCTTAAAGAAGCGGAAGTCGAAGGTTCTCCGCGTTGAAGGAGGGACGCCGGAGACGAAGCGAGGCCGGGGGGAGGTGGACCAGGTGAGCGCTGAACCAGGGACCCCCGACGCCCCTTAGACAGAAAGTCTCTCAATCTTTTCCTCATAAGCATTTTAAAACAGATTGTGCACAGATCTGTGTTTTGAAGTAAAAAAAATAACTTCTAATATTTTCTGCATTGGGTAATTAATAAGATTAGATTAGATTAAACTTTATTGTCATTACACAGGTACAGGTACAAGGCAACGAAATGCAGTTTAGGTCTAACCAGAAGTGCGATAGCAGCAAGTGCAGGATAAACAATGGTTCCATAAGTACAGGACACGGGTTTTTACTGAATAAATATAGAGATGGATACTATTATAAACAGAATTTTACTGATAGATTTGACCTATGAATAACAGCATTCCTGAATAATAATAATACAGCTTCTGGTAAGGAATAAATTAGGACACCTTTATATTATTACCACTTAACATATCTAAAATGATTTCCAGGTGTTTCACATTAAACGCAAAAGATTAGAACTTGGTGACTCAGCGTTTGGTAGGAGGTGTGCCCCGTTTAAGCTTGAGACACTTGGTTTGGTGTGCTCCTGGCTGGTGAAGTGAGAGTGAACGTCATGGTGAAACGGGAAGAGATGCCTGGGGGGTATAGAAAGAAGCTTGGAGCAGCTTAAGAGCCTGGTAAGGGGTTTAAAGAAGAACGTAAAGAATGTGAAACTTGGAAATTCAAAAACTGTCACCTTGCTCTGGTAAGGCCGTCCGGACAAGCTCACCCTGGGAGCAGATCACGAGATCCAAAAGGAAGTCTCCAAAAACCTGAAAATGTAACATGTGACCTGCAACAGGCTCTTAATAGTGTCGGATACAGTCGCAGAGAATGCACAGGTTTAACCTCCAGTGTGTCATGATTTGTGGATGCTCTGCAGCAGCAGGTCATGGCCAGCCCACCAGCATAGAGTCAATTACAGACTATCAGTGGGTGCTTGAGGAAAATGTGAGATCCTCTATAACATCAATTAAAGCTGAAGCAGAACTGGACCGCTGCAGATCCCAAAGCACAGCCATAAATCCAGCAAGGACTGGCTAAGAATTAAGAAAAAGAAAGTCTTGAGCTAAGTCAAATCCCAAATCTTGATCCTGCACACAATATGCGGGGTGTCTTGAAACGGGGCTGCACATGCAAGAACCCACTGAACCATCTAACAGCTTAACGTGAGAAGTGGGGCAAACCACTATCAGAGACTGGTAGGTGGTTATAAGAAAGGCCAGGATGTTAGGGTTAGCCTCGAGCGGTTGGGCCGATGGTGGACTGCTTGGATCTGTGGGCCCCTCTTCTGCCCCCGTGGATCCTGGATCAGCTGCTGGAGCAGATGATCTTACCCCGGCTACAGCGGGAGGCGAGCCAAAGACCGTCTCGCGTGCTTGCGCATTTCACCTAAAGATCAGCGTCAGAAGCGTAGATATTAAATGTAAACCTCTCGCCTTTTTAAAACAGGTTGATAACTGGAACCCGTTAACTGACACGGTTCCCATTCACTCTTGGATCCACCCTTGGCTGCCTCTGCTTCAAGCCCGTCTGGAGCCTCTTCGTATACCACCTCATAGGCTTTGACCGATTAATAGTGTGTGCTGATCTTTTTTTTTTTTTTTTCACATGACTATAGATTTTATTGACGTAGATGCTAAAGCTCACCGAGGATCGTTTGGACGTCATTGGGGTCGAAAAGGGGGAAAAAGTGAGAGGAATGCAGCCAATAACTTCGTCTCGTATTTCAACACTAATACCACGGTAGCTTAATCAGGATAAACTATTTTTCTTCCCTTCTGCCTTGTCTAAACCAAGGTTGGTGGTATATCTGGGATATTCGCGGATTCTCCACGTTGCCCTTTTTATTTATTAAATAAAACTTGAGTATGACTTAGGTGACGGTGCTGCGATCCTAGATTCACGATGATCAGTTTGATAGACTTTTAGTAGCATAGCACTGGTGGCATATTGGACGTCTTTAGGAGAAACAATCAATACTTTCAAACCAGAAAGAGGGGACAAACATTGGAAATTAGGACCAAAAAATATGACTTTAGGTTGTTTGTGAAGCAATGAACTGGAACCAGTTAACAGCGATTATGGAAAACAGCATGAGACCAACGGGGGATGGATTCTTGCTTTTCTCTTTCAGGATGTGCGTCTGTATAACGAGGAGGGGGAGCTGGAAGGCAGAGACCCCGAGCAGGACTACCTGCAGTACAAAGAATCATGCGAGAGTTTGGCCACAATCATGAGTGAGATCCAGGAGCTGAAAGCCAATGGAGCCAAGGAAGGGGTAAAAAAAACAGCAATTCGTCATACACATAATTTCCCATTGCTACGATGAGAAAATGCTTTAAATCCATCAGTGTGGGGGGTTTTTGGTTTTCTGCCACCCAACTCTCTACGGCATTGATTGCTTTCCTTTTTCGCAATTTGGTAAAAATAAAAGTACTGTTTATACGTAAACACGTTATACAGTATATTCAGAAGAAGGTAAAGATGCAATCTCAAGTGAGAATTTCTAATAAAAATGTTTAGTACTAGGACTATATCTAGCTAGTCACCAGAGAAAAGACATAATGCAGAACTTAAGCAGGAAATCACAGCTGCTCATTGATGGCAGATGAGTCTTAATTGCTGACTGATTTTGTATTGATTTGTATTCCCAACATATTATTTTAAGCACATCTGCGATATTGACAAGAAAGGGAACAGTCGGGTCAGCATAAAAGTCTATTAAGCAATACTTCCTAGCAGCACCAATTATTTAAGAACTGCTTGCTACCTTTTCAAATCTGTCCATTAAGATTGATACGATTCCTTAGCTTCTTAGATTTCACCCGACTTGGAGCTGCAGCGTGTGTGTGCAGTGAAATGGCCTTAAAGGTCTCTAGATCTAACGAGTGCGTTTCTCCTCAGAATGTGGAGGTGGAGCTGAAGCGCATGCAGGGTTGCATCCACTTCATGAACCTGAAAAAACTCAACCGCCTGGCTCACATGCGGCTGAAACGAGGACGGGACCAGACGCACGAGGTACTTCTCTCACCGATCGACGAAGCCGTTCATGAAACATGAAATAAGTTAAGGCGTACTATTCAGTGCATTCACACAAAAAAAATGCTGATTCGACAGTAGCTTTTGTGCTGAACACCGAAGCAATGTTGAACTAAGCACTCCCCCCCCCACCCCACACACACACACACACACACACACACACATCTGACTGCAGTAGATGCCACAGCCTGCAGAAAGGGTTCGTGTGTGCTGGTGTTGGATTGTAAATGTTCACTACAGAACTCGTTTATGCTCATTAATCTTTGATCGCACAGAAACCCGTTTCTCACTTTTGGTGGATTCTCACGTTGCAAACGTATCGTTTGTTTCGGGTCCCCCAGGTAATTGTTGCGGAAAACGCCTCAGCAGCAGTTTGTGTTTGTGTCCTCAGGCAAAGCAGAAGGTCGACGTGCTTCATCTTCAGTTGCAGAACCTGCTCTATGAAGTTATGCATCTTCAGAAGGAGATCAGCAAGTGTCTGGAGTTCAAGTTAGTGCAAATGATCCTTTCTTAAGTAGATCAGACACATTTCCTTTTCTACTGAGACGATGCAGGAACGCTAATTGTGCACCAGCTCAACTAGATCGAAAGACGGTGCTCTGCAAAAGTATTAATTTTGTTACACAGCCTCAGAGTTTATTGTATTTAATGTGATTTCCCAAGAGAAAATGGTGCAAAACTGTGAAGTAGAAGTACAATGATAGATTACCATATATATATACTAATTATTTTTTTTTGCATATACGACTTTGAAGTTAGTCGTGTATTTGTATTAAGCCCCCTTCACTCTCTTACGCTTAAACCAAATCAAGTGCGACTCATTGGATTGGGGCAGGACGAACAACCCTAAACATACCTCCAGGGTGCAGCTTAGAGATATTTGAATGTGTGAGAATGGCACATAACTCTCTGGCGTGCTTTGCAAAGACACTGAACAATAATTTAGGTCTCTGAGTGTCAACATCTGGTCGAGGTATACTGCAAAAGACCTGCAGCTGTAATAGCGGTGAAAGGTGGTTCCATGAAGTGAATGCACGACACGCCTCACTCTTTTAGTTTTGTATTTGTAAGAACTTTTCAAGGCCTTCCGTTGTTTTCCTGCCCCTTCACATTTATGCGCTACGGACTGAGTTTGTGAAAGTTCAGGGGGTATGAAAACTTTACAAAGAACCTTATTAGACATTGTTACAGGAAGCCGATGTTGGACTTTTGACATTTATTTTGCACATTTTGTCACGTCGGTAATTAGCATCTCCTGTCCTGCTTCAGGTCCAAGCATGAAGAAATTGACTTGGTGAGCGAAGAGGAGTTTTACCAGGACGCCCCGCCGGAGATCTCCAGGCCGAACCTGACGAGAAACGATCCCCACCAGCTCACTCTGGCGAGACTGGACTGGGAGCTCGAACAGAGGAAGAGGTGAACTACTTGAAGCACAGTTGCTCAGAGTCAGATTAGCTTGTTGTCGCTTTTATTAATTCTTCCAAACCAAAGAGCAGTGGTCAATCTTTTGGGTTGTTATTTTGTACTGCTCAGGTTGGCAGAAAAGTACAAGGAGTCGCAGTCCACAAAGGAGAAAATTCAGAAGAGCATCGAGGTGAAGAAGGAGCATCTGAGGAGCCTTCAGCCTGGACTGAATGCCATCATGCAGGTAAGCTAGAAAAGTGGAAGGAGAGCTACGGCTATTCTCTTCATGTCCTAGCCTAGGCTTGGGGATTTCATTTGAAATTGACTAGTTTTATGCATTTGAGGAAAACAACGTTTCAGCCGCACTTTTTGACTACCTTTAACCGCCGAGCCAGAAATGAACGCCCCCTCCTCGTGCTCTGTCGCCACAGGCGTCTGTCCCAGTGCAGGACTACCTGTCCATGCCGTTTGAAAAGACCCAGAAGCAGGTGGAGATTGCCCGCCACCTTCCTCCACCGCTCTACGTACTGTTTGTTCAAGCAAATGCTTACGGCCAAGCCTGTGGTGAGTCGAGACAGAATATGCAGCGAATAAAGAAGAAAAACTGAGTTTGACGACTCACCGGCTTCTGTCTGATAACCAGGTTGCTTTTATTAACTTTTCAGACAAGAAACTGAATGTGTCGATCAGCGGAGACGTGGATGAGGCCAGGGCTCTTTCCAAACCTCCTGATGACTCCCAGGGTACGTGCTAGTCCGCATAAAAAAAAGCCTCTTGGCTTGCACCCTTCGTCCGTTTTTTTGGGTTTTCGGTTGAACTTTTCCTAAAAAAAAGCTACTTTTCTGCTCCCAGATGATGAGAGTGATTCAGACGCAGAAGAGGAGCAGGAGAAAACGGTGAGTTTTTATTCCAGGATGCGTACACACACACACACACACACACACACAGAGGTTAGTGAGTTCAGATGCTTTATAAATCTAAAGGTCTCTGGGCTGAACACACAAACCCTCCCTGAAGTCTGGCCTTCCACACAGTGTGGTCTGGTGGGTCAGAGAGTGGTAACAATCGATCGATGTCTGCATCCGGAGGCGAGGGGGGAATTCTGGGAAATATTTGCCTTGAATCAGGGAGGTGACTGTAACCTGAGGCCATCTGGGACATGCACACTCAGCCGTGCAGCAAAGCAGGCTTTTATCACCAAAACGGCTGATGGCAGGAATTAAACATTAGTTTTATGAATTGAAGGTTCTCACCCAATCAGAAAATAGCTACTTGAGCATTTTCCAGGTCTGAAAACATATGTTAAAAGAAAATTGAGTCTGTCGAACGGTATGTGTTTCAAGCTTTCGTGTTATTGGTTGGTCCGTATCACTCCACTTGATGGTCCATGTATGGAGACGGTACTGCAGCTGCTGTTGTGGGAAAATGCTAATTTAGCAAATCTTGGTGGCAAACCAACCAGTTTAAGGCTTGATTAAATCCGTTAAAAATGGCAACTTGGAAGCCTTCTGCTGCTTATGAAAAACCAACAACATAAAAGTGGGAATGTTGGGAGTCCGGGCGGTGGAGTCGCATTTAGAAAGCGCTGGTACCGCTGTGAGCGGTCAGAGACGACAGCTATCAGTCAGTTCTGCAGCTCTGGCCCCGACCCAGGACCAGCAGTGGTTCTTCCTCGGAGGTGAAGTTCTGCAACTCCCGTTAGCGACCTCCGTGTTATGTTCGGACCAGAACCGACATTACGAGCGGAGGTTCTCTCCCGACTCCAACACCATCAAGTCATTTAGGATAAAACTGCTCCCATAACCCGCTTTAGACTAGTGGACTTTATCAGCTCTAATGTGACTGGACCGTTCGGGCTCATGTTCTGAATTGAACAACCAGAATCAACAGTTGGGCCGATATGGACGTTTTTGGGCGGCGGGCCAACTACTAAATGACGCTCGTTAAAGTAAATAAATGTTTTAGCAATTACTATTATTACTGACACATTTATTCTGTTTAAGTTATACAAAAACAACATAATTCCTAAAACACAAATTAATGCAGAAGAAACTTTTGCAAATCCGTTTTTTTTTCTACATAAAACTTATGAAAAGAATACCCACAGTAGGTAATGTATATCAATCAGAACAGTGCTAAGTCCTGCCATTAATAATATCTGCTGTTCAGAGTATATTTATTTGAGCCAGGGCCAAATGGCACAGCGGGCTCAATAGATGGGAAATAACATTAAAACAACAAAGCTTGTGTATAACCAGGAAGTCTCACTTTAACAAGAAAGTCTCACTGGTTAAATAAGTCAACTTTTTAATTCAGCGACGTTTACTTTTACTCAAGAGTGGCGAAATCTGATGATATGAAGGCAATTCTTCTGGACGTTTCTGTATGTCAGAATATAGTATTCTGTATATTTCCTTCTTTCCTCAACCCTTTCAGCTCAATTCTTCTTTGATTGCATCTTATAAACGACATCGACGAACACCTCCTGTCTTCACATGTTTTCAAATCTTTTTATTTATTTTTTTTCTTTGTTGTCGTGTGTTTGACAGAAGAGGAGGCGGCCGACCACAGGCGGACAGCTGGAAGACAAAAGACGAGAGATGCTCAAAAGGCACCCTCTGTCTCTCAGCTTGGAGCTTCAGTGTAAAGGTAAAGTTTTTTTTTTGTTTTTTTTTCCCCCTGCAGGCCCAGACATTGTATCCTAATATTTACAGATGTTTCCTCGTGCACGGCTTGTATTTGCCGTGCTGTGAGGTAACTCTATACTTATGGTTGTATGAGAATGAAAGTGTGACCCGCGCTGCTGTGGCGTGACACCGCTTGACCCGAGTGTTCCCTCTGCTGGCGACAAAAGGAACATGGCGACAGATTATGGGGGAGATCTGCATTGCAGGCGTAACTCTACCTAAAGTGGGGGAGGGGGGGGCGGAGGGAGGTAGATACTTGCAGCATCGTAGGTCTGCAGCACCTACACCATCTTGTAAGCATTTTCTCTCCCTCTCTGACTTCTGCTTTTGTTTCTACTGCCGTCTCCATTCGTGTGTTTTTTTTTTTTTCACCCCTCTGCTGCAATCAGCCTTTTTATTGCAGGAAAAGCAAAGCGTAGGTGTGAGTGAGTGGCGGCGTGTCGCCGAGTTCAGTGTTGCTGCAGAGAGTGGATGATAAAGATGACCATCAGCATATTGTTCTCCCCAGGTGCTGCTGGCTGCCACAGTGGCCACGCCCTGCTATCGCTCTCTGACACGCTGCAGTGTGATGTAAACCCAGGAGGGCTATCGCTGGCAGGATTAATGGAAGGATGATGAGAGGATATTAACCAAGCAGGGAATTGGCTTTTCAGCTGGTCTTTTTCTCCCTGTCCCTACAGATGGCAGCACTCTCCATCTTTACTTCTTCTACCTGATGAATCTGAATATTTTGACTGTGAAGACCAAAGTTTCTACCTCCACAGACCTCAGCACGGCTATCAGCGCTGGGTGTGTATGAACTGTAATCTGAGGCTCTTTGTAGGGTTTCTGTACCGTCTGGAAAAATCTGGATGTTTTTTTTTCTTCCCCTGGTCGGAGGTAGTACAGGTGAAAATCAACATTGTGTGAGAAAAAAAAATGTTTCCTGAACATTTTCTCAATCCGGTTGCTAAAAAAACGTGCCATTCAGCCATGTTGTCATCATGCCACCCGTCGATCGGTCCGTTCCCCAGTTAGTCGTTTCATCCATGAATCCCTCCAGCATTTAATCCATTTGTTCAGCCACTCTGTCGTCCTTCTGTCCTAATATTTCCTATCCATCTGTTTGTCCCTTATGCATCCGACTGTCCGTCCATTCAGCTGGGCCATTGTTTAGCTTTGGCAGTATTAATGAATCAGTCTGGTAATTCATCCAAGATCGTCTTAAGGATGAATTGTTTCCCTCCATTTGAACAAATTCCCTCACACTTTGCCAAAAATCTAAGTTGAGATATATTTCGACCATAATTGTGATTTAATTTGGACCTTTCTCCGCTTTAACCACAAGCAACAAAATGCCCTGTAGATAAAGATGTTTGTAATCGAGGATCCATCCATCATTTGTCTCTTTTTTTCCTTCTATCCACCCATTCATTCTTTGTTTTCTGTCCATCCATTTCTTATCTGTCTGTTTTATCTCCATGTTTAAATTCTCAACACAGAATTGTCTGCTTGAAATTCACCCCCAATCATTATTTTTTTTTAATATTTTTAAAATGGACTAAAAAGGACTGAGAAATTAGGAAATCTAAGTCTAGAAGAGTATTGCGTTTAGACATCGGAAATGTACAGGAACCCTCCTTTTAAGGGCCTGACGAAACTCTAACATTGTCTTCTTTTCTCCAGAGATCTCCTTAAATCCGACACACTCCTCAGCTGTCTCTACACCCGAGACCAAGGGAGAGAAACTCCCAACCCAGCCAATCGCTACCAGTTTGATAAAGTTGGGTAAGAACATCCAGCAGTCGAGGAGAACAAGAACGCGTGTTGGATTAAAACACTGAATTAAAGTTAATTCCTGAAGGATTGACACGTTTTTTCCTTTTTAGGATTGTTTCCTTTGCCGATTATGTGGACGAGCTGGGGTATCCCTACATGTGGGTTCAGAATCTGGGAGGACTTCATTTTCCTGGTGAAACATCAGAGGTGCGTGCTGCTGACATCCCGAGGCGTCGCAGGAACGCTTACCTGCGGCTGTCAAACGCTGGTTTACGTCTGTGTGTTTCCAGGGCGTTCTGGTGGGCAGCTCCCTGAGCGCCAGCCACATGGAGAGCACCATGAAGCTGCTGAGGGGACGGGTCCAGTCCCGCTTGGCTCTGCACAAACAGTTTGCTTCTTTAGGTGCTTTATTTCACAACTTTCCGTGTTAAGCAACCCTGATCCCGACTCGCTTGTATGAGAGGCTGACTGTGTTTGTGGCTGCAGAGCACAGCATCATCCCGATCTCCAGTGAGTGTCAGCACCTCTTTCCCGCCAAGATCATCTCCCGCCTGGCTCGGTGGACCACCATCAGTCAGCAGGAGTACATGGTAAGTTGGGGGGGGGGGAAACAGATCAGGCTGTATTCGTTACAAGTTCCTATGATGCAGCGTTGCTCGGTGTGATCTCTTCCTAAGGAACTGCCGTATACCCACCATGTAACTGACGCTGGACTGGCCACGGAGACAGACCTGTACTTTATGGCAGTTGTTGAAAGGGGCACAGGTAGGTCCTGTCGGCGACGGACCCGGAGTCCTTTCCTGTGAATCCTTTTACAAACGTTATGGCCGCTTTCCCTTCAGCTCGCCTCCACGCCGCTGTGGTCCTGAGTCCCCGCTACCCAGAGATCTCTCCTCTGTTCTCCCTGTCGCTCAACTGGAAGGGAGAGTGCAGTGGACGCACTGATGACAACCTGAGGGTAAGGACGTCTCCCTTCACTGCATCCTCAAGCCGTGCACACGGGTGCTGGTTTTAGTCCTGTAGTTAAGACCAGTGCCTTGCAAAAGTGTTATTACTCATCTCACCTTTTCACATGTGGTCACGTCCCGTTCACCAACCTAAATGTATTTTAGTGACATGGATCAGCGCAAAGTAGGACATAATTGTGAAGTGGCTTTTCCCTCAACGTCACACATAGGAGTTACTTTGTGTTTGTAAAGTAGCAAAATCTGGAATAAGTCAAAGGGTGTGAATACTTTTGCAAACCTGTACGTGACGTTCCACCGTCTTAACTTTCCTTTTACATTTTCAGGCCATGGAGAGTGAAGTGAATGTGTTCAAAAATGAGCTACAGGGTCCAAAGCCGGGCCACCAGCTTCTGACCAATCAGTTTGCACGTCTGTGCGTCTGCTTGGACGTGTATTTGGAGACGGAAGGGCAAGATGACAGCGTGGAGGGACCTCGCGAGTTCCCGCGAGAAAAGATGTGTCTGCGCACTGTCAGGTATCCGGCTGGTCTAAAAATAAAATCTAATTAAAATAAAAACATCCTGAACAGATCTACCTTTAACGTCCCCTTTCTTTCTCTGTCTGTCTGAATTCAGGGGTCCAAACCGCCTGAAGCCGTTCAAGTACAACCATCCTCAGGGCTTCTTCAGTCACCGTTAAACCTGCGGCCGTATTTGTCCGCCTTAATACTGTGTTTGTACCTCTTTGAAACACAAAGTCCCGTTTTATCTGTTTTTACATTTTGAAAATAAAAGAACTCCTTGTTGTCATCTTGAGTCGCCATGGATCTGATTCGTGTGTAACACATCATGGTTTCTCGCATCATTTTCCGTTTAACCACTGGATTTTTCTCTGATGTCCAACCTTTGTCTGTCCTGCTCTATTTATAGGTGTGTGAGAGCGGCATGATTATTATTCTGTTGTGGTTCAGTGGAGGAGAAAGCTGAGTCATTTCCACAGAGAGAAACGGCCACAGAACGCAGCATTTTGCATTCTGTGTGCAGGTAGCCTCTGACCTCCATTTCATTGCCTTAATCGTACCAAAGAGATCGCTGCTGGGATTCATTTCACTTTGATAAACATCGGGAGGCAGGACGTTCGAGAATTTAATTCCTCGTAAGTTTCTTTGTTATTGTTTGTCAAGCAGAGTAGATTTATCTTATGACATGCCGTCTGGTGAAGATGACCGTCGCTGACCCCAGTTTCATGGTTTTCACTCACCAAGGTCAACGGTTCTGCAGACATATTAACTAAAACATATCCTGCATAGAGCTAAAAAAAAAAAAAAAAAAGGTGCACTCAAGATGAAAGCGAGCAGGGTAACATCCCAACAAAGGCAATGAGATATAAAACTGGGTGTGAAGTGCCAGAATCTACGGCTGGTCCTGGAGCTAGTACAGTGTCTTGCAAAATTATTCACACCATTAGACTTTTTTTTTCCCCGCACATTTCAAAATTAGTTTTTTTAGATTTTATGTGATAGTCGAGACCAAGTTGGTGTGTAATCCTGAAGTGAGAGGGAGTGATACAAATAAAATCTTAAAGGTGCGGCGTGCTTGTAATTACTTTGTGTTGGTCTAGCACAGGGGTTCACAAACTTTTTTAGCTGCGCACCCCCTTCCATGTCCCAGCCGGGTTGACGCACCCCCAAGATTAATATATATTTTTATATATATATAAACGGTTGCAGTTACAACTCAAATGTCGTAACAAAGCTTCTAAATCTGAGTCTGACGCACAATTTACGCCGCAAAGTACAAACACGAAGCAGTTTGATTTGTGTCCGATGACGAGCGAGCGAGAGAGAACTGGTGAAGCATTACAGAGTAACAATAACTAGCGCTCCATAAAGATGTTATTAATCAGAGAAATCTTTCTGATTGTTTTACCTTCAGCAGGTAAACACACCTCGGCTCCCCCAGCCCGTTTCTGTCTGAATATGCGCTAAAACTGCCTCTTTAAAATGAACTGCACGCTGCAGTCTGCGCCTGTCTGAATCGCAATGAAAAGTATTACAGATCTGTGCGTGAGCATAGTCAAGAAATCGCGTCTATCACCACTAATCCCCCCCAGGACCAGCGGTAACGACAGCGGTGTGTGTGTCATGCGCGTCAGAGCTTGTCACCGGTTCAAAGTCGCGGCACCATGAGAAGCAGCGCTGCTTGTAGGCGCTGCGCGATCCATAGAGACCGAGTCACTCAATTTAATCTCGTAAATAAAACTTTCGGCCCAAATTAAATTTTTCCTCTGCTGACATAAACGACGTAAACTAAAGAGAGAAAGAAACATTTTCTGATTCTGGCTTGTTTTCTTCTCCCGGATCCGTTGCGATTCTCTCCTCTGTTGCCTCCAATTTCTCTCTCACTCTCTTCCTCTCCTCTTTAATGACTAACTTTCACCTTAGATGTCTCACCGATTTCAGCCTATTGAGCATATTTGCAGAGACCAAAAGCCATATGCACATATACAGCACAATACAGATTTTTCATCTTAAAATGAAACGTAGTAGAAGTTTTTTTCTAAATAAATACAGTTTCGTGTTAATAATGTATCGTTCCGTTATGACACCCAAGCACTAGACCGAGGTTTTGCTGCTAACACTTTATTTTAGGACGAACAGGACGGGAACGCTTTCACTCCGCCAGTCCCCCGAATCACGACTCCTCTCCCCGGAAGCCACACATTTCTTGCGGTATGACCCCAAAGAAATCTGATTTAAAGGAACAGTAAGTGTGCAACAGCATTTAGCAATAAAGTCCAATAAGGATCATTACAATACATTTTTATTGATTAAATTAACAGTTTTTTGAGCTTTACAAAAGAAATGCTTATTTACACATCTTTATTGTGTGTGTGTGTGGGGGGGGGGGGGGGGGGGGAGGAACACGGTCAGACGCCATTACAGTTTTCGCCTCGCGCACCCCCTAGTGGCAGCTCGGTGCGCGCACCACACTTTGGGAAACCCTGGTCTAGCACATAAAATCCCAATGACATCCATTTAAGGTTTTGGTGGTAATGTAGCAAAACGTGAAAAGGTTCCAGAGCATAAATTGTTTTGCAAAGCATGGTAAGCTTTAAATCTACATTTAGGTCCTTATTTCTCATACAACTTTGACTCGTGCATGCAGTTAGAACTAGCTAAACTCCTTACAGTTGTTCCTTTTTACATTGAAATGATTCAGTTGTGGTCTGTATAAAGTGGAACCGCAGTGCTTTGGTCTGAATTCCTCATTAATTAACCCCCACGTTCCCCTTTTTATCCCTGTTCTTAGGTGCATCTGAGAGCAGTTTGTTTTGGTGCTGTCTCTTTAAATCTAGAGGAGGCACTTTACACCTGGTCCTCCTCCAGTTGTACTCCACCCCGTTCAGCCATTTTTGTAGTACGCTGGGGGACGGTGTAATGAATTGTGTGGGTCCATACACCCAACAACGGAACATTTTCACTTGTCCACGTGGCTTCGTCAGCGAATAATGAAAATGGTTGATTTGCAAAATGAGTTAGTCGGAAGTCCGTGGCCTTGTTTAGCAGCTCTGCAGCAAATACTTTCACATAATTGTTCAAAAAACTGAACACTGAACAGCAAAAAAATATGGCCCAAGTATAAAGATATCTACACACCAGCTGAACAGATACATTCAACTTCTCTACATTCCTAGAGACTCCCAATTACATAACAAAATGTATTTAAGTGCTAAAAAAGTGGACTTTTCAAGGCAAAAGTGAAGAACAGTATAAATATAGACAGAGAGCTGCTCTCTATGGTGTGAACGTGCCGAAGATCGGCTGATTTATAGAAAGTAGTGTGCTGTAATGTTTCAAAAAAGTTTAAGGGATTCAAATACTTTTGCAAGATGCTGTGGTGCAGTTATGCAAACTTTTCACTGTGATAACATCAAGTGTTCAATGCTATTAGACATTCATTCAAATAAAATCACATACTTAAATAAAAGCCCAAAGAACAGCTGAAGATTTTACATTAGTCACTGTTACCATTAAACCTTGTTGAAGCAACAGTTTTTTTTTCATTACCTTCTAAAAAAATCTCAAAATAATTTGTCAAAGTAATTAAATTCCAGCGTTCTCAGAAGAAAGTGGACTTTTGTACATTATCTTTTGGCTGCGGTCATGCTGAGTTAGTGTACAAAACACAGCCACAGGGAGGGCAGGTCTATTTAAATCGTTCTGTTCCTTCATGGCAGGAGATTAAATGAATGATTAAAAAAATCACTTGTTTAAAAGGTCCTTGAAATTATGCACATAATAAAATGCTACTTTAAATTCCAACTGAGCCTTAAATTCAAAACCCATCTCTTGATTGAGACAATGTGATTTTTTTTTTTTTTTGTTATTAAGAGCTGCAGTAACAAGTTTTCAGTCCTGCTTCAGGAGCCACCAGTTTCTGCTCATCTCAAGGTTCCAGGGGGATTGTAAGAAGCAGGCTACTAAATGCTGCCTCGCCTTGGTCATGTCTGCTTCTGGGAACACCGAGTCAGCACATGATAGTAAGCTGATTTAGTAACACAGTTGATGTGATCAGTCCAAGTTGGTTCTGACTCTAAAACGGCACCCAGCTTTCTTTCTGGTTCTGTAGTCTTCAGCCTCACTGATTGGAGACGAGCGCCGGCCTTTATCTGTACGTTCTTGGGACCGAAGACAGGAACGCTGCTGTCTTTTCTGCAGCAAGCTGGAGGACATCCTGACCCATCCACTCACTGACATCACAGCTGTGAAGGGTTAAACGGACGGCGGCACGATGCCAGTGAGGATCCAGTCCTGTGGATGAGCCGGGATCTATTTTTAGTGTGCGTGGAGCATCAGAAACACGCTGCTCTGATGGGAGGGGCTGGAGACAGAGAGGTGGGAAAATGATAGCTGCAGGATGAGGATGAGGAGGAATTCCTTTGCTCTTTTTGAGATTCGGTGCTCTGCAGCTTTAGCCAAGCATTTGATGCAACGAGGAGCAGCCTCCCAGAGATTTGACCCTCAGAGAGTCAGCAAAAGAAATCTGGCTAAGTGAGGACTGTCTGCACACATGATCAAAACTACAAATGCATTTATTTATTTATTTTTGCTAAATGGGACAGTGGTGCAATTTTTCTCAAGTTTGGGTTTTTGAATAGGGGAAGCCACACCCTGCTCATGCAGCATTTTCCTCCCTGGAAGTTGCATGCTCTGCATCACTAATGCAGAGAATCTCCAAGAAAGACAAATGGCTCCCGCTTAATCGACATAGCCACACATAATCAATTACACTCATCCCTATTGATTGAAACGAGCCGGTGCTGGAACGTTTTCCTCTGTTTTTACATGTTTCCACACACCAGGGCTTTATATCCCCCCTGCCCTGGTAATAAGGGATCAATAATGCCACAGTGGAACATAAAGGTGCTGCTTCCGTGTGTCCCTGCTTTGAGTAAAGTCAATGCCCTGTGAAGGCAGGGCTCCTGATTTATACACGAGCGTGATCCGCTGGATGTGAGGAAGGGTGCGGTGGCTGCCGAGGACGGGCACAGCTCCCCCTTCTCTCTTTATCCGCAATGCAGTGCAGTAAAACTCCCGGGGTCTACCTTTTGTGCTCTCGCACCTTGCACAAGCACCTCTGACCCTTAATTAATCTCCACCAAGAGATGCCATGCTGCATATTTTTGCATTGTCATAGAGTTAAATTAAAAAAAACAAGAAAAACGATGCCGCACAAATTTGTATATTTTTTTCCCTTGTTTATTCACGTTTTCATATTGCATATCCTCAGCAGTTTATACATAGCACAGTCATCATTGTCCTAGCATTTGCAGACCGGAAGAGTGAGACGCCACCGTTCACCTGTCTGGAGAAGCAGCATTAAGGTGCACAAAACGAGCAAAATTCAAGTCTTCCTTGACTTAATAATCTGTAAATACAATATAGAGATTTCTGCCTCCTTTAATAAACGCGATACATATATGTTTATATTCAATGTTGCTCACAATCATCTGCTTGACATAGTTTTGACATCTCTGCCCTTGGAAGGCGCGTGTGGGCACAGCGGGGTCCTGCCGGCCCCGTCAGGATTCAGTTTAAATGCACTTGTTATCCGGTATAAGGGCAGGTGTCACATTCAGATGAGGAGTTTAGAGCATTCTGCATTCAGTCATACATCAGAAGCTTCGGGGGGGGGGGGATGTAATGGCCATTCTTGGGGAGCAGTGGGGTTATTTGCTACAGAAATCAATATTGCTTTCATACTGTTACCTGCCTATCAGCTGGTAGCTGCCCAGCTCCTTCCTCCTGCTCTCCGCCCTTCTCCTCCCTCCCTCCTACTCCGTTCTTTGGCATCTCCTTCTCCTCCACAGGTAGAAACGCAGCGCTGAGTCTTACTTCTTGGCCTTCTCCTCCTTGGTTTCCTTCACCTCCGTGCTGGAGGACTTTTCAGGTTTTTCTGCCTTTGCTCCGTCTTTACTCTCCTCTTTACTCTTCTCTTTACTCTTCTCCTCTGGCTTCTTCTCCTCCTTTTTGCTTTCAGTCTTCTCTGCTTCTACCTTAGGCGCTGGCTTTTCGTCAGGCTTCTTCTCCTCCTTCTTGCTTTCCGTCTTCTCTGGCTTTTCGTCAGGCCTCTTCTCCTCCTTGCTCTCAGTTTTCTCAGGCTTTGCCTCAGGCTCTGGTTTCTCCGCTTTGGGAGCGGAGGGCTTCTCCTCTTTAGCAGGAGGAGCGCTCTCTTTGGGCTCGGGCTTTGGAGCAGGTTTGTCCTCAGCGGTCTTGCTGGGAGTCTCAGGTTTCGGTGTTTCTACCTCGGCTTTCTCGTCCTTCTTTGCATCGGGTTTGTCCACCTTCTCTGGCTCTTTCTCCTTGGGCTCCTGCTTCTTCTCCTCCTTCACAGGCTGCTCTTTCTCCTTCTGCTCCTCTTTGGCTGGCTGAGGCTTCTCCTTCTTCTCCTCCTTTGGGGTGTCTTTGGCAGCAACCGGCTTAGCGGCCTCCTTTTCTGGATATTTTGGTTCGGGGGTCTTGGGAGCAGGGGATTTGGGTTCGGGGGATTTACTAGGAGGGGATTTGGATTCGTCTCCTGCAGGGGACTTGGCAGGAGACTTGGGCATGGGGGACTTGGCTGCTGGTGATTTGGGTTCTGGAGATTTCTGAGGTGATTTGGCTGCTGGTGATTTGGGTTCTGGTGATTTGGGTTCTGGAGATTTGGGTTCTGGAGATTTGGGTTCTGGAGATTTCTGAGGTGATTTGGATTCAGGTGATTTAACAGCAGGAGATTTTGCCTTCTTTTCTTCACCCTCTTCCTCTTCTTTCCCCTCCTCATCCTTTTCTTCCTCACCCTTCACCTCCTCCTCTTCCTTTCCTTCTTCCTCCTTCTCCTCCTCTCCCTCTTCACCTTCCTCCTCCTCCTCTTTGGTTTCCTCACCTTGTTTTTCCTCCTCCTCTTCGTCTTCTTTCTTTTCCTCCTCCTCCTCCTCATCTGCCTCTTCCGTCACCTCTGTCACCTGCGTCTCATCCGTCTGCTCCTCCACGATCACCGTATCCGAGATCTCCTCGCTTTTTACCTTGACGTGGCCTGAGATCCTGCTCTCCAGGTAGGTGTACGGGGTGCCACCGGACACGAAACGGTTCTCCTCTCCCTCCAGCAGCTTCCTGTTTCAAACCCCACAGATGGTGAAAATGTTTTTAAAAAATATATATATTTTTTGTATTATTAAATGAAAAGAATTTGCGCACTTTGACCCTGACAAACCTGTAAGCAGCAATCTCAATATCCAGAGCCATCTTCACATTAAGGAGCTCCTGGTAGTCCCTCAGCTGGCTCGCCATCTCCCATTTGGTTGTTTTCAGCTCATTGTCCAGATGATTGATGGTATCCTGCAAAATTAAAGCACAGAACCCTCCAGCTCAGCGATCAGAGGATATGGGGAGCTTATGTGTGTGTGTGTGTGTGGGGGGGGGGGGGGTGCATATTTCTGCTGGTGGTCCTGCCTGGAGCGAGTTGATATCATCCTGGTGTCTGTCTTCGCTCTCCATCCGCTGCCTCTCCAGCGACTCCTTGGTTCCTCGGAGGGTCTCCAGCTCGATGGTGCGGCTCTGGAGCTGACGGCGGTACTCCGCGATCTCCTCCTGGCTCCCACGGATCGCATCCTGGTTGGACCTAGCTGCGTTGGACAGGCGCTCCATGCGCACTGCGGGGGATACGAAGGAAAACATACATTCTTAGCATTCAGATGCCCCTTTAAACTCTTAGGTTCATATTACTGATCTGCATGCATATCAGATATTAGATTTATTTATTTATTTTTATCGGCAGTTCATTCCTTCCCCACTGGGAGCCTGGATAACCTTGAAACTGTCCATCTTTCAGTCAGTCTGACTCAGCTTCCTCCCCTTCAGGAAGGAGCCTCCGCTGCAGTCAGTTAGACTCAGAGGTCATGCAATTTGCTTTTTTTTTTTTTTTTTTTACAAATTCAGATCAGCATGAATATGGGCGGCACGATTTCTTTGGCGTAGTTGTTGGATTTGTAGCCCTAATAAAACATAAAGGTCAAAGGCGCTGTGTGTATTTATTTATTTTTTCCACTGGGGAAAATAAACAAATCATATCTGCATGTGGCAGAAAGCACACAAATTAGGGGAAAAAGCAGAAACCAAGGTGTTAATTTGTCCTGCTGCCTCCCATGCGATGCACAATGTCCTTGGAAATTAGTTTTCTTTTTTGTATCCATCGTCAGCATAAAAAAAGGCATGCAAGGGAAGGCAGCCAGAGTGCAAATTAGTCTCCTCACTGTGTGCTGCCTCACACCTGCAGAGCTGTCCTTGCTTTCACAGAAAACTATCATAATGCGGCGTTGGTGCAGCCACTAAAGGAACCGCAGCGCATTTCATTTAAATCCTAATGATGTACGATAATATTTTAGTTTTCTTGCAAAAAGGGTCCCAACCAGAAAGGTCAGCGGTAGCTATTAAGCAATGCAAAGTTAATGTATGTAAAATTGAATCGAGCAGAGAAACTTAGCAGAATTATTTTTAACCAACTTTCCCCTTTGATCGGCATCACCTTTGAACCACTCCTCTGATTGCACCGCGCTGTTTGACGCGTGGCTGTCCAGCTGGGAGCGGATCTCTCGCAGCGCGCTGGTGACGTCCGCCTTGAGCGTGTCCCTCAGGTCGAAGCTCACCTGTGCGCCCTGAATCTGCGCCAGGAGCTCCGCCACCTCCTCCTCGTGGTTCTTCTTGAGGAAAGCCGCCTCCTCCTCCAGGGCGCGGAGCTTCTTGTCCAGCTCCTGCCGCGTCAGCCGGCACTCCTCCACGTACTTCTTCATGGCGCGGGCGGCAGCCTCCAGCTCCTCCCGGTTGCGCGCCTCGTCCTCCAGCCTGACCTGCAGCTGCTGGATGTCTTCCTCCAGGTGTTCGTGCTCCAGGGCGGCGCGGGTCTTCTCCCCGGTCAGCTGCTGCAGGAGACCCCTGAGGTCGTTCAGCTCCCGCTCGTAGTGCTCCCCGACGGAGATGCGCCCGGCCTGGCTCTGCCGCAGCGCCGCCGCTTCCGCCTCCAGGTTGCGGTTGTGCATCTCCAGGTTGCGCACCTTGTCGATGTAGCCGGCGAATCGGTCGTTGAGAGCCTGCAGGATCTCCTTCTCGCTCCTACGCGTCATGTCGCCGTTGAAGGTCTCCAGGCTTTCGATGGAGGACGGCTGGCTGTATGCGGGACGGCGGCGCTGCTGGGAGTGGAAGCCGCTGGAGGACACGGATGCGGTCCGAGCCTTGCGGTACGAGCTCGGGCCCATGTAGTGGTGGTCCACCGTGTAACTCATGTTGGCCGGGCCGGAGGAGAACTGACTGCAAAGGAGGGAGAGCTCTGCGCTTTTATAGGAGGCAGGGAAAGTCGCCAGTCAGCGCAAGCACGCTGTCTTTTTTTTTTTTAGAGAGACGTCTTTTCCTCTCCCAGAAGAAAAAAAAATCTACCGGCTGCGCAGAAGTACGCGCAACCCTGTTCACACTGAGCACCTCAGATGCTGAAACTTCAAAGCTTGATAATAACTTTACGTCCTGCAACATGCATCTTAGAAATGACCCACCTGCCTCTGTTACAATACAGACGCGATTTGGCAGATGAAGTTATGAACATACAAGCCTTCAAACACTGATGTGCGGATTTTAAAGATGTAAAAAACATTTTGACAGTGAATTGAGAAGGTTCAGTGTGTTCTGCTGATGTTTTTTTTCGTCGCCTGCTGCTGCAGTGAGTTTGCAGATCATCCCTCCTGGGGATCACCTCAGCTGCTGCTGGACCATTGACAACTTCCACTCCTGCAGCGGCTTGCAAAACTATCCCCATCCCTTCAGGCTTTTGCCGTTTTGCCCGATTACAACCACAAGCTCGATGTATTTTATCAGGATTTTTATAGAACAGCACTAACTAAGAAGTGTAAAATTGGGAAGGACATTTTAGAACCCTTTACAATTAAAAGAAAATCTGAACACTGTCCTCCTCGGAGCCTAACACATTCATCACTCCTCTGCAAAATTCTACTCCTTTCTTTTCCAATTTCCCCCTCCTCTGTCTTTTTTACTGCTTGTGTCCCATTTTCTTGGCGCCCCAAAATAATCAGAATCATGAGTCAGCTTTATTTGCCGGATGCGTGTGCACACATTGGAGGAATTTGGCTCTCAATGCTCATGATATGCTTATTTACACAATTATCCAATAACACCATAATGCAGTTATCAGGAAAAAAAATCAAAGACAGCCTGCAAATAAGATTTACTTCTGACATCCGAATGATAACATTTAAAAAATTCACGTTTGCAAACATATTAGGAACTGAGAGCTGGACAATGGTGCAGTTGGTAGCCACAGCAAGATGGTCGTCGGTTCAAGTCCTGTCCTGGAGTCCTTTGGCATGGAGTTTGCATCTTCTCCCTGTGCGTGTGTGGCTTAGGTACATTTTTTTTGTCTGCTGTGTATGTTGCCCTGTAATGGACTGCTGGTTTGTGTCCAGGGTGTACCTGGACAGGTGAGCTCTCGCCCAGTGATCGCGACCCCTGTGGGCATAGACAATAGATGGATGGGCATCAGGGATGGGGGATATTTATACGCCGTGGTTGTTTTTTTATTTGGTTGGCAGCTTGGCTCATCCTGCCGGCAGAATAAAAAATGAGGCTTTGCAGTCTGCAAGATGTAAATGTAAATTATTCACATCCCTTCAACTTTTATGTTGTTACTGTATAACCACAAACATCTTTGTGTTTTATTGGGATTTTAGGTGATACATCAACACTAAGTTGCACACTGCTGGGAAGTAGAAGGAACATTATTCATGGTTTTCAACTCCTTTCACGATTACAAATTTGAAATAAGGGGCATTGTGTGTTGTTTGTATGTACGTAAACTTTATTTATCCATTAAGATTAAAAATCTCCTTTTCAGGAGAGACCTGGCATGTTGTGTTGCAGCATGCTGAGTCAACACCTTTGTAAACAGCCTTTTGCTGTAATCCCAGATGTATTCAGGTCTTTGAGGGGATATGTCTCCAACAGCTTTGCACAGCTAGAGATGGAAATGTTTGCTCTTTGCAAAGTAGCTAAACCTCAGTCAGACATGGACGCACAGCTTCTGTGGACTTTTATTTTTAAAATCCAATTTTATTTTAAAATATTGGGTTTAGTGCCGGACTTATGGACCATTTCAAAATACTTGGATTTAAATCATTCCATTGTAGCTCTGCCTGTTTAGGGCTGTCCTCGTAGAAGGTGAATCTCCGCCCTGGTCTCAGTTGTTTTGCAGCCTGTAGCAGATCGTCCCGCATTAAGCTCCATCTATTTTCCTATTAATCCTAACCAGCTTCTTTGCTAAAGCAAAGCGTCCCTTAATCAATCACTTAATCTGGATAGCATTAACTTGGCCTCTGGTAATAAAGTTAAGAATCTTGGTGTTGTTTTCGACCAAGACATGACATTTAAATCCCATATTAAACAGGTTTCCAGAGTTTCCTTTTTTCACCTCAGGAATATCGCCAAAATTAGAAACATTCTGTCCAGGGGTGATGCTGAAAAACTAGTCCATACATTTGTTACTTCAAGGCTGGACTATTGTAATTCTTTACTATCAGGAAGTCCACAAAATGCAGTTCGAAGTCTTCAGCTGATCCAAAATGCTGCGGCAAGAGTTCTGATGAAAATCAACAAGAGGGATCATATTTCTCCAATTTTAGCTTCCCTTCATTGGCTTCCTGTTAAATCAAGAATAGAATTTAAAATTCTCCTTCTAACGTATAAAAGCCCTTAATAATCAAGCTCCATCATATATCAGAGCTCTGATTACCCCGTATGTTCCTAACAGAGCACTTCGCTCTCAGACTGCAGGTCTGCTGGTGGTTCCTAGAGTCTCTAAAAGTAGAATGGGAGGCAGATCCTTTAGCTATCAGGCTCCTCTCCTGTGGAACCAACTCCCAGTTTTGGTCCGTGAAGCAGACACCCTGTCTACTTTTTAAGACTAAACTTAAAACTTTCCTTTTTGACAAAGCTTATAGTTAAGAGTGGCTCATGTTACCCTGAGCTACCTCTATAGTTATGCTGCTATAGGCTTAGGCTACTGGAGGACATCAGGGTCTATTTCTCACTCTACTGATTTCTACTGTTCTCCAGTTTTGCATGACTGTTGTCATTTCAGCTTTTAACTTTTTGTTCTCTCTTTTTCTTCATAGTAGGTACACCTGGTCTGACATTCTGTTAAATGTGACATCATCCAGGGAAGACAGATCACCTGCTATTACCATCTAATGTAGAACAGGTTCCTGTATCAATGTGTGCTTCTGTGCTTGTTTGTCTCTCTTGTTGTGTCTCTGCTCTGTCTTCTGTAACCCCCAGTCGGTCGAGGCAGATGACCGTTCATACTGAGCCCGGTTCTGCTAGAGGTTTTTCCTTCCCGCTAATGGGTGGTTTTTCTTTCCACTGTCGCTTTATGCTTGCTCAGTATGAAGGATTGCTGCAAAGCCATGGACAATGCAGACGACTGTCCCTGTAGCTCTACGCTTCTCCAGGAGTGAATGCTGCTTGTCGGGACTTTGAAGCAATCAACTGGTTCCCTTATATAGGAAATTTTTGACCAATCTGTATAATCTGACTGATTTTGACTTTGTAAAGTGCCTCGAGATGACATGTTTCATGAATTGGCGCTATATAAATAAAATTGAATTGAAAATTGAACCCCCACAGCATGATGCTACCACCGCCATGCTTCATATTGGTGAAGGGGATGGTGTGCTGAAGGGGATTTTAGGTTTTGACTCAGTGGCTTCTATCTCTTGCACTTCTTTCGCACGGAGGCAATGAGTTCAAGTTTGGTCCCGTCTGACCTGGACACCACACGCTTACTTCAACTCCTGCTTGGACTGTAGAAAACCAAACCAAACCAAGTTTATTTATAAAGCACTTTAAACAACACCAAAGTGCTGAACGGTTACAGTCAATAAAAGATAACAGCAAATCACAAAGGATAATAAAAAAACAACAAACACATAAAATAAAGACATAAAACCAATTAAAATAATCTTAATTTGAACAAAAAATGACATCCCAGATGGTGCCAAAAGCCAAAGAGAAGAGATGGATTTTAAGAAGTGATTTAAAAGCCGTCGGGGAAGCGTCACATACCATCCTCTGAATTTCCTCTTTCTTATGTGGCAAAATGTGAAAAAGTGCAAGGTGTCTGAACACTTGAGCAAGGCATTTTCTGCACACGCTACACTGATACAAGCAAGGGTTACATTTCTAACTTATCTTAAAAATAAGTTCCTACGACTTAATGATCGCTAGTGTATTTCTGCACGTCTCTGCCTCGTTTTCCGGCCATGCAAACCACTGTAGGCTATGATCAGCAGCAGAATTAGCAGCCCCTCTACAGTACATGTGTCAGGGTGGGCCTTGTGCTACAATGACGCAGCATTCTCCCAAAATGGGAGCTGCTGATGTGAAGAGCTGCCTGCTCTGAGGACAGAGCTCACTCTGAAGAGCATGTACAGCAACTATCGATTAACTGGGGTGAGCGAGTTTACACAGCACACCTCGACAGAGTCCTGAGAATTGTAAATGCACTGATCCGTTGAGATCTAAGATTTCTTCTCATCAACCATCCTGTGTGTGTGTGTGTTTTAGCACTGACTGTCTGGACAGCATGGGACATATAAACATTTTATACCTTCCACCTGCTTTCTTTAAATTCTGTGAGATAATAATTACATCACACAGTCCTGATCTGCTTTCCCCAACACCTCACATGTTCAGGTGGCTGAAGGTCATACGAGACGTGTCTCTCTCCAGGGGCTCCGTCTTTTATAAATAAAGGAACTAAACCGAGTCGGCTGGATTCAGAAGTGATGTATTAGGACCTCACAGTGGCATGTAACTGGATTCATGCCTCTAACAGTTCAGAGTATTCACCCCACAAATCTGGCCAATATGGAAGAGTGGCAAGGGGGAGAAAAAAAAATGATTTCTGGAAGAAAGCATGGTGGGTATGGTGATGGCAGCATATTGCTGTGGGGATGCTTTTATTCAGCAGACAGAGGGAAGCCTAACAGAGAGGCTGGCAAGATGGGTGTAACTAAATACAAGCAATCCCGAATGAGAACCCGTAGAGACTGTAAAAGAGTTGAAACTGCTATGGAGGTTCACTTTCCAGTAGTTTCATTGAAGTTTGTGTGCGTGTGTATGTTGGAATGAACCAGACAACGTCAGAACCTGAATCCGAATCCGAATGAATGTATATCTAAGACACTTTCCATTTAATCTGACTGTGCTTGTGCCAATTTGCAAAGAAGAATGGGCTAAAATGTCAGCCGAAGGCAAAAGCTGGTAGAGACATACCCAAAAGGTCTTGCCTGTGTCATTTTAGTTAAAGGCAGTTCTGCAGTATTAACCCAGTTAGCTTGCAATAAATACATTGCTGAGGGTCATAGCTGTGAGTAGAACCCGTCCAAATATTCAGGCTGTTCAGTGATTTGAGACAGGGGTGCACAGTGGTGAAGAAAAGCAACAAATTCAGCTGTTAGGGACCAGGCTGATGCACTGATGCAGGGATGACAACACAGAGAACAAGCCAAGAAGGATGCATCCGGGTGAGAGGACAGGAGTCACCTTGGGCAGGCACACCTAGAAAAGCGGCTGTCCCAGCAGCCTCGGGTATGACTCAGCCATAACGGAGTTAGGAGCTGGACGTGTGTGCACTCTGATTCCTGCATGTGATTGAGGATGCATTATGTGGGTGGGAATATATCTTCCCGAATAAAACTAAATTTGATAAAACCCTTAAATTGTTTGGGTTTATTTTTGGAGGCACGGGGTTGTAAGCAAACAGCAGCTCTTAACAGTTTGAGGGCTGAAAGAGATGGAGTGATTGACGTTTCTGGAAGAGCAGCTGAGCATGGCGTCCTCACAGCGCCACCTACTGGACAGTTAGCAGAACTGCTAGTGTCCTTTACAGACGCGTCCACAGGTGGCAGCAGAACCGCGCAGGCGCAGCTATGCACTGACCTTACACTTAAAAAAAAACAAGTTTACAGGTGGAAATGGTAAAAAGTCATTGTTCCTGAGAAAATTAAGGTTGTTAATTAATTTCTTGTTTAATCTACTGGGCCACAGACAGCACCATCCAGCACAGACGGCATGTGATAAAACCTGAAAGGAAAGGATGCGAAATAAAAGTTAGGGAGACAAACATAAAGAAAGCAACTGAGCTAAAGATTGTTTTAACATTAGCACAATAGTGCCGGATTATTCCCAATTCAGCTGTCAATGTCAAAGTTTTAGAAAAATAAATAAAACTGAATATAAAAATTAAGCTTTCTTCTTTTTCTTGAAGACATCCATTCAGCCATCTTATTCTACTTATACTTGTCATGTTTGTACATTTCTGATTGAATAAAGTTGAAAAAACTGCGTTTAGCTCTGTGCGCTACACCCCAGGGCGGAGGGGGCAGTAATGCACCTCTCAAGGTTGTTCCAGAAGAAGAAGAAGATGAAGTGTTTCCGGTAGAGGAATTTCCGGTTGAGAACGAGGGAAAGTTAAACAAACATAAACAAGCGCAACTGTCTTTTTCCCCATAAACAGTTATGCACTTTCTGATAAAATGATGAGTATACTGGCTAAATGGACTCAGGAAAATAACGAGCTGGCTTTTAATTGTAAGGTAAGTGCCGCTAGCTAACAGAGCGTCCGTGTTATCTGTTCATTTTAGCTGCTACATGCACGTATTCACTAAAGTCTACATTTTTATTGCATCTAAGTTGTGGTGGACTCAGAATATAAGGTGGCATTATAAGCAAACTCTCCTGCTTTGTGTGCAGGAGGAAAGCTTAGATACTTCCTCTTAATGTCTGCTGGGTGTGTTTGGACTGTTTCAGCAGCAGAATGATGAGCTGAACCGAGATCACAACAACCTGTTCAGCCACAGACGATGTTCTTCTGACTTTCACAAACTTCTGAGAAAAATACAAGGTGATCCACCATCTTCTTCTTTATTCCACTCAATAATTGCAATAATTCAATATCAATATATTTGGCAATATAACTTTATTCAACAAAGGTGATATGACATTTCCGATATTTAAATACACATTACAGTCTATGATTACAGCACTTATCACTGACTGACAATGTGGGTTTTATGTGATTTCATGTGTTTAACGCAAAGATTTCTGAAATGTTATATTGGAGGAGTTTTATAAACATGGCAAAATAATAGTCCTAAGTTTGTACAGGCATTCTTGGCAGGCTTTCTGAAGCCTTTATTTTGTTTATATTAATGTCGTAATTGTTTGGTATCGACTGAAATTAAGAAATATATTGTGATATAATTTCCAATTCATGTTCAACAAAGCTGAAAAGAGGGTAGAACAGAGTTAAAAAAATAAAATAAAAACGAACTGTTGTCTATAAACTGCATCTGGTTAAAATGCCAAACACTGAAATTGCTCTTTTTTAAGTTATAAACAAATGAAATAGTTATACCAAAATTCATAAATTGTGCTCAAACAATGCAAACGTTGTGGTATACTTAATTACTTATTTGGCAAATATAAGGGTTTCAGAGTTTAAAATAGAGGTGATCAAAATGCACAATCGTCTACTCCAAAACATAAGACTTCTAACTTAAGGTGAATGTTTAGCACTTAAATGTCCAGAATATTATATAAACAGCAGAGACAATCTACAGCTTTGAGTCTGGAAAAGTATAGAAGTTTGAAATAAAAAAATGTTGAGGAACCCCTATGTTGCTGTGTAGAAACGGCAAAACCATAAAATCCCTGCAATGTCTATTTTGTTCTGATGTATTACCAAAGTGTAGAACAAGCAGACTAAGTATATACATTTTTACATACTCAGGCAAACTTGCAGTCAGTGCACTTGGAGTGTGTGGTACTTTTACTCTGGGTTTTCATTCTGCAAGAAGCTCTCATCTATGACTTTTATCTCATGCATTACTTTGCCGGTGTTTGTTTCTCCCAGGCATCCCTCCTCATTCGGATCATGCACAGCTGGAGCTTTCGGTAGTTTACAACGCCTGTGTGTGCCTCACTGCTCTGTCACAGTTTGAGGAGGCCGAGCTGCTCCTCACACAGGCTGCACATAGAGGTGGGTTTCTGCCTGAAACCAATGGGAACCTTTACTGTGTTGTTTACGTCACCGGCTACATAATTGCAATCTTACTTTATTAACTTGTTTTATCGACTCCCCCCCACTGTTTGCCTTTGTTGCTGGTAGTGCTTGAGTTAGCAGGAGAGGATCGTGGTACCTCTGACCCGTCTGTGCTTTGGAGAGCTGCTCTTAAATCAGTGGCCAGCACAGCGTTGCATCGCCACGTCCTGAGCCTTCTCTGTTTGCAGTGGGGAATATGGCTGGCCAAGAGCTGCCTGAACCCTATTAAAGAATTTCAGGTGGGTTTTTAATTTGTTTTAAAGGATTATGCTTTGTGTATTTGTTTCACAAGCTACATTCAACTGTTCAGCCTTGAGACAACCAGACTGAACAGATTTCCTGAAGATTTTAAGTGGCGGTCTGTTTGCATTATTGCATTATTCCTTCATATACAGGTACATCTCGAAAAATATAGAATATCATAATTCGTGAAAAACGTCTTCATTAAACAAAGTGAAATATTTCAAGTCTTTATTTCGTGTAGTTTTGGCAATCAGGGCTAATAGAGCATCCGTCCGTCCGTTGTCTTCCGCTTATCCGGGGTCGGGTCGCGGGGGTAGCAGCTTCAGTAGGGAGGCCCAGACGTCCCTCTCCCCAGCCACTTGGGCCAGCTCCTCAGGAGGAATCCCAAGGCGTTCCCAGGCCAGCCGGGAGACATAGTCCCTCCAGCGTGTCCTGGGTCTTCCCCTGGGTCTCCCCCCGGTGGGACGTGCCCGGAACACCTCACCAGGGAGGTGTCCAGGAGGCATCCTAACCAGATGCCCGAGCCACCTCAACTGGCTCCTCTCGACGTGGAGGAGCAGCGGCTCTACTCTGAGTCCTCCCCGGATGACTGAGCTCCTCACCCTATCTCTAAGGGAGAGCCCAGACACACTACGGAGAAAACTCATTTCAGCCGCTTGTATCCGGGATCTCGTTCTTTCGGTCACGACCCAAAGCTCGTGACCATAGATGAGGGTAGGAACGTAGATCGACCGGTAAATCGAGAGCTTCGCCTTTTGGCTCAGCTCTCTCTTCACCACAACGGATCGGTACAGCGCCCGCTTCACAGCAGACGCTGCACCAATCCGCCTGTCGATCTCCCGCTCCATCTTCCCCTCATTCGTGAACAAGACCCCAAGATACTTGAACTCCTCCACTAGGGGCAGGACATCCTCCCCAACCCGGAGAAGGCACTCTACCCTTTTCCGGTTCAAGACCATGGTCTCGGATTTGGAGGCACTGATTTTCATCCCGGCCGCTTCGCACTCGGCTGCGAACCGCTCCAGTGAGAGCTGTAGATCACGCCCTGATGAAGCCAATAGGACCACGTCATCCGCGAATAGCAGAGACGCAATCCTAAGGCCACCAAAGCGGATCCCCTCAACACCTTGGCTGCGCCTAGAAATTCTGTCCATAAAAATTATGAACAGAATCGGTGACAAAGGGCAGCCTTGGCGGAGTCCAACTCTCACCGGAAACGAGTCCGACTTACTGCCGGCAATGCGGACCAGACTCTGACACCGGTCGTACAGAGACCTGACAGCCCTTATTAAAGGGTCCGGTACTCCATACTCCCGGAGTACCCCCCACAGGATCCCCCGGGGGACACGGTCGAATGCCTTCTCCAGATCCACAAAGCACATGTAGACTGGTTGGGCAAACTCCCATGCCCCCCCAAGAATCCTGCTGAGGGTGTAGAGCTGGTCCAGTGTTCCACGGCCAGGACGAAAACCACACTGCTCTTCCTGAATCCGAGATTCGACTATCCGACGGACCCTCCTTTCCAGAACCCCTGAATAGACCTTACCAGGGAGGCTTAAGAGTGTGATCCCTCTGTAATTGGAACACACCCTCCGGTCCCCCTTTTTAAATAGGGGGACCACCACCCCAGTCTGCCAATCCAGGGGAACTGCCCCCGATGTCCACGCAATGTTGCAGAGCCGCGTTAACCAACACAGCCCCACAACATCCAGAGCCTTAAGGTACTCAGGGCGAATCTCATCCACCCCCGGAGCCTTGCCACCGAGGAGCTTTTTAACAACCTCGGCAACCTCAGCACCAGAGATGGGAGAACCCGACCCAGAGTCCTCAGGCTCTGCTTCCTCAATGGAAGACGTGTTGGTGGGATTAAGGAGGTCTTCGAAGTATTCCGCCCACCGACGCACGACGTCCCGAGTCGAGGTCAGCAGCACACCACCCCCACTGTAAACAGTGTTGGTACTGCACTGCTTCCCCCTCCTGAGACGCCGGATGGCGGACCAGAATCGCTTCGAAGCCGTACGGAAGTCTTTCTCCATGGCCTCTCCGAACTCTTCCCACGCCCGAGTTTTTGCCTCGGCGACCAGCCGAGCCGCCTGCCGCTTCGACTGCCGGTACACATCAGCTGCTTCCGGAGTCCCACAGGCCAAAAAAGCCCGGTAGGACTCCTTCTTCAGCTTGACGGCTTCCCTCACCGCTGGTGTCCACCAGCGGGTTCGAGGGTTGCCGCCACGACATGCACCGACAACCTTGCGGCCACAGCTCCGACTAGCCGCCTCAACAATAGAGGCGTGGAACATGGTCCATTCAGACTCAATGTCCCCCGCCTCCCTCGGGACGTGTTTAAAGTTCTCCCGGAGGTGGGAGTTAAAGCTCCGCCTCACAGGGGACTCCGCCAGACGTTCCCAGCAAACCCTCACAGTACGTTTGGGCCTGCCCGGTCGGACCGGCTTCCTCCCCCGCCATCGGAGCCAACTCACCACCAGGTAGTGGTCGGTGGAGAGCTCCGCCCCTCTCTTCACCCGAGTGTCCAAGACATGCGGCCGCAGGTCAGATGAAACGACAACAAAGTCGATCATTGAACTGCGACCTAGGGTGTCCTGGTGCTAATAGAGCATGACTACCCAAAATTCAGTGTCTCAGAACATTGGAATATTGTTAAAAGTTTGAATATTGAAAACTCGTGGTGTCACACCATAATCAACGAATTAACTCAAACCAGCTGCAAAGGCTTCCTGAGCCTCTGTATGGGCTCTCAGTCTGGGTCAGTAGGCGACACAATCATGGGGAATGACTGCTGACTGGACAGATGTCCAGACGACGGTCATCGACACTCTTTACTAGCTGGGTAAACCACAAAAGGTCATTGCAGAAGAAGCTGGCTGTTCACAGATGGCCGTATCCAAGCATATTCACAGAAGGTTAAGTGGAATGAAAAAGTCTGGTAAGCAAAGGTGCACCAGCAAGGTCTGGACTGAGGCTGGCGCCAGCGCATTAAGAGCCACTGCACGAGGCTACAAGTATTTTACCTGTGCTAAGGAGAAAAAGAACCGGACTGTTGCTCCGTGGTCCACAGTCTTCTTTTCAAATGAAAGTAAATTCTGTATTTAATTTGGAAATCAAGGTCCAGAATCCACATTCCTGGAAATCCAGTGTGATATTTTGCTGAAGATGAGAGACAACAGGCCCAAATGTGCAGATGACCTGAAAGCCACTATTAGAGCAACCTGGGCCTCCATTACACCTCGGCAGAACCACCGGCCGGCCTTATGTGATACTCAACGTTTTCCAAGACTCAGAATTTTGGGTTTTCATTATCTGTAAGCCATAATCATGACAATTACAAGAAATAAAGGCTTGAAACATTTCAATCTGTTAATTAATCTATATCATATATATCAGTTTCACTTTCTGAAATGGAGACAAATAATGTCAACATTTTTTCATGGTATTCCAATTTTTTAGATGCACCCATAAGTCCAGACTTGGTGTGAGAAAACTTTAAATAATAATAAAAATACATTTTATTTAAAAGGCGCCTTTCTAGACACTCAAGGTCACCGTACAAAAATGATAAAAACTTAATTAAGTGTAACACTTTATCCAGGCTGTGTGGACATGAGCCATTACTTTTTTTTATACATCAACCAATTTTTCTTTTTATCCACCAATTTAAATTGTCAGATTTTCTCCAAAAATGTAAATCAATGAAATTTTTTTTCTGTGTGTGTGAGTCAAACATCATTATTTATTCATGCCTGTGCAAATTCTCAGTTACTCGGGTCATCGCAACAGCAAACAGGCTTTAATCGGAGGCAACTGGACTTTTGCTCGTAAGCGCATTGGCACGGCACAGGAGGGCCAGCAGCTCGGGCAAGATTCAGGAGTCCACTTGCACCTTGAGAACAAAGGGCACTCTTTTGAAGACAATGATGTCCAGATTCTGGACAGCGAGAACAGATGGTTTGAAAGAGGGATTAAAGAAGCCATCTTGGTCAAAAGAGAAAAGCCAGTGTATGTATTTAGGGTTTGACATCGATTCAAGTTTCAAGATTCGATTCTTATTCTCAAGATTTAGAATCGATTCTTTTCGATCCGGTACGATCTCAAATTGGATTGCTGGTATTAAAAATATTTTTTTTCGCAGTTGCCTATTTACATGACTGTGTAGTTAGGCACCATACTGATGGTAGTATTAACATCCAGAAGCAAATGAATGAAGTATGGGTGGTTAATGGTGGCGTTAAGGACAAAACCCTCTTCCTGAATGTTGAAACAGTTGCTTTCACAAACATGTTGTGGGGCAGGATAGCCACACAGATCCAGGGTAGACCCCAGAGATAGGTACAGCGGCTACTTGGACACCAGCCTGGTGCATTATTAAAAATATGGCATTAAAATTTCACCTTCCAGAGTGGTCGTGTGAGCTGGAAATGCCCGCTCACACATTTTAGCTCATAATGGAAAATTTGTTTAAAAAAAAAAAAGTCAATCTTTGGTTATATGAATTGATCTTTAGGGATTAATATGAGAATCGATTCAGAACTAGAAAATCAATTTTTTTTAACACAATATATATAGCAGACTGGCTAACAGCAAACTTTAGACCAGATGAGTCAGACTTAATTTACTGCCCCACAGTGGAGAAACCCCCTGTTGGTGATTTTAATTTGCAGACCTGTAGCCAGGGACGGCTTTCTGCTTTCTTGTTGTGAGTCTTTGAGCGGTTTCGCAGAACTTCCTTGAGTCCATCTGAAAGCTGCAGTCCTTCTGGTCACCAGAGATCTGTTGCTTCAAGAGTCTCCAGAAAGCTCCAAACAGTAAACGCCTGCGTCTTCATCCTGGTCCATAATTTTTTTTCGCCAAGCTCTGTTCTGTTTTGTCGTTGTTTTGGTTGTTATTAATGTGTCGTCAACAGAGGAACCTACGGTGCTCTCCTTTTCCTCGATGCAGGAGGAGATGTCTCTGTTAGAGGGACAGGGTGGAGTGGTTTGGGATGATTGCAGGACCGAAGCAAAGGAAAAGATCCCAAATATTCCCAGACTGGTTCTGGACCCTAGGAGGCTTGCTGAGCTGCTGAAGATCTGCACTGCGATTGTCCAAGGTCAGCAACATTTATACTGGTCGAGTTTTAAAATGCTGATTTCAGTCTGTTGTGACTGAACCTCAACATTTATTAAACCTTTAGCGTAGCGTTGGGATTTTAGCTCTGTACTCTCTGACATGCGCATTTCATTTATCCACCATTTCACCTGCTTTTTCTGTCTGGAGTCCCAAAACCACCAAATGGGGTTTCTTGTAGATAATTGATAACCATTGTCTTTTATTAGGAACTCAAGTGAACTTCATAATAGTTAATGGTTAGTAGCGAAGCAAAAAAAAATAATAATAATAATTTTGCATCCCTGAAGTGCAGTAAATGCAACATTCAATTTTCAATTCAATTCAACTCAATTTTATTTATATAGCGCCAATTCATGAAACATGTCTTCTCAAGACACTTTCCAAAGTCAAATTAAATCAGATTATACAGATTGGTCAAAATATTTCCTACATAAGGGAACCCAGTTGATTGCATCAAAGCCCCGACAAGCAGCATTCACTCCTGGAGAAGCGTAGAGCCGCAGGGAGAGTCGTCTGCATTGTCCATGGCTTTGCAGCAATCCCTCATACTGAGCAAGCATGAAGCGACAGTGGAAAGAAAAACTCCCCATTAACGGGAAGGAAAACCTCCAGTAGAACCACGCTCAGTGTGAACGGTCATCTGCCTCGACTGACTGGAGGTTAGAGAAGACAGAGCAGAGACACAACAAGAGAGACAAACGAGCACAGAAGATCCAGTAATCTGTTCTACATTAGATGGTAAAAGCGGGTGGTCTGTCTTCCCTGGATGATGTCACAGTTAACAGAACGTCAGACCAGGTGTACCTACTATGAAGAAAAAAAGAGAGAAAACAAAAAGTGAAAAGCTGAAATGACGACAAACAATGCAAATTGGAGAACAGTAGGAGAACTCAACAGAGTGAGAGAAATAGACCCTGATGTCCTCCAGTAGCCTAAGCCTATAGCAGCATAACTATAGAGGTAGCTCAGGGTAACATGAGCCACTCTAACTATAAGCTTTGTCAAAAAGGTAAAGTTTTAAGCTTAGTCTTAAAAGTGTGTCTGCCTCACATGTTGTTCCTTGAGCTGTAAGAGAAAAACAAGGAGGCTGAACTGCTAATCTGAACCCGTCACTGAATGAGATGCTTTAAAGCTAAAGGCCTCACACAAATAACCAAGGGTTGTTTTCAGTTTTCAGCCCCAGATTGATGTATTAAAGTAAAAGTCATGTTATCATCTGTCATCCTCTTGTTTAATCCATGCGGTTTAACAAATTAAATGTTCTAGGTACATTTAGTCATATCAACAAGCACTGATCTACCACGACATTAAACATTTTCAAAGGATCCAAGAAGCTTTGTGAGCTGCAAGCCTGGACC
Source organism: Fundulus diaphanus (assembly GCA_037039145.1). Lineage (NCBI taxonomy): Eukaryota > Metazoa > Chordata > Actinopteri > Cyprinodontiformes > Fundulidae > Fundulus > Fundulus diaphanus. The sequence goes on from CM073127.1 coordinate 28,343,576, forward strand.
CGCCATACGTCTGTTTTTCTGGACACGCTCTGTCCGGTTGAGAGGGTAAATGTTAAAGCTTGAAAACTTCAATGATTCCTGAACGTTTACTGGACTGGAGAAAGGTTGTTATTGTGCTGTAAGAAACATCTTTAGTCTTTAGGGATTTTTTTTTTTTTTCTGCCATGAATGTGGTTTGTCGGCTCCAGAGATTTCCCACCAGCATGATGCCAATGAGAACACAGTGAGCCCCACCCCCCTTTCTTTTATCATATCGAGTAACCTGCTGCAGTGTTTTCCCAAAGTAAATGGCTTTGTGTCCGAATGCCAACTGCTGCACACTCCCAACACACTAGCAGACGGGCCATTTGTCGCCATATTCAGCCTTAAAATGTGTCTGGTTAAATTCATTTGGATTTTACTAAGGGTAAGGAAAGCTTTAAAAAAAACTATGGAAAAGAAAATCTAAAGAAGGTTAAATTAGATAAATGATGTTTCCCGACCTTGTTCCAGGTTTTGTTTGACAGAACATAAAAATCTTACTTCCCAAAAATACATTTTTCAAAAAATTCTGGATATTTTTCTGCTGATGGATGGAGCTGAGAACTGCTGTTCCTGCTGTGATGCATTTTGATGAGCTGACAAGGATACTAAAAATATATATTTTTAAAAGTAATACCAGGGTTATGGTAAAAAAAATAGTTAAAGATATAATAGTATAGAAATACAGGGGTGCCCAACAACAGTCCTCAAGAGCCAGTGCCCTGCATGGTTTAGATGTTCCCCTGGTTTAACACACACCTCTGCAGAACATGACGACATACCAAGCAAATAATTCAGCCATTAACTCGGCTGTGGTGAAGGAATCGCTTCTAACCGGGCTGAATTGATTGTGCTTGAGATTTCATGTTTTTTTTTTGGGAGGGGTTGCAGTAATAAATATAATTAGCTGCTACCTGAAGAGTTTGACAATGATGCATCCAGTTCAATAGATAAAACAGTTACTATGGCAGCACAAGCTTGAGGTCTCAAGATAATTAGATGATAAAAAATATCCAGTGGTCATTCGGCCAACATTTCTCCAATCATTTGTCCATTAGCTCTCCATCTATCAACGGTCTGTCCTTTTGTCCCTTTATCTGTCGTCCATCTGACCGTTTATCCATCCGTTCCGTCTGCCATCTATTGGTCAGCCTTTGCCTCTCCGTCCATCTCACCATCTGACTGCTCAGCCATCCATCTGTTCCTTATATAAAGCTTCTGCCATAATTTCATAAGGAACTTTTGTCATTTTATCTGTTAAAACTTCCTGCAAAACGGCCTCAAACTGTTCAGATTTGAGTCTGTAAAGGTTTGTAATTTTCACATGAAAAATATGTAGTACCCAATCAAAAGAAAACCTAAATATTATATGTTGACGCAACAACTGTATGAAACTCTTCTTTGTGACCAAAACAAGCTTGAAATGTCTTTATCTCAGAATCAGAATCAGAAATACTTTAATGATCCCAGAGGGAAATTACTGTTTCAGTACAACCGCCATCACATACATCACAAACATTTCAGGGGGAGACGATTTACTGAGGCCATGCTGCCAAGGACACTGGTGCCCACAGGGCGCTGCCATTCCATCTTGAGATAGTTGGACAATTGAACAGTAATTGCAACAAAAAGCTGGAGCTCATATAGTGATGTAATGAAACTGTTTCCATGACAAAATGAGTGGGATCTGACCTCAAGATAACGACCAAATAACAAAATGGGCTTCAAAATGATGTCATCTCAAGATATTTGGACTATGAAGCTATTATCAAGCTCATAATGTTGTTATATGAAGATAATTGAACCGGGCGAAGCCTGAGGTTGCATTATCTTTTATAAAAAGGTGATAAATACTTAACAAAAAATATACAAAACCCAAAACAGACTTTTCTTTGTGATGGTTTGAAAATCTTCAAACTTTTTAGTTTGGAAAGTCAGTAAGACAGCTCTTGATAACCCAACTCTTTCAGTTATTTGAGACGGTCAGCGTTGTTCTCCTGTCCTGTTAGAACCAGAATCAGCGTTAATCGCCTGATTTGTGCACACAAACTCACTTTGCTCTCAGTTAAAACCTGAAGTATACATATATCCAAAGTGAGATTATAATACTTTTTTAAGAAATATGTATATACACAGTGTTTTTCCAAAGCCTTAGCAGCTGTTAATGACTCTAGACTAACAATGCCGGTGCTTTGCTCCTTCCTGTGTGCTTAAAAAGGTGCGGAAAGGCTGAATGAAGGTTGGAACACGCTTTCTGCCCTGCAGGCTGCTGCTGCTCTGCCTGCTCCCAGAGCTCTCATAGCATACACACACCTCCTCTCAGGTTCCTGCCTCGCCCGTATGGTACACAGAACCACGCATACAAACCATTGATTAAACAGAACAAGGAGAATGCAAGGTTGTTTGAATGCCCTGAGCGTTTGTGTGTTTTGCACTCGTCTCTAGAACCGCCCTCAGATGGCGCTGCAGTGTTTCAGAAGGGCTCTGGAGACAGATCCTCGCTGTGCATGCGCTCTCTACCAGAGCACACTCCTCTACAGGCAGCTGGGAAACGTTCAGGCAGAGATCCAGGCTCTTCGTATTCTGCACTCAGTGAGTAACCTACATGGCTCGCAGTCAAACATTCAATCATTCAAACAGTAGGGTGCCTTTTGTATGTCTGAAATGTGGTCTGGATGCAGATAAATAATTTTACTATTAATTAGTTCCTGTGGGGCTCCCAAAAGTATTCAGACGCCTAAAAGTTCTCTGCATTTCGTCAAATTACAACCAAAAGCTTCATTCTCTTTTATTAGGATTTTCTCTGAGACAGAGCAGCGCATAATTATGAAAGTGAAGGAAAATTATGCCGGTTCTAATTTTTTTTTTAACCAATAAAATTCCCTTATGAACCGTCCTTTCCTCCAATTCTGTCTCTTCTAGCTCTGTACATGTAAGGACTGAAATTCATGTCAGGGTTATTGACTGGGCCAGTCCAGCTTGTGCATACACCTCTATCTAAACCATATCTTACTTTTAGAATCAGAATTCTTTTATTGTCATTGTGCAAGAAAGCACAACAAAATTTAAAGAATAGCGACTCTCAAAGGCACTGCAAATAAAAGAATAAGTAAATAAATGTAGTAGAAACACAGAAACAACAGGGATGTTAAGGAAAAATAACATCCTAGTTGCTTGTAGTTCGCTTTGGCCTGTCTGGTGCCTCTCTTCTGAGGGGCTCGGCCGCGGCTGTACAGGTCCCTGTCTCCGTGCCTGAAAGCGCCATTTCTCTCCCTCAGAAGTTCCTTGACTTCCCTGTTCATCCAGGGCAACTGGTTGGGAAATACCTGGACATGACTGTCCACTGTGACGGTGTTGACACAGTGGTGGATGTAGCTCAGTACTGCTGATGTGCATACCTCCAGGTCACGGTGCGGAAAATGTCCCAGTCCGTGGTTGCTAGACCGTCCTGCAGCTGCTGAGTGGCGCCATCAGGCCAAGATTTCACCATCCGTATTTTGGGAGTGCTCTCTTCTTCAGTGATTTGTATGCCAGAATAAGAAGCAGTGAAGTGTGATCAGAGGAGCCCAAATGGGCCAGCTGAGTGGCCCTGTATCCTTGCTTGATGTTGGAGTAGGCTTTATCCAGTGTCTTAGCTCCCCTAGTGGCACATTTGATGTGCTGGTGGGTAGGGAGCACTACTTTCAAATCAGCATGGTTAAAATCCCTTGCGATCACGTACACTGCCTCTGGGAGGTTTTTCTGTTGCCAGCTGAGAGCATTATCCAAATGGCTACGACCTGTATGGCGTTAGCACCGGGTGGAATGTATACACTTACCATGACAAAGGTAAACTCACAGGGAAGGTAGAATGGCCAGCATCTCACGGTCATAAAATCTAGGTCTGCTGAGCAGTGCCTGTCATTAAACCGCGATATTTGTAAACCGACTGTTGTTCACATAGATTTTTTATTTAGGTATTTCAGTGTAAAGGAGACTGGAAACGTGAAATATTTAAGTTGTAAAACAGTGCTTCTTTTCCTTCCACTTAAGAAGTATGTGCTACTTTGGGTTGGTCCATCACACAAAATCCTATGAAACACATTGAAAGGAGTGGCTGTAAGGTAACAAAAAGGTGAAAGACATATGAAAGCCTTTGTGAAACACTGTATGTCTGTTTTGTAGTTTACTAGATGACAAAATGAGCAAAAAAACGAACTTTTTATCACTGAAACACATTCAGGGGGTTCCAGGTCTGGATACTGAAGTATCAAACCTCTCTTGTCCCTTAGACTTTGTTGTTACCCTCGACTACAGAACCTGCACTGGCTGCAGGCCGCCTCCTCTCACCGTCCTTGTTTCTCTGCAGCCAGTCGCTGGGCAGCCTGCTCTCTGTCCCCTCAGCCCTCAGCGTCCTTCACAGCTTGGCTCTCAAATGCGTGATCCATGACAGGTGAGAAAAGCAGCATGGTGTCCCTGTGAATTCCTTTCATCTGCACGTTTATCCAGATACCGATAATGTAAACGAGAACAGTGAATATGTTAACTTTGTCCTAGGCATGCACAATATATTGTGAGTAAATCGTCCTCACAATATAAGTGTTCGCCATATTGGCAAAGGGCTGCTTGGAGTGCAATAATTGTTGACTAATTATATTCCAGGTGTTATGACCTCTTTTTTTCGTGCTAATGTAATATTTAGCCATTTGGTCAGAGTCTCACTGCAGCGAATGCTCACAATGGACACAAATGACATTGCACACGATGTAGGAACCACCGAGAAAGAGAGGAAAGAATAGAATATGCATTTATCGCGGCTGATATTGTTATTATATTTACTATTATTATGACCATCGTAAGACTTTCTAACATCGTGCAGCCCTGCTTTGATAATAAACGAGGGTTTTGCTGCTGCTTTAGAGTGTCAGAAGGTGTGGAGAATTACCTGGACCTGCTTGCTGCTCTTCGATCTGAAGATCAACATGGAGTAACAGCAAACGCATCGACGGTCAGTTGCTAAGAAGTCGTAAATAGTTTTATGAAATTATATTCCTGAAATGTGTTATTTGACGTGTTTACCTTAGGCGCACGCTGTGGTCTCCACCCTCCCCAAGTTACCCCGTCTCTACCTTGAGGCCGGAGCCGCCTTACTCATGGCCCGGCGGCCTGCAGACTGTATGGCGCTCTGCGACGAGGTCATCGGTACGATTCTGGATCTGCTTCCAGATAAAGTGTTGTTGGAGGATCCAGAGGACGGAAGTGTGGCTGAGAGCAGGCAGGAGAAAGACGAGGCTGAAAGTGGGTTGGTAAGGCTTCTCTGGGCAGCGGCAGCCTACCTCCTCCTGGGTCACTGCTACGCTCAGCAGAAGGACTGGAAACAAGCAGTTACCCATTACACAAGGTCCGTGGTGCTGAACTGGTTTTATGCACATCGTCTCTGATATTATAAATAAACACACACCATTTTTTTCCTGCCCTGTAGGTGTTTCAACCTGTCGGTGAAGGTGCACTGTAAAAGGAAAGGTGAGCTAGTTTAAGAAAGTATTTTAAATAAAAAGATGTAATTTCTTTTTCTGGATCTGTAGGTTTTCTCTTATTCATTATATGCTTCATTTCAGCTTTCTCACCACAAGTCTCTGCCCCAGATAAAGAGTCTAATCAGGGTGTAGATTTGTGTGTCCTCCAAAGACTAAAGGGACTTTCATTAGCTGGTAGGGGCATCAGCTTCGCCCAGATGGACCGTCTGAGAGAGGCGCTCAGAGACCTTCACCTCGGCCTGCAGGCCCTCCCAGGTACGTAAATCTAGGAGCACAACTACGATTAAAGATGCATAGCTCACAGTATCGCTGGACAATAAAAATGTCTTTATGGCTGGGAAAAAAAGCATATTGATAAAATAGAAATCAGATTGGTTAATATAATTATCAAAAAAATTCAAAACATATTTTAAGAGCAACCGTGGCCATTTAGTGCACAGCGACCTATTTTTAGATAAAGAACACATAAACACTGGATTCAAACTCAGCCCACTACTGAACCGACTTTGTCCCAAAACTGCACGTTTAAAAAAAAGAAAAAAGAAAAAAAACTCTTTGAAGGGGGCTGATCTTGGTGATGGAGCGTTCCTGGGTCTGTGTTTGTGATTGGTTGGGAGGATGTAATGACTGTAGTACTAACCTACATGATAGGCTAGAATACAAAAGGATTCTATATATTCTTTTTTTTAAATTAATGTTTCTTTTTGAGGTTAGCATCGGGGATGCCTTCAACCTTTTCATCAGATCAGGATCTCCGAAAGGGTTTAGATGTCTATGTTAAAGGTAAAGGCTACTAGACTATCTCCAAGCAGCTTCGTGTCACCTTCCTCATGTGACCACAGCTGTCAATATTATAAAATAGTATAAGGTTTACAGGAACAACCTCCTGGTAAGTGGACGCAACAGGAAACACAATCTCAGGCAGACGTGACGATAGAGTAGCTGGTAGAAAAGAAGCTGAGGAAACAATCGAAAAATTGCACAATGAGGTTAAGATATGTCATTTTTTTTTGTTCTCATCACCATCCATCACATTTTGAGTCATAATGAGCCCCTGGCTGGGGACCAAAGCAGGAGCGTCACTATTTTCAGAAAAACACAAAAAGTCAAAGTTGAATTTCCATAATGTGTGTCGCAAACCCTAAAAATAGAGACACGTTAAAGTATAAAGTCTACAGAGGCGTTCCAGGGCACAATATTCTCCCCAGTGTCAGACAGCTCAGCTTCAGTCGCAGGTCAGGTGGACTCCCAGCAAGATAATGACCCGAAACATAAGCCCCAGTTCCACCGGTTCGGTTTGGCTGCGCACCGCACAGCTCCGCTCGCTTGGGAGTGTTTCAGGAGCATCCTGTAATATAATTTCACTGCGGTTAAAAAGCTTTTGTACCGTTAACGTGTTCTCGTTGCTCCTGCCATGGCTGAGATAAAAATCTCATAAAGCCGTAAATTTTGAAACTGTGAGGCTTCATCTCCCCTCTCCGCTTCCATCTCTCTCCTAAACACAGAGAAGCAGGGGAGCTGTGCCTTACTTTTTTTTTAGTTTAAGGTGATCCAGATATTTATCCCGGTGGATTACTTTATCCTTAAAAAACTTCCAAGACAGTCTTGCATATACAATTATACACACAATATTTGTATTTTTTTTAATTTATCATTTCTCGCAGATTTCTTTAAAGTGTCCGTCCGTCCATCCGTCTTCTTCCGCTTATCCGGGGTCGGGTCGCGGGGGTAGCAGCTTCAAGAGGGAGGCCCAGACGTCCCTCTCTCCAGCCACTTGGGCCACCTCCTCCAGGGGAATCCCAAGGCGTTCCCAGGCCAGCTGAGAGACATAGTCCCTCCAGCATGTCCTGGGTCTTCCCCTGGGCCTCCTCCCGGTGGGACGTGCCCGGAACACCTCACCAGGGAGGCATCCAGGAGGCATCCTGACCAGATGCCCGAGCCACCTCAACTGGCTCCTCTCGACGTGGAGGAGCAGCGGCTCTACTCTGAGTCCTCCCCGGATGACTGAGCTCCTCACCCTATCTCTAAGGGAGAGCCCAGACACACTACGGAGAAAACTCATTTCAGCCGCTTGTATCCGGGATCTCGTTCTTTCGGTCACGACCCAAAGTCCGTGACCATAGATGAGGGTAGGAACGTAGATCGACCGGTAAATCGAGAGCTTCACCTTTTGGCTCAGCTCTCTCTTTACCACAACGGATTGGTACAGCGCCCGCTTCACAGCAGACGCTGCACCAATCCGCCTGTCGATCTCCCGCTCCATCTTCCCCTCATTCGTGAACAAGACCCCAAGATACTTGAACTCCTCCACTAGGGGCAGCACATCTTCCCCAACCTGGAGAAGGCACTCTACCCTTTTCCGGTTCAAGACCATGGTCTCGGATTTGGAGGCACTGATTTTCATCCCGGCCGCTTCGCACTCGGCTGCGAACCGCTCTAGTGAGACCTAAAGATCACGCCCTGATGAAGCCAGTAGGACCACGTCATCCGCGAATAGCAGAGACGCAATCCTAAGGCCACCAAAACGGATCCCCTCAACACCTTGGCTGCGCCTAGAAATTCTGTCCATAAAAGTCATGAACAGAATCGGTGACAAAGGGCAACCTTGGCGGAGTCCAACTCCCACCGGAAACGAGTCCGACTTACTGCCGGCAATGCGGACCAGACACTCTTTAAAGTGTCAATGTCGCAAACAGGGTGTTGGTGACAGGGGCTAAAGCCACCCCCAGGAAGTGTTTCCCTTTTCCAGGCATTTCTAGGTCGGTTGAAACACAATCAATCAAGATAAGCAGAGTAGAGAAAAGTGGAGCTGGGCGAACCAAACAGGGTAGGGTTGGTGGAACTGGGCCTATACAGCCAACAGCACTCAAACATGACAAAAGATAAAACATTGAACAACTCTGAAATGGCTCTCTATAAACCCAGATCATCTGTGGAAGGATCTGAGAAATGTACTGGAGACACCCCCCCTTCACAGCTGGACCTTCAACCAGTTTGCCCAGGAAGAGTGGGCCATACCTCAGTACCTGTTAGCAAATATAGCAAATGTAGAGCAATCTCATTGTGAAGCACAGAGATCATCTCTTAGCAGTGAACGCTGCAAATAGTTCTGCCAGAGTATCATTTTATTTTGTTTAATAGTATAAAAAGTTCAGCTGAACAAGTAATCTAAACCCAAATTGGATTTCTGTTAAATACTGAATTAAAAAGAGAGGCCATTTAACTTTTGTTGGTTTTGATCCATTTTATTCTCATCTACACGAAAGCATTCAGAACCGTTCTCAAAATACAGATGCAAAAATAACCCATGTCCATACACAAACGTGTACAAAACCACTGATCAAGTGTCTGTGGAAATACTCTGCCCCCTGTTTATTAGAGCAGGCGGCTTTCTAGTGGTGGACACCTTGGGAGTATGAAGAGTCAGCAAAGGCACAACCCAAGAGCAAAAAGTGTTTGTCTGCATCATTGTATATTTCTGCGACTTGATACTACGACTGTATTTAAGTAGAAGGAGCAACACTTTTAAAAACCACTGTGCGTTCATATTACATTGTCCTGATTTCAGTCACATGACCCTTTCTGTTTCAGAGGGTGTGAGTGCAGGGCAGTGGTGTGGGGAGGTGCTGTGGAGGCTGGACAGGCGGCGGGAGGCGGCTGCCTGTTGGGAAAAGACCTGGAGCCATGCCTGTCCACCCTTAGCAGAGTGAGACGCTATACTTGTACTCGCTGCTCTTACACATGCTTCTGTTTACAGACATTCCGGAAAAATTGTGACTTACCGGAGTAGATTTGGGAACTTCAACTAGAATATGTCAAAATTAAATTTTAAATAGTCTTGAGTTTAGGTTTGTTTGATAGAAGAAAGATGTTAAAATGCAACAAAAAAGTCCTTAAACCAAATTTTAACCTGTTAACTGTGTTCTTTCTTAAGATGGGAATGTCCTTTCTCTTGCAGGGCTCTTCCTGTGTACGCACAAGAACTTCAGTCTGGTCCGTTGTTGGATCCCACAGAGCTGCGCTCCAGACTAAAAGAACTTGGACCTCTCTAGTCCGAGTGGAGAATAAAGAAATACATATCTCTTCATCAACAGGATGGGTGGCCTGTGCAATAATGGGACAAATATGTGGAGAGAATAAAATAACTGGATAAAACTTGCCGTGGGGCCCGTGTGTGTGGGAAGATTCTTCCGTTGGTATGTTACTATGAGAGAGTGCAGTTGCAGAGCTACTGCCCTGCAACTTTTGGATGCTTCCGTCCTCTGCGGAGCTGAAATGACTGAATGCTGATGAGGGAATTCATCCATTTGATTCAGGTGTGTTGGAGAAGCGACGCATCTAAAAGTTGCAGTACAGTAGTTCTCGATTACTGGACTTGGGCACTCCTGCTCTAGTTGTTGTCTTCATGATCACACACCTAACTGCACCACCATGTAAAAAACAGCTTGTTTTATTTGGGGGTTGGGGCTTCGAGAATTTACATTAATAATGTAAAGATAAGATACTCGGGACTTCTGCTCACCCATAAGCAGTCCACCTTTTACCGGTTGAGAACCGTAGCCCGAGTGGAGAAGCTGACTCTCATCCTGGCAACCTGATACTCGGCTTCAGACCACTCCAGTCATGAAGTCCTGAAGATCATGGCTTTAAGGTTCCAGCAGGACCACATCGTCTGCAAAAAGCAAAATTGTGACCCTGTTTATCCACAGCAAGCCTATATCTTGTGAATCCTGTCAATGAGCATCACAAATGGGATCAGTGATCTTTAAGCCCCACTTTGGTTGATCCAGATAACTCATGAAGATCAGCCAAAACTCCCATAGCCCCTCAGCCATTCCACAAGCGTAAAGATCCAGTCCCCCCGTTCCCATGGTCAGGCCAAACCTTATTTTATTTTTGCGACATAGTTGGGGCACAGAGCCAAACTATCAGACAAACAAAACAGTCTTTAGTTTTAACAAAAAAAAAATCTACCAAATAAGTATATAGTATCTATTTAGTGAAGCACTATTGTATAGCTTTTATAAAGTCCTGAAGATCCCGAAGCACTTAACAGCTCTACAGGCATTCACAAGCTGACAGTGGTGAGCTACATAGTACCCACAGCTGCCGTGGCAGAAGCGAGGCTGCCATGGAATCGGTGCCACCGTGTTCTCTGACCTCCGCCTGCACGCAAAGTGGGTGAAGTGTCTTGGCCAAGGACTCAACGACTGAGACGGTCTGAACGGGTTTGAAACAACCAGTAAACAGGATGAACTCCCTAGGTCCTGTGCCACCATCGAACCCCAACAGTAACAAGCTTTTTCCACAAGCAGAGAATAGTGTTTATCCAAAATGTTGGAAATGGTTTTTGTCTTAATTTCAGCATTCAACTGTGTTCCCTTTAAAATAGAATACAAGCAAAACTATATCCTGCAGTAGTTAAGGCGACTTGACTGGATAAAAGTAAATGAACTGATATAACTACCAAAAATACTAGAACCTCTAACAAAGAAGTTTCATGATGTGTAAAAAAAAAATTTAATTATACAAACTATAGTGGAGGACAGGGAACCTGGAACAAGTGCTGATGAATAGCTGCATTCCCTTTAACTTTTAAAGTTGGAACTGGAAATGATTGCTGTTCTCACTGACCAGACCAACTGCAACACTGGTAATAACAATGTAATTTAAGCATTTAAATACTGTAGCAATCAGTTTAACCAGAAGCAAACCAGCACAAAGTCCAAATAAAGAGTTTATGAACACAACTATCTGTATTTTAGTAACATAGCAGACTTGTTGAATTTAGAGGCAAAGTGTAGGTTTGAATTCTTATTTCAGAAAACCTCTTTTTTTTCCAACTTGGATATTCAGACTTTTCTATGTTCGGTTAAGAGTATATCCTTCAAACAAGCAGTGCCAGTGAATAAGAATGTAACATTTTGTCAGGCTTATGAGAGAGAAAAAAAAACAAGTTTCTTACATTCAAATTGTAAGGCTTGGAATGAAGCAATACCCTGTTACTATGAGTAAAATACACATTTTCGGCTTTTATATCAACGCGGTGGGCGTTAATTGGATGAGTTAGTTTGACATTAAGCCAATAGGAACAAAGTTGACGACCTCCTCTCCCTCCTTTGTAACTGGCCAAACTTCAGCAGTACTCCCGGTGACGACGGCCTCTGCGCATCTGATTGGTTCTCGAATTTCACCAGTGGTTCCAGCCAATCAGAAAGAAGGATGCGTGTGTGTCTCATGGTATAACCGTAAAGAAGGCAAAGGAAACTGCTGCTCTTTCGTGTGAATTCACAGAGAACGTTTAGTAGCGAAAACCGGTTAAGCTTCTTCAACATTTAGCTAGAATTTCTTTATTTATTACCAGCAATCCAGGTGGAAGACCATGGCTTCGGGCGGGGAGTAAGTATATATAATCTTTAGATTTGTTAAAAGGCATTTCTTTTGTTAAATTGACAACTGGCTATTACCCTTTAAATGTTTTACGTTCGGGATGTTAATACATTACGAATTTGCTAGCAATAGGGCTAATGGGGTCAGTCACTTCATCCTCCGCAGTATTTTCACGGAGCTTGAAAACTTCCCCGCAGTTTTAATTTGGTTTCTTTATTAGGTATTAACATGTTGTCCCCATACACAATTTTCTCCGGACGGTTAACGGTACTCGGCAACCCCAGTTGTGTGACTTCACAAAGCGCAGTCATTGCTACCAGAATGCTAACTTTAGCTTAGCAACGCTGCCAAGGCCAAAGCCATCCACGATCACGCTCAAAAGTGGCCTACCCACCGTCCTCGATCAACGTTTTTTGGAATCGGTATCAAATGGGGAACAAAACATATTTCAACTGTCCGACTCGTGTTTAAAGATCACTTGACAAGCTGACGATGTTACGAGACCAAACGGCTGATAATGTTGTGACGAACGGCTATGCTAAACGGTGCACCAACGCAGGCTAATTCACTTTAGGCGATCGGGAGTGTTTTGGCCATCTATTCAGATGGAATAAAACTCTTGAACTTGGCGTATCTTTTTTTTTAAATATACAGAGGAGCTGCTTGAGATTTAAACAATCGCAATGTAATTTTAACGGGGGTTCCTAAATGGACGCAGTTAGCGAACAAAGTTTTTTTTTTTTTTTTTTTTCCTCCCTCTCTCAGATTCTTTTGCTGTGTCATCTGCGTTCTCCTGCTCGCCAGCCGGTTAGCCCTAAGCTAGCGTTAGCATGCTGTCACCGTAAAAGGGAAACTACCGAAACAGTCCGCGAAGTTTCTAGAAAAAGGCGACATATTTCATTTATTTTAGTGCCTGGTGTGGACTTATGACTGTACAAAAGTATTTGTGAATTTTCTGTGCGTTTCGTAATATGGTGGTAATACCGTGGTGTTGTGTAAAGCGACCGGCTTGCACATATCAATACAGCGTGGGCCACATACCTTCAGTAACGCTTTTGTGGAAATGTAAACACAGCCAACATTCCCACTAAAGAAAAATGTATGAATTTATTGCTGTATATTCCTTTTATATGCATTTGAGTAAAGAGGTAAAACCGAAGAAGGTAAATATTCTTACACCAATCGTCAGTATACAATCAGCAGACTGGGATTGCACTTTGATAAGGATCGAATTGTATTGGCTGTCATATATGGTACAAATACAGTTCAGATCGAGTTATTTAATAAATACCACCAGATTGGTTTCAGTTGGACCTGCTTATAGAGTGGTTTGAAATTAATTCAGATGTAATGTGATTTGGTGCTGTATAAGCAAACTGCCCTCAATAACTAAGATAAAACGAGTATACAAAAATCTAGAGAACTTGAAACAAAAACTACATTTAAAAGGCATTTAAGTTGGAGAGATTATGTGTACAACAAATTAACGCTCATTAAAAAATGCTTCAATCTCCCATACAATTTAATTGTATTTTTTTTTTATCCAGAATGTTGCCTCTTAGTTTGATTCTGATTCCTTTTTCGATCAGTTGACGCACCTAAGAAATGGCAAGATTAGGACTTTGTATCATAACAAAATGCCTGAGGGTCATTTTGTGCCTGGAAAGAGTCTGGCATTAATGACCTGCACTTTCCTTCAAAGGAAATGTTTAGTAAGCATCAATTTGCATACGCTTTGTGGACGCTTCAAACCAGCCGATTATTTATTTAAAACAGTTTTCGATGGTTTGCGTTTGACAGGGAATTAATAAATATTAATATTAATTGAACGTCATTCGATGGTAGGATCTTGTTCGTAGATCTTCTGATCAGCCAAGCGGAGGTCAGAGGTATTATCAGTGGAGATATAGCCTTCAGGAAATAATGTCCAGTTAATTTAAATTTACTTATAGATTGGGTTTGAAAATGTTTTAATTATCAAGATACTAGAATACAAGGAGTAATAACCCGATGAACAATATTACTCTACATACATGTGAACGAAATGCTTTATTTATGGGTACAAAAAGACAGAAGGCTGAGACCAAATGACGACGGGATGATTTGACCTTGAGCCAACCAACTATGGCACTTGGAGTTGTTTGATTTAACAAAATACTACATTTAACAGTAAACAAATAAAACTGATTACAACATGGTAATTTGCCACGTGTGATTATTTTTTTAAAATTTAATCTAAATAAGCATTTTAGTGCTTTTCTTCATTCCAAGGAATAGGATGATTTAATTTGACTCTATCCGCTGTTTCTGCTCCATAGAACTAAAAATGATGACCTACAAACTGCAATTCTGAAACAAAAGAGCAGACCCAACAGACTGATTGTCGATGAATCGATCAACGAAGACAACAGCGTGGTCTCTCTTTCTCAGGTAATTATTTGGAGGCCTTTTTGTTTTTGGCACAGCTGGATAGACCAAGTCGGGTCCTGATTCGTTGCGGAAGAGTCGACGTGACAAACTGATCGACTCAACGTTTTGTGTGTCTTTAAGGCCAAGATGGACGAGCTGCAGCTCTTCCGTGGCGACACAGTTCTGATGAAGGGGAAGAAGAGGCGGGAGACGGTGTGCATCGTGCTCTCAGATGACACCTGCTCTGACGAAAAGGTTCGGATGAACAGGGTGGTCCGCAACAATCTGAGGGTCCGTCTTGGTGACGTCATCAGGTGTGGAGGAGCAAACCTTTGTCCGTCCCTCACCGACATGCCCGTGTAGAAGTTAAGTCATGCTAACTGTGACTCGTTCTTCAGCATTCAGCCATGCCCTGATGTGAAGTACGGAAAGAGGATTCATGTCCTGCCGATAGACGACACAGTAGAGGGAATCACAGGCAACCTGTTTGAAGTCTACCTGAAGCCGTACTTTCTGGAGGCTTACAGACCGATCCGCAAAGGTGACCTCCGCTGGCCTTTGTCGTGCCGTTGCCTTTAATCTGTTGGTACAAGTCAAGATGTGGTCCTGATGTAACTTTTTTTTTTTTTTTTTTTTTTTTTCACTTTCACTTAAAAAGGCGATATTTTCCTGGTCAGAGGAGGCATGAGAGCTGTGGAGTTCAAGGTGGTGGAGACTGATCCTTCCCCCTACTGCATTGTTGCTCCCGACACAGTCATCCACTGTGAGGGCGAGCCAATCAGGAGAGAGGTACGAACACACTCAAGCCATCCCTATTTAAATCTGGTATAAATGAGCGCTGCAGCCTGAACCACGTGACCTTTAACCTGCAGGACGAGGAGGAGTCCCTGAACGAGGTGGGCTATGACGATATTGGAGGAGTCAGGAAGCAGCTAGCTCAGATCAAGGAGATGGTGGAGCTGCCTCTCAGACATCCTGCGCTCTTTAAGGCCATAGGAGTCAAGGTGAGGACCTTGTCTGTTTTCTAAGTCCAAATCCCCACGTTTAATACGCAACAAAATGGAGTAAAATTTGATCTTATTACGAGGTTAACCTGTGACGGGTCATTTTGCCATTTATCAATACATTCCATTCCTGTTCTTGAGTTTTCACAAAAAGGGAAAAAAAGTCTTAATGCCTAAGATTTTGTTTCAATTTCACTTTGTATATATTGGGAGACTTCAGTTTAGAGAAATGTATCTTGTTAAATAGTTGTCATTAGACAGAATGTAGGTTTTTGAGAAGGTCCTGATGTTGAAATGTCCCGCCCCCCTCAGCCCCCACGTGGAATACTTCTATACGGACCACCGGGAACTGGAAAAACCTTGATTGCCAGGGCTGTGGCAAATGAAACGGGAGCTTTCTTTTTCCTCATTAACGGTGGGTGCGCTCACCAACATTTCTGTCTCCCTGGACATGAGGGGAACGCTTTCTCTACAACATAAACCTTGATCTCGTTATTTCAGGCCCTGAGATCATGAGCAAGCTGGCTGGAGAGAGTGAGAGTAACCTGAGAAAGGCCTTTGAGGAAGCGGAGAAGAATGCTCCTGCCATCATCTTTATTGATGAACTTGATGCAATTGCTCCAAAGAGGGAGAAGGTGAGTGTAAAGTTGCACGCGGCCTGTTTTTAAGAGACGTAAGAATGTTTTTTGTATCAGTAGGTAATTTTACATCAGAGATGACAAAAATCACATGTGGGGTTCCCCAAGGGTCCATTCTGGGTCCCCTCCTCTTCAACATCTACATGCTCCCACTAGCACAGATAATAAAAAATAACAACATCAGCTACCATAACTATGCAGACGACACACAGCTCTACGTCACCATGTCACCAGGTGACTATGAACCAGTTCAGGCACTCAGTAAATGCCTAGAAGAAATCAATACGTGGATGTGCCAAAATTTTCTTCTGTTGAATAAAAACAAAACAGAAGTAATAATCTTTGGACCAATAGAGGAGAGATCAAAAGTTAGCACACAGCTTCAGCTGCTTCAGTTAGGAACCACTGATCAGGCCCGAAACCTGGGAGTAGTGATGGACTCAGACCTGAACCTTCAAAAGCATCTAAAGACAGTTACAAGGTCGGCTTTCTATCACCTGAAGAACATTTCCAGGATTAAAGGACTAATGTCTCAGCAGGATCTGGAAAAACTAATCCATGCATTCATTTTTAGTAGAATTGATTACTGCAACGGTGTTTTCACAGGTCTGCCTAAAAAGTGGATCAGACAGCTGCAGCTGATCCAGAACGCTGCTGCCCGCGTCCTCACTAAGACTAAGAAAGTAGAGCACATCACCCCAGTTCTAAAGTCCTTACACTGGCTCCCTGTATCTCAGAGAATAGACTTTAAAATACTTCTGTTAGTCTATAAATCCCTAAATGGCTTAGCACCTAAATACATCACAGACTTGTTATCAGTGTATCAACCCTCCAGACCACTCAGGTCTTCTGGCTCCAGCCTTCTCTGCATACCTAGAACACGAACCAAACACGGAGAAGCAGCATTTAGTTCCTATGCTCCACTTATCTGGAACAAACTTCCAGAAAACTGTAAAAGTGCTGAAAGCCTGAGTTCCTTTAAATCGAGATTAAAAACACATTTGTTTAAAATTGCCTTTGAATGTTCAAGTTAAACTGTTTTAAAATTACTTTTTTTTTTTTTTTTTTTTTCCTACATTCTATCCCTACTTGCTTTTATTCCTATATTTTAATCATGTAAAGCACTTTGCATTGTCTCTGTACTGAATTGTGCTATATAAATAAATTTGCCTTGCCTTGCCTTTTAATGGATGAAGGTTCAGTAATGAATCTGCGTAAAATTATTATAATGCACGGTCGTCGTTCACCGCCGACTGTAAAATCTGGATTTGCTTTTCAGACTCACGGAGAGGTGGAGAGGCGCATTGTTTCCCAGCTGCTGACTCTTATGGACGGCCTGAAACAGAGGGCTCACGTGATCGTCATGGCTGCCACCAACAGACCCAACAGCATTGATCCCGCTCTCAGGAGATTTGGTAAATCCTTTTTTTTTTTTCTTTCTTTTTTTCGAGCAAATATCCAGGCTTTTTTTTTTTTTTTTTTTGGCATTGCTAGTATTGTTTTTCTACTGACTAGAACTGGTGTGGCAACTATCCGTTTCCTCTTAGATCCTGTGGCAACTGTTCCATGTAGCCTGGGTGTGCATGTTGGTGTCTTCACTACCCAGTGAACATGATTGCGACTATAAAACGCTTACTCCCCTGCAGTTTTATATGAACACGTTTAAGTTGAACTATGGACCTTTTTATTTTGCACGTTGTTGCCCTTGGAACCAAGTTTCATTTTCCTTTTTTTGTTTAAAAACAATAATGGGGGTTTCCCTGCTAAACAAAGTACAGCACAGCTCCACAGGCTTTCATTTTTGTCAGCCGTGCGCTTCAGACTCGCGCTGCGGTCCACCCACCTCTGCTGTTCTACATTTTATAGACATGATTTAATGTTTCTGGAGGGCAGCGAATGAATTTAGCTCAGTTTCAAATGCAGGTCTCCTCCTTCATCTGAGGGAAAGTTTTTTTTTTTAAGTGTCTCACCCTGCGTCTGAAATGTTCACGGTTGCGATGATGTAAAAGCACCGAGTGCTGTGCACCGTCTCCGCTTCCAGGGCGTTTTGACCGAGAGGTGGACATCGGCATCCCCGACGCCACTGGCAGGTTGGAGATTCTGCAGATTCACACCAAGAACATGAAACTGGCTGACGATGTTGATCTGGAACAGGTTTGTGCGGGTTATTTCCTCCGTCAGGTGTTAAGGCTAACGGGGTGTAAATCTCCTGTCCCATAACGTTTTTCTGCTTAAGGAAGAACAAAATGGACAAATCTAACATATTAAAGTTTTTGATTATGTTGATAATTCTGTTTATACTTGGGTGGAAACTGTCAGTTTGATAGACCTCCTAGATTACTTTTTCCTTTTTCTAACTAAGGAGATGCATCAGAAAACATTGCAGATGTTTTTTTTTTTATTTTAGTAATAATTTCATCCAGTCAAACACCTTGCCGTTCTCAATTCTTCTGCTCCATAAAGACACAGAAATGTGTCAGAAAAATAAACACGACGCATCAAATCACATATGATCGCTGGGATGGCTCCATATTTCAAACACATTTTTGCTTTAAGCGTCGGCTGTTGCTTTAAAGGCGACCTTGACTGTGGCCACATTTTGAACCACAAGCCCTCACTGCTTCTTTTGTTCCGCAGGTCGCCAACGAGACCCACGGCCACGTTGGCGCAGATCTGGCGGCTCTGTGCTCCGAGGCCGCTCTGCAGGCCATTAGGAAGAAGATGGACCTGATCGACCTTGAGGACGAGACTATCGATGCTGAAGTCATGAACTCTCTGGCCGTTACCATGGACGACTTCAAGGTAAACCTGTAATATGATCTTGTCAAACGGGGTTTAGATGCATCACTTGGCCAGTAATGGCTGTCTTTGTCAATACTAACTCGGTCGACTCTCTGTGTTGCAGTGGGCTCTGAGCCAGAGCAACCCGTCCGCTCTGAGGGAGACGGTTGTTGAGGTTC
The DNA here is from genome assembly GCA_037039145.1 of Fundulus diaphanus. Lineage (NCBI taxonomy): Eukaryota > Metazoa > Chordata > Actinopteri > Cyprinodontiformes > Fundulidae > Fundulus > Fundulus diaphanus. The sequence goes on from CM073127.1 coordinate 28,362,514, forward strand.
CCAACATCACTTGGGACGATATTGGAGGTCTGGAAGATGTGAAGAGGGAGCTGCAGGAGCTGGTGCAGGTATGAGCGAGAATGTGCTGGAAAAGGATTCTTTACTGGTTGTAGACCTGGGATATATTCTCCGATTTTAACCCTGCTACCCTGTGCTTTATTCAGTACCCTGTAGAGCATCCAGACAAGTTCCTGAAGTTTGGCATGACCCCGTCCAAGGGGGTGCTTTTCTATGGTCCTCCTGGTTGTGGTAAGACTCTGCTGGCCAAAGCCATTGCCAACGAGTGCCAGGCAAACTTCATCTCCATCAAAGGACCAGAGCTGCTCACCATGTGGTTTGGAGAGTCTGAGGCTAACGTCAGAGAGATCTTTGACAAGGTAAGTCGTGTTTTTTCTGGTCAACCCATTTAATTTAGCACTATATTAATTAAACGATTAATGATCCATTTTTATCGATGCAAAATGACAGCATCAATCCACATCGTCATTTGGAAGGTACGGCTTCATTTTGTAGCTCACAAGGCACGAGACTATAGGGAACAGGTGGTCTAAATTAAAAAATGTATAATTGGAAGAAAATGGTTTTTGATTTAAATGTATCATCGTCCAAGCGACTCGACATAACATCTTCTAAAGCTGGTGATTAAAACACACGTACTCGGTGTGTGTGTTTTAATCATGTCTTTTATCTTTGAATTAGCACATCTGTATTCAAATTTTTGAATACAGATGTGCGGGATGAAGGAACCCGCAGATAAACACTAAATAAAATAAAAAAACGGACATTTGACAGGTTTGACATTATTTACGCTTTCTTAGATCAGTTTTTTTTATACTGGATCTTACTTAAGACAAGTTGGACAAAGCTATTTTTAGATCAGTGATTCCCAAGGATTTACTTATTTTCTTAAAGATGCCTCACAGTGAAACAAAAGAGGTCTCTAAAGACACAAAATGAATAGAAGCTATTAAACAATTTTATTTTTAACTGGAGAATTAAATTATTTTCCTAAAATCATTTGTTTCAGCCAATGTAAACGTAATGGTTCTTTCCACCTAGTCTTTGCTTTCTAATTTAGTTGTAGATTTCAGAAAACTGAAACTATCTTATCAATAAATTTGCCATGCCTTAAGTTAGGAGTGGAAGGGCTCCTGATTTATGAACCAGGGTGAAAGAACGGCATTAACACACTCTGCTGTACTGGATTTTTATTAAGTGTTGGATAATTCAGGTTCGATTTAAAAGTAGAGCTTATTTAAGTAGTCAGAGAAGGAAAACACTGGTGCCCTTTACATCAGAAGCCGGCATCGACACTGTGGTGTTTATGACTTCTAGAACATGCAGATGCCAACCACTTAACGTTAATTTATTCAAATCTCTGACTGAAACGATGTTCAGCAGCCCTGTGGGCGAGTTGCTCTCTAAAACCGTTGTGCTCGCGTTCTCAGGCCCGTCAGGCTGCCCCGTGCGTGCTCTTCTTCGACGAGTTGGACTCCATAGCCAAGGCCCGCGGCGGCAACGTCGGCGACGGCGGCGGAGCTGCCGACCGCGTCATCAACCAGATCCTGACCGAGATGGACGGCATGTCTAGCAAGAAGAACGTGTTCATCATTGGAGCCACAAACAGACCGGACATCATCGACCCGGCCATCCTGAGACCCGGCCGTCTGGATCAGCTCATCTACATCCCCCTGCCTGACGAGAAGAGCAGGATCAGCATCCTGAAGGCCAACCTGCGCAAGAGTCCCATCAGCAAGGTGACTGTGCTACTCCGCTTTGCTCCTGGTCCGTACACCGACACGTTTGAGTTGAAATGGGGATCACTTTGTATTTTAGTAAATCCCTCATCAGTAACTAACTTTTCTAATCGAGGGACTGTTGGGGAATTTAAGAACAGATGCATATAGTCAAACCTGAGACGCCATCATTAACGATCTCTTGGGTTTTCTCACACAGGACGTGGACTTGGACTTCCTGGCTAAGATGACCAACGGCTTCTCCGGAGCCGATCTCACAGAGATCTGTCAGCGGGCCTGTAAGCTCGCCATCCGAGAGAGCATCGAGAACGAGATCCGCAGGGAGAGGGAGAGGCAGACAAACCCGTCGGCTATGGTCAGAGCTTTGTCTGCCATGAGCGTCTGCCCGCTGCGGCCCCTGAACCCTTCATGATGTCATCTGTCTTTGTCCCTGCAGGAGGTGGAGGAGGACGATCCTGTGCCAGAGATCAGGAAGGACCACTTTGAAGAAGCGATGCGATTCGCCCGTCGCTCTGTCAGCGACAACGACATCCGCAAATACGAGATGTTTGCTCAGACACTGCAGCAAAGCCGAGGCTTCGGCAGCTTCAGGTACACTCTCTGATATTTTTAGTTCATTAACTGTTTATTTAAGCTTCCTGTGGGGTTCTTATTGTATTGCTGGTGATCAAAATTAGCATGTTTGGCAACCATGGCTGTCCTTACAAAAAAGCTCGTTTCAAGATCAGTTTTATTGTGAGTGTCTGACTGATATTTGAAAAGGTCAGATCCTGGAAATTATTTTTTTTATTAATTTATTTATTTTTCTCCGCTTTTCCCAGGTTTCCCTCCAGTGCTGCAGGTGGCAGCGGTCCAAGTCACGGCTCAGGTGGAACTGGTAGCGGTCCAGTGTTCAACGAAGACAATGACGATGATCTTTACGGATAGTCACACTGCCCCATAGTGGTCGGTCCTGGGATCACACCTGTACAAATTCTCACCAGATTCCACATTTTTAGGACTTTGTGCTTCTTTCATGTGTTCCCTTTTTTTTTTTTTTTTTTTTTTCTTCTTTTTTTTTTTTTCTTCTTTATTTTGTATAATTTCCCATGGAGAAAGCATGTAGCCACTTGGTTTGCCCTGACTTTGATGTGGGTAGGGACTGGGATGATATAAATGGAAGGTGAGTGACTTCAAACAAGGGTCAGAGAGGGCGGGGTTGGCGTTTTTTCAGTGGCTTCATTGTTGGTATATCACAAAAAAAATACAGGAATGGCTATAGTGCAGGGGGTTTCTGCTAGACTCTGAATGACAAACATTGCTGATGACTTTTTTTCTTTTTTTAAATAAACAGTAGCATATAATGTATTACAAATTTGTCAAGGTTATGTTGTTGCAAATAAAATCTCACTAAATGGAGGAGTTACAAATGTCTCTTGATGATTTATTTTTTTTGTTTTGACTGAAGGTCTTTGATACTTTAACTCAGGAGATTTCATTGCAATTTCTGTACACTAAAAAAAAATAATTATAAAAATTCCATAATTATCTGCCATCTGTGGGATTTGAACCCCAAACCTTGCAGCCTCTCCAGGACACAAGTGCCCTGCTCTAAAAACTACTAGGCCACCATTCCTCCAACTTCGATAAGTCGACATGAGGGTAGTTTTGCGCGGCATCTTTGCAAAGTCTTGATTTAGGTCCTAAAAAATTTTAATTTGGTGTTACATTTCCTACGTCCATAACGCTCCCTGAAGCGCTCTCGCTGCGGTGTTACAGCCTGAAATGGTGCTCAACTAACCAGTTGCTTCTCAGGATGTTAGAATGTCATCAAAAATGTTCTTTTAATTCAAAATGTGATTCATTGTCAAAGATTCATTAGATTAGATTCAACTTTACTGTCATTATACAGGTACAAGGCAACAAAATGCAGTTTAGATCTAACCAGAAGTGCAATATCAGCAAGTGCAGGATAAACAATGGTTCCATAAGTACAGGACATGGGTTTTTACTGAATAAATATAGATTGCAGCGTTCTGGCCTTCAGTCATGGGGAATACTTGGAGGGGAAGTCACTAAATGATTATAAAGGCCCTTGCCAAAACAAGGCTGTTCAGAGGGCCGGAAGCATGATGGGAGGTTTTGTGGAAGAGCCGTCATCACATGTGCTTCTCTAAGACGTGGAGTACAGCTGTCACTTGTGTTAAGCCACTCCTGAAATGGCGAGGCCGTGCGATTTTAATTTTCCACTAGGACTTGGTGCCTGCCCACACTACTAAAAGTACCCAAAAGCTGATTCAGTGACCATCAATGTGCGTGATTGACCTTTAAAGTTCATAGAGAATCTATGGAGCGTTGTCCAGAGGAAGATGAGACGGCAACAAGGCAGAGGAGCTGAATGCCGCCTGGGCTCCCTGAACTCAGCAGAACTACGGGCTGGTCGTCTCCATGCTACGCCACTTTGATGCAGTAATTCATGCAAAAGGAGAACCGACAAATGCTGCGCAGTACGTGGACATGCTGTTCAGCAAAAAAGTATGTCCACGTTTTTTATATATATATATATATTATATATGTGTTTTCGTTAGCTGCAAGTCACAATCAAAATAAACCAAAAATGACCTGTGAAATACATCAGTACCACGGTGTTTGAATGTCTCTTGATGGGTTTCACTTTGTAAATTGAATATCTGGATGAAGTAACTTCTTGATTTTAGTTATTGAGATGCACCTTGTTACGTCATGCAGGAACCATTAAATAGCTGCTGCTGGGATTTAGAAGAGGCATTTCTGGCTTTGACCACACTGTGTCACTCTCGCCTTGACCTTTACTTTTATTCATGTTTTTCAGCAAAGTTTGCAAAAAAAAAAAAAAAGCAATATGGGAAGAAAGATGGCACCAATTCTGGTTGAAGTTAATTTTCATTTATTTTTCTACGTCAACTATTCATCCACTATCTTTAAAGTGATTGTTGAAGGCTCAGTATGGATCGTGGAAGGGGAAATGAGGATGTCCTGCATCTCTCCACACTCTCTTGCCACCCTTCTGTAGTGAGAAAAAAAGAAATCTGACTTAAAATGTGTGTCTCTCTCTCTATCTATATACACACACTATATGTAATAGTAATGCATCACCTCCACTGTTGGAACAATAAACCGTGTGTTGCGGTTAAAGGAGTCGATCAGCTTCATGTCGTCTCGTGCCAAGGAAAAATCGAACACCTTTAAATTCTCCTGGATCCTGGAGGCCGTCACACTTTTGGGGATACACACCACACCCCTCTGGATGTGCCACCTGCAGGGTCAGATGACACCGTCACATGTTCCACAGTAACGTCAGAGGACAGGTAGCTGTGCCAAGCGATGCGTTGAGGTGTCCTGGCTTACCTGAGTATCACCTGAGCAGGGGATTTCTGGTATCTCTCGGCGATGGCTCCGAGTCTCGGATCTTCCAGCAGACTGGGCTCATCAGGAGAAGCCCAGGGTCTGTCTCCGCTGCCCAGAGGGCTGTAAGCTGTCACACAAACCGCCAAAGACCTGGAACAGAAGTGAGAGTTTGGTTTAAGTTGCAATCGCAGATCTCTAAGATGACTCTGCTTTAAAGTGCATTGAACTTACCGACAGTGTGACAGGAGGTCTACCTGAGATAGATAAGGGTGGCACTCCACCTGTATCGAAAAAAGGAGACAATCATCAAATTTAGTCTTTGATCCTTTAATGAAAAATATTTGATTTGTAGAGAGCTTATAGGGCCCCATTTCCCAGCAAAGTATAAATAATATCTCTTTTAAATTGCCCAGGTATGTTTGTGTTTTGCATGTAACACTTCCAATTTCATGGTTTATCAATGAGCCAACAATTACATTGTCTACATCGCTGAAATGTTTTGCTTTACCCTTATGTTAGTCACTTCAGCAGTATACAGTGATGTGCATGAAATGAAATGTGACTGCAGAACAGACACAGACTGTAGAAAATTTGTTAAATCAGCAACACTAGATGATGACTGTTGTCAAATCAACACGATTGTCGAATTAGAAATGTTTTACTTTGTAATTTTTAAAGCAAAATTGACATTTTTATATTAAAGGTGTTTTAAATTACTTTTACATTTACTTTTCATTAACATTTAAAGTTTAAAGTACTCTGTTGTGTAATTCCTGATCAAATCAAGTACAAAACGTGAAGTTTTGAGACTTGTATTCTGCAAGAAAAGTCAGGGTCTCTCTGGGCCCCCACTGACCTTTTTGCCCTTAGCAACAGATCAGTTTGCTTGCCTTGGGTCGGTTCTGGATTTGTAGTTTGCTAGATGCTGTGTTTGGATAGCCGTACCTGGTTCACCACAGGTTTGTGTCGGGCAATGCTGATGACGTCGTCAGTCTGCCTCGCGTTGAAGTTGGATAGGCCTATGGCCTTAACGAGACCTTTATCCACGAGGTTCTCCATGGCCTTCCAAGTATCTCTGTAGTGTGTGTCAGAGTAACAAATACTGCCATCGTCTCTCCGAGGCATTAGCTCCTTCCCCCGCCTGAAACACCCAAATTCTGTTTCAGCACAGGGATTTATGGGTTTCACCTCTCAGGGGTTTTTACATAGAGAACCACTCACTTAAAGGCCATGGGCCAGTGCATGAGGTAAAGATCCAGGTAGGAGAGACCAAGATGGGCCAGGCAGGTCCTGCATGCCTCCTCAACATCCTCTGGGTCATGCTTGGTGTTCCAAAGCTTGGACGTCACAAACACCTCGTCACGCCGCAGAGCCTGGGGTTGGTAAAGAGGGCAACTGGGAAATGCTTCAGGCAATACATATATGATTGGTTTTCTAACCTAAGCATGTGATTCTCAAACGTTTAGTGATGAGCTTCTGAGCACCAGCATACTTATAGTTGCCAGCCATGTTGCAACAGTAAAGCAACATGACTTGGACATTGTTAGTTTTTTTTGTTGACCGGTTGCAAAGAAATAAGTAAAACTACAGCACAAAGTTACAAAAATCAACATTAGATAATGTGAGAAGAATGATAAACAATTTGATACTATTAATATATTCTCATGCAGTGGCATCTCTGCATGAGAATAAGTGGGGCACAAAAACTCAACACCTATTAGCAGCAACTAATTTTTTTGTGATGCATACTGTCATGGTGCAGTTTTGGCCTGCCTGTCAGGAACTTTCCAGCACCTTCCTCCTCCCGCCCAGCTCTGAATCCACTTTGCCTAATCACCTGCACCTGCCTGCTAGTAATCATCCTGGACTGTTTCCACCTGTCAACTCACCTATATAAACCCTCCTCAGTCAGTTCTACCCCACCGGATTGTCGTCAACCTTCCCACGCCTGTCAGCTAGAGATTTTCCCACGTCTGTCTGTCAGAGCTTCAACTCTCCCTCGTCTGCCAGTCAGAGATGTTCCCACGTCTGCCTACCAGAGTTTCCTACGTCTGCCGGTAAGATATTTTCATACGTCTGCCTGACAGAGGTTCCTACGTCTGCACCTCCAAGAACTTTCTCTGCTGTGCTGCTGGATCTACTGCAGCCCCTGCGTCCCAAGCCACCTCTCTGCTGTGCTGCTAGTTCTCAGCGCAGCACCCGTAGTTCTCCAGTGCTCTCCAGTCCTCCAGCCCCTGCACCCACCATCCACCTGCTTCAGCCCGGTAACAGACTCTGGTTCTCTTCAGCCACAACCGATCTCGCTTCAATAAACTCTCAAAAACAGAGCTCTGAGTGTGTGTGTACTAACGGTCATGTTTCTTTTTAAACAGTGTTTCAATGCTAACTGTCTAAAATATTTCAGAACAATCTCAGTTATGAAATCACACAAGTTCTGGTACCAGCAATTTAAATGTCAAAACTATTTTTCATTCAAAACACTGGAAAAAAAACCCACCTTCAAGACTGGAACAAAACAACAAAGTGGTCCATAAAATCCTCGTCATTTTTATGTGCTGCTTTGTATATTCAAAGTTCAAGCTGAGCCAAGGAAACCTTCTACACTGAGATGCAAGGTCTTAAAAGTGTTTTGTAAAAAAGAAAAAGGTCAACCCTCTCCCAACTGATTAGGCTCTAAAGTAGCTGAATAAATGGACTTTGAACAACAAGGCCAATGAAAAACTGTTCAAACTGAAACAAAAGGAAGAATGATTGAAGCTCCTCACCTTTCTTGGACCGACCCAAAGAGCCAGAGCCTCTCCGACCTCCTGTTCGTTGCCATACGCAGCTGCACAGTCAATATGTCTGTAACCACAGTCTAAAGCTGCCAGCACTGCCTGCTTCACCTGAAAGCATGGTTACACCTCACACTTACACAACAACCAAAACCATCTTTTGGCTTCATGTATTCAATCTGTGTGAGGATTCATTGTGCTACCTGACCTGGAGCGCTCTTCCACGTGCCGAGTCCAACCATAGGCATCCTCTGCCCTGATGAGAGAGTCACAAAGGTGCTCATGTTTCAGCTCCGAGAACCTGATGGAGGATGGAGAGGGACGAACGATTGTCCGAAGGGCTCTTCTAAACTCCTGCGGGAGTGGGTGCACTGATTATCCAGTCATCATGACTGTGTTAATACTGTTACTGATTATCACTTCTATTTGGATTCATTAACTCTGTCCTGCAGCAGGGCAATATGAATTTCCAGTGGATTTTACATAATGCAGAAACTCATAATAGAGCAGAAATCATTTTGTATGCAGGCAAACTAAATATTTACTGACCTACTTACTGTTGAGAGCTGGCTCTATCCTCAAAGCCGAGCTTCTCAGTGGATTCATAAACCTTCTGTGAACCCAACCTTACCACCAGAGCTAGCTGACACAGCTGTATACCATTAGTAACAGTGCAATGTAGCTTCAGATGACCGTAGGGCTAATTAATAATAATCTGGAACATCCTTACTTACCATGTGGTGCACACAATTTGTTCATTAACCACAGCTACAGTTTCACGTGATTTTTGGCTTGCACAAATAACTGGAGCAGACTTCCCCCCCTGACCTGGCTGCTGGCCAGAGAGTATAATTCACTCTTTCTAAAACCGTCTCAGTAACTAAAACCATAACTGTTTCTGCTCCTACCTGGGATTGCTCCAGGATTCTTCAAGGGTCCGATGAGGCTCGTGTGTCCGAGTGAGTTTTACCAAGTGGAGGTCAAAGTGTGTGTTTACCTGTCACTTTCGGAAAATGTCCAAACTCCACTGTCCTTAGGGTTAAACAGAGATATCAGTGTCACTCAGAGTGGACGAAAAGCTCAATGCATCAGCATGTGTGTGTGTGTGTGTGTGTGTGTGTGTAATCAGTCTTTGTTCTGTTAGAAATGCCCAGTATCAAACTAAAAACATGTATAAATAAGTGGGAACTAGCCAGGAGAGGTAAAAGAGTTATCAGCCTGAATGAGGCCTCTGTGAGCAGCATGGTTGTGCCTTCATGAGCCAGTAGGCACAAGCCTTTAAATTCATAGGCTGTGAGAGATGGAGGAAATTTTTGACATACTTGGATTACAGCTTAATCAAATTATGAAAAACAACAGGTGGAGGGGAGCTGCTTACAATCTTGAGACAATTAAATGAGACTGGACCATTTTTTGAGGAGTGTCTAATTTTTCATTTTCTCATGACTGCTTGTTGTCATAAGTAGACAAACCAAAAGTCAATGTGAGTGGAAATGCCTCGGACGGATGTTTTTGTAGTTTTATGATATGAGATGATCTCCCAAATGTTCAGATTCATCCGATCAAGGGACTCAGGCCTTTTAGGTTTGGCTTAATAATAGCTCCTTTAAGGCTTTCTCATACGTTATCCCTGGACCATCCACTTGCATATAGACAGATGATTATCATTGAAACTAGTGTTTTGCAGGCAGGACAGGAGAGCAGGCAGAGACACAAGGATGGCTGTCAGTGAAGAGCCACAGCCTGTAACCAAACTAAGATTTACCTGCACTTGAAATAAGATGATAGAGATGAATTGTTCTTATTTTAAGTACAAAAATCTTGTTCCATTGGCAGATAAAATGATTTACCAGCTCGAATTAAAGAAAAATACACTAATTTTAAGAGGATTTTACCTACTTTTAGTTCCCCTTTTGCAGTGTAGCCTACTTCATAATCTCTGGCAGGTTCTAGTCAATGATTTATTGATTCTGCAGGTCAGGGTTTAATTAGGGTTGGTGTGTCTTGTGAAACTGACCCAGCGTTAAACAAAATGTGGTCAACAATGATTATTTCATCATTTAACATGCTGGGAAGTTCCTTAACAAACAGTATTTGTATTTAGTCAGATCATTTTTGATGATCGCAAACATGTGACAGGGTGAAAATTTAAGAATTCATTAAAGGGGGCAATGCATTTTTACAGCACCGTACTTATTGTTTATCTGTCAATTGGATAAAGTCAGGATTCTGTATTTTGTTTTTCAGAATAAAACATCTAACCCCATTTATTAAGTCAGGACATAACTCACTGATATTACACTTTTATGTTTCTACATCCAGTAACCCTCCAATTCAATGTGAAGCTGACAATAATGAAATAATGACACAAACTTAATTTCACACATTTGGTTTATTTGTTACATTATTAAAAGTTATAAATACCGTATAGTCAAATGCAAACAAGCAGAGACAGCAAGTCTTTCAGCAGCGGTACATGAGCACTCTGCTTGCAGCCACACCTTAGTGTCCTCTGGGGGTTTAAGAGGCAGGACACACAGTCAGACATTCATGCCTCTTCCATCCTCTCATTGTTTCCGCTCCATTTTTACAATACAAAAGTGCATTTATGATGCATTTCAACATCCCAGGGTGAAAATGTTATATACAAAACTAACAAGAACTTCCTGCATAACCCATGCTCATACAAATATCTTTTTTTTTCTTCACATCACTGATGTAAAATACAAAAGGATGAGGAACTGATGAGGTTTCAGCGCCCCCTGTGGTTGAGAAAGAGAACATGTGCTCCAAAGCCTTTTTTCCTAAACGGGCTGTTCTACAAGTTGTTTACATAAAAAACCACAGAAGCCTTATCAAATCACAATCAGACACCAGTGTTGTTTATTGTTGGCACCGCTCACCTTAGCACCTAGACATGGCCTTCAAAAGCCACAAGAGAACAAAGACAGAATATGCAACAATGAAGCAGGGGGCTGTCAGAATAACCATCATTTATTCCCGCTGGGAAAATCCTACCTTTACTCGTTTGGCACTTTGTATTAATCGTCTTACAAAAGTCCTGTCTCACTTCCAATTGCTCCCTAAAAACACAGTGGCTTACTTACAGTACTGTATAAACTTTACATTGCTTACTTATGGTCTTACCCCCTACAGATGGTAATGTCTTACACAGCATAGGGCATAATCTGTTGTGCACTCATGGCTTTTTTTGTATATATTACAGTGTGGCCTGTGTTACTGGTTTGACACTGGGCTAAGGCACCTGTATGTCCCTTAGAAATTGAGCCAGCTAATCGGTTAGGAGCAGCCGCACAGCTCAGAAGGAAGGAAAGCACCCTTGTTACAAGCAGATTGTTATATCAAAGCTCACGCTGCAGTTACAAGTTGTGATTGTCACTTTCAATTCAACCAAGATAGGCAAATGGGAACTAGGCATGGGCCGGTATATAATCCTCATGGTATGATAAGTTTGAGAAAAAAAAAATTCACGGTAGATAGACAAGAATCGCTTAAAATCAAATAGCATAACATAATCTACTTGTTTTCATTTTAAATCAGCGAAACAATAGTTATTGGCACTGCTTCTAAAATACTATTACATAATAATTATTAGAGGTAAAGTTATTTATAACATTTATTTATTGGTACAATGGTTTTCTAACATGAAATTAAGATTAAATGTATAATAAACATCTGATAAATGTGATAGCATTTTTGAAGTAACCTTACATATGGTGGAGAATCTGATCCCTTTTTGCTGTTCTGCTCCTTAAGAGAGGTCTCCATGTCAGAGGTTTCAGGTTCATCTCTCTGAGCTGAGCTTAAAATTTTTTCACCACCTGGTTCAACAGCCATGGGACACAAGCAGGCTACAGGTAAATGGAAAGATGTTTATTTACCTGACAATGACAGTAACGGGACAAACACCCAGTGTTGTCCTTGTGCAAATTCTCATCTAGTCGTATTGAAAAAACCCATTGCGTGGATCTAAAGATGAGGAAATGTATTACAGCAGGCCCTATGAAGTTTTTGAAGTGTGTGACGCGCTCCCATTATGAACAGTGCATGTGTACTGGGATCAAGGGTGTGGAATTCACAGTGTCCTGTAGCATCAGGATAGAGTATGCTACTTTTGCCATAACGTCACCATTTTTTTATATATATATAACTAAGGATCAACTGACTATTTTGGACTCAGATTGACATTCAGAGAATGTTCTGCAGAACTACTCAGAAAGTAGGTCCTGTTGTCAGTTTCAATTTCAGTTTCAAGCATCTAGCATGGTGATTTGAATGAAGCAACATGCTTAATGGCACATAAAGTGATGTTGTTATTGCTGCACTATCTGGGTCACAGTTCTGTAGATTCGGTAGCAGAATTGTCTGAACTGTGACTCACGGGAGGGAGAAATGCCGAATGGATGGATTGACTTTTTACCTCAACATGTCAAAAACATCCACAGCACCCTGGCTTATCTGGTGATCAAATTCTGCAAACTACAGTGTTAAATGGGAGAGTCTTCGGGAACCACTGTACTAAAACCTTTAAATGGATCCCTCCTCCAACCTGAATCAGATGAGTGGCTCACTCATTATCAGGCCTCTGCTGAGGTTGATGGCATGCAGAGTAGGTCGGTCAGGCATTCGATTCAGGTGTGTTGGAGCAGGGATGCATCTAAAAGATACAGTACAGGGGCTCTCAGGCACTGGAGTTGGGGACCCCCTGTCCTTTTGCATCGTCTCCTCTTATGCCACTGAAACAAAAGGCAAATGCACATGGTGTCATGGGGTATTAAGAAAAACCATGCGATGTTAGATTCATTCATTCATTATCTATACCATCTTGACCTTGCAGGGTGACTGGTGGCTATCTCCGGCTATCATTGGGCAAGGGGTGGAATACACCTTGGGCATGTTGCCAGTCCATTACAGGACACGTAATGGACTGGAATGCATGAAAACAAGCCTTGCAGACATAGCCTCAGGGAAGGATTCAAACCTAATATCTTCAAATGGGAGAGAAGAGCTCTTCTGAAATAAAGGAGATGTGGCCCGGGGCTCTTCAAGGCTAATAAATCAGGCCCACATCACCAAATCACTCCAGTCCTGCTTCCTGATGCTGCAGCATAGATCTGGAACAAACAGATGCTAATACACAGGATCAGACCATCACAAATCAGTCACACCAGGGTACACCCTGCTGATATTATGTGGTTGTTTAGTTGGGCTATCTGCACAGGTAGAGCAAACAGTGGGATGCTTATGCTTGAAGCTTTTCAAATGTAGTTTTAAAACAGAAAACTTTATAAGAGTAATGGATGCATGTCTTTTAGTTACACATTGTGACATTCTATATTTTCTTATACAAAAAAATGTATTCAAACAGCAAATATTTATTTTTTGTACAAAAAGAGTAGCAACCAACTCTCAGGTAGCTGATTTGTAGTGCACAGCAACAAATAAAGGAGCAGTAGCTCTGTTTTACTGTTTGTGTGTTGTTCAAACCAGAACCTTCTCATGGATCTCTAGAGGGGGACTTTAAATTGATCGACTGCTAAGAAGGAAAGCTTTGGGGTTTTCGAAACAGTAACCTTTTAAAACCGGCCCATGCCACGCCTGAACTGCAATGCAATGTTGAACTTCAAGTGAAATTTGGCCAAACAGATGTCAACTAATTTTGGGGATTAAGGTCGACCAGACTAATGAGCCTACACACTAAACACCTACTGCCATGTTTCTTTAGCATGGAGATAAAAGTCCAAGTGTAGTTATGTTAAAACCAAGCTTTCTTGCTGAAAACACTCAAACTGCTGGTACACTCGACGTAAAACGAACCAGAAAATAAAATCCTCTTTAAACGTTTTTCTGAAAACAACGGCGTTTCTTTTAAAAAAATACCTCAAACTTCATCCTTTCACAAAAAGACAAGGATCGGAGAGGAGGAAAGCTTATAAAACACTGATAAATCTGTAAAAAACAGTTAAGAAAAGAAGGTCAGGTAGAAGCCACGGTTGTGCACAGCCCATCCTCAGCACCGCTTTACTATCTGGGTACTCGCCTGTGTGCTTGGACCAAAAGACAACACGTACAAAGCTAAATTAAATCCTGATCCTGCCAGTCCTGACTGCAGTCTTTGTCTCTCAGCTGTAAGGTCTCTATAAGACGTTCTGTGCATCAACACAGGACATTAAAACGGTGACTACCATGTATGGGAGGAGTGAATGAGGCTGAATGATGGGTAGTTTTGTTTGTTGGTGGAGGGTTCACTGCAAAAAGGGAACTAAAAGTAAACAAAAAGTTCTTGAAATCAGTGTATTTGTCCTTGTTTTGAGCAGGCAAATAAGATTATCTGGAAATGGAACGAGTATTTTTACCCCTAAAATAAGATCATTAGATCTTCCGCACTTGTAATAAGATGATGGAGATGAGTCGTTCCTATTTTAAGAGCAAAAATCTTATTCCATTTGCAGATCATTAAAATTTGCCTGCTGTAATCAAGAATAAATACACTCACAGTTCTTAGTTACTTTTAGTTCCCTTGTTGGAGCGCTCAGATGGGTCTTCCTAGGACTGGGGGAGGTGCTGTCTGATAATCTCTCGGGACTGAGGGGGGATCCTGTCAGGAAAACGGACAGAAAACTCCACAATGAGGTCACCTCGCTGCGATGGATTCTTGGGGAAAGGCAGGCCTTCCCCTCTGACCCGCTTCAGCGTTCCTGGCTTGATGATGTCGTGGCAAGGGAGCGAGATTACACGGTTTTCCAGTGTGGGAATACTAACTGTGCAGCCACACAGCGCCTGGAAAGAGAGAGGAAACGCAGAGGGTTAATGTCTTTAGAAATAAATAAATTCCAGAGCCATGAATTTCCCAATGACCTAAAGTTTCCATGAGGTAAAACCGGAGTTTTTCTTCCCTTCATCACAGAATAAATGATGTTGAGTCTTCTCTGCTGCGTGTTTGTGTGAGAGAAACAGGCTAACAGGAGCATCCTTCTTTAAAGATCATTCAGCATGGACTACAGCACTGTAGGGTCTGGAGATAAGACTCTGGGAAAGAACATTAGGAAGCTGGCAGCGGAAAAGTTTTCAGGTCTTTGTGTGTTGTGTGAGAGCACAAGTGTGTCAGCGTTGCGCTGGGGTCTAATTTTAGCAGCAGCCTCATATCTCGGGCTAATGAAGTGAGGCAGGAATCGGCTGAGCTCGTAAATAGTTGGAGGGCTTGTAAGATCCACAGTCATGCCAAGGTGCGCGCACACACACACACACACACACACACACACACACACACACACACACACACACACACACACACACACACACACACACACACAGAGATACACACACACACACAGACATAGTGATATATATATATATATATATATGTATACGTGTGTGTGTGTGTGTGTGTGTGTGTATCATTGTGCACACACATAGGCGTCACCTCCTTATCGTATATGTGGGTTTTAACGACTTTGCGGGCTTTGTGGTGGGCATCTTCTGCACATTCAGGCTGAACAGATACTACCATTTTAACTCCGTGACTGAATAGCTCAATGAACAACAGACTTTGTATAACGCTTAGGAGCAACTGTGGCAAAGAAAAGCAGTAAAATAATAAAGTCAGGTGTGAAGAGACACAGATGGAGAGCCGTTGGAGATGCAAATTGGAAAGGTTTGGGTCAGGAGAGTAAGAGAAAGTAAACAAAATAGTAACTTGGAGAAAAAACAAATGTATAACAATAAAAAATATATGTGCAAGATATTTAAAAGAATAATAGTCTCTTTTAAAAACTAATTTGCATTATATGACAAATTGGCTTATTTTGTACTGCATTATAATTAGGATGGAAATATAATTGCAGGAAATAGCTTCTGAATCCAGCTATATGGTCAGATTATACAACAGTGTACACCGGATTGATCTGAATTCAATTCAGATTATATTTTAGATTATGTATACCGATTATAAACTAGACCTGTTTGTAACCTGTTTGAATCGTCTTGTTACTGAAAAGTGGTATATAAGTAAACTACAGTTGCCTTGCCTCAAGATTACGTTTGCTGCCAGTTGCTGCAATACCAACAGATTTCAACAAATGATCTCTAAAAGGTTCATTTATATCAGTAAATCAATCTAAAAAGTGTTTTTCTGCTAATCTTGAAGAGTTAACGAAAACTGAAAGCTCATTCTATCAGAAAATTATAATATTATATTAAACCGATAGCAAAAATCTTTTTTAGAAATGTTATATTTTCATCTACATGATCATGAGGAAGAATTAAGAGTTGCTTAACAGAAAATTATAAGCCATAAAATGTCATTGCTAAGGCAGCTGGCTGTTCACACTGTGCTGTATGCAACCATTTACAGACGTACGATTGCTATAATCAAGACAGCCTTGTTCCTGAGAATGCATGAGTCCAGCAAAGTCCTGAAGCAAATTCATAAAGCCGTAAATAACTAAAGACAAACCTAAAAGAAAATGGAGGATTCATGAAAGCGCTATTAACCTGTAATCCATCAGGTTTTCATGGTGTAATTGTGGTACACTTAACCTCTGAGCACGTCTATGCCTGTACTATCGGGAACGTTAGTGGGTTGTCTTGCATTGTCTCATGGGATGTAAACATGGACCGTTAACTTTTGGGTCAAGCGGAGCAGCTATCTAAGAGGACAGCCAGAGTTTTTCCAGCCAGCGTCCAGTCACCCACTACGTACGCTACGCGTTGACTTGGGCTGCTGTCAGACTTAGAGGCTCATCCTTCGGTTCTGAACGCTTTCATTCACTAACGTCGATCTTACGCACAGAGACTGGTTGCCATAACACTGAACACACACTGCCATCTGATCAGTGATTGCACGGGACTCTGCTCAGACAACAATGCCACAGAGACCGGCACAAACACACAAACACTGAGACTTTTTGCTGTTTTAGAGAGATAGCTCTCAAGATTTGCAGTAAATCCTCAGAACCAAACATTCACTGGCATGGCTATCTTCTCATCCTAATAATTCAGTTTTGTCTTTGCTTTAGGAAGCAACCTATAGGCGTCCTCGTGATCCAAAGTATCCTCACAAAGATCTGGACTGAAATTTACACAAATGCTATTTTTATACACCTTTACACCAGCCTCATGTTTACACCGGGTGTTAATTTACACAGACGGTAGTGACTATTTACACAGCGAATAGACGTAGAAGATGGAGCGTCACCTCTTTAAAACATGGACCAAGAACAGAACATGCAAAGTGTTTCTCAGAATAGCTAAAGAATTGTAAATTAAGGTGAAATAAAGCTCACTCAAAGCGATATAATACTGTAGTTTTTAACATTGCTTTACTTTTATATCATTAATTAATTATTCTATATTGCAAAGATTCTAGTTTTACAGCAATATTAGCGTTTGTGGGGCTCAGGCTTTAACCACTGACAGATGTATTTTCAAAAAGACTATGATGAAAAGTACTAACAATAGTTTTTATTATCTCTTTTTTTTTCTTTGCAGCAACCTTTTTAGTCCATAGCTGCTAAAAACGTATAACCACTAAATCAAGCAGAGCTTCCCACAACATGACCTGAGTTTGACCTTAGTTCAAGCTCTGTGAGCTGTGGTGGAGACGGTTGGAAGCAGAAAGATGGCATAGACACATCATGCTAAAATGGTTCGGATTATAAACATTTGACACGATGTGTTAGGGAGGTCCTTTCTTGGTCCAGTTCTGTTACAGGAGCAAAAAAGTGGCTTTAATGGCCGACTACTCCAAAAAGACTCAGAAAGAGGAAAATGTCTACCAAACTAAAAGGATAAAAGAAGCCTGCGTCAGACTGAACACTGTTAATGTAGGGGAACTTCATGGGGGATTAAATAAAACCTTTTACTTTATTAATTGTCACATGCTATTTCTTTTATTTCATTTCTTTTTTGAAGTTCTTTACCTTTTGATTTTGCTCTGATTTGACCTTTTCTTTCTGTGAGAGCACAGAAAGGAGTTATCCCAGTAGAGTTTCATACAGGAAGATCAATGGTGACACTCCATCTCCACCATTTGGATTAACCGCTAGGACTATTTTGATACCGGAGTTACTTAAAGATGGTTTACTTTGGTCTTGGTCCCTGTGGAACCGGCTGCTGGCTTCAGCCTCCAGTTCCAACTAATCTCAATTCATACTAAATTGAAATGTGTGTGAGAATAATCTGTTGCAGGCAAAAGTTTAACAAAATCTCACTTCAAAAATGCTGAACTCCATTTAGGCACGAAACCCTAAAATAAGCATGTGCTGTCACAATTTAAGAGATTCACCAACTGCATCTTCAGATATTAAGTCGCCCACTTTGATCGCAGCACACTGAGCCATTATTATTGCCACGTTGGGGCTTCCTATAGGTTTGAAGGGGATTTGGTTCTAGAAAAAAATCGATGTGTCAGATTCGAGCTGCATCTCCTATTGCTTGTGACTGCTGTCTCCGTGAAGACACTGCAGGGCTGAAAGTCTCCCCAGACTGTCACAGCATGCTAAAGCAGGCTTGGCAGCACTAAACTAAGGCTGTCTACTGAGGCATGCGTCTGGCTGAGAATAAAACTCAGCAACTTCATGGCTAGGGAAGAATCCAGCAGTCAAAATCTTACATAATGTTTAATACTCCTAGCCCAAAAATCAACACATCCTAACGGTTCTGTTTTGGTCCTTTGAACCAACAAGATGGCTTGTTTTTTATTTATGGCAGCAATTATCCCCGTGACAGCAGTTGTTTTATGTGCTGCATCACATATTTCCCCCGTTGATTCGTGCTGAAGTGTTGCTGCGAGCATTTGATGCTGGGTTTTCACTGCAGCATTGTTCCTCAGCATTTTTCGAAGAAAGAAGCAGAGCAGAGGCAGGAGTGATATATGAGCTCCTTTCTGCTTTAGAAACTAAATCATCTGACCCACTTCCTAGAATGCAGCCCCCCCACTCTGCCTCATCTCATGTTTAACTCCATCAGACTTAAATCTCCTTTCTGGCTTTGGAAAGATGAGAAGGTTTTAGCTGTGGGAGTTGTGAAGTGCAAACTTAATCGCTTGCAGGTTTGATTAAACAACACCTTCAGCTCCAGATATGACTCAGGAAACTCAGATGTGCTCTAGCCTGTGCAGAGTCGCTGTGTGAGGCCGCTGCCTCATTACCTCAAGTCGCTGGAGGTTTCACAAGAGAACCGTTAGAATTGGCTTAAGCTGAAAACAAAGAGCTGCACTGACATCCGTGGTGCTCTGGGAGCACCTGCCATTAGGTTGACTGTGTGTGAACTGCAGACCAGGACACGGCAACCTTAACGGAAACACTAAAGCCACGGTGCACCCGCTGCCCTCAAAACTGTAGCAACGGCCAATTAAATATCCTGCCAGGTCCGATAATAGCTGCTGGGATCGTCACCACTGTAACACTACAATCCATCTTTAACTGAATGTGTTTACAGGCGACAGATACTTGTGTACCGTCTTAGGTGTTTATGTATATGATTTCATGCTGATGCACATAACGAATGAGGATGATGGTTCTATACCCGTCACACCGGGACACCACATTCCTGCTGCCTCTCTCACACCTCGGTGGCAGAGACTCTGCTCCGACTGATCCTGACCTCCAGCAATGTGTCTACACATCTATAGAAACCCCATCAGGACTTTAGTGCCACAAAGAGAAGGAGCAGAATAAAACGCAGCACGCATGTATTCGTACGCCTTGAACGCTTTTGCTTTTCCTCGCATTACAACCACAGATTTAAAGTGTTTTATTAATATGCTTTGTGGCAGAACAAAACAATTGAATGCATAATTTTGGAATAGAGGAAAATTCTACATGGTTTTCAAATTGTTAACAAATGCAAATCTGAAAAGTGCGGCTTGCACTTGTATTCGGTATACTTAAGTCAGCAGTTTTTAGAGCTATCTTTCACTGCAAATACAGCTGCAAGTCTTTGGGGCTTCTGTTCTTCTGCACTTTGCCGAGCCATTCTAAACTATTTGTCGTAGCTAAGTGATATTTTAACACCTAAGCTGTGGCTCTGTGCAGCTCCTCCAGAGTTACCATAGACTTACGGGCTGCTTCTCTGATTAATGTTGTCCTTTCCCGTCCGGTCAGTTTAGGTGGACGCCCATGTGTTGGTAGGTTTGCAGCAGTGCCATATGACTTCTATTTTCATTGAGATGTTCAAAGCTTGAGGATATTGGTTTATAACATAGATGGGCGACTCCAGTCCTCAAGGACCAGTGTCCTGCACCATTTAGATATTTCCCTGCTAAACATACTTGACTTAAATAAATAAAAATATATTGAAAACTATTTATTCTTTCCTGTTATTTCCTATTTATGGACTCCTATCTTTTGGTCTATCACATAAAGTCCCGACAAAATATGCTGAAGTGTGTACGTAGGTGTAATATAACAAAATGTGAAAATAGCCAAAAGATTATGAACTGTCACTGAATGAGCCAGTTTTACATACTGCTCCAAATCTCCCCAGCTGCATGAATGCAGTAAATTTCTGCCTGGCTGGGTCCACCGGGAATCAAACTCCCACTCTCTAAAGCATTAGCAACTAATCTGTGGGTAGAAATGCAACAGAGGAAGATAAAGAGGGATGAAAGAAGTCGGACGTACCTCTTTTAGGGTTATCTTGCAGTTATAAATGATATTGGAACCGTCTCTTTTGAAGTGGGCATGCCCTTTGTCTTTGAGCACAAACACTATGTCAGCGGGAATGTTCTCAGGGGTCTCGTCCCCCTCCTTTGGGAAAGTAATCTTGGTCCCCTCCTTCCAGCCCTTCTTGATGACAATGTTGAGGATCTTGTCCTCTGTCCTCATACTCCGCCCGTCTGGATTCAGCCTGCGGCGAGTGATCTTCATGCGCTTGGTGCAGCCGTGAAAGATCTCCTCCAGCGAGACCTTCAGCTCGTGGACCACCAGAGCATCCTGGTGCTTTCGGTTGGTCCCGACGCGCTCTGACGGAGCTGCCCCCCTCCTCCTGCGGCCCTCCCCTGGAAAGCCATTGTTCATTCCGCCTTGAAAGCCAAATGGTCTCCCAAAATGAGCAAAGTGTTCGTCCTCGTCCATTTCTGCGTCCTGCTCTGCCCCGTTGCTGTGGTCATTGTGGAAGGGGAAACCATTGGAGCGGCTGTGGCTGCGGCTGGAGCCGAAGAACATGTCGAAGGGGTTGGAGCCTCCGAAGAAAGAGGCGAAGGTGGCGTGGGGGTCTCCATGGAAAGTGTAGTGGTGCGTCGAGTTGCCAGGAGCCCCTGAAGAGCTGCTGCCTCCTGTCTTCAAACCTGCAACAGAACAGAGGGCTAAGAAATGCTTGAATGCACAAAAACGTTGTCAAACATCCTGCATCTGTGAACATCTGCTGACACACACAAGGTTTTTCTCCCCAATGCTGAAAAACCAGAAAAAGTTTGGTATTACTGGTACCATTTTCTAGGTCTGGATAAATAAAAAATAAAATAAAATTGCAAATACAAAATAAATACGTTTTCTGACTTATTTCTTGACTTGAGTTTTCCAAAGACCACAAATCTAATAATGAATACATTCATTTATATATTGTTTTGCCCTATCTCACCTTGATTTTAACATTTATCCCATTGATATTTTGGTTTTTAACATGAAGACTGAATACAAACACATTCAAAATAAAAATAAAAATATTTGATAACATTTTGGACTTAAGATCCCTGTAAATGCAGGTTTACCTTTGGTCCTCAAACCTCATTCGATTAGAAATATATAATACATGCAACTTGGACTTATTTTGGTTTTATGACTGCAAAATGTTCATAACAGTGCTTCTACTTTTTTACCAAGATTCCAGTATTACGGTGTTACTGGCCATGCAATAAATGTTTAAAGGGCAAAGAAAAAATCCCATCTGTGATGGTGAGATAAGAGGGATCTGGGTTGGGTTTAAATAAATAAATAAATAAACCTCTTTTTAACTCTCAAAATAAAATAAAGGTTCAAAGGTTCACAAATTGTGTGCTATAGGATTTACATTTCTCTTAGGATACTTGTATCATTTGTAGAAGAGCTGGTCAAAGTTAGTACAGATGGCAAAAAAAGCAATAAAATGGCCTTATACCAGATTAAAAAACATAGGAAGTCAGTTTCAACATTGTGTTGTTTTGAGATGTCTTGGAACAAGACTGCTATTTAGGTAGTTTAAGACAAATATTTTCTCTACAATATCCAGAATTTCAAAAAAAATGCAGATAAAAAGAGTTGAAAATGTCCCTTGGAAATGAATGTAATTTTGAAACAAAAAGTCTGCACAAAGTTGGAAACCAGACAAGAGGACCCAGCTCAAAAAGCACGCACAGAGTAGCTAACAGCTGAGAGAATGAACCAACGTGGGCGAGAAGAATCCCACAGCATCACCGATCTTCCAGCAGGGCTGCTGGTGGAGGAGCATGGACCGAAATACGAGGTCACTGCAAACTACAAACTCACGCAAATACACACATGCATACAGAAACCACCCACAACTGTAAACTAAAGCACTTGCTGCTATTCATATCTCAACAGCCTCCTGATCTTGAGCCATCTGTCTGTCAGGAAAAATTCATACACACACCACACCAGCAGCGGAGGTGGACTATAAGTCGGTGGACCTGGAGACAGTTGTTGACACGATAATAACCAACAATCACACACGAAACACAGAACATGGAGGAGACAGGATTATTACTTTAGTGACTGAGGCACATTTGGGTGATATTAGATCTGTGCCTGAGTTTTCTCAGGCTGAACGTCTGTTGGCTTCTCAGATCGTGCCCAGCAAGGCTCCGTGCTCTCTGGAAGTTTTCACTCAGCGATCAAACGTGGAGAACAAGAACCACACCCATTTTCTCCTCACCTTCCTCCCCCAGCTGGTCATAGACAACCCTCTTCTTGGGGTCGCTGAGTACCTCATAGGCCTCAGCGATTTCCTTGAATTTCTCCTCCGCGTTTGGATCTGTGTTCTTGTCTGGATGGAAGCGCAGCGCCATGCGCCGGTAGGCCTTTTTGATCTCGTCCTCGTTTGATCCCTTGGGGATCCCAAGGGTCTTGTAGTAGTCCTTCCCCATACCTGCACCTCTCAGGACCCAGAAGCCCCTGTCTTCAGCTCAGACTGTGCTCTATCACTGTTGAGACACAAGGACAGAATGAGAAAACGCTTGCAGGACACCGGCCCTTGACATCCCTGATTTAGAATATCACTGAAAAGTTCATTTATTTCAATAATTAAATTCTAGCAGTTAAACTCATCAACATTTCTTACGCACAGAGTGATATATTTTAAACGTTTACCATGTTTCACAGCTAATTCAGTTTCTTGGACAATTAGCATATAGTGCAGGACTAATAAAAGTTGAATGGAGGGACAAGGCGCGGTAGAAAATATGCACAAGTAGCAGGCAGAACCACGCCTTTTAGAGAATCATGAAGCGAAGCCTTTTCAAGAGTTTTGGGGAAACTGGCAAGGTGAGGACTGCAGCTGGAGTCAGAGCTTCAGGAGCACCGCACAGAGAGGGATCAAGGACATGGCCAACAAAATGTCACATTCCTCGTGTTAAGCCACTCCCGAACTAGAAACAGCATCAAAGGCGTCTTACCTGGACAAAGGGGAAAAAAGACTAGAGTTTTCCTCAGTAGTCCAAAGTCCTCTTTTACAATGAAAGTAAGTTTACATTTCCTTTAAAAATCAAGATCCCATTTTCTAGAGGAGGAGAGGAGAGGCACAGAATCTGTGTTGCTTGAAGTCCAGCGTGAAGTTCAGTCAGAGATGACTTTGGGTTCATCTGCTGGTGTTGTGTTTTCTCAAGTTCACAGCCAACCCAGCCATCTAGGAGGAAATTCTAGAGCACTTCATGCTTCCCTCTGCTGACAAGCTGTATGGAGATGCTGGATTAATTTCCCAGCAGGACTTTGGACTCACCAAAAGGAGCAAAGGTACCAAAACTGGCTTTAATCACCATGTTAGCAATGCGACTGATTGGCAAGAAAACAATCCTGACCTAAACTCCATAAAAATCTATGGGATATTGTCAAGAGGAAGATGCGAGACATCCAACCCAAGCATAGGGAAAATTAACATACTTTTTTATTGGACATATGAAATTTTACAATTTTCTGAAGCCAAATTTCGGTGTTTCGTTAGCTGTGATCCACAATCATCAAAACTTACAGAAATAAACACTTGAAATACTTTCACTTTGTGTGTAATGACTCTATTAAATGTTTGAGTATAACTTTTTCAACTAAATTGTTAAAAGCAATATGTATTTTTTAGTTGTATTCAAAACTATTGAGATGCACCCAATGACCTGGCCATACTGGTCTAGGTATAAGCAAACTTTGCAACTGGTTATAGCTGGGTGACCTAAGAGATCTTGCATTTATGCAAAACAGGGGTATGAAGGGATCTGTTGGAAACATAAGAAACGCTCCAGTTGCTGTAGTTCTTTAGCAACACTCAAGTTTTAATCGCAGTTTAATCATTTCTGACGCCTCTGTCTGAGCCGGGGTCACATTTCGAACACATTGTAATGGTAGCACTGTTCATGTCATAGTAACCACTCAGTCACCTTCACCCAATCGCTCTCAAAAGCACAATCGACACACATCAACAAGCAATTTAGGGTTAAGTGCCTTGCCCAGGGGCATATCAACGTGTGGCTAGAGGAAGTTGGAATTGAACTCCCTACTTTCCAATTGCAAGACGATTACTTTTCCTATTGAGTCACAGCGACCCAGTACTAGTTTGCAAGCAGACCAACAAGATCCAGCATTATTGAAGGGTTGCCTACCAGCATTACAAAAAGTCACGTGTGGTTCTTAGAAATAAAAGCACCTCATGTTTGTTTCAGCAAAGAACTCGACATTAACAGGTTCTCACTATTTTATATTATGGTTTTTACCCTAAAATGCAATTTTTATTTGTAATACAGTAGGCTACATATTACAACCAATAAAGTTTAAAAAATAATCCACAATAGTTCATTATATTTTTAAGTGTTGAATAAAGTTTACTGAAATGACATTTGACTTTATGATGTGAATTCATAACGCATGCAGCGCTATCTGCAACCTGCATGCAGCTGGTGTAAGAGCTTTAATTAAACCCCTAAGGCTTGACTTGGAAAAACGAATGCTGAATAAACATTGAACTCCACCTTTTCTCCCTTAATATCTCAAGTCTGTGCTAATTGTAATGAGCTTAGTTTTAAATGGGCGGCCCCGAATGAAATCCTGCTCAGGACCCCAGACAACCTGAGGCCGGCCCTGGATCTGGCATCTCTCCTTTGGAGGCTTGGTGTGATGAGATCTATTAAGTGATATGCTGGGAACAGAGAGTGCTGGTTTCACCAACTGTTGCCATGGTGATATGGTGCTGATGTAGTCTGAGATGGAGAGCCGAGGAATCCCCTTCATCTTACTGTAACCAAAAGGGCTTCTCCTCATCGACTCTGCCTGCTAGCTCTAGAATCGCTTATCTTCAACCACCTTGTCTTGGATTGCAGGAGATTTTTCTGCTGTAAAAATAGAGGGATTGAGCCAAAATCATTCCCATTGTGTTGAACCAGCCTTACGGGCAGGAGAGACCCCCCTCACTGCAGTGCCTCTGAACAGGGCACAGCAGACTCCGGAGAGAAAAAATGAGGAGGATTTTTTTTTTTTTTTTTTGCTGGTGCCTCTACTTAAAGTAACAGTTCCAATTTGCGAAGTAAAATTAAAGCTCGGTATTTTCTCCTATTTTCGACAAAAATGTGCGTATGTGTAGGCAAACAGACTTTGTTAAAGAACCGAAGACAAAGCCCTACCAGAATGGGGAATCAGATCAGCATGGTCCGGCTCGCTCCGGCGTGTTTCTCCGCTCCTTTCGCCCCTTCAGCCCTGCTGTCTGCCCCGCCGCTCCGGTTCCGCCGCCTCCTTATAATAACCTGACGTCAGGACGCAGCACCGACCGGCGGGGATCACAAGCTCCGAAATAACCACTGACCAAACGCTGAGGTCCACCCGCCCGCCTGCTTGGCTGACGTCTCGGTGGAAAACCTCAGAGCCAAATCTGTACCAGAGCTGTGATGATGATGATGATGAAGATGATGATGATGATGATGATGATGGGGAGCTGAAGCAGACTGGTTCCAGGAAACAAGGAGAGAAATGTGTTTTAAACGATCTCTTTTTGTTATGGGTTTAAACCCGGAATTAAATTAACTTCCCGATGATGGTCTGAATAAATAAATGAATAAATTAAGTTTAGCGTTCCTTAAAACTGTAAACCGGTTTTTAAAAATGTCCGTGCCAACCCCGTTGCTGCTGCTGCTGCTGCTGCGTCCGTTCCTGGACTTGCGCCTGAAATATGGAGCCTGGACCGGCGAACAGCCCAGCCCCAGCCCAGCCTTCACTCCTGGAGAAGCGTAGAGCTACACGTCGTCTGCATTGTCCATGCAAATTCAAGTTCCCTAAAGAACCTAAATCAATATATTTATTCTTTTCCTGTTGTCATTAGATGGGCCAGGTGATACTGAGCAGAGACAGAGTCCTGTTTGGATCCTGACTTTAAAAATGTGGGTGTGCGTGTCCGTGCGCGCGGTGGTAAAGTCGTGCCTCGTGCCTGGTCTGAGTCATGATGACTCCACTCACACCCGCATCTTCCCCTTCTATCTCTGTAAATGCAACATGCATCAAATCACAGCGTGGAGACACCACCCAGTATCTCTCTAACTTTCCTTTCATGCATTTCATCCAAACGGACCTTTTATTCTCAGCACTAACTTCAAAATCAGGACCAGCCCGAGGCATATGCGGACTTTGCAACTGCTCACAGCCCCATTCTCCAAAATAACTCACGATAACTTGACAAATCCACCAACTCTTGTCAGGATAGTCTCACCTGGAACTGATCGCCCCTCACACTGGAGAGTTGTTAGGCTTCTTGTTTGCTCGGCTCCCAGGAGGAATGTTGTGGTCCCCTGCATGAAAGAGTTCTTTTTGCATGGATCTTGCGTGTTCTCCCTGGGCCTGCATGGGTCCTGTCCAGGTACTCCAGCTTCCTCCCACAATCCAGCAGCATACCTGGTTACTCTAAATCAGGGGTGTCCAAAGTGCGGCCCGGGGGCCATTTGCGGCCCCTGGACAGATTTTTGCGGCCCCCCGACTGCGATTTCAGGATCATTTGGCCCACAACAAGTACAGGTAGTTGGTGCAGATCGAGACTTTTCATTTTTAATTAGGGCTAAATTATTGAAGACAAGTTGAAATCTATAATTAAAAATGTCAGGTACAACACTAAGCATTTGTTTTCTAATGACTGCAATTTGTACGTTCCCTTTAGTTTCATAGTAATTAGGACCACATTTATTCAACAACTTTTACTCAAATGCAAATGTTGGTGCACTAAAACCTGCTTTAAATTCATTTTTAAAAATTGGGTAAAATAAAACAACCGTTTTCATGGAAACTTTCTTCTTCCTTTTGCTAAGAATAGCCAAGAATGTTGTTCAATTTTTTTTTCAATAGAGTCCAAAAGAATTAAACTAGGTGACTGTCTTTTAAAAAGTCAAATTTGCAGAACCCTGGATCTACAGGAAATCTGACTAATTTGTTTAATTAAAATATCGCACACTCATATTTTGTGGAGCAGATAAAAAGCAATTTGCAGTACAAGTTTTGGGAAATTTTTTCTGTTTCAAAAATTCTTTTTTGGCCCTTGAGTACTTCTGCCTTGATGATTTTGGCCCACGTGATGAAACGTTTGGACACCTCTGCTCTAAATGGTTCTTAGCGCGGTTGTTTGGTGTATCTGTGTTGCCAGCCACATACGCCTTTTGTCCAGTGACCGCTGCAGTTCACCAGACCACCAGACACCAATTTCAGCGACATTAGCCTCCTGTTGTGCACAACAGTATTTTTCTTACAGTCCTTACACCTTTTACAATGCAAAGAGTTGAATTGCCTTAATGGAATGATGACCTGGGTATTGAGCCATGCCATCCATATCAAAAACCACTACTGTCATCAGCTGTTACAATTTTTAAGAAAAACGTGTTAAAGTTGTGTAAACATAGTCATAATCGGAAGTCATTTTAATGATTGCTTCCTCTGTCTGAGATTGGAAATACCTATTGCATACTTTGTTATTAAGTACCATCAAGAACGTTATTCCAACTGTCATTTTATCTAATAAATAACTAGAAATCACTGATTTTATCATTAAGGAACACAAAATTTGTTGCATACTTTATTTACATAGCGTTATTGTCTCCTGCAGAACAAACTCCACTCCTGACCGCTGCCTTGTCTCTCGTCCCCCTATTGATCTCCACACCGTATTGATGACTTGTCGACCCACCCAGAACAAACACAATGAAAATTAAATAAATAAAGCAATGAATAAATCAATCATAGTTTAATGCTTTTAATTATACGCATCTGAATCAGGTGTGTATAACTTTGATACATTTTCTATCTGTGCCTCAGGTTGAGAGCTCTGAATCTCTCAGTTGTTTCCTGTAGTACATTGACCCACCCTGATATCTATTAAAAAAGATAAAATAGAAATTGGACACATAGTTTTACAAAAGATCAGATATTTCCCAAAAAAATAAAAAAAATAAACAACTGACAGTTTACAAAAAATGTTGAACAGAAACGAGCCACCCTTTCCATTTAGTAATGTGAAGTTGGTTCCTCCTTAATAGTTCTGCTTGTTTTTTCTTCCTTCATAACTGCACATCCCCAGCTATTCAGAGAAAAAAAAATCCAGGAATTAAATAGATAAACAATCAAAAGCACTATAAAAAAACTAAATTCAACTTTTTTTTTAAATGAAATCAGAAACTGCTGTGATCATCCTATTAAACCTGTTAGAGAAGAGTTGTGCTTATAAAGGTGAATGTAGTTTTCAATTTTAAGTGAGCAAACAACATCAACCTCATTAGGAGAAGAGTTGACCGAGAACTCATTGCAAAGACCAGACATTTAAGCAGACTTGTAACCTAATGTAAAAAGTTAGGTGAAGTTAAGTTTAAA
Organism: Fundulus diaphanus; assembly: GCA_037039145.1. Taxonomy (NCBI): domain Eukaryota; kingdom Metazoa; phylum Chordata; class Actinopteri; order Cyprinodontiformes; family Fundulidae; genus Fundulus; species Fundulus diaphanus. Next base: position 28,391,464 of record CM073127.1, read on the forward strand.
ACGACAATTAATAATATAAGTAGATACATCTACTGGAGGGAAAAGAAGCTTGCCTAATTATTTGATGTTGCCTAAAACTGAAACATTACCCAGCCAGACAGGCTGTGTAAATAAATGGTGTTGGAAGGATAATATAAAGGTTTTAGGGCAATAAACAACTGCAACATATCTACAGCTGTTTCAATGAGGTTCAGTGATTTCATTTGCTTTTCTCTGGTATTGGGAAAAAAAGATTCTGGTTAAAATCATACAATCAGCTAATTAGCACAGATATAAACCATACCATGCCACAACTCTTTCTTTTCATTCTGCTTGGCATTTGCGCAGCACCCTTCAGGTAACATGTTTATTAAAAGATGACCAGTCAAGGTCATCCTGAGGAGATACATATAGATCCAGAAGCAATCTGATATAATACCTGCAAGTTATGAAACAAGCTCACATTTGTTTCACATTAGAAGCTTATGGTCCATATACAAACAACAAATCTTGTGTTGTGCCCTTGGGGCTCGGGTCTCTGGGCCCAACGCTGGATCTGCTCTGGCGTAGCTGGCTGCCGGCAGAGCCGGCGGGCTCATCCCTGCAGCCCCTGGCAGTCTTCAGCACTGTGGCTGCTGGGGGTTTCCTGGGGCTCTGCTCTTCTCTGGGATGGGGGAGGCAGCTATTCCTGTGTTGGTCCTTCTTGGGCTCCGATGATCTGGGGGCGATTTCTTGAGTTCTCATCTCCCCGATGTCTGCCTTGCCGCTCTGGGGAGTGAGTCTTTGGGTCCTCACAACCACTATTGAGCATTTTTCTTAATTAATGAACCTTACATATACACGCATGCTTTCACAAACACCTACAGGTGCTTGGATCCAGGTGCTTACAGATACACTTTTATACAGATAAACCCTATAGTTAGGTTTGGCATCCACTAAATTCATCTTGTATTAAATAATCCTGCGCTTTTTTCAGGGATGTTATTAATGGTGTTGGTTGTTTGTACCTGTGATACTTTTTTCTGTTGGTTTTGTTGTTCTTTCTATCTCTCTTTCTGCAGTTGTAGAAGCAGACTCCGAGGATGTTATCTCACACTTTTGCTCTTCCTTTTTTCTCTTTTACCTTTACATTTCTGTGTCTGTTTAATTTGAAATAATCCCAAAATAATATCTAATGAGGTTTTTTTGCATAAATATCAAGCGGTGCACTACAGTGAAAGCAGAAAAGCTCCTCTTGTAAAAATAAATCTGGGGCGTATGTTTTCTCACTTGCCCTAAACTCTTTCATGGTTGCCCATACCCATCTAGATCACAGCCTGCAGCCAACATTTAGTCAACCAAACACCTCAGTTATAGTTCTGGATGTAGTGGAAGTTCAGTGCAAGGCAAATATTCTCCCTGTGTCTAAAAAAAACCCCAAAGAGCTGATTTCACCACTGCATTTATGCCATTCTTCAGTATCTAATTCAAGACTCACCACAGATCTAATACTTGAAGTTAAAGGCCAGTCAAGCAGCACCTCAACACTCGTTAAGATAAATTGGATTCTGTTAAACAACCTCAACCTTCAGTCAGTTTCCTGAGCCTGCTCCAGTGTCCAACTCCTGATAAAACATTTCTTGGAAGGGAAACATCTTAAAATGAAACCCTGTTAGGACTGTAAACGTTTCTGCAGTAAAAGCCCATTGTAAAGTTTTAAAGGTTCTGTTTTAACGAGCCCTTTGATGGACCACAATATCTTGATTCATAATACAACCATCACTTCTTAATCCTTGTTTTTTCTAGTTTACTATGTTGTGTGATGACTGTAGCTCTGTGATGTCCTGACAGTCTAATTTTTAAATGATAGACGATGACAAGCAGTCAGTTGATTGGCCAAATCTACATCTGGGCTCATCTTTAGCTCATGTAACAACACTATAAAAGCTGCAGTATGGAAACATTTTTGAGACACTCCATGTTGCTTTGGTGACAGCTTTCTAGTTTCTGTTACACCCAAAAGTTTATTTTTCATGTATTAAATATTTTAATTGTTTCATATAACATTAGGGATACTATAACTGTAGGCCATATATCCATAAAATGTGTTTTATTTGTAACTTTATCTTGATACTTCAGAGTCTCACTTCAGCCAACACTCTTATACAGTTTACACAAAACCTTATACAGTTTACACAGGATCAAACCTGCTGAACAATTCATTTCCTCAGCGTTTTCATCCACAGATCAGCTGCTCAACATCCATCACCTGTTAGTAATCTTAGTTACAATACAGAGCCTTCATGTCAAATTTAACTTATGCAACTCATTAGCTTACACGAATGAGCTTGGATGTGCAATTCTCCACATAAATAGACTCTGGTCAGACTTTAAATAAAAACTGGGTGAATGGCATTATCAGATACTATTTTTGGTTACATTTCTACAGTCCAGCCTAACAAAGAACTCAGGAGCTTCACCACAAAATGAGGACATTTTATTTCACTTATCATGGTTTCGTGGACTAACCGTTTCCTGAAGCTCCTCCACGAACGCATCAGGTCCTGCTGTCATGGCTCCTGCTTCTGAGTCTGACCTGGTTAGTTTGGACGTCAGTGACCACTCAGTCTGCCACTACCAAATGGGCTGTCCTTGTCCATGTTGGGACCGCCTACATGGACAAGGACAGCAACTGTATCTGTCCTGCTTTACCCTTTAAAAACTACATAGGCAGAGAGATTTAATTTGAAACAAAAAATAAATCAAAAACTTTAAAGAAGATCGCGCCAAACTGGATTTCCCCACTAAGGCACAATAATAGATGTTTCTAATAGAGCACAGAATCTGTGTTACTACTAATAAAGACCTCCTAGCCTGTGATACGTAGACTGAGAACACCAACTTGTTACAATATAGTTGTCATAATATAGTTGTTTGTGGTTAAAAACAATACATAGAAACCATTATTTTATATTAACATTAGTAAAAGGCAAGGGATTACAGGAGTGAAGGACAGCTCAGGATTTCATACGAGTGGATGAGAGAGAGGAGGAGACATGCGGCGACACAGACCGGGACTCAAACCCGGGACGGCTATTTCTATTAGTTTCCACTAAGGTTTCTGTAAAACTACATCCTTTGGCAACAAAACCTAAAACCTGAACATGTCCCAAACTAAACCAGCTGACATATAGAAAGTGACCTGCTGGCCCAGCGGAGGTCTAAAGTGTTTGAATGCCAACAGTCCCGCCTCAGTCTGGGACTAATTTTAGCTAAATATGACACCTTTTATACCGAGCCTCTGACTCATCAGTCCCTTTATCTAGAAATGAGTCAACACAATCTTTTTGAGCAAAATGTTCCCTCATCAGAGGATTTTCTTGCTTGTTTACAACTAAATGATTTGCTGCTCAGAACAAAACGAAACGATAAACATCCCCAGGGCGACAGATATTAAAATATTTCCCATCGCCTTCATCGGTGTGCTCAAGGCCTGATATAAATAACAACCAGCCTGTCCCCCTCTCAGAAAAAAAAGAAAAAAAAAAGGTCTGAGTCATTATTGATGACTTTTATCGTTAAGTGCCCATGAAGGTACACTCAGCAGGGTGAAGTGCTTCTGCTCTGATTGGCCGATGCTAGAGGAAGAACTGGAGAGAAAGATAAAGACTCATTTAAGTTTGAGTCACAGGCGAGGCGAGGAGGTGTGAGAAAGGTGGGCGTCTGAATGGAGGAGTCTGTCTGACACACGCAGATATGCTGCGAGCAAACCCCCCCACACACACACACACACACACACACACACACACACACACACACACACACACACACACACACACACACACACACACACACACACACACACACACACACACATTCAAAACAATGTGAGCATCCCCAGGGCTCTGCAGAGGGACATTCAGGGGCATTCCTGTGGGTCCAGCTGAAGAGTCCCTGGGTTTTGGCAGCAGGAGGGGGACTTGTGGTCGTCGCAGCTGTCACAGAGAAGCAGCTGTTAAGCAGCTGAGTTTGGTTCATGCAGCCTCAGCTCGATCTGTGACGCTGAAATAAAGCGAGGGAAGCATCATGACCGCATAAAGTGTCAGGAACCGGCTCATAGGCGATGAAGAGAACCCGCAAAGACACTGGTTTTGGTCAAAAGCGGAAGAATTCCTGACTCTTCCTTACATTGTGAGAGATGCAAGCACATGGGTAGTTGATTTAGAAAAACAAACAAAAAATACAACCCAGATATAATCCAAGCAATGTTGGGATGAAGAGCACTTTATTCATTAACCTTGAGTGTGAGAGTGTTTGCTCCTTCAGTGTGTTGCACTGGCGACCTCAAACATTTGTTATGCTGAGAGCCAACGTCATGGTGAGATCCAGAGGCCTGCAGAAATATGATTCTAGCTACAAACAGAGGACCTTCGAAAACAACTGCCAACCTGCCCAGGTCTGGTCGTCCAGGCATGTTCTCCCTGTGCACACATGGGTTCTCTCCAGGTACTCCGGCTTCCTCCCGCAGTTCAAAAACACGACTGTTAGGTTAATTTGTCTCTCTAAATTGCCTTTAGGTGCGTGTGCGTGTGTGCATGTCTATTCTGTGTGTATTCCTGTCGCCCTGTGATGGACTGGCGGCCTATCCAGGCTGTATGGATGCATGTTGACGAGGAAAGCATGGCAATGTCTCACTGGAGCCAAAAGCAGCAGAAGCAAGAAACAAAACAGGCCTTGCTAACCGAGGCAGGCTGTCACACCAGTCATAAGATCAACGTCTCTGACTCATTAATGGCAGAGGTTCTTGCATAAATGACCGTCTTTCAGAGAATGAAATCATGATTCTGTGTCATAACGACTGGTGCCGACACATGTGAGTTCATTCACATGCTGCTCTGATGCTGAGTCTGCACTGAAACAGCCTGGGAACAGCCATTCCTGACCTGACGGCGGGTTCGCACGCTGGCAGAGGAACCCGCCAGACAGTCGTGTGTCTGCCAGGGATCTCAGCAAAGGCTCCTCTGAGAATGTGCATATGCACGCGGCGTGTGCGACACATGCTGTGAGGCCAACGCTTAAAAGCAAAGCTTATTTACTTGGATCCGAACTACTTCAGTGAACTTCAGCGGCTGAGCTGCGAGACGCCAGAACAGACGGTGGAATGAACGGTGGAAGACAGCGGACCCGGGGTTAACGAAACACGCTCAGGCTATTTTCGAGATGCAAGACGAGGCGGCGATGAGTGTCTGTAAGCATCTCCCACCTCCTCCTCTCTCACTTCAGCCGTCCTGTAACCATAGAGACCACTGGTGCCTGAGCAGAGGTTTCTCTCCGGCAGACGTGTTGGTGTCAAACGAGGATGCTGGATGGAAGTATGCACACAAAAGCACATAGCTCCATTTAGAGACAGCGCCCCCTGATTTGTCCTGTGTGAAAGCTCCCTTTTCAAATTAAGGACACACGCTGTACCTCAGCAACAATAGCAGCATGTGAAAGCCAGTCACATTAATGCTTGTCAGAGGAGGAAGCTGTGATGGCTTCATTAGCACTCGGATTAGTCACTGAAAAGTGAATTTTAGGACTTATTGAAACACTGGATCCCAATCTATGAAACAATAAAAGAGCACCTTCCACATTTATTGGCCGTTCTGGTAGTTATGAAAAACAACACGTGCACAGCTTGGGTCAACCGCTCTCCTCTAAATGTTTGCTGGGTGGTAACAAATAAAAACCTCCAATTTACCTGGAACAAAGGAGCCATCGAAGCAGGATGTCCAACTGGCTTCACACTAACGCAGAACTCAGATAAAATCCCCACAAAGTGTCAACACCGACCCCAGAGAGACAAGGGACTCTTCCTCAGGTTACCCCAGCCATTCACCCACCCAAGTAAACCCCCCACATTTCCTGCCTCCAAGAACCTGACTGAGATGATCCAGACCTCCATATTGGGATTAAGAGAAAAATGTGTCTGGAACTGTGCTGTTGTTAAACTGAAGTACTTAATTTGTCTAGTCAGGGATATGGTTTTTAATTTTAAAACCACAAAGGTTCATCTGATGGATCATCAGGACAATTATTATGTTATAGCATTAATACAACGATCCCTTTTTGCAGGGATTCTTTCTTACAGGTGAACAAAGGTGTCTTAATCAAACTTTTATGATTACAATAAAGACAGGGACCCTTGAAGTGGGTAATGTTGTGGCCCTGTGAGACTAATGCCATCCAGTCAGGTTCCTGTAATAACAGGATCTGAAATAGTGTTATAACTTTTTCTATGATTTTAAGAAGCTTTTAAGTCACATGTTTAGACTTTTCAGTTCTAGTTGTTCTTGAGTTTTATTAATTACCTGTTTTTCTGAATCTTTGTAGCACTAGTTTCACAAGTTATCATTGATAAAATAAAACCTATTCTGCTTTTCAGACACTTTAAAGTTACAACTATGTCAATGTTTTACTCTGATTGTAATTGTTGAAAGCTGTTTTATGATAACTTTTCTTTAAGTGGATTGCTGATTATTGTACAACTGTTTTAAAAGTGCTCTATAAATAAAGTTGACATTGTTCAAGGGTGGTAAATAAAAGTTTTATTTTATTGTCTTTAATGGTAAAATTAAAACTTTGACAAGCAGGACACGAGGAGGTCCTGGATTGGTTAAAATCTATCCCAGTCCTCCTGTTTTACTGCCGGTGGTAGAAGACCAGTCATGAGCTGAGCGTCTGAACGCAGGCCAGAAAATAAATGTTTTCAACAAGGAGAGATGCAGCAGAGCACAAAGAGAGCAAAAATGGGGTGCAGGAGATGGGCATGACAGAAAATGGATCCGCCAAGATGTAAGTGATAGAAAAAGAAATGTGCTGTTTGTAGAAGTAGATTATTTCCTTCGTTTTTAATCAGCACCATAAAATAAGGCCATTGTAGTTCTCCAGGCCTTTTTTGAAATGCATCCAAACCTGTGAAGATTAGTGAAAAACTCTAATAAATTCAATCTTCACTGAAGTTCTTTCCCAACTAAAAGAGAAATACGTACAAAATTAAAAGGCTTAAAGTTGATATGAAATCTATCCCCTGGGTTACAGTATGTGAACCTTTCACTGGCTCCAACTTTTCTCGTTATGTCCTTGTATGACCAGTTTACGCTTTAGCAGTAAAACCTGGTAAAGAAGCAAATCACTGTTATTTTATAGGTCATAAGCTTAGTTGCCTCTTTAGATGTTTTTCCATGTAAACTGTCCTGAGACTTTTACTAACTTTCATACTATAATTCTACAGGTATGACGTTAAAGCAGCGTGTTAAGACATCTGAACACAGCAGAGATACATTCAATCAACTTTATTTACTAGTCTTGGCTCCATTGTGCAGCTTGGCCCTGTAGCTCCCCATAGCTCTGTGCAACCTTCCAGCAGAACATTTCTCAATCAGTGACTCAGTAAAAGAAAAAAAAAGAAATGATTTCAACATTAACAGTCCCCATATAACACAGACATCGGCGATACAGCGCGCTCCAGGCTGCTGAAGTGCAGCGCGACAGCTCTTGAGATGGCGCAGAGGAACAGGAGGGACGAGCTGGGGAGGGTAATCAAACGCTGAAAGAGTCCCGAACGTTCGCTTCAATCTGAAATGTCAAATTATATGAAAGCTCAGACAACTCCCCCCACCTTTTTTTTTTCCTTCTCTGGGAAATATTTGGAGCATTAGCTTTCTGAATAACATTGCGCACACACTACTTTATAAGGAAGCCAAGTGGTTGGGCACATTGTGCTTTTTCCTGCTGCAGTTTCGGGACAGAAACGGATGAAATGGGGGCCCAGGCGAAATCAGCCTGAGAAAAACAAAAACTTCTCTTTGGCATATGCAGGTAGAGCACTTTTGGCTTGGCATGGACAATACTGACAAAGGGAGGATCCATCTGAACGTGGACAGTAAACGGCCTGTACTTGTTTAGAGCTGAGAGGTGTCAGACTGAGCTTGGGCAAAAGAGTAACATTGGGGAAATAAAAACAGGCTACCCACCACATTTTAAGTACACATTTCTAAAACTAGCGGCCCATTAGAGCCGTCCTTCCATTAATCTGTGGACCCTTCCTTTTTTTCCCCCTCTGCTGAGATTCGACACGCTGCTGTGAAACCCACAGGCCGGCGCTCAATTCTGACTCATGAATTCTGCTTTAATAAATGTACGCCACATCCTCTCTAACTCACGAAGAATACGCGGGGCTGAAAGCAAACCAACGAGGCATGAGCAGAACAGACAAAAAAAGTAAAGTGCTAAAATGTCGGCGATTGGCACAAAATAACAACAATGTTTGGATTTCTGTCTAGCGTCATGATTCGTCACGGTTTCTGTCATGCACAGGCCTCACTGACAGAACCACAGAGGTCCTCAGGATCAGCGTCTCTACTGGAAAACGGCGGCGTTATATTTTTGTCTCCACTGAGGTTCACTCTCCCTGTTTCAGCAGCGGGAGCCGGAGGTCCTTCATATGTCGAGCGCTTGCGGGGCAAAAAGTCAAGGTAAACGGATGATGTGCAGATATCTGAGGTCGGCGTACAGAAGGTTGACCAGCAGGGCCAGGAGGCGGGGTCCATCTTTGACACAGTGCCCTGGATAACGGATGAATTGGATTGCCTTATTTAAAGCCTCCTGTAGCTCAGCGTACTGCTTATTGCTCGACATGGTCTCCAACATCCCCAACAGCTGCAAACACAGAGGGAAAGAGCAACAGATCCACGTTGACTTTTGGAAATTATTCCAGAGTAGCATTAACTAAAAGCAGCTATAGTGCGTACCTGTTGTGCTTTTGCAGAAAGCTGTAAATCTGTGGTGGGCTGGAGTCGAAGCTCAGCCTCCGATGCCACCTGGATGGACAGGAACGCCGCCAGGCTGCGGACCACCACCCTGAATCTAAACAGAAATTCATTATTTAAATCAGGGTTTCTCCACCTTTTGAATTTTAAGACCATTATGATTTAAACTCAAGACCAACACAAAGCTTGAAACTTAGTTACTGAATGGTTTATGTCAAACTCACTCGACTACCAAAGTTAATTATGACTATGTCGAGATAAACTGTTTTTTTCCACACATGGATCAAGTAAACTTCAGGCACCAAATGCTTCAGCGCTTCATGTATTTAGCTTTAGTAAACTACTGACGTCACGGTTTTCAAGCCAGAGATAGTTTTTGCATGCCTCAAATGTATTATTTATGTATTCATATACTTAATTTTTTTTAATCTATATTTATCAAAAACGTACAAATTTAAGGTTTACCTGAAGTGTTGGAAAACTGGGCGGAATTAAGACTTTTAAGAGCAAAGATGATTAAATTAAATACATCTTACAACCTTTTAAGACTTTGCAGAAACCCTGAAAATCGATAAAGACTCTTAAGTTTTTATTTTATTTGTTAATATGACAGATGGAAGCTCACTTGTTAGAAACAGGAGACCTCTTCCCGAGGCCTATGGCTCCAAGCAGCCCAGCGTTCAGCCTTTCTTCTCCCAGCTGAAGCAGCCTGCTCTGCAGCCGCTCCAGTCCCATGACGACCCCCGACACTTCGGTGTTTCCTGCCTGTGGCTGCAGCTGCTCCGCCGACAGATTCAGAGCTTTGTGCCACCAGAGGAACAGCTTGGCTTCATCGCCTGGACCGCTGGAGACAGGCAACAACCTCCATTTTATCATCTCTAATAGGGCTGCAGGATACGCGGCGCTTCAAATGAATTAAGGTCAAACCTGGGGAAGACCTGCGTGGTCCACGTGTTAATGAGAGCCAGGATCCTCCTCTCGTTGGCTGCAGTGTATTCGCTGTTGAGGCGTTGCAAGATGAAGGCATAGAGCGTCAGGAAGCTGCCTCCCGATTGGCTCTCAGAGAGGAAGTCATCCATTGTGAGCTCAGGCACCTGCAGGGACGCCAACACAGGGCCCCAACCGGCAGACTTTTCCTCAACTTCAACAAAAACGACAAGGAAGAGGTTCAGGAATGACACTGATTTTGAGGGAAAACCGGCTTATTTTGCCATGTATTAATTACGAGTAGGGAAGAAAGAAAACCATACAATGCCTCGCAAAAGATATTTTATGTTATGGCCCAACATCAATATCGCACATAATTTGGAACAGGAAGGTGGAAGATTTTGTTTTCCACGATTTCTTTCCAAATACAAATCTGAAAAGTGTGGCAGGCCTTGGTACGCAGAAATCTCAGAAAGGTTTTAGCCATTCTTCGATACAAAGTGCTTTAAGTTTAGGGTTGTTCTCCTCCTGGAGGGTGAACCTCTGCCCCAGTCTCAAATGCTGCAGCCTCTAATATGTTTTCTTCCAGCATTACCTTTTATTTAGCTCCTTGCATATTACCATCAGCTTTGATCGGCTTTCATACAAAAATCTAAAATAACTTATTGGATTACACTATTACGTCTTGGTTGGTGTTTGTCTGTCACATAAAATAAAATAAAAATGTTGAAGTTTGTGTTTACAATGTGAGGAAATGTGCAAAAGTTAAAGGAGATTAAAGACTTTTGCAAGTGACTGTATCCTCTAAGCAACAGGTTTATGTACAGACCTAAATAAGTGAATAAGGGGCAAAGCGAACTTGTTGTGTACCATGGTTGAAGTACGCCGTGATGCATGCCTCCATGATGCGCGTCATGTGTCGCACTGACGCCAGACAGCGGGAGCAGGCTGTGAGCAAAGGCAGAATCGGACAGCCCCTGCCCTTCCTGTCCAGCCAGGTGATGACGTGAGCAGCCAGCGCCTCGCCTGTTGAGACCCCCACTCCGTTGAGCAAAGTCAAGGCTTCGCTGAAAAGACCGCAGAACGCCATGTGCCTCTGCTCTAAACCCACCTCTGCAGAGGCAAAAGAGAGGGAAAGGTCGACCAAAGGCAACGAGAATTTCACAAAAGCGGTTGTTGCTGCGGCCTAAGGAAGAGAGACTGACGGGGACAGCTCACCTGGCGGGTTGAACGTAACAACGCTTTCCAGAAGGGTCTCGAGCTGAGCCTCCAGGCTGCTAAGGCTGATCCCACCTCCTTGTTCCAGGGTCACCAGTGACTTCACAGACCAAGAGACGTAGCCGCCGGCCTTCAGGGTCTCCTCCTGTCCGAGAAAGACAACCGAGGTTCTTGTTTATTCAGGATTCAGCTACAATGACACTCAATGATCACAGGGATTTTCACAGAAACAGATTAAAGGTGCCTTTTGAAAATAACCACCATTAAGCAAGTGATGGACATACCTTTCATTAAGACCATATTTTCAGTTTTTCTTTTATTGGTCAGATTATTCTAATCTTGAATGTCATGTTTTCATTAATCATCAATGAGATTTTAGGAAATTTACACCAAGTAGAGCCATCTTGAACTGGACAGTAATGAGTCAGATTATTACTCTACTGGTTTAAGAAATGTCATTCTAAGAAGACTTTTATGAGTCCGATCCTCCAATAATTTTGAATGATTGCTTTTATCTTTTCCATATTTATCCCAACCTAAAAAATAAATAAAATGAAATAAAAAAAAAACAGCCAGTGCTTTAAAATGCCAGATTTAGTTAATTAGGAAATAAAAAGCATTATTTAGTGAGACCTGGTGTGGAGCTTCACTGGGATGCGGATGGAGCCCCGCAGCGCTGCGAAGCAATTTCAGGAGCAGCTGGGGGGCAGAATCTGCATTTAGCAGCAGAGACGGCGGATAGTGGGTGCCTACATATCCCAGAATGCCTTGGTACGAGGACAAATCCATTTGGTACCAGGGCAGAGAAGTTGACTGAACCAGCAGACTGAGCAGAGGGGAGTCCTAGAGGGTTAGGAGGAGAACATGAACTGGGTAAAGACTGAAACTGCTGCCACTGATCTGATGTCCGAGACGTCTGGACTCACCTGTTTACTGAGGAGCTGCTCTTCTTTAGCCAGAAACACCAGCATGTATAACAGATAGACCAGCATGGTGTGCGAGTCCTTCTGCTTAACCACGCCTGACAGAGCCGGATAGGCCGTAGAGCTGGGAGGGGTTTCTAAGAGGTCGCTTAAAACACTCACCCAGTTAACTTCACACATCAGTTCACCCATAAAAAGGAAGCAGCTCTTGGGACTTCCTCTCTCCACCTGAAGGCGTAAAGGTTAAAGTCGATTAAAATCTGCTCCGTCAAAACAAACCAACAAGCATGTACGTAAGCAGTGGAGCTTTAGTGGACTCTATTCAAACACAAACAAAGGTTACCATAACTAGCAAGACATCTGAGAAAAGTCTTAAAATAAATTCATCTTTTATATCAGAGTGGGTGGCGGGGAATTGTCTTTTTATTTCTTTAACAAAATCATCTAAAAAACAAAACAAAACACAACCCCTTTTTTTAGAAGGGGGTCTAGGGACTTCATGCTAGTGATGTATAACTTTCTGCTCACGCACAGCGAGAAGGACGATGTAGAGAATAAAAAAAATCAAGTTCACAGCAGCAAAGAGTGAAGAGTGGCATCTTGGGATCAAGTCTCCAAACTATTCATCAGATGCTGTCCTACCATCACAAACTAACATATAGCTTGCTAAACTCTGCTGGGATGAATATGTGGAAAATCCCTTTTTGCCCACTGTTAGGTATGTTTTAGGACCTGTGATGCTGTGGGCCGTCTCCAAATGAGGCTTGTTAGAGTACATGCTAACGAGGGCTGAAGCGATTAATCGGTTTGTGATTAATCCATTATTAAAATAATCGACAACTAACTTGCTAATCAAATCGAATTGCTACCTAGAGTTATGGTACACAGACTCTAGAACACCCCTTTTGCTGTAACAAAAACCTACTGACAGCAGTAATCAAGACAATACTGTCAATGTTTTTTTGCCATTTACAATTCATTTAAAATGTGCAATAAAGTTTTTTTTTCCTAAACTCCAAATATTTGTGTGTTGAGAAATGTTTATTTAGTAAGAGTATCTCTACTTAGATTAATAGAAAAAATAATCAATAGATTAAACGATTACTATAATAACCGATAGCTAAAGCCCTAATGCTAACATGAACTCTTTGAAAGGGCGGATCATTTTAAATCAAAAAATAGTGGACTGCGACACTAATCTATGAACGGGTCATTGGTCAAACATGTGGGGTGGGCTGAAGAAACGTGACCATAAGGAGGGGAACCAAGACTAAAAAAGCTAGAGATTGTGCAAAGAGGAGTGGAGAAAGATCTCTCTGTTTGCTCCAACTGTCTGAAACAACACAGAGAAAACAAACTAACAGACAACACCCGTCGATAAAGTTACAAACGGGTCACCTTCCTTCCCAGAATAAAAGGTAAACAAATTAAACATTGGGTTTGCTATATTCTCCAGTGTGAAGTTTACACCACTGCAATAAAAAGACAAATCGTTCCCACTGTAATAAGGGAAGTAAAAGTAAGTAAAATTTACTTAAAATTAGTGTTTTTGTCTTTGATTTGAGCAGGTAAGTAAGATTATCTGCCAATGGAATGACCATTTTACACAAATTGCCTGCTGGCGGTGGTCAGAGGGCTCGGTGGTGCCGATGTATGTCAGCCTCACCTCTGTCAGTCTGCCCCAGGGCAGTGTAAAGCACTTTGGGGTCATCAGACTAGTTAAAGAGCTATAGAAGTACAAGCCATTTACCATTTTACCATTTAGACATACTGCACTTGAAGTAAGATGATGGAGATGAGTTGCTCCTATTTTAAGTGCAAACATCTTATTGTTTTATCTTATTAAAGTTATGCCCAATAATCACATGGTTGCTCATTTTTAAGTTTCCCTGTATTTGGCCGTTCTCTTTATATAGAAATATTTAACATAAGGAAATGATGTGTGGAGCCACAGGGCAGAGGGCCCAATATGGAAAAGTATTTTGCATCAATTTGAAGATAGATTAGGTGCTAAATATTAAGGCAGCTTTTAACAGCCCTCGTCTCAATGTGCCTGTTAGTCTTGGTGTGTTTTTGAAAGGAATCGAGAAACTTTAAGGACTGTGGTAGGACTTTGAGACAGAGGAGGGGGATGTGAAAGTAAGTTAGCTAATGAATAATCATCATGCTACCCTGGATAACACTCAATGTGATTGATATGACTTTTTATTCTGTTTGAAAAACCTCATGTAATAAAGATTATAAACCATCTATTCAAGTTTCAGTGAAAAATGGCAAAATAATGGACAGGTAAAATGTAAATTATATTCAACATCTCGTATAATGAATGAAATCGGCAGATAATCTGGTTCATTTTGGCCTACACCCCTATAGATGTGTTTGGATTGCAGAAAGCAGGGCCTTTTCCTGCATTATTGCCTTTCTCTGGTTAAGTAGACAAACAGAGTTGGTAGATTTTAGGAGCTGCGGCCAATTTTAGAAGCCGGCGGGGGTCAGACTATGCCTCACATTGAATAGGTGCTCCATGAGCTGAGTGTCAGGATGCAGGTGTTTCCAGGGCAGGCTGCGGAGGTGTGTGTGGTACAAGTACAGCAGGTACTCAGGCGTGCGCGGGGAGGTGCAGCTCTCACAGTACTGATGCAAGCACAGCCACAGAGCGCCTCTCTGACCAGGCAGCAGGCGATCTGGAAAAAAAAAAGCAAAAAAAAAAAAAAAAGAAGAGGGTCATGTCTAAAAAGTAAGGAGTTGAAACAAGAACATGTTTGGATTCATTTTTGCAGTTTGACAGAGATAAAAGATGTACCCCTGAATTTGTGGTGAAGCGTGTCGGTGAGCTGAACGTACAGACCGACCAGACATCCCGCTGCAGCGGCATCCATCTCCAGCCAGGGGTAACACTTGGCATTACTGGCACACAAACATATTCAACTTTAGCTTTATTTCTACTTTTTACTGTCAAAAGGAAGTCATTACGTCCACTTTTCAGTTAGAAAAAGCTCTGAAAAGGATTTGAAATGAGATCAGTCTAAGCTTAACAATACATAACAGTATAGAGATGCTGTTCGTTTTACAGGATTGGAGAAACTGAAACACTACAGATTGATCACCAGATAATAAAAATATCATTTTTATTTATTTATTTGCCGTTTCTGGAGTCTGTTCACACAAAGCTCAAAGGTCTTCACACCCCTCAAACTTCTCCACATTTTGTCACAGAGCAACCATAAGCATGAATAGATTTTATTGGACTCTTATGTGAAAGCCTAACAAAAGCTGGTACACAATTGTGTAGTAGAAAGAATATTTGTGTTGATCTTTCACATAAGATTCCAATAAAATATACTTATTGTGGTAATGTGACAAAATGTGGAAAAGTTCAAGGGGTACGAATACTTTTGCAAGTCACTGTAAGAGCAGATGTTGCAACTCACTCACCCTCCATCTGCTGTGTCCAGAGGAAAGATCCACGGCAGGAACAACTTCACAAGCTTACAGTGCAAATCCTGCAGAGCTGTGGGAGGAATGACACATCTTCCTTTCATAATGACAGAAAACGGCATCGGCACAAAACTAAAAAAAAAAAAAAAAAAAAGGTTTTGTGCAGCTCTCTAGTCACCGAGATACAGTATTTATTTATTTTTACCTTTCATTACTTTGCTGCTGCCCACTGGCTCTCTGGCGCAGCTGCTGACCTGCGTGTTAATAAGGCAACAAATCAGATGTTCCCAGAAGGTGACGACGTCGGCGATGTAGGGAACCCAGGCAGAGTAGAGGCCAAAGCTCCGGAGGTCGGCCTTACTGAGGCGACTTCGCAGGAAGTAGTCGCTCAGCCAGCAGACTGTCTCCTCCACCTAATGCCAACCAGGAAAATGGTACAAAATTTGTAAACTTGACAATCTAAAACACATTTTCCAATGATAAACAGGAAAAATGTAAATAAAGGACCCCCGGCATGAGTTTACCTGCTGAGGAGAGAGGCTTATGGGGGATCTGTGAGGGGAAGCTTGGGCTCCGGCTGCAGAGCTGAGCGGCTGTTCAGGTTTGCTTTTAGTGCTGCGGGGAGGAGGCAAGCAGCCCAGCACCCTCAGTGTCACTTTCCAGCACTCTGGACTCAGCAGCTGGTCCGCAGAACCTGATGAGATCATAATCTCCTTTTAATACATAAACTAGCCATCAAACCGTGACACACAGGGTGAAAAAGGCAGCACCTATTCAAGATTTTAACTTCAACTTTAGAGTCTGACTCCTTAGACTGGGTCTACCTTTGTCTCATGTATTTATCAGTTTAATCTTTTGTTGGTAAAAATCTGGGTGGAAGGCATAATTTCAGGGGAATAAATGTTGTTTTCTGCGTGGGATGAAGGAAGAGTAATGGCTTGATAATGTCAGACATCACAAAGTAGACATGGATACAGGCCGTCTGGGAGGATAAAGTGACATTTACAGGCATTCTCAGGCTGGCTTTTAGTCTACGCTACATGCAGAGCCTTGCACTTTTCAGCTTTGTATTTAAGAAAAACCTTTAAAAACTAATGCATTTTTTTCTTCTTCTTATTACCAATTATGTAAAATGTTGTGTTGGTTTAAAAAAACGAATCCCAATAAAATATAATAAAGTTTGTGGTCGTGACGGTAAAAACCTTTCGGAAACAGAAACTAATCGCATCCCGCATCTGAAAAACTCCACTCCGCTGTTTTAGGGGGAGCGAAGATTTATTCTACAGGGGCAGAAGCATGAAAATGTAACTAAACAGGACTAAACTTACTGGTCATTAGCAGACGCAGGCAGTCGCTGTAAAGGTCGGGGAAATGGTGGCGTAAAAGCAAGGTCCAGTGTTTGGCAAAGAGGTGGAACGGCGTGAGGAGTTCTGGCTCGGGGTCTCGGCCGCAGACGCACAGAGCTCCGTGGACCAGCTCCAGCAGACGAGCTCGCTCCGAAAACACCGGGTGCGCCTCAGTCAACCACTGGGACAAATCGAACTAGAGGAGGAGACGGACAGGCCGAGGGGTTACGCATATGTGTGTGGCGCGCTCGCAGCGTCTCTGTTTCCAGTGCACATGCGTGCGCGCCGAACCTTGGTGAGCAGCATGAAAATGACATCAGCCGTGTCGGGGTGAAGGGACGTCACCACGTCTTGGTAGAGGAAGACAAACTGATCCGGAGCTGCGTTTGGAGTGAAGAAAGGGGAAATGAGGGGACAAAGGAGCCTCTGCTCTAGGATGGTTTTCAGGACACGGCCGCACTCCTTTGCATTGCCCTGGATAAAAACCTGCACACCAAAACCACAGTTATGAACTTAAGCTCATGAGAAAACCTCGCTGGGGAAGAAAGAAGGTGAACAGAGTTACTCCGGTTCTTCCCAGCTCTGTCCTGTCTTGGAGTGACAGAGGAAGCATGTTTTTCTCCCCAAGCTCCAGAAAGCAGACTTTCCAGAGCCTCTATTTACCAAACAACATGCCAACGAGAGACACGCTCCTGGTTTTAGTGTGTCTCTGCGGGAGTCTGGGTGAGTAGACACACCTGTCCCAGTATCTCCACGCACGATGAGAGGTACTGCCGTGTTGGCGGGTGTCGCAGGGTGTCCTCGCACACAAAGGAGACCACCTGGTAAAAGGCGGACACACCAACTTGCTGCACTGCTGGAGATTTCTGTGCTTTATAAATATTCACCAGAGCCCTGAAAATAAATGTGCAGTTAGACGTCTCTTTTAAACGACACAACCCGTTCCTTTTCCATCAATTGCCCCTAACGCATTTATTGTTGATGTGTGGAGTAGGGGGGACGTATTTTTTACTGACGTGATGAAGTTCTCGGTGTGAACTGCAGCTTGCGCCAGGCTCTGAGGGGGCGGAGCCATGGCGTCAGTCTGCAGCTTCTTGACGTCCCTGCGCAGTGACGTTATCTGGCTGTGCACCGCCTCCTGCCTCTGGACCCGCTCACACTACACAGACACACACACACAGTGAGAACATTTAGTAACTGGGACCTCTAACGTGTGATTTCCTCACACTGCGGAGAGCCGTACCGTGACGGTGATGTTGGCGGCTCCCTGACACGGCTGCCCTCCCTTCCCTTTGCACTCCAGGGCCATGCTGACTTGCTCTGGCCGGTTCTTGAAGAGCAAAGGAAGACCCTCCAACAGCTCTTGCTCCATCGCCACCTGCTGTGCTTCGCGCGCAACTGCAATCCTGACAACAAGGGGGAAGCCTTTTAGAAACGAGGGGTGCCTTTCCTTCCGCAAGGCGGTTGCGAGCGAGTGCACCTTTAATGTTGTTCCTATGCACGTACCTGGCCTGGTCCTGTAAAACGCCGAGGTCCCGCTGTATAAGTTTAGCAGAAGCTCTAGAGTCAGTGAGGCAGGAGGGGGGAACCTCAGCCACGGGAGCCTGAAGCTCCTGGAGCTCAGGAGCCGGAAGGGGAACCGGGTGCTTCTCCAGGTTGGACATGATGCGCTCTCGTGCTGGATACACAGATACACAGAGCATAGGTGTCAAACAGGTGTTTTAGTGCACATTTATTCACATATATTCTAAATTCATCTAATTTCTGACAAGACCAAAGTTGTAATCTTTGGGCCAGAGTCCTCAAAAAATAAACTTCTTAACCAATCACTTAATCTGGATGGCATTAACTTGGCCTCTGGTAATAAAGTAAAAAATCTTGGTGTTATTTTTGACCAAGACATGTCATTTAAATCCCATATTAAACAGGTTTCCAGAGTTTCCTTTTTTCACCTCCGGAATATCGCCAAAATTAGAAACATTCTGTCCAGGGGTGATGCTGAAAAACTAGTCCATGCATTTGTTACTTCAAGGCTGGACTATTGTAATTCTTTGCTATGAGGAAGTCCACAAAATGCAGTTCAAAGTCTTCAGCTGATCCAAAATGCTGCAGCGAGAGTTCTGATGAAAATCAACAAGAGGGATCATATTTCTCCAATTTTAGCTTCCCTTCATTGGCTTCCTGTAAATCAATAATAGAATTTAAAATTCTTCTTCTAACGTATAAAGCCCTTAATAATCAAGCTCCATCATATATCAGAGCTCTGATTACTCCGTATGTTCCTAACAGAGCACTTCGCTCTCAGACTGCAGGTCTGCTGGTGGTTCCTAGAGTCTCTAAAAGTAGAATGGGAGGCAGATCCTTTAGCTATCAGGCTCCTCTCCTGTGGAACCAACTCCCAGTTTTGGTCCGTGAGGCAGACACCCTGTCTACTTTTAAGACTAATCTTAAAACTTTCCTTTTTGACAAAGCTTATAACTAGAGTGGCTCATGTTACCCTGAGCTACCTCTATAGTTATGCTGCTATAGGCGTAGGCTGCTGGAGGACATCAGGATCTAATTTTCTCACTCTATAGAGTTCTACTGTTCTTCAATTATGCATTACGTGTTGTTATTTCTGCTTTAACTTTCTGTTCTCTCTCTTTTATCTTCACAGTAGGTACACCTGGTCTGGCGTTCTGTTAGCTGTGACATCATCCAGACAAGACGGCTCACCCGTTACTACCATCTAATGTAGAACAGATTACTAGATCAATGTGTGCTTCTGTGCTTGTTTGTCTGTCTTGTTGTGTCTCTGCTCTGTCTTCTGTAACCCCCAGTCGGTCGAGGCAGATGACTGTTCATACTGAGCCTGGTTCTGCTGGAGGTTTTCCTTCCCGTTAAAGGGGAGTTTTTCTTCCCACTGTTGCTTCATGCTTGCTCAGTATGAGGGATTGCAGCAAAGCCATGTACAATGCAGACGACTCTCCCTGTGACTCTACGCTTCTCCAGGAGTGAATGCTGCTTGTCGGGACTTTGATGCAATCAACTTGTTTCCTTATATAGGACATTTTTGACCAATCTGTATAATATGATTGAATTTGACTTTGTAAAGTGCCTTGAGATGACATGTTTCATGAATTGGCGCTATATAAATAAAATTGAATTGAATTGAATATTCATGTATTAACAGACGAATGGATGGCTAGATGAATGAACGACTCGATGGATTATCTGGAGTGATTTATGGACGGACAGCTGGCTGGATGGAGAGACAAGACGAATGCGTGGATACATTAAAGCATGAGTGGAAACGTTTTGAAATTAAAATGTAAACATATCTGTGAACCCTGCTGTTATCCCTGCATGCCTACTGACACGCATAGCTTATACTTTTGATGGACTCAGAGTCATACCGTTGCTCAGGCTGGTGTAGTCAGTGAAGCCCAGGCTCTGGGTCTGCAGGAACGTTGGCTCGCTCTGCACCTTCTCCCACAGAGACAACACCTCCCGCTCATCGTACTGCAGACGCTCCTGATCCACGTACTCCAGCCACAGCTCCTACAACAAAACATCCAGTTAAAACCGAAAAATAACGACAGCTTCTGCAGAGTCACTGCTCTTGTTTTTTTCCTCCTCCAACCCGAACACGAAAGCTCGCCGACCTGCTGCTGCTGCATGACCTTTGCCAGTCTGTGAGGCTCGTACTCTGGTGGAAGAGAGGGAAGGTACACCTCCTGCTTCTGCAGAGTCTCATCGTCCAACCACAAAGCGAACACACCAAACAGCCTGCAGGCAAACAATCGGTAGATTAACTGGTGTAACGGCGTTAAAACGACACGGGTTACACTCATCGTCAGGAGCTGACCTAACGAGTTCTGAGTGGAGCTGGGGCGAGGCGAGGAAAGGTGGCTGAGGATTGTTGGGGCTTTGCTCCTCCTGGCTCTCTGGTGGAGGTTTCTGTGGTGGGGGCACCCTGAGAGCCTGGCTGGCTGTATGGTGGAAATCAGACACCTCCTGTATCCTCTGCCTCAGATCTTTCAGCAGAGCAGCGTGAGAAGACGTCTGGAAGAACCTTCTGCCGATGCACCCTCCGGCAGCGAGCCTGGTGGGCAACCAGTAAACAGAAATCTTTGGTCTTTTTTTTCCCCCTCATCGCAGGTTTTTTTCTCCTTCCTCAAATGAAAATTGATCTTACCCATACTCTGGCCCGGGCTGTCTGAGATACAGCTGCAGGAACTTCTGCCAGATGAGGGGAAGGAGGATGTGGTCTGGTGGCGTGGCCAAGGCCTGGCTAGCCCAGCGATAAACCTGAAGCCGGTGCAGAGACGGGGCTACGGGCAACTTCAGCCTCTGCTGCGCCTTCTAGCTCAGACACAGAAACACTCTTGTCACGTACCTCAGGTTTAGGACCCATTGAATCACACACACCGTCATGACGCCAAATGGCTAAGTAAAAACAGTAGAGTATACATCTCCAATACGTTGATATTTTCCTTCTGGTCCTCATGAAGAGATGTTCAAGCTCTTTTGGCTTTAGTCTGCTTCTCTGTAGTCCAGTTCTACAGGTCTGGATCCCCTCAAAACACCACAAGTGAGCCATCTGCAAAGTTCTGCATCTCTGGCTGTTATCTCTGTCTCCAAAGGGACGGAGCTGGTCAAACGTTTCCTTTTGTTCATTAGAGCCATGAGCGTCATTCACTTTGATCGGGCAATGATTCATTTGAGCTTCCAGAGAGAAATGATGATACAAAATGCAACTTCTGCTAAATTTTCTAAACATGAATTAGGTGCAAAAGTTCTAAAATTGTGGAGCCAGGCTCAAATATATGCATACACCCCTACTAATACTTGTTTGTACCCGAGTTGGGAAGCTTTCTGTTGCCATCGTTGGCATAATTCAGGCTGGATATTGGAGCGCTATACTTACCAGAATTGGCAGAGTTAATTTAATTTGTGTGGCTCTTCTGGTCTACGCCAACATTTTGAATGCAGTTGATACGTTTTGTACATAGCCAAGGTCTGGGTCTGGAAAATGAATGTTTATCCGCTCTTCCCATTCCTAAAGCCAGTTTTAAACGTGTCCAGGTTGAAACTATTTGAGCCAAATGGTCGGTCTCAGATGAAGGTGAATTGGTTTGGATGGTCAGAGCCAACCTAAGAAAGCAATGGAGGAGCTCTTCATAAACCTGGAGTGTGCTAGAACACCAGCATCGTCGTCCAAACAACATGGAGGGAGTCAAAACCGAGAAATGATGGCTGCTTCTAAACTGACACCTTCAAGCTTGAAGAAAATGTTCTGCTGCTGTCGCATGTTCAAGCCAAATGTCCGCCGTGTAATGCACAAACTGGGTCAAATAATGAAGGAGGAGGAGGAGCACCGCCGAACCCTTCAACCTAACCTCAATTCAGCAACTACATAATTAAAACATGGACATACTAGGGTGTTTTAATAATATAATCAACACAAAAACATACATTAAAACTGGTTATCAAACCGTTTGTTAACGGCCCCAACCTTGACCCTAATGAAAATTCATGGCCTACGCTTGAAAGCCAAGTCAGTGCCCAGAAAACAACCGAGGAGCATGAGCGCTACCATTTCTGATAAGAGGAGTGATCGTGTTTCCAGACAGAATTATGCCATGATGGGGTTTACAGTTAAAAGGTTCAATAGTTAAAATGCATTAAATAAAATAGTAGTGGAGATGTATGTGTATATTTGTCTGTTTATGCCACTTTGTGTATGAGAGAAAGTCCAGAATAAATCCTAATTAATGATAAATGTATGTAAACGTTGGAGCGTCAGTTCTCAGTGGTGCTGCAGTGTAAACTACAACTAAAGTAAACTACAGATTAACGTAAACTACAGAGTAAAATAAACTACAAACCCCAGCTGTACAATAAACACTTCAAAAACTAGAACCTTCCAGCGCAGTTCTACCTTCAAGGCCTGATCCGGGGAGACGCCGGGCTCTGACAGCAGCTCATTCTCAACACAGCGTCTCAGCTGAGACTCCTCCTCAAACAAGCCCTCCGTGTTCAGGACGAGCCACGCAAACCAAACCTGCGGCAGACAGCAGCGCGGTCAGGACTGGGACCGACAGCACTTAAAGCACCTGCATGGCTTGCTGTTACGGGAATCCTTACTTCTCCACTCAGGGACTGGCCCTCGACGAAGGACGGCGTGGCGTTACCAGCGATCCAGCCAACCAGAGAGGAGAGCAGACCCCGGTCTCCATGGTAACCCAGCGCATTCTGCATAAAGCACATAAACAGATGACGCTCAAAGATAAACGTGGCATATTTTTACCCAGATAAGGACAGTTAACGGCGCTGCGTTCATCTCCACCTTTTAGACCCACAAGAATCCCTGAAATCACCTGAAATACCTTATGCTGCTGGTACAAGAGCTTCTGCACACATTCTTCCTGGTGGTGAACAAAGGCAGCACAGCAGATCTGATCCATGAGGAACAGCACCGTTTTGTCACGATACCACAGATTCTGCTGAGTCAGGATTCCCACCCAGAACTCCAACACAGCGGCGGCACCGACTCGGCCGGGCCTGGAGCTCTCCACCACATGACTCTGAGGGAAGAGTAGGAAACGTCCTCAAAGTTTTAGGGATAAAGGAGCCTTCATTTTTCCCCTGAAATGTCCGACACCCTCGTTATGATCAGAGGAAAGATCAGAGAAAGATTTAGACCGTAAAACCTGAACGTCATGCTTCCCTTTCTTTGATTTTGCGCTGGCAGAAGACGTCCATCCAGAAACAGCGCAAATAATTCATCCTCTATGCAAAGCTGTTCTCATAGAGTGCGTGAATATGATTATTTAAGAGGTGAGCGGACGTTTTCAGTTGCTGCCCCTAAACTGGAACAGGCTGCCGCTGCAAATCAGACGGTCTGACTCACTTGCTGTTTTTAAGTCTTCTCTTAAAACACATTATTTCTCCTTGGCTTTTAACTCAGCTTGAGAAGTTGGTTTTTATTACATATTTTTATTTTAGGATTTTTATCTATTTTTATTAATTTTATTACTCAGATTTTTTATTAATTGGTCATAGCTTCACTGTAATTCTGCTTGCTAGAGCTGGCAAGGGTATTTGTGCATTTTATTAGTTTTAATTAGTGTACAGCACTTTGGTCAACGGTGTTGTTTTTAAAGTGCTTTATAAATAAAGTTGTATTTATTTGGGCCGTTGTTCTCTCAGGGTCAAATGGTACATATATAAATTCAAATACAACAAATAATTGGGTACACAAGAGGGAATTTAGGGTCAAAACGCTACATATGCTCAAAAAATGACATTTAATTTCCCCCCAGATATTAACTCCTTGTTTCCTGGCGTGTTATGTGAGCCATAAAGATGTACCTGAATCATGCTGTTCAGCAGACGGACGTTGTCCCCGTAGTTGGTTCCTGTGAGCAGCGGCGCCACCCGGTGCGTGACCTGCTGCGTCACACCCTGGGGACACACGCTGTCGTACTGCAAGAAGAGCTGGATGCAGCTTACAAAGCTGGCAGAAGACGACAGAGGCAGAAAAAGATGTTAGTTTGGGAGAAGATGCAGCTGCAGCCTCCGCATGGTGGAGGACCGATTTTCCTGACTTACTGAGAGTTGTTCAGCAGGTAAAAGCTCAGAGGGTAGGTGGGGGGCAGGATGTTATCCAGCAGATGCACAGCAGCTCTCAGGTATCGAGACTGAATCAGGCTTTTTAACAGCTCAACTCCATCCGTGCAGAAGTTTTCCAGACTGGAACGATAAATTATACAAAATTACAACTAATTCAACTCCTAAAAGTCAATCTCACAACGTCTATTGGGAACAAACCTGTGTCCCACTGTTGTCATGGCAAGAGACAGGTAGCAACCAATAGGGAGCCCAGCTTTTACAGCCCTGAGAACAGAGTGCATGCTGGGAGCATGTGTGAGTTCTGGAGGTGGGTTGGAGGCCAAGGCCGGGACCGTCCAGCCACCTTTAGGGTTCTGGGCATTTCCATGGAGCTTCAGCCTCAGCAGCAGCTGCCACGCCCACTGACTGAAGGATGCTTCTGGAGACACGCCCAGGCGGAGAACGCTGGCAAGATACGACACCTAAAGGCAGAGGACAAAGGAGAAAACTTTGGAAACAGGAAACGAATTTAGTTCAAGCTGTGCGTGACAAAAGAGGGACAGCTCAACCTGTTTGATTCCCTCGGATATGAGGCCACTGTACGGTTTGTCCGTGAGGTATTTCTGATAGGCTTCGGCCACCAGCAGAGCCACCTCGCTGTGGAGGACAGAAGCCAGCGCCAAAGAGCCGTCCTGCACGATAAAACAAACAAAAACATTGTAGACATTTCTAAACTCCCGACAGGTTGCCAGAAATACTCAGAACCAAACGCAGCACAAGTGGGACCACCTGAGCGTAACCCCAGTTCAGACCCTCCAGGATAACACAAGCCAGTCGGTTCTCCACTGCAGGCAGCGGGTTCTGGAGCAGCCAGGCTCCGATCTGGGATATTTCCTCCCTCTGCGGCTTCCACAAACTCAGAGGAAGCTCCTTGCACAAGTACAGCGCCACCTAAAGCGCACAGAACAAAAACTAGTCAGTGGAACTTTATTAGACAAATATCAAATGTCGACGTGTTTTTATTCACTTAGTATAATTCTGTCAAAAATATTTGAAGCAACTAAATTATTAATCTTGCATCTGCAGTCGGAGAACAGAGGAACTAACCATTCCTACAGTCTGGATGGTGTCTCTCAGTCTCTCCAGGAGAACGGAGATAATATAGGGATGGGCTGCTGCTATGGCAGCCAGCAGCTCCCTCCCCACCTTAGAGTAAGTTTCTCTGGTAGACAAACTAACATAGGACACCTGAGGAAAACCAAGAAAAGGCAAGTTAAAGGAGGAGATTCTGAGAGAAAACATTAAATAATTAATCAGTTGTGCAGTTCAGGCTTAAGAATTTGATCAATTGTACCCGATGCAAGTAGAAAACAGATTAGATGCTCACTGTTGGTGAAAATAGATTAGAACGGTTATTTTACAGCTAGAATTATCTCAGACATTCTTGGAAAAGAGGATATGTTAATATTTAACAAGCACAAAAAGTTCTGTTTTTCACCCTCACGACCAGTCTTTGCACCAGACCCTGTTACTGTGTCTTTTTTCACAAGCCATTGAGATTTTTCACATCTTTATCATGTTAGAATCACAAATTTTAATGGATTTAATTTACATTTCCTGTGATAAACCAACAAAAAGCAGTGCAGGTTTGTAAAGAGGAAGGAAAACGACACGTGGTTTCCAGATTGTGACATGCTTTTCTATTCAGCCCCATATCCTCTCAGTGGCCATGTGGGAAATGAGGGCGTCACCTGGAGGAGTGTGAATGTCCTCCCAGATCTAAACCCGAGCGGTGATTTGTTGTTGCATGTCTTTGCAAGGCACAGATTGTCCGTGAGGAACACCATGTTCGAGCACAGGACGGTCCATAAGTGCACTTAATCAATTTTGTAATCGTATCATCAGACCTGTGGCGGTATGTTTTTGATATCCCAAGCTTGGAACAATTAACAATCCATTATCTGAAAGTGGAGAGAGTAAACTGCTGCCAACCTACAAAGATGTGGCCGTGCAGCTACACGGGGAGGCAAAGTAAAGTAGGAGGGCATTAATGAATCCAAGTGGCTGATGGTAACTCTGGAGGAGCTGCGTAGTTCCACAGCTCAACTGAGATCCAACTATGCGTGGTGGGCTCCCATAAACCCGAAGGAGCTCCGATCAGATAAAACCCAAACGTAGCAGCAAAGCACCATGTGTGGTGGGAAACTACCACAGCACATCACCGTGAACACACCACATGATGGTGGCAGATTCATGATGTGGGGATGGTTTTGTTGCAGCTGGTCCGGGTCGTTGGGAGGACGAACGTTGCTAAATCCAGGATCATTCTCGAAGGAATCAGGTTCTCCAACTAAAGCAGACTGAGCTGTTCTTCAAAGAAGATTAGGCAGGAAATTTGGCCCCACGATGTACAAAGGGTTAGATATATACACCCTGAGCGACGTCCAGTTTGTTGTAGTAATTTGACTAAATGCGGACAAGTTTAAGGGCCTGGTATACTTTCCGATAGCACGTTATGTATTTACAGCTGTACGCGAAATACCAACTTGTTTACCTTCTAAATGGATCCTTAAATTACGTTTAACTGGCTTATCTTTCCATTTTATTACGAATCTCCTTCACACACCTGGTAAATGAGCAGAGTTATGGTTGTGATGAAGGCGGGGTCAAAGTGCTGAGTGGGCGTGGCCATGTGGGCCAGCGCGGTGAGGAGGGCGATGCCGTCAGAGCTGTTCACTTCACACAGCCACCCCTCAAATCTCTCCTGGTGCTTCGGGTCTGCCACAAGACACAAAAACATCACGATGATTATTCAGGTCGACACGGATGACATCGCTTTTCAAATCCCTCGGCAGCAGAAGTGCAAAATGCATTCCAAGTAGAGTTTGAAAAAGAAAACGGCGTGGCTGTTCTAAAGTGTTAATATAAAGCGGCAGGGTTTGGAGAGGTCACAGCTTGAGCTGCGGCTGTAAAAATACCTCTGAGAGCCTGAATGCAGGACTGCGTGTCGCCAACAGTGTTGAGCGTTTCTAGTCCTGCTGTTTCTGCACACTGCATGACATAAAGGACTTTCCAAAGCATAGAGCTGGACAGAGTCCCATAGGGCATCTCAGACATAAACAACCAAATGCCCAACCTGTGAGAGGAGAAACACAAGAAATAGAAGCTAAATAACAGTTTCCAAGCTGGGAGGAGCAACTGAAGGACGGCTTCTCTCACCTTTTGTTTCTGAGGACGTGTAAAACGGCTCTGAGGAAGAGGTGATCGTATTCCAGCTGCAGTTTTTCCAGAGTTAACGAGTGCACGTGGGAGCCGGACCCTCCGGCGTCAGTCACACTCACAAACTGGGCCCAGTGGTCACTGACGTAACACACCGTCATTCTGAGGGACACAGGGGACACAAAACACTTCAGCTATCGTGATTCCCGACGCCGTCGCTCACCAGAAGGATAATGAACACGCAGCGTTTACTCCTCTGACTCGGGCACCGACCGGATGATGTGTCCTATGCGTTTGACGAGCTGCCTGTAACGCGCTCTGTTGTAGGTTTGGAGGCCAAGGGCGAGAATTTCGATGAGCGAGGACGCAAAGGCAAAGACCCGCATCATCTTCTGACTGGAGCAGGCCTGAGGCTCGTAGACACCTGGAGGCAGAGTGTCAGCTCATGTAATCAGTGGTAACAGCGCTGCTCAGAAACCTTAAATGGACTCATCATCTGCAGAGTCACTGCAGGGTTTTATTGATGCATTTGAACTTGTCTTTTCCCAGGGCGAGATGAATATTCAACAAATAACTTCAATGATTGTTTTAACTAGCTGCACAAGCTTGAATTTACTGTGGCTCCTGTCCAATTCACAGAGAATATCATACAGACATGCTCAAATATATACGTCCACATGCACTCATACTTTAATAGAGGTCTCAGCAGGTTGCACCCTAACCAAATGCCCTTTGTAGCCAAAAACAAGCTATTTTCCTGCCATTCTTGTCAGAATTGATTGAGCTACTTTAATTTGGTTGGTTTCCTGACCCGCATCCAGCTTCTAAGCCCAGTTCACAGCTTTTCAACCGGGTTCAGGTTGAGGCTCCGCTAAATCCATCCCAGAGGCTTATTTTATTGAAATAACAACATTCAGATAAGTGTTTGAATCATTCTCCTGTTGGAACATGCAACTGTGTCACCATCTAGCTTTAGTCTTGGTTAAGCTGAAGAATTACAAAACATTCCCCTTTCTTCATTACTTTAACTGTAATGATGTGCTAGTGCCAGAGATTTACAGCATGATGCTGCCACCGCCGTGCTTGACAGCTGGTACAGTGTTCAAAGGTTTGAAAGTCTCACCGTGACTCCTGGAAAAGCTTTATCTTTAGTTTTCTTACTGTTACAGCTTCTTAGTTCTACAATGTCTTTATTGAACATCCTACTCAATCCTCAAATGAGGGCCATGGGTTGGGACAGATGGTCGAAACTTCCACACACTTGGCTCTTCCAACAGGATAATATTCCCAAGACAACCAGAAAGTGGTTTGGAAATGATCATAGCAAGCTTCTGGCATGGCCCTGAACTGAGCTTTATTCAAGATTAATGGACCATCCAAAACCATCTCACTGAACTCTACCACGTCTGATAAGAAATGGGTTAGAGAGAATCCACAATATGCTCAAACATGTGCAGCTACGTCTTGTCTTTAAAACCACTGACGTTGACTGCGGTGATATTGCTTCATACTGGAAAAAGAACAGTTTAAAAGCGTTGGTAAAAGCCCCAAATTAACATGGCAATCATTCTAATGATACATGTATGTGATGATGTGGTGAAGTATCCAAACACCAGCTGCACAGGAGCGATGAGCTTCATACCCTGTTTGCTCATCCCCAGCATGTTTGAGTAGAGCTGCTGGAAGGGGAACTGGCTCAGCAGGGAGATGAGATCTTCCTCGCAGAGCAGCAGCCAGCTGCTCTCTGGATCCTCGTCCTGAACACCGTCAAAATAAAAGATCAGAGACTCGATATTTCATTTATGTGTGAAAGCTCTGGAGAAGCTTCGTCTGACACTTGTTCCGTTTATTTTTTCACAGAAAGAAGAAAAGCACAGGGTCCTCGCTTGTCTTTAACATGCTAATAGCGGTGTACATGTAAAAAAACAAACATTATAGAAATAAATACATGATAAATACATATCTTACAGCCACCCTTGCTCTCAAGCAGTGATTAGCGCTGGCAGCTCTTGGTTTAAACGACTGACATTTAAGGGGTCGCAGGGGTTGATTTTCTCTGCGGTTTTAAATGTGACTCAGATCTTCAGAACAAACATTAAAATATTCTGTTTGGAAAAATCCCAGTTTGCATTTCTAAACCCCCCTTTGACAACCTTTCTACAAACACAAGCAGCCTGTAGATGTAACTGCATCAATTTAAATAGATAATCATAATACGCTAAAAAGCGTATTATTATTATCTATTTAAATTCATTCAGTGTAAAGAATATAATGTCAATAAAAATATATTGAGAAACTACTGTTACATTTTACGACAGCCACTCTTGTTTAGATATTTTTCCTGCACAAACTGGTTTTCTGCTAAAAGTGTTAGATAAACAGTCACCTCCTCTCCACCTTCATCAACGAGGGTCCAGTTTCCAGACTCAGGTCCTGAAGCTGCTGAGCTCTGGCTCTCACAGGGCTTCATATGACCCAGAAACTCTGTGCGGTGTCTGTAAAAACAAACAGCCAACTGGTCAGAGGAGTAAAACTAACACACATACATAGTAGGAGTGTAAATCACCAGCTTTATGACGATATGATGTCATATCGATTTGTTTGGGTAACGATATGATATTTGGTGATATCACAAAGTCTGTTACGATTTCCGATCGATGCGATCAATATTATGCAATATCATCTGCCCGTCTAACACTATTATTTACATTGATATCATCTCACAAACAAACCCAAATATCACCATTTTGTTTCTAACCTGTTATGGGTATCAGGAATTTAAATATAAGAAAAAGAAACATACTTCTAATTTTAAAATAACAACAACAATAACAAAAACTGTTCACTAAAGCCTGCATTTCAAAATAAAGATGTGTCTTAAAAATTACGATATGGATCGATATTTTAAATTTGTATCAATGGATCATTAATCATTTAATCGATATATCGATGTGGATCGATGTATTGTTATACCCCTAATATATAGATCACTGTCCACACTATCCCCCCAATCAAAGATGGGTAAAAACCTTAAAATAAATGTATCATTTACTGGAGTAGCATAATTCTGTACAGAAAAAAAATGAATCTTCGATTTAAATATATTTATTTAGTAAGGGTAAAAATCCCCCTTTAAGAAATAACTTTTTACCAAATCGTTGCCACACTTATCAGCCTAGCTAATAACTCACTTTTTTATGTCAATCAAAGCTTGAAGGAATTTAGTAATCCATGACTTTCTGTTTCCTTGTGGTATGAATAAGACGTGACACAGAGGTCCATTTGTTTTAGCCATTAGCCAGCAGGCTGGGCAGGGAGCCTGGTTTACTTTGTACCCAATGAGGAGGATGGTAAGAGCAAAAACAAATCTCTAGAGCTCTTTGTTAGAGGACTGAAGCAAAGACAGGCATATTGTGGTCACCATAACCATGATTGGGGGTAAAGATGACAGCTTGTTGACTGGGAGTGATGCCAGTATAAAAAACCTACCATCACAATCATAAACCCGGTGATTCTGATAAACCTACTGAGATGCTTTGGTCAGATGGGACTAAAATTCAGCATTTCTGCCACATTTACACAAGACTGAGCTGTTGTGAAACAAATGTTGACTGAAACATGTGAAAAACAGAACTTTTTATCACAAATATTTTAATATACATTTCTGTCTCTGTCTCTCTTCGAGGTCGGTCGTGTCTTTTCTCTCTCTGCAGCTTTCACCCCTCCCCCCCCCTCTCCTGCTTTGCTATGTCTTGTCTTCTCTTTCTGAGCACTTCCCTCATATCAACCGAACTCTGAAAAACATGGATCTGGAAGCTGGTCTCAATACTATTGATAATTTTTTTTCGACGGGTAGGCAACGAAAGGGGGACCCGTCCAGTCCTGATTTGACTTATTTTGTGAGATACACCCTAAATTCCTGGAGGAAAACGGTGTGTCTTTCGACTTTGTCATTCCTGGACGTCTGAAACTTTCACTTTTGGATTAAGGATACTTGGATCTCTACTTATTGGTTTTTGTGGATTTTTGAAGTATCAGCAAATACAGCGGATGTCGGCAGCTACATGCAATCGGCCTCAGATGTTTACCTTTCTGCATATATGTGTGTCGTAATTATTTGGGCTTCTCGTGCAAATGAGGTTTTTTGGGGGATGCTTCACATTATATGTGGAAACATAAATTGTGAAGCATCTGTCTTTTTTATCTCCCTCCACTTCCCCCATGTAAAATCTTTCTTCAACAGATTTCAAGGGCAGCGCCTGTGGACTCCGTGTAAGGCGGAGTCTGAGGCAGTTTGGAGGAACGCAGCTAAACGGCTGCGCTGAAATAGCAGCGGCCGACTGGCTGCGTTCCTTGGCAACGCAAGGCCTCAGTCAATCGTTCCCCAAAAATGTTTGTTAAGTGTATGTGATGGACGGTTGTACTGGAACTGAATTTTCGATTGCAATGCAAATTGTAGTTGACAATAAAATTGATTGATTGATTGATTGATTCCTGTGTCTTCAATTTTCACTACCCAACTGTGTTTTCCTCATTCACTGTAATTTTGTTCATTTCATCATTTTCTTTATTATTTTCCTTAGACGGATAACTTTTAGAGTCTTTTTATGTCAGTTTCTAATCTCTGTACAGCGCTTTGTATTGCAGATATTTGTATTAAAAGTGCTCTTCAAATAAGTTTGATTAATTGAAAGCCTGGGATTTTTCTTAGAGTGCATGGTGTTGTCCATTATGAAATAGCTGAATAATTTTAAATAAAAATCAGGTGAAAATTTTTCATGTTATATTATCCTAATACAATAAAGGGTTTCTGCACATATTTATCAGTGATGTCAATGGCCCTGTATACATAGGTGAATAAGATCTGCCATAGAAGCTCTTCTATTTACCTGGCAGGCGACATTAAGATGGCTAATGCTTGCATAAAACGTTGCACTCCAGAGCTGTTCCCCAAAACTTGAATCTGGTGCAAATAAAAAGAAAGAAAAGTTGAGTCAACGGTTCATGAAAAAAAAGAAAAAAAGAAATGCGTGTCCTTAACTTACCTGAAGGAACGGTGCCGCCCACTTTCCCACCCCGGCAGGACAGCAGAGAAGATGGCACAGCAGGTAAAGGTGCTCCCCAGACCCCCCAATACGCAGCAGGACAACGACCTGGCAGACGGTTGATCAGAACAGACCATGAAGAACGTCAAGAACAAATTAATTCAGCTCGTGAATGTGGTGCAGCAATGTGTTTACCAGCCTCTCCAGCCACTGATGGATGTCTGCCTGGAACTGTGTGTCATCAAGGACTCTACGCGTGAAGCTAAACAGGACACTGATGGCCTCTTTCAGAGGCTGAAGAGAACAAGGCTGAGTCTGGCTTCCAAAGCAATCTAAAATAAAAATGAAAACAACCTCGTCTCCAGTTCACATTGGTGATATGGGCAAAGTTATGTTTGGAACCATCACGCCAGAGTTACTCTGAGGCGAAGGAGCTTTCAAAAGTCTCACCTTTGAGGAGGCGATACAAATAGGATTCAACCTGCAGGCGAGACAGCAGAGCAGTATAGGCATGCAGCACCACCTTCTGGTGGAGGAGCTCGCTGCATGCCTCCAACATTCCCCGCAGCTCTGCCAGGACACCCTGACTAAACTCTGCCTGCTGGAAACGATGGTATCCACAAACCTTAGTCTGGTCTGCACACACACCCTGGAAGAACGGAGGCAAAAGACATTAAAACTGAGGCTCACTGGAGCTTTTCCTTCATTGGTCCCAATGTACGACAATACTAGAACACCTGAAGTGTGAGTTGCTCATCTCTGAAGCTCCAGAGGCGATTCTGTGTGCTCTTGCAGTCAGAGGACTGGGTGTGGAGCTGCGTGTGCGACTGGTTCAGCTGCCTGCGGCAGCGCAAGTAGTTCTGCAGCAGTTCTGTCAGCTCATGGTTCTCCTGGTGGGCCAGAGCACAGAACTGGGCAGCAGAGACCTCAACACCTTCAAGCCAAGTTTGCAGCCCTTCGCCTGGCTCCCATATACTAAGCTGCTCCAGAGAAAACGCCTGCCGAGGAAAATTTAAAATGTTATCTACCTCCCTTATCATCATCCAAACTCTGTGTAGTGGGAAAAACAAATTTGACTGTAAATATTGGGCATGTTTAGGTGAGCAGCAAATTCTTGCAGCAATTCCTTCATTTTGTACATCAGCACACATTTGCTTCCCTTGAATGATATGTTCTCTTGTCTTTCCGGGTTTATGTCTAACAGAATTAGGCCCCTGACCCACATCTTGGATTACCTGTGAATTTGTGGGACAGTCAGAGGTGCCGATAATCACTTCATCCATCATTTTGTTTAAAACAACATTCCTTAAAGTATCCAAAGGTTGGATATCTCTAAATTTCTCATTGTGAGGTTATGCTGCTGCACTAAAATACTTATTAATTTTCCCAGGGGTTCCAATAAGAGTAGATGATGCTGTAGCTACTAGCTTCCTATTATAAATAAATAAATAAATCATATAGATCAGGGGTGCCCAAGTCCAGTCTTTTTATTTGATTCAGTTGTCTTGGAGAAAGGATTCATCCAAAAGGTGCAGGATGGTAGCTCTCGAGTACTGAAGTTAGGTGCCCCTGATAGTATAGATGCAGCCATGTGTAACATTAACACCACAGATATAAAGTGAATATTACAGAAAAAAAAAAAACATTTTAATTTAATGTTATGACCATATTTCATTTTATGGTCTATGAGATTACCTGCATCTCTGGAGCTGTTTTGGGCAATTCTGGGTACAGTTTGCTCCTAGAAAGCTCAACTACAGACTTGAGAGGCTGTAAAGTTAGGGGAGAGGATTCCTGTTCCGGTAATGCCAACACTGCAGGTTCCCTCGCACAGCTTTTCCCAGCTTTCTCATAGATCTGCACCATAGAATCCTCCTCTAGCGCTGGAACAGACGGGTACAGGGCAGGAGCACTCGGGTTGCCAAACTGAGTCGTCACAAACGGTTGTTTCCACAACGGCACGTCTTCTTCTGACCTACTGATTTGTGATGCAGCTTTGAGCTCAGAACCCTGAGCTTCCACCCCATCATCTTCTTTTTTTCCCCTGTTTGACTTTGTCTGCTGCACTGTCACTTGTGGCGTCTCTGCAGACAGATTAATACCTGACTGTAGAGTCTCAGTCAGCTCTGATATGTTTTGAGTCTGTGCTGAGGAGGTCTCCTGTTTCTCTGTGGGTAGCTCTGATGGCTGCGCTGCTGTGTCGGTGGTCTGGACAGGATTCTGCTGATCCTCTTTGGCCTCCTGAGGTGGACAAGGGGGCAGACTGAGAGGGATCTCCGTGAAGTCAGAGGTGGATGCCTCATCGCAGACAGCGGATGGGGCTGGGGACTTTTTGTCCTCATCTGCTTGCTTCTGCTTCTTGCCCAACTGAGAACATAAAGAATATTTTTTTACCCTGTTAGATACTCGGCTTGACCAACAGTTGTGTGCATATCTGGCACCTTACACCAACATACAAATTCAACAGACAAGTCCAAACCTTCGCACAGAGTTATTGTTGAGTTGCACCAGATTAAAGATTACACAATCGTCTCTCCCCACAGTGATGCCAGTTTAATATCATTGCTGACTAAGAGGGTACTGAGCAAGAGAGAAGCCCCTGCTCTAGAAATGGATACCATTAAGCTCAATTACTACAAAGACAGAGTAAAGGCTTTCTGGAGATTTTTGTATGGATAGATGTGATAAAAATTTAGCTATTTGACATTAAATGTGTTGGAGAGACCCAAGGCGAGACTTTTAAACTAAAGAACACAGTAACAGCTGGTGACCATGGTGGTGGCAGCATCATGCTGCGGGTCTGTTTCTCTGAATGTTGTACTGGTGCATTGCAAAAAAATAGGTGGCATGACAAAAAACAGAAACAAAAAACAAAATAAACAGGACTACCTCCAAATTCTTCAAATTCGCTTAAATCAACAGCTAGATGGACACATTTGGATGCCCCAACAGGACGATGGACCCAATCACACGTCCAAACTGGTTTTGGAATGTATAAACAGGCTAACCTTGAGTTTCCAGAAAGTTGTGAAATGTGCTTCAAAATCAACGTATTTTAAATGAACTCTACCACAAAAAGATCAGTGAAGAAATTATCAATAGCTGCAAAAATAATAAATCTAGGGCCAACTTGCTGAGGAACATCTAACTAAAATGTGTAGGCATATATGTACGTCCCCTTATCAGTTTTCTTCCCTTATGTTAGCTTTTTTCTAAATTATAGAATATTTGTGTGAAGTAGGAACTGTGCAAGTACACAGCATTTTCGTGATAGTGGATAAACAACTTATGATTTTTACGAAACTGGCAGCCTAAAGTAAGCTGTTTCTCTAGTAATAACTGTTTCGTTGATTTTGAGCATTTTTGTAAAATGATCAAGATCAACCCGTTTAATCTGCGATAATAACTGTGATCATAACTTAAAACACAGGACGCATGAAGATAATTTTACTGCGTTCATCTGACGAGATATTGTAACTCCTAGACTTGTAGGCGCTTGTCCCTAATGGCCTGATGAAAACGCTTTAGAGCTGACACTGCTCTGTTTGGGGGTATTTACCTGAGATTTTCCGCTGGTTTTTGTTTTGGTCTTCTTCGGTCTCACAGCCTCCATCTTTAGCGGCCTGATCCCATCAGCTCAGACCACAAACGCGCACAGTCCTCCGAGCAGCGTACCGGCAGAGACAATGATCGCCGGAAAACAACAGATCATCTTCAAAATAAACAAGCAGCAGCTGGAACAGCGACTCCCGTCTGTGCTCCCGAGAGATAAACTGTCCTTTACAGATATATATATATTTAAATATAAAAAGACGTGCTATATGTCGCCTGTTAGAAAGCTCCTTCGGTGGCAGCCATCTGAATGCCGTACAGGGTAAACATGGTACCCACACCGTTTATAGGAAAGCGAAACCAGTGTCTGCTTATCAAACTCCTCTTAGCTAAAATAGGCTAATCCCCTGATCTTCGTTCGTAACGTGGATTTATGTCTCCCCCCCACACGCCCCTGTGTCTTTCCGCTAGCTTTTCACATTATTAAAATACCATTTCAACTCGGGAAATAAAGTGTCACAGGACGGTAACTCCAGGCTATTGGTCAGCTGCCATTTGTTTTGTTTTGTTAGTTCCAGGAACTACAAGATCGCAATCAGGAAACACGTGACTACTCCACCTCTCTACGGCAAACGAGAGGAGACAAACGTTACCAAACGCAAACCCTGTTAAATTTTTTTAAAACGTTATGTTTAAAACAGTGCTTTAAATAAAAAAAGATAATCCTTTAAATAAAAAAACTAATTATTTCAACGAAAAAGCAAAGAAAAGAAATTCAAGAAGCAAATCCAATAAGAAACAGTGACAAAAACAATTGCATCATAAAGTTAGCAAAAAGTTACGTCACTTAAAAAAGAAAAAAGAAAAAAAAGAACTCTGTTCCAACGTGTAAAACAACCAGTATTTTAAGTTTAATCCAAACACAAAAAATGGTCAATGGACAAGTGCTCAACGTATTTTATGAGGATTTATGTGACAAACAAAAGTTAGTCTATATATATATATATAAAGTTTAAAGGAAAATGACCCCTTGTTTCGGAAATATTTCACAAATAGAATTATTCCAAAAGTGTAGCGTGCATTTGTTTTCAGCCCATAATGCTTTGTTAATAATTTGTTGAATCACCTTTTGGTGCGATTATAATTAAATCTTTCGGAATATGACTACACTCTTTTTTTTGTGCATTATTCTTCACAACATAGCTCAAGCCCAGTAAGATTGAAGTAAGGGAATTCAAGTCATTTAAAGTCTTACTGCAGATTTTTGGTACAATCTAGATCTGGACTTGAACTGAGCTTGTATTGGATTTGTCTTAAAAATACTTTGATCTAGACCAGGGGTCACGAATTAAAAATCAGTGGGGTCCGAATAAAGAAAATCAACAACCAGTAAAGGTCCGGACACATTTGTAATTACAATCCGTTACTTCAAACAGTATTTAACACTGAAATAAAATGTTTATGCATCCACAAAAAATAACATAAAAATAGAACGTTTTTCTATTTTAAAATCCAAAGTGCTTTTTGAAATAGAGAACCACAATCTTTCACAGTTTGGTATATAGACAATTTCCTGACTTTCACATCTTTTATAAAACAACGGAACTTTTTTTAATTTCTTTTTTATGGCTTAATGAGACAAGTGAGCTTTAGGCTGCCCTGCAAGGGTTTTAAACCTTAGTTTGATTGGCAACAAAGCCAACCTCAAGCACAAATCAAGGTGCTCTCTGTCACATTCAATATAAACCAATTTTATGATCATACAAGGCCAAACACAGCCTTGGAAATGCAGGACACATCACCAACACTATCATGACATAATACATTTTAATTTGACACAGATTGCTTTGCCCGTTATTGTTCACCAATTAATAATTACAGTTTATAAAAAGGCATGATTTAACTTTTTTGAAGTTTAATAATATGGTTATATTTTAGCCCAGTGACTGGAGACCTGTCCAGGATGAACCCTGTGTCCGCGCTCCACTTTAACTTCATAAAAAAACTCTCTGAGAATCGCCTTTCTGTGGCCTCACCCAGTTAGAACCCGTTCTCCAGTCCATGTTGTAGCTGCAGTTTATTTGTTTTATCTTTTTGATGTAGTTTTCTTAATCTGTAAGCATCAAAATCCTTGTCATTTTATTTAGTGTCCTGGAGCGCAGCAGCTCATCAGGTGAACACTGCTGCATACCGACAGCAGATACAGCTCTGCCTTCTTTGCTTCAGAACAGCGCAGGTTTTTCCGAATCGAACTCAGTCAAATGCGGCACATTGTTTCACAGTCCGACTCTTGTTCTTCAAGGATCATGCTAAATTAGCCTGAGCTAGCGTGTTACTCTTCTTTGTGTTTAAATAAAACATAACAGCGAATCACGAGGAGATGCCTGGTTGGTCGCCGCGTTTATCAGCGAGAGAATAAACGCTGACAGACGACATGGCCACAGGTGGAAATAATTCATTAATTAACTGCAGGAGGAGATTGACGCTTACCGAGGGAAGTTGTTGTCAGCTGCTGAACTTTCTGACCGGCTGGTTCGCATTAATCCAAAGAAACCTTTGACCACCGCTACTTTCATTCGTACCATTTGTGCCCAGTTTAAAATGCTCTCCCACAAGTTAAAATGATGAACACCGATAAACCTCAGACTGGCAATGTCCGCTTTGGAAAGACCCGCCCTGCTCTCATTCTGATTGGCTAATGTCTCGCCTCTGCCAGGTTTGATTGGTTGAGAGCAGCTTCAGTGCAAAACCTTGAATAAAAAGTCTAGACGGGACTTTTTAAGCTCAATTTCCAAATGACGGAAATCCGTCGCAGCGACGGAGAACTTTAACCCCCGAGTTAGACACTGTCGTCGGACAACATGCAGTAATATATAAATGTTTTAAATGAGGTTGGGTCCGGATTAGGTAGCAGCTGGGTCCGGATCCGGACCGTGGTCCGCTAATCCGTGACCTCTGATCTAGACTATTCCATTGTAGTTTTTGCTATATATCTAGTGTTGTTTTGTCCTAGAAGGTGAACCTCCACCCCAGTCTCAATTCTTTCGCAGCATTTATTTGGCTTTCTTCCAGTACTTCCCCTTATTTACATCCATCAAATCTCCTTAGTAATTCACACTAACTTCCATGTATTTGAAGAAGGAAAAATATCACCAGAGCATTATGCTGCCACCACCATGTTTCAGTATGGGGAGGGTGTGTTTAGGGTGATGTAATGCACAGGGTTGGTTTTTCACCAAGCTGTTTTGCATGTAGGCCAAAAAGATTAAATTTGGTCTCATCTGACTAGAGCACCTTCTTTCACACATTTGCTAGGTTCCTTAAAGGAACTCTAAATTGGACTTTTTGTTGATTTCTTTCAGCAATGGTTTTCTTCTTACCCTTCTTAATGGGTCTCTTAAGGCCAGAGATTTTGAGTAGCTGTCCTGCTGACAGATTGCTGACTCCTCCAGACTGATCATTGGTCTCTTGCCTGCTTCACTAATCAACTTTTCTTGCCCAATCTGTCTGTTTAGGTGGACTGCCATGGTTTAGTCTGTTTGCAGTTGTCATATACTAATTTATTTTCTAATGATGGGTTGAACAGATCTTTTTCACAGTTTGGAATATTGTTTCATACCTTAATCCTTCTTCTCCACAACTTCCTTCTTGACCCATCAGATGTGTTCCTTGGTGTTCATGAAGCTGTTCACCAATGCTTTCTAACAAACCTCCAAGCCCATCACAGAACAGCTGCATTTATATTGAGATTAAATCATATACAGATGAACTCTATTTAAGAATTAGCCAACTTCTAAAGTTGATTGGTTGCATGGCATTTTATTTTGAGGTATCAGAGCAAATGAGGCTGAATAGAAATGCATGGCAGACTTTGACACGCTGGAGGGACTATGTCTCCCGGCTGGCCTGGGAACGCCTTGGGATTCCTCCTGAGGAGCTGGCCCAAGTGGCCGGGGAGAGGGACGTCTGGGCCTCCCTACTGAAGCTGCTACCCCCGCGACCCGACCCCGGATAAGCGGAAGAAGACGGACGGACGGACGGGCAGACTTTGACGAGGGTCAAGAATCTTTTCCATTGTGATTTTTAGAGTCTGAAGCTGAAAGGTTTGGGAAACACCGATCTAATAAATGCTAACCCGCTATTCTAAACAAACCGAAGCACAATACAGACTTCACTTTTTACCCACCTACTTTTTGAGATTATGATACTTTTACAATGGACTTTTTCCACATCTAATAATAACCTCATCTGACTCAAGGTATAGAAATAGGTAGGTAGGGGCACCATAGAATTGTTCAGTGTGGAAAAACAATAAAGCAAAATAAAACAAAATAATGACATTTAAAAAAACTTGTGTAAATTACAGGCGATAGGCGATACTGTGTTACAAAGCACAAATGAAAACATGGCAACAGAGGCAAAGCTAAATAGAAATAGAAAACATCAAATGAGCATGACTCACATTTTCTTTTCTTCATTCTAAGAACAAAAGCTGCTTTATGGTTTAAGCTGCACATGCATTGAGTCTTCTAGGTTGTGTCATATCATATATTTGATGTTCAACAAATGAATGGTTTCAAAGTGTTAATAGCACATATTTAAAAAAAAAATCTGTTTCCTGATAGTAAAGGAACTCAGAAAACACAACTACGACTAACATGGTTCATAAGTTCTGATGCCCCTAACACCACATCATCCACCAAGTTATGTAAGGCATGTTCTGTACATTCTTACTCATTGTATTTAGGGTTATTTAAAGGCATAAACATGCACTGTGGAAATTGTGAGGGGGTGTTAGAGGGCATGTCTGTGGCAGAAGTTTGCATGGTGTTAATATACAGAGTTTTCGGGTACA
This sequence comes from Fundulus diaphanus, assembly GCA_037039145.1. Classification (NCBI taxonomy): domain Eukaryota; kingdom Metazoa; phylum Chordata; class Actinopteri; order Cyprinodontiformes; family Fundulidae; genus Fundulus; species Fundulus diaphanus. The sequence continues at coordinate 28,432,354 of CM073127.1, forward strand.
TCTGGATATCTGTATCTTGGCTGTATAATACATGTAAAGGCAGCTGTTCCTGGTGGTCTATATGACTTGGAGATGGGCTGAAGACTTCAGGTGTGCGGTGAATATATGCTTGACTGAGGGCCAAGCTGAGGATCTCTGTTTTTTCTTTGTAGAAGCGCAACTCTATGCCTCGACGTCGCGCCAATACTAGCTCCCTCTGCACCATTTGCAGCTCCATTGCCAGGAGCCCAGGTGACCTCTGCTCCTGTTCGAGCCAATCCAGAGCCATGCTGCTCCGCATGCACTCATCCAGCCCTCGCTGGGAGTAGTAGGTGATCACACTCTGGGACAAAGGGAGAAAAACATGCAGTTATACCTGTGGAACAGCAGGTAAATTAGGGGGGAATCAAGCATATTAACAACAAACAGAAATTTTTTAACATTTTTAAAATTGACTTTTTAAAATGTAAAAGCTATAGTTCGTAGTCCTGTTCAGAAACACTTTTTGTTATACTGGGTAAAATCGTCCTTCCATCCTGACAGTAGTTAATACATTATGTATTCAGAAAAAGTAGGTTAAAAAAATCGATTCCTGGGTTATCACCTTATCTATTGGTTGTCCCACATGCCAATCATTCTGACGTGCTCAGGTAACACCATGTGCGTGCACGTTCCTTGTTAGTTTCAGCTTGCTGGTTGTGCATGTGCACTTCTAGTGTTTATGCATCCGGGTTTGCTTATCGGTTAGCTTACCTGTTAGCTTCGGTGTTAGACGCTCATTGTAGCTCTGCTGCTCTAACTATACACTTTGAACATGGCTGAGAGTCGCAAGAAGCAAACCGTGTACAAATTTATGAGAAGAGGAGGAAGGCCTCAGAAGAAAGAAATAAGACCAGAGTGGATTTGGGAGATTTTATTCCCTTAATCGCCTTGAGGAGCGGAAGAGCAGGCAAGACGGTCTTGCACATGCACAGTTATTCAAAAAGGGACTTGGGGAAACTTCCGGAAAAATCACTGACTCTACCTTTAACATTTTGAAATATTATTTCTATCATTTAACAAAATGTATTTTGTATTCAGTAATAAGAGCTATATACAGTCTAATTATCTTGTCCAAATCACAACTGTTTTTATAAAAATACCATTGTCCTTAAAGCTTATCTAATGAGTCTCCCTTTAAATTATTTTACAATTGCGCTCATGCCAGTGACATCCAAACAGCCCCTCGCCATTCCTTGGCTCCACCACAGCTGTTTGGTAGCATGTTTACCTGTCGAGAACACCGCTTTTCCCTCAGAGCCTTCAGCGTCCCGTTCCAGTGCAGCAACTGGAAAACTGTCATCATCTCCTGAAGACAGAGGAGCACGAGGGTGTGAATTCAGGTATTCCAAACTTCCAAATCAATGCTTGTAACAGTGTATTACAAAATTATTCCTAACCCTTGAACTTTTTCACATTCTGGAACTTTCAAACCTTTATTGCTTTTTTAATGAATAACCAGCACAATGTACTGGAAAATGAGATATGGTTTTCAGTAGATAAGATGCTTTATGTCATTATACATACAACAAAATTTCATGGATCAGATGGAGAGTTAGCGTGAGCTGCTGCGACTGAGTGTGCTGCCACTAATGGCTGACCTGACCAGCATGTCTTTAGGGGAAGTTGGAGCGCCCAGAGAAAACCTACCTACATGGGGAAAACATTGATATACCACACAGAAATGCCCCTGCTGTGATCTAAAAAGGAATTTTATTCAGCTACTTTTATTCTGATACTTCTTACTAAAATTCTGTGCCTTCAGAAGTCACCTAATTAGTAAACAGAAACCATCTGTGGATAAGTCAGTATAAATTCAGCTGTTCTATGAAGGCCTCAGTGGTTTGTTAGAGAAAACGGCACCATGAAGTGAGGCAACACGCAGGTCAAGTTGTGGAGAGGTTTAAAAACAGGGTTAAGTTATAAAACAATATTCCAAGCTTTGAACATCTCACTGAGAACTGTTCAATCCAGAGTTTAGTACAACTGCAAACCCACTGAGACACAGCTGACTACATGAACTGACAGGCTCGGCAAGGAGAGCATTAATTAAAGAAGAAACCAAGAGACCCATGGTGACTCTGGAGGCGCTGCAGAGAACAGAAGCTCAGGAAATCTGGCCTTTATGAAATTCTGACAAGTAGGAAGCCATTATTGATTAAAAGACTTGAGACTGGGGTGAAGGTACGCCTGGACTGCAACCAGAGCTTCAATAGATCAAAACATATTCACACAGTAGAGTGGGCCAAAGTCCAAACCAAATCTAATCATTATTCTTTGACAAGATGTTAAAAATATGTTTTCCATTCAGAAAATCTGTTCTTCATTCACTCCGACTGAGCTAGAGATTTTTTTTACAAAAGAAAATGGGCCAAGATATGCACAGTTGGTAGGGGCATATGTAGCCGTATCTACAGAAAAAGGTGGTTCCACAGAATTAGGACTGTGGGGGCGATACATACATATTTATGTCGGTCTTTCTGATTTTTTTTGTAAAAAAAAACCTTAAGTTCACATTTATAAGTGAGTAATTTAAATTTATATTTATTAAAACATACACTATGATGTGTTGGTCTCTCACATAAAATTCCAACAAAAAACTTTGATGTTTGTGTTTGTAACATAAGAAATAATTGGAAAGATCATGATATATGGATACTTTAGTGGGGCACTGTAGTCTACCAAGAATAAAATGCTGACATTTCAGCTTAAATCATACCTAGTGGTGTGGATGACTGGTCTGACAAGACATTACAAAACTCAGGTATGTCCCTGATTGATAAAACAGCACCTGGCTGAACAGCTGCCATACATTTAGAGGCAGGGAGATTACTCTGTGCATTGACTTGAACTGATTAAATGACACACAGAGGGGACACACTAGACTCAATTTGTCTGAGGCTAAAGTGTAAAGTGTAGTAAATGTTTATGACGCTACATATAATGTATGTGACTCAACTTCCACTGACTGGATGTGCAACATTTATGAAAGTGGGTGGCTATTTGCTGACACCGTCGGTGTGACCAGATATCAGCGCGGGGTCATGTGGATATAACAATGATGATAATATTAATAAACCTGTTTCCTCTGCCTATTATTCCCCTGTCTGCAGATGTGCTTGTTTATTCAGAGATAGGACTCCGAGGTGTTTCATCCCTTAGTTCCCCTGGCAGGGTCAGAGTATGGACAGATACTTCAGGGAAGAACAGACTGGGGATGTAATGGTGCACTCATGAGGTGCAAATACAACAACAACAGTTAAGCTAAAACGTTTTAGTTGACCCTGACCATATACAGCGCCTTTGAAAAGTATTCAGAGTTTTTACATTTTTCACATGCGCTCACATTACCGGCCCAAACTTTAACATGGTTCAACTGCATTTTAACGGGTAGATAAGTTCAGAAGTGGAATGAATATGATGCAAAGTTTTCTACAGTTTGTAGAAATCTGAAAGGTGCAAATGTATTCATTCGTTGTTAGTCGGTGTTGGACCACATTTTACAAGGAGGAGGGATATGTCTAATCAGCTTTGAATATAAGCTCCTTCCAGTAGTACCTAGTCTGCTCAGCTCAGCTTGGTTATTAGGGTTTTCCAAAAGTACTGGTACTTGGTTCTAGCTTCTCTTTAGTATCTACGTTACCAGGGTTCCAAGCAAGCCAAGTTGAGCTGAAATGACTGATTAGCTGGGGGTGGCGTCGCTGGTTGGGTCACTGGAGCGGCTCCGTTACAAGGATAAAATCCGCCATTGGTAAAATGTCGCAACAGTGACAAATTCCAAGCAAACCAAAACAATTGCAGACATTTATGGTCCCTAATGAGAAAGTACACAGTGATAGACAGAGAACACTTACAGGCCACTGCATTACTGGATGGACGGTGGTGAGTGTTTTGTGACATAGAGGCTTAAATAATTTGCTCATTCTTCCTTGCACAGTACCTCAAGCAACTATCAAACATCAATGTTTCATAGAACATTTTCAATAAGATTTCGGCTCAGATCTTTGTAACACATGATTATGCTTTAATCTGCTGTATGTTTAGGGTTGTTGTCCTGCTGGATGGTGAAGCTCCCCTCCAGTCTAAAGTTTAAATGTCTGAAACTGGTTTTCTCCCAGGATTGCCCTGTAGTTAGCGCCATCCATCTTCCCATCAGCTCTGACCTGCTTTCCTCTCTTCTTCGTGCTGAATAACAGCATCCCCACAGCATAATACTGCCACTACTGTGATTCACAGAGGGCGGCAGTGTGCTCATCAATGTTCTCTAACCTGCGAGCCTTTCACAAACCAGCTGTGCTTATACTAAGATTGAATTACGGAGGTGGACTCTATTTACTGATTTGGGGGACTTGTGAAGGCTTTTGGTTGCACCAGATTTTATAAAGGTAAAGAGTAAAAGGGCACAGGGGAACACAAATGCAGGCGGTTTGCAGGTTTCTATGTCAGGATACCTGGGGGTTGGGTTAGTTGTAGCTGCCTGGGGATCCTGCAGTCTGTTTGTATTTTGCTGTCTTGTATTGTTTCTCCAGAGATAATCGTTAAGCATTCTTGTAACTGCTAGGATCAGTTCCTGTTTTATTTAGCTTCTGTTCTTTATTTCCGTTAGATTTATCCTTTCTTAGTTTAGCTAGGAGTTTTCCCTCTTGTCTGGCCATTCACATGTTCCTGGTTAGATTCTGTTTTATTTAATTTTCTTTTTAAAATCACACATCCCTTCTGTTGTCTGCGCTTTGGTCCAAACAACAATACACCAAACCTGATATTCTGTTTGCGAAAGCATATGTATCCCTTTCCTCCCACATCAGCATGAAGAACCACTTTGATGTAGTCTATCACGTAAAATCCCAACCACACAGAATGTGGAAAAATGTGAAACAGCTAAAAGGATACGAATACAATTTACGGCAACGTATAGAGATACAGTACATCGGTACAAATGGGCACACTAACATTTTCCAAAAAAGAAAAGCGTGCACCGAGTAGTTTTTTCCCCCTCCACATCTACTGCATGACACTTTATGATTTGTAAGCACAGCTAAAAAATATTTTAGCACAACGGCTTTTAGTTTTACCTGGAACTCCAGCATGGTCCGTCCCATGTAGGACTGAAGCAGCAAGCCGTAGGTTCCTATGCTGGTGCTGGACTCACACGCATCCCCCATAAAGACCTTCACACAGAGACATCAGGGCAGGTTAATATTCATTGTGAGTTAAACTAAACCGAAGGGAACTGGTAGCTGCAAACACCCACTGCACTTTCTGTAGTGGCTTGATTCAGGCTGTGAGTGATGAACTCAGCGGTGATGCGTCGACACGGCAGCTCGTTCACCAGCGAGTTCATTAGAGCCACGCGAGCTGCGTCCCGGCGAGCCTCTGCTTGAGTGTCACACACCTGAGGAGGCAATAAAAGGGCTGAGGTGTTTAAAAAGTAGCAACTAACCAGAGGAAGGAGATAGGATAAAAGTGTCTGCAAGTTGAGATTTCAGGGCGATCTTTCACATCACATTAAGATAGGATCAGATCTAAGATTACAGGCATTCAAACATAACCAGTAGCTGGAGGCTGCTGGGTGGCTCACAATGAGGCCTCTGAGAAGCAAAACAGGATGTGGTCATCTGTAAAAATCAATCAGTAAACGACCCACATGTACAATAGTGTTTGCTAGTATTATATCACTTAATTTCTTCATTCTTCAAAGAACCACCTAGTAAAATGTCTGTTCTGCCTGTTTTGAGCCTTTCTAAAGGAGTTTGTTTTACTTTGGACTCCAGTCAACTTTTTTCGTCCGTTTTTTGTATTTCTACGTGATTATGATAATGAGCACTGTGGACAGTGTGTGCTTAAGTGGAGAAGTGGATGGTAAAATTAAAAGTGTCAGCCAGATCAGCCATATCTGATACTCACCTTTGGGAAGTAAGAAAAAAATCCTACTTGGACCTGTAACAGGACCACAGAGATTCACCATTTTCCTTTTGATCCATAAGCCAAGTTCTCAGCTAATTGGTCTTTGGTTAACACCTTCATTAGAGTTAACATTGTATTTTCTGTCTGTTGAACTGGCTGGTTCCTGGTGTTTTTAGACAATAAAGCTCCAAAAAAAAATCAATCGTTTTTAAAAGCTTTAAAACACGATTGCCAAATCATGATGAAATTAGTGCAATGAAATATTGCAAGATACCATTAAAATGGTTTGAAAATGCTACCTATTGATCACAAGAGAAATTACAGATGGGCTAAAAGGTATTTTATGTCTCTTTGTCCTCCATCTTGGCATGCTGAAGCTCCTGCCAGATGAAAGCAGCTGAAACTCTGTGAACATTTTAATCTTCTCCACCCTTGTGTAGGCTCGCCAGGCCCCTTAGTGTTGATCTCTGCACACTGATTTATCTGACATTTTAACAACGCTCTGCAGTCCTTTTCCACACCTGAGCGAGAGAAACCCAACGTTTAATTATACGTTCAATGAGAACGTCGTGACTGATTCGATAAAACATGAACTTTCAATTTTGATAACAGTTGATATAAAATTTTCTTCTCAGAGTTCAATCAGAATAATTGAAATATGAACATCCCTTAAAACACAACACATACCCAGATTTGGAATTTGCTCAGTATGAGTCTCTTGATGCCAAAGCACACAAAGTTCATGATATCACCTTATAGTTGCCAAAGCAGCTTCCTCCCGGCAGTGTGACGTAGCAGACCCAGGGGGGACCAGGGGACGGTGCTGACTCGTACAACAGCAGGCTGTCGGTGTGGCTGCCAGATTTCCCACCAACCCCCTCCGACTCAGAGGACGAATCATTAGGCTGAGCTGTCTGCTTCTGCTCCCAGAAGCTATGCAGAATGCCCACCACGTTAACTGCACACAGACGGGTGTCAAAGTGTTAAAATCATCAGTCTGTGATCGTGAGTTTCACAAAATTACATTTCATTTTTATCCTTTAGCGCTGCACAGGGTACTCAATCTAAATATACAAAGCAGGACTCTGTATGTAATATAGCAGCATTCCTGCATACGTTTACTTAAGTAGAATGAGAAGCTGGAGGGAAACCTGCACCCTCATGTTTTACTCAGAATATTCTGACCCTGTAAAGGGCTTTAATGGTCCAGCATCCTTCCTTCATTGCAGAGCAGGTCCCTGCAGCTCGGTTTGTAGCAGTAGTTCTGATTTCTAATCCACAGCATGCGATTACAGTTTTAGTTAATATTGTACCGGCAAGTTTGAGAGTTAACTTCTCTTTTAAAGCCACTATCCAGACTGGTGATGTTTTCTCACCAACAAATGTGAGCTGATAACGACAACACAGCTTTTCAATGAGAGGTAGACTTTCGCTCCTGGATTTGATCATATAGACAAAGATTTAAAAAGCACACAGAGAAACCAGAAATGGTTAATAGTACTTGGTGTGTATTTGGGTCGATGACATCACAAGAAGCACAAGGGTTGAGCTGATGAGGTACAGAAAATGGATTCTGAGGTGCATTTGAGTTGCAAGTTTTTTTGAGCTGCCTGATTATTACAAAACATGATTAATCATGATTGGTAGTCTCTCTGAAACTGAATAAATGCTGCATTCTGCTTGTGTCACATTAAATAGTGACAGAGACCCACTACATGCAGTCTAAACACACAATTACTGATTTACCCAAACCTCTCTTTCTGACTGCAGTGACGGACATATTTGTTATTTTCTTCCTTCTGGTGTTGACAAGAATAAGGATGATGCACTGCAGGTGAAGTGAACTTGAAGCCATACTTTTTCATGGAAGTTCAGGTGGTGCTGCCGATGGTGGATTTCTGATATGGGAAATGTCTCAATGCCAGGAATGAGTGTTGGGAGCAGCCCAAGCACTACTTTTTTGCCCCCTGTACTTTTTTTTGGTTGAAGTTGTAGCTTTTGATTCTGCCTTCAGTAAAAGGCTAATTCAGTTTTTTAAAGGCACAAGAATTAAGCCGATCATCTCTGTCCCAAAATAAACAACATTTAGACTCCAAATCCAAACTAGATTATTTTACACAGCTACACAGACTATTTAATGCTCATCTTGAGTTTCTTCAAACTTTTAATCAATTTGTGAAAACACACATTTTCAATGTTTCAATGCATTAGGACTTTCTTAGGTTGTTGAGCCACAGAAGAAAGGACTCAACCAGGGTGCCATTTCACCCAGAACTGGCACTGGCCGGAGCAGTTTAACAAGAAACATTAGAACTTGTAAATGATCTTATTTTATTCATAAAACCCTTTTTGTAAACTGAGATCTTTTCCCGTGAAATCTGGCCAATCTGCCCTTGACCATCACACAAACTGCTTCCATGGGTTTTATTGTTGCAAAACTGTCTTGAAACCCATGCAGTGTTCTCAAATATGGCTCCAATGATCTGCTGGTGTACAGAATATAGGCAAACTCATTTGATTGAGAAATTTTATTTAAAAAAATATTATCTGGATTATGTTGCACTCTGCAACAAATTTTTTTCATTAGTGAAAAGCTATCATCTAAATTTGGAGGGATTTTATAAAATGGGCGTGGAAAGCAGCTTTAAAAACAAAAGTTTTCCCTTAGAAAGTTACTCACAGTCTTTGGGGCTTCCAGGCGTTTCGCTCTGCGACAGGTATGACAGGATATCCTCCTCCAGCTGCACGTAGCTCATCTTCATCCAAGCTCTAGTTCTGCTGCTGCCTCAAAAACTTTCAGCCCACGGTTTCTTGTTTAAATCCTCCATCAAACCATCAAATGTGAAAACTAGCATCTACTTTCAACATCCCGACGCAGATCAGTGGCTTTACCAGAAGTCTGAATATAAAGGCGCATCCTCCACTCTGAAACCTCATCTTCCCCGGCAGCATGAACCTCTCACCAGGGTTTCTCTTTTGAAGCAGACCATCTTTGTCACTCTCTGCACCAATTAGCTCAGAGGGCCCCTCAGTCCCTCGGTACATGGACACAGAGGTGCAGGGCAGGAATGCCGGGCCCCTCCCCTCTGGGCTGTGCAGCTGGTTAATCCCTGAACAGAGCCAAACACTTTAAGACCTGCGCAGATTTCCCAAGGAATCAGACTGCAGTTTTCTCAGGGATCTTAGCTGGACGAAAAACATTACAGATCCAGTAGATATTCTTATATTTGTGAAGAAGAAGAAAAAAAAAACTGCCATTAAAGGAACAATTCTTCCCCTCGATTAGCATCAAGGATGTGTGGGGGGTGGGACATTTTCGACTTCGCACTCAAATTTGAACCCACCGAGTTCAGAGTCTGAGCTCCATTCATCCCTTCCATATGAAAGGCTTTTGTTTAAGTGTGAATTCAGCCCCTTTCTAAAAGCTTCTTACACATAAATTAGCCAAATTTGGACAGAAAGCGGTTTCTTAGCTACCACGGTTTACTTTATCCTTCAGAGTAACTGAAGTTTTACTTATAGCAGGTGCACTAACTGCATCTTTAAGAAAATGAGTGTGTCTGTTATAACAGAAAATCCCAAACTAATCAGTAATCTCAACAAATTAAAATTTTGGTTTTTCGTTGCCACTTTAAAAAGTTTGCCATCATTCTTGCTTAGCGATGCAGCAAAAGTTTCACTTAAATATTGTTAGTTTAATACAACTGAACATTATGGCATAAAAAAGCTTTCAGAAGCCACACCTCATCACTCTTGTATGATTTAATATCCTGTAATACACAAATGTAAAATTAAGGAGAGCTGAATCTATGCAAAGTATGAAGGTTTGAACCGAAAAAAAAGGACCTGTTCAGAGAATGATATATTTTTATTGTGCGATTACTCTTTGATTACTATTGATGGTATAACAGAGTTGCCGTTGCTACGCGGAGACTCTCCTGGTGTCCTTTTCTCCATCCATGTTTAATTTACAGTTCTTTAGCTCAGGTAGAAGCACTGGACAAAACAAAAAGCATGTGGACAAACTGTCTCCTGGTTAATGGAGTCCGTCTGCAGTTACGCGTTATCCCCAGAAGGAGGCGCCCTCCAGGCTGGACTTGATGTTATTTTGGTTCTCCCTTCTGGATTTGGTGACCAGGTTAGCCTCGCCCTTCTGCAGACGTCTCCTCTGCGCCGCCTTCTGCTGTTTGGTGAGCTGCCGCCGCACTTTCTGACGCACAACGTCCTGCAGCGTGAACAACGTCAGCGGGTTTTTGCATTAATGTTGTCACAGTTTGAATCCACAGGGAGAGCACAGCTAAATATTTTAAAAACTCCAACATCAAATGGGGACTCTGTAGTTAAACCTGCAGGACATGAGAAGTTTCCCCCAGAACTGTTTACTATTGATGCTACGATTATTACGATTAATACAGGCTAAACGGTGTCTTTAGTACTAACACCAGAACCAGTATTTGAAGCCATCGTTATACGTTATACTTACTGGAGGAATGGTGGAGCAGCCCCCGATGCTGCCTGTGGTGGCTTCACTGTCGGTTCTCCTTCTTCTGTGCTCTGCAGTCTGTTGAAGACTGTCAGAGTCCCTGCAAACAATAAAAAGTTGGTATATTCTGATTATTTGCTTTGCAATGTGGATTTCCTCATTTGATCCTAGGAATCAGATTAGGGTCCCGATGAAGGCTTATTAAACCATCAGTATCTGAGACCCAGCAGCGTCCACAACAGGCTGTGTGGCTGCAACCTTCAGCCCCATTTCTCCAAAGATCTTTGTGCAGCTTTCAGAACTGCATTACAGGCTGTATGAATGAAGTTTTTCATCCCCACAATCTAAGCGTATATCAACCAATACAATGATGTTCACCATGAAGGAAAAACTGTTGGCTGCAGCAACTTCCTCTCTTTGTGTCATGTGACCTGCTCCAAGTCGTAAAATGTTTTTATCTTTAAACCATATTATCAACAAGTAATATCAAAACAAAGAGTAAACATGCTAACATTTGCTAGCACAGTAGCAAGCATTTCTTTTTAAACCCTCGTTGGATGTGGCATCCTTTCCTGCAGACTCCTGTTGGGATCAAATATGTCAAAGATCAAAGAAAAATGGATGGAGATACGAGAATATCCAGAACATCATGGGTGAGTTAAATGCGACAATGACACCGACGTACTGTAGCTCTCTAAACTGAAAAGGCCAGGACTGGTTCTAGGATCTGACCTTACGGGTCAGCAACATCATCATTGAAAAATGCTTAGTTTAGATCTAAGATATTTTAAAATACATTAAGATTTTCAAACCCCGGCTCACCCAACAAGGATTCATCTCCATCTATGGTTTACCCACCCCCATGCACTGACATGCAGCTCTTTTGAGTCCGACTGCAACATGCAGTATCTTCAACATGAAAGTTGCGAGGGGTATATATTGATATATTTAACGTGATCAATGGAAGTGAAAAGTTCCTGCTAAGTTGTTTAAGGATGTGATAAACTTTAATTAGTAAAATTGTCCCAATACTTAATGTATTTTAGAGCATTTTAAAATATACCAGTTAGGGCTCAAACTTTATTTTGACACCAGGTCTCGTCTTGGAGGCATCTTCATCTCAAAGGTGGGATTTTTATTGTATTTTTCAGCATATGACTGATCTCACCTGAACGGTTTGAACTCCTTATTGGAGGAAGAAAGCTCAGCCAGCTCTGGACACTCATCCTCTGCTTCCTTCAACTCCTCCTCAAACTCTCTACCCCCTTCCTCGTGGCCTCCAGCTGTGGACACCGCCTCTGGAGCATCTTCTTTTGGTTCATCAATCCTTTCCTCCCAATCTTGTGTCCCTGCAGGTGACTCGCTGACTTTCAGTCCCTCCAGTTCCAGCATTGCGTGTTTATATTCATCAATGTCAAAACCTTCTTCCCCTCTTTCTGCCTCCTCATCTGAAGTTTCTTCTTCACTGTCGTCCTCCAGTTCTTCTTCGTCGGGTCCAGCCGGATGTAAAAACTCAGCATTAGTCTCCAAGTCTTTGGTAAAGCCGCTGGCTGACACTTCAACGTCGAGAGAGTGGGACCGCCTGAGGAAATAAAGTATTGGTGAGAACTACGTTATTTTTGCTGAGTAACTGATCATAAAACATACGACTGCATTTAATTTGAAAACAAAAACTAGACACTAAAGTTAAGATTTTGGTGGAAATCTTACTAATCAGCACTATTCAAATTTATTTTATTTATTTAAACAGGGACAGTGTTCAATATATACATTAATGTCAGAACGGTGAGATGTGTTGTATCAGGTTATAGTTCCTAGTGCTGTAGTCCCTGGACAAGCTGGTGTTAATAAATCTAATTTATATTTACATAGGACTGGACGATATAGAAAAAAAGCATATCGATAAAATAGAAATCATATTGATCAATATTGGTAATTATCAACAAATTCAAAATATAGAAATTAAGTGCAGCCCTGGCCATTTTAGGCTGTTGCTTAATAACTTATTTTTAGATACAGAAGAAACAAAACACCGAATTCAAACTCAAACCTTTATTCAACCAAATTTTTACCAAAACTGCAAGTTTTTATAAAAAGAAAGTGTGCTCTTTGAACTCTTTAAAGGGAACGGAGCTTGGTGACGGAGCATTCCTGGGTCTGCGTTTGTGATTGGTTGGGAGAATTTAATGACTGTAATATTAACCTACATGGCTAATATGTAAAAGGAAGGAAAACAGTTCTATTGAACTTTTTATTGACCCTTTTTTTCTGTCATCGATATACGACTATCGATCGATATATATTGTTATTATATATTGTTATTGAATTATCGTCCAGCTCTATATTTACAATCCAACAAAAGGTCTTATTTTTTATTTCTAAGCATTTCTGATGGTTAAAGTTAGGTTGCGTTATCCGTTTCAGAACCAATTTTAATGTGTGTGCCCAGTTGTGCCTGAATTAAACCATCTGACCCAAATGGTCCCCTCAGATGAAAGAAAACTTCCGAATATGTTTTAAAAACAAGCCTTGAACCACAGAGGCATAAGCATTTCTTGTGCTGGAAAAGGCTGAAACCCCCAATTTTATTTTTCGCAGTTAAGCCAGGCTGATATCGTTACTGGGAGAGAGTAGGGCTGGGTATCGACTGGAATTTCAAAAATCGATTTGATCCCGATTTTCAAGATTTAGAATCGACTTTTTTCAATCCGATCTCAAAATTGGATTGCTGGTATTAAAACATTTTTTTAGCCGTTCATTGAACTTGATGACTGTGCAGTCATGCAACATATTGATACCAGTATCATATTAACATCAGCAAATTAATAAAGTAATGATAGTTAATGGCAGCTATAAGGACTAAATCCACTCCCTGAATGTTGAGATAATTGTTTTCACAAAGATGTTGTGGGGCAGAAAACCCACACAGACCCAGGGTAGAAAATAGAGGACACCAGAGACATCTACAGCTGCTATTTCTATTGAATTCAATTAAAAAATACTTTATCAACCCAAAAGGCAATATAAATTTGGACACTAACCTGATGTATTATTAAAAATATGACAGGCTCCTGTGATGTATGTATCTAGCGCCCATGCTTCCGACCACTAGGTGGAGCTTGGCGCTTTGTTTTTGTCCTGCTGAGGCCTCAGAGCAGAAGAAGAACTAATAAACACGCTTGTAAAGCTGTCGGTGTGCTTTACTGATAAAAATACAACATTACAGCTCCCACATACTTGGGCAGTATGTGGGAGCTGTAATGTCATACTTTTACCTTCATAGTCGAGCGTACCTGTGGTCTACATTTCTTGTGACAAATTCCTACAATTCCCACACTTTTTCCCAGTGGGACGAAGCGGGGGAAGGGATGGTTAAATGTTTAATTAGCTTAGCTAGTGAAGCACGTATAGCCGTTTCTTTTCCAGCAGGCTCCCATCGCACACCTGTCAGTGCGCACAGAGAGGCTGTGACATCGCACATCCTTGTGACCGCCTGCTTGGAGCAGCTGTATCAAGCTTGGTTTCACATATGAAACACTTCGATATGAAGACTTCCTGCCGCCGAACAGTTTATAGTGTGACACCATTGAGCTCTGTGCATACCTGTCAGCATGCAATCCGCGTAAGTAATGCCGGCCCACACATTTAAGTTGACAGTGGAAATCTTTTTATTTATTTTTTATTTTTTTTAATTGATCTTTGGTTATATGAATCGATCTTTAGCAATTAATATGAGAACTGATTCATAATTGGAAAATCTTTTTTTTTTTTTTTAACACAGCCCTAGGCGAGAGCGTGCCAACCAGGCCAGGAACACATTCTCCACACATCTTTAAGCTTACATGGACAAGAAAATGACTTCTGGAGAAAAGTTTACATTCAGAGATGACAAAACCCTCTGTAGTTCATTCATTCATGCCGTCCCTAGTTTGGAATGGAGCTTTGAAATTGACCCAGCTATTATACACCCCACTCCACCACAGAAGGCAGCCATAAACCGGTAACCATTGGGAACTGTAAGAGTGTGACGTGGTAAAAAGCAAAGACAAGAGCAGAACCCGTTCAGTCTGCTGGTGCAGCACAGGAGAAAAACATCTAATGACGCTCCAATGTCTGTCTGACCTGAGAAATATGTTGATCAGCAGAACCTGGTGGATATAACAGACTTAAGGTGTGCATGTAGCTAAACAACTAAATTTAGTCAGACATAGTGGTTGAGGATCAACGCAGAGCCCAGGCTTTCAAACCCAAAAACGTTGAACCAACTGTTAAGCAAGGTGGTGACGGCGTCATGGTGAGGGTTTGTTTTGCTGCCACTTGTACTGGCGCATTGCACAAAGTGTACAAAATACGAAGGAGGGGGACGGCTCCCAAACTCTTTAACCACCCCTCAAATCAACGGCTAGATGGTTGAAACCTGGGACATAGTTGGGTGTCCAAGAGGACAGCGATCCCAAACACACATCCCAACAGGATTTGAAATGGACTAAGTCGGACATTTTGGATATAATAAACAAATACTGCACTCCAGTCTTTTTGATATCGAACACAATAATCTTGTGCTTATTTGTTTGCTATATATTGTGCAGTCCTGCTTAGTTTGACCTAGACAGTATAGAACCTCTTTCACATGAAAGTTGTTCATTTTTTAAGTGATAAAATGTCAGAACTTACCTGACATCTTTGAAAGTCGGAAACAGTTCGCTTTCATAATTATATCTCTTTGCAAAGAAATCTCTGATGCACTTGACGTCACGGTCAAAGTACCTGCAGGACAAGGTTGGAGATGTGAGCAAACCTCATCTTTTGGCAATTCATTTTAACCCGCGGGACAGAGACGCACCACTCAGCGTTGGGGTGGGATGTAGACACCATCTGAGGGAAGTCGATCATAGTTATGTGGTCCTGGTCGTCCAGCATGAGGTTGAACTCATTGAAGTCTCCGTGAATCAGGCCATGATTGGCCAGTTTGACAATGAGCTCCATGAACTCGCTGTACAGAGCGGACGGGTCCTGCAGCTCGTGCACCTGACATCTGCAGCAGTGGGAAAATGCACTCAGTTTATGAGAGGAGAACACAGAAGTAACGTCATCACTACGACTGTCGTTCGTAGACGAAGGTGGAGGCTGGCCAGTTTACGCACAGAGGATATCCATTGATGAGCTCCATCACTACAGCATGTCTGTTATAATCCACAGGCTTGGGAACGGGAAAGCCCCGGTCGTACAGAACCTGGAAAGGGAGAGCAAAACTAGTTCAAAACGTTTTATTTTCTCTGCTCCACACGACCTAATCCTAACCCACCCACTGATTTATTACCTTCATGTAGGCAAACTCCTTCATGGCAGAAAGGCGCGAGAGATAAAGCCAGGACATATTCCTTCTGTGTTTGTGGTAATCCCTCTTGTTTTTTAGGTTCCTGAAGGAGGTGCGACCGAGCCTGTGCAGCTTCAGAGCGTACTGCTCCCCGTCTGGACTTGCAACTATATAAATATCTACACACAGTAAACAAAACCAAGAGGAGGGATAATTCTTACTTGGACCATAGGAAAGATACAATATAATGATTTTTTTCTATTTGCTTTGACAAAAAAGTTTTGATTGTTTTTTTTTTTTTTTTTACCATTTATTTAAATTTGTACAAAGAAAAACTTCTCACAAAAACTATGATTCTGTAAGTTTTTTTTTATTATTTCCAGCAGTGAGAAATATAAAAGTGTTAATACTGCTTTCTGAAATTTCAAACATGGCAACAGCTTAAACATTATTTTAAAAGAATAAAATGTTTTAACTGTGTAACTAAGTTTCACCAAAACACTACAGCCAAACCTAATTCATTGTAATACAATAACAAACTTAACATAAAAGATTTTTTTTCCCTCACCTGATTCTTTGCCCACGCCCATCTGGTTACCAACCGACAGGATCACTTCTCTGGAGCAAAACGTCTTTAGAGCCAAGTAGTCGTATCCTCCGTAATTCAACCTGTAGCCCTGCACGGCTAAAACCAACACACAAAATGGATTTTGGAATAAATGACCCACATGCTGACATCTCCACCGCAATAAGGAAGACAAAAAGCGAAGCTCTTACTTTTGGAGCGTTCGTAAACCACAAGTTTGTGTTTCACGAGTTCTCGGAGGATCTTGTTGCAGCCACCGTGCTTGAGGCTGGCAATGGATGACAGAAGACTCACTGGAACGATTTCATGGTTCTTCATCCCCATCTCAACCTGTGAGAGCAGAATTTAGAAAAAACAAAAAAAAAACAGGAGGTTAGCCTCTGAGTGGGAAAACACGGCAGCATAGAAGCTGCCTTCGGCCGCTTTAGCAACTTTCTACAATTTATTCATACATTCATACATAGGGTGGGCCTTTATCCTATTGTTTTATCATAAATAATTTCTTCTCATAAGACATATATATAATAATCTTGACAAGTGGTATCTGAAAACCTCCAAAACTGTCAGTATTGTTATTTTTGCTACCCCCCCCCTCCCCCGAGAGCAGCAAAACATATCAATAGATTAAAAAAATGCAGTGACTGAATGCAGTTTAGTGTTAAAAAAAAAATCACACTTCTTTTTGACACTAGTGTCCTGATGAATGATAAATGTGTTATTTTAAGGACAGCATTTGTGTTTATGGGGCTATAATTAAACTGTGGCATGCAGTCCCAGCCACACAGTTACCCAACAAGACTGCAAAAAGCTGTAAATAGTCTTATCATCACTTCTACCATTATCGCGATAGTACCACAATATATATTGTGAATAAAATGTAACATGTAACATCCATACTGCCCACCCCTAATATCCAGGCTACCTACTATGACACTTTCATTCTTATCATTAATTGAAGAGAATAAAAATAATCCTAGATTTCTCTTTAGTACAGTTGCCAAACTTACTCAGAGCTGCAGCTCTGTTGATTCAACCATTCCCTTAGCTCTTAGTAGTAATGATTTTATGGGATTCTTCATAAATAAAATTGATGCCATTAAAAATAAAATAATTGGCATCCTCCCAAACATGATTACCTCGTCCCCAGTAAGTAAGGCAGCATTGGAGGAATCTTTAGAACCTGCGCTGTGTCTGAACTGTTTAGAAGCAGTAGAGCTTTCTGAGCTATCTAAAATCTTAGCTTCATCTAAACCTTCTACCTGTATGTTAGACCCAATCCCAACCAAGTTGTTTAAGGAGGTATTCCCTTTGATCAGTGGTCCTATTTTAGACATGATTAATCTATCCTTAGTAAATGGATATGTACCACAGGTTTTTAAAGTAGCTGTTATTAAACCTTTACTTAAGAAACCTTCTCTTGATCAAGATGAGCTAGTAAACTACAGACCTATATCTAATCTTCTTTTCTTATCTAAAATTCTTGAGAAAGTAGTTGCTAATCAACTTTGTGAACATTTACAAAGCAATGACCTACTTGAGGAGTTTCAGTCAGGCTTCAGAGCTCATCATAGCACTGAAACGGCTCTGGTGAAGGTCACTAATGATATTCTCATGGCCTCAGATAATGGACTTGTGTCTGTACTTGTCCTGTTAGATCTTAGTGCTGCATTTGATACAGTTGATCACAATATTCTCCTACAAAGACTTGAACATACTGTAGGGATTAAGGGGAAAGCATTAGGCTGGTTTAAATCTTATCTGTCGGACAGATTCCAGTTTGTTCATGTTAATAATAAATCTTCCTCAAACTCTAGGGTCACCTGTGGAGTACCACAGGGTTCAGTCCTTGGACCAATTCTCTTTACTATATATATGCTTCCGATCGGCAAAATTATCAGACAGCATGGGATTAATTTCCACTGTTATGCTGATGACACTCAGCTATATCTATCCATAAATCCTGATGAATCCAATCAATTACTTCGACTGCAGTCATGTCTTGATGACATCAAAAGCTGGATGACTTTAAATTTCCTGCATCTAAATTCTGACAAGACCGAAGTTGTAATCTTTGGGCCAGAGTCCTCAAAAAATAAACTTCTTAACCAATCACTTAATCTGGATGACATTAACTTGGCCTCTGGTAATAAAGTAAAAAACCTTGGTGTTATTTTTGACCAAGACATGTCATTTAAATCCCATATTAAACAGGTTTCCAGAGTTTCCTTTTTTCACCTCCGGAATATCGCCAAAATTAGAAACATTCTGTCCAGGAGTGATGCTGAAAAACTAGTCCATGCATTTGTTACTTCAAGGCTGGACTATTGTAATTCTTTACTATCAGGAAGTCCACAAAATGCAATTCAAAGTCTTCAGCTTATCCAAAATGCTGCAGCAAGAGTTCTGATGAAAATCAACAAGAGGGATCATATTTCTCCAATTTTAGCTTCCCTTCATTGGCTTCCTGTTAAATCAAGAATAGAATTTAAAATTCTTCTTCTAACGTATAAAGCCCTTAATAATCAAGCTCCATCATATATCAGAGCTCTGATTACTCCGTATGTTCCTAACAGAGCACTTCGCTCTCAGACTGCAGGTCTGCTGGTGGTTCCTAGAGTCTCTAAAAGTAGAATGGGAGGCAGATCCTTTGGCTATCAGGCTCCTCTCCTGTGGAACCAACTCCCAGTTTTGGTCCGTGAAGCAGACACCCTGTCTACTTTTAAGACTAATCTTAAAACTTTCCTTTTTGACAAAGCTTATAACTAGAGTGGCTCATGTTACTCTGAGCTACCTTTATAGTTTTGCTGCTATAGGCTTAGGCTACTGGAGGACATCAGGGCCTACTTTTCTCACTCTACTGATTTTTACTGTTCTCCAGTCTACTGTTCTCCAGATTTGCATTGCATTACATTGAAATGACTGTTGTCATTTCAGCTTTTAACTTTTTGTTCTCTCTCTTTTTTCTTCATAGTAGGCACACCTGGTCTGACGTTCTGTTGACTGTGAAATCATCCAGGGAGGACAGATCACCGACTATTACCATCTAATGTAGAACAGATTACTAGATCAATGTGTGCTTCTGTGGTTTTTTGTCTCTCTTGTTGTGTCTCTGCTCTGTCTTCTGTAACCCCAGTCGGTCGAGGCAGATGACCGTTCATACTGAGCCCGGTTCTGCCGGAGGTTTTTTTTTCCCGTTAATGGGTGGTTTTTCTTCCCACTGTCGCTTCATGCTTGCTCAGTATGAGGGATTGCAGCAAAGCCATGTACAATGCAGACGACTCTCCCTGTGGCTCTACGGTCCCCCAGGAGTGAATGCTGCTTGTCGGGACTTTGATGCAATCAACTGGATTCCTTATATAGGACATTTTGACCAATCTGTATAATCTGACCCAATCTGTATAATATGATTGAACTTGATTTTGTAAAGTGCCTTGAGATGACATGTTTCATGATTTGGCGCTATATAAATAAAACTGAATTGAAATTCTTATTGACACTTTCTTTTGTTTAGATGAAAAAGAAGGTAGTTAGAAAGTGTACAGATTATTTGTGTCTTTCAGTTTGAGCAATAAATATTATTAAAAATGTGGAGCCTTTTTACAAATTAAGAAATTTTACACAACAGCCACTGAAACGAAGCAAAAATCTAATCCACTAATATCCAAGAGTACATATTATTGCCTCTGATGGTAATTTCTCTTTTCAGATCGTCTGGATGCCATAAAGCTATAAGTATAATAAAATTTAGACCTAAATTAATTAGACTTCGGTAACAGTGTTGATATTACATTAGCCCACGGTGGGTTAGATGTCACTGACAAACAGAGCTAAGCTAGCTGCTGCTGTTTTAAACCCGAGCGAAGCGGTTCATTTGTTACTTACAGCCGTGAGGACTCGGAAATCATCGCGAGATAAATATCTCAGTATAATAACGTTGAGCTTTCCCATATTACAGCAAATGACCAGAACAAACTAATACTGTAAAGAAGTTTTCCGACTCCCAGAACATTTAACACAGCTTTAGCAAACACATGTGCAAAGAGGATGTTCTTCTTCTTCTGTAGCGTCGGCGGATGCAGTCTGCTCCCATTGCGCCACCTAGAGGACTGGAGCCTTCGAGAGACAAACGTTACCAAAGTTTTATGTCAGTGATACTTTTTTTCTTTGAAAACCAGAACGAGAATACCGAGTATAGTGGAAAAGGTCGTTCCAATTAGCCTTTCCAGAGTAATATCAAGCTTTTAGTCCTCATCTGAATAAGTACATCTTATTTTTTTCTGGCTGAGTGAATGCCAAGTGGATGTGTTCATATTTAATGATGTGTTATCCATAGCTACATGTATCCTCAGCTGGTTTATGACTGTTTCCTGCTTGTGATTCCTGTTCCTAAAGGACTTTTAAAGGTGTTTTTGTAACGGTTCTCCGGTATCTCTATTGTCCTTGTGCTCCCAACAAACCTTTGCATATTTTCTGATTTGATTCCTGCTTTTCAGAATTTACGGAGATTGTATGTTTGATTGTGTTTCCTTTTAGCTTTACAGAAAAAAGAGTATGGGTTTAACTCCCTGCTGAGGCCTTTCTGTGTAAACTTGAAAGTTGCCAAATCCACAGCATTCACAGGTTATTTTGAAAAACATGCATTTTAACTTACTTGGCCAATCTAAATTGCCCTTCGGTGGGAGTGGGTATGTACATAGTTGTGAAAGAGTTTTTTAAGATTTAACATCCTCTTCACATAAACATTCTGACAACCCCAGCTCTGTGACTAAACCAGCGTCTTCCAATGGCTGCAGAGCCCCCGATCTTCCTCCTGTACGTATCAAGGAACATGTCTGTGCTTAGGACATTCAGATGACCTCTCTGTGATGCACACCGGGCCCTAACAGCAACCTTATCAGACATGATAGTTTCCAGCATCAGCTTGGGCCTTTTGTCGGAGATTATGGAATATCTGTGCTGACACGTGGCAGAAATAAGAAAACCAGAAAGATAACAAACAGGAATAAACAATCATTCTTAAAAGTCATAAATTGTGAGAAAAAAAAAGGAAAAAAAAGAGAAAAAAAAGAGAAAAAAAGGAAAAAAAAGGAAAAAAGAGAAAAAAAAGTCATAAATTGTCAGATGCAACCAGCCACAGAGACAATATCAACCACTAAGTCATATAAACTGGCTTTATTAAACATTAGATCTCTGTCAGGAAAATCCCTTTTAATTAATGACTTGATTATCGACAATAATCTTTATGTTATGTTCTTAGCAGAAACATGGTTACATGAATTTAATGAGTGACCTATTCTGATAGAGTTGACTCCTCCAAACTACAATTTTCTTTGTGAGAGCAGACAGCAAAAGAAAGGTAGAGGAGTAGCAACATTGTTTAATGATTCACTAAAGTGTAAAAAGGTGTTTCTGGGAAAATTTTACTCTTTCGAATATTTGGCTCTCCAGGTAAAGAGCCCGGTATGAACTATGTTTCTGAATGGTTACAGGCCTCCTAAGTCCAAATCAAACTTTTAGTGATCTTAATGACCTCCTATCTGTTAAATTTGTTGTTTATGACTGTTTAATTATTGTGGGAGACTTTCATGTTGACGACCCTGAAGACGGAGGTGCAAAAGAACCGTGTGAAACACTTAGAAACTTTGGTTTAACTCAACATGTTAAACAGCCAATGCACAAACAGGGATATATTTTAGACCTGATCATCACTAAAGGTCTAAAGATTTCCAAGGTCAATGTAACTGATGTTGCCCTGTTTGATCACTTTTCTGTTACATTTGAAAGCATAATTTCCAGTGACTCATTTAGCCAAAGGGACATCATAAGAAAGCGCAACTTTAGGGACAATGCCACGGAAACTTTTATCCAAGCTTACTCTGCTACTTCAACCTTATGCTGCAACTCAGTAGATGAGCTAGTAGATAACTTTCATTCTAAAGTCTCAGATATCATTGACTGTATTGCTCCAATTAAATCTCCTTGGAGAAGTGCTCCAGCAGTAAGAAGAGAAAAAAGGGAGTGTCGAAAAGCTGAACGCAGGTGGAGAAAGATATCTATCTATCTATCTATCTATCTATCTATCTATCTATCTATCTATCTATCTATCTATCTATCTATCTATCTATCTATATATATATATATATATATATATATATATATATATATATATATATATATATATATATATATATATATAAGATAAGATAAGATAAGATAAGATAGTCTTTATTGATCTCACAATGGAGAAATTCATATATATAGTACATATAGTACATATAGTGTATTATTTTTCTAGAATCCTGCAACATTAATAGAGCATAACAATGGAAGCTTTCTAAAAAGAAACAGTACTATGCCAGATAATAAAACATATATATCTGAAATGACATCATAGAAGCCGTTGCATGATTCAGATGATATTTGAGGCTCCAATTTGTGTGTAGTATTTATGGGTGCAACCTTCTGTTGCCAAAGCAGCTCGATTCTGTACATTTCAGAGGCAGGTGGTCCAAACAGTGTGTGTGTGTGTGTGTGTGTGTGTTCTTGTACTTGCAGCTAAGCAAAAAAAATTTTTGCTCAGTTTACTAGTAAAGGACTTTGATGTAAAGTGAGGACCGATTAAAAGGTCCTCACTTATTTTCTGGGCATGGTGTTGGGTGTAGGACTAAGGTGCCAATTAGGTTTAGGTTAGGTATAACCCGATTAAGGTTGGGGATAGGCTATAATCAGGGTTAGACCATAGAAAGGCTTGAAGATGAATGGAGGTCTATGGGAGTCAAGGCACGGTCCTCTCTATGTACAGTAATCAAGGATGTGAGTGTGTGTTTGTGTGTTTTTGTGGCAGTACAGTAAATGCTTGTCTCTGAAAGCCTAGTATTGAGTACGGATACATTTTTTATGTCATGTTTAGATTTGGCTCACTTATTAGTGAATTTACTCCCAAACATGGAAAGTTTTTTACCCACAGCAATCCGATACGCGCTTGGTGAGCAAGAGTGAGAAAATTATGTGGGTTACAGTTTAAATTGCTCCAAGGTGTTGGGGGTGTTTCTATTTGTAGCCATTCACATTTCTACTCCTAATGATCACTTAGTGGTTCTATCTGTTTTGCTAAGTTGTCACTATATCACACACACATAAACTCACAGAGGGAGGAATTTCAACTATTTATTTTTTGTTTTATTTTGATGGTTATGGCTTACAGGAGATGAAACTCTAAAATTATTTTTCTTAGAAACTTATAGCACTATTTATGGCCAAAAAATATATGTAATACAGAAATGTCAGCCTACACAA
The DNA here is from genome assembly GCA_037039145.1 of Fundulus diaphanus. NCBI lineage: Eukaryota > Metazoa > Chordata > Actinopteri > Cyprinodontiformes > Fundulidae > Fundulus > Fundulus diaphanus. The sequence goes on from CM073127.1 coordinate 28,455,958, forward strand.
AATTATGTCCACGTACTGTAATGCATTTGCACTCATTACTATCGGAGCTCCTTTTGTATAAATAACTGCATCAGTGCAGTGTGGCATGGAGGCGATTGGTCTGTGGTTCTGCTGAAGTGTTAAGGGAGCCCAGCTTGCTTTGATAACAACCTTCAGCTCCTGCATTGTTGGGTCTGGAGTCTCTCATCTTCTTCCTGACAATAAAAGCTGTTAGAATTATAACACCTATAAGATTCTCTGAAGCTAGATGGCGCTGTAACACAATGAGAATGATGTGCTGATGTGGTTGTTTTTGTCTCAAACAATATCGCTTTATTAGTCATATTTTTAGAGATCGGCACACATGTTGTAGACACTGTGTAATTTTTTAAACGCATTTCTGTCCTTAATTAAACTATGCTAGAGGTTTGGTTCATATCTAAAATATTGTGATTGTAAAAGAGAGCAATGGATTACAGGATCTGTAATTGTGGTCCCCTAATTTCTGAACTACTACTACTGTTAATGGGTTCAAACACAATTTAGGTGATGGAGGGGTGGTGGCTGGGGGATCTTGATCACGTTTCCTGTAATCAAACAGATTTGAAAAACACAATTTTGCAATAATTATGGACCCAAATGGATGAAAACATGGTGGTTCATGTCCTCTTGTTTAATTGTCTCATTTCACACGACTCAGCCAGAGCTTTTTTGTTTGTCAGAAGCTAAAAAGAGAGAACTGGACCTGTAAGTTCACATCAGATGAATATTGTGCAAAAGTTGTTAAGGCTATTTTGCTCCTTTTACCTTTAAAATACAAGCAAACTGGTTAATAAGCCTGCCTTTGTATTGACCTCTCTTTCTTCTGTAGCATCATCTATTTACACACATGCTTTCCTGTTCATCTTATATCTAAAGTCCAATACTTGTCTCTATTATATCATAGTGAGAGGAAGCTGGATCACATGATAGTTCTCTAACTTGGTTGGCTGCAAGTAATTAGAGGCTTCGTCTTATTCAGATTGAATCATCATACCATCCCCTAACTCAATTTCTCATTAGTCCTCTTACAGTTCTGTTAAGAAAAAAAAAAGATCTCGCATTCAAGGCATAAATCTGATTGATTCATTCATATGACCGTCTGAAAACTCCGACTCTCCGCAGATGCCGAAATAAAGTTTAGAGGTGAAAAGATGTTGTCATGCAGCCTCTGAAACACAGGTACACACGCACCAAGGCACGGTCGCCTGTTTCCAGGAGCCTGGACAAAGCAGCCAGCAGTGTGCTGCTGGAGTTTAACAAGGAGCATACAGGAAGATCATGGCCTCGCCTGTGAGTGGAGTAATCTGGGGTAACGTGGCGTAACAGCCATTCCTGCATGCGTGTGCGCACAGACCCGTGCACACGCAAACAGCCAGTGTCTTCTTTCCAGATGTGCTTTTTTTTTTGCCACGCTTCACCTCTGAGCAGCTTTGTTTCCAGTCTTCATCTCCAGGTTGCACGGATTGAATTGTGGCCAAAGGGAGTGATGGAGTGGATTCAGCTCCACTTTGTGTGTTTATGGCAGCTCTCAGTGCTCCTTTTTTTGTTTGAAACGTGATCACCCCATCCCTTTTTTTTGCACAAATGGTTGAATATTGTCCACAGACCTGCAGCGAATCAGTCTCCTTTGATAAGAAATTAATGAGCCCATCGTTGGTGTGAGATGAAAGTGAGAGCAGGGCAGGTCAAAGTGATGAAAGGATCTCTGCAACACTGACTGCGGGGATCGCTACATCTGATGCACACATAGTATATCAAAGCAGTCAACCCTCCCCCTATTACTACATTGATTTAAAAACCCTGTAATGTTTTAATAATGTAAAAAAAGCTTTAAAGTAGTAAAAAATATACTGTCTCATCTCATTCTCACCTTAGAAAAGTATTTATGCTCAATGAACTTCAGCAGGTTTTAGCTGGATTTTATGTGACCTACCAACACAAAGTAATACATAATGGTAAAGTGGATCGAACATGATCTCAGGCTAGATACTAATCTCTTGTCTGAAGGCTTCAGAGGTGAGAACATCAGTGACCAAACAAAAGACCAAGAAACACCGCAGACAGGTGAGACAAAAAGAGGCGAAGAACTTTAAAGTAGGGTTAGGCTACCAAAAAAAACATCCATATCTTTCAACATCTCTTATGTCCATCACTTAAAAATTGAGAGAGCATTCCAAACTGCTATGCTACTGAAACACGGTTATCCATCTAAACCGATGAGGAGAGCGACAATCAGTAAAGCAGCCAAGATACCCATGGTAACTCTGGAGGAGCTGCAGAGAGCCACAGCCACAACCACTTGTCATTTCACAGATCTAGTCTTTACAGAGGAGCAGAGGGAAAAGGCCATTCTTGATAGAAAGCCTGAGAAAGGCCCATTTAAAGTTGTGCTACAAGTCATTTAGTGAACACAGCAAAATGTGAACACAGCAAAATGCTGCTCTTGTTTGATGAGATCAGAATCAAACTTTTTGGCCTACATACAAAACACTACATGCAGAATAAAACTAACGCTACACATCAACCTGAAGACGACCTCCCCCGAGCAGAACAAGCACTCTATACTTACAACAAGAGCTACAAAGGAACAGTTTAGATTAAAGATTATTTGTGTTTGAGAATGGCCCAAAGTACCTTCCTCAATCTGATAATCTGTGACAGGATCCACACTTTCAGGTTTTGATTTGTGAAAAAAAAAATCTTTTTCCTTCCACTTCACCACTGTGGACTACTTTGTGTTGGTATATCCAATAAGAAAACCCATAAAATATATTGAAGTTTGTGGTTGTAACTCGACAAAAACAGGCAGAATGTTCAAGGGTTATGAATACTTTTGGTAAACACTGTGTTAAAAATGACTTACTGTAAAAGTATGAAGTATGAAGAAGATGTGACAGCTGTTTGTAAAAAGAAAAAGTATTTATGGAGAAGCTGCAGGGTTGTTTGTGCATCTCAACTTTTATTTCTGTCTTTTCAACATAAAGTGGCAACATAGAGGAAATGCCCCCGTAACCTGACAGTCTCCTTCACAAAAAATATATCACTCACTCACTCACTCACTCACTCACTCACTCACTCACTCACTCACTCACACACACACACACACACACACACACACACACACACACACACACACACACACACACACACACACACACACACACACATGCACACACATGCAATGTCACCCGGTTAAATTGCTTTCATGTTGTTTTCCAGCTCTAAGCCTCGGGGAGAGAATGCTAAATTGAGGTAGGAATTGGAGAAGCTTAGGTAAGTCTGCAGCAACAAGCGTGGGCTTTGTTCCTGGGTTATCATCGCAGTGCCTTCAGCCAGCCGCTGTGTGTTTGGAAACATCAAATTTGATTAGATTAGAAGAGAGGAGAAGGGATCCACTTTCTCTGCCTGCTCTGCTGCCAGTCTCCTTAACAATAATCTGCTCTCAGGTGCCGCTGCAAGAGGCTTGTAAACGAGGGGCCCGGGGATAATATGAGCAGGGGGAAGCATAACCTCCTGCAAGACACTCATACACAAAGACACATATAGGCACCTGTGAGAGACGGCCTTTGTTATCTCTGTATCTCTCTCTAAAGATTGGGCTCTAGAAGCATTTAAAAGCTTGCATGTATGGAAAGCCTTGACCGTCCCCATAATAAACCAGGCAGCTCTTACAAATCACTACCGTTACCTGTGAACTTTGGAGGTTTTTGCCAGTATAAACTGCATTGTTCAATGTTGTTATCAGAATTAGCATGGATATGAAGGTGAATTATTACATGTACAGGAATGTGTTATATCCACAAACCACTAATGTAACATAATGTGAGCAAAGGCGTATCGGTGTGTTTGCAGTTGGATAGGGTGTAAGTTTACAGTCATGATCTGAACTGACTTGCTAAGCAATGCTCAATTTCCTTGCAGGCAAGTTGACAGGCAGTTCAACTCTTAACAAATATGCGCTTCACCAAGAAATAGTTCTTTACTGTAGATTACTGTTCCACAAACAAACTTTAAGGATGATTTCCATATATTTCTTTCCATGCTGAGTAACTACTTAAAGGACAAGTTAGAAAAGGTATTTCCTTTTATTATTCAATCTCAGTTAGATGTAAAGTTGAGCAGAGTTACATTTGATCAGATAATATAAAAATGATACAGATCAAGGAAAAAGCTGCATCCAACAAAGCAAAAAAAAAAAATGTCAGTATTGATAAAAATACTGGCTTTATGGACATCTACTCTGCATGTTTGCAAGTAGTTTTTAAAAATTTGGAATATTGTGAAAAACTTCAATATTTGTTGTCACTCATTTTAGAAAGTGAAAAGCATGTCTTGTATAGATTCATTACATGTAGAATGAAATATTTCAAGCTGTTTTTCTTTTAATTTTGATGATTACGGTTTACAGATACTGAAAACCCAAAGTTCAGTGTCTCAGAACATTTGAATATTACGTAAACTCAATAAAAATAATATTGTAAACAGAAATGTCGGGCTTCTGAGAGGAATGCTCAATTCTATGCACTCAATACTTGGTTAGGCCTCTTTCTGGACGAATTACTGCATCAATTCCCATGGCATAGAGGCGATCAGCATGTGGTTCTGCGTAGGTGGAATGGAAGCCAAGGTTGCTTTGATGGCTGCCCTCTGGTCATCTGCCTTGTTGGGTCTGGTTTCTCTCGTCTTCCTCTTGACAACAGCCCATAGATTTTTCAGGTCAGGGGTGTTTGCTGACCAATCAAGAACAGGAACACCATGGTCATTGAACCAGCTTTTGGCACCTTTGGAAGTGATGGCAGGTGCCAAATTCAGCAGGACAATAAAATCAGCATCTCCACACAGCTTGATCTGCAGAGGGAAGCATGAAGCACAATTTCCTGACACCAACAGATCACACAGCAGCAGATCACATCACTGACTGTGGAAACTTCACACTGGACTTCAAGCAATGTGGATACTGTGCCTCACAGCTCTTCCTCCAGACTTTGGGAGCTTGATTTTGTAATGAAATGCAAACATTACTTTCATCTGAAAAAATAACTTTGTTCTTCTGCGCAGCAGTGTAGTTCTTTTTCTCTTTAACCCAGATAAGATGCTTACGATTTTTCTCTCTGGTTTAGGAGTGGCTCGACATGTGGAATGCAACATTTGTCGCCCATTTAGGGTTTGTCCTTGCTTAGTGGCTCTTCATGTGCTGACTCCAGCTTCGGGCCACTCATTGTGAAGCTTTTTACAATACTTTAATTTTCTGGCTCACTGAATTTTTTTATTTTATTTAACTGTAATCATCACAATTAAAGGGAATAAAGGTTTGAAATATTTAACTCTATGTGTAATTAATCTATATATGAATTTCACTTTCAGAAATGAGAGCAACTCCCCATTCAGATTTGTGGAGCAATACTTGTATGCCCTGTTTCAGCACGTCTGATTGAAATAAACAGGTCTGTAACAAGATTCTTTAGGCAGTAATTGTCATGATTTGTTTTTTTGCCTTCAGACTTTTCTGGACTTTTCTTCAGCTTAGCTAGTTAGCTAGTTGGTTATTAGGTGATGTTAGGCTGATTAAACCTGAACTTGCTCATTCTGGACTAAACAGAGAATCTTTAAAATACAATTTGAGAATCATAGAATCTTTAGGAGAAGACAAAAAAGTCAACATTCAATGTTTTTCGTTTTGGCGCTTAATAACCATACACAATCTTGTGTCATTGTATCATTATACTCCTACAATTATCATTTGATTTATACCCTTCTGTAAAATTGTTTATTTATCTTTTTTTAATCGATCTTAGGAGCTTTTAAAATGGGGGTTTCATTTAAACTGAGCATGTTCAGATCAGTGTCATGCAGGCCTCTATCTGCAGCCTTTTCAGACCTGGAGGTTGATGATGAAGAATAGAAAACACAGAAAAAAACAATACAGATCTGTGTTTCTGTGAGCGTGTATGCTGTTTATTTCGGTGCTCACCCCCCCCCCCCCCCCATCCTTCTGTGTTTATGTGTAAGTATGAGTGATGCAACATAGACCCCAGCCAGATAATAACATGCCACAGTGATAGAGAGTCCTGCTAAATAACTGCAGTCCTGAGATGATCTTCTCCATCAAACACACACACTCATACGCCTTGCTTCTCATGCTCTTGTAATGGGATCACAGGGGATTGGGTTTAAGCATCTGTCACACCAAAGGTGTAAATGTGTACTCACACATATAGGCACAGAGGCAGAACATGACTGCGTGCCCCACTACATCAGGAAAGCTTCCGTTTATTACAGAAGTTGTCCAGGCCTTCAGATACCTCATCTTGTTGTTATGTATTTGCACGTATATCAGTAGGGGTGTGCATTTTAGTAAATCTGCGTGTCTGGTTTAATAGCATTAACTACTGCAAGCGTGAAATGAGGCAGCCTTCCACTATCTGTCTTTTAGGGCCAAGAGAGCAGCAGCTGAAATTAAATAATGGATCATGCAGGCAGAAGTGGGTAGTAATTTACTCAGTTACGTTTGCTTAGGTAACTTTTTGAAATAGATTGTCCATAGGTTTATGGTAAGATATGTTTTACTTCTATGTGAGTAATGTTTTGAAACGCTACTCTTACTTGAGTACAATTTCTGGCTATTCTACAAACCTTGAGTTGCTTCACTGAATGAGACATTTTGATCGTAAACAAGCTTCATTATTCTAATGCTATTTTCTATCTGCTGTGCCAGTTGTACCATTTTGGGGGTCAAGTGAATATACAGTAAAAAGCAAATATTGTCACTGGGAGTACTTTGCACTGTTCTAATGTGTAGGCCTATGCATCACCTGCTGTAAATGTCTACTGTAAGTGTTGGATTCAAAGGTTTTCTGTTGTGGAAAACTGAAATTCGGAAAAGTGTGTTTCCTCTATCTGAATTGTTATTTTGCAATGATGTTACTTATTTGCACACATTTTTTATTTTATTATTCTGAGAACCAAAACCTGCAGATATTTTACATTTTGTCTGTATGATTGCATCATTTTGACAAATAAAACTGATTAAACAGTACTTCTCAACTACTCAGTGCATAAAGAGGAAATATAATGCCAAATCCACTTTTTTAGCCCTTAAATACATTTTGTTGTGTACTTGCAGTCTCTGGGAGTGTAATGCTTGTACACAGAGAACCCGACATTCAAGCCAAGAAAAAGGTGTATTTTCTTAAAAGTTGAGTGTCAGGCGTGAAGGTGGTGGCTGACAGGACAGGTAACAGTTGTAACGGCTGATGAATGTAGATGGCAGGAGTTGACCAGGCAAAGATGGCAGAGACTGACTGACCAGGTGATGGTGGCGGAGACAGGCAGATGACCAGATGAATAATGACTTGAACCAGGCTGACCAGGTCAAGATGGCAGAAACCAGATGAGTGAACTTGAGAGAGCAGTACAAGGGGTTTGGCAGAATCTGTAGTCAGAGGCAGTCCAGGTTGTGACCAGAGCAAACAGCTAATGAGTTCCCCGTAAAGGGCAGAGCGGGCACTTATCCTCACTGAGTCCCAGGTGGAATGGCTTGGAGATAACACGCAGCAAGCAGGGGTGTCGTATAAGGGGGGAAAAGTTAGGACAATTCCTAGGGCCCCTGAGTGACAGAAGCCCCAAAAAGAAAATGTTATATAAATGTATGAGCTTTCAGGATGATTTAGATTTTATGACATTGGGCCCAAAACCCGTGGTGGCACACCTGGCAGCAGGTGTAACTGATTTAGTGACTGAGGGGCATGGAGTGGGGAAGGCTCAATCAGTCCCAAAAACACAAACAAATGGCCCAGATCATGACAAGAAGTGCAGAAAAATGAATGTAGTTTGTCCAGGTGCTATGTAGAGTAGATATCTTTATATTCGGCTTGGTTCATATTTTTCAAGCTGCTCAGTTTTCTCTGCTCTCTATCACGTGTTTTGAACTATTACGTCACAGTATTTGCTGCGGCACTGCTAAACAAGGTCGTGGACTTCTAGCTTACCAGTCTTGTGAATTCACCATCTTTCTTTCTCGGAGCGATTTTTTGGTCCAAGCTGAAGGATGCAGAAGCTTCAAGTCGATAAGTCAAAACGCTTGGCCGTTGATCACATCGTCCCCCAGCATCCTCTAAAAATGGCTGATTGGGGTGGAGTGGGACACACCTGGAGAAAAGCCTCCTTTAGATTTAAAGAGACAGCACCAAAACGAGTTGCTCTCAGAGGCACCTCAGAACAGGGGTGAAAAGGGGGAACATGGGGGTTAATTCAGAATTCAGACCAAAGCACTGCAGTTCCATTTTATACAGACAACAACTGAATGATTTCAGTGTGAAAAGGAAGAGCTGAAAAGCATGATTTGTCCCATTTAAGTAGCCCTTTTATGCATACATTTTTACTTTTCCTTGACTACTTTGTACTTCTGCTTGTGTAGAAATTGCGTAAAAAGCAGTGCTACTCTTCATTGAGTACAATTTATATGTATCCATGAAAATTACAGAGAAGCTTGTTATAGCATAGTAAAAATTTCTGGGTGTCCCAAAAACAATTCAGACTCACAATCAATGATGATAAACCCAGAACATGTTGTTTAAGCCTGTCCTGCCCAACAATGGGCACAATAACTGCAAGGTAATCTCAAAACTACTCTCAGAAGAACCCCTGAAATAGAGACATTTTCTACTGTAGTTTTAAATCTCCCTTGTCTAAACCCCTCTAGTTTGGCATGAACTGCAGCTCAGAGAAAAGTATAAGAACACACTCACACACACTACACACAAGCAGTGACTCTACATCGCAGTAATCTCATCGCAGAGGATGCTGGGTAATTTGGTTAAAGATGTCAGGAGCGTAAATCACCTACAATCAGACCAGTTCTCTCATTGGTCAATCTGCCCTCCTTCAGTACATCTCAATTGGTCACTTGTGTATCCCAGTAAACCTCCCTGCTTAGCTGCTATGCAACAGGATACAAATGAGACTCCTTTCTCCCAAGACTCTGGAAAAACATCAATATAAAAAATAAATTCCAGTTGAGCAAGAGGTCTTGACACATCAAAATAAACGGTAAAAAGGTCAGTTTGTGTCAAGTCCATGACGAACACTTTGGAAATGGCTAGTTTACTTTATGTGTATAAAGTATACCAAAGCACACGCCCATATCCGATGTAAACTTGAACAAAACCTTCTTTTTTCTAATGGCCCTGTAGGATCGTAGTGAAAGTAACTCTCAGTATCTCAAAGTACTATGACGTTGCTAGGGTTGTTGTCTGGTTCGTTGAGACTCTAGAGTGCCATCGGACAGGTGTGAGGGTTCTCCTTGATAAGATTGAGCAAAGTGTTTATTTAAGGTTGACAATTTGGTTTTTATTTGGAAATCTCTAATACTTTAGTAATTCACAGTTAAGGATACATTTAAATATAAAGATGCTGTGTCTTATTCAGCAAGGATGATTACTGAAACTGTAGATAATATGGCAAAAGTTATATATTTTTATTCTTTTTATGATGCTGTGGACTCTGGTCTTTTTAATTTACTGAAACTCCTTCACATCCATCGCAGTTGTTCCAAGTGGGTATCCAAGTTGCCTATTTCCATAATGAGAGTGCTTATTTATCACAATCCACCCTATGTCCCTACTGCATTTGGGTCTACTTGACAAACACACAGTTGACATAAATATATGTGGAAAATACAATATGGAACAAATAAATGCAAGTTGTATAAGGATAATACAACTTAAAAGAATAGAGAAAAACAGCACAACTATTCTCAGAGAAAGAACAACATGGCAGACATGCATTATGCCAGGTTTGTGTTGTGCAGATGTATTGCAGCAGGAGAGGATATGGTGTACATGAGGTGAAGATTGACCATGGGAGGTTTTTCTGCAACCTGCTAGAGCCGTAGCCTCAGCTCACGTGCACGTGCACCTTATCTCGAGGCGCCGGGGGAAGCAATCTTTGAATCAGTGCCTCATCTCAAACCTGCAGGAAGGAAGGTCTAAAGTTCCTGTTTCCTTTTTCTTCAAAGAGGTTGAGGACGACCTGTTCCCACAAAGGAGTGTATCAAGGCTCCTGAAAGAGTCCCAGGTGGGCATGTTTCCTCAAAACACCTCCCTTCTCTGGCTAGGTTGCCCTCCTGAGTAGCTTTGTCATTGCCTTCATTAGCCCTTGGGTCGGCCTCCTGAGCTCTGCTGCTGGTTTCCAGGGGATTAATCCAGCCAGAAAAAGATGTCTGTGACTTGATGTCAGTGAACTCAACTCATGTCGTATCTGAAAGCCTTCTCATTGGAAATAGGTAATTCAATTCAGTTCAAAAACACTTTATTAATACCAAAGGGAAATGAAATGCTGCTGTAACTCATGTTATGGGGTTTCTTCATGGAGTTGTTGTAGATACCGATGTCTGCAGGCCGGAAGGATTTCCTGTAGCGGTCTGTCTTACAGCAGATCTGGAGAAGCCTCTGAATAAGAGTATTCGTTGTCCATAATGTTCTTCATTCTATGAAGAGTCCTTTTTTGCACAGTCATCTCTAGAGGTTGGAAGGGTCCCCAGAACAGAGCCGGCCTTCTTTATAAGTTTGCTGAGCTTCTTTATAGCTCCTTTTTGAATAAATGCACATGTGCAAGACCGTCTTACCTTGCTCCTTCCACTCTTCAGGGGGGTTGCGTCAAAAAAATCTCTGAAATCCACTCTGGTCTTATTTCTTTCGACTGAGGCCTTCCTCTTCTGCTCATAAACATGAACGCAGTCGCTTCTTGCGACTGTCCACCATGTTCACAGTATACCGTGAGAGCAGCAGAGCTACAATGAACCGCTAACACCAAAGCTAACCTAGCCGCTAAGCTAACCCAATACATAAACACTACAATTTTCCATGTGCAGCCAGCAAACGGAAACTAACAAGGAATGAGCATGGACACTGGCGTTACGTGAGCACGTCAGAATGATTGGCATGTGGGAGAACTGATAGATAAGGCAATACTCCCAGAACTTGAGGGACAGAAGGCGGTGAGAGCAGGAACAAAACTCTGACCAATCCCTGTCAGCGAATACATAATGTATTAACTACTTTCAAGATGGAAGGATGATTTTACCTAGTATAATAAAAACTGTTTCTGAACAGGATTACCAATTATAGCTTTAAGTCAGTTGCTCTGATGCTGGTACCCCAACAGATTATGGCAGAGGAGATCACACTCTCCACAACAGATTTATAGATGATCTGCGGCATCTTCCTGCAAACTCTGAAGGGCCTAAGCTTCCTTAAGAAGTATAGTCTGCTCTGTCCCTTCTTGTAGACAGCTTCACAGTTGCGTTTCCAGTCCAGTTTGTCCAGTTTGTCCAGGTGAACCCTGAGGTATTTCTACTCCTCCACCACCTCCACGTCTTCTCCCAGGATGGTAATAGAGTTGGTACTATTCTACTATTCTATTTTCTCCTGAAATCTACAATCATCTCCTTTGTTTTATCCACATTCAGAATGAGATGACTGTTTCCACACCATGCCACAAAGCAGTCCACCAGCTCCCCGTGCTTGGCTTCCTGTCCATCTTTGAAGCATCCAACGACTGCAAAATCTACCTGGTTAGACACACAACCTTTCAACATCACAAACTGTGGTCTGTTTGTCAGGTAGTCTCTGATCCAAGCGATTGTTGAGGCCTCCATCTAAGTGTTCTTGAGTTTCTGACAAAGCAAATAAGACTGAATAGTGTTAAATGCATTGGAGAAAACAAAGAACATGATCCTCTGTCATGGTGCAGCCTTGCCTGCTGCACCTTGGACAATTTCTGGCACCTTCCTCCTCTCATAGACTCCAGTCTCCACTCCACCCTTGATCAGTTCCACCTGTCATCCGTAATCAAGCCCGAACTCAGCACACCTGCCTACCTCTCTACTTAAACTCACCTCAGTGAGCTCTTCTCCGCCGGAGCGTCGTCATTCCTACCTCATCCATGCCCCACGGCTGCCTGCCTGCATTCCCTGCCTTGGTTTCCTGGTTTCTCTCACGTCTGCCACCCTCTCTCGACTGCTTCAGTCTGGTACTGTCTCTGGTCTCCATCTCCAACTCACCATATACAATAAAGAATCTGAAACGTGGCTCTGTGTGTGGCTGAATTCGGGCTCAACTTCCTACTGCATGACATCCTCACAGCGCTGTCCGCCTTGACTAAACGACAGTGGAGGTGATCATCCATCTTACCCAAATTTGGCTTTGTCAAATGTCCTGTTTGTCACATTTTGTTTATTTTGTGTATGTTTTGTGAAGCTGCTTCAAGAAAAATTTCCCTCCGCACAGTGGAGGTTTGCTCGATTTCACATGGTAAGCTTATTTAGGTTGTGCTCCTCATCATATCAAATTGGTTCCATCATGATGCAAAGTGAGGATAATCTGTATACCCAATATTCTGCGTCAGAATAAACTGCGTTTGATCCTCAGAAGTTGCAGGGCTTCCCTACTGAGTGACCCCAGGTCGATCCTACAGCTGCTTGTCTTGAGACTCAACCCTCATCCACAGAAAGAAAAGGTCTGTCTTGTGCTGACAAAGTTCACTCATCAGAAAAATTGACTCTCCTTTCCCAATATTTCCCTCTTAGGTCAAAGTTGGATAATGTAAATCAGAATTAGGGCATAAAACCCTTACCTTTTGACCTCTGAGAAAAAAATCCTTGTATTTCTGAGATTTATTTCTAATTTGTTTTTGTACTGCACCAGCATTTCAATTTCCATGAACAGCGGGTGTTGGAAAAGTTTTACATTTTCAGCTATAAGCCATTTTCATGTCTCTACTCTGCATCTACTCTGCAGTGGTGGGAGAAGTCACCATGCCAGCATGAGCGCACGCACGCACGTACGCTTTAGATGTTCATTGCTCTGATTTTCCTAATTCTGCTCCACAAAACAGCCAACTGGAAATCTTCAAACAACACCTGGATAACTCCATGGCACCATCACTGAGTGCAAATGATTCTTAGTTAAGCGCAATGAATACACATGCACATACATAGTAAAAATGACACACACAAACGCAGGAGCTTGGACTTAGTAATTCTGCAAACGGTGCTCATCTCTGAGCTTTCCCCGTTTGGTCTTTCTGCCCTCAGGCAAGGACCTTCATCACACACCACCCTAGACTGGGACGACACATAGCATTAATAAGTGAAATGCGGTGAGCACACTCACACAGGTAGAAAGATGTCTGACATTCCTGTGTCAGTTGAAAATTATGATGAGAACATCAAGCTGTGACAGTGTGTGTTTACTTTTCTGAACCGGGGACTGGAGAGTCGACCCACAGTGAAAGGGGCATACAAATGAGCAGCCACCCACAGGGTAAAATTCTTCCCACCTTGGATGTTTACTGCACAGGGACCGCGCTGTGTGAGACTGCGGCTCTCAGTAAATATTCCAAGTATGTGTGCATGTGGTAGTGTATGCTCCCGGGAGGCACTACATGAAATGCAGCAGAAGAAAAAACAAAAAGCTGTATATGTGTGTGTGTGTGTGTGTGTGTGTGTGTGTGTGTGTGTGTGTGCGTGACCTGTCCAGGTGGATGTGTTCTGGGTCAGGCGGTTTGTCAGAGCTCAGACCAGATCGATGGGGCTCTAATCTAAAGCTGTGTGATGTGATTGATCACCTCATATTCTGAAAACCTACACAAAGACCTCTACCAGGCGAGATGGACGCCAACACACAGGTACACCCACACACACACACACTATGGTCAGTTCATCCAAGCATGGATTGATTGGGATGAAATAAAATAAGAGCAGATTGCTTTTGCAGGCGATGAGGTTGGACAGTCTATCCAAACGGGTCAGAAGAGATGATGGGAGCAGAGAGGGTTCAGTGATACCATCTTTCATGTGTGATATGTCGACTTGTGTGTGTTTTCTCTGTAATTGGTTTTCTTTAGCGACACCAGCTAAGCTTTTCGTTTTTCTTTTTGTCTATCTCAGCTCCCCAACGTTCGTTGTGTACGCTGATGTTAATGGGAAAGTGCACGATGGCGACAAGATGTTTGTTTTTGAGGAACATTGACAGATGAGAAACCAGTTACGTCTGAGTGGCCGGGTGGGCGGGTTAAATGAGCAGAGCTGCTGGCCATCACAGCATGCTGAGTGTGTGCATAATTTTCCATGTTTGAAAAGTTAATGACTCCTGCAGGCTATGCCGTGGTGAAACTGCTCATGAGTGAAAAAAGGAAATAGAGAGGGGTGCATGGATTTGTTGGTGTCAGAGTTAGTAGACTTTCTGGGTGTTTTTGCTCTGGTTGGTTGTGCTCAGAGAGTGGATGCTTGTGTGCGTTTTCTCCCGCTTGGGCTTCACCTTCTCTCATTGACATGCACAGTGCCAAGACCCTCATTTGTACCACTGGTAACGGGCTCAGCTCTGTTTGCTTACCTGCTCGGCCATACTGCTCTATCTTGTCTAAGAACGAATGCATTGTTTACTCCTCTTCTCATGTTTTATTTTGAACTGAACTAATTATGTTTTATAGGGGTTTATAGAGTAGTTACAATTAAAATACACCTATGGTTATTTAATCTATCTATCTATCTATCTATCTATCTATCTATCTATCTATCTATCTATCTATCTATCTATCTATCTATCTATCTATCTATCTATCTATCTATCTATCTATCTATCTATCTATCTATCTATCTATCTATCTATCTATCTATCTATCTATCTATCTATCTATCTATCTATCTATCTATCTATCTATCTATCTATCTATCTATCATTAGGAATCTGAAACCAATGCACTCAAGCTTCTGAGGATATTTGGGATTAGTATACTCCATTTTTATTTGTGCAAAGCTTTCCCAGTTTAATGAGGGCTTTCTGACAATTCAACTGAAATATTGAAACAAAATATTTATTTTCTTAATGTTAGAAGTTTCAACCCATTTGGCTCAATCATGCTCTGTGTCCTTGTGATTCCTTGGACTCCCCTTGTGCTTTTTCTGTGTTCCCTTAGAGACAGAGACACTTTTCCAGAGTTCTTGGGAAACTCTTTTTAAGAAGAAGCATTTTTACACCAAAACTTACATGACTCTGCGCCAATCTGTCCCCCCTCCAAGACAACGCTTCGGAGCAGCTTGTGTCTCAGATCAACGATCCTCTCTCAAGGTACCCCACCTGCCCCACATGGACCACCAACTCTACTGAAGCCCTCCTCTCCCTGAGCCCTCGTCTTTTCTAAGCTCAGTTTATCCAGATACAACTACAGACTATTACTCTCAAGATTTTGTACTTCCAATTTTCCTCCATGCTTGGTAAGTAAACACCATTTTAACTTCGGCACCATATTTAACTTTCTTTTGCGCTACTTTCTAAAGACTGAATAGTATATCCAAATATATTCAAATTTGATGCATTTCAGCCTAACCATCCAAGGGAACCAAATGTACACCAAGTTTAGAACCAGCCTCAGCCACTCTGGGGGACTTTAGAGTCTTTTAGTCCTGTAGTTAGACAAATCTGCTCTGTCAGCCTCACTGAAAAACTCTTACCTGTGGCAAACACACATCTCAACACAGACGTATCAGTCTGGGGATTCGTTATTGCTGGTTTCTCTCCCCAAATGTGTGGCCACACCCTGTCTGTCCTTTGTCACTCTCCATCTCTCACTCTCTGCTTTTCCCCTGTCAGACCTGCCTCCATGCCTCCTCATTGTTCTCTTATCCGACTCTCATCCCCATCCCATCAGTCACTCTCGCCCAAATGGGAGGAGGAGGGTGTCCCTTCTTGTTGTGCCCATTTTTCCCTCCCTGAGGTGGCTGTGTGTGTGTGTGTGTGTGTGTGTGTGTTTGAGCCGCTGGCCATGAAAGAAACAGAGTGTGCAACACAACATCATTACTGAGCAGGTGTCCTTCCATCTGCTCTGATCACAGTTAACTTCTTCTTCCCTCTCTTTTAGAAAGAAACATCGTGTTCCCACATGTTAACACAAAGACTCCTGGATGCGGGCAGCGTGACATTTTTTCACAGAAAATGGGGAAAATAGTGGAATAGAAAGGAAAAAGAAGTAGAAGGATTAGAGGAGGGCTAATATTGAGTTAAATGACATAATAGGTGCACGGAAAGATAAGGAACAAAAGAGGGCACCTGACCAAAAATGAGAGAAAAATAACCAGAATTTATGAGCAGTGCAAGAAAAAAAAAGATATGAGGGAAAAAAAAAAGTTTCTGAATAACGATATGGGTGATAAGGGACAACAGGAGAATATAAATGAGATAGATGCATTGGTTCGGTGACTAGTGCTGATATATATGCAATTCAGTACTTGTGAGTGTGTGTGCGTGCGTGCAGGCGTGTGTGTGTGTCTGTGCCTCTCAGGAGAACCAGAGAAGCCAAAAGTTCAGGCTCACCATTAAAACATGTCTGAAGGCTACAGGAGGCAGCCGAGACGTTCCCAGAAGAGAGAAGCTCACTGTGTGGACGAATGGGCCGATTCTGGGAATGTTTAAGATGCACCTGTATGGGAATTAAAACTACTTTAAAATCCTTCGCATTACATCTGAAAACAAGAAAGTACGATGAAACCTGTTTTTGTCATTCACAAGCATTACTGCGAAATCGATAGCTTGACTTTAATGAATCCATATCTGAGCTTGGAGGTGGTGATCAGAGGCTTTTTCTAGATTGTTAGTTGCCTTGACTATATATTAGCAAGACATCAATATGTTTGTAACAATGGTGATACCTGGAGATCCTTTATAGGTCTTGTTTTTGTCGGACCTGAACTAAAACCCCCTCCTACCCCCTTTTCTATTTTGGGTTAAAGCTCAGACTAGCTGGGGTTCTAAAGACCTCTGAATCTAACGAGTATTACCCTGTTTAGAATTCCTGTGAGACCTTTTCAGCTAGATAAGTAGGACACGACTGATTTACTAACCACCTCCGTCCTAGGGCCACACCCTTCTTCAGTGGACAGGTCAGGCAACCTAGTAGCCTGAGGCCACCTGTTTCCTGACCACCGCCCTAGTTAACGGTGGCTCCTACTTTTATACAACGGCACTTGTTACACAATCAGTATTATTTTTAGAGACTCAAAAGTCCCTAAAACAAGTTTTGCGTGGATGACTGGCGGAGCGGGGGGGGGGGGGGGGGGGTCTGCATCGACGCCGTCGGTGAAGTCGCTTATTTTTGCCTGTTTTTTCCCTGCCATTCACTATATGCACGCGAGAAAGCAACAACAAAAAACCGCGTGTTAACGTCAAATAAAAACGCAAGCATATCGAGTTAGCAAACATTCCAGTTTAAAGTTCTTCCAGCAACGAATATGACAGAAACAAGTTAGTTGTAACCACTGCCAAGTTAAACTTTCTTATCACCGGAGCACCTTGAGCTTAACATATCACTTAAATGCCAAACACACTGTAGACATCACCAAACAATTCAATGACTCAGAGAAGCTAACCAATGTAATGGCGAAGTGGATAGCTACTGTAGGCCTTTTTTTGTGCTTCACACTTTGGTATTGAACATAAAATGGTAATGCTGCTCCCTGCTGTTACCTCAAAAATTGCCTGTTTTTGGTAGATTTTTTCCCCATAAAGAGAATTTCCTGTCAGTGGCAATAAGCTTTAATTTATTATTATTACTATTTTTGTTTTACATGTTTAAGTTGAGCTTTACACTAAATATGTGTTACTGATAAATGCTACAAATGTTACAACACTTTTGTTCATATGGCAGCAGAACATTAAAATAAAAGTGCTCGTTACACTACTTTTGAATTCATTCTTGGAGTTTGGGATAAGGGATTTGTTCGGCCAAACAACTTCACTTCTCTCGATGGCAACCCCGATGTCCCATTAATGCCCCATTCACAAAGACTCACGCTTTGAGCCCCTGCTTTGAAGTCTACGTCTGAGGTCTACGTCTGAGGTGCTCACAGGTGCAACTCACATCTTCGGAACATCTAGGCTCATCTCATCAACCAGGTCAAACCACAGCAGTTCTTCTTGACAGGATTGGCAGAATCGTTGGCCCCGAATTGTGGAAGAACACAGAAAAGTTGATAACGGCTCAGTCTCGGTGGTTCTCAGAGACAGGTGTTCTTCCTGTTAGTTTCAACTATTGTCCTGATATCAGCTCCCGGGCTGATATCCACAGGACAATACCTAACAGAGTTGTTTATTAAACATCTGATTCATGGTGGTGGTGTCTCTGGCTCTCCTCTGCTGCTGGGTGGATGCGTTGTGCCCCTGTAGTGGGATGCCTGGCCTCTGTGCTCCATTGGGATGCTGGTTTCCTAGGTCTTTGGGTCATATCTGCTCGCTTGTGATCTCTGGAGGGGGGATGGCGGTGGCCGTCCATCAGTGAGCTCAATTCATGTGAGACCTACATCACATATTTTGTGTTCCTTCACACTCCTATGCACTCATAATGCAGTAGCTGTGTTGCCCTGTAGTTATCTTCATTAGCATCAGCAGCTTTGTTCCATATTGTTGCTGCTGGTGGTGTTGTATTTTTTTTTCCATTAGTTATGTCTCTTTGCAAATGTTTATGGTTGGTTTTTTTTTATCCTGGTTTCCCAATGAAGGATTTTATTGTAGCAGCTGGTTGACGGGTTTTCTATTTTTTATTTTTTTCTGTTTTCTTTTGTGTCTCTGTCCGTTCTCTTTTTTTCTTACACTGTCTTTGCTATTTCTCTCTCCCTCTCCCACTGTCATATTTGGCATCAGTTTGCAGTTTGTACATACCAACTCAACAGCAATAAAATAAATCTTCAATGGTTGGGCGTCCAGCGAGGATTTATTGGTATAAAACCTCCCTTGGTGAAGTAAGTATGTTTGGAATAATTACAGCCGCCAGAGCACCATTCTGCTTGTCATGAAGCTGGACATGACAAGGGGGAAAAAAGTCTAGTTTCTACCTTTATCACAGTAAGCCATTATGTTGCAGTATACGGCTGCCCAGCCCCTCACTACACTGCTTCCGAGGAGACTGTTGGGAACTACTTTGAGGTTGTGGGAAATAAAGATAACCGATTCCCCAGTTACTTATTGAATATAACAAAACCATCAAGTTTCAGCATTTATTGAGAACCAGAGCAGAGACAAAGTAATCACACCTCTGGCTAGGCCTCAGCCTGCCTTCTTGTCTGCTTTCAGGCCTGGTCTCCTCCGAACCTCTGCCTACCTATATCGACTGACCAGAGCAGACATAACACAAACATCTCAAACATTTACAGTCTCACACAGAAAATACGCAAACGTTGACCTTGTTTTAACCAGGGTAAAGTGTTAATAATGCGAACATCTATATTCTGAACCACTTGATGTTTATAGAGGGGATTTTTGAGGGCAGGGGTACACATATATATGTCTAAATATGTTAGTAAGCATTAGTAAACCAAACAAGCTTTTATACTTCTTCACATGCCTGTAGATGAGCGTATGGTTGACTGTTATAAGAAACTGACTGAGAAGATGAAGGGCAGCAAATGGATCCTTTAGGATGGGAACAAAGCACAACTGATTCACCTGACTGCGCTGCAAAAGTTCCACATTTATATCACTGAAGGAATCAAAATGACACACTTTCACCAAACAGCCGCATACAGGTTCTTGACCCATTTTCTGGCACGTAAGCGACACCATCAACATGAGTCCAATTGGCGTTCTGCTAACCTCAGAGAATCAGGCTTCATGTGTAGCTCTCCATGGAGTTATCTTGAGACTCACATCAGCTTCAGGTCACCCAGAGGCCAGCCAATCACAGGGCTTTGAGTCTAGTCCTCACCAGAACCCCCTGGCAGCAGCATGCAGCATAACAGTGTATCATCTTAATCAGACAGACATCTGCACAGTGAATCTGCAGCTCCTGCATTTATCCAGCCGACCTCTGGGGTTTTATGACTACAGCTCATATCTGTTACAGAGATATTGGCAAATAAAACACATTTTTTATCTGAAATATCATACAATCAAGGAAGCCTCCGTCAAAGATGATTGTAAGAAACGAGTAGCGCTGTGCCCTAGAGTCAGACGTCTGGATGTGTCTTCTCAGCCGTGTCTGTGCGTATGACTGAATGTCTAATTCTGCACGAAGCAGTGCAGCAAGCACCTGCTGGGGCACTTTTTACGGGTCTGACCTCACTGACACACTCTCGCTGTGCCCCAGGTTTAATGCTTTCATTTGGTGGTAGTGAAATGGAAAAATGGACCATGCTGCCTTAAGCGGAGCATTCTGGGTTATTTGTGCAAACAGGTTCCCTCATTCACTCTTACTGACTCTGAGAGCTCTGGTGCTTTTATGCATTTTCATAACATTAAGACTCACACATGACAATAAAATGAGAAGATCTGTAAGTTTTGGATGAATGTTGTTGCTCGAAGTCTCAGTTTGCTAGTTTGTGCTCTGGGTTTATTTCTCTGCAATTTAAAATGGTGTGGTGATAAAATAAATACATCTTTGCTAAGGTGACACAGTATAAAAATACACAATGCAACACTTTAATGTATTTAAAATGCTTTGGTTGAAATCATTGCCACAGCCTCCAGAGAATAAGGAAGGTTAAAGTGATTGGATTTGAGATTAGGCGGAGTTGTTATGAGAACTCATTGTCTTATGTGTTATAAGATAAGATAAGAAGATAAGGAATACCTTTATTGTCCCAAAATGGGGAAATTCGGGCATGACGGTGGCAAAAACACATAGACAGGGTTATACACTAGGCCAGTAATGAATAACAAGCAAAGTTACATTCTAAAGCAACAGAGATTGAACTTATCAGAAAGGCAAAAAAGAAAATACTTCACAATTATTGATAATACGTCACATTCAGATAAAAATGCAAACTTTAAGTTAAATAGAGGAAAGACAGCAGAGGATTTACTGAACAATGTCAGAAAACTATGCAATCTACATGACTGTGAAAGCAGAGTAGCTAAAGCGTGTGCAAATAGACATCAGCGTCTGAGAGGCAGTTTAAATGATTCATGATCAAGATCCCATCCATTTGCATGTTTGTAAAGACTTATTGAGTTTGTTGTGAGCAGCAGAGTTTATGAAGTCTAACAGTAGGATAAAGGACCTGTGGATAAAGGACCTGTGGATAAAGGACCTGTGGATAAAGGACCTGTGGATAAAGGACCTGTGGATAAAGGACCTGTGGATAAAGGACCTGTGGATAAAGGACCTGTGGATAAAGGACCTGAGGAAGCGCTCCTTTGAGCATCTGGCTCCCACCACCTGCACTGGATCCAGGGGGCATCCCAGGACAGAGCTGGTCCTCCTCATGAGTTACCATAGAAAATGGTTGATGTCACCACAGAGTCAAACGTCTTCAGGAGTCTCCCTTGCGCTTCCAAAGATCTCAGCCTCCTCAGTAGGTAGAGTCTGCTCTGACCCTTCCTGTAAAGATCGCTGTCTGAACGATCTCAGTTTAAGGAAACAAAAATGGGTCAGAGGTGATTTTTCTTTGTACACCAGAATGCAACTCTAATGTAAAAAGAAAATCAGTGTGAACCCCATTTTGTAATTTATTAATTTACTTTAATTAATCATTATTGGCATAGAAATCCTTGATAATTTACTCTGAAGGGTGCATTAGTTAACAGTTCATTTTGAATGATGTTCAGTGTTTTACAAAACAGAACACACAACCTGGCATATGTGAAATAAGAACAACATGGTGTAAAAAAAAAGAAGAAAATTACAACTGCTGTAATAACAAGCTGACAAACCCAGAAAAGACAGACAAGACACAGGTCAATAAACCCCTCTGACTTGAAAAACAATACAAACAAATTATCTTTTTTTCCCAAGCAAAGACATCAAAGACCATACAAATAGTATTGCCTAATTTCATTGTAGGCATGGTGTGGTTTCTTGTCATTTTATCAAACGGGAAGTTGACAAAAGAGGAGGTTTATAAACAAAAAGTTTTCTGGAAGAGAGAGAAAAAGGAGGAGTGTAATGTTTTAAAGGAAGCAGATTTTTTTTAAGCTGCCTTAAAGCCCACTGGTAAATTGTCATTGCAAAACATTATTAATTTGCACACACACACAACACAACAGTGCTTTGTGTTTCATTGTGAATATATCCAATAGGGGCTTCTTGGACTTATAGAGTTGATGAATTTGTTGCAATCCCTCTATATCCAGGGTGGTCACATTCTGCAAGAAAATTACAATCTAGAGCTTAGTGTCTATAAAAAAGGCAGTTTAAAATATAGTTGGGTTAAACCCAGTGGATGGAGACAGGAAAAGCTCATACATTATGTTGTTTGCTATTATTACAGGTGAAGAAAAACAAAGAAAAAAATAAATGTGTTAGACACACTCTTACACCAAAGCTAAATGTCTGCCTGTGCTGTAATAGGTGATTTATGCAGTCACAAGTTCCTATTGACACAAAGTCAAACCAAAAATGTCAGTTTGATTGGAGGACAAAACTTCTGTCTTGGTTATAGTGTGCTTTGAAAAGAAGAAAGAGCAAGATCGGGAGACATAATCATTTTAAAACTAAATTATTCAATACCTTTCTTAATATGAAGCATTTAAAGTCAATTTTCACCTATCCGAAGCTCCTTCGTAAGACTATCGTTTTGTTTCATTGTATGAATTTACACTATAATCCCAAAAGTATTTGCTCACTCATCTTAATCATTTAATTCACGTTTCAATCACTACAGTGCTCCCGGGTGTTTAAAACCCAGCACAGAGGCATAGATTTGGAAAAGAATGGGCTGCTCTCACAAGCTCATGCGTCCCAGAGCTGCACCGTGATAGGATGCCTCCTGTGCAATTGGGAGAGTGTTAGTGGTATTATAACAAAGTGGAAGCAGAGGGATGAATCATGCCTGTCTATCTGATACACCTGTGAAAAAGTCTGGGTATGGCAGCTGCCAGAAGAACAGCTCTTGTCCGGCTGCATTTAACAGCTGTAAAGTTTGGTGGAGGCAGGATTGAGATGTGGGCCTGTTTTTAGCGGGCTGGGCTTAACATCTTAGTTCCAGATAAAGGAACTCTTAATGCTGCAGAAAAGATTGACTTTTTAGGCAAAATCATGATAGCAACTTTGTGTGAACACTTTGGGGATGTTATTTTTTTAATTCAACACAACTGCACATCAGTGCTTAAATTAAGGTGCACAGAGACATTGATAAGCGAATTTGAGGTTGAAGAACCCGCCCGGCCGGCATAGGGCCCTGACCTCTAATTGATTCAAAACACAACCCTTTGGATGAACTAGAGAGAAGGCCTTCTCGTCCAACACCAGTGTCATCAAATTAAACCACGTGATTTAATTGTCCATAGCTTTAGTTAACAACGTTTCGCATTGAGAAAGCTTTTTCAATGAAGAGTGAAATTTTACTTGTGTGGAGGTAGGCTAGTGTACATCTAAAAGCTGTGGGCAGAATCTTTTTTACATTAAATCATTAAAAGAGTCATGATGGTTAACTGCAAAGAATAAAATCAGACACATTTCTCTCCAGTAAAATTGCATTAGAACATCTTTTGGTCTTGCCAGTGTTTGAAAGTGATGTGTGCATTTGATCACTTCAGTGAGTGTTTTCTAGTGTGGAAAAAAAGTTAATAAGAACATTTATCACTAGCATGTGCCCTGGAGCAATCACTTGGGACCAATTACTGCAATTAAAAATTCCATTACGAGGATGAAAAAAAAATCAGTAGCTGCAAATTTAATGAGATTTTAATTAATTGCACATTTTCATTAAAGGGGCTCAGAAAGGCCACCAGATAAACTTTGAAATAAGATTCAGTTTAAGAAAATTGCATAATTTCTCAATGTTCCATGAAGAATTATTTATGTTAAAGCCGATGCCCATGAACGAGAAAAGAGTCTGTGGTTGAATGCATGGTCAGACCTGGTTTGTTTGCAACTACTGTGCTTCATCTTTACATCTAAATATTTTTATGACATAATAGTATGTCTCCATCCTTTACTTTGTTTTTTCGACTTCCCTTTTCTATTCTATTAATTTCCTTTTTTCATTCCTTTTTGGTTTTTGATTTAGTAATACATTTCCTGCATAACTTTCCTTTTCTTTTTCATTCTTTCTTTCTTTCCTACATCAATTCCTTTACTTTTCAGTTGTTTTCCATCTGCCATCCTATGGTCTGCAACCCTGTTGGTGTGTGTATGTGTGTCTCTCCTACCACTCCCTTGCAGGGTGTAATTGGCAGGTGTGGCACTTCAGTTGCAGCGCATCAGGACTAATCAGAAGGAGTTTAAAGAGGAGCACATCCACAGCATCAGATGACAGATTGTTTTTGCTCACAGCGTGTTAATCAGATCTAACATCAATTGTGTTGTGATCCTTGATTAATCAGAGTTTGTCCTCCCTGTTTTCAAGAACTATCCACACTTATGATCAAGTTCTCTGTTCATGTGCTCTGCTTCCTTGTTCCTTCAGCCTCTGGAGAAATCCTCTCAAATCTCATCATTGCTCCTCTGGCCGCCCTTCTGATGTCAGCTGCTCAGATCCCTCAACTACCTAACCTCACGCTCACCTGTCAGTCCAAGGCTCTCCAAAGAAAGGAAACAAAGAAGGCCTCCATCCGCCCTCGTATACCAAACCCAGACTCTGGGGATTTGCTCATCTTTCCTGGACCATCTACGTTTACAGTAAAGATTCTCCACCTGTTTTCTCATCATTAGTCATTGTTTCATTATCCCCACTATAACACTTACATCTCCTCCTCAGTGCTGAACTAGGATCCCACTGGAAACCCAGAATACATTTTTCCCCTGTATATTGCTTTCAATAAATCTTTCAAAATGTCCTTTGAGTCTGTGATTGTTGCCAGCACTCAAGTATTTCCTTAGTCAAAAATGACATCTTCCTTTCCTTTGCTGTGCTATCTGTTTCCTGTTCCCTTCTTTCCTCTCCTCTCCTGTCCTTTGCTCCCCCTCCTTTGTCTTTTTATCCTATCCCATCCTACTGTTCCCTTTCTTTTCATTCTTTTCTTTCATTCCAGTTCTATTTCTCTTTGCTTCCAAACCCTATTTTATTGTATCTTAGTCCATTTCCTTTTCATTCCCCTCCTTAAGTTTTCCTGAGAGTGCTACACTTGCTTCCACTGCTCTTCTCTCCACCAGGACTCTTTCGGCCCCTCATGCTGGCTTCCTCTGTTTGAAAGCCTCAGAATGGAAACAAAGGGCAGAGTGGAAGATGGAGGGAGAGAGATAAAACAGCAAAGAGCCAAGTGAAGTCATACTTTCTGCCTTTTGCCGTTTCCTGCTCCTCCTTTGCATCACTGGCCTCTCTTTTTCCTTAATGTTTAAAAAGGCTTTTATTCCAGAAATTCTCTCCGCTCTCATGAATGAAACATGAGCATCTATGGCAAAAAGTCTTCTCTTCACCCTATACTGTCCCCTATGATTGCTAAAACACAAACACACTCGCACACTTCCAATCGCAGATGGCCTGGGCCGGGTCATTTCCTCTGTGGATGGAGGGTAACTGGATTTACCAGACCGTCATGTTCTGTTCTTCTGTCAGATCTGTTTATGGAGAGAAACAGGAAAAAAAACACGAGCAGACAATAAAATGTGGCGCAGAGCACGTCTCTGCAGCTGTATGTGTTTGGAAACCCATGAGGAATGTTACATCTGCAGTAGCAGAGCTCCTGTGGATGATCACTCTGCCCCTGCAGCTCAGTAATGGTACCAGTTGTTAATAGTACATCAACCACCTTGTGACAGTGTAATGTTTAGTTAATGTTTTTAGCAGATTATTCCATTATGGCGCTCTGTGTTCTGCTGAGAAGGCATAATGGTGTTGTTTCTCATTTTTGTCACAGTGTGAGGTTAGTAGTTCTGGCTGCACACAGTCGTCTGTGAACATTACATTACTCTGCTACTGCAATAGCTATTTTCCTCCGTCTGGTTTGATAGAGTTTGCACAGATACTGCCGTTACGATTTACATCTCCGATATGTTACTTTGGAGAAAACATTTCAGGTTGACATACCTTAAGAGCTGAGGGGGAAAAAAGCTCCCCAGGAAACAGTTTATGATGTTGGAGGAGACCAGTTTACCTGTAGTAGCTGTACTCTGAACAGGCGTACCTCATTAAAGTAGAATGTAGTGCGAAATGTTATTTTATTCCAGTAATTTAATTCAAAATGGGAAAGTCCCGTGTTATAAAGATTTATTCCACAAAGAGTAACATTTTACTGAGGTGTTCAGGAAGCCCAGGTTGTTTTAAGACCAGTTTCAGCTTGTCTGTGTTGTTGAGCTCTAGTGTGTCTCTAATCTTACTCTTGACAATACTCCATAAATTCACTGTGGGGTTCAGGTCAGGCCAGTTTTTCCTTCAATCCAGCATAGGGAGAAGATGGTGATTAGAGTCAGTAGGCTACTGGTAACTTTGGCAGGGTGTGCAGATTTCATGTCCTGCTGGAAAATAAAATCTGCATCTCCATAAATCTTGTTAATCGAGGGAATCAGTAAAATGCTCTAAAATCTCCTGGTACACGACTGGACTGACTGTGGATTTTGTTGAAACCATGTGGACTAACTCTAGCAGAGGAAATTGTTCCCCAAATCATCGCTGACTGTTACCCCTCTTCATTCCAGACAGTATGAAATGCAAAATTTACTTTATTTTAAAAATAGGATGACTAAACAACCCTCCAGTCCACTTTTGCCCCCAAGTAAGATGTTTCTGATGTTTTCTCTGACATTCTCTGGCTGAAATGTGACAGTTGTAGCATCTGTCCTGGATACGTATGTGGATGGCGGATCCTAAATCACCAACTCCAACAGCGAAACTCTTTAATCTGTCAGCTGCCAGTTGGGTTTCCATTCTTGTTTCATTCTTGTGTTTCTGCTAATTGTCATGGTGTTTATTATGTTTACCTTGTATGACTCTGGCGTACTCTTTCTGTAATCCTTTTCGACTCATGTCACCGCTCACCTACATTACACTGTTGACATTCATCTGTGCAACGTTCCACCATTCCTCTCCTAGCATTCATAAACTTCTCCATTGAAAAAGCTCTTCTCTAGATTCTTCCAACATCCGGCCTGCTTTTCCTTTGCCAGGAGTTTTATTTTCTGACTTGACAAATCACCTTAAAGTGAGACTGCCTACCTTCTGTTGGTGTTTGGATCCTTCAATAACTCAACAGGGCTTGCATTCACAGTCATGTCAAGGCCATGTTCACCTCTGTTGTATGCCTCATCTTCTACCACAAGTTTTTCTTCCACTTTCTTCCACTGTGAACAGCCAGCATCTTTAGTAATGTCATTTTGTGGCTTGGGGAGGTTCTCAATGACTGTCTGCTGGAGAAATGCCATGCCAGCAGTCGGCCTCGTGATTGTGTAGGCTATAGCATAGCATTACTGTATTGATAAATATTTTTATTCAGCTGAAGTAATATTCAGATTTTCTGAGGAAAACGATTTTGGGATTTACTCAGCCACAAGGCATAATCTTAAAAATTACATCTCTGTGAATTGAATTACTTAAATTAAATGTTGACGCTCTAATTTAAAGAGGTTCACCTGTATTAACATGCTATGGGAAAGAGCTACTGTTGGACTAAAAAAGATAACATCCCGCACAGCCCCTCAAGTTGTCTTTACTTCGTTTCTGGCCAACGTCTACACTCTCGTAACAGATCGAGCCCTGACTCTGCTAACAAGTTTTGCACGCAAACAACCAAGTTGGCCTATTAACTGTGTCTGAATTCATCATCCCACGCAGCCCTGTTTAAATATTAATGTTCCTTATGCCTCAAAATAAACACACGCAGACAGATGCACACACATCCATGCCTCCAAACTAAACAAATCATTAAAGTTACGATGCTTCCCCGGCGTGTCGTCTGTCAGGAGATGCTGAGACCTAACATATTTGATGTTTTTTGACTCGAGTTGTCAGTCACATACCAGCTTTTCCTGTAAGCTTTGTTGTTCCACCCTGAGATCACAGATCGGCCGATGAGCATGCAGGCTCGTGCTGCTGGGGATTCACTTGCTCTGGTGTTCAGGCAGGGCTGGAGGCATTCTGTGAGAAGTAAACGCAGACATCACAATGACACTGCTTAATCTCATTTTAGTGTGTCATTACAAGGATGGATGCACCGCTATCACAGCTCTTTTTTTTCCATGAAATGGCTCAACATCAACAAGAAAAAACTAATCAGATTAATTTCTGATGGTCAATACGTTGCGTGGCAGGTGGAGAGCGGACGGGTCAAATTCAGACTGATTGTTTCTTGTACTCTGAGCAGCTGCTTCTGAGCACGAGATGAAGCGGTGGGTGAATTCCCAGTCCAATGTTTGAGCTACATTAGAAATGCATACGAGGTGTTCAGAGGTCCACGGAGCTCCTTTCATATGGAGATGTATCTGATGACTCAAGGCTTCAACCTGCGATCACATATCTCTTACAACATTGAATCCACAGCTGCCCCTTGTGTCTGGAATAC
The DNA here is from genome assembly GCA_037039145.1 of Fundulus diaphanus. Classification (NCBI taxonomy): domain Eukaryota; kingdom Metazoa; phylum Chordata; class Actinopteri; order Cyprinodontiformes; family Fundulidae; genus Fundulus; species Fundulus diaphanus. The sequence continues at coordinate 28,484,400 of CM073127.1, forward strand.
ATTTCTCTTATCATTTTTTTCTCCTCCTCCTCCTCCTCCTCCTCCTCCTCCTCCTCCTCCTCCTCCTCCTCCTCCTCCTCCTCCTCCTCCTCCTCTTTTAGGCTGTTCCTTCATCTTCGTCTATTCCACCTATTTTAATAACCCATAATAATTTAATATTTAATTTAGTATTTTCATATTGCAACGGCAAATTTCAATGTGTTTCATTTGGATTTTATGTAACTAACAAAAGGTAGTGCTGGATTTTGAAGTGGAAAGAAAATGTTATAAGGTTTTCCAGCTTAAAAAAAATGAACATCTAAACATTGTTTTGTGCATTTGCTTTCAGTCCCCCTGAGTCAGTACTTTTTAGGATTACCCCTCGCACTTACAGCATTTAAGTCTTTTGGGGCATGTCTCTTCCAGCTTCCTACATTTACTGGCAGGAACTTTTGCCCATTTTTTTTTAATCCATTTATTTATTTTTTACAAAATAACTCAAGATCAGTCAGATTGGATGGGAAGCATGTAACATCAGTCAAAGTCTTGCAACAGCCTCTTGCTTAGATTTAGGTCTAAACTTTAGCTGAACCATCCAAACATATGAATATATGATCTAAAAGCATTCTAGTGTCGCTCCTTCTGAATGTTTAAGGAAGGTTAACCTCCACCACAGTTTCATGTCTTTTTCAGCCTCTACCAGCTTCTCTTCCAGGATCCCCCTCCATATTTATCCAACTACCTTCACATGAAGTCTGACCAGCCTTCCTGCCCCTGCTGAAGAAAAGCTTCCACCATCAAGTTTCACGGTGGGGGGTGATGTGTTTAGGGTGATGTCCAGTGTTTCGCCACACAGTGTTGCATGTAGGCTAAAAAAAAGGACAAAAACACTTTTAGTCTAACCTGACGGGAGCGCTTTCTTCCACATGCATGCTCTGCCCCTTGCACGGAGGACAGCAAACTGGCCAATAGCAAATAGTTTTTTCACATGGCTTTCTTTATGTAACTCTCCTGTATCGTCCAGGTTTTTGGAGTGCACAGCTAATAGATGTTCTGTTGACAGATTCTCGCGTCTGATCTGTGGATCTCCTTCAGGGTCACCCTGGGCCTCTTGGCTCCCTCTCTGATCAGCGTGCTCCTTGGTCAGTCAGGTCAAGTGGACAGTAATGTTTTGGTAGATCTTGCAGTTGTGTCATACACTTTGCATTTTCAGTTGATTGACTGACAGGTTTGCCATGAGAATCTATGAATAGGGGTATATATATATATTTATATTTTCACCTGGCTTTAAACGTACTCCTTCACCTGTCTGCTTTGTTCTTTTGGCCTTCGTTCTGCTGTTTGTTCACTACTGTTCTCCAACAAACATCTGAAGACCAACTGGATATATGTACTGAGATTAAATTATATATGGGTGAACTCCAATCAGATCACTTTAATTGTTTGCAATGGATTTAATTAGAGTAATGGGGCTAAACACGAATGCATTACACACCTTTCCTCCTCCTCGTTGTGCTCCTCCTGTGATTGGCTGCTCCATCCTCTCAGTATGTCTTTCGAGGTTTATCAATTACCATTGCTAATATGCATTGCAAACTACAGATAGTATGAATACTAAAAGCATAGATCCTGCCCCAGTTTTTTTCTTTGTTGATATTCGATATAGTAAATACATTCTAGACTAAAGGGCTGAAATAAAAAAAAAAACAGTGCTAATAATTCAAATGCATCAAAAATGAAAAAGGACCCTGACAGCAGGAGGGACCTGTTTTTCTGCTTGCAGATGAAGATGATTGAGACGAATGTCATAAAGGTTTCATTGTCTGGCTGCCATGGGAAACGTCTTATTGTGCATGTCTGTCTGTGATTCTATGTGTCTGCGGGCCAATTATATGCACACTCCGAGCTCTGATTGTCAGTCTGGCGTGTGCTCACCTTTGTCTGTAGAAGCAGGCCAGAGGAGGAGCACAGAAGGAGAGCAGCAGGAACGCAAAGAGCAAGAGGCTCTGATCAAGCTTTTGTCGGGAGATTTGTGAGCCTGTCTGTGTGTCAGAGCGAGAGACGGTAGGAGGGAGATGAAGCTTTGCGGCAAAAAAATATATCCGTTGCTTAGCAGGTGCAGCCTGACCTGCCATACTCTCTTCTGCATCTCTCTGAGTTAAAAAAAAAATATCCTCACTGCCAAGCAAGGAAAAGGAAGTCTGCTTCGACTGATGTCAGGCTAAACAAAGACGCAGGATGAAACACTCAGCCTCAGAAATGTTGCCTTTTAAGATAACTTGCTTCCATTTTTACTTTGCAGACAACACTGCTGCTTTTATTTCCACCTTCAGTTGGAGCGTTTTGGTCCAGGACATTGCCTCAGGTTCTCAAAGCGTACGCATCACATCGTAATGCAACAAATCTATCTCTGTATATTTGCTCCTTCAACTTTCACTCCTCTCCTCTGAGCTAAAACCACACACAACCTGGCTTAAGGATCAGTCATTGATCTTGTCTTTCTCCCCTGCCTGGGCAATTATCTGCCTAATTATTCACAATCCATCTTTAGCTCAGTGTAGGCCATCAAAGTGGGGGAGGTGGAGGGGATGGGCCCAATCTGTGGATGTGTGTTTGTGTGTGGCTATGCCTCTGGATGTGACAAAAATATGATCCTAATTGCTGTAAAAAAAAAAGACAGGGAGTCGTCTGTGGAGCATACCTGCTTGCACCCTGCAAACAGCAGCCTGCTGAGTAAATCAGGTGCCACTGCATGCGCGGGCTTCTCTGCTCAACACTCACACACACACCAGCGTAAGACAACAGCATGACAGCGCGTCAAGCCTGTCAAATTTAGAGGGCCATTAAGGAAGAGTCAGCACTCTGGCACTTATTAACGATGTCACCGTGGACAGTATGTTGTATTAATGATGTCACAGCGAGAAGCTGGACGCAGCGGCGGGCATTCATCAACCTGTGTGGGTGTGTGTTGTTGGGTGTGTTGTTGTGTGTAGAGTGGACGGGAGGCGGGCGGAGCCGCGCTTCATTGGAAGCCTTGATGTCTGAGAATGAACAATGGGGGAAGGGGAAGAGAGTTGCTGGAGGAGTAGGGGGAACATCTCTTCTTTGTCATCACTCCTTTGTGGTGGGTTTTCACAAGACCCCCACACTGTAAGGGCTAAAAAAAAGACTCACTTTTTGTGTGATTACAGCCACTGTAAAAGCAAAGTCTGTGTGTACAGACTCAGACAGCTGGACAATATTGAAGCATTCCTCTGGTCTGAATGGGATTTCACCACACAGTCATGTAGAAAAAGACCAGAACAGAGATAAAGGACATAGAAATGTGTTTACATTAGACTTGTATCGAGGACCTTTATTTAGCATCTAAACTTATAAAAGTGTGGTTGGTTGATGATTTTCTTTTGACATGGCTTTTTGGCAAAACATCTTACACCACTGGAGAAACCTGTACTAGTATATTCCCCTTAAATGCTCCTGCATTTGTAAGAAAAATGCATTTGTAGGTTGAGCAGCAGAGTTGAATATGTAGGTTGCATCCATGCAAATCCTGCCAAATCGTCTCTGACAATGCCAAACAGCTTTTGATGCAGGTAGTGTGATGGTGTGAGGCAAAATCTGCCTCACTGGAAAAATAATAATTTTCATCATTGGTGGGATTCTCGATCTGAAAAGATACACAGATGAGGTTCTGCAGCCATCGGCGATCCAATATCTCCACCCTTAGGGTCCGAACTCCATCCTACGAGATGTCAATGTTCGCCTCCAAAGAAAGATGTTTTAGAGACTAGCTCCAGTGGAGTGGAGAGACTAGAATGACCTCTCATACATCCTGACCTAAACCTCATTGAACACTTGTGTTTGGTGTGTTCTTTGTGCCAGAGTGACCATAATTGGAGTAATCCTCCAGCTGCCAGTGACCAAGCTGGTGATCAGCAACGAGAGAGGTGTCAGGGTGTTGTGGTTGTATAGGGTTCTCCCAAGGAGTACTGAGGCTGCTGTTTGTTCATTTGGCTTTTGATTGGCATCCATTTCAATAGACAATACCACATAAAAGTCAGTAGGAGGCAAAACCACAAATGCAGCAAATCCAACATTTAAAGAGAAAAAAGTGGATTTTTGACTTGCCAAAAGCATTGTAACAACAAAGAAATGATAAACCAGTGTTGCCATTTTTCCATTGCTTCTTAGTCCAGTTCTGAGTTTCAAATACCAATCTAAGGTTATTTTGAAGGTCGACATGAGTATCCTGTCTGGTCTGCAGCTTTGAAGCTATGTACACAACAAACTGCACTGTGCGGTGTACTATGACACCTTTCGATCAGAACCAATATTACCTTCTTAAACAAGTTAAAACATGGGAACTCCTCTGTTGGATTAACATTCCCTCCCTCGCATACTGCACTGACCACCCATAAACCTGTTTTTACAAAGTTATGCCACAATATGACTGATTCTGGCTTCAAATCCGGGGGCGTTTCTCTGTGCAATTTATACATTCTCTCTGTCCATTGATGGCTTCTCTCTGGGTACTTGTGGGTCTACCTACTTTCTAAAACATGAATGTTTTAGGATGTTAAAAAACCCATAACTGGTTCAGTTTTTTTTGTCCATGTTTGAGTTAGAGAGGTTGTGCACACACAGGTGCTGACTCCACAGTTTCTGGCCACATCAAGGTTAGATTAGTTTGAACAAACACAATTTAAAGTGATTTATGCCTTGATCCATAAGAGCAAGGTCACAGACATTGTCCTATATTGTGGATTTGCAGTTGTCTACACACATTTTCTTACTCTTTTTGTCCCTCCACAGATGGTCACCTTGACTTTTTTTCTTTTGTGTTCCTGTGTTGTTAATCAAAACAGAAAATTCTATTTGTAGGTTAAAATATGCAGTGGGGTTGCGTCTGTCAGAAGGAGCCGATGCTCTCCTCTCTGTGTTTGAGGATTGTCGCAGTCATATTCAATATATTAGAATATTATCAAAAAGTAAATTTGTTGTCGTAATCAAATTAACTAAGGTAAACACATTCTATAGATTAATTACTCATAGACTGATGTTTTAAAACCTTTCTTTCTGTTAATAACAACAATTTATTTGCGTACACACAATTAAAATGAAAACAAAACATTTAACATTAAAATAATTAAATTAAACCGATAAAAATAATGAATACAGTATGTGTAATACTTGCTTAAAGGTTGCTATTTTCAAAAAGTAAAATAACCACGTTAGGCTCATTGTTTGCCTGGTTCACAGGAGAATTGTTGTGGTCACATGCATGGAGGTTTGAAGATAGTAACAACTCTAGTAGATTCCTCGCTAACTAATTAAAAATAAATATAGTGAAAGCAACCACCGCCTCTTTTAAAGAAAAAACAGGGTTTATTACTCATGATACTGATGTAATCAACAATTTTTTAAATTAATTTCTACAAAGACTTAACATTGACGAATTTCTTAGTGATATCAATCTTACAAAATTACAGCACATACAGGTGATGGTGTTGGATTTTCCTCTTTCAATAGCTGAACTCCATGAAGACCTTCAAAATATGTCTAATAATAAAGCGCCAGGACCAGATGGTCTCCCAGTTGAGTTATTTAAAGAATATTATGGACTATACTGGCACCAAACATTTCATAAGATAATATCAGATATTAAAGAGAAGGAAAAAAATGGGAAATGTCTTTAACCATAAACTCTGCTAGTATTATCTTGCTTCAGAAAAAAGGAAAAGACCCCATTCTGCCATCCAGCTATCACAAAATACTACAAATAACTGTAGTCCTCAAAATAATATCAAAAGCCCTGGCCAGAAGAGTGGAAAAAATAACACCTCTCTTAATACATTGAGACTAAACAGGTTTCATAAAGTGAAGTCATTTGAATATTTTATAGTTCCCCAAATGCTAAGACTAGATCAAGCTTATCCAAACTTCAGTTTGCAGAGAGGCGCCAGACAAGGATGGCCGTGTTCCCCCTTCCCATTTTTGCAATATTTTTGAATCTCTAGCAGCTGTCATCATACAAAGCAAAAAGGTATCCAATCCAAAACTATTGACCAATTTAGACCAGAGGTCTATTTTTGCATGACCGAGGCATCAATTTGGGAAAGTCATGAGTCAGACAGGAAGTGTGACACAGTGGCAAAGTAAAAGACATCTGCTTTGGGCAAAATTTCAAAGTAAAATCTTCTACTAGCTACAGAATAATTTAACTTTATTGATCTCACAATGGGGAAATTCACTTTTGCATCTTACCCCATCCCCTTGGGGAGCAGTGGGCTGCCATGTACAGCACCCAGGGAGCAAACTGGGTACTTGCAACCTTCTCAGAGCACAAGAGCACTGCTCTACCCACTAGGCCACCACTCCCCCATAATTAACAACAGCATGAAGTGCGCCAAGCAGGAGTCGAACCTGCAACCTTTGAGAGCAAAGCCAACCCGTCTACCTGCTGAGCTGCAACAACGACGACACAGTATGGATTTACCCATGACATTAGCACAAATGTACTGATCACTGTCATACCAGCTCGTGTTTATACTGTCTGGATTTCTGGTTTACACTCTAAAATGAATACTCAATACTCAAGTCCAGTGGTCTGTTGAAGGAAACACATAGCCTGCGTGTTTTGAAGAAATCGGATCGGAGCATGAACAGTCGTGTGCATCCAGTATATCTTGGTCTTAAGTGTTGCGTACTTGCCTTCACAACCCTTTTAGCCAGGCATCTTATTCTATTCAATGGGAAATATACTCCACCCCAGTCGTACAAATAGGTGGCTTAGGAAATTTTTGGCTCACTTAAAACTTGAAAAAATCCGACACTCCCCTGCATGTTCTTGCTAGACATTTAGCAAGACCTGGCAACTCTTTTTTAGAATATTAGACAAAACACCTATCCATTCAGAAAATGACAAGATCTAGATGCCCTCCAGGTGCTTCACCTTTCTTTTCGTTTTTTATTTTGTTTTTGTTTTGTCCTTCTGTTAGGAAGGGAGGGGGTTCAGCACAAATCAGGCTCTGCAGACATTATCAAAAGCTGTTCTGCTGACTGTTAAGCCAGCTGTTCCGGCTGTTACTATTGAGTTTTATTACTGTAAACATGCTAATTCTACATTACTACACTTGTAATTTACAATATGTTTGTATTTCTTCTGTATGGGAACAAAATGCTAATTAAAAAAGCAAACATGTTTTGCATCACACAGAGATCAGTTTTTGAATACTGACTAGTTTTCTACTACATACAATGTGCCGGTTCTGGTCATTGTTGAGGTCAGATCAGGATGGAGAGTTCAACGCCTTGGATCTTCTGTTAGATAAAGCCACTGATTAGGTGTAACATCTGAGCTTTGGTTTTAGTTGAAGCATTTGTGAAAATTCCTGGAAAGAAGGTTTTTGTTGATCTGTTGGACTACCTGAGGTAGAATGTGCTTGTTTTCTATTTATGTCCTGACCCTTTTCATAGGTGAATAAGGTCACTCAAATAATGGTTCTGAAAGCCTCTGGGGTACTTCTAAATCTGTCACAGACATCCAGCATTTTTTTTTAGAACCCACTCATTGTGGGTACGCACACAATACACATTTATTCCATGGACAGCTCTTAAAAGGAGTGGATGACACGTTTTTGCGCTTGGCAGCTGCGTCCCCGTTGAGGACTCTTCATTGAAATGCACCGAATTATTTTCAGCTCCTGAAGCAGTATGTTAAAAAGCTCCAAACCCTTCACAAATCTCTTCTTTTTCAGTAGCAGTGTTTTCATTGAAAGAATGTGTGTAAGCGTATTAATGCACAAAATTGTTCGGGGACATAATCACCATAAGTAATGACTCGAGAGTGCAGACATATTTTGAGGTAATTATGTCTATTGCTCAATGTCACACACAGACGAACAGACCTCAGTTAAAGTGAACGGGGAAATAAGTGCCCCAATTTACAGGGTGTCATGCTCATACAAACCGAAGGTAAGAAACATCACAGGAATAAATAATTGGATATTTTCCAGCTTATGGACTGATAGACTGACAACCTGTCCAGGGTGTACTCCACCTCTCACTTAATGTCCGTTGTATCATGTTTTAAAAACCATGAGAAAAAATGAGGACATCAAGCAGCTTTCCACAAGAACGGCAATAACACATTACTCAGCTGAATAAGCTCTCAGTGAAGCACAAAAAACATAAGATAAACCAAGACAACCCCAATAATAAATGTTCATAAATGCCACATCCAATTGGGTACCTGGAAATTACAACTTCGAAGTACAAATTCAATGCCCTCCCAGGCCTATAATTTAGATCAAAGCATATTTATGTGAAACCATCATCCAAATGATTATCTGTGACAAAACTTTTAAGTTTTACACAGATTAGAGCACAGATTAGAGCAATTTGGCATTAAAGAATGTGGATGATTGAAAAATGTGGATGAACATTTGTAAGTCAATGTTTATGGCTATTAAATCTACAAGAGAATGTTATGAAGAATAAGACAAACGGTAAGAAAACAGAATAATTACTAGAATATTGAGTTTCAGAACATTGGAACATGAGCTAATATATCAAAAGTAGAGTATTCCTTAAACACTGATGTAAAATTGGTTGTACTCACACTTTACTTGCAAAATGAAAGAAATGACAAAATTATACACAGCTATTTTCACAACAGTGTATGAACTCCTTGCTAACTCGTGGTCAGCGAGTGTCAATAATTTGTTTCCAGGTTTACTCATTCAAATTTATCAGCTTAGCCTGTAATATTTACTGGTTAAGTATCTTATCATCTTCTTCAAATGACTCACCAAGTCAAGGTTTAGGCTTATTTCTTTGCTTATAACTTGAGCCTTAAGTGTGTGCATCTTTTTGGGAAGTACATCAAAGGTAAGAGGTTTGCTTGTTTCATAAACAGAGCAGCATTAACACCCCGACCGTTAGAGAGGCTGAAGTGGAGAAAACACAGTTTGGGAAACTCTCTGTTCATAGCAGAATCTCACCTGGTCAAACATCTAATCTATCTCTTGCTTGGTTATTACCATCTACATCCGCACCAACTAAGACCACAAGCTCCTTGTAGAGAGTCGCAATTTGTTTGATCACTGGTGAACTCTTTTCAAGCCAGTAGTGCATAGGTCCCTCTGGTGCGGGATGTCTAAGCTTTTGTCCTTAATGGCATTTTTTTTTAAATAAATTACTTTTACTTTAATATTTTAAGTAGTTTTGAACCTGGTACTTTTATACTTTTACTTGAATAAAAGGTTTGAGTTGATAGTTCTACTTCTACAGAAGTATTTTAAAACTCTAGCATCTATACATCTACTTGAGTGATAAATGTGAATATTTTTGACACCTCTGTAGCTCCGTTACATTTGTAGTCATAAACCATGTAGAACGTGGTAAATACTATCACTGTTTGAGATGACCCTACGCAGTTTATTTACATTAAAATGCATCTGTAAAAAAAGATCAATTTAAATAATTTTGCTTTCCAATACACACCACAGCAAATCAATTTCTCTGCTGAACACCTGCAAAACACTCGTGTCACATCACAAACGACACAACATATAAAACTGGATCGTCACAGCCGTCAGCTGCTCAGTCAGCTCGTTCTTGCCGTTGTTGTGGCTCACAAAGGCACCGCCGCACCCCCTTGTCTGTCCAGACAACAGTCTTAACATTCTCTCAATCGCCCCCTCCTCTGTCTCCAAACAAATCGCGGTGCTATTCTGGCTGTAATTCTCCTCCTTACCGTCTTTATCATAGAAAGCCGTTATGCAGCTGTGTTTACAGCTGTGCTGCCCCTCACTATGCTGCCTGCGCCCCACTGGTGACCTCAGGCACATGCTTTTCTATTTTTGTATCCTTGTCAGATTGTTTTTAAAAGTATTTTTTTCTAAACCATGGTGCAAAATATAAGCAAAATCTTATTCTTAAGCTCAAAATAAACATAAAACAACATTGAAAAGAGGTACATAGGGATTTGATAAGACCTTTAAGGATCTGACTGCAACTTGCCATCTGGGACTGAAGATAACAGCAAACTAGTGTTTGCAGTAGTGTGTGACAGTATGTGCTCTTTATCTTCAATTCTTCCCTTTTCTTTCTTTTATCAGAGAAGAAAATGTGCTGCTGAGTACTGGACTCCAACATCTGTTCAGAAACGTGTGTGTGTGTGTGTGTGTGTGTGTGTGTGTGTGTGTGTGTGTGTGTGTGTGTGTGTGTGTGTGTGTGTGTGAGAGAGAAAGAGCGAGCATGTGCATTCAGGGATGGCTATGGGAAAGGATTAGGATAGCTTTAAACAGGCTTTGTTTAATATGCAACACAGCGGCTGCTCCGGATGGGAAACTACCTTCCTCAAAAACACACATACAAAACTTATCAAAACACCACGAGTGCATAGAGGTGATATGAATCGGCTAAAACAGCGTTGACCTTTGAAGGTGTTGTGGTGAGGAAAGACGACATGCACTTTGCACACTGTGTTTGGGTGTTTGTGTGCATGCGCGTCTGTGCCGGTGTGTTTGGGTACTGTTCCAGGGATTGGGGTCCCTGGCTGTGGTAATTGGGACCGATGGAGCTGAAAGCGAGGGATGAACCAGGGGATAAAGAATGGATAAAGAAAGGATGGTGCTGTGCACATTGCCCAAGGAGCTCAGTGATTGGTTTAGGGTTATTGCATGTCTGCGTAACTGTGTGTGTGTTGTGTCTCAGCAGATGTGAGATGCTTAGCCATTTTCTCAGCAGACCAATTAGATGAAGGGAGTTTTGTCCCCAGGTGTAAAAGCCTCCTCCTGTTAATGGCAGCCTGATTAGTGGGTGTATTAACTGTGTTTTACCCATTCTGTGTGTGTGTGTGTGTGTGTGTGTGTGTGTTTAAAACATTTTCTATTCACATAAGAAGATTAAATTTGCCTTTCAGCCATTTGTGCTTGTGTGGGTATTTGTGTATGTCTAAGTCCAGTCCGTGAAGTGATGCTAATTAAACTATTGTAGCTTCAAAGAAGAAGAGCTGAAACCCAACCTTCAACTTAATATGTGCAGCTGGATCCCTCTGTTTTTCATCCAGTTCAGCAGAATCGGACACTCAGAGACAAAAAGATGCACCGCATTATGGAATATTTCAAGAAAAGCATTAGGGTCACAAACATTTTGTTAGCATCAACAACAAAAACAATGAGAAATGATCACGAGAGTGTGAAGGGGGCGAATAAGAAATGTGGAAGAAACTGAAAAGAGCTCGAAGAGAGAGGTGAGGCCTCCTTCTGAGCTCCACTCCTGGGAGCCTAAATGCTTCTTCATCAGTAAGCAGTGAATAATTCATATTGTTACCATAGAGAGGACACTCAGACACATTTGCATGCACGCACAGACACGTACACACATGCAGCAGAAATCATATTCATGTCACAGACAAGCCATTCTTACAGCAGATAGACAGGCAAGTCCAATATGGAGCTTTTATTATTCACTAGCTTATGAACTCCACAGGACCCTTCACTCTTTGACTGTCTGCATGTGTGTAGTCGGTTGTGTGTACACTTGGTTCTTGTGTCTATTTGTGGCATGTACGAGTTTCCTTTTTTCAGCATGGGTGAGGGTGAAATGGAGGATGAAGAAGGGAGACACGCAACCTTCCCCAACCTGTAACCCAGAGGCACATATAGATATTTGACCTTAGGAATAATTTCTCCTTTAAAGTTAATATAACAATTACAAACATTAATTTAACTATTTGTGTTGTACCCATGTCAGAATATTGGGAAGCAGCCTTGCGTTTCAGTGGTGAATGAAGATGTGATTAAAAAAGATACAATGCCTCAAGTACAGCGGCTGTCATCCTTCGTATCTTGTACTTTATGCTGGGGTTTTGAAATCCACCCATTATCTCAACACAAGGAAATTAAAGAGATTTTGTGAAACATATGTCAAGTTTCTAGAAAGCTTCCTGACCCATGCAGAATCAAGCTCGTGATTCAGACACCCAGGATGCACAAAACCGTTTTTTAATGAATGGGGAACTTCCGCTATTTAACTTTTTCTTTTATTAATGACAATATTAGTTATTGTCATAACAAATAAAGGGGAAAATGGCTGTTTTGTCTGCAGAAGTTCTGTAAAAACTGTTTAACTACATAACAGAAGACAAAACTTTATTTTTGTTTTAACTTTTCTGAGTTTAATAAGAACATATTACTGCTGACAAATCAGATTTACATAGACAATGAAAACATACCTGTTTATCACCATTCTACCGGTTCGTGTATCAGTGACGGTGCCCAAACAAACGCAGCTACTGAGAGGAGCTTCTCAAACCTCCGTCGACTGAAAATCTCCCTTCAGTCGTTGGAGGTAGTAATGACAATAATTATTTTTAAAAAACGATAACATAGATCTGTCCAGGGTGCAGCCCACCTCTCGCCCACTGACCGCTGGAGATAGGCACCAGCCCCCTGCATACCTCCACTGAAAAGCGGGTATAGGAAATGGATAGAAAAGCATTGATAACAATGATGAATATTATTTATAGTGCACTTTGTCTCAAAGTGCTACGAACAAATGGAAAAAAAAAACAAAAGTTACATTTATAAGTTTAAATATCAATCATGAAACCTGTAAAGTTTACTTTGTCAACACCTCCCGGCCCTCATCTGACAGAATTTAGTCCTGAAGGAGCCGTATGGCCAGACTTATAGTGAGATTCATCTCTACTTCCAGCTGGATTTACCTCAACTAATAAAGTTTTAAGCACTTACGGGAACTCATTCAGTGTCTATAGAGAATTAAGAAATAATCCCAAATTGGTTAGCTTTTCCTTACCTAAAATTAAAAATAAATTGTTGATGCGCTGTTTTGTGGATAATAGCACACACAGCATTTCGCTGGTGGCTTGGGGACCATTTCCAGATGAATAGATGTCATTGACTTTGTTTCTGTTTTTTAATTATTTCTTTAGATCAGGGGATGCTGTAACCTGACAAACTAGATTGACAATGTGTAGCACTCTTGGTTCGGTTCTACACGTCATCAATCTGGGTCTGCTCCTGTCAAATCCGTTCAGGGAAAGGAGGGACATTCAGCAGAACGTTTCAAGCTGATTGAGCAAAGCAACACCTAGTGCCCACCGACCAAAGTTTGGTTTTAGCCAATCATCGTTTCCAATGAAAATGTCGTAAACAGGCACACAAAGCTACACAAAGCTTCTTGCTGTTCTTCTTTCAAAGATGAATTTGTGGATTCTGACAAAACAGAAGTGATTGCAGCAGATACGCCTGCATCCTCCTGCACTGTCATGTTTATTTTGGTTTGGTTGTTGGGCTCAGCAGCTCTTGCTTTCCTCATAGCTGTATGTCCTGCCTTAAACCATAATACTGCAATGTGATTGGCCAACTTGTGCTGGGTCGGTTCTTGAACGGCTGTGGCGGGAGCGGGACAAGATGGATTCTCGTGTTTGTGAACACACAAATACTGCAAGAATTCAGCTTGTTTTGTGGAGTGTTTTGGTCCACTTCATTTTGTGAGGCAGGTTCTATTTAATGGATTTCTTGATTTAACTGATTAGGCAGTAACTCACCCTAAGTGTAGCTAGTGAAACAGAACCAACCATGTGGTAAATTTATGATTTAAGAAATGGGTGGTTATTTTTATCACATAGGGCTAGGTTGGTTTGGATGAGTTTCTCCCCTAATAAATGAAATCATCATTTGAAAAAAAGTTCTTTTTTTTGTATTTACAGATCCTTATTTGATATTCAAGTCGTTTGTGTACTCTTGTTTATACTCAATGGTTCAGGACGCTGTATCTGCTTTCTGCTCAAACAGTAAAGACTGATTACCGGTTCAAGAATCAGAAATCCATCCATCTGCATTGCTGACGTTGTAGTATTGCACCATGCTAATTCAGTTCTTGTTTGTTTCTCTTGTTTGATGCATTTCTAAAGTTAAGCTATCCTGGATTCTTTTCTCAGTTCACATGCCTTTATGTTTTGTCTTAGTCCATCACACATAATCTAAACAGACTGACACACATGAAAGAGGACGGCATTTTAATGGAAAGCAATTATAACAAACTTAAGTATCAAGTTTGAGATAATGCCTTGAGGATTTAGTTTTTGCTAGGTTTCTTTTTCAATGACTCTTTTAACCCTAAATTAATCCTTGCTTCTTAAATTTGCTACCTTGTGTAATTATATCGACTCAAACAGAATTTATTTAAATATGGTTCTTAAAAACATACAGTATATTTGTGTTAAACCTAATGTGAAAATCTGTACTTCATTATCATTGCTTTGCATGCTTTTTTATTCTTCTCCTATTTCTTTTACAATGTTAATCAAATTTCATAGAACTGGTCAATCTTCAATTAAGGTCAAACTAGTGAACATTTTGAAGCAAGCACACTTTGTCCATACACACTGATTTTCCTTCAGACACCAAAGTGATGGTGGCATAGATGGGATTTCTGGAAAACCTTGTGGATGTTATTTTGCCTATTATTCATGTTTGCCGCGTATAATTACCTGAACGCCTCGGTAGAATTTTCTGTGTTTTATTTGATCTTCATAACTGTGGTCACTCAGTTATTACTATGCAAATTCTGTCTGGTAGCGCACCAAGACAGCTGCCTCTCTCCTTTATGAGTTGAACAGAAAACACAGTGAGAGACAATGAGCTTCAGAATAATCAGCAGTAAACTGTTTATAAAAGTAGCTTGCACCGCCTTTTGTTCCTATTGTTTGATCACTGTGGTGTTTCGCATTCAAAAGCAGACCGAATATTGAGCCCAGAGCTGTTATATTGTAATGAAGTACCACAGGAGGAAATTGTTTTTTCCTGGGTAATTTCAGCTCCACCTCTGTGTGGAACTGTGTGTGTGTGTGTGTGTGTGTGTGTGTGTGTGTGTGTGTGTGTGTGTGTGTGTGTGTGTGTGTGTGTGTGTGTGTGTGTGTGTGTGTGTGTGTGTGTGTGTGTGGTGAGCTGTGCCTGAACATAACCTTTGTCCCAGAGTACTATGGACACCTGTCTTCCCACTCAGGATCCTCCGGGACTCTCCTGTTCAATGCACGCCTGATTTACTTGACCCCAAGGGCTTCCCCCTCTCTTTCTTTTCTTTTTTGCTTTATCCTGTCCTTCTTTCTTTCTGTCACTCTCTGACATGTTCCCCTCCACCTATCTGCTCCTGAAGGGCTGCAGAGAGAGAAAGAGAGAAATGGCTCCTGTCATTTTCCACTCTTTTAAGTAGGACTCTGCAGCGCTCTCTGTCACAGAGTCCCTGAGGGGAGGACATCCAGCAAAGGAAAAACCATTCACACTTCATTGTATTTTGCCACAGAGAGCTCATATATCTTTTTTTTCCCAGGTCTCAATCTATTTTTCTACTTCATTTTTTTATACATCTCTCATATCCCCACGATTCATCTTCTCTTCCTCCTCTGCTGCTGTTCCTACATCTATTTCTGGTTCTGTATTTCATGAAGTTTGAAGGCTTGACAGTGCCCTTTGAGCACGCTAGCTTGTCAAAAACACAGCAAGGCCAAAGGGAAGAGAGAAATTCTGCAGAGCGTCAAAGAGAGGAGATGGACGGCTGTCTGAAATCCAAGCAGGAGTCTGTCAGATCAGACAGATGTTTGAGGAGCTCAGGTAGAGCAGGACGCTGCACCTGGACAGAGAAAACAGTGATTTTGACATGTGGAAAACATTTTTTTTTGCAGATTTATGACCTCTGTACATAGTTTCTACCCAATTTCCTTTGTTCAATCCCAGGTGCTTGGTGCCTTACATTTTGTAAAGTTCCTTTTTCCTGTCTGATTGTAAATCTCTTTGTTTTTATTTGGTTCTATTTGATTACAGTTTATTTTCATTCACCACCTGCACATATCCTGCCTTTGACTGCATTCGAGTGCACATACTAAAACCATTAACTTCTCATCATAAGAAACGTGTTAATTCCCTTTTTGTGCTCATTAGATATTTTCAGTGGAACCACTAATGAAAAATATTGTCTATATCCTGTATATTATCCTATTTCAATGTATTTTATTTTAAGCTAAAGCTGTTTTAAAGCAGCAGAAACTTCAGAGGGCTTTGTTCTTCTGCAGGATATTTTCATGCTTTTTTAGATCGTTTGCAAGTGGGTTTAAAATGATAAAAAAAAGATTCATGCAGACCATGCAAGTTACTTGAAAATGTCCCCAGGTACAAATGACTGTCTAGTAGTGATGTAAGATACAGATGTTTCCCATTTAAGTTTTGTCCACCATGCTTTTATATCAGGTTCGGTTTATCCATGTTGACTCTGAATGCAACAAACACTGAGGCAGGAAGCCGGTAAAAGAGTTTGGTTGAAAGTAATGAAACTGGTGGGGATGGAGGGAACTGGGAACTGATGGCTGGGTGACTGGGAGGGCTCTGGAAAAACTAGGCCTGTTTTGCACAATGATGTGAGAAAAATATACACTATGTGTGATTGTACAAGCAACACCCAGAGTAGCAAAAAAGTTACTGATTAAAGTTTAAGAAACCTGTAAGATTTGTTAACCAATGATTTACTACAACTGCTGTGACATATGTTAGAAGCCCAATTTTAAACGACTCACATCAAAACAGAGTAAACATGCTAGCATAGTGTAGCAAATTGCTTCTCATGAAAACATCACCAGTTTATGAGTTTATTGAACCCATATTGAAGTCTGTTATTTGTACGTGCTGAGTCACGTAAATCTAACAAACAAACAAACAAGCAAAAAACAGCAAAACTGTATGTTCTATGTGACGCATTTTCAGGATGTTAGAGCAACTTTCTCAACCAGGTTATTCAAATTTTGGAGAGGTATTTGAAGGCTGACCTGCAGAATCTGTGGTGTGGAAAAAATGTCTATCCATGTAACGGAAACATTGTCCAGCCGCATCCTGTACATAATTTTTTATGATTTGTTTGGCTGGACATCCTTAAGTGTTTGCAGGAAACATCACTGGTTTATGTTCATATATAAACTCTTGCAGCATCTCAGCACCCTTCTGTCTATCAGCTCAAGTAACTAACATCTGCATACCAAGCTGTTGCTTTTTAATGTTCACTAGGTTTTTACTCACTATGATAAAACAGCATTCTCCTATCATGTACCATGGTCAGGGAGCGATCCTCAAAAAGCTCTTAAATAATAATAATAATAATAATAATAATAATAATAATAATAATAATAATAATAATAATAATAATAATAATAATAATAATAATAATATATAACCCATTCATCTGTCCATTTTGGCGCAAAAAAGCCTGGAAACAAAAGTAAAATTGGAGTAAACACAATGAAGACACTGTTCTTTATCACTGTATGTGTTGCAATGAAAAATCACTATGGCACATACACGCTTTAAGCAGGACAAAGGGCAAAGGTTAAAAAGAGCTTAGAGCGTCCTTCCTCAGTGGTGTCCCTGTGGACTTCCTGCCCTTTTGCAGCCTGCAGAATTTCTTTAAAAGAAGAAGCTCACGGCATCATTATTTTCATCTTCCTCTCAGGAGGGGGACGCTTCAGGAACCAAATGGCTCGACACAGCTGGTACCTTTTGGTCTGAGCTGGGGGGTTGGCTAATCAATACAGCCGAGGGAGATCTATCCTGCTGCGTGTCTCTTAGAAGGTTTTCAAGTTGAGTGTGCATATATGTCACTCCGCAGGCGGCCATGGTGTTGTAGCCTTTATAACACCTAATGGGAGACCACCTGACGACATATTTTGGGAGTTATAAAGAAAAAAATCCCAGAGGTTAATGCAAAATCTGGCCAGCTTTTGAGCAACAAGGTGGCACAGCTTGTGTGTAGCGGTCTGCAAAAGTTTTAGCAGTATGCTTTTGATCATTGTCCTTGTGGAGGGTGAACCTCTGTTCCAGTCTCAAATCACAGGCAGACTGACAGGTTTTGCTCAAGATCATCCCTGTATTTAGCACATCCATCTTTCCTTCAACTCAGACCAGTTTCCTAGTCCCTGCGGTGGAAAAACATCCCCACAGCATGATGCTGCCACCGCCGTGTTTCACTGTGGGGATGGTGTTGAAATGATGGGATGTGTTAGGTTTGCAGCAGACATAGTGTTTTCCTTGGTGGCCGAGAAGTTCAATTTTAGTCTGATCAGAGCACCCACCTACATATGTTTGGGGAGTTGCTCATGTGCCTTTTTGCAGACTGTAAATGTGCCTGCTTACTTTTAACACCTAGGGAATTTTTGTTCTTATATATATATATATATATATATATATATATATATATATATATATATATATATATATATATATATATATATATATATATATATATATATATTTCATATCACCAATCTAGACTATTTTGTGCAGATCTGTCACATAACACTAAAAACATCACAGGTTGGAATGTAGCAAAGGAGGTAAAAAGGCCAAGGGGGGTGAATACTTTTGCAAGACACTGAACATTTAATTATTATATGCAGGGGGAGGTGGAGACTGCCTGTATCTATGTGTCTTTGCATGTGTGAGTTGTACCCAGGTGTATTGCCTGAAGGTTGGTGGGGTGAGAAGGGGAGTGTGTATGAGCTAAAAGATGACAGGGTGTGTCAGGAGGATTCTTCTCCCAAAATCCCAAAACAAGAAATGAGGTCAAATTCCAAATATTGAGTCAAAAGAAGAAAAAAGAAAGAAAGAGCTCATGGGTATTTCATTAAAATGAGAACCACCTCCATTAAATTGGAGTAGCGAATCTGAAGTCAAAAATTTCAACCAGACTTGACTGCACAGTACATTCCTGTGTGCAGACATGGGCAGATGTTGTTGTAGTCCATCGAAACAGTGCTTTAATTTTGCCTTGAATATGATGCATTCAAAAACAACTATACAATGTGGACTTCTTTTCGACTTTATTGAATAAACCAGTTCAATTGATAATTAATACATTCAGAGGATCACCAGACAGCATCCTAAATCATTTAGGCATGTACTGTAGATATGGTGAAGACAACTTGCTGAGCATCAGAATGGAGAACAATGACTTTAAATGTGGAATGGTTGTTGGAGGACTGGTTTGAATATTTCACAAACTGCTGATTTACCTGCATTTTGCCAGCCTGTCAAAGTCATCAGGGTTTAGTTTAGTCATCATGGTTTTCTGAGTTAATTATTAAAGGTATACTATGCAACCGGGGTTGATTTTCCAGCGAGGCTCCCCCCAGAGGGCGAAAGTAAAAATGCACTGTCGTAAATATGCTCAGCTGTTCTACTGGTTTCTCCGTCAAGCCAGGCGCGGTTGTTTTGAGCTTAGCAGACAGGCGAACGCAACGAATACAAAAGTCGAAAAAACGGCAGTACAAACAATGACTAACACAGTGAAAGTATGAACATGCACACAGAGAGAGAGAAACCATTCCAGTGCAGTGTTTCCCCTAGGAATTTGCTTACTTCCGGGGGGCGTCTGGTCTGGGGGCGGGGCCGGGGGTCGGGCACAAGCAGTCGTATAGTCGATTTCGGGTGACCCCCCCTCTGGTCAGTGTTGGATGCGAGTGCTATGTGGGAATGTTTTTTTTTTTTTTTTTTTTTTTTATCTGTGTGTGGTGAGTGGGGCACAAGGGAGGGATGGTGTGAATGAGTTTTCCTTTTTTTAAAATTTTTTTTATTTTTTTTTCCCAGGTATGGGTCCGGTCCGCTCCCTCTCCCAAGAACATCTCAAGTCTCCGCTAGGTGCGGAGCCCATCCCCCCACGTCCTGCCCTCCTCCGCTGCGCTGGCGGGCGCCTTGGTCCTCTGGCGCATTGACGGTCCTCGGGTTTGTGGTGGCTGGGGGATTTCCTCGGGGTCGTCTCTCCTCTTTCCTTGGGGGGGGGGGGGGGGGGTTGCAGATTTCCTGTGGTGGCCCCTCTCGGGCGCACTGCTTTGGGGGCCCCTTTGGGAGTCCGGGGTTATGGGTCCCCTGACCCCTGCCTCAATGTTACTTACAATCGCATCAGCAGAAACGTGAGGTCCGCGTCAGCCTTGCAGCCTTCTCTTTCTTTTAGCTCTCGCCATTCGGGAAAAAGCTTGCCCAATTTTCACCCGTGTACGACTCCTCTCTCTGTCCACAGCCCTTTTCCTCTTTCTTGCCTGCTCCGACATGGGCTTTCGCTGTTTTATCGCCGGTTCCGCCATGATAACTGCACAAATATCGCCACTGCGCTAGCAATGAGCATGCGTTTCACTGGGGGCGTGTAGCAGTTCTCGCCGTAAAGCAAGACCGACTCTCGCGATCTTGCACGAGATTCTGAGCCTGTGGGCGCGGGCCGAGGGCTCCTGCAATTGCAAGTGCGGTATTTCCCCCACAGACCACTAGGGCGGCCGAGAAAACCTTTGTTCAACCTGAAATGACTCATTTAATCATCCAAAACGGTATGGAACACATTAATTAACTGAAAAATGTTGCATAGTATGCCTTTAAGTCTTTGAAGCAACGTAATCCTTACAGCTTTGTCTCTGAATCTGGGTCTGTTAAAACAGCCAATAATTCACAACTGGTGTGAATAGTATGTAGAAGAAAAAAACAGTGACCAGCATTTGTGTGGATAGAAATACTGTGTTGTTGTCAGAGGTGACAGGAAAATGGACAACTTGGCATGAAAAGCTCTAGAAACGCAACAGTAGCTCAAATAATCCAATTCAGTTCAAGAATGTGGTGGTGTGAGAATAATCCTGTCCCTGGCTGTTTGTGTGCTTCATGACTTCCTTATTTTATTTTATTATGCTATAGTGTTTCATTTATATTAGTTCAAAAGGTGCGTTCACATTGAACGTGATTGGTGCCACAATATTGCCACTTTTGCTTGCTGTCGCTTGCCTGACATTATAGCCGGCTTTTCGCATATCTATGGTGAACCAAAACTGACATGATTAAAAATAAAAGCAAAAAAATATATATTGTATATATTATGGTTTTCTTTTTTCTTATACGTGCGTTTTTATCAAGAAATGCATATATTTTCTTTTCAGTTTTCGTTCTTCATCTCCTCTTTTTACTTTACCGTATGCATTTCTGCCTTATTATGCAAATGAGGAGAGGGTGGTCTTAAGGGGACAACTGTTCCCTATTGGTTGGTTAGCATCAGCCTTCCATAGATGGAAACTTCATGCTGCTGCCATCATGGCTGCCGCTACCGACCGCGGTCACAGTGGCTACCAGGTTGTTAAAAAAAAGTTTAAAAAGTGTTTTTACCTTGTCGTTCAGTTGGTGGGTTACAATAGAAAATGACACTTTATTGCTCTACTGTCTAGGTGGTTGTTTGAATTTTTGTTTGTTTTTACAAGGTCTTTAACCTTTTCATACTAAATGCTTCTCATTTGTATTCATTATTTGTTTTTAATATACACCCTTATGATTCATATATTTGTGCATCATATTGTTCTTTCCAACAGAAAAACCCAACCAGGTCTGCCAATTAGGTGGGTAGAAGCCGTCTGTAGAGGACAATGGTTACTCAGTAACCTTTGAAAGAATGAATGCATAAATCTACATCAAGGATCTTTGTTATCCTTTCCTTTTAAATTATATTAAACGTTTAACTCAAAAGCAAAGTATGGTTTAGAAATTTGACAATTTTTTTTATTGCATATTGCATCATCTTAGTTTATGAAAACTTATTGGAGAAACTTCTTTAAGTAACATCCATCCATCCATTTTCCAACACACTTATCCCTCATGGGGTTGCGAGGGGTGCTGGTGCCTATCTCCAGCTGTCAATGGGCGAGAGGCGGGGTACACCCTGGACAGGTTGCCAGTCAATCGCAGTTCTTTAAGTAATATTTATAGGGAAATATATAAAACCAAACAAAAGATTTATGCTCTGCCTGCCTCCCAACAATCACAGTGTGGAAGATCTGGCTCTTTGGATCAGTGTCCATCTGTCTAAAAGTGATACATACTTAAACTGTCACTTATTTGATGTACCATAATGGTTCTTAAAGGAATAAGAATAAAAACTGTATAAGTGGTGAAACAAAAGTAAAACAGCAGCACTCTTAGACATCTGCTAGGGTCTTTCCCTAACCGGCCACGTTATTCAGTTCAGTCCTCTGGTGACTGGGTGTGTGTGTGTGTCTCTCTCTCTCTTCTCTCTCTCCCTTCTGTGTGTGTGTGTGTGTGTGTGTGTCTCTCTCTCTCTCTTCTGTGTGTGTGTGTGTGTCTCTCTCTCTGTGTGACCTTGTAAAATATTGGGAGAGCACATTCGTGCCCCCCCTCCACCCCCACCCTCCTCACACGCGCACACACACACACACAAATGAATGCATGCAGACACAAAGGTGTCTGAGTATTTCCCAACACCAGAGCCATGAGGAAAGCAGCAAGACCCATGTGTGCAAATATTTGGTTACATATGAATAAACCATCACCAGTAGATGTGAGTGCCGTCTGCTCAAGTATATCTCTGGCTTTCTTGACTTTGTTATTTTTTTTATTTTTTTGCATGAATACAAGTTTTTGGATTTATAAGGATTGCTTTTTCATGGAATCACCCCCATGTTTCTGATGTTAGTCTACATTATTCATGCAGCAACAGTAATAATAAATGATGGCAAATAGAGCAGAAACAAAGATTCTCCAGGCAATAATTTCCATAACTTTGGTATAACAACAAAAAACAAAAAAAATCCGTCTCCATTAATTAAAATGCTTATTATCATTTGGCTTGGTACGTCATGCTAATAAATGGTCAGCCATTGTAACTGATTTCCTTGGCCTGGTTTTGAATGGAAAAAAAACTAGACAATCACATGTGAGGATTACCTTTGATGGATGGTATCTTTTGAATTTTGATCAGAAGCCACGTGCATCTTCCATTCATCTGGTCCTTCCCCATCTGTCTTGCCTTAAACACCAAAACAAACCTGGCTGAGATTCAATTTGTTGCTGTTCTCTGCTGTATGTGCTTGCCTCCTGTATGTGCAGATTATTTTTTTTATAACAATTTAATTTTCACACAAATTCAGCGCAAACATTTTCAATGGTATTGAAATATCGCAAAAAAAAGACAAAAGATCTGTTCTGGAAACATACATATTAGGATTTCTTTGCCTCCAACAGGAACGACTTAATATTGTTGTTAAATGACTTTCCCCACCCTTCACCCAGCCTGGGTGGGCCTGTCCGCAGGGTGCCAAGGGTGGTGTCTGTGGCCACTGATGTGAATTGACATGCTGTTTAAAAAGGGATCTGTCTAAATTATTCAGTCTGTTATTTTAGCGTAACCATTCAGGGATGATGTCTGGTTGTCACGGAAACATAGTCTCATGATCCCCAAGCCACAGCTGAGTTCCCCTCTGGTAGCAGGAAGAGAGAGAAAAGCCCCCCGTGTAAGCTGGATCATCGCAGAGAAGGATGAGCTGAAAATATAAACTGCGCTGCCACTGTGTGTACATAATGTGTTTGTGTAAAAATATCTCTCTTAATTAGAAAGACTGTTTAATGTGCCTCTGTGGTAGCATGTGACTACAGTTTTTTTACACAAAATATTAACACACCTTAAACTATTTCACATCTATCAATGTTTAGCCACCCAGAAATTTAAGTATTTTACCGGGATTTCAACTGTTAGACCAACACAACGTCGTGCATAACTGCGAGGTGGTTTTCAACTCCATGTAGTTTTTAAAATTCTTTTACATCAAATCTGACTCAGTACTTTGTAGAATCTCATATCACTACAGTATGCAAGTCATTTGGACTTTATTTTTATGTGCTCACATCTAGAAACTGATATTTTTGCCTATTATTTGTTGTGAAACAGTTCAATCTCAGTTAGATTAGACGGAGAGCATCTGTGATCTCACAGATTCTCCTTTAGATTTGGATGTGGACATTGACTGGGCCATTCTAACATGTTAACATGCTTTAATAAAACATAAAAATAGTCCTTTCACATTAGGGTTTGTGTTTTTGGGCCTCACCTTTTGTTTGGATTATTTAGGGTTGTTTATTATTTGCCCCTATGGTGTTCTGAATAGAGTTAATTTCCTTATGTTGAGTTTTGTAGTTCTATCTCTGTTCCGCTCTTTGTGTATATGGTTTGAATCCTTAGTCTAGCTGATGGTTTAATTAGATCTTTTTGTGTTCTGTTCAGTTGGGTCTTTCTTTATTAGTTACAGTCGCTCAGTCTTCTACTTAGCTTCTTCCATTACTCCCCCCACACACCAACCCTCCCATTAGTTAAAAGCCTGTTAGTTTCCTCACCTTCTTGCCACATTTTTCCTTTTCCATTATCTGCAGTCCTCCATGCTGTTTTTTCCTGACTTCCTGTCGTCCTTGTTTGCTGTTCTGGTGTTGTACTCACCTGTTCCTTTTATGCGTGTTCCCAGGTTTTGCAAGTCTTCATCTAAACAAATCATGCAGCCATCAACATGAGATCTTTTGCAGCCCAGCAATGATTGATTTCCAAAATTATACAGGCCTAACAGATCATACGCTGTAAACTCAACATCATACAAACCCACGACACCCGTGCCAAGTGTACAGTAAAAAGATGCCAGACTGCAAGACTTGTGGATCCTGCAAAATAAACGCAGACAGAACCAGCCGACATTTCAGTCCAACAGTAAATGGACAGCAAGTTTCTGGTGTTAATGGCATTTTCATAACAGCACATAGGCTGAAAGAAAGGAGAGGAGAAAAGAAGGCAAAAGTGCTCTTGGCGGGGCAAAACAACAAGGCAGTCATGCTGCCACAGAAATGTGAAACTGTTGGATATTGTCGTAGATCGTCTTTGGTCAGGGGAGAGCATCTGTGACGCTGAATGACCACAGACCACTTACTAAGCTCACAACCAGAGATTTTCTCATGGTTCTTATTTGACAAGAGATTTTGGGAAAGACAGTCAATATTTGTACAGTGTGAACCTGGTTTGTTTTTGTCCCAAGATTACCTTATAAATAGCTCCATCCATCTTCCCATCAAATCTGACCTTCTTCCCTGTCCTTGCTGTAGGCCAGAAAGGTCAACTTTGGTATCCTCTGATCAGAGTAACATGCTCCATGTGTTTGCTGTGTCCTCTACATGGCCTTTTATAGACTGGACTTATTGTAGCTTTCTTTTAACAATTGTTTTCTTCTTATCTGCATCTCGGCTTTATCCTTCACATGCTCTCTCCTTCCACTTTGTAAATATATGCTTTGTGCTGGTCTATCGAATAAAAAAAATAAGATATACAATTTTTTCAATAAGGTAGAATGATCTTTCAAAAAAAGCGTCCTTTAAGCAGGTATTAAACAAACTTTTTATTAGGTCCACATTTCTATTGGTCCAATGTATTTTTTCTTCAGTTCACATTGGTTGTAAGCAGATAATCATAATAATTAAGAGACATAAAGGCTTAACAACATCAATTTGTGTATAATAAATCTATATAATCTATTTCACTTTGTGAATTAAGTTACTGAAATAAACTTTCAATTTATGAATTAACTGATTAAATATGATGTGTTGAACATAAGTAGTTGAAGAGAAAATACAATCTTAAAACTTTAACAGATTAAAAATATGTTGATGCATGTTGTTTTCTGTTATTTTCTGACTTTGTCAGAAGACACACACCCACACAATGTGCCCCAGGCTGTCATGGTCAAACTTTATGGATCTCCAGCGAGACATGAACACATGGAACAGTCATCAAGCATCCAGCTGCTGGTATGGAGCTTCTTTCCATCACCCTCTGAGATGCTTTCTGGGATGAGAGGTTGCATCTGGGGGCTGCCTCTTTGCTCTCTGGCCTCTTCCTGTAAAGAAAGCCTCCTATTCATCAACAGAAAGCTCTCTGTGTGTTTGTGTCTTCATGCCTTAAAGTCTCCATGCGTCCTTGTGTGTGCAGAGTGTGAGCCGGGAAGCAGAGACAGGGCTGTGAGAACAGCTGCAGAATCAGACGCTGATTCTGTCTGCCTTCTAAACGCTGGGATTTACACATCGCCCAGAGCCCAGACACACAGCACTCCATGCCAAGGCGAACATGCATATGCATGCAATCATGTACACACATTCACACAAAGAACTCTCCTGCTTGCACAGCTTGCATCATAGATTTCAGATTGTTTCATCATCTGTTAGTCATTTTCATCCTAAGCGTTTCACCTTAAACAAATATAACACACTGCCTGATTTACTCAGACAGGGAAAAAAGAAGCACTGTGTCTTGTGTACAAATCGTTTTCTCCAGTTCAAGCTTTTACCTGTGATATAACACGGTGTTTGCTACTACAGCTCATTGAACATTGTTTCAGGAGCTTTTTAATAAACCATTCAGAACTGTTTTTGTCTACAATAGACAAACTTCCAGGCTTCCTAGTAAGCCCAGTGCACAAGATAAAATGATATTGGAACAAACTTTTTTGGATATCTGAACGGTCCTAAAATGGATATTTATGGGAAAGGTAAAAGACCCTGTTTGTCTTTTTTCACAAACAGAGTAGCCTAAAGATTTCTGAAATCACAATTGGTGTTTTAAGAATAATCACTGAGAACATTGAGATCCAGATTTGACGAGTCCATAAATTGGGGCATTAAATGCAGCCTCAAAGAGGAATACTGCCCCATTGGGGTCTTAAGTCCTATAGTGTCTTGTGTCCAAGCCCGAATCAATGCAGTGTTGGCATTCAGTATAAAACTTTTGCTAAATTACCATGCCAGTCAACCATTGGTGCTGGTGACCAACAGGGTACCGGTGGAAACTGGACTACTGGTGGTCAGTTAAACTCAAGAGGGTGAAGTCAGGTCCGTAGGCAGAGAAAAGAGGAAAGGAGAGAATCTGGGGCTGAGAGTAGGGAATCTGAATCTTGGGACTTAGGTAAAATTAGAGAGTTTGGACATTATATGTGTTCAGGAGACCAGGTGGAAAGGTAGCAAGGCTGGAAGCTTAGGGGTTCACGATGTTCTACCCTGGTGTGGATAGGAGTTATCTTGAAGGAGGAGTTTTTCAGGAATATTCTGGAGGTAAAGTGAGTGTCAGATAAGATGATGAGTCTGAAGCTAGAAATTGAAGGTGTGATGTTCAGTGTTGCTAGTGGTTAGGAATATTGAAGAAGTACTTTGAAGAGTTGATGAATGAGGAAAATTAGAGAGAACAAAGAGCAGAAGAAGCAACCGCTGTAGATGAGGAGGTGTCAAATAAAGTTGTCTAAGTCTCTAAATCTAAGAAAAAGGAGAAAGAGTGGACAGGCAGTTGGTCCTGATGATATGCCTGTGGAGGTATGGAAGTGTCTAGGAGAGATAGCAGTACAGTTTTTACCTTAGAGAGTGAGAAGCTGTCAGAGAAATGGAAGAGAAGTGTGCTGGTACCAATGTTAAAAAACAAAGGAGATGTGCAGAGTTTTGGCAACTAGAGAGGAATAAAGTTGATGAGTCATGCAATGAAGTTATGGGAAAGTGTAGTGGAAGCTAGAGTGAGGTCAGACGGTGGCATCTGTGAGCAGCAGTATGATTCCATGCCAAGAAAAAGTACTACAGATGCAGTCTTTGCTCTGAGGATGTTGATGGAGGAGTACAGACAGAGTCAGAGGGAGCTGCATTGTTTATGTAGATCTAGGGAAAGAACACGATAGGGTGCCAAGAGAGGAGCTGTAGTATTGTAGTAGGAAGTTTGGAATAACAGAAAACCATTTTAGAGTGGTGCAGGACATGTATGAGAACTATAAGACATTGGTGAGGTGTGGTGTAGATGTGACAGAAGAGTACAAGGCGAAAGTAAGACTGCATCAAGGATAGGCTCTGAGCGTCTTGTTATCTGCTGTGGTGATGGACAGGTAGGGGTTAGACAGGAATCTCTATAACTGTGATGTTTGTAGATAACATTGTGATCTGCGGTGAAACCAGGGAACAGGTAGAGGACTTGCTGTGGTGACTCCCGAAGGGGGAAAAGCTGAAAGAAGAGGAAATAACAATTATTGGTGTTTTTTTTAAAACTTGCCTAATTCTATGGTGGTCAAAATGCCAAATAACACTAAAAACGCTCACTTTCTTTTGTATTTTCACAAATTAAATTAAGGTTTCATAAATCAAAGTTTTAATGAATCTGTTCAGTGTAGATTTATCCCATTCAGGTTTTCAAT
The DNA here is from genome assembly GCA_037039145.1 of Fundulus diaphanus. Lineage (NCBI taxonomy): Eukaryota > Metazoa > Chordata > Actinopteri > Cyprinodontiformes > Fundulidae > Fundulus > Fundulus diaphanus. The sequence continues at coordinate 28,512,460 of CM073127.1, forward strand.
TCAAATCAATTAATTTTTATTTATAAAGCACCAATTCACAATACATGTCATCTCTAGGCGCAAAGTAAAATTCAATCAAATCATACAGATTGATCAAAATGTTTCCTATCTAAGGAAACCCGGTAAATTGTATCAAGTCTTGACAAGCAGCATTCACTCCTCATGAAAGAGTGTAAAGCCACAGGGACCGGCGTCTGCATTGTCGATGGCTTTACAGCAATCCCTCATACTGAGCAAGCATGAAGCGACAGTGGAGAGGAAAACTCCCCTTTAACAGGGAGGAAAACCTCCAGCAGAATCAGGCTCAGTGTGAATGGTCATCTGCCTCAACCGACTGGGGATTAAAAAAGACAGAGGAGAGACACAAAAAAACACAGAAGCACACATTGAATAAGAATCCTTTCTATATTATATGGTAATAGCAGATGTTCCGTCTCCCCTGGATGATGTCACAGCTAACAGAACGCCAGAACATGTGCACGTACGTAAGAAAAAAATGAGAGAGAACATAAAGTTAAAAGCTGAAATAAGAACAAACAAATGCAAATTAGAGAATAGTAGGGGAACTCAGCAGAGTGAGAAAAATAGACCCTGGTGTCCTCCAGCCGCCTAAGCCTATAGGGTAGTTCACGCGTGACGTCACGCGTGATGTCAGCGCTACATCCGCGTCCGCGGGGTAGGCAAAAAGCACAGCTGCTCTCGTCTACTACATGACAAAACGGGTGATTTAGAGCGTACTTTTAGTTAGTTTATTTTTGGAATCTAAACAATGCCTACGACATGTTGTGCTCCCGGTTGCACAGAGAGGCATTCCAAATCGTTGGATGTACGTTTCTGTCGTTTACCGAAGAAAGAAATGGATATTTTCAAAAGAGCGCAGGCAGACACTACCAATGGACTGGGGGAGACATCAGACTACGATAGAATTTGCAGCCTACACTTCATCTCCGGTAAATACAACTTAATTCTGCTCTAGTCATTGTTCTACTTAAATAGCGGCGGAGGGGAGGTGGCGATCGCTACAGGGGCCGGAGAAGCCGCTTCTGCTGCTGCTACAGCAGCCGCTTCTGCTACCGCTACCGCTTCTACAAGCAGAAGCGGCTTCTCTGGCTGCCTGGAGCAGCAGCCGCTCTGTGTTTACGCTGCAATGTCGCCGACACCCCCACCCATTTTAACAAGACAAAAACACCAAAATAATCTGTAGTGAACATTTTTTTTTAACCTACCGGGCGGGTCCAGTGGTTTCATGCTTCCATGCTCTCTTGTCTGTACTGGCCTGGGTCCAATGTAATTCTCCCTGCGCGGTGGGAGACTCGTTTTGAGGAAACTATGGTTGCAGCTCACTGTCTGCCTTGCTGTGGTTACAGAGAGGTGTCTGTTTTGTAGAATAAATCATCCGCCGATGAGTTATTGATCCGGAAAAGCCGAATCTGTGAATATCTTTCTAACTTTACCGAAGTATAAGGCAGCTGTATGTCGCGGTACGGACACTTGGCCAGCATTTCACAGACTGGCTCCGTCCCTTCAGGCTTTTGCTGTGTGGATCTGGCAACCTGATACCATCAACCATCAACTTACTCTTAAAACGATCTTGTAATACGCGATCTAAAGAAGAAAAATACGTGGAGAACTCGTCAGTTTCGCTGTTTGCGTCTGCCAATGTGTTCGCCTTTTGCCTACCAATCCGGCGCGCATGCGCGAAAGACCCGCATCAAAACAATAACAATGAACTACCCGATAGCAGCATAACTACAGAGATAGCTCAGGGTAACCTAAGCCACCTAACTATAAGTTTGTCAAAAGAAAAGTTTTTGATCTAACTGGAAGTCAATGAAGGGAAGCTAAAATTGGAGAAATATGATCTCTCGTGTTGAACTCTTGCTGCAGCATTTTAGATGAGCTGAAGGCTTCGAACTGCATTTAGTGGACTTCCCGGTAGTAAAACAATTCCAATAGTCCAGCCTTGAGGTAACAAATGCATGGACTAGTTTTTTGCCGTCACTCCTAGACAGAATATTTCTAATTTTGGCAATATTCCGGATGTTAAAAAGAACACCTGGAAACCTGTTAAATATGGGAATTAAATGACATATCTTGGTCAAAAATAACACCAAGCTTTTTTAATTTTACTTTGAGAGGCCAATTTATGCCATCCAGTTTAAGTGATTGAATACAAAGTTTATTTTTGGGGACTCTGGTCCAAGGATTATAACTTCTGTCTTGTCAGAATTTAATAGCAGGAAATTTAAAGTCATCCAGGTTTTGATGTCATCAAGACATGCCTGCAGTTGAAGTAATTGATTGGATTCATCATGATTTAAGGATAAATATAGCGGAGAGTCATCAGCATAACAGTGGAAATTAATCCCAGGCTGTCTGATAATTTTACCAATCGGAAGCATATATATAGCAAAGAGAATTGGTCCGAGGACTGAACCCTGTGGTACTCCACAAGTGACCCTAGAGTTTGAAGAAGATTTATTATTTACATGAACAAACTGGAATCTGTCAGACAGATAAGATTTAAAAGCAGCCTAATGCTTTCCCCTTAATCTCTACAGTATGTTCAAGTCTTTCTAGGAGAATATTGTGATCAACTGTATCAAATGCAGCACTGAGATGTATCAGGACAAGTACAGACACAAGTCCATTATCTGAGGCCAAGAGAATATCATTAGTGACCTTGACCAGAGCTGTTTCAGTGCTATGATGGCCTCTGAAGCCTGACTGACACTCTTCAAATAGGTCATTATTTTGTAAATGTTCACACACTTGATTAGCAACTACTTTCTCAAGAATTTTAGATAGGAAAAGAAGATTAGATATAGGTCTGTAATTTATTAATTCAGCTTGATCAAGAGAGGGCTTCTTAAGTAAAGGTTTAATAACAGGTACTTTAAAAGCCTACAGTATCCATTTACTAAGGACAGATTGATCATGTCTAAAATGGGGGCATTAATGAAAGGGAATACTTACTTAAATAACTTAGTTTGGGATTTGGTCTAACATACAAGTAGAAGGTTTAGATGAAGCTAAAATTTTAGATAACTCAGAAAACTCTACTGTATGTACACCATTCAAACACCAATCAGGTTCTAAAGATTCCTCCAACACTGCCTCACTTACTGAGGATGAGGTAATCATGTTTAGGAGGATGCCATTGATTTTATTTTTAATGTAATCAATTGTATTTATGAAGAATCCCATAAACATAAACAGACTCTGGGTAAGTCTGGCAACTTTACTAAAAAGAAACCTAGGATTATTTTTATTCTCTTCTATTAATGATGGAAAATATGCTTCTCTAACTCAGCAAAGGGTCTTTTTATATAACAGTAGACTGTTTTTCCAGATTAGGTAGAATTCCTCTAGATGAGAGCCATTTTGTCTCCAATTTCCTAACATTGTGCTGCAAAGAACGAAGCTCTAAATTAAACCAGGGAGCCAGCTTCCTGTGAATAATCACCTTGTTTTTCAAGAGGGCAGCAGAGTGAGAAAAATAGACCCTGGTGTCCTCCAGACGCCTAAGCCTATAGCAGCATAACTACAGAGATAGCTCAGGGTAACCTAAGCCACCTAACTATAAGTTTGTCAAAAGAAAAGTTTTTGATCTAACTGGAAGTCAATGAAGGGAAGCTAAAATTGGAGAAATATGATCTCTCGTGTTGAACTCTTGCTGCAGCATTTTAGATGAGCTGAAGGCTTCGAACTGCCTTTAGTGGACTTCCCGGTAGTAAAACAATTCCAATAGTCCAGCCTTGAGGTAACAAATGCATGGACTAGTTTTTTGCCGTCACTCCTAGACAGAATATTTCTAATTTTGGCAATATTCCGGATTTTAAAAAGAACACCTGGAAACCTGTTAAATATGGGAATTAAATGACATATCTTGGTCAAAAATAACACCAAAGCTTTTTTAATTTTACTTTGAGAGGCCAATTTATGCCATCCAGTTTAAGTGATTGATTACAAAGTTTATTTTTGGGGACTCTGGTCCAAGGATTATAACTTCTGTCTTGTCAGAATTTAATAGCAGGAAATTTAAAGTCATCCAGGTTTTGATGTCATCAAGACATGCCTGCAGTTGAAGTAATTGATTGGATTCATCATGATTTAAGGATAAATATAGCGGAGAGTCATCAGCATAACAGTGGAAATTAATCCCAGGCTGTCTGATAATTTTACCAATCGGAAGCATATATATAGCAAAGAGAATTGGTCCGAGGACTGAACCCTGTGGTACTCCACAAGTGACCCTAGAGTTTGAAGAAGATTTATTATTTACATGAACAAACTGGAATCTGTCAGACAGATAAGATTTAAAAGCAGCCTAATGCTTTCCCCTTAATCTCTACAGTATGTTCAAGTCTTTCTAGGAGAATATTGTGATCAACTGTATCAAATGCAGCACTGAGATGTATCAGGACAAGTACAGACACAAGTCCATTATCTGAGGCCAAGAGAATATCATTAGTGACCTTGACCAGAGCTGTTTCAGTGCTATGATGGCCTCTGAAGCCTGACTGACACTCTTCAAATAGGTCATTATTTTGTAAATGTTCACACACTTGATTAGCAACTACTTTCTCAAGAATTTTAGATAGGAAAAGAAGATTAGATATAGGTCTGTAATTTATTAATTCAGCTTGATCAAGAGAGGGCTTCTTAAGTAAAGGTTTAATAACAGGTACTTTAAAAGCCTACAGTATCCATTTACTAAGGACAGATTGATCATGTCTAAAATGGGGGCATTAATGAAAGGGAATACTTACTTAAATAACTTAGTTTGGGATTTGGTCTAACATACAAGTAGAAGGTTTAGATGAAGCTAAAATTTTAGATAACTCAGAAAACTCTACTGTATGTACACCATTCAAACACCAATCAGGTTCTAAAGATTCCTCCAACACTGCCTCACTTACTGAGGATGAGGTAATCGTGTTTAGGAGGATGCCATTGATTTTATTTTTAATGTAATCAATTGTATTTATGAAGAATCCCATAAACATAAACAGACTCTGGGTAAGTCTGGCAACTTTACTAAAAAGAAACCTAGGATTATTTTTATTCTCTTCTATTAATGATGGAAAATATGCTGCTCTAACTCAGCAAAGGGTCTTTTTATATAACAGTAGACTGTTTTTCCAGATTAGGTAGAATTCCTCTAGATGAGAGCCATTTTGTCTCCAATTTCCTAACATTGTGCTGCAAAGAACGAAGCTCTAAATTAAACCAGGGAGCCAGCTTCCTGCGAATAATCACCTTGTTTTTCAAGAGGGCTATGTTGTCTAATGCAAAACGCAACGAGGAAGTGACACCACAAACAAAAGCGTCAATTTGCGAAGGGGAAGAAATAACATTGCTGGGTATTTCTGTGATTCTGAGGACATTAAAAGGGGGACAGACTCTTTAAAGTTTGATACAGCATTATCTGATAAAGATATACCATAATGAAATCTTCTTTGGGGGTAGAAAACTCAGTTATATAGAAATCATAGATTATTAAAAAATGGTCAGATAGGACAGGGTTGTGAGAAAATTCTGTTAATTCGTATGTATGAAGGCAAGAGTGCGTCGGTTAATACACATTTTGGGCAAAACCAATTGAATCTAGGATCGTCTTAAAGGCTACATTAAGGTCATCACATTCAGGTTCAACATGAATGTTAAAATCCCCTACTATAATAACCTTGTCAGTGTTTAACACTAAATCAGATAAGAAGACTGAGAACTGATCTAAAAACTGAGAGTACGGGCATAGTGGACGACACAAAACAACAAACAGAAGAGGTTTGTTGCTTTGCAGTTTGGATGAGGGAAACTAAGGGTCAAATGTTCAAAGGAATTGTAGTTATTAATTGTCCTGGGACCATGGCCTGGGACTAATTAATAAATCAGACTGAAAGATGGTGTCTACTCCTCCTCCTCCTTGTCATGTAGTTCTGGGAATGTGGTAATTTAAATAATTAGAGGTAGTTGATTAATTTATACTAACGTAGTCCTCTTGCAGCCAGGTTTCTGTGAGACAAAATAAATCAATCTGATTATCAGAAATCAATTAATTAACTAACAAAGTCTTTGGAGGGAGAGACCTTATATTTAATAAACCACTTTTAACTTTTATTTTTTTGGTTCAAGTTGAGTTGTATTGACTTTTATGAGATTTGTTATGATTTGCTCCTTTTAGATCAGTTTTTAAACTGTTTTGTTTTGGCTGTGGGAAAGACACTGTCTCAATAGGGTAATGGGTGGGTAACAGTATCGAAGCTGCAGAGAGGTGTGTTAAACTACGGCTCTGCTTCCTGGTCTGGAGGGCTAATAAATCTGGCCAGATTCCTAGAAAGAAGAGCTACACCATCCAAAGTGGGATGGATGCCGTCTCTCCGGATCAGATCAGGTTTTCCCCAGAAAGTTCGCCAGTTATCAATGGTGCCCACATCGTTTTCAGGACAACACCTATACAACGATGACATGCGACTAAACATGTCATCACTGGTCAGATCAGGCAGGGGACCAGAAAAATTTACAGAGTCCGACATTGTTTTAGCAAACATACAAACCGAAGCAACACTAACTTTAGTGACCTCCAATTGGCGTAAACGGGTGTCATTACCGCCAACGTGAATAACAGTCTTACTGTATTTACGCTTAACCTTAGCCAGCAGTTTTCTGGCCCCTGGCAGGCATTTGACTAAGGTTCCTGGTGTCTCTAATGTCATGTTTCTGACTATGGAGCTGCCAAGAGTCGGCTTCTCAGCGGGTGTGTCACTGAGGGGGGAAAATCTGTTAGAAACCCAGATGGGTTGGTGGTGACCTTGGGGCTGGAATCTGGAGCTATGCTTCCTGCGTGTTGTCACCCAACTGATAGGTCCTCCAGCAGCACCCGGCTGCTCGGGTGCTGCTGGAGGACCGCTACGTGAAGCTAATCTCCGTGGCTCCACGCTAATTAAGGGCCGGCTATCTGCTGGGCTAACAGTACGGAGCCGGGTCGCCAATTCTGACACCCACTCCATAGCTACAAAAACATGCATTTATTACATGTACCATTATCACAAAAGGAGGCACAGGAATAACTAAACATCAGATACAGAGAGCAGGAGAGAGGGGGAGACTTAGACAGAGATGGAGAAGCTGACGGAAGGCTAGGGGAGGAACCCATAGTAAGGCTAAAGTAAGGCTAGGCTAGCGAACTTTTACCTCTTAACACACGTAGAGTTCCCAAACGTGAAGTGCAGCAAAAGAGAATGTGTTTTAAATATGCTTAAATGTTAGAGAGATATCAAAGCAAAGAGATTCAAGATAAAATTGAGAGAGTCTGGTTTGTCCACTAATGATTAAATACAATCAAGAATAACCACACAGTTGGGTACAAGAATGCATAATGCAGTGTTTATAACATTAAAATGTTTTATAACATAACATAATTTCAAAATTATATATTTAATTCAAGACTTGAGATGCTTTGCTCTGAAAGGCAGGTGACTAAATACTGATCTGAACACAATAAGTCTTGTGGAAGCCAGTTGGAGACATGCCACCTGCCGTCTTCACAGTGTGGATCCAAATCCCTCTGTCCCGACTGTGCTACCTGTCAGCAGACAGAGCTCCTTACACCTGCAGCAATCCACACTAATGTGAGTATGTTTGTGTATGTTTATGCATGTTTGTGTGTGCTCACAAAGGAGCTGTGCAAGCATATTCACAGGCTGCATTTCTGACAAGCCTAATGAATCTCCAGAGAACAGCTCCCTGCCAGCTTTCTCTTGTTCCGTCTTGTTTTCATTGTTCTCAATCTTTTCTCAGCTCTGGGTACACCTAAACCAATGCTGCTCCTCCCAATGCAATGTTTTCTTCTTTCATCAATGCACCAGCTTTTTTAAAACTTCAAACACTATAGTCACAACTCCCTAGTAGTTGTGTTGAAGGAGACTAAGCTGTTGTCAGGGATAAGCCCCAAAAACCTTCCTATGGCATTGTTCAGTTTCACTTAGAGTTTTGACATGTTTGTTTGGAGTGTAAATGTTCCTTGTTTCTCTAATACCAGTATTCCTCAAATACTGCAGTTGTCTGCTAATAAGGTAATTTGACTCAGTTCAGACTCCAGCTTCCCGCTACTCCTTGTTGAAGTGTCCTGGCGAAATATTCTGCACCTAAAGTTTCTCCCAATCTGCTAATTGGTGCAAGACAAATGAGTGATGTGTGATGTAGATGTGTTCTTTGCATGTATAAGTGTAGTTTTCACTTATTCATTTAGATCTTGTGCTGTGACACACAAAGAAAATGATCTGCAATACCTATAACTTCATGCCTTAATATCAACAGATGAAGTCTACAACTGAAAATAATAACAATTGACAGAGCTGGTGTATACTGTCTTTCCTTTGCTATTATTCTGATATTTGGTTTCTTTTATCTGCACAGCAACTGTTATAGTGGGTTAGGATCCAGCTTTCATGATGCAATATTTCTGGTAAAAACATATGCATTTAATGGTTTAACTGTATGTGGATCTGATAATTGAAACAGCCGTGTTTCAACAATTAAATGGTAAATGGCTTGTATGGGGCTTTAGCTAGCCCAACAACCCCAAAGCGCTTTACACTACAATCAGTCATTCACGCATTCACACCCTGATAGTGGTGAGCTATGTTAGTAGCCACAGCTGCCCTGGGGCAGACTGACAGAGGCGAGGCTGCCATACATTGGCACAACCGGGCCCTCAGACCAACGAAAGCAGGCAATTCAGGTGAAGTGTCTTGCCCAGGGACACAGCAACTGAGATGGTTAGAGTGGTGGACCCACCAATTGCAGGAGGAACTCCCTAACTTCTGCTGTCGCCCCAAAACATTAAGAATGTCCAACAGCTTTGACGGTTTCCAGTCAGGTTTCAGTGCTCACCACAGTACAGAGACCGGCCTTGTCAAGGTGTTTAATGACATCCATATAAATGCTGACTGTGAAAGAACAACAGTACTGCCATTATTGGACCTCTGCAGCATTCGATACTTTTGATCAGTCCTTTCTGTTAGAGCACCTGGAAAACTGGGTCGGCCTTTCTGGTACAGCACTCGACTGGTTTAAATCCTACTTAAAGGACAGGGACTTTTTTGTGTCAGTAGGTAACTTTATATCAGAGATGACAAAAATCACAAGTGGGGTTCCCAAAGGGTCCAACCTGGGTCCCCTCCTATTCAATATCTACATGCTCCCTTTAGCTCAGACCATAAAAAACATCAAAATCAACTACCATAACTATGCAGACGACACACAGCTCTACATCACCATGTCACCAGGTGACTATGAACCCATTCAAGTGCTGAGTAATTGCTTAGAAGAAACAATGCATGGATGTACAAAAATGTTTTCCAATTGAATAAAAACAAAACTGAAGTAATTATTTTTGGACCAATACAGGAGTGATCAAGAGTTAATGCACAGCTTCAGCTGCTTCAGCTAGTAACCACTGATCAGGTCAGAAATGTGGGTGTGGTGATGGACTCAGACCTGAACATCCAAAAGTATCTAAAGACAATTACAAAGTTGGCCCTCTATCACCTGAAGAACATTTCCAGGATTAAAGGACTAATGTCTCAGCGGGATCTTGAAAACGTAATTCATGTGTTTTTCTTTAGTCGAATTGATCACTGCAACAGTGTTTTTACAGGTCTGCCAAAAAAGTTCAATTCAATTCAATTCAATTTTATTTATATAGCACCAATTCATAAAATTCACGAATTCATGAAACAACCTCCATAACTATAGAGGTAGCTCAGGGTAACATGAGCCACTCTAACTATAAGCTTTGTCAAAAAGGAACGTTTTAAGATTAGTCTTAAAAGTAGACAACTGCATGATTTTGATCAGACAACTGCAGCTGATCCAGAACGCTGCTGCCCGCGTCCTCACTAAGACTAAGAAAGTAGAGCACATCACCCCAGTTCTAAAGTCCTTACACCGGCTCCCTGTATCTATTCAATTCAATTGAATTTTATTTATATAGCGCCAATTCATGAAACATGTCATCTCAAGGCACTTTCCAAAATCAAATTTAATCAGATTATACAGATTGGGCCAGATTATACAGATTGATCAAAACATTTCCTATATAAGGGAACCCAGTTGATTGCATCAATGTCTTGACAAGCAGCATTCACTCCTCCTGAAGAAGCGTAGAGCCACAGGGAGAGTCGTCTGCATTGTCCATGGCTTTGCAGCAATCCCTCATACTGAGCAAGCATGAAGCGACATTGGAAAGAAAAACTCCCCATTAACGGGAAGGAAAAACCTCCAGCAGAACCAGGCTCAGTGTGAACGGTCATCTGCCTCGACCCACTGGGGGTTAGAGAAGACAGAGCAGAGACACAACAAGAGAGACAAACAACCACAGAAGCACACATTGATCTAGTAATCTGTTCTACATTAGATGATAATAGCAGATGATCTGTCTCCCCTGGATGATGTCACAGCTAACAGAATGCCAGACCAGGTGTACCTACTATGAAGAAAAAAAAAGAGAGAGAACAAAAAGTTAAAAGATGAAATGACGACAAGCAATGCAAAATTGGAGAACAGTAGATCTCAGAGTGAGAAAAATAGACCCTGATGTCCTCCAGTAACCTAAGACTATAGCAGCATAACTATAGAGGTACCTCAGGGTAACATGAGCCACTCTAATTATAAACTTTGTCAAAAAGAAAAGTTTTAAGATTGGTCTTAAAAGTAGGTGCGTCTCGTCCCTCCTCTCTCCCCTCCGTTCCCCCGACGCCTCCTGTGGGCCTCGCCAGAGCTGGGCTCGACCCCCTGCTCTGGGTCCCTGTCACCCACCGTCGCTCGCCTGCCTCTGCCACCACAGCGAGCGGTCCCACGGGGGGCACGACGTACAGTGTGAGCAGTCCGGTCGCGTCCGAGCATCGCGCTGCACAGATCGTGAGCGGTGAACTTTTTAAACCCCGCGGTTCCGTCGCACAGTTTGAGATGTATATAAGTACCACGACTGAAAAACTCGTACAGTCTATGCCCGGCTTTGAGGATCTGCCTCCCATTCTACTTTTAGAGACTCTAGGAACCACCAGCAGACTTGCAGTCTGAGAGCGAAGTGCTCTGTTAGGAACATATGGGGTAATCAGAGCTTTGATATATGATGGAGCTTGATTATTAAGGGCTTTATACGTTAGAAGGAGAATTTTAAATTCTATTCTTGATTTAACAGGAAGCCAATGAAGGGAAGCTAAAATAGGAGATATATGATCCCTGTTGTTGATTTTCATCAGAACTCTTGCTGCAGCATTTTGGATCAGCTGAAGACTTTGAACTGCATTTTGTGGACTTCCTGATAGTAAAGAATTACAATAGTCCAGCCTTGAAGTAACAAATGCATGGACTAGTTTTTCAGCATCACTCCTGGATAGAATGTTTCTAATTTTGGCAATATTCCTGAGGTGAAAAAAGGAAACTCTGGAAACCTGTTTAATATGGGATTTAAATGACATATCTTGGTCAAAAATAACACCAAGATTCTTTACTTTATTACCAGAGGCCAAGTTAATGTCATCCAGATTAAGTGATTGATTAGGAAGTTTATTTTTTGAGGACTCTGGTCCAAAGATTACAACTACTGTTGTAATCTTCAAAATTTTCTTCAAAAGCCTGTGGTACATATCAATTTACTAAGGATATATTAATCATGTCTAAAATAGGGCCACTGATCAAAGGGAATACCTCCTTACACAACTTGGTTGGGATTGGGTATCTCAGAGAAAAGATTTTAAAATGCTCCTGTTGGTCTATAAATCAATGAATAATTTACCACCAAAATACATCACAGAGTTTATCAGTGTATCAACCCTCCAGACCACTAAGCTCTTCTGGATCCAGCCTACTCTGCATACCCAGAACCAGAACCAAACATGGAGAAGCAGCATTTAGTTCTTATGCTCCACTTATCTGATACAAACGCCCAGATGACTGTAAAAACGCTGAAACCCTGAGATTCTTTGAATTTGTTTAGAGTTGCCTTTAAATGTTAATACTGAAATTTTAAGTCCAACTTGTCTTATACTGTAACAGACCTGCTGCTGCTGTTCCAATGCAATGTGCTTTTCTCTGCAATGTTTTCCTTTCTCTGTAATGCTTTCTTTCCTCTGTTTTTGTACAGCACTTTGAATTGTCTTATTACTGAAAAGTGCTTAATAAATTAACTTCCCGTGCCTTGCCTTGATATAAGGTGGTTCTAGAGCAGGAGTTCCCAAAGTGTGGGCCGGGACCCCTAGGTGGGTCTCACGATGATTTATCAGAGAAAATCCTAGATTTAATTGTAATGACTTGAAACCGAGGACCCAGAATTCAGCCAGACAAGATCAGATGTTAAGAAAACAGTTTATTGAGGTGAAAACGGCTGCAGGTGAAACTGAATCAGTTCCGATCAGGTCAGCTTGAATGATCTTATTCATGGGACTGACAGTTGCTCGGTGGTCGAAAAAACAGGCACAGGGTCATAAGCCGTGATAGCAGAGTCAGGCAGGATGATCAGGGGGAATAACCAGAGTCCGAGATCCGAGAGCAGGTCCAGAGTCAGAACTGGGTGATCAGAAATCCAGAGAAAGTCCAAAGAGCTAAAGGCAGGGTCAGCGCACAGAAGCAGGTCAGAAATCCAGACAGCACAATAATTAGGTCCGATGGGCTTGGCAGGCTCAGACGGTCAGATAGCAGAAACAGGTCAGGAAACAGGTAAGCAGGCAGTAAGGATTCAGGATGCTGGATTTAACTCACCGATGGCTAGTAATAGTCTGGCACTAGTGACAGTTGAGAGCTGGTTATAAAGTCAGTGGTGCAGGTGGATCTGGTGAAGGCTAATGAGAACGGGGCAGAGATGCACAGGTGTGTCAGATGGAGAATCAGGCCAGCACTAGTGCCAAGATCATAAGATTAATGTAGCAAATGTTGCCTTTAATTGTGGAAAATTTTATTTTTTCCCTCAGAACTTTATGACTTTTCTACAACAGAGAACATCAAAGTTTATTTCTCGCAAATATGTGAAATAAATTTCAAAATATCAGAGATTTATGTGGAAATTTACTCCTTTGTGGCCAATAATTTCTTTTTCTTTAATCTACAATGGCTCTAATACAATTTTCTTTTCTGGAAATTATCAGAATAAAGTCATAATATTGTGTACAAGAATAAATAGCATTGCAAAAATAAAGTAATGTAATCATGCTAATTGGTCATTTGCACAAAAATGAAATACCAGCGTATCATAGTAGTAGCTGGGCTGGTAAAATACAGAATCTCTGACCAGTAAGAAGTCTTTAATTATACTTATCCATTTTGAATTAGTCATGCTTCAGCTCAGCTTGACTTTCCAAAATCCATTACCTATGCCTGAGGAGGCCTTGTTAGGTTACAATGGATTGCTAATTACACTGCATTATGATACATTGCTTTAATAAGAGTAATTAGGGAAATAATGTCTACATGAGATCTACATGACCGAGGAAGCATAACTACGTCTGAGAAGAACAAAAGACTAAACTCTAGATGACCCGAAATTAGACTGTTCTTTAAAACGTTCCCATTAATGACAAATGTCCACACTAACAGACACACTGTGTATTTATTTATATGCAGTTTTTAAAGTTGTGATGGATTTCACAGAGCATGAGTAATGAAACGCTTCACACTCATCTGGCTTTTGCACTTCAAATGAGATTGGCATGGCACAGCGTCTAAAACACAACCATTAGATCTATAATGACTCTGCAGCCTAATCCCAATGGATTGACAACACACACACACATACACACACACACACACACACACACACACACACACACACACACACACACACACACGCACGCACGCACACACACACACACACACACACACACACACACACACACACACACACACATACACACTCCCAGCCCCCCAAAATTGTCTAAGTATTATGCATTCCACCCATCTGCCTCTCTGTGAGCACTCTATCCCAAGGGGAAGGAATGGGAGAAGAGGGGGAGGAAAAAAGAGGAAGGCACTAACAGCTGGATTTGAAAAGGATGGGGGGGGGGGTTCTCCCACTCTCTGTGTCTGCTTCCCAATCTGTATTTCTGTCAGGTTTGCAAGTTGAAGGAATGTAAGACGCTCACCTGTGTTTGGGCTTCCACCTTACAGACAGGTATGAGCATATGCCTCTGGATTATAAATGATTTATGGATACCTATAGTTTCTGTGAAAATGTGTGTTGACAAGTGCATGTGTTTACTCCTTCAAGAAGACATAAGTAGAAGATCTAAGATGACCATCTGTTGATTCAAAATACACGTGAGATTTAAGAGTGTGCAAATGTGTATGTGTGCTTTGAAAGAAGTACAAAAACAAAATAGAGCAGCTTTTGAAGGTGTGGGCCATTGGGATGTATGTGCCACTGAATGAAAGTAGAGATTCAAATGGGGCAGATGGTCAAAGAAGTCCCTGTTTTTAGATGCCCTGAAGTGGTGCACACACGTATGATGTTTCTCATCACTAAATGATTGTCGATAAAATCACAAGACTTTGGTTTCTTCAAGAGTGAGTGAAAAAACAAGTTTCAGTACAGTGTGAGCTGGAGGCGAGAAGTGAGGATTTTTAATAGCACGTCTTTTGTCTCGCAGCTGCCAAACATTCAGCCTGACCCAGACCAAACTGCAACCCCATGATCCTCATCTGCCCTATTACATCCTTCAGCTGTTTCCTTCTTACAGCTCTGTGTGTGCAAATGTGGTTATGTGTGTGTTTGCTCAGGGAAAACAAAGGCCTCGTTGTGACTGCGCTGTCAGATGCAGCTGTGTACCCTTCAGATGTTTTTACACAAACGATGAAGTAAAAGAAGACTAAAGTCTAGGGAATACAAAACAACGCTGATGCGGAGTATAATAAAAAAAACAACTGTGCCAATAAAATCTATTAATCTTACTCTACGGTTGTAACACTGCTCTAGCAAATCATCAGAATATTTTTCTTTTAAAGAACAAACCTACCTCCTGCTAAAAATGGAAAGTGTCCCTGGGGAGCAGGTGTTTCATTCTCTCTGATGCTATTTCAACTCATCCCCTGTGCACACGACAACGAGCCATTGAACACGTTTGTTTTTTCCGATTGTTTCTGTTCTACATGACAATGTTTTTATTATGATCTCCATGAACACAACACTAGTAGAAATGTTAAAAATTGTGCAATCTCCCTCAACATGTTCATGCATAAAAACACTTCCTGCTTAAAAAGGTGCCACCACTGCTGCGTTCAGAGCGAACGCGATATGAGCATCAGGAGATGGTTTATATGCATAGCCTATGGTAAACGTGCATCTAGGAGCATCAAGAGGTCTTGTTTCACGCATCAGCAGCGGCACTTTTTGAGATTTAAGTGTCTGAGTATCCAAAACAGCAGATGCTAGAGCTAGAAAATCTGAACTTTTGCAGCTGGACGCAGCGCCTCAACCAGAGAGACTCAGCTATGTGACGTAGTGGCACATTTTCCGAAAGGCCCATGAAAAACCGGGAAGTCGACAATGGAGCACAAACTCCTCATCATTATTTGTGCCCATCCTGTTATCTATGATCAGTCATGCTATCACTACAGAGAGAGTAAAGAGCCTTTCCTGGAGGAGGATTAGTGAGGAAGTTGGGATCTCGGGTACATTATCAAAACTTTTACCATGTTAAATATTTCCCTGAATTTGAGGAAAAGAAGAGGGTAACTCCTCCCAATGCAGGTCAGACCAGTCTGTCAACACTATGCTCAGAGCATTAAACGATGTAGACAGTCCCGTGCGAGAAAAACATTGCAGACAAGCAAGTGCTTCTTCTGGCAGAAGTTTGTAAAGTTTGTAAATATAAACATCGTTATGATTCGGCCCATAAAGATATTATATATTTCTACGTGTAGTGGGGTGTAGTACGCTTGGGGTAGGAGCACAACGCTGCACCCTAGAGTCTAGGAGAAAACTGCTAAAATAATGCTAAAAGCCGCATGGAGCATAAATTCTGTAGACTTTGTGTCCGCACGTCTCATTTCCACGTGGAATGTACATGCCTCAAGCGTATAACAGCCTTAAGAATTCAGAAAGACGTCTGAAACATTACTGAGACATTGTTCACGAGAGTGACAGCCTGGGGGGAAGAAACTGTCTCTGTGGTGGCTGTTTTTTGTAATTACCGCTCTGTAGCAGTGCCAACCAAAAGGTAATGGTCTAAACAGCCTGTGTGCAGGATGTGTTTGGTCTGCAAAGATATTAGCTGCCCTTTTACTGAACCTATGCCTGTACAGTACCTGGATGGTGATCAACCCCAATGATCCTCTAATTGTTCATTGCAGTTTTGGCCTGTCCTCATTTGAGGATGAGCCAAACCACGCAGTGATGAGTGTGCACAAAAAAGACTGATGACCAGCAGCTTATGTGGAAAGTTGTACTTCTTGAGTTGCTGCAAGAAGTACAGTATCTGCTTGGCCATCTGCTGGACAGGACTTTGAGGACCAGCCCAGGTCATGAGAAAGGGTGGCTCCAAAAGGGTGGAACCAAACTGAAGGGAGGCAGTGTGGGGGGAGTTCTCCGGAAATCCACCGTCTTGAGTTGGTTGAGCTCCAGGACTAGATATCTAAATGCATTGAGGGGTTCCTAAGTGGTCATTAAATCTTACTAAATATTTTGTCATAGTGATTAATCAATACGCATCAACATGTACGCATTAACCCTGATGGAAGTCTACAGGTCCAGATGGTGTCATCCACAGAGTCCTGAAGGCCTGTGCAGCTCTGTGGGATTCTGCAATACTGTTTCAACCTTAGTCTGACTCAGGGGAAGGTTCCAGTGTTGTGGAAGACCATCTGCCTTGTTCTGGCACCAAAAGAAAACTCGCCCATCAATCCTCAAGTATAAGCCTGTTTGACTGATCAAAAAGGTCCTAGAGAAAATCTTGTTATCCTACCTGAGTAAACCAACAAGGAACTATCAGGACCCCTCGCATTTTTTTTATCACTGTGGGTTTGGATTTAAGATGCCATCGTACACCCTTTTCAACAAACACACTGTCATCTGTACAAAGCAAGCAGCACTTGGAGGATCATGTTGATTTATTTTTCCGGTGCATTTAACTCAGTTCTGCCTGATTCACTTTGTCAGAAACTCCAGAACACTCAGGTGGAGACCTCAAAAATCACCTGGATCAGAGACTACCTGAGAAACTGAGGGGTTGTTTCTCTAACCAGGCAGTCAGCAGCACAGGAGCACATGTTCTCCTGACTGTACTCTCACCATTCATACTTTACTCATGACAGACTCCTGTCATCTGCAGAAATACTCAGATGACTCTGCTGTCGTGGGATGTATCAGAGATGGATAAGAGACTGAGTGCAAGCAGTTGGTGAAATGCTTTGAGGAATGGCGTGGAAACAATCATCTCATCAAGGAGATGATTGTAAATTTTAGAAGAAAAAAGAACAGGTCAACCATTATTTCCCTCATGGGAGAAAAAGTGGAGATGGTGGTGGAGTATAAATACCTCAGTGTTCACCTAGATAACAATCTGGACTAGAGATGTGACTGTGAAGCTGTCTACAAGTAAGGACAGAGCAGATTGTAGTTCTTGAGGAAGCTTAGGTCCTTCATTGTTTCTAGCAGGATGCTGAGGTTCCTCTATAAATCTGTTCTCTTCTGCCATCATCTCTTGGGGTAGCAGCATCAGATTAGAAAAAGCTCAACACGCTAATAAAGATGGCTGGTTCTGTTCTGAGAACCCTTCTAGAACTGATTGTGCAAAGAAGGCACACAGACAGCCCTGAGCATCCTCTTCATCAGACTGTCATACAACAGAACGTCTTCAGTCAGATGATTCTTCAGATCCACTGTAAAACACACCCCTACAAAAGATCCTGCCCACCACCATCACAATCTACAACAATTATTTAAAGAAACCTGTGTAATATGAGTTACAAGGGCATTTAATTTTCCTTTGGGCTTAATAAAGTACTTTTGAATTGAACTGAATTGAATATAGTTTTTGGCTGATGTAAAACTGCTTTATGTGCTCGCTGCATTAAAAACTACAATATACATAAGTTGCCAAACACAGAAGGTGGATCATTCTCTAGCAGCCAAAAGAGATTTGATCTGCTAGGACATGAGACCGCTTTATGTCCTGTAGTGTTTAGCACCAGGATGTTGAAAATGGATCCTATCGTCTCACCGTGGATCAGGATTGTTCAAACGCATCCCACAGATGCTTGATAGGATTCACATCTGCGAAGGTCGGAGGTCGAGTCTGTGCCCTCAGCTCTTGTTCCATGAGCGAATCTTGATGAGTTTTATGCAGCGGGATTTAGAACATTGTACTTTTGTCCTTCACACATAGCATTGCATCAATAAAGTCAATGTTATTCATTTTCAGAAACCTGGAAATATTTTTCTTCTTGAAAATATTAAATACAAATGAAGTTGTAATACTGATGCAACATGTAGAAATAAGAGAGGAAGAGCTTTTAAACTATGGTGTCAGTTTTGTATTGTGATTTTAGGTCACTGCCATCGATCAGTGTGCATTGACATCCAAGTCAGAGTAAATGACAACGGGGCTTAAGATGTGCGAGAGAAAGATCAATGTGATAATCTCTCTTTGTCACACTGATCTGGGTTCCCTGAGAAGACCTTACATCTCCTCCAAATTTAGATTTTTATTTTTTTCCCCTTTTCTGGAACTTGAAGCCAACATCAGTCAAACTATCCTGTTTGTAACAGAGGACTAAATGTACAAGGACACATGGAGGCCAGATAACATTCAGTCAGGTAAAACACTAAAGAAGTTTGGCCCTGAAGAGGCAAAGCTATCAAACAGGCTATTAAAGGATATTGTTTCCACTCACATTACTACGGGCTTTGATACGTTGATTTTATCGCTTCGATTATCGTCTCACATCAGGAATTTAATCCCATACAGCTGCAGTGCTTCTTCTTACCTTTACCACACATGTATTACTCAGTATTCAGGTGGTTGGGTGTTCTGGTGTTGGTGCACTTGAGAGAAAGGTGTTTTAGTATTTACTCTACGTTTTTTTCTTGAGGGTGACCCACAAAAGTGTGACAAAATATTGTTATGAAATTTCAAAGCTTATTAAAATGTGGAGCTTTGTTTGAATGTCATTGATGTAAAACTACAAAAAATAAGAAATGTTTTAAGTTTTGACAACGCGTATTGTTCTCATCAAATATTCCATTTTAAAGCATTTCCAAAATTCATGTTTTGATTTTTTTTGTCATATCTTAGCCAATTGACTTTTGGTTTTTCACCACCTTAGAGTATCTGGAAGAAAAATACCTTTTGCACATAAATACATAATCAGATCAGTTTTCAACAACTCTAAACTGCTGATATTTATAATGTATCTATAGATTTTTTAAAAAAAATATCCTTTTCGTTTTCCTTGATATTCATTTGTATTTTTTGTCAAGGAGACTACCTACAGTATGTAATGTTGATAGAAACAATCACTCCACTTTGTCCAGAGGCTCTGATGGGTTTTACAACAATTCAAGGTCTTAACACTTGTACGCACACACACACACACACACACACACACACACACACACACACACACACACACACACACACGCACACACACACGCACACACACACACACACAGGTGCTTTGTGGAATTGTGCAGGCTGTTGAGCGATGGTCTGTTTGCAGTTTGGTTGGGGTGTGGGGGTGAATAGAGGTAGAAGCAGAGAAAGGAGGCAGAGGTGTGGAGGTGAAGACAAGCTCGATGTTCAGAAACAGACTGTCTTTGTGCCTGAGGGCAGCAAAGCAGCACATGGGGAGCTGCGTGTATGTGTGTAGGGAAGGGGGTGTTGTTGGCTTCCTCTGCTCCCTTCTCTCAGCTGTGGTATAATTGATTAGATGAATCTCTATAGAATATCATATTAATCCTAATGAAAAGGTTATTATGTGTTCTCTAGGTGTCTGTCTGTTTAAGGAAATGTGAAATTAGAATGAAATATGAAATTAGTGCTGATTAATAACACCACATGTATGCATGTAATTGAATTAGCCCCTCTATATTGGGTGTGTTAGAGTGAATGAACTGTTCACCTGTGTTTTTGTTCCATTCTCTAGTGAACTAAGCTACTTGCTGACAGGCTGGAGAAAGAAGCTGTCAAACTGTCAGATTAGGGCTTGTTTGATGAAGGCCCCAATATTTGGTATCCAGGATGTACAGCTGGGTGGCAAATTAAAGTTAAACAGCATTAAGTGTCTGAGCAGGGCGTTGGACTGGACCACCAGGAAGCTCAGACTGCTTTTACTCCACTGGCAAGATGATCGCATTTCTTTTATATGACACCCTTTTAGACCATTTATTGCTTTGATTTGCTTTTTCTAAAAGTAATGGATCCTTAGTCATATCTAGAATTTCCATGAGTTTGGTTAAAGGTAGTTACAAAGATAACAATGAAAGCAATTTTCCATATGTGAAAATTGACATAATGTTGCATGATGAGAAGATTATCATGAATTTCAAAGTTTGGTGCTTAATGTTTTAAATTCAGCCCCTTCTCAAGAAGACAATCATTTTCAGGACACCATTCTAGTACCTATCAAAAAATAGAAAAAAACAGACTTTCCAGAAGTCTCTCAGTCCGGACCCTGAATAGATTTTGAGGGGCTTCCTTCAATAATTCAGGAATTATACAAATTTGGCACAGTTCAATAGACAGATACTTTTTATTTTAATTGGGACAAAATGATTACAAACAAATTAAAGTATTTTACCAGTGTACAATTTTGGATAAAATACTATTAGTATTTATCTTTCAACATCCACGATTTTTGCTTTCTGTTTACTTTCATATTAAATAGGACCGCATCTATCCAGTGAGTTTTACTCAAAAGCAGACATTGGGTAACCCAAATCTGCCTTTAATTAACTTATTAAACTGGGATAAATACAGCAAGCGTTTTCAAAGAAAGAGTCATCCAATTCAAGTTTATATTGCTCAGAATAGACAAAATAAATTATCCAGCCTAAAACTGAAAAAAGTTGAAAACTGGGTGCCTTTCTGGTAAAAAGGCGAACGTGCAAAACTCTTAAAGTTTTTAATCTACAATGATTTACACATTTCATTCCTTAAAAAAAATCATACATTATTAGTATATTTCATGATTTTGGCCTAAGTAGCTGTTATATATGGGGGAGTGGTGGCCTAGTGGTTAGAGCAGTGCACTTGCACTCAGAGAAGGATGCAAGTACCTGGTTCGATCCCCACTGCCCACACTCTGGGTCCCTGAGCAAGACCCTTAACCCCCGATTGCTCCCCAGGCGCTGCACCGTGGCAGCCCACTGCTCCCCAAGGGGATGGGTTAAGATGCAGAAGTGAATTTCTCCATTGTGAGATCAATAAAGTTAAATTATTATTATTAAATATTATTATTATATCCTCAGTGTTGTGTGCAGGACTGGTTGTGTGTGTGTGTGTGTGTGTGTGTGTGTGTGTGTGTGTGGGTGGGTGGGTGTGTGTGCTTTCCTCCAAATCACCATCATTCAGCTGCTTGTCCTCCCTCCAACGAGCCACCACTCCACCACCAATTTTTCCTGGAATAAAGAAATAAACATAATCAGAATAGGGCTTGGGCGTCATGACGTAAATATTCACGTGGCCGCCATGTTGATGGCCTCCTTTACCGCTACTCAGACTACTGCCTATGACTACCGCGTACTGTACTCCCTCTCAGCCGTGTTTTAATTTGATTAATTTCACCTTAACTTGATTTCAACCATGGTAAACCGTTGCTGTATTGTGGGCTGTAACAGCAAAACACACGATCGCCATGGGAAAAACATAGAAAATGGGTTAACTTTCCACCGCTTTCCTGCCTGGAGGCGCAACCACGGAGAACAAGTGTCAGAGATAACGAAGAGTCGTCGGCTCGCTTGGATCGCGGCTGTAAGACGACCGAACATAACTTTCCAGAGTATCCGGATGTCAATGAGAGTGTGTTCCCTGCATTTTCATTCTGGTAAGTTAAAGATGCACGGTTTTATTTTATAGCCTACATTGTTTCTTTCCTTCAACCGCGACATCACATACATGCATTAATGCACGCCCAGAGACGGTTGATATAGCATTTCATTCTCTTCGTTACTAACTACACCTTTGAAACACATAGCAGCTAGTTAAAAGTCCATTACATGCGTGAGTGGTTGTTAGCACTAACGGTTAGCAGCTACTAAACTAGCAGGTGCCAGAGCCCGTCTGAGCAGCTTACCTTTGTACGAATTACTGTGTTCCCACTGTTTGCTGGCTTTAAGATCTGCAGCTCCTGAACCCATACATTCGTGAACTGCACATGAGACTTCAAGGATTTGTAGCTTCGGAACTGTTATGAAGTATAGGCGCTCACACCACAAACAAGGTAGCCGAAGACGTCCGATATGCAAAACGGTGGCAACAAGTCGTCCCGGTGCTCCACTCATTGTTTGGAACTTCATATTGATCCAAATTATTAATAATGCTGATTTTGTCAACATACCGGTCCCTGGCTTCTCTATTTAATGTGTCCCGGTAAATTCCAGATCCTTTTCGGGATTTTAACATCTTTTTTCTATCTATTCTACTTCTACGTCTCTTCGTTCAACAACGTTATGTCAGCGTTAATTTAACGTTCGCGTAGCCGTCAACATGGCCGCCACGTCCCACAATGCAACGCGAATCCCAAGCCCTATTGGTTCCAGACACGTACAACCTGCCGAACTCAACTTCTTCTCCTTCGTTCCCCAACCTGACAGCAGCATTCGCTTTCCTTGTCACTTCAATTAATCATTTAAACCTTTATCTGTTGTCCTTGCTTGTTGTTGTTGCCCTCTGTGATTTCCTTAATGTCTTTGTTTTTTGTCTACTTCACTGACTTCTTCATTTTCTCACGTAACCTACAAGATCCTTTAAATATCTTCAGCCAAGTTCTCTAACAACTCCTAGAAAACATCCTACAAAAATCTTTTTGCCAAAGCTGAAAAGTGTGTTTCATGAAACAACCATAACCTTTCTTGGTTACATCTTAGAGGGTGGACAGGTGAACCCATACCCAGAAAAGATCAAGGCAGTTCTAGATTCTATAATGTATGTTGTTGAGAATATTTTATAGTCTGTAAATAATGTAATAATCCCTCTGTACTATACTCTTTGTACATTTTTCCACTTTTTATTCATGATTATTCATTATTTTTATTTATTTCTCCCCAATGAAATTATGTTACCAGAGCTGCACTTGTAACTCATCCTCTTGTTGAAACAAATTAATTTACCCCTATGATGACGATAGTGTTTATAATATCTACATATTAATAATTGTATGATTGTTAAAGAAGTTTATTTGCTCATTTCCTCCATTTTAGGCGGTGGATCAGCCAATAAGCTCTCTCTTTCCACCATCTTCCCTGCTTAAGACACTCTTTGGCTTGGTAAAATTTCTCCTCACTACTAACATTTTTCACTTTAAGAGCTCTCTCAAGGCCTAAGATACTTTGTGAATAACTTTTATCTTGCCGTGTTAATTTCTAAGAAGAATCTTAGAAATTGGACATTTCTGGGATTTTTCCTAAAATGACGTCACTAAGAGCTACTCTAGTCTTAGGATTCTTTGTGAATACGGGCCCTGATATCCTTTGCCTGTAATATTGTTTGAAGCCTCTTGACTTATTCCAGATTGGTTTGAAAGTATGCATGAACAATGATACCATATTAGACTTGGTTTCTTTGCACACTGACACACACAGGCAGCCTTGTTTGCTGCTGAGATCAGAGACTTCTGGCGCAAACAGGAAGCAAACATAATCTAATAGGAGAACCTGTTTGAGCTGCTCACATCTCCTCTGGCCACATTTGCTGTGAAATCTTCATGAGCTTTAAAGTCACTATGTGTGTGTTTATTTATATTGACATATTCAGGATTAAACAAGTGACCATGACCAAACCCTTTGCCGGCAGTGATTTAAGTTAACACGCTGGTTATGAGTCATGACAGAATGAAACTAGTTCGATTTGACTCACATAGAAGCTCATAAACTATCAACTACAGAGAAGCTTTATTTACTGCAGAGACACAAGTTGAGCAAGGATGATAAAAGCAGAACATAAGACTAAACACATACACAACACATAGAACCAACCTATGTACAATATATGGTGTGTAAATGGTTATCTAGGACTTTAGAGGTTTGGTGCTCCCTTTGATGCCTGACCTACTTTATATCCTTTAGCTGGATAGGTTTTGGCTCAAGTTCAAACCTTTGCAATAAAAAAACATTTCAGGGCGTGAAGTTATTCATTTATCTGTTACGGAGGGAACAAAAGTACCGTAGAAGCTGTTCTGCATATATTCAGTATCTGCAATAATCTCTGAGTGGTGTTTACACCACCTGTGTACCTTTCGGCACTTCTCTTGACTTGACTTTATGATTTATGACGGTTGGTCATGTTGACTCTTGGTGTTTGTGTTCAGTATGCTGTCTGTGTCTCACAGAGCTCCTCTCATAGTGTGCTCTGTTTGACATCAAACAGGGAAAAACACGTTTTCTATCTGATATAGGGTAATGTTCATAAATATTTATTCAATGGAAAATTATTTCATCAATCATAAAAAACCCAAAAAATAAAAAAAATATTTATTGGTCTACTAGTGAACTAGTGTATTTGACTCTGTGAATACATCAAAGCTACACAGCAGATTAATATTAAAATAGGGAGGAATCCTCTTGCATTATGAATGTGATCAGAACTTACCAAAGTACTGGGCAGACTGCAAAGTAAGTCTAGTTAAGATTTTAACCTTGTTTAACTAATTATTTTAGTTCTAACAGATGCAGTCAGAAAATTTTTTTTCTTACTATTATTATACAGCCTTATGGCTATCAAGTTATTTTTTACATGAGAATGTGTGTTCCCATTATTTAAGATGACAGCTTTGGAGCCTTCCTCTTTTACAATCCAGTGGAGACAGGTTATTTGTTCTGATGAAGCTGAAATGGAAATGTTTGGTTCCAGTTATCGTGGTTTCATTTGGAGGAAAAAGGGGGAAGTTGCAAAGAAGACAACACCATCCTGATGTGAACAACATGGGTGGCAGCATCATGTTGTGTATGTGTTTTGCTGCAAGGGGAAGAGGTGCATTTCCCAACATAGGTGGTACTAGGAGCAAAGAACATTCCAAATGGGGCAATAACTCAATAGGCATACCATGATATAAATTCAAAAAAGGTTTTAAAAAAACTGGTTTGCAATCAAATTTTGCCACATTCTGGATGATCTGGATGAGAATCTACACCAGCATGCCCTTATACAAGTTACAAAGTGGCTTAAGGGCAATAATGGTAAATGTTTAGGAGTAGCCATCACAAAGCCCAGATCTCAGTATATAGAAATTTGTGGACAGGGCTGAACACGTGTGTGTTAGCAGGTTGGCCAACAAACTTGGCTCTGCTACATTAGTTCTGTCAAGAAGAATGGGCTAAAAAAAAACTCCAGCACACTATTATGAGAAACATGTGGGATGAAATCCAAAGTCATACAGCTTAAAATGCCATTCCACCAAATACTTAGAAAATGTATGTAAACTTCTGAATCAAATTAGGTTTTTAAAAAATCACACATAATTCTGGAATTTAGTCAATAAAGATATTTTTTGTAATTCTAGCTGACCTAAAATTTGAAAGTTTATTATGATATAATATCAGACAGTGAAAACAAAGCTTCTATGTGTTTTTATACAGAGAACGCTAATATCTTGTTTCAACTGCATATAAAGCACAAAATATAATTGCCAAGAAAGCTGCTTGTTCAGAGGGCCATTTTTTTTTTCAAATACACCAATGGCAAACTGAGTGGAATAAAGAAATTTGTTAGAAAAGCAAAGTCCATTAGAGGGTTTGGGGAAGTTTCAGAAGATGTGGACTACAACTCTGGGCTGAAAGAGCCTCCAAACAAAGACATACCCAAGACAAGGGCTACAGTGTTCACACTCCTGCCAAACCAATCCGGAGTAGGAGAGAACGTCAGAGGTGTTTTACCCGGGATAATGGGAAAAAGGAGTTTGCTCAGTTGCCCACAGTCATATTTTTAGAGGAAAGTCCTACATTTTTCATTTCATTTGTAAATCAAGGAAAGCCATATTACCTGAATTATTTACACTGTCTCTCATGTGCAAATGTGCATTCACACACTTCAGTTTCTCGTGGAATGTGTTTGGGCATCCATGCAAATTTCAAAATTCTTTAACTTGAAGATCTAAATTTAGTATATTGTACTTTGATGTTTGCATGAGTGCATCAAATAAAGGAGCATTCATGTGATACACTCATGCAACTGCACTGTAGTCTATATCATAAGGGAATGTTATCTGACTGTTTGACTTGGAAATAAGTCTATTAGATGCTAAGGACTATTTCCACAATTTAAGCTTCTCGTGGTGCAGTCAACTGATTTCAATAAATAAATAAATAAAAATAAAAAAGATTTGAAAAGATTATGTCTTGTTGTGTCTGTGTGTTATGTGTAATGTATGTGCATTCTCAGCCGGTGTCTGGCTCATCAGAAATGTCATTATGGTATCACATAATGACAACAAAGATTCCTGCTTCTTCATGTCCACTGTAAAGTCTGTGATGATTTGGGGTGCCACATAATCCGGTGTTGGTCCACTGTGCTTCATCAAGTCCAAAGTCAGTGCAGAAGCCTACCAGTAAACAATGGACTTAAGGTTTCTCTTTGCTGACATCCTTTTTGGGAGATGTTGTTTTCATTTTCCAGCTGGACTTGGCGCGTACCCAAACTGCCAAAAATAATATGTGCTTTAATGCCCATGGTATCATTGTGCTTGATTGGCCAGCAACGTCAACTATCCTAAATTGTAGAGGGAATATATGGGGTATTGTCAAGAGGAAGATGAACGGCACTAGATCCAACAATGCAGACAGATGAATGCTGGTAAAGCAACCTGGGCTTCCTGAACACCTCAGAACCTCCACACTGCATTGATGCAGCAATTCATGCAAAATCAGCCCTGACCAAGGGGCGAGTCCATATGTACAGAGTAACAAAATACATATTTTTCAGTAGGTTGACATTATCATCAGCATTGACAGAAATATATTATTGATGTGTCGCTGTGTGTGTGCGTCTCTGTGTGTGTGCACATGTATGTCTATCGTTGTGAGGACCAAAACTCAACAGTAGACCAACGTTGTGTGGACAACTGGCATTGTGAGGACATTTTCCAAGGTCCACACAATGCAAATTGGGCTAATGCTTAGGTTTAGGACCAAGGTGTGAATTGAGTTTAGGTTAGGGTGTGTACCTGTGATCTTAGGTGGTGGGTTAGGGCAATAGAAAATGAATGGAAGTAAATGGAAGGTCCACACAATGATGTATTTCCCAGCGTGTGTGTGTGTGTGTGTGTGTGTGTGTGTGTGTGTGTGTGTGTGTGTGTGTGTGTGTGTGTGTGTGTGTGTGTGTGTGTGCGTGCGTGCGTGCGTGTGTGTGTGTGTGTGTGTGTGTGTGTGTGTGTGTGTGTGTGTGTGTGTGTTGATCAACATATTATATGAGTTTCAACGTTTGAATTGAATTAGGGAAACCTTAATTCACTTTTGATATTCATACTGAAAGTGTTGTTTTACTACTTTTATTGCAGTCTTCGCTCCTAAAGCCATCTCCTCCCGGGTGGGCGGGTTTTCCGCCAGCAGGGTTTGGTTGATTCTCTATTGATTTGTTGGAAAGCCAGAGGAGGAGGGGGAGGAGGAGAGGAGGAGGAGAAAGTGAAAGGGGAGTGGAGCGGAGAGAGTGGAGGAGAAATCCCTGTTTGATGAGGGGAGGGAGGGATGTGATTGTTGGGTGTCGGAGAGCAGAGCAGAGCAGATCGCAGTCAGAGCAAAAGTCGGACCGCCGAGCCAGGGAGCGCTCCTAAAACACGTGGGACCCGGGAGAAAAGTAAAAGTGTCATCGGAGTAAAGTGACTTCGCACATTGTTTTGTTTTTTGTTTTTCCCCCTCTTCTCCAGTCTTCCCCTCCTCCTACGCCCTGCATTCCGCTGAGCAGCTGTGCTTTAATGCCCCTACGCACCCGAGAAGGAGAGGACGGAGAGAAGAGTGAGGAAGAAGAGGCAGAAGAGGGGGTGAGGAGGAGGCCTGGACACCACCCGTCCCCGCTCTCTGGGACTGCGTCCACTCTCCCCTCCTGGCCCTGCATGGACGGGGATGGGGAGAGCCAGATGCTGTTGCCGCGGGGCTGAGCGCCTCGCTTCCCCGTCCGTGACGCGCCGTTTCCGGCCGCTGCTGCTGCTGATCATCGGTCTCTGCTGCGGTGCTCACATAGGTAACTAAACCCTCACATCTTTGGGTCAAACCCTCGCTGGATCTTTTACACTTCGTTTGTGCACTTCACTGTAATTCTAGACAACTTCACTTTATACCACGTCACCCCTGTTCGCGCTTTATCACGACTTCAGACAATTAATGAGTTATTAGGCGTCTGTGAGCGGGTTTGTGTCGGGGGCCCAGCACCACTACACTGCCTGACAATGGCCCTCTCCAAAGCGGCAGTGCAGCAGTCTGAGTCCGGATCGAGTTTCTCCTCCTCTCTCCTGGGCCGTCATTCTCCTGTCTGCCCCTTAATGGCTCATGGAGGAGGGGAAGAGAAGGGGGAAACAGGGCTGCTACTTCTCCTCCTCTCCATACATCACAGATTCGTTGAAATCCAAGTTCGGTCTGTAGTGTTGCCAGACCTGAAAGCACAACATAGTGGGATTTAATCCTGACTGAAGTATCAAGATTGGAGAAAGAAAAGCATTAAAAGCCATCAAAGATTCTTTTAATGCCTCATTATTCTATTTATAGTTGATTTTTGAGTGATCCAAAGCAGAAACTCATTGGCAAGCGCTCTTTAGTCTGTCTAAGAGAAATATCACTTCTTCTTTTGCGGATTGCTTTATGTTCAGTACAATCTCGCCTTTCCCCCAGCATTTCTATGTCTTTTTGTGTGTGTGGAGGATTTTTTTTTTTGGCTATGTGTTGGACAGTGTTAAGATGGGGTTTTACCGGCCTGCTGTTACATGTCTATTAAAAACCCATCTTTCCCAGTTCCGGATTTGGCTATAAATGGGGAAGCATTAATCAGAGGTAGAACGGTTTAAATACATATTTAATTCATAGAAATTAAATATGGAGACAGAGTACATACCAATTACAAGATGTTGTTCTCACCGCGGTGGATAAGTCTGTCTGTCTGTCTGAAGTAGGTTTTACCAAGACAATCCTTTTATCAACTTTTAAACTCCTCCTGCATGGCTCAGTGGGAGGATGACTGACCCCCTCTCCTGCTGACCACCCGCTCGGGGCAATAAAACGCCCTGTTATTCTACCCAGCAACAGAGAAGGGAGACACCCCCACTAAGATATATTTTTTAATTCTCAACAACTCCCTCTGTTTTGATTAACAAATCAAACCAATAACTAGGCTAAACTAAGTCTATGTCTTGAAACCCTTAAACAAAATGTAAATAGTAAGATGTAATATTGTAGCCCACTGTCCCCTCTGTTGGCGACTTATGAAATCAAATGAAGTTTAAATGTTCCCCTTAAATGTAAAATAACCCAAGTATAAGCTAAAAAGCTACTAAACCTATCCGAATCTCTAACCTACTAGAATTAAGAAAAGTAAGCACCTTTATCCGAGAGGTGCAAGGCTAAGATAAATGTGCAACTACCAGAAACTATTATATGATCTAAATATGACTTTAAGAGTCCTAACCTAGATTAACAAATTGCTTCTTAGAAATAAAGATAACCCATGAAAGCACTACACTCAGATCAAACCACAGAATAAAAAACAGATTTTCATGCAATGCAAAACCAAGATTCTAACGATACTAATATTGAACACCTTATGAATATGGAACTTATAAGACATATGCAGTGGTTACAAAACTCTCATTTTCTTTTTTTTCTTTTTTACACAATGCATTCAATTGTTGTCATGATGTCTTGCATCTCGGAGATGTCTTCTTCTCGCCTTTAAAGAAGATGGTGTAAAGAGTCAGTGTTCCGACCGCGGTCTCCACACAACTGTATGTTAATCTTTATTAAAAATAAAAAAAAAAACGAAAACAAAATAAAATTCCAGCTGCCCCTCCGTGGGTGGCTTCTGCGAGATAAGTTGTTCCGGTGATCTGTCCTTGAACCCTCTGGTGGCTAGTACACACGGCTCCTGGAGTCTGATGGGCCCCTGACCTCTGGCCCACCACATCTGCCTGTTGATGACCTTAGCTTGCACTCCCATTCAAGGTCGGGGTCGGTGTACTCCCTTCACATTACTGGACTCTCCTAAGTTTACATCTCCAATACAACCTGAAACTTACACGACAATCTTTTAGATATCAAATGTCGTGTGCTACCTGTAATTCCGGAGATTGACTTCGGTCCCGAAAAGCTCCTTTCAGTCATATGGAATCATATCCTGTAATGAAATTAACTGAACACTCCCACAAGAAACACACTTCACATCTTCCATTGTTCCATCTCCATCCTATTTTAGAAATGTAATAGTTAATGAGACATTTTATCGCAATTTCACTTTCCCCGTCCTTACGCTGTCCTGTAAGAAAATGCAACGACCACACAAATACGTTAATCTCTGGTGAAGATTCCCCTGTCTGTAAAATCAAAAATTAGTTAATGCAGTTGTGAAATCAAAGTATAGTAACAAGACGCATGTGGGGCCCATTCACCTAACTCGTCTCGTTTCACCCTCGTTGAGGATTTGGCACTAAGAGAAGAGGCAGTGAATTCAGAGGCAAAAACAACAGTTAAATATATATTTATTACAACTTGGAATTCCAAAGTGGGAGGCACAACCTTTATCACAGCATCGGATACCTTAAATTCTCTGCCTGGATCTGAAGCCTTTCTCAAAACGTACACATCGTTCCTTCCTTTTCAAACTTACATAGGCCAAGCGGAGGCTAGACCAACTTTCTTTTTCCTAAGTTTCTGCTGAGAACATCTGTCTCCTAACCTTTGACCCTTAAATGTGATCTAGCTTGGTTCCTGGCTTGTTTCCTGGAAGTTAACTAAAACAATGAAAAGCCTCATGTAAGCATTTTTAACAGCGTTATCTGGTCACAAGCTTGTCATATGGCCTCGGTGCATCCTGTTCCTGACACATGCTCACAGAAGTGTGAAACCAACCTTTGTTCTACATACATCCTCATCTGTTTAGGTCACTGGGTTAAAGTTAACCTCTATATTACTTTAAGCTACACTATTATATATAAGTGATTATATTTCCATAACACTGTTATCCTGTAAAAATGTCAGAATGTTCTCTGAATTAAAGATTAAAGATTACCATTCACCACACCTCACTTCTGTACCATTTCCTCCATACTCAGATGTGTATGCTGCGAAAAAGTTCCTATTTTTAATATGAGAAGAAAAGCAAACCCTCATTTTAGTTCACCTGTAGTTTTATCCAGTTGTTACAAATCCTGATCCAGTTTACTGCAACAGATATACGTGGCTTTGAATCCTTAACAAACCTACCTGACACACCAATGATTTTAAAGTAAACTAAATATGCATTAAGTTACCCTCTGTTTATCTCTGTTTTATCCAGTTTTTTGTAGTTTATGTAGTTTTTCTGTTTAATTTAACATTCACTTTTTTGGCCTGCTTAAACTTTTTAAGCCTTTATCCAAGAACCCCCTCATATAATCTATCTATAACAGATGCGTGGTGTCTGACACTCCGCTCATTAAATCTAATTTATAGTTCTGTTTTGGGAGTCACTTAACAAACATTCCAGAGAGCCATGGGTAAGGTCTTTTGTGGGGGGTTTCTCTTTGTTTAAACAACCGTTATCTGATTTACAACGCAGTTACATACCTCCGTGGTGTCCTGCACAAGAATCCTTCCTCCGAAGTACTTGTGCCAAGGGTTGATATAAAGTTTAAGATCTGAATAGCTTTACAATATAGTGTTATCATATAAATGTTTATGTCATATCCCTCTGCTTGGAACAAAATTAATTTTGTTACAAAACATTAACAAGGAATCGTATTAGTCACCACAGGGAATGAATTAACTGCAAATAATTATCTGAATTGAAGTATGAAAAACACTGCCCTATATCCTGGATTCAGATCAAAACTTAATGCAATTTCATAAACCCACAAATCTACAAGAAGTCCTCCAAAGGTTGTATAAGATCAGTGTACCCATTGTAATAATGATTATTCTAAACTAATGTGCTCACAGCAAGTTGATGGTATGAGAATGCTGACTGTTCCAAGGTACTTACATACTGATAAAATATTGGGTTTTACCTGAATAAAACACCTGGTAACGGCAAAGTCTGGTGAAAATCTGATAAGCTTTAGCATGCAACAGTTATATTGTACAATAGAAAAATCTCAATACTTGAGAGCTATTTAAGAAATAACCTAACAGATCCGTTTAACCCATGTTGTTTAGAAACAGAATGTCCCAAGCAGGACACATCTGTGCCTACCGAGAGGCCCATGTAATAAACCTGTTCCCTCAGGACGTCGCAACCCCCTTTGTGAAAATTTATGACATGCAGTTGTTATCTAGAACTCACAGAAACCTAAGTAGAAGTGGAGCACGTGAATGTATTCCCACCCCTGTGGATTGTCTGCCCATAGAAGATATGGAAACATACGCCAGCTGCTGTTAATTATGAGCAATACGGTCCTGGACATAATAGAATTAAAACTCATGTTTAAAAGGAACATATCAGTTATATAGTAAAAAATTTTAAGAGACAGTAGTATATTTTTCAAAACCGCAAACCTGAAGTGTTCGTATCTGCCCAATCGGCTGCCTTAAGAAATGTTTGAGCCAACTCCAGTTCCATTTGCCTAGGAGCTCAAAACATGGAGACACAGAAAAAATATTAGAAATCACATTCGATAAAATTTGGTCAGAAGAATATTGCTAGAAATAACAGTCTGAATTACCTTAACAAAAAAATGTTTGATACCAGGCTGCGGCACCTGAGATGGACTCGAATTGTCATGTGACAAATCAGGCAAACACGAGATGGAGGTGAGACTTCATATTCAAAGGCTTCCATGCATGGAACTGTACATCTCTTCCCCCAGTGTGGCAGTAGGTCGCTGCAACGTCTCTGCAAGCACCTCAGTGACAAAGTCTCAGTCCACAACTCAGTGATTGATGAAACAGGTGGCTCCAATGTGCGCAAAAATTCATACAGTCACTTCCCCTGACAGCTTGGAATCTGCGCTGTTGATGAGCGCTGGCCACTTCTCAAGGGTGAGGGAACATTGTTCATGGGTGCGTTATCCCTTTGCTGGGGTACTGACCTTCCGGATGGGAGCTCATGCCAGGATTTCATGCCAGGATTTAGTGATGCGAAACAGTCCCTGGCCCAGTGCCCAGAGAGACCACATTTAAAGCAGATGTCTGTAGATGGTCGAAAAGTTCTGACATGTCCGCCCCGTCTACTCGGTCTCCTGGTCCTGTCTCCATGTCTGCACTGATTGCCACAATGAGATCCGCGTCCATACACAGGAACAGCAAATCTGGAATCAAATACAGAACAGAAAAGCGGAGGAGGTGGCCCCCCTCCATGAATGAAGTTAGACTGTGGTGGAACCGTCAGGGTCTGAGCACCACATGATACACCCGCAGAGACAGTTCTTTGTGTCATCTCCTGCTTTCTCTTGGTCACTTTCCGCCTTGCTTCTAGTAATTGTAATTTAAGTAATTGAAGTTGCAAGTCCTCTAAGTCCTGCTTCAACTTCCTGTCCTCCCTTTGAGCCACATGCAAATAGTCGATCAAACAGGTTTCCCAGCGAGCATACGAACACCCAGGTATATCAGGATTTTGTTTCATAAGCAGGGACACTAAAGAAGGAACCCCATCCAAAATTGCACCTCTAAATAATTCACCCAGATTGGAGCAATTTGTTTTAGGATCCACACCCGTGTGTTTGATCCATGTCTCTGCAGCTTGAGTTATGTAATCTGCAGGACGCTGTCGTGGGTCCCAGTCAAATTTAGGAAGCTCAATTGATGTGGATAAAGGAAAGTGCTGTGTAATTGCAATTTCCAAGGAAGAAATTACTGAAGACAATAAAGTTTCATCAGGCATATGAAACGTTTGAGCAACCTTTTCAATATCCGTTATTACAGGCGCAGACACAGAAAGTCTCAAAATGGCTCTAAACTCACCGAGAGCCAGTTGTGAGCCTTTGGTTAAATTTCGTAATTCAGCCAGCCATGTTCGACCACCAGCACTGATACTGGGGAGTTTATTCACCAGAAGTTGCATGTTACCAAGTGAACAACTAGAAAACTCCTGTGTTCTTAAATAACTGTGTGACAAGGGCATCTGCATTTCGTGGGACTATGAAAATGTGATTACATATAATGAATAATTTGGGGACCGTCCTGTGATGATCCCGTAATATTTTCTGTATCCACTAGTTTCTGCCGTTCTGCAATATCAATATCTATAATAAAATGATACACGCCATTAACATTTGTCATAGATTCCTCAATTTTAGCTGCCTTATTTGAGGATAACTGCAAAACTGACTCATGACTAAATGCAGTGTTAACAAAATCTGTCAAATTAACCGCAATATCCGTTTGCACACACTATTAAGGTACAGTTTAACCTTACTTTTAACTCTGTTTAGTTCTGCAGACTGTGTTTTTCCCAGGCCTGCAAATGAGCAAAAGTTTATAGGGTGGCTATTTCCTGCTCCCTATTAATCAGCTAGATTTAAGTCTGATGAATTATATTTATTTATTTATCTATTATAACTAGGGCTATCTAACAATGAAAACCATTTAATCACTATTTAATCGCAAATTATATTTCATGTCTGAAAGTATATATATTCATTAGGCATTTTAAAACGCTATTTTGCAATAGATAATGCTAGTTAAAATTACACTCTAACAGAAGGCATTTTCCCTCTTATGTGTTTTCCCAATTTATAATGCCTCAAACAGATGTTCAATGTCCTGCCAAATTTTTTAACAACTTTTCCAAACTTCTAACCACTTTCTAACTTTTAGGCTACAGTTCAAAATAAAAAGTTTTCTCCAAAACTCACCAAACTGCAGGCCGTGGTCTCTCTCCAATGCAACTCACCCAATCAGCTTGCAGCCAATACCTCAAACGTTTTACTGCATTGAAATTCTCCTGCACTTCAACAAACTTTATTAATGCATCGACCTATTTTCTAATGATTTCCAAATTCCCCTTAGTCTTTCACCCATATTTTTACTTATCACTTTTACTTAACAAAATTAAACTGCACCCCAGTCACTGCTTCAGTCCCATGCACGCAGAGAAATTCACACCCTCATGAAGACACACACACACACACACACACACCCCCACTCTCCGCTGAGTTGCAGGGTACGACCAATCTCTCCTTCTCTCAAAACCATGGATCCCATATTACCGAGACATTCAAAACAGCAGACAAGACATAACAAACATAACATTTAAGACAGACAGCCTTGCGCGCGCAGAGGGTCTTCTCCTTTTAATACCCTTCCACTCGACGAAACGTTTCCTTATGTTAAAATCTCCTCGTCTAATCGTCGTGTTCACGAAAAACCCCGTTTTTCGAAAACTAGAAAACAAACTTCTATTTGTTTCCCTGGAGCTCCTTTTTTAATCTCTTATCTTTCTTTCTCTATTACAAACCTATCCCCTGCTTCTTTATGAGTGTCCCAAGTTCTCAAGAGGTAGCGCACACCTCAGCCATAAAATTACCAGTTTGACAGTCTGGTTGTCGTTGGCCAATCCCCGAACATATCCCTTTTTTTTGTCTATATTTTTATCTTTTTTATTTCGTTTTATTTTATTTTTCGCCTCACCATTTCAAGGCTTCTTGGCATTTAGTTTAATATCCAATTCTAAGTTTTTCTGACGTAAACAAACACATAAATCCCATTCAATCATTTCTCGGTTTCAACATAAATTCCATTCAAACCTAGTTATACCGTTCAGCCTCTGATATTTTGAGAATTGAGTCTCTTAAACCACAGCATCACTTAATTTAGCCTACACATCATTTTGCCAATGGAGAAAAATCTCCTTACTTTTTTTCGGTCGACCGGTGATGCTGCAGAATTAGTCCTCTTTTCGTGTCCAATTTTCAAACAGACCCTCACTCACAGCCAAAATCCGAGGGGTTTCGGCACCATGTTAAGATGGGGTTTTACCGGCCTGCTGTTACATGTCTATTAAAAACCCATCTTTCCCAGTTCCGGATTTGGCTATAAATGGGGAAGCATTAATCAGAGGTAGAACGGTTTAAATACATATTTAATTCATAGAAATTAAATATGGAGACAGAGTACATACCAATTACAAGATGTTGTTCTCACCGCGGTGGATAAGTCTGTCTGTCTGTCTGAAGTAGGTTTTACCAAGACAATCCTTTTATCAACTTTTAAACTCCTCCTGCATGGCTCAGTGGGAGGATGACTGACCCCCTCTCCTGCTGACCACCC
The DNA here is from genome assembly GCA_037039145.1 of Fundulus diaphanus. Classification (NCBI taxonomy): domain Eukaryota; kingdom Metazoa; phylum Chordata; class Actinopteri; order Cyprinodontiformes; family Fundulidae; genus Fundulus; species Fundulus diaphanus. The sequence goes on from CM073127.1 coordinate 28,549,049, forward strand.
GCTCGGGGCAATAAAACGCCCTGTTATTCTACCCAGCAACAGAGAAGGGAGACACCCCCACTAAGATATATTTTTTAATTCTCAACAACAGTCACACCTCTTGTAATTAGTTTAACAGTGCTGGGTAGCAAGACCCCAACATCCCCCCCCCCCACCCCCCTACGCTCCTGTTTCTGCACACACACAGCCAAGTGGAGCACACAGCACCCAGTTTGGTTTAAAACCCTCTCAGCACCTCCTGCCACACATGCCTCACCAGGAAAGAATGTGTATTATTTGGTTTGGTGAGGCAAACAGAACGGTTTATTTGCTAAAAGGTGTGAAGAAGGTTTTGTTTGTGTTACTTTTGTTCAGACGTATGTCATCGGCTGACAGCTCTACGCGTGCTTGCACAGGGATGGCAGGGAGCATCTGGATTTTCAGGAGCTATTGTTGCCGGGGCTTAGGCGGCTGCGTGCTTGGTAGAGAACGTGAGAGAGCGCACACAACTAAGGTGATCAATAAGCACTTCACAAGCTGTTCCCTCGGCTGAGAGGTGATCCCAGTAGGTCAGTGTTTTTGTCTGATCTCTGGAGATCAGAAAAGGTTCGGAGACAGAGAACAGATGAAAAATTCAAGTCTGGGATCTCTTGACCTCTGTCTGGTGGTGGAGAAGCTGCCTTGGCATGCAGGAGAACCGGGAGCTGGTGACCTGAAACCCTGGCAAGTGCAATAACAGCTAACATGAAGGAAAGAAAAGTTGAAAATAATAGAAATATGGAGACGTGTGTATCATTTTTGGAGAAAGGTCTGACTCATGTTGTGTCTTTAATAGAAACTTTGCTGCAGGGGATAACACAAACACACCTCTGAACACCTCAGATCCTAACATGGCGATTTCTTTATTCTTCTCTTAATAACATTTTTAAAGCCTTTTCAGTATTCGCCATCTTTACTTGCTTTAACTTAAGTTCCTTATTTATATGCATAGCTTGGATTTTCTTTTGAAAGAACAGCTATGAATACTTAATAAGATTACGAGAATCCCCCGAGAACAAAGATAAGATAATTCTCTTTAATAAGTAACCTTAGATAGGCAGAACATATTTAATTATAACATGAACATCTCCTCATGGAAGGCCAGAAGCCAGCGGTGGTTCTTCCGTGATCCATTTGGAGCCGGTGCAAACTTTTTCTTCCTCGGTATCTGGTCGGTTTTAATCTTTGCGAGACAGTTTAGTGAATCCAACAGACAATAAAAGAGGGTTTTGCCTTCCATCTGAGGAATGTGAAATTGTGGTTGAAAAAAATGAAATGTGAACAGATGTCTGCACAAGGACATATAAAAGGATCTCAATGCGGCTGAAAGGTGGTTCCGATTAGACTCCTAGCAGCAGTACTTGGGTCCTACAGGCCTGCTAGGAGGGAAAAGAAGGCAGGCCTTTGGAGTGGCGGGGCAACAGACACAATGAGCCCTCAGTGCTCAGACAGCCTGTGCATGTATGTGCGCCGGGCATATCTTTGGCTGGTGTCAGTGTTTAGCAAGCAGGGGAGAGATTCTGAAGCCTGCTGTGAGCGGGGGTCTACATCTGCACCCTGATTTTTCAATTTTGGAAACTCAGAGCAGCACTGCCCCCACATGGTGGGACAGAAGTCCTTTATGAGTCCACAAAGAGGAGAGCTTGTGGACTTCGCTACTTAGTAGGCTTAATTGTCAGCAGTAATCTATGTGAATGTGTGACACTGATGGAGGGTGCAGATTTTTTTTTTCTTGTGCTCAGACATCAGAGTCATACCACCATATTTCTTTTCTTAGCACTGCTTGTGTTTGTGTGCAGCCGGCCCCTCTCTGCAGAGCCTTCCTCTCACTCTCTCTCTCTGGACTAATCTAATAGGAGCACGCTGTGACTGATGGATTAGGTCTGGTCTCTAATCTCTCTCTCTGGCTCTAACTCTCTCTGTACATCTGATGGTCAGTAATACAAAAGGCCTGTTTTGACCCTCGTTCCACTTAGAAATGAGAAAACAGATACAAAATCACAGACCAAGGAATCAGTTCCCCCAAGGGTGTGAGGGTGAATTCTGGATCATGTGTTTATTCTTTTTAAAGTGAGGGTTGCAAACGCGCCAATCATCTAAGTTTCCATTAATCTTGATAATACATGCCATTCTCTCTCCTTGAACTTTTTTTTTTTGCATTTTGTCACTTTACAAACACAATATTTTATGTGATAGGCCAGCGCAGATTAGCACTTCGTTGTGACGTGGAAGGAAGAGGACACATCTTCAAAGAAATATCCCATGTCAAAAGACAAATGTCTTTTGATGTTTAATAATAGAAGTTTTTGCTGAAATATGACATCATTTCCTTTCAAGCCTCCAAAACTGAAGAACATAGATGGATTATTACTGTCTAAGCCTGGATAATTTCAAGTTTTGCCAAATGTTCTTGATTGAACTGGGGTCTTGGCTTTGACTATGCCATTTCAACCCTGTAAAGTGAACCTGCTGGTTCTCTTCCCAGACTAGCTCATTCGACTCCCACAGCATGATCCTACCACCACCATGTTTCAAGGTGGGATGGTGTGTTCAGGGTCATGTGCAGTGATTGTTTTCTTTCAACGTTTTTCTTCTTGAAACTCTTACTTGAAACCAAATTGATGGGGGGCTGTGTAAGCACATTCTCCCACCTGAGCTGTAGCTCTCTGCAGCTCCTCCAGAGTTACTTTCTTGGCTCCTTCTCATTGTAATGGTCTCTATGCCTGGCCTGTCAGTTTATGTGGACAGCCTAGGAGTAAAAGGTGCCGAATAGAAATAGACACAAAGATTTCTATTTGTTAAAGATTTTGAAAATCACGCATTATTTTTCCCTCTATTCACAATTAGACACTAATTTGTGTTGTTTTATGATATCACATCCTATTTACATACATTATGGTTTGAAGTTGAAGCCACAAAATGGGAAACATTTCAGGAGGTATTAATGTTTTTGTAAGGCTCTTTAGCTCTATGTGCAGCAAAGTTGAAGCCACCGCACTGTTAAAAAACTGTTTTACGTGCTTCCTGGCTGTCCGGGCAGTATTATCTCACTGCTTGTGGGATGAAGTTGCTTCATCATTCTTGTCTGGGTGCTCTTTGGTTTATTACACTTCAGGTTTATTGCACTCACAAAGCGGCACTGCTGATTGATCGAGACTTTTAATCGGCTGCTGGTTCTTTTTCTACTTTTATTGGGTTGGACTGTAACAGCATAGAGCGTTGCGAGTCTAAGATCAAAGAAATCGTTCTCACACCTCAACCTAAGCCTGTTCATGTTAGTGCACGGATTTTCCATTTCTAGAAAGATCAGGTTTAGACCTAAATCGTCAGACACATGTAGCTGCTTTAGCTTGCCATCTGCTGCAAACATATGTTTTGTCTTATGAAGCTATCTCAGACTATCTTTGTTTGCCCCGTTCAGGTCAGTGTCAAGTGGCTACCACCCAGTGTCGCATCCAGAAGTGCACCACCGACTTTGTCTCGCTGACCTCCCACCTGACGCCCGCTGTGGATGGCTTTCATGCTGAGTTTTGCAAGGCTCTGCGCGCATATTCAGCCTGCACCCAGGGGACAGCTAAGGCCTGCCGGGGAAACCTGGTGTACCACTCAGCCGTGCTGGGCATCTCGGACCTCATGAGTCAGAGGAACTGTTCCAGAGATGGCCCAACTCCCTCTGCGCACCCCGAGATCCACCTTGAACCTTGCAACTACCACAGCCGCACCCAGCACACCCACACACACTCCCACATCCACTCTCACTCCCACAGCCATGGCCATGGCCGCTCTCGGCCCTCGTACTTGTTCTGTGGACTATTCGGGGACCCACACCTGAGAACATTTAAGGACAGTTTCCAGACTTGTAAGGTGGAGGGGGCATGGCCTCTTATTGATAATGACTATCTGTCGGTGCAGGTCACTAATGTTCCCGTGGTTAACGGCTCCAGTGCAACCGCAACCAACAAGGTGAGAACTGTTAAAATGGTGGAAAAAAATTATACCAACCTTTGTGTTCCTTTTGATCTTTGACCCGTTTATGCTTGTTTTAGCTGGTTCAGATTTCTTTTTAAAGAGGCCTAATCAAATGTTTTGGCCATTAAAAAAACACAAAAACCCTATATTCATACTCAAATAAGACAATATACACCATGATTTTTTCCTGATGATGCAATGTCTCGCAGCAAAGACAGCTCAGCGCGGTCGAATACCAACCCGCTACTTAAGCTCTTTCTTTTTGTATCTCGACTCCATTGCTTCTCCTTGTTTACTCATTGCACGCATGGTTTTGTTATGGTAAATATGCACAAAAACCTTGTTTACTAACAAATGGAGCAAAAACAAAGTTTAAAACACAGAAATAAAATATAATAAGCCAACAGGGCGTGATAAATTAATCGTTAAACCTTTGTGTGCAACAAGAGTGAGGTACTGCCGTAGAAATTCGTAAAATCATAGTATGTGACTAGGCCCCTTTAAGGACTGTAAGAAAAACATTGAAATTATGTTGTTCCAGCCTCCTTGTCATTAGCATTTATTATTTATATTAGGGGGTTGACAAATATTTTACAATAAAGTCTAAATGATTACAGGGTTGGCATTTTAAATTATTGTTAGCGACGTCTGCCAGCGCTGCCAGCAACCAGCGCTGCCAGCAACCAGCGCTGCTAGCACTACAGCATTAACAGAGACTTCCAAAAGGCTGCCAGCATTTCCAAATCCAGCATGTTCCATAACAGACAGATGTAGACAGCTAAAACATTCAGACTTCCCGTTATATAGCGATATTCCTGCTCTCTCTGTCTCTCTGAATGAGTGTATTTTGATTAGCATCTTACATCTCTGTGCTTCATTTGATATTGAAAATAGTCTCCTTCCCTATGTAACAGTGTCCACACTGAAGAGTGTTGTTTGTTGTGAATAGTACAGTGCATCAGACAAAAACTGGATTTTTGGCTGATGCCCGCCAGGGGTCTGGGCCAATTAAGTTGAAAGCACATCTGTAATTTCCTGGTATTAAGACTGACAGAGCCCACTAAAAGAGTGAGGCTGACATAGTTTCTTTTTCTCTTTGTGTGTGTGCTTTTTATTTGTTCCTTTTCTTGCCACAACACAAGAAATCTTATCAGTGGGAAACCATAAAACAACCTTGCTCTACTTAGCTCCCTTCCAGACTCCCTCTGCGCTTCTCTGGCTTCCACAGGCACACAGGTGCAAGGCGAGCGTCCTCGATCTTGTGACCGCCTCTTGTGACTGCAGCAGTGCAGCAAACCTAACTCGGTTAACGGCTGCATATAGCCTGACCGCTAATAGGGAGGAATGAGATGCGTGAAGGGATCCATTGTTTACGTATAAGCACATTTGGAAGCATTTGTGTGTCTATAAGAGTGAATATGGGTCCTACAGGTTCATAAGTAGCACTCCTTGCAGTCAGCTTAAAGCACTGTGTGTGTGTTAAAAGGCTCCTGTGCAACAGCAAAGATACGCGTACACACAGCTGTGCACGGCACTGCATGGAGGACAAGCCACACAAGGTGATCTTTGTGGTGTTAAAGAAAAAATATTGATATTTCCCCCGATGATTTGCCCTCTCTAGCTTAGTGGATAGCTTTAATTATTAAAGCACATGCACAAACAGCTATTCACCAACACCCGCGCACGCAGAGGGAGCAAAAAGCAGGTTTTTTGCTCAGCTGAAGATTTGACCTTGTGTCAGAGGTGGGGCGAGTTATTAGTCACGACTATTAGAGTCGAACACACACACCCGCACACACACTTTCATATACACCCACATTAACAGCCCGCCAGGCTTAATGGGCTGCCAGGCCTCATTCCTCACGGCTGTCATGTGAACAAAGCAGCCATTCACCGGAACTGTGATGCCGGAGTTAACCGTAATGCTCACACACCACACCCTGCGTCCACTGCTGCTTCTGCACACCCCTGGAGCAAGTGTGCGTGTTCATGTGTCAGCATGTTTTCATAGCTGTGTCAAATTACAACTTGTTAGAAAGTCATCAAGTCATTTCAGAAATATTGAGAGGATTGTGTCTCGGTGTGGGTGGCTTTTTATTTTGGATCTGGATTTCTAACCTCGTCTTCTTAATCTTTCTCAATTTTGTTTTTTTTCCTGTAGCAAACAAAAAAAAAAAAAAAACAATCATATAAACGTGAGCGAAACTGCGTCGTCGCCCACCCCAGAGGATTGGGGCCCTAAATAGATCACAAGTGGGTTTTGCAAATATGAACAAATTGACAGAAAATATGCACACATTGACTTTGGTGGGTGCCAAATAACACATGGTTGTTGCATAACATGCGCCATTTCGTATCCCAAAAAACTGCAGAGGGTCGAAAAGAGCACCACCTGTCATCACGAACCACCGCTATAGCAAAGCTCTGAATAATACGGCATAAAAGGATCCTTCTCAAACCTCTCTCTCTGATATTGAGTCAAACCATTTCTACACTGTTTCTCACTGTAGATCACCATCATCTTCAAGCCATACGAGGGTTGCACAGACCAGAGGGTGTACCAGGCAGTCACGGACAGCCTCCCAGCTGCCTTTGATGACGGCACGGTGAGCAGCGGAGACCCCATCCACACCTCCTTCGGTGCTGACGGTGCGGCTGGGAAGGTCCGGGCTCTTTGGATCTCTGAACGCAGCCCTGGGCGCCATGTGGAGCTGCACGCTGGCTATATCGGTGTGACTGTAATTATTCGCCAGCTGGGGCGCTACCTGACGTTGGCTGTGCGGATCCCCGAGGAGCTGGCTCAGGCCTACGATGATACCCAGGACCTGCAGCTCTGCCTGAACGGCTGCCCCAGCAGCGAGCGCATCGACCAGGCGGGGCACCTCCCCTTGCCGCCTTCTCCGCCCGCGCTCGGCCTGCAGCGACAGCAGCTGCGCCGGCCCGGCTACTCCGCGCAGATGCAGGCATACCCCTTTGGTGCTAGACATGTTTTTGGCGTGGAAGGGGCGAAGGAGCGCTGCAGTGAGAAGCTGGAGGCCCTAGACATCTACTTCCACTCCTGCGTGTTTGATCTCCTCACCACTGGAGATGCTAACTTTACATTGGCTGCACACAGCGCCCAGAAGGACATGGAAAACCTTCATCCACACCGGGATAGATGGAGGATATACCCCCGTGGCTCTGCAGCCTCCTTCTTCCTCTCCAACTCTCAGCTTATCAAAAAGCTCACTCCGCTCCTGCTGTGCGCCCTGAGCGTTGTATTCTTGTGAGAATGGCAGTCCCTGTGTGCCTGAATGCATGTAGGCCCATGTATGTGCACTACAAGAGGAGTTAGGGAGGATTTGTTTAGCCGAGCACTGATACTGAGCACTGATGCGGAGAAAAAACAGCAGGTCGGACAGTGATTGGGAACTGGAAGTGTTTTAACATGGGGGGGGGGGGGTGCACAGGAAAGCCTGCCAGCACTAACTGCACTTCTCCTGGCAGCGTCAGAATCATCAAATGCAACTGACAATGAGAAAAATGTTTCCATGTGGGTGAATCATCTGTACATAGTTAATGTTTTTTCCCTTAAGTGCACAGTGTGATAGTGTAGAGATTGTTTTCTTTGTCATTTCATCCGATTTTTTTTTAAATACCTCACACAGAGGCTTGTTTTTTTTTAACGAAAGCACTTTATTTTGACTTTTTTTTTACACAATGCCAGTCAGTGTTTCTGGGTTTTTTTTCCACCAAAAACCAATAACTATTGAAGTATTTGCTGTTGTTGTTGTTTTGCTCCTTTCAGAATAAGTTGAATATGAGGAGCTGCCATTGAGGCTAAAATGAAACATTCTTCCAGCAGCTGATCTGGGTCAGCGTCTCCTTTAAAGTCAGTTAATGTGAGGTTTTCTGTTGAATGTATTATTGCAGCAAATGTCATCAGTACTACTCGGTTGTTATTTGATTCCAGCTAAGTGTGTGTGCGTGTGTCTGTGTATGCGCGCGTGTTTGCAAGGGTTTTGGATATTTTTTAAGAACTAATTAATGTTTGCTTTATTTAATGTGACTCACACTAGAGATAATTAAAACTTTTTGCCAACATGTAATGATAATACTGCATTTTTTTTATACATAACACATAAAACTGCCTGTACCTTCCTGAATGTAAGAGCGTATTTTTATGACCTTTCTTGGAACTTACCAAGCACTTTCTCCAAACCTTTCCAAGAACTTAATAGGTACTTTTTTGAAACTCACTAGGTACTTTCCTGCAACTTTCATTTAGCTTAACGATTACATTCCAGGAGCTTTCAGTTAGGTTAACGATTACTTTCCTGGCACTTTTGTGGTTTTTCTGAATTACCTTTGAGTAACTTATCAGGTAGTTTCCAAAATCATTTACAAATCTTACTGATTACTTTCCATGAATTTACTAAGTACTTCCTTGGAATTTTCATTGAACTAACCAGGAACTTTTGCTGAAGCTACTTTCAGCAACGGGGCTATGTGATGTGGAGACATACTTGATAAGAAGTAAAAAGTTCCAGGAGAGTACCTCGTAAGTTTCAGAATACAAGTAAGATCCTGAAGAGTACCTGGTCTATTCCCAGAAAGGAACCAGTAAGTTGAATAAAAGTTGAGGTAAAGCCCCTGGTATGTGCCAAAAACTGACCTTTTTAGTCCCAGGAAAGTACAGACTGTATTATGTTGTGCTACCCCCTTCTTGATTTGATTTTTACCAAAGACAAATGGCATGTTTAATGTACACAGGAATCATGACCAAACCAGCACCTTCATCCCCACTCTTTTTAAAACTTGCTACTGTAAACCTGTTTATCCTTTGGCCCGGTGTTTCATCTTGGGATATGAAGAAAATACTGGAAGTGAAAAACACAACTGTTCAGATTATTGAAATGTGTCTGTATAAGCACTGTGATGTGGGAATCAACGCCTCGTAGAATTTCCTGCCCTATTGAACATGTAACATTCTGTATATTTATTCCCAGTTTGTTGGATCAACTTTAGTTTTAGCCATCTTGAAATCTCCTTTCATCTTGTACGTGTCGGTTTGGTGAAGAGTGGCTGGTCAGTGTTGAAATACCTTAACTTATTTATGAACGTAGTGTCCTGTAGGGGAAGTTAAGCTCCATATTCTTGCTGTTGGATAAAATATTTAAATAAAATGTCAGATGTGATTGTGCTGCCACCTAGTGGTGCTTCCTTGCTATGTTAGTGTGTTACTTAAAGCGCTCAAAAAACAAACTAAAAAAAAGAATGGAAGAAACGAAGTGTGTGCTGGTCTTTTATTTAAACAGGATGAAATCAAGTCAGCAGCGATGTATTATTTAATGTCTAATAATTATAGAATAACTATAGAAACAGCAATATAAGGCAGCTGAACTGCATAATAAAATAGACTAATAAACATCAGTCCACCATGTAAATATCTCAAATATAGCCTTACATACCAAATTCCTCTGTAGCGTCTGGAAGGTTGATGGTCTAAAACAGGTTTTAAACATTTAATTACAATTAATTGAATTGCAAGGCGTTGAATAACAATGGGTTTACACTAGACTTAAAACAATAATGAAGGAACAATTCCTTGACCAGGTCCAAAAACCTTTTTATGCAGGATCTTAGATTCTCCTCTGGTCTGGTCACTGAGGTGGGGAGAGTAGCCGATATTTGTACTCAAGAAAGAGTAGCATCACCTCAGTATATTTAACTCAAGTAGAAGGAAAAAGTAGTCATCCAAAACATTACTCACTAAGAGTGAAATCTGTTTGGCAAAAAGGTCACTCTAGTACTGAGTAGCAGTTTGATTAGAACGTCTAATTTCATTTGTGTAAATGGTGTGATTGGACAATCAGACAAATATATATGAAATTAAACAAAGAACAAAACAAAAGACGAGTTTAAATAAGTTACATCAATACAAAATAACAAATTCATGCAGAACAAATACATTTCCAAATATGTTTTACAGAGTAAATGTGACTAGTTACTACCAACTCCTGGTTTTAATTATGTTTAATATAATTCAGTAGAAGAGAAGAGAAATCATAAAACAATGATGCAATTGTAAAATTTCTGGGTGTGTAACACTATTATCCTGAAATAAACAGTCAAGCTTAATCAAATGATGATCTAAATTCAACGTTTTATCTTGTGTTTTGAAACCTTGTTCATGGCTTATTGTTTCTATCTGGTCTTCCAGTTTGTGTTGAACTGGTCTCACAGCAATTTATACAGGACTTTGCAGAGGTATTCAAACACCTTGAACTATTCTCACATTTTATAACGGCACAACAACAACCTTCAAAGTATATAATTGGGATTTTCACTTAAAGACCAAGAAAAGAAGCATGTAGTTGTGAAATGGAAAACAATATATGGTTTTTAATCTTTCTTAACAACTAAATCCTTGAGTTCTTCAACCCTCATTACTTTAATACTCAAAAGCGAAGTTTCAAGGCAATTAAGTACCTTCAAATGTCACTTGATCAAGTTTATACATGGTGGCAGCAGCATTATGCTGCGTGGATGCATTCAGCAGGAACAAGAACCTGATGATTGAGCTCAATATAGGCTAGTAGAAATGCACACCAAACTTTTCAGACATCCAAGTGCAAAAAAGTATTAAAAAACATGTATAACTCTTTTCATGTCACAATTATGCTGTGCCTTATGATGGTCTATCACAAAATTTTAAAGTGTGAAGAGACAAAATACAAAAATGCTGTGAATCCTTGGTAATTAAGCTGTTGGAAAGTTAAACAGAAATTACATTTCCTTCTATTGGCTAATTTTTTTAATCTATTTTTTATTATATTTATTCTATTAAAACTAAACACTGGAGCTCCTCACAACTTAAAAAGTGAACAAAATTTACGAGCATTGATCCACCTGTGTGAGGTTTTCGTTTTGATCAGATACCATCAGACTTGGCCTCACAAACAGGATCTCTTTTCAACTGCCATAGTCAGCAACACCTGGGATGTGAGAAAAAAAAACTGAAAAAAGGCGCCACGACCAATTCAGAACAGTAAACTCTCGAGGTTCACTTCTGTTGTTCCTGTAGCTTTCCCCAAAAACTCACTGAAAAGCCATCTTCATGAAGTCAACCATAAAGGACGGGAGCATTCCCTTCATCTTTGGGTGTAGAAATCCTCTCCGAGTTGACAAAAGAAGAAGCTTCAGTTGCTCCGGTTTCTTTTCAGCATCACGCTTTGTATCCAAAGCTCTTCCTTTTCAAATATCTATAAAAAATGCAAATATTTTAGACTGTTTAGGTAATTTTTTTCATTTTCATTCAGAAAAATCAATATAGTTAATCAGCAAAAGCTGAATTACTGCAGTGACCTAATAGTTACTCCTCAAAATGTCATGTAATCAGTGACTTCAATAAGGGCTCAAATCCACAAAATGTCTTTTCAGGAGAAGGTTTTTAATATTTTTCTCACACTGTTCACATTATACCTTTGACAATTGCAGTGGCCTATTAGAAGCAATAAAATCCCAAACTGTCCCAGCATATAGGAGTTCGCTTTCAGGAGGGTAACTAAATAAAGACAGTGGGGTTGGGCTATTGTTGTGTCAAACAGCTGAAATTTTACATAAAAGGGCAAATTTTCTTTTAAACCATAATATGAAAGGGAAACTATAGATGACCATTTTCCGCCTTAATTTGCATCTGCCTATATGGCGAGATTTCTCCATCTCTTCACAAATGATGAGATGATTCCTCGGAATCAGTTTTTAACTTCTCACCAGAAATGAAGTCACAAAGTGGAGCTATCCAAATGTTAAAATGATTAAGTGTCTTGCATGGAGCCTGCCTTGGGTGCTGCCATCTTGAATCATCACTAACGTCACCTATGTAACGACAAAATTACCTGCAACAGCTTGGTGTTTTGATTTCACAGTGTAAAATAGGCCTACATTAGTAATAAATACATGTATGCTGGAACCTTCTTTCACACAACAGAGTACAATCTCACCTGAGAAATCGAGGAGTCAGGCCATTATTGAATTCACCGATTGAATTTCCTATTCCTTTCCATTAAACATGAAGTACTTGTAATGAAAGACCTCATAGTGTCCTGTTTGATGAGTCACTCTTACCACTTAATAACAACATAAATAGTCATCAGTGCATCAAAGACTATTATCTTTGTTAGAAGAAGCCGCATACACAGCACGACCACAGTGTTGGTCCTCACAGCAACATCTGGAGATCAAATCACACATAAACATGTTGAATCCGCTTTTCAAACGGGCAATTTTTCACTGAGGGCCTTTAACGATGTTTTACCTTCTCTTTCTTCTTCATTGCTGCACATTTCATCCTCACCTTTAGAAATAATAGAAATGTTTGGAAGCTAACTCAGAGTGCTGTTGCTCCAAATTTATGATGGATAAACTCTGATCAGCAATACCTTTTGAAGCAATGCAGTGCCTTTTTGTGGCCTTTGAGTGTTTCCTGCGGCGCACAGAGCAGCTGTATGACGGCCAGTTATTGGTGACCACAGTGATCATCGCCACAGCACTGTGGCCGCGATGCTTCCTGCTTACAGCACCGTTGTATGGGGCGACGTTGGTGTAGTCCTCATCAGAGGCTGACCTCCAGCTGATCTCCAGGTGCCCTCTCCTGAAGTCGCTCACTACACAGACCAGCAGGGTCCAGCCAAGCCTCTCGCCTGAGAGGTGGACTGGTGGGGCCAGAGAAGCCAGCACATGACCCTCCACCCCTCCTGAAACAAGAAAAGTGGAAAGGATCACATCAAAATGTTCATAAGTCAACTAAAACAAAAGCAGGAAGATGAGAAACTGCAAGACTGAGTGGCAGATGGACTCAAAAAATGTCCATTGGTTGCAGAGATGAGAAAGAATTAATCATTCAAGCAAACTTTATATGTTGAGCAAAGCAAGACGTAATAAAAACAGGTAAAGTCCGAAAATGAGGAGCTAAACAAAAAAAATATGATGAAAATGTGTTTTTAACAGTGGTGAAGTTTGTTTGAAGGAGTAAGGAAACACAATTGTGTTCATGATAAGAAGGAAACATTGGAGGTGGACAACAATCTGAGATGCTTTATGAAAGGTCCTGACAACAGTGTCAAAAATAACAAAAAGACAAATAAGAAAATGTGAAGATAATAATCAATGAAGCAATAGAAGAAAATAAATATTAAATACAAATGTGTAAATTGAATACACAATTAACTAAAAGTTCATTAAAACTTCAGGTATGATTAGTTTAAGACAAGGTTGAATTAGGAATGTTTATTTAAATGACTAAAGCTAAAAGCCAAACTAAATGAATAATTCCCAAGTCACTTTTGAAAACATTAATGGTCTCCTTGACAACATGAAAATGTTCCCTAAGCACAGGTTTTTGTTTTTACTTTGGGATGACTTACAAGCCAAGATAACTTCATTTATAAAGTACTATAACAGTAGGCACTAAAAAAAGATAATTAAAACACAAGAATTTAAAACAAAATAAATGATTAAAGTAAAAATAAAATCCAAGGGAAAGTAGCAACAAGAAACGAAAAAATGTGCACAATAAAAACAGAACTGATAAATTTGCACAACTTAGACTGTTGATTCTAAACGTCATTAAAAGCACCTTAAAATCAATCCTAAAATGAACAAGTAGCCAAAGCAGACACTATAAAATTGGAGAAATGTGACACCTTCAAGCTTAACTATGCATCGAACATTATTTCTAAAAATTAGATAAATAAAACAACTCAATTTTGAATTTGCTAAATGTGGATGGTGGTAATAAATGGTAAAAATGTATTAAGCACCAACACATCCATCTGCACTTCTGTAAAGGATGAATTTTTTTCCATGCAAAAATGTATATTTTGCATATTTTTTTAACAAAATAAGGAGCACGGTCAAAGATCTTACCTGTCCATAGATATATAATCGGAAGATAAATGAGTCCTCTGGGTGGCTCAGTCATTTCTAACCTGCAACTACTCTGACTTTTAGGAGCTCTGATCAGTGCTTGCTGTACGTGTGTGTGTGTGTGTGTTAGTTGGTGAATGTTGGTATGCCTTGTGTGTCAGTGCATTAAAAGAGGGCTTTGCCAGGAGCGTTGCATTGTGGGAGATTGGCATGTCTCATTGTTGTGACCTTATACTAACAATGGCAACCCCTTACACACTGCCAATACACACACACACACACACAAACCCAAACACCCAGACACACAGGGAGGAAGGGAGACATGTTACACATGTGAAGCTCTGTTAGGATTCATTAAAACTTCAGGCAAATGAGGAGAGGGCATTAAGAATAATACTGAAACAACAGGAGTCCCACCTGCGTATGGCTGTTGCGTCTGAGGTGAGATAATATCAGCAACACCTGCACACACAGACACAAACATTGTTCTGGAAAGTGATAAATATCAACATGTAAATCAATTTAGACACTTTGCTCAAAATTTATCTCCCATTAACTCATAAGGAAACCTTATTGCCTGTATCCTGGAATCTTAAGTTCCACCATCTCTCCACTCTCTCTTACACGCTCACCTACAAACTCATTTAAGCATTTTTTTTATCCTCGGTGGGCGGCATCTTAAAAGAGAAAGTGAAACTGAGCATCAAGGAAGCATGATGAAGCTAAAGTGATCGAGGTAATGCTTTCTTTTTTTGGTAATTCTTAAAATCTCCCACAGTTTGAGCAGAGCTAAGTTCCAGCTCATCTCTAACAATGCATCTAGGCTGTGGATAACTCAAGAGTCTGTAAATGTTTGCTGTAAATATTAAGTTTGACACAGTGCAGCTTTAAGAATGCTCCTGCAACCTGAATTGAACTGTAGCTGTGCTCCGGCAGCTGCTGTCACCTTTTTTTTTTTCGTTATAGCTCTGTCCTCCTCTTGCTTTCTGCCCACATAATGAAGGCTGTCTTGTTTTTGCTCACAAGTTTGAATCTCTTAAAGGAATAGATTTGCTGTGGTCTGAGTTTTAGCTGAGCTCTGTGTGCCAGAATTAACCGAGCATGTGGTGCTCCGCACAGCCCAGTTATTCTTAGCAGTTTTTCTCCACCTGCTCTAAGAGAATAATCTAGTCTTTTTATTTTTTGGGCCCCAAGTTAGATATCTATTTCATAACTACACGGCGGTCTAAAGTAAACTAGATATCCGATAGCCATATGTTTATTGCACCACAATTATGTTCTGTTCGTTTTATCAATGTGGTGGCAATTCGTTACAAAAAAAATTCCCAAGACAAGACCAGACAAATCAGTGCAAGTAAAACGCAATAAAAAAAGATTCAATTTATTCTAATATTCAGTCACATTTACCTCCAGTTAGAAACAGTCCAGTTCCAGATCATAAAGCAATCCTTACCAAGCATATAGTGACAGTGGAGAGGAACAACTCCCGTTAAACAGGGGAAAAAAACTCCAACAGAATAAAGTGTAAGCAAGACACCGTGACTAGGCGAGGGTTAAAGAGACAGGAACAAGATACAAAAACAGGCAACCACTGGCCACTGGTGTTTTTATGGGAGAGAGAGACTAAACAGGGTTAATGGTAGCAGTAGTAGTTCATGCTGGCAATATATCTGTTGTGTCCAGGAAAGAGACAGCTAAACCAAAAGCACTGAGCGATGAAAAGTTTCTATGGAGTAGAAGGATAAAGGGTACACAAAGTTAATGGTTGATATCTCTGTCTACAACTCTGTTAAGAAAGCACAGGTCAGGAGAAGTTTCTATTGAAAAGGAAAACAAAGAGTACAGACAGTTAACTGGAGCAGCTGGGAGCTGTTTGATTCCATAAAAACAGCTTTTGTATCCTAACCTGACAACAGCCAGATGCATGTCTCGCTCCGCCTAGCTCCACTCACATACATCTGGGACACCGCCGATAGAAAGTGATTTCTCCAACCAATTTTATGGTCTGGCCAATCAGGACGGCGGGCTGGAGTTTCATAAATGTGACGTAGTGGAGAAGCGACCATGACGTGAGACTGTTTTGATAGCAATGGCGGCTCGTCGAGGAAGCAAGCGTTAACATTGATGCTGCTATTTCTTCCGTGTTGTCCAATCTACCTAATATTGTTTCATTAAAAGAACATCAGAGAACGGCTCTGAAGGCTTTTGTTGGTGGAAACCATGTTTTCGCCCTTCTCCCGACAGGATTTGGCAAGTTTTGTTTTCCGGGTCGCGTCCGCTGCGGACGCGGACGCGCCCCGGAGCGGTTAGCGCGAACCATGTTAGGAGGCCTTTAGTCCTCAACGCGGTTGCCCCGGGATCGACTCCGACCCGCGGCGCTTTGTCGCCTGTCTTTCCCCCTCTTCCTGTTAGCTCACTGTCAATAAAACGCATGCCACTAGAGCCGCAAACACATAAAAAAAAAATGTTTTTTTTTTCCTGTGTCGCTCTCATCAGCGTCACGGGTTAGCTTCGGTGTGAGTGGTTGAAATAGCACGTCGATAAAGATGACAGACAAGTGGCTTATCCAATCATATGCAAGGAGTTTTGATAAGGCCCAGCCTTCAGTAAAGGCAATTCCTATGGCGGTGTCCCAGATGTATGTGAGTGGAGCTAGGCGGAGCGATATGCATCTGGCTGTTGTCAGGTTATTTGTATCCCACTCCACAAAAGTGAAATATATAACCTGGTCACACGGTTGTAGTTATTCAAACTGTGACTGTCCTAAATTCAGTTCGCTGAGATTCTGCTAGAATAGTATGAAGTCCTGGGTGGTGGGAGGTTTCTTACTTTGAAACCTGTAATAAAATCTATACATGCATGTATTATCTTTAAAGACATTTTTTGACTTTTTATTCCCTTTTTCATGTCTTTCAGGTTCAAAAAAGGAATCCCAGAGGAATAGTCAATATATTTTTATTAACTATTGAGTTTGGGAGGTCCTTACATCTTGACCCTAGTGTTCGAGATATGAATAAATTAGTTCTGTGCTAATAGTCAGCATCTCAGACGGGTTGGCATCAGTTTAATCAATCTTGCTGACAGACATTTCTTTTGCAATGACTGCAGTTAGGCTTTTAGTGCTGTTGGCGTTCAAGGTGTGCATGGTTGGGTCTCAGCCCTCCCATAATTCACAGCAGGTAACAAGCCCGCCTAGTCCTACCACAGAACAACCACCCCTGGAACATGGCACCCTGTCCTTCCCCTGGAGCCGTCTCCGTCTGCCGAGGTATGCTCTACTCATTTTCTAGGACTATTTTCTAGTACATGGAAAAAGGAGAAATATCTGTATTTTGACTCACTGATTAATTAACTGTCATGTTTCTGTGTCTCAGGTACATTGTTCCTCTTCACTACCACCTTCTCCTGCACCCCAACCTCACAACTCTCAGTTTCACAGGCACCGTGCAGATCCAGATTGACGTCCAGAACAATACAAACTGGGTTGTGTTACACAGCAAGGGTCTTCAAATCTCCAAGGCCACAATTTTAGACCATAACCTTGCTCATCTATCTGACCAGGTAGTTGGACATACAAAGGGGATTATCTTTTTTTTTACTGTCACTTATCTGCTTAACAATGTTCCCCTGTTGTAGGTTCTTCCAGTTCTTCACAACCCTTCGCACGAGCAGATAGGCATTTTTTCTCCTAGGGTTCTCAGCAGCGGGCATAAGTATTTCCTATATGTAGAGTTTGAAGCACCGCTAGCTGAGGGATTTTATGGCTTCTATAAAAGCAGCTACAGAACCAGTGAAGGAGAGACCAGGTGAGAGAAGGTTTCCTGTCTTCCAACATCATTGGGAAAATGATCCAACACATATTCTGCAGCAACAGTGCAACCATCTCTTTTCAGAAACCTAGCTTCCACTCACTTTGAACCCACAAGCGCTCGAATGGCATTTCCTTGTTTCGATGAGCCGAGCTTCAAAGCCAACTTCTCTGTGCGGATCAGGAGGAGCCCGGAGTACATTTCTCTCTCCAATATGCCTGTGGTGAGTGCTGGAGCTTTGAAACGTTGCATACGCTTTCAAAGTCTTTCAAAGAAAAAAAGTCTTCACAGTTCTTCTGGGTTTCAGATCAAAACAAAACAACTGAGCGGTGACCTTCTTGAAGATCATTTCGCCCCGAGTGTGACGATGAGCACGTACCTCGTAGCTTTCATCGTTTGTGACTTTAAGTATGTCAGTGCAACAACATCGTCTGGGGTGAAGGTAAGGCCTTCTACCCTGGTGTCACTTTTATAGCTTCTGTTGCTTTCCCAGCCTTGAATTCTGGTTCAACAGTTTGGGTCTGGTTTCACTGCAGGTGTCCATCTATGCTGCACCTGAGAAGTGGATGCAAACCCACTATGCTTTGGAGGTTGCTGTTAAAATGCTGGACTTCTATGAGGAGTACTTCAACATTCGCTATCCTTTACCCAAACAAGGTAACAAAAAATTTATTTTATTTCTTATGTCCAAACATTACCATTTTTTCTTTATTGCTTATTTCTTTCTCTTCCAGATCTGATTGCCATCCCAGATTTCCAGGTCGGTGCAATGGAGAACTGGGGCCTGACCACCTACAGGGAGACCAGCCTTCTCTATGACCCCCTCACATCCTCCATTTCTGATAAACTCTGGGTTACAATGGTCATTGGTCATGAACTAGCCCATCAGGTGAGGGCATAAAAGTAAAGGTCAATGGTGCATTAGGATTATTGTTTAGCTTTACTAGTTTAGATTTCTTAGATTTGGATGAAGCGCTTAAATCCTTCGGTTTGCCCTGCAGTGGTTTGGCAACTTGGTCACCATGGATTGGTGGAACGACATCTGGTTGAATGAAGGATTTGCCAGATACATGGAGTACATTTCAGTGGAGGCCACCTACCCTGACCTCAAAGTGGTAAACTGTTTAATCCCTGACTAATATATCACAATTATTCCCTAAAAAGAAGATTGATATTCATGTTACCTAACCTGTTCTGGCAGGAGGAGTATCTACTGCACACATGTTTTGCAGCAATTGGTCTTGATTCTTTAAACTCCTCTCGGCCTATCTCGAGCCCAGCAGAGAGCCCCACCCAGATCGAAGAGATGTTTGACACAGTCTCCTATGACAAGGTATGCTCTTTCTGTTTAGGTAACAATAGATCGTAGCCTCGAATTGAGGATGTAGCAAACACAAAATTAACAAAAGTGTAGAATTTTCATCAAATATAGTTGCACTAATATACCCTATTTGAGTTCAAATGTTCATATCATTTGAACATAATAACAGAGTGAGTAACCTGATCACATATATGATGTTACAAAATGACTTTTTACAGTCTTCATGAAATCGCATAGTTGATATCTAAAACTTTTCCAGGGAGCATGCATCCTGCACATGCTGCGACACTTCCTGACAGAAGACGTGTTTCAGGGTGGGATAGTGCGATACCTCCGCAAGTACAGCTACGGAAATGCCCACAATCAGGACCTTTGGGACAGTCTATCTAATGTAAGACACTATTATTTTTCTTTCTTTTATCGTGTTTCCTAAGGAACATTTTCATACAGAGGGAGCTTTATGGAGCTGTCCAGTGCATCTGTCACATTTCTAGTTCAGAGAAAGCAAATTACATGTTCTTATTCTGTTTTTGTAATAGCTATTTTTGTCACATAACGAACAAACTGTGAATTGATCATTTTATTTTCAACTCCCTATTCATTTTCTTAAATATATATGTTTTGTGTTAGACCAGTATATTAGTTATCACAAATCCAGGGTGCTCTTAACTTTTACTTGTTACTTTAAAGAAATCTTTGTTTAGATTAAGTGTGTTTTACCTGCATTGACATTCCATTATCTGTACCTGGTATTAAAGTGCAGAATTATTTTTTTAAAAGTGTAAAACACTGATGTCTGGGAAGACATCAAAATAATGTGTGCTTTGGAACAAAATATGCCTCCAACTTTTCCAGTTTCTCTTGGTCTTTGGTGACTCTTGGTCTGAATCTGCATAGAATATCTTCGTCAGGCAACAACAGAAAAAAATTCAGTCAATATAATTTGCAAACACTGACATTAATTTATGTTTCCATTTTACACCGAGTTGCTTTTTTATTCAGTTAGAATAAATAGTTGAACTTACAGTGCTTTGCAAAAGTATTATTAGCCCTTGCTTTTTGTCACCTTGTGTTACTTTACAACCACAAACAAACCTCATTGTGTTTTGTTGGGTTTCAGTGTGATAGACCAGCACAAAGCAAAGCATAATTATTTTACAACCCTAAACCATAATTGTGAAGCGAATGGAAAGGGTGCATGGATGGATCTCTCTACCACACATACATACAGCATCCCCTCACATATACACCTATGATATAATACTATAACCATCTTCTGAACTGAACATTTTACATCGCAGCTCATCAGCTTACATTGGGATATGTGCAGTTCCTTTGTATCCATTGTTCATTGTTTGCATTTTATCCTTACTGATGATTCTGCCACGTTTTTTATTTATCAATTCATACACAGAGAGCCTTCCTTATTTTTACCCAGCAGCAAAGGCTCAGGACCCTAAGGTCTGGTGTTTGGTGTGGGTGATGGGTGTGAGGAAGTTGGTGTCTGCAGAGCGGAGGGAGCGGGAGGGGCGGTGGGGTTTCAGGAGGTCAGTCAGATATGGAGGGGCCATATTATGAAGAGACTTGTAGGTGAGGAGAAGAAGCTTGTACTGGTTACGGTATTGGACAGAGAGCCAGTGAAGCTGTTGGAGGACAGGGGTGATGTGATCTCTGGACCAGGTATGGGTGAGTAGGCGGGCAGCAGAGTTCTGTATGTATTGTAATTTTTGGAGATGACTGAAGGAGAGGTCCATAAAGGATGCTATTGCAGTAGTCGAGTCTGGAGGTGATGAAGGCATGTATGAGGATTTGAGCTGCAGACTGGGAGAGGGATGAACGGAATTTAGCATGCAATACTGTAAGAGATGCAACTGTTCCATTTTTGTAGCTGTTCAAAGTGTTAATTTGAATTCCTGAATACATTCAAATGATATATTCAATAAAAGCAACAAATTCTCAATCAGTTTAAAAGGAAATTGTAAAATGCAGATTCCTGCAGCCAGTGGAGTTGTGTAAGAACATTTTACACTTTAATATTTTTGAAGAGAAACACAGTTTACCTACCTAAACTATTGAAAAAAAAAAAGAAGAAATCTCTGGTTTGAGATTATTCATGATTAAAACACAATATCACAACAACCACACTCAAGTATTTACTTATGAAAAGAAAAACTGGTTTTGGTAGAGCAGAATTGGTGATTAAAAAAGAAAACTGTTTTAGGAAAGACTACTGTTAGTTTTAGAAGGTGAATTGTTTAAAATGTCTGAAGTAAAAGCACTCCAAATACAATTTTTGACAGTTATACCGAGGCATGAAAAGAATAAAAAAAAGAATCACTGCTTTGTGTTGGTCTATCACATAAAATTTTAGTAGACACATTGAAGTTTGCAGAATTACACAAAAGCTTCTTATGTATGTATAGTTTTGCAAGGCACAGACCATGTTAATCAAATGAACCTCATCCAAAGTGATGTATTTGATTAAAAAAAGATAAACCTTCCATATTATTTTTCAGACATGTTCAGAGGATGACTTCACCTCAGGAAAACACTGTTACAGCAGTGACCAGGCCTCCAAGAATGCAGTGAGTAAAACATCTGAACCCTCTCTCACCTTCCCGATGTCACAGCAGTTACATGATTGTGTTTGCAAGTACTGAGTGTTAATGTCCTTCTGCAGTATCTGTTTGCAGGGGAACACCTAAACCTGACAGCCATGATGAACACTTGGACTTTACAGAAAGGGATTCCTCTGGTCACTGTGACCAGAAAGGGCCCTCGACTGCTTCTAAGACAGGATAGGTTCTTGAGGACAATTCTTCCCTCTGATCCTCAGTGGCCCGCTGTGCAACAAGGGTAACTTCACCAGTATTAGTGATATAATGTGCCTTTCAAACCTTGGGTTTATTTTGTAAAATGAAAACATTTTGAGATTGATACACTTTCCTTTTGAATAGTTTCCTATGGCAGATTCCTCTGACATACAAGACTGATACTTCCAGCACCATCCACAGACATCTGATGACTTCTCCCACAGGTAAGAGATGAAATAAAACCCTGGATGAAGTTCTCGTTTTCAGCTTTACTTTCCGATAATCCAACAGTTGCCGTTTTGTTTTATTTAGACAGTATACACATTGGAGAAGAAGCCAAGTGGGTGAAAATAAACTCTGATATGACCGGGTATTATGTAGTTCATTATGCTGATGATGGTTGGGATGTGATGGCTAAACTACTGAGGGAAAATCACACTGCTCTGAGCTACAAGGACAGGACTCACTTGATACACAATGCAGTTCAGCTGGTCACGTAAGTTAGAATGTTTGCACAATAAACTTATCTGAATGTCTGCAAAGAGAGTAATGATTTTGTTTTCTATCTTTGTGAAGGGCGGGGCATCTCCCACTTAATAAAGCCTTGGACCTGATAGGTTATCTACAACTTGAGAAACACACAGTGCCTCTCCTCCAAGGACTTGGTTATCTGGAGGTCTTTTACCACATTATTGAAAAGAAAAATGAACCAATTTTAACACAAGAACTGGGAGTAAGAGAGCTATGCCTCATAGGTTTCCTAAAATGTATTTCAGTATGACATTGTCTGAATGTGACGTGCTGTTTCTCTTTCTCCGGGCAGAAATACATCCTGAAGTTTTTCAGGGCCATCATCGACCAGCAGACGTGGAGCGACAGCGGCACTGTGTCTGAGCGACGTCTGAGGTCGGAGGTCCTGTCTCTGGCTTGTCACCTGGAATACCCCCCCTGTCTGGAGCGTGCAAATCATCACTTTCAAGACTGGCTCCGTTCCAATGGGACATTGAAGTCAGTTTGACTCACATCATAACAAATATATTTCTAACCCAACAATAATTTTTGGAGATGTGCCTTGATAGCGCCTTCAGAGCAGCTTTAATTCTAACATAGCATGTATTCAACAAGGTGAGATTTTGGTACATATGGACATTACAGCTTTATACAGTTGCTCTGGATTTGTGGGTTGCACATCCACTGGTTCCTCACATCCGGAAGGTGCACTGTTGGAGGGAGATCTGCCGACTCTGGAGACCACCGAAGCATAGTGAACTCACTGTCATGTTCAAGAAACCAGTTTGAGTGGATTTGAGTTTTGTGAGATTATAGTGGATTGACACACTTTAAAGGATTGAGAAACTTTGTTCATAAAGGCTTAAAATCAGCAACAATATTCAAGTTGGCTGTGGGGTTTTACAAAAACTTTTAATTACACCACCTTTGCTAGAAGCCTGAACGTTGATCCAAGGCTTGATGCATCCATACTTTTATGTTGTCCATGCCAAATTCTGACCCTACCTTCCAAATGCTGCAGCTGAAATCCAGACTCACTGGACCAGGCTGCCATTGCCCAGTTTTGTTTAGATTGCAGCATCAGCTTCCTGCTCTTATCTGACTGAATTTGCACATGGTGGGGTCACTGCTCATGTAGATTAGCTGCTTCCTGGTTGGATTTGTTGTGCGTTCACAGGTGGCATTTAGATCTTGGTTGTAAGGAGTGGCTACTTGAGCATTTGTTGCCTCTCTATCATTGATAACCATGGCACACTAAATCATGTTTCTGCCCTATTCTGATGCTCAGTTTGACCTTCACCAAGCTGTCTTCACTATGTTTAAATGGCTAATTGCATTGAGGTGATGCAATGTGGTTGGCTGATTCTCTGTGTTAAAAAGTAATATCTGTTCTGTGAGAGAATGGCATATATAATTGAATATGTAATTGAGTCTTTAATGTCATTGTCTGTGTTTTTTTTACTATAGCTTGCCTACTGATGTGGCAGAGACAGTTTTCTCAGTGGGAGCTCAAGATGACCATGGCTGGACCACACTCCTAAACACGTACAAGATTTCCCTCTCTGAAGCCCAGAAGAAAAAGATCCTCTTTGCTTTGGCAACCACCAGAGACACAGACAAGCTGCAAAGGTGCTGCATGACCCTTTTCTGATTTTTTTTTAAATGGATGGTGCTACCATCTTGTGGCAAAAAAAATATATATATTTATATTATATATTGTAATATGTTTCAGTTGGTTTATATTGCACAAATGTTGGTTAAGCCCAGGTGAAAAATTAAGCAATAACATGCTTAGTGTCATAAATCCTGCAGCTTTAAGTCAGCAGTTTGCTTTGTGTGTATTTACATTGCAGACTGCTGGCAATGGGTCTGAAAGGGGAGGTGATTCGCTCACAGGACCTGTCTCATGTCGTTTGGATGGTGGCTGGTAACCCGAAGGGATATTATCTGGCCTGGAACTTTCTCAAACAGAACTGGGACACACTGGTTGAAAAGTCTGTATGACTTGTTTTCATAACATGCAATACCATGAAGGTGCCACTCTATGCATATTGTATTTTCTGAAAGCTGTTTTTTGCCCATCAAGAATTCTGATGAACTTGTCCTAACCCTCCAGCATGGATTTAAGATTGTAGATTTACATCTGCTGGAGCAGATATGGAGTTTATTGGAGTTTATTTCAATCCTGTCAATCCTCCTTTCTTTCTTAAAGGTTCCAGTTAGGCTCATCCTGCATCAGGACCATGATTATTGGGACCACGGGACAGTTTTCATCTCTTCTAACTGAAGTAAATTAATACTTTAATAATTTTTAATACCTTTATGTTTATTTCAAAGATGACATGTGATTATGGAGCCCATTTTAACAAATTGTTGAATAACTCATGGTGTTAATGGAAGATAAGAATAATTGAAACTCTTAAAAGGACTGAACAAAAGACAAACAGTTTTGTATGTTTTTTTTCCAGATTCTTTTCCTTCTTTTTCTTTTTACGTCATTCTTGGAAAGTTTAAGGAATGCACATTTTCTATATTAAATTGGCTTCAGATACAAATAAATTCCACTTTGAATAATGCATTCTGTTGGAAAAACAGTTAATTGGACTGGTCCTAGCTAATAATTGTTGAGCTTGTTTTGAATATGATTCTTTAACAGATACTTGACCATTTGGAGCTACTTCTTTAGTTAATTATTATATCTTTATATGTTTCTTGTCACTCAGGTGCAATTATTTTTTGAATCCATCAAAGAGCAGGCTTCTCAGCTTAGAGCAACAAAGCTTGCTCTGGACAATATACAGAAAAACATTCGCTGGGTTCAGAGGAACTTGGAAACTCTGAGAAACTGGCTGAATGATCAGGTGAAATGACCATCGGGAGGGAAAATCTCTTTCCCAAGGAGACTTTCCAAATGTTTTTTAGGATTTTGTATGTGCCACCTTGGAAAAGTTGATGTTTGAGATGATGAAATGATTTTTGAAATGGGAAATAATAAATGTCTTGGATTTTCTTTGTTAGAGTAAAACAGTTAATAAAAAATGGCAGACTGTATAACAAACATTTTGTTTTAAATGTGTGTCTGTGTGTCCTAGAGAAAGCTAAGATTAGCAAGCAGACAGTAGAGCAATTTATTGTAGCTCAGCAGTTGAGTTGAGCATACAGTACCTCTACTCTTTCTGCCTATACTTGTGGGTTCAATTGTTATAAAAGGTATAGTCCTCAAGCTATTCAATCATGGATCTTTTATTTACAACTTCAATGAGTTTCAAAAACTAAATTTGGGTGCACAATTTTGAGTTTACAATTACAACTGTGCCTCTACCACCACTTTTTGTTGTCATTTGCTTTTGGACTTGGGAAGGCCATTCCAGGAGCTTGTTGTTGGCCTGGTTTTAACAGTTTCAAAATCAAACAATTGTCCTTTTTTAACTATCAAGTTGTTGATTAGATTTGAAGTTGAAAAATGTGGAGATTGTCCTTCTGCATTATTCAGTGAAATGTGAAATACACCCTGTCAGAGAAAACCTCACAGCATGAGGTACTGCCACCCTGCTTGGCATTTGGGCAGTGTCCTTAGGTTTGAACGCCTCTCCTCTACACATACCACTTGAATGTGTAGCTAAATGGCTCAGTCTGTGTACCATCTTAATGCAATTGTTTTGGATAAAAAGTATTAAAATAATCTCAAAAACTTGTCTTGTTCATTCTTATAATATAAAACAAAGTGTGAAATGTCTGACAACGATAACAAACGGAGGTGTGTCGTTTTACACAGTGTATTTAAACGTCTGATTTCAAACGTGATTAAAAGCCCCAAATAGCCCTAGTATAGAGCTCTTTGAACCTGTAAGTGCGTTTTTATCAATATTAGCATGTTAAGGAAATCACATTGGAAGTGCAACGCGATGTCCTCAAAAGCTTATTCGTACGTCAAGCGCGCTAGCCCCGCCCCCTGTCAGTATCATCCAATTAGCTGTTAGCACTGTAACTTGACGGAACGTTGTCAACAACTGGTCCGGAGAGGAGGAAAAGTCCTTTAATTCAGGTTTAGTCAGCCTAACGAGTTGAACTGAGATTGTTTTTACGTTTTTTTGTTTTGTTTAAGCAGTTAAATATACAGACAAATTTACCCTTTTTACCCGTTTTTCTTAAAAAGCCAACCATGAGGGGTGAAGTTGTGAGCGGCTAACATTAGCTGTTTGTATGCTGTTCAGCCTGTTACAGTGGGGGGGAGGCTGCTGATATCAACCGTGAGCTTGTGGTGGGTTGTGGCCAGCCATTAAACATCGCCTCGGTCGGACGTCCTTGAACGTTTTCCCCCATATCCGTCTGGACAGGAGCTGAATGAGATAAATCGCCATGGATCTGTTTGACAGTAACGCTGCAGGTAAGAACAGGACACGGTGGGTAACAGCACCATTAGCTAACAGCAGCAGGCCAGCTAACAACTGTCGGGTCAGGCTGTGCGGCGGTCACACGGTGACATTTATAGCTACAATGGCTTCTTTTGCTGGATGCAACGCATGCGGGTGTATTTATATAAGGGGGAAAAGTTACATTTTCTTTAAGGCAAACAACCTTGCGGTCAGGATCTGTTAAGATCGCTTAAAAAGATCCGAACAGGAGCTCGTTTTCCTGTTCAAAGTGAAAGCACAGCAGCTTGATGTGTTTACTTAGAAGCCTGTTCTTTTAATTCTAAGAAGAAGAAGACGTTTAGTCAAGAGTTTTAAGTCAGCTGTTTTGTGACCACTGATTTAGTCCCAGGGCGTTGTTAAAACAAACAATGATGGATGCAAACAGCACAGCAGACCGAGAAGCCGTCAAATCACAGCGGTCCAACTTCCTTTTTTTTCTCTATTTATCTTTGAATATATCTTAGTAGTTCGTCCTTTTTCGGCACAAGACCAAACATGAATTTCACAATCAGGTTTTTGATCAGATAGCGATGAGGATATGAAAACAAGCAACTAACTATATGTCTGTGCCCTGCAGAAATGTGCTGCCCGTGTCCTTGATCTGGAGAGGAACAGATGTAGCGAGCTGCTCCAGCAAAAGTAGACACGTCCCCTTAAGATTTTCCACGTTAAGTCACTTCAAACCCGCAAACTTTAATACGTTTTGGGTGTGGGGAGATTTGTGTTATAAACGCAAAATTGTACATTACTGTGCCGTGAAGGGAACTTTTTTTTCCATAGCTAAAATCTGAAAAGTGTGACGTGTTTATAATCAACCCCCCTGAGTCAATAATCTATAGATTTATCCGTCGTCTCATCTACTCTAATCAGCTTCCCTGCCTCTGCTGAATGAAAGTATCCTCACAGAACGATGCCGCCACCACCACCATTTTTACTGTTTTGCTCTACAAAATTATGAATTGGTGTGCGCTGGTCTATCACAAACACTTGTTTGTGGTCATAATGTGACAAAATGTTGAAAATCCTAAAGAGGCATGAATACATTTTCAAGACACTGTAATGTAAAGTTGATAAATGTTTTTGAGTAATAGGTAAACCACAGTGAACAGATACCATGCAAATGATATGTGCCTGGTTTGGTGATAACCACCCTATCCACTTCCTCTCTCATCCAAAGACGTCTTTCTGGTTGCATAATGTGCTCATTACTGCGATAATGCAACAATACACACGAGTTGTTAAAAGTGGGTGTTTACAGTCTCTCCGCTTTCCCATCTCGCATCCATCAAATGCTAGGATAATGCGCTGCCCATCACCTGTTAAAAGCCTGGGTGGGTTGTGAAGACACAGTGCGCAGTGTCTTACCCGCATAGTTATTGAATTAGGAAGCTGAACATGCTTCTGATTGTTTCACAAATTACTTCGGGAGTAAAGAGTCTGGCTGCCTGGAAATGGCGTGCATTTAGTAAAACAGAGGTTTATTCTCTTCCTTTTGCTGAAGATGCATTTTGGTTTGAGGAAGTGAAGGTCTTTCTCTTCAACAGCACCATGTGACAAAACAGAGACTTTGCATATTTACTGCTTATGTATTGCTTATGTTTCTGACAATTTCTGTTGTTGCTCGGTTTTGTGGCAGCTATGTAAACCACCGGGGTGAGATATGTTTAATGATTGCCAGTTTAGATAGATGAGACTGAAATGTCTCTCCGCAGGCAGACAAACCTGTTTTATTTAGGTCAGGGTGCTAAGAAAGGAAGAAAAAAAAACTGGTAGAAGGTGTACTAACAGGAAACTGCAGAAACTCAGCCAGTGAAGCAAGCTTTCGCATTA
This sequence comes from Fundulus diaphanus, assembly GCA_037039145.1. Classification (NCBI taxonomy): domain Eukaryota; kingdom Metazoa; phylum Chordata; class Actinopteri; order Cyprinodontiformes; family Fundulidae; genus Fundulus; species Fundulus diaphanus. The sequence continues at coordinate 28,577,643 of CM073127.1, forward strand.
ACACAGCATTTGTCGCCACTTTATGAGAAAAATCCCCACTCCGTTTCAGAACATGAACAGATGAAACTCGCTCTGTGCCCGTGTAATTCAACATTTGTATTCTGTTCGGGTATACCTCTCCCTCACACACTGCTCAACAACCTTTTTGAGAATCATTTGTCTTGTTTCCTTTCCCTTGTGCTTCGCAGAGCGAGCTAACCTACCGAGGAACATGATCGAGAACAGCATGTTCGAAGAAGAGCCTGACGTGGTGGATTTGGCCAAAGACTCCAGCACATTTCCAGTACGCCAGTTTCCTATTCTGTTCATTGAAAAAGACGGAAGTTGCACAAAATTGCACATTTGAAAAAGATGTGATGGCTTAGCTGGTACCAAGTGTCACCAAACAGATGAGCCAGCGAAGATGAAGATGCTTGTAACGGATCGTGAATTAAATTGTTGTTGTTTTTTAATATACTCTATTGCAGTATTTTATTTCCATGCGTTAGGAACTGAATCATATCTATAGGGCCTTTGCGAAAGTATTCACACCCGTCAAATGTTTTCATACTTTGTCATTTTAAAACCAAAAACTTTAATATATTTTATTGGGTTTTATGTGTGAGACACAAACTAGAAGCAGAAGGAACATGATACACGTTTTTTTTTTTTTAGATAAAACAAATCTGAAAAGTATTGCATGCTTTTGTTTTCCCCTCACACGAGTCAGGCCTTTGTAGAACTACGTCTCACAGTAACTGCTGTAAACCTTTCTCTATACCAGCTTTGCACTTCTAGAGACTGAAGTTTTTGGCCATTAGCAAAATAGCTCCAGTTCAGTCCGGCTGGATGGAAGGCATCTGTCTGTGAACATCAATTTTCAAGTCTTGCCATTGATTCTCAACTGGATTTAGTTCTGTACTTTAACTGGGTCATTCTAACACAAGGATATGGATTGATCTAAACTGTCTAATGTCCTTGTGCTCCTGGAAGGTAAACCTCCACTTATTCCCCCAAGTCTTTTAGAGTATTCTTGCAGGATTGCCCTGTGTTTAGTCATCAAACCTAACAATCTTCCTTGCCCCAGTTGACAAAAAGCATCCCCACAATATGATGGTGCCACCACCAGACCTAAAGGATTTATGCATAGCAAAAAAAAAATACACATTGAGACATTTTACTTGCTTGTGTCACAGTAAAGGGGGTGGAAAACAAATGCACACCTTTGGAATTTTTATTGGTCAAACTTTAAAAAAAAAATCTTACATGCTTTTCCTTCCACATCACATTATGGGCACATTTGTGTTGATCCGTCACAAATAATCCCAATAAAATACCTTTGGAGTTTGTGGTTGTTATGTGATAAAATGTGAAAAATGTATGAATACATAAGCAAAGTGCTGTACCTGTAATTTTGATCCAGGCTTTTTACTTGTCTGTGTCGCTTCTCTCCTTGCTGCATCCCATGCTAAATAGTTTACACAGCGGGGCGATTTATTTATTTTTTGTCTGAATAATGACAGTGAATCGCCCATGATCTCCATAGGCATTTCCTACTCTGGACCCTGATGAGGTGGCGTATGAGCCTCGCAGCTCACGGCTGCTGGTGCGTGGCCTGGGAGAAAACGACATGGACGACGATGAAGAGGACTGCGAGTCTTCTGCACGTCTCCTAGGAATGTCTTTCATGAACCGCAGCTCTTCCAACAGATCCAACTCGTCCCCTTACGTCAGACAGTCTCCACCGAGGTAACACTCAAACCTGGTCGTCAAAAACGTTGAACTGCTGTTGATATTTTTTCTGCCTTTTATGATCTTCAGTTCTCTTCTGGGAGTCAGTTAGGGTTGGATCTTGGGATTTATCATTTTTGGGTTATGTGATGATTAGAGATGAACAAATTGTGATTTCTTCGGTTTTTCTAAACTTTTGACCTGCCGGAACGGAGTTTGGCAGATTCAGATTTTTTACTTTCAGAACAATAATATAAAAAGATAAAAGAAAAACATTCAAAATATTTATTTCTAGCCTTTCTGCTGTAAGAAATCAAGAGTTATTTGCACTTCAGTTGATAGAATATACCTTTAATCTATTTTCGGTCTCAGGTCATGCTCACGACCTTCAATTCGCACCATGGTCGCGTGTGTCTTAGTCCTAGTGATTGTAGCCTCAATGATCATGGTGATGTACCTCTTACCTGGCTGCACCTTCACGAAGGTAGGATAAATAATTTTTATAAAGTGTATTCTTTTCCTTCTTGATCAACCATTCTCTGCCTCTCGCGCTCACTCCTCAACCTTTATCTTTTTACAGGCTGGCTGTGCTAAGCCAAATAAGACCGCACCTTTTGAGCCAGTCTACCCTAATTCCACAAGCGGTGAACCGTTTCCATGGGCCGAACTCCGGCTGCCTCGCAGCATCCGAGCTCTCGGCTATGATCTCACCTTGACCCCAGACCTTGTCAATATGACCTTTACTGGCAGGACTGTCATCGAAATGCTTGTACTTCACAGCACAAAGCGAATTGTGCTCCATGCTGCTAATCTCAACATTATCAAAGCTACGTTTAAGGTTGGATTGAAAGGGGGTCAGTTCAGTAATTGTTTTTGACTTTGCTCTCTGTCTTGTTGCTCATTGGACTTGTGTTCTCTTCCAGCTGGGGGATGGGAAGGCCGATGAAGTACATGTGCTGGAGTACAAACCCCGACAGCAGATTGCTATTAAAATGAAAGAGGAGCTGAAAGCGGGCCAGCAGTGTGTTTTGACCTTTGATTACTCGGCTAACCTCTCCCACACCTATGATGGTTTCTACAACAGCTCATACACCGATAAAGATGGAAACAAGAGGTACTTTTTAATAATCATAATGCTTTTGTTAAGACTACAAGAGGAAGGCATTTTGCAGAAAGTTATCCCGACTCTTAATTGGACATGAATGAAAGAAATGGCATAAAGACAACAATTTAAATCATGTTTGACTCTTTTTATTTGACATGTGCCTAATAACCTTCATTTTTTATCCATAGAGTCCTTGCAGCAACCCAGTTTGAGCCGCTGTCAGCCAGGAAGGCCTTTCCTTGTTTTGATGAGCCATCTTTCAAAGCTACTTTCCTGATAAGAATCAACAGAAAACCGAACTACATGACTCTTTCAAACATGCCTCAGGTACTGTCCTATTAGTGGTTTCCCCTCTAAGGTTAAAAGGGTATTACAGTGCTCTGCTCCCATAAATCTATATGATAGTAATTCTTGCACCTTATGCTGGGGAGAATCAGTTTTGTCTTCACTAGTTGGGGACAGTAAGCAGAGACTGAACCGATCCATTCTCAGTCGCATTCAATCAAATGTCTTTGGATTTTTCAACCTAACTCTGGATGAATTTGGGTTATGTGAAATGATTACCGACCCGACAGGAAAGACGTGTTTCCAACAGCCAATAAAAAGTAGAGGCAGGGACACAACGTTAGATTTCAGCAGATTTTTTTTTCTTTGAAAAACTTTGTTTGTAAAACAACATTACAAGCATAAATACAAAAGAAAATCAGTGGACATAATGCAAACTCTCAACTTATTAATTACAGTAAAATCTCAGATTAAGCGGAACATGAAGTTATAAAAAAGAAGGGGAAAAAGAGAAGACGTATATATGTCAAAAATAAATAATGAATAGCCTTATTAAAATAAACATAATTTAAAATTTTGATTTTAAAGGATGGAAATGCTCTTGAATTATCATGGATTTACTAAATAAAGTCAGAACATTTTGCTTGTGATTTTGGTTCATTTCTAAAGAACCGACATTCATGCATAAAGTATTTGTAATGAAAATTAATTTGTTTATTATAGATTCCAAATATTTGTTTCTTGTCTGTCAAGGTGGAAATAATAAAATTTTTCAGAATGAAGCGAACACTGAACATCATCTCTAATAACCGCACATAAAGAAAATACTCCCAACTTTTTGCATATTATAAAAAAAAAAATGAAAGGGGAAAAAAAAGAAACAGTAAACATACAAATCAAATTAAGACTTTAGAAATTCACTTATAGGTTAAAATCACATTTCTTTCATCTTAGACTGAAGTGGAAAAGGAATATAGTCTGAATATAATCTGTTCTATAGCTACCACCCACAGGTATGCTTGTTTACCCTTTAAACTGTCCCCCTCATTAGAGCTTGATGTGCTCAGTTGACTTTAGTTGCTTAGATCCTGCAGTGGGCAGCGAGTCCGTCCCTCAGCAGGTCCAGTTGTGAAATGTGTGATACATGGTCCTTCAGTCATAAAACAATCCGCTAGTGCCAACTGCAAGTCTTCTCAAAATCTGTGAACACTGTAAAAGTTGTGTAGTGTGTCCCCAGTTTCCTGGTTTATTTAAAGGAGCTATAAGTAATAGTGATGCTTGGTGGTTAAAATCTGAACAGCACATACACAATGGCTTTCACAGAGACCAGCCTTTTACTCAACTGTGCGTTGTTGCTGTGAAACCCCATTGAATTTTTACTTTCATACCTTCTAATAGGGTGATTCAATAGTTTTGATTTAAATGAAGACACATCTGTAGGCCATACCTGAAACACACAGTTTCCTTACGTGACATCATGGAAAAGTCAAAACAATTAGGTAAGATATTGTAAAGAGAATTCACTTCAGATGTCTAGTTCAAAGTTGCATACAAGATGCCTTAAGATAACTTATTGATCTGTTCAAACAATTATATGCAAGTACAAACATCAATGTTGAGTTATCATACCTGACTGAAGCTGATGAGAAGCTCCTCAGTGAAACAAGTCCTGTACCAATATAGACTGAAAAGCCACTCAGCAAGGAAGAAGCCATTACTCAAAAAAACAGCATATAAACAGATTACAGAGGCACAAAGGGATAAAGACAAGATTTTAGGGACAAGTCCTGCGGTGTGATAAATACAAAAATAAGTGTTTGGCTACAAAAAAAACATTGTTACATTAAAAGAAAAAAGGGGGAAGTTTACTAGCTGGCGCCAGAGAACATCATCTCAAATATGTGCTGGGTCGTGTGTTTTTCTGCAAGAGGGACTGGTGGGCTTCACAAAATAGATGGTATAATAAGGAAAGAACATTTTATGGAAAAATGAACTCAAAATCTTAAAACACATGCAAGTAAATTAAAGCTTAGGCACAAACAGGTCTTTCAAATGCACAATGAACCAAAGTCTACAGCCAAATTAGTTGCAAGCAGGCTTGAGGACAATAAAGACCATGTTTTGAAAGACCATCACAGATTCCTGATATCAAGTCCTATAGTCCCGAGTTAGTGGGCAGAGCTGAAAAGGTTTGAATAAAGTGGCCTACAAACCTGACTCGGTTACAACAGTTCTGTCTGAAGCAATGGGCCAAAATTACAGCAAACTATTGTGAGATGGTTGTGGGAAAGATACCCAAAACATTTGACCCAAGTCATACAGTTGAAAGGCGATCTTACCAAATACCAGAGAAATTCATGAAAACTCCTGAATTTGAATAAAGTTTTAAAAACTGCTCTCTCACATTGCAACCTTAAGCAATTATAAATAAGTGTAGAAATCCTAACTGACCCGAACAAAAAAGACTTGTTGTTTTGCAGTGAGGACATTTTTTTATCTGTCTGAAGCTTGGCACACTAATAGTGTTACCAGTGTAAAATTAGATTGGTGAGAATTCAGTGAAGATGACTTCTTGGCCTGTTATAATAACTCAGATATCCGAACATTTATTTGCCTTAAAAAGTTATTTTGTGCAAGGATGTTAATTAAAAGAATGTTGAGCATAAACGTAAATTTTGTTCCATGTGTGGCGATATAGAGGCCGCTCTGTATGACAGTGGTTAATCGTTTAATGTGCAACATAAGCATAAGAAACCTAACCCAAGGCCTGGTTGGAAAGAAAATGTAGCCACGTGTCAGGGTGAAGCTACGTAGCTCATAAACATTGTGCCACAGCTTGAAGACCTAAGCCATGTCCGGAGTTTGAACAGAAAAAGCCTGGTAGTGCCGGATATAATGGTGCTGTTCATTTTTATGTCTAAACGTGAGAAAAATTATGAAGGCAGATTGTATGGCCAGGAAAATTCAGTGTAATAATATCACAGATTTTTGGAAAAAGGTGAGAACACTTAATAATTGTAAATCATCTCTGCTTGGTTAAAGTGTTTCTGGGGCAGATAATCTTAGCAGCATCATGGCGACAGCGTTACAGTACATTGTTCAACTGTATAAAGAGCAATCCATATGTGGATTGCTCTGACATGGGCGATGAACCTATAAGTATAATGACCCATGAAGTAACCCAAACCCCTAGCCATTCATAAATTACCTGATAATGGTGCCTTTGCTTTGGATCACGGTACTGTAAAACATTTTTAAAAATCCTCGTTTAAAGCCAGCTCCACTTTTTGACGCTCTGTTTCACTGGTTGGATGATCCATGACACAGTACCATACTCAGTGTTTATTTTGCATGTCCCAGTCATTAAGAACAAAGCTGGAAAGGTGAGCAGTCTGGATAATTATAGGTTCATTGCACCAACTGGTATTTTATCAAAGGTTCTAGAAATAATTCTGCTTCATAGACTAAATGTGAATATGTCTCCACTGGATAATCAGTTTGCCTTCAAACCAACGCATGGTACTGATGTGTGTGTGTATGCTCTTAAGGAATTTATGAATTTGTGTAGGGCCAAAAATTCATCTGTCCAAGTGTTTTATTGATGTTTCAAAAGCTTTTAATCACAAAATTCATTTGTCAAATTCAAGCGCACCCTGACTATGTTTCTAGGTATATTGTGAGGTTTCTTTCTTACTGATAGACTCATTTTCTGCACAGCTTATGATCCGTCCATACATCTAAGAGTGCAGGTGCTTTCGCTTTGAAAGCACTTGATAGGAAAGTTAATGTTCACTTTTATGGAACGACTGGATGGTTCGATTTGGACTGTAACTTCGGCACTCACAAATCCAACTCGAAGTTGTTCTCGGTTCTCATCCAGGCTAAGGAAGCACTGGTTGAAGTGTGTGTATGTAAATTTATCTATTTTATTTTCGCAGTATAGATTATAGGTGTATTACGGTTTTATATTTTTTATCTATTTTTAGACTTTCATAATATTTTAATATGTCGTATGCCTTTTCTATCTGTGTAACTATGGACATAAGTCTGCTAATAAGGTTTGCTTGATTGTGTTGTGCATTTAAATTTCTGGTTTCAACTGTATGCAATATCGATAACTACGTATAATAGATAATTACCCTGGCTGTGATAAATCATGTTACTTATAATGGGTTATATTCAGTCTTTAATAAAGCCTCTAGCTCAGGTTTGTTTTAAATGTTAATACCATGATACTTTTGCATTTTCAGTTGAGGTTGTCATATGGTAAGACACTTACCTTGTTAATTAATCTGCCCTCAAACTTTCAAGATATGTGCATCTGATTGTTTACTGGCTCACTGTTGTTTTTTTTCATGTGATGGCTTGTACCAACTCCAATCTATACATTATACAATAGATAGGTTTATGGGTGTGGTTATACCAAGGACTATAACCTCCTGAGATTTGCAGCTCTCAATGTGGGCTCGCTGTTTTTGTTTGCTTATTTTCAGATTTTCAAACCGGCTTTATTTTCCTGCAGGGTGAGCTTAGAGTAACTCCATCACTGTGTTTTTCAGGCCAAAACTACAAATCTCTCCAATGGCCTCATGCAGGATGAGTTTGAGAAGACCAATGTCAACATGAGCACTTATCTGGTGGCCTTCATTGTTGCTAACTTCACTCGTGTCAACAACACTGATCCAGGAACAATGGTAGATTCAGGCCATAATCATCTATAAGTTATTTGAAAACATTGTGTTGGTTTGTGTGTATTTGTGATGTATATTTACGTCTGTGGGTTTTAGGTCTCTGTATATTCTGTGCCAGAGAAGAAAGAACAGACTCGCTTCGCTTTGGACACAGCCTCCAAACTGCTGACGTTTTACAATAAATTCTTTGAGATTGAGTACCCACTAAAGAAACTAGGTGAGCTCAACCACTCTCCTGCACACATCTATCTTATTACACCTCTTTTTGGTCTTATCTTGTGCCCCCTTTTGTGGACACTTTAGCTTAATTTCTCTTTTGTCAGATTTGGTGGCCATTCCTGACTTCCTGGCAGGAGCCATGGAGAACTGGGGGCTCATCACATTTAGGGAGACCACCTTACTTTTGGGAAAAAATTCTTCCTCTCTCGAAAAACAAGTAGTCGCTTCTGTAATAGCCCACGAGCTCGCTCATCAGGTAGTTTTATATTTGTTTATTTATTGAAACTTCTATGAAAGTAGCAGAGGTTGTGATTGCGTTCAGCTGCTGATCCATCTCTGTGTTGCAGTGGTTTGGAAACTTGGTAACGATGAGATGGTGGAACGACCTCTGGCTAAACGAAGGCTTCGCCACCTACATGGAGTTCATGTCACTGCAGGAAATATGGCCCAGTCTTGACACTGTAAGACTGAACATTTTACCTGTGAATTCCTGATTTTTAGTTATTTCTTTCTGGCAGATACATTTGTGTAATTTTGCATCACGTCTTGTTTGTATCTTTTTTTTTGCAGGGTAACCTATTCCTGTCTGTGCGGTTCAGAGCCATGGACAAAGATGCTCTAAACTCTTCCCACCCTGTGTCGACAGAGGTTAATACGCCTGAGCAAGTCGAAGAGATGTTTGACTCGGTCTCCTATGAAAAGGTACTGCTTTAAGTGTTGGGTACAATTAAAACTACAATGCAATGCAGAGGTGTTTGGCCATCTCTCTATATCTTACTTCCAATAAGAATTGGACTTTCCTGTTGTCATTTACAGCGGCCCTGATTGATATTTGGCCCAGCATGCCAGATTGTTTTCTGTTTTTCCTTGAACTGGCTGACTTTGCACTCATTAGATGAAAAACCAAGAAATACTCATTTGGTTATTTTAGCTTCCTAACTCTGAAGAATCAGTCATACATTGGACCTGTTTAGAGCTGCTTGTTAATATGCGTCCTCTTCGTTAAAAATTGTCTTTGTAAAAATCACAACTGTTATAGTCACCGTTATTCAACTGCAGATAAACACAACTGTGAGAGGTCATCAGCTGTGTCAACAGCTGTGCAGATGTCGTTGGAACATCACAAATATATTCACCCTTCCTTATTGTTCCAACAATAACTAGTTGAGATGCATCCAAATGACTTTTTTTCATGCATTTGCTACAATAATCTTAAGTTAAATAATTGAACTTAACAGACTTGGTTTGTGAGATATAAAGGAGAATAAATGTGTTACTTCATAAAGCTCAGTATCGGCACTCAAACACTGATGATTTTAACCCTGAAAGGCTCCACTGCAGCCAAAAGGTGACCCACCTAAGCTGCTCTACACAGTGCTCTGTCGCAGTCAACACTGCAGCCTCACTGACTCATATGACTCATTGCTCATATTCACTAGTGATTTACACTAGGCATTTTACAGTATGTTTACCACAGGGGGCCCCTTCAGATCCAGAAATTACCTGAACAAATTTATAGAGAAAAAATCTCTTCCTTCTTATAACCCATTAAGGTGTATAATGCTGGTTTTCTACCTACTAAAACTTTCTTTTATGGAGGAAGAATACAGCATGAAAACATTAAAAAGCTCTCTACCAGAAAAATAAAGAAAGCTGTTTGGTTTACCTAGCAGGAGAATCTGATCTATAAAAAAACACTATCACAGTTTTATCAGAGTATTATGTCCATATATTAACTCTACAGCTTGGGGGGGGGGGGGGGGTGATGGTGATGGTCCTACAGTGGGTTAGCGCCATATATCACCTGACAAGGTAATCAGTGCAACAACTGAATGTGATTTGCACATTCTCACTGAGATAAATGTTTTGGAGGAGAGAGAAAAATATCTGAAATAGTGGATTAAGTTGGTGATTCGACATAATATTATACATTTCAGACTGTGTTAGATGCCTAGGAGTATATGTGTTATTTTTGTCAGGGGTTAATTATATTTAGTCCCTCTGAAAGGGTGGACTGACAATAACAGTTGTGTTGTTGTTGGGCTTGGTGAATACTTGCTGTAGTTCAAGAGAAAATAGTGACATTTTCCAGCAGGCTCTCAAAAACACATCTGTACCCATCTCTTATGTTGAATTTATAAACCTAGCAAAAATTATACAGTAGACACATAAAACCATATGTTGACACCAACAAGGCGATTTCCTTGTTGGTGACCAACTGAAGGATGATGCATCTCTCAAGTTCTGCATCTTTACAGGTTTAGTTTCCAGTTTGTTTTCACCTAATGCTTCTTCCTTTGTCCTCCATTTGTCTGTTTTCCTGTTTTAAAGCTCACGCTGCACAATTTGCAATTATGTTCAATTAGTTTTTTAAAGAAGTGAACAGAAAAAGCTTTGAAAGATGTTTAAAAAGCTCAGGGAGCTATGGATACAGAAAACTTTTACACATTACCGAAAGCCTGGCTTCTTAAAGGCAGATAATGAACATATATTGAGGTAGTTTATAACTTGCCTAATTAACTGGTGTTCTTTTGCCAAATATCCACATCCAAATATTATTTCTGAGAAATGTCTCTATACTCGACATTGCGCCCTGCCATTGCTGCATTCAGTGATCCATGTTGGTTCTAATTGTGAGTGTTTTGTGCCTCTGCTCTCCAGGGTGCATCGATTCTCCTGATGCTGAATGCGTCCTTGCCAAAGGAGTTCAAAAAAGGCATTATTCAGTATCTGAAAACATTTAGAGGATTAAATACAGAAACTGAGGATCTTTGGAACAGCCTTACAGAGGTATGTGTGCATTTATTCTATTGTTGTTTTCATTAGTAACCAATATGTAGTCGGTCAGTGATTACCTTTTCCCTTGATTGCCTCTTATCCTTAAAATGCAGGTCAAAACGCTGCCAAGTCTAATTTATTTCATGTCCAGTAAATGCATCAAAGTGAAAAACTCCTACTATTTTAATTTGTAAGCACATAGCAGGTTCACACATGTATATGCTTTGTTTTGGACTTTACTAAAAAAAACGATTAAATATGTAGAATATTTGCTTCTATACATAAGTAGCAGATTTTCGAGTGTTTCTGTCAATTTGCCTATAGCACTTATTCTTTTATGGTCAGTGTTACATTTCTTGGCTAAGACCATAAATAAGATAATGATTCTGAATGTGTTCTAGTGCTCAAAAAGAAAATCATAATGAACAGGTCAGCCCTAGAAATCGGTTCTGGTACATAAAAACCTGATCTGTCTCTAGTCATAGGTTTTTATTACTCCTGAACGTAGTACTCCTGAAAGGAATACTTTGTTTCCCCTGAAATGGACCTCATTTTGTAATTTTTACTCTTCGGGTTAACTGGATAGTTTCTCATGAGCTTTATTATTAATAAAAGATGTACTTTGCTAAAGGAGAGTCATGTGAAAGATTTGGCTCAAAATTTTGTAGTGCAGCTTTTAGGAGCTGTTTACACTGCAAAAAGTGAACTAAAAGTAAGTAACATTTTCTTGAAATTAGTGTATTTGTCCTTAATTTGAGCAGGTACAGCACTTAAATGAAATAAGATGATGGAGATGAGTTGTTGCTATTTTAAGTGCAAAAATCTTATTCCATTGGCAGATCATTTAAACTTGCCTGCTCAAAATAAGAACAAATACACTAATACATTTTTTTTAACTTACTTTTAGTTCCATTTCTGCTGTGTAAACAGCTCTTAAAAGCTGTATTAGAAACTTTTGATATAGGATTTATTACTTTTACCATCTCTTAACAGTTTTGCTTGATGTCAAATCTCCAGATGTTTGTTTTTCCTCTGTTTATACACACCATTTATGTTAGATAATTTTTTTTCCTAACAGAATCTTTATAATTTAGCTGTAACACTTCAAATGACTCCTCCTGCCAGCTTGCTCATTTTCTTTTCTTTTTGCGTTTTGAGGTTTCCACAACACGTCAGAATATTTCCGAGATGATGAATTCATGGACATCACAGAAAGGCTTCCCATTGGTCAATGTGAGTCGCAAAGGAGATCAGGTGACCCTTTCCCAGGAACCCTTCCTGCTCACATCTGACAACACCACAAAACAATCCAGGTGGGTTTTGTCACCACACTCACCTGTCTGAGAAATGCAACATAGATCCCAACTCTGCTGCGATCTCCGTTTCAGACTGTGGACTATTCCCATCACATATGTGAACGACAGCTGTAGTTTGGCCCCAGAGTGCAGCCAGATGTTCACTCTGAAGAGCAAGAGCGGTACCGTACAAAGCTTAACCCTGCCGTAATATGACATGTTGTTCAGGATGCAGTGTGTAATGACAAACGTTTGTGTGTTTTAGAAAATCTCAAGGTGCCAGAAAGTGTAAAGTGGCTAAAACTGAACTACAAGAGTACTGGCTTCTATGTTGTCGACTATGGAAATGACGGCTGGAATGCTCTTATCGAGGCTTTGTCCAAAAACATCAGTGTTCTCACACCTGAAGACCGGGCCTCGCTCATACATAACATCTTTGCTCTCTCCAGGTACACACAGCACATCTGAACATTGTTTTCTAACTTTACGAGTTCACCAAAATAAAGGATGTCATCGAAAAGTTAATTTATTTCAGTAACTCGGATCAAAAACTTACTGAGAAGTCTGTCATCGTACTATATCGTGTCTGCACTCAGAGGTTGGTGGGGGCTCATTTTGACTGAATTACTGCATCAATGCAGCATCATATGGAGGCCGTCGACCTTTGGCTCTGGAAAGAAGCCCATGTTCCTCTAATATTATCCTTCAGCTCATATGCATTGTCGCTCTGGTGTATTTCACCTTTTATCTTGAAAATACTTCAGTTATGTTGTGTCATACGAAGGGCTACCAGTACTGACCTAGAAGAGTCAGAGCTCACCTTAACTTTATGTAAAATAGATACATTTTTCATGCCATGTTAGAGATAATGTCGTTTTTAAATCTATATAAATGCAAGTGTGAACAAACAGGAAGTGTAACGATATAAAGTTTTAGATGCAGCTCACTGGCGGGTTGTGTTTTCTTTTTTTTTTAGAACAGGCTCGTCGAGGGCACCACATGTGGTCCTCTGGGGCTACTTGGTGCCCCCTGCCCTAAAGTTTCTGTACGGTGTTTAGGTCAGACTAGTTCACTGTGATACTTTGGTGATTAAAGCAGGTATTGATAGTTTTGGCAGTGTGAGTTGGTGCAAAGTTTTCCTGACATATAAAATAGCATCTCCATAAAGCCTGGTCAGCAGAGGAAAGCATTAAGTGCTCTAAAATTTCCTGATAGATGCTGTGATGAATTTGGGTTTGATAACACCCAGAGGACCAACAGCAGCAGATGACATGCCTCCACAAATCATCATTGAATGTGGAGATGCCATATTTTACCTCAAGCAACCCAATCCTTGAATTAATTCAAGGACTGGGTTATTGCCTATGTCTGTGTGTGTTGAGGCTCCTGAAGCACTGACTCGGGTACAGTTCAGGTCGTGTGAATCTCCTCCAAACTCTTGAATGACATTAGCTTCATAAGCCTTACGAGGCTGTGGTCATCTCTTGCTCAGACACCTTTGTCTACCACACCTTTTTCTTCCGCTCAACCTTCCATTAATATTTCTGGATACAAACAAAGTTGAATTGATTTCCGTAAATAAATTAACATTTTAGCGATATTCTATTTTGCTGAGATGCATCTGTTTTCTGTGATTTTCTATAACGTTCCACCTTTTCTAACCGCTTTGTTTGGTCTTAGGCTGGGACGGGTACCTTTTCAACAAGTGCTCCACCTGTTAAACTCCATGTCCACGGAAACGGAGACTTCTCCTGTGAGAGAAGCTCTGCTGCAGCTCAATAGTGTCCACGGGCTGCTCGATAAAAGACAGGAGTCTGGCTTGGTAGCTCGCATAAAGGTACTTCACATATATGTGTTTTGGAAAGTCAGTATGTGTTTACATTTCTTAAATAGTAAAATTATTGCTTTTTGATGTCTTATGAGCCCTAAATGTAAAGTCTTAATAATTCATTGAGTTATAAGGTATCTCACTTTTGTAAAATAAAAAAGTCAGTCAGATTCCAAATGTTAGGTTTTCCTAATGTTTAACTGGAGAAATGTTAAGGGTGAAAATGTATTCATGATTTGTTTTTGTCTATTCAACAGACTTATATTCTGACTCATTTTGGTTCTCTGATGAAAAATCAATCCTGGGGCGAGGAGCAGAGTCTATCGAAACAGGAACTGCGCTCAGCCCTCGTCTCGACGGCCTGCACTCTGAATGAAGAAAGCTGCGTTGCCAATGCCACGTCTCTGTTCAAACAATACAGTGACTCCAGTTTCACCATTAAGTAAGTAAAGAACCCAAGAGTTGTATGGACTTTGAATGAATAATAACCTAAATAATTTTTTTACCAACAGAAACAATCTTGAAATGAATTAAGAGTCAACAGAACTGGGCTGTAAATGTGTGTTAGGAGGAGGACTAAAACAGCAGCCCTGAACTCAACATTCCTATATTTGTGGGGTTTTATATTTACTTCTGTAGGATTCCAGGTGATTTGCAGCAAGCTGTCTTTACGGTGGCAGCTCAGTCAGACGATGGTTGGAAAAGCTTGCTCACCTTGTACACAACCACCACCTATGATGCAGAGAAGCGGAAGATGCTAAAGGGCCTGGCATCCACTCAGGACCCTCGGCGTATTGCGTGGTAAGGGTCTCTCTCTGTGTTTAACAGATTTATTTCTGTATGTCTTCAGCTGAAGTCCACCCAGTTATTTAAAGTCTTGCACATTTTGCACTACAAATATCAGACCAACACAATGTAGTCCATAGTTCTGGAAGTGTAAAAGAAATGATTTTCAACAGTTTTTGCAAACACAAAATCTTCTTTTTTAATTATTTTCCTTTACTTTGTTACCCCTAAATAAAATCTAGTGCAGTCAGTTGTCAACAAATCAACAAATGAGTAAATGCAGTCCATCTGCATGTAATTTAGTCTTACTGGTGACTCTGGAGGAGCTGCAGAGAACAAATCTGTTGAGATAGTGGAAAACACTATTTGTACACCACACCTGTAAAACAAGGGGGTTTCAGCACCATGTATGTCTTCAGCAGAGAAGAGAAACCTGGTGCAATGCAGAATGAAATGCAGGGCAATCCTTGGGGGGGGGGGATTCTTAAAGCAAGAGCAACATGAGAATGCTTTCATCAAATTAAATTGATGCCCAGTAAACCCCCAGACCTAAATCCATTTGAAAATCTGTAGCAAGACTTGAAAATAGATTTTTTCCAACTTTCTCCATCCAGTCTGATTGAGCCTGGGCTATTTTGCAGAGAGGAATGAGCAATCTTTCAGTCTCTAGATGTGGAAAGCTAGCAGAGACGTAAACGAAAGGAGTTGCAGCCGTAACTGCAGCAAAGGTTCTAGTTCTGCAAAGTATTTTCTCAGGGGGCGTGTAAAAGCACGCTACAGTCTTCTGATTTTTATCTGTGTTATAATCTTTCCACTTGACGATAATGGACAAGGTTGTGTCTCACTGTCACCTAAAATGCCAGTAAAATACTTAGAATTTTGTCTTTATTTGACAAAATGTGAAATGTTATAAATACTTTCATAAGCTGATGTTAAATGCAGTTAACTTAGCTGGCTGATGTAGAAAACAGCACTTCATAATACATCACAGCAGGTAGACTTCTCATTTCCTTTCAAGCTACTGTCGATCTGTTCTGTGAATAGACGACAAAATACACGAAAAAATAAATTGGTGTATGAGAACCTAATTAACCATTGTAGTGGCAGGGCTTATAGGTTGACAAATTAAAGATGACATTTGCTGCTTATTTTTCTCCCGTCACACCATCTTCCCCCTTAGTACAAACATTTTACTCTTGTTGCATTGTGGTCTCAATGGGGAGTGCGTCGTGAGCAGTATTTAAACTCTCTGTTTTGGTCTGTGCAGGATCCTCAAGGCAGGTCTGAATGGGGATATCATCCAGACACAGGAGCTGCCTCTGATCATCAACACCGTGTGTAACGGTTTTGCTGGCTATTTGTTTGCTTGGGATTTCATACAAGTAAACTGGGACCGGCTCATAGAGAAGTAAGTCTCATCAAATCCATTCCTTAAAGTCCAATTTAGGATAAATTTACCTCATTATTAAAAGGATCAGAACGTCTGAGCTTTTTGTGATTCTGGCTGTAGGTTTCCTCTGGGCTCTTTTGCCATCCAGTCAATCATCAAATCCACTACCTCCCAGTTCTCCACCCAGGCACACCTGGATCAGGTATGTATAGATTACAAAAATATATACAGTATAATTTTATGTGATTGACCAGAACAACACCCTAAACATACAGTCAGAGTTACAGTGGAGTCATTTAGATTAAAACTCATCCATGTGTTAGAATGGCCCGGTCCGAACCTATACGAAGTTGGGAATGTTTGCCAGTCGATGTCTCCTGATAATCTGGCCGCTCTGTAGCTGTCTTGTGAAGAAGAATGGGCAACAATGAGTAAGAATGTCTGTACATGTGCAAAGCTGGTAAAGACATACACCCAAAAATACTAAATACTTAGCTTTAACTGCAGCAACAGGTGGTTCTACAAAGTATTGACTCATTTGGGTTAAATACAGATTTACCCCATTCTTTAATTTGGTAAATTATTTTGAAAACCATCTATTAGACACAGTTATATTATTTGTTGCGTTACCCTGTCATAAAAACCCAGTAGAGTACATTGAGGTTGTAATGTGACAAAAAGTAAATAAGTTCTTGTTTTGAGGGGATTAGGAGTCCTTTGATCACTTTCTGTCTTGTTCAGGTTCAAGCTTTCTTCTCCAGCCTGAAGCAACGAGGCTCTCAGATGAGGAGCGTGCGGGAGGCTCTGGAGACCATCAGACTGAACAAACGGTGGATGGAGAACAACTTACAAGCTTTTGGAAAGTGGCTTTAGGAAGGTTAATTCAAGCTGAACCCATCCTGATAACGAGCAGGTGGGGTGCATCTTCAAGACAGCAGCAGTGTTTGCACAATTTTTGGACTCTGTCCCCTAACTCCCAGTATCCAGATCAGAGCACTAGTCAGCTGCTCTTGCTGGATGGAAGGCTTCAGAGATGAGTCCTGTCAGTTTTACTTGATAGCTCAGGGTGGATCCGCTTGTCCGTCTGACTTGGCATCGTTAGACTCCACACACTCCTGGTGTTTTATGCTGTTGACCAAACCTCCTCTGCAGTTCTCATCTGAACCCTGGACTTTATTAGACAATCATGCTTCAAAGACTGAAACAACCCCCTTCTTAGCCTCTGCTGCATCTCACTCAACCCAACTATTTAAGCTAAACATACGTTCTCTTTATAAATCCGAGTTAAGATTAGTGTCAACGTCGCTGTCTTGTGTCAAAACAGCCAATTTGTTTGTGAAGACGAGGCCGCGCAGCGTTCCTCGTCCGTGAGGAACTGACAGATGCAGTTGTGTTAAATAAATCCCCATTACTCCTGTAACTAAAGCCTTCTGCCATGTTGATCATAGTCAGGTTAGATGATTAATTGATAGCTTAAAATGCCAAAACTGTGCTGGCATTAGTTGAATGTAGAAAGAAACCTTCCCACTGTGTGCAGTAAAGGATGTACTGAAAAACAGTGCAGGTTTAAATCACCCAATGTGTCTTACAGCAGGTGAGAGCAGGCAGCCAACACTGGAGCCAAATGGTCTCTTTATTTTGTTTCTCCAACTTCTGCTCTGATCCACAGGTTTTTCTCTACTTGTATTGCCTGTATGCTCCTTTTTTTTAGGCCACACCTGTGTAAAGATGTAATTATAATGTAAATATGGTCAGCAATGTGCTTTTGGAGATACCATTTTAGACATACTGACTTTTAATATTTTACAACTTGATTTCTATTTTGTTTGTGTATATTGTAAAGTCCAAATTATTCTGAGTCCAGGTCAAAGCTTTTTTGTTATTCCCTTATCACCTCATTTAGACAACCAAAAAGAGGTCATTTGCTGATGATTGTTGTGTTACAAGGGCTACTGTGCATATTACAGATACCAGGCATATGTGTTTGTTATCTGTTTGTACTTATTGATAATTTGTTATTAGTCTAAAAAAACAAAGAGCTTGCTCTGGTGTTAACTAGAGTTGTCGCTCCTCAGATTTAGCTATTTATTTAGCATCTTTACATGTGACTCAATTTTGTTCTTAAATGTTATTTAAAGACAGATGCACATCCAGAGAGGTACTTCACTATCCTGTTAAAAATGTGTCGTTACATAATACTGAGTGTCACTCCCACTCACAAAGGCAACTCGAGAGATCTGTGAAAATGCTAAACTTAACGGTACCTTCAGAGAAGACGACTCGATAAAACCCTCATCGTTGATGGGGATAACGAAACACAGGGTTCCTCATAGGGCCCTGAAAAGTATGGATTTGCTTTTAGCATTTTTGCAGAGCTCAATAAGTATGGAAAAAGAAAACTGAGTGTAGTATACTTATTTGATGTTCCCACACTTATCCTTAATTGCATTTTTTTTTTAAGTTTTTACGTTGAACTGTATGAAATTTATATGCTTTATCTTTGACTTGTCAAATTATACATTTAACATTTTACTCACAAGTATTTTGGTTTTCCGAATGAAGAATACTCAGTCAGGAATCTACTGAAGACCTACTATTTTACTCCCTGTTTGGTCTCTAGACAGTTTTAGATTCAGATTAAACAATTTAACAAAGCAATATAAATTGCATTTTTTAATCAATTTCTACAAACAAAATAAAGGCGTCAAAGTTTCAAATCTGTGCTTTAAATATCTGATTTCAGTCTGGGATATTATGAGCTGATCTATGTTGTCTTATGTCACACTCCAAAAATCATTATGGAACCTACACATAAACTGACTGAACTACTATTCAAGCAGGGTCAAATTGTTTTGTAAAGATTTATTATAAATTGTTGGAATAAATCTAGAAATTTCACTCTGGAAAGTGCAAAATTTGTCATAAAAATGTGTCAGAACTCTGTATAACGATCTACTATTGCAGGTGTTTCTAAATTTCTAAAGAATAATTTGAGAAAAACAAATGATTGAATTAGACTATGTAAAGGATCTTGTCATAGTTTAAATCTGTTTGAGGATCATCAATATTGCAGCTGATAATTTTGTCCTCCACTCGCTGATAGTATTCAGTGAGAGGATCTCGTTCAGTTTTGTTGTTAATTTTGAAGGCATCGAATGTCCAAATACTTTTCTGTGTTACGCAGGACTGTAGGAGAGCACCGTGTTTGCAGTGGAACTGTCAGATTGGTCTCTTTTTGCACTGAGATGATGTGCTGTAGATGCTTTGAAGATTTCATTGCTTGATATGTGTACAAATTGTTGGACTAAGCAGTTCTGGGGGAAACATTTTGATTTTTGATAGAATTTAAAGGGAACTCCATCATTATCTGTCAGATTTTCCCACATTGTTCCAATGTTTTATTTTTTGCCGTTTTTAATTTTGTCCTTCTTTCAATAACTGACCGAAGTTCAAGTTTCTGTGCTTTAGAAGCTTTTTTCATGAAAGAAAAATGTTTCAGTGATAATTATTATTGAAACTCCAAATAAAGTTAAGCTGCATCCAAGTTTTCTTCACTGGCATTCATTGTGCAACAACAGTGTTTATTGTAAAATATCCAGCCTTACAAAGAAAAAAAAAGTTGTTCACATATATTTTGTCAGAACATCTTTAAATGTCATCAGAACATTAGCTGTGCACTTATAATAATAATAATAATAATAATAATTAATAGTAATAATAATAATAAAGCATCTTTCTGCCCAGATGTAGACACATTTCCCACCTGATCTTTGAATCCTTGATCCGTATTTTAGATGTTTCCCTGCGTCGACACAGCTCAAGTAATGGGTCACCTTCTCAGCTTGACCTGGGTGTTTGACCTGGGGAACATCTAAAACTTGAAGGGCATTGGTCGTTAAGATCAGGAGATGACCCCCTATTAGACATATAACCAATGAAAAGATAAACGTGCTTACATGTAAACATGATCACATATAGGTGAAATTTCTTTCAGAGAAAAAGAACATGTGGTGAGACTTGGATCTGGCTGTCTGAAGCGACCCCAGATCATTATACTTCCTCCTAAGGATTAGAAAAACTATGATGGGTGCAATATTTCATCTGTTTCTCTTTGCAACAATTGATCCTGTCTCTCTAGATCTGCGATAATCGGTAATTATTTTCATCACTTCTTTTTGTTTTAAGCCTAAGTAACGTTTTTCTATTAGCTTCACCGTTGAGATGTTGGAACACTACACAGGTTTTATATCAAATATTGCAAGATTTTTATTATTTAAATAATTTCCAATTATAATGTAAAAAATTGGTTTTATTTTCCCAATTTAACTCTCCCTTCAGATTTAGTTAATGTATTGGACAGATTCTTATGGCCCATTTTTTATAAATTATTTTTTACTGATTTGAGTTGTGTCGAAAGCCATGTCTTTAAACAGGTTAGCTCTAGTTAGGGTTAAATAAGTTTTCTTTTCACGCTTCGCTAAATCACCTTTCCTTATTTCACAGGGAAGTGTACCAAGATCAAGAGAATACAGAGTTAAAGTAGCTCCATTCCACTTTACTTGAGGCTTAAATAAAATTGTCTAAATCAAAAATATAAAGTAACAGTTTAAAATTTAGAATCTGTAAATTAATTACATTCTTGGAACGGAAAATATAAGATCTTGATTAAGAAAATCTCATCTGAGGATGACAAAAACAGATTTATATCTAAAGCAGCATCTTAAAATCCTTACAGACTAACAGAGAGGAGCTGTCAAGAAACACATGGTTTTAAGTTGCTTTCCTGCAGCTTTAAAATCTTTGTAAACCATAATATGTCTTACCAGGAGATGGCAGTGAGGCTCCTCCGTTTTTCTGGGTTATGTCTGTAAGTTTAGTGCTTTGTATAGTTTTTGGTATATTAACTTTGAAGTTGATAATATGCCAATATACCTTTGTTGTGAGGATGTAGCAAATGTGTTTATGAGCAGATAAACCTCAAGTGAATTATTTTGAATCAGTTCTAAATCAGTATGTACAAAATATATATTTTTTTAATTAAAAATTAAGAGAACCGCACAAGAACAGATCTTAAACAAACACTGATGCAGCCATCCTAATGTTGTCAAGAATGTTAAAAAGGTCTTCAGGTGACATTAGTTTGAACTAAATCAACTTAATTTGAATTAACGTGTTGAATTAATGCCGTTTAACATTAATGGTTAAGCGTCTAAACTGCGTCTTCTCCAAGTGCCTGCAGCTGACCTTGAAGGATTATGTTGACTACCGGGGGTGATGTTGTCATTTTGTATTCCAAAACACAAAGAGCTCACAGATTTATTATTGTGTTCTGTTCAACCAAGGACACAGAGAAGAGTTGTGTTAGATAAGCACAAGATCATACCAGCTGTGTGCACTCCCATTTTCTCAGATGAAGACTACTTCTACTTCCTATGTTAACCCAGAAAATATAGTGTGCCCTTTTCCTCTCACTCTGTAGAGAGCCAAAGAGACAGACTATGACTGACTGACCAGCTATACACAGACAAGATGGGCCTAATCCAGCTAACCAAGCCTGGATTAACTTATTTAAAATTTGATTGCATTGCTGTTCTATTCTATCTGCTGCAAGATACATTTCCGTATTCCTTACAACAGTGATCTCAAACTCAAATTCTTGATGGTTGGTGTCCTGGAACCGTTAGATGTGTCTCTTGCCCTGCACACCTGAATCAAATAGCTAAACAACCTCACTAGCATGTGGTCAAGCTCTGATAATGAGCTCACACTGGAGCCAAGTGGGTTGAAGCAGAGCTGCATCTAAAAGTTGCAGGACACCAGCCCTTGAAAACTGGAGTTTGAGACCACTGCCTTACAGAGAGAATGAAATCAAACCAGTTTATTTATATAGCGCCAATTTACAACATGCCATCTCAAAGCTAACCTGGCAGGCCAGGTTGATAATGTGTAGCACTCTCCGTTCGGTACATTATCGATATGGGGCTGCTCCCATAGACATCGTATACGTAGACGCCTCGTCGGGCGGGTTCTGCCTATGCTGCGGATGCGTCTGAGCGTCCGCCATGTTGAATGTGGCAAATCTGCAGTTAGTCTGAGTCACTTAAACAGTATCAGAGGGAGTTTAATCTCAGAACATACTTTATATTCGTAATATTTTTATTTTTGTAATATTACGAATTTATTTTTGTATCCCTTTGACTATTCTGACTTTATACTCGTAAAGAATAAAAATAATTAAAATAATCTAACCTGGCCCTATTACTCCAGGACTGTAATAGTCATGCAAACTGTGAATATTCTGGAAATATAATTCTCATAATATGACGTTTTTCTCATAATATTACCACTTTTGTGAGACAGTTTTATGAAATAATGAAGACCACAATGTTTAGATTTAACCAATTGACTTTTATATTCATAACACATACACACACACACACACATATATATATATATATATATATATACATTTCCATGCAGCACAGGAATGAGGCATCTTCTCTGATCGACGTTCACTACAACAGAACTTAACTTCTTTCTGCCACAAACAATATGGCGGTGACGTTGACATACGAACCCGCACCCAACGAGGCGGCTACGTATATGATGTCTATGACTGCTCCTATCATATCTGTTTGGGCAAAAGAGGAACATGCAGCAGAGCGAGCTGACTGGACAAAGCGACACCCAGTGCCCGCCTACCAAAGGTTGGCTTTAGCCAGTCATGGTTTCAAATGAAAATGTAAGCACCAGGCGTCATGAGAAACTGCAACAAGGTAAGCTAGTCAAAGCACGTGTTACTGTTCTTCTTTCAAAGATGAAATTGTGGATTCTTACAAAACAGATGTGATAGCAGCAGCTACACGTGCATTCTCCTGCGCTGCCATGTTTATGTTAGTTCGGCTGTGGGCTCGGCAGCTACAGGTTTCATCACAGCGATGATGAAACCATAATACTACGACGTGATTGGCAGCTGAAGCGGGAGCCAGACAAGGTGGATTTTCTCGTGTTTGTAAACGCACAAATACCACAAGTATTCAGCTTGCAGGCAAGGTTATCTCATGACACTTTACGAAGTCAATTATGTGAAATCATACAGACAGCCAGGATGTGACAGGTGCTGCAGGCTGACAGGTGCAGCTTGTTAAGAGCCAATCAAGACCTGGATAAAGGGGAGCGGTTCCTGGCAGCAAGTGCCAGTTGGTTAACTCACACAGAGTGGTATACAGGCTTCCTTGTGTGCTCATTGATGTAACTAAATCCCTCTCTGGCTTACCACTCTTTGTCTTGTCCTTACAGTCTCCAAGCCTGATCTCCTCCAGATCCCTGGACCCCCCCTGCTGTTGTGTCCTGGTCCCTATTCTCGCTTCCAGGTCGTAATTGTCCTTCTCTGTGATTTTCTGCTCTTGCAACCCCAGAGTAAGCCTCACCTTCACCAGCCTGTCCAGCGTTCAGCTGCTCCATAAGAAAGAGTACTACCAATTACACTGCTGCCGCGAAGCTCTACTTCTGGACACACTTATCTCCTCCTTGAATTACCGGATCCTCCAATCGTGGTTTGAACAGACTGTGTTGCACCCACAGATACCTAATCACACATCGTATACACAACAGATTCCTTCTACATAGGCAGCCACATAAATAGGCCAGCACACATACACATAAACTGAAATATCCATACCTATACAAACAAATCCATTAATCACATACATATAGTGTTACATTTGCCTCAGTTTATTTGAATTATTTTTTATTCCAGTATATATAGCTATAATATGTTGGGGGTTTATTTGTTTTATAGGTTATGTTTCTTCATGGAGTTATTTTCAACATGGTGTATTATGCATATTACTTTTATGTAATCTTTTTTTTGGATCATTGTGGGTACCTTGTTCCAAATCTTTGAACACGGTCCTTCTACCTCATGTGGTGCAGGTAACAAAAACCAGGAAGCTTTGTTACAACACTGATTAAAGGTTAGGGTCACACAGAAGTGCACTGTTTACAGAAAAAATGTGGATACTGGCTTCTCTGTTTTTGAGAAATGGGAGCCAACATTACTGAGACCACATCATAACAAGAAGAAGAAAGGTAAGAAGAAAACAGCACAGCCAGGGGCAGTTTGGGGTTGAAATGCAGCCCGGGGGCCCAGTTTGAAGAGGCCTTTCATCCGATCACACAACGAATACAAGTGGAACCATAATTTTGACATGAATACTTTATTTGCAGTAAGAAAAACGTAATGATAAGAATAAAAACTATTTTCAGTTTATAAAACAATACTAAAAAAGAGCTTATCATAAAAATCAAAGCAAATATTAAGGAACAAAAACTAAAGCTATTTCCTGAAAAAAAAGCTAGATTAATCAGCCTTTTCAGCCTATTGGCTATAAGATGTCAAAAAGCCTTGGTTTGAACTGTGATCCTGAGATTTCAAGTGGTTTAATATAATTCAATGCAAACACTTTTTACCAACGTAGCCCTGCACCTGTAGCTGGCACTGTGTTGTTGTTTTTTTGTTATTTCCCACTTTTTCTGTTCCTCCTCCATCACCTTTCTGTGTAAACGTGTCAAAGCAGTACTCTTTGCTTGTGTGACTGAGAATTGAATCAGAGGGAAGAAGAAGAGATGTTGGAGAGAGCCAGAGAGATGGACAAAGTGATTATAATCAATGACCAGTGACACACAGGAACAGGAGGCATGTCTAATAGAGTCAATAATAATAATAATAATTTTTTCTGTCATTGCAACATACATTCCTATGTAATACGTATGTTCTCTGCAATTAATCCCATTGGGGAGCAGTGGGCTGCCACTGTGCAGCGCCCGGGGAGCAATCTGGGGTTAATTCAGGTTTATTTGTACAGCACATTTCAGCAGCAAGGTGGTTCAAGGTTACATCGTGTTTACATTATGTTCATGAGAACATAAAAATATCACACACATCAAAATGGTCACTGGTTGTGAGACCAGTAACAAACATTAAACTGTATCAGGTGAAAACATCAATACGCATCAAATATGTTGGTCAGTGTTCCTGTTATTATGCGTCAAAAGCATCTCTAAACAGGTGGGTTTTCAGTCTTGATTTAAAGGAACTCAGTGTTTCGGCTGCTTTGCAGTTTTCTGGAAGTTTTTTTCAGATTTGTGGAGCATAGGAACTAAATGCTGCTTCTCCATGTTTAGTTCTGGAGAGTAGACCAGAACCAGAAGATCTCAGTGGTCTGGAGGGTTGATACAGCAACAACTGGTCTTTAATGTATTTTGCTGGTAAATCAGTGATTTATAAACTAACATGAGTATTTTAAAGTCTATTCTCTGAGCTACAGGGAGCCAGTGTAAGGACTTCAGAACTGGGTTGATGTGCCCTATCCTCCTGGTTTTAGTGAGAATAAGGGCAGCAGCGTTCTGGATCAGCTGCAGTTGTCTGATTGATATTTTTGGGTAGACCTGTGAAGACACCGTTGCAGTAATCAATGCGGCTAAAGATAAATGCATGGATGAATTTCCCTAGATCTTGTTTGGACATCAATCCTTTAATCCTGGAAATGTTCTTCGGGGGGTAGAAGGTTGACTTTGTGACTGTCTTTATGTGTCCTTGAAGGTTCAGGTCTTAGTCCATCACTACACCCAGATTTCTGATCACTAATTAGTAGTTATAATAACAAAAGCTGTGTGCTAACTATAGTTCGTTCCTCGTTAGGTCCAAAGAAAGTTTGTTGGGATATGTTACTTAAAGCTATAGTTGGTAATCATGTTCAGAAACACTTTTTGTTATACTGGGTAAAATAGTCCTTTCACCCTGACAGTAGTCAATACATTATATATTCAGAAAAAGGAGGAGAAAGTTTTATCTCTGTGAGAGCTGCAGACCTGTAAAACTCTGACCAATCCCTGCCATACGGATCGAATCAGAGACCACAAAAGTTTTCCCAAGGGTCCATCCTGGGTCCCCTCCTATTCAATATCTACATGCTCCCCTTAGCTCAGATCATAGAAAACAACAACATAATTTACCATAACTATGCAGACGACACATAGCTCTACATCACTATGTCACCAGGTGACTATGAACCCATTCAAGCACTGAGTAAATGCTTAGAAGAAATCAATGCATAGATGTGTCAAAAATCTCTACAGTTGAATAAAAACAAAACTGAAGTAATAACTTTGGGACCAACGGAGGAGCAATCAAGAGCCGTCCTTTTGTCAACTGAAGAGCATTTCAGGATTAAAGGACTGATGTCTCAGCAGGATCTCGAAAAACAAATCCTTTATTTTTAGTTGAATTGATTACTGCAACGGTGTTTGCACAGGTCTGCCTAAAAAGTGGATCAGACAGCTGCAGCTGATCCAGAACGCTGCTGCCTGCGTCCTCACTAAGACTAAGAAAGTAGAGCACATCACCCCAGTTCTAAAGTCCTTACACTGGCTCCCTGTATCTCAGAGAATAGACGTTAAAATACTTCTGTTAGTCTATAAATCCCTGAATGGCTTAGCACCATAATACATCACAGACTTGTTATCAGTGTATCAACCCTCCAGACCACTCAGGTCTTCTGGCTCAAATCTACTCTGCATACCCAGAACCAGAACCAAACACAGAGAAGCAGCATTTATTTCTTATGCTCCACTTATCTGGAAGAAACTCCCAGAGGACTGTAAAAATGCTGAAACCCTGAGTTCCTTTAAATCAGTTAAAAAAATATTTGTTTAGAGTTGCCTTTAAATGTTAATGTTGAAATTTGTAGTCCAACTCTTGTTATGCTGTATCAGACCTTCTGCGGCTGTTCCAATGCAATGTGCTTTTCTCTGTACTGTTTTCTTATGTTCTGTTCATGTACAGCACTTTGAATTGTCTTGATACTGAAATGTGTTACACAAATAAACTTGCCTTCTGCATTTATCCCATCCCTTAGGGGGCAGTGGGTAGCTATACAGTGCCAGGGGAGCGATCTGGGACCCATAAGGGCAGTCTACTGGGTTCAAACCAGGTTTTTGCAGTCTTCTGCAAACACACTGTTCTAACCACTAGGCCACCACTCCCTCAATATGATGGCCCCTGGCTTCTCCTCACACTTTGGTCCAGCCACTACATCGCAAACCATATGCCAGTATTTTTCATGATGCTTGTATGTTGTGTTTAGATTAGATAATCCCACTCACCTGTGTAGAGCATTTTTCATTGATTCCCCCAGTATTTAGCTCCGGTTTGAGAATTTCATACAGATGTATCAGAATAAACTTGGCTTAGGACAAATGCTTGTTGCACCTTTCAAAATTGTATTTTGTGAAACCAAATGAGAAACCATATATTGTTTTCTTTGACTTCAGTTGTACACTACTTTGTGTTGGCCTGTTACATAAAATCCCATTAAAATATTTAGAAAATTCTTATTTAACAATGCATATGAATACTTTTGTAAGGCGTTGTACAGCCTACGTCAACCATCTGTCATTGTTTTCCACTTATCAGAAGCACAGCAGCCATTCAAACAATCAAGCTCATCAAAAGGTCACACTGACATTGGCACTGCTGCCAAGGACATGGTGTCCTTTAGAAATAGCTTTAAATCAGATCATGTCATATCAGACCAACCTGTATGACTTTAGGCAAGTGAGCAACTTTAGCATAAACTAAACAACTGAATTAGATTTAAACGTATTTTAAAAACAAGTGATAACTTTTCTGTACAGGCATGTCTTTAGCTAGAACTTTGTAAATTAGTGCAACAGTTACCTCGATATTTATAGGTATCCCTGATGTTTCAGAGTCAAAGAAAATCAGTCAATCCACATGCTAGACATACAGCACACAGTTATACATATACTATGCCCTGCAAAAGGATCAATACCACTTCAACTTCTTCCCATTAACCACAAATGTCATTGTACTTTATTGGAGTTGTATGTTAAACAGAAAACATTGCATGATTATTAAGTGGAAAGAAAATTAATTTCTATACAATCATATATATTTTTGGGTAGCTACTAGCTATACATATCCAGAGACTGAAATTATGCCCATTCTCTTTTACAAATTAGCTCAAGATCTAAAGGTCTAAGACAGCGGAAGACAGGACCTGTCAGACACTTATCATCTTTTTCTATCTCAAATATTTCAATAGAGGGAAGAGGTGTAGCAGGGTTCCTCAAAGGCCGCCGTCACATTGTTTCAACAGAGCAAAGCTTCTACCTGCAACCTTGGCCCAAACACACAAAAGGTGTAATATTGTGTGATTTCAGAAATTTGACCAAATATATGTAAATAACTCACATAAAATCAGCTGATGGGAAAACGTATGTTTTGGCTCTTTTGGCCAAGTAGGCATTCATTTTTTATATTACATAAGAAGTTTTTTTTGTTGTTCTTTGTTTCTTCTTTAAAGGGACCTAATCACATATTTGGACCATTAAAAGAAAACACAAAAACATATATTATTCTTAAAATAAAACAACATATGCCAAGCATTCATCCTGATAGTATTTGCACACAATCAGCAGACATTGTTGTGCTATCTGCTGGCAGTACCACTGAATTATCAGAAAACAAGATGATCTAAATTAGTGAAATTTATTAATTCTGTCCATCGTAGGCCATCTCTTCACACTAAATAAGACCTTCAAGACCATTTCAACATTGCAAATTTGGAAACCTTATTTCAGATTTGTGAACTACACAACTAACCGACAACAGATTCTCCCTCCTGAGGTGCTGATCTCTATTAGTCGGGGCCACTTTGCTGCTTCTCTGATGAATCTTTTTCCCTGCCCTGCTTATTTGTGTAGGTTTATAGTGATGTCTTGGTCGGTTTGCAGTTTTTCCATACTCTTTCCATTTTCAGATGGTGGACTGAACACCCAGGCGTTACCAAAGTGGGGTTTGAGATCTCTTGGGGGTTGCGAAATGATTCTGATGATCTCCAGATTTGATGTGCTCAAAAGATATAGTATTTCTTTGTTTGCGAAACTGACACCAAAGTATAACTTTACAAGATGTTCAGCATTCCTCATTTTAATGCAGGTGGATGGCAGTGCTATTTTGTAAAAGTTCTTATAAAATACCACTTTATTCTTGTAATTTCATGACTATATTTCGTAATACTATGACTTTATTCTCATAATTTGCCCCCCCCAAAAAAAAAAAAAAAATTCCCGCCTGCTGAAAGGGGGTCACTAGTCTCTGGCACCGTTGTTTTGGGGGTCACCAGCTGAAAAGTTTGGGAACCTCTGCTCTATAAGATGATTAAAGCGTAGAGCATTGCTTTCTAACCTAACTCTGTTTATAACATTTCTATAACCTTCTCCCTAACCTGTCTGCTGTTTCTTGGTCTTCACCAATTTTCTCTCTCAACAGCTGAATTTGTACTGAGATTAAATTACACCCAGGTGAAGTCTATTTACTAGCTTAATTGATTTCTTTTGTGTCTTACCTAGACTATGATTGTCTGAAAACAAAAGTGTGCCATCATTTTCAGATATTTGTTTGTAATAAAGGTTTTAAAACCACAGGTCATTTTTGGTCCATAGCCTGTTGGTCAAATACATAAAATCTCCTTAAAACACAGTGAAGTTCGTGGTTGGAATACAATGTGAAGAGGTTCACCTGGCATGAATGTGGTTTATTAAAAATTTTAAATTTTAATATTTCTTCACAATAACTGAGGTTGTTTTTTTCTTTCTCTTCGTACTTTCTCTATAGAGCTCATTATGGAATGTCTAAATTGCACGTTTCAGTCAGCATGACTGTCCAAATTTAGTCTTGTAAAACTGCCTTTTCCACTGAAGTTACATAAAGCCGTCTCGAATGTGTAATAACCTTTGTCTTACAGGCATGCTTGGATAGTGTGCCCTATCTGCAATAGTATCACATGCTTGAGGTGTGTGTAGTTACGTAACAAATAAAGAAACAACAGTCATCCTGGTTTGTTTGGTAGAACCAAGCTCTTAACCTGATTCAAGCCTCTTAATTGAAGCACCCAAATCATAATGGAAATGATCTGTATTCTGATCCAAGGGAATTCCTGTCCACAAACCATAAAACCATAAATTCTGCTGAACACTGCAAAACAAACAGCTTTTCAGCATCCACTGTATCACAAAAGCAAACTTTCATCGCTCAACATGACAATATATATACTATGAATCTGAGGCCCTGGTAGTTTGCTGGAATGTCGACATAAAATCTCCAGCAGGTTAAGTTATGTCTTCCATGTATTCTTGGTGTGATTTCTGTAGAATATGGCTGGCTGTGAAGTATAACCAGGGAGCATTTTCACACATTGTGCGAACTCATTGAAGATAGGAAATCAGCCGTTTGGCAGAGTCAAAACATAGAACACACATAAAATCAATGATTAGATCAACCACAAGTTCTCAGCAAAACTCAAAATGTTCTCATACATCTTTTGCTTTTTAACAGTTGTGTTATACAAAGTACTTAACAACCAAATCTGATCTGAAAATGGAACTTACCTAACAAAGATATTAACTTATGACCATTAATAAATCCAGCTTCTAAATGTCACCTTTGGACTTCCTTTATGCACCAACAGTGACTCTGCCTTTATGCTCAAACTCCAAAACATGATCTTATGGGACAACAATACCATCCATCAAGCCCACCGTGCTCTGTACCTCTGTATTAACCAGCACCTGTGACTAAAGTCTTGTTTTGGACTTTTAAATTACTTAAAAAACAAAAGTAGTTGGTTTGCATTGTTTAAACTCTCTCTCTAAATTGTATTAACGTTTAAACACTCATAAATAATCTGTCAAGTGTTCTAAATCAAAACAGCAGCACATCATTTCACAGAGGAGTGACTCATGCTGAGGGTGATAAAATCTCTGTGAGGCATGTGACTGTTAATGATGGTGGTTTTATAACTGAGTTTTCTGCAGAAGCTTCTGGAAGCTTCTTGCTCGTAAGTGCAGTTGTATAATCTTGCAGTTGTATAATCGCAAATATTTGGATTGGGGAAGAGGTACAGCAGGTTTCCATAAAGGTTGCTGTCGCATAGTTTTAACGGAGCAAAGATTTTGCCTGCAACCTGGCTAAAATGCATGAAATGTGTGAGATTTCAGAAATTTGACTAAATAGGTGTAAATCCCTCACACATCAACTAATGGGAAAATGTATGTTTTGACCTTTGCAGGAAGGTCTCCTTTTCATAAAATACATAACAATACAATGTGTTCTTTGTTCCCCTTTCTGGGCTGCCACCTTATCATGGTGGAGGGGTTTGAGTGTCCCAATGACCCTAGGAGCTATGCTGTAAGGGGCTTCATCCCTAGTTGGGTCATCCAAGGCAGACAGATCCTAGGTGACGGACCAGACAAAGAGCAACCCAAAGACCCCTTATGATGAGTTACATAAATGCACAAAATGTTCCCCAGACCCGGTGACCCGTGTCGGGCGACCCAGGCCTGGAGGTGGGGCACACTAGCGAGCGCCTGGTGGCTTGATGGCTTTTACCCATGGAGTCCGGCCGGGCACAGCCCGAAGAGGGGACATAGGTCCCCCTTCCAACAGGCTCATCACCTGTAGGAGGGGCCTAAGGGGTCGGGTGCATTGTGCAACGGGTGGCAGTCGAGGGCGGGGACCGATCCTCGGCTGCAGACGCTGGCTCTTGGGACGTGGAATGTCACCTCTCTGGTGGGGAAGGAGCCTGAGCTAGAGGTCTGCACGGGCCTAAAATTTCAGGCCCGGCCCGGCCCAGACCCCTGGCAATCAGGCCCTAACCCGACCCAGCCCGACAAATTAAGCTATCAATGAGCCTGAACCCGAGCCCGAATAAAAGGGTCCGCTATTTAGACATGACTGTTTCCCGACACTTCGGTCGCGTAATAGTTTCTCAGAAAGCCGACTCGAACAATTAAACAAATAATACTTTTAACACACGATTAACCCTTGCAAAGACAAGCGTTTATGTATTTAATTAGACCTCAATGTCGAAAAACGGGATGTCATTGTCGCAAAAGCAGCATGTCACGGACAGCCAGGATATATGACATCGGTAAATCTATGCGCCACGGGAGTAGATAAATGAGCAGCACACATGAGCTCCTTGTAAGCTATGAGGTCGAAGTGCTCCCATAAAGAGATTTTCCCTCCCGTATTGGGAATTTTCAATAGCTCACCTCTGGCTAGCTGGCTTTTCAGTTTGTCCATCTTTATTGACTGACCGGAACAGAAGTACGGAGCCCTAGAGGGGTCATCGCAAAATGTTTTGCATGTTGAGAGAATGTGCGCTCGTTTTACTACATTGTGACGTCCTGCCAAAGAAAAAGAGAAATAAAAAGCTGTGCGCGTGAATGTTTTTCTGACCTGACCTAACTGAAAAATCATGAATACATAAAACCAACTTTATCAGTGTCAAGCCCGAGCCCTACTCGAGCCCGTGCTATTCATTGAATTTACGGCCCGTACCCGGCCCGAATTTGCATATTGTGTCGGGCCCGTCGGGTCCCGACACAACATGTTGAGAGGTTCCGGCTAGAGATAGTAGGACTTACCTCGACGCATGGCTCTGGCTCTGGAACCAGTCTCCTTGAGAGGGGCTGGACATTCTTCCACTCTGGTGTTGCCCCTGGTGAGAGGCGCCAAGCAGGAGTGGGCATACTTGTTGCCCCTCATCTCAGTGCCTGTACGTTGGGGGTTTTCCCGGTGAACGAGAGGGTGGCCTCCCTCCGCATACGTGTGGAGGGAAGGGTTCTGACTGTTGTTTGTGCTTATGCGCCAAGCAGTAGTTCAGATTATCCACCCTTTTTGGAGTCCTTGGACGGGGTACTGGAGAGTGCCTCTCCTGGAGACTCCCTTGTTCTGCTGGGGGACTTCAACGTTCACGTGGGCAATGACAATGAGACTTGGAAGGGCGTGGTTGGAAGGAACAGCCCACCTGATGTGAACTCGAGTGGTGTTCTATTGTTGGACTTCTGTGCTCGTCATGGATTGTCCATAACGAACACCATGTTCAAGCATAAGGGTGTCCATATGTGCTCTTGGCACCAGGACACCCTAGGCCGTAGTTCAATGATCGACTTTGTTGTTGTTTCATCTGACCTGCGGCCGCATGTCTTGGACACTTGGGTGAAGAGAGGGGCGGAGCTCTCCACCGACCACTACCTGGTGGTGAGTTGGCTCCGATGGTGGGGGAGGAAGCCGGTCAGACCAGGCAGGCCCAAACATATAGTGTGGATTTGCTGGGAACGTCTGGCAAAGACCCCCCTGAGACAGAGCTTTAACTACGAACTCCGGGAGAGCTTTGAACATGTCCCGTGTTAAGTGGGGGACATTGAGTCTGAGTGGATCATGTTCCGTGCCTCTATTGTTGAGGCGGCTAGTCAGAGCTGTGGCTGCAAGGTTGACGGTGCATGTTGCGGTGGCAACCCTCGAATGGACTGGTGGACACCAGCGGTGAGGGAAGCTGTCAAGCTGAAAAAGGAGTCCTATCGGGCTTTATTGGCCTGTGAGACTCTGGAAGCAGCTGATATGTACCGGCAGTCCTCGCAGCAGGCGGCTTGGCTAGTCGCTGAGGCAAAAACGTGGGAAGCATGGGAAGAGTTCGGAGAGGCCATGGAGAAAGACTTCCGTACGGCTTCAAAGCGATTCTGGTCCACTATCCAGCATCTCAGGAGAGGGAAGCAGTGCAGTAACAACACTGTTTATATTGGGGGTGGTGTGCTGCTGACCTCGACTCGGGACGTCGTGTGTCGGTGGGCGGAATACTTCGAAGACCTCCTTAATCCCACCAACACGTCTTCCATTGAGGAAGCAGAGCCTGGGGACTTCGGGTCGGGCTCTCCCATCTCTGGTGCTGAGGTCACCGAGGTGGTTTGAAATCTCCTCGGTGGCAAGGCCCTGGGGGTGGATGTGATTCGCCCTGAGTACCTTAAGGCTCTGGATGTTGTGGGGCTGTGTTGGTTAACGCGACTCTGCAATATTGTGTGGACATCAGGGGCAGTTCCCCAGGATTGGCAGACTGGGGTGGTGGTCCCCCTATTTAAAAAGAGGGTGTGTTCCAACTATAGAGGAATCACTCTCTTAAGCCTCCCTGGTAAGGTCTAATCCGGGGTTCTGGAAAGGAGGGTCCGTCTGATAGTTGAATCTCAGGAAGAGCAGTGTGGTTTTCGTCCTGGCCGTGGAACACTGGATCAGCTCTACACCCTCAGCAGGATCCTGGAGGGTGCGTGGGAGTTTGCCCAACCAATCTACATGTGCTTTGTGGATCTGGAGAAGGCATTCAACCGTGTCCCTCAGGGGAAGGGGGGGGGGTGTCCTCTGGGAGAATAGAGTACCAGACCCTCTAATTAGGGCTGTTAGGTCTCTGTATGACCCATGCCAGAGCTTGGTCCACATTGCCGGCAGTAAGTAGGACTCGTTTCCAGTGAGAGTTGGACTCCGCCAAGGCTGCCCTTTGTCACCGATTCTGTTCATAACTTTTATGGACAGAATTTTTAGGTGCAGCCAAGGTGTTGAAGGGATTCGTTTTGGTGGCCTTAGGGTCGCATCTCTGCTATTTGCGTATGACATGGTTCTATTGGCTCCATCAGGTCGTGATCTACAGCTCTCACTGGAGTGGTTCACAGCCGAGTGTGAAGTGACCGGGATGAGGATCAGTGCCTCCAAATCCGAGACCGGAAAAGGGTACAGTGCCTTCTCCGGGTTGTGGAGGACGTACTGCTCCTAGTGGAGGATTTTAAGTATCTTGGAGCCTTGTTCACGAATAAGGGCAAGATGGAGCGGGAGATCGACAGGCGGATTGGTGCTGCGTCTGCTGTGAAGCGGGCGCTGTACCGGTCCGTTTTGGTGAAGAGAGAGCTGAGTTGAAAGGCAAAGCTCTCGATTTACCGGTCTATCTACGTTCCTACCCTCATCTATGGTCACGAGCTTTGGGTCGTGACCGAAAGAACGAGATCCCGGATACAAGCGGCTGAAATGAGTTTTCTCCGTAGTGTGTCTGGGCTCTCCCTTAGAGATAGGGTGAGGAGCTCAGTCATCCGGGGAGGACTCAGAGTAGAGCCGCTGCTCCTCCACGTCGAGAGGAGCCAGTTGAGGTTGCTTGGGCATCTGGTTAGGATGCCTCCTGGACTTCTCCCTGGTGAGGGACTATGTTTCTCGGCTGGCCTGGGAACGCCTTGGGATTCCCCCGGAGAAACTGGCCCAAGTGGCTGGGGAGAGGGACGTCTGGGTCTCCCTACTGAAGCTGCTAGCCCCGCAACCCGACCCCGGATAAGTGGAAGAAAATAGATGGATGGATGATGGTGTACTTTGTTCCTTCTGTAAGTTTTTCTCAAATCTTTAACACTTGAAAGAGGAAACATGAAAATAAAATGTTTTCAAATGCAATCAGTGACTGACTTCCTCTCAATTACAATGCTTAACATACTGTTTTAAGAAACTCATAAGTAGATGATACTTTTGTCCATGTAGGCCATCTATTCATACCGAGTAAGACCACATTGAGACCTTCAAGAACATTTGAATACTGGATCACTGCAAATTTGGAAACCTTATTTCAGTATGAACCACCATCAGCTTCAGTATTACTGTAGATGAGGAGACATAATGAGTATTTTAATTATAGTATCAGCAGCATGCAGGTGCTCTGCTTTATACTGAATTCAATGCTGCATTTCTATTCAGACCCCTTTACTCTAATACATTAAAACTGAATCTGGTGCAACCAGTGTTGTTCAAATGAACACATGAGTGGAGGTCACATTTGTGAAAGAAACATAGTCTGACATCTAAACAGAACTCTGTTTAGGGATAAAGGAAGGATTTAGACAGCAGGATTTCCCTTCAGTGTTCACACTCAGTGTCTGCTGAGTGTCTGTGTGCTTAGGCAGCAGAGGCAGTTCACCTTTGTGAGGACCTACATTGGTATTTTGGTGCTTTCGTTCATTGCATCTTAAACTTTCAGTACTTTTTATTTATTTATTACAGTAATAGTTTAAAGAGCCAAAGAAAAATCTCATGAGAAATCCCTTCTGCTCTGACTTGATGGTTGTTACGGCCCAACTGAAGGAGGGAGGGTAACACGACAACCACAAGTATGAGACAGGATCCTTGTGAATGTGTAAAACTAAGGGGATTTATTGTTCTTTACAAAACCAGACCCACAGCTCTGGTCAAAACCTATATCACCTCCCTCCCCCCCTCATTACTTCCATTATTCATTCCTCTCTCTCCTCTGGTTTTGTCCCCTCACTGTTCAAAACTGCATCTGTCTCCCCGATTCTGAAAAAAACCTGGTTCTGATCCCACTAACTTTAATAATCTTCGTCCCATCTCAAATCTTCCCTTTATTTCTAAAATACTCGAAAAAATAGTTTCTGCTCAACTCCACGCCTTTCTTACCCTCAGTTTTTACAAGCCTTTCGCCCCTCCCATAGTACTGAAACCGCCCTAATAAAAATTACAAATGATCTCCTCATTGCTGCTGATTCTGGACTCCTCTCCATCCTCATCCTCCTCGATCTTAGTGCGGCCTGTGATACCATTTTCACCCCATTCTCCTCAATAGATTATCCTCTCTTGGCATCTCTCACACCCCACTTGACTGGTTCCGCTCATATCTCTCCAACCACACTCAGTTTATTCAACTCAAATCTTTCACATCCCACCCTTCCCCTGTCACTACTGGTGTCCCTCAAGGCTCAGTTCTTGGCCCCCTCCTCTTCATCATCTACCTCCTTCCCCTTGGCAGTATTTTTCGCTAATTCAACATTCATTCTCACTGTTACGTGGATGACACCCAGCTTTATTTATCCAGTAAACCCACTTCCTCACTCCCACCCCTGTCCCTTACTAACTGCTTACTTGAAATTAAAGACTGGTTCACCTCAAACTTCCTTAAACTAAACAGTGATAAAACCGAACTCCTCCTCGTCGCCACCAAATCCACCCTATCCAAAATCAATAGTTTCTCACTACCCAATGACAACTCCTTGGTCTCCTCCTCCCCTCAGGTCAAGAGTCTGGGTGTCATCCTCGACTCCTCCCTATCCTTTCAGTCACACATAAATAACATTACCCAGTCGGCATACTTCCACCTTCGCAACATTAACCGCCTCCGTTCCTCCCTTACCACGCGCACTGCCTCTGTCCTCATCCACAGCCTCATCACCTCCCGTCTTGATTATTGTAATTCTCTTCTTTTTGGTCTCCCTCATAAATCCCTCCATAAACTCCAACTTCTTCAGAACTCAGCAGCTCGTGTCATCACCAGAACCCCCTCTTTTCACCATATTACCCCTGTCCTTCAGCAACTCCATTGGCTCCCAGTTCAATTCACAATACACTTTAAAATCCTTCTATATGTCATGTTTTTCAAGCGTTTAGCCCACATGCAGATACAAACGGAAGACAAGCACACTTTTAAGATGTTTATTGAGGATACAGACTACAGGGGATCGACAAGCTGGTGGATCGGTCAAGGTCTGAACGTCAGAGCTGGAGTTTACAGCGGAAGAAAGAGGGAATCAATTCAAAAGATCGAACCAGGGAAAATACACCAGAAGTTGTTCCGCTTACCATTTAATCGGGCTAACCTGACCGGGAAAGTAGTGGCAGGGAAACTCTGTGGCCGAAGCTCTCAGTAGATGAACGGTGGCTAGTAGCTGGAGGGCGGACAGATGGTGAACTGGCAAGGAATCCGGAGCGGAAACAGATGGATGACCAGAGAGAGTGAACCAGTAGAATCCGGGAAGGGATCTCAGGCCCAGCTTGGTAATACAAAGAGGGTATGAGTGGAGAGCCAGAGCAAAATCTGAGCGACAGGATTCTTGAGGTGCTGGTTCTCCAAGCGAGACATCGAGGCAGGTGAGTAATCCAAAAACACAAACTAGGAAAAACAGGAGACTCAACGTTAGTCAAGGTTCGGAGTATAAAAAAGGACTCACAGGTTCAGGTACAGGATCTTGGTCAGAGGCCACATCGTACCACGACTGAGTTAAGGCTCTGGCGTCTTCAATCTGTCTGAGCTCTCCTTAAGAAGCCAGAGGAAGCCGTTCCAAACGCGCCGCAGGTGTGGGTCACGCCCCCCAGCCAACTAGAACCACCTGTGAAGCAGAATTAGAGCACGGAAAAAAGAGCACCCTGACACTATATACTTTCAAAGCCATCCATAACCCAGCTCCTCCATATCTGTCAGACCTCATTCACATCGCCATCTCCTCCCGCTCCCTTAGATCCTCCTCCTCCATCCACCTCACTGTACCCGCAGCTCGACTCGTCACCATGGGGAGCAGAGCCTTCAGCCGCTCCACTCCCCAGCTCTGGAACTCACTCCCTCCTGACCTCCGCAGTATTGACTCTCTCCCCTTATTCAAAATCAGACTCAAAACCCAACTGTTCCAGCTCGCTTATTTGTAAATACACTGCTCTTGTCCCTCCCCATAACTGTTTTTATATTCCTGTATTTGTATTTTTGTATTTTCATTTTTATTTTCTGTAAAGTGACCTTGAGTGTCCAGAAAGGCGCTGTTAAATAAAATGTATTATTATTATTATTATTATTATTATTATTATTATTATTATTATTATTATTATTATTAAAAATTCCAGAAAGGTTTGTGCAAACTGTGGGGGAGAAAAGAGACCGTAGGCTGTGCCAAATCAAGGAAATAAATAAAACAAAACAGGGCCTACCCGTCATCTAATCTAAAAAGAAGATGCACCATAAGCTTTTTCATATTTCTTTTGTCATTTTAAACATGAAACTACCAAAGCATAAGCCAAGTAGTAGAACTAAATGTTGAAAAGAAATTAAAAGCTAAATAAAATAAACCAGGTCACTTAATGAAGCTGCATTTTCTGTATGCTTTGTATTTATATTCACATGATAATATTTTCAGAATTAATAATAACATTTCTGTTAAAGATTTCATTTATCTTCTACACCAGGGGCATACGTATGGAGAACAAGCAGAGTGAGTTTTGTGTAATATCAGACTTTATTATTGAACTAAGCAGGATTTAGACAGGATCAGAAAGGAAGGTGCATCTTCTTTCTGCCTTTCCCCAACGATCAGGGACCTCCTAGTTGTGTCTGGTGCTGCAGTGTTCTTATTGGGTAAAACACCTTTAAATCTAGTGGCTGAGCACATAAAAGACAACCTTCTGATAATATAATATGCAAAAAACGCCACCAAACGTTATTAACGCCACCGCACGTATTTTACGCGAGCGCGCGTTTTTTACGTCACCGCGCGTTCTGGCTGGAAACGCGCGGTGACTAAAAAACGCGCGCTCGCGTAAAATACGGGTTGGAACTGCACGTTATTGTAAGGGCGAGTATAGACCAGTTCATTGTTATTGTTTTGATGCGGGTTTTTCGCGCATGCGCGCCGGACCGGTAGGCAAAAGACGAACACAATGGCGACGCAAACAGAGAAACTGACGAGTTCTCCACGTATTTTTCTTCTTTAGATAACGTACTACAAGATCGTTTTAAGAGTAAGTTGATGGTTGATGGTATCAGATTGCCAGATCCACACAGCAAAAGCCTGAAGGGACGGAGCGAGTCTGTGAAATGCTGGCCAGGGGTTTCGTACCGCGACACAGCTGCTTTATAAACACGCAGGCCAGTACGGACAAGAGAGCACGAAAGCCCCTGAAACCACTGGACGGCTACAATTATTTTATATCAGGAAAAAGGCTCCAGCAACGCCCGCGACGCCATGAGGGATTAAGAGGTCAGAAAATGGATGGATGGATGTTCAGACATGTTTGTGCAACAGCACAAAGCGGCGTCGGACACAGACCGCGTCTCAGCAGAGGCCCGGTAGGTTAAAAAAAAATTTTTTTCACTACGGATTATTTAGGTGTTTTTGTCTTGTTAAAATGGGTGGCGGTGTCGGCGACATTGCAGCGTAAACACAGAAGTACCAGCAGCAGCAGCTTACTGCTGCTACTGCTGCTGCTACTGCTGCTAGCAGCAGCTTACTTACTGCTAGCAGCAGTAAGTAAGCAGCAGTAAGTAAGCTGCTGCTAGCAGCTTACTTACTTACTGCAGTAAGTAAGCAGCAGTAAGTAAGCTGTAGCCGCTGCTGCGTAAACACTACTCGGGCCGGAGAAGCCGCTGCTGCTGCTGCTGCTTCAGACAATGGCTGCTGCTGCTGTAGCAGCCGCTTCTGCGGCCCGTGTAGCGATCATCACCTCCCCTCCGCCGCTATTTAAGCAGAACAATGACTAGAGCAGAATAAAGTTGTATTTACCGGAGATGAAGTGTAGACTGCAAATTCTGTCGTAGTATGATCGCTCCCCCAGTCCATTGGGATTATCTGCCTGCGCTCTTTTCATTGAAAATATCCAATTCTTTCTGCGTCCTTCCTCCTTCGGTAAACGACAGAAACGTACATCCAACGATTTGGAATGCCTCTGTGTGCAACCGGGAGCACAACAAGTCGTAGGCATTGCTTAGATTACAAAAATAAACGAACTAAAAGTACGCTCTAAATCACCCGTTTTGTCATGTTGTAGACGAGAGCAGCTCTGTTTTTGCCTACCAGCGGGACCCGGAAGTAGCGCGGACGTCACGCGTTACGTCACGCGTGAACTACCCTATTTGCCTAATCGGCTTGCCATAAGTTCCACTGCCGTATGCATGCGCATGTTTCGATAGATACAGACAGGAGAGGCAAAGTAGAAGCTCGCGCATGAACATGTCCAACCAACAACTCAGATGGATTGTTCACTCTGAATGTTGTTTCAAAATACCAAACCTGGTTTCATTTCTTAGTTATGTCCTGGATTTTGTAACGTTTGTGGACGCTACGTCGCTACTTGATCAAAAAAATAACGTCACTACAGGAAAGTTACTTGATTCATAAAGCAGCGACGCTACGGTCAAGCTACTGGAAAATGTAGTTTAACTAATAGCTTCGCTACATGTAGCGGCGCTACTGCCCATCACTGGATTGTGGAGAACATATTCTAGGTGTTTAAATGTGTAGTTAGACCTTTTTCAATAACAACAGCTATTAGTTCAGTGTGCTGGGCCTCAGATCACTTTTAATCCAGTTCACTGAATTAATCATTCACAACTATGCTGGTCTCTGGAATCTCTCTCGCCAATTATGCAAGTCCGATTAGCCAGATTTGTTCTCCCAAATCTGCAAAGCGCTTTGTGCTACAGTAAGAGGTCAACAAGGTCACATTTATTTTGTATATTTTGTGAAATCAGGAAGGCGTCTTAAAAATTTGAATGGCTCTTTGACATGGGAGGGACCATTTTTTTAAAACCACATCTCGTTAATAGTTGCTATTAGATGGAAGCTTGCATCCTTGTGATCATAGCCAAAGCTCCAGCTCGTTTTAAGTGGGATTGAAGTTTAATAAAAAGTCCATAGATATCTCAAGGTTGAAAGTTTATTTTTGTTGAATTTCTTCATATTTTGGCTCATAACAAGCACAAACATTATTCTGTTTTATTGTAACCTCTTTGGACAAACCGACAAGAAACACATATTCAATAAATTAGAATATATACATTTAAATTTCTAAGAAACTTGTTTGCCAGATTAAAACTACCTTTTGAAAACAACAGCAACAACTTTAAACTTACTTTTCATTCAGGCCCCATTTCTGCATGAACATTTTAGCTTTTTAATTCGTCTAATGTAATATGATCTTAAATGCAGTGTTTTTATTAGCTGTAGGTGGAAAAGGATAATAAATAACAGAAATAAAAGCTGTAAAACATCAGTGTGTGTTCATCTATATATAATATGTTTTGCTTAATTAGTTGAGTTACTGAAACAAATTAACTTTTCAATAATATTCTAATTTACTGAATATGACTGTAGTACATAATTAAGGTAAATGCTTAAATAAAAGCTTGAAGTTCAAAACCAGATTCTGGATTTTGAAGGGGCCGTTTTAAGATGTGAATAAACTTTAATCCAAACCATTCTACTGCAGTTCCAACTGTGTGGTCAGGGTTGTTGTCCTGCTAGAAAGTGAAGCTTCACTCTAGTCTCAAGGCTTTTTAGTCTCTAACAGGTTTTCTTTTCCAGGACTGCCCTGTTCTTAGCTCCTT
Organism: Fundulus diaphanus; assembly: GCA_037039145.1. Classification (NCBI taxonomy): domain Eukaryota; kingdom Metazoa; phylum Chordata; class Actinopteri; order Cyprinodontiformes; family Fundulidae; genus Fundulus; species Fundulus diaphanus. Next base: position 28,619,775 of record CM073127.1, read on the forward strand.
TATGGTGGCGGCAACATCAGTGGGAATGATGTTGATTAGCCCTGTTTCTCTTGCAGACATTGTTGGGCTTTTGTTGCGACTAGCTGTAAGTGCACTCTTTCATCTTCTAGACTGGCTCAGAGCTTGTCTGCTTAGTTGTGTTTCTTTCCCAGATGAAGCCACTAATGGAGCTAGTACTGCCATTACCCCGATACTTTTCTCTCATGTAGAAGTTAGTCTTGGATCAGTGCTTCTTTTTCTTTTGGGTGTGTCTCCGCTCTGTCTCCTCAAACCCCAAGTCAGTCGTGTCAGATAACTGTTTACACTGAGTCTGGTTCTGCTGGAGGTTTCATCCTGTTAAAAGGGAGTTTTCCTCTCTGCTTTCGCTACATGCATGCTCGCTATGAGTGATTGCTGCAAAGTCAATGGCAATACAGGCGACTGTCCACTGTGGCTACATGTTCAGGAGGAGTGAATGCTGCAAGTCATCTGCTGGATTTCTTCAGAGGGAGAAACCTTTAACCAATCTGTCTGCAAGATTAACTGTGCAAGTTTTTTCATCAATGCATATTTGGCTTTATTAGGGAACCTTATAAGAACACCAAATAAACAAAGATGGATTAGATTTATTGTTTAAAAAAGTTCAACTTTAACACAAATTAAAACAACTGCACAGAAGACGTGTACAATGCTATATCGAACAATCGCAATGAACAATGCTTTATAAAATGATGACATTATAAATATATTGTCATCTTACAGTAGGTCTACACAGTAGATCTACCAAATAGTAAAATAAAATAATTGCAACTACATAGACTTATATTCTATGATCATTTCAGTGGAAGTACACATTTTCACTTCTGTCTTTACAACAATATTGTTTCAGACATAGTCAGCAAGAGCATCCCCAGTGAAATTATTTTGCCTGTTGGTTTCTTCTACATTGATCCGCTCACCCACTTCTGTCGTGTTATTTTCACTTTCTTTCTTCTCCTCCTCCATTCTTTTCAGCTCCAGTTTTAGTTGTTCTTTCTCATTCAGTATCACCTCCTCATTGATAGCCTTCAGCTGCTCTTCTCTCTCTTTCCTCTCTTTCAATGCCTTCTCTGCTTTCTCCTGCTTCTTAAGCCTCCAGTAGAAGGCCAGGTTTTTCTCAGGGTAGGTGACTTTGGCCAGTGGCAGCTTGAATATCCTCTTGGTCCCCGTTGTTAAGAGGAGGAAGGTGAGGGCAGAGAGGCAAAAAGGCCAGGTGCACGCCGGCAGACCAAACTGGAAAACATGAATACAGTATATATATATATATATATATATATATATATATATATATATATATATATATATATATATATATATATATATATATATATATATATATATATATATGAAACAAGACAACTCGAAAGCTGGCTGTACATTTTCTGTGGGCTTACCCTGGACATGACGTTAGCAATGGCCGAACCAAGATATGCACAGAAAAAAGCTGTAGAGAAGAAGACATTTTCAAATCACGTGATACAACAAGTGGGATTGCATATGAAAAATACCAGATCCATGCTTGTCACACCCACATCTTTTAGATGGAGGCTTTATTTCTGTGGTTATCTACTCACCACATGTGATTGCAAGTAAGTGCACCTGCCAGGTGAGCGCATAGAACATCCCTCCAATAGCAATGCAGGCTAACACGCAGTTGTATCCCCAGAGACCAAAATAAATGTCCTCAAAAGGAGCCGACAGAGCCAGACCTGTGAGAAAAAACGTTAACAAGCACAAAGTTAAATTTGATATTTGCGTTATACATACTGTAATTTACTGCTAAACAGCTATGTAGCAGAGACATTCAAACCCCTTGAACTTTAGTTGCAATTACATGCACCAATGTATTTTATCTGTATTTTGTGTAATAGACAACACAAATTGGCAAATATTTGTGAAGTTGAAGACAAAAAATGTATTGTTTTCAAAAAAATGCAAAACAACGGTGGTGGTAACATCATGCTGTAGGGATACTTTCCTTCAGCAGAAACAGGGAAGCTGATCAGCCGTATTGGGAAGATAGATGAGCTAAAACCAAGAAAATCCCACAAGAAAGCCTTTTGGAGGCTGATGATTATTAGACATTGGGCTGGGAGGTTCAGCTTGCACTAGAGCAACAATCCCAAACATACAGCCAGAGCTACAACATGGTTTAGTTTAAAACAGTCTCATGCGGGAGAGTGACCCGGTCAAAGTCAAGGACTGAATCTAGGAGACTGATTAATCCAATCAAACAATGCTTGCGCTAGTTTGAAAGGAAGAATGGACTCTTGCAGGCTAAATATTGATTGAGGGGAACTGAATACAACTGGACACCACATTTTCAGATTATTATTTGAAAAAGAGAATGGGAAAGCCTCTATCTTTCTCCTCCCACTTTACAATTATGTGCTACTCTGTGTCAGCTTATCTCATAAAAATACTCTGAAGTTTGCAGTTTTTAACATGCCAAATTGTACAACAGTTCACAGATGAGTGTTTGTGCATGTCTCTGTGTATATATGGTATTTATTGTTTTGTCATCTTGATTCTGTAACCCCATAAGGAAGCAAATATAACTTGTAGTTGACTATTGCTGTGTTGGCCGCATGCCAAGACTTTGTGCAGATCCCTCACCTGACACCATGCCCACAGCAGATCCCAAGACGGCGTGGGCACAGGTGATTGGTGAAGAGATGAACAGAGAGATGATGAAGGTCCCTCCTGTCCAAGGGTTGTCACAGCCGTACACCTGGCCTATTCCCACTGGTATTGACCTGAATAGCTAAAAAGGAGCTCATTCTAAAAATCATTGAAATTCCAAACAATGATAGACTTAAAGACAAACAATGATAGACTTTGTTTTAAAGACAAATACGGCTTATAAAGTATTCTGCAGCATGAGCGTACATAGACACTATTTTGTTAGTAGTGATGCATGCGATGAAACACATGAAAGGGGTCCGTTGCCCACCTTTGCCACATCAATTTCAGACCAGGTGATGTTGGGGAGCTCTGAGCGTGGCTGAATGAGGACTTGGGGGAAGTGGTGGTTATAGTGGCCGGTGGCGACCATGTGGAGACACACCAGGATGTTGAAAGGTAGTGTGAACACTGGCAGATCCCAGCGGCTGTTAATGGATGCCAGGGCACTGGACACAATGGGGCTGAAACACAACAATGCAGGAGATGATCTATTAAATGGGCTCAGATTAATGAAGAATGTGCTGTTAACCATTACAGATCTTTATGCATCTTACTCTAATATTATTAAAACACCCAAAGCACTGACTTCCTTTATGACTGACTGCAATAGGGTTGACTATACAGCTTCGATAGAAATTAAGAGACCACTACATTTTCCTGAAATGAGCTAATCTGCATGTATGATTTCCAACACAATCACACAGACAAGGAGGTTCATTAATGAGGTTCTGATTAGGTGAAAACCCAACAGCAACATGAAAGACGGGTTGAGACCAAGCCAACACAAATAACACCTGATGCAAAATACAGGTGATTACACTAAATATTGGTTTCTGAACTCACTCTAAGTTAAAAATTTGAAATTATAAATTTAAAGTTTGTAAAACAGACCCCTGCCTTTTGTTCCTCTGACTATTATTTTCTGCAAATTAATGCTTAAAATTTTAATATTTTAATATTGGGAACTAAGAGTTGGAAGTAGTTTTTTCTTTATTAAAACCAAAATGATCATAGTACGCTATTCAAAAAATAAAGAAAACAGGAAAAGCAAAAATTTCTGAGGTGGTCTTTCAACATTTTCCAACGCTGCATCGGAAAGATGAAGCATGGATTTTGCTTTTGCTCTTTTAGTATGACTGCTTACCACATCATGGACATGAAGATGTTAGGCAGGAGAAGCCACCAGTACCAGTCTCCTGCATTGGAGAACACAGCCATCAGGAGACCCACCAGGATGCCATTGTACCCATAAAGTCCTGCAGCTATTGCACCCCTGAGAGAGAACGATTGAAACAGATCAGTACAATTTACTCACTGCCGTTTGTATTTTTTTAGGGTTACTTCATGTCACTTAAGCACATTTATTTATAATCTCACAACATGGTTTATTCCCGATCCATTTTGCATTCTCACCTGCTTTGTTGCAGAATGAGAGCAGAAATGGTTGCAAAGAGGGTACCAACGAAACCATTGAGGGCCCACCAATAATTTTGCAGGATGAGGCCGGCAAAAATAATGAGGCCACTCAGAGGGTTGTTAACAAACATCACCTGGGCTGCTCCACGCAGAACCCAGTCCAGTAGCTGCAGCAAGAAAAACCGCTCTGCAAGGAGGAGAAGAAAAGGGTTAATTACCTTATGAATGTTTAGGGGCAAAGGTTGCATCTCAATTTTCCACCTCTCTGTAACATTTTGCAGCTTTTAAGTTTCTAAAGACAGACCGCCAAGCTTTAATATTATAACTTTGAAAGCAGTGTATGTTCTATTTTGTACAACAGCAGTGCTTTGTTATTTGGACTGAGGCTGATGTGTTAAAGTTGACTTACTCGCCATCCATTTTCCAAACACCTCCATGTCTCCTGAGAAGTAGGACACCCCCTTGAGGAAGCGGGCCCAGGCCCTGCGTAGAGATGAAGATTCCACAGGCTTCGCTTGGTCCTCCATCCTGTCTTCCTTGGAGGGGTTGTATTCAGGATGGGTCATTAGGGGATGGAGCTCCTGCATTGTAAATAATTGCCCAAAGTGAGTCAGTCACACAAACTTGTCCTGTGAATTAAACACATTAGTAATTACACATAAACTTACAGAAAAGACTGGAGCAGCGGAGCTGACTTGAGCAGGTGCAGAAGTGGAGCTTCTGATATTCTTGTGAATATCCTAAGAAAAGAGAAGCAATTTAACTTTCTGCTAAAAGTACATATAGATGTCCATAAAACAAAATATAATCAATTCAAGTGCATTGTTTCATTGCAGAAAGACATCTCTTAATTATTTTAAAGTTGTTGCTTTTTTTTTTCTTATTCTGGCATATTAGACAATTTGTACACATGATACTTATTAAGTCTTTATGACTTTCTAGAGGTGTATGGTGGAGAACATGCTGTCGTCCTACATCACCAACTGGAGTGGGAACTACTAAACTGTGGACAGGAAAGCTCTGCAGCCAGCTGTCCAGAGAGGACATTTACAGCAGCCAATGCAGGAGCTGTAATACAGTATTTTAATTTTATCACTGTGACATTTTTTATATTGTAAACTTAATATATATCTATATATTTCTAAATATGTATTAATATCTTAATGCCCTTTTATGTCTACACATGCCCCCCCCCCAGGTCTGCTGCTGGCCCTGTGCCACAGATTTCATTTACATGTTAACAAGCAAATGACAATAAAAACAATGAACGTTTAGCTTGCTAGGGACTCTACATTTTGTGGGATGCAGAAGTACACATGAAAGATTTTCCTGAATACCCAATGACAAAATATCCTTAATATTAACTTTAACCATTTCATCAAATCTGCCTGTTTTCTTTGTGTTTCTTTATCTCGTTAATTATTATGCATCAAAATCAGTTGATTTGTTCATTGGAACAAAGAGCCAAAAACATTTTCTCTTATCTCTTCAAAACATTAGCTCTCTTAAACCAACCATTTATCTGTATTTTGATCATATTTTACTATTTTGCTGCAGATTTCAGCGAGCATTTAAAAAAATACCCCTACCTTTGTGCAGTCTGATCCAGTCATATGTCCGAGAATGTGCTCAGGTCGCATGTGCTGCCAGCTTCTCTTAAGCTGCTGAACAGAGAGCCATGGCAGCTTTTATACAGAAAAGACATGAGACAAAAACTCCACCTCTACTTCACACCCACCTTTTTTGTTACTTGCGCTCAATGGTGACAAGAGAAGAAAAACTTTTGCCTCGTTTAGATCTCTGAAGACACAAACTTTGCTAATTTTAAGAAACCTTTTTTGTTCTGACTTCTTTCACTGTGGGCAAAGAGAGTCTGAATTCTGGCTCTTTAGTTCAACAAAGTGCTACAAGTAAAAAGTAATACTGTAAAAGAACCCCAGAGTGAAACTATTTAACCAACCAATATTACAACATCCCCTGAGATGTATGTTGTCACAAACATCACTGCAATTTCTCCAATTTCACTGATGAACGGCAAAATATTTTCAGAAGACTTACATAACCATTTTTTTTTTTACCACGCAAAGTCATTTCTGCAAAGACTTGTGCCAGGCACTAAATGTCAAATGGAGAATAAAGAGATTTATGGTGTGATTAAAATATGAATGTAGTAGAACCAGGTTTGGCGAAACATACTTCACACACAAACACACATACTTCTCTAGATCTTTCCAGGAATGTTTTTATAAAGTCGTTCCTCATGAACAGCAGGTTAAGCATTTGATTTCCTTTTTCTTTACGGTAAAAGATTTAGCTGACAGCATTTCATGAATCTGCAGATATTTCCAGAACTAAAACTGGAGTACTGGATAAACCCCCACCAACACCACCAAAAAATCCTGTGCATGATCTTCACAAACAGGACTGGAACAGCAGAGTACAACTGCATTAGCCCAGTCTCTTCTCAGTACCAAAACTGTGGACACATCTCTTTCTTTGGGTTTACAAACATCAGATAGATCTTAAAGTAACCTTGGCATCCCTATACTCCTGCATCACTCCTCCAACACCCTGATGAAGGTTATTCAAGGGAGGCTGAGAAGTGTGATATCGTGAGAGTTGGATCACACCTTTCCTTTTCTGCCATTTTGAAGGCATTCTCCAAGTCTTCTGTGTGATAAAACTGTAACAGCCCAACACTCATCAAGTCAAGTCAGCTTTATTGTCAATTTCTTCACATGCTCCAGACATACAAAGAGATCAAAATTACGTTTCTCACTATCCCACGGTGAAGACAAGGCATATTCTACCAATCTAAGTACCCAGACAAACATAACATTCAGGTAAAAAAAAAAAAAAAAGTGAATAAGAGGGCACATGCAGTGAAGAAATAAAAGCAGCAAAATTTGGTTTTTAAATTATACATAGACAGTCAATAAAATAGTAGTGCAAAATCAGGCCAATAAAATAGAAGGCTGAGGTAGTTCTGTTTTTAACATTAGTAGGAAAAAAAGTGACATGGTGGTGCAAGTTATGTAATCACTGAGCCTTCAGCATCTCATTTAAATTTGCCTCCTTTTTCACCACCCCGCAGTCTCTGCCATATTGATGGACTCGCTCTTCTTCCTCTCGATGGCATTCGATCACCACTGATAATCACAAACAGTCATCTGGATCCACCGGATCCACCGGAACCAACTCACCACTAGGTGGTGATGAGTTGACAACTCCGCCCTCCATTCATTGGAGTAATCACGCCACAAGTCTGTTATAATTACAGTACTGATCATCAACCTTTGGCCCAATGTGACCCGTACCACCTTATGCTCAAACACAGTTTTCATTGGGACATTCCATGCCTATAAATTCAGAAACAAAACACCATTCAGATTCAGATTGTAGATGCTGTAGCTCTTCCAAATCACACCTTCCAGAGCACAAAATAATTTCCAGATTGCTTTTCTTCCAGGACATGACCACGAGGCTTCAGGAAGCTGGTGTAATGTTAACACGTAAGTACAGAACAAGGAGCCAGCAACGTCTGTGTAGCTCAGAGCCACCAAGACGTGACAGCAGCAAGTTCATCTGGCCCAGTCTCAGAGACCTTGATGCCAGCTAGAAGACATTCCACATTCCAAAAGCCAGATAAACAACTGGGAATAAGTATGTCCACTTCCCTGTCTGAACCTGCCATCCAGGTTGCATTGCAAACCACTTGTTCAATGTTCCTTTCTGCAGGTAGTGGGCAAACATGGAAGGGGTTTCATGGCACAGACCAGACTCCAGAAGGGTATCCCAGTTTATTGTGATCACTGAATGTTTCTATCATTAAAACTCAAAAAATATCTTCAATAAATATAGACTGGTTTGTCTTTTTTTTAATTGATTGTTTTTTTTTTTAATTCTTGAATGTTTTTGTTTATGAAATCGCCCATTTCAGCTGTGACATATGTTTGCAAGCACTGTTCATCTGTTTTGTTTTCAGTCAGTAGGTTCAACCTATCAGTCTGTGCTGCATCACAAAAACTAAACAGAACTTTATATGACCATGATAAAGTGGTTGAAACTAGCTCCAGTGAGTCATGGAAGTGTTTTTAAATGATAAAGTGCACTACCTATATTTGTGAAAAGATGATGCTTCATGTATGTATTTGAAAAATTATAGTGACATCTTGTGGAGAAATGCGTCCATTTTTCAATGATAATGAATCCAAGTTCTCAATTCATCTCCATCTTTAAGTGAGTCAAAGACCTGTTTTACTTATGACATACTCGATGTATTATAACTATTGCAAACATAAAACCTCCATCTTTCACAATTGTTTTTGTACCAACCAGGACTTGATCTCTGAGCATTTATAGAGAAAAACTACTTAGGTATGATGAGTGTAAATTTTGCAATTTATCCATCCGTCGTCAGTAACCCATATTTCATTTGCAGGACAGCATTTTGTCTGTCTACAGGACTGGACGGCAGCCAGGCAGGATACATCTTGGACAGGTCACCAGTGTGCCACAGGGCAACACAGAGACACAGAGGTCAAGTATGTACACACACACACACCTATGATCTGTGGCATCTCTGCATTTGTGGCCAGTGGGGCCTGGCCACAGTTGTGGAGCACAAATCCTATGGCCTCATATCGTCCAATCAAAATACTGGAAATGCACACGTTACGTTTATGTTCTGCCTGATAGTGTGCAACCATCTAGGCAAGGCAAGACAAATTTATTTGTATAGCACATTTTAGTACAAGGACAATGCAAAGTGTTTTACATGAATAAAACATTGGAAAATAAAAACAGAATAAAAGCAAGTAAAAGAAAATCAGTTGGAATAAAACATAGGAAAATGGAAACTAAAAGCAAATGTTAATCTAGTGTTGGTTGTCCTGCTGGCTCATTGAAGGATTGATGAACATTATGACTGAGATTTTATTTGTAATTAGATATATAAATATTTAATTACATTTAGCTTATATAAAATGGCATTTCTATAGTGTTGGTTCATGCTAATGTATCTGTTTAATTTTAAATTGATCAGTCAGGTATAATGCAACACAAAAAAATCAGTTGCTGCTAATAGGTGTTGAGTTTTTGTGCCCTACTTATCATGTCAGAGACATCATTGCCTGTGATAATCAACCTAGCTGTCATTTTGTAGTATTGTGGGAAGAAGCCAGAGTGCCCAGAGAGAACCAACACATGCATAGGGAGAACATATATACTCAAGATCTATAGCATGACCCCAGTCTGGGGTTTGAACCCAGAACCGTCTTGAGGCAAGGCAACAGTTACAGACAGTGCTACCAACTCTGCCACTGTGCTGCCCAGGACAAATAATTCATCCATCCATCCGTTTTCCAACACGCTTATCCCTTGTGGGGTCGCGAGGGGTGCTGGTGCCTATCACCTGTCAATGGGCAAAAGGCAGGGTACACCCTGGACAGGTCGCCAATCCAAGGTCAAATAGTTTAGAGTTCAAAAATATCAAAGAAAAACAATTTGTAATTTTTAATTTTCAGCAAATGTACGCAAATTCACAAAATATTAATTATGATGTCGTTTTTCTTTGTCACTGAAAATGTTTATTTTGTGATCACCAGTAGCAGCAACAGTGTTGTTCCGTGCTTCATTTTCGCTCAGATATACAACTTGTACCTTTCACCACTAGGGGCGACAATGAGTCGATACGTTTCTTCTTTCTAGCCTCCATCAAACCCGGAAGCAGGCTGTATGGTTCTGTTAGCAGAGTTAGCTTTGTTGTTTCTTCTGAGCTGAGTGTCTGTGTCTCTGCAGCAAAAATGTCTTCATCTCAGTCTCTGAGAGAGTTTATCAGGGAGCGACTGACCGCTGCTGCTGAAGAAATATTCTCAGAGTTTGATAAAACCATCGTCCACTACGAGGAAGAGCTGGACCGTCAGCGCAGACTGCTGGAAATCAGCTGCAAACCCCAGATAAACCTGCAGAGAATAGGTATGAACCACCAGAGGTACTTTATTGTGGATAAAATTCTAAAAATAATAATAATATACTGTAGCGGTAATTTCATATTAATAATATAATATACATATAATAATAAAAGGACAAAATAAAATATACAAAATAGAAATATATGTAGTGAAGTCAATTGAAAGCCAATTGTTGTTGTTGTTGTTGAAGCCAATTAATTTTTACCCATTGTCTGTCCAGACCTGACGGAGCATTATCTGTGTAAGGAGGACGACTTTTTTAGTGCCCAGCAGTTCTCCAACCAGGAAACCAACTCCTATTTGGACCAAGAAGATCCAGATCCTCAGCAAATGACTGAGAAACAAAAAGATCTAGAGCTCCAGCAGTTCATAGAAATCCATGAAGATGTTAAACCTCAGATGAAAGAGAACCTCGGCAAATGTGAAACTCTGGGGATGGAAGAGGAACAGGAGGTACACGCTCTTCCACAGATAAAAGATGAGCAGGAGGAGTTATGTGTCAGTCTGGAGAAACAGCAGCTTGAACTGAAGCGGGAGGCTGACACCTTTATGGTAAATCCTACGGATGAAGAAAGAGACTACAAGGACCCAGTGTCAAACACACATCAACTCCTTGTGCTGGAAAAGCAAAAACAGAAAAGGGGCAGCAATGAAGACTCAGAAAAAAGGAGGTGTCCGAAAATCAGACGTCACAGTGCCAATGCAGATGATTCAGAAGTAGAAATCCAGAAGAATGAACACATAATGGAGAATCTGGCTTCTCGTAAAGTTTGTAGTAAAGGTTTTGATCAACTTTATTTGACTAAAAATGCAATAACCAATGATAAGCCTTTCTTGTGCACAACCTGTGGAAAAGGTTTCACCGTGAAGTCTTCTTTGAGGGTTCACTTGAGATCTCACACAGGTGAGAGGCCTTTTTCCTGTACGACCTGTGGAAAAAGCTTTGCCTACAGTAATTATTTGATTCATCACATGGGAGTTCACACCAGTGAGAAGCCTTTCTCGTGTTCGACTTGTGGAAGAAATTTCAAGTATAGGCAAAATTTATACCAGCACACAAGAACTCACAGAAGTGAGAAGCCTTTCACCTGTTTGGCTTGTGGAAAAGGATTCCTTCGAATGAGTCATCTGACTCGTCATGTAAGAACTCATACACGTTAAGACGCTTTTCTCGGGTATCACCTGTGGAGAATGTTTTACCCCAGAAATTCTAAGGAAACAAATTTGAATTCACACATTTAAAGTGTTTGACTTGAAGATTCGGTATCTCATCTCATCGCGCAGGTTATATGTGATGTTCATGTTCTAAGAGTGGTGACCTGAAGGCTCGCAGGAGAGCTCACACAAGTGAGACGGTTTAATCCTTGTAATATTCTGCCTGGAGAGAAGCTGGACTCAGTTGTTCATCATTAAACTATAATCATGAAACACCAGTGGTTAAGATTCATTGGAAAGTAGTAAACAGATTTAATCTATCACTGTTGATTGTTTAATATTTTGAAGCAGGTTTCCCTCCTCAGTAAAACGGTTGGTTGCAATAATGATATGTAGCTCTACCTAGTTGACGTCACTCTGATTGGCTACAACCATATTCAGGAAGCTGGTGTAACGCGCCCCCACATGCCCTTGCCCCCTCCATCCACACCTCTCTTCTCGGCACAACACTGTCACAAATCAATTGCAACAGGAAAACTTTACTAGTTTACTGCATTCAAACCAGTCGTGATTAAGTGAAAATTAAATTTTTCTGACAAACAGGGAGGTAATTTTCCACTAAAACTCAATTACGTTGACAAACAAGGCCAAGAATATTAAACCAACCCCACATTATAATGCTGCCACCACCATATTTCACTGAGTGCGGTGATCTGTTAGTTGCTGGGCAATGTCATTTTTGTTCCTTATATACATTTAGGATTTGGGGCCCAAAACATCCAGTTTTGACCAGAATTAGTCAAGCATTCATTCATAAAGGCAACACAGGGACACGTCACAACCTCAAATGCAGGTTACAGCAATATATATATATATATATATATATATATATATATATATATATATATATATATATATATATATATATATATATATCACACTTCTGTGGTCAGATCTATAAGTTCAGTCAGCGGCAGGGCTGGCCGTAGTAGGCACAAGCGAACTAACCGGCTGATTGGGGCCACCAGCCCCCCCCCCCAATCGTTTTTTTAACAATCAAATGACTTAAACAAGTGATATAAATGAATGAATGAATGATGATGAAATAATTTATATATTTTGTGACAGTTTGTATTCAGAAGTGTTAATAAAAGAGTGAAGTATTTTAAGTTTCGTCTATTTATTTATTTTGTATTAATACATATCCTCACTGTATTCGTTTATAATATTCGCTATAACATTATAGCGTGACATTTGTGTCAAAAATCTGTGTCAATAATCTTCTAGCATAGGTGATTCTGTGTGGTGGGAGGGGGGCCCCCAAATCAAATTCTGCTTAGGGCCCCCAAGAGGCTCGGGCCGGCATTGCTATATGGTACCTTATACAATCAATAAGCACATGTTCAACTGTCTCTTGTGACTGACCACACACACACACACACACACACATAATCCTGTAGAATGCGTTCCTGTTTTGTTCAAACTCCAATTCAAATACGTATAACCTAATCTAAGTCTCGATAGAATATCCTCTTCCCTCCTCCTCCTTGACGTTTCCCTCATCGTTCCTACTGTCCTTTGAATAGTTTCAAAATGTCTCCCTTTACACTCTTTATTCCACCCTTCCTGCCCAAAAAAGGTTAAAAAAATAAAATAACTGGACTTTTATTCTGAATCTGAAGACATTTCACTTCCCATCCAAGAAGCTTTCTCAGTTCAAAATGTCTGGAGTAATGTGGAGTTCCAAGCTTCACAGACCTGCTGGCAGGCCTTTTTAGAGCTTAGATTCACATTTAAATTCACCTGGATGGGAAGCGAAACGTCTTCAGCTTCAGAGTAGAAGTCCAGTTGTTTTCTTTTTTTAACCTTTTTTGGATTGATCATGACCTGGATGACTGAGAATCTTCACCAACATACAACCTTCCTGCATTTCTTTTTCATTTCTTCCTTCACTATATATTTTATTTCTTATTTACTATATGATACTGCCAGACTGCTTCTGATTCTTTGTAGCATCTTTAGCATACCTATCTGCAAGCTCATTACCAACCACTCCTATATGAGAAGGGACCCAAACCAAACTAATTTAAAAATTCCTGACACAGTTTATCGTCATCAGCATCATCAGCATCAGCATCATCAGCATCTTATGGGAGGAGTGTAAGTGAAGGAGCGGAAGAGAGAGCATGTGAGAAAAGTTGTTTGAGTGTTTTTTATTACTTTTTCTATCTTTTCACTGGGTGTATGTAAATATTGTTTATATAGTTGTGTTTGTTGCTTGGGTTTTTTAGATTTTTGGTATTTTTTGTGGGTATTGTGGCCGTCGGGTGTTGTCTTGAACGCCATGGTGGTAGATGGGAGTTCTGGCGCCTTCTCCACGCTGACACAAAAGAAAGGCATCAAGGTTGGTGCTGGGTCTCCGTGCAGCATGGAGGACGTGTGCTTAGCGGTGGGTGAGGTGATTGAGCACAGTGCCATCAAGTCCACAGCCCGTATGAACAGAGCTGCGGTGTTGTTTGTTGAGAAGGTAGAGCAGGCGGACCTGTTGGTCGAGTCAGGCATTTCGGTGAACGATTCGTTCCTTCAGGTGCTTCTGTGCTATTTGTGTCTCTGCTCTGTCTTCTCTAACCCTCAGTTGGTCGAGGCAGATGGCCGTTCACACTGAGCCTGGTTCTGCTGCAGGTTTTCCTCCCTGTTAAAGGGGAGTTTTCCTCTCCACTGTCGCTTCATGCATGCTCAGTATGAAGGATTGCTGCAAAGCCATGGACGATGCAGATGACTGTCTACTGTGGCTCTACGCTCTTTCAGGAGGAGTGAATGCTGCTTGTCAAGACTTGATGCAATCTGCTGGGTTTCCTTAGATAGGAAACTTTTTGACCAATCTGTATGAGTTGACTGAATTTGACTTTGTAAAGTGCCTTGAGATGACATGTGTTGTGAATTGGTGCTATATAAATAAAATTATACTGAAAACACATCCATGTCTACAGTTTTGTTTCCATTTGTGGGAAAGTGCACGGGTAATTTGTCTTGCAGCATTGTGAGCTATTCCTTGCCAAACCTATAACTCAACATGTATGGGTACATGGGCTGTTTTCTGTGTTGTCTCTACATCAGAGGCAGACAGCTAGGCCTTTCCACCTGTAATTCAACATATTCACTAATCACCCACAAGCAGCTTTAGGAAAAAGCGTAGAGCTCTTCAGTAATTATTTTGGTTCTGTCAGCCTCTTTGCATCTTCTTATCAAATACAATGACTGAGATGACTTTGCCTGTTTCCTCCAAATTTTAGAGCCCTCATTTTCTGTGTCTATTATCAATTAAGTCATCAACTGCCATTTCATCCTGCTGTCCTTAGAGACTGGAAGAGGCTACACAATGAATGGCATTTGTTTGATGATAATGTTAAAAAAGCCATTGAATTAATAAATGTTCTTTTTTATTTTACAAAACTGATTAATGAACAACTCATCTCCAGGGAAATATCTAATTGCTTTAAATTAATATAAATCAGCTTAGTGAATAAAATGGTTTTATTAGAATGATATAAAAAGTAACAAGAAGAAGGTTGTTTGCTTAATGTCTGGAAAGAAGCCAGGGAGTTAAAGACATGAAAACTTTTTAAAGTATGGAAAGGCTGACTTTTTCTTCCTGGACCGGTTTATATTATACATCCGTCCAGCAGGTGGCGATAATGAACCGAGACGTTTCTTTCTAGCCTCCATCAAACCTGGAACCAGACTGTCTGGTTCTGTTAGCAGAGTTAGCTTTGTTGTGTCTTCTGAGCTGAGTGTTTGTGTCTCTGCAGCAAAATGTCTTCATCTCAGTCTCTGAGAGAGTTTATCAGGGAGCGACTGACCGCTGCTGCTGAAGAAATATTCTCAGAGTTTGATAAAACCATCGTCCACTACGAGGAAGAGCTGGATCGTCAGCGCAGACTGCTGGAAATCTGCTGCAAACCCCAGATAAACCTGCAGAGAATAGGTATGAACCATCAAGTCTTGTTTGAGGAACGTCACGGTTAAAATGTGGAAGCTTGATGAGAAAACCGAGGTGAAAATCGTCAAGTGAATATCCTCATGCTATTGTCTTAAAAACCAAAAACAAACCTTCAATTAGTTTGACGAAAGTGTCACCAACCGAAGATCTGTGTCCGCTTTCGCAAAGAATCCTAAGACTAAAAGTATTTCCTAGTGACGTCATTTCAGGAAACATTTTAGAATTTCCCGAATTCTGAGATTTTACTTATTAAGTTATTCACAAAGCATCTTAGTTATTAAGAGAGCTCCTAAACTGACTAAATCTTAGGAGTAGTAAGGAGGACTTTTAGTGAGCCTAAAGGTTTCTTAAGCAGGGAAGATGGTGGACACAGAGAGAGCTGATTGGGTGTCCACCACCTAAACAGTGAAGGAAATGTGACAATAAACTTCTATAACAATCATACAATTTTAATATGTAGATAAGATAAACTTTATCGTCCCCATAGGGAGAAATTAATTTGTTTCAGCAGCCCGACTGGTTAACGGCAGTTTAACCTAATGTAATTTTAATTGAGGATAAATCAATAATAGATAAAATGTTGGATAATAATGAATAAAAAGTGGAGAAATTTACAAAGAATGTGTGTGTGTATATATATATATATATATATATATATATATATATATATATATATATATATAGGCTATATATTTATATAAATAAAAGAGGTAAGAAAGTATTTTCTGTATTGCATGATAATATCAGTAGCCTAAATATTAATCTAGAAGTTTGCTTATGATGCCATCTCCTTGCTTTTGATTGCTGAAGAACTTCTAATTTTCCAGGCTAGTGCGTAAAAGCACCAAGACTCGCAGAGAAAAAGGCGCATTGATTTGCAGCAACACACTTCAAAGTCTGTGTATTTGCGCCATGATCCAGGGACCAATTTACTTTTCAACACTCATCTATTCTCCTCCCAGAGCTGGCCGGACAGATGCGCTACTGTTCAAGTTTTTCCATCTTTTTTCTCCATTTCATGTCAGTTGTTCCGCCAAATACAGCCGCTTTATACAAGCAGGTAATACCAGTAAAATGCTGACAGTTGAGTGCGCACTAATATCAAATAGATCAAGTAGTAAAATGACTGTCGCGTAAACATAACAATAAGCACTTTACACTACAATTCTACAAGGGGGGCTCCCCGCCCTGCTAACAAATACCATCATAAATTGCTCGGCGGGAAGAAGTCTTCACATCGAACTATTTTCCATGTAACACCAAGCTGATACATTGAGCTGCTCCAAGGCAGTCGTGACTTGAAGCACCTGCGGCGTCACAGCCTTTCTGTGCTGCTACTGTGGGAAATGTAGGAATTTGTCACAAGAAATTAAGCCAATAGGTGCACTCGCAGAGAGTCCGCGCGGCTCACAGGACGCAACAATAACAACTGACCCCAGGGATCCACTGAACGCAGAAGTGTTGCGGCCGCGCGTTCGCAGCTGATCGCTGCAACTCTAGCTAGTCAGAGCAGTTCCAGCTTCACAGGGGTGCCGCATTTCTGAAGTGTTTCAGAAGCGCCAGCACGTGACGCTTCTCTAAAATACACGGCTCCCCTGTTATTGCCGTGCAGCGGCACTCCTCTCTGAATCGCTCCCGGTGGAATATGGTGCCTGGCAGAAAGCTCACTGCGGCGCTCCCGTGATGCTTTCGCTTTCAGTGGAACCCCGGGTTGAGGTTTTACTAGCCGCGTAGACGTCTCCGGAGTCTGTTGTGATGGGGGGAACATGAGACGGTCATTAAAACATGTAAACTGGGCCTAAAGATCAGTTAAAGAACTTCAATTCAGTTGAGTTTTCTAGCATTTTATTAAATGAGGTATTTGGTATAATTTGATCTGTAATTTTGATGCCCCTATTTGTGCTTACTTGGGATTTTAAGGATTCAATAATATTCAAACCATATTAGGTTATTTGAAGTAATATTTTTGTAATAATCCCATTGATTATCGCTTTTTATCCTTTTAGTTTGTCCAGACCTCCCACAGCATTGCACCTGAAGGGAACTGACCGGCAGTTCTGAAAACTGAGGAACTGCATTTTGGACCCAGAGGAACCTAGACCTCAATAGATAATGGAGAATTATGGCAAAGCAGAACATCCATGGATAAAGGGAAAAAAGGACATTTTAGATCATCTGTTGATGAAAGAGAATTGTGGAGAACCAGATCCTCTATGTATGAAAGAGGAACAAGAGAAACCAGAATCACAAAGGAAAGAGGAGAAGGCAGAACCCAAACCTCCCCAGATAAACGATGACTATGAAAAATCAAGTTCACTACAGATGAAGAATGAAGACCAGGAAATAGATTCTCCCAAGATAAAGGTTGAACACGAGGAAGCAGATCCTCTACAGATAAAGGATGAACAGGAGGAACTCTGTATAGGACTCGAGAAAGAGCAGCTTGTACTAAAACAGCAGACTGATACTTGTACAGTAATTACCACTTATCAGGAAAGGGACTTCTGGGAACCAGATGGAAACAGGGAACTTCTTGTCCAGATCCCTTCTGAACGCGAAAACCAAAATCAGAAAATGAGCAACCATGGAGACCCAGGATTGAGTAGCAATAAGGAACTGAGTCAAAATAAGAGGCGTCGGAGAATCAGAGGCGACAATGTAGACGATTCCAACTCAAAACAACAGACACAAACACACATGGATGATAATTTGTCTTTTTGTAAAGTTTGTGGTAAGTTATTTGCTCGGACTTATTTGACAGAACACATGAGAATTCACACAGGTGAGAGGCTTTTTTCATGTATAACCTGTGGAAAAAATTTTATTACTGGAAGTAAGTTGAAAATTCACATTAGAACTCACACCGGTGAGAGGCCTTTTTCATGTTTGACCTGTGGAAAAAGTTTTAGTGATAGGGGAAATTTATCTAAGCACATAAAAACTCATTCCGGTGAGAGGCCTTTTTCATGTTTGACGTGTGGAAAAGGTTTTACAAATAGGGGGAATTTATTTCAGCATGCAAGAACTCATACAGGTGAGAAGCCCTTCTCATGTTTGACCTGTGGAAAAGGTTTTACTCAGCAAATTCACTTGAATGACCACATGAGAATTCACACAGGTGAGAAGCCCTTCTCATGTACAAACTGTGGAAAAAGTTTCAGTGAAAGAGGAAATCTGTTTCAGCACATGAGAACCCATTCAAATGAGAAGCCTTTCTCATGTTTGACTTGTGGAAGAAGTTTTACTCAGCAAATTCACTTGAGTGATCACATGAAAATTCACACAGGTGAAAAGCCTTTTGCATGTCTGAACTGTGGAAAAAGTTTCCGTCGAAGCAGTCATTTGACCGTTCATATGAGAACTCACCCAGGTTAGAAGTTGTAATCATGTGAAACTTATGGTTTATGTTCTTAGAATGGCGGCTTGACTGATCGCATGGGAACTCACCAAGGTGAGCAGGTTTATCCTGTGAATCCTATAAATCACAGGATATATTTTTGAAAACTGAGTTACTTGAGAACTTCAAAATGAGAAGTTTGACGTGCACTCGTTGGATTTGACCTTTAACCAACAGCTACAGGTTTTCTCCAGGCTTCGATCATAATGTCCTTGTCAGACTTTAGATCTAATCCAAACAAACTTATCAGCTGAGGCAGAGGGTGTCCAGAAATCCTAAAGATATAAATAACCACATGACCTCATGGGTGATTGTTATTAAAAAAAAATTCTGCCTGAATGCATCAATGCATTAGTTTGATCAGAAGTATATTTAATTCTTGTTATTAATATGGAATAATTTCAGTTGATTTTCCCTTATATAATCTTTTAGATGAAGAGTTTGTTTTAGTATTTGTGTTGAGTTTAATGATGGTTATATATATATATATATATATATATATATATATATATATATATATATATATATATATATATATATATACACAGTATATATATATATATACACAGTATATATATATATATATATACACAGTATATATATATATATATACACAGTATATATATATATATATATACACAGTATATATATATATATATACACAGTATATATATATATATATATACACAGTATATATATATATATATATATATACACAGTATATATATATATATATACACAGTATATATATATATATATATACACAGTATATATATATATATATATATATATATATATATATATATATATATATATATATATATATATATACACAGTCTATATATATATACATATAAATAATTCTAATATGTGATATTTAGAATAATTTATAACCCAATCATTTTTATAATGATTGGGTTATAAATATGATTTAATGTGTGCTAAAGCTGGTTAGTTGAAATATATTGTTCCTCATTTAACTGTATGATTAAACTACCGATGCGGAAGGTTTTTCTGGAAAGTATGACAAAAGTAAATCAGTTATTGAATTCAGAAATTTCGGAAATCTAAGCAAAAACCACAACAGGGTCAGAAAACATGAATTATACAATTGTGCAGCATTGTGTACAGTACAGTCATTGCTCTGCAGCAGTTTTGGGGAGCAGAAAACGATTTCGCCTGCAGAGGAGGTGTTATCATCAACCTCTTACTTTGCGGAGAGGCAATTTCTATTTACTGAATGATTTTTTTGGCGGGGAGGGGGGGTTGCTTTTGTAGATCTTAGTGGTCTGAACAATATATGTGTTTGAGTTTGCGAACAGGCATGTGGGATGTCATTCTTGGTTAAAAGATTTATTTGGGCTACTGTAGGGAGCTAAACCCTTCTTTGGACTGACCAATAGGCTTGTTATGTGACTTAAACGTATCTTCAGTGATAGTTTTACATTTGTATCAGGTTGCTTATAGTGTCTTAGAGCCATGATCACATTTGACTCTGACGACTGATGACAGGTTTGTGCATTTTAAGATGAAAATTCATCAGTGACTTTATTTTGTATCTTAGAAATAAAACACATTTTTTGTCAATTGTTAAAAGTCACAATAATAAATGAACCATCAGAGTTTGGTGATATATTTATGAACTGTAAAAAAGTAATCAAACAAGAAACTCACTATAACAAATACCAAGAAATTTAAGCTCTTCTTTCCTTTTAAATGTTTTGTATGTATGTATGAATGAATGAATGAATGAATGACCTACCTACCTACACAATGGGCATAATTTGTTTTCCTTTGAGGAGGTAAACATCATATTCACATTTTTTGTCAAGTTCCTGATTAAATCGATGATAAAGTCATTGTATTGCTGGTGCTGAAAAATAACTGAACAAGTATTTTAAACATCCTGTACACATGTAAACCACCTTTTGTATATATGGAAAACGATTGTGTGTTATGGTGTCTGAAACAAAGTTCAAAGGACAGAAAAACTGTGCAAAAGCTTAAAGAAAGTGACATTCAAGCCTAATAAATAGTGATAATAATGTCTAGGTCAGGAATTGGCAGCTGCTGCTCGTCTGCATCTATTGTTTACACTGATGCCCAAAGTTATATGTTGGATTTAGATTTAAAATTATTTTCCTTCAATCGTGAACTTGAGCCTGGCATAATGGTAAAGTTTTCTGTTATTTGTCCTAATTGTTCTTGGCTTGACAATAAAAAAAATGTTCTTCAAAGTCACAGTTATGTTCTGTAAATTAAACGGTGCAAACTTTCAAAAAATGTAATTTAATTCCCAGGTTGTGAGACAAGAAAACATGAAATACTTTTGCAAGGCGCTGTAAGTAATTCTAAAGTAATAATTTTGCTTGAAATATCCACGCCTTGTACGAGCTGGTCTGATTCACAAACACTGCACAGAACAACTTTGCTGGACTGGTCAAATGTAGCTCTTGTCCAAATGATCTAAACATTACAAAAAGACAAGCAGTGATGATAATATATATACCATCGACATTTGTTTAAAAAGGTAGGGGTTATGTTTGAACTGCAGAGTTTGAAGGAGAGTAAATGAATTCTAGCATTTAATTGAATAAGACTTGGAAAGTATATATTTGTCCACAGAACTATGTGCTGCAGATTGTTCTGTATGCCAACATGTCGTGCAAAAAAAATAAAATAAAAATGAAATGAATTCATTAAGCATTGAATCTAAAAATACTAACTTTTAGTATTGTGCTATTTTTCTTTTAATATACGTTGTCTTAATATGTTCTGTATTTATTTGTTTTGTATGCTGTAAAGCACTTTGGCCGATGGATTGCGTTGTTGGAAGGTGCTGTATAAATAAAGTTTGATTTGATATTTTTGTGATTAATTGTAATTTAAACACTGGCTTAGCAAAACAGCTAAGTGAAAAGAGTTATTGGTTGAGTCCATAAAAGAAACAGCCGATAATGCAAAACGTCAGTGCTCCTTTGAATGTTTGCAGTTTCATGCCTGTGTTAATGTGAGTTTGAGCTCCAATTACTGAGAGTAGTGGAAAAAAAAGACTATTTGCTTTATATTGATCTCTCTACCAGCATACCTCAATCTGAAGATATTAGTCATATTTTAAGACAACACATTAATTTACACCCAGGATTTTAAGTTCTGTGAGATGTTAGACATAAGCACCCAGATGTCAAATGTTTTCAAAGCTTGATAAAAGTTTTTAAATTATGGTATATTCTACAACAGACAAATGCCATAATTTTGTAGCAGTAATTATTAGGCCTAATGTCCTCAACCTCAGGCACTGATTATGATTTATATATATATATTTAATTTAGTACAAGTTAGCAAAGCAGATGTTCAGAACAAAATTAAGATGTAGTGGCAGAGCTTATGGGATAATGGAAAGAAAGGAAGACATTAGTATAAGATACAGCAGAAAGCGGGGAAGCAGAAGCAATGGGGGAAGAGCAGGAGAGAACAGTGTCTATTTAGTAGGATTAGACTAGGTCACACAAAGTTAAATGCATCTCTGCACCTTATTGGAAAACATCCATCTGGAAATTGCGAGACATGCAGTCAACTGGAGACTATGGAACACATGGTGTTTGACTGCACTAAATACTCAAAGAGTGTTTCTAATGAAAGGACTGGAACATGAAGGAATCAAACAAATGGACATGTCAAATATTTTTTCAAATACCTCTGGAAAGATGGTGCTTAAACACATCTTTCCTACAACAAACTTGATTAAACGTAAGGATTTAAAGATATGTAATTAAGATATAGTAGGTGGCGATAATGCTCCATCTGGTTGCAAATTTCCAGTAAAAGAAGATTTTTGATTTTAACAAAACATTTATTTATACAGTAAGTTAAAACACTGTTGAAACATGATCAGAACAACCTTAAAAACATATTTACATAAGGTGTTTGTATTTTTTTCACTCTGATCAGAAACTAAAAATTAAAACCCCACAGTTGCACAAAGTCATTCAAGCTTCCAGTGGCTCTGTGGAAGTAAAACTCCAGTCCAATCCTGGCCTTGATGTTACACTTCCACAGAGCCACAGCATAGAGCTGAGGTCCAGCCTGCAGTCTGTCCCTTCTAGATAAATAAATAGCCATTTTTGCGTCGCAATTTTTTTGGGGGGATTTTAACTTAGTGGCTTTACAGTAATGTACACCATTAATAAAAACAGAACTGGTAAAAACTACACCAAAGAGGCTAAAATCATCAAAAGGTTAAAGAAAGTCCTCAGCCGTACACAATCCATAAAACATGAAAGACATTCTCTGACAAACTGCAAAAAGGACACTCATTTAAAACTCCGGTAGTAATGATGGATTAAAACGAGTTTGTTGCAATGGCGCCATGAAGGATCCTAACTGAAGATCAGCAGTTCGTTTTCTTGTCAGGGGCTTATAGAGAGTCCTCCACTGGGGTTTCTGTCCTCCATACTTGTCGTCTCACGCTCTGTTTTGCAGAATTCTCTTGTTAAGAATCTTAACAAATGTCTGATACAGTACATTCGGCCCTGTGCTGCATAAGTCCATCTTTTAAGTTCACATTTTGTAGCAGAAGACCACTTTCCTCTGTAAAGTCCGGATCCAGGTGGACGTCCTGGGTCAGGGTGAGGCGTGTTTTCTCCTTTGAAAAACAGCTGCAAAAGATGCCTCTCTCCATTTGTCATCCTCTCTTTCACCAGGTCCATGTGCTGCTGCACCAACCTGACAGACCAGACCCCTACGTCTTGGACATCATCACGGTCCGGTCCAGCGACCTCCACCAGCTGCCTTTCGGTCACTGTCCCAGACTTACACAGCGCCTCCGACAGACGTAGCACCATGCTGCCACAGACATCCAGTCTCGCTCCATAAACCAAAGGTTCTTCTAAAAACCAATGCAGAGAGTTAAACATTCTTAATCTTTTTATCTTAAAAAGAGCACACTTTAAAAAGCTAAAAGTGAACAGGAAGTTTTCCTGTTTATTCCCTGGGCCAAAATAAACTTAACTTTTATATTGAATTAACTTACTAGGTTTATAGTTGCTAGCTCGTACTACGAGTGAGGGCTGTCTTCGAAAACTTCCAGTTTCGACATTACAGTCAGGCAGTCTTGTAGACAGCTCAGGGGTCCGATCAGGTAGTGACACAATGTACCGTAATGCTCCAAACATCCATTGAGCGAAGCAGCTTAATTGCTTACCAAAGTCGTACTTACACATTTTAACAGATTTCTGAACGCATTGTACCACATAAAATCGGTCAGTAAGCACAACTTTAATTATAAATAAGCCGCACTGGATTATAAGGCACGCCATCAATTTTTGCGAAACTTTTAAGATTTTAAGCACGCCTTATAGTACGGAAAATACGGTATACTGATGAACAAAGTTCATATATAATTGGCCGACTGCGTTTCCACTGCTTTAATAGCAACGATAAAATAGGTTATACTGCACAACAAAAGTTGTCTTTGTTGTTGATGTAATGTATCATGTTGGGAGTGATTCTGTCCTGTGTCATTTAAAACTGTGCTTTCTTTTAGTCACTGACCACTAGGCCTGGCAAGCATGCCTAGTGGTGTTTTTATTTGATTAGTTTTAATTGAAAGGGGAAAAAAACAAATGCCTCCTTAGCAATAGCTCACATTTTGTGTAGCCTGGACTCGTTCATAGTTGTAATTTCTGTTGCTTCTTTGTGCATGCAACTATTTATATATAGTGTTTACCTAAAACTCCAGAATGTAAAACCCATGCATTATTTAACCAGGTTCTGCCTGCAGCAGTTCCTAATCTCATATTCGTAGTATAGAGCTACTTTAAATCACTTCATCACAGACATTTTTATGATGACCCAGAGTCCAACTTCTCTCGTAGTAGTTCTGATGTACCACTTTTTTGAGAATAACAAAATTAAACTTGCTGATCTTGGTGAGTTTACAAATGAACAGTCAAATTGCTTTTTTGACAGAAGCTTTTTCCACAGGTCATACAGGAGAAAGGCTTTTCCCCTGTGTGAATTCTAATGTGGTGAAATAAACTTCCCCTTTCTCTAAATGCTTGTCCACACGTCTGACATGAGAAGGGTTTCTCACCTGTGTGAGTTCTCATGTGATTAGACAAACTACTTCTTTGAGTGAAACATTTTCCACAGGTCAAACACGTGAAAGGCCTCTCACCGGTGTGAGTTCTAAGGTGACGAGTCAAATGAATATGCTGAACAAAACTTTTTCCACAAACCACACATGAGAAAGACTTCTCACCTGTATGGGTTCTTATGTGCATAGATAAATTTCCTTTTTCACTGAAACTTTTTCCACAGGTCAAACATGAGAAAGGCCTCTCTCCCGTGTGAGTTCTCATGTGGCCGGACAAACTAGTACCTTGAGAGAAGCTTTTTCCACAAACCAAACACGAGAAAGTCTTCTCACCTGTATGGGTTCTCATGTGCTTAGATAAGGTTCCACTTTCATTGAAAATTTTCCCACAGGTCAAACATGACAAAGGCTTCTTACCTGTGTGAATTTGTATGTGCTGATTCAAGTAATTCCTAGCAAAAAACCTACCACACACTTTACAAGGAGACAGATTATCATTCATGTGTGTTTTCTTTTGTCTTTTTAAATCTGGATTGTCTGCATTATCTCTGTGACCTCTGATTTTCTGATGCTGCTTATTTAAGTTCAGTTCTACATCTCTACTTGATGCTGAGTCTTCATCGTCGCTCATTTCCTGGTCTTCATGTTCAGCAGAGCTCTGCACAAGAAGTTGGTCCGAGTTTATTTCTGGTTCCCAGCAGTGTCTATCTTCATAAGTAGGAGTCCCTATAATGGTATCAGTGTCTTGCTTCAGTGCAATCTGGCCTTTCTCCAGATTGATAGAGACTTCATCCTGTTCATCCTTTATCTGTGGTGGTTCTGGAGACTCCTGTTCATATTTTACTCGTGGCAGTGGCATTTTTTCCTGTTCTTCTTTTGTATAAAGACTCTCTTGTTCACCCTGGCATTCTTGCATCTTGAGAGTTTCTAGCTCTTCTGGTTCATCTTTTATCTGTGGTGGTTCAACATCTCCCTGTGTCTCTGGCATCTGCTCTGTTTCTAGTCTTTCTTGGCTCTCTTTAATCTCCTGAGGTTCTGAATCATTTTGTCGCAAACCCCGGCTCCTCTCCTTACTGTAGAACTGATGGTCAGTGAGAACCTCCTCTTCCTGTGGGAGGTCTAAAGGGACAAAGAAAAAATATGCCCTTCACTTTTATCATATGTGACAAAAAATGTTTAGGGTGTTATTTAACCCTTATATTTCCAAGTAATAACATATAGGTCCATTATTATTTTAATATAAAAAAAGTTCTGTAATAATCCTAGTAGATGTTTTCTAAATGCTGAACCATTTACAGATATGAACACTACGCCATTGTTTAAGAAAAAGGACAAATAAATTCTTTTGTCATATTAATCAATAAGGTATTACTGCAGTTTAATGCATTAAATGGTAAATGGCAAATGGCTTGTACTTGTATAGCACTTTAACTAGTCCGACAACCCCAAAGCACATTACACTACAATCAGTCATTCACCCATTCACACCCTGACGGTGGTGAGCTGTGTTAGTAGCCACAGCTGCCCTGGGGCAGACTGACAGAGGCGAGACTGCCATACATCAGCGCCACCGGGCTCTCTGACTACTGCCACGCCAATTCAGGTGAAGTGTCTTGCCCAAGGACACAACTGAGACGGTTGGAGCGGGAGACTGATTGACTGATTGTCCTGCAATCTGCCAATTGCAGGACAATCTCCCTAATTCCTGCGCCACTGTCGCCCCATAACATTTATTAACTTCTCTGATCACAGCATATATGGTTTGATGTGGAGCTGCTGTACCGGATGTAGTATTTGGAACAAATACTTTGATTGGATGAAAAAAAGCCGAGCATGATTAGCTGATGGTGTGGTTCATTTAGATACATTTATGAAGTTGCAAGAGCAGAGACAGAGCCGAGCGAGCACAGGAGCAGCCGAGCGCACAGCTGGTGTTGAGCATGGAAGGAGCAGGTTGGTCGAGTGCAATTGCAGAGTCACGTGCGAGCAGAGATGGAACCGAGCGAGAGGAAACTGGGTGGAGAACAGTTTTTCAGAGTTGAGTGCGCGCCAGACAGGTATTGATCATGATAATAATAATAATAATAATCAGTGGAATAGGATTGTTCTTTCCATTACCAATAAGACTTTGTAATAAATATTTGTGGATATTTATAACTCTTTACCAGTATAGTGACAAGCTCAGAAGGCCAAATCCTCTTAAGGTGGCCCTGAAATTGTGGCCGGCCTAACATTTGTTTAAATAATGAACACCTGAAATCACTGTGTGCATCCCCGACATGCTTTCAATAGACATTTGTGGGGCACAAATACTATGGCTCCAAGCTCCGATCGTCCAATTAAAATACTGTAATTGCACACATTATGTTTGCAATATGTCGGATAGTGTGCAACCATCTAGTGTTAGTTATCCCAGTTAGCTCATGGAACAAAAATATTAAAACATACACATAACTGAATACATTAAAAAATAAATCATTAATAAAGTTAAAAATAACGGATGGTAAATGAATAAGGCAATTACTACAAAGATGAATAACTAAAGAAGCCACTTAAAATAGATATATACATTCATGTCTCATTGTATAATTTAATTATTTGCTGTAATTTTTTAATTTAATTGCATGCTTATTTATTTACTGACCAATTA
This sequence comes from Fundulus diaphanus, assembly GCA_037039145.1. Classification (NCBI taxonomy): domain Eukaryota; kingdom Metazoa; phylum Chordata; class Actinopteri; order Cyprinodontiformes; family Fundulidae; genus Fundulus; species Fundulus diaphanus. Next base: position 28,647,165 of record CM073127.1, read on the forward strand.
TTTATTTATGTATTTATTTTTTAATCTTGTCAGAGTTGGTCCTCCATACTTGTGGTGTTGGAACCATTAATTATTATTAAAAAGGATCCATGATTAGTTGTAGCCTATATTTGAGAAATATCGGTTTTGGATGTAAAAACAATACAGTAAAAATACTTTCAGCTGTTTCGTTTTTATAAAATTTAATAAAATATTGTTACACAGATGTCACCATGTTTACACTGCAATGCATTCTAGGTAAATGACATATACTAGGTCCAAGTAATAGCTTTGTCCAACCAAAACAGCAATGATCAACGTTAAATCTTTTCAGTTTGAACCGGAGCGCGTTGAAATTGATGACAATATAGTAATGATAATAATAATAATAATAGGTAATGAAACGATGAATGACACGTACCGCTCGCAGAACTGTGTGATCTGGCATGTAGTGCTCTGTGTGTGGTATTAGGTCCACTTGCTTAGGATCTGATTGGTCTGTTCTCCGGTCCGTTAACATCTGTTTATGGTCTGGTCTTCGGTCCAGAGTCAGGTCCGTGATTTCACATTCGGCACCAGCAGCAGTGGCAGTACCTTCATTATCAGAGGCAGGCACTCTGATGTTTCTTCCACCATCTTTTGCTCGCAAGGCGACATGGTTTAGGTGCTTTACGGATAAAGCACCTAAGTTGATCTTAGCTTGCGAGGGTAATGCCCACCTGTTAGCTCCTTCATCAATTTTGTTCGTACAAATGACTCAAAGTCTTCTGGAGAGAAGTGTTGAGAGAACAAATGTGGGTCCTTTGGATGTTGTCTTCGTCCAACATTTTTTTTTCATTGCCCTCTTCTTTTCTTTCATGTGGGAAGCGATGAAGCTTCACTTCACTTTTTCTGTTTTTTGTTTTTAAATTACAGCCTACAGCGACACCGTGTAGCATTGTCTAAATTTACAGCAGTCAAACGCAATATGATAAAAAAACAACTTGGGAAATGTTAACCTTCCTGTGTTAACTCTGTAGGTTGCAGTCCAATTTAACCTAACTGCGTCACCAATCCAGCATGTATTACGCAGGTGAAAAATGGCGACCTCCACGGGTAAAAAATATAAAAAGGAATATACAATGTTTAAAGTAATTATGAGTTTTTATGTATGACAAACAGCAGTTTTTAACATAATATGAAAATTACAACATATTTAGGCCAACATGTTCAACTGATGGATCCCTTTAAATACCTTTGGCCATGCCATTTCAACCAGGTTCATTAATAAACATTCAGTATAATCTTTATACATTATATAATATATATTAATATATAATATATATAGTAATATATTTGAAAGACAATAATTATCGGTTGAAATTGTTTGCCCGTGTCATTTTGAATCCCCTATTCTGTTATAAACTTGAACAATCTAAATTGTCTTCAAACCTTAATATTTTACACTCTTTAATAGGCAGTAATGATAACCACCAGACTGAAAGCTAATGTTGTCCTGGAAAAAGAAGCAGAACACATACTCTTTGCACATTTTTTGACAATTATTCAGCCATAAAATTAAAAACTACCAAGCTGCCCATTTATAATTAAGAGGGTCAAAATGTTTCATGACTGAACTAAAGGTCCTCTCTTTAGCTAATCAAAATATTACTACTCAAGTTAACCCGAAATTGTTCCTAGAAGACTTTCCAGCAGCTCTGTGATCAGTAACATCAGTACCTCTGGTGGTTCATACCTATTCTCTGCAGGTTTATCTGGGGTTTCCAGCAGATTTCCAGCAGTCTGCGCTGACGGTCCAGCTCTCCCTCGTAGTGGACGATGGTTTTATCAAACTCTGAGAATATTTCTTCAGCAGCAGCGGTCAGTCGCTCCCTGATAAACTCTCTCAGAGACTGAGATGAAGACATTTTTGCTGCAGAGACACAAAAACTGAGCTCAGAAGACACAACACAGCTGACTCTGCTAACAGACCCAGACAGGCTGTTTTCGAGTGTAATGGAGGCTAGAAAGAAACGTCTCGGTTCATTATCGACACCTGCTGGACGGATGTATAATATAGATCTGAGCGGAAAGAAAATAGAAACGTAAAACATGATGGTTTGCAGCTCCCTGGCTTCTTTTGGGCCTTTGAGCAAATAACCTTCCAGTAAAGCATTTTATATTAATCACTAAGCTAACTTATGATACAGTTTGGTAGACTCGACTTGAACATGTATGTCTTTAATTTGTGTGTGTATTAAACGTGAACTCTGAGGCAGTGTCTGACCAAAAATCATGGTTACATAATGACAGTAAAGAGTAACACTCTTGATTCTTGATGTAAGAAACTAGATATTTCCCTGGAGATGAGTTTTTTATTCATCATTCTGTAACAGAAGAAAAAGAACATTTAATAATTCTGGTATTACAATCATCTTCTAACAAATGATTATGTAGTCTCTTCCCCTTTGTCCTTCCAAGACCTAAATTACAAGAGTTGGGAACTTTAACAAAATAGACTATACAAAATGAAGTATGGCAGGAGGAAAGGGATGTTGATGAACTAATCGATAATCAGAAATAAAATATTATGGATGATGGAAATGTTTTTAAAGTACCAAACACAAAAATAATCCCCCAAGAATATAGAGGAGTAAAATGTAAAAAGATACAGGTAAAAGAAATGATCAGAAAAGAGAGTGACCCAGAGTCTTCATCTGATTCTGTTAGTTGAACAGACTCTTCTGACTCCTCTATCCTCGATGGTTAGAGGACCAGTAGTTACATTCTTGAGAAGGATGCAATGGGTTTTGGTAGCAACTACAGGAAAATGGGTTGTTGTTACTTTTTCCCTGATGGAATATTATTTAAGTTGGTGAATTTCTTAATAAGACAAATAACTGCCTATGACTTGGTGGGCACTGAAATGTACAGATCTAGAAAAACTGAAAGAAAGAAACAAATAAATGTCATGAGACTAAATATCTGGTTTTTAAGTTAGTTTTATTGTACTCAACAGAAAATAAATCTTTAAAGTGGGAAATAATAAAAAGCAAATGAGAAACAAACTTATGAATACTGTACATTTTTATATTAACGAAATATTAACTTAAATGGTACCAAGAAAAAATAAATAGGCCTTATTGATGTTTAGTGGAACATCAAATATTAAGAACAAGAAATGCAAACATAGATTCAAAACTCTGTGTGACCTACATTAAGAGTAGAAAAAGAAAACCTGCCTTTCCTTGTTCTTCTCCTGTCTCCTCTGCCCTCAGTTTTATTGCTCTATGTGTCTGTTAAGATCATAGAGACTGGGGTAAAAGGTGTGTGTGTGTGTGTGTGTGTGTGTGTGTGTGTGTGTGTGTGTGTGTGTGTGTGTGTGCGCACGCAGACATTTTCATGTGGCTTGACTTGTGATTGTTAGCTTGGAGGAACAGATACCATTCCCTGACACTGTATGCCCTGCAAGAGGAAACGTTAGAACGAATCACTCTGGGCAGCGAGTGTTCAGATTTACAAGCGCGGATGTTCCAGTACCAACCAGGACGTGCACTGACCACCTCCTCAACTGTACTGAGAAATGTACGAATCAGTTAATGAAGTGATTCGGCTTAGTATGCTCACTCGAATAAATTGTTGTTTTGAATTAGTGTTGTTCATTCAAGAATGATACAACGCTGAAAGGAAATAGTTCATCTTTATTGGAGAACACAACAGGTAGGGGAATCCTCTTTCTAACGTTCTACTAGCCATTGGCTATGTGCAAGTCCATTTTTATTCCTCAGTCAAGAAAGTGGTTTATTGCTGCTGAAGATTCTCCCTCATCCAGGTCATGGTCATTCCAAAAAAGTTCAAAAACAAAACAACTGGATTTTTTTTCGAGGTTTGAAGACGTTTCGCTTCCTATCCAGAAAGCCTTTTCAATTCAAAATGTCTGGAGTAGTGTGGAGTAGCAACCTTTATAGTACTGTCCAACAAAGGCCTTGTAATGGCTTAGATGACCTGCAAATTGAACCGAAACAGGTCCACCCCCTTAGCAATGGGGACTCGTTAAGGTAATTGTTGGCCTGCAAATTAAACCGAAACTTGTGCAACCATAAAGTGGTTTATTTGTCCTTATCACTAGTATGTTACTTTTTTAACACTGTGGGAAGGGCATGGAGGGGTCTAACATTAAAGTAAAATTGCAAAGGTTCAGGATCAAAGCAAAGCACAGCAAAGCACTGCATCAGTCTCAAAACCTCCTCTGTCCTCACCAATTCAAGTTAAATTCCAAGCTTTTTAAATGAGCTCCTAAACAGCGGTCAAACATGAGAACGACTTCTCACCTGAGTGAGTTTTGATGTGCCGTGATAAACCTCCTTTCTGGCCAAAACGTTTTCCACAGGTCAAACACGAGAAAGGCTTCTCTCCAGTGTGATTTCGCATATGCCGAGAGAAGGCTGCTTTTTGCCTAAAACTTTCGCCACAAGTCACACATGTGAAAGGTTTTTCACCTGTGTGAATTCTTGTGTGTCGAGATAAACTCTCTTTTTGGCTAAAACTTCTTCCACATGTGACACATGAAAAAGGTTTCTCACCTGTGTGGATTCTCATGTGCTGAGAAAGAGCTCCTTTTTGCCTAAAACTTTCTCCACAGGTCACACATGTGAAAGGTTTCTCACCTGTGTGAATTCTCGTGTGTCGAGATAAACTCTCTTTTTGGCTAAAACTTCTTCCACAGGTGATACATAAAAAAGGCTTCTCACCTGTGTGGGTTCTCATGTGCTGAGATAAAGTATCTCTTTCACAAAAACATTTTCCACATGTTACACACGAGAAAAGTTTCTCACCAGTGTGAGTTTTTAAGTGTCGAAATAAACTTCCTCTTAAGCGGAAACTTTTTCCACAGCTCATACATGAGAAAGGCTTTTCACCTGTGTGAATTCTCATATGATGTGATAAAGTTTCTCTTTCTCTAAAACTTTTTCCACATGTCACACATGAAAAAAGTTTCTCACCTGTGTGAGTTTTTATGTGTCGAAATAAATTCCCTCTTAAGCTGAAACCTTTTCCACAAGTCAAACATGAGAAAAGCTTTTCACCTGTGTGACTTCTGACATGAACCGTCAAGTGACTTTTTTTAACAAATTTCTTTCCACAGGTCACACATGAGAAAAGTTTCTCGCCTGTGTGAATTTTTATGTGTTCATTCAAGTAAGTCCGACCTAAAACTTTACCACAAAGTTTACAAGAAGAAAAATTCCCACTCATTTGTGGTTTCTTTCGTTTTTTTACAGTAGGTTTCTCTGTTTTGTCATTGTGACTTTTGATTTTTTGACCCCCGCTACTACTTGAACCTCTATCTTTCTGACTTTTCTTTTCCTGGTTTTGGTTCTTGGGTTTTGTAGAGACCTGGACCCTGTTTGATTCTGGTTCCCTTTCTTTATATGTAGGATTTACTATTAAGAGCTCAATCAGCTTTGGGTCAAGCTGTTCTTTCTCAAAATTGAGACAGGGTTCCTCAAGTTCGTCCTTTATCTGCGGAGCTTCTGACTCCTGCTGTTTATCTTTTATCTGCAGAGTTTCTGACTCCTCTTGTTCATTTTTTATTTCCAGAGGTTCTGGCTCTTCTTGTTCATCCTTTATCTGCAGAGGTTCTGGCTCCTGCTGTTTATCCTTTACTTGCACAGGTTCTGGTTCCTCCATCCCTTGAGTTTTCTCTGGACCAAAACTGAAGTTTCTCTCCTGGATCCAGAACTTCTTGTCAGTGAGAATATCTATCTTCTTTGAGAGATAATGCTGTGGTTGGTCTGGACAAAAAAAAAAACAGCCTAATTATTGATGGTACAAAGAAAAAAATGTATCACTTTTATAATACAGTTACATATGATAGCTTCTCTGGAGTATTAGCGGAATATTTATTATATTAGGTGGAAAGGAGTTTTAAATGATTAACACCACTGCTTCATTTTTCCACACAGGTCGATTAACAGTTGGACATTGGAGTACATGAGCACATTAACTTCTTAAACGATCAAGCGATTATTAATATGTAGATTCATCATCCCCATAGGGGGAAATTAATTAGATTCAGCAGTCGAACACACCTGTCCAACTGCTGAATCTAATTAATTTCTAATAAATTAATGGGTCTAGTAAGGTAATTTAAAATTTAAATATTGAATAATCATGAATAAAAAGGACAAATGTGCAAACAATATGATACAGAGGGATTCCTAATCTAATCTGTTAATTTATCTGCTTTGATTACTATTAATTAAATTCAGCAGTCGGAAAGGTGTGGCTTTATTAAGGTAAATTTAAATTTAAATAGAGAAAAAATATTGAATCATCATGAAGAAAAAGAGGAGGAATGAGCAAACAATATGATACAGAGGAATTTCCAGTCTAATCGGTTAATTTATCTCCTTTTATTACGAGGGGAACATTAGAGTTTTGTTTTTTCTTGCATACAACCAGTCACAGCTGTTAGAAGAAAGTGTCACACCTAATAACAGGGTCAACCACACATAACGAGTCAAACCACAGCAAGGTAAAAAAATATATTTTGTCTTCTATTCAGTGTCATTCTCAGCAGCCATCTGAATTAAACTAAAACTAAGACTTCCTGGCAGAAACTTTTAGGCTAACCTAACTCTCTGAGAGGACTGAGATTCATTGTGAATACAGCATTGTGATTCTCTGTGAAGAACATATGGAACAATCACAGCTATGATGGATAATCTGTTAGTAAAGAGATTTTTAATCTCAATGAGGCTTGACCTGGTTAAATAAAGGATAGATAGATAGATAGATAGATAGATAGATAGATAGATAGATAGATAGATAGATAGATAGATAGATAGATAAGGGCTTTAACAGGGAGCAAATGTACAGAAGCTAAAATACTAGCAATATCATCTTTTTAATTCTCATCAGAACTCTTGTTGCAGCATTTTCAGTCAGGATGTTTCTAAAAAAAAAAAAGTAATATCCTAGAGTTGAAATAATTAAATCTTAATTTAATTACAACAGCATTTTCTTGTCAAAGATACTACCAAGGCTCTTTATAACTGGAGGCCAATGCCAGCCAGATTAATTGACTGACTAAGCAGTTTCTTTTTAAAAGAGACTCTGATCCAAAGATTAAGACTAGTCTTTTATGAATTTAAACACATAAGATTCAACGTTATGTTTTCTCCTCTTTTTTTTGTATCAGCTTGTATGTATCAGCTTCAAGATCCATAAAACAAACGCCAAAGTGGAGAGAGACACACTTACCCTCTAGCCTCCTGATTTCCACTGATCAGTACAATCTGGACTGCTGAGATAACTTTGCTGAGGCTGATTCCCATAACTCAAACTTTTATAAAAAAAAATCTGGTATTTAAAGACTTCACATTGCTGATCAATCGTTTTGCTTGTTATTTTTCACCGGAAGCCATCCAGTTAACTCCAGCCTCGGTGAGTCTCCGGCCGGCTGTGGAGGAGGTCTGAACAGAACCGCCCTCATTGGGTTTGAGTGCTGTGAGGAAACGAGGGGATCACTCAGGACGCCGATTAGTGGACAAATATTCACCTCAGACAACTACAGGATAAAGCTACCTATGCTAATGCTCGCAGAAAGTCTTCTTCTTGGATTAACCGAGGCTAGACAGAAACACATCGACTCCTTACCGCCACCCAGTGGATAAACGTATAATTCACGTCTGCGCTAAAAAGGGAAGAAAGTAAACTATGTAGTTCCTGGTACACCCACTTTATCCCATAAATTCGTACATTTAACAAAGTACTGCAAGTATTTAAAGACCAAGCCATTAATAGTATGTTTAAACACTTTTAGTTTGTTTATTTTACCTAATTTGTATTAGTTACTGGTTGAGAAAATATTCTACATTTTGACAAAGGCATAGCCTTATTGCCAGATTATTTTACCTCCTTTTGGTTTTAACTAATTTTCTTTTCTTTTTCCATTGAATGTTACAGGAAATACGTGAAATTAAAGTGTAAAAAGCTTTGACATTTTCAGTCTAATTTTACACCATAGAAATCCGCTTTTACAGTGTTTTTTTATGGTTTTGAGACCTACTGTATGATTATTTTGATGCTCATTTCCTAAATGTCACTTAATGATTTAAAATTGACTTGTGATGAACTGACATAGGATGTGTTTGATGTTTGGGACAGAGAGACCAATAAACAGTGGAGATACAGATAGACGTGTATCTGTATCTCACACAGCAGACCTACCTTTTTTTTTTTTTTTTTTAGAAACATCCTGATTGAAAAGGCTGCAACAAGAGTTCTGATGAGAATTAAAAAGATCATATTGCTAGTATTTTAGCTTCTGTACATTTGCTCCCTGTTAAAGCCCTTATCTATCTATCTATCTATCTATCTATCTATCTGTCTGTCTGTCTGTCTGTCTGTCTGTCTGTCTGTCTGTCTGTCTGTCTGTCTGTCTGTCTGTCTGTCTGTCTGTCTATATTAGTAGGGTGTTGTGGATGCTGCACGGGTGTAGTGACAGGCAACAAGCTCTGGCAGACAATCCTTGAAGAAAAAGTGTTTCCTCATGTGTCTAATTGGGTGAGATCCGTACTACAGCACAGTCCTTCAGGGACAAAACTACAAAGCCACAGTACTGTGCTCCCCTCACAAACATCTGCATTTGCGCTTGACTGTAGTACTGGTGTTTCTGCTTCAGGTGGCATGTTCCATCATCAAGCTCAAGGCAGAAACTGCTGTCATCCGTACAAGCCTGTGTGATAACGTTGTTGCAGTGTTTATGTACATTTTATTTCAAGACAACCTTTTATTGTGTGTCACAGAGGCAGCTGCAATTTACAAAAGCACTGCGCAGTGCACAGCAATGGCAGGGTGCTACAGTATGTGAAGAAAATGCAGGCAGATGAAAAGAATGACCACCTATGTTTGCATGAACAGCTTTAAAATAATAGAAGTATAACCAAGACCTGTGGCAGTCTAGCAAGGTCATTGTTTCATTTTCTGAATGCAATCCCAGTCCAAAACGACCGTCACATAATCTCTACAGACACCCAGGACGCACAAAACCATTTTTAATGAATGGGCTTTTGCCAAAGACTATATTAGTTATTATAAAAATAAAGGAAAAACGGTTGTCATCAGAAGTTCAACAAAAACTGTTCAACATTGTGACAAGACAGAAGAGAAACCTTAGATTTTATTTTTTAGTCATTCTGAGTTTAATAAGAAAATGTTACACCTGCCAAATCAGATTTACATAGGCAATGAAAACACCCTGTTTGTCATTATTCTACCGGTCTGTGTGTAATTGACAGTACCCATGTCAAACGAGACACCTGAGCGGAGCTTTTTCAGCCTTCGTCGATTGAAAGCCTCCCTCCAGTCAACAATGTCCAAACAACGCCTTAATCAGCTCCTCTTCCTACACATCGAGAAAAACTGAACTGAAGACTGGGACTTGAACAGCAGCTTGTGCGTTGCCCAAGAATGAAAAGAGGTTTATTATGGAAGAGTCTGAGGAAAGTAGAACTTAATAATAGTTCCCAACTTCATAAGCAACTTGCGTATTAATTTTCTTGCTGTGCTGCAAGTTTGACAAACTTTCAGTTGTTTGAAGAATGTGTGATATGAATTGGTTCTGCACCTGTCTCTCGGTCTCGTTCCGCATCTACTGTCCAAGTGAACCTTGTGTGTTGGGGTGACTCAGTGCTTAACCACCTGAAGATTAATAGGAAATCTATCATTGAAATTAATAAATGCTTGTGTTCACTTCCTTATTTTTTTAAGGTTGAAGTTAACCACAATACGTCTTGAATAATTTTCTTCACTTATCTTGTGTGTAAGAAAACCAGGGTACACCTAGTATCGCACCTGTACATGAATAATTCGGTACATATTTGCATTTGTTAACTCATCTGCGTTTAAACAAAACACCTTTTTCCATTTGGCAGACAATTCAGTTTTATACTGGGCACACTTTGTGTAGATCTAGCCTCAGACGCACCTTTGAAGAGGACTAAGTGACGAGCTTGTGGGGCTAAATTAACTAGGAATTAAGACCAAAACATTTCAGTTCCACTTAATATAGACAACAACTTGATGGCTTAAATGTGAAAAGGAAGAACTTAATAAATCATGAGATCTTTTAAAGAAATCTTTACCAGTTAAATGTACTTTTTCCATAATGTGTAACAAAGTTTGCACCAAACAATAGCTGTTTAGCCCTACTATTTGAAAATGACATCTGTTGGATTATGTGAAAAAACTGCTGCAAAGCGTGTTGCTTTTGTCATGCAGTTAGAAGGATGGCCAACACGTTTGCTACTTTATCCTGAAAAATAAACATTATCTCGATGAACGAATTAAAAACGCTGCCACTTGTATCACGTATCAAGGCTCACTGTTTACATTCTTGATGGTGCTAATGAACAACCATAACTGCCATCTCACGACCCAGAATGTTGCCATAAAATAGATAGCAGCCTCAGTCTGCTTCTTCTTTGGAGACACACAAGCAATCCAATTGAAGCTTATCCACAATGCTGTGATATCATGCAATGTCCTGCAGCCAATCAGAAAGGTGAAGAAGAAAAAGAGACATTGTATAACCAGTTTTTAGGCAACTCTGACTAGCCATAGTTTAGTGCAGCTTTGTGAGAATGCCATTCTTTCGAGTGTAATGGATGAAAAAGGTGGTTGATCCTTTTCCCAAAGGCCTACAAGCTATTTGCCATCGTCAAATTAATTCTTATTCCTAAATCAAGAAAGTGACATATTTTTCCTTATAAGTCCTAGTATGTTATTTTGTTTCAAGGCTGTGACAAGGGCGTGGAAGGGTGTAATCCATCCATCCATCCATTTTCTTACTCGTTTTATCCCTCATGGGGTCGCGAGGGGTGCTGGTACCTATCTCCGAAGGGTGTAATATTAAAGTAAAATTGCAAAGGTTTAGGATGAAAGGATATCAAAGCACTGCATCAGAGTTCCAAAAGCTCCTCTTTCCATGTCAGTTCAACTTTTTCCACAGGTGATACATGACAAAAGCTTCCTACTTGTGTGAGTTTTCATGTGCACAAATAAAGATCCTCTTTGCCTAAAACTTTCTCCACAGGTCACACATGAAAAAGGTTTCTCACCTGTGTGAATTCTTGTGTGCCGAGATAAAGTATCTTTTAGGCTAAAACCTTTCCCACATGTGACACATGAAAATGGCTTCTCGCCTGTGTGAATTCTCATGTGTCAAGATAAAGCAGCCTTTTCACAAAAACATTTTCCACATGTCCCACATGAGCAAGGTTAGTCACCTGTGTGAGTTTTCAAGTGCCGAAATAAATTTCCTCTTTTTCTGAAACCTTTCCCACATGTGACACATGAAAAAGCTTTCTCACCTGTGAGATTTCTCATATGATTTGATAAAGTTTCTCTTTTAGTAAAACCTTTTCCACATTTCACACATGAGAAAATGTTATCACCTGTGTGAATTCTCATGTGCCGAGATAAACTCTCTTTTTGGCTAAAACTTTTTCCACAGGTGACACATAAAAAAGGCTTCTCACCTGTGTGGATTTTCATGTGTCAAGATAAGGCGTCTCTTTCACTAAGACATTTTCCACATGTCACACATGAGAAAAGTTTCTCACCAGTGTGAGTTTTATGTGTCAAAATAAATTTCCTCTTGAGCGGAAACTTTTTCCACAGCTCACACATGAGAAAGGTTTCTCAACTGTGTGCATTCTCATATGATGCGATAAAGTTTCTCTTTCTCTAAAACTTTTTCCACGTCACACATGAAAAAAGTTTTTCACCTGTGTGAGTTTTTATGTGTCGAAATAAATTTCCTCTTGAGCTGAAACCTTTTCCACAAGTCAAACATGAGAAAAGCTTTTCACCTGTATGACTTCTAAAATGAACTGTCAAATGACCTTTTTTAACAACTTTTTTCCCACAGGTCCCACATGAATAAAGCTTTTCACCTGTGTGAATTCTCATGTGTATATTCAAGTAAGTCTGACTGAAAACTTTACCACAAAGTTTACAAGAAGAAAAAATTTCACTCATTTGTTCATTCTTCATCTGTGAGAGTTCTGACTCCTCTTGTTCATTCTTTATCTGCAGAGATTTTGTACCCAGCTGTTCTTCCTTTATCTGTACAGATAAAGGAAGAACAGCTGGGTTCCTCCTGTTCCATGCTCATTTGCAGATATTGAAATTCTCCTCCATCCTTGAGTCTCCTCTGGGCCAAAACTGAAATGTCTCTCCAGGATCAAGCACTTCTGGTGGAGACCTCTATCTTCTGAAACATAATGCTGTGGTTGTTCTGGACATAAAAAAGGGAAAAAAACTATCTGATTATTGACAGTACAAAGAAAGAATAATTCAGTTAACATTTCATGCAACTAAAGGCACTTTAGAAAATATACCTGAAATGTCACACAGTTAAAGTGTCACATTAAAGCGCTTAAGGGTTTAAAATTTTTATATCCTCACTTTACACCATAGAAGTCTGGCATTTAAACAGTGCTATTTTACAGTTTTAAGACCTATTTTACTGTATTATTTTGATGCTAAGAGTTTCTACATGCTGCTGGATGAATAGAAATTTGAATTTACATAGGAAATATTTTGGATGTAGGCAGTGTGCGATTTGCAAAAAAACCAGAGGGGGGGATAATTTCAAAAGTTGTATTAATGAATCAAAGTTTTATTAATAATGATTAGCTAGTAGGTGCTCTTTCAGGTAGCTAGCTAGATCCAGTAGGTTAGACTTTTGTTTTTAAACTTGCGCCATCTACTGTCGGGACTCAGGAGTAGGTATTAATTTACTTTAACCGCTTTGAGCAGAAAATGTAATAATACTCTTTAAATACAAACAACAAAATTAATTTACAAATGTGAAGGACGCAAGACATGTATTAATATCAATTTTGAAAAATCCATCATATTCAGGGGTTAAAGCAAAAACAATCAATTTGACTGAAAACATTTTTCTAGTCAGCCCATATATTCCGGGGCCGTGGACGTCATGCCACCTTAGTAACCTCATTTGCTTATTGTAACAAGTCCACTTTAACCAAATCTGACAGTTCCATTGACAATTCCTGTATCTCTCCCACCTTCCAGCTTCAGAGCCTTTGCACCATCAAGGACAGCCCTCTGCATAATCTCCTTCACTTTCCACATCCATAACATCATCTGGTTAACTTTCATATTTGCAGCATCAAGCTAGTTCTTCCTTCGCACTTTTGCCAAACTGGTCCACAGTCCACTCACCTTTCCACTTTACAATTTCAAAACCCTCCATAAACTGCAGCTAATTCAAAAGATAGCAGCTTGCATCATTACATCATCTTCTTCACACCTGTACATTAACTCTACTGTAACATTCAATATAAATCAATCCTATATACTCTGTGTCCCCACCTCTCGATCATTGACTGCTGGAGATGGTCAATAGCCCCTCCACGACCTTCTTTGTTACAGAAAAGCGCAGGTGGAATAATATTTATGATTTTTTTTTTACTTTTTCCGAATAAGACCCAGTCAAACCGGGACATCGTTTCACATTCCGACCCTCCTTCTTCTTCTTAAAAAAAAGCGTGTCATGCTAAATTAGCCGAGCTACAGCGTTACTCTTTCAGTTTTAAATAAAACATAACAGTGACAGACACACTTACCGAGGGAAGTTGTTGTCAGCTGTTTTATGCACTGAACTTTCTGACCTGCTGGTTTACATAAATCCAAAGAAAACCTTTGACTACCGCTACTTTCATTCATGCATCTGTGGTCAGTTTGAGATTTTCTTTTAAAAGATAAAATGATTGAACACCGATAAACCTCAGACGGGTAGATTTCCGCTTTGCAAAGACCCGCCCTACTCTCGTTCTGATTGGCTAATGTCCTAGCTCTGCCAGATTTAATTGGTTAAGCGCAGCTTCTGTTTAAAATCTTGAAAAAAAAGTCTACACGGAGCATTTTGCGCTCATTTTCCAAATGACGAAAGTCCCTCACAGCGACGGAGAAAATTAAACCCCTGATAATATTACTTATTCAGATCAGAAGGGGGAGGAATGTATCCCCTCCAGGGATAAAACACGAATGACCAGAGGGGGGGACGTCACAACCAGAGGGGGGGAAAATCCCCCCCATCCCCCCCAGCAAATCGCACCCTGGATGTAGGACCCAGACCAAGCACATGGTGGTTTTATTATGAAATCTTGTCACAAAATGACATTTTTGAAGAAACCAATTGCTTCGCTCCAGTCATTGGCTTCCAGGTTGATACAAACTTATACATAACATAAAACTGCATTTATTTTGAGAAGCTTATTTTCTTGACTGTGCCATGTAATCTAGTCTGCAAGGATAAGTGGAGAGCTATCACTGACTTGTGTTCTTTCCTATTAAGTCACCATCCATCCATCCATCCATCCATTTTCTTACTCGCTTTATCCCTCATGGGGTCGCAAGGGGGGCTGGTGCCTATCTCCAGCATTTCAATGGGCGAGAGGCGGGCTACACCCTGGACAGGTCGCCAGTCTGTCGCAGGGACAATTGGACACCAATGAAGTGGAATTGGTGTGATATTTTCTAAACCAACTTCTCCAACCAAATTTATTCACCCTGAACATATTTTTTTATGTAAAATTGTATTCTGCTGGCAGTTTTGAGTACAAATAATATATAAACATTTTCTTGGGATGAATTTTTCAGATTTAATGTCTAGCGCACACATACCAATGAGCACTATGGAGATACATGGTTCAGGACAGGAAAGATGTGGAAATTGACCTCTTTCCACTAGAAGTCAATGCCTGTCTACTCTTTCTCCACTAGAATGGTTTGCTTATCATATGTCTCATTTAGTAAAATCTGATGTATCTTTGGATGAAAAAGAAAAACATTTTAGGGTAATTGTCACGTGTTATTCCTGAAATATGTGAATACAGGCAAGTCACAGGGTAAGACAGTACATGTTAATCAATCTGCCATCAGGAAACAGTTGTGATTTAAATACTAACTGTATTCATAATTATTGATAATTTTGATAAACTCTTTTTAATGAACTTCATCTAACAATTGACTGTACACCCACAATAAAGGTGCTGAACAAGAGGGTGGGGGGACGATAAGAAATACATAGGACTCAGAGCAGCACCATTTAGGTCACACACAATATAAAAATTGTAATTTAATGGTAGTAAAAGTTTAGTAATGAAAAAGATAATTACACAGCAATCAAATACAGTATATACATATATTCTTCACATTTGGGTAAGATGTGGTAAAGAGAACCATTTTACACAGATTTTCAAGACACAGCTGAACAATGGAAGATACAACCTCAAAGCAAATTAAATCTAAAAATAAAGTTGCTGTAAACAATGTTTAATCTCTTCACATTCCCTTCCGACAAGTCCCCTACAACAAGTCAGCTGTCAGGCAACAAATTAAACCCGACTGTCAAGAGCAACAGAGGTGCCTAGACCCACTTTGAGGATTAATCTCCAGTGTTGAGCCTTTAAGGTTGGAAAGCTTCCTTGCCATCACCCTAATCTTAGCTTCCTCCAAAGAGTCTGTATCAGATTCTTGCCAGGACTCTGATTGGACCACTCCAAAACGTTAATATTACTTCTAGTCAGAAGAAACACGTTGATAAAATTGAAAGACTTCCACAGAACCACATCTGTCAAAGGTATGAATAATATAGGCTCAAATGTCTTCAGATGTAACATTTTTCTTTTCCAGTGTAATGCTGTAGGGGCGACAGTGGTGCAGGAGCAGTCTGTCCTGTAACGGGTGGGTTGTTGGTTGGAACCCTGCTCAGTTGTTGTGTACTTTGGTACGACACTTCGCCCGCTTTGCCTGCAGTCGGGGGAGACAATTGTATGGCAGCCTCGCTTCTATCAGTCTGCCCCAGGGCAGCTGTGGCTAGAATGTAGATCACCACCATGAGCATAATTATTACTATTTTCAGCAGTCAGACACAGAACCATGTAGAGCCAGGCTTCTCAAGCTTCTTCAGTACATCCTGAATAGTCCATTCTTCTATAATCCCAATTTAGAGAGTACATTCACTTATGGTTTTTGGGATCCAGATTTTTGTTCTTAAATATGACTCGATTTTGATTTGCACAACTTCATGACAGAAATTCCCTCCATAGATCAGTGATAAACCAGGAGTGATTTCATTTCATTACAAACCCAGATTCGGTACAAGGGTCAAATTGGTGACAAATCCAGAGGCCAAAGCGTTTTTTCTCAAGCCCATTCTATCAAACAAGCAGCGAAGCTTGTACATTAAATTACAGTTCACAGAAGTTTACAAAGTTCTGTCCAAAGTAAATTCATAAAGAAAAACACACAATCAAAAACAACCCAAAATAAACATTCACTAAAATTCATGCAGCAACACATATTATTCAACAAGCAAGACTCACTAATCCTCCAACACAGCTTCATTTTCTCTGATGCACCTTTTAGTCCACACCGACAAACTTGAAAACTCGATCTGAAACCAGAGTTTGTGCTCCACTCACGTCCAAACACAAATATCCTTGTGTTTATCTTAAAAAAAGCTGGAAAATGACCATGGACCCCGTTGCCTGTTGTGCTCAAGTTTGATAGATGAGAGCAACGCGTCTCTGAATCAGCATTTAATTCATAACGTGAAGCACAATTAACATTTTTCAAACCACTCAGAAGGTATTCTGCTTTGCATCTTTTTTAGATTAGATGCAGAAATGTAATCTGATTAATAAATATCTCAAAATAAATTCAAATAAAACATCAAAAAGGAAAATAACAATATGGAAAGTTCTTGGTACATTTGTTTGAATACAAATTTCATACTTTTTTGTTACAAAACACCACAGGTTCCACCTAATAGAACAGAATCAAAATACCTTTCATTGTCCTACAGTGGGGACATTTGGGCATGACAACAGGGAAAAACTTAGAATACATCAGAATTACACAACATCAAAAAAAATCTAACTTAAAATTAAGTTGTAAAGCAGAAGAGAGCGAACTTAGAGAGGGAAAAGAAAATATTGCTCGATTATTGGTTGATAATATGGCATATTCAGGTGAAAATGCACACATTTTGTAAAAAATGCAAAAGTGAACATATGGTGAGAGCTTAAAATTTATTTCCCTTTTTACAAATTATAGTAACAGTTTTACACCCGTTTCAATTTGGATGCAAACGTTTCTGTCTGGCTGAGAAAGGAGACTTTCCACCGTTACATATTCAGTATGCATGAGGATTGATCCCTCTTCCTTTAAGAGCGGGTGCCGACACATAGATGAACATAGTACTTTAAGACACAATAGTATACGTGGTCACACCTTTTGGTTTCAACATAGAGCATCTTGCAGGAGTGTATTTAGTAATCGTTTTAGGCTAAAAGCTGGAGAAATCATCTCATTACTCACAGATCCAGGGCTACAACGGAACCATATGCTTACCATTATGCTGAGACTCTCCATTTTATCACATCTATACAGGGTAATATTTAATGTGAGGAGACCGTGCAACCTATACCTAAGTTATATATCTATTGGTTGTCCCACATGCCAATCATTCTGATGCGCTCACGTAAGGCCAGTGTCCGTGCTTATTCATTGATAGTTTCCGCTTGCTACTTGCGCATGTGCACTTCTAGTGTTTATGTATCCGGTTAGGTTAGCCATTCATTGTAGCTCCACTGCTTTCACCGTAGACTGTGAACATGGCTGAGAGTCACATGAGCGAGGTAAGCCGGTCCCCTAGCATTTAGTATAAAACAATAAGCAACCCACTTGACCACATAACTGTGCACACCCATGTACATGCATATTCCAGCTCATCATCTTTTGTCAGTCACGTAATTTCCTTTTTAAGAGTACATACTCATTCCAGGACATATCCCTTCAATAAAGTAGTTAAACAGCCACCTTTGTCCAAAGATGAGCTTTCGGGGTGTCTGTTTATAAGACTTAGTTCACTGCATAGTGTGCGTGCTTCTGTTTGCTTCTTTTTTGACTGATAGCGTTTGTGTAAATGTAGAGACTGTCTTCCAGGAAACACATTTTCACTGAACAGTACACAGTTACATGAAATTATCAAAGCATCACGCTGAAGATGTTACAAGGACTGTTTAATAATAAAGTCTTTTGAGTGACTCAAAGAAATGCTTAGGCCCTAAGCAGAAGGTCTGCATAGGAGAGTTCAAAAGACTAACGCAAGGACACTGAGGACAATCAACTGGCCTCTGATATCAGCCAACAAGTCAGCAAGTCCCACAGCCTAACGGGACTCTGAAGACTCTGGTAAAGGCTTGTTTAAACCAGAGGAATTCAAGGAGGCAAACACTGATAATGTTTCTCTGTTCTTTGTGAAGCCGATATACTATACTAAGGGCGGCCATACACAGTACGATATTTTCAATTGTTGTACTCAGATACAGCTCAAACTGTACAACGAAACCGCTGGGTTTAAAAGTTCATAGCTCACGGTATCTGTTCTTACACTGTACGGCCCAATGCTCTGATTCGATCTGACTGCTCACACTGTATGTCCAAAGACCACACGTCAGACTCAGCACCATAGAGAGAAGGCGCTGCTCGGACTCGTCTATCCGGAAGCCGAACGTAGACAGTAGAAGAAAAAGACGGAAGTTTCAGTGCTCACTATTAAATATGAGGCTCACTAGAACAAAACGCGCTGCCTTTCTCCTCTGTGGTTTGACTCAATGTCACAGGTACCGCTGCCATGCGGCTCTCCACTCCGATGTTGTCTGAGAAGAATAATATAATAATAATAATAATATAATAATAATAGTAATAATAAGAAGAATTCCTTTGTGCTAAAAACGGTCTGATATGCAATGATAAAGAGGCTCAAACGGGGGATGCTAAAGGGCAAAAGCAGTAAAGAAAAAGTCCCACCAGTTGAGCTCTGATCTTATGGGCACCCTAAGGCACTGAAAAATAATGGGTCATCCTTTCTTTGCGTATGTAAGATAAGATGCTTTTATTTGTCATTATACATACAGGGTACATACAACGAAATTTCGTAGGTCAGATGGAGGGTTAGCCTGAGCCGCTGCGACTGGGTGCGCCGACCTGACCAGCATGTCTTTAGTGGTAGGGGAAACCGGAGTGCCCAGAGGAAACCTGTGGAGATATGGGGACATATGCACACTCCACACAGTTCCAGGCTCGAGTCCTAGGCCCTTGCTGAGCCTAGGACTCGAACCTCGAACCTGTGCTAACCACTGTTTTTATTCTGTTTTTTTTTCTTCCTTATATTTTAATCATGTAAAGCACTTTGCATTGTCTCTGTACTGAAATGTGCTGTACAAATACATTTGCCTTGTCTTGTTGCACCGTCCCACCCATGTATACCAACACCTACCTTTTATCATGGCATATAAGATAAAAGTTTCCTTTTAGCACGTAGCTGTGACAGTTAAGTGCCTATCTGATCATTCCTAGGCTTAGGTGGGATACAGACCCCAAACAAATGAACAGAGAGCACCATTGATGGTCAATAAGCTGCACAACATGTGTGTGAAGGTCTACAGCAAGCAGCATCTCACTCTCAGGGCCCAGGTAACCACTCTGAGTCCTGCAGGAAAGGAATGAGACAGCCTGCCAATCTGTCTAGTTTCTAAAGTTTCACACAGATCATGGCAGCCTCACAAATTTATCAATGAGGAGGAAAGGATGGGAAATATTAGAACACTTTGCCCTCAAAGTGGAATGCTATTCTTTAGTTAGAACAGATGTCAAGTATTCAATTATCTGGAAACAGGTAATTTCTGTCTTGCAGAAATGATACCAAATCTAAACTATCTGAGGATTAAATGGCTAATTGCTGTGGCTTGGGCATTTTCTGGAACACACACTGCTCATAGTGAGCACAACTGGTGTCAAGTTCCTGGGAATGCAAGGCAGCTTTACTTATAAGCACTTTAAAAATCACAACTTGCCAAAGTGCTGAACAGATATCTTTTGTGCGTCTTCTTGTATATGTGTTTTAATGCTTATATATGATGTTATATAGCTACTTGCCAAATAAAATGAGCTCTTTCATGCTGGGCCAAGAGCTAATGAAAAAAAATATACGTTTTCCAGTGCAGATTTATAAAAACATGTTAAAGAGGCCTGTCTTATGTGCTCTCGCTTTCATGTACCAGTTAAAGGATGTGTAGCTGTATTCTGCACCAGCTGGAGACAAGATAGGGATGTCTGTGAGATACAGGAATCTGGCTTTGAGGAATCTCCTGTAGAGAATGGCTTCTTGTTCCACCGTCACCACTGAAACAACCTACTCACTGCCGTCCATGCCTCCCTAACAGGATAAGAGAATAAAATTGGCTGTGGTGGACATTAGACCCATAAAGATGGAGACAGAGTCTTCAGTCAGCCCAAGAAAACAAACAGAATAAGTTCATGGACAATCTGAGAATGATCCAGGACAGTGACCGAGGAGGTGAGATCCAGCCTTTCTAAGGGAAAGTCTCGTGCTTATCTTGAGGTTCATGCAAGACTGTCTGGCAGCACCTCCTGAATGCCATTATTCCAGACAGAAAACACTTCAGTTATTCCTTTCTGCCAAAATTATTTAGATGCCACAGCAGCAAAAATGTCAGCAGAATATCCAGCTTGCAACTGGGGTTAGGCTCCTCTTTCACAACGTTGTTTAATGTGAGATTAAGATGCCTTGTCGTGTTCTGTGTTTGTTTTGTAAAAGGTATGAGGCAGCAAGACTGATTCAGGTTAACCCACCGCTGTTAGTTTCTTCAGTAGTAAATAGTAGAGTATGTTTCATAGATGAGATAAAGTGCCTAAGTAAAAAGGCCATAAAACACAAAAACAAGCATATGACATTTATTTCACACAAAC
Source organism: Fundulus diaphanus (assembly GCA_037039145.1). Classification (NCBI taxonomy): domain Eukaryota; kingdom Metazoa; phylum Chordata; class Actinopteri; order Cyprinodontiformes; family Fundulidae; genus Fundulus; species Fundulus diaphanus. The sequence goes on from CM073127.1 coordinate 28,668,003, forward strand.
TTTGTATAAACCCTACTTGTTTGGCTTGTTTCTGCTTCAGAAAAAGCTACACCCTCATCCAGATGGAGATCCACCAATCATGAAACCACTGTGTCTTAAAAGACATACCCACACACTATCTGACAGGAAGGTGGTTCTCCTACTGCGGATATGGACGAAGCAACCAAGTAAAGTGAGTCTGAGCACGATAAAGGACCTGGTTTAATCATGAACGACAGAGACTAACTTCTCACCAGGGTTGTCTGAAGTTCTCCAGTATTTGAGAAGATTTGAAGAGTAACAAGATTACACCTTTCTACCTCGGTGGGTTCTCATGTGATCAGTCAAGTCGACACTCTGAGTGAAACACGCACCACAGATTTCACATAAATACAACTTCTTAACCGCGTGAGTTCTCATATGCACAGTTAAATGACCTCCTTGACGAAAGTTTTTTCCACAGGTCGGACACGAGAAAGGCCTCTCGTCTGTGTGAGTTCTAATGTGTCGAGATAAATTTCTCTTATCACTAAAACGCTTTCCACAGGTTAAACATGGGAAAGGCTTCTCACCCGTGTGAGTTCTCATATGCTGAGATAAAGTTCCACTATGCCTGAAACTTTTTCCACAAGTCAGACATGAGAAAGGCTTCTCACCAGTGTGAGTTCGTATGTGCTTTGTCAAAACCATTTGTAGGGTAAAACTTTTTCCACAAATCACACAGGGGTAAGGCTTCTCTCCTGTGTGAGTTCTCATGTGAACAGTCAAATGATTTTGCTGGCGAAAACTTTTTCCACAGACTGTGCATAAGAAGAGCTTCTCACCTGTGTGAATTCTCATGTGTTCAGGCAAATAACTCCGGGCTAAAACCTTACCACAAACGTTACATGAACAAAGATTCTCATTTGTGTGTTTAATTTTTTGTTTTTTTACTTTAAGGTTGTCTACATTGTCACTTCTACCTCCAGTTTGACTCTTCTTATTTTGTTTCAGTTCTTCATCGCCACTTGATCTTGAGTCTTCAGGATCAGTTCTTTCATGATATTGGTTCTCTTGGAGCTCATCGCTGTTTGCTTCCGGTTCGCTGTGGTCTCCTTCCCCATAAGTAGAAGTTATAACAAAGGTATCAGTCTCCTGCTTGATTTCAAGCTCTTCTTCCAGACTGACGCAGAGTTCTTCTTGTTCATCCTTTATCTGTATAGATTCTGGTTCCTCCTGTTCATCCTTTATCTGTATAGATTCTGGTTCCTCCTGTTCATCCTTTATCTGTGCAGATTCTGGTTCCTCCTGTTTCCCTTTCATCCACAAAGATTCTAGTTCTTCCTGGTTCTCTTTCAGCTCCTGAGGTAGTTCTTGCTGTTTGTGTTCTATCTGTCGTGATTCAGATTCCTCCTGATATTCTATAATCTGCAAAGTTTCTGTTTCAGCTTGTTTTTCCTCCCCCTTCAAAGGTTCTAGGTCTGTCTTCTTCTCTTCCACCTGGAAAGTTTTAAGTTCTTCTTGTTGATCTTTTATCTGTGGAGATCCAGGTTCATCTTGGTCCAAACTTAAGTATCTCTCCTGGTTGCAGAAACACTTGTTAATACCACCTCCCTCCTCTTTCTGAACAGTTTGCTGTTGGACATCTGAACAGGAAAAAAAAAAAAGAGTAAAATTGTTGATTAATGTGAATGTAACAATGTTTCACTTTTATAATTTGATTTAACTAAAGTTTTTGGAAAGCATCAACCCTCAAATCATCAACAACTCCAGAGTAGGGCAGCTCAATTATGGTGGAAAACAGTATAAGCCAAATTATTTCAATCAACATTGAAACATGTGATTAAAGATTCTTAAAAAAACTAAAAAAAACACACACACACACACAACGCAGTTATTGAACTTAAAGAACTTTGAATTGTCTCAAGACTTTCAAGGGGAGATTCAACAACAGCGGCTTGGATATATATATATATATATATATATATATATATATATATATATATATATATATATATATATATATATATATATATATATATATAGAGTTGTCAAAATTGCCATCGCTGGATAATTGAATGGAAAGAACCAATCAGATGCCTTCATGTTTCGTCCTGCCCACGCCATCCTCTGTCACTCCTCCTCACCATGCACGTTACCGGAAATATTTAGCATCTTATCTTCTGGCTGTCCCACATGCCAATCATCAGGTGTCCTCAGCCCTGCTCTCTTCACCCAGGACTGTTCTGCTATCCACCCCACAAACACAGCAGTGAAGTTAGCGGGCAACACCACTGTGGTGGGTCTCATCTCCAACAATGATGAGTCCCACTACATCGATGAGGTCAGCAATCTGACACAGTGGTGCTCCAGGAACAACCTGATCCTGAACACTAGTAAGACCAAGGAAGTAATAATAGACTAGAGGAGGTCCAGGAGGACTGAACACGCTCCTCTCTGCATACAGGGGGAGGTGGTGGAGTGCATGGACAGCATAAGGTTCCTGGGCATTCACATCTCCTCCGACCTTTCTTGGACTGCAAACACCTCCCATCAGGTGAAGAGGGCCCAACAACGACTCTTCTTCCTCAGTAAACTGAAAAGGACTGGACTTTCCACTAAACTGCTAAAGATCTTCTATAGAGCTACTATAGAAAGTGTGTTATATATCAGCAGAACTGTGGTATGTGAGCTGCACAGTACAGGAGAGGAAAGACTTAGCACAAGTGGTGAGAACAACGCAGGGGATTATGGGATGTCGTCTACAGCATTTGGACTAAATTTATGCAGAACGAGTCCAAAGAAGGTCCAGACACATCTACACTGATCCCACCGACCAAGGCAATACACTGTTTACCCCTCTCCCATCAGGTAAATGCTTTAAATCCAAAACTAATACATTTAGAAACAGCTTCTTTCCAAAAGCTGTGAGTGCAATCACCCCCTGATGGGAGACTGCAGTCCAACACATTAAAAATCACCCCACTGTTACTGCCGCGGTTCCTCTGCAGACGGCGATAGACCCGTGCTGAGAGTCTGTCCATCATATGTTACAACTAGGGCTGCAACTAACTATTATTTTAATAATCGGTTAATCTGTTGATTATTTTTACGATTAATCGATGAATCGGACAAAAAAACTTTCACAGACTATTTTAACACAAGCATTTTATGTAAATACTACATGCTACATTTGTCCTTGTACATATTTTTCTTTCAAGGACGTTTATTCTATAAGTTTTTCTTATTTTTCTTTGAAGAGTCAAAAAGGGTGTTAGATATTTAATACTTTTTATTTTTTTCTGAGGATTTTATATTTTTGAAGTTGTCCTTTAGGGATGCTTATGTCTCATTTTTCTGTAAGTTTTTTTAATTTGGGTCTACCTGTTATCATTCTGAGTGTCTCACCAACATTTCATTATGGTTACAAAACAACAATAAAGACTCTTGAAAAGTTAGTTTAGAGCCGTGCTCCTCTCTCCCATACAGTTTACAGATATTGTAATAACTTGTCCTGCCGTTGAGCTCCCTTCTCCCTCATCAATGACTCCATGTTATTTCAGGCCGCATATCACTGAGGTGGTTGTGTGCCATCTTACATGTTACTTATTTTTTGATGAGCAGTGTGCTCCCAAGTCCCTTTGAGGACTTGGTTCCATGTTCTCTGTGTCATCATTTTTAGACTTTACTACAAAAAGGCAGTATTTGAAAATGCCGCCTCTTCCTCGTTGAACTCGCTCTGCAGCCAGCCAGCATTGACAATCTTCTGCAGGTCAGGTAATGGCTCCGCAACATGACCAGTGACACATTAATCGCGCGACACAAACAAAACAATGATGAAATTTGTTGCCAACACTTTTGTCGATTTTTATCAATTCTATCAATTCATTTTTGCAGCCCTAGTTACAACCATATGTTACAATCCATCAATTTTCTGACCTGCTTAATCCCTCATGGGGTCGCGGGGGTTGCTGGTGCCTATCTCTAGCGTTCACCGGGCGAGAGGCAGGGTACAACTGGACAGGTTGCCAGTCTGTTGCAGGGCAACATAGACAAACAGGACAAACAACCATTCACGCACACACTCACACCTAAGGACAATTTAGAGAAACCAATTAACCTAACAGTCATGTTTTTGGACTGTGGGAGGAAGCCGGAGTACCCAGAGAGAACCCACTCATGCACAAGGCGAACATGCAAACTCCATGCAGAAAGACCCAGGGTTGGATTTGAACCCTGAACCCTTGTAGCTGCAAGGCAACAGTGCTACCCGCTGCGCCACTGTGCAGCCCCCCTTGTTACAATCCATCTAACGTTAAATTAGGGGTGGGCGATATATCGAGTATACTCGATGTATCTCAAGTTTTCCTCCGCGCGATAGTTAAAATGACCATCGCGACCATCGAGTGTAAATTTTCATGGCAAGATTGAGCCGCTGTATTTAATTCACTGGGAGTTTAGTTCCCAGTGAATTAAATATCACTCGCTCCTCCTCCAAACAAGAAAACGCTCTGGCGCACACACAACAACAACGAACCCAAGGGAACTTTAATTAAACCAGCCGTAAAACTGTTGAAACTGGCGTCTTCTTTTGCTAAATCCCATATGACAGGAAAAAACGTTTGTTTAAAATTTCCCAGCACCTAAAGAGCAATGGAAATATTTTTGAGAAGCTCTGAATATGTAGCTGCGACTGGTCAGTTGATTTTATAGTCACTACAAGCTTTTGTTTTTGGGATTGTCACATTTTTATTAGACAATTTTTTATGTCTTAAGCACTAAAGAGCACCTTTTATTTCAGGTTTATTTTGTGTCAGATTTTTCCTTGGTGTTCCTTTTGGCCGCTGGGATGTTCTGTTTTTAAGGTCCAGTGTTGACCATGAAAGAGCTCTAATGTGACAATATTGTAATTTGTGAAAAGCTTCTATGTGCAGCTGTGGTTAAAAAAATGGCTAAAATAAAACATTTTAAATTCATTTTATTTTGCAATCAATTTTTCAAACAAAAAAAAACGTTACTACGTTAATATGAGATATACCAATGCAACTTTAGGCACTATGTAGCTAAAAACATTTGTTATTCAAGGTTATTTGAACATATCGTGATATATATCGTGTATCGTGATATAGCCCAAAGATATCGTGATATTAGATTTTCTTCATATCGCCCATCCCTACGTTAAATATGTTAAAGTCAATCATTTATTACAATCTCTCTGTTCTTGCCCATTTGCACACTCTTCCCTCAGGAATATCAGTTGCATATTTCTGTAAATGTAGCCTCAAAAATCATTGCACAAAAGCGAATTATTACCTCATTACTTATGAATCACGAAGGATGGACTGATCTATGTAACATGGCTCATATTACTTGCGAAGGGACTGATATCAGAGCCTTCAGACTCTGACACAAACTTTTTTTAAAGAGCTTTTGCAAGCTCTAATGTGAAAAAAAGCTGTACACATGTTTAATGTCTGTTGTTTGTTTTGTGTATTCTAAGCCGTAGTATGTCCTGAAAGGAATTTTACCACAGTAGCGTGGTGACAATAAAGAATCTTGAATTTTACAGGTAGAAGATTAAAGAGATGCTACTTATTTTTAAAAGGACTTTAATTTAGAAAAATTATTGAAAATATAAATGAAACAGTTTGAGGTTGGGAGCTCTAATTCTGAATCGAAATGAGTCTATGATAACAGGAAATTTTCATTTAAAACAGTTATGATTACAGTGAAAGATTCTGATCTGGTCATTTTGATGTGACTTTAACTTGGAAATGTCACATCAGTCAGATATAAATCAAACGTTTTGAAACAACCTTTAAGGTGATGTCTTCCCAAAATGAACAAGAGTGTTCATGTTATAGCATGAACGCTAGTGGAACAAATCAGAGCCAGGCCCGGGGTGGGGCAAATGACCGGGCCCTTTATAACGTCATTTTACAACATACAGATGCCTGCAACAGTCGTTTGAAGTCCATCAAACGGATATGAAGTATAAACCAAAAGAACAACAAAAACATTAGGGTACATGGTCACTGATATAATAACAGTTCAGTTCAGCACCACGGATAGCGACCGCATCATCTTGACACCCACTTTAACTTTCAACTCAGAGCTTGTAAGTCTCCATAGTAAAACACAGACATATCCAGAAAATTGTCTGAATCTTGGCTAAATGCTCATATAAACCACTACAAACTATAAGTGCTTGGATAAAAAAAGCAAACTAAATCCAGAAATGCCATGACTCCCATCAGGGCCCCTCAGGATGGCGGGCCGAGGGCGTGCCGCCCACCCAGCCCCCCTGAAGACCCGCCCCTGGGTATGAATATGGTGATTGGTTCATGTGACATTAACGCCTTGATATGGGTTTAAGTTTGACATTTTATATAAAATGTAACTGTAGTCTTAGTTACAACGGGTTAATTAAAACGGGAGTGGTCTGTGAGAGATAAGAAATTGTATCTTTCAAGATTATAAATCAAGGGTATTGGGAACTAAAAGTCGATTGCTGAAAAGGGATTGTTTAAACACGGCATCTGAATGTATTTAAAATAAATACAAGTAAATACATCAAAGATTTTAATATTTTTACGTTTTAACTGTGAAAAAGACGTCTCGGAAGTATAATTTTGAAAGCGAAAAATAGCGCAAAACTAAGTTTTTTTTTCTTCTGGCCAGCTAAACCGCGTAAGGGCTGACTTGGTAGCCTTAAGCAGAGCCTACCTCAACAAGAGAAACGGTGAAGGGACGGAATGACCAAGCCGCCATCATGACATGACCGACGTCACCTCGATCTTGTCATTAACCTTAGTTTAATTTCTCTTTGACCTCCGTTTGGTCACTTAGCTTCACGAATAATAATGTTAACGATAAATTCCCTCCTACAAGACTTCCCAGCAGCTCTGTGATCAGTAACATCAGTACCTCTGGTGGTTCATACCTATTCTCTGCAGGTTTATCTTGGGTTTGCAGCTGATTTCCAGCAGTCTGCGCTGACGGTCCAGCTCTTCCTCGTAGTGGACGATGGTTTTATCAAACTCTGAGAATATTTCTTCAGCAGCAGCGGTCAGTCGCTCCCTGATAAACTCTCTCAGAGACTGAGATGAAGACATTGTTGCTGCAGAGACACAAACGCTCAGCTCAGAAGACACAACAAAGCAGACACTGCTAACGGGCCCCAGACTGCTTCTTCTTGGTTATATGGAGGTTAGTAGGCGGTTCTCTGATTCATTGTCGCCACCTGCTGGTGAGAAATACAACGGACAGATTCCAGCTTAAAGACGGATTTAAGAAAATGTTTTGATTCCAAGGGCGGATCGTTCATCTTCATTTAAAACCTATATTTAGATCCTCAGTCTTTATCTTTTTTGAGCCATCAGTGTGAGATATGATAGGTATTATTAATTAATAACGATGTTATGCATCGTTATGCATGCACGCTTGTAAATATTAAATAGATGATCAGGAATAACTTTTTGGTTTACACAAAACACGGCATAAAAGGTCAATAGTGTTTCATAAGTCCTTTAAATATCAGCTCTATCTTGTAAACCTCCCTGTTCGCTCTTCAACCTTTGTCAAAAATCTCCCCTGGCATTCCATCTTCTTCTCTTTGGGCATCAGAAATTGCCTTAAAATAACTGAACCCAGATACTTTAAAGGTGCCAAGGGATCGCTTGATGTCTAACTGTCGATGTGCTGAAGGTAGATGGATTTAAGTAATATTTAACTTTTACCAGCACGCGTTTTTCTGACAGTAAGTATTATTAATATGTTGTAGTTGCATAGCCATATTCTTTACTTGAATCCGAACAATAATCAGTGGTGGGAGCTACAGGATATGATGGAAAGGGGGGGTACTCTTCCAACCTCAAACACGTGCAGCTTGTTGCAAAAAAAAATTAACGCACAAAAATACCAGTGGAAAAATGCAAAAACATTTGGATGTAATTCCTGTAAGAGCTTTTCCATTTATTATTGAAAAGGACAAATGCATTTTATTGTGTTGTTTTTGTTTGGCGAGGCAAGTTTATTTGTAAAGCACATTTCAGTAACAAGAAAATTCAAAGTGCTGTACATGAACAGAACATAAGAAAACAGAGGAAAGCACATTGCAGTAGAATAATGAGAAGTTGGACTAAAAACCTAATCTAAAACTGTTTCAGAAAACTACAACAGTTTAAGCAGAACATTTTAACCTTGATTTAAAGGAACTCATGGTTTGAGCACTTTTATATTCTTCTGGCAGTTTGTTCCAGACAAGTGGAGAATAAATACAAAATGCTGCTTCTCCATGTTTGATTCTGGTTCTGGATATGCAGAGTAGATTTCAGCCAGAAGACCTGAGTGGTCTGGAGGGTAGATTGACTGACAAGAAGTCTGTAATGTATTTTGGTGGTAAGCAATTCAGTGATTTATAGACTAGGCTGCACAGTGGCACAGTGGGTAGCGCTGTTGCCTTGCAGCAAGAAGGTCCTGGGTTCGAGTACACCCCTGGGTCTTTCTGCATGGAGTTTGCATGTTCTCCCTGTGCATGCGTGGGTTCTCTCTGGGTACTCCAGCTTCCTCCCACAGTCCAAAAACATGACTGTTAGGTTAATTGGCTTCTCCAAATTGTCCTTAGGTGTGAGTCTGTGTGAATGGTTGTTTGTCCTGTTTGTCTCTCTGTGTTGCCCTGCGACAGACTGGCGACCTGTCCAGGGTGTACCCCGCCTCCCGCCCAGTGAACGCTGGATATAGGCACCAGCAATCCCCGCGACCCCATGAGGGATAAAGCGGTTTGGAAAATGGATGGATGGATGGCAATTCAGTGATTTATAGACTAATAGAAGTATTTTAAAGTCTATTCTCTGAGATACAGGGAGCCAATGTAAGGACTTTAGAACTGGGTGGTTTGCTCTACTTTCTTAGTCTTAGAGCCCCCCGACAAGGGAGGTCTCTGTACTGTGATGTGCACGGAAACCTGACTGGAAAACGTCAACGCGGCTAGTCTTTCTCGGCCTGACACTGCCTTTTTTCACTTCTAACTGGTGGGGCACTTTTCCACAGAGATTTATTTCTTCCCAGAAACAACCTTCACTTTAATTGGAGCAATGCAGTCAATGATGTCTGAAACTTTGGACTGAAAGTTATCTACTAGTTCATCTACTGAGTTACAGGACAGAGTGGAAGTAGAAGAGTAAGCTTCGTTAAAGGTTTCAGTGGCATCGTCCTTAAAGATGTGTTTTCTTATGACGTCTCTTTGGCTGAGTCATTAGAAATTATGCTTTCAAAGGTAACAGAAAAGTGGTCAGATAGGGCAATATCACTTATGTTGACCATGGAAATGTTTAGACCTTTAGTGATAATCAACTCTAAAATATGTCCCTGTTTGTGTGGTCGTTGTTTAACAGTACTTTTTTTTTGCACCTCTTTTTTGCACCATTATTTTTTTGCACCTCTGTCTTCAGGGTTGTCAATGTGAATGTTGAAATCTCCCATAATAATTGAACAATTGCAATCAACATAAATAGGTCATTTAAATCATTTTAAAAGTTTGATTTGGACTTAGGCCTGTACATATTCAATAATGACTCTTTACCTGGAGAGTCAAATATTCAAGAGTCAAATCTTGAACCCAGATACTTTTATCTGGGTTGGAATATAAACAGAGACAAAGAATTTCTTTAAGAAATCATACCCCTTTCTAGTTATATTTATTTAACCATGTTAACTGCAAACAGATTGACCTTGTTGCTATATAAATAAACCTACCTTACCTTATTGATAACAATCTTAACATTGCTATTGTCATACAAAATTTGACACCAACACATATAAAATAGTTGTAAAAGAACATATTTGGCTGTAAAAAGGATAGGCGGGTCCATTTTCATTAATAAGGCTCATAAAATTAGATTTTAACAGAGTTTAATTTTGTAGGTAAGATGCAGATTATGAATAAATATCTTGTAGGATTTGTATTTGCCTAGTGGTACTTAGACAGCTCACTCCAATGTAAGTCCACAGTCTTTCTGAAGCTCCCCAAAATTCTTGAATAGTTTTCATTGACAATCCCCTCATGGCTTTGGTTATCACTGCTCCTGATGCAGCTTTTCCTACCATATGTTGTCCTCGAATTTTCTATGGATATTCCCAGAGAAATTATAAATTTAACACATACAAACATTTTGTATAAACAATATTTATATATAATGATATTAATAATAATATATAATTATAATTTAATGTATAATTTAGTGATTGTATGAAAGGGGGTATGAAGAAGAAGTGAAACTTTTTTAATCATACCCCTTCTCCTTCCTCTAGTCCTTTGTGCAGCCTACTCGGGTCTCGTTTATAAAACATTGCGTAGAATCTATACTAAAAGTTTGTATACATCCAAAAGTCAAATATGGCGTATGGCAAAAAACTTCAAATTGTGGCTGCAATTCACCACTTTACCATCTGTGTTGCCAATTTCCCCTTCTCCAAAACGAGCGTATGCGAGGAGGAGAGTTTGTGTGAGGGACCGGATATTCTGAAATTTAGTTTTTCTTTACAGCTCACTGCCTTTGATGTACGAAAATTTAGTCCCCATTTGTGCATACGCAAGCTTTAGAAATGAGACCCCGGGCCTGAGAAGCAATTTAGAGGCACAATTGACACACATATGTATTGTAATTATACTTTACAAGCAAATCGATGCTTTTAAGTTTACAATTCATTGATGAACAGCTGAGCCCAAATTGTTCCCACCGCTGAAGAATATCCCATTTACAAGATTACACCTGCTCACCTTGGCGAGTTTCGTCTGGTCTTTCATTGGCCCACTTGATAGAACCACCAACCTTACAGAAATGTAACCCCTAACGTGTGTGAGTTTTCATGTGTCGAGATAAATTTCCTCTGTCGCTGAAATTTCTTCCACAGGTCACACACGACAAAGGCTTCTCTCCTGTGTGACTTCTCATGTGACGGGTCAGTGAAATTTGCAGGGTAAAACTTTTTCCACAAGTCAAGCACGAGAAAGGCTTCTCACCGGTGTGAGTTCTCATATGAACCGTCAAATGAGTTCTTTGACCAAAAGGTTTTCCACAGGTCACACATGAAAAGGGCTTTTCACCAGTGTGAGTTCTCACGTGACGGGTCAACGCAATTCTCATGGTAAAACTTTTTCCACAAGTCAAACAGGAGAAAGGCCTCTCACCGGTGTGAGTTCTCATATGAACATTTAAATGATATCTTTGACCAAATCTCTTTCCACAGGTCAAACAGGAAAATGGCTTTTCACCTGTGTGCGTTCTCACATGTTTAGTCAAATTACTCCGAGCAAAAAATTTACCGCAAACCTTACAGGAACAGAGATTCTTATTCGGGTGTGCTTTCTTCTGTCCTTTAACTTTTGTATTGTCTACATTGCCATTGTGACCTCTGACTTTCTGAGGCTGCTTATTTTGCTTTATTTCTTCATGTCTATTTAATTCTGAATCTTCATTGTTGCTCCTTTCCTGGCTTTGGTTCTCAAGTTCAGAAGATATCTGAATGAGGTGTTGGTCATTGTTTGTTTCTGGTTCCTTATTGTCTGTTTCTTCATAAGTAGGATTTATTGTAAAGGTGTAAGTCTCCTCCTTCAGTTGAAGCTCCTCTTTCTCCAGGCTGATACAGACTTCCTCCTGTTCATCTTTTATCTGTGGAGGTTCTATTCCTTCTGGTTCCTCTTTTATCTGGGGAGTTTCTGGTTCATCCAGTTCCTCTTTCTTATGCTGGGGTTCTAGTTCCTCTTGGTCTAAACTGGAGTTCCTGTCCTGGTTGCAGAACTGCAGGTCCGCAGTGAGATATCCCTCCTTTTTCCAAAAATAAAGCTGTGGGAGTTCTGGACAAGCAAACAGAAAATGTACTGATTAACAGAATTATCAAAACAAACAATTTGGTTTCATGTTTTCATCAAACTAAAGATGTTTTGGAAAGTAATGAACCCTCACATTGACATGATGCCAACTGTAAGATTCCTCTGCCCAAGAGGAGGTGTACTTCTTAATTCAGGCAGCCAAACAAAGACGTTGTAATGGTGGTGATAGTGAAGCTCACAGTGTTAAAAGAGGCTTTTAGTGAGGCATAGTTGCCTTATCTACCAACATTAAGGCAAAGACGGTGCAAATTGTTTTCAAATGAGTCAAACATCAAGTCGGTGAAGTCATTTCAAGGTAACCATGGATAAATCGACAATAAAGCCCAAGTTTAAAAACCCAACCTAAAATATATATTAGTGACCTAAAATAGTTACTCCAGTTGATGTTTTACAAGGTTGTTGAGCTATCCATGGCAAGAATATACAGTGAAATTTTGTATTAGGAGTGCAAATTTTACATTAGACTACCTATTACACGCTTTGTGCAAAATCTGAGTCCTATTAACTGATCTTAGCTAAAAAAAAAGTTAACTTATCCAATGACCTGCTGTGACATGTATACAGTTAGGCGCAGAAATATTTGGACAGTGACAAAAGTTTTGTTATTTTAGCTGTTTATGAAAACATATTCAGGATACAATTATATAGTCAATATGGGCTTAAAGTGCAGACTCTCAGCTGTAATTTGAGAGTATTCACATCCAAATTGGAGCAAGGGTTTAGGAATTACAGCTCTTTAATACGTAGCCGGCTCTTTTTCAAGGGACCAAAAGTAATTGGACTATTGACTCAGAAGACTGCAAAATAAATAACAAGGCTGCATTGGGCTCTTCCCTCATTAACCTGTCATCAATTAAGCAGTTAAAAGGTCTGGAGTTGATTCCAGGAGTGGCGTTTGCATTTGGAAGCTGTTGCTTTCAAAAACACACCACATGCGGTCAAATGAGCTCTCAGTGGAGGTGAAACAGACCATTCTGAGGATGAGAAAAAGAAGAAATCCATCAGAGAGATAGCGGAAATGTTAGGAGTGGCCAAATCAACTGTTTGGTACATTCTGAGAAAAAAAAAAAAAAAAGAGTGCACTGGTGAGCTTGTGAACTCAAAGAGGCCTGAACGTTCACAGAAGACAATAGTGGTGGATGATCACAGAATCCTTTCCATGGTGAAGAAAAACCCTTCACAACATCCACTAAAGTGAAGAACACTCTGCAGGAAGTAGGTGTATCAGTATCTAAATTTACCATAAAAAGAAGACTTCATGAGAGTAAATACAAAAGGATTCTCCACAAAGTGCAAACTATTAATTAGCCTCAAAAATAGAAAGGCCAGAATTGACTTTGCCAACAAACAGCTGAAGAGGCCAGCCCAGTTGTGGAACAGCATTCTTTGGACAGATGAGACTAAGATCCTCCTGTACCAGAATGATGGTAAGAAGAAAGTTTGGAGAAGAATTGGAACAGCTCATGATCCAAAGCACACCACGTCTTCTGTAAAACATTGTGGAGGCAGTGTGATGGCGTGGACATGCATGGCTTCCAATGGGACTGGGTCACTTGTGTTTATTGATGATGTGACAAAAGACAGAAGCAGCCGCATAAATCCTGAAGTGTATAGGGATATACTTTCTGCTCAGATTCAGCAAAGTTGATTGGACGGCGCTTCACAGTACAGATGAACTATGATCCAAAGCATACTGCAAAAGCAACCCAGGAGATTTTTAAAGAAAAAAGGGAAATATTCTGCCATGGCCGAGTCAATGAGCAGACCTCAACTCAATCAAGAATGCATTTAATTTGCTCAAGACAAAACTTAAGGCAGAAAGACCCACAAACGAGCACCAACTGAAGACAGCTGCAGTAAAGGCCTGTTAAAGCATCACAAAGGAGGAAACTCAGCGTTTGGTGATGTCCATGGGTTCCAGACTTCAGAAGTCATTGCCTGCAAAGGATTCTCAGAAAAATATTGAAACGTAACATTTTACTTAGGGTTGTGTGCATTTGTCCAATTACTTTTGAGCCCTTGAAATGTGGAGCGTTTTGTATAAAAAATAGCTACAATTCCTACATGTTTAATCATATATTTTGTTCAACCATTTGTATTAAAACTTAATGTCTGCACTTCAATTACATAGTTATTGTTTCATTTCAAGTCCAATGTGGTGGCATGCAGAGCCCAAATCATGAAGATTGTGTCACTGTCCCAAATATTTCTGGGCCTAACCCTTCATAGCACCATCAATAAAATGCTCTCAAGCATTTATCTGAATTTAATATTGCCTTCCAGGTGGGTATCAATGAAATTGAATGAATAAGTGAAAAATAGTCATAATAAAATAAGATTTTGCTTATTGTAGCATTCTTATTTCAATGATATTTTCTGCAGTCAGAGGGAGTGCAAGTTAATGGACTTGAAGAGGAGGCGTAGGCTGATCAGGAGGATCCTGGGGTATCTTATACCAGCCAGGGCCATTGTGGGTGGTTATATTGGATTCTTGTACACCCGTCTTAAAATGTAAGCGACACTGGAGCTTGGTTGGGGGTAGTCGGACAGCTGGCACTGGATGTCATAAAATTTCCCATATTTTCTAATACAAAACTTGACAGGTATGGTTCATACCTATTCTCTGTAGTTCTATCTGGGGTTTCCAGCTCTGCGCTGACGACCACTTGATTATTCTATTAATGTAATATAATTCAAAGACAAAAATTATCGTCTGAAATTGTTTGCTCATGTCATTTTGCAGAGCCTATTCAGCTATAAGCTTGAACAGTCTAAACTGTCTTCAAACCTTTATTTTAAAGTCTTTAATAGGCAGTAATGATGAACAACTACCAGACTGAAAGCTGAGGTTGTCCTGGAAAAAGGAGCAGAACACACACACTTTGCGCATTGTTTGACAATTGTTCAGAAAAAAATAAAAAATACCAGGCAGTCCATTTATAATTAATAGGGTTAAAGTGTTTCACGACTGAATAGCTCCTAGAAGTACCTCTGGTGGTTCATACCTATTCTCTGCAGGTTTATCTGGGGTTTCCAGCAGATTTCCAGCAGTCTGCGCTGACGATCCAGCTCTTCCTCGTAGTGGACGATGGTTTTATCAAACTCTGAGAATATTTCTTCAGCAGCAGCGGTCAGTCGCTCCCTGATAAACTCTCTCAGAGACTGAGATGAAGACATTTTTGCTGCAGAGACACAAACACTCAGCTCAGAAGACACAACAAAGCTGACTCCGCTAACGGGCCCCAAACCACTTATTCTTGGTTTAATGAACATTAGTAGGCGACCCATTGTCGCCACCTGCTGGCGAGGAATACACGGGACAAATTTCAACCCCGTTCATAAACATTAACTGCGCTTAATATTCTTTTATTTTGTGTCTGAAAATTTGTCATAAACGTGCAATGAGTGTGCACTTTCACTCCCTTTTCCGTGATAACCACAGCTTCAAGTGTTTGATAGTTATTCATCCTTTTTGTCAGCTGCAGACATTCCCACTCATGTGCACCTCACTGTGAGGTCCTCACATTTTCATGGGCCACTCCTCTTTGACACACTAAAACACTGTCACCACAGAGTTCCTCTGTGGCATGTTGTTAAAGTGAGCCTCCCAGGAGAAATGCAGCAAGTTAGATAGTTAAACTCCGGGAGCTCTGAATTTCGTGGGTGGGTTGGCGATGTCTGGGTCAAGCTACGTTTTCCACACAGTTGCTGCAGAATTACATGGTGACCTGCTTCAGCCAGCATCTCCTCCACCTTAACTGCATACATGACTATGGCGACCTGTCTATGACCATGGGAAGGATTTGTCTCTGGTTCAAAGAATGACCTGAAAGTAAAATACATGATACAAGATACAAGATATACAAGAAAAGATACAAGAAAAGATAAGATAGAAATGCATAGGCAGAGGCTTGGCAATGTATTTTCACAACGCTTGGTGCACAGTTGAAAAAGCAAATGGGAACCTTCTGTTCCCCTGATCTGGAATGTCTGGCAGTTAAGGAGCAGACCGTTTAAACTAGTTAGAGAGCTCGGGTCTGTAATTATTATTGCAGCATACATAAAGCCTAAACTAAAGCTATCCTCTTTTCTGTCTTTCTTAAGTTAATCATCATATCACTGGTTCTATTTTTTGACGCCTTCTTTGCATTCTTATCTGCAATTTCATTTCATTTAATTCCTATATGTGCTTTTACCCACACAAATGTAACAATAATACCCATCATTTTGAATTTGATACAATACTTGAATACAATACTATTCACATTTGTGGAATGAGTTTTCCTCATAGTGGTGAGTTGACTGACCACAGGGGAATGGGCGAAATAACCCTGGTTCTCTCCAGAAATCAGAGCTCTTCAAAGAGACGCAGCGTGGGTCAGGGCGAAGATGACATGCTTGGTTTTACTCAATTAGAAAATAAATGTACATCACTAATAAAGAAAGCCAAGTCAGAGTTTTACCTTTCTAAAATTACAAAAAGAAAAAATCTAAATGGTCCAAAGAAATTTTGGAGAACAGTAAAATCCACTTCAGATCATGTGCTAATGAAGGACTTTCCAAATCGTTCATTTTCAAGAAGGTTTTTATTAGAGTTTAGCTTTTATGATGGGCATTAATCACTGTATTGTTTTGTTTTCTGTATTGTGTACACTACTGTGTACTCTGTAAAGTCACCCTTTTTTGTGAAGCACTTCGTGACATTTGTCAGAAAAATTTCTAAATACATAAACCTGTACATATTTGTACTTATATTGTTGAGAAAAATAAGAATTTTCACTTTATGATTTTAATCTTAAAAAACGAAGAAGTTATACATCAATGGTTTCCTGTTAGGCTGTAATCATGACTGACCATTTTGTTCTATCACATTGAACCGTTATGCTCAGGTAGAAGGTGCTGCTGCCCAGCACTTTCAGAAAATCAGGCCAAAAAAGTATTTACCAAAAGCGATTCATTGCTGAAACTCACATTTGAAAGAACAGGTTTTATCGCCCTTTATTTTCGTCTACAGGCCTGATTTAAAACATTTTATTTTAATCAGTCATATTTTTTCATACTATTTCTCTGAAACTGAATGAGCTTTGAGCATTAGAGGGGGTTATTGCTTGACACAATCCGTTGCAGAGGATGTTAATGTTTATGCTGGTTTAATTTCATATGTTTTTGTGAATGGCTTGTGTGTGTATTTCTCCCATTTTTGGGTTGGGATTGTTTATAAGATTGTGTAAATGTGCTCACCCCCTGAAAAGACAATAATAATAAACAAAATGCCTGTCTATTTCTAAATATAAATTGCTGCAGTGAAAATTCCTCTTTTGCTTCTCTTTACTATAGTTTTGGGAACTCCTATGATGTTAGTTCTACTTTGATCATTTTAGTCTTTTGGAGTTTTTGAACAAGACTGTCAATAATTTTGCTCATCAAAATAAGAAATTACTGTTTCATCATAGGCAATTTAGTAAAAATTATGTAGTATGTGACCAGCTGGTCCAAAAGAGAGCTACTGAAAGATCAACGACTTTATGACATCAGAAACAGTGTTGTCCCTTGATGGTTATACTATCTCAAGAAAGTTAAAAATTTATAGCGAGGACAGACACCCTCAGCTTCCGTATACATAGTGATGATCACAGACATATATATATACGTATATAATGTCTATGGTGATGTTGAAAAAGCGCTGTTGGAAGAGCAGAGCAGCCAGGTGATGACATCTAGTGGAAATAATTTGAATTACACATGTTTTCTGCTCTGCAGCAGAATCAGCTTTATATACACATTGTGCACATGTAAGGAATTTGACTCTTGATTGTACAACGCTCACAATGTTCTTGCTTATACAATAACACAATAATGCAGCAATAAAGCAACTCAAGCATTTAAGTATTATCAGATGCTAAGGACTATGCCTTTAGCTTCTCACGAAGTGTCTATTTGACCATTATGATTGTTTGGGTTTGTGTGTTATCTGTGTGAATTCTTAGCTGGTGTCTCACTCATTCATTTTCACGGGACTGCCGGTTTCCCGGCTGGTCGGACAGGAAGAGTGCAGATTACATTGGCAACAACTGCAATACTAATCATTTTGGAAGATGACAACATCCCAAGAGCTTCATTTAAACCTGCTTCAATCGAGAAACCCAGCATAGAACAGCTGAAGCGTTGGTTGAAATGTAGAGGACTCAAAATGACCAGAAATAAAGCCGTATTAGTGGAGAATAGGGGCTGTCCTCTCCTCTCACACAACTGATCAAACTAGGGGAAGAAACGCGCTGTGTAGAATTATACATACTGAGGAAAAAAGATATGTATTATTACAGGTAATAGACTTAAAAACAGTCAATCATTCCGCTGTAAGCGGAAGACCACCAAGAAAACCACCACACGCCGTGTCTAATCATCACAATTGCATGTGTTTAGCTGGTATGGGAGCTGCACAGTACGGGAGAGGAAGGACTTAGGACGGGAGATGAGAACACTGCAGGGGATTGTATGCTTGTATGACCACCAGATAGAAGCGATGCAAGACTAAAAATGCGGCATTTGAGGAATGGTCAACAATGCATTCATCCAGCAGGTGGCGATAACGAATTGAGACTTTCTTTCTAGCCTCCATCAAACCTTGAAGTGTAGTTCAGAGATGAACTGGAACTAGATTACAAGACAACAAATTACAACTGAACATAAAATACCTTTTAGACAAAGACTCTAAATCAGAGGGTTATTCTTTATTAAAATGACTATTTTGAAAAAGAGGATATAGTTTTTCTCTTTTTTTTTTCTTTTTTGTACTATTTGAATCCTGACCGGCACTCCATTTCATTTGGTGGCGGTAATGCACCAAAAGGTTGTTTGGCAACCGCCATAAAAGGCAAGAAGAAGAAGAACCGAAAGCAGCAGCAGCAGCAGCAGACTGTCTGGTTCTGTTAGCAGAGTTAGCTTTGTTGTTTCTTCTGAGCTGAGTGTTTGTGTCTCTGCAGCAAAAATGTCTTCATCTCAGTCCCTGAGAGAGTTTATCAGGGAGCGACTGACCGCTGCTGCTGAAGAAATATTCTCAGAGTTTGATAAAACCATCGTCCACTACGAGGAAGAGCTGGATCGTCAGCGCAGACTGCTGGAAATCAGCTGGAAACCCCAGATAAACCTGCAGAGAATAGGTATGAACCACCAGAGGTACTGATGTTGGTTTACTGATCACAGAGCTGCTGGGAAGTCTTCTAGGAGGGAATTTATCGTTAACATTATTATTCGTGAAGCTAAGTGACCAAACGGAGGTCAAAGAGAAATTAAACTGATGACAAGATCGAGGTGACGTCGGTCATGTCATGATGGCGGCTTGGTAATTCCGTCCCTTGTTTCTCTTGTTGAGGTAGGCTCTGCTTATTTAAAGGCTACCAAGTTGTTGGTTTACTGATCACAGAGCTGCTGGAAAAAAATGAACGAGCCTGAAAAATTGAAATCAGATGGTTATCTTCTTTAGTTAAATAAAGCAGCTCTTTTAACTGCGGTGAAGTTGGATATTGGACATTCAAGCTCCGCGGAGTCAGCGGGATCTAGCTCACAGTTGATCCGATTGAAGGACTCCGATTTCGGCCAACGTCTCTCAGCTGCTCCCTCCTCCCACACGCGGTGGTGCATTTAGGGACCGTCAACAAATCTTTGACCCAAGCACGCTTGAGAAATAAAAATCAATAAATTCCTTATTTTGTGACCAGATAAGATGAAACTAATTTAAATTGATGGCAATAGAAAACATCTGTAAGGCACACTCATTTTTATTCCATTTTAAGCCTTATTTTATTTTTAAAGAATTTTTACTATTAAAATAAAGGATTTTTCTTCAATAGCTTCCAGGTCATGTGACCCACTGACTCCAAATCTATGTCAAATTGTTCTACTACATTAGCCTGATGAGCAGTGTTGGGGGTAACGCGTTATAAGTAACGCGTTAGAGTACTCTTATTCGTTTTTTCAGTAACGAGTAATCTAACGCGTTAGTTTTGCGAATTCAGTAATCAGTAACTCCGTTATTTTCCAAAATAAGCACTCGTTACTCCGTTACTTTAAGAATTTCCCTCGATAAGGAAAGTGAAGTCCCTGCTTTTCTGCATTTAGTCAGATGCGGCTGCTTGCGTCTGTACCCTGCTCCTCCTTGCCTCTGTGTGTGTGTGTGTGTGTGTGCGCGCTTGCACCTGTGTGTGTAAGCTATTTGTGTTTGTACCGCGGCAAGATGGGCGAGAAGATAGCGTTTGATTCTTGGAGGTAAGCGAAAAGGACAAGAACATGGGTCCGGCAACACGGATGCGTCGGCGCATGAGTAGAGCTCGTACAGAAAAACCTGTGTCGACGCGCTTATGCGCTACGTGACCGATACAGGAACTGAACTGACTGACGCGCCAAACTGTTTATGTTTCTTCTGAACTGCGCGCGTGTGCATTCGCGCACAGCATCTGGATTCAGCGCGCACAGCAAAGCTATGCTGCACAGTCGTTTCAGAAAAAACGGCTGATCTACACTGAGTAGAAAGCTGCAACTCTGAGCAGCTCTTCCTCCCTTTGTCATTCTCAGCCAGGCCCGTATTAAGACAATGTGGTGCCCCTGGGCACTATACCTCAAAGCCCCCCCCCCCCCCTTACCCGTGCTGTCCTCCGGTCAAAAACATCAGACATAATCAAGGGGATTTCTTTACTATTTACTAACTTACACAACTACATGTAGGCATATCAGCAGTGAGCAATATTCAAATATCTAATTTTAAAATGTTGAAATCAAAAAAATCTTGATTTATTTATCATTTATTATTATTGTGACATCAGTGTTCACAAAACGAATAATGCATGGTCTTTCAACAATTTCAAGTAGCTAAATAATATAACTATTTATGAAAAATATAGTTTTAAAGCATGCGTCATGTGGTGCCCCCCCATGGTTGGTGCCCCTGGGCACTGGCCCACTGGCCCTTATGGATAACGTGAGCATGAAAAATATCCCGATCACTGGAACGCAAATAACGTGATTCACCATGGCAATGACAGGAAATAAGTTTGGAATTGCGCATGTCCTGCGAGTAGAATTAGAAATATTTAAAGAAGGCATATGGACAATATTAAACCATAAGAAACAACGCCGTTGCTGCTGAAAACCGCAAGAGAAAATTGTTCAAAAAGTCAATGCATGCGCGATATGAAAGTTATGTGATGGAGAATTAAAGCTGCTTTCACCACACTTCACTGTTCAACACAAAAGGGGGAGTATGTGTGTGTGTGTGTGTGTGTGTGTGTGTGTGTGTGTGTGGGGGGGGGGTGCATTGAATGGACATGTCAGCAAAAAATTTGTAAAAAAATAATATATAAATAAATAAATAAATAAATAAAAAAGCCAGAAACGAAAAAGTAACGCAATAGTTACTTTTACTAGTAACTAGTTACTTTTATAGTGGAGTAACTCAGTTAGTAACTCAGTTACTTTTTGGGAGAAGTAACTAGTAACTATAACTAATTACTTTTTCAAAGTAACTTGCCCAACACTGCTGATGAGGCACAGCCTTGATGTTGTTGAAACAAAGGACAGTTTTATTGACAACATATAACTGTAAAGTATTTATTTATAACAATGTTGAAAAACTCCCCTTTAACGGGAAGGAAAAACCTCCAGCAGAACCAGGCTCAGTATGAACGGTCATCTGCCTCGACTGACTGGGGGTTAGAGAAGACAGAGCAGAGACACAACAAGACAGACAAACAAGCACAGAAGCACACATTGATCCAGTAATCTGTTCTACATTAGATGGTAATAGCGGGTGAGCTGTCTTCTCTGGATGATGTCACAGCTAACAGAACCCCAGACCAGGTGTACCTACTATGAAGAGAAAAATAAAACAAAAAGTTAAAAGCTGAAATGAAGACAAGCAATGCAAAACTGGAGAGCAGTAGGAGAATTAAGCAGAGTGAGAAAAATAGGCCCGGATGTCCTCCAGTAGCCTAAGCCTATAGCAGAATAACTCTAGAGGTAGCTCAGGGTAACATGAGCCACTCTAACTATAAGCTTTGTCAAAAACAAAATTTTAAGATTAGTCTTAAAATAAAAAAAGGAAAGGAAAAAAAAAATTAGACGGGGTGTCTGCCTCATGGACCAAAACTGGGAGTTGGTTCCTCAGGAGAGGAGCCTGATAGCTAAAGGATCTGCCTCCCATTCTACTTTTAGAGAATCTAGGAACCACCAGCAGATCTGCAGTCTGAGAGCGAAGTGCTCTGTTAGGAACATACGGGGTAATCAGAGCTCTGATATATGATGGAGCTTGATTATTAAGGGCTTTAGTCATTAGAAATTTTTTCTTTAATTCTATTGTATAAATTACAACTTCAAGACTATCTAGAGTTAGTCCCTATTTATGCATACTCTCACCCAGTCTGTAATTGGAGGTCCAGCAAATGGCTTGCAGGCAGCACACATTGTGCAACATGTCTGGTCATCAAACACTAATAAAGAAAGGAAAACAACCATAAATATACAACCCCTGGCAAAAATTATGGAATCACCGGCCTTGGAGGATGTTCATTCAGTTGTTGAATTTTGTAGAAAAAAAAAAACAGATCACAAACATGACACAAAACTAAAGTAATTTCAAATGACAACTGTCTGGCTTTAAGAAACACTAAAAGAAATCAAGAAAAAAAATTGGTAGTCGATAACGGTTACTTTTTTAGGCCAAGCAGAGGGAAAAATAATCACTCAATTCTGAGGAAAAATTATGGAATCACCCTGTAAATTTCCAACCCCAAAACTAAAACCTGCATCAAATTAGACCTGCAATAAAAAGGAGTGATGACACCTTGGAGAGCTGCTGCACCAAGTGGACTGACATGAAAAATGGCTCCAACACGAGAGATGTCGGCTGAAACAAAGGAGAGGAAACAAAGGAGAGGATTATCAAACTCTTAAGAGTGTAATCATCACGCAATGTTGCAAAAGATGTTGGTTGTTCACAGACAGCTGTGTCTAAAATCTGGACCAAATACAAACGACATGGGAAGGCTGTTAAAGGCAAACATACTGGTAGACCAAGGAAGACATCACAGCGTCAAGACAGAAAACTTAAAGCAATATGTCTCAAAAACCGAAAATTCACAACAAAACAAATGAGGAACAAATGGGAGGAAACTGGAGTCAACGTCTGTGACAGAACTGTAAGAAACAGCCTAAAGGAAATGGGATTTACATACAGGAAAGCTAAAAGTAAGCCATCATTAACACCTAAACAGAAAAAAAACAAGGTTACAAGGAAAGCAATCGCGGACTGTGGATGACTGGATGAAAGTCATATTCAGTGATGAATCTCGACTCTGCATTGGGCAAGGTGATGATGCTGGAACCTTTGTTTGGTGCCGTTCCAATGAGACTTGTAAAGATGACTGCCTGCAGAGAACATGCAAATTCCCACAGTCATTGATGATATGGGGCTGCATGTCAGGTAAAGGCACTGGGGAGATGGCTGTCATTACATCGTCAATAAATGCAGAAGTTTACATAGAGATTTTGGACACTTTTCTTACCATCAATTTAAAGGATGTTTGGGGATGATGAAATCATCCCCAAACATCCTTTTGCAGCAGCAGCCGGAGAAGCGACTGCTGCTGCTGCTGCTGTAGCAGCCGCTTCTCTGGCCCGCTTCTCCGGCTGTCTGGAGCAGCAGCAGCAGACAGCGGCTCCATTACGCCCCCGTTCACGGGCGCTAGTACTTCTGTGTTTACACTGCAATGTCGCCGACACCCCCACCCATTTTAACAAGACAAAAACACCAAAATAATCCGTAGTGAACAATGTTTTTTTTAACCTACCTGGCGGGTCTTCCTCTCTGCTGAGACGCGGCCTCTGTCCGACGCCGCTTTGTGCTGTTGCACAAACGTGTGAACAACATCCATCCATCCATCCATCCATCCATCCATTTTCTGACTGCTTAATCCCTCATGGGACAATCTGATACCATCAACCATCAACTTACTCTTAAAACGATCTTGTGTTACGTTATCTAAAGAAGAAAAATACGTGGAGAACTTGTCAGTTTATCTGTTTGCGTCCGCCTTTGTGTTCGTCTTTTGCCAACCAGTCTGGCGCGCATGCGCGAAAAACCCGGATCAAAACAATAACAATGAACTGGTCTATTTGACATAGTTTTTGAGTCAATAGGTCACATGACCTGGAAGCGATTGAAGAAATATCAATAATTTTTATAATAACAATTCTTTAAAAATAAAAAAGGCTTAAAATGGAATAAAAATGAGTGTGCCTCATCAGGCTAATGTAGTAGAACAATTTGACACAGATTTGGAGTCAGTGGGTCACATGACCTGGAAGCTATTGAAGAAATATCAATAATTTTTATAATAACAATAAAAAAGGCTTAAAATAGAATAAAAATGAGTGTGCCCCATCTGGCTAAAGTAGTAGAACAATTTTACACAGATTTGGAGTCAGTGGGTCACATGACCTGGAAGCTATTGAAGAAAAATCCTTTATTTTAATTGTAAAAATTCTTTAAAAATAAAATAAGGCTTAAAATGGAATAAAAATGAGTGTTCTCCATCAGGCTAAAGTAGTAGAACAATTTGACACAGATTTGGAGTCAGTGAGTCACATGACCTGGAAGCTATTGAAGAAAAATCCTTTATTTTCAATATAAAAATTCTTTAAAATTAAAAAAAGGCTTACAATGGAATAAAAATGAGTGTACCCCTTCTGGCTAAAGTAGTAGAACAATTTGACATAGATTTGGAGTCAGTGGGTCACATGACATGGAAGCTATTGAAGAAATATCAATTTATATTATAAAAAATCTTTAAAAATATAAAAAGGCTTAAAATGGAATAAAAATGAGTGTGCCTTACAGATGTTATCTATTGGCATCAATTAAAATTACTTTCATCTTAGTTGGTCACAAGATAAGGAATTTATTGATTTTTATTTCTCAAGAGTACTTGGTTCAAAAGTTTTTTGACGGTCCCTAACTGCACCACCGCGTGTGGGAGGAGGGAGCAGCTGAGAGAGGCTGGCCCAAATCGGAGTCCCTCAGTTGGGTCAACCGTGAGCTAGATCCCGCTGTCTCCGCAGAGCTTGAATGTCCAATATCCAACATCAAACCAACTTCACCACAGTGCTCTTTTAGGTTTCCGTAGGATATTCTGTTTATTAAAACCTATCCCAATAATGCAGTTAACATGGAATATCTTTTTCTTAGTTTCATAAATACATCAGCAGTGCTAACTCAAATTTATATTTCATTGGGATTTTAGCTGATAGATCAACACAAAGCAGTGTTAAATTCAAAACGCGAAAGGAAAAATATTCACTGTCTTCTAAAATTAAAACAAACATCTGAAAAGTATGGCATGCATTTGTATAGGGCTTGGAAATGGGATTTTGCCAGTCAGCAAAGAAAACCACCAAAAAGGTATGATACACTGTCAGACATCCGGACGGAAGTATCGATGCAGGCTATTAGGTGGTGCAGTCTTTTTTTTTTCTTTTTTTTTTTTTTAGTAATCCAGCATGACAGAGTGGTGTGTTTGCTGCATTGTCACCTGCCACAATTGTTCATCGTGACCGAAGGCGAAAACGCAATGCAAATGGGGTGTTTTATTTCCCCAGCTTTCCAGCATGGAAGCTAAAGAACTACCGGTACTAATTCTGCACAAGTTACACATCCAAGCATGCATCTCTTTCCAGTTCAGGGGAGCCTGCCTATGAATTTCTGGAGTGCGATCCTGACTGGGTACCTTCTTTACATATTGGGTACACTGAAAAAAAACAACTCATAAGATTTACTTAAAAAATATATTTTAAGTATTTGCACTCAAATAATTTAAGTAAGTTTAATGCTGCAATATCAAGTAACGCTCACTTGCTAGTATCAAGTGAAATTTACTTTCCATTAAACATAACAGTTGTGAAGATATTAAGTAACATTTACTTAATTACAGTACATCCAAGTTGTAAGTTAGATTTACTTAAAAAAATTAAGTAAAGTGAACTTGCATTTTACTCAAAATTTTAAGTACATTTTATATTCCTGTAGAATTTGCTGTTGTGAAGTAATTAAGTAGATTTTATTTTCTTGTGCTTGACTTTTACTTTGCTTCATTATGTTACATTACTCACTAATATTAGGTAATCATTGCCCGTTTTCTTTTGATAAATGTTACCAAATAAATTGAACCAATAGTCTATACATTTTATATACATAACAAAGAAGGTAAATACACTATTGTTTTAAATTGCCCAATCTGTCATGGGCCAGCCATAAATTTGACAGTCTAACTGGAATAGTACTATTCAAATATGCAATAAAAAAATGTACAACCCTCTGAAACTGAGTGTAAAGATTCGTTACAGAAATATACTCGTATGTCACATTAAGAATATTTAATTAACACAAACATGCTCAAAATAACTTCTGGATGAGGGTCAGAACAGAAACAGCCACTTAAACTTTGACCAGTGGATTATAGATTATGTATGCCTCTATTTAAATTAAATAAAGCATGTACAAATATAGCATTAATATTAAAAGTGCATTTGTTGTACTGCATTAGAATTTGCACCGAAAAAAAGATAAGGTTGGTATGACTTGTAAACAACAAATGCACAGTATTACACATACACCATATCCAACACAGATCTGGTAATATAGTCACTACTCAAATGTGCAATAAAAATCTTACAAACCTACACACTGAAACAGTGCAATTTCAACACTTAAACCAGTCGTCCAGACTAGTGGACTTTTAAGAATGCAGTTACAACATTAATGAAACAAAATCAACACAATTAAAAATGAACAGCTTCAACTGTCTAACCATTCTCAATGAAGAATAAAATCTCTACTAGATATTTGAATAAAGGTATCTGTTATTTGGTAAAAAATAACAGATACCTTATTTGGCAGAAAATAATAATAATAATGACAAGGCAACCTTCCACTAATATTAACTGGAACCCACTGCTATATATATATATATATATATATATATATATATATATATATATATATATATATATATATATCATGCAAAATAATTCAGCACATGACTTTCTCAGTACTTGATAGTTTTAGTACGTACATAAAAGTATATGGCATTTGACATTTTAAGTCTTAAGCCCCCCCTGAACATGAGAAAATCATCGTCGTTCGATGCTGTAGCGCACGTACTCCCTAGTTACTGGGGGAAAATAGGAAGTACCAATATGGCGGCTGGTGGCTTCACAGCGACGTGTACTACCAACGGCGAATCAGCAATCCAGTGAATAAATGGAGATCAGTGGAGGGTATGCCCAGTTCAGGGCATATATCAGTCCCATGAGCAGCGAGCAGGCTTTTGCAGTACTGTTGCATGGTGCCAAACTCTCCTGGCCTTCAACAAGGATGGAGACATCAGCTGGATCCTCATCTGCACCATGGAGAACAATTATTTTGAGGATATGTTTATTGACATCACTCCGGCTGTCCTCCTGCATGTAATGCACAAAAAAAAAAAGAATGTTTATTCTTTTATTTGAGAAACAAATAAAAGAGCTGCATGAATCAAAGTGACTTCTTTATCAGGGAAGAATGAACACAAGAATACCTCTGTTTGTTTACCTACTTTCTTCTTAACTTGAACATTTAAAGGGACATTGTGTAAAGGAGATAACATCTCCTGTTATCTATTAAAATCATCCATCCATCCATTTTCTGGCTTAATCCCTCATGGGGTCACGGGGGTTGCTGTTGCCTACGTCTAGTGTTCACTGGGCAAGAGGTGGGGTACACCCTGGACAGGTCGCCAGTCTGTCACAGGGCAACACAGAGACAAACAGGACAAACAACCATTCACGCACACACTCACACCTAAGGACAATTTAGAGAGGCCAATTAACGTAACAGTCATGTTTTTGGACTGTGGGAGGAAGCCGGAGTACCCGGAGAGAACCCACGCATGCACAGGGAGAACATGCAAACTCTATGCAGAAAGACCCAGGGTTGGATTGGAACCCAGAACCTTCTTGCTGCAAGGCACCAGCGCTACCCACTGCGCCACTGTGCAGCCCTTTAAAATCAAATCGTTAAAAAATATTTTTTTATTAAGTACACCCTTAAGTACAAAAATTATTTTTCTATTAAGTACACCTTACTAAGTACACCCATCAACAGACTGAAGTGTTCTAATAAGCTCTGAATAATGATTTATATTGTATATACATGGATATACATGGAAATCTCTGTGCTGGCTGCCATATCGTGTCGCCATGTTTATACTTAGACTTAGACAACTTTGTCATTTTGTATGCACAGAGTGCATACAGAACGAAATTTCGTTGCGTACAGCTTGCAAATTGCAGTAAATTGAATTACAGTATAAGGTGCAGCAGTGATTTAAAAAGTAAACAATTTAAATGTAAACAATGCAGGAGAAAATCACAGTGTACAGGTGAGTATTTATAAAACCATTTGTATGTGCAGAATTGATTGTGCAAAGGGCATTTGTGCAAGAATGCATTGGAAACTAAGAGTTCGGCAGCATTTGTAATGCTGGATAGAGATGCAGTGATGCAAATGTGCAAATATGCGAATGTTGTACAGAGTTTATAGTTTATAGTTCAGCAGTTCAACAGTCTGATGGCAACAGGGAAAAAGCTTTTGCAGAACCTCATGTTCAGTAATGGTGCGTTACATTGATGCTGCATTTATGTGCAGCTGGGCAGATGGCTGTCGGTAACAAACCAGATGTCATTTTAGTCACAGCAGTCGAAAGGAAGCCGGTAAAACCTGGATCAATTAAACAATACAACATCGCCATGTTTTGCCTTGTGCTGACGGACCACTTCTTTGCATAGAGGCTTGTTTATGCCGTTACATGCAGCGGCTGTTGTCCATCTGCTGTCTGCTAGGCCTGTACGATAATTCAATAACGATATAGCCTACATCAATCAATAGACGTATGTCGATGATAGAAAAAAAGGGTCAATAAAAGTTCAATAGAATAACAATTTTCCCTCCTTTTGCATTTTAGCCATTTGGGTTAATCTTAATTCATTACATCCTCCTAACCAATCACAGCGCAGACCCAGGAACCGTGGTCCGTCACCTTCAAAGAGTTCAAAGAAGATGCATACTTTTTTTCTTCTTTAAAAAAAGAGGTGGTTGAATAAAAGGTTGAGTCTGTGTTTGTGTGTTTTTTATCTAAAAATAGGTTGCTAAGCAACAACATACAATGGCCAGGGCTGCTTTTTAAAGATATGTTTTGAATTTGTTGATAATTATCAATATCAATCAATATGATTTCTATTATATCGATACGGTTTTTCTCTATATCGTCCAGCCCTACTGGACGCTATAGATTTCTTGCTCGATTTCTTGTGAATGCAGCATGAAAAATATGATTAAATACGAGTTGAATGCGAAATACAACCGCAACGGTAGATAGCAGTAATTCCTACACAATGTCCCTTTAGCCCCCCCATAAAAAAATATTTGTAAATGACTAAAATCATGCCATACCAAGCAGTCTTCAAAAAGTTCCTCTTCCTTCTCCCCGAGGTACAGTATAAGGCTGCAAATAACGGTTCCTCCTCTACCTCCTCTCCCTAGACCTCAAGTCCAACTGTCCACAAAGTCCACTGGCTCCTCCAAAGGACACCCTAAAAAAGAAGAGACACAATTTGTGGTATTAAAACAATGGTCTAAAATATTCAGCCACAATTTTAATATTACATTTTGATGGATGAATAAGGGAAAATATAAGACAATATTCTATCATGCGTACATTATTTTCCACCTACCTGAATAATGAGGATAATGTTTTTATGTGATTTGCTTCCTGTTGATAAATAGAAAAATATTTTAATAAGACACTGCCATGCAGTGTGCAGTACTGTCAGTCACTTTAATGCAGTTGCAGGCATGCATATTGACAGGCATATATTACGGTATATAAACAATTTTAGTGGCCTCGATTTGGAAACAGACAACCAGAAACAGGTCCTACAACTAGTAAAAATGTGTCTGTGGCAAAAATGGTTAACCCAAATTGGTGCAGACTGGTGAAAATATATTCAATTTATTATGAGTATTGATGGGTGGCACGAGGGGGTAGCGGTGGGCTTCACACAGCACGACACAGCGATGCTATTATGGAGCTATTTTGTGCCTTTGAATTGAACATGCACAAACCAATCCGAGCGCGCAGTGAGAAAGGTATTGACGGGGGATTGAATAAAAAAATAAATAAACAGTTGAATATTTTAGCCTAGAATATTTAGGCTAAAATATTCAACTGTTTATTTCTTTTTCTTTTATTCAATCCCATCGTTATGTTTAGTCATTTCTGCCAAAAGCTGCAATATTTTGATTTAATCCATCCGATTGCGGTATTTGCAAGCCATACTCTGATTGGATGAAAAAAAAACCTGTCTGTGATTGGCTGGTCAAGTGGACAGTTTTCTAAGTGGCAAGCGCAGAGACAGAGCCGAGCAAACGAAACAGCCGAGTGCACGCACACCTAGTGTTTAGCGTGGAAGGAGAGCAGGTTGCACGCTCGAGCAGACAGGACTTAGCGCGAGGGTAGTGGGTTGAGCAGAGTTTATCAGAGTTGAACACGCATGTGATGTTTAAACGCTGAATACCTGTCTCACTGCACGCTCAGATTGGTTCCTGCGCGGTGACCTGCGAGGACTTCATATGCTACTAGCCATGATAACAGCATAGTTCCCCCCCCCCCCCCCATTATAAAGACGGCGGAGCGCCAGGCTGTAATCACCCCCAATGGCACGCACCACACAGCTATGCTACCTGCAGAGTCCCCCCCTCCCCCACCGTATTATAAAGACCGCGGGGCGCCAGGCTTTCATTCCCCCCAAGGCTAAGCGTTGTTTGTTTATTTTTAATACCTCGATGTTTTAGAGCAACATAAAATGGTCCGTAAAGTCATTCTCTGGGAGAAGAGCTCCCAGTTGAATTAAGCTAACGCTAGCTACTTCCATGTTGCCGCTAAAAGTTTTACAGAGAACAGAAACATGCTCTACGTCAGTTAATAAACTGATGAACAGTGACATATCTCGCGTCAAACTACACGCAGACCTAGTTATTATCACAAATTTAAAGCAGAGCAATAATAACTTACCTTAACAATGACTGTCATCGGGACTACCTCTTGCTCTGTGTGTGATCCTGTAACGTCTGGACTCGGAGCAGAAGCAGTTCTGTTGTGAGGTACAGTGCGCATGCGCCGTGCGACCGTTTTAAAAGCTACATTTTTAGAGTAAAGTTTATGCAGTATTTGTAGGTTTATGTTCATACTACTATTAAACATTTAAATATTTTAAGGAAATCTAAGTAAGACTTACTCTTTCTCCAAAATGCATGTATTACATTAAAAAAATGTTTAATTTTACTTCAGAAACTCTAGTTCTTACAGAAGCTTAAAAATACAAAGTAGAAATTAAGACGAATACTGTAATAGAGTTTACTGCACCAAAAAGTCATTTTTTTCAGTGTACGTAGAAGTCAAAGCAATAACCCCTGAGCAATTTAGCTTTAGGAGAAAGAGACAAAAAGTGACAAGAGGGGACAGCTCTGCACCTGCAGCCTCACTGGATCTAACTGGTTATATAGCAGACATGGATTAAACTGCACCCCTAAGTGTAGCTGCTTGGAATGTTGATGTGGATGAAGCTGGACAGGGGTGGACCTCAAACGAGGCTGAATCTTCCCATCCATCCACGTGGAGAGGGTGATTGGATGTGTACCCAACAAATATAAATTACTGAAGGTGTTGATACATTAAATATCCTCCGAGACCAAAAAAGAGGAATCCAAGTATCGTAAATCCGAATAAGTAGACATCTTCTACGTCCTCAACAGAAAGAATTGAGAGGCACACTGTGGACCATTTCTCCCACGGGTCCAAAATGTATCCCGCAAAAAAAGTTCCGTCGGGACAGGCACGCTCCCCGGTCCTTTGCTTTCCAGTTGAAAAAATTTGATCAATTGCGTTGAGAGACCAGCTGACGAGATCCATAATTTCCTTAGAGCTTTCGGTTGCTATGAAGAAATGGCACAAAAGACACAAAACAAAGAAAATAGCAGGAGAGAAGGGGAAAGTTAATAGCAGATAAGGAGCTCTGGAGAGCTGAGAAAAACCGACCGACCTCGAGGAGAGACAGAACAGAAGCTGACTCTTACTGAACTGTAATCAACCTAAACTTAAAATACTAAAGGTCACCAGTGTATAAATTCAAGCAGCTACAACAGCATTGGTGTGCAAAACTACTCTGAGGCATAAAGTGAAGGCTAGAACACTGTTTTGGTCCTCCATATCCAGACTGCAGCTTCAGTTTTCAGCAGGAGAGCCTTAATATGTTTACATAACTCTGCAATGCCTGCCATACATTTGCAATGTGCATATTACACTTGGCCAGGGGAACAGATGATGACCCAGGGTTTGAATGGACGTTCATTAAGGCGCTGAGAGTGCAAAACCTAAGAAAAAAATGAACAACATTAATACTATTTCATATTTTTCAGACTATAAGTCGCATCAGTCAAAAAATGTGTCATAGAGAGGAAAAAAACACATACAAGTCGCATTTATTCAGAAATTTATTTCACACAATCCAAGACTAAAAACTGACATTTAATCTGGTAAGGCATTTTATTAAATTACACAGCTGCATCCACAATCGGCTGAATACTATGGAACATACCTGGGAGGATGAATGGGGTAAATTAGCACAACAAGCCACCAAATCCAACCGGGAAGGTTCCCATCAGAGCATTTCAGTCTAATTACGCTGAAATTAGAGCGTGAGCGTAACAGGGCTACGTGTTAAGCTAGCAGTATGACACGGCTGTTTCAGAGCAACATAAAGCTCACATGCAATATCAGCAAAGTTGTAAACCACTCGGACAACAGAGCTGTAAACTAGCACTAGCTGTTATTAGCTTCACGGACAGCCCAATAACAGGGTTCTGTCGTAGTCTGTACTTTTTAAATCACTGCTGCACCTTATACTGTAATTCAATTTACTGCAATTTACAAGCTGTACGCAACGAAATTTCGTTCTGTATGCACTCTGTGCATACAAAATGACAAAGTTGTCTAAGTCTAAGTATAAACATGGCGACACGATATGGCAGCCAGCACAGAGCTTTCCATGTATATCCATGTATGTACAGTATAAATCATTATTCAGAGCTTATTAGAACACTTCAGTCTGTTGATGGGTGTACTTAGTAGGGTGTACTTAATAAAAAAATAATTTTTGTACTTAAGGGTGTACTTAATAAAAAAAGAATTTTTAACTATTTGATTTTAAAGAGCTGCACAGTGGGTAGCGCTGTTGCCTTGCAGCAAGAAGGTCCTGGGTTAGAGTACACCCCTGGGTCTTTCTGCATGGAGTTTGCATGTTCTCCCTGTGCATGCGTGGGTTCTCTCCAGGTACTCAGGCTTCCTCCCACAGTCCAAAAACATGACTGTTAGGTTAATTGGCTTCTCCAAATTGTCCTTAGGTGTGAGTCTGTGTGTGAATGGTTGTTTGTCCTGTTTGTCTCTCTGTGTTGCTCTGCGACAGACTGGCGACCTGTCCAGGGTGTACCACGCCTCCCGCCCAGTGAACGCTGGATATAGGCACCAGCAACCCCCGCGACCCCATGAGGGATAAAGCGGTTTGGAAAATGGATGGATGGATGGATGTCGTAGTCTGTGTCCTTCAAGCTGCACCACTTAACGCTTCGCTGCATGAATGCATACTGAAACAGTAAAACAACATATGTACATGTGTTCAGTCTTTGTTGTTTATAAGTTAATGTTTTAATTAATTTTTAAGTGGTGCAAGAGCAGCATATAGTTTTCACAAGCCAAGAGCGCCATCTTGCAGCTATTAGACGGTAATGTTTACTACTTGGTTCATGTTGGTCAGTATGATTTACCATTTAAAATTGATATACAAGTCGCAACTGACTATACGTCACAGGATTGACCAAACTATGAAAAAAAGTTCGACTTATAGTCCAAAAATATGGTAATTACAGCAATGAAATGAATCATGGTGACTCTAACAATAAAAGCAATAATATCAATACATGGTCATAATTTACAACCAACACCTCTTTCTGGTGAGTAGTGTCAAACATTAAGGCTGTTAATGTGATGAAGTCTAGGGACAACATTTATTGAATAATTATATTTACATGGTGTGGTCTTAATAAGACTGACAAAGTACAATCAGTAATCAAAATAGCTTTAATGTTTTACACAGTTCACTAGCAACAACACGTTACTGGACTCTTTTCCTTGCACAGGTGCCTAACAAGTAGCAGCCTTTAAATGCTTGTTTGTTGAAAAGCAAGTTTGTGTGTGCATGTGATGTTTACCTTTGTGAGAACGACAGTTTTGTGAAAGTTGACCTTGAAAATCTGCAGATCCTGCACTCGCTCGCTCAACAAACAAGGTCGTCAACAAACAAGGTAGCCAAATACGCCTAAAAATGTTACCTGTGGTAGCTTGTTTAGAATGCTTATCCACCCAATATGCTCGTACGAATCAAGCCCATTAACTAGCTGCATTTTTTCAAGGTAATGCTGCTTTGCCTATCTGTTAAGCTTTTGACGGTAAGGAATCCCTCCGGTACTTGCTTTTCCAACGGTCCATTGTGGTTTTAGAAAGCAGGTCCATAACGTGTCCGGAAAAATATCTGCCGCTACCCAGCATGCAATGCGCCGTGATGTACATTCACAAGCCCTATTCAGCTCAAATAAGCCAATACTCTGTAGAACTACCTTTTGATGCAGTTACACCTCCAACTCTTTTGGTGTGTGTGTCTACCAGGGTTTGCACTTATAGAAACCAAATCTTTGCCCTTTCTTTGTAAAATAGCTAAACCTTAGTTGAACTGTATAGAGAGCGTCTAAGAACATATCGTTAAGTCTTACCACAGATTCTAATTTGGATTTGGTCTGGACTTTCACTGGGCCATGCTGAGATAGGAATATGCTTTGATCTAATCAAGATCCTCTGGTTCCACTCAAGTTTTAATGCATCTCTATTTCAAATGAATGCATTAACTCCTCAGGGTTACAGCAGAAGCCTTTTAATCACTCATTAAAGTGAATGTGTGTAAAACTCTGAGTTTACACACATCCACTGAGTAGCATTTGTGTTGTCTCTGATTAATGACACTGTTTCCCACAAATGTTTTGAATGTGATGTTCTCACTGGCAATGTACTTCAACACAGTAGTACTGTCCATCCAAAACACAGATTCTTCCAGTGGCATCTGTAGCTCCCTTCTCATAAGTTGATCCATTTTGACAGCCACTGCAGTTGCAGACAATTCCAAGCGTGGAATCATTGTTTGCTTTAGTGGTGCAACTTGAGACTTGCCAATAATGAAAGAAGCACAAGTTTCTTGGTTCTTCTTGGTTTTCATTGGTCATGCAGAGACAAAATACAACTCTGAAGCCTCTCTCACCCTCATCAGAGAAGTGATGCAACAGTGCTGGGTTAACCTTCCCAAATCCATCAGGTTTCAAGCATCTACTCACTGTGAAATCATCAAGTCTTTTGAGGTCCGAGAGCCACTTTTGGTATCTTTGCAGCAGCTCTGAAGGAATGTCTTCATCCTTGGAAAGTTTCATGTTAAAGAGTGTATCATTTTATTAAATTTCATTTTGGGCTCTAACATCTCACCTTTGTGAACAATATTGCAAAAACGTTAGCCTGCTGGATCCTAAATTTCCACAGTACAATACACAATATGTTAACACAGCTGAAAATGCAAATTTACCTGTTATAGAACTGGATTTTATGGTCTGAGCCTGCAAAGCGCTCCAGACCAAAACGGGTCTCAACTTGGCTCTATAGCACCCTTTGTTTTCCCCCCCCCCCCCCCCCCCCCCCCCCCCCCCAATTGTATCTACCTGATCCTCAGGTAAGAAATGTGGACTACATACCCATGTGTCTCTACTGGGAGCAAAGTTTTTTTTCTCTGGATTATAGCTAGCCATTGGTGACGCACTACATTATCAGCAGGGAAGCTATGAAAGCTAACATGAAAGCGTGAAGAACACGAACATTGAGATACACAACAACGTAGTGATGATCTACCAACTCGCTGATCGCATAATCTCTTCCTCTGTACACTTGATATGCTAATTTTTGCTACCGTTTCATATCAAAGAAGTCCAACCTGAATGGCAGTCACGTTTCATGAAATGTCTTCTTGGACACAAAGCACAGCGTGCCTTCTCAATAAATGCCATCTTTAAACGAAACAACGTTCGGTTCATTTTGCTATGATATGGTCTTAATATTGTCAACTCTCATTGCTCAAGAGCTATCTAATAATAAGGAGAATTACTGGACGGTTTCCAACTTTTTTTTTCAAGTTTTTTTTTAAACAAAACTATTGAACACGTCTAGAAACAATTATATTCACCATTACTTCTGTAAACAGTGTGCTGCTGAGTGACGTCTCCTTCTGCTATCTGCGCATGCATGTCATTTTGCGGTCTTAAACCGTTCAGATTGAAGTATAACGGTGGTCGCATTTAATAGGAGTATGAACGGCCTCCTCAAAAAAATCAGATT
Source organism: Fundulus diaphanus (assembly GCA_037039145.1). Taxonomy (NCBI): domain Eukaryota; kingdom Metazoa; phylum Chordata; class Actinopteri; order Cyprinodontiformes; family Fundulidae; genus Fundulus; species Fundulus diaphanus. The sequence goes on from CM073127.1 coordinate 28,704,477, forward strand.
TCAGCAAAAAATCATAATTGAGCATCAAGACCTGCAGTGTGAACGTAGCCATAAAGTTTCGGTTTGCTGCCGTGTGTGTGTGTGTGTGTGTGTGTGTGTGTGTGTGTGTGTGTGTGTGTGTGTGTGTGTGTGTGTGTGTGTGTGTGTGTGTGTGTGTGTGTGAGAGACAGAAGCGGAGAGGGGAGACTAGACTGATCTACTCCAAAGTTTGTCTCGTAGAGTTAAACTTTAGGGCTGAATGTTTTTGCCTCAGCCATTGGTGAGAACGACAAGGAGCGCGAAACCGCAGACATTTGACCAAAGTGAAATTATTTTTATAGGTTAGATATTGTGCGGATTTGGCTCCTCTTCCACTTTCTCCACTTCTGCTTAGGGCTGGGCAACGATTAAAATATTTAATCGCGATTAATCGCATAATTTGCCTGATTAATCATGATTAATCGCGATTAATCGCATTGTATTTACAAACTCCAAGAATGAATTCAAAAGTAGTATAAAGAGCACTTTTATTTTAATATAAAATTCTGCTACCATATGAACAAAAGTGTTGTAACATTTGTAGCACTTATCAGTAACACATTTTTAGTGTAAAGCTCAACTTAAACATGTAAAACAAAAAATAGCAATAATAATAAATTAAAGCTTATTGCCACTGACAGGGAATTCTCTTTATGGGGAAAAAATCTACCAAAAACAGGCAATTTCTGAGGTAACCGCAGGGAGCAGCATTACCATTTTATGTTCAATACCAAAGTTTAACTTGGCAGTGGTTACAACTAACTTGTTTCTGTCATATTCGTAGCTGGAAGAACTTTAAACTGAAATGCTTGCTAACTCGATATGCTTGCATGTTTATTTGACGTTAATACGCGGTTTTTTGTTGTTGCTTTCTCGCGTGCATATAGTGAATGGCAGGGAAAAAACAGGCAAAAACACATGGATACTTTGAAACGAGAAGCGACTTCACCGACGGCATCGATGCAGACCCCGCTCCGCTCCGCACAAAACTTGTTCCGGCCGCCAACTCACCGCCTCGCGTAAGCAAATTCCTGCGGGAAACACCGCCTTCCCCATGTCGGCTGTTTTTTTCCGGCCAGCACCCTTCTTCCTCTTTGAATCCGAGGCTTGGCTGACAGCGAGGTTATTGGCGCATTATCGCCACCTACTGTTCTGATTCAAACCCCTACACCGCAGCAACAGACCTTCACAAAATAAAAGCATGTGAGCAACATGCGTTAATGCGCGTTAAAGTAAATATCGCCGTTAATAGTCTAATGAATTAACGCAAAATTAACGCGTTAACTTGCCCAGCCCTACTTCTGCTACATTAAAATAGAGAACCTGTGTCAACCAGCATGCACTGATTCAATCAGCAGCCATGCGAGATAAAAAAGTTCACTTGAAGAAGTCTCTTAGTTTTTTTTTAAACAGCAGCTGCTCAAAGAAACCTTCCTGTTAATTTTAATACGATGTGTGACTACTTTGTTAATAATTTTAAAACATATTTCATTGGATGAAATGGAAAATGTGAAATATTCTTCTTTTATATATACGTAAATCAATATCATTTTTGTTTTTCTTTTGCCTGTTCAGTTCTCCCACAGCATTATGTTTGGAAGGAAGAGGAGGTTCCCACTGACCATCACTTCAGCAGCCTAGAGAGGAACTCCATTTTGGACCAAAAGGAGCCTTTTATTATAAATGAGGAGCTGGGGAAAACCGAACCTCAACAGATAGAAGAGATCTGGGACGAACTAGAACCACCACAAATACAGGAGGAACCACAACAACCAGCTATAAAGACTGAACAGGAGGAACTCTATATTAGTCTAGAGAAAGAGCAGGTTGAACAACAGCAGTCAACTGGTTCCAGGGAACCAAGATCATACAAGGACCAACTCATCTATCTGATTTCCTCTGAGTCTGAGAAACAAAAGCAGGAAACGAGCAACCTTGAAGATTCAGGATCAACTAGAGACGAAGAAAATAAGAGCTTTCAGCAAATCAGAGGTGATGTTGAGGATGTATACAATACAGAAGCGGAAACACAGGAGACAGTGCAGACAAATGATAGTATATCAGCTTGTGAAGTCTGTGGTAAAAGCTTTTCTCTTAGTTATTTGACTGATCACATGAGAATTCACACAGGTGAGAAGCCTTTTTCATGTTTGACCTGTGGAAAGAATTTCAACAAAAGGACAGGTCTATACCAGCATACAAAAACTCACGCAGGTGAGAAACCTTTCTCATGTTTAACATGTGGAAAAAGATTTACCTTCAAAGCAAGTTTATCTCGGCACATAAGAGTTCATACAGGTGAGAAGCCTTTCTCATGTTTGATTTGTGGAAGAAATTTCAGCGACAGAGCAAGTTTATCTCGACACACAAAAATCCATACAGGAGATAAGCCTTTTTCATGTTTGACCTGTGGAAAGAATTTCAACAAAAGAACAGGTCTATACCAGCATACAAAAACTCACACAGGTGAGAAACCTTTCTCATGTTTAACATGTGGAAAAGGATTTGCCTTCAAAGCAAGTTTATCTCGGCACATAAGAGTTCATACAGGTGAGAAGCCTTTCTCATGTTTGATTTGTGGAAGAAATTTCAGCGACAGAGCAAGTTTATCTCGGCACACAAAAATTCATACAGGTGATAAGCCTTTTTCCTGTATGACTTGTGGGAAACCTTTTATTCAAAGAAGTCATTTGACTACTCATATGATAACACACCATGGTGAGCAGATGTAGTCTTGTGATACTCTCAAACATGCGGATTCTTCAGAACTGCCAGGTCGGAAGTTGAATGTTGTAGATAATCAATAAATAGGTTCTGATATGACTTGTTGATGTGCTTGTCAAATATTTAGTGTAGTTTCACCTATTAGTTTGCTGCTAGAACTTTAAGACAATGTCCGCCTGCCATAGGAATATAATTGTTTATTTTGAGCAATGCAGTGCAAAAATGTACAAGAAATAAAGAACTTTTACACATTAAATAGGTAAACAACTTATTCAAATCCAGGCATGACAAATGCTGCCTTTATTTGTACTTATATTAAACAAAATAGAATAGTCCCATAAAACGATTGGTGTTTGAGCTGTCTCCTGGTAACATGTATAACACTGTGAGGTGTGCAATCTGTATAAGGCAGAGTTCGCCAACAAGTCCCAGTCGAGCTTGTGAGTTGAATTAATTTTGTAACCTTTTTCTGTTTGATTAAAGTCTCATGGTGACTGTCAGTTGTGTTGCTGGGTCTTGCATGTTTGCTTTGAAAAGGATGCAAACCGTCTGTATATTTATTTAGGCCAGCTGACAATCCCCCTGAGGAGCGGAAGAGGAGGTAAGATGGTCTTGCACCAGCACAGTTATTCAAAAAGGGACTTGCATTTCTTACTTGCATTTCCGTAAAAATCGCTGACTCTACCTTTTATGCTCTGTGCCAATTTATTGTTTATTGAATCATTTCCTTTTGTAAATGGATTCAAGCTAATTCAACAATCATGTACTAGAAATACATTGCAGTCCTTTAACTGTGATTTACTTAACTTTCCTGTTTACTTTGTATTTACTCTGAGAACTCTGTTTTTTCAGTTCGATAATTAAAGACTTAATTTTGTCATCTTTTTTTCTATTTCAGTAATAAAAAAAATTACATTTTTAGAGTGTATTTTATGACATACAAAAATTACTTAATTTCTGGGGTGTATTTAAAAACATGGTGCACTATGATTTGGTTGGAGAGAAAAAATACAACACATGAGAGCAAATTCAGCCTTTAGTGATTTTGCGAAGAACAAACTAAAACTGTTAACATGAATAATTTACAGGTCTGTCCCCTTGTCCTCTGTCTCTCCCTGTGTTCTCTCTCTCCCTCTTTGCTACCCCGGCCAAAAGGGGGGTCATCGGTCTCTGCTGCTGTTATTTTGGGGGAATCAGAAAATGTCTCTCTATCGCTCTTTTCACTTCACGTCGTTTACGTCAATAGAGCATATAAATAACTTTTTATTTCTCTGATTAATAACAGCTTTACCGAGGCTCTGTTTTTCTCTCTCTCTCTGTCTGTCTGTCTGTCTGTCTGTCTGTCGTCGGACACGAATCAAACGTCTTCACGTTTTTCGGCCTAAATTGTGAGTCATTCTCGGAAATAGAAGCTGGTACGTGAAATGAATAAAGAGAGAACAAACACAGGAAGATCATCGGAGTTTAGCCCGTGAATCCACCTGGATGGTTTCTGCTTCAGAGACGTTTCCGGTTGTCATTCCAAAAAAAGTAAAAAACAAGGCAACTGGACTTGTTATCCGTAGTAGAAGACGTTTCGCTTCCTCTCCAGGAAGCTTTCTCAATTCAAAAAGTCTGGAGTAATGTGGAGTAACCAGCTTTATACAAAGGCCTTGTAATGGCTTAGATAACATGCAAATTCAACCCGAAACAGGTCCACCCCTTAGTAATGGGCGGTCGTTAAAGCCATTAAACCAGCATATTGGACCGAAACTGGTCCACTCCTCTGTAACGAGGAGTCGTTAGGGTTGTTATTGGCCTGGCTTAAGGGAACGATGTTTTGATCACCCGAATGAGGGTGAGAGTTAAGGTGAAGATTGGCCGGAATTAATCCTATTGCTGTATTGTACGTTTTTGAGAGTTGGAACCTAAGGCCTCCTCCTCTGTTTAAGGTTGGTTTTTCTCTCTTAACGTAGATGGCAAACCATGTGTCTTCTTTGTCCAGACAAAGAAGACAGATGGTTTGAAAGGGGTGTGAAGGAAGCCATCTACGTTAAGAGAGAAAAACCAACCTATCTATCAGCCCTCCAGTCACTCAGCCACTTGTTACGGTCACAGAGTTCCCTCGTCATTGCTCTCCCCGGATAGGTCTTCTCGACTAAATGGTAAGCGGCGCAGCTTCTGGAATTTTACCCTGGTTCGATCTCTCGTAACTTTGTTCCCCTTTCTTTCCGTAGTCGTTCCAGCACTGACGTTCAGACCTCGCTCGAGCCACCCGTTGTGTCTTTCCCCGTTGTCCGAGCCTTTAATAAACATGTTAAATTTATTCCTGTCTCTGTCTGTATCTGCATGTGGGCTAAACACTTAAAAACCATGACACTTAGCTGTTCCTAAGATTGTGCTCTTCTGCACTGAGATATCTGATGTTTCTCCAGGTATCTGTTGGAGCCACTGCTCCAGAGTGGGGTTACTGCCCCAATGGGGGCCTCTTTGCATAGCCTGCACCTGGGATCTTGCCTGGTATGGTAGATCTGGGCCTCTATTGGTTGAGTCATACAACTCATGCCAACTGCAGACCGCTATTATCAACTTGTCTTCCATGTTGAATGAAAATAGCTTTGTGTCCATTGCAGTCCTTCACCCCAGGCCACAGCCATATCCCGTTCATGATTAGTTGTAGCAGCGCAACAAGACACAAAAGTTCAGTTTTTTTCAACTCCATCAACTGTCGCTTCACTTTGATCTCCAAAATCGCATATTTTGCGTCACTAGAATTGCCTTTGTGGCCTCGCTTAGTGTTGCTTTGCATCACATCGCTCCAGTGTGGCACCTGTGCATAGGGATATCATATAATTCTGTGGCTCGGTCTGACGCGTTCAATGTGAACGATCCTTAAGAAACACACATGCTGAGTTGACTGATGGGATTCCCCTCTGCATTTATTTATCATGTTTGCTGTTGTTCCACATAAAAAAAAAAATAACAGTCAGTGATCATTGTTTTTTTACCCTTTTGTTTTGTTGATTTTTTAAAAAAGTACTGATAATGTTACCAATAAAACACCGGATCGATAAGGAGTATCGTTAAGAGTAGTAGTATCGACAAGTCCCGATCGATACCCATCCTTACTGGCAAGAGCTTCAGCAACTTCAAATGATGAAGAACAACCAGATTTTACAAAAGCTTCATCCCACACGTTTTAAGACTGCTAAACTCTCAATAATTCTCCCTCCCATACATACAAAACTACTCACTTAACATGGGCACTGTGAATGTTTTTGCACTGAGAAACTATTGTCTGCACTATCATATGGTCTGTTAATTGTTGCAATAAACCCTGTTTCTACAAATACTTAATACACTATTTATATTCTTACACATAACTTTTTTTGGTTCGCTGCTACATTCTTGACAAATGTCACAATATTTTCTTTCGGTTTCTTTTATATTTCATACGTCCAATTATCTTTATATTACACATACTTATTTTTAGACTGTTTCTCTTTTGTCTTCAGTTTTTAATTGGAGCCCTGCAATGAAATTTTGTTCAAATGTACATTGTTAATATTTAGTTAAATGTTGTTGCTTTTAAACATCAGCTCCTCAAGGAAACCGTAACTTGCTGTAAAAGGAAAAACCTGTCCTTAATTTTATTGACATATGTGTGGTTACTTAAAGAGGGTTTATTCATTTCAAAACCTCTTTTAGTTGGATGAAATGAAAATATGTGAATTATTCTTGTTTCATACGCTCATAAATCAATGTTTTTTTGTTTTTCTTCTTCCTCTTCAGTTCTCCCACAGCATTATGTTTGTAAGGAGGAGGAGGTTAACACTGACCATCACTTCTGCAACCTAGAGAATAACTGCACTTTAGACCAAGAGGAGGAACTGTTGAAACCCGAACTTCAACAGATAAAAGAGAATTTGGCTGAGCTAGAACCACCACAAATAAAGGAGGAACAGGAGAAACCAGAACAACCAGCTATAAAGACTGAACAGGAGGAACTCTATTTTAGTCGAGAGAAGGAGCAGCTTGAACAACAGCAGTCAACTGATTCCTTTACAGTAGTCACTTTTTATGAAGAAATGGACCACAGGGAACCAGAATCTTACCAGGACCAACTCATTGCTCAGATTTCCTCTGAGTCTGAGAAACAAAGTCAGCAAAGGAACAGCCCTGGGGATTCAGGATCAAGTAGAGATGAAGAAAATAAGAGCTTTCAGCAAATCAGAGTGGATGTTGGGGATATAGAAGATAAAGAAGTGGAAAGAGGGGAGACAGTGCACACTAATAATCGTGTTTCAGCATGTAAAATCTGTGGTAAAATTTTTGCTAGAAGTTATTTGACTTATCACATGAGAATTCACACAGGTGAGAAGCCTTTCTCATGTGTGACTTGTGGCAAAAGCTTTACAATGCAGGCCAACTTGAAGCTTCACATACGAACTCACACAGGTGAGAAGCCTTTCTCCTGTTTGACCTGTGGAAAAAGATTCATTGATAAAATAGGTTTATATCGGCACACAAGGACTCACACAGGTGAGAAGCCTTTTTCATGCTTGACCTGTGGAAAAACTTTTGCCGTTAGAGCAGCTTTATGCCGGCACACAAAAACTCACACAGGTGAGAAACCTTTCTCGTGTTTTATGTGTAGGAAAACATTCAGTTTAAAAGGAAGTTTATCTCGGCACATAAGAACTCATACAGGTGAGAAGCCTTTCTCATGTTTGACTTGTGGAAAAAGATTCATTGATAAAATAGGTTTATATCGGCACACAAGGACTCATACAGGTGAGAAGCCTTTTTCATGCTTGACCTGTGGAAAAAATTTTGCCGTTAGAGCAGCTTTATGCCGGCACACAAAAACTCACACAGGTGAGAAACCTTTCTCGTGTTTGATGTGTGGGAAAACATTCAGTTTAAAAGGAAGTTTATCTCGGCACATAAGAACTCATACAGGTGAGAAGCCTTTCTCATGTTTGACTTGTGGAAGAAATTTCAGCGATAGAGTAGGTTTATCTCGGCACAAAAAAATACATACAGACGAAAAGCCTTTTTGACTTGTGGAAAACATTTTACTGGCAGAGTTCATTTGACTACTCATTTGATGACACACTGAGGTGAGCAGGCTTGATCTTCTGATACTCTTATACGTTGGTGTACTTGAGAAGTGAAGTTGAACCTTCAGGGGGTCACCAACCTTTTTGAAACAGAGCTACTTCATCGGTACTGTATCATCTGAAGGGCTACCTGTACTGACCTTTGAACTACAAGAGTTCAAGCTCACCATAATTCAATTTCAATTCAATTAAATTTTATTTATATAGCGCCAAATCATGAAACATGTCATCTCAAGGCACTTTACAAAATCAAGTTCAATCATATTAACTTAACCATAACTTTACATAATATAAATATGTTTTAAATGCTTTTGTCATTTTTAAGTCTATGTAAATACAAGTATGATTAAGAATAAGAGCAACTGAATAAAGTAGCATTTTAAATGCAGCTCACTGGAGGGTTGTGCTATTTCTTTGAACATGCTTGAGGGCACCACATATGCCCATGGGTGGGCTACCTGTAGATAATCATTAAGTAGGTTCCAGTATGACTTGTTGATTTGCTCAAAAAATATTTAATGCAGTTCCATGTGTTAGTTTGCTGCTAAAATTTTAAGACAATGTTGTCCTCCTGCTTAAGGAATGTAATTGTTTATTTTGAATATTGCAGTCCAAAACCAGAGAAGAAATACGTGATTATTACACATTAATCATAAAGGTAAACAACTAATTACTGCCTTTATTCTTCCTTATTTTTACAATAATAGAATAGAAATCAGTGTTTCTCCTAGAAATCTTATCTTTAGGGGGGGTTGAACATTAATATAGTGATGCCTCTTCTTTCGGCGGTGGCAAAGATTTTCCTTCCACTTAGCTCCATTAATATCACAGTATACAGCTTTTTATGAGCAGCCAACTTCTGTCTCTCAATTTTTCTCTTATTTATCCATTCTTTTGTCTCTCTATGTTTCTGTCTCTATCATGTATCTTTGTACATGGTTATAATTTGAAGGCTACCTGCCTTTCTTCCTTCCTACTTCTTGATTGAATGAAAATCTCTTTAAATTTAGATCTGCAGTGCAACTTTATTCAATTTAAATTTGATTACATTTGGGGTTCTGTTTCTGATCCATTCATGGGATCTATTTAGCAACAAAAATGTGTTTTCCAAGTATAAAGCAGCCATCTGTTTTCAGGGATTGACTATGGAAGGTGGATTTTTGTTTCCAACAGACACTTTTGGTGATTTGCGACAATCAAAGCAAATGGTATTTTTGTAGGACATCTGAAATTGACCATAGAGCAGTTTACCTGTTGAGAATGTACTATGTAGAGCTTTAATGTTTAAAATAATCAAGTTTAAACAGATGTGATCATTCACATATTAAGCATTCTCAGTATACAGAAGTAATCGGGGCACCACGTAAAATAAACAAATGCGTTCTTTTCTGTTGTAACACACAACAGAAAAGAACGCATTTAATCCATTGGTTTCCGCACTCTCGAGGCAAGCAATATTAATTCTGTGGAGGATAATTCTTGGTCATTTAAGCGTTTCTCTTTAATGAATGCCCCATGTTCCCCCATCAGAAGATGACACTGTTGTGCTATCCATCCATCCATTTTCTAACACGCCTATCCCTTGTGGGGTCGCGAGGGGGGCTGGTACCTATCTCCAGCTGTCAATGGGCAAGAGGCGGGGGAAACCCTAGTCAGGTCGCCAGTCCATCGCAGTCTTTCTCTGACTTCAACCGCAAGAAAAAAATCTAAAGTAATACTATGAAATATTTATTCTAATTATAGTTTAAGTGATCCTTTAACATAATTTGAAGAAAGTTAGTTGTCACCTTTTAGTATTTTGGAAAAATTAATCACTGAAAATTAGACAAATTAATATGTTGGATGGGCATAATAAGGAACTTTGACTTGAGTTTTCTCAAACAATCTGCAGTAAAATTAGGAAATATTTATTCTAGTTATTGTATAAGTGACCCTTTAACATAAAATGAAGACAGTTTGTTGTCACCTTTTACCATTTTGGAGAAATAAATTACTGGAACTGACACAAATGAATATGTTGCACAAACATAAAGAACTTTGACTTGGGTTTTCTCCATACATCTACAGTAGAATTATGATTTATCCTAATTATAGTATAAGTGACCCTTTAACATAATATGAAGAGAGTTTGTTGTCACCTCTTAGGATTTTGGACAAATGCATTACTGAAAATGACACAAATGAATATGTAGCATAACATAATAAGGAACTTTGATGGGTTTTCTCCAACAATCTACAGTTGAATTATGAAATATTTATTCTGGTTATAGTATATGTGACCCTTTAACATACTATGAGGAGAGTTTGTTGTCACATTTTATGATTTTGGAGAAATTAATTTCATAAAATGAGACAAACATATCCAGAATGGGTTTGTAAGGAATTAAGACTTGGCTTTTTTTCTCGAAATCTACAGTAAAATTATTAAATATTTATTCTAGTTATAGTATATGTGACCCTTTAACATACTATGGAGAGAGTTTGTTGTCATCTGTTAGGATTTTGGGGAAATTAATTACTGAAAATGACAAATTAATATGTTGTTGGGCATTATAAGAAATTTTGACTTTGGTTTTCTCCGAACATCTACAGTACAATTAAGAAATATTTATTCTAATTATAGTATATGTGACCCTTTAACATAATATGAAGAGAGTTTTTGTCACCTTTTATGATTTTGGAGAAATAAATTACTGAAAATAACACAAATGAATCTGTTGGATGGGCATTATAAGACACTTTGACTTGGGTTTTCTCCAGAAATCTACAGTAAAATGATCAAATATTTATTCTAATTATAGTATATGTGACCCTTTAACATAATATGAAGAGAGTTTTAATCACCTTTTATGATTTTGGAGAAATAAAGTACTGAAAGTGAGACAAATTGATATGTGTGATGGGCATTATAAGAAATTTTGACTTGGGTTTTCTCCAAAAGAAGACAAATTACACATTCAATTTGTTCATTGATCTTGTCATGCTTCCTCAGGGACGATTAGTCCAAAATCTATATCATTCAGGGTTTGGACCTGTGTGTGTGTCCACTTACTTTAATAAATCAGCTAATAAAGACTGTAATTGACCTCTAAGACAATATAAATAATTGTTCGAGTTTTTGTACGTGTTGTATTTTATTCTATAGGAAGTAAACTGTTCAAGTGATTATTCAATAATGATCTTGAAAAAGACCAAACAATGCCTTTCCAAACCATTCGAGAAATTATTGCTGCAGTGGTATTCATATTAACATTAATACAACAAACCTACAAGCGAGCCTCTGATACTTCATTAGATGATCCATAAACTCAGGTGGTCTGAAATTATGTGATTTTTTTTCATTCAACATTTATTTCTCTGAATCTGCCTTCCTTTATACATCCGTCCAGCAGGTGGCGATAATGAACCAACCGAGACGTTTCTTTCTAGTCTCCATCAAACCCGGAAGCAGACTGGGTCTGTTAGCAGAGTTAGCTGTGTTATGTCTTCTGAGCTGAGTGTTTGTGTCTTCGCAGCAACAATGTCTTCATCTCAGTCTCTGAGAGAGTTTATCAGGGAGCGACTGACCGCTGCTGCTGAAGAAATATTCTCAGAGTTTGATAAAACCATCGTCCACTACGAGGAAGAGCTGGATCGTCAGCGCAGACTGCTGGAAATCTGCTGCAAACCCCAGATAAACCTGCAGAGAATAGGTATGAACCAGCAGAGGTTGGCCTACTGATGTACGATATAAATTTGTAGTTCAGTTAAGCAGCACTTTAAGGTTTCTGTAAACTTATTTTAATAATGCAGTCGAAGATGGAAAAAACTTTATTTACATCATTTAAATTACATCAATGGCACTACAAACTCCAATGTATATTCAACACGATGTAATGGTAAATTGTGACGTAAAACATAAACTAATAAAAATAGGAAAAGTGTGGCGTGAATGTGTATTCAGCCCATTTAAGCCAATTTTCTATAGAATTACTCTTTGCTACAGTTAAAGCTGCAGCTGTTCTGGTGTATATGTCTCCAGGCTTTGCACATCTAGAGACTGAAACTTTTGCCCTTCTTTGCATAATAGCTAAACAGCAGTCAAACTGGATAGACAGCACATATTTTTAAGTTTTACTACAGATTCTAATTTGGATTTGGTGTGGACTTTCACTGGGCCATGTTAAAACAGGAATATGCTTTGATCTAAACCCGTGTATCTTAATCCTTGTGCCCAGAGTCCGCTGTCCTGCATGCTTTTATGTATCACTACTGATTGCGTTACCTTTGCAGAATGCCATTGAGTGCAGCGGAAGCCTTTTAATCACCCATTCATTAGCAGGGCAATGCTTAAAATACACAGGACAGTGGACCCTGAGCACCAGAGGCCTCATGTACAAAACATGCATATGCACAAAGAAACTGGTGGCACAATGTTTGATACACAACTTGGCATGTACAAAAATAAACGTTACGTTAAAGTGTGCATTAATCCACTCACATTTTTGACTGTGAGCGGCAGCAACGTAAATTTATTCAGTCGACAATAACAAACTGCAAAGTCCTGAATTTTACCTACGTACACTGAAAAATAACTCAGTTCAGTTCTATTTAACTCAGCGAGCATCAAACCTGATTTTCTTTTAATGAGTTTGACCTGTGATGGGTTAAATCTGCACAATGAAATATACATTAAAAAAAAGCTTGTATCGGGAGCACCAACAGTGTTGCTTCCCGACTTATTTCCGCCACTCACCAAAGCGGAAATACGTCACGTTTAAGTAACTTTATAATAATGATAATAATAATTCAAAATAACTTCAGCCTGACGCGCGTTTATATGCACGTTGATCGGATTATCAATCGGCATAAACCATCCCTCTCGTTCGGATTACAATATTCACAATATTCCGATTGGCTTGTTTACATGACGCATTTTGATTCAGATTGGCCGGTTTTTAGTTCGACTACTTTTTTCCATGTAAACGTAGCTATTGTTGGGCACATCTCGAATGGATGTGCCCAACAATGACCTCATGCTCAGCACGCTTTGGTCCAGCAAACGTTGAAGAAATGGTTTAAACAAGTGTCAAAGTACCAAGTGCCATTTATTATGTCAGCAAGTGCTGAAGGGGATTCACACAAAGAGAGAAAAAAACTGTATTCTGGCATTTCATGGAGCTTTTGAAGTCTATGGATTCGGGGAGGCAGCCAGGAATGGAGGGGATTTTAACAACTTCACAGAGACCAATTTCATTCACAGTTAAGGCCAGAAATATTTGAACAGTTACACAATGTTCATGATTTAGGCTCTGCATGCCACCACATTGGATTTGAAATAAAACAACTACAATGTAACTGAAGTGCAGACTTTAAGGATTAATACAAGGGGTTGAACAAAAATATATGATTAAACATGTAGAAATTATAGCTATTTTTACACACATGCTCCTCATTTCAGGGGCTCAAAAGTAATTGGACAAATATACATAACCCTAAGTAAAATGTAACTTTTCAATATTTTGTTGAGAATCATTTGCAGGCAATGACTGCCTGAAGTGTGGAACCCATGGACATCACCAAACGCTGAGTTTCCTCCTTGTCTTCATTTATCTTGCTCTTTGTCCTCATCTCCTTCTTGCTGCTGAATATCAAAAACAGACTAGGATTAATCATCAGATTAAAGATATAAACAAAATGGATAAATCAATCAATATTTCACTTACACCATTTTGCTTTTGTATCTGTCAGTCTGCTGTAGACGTCAGCAGCTTCAGAGAGGAAAGGTACATTCTTGAACCGAGGGTCAACAGCTGACGCCATGTACATTTTCTCCTTGTCATTGACATATATTTTATTTAAATCTTGAGCTATTGCTTCCTTTATATCCTTCGTTATATCTGAATCATCAGGACTTTGTTCCGTGCCCATGACTATCTTGGTATGAAGTGGTGCAATGAGTGACAGTGCTGGCATGCTCTCCTCTGACATCACTAAAGTGAAATTTTTGATAGGTTTCAGTGCTTTGAGGATGTCTTATGCACATGTGATGTCTGACTTCATCTATGTGAAAATGTCCTTCTTATTTTTTCTGGCTTCTTTGGAAAGAAGTGCGGCACAGATGGCTGCTTGCTGTTCTAAAAACCTCTGTCATGTTGTAGGAGCTATTCCAGCGTGTAACGACATCTGTAATTAGTCTGTGCTTTTCTAGTTGGAGTCGTTCTTGTTTTTGCCTAAAGAAGCCGGTGACACGTCTAATTCTCCCCAGTAGTCTGGCCACCATTGGTAGTTTTGAGATGCGAGGTTAAGGCTGTTCGCAAAACACTGTATGTGGCTAATCTCTGCTAGCCTAGCAGCCTCTTCCATGTTAGCAGCATTATCTGTGACTACAAATTGGATTTTTAACCTCAAGCCCCATTCATCTAGAGCTTCACAAAGTAAAGCTGCCACACGTGCAAAATTGCAATAAATCTGCCTAGGTTTTCCCACTAAAGTCACATTCCAGATACATGTCAGACTAAGGACCACATATGGAAGTGGCTCAAAGCTGACTTGAAAAAAAATCAGATATGGGCCAGATCTGAGCGATGCCACTGGTTCTAAAAAGCCTGGCCTGGTCACTTGAATAAAAAAATAATATCAGATTCAGGCCACATTTGCCTGCAGTGGGAACGGGCCCAGAGTCGACTCCTGGCTCACCACTGCAATATGGGCTTATTAATACAGTAATAGGGCCCTAACTTTAATTATTGTGATATACTGTATTTCATGATGTAAGTTTAGGTAATATCGCTCTGCCCCACTTTAAAATTCCAAGCAAATTGATGAAACGTTTGATTCAAAGCTTTTCAAATTGTTACCACATGAACAAAGTAATTTTAAGTTAAAGGATAGGTGTTACAAAATCAAAATATCACAATTTATTTCCTAAATTTGTTTCTAAAGGCCTCTTGACTTCATTAGGTCTGTCCAGTGCGTAGCACCTCGCAATTCTTCCAATATTGGACTCCAGTAATTATTAATTGTGAAAAATGTTTTGACATCTCCTGGTAGCTGAGGGCATGTCCATCCTGTTAACGCCTTTAAGAGTAACACCTGAACCGTGCCTTAAGAACAGCAAAGCGTGCCTATGATTAGAAAATGCAGGGATTCTTCCAGGACCCAAGAAACATCAGACGAATGCGGCAATGCATCCAGACCATCACAGACTACAGGGTCTCCTTTACCCTTTAAGGAAAACACAGGCTTTCTCAATGCACGTAATAATTATTTTGTTCAGTTTGAAGCACTCAACAACACTCCTGTGAGGAAATTCACACCTCACCCAGATGAACGGACTTCTTCTCATACATGAGACAGGTGATGTCTGAAGAACGTTGAGAAGACTCAATGCACGGAAAGCAGCGGGTCCCGAAAACATCCTGGGACAGATGCTCTAAAACTGTGCTGACCAGCTGGCTCATGTCCTCACAGACACATCAAACACCTTGCTGCTCCGTGCTGTTATCCCATCCTGTTTCAAGACTGCAACCATCATGCCAGTGCCCAAAAAACCCACAAATTTCATCAATTAATGATTACCGCCCTGTCGCACTCACTCCACTCACGATGAAGGGCTTCAAGAGGCAGTTGAAGGGCCACATCGTCTCCACCATCTGTTTTTATTTGGCACCTTGCAACAGAATTTCACTCAAATGTACATTGTTGATGAACTACAATAATGTCTAAGTCTATGTTTTTCCTTTTGAATAGCATCTGCTCAAAGAATCCTAAATTATTGTAAAATAAAATCCTGTATTGTATGAACATCTGTTTGGGTTTGAGGGATTAATAATGAGGGATTAATTTAAAATGTCTTAGTTAAATGTAATGGAAAATGGGAATTATTCTGGTTTTATACTCACATAAAGCAATGTTTTTCTTATTTCTTCTGCCTCTTTAGCACTCCCACAGCATTATATTTGGAAGGAGGAGGAGGTTCCCACTTATCATCACCTCTGCAGCCTAGAGAGAAACTCCACTTTGGACCAAGAGGAGCCACAACCTTTTTACACAGAGGAACCGGGGAAACCTGAACCTCAACAGATAAAAGAGAACCAGGCCGAGTTAGAACCACCACAGATAAAGGAGGAACAGGAGGAACCAACGATTAAGAATGAGCAGGAGGAACTCTATATTAGTCTGGAGAAAGAGCAGGTTGAACAACAGCAGTCAGCAGATTCCTTTACAATAGTCACTGTTTATGAGGAAACAGACCACAGGGAACTAGAATCAAATAAGGACCAACTCATCGCTCAGATTTCCTCTGAGTCTGAGGAACAAAACCAGGAAAAGAGCGACCTTGAAGATTCCGGGTCGAGCAGCGATGAAGAAAAGAGTTTTCAGCAAATCAGAGGTGACATTGAGGATGTAGAGAATACAGAAGTGGAAAGACAGGAGACAGTGCACACAACTGACAGCATTTCAGCTTGTGAAGTCTGTGGTAAAATGTTTGGTAAGAGTTATTTGACTGATCACATGAGAATTCACACAGGTGAGAAGCCCTTCTCATGTGTAACTTGTGGAAAAAGTTTTACACTGCAGGCCACCTTGAAGCTTCACATAAGAACGCACACAGGTGAGAAGCCTTTCTCCTGTTTGACCTGTGGAAAGAAATTCAGTGATAGAGCAGGCTTATACCGGCACACAAGAACTCACACAGGTGAGAAGCCTTTTTCATGCTTGATCTGTGGAAAACGTTTCCATCAAAGAAGTCATTTCACTGATCACATGAAAACTCACACAGGTGAGAAGCCTTTCTCGTGTTCGACATGTGGAAAAAATTTCAGCGTAAAAGGAAGCTTATCTCGACACATAAGAACTCATACAGGTGAGAAGCCTTTCTCGTGTATGATATGTGAAAGAAATTTCAGCGATAGAGCAAGTTTATCTCGGCACACAAAAGTCCATACAGGCGAGAAGCCTTTTTCCTGTATGACTTGTGGAAAATGTTTTAATCGCAGAGGGCATTTGACTAGTCATATGATAACACACCGAGGTGAGCAGGTGTAATCTTGTGATACTCTACGTGGGGGTACTTCAGAACTTCCAGGTGGGAAGTTGAACTTTGTAGGTATTCATTAAATATGTTCTGATATTATTTTGTTCTGATATTATTTTGTGCTTTTCCTCTTATTTGTTTGTTGCTCAAACCTTAAGCAATGTGGTCCTCCTACTTCAGGAATGTGATTTTTATTTTGACCTAGGTATGCAAACAATTAAGGATTAATGATTTAATAGATTAAAGTTTGTTCCATCCAATTAACTGATAACAGTGTTGTAGTATGGCCGCCATCTAGAAGAGGATGTGATGACAGAAAACGGAAGGGCATTACGCAAAAGAATTGTAATATGATAGAAAAAGACATGATGCCAAAAGCACAGTTGAAAGTGACTGCTTTCGTGAGGATTATAAGTGTTTGACATGTTTTATTCAACTTATTTGTTTATATTTAGTATCCTAATAAGTTCCTGCTTAGTTAGATTTTACAAATATGTCAAATTTTAATAATGTGTGAGAGAACTACATTATTACCACACGGTACCAACACTGTTTACAGTGGGGGTGGTGTGCTGCTGACCTCGACTCGGGACGTCGTGCGTCGGTGGGCGGAATACTTCGAAGACCTCCTTAATCCCACCAACACGTCTTCCATTGCGGAAGCAGAGCCTGAGGACTCTGTGTCGGGTTCTCCCATCTCTGGTGCTGAGGTTGCCGAGGTTGTTAAAAAGCTCCTCGGTGGCAAGGCTCCGGGGGTGGATGAGATTCGCCCTGAGTACCTTAAGGCTCTGGATGTTGTGGGGCTGTATACTCCGGGAGTATGGAGTACCGGGCCCTTTAATAAGGGCTGTCAGGTCTCTGTACGACCGGTGTCAGAGTCTGGTCCACATTGCCGGCAGTAAGTCGGACTCGTTTCCGGTGACAGTTGGACTTCGCCAAGGTTGCCCTTTGTCACCGATTCTGTTCATGACTTTTATGGACAGAATTTCTAGGCGCAGCCAAGGTGTTGAGGGGATCCGTTTTGGTGGCCTTAGGATTGCGTCTCTGCTATTCGTGGATGACATGGTCCTATTGGCTTCACCAGGGCGTGATCTACAGCTCTCACTAGAGCGGTTCGCAGCCGAGTGCGAAGCGGCCGGGATGAAAATCAGTGCCTCCAAATCCGAGACCATGGTCTTGAACCGGAAAAGGGTAGAGGGCCTTCTCCGGGTTGGGGAGGATGTGCTGCCCCTAGTGGAGGAGTTCAAGTATCTTGGGGTCTTGTTCACGAATGAGGGGAAGATGGAGCGGGAGATCGACAGGCGGATTGGTGCAGCGTCTGCTGTGAAGCGGGCGCTGTACCGATCCGTTGTGGTGAAGAGAGAGCTGAGCCAAAAGGTGAAGCTCTCGATTTACCGGTCGATCTACGTTCCTACCCTCATCTATGGTCACGGACTTTGGGTCGTGACCGAAAGAACGAGATCCCGGATACAAGCGGCTGAAATGAGTTTTCTCCGTAGTGTGTCTGGGCTCTCCCTTAGAGATAGGGTGAGGAGCTCAGTCATCCGGGGAGGACTCAGAGTAGAGCCGCTGCTCCTCCACGTCGAGAGGAGCCAGTTGAGGTGGCTCGAGCATCTGGTCAGGATGCCTCCTGGACGCCTCCCTGGTGAGGTGTTCCGGGCACGTCCCACCGGGAGGAGGCCCAGGGGAAGACCCAGGACACGCTGGAGGGACTATGTCTCTCAGCTGGCCTGGGAACGCCTTGGGATTCCCCCGGAGGAGCTGGCCCAAGTGGCTGGGGAGAGGGACGTCTGGGCCTCCCTACTGAAGCTGCTACCCCCGCGACCCGACCCCGGATAAGCGGAAGAAGACGGACGGACGGACGAGAACCACAATTTTTTGTTTGAGTCCATATTTAATACAGGTGGCACAATTGTTAAAATATTATGATGTGCCTCTTAAAATCCAAGATATTGTAAAAATTTAGCCCTTCATGTTATGGAAAGACACTCTTGATTAACTCATTAATCCATAACTTGTATCCCTATTTTGCACATTATAAAATTATTTTGTTTTTTTATACGCTTCTGACCAGCTCTCTTTTCAATATCACCGGTCTGGATACAGCACTCAGAGCAAATAATGTGATATAAATACTCAATTTCTTTGTGATCGGTCAAAAACACAAACCCGGATTTGTTAGACCATCAAAATAATCTGTAACAAAGCTAAGCTTCCACAGGTCATTTTTAACCTACAGTGGCACACACCTTTTAAATCCATTTCAGCATTAAGTGCATTTTTGTTCACATCTGCCATCAGTTATAGCAAAAGTGATCAAAATGGGGGAGTGGTGGCCTAGTGGTTAGATCAGTGCGCTTGCACACAGAGAAGGATGCAAGTACCCGGTTCGATCCCCAGCACCTGCACTCTGGGTCCCTGAGCAAGACCCTTAACCCCTGATTGCTCCCCGGGCGCTGCACATGGCAGCCCACTGCTCCCCAAGGGTGATGGGTTAAAAGCAGAGAACAAATTTTGTTGTGTATGTTTGTAATGTATGTTTCAATGACAATAAAGATGATATTACTATTACTATTACAACTATTACAAAATGAAACAGTTTTCATTTGTAGTAGATTTATTTTTTCTTTTGGATCATGTTGATAAAGCCATAGATTAGAAAGAAGTGAAACAGTTTCATTGTAAAAAGTTATTAGTCAGGAAAAGGGAAACATAAAAACAAATGTCTTTCCATACTTTATATGATGTGAAATTACGTTATATATTGTAGTTTGCTGTTTATTACCTAAGCTTGATTATGATATGGACATTGGAAACCAAATTCAAATTCATTGTCTGTTCCCACAAACTTGGCTAATAAACTTGATTCTGATTATCACATAATCTTTATCTTTCCTCACTTTAACATTTCTTCACAATAAATGTTTCCTCTAGGTCAACGAGAATTAGTATTTTTTCTTTTTGTTAGATGTTTGGACACTGAATGAGATCTTGAAGTTCTCATACATTTTTGTGATATTGGTTTAACTTTTAAACTGTATTACTTAAATAAAACATTTTGGGTGTCAATGTAATTTTCCTGTAATCTTGACTCATTTTTCCTGGTGTAACCGAGTCAGGTTTGTAGGCCACCCTGCTTGCACACAACTTTGTAGCACTGCCCACAGAAATTCTATTGACCTGAGACCAGGGCTTTGTAATGGACAGAAAATTACTTTGTTGTCCTTAAGATAGTTTGCCCAAGCATTAATTTCCTTCATGATGTCTTGAGATGTTGCCACAGTATGTCCACAACATTTTAATTTCCTCATGAAGCCATGTGTGAAGTGCCCCAATCCTTCCTGCAGTGAAACGTCAGCCCAACATATTTTACCCCTTCTCCCATTTTCCACTAAATGTAACAATGCTTAGTATGGTCCAAAACTTTAATTTTGGCATATTAACATACTGTTTAAATATTTATGCCTGATGTTTGTAAAACTGTAACATAGTCTACCTGTGATTATTTCTTTAACTACTTTAGTCAAGCAGAACATTGCCTGCACATACAGTTCTGTCCGATTATGTGTTTTTCCAGTGACCTCTGCTGTCTTTGATCAGTTTGAGCTGGTGTCATGGACGAGACAAGCCAACAACCATCAGGACATTATTTCCTTTAACACCATTGGTCTTTCTTTAATGGTTGCTAAACATCAGGTTCTGTCCCATCTGTTTTCAAGCATGCTGTGGTCAAGCATCTCCTGGCTTAGATCCTGCAGTCTTCTCTAATTTTAGGCCAGTTTCCCATTTGTCTTGTTTGTCCAAAGTTCTAGAGAGGATTGTTTTCATTCAGTTACAATCTTTTATAGAAAATAACATTTTCAAAAACATCCAGTCTTACTTCAGCACTATTTAAGTCCAGAGCTAACAAAGGCATGGGTGACTTTCCCCAGATCGCTGCGGCCAAGGAATGACTTTATTTTGGACAACAGTTGTTTTTGCTTCAGAATCAACCTGTTTGTTAAGTTTTTAGCAGCAGTTTTTTCACCACCTGATTGAGGTCATGACGGTTATGGGGGGAAGGGCAAGATTGGGTATAACCTTACATGGCTTGCCGGAGGCATCACACTAAATCCTTAGTTTTGTCATTATTTAGGGGGAGAAAGTTTTGAGTGACCCATTGTTTATGTCCTTTACACAGCAAATAGATTTGCAAGTTATTTACACACAGATAAAAAGACTATTCCGGGCAATAATTGGACCTAAAAGCAGTATTTGTTATTTCCATTGTGAAGTGTGTAAAGCCGGTAAAATCAGCTGACAAAATGTGCTCCTCTTCTAAAAATGAGAAATTGCTGAATGGTTTTTTTTATTGCGTGGACTTTTTCTAGAAGCAGAAAAGACACAAATGGAAGTACAAAATATGAAAAAGCTCCTTTTTAAGTTCTTTACAAAATAAAAACATAAAAACAGAGACAGTATCAAGAAAAAGCTAGACGTATAAACATTAAAAGACAGTATCAAACTACTGAAAGACAACCACATTCTTAAATAAATAAGGCTTGTGTTTGGCTTTGAATGGGAGCCGGTCTGTCACTGAGCGTAACTCATAGAGAGGACTATTCCAGGAGGTTGAACCAGCCACTGAAAAAGACCAATCCCCTCATTTCTTACACCTAGAATGAGGCACCTCCAGGAGATGTTGATCAACACATTGTAAAGCTCTGCTGGGCTGGTGGGTTTTCAAAAGTTCACATAGATAAGGTGGGACAAGGCCAGTCAGTGCTTTAGAAACAAACAACAGCAGTTTAAATTGTAGTCTAAACTGAACCGGTCGCTGCTGCAGAGATGAAAGGACAGGAGTGATATGTTCATGTTTACGTGTGTTGCTTAAGAGGCAAGAATTTTGTACAAGCTGTAAACGGGAGATGTCAGACCAATTGATACCGAGATATAATTCATTATAGTAATCAAAGTACAGAACAGTATCTTCTTATCCTTCGATGCCAGAAAACTTGTTCTGCCAGCAGGTGGCGATAATGAATCGATACGTTTCTTTCTAGCCTCCATCAAACCCGGAAGCAGACTGTCTGGTTCTGTTAGCAGAGTTAGCTTTGTTGTGTCTTCTGAGCTGAGTGTTTGTGTCTCTGCAGCAACAATGTCTTCATCTCAGTCTCTGAGAGAGTTTATCAGGGAGCGACTGACCGCTGCTGCTGAAGAAATATTCTCAGAGTTTGATAAAACCATCGTCCACTACGAGGAAGAGCTGGACCGTCAGCGCAGACTGCTGGAAATCAGCTGGAAACCCCAGATAAACCTGCAGAGAATAGGTATGAACCACCAGAGGTACTGATGTTGGTTTACTGATCACAGAGCTGCTGGAAAAAAGAACAAGTCTTGAAAAAAAAAATTAAATCCGAGGTTTAATATAAATCTTCAATTTAATCAAGCAGCACATAATTGTCCGTATCATATTCTCTGTTTATTAAAACCTATATAAGTATATATATATATATATATATATATATATATATATATATATATATATATATATATATATATGTGTGTGTTTGGGTTGGAAACAGTCTGATCTGACAACACTGAATGTAGTGCTGTGTCCATTCAATTACCTTAAAAGTCAAGCATAAGCATAAACAGACACTGATAAGCATGAGCGGTGATGTCAGGCTGAACACTGACTGAAGTAAAAATTCATGCTAGGAGAGGTAACTGCAGAACCTAAGGAGCAGAAGAATCAGAACAAAGCAGTGTTCCCTTCTGCCTGCAAGAAATCCAAGTCTGTTTCTGGTCCTCCCTAGCTGCCGTAGCTAAACTTCCCAGCATGAATGTTTACTCCAGCGTTGACTTCAATGCGGATGTTTCCAACAGAAATGAATTAGAGGTGTCCCGATACCAGTTTTTTCCCGACCGAGTACAAGTACAAATCCTTTGATTTCAAGCTTCAATACTCAGCACTTAATAAATTGAGACTTAAAGATCACACATAACGTACCGTATTTTTCAGACCACAAAGTGCACCGGATTATAAGGCGCACAGTGAATTAACATGTTTTTGTGCGTCTTTGTCCACATATAAGGTGCACCGGATTATAAGGTGCACTAAATATTCTTCCCAAGTGTGTAATATCACTCCGCCCCTTCACGTACACAGCTCTCTCCTGAGATAGAGAGAGAGCTAGCCGTCTGTCGGGAGGACAGAGTAGTTGGACTACACTGCCCTGTTTCTAACATAAGGCCAAAATAAACTTAACTTTTATGTTGAATTAACTTACTAGGTTTATTGTCGCTAGTGCGTACTCCATGCGCAGGGCTGCCTAAAGGCTCCCACATACTCGGGCGTACTGTGCGCATACTGTGAGCTTGATGGACCTAGTACCTGTATGCCCGCCTTGAGTACATCTCGAGTACACTCTGCAGAGTGAACTACGCCCGAGAATGTGGGGGCCTCTACATGAATGCACTTCTAGCTTCAACATTACAGTCAGGCAGTCTTGTAGACAGCTCAGGGGTTCGATCAGGTAGTGACACAATGTACTTTAATGCTCTGAATATCCATTGAGAGGAGCAGCTTTGTTGCTAACCAAAGTCATACTTACACAGTTTAACAGTTTTTTGAGCAAACTGTACCACATAAAATTGGTCAGTAAGCACAACGGTAATCATATATATAAGACGCACCGGGTCATAAGGCGCACCAGCAATCTTTGAGAAAATATAAGGATTTTAAATGAGTCTTGTAGTCTGAAAAATACGGTAATAATATAATTTACCAATTTACCCCCTCCCCTTTGTGATTAAGAGACTGGCACCATGCTACGCTGTACCGTACAAAACAACTCCGTACCGTCTACCACCACAAGTAAACCCTCAACCTATGGGAAACACAGTGAATCCTTACCAAACAGATGCGATAGCAGCATCTACGCGTGCGTCCTCCTGCACTGCCATGCTTATGCTGGTTTAGCTGTGGACTCTGCAGCTCTTGCTTTGGTCACAGCTGGTATGTCCCGCCTTAAACCGTGATGCTGCAACGTGGTTGGGCCGAACCGTTTTTGGTTCGGACACAAGTGGTTGAAGCGGGAGCAGTAAAAGATGGATTCTCGTGTGTTTGTGAGCTCACAAATGCTGCAAGAATTCATCTTGCAGGCAAACTTAGCTCTCCTAAGCTCTGCTCTATGAACATACTCTGATGGCTCGGTACTCTCTTTATGTGTTCTCTCATATTCTGTTTGGCTGTTTTTCTTTTTCGTGGAGGATGATTTTCAGTATTCATAATTTGTCAGATCATTGATCACAAGGGTCAACATTTTTCTCAAAATATTGCTTATTGGTTGTTGGTCTGTCTTCATATTGACTTTACCAGGTCTATCCACAGCATAGCATCCTGCAGTCCTTCCATTATAAGACTTCAGTAACTATGAGAAATGTTTAAACATCTCTTGGTAGCTGAGGTCAAGTTCATCCTATTGACACCTATACGATGTGTTCCTTTTAAACAGCAGCTGCTAAAAGTAACCCTTCCTGTAAAATAATAACCTGTCCTTAATTTTATTCCTCTAAACATGAGTATATGTGTGGTTACTTAGACATTGCATAATTAGTTAAAATAGAAAACATGAATTATTCTTGTTTTATGCTCATGTAAATCAATATGATTTTTGTTTTTCTTCTGCCTGTTCAGTTCTCCCACAGCATTATGTTTGGAAGGAGGAAGGGGTTCCAACTGACCATCACTTCAGCAACGTAGAGAGTAACTCCAGTTTGGACCAAGAGGAGTCACATCCTTTTTGCACGAAGGAGGAACTGGGGAAACCTGATCCTCAACAGATGAGAGAGAGCTGGGCCAAACTTGAAACACCACAAATAATGGAGGACCAGGTAGACCCAGAACATCCAGCAATTAAGACCGAGCAGGAGGAACTCTACATTAGTCTGGAGAAAGAGCAGCTTGAACAGCAGAATTCAACTGATTCCTTTACAGTAGTCACCGTTTGTGAGGAAACAGACCACAGGGAACTAGAATCAAATAAGGACCAACTCATCGCTCAGATTTCCTATACGTCTGAGAAACAAAATCAAGAAAGGAGTGACCTAGAAGATTCAGGATCAAGTAGCAATGAAGAAAATAAGAGCTTTCAGCAAATCCATGGTGATGTTGAGGATGTAGACAATACAGAAGTGGAAAGACAGGAGACAGTGCACACAAATGACAGTATTTCAGCTTGTAAAATTTGTGGTAAAAGTTTTTCTAAGAGGTTTTTGACTGAACACATGAGAATTCACAGAGGTGATAAACCTTTCTCATGTGTGACTTGTGGAAAAAATTTCAGCTATAAAGCAGGTTTATGCCAACACACAAGAACTCATACAGGTGAGAAGCCTTTTTGCTGTGCAACTTGTGGAACACGTTTTTATCGCAGAAGTAGTTTCGCTGATCACAAGAAAACTCACTCAGGTGAGAAACCTTTCTCATGTTTGACCTGTGGAAAAACTTTCAGCCTGAAAGGAAATTTATCTCGGCACATAAGAACTCATACAGGTGAGAAGCCTTTCTCATGCTTAACTTGTGGAAGAAGATTCAGCGATAGACCAAGTTTATCTCGGCACATAAAGATTCATACGGGTGAAAAGCCTTTTTCCTGTTTGACTTGTGGAAAACGTTTTAATCGCAAAAGTAATTTGACTGTTCATATGAAAATACACAGATGTAACCAAGTGAAATCTGATACTCTCAAGCGTGGGGGTATTTCAATAATGCCAGGTGGAAAGTTGAGCATCGTAGGTAATCATTAAATAGGTTTTGATATGACTTGTGCATGAGCTCGTAATACATTTAGTGCAGTTTTTCTTATTTAACCTGGTAAGCCAGACTGATGATATGGAGCATTCTATGCTCTTCACATTATCACTCTGGGACTGCTTCTATCGAATCTGTTTGGGGAAAGGAGGGACATTGGTTGGTTTTAGCCAATCACGGTATCAAATGAAAATGTTAGCAGCTGGTGGCATGAGAAACCACAACAAGGTAAGCTAGTGAAGGAAGGGTTAGGGTTACTTCTTGCTATTCTCCTTCAAAGAAGAAATCGTGGATTATTACAAACCAGATGTGATAGCAGCAGCTACGCGTTTGTCCTCCTGTGCTGCCGTGTTTATGTTGGTTCAGCTGTGGGCTCGGCAGCTCTCGTTGTCACAGCTGGAATGTCCCGCCTTAAACCATAATACTGCAACTGACTTTGGGTCTGTCACAAACGGCTGAAGCGGGAGCGGTACAAGATGGATTCTTGTGTGTTTATGAATGCACAAATACCGTGAGGATTCATCTTGCAGGCAAGGTTAATGTTTCGGTCCATGGTCCTCCATGAGCAGCCCTGCTCGAAGATCAGTAAGGTTACCTCTTATTTGTTTGCTGCAAGAACTTTAAGACAATGTTGTCCTCCGGCTACAGGAACATAATTGTTTCTTTTGAACATTTTACTATTATTTTATTGGTCTGTGTTTTATCTGCTCTCTGCCCAGCTCTCTCTCTTCAAGGACACCAGTCTTGGTTTTTCTGTTCTAGTAGATTTAAAAAGAAATCTTCAGATCATTTGATTAAAGCCATAGATCACAGAGATTAAAAAGTAGGGAAACAGTTTCATTGTACAAAGGTCTTAAGAAAAGAGAACATAAAAACCAAAGCATTATGAGCAGTTCAACCCCATTTCTTTACATACTGTATATGATATAAAATGACAGTTGTAGTTTGCTGTTTATTAACTAAACTTGATTATGATGGAAGCATTGGAAATTAATGTAAGTTTCCTTGTTTGTACCCACAAACGTGGCAAATAAAGTGGATTCTGAAATAACCAATTTTCCTCACTGTTTGATATTTATTCAGAATAAATTTATCCTGTTTTTGGTCAGGGAGAATTAGTACGTTTTTTTTGTTTCTATTTGCTAAATGTTTGAACACTGAATTGGATAATTTCTTGCTTCAAATTAAGAGGTTCTCATACATTTTTTGTCATGTTGGGTAGAACTTCAAAATTATATTACTTGGATAAAACCTTTTGGGTGTTGATATAGTTTTTGTGTAATTTTACTTATTCCTCTTGGACCCCATTTCACAAGGGAAGCTGTTACCCTGAGTCAAATTGTAACAACAAATTACTATGTGAGACGCTAACTTTGGGTTTTTCCTATTTTTTAGCTAAGATCTGAACAAGGAATCCAGGCGATGCTCTCAGTTCTGAACAAATTCTTTGTGCTGTCTTCATTTTTATGCCAACGGCAGCATTTTAGATAACATAGGTGACGCAGAACATCTTTCAGAGGTACGTGTTTGTTGTGCTGTCAGGAATGTTACTGTTGCATTCAGTTACCATAGCATGGTGTTCTATAATCAGACTCACAAGACTAATACAACTACACAGAATTGCAGATATAAGTGAAACCAATAATTTATTCGAATTTTGATCAAGCACTAATTTTCCATTCATATATTTTAGGTTTCCCAGACATAATTAGCTGCATAGATGGCACACACATTCCTATCACTTTTCCTTCACTAAATAAAGGAATTTGTGAAAATGACAAGATGATTTTAGACAAGCTTGGTGTAAATTGATCCCATGACCTTAAAGCTATTGAAGAAATATGGTGAAGTCTGATAATAAAAAAATAATAAAAAATAGAAAAAGCTTTAAAATGGAATAAAAAAGGAGTGTATCTCATCTGTCCTTTTTGAGGTGGGCAGATTTTTCCCCCATTGGTCTGCTGTGCGCGAGGAATAAACAATTCAGAATGAATAAAAAAAGAAACTAGACTAAGTGGTGTTTTAGTCTGCATCTGGTTAGTGGATCAGAACGTTTTTTTCAAACCCCTAATTTAACAACTAATTTACGAGCAGTATAAGTCCTGGTGTGTATACATACCAGCTAAATACGTGCATTTATGACAATTGGAAGTGGTGTCTTGCTGGTCTTCCTCTCCTTTTCATGGATCAAGTCGAAATTTCTCTCACAGTGATCTTGTGTGTGTGTGTGTGTGTGTGTGTGGGTGGTGGCGGCAGGTGTGGGGGGGGGGGGGGGGGGGGGCAAAAAGACTGCGTTGTCCCGGGCCCTAGCAAAGCTTTCAGCTAGCCTGTGTGTGTGTGAAGATGAGACGAGATCTCAGTGTCTGAGAACAGTGGGATGATTAACAGTTTTTAAGTCTATTTTCTGCAATTAGCTCTATAATAAATAGGCATGTAATAATACATATTCTTTCTTAGTGTAACCGGGTGGTTTATTGGTCGGGAACAGTGGAGTGGTTGTAAATTCCTACCCATTAAATGTCCCTGAATGCATCTGTGCCCTATTTCTCCACCTTCCTCGGGTTTGCAGCGTTGTTGGGCTCATTAGTAGGTGTATATAGGCACCAGGTGTGCCTGCCAAGCTAGAAGTAGATTGAATCTCACTTGGCTGACTACTGGAGCTGTTAGCCTGCTGTACCAGGAATTGGTATCAGGAAATTTGTGTGCTGGGATTATTTCAGTGACTTTTCACTGCAGCATCTGAAGGTTGCTGCTGCTGCATATTATGCTCTCACCCAGGTGCATGGTTAATGCTCTGGGTTAATTAAGAAAAGGGGTTGTTTAGAGCTGGAGTGGTAGCACCACACACATTGAACCAGACAATAGTGCGGGGTTCTTCTTTTAAATTTTATTAAATAGCTGATTTGGCACAGCTTTACAGGACTGGATTGATGCAGTTTGAGACTTGTTTTGTTTTTTTGGTTATTTAACATTATTTTGTGTCTTTGGTTGTTACTAATTTGGGTTGCAGTTGTTTGTGTTTAATTCTCAGATTGTTTCTAGTATTGTCCTGTGTTCCTGTGCTTTATTGGATTTTAGATTGGTATAATAAAGTCTATTTTTAATATTGTAAAAGACTGTAGAAATAAAACATATTTTGTATACTATTTCTGTTTCCTAATTCTTAAGCCAGACCTACCTGGGTACTTTTAATTGGGAGACCCTAGGCCACTTGAGATTTAAGGCCTACCAGTTGGCTTTAGGGCCACGTCCTCTGTCACAGTCCGGGCTCCATCTCCCCGTGTTACAATTTTCTGGCGTTGTTGACAGGATCTGGTTGTTGGAACAGATAGTGTATGGGTTTATATATTCTTTTTTTTTATTTGACAGTGCTGGTTTTGTGGTGTATTAGTGGAGAGCATTATTGCTGTTTTTTTTGGGGGGAGTACTTAGAGGGTGAGAGCATAATAGTGCAACAGTAGGCACATCGTGGGACCTGGCAGGAAGTTTCTTGCTGTGAACAAGGTCGACGTCCCGGTGCGATGGCTGAGGAACTTCAAGAACTCCGTGCTCGCATCCAGCAGTTGGAGGCCGAAAGGAGCCGTCTACAAAAGGAGAGGGATGCTGCACTAGCACATTCTAAACAAGAGGATGATGTAGAAACTGGCCCGAGTACAAGTGGAGCTCAAAGGAACAATGGGACGACTGATCGCATAATCTACCTGCCAAGGGAAAGAAAGTGTCCAGTCTTTAGAGGAACTCATGGTATTGGGGTGGAGGAGTGGATAGAAGAGATTTGCACGAGCATGCGAGTCCGCCATGTTGGACCTATGGATCAGGCTGCTTTCATTTTTGACCATCTTGAAGGAGAAGCTCGAGATGAAATTAAATATAGATCATCCACTGAGCGTGAGAATCCAGAAACTGTTTTCACCATTTTAAAGGAACTGTATGGTTGCCAACAGTCATATGTCTCATTACAGGAGGACTTCTTTTCACGGAGACAGTTAGATGGTGAATCGTTGCAGGAATTCTCTCATTCATTGTTTTGTTTGATGGACAAAGTTAAATCTAATTCTCCCAATGCTGTAGCTGTCAAGTGCTTTTGCCAATGCACCCCACACTTAAAGGGGTGGACCCACGACAACAAGAGTATAGCTGGAATTACTCAGACTGAACAGTTGAATCTTTTTCCCATTCTTTATTTTGTTTGATTCTTTTCTTCTCAGTGCTTGAACACCAGTCAGGTAAAAACCTTTGAAAACGAATATTTCAATTAATACACACCCAATATTTACAACACACAAATTCATAAATACCATAAACAACAATTATACCAATCTAATTCCCATTTCAATTAGCAGAGCTTTATAAAAGTTGCTTGTATTTTTTATGCACCAACTAACCTAAAATCCCACTGGCTCATTCACCATCATATTGCACTATGCCCAAACATATACCCACATCACACATATCCCCAAGCTTATTATTTACAATGTGAAATACATGTTTGTTTTAACTCACTGCAGCCACCTTCACAGGTGCACAAACCATGTAAGCAGGACTCCAACACAGCAACCATCACACATTAAGCTCTGGAACAGCAGCAGGAATCTTAAATAAAACTTCTTTTCTTACCGGCTGCCCCTTCAATGTTTGTCAGTGGGTCCTTGCTTCTCTCCAGTCAGTTTGCAGTGTGTCTCTGATATATACCTGCTGATGAGCACAGCTGCTCTCCCAGGTGTCATTTACCCCTAATCAATGTCTTTCAGGCAAAGTGCTGGCAGGTCAGCGTAACAGTAGCAAATGCAGATATTTTGCTTCGTGATCAATTTATTCAAAATGTTAGTAATTCTGACTTGCGTAGAGAGCTAAAACGTTATGCTCGTGATAATCCACGGTCTACATTACTGGAGGTTAGGGCTGAGGCCATTACCTGGGAGCGTGAGGGTGGGGTGGAAAATAAAAGTAGTGTTGTCCCCTCTTTTTGTGCTGTACAGAGTGCCGGTGGGTCCCCTTCCCTAACTGACTCTTCTTCCAGTTCTGTTGCTTCACAATTTGCTAATCTTGCTGCAATTGTACAAAAACAGCAGGAACAGTTGGACCAGATTACTCAATCTCTTGCAGTTATGCAGCAGTCTCCTGTGACTAGGTCTCTCAATTCTAGTAGTGTGATCTGTCATAAATGTCAGCAACCAGGCCACATTGCTCGGTATTGTACCGCTCGTGGCCGCTTTAAGTCCCCACGTGCAAGTGGTGCCCCTCAAGTCCAAGTTGCCACTCATTCTCAGGTGCAGGAAAACTAACTCCCCCTAGTGTTAGGAGCCAGACATTAGGAGGGGGTGGTTCAGGCTCAGTGAGTCCCCAGGCAGATGAGGTGAAGGAGTGTTTAATTGCACCTTGTCCCCAAGTCACTGTAAAACTATCTGGAGTTCCGGTCCAGTGTATCCTTGACACTGGTTTTATGGTTTCTACCATTTCAGAAAGCTTCTTTAAAAAGTATTTCCCAGATAAGTTAAAGGTATGCCATTGGTTAGAGTTGAGGGCTGCAAATGGTTTGACTATTCCTTATTTGGGTTATCTTGAGCCTGATATTGAGGTGTGTGGGGTGGTAATCCCTAGAAGAGGGATCCTTGTTGTTAGAGACCCTTCAGGCCAGGCCAGTTTACCTCAGATACCGGGCATAATCGGGATGAATATAATAAAGTCCTACTATCTTCAGTTATTTGACCAGTATGGCCCTGATTTGTTTAAACTCCCTTCTATTTTAGGGGCTCCCACTTCCTGGCTTCCTGCCTTTCAATTATGTCAGCAGGCTGAGGTTCAAAAAGGCCATATTCAAACCAGTGTTGCAAAGGTTCGCGGTAGAAGACCCGTTGTAGTTCCTGGAGGCACTACTAAATTTGTACCTGCCACTTGTTCGGCCATGTTGGCACAGGCTGGCGGAGCATTAATCGAGCCCTTAGAGGTAAAGTTTGGCTTTCCTGAGGGTTTGTTGGTGTCTCCTTGCCTTTTGCAGGTTTGTCGGGGCACTGTTTATGTTCCTGTGGTCAATGTAGGGGTGTGTACAGTCACACTAAGACCCCGTTGTGCTCTGGGTGTCATGTCTCCTGTAGATGTGGTTAGCT
The DNA here is from genome assembly GCA_037039145.1 of Fundulus diaphanus. Classification (NCBI taxonomy): domain Eukaryota; kingdom Metazoa; phylum Chordata; class Actinopteri; order Cyprinodontiformes; family Fundulidae; genus Fundulus; species Fundulus diaphanus. The sequence goes on from CM073127.1 coordinate 28,736,244, forward strand.
TACCGTCAGAGTTGCAGGAAGTTCCTTGTGTACAGGAGCAAGTTGTGGCTGCTGTCAGGTCCCATACTGCTGAGACTGGTTTGATTGAAGGGAAGATAGCATCAATTAATCTCTCTATGCTGGATAGAGAAGAGCAGTGTAAAGTGAGAACATTGTTGCTAAAGTACCAGTCTGTGTTCTCTGCTTTCGATGGCGACCTTGGTGTTACCAACTTAATCGAGCATAACATCCCATTGTTGGACGATGTTCCTGTGCGGCAGCGTTATCGGCGTATCCCTCCATCTGAATATGAGGCAGTTAAGTCTCACATTAATCAGCTGCTGGCAACCCAGGTTATCCGAGAGAGCAGTAGCCCTTATGCATCGCCAATTGTACTGGTCCGAAAGAAGGATGGCAGTCTTCGCCTCTGTGTGGACTACAGGCAGCTCAACAAAAACACCAGAAAGGATGCTTTTCCACTGCCCCGAATAGAAGAAACATTGGACTCCCTATCGGGTGCCCACTGGTTCACAACCATGGACCTCGCTTGTGGCTATAACCAGGTTCCAGTGGCAGAAGATGATCGCCCAAAAACAGCCTTCTGCACGCCATTTGGCCTCTTTGAATTCAATCGTATGCCATTCGGGTTGTGTAACGCACCAGGAACGTTTCAACGGTTGATGGAGAGGATGTTTGGGGCTCAGCATGGCCAGTCACTCTTGTTATACCTGGATGATATTGTTGTGTTCTCTTCCAGTGTTGATCAGCATTTGGCACGGCTGGAGGTGGTGTTAAGTCGCCTGAAACAAGAGGGATTGAAGGTGAAGTTGGAAAAATGTGACTTCTTTAAAAAGCAGGTTCAGTACCTGGGACATCGTATTTCAGAGGATGGCGTGGCTACAGATCCAGACAAGATCACAGCAGTGGCAGACTGGCCCCACCCTACCAACGTCCCGGAGCTGAGGTCATTCCTGGGGTTTGCTAATTATTATCGAAGGTTTGTGGAGGGATTCTCTCAACTGGCTGGTCCGCTTCATCGTCTTGTTTCAGCACATGCTGGGTCAAAGACATCTCGAGGACGAGGGAAATATTGGCAGGAGCATGGTCAGAAGACTGTGAAAGGAGCTTCCAGGAGCTCAAGGCTAAGCTTGTAAATGCTCCCACTCTTGCTTTTGCTGATTTTCACTGCCTTTTATTTTAGAGACCGATGCCAGCCACAGTGGCCTTGGAGCCGTGTTGTCTCAAGAGCAGAGTGGCCGAATACGACCAATTGCATATGCCAGCTGAAGCCTTCATGCTGCTGAGAAAAGCTATAGCTCCATGAAACTCGAGATGCTGGCCATGAAGTGGGCCATGGCTGAAAAATTCAAAGAGTACCTGTGGGGCCACCGATGTGTTGTCTGGACTGACAATAACCCGTTGAGCCATTTGGACACTGCCAAATTGGGTGCAACAGAACATCGGTGGGTTGCTGAACTTTCTGTATTTGACTATATAGTCAGATATCGTCCAGGCCGTGTAAATAAGAATGCTGACGCCCTTTCAAGGCAATCGACAAGCGAGGATCGAACACAACTACAGCAATACCTTCCTGGGACAGCAATTCCAGAAGTGGTCCGTGAGGCGTCTGTCGGGGTGCCAGAGGATGCTGCCCAGTTGGCGATCACTGCGCTTCCCTCCCGCAGTAGAGAAGATCTGTGCCTGCTTCAAGGGGCTGATCCGGCCATTTCAGCCTTTCTGGAGTTTTGGCAGCAGCAAAGAGTGCCGAGCCGGGCTGAAAAGGAGCGCTTAGGGCCGGGTACCCGTGGACTTCTGAAACAGTGGGACTGAATTGTCCAGAGAGAAGGCATTTTGTACCGGCGCACGTGGAGACCAGATGGCGGTGAAGAAGTTCTTCAGGTTCTTCTCCCAGAGAGTTTAAAAACAGAGGTGTTGCAGGAACTCCATCAACATCATGGCCACCAGGGGATCGAGAGGACAACAGATGTGGTGAAGCAGAGATGTTTCTGGCCAGGAGTGGACAAAGATGTAAAGGATTGGTGCCAGCAGTGTGAACGGTGTACCCTTGCTAAGAACACTCAGCCAAGAGTTCGAGCTCCTATGGGTCACCTTCTTGCTTCAAGACCAAATCAGCTGTTGGCTATTGATTTTACACTTTTGGAACCAGCCCGTGATGGAAGAGAGCTGGTGATGGTGATGACGGATGTGTTTTCGAAGTTCACCCAAGCAATCCCTACTCGTGATCAGAAAGCGACAACGGTGGCAAAGGTCCTGGTTCGTGAGTGGTTTTACCGTTTTGGAGTGCCGGCCCGTATCCACTCTGACCAGGGGAGGAACTTTGAAGGCGTCCTGGTACAACAGTTATGTGAGTTGTACGGAGTTCAGAAAAGTCGCACCACGCCCTACCACCCACAGGGAAATGGACAATGTGAACGTTTTAATCGAACTATGTTCAATCTGCTTCGTTCCCTAGCACCAGATGAAAAAGGAAATTGGCCTGAACATCTCCCACAACTTGTCTTCCATTATAACACCACTGCCCATCAATCGACAGGTGAATCGCCTTATTTCCTCATGTTTGGACAAGAGCCCCACTTGCCAGTGGATTTTCTGCTTGGCCATCTTCCTGAGCCCACAGCATCTAAAGTGTGTGACTGGGTGGCAGAGCACAGGAGGCGCCTAAATGTGGCCATTGATGTTGTTAGAGGCAGAGTGGAGTTGGCAGCCCACAGGAGGAAAGTGAGGCATGATGAGAAGGTCCGGTGCGAGCCACTTGAAGTCGGGCAAAGAGTATATCTGCGTGATGTTGGCCCAGGGCGCAGAAAGATCCAGGACGCATGGGGGTCTACAGTGTACCAAGTCATGAGAGCACCAAGTTCAGGGGGTGTTGTATACTCAATTGCTCCAGTTGATAGGCTTCACCTTGTTAGACAAGTCCACCGTACCTCTATAAAGCCTGCCCTGTCATTTACAGAGACTTGCTATGATGGTTGGCCCCAAAGGCCCCCTGAGGATAACAGTGACGAGGATGATGTGGAGTCGGGATCTTGGCTGATGTTCCGAGAGGCTGACAGTAATCCATCCATGCCTGTGGTACCAGAGTTGCCAGAAATCCCTCCAGCTCGTACACCTGTTGAGGTACCACCAGCTTCACGAACTCCTCACAGCAGTAGGGCTGGCCCAAGAAAGTCCACTCGCAAAACAGCTGGTAAACACTCCAATCCTCATCGTCTTCCAGGATCTGCCAGGAATGAAGATAGCAGGGTTGCTGTTCCTCGGGTTCCAGGTGCCAGCAGCATGGCTACAGCCATTTTTCGGCCTTGGTCGTAGTTTTACTTTATCGGTGAGCCACCGATCCATAGAGGGGGAGTAGGATGTAACCGGGTGGTTTATTGGTCGGGAACAGTGGAGTGGTTGTAAATTCCTACCCATTAAATGTCCCTGAATGCATCTGTGCCCTATTTCTCCACCTTCCTCGGGTTTGCAGCGTTGTTGGGCTCATTAGTAGGTGTATATAGGCACCAGGTGTGCCTGCCAAGCTAGAAGTAGATTGAATCTCACTTGGCTGACTACTGAAGCTGTTAGCCTGCTGTACCAGGAATTGGTATCAGGAAATTTGTGTGCTGGGATTATTTCAGTGACTTTTCACTGCAGCATCTGAAGGTTGCTGCTGCTGCATATTATGCTCTCACCCAGGTGCATGGTTAATGCTCTGGGTTAATTAAGAAAAGGGGTTGTTTAGAGCTGGAGTGGTAGCACCACACACATTGAACCAGACAATAGTGCGGGGTTCTTCTTTTAAATTTTATTAAATAGCTGATTTGGCACAGCTTTACAGGACTGGATTGATGCAGTTTGAGACTTGTTTTGTTTTTTTGGTTATTTAACATTATTTTGTGTCTTTGGTTGTTACTAATTTGGGTTGCAGTTGTTTGTGTTTAATTCTCAGATTGTTTCTAGTATTGTCCTGTGTTCCTGTGCTTTATTGGATTTTAGATTGGTATAATAAAGTCTATTTTTAATATTGTAAAAGACTGTAGAAATAAAACATATTTTGTATACTATTTCTGTTTCCTAATTCTTAAGCCAGACCTACCTGGGTACTTTTAATTGGGAGACCCTAGGCCACTTGAGATTTAAGGCCTACCAGTTGGCTTTAGGGCCACGTCCTCTGTCACAGTCCGGGCTCCATCTCCCCGTGTTACATTAGTATTAGCTGTAATTCGACGCGGATTCGGCGGGTTTCTTCCTCGAGTTTGATCCGTTGTGAGAGAGGAGAGGACAGCTTCTCCTGCCTTTCTGCTAATACTATTTTCTTTCCGCTCATTTTGAGTCCTCTACATTTCAACCAGCGTTTCAGCTGTTCTACGCTGGGTTTCTCGATTGAAGCAGGATGAAATCAAGCACATGGGACGTCGCGGTCTTCCAAAATGATTAGTATTGCAGTTGTTGGCAGTTTAATTTGCAGTCTTCCTGTCCGAGCAGCCGGGGAACTAAATATTTTTTCTGTGAATCGGGCCTCTATTATACATCCGTCCAGCAGGTGGCGATAATGAACCGATACGTTTCTTCTTTCTAGCCTCCATTAAACCCAGAAGCAGACTATGTATCTCTGTTAGCAGAGTTAGCTTTGTTGTTTCTTCTGAGCTGAGTGTTTGTGTCTCTGCAGCAAAAATGTCTTCATCTCAGTCTCTGAGAGAGTTTATCAGGGAGCGACTGACCGCTGCTGCTGAAGAAATATTCTCAGAGTTTGATAAAACCATCGTCCACTACGAGGAAGAGCTGGACCGTCAGCGCAGACTGCTGGAAATCTGCTGCAAACCCCAGATAAACCTGCAGAGAATAGGTATGAACCACCAGAGGTACTGATGTTGGTTTACTGATCACAGAGCGGCTGGAAAAAATGAACACGCCTGAAAAAAATTAAGAATTAAAGTCGCATGTTTAGTATAAATATTTGAATTATTTTGAAAGAAAAAAAAATATATATAAATGTTTTCCATTGAATAAAAACAACCATAGCTTATAACCGGACCTTGCCTGGTTGTATATTTCAGCTTGATTTGTTTCATTCATTCATTCATTCATTCATTTAACTTATTAATGACCCACAGGTTAGTTGAATATGTTTCCGGTACAGCATGACATGCTCACATCACTGTGTCAACACACAATAATACAATAAATAGACAAATACATCAGTTAGTGGCATGATTTAATGGCCCTACGGCCATTGGGAAAAAGCTGTTTTTGAATCTGACTGCTTTGGTTGGCAGGCAGCATCTTCCAGAAGGCAACAGTGTGAACAGGTGATATGCATGGTGAGAGGTGATTTTTACTGTGTCATGTGTCTATGATATCGTGTGTCAATGGAAGGGAGGGTATGGCCTACGATTTTAGATGATTTGTCTATTATATATTGTAATTTTTTGCATGATATGGAGTCCAAATTTCCACACCAGACTATCACGGATGAGGTCAGTATGCTTTGAATGATGCAGGATGTTGTGCCTGACTGAATTTTTTGAGTTGCATGAGAAAAAAAATTTTTTTATTGTATTTTCTGTAGATATGATCTGAATGCTGTTTCCTTTTAAGTGTGTTACAGGTGTGTGTGTGTATCTAGGAATTTGAATGACTCAGTGATAGAGATGGGCTGCTTAGAAATGGTGAAGGGGGGGTGGTTGTGAGTGTGTGAGCCTGAGAAGTCGACTATGAATTCCTGTGTTTTTGATGTATTATGCTGTAAGTTATTGTTTTGGCACCAAGTTACTACTTGGGCAACCTGTTCACGGTAGTGATCGTCATTATTTTTGGTGGTTAAACCAATTATTGTAGTGTCATCTGCATATTTCAGGATGGAGACTAAGCTGTGGGTGGATGTGAGGGTGTTTTTATAGATGGAGAAAAGCCAGGGGGGAAGAACATAACCCCTTAGGGGCACTTATGCTGAGGGTGAGAGGTTGGAACAGGAGGCTACACATCCTACGTCACAGAAAGTTATGGAGCCAGTGTGGGAGAGTGGTACCAAAGTCCATGTCCAAGAGTTTATTGAAGATGTTGACCGGGTTGATTGTGTTAAAAGCAGAGCTGAAGTCAATGAATAATATCCGGGTGTAGATGTGGAAGGTTTCCAGATACACATGTGCTCCATGGTGTCAAAGTCCAGGAAGAAGTCAATGCTGCCACCAGGACACAGAAAGAAAGAAGTAATCAATTAGATCTAATGCTAGCCGGATATTATTGGAGATATGTCTTTTTCTCATAAAACCCGATTGAGTCTCATCAATATGTGAGTCCAAAACATGTTTAAGCCATTAAGCAAGAATGGAAGCAACATTTTTTGTAGAAAATGGGACGCCAATTATCAGTAAACAAAGGGTCCGTTTTAGGTTTTGGGATCAGCGTTATAAGGCCTTGTGTTAGTGTTGTAGGTAGAGTTTCTTGTATGCTTTCTAAAATTACCTCAAGTAAAAATTATGCTACATCTACAAATGCCTGATAAAATTCTGCAGATAGGCCATAGACTCTTGGTGATTTAACTTTGAGATGTCCAGTTGCGTAGGTGACCTCCTGTAAAGTTATTGTACTATCAAAACTGTCTTTGTCATCTTCAGCATTTGAGTTAAATTACTACTCAGAGAGCTGAAAAATAAAGATAGTGATTGATGACAATATTTAGTTTTATAAAGATTGCTTTACAGTTTTAATGACAAAGCTGTCTTTCTATAATTTTATCCGGAAGTATTTTGTCTTTGAATTAGATTAGATTTTAGAAGAGCGTGAAGTTTAAATCAGATCTGCTAACTCATCCTCACCTGTCACTCATGTGCAGAACTACCTCTCAGAACAAACCATTCCCTGGTCAGTCTGTCCACTAGATTACTGTGGGACATATTCTACACACAGTCCCTCACTGGCTGCTGTTTGAACCAAGTTTCTCTGTGCACTGTGCACAAGCGTAGACAGTGAGAGACCTTTTCAGGGCCACCTGAAATATAACAGACGAGAAGCGTAACCATTTATCTGCAGACTTGATGGAGAAGCTTGTCTTTATCACCAAAAAAATAAGCTTTCACTTCATTACTAAGGGTTAAGCAGTTTCTCTCTTAGCCCTACAAACTCAAAAGGCATGTAAGACGGTTTCAGTTTGTTTCAACTGGTAACATTTCATTCCCTGTTTTGCATTTTTTTTATCAGTATTTTTGGTGTGGGACATTTGTACGAGAAAGACAAACTTGCTTATTATTTTTTATGACCAGTTTTAAGATGAGTGATTTTATGTAAAATTTACCACATTATTATTTGTGAATCTTAAGACTTTGTACATTTAAGTTCAAATGAGTTCTAACAGAATGTAGGGCATGAAAGTAATACTTCATGTATTTTTGCTACAATTCAAGTACTATTTTTTGTGCTGAAGTTTAGCACCAGCACTTTTGTAGGAGAGAGACTAACTTGCTTCTTATTTTTTATGACCAATTTTAAGTTGAGTTATTTTATGTAAAGTGTACTACAAAAAATATTTATTTTTCTTATTTCTGCTACTATTTAAGAACTTTTTTTGGTGAAGTTCACTGCAAGCACTGCAAAAATATATTTTTATTTTTATATTGAATGTTGGCTCAGCTAGCTACATGATTATTTATTTTTATGTATCATACTGAAGAGTCTCACTCAGAGAAGGTTTGTTACAAAAGCCAAGAAATATTGTTGGTCATGTTATAATAGAAAAAATAAAAACTGTAAGGCATTACTGCTTGCATTTTTTAATGCTTCAAAAATATAGGTATCGGATTGGTATCGACAAGACTAATAATTTAAAATATTGGATTATTAAAAATCTTTGTCGGGACATCCCTAATTTACATTAGGGGGATTACATAGCCATGGTAAAATTGCTGATATTATAGCACTCTTCGAGTACCTGTTTGGTCAGGTGATTCTCTTCATGTCCCTGTATAGTTAGCCAATAAGTCCCTGACATTTACAGCTGCCTTAGGTCCAGTGGCATCTCCCTTCTACCTGCAGTGCTGAGATTGGAGAACTTCTGAAGACACCACAACATATCCGGAGTGCTTTAGTTTCTATCCTTTCCAAATCTAATAAAAAGGAGTTAACATCCATAATCCTACACATGCTGGATTAAAGCATTGATCTTTCAAAGAGATATGTGATGTCCCCAATAATTTCCTGCTAAACATTTCAAAATGTTAATACCTTTGTACGACCATGAAAATTACCTGCAAGTCACAGATCATTTTACTACACTACAGCGTGATGTTTTTGGCAAAACTGAAAGCAAAGGTGTCACTTATAAAGCTGCATTTTTGATTCAGCAGCAGATTTGTGCAGCAGATTTCTCACTGAAACCTTATTTGAGGAAGTTTCCAGTTTTGTTGATAAGGTCCAGCTTTCACAGCACCATTAAACAAAAGAAAGACAAAAGGCTAAATTCAATAAATTGCAACAGAAAGCAGCACCTACACTAGACACCAACATACCCCAGGAGGAGGTCACCAACATCAATGTCCAGGACAAGTGGGTTAAAAACCTCTCTAGCAGGTCGCTGACGAAACCAGAGATAGATATAATGATCAAAGGCCTGAATTTTGCCATTTCTCCACAAGAAATACCCATTGTGGAACTGATAACTGCCACTGAATCTGCCATCAGGAACAACAATCTGGCTGAAACAGAGGCAGAGCAACTCAGGATGAAAATAACAGCTACCCTATCCAGCGCCAAACCACCTCCCTCTAATCTCACACCACAGGAAAGGAAAGCCATAACATCGCTTAGCCAGGACCAAAGCATCACCATATTACCAGCAGACAAAGGAAGATGCACCGTGGTCCTCAACACTTCAGATTACCAGGACAAAATTCACACTCTACTGAGTGACACCACCACATATGAGTCTTTGAAAAGGGATCCAACCAACACCTACAAAAAGAAAATCACTGACTACCTCCAACAACTAGAAAAAGACAAGGTAATTAACCGCTCAATTTATTATAGATTATATCCAGGGGAGGACATTCCATGCTTATATGGACTCCCAAAAATTCACAAGGAAGGAACACCACTCAGACCCAATGTCAGCAGCATTAACTCAGTAACATATAACATTGCTAAACAGCTTGCTAGTATTTTAGCCCCCTGGTGAGGAACACACCACATTACATAGAAAACTCCAAAGACTTTGCAAACAAAGTCAAACATTTAAAGATGGCGCCAGGAGAAACTAATGTCTTTCGATGTCACTTCACTTTTCACTTGCATAACTACATCAGGGGCAGTAGAAACAGCCAGGAAACGTCTTCAACAAGTGACCTAAATAACAGAACTAATTTCACTCCGGACCAGATCTGTACCCTACTGGACCTTTGTCTTTCAACAACTTATTTCAAGTTCAGCGATCATTTTTACAGACAGAAGCATGGTTGTGCCATGGGATCTCCAGTGTCACCAATTGTAGCCAATCTTTACATGGAAGAAATGGAAAAGAGAGCTTTGGGAACCTTCAGAGGAACACCACCGAGCCACTGGTTTAGATATGTGGACGACACCTTTGTCAAAATCCAGTTAAAAGAAGTGGAAGCTTTCACAAGACACATCAACCTGGTGGACAACAACATCAAGTTTACCAGAGAGGATGCCAACGACAACAAGCTACTTTCTCGACTGTTTGGTGAACATGGAAGGAGATGGAAACCTCAACATTGAAGTATATAGGAAACCCACTCACACAGACCAATATCTTCTTTTTGACTCACACCACCCACTGGAGCACAAGCTTTCTGTCATCAGAACCTTACAACACCGGGCCGAGCATGTCCCAACTAAAACAGAAGGGAAGCACAAGGAACAGATACACATCAAAGATACACTCCAAACCTGTGGGTACCCTAACTGGGCTTTTGTCAAATCAGCAAGAAAATCCAAAAGACCCGCTGCAGAACATAATGGTGAGAAGAATAAACGAAAAAACATCGTCATCCCATATGTTGCTGGAGTCTCTGAAAAACTCAAGAGGATTTTCTCCAAACAGTACATTTGTATCCCAGTACATTTCAAACCGAACAGGACCCTCAGACAGAGGCTGGTGCATCCCAAGGACAAAACCCCCAAACCTAAGATGAGAGGAGTGGTGTATGCAGTTCAGTGCAGTGAGGAATGTTCTGATCTTTATATTGGAGAAACCAAACAACCTCTCCACAGACGCATGGCGCAACACAGGAGAGCTACCTCCTCAGGACAAGACTCTGCTGTCCACCTACACCTTAAGGACAAAGGACACTCTTTTGAGGACCAAAATGTTCATATTTTGGACAAAGAAGACGGTTTGAAAGGGGTGTGAAGGAAGCCATCTACGTTAAGAGAGAAAAACCAACCTTAAACAGAGGAGGGGGCCTTAGGTTCCAACTCTCAAAAACTTATAATACAGATATAGGATTAATTCCAGCCAATCATCACCTCAATTCTCACCCTCATACGGGTGATCAAAACATTGTTCCGGCAAGCCAGGCCAATAACGACACTAACGATTCCCCGTTACAGAGGAGTGGACCAGTTTCGGTTCAATCTGCTGGCTTAATGGCTTTAACAACTGCCCATTACTAAGGGGTGGACCTGTTTCTGTTGAATTTGCATGTTATCTAAGCCATTACAAGGCCTTTGTTGGGCAGTAGTATAAAGCTTGACACTCCACATTACTCCAGACGTTTTGAATTGAGAAAGCTTCCTGGATAGGAAGCGAAACATCTTCAAACTACAGAGAACCAGTCCAGTTGCTTTGTTTTTTACTTTTTTTGGAATTTGTGTAGTTGTGTTCACTTGTATTGTGGTTGTACGTAAGAATCTGATTGTCTGTTTAGCTGAGGACAGGAAAGGAGAATGCTGAGGTTATCTCTGAACACAATCTATTGAAAATTGTTATAAGCTTATTGGCTCTCCTCAAACTTCTTTCCCCTGACAACACATGTTTATATGCTACTGCTTGAGTTTGCTCTCCAGCTTCTACGTGTACACCTCCCCAGTTTCTTATTTTGACTTTAAGTTGTTTCTTATATCTTCAATAATTCCATATCTCCATCGCTGGAGGCTTTTCCTGTCACTGGCCACATTGTGTCATATTGCTTTTTAACTGAAAGCAGCAGCCTGTAAACATTTATTTTTTGACAAAATGTTGTGTTTGTTTAAATGGCTGCTGTAACGTCTGTGTGATTAGAATTCTGTGGGCTTAGTAATTTCAAAACATTTTTCGATGGTCAAAATAGAAAATTGTTAATTATTCTTGTTTTATACTCACAGATTTTTGTTTTTCTTTTGCCTGTTCAGT